>JAZHRO010000058.1:5000000-10000000 GCA_037157565.1 Thalassia testudinum | reverse complement strand
AAGATTTAATTTTTTGTGGCTCACACTCATTTGGTGCTACATATAATCTAGTATTTCAGACTCTAAATGTCTAGATTATTAAATAAATCCATTCGGAGAAATACTTAAAACTATGCTCTCTTTTTTGTTCCTTTGTGCTTACTCTCTCTCTTTTGCTTTTCTTTTTCTCTCTTTCTTCTTTTTCTCTCCCCTTTTTTTATATATGAATGAAGGGCTCACAATTTTTCTGGATTGTCAACATGTTTGGTGGTCTCTTAAGGCATTGACGCTTTGATTAAGTTCTGATAACCCAACAACTAAGTCAGAACTCCTCAACCCTTATTTAGGCGGTCAGAAATACAGAAAGGTACGTAAAGGTTGTATTTGGTGGATTGTAAGTGTGGTGGGGAATGCTGCCTCAGTGAAATTTATTTATAGCAAAAATAGATACGCATTATTCGAAACAAATTTTTTTTTCTTTTTTTCTTTTCTTTTTTTTTCCTCTCTCTTCTCTTTTTTATTGAGAATATAACTCAACATAACGCAGCTTTCATTGATGAGGCATTATTGGGAAATGGTGGTGTTCAAGAGGACATTATGTGGCTTATTTGGTGGAAGTGCCTACTCTCGGCATTGGGAATGAATGGATAGGACAGTGTATTTCTGACCTTTGACATTAGCACCCTCCTTCAGTCGAGGATTCCATAAAGAATGGTCGTAACCATCGACCTTAGTTATAGAACCCTCTCTTTACATATTTGCCTTATTTGGTGGCTCTCGGGGACTCACAAAATATACGCACACAGAAGCTGAGAGCGAAAACTGTGCCTAACTCTAAATTTCATTATCTAATTGTCCATAACTTAAGAGTCTTCATAGTAGACTTAGAGCATCAATAAACACTCTTCTCTTACCTCATAATTATTTGATGGATCTTATCGAAGAAAATTCTTGCCTGACTCCATAACTAGATGTCCAAAGGTTTTGACAAACTAACAAATGTTTATGGATTTTTCTTTTTCTTTCCTTCCTTCCTTTCTTTCTTTCTTTCTTCTTTTCTCTTCCCCCGCCCTTTTCTTTTTTTAAGAACCTTTCAGACATAGTTTTCAGATGTTAGCACTTTAATCCCCCCTACCTAAGTGTTGCAATGCCCTCATTGCAAACAGGCTTGGTTCATATTTAGTTTAGTTCATAATTTTAGAATTGATTAGTTCATAAATTAGGAACCCAAAGTGCCATAAGAATGAATTTCAGATAGATTATGAAAGGTCTCAGGATTTTTCAAAGAATGACGGGTTGCCTCCCGTTAAGCACTAAGTTTACTGCCATTAGCTGGGCGTAATGTGGCTCAAGTGGAATGGAGGTCAAGAGATTCCTCGACCAGACTCATATCATGAAGTTCAAGAAATAGTTTGAGACGTTGGCCATTAACAATAAATGGTATAGAGTCACGATCGGGAGGTGAGATTTCTACAACTTCATTACGAAAAATCCTTCTAACCAGAAATGGTCTGGTCCATTTAGATCAAAGCTTGCCCGGGAATAGTTTAAGACAGGAATCAAACAGAAGTACCTTTTGACCAGAACTGAATGATTTATGTGAAATGTGCTTATCATGCAAGGCTTTAATTTGATCCTTGTAAATTTACGAGTTCTCGTACACATTGTTGCGTAATTCATCGAGCTCGCTTATTTGTAGCGACGGTGAATACTAGCCTTTCTGAGGTCCAGATTGCATTTCCGTATTGCCCAATAGGCTTTATGCTCCAATTCTACAGGAAGGTGACATGCCTTCCCGTAAATAGTCCTGAAGGGAGGCATTCCTAATTGGGTCTTATGGGCGATCCTATAAGCCCATAATGCTTTCGGAAGCCAGGTTGGCTAATCTTTTCTATTAGGTCGAACAGTGACCTACAAAATCTTTTTGATTTCTCGGTTTGACAGTGGGCAAGTCCGTTAGTTTGCGGATGATACGGGGTAGAAATGCGGTGAGACACCCCGTATTTTCTAAGTATGGATTGGAAATGCACATTCATGAAATGGGTCCCACCATCAGAGATAATTGATTTAGGTACATCTAATCGGGAAAAGATGTTATCATGAATAAATCGGATAACGACCTTGTGATCATTAGTTCTGGTTGGAAAAGCTTCAATCCATTTGGACACATAGTGCACAACAAGAAGAATATATTCGAAGCCGTTCAAATTTGGAAATGGGCCCATAAAATCAATCCCCCAATTATCCAAAATTTCGCACACGATGATTGGATTTAAGGGCATCATATCGTGATGGCCCATGTTGCCTAAGGTTTGGCAATGAGCACATGCCCTACAGTATTTGTGTGCATCTTTAAACAAAGTCGGCAATAGAAGCCGCTTTGGAGGATTTTGGCTGTGGTTTTATGTCCAGAAAAATGGCCACCACAGGCTTGGTCATGACAAAATGAGATAATATCATTGACCTCTATGTCAGGAATACATCTCCGGATGATCTGATCTTCTCCGACGTGAAAAAGATATGGATCTTCCAAGAAATAGTACTTGGCGTCTAATATCAATTTGTCTTTTTTGGCTTTGGGCCAATCAGATGGAATCTGGTTTGACGCCAAGTAGTTAACAATATCTGCATACCAGGGAAGCCCAGCATCTATGCCCATAAGTTGCTCATCTGGAAAATGCATAGTAATAGGTAGTGATGGATCAATGATAGTGAGGGAAGGCAGGACAGATGATCTGCAACTACATTCTACTTTCTCGCTTTGTTGCCAATCTCTAAATCAAATTCTTACAGAAGAAAGATCCATCAAATTAGACGAGGCTTCAAGTCCCTCTTGGTGAGCAAGTGCCGTATCGCCGTGTGATCAGAGTATATGATTATGCAGGACCCGAGAAGGTACGACTGAAATTTCTCCAGGGTGAAGACAATAGCCAGAAGTTCCTTCTCAGTGATAGTATAATTCTGTTGGGCGTTGTCTAATGTTTTACTTGCATAATAGATCACTATGGGTTTCCCGTCAACTTTTTGACCAAGGATTGCCCCTACGGCAAAATTTGATGCATCACACATGATCTCGAATGGAATAGACCAGTCAAGGGGTTGCAATATTGGTTCCTTGGTGACTCGATCCTTAAGGATTTTGAAAGCTTCGACACACTCATCAGATAAATTGAAGGGAATATCCTTCGATAATAAGTTAGTCAGGGGCCTGGTGAATTTTGAGAAGTCAGAAATAAAATGTTGGTAGAATCCGATGTGCCCCAAGAAGGATCTGATTTCTTTGACTGAGGAAGGGGGAGGGAGTTTGGATATCAAATTGATCTTTGCTTGGTCAACCTGAATACCTTGTTTAGACACAAGGTGTCTTAGAACGATGCCCTTGGGAACCATGAAATGGCTCTTTTCCCAGCTCAGGACTAGATTTACATCAATGCATCATTGGAGGATCTTAGTCAAATGGCCCAAACACTCATCGAAAGATTTTCCAAAGACATAAAAATCATCCATGAAGACTTCTAAAGATTCACCCACCATGTCTGAGAATATTGCCAACATGCATCGCTGGAATGTGGTGGGTGCATTGCAAAGTCCGAAAGGCATTCTACAGAATGCAAGTGTTCCAGAGGGACAAGTGAATGCGGTTTTTTCCTGGTCTTCAGGATGAATGGCCACTTGATTATTGCCTGAGTATCCATCCAAGAAATAGAAGTATTGATTTCTCACTAATTTTTCGAGAATCTAATCAATAAAAGGTAGCGGGAAATGGTCCTTCTTTGTGGAGGTATTTAATTTCCTGTAGTCTATGCAGACTCTCCACGAATTTGCAATCTTGGTGGGGATGGATTCTCCAGACTCAGATTTGATAATGGTTAGCTCGACCTTCTTAGGCACCACATGAATTGGGCTAACCAAATGGCTATCAGAGATGGGATAGATAATATCTGCATCAAGCCATTTAATTATTTCTTTCTTCACGACCTCTTGAAGATTTAGGTGGAGTCGGCGTTGCCTTTTGCCTGTAGGTCATGAGCCTTCTTCTATAAAAATGCGGTGGGTATAGTAAGGACTTATGCTGGTGAGATCATTTAGGTCCAACCAATGGCCTTGCGATGCTCCCGGAGGATGGAAATCAAACGCGTTTCCTGATTTGTTGATAGAGAGGAGTTGATAATCACAGGAAATGTGGTGTTTGAACCCAAAAAGACATACTTGAGATTGTCAGGAAGCGATTTTAGTTCAAGCACCTTGTTCTCAGCAATAACAGGAAGGTCGAGGTTAGCCTGAGGGGAAACTAGAGGTGGACTAGGTTCCTTAAGGTGTAATTTGGATTGGGCTTCTAAGGGTTCTTGCTTAGGAATTCTTATATCCAAATCAACAATAGGATCCTCGAGAAGTGAATAGATTCTATTTATTTCCTTAATTACACCACAATTGATTCCTCTATGGGCTTTAAAAATATCAATTTTCATTGTCTTATCCCCGAATTTTATTTCATCTGTCCCTCCTCGCAATTAATGTTCGCCCTAGCTGTTGCAAGGAATGGTCTCCCTAAGATTATAGGTGTATCTTTTAGGTTTTCCGGTGTATCCATGTCTAATATAATAAAATCAACTGGGAAATAGAAATCCTGGACTCTTACAACTACATCCTCCAAAACTCCACGGGGTGACTTAATAGATCGATCAGCTAACTACAAGGTCACTTCCGTGGGATTAAGTTTAGAATCCTCAAAATATTTTAGGAGGGATGTGGGAATAAGGTTAATGGATGCACCTAAATCTAAAAGAGCTTGGCTAAATCCTAAATCTCCGATCTTGCAGGAGCTTAGAGGGGTGACAGGGTCTTTCAATTTCTACTGAAGCTTGCTCGAGATAATGGAGCTAACCTGTTTCGATAGCAAAATAGGACTTTCGTCAGAATTTTTCGGCTTTCGCTTAGGAGTACATACGTTTTCAAAAATCATGAGTAAGTCGGTACGTGACGTATAGCATCCATCAAGGGAATGCTAATCTGGACTTGCTCAAAGAGCTTGATCGAGTCCTCGTCAACTTGAGGTGGTTTTTGATCACGTTTTTGCGCGGTTTGTTAATTTAGGGTTTTAAGTTGTTGCAATGCACAAAAAATGAATTCGCTTTTAAAATTTATAACCTAGATAGTGGGGTATCTAGGGTCATCCAAGGAGGTCATATGTTTGCAAAATTACGTCTCTTGCTTGGGAATTGAACTCAACTTTCTTTTTGGTGTTTTATATATATGAATTTTTTTTTATTTTGAAATAATAGGAACACTAGAGTTTTATTGCAAAAGACTAATCCTAATAGCTAATATCTACGTGACAAAAGTTGATTCTTTCTAAGTTCACCCTAGGCACGTGGAGGCCTAGGGTAATTAGAAAGAAAGAGTGTTTATGCACTAGGAATAATGAGGCAAAACAACAAAAGGAATTGCGACAAAAGCTATATTAAAAAGAAGGCAACTTTTAATTGAGAAAGAGTGTTTTACAAAAATCCTAGTAGAGGAATGCTTCTACTACTAGAATAAATATAACAAATAACAAAAGAAACACAATTCCTCCTGAAATGATGGTGAAAGGGGAAGCTTCTTGCTCCAAGCTCAGTGGCTCCTAGGCTTGAAAAGGGCTCCTCCGTCTCCTTCCTGGATGTCTGATGTAAACATGTTTACACTACTTAAGATGTTTATTTATGCATGTTCTTAAGCATAGGATTGAATTGCATACTATAAATATTGCATAACATACATCATCTTGCATTTAAATTAGTTTGAATAAAATGGAGCTTAATTGTCTCCTTTTATGTTCATGGATAGGGCAAACTTTTTATCGGGGCCTCGGATCGAAGATCCAACCGTACAGATGTGATCAGGGTGACGATTGGAGTTCAATGACTCCAGGATCGCCCTAATCAGGCATCAGATAGAGACCGGGGAACCCTAGAAGATCAAGGGCCAAGATGGTGTGAATCTACACTTAAAACAACAAATCTGACTGCACGGATGGATTCGAATTGACGATCGCAGCCTAACGATGCGAAAATCGACTCAATCTAACAACCGTGGCACCATCTACATCGTCCAGAAGATGGACGACCAGGATGGCGTCACGTGGTGCCATCTTAGCTGCCCAACCAACCGCTGCACTCGCCGCACCATCTCTTCTTTGTCGCTTCTCCACCGTTGGATGCGCATCCAACGGCTGTGGATGAGCACGCCTGAATTCGTCTCTGCGACACAAGAGTCTCCATAGCACAGCAGGTGGAGACCTTATCGCAAGCAGGCGAAGCACGTTCGAGCCTGCGTAAGCAGCATTTGAGGCGTGGGTGAGTGGGCTCCATGACCGCTCGATCACGATCGAGCGACTAAGGGCTCTCAATCCGTTCCACGCTCTATCGCACGTGGGCGGGTGGAGGAGGCGGGATCGCACGTGGGCGTGAGATAGAGCATGACGCGGGATCGCACGCGGGCGGACGTGTTGAGGAGGCGGGCGGAGGTGCGAGATAAGCCGTCCGATCTCACGATCGAACGGCTGAGATCTGTTGGACATGGAGTGCACGTTACGCGCGAGCAGGCAAGAGGCCAAGCAGGCAGCGCCCCACTACGCCCATGATTGGTTTTTAGCGATGGTTTTATCCATCACTAAAGACCCCTGATTTAATGATTTTCAAATTAAAATGACCAAATTGCCCTCACTCCTTACAACTATAAAAGGAGACCTCCTCCACACGAAATTCTCATCCCTTCCTTCTCTTCTCTCCCTCTCCAAAGCTCAAGAGAAGCTTGTCCTACACCCGGGATGCTTCTCGCGAGATAAATCAATTTTTCATCCCCCTTTCGGAAGTGAATCCTGCGACGACGATGACGTGCTGCCCCGTTCCCGTTCTTCCTGCTTTGCCCTCCTTCGTCTTGCTCCATTCTTCTTCGTCCAGGCGTCGTCCCTTCCGGCTCGTCCTCCAAGCGACCGTCGAGGAGGATATCTCTCTCGCCATTCTTTTTACTGCTTTCTAGAATAGATTTACTACTTTCTAGAGTAGATTTACTACTTTCTAGTGTAATCATTTTCCCGCTTTCTAGTCGTAATATTTAGTGTAATGAACAATCCTTTCGATAATGAATTCCATGTGCATTCTACATCTCTTTTTTGGTTTTTGTTTATAATATCCCCCCTCTCTCTCATTCTCTCTCTCTCTTCAATTTAGTGTAAATAGATAGATACTTTCTAGTCAATTAAATTACTTCGTGACAAATAAAACAAACGTGTGTTTTTAAATCAAACGTCCGCCTCCCTGTGTTCAACCTAGAATTTCCATTTTGGTATAAATTTTATTTGTTGAACACGAGTTCTTCGCTTTCATACTACGACGACAGTTTTTTTCAAAACCAGACACGTTAGCGTAGCAACCTATGCGCTCAACATTTTAGCGTCGTTGCCGGGGAGGCGACGCTATTTGATTTTTTTTTTCGCATTTTACAGCTTATGAATCATTTGCCTCACTTCTCTCCTTTCTCATTGTGATTGTAGGTACTCTTTCGAGATGAGCAAAAGCGATAGATTGGAGCAAAGTGCTGTTGAAGGTTCTGTAAGTTATCCCCCACCTCCCACCCATTAGTTTTCATTTCACAACATAATAACACAAACATCAATCAACCTAGGTGTTCTTATAAACTCTAAGGTTAGTTTTGTTTGTTTATTTGACATCCACACTCGCCTCAACCTCCACAATTAAAAAGAGAAATAAAAAAATCTCACAGAGGTACATAATCTCATTTGATTTTCAAACTCAACCGGTAAACCAACCTTTGGAGTCGGTACACAAATCCAAACACATAATTGAGTAGAAATTAGATTAGGTAATCACTTGTGTGCCTAATTAAGTGGTGCAATAGGCCAATTGTTTGAGTTGATTGGGCCGCACCACTTCAGTTAAAATCAACTCATCAAGTAGCTGCCACTTACGTTTAACTCTTAGGGATTTACCAGGCACTCCACATTTTTTAAGCTTTAAAGGAAAACATCTTTACTCGTGCTTTCAAAACCTGGTGTGCCAACAAAACTTGTTTGAAAACACCTAAAGTTGAATCCTAAAAGCTACTAAGCAAGATTTAAATCCTAAAATTCATCGCATCAAAAAAAAATAATCTTGCTTGAAAACCACTGGTTGTGCACGCACACACAAATCACTCAATCATTAAGGGCACAACCCAGATAAAGGGTCCATCACATTCCAAAGCACATTCAAACCTAGCCCTAAATAAAACAGAGTAGACGTTGGCCTTAAGGATTAGACTCGCTCTTTAGAGCCCAGAACGAGATTATTTTCGATTAGTCTGTTTTTACTATTCAATCTGATGTCTAGCTAGGGGAGCAAAATCAAACGATCGCGGCTGGAAGGTACACTAGGAACTGGAGGCGCAAGTCGAAAGAAGAACCTTCTCCCTAGTCACTCCTAACTGGTTGGATTGAACAGACAGAAGCAGATCAAATCGTTTCTCTATCTCAAGATGGGTTTTGGGAGTCTATAGGTCTTTAGGCTAACCCACTTAAGGATAGGTTTGATTGCTTGTATTTCAGGGTGCCTTTCTTCCTCCCACTTATCATGAATCCTTCCACATATTATACGCATTCCTGCTCTTTCCCTTCTGTTTTGAATTATCCTCAACATGACGATTATCCCGACTTGTACTGTAATCAACCATCAGTTAGTTGGGATAACTCGGATTGGGGATACAGCTCCAAACCTCTGTGTTTAGGGTCTAACCCTGAACACTATAATTGTGATTTCTATCCTTCTCAGAGCCACATCAATTATAGATCGTCAACCTTTTATGAACAACTTAATACGATCTACAATCAAGAAGGATACACTGATTCTTACCCATCCTCTGATTACACTGCCTTTAGGTCATCACCACCTTTTGAACAATCTGAAATGACCTATTATCAGGAAGGGTATAACGAATCTTAATTCGTTAACTCCTCTACACTGATCCCAAACCCGCCCAACCATGAACCAACTCATTTGGTTCAGGGTAACCAGGTTCAAGATAAGGTTTTGGCTAACTTGAGGAATATCATACAATCTTTAGAAGTTCAGCCAATACCTTGCATTGAGAGATTGGAGCCTTTGATTGAAATGATTGATGATTTGAACAAGTATTTGTTGGATTGGCTCCAGGATATTAAGGATAAGAACCTGGGTGAGTTTCTACTTGGGAAGTTAGCGAAATTGAGGATGAGATTTGTGGTTGCTTTAGTTCAGTTGTAGGATGATTCCTAGGATGAACTCCCTTCAGGAGAGACAATGTCAGAACTCGCTCAGGCACCTGTTGGGGGGAACACGTGTTACGAGGCTGACCAGATTGAATCAGAGCAACCGATTAAGGATGATTTGATTTCTTCACCTGAGATCCCTGAGCCAGGGTACGAGGAAACGTATGTCTCCATGGACCAAAAAGTGATGGATGATTTTGAGACATACATTAATACAGATTTTGATTTCTTTGATTCTAATGGTGAAGATTCAAGTTGCAAAGTCTCACGCGAGTTTACAGAACATGATTTCTGTGAGACGATTGGGCCTAAGGAATCTGATAGATCATTTGATAGCCCAATAATTGAGGAAACTGATCTTATTGGGGCTTACATTACGGATCCAGAATCGCATTTTCTGGAGGATTCAATTCAATGCCCTGATTGTCAGTTATACCCCATTGAGCTTATTGATGATTCTATTTCTTAGATAATTGACCCAAGTCAATTCTGATTCAGCCATATCTTCTAGACTTGGAAATTTCAGACGGGGTGATTAATATGCAAGAGGTCCCAGAATTTAACATTCTGATTGAGGAGGATAGGAGTTGGGAAGTTCTGATTTGGGAAGCTAACTCCGGAGGAAGTAGAAGACTACGTCTAAGGGTTCCATTTCATCTGAAACCATTAAACCAGGACCCTTACGACATCTGCTCTGAGGATGTCCAACTCAAGCATACATTCATTGATTATCCTTTTGATATCTCTGTATCCCGACTTTTTGGTCTTGGGTTGCATCCTCATAAATCACAGGCCCGACCCCACTTGCATTCTGATTTTAGGTTTTGGGTAATTTTTATCCAGAACCTGAGATATTCTCGATTATGGGGTATGGGTCTGCACCACAATCTGGTCCACATTTGTGGACATTTGCTGACAGGTCAGAAGTTTCTTTTGTTTATTCTGATTCTGACTTGCACCTGTGAATTCTTTATTTCTCTTCTTTGTATAGTGTGCTTAGCTGAAGGCACTAAATTCAGCACGTATACAGTTCTTTCTAGTTTTCATCTTGGAGCGGACCTGACATTCACGCAATTCAGGTGCTTTCTACTCTATTCCACTCTGTTTTATGTCTTTTTAATACAATGAGGACATTGCATTAGATAGGCATGGAGGGGTGGATATTCATCTCTGAATTTATTTGTCAGCTCCGTAGATTTGTTTTCTTTTATTAATTTTTTTTTTTGTGAAATTAAGAAAGAGAACTTGGGTTTAAGAAAATTTTCAATCTTAGGAAATACTACGTTATGATTTGAACACAAAGACCCTTTAGGTCTTCAGACTTAATCATCTTGTGTATCCATTAAAATGTGGATTTGTCTTTCGAGTCCTCGTCATCTGAATTCTATTTTAATTGGAGTAAATAAGTTTGGGTGATAAGTATACGACTTATCAATCCACCCTCTGATTTGAGGGAATTTTAAGCCTAAAGCATCTACACACCATCTTGTCACTGACTCGTTGTTCGGCGATTTTAATGGAAATTGGGTAGCTAATGAACCTTCTAGGGTGATATGGCAGGCAAGTTATCATGGGTAACAGCTCATAGGTAGGTTGTCCAGAGCCCAGTCACTGGACCTTTCTCTTTTTACTGCTTTTAGGTAAATCTTAGACTAGGGAAGCCACCTACTTAAAAAGAGAAAAAGAAAAAAAAAAGAAAGAAATAAGCCACACTTCGTAGCACGAGTATGGCTGGCAAGTTGTCGGTGGTAACAGCTCATCGACCGGTCATCCAGAACCCAGCTCAATAAATGCATTGAAAATTCCCAAAACACTTAGGAAGAAGTGGAGCAGTAGAATAAATCGGGGAGATATCTACTGGATTCACCCTTATGTTGACCCCGTAAAAATAAAAGTAGAAAGCTACCGGTTGTAAAGATACACCTTTAGGCAGAATTCTATTTTTAAGGTCACCTAGAGGCGTAGAAATCCGAAGTCCATTTTTACTGTTGGTCAACGAGTCTATCACATTTACAATAAGATTCTTAGAACTTAGGATTCTCATCAAATCTTGGGTGAGTTGAATGGTCGTAGAAAGCCACTCTTAAACCCTAAAATTTGAAAATCCAAAAAAAATTAAAAAAGAAGAAAAAGAGAAAAAGAAAATTTTCTTTGAGTAAGGTGAGGGCTTGAGACGGTTTGTATTTTGGCAAATACCCGGGCACTGTTGTGTCTTTGAAAGTTCAAATCCTAAGTGGACATTTTCTTAAAGATTGAAAATAAGCTCAAGCCCAAATAATCCAACCTGATTCTTTTATAAATAGCATATAGTTTTTGCTAGGGACTAGCAAAAAATAGGCATGGGAGTATGATGTAAACATGTTTACACTACTTAAGATGTCTATTTATGCATGTTCTTAAGCATAGGATTGCATTGCATACTATAAATATTGCATAACATGCATCATCTTGCATTTAGATTAGTTTGAATAAAATGGAGGTTAATTGTCTCCTTTTATGTTCATGGATAGGGCAAACTTTTTATTGGGGCCTCAGATCGAAGATCCAACCGTACAGATGTGATCAGGGCGACGATTGGAGTTCAACGACTCCAAGATCGCATTAATCAGGCATCTGTAGCATCAGATAGAGATCGGGGAACCCTAGAAGATCAAGGGTCAAGATGGTGTGAATCCACACTTCAAAAGACAAATCCAACCACACGGATGAATTCAGATCGACGATCGCAGCCTAACAACGTGAAAATCGACTCAATCCGACAACCGTGGCACCATCTGCATCATCCAGAAGATGGACGGCCAAGATGGCGCCATGTGGTGCCATCTTAGCCGCCCAATCGACCGCTGCACTTGCTACACCATCTCTTCTTCGTCGCTTCTTCGCCGGTGGATGCGCATCCAATGGCTGTGGATGCACGCACCTGAATTCGTCTCCGCGACACTAGAGCCTCCGTAGCGTAGCAGGTGGAGGCCTTATCGCTAGCGGGCGATGCACGTTCGAGCCTGCGCGAGCAGCATTTGAGGCGAGGGTGAGCGGGCTCTGCGACCACTCGATCGCGATCGAGTGGCTGCGGGTGCTCAATCTGTTCCATGCTCTATCGCACACCCGTGTGTGACACGGGATCGCACGCGGGCAGGCACGCTGAGGAGGTAGGCGGTGGCGCGAGATAAGCCATCCGATCTCACGATCGGACGGCTAAGATCAGCTGGATGTGGAGAAAATGTTACTCGCAGCAGGCGAGTAGTCGCGCGGGCAGCGCCCCACTACGCCCGCAATGGGGCTTTAGTGACTGTTTTATTCGTTACTAAAGACCCCTGATTTAATGATTTTCAAATTAAAATGACCAAATTGCCCTCACTCCTTGCAACCATAAAAGGAGACCTCCTCTACGAGAAAAATTCTCATCCCTTCCTTCTCTTCTCTCCCTCTCGAAAGCTCAAGAGAAGCTTGTCCCACACCTGGGATGCTTCTCGCGAGATAGTCACTTTTTCGTCCCCCTTTCGGAAGCGGATCCCGCGACGAGGATGATGAGCTGCCCCGTTCCCGTTCTTCCTGCTTCGCCCTCCTTCATCCTGCTCCGTCCTTCTTCGTCTAGGTGTCGTCCCTTCCGGCTCGTCCTCCAAGAGACCGTCGAGGAGGATATCTCTCTCCCCATCCTTTTTATTGCTTTTTAGAATAGATTTACTACTTTTTACAGTAGATTTACTGCTTTGTAGTGTAATCATTTTCCCACTTTCTAGTCGTAATATTTAGTGTAATGAACAATCCTTTCGATAATGAATTCCATGTGCATTCTACATCTCTTTTTTGGTTTTTGTTTGTAATATTCTCTCTCTCTCATTCTCTCTCTCTCTTCTATTTAGTGTAAATAGATAGATACTTTCTAGTCAATTAAATTACTTCGTGACAAATAAAACAAATGCATGTTTTTAAATCAAACGTCCGCCTCCCTGTGTTCGACCTAGGATTTCCATTCCGGTATAAATTTTATTTGTTGAACACAAGTTCTTCGCTTTCATACTACGACGACAGGTTTTTTCAAAACCAAACACGTTAGCGTAGCAACCCGTGCACTCAACAATGTCCTCCAAAGGTAAACACTAGATGGGCGTGCCTTCTCTTTCCTAGAGTGGATGGCTCCCACTACAAGAACTCCTCAAGGTGGTGTGGACCACCTTTGAGTCTTCCTCCAAGGGTGGTAGTGTAGCACCCTCAAATCCTCCTCTTCCTAGGGTAGGCGTGTACCCTAGGTTATCCTCCAATGCCTGGCTTCCTCCCTTGGCTGGCGTGGGCACAAGAGAGAAGAGAAGAGGGGAAGGCACCAAGGGGATAGAGTATCCCCTTAATCTTCTTCTTCTTCTTCTTTTTCTCTTGACCTTCTATGTAGGTGGAAATATGGGTAGAAAAGAATCTAGCTAAGGTTGAGTTTTAATGGTGGTGGTAGGGGGTTTATATAGGAATGGTGGGGGGTTAAGGGTAGTTAGTGGATGGAGGGTTAGGATGGCATGTTGGAGGTAGTTAAGGGATCCTAGGGTTGATAATGGTTGGTGCCAAAATGGGGGGGGGGGTGTAAAGTGTTTGGCACCAACCCTAAGAGAGGACTAGGGTTAGGATTTAAGGTGGTAGAGTTAGGTGGTGTGTAGGTTATGTGTAGCGTTAGGATGGTGTTGTTGGGTGGTGGTTATGGGATGGAGCTTAGATATAGGGTGGCGCCAAAGAGGAGGGTTGCTTGAGGTGGTAGTTATGGTGGAGTTAAGGGAGTTGGCGCCACTTTAGGTGGGTTAAGGGGGAGGTTTAGGTGTCGTCATTAGATGGAGGGTTAGGATAGGTTGGGGGCTAATATGTAGGGTGTAGATGGGAGGAGGTGTTGGCGCCAAATGAAGGGAGGTAGAAGGGGTTAGGTGTAGGGTTTAGATGGCCTTGGTTGATGAGGTGTAGGGCTAGGAATTGGCACATGTTGGTGACAAAATGAAGGGATGATAAGGCATTTTTGGCACCAACATGAGGGGGTGTGAATGGTGGTGGTTGGTGTTGGTTGGCGCCAAGGATAGGTTGGGTTAGGGTTTGGTTAGGGTTAAGGGTTGAAGAGTGGATGACCATGGAGGTTTTTGGTGGAGTAGAGTTTAGCTAAGCTAGCTAAGCTAGCTTAGCTAGTAGAGTAGAGTTGGAGGAGCTAGGGTTTCATGGAGGAGAGCTGAAGAAGAGTATTCTGGAGCTGGTATCAGGTATTCTGGAGTTGGGGCTGCTGAGGTAGATTCAAGGGGAGCTCAACTACTGAGCTTAGCTACTTAGTTCTTATGCAAGTAGCCAAGCTTGGGTAGTTGAGCTCAGTTGAGCTGGCCCTAACCTAGCTGGAGCTAGGTCGAGCTAGAATTGTCTTTGATGAGAACTTCAGAGCTAGCTAAGCTACTAGTTGACAAGTAGTAGCTCAACTAGCTTAGAGTCTAGCTATTGTGAGCTGGTTGGAGCTGAGGTAAGCTGAGCTTGAGCTGAGGTGGACTCAAGTCAACTCAGTTGAGCTAGCTAGAGCTCCTAGTGAACTGGTGGGAGCTAAGATGAGCTAGACTCAGTTGAGTTGAGCTGGATCTGAGTTGACTTGAGCTAGGGTGAGCTAAGATGAGCTCTCTTGAGCTACTATTCAGCTAAGATGAGCTGAATGGAGCTGAATGGAGCTAACCCTAGTCAAAGGGAGCTGGTATCCAACCATGATGAGCTGGAATCAGCTGAGTCCTAGCTTGATTGAGCTTCCTCTTCATCAGTTGCCTTCCTGTGTGCTAGGGTTCTGGGGATCTGACTCTCTGCTTATCCCTAACACTCCAAGAAACACATCAAAAATA
Source organism: Thalassia testudinum (assembly GCA_037157565.1). Lineage (NCBI taxonomy): Eukaryota > Viridiplantae > Streptophyta > Magnoliopsida > Alismatales > Hydrocharitaceae > Thalassia > Thalassia testudinum. The sequence goes on along the minus strand of JAZHRO010000058.1, from coordinate 9,984,901 downwards.
AAATAACAAATGCAATGCATGCCTAACCTAATTTATGCCTAAATGCAACCCACAAAACCCATTTGCAGAGCAAAATCCTAAGAGCTAGGTTTGTTTTAATGCATAAGAATGATGATAGACTAGCATTTATCAGTTTCCTACCTTTATTTCCTTTGATCAAGGCCTCAGGAAAAGATCTGGTCCTAGGTTCATATGGAGTGGGTTCTGTAGTGTCTGAGTTATCCTTAATAATCACTCCAGATTGAGATGTACTAGGTTTAGGTTTAATGTATCTCTTAGGCTCAGGATCCTTAGTACACTTACCATTGTGGGTTGTGACAGAATGTAATCCTGCAGGATGTGGAGGACTGGGTAGGATAGGTGGCTGCTGCTGCTGAGATGAGTCAGGTACAGAAGTTGATGCTTCTGACCCGTCTTGATATATATGTGCAGAACGACTTGGTTGCACATAGTGAATTTGGCCCTGCTTTGGGTTCACAACGTACCTCTGATTCGGTACGCTGTTAGGGTTTGGCAGAGGTTGCGAGGGTAATGCTTTTGGCTGGTGAGTCCTAGCCATTTGTGCAATTTGGTTGCGTAGGTATGCTGCCTTTGCATAGCAGCATTAGTCTTCTACATATCAGCCAAGGTTTGAAGAATCATGCTCATTTGATCATCTTTACTGAGCCCATGTTGAAAATTTGGATTGGGCCTAGGTTGAGTAGGCTGATATGAGTGCGGATTTTGTGGTCGGGGTGGATATTGAGGTCTAGGATTTTGAGGATAGGAATTCCCCAACCAGGAGAAGTTAGGATGATTACACCATCCAGGATTATAGGAATTGGAATAAGGGTTGTTCCAAATGAAATGGAGTTCCTCACAGGGTTGAGGATCTCCGGAAAAATCAAGATAATGGGGTTCAGAGGACCCCCAAATAGGATAAATAGGTTCAGATTTTCCCCCTAACCCAGAGCTAGAAGGAGACGTATTCATATCCATCCTAGTGTGGTGAATAGTATGCACAGCCTCCCTCCTTGCGGGCAGTTGTGTTCTGTTGAGAAGAAGTGACCTTCTGCAGCTGGCGAGTCAAATCATCAAGCTTATTCTTAATTATTGAGACTTTATCCAATCGACTGGCCACAACTTCCATGTCGATGGAAGAGGATAAGTCTTGTGCTTCATGTGTCCAGCGTGTGTTTGTCGATGCAAGGGTAGTCATCTTGTCGAACATACCCATGGACGCATTGTTTATCGAATTCTCTTACATGTTTTCAAGAATTTCCCAAATGATGTCCTCATGTTTGCCCATAGAGTTGCCTCCACAGGCTGCATCGACAAAAAGTCGGATATCCTCACAGAGTCCCTGGTAAAAAGATTGGACCTGTTCCCACTTAAGAACTTCGTGATGCAGGCATTTTCACATAAGATTGAGAAATCGATCCCATGCCTCATGAAGTGGTTCCCCTGCATTTTGTTGAAAATGCGTGATTTGATGCCTTAGGGCGTTAGCACGCCCTATTGGGAAGTATTTCCTAAAAAATTTGGCTTGTAATGCATCCCAAGTATTGATCGGTCGATTCAGAGACTGATACCAGTGGGCAGCTTCATCTTTAAGCGAAAAAGGGAACATTTTCATGAGTAGAGTGTTCCATTTTTGAACAGTTGGCCCGAGGGTTGGGGCCAAATGTTTCAGCTCTTGAATGTGCTAGAATGGGTCTTCAGAACCCATCCCATGGAAATGGGGGATCAAGTTGATTATATTTGTCCTGAGCTCTGTCTCAGGTCCCCCAATCGGAATGCACACTCTAGGTTCGATAGCCACTCTTGCGGGATTATAATGATCCCGCATTTGTGGACTAGCTCTAGGGTTTGCAAGCCCATTGATGAGATCTGTGAGAGTCTGAAGCTGGTTCTGCAAGTGCTGGATGTCTTCTCCTTCATGAGCAGGGTTCTCCATTGAGTCAGAATCAGAATAATGAGATCCTGGGTTGGATCTAGATGGGACAGAGGAGATTAGGATCGGATTAGAAGAGGACCTAAACAAGTTAGTTGGGTGCCGCCCCTGAGGTGAATGAACTACTAGAGGAGGCCTTAAGATTGGTCTTAAGGACCTCCTACCGTGCATGCACTACAAAAAGATAAGGGACTAGATTTCAATCAGACCCAATTGAGACACCCAAATATATTTGGATGGCTTAGGCTTATTAAAGACAAACGGCCTCTAGATCACGAATCCACCCGTCTAAGAATTACTTGGGTAGCCAGAGAGGGAGAGTCCCGCAAAGAGCCCAACATGGTAGAACGTCTCCATGGGTTACAAGATTTACCCCACCTAACCTCTCTTGTCACGGTGATTCCAAGTAGACCGGATATCTGTGAATTGAGATCCTAGGTCTATCAAATTTTAAGCCTATTTGTGCCTCAAATTATCACTTGATTAAGAATTTATTCTAGTTGTGACCTAATTTTTAGGTTGATTGGGTCACCAATGTATCGATTTCACCTGACCTATCTTAATGTTTAGGATGTAATCTGGGTTAACTCACCCAAATCACCCTGTTTTGGTTTGGCAAGCAGGTTATTAAGTCACTTCTTTTAGGGTTCAAGTGATCTTAGGGTCTATGTTTTAGGGTTTAAGTTGTAAATCGATTCAACCAAGGCTTAGGTAGCACACAATGCAGATGATATTTTCCTTTATAATTTGTACATGTGTACTAGATAGCCCCTAAAATGTTAACCCTAATTTAGCTCTAAAATGGAGTCCAATTTGAAATTTAATGATCCCATTGGACTCAATCAAGAATGTTCTAGTCCACGGGTTCAATTAACTAGTCCCTTTAGGCTCAGAAATTGTTGGGTTGTGCTTTCTAGGTTGATCATTGCTCAGAAATTATAAACTCTTGCCACAAATGAAATGTCTACAAAAGTATGGCAAGGTTAAGTCCTATTTTTCTTTAACCCCTTTTTTAATTTTATTTATATGAGAAAAGAGGGGATTAAGAAGAAAGGATTAAGAGTTACCTGTCGTGGAGTGGTTGTCCTCAGGTTCCAGAAGTCAGGCGCTCTCGTTCAGTTTTTGCAAAACAACCAAACAAGGTAGATATGTCAGAAATCAAGAATAATAGTGATAAATGCATGTTGCTCCTTGGCAACGGTGCCAAAATGATCGTCCCGCTTCAATCGTGTTTAAAAATTGTCACGTCGTGGTATAGTAATCAAAGCAAATCAAGCATTTAAATTTGTAATACTCGAATTAATAAGAAATCTGAGGTTGTCTTTGGGAGCAATAAATTGTGCAATTAATCACTTATCAAAAGATGCTTTATGAGTAAAGTGTATCTTTAGATAGAGAGATAAAAAAAATGTAAAGTAAAAGTGGTGGTTTAAACCACCAAATTTACTCAGTTCACCACAAATATCAACCATCAAAGATTCATAACAAAGCACTTTACCATCGAATGACAGAGTTTAGGCATAGACGCCTTAAATGTTTGTAGTCACAACACAAAGTCAAGGGTGTGAAGGGGGAAAGGGTTTTGTTCCACACTGCAAAACCCCCCCTTTTCCCTCCTTCAATACTTTCCAAACCCAGCCAGACTCGGGTAATTGGATCCTCGCCTAGATTCATGGGCGTGTTTGTAGGTGAGGGCGCGTGAGCGTATGCAAGTGCATGCATATGGACGTGCATAGGGGACCTCACCTCGTGCGTTTTGAGGTGAACAGCTAAGGGCACAATTACATAATAAGTGCCTCGCACGGTTTGGTTCTACACGATGTGGGACTATGTCCCTTGGCTTTATTCCTTTTGTAGGCGCGGTGTTCTTCAATTCAAGTGCACTAGCCGTTGGATTGCCTTGATGCACCAGTGGATCAATTGCTGCTGGTGATGCGCTTTTGATTGGTGAGGTTCCTCTCTGATCAGGGCACTGGATGGTGCTCTGAGGTGTCATCGGAGATGGTCGGAGGACTGCGGTCGGAGGCGAAGATGAAGGGTAGCTCTGGCGGGTACTTGTGCATAGTAAAATGGACCTCTTGGTCCTAGATTACTCCAAGAGCTTCAGGGAAGATCCCCAAAGCTCTTCCCTATTTCTATGTGCTATGTGAAGGGGCTCAGTGATGTGGCGAAGAAGCTCGCAGGAGCCCTTAAAGATGGTGGTCGGTGATGGCTCAAACGGGGGTGAAAGTTAAAATTGGAGAGATCAGAAGGTAGAGGGGTGGAAGGGGAAGAAAAGCCCTAACCTGATTGGAAAGAAGGAGGGGCGGAGGCTGGTGGTGGTGACAGGCCGCCGGAGACGAATTAGAGAGGAGATTGAGGCCAACGAAGAGGAGTAGAGATCCAGCTTCTAGGTTGAGAAGCCCGGTGAGGGAATGACGAAAGTGGCTGCGACGTCGTTTAGTGGCGAGATGCAGCAGAGCAAAGGGAAGAAGAAAGCCTCAAGGTCTGGTAATGGCGGCGCTTGGAAGAAGAGAAGATGAAGGTGTAGGCACTTGGTTCCAGATGAATCGACTTGGAGGAGCATCGTGAGGCTTTATAGAGCCTCGGCCGCACGTGAATTAGTTGTAGGAGGTAGCGAGAAGTCCTCGCAAAAACTCGTATCTCCGCGTTTGTTTTTGACTGGAGAACACTAGTTGTTACAACGGTGGTAGCCGGCAAGACATATGCAAATTGACATGGAGTGAAACAGCGAACAACTTCGCCTCAGAGGTTGAGCTCAGTCGGTGCTCAAAGCGGCTGCAAATGGTGTTGGAAAGTCATTGAATAGCTTGGTCAACAGACCCTTGGCTACTGAAGGAGGAAGAATTCATCGGGGACCAGTTTGCAAGAAGAGAAGGACCTAAGAACAATGAAATTGGACCTACTAGCAAGCATTTTTAGGCATTTAGGGACCTAAATGAAAAGTAGGTGAGAACATTGTTAAACTTGGTCCAACTTTTTATTGAAGCTTGGTCATTAAATTCCTCAACACAGTTAATTAAGTTATTTTGACTTCATTAATCGCATGAGAAAATAACTTAGGTTAACTTGATTTTATGTCGATTTTGTAGTATAGGGTCAAGTTAACCTAACATTTTAGATTTTAAGTTCTTTTTAACTAGTTGAGTCTAGGTCATTCACTGGGAGGCATAATAGTAGCTTAATTCACCATTTAATTCCTAAACATAAATTACTAACTACTTAATTAATCGGGATTATAATTAGATTATTTTAAGCTTATGAATAATTACACAAAAGATAGATCAAATTAATACATGCAATCATTCCAAATAAGAAGGAACATATTTACACATGAAATTTGTCATTAAGAATCAAGTAAACATGTATACTACATCAATTACTTCTTATTACAAGAGATTAAGGCAAGAAAATGCTAATAAAATGAGTACAAATGCCTTATTACATCAATTAAGCTTAAAATAACAAGAGGAGACATGTTATAGCAATAAAAGCACAAATCAGACATCTGAAAATAATATTGCTTGTCTTAAAAGTAGAAATTGGAAGTCTGAAATGATGGCAAGACGTATGATTCTCCCTTTACATTTCTTAATTTCCTCTGCCCTTCTCTTCTCTCTTTCATTTCTCTGTCGTTATTCTCTCTCTCTCTCTCTTCTCTTTTATTCTTCTCGTTTTGTCTTCTTTTTCTTCTTCCTCTAAACCCATTCTCTTTTCTTAACTTTTTCCATAGGTTTTCTCTCTTATAAACCTCCCTTAGGATTGTGCATATATGCTCACACTTAACCAAAAATTTGGTTTTTATAGTTGGTGGCTCAGATCGGTCGGGGATACACAGCACCCCTTAGAGGGTGGGACTAGACCCTACTAGGTCCGAGCCTAGTTTATGTTAAGTGTTTTATTTCCATTTCAAACCAATGCACAATCTCTGACCTCCTAGGCCCACACACACCCACTCGGGCCAATGCGCTCACGCCCACAGGTGCACGTACACACACATGTGCAGGCACGTGCACATGCACGCACCCGCACCCAAGCTTATTTCCTTGAGCCCTACGTTGACGACCGGTAAGGCCATTGCAGAAATTCATATTATACCATGCGGCGCGTCTGCAGACTCCTGAGGTGGGACTATCTTAGTCCACTCTAGGCCAAACTTTGGCCGATGATTCCAGCTGATTGGCTAGGCCAAATCAAGCATTCTAAAGCTTGATCGAAAGCTCTTAAGATGCTCTACCTAATTGTAACACCAATTTGGTGCTCTGATTAATTCTAGCCCTTCGATTTGAAGGGCAAAATTGGAGGGAATGCATGGCCATTCATGGCCTGCAGAAGGTGAATCAGGTCTAAGGACCTGCAGGGAAGGCTTTTGACCTCAGATGAGGTCCTGGACCATCTCAGTAGATGATTCTGCATCTAATGGTGAAGGAAAAGAGCTCTGTATGGCTTTAGGAAGAGGAAGAAGCTTATGAGCTTCGTTCAAGAGCTTCAGAGCTCCATTTTAAGCTTTGAACAGCTTGACAGAGAGCTATAGAGCTACAGCATCAGATCAAACAATCTCTGAAGGTTTTAGAGATCCTAATTGAGTAGGTTTGGCATCTAAATTTCACCAAGAATGCACTGAATATAGTTTGGGTTCAAAAATGACCCAAACTGGACAGTGATCAATTTTGCACAAAATCTTCAATTAAACTCAATCAAATCGACCTCAATTCACTCTAAATCATCCCGGAAAGATTTTCAACCCTTTAATTCACAGAATTAAACAATTAAACCTCAAATTAAACCTAGGATTTGACCACAGTAAGCTCATAGTTGACTTTCAAATTTAACCAATTTCTAACCTAATTGAAACTCTAAATCTGCTCTACATCATCACAAGAATTGGTTCAGATCATCATAACTAAGTTTTGAACTAAAATTCTAGGGTTCTAAGTTCATCACCTGTGATTGAAATAGAGTTTGTTCGGTGGAACAATCTAAGATTTCTCAAAGTAATCAGAGATCAAGGATGGCTTCTATAGGTTTTACTTATGCTTTTGGACCTCAATTCAAGGTCTGAAACCTAATGGAACTGCTTCACCAACTCTTCCGGAGTTGGAGAAGACAGAAGTCAACAACAAACTTCAGATATCAGAACATCAAATTGACAATTGATTCATAATCCTCAGGTCCTTAGTATTCAGTCTGGAGCTCTACACAGAGTTCTATGGGATGAAAATCAACTTCGACTTACCAGAGCTCGCTGGAGCTTCGGTGAGTCTAGAAATTGACTGATAGTGTACAAAACTCAATGAAACAAGTCATTGAAGGTCTAGAAAGCTTCCTAAGGTCACAAGGAACCTCAGGAGCTCATAAATTTACTCTAGTGATTAACAAAACAAAAGATATGCATTGAATTTAAAAAATGTGAACTCTGAGTTCAGTGGAACTCAGAGAGTATCCCCTCACTCAATTGAGTGAGGAAAAGAGTGCTGAGGGATGAAGCGATGCTAGTGGACTAGATAATTAGATGATTAACTCATCTATGAGCTGCCATTGATAGCGAGCTCAGAAATAAGGAGGAATTTAGGCGTTTACTTAATATGAGATAATTATACTAATTAGGTTTAAGATCGGGGCACTTAGATTATGAATAGGTGGTGGAGGGCCCCAGTGAGTGTGTTCTAGTCGCAGAAACCTCTGCCGTGGACATCGGAAGTTACTGGTGAGTGTGAAGGTGGATTAGGCGTGTAGATGATACAATCATGAAATCAATGAGTTAGAAATGATCATGGAAGATTGTGGAGTGTGATCGATGAATTAAAAAGGCAAAAAGATGCTCCAGACGAGCTCAAAGAACTTGCCAGAGCTAAAGAAGATGATGGAAGAAATTAACATTTAACCTAACTGAACTACCTAATTAACTAAACTAACTACTCTAACTTACCTATCCTACTATTACTTGGATGAAGGAGGCAGAGATATCTTCGTCGATGGTCGTAACGGAGGAAGAAATTAGAGGGAGGAAGGAAGAAGTCCGACTGGCGAATTCGCGGAGTGGAAGCATAGTCCGGAGTCATCACCTTGATCAGAGGTGCGACGGAGGACGGCGGAGCTCTACGAATGGTTGAAATGATCGGAGGAAGTGCGTAGTGGTGGAAGTAGGTCACCAGAATGGGAGGGAATAGCCTATCAGTTAGCTTCAGTTAGGGAAAGAAGGAAGGGAGCTAACCGCCGAAATCGAAGGATTCAAGGGGTATTTATAGGGTTCGACAGCTGTAAAGGAGCTCGAATTCGGACGCAAATGTGTCTAGGTTCAAGGTAACCACCGGCGTCTTCTCTGACGCCAGTGAAGTTAACCTTGAGTCCTAATTAGGATTTCAGGATCATCCAGACCGTGCGATGAAGCGAAGAAGGTGAGCGCAAGCTTTAGGAGCTTGACGAGGGTGAAATGGCATCAGATGGAAGGTGATCGTGAGGTGTCTTCACCACCGTTTGTCAGCCGTTGAAGCGGCTAAAGAAGAAGAAGAGAGTGTACACAGGGACTTGAATGTAAGAAAAGTTAAGGACCTATGTGCATGAAAAGGACTCCAAGGCAATGAAACCTAAGGACCAAAATTTAAATAGAAGCTTTTAAGGTTAATTTAAATTATTTTCTTTTCTAACTTTTTATATATGTTTATAATTTAGCTAAATATTATACTAAAGCCTTGTATTCACATTTTTGACCCATTAATTTATATTTATTAACTTATTAACTTAAGTTATTTAAGATTTAGATCTTAAATTATACTTAAGTTAAATAAGATATTAATTAGGTAGCTAATTAATGGTATTTTGAGCCCTTTTATTAATTAAGTTATTAATAATATTAATTGACTTATAATTTATCATTTTAAACTTATTTTAAGGTCTTTTAATGGTTTGTCCCTTATTTCATAATTAACCCTTATATATACATATTCCTAGCTAATTAACTAGGAAGACTAGTTAATTTGGGGTAATTAGAAGCTATGATAAGCCTCTCATTGAAGCTCAATTAGGATCCAGGGAATGTTGTGGTCAACTTAATTTTGAGTTTTGAAATCATTTGGTTGGTAAACTTCTTATTCAAACTCATCTGTCATTGATTATTCACCTAGGTCACTATTTTAGGTTAAATTGGTTCCTTTGACTTGTCTGTTTATATTAAACCTTGTAAAATATTCTTCTATATTTTTTTAGAAGGTTTAATTCGCAATATTTTCAATGGAATCTTCCCAGGCTTAAGTTGAACCGAAAATAGGGTTTATTTGTTCTTTTTAATAGCATGATTTCAATAGAAACCCTAAATTGGCTAGTTTGACCTATTTTGCTATCCTTTTTTTTGGTTTAGTCTGATGATTCCTTCTTCTGATTATGTCATACCCTTTTATGTGTTATTTAAATCAATTTTACTTTAGAACTTAGCTAAATTGGGTGAGTTATAGAGAATGATGGTGATGCCATCACACAATCACTCAGCACATAGTCATAGAACATCAATAGCCAAACATTCATTCTTAATGCATTAAATGAAAATAAATAAAGTATTGACAAAGATAAATTTCGCAATAGAAAGTAGAAAGGTAAAGAATGCTTAAGTGCTAGTACAATTACCAAAAGACAAGAATTAAAATCTAATAGCAGAAAAGAACAAACTAAAGAGCCACTAGCTCAGAATGGATCATCTCCTAAAGTAGGAACCTGTAGTAGACGGATTGACAATAGCTGTTGCACCTGATTCCTTAGCAACAACTGAGTACGGAACTGGAGAAACACGTCAGTAAAAACTTAGAGAAGAACAACTATAACAAGTAACAATAGCAACAAGAGTAAAAGAAAGAGTGCGCTGTATCAGCAGTTAATTCATTTATAAATTATTACTTATCCAATTTTGTTTATGCATTAATGCCCACGTTATTATAGTCCACATTCCATCAATCAACGTCTAGGGGCACGAGATGATCACGTTTTACTTTCTACAATGCAAGACCGGTATAAGCGACCCTCCTGGCCGAGAAGATGACTTATACCCATCAAGTTACCACTTTTCGTCACCCTGGGATCATTGTGGAAATGGGTGGCTGCTACATCATGTAACGTGAACATGTACAAGCGCTATGTATGTTGAACTACAAACAGCTAATGACCCACTCACTAGTTGAGAAAGAAACCACTCCCAAACCTCGATCTATGCATCCCACTATCTCAGCTGGTCGCTAAGCCTAACCAAAGAGTCATAGAGAGGCTAGCAACTACATAAACCAGCCCAGAACTGGTCTAACAGACCAAAGATATGGCCAAATCCAACGAGGAGTGGGTTAAAACCAGTTTTTCATCCTCTGAGTCCTGACTAAACTGTCGTATTGATTATCTAATCGATTCTAGATAACTGCATCATTTATTGCCATCAACCCAAACCATACTAACAGTTTCACATCATTAAGTTTAGGATTAATAGATATTCATATTAGCCTCCAACTTTTCAGTCTACAAGTAGTTTCCAAATTATGCTAGTGGTCCAATATTATTTAGCAATTAATGAACACAATAGAACTTATTTCATGGAAAATGGAGTTCGTTTCACGCATGCGATGATAGAGGTACAATAGATCACTTAATCTTATTCAATCTCATAATGTCGTGTTGTTTCATATTAAGTACCCAAAAATTAGAGTTAAATACTCAACCAAGGTTCCAACTCAGCAAAGGAGGGATTCATGCCAACCCACGAGATAGATGCGAAGGAAACCACGTGAGATAGGTCCATAAGTACTTGAAAATGAACTAGAGATACAAGAAGGGTAAACTACTCTAGCTAACTTCATCGGAGGGTCACAGTGACTCCGAATTGTGTGCATAGGGCATGTGGTAGTCATCATGCCTGCCTCGCAATCTGCACACACACCGGGGACAAACCCTGGTTCACATGGACCAAAATTAGGGTAGAAATCACTTAAGAACATTTTTGATTTTTCACTAAGGAAATAGCACTCAATAATGGAAATAAATAGTACCAATCTGTAGTACGCGTTGAGACGATTTCAACGGTACCTTATTTGGCACCCTTCCCGTGAGGTTTGACTAGGGGTTGACTCAAAATATGCATTTTTGGCGATTTTAAGAGGTGCTTATACTTGCATCTAACTGCAATTGTGTTACCTGAGTAAGAGATCGAGTTTGAGATCTCTCTCATTCCTGGAACAAATCCTATAACGATTACCTCATATCGAATGGCACCAACAGAGTTGGAGGAGCTAAAGATGTTGCTTCAGGAACTCCTTAAGAAGGGGTTCATTCGGCCTAGTGCCTCACCCTGGGGGACCCCGGTGTTGCTTGTGAAGAAGGATGGCACCTTACGCCTTTGCATTGACTATAGGCAGCTGAATAAGGTGACCAACAAGAATAGATATCTTCTTTCGCGGATCGATGATTTGTTTGATCAGCTTCATGGGGCTACGGTATTCTCAAAGATTGATCTACGATCAGGTTATCACCAGCTCAGGATCAGAGAAGGGATGTATCAAATACTGTCTTCTGGACATGCTATGGCCACTATGAGTTCTTGGTAATGCCATTCGAACTGATGAATGCCCTTGCCACGTTCATGGACTTGATGAACTGGATTTTCCAACCATATTTGGACCACTTTGTCATGGTATTCATTAATGATGCCCTCATCTATTCCCATGATGAGGTACGGCATGAGCAGCATCTCCGATTAGTTCTGGATACTTTGAGGAAGCACAGGTTGTATGCCAAGTTCAGTAAGTGCGAGTTCTGGTTGCGCCAGGTGGAGTTTCTGGGAGACGTGGTGTTAGGTGCTGGGATTTTAGTGGACCCTTTGAAGGCTGAGGCAGTACTGAAGTGGGAGCGTCCCAAGATCGTGATAGACATTCGTAGTTTCCTGGGTTTAGCAGGATACTACAGATGATTCATTCAAGGCTTTTCAAAGATCTCTCTTCCGTTAACCTAGTTAATGAGGAAGGATACTCCTTTTGTTTGGACTGGTGATTGTGAGGCCAGTTTTTAGACACTCAAGGAAAAGTTGACATCAGCCCCTGTACTTACCATTCTTGGCAACGGTGGTGGATTCATTGTATACATAGATGCTTCACTCCAGGGGCTGGGTTGTGTTCTGATGCAGCATGGGCATGTGGTCGCCTATGCCTTGAAGCAACTAATGCTACATGAGAAGAACTATCCGACACATGACTTGGAGTTGGCAGCCATAGTCTTCTCCCTAAAGATTTGCGCCATTACTTATATGGTGAAACCTTTGAGTGTAAGGGATTGGATTTTATTTGTGTTTAATTATCTAATTATAATCTTAATTGGTTGCTTAATGTTGGACTAAGGGCTTTGGGGACCTTGATTTGGTAATGGTACCTTTAAAAGAAAAGTAATCCCCTTAAATTGTTAACAAAATGTTTAGTAATGGAAAGTTGAGGGGCTTTTTGCGAGAGTTATGTTTGGTGGCCTTTCTTGGAAGCCAAGAAAAAGAGTGGAGGGGTTATAAGTGCAAAGTTTCTACCCTATTTATATATGTTAAGTTAACTTAAAAATAAAATAAAAATCTCATTTTGGGTTTCTACTTCAAGCCTCTCTTCTCCCCATCGATGGAGACTCCACACCACCTCCAACTTACTCCTCATTGTCGATCGGCCTTCTTGTCTCTACCGTCGTAGACATCAACGTCGGATGAGCTGCTGCAACCGTTGGTATTGTTTTGGCTGTTGTTGTTGCTACTTATGCGTGAAAAGAAGGAAGGGGAGAGGGGTTTCCAACTCTTGAGGTAGGGTTTCTTTCCTTTCTTAAGCTTTCTTGTTTCCTACGTTTAAGAGCTTTGAAAAGGAGTGGTTTGGGTTGAAATCAGTGATGGTAACACCATCATTTTCCACATGAAATTGTTGGAATCAAGTGATAAATGCTCCTGAATGATCGCTTGAGGACAGTAATTCCACTTAGACCTGTTTTGAGGAGAGAAAAATAAAATAAGGTTAATTCTACTATTTTGATATCACATAATGAATGTAGAGTAATCATGGGGTCACCTAGGGGTTAATTAGAGGTCAATTGAGCATTAAAGACCAAGAAGTGGGTCCACACTGACAGAAACAGGATTTCATGTATTTTAAGAAAATAATTAGTACATAAAACCCTAATTATCAAACTTGCTTCAATTGAAGAGGTTCTGGTCAAAATAGAAATCATCTAAACCTCCTAAAATTCATAGGAAAATATTCTAAAAGGTTTGGTACTTTTGTTTTGACCATCTGAACCCATTTTGACCAAGAATAGAGTTTTAGACGGGATTTTACCTTGATTTGCGCTTCTATGCAAATTGCTCAGTTAAACATGGTCAAAACACAAATCCAACTTCACCATTAGATTCCTTGGGTCCAAATTAGATTAAGACCAAAGTTTGGGCCCAATCAGAGTCCATCTTGACCTAGTTTGTACTTTAGTCTCTAAAACCTCAGTTTCTTACACTCTAGCCCCTAAGTTTCGAGATTCTTACAAAGAGGTCCGTAACTTTGTCGTCACTATTCTCATGTAGGTCCCTACCTCCATTCTTATCAGGTTTCCTAATAAGAACCTCATGCACCGACTTCAATCAGAGCTCTCGCCCTCAAATCTCGACCAAATCCTTCAAAAATTGGGAGGATTGGTCGCAAGAACTCGATCAATCGATTGAGCTAGTTTTTAAGCTCTGATTTAAGAAGAAACAACCCTAGTGAATTCAAAGGGATTTTGGGAATTTCATGCTTCCAAATCCAAGCCCTTTTTGCACCTAATTTTCTAATGGAGCTCGAAATCGAGCTCTATTTAAACTCCCCTACATCCCAACATTCTCCTTAGTCGATTCTAGGTCAGTTTTCACCTTCTCCCTCCTCTCCAGCCAGAAGCTTCGTGATTCCGATGATGTTCCACGCCCTCCTCCTTCTGGCCATCTAACCGATAAATTGGATGTGTCAACTTCTTCCTCATCTTCCTCCGATGTTAGCCAGCCAAAGCTACACCCCTTAGCACTCTTCCTCGTTGCCGTTACCACCACTGGAGCAACCTTTGTCTCCTTCGTTGGCCAATCACAGCCGGCACCAATTCCTCCTCGTTCATCTGTTAGAGTAGGTCCTTTCTCTCCCTCTATCTCCCTAGGTTAGCGTTAGCCCCTCAGAAACTCAATTCCGCCACCAAACCACACTCTCCCTCATCATCTTCTCCAGTACCGGCCTCACCTCTGACGAAGTTGCGCACTGCCTTCGCTCATCCATATGCTTAACTGCCGCCTCCAAACACTCCTCACCACCTTGTGATCAAAGCCCTAACATAATTAGGGCTCTTGATTACTCATTCCTCCAGCTAAAAAAACCCATCGTCGTCATTCGTGTTGGACACCGTCCGACTGCTACACGCACTGTCACCTTCGCCATCTCATGGTGATCATTCTGGACCATTTGATCATGGCTTCTAGCCTGTTTTGCTTGTTTCAGGTGATCACCAGATCTCTGTCGCTCCATCGCCATTGCTTGCTGCCATACATCACTCTCCGACACCAGCTCCTCCTTTAGCAATATCGGATTACTCCTACGAAGGATTCCAAGGCTGCAATTGGAGAAGTAATCGCCCGTAGTGACCTCAATTGATAGAGCTCTCTGCTGTGACTACTCACGAAGGAGAAGGGACTTCATAGTCCACATAATGGATTGCAAATATTGCAACCATGTATATGAGGAATTCGGTGAGAGGGCTTATCGCCTCTTCACACGAGGGGTGAGGTCCCCCATGCACGTAACCCAGGCACCCTCACCTGCGACCCACTACCTGCAGGTCTGGACCCTGCATTCGACTCGATTACCTGATTAAATAATCGGTTAGGGGAGAAAAAGAGAACTGAGGAGGTTGGGGGGCGATTTTCCCTTAGGTTTCATGCCCTATGCCTCGAGATGCATGCCCATGTGTTCTATACTTAGCCATTTCTAAGGTTTTGTGCTTGGAAGAGGTGCTGGTGCCCTATGCTGCTTGAAGACACTTAAGGCATCTGGTCTCTATGGTTGACATCTGATTTGGGTACTGTTGATATATTTGAAGCTTGAATCAGAGAATAGGCTGACGTGGATATTTGAATAAGTGCTTCTAACCACTTTTGGAAAGTTTGAGTTGGTTGAGAAATTGAGATATTTGGGATATGTGCTTGATTATGGGGATTAATTGGTCATCTACATCACCATTTGTATAGTTCTTTCTTATTCTTTTTATCCCAATAATTTCATTATTACCATTTGTTATTATTTCATTTTGAGTAAAATTCTATTATTCATTGAATATCTTATTGTGCTCATTGTTACTAATTGCGATTAGTGTTGTGAATTCCATATTTAATCCTTGTGAACGACCTCAGACTCACTTTTGATTTTCGAGATTATTAATTTAAGTGTTGTTGCGACTTTCGTCCCTATACTACGACACTATACTTTAACGACGACTTTCTCTCATTCAACAATTAGTTTGTGCATGTGGAGCTTTGGTGTTACATGTGATGTTTTCACCCTTTTGGTGGGGTATATAGATGGTATTGGGATTTTTCTAGTTAAGGGTCACCTAGAGGATTGGTAAGGGATTTGTTTAGTTCAACTTGCTCCTTGTATGTGTTGGAATTGGTGGCTAATGTTTCATGTGATTTTGTGGTGATAAGGGTAAGATTTGAGGCAGGAAAGGTTGTGTTTGGAGGTTTGTCTGGCTGCAGTAGCATGACCTAACGTTAGGTAATTATTAACTAACATTACGTGCCTATTGGGTGGCCTTCTAACGTTAGGTAATAGGTACCTAATGTTAGGTAGCCTATTGAGTCTACTTCCTGGCCTAAAATTAGGGTTTTTGATGCTATAGGGGTCCTAAGGATTGGTCGAGCTTAGTCTATAACCTAATTGGGGGTTTAATAGGTGCCTTAATAGGTGAAGAAGTGGTTAATTGTAGTAAAACCCTAAATATATATGGGGTGTTCCTAATTGAGCTTGAAGCACTCTAATTGGTTTAAAAGTGATCTAAAATGACTAAGTAATGAATTAAACCTCACATGATGATATTAATGAATCGGTCTGAGTCTAATAAAGGAAATGCTTGTATCCTAAGGTCTTATATATGACCCCAGCTAATACAGTAGGTTTCTAAGGTTGCTTGATCAGGTATTGATTAGGGGAAAAAGGAGTTAGGATCGATTAGGTTAAATAGGTGAGCTTGTTGGGTGAGACACCGAGACTTTGTGAAGAGTGACTTTATTGTTACGGGTTGGAGACCCAGTTGTTGGTAGTTTAGTCTACCAAAGTTCAGCCTTGAAACTGGGATAGGTCTTGGTTGGGTGTTTCCAGGTGCCATCACGGAGATGAGGCACTAGGGGTGTCTTGAGTTTGAGTTGACGAGAGGCGCTCTGAGATCTCAAGTGGAATAGTTGAAGGTTCCTACAGGAGGGGGTGAGATTTACGGGATATAATATAAAATGCGAAATTAGAATAAAATAATCTCACAAATAGATAATCACACAAAATGCACAGGAATTTTTAGGTGGAAACCCAAACCGGGTGAAAACCACCACCTAACCCTCTCGAGTTAGGATTTTCCAATTGACCGAGTCAATCAAAATCCACTAATGAACTACTTTAACGAGAGTAGTTCAACCTCAATACAACCATGCTACAAGTACGAGGGTAACATTCCTTAAACCCTTCCTCTTCACGAGAAGGTTTTTGTCTCACGAAGGAGACAAGAATTCGCAAGGCAAATACCCAACACAATAACAAAGAAATATTGCAAAACAAAACCTATAGAGCCACAACGTGTAAATCCTAAACTTAGCTACTATATGCAAAGATTACTTTCCTTTGCTGGAAGTGAGTCTGCTTGACGCAGATGCGTGAACCACACGTAGGCACTATGTCGCTCTCGTAATCGCGAAGTGAGAGCGGGTGCACAGCGAAGATGATGCTTTCTTGATGTAGAACTGAAGTTTGTGAGAGCTAGTACTCCTACTTCTCTTGGACACAAAAGATGTGGAAATGTGTTACTTGGTATTTTTTAACAAGGGAGGGCTATCCTTCTATTTATAGGTGGCCTAAGAAGGCCTTGGAAGGCCTTGGAAGGCTTCCATAGCCGTTGGAAATTATCTCAAGTTAGAACAGGCTGTAATCAGAATCATTAATGATTCTGATAAGGTCATCAGACGTCTGGGAAAAGTTTTAGACGTCTGGAAGATACTCTTAAGATGTCTGGAAACTAAATCAGATGTCTAATCGTAGATGGGTTTCCTTACTGACTTGAGTCAGACCTAAGCATGGTTCTAGTGTAATTCAATCAGACGACATACAGGACGTCTGGCACTAGGTCTGGATGTCTGGAAACCTATTTTACTACGGGAAAGGATTTCCCAAGGTCCAAATGACAATATTTGTCTAGAAAAGTGATTTTTGGTCAATCAATGCAAAACAGCTACATTAGATGTCTGGAGTCCTCTAAGGACGTCTGATAGAAGATCAAAGGTCAAAATCTTAACGTTAATATTCTAAGCCAACGTTCCACTAATTGGACGTCTAGCCAAGACATCAGACGTCTGGACTAAGAGACGGTCGTCTGAAATCAACAGACAGAAAGTTCTAAGACTAGCCCTAAAAGATTGGACATTTAGACGTTTGATTCAACATTCAGACATCTTAAAGGTCACTATCAGACGTCTGATATTTGTGTTAGATGTCTGAAAAGGTTGTCTGAAGCCTATTTAGGTTTTCTAAGTCTTCTATGGAAAGCTTAAATACCAAGGATTGTGCATGTGTTTCTAGGACTGCCAAGAGGGTACTTTAAGGCTCTTTAACAAGAATCTAAGAAAGAAAAAATAAAGAGCAATAAAAGAAGGATACATAGAATAAGATGAATGAAAAAACTATCCTAATCTACATCTCCTTCCTTCTTCAAGATTTCGCTTCTCTCGAAGCTCCTTCTCCTCCGTCAAGCTCCTCCAATCCACCACAGATGCGAGCTCGAACTTCATCTTTACACTTATATCCATTTGCAATTATCTTGAAATCTTAGACTCAAAAGAAAATGTTAAATAACAAGTGCTTTGTTATCATCAAAATAAATGATCGTGGTGCCCTTGCACCAACAATAGTTTCCAGGGGTCATAGGTTTATGGCTCGAGGGATCTTGAGTGGAATAGTTTACAGGGATTCTCGGGTGATGGGGATTATGTGGATCTTGAGTCGAATAGTTTCCAGAGTTTCAGATGGGTGAGAGAGCATGGGATCTTGAGTGGAATAGTTTTGAGGGTTCTCATGCAACGATGCGAGGGATTGGAATAGGTTCTAGGGATTCCGGCATCAGGAAACACGTAATCTTGAGAGATAGTTTTTATGGATCACAGGAAGTGGGAAGTCGCTCCCACCAAATCTTTTGGACCGGGTACTTAGGGATGTTTTGAGTGGAATAGTTTTGAGGGATTCTAAATACAATCAATGTTCCGACATCCGAATCGGGTATCCTTTGTCTAGTGGACATGAGTGGTTTAATCTCTCCGAAGGCTAAGGAGGGGTTATGATACGAGTGTGCCATTAGAGAAGGTGCATCGAGATCTCCTTTGGTATGAAGGGCTAATTTAGTCACTCCAGGGATTGGAGTGGCGGGTAGCAGGATCTTAGATTGTTAGGATAGTTGTGTTAGAACGTGTGGCTTTAATCATGCGGATCTGATTAGTAGGCAAGGACCATGGTGGTTGGTGAGGTTGATCCAAGTTAGGGTTGAAACTTGGAATTCTGTGTTAGGCTAGGGATCTAGCTGGTTAGTGAAACTGTACTGATGGGAACACCATCATGAGTCATAACTAGCTCATTTTGACCCAATTAAGTCAATAAATGCTTCTACATAACTGCCAGAGAGTCACAAGTCACTGCATAATCATTCTGAGGGAAAATAAGAAATTAGGGTTAAAACTACAATTTTACTAACTTATCATGAATTTAGTACAACCAGGGGTTTTCTCAGGGGTTGAATGAAGGTCAAATGGTCTTAAAAAGATAACAAGTGGGATAGAATAATCAGAAAAGGGTTTGCACGTGTTCTGAGAATTAAATGACTTTTTGAAATCCTAAAAACAGACCCGCTTAATTAACTGAGGTTTTGATCAGGATAAAACTCACCTAAACCCTCTAAAATTCATAGAAAAATATTCTCTAGGGTTTGAAACTTTCAATTTGACCATCAGAATCCGTTTTGACCTAGAATAGAGACATAGACAGACATTTGCCATAATTTGAGTTTTTGCATAAATTACCTAGTCAAACATGGTCAAAACCAAAATCCAACTTCACCATTAGATTCATTAGGTCCAAATTAGGTTTGTACCAAAATTTGGACCCAAGATGAGTCTGTCTTGACCTAGTTTGCAAATTGGTCCAGTCTAATTACATTTCTATCCTTAACTTTCAAAATACTTTCAAATAGGCCCCTAACTTTATCATCGTTCTCACAAAAACATCCCTACCGCCATTAAACCTGTTCCTACTTGCTCCAGCAACCTTAAAAAGGAAAGAACTCCCTGATTTCTTGATGAATCCCTTTCAAATTTGAAAGGGAAGTTCGTCAAGAAATTTCCTTCCTTTTGAACCCCATCCTAAGCCCTAAAACCTACCCAATCTCTCATGTGAATGCATGAAAGATTTGGGTATCAAGGAATTCCCAAACTCTGGCGAGCTCTCCAAGCTTGGGAAGCTTGCTTCCCAAGCTCTAACCGTCCTCCTGAGGTCTATAAAAGCACCTCCTGCTCACACTAAACCTCTCAAGCTTGAATTCCACCGAAGTAACCCTCAATTTTCTTCTCTCCTCCTCTGGTCGAATTGCTCTTCAAGCTCCGATGACCCTCCTTGCCTCCTCTCATCGTCTTACCGCAAAACCAGTGGCAGATTCTTCTTCCTTGCCTTCTTCCACGTTGAGCAGCACCCGCCGGCGCCCTTGCCTCCTTCATCCTCGCCGTCCACCTCTTATCAGAGTAGTTTCTTCCCCGATGTCGACCATACTGCAATTGGTGTAGCCTCGACTCCCCATCGTCTACCAACTACCTAGATAAGTCCCTTACTTCCTCTACTTCATTTTCATCTCAATCGCACTAAATTTCGACCATGCTACCGCCGGTTCACCATCATCCATTCTGCATCCAGCCACTCCTTCGGTGAAGCGCTCCCATTGCTACACCTCCCCATACTCCTCGCCGATACTCCCTACACCTCCGCTGTGTCCCAGAGAGCAAAAGTGCTCTAGTCTTCGAGGCTATTAGCCTCTCCACTGCTTCGCTGAACACACCCACCGTCGTGTTCCTCCTTCGACCTCTACAGACCACCACACACCTCCACTAACCACAAGACCAACCCCTACGCATTCGTCGTGGTTTGGCAAAGCTTGTGAACTGGTTTAATTAGGGCTATAATCCCGTATTGTGATTTTTAGGTTCTCCTCCACCATTGCCATTAACAGAGGTTCATGCAACCTTGAAGCCCATGTTCTTGCTAGCTCTGTCCTAGGTTTCAGTCCCAGGACACGCGAAAGTCATAGTTCCAGGCCATCAATTGAGTGGAAGAGGTGCACCAGCTATGCCAATTAGAGGAACCTCCTTGCTACAGACGCACGCGAAGAAAGGGCACGGTTTAGCCCCACATCAGAAGCGGTAGAGCAGTTGAAAGCGCATAAATTGAAAAAGTCGCATAGCCTTATCACCTCAGCATGCACAGGGGTGAGGTCCCCGCACGCATGCCTCACACGCCTCATCCACGACACCTCACTTGCAGACCTGGTGTGCCTGATAACCCTCCTAACCTAAGCACTCCTCGGCTGCTACCCACTGTAGGCAGCCCTGGTCCCAGGTGCGCGTGTACTCGATAACCCGGTTACCCATTGAGAGGCCCTGGGAGGGCGGAGCTTAAGAGAGAAAGAGAAGGAGAGATCATGTGGGGTAGGGGGAGGGTTTTGCTCTCTGGGAAGTTGGCTGACACTAAGCCAATTCAAGAAGCCCCCCTCTGTGCGAAGCGGCTGAACAAAGAAGGAAGAAGAAGGAGAATGCTTGAGCAATAGACAGAAGAAGAAGAGAAGAAGAAGGAGAAGGCTTGAGCAACAGACAGAAGAAGAAAAATAGAAGAAGAAGGAGAAGGCTTAAGCAACAGAGAAGAAAGAAGAGGCTGAATAGAGAAGAAGAAGACGAAGAACCAACAGAAGGAGAAGAGAAGCAAAATCACATCATATTGATACTTTAATTGCATATATTTGAGATTTGGTTTAAGTGTTATTTGTGAGGAGTAATTGGTGATTTAAATCACCATTTTACTTCATTCTTTTTGCATATTAATCCTGACATTATTCTTACTGAAATCTTTATATTTGATTTAAATTGTGATCTTGAGCTTTAAATTCCATATTGCTCCCTGTGTTCAACCTTGGAACCTTTTTGAGTAACAAAATTTATTTGTTTGAGCGCTAATTTGGCTATACTACAACATGACAATCTTAAAACACCAATCTATCACTTGAAACATGTACTTTACCTTATTTTAATTTGATTATAGTAGTTATTTGTTCCCTACTGAGCCGATTGCCTCATCCCTACTTTCTTACCTAATTTCAGGTGTTGTGGTGCATTGTTGACGCGCAAATTTCGACATAGTGCAGGATTCGTTGCATGCTTTTGGACAGGTAACATTTAAGCTTTAGTTATGGATATTTTTTGTTTAATTCGTGCCATACTTCCCGTACTTTCTTCCATTTTGTTGATTAATGGAATGCTTTGGTAGTTCGATGTCATTAATGCAACCTGGATTAAATAAACCAGTGCCTTTTCTTGTTTCCACCCTTAGAACCCTGACCTTCGATTAAGGTTCTGGGTTTTGGGGCGTGACATTGAGATCCACATAGATCACATGAGCATGAAGTACCTGTTGATCAGGAGTTGAACTTGAGATAGAAATGCTATATGGAACTTCTGTAAGATTACGATTGTTCAATTGTCTATCATCCAAGGAAAGGAAATGCCATGGCAGATGCTCTCGGTAGGAATGCACTAGCCCGATTAGCATCTCTTCAGGCACAGAAGCCATCATAGGTGACAGGATACTTGGGGGAGTTGACAGTGATGAGGCGCACACACCCTGACTTGATATCTTGTATAGTGAACAGCCAGATGGAGGATTCTAACTTGCAGACTCTTCGTGACCAGGTACTCATAAGAAATCTCAGCGAGTTCACCTTTGTGGACAAAGTACTTTAGCTTCATCGCAGGCTTTGTGTTCCACGAGATGTAGCACTTCAATGAGAGTTGTTGTTTGAGGCCCATTGTAGCAGGCTTACTATCTATCCAGGGAATATGAAGATGTGCCATGACCTAAGGAAAGACTTCTGGTGGTGTGGCCTGAAGAAGGATGTGTGTGAGTTTGTGAGGCAGTGCTTGTTAGTCAGCACTTTATTTATTTTCATTTAATGCATTATGAATGAATATTTGGCTATTGATGTTCTATGACTATGTGCTGGGTGATTGCGATCTTATGGTTAGATTGTGCTGGTTGTTAGCACATGACGACTCGAGTTTCATCGATTTGTAGGATTTAGGTCGTCATAGGTTCTCCTCGCCATGTATATTTATCAACAAGGCTTCAAATGACTTGTAATACCTGCATATATAAAAGGATTATGTAATAAAATGTAGATATGTGCAAATTAGAAATAATAAAACCATGTATGCAACCATACTAATTTAGTTCTTAGCCTAATTATTGTGCTAATCACATACATTAAGCTATGAAACTACACTAAAAATAAATAATAATAACATACGAATATAGTTTCATCATAAGCCTCTGAACAAAACTGATAAAAACTAGTTTACCATCACTTTTATGCCTAAAAATACATCTAGCTTTTAGGTTTTGCACACTGCAATATGGTTTGGGATTGCATTTAAGCATTTCTTAGTTTAGGCATGCATTATATCATTTTTCCTTATTTTGGCTTTCATACAATTCCTATCATTGTCCAGGATGATCACACATCGGAAATCACCCAAACCCTGGCAACATAGAAGGCATAAGATGAAGAAAGGGCTCACTCCAGCTGGATCTCAGCTCATTCGAGCTCACTCCAGCTAGATTTCAGCTTAACCCAGTTTAATGTGGCTGGATCCAGCTCCTTCCAGCTCAACACAACTCTACTCAACTCATGCCAGCTTCAGTCAACTTTCCTGAGCTACTAGTCCTCAACTAAGTCAGCTAAGAAGTCCACAACCAACTCAAGGTAGCTCAACACTAGCTCATGAAGACACCCTAGTTCAACTTAGTTGAGCTTGTCTACTGTACCTAAGCTAGATAGCTTAGCTAGCTATGAAGTCTTCACGAAGATCAGAACCAACTCTCCTTAACTCCAGAATAGTTGAGATCAGGTCAACTTAGCTCAACCTACTCAACTTAGTAGCTAGTAAAGAACTAGATAGCTAAGCTGAGTAGCTAAGCTCCTAGAAGACCTTCTTCAGTAATAGTCAGCTCCATGCAGAATCAGAGTAGATCAAGCCTCCTTCTTTGCAGCTAAACCCTAGCTCATCCTTCACTACTCTACTAGCTAAGCTAGTGTAGCTAGCTTAGTTTAGCTCTACTTAAGCCCCCTTTTGATGGTTGACCACCCTACCTAGCTCCAACAAAAATACCACCTACTCCTTTATTTTGGCACCAACCCTTATAACCACCACCATCACCTTGACACCCCTTCAAGGTGGCACCAAAATGAGCACCTCTTCAAACCTTAACCACCACCTCTAACCACCTTTAAAGATGGCTCCAATTCTCCCCTTAAATCCTAACCCTACACATCACCACAACCACCATACATGATAAGTCCACTTTAGTGGATCATTATTTGGTCTAAGTACTCTTTTATTAGTTACTCTTAGTTGTTAATTAATTAGGAGTTCTATGGCAATTCACCTTAGTCTGCATATAATTGTATGCATCAATTTTACATTTAATAACATGTGATATGGTAACATAATTGATTTGATGGATGCAGGCTAGGTGGAAGAGTTTAGACATCCATTTTTGCATCTATAAGACATCTAGAGATAAGGTCGAACGTCTAGGAACCGCCATCATGAACTCACTGATAACCACACTTTTAAGATGTCTGGTGTGTTGATCAGACGTCTGATGGAGATTTCGTCAGGCGGATCTTACCGTTCCAGCCACTCGTGATCTTCGCCGAGTGGTTGGAAAACTTTCGGCAGAAGAGATCAACAGCGAGTCTTTTTATATAAAGTGCAGCAGCAACAGGATCGACCATCATCTGTTCCCTTGGTGCGGGATCTTCTCCTTCATCCACTCCACCGTGGTTAGAGGCTTGCACAGTGGCTCATATGATCTTCACCTTATAGTGTACTCCGGGCGTGCATGGTGACAGCATGCACGTCGCCCTCACCCTATTGCCATCAACACCATCCAAACCACCAGTATCACCTACTACACCTTCTCCACCGATCAGTTCCCTCGCCAAAACCAACCCCCCAACCACGTCTCTTCACTGTTCGTCGTCTTCTCCAACACAACCCAACACCACTGCCCTCTTCCTCTTCAACCCACCGAACCCAACAACTCCACATCATCACCACCGACAACCTCTCAACCGCCCTCACCCACAGCCCTCCCACTCTTTGTCGCCCTCATCTTTAACCCTCCTCTGTTCTTCTTCAGCGTCAACAACTCCGAAGGAACCCAACACCTGCAGCCACCTCTCCTCACCATCCACCCTCCTCCAACCTCCTCTACTCATGCCGGCATCACCAGACTTCCTCGCTGACAACCTGGACCACTCTCGACCTCACGCAGCCCACGCTAGTTGCCACAACATCGAGCAACTACCTCACCACTGCCGACCGCCGGTGCTTCGGCTAGCCACGTCTGGCCACCGCCGGCCGTGCTTCCTACGCCATTGCGAAGGCCATCCTCTGATGCACCTTCATCTGCAGCAGCTCGTCCGACAAAGCCTCCCTGCACATGCATGAAGGAGAGAGACAAAATCTAGATGTGGTGGTGGTGGTTTGATGCAGTGGAGCGGGCGTGCATGCTCGCCGGAGGTACGCTGACATTGAGGAAGGCGAAGGTGGAACGTGCATATGGGTAAGCGAACCTAAAGTCTAAAGGCGTAAAGAGAGTCAGGGGAAGGAGAGGAGTCGAAGGGGGGTAGTGGAAGACAAAGAGAGAACGGTGGCGACACCAGCTATGATTAGTCAACACCAGAGATGAAGATGCTGCGGAGATGAGGAAGGCGACGAGGAAGGGGTCGGAGAGCTCCTCTCAGGTACGGCGAGGCACGGAATGAAGAGAGGAAGTGTTTCCTGCTACCTATTGTACGTGGCAGCGGGTGAGGAAGGCGGTGGAAGAGGGTCACCGGAGACGAGCTCGAAGCTAGCCGGAGGTAGAGGAAGAAGGGGTTTTCTAGGCCAAAAACTCGCTAAGGAGCAAGGCCTTGCGAGGGGGCTCCTTTTAAAGGTCCAAGGATAGCTTCCAAGCTTGGGAAGAAGCTTGAGAAGCTCAAAATTTTGGGAAGAAGATCCCTGAAATCCTTGCATTCGCATGACCTTTAGGGCCCAAATCAAGGTCCAAGATGTGGTTCAATTGATTGGGAAAGTTCTCAGGATCAATCCGTCCAATTTTGGTGGGATTTGGTTGAGAAATCAGGGAGAAATCCTAGATTGAAGGTCGGATGCATTTGGGTTCAGACTGTTAATGGAGGTAGGGACTGTTTTGAAGAGAATGACGAGAAGTTATGGGGCTAGATGCAAAGATTTCAAAACCTAAGGGGCTAAATGTAAGAAATAGAGTTTTGAAGGGCTAAATTGCAAACTAGGTAAGATGGATCCTGATTGGCTCCAAATTTTGGTACAGACCTAATTTTGACCCAAGGAATCTAATGATGAAGTCATATTTCAGTTTTGTTCAAGTTTGATTGGGAAATTTGCATAAAAATCCAAATTAGGATAAAATTTCGTTTGAGACTATTTAAGATCAAAATAGGTTCAAATGGTTAAAAAAAGGGTACCAAACCTCTTAGAATATTTTTCTATGAATTATAAGAGGTTTAGATGAATTTTATCCTGACCAGAACCTCTTTAATTCAAGTGGGTCTGAAATTAGGGTTTTGTGTCATGATTCAGTTCTCGAAATGTGTGAAACCCCGTTTCTGTCTGTACGTACCCACTTATTAGACTTTAATGCTCATTTGACCTTTAATTTACCCTTGAAATATCCTGTGGTTATTCTGTGTTCATGATATGCTGTTAAAATTGTAGAATTAACCCTTATTTCTGTTTTCTTCTCAAATTAGAATATTATGGAATTATGACCCTCGGATGATTATGTAGAAGCATTTATCCGTTAAACCAGACTAAAAGTGGCTAGTTAGGGCCTATGATGGTGTTCCCATCACTACCACCTAAAAACTCATTCTAGGCTACCATAATTTCCTACCATATCTACTGATGTAAACACGTTTACACTACTTAAGATGTCTATTTATGCATGTCCTTAAGCATAGGATTGCATTGCATGCTATAAATATTGCATAACATGCATCATCTTGCATTTAGAGTAGTTTGAATAAAATGGAGGTTAATTGTCTCCTTTTATGTGCTTGGATAGGGCAAACTTTTTATCGGGGCTTCGGATCGAAGATCCAACTGTACAGATGTGATTAGGGCGACGATTGGAGTTCAACGACTCCAAGATCACCCTAATCAGGCATTTGTAGCATCAGATAGTGATTGGGGAACCCTAGAAGATCAAGGGCCAAGATGGTGTGAATTCCCACTTCAAACGACAAATCCAACTGCACGAATGGATTTGGATCGATGATCGCAGCCTAATGGCATGAAAATTGACTCAATCCGACAAATGTGGCACCATCTACATCATTCAGAAGATGGACGGCCAAGATGGCACCATGTGACGCCATCTCGGCCCCCTAACTAGCCCTCAAGACCGCCGCTGCCCCTCCAAAGAAGATCCAGCGTGCAATCTGATCCAACGGCTGTGGATGTGCATGCTTGAAAACGTCCGCGCGACCATTTGGACGACGCAGCGCAGCGGGCGAGTGCCTTATCGCGAGGCGCTGGCACGCGTTCGATTCCTCGCGAGCGGGCGAGCGACGTGGACGAGCTGGCGTGGGCGAGTGTCGGATCGCGATCGAATAGCTCTACGCACCCGATAGTGCTCACGCGCCCGCGCGTAATGTAGGATCGCACATGGGTGGGTGCGCAGCACAGGCGGGCGAAGGTGCGATTTAAGCCGTCCGATCTCGCGATCGGACGACTGAGGATGGATGAATGTGCGCGTGCGTTGAGGGCGCAAGCAAGTGAGCGAGCGCGAGCGCGTCGCCCACTACGCCCACATTCAGACCTTTAGCTATGATTTTATCCGTCACTAAAGGTCCTGAATTAATGTTTTAAGAGTTGTAATGACCAAATTGCCCCCACTCCTTGCAACTATAAAAGGAGACCCCCTCCACATGAAATTCTCATCCCTTCCTTCTCTTCTTTCCCTCTCCAAAGCTCAAGAGAAGCTTGTCCCGCACCCGAGATTCTTCTCGCGAGATAAAGTCAATTTTTAGTCCCCCTTTTGGAAGTGGATCCCGCGACGACGACGACGACGTGCTGCTCCGTTCCTGTTCTTCCCGCTTTGTTCTCCTTCGTCCTGCTTCATCCTCCGTCTAGGCGACGTCTTGTCCGGCTCGTCCTCTAAGCGACCGTCGAGGAGGATATTTCTCTCCCCATTCTTTTACTGCTTTCTAGAGTAGTTTGGCTCGTCCTCCAAGTGACCATCGAGGAGGATATTTCTCTCTCCATTCTTTTACTACTTTCTAGAGTAGATTTACTGCTTTCTAGTGTAATCGTTTTCTGCTTTCTAGTTGTAATGTTTAGTGAAACAAACAATCTTTTTAATGATGAATTCCCTGTTCATTCTACATCTTGTTTTGATTTCTATTTGTAATATTCTCTCTCTCTCTTACTCTCTCTCTTCTATTTATTGTAAATAGTTAAATAGTTTTAATCAATTGAATTACTTCATGACAAATAAAACAAACGCGTTGTTTTTAAATCAAACATCCGCCTCCCTGTGTTCAACCTGGGATTTCCATTCCGATATAAATTTTATTTGTTGAACACGAGTTCTTCGCTTTCAAACTACGATGACAGGTTTTCAAAACCAAACACGTTAACGTAGTAACCCGACGTTCAACATCTACCATAGTAGACATCCAAAGGACGAGTGGAGAGAAGAAGATTAAGGAAGCCATCCCATGCTTCCTTAATGCCTTCTTCTCCCTTCTAAAGGTTCTAATGGAGGGAGGGGGGTGAGATGTACGTGATAAGAAAATAATGCGAAAATATAAAATAACAATCTCACAAAAGCAATCCCACAAATGAACACAAGGATTTTTAGGTGGAAACCTAAACCCAGGTAAAAGCCACCTCCTAAACCTCGCGGTTTAGGATTTCCCGATCTACTTAGTAGATGAAATCCAGTAACCAAACTACTTAAACAAGGGTAGTTCAACCTCTTACAACCATACTACTTTACAACTGAGGGTAGTGTACCTCAAACCCTCCTCTCCACAAGGAGTATTTTGTTTCGCAAAGGAGATGAAAATTTGCAAAGTGAATACCCAACTAAAAACAAAAGGAAAAAGAGATACCTATAAACTACAAAGTAAATATAAGGCTATGCTACTATAGGCAAGAAATCTCCCTTTAATTGGAAGTGCGTAGGCATGATTGCACAGAGTAACGGTGATCTTTATTGGAAGCTTTGAGAGCAAGAGTACTTCTCCTATGATCTTTCACTTCTTGGACACAAAAGGTATGGAAGTAGTTTCTTAAGGTGTGTTTAGCCAAGGAGGAATACAGTCTCTTGGCCTTATCAGAACAATTGAGGAGATTTGCCTAAAGCTAGCAAGTGTGCTAGTGGGTGTTGCGTGTGGTGCAAAGGTGTGTGCGTGCATGGCGATGGCTGTGAAGGTGCGTGAAGGTGAGGGTGTTCGGTAGGGGCGTGGATCGGTCAATAGCCCTAGCGAGGTTAGGGCTTTTGATCATGGTGTGTTGGTGAAGCTTCTAGATGTCGTGGCAG
This sequence comes from Thalassia testudinum, assembly GCA_037157565.1. Classification (NCBI taxonomy): domain Eukaryota; kingdom Viridiplantae; phylum Streptophyta; class Magnoliopsida; order Alismatales; family Hydrocharitaceae; genus Thalassia; species Thalassia testudinum. The sequence goes on along the minus strand of JAZHRO010000058.1, from coordinate 9,955,780 downwards.
GTGGTTTGACATAGTGGAGCAGGCGTACGTTCTCACCGGAGGTACGCCGACGCTGAGGAAGGCAGAGGTGGAATGTGGGTATGGGTGAGTGAACCTAAAGTCTGAAAGAGTAAAGAGAGTTAGGGGAAGGAGATGAGTGAAAGGGGGGTAGTGGCAGACGAGGAGAGAGAGGAGGCAACGCTAGCTATGATTGGCCGGCACCGGAGACAAGACACTCCGGAAATGAGGACGGTGATGAGGAAGGGGCCGGAGAGCTCCTCACAGGTATGGCGAGGTGCAGAATGAAGAGAGGAAGTGTTTCCTGCTGCCTATTGTATGTGGTAGCAATTGAGGAAGTAGGAGGAAGAGGGTTGCCAGAGATGAGCTCGGAGTTGGTCGGAGGTAGAGGAAGAAGGGGTTTTCTAGGCCAAAAACTCGCTAAGGAGCAAGGCCTTGCGAGGGGGCTCCTTTTAATGGTCCAAGGGCGACTTCCAAGCTTGGGAAGAAGCTCAAAATTTTGGGGAAGAAGATCCCTAAAATCCTTACATTTGCATGATGTTTAGGGCCTAAATCATGGTCCAAGATGTGGTTCAATTGAATGCGAAAGTTCTTAGGATCAATCCCTTCAATTTTGTGGGGATTTGGTCCAGAAATCAGGGAAGAAATACTAGATTGAAGGTTGGATGCTTTTGCGTTCACACTATTAATGGAGGTATGGACTGTTTTGAAGAGAATGACGAGAAGTTAGGGGGCTAGATGCAAAGATTTCAAAACCTGAGGTGCTAATGTAAAAAGTAGGTTCTGAAGAGCTAAATTGCAAACTAGGTCAAGATGGATTCTGATTGGCTCTAAATTTTGGTACAAATGTATTTGGACCTAGGGATCTAATGGTGAAGTCGGATTTCAGTTTTGACCAAGTTTAACTAGGAAATTTGCATAAAAACCCAAAATAGGGTAAAATTTCGTCTAAGACTCTATTCAAGGTCAAAGTAGGTTCAGATTGTCAAACAAAAGGTACCAAGCCTCTTAGAATATTTTTATATAAATTTTAGGAGATTTAGATGAATTTTATTTTAACCAAAACCTCTTTAATTTAGGAGGGTCAGAAATTAGGATTTTGTGTTATCATTCGGTTCTCGAAATGTGTGAAACCTCATTTTTGTATGTATAGACCCACTTATTAGATTGTAATGCTAATTTGACCTTCAATTTACCCCTGATAGACCCCGTGGTTATTCTGTGTTCATGCTATGCTGTTAAAATAACCCTGCTTCCCTGTTTTCTTCTCAAATTAGAAATTATGGAATTATGACCCTCAGATGATTATGTAGGAGCATTTCTCCATCAAACCAAACTAAAATTGGCTAGTTAGGGCCTATGATGGTGTTCCCATCATACCCCCATGTCTAGCTTTTGCTAGTCCCTTAGCAAAATCTTATGGATCAAACCAGGTCTCTAGGTCGAATGTCATCGTTAGGATGCCTTACTAAGCTGCATTTCTAGAAATTAGATCAAAATACCAACAATAGGCCTAGAGGTTCTTAAGTACCAACCAAGATCCAAACCTGATCAACTTCATCCTGAGTCTGCCGCGAAGGTTTCTAAGGGCCGTAAAAACTGCCCAGAGGTTCGTTGACCCCAGTGGTTAAAGCGCCCGTGTGTTAGACGTACATGTCCAGGTTCAGTTTGCCAGTGCATTTTTGTAAAAGAGAGATAGAGAAGGATTTTTCATTTTGAGAGTTTTCTCTCGTTTCCTTTTATATTTCTTTAGATCCAGCCTTGGATTGGCCCTAAACACGGTCTGTATCGGATTCCTTGTCCCTACCATCAATCCTCGAAGGGTCCCTGTCTTTCGATCCTTCGGGATAGCATTGCTTATGGAAACCACCAGAACCCTGACTTTCGACACTTTGGGATAGTGTTGCCCATGGCATTCTATAGCTAAATTCAGGCCCTGGCAATTGACATTTCGGGATAATCCCGCTCATGGCACCTGAACCAGCACAAGGTGCTTACATGCCCCGGGTAGGATATTTAGATATCCTAGGAGACAAGCACTGACGAGATGATATGTTATTACGCATCTTCAAGGGGAATTTCCCATCTCTCTGCATCAGGAACTCGTCCAATCAACTTATGTTGTCGAGCCGATCCTAAGCTAGATCTTCGAGACGGCTTTTCAGAATAGAATACTTTTGGCATGATTTTCTTTATTAAGCACACTGACCCAGACTTAGTGTGTCCTTTTGGGTGCTTAGGTTACCAAGTCTCGCAAACCAAAGGGCTGACAATGAGCCTGAATAATCCCTAAGCCTTAGACCTACTACATCAGCTTCGCACTTTCCTCAACCTCTTGAGGACTAATCCAGATCTTAACGAATACGTGAGTGTTTAAGCCCTAAAACAGGTCCGAGAGGCCTAAGATCGGTACTCATCACTAATCTGTTAAGTTTTAGCCTTTCAAATCTTAATTAATCATTCGATCCAACTAAAAGTTAGATAAGTTCCATACTCAATTTCAAGGGATTATCTCATTCTTTCCTTTCTGTTTGCCCATTTTTTTCTCTTTTCTTTTCTTTTCTTCTCCTCAATTGTTTTTCATTCAGTTCAAATTGACCTCTCCTTTCCTCTTTTCTCCTCTTTCTCTCTTTCTTTTTTCTTTTTTTTTATGATGAAACCCTTCCATACATTGACTTTTATAACATTTTGTACTTTAATACCCCCATGCCTAAGATTTGCAATGCCCTCATTGTAAATTAGGTGGGTTCAAGTTCTGCTTAGTTCGTACATTAGAATAGGTGGGTGGTGAATGGGTCGGAATGATTGTTGCGGACAATTTCTAGCTCTGATACAATTATCAAAGGTGGAGTCGGTTGTTCTAACGGACGAACCCTAAAGTGAAATATGATTTTAGCAAAGAAATAGGTCATAATGGTTTTGGATTTTTCAAAAAATGATGGGTTGCCTCCCGTTAAGTACTAAGTTTAACGCCATCAGCTGGGCGCAATGCAGCTCAGGGAGAATGGAGATCAAAAGATACTGCAGCCAGATTTGAGTCAGCGAGTTTGAGGAACGATTTGAGTCTTTAACCGTTCACGACAAATGGTTCTGATTCGTGGCTGAGTTAGCTAATTTCGATAGCTCCATTTCCGAACACTTGTCTCACAAGGAATGGTCCAATCCATTTTGATCTGAGTTTTCGTGGGAAGAGCTTGAGTTTGGAATCAAAGAGTAATACTTTCTGACTAGGATGGAAAGATTTTTGTAAAATGTGCCTGTCATGGAAGGATTTGACCCGCTCCTTTTAGATTCGCGAGTTCTCATATGCATCATTGCGTAGTTCCTCGATCTCACTCATTTGCAACTAGCGGTGGACTCCAGCCTTCATAAAATCTAGATTGCACTTCTGTACTGCCCAATAGGCTTTATGCTCCATTTCTACGGGGAGGTGACATGCCTTCCTGTACATGAGTCTAAAGGGAGACATTCCCAATTGGGTCTTATGGGCGGTCCTATAGGTCCACAAGGCTTTCGGAAGGCAGGTAGACCAATCCTTTCTATCAGGTCAAATAGTAACCTGAAGGATCTTCTTGATCTCCCAATTTGATAGTTCAGCCAATCCATTCGTCTGGGGATGATACAGAGTTGAAATACGATGCAACACCCCATACTTTTTCATCAGGGACTGGAAGTGCAAATTAGCAAAGTGGGTCCCTCCATTAGAGTTGATAGTTCATGGAACATCAAACCAAGAAAGGATGTGTTGATGACTGAATTTTATCATGACTTTATGATCATTGGTTCGGGTTGGGATGGCTTCGATCCATTTGGGCACGTAATCCACGGTTAGGAGAATGTACTTGAAACCATCAAATTTTGAGAAGGGACCTATGAAATCAATCCCCTAGATGTCGAAGATTTCGGATACGAGAATTGGCTGTAAAGGCATCATGTCACGATGGCTCATGTTGCTTAAGGTCTGGCAACGAGTGCATGCCTTACAGTAATCGTGTGCATCTTTGAAAATTGTGGGCCAATAGAAATCGCAATAGAGGACTTTGCTGTGATTTGTGTCCAGAGAAGTCACCATCGCAGGCCTGGTCATGGCAGAAGGATAAAATGCCATTGATCTTTGATTTTGGAAAACATCTTCTGATGATTTGATCAGCACCAATGAGGAGCAGGTACGGATCTTCCCAAATAAAGTATTTGGCATCTAAAAGTAATTTGTTTTTCTTGGCCCTTTGCTAATCAGACAGAATCTGATGCAATGCCAAATAGTTCACCATATCAGCATATTAAGGAAGTTCCGTATCGACTGTTAGGAGGTGCTCATCCAAAAAATGCTTCATGATAGGTCTAGAAGGGTTAATGATTGAAGAAGGAAGATGGGATAAATGGTCAGCTACCACATTTTGCTTTCCCTCATTGTCACGAATCTCAAGATCGAATTCTTGCAACAACACGATCCAGCAGATTAATCTAGGCTTCGCATCTTCTTCATGAGTAAGTGCCTCACTGCAGTGTGATCCAAGTAAATGATGATGTGGAAACCTAGGAGGTATGACCTGAATTTCTCCAGGCCAAATACTACAGCCAGCAGCTCTTTCCCCATAATGGTGTAATTACGCTAAGCCTCGTCTAATGTCTTGCTGGCGTAATATATGACTATCGGTTTCCCATCAATTTTCTGACCCAGCATCGCTCCTACTATGTAGTCAGATGCATCGCACATGATCTCGAAGGGTTGAGACTAGTTAGGAGATTGCAAGATTGGTGCTTGGGTGACTCGGTCACGCAGGATCTCAAATGTGTGAACGCACTCACTAGATATCTTAAATGATATGTCCTTCAAAAGGAGATTCGTCAAGGGGCGCACAATCTTAGAGAAATCATGTATGAATCGACAATAAAATCCAACATGCCCTAGGAATGATCTAATTTCATTGACTGAGTTAGGCACAGGTAGCTTGGAAATCAGATTTACCTTATCCCGGTCGACCTGGATACCTTTCTCAGAGATGAGGTGTCCAAGTACGATGCCCTGAGGAACCATGAAGTGGCTCTTTTCCCAGGAGAGAACCAAGTTCACTTCGATGCATCTCTTAAGGATCTGGACCAAATGCAGGAGGCATTCATCAAAAGATTCACCGAATATCGAGAAGTCATCCATGAAGACCTCTAGGTAATTACCTACCATATCTGAGAATATGGCTAGCATGCATCGCTGAAAGGTGGCGGGTGTGTTGCAGAGACCAAAAGGCATCCTATGGAACACGTACATACAGTAGGGCTAGGTAAAGGTGGTCTTTTATTGATCCTCGTGATGAATTTGCACCTAATTATATCTGGAGTATCCATCCAAGAAATAGAAAGATTGATTTCTTGCCAGTTTCTCGAGTACTAGTTAATGAACGAAAGTGGGAAATGATATTTCTTCGTGGAGGCATTAAATTTCTGATAGTCTATGCAGACTCTCCATGAATTCGCAATATGTGTCGGGATGGTCTCTCCAGATTCAGTTGTAATCATGGTGAGCCCTGCCATTTTAGGCACTACTTGGATCAGTCTCACCCAACGGCTGTCAGAGATCGGGTAGATGATACCAGCATCTAACCACTTGATGATATCCTTCTTCACAACCTCTTATAGATTCAGAATGAGTCTTCTCTGCATCTCTCGAGATGGTCATTGATTGCACAGCAAAAATACACCAATAATTGTTCCATCTTGTGCTATTTCCAAGCATTGCCAGTGTATATTAGGTAGACATAGTCGCATTTATAAAAATACACGCATGCATGCATTTATTTGAGAAGGGAGGAGAGTGAATAAAATGGCCATGAAATTAACGTTTTCCTCAAGTGCTGCTTCGCAAATTCACCATCTTTATTTTTTATTTCCATTTGGCTTTGAATTTCTCCATGCGGCTGCAAGGAATGGCCTCTTCTTCTTCGCGCCATGTCCTGCTCAGCTTGCCCTGGACAGCCACTCCCTGCCAGCCATGCACAGCCGCATGCACAGCCATGCATAGCCAGGGCATGGCTGTGCATGCCTTCTTCCTCTTTAAAAAGAGCTCAGCCTTCTTCCTTGCGGAGATCCTGGTCTACCCACATGAACAACACCTTCTTCTCCAGGCTGTCTCCTCCCCTCTCCCCTCCATACGCAGCCTCTCTTCTCCTTGAAGAGCTACTCTACGGGCAGGAGCACCTCACAGTGGTGCACAACCACCACCGTGAGTCCCACCATCGCCCAGCTCATTAAAGAGTGGGTGGGCGTGGTGCTTCTCTTCCCTCTTTCATCGTTCCAAGCCAACCCCGCCATTGCCATAGGAGCTTCAAGCTTTGAAGCTCAACCGGCCACTGCTCGCCCGCACGCAAGCTCCACAGCAGTAGCAAGGCACCGGCCATCGCGCGCCCTGTCGCGACACTCCACCGCGCACGCCGGCTGGCTGGCCGCGCCCCTCTCCACGTGCCCTGTCACGAAGTTCCGCCCGTAGCCCAGCTGGCGCAAACCTTCCGCGTGCACGCCAGCTCACGCAGCGGCTCCCGCACTCACAGCACCGCCAACACCCTGTCGCGCGAGCCGAGCACGCACTGTAGCCACTGTTCACGTGTTTCAGCGGAACACTGTGGCTACAATGCGGTGACCGGTAAGTTTCTCACTTATCCGATCATCCGGCACGCCACGATCGTCTGTAGCCCATCCGCACATGCCCGTGCTCGCTCCCGCGTACGCCAGCTCCCGCTCGTGTCTTCGCCCGCTCCCAGTGCCTGCATCTGCCCACACCTGCCTCTTCTCGCAGCGTGGTGCACTGAGGTTCCTCCCACGCCTGCTCCCTCCTGTGTGCGCGCACGTCTTCGCGCACCTACACGCCTACGCATGTGCGTGGACCACCAGACGACGCTTGGAGGCTGTAGACGGCTTAACTCACCTCCTTCAATCCAGCAGAAGCGCAGTCTCTCTTTCTCTCTCTCTCTCACAGCACTCTCTCACTCTCTCTGCAGACACATACACACACACACTCACACTCTCGCACACTCACTCTCACTTATACACTATTATATACTTATATATATATACATATACATATATATATTGATATATATACATATATTTATATACATATAAATATATATATCTATATATATATTATTACCTATATAACTAAGTATAAGTATAGATACATATATATATATATATACAAATATACATACATATATACATATATATCTATAACTATATATATATATATATACATACCTATCTACATATATCTATATACATACATTACTATATATATATATATATACATATATATATATACATCTATATAGTTATATATACATATATATATATATACATATATCTATCTATACATATATTTACATATCTATCTATATATACATACATACATACATATATATATATATACATATATAGCTACATATACACTTATATAATTATATCCATATCTATCTATATACATAAATATATATTTACATATATACATATATATATATATATTCATATCAAATACCACTTGTTGTATCGCGGGAATATCTGCACCCATTGCTGATATTCCCCGATACACGCGTATAGTAAGCGTGTTCGCACTCATCTTCCACCAATCCACTTTACACTCCATGCGACACTTCGTTCTATTGGTTGCATCTTCTTAGACGACGACCGACTTGACACCGTGCTACACACCATCTCCACCTCCACCCCCACCCCTTTATACATATATAATATATACATATATATATATACCATATTTATCTTATTTCTATTTCTTTCTCCTGCCATTAAAAAGATAAAAAAAAATATACAAAAGAGAAAAGATAATCCTTGACTTGTAGGTACTATGTCTTGAAAATAGCAAGATTAGTTTTGAAACCTTAATTTGGCTCAAAGCCAAGAACCTGATTTTGAGGGTGTACCTCAAGGACAAAAATTATCAGAAAAAAAATGTTAAATAGAAAAACACCAAAAACATAATAAGCGAACGGAAGAGATTCGTTCTAGAAAAGGCATAGAAACTCATTCACTTCTAATCCCACTTCCCTGAGTTTGACCCTGGGCCTAAAAGTGACCAAGATAAAATCAAATAGGCCAGGTAAAAAAATTTTGTAAAGAGATGGTTAGGCTCGATTTAGGTTAACCACTATATGCATTTCAACGATAAAATCACCATATTAACACAACCTATCTGGGCCCGAGCACACATCTTTTCATGGCGCCGTTGCCGGAGAAGTGCGCATTCAAGTAAGTTTCTATTCCATTCCTTTAATTTTTCTCTTCTCACACCCTTCTCTTCACAGGTGTTTTTGTTTGTTGCTGTGCAGGTGAACCTGTTGCAAGGAGAAGATAGGCAGATGAAGTCGGAGATGTGGGCAGGTCCAAGGCGGGAATGAAAGCGTGAAGATGCCTGCACCGCATTGGAGCTTCGCACACGTTGCTGAACAAGTACATTTTTCTTTCTTAGCAACTTAGGTCAACTTGTCACCTTAATAAAAAAAAAAAAAACTAAAAACACTTCTTGGGATCTCTTGGGGCAAGTGGATTAAAAATCACTTGCTTGATTGTTTGCCATTACTCCCACTGCCCCGGGATTTCCTGCCAAACTTCGCATAGCGAAGATCCAAGAATCTTGATTCTTGAATCTTTCGCCGTGTGAAGTACTCTTTGAGGCAAATAAAAAGATTGATTGCCACCCCTCTTTGCCTCATTTATCTGCAAATTTGGGATCACATTTTGGGTGGGGAGACTTGGAATTGAGTTGATTCCAACCCCATCATGACCTTTCACGTGCCTAAGATTCGATCCTGAATATTTCAACCCCAACAATTTGATTTTCTTCATCTTTTGGTTGAGCCTTGTGTGTGGAAATCATTTTGGTGATTGGGAGCACTTGAATTGAAGTGCTTTGGCTCCCTTTCACACTAATCTAAAATTGATTCGTGCATCCACACATAGAAATCTCCATCTAGGGAAGCCCATTGCATTTTAGCATGCATTAACCAACTGACATTGAAGAAGGGTTTGTTGGGCTTAGAAGAAAACTTGTATTCTCCCAAAACCTGGAGATTGGTTAAATTGGTAATTCAGAGAAATCGTAAAATCCATACTACTTAAGGCTGAATTCTAAAAACCATTCACCAATTAAAACTTCAATTCGGGGAGATTTTCCCGTTGCATGCTTGGTTTACACACTCTCTAAAAATCAATCACTTGGGCATTACCCGTAAATACCGCCCTTCACATTCCAAAAGCACTTGATCCTAAGCCTCTAACTAAAACTGGTAGCAACTTGACCCTTATTAAGGATTGGAGGTCTAACTACCTGCGTGTAGTGCCTACGTGCTGGTGAAGGTTCTTGTGTGCTATTAGGTGTCTAAGACTGGGGTAAACGGCCTTTCAATTTGGCCCGGTGGTTCCGCGGTGCTCGCATTCGGTTCCGTAGGTCGTGATAGTAGGTAACTTAGATCTTTAGGTCTAAGGGCACACTGTAGAGGTTAGGAATTTGTTTGTATTGATTTGTCATCAAGTGTACCTTTGCGGCATCATTTCTCTCATCTCTTTTCCCTTCTTATCTCCCCAATTCTTCCTGCGGTAGTGCATGTTTGGGAGGAGGTCACAAAATCCTGAACTGTGTGAATTGCCAAGAAAAGAAGCCAAATCGTCCTCCTCCTCCACAGACATGGCTGCACGCCCACCCCCAAATCCTGAGGGAGGAAACCGCCCTCAAAACCCACCAGGTGGTGGAGCCTTGGATCCCATAACCTGCCTCCAAGTCCAAATGGAAATGTATAATGAACAAATTGAAGCCATTAGGGAAACATTGGAGGAAATGCAGAACCCTCCCGAACGGGAGGAGCCTAGGTCTCTTAGCTCCTATCAGAATCCCGCTGCTACAGAGACCATAGGACAAATTCGGGTCCCCATGGGCGGGGATGACTTTGAACTGAAACCTAACATAATTGGCCTGATAAATTTTCACTTCCATGGTCTTGCAAGTGAAGATCCTTTTCTCCACTTGGAAGACCTAACCCGATTGGCTGAAACAGTTAAACCTAGAAACATCGGGTTACCTATAGTCCTCATGAAAATGTTCCCATTTTCATTGCGGGATAAAGCGTCGCAGTGGTTATGCACCCTTGGGAGAACCATCCACTCTTGGGGAGAGATGCGAACAGCGTTTCTCAAGAAGTTCTTCCCAATCGGGCGAACCAATGCACTTCGTCGTGTTATCACTTCATTTACGCAACAAAACGGTGAACAGTTTCATGAGGCATGGGAGAGATATAATGACCTCCTCAGGAAGTGTTCGCACCACGGTCTGCCTAAGTGGCATAAAGCCCAGATTTTCTACTATGGGCTAAATGAGACTTTGAAGTGAAGGTTTCCCTACTAGGAGGGGGTGACGTAATAATTGCGGAAATAAATATAAACAATATCACAAAATAGGCAATCACACAATGTACACAAAGATTTTTAGGTGGAAACCCAAACCGGGTAAAAACCACCACCTAACCCTCTCAAGTTAGGATTTTCCGATCAACCTAGTTGATCAAATCCACTAACCGAATCACTTTGAACGAGGGTGATTCAACCTCAATACAACCACGCTACAAGTACGAGGGTAGCGTTCCTCAACCCCTTCTCTCCACGAGAAGGATTTTGTCCCACGAAGGAGACGGGAATTCGCAAAGCGAATACCCAACCAAAATACAAAGATAAAATAAAACAACAGTCCTATAGAGCCAACAAAATTAAACCTAGCTTCTATAGGAAATAGGAAACTCCCCTTTGCAAGGAGTGCGTCGACGATGACGCGGTGCGTGTGCCACGCGATGGCGCTACGTCGCTCTCGTTATCAACGCCGGGAGAGCGGGTGCGCAACGGGAATGATGCTCTCAAGATGATGGAGCTTGAGCTTAGAGAGCAAGTGCTTCTTGGACACAAGAGAGTGGAAATACTTGATCTTAGTGTATTGCAAAGTGTTTCTTGTGTTTTTCTTGTTGTGTTTGTGTTACAAAGGTTCCCCTCTATTTATAGAGGCCTTAGGAAGGTTTTGGAAGGCTTGGAAAAGCTTCCATAGCCGTTGGGTGCAAAGCCCAAGAGAATCAGGCCGAAATCAGGACAATGATTGCATTTGACAGGGTTATCAGACGTCTAATTCTGGCATCAGACGTCTAGAAGGCCACTTTAAGACGTCTGATTTCAAGGTCAGACGTCTGATTCTATGCGGGTTTCTCCCTGGCTTGAATCAGTTCTAAAAAGGGTTTTTGTGCAAGTCCATCAGACGACATACAGGACGTCTGGCACTAAGTCTGGACGTCTGGAAACCTACTTTTACTGTGGGAATTGATTTCCAAACGTTGCAACGGCTAGAAAATCTCTGAGAAGAGATTTTGGGTCAGCCGAGGCAAAACGGTCATTTATCAGACGTCTGGAAAGTCCTATGGACGTCTGATAAGGCTCTAACGGTCATAATCTTGAGTGTCTTCTAAGCCAGCCAACGGTCCACTAACTGGACGTCTGGCAAAGTCATCAGACGTCTCCTAAGACATCTGGTCTAAGGTCTGGACGTCTGATTTCATCAGACAGAACTAACTATGTCCAGCCTAACAGTTATCAGACGTCTGAACCAACAGTCAGACGTCTTAAAATTCTTTATCAGACGTCTGATTTGGGAATTAGACGTCTGGAAGTGCTGTTTGAACCCTATATTGGTTTTCTAAGTATTCTACAGAAAACCTAAGTATCCTAGGGTTGTGCAGGTGTTCCTAGGACTACTGTTAGGGTACTTTGAGGCTCTTTAACATAATATTCTAAGGAAATAAAAAGAGCAAGAAAATAAAGACAAGAGATACATGAAAGGATTAAAAAAGAATCTATCCTATTCTTCTTGTCTTCTATCTTCAATCTGTCGCTCCACGCGAACCTCCTCTGTTTTCCATCAAGCTCCTCCAATCCATCCTGGATGCGAGCTCGAGTTCCGTCTAAACACGTCTACATTTGCAATTGACCTGAAATCTAGGACTCAAATTGCAAATGTTAAATAACACGTGTTTTGTTATCATCAAAACAAATGATCGTGGTGCTCTAGCACCAACAATCTCCCCCTTTTTGATGATGACAAAATCGTAAATAATAATGCAGAAAATCCTCCCCCTTTTTGACATTATCAAAAAGGTTTGATTGATTTTAAATTTCCTATTACTCCCCCTTAAAACATGCTCTTCTATGAGTTTCTTTTAACAAAGGTAATATCCTCCCCCTTTTTGTAACAATGCGATAGCTATTATTTTTCTCCCCCTTTCTAAAGGAAATTTAGCTACCTTACATCTCCCCCTTAAAAATTGACAATTAGCTCATCATTTTTTAACTCCCCCTATCTAAATGCTTATGATAATAAGATAGGGTTAAGAATTTTTACCTCACCTACCATGGCCAATAAAATGGCCCGAATGGTGGTGGTGGATGCCACATCGGATGGGGCTCCCATCCGTAGCTTGGAGGCCCGGGCATTGACGCCGGTCTCCAATCTGGTGGTCGACGTGCGGCGGGTCCGTCGTTTGTTCGCCGTCTCGTCGGTCTTCTTCTTCTCCTCCTTGGTCTACTCATTGGTTCTCCCAACTTAAGTTGACCAGCCTTGAGCTTGTAGGTCCAGTCCTTTATGTTGTAGTCATCCCTGAACCCTACAAAACAAGATTCTAATTTTTTCTTCGGTATCCAAGTGAGCTTGGATCCGGATTTGTTAGAAGGTCTCCTTGATGGAGATCCTTTCTCAACCTTAGGGCTATAAAACTTATCTACTTTGTTGATTAATTTGTTAGAATTTTCCCTAAGACATGCAATTTCTCTTTCTATAATTTGCATCTTAGTCTTTAAATCAAAAATTTCTAACTTTAGACTATTATTTTCCTCAATCAATTTATTATTTTCATTGATGAGGTCTTGATTTTCTAATAACAGGTTATCATCCTTAGGACTAGCTTCTATGTCCTTAAGTTGTTTTTCTAACCTATCATTTTCATTTTTAAGAAAACTAAGGTTCTTCTTCATGCTTTTGTTTTCTATTTTTAGTGATTTACTAATCTCGAATAATTCATTAAAAGCTTCTTGTAAATCAAAATTTACCTCTTCGTCGGAGTCGCTTCCGCTTTCACTGTCGCTATTGGTTCCTCTAGCCATGAAACCAAAGCAAGTGGTTTCTTCTTCTTTTTCTTCTTCTTCCTCCGAGCTGGAATCCTCATGAGTGCCTTCCAACCTCCTCCATATCTCGTGGGCGGTGGTGCACTCTTGGATTTTCTCGAACTCTTCCGGACTCAACGCGCAATACAGGGCATTCATTGCCTTTGCGTTGAGTGAGAGCTCTAGAATCTGCACCTGCGAGTAGCCTCCTTGGGGTCGCTTCGGGATCTCGTATGGGGTTTCGCAACATTCCCATACCTCGAATTCAGTGGCTTGGAGCCACGTCTTCATCCTCAGCTTCCAGTAGCTGTAGTTGTTCCCGTCAAAGTAGGGCGGACGGGTTGTGGACTGCCCCTCGGAAATCCTACTTGTGGAACAGCTTCCCTCCATGTTTAGATCCTCGCCGGTTTGTAACGCCGAAAATGCGAGACCTGCTCTGATACCAATTGAAGGTTTCCCTACTAGGAGGGGGTGACGTAATAATTGCGGAAATAAATATAAACAATATCACAAAATAGGCAATCACACAATGTACACAAAGATTTTTAGGTGGAAACCCAAACCGGGTAAAAACCACCACCTAACCCTCTCGAGTTAGGATTTTCCGATCAACCTAGTTGATCAAATCCACTAACCGAATCACTTTGAACGAGGGTGATTCAACCTCAATACAACCACGCTACAAGTACGAGGGTAGCGTTCCTCAACCCCTTCTCTCCACGAGAAGGATTTTGTCCCACGAAGGAGACGGGAATTCGCAAAGCGAATACCCAACCAAAATACAAAGATAAAATAAAACAACAGTCCTATAGAGCCAACAAAATTAAACCTAGCTTCTATAGGAAATAGGAAACTCCCCTTTGCAAGGAGTGCGTCGACGATGACGCGGTGCGTGTGCCACGCGATGGCGCTACGTCGCTCTCGTTATCAACGCCGGGAGAGCGGGTGCGCAACGGGAATGATGCTCTCAAGATGATGGAGCTTGAGCTTAGAGAGCAAGTGCTTCTTGGACACAAGAGAGTGGAAATACTTGATCTTAGTGTATTGCAAAGTGTTTCTTGTGTTTTTCTTGTTGTGTTTGTGTTACAAAGGTTCCCCTCTATTTATAGAGGCCTTAGGAAGGTTTTGGAAGGCTTGGAAAAGCTTCCATAGCCGTTGGGTGCAAAGCCCAAGAGAATCAGGCCGAAATCAGGACAATGATTGCATTTGACAGGGTTATCAGACGTCTAATTCTGGCATCAGACGTCTAGAAGGCCACTTTAAGACGTCTGATTTCAAGGTCAGACGTCTGATTCTATGCGGGTTTCTCCCTGGCTTGAATCAGTTCTAAAAAGGGTTTTTGTGCAAGTCCATCAGACGACATACAGGACGTCTGGCACTAAGTCTGGACGTCTGGAAACCTACTTTTACTGTGGGAATTGATTTCCAAACGTTGCAACGGCTAGAAAATCTCTGAGAAGAGATTTTGGGTCAGCCGAGGCAAAACGGTCATTTATCAGACGTCTGGAAAGTCCTATGGACGTCTGATAAGGCTCTAACGGTCATAATCTTGAGTGTCTTCTAAGCCAGCCAACGGTCCACTAACTGGACGTCTGGCAAAGTCATCAGACGTCTCCTAAGACGTCTGGTCTAAGGTCTGGACGTCTGATTTCATCAGACAGAACTAACTATGTCCAGCCTAACAGTTATCAGACGTCTGAACCAACAGTCAGACGTCTTAAAATTCTTTATCAGACGTCTGATTTGGGAATTAGACGTCTGGAAGTGCTGTTTGAACCCTATATTGGTTTTCTAAGTATTCTACAGAAAACCTAAGTATCCTAGGGTTGTGCAGGTGTTCCTAGGACTACTGTTAGGGTACTTTGAGGCTCTTTAACATAATATTCTAAGGAAATAAAAAGAGCAAGAAAATAAAGACAAGAGATACATGAAAAGATTAAAAAAGAATCTATCCTATTCTTCTTGTCTTCTATCTTCAATCTGTCGCTCCACGCGAACCTCCTCTGTTTTCCATCAAGCTCCTCCAATCCATCCTGGATGCGAGCTCGAGTTCCGTCTAAACACGTCTACATTTGCAATTGACCTGAAATCTAGGACTCAAATTGCAATGTTAAATAACACGTGTTTTGTTATCATCAAAACAAATGATCGTGGTGCTCTAGCACCAACATGAAGTAGATTGCAGACGCTTCCTATGGAGGGAATTTCATGAATAAAGACAAGAATGGAGCATTCGAATTATTTGAAAATATGAGTGAAAACTCAATGAACATTGCTTCCATTATCGCCTTTAATCGTACCATCCTGCCCCGTAATGTCCACGAAGTTGACACGGGACCCTCCCATTCATCCATAGATCTCAGCCTTATCGTATAGAAATTGGATGAAGTCTCCGTCGTGCACAAGAAGCTGGACGAGCTTCTAGCCAACCCCGCCCATTCTATGGCAAACACCCCCACCTCACCACTTCGTCACAATTCCAATTCTTCCAACACCATGCTTATCTCAAGAAACCCCGTAAGACCTTCCTTACCGAGTGTTGCGCGGAGTGATTCGGTAAGTCATGTAGATCTGGCTTCTGCGGATGCGTCTTCTAGCATTGAAGATGCTTGCACCCTGGGGAACAACCCGTTCTTTGCCACTTATAACCCAGGGTGGCGAAATCATCCGAACTTCGCATGGTCCAACAACCTGCAGTGCCAAAACCCCGCTGGTGGACCAATGCGACCGTCCGCACCCGTCATCCCAAGGGCCCAGTCTAATCCTATGGCGAATCCACCATCGGGTCCTTGCGTATCGCAAACAGAACATGCATCAAGTCCTCTTGATAAATTGATGCGAATGATGACGGAAATGTCAAAGCGCCATGAAGAGAACATGACCTCTCTTCAGCACCAATTGGTGCAGCAGAATGCTGAGATCAATCAACTACGCATGGCGACTCGATCTCAGGGCACTCTTTTGGCCCAACCTGTTCCAAACCCATGAAATTTCATACCCCGTGGCCCTCAACCATAGGTACGACCTTCTCAGGGGTAGGTTCGTCAAATTCTGCAGGCTCCAAGCATTCCACCGAGATTTCAGGCTAATCCCGCTGCAGCACCTCACTCTTATGCCCCTATTGCAAACCCTCCTCTGCCTTATGATCCCACTGGACCCGCATCGTCCAATGCAATCACTACGAGGAGCGGCAAGCAGACCATCGATCCACCATGACCTGATCCTGGCCCGTCTTCTTCATCGCCCTCTCATTCGAGATGCGCACTGCATTCGCGAGAGGACGATACACCCAAATTGGTGCCAGAATCAGTCTCATTCCCTGAGGCTCTACTGAGGGAGCCAAAAGGTAAAAAGAAAGATATGCAGGCCTTTGATAACCTACGTAATTTGTTTAGGGATGTTGAAATCAAGGTACCCCTGCTCGAGGCTATCGACCACATACCTACTGTCGCCTGATTTTTCAAAGACTGCACAACACCCAGGCGACAGTCAAAGAAAACTTAGAATCTGGTGGTTCTCTCTCCTCATGCGAGTTGTGCTATACTGTCAAATCTACCACCGAAGCAGAAAGACCCTGGCACACCGCTTATTTCCTGTAGCATCCAAGGCTGCAATTTTAACCTTGCCCTGCCTGATCTAGGATCTTCCGTAAATCTTATACCAACCATCATGCTCGAAAAATTTTCCTTGGGAAATCTAAAACCCACCCCTGTCACATTACAGTTGGCAGATCGTTCTGACAAAATCCCAAAGGGTGTGGTGGAAGACGTGGTGGTTAGGGTCAATAGTCTCTGTTTTCCTATTGACTTTCTTATTTTAGATATGGAAGTTCCTAGCTCACTTTCTAATTGTCCGATCATCCTTGGTCGATCTTTCTTGGCCATAGCCCGCGCCCATATCGACTGCGAGTCAGGCTGTATTGAAATTGCCGTTGGATCTAAAAAGCTCAGGCTTAACATCTTCAAGGCAGCCAAGAACTTTGATTGCGATTGCATCGAGGATGACACGTCTGGCGAGGACATGGCCGTCAGCGCGTGTATCGGTCTAATTGGGACCTATTTTGACTGCTGCGGATTACCTGTAAACACTGACGATTACCTGATCGACACATATTGTGACATTCCCCCATCCCTCCCTATTCCCGTACCTTCTCATAACCAGACTTCTGATGAGGTTTTCTCCGCTTCCCATACCTTGTGGTCTGAGTCATATCCAGGTTACTCACCGCCAGTCCACACTCTTAAAGACCGGATTGCCCTTTCTTCCTCGCCAAATCAGGCAAATTTGCAACTCCACACTGGGACCTTGAGCCCATATAATACTCACTGGGGCTATTCCTTTTTGGATCCATCTATCCAAGAAGCCCCTCTTCTTGGCCATTCTGAGGGCCAACTTCTTCCTCCTGATTTATTTTCTGATCTGCCTGGGACACTCTCGTCCCAAGAAATGCCAGATCTTTCACCATCCACTCCCGAGCTAAAAGAGCTACCTTGGACACTTAAGTATGTTTTCTTGGGACCAAATGAAACGCTCCCCTTAATCATCAGTTCAAAATTGACCAGGGAGCAAGAGTGCAAACTAACGAAGGTCCTTATGGAACACAAGGCAGCCATTGGATGGTCTTTATCAGACTTATCTGTCATTAGACCCTCCTACTGCACTCACTGTATATATACGGAGGAAGAGGCTCGACCTTCTCGCGAGATGTAGCGACGTCTCAACCCTAACATGCGGGAGGTCGTTAAGAAGGAAATCATTAAGTGGTTGGATGCGGGTATAATCTACCCAATCAGCGACAACCCCTCGGTGAGTCCGATTCACGTTGTGCCCAAAAAGGCAGGACTCACCATCCGTGTCAATGACAGGGGCGAATCCATCCCTACACGGACTCCTACATCTTGGAGAGTGTGTGTAGATTATAGGAAACTCAATGCTGCAACTAAGAAAGATCACTTTCCGCTACCTTTCATTGACCAAATCCTGGAGCGGTTAGTGGGAAATAAAATTTTCTGTTGCCTGGATGGATTCTCAGGATATAACCAGGTGGCAATTGATCCCCGGGACCAAGAGAAAACCACTTTTACCTGCCCCTTTGGCACCTTTGCATTTAGAAGGATGACATTCGGACTTTGTAATGCGCCAGCAACTTTCCAGAGATGTATGCTGGAGATATTTCATGACATGGTGGGTGACTTTCTTGAGGTCTTCATGGATGACTTTTCGATCTTTGGATCATCTTTCGATGAATGTCTTGCCAACCTGACCTGTATCCTTAGGAGATGTATTGATGTAAACCTCGTGCTTTCTTGGGAAAAAAGTCATTTTATGGTACACGAGGGAATTATTCTCGGACATATCATCTCTAATAGGGGTATCGAAGTTGACAGAGCTAAGCTTGATGTAATTGCGGATTTACCTATGCCTGGCTCTGTCAAGAAAATCCGCTCCTTCCTGGGCCACGTCGGTTTCTATAGGAGATTCATTAAAGATTTCTCCAAGATTTCTCGATCTTTAACTCATCTCCTATCAACCGACGTACCCCTCGATATGGGCCCCGATTGCATACAAGCATTCACGTAGCTACGTGATGCTGTCACCAAGGCGCCTGTTCTCCAGCCACCTGATTGGTCCCTCGACTTTGAACTCATGTGTGACGATTCCGACCTTTCAGTTGGAGCCATCCTAGGACAAAGACACGATAGACACCCCTTCGTGGTGTACTATGCCAGTAAGACGTTGGACGAGGCCCAGCGTAATTATACTACCATTGAGAAAGAACTACTGGTGATCATCTTTGGGCTGGAGAAATTCCGCTCTTACCTTCTGGGCTCACATGTTATTGTTTTCACTGATCACGCGACCATTCGCCATCTCATGCATAAGAAGGATGCCAAGCCCAGACTGATTCGTTGGATCCTTCTGCTTCAAGAATTTGACATTGAGATCCGCGGTAAGGCCGAAGCCTAGATTGTGGTGGCTAATCACCTTTCTAGACTAGACCCTGGCCATATTGGACTTACTCTGCCGATTAATGAGATTTTTCCTGATGAGCACCTATTGGCAATTAATGTTGCAAGTGGACCTTGGTATGCCAACATTGCTAATTACCTTGCTTCTGGATCCCTTCCACGTGGCTGGCCTAAAAACCAACGTGAGCATCTCATGGCAGAAGCAAAGTGTTATTTCTGGGATAATCCACTTCTTTTTCGAATAGGTGCTGATCAAATTATCCGTCGCTGTATTCCTGACAGCGAATTCCCCAGTGTGCTATCCTTCGGCCACGATTAGGCCTGTGGAGGCCATTTCTCTGGGAGGAAAACTGCAGCCAAGGTGTTGCAGTGCAATTTCTTTTGGCCCTCCCTTCACTAGGATGCACACAATTATGCCAAACATTGCACTAGGTGCCATTCGTTAGGGTCAATGTCACGACGTGACATGATGCCCTTACAACCCATCCTAGCTGCAGAAATCTTCGACATTTGGGGAATTGATTTCATGGGTCCCTTTCCTCCTTCCAACGGCTTCGAATTTATCCTCGTGGCTGTTGATTATGTTTCGAAATGGATCGAGGCTATTCCTGTGCGCCATGCTGACCATATTATATCCACCCGATTTGTCAAAGACCACATCTTTGCGCGCTTTGGGATCCCTCAAGCCATTATCTTGGATGGAGGAAGCCACTTTACCCATGCTTCTTTTCAGGCACTTCTAAGGAAATACGAAGTTCACCATCGTATCACATCCCCGTATCATCCTCAGATGAACGGCCAGGCAGAGGTGTCAAACCGGCAAATCAAGCAAATTCTCCAGAAAAAAGTTCGGCCTTACCGTAAGGATTGGTCCGACAAGCTGATTGACACACTTTGGGCGTACTAGACCGCCTTCAAAGCTCCCCTTGGTATGTCTCCTTATAGAATCGTTTACAGGAAGCCTTGTCATTTGCCCATGGAGTTGGACACCGCGCTTATTGGGCGGTTCGCCAATGCAACCTTGACCCAGACCTGTGTGGTCGAGAAAGGAAACTCCAACTCCAGGAGCTGGAAGAGCTCCGTCGTGAAGCCTATGATTCTACCTTAACTTTCAAGCAACGCACTAAGGCTTTTCACGACAGCCGTATTCGGCGGAAAGAATTTGAGCCATCTCAGCAAGTTTGGCTCTATAATGCCCGGCTCAAATTCTTTCCTGGAAAACTGAAGTCCAAATGGACTGGTCCTTTCTTGGTCTCCAGACCATTTCCCAACGGGGCCATTGAAATTGAAGATCCCAAATCTGGGAATAAATTTACAGTCAATGGGCAGCATTTGAAACCCTATCTTACTCATGAACCTGCTCCCGTTGGAGAAACTGTTGCCCTGCTGGAGGGTAACTAATTTTGTGCCTCATTCCGAGTCCAACTGGGGATGTTAAATTCAGCGCTCGTTGGGAGGCACCCCAACATCACTCACCATCCACCATCACTTTTCACGCCATTGTCACGCTCACTTCACTTTGCACTTCACCACCCACCATCCACCAACCCTACCACCCTACTGAATACCCTGCACCTCAGCTCTCGTTACCCGATCTTTCGTCCTTCCTCTACCCTACCCTGCATGCATATGAGGACATAGCATCGTTTAGCATTGGGGGGTGGATAGGCATCCATAGGATCTGTGTATTTTATGGTATCATGCAGTTTCCATTTATCTATAAATATCTATAAAAAAAAAAATGGTGTTTGGTAATGATCTGAAGGCTGAAACAAAATTACAATAAGTGTTTATGGATATTCAACCATTGTTTTGAAGACTTTCCAGGCCACAGAAGCTTGATTCGCTCAGGCTCGGCTTAATTCACTTGAGCATTGACAAGATAGATCAGAATCTCTCCAAACTAAGGACGTATTCTTGTACCTGAGACACCAGTACAGGATTCATTGGTTTGCTTCTACTCGAAAGCCTAAGTAATCTTGGTTCACACTACACATATCAAGAAAGACCAGGTGAACATAAGATCCAACCCTAGTGTTCATTAGGGAAGGTGGAGTCCTTACCTGTGCGCACAGCTAGACTTTTTATCCCAGGTTTTAGTCTTGTGTTTAGGAAAGACTCTTTCCACCAAAAAAGAACTCTCCCACCAAAAAGAAAAGTGTGCTCCTCCAAATAATGTTGTAAGAAGTATACTGACACGTGTTTCAAAAAAAAAAAGAGATGCAAATATGTCAGTATATCTCACAAAATCTTCCTACAAAAAATGTTGTTTAGGGAAAATACCCTGTTTTCTTTGAGCCACAAATGTCAGAAAATGGGAGTTGAGTTTTCCGTCATGTTTTTAAGGGTTAATCCGAAGACATGAGCTGAAACTGGGACCAACCTGTACTTAAAAATTCATGAAACCCTGGGCTTGAGTCTTAATGTTCATTTGGTCAGTCTTGATCCTTCACTAAGCACAAGCCATAATCTCTTGAGCTCTCGAGTACGGCAAAAACCTCCTGGGTCCTGGAAATCGTACTTAAGGTTTAAATATCAAGAGTCCTGGTTAGTCGAGAGATGATCTATGTCATATGAGACTTAAAGTACTGATAGTCTTCTCTGCAAATGGTTCTCACAATATCCAACAATAAACACACCTATGTCGCCTCAAAAGAAAATCTTCAGCTTAAAGATCATTCCTAAATACAATACAAAAAAATGTTTTTCTAGAGACTAGCAAAAGATTGGCATGGGGGTATGATTGCACAGCAAAAATACACCAACAATTGTGCCATCTTGTGCTATTTCCAAGCATTGCCAGTGTATATTAGGTAGACATAGTCGCATTTGTAAAAATATACGCATGCATGCATTTATTTGAGAGGGGAGGAGAGCAAATAAAATGGCCATGAAATTAACGTTTTCCTCAAGTGCTGCTTCGCAAATTCACCATCTTTATTTTTTATTTCCATTTGGCTTTGAATTTCTCTACGTGGCTGCAAGGAATGGCCTCTTCTTCTTCGCGCCATGTCTTGCTCAGCTTGCCCTACACAGCCACTCCATGCCAGCCATGCACAACCGCATGTACAGCCATGCATAGCCAGGGCATGGCTGTGCATGCCTTCTTCCTCTTTAAAAAGAGCTCAGCCTTCTTCCTTGCGGAGATCCTAGTCTACCCACATGAACAACACCTTCTTCTCCAGGCCGTCTCCTCCCCTCTCCCCTCCATACGCAGCCTCTCTTCTCCTTGAAGAGCTACTCTACGGGCAGGAGCACCTCACAGTGGTGC
This sequence comes from Thalassia testudinum, assembly GCA_037157565.1. Taxonomy (NCBI): domain Eukaryota; kingdom Viridiplantae; phylum Streptophyta; class Magnoliopsida; order Alismatales; family Hydrocharitaceae; genus Thalassia; species Thalassia testudinum. The sequence continues at coordinate 9,933,358 of JAZHRO010000058.1, read as the reverse complement.
ACAACCACCACCGTGAGTCCCACCATCGCCCAGCTCATCAAAGAGTCGGTGGGTGTGGTGGTTCTCTTCCCTGTTTCATCGTTACAAGACAACCCCGCCATTGCCACAGGAGCTTCAAGCTTTGAAGCTCAACCAGCCACTGCTCGCCCGCACGCAAGCTCCGCAGCAGCAGCAGCAAGGCGTCGGCCACCGTGCGCCCTATCATGACACTGCACCGCGCATGCCAGTAGGCCGCCCGTGCCCCTCTCCGCATGCCCTATCGCGAAGTTCCACCCGCAGCCCAGCCGACGCAGACCTTCCACGCGTGTGCCATCTTGCACAGCGGCTCCTGCACTCATAGCATCGCCAACACCCAGTTGCGCGAGCCAAGCGTGTACTGTAGCCACTATTCACACCTTTCAGCGGAACACTGTGGCTACAGTGCGGTGACCGGTAAGTTTCTCACTTATCCGGTCACCCGACGTGCCGCGACCGTCTGCATCCCATTCCAGCACGCCCGCACCTGCTCCCGCGTACACCAGCACCCGCCCACGTCTTCGCCCGCTCCTAGTGCCTGCGTCTGCTCGCACTCGCCTCTTCACGTAGTGCGGTGCGCTCCAGTTCCTCCCACGCCCGCTCCCTCCTGCATGTGCACACATCTTCACATGCCTACGTGCTTGCGCGTGCGCGTGGACCACCAGACGACGCTTGGAGGCTACAGACGACTTAACTCGCCTCCTTCACTCCAGCAGAAGCGCGCTCTCTCTTTCACAGCACTCTCTCATTCTCTCTACAGACACATACACACACACACACTCACACTCTCGCACACACACACTCTCACTTATACACTATTATATACTTATATATATATATACATATACATATATATATTGATATATATACATATATTTATATACGTATAAATGTATAAATATATATATATATATATTATTACCTATATAAATATACAAATATACATACATATATACATATATATCTATAACTATATATATATATATATGTATATATATATATATGCATATATCTATCTATACATATATTTACATATCTATCTATATATACATATATAAATATATATACATATATAGCTACATATACACTTATATAATTATATCCATATCTATCTATATACATATATATATATATTTACATATATACATACATATATATATTTTTTCATATCAAATACCACACGTTGTATCGTGGGAATATCTGCACCCGTTGCTGATATTCCCCGATACATGCGTACAGAAAGCGTGTTCGCACTCATCTTCCACCAATCCACCTGACACTCCACGCGGCACTTCGACCTGTTGGTTGCATCTTCCTAGACGACGACCGACTCAACATTGTGCTACACGCCATCTCCACCTCCACCCCCACCCCTTTATACATATATAATATATACATATATATATACCATATTTATCTTATTTCTATTTCTTTCTCCTACCATTAAAAAGATAAAAAAATATATACAAAAGAGAAAAGATAATCCTTGACTTGCAGGTACTCAGTCTTGCAAATAGCAAGATCAGTTTTGAAACCCTAATTTGGCTCAAAGCCAAGAACCTGATTTTGAGGGTGTACCTTAAGGACAAAAATTATTAGAAAAAAAATGTTAAATAGAAAAACACCAAAAAAATAATAAGAGAACGGAAGAGATTCGTTGTAGGAATGGCGTAGAAACTCATTCACTTCTAATCCCACTTCCCTGAGTTCGACTCTGGGCTTAAAAGTGACCAAGATAAATCAAATAGGCCAGGTAAAAAATTTTTGTAAAGAGATGGTTGGGCTCGATTTAGCTTAACCACTATACGCATTTCAATGATAAAATCACCATATTAACATAGCCTATCCAGGCCCGAGCACACTTCTTTTCAGTTGTGAGCCCTCTTCAGTGTAGATATGGTGTGTGCAATACGAGGGGATTGTCAAGAGTCCATTCGATGGCTCTTCGATGCTACTAGAGAATAGAAATCAGCTTCATTTCCTGATCTGGTGTGAGTCAGGAGTTTATGATTACAAGAAATGTTGGATTGGATCCCAAGAAGACGTACTTCAGATGATCTGGAAGGGGCTTCAGTTCCATAACTGGGCTTTCAACAACAGGTGGGGGTTCGGGATGGGCCTTAGAAGATAAAGTAGGAGCTATGGGTGAATCAAGATCAGCTTTGGGCTCCTCTATTTGTGGGTCAAGATCTTCTTGAGGTTGATGATCGAGGATAATTGGGTTTTCTTCTATAATTGGGTCCTCAACCATAGAACTGATGCCGCATACTTCTATTGCCCCACAGTTTATTCCTTTTTGGGCCTTAAATATATCAATTTGTAATGTCTTATTCTAGAATTTCAACTCGATCTGGCCCTCTTCATAGTTGATGTTTGCCCTAGCTGTGGCTAAGAATGGTCTCCCTAAGATGATCGGTGTATTCCTCATGTTTTCTGGAGTATCCATATCTAATACAATGAAGTCCACTGGGAAATAGAAATCTCAGATCTGTACTAGAACATCCTCAGGAATTCCTCTAGGTTACTTAATTGATTTGTCTACTAACTGCAAGGTCACCTTATTTAGTTTGAGCTCAGTTTCCTTATCGTTGTCTAGTAGGGATGTAGGGATTAGGTTTATGGAGGCTCCTAAATCCAACAATGCTCAATCGAATTCTAAATCACTAATCTTATAGGAGATCAAAGGGGTGGCAGGATCTTTTGCTTTTTGTGGGAGTTTTCTCAAAATGATTGAGCTGACTTGCTCAGATAAAATGATCAGAGTAGCATCTTTGTTTCGCGTCTTACGCTTTAGTGTACATAAACCCTTCAGAAATCTTGCGTAAGCTGGTATGTGGTGGATATCATCCATCAAAGGGATGTTTATCTAGACTTGCTCAAAGAGCTTGACTAGATCTTCCTCAAGTGCCACAGGTTTGGGTTTCCTTTTTCCCTTGGTCAAGGTCTCAGGAAATGGAACCTTTGTAGGTTCCTCTAGAATTGATTCAGGCTCAGGATCTAGGATAGGAGTGTCCTGGATAACTATCCTATGATTCGGATCTAAACTACCAGGCATCAGGTGGTTAGGATAAGGTGGATCCTAAGTCGATTTGCCACCACAGGTGGTAATAGAATTAAGACGTACCTGGTTTTGGTTCAGAGTTGGCAAAATAGGTGATTGCTGCTAATATCCTGAATACAATGTCGAAGCCTCCATCTCGTCGGGTGATGGAGCAGAAGGGGCTTGATAAACATAGTGAGCTTGGCCTTGATTTGGGTTCATAACACACCTCTAGTTCGGCATGTTATTTGGATTCGGTAGAGGTTGAGATGGAAGTGCACCAGGTTGGCGAGATCCTGCCATCTGTGCGAGTTGATTTTGAACCTCTGTGATCTCGTCTTTGTGCTATTTCTTCATAGTCGCATTAGTCTTTTGGATGTCAGCCAAGGTTTGTAGAATCAGAGTCATACGATCTTCCCTTGGTGGCCCGGATTGGTAATTTGGGTTGGGCCTAGGTTGAGTGGGCTAATATGGGTGCGGGGCCTATGGTTGGGGTTGGAATTGAGATTTGGTGTTCTGATTATTTCCTGACCATGTGAAATTAGGATGATTACACCATCCAGGATTGTAGGCATTGGAGAATGGATCATTCTGGATGGCGTGGAGATCCTCGTAGGTTTGAGGAACTCTAGAAAAGTTAGAGTACGAGGGTTTAGAGCTCCCCCAACTAGAGTAGGTGGATCAGGAGTGTCCTCCAAAATTGGGATCAGATGGGGGTGGAGGTGAGAGTGGTGGTAAATGTTATGCACGGCTTCCCTGCTTGAGGGCGATTGTGCATATGTGTTTTATTGTGCAACGGTGGCTCTCTGCAGATGTTGAGTCAACTCATCCACCTTTTTCTCGATTATTGAGACCTTATCCAAGTGACTGGACACCAACTCTAGATCGATGTATGCAGAAAGGCCTCGAGTCTTATGTGCCCCCTGCATGTTTGTCAATGCACAGGTGGTCGTCCGGTCGAGCACACCCAGTGATTCATTTTTTATGGAGTTCTCTCACATGTTCTGGAGAATCTCCCAAACTGTATCTTCATGTTGACCCATGATGCTTACACCATAGGTTGCATTGATAAAGAGCTTGATATCCTCACGGAGCCCATGGTAAAAAGACTGGACTTGTTCCCACATAGGAACTCTGTGATGGTGGCATTTTCGCATGAGATCTAGAAAGCAATCCCATGCTTCATGAAGTCGTTCTCCAGGATTTTGCGAGAAGTGTGTGATTTGGTGCCTTAAAGCATTTGTTCATCCAACGGGGAAGAATTTTCGTAAGAATTCAGTTTGGAGTTCCCCCCATGTGTTGATTGGATGGGTCAGAATTGAAACCAATCGGTAGCTTTATCCATGAGAGAGGAGAACATCTTCATGAGCAGGATGTCCTGATTTTGTATAGCAGGCCCAAAGGTTTAGGCTAGATGTTTCAGTTGCTTGATGTGTTGGAAGGGATCTTCGGAGTTCAAGCCATGGAATTTAGGCATAACATGGATCATATTCGGCTTGAGTTCAATATCAGGCCCTCCAGCTGGGATTTGCACCTTGGGCTCGATCTCCACTGCAACGGGATTGTAGTGATCTTGCATCTGAGGATGCGATGGTGGATTGATGTGTGTGTGGAATAGATCATTGAGGCATTGTAGCTGATTCTGGAAATCAAGTTCTTCTTCGTGATTCTCCATGGATGTGGATGAAGGAGATCTGGGCTCAGAAGTAGATGACTTGGAAGAGATATCAATCTGGTTAGATGGTAGCACAAAAAAGTGGGTCAAGGCTTGGCCTCGACGAGAATGGACTACTAATGGAGGCCTCAAGGGTGGTCTTAAGGACCTCCACCCAAACATGCACTACAGAGCCAGATGAGGGACAGAATGTGTAATGGACCCAATCGAGGCACCCAAAAATCTTTGGATGACTATGGAGGTTCGAGGCAGATGATACCTCTTGATTAGAAAGTCACTCACCCGAGAAGTACTTGGGCAGCTAGGAAGGGAGAGCCTTGCAAAGACCCCTACATGGTAGATCATCCCCACGGGTTACAATGTTTCCCCCACCTGACCTTCCTTGTCACTGAGAATCCAAGTACACCAGAATGAGCAACTTGACCCCTTAAGTCTACCAATTTTAGTCCTGAATTATGGTGCTTTGAATTTCACTTGAACTTTAGAATTGATTTTGTTTTGTGACCTAATTTGAAGGTTGGTTAACCTACAAGGTGGGTCAACTTTACCTAACCTGCCCTAAAGTTTAGGATGAATTGGGTAAAGAAATACAGAATCACCTTGAGTGGTTTGCAAATAGATTATTAAGTCTCAAATTTTAGGGATTTAATTGAATGTTAGAGCCTTTTTTTAGGGTCTTCTTGATTAGATCAATTCAATCAAAGCTTGGGTGACACACAATGCGGGAAATCAATTCTCTTTTAATTTAGGCAAGTGTGTTTTCCTCAAACCCTAAAATAGAAACCCTAATTTGGCTCTTTTCCAGGTCCAATTCTTTCCAAGTGTGGCACCTAGGGCTCAATCAAGAAGGTGAATAGCCCTAGGCACCTTAAGTCCTTAGTAGGTGCAGATATTTGGATGGGGATGTTTAAATAAATCAAATCAGGCAACTCAAGTGATTAAGTCTAAGAAAGAATGTGAGTTGAACCTAATTGATTCTTTTTCTAATTCCTTCCAAAAATGAGGGGCTTAAGAAGACGTAAGTGAGATTACCTTCCCCTAGAGTGGCTGTCGTGTAGCTGATCTTCTCCCGTGTACCTCTCACAATCACAATAAATCAGATAGAACAAGTTAGAATCAGGTCAGAATTGTAATCGGTGAAATGAAATTGCGCGTTGATCCCCGGCAACAGTGCCAAAATGTTTATGTGAAATCGTCGATGGTTAGAAAGAGCGTCATAGTATAGTTGACAAAACCACACAAAACACTTAAATTTATAAAGCTCATAGTCAATTGGAGTTCGAGGTCGTTCGCAAAGAGCAATTATGGCAATTCAATTCACTAATCACAATATAAAAAATGATATGCAATTGAGATTAATAATATGCTCAAGATAATATTTCAATAAAGAAATAGAGAGTCAGTGTAAAAAGATTGGGTTAAAAATGGCGATTTGAATCATCAAATTAACCCTTAAGTTTAAGCTCACAAATTTCTCAAATAAGTGAACAGTATCTTCAACCACTTATCATAGTTAAATATTTCCACAGTAAATTAGAACCAAGCACTAGCAAGAATCAAACGTCAGTATAAGGCCTCAGACATCGTAACATAAACCCTCAGAGAACTAACAAAGGCACCGCAGCAGATCACCAATAGAGGCACAAGGGCCTCAGAAGCCAAGTGTTGAGAGAGGGAGGGCACGAATCCCAAGGTAGAGCAAAACCCATCCCCCTTCTCTCTCTAATTCTCTTCACTTCCATTCAGATCAGACTCAGGTGAAGCAGGTGAGGAGTGAGCACACGTGCAGTGAGTGGGACCTCACCCCGTGTGCTGAGGTGAATAATGTATTACACAAATCACTTTTATCGTTGTAGTGTACTCCAAAGTCGCCGATGTGGGACTAAAGGACGGGTACTTCGTCTCGTGAGCTGCAATTGGGTGTTGTGTCTGATTGGAGTCGAAGCTGACGCCTGCTGCTGCAATTGAGGACCTGGATCTACTCGTGGGAGAATTCCATAGCACTTGAAGGGAACAATAGGGATGAAGCTAGTTTGAGCACTATGAACGGAGCCGGAGAAGGTGGTGGCGGTGACGGCGCTCCGACGTGTACCTGAAAGGAGAAATATGGCCTCTCAGCCATATCAGAACAGTTCAGGAGATTCTACTAAAGTTGGCAAGTGCGATGGTGGGAGTTGTGTGTGGTGAGAAGGTGTGCGCATGCATGGCGATGGCGAAGAAGGTGCGTGAAGGTGAGGATGTTTGGCTGGGGCATGGAGCGGTCAATAGCCCTAGCAAAGTTAGGGCTTTTGATCGTGGTGTGCTGGTGATGCTTCTGGATGTGGTGGCAGGTGGTTTGACGCAATGGAGCGAGTGTACATGCTCGCCGGAGGTACGTCAGCGCTGAGGAAGGCGAAGGTGGAACGCGTGTATGGGTGAGCGAACCTAAAGTCTAAAGGCATAAAGAGAGTCAAGGGAAGGAGAGGAGTTGAAGAGGGTTAGTGGTGGATGAAGAGAGAGCGGAGGCGACGCCAGCTATTATTGGCCAATGCTAGAGACGAAGACGCTATGAAGATGAGGATGGCAACGAGGAAGGGGCCAGAGAGCTCCTTGTAGGTACGACGAGGCACGGAATGAGGAGAGGAATTATTTCTCGCTGCCTATTATACATGGTAGCAGGCGAGGGAGCCAGAGGAAGAGGGTCATTGAAGACGAGCTTGGAGCTGGCCAGAGTTAGAGGAAGAAGGTGTTTTCTAGGCCAAAAACTTGCTAAGGAGTAAGGCCTTGTGAGGGGGCTCCTTTTAAAGGTCTAAGGGCAGCTTCCAAGCTTGGGAAGAAGCTTGAGAAGCCCAAAATTTTGGGGAAGAAGATCCCTGAAATCCTTGCATTCGCATGACCTTTAGGGCCAAAATCAAGGTCCAAGATGTGGTTCAATTGATTGGGAATGTTCTTAGGATAAATCCCTCCAATTTTAGAGGGATTTGGTCAAGAAATCAGGGAGAAATCCCAGATTGAAGGTCAGATGCTTTTGGGTTCAGACTGTTAATGATGGCAATGACTGTTTTGAAGAGAACGATGAGAACTTAGGGGCCTAGATGCAAAGATTTCAAAACCTAAGGGGCTAAATGTAAGAAATAGAGTTTTAAAGAGTTAAATTGCAAACTAGGTAAGATGGATTTTGATTGGCTCCAAATTTTGGTACAAACCTAATTTGGACCCAAGGAATTTAATGATGAAGTTAGATTTCAATTTTGTTCAAGTTTGCTGGGCAATTTGCGTAAAAACGTAAATTAGGGTAAAATTCCGTTTGAGACTCTGTTCAAGGTCAAAATAGGTTCAAATGGTCAAAAAAAGGGTACCAAACCTTGTAGAATATTTTTCTATGAATTTTAAGAGGTTTAGATGAATTTTATCCTAACCAAAACCTCTTTAATTGATGTAGGTTTGAAATTAGGTTTTTGTGTTATGATTCGATTCTCGAAATGTGTGAAACTCTATTTCTATCTGTATGGACCTAATTATTAGACTTTAATGCTCATTTGACCTTCAATTTAACCCTGAAAAATCCTGTGGTTATTCTGTGTTCATGATATGCTGTTAAAATTGCAAAATTAACCCTGATTCCTATTTTGTTCTCAAATCAAAAATATTATGGAATTATGACCCTCAGATGATTATGTAAGAGCATTTATCCATCAAACTAGACTAAAAGTGGCTAGTTAGGGCCTATGATGGTGTTCCCATCACTACCACCTAAAAACTCATCCTGGGCTACCATAATATCCTACCATATCTACCATGGTAGACATCTAAAGGATGAGTGGAGAGAAGATTAAGGAAGCCATCCCATGCTTCCTTGGTGCCTTCTTCTTCTCCCTTCTATAGGTTCTAATGGAGGGGGGGGTGAGATGCATGTGATAAGAAAATAATGTGAAAATATAAAACAACAATCTCATAAAAGCAATCTCGCAAATGAACACAAGGATTTTTAGGTGGAAACCTAAACCCTGGTAAAAACCACCTGCTAAACCTCTCAGTTTAGGATTTCCTGATCTACCTAGTAGATAAAATCCACTAACCAAACTACTTAAACAAGGGTAATTCAACCTCTTACAACCACACTACTTTACAACTGAGGGTAGTGTACCTCAAACCCTCATCTCCACGAGGAGTATTTTGTTTCGCAAAGGAGATGGAAATTTGTGAAGTGAATACCCAATCAAAAACAAAAGGAAAAGCAGATACCTATAGAGTACAAAGTAAATATAAGGATTCTCTACTATACGCAAGAAATCTCCCTTTAATAGGAAGTGCGTAGGCATGATTGTGCAGAGTAACGGTGCTCTCGATTGGATGCTTTAAGAGCAAGAGAACTTCTCCTTTAATCTTTCTCTTCTTGGACACAAAAGGTATGGAAGTAGTTTCTCAAGGTGTGTTTGGCCAAGGAAGGGTGCTTCTCTATTTATAGAGGTGCCTAAAAGGCTTTGGAATCCTCTTGTAGTCGTTGGGAACAAGGCTCAAGAGAGTGGTCCAAAATCCTGCTGAAATCAGGTCATTAGTGAGTCAAACAAGGTTTTTGTACATCTGCTTTATGGTCAAATGCCTGGGTCATTGTTTGATCTAGAAGGGTTGATCATCTGGATTGGGTTGGATCAAGATGAACGTCTAAGAAGGTGTTTTAAGATGTCTTGGAAACTAATCAGATGTCTAATTCTAAGATGGGTTTCTTCCTATTTTGACCAGATCGAAACAGGGTTCTAGTGTTTGTTGGTCAGATTGCAGATAGGACATCTAGCATAATGTCTGGTCATCTGGAAAGAGGATTCTCTGCGGGAATTGATTTTTCAAGACTCAAACTGCTATAAACATCTGACAAATAAGGATTTTGGTTATATTAAGTCTAATGGTTCTTTATCAGATGTTTGGAAGGCTCTATGGATATCTGAAAGTGTTATAAATATGAGTAAAAGGTAATCCTCGAATATTATGTTCTGACAGTCCAACGGTCCTATTATTGGACGTTTGTCAAGGTCATCAGACGTCTTCTAAGATGTCTGGAGTAAGGGCTAGATGTCTGGAAGTAAGGTGACAAAGAGGTGGTTTGCAGCCTCGGTCATTAGATGTCTGGACAAATTATCATATGACTTAAATGTCAAAATCAGACATCTGATAATTATGTTAGATGTCTAATAAGATTGTTTGATTCTTGTTTTGGTCTTCTAAGATATCTCTGAGTTTGTCTAAGTGTCCTAGGGATGGATAGGTGTTCCTAGAACTAAAGTTATACTCTTTGGGCTCTTTAACATGTATCTAAGAGAAAAAATAAAGAGCAAAGAAATAAATAACACAAATACATTGACAAGAAAACATCTATCTTATTCTTCTTCTCTATCTTCAAGCTCTTGCTCTAAGCGAAGCTCGATCTCCTTATCCTCCATCTTGCTCTTCCAATCTGCCATGGATGCAAGCTTGAGCTCCTTCACACTTGAATCAATTTGTATTATTCTTGAAAACTCAAACTCAAATGTAAATGTTAAATAACAAATGTTTTGTTATCATCAAAATTAACGATTGTGGTGCTCTTGCACCAATACCTTCTACCTTGGACCAAGCCAAGGAGCAACACCAAAGGGGGATGGCTAGGTAAAAGAGAACAAAGGGTGAAGGACATCCACCATTGGAGGAATTCAAGGAGAAGCTATCAAGGAGAAGGAAGGACCCTTCTTCAAGTTCAGAAGCTACTGAGCTTGGAGCGAAGGTGACATCCATCTATGAGAAGATTCTTTCATCTTCTTCTATTTCTTTATTTCGTACCTAGTAGTGTAGAAGAAGCATTCCTCTAGTTCGGGATTATTTGTGTGGTTCCCATCCACACAAGTGAGTTCTCTAAGTTGTTGCATACTTTTCATAGCAGTCAATCAAGTATCTTTCTCTATTGTGTGTGTTGTTTTATGTGCTTCTAATTCTTAGTTTTAGCTTTGTAAGCTTGGAAGGGTAGGCTTATCTTAATTGCACCACTTAGGCATAGTTTCATTTTCACTTCATCTTGATTATTTCCAAACCCAAAAAACAACAAAACAAAATGAAGATTTAAGTTTTACAAAAGAAACATTTTAAAAACACCAATTGCTTCTTTGGACGACCCTAGATACTTCACCCTATCTAAGATTATAAATTTAAGAGTAGGTCGGATTTTACGCATCTTAATGACACTAATTTGCATCAATTAACAAACCATGTATTTTTCACATCACTTTTTGGTGACATTGCTGGGGAGGCACGGCTTAGTTTTTCATTCTATCCTTCTTGCTTTATTTGAGTCTTCACTCCCTTTGTTTTGATTTTTGATTCAGGTGCAAATCAGGAGCAGGAGTGGGATTTGGAGTCACTTAGAGTGAAAGCTTTTAAGTAGCCTTTCTTCCCGTGGGTTTCCAGGTAACTGCCCTAGCTACCTTAGCCAGAACATCATCAAAAATCCAAAAAAATCTAAAAAAGAATCTTTAAATATCAAAACCCATAAAGACAAAAAAAATTGAGGTGGTGAAATATTAAAATTGGCTTGTTTACTTGATTTCTTCATTTCATCACCACCTCTTTCTTATTGGTGTTGAATTTTTGAAAATCTAGACTTCTATCTTCATTTTCAAAAATCAAGTTCAGGCACAAAGAGGCTTCCTAAAATCTTCAAACTCAACCCAAGGATGACCCTTTGAGTTAGGAACTTAACGACCAAATTTCAAAAGTTTTGGATAAATATAAAAAATTTAAAAATTCATAGACTGAATAGGGTTCAAACCTTAGTTCCTTATAGTCCAAGACTTTTATAAATTTTCCTACTTCTCAGATTTGGACAAAGATTATATTTCTTGAATCCTTGAGAAAATATCTATCACATGTAAAATTTTCAAAAATTTCAGAGAATGTTTGAGGTTTCTGCAGAGTCAATTTTTTTAATCTATCTTTTCTATTTTTGATACCGGTATAGACAAAATTCCAAAAAAATATCAAATATTTTTCAAAAATATCAAAAAAATCATTTTTGGATTCCTTGTTTGATTTCCTATAAGATAGTGGTGTTGTTTGTCTTATTTCAACTGCCATTTAAAAGGATTTTCAAAAAGAGATTCATTTCAGGAGTTGCATACATAGGATTTCAATCCTAGGGTTTCGATTTTCTCTTTTAGTCTACACAACATCTAAAGGAATTGATCTTCACCAATTACAACTTGGTTCTAATTATTGTGTAGCACTTCAAACCTTGTTTGAAAACATAAAAGAGAATCCTAAAATCTACAAATCTTTATCAAACCCTAAAAATCATTTCATTTAATCCTTGTTTGCAAACCCTATTGTTTTGCCTTGGATATCACATTCCTGGCAAATTCACATACACAAAAAAAGAAATAATCAGGCATTACCCTAATTAACACCCTTCATTTTCCATGCACTTTAAGTTACTAAGCCTAACTAAAATTTGTAATCATTTGACCGCTAAGGACTTCATTCAATTTTAGTCTTGATATCCAAATTTTAACTTATCTTTAATTATTCCTAATTCCCTTAATCAAACATGGTGTCAGACTAGGAGGGAAGTCAAATAATGGGTACAGGCTTATATAAGCCCTTGGTGATTTTCTTGGGACATGCTTGGGCCCAGGCCACTATTGAAATTGTAGATTATGTTTTTCAGATTTAAGAATGTCGTAGTATGGCACAAAATCTGATAAAAAAATAATTTTTAACGAGATGGTGAGTGTCCCGGTCTATCTTAGGGAGGTATGCTTTGAAATTTTGATTTCGTTGATTTGCTCTCTACCCATTCAGAATTGCAATTTGGAATCTAAAGTGTGAATATAGGACTCACCAAGTTTGTTATTTACTCACAACACATGCGCGAGTAAAAAAAATTACGAAAGTGAACGTATGCGTCTCGGTGTGCATGATCTTAACTATTCTATGGCAATTGACAGAAAATTTGTTAATTGTTAAGTCAATATCCTCCGGAACTAACATTTTATTAACATGAAGATAAAGTCTATGATCAAAATATATATAATAGAGAATTTTATTTCATGAATCAAGTCATTACAATCACTTCTAGAGGAATGCTTTGTACAATGAAATCTAAGTTATTAGAAGGGAGATGCATGCATGGATCTTGGGGAGATTATGCGTGCACTAGGAGGCAGATATGACTACACTACGAGCAAGAAATTAATGCAAGAACAAAAATACGAAGAACTTAGCTAATGGTGAAGTCGGGCACTAGAGGTGGTCTCTGGTGGCTGTGTGGCTTGAGGTGGTAGGAGGGAAGAGAGCGACAGCCAAGGTGGGTAGGCCAACCTCTTGATGAAGTTGGTGGAGAGGTGCCCTTGCTATTGGACGTGATGAGTGAAGGTGGTGAAGGTGCTCGTGAATGGAGATCTAAGAACAAGGTGGATGATGGATCATGTGGGTGTCCACATATGGAGTCTTTTTATAGACTTTAGGTGGCTCATCTAGAGAAGTGTGGAATTCTCTAGAAGTGCTCCAAAAGTTGGCGTCAAAGAGCATGGGGAGTGGTTTCTTAGATACACAATTTGTGGATCTAAGAATGGACTATGTGGATATGCTATTTTTAGCATTTCATAGGTGGCGCCACTTGAAGAGTGCACGCCCATGGGAGAAGATTATAGAGGACTCTAGAGTGGGCAACCTCTGAGTGGTGTTGTGGGTGTGTTGTGTTAGGCCTACATGGGTTGGTTTAGCCAATTAGGTTGAGTCCTAACCTAATTAGGTGTATATGAGTGCAATTGAGTTTGGAACTCCCTAATTAGACTATAGGGTTTGATGGAAATGGTCTAACCTAGTTGGATTGGTGCTAAGGGTAGTGGAATAGGCTTGGAAGGTCTCTAATTAGGCTTCCTAAGGTGTTAGGTAGGGTTTCTAGGTCAAAAGGAATGAACCCATGCATCTGATTTCAAAAACAGTAACTGGAGAGCACCTCCAGATGTCTGATTTTAAGATCAGATGACTTAAACATCAAAACTGGAGTCCAGATAGAGAATTGGACGTCCAATCCTGAGTCAGTACTTGAGTTGGGTTTTGGTGGGTGAGTCTGTAGAGATTGGATGTCTGGACCTAGTGCTTGGACGTCCAAAACTATGCTAGAAAGTGGTTTTTGGGTGTTTTAAGCTAAATTGACCTAATGGAAGAGTGGCTAAGGTATGAGAAGGTGTTTAAGGCTATCCTAAGGCTAGGGATAAGTGTAGGGATGTCCTATGTTCTTCATATTTCAATTCTAACATTAAAATCCTACAAGTAATGTAACCTACCTCTCCCTTGAGTAATCCTACAAGTAATGTAACTAGCATCTATGCAGATTCAGGCATCTCCTGAGCTTCTTATTACCTGCAAACCAAGTAATACACTAATTAGTATGGAAAATAGACATTATTGCAAAAATATGTATGTAAAGTAGTAAAGATGCAAAATATGCAGCTGATGTATGAATTATGCTACAATTATGCTAAGTACTAACTTAATTGAGGTCATTTAAGTCCTATTATTACTGTGCAATCAGCCACCTCATTACTCTAGCTAGGTTAATTTTGGGAAGTAGGTTTAATTATTGGTTTCTTAATATTCGGGTTCCCAAGTCTTAGGTTTTTCTTAAGGAGTCAACCTTAAGTTAGGCTTAATTTTTGATTTCCTGGATTGCACACCTTTTCTCCCTTCTCTACCCTTCTCTTCTCCCCCCATTCTTCTGATAAGTGTATGCACGGGTGATGATAACGTCATCATCAGCCATATCTAGCTTTATTTAGTCATAATCAAGGAATAAATGCTCCTACATAACTGCCAGAGAGCCTTAATTCATTGCATAATCATTTTGAGAGAAAGATAAGAAAACAGGGGTAAAATTGTAGTTTTAACAGCATATCTCAATTGCAGTACAATCACGGGGTTTCTCCATGGGTTAAATAAATGTCAAATGATCTTAAGAGTCTAACAAGTGAGTCCGTGTAGACAAAAATGGGTTTTCGTGCATTTTACGAATTAAATGACTTCTGAAATCCTGAAAATAGACCCACTTAATTAATTGAGGTTCTGGTAAGGATAAAATTCACGAAAACCCTCTAAAATTCATATAAAAATATTCTCTAGGGTTTGGTACATTCAATTTGACCATCATAACCTGTCTTGACCTAAAATAGAGCCACAGGCAGACTTTTGCCCTAATTTGGGTAATTATACAGATTCTCCAATCAAACTTGATCAAAACCTAAATCTAACTTCACCATTGGATTCCTTTTGTCCAAATTTGGTTTGTACAAAATTTGGGCCCAATCTGAGGTCATCTTGATGTAGTTTCCAATTTGGTCCTGTCTGACTCTTTTCTCTCGAACACATGCCCTAATTTTTGAATTTCTTACAAATAGCCCCCCAACTTTGTCGTCTTCTTCACAAATAGGTCTCTACCTCCATGAAATCCTATTCCTACAACTCCGATGACCTTAATTTGGTAAGATATCCATGATTTCTTGATGAATCCCTCTCAAAATTGAAAGGGAAACTTGTCAAGTAATTATCTTCCTTTTCAGCCAGATCCAAATCTCCAGATCTCACCCAAATCCTCATGCGAATCCTTCAAAGGAGTGGGTCTCTTATTCCGATGACCTTCCAATCTTGGGAAACTTGCTTCCCAAGCTCTAATCACCCTCTCACGTCCTATATAAGACTCCTCAGGGCAGATCGTGCCTCTCAGACTCATTTTTGGCCTGAATTACCCCAATTTCTTCCCTCCCCTCCGGCCAAAAAGCTCCGCGAGCTCTAGCGACATCCGCCATCCCCATTCCTCGTCCATTCACAATACCGATGATAGATTTATCTCCCTCAGCTTCCTCCGCGTTGTGCAATACCAGCCGCTGTTGCTCTTTCTTCATCGTCGTCACCGTCCCCTTCTACTAGAGTATCTTCTTCCCCGACGTCAGCTTACCAATGCCGATGTCGTCCTCCCCCTTTCATCTATTAGATTAGGGTTATTTTAGTTAGTTTAGATCCTTAGGTTAGTTTTACATCCCAAAACCCCCAAAAATATCCCTTCAACTCACTCGACCACTCCGGCGAAGTGCCTCCATCGCTACACCACTCCATCTGCTTTGCCAACACTCCCTACATCTCTGCCTTGATCCTAGAAGCAAAAGCCCTAACCTAGTTAGGTCTATTGCCCCTTCAAACCCTCTGCCAAACACCACGCCCTCTGCACCAACAGTCCGAGGTCATCAAACTCCTCACTCCGCCAATCACCTCCGCACCACCACGATTACATTTGTCATCATTTGGCGATGCTTCTTGAAGTGCTTTAACATGGCCGAGAGGCCTTATTCTTGGTTTTTAGGTTATAGGTCTTGCCCACTATTAACGGAAAGCTTCGAGCAAGCTTGAAGCTTGCTTCACGCTTGATAGCACCAGGCATCATGCCCAGGCAACGTGGAACCACTCCAAGTCCCCTTTTTGACTGTTAATTGTACCCTTTGATCCTCAGAGAATGTGAATTCGGCAAAGGAGCTGCTGCTGCCTGCTGCGCAAAGATGTCGCGGAACATAATCCCACATCGGGCATGGCATAACTCCAAACAATGCATAAATTGATTTTGTGCTGTATGGTTATCGCCTCAGACACAAGGGGGTGAGGTCCCCACTCACCTGACACTGCCTCGCCCGTGACACTGCTCATGCCGGTCTGGCACTCACCTGATTACTCGCCTAAGCCTACTCTCACACCTCGGCTGCCATTCACGGCCAGCAGCTCTGGTCCCTGGTGCATGTAAACCCGTTTACTTGATAACCTGGACCTTGGCCTTGGGAAGGTGGGAAAGAAGGAAAACCCAGAGAGAAAGGAAAGAGAGAGTGAGGTAGGGGGTTTTGCTCTGTTGTACATTGGCTAACACTTAGCCAATTTCATAAGGTGCTCCCCTGTGCACAAAGATTAGAGAAGAGGAAGAGAAGCCATAGAAGAACCAAAGGCAAGGCAGAGAAGCCAAGGAAGAAAGAAAGAAGAAGAGGAGAAGATCTGAAGAAGAAAGTAGAGAAGACAGAAGAAGAGGACCATAGAAAGAGAAGAGCAAAGCAATAGAAGAGAAGAAAAAGAGAAGCCAAGGCACAAGAGGCACAGGAGGAGGAGAAGAAGAATAAGATGTCTGATTGCAAAATCAGATGTCTGATCATATGCTCCTTTATATTGATTGATTTGAGTAGTTGTTATATGTATTAGACTTATAATTGGTGATCTAAATTACTATTATTTTGTGTAGAATTATTTTTACTCCTCATACACTCATGTGCTACATTGCATATTAGATTTTTGAGTAATTAATTGTGCTCATTTACATCATATATTGAGATTAGCATGTGAATTTCTACTTGCTCCCAGTGAACGACGTCGAACTTTCATTCGATTATAAATTTTATCTGTTGTTCGAGCTATTTTTTAGGATTTATTACAACAACGAACGCTTCTTTCTAAAACCTCGATCTAGCCCTAACAATAACGGGCGAAGGTCCCAAAACCTACACTTGGATGGACCACTTGATTCTGCCCCATGCACCAGAAGATCACTCTTTCTGCATTCTTCTTCATGTAAAATGGAAAACATACAAAACATGTCCTCTTCTGCTTCCTCTTCCCGTTCACAACCCGCCTCTAACCCTCCCATTCATAATTCACAATATGACATCCCCATCCCTAACCTCCCTCATCTAGAAATGCCTCAAAACCCTGATTTTCCAAATGATCAAGATCAAGGTCCCCCCCCCCCCAATCCCTTATGATGGTTGAGAAACTAGCTCAACTTCAAGCAAATCAACAGCAGTTGGCTAGGACTGTCATGAACCTAGCCAACCAAGGGCAAAATCCGCCACCCCTTCATGAGCTTGTCATTCCTTTGAAGGATTTCTATGATCCTTCTAACTACGAGGAGAGATTGGGGGTGGTCATACCTGAAGGGGACTTCAAAATCAAGTTGGCTATCCTGAATCTTATTAAACACTTTCATGACCTTCAGAGAAGACCCATTTAGCCATTTAGAGGAGCTGATTGTCCTCGCACAGCCATTCTCGCAATGTGCGAGAGGACTTATGGCTATTGTGGCTTTTCCCTCTTTCTCTCATAGACAGGGCTGCATATTGGTTCAAAATAGTTGGCAAACCCATTAACACTTGGCCCCAACTAAAAAGTGAATTTCTTAAAAAATTCTTTCCTATAGGTCACAGTAATGCTCTACGAAGATCTATTACGACCTTCTAACAAAAACATGGTGAATGACTTCATGAATCTTGGGAGTAATTTCAGGAATTACTTGGGAGTTGTCCACACCATGAGGTTCCATTATGGTAGATAATGCAGATCTTCTATATTGGAGTAGAAGATCAATTGATACAATTTGTGGATGCCTCATGTGGTGGGAACTTCTTAAACAAAGATGCTAAGAGTGCCTATCAAATTTTTGAAGAAATGAGTGAAAACTCATTCAATCACTCTTTCATGAATGTCTTTGGTAGAAATACCAACCCATAGTTAGGTATTTGTGAGATCGTCACTCATAGCCAAACTATTCCTGTCACCTAGGATGATCTCCAAATGGTTGCCCAATGGCATGACCAAATGCAGATTCATCAAAAGAAAATTGAGGAAAGAATGAATTCCCAAAAACTGACTCCACCTTCACCCACACCTAACTTATTAAAAAGAGAACACTTGCATCATGTTGGTCATGTCCCACCTGAGTATAATCATTTTCTTGAGGCTGCACCTAACTAGACTGGAACATTTGGTTATGGGCACAATAACACCCCTAGCTCGGTTACAGAAAACACTTCCGCCCTCTAGGAGTACTTTAGAAATCCCTCCAATGCAAATTAGGGGAATAACCCAAACTCCTCCTAGAAAGCTCTTAATTAGGTTCCTTATCAAAGACCAAATCAACCTTGGGTTCATGGACATAATTAATACCAACTTGGAATTCCTCAAGAAGATATTAATACCCAGGTTATGAAAAACCTATAGGGTATGCAGAACCAAATAATTGAAGTGACCCACATTGTTACTAATTTGAAAAATTGAATTAGGGTCACACCTGATCAAAGACTACCATCCCAACCCATGGCCAATCCTAACAATCAAAAGAACTAATACAAAGGCGAAAATCCCCATCACTCCTACCAGCCTCCTATTCAACTAGTACCTCAGCACTCCCAGGGTTTCAACCAAAACTAGGCCCCCCGAATCCCTCTTAGAAACAATCACACTGCCAATGCGATCACCTTGAGGAGCAGGAAAACAACTGAAGATCCTAGGCCCTCTTATTCCACACATGAAACCCACCCATCCCAAATGTAGGCTGATTGCGTAGCAATCATAGGTCTTAATTGACCTAGATTAGGCTAGAACTTAGCATAAGTTAGGGAAATTCACTCATGCATGCGCATTATCTGCATCTTTACTGCTTTACTTTAGCTATGCATAAAATAATGTTATAATGTGCTGATTAAGTGCATTATGTCGATTGTAGGCAATAAGCAGATTTGGAGCAGGATCTGAAGTTGGATTAGGAATAACAGGAGTTGTAGCAGAGCTGGAGTAGAAGGCTTAGTTTAGATATAGGAACAATAATGTAAGGGGGTTAAAAGTTTGCTATTCTATTAAGTAGAAATAAAGCAATAAAATGTGAAGAGCACAGGCCCATCCTAGCCCTAGGATAGTCTAGAGACTTCCCCAAGCCTTAGCCACCCTTAGATTAGGTCACAACACCATAGAAAGCCTTAAAACCCTAGTTCCAGCCCTTATCTGGACGTCCAGGACCCTTAGCCATCTCCCGCACACCTCAAACCCACTTCTGCAGTGTTATTGGACGTCCAGACACTTTGTCAAACGTCCAATTTCTGCAAAGTACCCAAAACAGAACCCTGATTTCCCCTTAACTCAAATTGGACGTCCAGAACTGAAGTCTGGACTTCTGATTTTTGAGTATAAGTTGTCTGATCCTATTATTGGACATCTGATATTGGTCTCCAGTCCCTGTTTTGAGATTCAAGTCTTGATCTTGGATCTTTAGCTCCCTAGACCTAATTCCAACCCCATAGGAACCTAAATTAAGGTGTCTTAACCCTAGTACATCACTTCTAGACCTACCTAAGGACCTAATTAGGTCCTCACCAAACCCAATTGACTTATATCAAAGTCAATTACCTTCACCTAAGTCAATTGGACTCATTGAGTCCAATTGAGCTTAGATCTCAACCCACACAAGTTCAATTGAACTTAGTGAGAGTCCAATTAACCTAAACCTAACCTAATTAAGTTATTTCACTCTCAATTAGGTTCACATTCATTCAATTAAAATTAGGTTAAGTTTAATTGCAAATTCACCTTAGCAATTAGCATTTGTAACCCTATAATCAAGACCTACACCTACACAAACCACTTAGGGCCTATCCTAAGCTACTTAGCCATGTAGAGCATGACCACACACACACACACACACACACACCCATTCATGCACACACTTCTCTAGAATTCTCTAGAGATCTCTTGAGATGGCGCCACCTCTTGGTTGCCAAATTTAGCAACCAAGAGGAATTCAAATTGAGATCCACAATTTTTGGATCTCAAAGACCACCTCCACCCACATGTGGCCGACCACTCTTGGACTCTCTCTAGAGAGTTCTACCTCTCTAGAGAGAAGCCATTGGGTTTATAAAAAGACCCCATGGGCGGCCAAACACCCCCATTCACATCCCTTGGCTTCATTGGCACCACTCACCTCATTAGCTTCATACACGCCCACCTTCACTTAGGTTTGCTACTCCACCTCCACGAGCTCACCACCATCATGGAGGACATCATGCCAGGATGCTGGATCAACCCTACCTCTCTCCAAGGGTCGACCTAAGCTACATTGGCCGCCCCTCATTCTTCTCCCGAGGCCATCGGGGACCACCCCTGAATGCCCTTTATTCTACTAGATTTAGTTTATGCTCTTCATAATTTCATTGCTTTTATTTACTGCTTAGTAGTGTAGTTTAACTTCTCCCCCAATGATGCATGCGAAATCCCCCATTGATTCTTGTATGCAATCATTTTCTGCTAGCTAGGTTTAATTTTCAAGCATTTATGTATAAGCTTTCCTCTAGATTTCTTGTGCAAACAACTCCCCAATGAATGAATGAAGATGCATTTTTATATACATATATATCTCTTTATGTGTTTGAAATCACCATGAGCTTAATAATTATCATATTTGTGTGATTTAAGTGCCTGCTCTTTAACTGTCTATCTATTATGCACCAGCATGTCATTTCCTGAGGATATTGAAAATCTAACAATAGATGTCTTCTCCATAAGTGGTTACCACCTCACTAGAATCGTGCGCACAGAAACTCACACGTTCACTTTCGTAATTTACTTGACACATGCGCATGTGATCCGAGTTAATAACAGAAGCGGTGAAGTTTTAGTTAGGAGATTGGAAACCGGTGTGCATCTTTAAACGAAGTAGAGTAGTAAAAAGATCGATTTCAAAAGTGAAAGCAATGCCTCCCAGAGATGAATGACCAGGACTCGAGTCTCATAATCTTTACAAATTAATTTTTGACGAACGTTTTTGCGTGACTATACTATGATTTTCGATGACTTTCAAATGTGCGAAAATGATTTCCGTCATAGGCCGACTCTTCTCCCACCCCAATTCAGGAAGAAAAAGAAATAGATAAAAAGGTAAATCTCCCATCCATTTTCCTTAAGCTCTACACTCCACCACAAACAAAAGAAAGAAGGCTGAGCCCACATCTGAGGAACTCATGGAATTATTTGGGTAAGTACAGATATCCCTCTCCTAGATGTAATCAAGTATATCTTTGCCTAAGCCAAATTTCTGAAAGATCTTTGTACTCCAAAAAGGTAGACCAAAAATCTAGGTAGATTACATCTTTCTGAGATAGTAAGCTCCGTCATCCAGAGCACGCTACCTCCTAAAAAGAAAGACCCGAGCTCACCTCTCATTTCTGTGATCATTGATGACATAACTTTTGACCATGCCCTCCTTGATTTAGGTGCTTCTATTAATATCATTCCCACTATTTTATTCGAGGAATTTAAGATAGATGATCTAAAGCCTATTGAGGTCACTTTAGAATTAGCAGACTGTTCTTCAATTAAACCTAGGGGGATTGTTGAGGATGTACTTGTCAAGGTCCAAAATTGTGTCTTTCCCATAGATTTTCTGGTCCTTGACGTTGAGGTACCTGAAGCTTTGAAAAATGCCCCTATTATCCTAGGACAACCTTTTCAGGCCACCGCAAAAGCTAATATTGATTGTCATTTAGGCAAAATGGACATTACTTGCGATGGCCACACTATTACCGTAGATATTTTCAAAGCATCCAGGAGATTCCGTGATAATGATTTTTTTTAGGACTCAGATATTGAAATGGATGAATTGGTGGAAGAAATGATGTTTGTTGAATCTTGTTCTACTTTGACCACTTTAGAAAATGATTTTTTTGATAATTTGAAATCTGAATTAGAACAAGTGGTCCAAGACACAATAGATATTTCAGAATTGGGAACTTGCCTTCATTCTACACCTGTTCCTGACTTATCACCACACCCATCCCCTTTGATTTCACCTCATCCTTACACCTTAACATCACTCTCCACTCCCACCCTCACCTTTGATTATTATAACTCCCACTTTCCCTTGGACCTTTCACCTGAAACCCCCAAGCCTGGCCTGTATCCAGACATACAACCAAGGCTAGACTCGAGTTCTCTTTCCATTTTTCCTTCTAATTTAAGTCCCCTTTTTTCAACTTATCTTTTTGGGGACCATGCAGAAGATCTATTCAATGAGGGCATTCAAGTGTCCAATTTCCTTCATAATTTTCCGTCAACTGTGCTGCACCCTATGCCCAATTGAAAAGGCATAAAAGACAACCCTAGGTGGGAGGTAACTCACTATTTTCCTACTTTCCTTTTTCCTTTCTCTTGGTTTTGACCATCTTGATTCTAACCTTTTCACTATCTTTTGCTTCCTTATGCATGCAGACATTGCATACCTTAAGCATCGGGGGGATATTTTAAACTTTGTCGGTCATTTTAGGATTTTCAAAACCCAATATATTTATATATGTATATATTCAAAAATTTCTTGTTGCATGCAATTTTCATAAAAATCAGAAAAATCGCAAAACACTCTTTGAGGAATTTTTGAAAACATAAGACTAAGGTTGAGACTTTATTTCAAAAAAGGTACACTTGAGATTTAATGTTTAACAAACTATGGATGAAACTGCGGATCCTTTTGTTAGAATTTTTGGGTCTATCAAACCTAGACTAGATGAGGTATCCTTTGAAGAATTCCTTCTGAACACTTGATGATTTGGGTAACCTGATTTTGCTTAGCTACCAGATAGTACTTGACTTGGCTCTCAATCCAAAAACTTGCATCACTTTTGAAAACCTTGTGTCAAATATTTCACACACAAAGCCAACACAACCCATGCCCCAACATTTAAATATTTAAAAAGCCCCCTGTTTTAACCTTAGTGAAAGTTCGAGGCAGATGATTGGTTTGAGTCCCTATTGCCAAGGAGGAAAATTTCCCCATTGATGATGCGATGCCAACGTGTTACCGCCTTGGCATTGCTCTATATCTATATCAATATCTTTAGACAGAGCATTAAGGTACATTTTGTAGCTCAGGTGTCTTAGATAGTGCTCCACCCATAGTGTCAGAGCAAGAGCCTGAGTTTGCCTGGAGTGCCCCTTTACACCGCTTTGTGTTTTGGGGTTGTGAGCTCTTAGGAAGTGTCTTGGAAGGTACTATCTCAAAGAACTAGAACTAGAGCCCCCTCGAGGATTGGTAGCGGGAATGACGATCTTGACACATTTGTATTAGAATTGATCTGAGGATAGGCATGGGGGAGTAAAAAAAAAATTTGAAAAACATGATCGTATAAAAATGTTATCCCAAAAATATTGGCCAATCACTAGCGTTGACACTTGATTCTTTATGGTTATATGAATTGCGGATTGGGTTCATAAGCCGAAGAAGTCCTAACTGTGAAAACAATTTCTGGTTATTTGAATTAGAAAAGGGTTAATTAGTGAATTCTTGAAGGATACATTGGTCTTGATTAGTCTAACCCTCGTATTCAAAGATGAATCTCGATGTTTTATCCTTAATAAATTCCTTACCTTCTTTATTTTCAATCAACCAAAGTCCTGTAGTAATGTTTCCATCAAAAATAAAAAATAAAAGTTTTCGCAAAATCAGTTTTGCGAAATTCAGTTTTGTTAAGAGACTAGAAAAAAGATAAGCATGGAGGTGTGATAAACACTAGCTTATCATCACTTTTATGCCTAAAAACACATCTAACTTTTAGGTTTTGCACACTGCAATATGATTTGGGATTGCATTTAGGCATTTCTTAGTTTAGGCATGCATTGCATCATTTTTCCTTATTTTGGCTTTCATATGATTCCTGTCATTATCAGGGATAATCATAGAGTGGAAATCACCTAAACCTTGGCAACATAGAAGGCAGAAGATGAAGAAAGAGCTCATTCCAGCTCACCTTAGCTGGATTCCATCTCAACCCAATTCAATGTAGCTAGATCCAGCTCATTTTAGCTCAAGATAGCTCTACTCAGCTCATGGCAGTTCCAGTCAACTTTGCTTAGCTACTAGTCCTCAGCTAGCTAAGCTAAGTCAGCTAAGAAGTCCACAACCAGCTCAGGGAAACTCAACACCAGCTCATGAAGACTCACTCTTGTTCAACTTAGTTGAGCTTGTTAATTATACTTAAGCTAGCTAGCTTGCTAGCTAGGGAGTCTTCATGAAGATTAGAACCAACTCCCCTTAACTCTAGAATAGTTGAGATCAACTTAACTTAGCTCAAACTACTTGATGATAACATCATCATAAGCTATATCTAGCTTTAATTAGTCATAATCCATTGATAAATGCTCCTACATAACTGGCAGAAGACTGTTATTCACTACATATCATTTATGAGAGAAATGCATTAAAACAAGGGTAAAACTATAGTTTTTTACAGAATATCTTAATTGTAGAGCAATCACGGGGTTTCCTAGAGGTTAATTAAAGGCCAAATGGTCATAAATACCTAATAAGTGGGTTCATGCAGAATAAAATGGGTTTTTATGCGTTTTGAGAATTAATGGACATCTGAAACTCTAAAAGCAGACCAGCTTAATTAAATGAGGTTATGGTAAGGATTAAATTCACCTAAACCTTCTAAAAATCATAGAAAAATATTCCCTAAGGTTTGGTAGCATTGATTTGACTATTGGAACATATTTTTACTTAAAATAGAGTCTCATATAGACAGCTGCCCTAATTTGGGTTTCTGTGTCATTTACCTAGTCAAACTTGGTCAAACCATAAATCTAACTTCACCATCAGATTCCTTGGGTCCAAATTAGGTTTATACCAAAATTTGGGCCTAATCAGAGATCATCTTGACCTAGTTTGTATTTTAGTCCTATTCTAACTCTTTTCCTTACACATATGCCCCTAATTTTTGAAATCCTTGCAAATACCCTCCTAAATTCATCATCTTCTTCACAAATAGGTCCCCCACCTCCATGGTTGCAGAACTCCTAAACCCACTTCATTGGCGACCTTCAATCAGGGATTACTGCCTGATTTCACAGCCAAACTCTTCCAAATTTGGAAGGAAGAATCATGAAGGATTTCCCTACAATCTGAGTCGCATCTTGGGCTCCAATTCCTACTCATTTCCTCATGCAAATCCTTTGAAATTTAGGGTTTCCTTGTGCATGAAGCTTCCAAGCTTGGTTTCCAAGTTTGGAATGCTCACCTAAGCCTTATAAAAGGACTTAGGTCGCAAGACCGTGCTTCTTAGCATGGTTTGGACTGATTCTCCACCTTCTTCTCCTCTCTCCAACCAATCCCTCTGCAAGCTTTGGCGAGCTTCTTGTCCCACCTTCTTTGCCAGCCGTCACAGACCATAGCTGGCCGGTCTATCCTCCTCAAGTTCCTCCACCGCTTGCAATACCAGCGAGGGTCTTCTTGCATGTCTTCCTCGCCATTTCTCCCTCATTGGAGGTTTCACCCCCCGCGGCATCGGCCATACCACAACCGGCACCGTCCTACCCTCTTCATCCAGTTAGGTTAGGTAGTTAGGTTAGTTAGATCTTTAGGTTAATTTCTACCACTCAAAACCCCAAAAATACCCCCTCGACCGAACACACGCCGTCATCTTCTCCACCTCTAGCCACTTCTTTGGTGTTGGCCAATACATAGCCATGATAGAGGACCCTCGTGCTCTCTAAAGAAAGGAGAGGAGTCTTTGTGAAGGAAAGAAGATAATAGTGGAAGAGCAAAAGAAGAAGGAGGTCTGTGCGTGAGAAGAAGAAAAGGAAAGGGAGGCCTTAAGGAAAGCTTGAAAGAAGAAAAGAAAGACAAGAGGAAGAAGAGAGAAGAACAGAAGCTTGAAGCCACTGTAGCAGGCGACATTTAAATCGTCTACTTGAATATCCTGACGTTTGATTACTATTCATCTATTTCCTATTCATTTAATAGTTGATATAAATGTGCTTAGACTAATAATTAGTGATCTAAATCACCATTATTTTGTCTTAGATATCTTTTTATCCTCTTTAACTCTTGAAATACATTGAGCATCATTGAATATCATTATTGTGCTTATTTCTATGTTCATTTATATAAAGATTAGTGCGTGAATTCCTACTTGCTCTCTGTGTTCAACCTTGGACTTCATTTCTAGATTTTGAGTAATAAATATTATTTGTTGATTGAGCGATTTAGATGGTACTACAACGAACAAATATTTTATCTCCTCGAAAGCTTGACAACATTTTGGAACCGTTGCCAAGGGGCAACGCGTAATTCACCGCTATTCTTGTTCTATTTGATTATATCTGAGATTAACTTGGCCTGTTTGATTTCTTATGATTTTGCGAGGTACATCATGCAGAGATCTTCCGTGCAAAATAGCCACTCTCGAGGTAGGTAATTTCTGTTCTTCCCTAATCAACCTCCTAATCTTGGGAAGAGGGAAAAGGAAACAAAACCAATTAGGATTCATTTGCCTTATTTTCATAGTAATTTTCATTTAAAAAGGCAAAGTTTTCCTTATTTGTGAAAATTTACATATCTGATTGAAGCTTGAAGCGATTTTGATTAGAAAATCCCTACCTTGATTACTTGTATCTATTAGGGACTACGCTTAATTTCTAAATCTCTTTGGGCTAACACAGTTCTTGCTTGAAGCCCAAGGTGAATATTTTAAGATTAAATTGGACTTGAAATAGAGCTAACAAGGGTTATACTCTAGGGTTTTGAAGTGCTAGTTCACATTTTCCTGCATTAAAGAGAATAAACACTCCCACATTTGTGTGCTACCCAAGCCCCTGTTTGAAGAGATCTAATCAAGAAGAACCCTAAAAATTAGGCTTTAATTTCACTTGAACCTTAAAAATTGTGGACCTAATAACTTGAGAGTTAATTCAGGGTGATTTCTGGGTCTTGACCTAGATTTCATTCTGCCATCTTTAAGACAGGTCAGGGGAAGTTGACCTACATTATGGGCCAACCAACCTACAAATTAGGTCACAAATCAAATCAATTTCTAATCAAGTGAAATTCAAGGCACTAATTAGGCTAAAATTGGTAGACTTAAGGTCTTAAGTCTGAACATTCTGATTTACTTAGAACTACAGTGACAAGAAAGGTCGGGTGGGGGAAACCCTGTAACCTGTGGGGACACTCTACCGTGTAGGGGTATTTGCAGGGCTCTCTCTTCCTGGCTGCCTAGGTATTTCTCAGGTGTGCGGATTTCTAATTCAGAGGTATCATCCACCTTGAAACTTTCTTAGTCATCTAAAAATCTTTGGGTGCCTTGATTGGGTTTAAATAACATCAGTGCCTCATATTTTCTATAGAGCACATACATAGAAAGGTCCTTAGGTTTTTAATCTAAGGAACCTCATTAGATTTTCTTGGAAATCTCTTTCCAGATCTGATCAACTTCAATCTATCGTGAGTTTGATTCTACATCTTGATTCCACCGTCTAATTTGAAAATGCAACCTGGCAATCTAGGATGACTGTTTAGGAAACCGTAGTCCTAAATGAGCATGAAAGAAACAATAATTGAGGATGCTTATAGACACCACGAGGAATATTTTAAAAGGGACATTCAAGATAAATTTAAGAAAACAATGGACCACATTTTGAACCATATGGAGATAATATGGATACGAATAAACCACGGTTTGATGACGATTTCACGCGGTTTGTTAAAATACGTCGTTGTAACGCGTAAAACCAATCAACTCTTAAATTTATATTCCTAGATAGGAGAGTATCTAGGGTCGTCCAAGGAGGCAATAGGTTTGCAATAGTGATTCTCTTGCTCAAAATACAAATCTCAACTTTCTTTTTGGCAATTTTTTTAATATATCATTTTTTTTGTTTTAAACTAAGGCAACATGCGAACTGGTGGCGGAAAAGGTGATTTACACTTCACTTTAAATACTACTTCTATGTGGCAAGTAGAGCCTCTCCCTAAGCTCACTCTAGGCAAGTGGAGGCCTAGAATAATTAGGGAGAGGGAGTGAGGAATGCTAAAAATAAGCAAATAGAAATGTAAACAAGAAATTTCAAAGAAGGCAACTAGATAATTGAAAAAGTATTTTACAAAAAGGCCTAGTAGAGGAAAGCTTCTACTACTAGAAAATTGAAATAAAGAAAAGAAAACACAAATCCTCTAGATAGATGGTGAAGAAGAGGGCTTCTTGCTCCAAGGTTGGTGGCTCCCAATCTTGAAAAGAGTCCTTCAACTCCTTCCTTGCAGTGCTCCGCCAAGGTGATGTCCTCCAAGGCAAGCCCTAAGGGGGCGTGCCCTAAGCTTCTCTCCAAGGGTGGACGTCCACCCTAGGTCCTTCTCCCTTGCCTGGCCGTCCTCCTTGAAGTGGAAGAGTCCTCCTCCTTGGCGTGGCCCAAGTTGAAGAGAGTGGGGAGAAGAAGGCACCAAAAGGGCTGGTGGTGTGCCCCTTTAATCTCCTTCTCTACTCCTTCTCCTTGGGCGTAGGTATAGGTGGATGTAGGTAGAAAAATACACTAAGGGAGGATGCCCCCAAATGGTGGTAGGTGGTGAGTTTTTATAGAATAGGAAGGGGGCTAAGGTGTCCCTTGAAATGGAGGGCCAAGATGGAATGATGGAGGTGGTTAAGGATCCCATGGCCAAGGGTGTTTGGCGCCACGTTAAGAGGCACCAAGGGGGTAGTTATGGGGGTTGACACCCCTTGATATTGGCGCCAAAATGGCTTCTAGAAGAGGGTCTAAGTTGGCGCCAAGAAGGATTCTAGAAGGAGGGTTAGGTGGATGGCTAGGATGGCTTATGTGGGTAGGTGTAGGGTGGATTAAGGGCTGAAAGTTGGCGCCAATATAGAGGTGGTTAGGGGTAGTTTTTGGTGCCAACTTAAGATGTCTTTTGGTGGAGATAATGGGGTGAAGGGATGGCTAGGAGGTGGCGCCAACTTGAGTAGAGTAGCTAGCTTAAGTAGGCTTAAGTTGGTGAAGCTAGCTAGGGTTGACTTTGAAGGTGGTGGATGGCCAAGGAGCTGGTTGTTAGCTAAGCTAAGCTAAGCTAGCTTAGCTAATGGAGGAGTAGAGGAGCTGAGGAGGAGAAGTCAGGAGCTGAAACTGGAGCTGGCTGCTACTGAAGAGGCTGGCATGGAGCTACTATAGCTGGCTTAGCTTGCTAGTTCTTTGCTAGCTGCTAAGCCAAGCTAAAGTGAGCTGGCTTATACCACAATGAGCTAAGGTGAGCTGGGTCAGGTGCTCCCGGGGATAATCAAGCTGGTTGAGGTAGCTAAAGTAGCTTAGCTCAACTGAGTTGAGCTAAGCTGAGTCCCCGGGAGCTGCACTTGAGCTTCCTGAGCTGGGATGAGTTCTTCTCCAGCTGGCTGGAGTTGAGTGGAGCTAGATGTAGCTGGATCTGAGCTGGAGCGAACTCCTGTCAACTCAGCTGAGCTAGCTAGAGCTCCCTGTGGACTAGTGGGAGCTGAGATGAGCTAGACTCAACTAAGTTGAGCTGGATCTGAGCTGGCTTGAGCTAGGGTGAGCTAAAATGAACTCTCTTGAGTTGCCATTCAGCTGAGATTAGCTGAATGGAGCTGGGATGAGCTAACCCTAGTTCAAGTGAGCTAGGTTCCAGCTGTGGTGAGCTGGATCAAGCTGAGGTGAGTGGATCTGGCTGAGTCCAGCTAGTCTGGGCTTCTCCTTCACCATTTGCCTTCTTGAGTGCTAGGGTTTTAGGGATCTATATATCTGTACATCCCTAACACTCTCAAAAACATATTAAAAAGACAATAAAAAAAATGCAATGCATGCCTAACCTATTTTATGCTTAAATGCAGCCCAAAAACCCGTTTGCGGAGTAAAATCCTAAGAGCTAGGTTTGTTTTAATGCATAAGAATGATGATAAACTGGCGTTTATCACGGTTCAACCTGGGATGATCTTTTAGCAAAACACATTGAGTGGTGAAATTACACAACAATGATTGTCTGCAATGTTGGTCAAATTCTTCATTTTCGGAAGACCACCAAAACTTTTTGGAAATACAGGGAGAATTGCTTAATAAGTTATATAGATCCATTGATCAAAAATACCCGTCAGAAGTTAAGATGACATCTTGGAGTAATTCAAGTGATCTACATAATTTCCCAAATCCTGGGTTTGATGATCATAGATGTTATGGACCCCCAACCCAAATAAATTCAGATTCAAATTTCATAGCAATTGACATTCCTGATCTTGATGAGGGTAGGGAGGATCCAATTGCAGGTGTTTCCGATTTTGAACCGGCCCTAGGAAACTAGGAAGCTGGTCCATCGAGCTTAGATTTCCCCGATATCTGTGATGGTGAACTTAAAATAGAACTTCTCGAGAATGTAAATCCCGAGCCTTATCCTATTAAGGTGATTCTCGAGAATGATTCTGACATCCCTGTAGAGCCCAGCCTAGATTCTAGTGATCCAATCCCTACCCTTAACCTAGAATCTAGATTAGAGCCTCATGAGGCCCAAAATGATGAAGTCAGATTTTGAATTTGAATTACAATTCTGGGCCTGTATTTGATGAATACACCTCTCCAACCCCCTTAGAGACACAAATTGAATTTTCGAAAGTCACACCAATCTATGATATGGAAACCAAGGAGTTGAATGAGATGGGAATTGATTAGGTCTACCCTAGGAGCCAAGAACCTGAGCCCATGCCTAATAAGGACACCTTTTTAAGGTCAGAATCTGAAATTAGGTTAGATTCAAGTCAGGTTGTTGCTTCTACACATCTTGATCCTTTTTGTGGAACCTCTGATCTGGAATCTAATTTAGAACATGATCTTCGCAAATTCCCCGATGATTTCGAATCCTACTATGATTTCGGAGAACCTTTGTTTCCTAATGACTATGAACCAATCTATGACCTCAGCATTCATGACCCATTCTTCGACTCTGACTCTGACGTCCCTGATCCCGAGATCATTGATTCAAAATCAGGTTCCATTGAGATGGAATCACTCCTTTTTGATCTTCAGGAATTAGAAACAAGTGCCTAGAGTGTCTACAATCTTGAGTTTGAATGTTTTCTTGACTTAGATTTCCACGATCCTATAAGCACTCCTCAGGCATTTACCTTTGATTTTGATGGCCATTATGAGGACTCTCTAGATGAACCTACTTTTGAATCCTTTCTAGAGGAGCCCTTTACACACCGTTTTCAAGGAAGCCACCTCTTCGAATACACATATAGAACTTTCTTGAATCCGAACCCAACCTCGACCCACAACTGGAATCAATTTCTACTCTAATTCTCCTCTCTATGATCTGGTTGCATATGATTCTCCTCCATCTTTTGATCAGGATTCAGACATCAATCAGAATGTAAACCACGTCCCACCCTTCTCTGATCACTCTCGTAGGGATCTCACATCTCCATAGACTATTTTTCATTTGAGGATCCCTACTTTGATAAGGCTGAATCGAATCAGCCAAACCCTGGATTTTCATTTCCATATCTTTTTGAGCTTCAAAGCATCTGGTAGGCACCACATCTACTGATTCACATCCATAACCCACTAGACTGATTGGGTTTGGGCTGCATCATCAGCCTGTTGATTTGAACAAGCACTTGGTTTGACCAACCAGGCTATTGATCAAGGTGCTTGTTCTAAAAAATTCTGCTGATTTGACCACTCCTTCTCCATGACCATCTTCTGCTCGACTGAAGGCATTGAATTTAGTGCTTAACAGGAGGCAACCCGTCATTCCAAAAACTCAAGACCCTTCCAATTATCCTTTTGAGCTTCACAACTATTGCACTTTTGAGTTCAGTTTTAGAACAACTGACTCCACCATTCGTACTTGTATCAAAGCTTGTAATCATCCGCAATAGTCATCCCAACCCATTTGCCCACCCTTTTGACCCTGTTCTAACCGATGAACCCAAGTTGATTCCATATCCTCCGATTTACAATGAGGACATTGCAAAACTTAGGCATGGGGGGGTGTTAAAGTGCAAACACATAAAAATTCAAGTTTCTGAAGGGTTCTCACAAAAAAAAATTACTCGTTCAAAAAACCAGAAAAATAAAAAAATTGAAAAAGAACAAAAATGGAGAAAGGGGAGGAAAATTTTGTAAGCTTAAATTGCATATCATTCTTGAGGAGGAAGAGAGGAGGTGATTCAAAAATGTCAAAAAGGAGCTGCAATTTGAAACAAAAAGTGATAGTCATTAGTAAATGATTATGGAATCTACTTAAGTTCTAGACCAAATAAAAAAAAAAGCAAAGTCCTAGAATAACAGAGAGACATGGAGATTAGTATAAGTACTGATCTTAGGCCTCTTAGGCTTGTTTTAGGCTTAAAAATTCACATATCCATTAAGATCCGGATAGTCCTCAAGAGGATGAGGAAAATGTGAAGCTTATGTCTTAGGTCTAAGGCTTAGGGATTATTCAGCCTCATTAACTGACCACTGGTTTGTGAGACTCGGTAACCTAAGCACCCTAATCCACACACTGTTTGGTTCAGTGCACTTAATAATCAAAATCACGCAAAAGCATTTGTTCTATTCTAAAAAAGCTACCTAGATTAGGATCGACTTATCAACACAAGTTAATTTGGATGAGTTCCCAGCGTGGAGAGGCAGGAAATTCCCCTCAAAGATGTACAATAACATACCGTCTCCTCGGTGATTGTCTCCTAGGATATCTAAATATCCTATTGGGGGCATGTAGTCACCTTGTGCTGATTTAGGTGCCATGGGTGGGATTATCCCGAAATGTTGATTGCCAGGGCCTGAATTTAGCTACTAAATGCCATGGGCGGCACTATCTCGAAGTGTCGAAAGCCATGGTTCTGGGGGTTACCATGGGTGGTGTTATCTCTAAGCATCGAAAGCTAGGGACCTTGCGAGGATTGATGGTGAGAGCTAGGAATCTGATACAGAACGTATTTTTGAGCCAATCCGAAGCTAGAAATAATCAAGAAAAAGAGAGAGAAAGCTCTCCAAAAATGAAAAATTCTTTTATCCCTCTCTCTTACAAAAATGCACTGCAAACTGAACCAGGACTAACCATCTTACAAGCATGGGTGCTTTAACCATTGGGTTCAACAAACCTTTGGATAGTTTCTGTGGGCTTAGAAACCTTCACAGCAGATTGAGGAGAAAGCTAGTTAGGTCTGGATCTTGGTTGGTACTCGAATACTTCTAGGCGTATTATTGGCATTCTGACTTAATTTCTAAAAAGAAGAATAAATCAAGACTTTGAGCATCAAAGCATGGTCTAGAATTCAAGTTCCTTTCATAAGATTTTTCTAAGGGACTATAAAAATTTAGGCATGGGGATATGATGATAACATCATCATCAGCCATATCTACCTTTAATTAGTCATAATCCATTGATAAATGCTCTTACATAACTGTCAGAAGATCGTAATTCACTACATATCCTTTCTGAGAGAAATGCATTAAAACAGGGGTAAAACTACCGTTTTTATAGAATATATTAATTTCAGAACAATCACAGGGTTTCCCAGGGGTTAATTAAAGGTTAAATGGTCAGAAATGCCTAATAAGCAGGTTTATGCAGAACAAAATGAGTTTTCACGTGTTTTGAGAATTAATAGACATCTGAAACCCTAAAAATAGACCTTCTTAATTAACTGAGATTCTGGTCAAGATAAAATTCACCTAAACTTTCTAAAAATCATATAAAAATATTCCCTAATGTTTGGTACCTTTGATTTGACCATTGGAACCTATTTTGACCTAAAATAGAGTCTCAGATAGATAGTTGCCCTAATTTGGGTTTCTATATAATTTACCAAGTCAAACTTTGTCAAAACCTAAATCCGACTTCATCATTAGATGCTTTTGTTGTAAATTAGGTTTGTACCAAAATTTAGGCCCAATCGGAGATTATCTTGACCTAGTTTGTATTTTAATCCTATTTTGACTCTTTTCTTACACATATGCCCCTAACTTTTGAAATCCTTGCAAATACCCCCCTAACTTCATCATCCTCTTCACCAATAGGTCCCCATCGCCTCCATGGTTGCAGAACTCCTAAACCCACTTCACTGACGACCTTCAATCAAGGATTACTCTCTGATTTCACGGTCAAACTCTTCCAAATTTGAAAGGAAGCATCATGAAGGATTTCCCTACAATTTGAGTCGCATCTTGAGCTCCAATTCCTACTCAATTCCTCATGCAAATCTTTTGAAATTTAGGGTTTCCTTGTGCGTGAAGCTTTCAAGCTTCCAAGGTTGGTTTTCAAGCTTGGAATGCTCACCTATGCCCTATAAAAGGTCGTAGGGTTGTGCTCCTTAGCTTGGTTTGGACCAGTTCTCCACCTTCTTCTCCTCTCTCTAGCCAATCCCTCTACATGCTTCTGTGAGCTTCTTGTCTTACCTTCTTTTCCGGCCGTCACAGACCATAGCTGGCCGGTCTATCCTTCTCAAGTTCCTTCGCCACTCGCAATACCAGCGAGGGTCTTCTTCCACGTCTTCCTCACCGTTTCTCCCTCATCAGAGGTTTGACCTTCCACGGTGCCAGCCATACCATAACCGGTGCCATCCTACCCCCTTTGTCCAGTTAGGTTAAGTAGTTAGTTAGATCTTTAGGTTAATTTCTACCACCCAAAACCCTAAAGTTACCCCCTCGACCGAACACACACCGTCATCTTCTCCACCACCGGCCACTTCTTCGGTGAGGCCCATCTTACACCACAAGCTGCCAATCGCCTTGCCAGTGACCCCACAACCTCTGCCAGCTTATGCCCATCAAAGCCCCCATCTATATTTCCCAATCCATCCACTCACATGACCCCCTCGAACACAGCCATCACCAACCACCTTCTCTGTCATTGACTGACCACCACGCACCTCCACACACCATGAAACCACCGCCACCACACTCACCACACCACGGCGAAGCTTATGAGCTATTTTAATGTGGCTGTGAGGCTGTATACGTGAGTTTCAGGTCTTGTCGAAGCTCTGCCACCACCTTCAGTCCTCCGGTGTCACCTTCAGTCCTCTGACATCGAAAGCCCTAGGTCTTCATCCCAGGACCCTTCCAGGTCCTTAATTAGGGACGCCAGCCTCAGTAGCCACACAATTGGAGAAGCTTCATCACAGCAGACGCACACGAAGGGAGTGGGATGTTTAGTACCACATCGGGAGTGGATAAGCAACCGATAGCGCATAAGTTGATTTTTTCACACTGGCTGTTTGCCTTAGAACACTGGCAGTGAGGTCCCCACACACCCTTCACTGACCCGACCTGCCTAGCCCTTCACTCCTCGGCTGCGACCCCACTTACGCAAGCCTGGACTCGAGTACGCATACTCAAATACCTGATTACTCGAACCTTTGAGAGAGAAGAGAAGGAAAGGAAAGAAAGAGAGAGCAAGGTAGGGGGCTTTTGGTCCTCTGTTCATTGGCCAACACTTAGTTGTGAGAGAGGACCCTTGTGCTCTCTAAAGAAAGAAGAGGAGGCTTTGTGAAGGAAAGAAGAGAAGAGTAGAAGAGCCAAAGAAGAAGAAGGAGGCCTGTGTGTGAGAAGAAGAAAAGAAAGACATGAGGAAGAAGAAGAATAGAAGCTTGAAGCCACTGTAGGAGGTGACATTTAAGTCGTCTCACTTGAATATCCAGACGTCTGATTATTGCTCATCTATTTCCTATTCATTTAATAGTTGATATATATGTGCTTAGACTAAAATTGGTGATCTAAATCAGCATTATTTTATCTTAGATATCTTTTTATCCTCTTTAACTCTTGAAATACATTGAGCATCATTGAATATCTAATGTGATAGATTTTTTTTTTTTTTGAGAAAGAAAGGAATGCTATCGAATCACCGATAGCAATCCAGGAGAGCTTTTATTAATAAAAATGAAACAATTACATGGTCGAACCCCAATGCTGTATGAGACTCCAGCAAAACTTTACAATATTATCCACATACACTGGGGTCTCCTGAAAAACACACTCATTCCTAGCCCTCCATATAGACCATAACACAACCACCATATGTAAACATGGCTTATTCCCATCCACTAGATAACGCCACAGATTCTCCCATGTGGGGAGAGAATCATTACATACTCTCCTCCAGATATAATCAGTGATCACACATGAAGAAAAAATATGAATGCTAGAATCATTATGCATCCCACATAGGTGGAAAAACTGAGAGGGAGTACCCATTCTTCTATGCCTCAAATTTCCAGTAATCAGACCGTCCCTTCTGCAAAGCCACAAAAAAATTTGTATCTTCAATGGTATTTTTAAATTCCATAGCTTCTTCCCCACCTCATCAAATTCTGCCATCTTGGAGGACACTATTAGCTTGTCATAAGCAGCCGTAGTAGAAAACTTACCCTCCCATTTGTAGGTGTTATATTCATGAGGAATGGGTTTGAAGGCAACAAGTTCTTGCATGAGACGTTCATTCTTTGCTCGTGTTCTTGTTTCATGAGTATTCCACATAGCATTATTAAAAGACCATTGCTCAGATTCCACATACCAATAATCAGACACCACAGCATTTTTATCTGAAGCCGCTGCATAAGCGAGGGGGAACCTGTCTTTAAACACCCCCCCAGGTACCCAATTCTCTAAGCAGAATTTAAAGCTTTTCCCATCACCTAATACAGATTTGAAAAAATTTCAATTGTCCCTCAGGGCACTCACCACTGAAGACCAAAAGGTAGATGGTTTATGGGGGTTTAGACGATTCTTCTCATCATTAGCAGTCCCATAATTGTCCTGAATTATTTCTATCCACATTTTTTTCCCCCTGCAGCAACCGAACAGCCCACTTTAACAACAGAGCATCATTAAATTCCTTAAGTGATCTAACACCCATGCCACCAATCTTTTTTGGCTTGCAAATTGAATCCCCCTTCAAAGGTTGAAGAAAAGCCCCTTAGTGAGAGGCCCCTTTCCAGAAGAATCTTTTGCGCATCACATCAAGTTTTTTCCAGATTGACTTCAGGGCTTTAAGAACAGAGAAAAAGAAAACTGGAATCGAAGTGATGACAGAATTCAGTAATATATACCTCCCCCTTTTTGATAGGTATCTACTGCTCCAGCCCTCCAATTTCGTAGCCACCTTTTCATATAGGAAAGACCAATCTTCTTTCTTCATTTTAGAGCATTTCAAAGGCAAACCCAGATATTTGATAGGCAGTGAGACCACAGGTATACCCAGAATGGTAGAGATGTCATTCTGTAACATTTCATTCATCCCAAAACAGACCAGGGAGGATTTATTTCCATTAAGTCTAAGACCAGAAATCTCTCCAAAAATCTTTACCATATATAGAAGCGCTTGCGCTTCCCTCTTCCCCCCTTCCACAAAAAAAAGTGTCATTTGCATATTGGAGTATGGGAGCTAAAGCCCTATTATTAGACATTGAGTACCCCCTTATGAATCCATCCACTACCAGTTTGCAGGCGTATCTTGCCAAAGTATCCACTGTGAGATTGAAAATCAGAGGGGCAAGTGGGCATCCTTGCCTAACTCCACACTGGGGCTGAATCCAAGAACGACATGGTTTCCCATTTATTAATGGGGAAAAAGAGGCTGTCGTGATGCATCTCTTCACCCACTGTATCAATAAAGGTGGAAATTTCCTCCTTTTAAGGATTTCCCACAGATACGACCAGGAGACAGAGTCATAAGCCTTGGAAAAATCTACTTTCCATAAAAAGGCCTTGGTCTTTCTCCTGTGCCAACCCATCTCCATCTCCTGTGCTATAATGAAAGACTCTTGTAGTGATCTCCCAGGAAAAAAAGCAGTCTGGATTGGCATTATCAAGTTCTTCAAAACCTCCTGCAATCTGTTGGCTATAATCTTACTGATAATAAGGTAAATGGAATTAGACAGTTGTAGTCAGAAAACCTCTCCGCACCTGATTTTTAGGAAGTAGAAACAGATAGGATTTGTTCAACCTCTCAAAATCAGAGTTGCCCAGTTCAAATTCATGAATAACCTTCAATACATCCGCCTTGACAACACTCCATAGTTCTCTGTAAAAGAAAACTTGAAACCCATCTGGACCAGGGGCCCCTTCATTATTTAAATCTTTAATTTCTTTTAGTACTTCTTGTTCAGATATAGGAGTAACTAACATGTCTCTCTGTTCACAATTGACACAAGGGAAATCCACCGATGCCATCCTCTAAGAGCCTCTTGGAGCAGCCTTGGATATTTCTTTAAAATATTTACCTGCTTCAATTCTGATTTCACTAACAAAGGTAACAGTTCTCTCTTCTACTTTAACTGATGAGATAAGACTGAACCTCCTCCTAACACTGGCTGCAAGATGAAAAACTTCGTGTTCGCATCACCCTCTTTGAGCCATACTTGTCTAGATCTTTCACGCCAGTCCATTTCTATTTTCAGATCCTCCTCCCCCACTACAGACTGCATCAGCTGCCTTTGCTGCTGCTCTTGGAGGTTCAAAGACTGCCTACATTCCTTCAGATCCAGATCTCTAATTACTGCCAGAGCCTCCCTCCTCTTTTGTTCTTTGATCAAAGCCACAGCCTGTCCATATTCTTTTAGCATGTCACGCAGGCATGACAGTTTTGCAGCCAACTGTTGTGTAGCAAACCCTTGCACAGCCTTGTTCTGCCACCACTGAGACACCATTTGCACGAAACCTTCCTCCCTAAACCAAGATCTCTTGAGTTTGAAATATGATCCAATGTCTGAATTTGTCCCACTATCCCATACAAGCGGAGTATGATCAGAGAAAGGCCTATCAAGGCTCATAACTGCTGATAACTGATGCCTCTCCAACAAGCTAGGACTACCAAAAAACTTATCCAATTTAGAAATCTGTCCACTGCCATTTCTCCAAGTAAACTCCACTCCACTAATAGGGTATTCTGTCAGTCCCATATTCTGCACAACCAATTGAAAGCCTGCCATTGAGCTGTCCAACCTCCCATCAGGACTGTCATCACTTGAGAGATAACAATTAAAGTCACCCCCTAAAAGCCAAGGGACCTCTTGCACTCTTTGGTGCATTACTGAGAGCTCCTCCCACAGACCAGCCTTATTTGCAACCACACAAGGGCTATATATGCAAGACACAAACCATTCCCTTTCTCCTTGGGGAGATTGGCATCTGCAAGTAAGCATGTACCTGTCACGAATGACTTCAGTTACCAAAAGGCAAGACTTTCTCCACCAAAAGGCCATACCACCTGACCTTCCGGATGCACCCTTTACCACAACATCACTGTGACCAGATTGCTTAAAGCAATCCCATTCCTGACCATTCTCCATCTCCAAATGTGTCTCTTGAATGAGAGCACAATCAATCTCCCACTTAGAGACATCTACACAAGGGGGTCCTTCTCATCTTATTGCGCAACCCACGCACATTCGAAGTCATCACTCTCATTCCTTGCCAGATTGATACCCTTGAGTCATACTACCCACAAACTCCACCATAATTGAGTTTGCAATATTCCGCTCCTCAATAGGGGGCAAATTCTCCTTCTCCTTCTAAGCATATAAGGAGATCTACCCACACCTCTTTTCTGATTGGATCCACTGCCATATTTCAGATCAGTAGGAATTGAGAGCTGCATCTGGTTTGCCTCGTTAAGAGCTCTATTGCCATTTGGTAGTACCAGCTCCCTTCCTGTCCTGCCCTCCTCTTTGCTGCTAAGCACCTCTGAATCTATTACAGACTTCTCAGTTACCTCCATATCACCATCCACTTTGACTATCAGGGCTTAGCTATAATCTCCAACTGCATCTACCTCTTCCATCAGACCCTCCTCGGCATAATCTTGGTGGCAGTCCTTCCTCTTTTTGGACTCAGGAGCTTCATCAGGTGAAATACGGCCGACCCTTTCATCCTGTTTCCTCACCTCAGTGCTGGCTCCAGACATCTTAACCTACCCTTGGTCAATCTACCCAAGCACCTGTCCAATCACTGTTAGCCGAATAAGCCATGAGGAGCCCCCACATCTGATTGTAACCATGTCAGGAATCGAGCCAGCATTGAAGGCATCAGCTTCAATTCTAGGAGATCGGATGTCCCCTTCTCCAATCAAGACTTCAGACCCTTCACTGATGGATGCAAAGCTTGCTAACATCTTAGTAACAACCCCCTTAGATCTTCGATGCAGCGGCAGTCCATTAATCTCAAGAAGAATCCTCCTAGAGCCCACTCTTTGAGGAGGCCGATCAGGGAGAGCCCCATCAAAGGGAGACACCATTCTCCAAATCACAATAAACTCTTCAAATGAGCTCGAACAAAATCTCAGTTTCTCAACATCCATCATACCCAAACCATATACCAGAAATCGAGATTGGGAAAGCATAGCTACCTTCCAGCCCGCAGACAAGAGATTTAAGGAACATACCAGGTCTTGAAGCCTTTCTATCGATGGTTTGCCTGCCATAATCTCGCCAATCAAAGCGCCCCTCAGCATGATCTCTGCAGATGAGATCTCTTCAGAAATCGGGATCTCCACTTCAATTGAATGTCTGCCCAATGTCGACGACGGTGGCAGTCGGGCTTCTTTCTTGACCATCCAGACAGGACCCGAGAATGCCGTCATTGTCTACAGCAGCTTCCTCCTAGGGCATGACTCGCATTTGTGCCCTTCGCCCCTGCACGCCAAGCAGATCAATGGGTTTCTGCATATCACCGCCAAATGCCCCATTTGTTGACATCTGAAACAAAGAACGTCGCCGTTCATCCTCCTCTAGGGCCTTCTTGGAAAGTTTTCAGACATCCTACCAACCCTCTCCTACCAGACCTGCTCCCTTCTCCTCCAATTCCTCGACCTCCACATCCTCCACTCACCTCCTTCTCCAACCCTAGATGCCTCTGCAACACCACCGCCCGCCGCCCGACGCCGATCGCTCTCTCTTCCTCTCTCTCTCATTTATCCCAAAATTCCATCAGTAACTCCTTTTAATCCTCTAATGTGATAGATTAACATTCATTGAATATCATTATTGTGCTTATTTCTATGCTCATTTGTATAAAGATTAGCATGTGAATTCCTACTTGCTCCCTATGTTCGACCTTAGACTTCATTTCTAGATTTCGAGTAATAAATATTATCAGTTGATTGAGTGATTTAGAGGGTACTACAACGAACGCATATTTTATCTCCTCGAAATCTTGACAATGCTACTAAACTTAGTAACTAGCAAAGAACTAGCTAGCTAAGCTAAGTAGCTGAGCTCCTAGAGGACCTTCTTCAGCAACAGTCAGCTCCATGCAGAATCAAAGTAGCTCAAGCCTCCTTTTTCTCAGCTAAACCCTAGCTCATCCTCCACTACTCTACTAGCTAAGGTAGCTTAGTTTATCTCAACTTAAGGCCCCTACTGATGGCCGACCCCCCTATCTAGCTCCACCAAAAATACCACCTACTCCATTATTTTGGGGCCAGCCCTTATAACCACCACCACCACCTTGACACCCCTTCAAGGTGGCACCAAAGTGAGCACCTCTTCAACCCTCAACCACCACCTTTAACCACCTTTAAGGATGGTGCCAATTCTCTCCTTAAGTCCTAACCCTACACATCACCACAACCACCATCCACACCAATCAAGATGGCACCAGGAGAACCCCTTTTAGAAGCCTTCAAGTTGGCACCAATTTGACGTGCCCTTCCACCCATAACCACCGCCACATACACCCCTTAGGTGGCACCACTTAACCTCCACCATTGATCCCATAACACCTCCCATCAACCCATCCTAGCCCTCCATTAAGGCCATGCCAACCCCCCTCCTTCCTATAAATACCCCCTACCTACCACCTGAAAATGCATCCTCGGCTACCATAATATTTGATGGTAATGCCATCATTCACCATAACTAGCTTGAATTAGTTAGAATCAAGAGATAAATGCTCCTAAATAATTACTTGAGGACCATAATTCCACTCAGATATGTTTTGAGAGAGCATGAGAACAGGATTAATTTTACAGTTTTAACATTACATAACAAATGTAGAGTAACCACGAGGTCACATAGGGGTTAATTAGAGGTTAATTGAGCATTAAAAGTCAAAAAAGTGGGCCAGCACTAACAAAAATAGGGTTTCACAAATTTTGAGAATCGAAATAGAACACAAAACTCTAATTATCAACCTGCTTAAATTGAAGAGGTTCTGGTTAGGGTAAAATTCATCTAAACCTTCTAAAATTCATAGAAAAATGTTATAAGTGGCTTGGTACCTTTGGTTTGATCATTTTGACCTAGAATAGAGTTTCATACGGGATTTTGCCATAATTTGGGCTTCTATGAAAATTACCCAATCAAATGGGGTCAAAACTCAAATTCAAGTGCAGCATTAGATTCCTTGCATCCAAATTAGGTCAACATCAAAATTTGGGCCTAAATAGAGTCCATCTTTACTTAGTTTGCAATTTAGTCCCTAAAATATATATTTCTCACATTCAACCCCTCGAATTCAAGATTCTTATGAAAAGGCCCCTAACTTCTCGTCATCTTTTCATTTTGGTCCTTGTCGCCATTAGAGGTGTGAACAGAACCTCAACCCAAACTACGCAAATTCAATCTTGGTTTGCTCTTTGATTTCTTGATCAAATCCCTCCAAATTTGGATGGATTGATCAAAAAGAGGATCCCTTTCCATTGAAACTAATCTCAGATCCTAACTCACACCACAGAACCCTCGCGAGCTCCAAGA
Source organism: Thalassia testudinum (assembly GCA_037157565.1). Classification (NCBI taxonomy): domain Eukaryota; kingdom Viridiplantae; phylum Streptophyta; class Magnoliopsida; order Alismatales; family Hydrocharitaceae; genus Thalassia; species Thalassia testudinum. The sequence goes on along the minus strand of JAZHRO010000058.1, from coordinate 9,890,316 downwards.
ATCAAAAGTGCCTATTTCACTAATCCAATTCGTGAAATTTTCCAATTTTAGAGCACATTTGAGCTTTATATAAGCTTACGCATCTCCCAGTGTCTATTTCAGTCAAGTTCTGAGGCCAAAATTCCTCTTCTCCTCCCCTGGCCTACTCCAACCAAGCTCTGACGACCTTCTCAATCCCCATCTTCTGACCATCCAACGGATAAATTGGACAACCCACGATCTTCCCTGAAGTCTTCCACCTCTCGCCGACTAAAGCAAAGGCCATCTACCCCTTCGTCGTTGCTGCTCCTTGTCACCAAAGTATTCCCCTTCTCCAGCATCTACCAATCACAGCCGATGCCAATCCTTCCTCTCTTCATCTGTAACTAGGTCCTCCTTCCTCCTCTCCTTCTTTAGGTTAGAATCAACTCCTTAAATCTCCCTTTCAACCATCAAATCACCTCAACACTTGTCGTCTTCCCTACGACCGGCATGAGCTCCGGCGAGCTCATGTCTACACTACCCTACACCAAATCATATGCCACCACATCCAGAAGTTCCATCGTGCTTTCTATAATAAAATCCCTCTATCTATTTGGAGTTCCAACCACCCTTGACCTCCACCGAACGAACCCACCACCACCGTTCATTTCCGATGTTGTCTGGCCAATTCACACATGCATCCACTCAAATAACACCCCTGACACCCTCCTTAACTCACAACGATCATCCTGAGCTGGTTTAATTAAGACTTAAGGCCCGTGTTCGTGATTTCAGGTGTCACTACCACTGGCTGTCTTCTCTGTCATCGTTGTCCTTCCTCTGGCCTTCATCACTACTGATTCTACATTTAATACATGCGGGCGACCTATGGAAGTAGAGCTACGTCTTCAATTAAGAAGCAAAGTAGCAGCAGCTCCAATTCGAGCTTCGACCCTCTACAGCTACGCGTGAGGAAGAGTGGGATGGTTAGTCCTACATTGTGTGTGGGAAAGTGACAAGCAGCATATAAATTTCTTTTTGTGATATAGCTGGTCGCCTCAAGTCACATGGGGTAAGGTCCCTTCACATGAGCCTCGCACCCTCGCCCGTGCCATGCGCATGCGTGCCTGGACTTGACCCGTTTACCAGATTACCTGACAATCCTATACCTGTATTTGATGAAAGAGAAAGAGGAAATTCTGAGTGGGGTGGTTTTGCATTGGGATGTGATCAGATCCGTACAGTCGGATTGTCAATCTGAGGCTCCGAATTAAATCTCCTCTTCTGGCCGTAAAAGGACGCAATTAACCTAAAATTTATACAGACTACTCTAAATGTAGAATGATGCATGCTATGCAATATTTATAACATGGAATGCATATCTAAGCTTAGGAACATGCATAAATAGGCAGTTTATCCTAATTAAATGTGTCTTCATCAGGATGCATGCACATGCCTCGAGATGTGTGCCAGCACACTCTATACTTAGCAAAATTCTGAGGTGTTGAGGCTTTGAAAGTTAAGGTGTCTGATGGTTATGCCCGACAATTGATTGTGGTTGATCTGATACTGTGGCCATATTTGAGTTATTATCTGATGTGGCAAGTGATTTAAGATCACTGTAGCAATATTTCAGTTGGTTGAGAAATTGATATACTTAGGATATGTGCTTAATGTGAGGGATTAATTGGTGATTCAAATCACCATTTTTATAGTTCTTTCTTGTTCTTTTTATCTTGATAATTTCTTGAGACACATTTGCTATTATTAATATCATTTTGAGTAGACTTTATTCATTGCATATCTTTATCATTGTGCTCATTGATTTATATTTTAATTAGCGTGTGAATTCCAATTTGCTCCCTGCAAACGACCTCAAACTCACTTGTGTTTCCCGAGTTTATAAATTTAAGTGTTGTTGCGATTTTCGTCCCATACTACGATGCTATACTTTAAATGACGATTTTCGCATGCAACATTTTGGCGCTGTTGCCGGGGAGCAATGCACAATTCACTACTAGTCATATTTGATTAAGTTGATTACTACCTTGCCCAATCTATTTTGCTATGTTTGCGAGGTACATCACGAAGAGATCTTCTGCGCAATCAACCACTCTATGGTAGGTAAAAATTTCTCTTCTTCCTTAATCATTTCTTAATCTTGGGAAAGAGAAAAAGGAAACAAAATCAATTAGGATTCACTTGCCTTATTTCCTAGTAATATCATTTAAAGGCAAAAGCTTCTTGATTTATGAAAAGAATTTAAATCTGATTGAAGTTGAGATGATTTTGATTAGAGATCCCCATCTTGATTTCCTGTACTTATTAGGGATTTGCACTAAAATTTCTAAACATCTTGGACTACTCACTTTCTTGTTTGAGTCCAAGGTGTAAGATTTGAGATCAAATTGGACTTGAGAATAGAGCCAATTAGGGTTTCTACATTAAGGTTATGAAGTGTTAATACCCACTTGCATGCAATAAAGGAAACTAATCTTCATGCATTTGTGTGCCACCCAAGTCCTTGATTGAACTGATATATTCAAGTGAACCCTAAAATCAAGGCTCTAAATTCACTTAAACCCTAAAAATCTAGGACTTAATAACCTGAGAGTCAATTTAGGGTGACTTGGGTCTTGACCCAAATTTCATCCTCAACTTTAGGGTAGGTCAGGTGAAGTTGATTTGCTCTGTGGATCAACCAACCTCCAAATTAGATAACAAATTGAATCAATTACTAATCGAGTGAAATTCAAGGCATAAATTAGGGCTAAAATTGGTAGACTTAAGGTCTCAATTTACATATTTTGGTCTACTTAGATCCGCAATGACAAGGAAGGTCTAGTGGGGGAAACCCTGTAACCCATAGGGAGTATCTACCGTGTAGGGGTCTTTGTGGGACTCTTCCTTTCTAGCTACCCAAGTAATTCTTGGGTGTGTGGATTTCTGATTCAGAGGTATCATCCGCTTCGAAACAGCCTTAGTCATCCAAAATTTTTAGGTGCCTTGATTGGGTCCAATACACATCCAGTCACTCATCTATTTTATAGTACACATACACAAGAAAGGTCCCTAGGTCTGACCTAGAGGTCCCCATTAGAGTTGATCTTCTGTGGGGAGTCTAATCTAATATAATGAATTCAATCTGGAGCTGAATTTGATTCTACATCTTGATCCACCACTTGATTTGAAAATGCAACCTGATAACATAGGAAGACTGTTTAGAAAACCTGAATCCTGTATGAGCATCAAGGAAAAAATGATCGAGGCTACTTTTAGACATCATGACGAGTATTACAAAACCTCAGATCTATCGGGAACATTCAGGTTAATGTACTGGAAACAACGATCTTCATTATGTACCATGCTGAAATGATATTTACACCAATGATACATGGTTTAACCCGAGATGATCTTTTATCATAATACAGTGAATTATGGAAACTACATAATACTGAGTATATACAACGTCTGACAAATCCACCACTTTGGGAAATACACCAAGGTCTCATTGAGAAATGTGGGTATTTGCTAAATACGTTACACCAAGCCATTGATCAGAGATACCCATATCAAAATTTAGAAATTGATGAGATAGCTTGGAGCAATATTGAGGATCAATATGATTTTCCAGAGCCCGAGTTTAAAAGTAGAGGTTGTTGTGGACCCCCAACCTAAATGGAATCCGTTTCAAACTTTGTGCAAAATGACATACCTGATCAAAATGTGGGTTGGGTGGATCTAGTTGCATATGTTCCCGATTATGAACTAGCCATAGAGAGCCATGAAGTTGGTCCACCATGCCTTGATTTACCAAACACCTGTGATGAGCTTGAGCTAGAACCTCTCAAGGATGTAATTCCCGCACCTTATCTTGTTAAGGTAATCCTTGAGAGTGTAAGTCTTTCATCCCAATAGAACCATGTCTAGATTCTAGTAACCCAATTCCTACCTCTAACCTAGAATCTAGATTTGAGCTTATTTGGGATGATCATGAGGGCCAATATGACAAGAATTAGATTTAAGATTTTAATTGTGATTTCAGGCCAATATTTGATGATTATACCTCTCCAGACTCCTCAGAGGAACGAATTGATTTTTCAGATGTCACACCGATTTATGGTACAGAAATAGAGGAGTTGGAAGAGTTGGGATTTGATTGGATCTAGCCTAGGTGCCCAGAATTCGAGCCTATGCCTAATAAGGACACCTCTTTGAGCTTGGAATCTGAGACCAGGTTAGACTAAGGTTAGGTTGTTGATTCCATGCATTATAATTCGTCCTGTGGTCAAAATCTTAATCTCAAATCAGGTTTAGAAACTGATTGTCGCAAATTCTTTGATGATTTCGAATTATACTCTGATTTCGGAGAACCATTGTTTCTAGATGGTTATGAACCAGTTTATGTCCTTAGTATCCATGATCCATTCTTTGATTCTGATTCTAAGGCCAATGATTTGGAACTCGAAGCAGCCACACCTCATACAGAGCCTTTCAAAACCCGGTCCCAACCTTAACCCACCACCAGAATCAATTTCTACTCTAACTCACCTCTTTCTGATCCAGTCGCATATGATTCTCCTCCATCTTTTGATTGGGAATTGGACACTAATCAGACCGATAACCACATCTTATGCTTCTCTGATCCCATCAGTAGAGTTCCTACATTTTCCACAGATCCATTATCCTTTGAGGACCCCTACTCTGATCAGGCTGAACTGATTCAGGTAAACCCTAGATGCATATTTCCACATCTTTTCGAGCCACAAAGTATCTGGTGGGTTCCACATCTATTAATTCATATCCATCAACCAAACAGACTGATTGGGTTTGGTTTGCATCATTAGCCTGTTGATTTGAACAACCACCTGGTTGGACCAACCAGGGTACTCATCAAGGTGCTTGTTCTACAAAATTCCTCCGATTTGACCACCCCTTCTCCTTGATCACCTTTTGCTCGACTGAAGTTATTGAATTTAGTGCTTAACGGAAGGCAAACTGTCATTCCAAAAAATCTGAGACCCTTTTGATCATCCTTTTAAGCTACACCCCTATTGCACTTTAGAGTTTAACTTTAGAACAACCGACTCAACCTTTGATACATGTATCAAAGTTTGAAATTGTTCGCAACAGTCATCTCAACCTGTTCACCCACCCTTTGACCCTATTCTAAACCTTGAACCAAGTTGAATTCGTACCCTCCTGGTTTACAATGAGGACATTACAAAACTTAGTCATAGGGGGTGTTAAAGTGCAAAACAAATGGAATTTCAATTCTCTTAGGGGTTCTTACAAAAAAATACATATCATCAAAAAAAATGGAAAAGGGGAGGAGAATTTTGAAGATTGATTTAAAATCTTTCTTGAAAAAGAAAAGAGGAGGAAAGACAAAATGTCAAAAAGGAGCAAAATAAAAGAAAATCGATAGTCCTAGCAATTGATTTTGGGATCTACTTAAGTTCTAGACAAATCAAAATAAGGATTAAGTCTTGAAGTACTAGAGACAAGGAGATTAGTGAAGAGCACTGATCTTAGGCCTCTTGGGCTTGTTTTAGGGCTTAAACACTCACGTATTTGTTAAGATTCGGATTAGTCCTCAAGAGGCTGAGGAAAGTGCAAGGCTAATGTATTAAGTCTAAGGCTTAGGGATTATTCGGTCCCGTTGCCTGCCCTTTGGTATGTAGGACTTGGTAACCTAAGCACCCAAAATCCACACACCAGTCTGGTTTAGTGTGCTTAATGAAGAAATAATGCCAAAAGTGTTATGTTTTGAAAAGTTGTCTCGAAGATCTAGCTTAGAAGCCGCTCGAAGACATAAGTTGATTGGATGAGTTCCTGACGCAGAGAGGTGGAATGAAAAATACTCCCCTCGAAGATGCGTATTAACATATCGTCTTCTCGGTGCTTGTCTCCTAGGATGTCTAAATATCTTATTGGGGCATGTAAGCACCTTGTGATAGTTTAGGTGCTATGGGCAGGATTATACTAAAATGTCGATTGGCAGGGACTAAATTTAGCTATAGAACACCACGGGCGGTGTTATCTCAAGGCATTGAAAGCCAGGGACCCTTCGATGATTGATGGTGGTGATAAGGAATCTGATACAGGTCATGTTTAGGGCCAATACGAGGTTGGATTTAGGGAAATATAAAAAGAAAAGAGAGAAAACTCTCCAAATGAAACATTCTTCTCTACCTCTCTCTTATCAAAATGCACTAGCAAACTGAACCTGGACTTGATACATTATACGCACGGGTGCTTTAATTGCTGAGGTCAACAAACCTCTAGGCAGTTTTTGCGAGCCTTAGAAACCTTTGTGGTAGACCCAAGGCTGAAGCTGGTCAGGTCTGTATCTTTACTGGTACTTGAGTACCTCTAGGCCTATTGTTGGTATTCTGATCAAATTTCTAGAGAAGTAGCACAAATCAAGCATCTGAACATCAATCGCATGGTCTAGAGATCTAGTTCTTTCCATGATATTTTGTTAGGGACTAGCAAAAGTTAGGCATGGGGGTATGATGATAACACTATCATTCACCATAACTAGCTTAAATTAGTCAGAATTAAGAGATAAATGCTCGTGAATAATTACCTAGGACCATAATTCCACTTAGATCTATTTTGAGGAGAGAACATTAAATAGGGTTAATTATGAGGTTTTAACATCACATAGCAAATGTAGAGTAACCACTGGGTCACCCAGTGGTTAATTAAAGGTCAATTGAGAATTAAAAGTCCAAAAAGTGGGTCAGCACTAATAGAAACAAGGTTTCACGCATTTCAAGAATCAAAACAATACACAAAAACCTAATTATCAGCCTCGCTTAAATTGAAGAGGTTTTGGTCAGGATAAAATTCATCTACACCTTCTAAAATTCATAGAAAAATATTCTAAGAGGCTTGGTACCTGATGTGTATACATCTGATTAACCTAAAATGTCTATTAACGCATGTTCTTAGTGTCACATTAGCACCATACATTATAAATAGTGCATAACATGCATAATCATGCATTTAGATCAAGTTGTATAAATTATACAGTAATTGTCTCCTTTTTATGGTCAGGATAGGGAGACTTTTCATCAAGGCCTCGAATTGAAGATCCGACCGTATGGATCTGATCAGGGCGACGATTGGAGTTCAACGACACCAAGATCTCCTTAATCGGACATCCATAACACCAGATAGAGATTGAGGAACCTTAAAGAGAAAGGGCCAAGATGGTGTTAATCCGCACCTCAGACGACAAATTCGATCACACGGATGGGTTCGGATCGATGATCGCAGCTTAACGGCGTGAAAATCGCTCCAATCCAACACCCGTGGCACCATCTACATCACTCAGAAGATGGACGGCCTAGATGGCACCACGTGGTGCCATCATAGCCGCCCAACACCAGCCGCAGCCCTCCTTCTTCACCCTCTCGTTTGATCTCGACCGTTGGATGCTCATCCAACAGCCGCAGGATCACGTGCAGAAAAGCGTCTGCTTGCCTAAAGAGGAAGCATAGCGCAGCAGTCGAGTGCCCCTTCGCGAGTGAAGGGCGCGCGTTCGAGCCGCGCTGTGCTTCAAATTCAGAGGAGGTGTGGAGCGGGCACGCGATTAGAGCCACACGATGAAGATCGAGTGGCGGGGAGCAAGTGATAGCGCCCACGAGCCATCAGATGTGCGGCTCTTATGAGTGATCGCACGTCGAGGCGCGGTGCAGGCGTGGCTACTCTCAGCCGTCTGATCTCTTTATCAAAAGGCTGTGAGCGCGCATACATGCGTAGGCATTTTAAGCGGAGAAGAAGAGCGAGCGCACACGTCGCTCACGACGAACCTTTAGTGACGTTTAAGTCCGTCACTAAAGGTCCCATATTAATGTTTTTGAAATTAAAATGTCCAAAATGCCCCCACTCCTTACAACTATGAAAGGAGACCCCCTCCATACGGATTTCTCATCCCTTCCTTCTCTTCTCTCCCTCTCCAAAGCTCAAGAGAAGCTTGTCCCACACCCGGGATGCTCCTGAAGATCTAAAATCAAAATTTTGCCCCCATTTCAGAAGCGGATCCCGCGACGACGATGACATGCTACCTCGTTCCCGTTCCTCCTGCTTCGACCTCCTTCTTCCTACTCCATTCCTCGTCTTCTGGGTGTTGTCTCATCCAGCTCATCCTCCACGCGATCATAGAGGAGGATAACTTCTCTCTCCCATTCGTTTTTTGTGCTTTCTAGAGTAGAATTTTCCTACTTTTTAGTTGTAATAATTTCTCGCTTTCTTGTATAATCTTTTCTCGCTTTCTTAGTTGTAAAAACATTTTGCAACATCAAGTGAATATTTTCTCTCTCTCTCTCTCTTATTGTCTATATTTATTCCATTTCATTGTGATTATTTCGCTCTTTGAACAAAAACACAAAAATATAATTGTGAATTTTGATCGACGTAGCCTCCCTAAGTTCGACCAGGGATTTCTTTTTTGGTATAAATTTTATTTGTTGAACTCGAGTTCTTCGCTACTTGAACTACAACGACAGGTTTTCAAAACCAACTCCGATAGCGTAATCTTCCAACGTTCAACATTTTGTCACCGTTGTCGGGGAGGCAACGATTTTCCGATCTTCTTTTCGGATTTCACGCATTTTACTATCTTCTAACTTGCTTTCTCTCATGTCTATTGTTTTGTAGATACCTCTATCAGGGAATCGTCAAGTGGCAGATCGAAGTAAAGTGCAGTTGAAGACGACTGTAAGTGCTCCTCATTCTTCCCCCTCCATAGATTTCATTTCATCACATTAAATTTAAATTCCAATTAACCTAGGTGTTTGCATAAATCCTAGGATTAGTTTGGTTGTTTGAATTTTCACTCACACTCACATTTCACCCTTGCATATAAAAAAATAAAAATATAATTTTGTGGGGTAATTCAACATACACACAACATACACCCACATTCAAGGCACTTAACCTAATTGATTTTCTTCTACTCAACCGGATTCTGATCTGTGGAACCGGTACACACAAATCAGCACATAAAAGAGTAGAAATCATTCTAAGTTAATCATTTCTGTGTGCCTAACCTAGTGGTGCAATTGTGGTCAATCGTTTGAGTTGTTTGGGATGCACCACTCAACATAAAATCAACTCACCAAGTAGCTTCCTCTTAGGATTTTTAATCTAGGTTCATAGCAGGCACTCCACTTGATTTCTGATTTTAAAAGGAAAGCAATCTTCACCCATGCTTGAAAACCTGGTTTGCCTCAAACTTGATTGAAATCAACCTAATTCTAAACCCTAAAAGCTACTTAAGCAAGATTTGAACATTAAAATCTACTCATCACAAATAATCTTGCTTGAAAACCCTGGTTATGCACGCGCTTACACATACTCAATTGATCATTAAGGGCACAACCCATTTTAAGGGTACACCACATTCCATAAGCACTACAATCCCAGGCTTCAATAAAATCGAGTAGACATTGGCCTTAACGATTGATTTGCTCTTCGGGGCCTAGACTGAGATTGTTTACGATTAACCTACTTGTATTGATCAATCTGAAGTCTAGCTAGGGGAGTTGTGTCAAACGACCATGGCTGGGGAGTACACTAGGAACCGGAGGCGCAAGCTGGAGGAAAAACCTTCTCCCTAGTCCCTCCTTCTAATTGGTTGGATTGAGTAGACACAAGTAGAGTAAATTGTTTATAATCTTAAGGCGGGTTCTGGGAGTTTGTAGATCCTTAGGCTACCCCACTTAAGGACAGGCTTATTTTGTTATGCTGCAGGGTTCTTATCCCTAGTCCTTCTCAACCTTTTCCTAGTTTATGCAGGGAAGAAGGGCATTGAATCCCTGATTGGAAGGACCACTAGAGTATTCTAAGAGGCGTAGATTGGATTTTGTCCAAATTGATCCCATGGCTGATCAATAGCCTCCTTTGCCTTAGGATCCACGGGAGGTATTTCGAAGGCAGCTGGAACAAATGCAGAGAATGCAAGAATGACTCTAGAGAGTGTAGGGCGCTCAGCCCTTAAAGGATTTTAATGATCCTTCAAATTACGGGGAACGTCCCGACGTCCAGATTCCTGCCAGAGAGGTAGAAATCAAGCCCCAGGTGTTAAGCCTGATCAAACATTTCCATGGGCTTGGCTCTGAAGACCTGTTTCAGCACTTGTAGGACTTGACAACTTTGGTCCAGACCACCAAGGCACGAAACGTGAATGAGGAAAAAATGATCATGAGTCTCTTCCCCCACTCTCTTAGGGATAAAGTCGCTCATTGATACAGGACTATAGGAAGACCAATTGCAACTTGGAATGAGTTGAAATCGGCCCTTCTGAAGAAATTCTTCCCTGTTGGATGTACCAATGCTTTGAGACGGGCAATCACTACCTTTCTGAAGAAATCAGGTTAATCTGCCAGCTTGGAATGCCCGTTAACCCGTACGGCAGGCTGATTTGAACCGATAAATGGTAGAGATGTAAGGATCCATGCTCCAGCTCATGCAGCAAATGAAAACCTTGTTGGACAACTTACAAACTGGGCTCATAGATAATTCTCGTCAACCCGGATATCTACCATCTCAACCTGTACCCAACCCATGAAATATCCTAAATCTGGGCAATCAAGCCCATGGGTTTGGAAATCAGAGGGACCCATATGCACATGCTCAGGTGGTTAAATAGGGTCCTTCTTCTTCTTCTTCAAATCAACGATTCTTGGCTAATGAAGCCCCTCCAATCTTTCCTAACCCTCCCCAAGACCCAAACTTGTATGCATCCGCAAATTCTATTACCTTGAGGAGTGGTAAACAAACTCAAGATCCACAACGACATTGTTCTGGTTTACCGAATCCTGAAGAACCTGAGGAGAGAAAGGAGAACTCTGGAGAAGAAATCAAGGTTCAGGAACTTGATTCCAAAGATCTGACTCATGTTCCTTTTCCTGAAGCCTTGATCAGATCAAGGAAGAAGAAGTCTGTTGATAGTAATGAGGAGCTTCCAAATATTTTCAAGAATGTCGAGATCAATATCCCGCTCCTCGATGCTATCAAGCATATACTGGCTTACGTGAGATTTTTAAAGGATTTATGTACACAGAAGTGTAAGTCGAGAGAATCTGTTTCGAGGAAGGTGGTGAGATTTCCTTGTCCTTGACATGGATGTACCTGAAAATCTGAGGAACATGCCCACCATTACGGGGCATCCGTTCCTGGCTACCACTAAGGCCAACATTAATTGTGAAAGTGGTAGCATGGAAATCACCTTTAGGGATCAAAGAATGAAATTGGATATTTTTAAGGTGATTAATAAATTCGAGGATTGTGGATTTATTGAGGAACTTGAGGACGATAATGTGAACATTGAAACTTGTATGATGGTTTCTGCATCTGAAAGTTCATCCTCTGATGATGAATTGGACCTGCAACACTCTATGGCAGACTCACCATCTTTTGAAGAGGTTATTGATTTTGTTCACTCTCAACCTCTTCCTTGTGATGAGTCTTCATCAGCATCTTCCTTACCTTCAATCATCAATCCACCCCAGCTTGAATTGAAACCATTGCCTGAGAATATGAAATATCAGTTTTTTGGACCACATAAGACGCTCCCTGTGATTATCAGTGCTAAATTAACAAAGGAGCAGGAGATTAAACTGATTAAGGCCCTGAAGGAACACAAGGAGGCAATTGGTTGGACCATTATGACCTTAGGGGGATCAAGCCATCTTATTGCAATCATAGAATATTTTTGGAAGATGGATCCCGCCCCTCTCGCCAGATGCAGAGGAGATTAAATCCAAATATGCGAGAAGTGGTCAAGAAGGAGATTATTAAGTGGCTCGATGCAGGAATCATTTATCCGATCTCTGATAGTCCTTGGGTAAGTCCCGTGCAAATTGTTCCCAAGAAAGTCAAGATTATCATTGTGACTAATGAGAAAGGAGAATCTGTCACAGCTCGTTCAGCTTCCTCTTGGAGGGTTTGTATCGATTATAGGAAGCTGAACATGGCCACGAAAAAGGATCATTTCCCTCTGCCTTTCATTGATCAAATCTTGGAAAGATTAGCTGAGCAGAAGTACTTCTGTTTTCTTGATGGCTACTTGAGATACAACCAAGTTCCTATCCATCCCGAGGATTAGGAAAAAACTACTTTCACCTGTCCCTATGGAACCTTTACTTTCCATAGGATGCCATTTGGTTTATGTAATGCACTTGCGACTTTTCAAAGGTGTATGCTGGCCATATTCTCTGACATGGTGGGAGAGTATGGAAGTCTTCATGGACGATTTCTCTATTTTTGGATAATCGTTTGACTCTTGTCTAGCTAATCTTAAAATTATTTTTAAACGATGCATCAAAACAAGATTGGTCCTTAGCTGAGAAAAGGATCATGTCATGACATAAGAAGGCATCGTCTTGGGTCATGTAATCTCTGAACGGGGAATTGAATTGGGTAAAGCTAAGGTTGATGCTATCGCTAAACTTCCTCCTCCCACATTTGTTAAACAAATTCAATTATTTCTTGGTCATGTGGGATTCTACAGGAGATTCATCAAGGACTTTTCGAAGGTTGCTCATCCTCTGAGCAATCTTATCACCAAATAAATGCCGTTTGATTTCGATGAATCATGCCGTAAGGCATTTGATTTTCTTAAAACAACAGTCACTTGTGCTCCGGTGTTGCAACCACTGGTTTGGACTGTCCCTTTTGACATCATGATCGATGCTTCTGATTACGCGGTTGGGGCTGTTTTAGGTCAGAAAGTTGATAGGAAGCCCTCTGTCATCTACTACGCTAGTAAAGCTCTAGACGAGGCTCAGAGGAATTACACTATTACTGAGAAGGAATTACTAGCCGTAGTATTTGCTTTGGAGAAATTCAGGGCTTATCTCTTAGGGTCTCACGTCATTATATATACCAACCACTCAGCCTTGAGACATCTCTTGGCCAAAAAGGATGCCAAACCACATCTTATTCGTTGGATTCTTCTGCTTCAAGAATTTGATCTTGAAATCAAGGATAAATCTGGGGTACAGAATGTGGTGGCAGATCATCTGTTGAGACTTCTGAGTGATTCTTCTCATCTGGACATCCCAATTGCTAATAATTTTCTGGACGAAACCATCCTTATGGTTTCAGGCATCCAAACCCTGGGGTTTGCTGACATTGTTAATTATTTGGTCATTGGTCAAATCCCCCAGGATTATAGCAAGCAACAATAGGATAGACTCAAATATGAGGCCAAATATTACTTTTGGGAGGACCCTGAACTGTACCGCATTGGCTCTGATCAGATTATTCGCAGATGTGTTCCAGAGAACGAATTCAATAATATACTCCAGTTCTGTTATGCATCTGCGTGTGGTGGACACTTCTCCGGGAAAAAGATGGCTGCAAAAATTTTGCAATCTAGATTCTATTGGTCGTCTTTATTCAAGGATGCCCAGGAATTCTCAAGGTCATGTTCCCGATGCTAGGCACTCGGGAGCATAACTAGGAGAGATATGATGCCCCTAAACCCAATTCTTCCTGTCGAAATCTTTAACGTTTGGGGCATCGATTTCATGGGACCCTTCCTCCCTTCATTTGGACATCAGTACATTCTCATCGCTGTTGATTACGTGTCCAAATGGATTGAGGCGATTCTCACCCGAACCAATGACCACAAGGTGGTCATCGATTTTGTCAAGAGTAACATCTTCAACAAGTTCGGGATTCCGAGGGCCATCATCAATGATGGTGGCACTCATTTCACTAATGCCCAGTTCCATAATTTGCTGGTTAAATATGGGGTTAATTACCGAATCTCCACACCTTACCATCCCTAGACGAATGGACAGGCTGAGATCTCCAATCGAGAGATCAAGAATATTTTGCAGAAAATGGTTAGGCCTGATTGCAAAGACTGGACTCAAAATCTTGAGGACGCTCTTTGGGCCTATCGTACGGCATATAAAATGCCCATCGGCATGTCTCCATTTTGTTTGGTGTATGGAAAGGCGTGCCATTTACCCGTAGAAATTGAACATATGGCATTCTGGGCAATCAAGCAGTGCAATCTAGATCTGAGTTTAGTCGGGAAGACCAAGAAACTCCAACTATCTAAGTTGGAGGAGCTTAGAAATGATGCGTATGATAATGCCAAGATCTACAAGGCTCGGACCAAAGCTCTACATGACTAATTGATTTCCCGCAAGAGCTTTGAGTTGAACCAGAAGGTTTGACTATTCGATTCTCGACTTAAGCTCTTTCCCGCAAACTTAGGTCGAAATGGAACGGTCCATTCATTATCGACCAGATTTTTCCAAATGGAGCTGTTCAGATCTCTGACCCGAAGATGGGTAATTCATTCAAAGTTAACGATCAACGTCTGAAGCATGTTATTGACTGTACTATTCCAGAACCCGTCTCAGACACGGTTGCTCTAGCCATGTTGTGACTTCTTTGGCTGGACTTCGCCTAGCTGACGGCATTAAACTCAGCAGTTATGCAGTCTGACTCAGAGTTGACCCGAGCTTCATATTCAGGTGATATCTTTCGCACTCTACCCTTCCTTTCATGTCTCTTCTTCTCAATGTGGACATTGCATCAGCTAGGCATGGGGGGTTGGATTCATTTTTGAATCATTTTGTCAGCTCTGTGAAATTCTTGTAAATTTCATTTCTCTTCCTATATATGCATAAAAAAAATTGAACTAGGAAGGAATACTTGTACATTAGGACTTTTCAATCTTAGGAAATATTACAATAGATTTGAATACTAAGACCCTTCAGGTCTTTGGGCTTAATCAGCCCAAGTATCCACTAAAATGTGGATTTGTTTTTCGATTCCTCGCCATCCTATTTTAATTTGATTAAATAAGTTTTGGTGATAAGTACACGACTTATCAACCCGCCCTCTAATTTGTGGGAACTTTAAGTCTAAGCATCTACACACTATCTTGTCACTGACTTGTTGTTCGGCAGTTTTAACAGAAATTGGGTAGCTAATGAACCTGCTAGGGTGATATGCCTGGCAAGTTATCGTAGGTAACAACCCATAGGTAGGTTGTCCAGAGCCCAATCACTGAACCATTCTTTTCTTACTGCCTTTAGGTAAATCTTAGATCAGGGAAGCTACCTACTTAAAAAGAAAAAAAAAAGTCAAAAAGAAAAGAAAAAAAAGAAAATAAAAGAAATAAGCCACACTTCGCCGCATGAGTATAGCTGGCAAGTTGTCGGTGGTAACAGCTCATCGACTGGTTGTCCAGAACCCAGCTTAGAAAATGCACTAAAAATCCCCAAAACACTTAGGAAGAAGTGGAGAAGTAGAATAAGCTAGGGAGATATACACTAGACTCACCCTTGTGTTGACCCCATAAAAATAAAAGTAGAGAGAAAGCTACTGGTAGTAAAGATACACCTTTAGGCAGAACTCTCTTTTTAAGGTCACCTAGAGGCGTAGAAACCTGAAGTCCATTCTAATTGCCGATTAACAAGTCTATCACATTCACAATAAGATGCTTAGAACTTAGGATTCTCATCAAACCTTAGGTTGGTTGAGTGGCCGTAGAAAGCCACTCTTTAAACCTAAACTCAAAAATCCAAAAAAAAAATTAGAAAAGAAGAAAAAAAGAAAAGGAGATTTTTCTTTGAATAAGGCGAGGGCTTGAGGCGGTCTGCATTTTGGCAGATACTCGAGTGTTGTTGTGTCTTTGAAAGTTCAGATCCTAAGTAAAAAAATTTCTTAATGTTGAAAATGATTTATGCCTAAGTAATCCAACCTAATTCTTTTATAAATAGCTTGTAGTTTTTTGCTAGGGACTAGCAAAAGATAGGCATGGGGGTGTGATGTGAATACATCTAATTAACCTAAAATGTCTATTAATGCATGTTCTTAGTGTCACATTAGCACCATACATTGTAAATTGTGCATAACATGCATAATCATGCATTTAGATCAAGTTGTATAAATTGTATAGTAATTGTCTCCTTTTTATGGTCAGGGATAGGGAGACCTTTTATCAGGGCCTCAGATCGAAGATCCAACTGTATGCATCTGATTAGGGCGACGATTGGAGTTCAATGACTCTAAGATCACCCTAATCAGACATCCGTAGCACTAGATAAAGATCGAGGAACCTTAAAGAGAAAGGGCTAAGATGGTGTTAATCCACACCTCAGATGACAAATTTGACCGCACGAATGGGTTCGGATCAACGATCGCAACCTAACGACATGAAAATCGATCCAATTCGACACCCGTGGCACCATCTCAATCACTCAGAAGATGGACGGCCTAGATGGTGCCATGTGGCACCATCATAGTCACCCAACACCGACCGCAACCCTCCTTCTTCACCCGCTCATTTGATCTCGACTGTTGGATGCTCATCCAATGGCAGCAGAGCCGCGCGCATAAAAGCATCTACTTGCCTAAAGAGGAAGCATAGCGCAGCGGTCGAGCACCCCTTCGTGAGCGAAGGGCACGCGTTCGAGCCATGCTGCACTTCAAACTCAGAGGAGGCATGGAGCAGGCATGCGATCAGAGCCGCATGATGAGGATCGAGCAGCGGGGAGCGAGCGATAACGCCCACGCGCGATTAGACACGCGACGCTTACGCGTGATCACATGTGGGCGTGCGGCGTGGGCGTAGCTACTCTCAACCGTCCGATCTCTTGATCGAGCAGCTGTGAGCGCACGAACTTGCTCAGGTGTTTTAGGCGGAGAAGAAGAGCAGGTGTGCGCAGTGCACAAACACATCGCCCACAACGGACCTTTAGTGACGTTTAAGTCTGTCACTAAAGGTCCCATATTAATGTTTTTGAAATTAAAATATCCAAAATGCCCCCACTCCTTGCAACTATAAAAGGAGACCTCCTCCATATGGATTTCTCATCCCTTCCTTCTCTTCTCTCCCTCTCCAAAGCTCAAGAGAAGCTTGTCCCACACCCGGGATGCTCCTCAAGAGCTAAAATCAATTTTTCACCCCCATTCCGGAAGCGAATCCCGCGATGATGACATGCTACTCGTTCCCGTTCCTCCTACTTTGACCTCCTTCTTCCTGCTCCGTTCCTCGTCTTCCAGGCATTGTCTTGTCCGGCTCATCCTCCAAGCGATCGTCGAGGAGGATAACTTCTCTCTCCCATTCTTTTTCCTACTTTCTAGAGTAGAATTTTCCTGCTTTTAGTTGTAATAATTTCTCGCTTTCTAGTGTAATCTTTTCTCACTTTCTTAGTTGTAAAAACTTTTTGCAACATCAAGTGAATATTTTCTCTCTCTCTCTCTCTTATTGTCTATATTTATTCCATTTCATTGTGATTATTTCACTCTTTAAACAAAAACACAAAAAAATATAATTGAGAATTTTGATCGACGTAGCCTCCCTGAGTTCGACCAGGGATTTCTTTTCTGGTATAAATTTTATTTGTTGAACCCGAGTTCTTCGCTACTCGAACTACAACGACAAGTTTTCAAAACCAACTCCGATAGCTTAGTCTTCCGACGTTTAGCAGTACCTTTGGTTTGATCATCTAAACCATTTTTCCCCAAAATAGAGTTTCATACAGGATTTTGCCCTAATTTGGGCTTCTATGCAAATTGCCTAGTCAAACATGGTCAAAACTCAAATCCAAGTTCACCATTAGATTCCTTAGATCCAAATTAGGTTAACACCAAAATTTGGACCCAATCAGAGTCTATCTTTACCTAGTTTGCAATTTAGTTCCTAAAATCTCTATTTCTCACATTCAATTCCCAAAGTTTCAAGATTCTTACAAAAAGACCCCTAACTTCTCACCATCTTTGCATTTTGGCCCTTATCATCATTAAAGGTGTGAACAGAACCTCAACCCAAACTGCACGAATTCAATCTTGATTTTCTCTCTGATTTCTCTATCAAATCCCTCCAAATTTGGAGGGATTCATTAGGAAGAGGATTCCTTTCCATTTAAATTGATCTCAGATCCTTACTCGCACCATATAACCCTCACGAGCTCTAAGAACCAAAAGTATCCAATTCATGAATTCTTCCTATTTTAGAGCACATTCGAGCTCTATATAAGCTCGTGCATCTCCCAGCATCTTTTTCAACTAGGTTCTAAGACCAAAACTCCTCTTCTCCTGCTTGCCTGGCTTGCTCTGACCAACCTCCGGTGACCTTCTCAATCCCCGTCTTTCAACCATCCAATGGACAAATTGGGTGGTTCATGATCTTCCTCGAAGTCTTTCGCCTCTCACCGACCAAAGCGGAGGCCATCTACCCCTTTGTTGTTGTTGCTCCTCATCACCGAATTATTCCCCTTCCCCAGCATCGGCCAATCATAGCCGGCGCCAATCCTTCCTCTCTTCATTCGTAACTAGTTCATCTGATGATAACGTCAACATCAGCCATATCTAGCTTTAATTAGTCATATTTCATTGATAAATGCTCCTACATAACCGCCAAAGTGCCATACTTCATTACACATCCATTCTGAGAGATAAACATGAAAATAAGGGTAAAATTGCTATTTTAAAATAATATCCTAAATGCAGAGCAATCATGGGGTTTCTTAGGATTTTATTAAAGGTCAATTGTTCATAAATGCCTATTAAGTGTGTTCGTGCAGATAGAAACAGGTTTTCACGTATTTCAAGAATTAAATGGCATCTGAAACCTTAAAAATAGTCCTACTTAATTAACTGAGGTTCTGGTTAAGATAAAATTCACCTAAACCTTCTAAAGATCATATAAAAATATTCTATAAGGTTTGGTATGCTTGCTTTGACCATTAGAACCCATTTTGACCTAAAACATAGTCTTAGACAGACAGTTGGCCTAATTTGTATTTTTTCATAAGTTACCTAGTCAAACTTTGTCAAAGCATAAATATGACTTGACCATCAGATTTCTTGGGTCCAAATTAGGTTTGTATCAAAATATGGGCCCAATCAGGGATCACCTTGACCTAGTTTACATTTTAGTTATGTCTGACTCTTTTCTCTCACACATATGCCCCTAACTTTTGAAATCCTTGCAAATATGCCCCTAACTTCAGCATCTACTTCACCAACAGGTTCCCGCCGCCTTCAACTCCTAAACCCACTTCACCGACGACCTTCAATTAGGGATTACACCTTGATTTCATGGCCAAACTCTTCTAAATTTGGAAGGAAGAATCATGAAGGATTTCCCTACAATCTGATCTGCATCTTCAGCTCCAATTCCTACTCAATTCCTATGCGAATCCTTTGAAATTTAGGGTTTCCTTGTGCGTGAAGCTTTCAAGTTTGGTTTCCAAGCTTGGAATGGTTACCGAGGCCCTATAAAAGGACCCAGGTCGTAAGGCCATGCTCCTTAGCTTGGTTTGGAGGCCAAACAGCCCCTCTTCCTTTCTCCCCGACCTCCTTCTCTGCCAATTCCGACGAGTTCTCCGACCACCTTCCTCGTCCACCCTCATAGACAATAGCGGGTGGATTCTTCTTCCCCAACTTCATCCGCATCTCACAATACCAGTAGACATCTTCTTACACGTCTTCCTAGCTGCTCCTTCATCACTGGAGGCTTAACCTTCCACGACACCGACCATACCACAACTGGCACCATCCTTCCCTTTCGTCCAATTAGAATAGGCTAGATAGATTTCTTTAGAGTCTTAGGTTAGTTTCCTCTATTCAAAAACCTAAAAACATCCCTCAACCTCCACGCAAGCCACCTTCGTTCTCATCTATGGCCACCCTCCGACGAGGCCTTTCGCACGCTCTACCTCTCTAAACACCTCGCCACCTACTCCACAACCTCTGCCAGTTCATGCCCATCAAAACCCCCATACTTATCCATGCACTCACGACTGCCACCGAACAACCTACCTTCCCTCCTCCGTTCTTGACTCCGTCCGACCACCACGCACCTCCATCCTCCATGAGACCACTCCCATTACATTCACCAACATCCGACGAACCTTTTGAGGTGTTTTGATGTAATCAAAAGGCCTTATTCTCTATTTCAAGTTCCAAGTCGATGCTTTGCCGCCGTGCCATTTTTCCGCCGATGTTCATCAAGTTCTAGCCTCATCCTTCATGGCTGATACCTCCAGGTCATGCAGAAGGCTTCTAGGACCACTCCCAGGTGGTCAATCGAAGACCACATCCTCAACAGCCATGCCAATTGGAGGCGTATTCATTTGTAGGCTCACACAAAGAACAAGGGGACATTTAGTCCCATGTCGTTCATGAAAGAGCTCCCGCCTACACATAAATTTATTTTGTGTTAAGGTTGTGTTGCCTCAAACACTTGGGGGTGAGGTCCCCTTCACCCTTCACATGCTCGACCCGACTAGCTCTTCACTCCTCGGCTGTGACCTCATGCCTACAACCCTGGACCCGGTTATGTGATCCGAATACATGATAAGCCTGGTTTGAGAGAGAGAAGAGGAGAAAGGAAGAGAGAGTGGGGGAGGGGAGGGTTTTGCTCTTCAGAGAGAGAGCCCAACAATTAGCCGTGAAGAGCTTGAAAGAAGAAGAGAAGAGGAAAAGCTAAAGAAGAAGAGGTTGAAGAAGGGTCATGCCAAAAGGAGCTTGAAAGAAGGAGAGGAAGGAGAGAAGAAGAGGCCAAGGAAAGAAAGAAGAGAAGAAGAAAGAGCAAAGAGCATAATTGAAGAAGAAAGAAGAGCACTGTAGCAAGGCTTAGTTAAGTCATCTAATTCTCAGATTAAATGTCTGAGTACTATTCATTTATTTGACATCATTGAGTAATTGATATATATGTGCTTAGACTAATAATTGGTGATCTAAATCACCATTGTTTTGTCTTAATTATCTTTTTGGTATCTTAAAGCCTTGAAATACTAATGTTATTCATTGAATATCTAATGTGACAGATTAGCATTTATTGAATATCATTATTCTTGGCTTATTCCCATGCTCATTTATACTTTAATTGAAGATTAGCATATGAATTTCCATTTGCTCCCTGTGTTTGACCTCGAACTTCATATCTAGATATTCGAGCTATAAATATTATTTATTGATTGAGCAATTTAGAGGGTACTACAACGAACGCATATTTTATCTCCTCGAAAGCTTGACAACATCGTCCTTCCTCCTCTCCTTCTTTAGGTTAAATCAACTCCTTAAATCTCCCTTTCGACAATCGAATCACCTCCACACTTGTTGTCTTCCCTACGGCCAGCAAGAGCTCTGGCGAGCTCGTGTCGGTGCTACCCTGCACCAAATCATACGCCACCACGCCTACAAGTTCCACCTGCTCCCTAGAACAAAAGCCCTCTATTTATTTGAAGTTCCAACCACCCTCAACTTTTAGTAGACGAACCCAACATCATCGTTCATGTTCTCCATCGCCTGACCAATTAGCACACGTATACACTCAAATAACACCACCATCACCCTCCTTGACTCACGATGATCGTCCTGAGCTGGTTTAATTAGGGCTTAAGGCCTGTGTTCATGATTTCAGGTGTCTTCGCCACTGGCCGTCTTCTCCGTCACCATCGTCCTTCCTTCAACCTTCATTACTACTGATTCTATGCTCAATGCACACGGGCAACCTCTGAGAGCAGAGCTGCGACTTCAATTGAGAAGCAAAGTAGTAGCAACAACTCCAATTCAAGTTTCGACCCTCTGCAACTACGAGCAAGGAAGAGTGGGATGTTTAGTCCCACGTCATGTATGGGAAAGTGACAAGCAGTATATAAATTACTTTTGGTGACATAGCTGGTCACCTCATATCACATGGGGTGAGGTCCGTTTACACGAGCTGCGCACCCTCGCACGTGCCACAGGCACACGAGCCTAGACCTGACTCGTTTACTTGATTACCTAACTATCCTATATCCGGATTTGAGGAAAGAGAAAGAGGAAATTCTGAGGAGGGTGGGGGGTGGTTTTGCACTGGATGCATGCACATGACTCGAGATGCGTGCCAACGTACTCTATACTTAGTGAAATTCTAAGTTGTTGAGGCTTTGAAAGTTAAGGTGTCTGATGGTTATGCCTGATGTGTGATTGTGGTTGATCTGATACTGTAGACATATTTGAGTTATTATTTGATGTAGTAAGTGGTTTAAGATCACTATAGCAATATTTGAGTTGGTTAAGAAATTGATATACTTGGGATATGTGCTCAATGTGAGGGATTAATTGGTGATTCAAATCACCATTTTTATAGTTCTTTCTTGTTATTTTTATCTCGATAATTTCTTGAGACACATTTGCTATTATTAATATCATTTTGAGTAGACTTTATTCATTGCATATCTTTATCATTATGCTCATTGATTTATATTTTGATTAGTGTGTAAATTCCAATTTGCTCCCTGCAAACGACCTCGAACTCACTTGTGTTTCCCTAGTTTATAAATTTAAGTGTTATTGGATTTTCATTCTGGACTACGACACTATACTTTAAATGATGATTTTCCCATGCAACAATTTTCTGCTATATCTACCATAGTAGACATCCAATGGATGAGTGGAGAGAAGAAGATTAAGGAAGCCATGTTGTGCTTCCTTGGTGCCTTCTTCTTCTCCCTTCTACCTTGGACCAAGCCAAGGAGCAACACCAAAGGGGATGGTCAGGCAGAGGAGAACAAAGCGTGGAGGATGTCCACCATTGGAGGAATTCAAGGAGAAGCTATCAAGGAGAAGGACCCTTCTTTAAGTTCAGAAGCTTTTGAGCTTGGAGCGAAGGTGACTTTCATCTACGTGAAGATTCTTCTATCTTCTGTTTCTTTATTTTGTACCCTGTAGTATAGAAGAAGCATTCCTCTACTTGGGGTTTATTTGTGTGGTTCCCATCCACACAAGTGAACTCTCTAAGTAGTTGCATACTTTTCATAGCAATCAATCAAGTATCTTTCTCTATTGTGTGCATTGTTGTTTTATGTGTTTCTAATTCTTAGTTTTAGCTTTGTAAGCACCCACCCTATCTTTCTAATTACCCTAGGCCCACTTGCCTAGGGTGAGCTTGGAAGGGTAGGCTTATCTTAATTGCATCACTTAGGCGAAGTTTCATTTTCACTCGTCATCCTAATTACTTCCAAACCCAGAAAACAACAAAACAAAATGAAGATTTAAGTTTTGTAGGAGAGAACATTTTAAAAACACCAATTGCCTTATTGGATGACCCTAGATACTTCACCATATCTAGGATTATAAATTTAAGAGTTGGTCAGATTTTACGCATCTCAATGACATTAATTTGCATCAATTAACAAATCATGTATTTTCCGCATAAAAAACTCCTGGATCCAATGATTTTAATTCTAAGTTTTTTATTCCTCATTGGGATTTTCTTAAGAATGATAACAGTTCTGGCCTCTCTTTCCTCTTCCTTGCTAAATCTATGTTGAGGGCTTTCAATAATACTTTTTTATCCCTTCTCTCCAAGTAGTCATAAATCTATTCTCTGGCTAACTTTTGTCCTATTAGCCTCTACAATGCCATCTATAAAATTGTTTCTGGTATTTTTGCTAATGTACTCTTGAATTTGATGCACAAAATTATTTCCAAGGGCAATGGGTTGCATCAACTGTCTATCGATGTTTGAGCACATCACCTTGACTTTTGACCTTGCTTAAAGGATTGATATAAAAGCTTTTAGGTCCAACGACATCTCCCAACTGGATCAGGAAAAAGCTTATTATTGAGTGAATTGGAATGTCCTCACCAAATACTCCTGGCTTATGGCTTCTTTCATGAGGTCATCAATCTGATTAAGTTCTTTGTCCAACATGAAGGCTTGTCTGTTCTAGTTGATGGTATCACTTCTCCTTTCATTAAAGTCTCGCGTGGCCAGCGTTAAAGTGATCCGATTTCCCCATTTTCGTTTGATATTTTCATGGAACCTTTATCAGGCACCTAAATTTGATGCTCCATAATGGTGCCATTATCGCTTTCTCTATTAAAAGAGGTATTAATCCTCCTCTCATCCTCCTTTATGTCGATGATATAATTCTCTTTACCAATGGCTTGGCTTTTAATATTTCTACCATTTTTTACTTCATTAAGAAATTTAAGGATGCCTTGGATCAAAAATTCAACTACTCCAAAAGCTTCAATTTTGTTGGTTGCCACTTGTTGGTTGGTAGGATCTTTGGTATCCTCCACATTTGACAATTTCTTATTGGGTCCTTCCCTTTCAGCTATCTGGGTTGGCCTATTTTCTCTAGAAGGGCTAAGGCCTCCTACTTAATTGGTAGTATTGAAAAAATCCACAAGAAACTTGCTGGGTGGAAGGCCAATCTTCTTTCCCTTGGTGCTAGCTAGACTCCTTATTACACATGTCCTTACATCCCTCCATATTCATATTCTCTCTATCCTCAAACTCCCCAAAAGTGTTGTTAAAAACCTCAATTCTAAATTTGCTTGCTTCTTTTGGGGGAACAATCTTTTTGGTCCTGCCCACCACTGGATTTCCTAGAATTCTATCTGCCTTCCCAAAGATAACGGTGGAGTTGGCATTTGAACCTCTTCACTTTCATCGATGCCCTTCATGTGAAGTATAATTAGAACATCCTTTTTGAGGACTCCACATTAAGTTTCATCTACAAGTCCTTTTATGGGTTTTCCTCCGCTTATTGTACCCTTCTAGCTTGTTGTATGATTCTTTGGGAAATTTATGCTAAGATGACTAAGCACATTGCTTGGGAGATTCATAGAGGTGAGATTGATTTCTCAACCGTTCACTAGGTAGGCAACTCCCCATTACATTTCACTACTAGAAAAAGCAGATTTATCGTCGATTTTGAAAGCGACGATGAAACGTATTTTTGTTGTCGGTTATTTATATAAGCGTCAACAAATACATGATTAAAATTGACCCACTGCCATCACAAGCAAAAAGTAGCAATTGGCGCACGAGGGTGATATTTATATGTACCGTCGGTTAGTAAAGCGACGGCAAATAAATATTTTTCATTGTTCATTATAAAAAGCGATGGAAAATTGAAGACTAAAATTAAACCACGAATGTCATGAAAATTTGGGCGCAAGGGTTGGAATTCATTTAGGCATTTGCCATCGCTTACTAATATAATCGACGGCAAATGTCAGTCAAATTGCGGTCTAAAATTAAACCGCGAATGTCACCAAAATATGGGCGCAAGGATTTGAATTCATTTAGACATTTACCGTCGCTTTCTAATATAACCGACGATAAATGTCGGACCATCTACACATGTGGAGAGCCCTCTCCTCCCCCACACTTCACACAAACCCTTGCCTCCCCATCGATCGCCACCAACCCAACCTCGTCCCATAGAGCCCTCCTCATCGATCACTGCCCCTCCTCATCGTCGCCCCTCAGGTAACTCCTTGCCGACCTCCTCCTCTTCCTCCACCTCACCCTCTCCTCTTCCTCCTCCCCGTAGCCCTCGTACTCCTCCTCCTCATCATCTCCCTCCTCCTTCACCTCCTCTTCCTCACCCCCTTCCTCCTCCCCTCCGCCCTCCTACCAGCACCTTGTCCTCGCCGCCATGCTCCTCCTTCTCCTTCCTACCACTCTCCTACTCCTCCTCTTCCTTGCTGCCATCCTCTTCCTCCTCCATGCTGCCCTCCTGCTACCACCTCCTCCTCCTTGCCACCCTCCTCTTCCTCCTCCCTGCCCCCTCCTGCCAGCACCTCCTCTTGCTCCTCTCTTCCTCCTTCCTCCCCCAACCCCTCGACCTCCTCGACCACCACCACCTATCTGCCAGCACTGAGCTTTATTAGCTTTATTACATTCCTACCAAAGTATAAGTTCTCATATGAGATAACCAATTTTCAACTCATCAACTTTCAGTTGGAATATCATAACTTAGAAATTCAGAATTTGGATCTTTTGAAAGCAGAAACCTCTTTCTTGCATATTATGCATCTACTTTTGTGATCCTCTAGCAAAATTTCAACCTTTTATTTGAGTAATACCACATATGGAACTGAATCACCAACATTGGCTGTGGTGAGTTTGCATGATATGAATGATGGTTTAAGCAGAGATTTTTTTTTGATCCAGCAAATAGATATATGGAATCTATATTTTCTAGCAACATTGTCCTTCCTAGATGTTGATGGTTTCTTATTATTTATATTAGTCAAATAGGTATGGCAACTCTGTTGAACGAATGAGACCTATTCAGTTTCCTTCCTTTTGATGAGGTGCACTTTCCTCTTAAGATTTTAGTGAAATTATATGCTTTAAAATATCAAGTGCAGGAAGCTGGTGTTAAGGACAACATAATGATGTCCATTTGATGAAATTAATGTAGCTTTGCCATCCCCTTCAATATATACATCCAAATTTATTTATTATGTTCTTTCCCAGATACACTACTGTAATATTGGCAACCCCCAATCTCTAGGTCAGCAACCTACCACATTTTTCAGAGAGGTTTGGATTTCAAGGCTTCTATAGCTTATTGGTTGCTTATGCTGTTTCTAGACTTTCTAACTAATCTTGTGCTCAGGTTCTTGCATTGTTGGACCACCCAGCACTCATGGATAAGGATGATACACATGCATTATTTAGGTATAATTCTTTGCTTGAATGTTCCTTTTTCTACCATGTACATGCCTTGTACATATACACACTAGAATTTACATATATCAATTACTATAGAACCTCTATCTCCTCTTCAAAAAGGGTAGGTGTCAGATTGTAATTTCCTTGATTTCTTTTGCATAAAATTAGTTACATAACTATTATACGTTGCCTAACTAGTTGCAGAACATGAATGTCTCATGATTGCTTCGAGGGCATCATTTATCTAAATTTAAAATTTTCATTTGTTTCAGTGTTGATTCCATGGATAGCACCTTTAAGATCCTTGATAAGATTCCAGGAGGGGAAATTGGTGCATATAGTCACAGTCAAGTACAAAATCCATTTTATTTAAGCAACTATGAACACCCTGAATGTTGTAGTTGAAATAATCTTTGTCACATTTATCAGGAATGTTGCAATTGCTAATAATATCTGAGAAAGAAGGAATTCTATGTCCCATCCCTTAATACCCTTTGTACTCTATATCAATTGCTCTTCATGGTGGTTCTCTTGTAAGTTCTCTTAGAGGTTCATACATTTGAAAGTTTCAGCTAACTATTTGCTAGTGAATGACCTAATTATTTTATGAAATGGTGTAATAATGAGATTGCATATTGTAATTTCCTTTATTTCTTTTGCATAAAATTATATCTTTTTTTTTAAGGGAAATGTTAGTAAGTAAATTACAGTGTTCCATCTGGATATCATAATTTAGGGACTTTTGTTCATTTCATGACCTTTCTACATTCTCAAGGCAATTTATATAATGAAATTTTTGTCGTTCTTCAGGTGGCATACTATCTTGATGAGGCTACAGGCTAGGGTTTGGAGCTCTCTGAGGTAAAGAAACAATTGGAGGAAGCTAAATTCAAGGGAATTACAGTGCATGTGTTGGTAGTGATCAACCCTAGCAACCCTACAGGTCAGGTTAGAATTTACTAACTTTCATCTTTCTGTTCTTCTCAAGTGTTTGCTCTGATACCTAACAAGTATATCTTAGTGAATAGAGTTGCCGGTAGAACATTGTATATGGTTGTCTTTGAGAAATTTGTTTGACCTAAATATACAATTAGGGTTCCCTTTATTTGCTGTTGGCTATCGGTGAAGTAGTATTCAACACATCCTTAACTGGGTAAAAAATGAATGTTGCCCTTTCCCTCTTTTCTTTTTTGTCACTCTCAAGGTTTTAATGATAATCCCTTATTCAGTATTATGTCTCATCTCGACTCATAATAAGATGACACTAATGTGCTTGTGAAATTTTCTCTGAAAGTGAAAGGATCATGAGAATTTTTTACAAGTATGTTTGTGTGATGAATAGTTCTTGTGTCATTGCTGTGATGTTTTACGATTTTGTATCAACAGACAACTTTTGATTGAATTATTCTTGGTTTGTAAAGTAGTGTTGTTGGATGCTACCTCTGTTGGGAGCTTGTTTTCCTTGTGTAATCACCAATTCACCATGACAGATATAAACTAGAAGATAGATGGAAGAGCAAGTGGTTATCTCAGATAGATGGAAGATAGGTAGAAGAGTGACTAGTTTTCCTCTTAGATTTGCTTCCCAACTCCATCTACCTAAGATCATTTGGTTATCTACAGAGTTATGACATCATTCCTTTGTTATGTGCCTAAGATCTTTTTGTTATCTATGTAAGATCTTTTGGTACCAACTCCTCTTGTATTTGCCGTTGTTGTTTTCTTAATAGTTGACATCATTCTTTTATAAAGTTTTGTTGTGTTGTGTTGAATCATCAAGTTGGATGTGCATGGATTGGATTGGATTGTTTGACTCATTTAGCCTTAAGCTCAACTGAAAATCTTACACACTCTCTCTCATATATATGTAGATGTACATATGCATATGTTTATATAAAGTAATGTTTGATCTAGTAAAAGTGTGAGATATGATTAGTTTTCCTACAAATTTCCGATATTTATTCTTCTGTGTCATTTAGAGGCTTCTGTGTCATGTATTGGGAATAACTAACAAATATGAAGTTATTTTGGGTGGGGGGGATTGAAGTTAGGAGAAGTATTTGGCTTGTATAAGTGTCTATCAGGTTGTCTTGTATAGTTTTCATAATTTAAAAAAAAATTCCCCTACCTTTGTCGTCGGTTTCATCAATAACTGACAACATTAAAAGGTAATTTTTTTTAACAAAGGTTACTATTTGTCGTCGCTTATTACAGAAGTGATGGCATAAATATTAATGCCGTCGCTTCATAAGCGACAGTAAATAGTAATAAGCGACGACAAAAATCTAAAACTAGAGCGTTAAAGCGGGAAAATGTGATATACAAGCCTCGTCTCTTATTTTCTAAATGACGGGAAATACAATTATCTTCAGTTATAAACTGACGGCCAAAGATCCAATCCGTCCGCTGGGTGAACGATATTTCAACGTTGGATGTTCCTTGTAACCGATAGGAAAAAGAAACAGCGACGCTATTTATGCCGTCGCTTGTTGGCGTTGGTTAAAAGTGCACAAGTTGAACTTGTTGTAGTGTTCCTTCCTTCCTCATGATACTTCCTTTTCTTTAGTCTCAATCAGCAATTTCATTGGGGATGTTGCTAGCTCCCCTCTTTTCAATTTCATTCCTAGTGATCTTTAGGACAAAATCCTCTCCGTTGCTCTTGATTTGAACCCTAATAAACCCATTTGGAAACCCAATCCAAATGGGTAATTCACTATTTCCTTTGCTTATCATAGTGCTTCCTACCTCCATTGCTGGCCTTAGTGGTCATCCAATCCTTGGTCCCCCTGACTTCCACTTCATATTTCTCTCTTCACTTGGTAATTGATTGAAGGAAAGATCCCTATAGATGATAATATCTACCAACTAGGGATTTCTTATCCCTCTAAATGTTGTTGTTGTCCTAATTGACCCAACACTGGAACCTTGCAACACCTTTTCTATGCCAGTCAACTTAGCACTACTGTCTTCAATTAGGTTAACAAAAAAATTCCTTTTAATTCTCCTTTTGTCAACCCCACTGAACTTTTCTCTGGTTAGAACTCTTCTATTGTCAACATGAAAGGAGGCCTCCTTGCCTTTTCCTGGTAGACTATTTGGTGGATCCGCAGTAAGCTTAAGCATGAAAATTTTTAATTTCATCATATCACCAACTTTTTAAATCATCTTTGGTCCAATTTTGACATTCAATCTTGGATTAAATCTAGTGTTGGATCCCCTCTTCGATTGGAATGGACTAAACCTCCGAATAGGTTCAAGCTTAATGCAACGTCCACTTGCTACAATAACTTTGCTTTCTTGGGTTGGGTTTTGAGGGACTTTAATGGTCATTTTGTAAAAGTTGTGCATGGTATCGATCATCCCAACAACAAAGAAATTCTAACCATTAGTTCCATTCTTCATGCTCTATCCTACTATGGGGACCTTCCCCTTGGTATCCATATCGAGGTTGACTCCTCTTTACTTACTCAATGGTGGATTGGCAAGCTTCCCATACTCTACGCATCTAGAGAACTTTTCTACCACCTTCTTGTCCTCATGACAAATATCTCCTCCATCAAGCTAGTTCATAGCACTATCAATTGCCTTGTTCTCCAATTCGCTAAGGTTGCGTCAAATACTAATAGTGTGGACTGGTGCATCTTCTATGAGCTTTGTCATCTTCCTACAAGTGTGCGTGGTTTTCTCCATCTTGACACTTTGGGAATGCCTTACTTTAACATTTAATGGCTTTTTTGGATTGATTCAATTTCTTCTCCCCTTGAAGCAATCCTTGGTGTTCCAATATTAGTTAGAATTTCTCTTTCTGTACCTGGCAGGTCTTGGTCTAGTCCCATTGCCTTTTTATTACCTCTTGGCAGTGGGGGATGACTAAAATTTATTTCTAAAAACAAAATTAAAGTAAATCTAGGAGAAATCAATGGTGCTCTTTTAAGATTATGAGTGGTAAAGATGGTGAGGAGTCTTCATTCAAGATGTTAGACGGCTTATTAAGGTAAGGTATTTTAGTCCCACGATATGAAGTTGAAAGGTGCATAAAGGAGAGCAAGTGCTCGAGTTAAGGAGGTGAAAAAATGATAGAGAGAAACAATGCAATTGCATTATTTTGACATTTATGATACACTCTAAAGGCAAAAAAGCAACCATTTGTTTACATTTTTATTTGAAAGTAGCACATCATCTTAGAGAAACTAATTAAATTCAGTAGCATTTTTTTGGTAAAGACAATCAATTTTATGTTTGCATATGTGTAAATATGAACATTATAATAGCAATTAGTTAATTTTATAAATTTACAATGATATTTATGAAAGCACAAAATTAATTATAATATGAAAAAGATTGAGTTTACAAATCCCATGTAAGTTAAACATTCACCGATGTTTCATCTTTGTAATTAGATGTTAAAATCATGTCATTTTCTTCGTGTAATTGCTCTTGCTTGGTAGTGGAGGATGTCACTAGTTAACCATGATACACTTCCTATATTTTACTCGACTATTAATGACCACACCAATAGTCTATTTATGCTCAAGTCAAGTGAAATGAGTAAATTTGGCAATGAGATTATATTTTTCAGCTGACCAAGTCATGTGCAATGAAAGACATTCATGTTACCCGAAGGGTCCTATTTACTATACATGAGATCTCACACAAATGAAACAGCTATTGAATGTTGGGAAAAGAGAGAATTTTGACCAATTCACTTTCGACTGCGAGAACCATTTTCACACAAATAAAAAGGACAATTGACACGTGTCCTTTTTATAAGGTTTGATCTATAAAACTTTGTACGATAAACATTTTCCGTAAAGAAATGACTACAGGATTTTGGTCAGGAGAGACTTTCGATGCGTCTACTCCGAAGTCTTCGAACGAATAAAGAATTGCGAGGGGTCACATCTTGTTATGATTTTTTTTTTTTACGTTATGTCATGATTCATTCACAACTTGGCCAAGTTGGCTTTAGTGGGACCAGCCTAACGATGCCTTACCCGATTCGCTGCTTTGTCTCCCATGAGGGCCAACTTAGCTCCATGTGCTTTCCTTATCTTGACTTTCAAACCCTCAAGAGATTCAAAGAAAGCCATTCAAAAGTAGTGGCTAATTTTGTAACGACTTGCATATGCACGCATTTCTTCCAAAGAAAGCATCATTTTTCAGAGAAATTAATGCAAACTTATAAATATTATAAAGATGTTCAACTGGGTACAAATTTACCCAAAGAACTACATAATATGAATTAAGGCATCAACCCAAGAAAGATAATCATCCCTCAACTAATTAAACTAATACATGGCATGCTCATTTCCTTTGAGACTCTTGTGTCCTCTCTTTCCCTTTTCCCATATCCCCTCAAACCGTGATTGCAAGTCGTTTCCACCCCCTCCTATTGACATCTTTTTTCCTTACCTCTCATCCTCCCTTGCCTTCCCCTCTCCTCCTTCCTAGGCTCCTTCCTTCCTTTTGATCATTCTTTTTTCCTATGGTTTGTATTTCCTCTAGGCTTTTTTGCTCCTAAGGGGGTGAAATCTATTAGTTATTGGTTGGATTTGATTCCTTAGTAGAGGTGATCCTCTTAGATCTTTCGGAAGGTACATAATTTGCTAGAATTATTAAAATTCATGTCCTTGGAAAGCCATCTGAATAATGTAAAGAGTTACGTTAACTTGATCATGTTATCTGAAAGAAGTTTTGATTTATTTATGGTGCTAAATTGAGCCCTTTAATGGGAATTTGGTGATATACTTAGCCATATTGAATAAATCCAATGTTAGGATCTAAATAGTATAGATTGTATGAAATGTAGCACATTAAGAAACCATTAAAAACATTCAATCACTTGTGGAAAGCTGGTGTATATGAAAGGGAACACGAGTTACATTATCTCTCAAAGGGATCATACATGTTTGCTTCATAAGTGTATGTAGCAGGTTAGAGAAAGGAGCTTACTCTGAGTATATTGGAGAACATGAATGTCACATGTGGTATGAATTTTTGATCAAACTAAAGTATGAAAAGGGAAAAGGATAGGTCTTGTGGAAAGGAGTTAGTCTTTATTCTCATTCTAATGTTGCAAAGATTTTACAAATATATGACCCTTCGTAAGGATGACTGCTGTCTGATAAGATTAGATCTTATTGTCTTTTATAGTTGAAAGATTCATGGGTATTTAGAATACCTAAGAGAGGCATAATGGCATAAGATAGGAGTCTTGGATGCTTCACATTGCATGTGAAAGTAATAGTGATTTTGGTGAATTTCTACTTAGGGAGAAATTAAATATTATTTAAAAGTTAAATGGTATATGATTTAGAGTTTGATTGGGTCAAAAGTGTATGATATTGATAAAAAAAAAATTGGATGGAATTAGAATACAAATAGCCACTAAATGATTAGTACAATGGTAGTGCCTCCCATTGGCATCCAAGAGATAATGAGATCAAATCCCATGTTTGCCATATTTACCTTATCGAAAAAAAGAATAGAATAAGAACAATATGAATAAGAGTTATACAAAACTCTTTGCTCAATCATCATGACAATTAGAATGACAATAATCTTGTCAATTATGATTTTTGAAAGTTGAGATGTACATCAAATAGATCTCAATAATAAATTCCTTAATGGCTATCTTTATGGATTATATATATATATATATATATATGCTACAATCACCATGGTTTTCAGATCTATATAGATCGAATCATGTGAAGCTACAACAATCTCCATATGAACCTAAACAAGTCCCTTATGCTTGCTTTAATTAGCTATCTCATTAGTTTGCTTACAAAGAGTTGGAAATTCACGCTTCAAAAATAGATACTTCTTTT
This sequence comes from Thalassia testudinum, assembly GCA_037157565.1. Taxonomy (NCBI): domain Eukaryota; kingdom Viridiplantae; phylum Streptophyta; class Magnoliopsida; order Alismatales; family Hydrocharitaceae; genus Thalassia; species Thalassia testudinum. The sequence goes on along the minus strand of JAZHRO010000058.1, from coordinate 9,857,061 downwards.
TCTTCTAGTCCTCTAGAGATATTATTCTATATGTTCTTAATAAGCCAACAAAAGTGTTCAAGATCAAAACTAACAAAAAGGTTTGATTTCTTCATTTTTTCTCCTGGTTCAAGTTCCAAATCGAGATTGTTGATCCTGTTTACTGTAACTCTTCCTACCCTTCATCCTCATCTTATGAGGATGCACGAGCAGTCCAAGAGAACATTAAGTCTAACCCGTACTCAAACATGTATAATCCTAGATGGAGGAACACCTTGATTTCTCTTGGAAGAACCCAAGATAGATGACCCAACCACAACCCAACTTTGGTAACCTAGTATAGCAAAGGCCAATAGGTCAAGGTCAAGTCTACACCATGTTGCCTCCAAGTCAGCTCAATTAGCCCACTTGGAATGCTCAACAACCTGTGGTTCTTTGTTGATAAGAGTCTACACCATGTTGACAAGAGTGAAATCAGCACTTAAATATATAATTCTTGAAGTTAGAGTCCGAGGTTGTTCGCTAGGAGCAAATAAGTTGCATGGCTTATCACTATCAAAATCTTTCAGCTCAAGAACTAGAAGCAATAAATTTGTTCTTTGATTTTTAGTTCTCTAGTTCAAAATACAAAGATAACTAAGTGTTCAAAAGATAATGTTAAATGCACACTTTAAAAGGGTTTTTTTAGAAACCCTAACACTTAGAAATCTCTTTAGGATAAAGAAAAACCCAATCCTATGCTACTGGGCCCAACAACTAGCTGGGTCACCCCTCATTGGGCTCTCTGTTGGTGCAAGGGCACCACGATTGTTGATTAAGATGATAACAAAAAATTTATAATTTAATATTTACAATTGAGTTTAAGATTTCAAGATTATTGCACATGATAACAAGTGCGAAGGAGCTCAAGCTCGAAACCATGGAGGAATGGAGGAGCTTGATGGAGAACAAAAGCATTAAGGAGCATGGAACATAGATTGGGGAGCTTTGCTCAGGCTCAAAGCTTGAAGAAGAAGAAGAATATGATAGAACTTTTTTGAATGCATTTGTCTTTTATTTTGCTCTTTAATTTTTTAGATTTATGCTAGAAAACCCAAAGTATATCATTCTAGATCCTAGGAACACATACTCTATCCTAGAGCACTTAGGCAAAATTTAGAGTTGAATTAGAAAGCCAAAATAGGAATTAGACAGCCTGATTATACATCTAACCCTAGTATCAGACGTATGATCTTGAAGTTTAAGTAATCTAATATTATGTTTAGACGTCCAATTACCTATGCTAGAAAATCATAGTCTATACCTTTCCATTTAAACGTCCTGACCTAATTGCAAATGTCCTTCCAAACGTCTGATAGCATTGACAGATGTCTTATAATAGGACCGTTTGCATGTCAGAATAGTATCTTTGAGAACCAACTTAGGGATATTTTAATATTGGTCTCAGATGTCCAAAGAGACTCTCAGATGTCTAATAAATAGACGTTAGGCCAAAATCCAACGTTGTCAAACCAAATCTAACTGTTACTTCTCAAAAATCAATTCTTGCAGAGAACCTTTACTTTCAGACGTCCAATAGTTTGTCCAGACATTGAGTAAGTTGTCTGAGCACTTTACACTAGAACCCTATCTAGATCTGATTGATTCCAGATGTTTGATTTTTCACCCAGACATCTTAAAATGACATCGTAGATGTCTAACCTAGAACTCTATTTCTGTCCAACTAAATCAGGAACTCTGACCCCTTACATCAGATGACCAAAAAGTGTATCAATCGTCTAACCTGTCGTTGGACCAAAAAATCAGATGTCTGATTCAGCTATCAGAGTCATGATGAGCCTGATTTGATTATGATTCCAGCCTGATTCTTCTTGGATTTTTTACCAATGGCTATGAGTCCTCTCCAAGGTCATCTTGAAGGTTCCCAAGGCTACTATAAATAGAGGAGGACCTCTACCTTGCTTAAACAAAACCTTTTTAGATAATTATTTCCACTAAAGAGTTCATCTTGTGACAAGTTAAAAGAAGAAAAATACCCCTGCTCTCCAAGCCGTCTAGCTCACATTAGAGAGCATCGTTTTGCTGCACACTGACGTCGATCTACTTTTGCATCAGAGAAGTGTCTCAGCCTATAGAAGCTTAAGGTTAACCATTATATTTCAGGCTCATAAGTCTTTTGTATTTTTGTGTTTCTTTGGTTGGGTATTCGCATAGTGAATTCTCATCACCTTCGTGAGACAAAATATTCTTCGTAAAGAAAAGGGGTTTGAGGTTCACTACTCTCGGGTTAAAGTAGTGTGGTTGTAATTGAGGTTGTATAACCCTCAATTTAAAGTGATACATTAGTGGATTTGATCTACTCGATAAATCGGGAAATCTTAAGTTGAGAAGACTTAGATAGTGGCTTTTACCATTGGGGCTTCCACCTAAAAATTTGTTGTCTCTTGTGGTCAATGCTTGATTATTTTATTTTAGCATATATTTTATTCTGCACTATTCACTCCCCCACTAGTGCATGTTAACGGGCTATTGAGGAGTTTTAAGGAGTAATCATCGTAGAAAGCCTCAATCGCTCAAAAACAATTAAATTTATAACTTAGAATCGCAAAAGAGTCCGAGGTCGATCACAAAGAGCAATTAATGGCAATTCAATCTCACTAATCATAATTTAATCAGAAATATAAGAAATTATGACCAAAGCCTCATTTAGAACAACTCAAAATGATATATATATATATGAAATCAAGTAGCAAAGTGCAAAAAGATTGGGTTAAAATGGTGATTTGAATCACCAAATTGACCCTCGAAATTAACCTCATAAGTATTTCAAATAATTGAACAGTAAATTTCAACCAAATATCCCAACAGCATGTAGAACTAAGGCACCAGCAGAACTCAGATGCCTTAAGTTGCTTAGGGCATAGCTCCAATAGAAGGGGCAAAGGCCTCCTTCTCTTTCCTTCTTCATGCCTCAAGAGAGAGGCAGGAACAGCACAGCACAGAGGCAAAGGCCTCCCATGAATCGGCTAAGGGTAGAGAGTTGAGGCATGAAGGGAAAACCCCCTGTCTCTTCTTTTTCTACTCTCAGAGACCTAGGTAATCGATCGGGCATTCGGGCGTGAGTCACAGGTGAGGAGTGTGCAGACGCAGGTAAGCGGGTGAGGGTGAATGGGGACCTAACCCCTGTGTCTTGGGCGAGGGGTCGAGGAGACAAATTCCTCTTACCTCATGCGATCGGCTTTTGATTCCACAATGTGGGACTATATGTCCCACAATCCTCCTCGCACGACAGTAGCTGAAGACGTCTCTGATTGAGGTTGGGGGAAACACCTGTTGCTTCAATTGGGAGTGCTCCCTGGAAGTCAGTTGCAGCAATTGGAGCGGAGAGCGCTGAAGAACAAGGCTTGAAGGTAGCTAGCGGAGCCGGAGAAGACGAAGGCAGTGGCGGAGGTCTGGTGGTCACCTGAAAAGGAGAAAATAGCCTCTTGACCACGTCAGAGATGCTCAGAAGGATCGTTGTGGGATGGTGAGTGCGTTGGTGGGTGTGGCATTGCGTACGGGTGAGTGTAGAGGTCTGACGACCTCGAGAAGGTGGTGCGAAGGTGCGTGTCGGGTGGAGTGTGTGAGGGGCCAATCCCCTTATTTACTTGAGGGGTTTTGGTCGTGAGGACATGGCAGAACCTCTGAGATCGGTGGGGAGTGGATTGGTATGGTTAGGTGATTTTGCGAGGTCGCTAGAGGTATGTTGGTGATGTAGAGAATGACGATGGCATGGGCGTGTTGAAGCGGATGTTGGGTGTGCAAATCAAGTCAAGGGAGATGTGGAGCCGAATGAAGGAGGTTGTTGATGAAGGGGATGCGGAGATGGCACCGGCTATGATTGGCCAGTGCTAGAGACGATGGTGGCTTCGGGAGGGAGGATGACGACGTCAGAAGGGAGAGGAAGCCCCTCGCAGGTATGGCTAGGTGCGGACGAAGCTGGGGAAGATGGACCTGCTGTGTAACAACTCGATTCCCGAGTCCCTACTAGACACGAGAACCGGACCGACTCGACTAATCCCAAGACCTAGTCGTCCAACGAGGAAATAACCAAAAGAGCAGTAAAATAAACCACACTCAGCATGAATATAACTAGCAGTAACAAAAATACAGCAGTAAGAAAAGGAACTACCACAGCATGTACCACCACAATAGTAGAACAACATTTATAACATAACATGAACTACAAGTAAAGAAAAGTACAAAGAGTAACAAGAACTACTCACTAGAGTGGAACGAAACGGGTACAAAAAGAACTGCGGTAACTCTACTGGACCCTACTCGGCCCAGCATCCTCTGCAGCCGCTGACCCTGGCTGCTCAACACCCGGTCCTGAAAAGTAACGAGTGTAACACGTCAGCGAAACGCTGAGTAGAGTGGCAACTAAAACTAAGGAAGCAGTAGAGTGTACAGTAGCTGTTTATATTTTGTTACTTTCTTTATTTACGTCTTTCTATTATTTCACGATTTCCAATTTCTCAGATCCTTCACTTGATCTCGAATGTTCCTCGTGGGAACGATCTTGATTGCAGTCTTTTCCGAACAGTAGGAGTAACACGTGGTGCTCTCCTGGCCAGGAGAGTCCCCTGTGGTGATCCTACTCTCAGTCAACCACCCCAAGGTCGCTGACAGACGTAACGGTGACTACGGCACACGCGATAAGCACACGGGTAGCTACCCCGCACTGGCACACGGTGAGTCATTTTCGTTAACGGGTGCGCCCAAGCACAGCACGGAACCAGTATAGGGCAGATGATAGCAATTTCACGCGGTTTGTTAAAATACGTCGTTGTAACGCGTAAAACCGATCAACTCTTAAATTTATAATCCTAGATAGAGAAGTATCTAGGGTCGTCCAAGGAGGCAATATGGTTGCAAAATTGATTCTCTTGCTTGGAATAAATCTCAACTTTCTTTTTTTTGGTAATTTTCAATATACCATTTTTTTTATTTTTGAACTAAGGCAACATGTGAACTGATGGCGGGAAAAGTGTTTACACTTCCAATTAAGTAAACAACTCTAAAGTAGCAAGTAGAGCCTCTCCCTAAGCTCACTCTAGGCAAGTGGAAACCTAGAATAATTAGGGAGAGGAAGTGAAGAATGCTGAAAATAAGCAAATAGAAATGCAAACAAGATATGCGAAGAAGGCAACTAGATAATTGATAAAGTGTTTAACAAAAATGCCTAGTAGAGGAATGCTTCTACTACTAGATAATTGAAGTAAAAGAAAACACAAATCCTCTAAATAGATGGTGAAGAAGAGGGCTTCTTGCTCCAAGGTTGGTGGCTCCCAAGCTTGAAAAGAATCCTTCAACTCCTTCCTTGCAGAACTTTGCCAAGGTGATGACCTCCAAGGCAAGCCCTAAGGGGGCGTGCCCTAAGTTTCTCTCCAAGGGTGGACGTCCACCCTAAGCTTTTCTCCTTTGCCTGGTCGTCCTCCTTGAAGTGGGAGAGTCCTCCTCCTTGGCGTGGCTCAAGTTGAAGAGAGTGGGGAGAAGAAGGCACCAAAAGGGCTGGTGATGTGCCCCTTTAATCTCCTTCTCTACTCCTTCTTCTTGGCCGTAGGTATAGGTGGTTTAGGTAGAAAATATACTAAGAGAGGATGGGAATTATGTGGTGGTAGGGTAGGGTATTTATAGGATGGGAAGGGGGGGTGGTTATGGTGTTTTTGGAGGGAAATGAAGGGGTGCTTGGTTATTTTTGGAGGGAAAAATGGGAGGGAAATGAAGAGGTGCCTTGGTTTTCCCTCCAAAAATACCTTCTAGAAGGCAATTTTGGAGGGAAAAAATGGAGGGTGGAGATGGGCTTTGATGGTGGATGTAGGGTGGTGATGGAAGGGATAGTTGGCACCAAAATAAAGTAGGAGTAGGTGGTCTTTTTGCTGGAGCTTAGGTAGTAGGGTAATAGGTTTTGGTGCCATGGAGGTGGACTAGCTAAGTTAAGCAGCTTAGCTAGCTTAGCTAGTAGGGAGTAGAGTTGGAGGCATTTGGAGCTAGGGTTTTCAGGGAGAAGAGCTGAGGAGGAGAAGTCTGGAGCTGGAGCTAGAGCTGGCTGCTGCTGAAGAGGCTGGCATGGGGCTACTCTAGCTGGCTTAGCTTGCTAGTTCTTTGCTAGTTGCTAAGCCAAGCTAAAGTGAGCTAGCTTCTACCAAAATGAGCTGAGGTGAGCTAGGTCTGGTGCTCCCGGGGAGAATCAAGCTGGTTGAGGCAGCTAAGGTAGCTTAGCTCAACTGAGTTGAGCTAAGCTGAGTCCCCGGGAGCTGGACTTGAGCTTCCTGAGCTGAGATGAATTCTTCTTCAGCTGGCTGGAGTTGAGTGGAGCTGAATGTAGCTGGATATGAGCTGGGGTGAACTCCTGTCAACTCAGCTGAGCTAGCTAGAGCTCCCTGTGAACTAGTGGGAGCTGAGATGAGCTAGACTCAGCTAAGTTGAGCTGGATCTGAGCTGACTTGAGCTAGGGCAAGCTAAGATGAACTCTCTTGAGCTGCCATCCAGTTGAGATTAGCTGAATGGAGCTGGGATGAGCTAACCCTAGTTCAAGTAAGCTAGGTTCCAGCTACGGTGAGCTGGATCAAGCTGAGGTGAGCTGGATCAAGCTGAGGTGAGCTGGATTAGGCTGAGTTCCAGCTAGTCTGGGCTTCTCCTTCACCATTTGCCTTCTTGAGTGCTAGGGTTTTAGGGATCTGTGCATCTGTACATCCCTAACACTCACAAAAACACATTAAAACGACAATAAAAAATGCAGTGCATGCCTATCCTAATTTATGCCTAAATGCAGCCCAAAAACCCGTTTGCGGAGTAAAATCCTAAGAGCTAGGTTTGTTTTAATGCATAAGAATGATGATAAACTGGCGTTTATCAGCAGAGCGCTCTTAGTAACAGGGTTCCAGCCCCTCCACAGTAACCAAATAGAGGTCTTGCCCCTCCACAGTCCGCGCAGCCTCGCCTGACTACCTTGGTTTGCCCAGTGGGCCTAACAAGTCGGTGTAGGTGAGCTAGCAGCACCCCGGGGCCCGTGGGGTAGCTAGTACTCACTCTACACTAGTAGCTCTCCTTGGTACTATGTACACGAGGGCCAAAAGTCAGTACAAAGTGGCCAGACCTAACCCCGGGTCCCTGGGGCGGCTGGCTCCGCTCTGCACTAAACAGGTAACAGGTGCTTCCCCTGGCACTACGTACCCAAGAGACAACACACCTCTACATCTTTCCTTCTCAGTTCCATTTCATTCTCTTTCCAGGAGTTCTACTCCTAATTCCCCATAGGGTTCCAGCTCTTTTAACTCAGCACATTCAGGTTTCACCATTCCAGTTTCACGTTCATACAACCCATATTCTCAATCATGTTCATTTATTCATAACAGGCAACTGTTAAATCAATTTATAGGTAGCTATTATTTTCTTTCCACATTTTCCAAGACTGCAATATCTATATTCATATCACTAGTTTTCCAGTCCTAGGATTCATGCCGTACCCTAGGATCTATCATTCAATCTAGTTTTCCAGCCCTAGGATTCATGCAATACCCTATGATCTATCATTCAATCTGGTTTCTCATTCCTAGGATTCATGCAATGCCCTAGGTTCTATTAATTGTTCCATAATTGTAACAAATTATGTTAATAATTTTGAAGCCACTCTACCAGCTACAACGGGAGTACTGGGGGCGTGGTTGGAATTCCCGCACACCTCTGCAACCCCCGAGACTGCAATGGAACGAGGTCCTAACACAAGGATAAAACACAAGGAGTTTCTCAGAATGGTATATAATTACTGTAAACAGGTAGAGGATTTTATTCTGGAAAGAACACAACTTGAAACGCGGAAAACGGACTCCGAACGGGCCCTAAACGGGTCGAAAACGACGAAACTGCACAAAATCAGACGTCTGGAACCTCTTCCAGACATCTTAAAACGTGGGTCAGAGCGTACCTTCGTTCTGTGTAATCCCTCAGATGTCTAGAAGCTTGCGGGGGTGTCTGGCTTAGTTCCCAGACATCCGATGGTCAACCCGGACGTCTGGAACTCCTCTCCGTCGTCTGGCACTGTGGCCAGACGTCCGATTCACATTGGATGGCGAGTCTCGCGCCCTCCCGAGCAAAACCTGCACGTATCCACTCCTCGCTCTCAGTACGACGGGTTGCAGACGAAGGCGCGGCGGACGGTTGCATGGCCTTACGCGTGAAAAAGGAAGAAGGACGAAATAACTTACTTGCCAGACCTCTAGACAGTCCTCCAGACGTCTTCACCATCGTCTGGTTGGAATCCCAGACGTCTGATTCTGGAAAAACTTCCATAATCAGAGCTCGACTCGCTCTCCGCCAGTGATGCACGGCCGCGCCGCGCCCTGTTCTCCTGCTGCTCGAGCTGCAGCAGCCCTCCCGCGACACTCCACGTCCGCTGCTCCCCTGCCGGCCGGCTCTAGCCGCCCCGGCAAGCTCGAGCCCTCACGGTCGAGCATCTCCTCCCTCGCGCAACACCTCCTCCCGCACACTCGTCGCGGCTGCCACTGCCGCCGCTCGCTCGCTCGCGCTCTCGCACCGGTTGGGAAAAGAAGAAGAGGGTAGCAGATGGGATGAGAGTGAGGGAGAGTGCAAGGGCCTTATAAGGCCGCGCGGGGAGAGAGAGAGAGGGAGTGCAGCACTGCGCCCTACAGGAGGAGAGAGGGAAAAAGAGGAAAGCGGGTGGCGGTTGCAGGTCTACGCGCGCATGCGTGCAGACGCAACCCCGTATGCCGCAGAAATTGAATCCCAGACGTTTGGAAGGGGTTCCAGATGTCTGGTCAAACGTCTGGGCCACCTCCCAGACGTCTTAAAAAACGTCTTGAAGCCGGTTCGTAACCATATAACAAACTCAAAGGAAGTTTCGTCCCCGAAACTTGCGCTAACTAGGGTGCGGGAAAAACGTCATATAAAAACATAACAAACTCAAAGAGGACCGAAGCCGGTCCGAAAAGACGTACCCGCGAAGAGCTCCGGGTACTGCTCCCGCATTGCCGCCTCAGGCTCCCAGGTAGCCTCCTCATACCGCTGGCTCCTCCACAAAACCTTCACCAGGGGTACTTGCTTTCGTCTCAAACTGCAGACGGCTCGGTCAAGAATCTGCACTGGCCGCTCGGGGTAGGTCAGGTCGTCGCCCACCTCGACGCTCTCGTGACTCAGTACATGACTGGGATCGGCTACGTACTTCCTGAGGTTGGACACGTGGAACACGTCGTGCACACCAGAAAGCTAAGGAGGGAGGGCAAGTCTGTAAGCAATGGGTCCAACCCGCTCCAGGACCTCAAAGGGCCCCACGAACCTCGACGTAAGCTTCCCTCTCACCCCAAACCGCTGTATTCTTAGTCCTTCAGGAGCTCCAACCAACGTCTCTGTCTCATGTTGAGCTCCTAATGATCAAAAAGGTATCTGAGGCTCTTGTGATCTGTGAAAATCTCGAAGGTCTCATCGTACAAGTAGTGCCTCCAGGTCCTCAGCGCGAAGATGACAGCTGCCAACTCCAGGTCGTGGGTAGGGTAGGTATGCTCATGGGGCTTCAGTTGCCGCGAAGCGTAAGCGACAACGTGACCCCTCTGCATGAGCACACCTCCTAACCCCTGCACGGAGGCGTCCGTGTATACAACGAACCCGCCACTACTGTCAGGGATGGTGAACACGGGAGCCGAGGGAAACCTCTCCTTCAGCTCCTGAAAACATGCCTCACAGGCGTCTATCCAAGTGAAGGGCACGTCCTTCCGGGTCAACTATGTCATAGGACATGCGATCTGTGAAAAACCTCTGATGAATCGTCTGTAGTAGCCTGCCAGTCCCAGAAAACTGCGAATCTCAGTGACTGAACACGGTCTCTCCCACCTGAGCACTGCCTCGACCTTGGCTGGGTCCACCGCCAAGCCATCTCCAAAGATCACATGACCTAAGAAGGTCACCTCCCTCAACCAGAACTCGCACTTGTTGTATTTGGCGTACAACCTACGTCGTCTCAGCGTGTCCAGAACCATCCGCAAGTGCTGTCCGTGCTACATCCGATCTCGAGAATAGATGAGTACGTCATCAATGAATACCACCACGAACTGGTCCAAGTACGGTCTAAACACCCGGTTCATCAGGTCCATGAAAACAGTGGGGGCATTGGTCAACTCAAACGGCATGACCAAAAACTCGTAGTGTCCGTACCGGGTGCGGAAAGCTGTCTTGGAGACGCCTGCCTCCCTGATCCTCAATTGGTGGTATCCAGACCTCAAGTCGATCTTGGAGAACACCGTGGCACCTCGCAACTGGTCAAACAAGTCGTCGATCCTCGGCAGCGGATATCTGTTCTTGATGGTGACCCTATTTAGCTGTCGGTAGTCCACACAAAGGCGTAGGGTACCATCCTTCTTCTTCACAAACAGTACCGGGGCTCCCCAGGGAGACGCACTGGGCCTCACGAAACCCTTCTCCAAAAGGTCCTGCAACTAAGACTTGAGCTCTCGTAGCTCAAGCGGTGCCATCCTGTATGGCGCGGTGGAGATGAGGCTGGTCCCTGGTACTAGTGAGATCTCAAACTCGATCTCGCGCTCGGGCGGCAGTCCTGGTAACTCATCTGGGAACACGTCAGGGTACTCTCTGACCACCAGGATGCTCTGGAAGTCTGCCACAGGGCTGGGCTCTGCCACCACACAAGCCATGAAGCTCTCACACCCCTAGCTCAAAAGTCTCGCCACCCGAAGTGCCGAAATGCACCTAAAGCCTCCGTCCACTGGCTGTCCGTGAAACTCGAAAGAAGGCAACTCCGGCATGGAGAAGACAATCTTCCTCTCAAAATAGTCCACCAAGACGTGGTAAGCGGACAGCCAGTCCATCCCCAGAATTACGCCAAAGTCCTCCATCTATATCAAAATCAGGTCAGCTGGCAGGCTATGTCCCCCGACGCTGACCTCGCAATCCATGTACACCTCCTCAGCTACAAACAGCTGACCACTCGGACCTCTGATTACGAACGGATTCTCTAACAGCGTATAGTCCTGGCCTAAACTAACTGCGAAACTGGCTACGACAAATGAGTGCGTAGCGCCAGAATCGAAAAGTGTGTAAACAAGTCTGCCGAAAACTGAAACCATACCTGCCACCACTGATCCCGAAGCTCTGGCATCCCTGTGTGTCAAGGCGTTGATACGCCCCTCAGCTCTAGGTGCAGACGAAGCAGCCACACTCTGCGTCGGACGGGCAGGTGCTGGCCGGTACCCTCCTTGTGACTGCTGTCCTCCTCCTCGTGCCTAGGAACCGCGGTCTCCTGCGTGCCCTCCAGTGCTCTGCATGGGAAGTATCTACTGACCTCCTACCCTAGATGGGCAGTCCCTCCGGATGTGGCCCGGCTGGCCACACTGGTAACAGAGGCGAACCCGACTCTCGCCCTCAGTGGGTCCCTACTGTCGGCTGGGCGGGGGTCCGGTGCTGGCGACTGGCCCCTGTCGAGGGCCCCCAAAGGCCACTGATGGCTCAGCAAAACGTGACGGCTCTCCTGCGGACGCCACGTGTCTCCTCTCTCGCCGGCCCTGTGAAAAGTCTGGCTGAAAGGGCCTCTTCCGCCCGCCATCAGTGTCTCGCGCGGATGGGTTGGTCTCCTCGTAAGTCATGGCTGCCTCCACCACCCTCGAAAACGTAGGCAGCTTCAGGGGTTTGACATACCCCCGAATCGTAGGCCGGAGCCCCTCGGTGAACCTCCAAAGGTGCTCCTCCTCAGTGGCTACCGCTGTCGCTGCAAAGCGGGACAGCTTCAGGAAATGCGTGCGGTACGTGCTCACGGTCATCGTCCCTTGGCGGAGAGTGTGGAACTCCCGCCTCCTCTGGTCCTGCCACGTCTGGGGAAAGTACTGCTCGCAGAAGAGGGTGACGAATCGATCCCAGGTCGGCTCGTCCCTCTCCTGTCCCCTGACCGCCCTCCACCACCTGTGTGCCGCACTCTCCAGCTGGTACGTGGCAAAGGCCACGTGGCACTCCACCGGGGGGCGAAGGGTGTCGAAAATCTTCTCGAGCTGCTCGAGCCAGTCCTCTGCCTCGGTCGGGTCCTCATCCCCCTTGAAGGAGGGGGGCTTCAGCTTCCGGAACTGCCCGAAGAGCTCGGAGTGGCGCTGCAGTGGGGATGCTGGTGCACCTCCAGGCAAAGGTGCCTCGTGCATAGAAGTGTCGGAGGAAGGTGGGGGCGGCTGCGGCCCATCCCCTCCCCCGTGTCCAGCGCCGCGTTCGTCATGTGGTCCCACAGAGGACTCCCCCTCCGCAGCCCCAGGGTGAGGCGCTCGGGGCATTAGATGGAGCTCCTCTCGCACAATGTCCCGTATCAGCTGGGCGAGGTCCTGGGCCTGGATGCTCGGGAGTAGTGGCTTGTTCACTGAGGCGTCGGCAACGGCACGCCCACCTTGCCGACCTCGTCCTCGGCTGCGCCCGCGGCCCATCTCGCCAGTCCCGCGACGGGGCATCTCTTGCAAGGAGACGCGAAATAAAATGAAACACGTCAATATGGAACGAGACCTAACGAAAACATCTAAGGGCTCATGTCAAAAGATATGTTGTGGTGGCTACTCTAGTTATAGACATGTGAATTGGTTATTTTCCAGTCAGTTGATTCATTTCTCGGGACGACCCGATTCCCGAGTCCCTACGAGACACGAGAACCGGACCGACTCGATTAATCCCATGACCTAGTCATCCAACGAGGAAGTAACCAAAAGAGCAGTAAAATAAACCACATTCAGCATGAATATAACTAGCAGTAACAAAAATACAGCAGTAAGAAAAGGAACTACCACAACATGTACCACCACAACAGTAGAACAACATTTATAACATAACATGAACTACAAGTAAAGAAAAGTACAGAGAGTAACAAGAACTACTCACTACAGTGGAACGAAAGGGGTACAAAAAGAACTGTGGTAACTCTACTAGACCCTACTCGGCCCAGCGTCCTCTGCAGCCGCTGACCCTGGCTGATCAACACCTGGTCCTGAAAAGTAACGAGTGTAACACGTCAGCGAAACGCTGAGTAGAGTGGCAACTAAAACTAAGGAAGCAGTAGAGTGTACAGTAGCTATTTATATTTTGTTACTTTCTTTATTTACGTCTTTCTATTATTTCACGATTTCCAATTTCTCAGATCCTTCACTTGATCTCGAATGTTCCTCGTGGGAACGATCTTGATTGCAGTCTTTTCCGAATAGTAGGAGTAACACGTGGTGCTCTCCTGGCCGGGAGAGTCCCCCATGGTGATCCTACTCTCAGTCAACCACCCCAAGGTCGCTGACAGACGTAACGGTGACTACGGCACGCGCGATAAGCACACGGGTAGCTACCCCGCACTGGCACGCGGTGAGTCATTTCCGTTAACGGGTGCGCCCAAGCATAGCACAGAACCAGTATAGGGCAGAGCCCTCTCAGTAACAGGGGTCCAGCCCCTCCACAGTAACCAAACAGGGGTCTTGCCCCTCCACAGTCCGCGCACCCTCACCTGACTACCTTGGTTTGACCAGTGGGCCTAACAAGTCGGTGTAGGTGAGCTAGCAGCACCCCGGGGCCCGTGGGGTAGCTAGTACTCGCTCTACAATAGTAGCTCTCCTCGGTACTGTGTACACGATGGCCAAAAGTGGGTACAAAGTGGCCAGACCTAACCCCGGGTCCCTGTGGCGGCTGGCTCCGCTCTGCACTAAACAGGTAACAGGTGCTTCCCCTGGCACTACATACCCAAGAGACAACACACTTCCACATCTTTCCTTCTCAGTTCCATTTCATTCTCTTTCCAGGAGTTCTACTCCTAATTCCCCGTAAGGTTCCAGCTCTTTTAACTCAGCACATTCAGGATTCATCCATTCCTGTTTCACGTTCATACAACCCATATTCTCAATCATGTTCATTTATTCATAACAGGCAGCTGTTAAATCAATTTACAGGCAGCTATTATTTTCTTCCCACATTTTCCAAGACTGCAATATCTACATTCATATCACTAGTTTTCCAGTCCTAGGATTCATGCCGTACCCTAGGATCTATCATTCAATCTAGTTTTCCAGCCCTAGGATTCATGAAATACCCTAGGATCTATCATTCAATCTGGTTTCTCATTCCTAGGATTCATGCAATGCCCTAGGTTCTATTATTTGTTCCATAATTGTAACAAATTATGTTAATAAGTTTAAAGCCACTTACCAGCTACAACGGGAGTACTGGGGGCGTGGTCGGAATTCCTGCGCACCTCCGCAACCCCCGAGATTGCAATGAAATGAGGTCCTAACATAAGGATCAAACACAAGGAGTTTCTCAGAATAGTATATAATTACTGTAAACAGGTAGAGGATTTTATTCTGGAAAGAACGCAACTCGAAATGCGGAAAACGGACTCCGAACGGGCCCTAAACGGGTCGAAAACGACGAAACTGCCCAAAATCAGACATCTGGAACCTCTTCCAGATGTCTTAAAATGTGGGTCAGAGCGTACCTTCGTTCTGTGTAATCCCTCAGACGTCCAGAAGCCTGCGGGGGCGTCTGGCTTAGTTCCTAGACTTCCGATGGTCAACCCGGACGTCTGGAACTCCTCTCCGTCGTCTGGCACTGCGGCCAGACATCCGATTCGCGTTAAATGGAGAGTCTCGCACCCTCCCGAGCAGAACCTGCATGTATCCACTCCTCGCTCTCAGTACGACGGATTGCAGACGAAGGCGCAGTGGACGGCTGCTTGGCCGTACGTGCGAAAAAGGAAGGACGAAATAACTTACTTGCCAGACATCTAGACAGTCCTCCAGACGTCTTCACCGTCGTCTGGTTGGAATCCCAAACGTCTAATTCTGGAAAAACTTCCAGAATCAGAGCTCGACTCACTCTCCACCCGCGATGCACGGCCGCGCCGCGCCCTATTCGCCTGCTGCTCGAGCTGCAGCAGCCCTCCCGCGACACTCCATGCCCTCTGCTCCCCTGCCGGCCGGCTCTAGCTGCCCCGGCAAGCTCGAGCCCTCACGGTCGAGCGTCTCCTCCCTCACGCAACACCTCCTCCCGCACACTCGCCGCGGCTGCCGCTGCCGCCGCTCTCTCGCTCGCGCTCTCGCACCGGCTGGGAGAAGAAGAGGGAAGCGGAGGAGATGAGAGTGAGGGAGAGGGCGAGGGCCTTATAAGGCCGCGTGGGGAGAGAGAGAGAGGGAGCGCAGCATTGCGCCCTGCAGGAGGAGAGAGGGAAAAAGAGGAAAGCGGGTGGCGGTTGCAAGTCTGCGTGCACATGCATGCAGACGCAACCCCGTACGCCGCAGAAATTGAATCCCAGACGTCTGGAAGGGGTTCCAGACATCTGGTCAGACGTCTGGGCCACCTCCCAGACGTCTTAAAAAATGTCTTGAAGCCGGTTCGTAACATGCTGTCTATAGTATGTGGCAGTAGGCGAGGAGACCAGAGGGAGGAGGTCGTCGGAGCAAAGTCTGGAGCCAGTTGGAGGTAGGGAAGATGAGGGTTTTTGGGCCTAAAACTCACTAAGGAGTTTGGCTTGGCGATGGGGATGCTTTTATCGGGCTTCAGGCAAGCTTCTAAGCTTGGAAACAAGCTTAAGAAGCTTAGATTTTTAGGGAAAAAGATCCTTGAAATCCATGGATTTGCATGAGCTTCATGAGGCGATTTGGAGTCCAAAATTAGGTTTAAGCGATTGAGGATTTCCTGAAGATCATCCCTTCCAATTTTGGAAGGGATCAGTCGAGAAATCAGGGCTGAATCTTGATTGAAGCTTGGATCTCATGGGTTCACACCTGCCATGGTGGCAAGGACCCATTTGAAAAAAATCAAGAGATGTTAGGGGGCTAAATGCAAAGGTTTAGAAATCTAGGGGCTTAAGTGTGAGGAAGAGTTTAAATGGACTAAAATGCAAACTAGGTCAAGATGGACTTTGATTGCACCCAAATTTTGGTACAAACCTAATTTGGACCCAAAGAATCTGATGTTGGAGTTGGATTTCAGTTTTAACCAAGTTTGACTGAGCAATTTGAGCAAAAATCCAAATTAGGGCAGAATTATGTTTGTGACTCTATTTAAGGTTAAAATGGATTCCAAAGTTCAAATCAAGGATACCAAACCTTATGGAATATTTTTGTATGATCTTTGGAAGATTTATATGAATTTTTTCTTAACCATAACCTCAGTAATTTAAGCAGATCTAAAATTAAGGTTTTGGGTGTTGTATTAGTTATTGAAATGCACGAAACCCCATTTCTGTCTACATGGACCAAGTTATTTAGACTTTAATGCTTATTTAACCTTTATTTAAGCCCTAGAAAACCTTTTTCTAAGGCCTGAAAAAACTACCCAGAGGTTCGTTGATCCTAGCGGTTAAAGCACCCGTGCATATATGTAACATGTCTAGGTTCACTTTGCCAGTGCATTTTTGTAAGAAAGAGATAGAGATGGATTTTTTAGTTGGAGAGTTTTCTCTCTTTCTTTTTATTTTCCCCTAAATCCAGCCTCGAATTGGCCCTAAACACGATCTGTATTAGATTCCTTATCCCCACCATCAATCCTCGAAGGGTCCGTGGCTTTCGATGCTTCAGGATAGCACTGCCTATGGCAACCCCTAGAACCCTGGCTTTAAATACTTGAAGATAGTGCCGCCCATGGCGTTCTGTAGTTAAATCTAGACCTTGGCAATTGACATTTCGGGATAATCCCGCCCCATGGCACCTGAATCAGCACAAGGTGCTTCCATGCCCCCGATAGGATATTTAGATATCCTCGAAGACAAGCATCGAGAAGATGATATGTTATTACGCATCTTCGAGGGGAATTTCCCACCTCTCTACCCTGGGAACTCGTCCAATCAACTTGTGTTGTCGAGTCACTCCTAAGACAAATCTTTGAGATGGCTTTTCATGACAGAACACTTTTGGCAGGTTTTCCTTTATTATGCGCATTGAACCTGACTAAGTGTGTGATTTTGGGTGCTTAGGTCACCAAGTCTCGTAAACCAAAGGGTAGGCAATGGGGCTGAATAATACCTAAGCCTTAGACCTATTACATCAGCCTCACAGTTTCCTCAACCTCTTGAGGATTAATTTGGATCTTAACAAATACTTGAGTATTTAAACCTTGAAATAGATCCAAGAGGCCTAAGGTCGGTATCTGTCACTAATTCCCTAAGTTTTATCCTTCTAGGTCTTAATTCATCATCCGATCCAACCTAAAAGTTAGGTGAGTTCCATACTTAGTTTTAAGGGGCTAATTAATTTTTTCTCTTTTTGTTTGCTCCGTTTTTCTCTTTTTCTTTTCTTTTCTTCTCCTCTTTTCATTCAGTTTAAAAAGACCTCTCCTTTCCTCTTTTCTCCTGTCTTTTTTTTTTTTTTTAATGAAGCCCTTCCCTACATTGATTTCACAGCGTTTTGCACTTTAATACCCCCCATGCCCATGTTTTGCAACCTCCTCATTGTAAATTAGGTGGGTTCAAGTTCAATTTAGTTCGTACATTAGAACAGGTGGGTGGTGAATGGGTCAAAGTGATTGTTGCGAACGATTTCTAGCTCTGATACAAGTATCAAACATGGAGTCGACTGTTCTAATTGGCGAACCCTAAAGTGCAATATGAATTCAGCAAAAGGATATGTCAATAAGGTTTCAATTTTTTCAAAAGATGATCGGATGCATCCCGTTAAGCACTAAGTTTAACACCATCAGCTGGGCTCAATGAATCTTAGGGAGAATGGAGATCAAAAGATACTGCAGCCAAATTGGTGTCGGTGAGTTCGAAGAATGGTTTGAGTCTCTGACTGTTCAGGACAAAAGGTTCAGATTCGTGGCTGAGTTCACTGATTTCGACTACTCCATTTCCAAATACTTGTCTCACAAGGAATGGTCCAATCCATTTTGATCTGAGCTTTCCTGGGAAGAGCTTGAGTTTGGCATCGAAGAGTAACACTTTTTGACCAGGATGGAAGGATTTACGTGAAATGTGCTTGTTATGGTAGGCTTTTACCTACTCTTTTGAAGGCAATGGATTCCAGCCTTCAAAAGATCTTGATTGCACTAACGTACTACTTAGTAGGCTTTGTGCTCCATTTCTACGGGGAGGTGACATGCCTTCCCGCACACGAGTCTGAAGGGAGACATGCCTAACTGGGTCTTACGGGTGGTCTTATAGGCCCACAAGGCTTCCGGAAGGTGGCTAGACCAGTCCTTCATGTCAGGCTGAACAGTGACCTGTAGGATCTTCTTGATCCCCCTATTTAACAATTTCGCCAATCCATTAGTCTGGGGGTGATAAGGAGTTGAGATACGATGCGACACCCTGTACTTTTTCATCAGGGACTGGAAGTGCATATTCGTGAAGTGGGTCCCTTTATCAGAGATGATAGCCTGTAGAATACCGAACCGAGAGAAAATGTGTTGATGAATGAATTTAATCACAACTTTATGATCATTGGTTGAGGTTAGGATGGCTTCGATCCATTTGGATACGTAGTCCACTACTAGGAGAATGTATTTGAAATCATCAGATTTTGGGAAAGGGCCCATAAAGTCAATCCCCCAGATGTCAAAGATTTCCCACACGAGAATCACTTGTAAGGGCATCATGTCATGTCAGCTCATGTTGCCTAAAGTCTGGCAACGAGTACATGCCTTACAGTAGTCATGTGCATCTTTAAAAATCATGGGCCAATAGAATCCACACTGGAAGACTTTGACTGTGGTCTTGTGTCCAGAAAAGTGACCACCGTAGACCTGGTCGTGGTAGAAGGATAAGATTCCATTGAACTCAAATTCCGGAACACATCTTCTAATGATTTGATCAGCACTGATGCGGAATAGATACGAATCTTCCCAGACAAAGTACTTGACATCTAAAAATAATTTATCTTTCTTGGCTTTCGGTCAATCAAACGAAATCTGATGTGATGCCAAATAATTCGCCATATTAGCATACCACAGAAGTTCCATTTCGATTGTCAAGAGGTGCTCATCTGGAAAGTGCTCTATGATAGGTTCAGAAGAGTCAATAAGTGAAGAAGGAAGATGAGATAAGTTATCAGCTACCACATTTTGCTTTCCCGCCTTGTCATGAATTTCAAGATCGAATTCTTGCAACAGCAAAATCCAACGGATTAATCTAGGCTTCACATCCTTCTTCATGAGTAAGTGCCTTACTATGGTGTGATCCAAGTAAATGATGATGTGGGATCTAAAGAGGTAGGACCCGAATTTCTCTAGGCCAAATACTACAACCAGCAACTCTTTCTCTGTAACAGTGTAATTACGTTGAGCCTCGCCCAATGTTTTGCTGGCGTAATATATGACCACTAGTTTCCCATCAATTTTCTAAACTAGCACTGCTCTTGTTGCGTAGTCAGACGCATCGCACATGATCTTGAAGGGTTGAGACCAGTTAGAAGATTACACAATTGGTGCTTGGGTGACTCGATCATGCAGGTTCTCAAATGCATGAATGCACTCACTCGATACCTGAAAAGGTGTGTCCCTTTAGATTAGTTCTAGTCTCCTCTAACTGTGGGTCAGAATTTTCTTGTGGTTGAGGATAAGGAATAATCGGGTCTTCCTTTGTAAGTGGGTCCTCAGCTATAGAACTAATGTCACATACTTAATTACCCCACAGTTTATTCCTTTTTGGGCCTTGAACACATCAATCTTTAATATTTGGTTCTCGAATATTAACTCAACCTAGCCCTCTTCACAATTAATATTTGCCCTAGTTGTGGCTAGGAATGGTCTCCCTAAGATGATTGATATGTTTCTTAGATTTTCAGGCATCTCCATGTCTAACATAATGAAGTCCACTGGGAAATAGAAATCCCGGATCTGCACAAGAACATCCTCGAGAATTCCTCTAGGTGACTTGATTGATCTATCTGCTAACTGTAAAGTCACCTCAGTCGGTTTGAGCTCAGTTTCCTCGAAATGGTTTGGTAGGGATATAGGTATCAAATTTATGGAGGCTCCTAAAGCCAACAATGCTCGATCAAATTCTAGATCACCAATTTTGCAGGAGATCAAAGGGGTGCCAGGATCTTTTGCTTTTTGTGAGAACTTGCTCAAAATGATCGAGCTGACTTGCTCAAACAATATGATCAGACTCCCATCTTTGGTTTGTGGCTTATGCTTCGATGTATACAAATCCTTTAGAATTTTCGCATATGCCGGTACATGGTAGATCGCATCCATCAAGGGGATGTGAAATCAGGTATGAATTGATGATAAAATCCAACATGCCCCAGGAATGATCTGATGTCTTTGACCTAGTTAGGCACAGGTAGCTTGGAAATCAAATTCACCTTATCCTGGTCAACCTAGATGCCCCTCTTAGAGATGAGATGTCCAAGAACGATGCCTTCAGGAATCATGAAGTGGCTCTTTTCCCAGGAAAGAACCAGGTTCACTTCTATGCATCTTTTAAGGATTTGAACCAAATGCAGGAGGCACTCCTCAAAAGATTCACTGAATACCGAGAAGTCATCCATGAAGACCTCAAGGTAATTACCCACCATATCTGAGAATATAGCTAGCATGCACCACTGAAAGGTGGCAGGTGCATTGCATAGCCCGAATGGTATCCTATGAAATGTGTACGTACTGTAGGGTTAGGTCAAGGTGGTCTTTTCCTGATCCTCTGGATGAATTGCCACCTGATTATATTCGGAGTAACCATCCAAGAAACAAAAGAATATATTTCCTACCAATTTCTCAAGAATCTGATCAATAAATGGCAGTGGGAAATGATCTTTCTTCGTGGTGGCATTTAATCTTCGGTAATCAATGCAGACTCTCCACGAATTTGCGATGTGGGTCAGGATGGTCTCTCCATATTCAGTTGTGATGACAGTGAGCCCTGCCTTCTTAGGCACAACCTGGATCAGGCTCACCCAACAACTATCAAAGATCGGGTAGATAATACCAGCATCTAACCACTTGATGATCTCTTTCCTCATGACCTCCTGTAGATTCGGATTGAGTTGTCTACATTTCACGGGATGGTCGTGAGCCCTCTTCTGTGTAGATACGGTGTGCAATAGGAGGGACTGATACCAGTCAGATCATCGAGAGTCCATCTAATGTCTCTCCGATGCTACCGAAGAACAGAAATCAGCTTTGTTTCCTGATCAGATGTAAGTTGGGAATTGATAATCACAGGAAACATTTGATTGGAACCCAAGAACACATACTTTAGATGATCTAGGAGGGGTTTCAATTCCATAATCGAGTTATCAGCAGCAGGTGGGGGTTTGGGATGGGCCTCAAAAGATAAAGTGGGAGCTAAGGGTGAATCTAGATTAGTTCTAGTCTCCTCTAACTGTGGGTCAGAATTTTCTTGTGGTTGAGGATCAGGAATAATCGGGTCTTCCTTTGTAAGTGGGTCCTCAGCCATAGAACTAATGTCACATACTTAATTACCCCACAGTTTATTCCTTTCTGGGCCTTGAAGACATCGATCTTTAATATTTGGTTCCCGAATATTAACTCAACCTAGCCCTCTTCACAATTAATATTTGCCCTAGTTGTGGCTAGGAATGGTCTCCCTAAGATGATTGGTATGTTTCTTAGATTTTCAGGCGTCTCCATGTCTAACATAATGAAGTCCACTGGGAAATAGAAATCCTAGATCTGCACAAGAACATCCTCGAGAATTCCTCTAGATGACTTGATTGATCTATCTGCTAACTATAAAGTCACCTCAGTCAATTTGAGCTCAGTTTCCTCAAAATGGTTTGGTAGGAATATAGGTATCAAATTTATGGAGGATCCTAAATCCAACAATGCTCGATCAAATTCTAGATCACCAATTTTGCAGGAGATCAAAGGGGTGCCAGGATCTTTTGCTTTTTGCGGGAACTTGCTCAAAATGATCGAGCTGACTTGCTCAAACAATATGATCAGACTCCTATCTTTGGTTTGTGGCTTATGCTTCGGTGTATACAAATCCTTTAGAATTCTCGCATATGCCGGTACATGGTAGATCGCATCCATCAAGGGGATGTTTCTCTGGACTTGCTCAAAGAGCTTGACCAGATCTTCCTCAAGTGCCACGGGTTTGAGTTTCCTCTTTCCTTTGGTTAAGGCCTCAAGAAATGGAACCTCTGTAGGTTCCTCTAAGATTGGTTCAGGTTTTGGTTCTAGGATAGGGGTGTCCTGGATAACCATCCTAGGGTTAGGCTCTGAACTACCAGGTTGGGAGTGGCTTGGATAAGGTGGATCCTATGTCATCTTGCCACTACGAGTGGTAATAGAATTAAGTCCTGCCTAGCTTTAGTTTGGATTTGGTATAAGTGGTGATTGCTGCTGGTATCCCGAGTATGATGTCGAAGCTTCCATCCCGTCGGGTGATCGAGCAGAAGGGGACTAGTAAACATAGTAAGCTTGGCCCTGATTTGGGTTCATAACATGCCTTTGATTCGGCATGTTATTCGAATTTGGTAGGGGTTGAGATGGAAGTGCACTAGGCTAGTGAGGATTCTCCATCTATGAGAGCTGATTACGGACCTCTGTGATCTTGTCATTATGCTGTTTCTGCATAGCCGCATTGGATTTTTGAATGTCAACCAAGGTTTGAAGGATTAGAGACATTTGATCTTCCTGTGTCAGCTCAGATTGATAATTCGGATTGGGCCTAGGCTGAGCAGGCTGATATGGGTGCGGAGCTTGTGGTCAGGGTTGGAATTGAGATCTTGGATTTTGATTATTCCTTGATCACGTAAAGTTAGGATGATTACGCCATATAGGGTTGTAAGCGTTTGAGAATGGATCATTCTGGATGGCATGGAGAACCTCGCAAGTTTGAGTAACTCCAGAGAAGTCAAAATACAAGGGTTCAGAGTGCTCCCAATTAGGGTAGGTTGGTCCATCTCCGAAACCAAGATTAGACGGGGGTGCATATAAGTCCATCTCCTGATGAGAGTGGTGATAAATGTTATGCACAGCCTCCCTACTAGAGGGCGGTTGTTCATATGTGCTCTGCTATGCTGAGGTGGTTCTCTGTAGATGTTGAGCTAATTCATCCACCTTCTTTTCGATAATAGAGACCTTGTCCAGGCGACTAGCCATCAGTTCCAGATTTATGAATACGGACAAGCCCTGAGTCTCGTGTGCCCCCCGCGTGTATGTCAACACACAGGTAGTCATCCGGTTGAGCATACTCATAGATTCATTGTTTATGGAGTTCTCGCACATATTCTTGAGAAACTCCCAAACAGTATCTTCATGCTGACCCATGATGCTCTCACCACAGGTCGCATTGACAAATAGCTTGATCTTGTCGTGGAGCCCATGGTAAAAAGATTGGACTTGTTCCCAATTTGGAACTCCATGATGGGGGCATCTCCGCATGAGATCCAGAAAGCGATCCCATGCCTCATGAAGTGGTTCTCCTGGATTTTGTGTGTGCTCTGGTGCCTTAAGGCATTTATTTGACCAATGGGGAAAACTTTCTGTAAGAATTCATTTTGAAGTTCCCCCTAGGTGTTGATTGGATGATTCAGAGTCTGGAACCAATCGGCAGCTTTACCCATGAGTGAGAAGGGAAACATCTTCATGAGTAGGATATCTCGATTTTGTAAGGCAGGCCCGAAGGTCTGGGCCAGATGTTTTAGCAGCTTGATGTATTGGAAGGGATCTTTGGAGTTTGAGCCATGGAATTTAGGAATAGCATGGATTATCTTTGGCTTGAGTTCAACATCAGGCCCTCCAGTAGGGATTTGTACTCTAGGTTCGATCTCCATCGCGGCGGATTGTAGTGATCTCGCATCTAAGGATGTGGCGGTGGATTGATGTGTGCATGGAATAGATCATTGAGATGCTGTAGCTAATTCTGAAAATTGGGTTCTTCTCCTTGATTGTCCATGGATGAAGATGAAGGAGATCTGGGCTCAGAAGCAGAAGAGTTGGAAGAGATATCAATATGATCGGAAGGTAGCATAAACAAGTGATTCGAGGCTTGGCCTCGACGGGAGTGAACTGCTAATGGAGGTCTCAAGGGTGGTCTTAAGGACCTCCTCTCGAACATGCACTAGTAAGCTAGATATGGGATAGAAGGTGTAATAGACCCAATCGAGGCACCCAAAGATTTTTGAATGACTACGGAGGTTCGAGGCGGATGATACCGCTTGATTAGAAAATCACTCACCCGAGAAATACCTGGGCAGCCAGGAAGGGAGAGTCCTGCAAAGACCCCTACATGATAGAGCATCCCCACAGGTTACAAGGTTTCCCCCACCCGACCTTCCTTGTCACCGTAGATCTAAGTAGACTGGAATGAGCAACTTGACCTCTTAAGTCTACCCAATTTTAAAATTGAATTACAGTGTTTAGAATTTCACTTGAATTTTAGATTTGATTTGTGCTTGGTGACCTAATTTGAAGGTTGGTTGACCTGCAAGGTGGATCAACTTCACCTAACCTGCCCTAAGGTTGAGGATGAGTTGGGTAATAAGCCCAAAATCACCATAACTAATTTGTAAATAGGTTATTAAGTCCCAGGTTTTAGGATTCAAGTGGATGATTAGAGCTTAATTTTAGGGTTTTCTTGATCAGGTGAATTCAAGCAAGGGTTTGTGTGACACACAATGCAGAAAAAATCAATTCTCGTTATTTTAGGCAGGTGTGTTTTCTCAACCCTAAGATGGAAACCCTAATTTGGTTCTTTTGGTCCAATCAATTTTTTCCAAATTGGGTACCTAGGGCTCAATCAAGAAGGTGAATAGCCCTAAATACCTTAAGTCCCTACTAGGTGTAGAAATCTGGAAGGGGATCTCTAGAGAATCAAATTAGGCAACTTGGGTGATTAATTCTAAGGAAATAATGCAAGTTTGATCCTAATTGATTTCCTTTCCACTTCTTTCTAGAAATAGGGGCTTAAGAGGATGCAAAATGAAATTACCTGCCCCTGAAATGGCTGACGTGCGACTGATCTTCTTAAATGTACCTCGCACAATAGCAACAAAATAGATAGAATAAGTTAGTATCAGATCAGAAATTGTAATCAGTGAAGTTAAATTGGGCATTGCTCCCCAGCAATGGTGCCAAAATGTTAACGGGCTATCGAGAAGTTTTAAGGAGTAAACATCGTAGCAAAGCCTTAATCGCTTGAAAATAACTAAATTTATAACTCAGAATTGCAAAAGAGTCTGAAGTCGATCACAGGGAGCAATTAATGGCAATTCAACCTCACTAATCACAATTTAATCAGAAATATAAGCAATTATGACCAAAGCCTCATTTAGAACAACTCAAAATGATATATATATGAAATCAAGTAGCAAAGTGCAAAAAGATTGGGTTAAAATGGTGATTTGAATCTCCAAATTAACCCTTGAAATTAATCTCACAAGTATTTCAAATAATTGAACAAAAAATTTCAACTAAATATGCCATGTCAACCAGTTAAATATCCCAACAGTATGTAGAACTAAGGCACTAGCAGAACTCGGATGCCTTAAGTTGCTCAGGACACAACTCAAACAGAAGAGGCAAAGGCATCCTTCTCTTTCCTTCTTCGTGCCTCAAGAGAGAGGCAGGCACAGCACAGCATAGAGGTAAAGGCCTCCCACGAATCGGCTAAGGGTAGAGAGCAGAGGCGCGAAGGGCAAAACCCCCCTCTCTCTCTTCTTTTTCTTCTCTCAGAGACCTGGGTTTAGCCAGGTAATCGGTCGAGTATTCGAGTGTGAACATGGACTAGGCCTACGGGTGTGAGTCGCAGGCGAGGAGTATGTGGAGGCGAGTAAGCAGGTGAGGGTGAATGGGGACCTGACCCTTGTGTCTTGGGCGAGGGGTTGGGTAGACAAATTCCTCTTATCTCGTGCGATCGGCTTTTGATTCCACGATCAGGGACTATATGTCCCTTAGTCCTCCTCGCGCGGTAGCAGCTGGTGATGTTTTTGATTGAGGTCAAGGAAACACCTACTGCTTCAATTGGGATTCTAGTGCACTACCTGGAAGTCAGCCGCAGCACCTGGAGTGGAGAGCACTGAAGAACATGACTTAAAGGTAGCTAACAGAGCTGGAGAAGACAAAGGCGGTGGTAGAGATCCGGTGGTCACCTAAAAAGGAAAAATGGCCTCTCGACCACGTCAAAGATGCTCAGAAGGATCACCGTGGGACGGCGAGTGAGTTGGTGGGTGTGGCATTGCGTGCGGGTGAGTGTAGCGGTCTGACGACCTAGAGATGGTGGTGCAAAGGTGCATGTGTCGAGTGGAGTGTGTGAGAGGCCAATCCCCTCAATTACATGAGGGTTTTGATCATGAGGACATAGCGGAACTTCTGAGATCGGTGGGGAGCAGATTGGTGGGGTGAGGCGATTTCACGAGGTCGCTGGAGGTACACAGGCGACGTGGATGATGACGATGGCACGGGGGTGAGGGCATGCTGAAGTGGATGTTGGGGGTGCGAATAAAGTCAGTGGGAGATGTGGAGTCGAATGAAGGAGGTTGTTGATGAAGGGGATGTGAAGATGGCACTGGCTACGATTGGCTGGTGCTGGAGACGATGGTGGCTCCGAGAGAGAGGACGGTGACGTCTGAAGGGAGAGGAAGCCCCTCGCAGGTATGGCGAGGAGCAGATGAAGCTGGGGAAGACGGATCTGCTGCCTATAGTATGTGGCAGCAGGCGAGGAGACCTGAGGGAGGACGTTGCCAGAGCCGAGTTTGGAGATGGTTGGAGGTAGAGAAGATGAGGGTTTTTAAGTCTAAAACTCGCTTAGTTTGGCTTGGTGATGGGGATGCGTTTATAAGGCTTCAGGAAAGCTTCTAAGCTTGGAAGAAAGCTTAAGAAGTGAAGATTTTTAGGAAAAAATATCCTGAAATCCATGGATTCCCACGAGCATCATGAGGCGATTTGGAGTCCAAAACTAGGTTTAGGCGATCGGGGATTTCCTTAGGATCATGCCTTCCAATTTTGGAAGGGATTGATCGAGAAATCAGGGGGGAATCCTTGATTGAAGCTCCGATCTCATGAGTTCATACTTGCCATGGTGGTATGGACCCATTTGAAGAAAATGAAGAGAAGTTAGGGGGCTAAATGCAAAGGTTTCAAAAGCTAGGGGCTTAAGTGTGAGAAATAGAGTTTAAATGGACTAAAATGCAAACTAGGTCAAGATGAACTCTGGTTGAGTCTAAATTTTGGTACAAACCTAATTTAGACCCAAGGAATCTAATGGTGGACTTGGATTTCAGTTTTAGCCATGTTTTACTAGAAAATTTGTGAAAAACTTAAATTAGGGTAGAATTATGTTTGTGACTCTATTTAAGGGCAAAATGGATTCCACAGGTCAAATCAAGAATACCAAATCTTATGTAATATTTTTATATAATTTTTATAAGGTTTATATGAATTTTATCCTTACCAGAACCTTAGTAATTTAAGCAGATTTGAAATTAGAATTTTGGGTGCTGTATTAGTTCTCGAAATGTGTGAAACCTCGTTTTTGTCTGCATAGACTCACTTATTTAGACTTAAATGCTTATTTGACCTTTATTTCACCCCTAGCAAACCCCTTGGTTATTCTGTGTTCATGATATGCTGTTAAAATTATAGAATTAACCCTATTTTCTGGTTCTCTTCTCAAAACAGCCTGAAGTGGAGTTATGACCCTCAGATGGTTATATAGGAGCATTTATCTTTTGAACCTAACTAAAAGTGGCCAGTTAGGGCCTATGATGGTGTTCCCATTAGTGCATATGAAAAGAAGGAGAGCTCCAACCAAAGTTACTCCATTCCCTTGGACTAAAATGGGAACAAAAAGTAATCGCGATCGAGGGGGCTCACAAAATTGAGGAGCTCAAGATGGAGGATCTACTTAGCAACCTCATGGCATATGAAAAGAAGATGAAGCAAAGGAAAAAGGAGATACCGGAGCCTAAGATGAAGAACCTTGCCTTCAAACCCTTATCAAATAGCGAGGAAAGTTCCAATGACAAGGAACTTGAATTTTTAGTTAACAAGTTTGCTAAGTTTCTCAAGTATAGGGAATGCAAGGAGGAGAAGAAGGAGAGATCAACTCATTACTATCATTGCAACAAGAAGGGGTGCATGAGGCCAGAGTGTCTTCTCTTGAAGAAGGAAAGGAAGAAAGGGAAAAACAAGAAGAAGGCATTCCAAGCAACTTGGGACAACTCGAGCTCCAAGGAGGAAGAAGAAATAAAGAGAGAAACTGCGTGCCTTGGCTTCATGGCTATTGCGGAACATAGTGACAATG
Organism: Thalassia testudinum; assembly: GCA_037157565.1. Classification (NCBI taxonomy): domain Eukaryota; kingdom Viridiplantae; phylum Streptophyta; class Magnoliopsida; order Alismatales; family Hydrocharitaceae; genus Thalassia; species Thalassia testudinum. Next base: position 9,828,863 of record JAZHRO010000058.1, on the reverse strand, counting down.
ATGACGAAAACAACTGCAACAAGGAGGAGGTAAACTCTTTGACTTTAGATGAATTGCAAGAAGCCTTAGAAGAGTTATATGATCTCAATAAGTCATCAAGATTAGAAAATAAAAATCTAAAAAAGGTGACAATTGCCTTGAATCTGAAATAGATCTTGTTACTAAAGATTTATATTTAAATGCCTCTTTAATTCCTTTAAGAGTGAAAAGAATGCTCTTGTAATAGAAAATCATGACCTAATCCTAAATAACACCAAATTGATTAAGGAGAATAGCTTATTAAAATCCAAAACTTCTATCTTAAAAAGCAAGATGACTTTAATTGAAAATGACCTTGCTTGTCTTAAAGAAAAATTAAATAAATTGCTCAATAACTTAGCTAGTTTCATTTCAGGAAAAAATTTGGTCAATGCTAATCCTAGAAATGGACACACCAAGAGTTTTTATGCACAAAGGCTAAATGGTTGGACTCCAAGTGGACGTACCCCAACCTTGGTTGAGAAGGACTAACTATAGAGGGCCCAAGAAAATGTGGGTACCTAGACATCTAGTCAATTCTTGTTTTGTAGGACACCAAAACACTCTGATCGATCCAAGCTACTATCTTTATGAAGTTCATGATGGAGGAATGAGGATGCTTGGTCAACCGAATGGGTATGGAGGTTGGAATCCATACCATTGGAGGTAAAACCCTTTTGATTTTGATGATATATTAGCATCAAGATAGGGGAGTGATATAAATTTATTATATGCTACAATTTCATGGAAAAGGAGGAGATTGCTTTTAAAGTTTAATCAATACAAAAGTGCATGTTTTTAAGGGATGTTATGTAAAGCTTGACTAGAATTGTTTCAACGAGAAAGGGGGAGTTAATGAAGAACAAGAATAGACCTCTTATTATGTCAAAAAGGGGGAGATAATATAAAAACACATTGCTTGTATAACTATGTCAAAAAGGGGAAGTTAACTCAATTTTAGAAGAGCATGCTTTAAGGGGGAGTTATAGGATAAAACGATTAAAATTGATTAAACCTTTTTGATAATGTCAAAAAGGGCGAGAATGTTTTGGAACTTTATTTGTGGTTTTGTCATCATCAAAAAGGGGGAGATTGTTGGTGTAAGGGTATCACGATCGTTGATTTTGATGATAGCAAAACACTTGTAATTTAACCTTTGTAATTGAGTTTAAGATTTCAAGATTATTGCAAATGATGACAAGTATGAAGGAGCTCAAGTTCAAGATCATGGAGGAATGGAGGAACTTAATGAAGGAGAACAAAAGAATCAAGGAGCATGGAACATGGATTGGGGAGCTTTGCTTAGGCTCAAAGCTTGAAGAAGAAGAATAGGATAGAACTTTTTTTAATGTATTTGTCTTTTATTTTGCTCTTTATTTTTCTAGATTTATGTTAAAGAGCCCAAAGTTTATCATCCTAGGTGGTAGGAATACATACCCTATCCTATAACACTTGGCAAAATCTAGAGTTGAATTAGAAAGTCAAAATAGGAATCAAACTGCTTGATTAGACATCTAACATTAGTATTAGACATATGATCTTGACATTTAAGTTGTCTGATATTATGTCCAGACATCCAATTACCTAGGCTAGAAAATCATAGTCTATGCCTTTCCATTTAAATGTCCTAACCCAATTCCAGACGTCCTAGCTTCCAAATGTCTGATAGCATTGACAGACGTCCAATAATATGATCGTTAGCATGTTAGAACATTATCTTCGAGGATCAACTTAGAAATATTTTAATATTGGTCTCAAACATCCAGAGAGACCCTCATACGTCTAATAAAGAGTTGTTAGACCAAAATCCAACATTGTCAGACCAAATCTAACCATTTTTTCTCGGAAATCAATTCCCACAGAGAACATTTACTTTTAAGCATCCAATAGTTTGTCCAGACGTTGAGTAAGTCGTCTGACCACTTTACACTAGAACCTATTTAGATCTGATTGATTCCAAGAGAAAATCCCCATAGATTTATACGTATGATTTTTCACCCAGACATCTTAAAATGACATCCTAGACGTCTGACCTAGAACCTTGTTTCCATCCAACTAAATTAGGAACTTTGTTCCCTTGCATAGGACAACCAAAAAGTGTATCAATCATTTGACCCATTGTTTGACCCAAAAATCAGACATCTGATTCAGCTGTTAGAGTCATGATGAGCATGATTTGATTGGGATTTCGACCTAATTCTTCTTGGATTTTATCCCAACAGCTAGGAGGCCTCTCTAAGGCCTTCTTGAAGGTTCCCAAGACCACTATAAATAGAGGAGGATCTCCACCTTGCTTGAACACACCTTTGAGATAATTCTTTCCACTAAAGAGGCCATCTTGTGACAAATCAAAAGAAGAAAAGTAACCCTACTCTCCAAGCCTTCTAGCTCACATTAGAGAGCACTATTTTGCTGCACACACACATCGATCTACTTCCACATCGGGGAAGTGTCTTAGCCTATAGAGGCTTAAGGTTAAGCACTATATTTCAAGCCCAGTAGGTCTTTTGTATTTTCGTTTTTCTTTGGTTGGGTATTCTCGTGGCGAATTCATGTTTCCTTCATGAGGCAAAATATTCTTCGTGAAGAAGAGGAGTTTGAGGTACACTACCCTCGAATTAAAGTAGTGCGGTTTGATCGCACGCATTTCACGTGTTTGAAATCAAGGTTACGAGTAACCCGTCATCGTAGTTGCAAAACTCGTGGTCAAATAAAATTTATACCAAAACTCCAAGGGAGTCCCGGGTCGAACACAGGGAGGCGACGTTTACTTTAATTGAAAATTGCGCTTCATGTTGTTTGTTTTTAGTATTTTAGGGTTTTGTTATTTTTTTATATTTTTGAAAGAAGACAAGCAGAATGAATCACAAGATAGAGATGGAACAAATATGATGTATATATCACTCTAATGTCGATTACAATAAACTATGAAAGCATAAAAAGAGAGGGGGGTGAGAAGAAATCTCCTGAATCGGCTGTTCGACGAGACGATGGTGCCTAGTAGAAGCTCGGACGAAGGAGGTGAGGAGCGAGATGATGGAGGTGAGATGCAGTAGGACGTCAGGTAGAGGAAAGCTTCAACGTAGCTTTGGAATGGAGGCGAGAAGGCAAAGATGATTTGCTACTGGAATGGAGGTGGGAAGATGGCCCCAAGGTGACCTATGAATGGGGATGGGAAGTTGGAGGAGTATTTGGTGGGGTAAAGGTTTGCTATACTAATAGGTGCCTTAGGAGCTTGAGAGCAAGCTCTAACAGAGCGTTGGTAGGCTTGCTAGAGCTTAGGAGTAGGTGGGAGTAGAGTAGGTAGAGATGGCGTGGAAGGGAGGAGTAGGTCCTTTTATAGTGGAAGAGAAGAGGCAAAAATGGGTATGGGACCATTAGTGACATCCAGGCCATCGTTGGAAGCATCGCTGTAGGCAACTCATGCCCACTTATGCCCGTTCATGCCCACAGCTGGCTTTGTTGGCACGCGAAGAATTAGCGATGGTTGTAAGCATCGCTGTAGGTCCAGCTCATGCGTCACTATAGGCCAGCTCATGCGTCGTTGGCGTTGTGCTGTTCCTCTCTTTGCCGCGTGCAAGTGGTGGCACGTGTGTGCACATGGGCGGCCTAGGTTGCACCACGTGGCACAATCTGGGTCGTCCATCTTTTCGCTGTAAGGGCTGCTACAAAGGTTGGATTGAGTCGATTATCACGTCGTTAGGCTGCGATCGTCAACCCGAATCCATCCGCATGGTTAGATTTGTCATTTGAAGCTCTGAATTATGTCACCTAGTCCCTAGGTCATTGATCTTCCTCGGACTGCATATGGTGCTACAGGACTCCGATCGAGGCGATTTCAGAGGCATTGGACTCTGTTCGTCGTCTTGATCAGATCTGTACGGTCGGATAGTCAATCCGAGGCTCCAAAATAAGTACCCTTCTCTCCTGACCACAAAAAGGAAGTAATTAACCTAAATTATATACAACTACGCTAAATGCAGAATGATGCATGCTATGCAATATTTATAACATGAAATGCAAATCTAAGCCTAGGAACATACATGGATAGGAATTTTATCCTCAATAAATGTGTTTACATCATGGTTGTAATTGAGGTTGTATCACTCTCGGTTTAAAGTGATACGTAGTGTATTTGATCTACTCGGTAGATCGGGAAATCCTAAGTCAGGAAGACTTAGGTGATGGTTTTAACTCTTGGGCTTTCCACCTAAAAATTTATTGTCTCTTGTGGTGAAGGCTTGATTATTTTATTTTCACATATTTTATCCCGCACTATTTACCCCCCTCTAATGCACCTACCCTCTCATTGCATATATAATTTGGGCTTATATATGCCCTATGGGGAGCCCTCCCTATTTAGGCTGACTAGCCTTAGGACACTGTTCATTATAATGCGTGCATTTGCTCTGCAATCCCATAATGTGGGACTAAATCCGTGGCTTCAATTTTGGATAAGTTAACTCTAAGCCTTCTCTCTTCTTCTTACCTTTCTTTCTTTCTTCCTCTAAGTCTCTCTTCACTCTTCTCTTTTCTAACTCTCTTCTTTCAAAAAGAGCCCAGCGACCCAATAAGTCCCATTCCTCTCTCGCCCTAATGGGCCACCCAGCAATGGGTTATATGTACTACATATAATTGCGGGCTTATATATGCCCGTATGGGGGAGTCGTCCCCATTATGGCTGAGAAGCCCTCCCACACGGATACTTGAGTATCACCAGGCCAAGTTGAAATCCCACGAGGTGGGACTAAAGGCACCGCATGATTTTGCATGGAATTGAAATCGAATGTGCATGATTATTGGACCTAATCCAGTGCAATTAAGTGTGAATTACTCAATTAGTCTAATTAATCGCAAGTTAGGAAATATTTAACGAATAAAACTTTAAACCCACATATTACAATAAAACCCTTATAAAAAAGATAATTTTGAACGTACCCTTAATGGTTCAAACAAAATAGCAATAAAACCCATAAAAGTTGATAGTTTCTTGTAGTTGTTCCTTGAACTACATCCCTTCAGAGTTGTGTTGTACCTTGGATGGGTCGTTAGAGAGGTGGCTGGGAAATAGATCTAGCTATCAAACGTGTCCGACAAAGGGTGGAGGTTGATCACATGGTGGTCGTCGACTTGCTGGTGGTGGTGGATCAGCGATCGAAGAGGTGGATGCAGCGGAAGTGATTGCTAGAGCTAGGGAAGACAATGAACTCAGGCAAGATCCTACGAATGAAATACAAGGTCTTTTGATCTCGCGTTGGATCCAAACCTTTAGGGGGTTTCCTTGAAGCAAAACCCTAAATCTATTAGGTGCAAGCGTGCATGGATGAGTGGGGCAAAGAAGCTCATTGAAGCTTTTAATGGCGGTGGTTCAGGGAGGGTGATACACAATAAAACACAAATTAAATGATCCTAAAGCTAAAGCTAACCAGGGAAAGCAAAAACCCTAAACTAATTTGAGGAGAAGAGGAGAAGAAACCCGTGGCGGTGGCAGGCACATAGGAGACAAAGAAGGAGGTGATTGGAGCAGAGGAATGGGTTTTAGGAGCCAAAACTTCATGTGAAGCTTTGGCAAGGAACGGGGAAGAAGAACCACTGCTTGGTTGGCGGCTGACGAAATGCAAGTAGGGTTATTTAATAAGGTGATATTGGCGTCAAAAGGCATATAGTGGGAGTGATTACCAATAGGTGAATCTACACCAGTTTATCGAAATTTTTTACCTGGACTAAATCAAATTTTAAACTTGTCAGTTTTAGGCCCAAGGTTGAACACAGGGAGGCAATTTTTGGAGTTAATCTACTTCTACATGATTCCTAACGACAGGTGATTTCTGTTCACTTATCTTATTTTTGGGATTTTCTTAGCTTTAGATTTTTTTTGTCTAGTCATGTCCTTGAGGTACACTGATGTAGACATGTTTATATCACATAAACCGTTTATTTATGCATGTTCTTAGGCGTAAAGTTGCATCATACATTATAAATATTGCATAACATGCATCATCATGCATTTAGATTAGGTTGTATAAATTTTAGGTTAATTTTCTCTTTTTATTTTTAGGGACAGAGAAATATTTAATCAGGGCCTTGGATTGAAGATCTAACCATACGGATCTGATCAGGGTGACAATTGGAGTTCAATGACTCCAAGATCGCCCTAATCAGATTTTCGTAGCATCAGATGCAGTTTGAGAAAGATCAAAGGTCAAGATACCAGGTGGTGTAAATTCATACTTTAGATGACAAATTCGACCGCACGGATGGGTTCGGATCAACGATTGTAGCCCAACGACTTGAAAATCAGTCCAATCCGACATCTGTGGCACCATCTACAAGACATAGAAGATGGACGACCAAGATGGCACCACATGGTGCCATCTCAGCCGCCCACACCAGTCATGAATGCCCTCTATCCTCTCTTTCTCCTTAGCTGCTTGATCAACCTCAGCCATTGGATCTTGATCCAATGGTTGAGGGCACTTGGGCCTTAAATCATAAACTCGATACAAAGTCGAGTGTAGCGTAGTGGGTAAGCGACTAAATGAGAAGAAGAGGCGCGGGTATGAGCCTCGCGCACTTCAAATCAAGAGTGCGGGAGTGGAGCTTCCAAATTCAGTCATCGGATCGTGATCAGACGGCGATGGAGGCATGAATGGCACGTTGGATGCCTGTGGTTCAGCATGCGTGATGCTACGCACATCCACATGCTCGATCAGACACGGGCAGGTGTAGTGATGAGGGGCTGGCACGATTGATCCTAAGCCATCTGATCTCGTGATTGGATGGCTGAGGATCAATGTTCGTGCATGAGCGTTGAGCATAGAGGAAGGAGCGGAGGCAGGTGCGAGCGCACATATGCCTACGTTTAGGCTTTAGTGACGAATAAATTCGTCACTAAAGACCCCCTCATTTTATGTTTTAAGACGAAATGACATTTTTTGCCCCTTCAAACCTCAACTATAAATAGCCCTACGACTCCCACATATCCTTCATCCCTTCCTCTCTTCTCTCACCCCCTCCAAATCTCTGAGAGATTGTCCCAAATTCGAGATGCTCCATTAGAGTTAAACTTAGAATTTTTCCACCTTCTCATCCCCATTCGTGGAGCGATCGCGGTTGTCTTCTCACCGCCATTCGGGAAGCGGATCCCGCTGCGACGTCACCCTACCCCATCCTTCGTCGTCTGTCGTCGTTCTCCTTCGTCCAGCATCTCACCACCTTCGTCTGAGCGCTCCGTCAACGCAGCTCATCCTCCAAGCTACCGTCATGGAGAACTTCTCTCCACCTTCTCTTTTATTACTTTTTAACATAGATTTCCTGCTTTCTAGTGTAACGAGTAGTTGTAATGAACCTGATTCTGTGGGTTATGAAATGCATGTTCATTCTCTATCTATTTTCGCTTTATTTGTATCATTCTCTCTCTCTCTTCTATTAATTATTCTTTAAGTAGATAGCTAGCGTAGATTCAATTCAACTAGCTAATCTGCTTGGTGACAATAAATCAAACACAATTTTTTATCAAACGTCTGCCTCCTTGTGTTCGACCTGGAATTCCTTTTGAGTTTCGGTTAAAATTATATGTTGACGGATTTTTCTCGCAAATTACGCTACGAGGATGGGTTGTCCAAACTCAATCTTTTTGCGTAGATTCTCCGATACAACATTTTGGTGCCATTGCTGAGGATTTTCTACCTTAATATTTTGGCGTCGTTGTCAGGGAGGCGATGCTCTTTAATTTTTTGCATTTTCCAACTTACTGATCATTTATCTCACTTTTCTCCTTTCTTATTGTGATTGCAGGTACTCTCACGAGGTGAGAAAAAGTAGTAGATTGGAGTAAATTGCTGTTGAAGGGTCTGTAAATAACCCTACCTCCCTACCCACTAGATTTCATTCCACCACCTAATAACACAAACCCTAATTAACCTAGGAGTTTGTATAAACTCTAAGGTTAGTTTTGATTATTTGTTTGACACTTCCACCCACCTCACCCTCCACATATAAATGACAAATTTAAAAAAAAAATCTCATATAGGTACACAACCTCTTCTGATTCTTCATACTCAACCGGTAACCCGATCTTTGGGACTAGTACACTCATCAACACATAATTGAGTAGAAATCAGATTAGGTAATCACTTGTGTGCCTAATTAAGTAGTGCATCAGGCCAATTGTTTGAGTTGTTTGGGCCACACCACTTCAATTAAAAACAACTCATCAAGTAGCTACCAAATAAGTTCAACTTTTAGGACTAAACCAGGAACTCCACATTTTTAGTTTAATTTCAAAGGGAAACATCTTCACCTATGCTTTTAAAACCTGGTGTGCCAACTGAACTTGATTGAATATACCTAAAGTGGAATCCTAAAAGCTACTAAGTAAGATTTAAACACTAAAATTCACCGCATCCAAAAATAATCTTGCTTGAAAACCATTGGTTGTGCACGCACACACATATTAACTAATCATTAAGGGAATAACTCAGATAAAAAGGTCCATCACATTCTAAAGAACATTCAAACCTAACCCTAATTAAAACAGAGTAGACGTTGGCCTTAAGGATTGGACTCGCTCTTCGGAGCCTAGATCAAGATTATTTGCGATTAATCTGATTCTACCGTTCAATCTGATTTCTAGCTTGGGGAGCAAAATCAAATGATTGCAGTTGGGGGGTATCAAAGGAACCTAAGGTGAAAGCCAAGGGAAGAACCTTCTCCCCAGCCCCTCCCTCTAACTGGTTGGATTGACTGGAAAGAAGTAGATCAAATCGTTTCTTCATCTCAAGACGGGTTCTAAAAGTCTATAGGTCTTTAGGCTAGCCCACTTAAGGATAGGTTTGATTGTTTGGATTGCAGGGCACCTTTCTTCCTCCCATTCTGTCATGGATCCTTCCATATCATATTCGCACTTCCACTCCTACCCTCCTACCACTACTTATTCCCAAAATGATTATTATTCCAATCGGACTTATTCTCATCCATCTTTTAGTTGGGATAATCCTATTTGGAGATATAGTTTCGGACCTCCATGTTCAGGGTCTAACCCTGAATACCATGATTGTGATTTCTATCCTTCTCTGAGCTATAATGATTATAGATCTCCACTTGTTAATGATCAATTTAACCTGATCTACAATCAAGAAGGATAACATGATTACAACTCTTACCCTCTCCCAAATTACACTTCATATGGGTCATCACCTCTTTATGAACAACTTGAAATGATCTATTATCAAGGAGGGTATCAAGAACCTCAATTCGTTGACTCCCTTGCTCTGAACCCAAACCCACCCAACCCTGAACCAAACCATTTGGTTCAGGTAAACCAGGTCCAAGATAAGGTGTTGGCTAACTTAAGGAATACCATGCAATCTTTAGAAGCTCAGCCAACACCTTGCCCTAAAGAATTGGAGCCTCTGATTGAAATGATTGACAATCTTAACAAGTATTTATTGGATTGGCTCCAGGATGTTAAGGATAAAGACCCAGGTGAGTTTCTACTTGAGAAGTTATCGAAATTGAGGATGAGATTTGTGATTGCTTTAGTCCAATCTTGGGATGATTCCCAGGATGAACCCTTGTCAAGAGAGCCAATGTCAAAATCCGCTCAGGCACCTATAGGGGGGACATGTTTTACGAGACCAAAGTTGACATGGTTGTTCAAGAGTAATCAAATAAGGATGAACTAATTTCTTTACCTGAGATCCCTGAGCTGGGGAACGAGGAAACATATGTCTCCATGGAACAGAAAGTGATTGACGATTTTGAGACACATTAATGCGGATTCAGAATTATTTGATTCTGAAGGTGAAGAATCATTATGCGAAGTGATGTGCATACATCTGAATAGCCAAAAATGTTTATGAATGCATGTTCTTAGTATCATATTAGCATCATGCGTTGTAAATATTGCATAACGTGCATCATCATGCATTTAGGTCAAATTGTACAAATTGTATAGTAATTTCTTCTTTTTGGTGGCCAGGGACAGGACGACTTTTAATCATGGCCTCAAACTGAAGATTCAACCATACGGATCAAATTAGGGCGACGATGGGAGTTCAACGACTCCAAGATCGAACTGATCGAACTTCCGTAGCATTAGATGTAGTCCGAGAAAGATCTTGGGTCGAGGGCCAAGATGGTGTAAATCTGCACTTCAGATGACAAATCCAACAGCACGGATGGGTTCAGATCGACTATTGTAGCCCAATGGTGCAAAAATTGGTCCAATCCAACATCCGTGGCACCACCTACAACTCAAAGAAGATGGATAGTCAGGATGCTGCCACGTGGCACCATCCCAACCATTTGCACCCAGTCGCACCCCTCCTCTCAACTCCTGAAGGCTCTTGTGACGAGAGATCTCGGTCGTTGGGTGAAGATCCAACGGCCAAGATCAGCTAAACATTAAACCATCTGCGGGCCTCAAAAGTGAATGTAGCACGTTGGGTGAAGGTGCTTCCATGAAGCTGAGGTCGTAGGTTCGAACCCCCACGTGCCTCAAATGAAGGCGCGGACGTGGGAGCGGCTCGATTCCACCGTTGGATGAAGCACGAATGGCCCAGATGCAGGCGACGTGGTGCGATGGATGGGCGAGGAGTACATATGCGTGTGATGACGTGCTTCTGCACGCGCCATTGCATGCACAAGCGCGCAATGAAGTGCAGGCACGGTGCATTTATGCCGTCTGATCTTACGATCGGACGACTCAGATGAAAAATACGTGGGGCATGCATTGAAGCAAAGGAGACGAAGAGGCGCGCAACGCGCCTGTGCACGTCGCCCACAATCTGGTCTTTAGTGACAGTTTTATCCGTCACTAAAGACCTGACATTAATGTTTTGATGTTAAAATGACCCATTTGCCCCCTCAAACCTCACCTATAAAAGGACCTACGTCCTCCACTTCTTCTTCATCCCTTCACTTCTCTCCTCCAAAGCTCTAAAGAAGCTTGTCCCAAACCCAGGATGCTCCTCTAGAGTCAAAATCAAAGTTTTCTCTCCCCTGTTCCGAAAGTGGATCCCGTGACGACGACGATGCCCAGCCTTGCCCCCGGTTCTTCCTGCTCCGTTCTTCTTCTTCCGTCTTCGTCCTCCATCTTCCAAGAGTCGCCTCGTCCGGCTCATCCTCCAAGCAACCGTCGAGGAGGATAACATCTCCCTCCCTTCTTTTTCGCTTTCTAGAATAGAATTTCCTTCTTTCTCGCTATAATCATTTCTTGCTTTCTAGTTGTAAAAATAGTATTCAGTTACAAAGTGATTGTTCTCTCTCTATTTCTCTTTCTCTTAGTGTTAATATCAATTTCATTGTGATTATCTCGCTTTCAAAACAAAAATACCAAAAAAAATATATAATCGCGGATTTTAGATCGACGTAGCCTCCCTGTGTTCGACCTGGATTCTCTTTACGAATTTCAGTATAAATTTATTTGTTGGTGAATTTCTTCACAAATCATACTATGATGACAAGTTTTTAAGACTCAATCCCGTTTGCGTATGTTTTCCGCTTCAACATTTTGGCGCCGTTGCCATGGAGGTAAAGATTCTCGATTTTCTTTCTGCATTTCATGCACTTTATTGTTTTCTAACTTGCTTTTATTTCTCTTCTATTGTTTTGCAGGTACCTCAGCAGGGAATCTTCAAGTGGTAAAAAGGAGTAAAGTGCAGTTGAAGACAACTGTAAGTGCTCCCCATTCTTCCCCCCTCCATAGCTTTCATTCCACAACCTTAATTCAAACCCCAATTAACCTAGGTGTTCGCATAAACCCTAGGATTAGTTTGGGTGCTTTGATTTCCACCTGCACTCATCTCACCTTCGTAAAAAAAAAAAGCAAACAAAAAGATACTTCTTGTGGGATAAATCAACATACACACTACATACACCCACATTCAAGGCACATAACCTAACTTGATTTTTATCTACTCAACCGGGATTCTGACCTGTGGAACCGGTACATGTAAATCAACACATAAGAGAGTAGAAATCAGTCTAGGTTAATCATCTTGTGTGCCTAACTCAGTGGTGCATTTCGGCCAATTGTTTGAGTTGTTTGGGTTGCACCACTTCATTTTAAAATCAACTCATCAAGTAGCTTCCTTTAGGGTTTTCATTTTTGGTCAATACCAAGCACTCCACTTTACCTTTTGATTTCAAAATGAAAAGATCTTCACCCGTGTTTGAACATCAGGTTTGCCTTTGAAACTTGATTGAACTCACCTAATTCTAAACCCTAAAAGCTACTTAAGCAAGATTTGAACCTTAAAATCCACTCATCAAAATAATCTTGCTTGAAAACCTTGGTTGTGCACACACTTACACATATTCAATTGAGCATTAAGGGCACAACCCATCTTAAGGGCCCACCACATTCCATAAGCACTACAATCCTAAGCCTAAGTAAAATCAAGTAGATGTTGGCCTTAAGGACTGATGCACTCTTCGGGGCCCAGACCGAGATTATTTACGATTAACCTACTTGTACTAGTCAATCTGATGTCTAGCTAGGGAGTAGAATCAAACGATCGTGGCTGGGGGGTACACTAGGAACCGGAGGTGCAAGTCAAAGGAAGAACCTTCTCCCCAGTCCCTCCTTCTAACTGATTGGATTGACTGGATACAAGTAGAGTAAATCATCTATAATCTTAAGATGGATTCTGAGAGTCTATAGATCCTTAGGCTATCCAACTTAAGGACAAGCTTGTTTTGTTGTGCTATAGGGTTCTTATCCCCAGTCCTTCTGACCTCTTCCTAGTTTATGCTTGGAAGGAGGTCATTGAATCCCTAATTGGAAGGACCATTAGATAATTCTAGGAGGCATAGATTGAATTTTGGCCAAATTGATCCTATGGCCGATCAACAACCTCCTCTGCCTTAGAATCAACAGGAGATGTTTCAAAGGCTGCTGGAAGAAATGTCGAGAATGAAAGAATGGTTCCAGAGAATGCAGGGCACTCAGCCCTTGAAGAATTTTTATGATCCTTCAAATTACGGGGAACGTCCTGGCATCCAGATTTCAGCTGGAGATGTTGAAAACAAGCCCCAAGTGTTAAGCCTAATCAAATATTTCCATGGGCTTGGCTTTGAAGACCCGTTTCAGCATTTGGAGGACTTGACTACTTTGGTCCAGACCACCAAAGAGCGAAACGTGAATGAAGAGCAGATGATCATGAGGCTCTTTCCCTACTCTCTTAGGGATAAGGTTGCTCTTTGGTATAGAACTATAGGAAGGCTGATAGCAACAAGGAATGATATGAAATCGGCTTTCCTAAAGAAATTCTTCCCAGTTGGGTGTACCAATGCATTGAGGCAGGCGATTACTACTTTCACCCTTCGACTGGGGGAGCAGTTTCATGTTTCCTGGGAGCGATTCCAAGATTTATTGCAGAAGTATCCACACCACGAGTTGCCGAAATGGCAACTTGTGCAAATCTTTTACCACGGGTTGACTGAGCAACTCAGAAATCACATTGACGCTTTTTGCTGAGGCAATTTCCTTAACAAAGATGCAGATAGTGCGCATGATTTGTTTGAGGAAATGAGTGAAAATTCAATCAATCATGCCTCCATGGATACTTTTAACAAGTCCCAACAACCCAAATCAAATGTTAATGAGGTCCACGACTCTCATTCATTCGATATGGACCTGATTTGTAATAAACTAGATAGGGTGGACCTGGTTACCAAAAGGATGGAGGAGTGGATGGCAGAAAACTCTGCAAACAATTCTTGATCCACTCAATCCCAAAATTTGGGATTCCATTCTTCACGAGCTCCTTCTGGACAGGAGTTCGTGAATCAACTAGATACGGCTCAACCTGTGAGACAACATTGCTCAGAACCTCACAGGTTCCAAACTGGGGCCTTTGATCCTAGTTTCTCTAATCCCTCCTTTTCTTTCTCTCCATCCTCGCCCTATGAGGATGTGTATGCTGTACAGGAGAACGTTAAGTCCAACCCTTATTCCAATGCTTATAATCCGGGTTGGAGGAACCACCCTAACTTCTTGAAAAGCCCAGGGCAGCAAACCCAATTCTGACCCAGCAACTATGCTTTGCAAAGACCAATGGGTCAAGGTCATGTTTATACTCAGCTGCCCCCAAATCAAGTCAATCAGCAAGCTTGGAATGCCCATCAACCTGTAGGGCAGGCTGATTTGAATCGTCAGATGGTAGAGATGTAGGAATCTATACTCCAGCTCATGCAGCAAATCAAAACCTCACTAGACAACTTGCAAACTAGGTTCATTGCTAATTCCTATCAACCCGGATCTCTGCCATCTCAACCCGTACCCAACCCGCGTAATATACAAAATCCGGGCAATCAAGCCCAAGGGTATGGGAATTAGAGGGACCCACACGCACATGCTCAAGTTGTTGAGTAGGGTCCTTCCTCTTTTGCTTCTTCATCAAATCCAAGTTTTCTGGCTAATGAAGCCCCTCCAATCTTTCCTAACCCTCCCTAAGACCCAAACACATATGCATCTGCTAACTCTGTTACCTTGAGGAGTGGAAGGAAAACCCAAGACCCACAACTACCTTGTTATGATATACCAAATCCTGGAGAGCTTGAGGGGAGAAAGGAGAACTCTGAAGAAGAAATCAAGGCTTAGGAGCCTAATTCCAAAGATCTGGCTCATGTTCCTTTTCCTAAGGCCTTGATTAAACCTAGGAAAAAGAAGCCTATTGATAGTAACGAGGAGCTCTTGAATATATTCAAGAATGCCAAAATCAATATCCCACTCCTCAACGCTATCAAACATATACCGGCTTACAATAAATTTTTAAAGGATTTATGCACACAGAAGCGTAAGTCGAGGGAATCTATTCTGAGGAAGGTGATACTCTCCCAGCAAGCTAATTCTATTATCCTGCATCACCTTCCTCCGAAAAGGAGAGATCTAGGTGCCCCTTTGATTTCTTGTGTCATCGGAGATTACACCTTTGATAGGGCACTTCTGGATCTAGGTGCATCTATTAACCTAATTCTGACTTCTCTTTACGAGAAGTTCGGATTAGGTGAACTTCGACTGACCTCAGTAATGCTGCAGTTAGTGGACAGTTCGGTCACCAATCCGAGAGGTGTTATTGAGGATGTTATTATCAAGGTTAAGGATTTCTATTTTCCTATAGATTTCCTTGTCCTTGACATGGATGTACCTAACAATTTAAGGAACACACCCATCATTCTGGAGTGTCCGTTCCTAGCTACCGCTAAGACCAATATCAACTGTGAGAGCGGTAGCATGGAAATCGCCTTTAGGGATCAAAAATTGAAATTGAATATTTTTAAGGCGATTAACAAATTTGAGGATTGTGGATTTATAGAGGAACTTGAGGAAGATAACTTGAATATTGAAACATGTATGGCGGTTTCTGCAATTGAAATTTCCTCCTGTCTTGATGGATCCGACCTGCAACCCTTTGTGGCAAACCCACCACATTCTGAAGAGGTTATTGATTTTGTTCACTTTCAACCTCTTCCTCTTGATGAATCTTCATCAGCATCATCCTTACCTTCCATCCTAAACCCACCCCAGTTTGAACTAAAACCATTGCCTGAGAGTTTGAAATATCAATTTTTGGGACCTCAAAAGATGCTCCCTGTGATTATCAATGCCAGATTAACTAAGGAGCTGGAGATTAAATTGATCAAGGTCCTAAAAGAACACAAGGAGGCAATTGGTTGGACCATCCATGACCTTAAGGGGATTGAGCCATCTTACTGCAATCACAGAATATTCATGGAAGATGGATCCTGTCATTCTCGCCAAATGTAGAGGAGGTTAAACCCTAATATGAGAGAAGTGGTCAAGAAGGAAATAATTAAGTGACTCGACGCAGGAATCATTTATCTGATCTCAAATATTCCTTGGGTAAGTCCCATGCAAATTATTCCCAGGAAAACTAGGATTATCGTTGTGACTAATGAGAAAGGAGAATCTATCACAACTCGTTCAGCTTCCTCTTGGAGGGTCTGTATCAATTACAGGAAGCTAAACATAGCCATGAGAAAAGATCATTTCCCTTTGCCCTTCATCGATCAAATCCTTGAATGACTAGCCAGGCAAAAGTACTTCTGTTTCCTAGATGGTTACTCGGGATACAATCAGGTCCCTATCCATCCCGAGGATCAGGAGAAAATGACTTTCACCTGTCCCAATGGAACCTTTACTTTCCGTAGAATGCCATTTGGCTTATGCAATGCACCTGTGACTTTTCAAAGGTGTATGCTAGCTATATTCTCTGACATGGTGGGAGAGTTTATGGAAGTCTTCATGGTCGATTTCTCTATTTTCGGAGAATCGTTTGATTCTTGCTTAGCTAATCTTGAAATGATCCTTAAAAGATGCATCAAAACAAGATTGGTCCTTAGTTGGGAAAAGAGCCATTTCATGACACAAGAAGGCATCATCTTGGGTCATTGGTAACACTGCATATGGAGGTGATAATTATGTTAAATAGGGCCCATCTTAAGAATAAAAGGCACAACATAAGTAGAATGGGAGCATTGCATGCATCATATGCCAAGATTGCTTATAAAACAGTATTAACGGCCATTTGTATAAGCACTTGTCAAAGCAGGCCTCAGATGAGCAATCGGACCACACAGATGGATTCATAACAATGAACGGAGTCCAACAGACTCAAAATCGGCCAAATCCGACATCCGGAGCTCCCACAATGGGCCCAAGAAGTTCTGACCGTTGATCTGATGATCAACGACCCTAGATGAGCCACGTGGCGCCCGCTCACCGCGCGCCTGCTTCCACCTTCAACCAAAGATCAGATCTCAACCATCGATCTCTGATCAGACGGCTGAGAACTGCGCGCACTCCCGGGGTCGTCGCGACAAAGCAGCAGGCGTAGCGCAGCGGTTAAAGTGCATGCCTGCTCCCACGTGATGCAGGTTCGAGCCACGTGGTGCGGGAATTCGAAGACAACGAGGTGCACGGATGAAATTCAGCCGTAGATCCGCACGTGAACAGTGACGATAGAGCCACGCGGCGTGCCCTCAGGCGCTGATCAGCCACGCGCACGCACATGCCGGACGACAACACCCATGCGCATGTGCACTCAAGGCACGATCCAAGCACGCCCGGGATCGGACGGCTCTCATGCCACGCCCAATGATTGAGTGCGAAGAAGAATGGCTGCAGGCGAGTGACCGGTAGGCTGGGGGCTTCATCGACGTTTTGGGAAGGGTTTTAGCGACGTCCCAGACGTCGCTAAAACCCCTTCTTCATTTGGAAAGCCCTTCTCCCTATTTAAACCCCTTCCAACCACCCATTCAAGGCATTCACTCCACTTGCAACTACTCTACCCCTCTCTTAGCTAGCTTTAGGCCCTTTTGTAATCGCCAGAGACGACGAGCCACCGACAGAGCCTTCTCCACCACCATGGCTGCCTCACCACCCTCTTTCTCTCTCTTTCTTCCTCTCTTTTAAGCTTTACTTATGTTTAAGCATGTATCTAATGTTGTAATGTATGAACTAAAGCTGCATGATTAATGAAGTTGTTTTCCATTCAGTTGCCTACTATATTTCCTATTCAAGTTGCTTGTTAAGAATGAAATGATTCTAACCCTAATCTCTCTCTCTCTTTCTCTCTCTCTCTCTTACTTTTCACCCGTGCCTTTTCGCAAGCAAAACACCGCGATTTTCGTGACAATAAGTGACAAGAAAAATCCGATTTTCACGCCTCTCTGAGACCGACACTCGGACTCACATCCGTTTCTTTACTTTAAAACTGGCGTGCAAGTGCAAACTATAACGACACTTCTAAACACACATGCACGAAAGCACGTCAGTTTTTGGCGCCGTTGCCGGGGAGGCAACGGATTTGTTTTGTCACTTCCATTTTACATCCATTCTCACATCGCCTAACGCCTTATCTCCTTTTACTTGATGGCTGCAGGAATTCAGTGCTTGGACGGCGAAGCAACACAATCCATGACGATAGCAAGGGGGTAGGTGCAACAAGGACCGGTAGTGAGTAATTCTTCACTCATGACTGTTTGCTTGCGTGAAAAACTAAAAAAATTGTAAAATTAAAAAAAAATTGGCGTGGTGTATGATTACTTGACCCACATCCTTAACACATCACCCAGCAAAAAAATGTACACTCTAACATTCTGAATAAATTCTTGGAGTGTTCTTTTCTCTTTTTGAGTGGTGTTTGCGAAGCCACCTTGGATTGACTTGGGCCGCACCACTCAACCCTAAAAATGACTCATCTAATAGAAGCTGCATGATCATTAGGATGAGTATATTAGGATTTTAGAGCCTCTACACAATAAAAGGAAATCTACTTTCACTAAATTGTGTGCAAAACTTGATGTGCCCACTGAAACTTGTCTGAAAACATTAAGACACGTCAACCCTAAAAGACACTAAAGTAAGGATGAAACACTAAAAGACACCACATCTTGAAAAAAATCCTTGCTTGAAAATCATTCTTTGATAGAGGCACACACTCTGAAAGTAGAAAATTAAGAGGCACCACCCCAATCAACACCTCATCACATAACCCAAGCACAAGCACTATCCTAGCCCTTTTAAAACTAAGTAGACATGCCCTAGGCAGGACTGAGTTAAGTCTCGAAAGGTGAGGTTTTGTTCGCTGGGCACTTGGCTTTCATTCCCCTGGTAGAATCTGGTGACTAGGTTGCGGGGCAGTGTCAAACGACGGCGATTGTAGGGTCTACGGAACCGGCGGCGCAAG
The DNA here is from genome assembly GCA_037157565.1 of Thalassia testudinum. Taxonomy (NCBI): domain Eukaryota; kingdom Viridiplantae; phylum Streptophyta; class Magnoliopsida; order Alismatales; family Hydrocharitaceae; genus Thalassia; species Thalassia testudinum. Next base: position 9,810,126 of record JAZHRO010000058.1, on the reverse strand, counting down.
CCAAAGGAAGAACCTTCTCTGCAATCCCCTCGTAATCAACCTGGCCAGATTAGCCTTGGGAAGGGGAGTCCAGTGCTCACGGACTTAATCACCCTTTTTGAGATTTCTAGGTCTCCTAAGGAATACACCATAAGGACTAGGCTTGTTTGCTTGATTGAATACATTTCTTGCATCTGTCGCTCTCCGCATCCCCTCCTGTTCTTCTCTAGTGTATGCACGGGAGACGCTCACTGCATCCCGAGTTGTTTATTTTGGGACAGGAATCTAGGCGACATGATTCTGTTAGAAACATGGCTGAACCTAAGGTAGATGACGTTGAGGATCAACCCCCACCAGACACAATGGCCATCATCCAAGCCCAAATTAATGCAAACCACTGGCTTCAGCAACAACAGATCCACACCATCATGCAAGCCATACACCAGTTACAGAACCCACAAGGGCAACAACCACCACCTTTCCAAGGCCCACAAGGGCAACCATCACTCGATGTACCACCATTTTAGGATCAACCGAGGCCCCTCCACGATTTCTACAATCCTTCTGCCATTAGAGTCGAGCGACACCTTAGGATCCCCAAAGGGGGAGATGATTTTGAGCTAAAACCAAATGTCTTAAGTATGATCTAGAGCCACTTCCATGGAAGCTCAAATGAGGACCCCTTCCAGCACCTAGAGGATCTCGACCACATAGTACAAACTGTGAAACCTAGGAACATTAGCCTTGACATTGTTCTAATTAAGATGTTTCCCTTCTCGTTAAGAGACAAGGCTTCTCACTGGCTTAGAACCCTAGGTAGACCCATCACCACCTGGGAAGAACTGAGGCATGCATTTCTAAGGAAATTCTTCCCCATAGGAAAGACCAATGCCCTCAGAAGAGCTATTACTACCTTTACACTCCAGGGTGGGGAACAGTTCCATGAGGCGTGGGAAAGATTTAATGAACTTTTGAGGAAATGCCCACACCACGGAGTACCAAGGTGGCAATTGGCCCAGATTTTCTACCACGTTCTGGACAGCAACCTACGAAACTTCATCGATGCCTCATGCGGGGGGAACTCCTTGAACAAGGACGAGGAGAGCGCGTTTGAGCTCTTTGAGTCCATGAGCAAGAATTCTCTCAACAATGCCTCCATGACCTAGTTTAATGAAACCAGTCAACCCCGTGGTGGGATTTATGAGGTACAGGAAAATTCTAGAATGGTTGACATGGACATCATTGCCAAGAAACTAGACCGAGTGGAATTGGTGGACAAAAAGATTGATGAGCTACTGAACCAGACCAGGAACCCGTTACAGACCTTCTCCCTAGCAAAGGGAGCACATAATGTTGGCCTGGTCCAACCCTTAACCCAACTGAACCTGGAACAACCCCTGGCCACGTTCCAGGGAGGGACCTTTGCTCCCTCAACCCTTGATTACTCTCTTCCCTTTCCATCGACATCGGTTATCCTTGAAGATGTACAAGCTGTCCAAGGTTATGCTAAACTTGACCCTTTCTCCAACACTTACAACGCTGGCTGGCGTAATCACCCCAAATTTGGTTGGACGAACCAGAAACCACTGCAATTCCAAAACCAGCCCAGGCCAAACCAGCAGCCACACTTACCCCCTATCAGCAAGGACCACCGGTTAGACCCCCATATAATCAAAATAGGGCAGCCCCTCCCCCACAAAACCAAATGGACACCCTAATAAAAATGATGGCTGAAATGAACAAGAAACATCAAGAGGAAATGGCCTTAGTAAAGGGACAATTAAGCCAACTTCTGGACTGTAAACAACAAGGATCCCTACCTTCCCAGCCACAACCGAACCCGCGAAACATAATTAACAGAGGCCAAAACTCGCTAGGGTTCCAGGGCAATCCCGGGCAGGCTCACATGGTCCAACCAGCCCCACAAACACCCCCTGGGTTTGGTGCTTCTTCATCCTCGTCTTCTCAAGGATCGACCCATGGTCCCAATGCCTCTGCGAATGCGGTAACCTTGAGAAGCGACACCAAAACCCAGGACCCCAAATGGCTGACTCTCCCTGAGACTTCACCTGCTGAAATGCTCGACTCAGAAGAGTCACCAGAAAAACCCAAGGACCCAGAAATAGACCCGATCCATGTTCAGACACCCTACCCTAAGGCCTTGGAGACAATCAAGAAGAAGAAAAATGTTGTGAAAACTGAGGAGATTTTGGAGATCTTTAAGCAAGTACAGATTAATATTCCGCTCCTCGAAGCCGTTAAGCGCATCTCGGCTTACGCCAAGTTTTTAAAGGATGCCTGTATACCCAAACGTAAGCCAAGACCTCAAGCACCTAGGAAGGTTGTGCTTTCTGAACAAGCAAGTTCTATAATATCAAGCAACCTTCCGCTCAAGCGAACTGACCCAGGAGCATCCCTGATTTCCTGCAATATTGGGGACATGACATTTGATAGAGCGCTCCTGGACTTAGGTGCTTCTATCAATATGATTCCAACAACCTTGTACCACCAATTTGGTTTCGGAGAGTTGACACCCACACCTGTCACCATCCAGCTGGCTGATAGATCAGTGAAAACCCCGAAGGGGGTTGTCGAGGACGTAATCGTACGGGTCAAGGACTTCTATTTCTCGGTCGACTTCTTGGTGCTTGACATGGAAGTCCCTGAAAAATTACAGAATGCACCCATAACCTTGGGCAGACCTTTCTTAGCTACGGTTAAGGCAAACATTGATTGTGACACAGGATGAATGGAAATCGCCTTCAGAGATAGGAAAATGCAATTGGATATCTTCCGGGCGACAAAGTCTTTTGATTGCGATTGTGTTGAGGAACATGATCCCGTGAAACTCTGGTCGAGGAATGCCTCACCCTTAGTTTTGTCTCATACCACCAAACCCGTAATGACTATTCTGACCTATCACCGTCACTACCCGTGGACCTCTGTAAGGCTGATTACCATCACACAACACCATTCGAGGAGATCAATGTTGATTAACTCTTGCCTTTTCCCTTTCTGTCAACTATAGTTCCACCTGCACCCGAACTTAAGCCACTACCCGAGAATCTCAAGTATGTCTTCCTGGGACCTGACCAGACCTTCCCTGTGATTATTAATTCTTATCTAACCAAGGATCAGGAACTCAAGTTGACCGCGACCCTTTCAGAACATCGGACCGCCATTAGATGGACCATTTCAGACCTGAGAGGAATTAGCCCCACCTATTGCACCCATAAGATTTACTTGGAAGACGGGGCACGACCCTCCCGCCAGATGCAGAGACATTTAAACCCAAACATGCGGGAGGTCATTAAGAAAGAAATTATCAAGTGGCTTGACGCTGACATCGTCTATCCTATCTCTGATAGCCCCTAGGTGAGCCCCACTCAAGTGGTTCCAAAGAAAGCCGGGCTCACTGTTGTCACCAATGATCATGGCGAATGCATCCCCACCTGCACCACCACTGCATGGCGGGTGTGTATTGATTATAGGAAGCTTAATGAAGCCACTAAGAAGGATCATTTCCCCTTGCCATTCATTGACCAGATCCTTGAAAGATTGGCAGGGGAAAAGTATTTTTGCTTCCTGGATGGATATTCAGGATATAACCAAGTCGCAATTGCTCTGGAAGATCAAGAAAAGACCACATTCACTTGCCCGTACGACACATTTGCTTTCCGTCGAATGCCGTTCGAGTTATGCAACGCACCTGCTACCTTCCAGCGTTGCATGCTAGCCATTTTTTCAGAAATGGTGGGTGAATACTTAGAGGTCTTTATGGATGATTTCTCTGTATTTGGGAATTCATTCGACCATTGTCTGAGCAACTTAGAGAAAATCCTGAAATGATGTATCGAGGTTAATCTGGTGTTAAGTTGGGAAAGGAGCCATTTTATGGTTCAAGAAGGAATCGTCCTCGATCACATCGTATCACATAGGGGCATCGAGGTAGATTGGGCTAAGGTTGATTTGATTTCCAAACTCCCTCTGCCTGGCTCGGTTCGACAGATTCGCTCATTCCTAGGACACGTTGGCTTCTACCAAAGGTTCATTAAAGACTTTTCCAAGCTTTCCAAACCCTTAACTGACCTTCTGGCCAATGACGCCATATTCCACATGTCTTCTAATTGCATCCAGGCTTATCACACCCTCCGGGACTTAGTCTCCACAGCACCTGTAGTTCAGCCCCCGGATTGGTCCCAGGACTTTGAGATTATGTGTGATGCATCAGATTTTGCCATCGGCGCTATCCTAGGATAAAGATGAGACAAGAAGCCCGTGGTGATCTACTACGCGAGCAAAACGTTGGACGAGACCCAACGAAATTATACGGTCACAGAGAAAGAGTTGCTCGCTATAGTCTTTAGACTTGAGAAGTTCTGATCGTACTTGCTGGGATCCCACGTGACCATCTATACTGACCATTCAGCCATCCAGCACCTGTTGGCTAAGAAGGATGCCATGCCCAGGCTCATCAGATGGATCCTGCTCTTGCAAGAATTTGACTTGGAAATCCGCAATAAGGTCAGATCGAAGAATGTGGTGGCTGACCAATTGTCTAGACTTCACCCAGACCACATTGGACCATCCCTACCTTTATCTGACACCTTCCCCGATGAACACACTTTGGCTGTGCAAGATAAGAGACTGCCTTGGTATGCTGACTATGTCAACTACCTCATTGTAGGACAGACCCCGCACAGCTGGTCCAGATAGCAACGGGACAGGTTCTTGGTTGAGGCCAAGCACTATTTCTAGGATGATCCCATGCTGTTTCGCCTCTGTGCCGACCAGATTATCAGGAGGTGTATCCCCAAAAATGAAGTTCAGAGTGTGCTTTCCTTCTGTCATGACCAGGCTTGTGGTGGCCACTTCTCTGGAAAGAAAATGGCGGCAAAGGTTCTGCAGTCCGGATTCTACTGGCCTTCCCTATTTAAGGATGCACACAACTTTGCCAAGACTTGCTCACGTTGCCAAACGCTGGGGACCATGACCAGGAAAGATATGATGCCCCTCTGATTGCACAGCAAAAATACACCAACAATTGTGCCATCTTGTGCTATTTCCTAGCATTGCCAGTGCATATTAGGTAGCCATAGTCGCATTTGTGAAAATAAACGCATGCATGCATTTATTTGAGAGGGGAGGAGAGTGAATAAAATGGCCTTGAAATTAACGTATTCCTCAAGTGCTGCCTCACAAATTCACCATCTTTATTTTTATTTTTTATTTGGCTTTGAATTTCTTCTCCGCGGCTGCAGGGCATGGCTGCTTCTTCTTCGCACCATTCTTTGCACCAGCTTGCCCTGCCAGCCGCATGCATAGCCATGCACAGCCCAAGGCATGGCTGTGCTTGCCTCCATCCTCTTTAAAAAGCCCTCCTCGCTTCCTTGCACGGAGAGCCTGGTCCAACACTCACAGCACCCTTCCTTCCTCCAGGCTGTCTCCTCCCCTCTCCCCTCTATACGCAGCCTCTCTTCCTCCTGGAGAGCTACGCTGTGGGCAAGAGCAGCTCACAGTGGTACACAACTACCACTGTGAGTCCCACCACCGCCCAGCTCATCAAAGATCCGATGGGCATGGTGGTTTTCCTCTCTGTTTTCATCATTCCATCCATTTCTGCCATTGCCACATAGTCAAGCTTTGAAGCTCAACCGCAGCTGCAACAAGGAACCGGCCGCCCCACGATGCGCGCAGGCCACCGCATGCCCCTGCAGTAGCCGACGTAGCTCTTTCCGCGCGTGCAGGCTCTCTCCACAACGTCTACACACGCAGAACCGCCAGCAGCCGGTCGCGCGAGCTGAGTGTGCACTGTAGCCACTGTTCACGCTAGAGAGCGCGACACTGTGGCTACAGTGCGGTGACCAGAAAGTTTCTCACTTATTCGGTCACCGTGCGCTCTCTCTCCGCACCGCAACTGCCTCTATCCCACGCCCGCGTCTCTCTCTGCTCCCGCTCCAGCGCCTGCGCTCGCGTCTGCACCCGCCCGCTTCAGCGCCTGCTTCTTCGCCCGTGTTCACCTCAGTGCGCAACGCGGTGCGCTGCGGTCCGCAGCGCGCTGTGCTACACCTTCCTCCCATGCCCGCCCTCTCCAGCGTGCGCGCGCATCTTCGCGCGCTTGCGTGCCTACGCCTGTGCGTGGGCCATCAGACGACGGCTGAATCCTCCGGACGACTTAACTCGCCCGTGCCTTCTTCACTTCAGCAGACGCGCTCTCTCTCTCTCTCTCTCACAGACACACCTCACGCGCACACACACACCACACTTGTACACACTCACGTGTACATTCACTCACTCACTTGTACACAACTATATACTCATATATATATATTTATATACGTATATATATATACATATATCTATACATATATTATTACCTATACAACTAAGTATAAGTATATATACATATATATACACATATATTTATACATACATACATATATATATACATATATATCTATAGCTATAAATATATATATATATACATATATCTATATAAATAGATACTTATACTAATATATCTATATACATATATACACATATATAACTATATACATACATCTATCTATATATATTTACATACCTATATATATATATATACATATACATATATATATATATATATATACATATACATATATATATATAACTACATATACACCTATATAATCATAACCATATCTATATATATACATATAAATATATATTTTCATATCACCTACCACACATTGTATCGCGGGAATATCTGCACCAGTTGATGATATTCCCCGATACACGAGTACAGAAAGCGTCTCTACACACATCTTCCACCATCCATCCTACATTCCACACGGCACTTCGTCCTGTTGGTTGCGTCTTCCTAGACGACGATCAACTCGACACCGTGCTACACGCCATTTCCACCTCCATCCCCACCCCTATATATATATATATATATATATATATATATATAATATTTTATTTCTATTTTGATTTCCTGATATCAAAAAGATAAATATCTATATATATAAGAGAAAAGATAATCCTTGACTTGTAGGTACTCAGTCTTGCGAATAGCAAGACCAGTTTTAGAACCCTAATTTGGCTCAAAGCCAAGAACCTGATTTTGAGGGCGTACCTCAAGGACAAAAATTATCAAAAAAAAATCTTAAATAGAAAAACACCAAAAACATAATAAGCGAACGGAAGAGATTTGTTGTAGGACAGGCGTAGAAACTTATTCACCTCTAATCCCGCTTCCCTAAGTTCAACCCTGGGCCTAAAAGTGACTAAGATAAAAATCAAGTAGGCCAGGTTAAAATTTTTTGTAAAAAGATGGTTAGGCTCGATTTAGGTTAACCACTATACTAATTTCAATGATTAAATCACCATATTAACACAACCTATCTGAGCCTAACCACACCTTTTTCTGGCGCCGTTGCCAGGGAAGTGCGCATTCAGGTAAGTTTCGACTCCATTCCTTTAATTTCTCTCTTCTCATACCCTTCTCTTCATGGGTGTTTCTGTTTGTTGGTGTGCAGGTGAACCAGTTGTAAGGAGAAGGCAGGCAGACGAAGTCGGAGATGTGGGCAGATCCAAGGCGAAAACTAGAGTGTGAAGTTGCCGGCACCGCACTGGAGCTTCGCACACATTGCTGATCAGGTAGGTCGCTCTTAGCAACTTAGGTCAACTTGTCACCTTAATAAAAAAAAATACTAAAAAAAAAAAGAAAAAAACTTCTTGGGATCTCTTGGGGCAAGTGGATTAAAAATCACTTGTTTGATTGTTTGCCATCACTCCCACAGCCCTGGGATTTCCCGCCAAACTTCGCATAGCAAAGATCCAAGAATCTTGATTTTTGAATCTTTCATCGTGTGAAGTATTCTTTGAGGCAAATATAAATAGATTGATTGCCATCCCTCTTTGCCTCATTTATCTACAATTCGGGATCACCTTTTTGGTGGGAAGACTTGGAATTGAGTTGATTCCAACCCCACCACGACCTTTCACGTGCCTAAGATTCGATCCCGAATACTTCAACCCCAACAATTTGATTTTCTTTATCTTATGGTTGAGCCTTGTGTGTGGAAATCATTTTGGTAATTGGGAGCACTTGAATTGAAGTGCTTTAGCTCCCTTTCACACAAATCTAAAATTGACTCGTGCATCCACACAGAAATCTCCATCTAGGGAAGCCCATTGCATTTTAGCATGCATTAACCAACTGACATTGAAGAAGGGTTTGTTGGGCTTAGAAAAAAACTTGTATTCTCTCAAAACCTGGAGATTGGTTGAATTGGTAATTCAGTGAAATCCTAAAACCCATACTACTTAAGGCTAAAATTCTAAAAACCATTCACCAATTAAAACTTCAATTCGGGGAGATTTCCCCATTGCATGCTTGGTTTACACACTTTACAAAATCAACCACTTGGCCATTACCCATAAATAACGCCCTTCACATTCCAGAAGCACTTGATCCTAAGCCTCTAACTAAAACTGGTAGCAACTTGACCCTTATTAAGGATTGGAGGTCTAACTACCTGCCTGTAGCGCCTACGTGCTGGTGAGGGTTCCCACGTGCTATCGGGTGTCTAAGACTGGGGCAAACGGCCTTTCAATCTGGCTCGGTGGTTCCGCGGTGCTCGCATTCGGTTCCGTAGGTCATGATAGTAAGTAACTTAGATCTTTAGGTCTAAGGGCACACTGTAGAGGTTAGGAATTTGATTGTTTGGTCATCAAGTGTACCTTTGCAGCGTCATTTCTCTCATCTCCTTTTCCCTTCGTATCCCCCCAATTCTTCCTGCGGTAGTGCATGTTTGGGAGGAGGTCACAAAACCCTGAACTGTGTGAATTATCTAATAATTTTAGAAAGGAAGCCGAATCATCCTCCTCCTCCACAAACATGACTGCACGCCCACCCCCAAATCCTGAGGGAGGAAACCACCCTCAAAATCCACCAGGTGGTGGAGCCTTGGATCCCATAACCCACCTCCAAGCCCAAATGGAAATGTATAATGAATAAATTGAGGCCATTAGGGAAACATTGGAGGAAATGCAGAACCCTCCCGAACGGGAGGAGCCTAGGTCTCTTAGCTCATATCATAATCCCACTGCTACAGAGACCGTAGGACAAATTCGGGTCCCCATGGGTGGGGACGACTTTGAATTGAAACCTAACATAATTGGCCTGATAAATTTTCACTTCCATGGTCTTGCAAGTGAAGATCCTTTTCTCCACTTGGAAGACCTAACCCGATTGGCTGAAACAGTTAAACCGAGAAATATCAGGTTACCTATAGTCCTCATGAAAATGTTCTCGTTTTCATTGTGGGATAAAGCGTCGCAGTGGTTACTCACCCTTGGGAGAACCATCCACTCTTGGGAAGAGATGCGAACGGCGTTTCTCAAGAAGTTCTTTCCAATTGGACGAACCAATGCACTTTGCCGTGTTATCACCTCATTTACACAACAAAACAGCGAACAGTTTCATGAGGCATGGGCGAGATATAATGACCTCCTCAAGAAGTGTCCGCACCACGGTCTGCCTAAGTGGCATATAGCCCAGATTTTCTACTATGGGCTAAATGAGACTTTGAAGCAGTTTGCAGATGCTTCCTGCAGAGGGTATTTCATGAATAAAGACGAGAATGGAGCATTTGAATTACTTGAAAATATGAGCGAAAACTCAATGAACAATGCCTCCATTGTCGCCTTTAATCGTACCAGCTTTCCCCGTAATGTCCATGAAGTTGACACAGGACCTTCCCATTCATCCATAGATCTCAGCCTTATCGCATAGAAATTGGATGAAGTCTCTGTCGTGCACAAGAAGCTAGACGAGCTTCTGGCCAGCCCCACCCGTTCTATGGCAAACACCCCCACCTCACCACTTCGTCACAATCCCAATTCTTCCAACACCAGGCTTATCTCTAGAAACCCCGTAAGACCTTCCTTACCGAGTGTCGCGCTGAGCGATTCGGTAAGTCATGTGGATCTGGCTTCTGCAAACTAGTATTTTGACATGGAGGACCAAGCCTCCATGTGCTCAGAAGCGTATTTACATGCGGACGCATCTTCTAGCATAGAATATGCTTGCGCCCTGGGGAACAACCCATTCTCTGCCACTTATAACCCAGGGTGGTGAAATCATCCAAACTTCGCATGGTCCAACAACCCGCAGCACCAAAACCCTACGGGTGGACCAATGCGATCATCCACACCCATCATCCCAAGGGCCCAGTCTAATCCTACGGCGAATCCGCCATTGGGTCCTTGCGTACCGCAAACAGAACACGCATCAAGTCCTCTTGACAAATTGATGCGAATGATGATGGAAATGTCAAAGTGCCATGAAGAGAACATGACCTCTCTTCAGCACCAATTGGCACAGCAGAATGCTGAGATCAGTCAGCTACGCATGGCGACTCGATCTCAGGGCACTCTCCCAGCCCAACCTATTCCCAACCCGCGAAATTTCGTACCCCGTGGTCCTCAACTACAAGTACGGACTTCTCAGGGACAGGTTCATTAGATTCTGTAGACTCCGAGCATTCCACCAGGATTTCAGGCTAATCCCGCTGCAGCACCTCACTCTTATGTCAATATTGCAAACCCTCCTCCACCTTATGATCCCATTGGACCTGCATCATCCAATGCGATCACTACGAGGAGTGGCAAGCAGGCCGTCGATCCACCTCGACCTGATCCTGGCCCATCTTCTTCATTGCCCTCTCATTCAGGATGCGCACTGCATTCGCGAGAGGACAATACACCCAAATTGGTGCCAGAATCAATCCCATTCCTTGAGGCTCTACTGAGGGAGCCAAAAGGCAAAAAGAAAGATATGCAGGCCTTTGATAACCTGTGTAATTTGTTTAGGGATGTTAAAATCAAGGTACTCCTGCTCGAGGCTATCGATCACATACCTACTGTCGCCCGATTTTTCAAAGACTACACAACACCCAGGTGACAGTCAAAGAAAACTAAGAATCCGGTGGCTCTCTGGCCTCATGCGAGTTGTGCTATCTATCAAATCTACCACCGAAGCAGAAAGATCCAGGCACACCGCTTATTTCCTGTAGCATCCAAGGCTACAATTTTAACCATGCCCTGCTTGATCTAGGATCTTCCATCAATCTTATACCAACCATCATGCTCGAAAAATTTTCCTTGGGAAATCTGAAACCCACCCCTGTCACGTTACAGTTGGCAGATCATTTTGTAAAAATTCCAAAGAGTGTGGTGGAAGACGTGGTGGTTAGGGTCAACAGTCTCTATTTTCCTGTTGACTTTCTTGTTTTAGATATGGAAGTTCCTAGCTCACTTTCTGATTGTCCGATCATCCTTAGTCGACCTTTCTTGGCCGCAGCCCGTGCCCATATCGACTGCGAGTCAGGCTGTATTGAGATTGCCGTTGGATCTGAGAAGCTCAAGCTTAACATCTTCAAGGCAGCCAAGAACTTTGATTGCGATTGCATCGAGGATGACACGTCTGACGAGGACATGGCCCTCAGCGCATGTATCAGACTAATTGGGACCTATTCTAACTGCTGCGGACTACCTTTAAACACTGACGATTGCCTGACCAACACATATTGTGACGTTTCCCCATCCCTCCCTATTCCCGTACCTTCTCCTGACTAGACTTCTGACGAGGTTTTCTCCGCTTCCCATACCTCGTGGTCTGAGCTATATTCGGGCTACTCACCGCCGGTTCACACTCTTGAAGACCAGATTGCCCTTTCTTTCCTGCCAAATCAGGAGGAGTTGCAACTCCACACTGGGACCTTAAGCCCATTTACTACCCACTGGGGATATTCCTTTATGGATCCATCTATCCAGGAAGCCCCTCTTCTTGGCCAATCTGAGGGCTAACTTCTTCCTCTTGACTTGTTTTCCGATCAGCCTAGGACACTCTCTTCCCAGGAAATGCCAGATCTTTCACCATCCACTCCCGAGCTGAAAGAGCTGCCTAGTACACTTAAGTATGTTTTCTTGGGACCAAATGAAATGCTCCGTAATCATCAGTTCAAAATTGACTAGGGAGCAAGAGTGCAAACTAACGAAGGTCCTTATGGAACACAAGGCAGCCATTGGATGGTCTTTATCAGACTTAATTGGCATTAGCCCCTCCTACTGCACTCACCGTATATATACAGAGGAGGAGGCTCGACCTTCCTACGAGATGCAGCGACATCTTAACCCTAACATGCGGGAGGTCGTTAAGAAGGAAATTATTAAGTGGCTGGATGCAGGTATAATCTACCCGATCAGCGATAGCCCCTGGGTGAGTCCAATTCACGTAGTGCCCAAAAAGGTGGGACTCACCATCCGTGTCAATGACAGGGGTGAATCCATCCCTACACGCACTCCTACATCTTGGAGAGTGTGTGTAGATTATAGGAAACTCAATGCTGCAACTAAGAAAGATCACTTTCCACTACCTTTCATTGACCAAATCCTGGAGCGGTTAGCGGGAAATAAATTTTTCTGTTTCCTGGATGGATTCTCAGGATATAACCAGGTGGCAATTGACCCCCGAGACCAAGAGAAAACCACCTTTACCTGCCCCTTCGGCACCTTTTCATTTAGAAGGATGCCGTTTGGACTTTGTAACATGCCAGCAACTTTCCAGAGATGTATGCTGGCGATATTCCATGACATGGTGGGTGACTTTCTCGAGGTCTTCATGGATGACTTTTCAGTCTTTGGGCCATCTTTCGATGACTGTCTTGCCAACCTAACCCGTATCTTTAGGAAATGTATTGATGTAAACCTCGTGCTTTCTTGGGAAAAAAATCATTTTATGGTACACGAGGGAATTGTTCTTGGGCATATCATCTCTGATAGGGGTATCGAGGTTGACAGAGCTAAGCTTGAGGTAATTGCTGATTTACCTGTGCCTGGCTCTGTCAAACAAATCCTCTCCTTCCTGGGACACGTCAGTTTCTATAGGAGATTCATCAAAGATTTCTCCAAGATTTCTCGACCTTTAACTCATCTCCTATCAACTGGTGTACCCTTCGATATGGGCTCCAACTGCATACAAGCATTCATGTAGCTGCGTAATGCCGTCACCAAGGCCCCTATTCTCTAGCCACCTGATTGGTCCCTCAACTTTGAACTCATGTGTGACGCTTTCGACCTTGCAGTCGAAGCCATCCTGGGACAAAGACACGATAAACACCCCTTCGTGGTGTACTATGCCAGTAAGACGTTGGACGAGGCCCAACGTAATTATACTACCACTGAGAAAGAACTATTGGCGGTCGTCTTTGGGCTGGAGAAATTCCACTCTTACCTTCTGGGTTCACATGTTATTGTTTCACTGATCACGCGGCCATTCGCCATCTCATGCACAAGAAGGATGCCAAGCCCAGACTGATTTGTTTGATCCTTCTACTCCAAGAATTTGACATTGAGATCCGCCATAAGGCTAGAGCCCAAAATGTTGTGGCTGATCATCTTTCTAGACTGGACCTTGACCATATTGGACTTACTCTGCTGATTAATGAGATTTTTCCTGATGAGCACCTATTGGCAATTAATGTGGCAAGTGGACCTTGGTATGCCGACATTGCCAATTACCTTACTTCTGGATCCCTTCCACGTGGCTGGCCTAAAAACCAGTGCAAGCGCCTCATGGCAAAAGCAAAGTATTATTTCTGGGATAATTCACTTCTTTTTCGAATAGGTGCTGATCAAATCATCCGTCATTGTATTCCTGACAGCGAATTCCCCAGTGTGCTACCCTTCTGCCACGATCAGGCCTGCGGAGGCCATTTCTCTGGGAGGAAAACTACAGCCAAGGTGTTGCAGTGTAGTTTCTTTTAGCCCTCCCTTCACCAGGATGCACACAATTATGCCAAACATTATACTTGGTGCCAATTGTTAGGGTCTGTCACGTCGTGACATGATGCCATTGCAACCCATCTTAGCTGCGAAAATCTTCGACATTTGGGGAATTGATTTCATGGGTCCCTTTCCTCCTTCCAACGGCTTCGAATTTATCCTCGTGGCTGTTGATTATGTTTCAAAATAGATCGAGGCTATTCCCACGCGCCGTGCTGACCATATTGTATCAACTCGATTTGTCAAAGACCACATTTTTGCACGCTTTGGGATCCCTCGAGCCATTATCTCAGATGGAGGAAGCCACTTTACCCATGCGTCTTTTCAGGCACTTCTAAGGAAATACGGAGTCCACCATCGTATCGCATCCCCGTATCATCCTCAGACGAATGGCCAGGCAGAGGTGTCAAACCGGCAAATCAAGCAAATTCTCTAGAAAACGATTCGGCCTGATCGTAAGGATTGGTCCGACAAGCTGATTGACGCACTTTGGACGTATCGGACCGCCTTCAAGTCTCCCCTTGGTATGTCTCCTTATAGAATCATTTACGAGAAGCCTTGTCATTTGCCCGTGGAGCTGGAGCACCGTGCTTATTGGGTGGTTCGCCAATGTAACCTCGACCCAGACCTGTGTGGTCGAGAAAGGAAACTTCAACTCCAGGAGCTGGAAGAGCTCTGTCGTGAAGCCTATGATTTTGCCTTAACTTTCAAGAAATGCACTAAGGCTTTTCACGACAGCCCTATTTGGCGAAAGGAATTTGAGCCATCTCAGCAAGTTTGGCTCTACAATGCTCGACTCAAATTCTTTCTTGGGAAATTGAAGTCCAAATGGACTAGTCCTTTCTTGGTCTCGAGACCATTTTCCAACGGGGCCGTTGAGATTGAAGATCCCAAATCTGGGCATAAATTTACGGTCAATGGGCAGCGTTTGAAACCCTATCTTACTCATGAACCTGCCCCCATTGGAGAAACTGTTGCCCTACTGGAGGGTAACTAATGTCGTGCCTCATTCTGAGTCCAGCTGGGGACGTTAAATTCAGCGCTCGTTGGGAGGCACCCCAACAACACTCCACCACTGTCACGCTCACTTTACTTTTCACTTCACCACCCACCCTACCACCTTGCTGTTTACCCTACACCTCACTTTACACCTTGCTTAATTCGCTCAGGCTTGGCTTAATTCACTTAAGCATTGACAAGATAGATCGGAATCTCTCCTAACTAGGGACGTATTCTTGTACTTGAGACACCAGTACAGGATTCATTAGTTTGCTTCTACTCGAGAGCCTAAGTAATCTTGGTTCACACTACACATATCAAGAAAGACCAGGTGAACATAAGATCCAACCCTAGTGTTAATTAGGGAAGGTGGAGTCCTTACCTGTGCGCACAGGTAGACTTTTTATCCCAGGCTTTAGTCTTGTGTTTAAGAGAGACTCTTTCCACCAAAAAGGAACTCTCCCTCCAAAAGAAAAGTGTGCTCCTCCAAATAATGTTGTAAGAGATATCCTGACACGTGTTTCAAAAAAAAAAAAAAGATGCAAATAAGTCAGTATATCTCACAAATGTCTGTAAAGTCTTCACCCTACAAAAGTTCTTCAGGGCAAGTTACAAATACCCTGTTTTCTTTGAGCTACAAATGTCACAAAATGGGAGTTGAGTTTTCTGTCATCTTTTTGAGGGTCAATCCAAAGACACGAGCTGAAACTAAGACCAACCTACACTTAAAAATTCGTGAAACCTTAGGCTTGAGTCTTAACGTTCATCTGGTCAGTCTTGATCCTTCACTAAGCACAAGCCATAATCTCTTGAGCTCTCGAGTACGGCAAAAACCTCCTGAGTCCTGGAAATCGTACTTAAGGTTTAAATATCAAGAGTCCTGGTTAGTCGAGAGATGGTCTATGTCACATAAGACTTAAAGTACTGGTATTCTTCCCTGCAATTGGTTCTCACAATATCCAACAAATAAACACACCTATGCCGCCTCTGAAGAAAATCTTCAGCTTAAGATCATTTCTAAATACAATACAAAAATGTTTTGGTAGGGACTAGCAAAAGATAGGCATGGGGGTATGATTGTACAGCAAAAATACACCAACAATTGTGCCATCTTGTGCTATTTCCTAGCATTGCTAGTGCATACTAGGTAGCCATAGTCGCATTGGTGAAAATAAATGCATGCATGCATTTATTTGAGAGGGGAGGAGAGTGAATAAAATGGCCTTGAAATTAATGTATTCCTCATGTACTGCCTCACAAATTCACCATCTTTATTTTTATTTTTTATTTGGATTTGAATTTCTTCTCCACGGCTACAGGGCATGGCCGCTTCTTCTTCGCGCCATTCTTTACACCAGCTTGCCCTGCCAGCCGCATGCACAGCCATGCACAGCCCAGGGCATGGCTGTGCTTGCCTCCATCCTCTTTAAAAAGCCCTCCTCGCTTCCTTGCACGGAGAGCCTGGTCCAACACTCACAGCACCCTTCCTTCCTCTAAGCCGTCTCCTCCCCTCTCCCCTCCATACGCAGCCTCTCTTCCTCCTGAAGAGCTACGCTGCGGGTAGGAGCAGCTCACAGTGGCACACAACCACCACTGTGAGTCCCACCACCGCCTAGCTCATCAAAGAGCTGGTGGGCATGATGGTTCTCTTCTCTATTTTTGTCATTCCATCCATTTCCGCCATTGCCACAGAGTCAAGCTTTGAAGCTCAACCGCAGCTGCAGCAAGGAACCGGCTGCCCCACGCCGCATGCAGGCCACCGCGTGCCCTTGCAGCAGCCGGCGTAGCTCTTTCTGCGTGCGTGGGCTCACTCCGCAACGCCCGCACACGCAGAACCACCAATAGCCAGGCACACGAGCCGAGTGCGCACTGTAGCCACTGTTCACGCTAGAGAGCGCGACACTGTGGCTACAGTGCGGTGACCGGAAAGTTTCTCACTTATCCGATCACCGCGCGCTCTCTCTCCGCGCTGCAACTGCCTCCATCCTGCTCCCGCATCTCTCCCCATGCCTGCTCTAGCGCCTGCGCTCGCTTCTACACCTGCCCGCTTCAGCTCCCGCGTTCACCTCAACACGCAGCGCGCTGCGCTACACCTTCCTCCCATGCCTGCTCTCTCCAGCGTGTGCATGCATCTTCGCACGCCTACGCACCTGCGCCTGCGTGTGGGCCATCAGACGACGGCTGAAGCCTTTGGACGACTTAACTCGCCCGCGCCTTCTTCACTTCAGTAGACGCGCTCTCTCTCTCTCTCTCACAGACACACACCTCACGCACATACACACACCACACTTGTACACACTCACGTGTACATTCACTCACTCACTTGTACATGACTATATACTTATATATATATATATATACATATATATATATTTACCTATATATATATATTTATATACGTATATATATATATACACATATATCTATACATATATTATTACCTATACAACTAAGTATAAATATATATGCATATATATATATACACATATATACACATATATTTATACATACATATATATATATATATACATATATATATCTATAGCTATATATATATATATATCTACATATATCTATATACATAGATACTTATACTAATATATCTATATACATATATACATATATATAACTATATACATACATTACTATATATATATATATATATATCTATATCTATATAGTTATATATATACATACATATATATCTAATTATAAATACATATATATATATATATATATATATATATATATACATACATACATACATCTATCTATATATATTTACATACCTATATGTATATATATACATATACATATATATGTATATAACTACATATACACCTATATAATTATAACCATATCTATATATATACATATAAATATATATTTTCATATCACCTACTACATGTTGTATCGCGGGAATATCTGCACCAGTTGCTGATATTCCCCGATACACGAGTACAGAAAGCGTCTCTACACACATCTTCCACCATCCATCCTACACTCCATGCGGCACTTCGTCCTGTTGGTTGCATCTTCCTAGACGATGATCAACTCGACACCGTGCTACACACCATTTCCACCTCCACCCCCACCCCTATATATATATAATATATATATATACATACTATATTTATCTTATTTCTATTTCTCTTTCCTGATATCAAAAAGATAAAATATATATATATAAAAGAAAAGATAATCCTTGACTTGCAGGTACTCAGTCTTGTGAATAGCAAGACCAGTTTTGGAACCCTAATTTGGCTCAAAGCCAAGAACTTGATTTTGAGGGTGTACCTCAAGGATAAAAATTATCAGAAAAAAATCTTAAATAGAAAAACACCAAAAACATAATAAGCTAATGGAAGAGATTCATTGTAGGACAGGCGTAGAAGCTTATTCACTTCTAATCCCGCTTCCCTGAGTTTGACCTTGGGCCTAAAAGTGACCAAGATAAAAATCAAGTAGGCCAGGTTAAAAATTTTTGTAAAAAGATGGTTATGCTCGATTTAGGTTAACCACTATACTCATTTCAACGATTAAATCACCATATTAACACAACCTATCCGAGCCCGACCACCCTCTAGCCCATTTTGATTGTCGAAATCTTCGACGTTTGGGGTATCGATTTTATGGGCCCCTTTCCACCATCCAACGACTTCGAGTACATCCTAGTCTCAGTAGACTATGTTTCTAAATGGATTGAAGTCGTCGCCACCCACCGATGCGATCACAGGACTATCATAGACTTTGTTAAGCAGAACATCTTTTCCCGATTTGGAATACCATAGGCCATGATCAGTGATGGTGGAAGTCATTTTATCCACTCCCAATTCTGTGCCCTACTTAGAAAATACGAGGTTAACCACCGCATCGCTACCCCATATCAGCCGCAAACAAATGGGCAAACCAAGGTCTCCAATAGACAAATCAAGAACATTTTACAAAAGACTATGAGACCTGAATGGAAAGACTGGTCCACACGACTAGATGATGCCCTGTGGGCATATAGGACCGCTTTCAAGACCCCGATAGGCATGTCGCCTTATCGCCTGGTCTTTGGCAAAGCCTGCCATCTTCCTATTGAATTGGAACACCGAGCTTACTAGGCTGTCAAGCAATGTAACATGGATTCCCAGTTAGCCGGTGCATAGAGGACGCTCCAATTATCTGAGCTCGAAGAAATTCGTCAGGATGCTTTTGAGAATAGTCGACTATATAAAGGAGAAAATGAAAACTGTCCACGACCGACTCATCCATAGAAAGACCTTTGAGCCTAACTAGCAAGTCTGGCTATTCGACGCCCACCTAAAACTCTTTCAGGGGAAACTCAGGTCCAAATGGACAGGACCATTTCAGGTGGTTAAGCCTTACTCTAATGGGGCGGTTGAAATCGCTGATCCAAACACTAGTCACACTTTTACAGTTAATGGTCAAAGATTGAAACACTTCCTAGCCCAGGTTCCCCCAAAGGAGAGTGTCACCCTCATTGAGGGATGACACGAAGCACCGCCCAGCTGGAGGCGTTAAACTCAGCCCTTCCTGGGAGGAAACCCAGAGGATTCAAACTGATCCGGTATTGTACGTCACTCAGGTAATATCTTTTTAACCCTTGTTGCATCCATGTATTTGCCAATGAGGACATTGTCCAACTTAAGCATGGGGGGGTGGTAAATGGCACGATCCTGAGCTCATTTAATCAGTCTGAATAAATAAATAAATAAAATTTTGAATTTAGGAAGAAACTTAGGCATTAGAAACTTGTCAATAGTGGGAAATAATACAAAAAGAACTTGAACACTTAGACTTTTCAGGCCTTCAGGCTTAATCAGCCCTGGTGTCCATTAAAATATGGATTTAGCTTCGAATCCTTGCAACCTTAAGCTACTCTAATCCACCTACTAAATAAGGTGATAAGTATACGAATTATCAACTCGCCCTCTAACTTAGAAGAACTTTGAGTCTAAGCATCTGCACACATTCTTGTACAAACTCACTCCTCGGAGATTTTGACAGAAATTGGGTAGCTAATGAACTCTCTAGGGTGGTATGGCTGGCAAGTTGTCGTGGGTAATAGCCCATTGCCAGGTTGTCCAGAGCCCAGCCACGGGACCACTTCTTCTTTATTACCTCTAGGTACATTTGAGATCAGGGAAGCCACCTACAAAAAAAAAAAGGGAGAAGAAAAGAAAACAAAATAAACCATACTTCACCACACGAGTATGGTTGGCAAGTGATCATGGGTAACAGCCCATTGGTCGGTTGTCCAGAGCCCAGCTCAGTAATTGCACAAAAAGAACCAAAACACTTAAGGAAGAAGCGGGGAAGTAGTATAAGCTAGGGAGATATACACCGGAAAAATCCTTGTGTTGACCCCAATTAAAACAAATGTAGGGAGAAAGCTACCAATTGAACAAATACACCTTCAGGCAAAATACTTCCTCTCCCGGTCACCTAGGGACGTAGAAACCCGAAGTCTGTCTGAATTATCATTGAGTGAGTCTATCACAATCTTCACACCAAGATGCTTAGCACTTAGGGTTTTGACCAAGTTTCGGGTGGGTTGGGTAGCCGTAAAAAGTTACCAACCCACTCTGAATTCCAAAAAAAATTCTAAAATATATATATATATATATACATACATTAAAGCAAGGATTCAGGCGATTCATATTTTGGCAGACACCCGAGCACTGCTTAGTCTTTGTGGATTAAGATCTTAGTATATTTCCTCCTATTGACAAGTGACAAAGTGTCTAACCAATTACTTCCTAAATTCTGACAGAAAATAAAGACTAGAATAAACCTTGCTAGGGACTAGCAAGGAGTAAGCATGGGGGTATGATAACACTGTATATGGTGGAGATAATTCTATTAAATAGGGCCCATCGTAAGAATAAAAGGCACAACATAAGTAGAATGGGAGCATTACATGCATCATATGCCAAGATTTCCTATAAAATAGTATTAACAGCCATTTGTATAAGCACTTCTCAAAGTAGGCCTCAGATGAGCAATCGGACTGCATGGATGGATTCAGAACGACGAACGGAGTCCAACGGACTCAAAATCGGCCAAATCCGACATCCGGAGCTCCCACAATGGGCCCAAGAAGTTCTGATTGTTGATCTGATGATCAACGACCCTCGATGCGCCACGTGGCACCCGCTCATTGCTCACCCGCTTCCACCTTCAACCAGAGATCAGATCTCAGCCATCGATCTCTGATCGAACGACTGAGAACCGCACGCACGCCCACAGTCGCCGCGACAAAGCAGCGGATGTAGCGCAGCGATTAAAGTGCACGCCTGCGCCCACGCGACGCAGGTTCGAGCCGCGCGGTGCGGGAATTCGAAGACAACGAGGCACGCGGACGAAATTTAGCCATAGATCCCCACGTGAACGGTGACGATAGCGCCACAAGGCACACCCTCAGGTGCTGATCAGCCACGCTCGCGCACACGCTGGACGACAACGCCCACGCGCACGCGCACTCAAGGCGCGATCCGAGCATGCCCGAGAGAAGATCTTAGTCGTCCAATCGAATATGCCACGCCCACAGATCGAGCGCAGAGAAGAATGGCTACGAGCGAGCAACCGGCAGGCTGGGGGCTTCACCAACGTTTTGGGAAGGATTTTAGCGACGTCCCGGACATCGCTAAAACCCCTTCTTCATTTGGAAAGCCCTTCTCCCTATTTAAACCCCTTCCAACCACCCATTCAAGGCATTCACTCTACTTGCAACTACTCTACCCCTCTCTTAGCTAGTTTTAGGCCCTTTTGTAATCGCTGGAGATGACAAGCTGCCGACGGAGCCTTCTCCACCACCGTGGCTGCCTCGCCACCCTCCCTCTCTCTCTCTTTCTTCCACTCTTTTAAGCTTTACTTTACTTATGTTTAAGCATGTATCTAATGTTGTAATGTATGAACTAAAGCTGCATGATTAATGAAGTTGTTTTCCATTCAGTTGCCTACTCTATTTCCTATTCAAGTTGCATGTTAAGAATGAAATGATTCTAACCCTAATCTCTCTCTCTTTCTCTCTCTCTCTCTCACTTTTCACCCATGCCTTTTCGCAAGCAAAACTCCACGATTTTTGTGACAATAAGTGTCAAGAAAAATTCAATTTTCACGCCTCCCTAAGACTGACACTCTGACTCACATCCGTTTCTTTACTTTAAAACCGGCATGCAAGTGCAAACTATAACGACACTTCTAAACACATACGCACGAAAGCACGTCAGTCATGTAATCTCTAAACGGGGAATTGAAGTTGACAAAGCTATGGTTGATCCTATCTCTAAACTTCTTCCTCCCACATCTGTCAAACAAATTCTATCATTTCTTGGTCATGTGGGATTCTATAGGAGGTTCATCAAGGACTTCTTTAAGGTTGCTCACCCTCTGAGCAACCTTCTCGCCAAAGATACGCCGTTTGATTTTAACGAATCATGCCGTAAGGCATTCAATTTTCTTAAAATGACAGTCACTTGTGCTCCTATGTTGCAACCACCGATCTGGACAGCCCCATTTGAGAACATGACCAACTCTTCTGATTACGCGGTCAAAGCCATTTTGGGTCAAAAGATTGACTGGAAGCCCTCTGTCATTTACTATGCTAGCAAAACTCTAGACAAGGCCCAGAGGAATTACACTGTTACTGAGAAGGAATTGCTAGCTGTAGTATTTGCTTTGGAGAAATTCAGGGCTTATCTCTTAGGGTCTCATGTCATAATTTACACTGACCACTCAGCCTTGAGACATCTCTTGGCCAAAAAGGATGCCAAACCCCGGCTTATCCGATGGATTCTTCTGCTTCAAGAATTCGATCTTGAAATCAATGATAAATTCGGGGCACAGAATGTGGTGACCGATCATCTTTCGAGACTTCTAAGTGATTCTTCTCGTCCAGATATCCCAATTGCTGATACTTTTCTAAACAAAACTATTCTTACAGTATCAAGTGTCTAAACCCCGTGGTTTGCAGACATTGTAAATTATTTGGCCGTTGGTCAAATCCCCCAGGATTGGACCAAGCAAAAATGAGATAGACTCAAATCTGAGGCCAAATATTACTTCTGGGAGGACCCTGAACTATACCGCATCAGCTCTGATCTGATTATTCGCCGATGTGTTCCGGAGTATGAATTTCAAAGTATACTTGAGTTCTACCATGCATCTGCGTGTGGTGGACATTTCTCTGGGAAAAAGATGGCTGCAAAAATTTTGCAATCTGGATTCTATTGGTTGTCTTTATTCAAGGATGCCCAGGAATTCTTGAGGTCGTGTTCCCAGGCACTTGGGAGCATAACTAAGAGAGATATTGATGAGAGCCTCATCATGAGCCATAACTAGCTCATTTTGACCCAATAAAGAAGATAAAAGCTCCTACATAACCTAGAAGAAGGCTTAACTGAAGGAACAAGTGCTCTGAGAAGAAAACATGAAATAAAGGTTAAAACTGTAATTTTACCATTACAGTACATAAATGGGATTTCTCAAAAGAAAAACATAGGTCAAATGGTCCAAATAAGATAAAAAGAGGGTTGAGTCAATCAGAAATGGGTTTATGTGCAATCTAAGAATTAAATGACACTTGGTAACCCTAAAACAGACCCGCTTAAATTAACAAGGTTTTGGTCAGGATAAAAATTGAGTAAACCCTCTAAAAATCATGGAAAAACATCCTCTAGGGTTTAGAATACTTAATTTGGCCTTTGGAACCTAGTCTGACCTAGATTAGGGTCCTAGCTCCTCAATTAACCAATTTGGGTTTTTACGCAAAATGTCTAGTCAAACAAGGTCAAACCTGAAATCCAACTTCGCCATTGGATTCCTTAGGTTCAAATTAGGTTTATACCAAAATTTGGACCTAAGGGGAGGTCATCTTGACCTACTTTGCAATTTAGTACACCTAAATCATAAATAGGTCCCTATCTTTTGAATATCCTTGCAAAGAGCCCCCCAAGTTCTTCGCCCCCTTTGCAATCTGGTCCTGCTGCCATTGTTAGGGCAGAACCGAGCTCCGGCGAGGTTCAGAGAGGGATTGCTCTCTAATCCCTCAGAGATTCCCTCCCAGAAATGGAAGGGGGATTCTCTGAGGAATTCCCTTCCTTCTAAAGCCAATTACAATCGCTGGTGTGAACCCAATCTCTCGTGTGAACGCATGAGAGATTTGGGTATCCACCTTCCTTCCAACTCTGGCGAGCCGGCAGACCTAATTGCGCGCTCTCCACACGCTGACAGGAGCGGCCAGCACCTATAAAACACCCCCCAGACCCTGCCGCAGGACCCAAGCTTGATTTTGACGGAGATCCCCTCCAAATTCCCTCTCTCCCATCTCCGGGCAAACGACCCGCAAGCTCCAGCGACCTCCTCGCGCTGTACCCCACGCGCTTGCTCCTGACCTCATCTTCGTCGCCGCTTCCTCCCTCAAGGTCTTTCTTCCCCGACGACGGCAGTTATGAGTCGTCCTCTCCACCGCCTCCCTTCCTTCCAGACAACCCCAGATACATTCTCCATCCTCTCCTCTCTCTTTTCCCCCTACTATTTTACTTGATTACCCCTCGACAGTACCTAATCACCTCCATCGTTCTCGCCTCCGACCGCCCTCCGGCGAGCTGCCCACACCACTCCGCCCCTCCACACGGCTCGCCAACCCCCTCGTGAGCTTCGCCTCACCACCAGGAACCCATTCCATCCCATCACTGCCACTCCAGACCTCCACAAGCACCCCCCGACCAATCCACCATCTCCGGCCACAGGTTGACCTAGGCACGCACGCCTAGGCCGACCTGCAACCTGCAGCATCGCCCACTGCCTTCGCCGTGCTACGGCGAAGGTTTCCAGCTATTCTGATTGGGCCAATAGGCCGTTCTGTTGGATGTCAGGTGTACGCTCCGGCCGCCATTAACAGCCGAAGCAGCAGGGAGCTTGGAGCAGCTTCGGGCATCAGGCTTCCCAGGCTGCAGGTGCAGCAAACTCTCGCGAAGGTCGCGAAGCGAACGAGGCTAGCCAGTCGCATAGAGGAGCCATCAGCTTGGGAAATCGAGTGACGAAAGCTCTGCGGGCGCATGTGAAGGCAAGACCGACCAGATAGTCCCACATCGTGGGATTGCAAAACTCAGGTATCATATAAATTATTTTTGTGTTTTCTTCTTACTGCCTCCATAAGCACAGGGGTGAGGTCCCTCACTGCCCCCACACGCCTCGTCCGCGGCTTGACGTCGCGGATCTGGCGGATCCGACCCGGACCTAAACCTACGCACTCCTCGCGCATCACCACTTGCCGGTGTGCCTGGTCCCGGGTACGAATCCGACCCGACTACCCGTGTGGCTCTGGGAGAGCGTGCTTGAGTGAACTGCTTGAGAAAAAGAGAGACGCTTGGGTAGAGGGACGGGGGTAGGTTTTTACTACTGTGTGGTGTGTGCAGGAAGGAAGAAGTGACCGAGGCAGCGAACACTTAGCAGCTGAAGAACAGGAAGAGAAGAAAGAAGAGGCTGTGTAGCAGTGAAAGGAGAAGTCTTCGCCGAGAAGAAGAAGAAGAAGAAGGAAGACAAGGCAGAAGAGAGAGAAGAACAAAGAAGAGGCCAAGTGAAGACTGCAAAGAGATCAGAAGAAAAAGAAGAAGAAAGGCAAGGCAGGAGAAGGAAGATATAGAAGCAGAAAGGAGAAGAAGAGAGAAAGAGAGATCACATTTAAGACGTCTGATACAGAAATCAGACGTCCAATTCTACTTTTTTTTCACAAATCCTTTTTAAAATTCTCTCTTTGAATCAATTATATTTGCATTTAACAGTTGTATTCTTTGGTTTTACAAAGTACTGAGATTGCTTCCCGTGTTCGACCTCGGATACTCTAGTTGTTCGAGTAATAAAATTCTTTATATTTGTTTAAATGTTTTGTCGGTTATACTACAACGTAATACGCTTTAAATCCGCACAAAATCGTTGAGAACAGATATGATGCCTCTAAACCCGATTCTTCTCATTGAAATCTTCGACGTTTGGGGCATCGATTTCATGGGACCCTTCCTCCCTTCATTTGGACACCAGTATATTCTCATCACTGTTGATTATGTGTTCAAGTGGATTGAGGCTATTCCCACCCAAACCATTGTCCACAAGGTGGTCATTAATTTCGTCAAGAAGAACATCTTCAGTTGGTTAGGGATTCTAAGGGCCATCATCAGCGATGGTGGTACTCATTTCACTAATGCCTAGTTCCATAGTTTACTGGCAAAATACAGGGTAAATCACAGAATCTCCACACTTTACCACCCCCAGATGAATGGACTGGCCGAGATCTCCAATCGGGAGATCAAGAATATTCTGTAGAAAGTGGTTAGACCTGATCGTAAAGATTGGACTCAAAATCCTGAGGACGCTCTTTGGGCCTACCGTACAGCGTACAAAATTCCTATCGGCATGTCACCATTTCATTTGGTGTATGGAAAGGTGTGCCATTTACCCGTAGAGATTGAACATAGGACATTCTAGGCAATCAACCAATGTAATTTGGATTTGAGTTTAGCCGGAAAGACTAGGAAACACCAACTATCTGAGTTGGAGGACCTTAGAAACGATGCATACGAGAAGGTTAAGATCTATAAGGTTCAGACCAAAGCTCATCATGACCTATTGATATCTCGAAAGAGCTTTGAGCTGAACTAGAAGATCTAGCTCTTTGATTCTCGACTTATGCTTTTTCTTGGCAAACTTAGGCCAAAATGGAATGGCCCGTTCATCATCGATCAGATATTTCCAAATGGGGTTGTTTAGATCTTTGACTCAAGGATAGGTAATTCTGCGCTCAACGTCTGAAGCCTTTTGTTGATCGTATTGTTCCAGAACTCGTCTCAGACACGGTTGCTCTAATCATATCGTGATTTCTTTGGCTGGACTTCGCCTAGTTGATGGCATTAAACTCAGCACTTATACAGTTTGACTCAGAGCTGACCCAAGCATCATATTCAGATGATATCTTCTACATTCTACCTTTCCTTTCATGCCTTTTATTTTCAATGAGGACATTGCAACAATTAGGCATGAGGGGGTGGATTCATTTCTAAATCATTTTGTCAACTCTGTGGAATTCCTGTAAATTCTACTTTTTATTAATTAAAAAAAAGAAAAAAAATGAGAAAAAAATTTAATTGGGAAAGAATAATTGGACTTTAGGATTTTTCAACTTTAGGGAATAATACAGTAGGATCTGAACACTTAAACCCTTCAAGTCTTCAAGCTTAATTAGCCTAGGTGTCTACTAAAATGTGGATCTATTTATCGAGTCCTTGCCATTCTGAATTTACTTCAATTTGGTTAAATAAGTTGAGGTGATAAGTACACGACTTATCAACCCGCCTTCTGATTTGAGGGGATTTTAAATCTAAGCATCTACACACTATTTGCACTGACTCACTTTTCGACGATTCTTACAGAAATTGGGTAGCTAATGAACCTTCTAGGGTGGTATGGTTGGCAAGTTATCGTGGGTAACAATCCATTGGTAGGTTATCTAGAACCCAGTCACATGACCATTCTTTTCCTACTGCCTTTAGGTAAATCTTAAATCAAGGAAGCCACCTACTTAAAGAAAAAAAAAAGAAAAAAAAAGAAAGGAGAAAAGAAAAGAAAAAAAGAAATAGGCCACACTTCACCGCACGAGTATGGCTGGTAAGTTATCGTGGGTAATAGCCCATTGGTAGGTTGTCCAGAACCCAGCTTAAGAAATGCATGTATAATTCCAAAACATTTAGGAAAAAGCGAAGAAGTAGAATAAGCTAGGGAGATATACGCTGGGTTCGCCCTTGTGTTGACCCCATAAAAATAAAAGTAGAGAGAAAGCTATCGGTCGAATAGATACAACTTTAGGTAGAATTTCTTTTCAAGGTCACCTAAGCACGTAGAAACCTGAAGCCCATTCTAATCATCGATCAGTAAGTCTATCACATTTCACACAAAGATGCTTAGAACTTAGGGTTCTCTTCGAGTCTTGGGTGGGTAGAGTGGCCATAGAGAGCTGCTTCAAAACCTTAAACTCAAAAATCCAAAAAAAATTAGAAAAGAAGAAAAAGATACTCCTTTGAATATGGTGAAGGCTTGAGGCGGTCTACATTTCGGCAGACACTCGGGTACTGTTGTGTCTTTGTAGTTCAGGTTCTTAGTAAAAATCTCCTAGTATTGAAGAATAACTTTTGCCCAAAAAATCCGACCTAATTCTTTTATAAATAGCATATAGCTTTTGCTACGAACTAGCAAAAGATAGGCATGGGGGTGTGATGTGCATATATCTGAATAGTCAAAAATGTCTATTAATGCATGTTCTTAGTATCATATTAGCATCATGAATTGTAAATATTACATAACATGCATCATCATGCATTTGGGTCAAATTATACAAATTGTATAGTAATTTCTTCTTTTTGGTGGCCAAGGACAGGACGACTTTTAATCAGGGCCTTGGACTGAAGATCCAACCGAATGAATCGGATCAGGGTGACGATCGGAGTTCAACGACTCCAAGATCACCCTGATCGGACTTCCGTAGCATCAGATGCAGTCCGAGAAAGATCATGGGTCAAGGGCCAAGATGGTGTAAATCTGCACATCAGATGACAAATCCAACCGCACGGATGGGTTCGAATCGACGATCGTAGCCCATCGGGACAAAAATCAGTCAAATCCAACATCCGTGGCACCATCTACAACACAAAGAAGATGGACGGTCAAGATGGTGCCATGTGGCACCATCCCAACCATCCGCACCCAGCCGCACCCCTCCGCTCAACTCCTGAAGGCTTTTGTGACAAGAGATCTCGATTGTTGGATGAAGATCCAACGGCCAAGATCAGCTGTGCATTAAACCATCCGTGTGTATCAAACACGGATGCAGCGCATTGGGCGAAGGCACTTCCGCGAAACTGAGGTCGCAGGTTCGAGCCCCCGCATGCCTTAAATCAAGGCATGAGCGCGGGAGTAGCTCAATTCCACTATTGGATGAAGCGCAAATGGTGTAGATGCAAGCAACGTGGTGCGATGGATAGGGAGGAGCACATACGCCTGTGATGACACACTTCTACACGTACCATCGCACGCACAAGTGCACGATGAAGCGAGGGCGCGGTGCATTTAAGCCATCCGATCTTATAATCGGATGGCTCAGATGAAAAGTACATGGGGCATGCATTGCAATGCAAGAGAAGAAGAGGCACGCGATGCGTGCGCGCACGTCTCCCACGATCTGGTCTTTAGTGACGTTTTATCCATCACTAAAGACCTGACATTAATGTTTTGATGTTAAAAAGACCCATTTGCCCCCTCAAACCTCACCTATAAAAGGACCTACGCCCTCCACTTCTTCTTCATCCCTTCACTTCTCTCCCCCATTCCGAAAGTGGATCCCATGACGATGACGATGTCGCCCTGCCTCGCCCCTGGTTCTTCCTGCTCCATTCTTCTTCGGTCTTCACCCTCTGTCTTCCAGGCATTTCCCCGTCCGACTCATTCTCCAAGCAACCGTCGAGTAGGATGACATCTTTCTCCCTTCTTTATTGCTTTCTAGAATAGAATTTCCCACTTTCTAGCTGTAATCATTTCGTACTTTCTAGTTGTAAAAATAGTATTCAGTTACAAAGTGATTGTTCTCTCTCTCTGTCTTGGTGTTAATATCAATTTCATTGTGATTATCTTGCTTTCAAAACAAAAATACCAAAAAGAAATATAATCGCGGATTTTAGATCGACGTAGCCTCCCTATGTTCGACCTAGAATCTCTTTACGAATTTCGGTATAAATTTATTTGTTGGCGGATTTTTTCGTAAATCATACTACGACGATAAGTTTTCAAAACTCAGTCTCGTTTGCACACGTTTTCCGCTCCAACACGATGTCTCACTTGAGTTTACAGCACACGATTTCAGTGAGACGACTAGGCCTGAGGAATTCGATGAATCAATTGATGGCCCTAAAATTGAGGAACTTGATCCTGTTGGGGCTCGCATGGTAGATTCAGATCCTTTTATTAAGGATTCAATTCCAAGTCCTGGTCCTCAATCACACCCCATTGAGCATAATGATGATTCTGTTCTTGAGATAATTTGACCCCAAGTCAATTCCGATTCAATCACAACTCTTAGACTTGGAAATTTTAGATGGGGTGATTAATATGCAAGAGGTCTCATAATTTGAAATCCTGATTGTGGAGGATAGGAAGTGGGAAATGATGATATGGGAAGCTAATTTCGAAGGAAGCAGAAGATCGAGTTTACGGGTTCTGATTTGCCTGAAACCCCCAACCTTCTACCAGGACCTTTATGACATTTTTATTCTAAGGATGTGCAACCCAAGCACAAATTCATTGATTATCCTTTTAAGCTTAATTTCTGTAATATGACTCTTTGGTCTTGGGTTGCATCCTCACAAATCACAAGCTCGACCTCGCTTGCATGCTGATCTTAGGTTTTTGATAATTTTTATCTAGAACCTTAGATATACTCGACCATGGGGCATGGGTCTGCACCACAATCTAGTCCACGTTTGTGGACATCTTCTCCTTGCAGGTCCAAAATTAGCTTTTCTTCTTCTGATTCTGACCTACACCAATGAATTCTTTATTTGTTCTTTATTTGTATCGTGTTCTTAGCTGAAGGCACTAAACTCAGCATGTATATAGTCTATTTTGATCTTGAAGTTGACCGGGTAATTACGAAATTCAGGTGCTTTCTCTTCTACTCCACTCTTTGTCTTGTCTTTTTAATACAATGAGGACATTTTATTAGATAGGCATGGGGGGGTGGAAATTCATCTCTGAATCATTTTGTTAGCTCTATAGATTCTTTTTATTTTTCTTTAAAAAAGAAAGTGGAATTAGGAAAGAGAACTTGGGCTTTAGAAAATTTTCAATCCTAGAGAATAATACTGAATGACCTAAACACGTAGACGCTTCAGGTCTTAGGGCTTAATCAGCCTAGGTGTCCAATAAATGTGGACTTATTTCTCGAGTCATCGCCATTTTGAATTTATTTATTAATTGGTTAATAAGTTGGGGTGATAAGTACACGACTTATTAACCTGCCCTCTAATTTGAGGGAACTTTAGGTCTAAGCATCTGCACACTTTTCGCACTGACTTGTTGTTCGACAGTTTTAATGGAAATTGGGTAGCTAATGAACCTTCTAGGGTGTCATGGCTAGCAAGTTGTCGGTGCTAACAGCTCATCGGCAGATTGTCTAGATTCTAACTCTAAGACCATTCTCTTCCTGTTGTCTTTAGGTAAATCTTAGATTAGGGAAGCCACCTACTTAAAAAAAAAAGAGAAAAGAAAAAGAAAAGAAAAAAGAGAAAAAGAAAAAAAATAGAAAAGAAGAAAAGAAGAAAGAAATAAGCCACACTTTATCGCACGAGTATGGCTGGAAAGTTGTTGATAGTAACAACTCATTGGCCGGTTGTCCAAATCCCAGCTCAAGAAATGCATGTATAAATCCTAAACACTTAGGAAGAAGCAGAGAAGTAGAATAAATCAGGGAGATATACACTAAGTTCACCATTGTGTTGACCCCATAAAAATAAAAGTAGGGAGAAAGCTACGGTTGGATAGATCACCTTTAGGCAGAATTCCTTTTTAAGGTCAACTAGTGGTGTAGAAACCCAAAGTCCGTTCTGATTGCTGATCAGTAAGTCTAACACATTCATGAAAAGATGCTTAGAGCTTAGAGTTCTCTTCGAGTCTTGAGTGGGTCCAGTAGCAATAGAAAGCTGCTCCGAAACCCTAAACTCAAAAATTCAAAAAAAATTAGAAAAGAAGAAAAGGAAAAAAAGATCCTTCTTTGAATAAGGTGAGGACTTGAGGTGGTTGCATTTTGGTAGACACTCGGACGCTATTGTGTCTCTGTAGTTCAAGTCTTAGTTGAAATCCCTAAGTAAAATAACTTTTGCATAAGAAATTTGATCTAATTCTCTTATAAATGCATGTCATTTTGCTAGGGACTAGCAAAAGATAGGCATGGGGGTGTGATGTAAACATGTTTATATCACATAAACCGTCTATTTATGCATGTTCTTAGGCGTAAAGTTGCATCATACATTATAAATATTGCATAACATGCATCATCATGCATTTAGATTAGGTTGTATAAATTTTAGGTTAAATTTCTCTTTTTATGGTCAGGGGTAGGCCAATATTTAATCAGGGCCTTGGATTGAAGATCCAACCATACGGATCTGATTAGGGCAACGATTGGAGTTTAATGGCTTCAAGATCGCCCTGATCAGACTCCTGTAGCATCAGATGCAGCCTAAGAAAGATCAGAGGTCAAGAGGCTAAGTGGTTAAATTCGTACTTCATATGACAAATCCAAACGCTGGGTTCGAATCGATGATCGTAGCCCAACGACACGAAAATCGATCCAATCCGAGATCCGTGGCACCATCTACGAGACACAAAAGATGGACGGCCAACATGGCACCACGTGGCGCCATCTCAGCTGCCCACACCAGCCATGAACGCTGGCTGCCCTCTCTTTCTCCTAAGCTACTTGATCAACCTCAGCAGTTGGATCTTGATCCAACGGCCAAGGGTGCTTGGGCCCTGAATCATAAACTCAATAAAAAGTTGAGTGTAGTGCAGCAGGCGAGCGACTAAATGAGAAGAGGCGTGGGTTCGAGCCCTGCACACTTCAAATCAACAGTACGAGCGTGGAGCAACCAAATTCAGCTATTGAACATGATCAAATGGCGATGGAGGCACAACGTGGAGCATTGGATGCGTGCAATTCACCCATGTGTGATCCTACACACATTCACACACTTGATCAAATGCGGGCAGGTGCGATGATCAGGAGCTGGCGTGATTGATCCTAAGTCATTCGATCTCGCGATTAGACGGGGATCAGACGACTTAGGATCAATGTTCGTGCATGAGCATTGAGCACAGAGGAAGGAGAGGAGGTAGGGGCGAGCACATGTATGCCCACGTTTAGGCTTTAGTGATGAATAAATTCGTCACTAAAGATCCCCTCATTTAATGTTTTAAGATGAAATGACCTTTTTTGCCCCTTCAAACCTCACCTATAAATAGCCCTACACCTCCACATATCGTTCATCCCTTCCTCTCTTCTCTCACCCCCTCCAAAGCTCTAAGAGCTTGGCCCAAACCCGAGATGCTCCATTAGAATTAAAATTAGAATTTTCCACCTCATCCCTATTCATGGAGCACCTGCGGTTGTCTTCTCACTACTGTTCGAGAAGCGAATCCCACTGCAACGTCGCCCAGTCCCATCCTTCGACGTCCGTCGTCGTTCTCCTTCGTCCAACATCTCACCACCTTCGTCCAGGTGCTCCATCAACACGGCTCATCCTCCAAGCGTCATCGTGGAGGATAACTTCTCTCCACTTTCTCTTTTATTGCTTTCTAGCATAGATTTCCTGCTTTCTAGTGTAACGAGTAGTTGTAGTGAGTAGTTTTAATGAACCTGGTTCTGTGGTTATGAAATACCTGTTCATTCTCTCTCTATTTCCTCTTTATTTGTATCATTCTCTCTCTCTTCTATTAATTATTCTTTAAGTAGATAGCTAGCGTAGATTCAATTCAACTAGTTAATTTGCTTTGTGATAATAAATCAAACGCGATTTTTGATCAAACATCTGCCTACCTGTGTTCGACCTAGAATTCCTTTTGAGTTTCGATTAAAATTATATGTTGACGGATTATTCTTGCAAATTACGCTACGACGATGGGTTTTCTAAACTCAATCTTTTTACACAGATTCTCCGATACAACATTTTCGCACCATTGTCAGGGATTCTCCGCTTCAACATACACCCTCAAAATTATCCTTGGCTACATGCCAAAAATTGGTCCTTGGTGATTCGCCAAAATCAAGTTCAAAAAACTGATCTCGCTACACACAAGATCGTGTACCTGCAAAAACAAGAGTTATCTTTTTCTATTTTATGATTTTTTTGGTCTTTTCTTAATCTGTAAAATAAAAAGAATAAGAAAAAGTAATGTGGAAATGAAATTTAGAATGGAAATACTTAGCTTATTTATATGTATGTATATATATGTATGTATATATGTATATATATATATATTATTTATAATAGGGGAGGGGGGGGAATTGAATCAAAGATTCAATGGAATGTAGGTGACCACAATCTAAGGAGATGAGATCGATACTAACAATGTGCTACGTGCAGTATGGAGTGGACATGTGGGTGTGTGTGTGAAATGGCTTGATGTGTGTGAATATTGGGAATATATGTGCAACTAGTGCGAATATACTCGCGATGTAATGTGCGGAAGTGGAAATATATAGTATCATGAGTGGGAAATATATATGTGAATGTGTGTATGAGGGAGTGTGTGTGAATATATATGTATATATATATATGTGTGTGTATATATATCTATTTATAAGTATGTATGTATATGTATATATATATGTAACTACATGTATATATAAGTATATATATATGTATGTATATATGTATATGTGTGCAGATGGAGAGCTGAGGCAGAGAGTGTGTGGTGTTGACGGATGGATATTGATGGGCCTCAGATGGCCACCAAAAGATTTGTAAAGGCTGGGAGTGCTACATGGCCATGAGCATTCATCGCTAGGAGGAAGTGGTCGAGTCTCCATTGCGACAGGAGGACTCGACCCAATGAACATCAGACAATCACAAGGCGGACAAGGGAATTTGGCGACCCAATTCTACCGCAAGAGGTGTACATCTGGGGGGGAGGATGATACTCCCAACTATGCACTAGAATTTAAGAGGTTACAAGATTTCTCTCCCTTGCCCTCAGCTTGCGTGAGAGACCACTCGGGGGTCTCTCCTCACTATTTATAATATGGAAAGACCTATAGCCTAGGGGCCTCTAGCATCCTTATTGTCAGACGACGTGCCTGCTGTCAGGACGCAGGTGGTCGCTTCCATCTTTTCATATCCTCGGTCTTATCTTCACTGAATCTTTTGGCAGAATGGGCAGACCCCGGTTTGGGTCCGGCTTGTCACTGGCAAGACGGGTGATACCAGTCCCGCTTGTTTATCTTGTAATCGAGTAGCTAGATCCTCTGTGGTGTTGTATGCGGAGTTTTGGGTCCGAGGGAAATTTTTCTCCCTCATCAGATTTGAGTGGATGTGTGCGTGAGTATGCATGTGTGTGTGTGTGTATGTATGTATGTATGAGTGGGTGTGTGTGTGAGTGGTGCCTATGGATGTGTATGTGCTGGCGGGTGTGGTAGTGAGGGTGGATGAGGCGAGGATAGGCAGAGCGAGAGAGAGGCAGGTGAGTGTGAGCAGGGGTGGCTGGGTTAGTGTGACTAGCTAGGAAAATGGGTGAGGCGGGCATGAGTGGAGGGGCAAAAATGGTGGGAATGGAGAGAAAGGGGCATAGGCAGTGTAGCCAACTAGGAAAATCGGTTGGCTATGCATGAGTTTTGGATGGGTGATGCCACCGGTAAAGTGAGAAGTGGCCGGTGGCTGTCATAAAAATAATGTATCACAATGGATCGTGAACAGTTCTACAGTAAAAACATAGCAGATCTCCTTGGAGCTCGCTAATGGAGATGAAAAATGCTAAAAAGAAAGAAAAATAAAAAAGAAAAAAATAAAAGAACCGCCACACCCACTTACTCAAGAGGGAGTTGGGCGGTGGTGGAGCTCACGTGGTGGTTGCGACCACGGTGAACTTGCTCCTGTACATAGAGTGCTCCTCTCAACTAGTGAGAAGGAGAGCTGCGTATGGAGAGGAAGAGAGGGAGAGAGGAGAGCTGAGGGTGGAGTGGTGGTCAGCTGCTAGAGGTGGCTATGTGCGAGTTTGTGAGTGAGGTGGGATGCTCTGCTGGTGTGGAGTGGGTGTGGCATGGTGCCGACCTCCAAACATGGGGGGGTTGGGTACTGCTATATAGGCATTGATGGGATGGAGGCAGTAGACCGCAAGCCAAAGGCCCTGTAGGATATTTTTGGAAATTTGGGTGTTTTGTGGTTAGTCTCTTAGGTTGCTAGGAAATTATTGTAGGTGGTGTAGGGTGTTGTTGTGTTAGGTGGTAGAAATGAATGGGATAGGGGGGCTCAATCTTTCTCTCTATCTTCCTCTCCATAAAATGCATGTATGCACATATTTACAGAATGCATGAATATCTACCTAATCTAAATGCGCAAAGCTAGGAAATAGAATAAGCAGTCATGATTAATGGTGTGAATTGATGCACAATCACACCCCCATGCCTATCTTTTGCTAGTCCCTAGCAAAACACTTATTTAATAGTAAGTGGTAGTGTTTAGAAATGATTTTAAGCTAAAGATTTTTCTAAAGCAATTGATGAATGAGATTTCGTACGCTAAACGGTTGAGTTAAAAACCCATCGTTGTAGTTGCGTAAAAATCTGTTATCAAATAAAATTTATAACCAAAACTCTGGTGACTTCTGGGTCGAACACATGGAGGCGAACATTTGATTAAAAATCGCATTTGGAATTATTTTTGGAAAGCAGATTAGCAAGTTGAAATTAATCTATGCTAGCTATTCTACTTAAATAATAAACAATAGAAGAAAGAGATATAATAATACAAAGAATGAACAATAGATGGGAGAGAATGAACAAATATATTATAACTATAGAATCATGCTTATTACATCTATTTGCTAAAACTAGAAAGCTGGAAATCTACACTAGAAAGCGATAAAAAGAGAGGGATGAGAAAATCCCCCTCAATGGTTGCTTGGAGGACAAGCCACGTTGACGGAGCTCCCGGACAAAGGTGGTGAGTTGCTGGATGAGGGAGAATGGAGCTAGAGAACGTAAAACGAAATAGGGCAGCGTCACAGCAAGATCCGCTTCCCGAATGGTGGCGAGAAGACAACCACGGGATGCTCCACGAAGGGGGTGAGAAGATGGTAAAATTATTTTACTCTAGCTCTAGTGGAGCATCTCAGGTATAGGACTAGCATGTAGAGCTTTGGAGGAGGTGAGAGGAGAAGAGAAGGGATGAAGAAATGTGTGGTAGGGGTGGTCCTTTTATAGTTGTAGGAGAAAGGGGTAGAAAGGTCTTTTCCAAGGTTGAAAATTAATTCATGGCCTTTTGTGACGTTTATGCGTGTCACTGGAGGCAAGCGTTGCTGAAGCTCACATGGAAGGAGAGTGTTTAGTGGCTATTGAGGAATTTTAAGTCGTTTCGTTGTAGCAAAGCCTCAATCGCTCAAAAACATTTAAATTTATAACTCAGAATCAAAGAAGAGTCCAAGGTTGAACATAAGGAGTAAGTAATAGCAATTCAATCTCACTAATCACAAGAAATATAAGCAATTATGAACAAAATTTTATTTAGAACTACTCAAAATGATGTATATATGAAATTCAGTAGCAAAGTGCAAAAAGAATGGGTTAAAATGGTGATTTAAATCACCAATTAACCCTTTGAAGTTAAGCTCAGGTATCTCATATGTTTGAACAATAATTCTCAATCAAATATCCCACATCACCCAATATCTCAACAGTATTCAAAGCTAAGGCACCAACAGATGTCAGACGAATGCACAAGGCATCAGATGCCTTAAGTGCTCAGGGCTCAGTTTCAACAGAAGAGGCAAAGGCCTCCTCTCTCCTTCCTTCATGCCTCAAGGGAAGAGGCAACCACAGCATAGAGGCAAAGGTCTCTCAGAATCCGTTAAGTGTAGAGAGTAGTAGAGAGCAAAACCCCCCCTCTCTCTTTTTCCTCTTCTTTTCTCAGAGACTCGGGTTTAGCCAAGTAATCGGGCGGGTAATCGAGCGTGAACAGGACCAGGCTTGTGGGTGTTGGTTGCAAACGAGGAGTGCTTGGTTGGTTAAGCGGATATGAGGGGTCAATGGGGACCCGACCCTAGTGTCTTGGGCGAAGAACGGGGGACACAAATCCCTCTTATGTTGCATAAACAGGTGCTAAGTCCCTGATGTAGGACTATCTAGTCCATGGTCTTCCCTGTGTAGTAGCTACTGAAGGCGCTTCCAATTGAGGTCTAGGATGAGGCTGTGGGGTTCAATTGAGCTCCTGGATTGCTTCCTGGAGTTAGCCGCAAAACCTAGGAGTGAATCCTGGAGCAGTCATGGCCGAAGAATTGAAGGCATGCTTGGTGAAATCGAGGGCAGCAGCGAAGGTTCGATGTTCACCTGAAAAGCGAAATACAGCCTCACGGTCATCTCAAATGTGCTCAGAAGGATCATCGTGGAGCAGTGAGTGCTTTGGTGGGTGCGGTGTGGTGTTCGTGTGCGTGAGGAGGTCTTACAACCTTGAGACGAAGGTGCGATGATGCTGGTGTTGGGTGGAGTACGTGAGCAGCCAATCCCCTCAATTACTTGAGGGGTTTTGGTCAGTGGAGCATGACGAAGGTTTCTGGACCAGTGGGGGGCATTTTGGTGCAGTGAACTGGTTTCGTGAAGTCGCCGAAGGTACACTGGAGATGGGGGAGACGGTGGTGGTGCGGGCGTGAGAGAGTTCTGAAGCGGGTGTCGGGTGTGCGAATAGAATCAAGGGGAGATGTTGAGTTGAATGCGGGCAGATGTTGATGATGGGAAGTGGAGGCAGCACCGGCTATGATTGGCTGATGCTGTAGACGACGATGGCTTCGAGAGGGAGGACGGCGATGCTTGAAGGGCGAGAAGGCCCCTCGCAGGTACGATGAGGTGTAGAAGAACCTGGGGAAGATGAACTTGCTGCCTATAGTATGTTACAGCAAGCGAGGAGACCAGAGGAAGGAGGTCACCAGAGCGGAGTTGGAGCCGGCTAGAGGTAGAGAAGAAGAGGGTTTTGTGGGCCTAAAACTCGCTAAGGAGTTTGGCCTGGCGAGGGGGAGTCTTTTATAGAGCTTCAGGCGAGCTCCAAAGCTTGGAAACAAGCTTGAGAAGCTCAAATTTTAAGGAGGGAGATCGTTGAAATCAAGGATTTGCACGAGCAACATGGAGAGATTTGGAGTTGGAATTTAGGTTTAGTCGATCAGGAATTTCCTCAAGATCATCCCTTCAAATTTTGGAAGGGATTGGCTAAGCAATCAGGGAGGAATCCGTGATTGACAGCTCAAGTGTGTGGGTTCACACCTACCATGGCAGCAGGGACCCAACTGCGAAAAATATTAAGAACTTAGGGGGGTATTTGCAAGGATTTCAAAAGTTAGGGGCATGAATGAAAGTGAAAGATTCAAAGTCGACTAAAATGCAAACTAGGTCAAGATGGATTCTGATTGGGCCCAAATTTTGATACGAACCTAATTTAGACCCAAGGAATCTGATGGTGAAGTTAGATTTTGGTTTTAACCAAGTTTAACTAGGCAATTTGCATAAAAACCCAAATTAATGCAAAATTGTGTCTGTGACTGTTTAAGGCCAAAATAGGTTCAAATGTCAAATCAAGGTTACCAAACCTTATGGAATATTTTTCTATGAATTTTAGAAGTCTTAGATGAATTTTATCTTGACCATAACCTCTGTTATTTAAGTTGATCTGAAATTAATGTTTTGGGTTATTGTTAATTCTCGAAATGTGTAAAAACCCATTTCTATCTGCGTGAACCCACTTGTTAGACTTTAATGCTCTTTTGACCTTTAATTCACCTTTAGCAAACCCCTTTGTTATTCTGTGTTCATGATATACTGTTAAAATTACAGAATTAACCTTAGTTCTCTATTCTCTTCTCAAAACAACCTGAAGTGGTGTTATGACACTCAGATGGATATATAGGAGCTTTTATCTTTTATTCCAGGCTAAAAGTAGCAGTTAGGGCCTATGATGGTGTTCCCATCATACCCCATGCGTAGCTTTTGCTAGTCCCTTAAGAAACATCCTATGGATCAAACTAGGTCTTTAGGTCAGATGTAACTGTCAGGGTGCCTTACTAGGTTGCATGTCTAGAAATCAAATTAGAATACCAACAATAGGCATAGAGGTACTCAAGTACTAGCCAAGATCCAGACTTGACCAGCTTCAGCCTGAGTCTGCCACGAAGGTTTCTAAGGCCCGCAAAAATTGCCTAGAGGTTCGTTGACCCAATGGTTAAAGCACCCATGCATAGATGTAACATGTCTAGGTTCAATTTGCCAATGCTTTTTTGTAAGAAAGAGATAGAGAAGGATTTTTCATTTGGAGAGTTTTCTCTCTTTTCTTTTTATTTTCCCTTAAATCTACCCTCAAATTGGCCCTGAACTCGGTCTGTATCGGAATCCTTGTCCCCACCATCAATCCTCGAAGGATTCCTAGCTTTCGATGCTTCGGGATAGCACTACCCATGACAACCCCCAGAACCCTGGCTTTCAATACTTTGAGATAGTGTTGCCCATGGCGTTCTGTAGCTAAATTCAGACCTTGGCAATCAATATTTCAGGATAATCTAGCCCATGGCACCTGAACCAACACAAGGTTCTTACATGCCCCCAGTAGGATATTTAGGTATCCTAGGAGACAAGCACAGAGGAGACGATATGCTATTACGCATCTTAGAGGAAAATTTTCCACCTCTCTGCACCGGGAACTCGTCCAATCAACTTGTGTTGTCGAGCTGCTCCTAAGCTAGATCTTTAAGATGACTTTTCAAAACATAACACTTTTGGCATGATTTTTCTTTATTAAGCTCACTGAACCAGACTAAGTGTGTGAGTTTGGGTGTTTAAGTTACCAAGTCCCGCAAACCAAAGGGCAGGCAACGGGGCCAAATAATCCCTAAGCCTTAGACTTACTACATCAGCCTCGCACTTTCCTCAACCTCTTGAGGATTAATTCAGATCTTAAAAAATACTTGAGTGTTTAAACCTTAAAATAGATCCAAGAGGCCTAAGGTCGGTATCCACTACTAATTCCCTAAGTTTTATCCTTCCAGGTCTTAATTCATCATTCGATCCAATCTAGAAGTTAGGTAGGCTCCATATTACATTTCAAGGGACTAATTCATTTTTCTCTTCTTTTTGTTTGCCCCTTTTTCTCTTTTCCTTTTCTTTTCTTCTTCTCCTCTTTTTATTCAGTTCAAACTGACCTTCTCTTATCCTCTTCTCTTTTTTTTTTTTGATGAAACCCTTTCATGCATTGATTTCACAGCATTTTGCACTTTAATATCCCCCTATGCCTATGATTTGTAATGTCCTCATTGTAAATTAGGTGGGTTCGAGTTCATCTTAGATCATACATTAGAACAGGTGTGTGGTGAATGGGTCGGAATGATTGTTGCGAACGATTTCAAGCTTTGATGCATGTACCAAAGGTGGAGTCGGCTGTTCTAATGGACAAACCCTAAAGTGTAATATGAATTCAGCAAAAGGATATGTCAAGAAGGCTTCGAGTTTTTCAAAAGATGATGGCTTGCCTCCCATTAAGTGCTAAGTTTAATGCCATCAGTTGGGCACAATGAAGCTCAGGGAGAATGGAGATCAAAAGATACTGCAGTCAAGTTTGAGTTAGTAAGTTCAACGAACGACTAGAGTCTCTGACCGTTCACAACAAAAGGTTCAGAATCAAGGCTGAGTTCACTGATTTCAATAGCTCCATTTCTGAATACTCATCTTACCATAAATGGTGCAATCCATTTAGATCTAAGTTTGCTTGGGAAGAGCTTGAGTTTGGCATCAAAGAGTAGCACTTTCTGACCAGGATGGAAGGATTTTCTCGAGATGTGCTTGTCATGGATGGCTTTCACCTGCTCTTTGTAGATTTGTGAGTTCTCATATGCGTCATTGCGTAGTTCCTCGATCTCGCTTAATTGCAACCCGCGATGGATTCCAGCCTTCGAAAGATTTAGATTGTACTTCCGTACTATCCAGTAGTATTTATGCTTCATTTCTACAGGGAGGTGACGTGCCTTTTGGTACATGAGTCTGAAGGGAGACATGCCTAACTAGGTCTTATGGGTGGTCCTAAAGGCCCATAAAGCTTCTGGAAGGCAGGCAGACCAGTCCTTCTTGTCAAGGCGAACAGTGACTTGAAAGATCTTCTTGATCTCTCTATTTGACAATTCAACCAATCTATTAGTCTTAGGGTGATAAGGAGAAAAGATACGATGTGACACCCCGTACTTTTTCATCATGGACTGGAAGTGCACATTCGTGAAGTGGGTTCCTCCATCAGAGATGATGGTCCACAGAATACTGAACCGAGAGAAGATATGCTGATGAATGAATTTAATCACAACTTTATGATAATTGCTTCAGGTTGGGATGGCTTCGATCCATTTGGACATGTAGTCCATAGCTAGGAGAATGTATTCAAAACCATCGGATTTTGGGAAGGGGCCTACAAAGTCAATCCCCCAGATGTCAAAGATTTCGCATACGAGAATCGACTGTAGAGGAATCATGTCACGTCGGCTCATGTTGCCCAAGGTCTGGCAATGAGCGCATGCCTTACAGTAGTCATGCACATCTTTGAAAATTGTGAGCCAGTAGAATCCACACTGGAGGACTTTCGCTGAGGTCTTATGTCCAAAAAAGTGACCACCACAGACCTGGTCGTGACAGAAGGATAGAATTCCATTGAACTCAGATTCTAGAACACATCTTCTGATGATTTGATCAGCACCGATGCAGAATAGATATAGATCTTCCTAAACAAAGTATTTAGCTTCTGAAAGTAATGTCTTTCTTCGCTTTTGGCCAATAAAACAGAATCTGATGCATTGCCAAATAATTTACCATATCGGCATACCACGAAAGTTTCATTTCGATTGTCAGGAGGTGCTCATCAGGAAAGTACTCTATGATAGGTCCAGAAGGGTAAATGAGTGAAGAAGGAAGATGGGATAAGTGATCAGCTACCACGTTCTACTTTCCCTCCTTGTCATGAATTTCAAGATCAAATTCTTGCAACAGCAAGATCTAACAGATTAATCTAGGCTTCGCGTCCTTCTTCATGAGTAAGTGACTCACTGCAGTGTGATCTGAGTAAATGATGACGTGTGATCCCAAGAGGTAAGACCTGAATTTCTCTGGACCAAATACTACAACCAGCAACTCTTTCTCCATAATGGTGTAACTATGCTGAGCCTCGTCCAATGTCTTGCTAGTGTAATATATGACTACTGGTTTCCCATCAATTTTCTGACCCAGCTCTGCTCCTATTGCGTAGTCAGATGCATTACACATGATCTCGAAGGGTTGAGACCAGTCAAGAGATTGCAAGATTGGTGCTTGGGTGACTCGGTCATGCAGGATCTCAAATGCATGTATGAACTCACTCGAAACCTCAAAAGGTGTGTCCTTTGAGAGGAGATTTGTCAAGGGGCGTGTGAT
Organism: Thalassia testudinum; assembly: GCA_037157565.1. NCBI lineage: Eukaryota > Viridiplantae > Streptophyta > Magnoliopsida > Alismatales > Hydrocharitaceae > Thalassia > Thalassia testudinum. The sequence continues at coordinate 9,767,072 of JAZHRO010000058.1, read as the reverse complement.
CTTAAAGAAAACAGGTATGAATCGACGATAAAATCTTACATGTCCCAGGAAGGATCTGATGTCTTTGATCGAGTTAGGCATAGGTAGTTTGGAAATCAAATTCACCTTGGCTCGGTCTACTTGAATTCCTCTCTCAGATACAGGATGTCGCAGAATGATACCTTCAGGAACCATGAAGTGGCTCTTTTCCCAGGAGAGAACCAGGTTCACTCCAATGTATCTTTTGAGGATTTGGACCAGATGTAGGAAGCACTCATCAAAAGATTCACCAAATACCGAGAAGTCGTCCATGAATACTTCAAGGTATTCACCTACTATGTCAAAGAATATGGCTAGCATGCATCGCTGAAAGGTGGTAGGAGCATTGCATAACCTGAATGGCATCCTACAAAATGCGTACGTACCGTAGGGGCAGGTAAAGGTGGTCTTTTCCTGATCCACTGGATGGATTGCCACTTGATTATACCTAGATTAACCATCCAAAAAATAGAAGAATTGATTTCCCACCAATTTCTCGAGAATCTAATCAATAAATAACAATGGGAAATGATTTTTCTTCGTGGAGGCATTCAGTCTTCGGTAATCAATGCAGACTCTCCACGAATTTGTGATGCGGGTCAGGAAGGTCTCTTCGGACTAAGTCGTGATAACGGTGAGCCCTGCCTTCTTAGGCACAACCTAGGTCGGACTCACCCAGCGGCTGTCGGAGATCAGGTAGATGATTCCGGCATCTAACCACTTGATGATCTCCTTTTACACGACCTCCTGTAGATTCGGATTGAGTCATCTTTGCATTTCTCAAGATGGTTGTGAGCCTTCTTCAGTGTAGATACGGTGTGTGCAATAGGAGGGACTGATACCAGTTAGATTATCGAGAGGCCATCGAATGGCTCTCTGATGCTATTGGAGAACAGAAATTAGCTTTGTTTCCTAATCAGATGTGAGTCAGGAATTGATAATCATAGGAAACATTTGATTAGAACCCAAGAATACATATTTCAGATGATCTAGGAGGGGTTACAACTCCATAACCGGGTTATTAGCAGCAAGTGGGTGTTCGGGATGGGCCTCATAAGATAAAGTGGGAGCTAAAGGTGAACCTAGGTTCGTTCTGGGCTCCTCTGACTGTGGGTCAGAATTTTCTTGTGGTTGAGGATCAAGAATAATCGGTCTTCCTCTACAAGTGGGTCCTCAACCATAGAACTAATGTCACAAACTTTCTCAATTACCCCACAGTTTATTCCTTTCTAGGTCTTAAAGATATCAATCTTTAATGTTTGGTTCCAAAATTTTAACTCGATCTGGCCCTCTTCACAATTGATATTAGCCCTTGCTGTGGCTAGGAATGGTCTCCCTAAGATGATGGGTGTGTTCCTTAGATTTTCGAGAGTCTCCATGTCTAATACGATAGAGTCCATTGGGAAGTAGAAATCATGAATCCGAACCAGAACATCCTCGAGAATTCCTCTAAATGACTTGATTGATCGGTCAGCTAACTGTAAAGTCACCTCTGTTGGTTTGAGCTCAGTTTCCTCGAAATGGTCTAGTAGGGATGTATGTATCAAATTTATGGAGGCTTCTAAATCCAATAATGCTCGATCAAAGTCTAGATCACCAATTTTGCAGGAGATCAAAGGGGTGCTAGGATCTTTTGGTTTTTGCAGGAGTTTTCTCAAAATGATCGAGTTGACTTGCTTGGACAATACGATCGGACTCCCGTCTTTGGTCATGGCTTACGCTTAGGTGTACACAAATTATTTAGAAATCTCATGTATGTCGGTACGTGGTAGATCTCATCCATCAAGGGGATGTTTATCTGGACTTGCTCAAAGAGCTTGACCAGATCTTCCTCAAGTACCACAGGTTTGGGTTTCCGCTTTCCTTTGGTCAAGGACTCAGGAAATGGGACTTTTGTAGATTCCTCTAGGATTGGTTCAAGTTCTGGATCTGGGATAGGGGTGTCCTAGATAACCATTCTAGGGTTAGTCTCTGAACTACTAGGTTGGGAGTGGCTTGGATAAGGTGGATCTTGGGCCGTCTTGCCACTACAAGTGGTAACAGAATTAAGTCCTGCCTGGGTCTAGTTTGGATTTGGTAGAAGTGGTGATTGCTGTTGATATCCTGAGTATGATGTTGAAGCTTCCATCCTGTCAGGTGATGAAGTAGAAGGGGCCTTATAAACAAAGTGAGCTTGTCCCTGATTTGGGTTCATAATGCCCCTTTGATTCGGCATGTTATTCGGATTTGGTAGAGGTTGAGACAGAAGTGCACCAGGCTGGCGAGAATTCGCCATCTGTGCGAGTTGATTTTGAACCTCTGTGATCTTGTCCTTGTGTTGTTTTTGCATAGCCGCATTCATCTTTTGAATGTCAGCCAGGGTTTGAAGAATTAAAGACATTTGATCTTCCCTTGATTGCCCGGATTGATAGTTTGGATTGGGCCTAGGCTGAGCAGGTTGAGAAGGTCACGAAGCTTGTGGTCAGGGCTGGAATTGAGATCTCGGATTTGGATTATTCCCTGACCATGCAAAGTTAGGATGATTTCACCATCCAGGGTTATAATTGTTAGAGAATGGATCATTCTGGATGGCGTTGAGGTCCTCGCAAGTCTAAGGAACCCTAAAGAAATCAAAATATGAGGGTTCAAAGTTCCCCCAACTAGAGTAGGAAGTTCTGGAGTTTCCTCTAAAACCAAGATCAGACGAGGGTGGATATGGGTCCATCCCCTGATGAGAGTGGTGATAAATGTTATGCACAACCTCCCTACCAGCAAGCGCTTGCGCATATGTGCTCTGCTATGCTGAGGTGGTTCTCTATAGATGTCGATCCAATTCATACACCTTCTTCTCGATAATAGAGACCTTGTCCAAGTGACTGGACATCAGTTCCAAATTGACGGATGAGAACAGGCCCTGAGTCTTGTGTGCCCTCCACGTGTTTGTCAATGCTTGGGTAGTCGTCTAGTCAAACATACCCATAGATTCATTATTTGTGGAGTTCTTGCACATATTCTCGAGAATCTCTCAAACGATATCTTCATGCTAACCCATGATGCTTCCACCATAGGTTGCATTGAGAAGTAGCTTGATTTTGTCATGGAGCCCATGGTAAAAAGACTGGACTTGCTCCTACTTTGGAACTCCGTGATGGGGGCACCTTCGCATGAGATCCAGAAAGTGATCCCATGCCTCTTGAAGTGGTTCTCTTGGATTTTGTGTGAAGTGTGTGATTTGGTACCTTAAAGCATTAGTTCGACTAACAAGGAAAAATTTCTGTAAGAATTCATTTTGTAGTTCCCCCCAAGTGTTGATTGTACGATTCAGAGTTTGGAACCAATCGACAGCTTTACCCATGAGTGAGAAGGAGAACATCTTCATGAGCATGATGTCTCAATTTGGAATAGCAAGCTGGAAGGTCTGGGCCAGATGTTTTAGCTGCTTGATGTGCTGGAAGGGATCTTCGGAATTTGAACCGTGAAATTTAGGAATAGCATGGATCATATTTGGCTTGAGTTCAACATTAGGCCCTCCAGCAAGGATTTGTACTCTAGGTTCGATCTCCACCGCGACAGGATTGTAGTAATCTCGCATCTGAGGCTGCGGTGATGGATTGATGTATGCATGGAATAAATCATTGAGATGCGTTAGCTGATCTTAGAAATTAGGTTCTTCTCCTTGATTGTCCATGAATGAAGATGAAGGAGATCTAGGCTCAGAGGAATCAGAAGAGATATCGATCTAGTCAGAAGGTAGCATAAACAAGTGAGTCGAGGCTTAGCCTAGATGAGAATGAATAGCTAAAGGAGGTCTCAAGGGTGGTCTTAAGGACCTCCTCTCAAACATGCACTAGGAAACCAGATCAGGGATAGAATATGTGATGGACCCAATCGAGGCACCCAAAAACTTATGGATGACTAAGGAGGTTCAAAGCAGATGATACCTCTTGATCAGAAAGTTACTCAATTGAGAAATACTTGGGCAGCCAGGAAGGGAGAGTTCCATAAAGACCCCTACACGGTAGAGCGTCCCCATGGGTTACAGGGTTTCCCCCACCTGACCTTCCTTGTCGCCGAGGATCCAAGTAGACCGGAATGAATAACTTGACCTCTTAAGTCTACTAAATTTTAAACCTGAATTAAGGTGCTTAGAATTTCACTTGAACTTTTAGAGTTGATTGTGATTTGTGACCTAATTTGAAGGTTGGTTGACCCACAAGGTGGATCAACTTCACCTAACCTACCCTAAGGTTGAGGATGAGTTGGGTAATGAGCCCAAAATCACCCTGAGTGGTTTACAAGAAGTTATTGAGTACAAATTTTAGGGATTCAAGTGAATGATTAGAGCCTTTTTTTAGAGTTTTCTTGATTAGGTCAATTCAAGCAAGGGTTTGGGTGACACATAATGCAGGAAAATCAATTCTCTTTAACTTAGGCAGGTGCATTTTCTCAACCCTAAGATGGAAACCCTAATTTGGCTCTTTTTAGTCCAATCAATTCTTTTCCAAATGTGGCACCTAGGGCTCAAACAAGAAGGTGAATAGCCCTAGGTACCTTAAGTCCCTATTAGGTGCAGATATCTGGATGGGGATGTCTAGAATGAATCAAATCAGGCAATTCAAGTGATTAAGTCTAATAAGAAATGCAAGTTGATCCTAATTGATTTCTCTTTTTAATTCTCTCCGGCAATAGGGGCTTAAGAGGATGGAAATGAGATTTCCTGCCCCTGGAGTGGCTATCGTGTGGCTGATCTTCTCAAATGTACCTCGCACAATCACAACAAGACAGATAGAGCAAGTTAGTATCAGATAAGAAATTGTAATAAGTGAAATCGAATTATGCGTTGCTCCTCGGCAATGGTGTCAAAATGTTTAAGGGCTATTGAGGAATTTTAAGTCGTTTCATTATAGCAAAGCCTTAATCTCTCGAAAACATTTAAATTTATAACTCAAAATCAAAGAAGAGTCCAAGGTCGAACACAAGAAACAAGTAATACCAATTCAATCTCACTAATCACAATAAATATAAGAAATTATGAACAAAACTTTATTTGGAACTACTCAAAATGATGTATATATGAAATTTAGTAGTAAAGTGCAAAGAGAATGGGTTAAAATGGTGATTTGAATCACCAATTAACCCTTTGAAGTTATGCTCAAGTATCTCAAATATTTGAATAGTAATTCTCAATCAAATATCCCACGCCAACCAATATCTCAACAGTATTCAAAGGTAAGGCACCAGCAGAGGTTAGATGAATGCACAAAGCATCAGACGCCTTTAGTGCTTAGGGCTCAGTTTCAACAGAAGAGGTAAAGGCCTCCTCTCTCCTTCCTTCGTGCCTCAAGGGAGGAGGCAACCACAGCACAGAGGCAAAGGCCTCTCAAAATCTGCTAAGTTTAGAGAGCAGTAGAGGGTAAAAACCCCCCCTCTCTCCCTTTTTCCTCTTCTTTTCTCAGAGACCCAGGTTTAGCTGGGTAATCAGATGGGTAACCGGGCATGAACAGGACCAGGTTTGCAGGCGTGGGTCGCAAGCAAGGAGTGCTTGGTCGGGTAAGCGGATGTGAGGGGTTAATAGGGACCCGACCCTCGTGTCTTGGGCGAAGAACGGGGGTCACAAATCCCTCTTCTGATGCACAAACATGCTAACTCCCCGATGTGGGACTATCTAATCCATGGTCTTCCTTGCGTAGCAGCTGCTGAAGGTGCTTCCAATTGAGGTTGAGGATGAGGCCGTGGGGTTCAATTGAGTGCCTGGATTGCTTCCTGGGAGTTAGCCGCAGATCCTGGGAGTGAACCCTGGAGTGTTAGTGGTCGGAGAACTGAAGGCATGGTTGGTGAAATCGAGGGTAGTGGCAGAGGTCTGGTGATCACTTGAAAAGCAAAATACGACCTCGCGGCCACATCAAATGTGCTCAGAAGGATCACCATGGAGCGATGAGTGCTTTGGTGGGTGTGGTGTGGTGTTTGTGTGCGTGAGGAGGTCTCACGACCTTGAGACGAAGGTGCAACGGTGCTGGTGTTAGGTGGAGTAAGTGAGTAGCCAATCCCCTCAATTACTTGAGGGGTTTTGGTCAGTGGAGCATAGTGAAGGTTTTGGACCGGTGGGGGGAGTTTTGGTGCTGTGAGGTGGTTTTGCGAAGTCGTTGGAGGTACGTCGAAGGCGAGGGAGACGGCGGTGGTGCAACATGAGAGTGTTCTAAAGCTGGTATTGGGTGTACGAATAGAATCAGGGGGAGATTGTTGAGTTGAATGTGGGTAGATGTTGACGATGGGGAAGTGGAGGTGGCACCGGCTATGATTGGCTAGTACCATAGACGACGATGACTCCGAGAGGGAGGACGGTGACGCTTGAAGGGGAAGAGGGCCCCTCACAGGTACGACGAGGTGCAGAAGAACCTGAGGAAGATGAACCTGTTGCCTATAGTATGTGGCAGGAGGCAAGGAGACTAGAGGGAGGAGGTTGCCGAAGCGAAGCTGGAGTCGGCAGGAGGTAGAGAAGAAGAGGGTTTTGTGGGCCTAAACGTCGCTAAGGAGTTTGGCTTAGCGAGGGGGACCCTTTTATAGAGCTTCAGGCAAGCTCCAAAGCTTGGAAATAAGCTTGAGAAGCTTGGATTTTTAGGAGGGAAATCCTTGATATCCAAGGATTCACACAAGCAACATGGAGAGATTTGGAGTTGGAATTTAGGTTTAGTCGATCAGGGATTTCCTCAGGATCATCCCTTCCAATTTTGGAAGGGATTGGCCAAGCTATCAAGGAGGAATCCTTGATTTAGAGTTCAGGTGCATGGGTTCACACCTGCCATGGCAGCAAGGACCCAACTGCGAAGAAGATGAAGAACTTAGGGGGGTATTCGCAAGGATTTCAAAAGTTAGGGGCATGAATGAAAGAGAAAGATTCAGAGTTGACTAAAATGCAAACTAGGTCAAGATGGACTCTAATTGGGCCCAAATTTTGGTACGAACCTAATTTAGACCCCAAAAATTTGATGGCAAAGTTGAATTTTGGTTTTTACCAGGTTTCACTGGCAATTTGCGTAAAAACCTAAATTAGGGCAAAACTATGTCGGTGACTCTATTTTAGGCCAAAATAGGTTCAGAAGGTCAAATCAAGGTTACCAAATCTTATGGAATTTTTTTCTATGAATTTTAGAAGATTTAGATGAATTTTATCCTGACCAGAACCTTTGTTATTTAAGCAGGTTTGAAATTAGGGTTTTGGGTTACTGTAATTCTCAAAATGTGCGAAAACCTATTTCTATCTGCATGAACCCACTTGTTAGACTTTAATGCTCTTTTGACCTTTAATTCACTCCTAGCAAATCCTTTGGTTATTCTGTTGGGTTACTGTAATTCTCAAAATGTGCGAAAACCTATTTCTATCTGCATGAACCCACTTGTTAGACTTTAATGCTCTTTTGACCTTTAATTCACTCCTAGCAAATCCTTTGGCTATTCTGTGTTCATGATATGGTGTTAAAATTATAGAATTAACCCTAGTTCTTTATTCTCTGCTCAAAATAGCCTGAAGTGGTGTTATAACCCTTAGATGGATATATAAGAGCTTTTATCTTTTATTACAAACTAAAAGTGGCTAGTTAAGGCCTATGATGGTGTTCCCATCAGAGAGCTGCTCATCGCTGATCACACGAACCCCATGCTGCCACGTCGATGGCCTTTAGCCTTTAATTGTTGAGGCCTTGGATCAAAATCAGCTATCCAAATTGGACAACTTAAAGGCTTTGCACCTCTTCTCCTTCAATACACCCACAGCACCCACGTACAATGGCGCCTTTGATGGCACGTCATCACGTGCATCTAGCTCTCACACCCATCCGATGCATAAGAGTGCACCACATCTCGCCTCCGCAGCCGTTGGATGCACATCGTGTGATCTAATTGAGTGCACCTCGCTCGCCGCTTTGATTTGAGGCACCCAAGGATTCAAACCCATGCCCTCATCTCCTTTGAGGTCATAACCGCTGTGCTATGGTCGTCTCTTTGTCATATTTGCGAATTTAGGCATACTTGCTCTCGACCGTTAGATCACAATCCAATGGTGGAGATCAAGTGTGCCTTTTACCTTCAGAGGTCTGTGAAGCACGGGCTCTGCTTGAATCATAGCCATTGGATCGAGATCTAATGGTTGGGATTGATCGTCCAACGAAGAGGAGATGCTGTGGGCAGTGTTGGGTGGCTATGATGGCGCCACATTGTGCCATCATAGCCGTCCATCTTCTTTGACTTGTAGATGATGCCACAGATGTTGGATTGGATAGATTTTCACACCGTTGGGTTGTGCTCATCGATTCGAACCCATCCATGGGGTTGGATTTGTCTTCAAAGGTAAGGATTTGCGCCACCTTGCCCCTTGACCTCTATCTTCCTCGGATTGCATATGGACTGCATATGATGCTACAAAGGTTCGATCAGGGCGATCTCAGAGGTGTTGGACTCCGATCATCGCCCTGATCAAATCTGTATGGTTGGATCTTCAATTCAAGGCTCAGATAAATATCACCCTGTCCCCTAGCCACAAAAGGGAAAATTACTATACAATTTATACAAATTAACCAAAATGCATGATGATGCATGTTATGCAATATTTATAATGCATGATGCTTCTATGACATTAGGAACATGCATAAATAGACATTTTAGGCTAATTAATGGTATGCACATGAGCACTTTTAATGTGTTTATCAGTTGGACATTGTGAGAACCAATTGCAAAGAAGATTACCGGTACTTGAGACTCATATGACATAGACCATCTCTCAACTAACAAGGATTCTTAGTATTTAAACCTTAAGTGCAATTTCTAGGACTTAGAGGGTTTTTCCAAGCCCAAAAGCTAAGAGGTTATGGTTGTGCTTAGTGAATGATCAAGATAACCAGATGAACATTAAGACTCAAGCCTGGGGTTTCACATCTTTTTAAGTCTAGGTTGGTCCCATCTTTAGCTCATGTCTTTGGATCGACTCTAAAAAATGAGTAAAGACTTGACCCAACTCTTATTGCGTTGTAGCTCTCAGAATATTTGCTGGAAACAGAGTATTTGTAATGCACCCTGAAAAACTTTTTGGTGGAAGAATTTACAGGAATTTAGAGAACATACTGAGTTATTCAAAGAACATCTTTATCTTTTTTTTCTTTTCGGCAAATGTCAGTATATTTCTTACAACTTTATTTGGAAGAGCACATTTATTTGGTGGGTGAGTACTTTTGGTGAAAAGAGTTTCTCCTAAATACATGACTAAAGACTGGGATAAAAAGTCTATCTACATGCATAGGTAAGGACTCCACCTTCCCTAATGAACACAAGGGTTGGATCTTACATCCATCTGGTCATTCCTGATTCTGTGTAGTGTAAACCAAGGTTACTTAGACTCCTAAGCAGAAGCAAACTAATGAATCTTGCACTGGTGACTCAGGTAGAAGAATACATCCTAAGTTAGGAGAGATCCTAGCCTATTTTGTCAATGCTCAAGTGTATTAAGCTAAAGAGTGAGTGAATCAAGCTTATGTGGTCCAGAAAGTCCTCAAAGTAAAGGTTGAATGTCCATAAACATTTATTTTATTTTTGCTTTAGCTTTCAGATCATAGCTAGACAGTTTTGATTTTTTTTTTTGAGTTTTTGAATTTTCAATTTTTATGGAATTTTTGTGCTTTTAATTTTTTTGAAATTTTTGAATATTTTTTCAATTTTTATGATTTTTTCAATAAGGCTAGATATATATATATATATATTACAAATGGATATGTATAATGGATAAGAATCTGCATAATACCCATATAATACCCAGATCCTATGGATGCCTATCCACCCCCCATGCCAAATAATGCTATGCCCTCATATGCTTGCAAAAAGGGTTAGATAGGGTCAAAGGGTCTTGGTGCGAGAGTGAAATGTGGGGTATACAGTAGGGTGGATGGGTAGGCAGATGGTGGGTGGTGAAATGTGAAGTAAGGTACAGTGAAGTGAAGTGAAATGGAATGGAATGTGGAGTGAAAGTGAAATGGTGTCGGGGTGACTCCTAACGAGTGCTAAATTTAATGTCCCCAGCTGGACTCAAAGTGAGGCCAAAGTTAGTTACCCTCCAGCAAGGCAACTATTTCACCAATGGGGGTAGGATCATGCGTGAGATACGGTTTCAACCGCTGCCCATTAACTGCAAATTTATGCCTAGTTTTAGGATCTTCAATATCGACAGCACCGTTGGGAAAGGTCTCAAGTCCAGGAAAGGACCAGTCCATTTGGACTTCAATTTATAGGAAAGAATTTAAGCCAGGCATTGTAAAGCCAAACCTGCTGTGATGGCTCAAACTCCTTCCACCTAATGCAGTTGTCGTAAAAGGCTTTGGATCGCTGTTTAAAGGTCACAACAGAGTCATAGGCCTCAGGATGCAACTCTTCCAATTCTTGGAGTTGGAGTTTCCTTTCTCGACCACACAGGTCTGGGTCGAGGTTACATTGGCAAATTGCCCAATAAGCGCGGTGCTCCAACTCCATGGGCAAGTGACAAGCATTCTCGAAAGTAATCCTGTATGGTGACATACCCAGGGGAGCCTTGAAGGTGGTCCAATATGCCATAATGTGTCAAACAGCTTGTCAGACCAATCCTTACGGTCAAGCCGGGCAGTTTTCTGGAGGATTTGCTTGATCTGCCGGTTCGACACCTCTGCCTGGTCATTCATTTGAGGATGATACGAAGAAGCGATACGGTGGTGAACCTTGTATTTCCTCAAAAGTTCCTGGAATGACGAGTGAGTGAAATGACTTCATCCAAAATGATGGCTCGAGGGATCCTAAAGCATGTAAAGATGAAGTCCTTGACGAATTTGGTGGTAATGACATGATCAACATGATGTGCAAGAATAGCCTCAATCCATTTCGAGACATAATCAACAGCAACAAGGATGTACTCAAAACCGTTGGAAGGAGGAAAAGGGCCCATGAAATTAATTCCCTAAATATCAAAAATTTTTGCACCTAGGATGGGTTGCAAGGGCATCATGTCACAACGTGACATCGACCCTAGCGATTGGCACCTAGTGCAATGCTTAACATAATTGTGAGCATCCTAATGAAGGGAGGACCAAAAGAATCCACATTGCAACACCTTAGCTGCAGTTTTCTTCCAAGAAAAGTGGCCTTCGTAGGCCTAATCATGACAAAAGGATAACACACTAGGGAACTCACTGCTAGGAACACAGCGATGAATAATCTGATCAGCACCTACTCTAAAAAGTAGTGGATTATCCTAGAAATAATACTTTGCTTCTCCAATGAGACGTTCGCACTAGTTTTTCGGCCAGCAACATGGAAGAGATCCAGAAGCTAGGTAATTGGCGATGTAGGCATACCACGGTCCACTTGCCACATCTATTGCTAGAAGGTGCTCATCAAGAAAAGATTCATTTAATGGCAAGGTAAGCCCAATATGGTTCGGGTCAAGTCTCGAGAGATGGTCAGCGACTTCATTCTGGGCTCCAACTTTATCTCGTATCTCAAGATCAAATTCTTGAAGCAGAAGGATCCTATGAATCAATCGAGGCTTTGCATCCTTCTTATGCATGAGATGAAGAATGGCAGTGTGGTCTGTGAGGATGGTAACATGAGTACCCAGAAGATACAATCGAAATTCCTTTCCAGTGGTGGTGTTATTACACTGAGCCTCATCCAGCGTTGTACTGGCATAATACAACACGAAGGGGTGTTTATCGCATCTTTGTCCCAAGATGGCTTCAACAGCTAGGTCAGAGGCATCACACATTAGCTCAAAGTCAAGGGACCAATCAGGCGGTTGGAGAACAAGGACCGTAGTGACAGCATCACGTAGCTACGTAAATGCTCGAATACAGTCGATGCTCATGTAGAAGGGTACATTGGTCGATAGAAGATGTGTCAAAGGTTTGGAAATCTTAGAGAAATCCTTGATGAATCTCCTATAGAAACCAACATGAACAAAAAAAGAGTCGATTTGCTGAACAGAGCTAGGTATTGGTAGATCAGCTATCACATCAAGCTTACCTTTGTCCTCCTTGATACCCCTTTTGGAGATGATATGTCCCAGAACAATACCTTCGTGCACCATAAAATGACTTTTTTCCCAAGAAAGCACGAGGTTTACATCAATACATCTCTGAAAGATGCGAGTTAGGTTGGGTAAACAATCATCAAAGGTAGGTCCGAAGATAGGAAAGTTATCCATAAAGACCTCAAGAAAATCACCCACCATGTCGTGAATATCTCTAGCATGCATCTTTGGAAGGTAGCTAACATGTTACAAAGTCTGAATGGCATCCTTCTGAAAGCGAAGGTGCCAAAGGGGCAGGTGAAGGTGATTTCCTCTTGGTCCCGGGGGTCAATAGCCACCTGGTTATAGCTTGAGAATCCATCTAAGAAATAAAAGAACTGATTTCCTACTAATCACTTCAGGATTTGGTCGATAAAAGGTAGCGAAAAATGGTCTTTCTTGGTAGCAGTATTAAGTCTAATATAATATACACACACTCTCCAAGACATAGGAGTGTGGGTATGGATTCACCCCTATCATTGACACGGATGGTGAGACCCGCCTTTTTAGCAACAACTTGAATTTGGCTCACCCAGGGGTTGTCATTCGAGTACATGATGCTCGCATCAAGCCACTTAATAATCTCAATCTTGACGACCTCTTGCATATTAGGATTGAGACGTCGCTGCATCTCGTGGGAAGGTCGAGCCTCCTCCTCCACATATATACGGTGAGTGTAGTAGGAGGGGCTAATGCCAGTCAGATCAGAAAGAGACCATCCAAGGGCTACCTTTTGTTCAATTAGAACCTTCATTAGCTTGCACTCTTACTCCCTAAACAATTTTGAACTGATGATTATAGGAAGTGTTTCATTTGGTCCTGGGAAAGCATACTTTAGCATGTCAAGCAGTGCTTTAAGCTTAGGAGTGGATGGGGAAAGATCTAGCAATTCTTGGGATGAGAGTGTCCCAAAAGGATTAAAGGAAAGAATGAGGGGTGAAGGAAATTGGCCCTCAGGTTGGCTAAGAAGAGGGGCATATTGGATTGATGGGTCCAAGAAAGGAGAGTCCCAGTGATCAACTCTTGGGAACAAGGTCCCGCTGTGGAATGTCACTTCCACCTGATTTGGCAGGAAAGAATGGGCACTCCGGTCTTTAAGGGGGTAGACTGGAGGTGAGCAGCTCAAAAATGACTCAGACTACGAGGCATAAGAAGCGGAGTGGACCTCGTCAAGGGTCTAGTCAAGAAGAGATATGGGTAAGGGGAGGGGTGGGGAAATGTCACAGTAAAGGTCAGTCAGGTCTTGATGATTTTCTAGAGGTACATCGCAGCAGTTTGAATAGGTCCCTACCAACTCGATACATGCACTGACAGCCATGTCATCGTCAGACGTGTCATCCTTGATAAGATCACAATCAAAATTCTTGGCAGCCTTAAAAATGTTAAGTTTTAGCTTTTCAGAGCCCACGACAATTTCAATGCAGCCTGATTAACAATCAATATGGGCACAGGCTGTGGCAAGAAAGGTCTATCGAGGATGATCAGGTAATCAGAAAGCGAATCAGGAACTTCCATGTCTAATGTAAGAAAATCAATAGGAAACAAAGACTGTTGACCATAACCACCACGTCTTCCACCACAGCCCACGAGATTTTGACAGAGCAATTTGCCAGCTTATTGTAATGGGGGGGGTTTTAGATTTCCCAGTGCAAAATTCTGAAACATGATGGTCGGTACAAGATTAATGGAAGATCCTAAATCCAACAAGGCATGATCAAAATTGCAGCCTTTGATGCTGCATGAAATGAGAGGGATGCCTGGGTCTTTCTGCTTTGGTGGTAATTTTGACAGTATAGCACAACTCGCATGAGGCGAGAGAACCACCGGGTTCTTGATTTTTTTTTGCTATCGCTTAGGTGTAGTGTAGTCCTTAAAGATATGGGTGATAGTTAGGATGTGGTCGATCTCCTCTAGCAAGAGAACCTTGATCTCAACATCCTTGAATAAATTATGTAGATTATCAAAAGTCTGCATGTTCTTTTCCTTTCCTTTTGGCTCCCTTAGTAGAGCCTCAGGGAATGGGACCAATTCTGGCACCAGTTTGGGTGTGTCATCCTCACGAGAATGCGGTGTGCAATTCGAATGAGAGGATGACGAAGAAGATGGGCCAGGATCAAGTTGAGGTGGATCGATGACCTGTTTACCACTCCTTGTAGTAATCGTATTGGACATCGCAGGTCTAGTGGGATCATAAGGCAGAGGAGGGTTCACAATAGGGACACAGGGTTGATGTGCTGCTACGAGATTAGCCTAAAATCTCGGTGGAGTACTCAAAGCATGCAGAATTTGGTGAACCTATCCTTCAGAAGGTCGTACCTATGGGTGTGGACATGGGGTACAAAATTTCACGGGTTTGGGATAGGTTGGGCAGGAAGAGTGCCTTGAGATCGAGTCGTCATGCGTAGTTGACTGATCTTAGCATTCTACTATGTTAATTGGTGCTGAAGAGAAGTCATATTTTCTTCAAGGCACTTCGACATTTTCGTCATCATTCGCATCAATTTATCAAAAGGGCTTGATGTGTGATCCATTTGCGGTGTGCAAGGGAGTGGCGGCAGATTTGCTGGGGGACAATATTGGGCCCTTGGGATGATGGGAGTGGATGATCACATTGGTCCACCAGCAGGGTTTTGGCACTAGGAGTTGTTAGACCATGCAAAGTTTGGATGATTGCGCCACCCTGGGTTATAAGTAACAGAATATGGGTTGTTCCCCAGGGTGCACATGTCTTCAAATTCAAAAGATGAGTCCGCAAATGATAGTGCATCTGAGAACATGGAGGCTTGCTCCTCCATGTTGTAATACTGGCTAGTAGAAGCCTAGTCCACATTACTTACCGAGTCGCTCGACGTGATACTCAGTAAGGATGGTGTAGGTCATGTGGGATTCGTGGAAATCAGCCTAACTTGGGAAGGATTGGGTTTGTAACGTGATAGAGGAGCCAAAGTGAGATCCATAGAATGGGCAGGGTTGGCTAAGAATTCATCCAACTTCTGTGCACGACGGAGACTTCATCTAATTTTTGTGCAATTAAGTTTTAGTTAGTGGATGAATGGGAGGGTCCTGTGTCAACCTTGTGTGCTCTGCTACGAGGTGCGCTGGTTCGATTAAAGGCAACGATGGAAGCGTTGTTCATAGAATTCTTACTCATGTTTTCAAACAGTTCAAATGCTCCATCCTTGTCTTTATTCATGAAATTACCTCCGTAGGAAGTGTCCACAATCTGCCTCAAAGTTTCATTTAGCCCATAATAGAAGATCTGGGCTACGTGCCACTTAGGCAGACCGTGATGTGGACATTTCTTGAGGAGGTCATTATACCTCTCCTAGGCCTCATAAAATTGCTCGTCGTTTTGTTGCGTGAAAGAAGTTATAGCATGGCAAAGCTCATTGGTGCGCCCGATTGGGAAGAATTTCTTGAGAAGCGCTGTGCACACCTCTTCCCAAGAACAGATGGGTTTCCCAATAGTGCGCAATCATTGTGTGGCTTTGTCCCACAACGAAAATGGGAACATTTTCATGAGGGGAATGTGTAACCCGATATTTCTTGGTTTAATCATTTCAGCTAAATGGGTTAAGTCCTCCAAGTGAAGAAAAGGGTCTTCATTGGCAAGTCCATGATAATGGAAGTTTATTAGGCCAATTATGTTCGATTTCAATTCAAAATCTTCCCCGCCTATGGGGACGCGAATCTGCCTAAGGGTCTCTGTAGCAGTAGGATTTTGATATGAGCTAAGAGACCTGGGCTCCTCTCGTTTGGGAGGGTTTTGCATTTCCTCCAAGGTTTACCTAATGGCTTTAATTTGCTCGGTATACAATGCCATTTGGGCTTGGGGGCAGGTTAATGGGTCTACGGCTCCACCACCACCTGGTGGATTGGGAGGGGGATGATTTCCCCCCTTAGGATTTGGCAGTGGGCGAGCAGCCATGTTTACGGAGTAAGAGGATGATTCATTGGATTCTACCCTCTTAGGTTTATCAGACAATTCAAATAGTTCAGGGCTTTATGACGTCCTCCCAAACATGCACTATCAAAAGAAGAATTAGGGTGATGAGAAGAGAGAAGGGGATGAGAGAGATGACTCCGAATAGGTGCACTTGATAACAACTCAGTCAATCAAGGTCCTAACCTCTAAATGTGACCTAAGACCTAAAGATCTAAGTTACCGACTATCGCATCCTATGGAACCGAATACGAGTATCGTGGAACCACCAGGCCAGATTGAAAGGCTGTTTGCCCCAGTCTGAGACACCCAATAGCACGTGGGATCCCGCACCAACACGTAAGCGCTACACGCAGGTAGTTAGACCTCCAAACCTTAATGGGGTCAAGTTACTACCAATTTTAGATTAAGAGGCTTAGGATAAAAGTGCTTTGGAATGTGAAGGGCATTGTATACGGGTAATGCCGAAGTGCATTGATTTATAGGTATGTAAAACAAGCATGCAATGGGGAAATCTCCCCAAGTTGAAGGTTTATATGGTGAATGGATTTTAGAATTCTGCTCTCAAGTAGTAGGGATTTTAAGATTCCAACGAATTACCAATTCAACCAATCCACGAGTTTCAAGAAATACAAGTTTTTTGTTCCCAAACAACCCTCCTTCAACTTAATTGAGCGAATGCATCCTACAATGCAATGGGCCCACTAAATGAAATTTTCTAGGTGTCGATGCACGAATCACTTTTAATTCAATGTGAATGGGAGCCAAACAATTCAATTCAAATGCTTCCAATCACCACAATGGAAATCCACGCAGAGGCTTAACCACCAGGATAATGAAAAATGAAAATGAATATATCGGGGTTGAAATATAGGATCAAATCAAAGGCAAGTTTTAGGTAGTGGTGGGGTTGGAGTCAAACTGATTCCAAGACTCCCCAACCAAAATGTGGATACCAAATGCAAACAAATGAGGTGAAGGGGTGTAACAAACAATCAAATTTCAATTTGCCTCAAGTAGAATTGCACGTTGCAAAAATTAAAAGAATCGAAATTCTCAAATTTTTCGCGTGCGAATGTGTGGGAAATCAAGGGCGGTGGATGTGATAGAAAACAAGAAATCAGTGGATTTTAGTCCACTCTCCCCGAGAAATCCCAAGAAGATATTTTTAGGGTTTTTGATTGTTTGAATTTTTTATCTTTTTATCTTTAAAGTGATAAGAGAACATAAATTACTAAGAGGAAAGGACACCTACCTCCTCAACAATGCGTTTGAAGGTCCAAGTGATGCCAGCGACTTCATGCTCTCGTTCCGGCCTTGGACTGGCCCACATCTCCGACCTCCTCTGTGTGTCTCCTCCTCGCAACTGATTCACCTGCACAAAAACACCCGTGAAGAGATGGGTGGGAGGAGAGATAATTAAAGGAAAAGAGTAGAAACCAACTCCAGAAGGTGCCTCCTTGGCAACAGCGCCAGAAAACTTCGTGATGAAACGCAAGTAGGGTTATTTAATAAGGTGATATTAGCGTCAAAAAGTATATAGTGGAAGTGATTATCTACACGCGAATCTACACCAATTTATTGAAATTTATTTTATGGACTAAATCAAATTTTAAACTTGTTAGTTTTAGGCTCATGGTTGAACACAGGGAGGCAGTTTTTGGTATTAATTGATTTCTATGCGATTCCTAACAACAGGTGATTTTCGTTCGCTTATTGTATTTTTGGAATTTTCTTAGCTTTAGATTTTTTTTGGATAGTCTTGTCCTTGAGGTACACCCTCAAAATTATCCTTGGCTACATGCCAAAAATTAGACCTTGGTGATTTGCCAAAATCATGTTCAAAAAATTGGTCTCACTACATGCAAGATCATGTACCTATAAAGATAAGAGTTATCTTTTTTGTTTTATGATTCTTTTCATCTTTCCTTAAGCAACAAAATAAAAAGAATAAGAAATAGAAATGTAGAAAGGAAATACGGAATGGAAATACTTAGCTTATTTATATGTATGTCTATATATGTATAGATATATTATATATAATAGGGGGGAATTGAATCAAAGATTCAATGGGATGTAGCGTGGATTAGTGTGACCACCGTCTAAGGAGACGGGATCGACACTAACAATGCACCACGTGCGGTGTGGAGTGGACGTGTGTGTGTATGTGTGAAATGACTTGATGTGTACGAATATCGGGAATATATGCGCAACTGGTGTGAATATACCTGCAATGTAATGCGCAAAAGTGGAAATTTGCATTATCATGAGTGGGACATATATATGTGAATGTGTGTATGAGGGAGTGTGAGTGAATATATTTGTATACATATATATGTATAAATATCTATCTATATGTATGTATATGTATATATATATATATATGTAACTAGGTGTATATATAAGTATATATATATCTATCTATCTATCTATCTATCTATATATATATATATATATATATATATATATATATATGTATGTATATAGGTATGTATGTATGTATGTATGTATATATGTATATGTGCGCAGGCGGAGAGGTGAGGCAGAGAGAGAGTGTGGTGTTTGAGGATGGATATATATGTGTGTGTGAGTGGATGTGTACGTGAGTATGTATATGTGTGTGCATATGGATATATATGTGTATGTGTGTGTGTGTGTATGTATGTATGAGTGGATGTGTGCATGAGTGGTGTTTGTGGATGTGTATGTGCTGGCGGGTGTGGTAGTGAGGGTGTGTTACGACCTGAACTGAGCTCCACATGGAACTCGGGGTCGGATCGCCTCAACTAACCCAAGACCCAGTCGGTCAATGAGAAATATACCAAAAAGGAAAATCATTCCACACATGCAACATAGCTAGAGACATTAAATAAAAGATAGAAAGCTCTAAGATAGACTGTAATTGTAATTAGTACCATGAGAGAAAAGCAAGGTTCTCAACATAGCCATCACAACTAAAATGGAAAGATAGAAACAGAACTACTAGTCTAGGAATGGATATTCACAACAATCAAAAGAAAAAGTCAATCTATAGCAGAAACAGAAATGGAAATAAACTAAAGTTGGGCTCAGCTAGGCCTAGCTCCCTCTGCAGCTAGTAGTATTGGCTGCTCACCTCCCTGTCTTGGACACAAGAGGTAGACATTAGCAAAAAGCTGAGTAGAGTGGCAAGCATACAATCAACTAACTCAATTTAATTTAAAAGTAGTAAACATTTTAGGCAATTGTAAACATTTCACACAATTTCATGTTTTGTTTCTATTTCTTTGTACTAACTGTTTAGTGTTTCGAATATTCTATCAAGGGTTCTCGTTATTTCTTGGTTCACATGTTCCCTAATGAAACAACCCACGATGCAAAACATGCACGTGGTACTCTCTTGGCCAAGAGAACACCCTGCATTTGTCCTACACTTGATCTACCACCCTGAGGTCTTAGTCGCGATGTAGCAATGAGTACGACATGTGCGATAAGCGCATGGGGGGCTACCTCGCACTGGCTAGCGGTCAGTCGTCTCCACTAACGGGTACACTCTAAGTTGTACAGCACAGAACAGAACAGGGGCTATGCCCCTCGCTAGTCTGCGTACCCTCACCTGACTATCTCGATTGGCCTTGTGGGCCTAACAGGAGTCAGTGTAGGGAGGCCATTCCTACCCTGAGTCCCAACCCAAGGGAAGGCTAGCTCTCTCCCTACACAAAGGGTGAATAGCTCTCCTCGATATGTGTGTACATGAGGGCTAGCTTGCCCCCATACTAGAGCCCAAGCAACAGTTGTGCCTCACATTAGGCGAAATCCATCCATCATTATTAGAGTTTCATACCATGACAGATAAGTTATTTTCTAGTTGTCACTAAGAGCATTCATAATCCTTTAAATTCTATTCATGCATTAGAGATTTCATGCATCACAAGTCATAATTAATATTTGGAGTGGAATAGACAATTAGTTGCATCATCATAAAACCTCAAACCCGACCATTAGGGTTAACATTTCTTCATGTCAAACATTAATCAATCACCCATATTACTCAAGTGCAAAGTTTATCCATTTAAGCTTAAGGCATGCATGCACGTAAATACATTTGTAAGTCTATGCAACCATCTGTTTCATTCATTAGGCACATTATAAAAATCTTGGTACTTGATTAATTAACTAGTTGTAGTATGCATTTAATGAAAACTAAACACATTAGGATGAGAAGAACCACTCTACCTAGGGGTACGGGAGATATGGGGGCATGCGAGACTGATCCTAACATCTCTGCAAGTCTCACACGTAACACGAACTCAAAACCTATGCCAAACCAAATGGTCAAAAGGAGCATTAAACACTTTGACTGACATTTCAGTGTGCTAAAATGATTCAAAACAACATAGAAATGAATTCAATATGTAGAGAATCTCAAGAGCTTTCCAACGATACCTATCGCACGAAAATCAGACCCTGTTTGGGCCCTAAACTGGCTTTAAAACCCTTCTTGGTTCGCTTAGACCAAACTGGGTTGGTTCAGTCTAGCTAAACCAACCGGCCGCCTGCTTCAAGAAGTTCCTAAATCCTATATCAGACATTTGAGACACTCCACAGATGTCTTATACAACGCAAAACTCCAACTCTTCCTCAAATAGCCAGTGGGTGTCTTGGTTGTCTTAAAACCACTTCGGACGTTCGATACCCTGTCCGGATGTCTGAAAGTACCTCGAAGTCCGTCTGCGCATGACTCCTTACGTGAGCTCGCTATATGTGAATGCTACTTCCCTATGCGAGCTCGCTCCTAGAGCCCGTCCTTACTGCAAACACCTCAGGCAGGTCGCGCCTTGTGCCTCACACGTCCTCGAACGTCCGGAGCTCGTCTCAGCCATCCGCAGGGTCCCTCGGCCATTCATAGGACGTCATAGATGTCCGATGGACGCAGGGCTTGCCCCGCCCCTCCCAGTAGCGTGTGCGCTCCCACATAGCCTCGATCTCTATGCATCGCGTCTGCCTCACAGTCTGTGCTCAGCCCTTCCCCTTGCCCGCCGCACCACTGTAGCCTTGCACGCCGCGCCGCTACAGCCCTCTCTCCCACCTTCTCTTTTGCTCTCTCCCTTACTCTCAGCTTTGCAAAGGGGAGTAGGGCACGTCGCCTGAGGTGGTGTGGGGGAGGAGTGGGATTACGAAGGGGAGGGTTTTAATGGGATGTCTGTTGGTGCTAGAGCACTGCGATCGTTTATTTTGATGATAACAAAACATGTGTCATTTAACATTTGCACTTGAAGTCTTAGATTTCAGGTCAATTGCAAATGAAGACGTGGTTAGACGTAGTTCGAGCTCGCATCTAGGACGGATTGGAGGAGTTTGATGGAGAACAAAGGAGCTTCGCAAGGAGCGATAGCTTGAAGAAGGAAGGAGATGAAGAATAGGATAGATTTTCTTTCCTTGTACTAATATGTATTTTTGTTTCTTTTGTTGCTCTTTGTTTTGTCTCTTAGATTCATGTTAAAGAGCCTCAAAGTACCCTAACAGTAGTCTTAGGAACACTTGCACAATCCTAGGATACTTAGGTTTTCTGTAGAGAACTTAAAAAATCAAAATAGGATTCAGACAGCCTTATTAGACGTCTAATCTGAAAATCAGACGTCTGATAATGACTTTTAAGACGTCTGACTATTGACTCAGACGTCCGATTATGTTTAGGCTGGACTTAGTTAGTTCTATCTAATGAAATCAAATGTCCATACCTTAGTCCAGATGTCTTAGAAGACGTCTGATGCATTTGCCAGATGTCCAATTAATGGATCGTTGGTTGCCTTAGTAAACATTGAGAAAATGACCATTAGCCTTGTATCAGACGTCCGTAGAGGACCCCAGATGTCTGATACATGACCGTTTTGTCTCGGCTGACCCAAAATCTCTTCTCAGAGATTTTCTAGCCGTTGCACTCCCTTAGGAATCCATTTCCTCAGAAAAGTAGGTTTCCAGACGTTTAGACTTAGTGTCAGATGTCGTGTATGTCATTTGATGACAATTCACTAGAACCCTGTTTCGACCTGATTCAAGTCAGGAAGGAAACCTGCTTAAAATCAGACATTTAACTTTGTTCCCAGACGTCTTAAACAAGTTTTCCAAACATCTGATGCCAGGACCAAACGTATGATAACCCTATCAGAGTCATGATTAATCTTGATTCCAACCTGATTCTCTTGGAGGTTGTACCCAACGGCTATGGAAGCCTTCCAAGGCCTTCCAAAGCCTTCCTAGGGCCTCTATAAATAGAGGAGAACCCTTGTCACTCAAAGACACACCAAGACACACCAAGCAACATACTTTCCACTCTTTTGTGTCTAAAAGAAGAAGAAGATCAAATAGAAGAAAGCTCTTGCTCTCCAAGCCTTGTTCTACACCTAGAGAGCTTGATTCCTGTTGCACACCTGCTCTCCCGCCGTAGTTCATGAAAGTGCCATTGTGCCTTTGCATAGTTCATGCATCTGCATCGTTGACGTAGTTCTTGCAAAGGGAAGCATCCTAACTCCTATAGAAGCTTAGTTTAAGAATTACTTTGTTGGCTCTATAGGACTATTCTTGTATCTTTTACTTTGTTATTTGGTTGGGTATTTTCTTTACGAATTCCCATCTCCTTCGTGAGACAAAATCCTTCTCGTGAAGAGAAGGGGTTTGAGGTACGCTACCCTCGTATAAAGTAGCGTAGTTGTAATTGAGGTTGTACTACCCTTGTTTAAGTAGTACGTTAGTGGATTTGATCAACTTGGTTGATAAGAAAATCCTAACTCGAGAGTGTTAGGTGGTGGTTTTCACCTGGGTTGGTTTCCACCTAAAAATAATTGTGTACATTATGTGATTACCAATTGTTGTGAGATTGTTATATTTTCATTCCCCACTTTATTACGTCACCCCCTCCTACCAGGGAAACTACAATGTCGAGTACGATTTTCGGGCTCGTGGGGTCGGGAAGAATTACGAAAAGCATCCTAGGTTCTTAGAGTTATTTGCATGGGGTAGAAAGGGTAAGAAGTAGAGGCGTAAGAATTGCCCCTCTACGAGCCAAATAACTTGGATGGGGGTCTCTATGTATGTTTCTTGGTTCACGAAATTTACGATGAGGCCTCTAAAGTTTAAGAAATCACCAAATGACCCCTAAGAAGGGTCATTTCAGGGTGGATGAGGCGGGGATAGGGAAAGCGAGAGAGAGGCAGGTGAGTGTAAGCAAGGGTGGCTGGGTTAGTGGGACCAACTGGGAAAATGGGTGAGGCGGGTGTGAGTGGAGGGGCAAAAATGGCGGGAATGGAGAGAGGGGCGTGGGTAGTGCAACCGACTAGGAAAACTGGTTGGCTGTGCATGCATGAGTTTTGGATGGGTGATGCCACTGATAAAGTGAGAAGTGGCTGGTGGCTGTCATGAAAAAAATGTATCACGATGGATAGTGAACAGTTCTACAGTGAAAATAGAGTGAAGCTCCTTAGAGCTCGCTAATGGTGATGGAAAATGCCAAAATGAAAGAAAAAAAAAAGGGAAAAAAATAAAAGAACCACCATGCCCACCTGCTCACGAGGGAGCTAGGCGGTGGTGGAGCTCACAGTGATGGTTGCAACCATGGTGAACTTGCTCCTATACACAGCATGCTCCTCTCAACTGGTAAGAAGGAGAGCTGCGTATAGAGAGGAAGAGAGGGAGAGAGGAGAGCTGAAGGTGGAGTGGTGGTCAGCTGTTGGAGGTGGCCGTGTGCAAGTTTGTGAGTTAGGTAGGATGCTCTGCTGGTGTGGAGTGGGTGTGGTATGGTGCTAACCTCCAGACATGGGGGGTTGGGTACTGTTATATAGGTAGGGATGGGATGGAGGAAGTGGACCGCAAGACAAATGCCCTGTAGGATATTTTAGGATATTTGGGTGTTTTGTGGTTAGGCACTTAGGTTGCTAGGAAATTATTGTAGGTGGTGTAGGGTGGTGTTGTGTTAGGTGGTATTAGGTGGTAGAAATGAATGGGATAGGGGGGCTCAATCTCTCTCTCTCTCTATCTTCCTCTCCATAAAATTCATGCATGCACATATTTACAAAATGCATGAATATGTACCTAATCTAAATGAGCAAAGATAGGAAATAGCATAAGAGGGCATAATTAATAGCATGACTTACTGCACAATTAGCACAAGCAGCGGCGAAGAATGAAGGTCAAGGAGCTCCAAGGTCCTCCAGCGGTGCATGCCAGGGAAGGAGGAGGGGTGTTTGACGCACAAAATTTGGACAAAACGAATTGCAGAAGGTTCACAGAGCTTTATAGGGTGACAGTCGCGTGAATTGAGGCGAGAAAATGGACTCCAAATGGTTGGTTTTGAGGCAAATTTTGGCATAAACTCTGATTGAGAAATTCGAGTTTCATAGATGGAATCTTAAGATGGGGATTGTGTCAATGGATGCAGAATTGATTGAGGAATAATCCCACCAAATTTGGTGGGATTCTGATGAGCAAATTTGTGGAGATTCTCCTCAAATTTCGTATTTGAGGAGGAACTCGACAGTCGTTGCTGCTACTGGCTAAGGAAGAAGGCTAATGTCAACACGGCGTCAGCCAGGGACTAGAAAGAGAGATAAAAGAATCAATCTAAAAGGAATTCAAAAGTTGAGCATCATTGTGTAAAGTAGATCAAGATAAGGTCTAAATTATCTCAACTTTCTAGAGTAACTTAATTAAGACCCAAGGACTCAAATGGTGGCTTCAATTTTGATTTGTGATGAAGTTTGATCGATCAATTTACATTTTAACCCAACATGTATTAAATATCCACCTAGGTCATTGTTTTAGGTCAAATTGGGTTCTTTTTATAAAATTGGTTATTTTAAACTTTAAGGAATATTTTTCAATGATTTTTAGAAGGTTTAGATTATATTTATTTCCATTAGAAGCTTATTAATTTAAGTGAGGTTGAAATTAGGGTTTTTAAAAGTGAGTTAACTCTAAATTCTCACAGAAACCCTGGTCAGTTCATGTAAGCTTACTTATTGGAATTTTTAGCTCAATTGACCTTCAATTAGGCGTAGGTTTACCCTTTAGTTAATCTGCATTTGTAGTTTGCTATTAAAATAATAGGATTAAGCAATTTTAATGCATGCCCTCAAATTCTTGATATTATTAAGTTATATCCTTTTGTTGCTTAATAAAGTGAATTTAACCATAGAACATAATCAAATTAGACTAGATATGAAGGATGATGGTGTTACCATCAGGTAGGCTGAGTTGAACATGAAAATGGTAGAGAAGCAGGGGACTATAGTCCAACTATGCAAAAAATGAAAACCCCTATTAATAACTAGCAAAGCGGGCTCAATGACAATTCCCAACAAACCCAGATCTCTATTGTCCTAGCAGTACAAAACCAAAGGAATGTGCATAACTGAGGCACTAACTCTCAAGGGTTCATAAATGCAAGGAAGCCATACGCAAGTGCACAAGTGATTAATCAAGATCCCCTGAACTATCCTGGATACAACCAACAACCCTTCTTGGCTAATTAGGCTCACATATCTTCCCTAACCCACTTCAGGGTTTAAACCTCATCCTAATGCTACAGCCAATGCTGTAACCTTTAGAAGTGGAAAACAAACCTAGGATTTCACTTGGCCTAATTTTGATAATCACTAGGATACTGAATAAGGGGACCAACTCGAAGAAGAAGGTGAGGCTTAGGGACCCGGGATTCTAGGCCCAACCTACATCCTGTTCCTTGAAGCCCTTAAGAAATCCAGGAAGCAAAAAATTGTTGATAGCATCAAAGAGCTTCTGAATATTTTTAAACAAGTTAAAATCAATATCTCACTCTTAAATGCTATCAAATTTATTCTGGCCTACGAAAACTTCTAAAAGAGTTGTGTACCCAAAAGCATAGGTTAAAGAACCAAACACCGGGGAAGGTGGTACTTTCTGAGCAGGCAAGTCTTGTAATCTTGCAAAACCTTCCTCCTAAGTAAAGAGATCCAGGAGCCCTATTGATATCATGTGTTATTGGGGATTATACATTTGACCGAGCACTCTTGGATCTTGGTGCTTCCACCAACCTGACCTCGACCTCTTTATATGAAAAAATCGAGTTAGGTGTGCTTAGATCGACCTCAGTAACTCTCCAATTAGTTGATTGATCGATCACTTCACTGCGAGGGGTTATTGAGGATGTGATCACTAAGGTCAAGGACTTCTATTTTCCCATAGACTTTCTGGTCCTTGATATGGAAGCACACCCATCATCCTAGGGCTGCCCCTCCTTGCTACTGCCAAGGCAACCATTGATTGTGAGAATGGCAGTATGGAAATTTCCTTTAATGATAGAAAGATGAAATTAGACATTTTTACGACAACAAGTAAATTTGAGAATTGTGGATTCATTGATGAAGAAGATGATCATGAAAATGTAGTCTAAGAAAGAAAGTCAATTCATTTAATTGAGGATCAACTTTCTACATGCTTACCATACCAACAACTCTCTATGGCAGACTAGCCACAAACCCAAGAGGCCATTGATTTTATCGACACCAAACCTCTTTCACTTGATCGGGCTAGTAAAGCTTCTACTGCACCACCCTTACTTTCTATTCAAAGCCTGCCCCAGCTAGAACTTAAGCCTTTGCTTAGCAACCTTAAATATCATTTCTTAGGACCTGATTAGACCCTACTAGTAACCACTAGTGCCTATCTCATAAAGGAGCAGGAAAAGAAACTCTTAAAGGTCCTAAATGAACATAAAGAGGTAATTGCCTAGACCATTCATGATTTGAAAGGAATTGACCTATCCTATTGTAACCATAGAATATACTTAGTAGAGGGAGCCAAACCTTCTTGTGATATGCAAAAATGATTGAATCCGAATATGCAAAGTAGTCAACAAAGAGATTATAAAGTGGATGGATGCAGGAAATGTATACCCCATTTTTGACAATCCCTAGGTTAGCCCTGTGCAGATTGTGCCCAAGAAAGTTGGGTTAACCGTAGTAATGAATGAAAGTAGGGAATCAGTACCTACAAGAACAGCTTCCTCTTGGAGAGTCTGCATAGATTGTAGGAAGCTGATTTTTGCCACTAAGAAGGACCATTTTCCATTACCATTCATTGACCAAATCCTCGAGAAGTTGGCTGGATAAAAATACTTTTGTTCCTAAATAGTTATTTAGGATACAACTAGGTTTCTATCCATCCTGAACACTAGGAAAAGACTACATTTACATGTCCATATAGAACCTTTGCATTCCATAGAATGTCATTTAGGCTATGTAATTCACCCGTGACTTTTCCATGGTGCCTATTAGCAATATTGTTGGACATAAGAGGGGAATGCCTTGAGGTAATTATGAATGATTTTTCTATTTTTGGAGATTCCTTCAATTCTTGTCTAGCCAACTTGGAGATGATCATGAAAAAATGCATTGAGGTCATGTTGGTCCTTAGTTGGGAGAAGATCCACTTTATGGCCCAGGAAGGAATAGTATTGGGTTATATGGTCTCTAATTAGGTAATCAAAGTTAATAAAGTGAAGGTTGATGCAATTGCTAAACTCGCTCCACCTACAATGATTAAATAAGTTAGATCATTTCCTGGACATGTGGATATTTATAGAAGGTTTATAAAAGAGTTTTCTTAGATTGCTCGACCTTTGGGCAATCTTCTGGTTAAAGAATAGCCTTTTGACTTCAATGATTTGTGCCTTCAGGCATTTGATTCCCTAAAAAAAACTATTACATGTACCCCTATTCTGCAACCACCTATTTGGACAACTTTTGAAATCATGAGTGATGCTTCTGACTTTGCTATAGGAGTCGCCTTGGGACAAAAGATTGATAAGAAGCTCTCAGTCATTTACTACACTAGCAAGACTCTGGAGGAGGCCTAGAGGAACTATACAAGCATTGAAAAATAATTGCTAGCTATAGTATTTGCCTTGGAGAAATTTAGGGCCTACCTCCTAGGGTCCCATGTTATAATCTACACAGACAACTTTGCACTTAAGCACCTTTTGGCAAAGAAAGATGTCAAACCCCGACTAATCAAATGGATCTTATTATTGCAAGAATTTGATTTGG
Source organism: Thalassia testudinum (assembly GCA_037157565.1). NCBI lineage: Eukaryota > Viridiplantae > Streptophyta > Magnoliopsida > Alismatales > Hydrocharitaceae > Thalassia > Thalassia testudinum. Next base: position 9,738,997 of record JAZHRO010000058.1, on the reverse strand, counting down.
AGATTAAAAACAAAGCTAGGACACATAATGTAGTGGTTGACCACCACTCAAGGATCTTCGTAGAAGACCCTTACTTGGAAATTCCCATTATTGATACTTTTCCGAATGAGTCAATTTTGATAGTCTTAGGTGTCCAGATCCCGTGGTTTGCAAACCTGGTGAATATTTGGTCATTGGTCAGGTCCCAGAGGACTGGACCAAACAATAAAGGGATAAATTCTATGCTGAGGCCAAATATTATTTTTGGGAGGACCTTGAAGTCTATCACATCTACTTTGATAGATTATATGGAGATGCATGCTAGAGAGTGAGTTTGAAAGTATTTTGACCTCCTGCCACACATCTACATGTGGTGGTCACTTTTCTGGTAAGAAAGATGACCACAAAGATTTTACGATCTGAATTTTTTTGGTTGTCTCTCTTTAAGGATGCTCAGCAGTTCTCACGATCTTGTACACACTGCTAGTCAATTGGAAACATGACCAAGTGAGACATGATACCCCTAAACTCGATTATACCTGTTGAAATTTTTGATGTCTGGGGAAATGACTTTATGGGACCTTTCATCCCTTCCTTTGGACACAAATATATTACTGGTTGCAGTCGACTGCATATACAATTGGATTGAGGCTATCCCAATCAGGACCAATGACCACAAGGTGGTCATAGACTTTGTAAGGAAGAATATTTTTAGCTAGTTTAGGATGCCTAAACCCATCAATAGGGATGGAGGTTCACATTTTACACATGCTCAATTGAGGAACCTACTATCTAAATATGGGGTGACAAATAGAATTTCTATTCCTTACCACCCCTAAACGAACGAGCAAGCTAAAGTGTCTAATCGAGAGATCAAAATCATTCTTCAGAAGATGGTTAGGCCTGATAGAAATGACTGAACCACCAAGCTAGATGATGCTTTGTGGGCCTATCGCATAGTGTATAAAACTACTATTTGTATGTCCCCATATCAAATGGTTTTTGGTAAGGCATGCTGATGGTAACACCATCATTCACCATAACTAGCTTGAATTATTCAGAATCAAGAGATAAATGCTCCTAAATGATCGCTTGAGGATAATAATTCCACTCAAATCTGTTTTGAGAAGAAAATAATAAAACAAGGGTAATTTTGTTATTTCAACAGCACATCATGAATGCAAAGTAACCATGGGGTCATCCAAGGGTTAATTGAGGTCAATTGAGCATTAAAAACCAAGAAGTGGGTCCACACTAATAGAAACAGGGTTTCATGCACTTCGAGAACCAAAACAAAACACTAAACCCTAATTATTAGCCTCGCTTAAGTTGAAGAGGTTCTGGTCAAGATAAAATTTACCTAATCCTCCTAAAATTCATAGAAAAATATTCTAAGAGGTTTGGTACCTTTGCTTTGACCATCTAAACCTATTTTCATTTAGAATAGAGTTTCAGATAGGATTTTGCCCTGATTTGGGATTCTGTGCACATTGCCTAGTCAAACATGATCAAAAATCAAATACAAGTTCACCATATTGCTTGGGTCCAAATTAGGTTAACACCAAAATTTGAGCCCAATTAGAGTCCAACTTGACCTAGTTTGCAATTTTGCCCCTAAGATCTCTATTTCCTACACTCGAGCCCCTAACTTTCAAAATTCCTTACAATAGCCCCTTAACTTCCTCATCTTCTTCACAAAGAGCCCCCTGCTGCCAACTAACTCAACCATGTAGCACCGACCTTTAACCATTGTGAAACCTCATCAAATCAGCACCAAATCCCACCAAATTTGGTGAGATTGGTGGTCAGACGATAAAGAACAATTCCATCAGGATCTTAAACCTTTATTCAAGGCAGAAAGGTTGTGCAAGCTCACAAAAATCTTAGGGTTTCTTGATTCCACATCTTAACTCAATCATGCAAATTCCTTGATTTAGAGCTCAAGTTTGAAATCTATAAAGGCTCATCTTGACCCCAACGTATTTCTCATCTAGGTTTGAGGCCAAAATTCCTCTTCCCCCTCTCCTCGTCATCGTCTCTCCCATCAAAGGACTTCACCTTCTTTGTGACTGGCTAATCAAAGCCGGCACAGACCTCCATCCCCTTTATCGATAAGTAGTCTCTCTCTCTCCCTTTCTCTCCCTAGCTTCAATTCGACCCTCTCTCCTCTCGATTCCGCCACTATTCACCTACCTTCCACTTCATCTTCTCTAATGCCGACCGCGCCTCCAGAGAGGTCATCCACCCGCCACACCACTCAAAACTCATCACCACCACCACTAGAAGCTTTATCAACAACCACCAATCAAAAGCCCTCTCTAAATTTGAAGCTTCATTCACCCCTTCACTCCACTGGACGACCCACCTTTTCACCATCATTCTGCTATCGTCCGGTCACTTAACGCCTCCAACCACTAGATCGAGATTGCCGCTGTGTTCCTTGCTCCACGGTAAACCTCGAGACCTATTTAGTTAGGCTGAGAGGCCATTTTTCATGGTTGCAGGCGTTCACCGGAGTGCTTTTGCCACCTTCACCTTCTTAGCTGTCATCCACCTACCTCCAGCTACTAATCGCCCTCACATCCGCACCCAGGCTCTGTGGATGATTACCACAAAGAGCTCCAGGCTTTCGAGTGACCAAAGCAACAACAGCTGCAACTACAATTATGCGAGGAAGGCAACGGTTGCAACGAAGAAGAAAGCATATCAATTAGTGCCACATCATGGCCATTAAACTATGAACAACACATAAATTGTTCTGTTGTTGAAGGCTCGTTTCCTCCATACGAGGAGTAAGGTCCCTCTCACTTCTTACGCTTCACTCCTCACTCACCATTCACACCCGGTGAGCCTGGTCCCCTGTACTCGACCAGATAACCCAAATATAGAAGGAATTTCTAAGAGTAGGGGGTGATTTTGCATTGGGATGCGTGCACGTGCCTCAAGATGCATGCCAGCACTTAAGCGATTCTAACATCACTTGTGCTTGAGGCTCTATGTTGTGCTTGCCTTGGTCCCTCTGAGGCATGAGATAAGGCATCTGTAGCACCTTGGCAACGTCTGACTTGGCTTGGTTCTGGTACTGTAGGGATATTTGATGCTTATTTGACGTGGCAAGTGGTTGAGAAACCACTATAGCAAAATTAATTTCATGGGGATGTGCTTAAATGAGGGATATAATTGGTGATACAAATCACCATTTTTAGAGTTTTGATCTTTTTATCCCATCAACTTTTAAGATACAATTACTATTATTGAACATCATTTTGAGTAAATTTCTATTATTCATTGAATATCTTATTATTCTCATTGTTATTAATTGCGATTAGTGTGTGAATTACATATTTACTCTCTGCGAACGACCTCGAACTCATTCTTACTTTCGAGTACTTATAAATTTTAAATGTTGTTGTGATTTTCATCACTATACTACGACGCTATACTTTAACAACGATTCTCGCTAACAACATTTTGGCACCGTTGCCGAGGAGTAATGTACAATTCACCACTAGTCTTATCTTTCTTGATTGATTTGATTTCTAACTTGCCCTATCTATTTTCCTTTATTTTGCGAGGTACATCACGAGAAGATCTTCCACGCAATCATCCACTCCAGGGGCAGGTAAAATCTCTCTTCACTAAAATCACTTCTTAATCTTGGGAAGAGAAAAGGGAAACAAAATCAATTAGGATCTAGTTGCCTTACTTTCATAATAATTATCATTTAAAGGCAATTAATTTCCTGATTTGAGAAATAGAAATCTGATTGAAGTTGAAGATGATTTTTTAAAGATCCCCAGCCACATTTCCTAAACCTATTAGGGATTTGCGCTAACTTTCTAAATATCTTAGACTACTCACTTTCTTGTTTGAATTGAAGATGTAACATTCAAAATCAAATTGGACTTGGAAATAGTCAATCAAGGTTTCCACATTAGGGTTCTAAAATTGTTAGTACACATTTGCTTGAAATTAAGGAAATTGACCTTCCCACATTTGTATGCCACTCAAGCCCTTGCTTGAACTGATCTATTCAAGAGAATCCTAAAATCAAGGTTCTAAATTCACTTGAACTCTAAAATTTAGGACCAAATAACCTGAGAATCAATTCAGGGTGATTTGGGCCTTAACCCAAACTTTATCCTCAACCTTAGGGCAAGTCAGGTGAAGTTGATTCACTCTAGGGATCAACCAACCTCCAAATTAGGTCACAAATTGAATCAACTTCTAAATAAAGTGAAATTCAAGGCACAATTAGGGCTAAAATTGGTAAACTTAGGTCTCAATTCATACATTCTGATCTATTTGGAACCTCAATGACAAGGAAGGTCAAGTGGGGGAAACCCTATAACCCATGGGGATGCTCTACTGTGTAGGGGTCTTTGTGAGACTCTCCCTTTCTAGCTACCCAAGTAAATCTCAGGTGTGTGGATTTCTGATCCAGAGGTATCATCCACCTCAAAATAGCCTTAGTCATACACTTTTTTTTTTGGGTGCCTTGATTGGGTCCATTACACATCCAATCCCTCATCTATTCTATAGTACACATACATAGGAAAGGTCCCTAGTTCTAACCTAGAGTCCACTAGAGTTACTCTTCTGTGGGAAATCTGATTTAATCTGAACAATTCAATTTGAACCTGAATTTAATTCTACATCCTGATCCACCACTTGATTTGGAAATGCAACCTAACAATTTAGGATGAATGTTTAGAAAACCTGAATCCCGTATGAGCATGAAAGAGAAAATGATCGAGGCTGCTCTTAGACATCAAGATAAGTATAATTTAATGCATACAAACCCTTAACTTTAACTAATTTAATTATATATCTAAATAATTTATTTCTCTAAATTAACTATACCATTATATAACCTTATATAGGGGCTTTTCAAAAATATAATTTATTTTAAAATCAGACCTAAATTGGGCCCTCAAATCGAGGGCCAAAACCTCAGTTTCCACGTAGTTGCACGTGTTGTGCGGTGCTCAATTGGGCACCAAAGATGGTGCCACATCATGGAATGAAGACCAGCTACAGAAGTATAAAAGGATTTTGGTGAGATGCTCTCCCAGTCGTCATAGTGCTGGGCGCACCTCACCATTATACCATTACTCTCCTCTTGATGAGCATCTGAACGATATATTGAGCATATTACACAGTGGTGAGCCAGGGGCCACGTACTCTAGCAGGCTTATTATGGGCCTGATATTGGGTTGAAAAATGTATAAAAATTATACTTACATCAACTAGGGTTGGCTCACTAGTAGAGGTCTAGTCCCACCTTGATAGGGTGTTGTGTATCCCTTGAAATGGGTTGGCCAACCCATTAAAAACCTAACTTTTAGGTTGGTGTACTATACTTGTGCGTGAGCATGAGAGAAGAAAATCTAGCTAAGTGTTAAAAGGGAGATAAGGAGAGGAGTAAGCCACAAATGCAACTAAGTGTTGGTGTGTGCTTATGTGTGCATGTGTGTATGTGAATAAATAAATAAATATATATATATATACATCCGTATATATGTATAATAGACATATGTATATAAATAATGTAAATAAGATAGATATATATATAATATATACATGTACATATATAGTGTATATATCTGTATAAGTAGTGTAGAGTAGATACTTGTTTGAGCTCTTATATATGTATATAAATAACTAAGAGCTTTAGTGACAGATATTTATTTCACTGTAGATATATTTATATATCAATATAAATAGTAGTTTCTGCCTTAGGTTATGTATATAGTTTACTAAGGTTTTACTAACGTATATATATGTTATTGTATATGTAATATATGTTACTATAGATATTAGTATATTAACTTAGTATAGTAGATATTATTAGTTATTTTTGTACATATACTTAGTTATTACTTATAGTAATTGTATATAACTAACATAGTATAGTAGTAGACAATTTTTGATGTTATTATAATGCATATTAATTAATTTTTTCTTGTAAATAATTAACCAATTCTTTCATTTATTGATTCATTCATTCATTTTGTAAATAAAATCAACATTTTTGGAATAAAAGAATATTTTTGGACTTAAAGAGTGATGTATATCAATAATTGCTTTCCAGTGAATGACCTGGAAACAAACTCGTAAAAATTGTAAATAAATAAAATTGACGCGACATCAGTTTGCATTTGTGACACCTATACTACAACAGCGACACCACCAATCACCATTTTTATTGCAAATCAGTCGTCGATGATTAAAGGCTACACCCTTGGACATGGTGTACCATGGGTTCACTGCTCAGATAGGGGACCCAAATTGTCATGGTAGTTGGAGGATACCAAGGACTTTTGCCTTGGAGTTTGTAAGGTTCCTGGGTTCAATGACATGCCTTAGGTTGTCATCAGTGTTTGGTACTTGGATGTACCCAAATCTGACTCGATGAGGAGGTACTCGTGGCTTTAGGCTCTGTCGGCGCCTGCATGCATAGCGAGGGACGCCGAGGTATGTAGTACTTGTAGCTAGAGACTCACTTGGCACCCATGTGTACGAAAGTGCCTGGGTACCATGATGAATTGGTTGAGACCTTGTCCGAAGGCGGATTGAGAAAGTACACCAGTAGACTACTCTCCTATGGGGAGGCACTCCTAATGGGAGCATTGGTGTGGCTCAACAATTCTGGCCATTTCTATGATGATGATCTGATTTTATCTATGATTGGTACCCTTTGTTGGACATGAACCAAGCTTGCTCTTCATGGTCGTAAGATGTAGGCCTGGGTAACTCCCAAGAGGCTCGACTCTTCTGACTGAGGTCAGTGACGTTCCCAATATGTCGAGAAAAGGCATGCCTTTTGATGAGCCCATATTTGTGGGCTAATTAGTTACTTAAGTGCCTAAGCATTAGATTAATATTAGTATATACATAGCATGCATTAAGATATAAATAATTTAGTTTATATATATTTGCTTGTATGCATTCCATATTTAAATTATTTAGCATGCATTAGAATAACATGCATTAGACTTTAGGTTACATTATATGCATATATTAGAATTAACATTTTATTGAGGGTTTGTACATAAATAAACCAATATTTTTATTATTTATTTTTATTCTCTTCTCTGCAGCAATGGCCTCCGAGCAATGAAGGAGCACCTTAATGGCCGAAAAAAGTGGATCTTGCACGTCGTCGTCGCTCCATCTTCTCCACATTCCTGCAATCATAAAAGAAGTGCTCCTGCATCCTTAGCACAGTAGGCCACCATTCCCGACCCACCACTGCGCAGAGATCAAATTCTCCTTCATTCCACCACCGCTGGCCTCGACTATGGCAGTCTACTCCACCACCATAGCCATGCATCGTGACAGGACGCTCTGCCAAATTGGAGCAGCTGCGTTATTGTTAGCACCTCAATGTGCACCCCTCTACGCTGCAACAACAGCGTGTAGCATCACCTTCACCGCCATCACCAGCATCCACCTCCAACTCCTCGCCCCAGCACCAGTTAAGACATTCAGGGAATTTCCCGTATGTCTGACGCATCCCCTCACTGCATCTTCCCCACGCCTCAGCACTGTTTCTCTTCCACCAACAAACCCAACACCTTCATCAGCCATACCGCCATCGCACAACATGCCACCTCAAGCGAGCACCCATTTTTCCCTTCGCATGTTTGCGTCCTCTAGCAATAGCAGCTGCGTAGGCCATGAGCTTGCACTCGCACATGCACGCACAGGCCATCACCCCTCGCTGCGCCTCCACGTGCACAGCAACAGCAAGTAGCCACACCACGGCCAGCCCTTCAGCGTGCGCAACCCCCTCGCCCCCTGCACCTCCGCACTACACCCCCTATGCGTAACAGCTTCCCTGCACATCCGTGAGGCCTGCATCGTACATCAGCAGCAGCTGCGTTCTCCACATGCGCCACCCTCGCAGCCATGCGTTCAGCAGCCTCCGCGTGCACACCACCCGAGCAGGTCCTCTCCACGCGTGCCTTTCCTCCACCAGCATCCAACAGCAGCACCTACGGATGTGCTCAACAGCTTCCGCACGTGCCCACACGGCCTGCGCACGTCCTCGCCTCCTTGCGTGTGCGCCTTGACAAGCACCACACTAGCAGTAGCAATAGAGTTGCAGCCACCACAATCCACCGCCGTCCCCTTCGGCCATCGTTGGCCACTAGACCACCACCACCGAATAGCCCTCGGCCCACTTGACCTCTGGCTACAGCATCGTTGTCGGCCTTGGTCTCCTCCTCGCGCACGGATGGTCAGGCTCGGATAGGTTATGTTAATATGGCGGAATTAGCAATGAAGTGAGTATAGTGGTTAACCTAAATCGAGCCTAACCATCTTTTTACAAAATTTTTAACCTGGCCTACTTGATTTTATCTTAGTCACTTTTAGGCCCAAGGTCGAACTCAGGGAGGCGGGAATTAGAGATGAATAAGTTTCTATGCATTTCCTACAACGAATCTATTCTGTGCATTTATTATGTTTTTGGTGTTTTTCTGTTTAAGATTCTTTTCTGATAATTTTGTCCTTGAGGTACACCCTCTAAATCAGGTCCTTGGCTTAGAGCCAAATTATTCTTGGCTTTGAGCCAAATTAGCGTTCCAAAAAGACAAGGATTATCTTTTCTCTTTTACTATTATTTTTTTTATCTTTTTAATAGTAGGAAACAAAAGAGAAATAGAAACAAGATAAATATAGTCTACATATATATAGATATATATATATATTATATATAACGGTAGGGGTGGAGGTGGAAATGGTGTGTAGCACGGTGTCGAGTTGATCGTCGTCTAGGAAGATGCAACCAACAGGACGAAGTGTTGCGTGGAGTGTTGGATGGATGGGTGGAAGGTGTATGTGGAGACGCTCTCTGTATGCGGGTATCAAGGAATATCAGCAACTGGTGCGGATATTCCCGCGATATAACACATGGTAGAGTGTGTATATGTAGTTATATATATATATAGATATGTAAATATATATATAGTAATAGATGTATATAGATATATATAGATATGTATATGTATATATGTATATAGATATATTAGTATAAGTGTCTATGTATATAGATATATATATATATGTATTTATATCTATAGATATATATGTATATATGTATGTATATATGTATATATATATAAATACATGTATATATATATGTATATATATTTATATTTAGTTGTATAGGTAATAATATGTATATATATATATGTATATATATATAAGTATATATATAGGCGTGTACAAGTGAGTGTGTGTGTGTGTACACAAGAGTGTACAAGTGTGGTGTGTGTATGAGTGAGAGAGTGGCTGCTGGAGAGTGTGCGGGAGAGAGAGCTGGAGAGTTAAGGCGTCTGGTGGCTGCTGGCGACGTCTGATGGCACGAGTACGCGCAGGCACGCGGAGGCACAGGCGCGCAAGGATGCGTGCACACGATGGAGGGAGAGGGTGTGAGGCTGTAGCGCAGTGCACTGCGTAGTGCAGCGCACCGCGCTGCGTGCTGGAGTGAACGCGAGCGAAGAAGCGGGCATGGGTGCAAACGGGCGCGGGCGTTGGAGCAGACGCTACGGGCACGAGCATACACGAGAGCAGGCGCGTGGACGGGCTGGAGACGATTGCGGCTTGAAGAGAGAGCACGCAGTGACCAGATAAGTGAGAAACTTTCCGGTCACCTCACTGTAGCTACAGTGTTCCGCAGAAATGCATGAACAGTAGCTAAAGTGCTCGCGCGGCGCGGACAACCAGTTGCAGCCGATTCTGCGTGCGCGGGCGTGCTGGAGCGAGCCTACGCTCGCGGAAGGAGATGGCGCCGGCTACTGGCATGCGCAGAGGGGCTTGCACGCTACGTGGAGCTGCTAGTGCCGTGCTACTGCTGCTGAGCTCTGAGCTTGTAGTTGCGGCAATGGCGTGAAGGGCTTGAACGTTGAAACAGAGAGTGGAATCCACCACGCCCACCTGCTCTTGGATGAGCTGGGCGGTGGTGGGACTCACAGTGGTGGTCGTGGACCACTGTGAGCTGCTCCTGCCCACAGCGTATCTCTTCAGTAGGAAGAGGTGCTGCGTATGGAGGGGAGAGGGGAGGAGACAGCCTGGAGGAAGGGGCTGTTGTGTGTATCTAGACCAGGCTCCCCATGCAAGGAAGATGGCTGGGCTTTTTAAAGACGAAGGGACCTGCCATAGCCATGCAGCCGGCCTTGCCTGCCCAGCCATGCTGCTGGCAGAGGCATGGCATGAAGAGAGGCCAGCCCATTCCCTGCAGTGGCACGGGGAAGACGATTTCAAAGAAAAAATAAAAAATGAAGATGGTGAAATTTGCAATGCAACCCTTGATGAAGACGTTAATTACCTAGCCAATTATTCACTCTCCTCCCCTCTCAAATAAATGCATGCATGTGTTAATTTTTACAAATACAACCATGGATACCTAATATACAATGGCAATGCTAGGAAATAACACAAGATGACATTTTTATTGGTGTATTTTTGCTGTGCAATCAACGGACAAGGGGAAGCCATTCCCCTTTTTTGCTACAGTAGCATAGGTATTAGTTATTACATCCATTTCCATTCAAACATTTTTCATTAAATGGAATAGATATATTGTGTGATTTTATGCAAATACCCCTCCACTTTCACACAAATGTAATTTCAGCATAACTTCTCATTGTTATCTTGATTTAAAGGCTGATTTGGCCTGATTTCTTGACAAAATCAATAGTGAACTTTCATTTTTGATATTAACAAGTTTAATTAGGGAATTGTCTCCCTGTGGATACGACTCGCTCCTCATTGAGTGGTTACTATAATTACTTTGATTAGTCAATTTTCCACCACTTTAAAATACAACGACAAATCATCTTAATCATCTTACTCGAAAGTGAAAATAGATTCATCAAATGACACTGTTGCCGAGGAGGCAATTGGCTTAATTAACTCGCAATTATTAATTTGTTCATGTTGATTTAAATTGAGGCATATTTAACTTGTTTTATCTGATTTGGTGCAAGCTATGCATATTACACACGAGTTGTCGCATCAGCCTCAGCAACACCGTGGTGGGCCTTGTTTCCACCACTTGGAGGAGGGACTGAGCTTCGCATCTTGGTGGACCTTGCGGCCACCTCTGAGATAATCACAAGAGCTTGTGGGCCTTGACCCACAAGCATAGAGACACATGGGGGACCATCTACAAGGAGTCTTCCTCTTAGAATTTTGATTCCGCAGTTTAGAATAGACTCTAGGTTTAGTTTAGTTGTTTGTTTTCTCGCCCTTGTACTCTAGGGCCAATTTTAAGGGTTTGTTCCCTGATTTTTTTTTAGGCCTGTGTTGGGTAATTTTTGGGAGTATGTTCCCTCTTTCTTTGGATTTAGGTTTTTACTTTCTTTTGTGGATTGATTTTATTTTTCTTGATTGTGCATAAGTAGCTAAAATAAAAAATAAAAAAATAAAAACACGAGCTGTCTGTAGAAGCTGCCTACACTTAGGATGAACCATTCAGGTTTGTATGAGCAGCCTCTAGATTTATTTATCTGCATTTTGTGCATTTTCGCATCATTGATTGCTGGAAGCAAGGTACACATTCTCTTACTTTGCATCCATATTTTAATCAGGCATTTGCATTTGGACTTAATTCCAAGACCACATAAATTGTCTTGAAATGACTTAACAAGTGGTCACATTTTCTTAAAAAGGACTAATTAAAGGAGGAACATATAAAACTCAAGGAGTTGATTTGAGACATTGTGCTGCGGTTCAAAAATTCAAACTTTTATGGTGAATGCAGACGTGCATGACTGCGTACTAAAGCACGCAATTAGACGCTCCTAGGTTTTGAGCTACTAGGAAAGAACTCTCCTACCATTGGATACCAAAGTGCTTAAAACTTAAGTTCAAAAGTTTTGCAATTCCAAGGAGGGGGATACCCTGTCACGGATTTTTGAGGGTAGTTAAGAAGCACCATGAAAGCACAGCTTCAAAGGAAGGCTTAGGCCTACTTGCATCCCTCAATCTTTCATCCTTGGAAGTACTTTACCATTAGAACTTCAGGGCAGAGCACCTAAGTTCCAATTAAGTTTTCATTAAGGCATTTCATAGGTCGACAATAGGCATGTAATTGATTGAGCAATTTGTATTGTCACCTACAACTAGACTAAAATCTCAAAGGCCTTAATTGATTAAAGACATAAAAGTCCTTTAGAATTGTGTTCGTTTGTGTATGCTTGATTGGCGGTCTCTGAGGAGACAACTTGTGTTTAATTTAGAACCTAAAAGGATCCTTAGGAGAGCCAACCAAGAGAGAAGAGAGATGGTTGAGGGAGGTGAAAATAGAATTGTGGAGAACCAATGATCTTTGAGAGATTATTTTATTCCTATCAACCAACCAGGCCATACACTAAGAAGACCTGGGGGGAACAATCCATATGAAATCAAGAGTAGTACCATATCTCTGTTGCCCTCATTCTATGGTACTTCTAGGGAGGACCCCTATGGGCATCTGGAGGAATTCACCGAGGTATGTTCCACGGTGAGATTGCAGGGTGTTACTAATGACGCCCAAATGCGAACCCTCTTTCCTTTCTCCCTCAAGGATAAGACGAAGCATTGGTATCACACTTTAGATGGTAGAGTGGATACTTGGGATGCCTTGAAGGGAGAGTTTTTGAAAAAATACTTCCCCATGAGCAAGACTAATCACTATAGGAGGGAAATCATAGGTTTTTCTCAACAAGATGGAGAACAATTTCATGATGCATGGGAGCGCTTCAAAGATTTGTTACGCTTATGTCCCCATCATCAAGTGCCAAGATGGCAACTTGTAGAAAGGTTCTACACTGGATTAAATGACAAGCACAGGAAAATAGTGGACGGAGCCTATGCAGGAACCTTTCTTACAAAAACTAAAGATGAGGCTTGGGATCTTTTTGAGACCTTGAGTGAGAATTCTATCCATCTAAATTCTGCCTATTTGGATAGGAAACCTACTCTTATGCAGCAAAACATTGAGGCAAATGAGGCTAGGGATACCCAAAATTTGGCCTTCCAGATTCAATTATTGAACCAAAACATGGAAAGGCTTATGACAAACCCTAGACAACTCACGCCAAATGCCTTTGCTTCCCAAGCTTCTGAATGCTCCATTTGCAAAGGCAATATGCACCCTATTGTGGATTGTCATTTAGCCTCTCAATTCCTTGACCTTGTACAGGCGGACCTGAATGCTACCCAAGGATTTCGACCCAGACCTCATAATGACCCTTTTTCCAACACTTATAATGAGGGATGGAGGAACCACCCCAACTTTTCATGGAGATAGGGGAATGTCTCCAATTCAGGGAATTACAGACCCCAACCCTTCCAGACTCAATAGTGTAATAACCCTCCTATGCCCTCCCAACCATCCTAGACTTCTGATATGGATGAGCTTAAAGCCATGCTAAAAGCCATACAAGAGAATCAAAGCATGATCATCCAATCTCATGACAAGGCAATCAATGAGATGAAATCACAAATTGGACATCTTGTCGAGGCCATGAGTAAAAGGGAGACTGGGAAGCTTCCCAGTTCATCTGAGGAGAACCCTAAAGGGAAAGTGTTTGTTTTTAAGGAGCATGCCCAGGTGGTGACTACTCTGAGGAGTAGGAAAGAAATTTCCAAACCTAATGCTCATATAGTCCCACCTTCTGAAAACCCATCCACCCCGACTTACGCCCCCACCGGAGAAGAGCCGCCTAACTCTTCTCCGCTTGAAATCACCTTACGGGAAGAGGTTGTCCCTGTTCCCCCACTTACCCGACATGACAACCCTTCCACCCAGAGACCGAGAGTGCCTTTTCGAGAGTGCTTATCTGACTCTGGGCAGACTTCTGCTAGCTCATCTGCAGGCAAAGATAGGATGGACGAAATTATGGAGACTTTCAAACAAGTGCAAATTAACCTGCCTTTGCTTGAAGCTATCAGGCAGATTCCATCCTATGCCCGCTTTCTAAAGGACCTGTGCATGAAAAAGCGGCAATCTAGGAAATAGGTTCAATCAAAAGTTGTCTTTCCTGATTCTGTTAGCTCAATTATATAACACGGAACACCCCTGAAACTTAAGGATCCAGGAGCCCCATACATCTCAGTGGTCTTTGGTGACCTACATATAGATGAGGCTCTACTTGATCTAGGTGCGACGGTAAACATCCTTCCGAGCTATGTATATGAACAACTTGGAGGAGGCAATCTGAAGCCTTCCCCTGTAATCCTCCAAGTTGCAGACCATTCTTTAAAGACACCACGGGGCCTGCTAGAAGATGTCCTCGTGAGAGTGGAGGATTTCTTCTTCCCTACTGACTTTCTAGTACTGGACATTGACCCTACCAACAAACCAACCAAGCCCTCAATCATCTTGGGTCGCCCTTTTCTTGTGACTTCTAATGCTTCAATTAATTGTCACACTAGGGCGTTAAAAATGGGCTTTGGGAACAGGAAAATTCGGCTGAATGTGTTTGATGCTTATAAACAAGCTGGATTTGAGGATTGTTCCCAAGTTGAGGTGGTAGATGATCTGATTGAAGAGACAACTTCTGCAATTTTATGTGATGACCCCCTTCAGCATGTCATGCTTAATGAGCATTCCCATCTCTTGGAGGAATGTGAAGGGGATGTGCTAGAACTTGAGGAATTACTTGGAGTTTCTACTGAGTCTCTCTCCCCATCGTGTCTGCCTAAGGTAGATTTGCTACCTGAGATAGGGACTTCTGTTATGAAACCCTCAACCATACAAGCCCCCAACCTTGAACTGAAACCCCTCCCAGACTCTCTCAAGTATGTATTCCTTGGGCCAAATGATACACTCCCTGTAATCATTTCATCTGCACTATTTGAAGTGCAAGTGGGAGCCTTGTTAGATTGTTTACCAAAGCATAAAGAAGCCATAGCTTGGACGATTGCTGATATTAAGGGTATAGACTCTATGCTCTGCATGCATCACATTTATACTGATGATTCCATCAAACCCTTTCAAGACATGCAGAGATGTCTTAACCCCAACATGAGGGAGGTGGTTAAAAAGGAGATTTGAAGTGGTTGGATGCTGGGATCATTTATCCCATCGCAGATAGCGATTGGGTTAGTCTAATCCATGTGGTGCCAAAGAAGGCAGGCTTCACGGTGAAACAAATGACCAAGGTGAACAAGTGGTCACCAGACCCTAAACTGGTTGGAGGGTCTGCATTGACTACCGCAAACTGAACACCGCTACCTAGAAGGATCACTTTCCCTTACCCTTTATTAATTAGATCCTAGAGAGATTGGCAGGGAACAAGTATTTCTGCTTTTTAGATGGATATTCTGGGTACAACCAGGTTGCAGTCTTCCTTGATGACCAGGATAAGACAACTTTCACCAGTCCTTATGGCACTTTTGCATTCAGGCGTATGCCATTTGGATTATGTAATGCACCAGCAACTTTCCAGCGATGTATGATGTCCATTTTCTCGGACATGATTGATGAGTGCATTGAGGTTTTTATGGATGAGTTCTCCATTTACGGCTCGTCTTTCGACCAGTGTCTCCTACACTTAGAGAATGTGCTGAAGAGATGTAAGGAGACTAGTTTAGTCCTCAGCTGGGAGAAAAGCCACTTCATGGTACAGAAAGGCATTGTACTTGGGTATGTTGTGTCTAAAAGGGGCTTGGAAGTAGATAAGGCTAAAGTTGATTCTATTTCCAAACTCCCATTGCCCACGAATGTCAAACAGATTAGATCCTTTCTGGGCTATGCAGGATTTTATAGGAGATTAATTAAGAATTTCAGCAAAATTTCTAGGCCACTTTGCGACTTATTGGTGAAGGAATCTTCCTTTGATTTTGATTCAAAGTGTGTCAAGGCTTTTCATACGCTGAAGGAGGCCTTGACCTCTACACCTATTCTCCGAGCTCCTGATTGGACACTCCCATTTGAGCTGATGTGTGATGCTTCAGATTATGCAGTGGGAGCCGTTCTTGGACAGAGGGTTGAGGGAAGACCACATGTGCTGTACTATGCTAGCAAGACTTTAACTAAACCACAGCAAAACTACACAGTCATTGAAAAGGAATTACTTACTGTAGTTTTTGCTCTGGAGAAGTTTAGGTCTTATCTTCTTGGATCCAAGGTGGTCATTTTTACTGATCATGCGGTAGTAAAACATCTCATTTCCAAGAAAGACTCTAAGCCACATTTAATTAGGTGGATTCTACTCCTTCAAGAGTTTGACTTGGAAATTCATGAAAAGAAAGGAGGGGAAAATGTAGTGGCTGACCACCTATCTCGCCTCCCCTTGATGACTCTCAATTTGGAGACATCCGTGAGACATTTCCCGATGAAACCTATGGCGGTAACACCAACTTCATCCTAATATGTGGATACAGTTAATTACTTGGTCACTGGAGAAACCCCTGGCTCTTGGGATGCGCAAAAACGGAAGCGATTCATTTCCCAAGCTAGATTCTTTCATTGGGAAGAGCCAGAATTATTTCATATTGGATAAGACCAAGTTTGGAGACGATGTGTGCCTGAAGAAGAGCAACAGAGTGTGTTGAGATTTTTCCATGAGCTTCATTGTGTAGGACACTTTGGTGCTAAGAAAATAGCTTTTAAGGTTCTCCAGTCCGATTTTTGGTGGCCTTCTTTATTTAAGGATTTCCATTACTTTGTCAAGGCTTGTCTTAGATGTCAACGGACTGGAACGATTGGGAAGCGGAATGAGATGCCCCAACACCCTATCCAACCTGTGGAAATTTTTGATGTTTGGGGGATAGACTTCATGGGTCCCTTCCCTTCGTCCCATGGATTCAAATATATCTTGGTGGCAGTGGACTATGTCTCCAAGTGGATAGAGGCCATTCCTACGCGCACAAATGACCACTTTGTGGTCTTGAAATTTTTAAAGGCTAATATCATATCTTGCTTTGGCTGCCCCAAGATGATTATAAGTGATGGGGGACCTCATTTCTGAAACCATCACTTCAATCGGCTACTCAGGAGTCTGGGAGTAACTCACAAGATTGCTACCCCTTATCATCGTCAGACAAGTGGCCAGGTTGAAGTGTCAAATAGGGAGCTCAAGAACATTTTAGAAAAGACTATTAGGCCATATAGGAAGGACTGGTCCCAAAAGCTCGATGATACTTTACGGGCTTATCGAACGGCCTACAAAATCCCTTTGGGTATGTCTCCCTTCCGGATTGTGTACGGGAAAGTGTGCCACTTACCCGTTGAACTTCAACATAGGGCACTCTGGGCTATCCGAAGTGTCAACATGGATTTAAAGCAAGCTGGTAAAGCATGTTTACTGGAGTTAACTGAGCTTGAGGAGTTGAGAAATGAGGCTTATGACACCTCTCAAGCTTATAAAGAAAGAACTAAGGTCTTGCATGATAAGTACATCCTTAGAAAGACCTTTGAGCCCAACCAAGTCTCGCTTTGCAATTCCAAACTTAAGTTGTTTCTAGGAAAATTGAAATCACATTGGGATGGGCCTTATATTATCACTAAAGTATTTCTGCATGGGGCCATGGAAATCAAGAGCCCTTCTTCTTCAGTAGCACCCTTTATCGTCAACAGCCAACGATTAAAACCTTACGTTACTTTGGATGGCCATCTGGTTGGCGAGGTCACTCTTGAGAAACCTTAGCTCCTTTCTTTCCCCTCCTCAGGTAACATCTTCGCTTGGCCATTTTATTTTCAATGAGGACATTGTTTGAACCAGGCATGGGGGGATAGGACCTGAGGCATCTGTACATAGCATTTATACGTAGTGCATTCATGCATTTAGTTAAAACATTTTTCATTGCATTTACATTTTGCATTGTTAAAAAAAAATAAAAAATAAAAAAGAAAGAAAAACATTTTGCATTATTGAGCTTAACTGGCTGGGCCCTGCATTCTTAGGCAGACCAGAACTTTAGGTTAGACTAAATTGACTCTAGGGTTTGACTTGGAAGCTATGTTGAGCTACTAGCTTTAGACCTTTAGGATTCTTTGTGGACTTAAAAAAAAACTCAAGTAGGAGTTAAGTTGCGGACCAGTCCTTAAGAGGTTGAGGAAGGAAAGTTAAGGATTGAGTTAAAGGTTGGGTAGTATTTGATGTCTTTTTCTACCTTTTGGTTTATGGGTCCTCGTAACCTAAGCATCCACATTTCACACACACTTGGTCTTGTGTAAATAATGATAACCTTAATTCCTTTCTTGGAGAAAAAATTTGGTTCTCTCAGTTCTGACTTAGGAGAAGCTTGAAAACATAAGTTGATTGGAAGAGTTCCTACTGCAGAAGAGGTGGAGTATATACTCACCTTGAGGATGCGATGATAACATATCACTTCTTTGGCGCATGTCTCTTAGGATGTCCATCCTACTGGGGGCATGTAAGTGCATTGTGCGGTTCAGGTACCATGGGTGGCCCTATCTCGAAGTGCCGATTGCCACAGGCCTGAATTCGCTTTAGATATCCATGGGTGATACTATCTCGAAGTGTCGATTACCAAGAGTTCTTGGGGTCTCTATGGGCGGTGCTATCTCAAAGCATCGAAAGCCAGGCACCCTTCGAGGTTCGGTGATGGGGATAATGAATCCGACACAGACCATTCTGATAGCTTATCCAAGGTTAAACTTAAAGGAATCAAACAAAAAAAATTATATATTAAAAAAAAGGAAAAAAAATCTCTTTCTTACTCTCTTTCATGGTTGGTAATCAAACCAACCTTAAATAACTCAGATCAATGCACATGCACGGATACTTTAATATCTAGGACTAATAAACCCTAGGGTAGAGTTAGAAATTAGGGAAACCTTCGCCTACAACTCATCCTTAGCCGACCTAGTTTGTAACTTAGCAACTACTTGGGAACCTTAGGTCTAAAGTCTGAACTTAACATGTTTCTAAAGGAAGACCGATTGGGTTGGCTAGTTCAATTGGAGAGTTGGGTTATTGCTTGAATTTGCTAGAGACTAGCAAAAACTAGGCATGGGGGCATTTGATAAGCCTATATTTGTGGGCTAATTAGTTACTTAAGTGCTTAGGCATTAGATTAATATTAGCATATACATAACATGCATTAAGATATAAATAATTTAGTTTATATATATTTGCTTGTATGCATTCCATATTTAAATTATTTAGCATGCATTAGAATAACATGCATTAGTCTTTAGGTTACATTATATGCATATATTAGAATTAACATTTTATTAAGGGTTTGTACATAAATAAACCAATATTTTTATTATTTATTTTTATTCTCTTCTTCTTCTCTATAGCAACGGCCTCCGAACAATGAAGGAGCTCCTTAATGGCTGAAGAAAGTGGATCTTGCACGTCGTCGTCGCTCCATCTTCTCCACGTTCCTGCAAACATAAAAGAAGCACTCCTACGTCCTTAGCACAGTAGGTCACCATTCCCGACCCACCACTGCGCAGAGATCAAATTCTCCTTCATTCCACCACCACCGACCTCGACTGCGGCAGTCTGCTCCACCACCAAAGGCATGCGTCGTGATAGGATGCTCCGCCAAATCGGAATAGCTGCGTTACTGTGAGCACCTCAGTGTGCACCCCTCCACATTGCAACAACAACATGCAACATCACCCTCACCTCCATCACCAGCAACCACCTCCAGCTCCTTTCCCAGCGCCAGTTAAGACGTCCGGGGAATTTCCTAGACGTCTGATGCATCCCCTCACTACATCTTCCCCATGCCTCAGCACTGTTTCTCTTCCACCAACAAACCCAACACCTTCATCAGCCATACCCCTACTGCAAAACATGCCACCTCAAGCGAGCACCCATTTTTCCCTTCGCGTGTCTGCATCCTCTAGCAGCAGCTGCTGTGCAGCCCATGAGCCCGCGCCCGCACACACACGCACTGGCCATCACCTATTCACTGCGCCTTCGCGTGCACAGTAGCTGCGAGCAGCCACGCCACGGCCAGCCCTCCAGCGCGCACAGCCTCCTTGCCTCCTACACCTCCGCACTACACACCCTACGCACAGCAGGTTCCCTGCGCATCTGTGCAGCCTGCAGCGTGCAGCAGCAGCTGCATTCTCCATGTGCGCCACCCTCGCAGCCATGCGTTCGCAGCCTCCGCGTGTGCACCACCCGCGCAGGTCCTCTCCACGCGCGCCTTTCCTCCACCAGCCTGCAGCAGCAGCACCTGCTGCCGTGCTCTGTAGCTTTTGCGCGCGCCCGCACGTCCTGCGCACATCCTCGCCTCCTCGCATGCGCGCCTTCACAAGCGCTACACCAGCAGTAGCAATAGAGTTGCAGCCACCGCCATCCGTCGCTGTTCCTCTCCTCGCCACCACTGCCTCCGACCACCATTGGCCACGAGACCACTACTGCCGAATAGCCCTCGGCCCACTCGACCTCTGGCTACAGCCTTGCCGTCGGCCTTAGTCTCCTCCTTGCGCACAAACAAGGGGAAGCCATTCCCCTGTTTTGCTATAGTAGCATAGGTATTAGTTATTACATCCATTGCCATTGGCAATCAAACATTTTTCATTAAATGGAATGGATATATTGTGTGATTTTATGCAAATACCCCTCCACTTTCACACAAATGCAATTTCAGCATAACTTCTCATTGTTATCTTGATTTAAAGGTGGATTTGGCTTGATTTCTTGACAAAATCAATAGTGAACTTTCATTTTTGATATCAGCAAGTTTAATTAGGAAATTGCCTTCCTGTGGATACGACTTGCACCTCATTGAGTGGTTACTTTAATTACTTTGATTAGTCGATTTTCCACCACTTTAAAATACAATGACAAATCATCTTATTCGAAAGCGAAAATTGATTTGTCACCTTTCTTGAGGATCAATAGACTTGCTAGCCTCTCCCCTAGCCAAGGCGAGACTATCAGATTGGAATCCAAAGGAAATGATGCATCTAAATCTCCTTTAGTAGAGAGGAATAATTCCTAGAATTTGTTCGCTGACACGAGTGAAAGAATAAATTTTCATAATACTAAATAACAGAAAAAGGGGCGACTTGGTTATTAGGTATTGGACCATGGTGATTGGTTAGGCTAAGGCGGGTTTATGAGTTTCAACCTGAGGTGTTAAGTGTGGGCTAGGGATCTGGCTAGTTAGTGAAACTAAACATTACCCTGTGTTTTTTATTGTGACACAGTAGTTGTTTGTTCCCCACTGAGTTGATTGGCTCATCCCTAATTGGTGACCTAATTGAGGTTGTTGCCATTGTGAATCGTTGATGGGTGGGGTTTGTCACTATGTAGGTCTTGATAAGACTTTTGGTAGGTACTTTTTATGTTTTGATTTTAAAGTAAATTCCCATTTAGTGCAGGTTTAATTACTGCTTTACATTATCACTTGGGTGCCATTCTTCCAAAATTTTCTTCCATTTCCTTATCAAATTGTTATGACCCGATTCCCGAATCCCTACGAGACACGAGAATCGAACCGACTCGACTGATCCCAAGACCCAGTCGTCCAACGAGAAAGTGACCAAAAGAGCAATAAAATAACCCACATTCATCATGCATGTAACTAACAGTAACAAAAGTACAGCAATAAAGAAAAGAACTACTACAGTACACACCACCACAATAGTAGAGAATTAAACAGGTACATAAACATGATGCTTACAATAAAAGAGTATAATTGTAACAGAAAATACTCACTACAACAGAAGAAACGGTACAGTAGGTACAACACAAGTAAAACTACTAGGCTCTACTAGGCCCAGCACCCTCTGCAGCCGCAGGCTCTGGCTGCTCAACACCTGGTCCTGAAAAGGTGACAAAGGTGACACGTCAGTGAAACGCTGAGTAGAGTGGCAACCCACTAGCTAAGAAAAATAGTAAGGTGGACAAGTAGTTGTTATTTTTAATTTCTTTCTTTATTTTCTATTTACTCATTCTTGAATTATTCCTTAGATCTTTCTCTTGATCTCGAATGTTCCTCGTGGGAACGATCTTGATTGTAGTCTTTTCCAAAAAGTAGAAGTAGCACGTGGTGCTCTCCTGGCCAAGAAAGTCCCCCGTGGTGGTCCTACCCTCAGTCAACCACCCCAAGGTCACTGACAGACGTAACGGTGACTACGGCATGCGCGATAAATGCACGGGTAGCTACCCTGCACTGGCACGCGGTCAATCGTTTCCGTTAATGGGTGCGCCCAAAGCACAGCATAGAACCAGTATAGGGCTGAGCCCTCTCAGTAATAGGGGTCCAGCCCCTCCACAGTAACCAAATAGGGGTCTTGCCCCTCCACAGTCCGCGCACCCTCGCCTGACTACCCTAGTTTGCCCAGTGGGCCTAACAAGTCGGTGTCGAACGGCTAGCAGAACCCCGAGGCCCGTGAGGTGGCTAGCGCTCTCCCTACACTAGTAGCTCTCCTCGATACTGTGTACGCGAGGACCAAAAGTCGATACAAAGTGGCCAGACCTAACCCTGGGTCCCTGGGGCGGCTAGCTCAGCTCTGCACTAAACAGGGGAGACAGTCACTCTCCTTGGTACTCCATACTCAAGGGCCAGCTCACTTCCCGAATTCCATTCCATTTACCTCTCAGGAGCTCTACTCCTAATTCCCCGTAGGGTTCATGCTCATATTTCTTTAACCAAGCCAATTTAGGTTTCATCATTTCAGCTTTATTTTCATATAGCTCATGTTCCCAACAGTTAACATCCATTCATATACAAGCAACTGTTATCCAATTACAGGCAATTATCATTATTCTATCTACTTTTCCAAGACTGCAATTCATGCATTCACGACATTCGTTTCAGTGTTTCTGTCCCTAAGATTCATGCCACACCCTAGGATCTATCATTCAATCTAGTTTTCCAGTCCTAGGATTCATGCCATACCCTAGGATCTATTATTCAATCTAGTTTTCCAGTCTTAGGATTCATTCCATACCCTATGATCTATTATTCAATCTAGTTTTCAAATACTAGGATTCATGGCATACCCTAGAATCTATTATTTATCTCAAAGATGCATTAATGTTGGTAAACAACCAAGGGAAGCCACTCTACCTGCAAAATCGGGAGTGATGGGGGCATGATCGGTAGGTTCACGTGCCTCCGCAACCCCCAGATCTGCAACAGAACGAGGTCCTAACATAAGGATCAAACACAAGGAACTACTCAGAACAGGATACAAGTACTTTAAACAAGTAGAGGAACTAATTCTGAGAAGAACGAAATTTTAAACGCGGAAATCGGACTTGGAACGGACCCTAAACGGGTCAAAAATGACAACTCTGCCCCAAATCTGACGTCTGGAACACTTTTCAGACGTCTTAAACGATGGTTCAGATCATACCTCACATCTGCACTATTTTTCAGACGTCCAGGATCTCGCTAAACCATCTGGACCTAGTTCTAAACGTCCGACTGTCACTCCAGACGTCTAGAGACTCTCTCCAACGTCAGGTGCTGTGCCCAGACGTCTGATCTGTGTGGGAGGGCGTGTCCTCGTGCCTTCCCGAATGGAACCTGCATGCGTACGCAACCGCTCTCAACACGACATGTCTCAGAACCTTCGGTGGAACGGCCTGCATGGCCACGTCCGCAAGAAAGAGAAGGATGAGAATATCGTACCTTTCAGACGTCTGGATCTCACTCCAGACATCCCCTGCGACGTTTGGACGTAGGTCCAGACGTCTGATTCTGGGAAATTTTCCCAGAATTAGGACCTCCTCTCCTTTAGCCTGCTGCGCACGGTTGTGCCCCGCTGCATCCGCCTGCTGCCTGAGCTGCAGCAGCACCGGGGTAACTTCCCCCAGCACCACGCTCCCGCTGTGCGCCCGCTGGCCGACCCTGGGTTGCTCCGGCGAGCTCGCTCTCTCTTCCTCACGTGCTCTACCCCTTCTCCCTGCGCCCTAATGGTCATATCCTTCAGTGTTTGATAAGTCAGCCAACGGTCCACTAATTGGACGTCTGGAAAAAACATCAGACGTCTTCTAAGACGTCTGGTCTAAGGTCTGGACGTCTGATTTCATTAGACAAAACTAGCTAAGTCCAGCCTAATTGTTATCAGACGTCTGAATCAACAGTCAGACGTCTTAAAACATATTATCAGATGTCTGATTTTGGAATTAGACATCTGAAAAAGCTGTTTGAACCCTATATTGGTTTTCTAAGTTCTCTACAGAAAACCTAAGTATCCTAGGGTTGTGCCGGTGTTCCTAGGACTACTGTTAGGGTACTTTGAGGCTTTTTAACATTATGTTCTAAGGAACAAAAAGAGCAAGGAAATAAAGCAAAAGTACATGAAAGAAATAAACAGAATTCTATCCTATTCTTCTTGTCCTTCCATCTTCAATCTATCGCTCCTCACGAATCTCCTCTGTTTTCCATCAAGCTCCTCCAATCCATCCTGGATGCGAGCTCGAACTCCGTCTAATCACGTCTCCATTTGTAATTTGCCTGAAATCTAAGACTTCAAGTGCAAATGTTAAATGACACGTGTTTTGTTATCATCAAAACAACCGATCGCGGTACTCTAGCACTAACAATCTCCCCCTTTTTGATGATGACAAAACCATAAATAATAATGCAAAAAAAATCCTCCCCCTTTTTGACATTATCAAAAAGGTTTGATTGATTTTAAATTTCCAATAACTCCCCCTTAAAACATACTCTTCTATGAATTTCTTTTAACAAAAGAAATGTCCTCCCCCATTTTGTAACAATAAGATAGCTATTATTTTTCTCCCCCTTACTAAAGGGAATTTAGCTAACTTGCAACTCCCCCTTAAAATTGACAATTAGCTCATAAATTTTTTTTTTAACTCCCCCTATCTAGATGCTAATGATAAAAAGATACGGTAAAGAATTCTTACCTCACTTACCATGGCCAATAAAATGGCCCAAATGGTGGGGGTAGATACCACATAGGATGGGGCTCCCATCCGTAGCTTAGAGGCATGGGCATCGACGCCGGTCTCCAGTCTGGTGGTCGACGTGCAGCGGGATGATTGTTTGTTCGCCATCTCGTCGGTCTTCTTGTTCTCCTCCTTGGTCTGCTGCTTGGTTCTCCCAACACGAGTTGACCAGCTTTAAGCTTGTAGGTCCAGTCCTTCGTGTTATAGTTATCCCTGAAACCTACAAAACAAGATTCCAATTCTTTCTTCGGTATCCAAGTGAGCTTGGATCTGGATCTGTTAGCGAGTCTCCTTGACAGAGATCCTTTCTCAACCTTAGGGCTATATAGGTTATCTACCCTATTTATCAATTTATTTTATTTCTCCCTAAGGCATGCAAGTTCATTTTCTATAATATTCATCTTAGTCTTTAAATCAGAAATTTCTAATTTTAGACTAGCATTTTCCTTAATCAATTTAGTATTTTCATTGATTAAATCTTTATTTTCTAATAACAGGTTATCATTTTTAAGACTAGCTTCTAGATCCTTGAGTTTTATTTCTAATCTTTCATTTTCACTTCTAAGAAAACTAAGATTCTTTTTCATGCTATTGTTTTC
The DNA here is from genome assembly GCA_037157565.1 of Thalassia testudinum. Lineage (NCBI taxonomy): Eukaryota > Viridiplantae > Streptophyta > Magnoliopsida > Alismatales > Hydrocharitaceae > Thalassia > Thalassia testudinum. The sequence goes on along the minus strand of JAZHRO010000058.1, from coordinate 9,713,556 downwards.
TATTTTTAGTGATTTACTAACTTCAAAAAGCTCATTAAAAGCATCTTGTAAATCCAGGTTTACCTCATTGTCGGAGTCGCTTTCGCTGTCGATGTCGCTTTCTCCGATTGCCATGAAACCCATGCAAACAGTTTCATTCTTTGTCTCTGATTCTTCTTCCTCCGAGCTCGTCTCTTCATGAGTGTCTTCTAACTTCCTCCATATCTCATGGGCGGTAGTACACTCTTGGATTTGCTTGAACTCTTTCGGACTTAACGCGCAATACAGGACATTCATTGCCTTTGCGTTGAGTGAAAGCTCTCGAATCTGCAGCTGCGAGCAGCCTCCTTAGGGTCGCTTCGGGATCTCGTATGGGGTTTCGCAACATCCCCATATCTCGAACTCAGTGGCTTGGATCCACATCTTCATCCTCAACTTCCAATATCCGAAGTCCCTCCCGTCGAAATAGGGTGGTCGGACGGTGGACTGCCCTTCGGAGATTCTGATTGTGGACATGCTCCCCTCCATGATCTTCTTGCCGGGTGTTACTCCGATCTCGCAAGAACCTGCTCTGATACCAAATGTGGTTCCCCCTCCTAGTAGGGGAGCCACACTCCTCAGTAGCCACGACTGTCGCTGCGAAACGAGACAGCTCCAGGAAACGCGTACGGTACGTGCTTACGGTCATCGTCTCCTGGCAGAGAGTGTGGAACTCCCGCCTCCTCTGGTCCTACCACGTCTGAGGAAAGTACTACTTGCAGAAGAGGGTGACGAACTGGTCCCAAGTTGGCTTGTCCCTCTCCTGACCCCTGATCGCCCTCCACCACCTGTGTGCCGCACTCTCCACCTGGTACGTGGCAAAGGCCACGTGGCACTCCACAGGGGGGCGAAGGGTGTCAAAAACCTTCTCAATCTGCTTGAGCTAGTCCTCCGCCTCAATCGGGTCCTCATCCCCCTTGAAGGGGGGGGCTTCAGCTTCTGAACTGTCCGAAAAGCTCAAAGTGGCGCTGAAGTGGAGATGCTGGTTCGCCTCTAGGTAAAGAAGCCTCGTGCTCGGAAGTGCCGGAGGAAGGTGGGGGCGGTGGAGGCCCATCCCCTCCCTCGCATCCAGCGGCATGTCCATCGCGTGGTCCCACAGAGGACTCCCCCTCCGCAGCCCCAGGGAGAGGCGCTTGTGGCGGCGGATGGAGCTCCTCTCGCACGATGTCTCATATCAGCTGGGTGAGGTCCTAGGCCTGAATGCCCAGAAGCAGTGGCTGGTCCACTGAGGCATCGAGCTCAACACGCCCACCCCTCCGACCTCGTCCTTGGCCGCACCTGCGGCCCGCCTCGCTACCTCCTCGTTGAGGCATGTCCTGCAAGGAGACGCGAACACAGAACAGAAAAGACGTCAATACGAATCGATATCTAACAGAGAAGTCTAAGAACAGATGTCAAAAGATACGTTGTGGTGGCTACTCTAGTTACAGGCACGTGAATTGGTTATTTTCCAGCCAGTTGGTTCATTTCTCGGGACGACCTTGCTCTGATACCATCTTGTTACGACCCGATTCCCGAATCCCTATGAGACACGAGAATCGTACCGACTCGACTGATCCCAAGACCCAGTCGTCCAACGAGAAAGTAACCAAAAGAGCAGTAAAATAACCCACATTCATCATGCATGTAACTAACAATAACAAAAGTACAGCAGTAAAGAAAAGAACTACTACAATACACACCACCACAACAGTAGAGAACTAAACAGGTACATAAACATGATGCTTACAATAAAAGAGTACAATTGTAACAGAAAATACTCACTACAACAGAAGAAACGGTACAGTAGGTACAACACAAGTAAAACTATTGGGCTCTACTAGGCCCAGCACCCTCTGCAGTCGCAGGCTCTGGCTGCTCAACACCTGGTCCAAAAAAGGTGACAAAGGTGACACGTCAATGAAACGCTAAGTAGAGTGGCAACCCACTAGCTAAGAAAAATAGTAAGGTGGACAAGTAGCTGTTATTTTTAATTTCTTTCTTTATTTTCTATTTACTCATTCTTGAATTATTCCTCAGATCTTTCTTTTGATCTCGAATGTTCCTCGTGGGAACGATCTTGATTGCAGTCTTTTCCAAAAAGTAGAAGTAGGACGTGGTGCTCTCCTGGCCGAGAGTCCCCCGTGGTGGTCCTACCCTCATTCAACCACCCCAAGGTCACTGATAGACGTAACGGTGACTACGGCACGCGCGATAAACACACGGGTAGCTACCCTGCACTAGCACGCGGTCAGTCGTTTCCGTTAATAGGTGCGCCCCAAAGCACAGCACGGAACCAGTATAGGGCAGAGCCCTCTCAGTAATAGGGGCCCAGCCCCTCCACAGTAACCAAACAGGGGTCTTGCCCCTCCACAGTCCGTGCACCCTCGCCTGACTACCCTAGTTTGTCTAGTGGGCCTAACAAGTCAGTGTAGGACGGCTAGCAGAACCTCGGAGCCCGTGAGGTGGCTAGCTCTCTCCCTACACTAGCAGCTCTCCTCGGTACTGTGTACGCGAGGGCCAAAAGTCGGTACAAAGTGGCCAGACCTAACCCCGGGTCCCTAGGGCGGCTAGCTCTGCTCTGCACTAAACAAGGGAGACAGTCACTCTCCTTGGTACTCCGTACTTAAGAGCCAGCTCACTTCCCCAATTCCATTCCATTTACCTCTCAGGAGCTCTACTCCTAATTCCCCGTAGGGTTCATGCTCATATTTCTTTAACCAAGCCAATTTAGGTTTCATCATTTCAGCTTTATTTTCATATAGCCCATGTTCCCAACAGTTAACATCCATTCATATACAAGCAACTGTTAGCCAATTACAGGCAATTATCATTATTCTATCTACTTTTCCAAGACTGCAATTCATGCATTCACGACATTCGTTTCAGTGTTTCTGTCCCTAGGATTCATGCCACACCCTAAGATCTATCATTCAATCTAGTTTTCCAGTCCTAGGATTCATGCCATACCCCAGGATCTATCATTCAATCTAGTTTTCCAGTACTAGGATTCATGCCATACCCTATGATCTATTATTCAATCTAGTTTTCAGACCCTAGGATTCATGCCATACCCTAGAATCTATTATTTATCTCAAAGATGCATTAATGTTGGTAAACAACCAAGGGAAGCCACTCTACCCGCAAAATCGGGAGTGATGGGGGCGTGATCGGCAGGTCCACGTGCCTCCGCAACCCCCAGATCTGCAACAGAACGAGGTCCTAACATAAGGATCAAACACAAGGAACAACTCAAAACATGATACAAGTACTTTAAACAAGTAGAGGAACTAATTCTGAGAAGAACAAAATTTTAAACGCGGAAATCGGACTTCGAACGGATCCTAAATGGGTCAAAAATGATAACTCTGCCCTAAATCAGACGTCTAGAACACCTTCTAGACGTCTTAAATGATGGTTCAGATCATACCTCACTTATGTGCTATTCTTCAGACATCCAGGATCCCGCTGAACCCTCTGGACCTAGTTCCAGAAGTCCGACTGTCACTTTGGACGTCTGGAGACTCTCTCCGCCGTCTGGTGCTGTGCCCAGACATCTGATCTGTGTGGGAGGGCGTATCCTCGCGCCTTCCCGAACGGAACCGGCACGCGTACGCAACCACTCTCAACGTGACACGTCTCAGAACCTTCGGCGGAACGGTCTGCATGGCCGCGTCCGAAAGAAAGAGAAGGATGAGAATATCGTACCATTCAGACGTCTGGATCTCACTCCAGACGTCCCCTGCTGATGAGAACCTCATCATAAACCCTAACTAGCACAATCTAACCCAGATATGTGAGAAAAAGTTCCTACATGACCCAAAGAAAGGCTTAACTCAGAGAATTCTGAGTTTACGAATAAAACAAATCCAAAGGGGTAAAACTGCAATTTCACTAATGCAGTTTGCAAACAGGGTAATTAAGGGTCCAAACACAGGTAAAACAAGCTTAACAAGAAAGAAAGTGGGATGATCTGATCTAAAAAAGGGTTGTAGCAACTTTCAGGAATTAAATGACATTCTGTAACCCTAAAATGCACCCACTTCAATTCACGAGGTTCGAGGTAGATAAAAATCAACTAAACCCTCTAACATTCATAGAAAAATACTCTCTAGGGTTAGAACCTTCAATTTGGCCTTAGAAACCTATTTTGACCTAAAAAGAGAACCATGCCCAATTAATAACTTAATTTGGGTTTTTACACAAATTGGCCGGTCAAACATGGTCCAACCTAGAATTAAAATTCACCATTAAAATCCTTAAGTTCAAATTGGTCTTGTATAAAAACTTGAGCCTAAGAAGAGACCTCCTTGATCGACTTTACAATTTGGTCCTCTTCATTTACTTTTTGACTCTTATCTTTTGAAATCCTTGCATTTAGGCCCCCAACTTTTCATCGTTCTTTGCAGAACGGTCCTCCCTGCAACTTCTGTGCAACGCCATACTCCGGCGACCTTGCACGGAGCATGGTGCCGCGTAGGGTAGGGCTACCGTCCTGCAAAGTATAAGCGGGGTTCCCTGCGACGTCCTCCGTCGTAGGGACCCACCCATGCCCTCTGCCGACCACCATACCTTCCGTGCGAACGTGCGGAAGGTATGGGTGTCCCTTTCGGCCATACTCCGGCGAGGCTGACCCCTTCGCGCCTCGCCACTCTCTACGCGCCAAGCCCTTTATGAGGACCGGCAGACCTTGCCGTCTCCTTCAAGCTTTTCTTTGGCGGAGAAACACCTCCTCTTCATCCCTTCCTCCTTCGTCAGAGGGCCCGAAGCTTCCGGCGAACTCCTCCTCTTCCTCCTCATTGCTCTGCTACCCTACCTGCAGCGGGGTTTGCCTTGCTCCGTCCTCCGTGCCAGGCTGTACCCACTGGCGCTTTCCGCCTGCTTCCTCATCGCCGAAACCCTCCTCCAGGGCGTCTTCGTCTCCAGCTCCAGGAGATACGAGCCGGCTGCTCCTCCCTCCCCCTTCGTCGAGTAACTAGGTACAGAGTTTCCTTTCTCTCTCCCTTGTATTTTCCCCATATTAATTTTCCATTTCAACCACCCGACCACCACTGCCCAACTCCATCTTCCCCATCTCCGGTCACCTTCTCCGGCGAGGCCATCCCACTGCCACAGACATCCTCACCCTTTGCCGACCAGTCCAGAGGCTCCCCCTCACTCCACTCAATCATTCCCCCCTCTCCATTCACTGCCAATCACCGCCCGACCACCTCCCGAACAAACCCATCTTCCCGCGCAGAGTCTGACCTAGGTCTACCGCCACACGCGTTCTCGCACCTCGCCGAACCCCGTGTTAGCTTTGCCACACTCCAGCGAAGCTTCCCACGATATCTGACTTGGCCGAGAGGCCGTCTCTGTGTATTCAGGTTAGCAGCCCCTCGCCGCCATTGCTGAGGTACTGCAGCACCTCCACCTGCATCTGCAGGCTTCCTCTAGCCCAGTTGCGAGTCCCAGGTGACGCGGATTGCGTCTACGAACATGCCCAGGCCTACAATTGGGTTGCAAGCCTTGCGGCTGCCCCAATTGGCAGCAGTTCCTTCACTTGCGTGTGAGAGATTTGGGAGGTGGGACTTTAGTCCCACCTCGGAAGTGCGTGGCCAAGCGCCTGCACTTAAATTAAAAAATTGCCTAAGGCTAATCGCCTTCGAACACAGGGGTCAGGTCCCTCTCCCGCACGCGGCGCGCCATGCGCTCGCTCGCCCGCGCTCACGCCCCACGGGTCTAGGCAGGATCCAATTACCCAAACCGCGCACTCCTCGCCCACCACCGCACGCCGGTGGGCCTGGTCCCGGACTCGATACCCGCATCCGATTACCTGGCTCTGGGAGAGCAGTCCTAAGAGAGAAATCTGAGAAAGAGAGAGATGCGGGGAAGGGTAGGGGTAGGTTTTGCTCTGACCCTTGTGTGAGCGTGCAGGAAGAAAGAAAGAAGAAGAAGGCAGTAAGGAAAAGAAGAAGAAGGGAAGAGGCCGAAGCCTTAGCCGCTCAGGGCAGCTGAAGAAGTGAAGGAGAGAAATAGAGGAAGAAGAAAGGAAGAAGAAAAGAACTGTAGTAGAGCCACAGATAAGTCGTCTAAATGCAGTATCAGACGTCGGAATCCCCACAGCCGCAGAAGGTAGGAAGGAAAAGAAGAACAGAAGAAGAGGCCAAGAAAAGAAGAAAGAAGAAGGCAAGAAGAAAAAGAAGGAAGAAGACATCACCGCCAGAAAGAAAGAAGGAACAGAAGAAGAACAAAGAGGAAAGAAGAAAGAAGAAAGAACAAAGAAAGAAAGAAGAAGAAGAGAAGAAGAGAAACGGTCAAGGAAGAAGAAGAAGAAAAGAGAAAGAGGAGAAGAAGAAGCCAAGATCTCCCTCTCTCTCTCTTTCTCTCTCTCTCTCTCTCTTATTTTTGTAACATAATAGAGAACTTAATTAGACTTCTAGAAGCATAGTTGCTCCCTGAGTTCGACCTCGGGAAAACCTTGTTCCGAGGTAAAAATTTGTAATAGAAATCTGGTAGCTGTTTTGTCTTATACTATAACGACTGTACTATAATAAACATAAAGACACAACAAGCCTTACCAGCGTTACCATTATTTTTGCACCGTTGCCGGGGAGCAACGGCTATTCTAGAAGCTATAAAAACTCTATTTATGAGTTTCTAATAATCTCCTCTCTTTTGTGTGCAGGTACAGGAAAATCAAGAAGCAGCCACACAACCATTCCAAGGACAGGTAATTTCTATCCTCTCTCTCTATTAATCCCTGAATTCTAAAGAGGAAGAAAAAGAAAAGAATAAACAATATCGGTATAACCTATCTTTCATACCTAGTAACAACTGCATAATTTTAAAACACTATTCCTGCACACACTATTAAGGGTATTTAAGGGCTAACACCTTCTTGCCTGAGCCCTAATTACCCAACAAGGAGTTAACTGGACCAAGTAGAGCCAACATAGGAATTAACACTAGGGTTTTAGAGACACACTCCTTAATCAAGAAATTGAGAAATACCAAAAGAAGTGTGCCTAAGCCATTGTCTGAAAATACCTATTCAGAAAAATCATAAGCAATCGGCTCTATAAAAATACTTGAACCCTAAAAGACAGGACCTAATAAGTTCTCAAAGGAATTAATAGGTGAAGTTGACCGCTTGGGTCAACCAACCTTCAACTCAGGTCACTCTTTGCACTCAAAAAGCCTAAAGTTCAAGTGAAAATCTAAGCACCTTGATCATAAACTAAAAGTGGTAGTCTTAAGAGGTCAAGTTCCCCATTCTGGTCTACCTGGAATCTCAGTGACAAGAGAGGTCGGGTGGGGGAAACCCTGTAACCCGTGGGAACGCTCTACCATGTAGGGGTCTTCACAGGACTCACCCTCTCTGGTTGCCTAGGAAATTCTCAGGTGGGCGATCTTTTGATCAAAGGGGTCCATCTTCCCCGCACCTCTATAGTCACCCTACATTTTGGGTGTCTTGATTGGGTCCAGCACCTGCTAAACTCATCTTCTCCATCAGTGTATGTTTGGTAGGAGGTCCTTGAAACCTCCCTTAAAACTTCACTCTCCTCGAGGCCGAGCCTCAGTGCCCTTGTCTGAGAAAACAACACTTCACACCGACCTCTCCTCCGACTCCGAACCCAACTCACCTTCTTCTTCTACAATGGCTCAGCCAGTTGAGGAAGAAAATAATCTGGAGCACCAGCTCCAGTGACTCAATGACCTCTTCCAAAACTTTGTGCACCCACCGCAGCGTCCTATGATGCGAGACCATTATAATCCTATTGCGATGGCCATGGAGCCTCGAGTCAGAATCCCGACTGGAGGACCTAATTCTGAATTAAAGCCCAATATGATTCATGCTATACCTAAATTTTATGGGCTTAATTCTGAAGACCCCTTCCAGCACATCAAATAGCTAAAGCATCTGGCCCAAACTTTTGGGTCAGATGCACAAAATCGGGACATTCTCATCATGAAGATGTTCTCCTTCTCCCTTATGGACAAGGCTGCTCATTGGTACCAAACGTAGACCCGACCGATCAACAATTGGGAAGAACTTCAGTCTAAGTTCTTGAAGTTCTTTCCCATTGGTCGGACCAATGCCTTGCACCATCAGATTACCCACTTCACTCAGCAAACGGGAGAACCTCTCCATGAGGCATGGGATCGCTTTCAGGATCTCATGAGAAAGTGCCCCCATCACGAAGTTCCTAAATGGGAACAAGTCTAGTCTTTTTACCAGGGACTTTGTGAGGATATTAGACTTTTCGTCAATGCAACTTACGTAGGGAATATAATGGGTCAACATGAGGACACCGTGTGGGAGATTCTCGAAAACATGTGTGAGAACTCCATCAACAATGACTCCATGGGATTATTCGACAGGACGAATACCCGCACATCGACAAACCTTAGGGGAGCACACGAGACGCAGGGCCTTTCCGCATCAGTCAACCTGGAATTGATGGCCAGTCGATTGGACAAGGTCTCTATCATCGAGAAGAAGGTAGAAGAGCTGACTCAGCACTTGCAGCGAGCCACCTCTACGCATAGTTCCTTTGTACAGCCTCCTTCCACATGGGAGATTGTGCAAAACATTCTCCATTGACCTTCTCCCAGGATGGATCCATATCCACCCCCATCTGATTCCCGGATCGGAGGGTCCTTCGATCCTTTCTATACTACCCCAGGGAATTCCACTTCCCCATTCTCTGATTCTTTGGAGGTTCCTCAGACCTGCGAGGACCTAAACGCCATCCAGAATGATCCATTCTCTAACACCTACAATCCTGGATGGCGAAACCATCCCAACTTCCAGTGGGCAGGAAATTCCCAAACTCAGAGACCACCCTTTCAGCCCCGTCCACAACTATCTCGTCCTTACCAGCCACCTCAGCCTCGGCCCAACCCTCCTTATCCATCAAGGCCAAACTAGGACCAAATGTCTCTCATCCTTCAGACTCTAGCTGACATTCAAAGAACGAATGCCACTATTCAGAAACAACACAAGGACGAACTTACAAAGGTTCGAAATCAATTGGCCCAGTTGGCAAATTCTCTCCAACCGGGCACACTTCCTTCCCAACCTCTTCCTAACCCTAATAACGTGCCGACCCAGCGGTGCGTTATGAACCCAAACCCAGGCCAAGCACACATGATTTATCAGGCCCCCTCTGTTCCTTCACCCGACGGGATGGAGGCTTCCACTTCTTATGCGGGCTATCAGCAGCAACCCATCCTATCCAACCCTAACCAAAACCAGGCAGGATTGAATTCTGTAACAACTCGTAGTGGTAAGGAGACCCAAGATCCACCCTATCCAAACCACTCCAAGCCTAGAAGTGATCCCAACCCTAGGACAGTAATCCAGGACTTTCCTATACCTATCCCAGATCAAAGACCTGGACCTATCCTAGAAGAACCAACCAAGGTTCCTTTTCCCAAGGCCTTGACCAAGGGAAAGAAGACAAAACCCGTGGCACCTGAGGAGGACCTTGTCAAGCTCTTTGAGCAGGTCCAAATAAACATCCCCTTGATGGATGCAATTCGCCACGTACCGGCTTACGCACGATTCTTAAAGAATGTGTGTACACCTCAGCGTAAGCCGTGAACCAAGAGTGGGAGTCCAATTGTACTGTCAGAGCAAGCCAGCTCTGTAATCCTAAGCAGGCTCCCACCTAAGGCAAAAGACCCTGGTACTCCCCTGATTTCCTGCAAAATAGGTGAAACCCAATTCGACAGACCATTACTAGACTTGGGTGCTTCCATAAATCTAATACCCACATCCTTACTTAAACACCTAGAAGAATCTGACCTAAAACCAACTAAGGTGACACTACAATTTGCAGATCGATCTATAAAGTCACCTAAAGGGATTCTCGAGGATGTTATTGTAAGAGTGCGGGATTTTTACTTCCCTGTAGACTTTATAGTCTTGGACATGGACGCACCTGAGAACCCTAGGGATACACCGATCATTCTAGGGAGACCTTTCCTAGCTACTGCTAGAGCCAACATCAGCTGTGAGGAGGGCCAAATAGAGCTCAAATTTGGGAATCAGACCCTCAAAATTGATATTTTTAAGGCCCAACAAGGAATCAATTGCGGTGTCATCGAGTAGATTTGTGATATCAGGGCTTTGGTTGATGAAACGCATTTTGAGAATGACCTAATTATACCTCATCAACCACAGAAAGATCTTGAACCATAATTAGAGGAGTCAAATCCAGATTTGGATAGACCCATAACTCCTACCCTTGAACCTCACATTTACCCTGAACCACCCGCTGCTGCTGATAACCCCGTCCTTGAACTGAAACCCCTTCCCGATCATTTGAAATACATCTTTTTGAGTTCTAATCAGACCCTTCCTGTGATTATAAATTCCAAGCTTACTCCTGAACAGGAATCCCGTTTGATTGCTGTTCTCCAGCAACATCGTAGAGCCATTGGATGGACTCTCGATGATTTGACTGGAATAAGTCCCTCTTATTGCACACATCGTATTTATTCAAAAGAAGGCGCACGACCTTCTCGTGAAATGCAGAGACGTTTAAACCCCAATCTGTAGGAGGTCGTGAAAAAGGAGATCATCAAGTGGTTAGATGCAGGGATCATCTACTCGATCTCCGACAGTCGTTGGGTGAGCCCGATTCAGGTTGTGCCTAAAAAGGCAGGGCTCACCACCATTACGACTGGAACCGGAGAAGTCATACCTACCCGATTAGCCAACTCATGGAGAGTCTGCATAGATTACCGACGACTCAATTCCTCCACGAAGAAGGATCATTTCCCACTACCCTTCATTGATCAGATTCTCGAGAAATTAGCGGGAAATCGATTCTCCTGCTTTCTTGACGAGTACTCTGGTTATAACCAAGTAGCTATTCATCCTGAGGACCAAGAGAAGACCGCGTTCACCTGCCCCTTCGGAACTTACGCATTCCGAAGGATGCCGTTCGGTCTCTGCAATGCGCCCGCGACTTTTCAGCGGTGCATGCTTGCCATATTCTCTGATATGGTAGGTGATTATCTGAAAGTCTTCGTGGATGACTTTTCAGTTTTCGGGGCATCATTTGATGATTGCCTCCAGCACTTGGTTCATATACTCAGGCGCTGCATCGATGTTAATTTGGTTCTTTCCTGGGAAAAGAGCCATTTTATGGTGCCTGAGGGGATCGTCGTAGGACATCTGATTTCTGAGAAAGGCATCCAAGTGGATTGAGCCAAGGTTAATATAATTTCTCGTCTTCCTATGCCTAGCTCGATCAGGGACATCCGCTCTTTTCTAGGGCACGTCGATTTTTACCGTCGTTTCATTCCTGATTTTTCGAAAATCGCGTTCCCCCTGACGACTCTTCTCTCCAAGGATGTACCCTTTGAAATCTCCAAGGAATGCACTCAAGCCTTTGAGAACCTTCGTGACCGAGTCACCCAGGCCCCGATCCTACAATCCCCTGATTGGTCTCAACCCTTTGATATCATGTGCGATGCATCTAATTTCGCTGTAGGAGCGGTTCTGGGGCAGAAAGCTGACGGGAAACCTGTGGTCATCTACTACGCTAGCAAGACACTTGACGAGGCTCTGCTAGCCGTAGTATTTTCCCTTGAAAAATTTCAATCTTATCTCCTGGGTTCCCACGTTGTCATCTACTTAGATCACACAGCTGTGAGGCATCTCCTTGCCAAGAAGGATGCGAAGCCCTGACTAATTCGATGGATCTTGCTATTGCAAGAATTTGACCTCGACATTCGCGACAAGGCGGGAAGACAAAATGTGGTAGCTGACCATTCGTCCCGCCTTCCTTCTGAGATCATCAACCCTTCTGGACCCATCACGGAGCATTTCCCTGATGAGCACCTGCTGACTATTGGTACTAAACTTCCATGGTTTGCTGATATAGTAAACTACTTGGCATCTCATCAGATCCCGTCTGATTGGTTGAAGGCCAAGAAAGACAAATTGCACTTTGATGCTAAGTATTACATTTGGGAAGATCCATACCTCTTCCGCATAGGTGCCGACCAAATCATCCGGCGATGTGTCCCGGAAGATGAAGTCAATGATATTCTCTCCTGCCATGACCAGGCATGCGGTGGCCATTTCTCTGTTCACAAAATCGCATCGAAAATCCTCCAGTGTGGCTTTTATTGGCCCACTCTATTCAAGGATGCATACAATCACTGTAAGGCATGCAGTCATTGCCAAACTTTGGAAACATAGGCCATCGCGACATGATGCCTCTGCAGCCGATTCTCATATGCGAAATCTTTGATGTTTGGGGGATTGATTTTATGGGCCCCTTTCCTATTTCGGATGGTTTCGAATACATTCTACTGGCTGTGGACTACGTGTCCAAATGGATCGAAGCCATACCGACCCAAACTTATGATCACAAAATCGTTCTCAAATTCATTCATAACAATATCTTCTCACGGTTCGGGATTCCTCGTGCTATCATCTCAGACAGGGGGACCCATTTCACAAATGCTCAATTCAGGTCACTGATGACCAAATACGGGGTGTCTCACTGAATCTCTACTCCTTATCACCCCCAGACTAATGGTCTAGCTAAGCTGTTAAATCGGGAGATCAAGAAAATCCTGCAGGTCACTGTTCGGCCTGACAGGAAGGACTGGTCATCCCGACTTCCGGAAGCCTTGTGGGCCTATAGGACCACCCACAAAACCCAATTAAGCATGTCTCCCTTTAGATTGGTGTACGGGAAGGCGTGTCACCTTCCCATCGAACTGGAGCACAAAGCCTATTGGGCAGTATGGAATTGTAATCTAGATCTTTCTAAGGCTGGAACCCACAGAAAGCTTCAAATCAGTGAGATCGATGAACTACGTGTTGATGCGTACGAGAACTTGCGAATCTACAAGGAGTGGGTTAAAGCCTTCCATGACAAGAACATTTCTAGAAAGATCTTTCATCCTGGTCAGAAGGTCCTACTCTTCGATGCCCGACTCAAACTTTTCCCTGGGAAGTTGCGATCCAAGTGGGTCGGACCATACTTGGTCCGACAGGTTTTTGGAAATGGAGCCGTCGAAATCAGTCCACTTAGCCATGATTCCGAACCTTTCATCGTGAACGGTCAGAGACTCAAATCGTTCATTGATTGAACCTCTACTGATTTGGCTGAATCATCATTTATCCTCCATTCTCCCTGAGCATATTGCGCCCAGCCGATGGCGTAAAACTCAGCGCTTAACGGGAGGCAACCCATCATTCTCTTTGAAAACCTGAAACCTTTTCTAACACCTTTGTGCACTTAAGGTTCACCCTTTAGGACAGCCGACTCCACCTTAGGTGCTTGCACCTGAGATTAGAAATCGTCTGCAACAGTCGCCCCGACCCATTCACTCATCAAAATACCTGTCCTAATGTATGAACTAAGTTGAATAAAAATCGCCCAAGTTACAATGAGGACATTGCAAATTTTAGGCATGGGGGGGTATGAAAGTGCAACTTGTAAGAAAAGGTTTTAAACAAAAACATTCACATATGCCAAAAACACCATAAAAATTAAAAAATTTCTTGAAAAAAATAATAAAATGAGAGGAGGAAAGAAAATTTTGAGGAGGAGGAGAAGAAAAACAAAAAACAAAATGAAAGAAAAGTGATAGTCATTAGCAAGAAATTAAGGAATTAACCTAAGTTCTAGACCTCATTCAGGAAAAGAAATGGAAAGTGCACAATGAGATTAGTAAGAACGTGAACTTTAAGCATTCTTGGATAGACTCTTAGTACTCATTAAGATCTAGACATTCCTCAAGAGGTTGAGGAATGTCTAGATCTTAATGAGTACTAAGAGTCTATCCAAGAATGCTTAAAGTTCACGTTGAGGAAAATGAAAAGCTTAAATATTAGGTCCAAGACTTAGGGAGTATTTGGCCTTGTTAACTAACTTTTAGTTTACGGGACTTAGTAACCTAAGCACCCTAACTTCACACACAGCCTGGTTCAGTAAGCATAAAAATCAAAATCACGTAGAAGCATTGCAAAAATTCTGAAAATGACGCCTAGAGTAGGAGCGGCCGATCAACACAAGTTGATTTGGACGAGTTCCCAACGCGGAGAGGTGGGAAATTTCCCTCGAAGATGCGTAACAAAATATCATCTCCTCGGTGCTTGTCTCTTAGGATATTTACATATCCTACCGGGGGCATGTAAGCACTCTGCTGGTTCAGATTTCATGGATGGCATTATCACGAAATGTCAATTGCTAGGGTCTGAATGCGGCCACGGAACACCATGGATGGGATTATCTCGAAATCTCAATAGCCAGGGTTCTGGGGGTTACCATGGGCGGTGTTATCTCGAAGCATCAACTGCCAGGAACCCTTGAGGATTGATGATGGGGACAAGGAATCTGATATAGATCGTGTTGAAAAGCCAATCCTAAGCTAGAATGAAAAAGAAAAAGAGAGAGAAAACTCTCCAAATAGATAAATCTTCTATCTCTCTTTCTTACAAAACGCACTGCGAACTGAGCCATGGCTAAAATTATCTCAAGCACGGGTGCTTTAACCACAAAGTCCAATAAACCTTAGGTTAGTCCTTGTAGGCCTTAAAAACCTTCGTTAAGGACTAAGGATGAGGATAGACAGATTTGGATCTTGGTTGGTACTAGAGTACCTTTTAGGCCTATGGTTGGCATTCTGACCTAATCTAGTTCGCAAAAGAATAACACTTATCTGAAAACATTAAGAACTTCATGGTCTAGAACAAGGGTTGAAACCTTAAAATTTTGCTAAGGGACTAGCAAAAGCTAGGCATGGGGGTATGATGGGAACCTCATCATAAACCCTAACTAGCACAATCTAACCCATATATGTGAGAAAAAGCTCCTACATGACCCAAAGAAAGGCTTAACCAGAGAATTCTGAGTTTAAGAATAAAATAAATCCTAAGGGGTAAAACTGCAATTTCACCAATGCAGTTTGCAAATAGGGTAATTAAGGGTCCAAACACAGGTCAAACAAGCTTAACAAGAAGGAAAGTGGGATGATCTGATCTAAAAAAGGGTTGTAGCAACTTTCAGGAATTAAATGACATTCTGTAACCCTAAAATGCACCCACTTCAATTCACGAGGTTCGAGGTAGGATAAAAATCAACTAAATCCTCTAAAATTCATAGAAAAATACTCTCTAGGGTTAGAACCTTCAATTTGGCCTTAGAAACCTATTTTGACCTAAAAAGAGAACCATGCCCAATTAATAACTTAATTTGGGTTTTATACAAATTGGCCGGTCAAACATGGTTCAACCTAGAATTAAAATTCACCATTAAAATCCTTAGGTTCAAATTGGTCTTGTATAAAAACTTGAGCCTAAGAAGAGACCTCCTTGATCGACTTTACAATTTGGTCCTCTTCATTTACTTTTTGACTCTTATCTTTTGAAATCCTTGCATTTAGGCCCCCAACTTTTCATCATTCTTTGCAGAACGGTCCTCCCTGCAACTTCTGTGCAGCGCCATACTCCGGCGAGCTTGCGTGGAGCATGGTGCCGCGTAGGGTAGGCCTACCATCCTGCAAAGTAGAAGCGGGGTTCCCTGCGACGGGGGACCCACCCATGCCCTCTGCCGACCGCCATACCTTCCGTGCGAACGTGCAGAAGGTATGGGTGTCCCTTCCGGCCATACTCCGACGAGGCAGACCCCTTCGCGCCTCGCCACTCTCTACGCGCCAAGCCCTTTATGAGGACCGGCAGACCTTGCCGTCTCCTTCAAGCTTTTCTTTGGCGGAGAAACACCTCCTCTTCATCCCTTCCTCCTCCATCAGAGGCCCCGAAGCTTCCAGCGAACTCCTCCTCTTCCTCCTCATTGCTCTACTATCCTACCTGCAGCAAGGTTTGCCTTGCTCCGTCCTCCGTGCTAGGCTGTACCCGCTGGCGCCCTCTACCTGCTTCCTCGTCGCCGAAACCCTCCTCCAGGGCGTCTTCGTCTCCAGCTCCAGGAGATACAAGCCGGCTACTCCTCCCTCCCCCTTCGTCGAGTAACTAGGTACAGAGTTTCCTTTCTCTCTCCCTTGTATTTTCCCCATATTAATTTTCCATTTCAACCACCCGACCACCACTGCCCAACTCCATCTTCCCCATCTCCGGTCACCTTCTCCGACGAGGCCATCCCACTGCCACAGACATCCTCACCCCTCGCCGACTAGCCCAGAGGCTCCCCCTCACTCCACTCGATCATTCCCCCCTCTCCATTCACTGCCAATCACCGCCCGACCACCTCCTGAACAAACCCATCTTCTCACGCACAGTCTGACCTAGGTCTACCGCCACACGCGTTCTCGCACCTCGCCGAACCCTGTGTTAGCTTTGCCACACTCCAGCGAAGCTTCCCACGATATCTGACTTGGCCGAGAGGCCGTCTCTGTGTATTCAGGTCAGCAGCCCCTCGCCGCCATTGCTGAGCTGCTGCAGCACCTCCACCTGCAGCTACAGGCTTCCTCCAGCCCAGGCGCGAGTCCCAAGTGATGCGGATTGCGTTTGCGAACACGCCCAGGCCTGCAATTGGGTTTCAAGCCTTGCGGTTTCCTCAATTGCCAGCAGTTCCTTCGCCTGCAGACGCGAGATTTGGGAGGTGGGACTTTAGTCCCACCTCGGAAGTGCGTGACCAAGCGCCTGCACTTAAATTAAAAAACTGCCTAAGGCTAATCGCCTTTGAACACAGGGGTCAGGTCCCTCTCTCGCACGCGGCGTGCCACACGCTCGCTCGCCCTCACCCGCGCTCACGCCCCGTGGTTCTGGGCAGGATCCGATTACCCAAACCGCGCACTCCTCGCCCACCACCGCACGCTGATGGGCCTGGTCCCGGGCCCGATACCCGCACCCGGTTACCTGGCTGTGGGAGAGCAGTCCTAAGAGAGAAATCTAAGAAAGAGAGAGACGCGGGGAAGGGTAGGGGTAGGTTTTGCTCTGACCCTTGTGTGAGTGTGCAGGAAGAAAGAAAGAAGAAGAAGGCAGGAAGGAAAAGAAGAAGAAGGGAAGCGGCCAAAGCCTTAGTCGCTCAGGGCAGTTGAAGAAGAAGAAGTGAAGGAGAGAAACAGAGGAAGAATAAAGGAAGAAGAAAAGAACTATCGCAGAGCCACAGATAAGTCATCTGAACGCAGTATCAGACGTCGGAATCCCCACAGCAGCAGAAGGCAGGAAGGAAAAGAAGAACAGAAGAAGAGGCCAAGAAAAGAAGAAAGAAGAAAGAAGAAGGCAAGAAGAAAAAGAAGGAAGAAGACATCACCACCAGAAAGAAAGAAAGAACAGAAGAAGAACAAAGAGGAAAGAAGAAAGAACAAAGAAAGAAAGAAGAAGAGAAGAAGAGAAATGGTCAAGGAAGAAGAAGAAGAAAAGAGAAAGAGGAGAAGAAGAAGCCAAGATCTCCCTCTCTCTCTCTCTCTTTCTCTCTCTCTCTCCTATTTTTGTCACATAATAGAGAACTTAATTAGACTTCTAGAAGCATAGTTGCTCCCTGAGTTCGACCTCGGGAAAACCTTGTTCTGAGTAAAAAATTTGTAATAGTAATCTGGTAGCTGTTTTGTCATATACTATAACGACTACACTATAATAAACATAAAGACACAACAAGCCTTACCAGCGTTACCACCTGCACCATCTGGACGTAGGTCCAGATGTCTGATTCTGGGAAATTTTCCCAGAATCAGGACCTCCTCGCCTTCCGCCTGTTGCGCACGACCGTGCCGCACCGCGTCTGCCTACTGCCTGAGCTGCAGCAGCATCGGGGTAACTACCCCCAGCACCACTTTCCCACTGTGCGCCCGCCGACCGGCCCTGGGCTGCTCCGGCGAGCTCGCTCTCTCTTCCTCACGTGCCCTACCTCTTCTCCCTCTCGCTGCACCTCCTCCTCCCTGCGTGCACCCGGCAGCAGCTGCTGCCCTCACTCTCTCACTCTCAGCTAACTGAAAGAAGAAGGAGGAGACGATGGAGTGGTGGTGAGGGAGAGGGAAGGGAGGAAGAGAGTATTTGAAGGCGTGGCGGGGTGGGAAAAGGTGTTTGCAGGACGGGGAGGGAAGAGAGAGAAGAAAAGAGGGCGGCGGGTTCAGTCTGCGCACACATGCACGTAGACTCGCAATCGTACGCCGCAAAAATTAAATTCCAGACGTCTGATCAGACGTCTGGACCAACTCCCAGACGTCTGGACCAACTCCCAGACGTCTTAAAAGCGTTTGATGTCATGGGTCTTAACACAAATGGAATTCTTGATAGCTCGACTTAGCTAGGTACAACCCGAATTAAATAGACCAATACCATTTCTACTTCCATTCCTCGAGACTTCGACCCTCTTCCTGTCATCCTCCTTGGTGTTGGCTCTGAACCCCTGTGTAGGGTGGTCCCTCAGGTAGAGCTAATCAGGGAAGGAGGTAGAGGAGGAGGAGAAGGGGGAGGGGAAGGGTGAATTGGCAGTGGCGTGGGAAAGGAGTGGGAGGAGCGAGGGGGGAGGGCGGTGGAGAACTGGAGGGGAAGGGGTTAGGTTTAGGGAGGTCCATGGAAGTAGGGACTTAAATATTACTGGTAGAGGAGGAGGAGGAGGAGGAGAGATGTGCTGCTTCTCCACCGAAAGAGAGACAGTGGTGAGCGGGGATTCAGTGGTGGGAGTAGTGGTGAGTAAAGTCGTTTGGGAGAGGTGGCGAGAATTACAGATAGAGTTTTGTATTTTTTATTAACAACAATGATTTTTTTTTGTCGTCAGGATTGATGATAAATATATAAAATCATTGTTAATTTTAGATGAAATAATGATGAATAAACTAAATCATTATTATGTTTAAGAAATAACAATGAATATTACTAATCGTCATTTTTTTCAATCGCCTTTAACCTATTTTGTTGTAGTGTAGCTCTCTACAATGCACGAAGAAACCATTAATGAAGTGCATGGATGCTAGAATATTTGTGGAGACCCCCCTCCACCTAGCTACAATTATTAAGTATAACTCCTTAAACATTAGTAGGTATGATTTTTCAAACTAAATCTTTATTAGGTGCTTAGTTATAAATAATTTCTTTATATAAAATTAACTTAGCATTGAAATAGTTAAATAGGGGGAAGAACTTGATAAGGGGAGCTACCGTGATGGATTTATTTATTTGTTATTATGATAGAAATGGGAAGAAAAAGGTGATAAAATTGTGCTAAATTATAATTGACGGGGAGAGTTCATTGAATGATTTCCATATAATTTGAACTATCTTGCTAAGGACATTATACTTTTGTGCTCCAGGCCGATGACAATAAGAAGGAGCAACATTGAACTCCTTTGGCCTAGGGTTCTAATGATTCACCTTTGAAGAATGGTGAGCAGTGCACCATGCATCGTAGCTTGCCGAGTAGTAAAGGAAAGTAATGCTAACCTTTAAGCAGTTATTTCCTGTAGAGGGTGCCAATTGATTGAGACCTTGTTTACCGGATCTTGCTGGTCTCAAATAAGAGAAAATGTCAATCACAAAGAACAATGCAAACCACAAACACAAGAAATTGGTAGCCAAATTTTACCTAAAAGGTATAGGTCTAGGGAGAGTATCATGACTCCCAATGATTTCACTAGTATTAGTTTGTTTAAAAGAATTGAGTCTTAAAAGTGTGTGTCCTCTCTTGATGGGGATCATCGCTTATTTAAAATATCAAACTTGTAATGTCTAGAACTTCATGGCCATTATGGGTCAAAGCTTAGTCATTAGTTGCTAATTATCATGTGCCACATAGGCCATGTCAGCCATGTTTTGCATGGGATGTTGCTTAGTTGGTTACCAACTTTTCAGCCAACTAAACTAATCGCATGAGCGTGCCAACTGTCGTTGCTGGTTTCATCGCCTAGGTGTGTCGATTGCTGTTGCCGATTTCATCGCCTGTTTGGGCTTAAAAGTCTTTGGCAAATCAAGCACACAGCAATTTGGCAGGTAGTTGCAGGTGCCTTGACCTTTGTCTACCTACGTGCAAGAGTTAAGACCCTTTAAGTGATGTTTTCTCCTTTAATTTTGTAGTTAGGTTTGTATCCAATTGTAGGCTATCTTAAATTTATTGGCATACCTATTTAACATGCCTTTGCTATTTAGGCTTGGTAAACTTAGCAAATTTAATCGAAATTTTTTCCTCCCTCCTCATTTTCTTATTAAAAATAAGGGCACAAACTTCTAATTTTATCTTACTTCTTCCATCTAAAGTTTCACAACTAATGTGTAAGGTGCGGGGATGCGATTTTTTGCGTGAAAAATAGGATCTGGAAACAAACGAGGGCAGGCATTCCTGCATACTTTGCATAAGTTTCCCAAGGATGGAAGTTTTTCCTTTATCTTTTATTCTCCACTATGTCGGAAATCATATTCCTCGCTTTTTTCAGAATATAGTTCCCAGGTGGAACCGAGCAAGGACTTTGTTGTGAAATAGGGCTGTAATCCTCCGCAGTAGCACGTACGTAACACGTGAGAGCGGAAGGCGGTGGGCTTTTCCATGACAAAAGCCGGCTTACAAAATTCGTCAAAAAAAAAAAAACGGTGTATAGACAGCCGAGGATTTCAGAAATATCCGAAAAAACAAATAATAAAAAGAAAAAGGAAAAACCCAAAACTAACGAGAAAGAAGAATTGAAAACAGAGCGATCTCGCTGCTTACGGTCACCACCACCATCATGTTGTCCTGCACCATCCACCAACACCTCCTATCCTTCACCAATACCTCCTTCTTCCTTCTTCCTTCTTCTCACTTTTCTCCTCCTCCCTTCCCCATCTCGTAACTCCGATCTCCTTCAATTGCACCCGATTCTATCGCGGCAACTTCACAGACGACTGGAGTGGCAGCTGCTTGGAGGGCACCCACCAGATCTGCCTCCAAGGCGATGCCATTCACGTACGCTCGGACCACACCATCCAATTCACCGAAGGCCAAGGGGGCACTGGGTGGGCCATCTACTCGGAGGCCCTCCCACTCTGGCACTGGAAGAGACACAACACCACCATCCCCGGCGACGATCTCCGGAGAGTCACCAAGGACTTCACCACCAGCTTCTCCTTCAACCTCACCATGAACAACACTTATAAGTGCTCCGTAGCTGATGGCATGGCCTTCTTTCTCTCCTCTCACCCGCACCGCATCCCGACCGGTTCCGAAGGGCCCATGCTCGGCCTCGTCAGCGAGGCGAACATGTTCTCAGCCTCCGGGAACAGCAGCTTCATCGCCGTGGAGATCGACGTGTACAACAATACCTTCTGGGATCCTCCATACATCCACGTGGGGATCGACAACAACTCCATCAAATCCAAGGTGGTAGGGAACATGAGCGCCCTCGCCGGCGAACTTGGCAGCAACGTGATCGGCGATGTCCAAGTCGACCACGACTCATTAACGGGGAACATAACCGCAACCGTTGAGCACGGCGAGACCTGAGCAGCATCGATCCTTCCGGGCCTGGTCTCCTTCGGCATCTCTTCAACTGCCGGCTTTGGAAGCGGGTACCACAAGGTCACGTCGTGGAGATTCAACTCCACTTGGGACCCCGTCGTGCCTGACAAGAAGAATAAAACCCTAGTGATTGTTGTCGTTGCCTTCGCCGCCGCCGTCGGGTTAACGCTTCTGTTGGGCGTGCTTTGCGCTGTCGCATGGCGTCGGAGCTCGAAAGGGGCAGAGATCGTTGAAGAGGGCAGTCATGCCTCCACGATCACCGGTGGCCCACAGATGTTGCAATATAGCGAACTCGTCGCCGCCACTGGCAACTTCGACGCAGGGAAGAAGCTCGACGCCGGGGCATCGGGCAGCGTCTACTGGGGCTTCCTAAAGGACATCAACCGCGAGGTGGCCATCAAGAGGGTGTCGTGTAGAGGAGACTCGCAAGGGAGTAAGGAGTACGTGGCCGAGGTGAAGGTCACTAGCCGGCTTCGCCACGGCAACCTCGTACAGCTCGGGTGGTGGTGCCACCAGAAGGGCGAGTTCCTCCTCGCCTACGGGTACATGCCTAACAAAAGCCTCGACAGCCACCTCTTCGGCGAAGTGGGTGCAGCCCCCCTCGCGTGGCCTGTGAGGTACAACATCGCGCTCGGGGTCGCCTCCGCGTTGTTCCATCTGCACGAGGAGGGCGACGAGTGCATGGTGCATAGGGACGTCAGCAACGGCATGCTCGACGAGAACTTTAACGCCAAGGTCGGGGACTTGGGCCTTGCGAGGCTTACTCAACATGGCTCCGGTCATACTGGAAGTAAAATCACTGAGATTGTATTTGACGAATTAAGTATTTACTCTATCATTTAATTCATCTTTTAATTAAATTAAATATATTTAATTTAAAATAAAATTATTTTATTATTTTTATAAAATAATTTTAATCTATCAAGATATCTAAACAAATTAATGAATAATTTCACTCTTTAAATTTATTCCATAAATGCATTTAAAATTTCATTACAAATCGGCGACTCTAGCCCCTCCCTCAGGAAGAGTATCAAGTGGGGTACTTAATTTCCTGCCCTTTTTCCAACTCCCATGTTTTAAACTTGCATTGCAGACGACCACGCTCGGTGGCACAATCAGTTACATGGCACCCGAATGCTTCTCCATTGGCAAATCGAGCATAGGATCGGACTTCTACGCCGATGGTGTCGTGGCCTTGGAGATCGCTACCGGAAGGACGCCGATCGAGGACAATGGAGACCAGGTGAGACTGGTGCCATGCGTGTGGGACCTGTTCGAGAAGGGAGCCATCATGGAAGCTGCCGACAAGAGGTTGGATATGGATTCCGTCGGCCACAAACACCAGATGGAGCGGCTGTTGGTGGTGGGGTTGTGGTGTGTTCACCCTGACGCGAAATGCCGCCCGACCATAATGAAGGCGATGTCCGCTCTCTACTTCGAAGACGTGAAGATCGGTCTGCCGAAGCGGATGCCCCTTGCCGTCAACGCGAGCTGCCGGCATTGTTGACAACAACTTCGAGCTCGGCTGCAACATCATCGTCGAGTCCCTGCAGCCTTGGCATACCGTCCTTTCCTATTGGTGGCAGGTGAGGTTTCTGACCATGGCGGGCTTCGTTTCTTTTCTTCGTTCATGGTAAATGTGTGAATCCCGCGGTACTCTTGTGGTTTAATTTGTTTTGTTCTCCACATAGAGATTGCATACTTTTATACGGTTTGGCATCAGGTTCGGGCTTCTCAATTTGTGTGTCGGGATCTTATTGTAGGTGAGGTTCTTCGAGAATCGAATCGGATCCTCAACTAAGGAATTTATGTTGTAAATTTATTCGATTGCTTTAGTTTTTTTTTTTTGATTTTAAAGATATTAATTTTTAATATCTTATTTTTAGATTTTAATTCAATCTGAACTTTCTCACAATTGATTTTCTTAGTAATTGTGGTTAGGAACAACCTTCCTAAAATGATCCATGTGTTTTTTAAATTTTCAAGAATATCTATGTCTAATATAATAAAATTTATTGAAAATTAAAAATTTCATATCCTAGCTAGAATATCATCGAGAATTTCTTTTAATTACTTTATTGATTTATCAGCTGACTTGCAGGTTACCTTAAAATTTAAGTTCAATTTTCTCAAAATAAACTAGTAGGAATATAGAGCTCATTTGAAACAGATTGATGGAACGGCCTCAAATAATCTAAAACCCACCTAAAAAACCCTACGTCCTTATCCTATCCCCCTCCCACCCATGCAAAACCCAATCTGCCCACGAAACCTAAAACACCCCTCACCCGCGCGTGACCTTCCTCCTTCCCCCCACACCCCTCGTCGCAATTTCCTTTCCCCCTACGACAGATCTCCATCGCCCTCCCCACTGCAGCATATTGCGTGCACATCGTCCAGCCATACCCCTCAACCATCCCCTGCAGCAGATCACAGCCATCCCCCTCAACCATCACGCGCCGTCCCCACCTACGGTAGATCATCCAGCCATCCCCCTCAACCATCCCCTGCGGCAGATCACAGTATATCTCGCGCCTCTCTTGTCGTCGCCCTCTCAATCGGTGGCACCTCTCAATTACCGGCAGAAGCCCCTCTCGATCATGTGCACAGCCATCAGCCGCAACCCCTTCGATTGTCACCTCCGTCGATTGCCCATTAATTGGTCGCCCTCTCAATTAGTCACAGCCACCGTCGCTCGTCCTCTTAGTTGCAGCGTGGATCTCTCTGATCGACGTCGACGCCCTCCACCTACTCCGCCTCCTCCGCCAGCTATAGGTCTGCTTCGATGCATTGTTGGATGTGTTTTTTTTTTTTGTATATCTATTTCATATGTCTTGCATATAGGTCTATTTTTTGTTGGATGTGTTCAGTTGCTCGCCCTCTCAATTGGATTGCATTTTTGATGAGATTGCACGCTCTGTTTTTGTTCTTTTGGTATTTACCAAGTTTCTTTGGTATATGCATCTGCTCAAGAACGTGGTTTGTTTGTTTGAAGTTTGTTTTTTCCCTATTTTGGTTCCTCTGCTGCAGATAGGGCACTTGGGTTGTTCCCTATCTTGGTTCCATAGTGTGCTTTCCTTTAGTAAGAAAAAACACATTATCTCTTCCCAATCCAGAACAGTGCCATACAGTTTAATCTCATTGTGAAAGGCCACCGTTTCACCAGAATATCTCATTTATACCACCCAAGCAAATCCTCAAATCTTCGTCACTGATCAGGTGAGATACCTCCTTCCATGCCACTAGGTAGCACCCCCCACTCTACTTCCCAGGCCCTTGCAAAGGAACCATCTGAAAATTGCCTCAATCTGACAAACCACCTATCAGCCCAAGTTCTAAAAAAATAGAAAAAGAAAAATGAAACAAACTAGAAGATGACGAAACCTGAATTTTATTTGCAAGGGGTTCAAGGGTTAAACTAAATTCTGAAAAAATTCTAAATAATGAAGGGTGTGGATGCTAAATCCAGTATTCTACTTTCTTGAAGAAAAGTTGCTGGAAAACATGCCAGTTGATTCGTTTCAGTTTTCTTTCTTTGTTAATTCTTTCCGTTTTAGTTGTCATTCTTTCTCTGTCAGTCGGTTAATTATCTCTTCCTATAAAGTAAAACAAAAATAAAAGATGTTCCTTATTCCAGATGCAAACTTATGTAGTTTTCTAACGTGACATGTAAAGTAAACAAGTTCTTATCTTGTGGAATTTTTTTTTTACTTATTGGAAGTTGATAATTACTGATGGTTGGGTGATTGAAATGCCTTGTTCGGGTGCTTCCAGGTGCATTCCACCAATGGATGCTCCACTATATAGGGCAAATTGTAAAAGCTGATGTAGGTTCTATGCTCTGCCATGTAGATCAAATGCTATTGAGCTTGTTAAGGTTGGTATGCAAATTAGGAGAATTAGCTATCAAGTTTATTTAAAGGAAGTTGCAGTAATAGAATGTGAGAATGTGAGTGAATCAATATTTAAAAAAATAGATCGAATGTTGAAATAGATAGAGGCTAATTGTGATTTTTAGATGTTCAATTAGCAGTTCAAACTGTCGGTGGTGACATCAAAATTTGAAAAAATTAGATAAAATTGCACTGCAAAACCTTTGCACTGATCTAATCGGTTGAATTGGGTTTGATTGCTATTTAGTTGAAATGGTGGAAGGAATATGTTGGACAGTGTTAGTGAAGAAGTTCAACTGCACTATAAAACAACATGCATCTAGCTAGTATTAAGCAAAAAAAGAAATATATAGTAACAAATGAAACACATTACTTTGCAACCATACTTCTAAATTATGGGATATAGAAAAAGCAAACAATATCATTCTAGTTCGGTTTCACTTTGTCTTACCTACTTTTTACTCGTTATGGATTCCCATCTTGTTCATCCATTTTTCACTCTTCTCATATCTTGAACTTTTTTATTACTATAGAAAATGAGACAATCCTAAGAGTTAATGTGTACATGGTTTTTGTATTCTTTTTTTTCTAGTAGCCCTTCTGTGAAGGTTGCATAGTGAAGCCTATTTTTTATTTGCAAATGCTATATTATTCTCTTAAAAAAAAAATAGTACCGTGAAGCATCCTTTTTATTTGCAAAAGTTTTTCTATTCTATTTTATAATTATTTAGGAGTATGTAAAATGCCATTATTCTTTGTAGGTTATTATATTGAATAGTTTGAGTCTTCAATAAGTCTTTCTCTATGTAATACTAAAATTATTTCATCATATTGACGAAAATAAATTAGTCTGTGAGCACATGATTGTTTGGCATATATAAATGACAATGTTTGTATCACTACTTTTTTTATAATTATTTATCCCTTAATCAATAAAAGGATTCTACTCCCAATTTTAAATAATCATTCTCTCACTCTCTCTCTCTCTTACACACACATGCACATACTTTGGTATAAAGGATCCTTCTTTAATTATAGAATAACACCCTGTCATGGGTGGTCATTGAGGTAGACTAGCCACCCTTCCTACATAAAAAAATAGTATCCTGTCACTGCACAAACCTAGGTTTGATCCTCAACTGATGAGTGTATTTGTAAGATGTGTCCTTTTCTTTCTTTTGGTAGGAGACCTTGAATTTTGATTATAAACTCTAGTTATTAATCATTTTGGTTATTGGTTTAGGTACCAATGGATAAATCATGGATATATTTGCGTTGAACAGATATTGTCAGATATACTCTTGGAGTAAAGAGATTCTTAGACTAAGCTTTTCATGATGATCGAAGATCATATAGAAGTGGAGTAGAGAAGAACTTAATTTTTTACCCTTGCAAAATTTGCAAGAATGGATGGTTATATGAGCGAAAAGTTGTATTAGAACATCTCATTTGTGATGGCATATGGTCATGTTATACAATTTGGATAGCTCATGGAGAGGAAATAAAGCAGTCAAGGTAATATGAACTTGATGATGATATAATGGACTCTGAACAAAATCATTTATAGTAGTCCCGATCTCGATTCATTGAATGAAGAGGAGAGAAATGATGAAAGTAGTCAATTTTATTCTGCATCGAATGAAGTCAATTGTCCAATTTATCCTGAAGTCAACTCAATGTCACGTTTAAACTTCCTATTGAAATTGTTTAAAATGAAGGTGATGAATCAAGCAACATCAAAAATGATGTTAGATGTTCTAGATTTCATTGCAGAGCTATTAAGTCATCCTGTGGATTTCTCTAAGAATTGACATGCTACTAAGACATGCCTTCATGTATTGGGATTGAAAAGTGAAAAGATAGACGATTGCTCGAATGACTGCATATTATTTTGGAAGGACAAAGAAGGGTTTGAACATTGTCCAAAATGTCTTGCACCAAGATACAAGTTTAGTGATAATGTTAGCTTAGGAAAGAAACGTTGTCCAGAAAAACTTCATTACTTTCCACTTATTTCAAGACTACAACGTCTTGTCGTGTCATCAAAGACTGCAAAATTAATGTCTTAGCATAAGAATGGAAGGAAAGAAGATCTAGATTGTGAAGAATGGAGAAATTTTGATACTAAGTATCCACTACTTGCAATAGAGGCTCAAAATTTAAGATTAACGCTATCAAGTGATGGATTTAATCCATTTGGCAACATGAATGTTAATTATACAATTTGGCCAGTGATGGTTGTTGCATATAACTTACTTTCATGGTTGTGCATGAAGTCATCATTTATGATGTTAACATGGCTAATTCCAGGTCCTAATGCTCCTGGAAATGCAATCGATATCTATATGCAGCTCTTGTTGGATGAATTGAAGCTGTTATGGTTTACAGGAGTGCACACATATGATTGCACCATAGAAGGAAACTTTTACAATGCATGCGGCATTACTTTGGACTATCAGTGATTTTCTTACATATGCCAATCTCTTTCGATGGAGCACAAAAGGTAGAAAAGCATGCCTTGTTTGTGTGGGGGATACGAATAGTACTTGGCTTCAAGAGAGTAAGAAGTTTTGTTATGGAAATGCAATCGATATCTATATGCAGCCTTTGTTGGATGAATTGAAGTTGTTATGGTTTACAGGAGTGCACACATATGATTGCACCATAGAAGGAAACTTTTACAATGCATGCAGCATTACTTTGGACTATCAGTGATTTTCTTACATATGCCAATCTCTTTGGATGGAGCACAAAAGGCAGAAAAGCATGCCTTGTTTGTGTGGAGGATACGAATAGTACTTGGCTTCAAGAGAGTAAGAAGTTTTGTTACTTAAGCTATCGTAAATTTCTTCCCATATGACATAGATGGTGAAAGAATGATTGCAAGCAAAAATTTAATGGCAAACCTATCTCAGGTATGATGAAAGAATGATTATCAGGAAAGGATGCATGGATGGAACAAAAAAAGCTTGGATATGTTAAACTTGGAGAGCCCTTTAAGAAGGAATTGAAAAAGCATGCAGAGAAGATTATCAATTGTTATGGTTGGAGGAAGGAAAGTATTTTCTTTAGAGAATTGCCATATTAGCAAGATCTTTGAATTCGCCACAATCTTGATATTATGCATATTGAAAAGAATGTAATGGAGAACATCCTTGGAATACTGAATCTTTCAAGGAACCCAAAAGATATTTTCAAGGTAAGACAGGACTTACAAGATATGGGTATACGACCTGAGTTGCAAACAAAGAGTCTGCCAAATGGGAAATTTAGATTGGAGGATGCAATTTATACACTAGCTAAATAGATTGGAGATGCAAAATAGAAAATATTTAAGTTTCTATCAGGCATTAAATTTCCCAATAGATATTCTTCATAAATATCAAAATGTGTAAATGTTGACGGAAGAAAGATAAGTTCTCTTAAAAGCCATCATTGTCATGTATTTATGCAAGTTTTGTTTCCACTAACAATCAATGGTGTACTGCCAGATGATGTCTTCCAACCATTATTAGAGCTAAGTCGTTATTTTAAGGTTATATGTTCTAAGGTTTTGAACTTAATTTCACTATCAAGATGAAAAGAAGATATTGTTATTATCTTGTGCAAGATGGAACAAATCTTTCCGCCTGCTTTTTTTGATGTGATGATTCATCTTATCGTTCATTTGGCATATGAAGCAAAGATTGCTGGATCGGTACAATATAGATGGATATATGGTCGTTCAATTCTCAACACAGTTAATTAAGATTATTAGTCTTAATTAATCACGTAAAGAAATGACTTAGGTTAACTTGAATTGTTAAGATATTGTCGTTAATTGTAGTACAGAGTCAAACTAATCTAATATTTTAGATTTAATTCATTTAATTGGTTGAATCTAGGTTGTTCATTGGGAGGCATAATTTGTAATTTAATTCATCATTTTTATTATTTAAGTTAATTAATTGCTATAATCATGAAATATGTTAGGCATATGAATATTTGCACATAAAATTGAACAACTAAAGCATGTAATTATTCCATTAATAGAAAGAAATGTATATGAAAGATTTACATTGAATAACAAGAGTAAGAAGTATTTATTACAATATGGCACAAAAGATAAGGCATAGAAAGATGTTTACAAAGAATATAAATGCCTCTTTAAACAATAAGGCTTAAGCACTTCATCTCTCAGCCTTCAGCCTTTGATCAGACGTCTGTTTAAAAGATTAGATGACTTAAAGATTAAAATTGGACTTCTATTTAATACAACAAACATCTCTTTCTTAATTTCTTCATTTAATTTCTCTCTTGAATCGTTTCTTTAGTTCACTCTTATTTCCTTCTCTCTTCTTCTTTCATTTTCTCGAGACTTAGTCAATTTACATTCTCCTCTTAAGCTCTCTCTTCATTCTCTTAAACTCTCTCTCAAACTCATTTTTTTTCTTTTATTCCAAAGCTCTCTTTCTTTCATAATTCATCTCTTTAAATTTCTCCTTTCTTCATGTGCAAACGTTCCACACTTAGTTAATTTACATTCATCTCTCTTCAACCAAAAATTATTTGTGGGCAGTTCAAGCTTTTTGAGGATACACAGCATTCGATATGGGTGGGACCAAACCCTACTGAGCTTTAGCCTAATTCATTTAATGGTGGATTTTTAGCCATTTCTTTCATGCACAGTACTGGGCCAAATCAGGCCCACACGCTCACGTCCATTGGAGCCCACGCACACAGGTGTGCGCACACACCTGCATACGCACATGCACATGCATCGCACGCACAGATCAAATGCTCAATGGTTAGAAATGTTTAGGTGCACCCAACGCTTGACGACTGAAGTGCTGGGTGCACACAATCGTATTATACCAAGTTGGGCGCCTGCACTTCCCCAAGGTGGGACTATCTACACTGCTTCCTCCTTCGTGCAACAGCTTCAGGCCGATCTTCAGATGTTGATTTTGATCGATCTGCTGGACCAAATCGAGTGAGCAAAGGCTTGATCGAAAGCTCTTGGTCTCAGCAATCCAATTTTGGACTCAATTTGGATATTGGATCAAATTTGATCCAAAGATTCATAAGATGAACATGGCTAAGATACCATGCAAGGAATGTGCTCTCAGAGAGGAACAGGTCTATCAACCTGTAGAGAGGAAATACCCTCAATTAAGGGTCCTGGAATGCTTCAGAAAGGCATTCTACATGTTTACGAAGAGGAAGAGAGATCTGGAAGCTCTGGAAAGCTTCAGAAGCTTAAGAGCTTCTGATCTGAATGTTCAGAGCATTGATTCAGAAGTGAATCAGCATGGAAGATAGATTAGACCATCAGGAATTGATCTAAATTGATTTAGTGAGCTATAAACAACTATTTTGGGCAGGATTGAGCTTTAAATCTCGACGAAAAGGTTCAAGAATAGTGTTGGGTTTCAAATGAACCTAAATAGGTCAGAAATTCAAATCTCTAACAATCCTTAATAAAATCCAATCAAATCAAGTCTAAACACTTCTAAATTAATCCAGAAACTTAATCAACCCTTTAAATCAAATAATCAAGCCTGAATTCCTTAATATGAACTCAGGTTTGACCAATCTCAGGTTGAGAGTTGACTTTTAATTCCTGAGCTTCCCAGATCAAATTAAACACCTAAAGGAACTCTTATCAACTTCAGGAATCGATTAAGCATCTCAAAATTAGGTTTTGAGCACTTCAGCAGTGCTCTTAGGAATTGTCGCCTGGGTTCAAATGGTGTTGTGTTCGTCAGAGGAGATCAGAGGTTTTCAAGCTTAACCAATACCTAAATTAGGTTCTACATGAGCTCCTCTAGCTAATCGATCCATTTTCATACTTGAACCCTTAAGGAATTAGCCTCTCTAACTCTGCCGGAGTTGGAGAAGACAGACATCAATAGAGAACTCTAATTAGTAAAACTCAAATATAATTAGTGAGTTTTAATCCTTAGACCTCAATGAAGCTTACTGGAGCTTTCCAAAAGGTTCTAAAGGTTGAGGTTCAAAATGAGTTTGTCGGAGCTCGCCGGAGCTCTGATGAACACTATTTAACTACGCTGGAGATAAAATCTCCAAGAAATAGATAAAAAATGGTCTCAAATGAAACTTGAGGTTGCAAAGAACCTCGAGAACTCAACAATTACTCCAACTGATGAACAAGCATATGGATTAATCAAGAAATGCCCAATGAATCAAGTCTGAGTTCGTATGAACTCAGAGGGAAGGGACTCACTCAATTGAGTGAAGGAAAGTGAAAGAGAAGGTAAGGCGATGATGTTCGTATGATTAATTAGATGAATAAACTCTCCTGAGCTCACCATTGACAGTGAGCTTCGAAGTTGGATGGAATTTGGGCGTTTAGTGTGTGGATGACTATAGGTGAAAATATAAGGTAGATCAGGGCCCTGAAGTAGTGGAGAGGTGATGGAGGGCCTTTAATGGATGTGAGATAGGACTGGGACCTTCTCCATTGACAACGAAGGACCTCAGTGGAGTTGAAGTGGAATTAAGTGCATAGATGATAGATTTTAGAGGAAAGAAGGTGAAAAGTGATCATGATGAGGTAAGGAAGGCGATCAGGTAATCAAAGATGTGAATCGAAGTTCGACGAGGTCGGATTTAGCCTCACTGGAGTCAGGGAAGAAGATCTTACATCTAAACTAATCAACTATCTAACTATTTAATTCTATTCTGAACTAAAAACTACGCTAGTCTACAATTACCTGGACGAAGGAGGAAGAGGATCTCTGTCGATGGCACGTAATAGAGGGTGAAATCCGACGTAGTCGGATCAAACTCTGGTGATGTCTAAAGCGGAGTAGAAGGGAAGATGAGGTCTGCAGGAGCCCTGTCACGACTCCTGAGAGGAAGAACAAGTGAGAAGCGACAAGCTCCTTTGGTGGAGGTGCTCCAAAGAATGGGAATCAGGTTGTCAGAAAGAGGAATAACCTATCATTGACCTCGGCTTGGGGAAGAGGGATAGGGGGTTGACTCTGAGATTAGAGCTGTAATGGTCTATTTATAAGTGATGGTGGAAGTGTAGGGGGATGTATCTAGACGTATAGGCAGCTAGGTTCATCGTACTCACCGACGTCGTCTTCAACGTTGCTGAGCTTAGATGCCTATTCTAAATAGGATTAAATGATCATCTGATCCATTGGATGAGAAGACAAAGGTGAGCACAAGTTGGGCAGCAACGATGGTTGTTGTGTGACGTCAAATCGATGGTGAATCAGCGGTACGGACACTGGCTATTGTCAACCGTCTAAGACTGAAGATGAAGATAAGGAAGACGACGAGGTGTACACAGGGGCCTTTTTGTAATAAAAATAAAGAACCTAAGTATAATAATGACTCAAATGAGATAAGAGTTAGGGACCTAAACGTAAATAGAGAGTTTCAAGACTTATTTTAATTTATTTCTTTTTCAATTTTTTATATGTTATTATAAGTTAGGTAAATATTATATTTATGCCTTGAAATTACATTTTTACTCTTTTTAGCTATATTTATTTAAATGATTAATTTAAATAGGTTAATTAAGTTATTAGGCCTTAATATTAACTAAGTTTAAATATTAAATAAGTAGCTAAATGGTTATTATTTGAGTTGAAATTATTAATTAAATTATCAATAGGATTAATTAACATTTAATTTAGTATTTTAAACTTATTTTAAAGGTCCTTGGTAATTTAATCCCTACAGTATAATTAACCCTGTATTAAGTGTATTCTTAGTTAATTAACTAGGGAACTAGTTAATTATTGATAGTTATGGGTCTGTCATCAATGTATTCCATAGAACGTTATGTAAAGAAGCTGAAAGATTATGTTTTCAATAATGCACGTCCAGAAGGTTCAATCATAGAGGGCTATCTGTTAGAAGAATGTATAAATTTTTATGCAATGTATGGATGGTGCAGATAATCATTTTAATAGAATTGAGAGAAATTATGATGGTGGTGGCGGAAAGATTTTTGCTTAAGAAAATAAGTTTTCAAACCAGAAATTGAGCGGTAAAAAAATTAACCGTCAATAATTAAAATAAACCACTTACAAGAGACCGGGCTATATCCACAGGGAGGCGCAAATCAATAAATTCACCAATATTTACAGTGCATGAGTATGTTGTACGAGGCTTAATATGATGCAAAAATCAATTTGTCAATGTGTTATGCATCAAAGGAAAGAAAAAGGGACTTGGATGATCATTCATGAGAACTAAAGAGAAAGCAAGGGCTACATCAGCAAATTCCCAATCAATATATTAAATATTCAAATTCAATCTCTAACAATGGCAGTGGAATGTAATTACTAATCCCACCTAAATTGTAGCAAAATAAGGGAGAGACCCCCCCTTGGCTTGAGTGAGGAGATGGAGGCTCGGTTAGCAGTGCGGCCGCAAGTGGCAGTCACCGATGAAGAGCCCTACGCGTAGGCGGTGGTAGCATAAGAGATGGTGGTCAGAGGTCGCTGGTCGCAGAGGAGGAAGGGGTTGGTGGTGAGGCTTCCTACTGGTGTGTACGGATTGCGGGAGGTTCACGCGATGAGTGTTGTCGGGCGTGTGATGTTGAGGTGAGGTCGATGGCATCGACGGAGTGGAGAATCGTGGGCGATGGTGGCTGTTGCGCGGAGGAGTGGTCGGCCGGTGATGGGTTCCTTCCCTCTGTTGTCGGAGAAGGAGAGGAGGGAGGCTGGTTGCTGAGGTTGGTGTGGGTGGCATGCGTATATGCACACGCAAGGAGGGCACGTGCAAGGGAACGCGGGCTGCTGCTATGTGGCCGTGGTTGCTGCATGCAAGAGTGCGCTAGAAGCGTGAGGAGGTACGCTCAATGGTAGCGTCGGTGAGTTGCCGGTTTTGTGCATGCTCACGCAAGGAAGGCATGAGGGTGAGGCTGCGCGGAGGAGTGGTCGGTCGATAAAGGTGGTCGTGGTGGTGGCTGTAGGCAGGTGGTGGGTTTGGGTTCTTGTGTAGAGAAGAGAGTTAACAGGGGGGAGATGACTCAGTGAGGACGATAAAGGTGGTTGTGGTGATGGTGGTGGCTTGACATTGAGAGAGAGATGAGAGGTCGGTATGTAGTGGTAGTGCGGTGATGGTGTGGTACTGGTGCCACGATTAGGCCGGTGCTGTCACCACACGGCCTTCGCCATAGAGCTTGCAGTGGAGATTGCAGTGTATGCAATATCCACGGTGTAAGCTTGTTGGGAACACGGTCAAGGTGGAAGATCGCTTTAGGGGAAAAGATGATCCTCCCTATGGTTGCTGCACTTCTTTTTTAAAAACACCTGCCGGTGGTTTCTTCCCCGAGATCGCCTCCAACAATTCGCAGATATAGCGAATGGTTGTGGATGGCTATTGGTGGAGGTTGGGGTGGTGCTACTGTTGCGGTCGGGGGTAGATCTTGTAGGGAAAGAAAAGAAAAAGAAATAAAGATTGGGTTATTTACAAAAAAATTTCAAACCATATATGAAATGCATGCATGCCCCTATATGCAAATATTAATTTATTTGCATATCAAAGTATGCTTTGTATACGTAGACGCTACTATAATAATTAGACATTTATGTATTAATTAACCCACAAATGTGGTCTCATCAAATGCTCCCTTGCCTAAATTTTCCTAATCCCTAGTAAAAGTGAAAGATGATGGAAGCAACCAAAGATTTCTGCTTTTCTCATTTCAAAGATTTAGAGATCCAGACAAAAGTGAAGTGATAGTAGTTTAGATAACGGATCCAGATGGAAAGCCAACTTGCATCTAAAGTTCGTGCTTTACCCTTGATAAAATTCCAATTGAATAGGCAACTACTTTTCTTGGGGATAAAGCATAAAATAATTTGTAATTTGACCCCAGCTTTTTGACTTGGGTAGGAGATACTGAGTTGAATGGATTAATATTTGGTGGCTTACACTCATCTGGTGCTATATGTAGTCTAGTACTGCAGACTCTAAATCTCTAGACTATTAGATAAGTCAACCCAGAGATAGAGGCTAAAAATTGTGCTATTTTTGCGTTCCTTTGCACTAACTCACTCTATCTTTTTCTTTTTCTTTTCCTTTTCTGAGATCACATATCTTGTCAGATTTTGTAAATGTACTTGATGTTTGGTGGCCTCACATGGCATTCACACGTTAATAAAAGTCATAATAACCCTACAATTAAGTTAGAGGTCCTCAGCCAGTATTCGGACGATCAGAAATACTAAAAAGTAGGTATATGTTATATTTGGTGGGTCGCAATGAGTGTTATTGTTGTTACCTCAAAAACATCGACACATAATGAAAGTTGACATAAAACTATAACTTGAACTCTTTTCTCTTTCTTTTTCTCTCTCTCTGTTTTTTTCTTCTTTCTCTTTTTTTAATATAGATAACTCTATACTTCTTTTCTTCTCTCATTCTTCTCTTTTTTTCCTTTTTTTCTTTTCATAACACAACACAACGCAGACTTTTATTCATGAGGCATTATTACGGATGAAGATTGTCAAGAAGATATTGTGTGACTTATTTGGTGGAAGTACCTACTCTCGGCATCGGGAAATAATGGATAGGATAATTGTATTTCTGACCTTTGACACTATTACCCTCCTTCAGCCGAAGACTCTATGAAGGATGGTTGTAACCATCCACCATAGTCATTATTTTATTAGGTCTCACTCTCTGTGTATGTGCCTTATTTGGTGACTCTCAGGAATTCACACACTATTTGCACACAGGAACAGAGAGTGAAAACTATGCCTAATTCTGAGGTATTATCATCTAATTATCCAGAACTTAAGAGTCCTTGCACTAGACATAATGCACCAGTAGTCTCTTTACTCACAAATATTAGGTGGATCTAATAGAAGATAGTATGCCTGACTCCCTATTAACTGTCAAAGGGTTTAGCAGACTAAAAATGCTTATTGATTTTCTACAAAGATCCATTACCTAATCTACGTGCAAGTGAAGTAACTGTATTAGATTCTAAATTTAAGAAATAATTTAAGAAGAAAATCTTTAATGAAACTTCCTTGATAAAATTTTCTACTAGAGACTAACCAATTCAGCTCAAGCAAATAAAAGAGATTTTTTTTTAGCTAATGCACTATCCTAAATGCATGCAAATATTTATAAATGCTATAAACATCCTCAGGTTAACCCCCCCATGCTTAAGACTGACAATGTCCTCATTGGAAAAATAAAGACATAGAAGAATATCACCTGAGGAGGAGAGTGGGAGGAGCTA
Source organism: Thalassia testudinum (assembly GCA_037157565.1). Taxonomy (NCBI): domain Eukaryota; kingdom Viridiplantae; phylum Streptophyta; class Magnoliopsida; order Alismatales; family Hydrocharitaceae; genus Thalassia; species Thalassia testudinum. Next base: position 9,677,041 of record JAZHRO010000058.1, on the reverse strand, counting down.
AGGTTCCTCAAGTCGAAGTGCGTCCAAAGCCTGGCCATCTGAAAATGTAACATAAGGTTTAAGTCGGTCATTTACTTTAAAGCTCACACCAGAAGTAGGGTTTCGAATTTCTATTGCTCCATGAGAAAAGGTATTGATAACAAGGTACGACCCATCCTAGTGGGACTTTAGCTTTCCTGAAAATAATTTAACTCTGGAATTGAAAAGCCAGACCCACTGGTTAAGCTCAAAGGTCTTTCTAATGATGTGCTTATCATGGAAGATCTTTGTACGTTGTTTGTAAGCTTGAGAAGTTTCATAGGCTTCATTACGAAGCTCCTCAAGTTCACTTAACTCCAGCATTCGTGCATTTCCCGTTTTATCCAAATTTAAGTTAACCTTTTTAATTACCAAATAGGTTTTGTGTTGGATTTCAACGGGAAGGTAGCATGCCTTTCTGTAGATAAAATGGAAAGGAGACATGCCAAGGGAGTCTTATATGCTATCCTATAAGCTCAAAGAGCATCATTTAGCTTTTTAGACCAATCCTTACGGTCGGTCTTGATAGTTTTTTCTAAAATTCGTTTAATCTCCCTATTAGACACTTCAACTTATCCACTTGTTTGGAGATGGTAAGGTGTGGTTATCATGTGGTTGGCTTCCAAATTTTGGATTAGTCTTGTGAAGTGTATGTTCTTAAAGTGAGGTCCTCTATCACTTATGATCATCCTTGGCACTCGTACTGAGAAATGATATTAGCCTTAACAAAATCTAAAATCACGGAATAGTCATTGGTCCATGTGGGTATGACTTCTATCTATTTTGATACATAGTCCATAGCCACAAGGATGTACACAGGAAAGAGACTTATGAAGTCGATGCCCTAGATATCAAAGATCTCAACAGGGAGAATAGGTTGTTGGGGCATCTCATCCCTTTTTCCAATGGTTCTTGTCTGCTGGCAATGTAGACATGCACCCACATATGTATATACATCTTGGAATAATGTGGGCTACCAAAAGCCAGACTAAAGAACCTTATGGGCAGTCTTTTTTCCACTAAAATGTCCTCTGCAGTGGAGGTTATGGCAGAAAATCAGAACACTCTTTTATTCTTCGTCAGGGACGCAATGGTGGAAAAGCTGGTCAGGGCCTATTCTAAATAGCTCAAGTTCTTCCCAGTAATAAAATTTAGCGCTAGAAAGAAACTTGACTCGCTTCTGCTTGTCCCAAGTACTGGGGGTAATACCCATGACCAGGTAGTTCACTATATCAGCGAACCAAAGAGTTTTCGCCTCCACGGCCATCAGAGAGTCATCGGTAAAAGTCTCTTGAATAACGCTAGCTGGGGTTGATGCCTCAGTAGGGATCCTAGTTATCTTTACTTTCCAAGTCAAACTGTTGAAGTAGCAGAATCCAATGAATTAAGCGAGGTTTGGTGTCGTTTTTAACAAGAAGATGCTTTAAGATAGAATGATCAGTGAACACTACAACCTTGGATCCTAAAAGATATGACCAAAACTTTTCCAAAGCAAATACTATAGCAAGAGGCTCCTTTTTAGTGACCGTATAGTTTTGCTAAGGATCTATAAGGGTCTTGCTGGCATAATGCAACACATGAGGCTTGCCATCAACCCTTTGACCTAAGACCGCTCCTACTGCGAAATCGGAAGCATCGCACATTAGCTCAAATGAGAGGGGGCAATCTGGTGCTTGGAGAATCGACGTAGTAATAAGCGCTTTCTTTGAGACTTGGGAAAGCCTCGCCACATCTTTCATCAAAATTGAAGGAAACATCCTTTACCAACAAGTCGCAGAGTGGCTTAGAGATTTTGCTGAAATCTCTAGTGAAGTGCCTATAGAACCCAGCATGGCCAAGGAAAGATCTAACCTGACGAACATTGGTGGGTGATGGAAGCTTAGAGATGGAATCAACTTTTGCGGTATCCACCTCTAATCCTTTCTCGGAAACTACATGCCCCAACACAATGACCTACTGGATCATAAAGTAGCTTTTCTCCCAGCTAAGCACCAGCTTTACCTCTTCGCAATATGTTAAGACTTTATTAGGGTGTGAAAGGCATAGGTCAAATGATGAGCTGTAAATGGAAAAATCATCCATGAAAATCTCTACAAACTCGTCGATCAAATCAGAAAAGATAGCCATCATACAATGTTGAAAAGTAGCAGGAGCATTAAATAACCCGAATGGCATACGGCGGAAGGCAAAAGTGCCATACGGACTCATGAAGGTGGTACGCTCTTGATTGTCAGGAAAAATGGCCATCTAATTATACCTAGAGTACCTATCAAGGAAACAGAAGTACTTGTTCCTCGCTAGTCGTTCCAAAATCTAATCAATAAATGGTAAGTGGAAATGGTCTTTCTGGATAGCCGTGTTCAAACGACGATAGTCAATGCAGACCCTTTAACTAGATGAGGGTCTAGTGGTTACCAACTCTCCTTGGTCGTTCTCTTCCATAGTGGTTCCTGCTGTTGGATGCGAGAAACGTACGCAAAAGGGATTGAGTTTTGAAAATCCGTCGTAGTGTGATTTGCGAGAAAAACTGTCAACTGATAAGTTTAACCGAAACTCAAAAAGAATTTTGGGTCGAACACAGGGAAGCGGATGCTTGATTAAAAATCGCATTTGTTTTATTTGTCATGAAGCAGATTAGTCGATCAAATTGAATCTAAACTAGCTATCTATTTAGAGAATAAATAATAGAAGAAAGAGAGAGAATATTACAAATAAAGAGAAAATAGAGATAGAATAAACATGGATTTTATTATCATAGAGCAATGTTCATTACAACTACTTGCTACACTAGAAAGTGGGAAATCTACACTAGAAAGCAATAAAAGAAGGTGGAGAGAAGTTATCCTCCTTGACGGTTGCTTGGAGGACAAGCTGCAACGATGGAGTGCCCGGAAGAAGGTGGCGAGATGCGGGACGAAGGAGAACGATGAAGGATGACGGAGAACGGGTTAGGATGACGGTGTAGCGGGATCCGCTTACCGAATGGCGGTGAGAGGACTACTGTGGAATGCTCTACGAAGGGGATGAGAAGGTGGAAAAATTATAATTTTAACTCTAATGGAGCATCTTGGGTTTGGGACAAGCTCTTAGAGCTTTAGAGGGGGTGAGAGAAGAGCGGAAGGGATGAAGAAACTGTGGGGGTCGTAGGGCTATATATAGGTGTAGATTAGAGGGGTTAAATAGGTCTTTACACTTTAAAAATTAATTTCAGGGTCTTTAGTGACAGATAAAATCATCACTAAAGCCCAGATCATGGGCAACGTGTGTGCGCGCGCCGCGCACATCTTCTCCCCACACGCAACGCATATGCATGTCCAAAGGCTATTACTTCGATTGCGAGATCGGACGGCTTAAAAGCATCGTGCCCTCACCTTCATCGCACGCCTGTGCGTGAGATCGGGCATGAGCTTGGGCGTCCAATCGCGCGTACGCCTGATTGGTTGATCTGGGCCATTCGCAGCTGGTCGTGCGATTGAGATCATGCTCATCCACGCAAGGGGCGCAACACGGGTGGCTCAAACTCGCACTCCTTGCGCGAGTAGTGCCTTAATCATTGCGCTATGCAGTGGTTTGAGGCACGGCGCTACTTTTGCGCTTAGCCGATCTCAGCCGTTAGATCTTCATCCAACGGTCGAGATCATCTGAGCCTTCGCCTTCAGAAGATGAGAGCGCCGCTTGGTGCGCGACGTGGCGTGTTCTCAGCCGTTGGATGGGCATCCAACCACTGGGATTCATCGAGCGGGCGAAGAAGAGATGATGCGGCTGGCGTTGGGCGGCTGTGATGGCACCACGCGGCACCATTATGGCCGTCCATTTTTTATGTGTTGTAGATGGTGCCACGAATGTCGAATTGGACTGATTTTCACATTGTGGGGATGTGATCGTCGATTCAAACCCATCCGTGCGGTCGGATTTGTCATCTAATGTATGAATTTACACCATCTTGACCCGTTGACCTCTGAACTTTCTCGGACTGCATCTGATGCTAGAGAAGTCTGATCGGGGTGATCTTGGAGTCGTTGAACTTCGATCGTTGCCCTGATCAGATCCGTATGGTTGGATCTTCAATCCAAGGCCTCGATTAATTGTCGCCCTATCACCTGACCATAAAATTTATACAATCTAACTTAAATGCAATATGATGCATGTTATACAGTATTTATAATATATGATGCAACTCTATGTCTAAGAACGCACAAAAATAGACAATTTATGTGATATAAACGTGTTTACATCACACCCCATGCTTATTTTTTGCTACTCTCTAGCAAAACTACATGCTATTTATAAGAGAATTAGGTTAGATTCTTGGGCAATAGTTATTTTTCAACACTTAGAGATTTCAATTATGACCTGAACTACAAAGGTACAACAGTGTCTGGGTGTCTGCTAAAATACAGACCGCCTCAAGCCCTCACCTTATTCAAAGAAGGATCTTTTTCTTCTTTTCTTTTCTAAATTTTTGGATTTTTTAATTTTGGGTTTCGGAGCAGCTTTCTATGGCCACTCAACCCACCTAAGACTCGAAGAGAATCCTAAGTTCTAAGCATCTTTGTGTGAAATGTGATAGACTCACTGATCGGTGATTAGAACGGACTTCGGGTTTCTACATCCATAGGTAACTTTGAAAAGAAATTCTACTTAAAGGTGTATCTATTCGACTGGTAGCTTTCTCCCAACTTTTATTTTTATGAGGTCAACACAAGTGCGAACCCAATGTATATCTCCCCAGATTATTCTACTTCTCTGCTTCTTCCTGAGTATTTTGGAATTATACGTGCATTTCTTGAGTTGGGTTCTGGATAACCTACCAATGGGTTGTTACCTACGATAACTTGCCAGCAATACTCGTGCTGCGAAGTGTAACTTATTTCTTTTTTTCTTTTCTTTTCTCCTTTTCATTTGTTTTTTTTTCTTTTTAGATATTTTTCTTTTCTTTCTATAAGTAGGTGGCTTCCCTAATCTAAGATTTACCTAAAGGCAGCAGGAAAAGAATGGTCGTGTGACTGGGCTCTAGACAACAAACCAATGGACTGTTACCCATGATAACTTGCTAGTCATACTACCCTAGAAGGTTCATTAGCTATCCAATTTCCATTAAAATCACCGAAAAGTGAGTCAGTGCCAATAATGAGTAGATGCTTAGACTTAAAATCTTCTCAAATTAGAGGACGTGTTGATCAGTCATGTACTTATCACCCCAATTTATTTAACCAATTAAAATATAAATTTAGAATGGCGATGACTTAATAAATAAGTCCACATTTTAGTAGACACCCAGGCTAATTAAGCCTGAAGACCTAAATGGTATAAGTGTTCAAATCATACCATTTTATTCTCTAAGATTGAAAATTTTCTAAAGCTCAAGTTCTCTTTACAAATTCTACGATTTTTTTAATAAATAAAAAGAAAACAAAAAGAATCTACGAAGCTGACGAAATAATTCAGAGATGAATATCCACCCCCTCATGCCAATCTAATGTAATGTCCTCATTATATTAAAAAAACATGAAATAGAGTGGAGTAGAGTAAAAAACACCTGAATTGCGTAAATAATAGGTCCACTCCAAGATGTAAAGAAACTGTATACGTGTTAAATTTAGTGCCTTCAGCTAGGCACATTATACAAAGAAGAAGAAATAAAGAATTCACAGGTGTAAGTCAGAATTAGAATAAAAAGATTCACCTCAGGACCTACTAGCAGATGTCCACAGATGTGGACCAGATTGTGATGCAGACTCATCCCATGATCGAGTATATCTAAGGTTCTGGATAAAAATTATCCAAAACCTGAGATCAGTATGCAAGCGGGGTTGGGCCTGCGATTTGTGAGGATGCAACCCAAGTCCAAAAAGTCGGGTTACAGAGAAATCAAGCTCAAAAGGATAATCAATGAATGTGCGCTTGGGTTGGATATCCTCTAAATCAAAGATGTCATAAGGGACCTGGTAGAGAGTTGGTGGTTTCGGACAAATTGGAACCCTTAAACTCAATCTTCTGCTTTCTCTAGAATTAACTTCCCAAAGCTTCATTTCCCACTTCCTATCCTTCGCGATCAGTATTTCAAATTTCGGGACCTCATGCATGTTAATCACCTCATCTGAAATTTCCAAGTTTAAAAGATGCGACTGAATTAGAATTGATTTGGGTCTAGTGATCTCAAAATCAAATTCGTCAGTAAACTCTATGGGGTGTGATTGAGGATCAGGGCTATGAATTGAATCATTTAAAAAGTAAGGATCTGAATCTGCCATGCGAGCCCCAACAAGATCAATTTCCTCAGTTCTTGGGCCATCATATGTTTCATCGAATTATTCAGGCCTAGTCGTCTCACAGAAATCGTGTTATGTAAACGCACATGAAACTTCGCATAATGATTCTTCACCTTTAGAATGAAAGAAATCTAAATCTGCATTAATGTATATCTCAAAATCATCAATCACTTTCTTATCCATGGAGACATACGTTTCCTCGTACCCCGGCTTGGGGATCTCAGGTGAAGAAATCAGTTCATCCATAATTGGTTGCTTTAGATCAATCTGGTCAATCCTGGTCTTGTAACACGTGTCCCCCCAACAGGTGCCTGAGTGGGTTTTGACATTGGCTCTCCTGAAGGAGGTTCATCCTGGGAATCATCCCAAGATTGAACTAAAGCAACTACAAATCTCATCCTCAATTTCGATAACTTCTCAAGTAAAAACTCACCCGGGCCCTTATCCTTAACATCCTGGAGCCAATCCAATAGATACTTGTTAAGATCTTCAATCATTTCAATCAGGGGCTCCAATTCTTGAGGGCAAAGTGTTGGTTGAGCTTCTAAAGATTGTACGGTATTCCTTAAGTTAGCCAACATCTTATCTTGGACCTAGTTAACCTGAACCAAATGATTTGGTTCAAGATTGGATGGCTTTGGGTTCAATCAGGGGAAGTCAAGGAATTGAGGTTCTTGATACCCTCCCTGATAATAGGTCATTTTAGGTTGTTCAAAGAGGGGTGATGACCTATATGCATTGTAATTTGAGGAAGGGCAGGGATCAACATATCATTCTTGATTATAGATCATATTAGGTTGTCCAAATGAGGGCGATGATCTATAATTGATGTTGCTTGGAGAAGGATAAGAATCAAGATTATGGTGTCCAGGGTTAGACCCTAAACATAGAGATTCGGAACTGTATCCCCAATCAGGATTATCCCAACTGGAAGATGAATGAGAATAAGTCTGGTTGGAATAATAATCATTTTGGGAATAATTAGTGGTAGGAGGGTAGGAGTGGAAGTGCGAATAAGATGTGGAAGGATCCATGATAGAACAGGAGGAAGAAAGGTTCCTTGCAATACAAATAAACAAACCTATCCTTAAATGGGCTAGCCTAAAGACCTACAGACTCCCATAGCTTGTCTTGAGATAAAGAAACGATTTGATCTACTTCTTTCTGGTCAATCCAACCAGTTAGAGGGAGGGATTGGGGAGAAGTTTCTTTCTTTGGCTTGCGCCTTCGGTTCCTAGTGTACCCCCCAGCCATGATCGTTTGATTCTTCTCCCCTAGTTAGACATTAGATTGAACGATAGAAATAGACTAATAAAAAATAATCTCGATTTGTACTCCGAAGAGCGAGTCTAATCCCTAAGGCTAACGTCTACTCTATTTTAATTAGGGTTAGGTTTGAATGTGCTTTAGAATGTGATGGGTCATTTATTTAAGTTGTGCCCTTAATGATTGATTGATATGTGTGTACGTGCACAACCAATGATTTTCAAGCAAGATTATTTTTGGATGTAGTGAATTTTAGGGTTTAAATCTTGCTTAGTAGCTTTTAGGATTCAACTTTAGGTATATTCAATTAAGTTCAGTTGGCACAATAGGTTTTGAAAACACAGGTGAAGATGTTTTCCTTTAAAGCTTAAAAGAATGTGGAGTGCCTGGTAAATCCCTAGAAGTTGAACCTATTTGGCAGCTACTTGATGAATTGATTTTAGTTGAAGTGGTGCAGCCCAAACAACTCAAACAATTAGCCTGATGCATCACTTAGTTAGGCACGCAAGTGGTTATCTAATTTGATTTCTACTTGATTATGTGTGTGGGTGTGTGTACTAGTTCCAAATATCGGTTTACTGGTTGAGTTTGAAAATTAGAAGAGGTTGTGTACCTCTGTGAGATTTTTTTAATTTTTCTTTTATATGTCGAGAGTGAGGTAGGAGAGGTGACAAATAAACAATAAAAAACTAACCTTAGAGTTTATAAGAACACCTAGGTGATTTTTGTTTGTGTTATTACGTGGTGGAATGAAAACTTGTGGGTGTGAGGAAACTTACAAACCTTTTAATAGCACTTTACTCCAATTTACCGCTTTTGCTTATCTCGAGAGAGTACATGCAATCACAATAAGAAATGAGAGAAGTGAGGTAAAATATAAGTAAGGCAAGAAAACACAAAAAATCAAAGAGCATCGCCTCCCCGGCAACGGTGCTAAAATGTTGGATGCGGAAAACATACGCAAACGGGATTGAGTTTTCAAAACCCGTCATTGTAGTGCGATTTGCGAGAAAAACCATCAGCAAATAAATTTAATCGAAACTCGAAAAGAATTCCGGGTCGAACATAGAGAGACAAATGTTTGATTAAAAATCGTGTTTGTTTTATTTGTTATGAAGCAGATTAACCGGTCGAATTGAATGTAAACTAGCTATCTACTTAAAGAATAAATAATAGAAGAAAGAGAATATTACAAATAAAGATAAAACAGAGATAGAATAAACATGGATTTCATTATCATAGAGTAATGTTCATTACAACTACTTGCTACACTAGAAAGCAGGAAATCTACACTAGAAAACGGTAAAAGGTGGAGGGAATTTGTCCTCCTCGATAGCTGCTTGGAGGATGAGCCGCAACGACGAAGCACCCAGACGAAGGTGGTGAGATGCGGGACGAAGGAGAACGATGAAGGACGACAGAGAATGAGGTAGGACAACATCGTAATGAGATCCGCTTTCTAAATGGCGGTGGGAGGACCACTGCTGAATGCTCCACGAAGGGGGATGAGACGGTGGAAAAATTATAATTTTAACTCTAATGGAGCATCCTGGGTTTGAGATAAGCTCTTAGAGCTTTGGAGGGGCTGAGAGAAGAGAGGAAGGGATGATGAAAGTGTGGGGGTCGTAGGGCTATATATAGGTGTAGATTGGAGGGGGCAAATAGGTCTTTACACTATAAAAATTAATTTCAGAGTCTTTAGTGACGGATGAAATCGTCACTAATGCCTAGATCATGAGCGACGTGTGCGCGCGCGTCGCGCACCTCTTCCTCTCCCCACGCGCAATGCATACGCATGTCCAAAGGCTATCAACCGTTCAATCGTGAGATCGGACGGCTTAAAAGCCATTGCACTCTGCCTTCGTCACGTGACCATGCGTGAGATCAGGCGTGAACTTGGGCGTCCAATCGCGTGTGCACCTGATTGGTTGATTTGGGCCATTCACAGCTAATCACACGGTCGAGATTGCGCTCATCCACGCGAGGAGAGGCGCAACACGGGTGGCTCGAACTCGTGCTCCTTGTGCGAGCAGTGCCTTAACCACTACGCTACGTAGCAGTTTGAGGCGCGGCGCTGCTTTTGTGCTTAGCCGATCTCGGCCGTTGGATCTTCATCCAACGGTCGAGATCATCTAAGCCTTCGCCTTCAGAAGATGGGAGCGCCGCTTGGTGTGCGACGTGGCGTGTTCTCAGCCGTTGGATGGGCATCTAACCGCTGTGATTCATCGAGCGGGCGAAGAAGAGATGCTGCGACCAGTGCTGGGTGGTTGTGATGGCGCCACGTGGCACCGTCATCCCGTCAATCTTCTGTGTTGTGGATGGCACCAAGGATGTCGGATTTGATCGATTTTCACGTCATTGGGTTGCGATCGTCGATCTGAATCCATCTGTACAGTCGGATTTGTCATATGATGTACGAATTTACACCATCTTGGTCCCTTGACCTTTAATCTTTCTCGGGCTACATTTGATGCTACGGAAGTTCGATCAGGGCGATCTTGAAGTTGTTGAACTCCGATCGTCGCCCTGATTAGATCCGTATGGTTGGATCTTCAATTAGAGGCCCTGATGAAATGTTGCCCTATCACCTGACCATAAAATTTATGCAACCTAACCTAAATGCAAGATGTTACATGCTATGCAATATTTATAAGATACGATGCAACTCTATGTCTAAGAACGCGTATATGATATAAACATGTTTACATCACCTGCCTTTTTGGGCATCATATGAATATGACTGACTCATTTACTGTCTGAAATGGGATAGATAATTCCTGTATCCAGCTATTTCAGAATTTCCTTTTTAACAACCTCCCGCATATTGGGTTAAGCCTTTTCTACATGTCTCAGAAGGGTTTCACAGACTTGTCCATGTATATATGATGCATGCAAAGGGAGGGATCAACACCCTTAATATCAGCAATTGACCAAGCAATTACTTCCTTATGCCTTTGTAAACACTCAAGCAGAGCTCCCTCCTGCAATTCAGATAATGCAGACGAGATAATAACGGGGAGTGTGTCGTTGGGGCCAAGGAAAGCATACTTCAATGTGCTCGGGAGGGGTTTCAGCTCCAACTCAGGAGCCTTTTGGATTGAGGGTTTAAGTTGAGATGTCCCCACCTCAAGTAGCAGATCTACCTTCACGGTCCAGGGTGGGGACAGAGACACTGTGTGTACCCCCAGCAACTCTTCTAATTCAGGTATGTCCCCTTCAATTTCTTCAATAGTCGGAGGATGGTCCTTAGATATGACCATTTGAAGGGAATCTCTACATAAGAGTGTTGGAGTAGTCTCCTCAATTATTTCATCAACCACCTCAATCTGAGAACAATCTTTCAATCCAGATTGCTTGTAGATATTAAAAACATTCAACTGGATCTTCTTGTTCTCAAAGCCCATTTTAAGTACCCCTAATCTACAATTGGTAGAGATGTTGGCTGTGGTCAGGAAGGGGCATCCCAGAATAATGGATGGCTTGGTGGGCTTATTAGATGGGTCAGCATCTAGCACAAGAAAGTTAACAGGGAAGAGGTCCTCTACTCTCACCAGGACATCTTCCAGCAATCCCCGTAATGTCTTAAGCAATCTGTCTGTGACCTGGAGGATGACTGGACTAGGTTTTAAATCACCTCTTCCTAAAAGGTCGTAGACAGAGCTCACTAAAATGTTCACCCTTGCACCCAGATCGAGCAGAGCCTTGTCAATGTGTTGGTTACTTATAACCAATGAAATATATGGGTCTCCTGGGTCTTTCATTTTGGGGGGTGTTCCATGTTGGAGTACCGAGTTAACATGGTCAGGTAGGATGACCTTGGCTTGGACCTATCTCCTAGATTGACGTTTTTGGGTGCACATGTCCATAATTTCATCTGTCCTATCCTTGGCTCTAGGCGAGCCAATAGAAGATTCCCCAGGAGCAGAGAAGTGCTCTGGATAGGGCACCCTCAACTTCTGGGTAGAGGGGTCATCATGGCGGGAAAGGGGTGGTGGAATGACGACATACTCAGGGTGGGTGATTTCAAGTGAGGGAGTGCAGTGTGGCTCTTCCTCGGTTGAGATGGAAGTCGGGTCTGATGTAGGAGGGAAATCTTGAGAGGTGACCATAGGAGTGCTATCTGGCTTGTCGATTTTCTTTCTACTCAGCATGGTCATAGCTTGATCATGCTCTCTGAATATGACCCCCTTGCCTTTTGGGTTCTCCTCAGAAGAGCTAGGCAACTTCCCTGGGTCCTGCTGTCTAACTGCCTCAGTATGATGAGTAATTTCAGATTTCATGTCAGTGATCATCTTACCCTAAGATTGGATGATCATATTATGATGTTCTTGCATCGCTTTCATCATGGCTTTAAGTTTATCCATCTCAGAAGGCTTATGCTGAGGGGGGTTTACATAGGATGGCTAGTATATGGGTTGGGGAGGTAGGGGTCTTGCATTCCCCTTAGTTAGAAGCATCACTTTGCTTCCATGAGAAGTTTGGATGTTCCGCCACCACGGATTATAGGTATTGGAATAAGAGTTATTGCGAGGAGGTGGGTGGAAACCTTAGGCTGCATTCAGGTCAGCCTGAATCAACTTAGGGAATTTATTTGCCTGGTGGCACTCCGCAGTGGTGTGCGTTGTGCTTTGGCAAATGGAGCATTCACTTGAAGCCTGAAAGATAGAGGCTGCTTGCGGGTTCATGCCGGGGCTTGCTAAAAGGCTATCAAAATTTTTGTTCAACAATTGAATCTAATAAGCCAAATCCTGAGTAGCCCTGGCTTCATGGGCCTCTATCTTCCTCTGCAAAATTGATGGTTTTCTTTCTTGATAGGCAGAGGACATATGTATGGAGTTGTCACTTAATGTTTCAAATAATGCCCAGGCTTCATCCTCAGTTTTGGTCATGAAGGTTCCTGTACAGGCTGCATCGATGGTTTGCCGTGCCTTTTAGATAATCCGTTATAGAACTTTTCGACTAACTGCCATCTTGGCACCTGATAGTGGGGGCATAACCTAAGAAGGTCATTAAAGCACTCCTAAGTCTCGTGAAATTGCTCCCCTTCTTGTTGAGTAAAACCCATAATCTCTCTTCTATAATGGTTGGTTTTACTCTTAGGAAAATACTTTTTCAAGAATTCTCCCTTAAGGATGGCCCAATCATTTACCCTTGCATCGAGGGTATGATACTGTTGATATGGCTAGATCGAGGCTTTTAGAAAGATGCATTCGTTGTAGTAATAAATCATCAAAAAATAGCTCAAACAACAGATAAAATTTATGCTTGAAAGAAATCTGAGGTTGAACACAGTGAGCAAGTGGCAAATATGAATATCAAGATCACAATTTCAATCAAATATATGAGTAATTGCAACCCAAAACTTAATTAAAAGTGATATAGAGATGAAGCTCAGTAACAAAGTGCAAAAAGAAGGTAAAATGGTGATTTAAATCACCAAGTACCCTAATTACAATAATATCAAATATCTCAACAGTATCAATCAACTTATAGTCACGTAGGATAAGTGCACAGTGTACTCCCTTCAGAGATCAGATGATGGAACTCTCAGTGCCAAGAGGGCAACCTTCCCTTTCTCTCTTCTTCTGCCTCCTTAAGCTCAAGAGAAGGCACAACACAGAGCTCAACACCAACAAAGGCCTCCCTCAGAAATCACTAACTATTAAGAGGAGGGCGACAGAGAAAAACCCCCCTCCCCTCTCTTTCTCTTCTTTCTCTCTTAGAATCAGGCGAACCAGAATAGACCCGGGTATCCGGGTAAACGGACCAAGACCCAAACCCGCAAGGTGTGAGCACGAGCGAGGGCGTGCATGTGGGGACCTCACCCCCTGTGCGTGCTAAGGCAATAAGCCACCAGCACAAAAATAATTTAAACCTCACGGGGGCTTCGTCCGTTTCCGATATGGGACTAAAGTCCCGCTACTATCCTTTACGAAATTCCATAAGAGCTGCAACTGAAGGGCGTCTGAATTGATGGTGCAAGTGACCTGGGCAGCTGTAATTGAGGAGCTGGGGATGTTCCTGGAAGGTGTCCGCAATGCCTGGGGAAGAGAACGTTGAAGAACACAGCCTGGTTGCTACAGTCGAGGTCGAAGAAGATGATGTGGCGGTGGAGCTCCGATGAGAAACCTGAAACCACAAGAATGGCCTTGCGGCCACGTCAAATAGGCTCAAAAGGATCGCCGTGGAATGGTGAGTGTGGTAGTGGGTGCAGCATGTGGTGCGAGTGATGGTGGTGGCTTGATGACCTCGAGAAGGTGGTGCGTAGGTGCTGCTGTTCGGTGGCACTGAGGAGAGGCCAATAGCCTCAATAACCAGAGGGCTTGTGCTTTTTGGGACACAGCGATGCTAATGGGTGTTGTGGCGAGGTGAATGGTGGTCTATGGAGTGCGGGTGAACTCGTCGAAGTTCTTTCGGAGGTGGAGAAAATGGAGGTGTGGGAGGGCGGTGCGATGGTTGGAGGTGATTTGTGAGTGTGGGAAAAGAATGTAGAGAGATAGAGATACTTAGAGATCGGTAGAGAGGTGGAGACGGTTGGTTGTGGTAGATCGGCGTCGGAGGAGAATACGGTGAGACGATGTCGATGAAGTAGGAGGAGGTACGCCCTCCCTTTGGTCGGGGAGGGTCACGACGAAGAGGGAAGTCGAGAGAGCTGACCAATTTGGTTGTTGGATGGCTGGAGGAGGAGGATTAAGGAGGTCGTCGAAGCAGCGGTCTTGAAGGCCGGAGGAAGGGGAATAGGGGGCTTTTGACTCTCCAAGACTTGCTAAAAAGTTCGACCGAGCCCTGGGGATCCTTGTATTGGCCTCAGGGATCGGTTAGAGCTTGGGAAGTAAGCTTCCTAAGCTTGGAAGGCTCGCTGGAGTTGGAAACTTAAAGATACCCGAATCTCTCATGCATTTGCATGAGAGATTGGGAAGGCTTTAGGGCTTAAGACTGGATTCAATATAAGAGGACTCCTCAAGGAATCTCCCTTCCAATTTTGTAAGGGATTAATTGATCAGAGGAGTTCTCTTCAATCAAAGGTCGCTGGAGTTGTAGGAATAGGATTTTCGTGTGGTAAGGACCTTTTTGTGAAGAAGATGACAAAGTTGGGGGGCTATTTGTAAGAAATTTAAAAGTTAGGGGCATGTGTGTGAGATAAAAGAATTAGATATGACTAAATTGTAAACTAGGTCAAGATGATCTCAAATTGGGCCGAAATTTTGGTATAAACCTAATTTGGACCTAAGGAATTCAATGGTGAAGCTGGATTTTGGTTTTGACCTAGTTTGACTTGGTAATTTATGCAAAACCCAAATTAAGGCAAAAGTCTGTCTGTTGTTCTGTTTTGGGTCAAGGCGGATTCTGATGGTCAAATTGAAGGTACCAAATCCTAGAAAATATTTTTCTATTAATTTTAGAGGGTTTAGGTGAATTTTATCCTGACTAGAACCTCAGTTTGTTTTTACGGTTTCAGAAGTCATTTAATTCTCAAAACACGCAAAAATCCTTTTCTGTTTGTACTAACCCACTTGTTAGACTCTTGAGATCATTTGACCCTTAATTCTTGAAAAAAATCCATGATTGTTCTGCATTCAAGGTATGATGGTAAAATTGTAGTTTTAACCCTGATTTTTTGTATTTCTCTAAAAGGATTTGCAATGAATTATGGCCTTCTGATGGTTATGTAGGAGCATTTAACGACTTAATCAGATCAAATTGAGCTAGTTATTGCTCATTATGATGTTCCCATTAGATACTAGTGCTTGGCCTTATCCTTAAGGGAGAATGGAAATAGAGTCCTCATTAGGGCTTCATCAGTAAAGCTATGGAGGTTCACCATGTAGTAGACCTCGGTGATTTCGAAGATGCCTGTTGGGATCCTCCCTAGCAATACCATGGAAAGAGGGGAGCAAAGATATGGTGCTGCTCTTGATTTCATATGGATTATCCACTCAAGGTCTTCGGATAGGTAGGGCTTGGTGGGTTGTAGGGAGGAAATAGTCTCTCAAGGTTCTTTAATTTTCACCAAACCTAATCTCCTCTTCTGGTCTTTCTTCAGCCATTTTTCTTCTTTCTTGGTTGGCTTTCCTAATAATCCTCTCAGGTTCAGGGTTGAAAATAAGACTATTTCTAAAATAGCACCAACCAAGCATGCACTAAGCAAACACAAGACAAGAGGTCTTGTTGATTTAAAGCACTTTAGGCCCTCCTCCAACCTTCCTAGCCTGGCCTAAATAGAGTCAAGGCGGTATTTCTCCATTCCCACGTAAGTGGTATAAGAAAAGTAAGGCACTTGAGATTCTTGGTCAATGGCTATTAGGGAGGTTGAGGTTACTTTTAATTCTTTTGGGTGACCAATCAAGTTGTCAATCAATTATGCACCCTAAATAGACCTTCGAGTGCCCTAGAGACGTACACTTTGCTCCAATGATATTCTTAGACGCTCAAGTAGAAAGGTACTCCAAGGATGGAACCAAGGGATGCAAGTAGGGCGAACCCTTCCTTTGAGGCGATGCGTTAGTGATGTTTCTTAACTATCCTTGAATTCCTTTATAGGTGTCCACCTCCTTAGAGTATCACTCGGGCAAAAGTTAATACCACCATTTCAAAGCGAGATAGAAGGGTTTGCACTGATAAAGAGATCGATGCTTATAGCCTTAAGGGTCCAAGTCCTAGTGCAGTGCCTATAGTGCGTGCTCAGTGCAGGAAGTGTACATTACACTGCGAAAAGTAATTTTTCTTTTGAAAATAGTAGTTAAGTTATTCAAACACTTCCTATATATTTTACTTTCTAATGTGACCACTTGATTAATCTTTTCAAACCAGTTTAAGTGATCTTCTTTAATTATGTTCAGATGTAATGCTTGTACAGACAAGATAGGAAATTTGTACTTTGCTCTAGCACTCTTCAATGCAAAAATGAAACGTAATGCAATTAGAAAATCTAGAGGCTGCTCAAGTAATCCTAGATGGTCGTCCTAGAGATATGCACCTTCTAGCAGGCAGGTTGGATTTTTTTTTAATAAATAAATGCGCAATCAAAATAACTAACTAAAATTAAATCTAGAAGCTAAAAAATCAGGGGCACTCCCACAAAAACTTGCCCCAGAGTACAAGGGAGAGAAAACAATTAACTCAACTAAATCCTAAAGAGTATTCTAAAATTCTAAATCAGAAGTCTAAGAGGAAGAATCCTCCTAGATGGTCCTCCATACATCTCCATACGTGCGGGGTTAAAGCCCATAGTGAAATGACCCACCACCCCTTTGGCCATTTAAGCTGTCTGGGATGTTCACCTGATGTTTGTCCAAACGTCTGGGATGTTCACTAGACGTCTGAAAATACTTTTACCATGGAATGTACGAGCACCATACTTCCTCCCTTACAGCGCCTCACCGTGCCTTCTCCTGCGACGCCACTCCACGCCATGCTTCGCCTTTCCACCCCCCTCACCTCCTCTCTCTTTATAAACCTCTCCCCCTCTTCGTTGTCCACCAGTAGTTGAGAGCAGAGCGAAGGCAAGAACGAGTGAAGAGCGGAGAGCCGAGCAAGAAGAAGCGCGAGGGCGGAGGGTGCAACACTGTTCTGCTATAGCACCTGCAGGCAAGGGGAGCCAGAGTAGTTCCGTGGAAGTCATTTTTCACGCGAAATCTGATGGTTGGAGAGACACCTAGACGTCTTATCGGGCGTCCGAAGGTAGAGCAAGACGTCTAGTAGAGATCTACTTTCTGTACTTTTCCTCTCTGACAAGTCCTGACAGCGTACGTGTATGTGTCAGAGGGCGGGAGCATAGCCAAGGCAGTTTCAGACATCCGGGAGCACCCCCATATGTCTGACAGAGTCCTTGGATGTCGGCATTGAGTTCCAGATGTCTGATATCCGAGAGAGGTATCCCTGAGAACTGTTTTAAGACGTTTGGGACATTTCCCAGACGTCTGATTTCCGTCTGAGAGCGTGTTTTGGGCAGTGTAAGGCCCTATTATTATCGCTTTTCCACAAACGAATCATCTCTATTTTCCATACGAGTTTCTCTGTATAATGATACCTTATTTATATCTTTCTGAACCTTTTGGTCCATCAATCCATGTTTTAGGTTTCCACTCTGTCGGGTGTACGGGACTTGTGGAGACGTCGGGAGCCACTATACGAGCCCCCATTTCACCCGGTTAGCCAGATAGAGTGGTTACAACCTTAAATCTCTAATTTAATACATGTGAGTAAGTAATCCTAGGACTTGAGATAAACCCTAGGAAGGAATAAACGTATATTCGAGAATAAATTCTTGAACCCTAGGTCTTGGCATGAACAATAGGGTTAGAAGAAACTGCATGTGAATGATTGAGTAATCAAAAGTTGCCTATTTTTATCTAAAATGGACCCCTACTGTAATAAAATGAAAATTGAATTGTTTATTCCGAACATTCCAACCCGGATGTGAAAAAAAGAAACTCATGTACGAACCCCATGGGGAATGTAAACAAGAACACCGTACTACGGAGAATCAGATGGTTCTGGGAATTTGCTACCTATGGGCAGCTGTTAAGGTAGGTAAGCTGACCTTCATGTATGTGGTACTGAAGAGAGCAACTATCCCTTGTAGTGTAGAGGGGAGCTTGCTGCCCTTGGTTTGGGACTCGAGGTAGGTTTGGCCACTCTACGACGACTTTTACTGGCCCTCGTGTACGTGGTACCGAGGTGAGCTACTTAGTGTAGGGGGGAGCTATCCACCCCAGGGGGCTCGGGGCTAGGTATGGCCACCCTACACCGACTCTCGTCAACCCGTTGGGCAAACCGGGATAGTCGGATGAGAGTACGCGGACTGAGGAGGGGCAAGACCCCTGTTCTGTTCTGAGAGGGCAAGGCCGTACACTGTTCCGCACTGTACGTTGAGGTGTACCCGCTAACTGAAACGACTGACCGTGTGCCAGTGTGGGATAGCTACCCGCGCGCTTATCACGTGTGCCGTAGTCACCGCTACATCACGACTGTGACCTCGGGGTGGTAAATCGAGTATAGGACTACCACGGTGGGACTCCCCCGGCCAGGAGAGTGCCACGTGGGCATCCTATATCACGGGAAGCTGCAAGCAAAATCGTTCCTATAGGGAACCAGAAGATTAATTAACAAATCCTAATTAGAGATCTTTACGCACCCACATGCGTAATATAATTAGAAAATGGAAAATTTTATGTTAAATGCATGTTACTTCTTAGCCACAACTCTACTCAGCTAGCTGACTCCAGTTAAATAAATTCTATATAGGTCAGGGATTTGAGTAGCCCGAGCCACCGGCTGCTGAGGATGCTGGGCGTAGTCGAGCCTAGCTTTAGTTCTACTGCTTGATAGTGAGTTTTTATAGCTTTGTATTCTGTTACATGCACTCTTTGATGTGATGGCTGTAATATTACTGTTCTCTTTCTCCCTATTGAAATTTTCTTTTGCTTAGTTACTGACTTGTGTGATTGTGGTTTGTTGAATGTTAGTTATTTCTTATTGAACGACTGGATCTTGGGATAAATCGAAGCGAGTCAGTCTCAGATCCTGTAGGGATTTGGGACCGAGTCATGACACACAGGCTCCTACGATTATCTTCGCGTGTGGACGTCGCTCACAGTTGACGTCGTCTCTCAGCTGTGCCTATCACCTTGTCAGATTGCTCGCACAGAAAAGATAACAACTAGTCAGATTACTGTGCAATTCAGAATTATCAGAAATAATCAAGTGAACTACTGCATCTATTGCCTCCCCGGCAACGGTGCCATTTGGCGGAAAGATTTTCGCTTAAGAAAATAAGTTGTCGAAGTAGAAATTGAGCGGCAAAAAAAATTAACCGTTAATAATTAAAATAAACCACTCACAGGAGAGTAGGTCATATCTACAGGGAGGCACAGACCAATAAATTCACCAATATTTACAGTACATGAGTATGTTGTACGAGGCTTAATATGATGCAAAAATCAAGTTGTCAATGTGTTGTGCATCAAAGGAAAGAAAAAGAGACTTGGATGATCATTCATGAGAAATAAAGAGAGCGAGGGTCTCATCAGCAAATTCCCATTCAATATATTAAGTATTCAAATTCAATCTCTAACAATGGCAGTGGAATGTAATTACTAATCCCACCTAAACTGTAGCAAAATAGGGGAGAGACCCCCCCTTTGCTTGAGCGAGGAGATGGAGGCTCGACCGATGGTGCGGCCGCAAGTGGCGGTCACCGATGAAGAGCCCTACGCATAGGCGGTGGTATCATGAGAGATGGTGGTCGGAGGTCGCTGGTCGGAGAGGAGGAAGGGGTTGGTGGTGAGGCTTCTTACCGATGTGCACGGACTGCGGGAGGTTTGACGATGAGTTGTCAGGTGCGTGATGTCGAGGTGAGGTCGATGGCATCGACGGAGTGGAGAATCATGGGCGGTGGTGGCTGTTCTGCGGAGGAGTGGTCGGTCGGTGATGGGTTCCTTCCCTTTGTTGTCGAAGGAGAGGAGGGAGGCTGGCTGCTGAGGTTTTTGTGGGTGGCGCTCGTATATGCGCACGCGACGAGGGCGTGTGCAAGGGAACGTAGGCTACTGCACGCAAGAGTGTGCTAGATGGGCATGGAGGAGGTGCACTCGATGGTAGCACCAGTGAGCTACCGTTTTTGCGCACGCTCATGCAAGGAGGGCATAAGGGTGAGGCTGCACAGTGATGGGTGCTGCGTGAAGGATTGGTTGGCCGATAAAGGTGGTCATGGTGGTGGCTGTAGGTAGGTGGTGAGTTTGGGTTCTTGTGAAGAGAAGAGAGTTAATAGGGGGAGATGGCTCAGTGAGGTCGATAAAGGTGGTCGTGGTGATGGTGGTGACTTGACATTGAGAGAAAGATGAGAGGGCGATATGCAGTGGTAGTGCGATGATGGTGCGGTACTGGTGCCGTGGTTAGGCCGGTGCTGTCACCACACAGCCTTCGCCATAGAGCTTGTGGTGGAGATCGCAGTGTATGCCATATCCACGGTGTAAGCTTGTAGGGAACACAGTCGAGGTGGAAGATCACTCTAAGGGAAAGGATGATCCTCCCTATGGTTGCTGCACTTCTTTTTTAAAAACACCTGCCGATGGTTTCTTCCCTGAGATCACCTCCAACAATTCGCAGATATAGCGAATGGTTGTGGACGAATGGTTGTGGATGGCTATCGGTGGAGTTTGGGGTGGTGCTACTGTTGCGGTCGGGGGTAGATCCTGTAGGGAAAGAAAAGAAAAAGAAATAAAGATTGGGTTATTTACAAAAAAATCTAAAATCATATATGAAATGCATGCATGCCCCTATATGCAAACATTAATTTATTTACATATCAAAGTATACTTTGTATACGTAGACGCTACCATAACAATTTGGCATTTATGTATTAATTAGCCCACAAATGTGGTCTCATTAGGTGGTCCTATTGAAAATGCAGGTCATTTGTCAATCTTCACATTAGGAGGGAGACCTTTCAATCAATCAAGGTAAAAGTAGATGTCTAACGAAGATAGAAATTTGGCGCACTTATGTATATTAATGTAGGTGCCTGAATTAGACCCCTTCATTCGAGAGTTTGAATGTCAATTCGATTGCATAGAAAAAGAATTCATTCAATGTTTTGGTGAAAAAGTTGAACAGCTTAAGGTATCAAATGATATGGTCACCTTAATTTGATATCTTGGCAAAGAAACCAAATGCTTATGTGACTTCGCATAATGGATATATTGTTAATGGATTTCGATTTTGCCCAAAAGTAATTGATGAAACCAAAGTAACAGAACTTTCTGATTTGGTAGTAAAGTCCTCCCAACTTGGAGATTGTGATGGCTTCTATGGTGAACTTCTTGACATTATTGAAATAAGTTTTGCACAAGATCAATATATAGTTTGATTTCAATGTAATTGGTTTGTTATTTATGGTAAAAATAATGGGTATCGGATGGACAACGGGATTCTCAACTTGAATAAAAATGCAAGATTGCATAAAAATGAACCATTTGCATTAGTATCTCTGGTAGAGCAGGTATTCTTTGTTCTAGATAATAAGAGAAGATTGGATCATACCAGTTAGAATCATGCCAAGAGGCTATTATGATATGCCGAATATACCCAAGGAGTTGGCAGATGATTTATCACCTTACCAAGAAGACACAATCGATGACACAATGACTCCAACTAATGTAACTGACATTGACATTACTTCAGTTTAAGGCATTTCACACATTGATGTAGATGAAGCATGGTACCCCAATCTTAATTTTTAATTCCTTGTTATTATTTACTTTTTATTATTTCTCATGCAATCTTATATTTATTTCATTGTATAATCAAATGTTAAATTTTATGCAGATGGTGAGCACT
The DNA here is from genome assembly GCA_037157565.1 of Thalassia testudinum. NCBI lineage: Eukaryota > Viridiplantae > Streptophyta > Magnoliopsida > Alismatales > Hydrocharitaceae > Thalassia > Thalassia testudinum. The sequence goes on along the minus strand of JAZHRO010000058.1, from coordinate 9,655,148 downwards.
CGATGTGAAAGGCGTGTAGTAAATATCCGTCGTAACCCTCAGGATTCTATTTCTTAAGGTATAATGTTATTGCATTTGTAAATATCTTTGTTTTATTTTATTTGCTAGATTAATGGAAATAATTGATCTTTTTTTTTTATAGTCTGACGTGGTAGAAGAAGAGCTGTTAACAAGGACCTTGAGTATGTGGCTCCTGGAGAGCGTCGTTCTTTACAGTTTGACAAGAGAGGTGCTGTTGTAGGACATTATCACCAGAAATTTGCTAGTTGGTTGGGGACCAATGTACGTTCCCATATTTCAATATCCATGTTAGATTGGAGGGATATAAAAAGTGTGCAAAGGGATGATCTTTTATGAGATGTTGAGATAAAAATAACCAACTCTTATTTTAACTATGAATATTGTAAAAAAGCTAAGCTTAAGTAGAATTTATATTTATTCTAAGCTATTTATTCATGGGAGAGAAATACATTCAATGATAATGATATTTTGAGGTAAGTTGGAGACATAAATAGAAAGAGTAAGGCAAAGTTGAAAGAGAAGGTATCTAATTACTTTTTAGTTATGTTTATTAAATTTTTCATTTTGAAATTATATTAATAATATCTTATGCTTTTTTTCTGAAGTACTTTAAAAATAAGAATTTGGTAGAGATATGTTGGAATATACTTCTAGAAATACAAAAGGATGATTGGAACATTTTTGTTGATTATTAGACTACTGACGTGGTGAAAGTATAAATCATGCAATATTTATATGTTAGTTATTTGGGATATATAATGCATAATCGATTATGTATGTAAATAGAAAGAGGCAAAAAAAATTGGGAAAATCATGCAAAGGCCATCCAACCTACCCATCGATTGGATAGGAAAAGTTCAAATCAATTGCATTATGAATTTGTAAGAAACTATTTACTAATTTGGATATTTATTTTATTATTTTTCACATTTATTTATTAGTAACATGCGTTGGTTACTTAATGCAATATGAAAAGGAAGGACGTGAACTTAATCGAATGGAGGTTTATTATAATTTCATGTAAACTTCTAACATAATTCATGCAATGATAGAATTAGCTTTAGGTTAAATAGTAGGATAACAAAATGACCTTTTTAGTTGTATAACTTAACACATAGCTTATAAAACTGAACCACTGTCCCTTGTTCTTTTATGTTAAAGATATTAATGTTTTAAATATGAACAACATTTTTCTTTTCCATTACTTTTTTAATCTTAAAATATCCTTCTTGGTAAATGTCTTGTAGGAGGAGATGTTAGCGCTTGTTAATCCCGTTTCAAATGAAGATGATGAAGTAGACCATATTATTGAACCACTATCTCTTGAAGAAGCATTCCGCAAAGTCTTACCAGATGAGCATCCTAGACGTGTAAAATGTGGTGGTCATGGAGCCACAATCACCAATTGGTATGGAAGTCGTGGATCCTCTTCACAGTCACTAGAAAATCATAATCTCGAGGCAACAGTATCATCTCAACATACATAATTAGAAGAAGCAAATAAAAAAAATGAACTCCTTCACAATCAAAAACTCATGGAGGAGAATTTGAATAGATTGAAGAGCATGGTTGAAGGACAAGTATCGCCTGAATCTTAGTCTGATATAGATTTATTAACTAAATGATAATTTTCCTTTTTATAACTTAGATATGTAACTTTTAGTTTCATATGCGGAACTTTGATTTTTTTGAATGCATGTAGAAGATTATTTTTGTTACTTTCTTTAATAGAAGATGAGTTCTTATTTGGATCCTTATGATTTTCTTATTCAAACGGTGAATGTTATGAATGGAAGTGAATATAAATTTCGAGTAGATGCTATTCTTACTTACATATATTAGTAACAATTTTAGTAAATGTTATCATAAGAGGATACGACGTTTGAATTAATTTTTTGTAACGAATGAAATGCCTTTTAGTGACGATTTTTAGGGATAATTGTAAGTGTCACACAAAAAAATATAAGGGTCACTTAGAATGTTAGTTGAACTTTAGTGACGGTTTCTGATGATTTTTTGAGATGGTTGTAAGTGCCACAAAAAATAAAGTAATGGTTATTTCAAATGTCAGCTTGAAATTTAGGACAGTTAACAACCGTCCCTAAAGGAATCTTTTAGGGGTAATTTTTAGTAATTGTCTCAAAAAATCAATTGGAACACCACTTTTAGGGACGGTTGTGAAGCCGTCACAAAAACCCTTTCGAGAATGTTAAAGATCATTAGTGATGGCTTTGCAACCGTCTCTAAAGGCCTACCATGTTGTAGTGAAAGCTTGATCGAACTCTAAATTTCCTATCTTACAGGAGTTCAGAGGGGTGTCATGATCTTTCACTTTCTGAGAGAGTTTACTCAAGATGATAGAGTTGGTTTGCTCAGACAACACAATCGAGCTCCTGTCTTTGTTTTGCAGCCTATGCTTTGGTGTACATAAGTTCTTCAGAAATTGTGCATAAGCTGGCACGTCGCGAATCGCATCCATCAAGGTGATGTTTATTTGGACTTGTTCAAAAAGCTTGACCAAGTCTTCCTCGAGTGCCATGGGTTTGGATTTACTATTTCCTTTGGTCAAGGCCCCGGGAAATGGAACCTCTGTTGGTTCCTCTAGGATTGGTTCAAGCTTTGGATCTGGGATAGGTGTATCCTAGATGGCTATCCTAGGGGTAGGCTCTGAACTACCAGGGCTGGAGTGGCTAGGATAAGGTGGATCCTAAGTTGTCTTGCCACTACATGTAGTAACAGCATTTAGGCTTGCCTAGTTTGGGTTTGGAGTCGGCAAGAGTGGTGGTTGCTGCTGCATCCAACGCGCTTATGCAGCCACAAAATCTGTGCTGAATCTCGGGAGATTCGGTTCCTTGGGAATTGGCGACCTGTGGAGGGGGGGTTGGAAAGTCGTTACCACCCTCGGGAGCCTGTGAGGGGCTATAAATAAAGGCTCGATGTGGGCCTTACTTCATTGCCTTTCATCTTCTTTGGATGCACCTGTGGGGCTTAAGAGTTGTGGGGAGGAACTGTTCATCTCGCTCGTTCCTTGGGTAGAGCTCTGTCATCGAACTTTTTGCATGTTCGGCGGAGCGATCGAAGAGTGGCTGTGTAGCTCTTCCGATAAGGGTGAGCCCCTCTTCGTGCCTCCGCTCAAAGCACAGGTTGAGGTAAGGGCTTCCATCTTTTGATGTGTCTGTTATAGCTTGTCCTCCCTCCTACACAGTTTTGTTGCCTTGTTTTCCTAATGCAAGCTTCTAGAAGTTTTCTTTGCCAGGCGATATCAGATGTCGCAGCAGCTTCTCCCTGTCAGAGGCCCATCCTACGTAGGGGAAGCTTATTTGGTGAGGTGCGAAGAAGTAGGACTCCTGCTAGCGAAGAGCTAAATAGGAAGCGGGTGGGGAACCGAGAAGGGGTAGAGTAGGCTCCCTCAAGGCACCTGGGGGGCAAATCCGGTGGGAAAGTATTTGCCCAGGCAGAAGTGGGGAGGGCTCGTTGGGCAGATGTTTGCCTAGGCAGTTGAGTTCAACTGGCTGTTCTCTCCTGGATGGCCTCCTGGAGGCCTTACAGCTTCGACCACATGGGGAGCCTCACTGATGAATGGGAGGGTAGCCTGCACGGCTAGTTCATTGTGCCTGCTTTGCATTGGCACCCTGGCTCGCCAAGACTTGCCCCTTCACCTGCGGAATTCCTCGGTAAGTCCTTCCTCTACAAATGGGATCGAGGGGGAGTTCACCCTACCTGATCGAGGGTCTGCCCTGGGCAAGTGGTGTTGGCTGGGAAAAGATAGACCTTCGCTGAGTGGCTGGCCCTAGCTGTAGGGCTTGCTAGTTTTGATGCCGCACTATCACCTATGTTAGTGAAGGTGAGCGGGATTGAAGACTTGGGGCTAGGCCATTGAGTCGTGATGAGTGGTGCCGACTTTTCCCTTGTACCAGTTTGCCTTTTCCCAACTGTGATTTAGCTGGAAACAATAATCCAGGGAATGTAACAGACTGTGTTTAATAAAAGAATTTTTTCATTCCATGCATGGACTGCTTGTATGCCAAGTGTGACAATGTCTTTTCTGCCTGGGATTTGCTCTCACAGGTTTCGTGAACCGTGTTTTAGGAGGCTTCGCTTGATCCCTTTCGCTTGCTCCTATTACTTCCTTCCGGCTTATCATTGGTGGGGCCTATTAGGGTGACCGTGGAGAGGGCTATTCGTAGTGGTGGCCAGGTGCTCATGGCTTACGTTGTGGAGGCACAGGCAGGTTACCCTCGGGGGTTTTCTTGTGGCCTCCATGGGCCGATTAGTTGTCCGACACCTAGTTTGCTCGCCTGTATCGGCCATGGGCAGAATCGGTTCCTTAAGCAGCCCCATGTACCTAATGGGTGGACACACGTATTCCCTTAGTATGTAGGAGCAGCATGCTCTTTGTAGGTGTGTGTTTGTATTGAGGCTACTTGGTATGTAGCGCTTATCTCTGTAGAATAACTAGGCTAATGACGTTCGCTATGAATGCCTTGCCTTTGATCGACTCTCCTTGCGCGGTGGCGATAAGAGGGGGCGAAGAGTCCTGGCTTACCTTATTAATTTTTGAAGTGGGATGCCTTGGTACATTATGTGTTACACCAGGGGTCGGCTACTTATGAGGGCCTCCCTCAAAGGGTGGCTGAGAAGGGGGGCCGACCTCGGGTGGTGGCCTCAGGATGTAGGAGCCTAAGCATGTGTCATTATGCAGCATTGTGTTGTCTGAGAGATGGGACACTAGGGTCCCACTCCCTTGCCATTTGCTAATATGACAGTCGTTAATTGAGGCAGCTCGAACCCCTGCCATTTGTTTTGGTGGGCAGATGCCTTTGAGGGTGGGGTGGCAAGACTTTTGCCAGTGGGTGGTGTGTTGAACTTCAGGGTGTGTGGGCCCGAGTCCTTACTGGCCTAGGGGGGAGGGGGGGGGGGGGGGGGGGGAGAGTCCCTCCTTACCTTGGTGGCTCTTGAGGGGGTCACCCCGGCCCTTCATGTACCCCTCGAAATCAGTCGCCGCTTGACGAGGTTTACCTAGGGTGAAGCTAAGAGTGTGCTCTAGCTTTGTCAGTGCTGCCTCGGCTTTTCTGTAGACATGCCCCCTTATATGGGGGATGTTCTGTCAGGTCTCCTTGGAGACCATTTGGTTGGGATAGGTCTGTCTCTGGAGGTGCTCGCTGCATATCCTACGTGGGATTGGGCAAGAGTGTCATATGTAGGAGTTCCTGGGAGCCTATCCTTGATGAGGGAACCCTAAGGCAATGTTTGTTGAAGGGGCTTATGGGTGTGTGCTATTTTAAGGTCGTCGCTTCCCTTGAGAGTTGTGCTCGTTACGAGCATCCAGAAGGGTCAACTTTAAGAGCTTTCCAAGCCTCGGCCTGGGCTTTTTGTTGGAGCTGGATAATGGTCACCTGAGTGGGTGGATCCCTTGCCTGGACGAGATATGCGACGTAGGCAGGGTAGGATTGAGTAGCCGAGGTTGAAGAACCCAGCCAAAATCCTGAAAGGGGTAGCTCAGACCCAATTTTTGAATTGCGGTCCATTCTCTCGGCCTCTTTGCAGAGGCGAAGAACCAGAAGTTGGCCGCCAGGTGGTTCGTCCTATCCGCAAAGGTGGTTAGCGATTTGGCCGTTTTCTAAGTATAGCCATTCTACTGCCAGGCCCGCTCTTCTCACATGTCGACGAGGGGCAATTTTGTCGTTGCGACCACGGGGTATGATACCGCTGGGCGTATTCCCGTCTGTCCGTGCCCCTGGAGAGGGCAAGCACTGGGGGATTTTTGCCTGGGTCGACCCTTGGGAGTAATTGTTTCTTGGAACCTTTCGTAGAGGGTGGCCATGAAGTGGGGCCGACCCTGGAGGGTGGCGACGGGAGCCAAGAGCGGGCGCTTGGGTTCTTTTGGGCGAAGGTCTGGAAGCACGACAGGCAAGGCGTGGAGCACGGGGGTCCAAGCCGGCATTATGGCTGTATGACACAGGGCCCTAAGGTCCTAACTCGGCTTTTGGTGGCCGGTATGACGGTCGTTGGGCGAGATGGCCCATACCCTCACCATTTGCTCTAGTGGGCAGATGCCTCTAAGGGTGGAGCGGTTGAGGCTCTACCCACAAGCGGTGTGTGGAACTTCAGGGTGTACAGGCTCAAGTCCTTACCGACTCGGGGAGTTGGTGCCTTGGTCATTAGAACATAGGGCACGAAAGCCCTAGTTTCACCATTTTTTGTAGACGACATTTTGGTAGTTGGTAAATGGGGTGCAAGTGCCTATGCTAGCCATCAAAGGTGGTTGAGCTGGCCACAAGAGGCGACAATACATGGAATGCTAGACGTGTTCGTCTGATTTTTGGCCGGCCTTAAGAGGTGGTTCACCAGCTTGAAGCGGCGAAAATAAATAGGATGCCGACGTGTCCATCCAAGTTGTAGTCGTCCTTAAGAAGTGGGTTTGTTGGCCTAAAGAGGTGGTGATACGAGGAATGTTGGACGCATTTGTTCAAGTTTTCACCAACCTTAATAGGCGGGCTGGCCAGCCTGAAGAGGCGGCCATCAGTGGAACGTTGGATGCATCCGTCTGAGTTCTCTCCAACCTGAAGGGGTGGCAGGTGGCAATACTTGAAACACCGGATGCCTCTGTCCGAGTTCTTGCGTACCTCAAGAGTTGGCTTGCTGGTCTGAACCGGCGGCAATTTGTGGAACGTCGGATGTGTCTGTTTGAGTTCTTGCCTACCTTAATAGGTGGCTCGCCGACCGAACAGGTAGCAATACGTGGAACGTCGAACGCGTCCATTCTAGTTCTCACCTACCTTAAGAGGTGGCTCATCGACCAAAGAGGTGGCAATAGGTGGAACGTTGGTTGCGTCCATCTGAGTTTTCACTTACCTTAAGAGGTGGCTTGCCAGCTTGAAGAGGCGGTGATTTGTACACATCTAATTGGCCTAAAATGCATATTTATGTATGTTCTTAGGTCCATATAAGTATCATGTATTATAAATATTGCATAACATGCATCATTATGTATTTAGATTAGTTTATACAAATTCTAGGTTAATTTCTCTTTTTGTGGTTAGGGGACAGAGCGATATTTATTGGGGTCTCAGATTGAAGATCCAACAGTATGGATTTGATCAGGGTGACGATTGGTGTCCAACACCTCCGAAATCACCCTGATCGAACCTTTGTAGCATTAGATGCAGTCCGAGAAAGATCAGAAGTCAAGCATTAAGGTGGTGTAAATCTGTGACTCTAATGATAAATCCAACTACACGGATGGGTTCGGATCGATGATTGCAGCCCAACGACATGAAAATCGGTTCAATCCGACATTTGTGGCACTAGTTACAAGAAAGAGAAAATGGACGGTCCAAACGGCATCACGTGGTGCCTAACAAGTGTAAAATTCACGCGTTTTGAAATCGTCAAAAATCATAGTATAATCGGAAAATCCACTTGACAAAAATATTTATAATAACGAAAGTATCATAAATTTCTTTTCTTTTTAGAACTTGAGTCTTGGTCGTTCATCTTTGGGAGGCATGAAAACGAGTAGAGATTTGGATTGGCTTTTCTAACCTAAATCTAATCTAACCTAATATTTTTGGTCTATTTGTATTTTATGATTTTTTTGTGTTTTTACTTTTTATTTTGAAAGAGAAATAAAACCTAAATCTTGATGTACTAGCGAAAACCTAAGTGACTACGTGCATCTAAGTGGGGCCATGGTGGCTGTGCATAGTGTGAACGAGCCTAAGTAGCATGAAGACAAAGACAATCAATTACAGAAAGATGATCACACAATATTATTTATGCATAAAAATGTCAACACATCTACACTAGAAAGCATGTAAATAGAGAAAATCCCTCACTTCGGAAACTGCCACTAGGGCCATCGGCCTTGTGTGAGGGTGTAGGCTCGACCTTGGGTATGCAAACCTATGTACATGCCTACCAAAAGAGATGGTCGACCATAAGAGGCTATGGGTGAGCCTTCATGGTTGTCCAAGAAGAGAAGAAGATGGCGGGTGTCCTCTTTAGGATGAGAAGGTAGCATGCCCAATAGAAGAAGAGAAGGTAGCATGCATTTCTGAATAAGTAGAGCAAGCTAGATCGAATTCAAATCTGCATTTTCTAAATGCCTCCCAGAGATGAATGATCAAGACTCAAGTCTCGTTATTTTATAAATTATTTGTGACGAGCGTTTTTGTATACTATACTACGATGAGATCTCTGTTTTCAAAACACACGTGAGAACCGCCCTCTTGTCAAATGGCGCCGTTGCCGGGGAGGCAACGAAATTGATTTCGATCTTCTGAGCTTTTAGTGACAAATATTCCTTTGCTTGTTTGTTAGATGTGTAGGAAAGTAGGAAAAATGAGATCTGTGCACACGTCGGGCGCAGGAAAATCCTCAGATGCACATCTCCTCTTAGATTAGGATTTCCATTTTTCGAACACTAGGTTAGATTTTCTTCTAGCAATTTCATTTGAAAAAAAAATCCTATTTATTTTCAAAAGAAAAATAAAAAAGGTCTAGGTAGTTAGATTAGGTTTCTGTATGAATCTTAGGTTAGTTTCCTTGAAAAAAAAAAGGAAAAAAAATTTGAAAAAGAAGCTTTTCCCTTAAAAAAATTCAAAAGTTTTTGAAAAAAAAATTTGAAAAGAAAAAAAAATCATTTTGGTGGAAAGTTTGAATTTTGAATTCAGACACCTTTTAAAAGTTTTCCCACTATTCTCTAATTTTTGGCTAAATTTCAAATTCTGACTTAAAAATTTAATTTTCGAAGAATTAATGAGTGAAAAATTTTGAAATTCGGGTTATACCTTCATTTTCAAATCATCTTTCAAACGGCACCATTCATTTGAAGAAATTCAAAGTAGAAATGTTTTAAAATTTTGTGAAGTGAAAGGGGGTTAGAGTGACCCAGATTTGAAAATTTTTAAAATTCAAAAATCAATTCCAAGTAATCTGCAAATCTGTTTTATCTACAGATGGTGGTGTTTGAAAGCTAGTCTCATTGGCTATAATTTTCATATTTTTCTTGAATTTTTGAAGATCATTTGATACTGTTTCAAAGCAGAAAATCAACCAGGAGTCAAAATACCATATCTGACCCCCTGATATTTAAAATTCTCTATAAATTCGGTTGAAATAGTAAAAATTATAAAAAAATATTCTCTAAAAAGATAATTGAAAAAGGAATCTACTTGCCAAATTTCAACTTATTCTGAGTCCAATTTTCATCAGAGAATTATTCTTATTTTCATGGTCTGCTGAAGAAGAAAAAAAAACCCTAGAATTGCATAAACCCTAGGTTACACCTTTAGGGTTACACTCTAGAGACCATACATTTGGGCTAGAATAGACTTAATCAAGTCTCAGGTTTAGCTAGTGAGCTTGGTCACCTTGTGGGCCACTCACCATAAACCCCAGCTGAAGAAAAAAGGGTTAAAATAAATTGTAAAACACAAAATAAACTTGAATTCGTTGTCGTACTATTGGGTGGTTTCAACCGTTTTTGCCAAACCTGGTGACTAAGTTGCGGGGTAGTGTCAAAAAACTGCAGCTAAGGGGTAACAGAACTAGAGGCGTGAGCCAAAGGAAGAACCTTCCCCATAGTCCCCTCGTAACTAGACTTGCTAGGTTAGCTTGAGAGGCGAGAATTACTTTCAGTCAATTGAATGATGAATTTTCTCTTCAGGAATTAGAATTTTAAATGAAAAATCTAGTCATCTGATCATAAGGATCATCTGATTGACAGGGCCTTAGCCTTGTCTGGCTGGCTGCACCAACCTAGGGGTTGGTTGGTGCATGGGAGGAAGGAGGTCACTCAGACCTCGATTGGTTGGACCTTGGGAGCCACTCCCAAGGAGGTGAGTCACTTTCCCTGGGCCATCTTCTCCCCCACCCTCTTCTTCTATCTACTTAGCCACAATGGCTAACCCTGGATCTTGACCTAATCAGGATCTAGAAGAGCTGTACCCACAAGCTTATTTAAGAGCCCGGGTCACTGAATCAGCTCAACCTTGGGATCAGAACCCAAGGTGGAGAAGACGACTTTTCGCTTCGCCTGATCCTTCTCCTTGGGTTACCGAAATGGTTAACCCATATCTTAACCCTGGATATTATGACCCATACCAGCCGATCCCTCAAAGGACCGCATCTTATAGCCTAGGATATGGATTTCATACTCCTGCTTCTCACCCATGGAATATGGGTAGACCTAATTCACCCCCTAGAGCCCCTGAAGAACTACCAGTGCATTTGCGACTGCATTACAAAACACAGAGAGCCATAGCTAGTGCTAAAGAGAAGGCCGCATTCTATCTAAACGAAATCCAAGCTACCGTTGATCCAAATCAAAGACGAAGCTGGATTCCGTATCAAGTAGCTTTGATGGAGCTCCTTTAGGGAATAGTAGGGATAACAAGGCTAATTGGACAAAATTGGGAAACTCAAGAGCTACTGTTTTTGAGATATCAAGTGGAAAATAGCCTTGAAGACCTCGAAGAATCTGAAACGACTACGTCTAATGGACACACAGGAGATTCTCGAGAGTAGATGCCAGAAGATAATTTAGGGGAAGAAGAATCTAGCTTGGATATGAGATAGGAGCAGGAAATATTCAGAATGGGTTTGTCTGAGGACTCCATTCAAGAACCTGAGGAAAGGACTGATATCTCCGGGACTGAGCCACAATCGAATTATCCTGAATCCTGGGTGATACCTCTTGGGTTAGATAACCCAACCATGATAAGGGAAGTAGATTCATTTGAGGATATGGATCTTGAGGCAAACATTACATGTGACACTACTGATCAGTCTAGGCCACTTCCCATTGTAGGTGAACCTGTGCTAGGGCCAACATCTTCTAATTTGCAATCTTCTTCTTTCACCTACATCCCTAATGCGGATGCTAGAGATTCTGAGATGACACTTTCTATCCCTGATCCTGACATCCGAAGACCAGAAGTAGCTATGGATGACTTGGCCGAAGAAATAAATATGCTACTTGAGGCAGGAATTACTGAGGAGCCCAACGCATACGAGGGTGAAGCTTTGAGCAGACTGAGCTGGGGATGCACCTACCATCGTAGTCAATCGAATGGATGTCTCGACTCCGAGCCTGAAGAGTCAACCTCTGTTGAAGCAGAGATGAGTACTGATGAGGACAAAGTAATTTCTGACGAGGATTTCAGTGACCTCCCCACAGATCTACTTTCACGGATACCCCCATATGATCCAAAGCCTGGAGAGGGCATGATCTTTGATGTCAATTATCGTTATGAGGATCCCTATGACTCAAATTTTGGTTCTGAGATACATGTTAATCTACTCCCTCAACAACTTCTTGCTGAATTGTGGGACATGATAAATCAGCTGAATCAACATCACGAACCTCCCTCTGATTGTCCTCTATTTTCCACCACCACTCCACACTTTCTTATAGCTAGACTTTTTGGAGTAGGGGTGCATAATCAGTTGGTTCACATCTTCAGACCACTAATTCTAGGAGCATACGAGCACATCTTTCTCTTAATTTTGACCGGCTCCTATGCTATAACTAATACATCTGATTGAGTGTTCACCCAGCTAGAGGCATTAAACTCAGCATCTACCCCACATTCTACCATCACCCTATACATACTCGCTTTATACATAGCATATTTTTCTTTTAAGAATATTTCCTTTTCGCATATTGCAAACTGTCAGGTTGGTTGATGCTGAACGTTAAAATTCAGGAGCAATTCCAGGTGATTTCTATCCATTTACTCCCTGCTGTATTTATTTTCTTTTATATTCATGTATGAGGACATGCAAGAACTTGGGCATGGGGGGTAGATAAGACAAAATTGAAAATTTTTACGCCAACATTTAGGAAAACCTCGGAGTTGTATGTCAAACGTACTTTAGGACCCTAAATAAAAAAACAACTGACTCCTCTTCTAATGCTCGCATTGGAGCTAAAAATCATCCGCAACAGCCATTTTCGACTCACCCGCCCACCCTTTTGTTCTAAATTTAAGGTCAAGCTAAATGTAACCCGAAAGGAAAATTTCATAAAGTACGAATATAAGAGGTTACTTGTTTATAGCATATATACATAGTGCATCCATGAATAAGATTATCTTATTAAGAGAATGCATTAGGGATTTTATCCTCTAGTTGATTCTTGTAATATGGAATCTAGTACAACTTTTCACACACGTAGAATTTGCAATAGATTTACAATGAATGCTGATAAACTTCTTTAGTCTGTCGAGAAGAAGCAGTGCTTCTTTTCTTGAACCCTTGGACAGTGTTTTGGGAGCTAGGCAGATTTTCTTCCAAAAATCCACCAAATAGTGTGAGATGAGAATAGAGAGTATTGGTGCTCTAAGATTTGTGCAAGGAATCTAGAATCCTAGATAATTAGGTGATGATACTCAGAGATTAGGCATAGTTTTCGCTCTCGGTTCCTACGTATACATTTTTGTGTGAAATTTTGAGAGCCACCAAATAAGGCAATTACGCGGAGAGCGAGTTTCCATAAAACTAGGGCTAAGGTGGATGGTTACGACCATTCTTTACGGAATCCTCGGCTGAAGGAGGGCATTGATGTCAAGGTTAGAAATACACCATCCTATTCGTCTCTCTCGGTGAAGTGAGTAGACACTTCCACCAAATAAGCCACCCAATGTTTCTTGAATACCACCAATCCCTAATAATGCCTCTTCAATAAAGTTCATGAATGTATGCTAGCTTGTGTTGTGTTGAAAAAAGAAAAAACTATACATAGAAAAAAAGGGAAGAAAAAAAAATGAAAACAAAGAAAAATTGAAAAAGAAAAAAATTAGAAAAAGAAGAAAAAGCAAAGAAAAAGAGTGTGTGAATATTTAATGTTTATTTCAGTTGCATTGAGGCAATACCACCAAATAAATTTGAGATCCACCAAATAAGGCCTTAACCTATCTTTTTGTGTTTCTAACCACCCGAATACTGGCTGAGGAATTCTGACTTAGTGTTAAGGTTATGGAACTCAATTAAAGTGTTAATGCCAAGTGAGACCACCAAATACTGATCATACGTGAGAATCTGGTGAGATTGTGAGCTCTAAGAAGAAAAAAAAATAGAGAGTAAGAGAGAATGAATACAAAGGAACCAAAAGAGAGCATAGTTTTTCTCGTCTCTCTCTGAGATGAGTTACTTGATAATCTAGGAATCTAGATTCTGAAGTACTAATTTCTATGTAGCACTAAGTGAGAGTGAGCCACCAAAAAAATACCTGCATCCCTCAAACATTCTCTACCCAAGCTTAAGTCGGGGTGGAATTCAAAGAATATCTTGAATATCCCGAGGGAAGAAGTCCGCCTATCATGATAAAATTTTTTTACTAGGGGTTAAGTACAGGCTTTAGAGGTGAATCAGGTCTTTCACTCAAATCCATTGCAAAAGCTGCGTAGCTGCACTTTCACATTTGTTTGGATTTCTATAGCATAGGATGAAAACAAAAAGGAGAAAAATCTCTAGGCATACACTTGATAAAATAATTAATCCTTTAGGAACCCTTCTATGAATAATTTAGTTTTGCATTTGCTAGGGACTAGCAAGATTTAGGCATGGGGGTATGATTGCATAGCAATTATAGGTCCTAATTGTCTAGAATTAGGCTTGGACTTAGCATAAGTTAGGGTAGTTCATGCATGCATAAGCATTATTTGCATCTTTACTGTTCCTCCTATAGTTATGCATAGAATAATGCTATAATATACTAGTTAGGTGAATTATATAAATTGTAGGAAATAAGAAGCTCAGGAGCTGGATTTGAGACTGGATCTGAAGCTGGACCTGAAGTGAGAGTTGTAGCAGAGCTAGAGCAGAAGACTAAGAATAAGATGTAGTAGACAATAATGTAGGGGGTTGAGGTATGCTATTCTGTTAAGTAGGAATAAAGCAGTAAACCATGAAGAACTTAGGTCCATCCTAGCCCTAGGACAGCCTAGAAGCTTCCCCAAGCCTCAGCCACCCTTAGATTAGGTTCCTATTTTTGAATTCAAGCTTGGATCTTGAATTCCTAGGTCCCTAAACCCAATTCCAATCCCATAGGAACCTAAATTAAGGTACTCTAACCTTAGTACATCACCTCTTGACCTCCCTAAGGACCTAATTAAGTCCTCACTAAACCTAATTAACTTAGATCTTAGTCAATTCCATCAGCCTATTTAATTGGACTCATTGAGTCCAATTGAGCCTTGATCTCAGCACAACTGTCGAATTGGACTCAGTGAGAGTCCAATTGACCTAGACTTACCTTAATTGAGTTATTTTACTCTTAATTAGGGTTTCACACATCTAATTAAACTTATATCAAGTTTAATTGCATTTTACCTTAATGAATTAGGGTTTACAATCCTTATTTGAGACCTACCTTGACCTAAATCTACTAGAACCTAACCTAATCAACCTAGCCACCTAGGTTTCAACCCACACACACCCATACACACTATCTACACGAAAATACCTAGCCTAGAGTTCTCTAGAAATCTCTACCATGTGTTGTTGCCTTGGTTGCTAAAAATAGCAACCAAGATGCATTCAATTTTTAGATCCACCAAATGTGGATCTAAAAACCACCCATCCATCCTCTCTCTCACTCTCCCATGAGCTCCCACCATAGGCTTCTCTAGAGAGTTCCACACTTCTGTAGAGAGGCTCCCTTGGGTCTACTTAAAGGACCTTTGGGTGGCCATTTACATTCATCTAGCCTTCCATCTAGTTTTGGCTTCATTCCAACTCCATTACTCCACCTCCATCTCCATGAGCACACCATGGCATCTCCATCACCTCCACGCTAGGCCTAGATCACCTCCAACCTCTTTCCAGGGGCTGGCCTAAGCACCATTGGTCGCCCCTCCTCTCAACCAAGTCAAAGGCCATTGGAGCTACCTCCGAATGCCCTTCATTCTGTTAGGTAGATAAGTAGCGTAGTTCTTCGTAGATTAATGCTTTATTACTACTTAGTAGTGTAGCTCCATATTCTCCCCCAATGATGCATACATAATCCCGCCATAGATTCATGTATGCAGTCGTTTTTTGTTAGCTAGTTTATTACTTTGAAGCTTTCCTGTACAAGCTTTCCGCGAGCTTCACTCTATAGCCACTATGATGCAATCAATGAAATCATCTTTTATATATCTCTATGTCTATGTGTGAAAATCACCATGAGTTGATTGCCATATTTTCTTGTGATTAAAGTTGCATGTGCGAAATTTGTATTCTTTTGCAACTAAGCATGTCGTGCATCAATACGAATTATTGTAAACTGGCATGCATTTCTGAATAAGTAGAGCGAGCTAGATCGAATTCAAATCTACATTTTCTAAATGCCTCCCAGAAACGAACGATTGGAAGTCAAGTCTCGTTATTTTATAAATTATTTTTGACGAACATTTTCGCGCACTATACTATGACGAGATCTCTATTTTCAAAACTTGCGTGAGAACCGTCCTCCTATCACTCACCTCCTCCAAAGCTCTACGAGCTAGTCCCATACCCAGTATGTTCCACTAGAGACAGAGTAAAATAATTTTTCATCTTCTCACCCCATTCATGAAGCATCCCGTGGAGCACCCCCTTCGCCACCATTCAAGAAGTGGATCCCAATGCAACGCTGCCCTATTTCATCCTCCATCCTCCAGGTTCATTCTCCCACTTCTCTAGGCGTTCCGTCAATGTGTCTCGTCCTCCAAGCAGCTGTCGAGGAGGACTTTCTCATCCCTATCTTTTTATCGCTTTTTAGTGTAGATTTACAATTTTCTAGTTGTAGAAATTAGTTGTAATGAACATTTGGCTGTGAAATATTAATTAACATTTTTTCTAAATCAAAATAGGCAACTCAAGATGATTAATTCTAAATATGAAATACGAGTTGATCCTAATTGATTTCCCTTTTTTAGATCTTTCTAGAAATAGGGGCTCATGGAGATGGAAATGATACTACCTGCCCCTGGAGTGGTTGTTGTGTGGATGATCTTCTCCTGTGTACCTCGCACAAACCCCAACAAAGGAGATAAGTCAAGTTCATATCAAGATCAGAAATTGTAATTAATGAAATCAAATTGTGCGTTGCTCCCCTCCAACGGTGCCAAAATGTTGACGGCCTAAAATGGGATTTTAAAATTGCTTCGTTGTAATATCGTCGAAATAGCTTGAAAACAGATACAATTTATATCTCGAAGAATCATCAGAAAATTCAAGGTCGAATACAGGGAGCAAGTATTGCAATTTAATCTCAAAGATCACAATTCTAGCACATATTTGAATAATAATTCCATTTAAGAATAATGTATATATGAGAATCAGTATCAAAATGCAAAAAAAATGGGGTAAAATGGTGACTTAAATCACCAATTACCCCTCACAATAATCCGAAATAAGTGAACAGTAAGGCTCAATCAAATAATCCACGTAGATAAGTAACCAAAGAGCCACAGAACACAAATTAGCAAGATCAGACGTCGGGCAAGGCGCTCAGATGCCTTAATAGAGGCTTTGCTACAGTGCCTTTCCTCTTTTCTTTCTCTCTTCTTTCATGCATAAGGGTCTCTCAATCTCTTCAGCGGCTAAGTATCGAGGGGTTTCCTTGAAGAGCAAACCCCCCACCTCCTCTCTTTCTCCTCTTTCTCTTCTCTTCTTAGATAATAGGGCATATAATTGGGTATTCAGGGGATCCAATTGACCAGGGCTACTGGCGTGGTAGTAACTAAGGAGTGAATAGGTGGGTAAATAGGTCGTAAGTGGGTGTGCATGTGGAGGGACCCAGCTCCTCGTGTTCTTGGGTGATGGGGTAAGGGGAGGAATTTCTTTTATCCCACTTGCACAGCTACTATCTCCATGATGTGGGATTAAAGTCCCATAGCTTCATCGCACACGAGCAACTGCTGGAGTGGCATCCAATTGAGGTCGAAGATGAGTTTGCAGCATCAAATTGAAGGCCTGGAGAAGGACCTGGGATTGGGCAGCAACAGCTGGAGGTTAGACCTGGAGCTGCTGTGGCAAGAACACAGCTCCAAGGTTGTTTGAAGGAGCTCCGTCAATGGTGGCCAAGCGTGATGACCTACTACATGAAACATAGCCTTGCGGCCACGTCAGAGAAGCTTAGAAGCTTCGCACAAGTGCAGCAAGGGCGATGGTGGCAGTGGTGTGCTGTGAAGGTGGTCGGAGAGACCTGATGACCTCACGGAAGGTGTATGAAAACACGTGAGTCTGGTGAGGTGATAGAGAGAGCTTAGCCCCAAATTTCTTTTAGGCTTTTACTTAGTGAAGCAAGGCGATGATCGTGGATGCGGTGGCAGGCATTTTGGGTAAGTGTAGCGGCAGGAATGCCTTACCGGAGGTACACCGACGAGATGGAAGATGGAGTTGAAGCGGGTGCGTGAGCGGTTGAAGTCAAGTTTTGAAGGAGAGGTGATGATGAGTAGATGATGATGAGTCGAGGGGGATAGCTATTGGACAAAGGAGGACGGAGTTGGCGTCGGTTGTGGTATGGCATACGCCGAAGAAGATGATGGCATCGAGAGAGGGAATGGTGACGAGGAAGGGGTTAGAGGATGCCGCGCAGGTATGGGGTGGTGTAGTTTGAAACATGGAAGGAGAACCGGCCACCTATTGCACGTGGCGGTCGGCGAAGAGGCCAAAGGTAGGTCTCGGAAGATGAGTTGGAGCGAGCCGGAGGTAGGGAAGGAAGAGAAATTGTGGCTCAAAAACTCGCTAAGGAGGTAAGGCAGGCAATGAGGGTCTTATATAGGCCATTGGGCGAGCTTCCAAGCTTAGAAACAAACTTGAAAGCTTGATAAATCAGGGAATAGGATTTGCGATTTCAAGGAATTCACACGAGCTCCACGAGGAGATTTGTAGTTTAGGATTAGGTTTAAATGTTTAGGGATGACCTCAAGATCTTCCCTTCCAATTTTGGAAGGGATTGATCTAGAAATCAAGGAGGTATCCCTGATTGAAGCTTGGCTACGTGGGTTCACACCTGCCATAGCGGCAGGGACCCAAATGTGAAGAAGACAATGAAGTTAGGGGTTCTTTGTAATGATTTTTGAAAGTTAGGGGTGTATGTGAGAAAGAGTCTAAATGGACCAAAATGTAAACTAGGTCGAAATGATATCTGATTGAGTCCAAATTTTGGTACAAACCTAATTTGGACTCAAGGAATCTGATGGTGAAGTTAGATTTTTTTTTACCAAGTTTGACCAGATAATTTATGAAGAAACCCAAATTAGGGTAACTTTCTATTTGAGACTCTGTTTTAGGTCAAAATGGATTCAGATGCTCAAATCAAGGATGCCAAACCTTATAGAATATTTTTATATGATTTTTAGAAGGTTTAGGTGAATTTTATTCTGACTAGAACCTCAGTTAATTAATCAGGTTTGAAATTAGGGTTTCGGATGTCCATTAATTCTTGAAATGTGCGAAAACCTATTTCTGTCTACATGGACCCTCTTATTAGACATTAATGACCATTTGACCTTTAATTAACCCCTGAAATTTCCTGTGGTTATTCTATAATTATGAAATACAGTTAAAATTATAGAAATAACTCTGGTTTCTTATTTTCTTCTCAAAATAGAACATTATGCATATATGACCCTCTGATGGTTATGTTGGAGCTTTTATCAACTTTATCAAATGAAATTAGGCTAATTAGGGTTCATGATTGTGTTCCCATCAACACACTCTCTCTCTTTTTCTCTGTATTATTCTCTTTCTCTTTTCTATTATTTCTTCTTTAAGTAGAATAGCTAGCATAGATTAATTTCCACCATCTAATCTTCCTTATGAAAAATAATTCCAAATGTGATTTTTAATCAAAGGTCGCCTCCCCATGTTTGACCTAGGACTCACTTTGAGTTTCAGTAAAAAAATTATTTGATTGACAAATTTTTACGCAACTACAACGAAGGATTTTTAACTCAATCATTTAGTGTACAAAATCTTGCTCATCAAGCAGCAATAGCTGGAATGTCGTACGCGTTCGTCCGAGTTTTCACCTACTTTAAGAGGTGGCTTGCCGGCCTGAATAGGTGGTAATAGGTGGAACGTTGGACGCGTTCGGTCGAGTTCTCGCCTAGCTTAAGAGGTGGCTCGTTGGCTAAAGAGGCGGCAATATATGGAACATCGGACACATCCGTCTGAGTTCTTGCCTACCTTAAGGGGTGGCTTGCCTAGTCGAATTTGTCTCGACCATCCTTTGGAGGCGAGTCGCTAGGCGAGAGTGATGGGAACACCATCATAGGCCCTTAATGGCCACATTTAGTCATATTTGATGGATAAATGCTCCTACATAATCTTCTGAGGGTCATAATTCCATGTTATTCTAATTTGAGAGGAAAATTGGAAATCAGGGTTAATTCTGCAATTTTAATAGCACATCATGAATACAGATTTATCACGGGATTTGCTAGGGGTTAATTAAATGTCAAATGAGCATTAAAGTTCAGTGAGTGGGTCCACACAGACAGAAATGAGGTTTTATGCATTTCGAGAACCACAACAACACAAAATCCTAATTTTAGACTTACTTAAATTAAAGAGGTTTCGATCAAGATAAAATTCATCTGAACCTCCTAAAATTCATAGCAAAATATTCTGAGAAGTTTGGTATCCTTGGTTTGACCATCTAAACTTATGTTGACCTAGAACAGAGTCTCAAAAGGAATTTTTCCTTAATGTGGGTTTTTATGCAAATGTCTAGTCAAACTTGGTCAAAACTGAAATATGACTTCTTCATTAGATTTCCTAGGTTTAAAATTTGGTTGGTACCAAAATTTTGACCCAATTATAGTCCAGCTTAACCTAGTTTGCATCTCAGTCCTTTAAATCTCTATTTCTTTCACTTAAACCCCTAGCTTTTGAAAATCTTAGCAAAAAGGCCCCCAACCTTTCATCATTCTTTTCAAAATGGTCCCTGCTGCCATTGACGGTGTGAACCCAAAGTAGCCGACCTTCATTCAGAGATTCCACTCTGATTTCTCAACCAAATCCTTCCAAATTTGGAAGGATTGGTCTCGAGGACCTTCCTAATCGTTTGAGCTACATCTTAAACCCTAATTTGGACCCCACAGATTAGGTGAATGAAAGGAATTTCAGGGATCTTCTCCCCTAAAATATCGAGCTCTTCAAGCTTCTTCCCAAGCTTGGAGCTCTTATTGAGGCATTTAAAAGGATCCCCTTTGCAAGGCTGTGCTCCTTAGCAAGTTTTGAGGTCAAAATTCCCTCTTCTACCTCTTCCTCTGGCCTGCTCCAACTTGCTTTGATGACCTCATCTGGCCACTTCGCCCTCTGCCACATACCATAAGTAGAGGGAAACTCTTGTTCTCCTTCATCCACACCTCGCCATACATGCGAGGTGCTCTCAAACTCTCTCTCCATCGCCGTCACCCTCTTCGGAGCTCTCTTCGTCTCCGGCGCTAGCCAATCATAGCCGGCACCATCCCTGCTCTCTCCTCTTTCGTAATCACTCGTTCTCGACTCCTTTCTTTCCCTTGACTCTTCTTGTTTTCTTAGACCTTAGGTTCGCACTCCACATCACCTATACCGCCTTCGCCTTCCTCAGTGCCAGCGTACCTCCGGTGAGCTCACACGCCTGCTCCACCGCACCAATCAACTAGCCACAACTTCCAGAAGCATCACTGCATCCCCACAACCAAAAGCTCTAACATCATTGAGGCTATTGGCCACCCAAACTTCCCATCGAGCATCGCCACCTTCCCTCACTTTCGTCGACTTCGCTACACACACACACCTCCTTACCGCACGTAACCACCACTAGCACATTCTCCACACTCAGGCAACCTCCTGAGCAATTCTGATAGGGCCGAGAGGCTATATTCTCTATTTCAGGTCTACACCAGAGCCTCGTCACCTCCACCACCTTCTCCGGTCCATCTGCGATTCCCTGACCAAATTTGTCCACACTGCTACCTCCAAGAGCCGTGGACCACTTCCAGGCTCAGCTCCAAGTTTCCAATTGTAGCAATAGGTGTTGTCCTCAACTCCAATTAGAAGCAACATCAGCTGCAGCTCACGTGCAGAAGGGGTCACTCACTTTAGTCCCACATCAGGGATTTTGGGACCCTTAGTAGCATATAAAGGAAACACTCTCCTTTGTTGTTCACCTCAGCACATGGTGTGAGGTCCCACTCACCGCACGTGCGCTCACTCCTCACCTGCTACACCACATAGGCGAGTTTAGTCCCTGGTCCGAATACCTGTATACCCGATATTGTTCACGTAGGTCTGAGCAGAGAGTAAGCGAAGTGGATTAAAGAGAGAGTAGGGGGGAGGGTTTTGCTCTACCTTGGGATTCATGTCTTCTCCCTCTCACAACACTTAGCCTTTGAGGGCTTTGTGTAAGGCCCTTACACCTCTCTTGGTGTGCTGCTGTTGTGCCTATTCTCTGAGGCTAAGGCAAGGCCTTGTTCCTTGTGAGGTGTTGCTGGTTAAGGCGTCTGAGGCTTTCTGCTGTCGTCTGATCTGGCACTTGATTGGTTCTACTGTGGAAATATTTATTCTGATATTTGATTGAGCATACTATTCAAATATTTAAGTGGTTGTGAGCTTTAAATTGAAGGATTAATTTGGTGATTTAAATCACCATTTTAAGCCAATCTTTTTGCACTGACTCTCTGATCTTTATTGAAATATTATTTTGAGCATTTCATTGGTTTCAATTGCATATTATTTTTGGATATTGTGATTAGTGGATAGAAATTGCCATAATTGTTCCCTGTGAACGACCTCAGACTCACACTATTTTCGAGCCTATAAATTTAAGTGTTTTTGTGCTATTTTTGTCCTTTACTATAATGCGTACTTTTAAACTTCGACGATTTCGCATGGAACGTTTTAGCGTCGTTGCCTGGGAGCAATGCATAGTTTCATTTGACTGATTACAATTTTGTTTTGATTCTAACTTGCTTTATCTAATCTGTTGTAATTTTGCGAGGTACACGGGAGAGGATTAACTGCACAACCACTCTAAGGGCAGGTAACTTTGTTTCCTTCTTCTTAAGCCCCTATTTCTGGAAGGAATTAAAAGGAAAAATCAGTTAGGATCAACTCGTATTCTTTCTTAGACTTAAGGACTGGAGTTGCCTGATTTGATTTATTTAGACATCTCCATCCAGATATCTGCACCTACAAGGGACCTAAGGTGCCTAGGGCTATTCACCTTCTTGATTGAGCCCTAGGTGCCCAATTTGGAAAGAATTAGACCTGGACAAGAGCCAAATTAGGGTTTCTATTTTAGGGTTTGAGGAAAACAAACTTGCCTGATTTAAAAGAGAATTGATTTCCCTCATTGTATGTCACCCAAGCCTTGATTGAATTGATCTAAGTAAGAAGACCCTAAAAGAAGGCTCTAACATTCACTTGAATACTTAAAATTTGAACTTAATAACCTACTTGCAAACCACTCGGGATGATTTTGGGTTCATTACTCAACTCATCCTAAACTTTAGGGTAGGTTAGGTGAAGTTGACCCACCTTGTGGGTTAACCAACCTTCAAATTAGGTCACAAATCACAATCAATTCTAAAGTTCAAGTGAAATTTAAAGTACCATAATTTAGGATTAATATTGGTAGACTTAAGGGGTCAAGTTGCTCATTCTGGTCTATTTGGATTCTCAGTGATAAGGAAGGTTAGGTGGGGGAAACCCTGTAACCATGGGGCTCTCCCTTCCTAGCTACCTAAGTACTTGATGATGACATCATCATCAGTCATATCTAGCTTTATTTAGTCATAATAAACAGATAAATGCTCCTACACAACTGCCAAAGCCATTCTGAGAGATAAACATGAAAAAAGGGGTAAAACTGTAATTTTAACAGAATATCCTAATTGCAAAGCAATCACAAGGTTTCCTAAGGGTTAATTAAAGGTCAAATGGTCATAAATGTCTAATAAGTGGGTTCATGTAGACGGAAATGGGTTTTCACATGTTTCGAGAATTAAATGACATCTAAAACCCTAAAAATAGACCTACTTAATTAGCTGAGGTTTTAGTTAGGATAAAATTCATATAAAAATATTCTCTAAGGTTTGATACCATTGATTTAACCATTGGAACCCAATTTGACCTAAAATAGTCTTAGATAGATAATTACCCTAATTTACGTTTTTGCACAATTTACCTAGTCAAACTTGGTCAAAACCTAAATCTGACTTCACCATCAGATTGCTTAGGTCCAAATTAGGTTTGTTCCAAAATTTGGACTCAATTAGAAGTCATCTTGATGTAGTTTACATTTTGGTCCGGTCTGATTCTTCTTTTCTCACTTAAATCCCTAGTGACGAGTCGATTGTTCGCTTTAAAGTCGTTTGTAGTTTTATGTGGTGGAAAAATCGACTAATCAATAATTAAAAATAACCACTCGCAGAAGAGCGGGTCGTATCCACAGGGAGGCAATGATGTATTTAAATTGTCACCGGTTAAAAACGTTTGTTCGTAGTTAGTTTATACGAGAACTAAGCCAAATTTGCCTTCAGATTAAGGTTGAATCAAGAAAACATGTTGAAATAGCAATTTTTAATAACTAGAGGATATTTTTTGCAAAGCAGATTCAATAAAATATCATTAAAAGATGACAATGACAGAAAATGTAATTATTAATGGGACGAGTACTGTAGCAAAATAGGGGATTTATTCCCCTTGGCCGTGCATGAAGAGGAATGAATAGCCGGAGGCAGGAAGCTCAGAGGAAGTTATTTGGATCGAGAGCTTTGTAGCGGTGGTGGCGGCGAGTCGCGCGGTGGCCGGAGTCAGCCGGACGGAGCTCTGATGAAGAGGGCTCTCGACGGTGGCTGTAGCTGCTGGAGGGGCGGCTGTGCATGGGAGTTGAGCGCTGCTGCGGGTGGTGCGCGAGCACACTGCTGTTGCGGATGTGCGGGAGTTGAGCGTGCTGAAGGTTGCTGGCGGGCGTGCTCTGGTGGAGGCGCTGCAGACGGCGGCGAGGGGCACTGCAGACGGTAGGCGCAGGCATGCTGGAGCAGGCGCGCGCTGAAGGTTGCTGGCAGGTGTGCTGCAAGGAGCGGGGGCGGGCTTGGCGGTGTAGATGAGCACGCTGAAGCACTGGAGAACGTGCACCTACTGGAGGCGGATGCTGCTGTAGGCTGCGTGCTTGAGTAGATGCAGCGCGCGGCGAGGAGTGAGCGGGCGCACTGCATGGAGTGGGCACGGGCTTGAAGGTGGTCTTGCGCAGCAGGATGCGCAAGAGACTGCAAGGTGGTTGGCGCTGGAGGTGAAGTGCAGCAAGGGTGGTTGCTGCTGGAATGGGGGGGGAGGTCGAAGCTTCAGACATTCGGGAAACTTCCCGGACGTCTTAAGTGACTGAGGAGTGAAATTGCAGTAGTAGTTGTGGAGGTTGTTGGTGATGACGGTGAGGGTAGTGTACTGCGAGGTGATCGCAGTAATGCGGACGATCTCCGGATGGCGGTGTGGCCTGTCACACCACACGCCCACAGTAGTGGAGGCTCGTCGCCGCGGTTGAGGTCGGCGGTGGTGAAATGGATGAGATGGACTCTCTGCACAGTGTGGATTGTTGGGGTGGAGGCCTACTCCGCTCGGTAGCCTCTCTCCTCTTTTTGTAGCTGCTTGCACGAATTTGAATGGAGAGGCGGGAGCAGATGCACCTTCTCCGCTAATCCATGAATGTGGGCTTTAGTGCGGCAGGTGGCGTTGCAGCGGCAGCCGAGCCGTTGCTGAAAAGAAGAATAAAAGATATTGTTAAAATATTATGGTTATTTATATACAAACCCTCAACTTTTATGTTAAATTAATGCATACAATGTACCTAATTGGTTAACTAATTAAATGAATGCAATTCTAAGTTAATTCTAAATGCATTTAAAATATGAATGCAATGCATGAATTATGTAATTAAATTAGAAATATAAATTAATCTATTTACATCCTAATTTATGTTAAATAAATGTTAGAATTAACCTAATGTCTAGGCACTTAAATACTTAAATAGCCCACAAATATGCGCTAATCAAATACCCCCATGCATAGTTTTTGCTAGTCCCTAGCAAAATTAAGCGATACCTAGCACTCCAAGTATACTAGTCAACCCAATTGGTCTTCCTTTAGAATCATATTAAGTTCAGACTCTAGACCCAAGGTTCCTAAGTAGTTGCTAAGTTACAAACTAGGTCGGCTAAAGACGAGTTGCAGGCGCAAGTTTCCCTGATTTCTGACTCTACCCTAAGGTTTATTGATCCCTGAGTTTAAATCATCTGTGCCTGTGCATTGGTCTGAGTTATTTGAGTTAAAGGAAAAAGTTTTTTTTTTAATAATATATATATATATTTTGTTTGATTCTTTTAAGTCTAACCTCAGATCAGCTATCAACACGGTCTGTGTCGGATTCATTGTCCCCATTACCATACCTCGAAGGGTGCCTGGCTTTCGATGCTTCGAGATAGCACTGCCCATAACGACCCCAAGAACTCCTGGCAATTGACACTTCGAGATAGTATCGCCCATGAATTTCTTAAGCGATTTCAGACCTATGGCAATCGGCACTTCGAGATAGGGCTGGCCATGGTACCTGAACCGCACAATGCGCTTACATGCCCCCAGTAGGATGGATATCCTAAGAGACAAGCGCCGAGGAGGTAATATGTTATCATCGCATCCTCAAGGTGAGTATATACTCCACCTCTCCTGCGGTGGGAACTCTTCCAATCAAAATGTGTTTTTAAGCCTCTCCTAAGTCAAAACTAAGAGAACCAAATCTCTTTTCAGAAAAAAAAGAAATTAAGTTAATTACCAGACCAAGTGTGTGAAATTTGGATGCTTGGCTTACAAGGACCCATAAACCAAAAGGTAGAATAAGACTCTAGGTACTACCCCACCTTTTAACTCAAACCCTAACTTTCCTTTCTCAACCTCTTGAGGAATGGTTCGCAACTTAACTCCTACTTAAGTTTTTAAGTCCACAAAGGACCCTAAAGGTCTAAAGCTAGTAGCTCATTTAGCTTCTAAAGTTTGACCCTAGAATTAATTTAGTCTACCCTAGAGTTCTGATTTGCTTAATAATGCAGGATCTAGCCAGTTAAGCCCAAAACTTTTTTTTTTTTTATATATGCATGCTATAAACAAAATGCCTCAGGTCCTCTCCCCCATGCCTGGTTCAAACAATGTCCTCATTGAAAACAAAAATAGCTAAAGGAAGATATTACCTGAGGCGGAGAAAGGTAGGAGCTAAGGCTCCTCAAGAGTGACTTCGTCAACCAGATGGCCATCTAAAGTTATGTACCGTTTTAACCGTTGACCATTGACGACAAAGGGAGTTGCTGAAGAGGAAGGATTTTTAATCTCCACAGCTCCATACGGAAATACTTTGGTGATTATGTAAGGCTCATCCCAATGAGATTTTAACTTCCCAGGAAAAAGCTTAAGTCTGGAATTGAAAAGCTAGACTTGTTGGTTTGGCTCAAAGGTCTTTCGAAGTATAAACTTATCATGCAAGACCTTAGTTCTTTGTTTATAAGCTTGAGAGGTGTCATAAGCATCATTCCTCAGCTCCTCAAGCTCACTTAATTTTAGAAGTCGTGCCTTACCTGCCTTCTCTAAATCCATGTTAACACTTCGAATAGCCCAAAGTGCCTTATATTCCAACTCAACAGGTAAATGACATGCTTTTTCATACACAATCCGAAAGGGAGAAGTACCCAAAGGGGTCTTATAGGCCGTTCAATAAGCTCACAAAGCATCATCGAGCTTTTGGGACCAGTCTTTCCTATCAGGTCTAACGGTCTTTTCCAAAATATTTTTTATCTCCGTATTTGACACTTCAACCTGGCCACTTGTCTGAGGATGGCAAGGGGTAGCGATCTTGTGAGTAACTCCCAGACTCCTGATTAGCCGATTGAAGTGGTGGTTTCGGAAATGAGGTCCCCCATCACTTATAATAGTCTTGGAGCAGCCGAAACGGGATATGATATTGGCCTTCACAAATTTCAAAACCACGGAGTGGTCATTTGTGCGCGTAGGAATGGCCTCTATCCATTTAGAGACATAATCAACTGCCACCAAGATATATTCATAACCATGGGACGATGGGAAGGGGCCCATAAAGTCAATTCCCCACACATCAAAAATTTCAACAGATTGAATAGGATGTTGAGGCATTTCATTCTTCTTCCCAATCATTCCAGTCCGTTGACATCTAATACAGGACTTAACAAAATTATGAGAATCCTTAAATAAGGAAGGCCACCAAAAATCGGACTGGAGAACCTTAAAAGCAGTTTTCTTAGCACCAAAGTGTCCTCCACAATGAAGTTCATGGCAAAACTCAGCACAATTTGTTGTTCCTCTTCAGGTACACGTCTCAATACTTGGTCTTGTCCAATTCTAAATAATTCTGGCTCTTCCCAATGAAAATATCTTGCTTGAGAAATGAATCTCTTTCTTTTCTGCTCATCCCAAGAGCCAGGAGTTTGCCCAGTGACCAAGTAATTTACAGTGTCTGCATACCAAGGTAAAGTTGGTGTTACCGCCATCAGAGTTTCATCGGGAAATGTCTCGCGAATGTCTCCAGAAATAGAGTCATTAAGAGGAAGGCGAGACAGGTGGTCAGCCACAACATTTTCTACTCCTTTCTTTTCACGTATTTCCAGGTCAAATTCTTGAAGGAGTAGGATCCACCTAATCAGACGTGGCTTAGAGTCTTTCTTGGCAATTAGATGTTTCACTGCTGCATGATTAGTAAAAATAACCACCTTAGACCCAAGAAGATATGACCTAAACTTCTCCAGAGCTAAAACTACAGCAAGTAATTCTTTTTCAGTGACGGTGTAGTTTTGCTGAGGTTCGGTTAAAGTCTTGCTTGCATAATGCAGCACATGAGGTCTTCCCTCAACCCTTTGTCCAAGGACTACTCCCACTGCATAATCCGAAGCATCACACATAAGCTCAAATGGGAGTGTCCAATTAGGAGCTTGGAGATAGGCGCAGAGATCAAGGCCTCCTTTAGAGTTTGAAAGGCCTCGGCACACTTTGAATCAAAACTGAAGGAAGATTTCTTCGCCAACAAGTCACAAAGTGGCCTAGAAATTTTACTAAAATTTTTAATAAAGCGCATATAAAAGCTAGCATGGCCCAGAAAGGATCTAATATGTTTGACATTCGTAGGCAATGGAAGTTTGGAAATAGAATCAATCTTGGCTTTATCTACTTCCAAACCTTGCTCGGATACAACATGCCTAAGTACAATTCCTTTCTGTACCATGAAGTGACTTTTCTCGCAGCTGAGGACTAAACCAGTCTCCTTTCATCGCTTCAACACATTCTCCAGGTGTAGGAGACACTAGTCGAAAGACAAGCCATAAATGGAGAAGTCATCCATAAACACTTCAACACACTCGTCAATCATGTCCGAAAAGATAGACATACACCGCTGGAAAGTTGCAGGGGCATTACATAATCCAAACGGCATATGCCTGAATGCAAAAGTACCGTAAGAACTCGTGAATGTTGTCTTTTCCTGGTCATCAAGAAAGACTACCACCTGATTGTACCCAGAATATCCATCGAGAAAGCAATAGTATTTATTCCCTGCCAATTTTTTGAGAATTTGATCAATAAAAGGCAAAGGAAAGTGATCATTCTGGGTAGCGGTGTTCAGCTTGTGGTAATCAATACAGACCCTCCATCCAGTTGAGGGTCTAGTGACAACTTGTTCACCTTGGTCGTTGAGTTCCACAGTAAAGCCTACCTTCTTTGGCACCACATCAATGGGACTGACCCATTTACTATCAGCAATGGGATATATGATCCCGACGTCCAACCACTTCAGGATTTCCTTTTTTACGACCTCCCTCATATTAGGGTTCAGACGTCTCTATATGTCTCTAAAAGGCTTGATGGAATCATCAGTATAAATGTGGTGCATGCAGAGTGTAGAGTTTATACCCTTAATGTCAGCAATGCTCCAAGCAATAGCTTCCTTGTGCCTAGACAGGCATTCAATCAAGGCTCCCTCCTGTGCCTTAGATAGCACAGCCGAAATGATAAAGGGGAACGTATCATTGGCACCTAGGAAAACATACTTGAGAGTGTCAGGGAGGGGTTTCAACTCAAGGTCGGGGGCTTGTATGGTTGAGGGTTTCATAATAGATGTCCCCATCTCAGGTAGCAGATCTACCTTCGGTGGAAATGATGGGGGAAGAGACTCAGCAGAAACACCTAGCAATTCCTCAAGTTCTAGTATATCCCCTTCACATTCCTCCAAGAGATGGGAATGCTCATTTAGCATGACATGCTGAAGGGGGTCATTACATAACATTGCAGGAGTTGCCTCTTCAATCAGGTCATCTATCACCTCAACTTGAGAACAATCCTCAAGTCCGGCTTGTTTGTAAGCATCAAACACATTAAGCCAGATTTTCCTGTTCCCAAAGCCCATTTTCAATGCCCCAGTATTGCAATTGATTGAAGCATGCGCAGTTGCAAGGAATGGGCGGCCCAAAATGATGGAGGGTTTGGTTGGCTTGTTGGTAGGGTCAGTGTCCAAAACTAAGAAGTCAACGGGAAAGAAGAAATCCTCCACTATTATGAGGACATCTTCCAAAATTCCCCGTGGTGTCTTAAGTGATCGATCAGCAACTTGAAGGATTACAGGGCTAGGCTTCAGATTGCCTCCCCCAAGTTGTTCATACACATAGCTCGGAAGGATGTTCACCCCCGCACCCAGATCAAATAGAGCCTCATCAATTTATAAGTCACCAATAACTACAGAGATGTATGGGGCTCCTGGGTCCTTAAGTTTTGGGGGTGTGCCATGTTGAACAATTGAGTTAATAGAATCAGGCAGGACAACTTTTGATTGGACCTGTTTTCTAGATTGTCACTTTTTCGTGCACAGGTCCTTTTAAAAGCGGGCATAAGACATAATCTGCCTGATAGCTTCAAGCAAAGGTAGGTTAATCAACACTTGCTTGAAAGTTTCCATAATCTCATCCATCTTATCTTTGGCTCCAGATGAGCCAGCAGAAGTCTACCCAGAGGTGATAAGCGCTCTGGAAATGGCTCTCTCGATCTCTGGGTGGAAGGGTTGTCATGTCGAGTAAGGGGTGGAACGGGGGCAACTTCTTCCAGTGAGGTGATTTCAAGCGGAGAAGATTTGGGCAAGTCTTCTACGGTGTGGGTGAAAGTCGGGGTGGATGGTTTTTTAGGGGGTGAGACTATAGGAGCATCGGGTTTGGAAATTTTTTTCCCACTCCTAAGAATAGTCACCGCCTGAGCATGCTCCCTAAAGACAATCCCTTTTCCTTTAGGATTTTCCTCAGCAGCACTGGGAAGCTTCCCAGTCTCCCTCTGTCTAACGGCCTCAACAAGGTATCCAATTTGTGATTTCATCTTATGTATAGCCTTGTCATGAGATTGGATGATGGCACTTTGACCTTCTTGCATAGTTTTCAACATCGCCTTCAATTCATCCATCTCAGAGGTTTTAGGTTGGGCAAAGGTCTAAGGTTGGTTCATTTGATGGTTTTGAAAGGATTATGATTTGTAATTCCTTGAATTTGAGACATTTCCTTGTCTCCATGAAAAGTTTGGGTGGTTCCTCCATCCCTCATTATAAGTGTTGGAGAAAGGGTCTTTACGAGGTCTAAGATGGAACCCTTGAGCGGCATTCAAATCCGCTTGTAAAAGCTCAGGGAATTGGGAGGCCAAGTGGCAATCCACAGTGGCGTGTGTATTGCCTTGGCAAATTAAGCATTCGGAAGCTTGGGATGTGGAGGTGTTAGGTACGAATGAACTCTGGTTCGACATAAGCCTTTCCATGTTTTGATTCAATAATTGAATCTGATAGGCTAAATTCTGGGTGTCCCTAGCCTCATTCGCCTCCAACTTTCTTTGCATGAGAGTGGGCTTTCTATCCATGTAGGCAGAATTCAAGTGAATAGAATTCTTACTCAAAGTATCAAATAAGTTCCAAGCTTCATCCTCAGTCTTAGATAGAAAGGTTCCTGCATAGGGACCATCCACAGTTTGCCTATGCGAATCATTAAGTCCGGTGTAGAACCTTTCAATCAGTTGCCATTTAGGCACTTGGTGATGTGGGCAAAGTCTCAGCAAGTCGTTAAAGTGCTCCCACGCATCATGGAATGCTTCCCCATCCTTTTGAACAAAACTCATAATTTCCCTCCTAAAGTGATTGGTTTTGCTCATAGGGAAGTACTTCTTCAAAAACTCCTTCTTCAGGGCATCCCAAGTATTTATATTATCAAGGGTGTGATACCAATACTTGGCTTTGTCCTTAAGGGAGAAGGGAAAGAGGGTCTGCATTTGAGCGTCATCAGTAACGCCCTGCAGCTTCACCGTGGAACTGACCTCGGTGAATTCCTCTATATGCTTGTAAGGGTCTTCCCTAGTAGTACCATAAAAGGAGGGTAGCAAGGATATGGTACTACTTTTGATCTCATACTAATTGTCCCCTTCAGGTCTACGTAGTGTAGGGCCAGCTTGATTGGTTGGGATGAAATATTCCTTAAGGCTCCTTTGACCGACCATTTCTACCCTTGGAAGGTCTCTTCTTAGGATTCTTTCAGGTTCAGGATCAAACACAAGTTGTCTCCTAAGAGAACACCTACCAAGCATGCACTACAAACACAATTCAAAAGGACTTGTTCGGTCTTTACAAATTTAGGCTTTTGACTTTACTTCAAATTGTAGGTGACAAAGTAAGTTGCCCAATCAATTACGTGCCTATTGTCAACCTTCGAAATGCCTAAAAAGACCTAGTTGGAGCTTAGGTATTCTTCCCTAAATCTCAAATAGTCAAGTAAATCCAAAGACGGAAGATCGAGGGATGCAAGTAGGCCTAAGCCTTCCTTTGAAGCTGTGCTTTCGCGGTGCTTCTCAACTACCCCCAAAAATCTGTGACAGGGTATCCCCCTCTTTGGATTTACAAAACCTTTGATCTCAAGTTCCGAACACTTCAAAATCCAACAGTAGGAGGGCTCTTGTCCTAGTCGTTTCAAAACTTAAGAGTGTCTAAATGAGTGCTGTGATGCAAAAGATATAAGTGTGCATTCACCGCAAAAAGATTTTGAATTTTGAATCGCACACCACGTTTGAAAATCAAATCCTTGGTTTTTAAGATGTTCCTCCTTTAATTAGTCCTTTTTCTAGAAAATATGTGACCACTTGTTAGATCGCTTCAAGACAAATTTTGTGGTCTTCAAATTAAATCCAAATGCAATGCGTGATCAGGAATAGGATGCAAAGTAAGAGAATACGTACCTTGCTTCTAGCAATCAACGATGCAAGAATGCACGCAATGTAGAGAAGTAAATCTAGAGGTTGCTCATACAGACCTAATTGGTTCGTCCTAAGGGCAGGCAGCTTCTAGCAGGTAGCTCATTTATTTATTTATTTATTATTTGTTTAAACTACTTATGCATAAGCAAATAAAAGTAAACAATCCACAAAATAAACTCAAAACCTAAATCTAAAGAAAAGGGAACATGCTCCCAAAAATTACCCAACACGGGCCTAAAACAAAATTGGGGAACAAACCCCTCAAAATATATCCCAAAACAAGGGTTTCAAACCAAATGCAATGAAAAATTAAATCTAAAGTCTTAATTCTACTCTAATCAGATTAGCGACTAAATGTACAATGATGACCATCGCATCCTCGTCCTTCTCCTCTTCAAAGTAGCTAGACAAATTCTCCTCTAGCGACGTCAAGGGTCGCCTCTCACTATGGCTGATTCCTCGCACAAAATTTCTCGCACAGGAAAAAAATAATAAATGGTCAAATCACTATGCAATTGAGAAATAATAAAAATAAAATCTAGTGAAATTATTGCGTCTGTTGCCTCCCCGGCAACGGCGTCATTTTGACATGTCGATTGTTCGCTTTAAAGTCATTTGTAGTTTTATGTGGTGGAAAAATCGACTAATTAATAATTAAAAATAACCACTCGTAGAAAAGTAGGCCGTATCCACAAGGAGGCAATGACGTATTTAAATTCGCACCGGTTAAAAACGTTTGTTCGTAGTTAGTTTGGATGAGAATCAAGTCAAATTTGCCCTCAGATTAAGTTTGAATCAAGAAAACATGCTGAAATAGCAATTTTTAATGACTAGAGGATATTTTTTGGAATGCAAATTCAATAAAATATCATTAAAAGATGATAATGGCAGAAAATGTAATTATTAATGGGACGAGTATTGTAGCAAAACAAGGGATTTATTCCCCTTGGCCATGCATGAAGAGGAATGAACGGTCGGAGGTGGGAAGCTCGGAGGAAGTTATTTGGACTGAGAGCTTTGCAGTGGTGGTGGCGGCGAGTCGCACAGTGGCCGGAGCCGGCCGGACGGAGCTCTGACGAAGATGGCTCTCGATGGTGGCTGTAGCTGCTGGAGGGGCGGCTGTGCGCGGGCACACTACTGTTGCGGACGTGCGGGAGTTGAGTGCGCTGAAGGTTGCTGGCAGGCGCGCTCTGGTGGAGGCGCTACAGACGGCAGTGGGGGGCGCTGGAGACGGTAGGCGCAGGCACGCTAGAGCGGGCGCACGCTGAAGGTTGCTGGCGGGTGCGCTGCAAGGAGCGGGTGCGGGCTTGGTGGTGCAGATGAGCGTGCTGAAGCGCTGGCGAACGCGTGCCTGCTGGAGGCGGATGCTACTGCAGGCTGCGTGCTTGAGTAGATGTAGCCCACGGCGAGGAGTGAGCGGGCGCACTGCAGGGAGTGGGCACAGGCTTGAAGGCAGTCTTGCGCAGCAAGATGTACGCGAGACTGCAAGGCTGTTGGCACTGGAGGTGATGCGGGCGAGGGCTGGCTATTGGCGCTGGAGGTGAAGTGCAGCAAGGGTGGTTGCTGCTAGAGTGGGGGGGGGGGTCGAAGCTTCAGACATCCGGGAAACTTCCCGGACGTCTTAAGTGACTGAGGAGTGAAATTGCAGTAGCGGTTGTGGAGGTTGTTGGTGATGACGGTGAGGGTAGTGTACTGCGAGGTGATCACAGTAATGCGGACGATCTCCGGATGGCGGTGTGGCCTGTCACACCACACGCCCATAGTGGTGGAGGCTCGTTGCCACGGTTGAAGCCGGCGGTGGTGAAATGGGCGAGATGGACTCTCTGCACAGTGTGGATTGTTGGGGTGGAGGCCTACTCCGCTCGATAGCCTCTCTCCTCTTTTTGTAGCTGCCTGCACGAATTTGAATGGAGAGGCGGGAGCAGATCCACCTTCTCCGCTAATCCATGAATGTGGGCTTTAGTGCGGCAGGTGGCGTTGCAGCGGCAGCCGAGCCGTTGCTAAGAAGAAGAGTAAAAGATATTGTTAAAATATTATAGTTATTTATATACAAACCCTCAACTTTTATGTTAAATTAATGCATACAATGTACCTAATTGGTTAACTAATTAAATGAATGCAATTCTAAGTTAATTCTAAATGCATTTAAAATATGAATGCAATGCATGAATTATGTAATTAAATTAGAAATATAAATTAATCTATTTACATCCTAATTTATGCTAAATAAATGTTAGAATTAACCTAATGTCTAGGCACTTAAATACTTAAATAGCCCACAAATATGGGCTAATCACCTAGCTTTCAAAATTATTTGCAAATACCCCCCTAACTTCATCAACTTCTTCACAAATAGGTCCCCTTTGCCTTCAGACTCCTAAACGCAACTTCGACGACCTTCAATCAAGGAGTTCTCCCTGATTTCTCTCCCAATCTCCTCCAAATTTGGAAGGGAGACTCCTAAGAGATTTTCCTAAGATCTAAACCTAATCTTGGGCTCTAATTCTTTCCCAATCTCCCATGTGAATGCGTGGGGGATGTGAGTATCCCACATGCGCAAATTGGATGGAGCTTGAAAGCTACCTTCCATGCCTGGAACCCCTCTCTACGACTTATAAAAGGACCCATATTGCATTCCTCACCTCCTTAGCAATGTTTGAGGCCAAAAACATCTTCCTAAACCTACCTCTGGCCCCTCTCTGACCAAGCTTGGGTGGCCCTCTTCCCCGTCTTCCTAGAGGCAGCCAACAACCAAATTGGCCTACCCATCCTCTTCCTCATCTTCCTCTACGCCTTGCTAGTCAAAGCGAGGGCAGTTCTTCCCCGTTCTTCGCTGCCGTCCCCCTCCGGAGAACTTCACCTTCCACGGCGTCGGCCTGCCAACGTCGGTGCCATTCCCACCTCCTTCATCCCCTTAGAGTAGGTAGTTAGGTTCTTTTTAGAGTTCTAGGTTAATTTTCCTATCCAAAAACCTAAAAATAGCCCTCGAAACACACGCTCAACATCATCTCTCTCATCTCCAGCCTCATCTTCAGTCCTCCAGCCACCTAGCCTCCAAACAACATGCCCAGAAGATGCGGCTTCGTCCCAAGCAACTTCTCAGGTCCTCCTTTGAAGGCATCAACCTCAGTAGCTGCCTCAGTTGGACAAGGTTTCATCTGCAGTTGACATGCGAAGGGGCTGTAGGATTTAGTCCCACATTGTAGGAATTGGAAGCAACACAGTGATATAAGTGGTTTTTCTGCATAGGGCTATTCGCCTCGAGACCACAGGGGTGAGGTCCCCTTCACCCATTAACACACCTCGGCTACCACCCATTGCCGGTGAGCCTGGACCTGGGTTACGCATATCCTAATACCCGATTACCCAGCTATCTGAGAGAAGAGGAGAGGAGGAAGGAAAGAGAGAGAGAGAGAGGGGGGGAGGGGAGGGTTTTTCTCTGTTGTGTTAAGGCGTGGTTGAACACTTAGTCGTTAGGAAGGTTTGAGGAGGAAACCCTTGGCCGTGCTTGAGAAGAAAGGAAGAGAAGAGGAAAGGCTAAGGAAGAAAACAGAAGCAGAGAGAGAAGGAGAAGACTTGAGAAGGAGAGAAGAAGAAGAGAGCAGAATTGAAGAAAAAAAGAAGAGTACTGTAGTAGGGAACATTTAAGTCGTCTGGTTCTCAAATTAGATGTCTGAGTACTTTTCCTTTATTTGAGATGATTGTGTAATTGATATACATGTGCTTAGGCTAATAATTGGTAATTTAAATTACCATTATTTTATCTTAGTTATCTTTTTGGTCTTGAAATACATTGAACTTCATTGCATATCAAATGTGACAGATTAATATTAATTGATTATCATTATTGTGCTCAAATTACAATGCTCATTTATGTTTTAATTCAAGATTTGTGTGTATATGTTGGTGAAAAATTGTAGATCGCATTTTTGATAGAAAAGGAATTCATCGTAGTATAGTCGCAAAATACGATCCAACAAAGATATTATTTTATAAAAATAACGAGACTTTGAATCCCGGTCGCTCGTCTTTGGGAGGCGTTGCTTTTACTTTTGAAATCGATCTTATCCAGCTCTACTTTATTTAGAATCGCATATCAGTTCGTGATTATTACGTATTTAAGTACGACATGCTTAGTTGTAGAATGGATAGAAAATTAAGACAGGCAACTTGAATCATGCAAATATGATAGCAATCAATAAGCTCATTGTGATTTCATAACATGGAGACATATATATATATATATATATATATATATATATATATATATATATATATATATAAAACATTTTTTTTTATTCATTCAGTGAGAGAGTTGTTTGCAACATAACTATAGATGAAAGCTTATATATAAATGCTTGAAAATCAAACCTAGCTACCAGAAAATGATTGCATACAAGAATCGATGGGAGGATTTCACATGCATCATTGGGGGAGAAGTAAGACTATACTACTAAGTAGTAAATAAAGGTAGTAAATATATGAAAACTAAGCTACTAATCTAGCAGAAGGAAGGGCATTCGGAGGTGGTCTCCGATGGCCTTTGAGTGGCTGAGAGAAGGAGGGGCGGCCAATGGAGCTTAGGCCGACCCTTGGAGAGAGGTTGGGGAGCTGATCCAGCTTCCTGGCATGGAGATGGTGGCCTCCATGGTGGTACTCAACTCGTGGAGGTGGAGTGGAGATGGAAGTGGCTAGCCTAAGTGGAATGAATGCCAAGGAAGTGAATGGGTGCAAATGGCCACCCATTGGGTCTTTTTATAGACCTAAGGGAAGCTCTCTAGAGAATTATGGAATTCTCTAGAGAGGCCTATGGTGGGAGCTCGTGGGAGAGTGAGAGAGAGAGGGTGGATGGTGATTTTTAGATCCACCAAATGCGGATCTAAAAATTGAATGGCTCTTGGTTGCTAATTTTGGCAACCAAGGCAACAACACATGGTAGAGAGTTCTAGAAAACTCTAAGCTAGATATTTTCGTGTGGATTGTGTGTGTGGGTGTGTGTGGGTCGAAACCTAGGTGGCTAGGTTGATTAGGTTAGGTTCTAGTGGGTTTAGGTCAAGGTATGTCTCAAATTAAGGTTGTAAACCCTAATTCACTAAGGTAAAGTGTAATTAAACTTAATACAAGTTTAATTGGGTGTGTGGAAAGTTAATTGAGAGTAAAAAAACTCAATTAATTTAGGTCTAGGTCAATTGGACTCTCACTGAGTCCAATTGGATAGTGTGTGCTGAGATCAGGGCTCAATTGGACTCAATGAGTCCAATTGAATAGGATGATGGAATTGACTAAGATCCAAGTCAATTAGGTTTAGTGAGGACCTAATTAGGTCCTTAGGGAGGTATAGAAGTGATGTACTAGGGTTAGGGCACCTTAATTTAGGTTCCTATGTGGTTGGAATTGGGTTTAGGGACCTAGAGATCCAAGATCAAGTCTTAAATCTCAAAACAGGAATTGGAGAGCAGTATCAGACGTCTTATACTAAAAGATTAGAAGTCCAGACTTGTTGTCTGGACGTCCAATCAAGGTCAGGAAGGATTTTGGGCTCTGTTTTGGGTATTCTGCAGAAATTGGACATCTGACAAAGTGTCTAGACGTCCAATAACACTACAGAAGTGGGTTTGAAGTGTGCGGGAGATGGCTAAGGGTCCTGGACGTCCTATAACTTATCTGGACGTCCAGATAAGGGTTGAAATTAGGGTTTTAGGGCTTCCTAGGGTGTCATGACCTAATCTAAGGGTGGTTAAGGCTTGGGGAGGTCTCTAGGCTATCTTAGGGCTAGGATGGACCGAAGCTCTTCACATTTTACTGCTTTATTCCTACTTAATAGCATAGCAAACCTTTAACTCCCTTACATTATTGTTCCTATATCGAAACTAAGTCTTCTGCTCCTGATCCAGCTTTAGATCTTGCTCCAGATCCAGCTTTAGATCCAGCTCCAGATTTGCTTATTGCCTGCAATCGACATAATGTACTTAATTAGCACATTATAAAATTATTTTATGCATAACTAAAGAAAAGCAGTAAAGATGTAAATAATGCTTATGCATGCATGAATTTCCCTAACTTATGCTAAGTTCTAACCTAATCTAGGTCAATTAAGACTTATGATTGCTGCGCAATTAGTATATTCCTATTTGCTCCCTGTGTTCGACTTCAGACTTCATTTCTAGGTATTTGAGTTATAAATATTATTTATTTTCGATTGATTTCGACCTATACTGCAACGCATCTATTAAAACATCGATTTCGAATGATAAACAATACTTCTCGGGTGAGTGACTTTTTGATCGAAAGGTATCATCTGCCTCGAACCTCCTTAGTCACCCAAAGATTTTTTTGGGTGCCTCAATTGGGTCCATCACACATTTTGTCCCTCATTTGGCTCTTTAGTGCATGTTCGGGAGGAGGTCCTTAAGACCACTCTTGAGGCCT
Organism: Thalassia testudinum; assembly: GCA_037157565.1. NCBI lineage: Eukaryota > Viridiplantae > Streptophyta > Magnoliopsida > Alismatales > Hydrocharitaceae > Thalassia > Thalassia testudinum. Next base: position 9,616,403 of record JAZHRO010000058.1, on the reverse strand, counting down.
CCATTAGCAGTACATTCTTGTCAAGGCCAAGCCTCGACTCACTTGTTTGTGCTACCACCCGACCAAATTGATATTTCTTTCGACTTGTCTGCTTCTGAGTCCAGATCTCCTTCATCCGCATCCATGGAGAATCATGAAGAAGAACCCAATCTCCATAATTAGCTACAGTGCCTTAATGATCTATTTTAGGCATTCATGAATCCACTACAACATCCTCAGATGCGAGATCATTACAATCCCATTGCGGTAGTAATCAAAACTAGAGTGCAAATCCCAGCTGGAGGACCTGATACTGAACTCAAGCCCAATATGCTCCATGGTATCCCCAAGTTCCATGGGATGAACTCCGAAGATCCTTTCTAGCACATCCAGCAGTTGAAACATCTGGCCTAGACTTTCAGGCCACTTGGTTAGAATCAGGACATCCTACTCATGAAGATGTTCTCCTTCTCACTCTTGGATAAGGCTGCCCACTAGTATCAGACTCTAAACCATTCGATCAACACATGGGAGGAACTCCAATCTGAATTTCTGAAGAAATTCTTCCTAGTTGGTCGGACGAATGCACTGAGGCACCAGATCACACATTTCTCACAGAATGCAAGAGAACCACTTCACGAGGCATGGGAGTGCTTCTTGGATCTCATGTAGAAATGCCCCCATCACGGAGTTCCTAAATGGGAATAGGTCCAGTCTTTTTACCAGGAACTCCATGAGGATATCAGGCTCTTTGTCAATGCAACCTATGGTGGCAACATCATGGGTTAACATGAAGATACTGTTTGGGAGATTCTCGAGAATATGTGGGAGAACTCCATAAATAATGAATCTATAGGTATGTTCGACAGGACGACTATCCATTGATGTAAACATGTTTATATCACATAAACTGTCTATTTATGAGTGTTCTTAGGTGTAGAGTTGCATCATACATTATAAATATTGCATAACATGCATCATCTTGCATTTAGGTTAGATTGTATAAAGTTTAGGTTAATTTTCTCTTTTGTGGCTAGGTTACAGGGTGATATTCAATCGAGACCTTGGATCGAACATCCAACCATATGGATTTGATCAGGGTGATGATCGGAGTTCAACGACTCTAAGATCACCCTGATTGGACTTCCGTAGCATCAAATATAATCCGAGGAATGTGAGAGATCAAGAGCCAAGATGGTGTAAATCCATACTTTAGATGACAAATCCGACCCTATGGATGGGTTCGGATCGACGATCACAGCCCAATGATGTGAAAATCAGCCTAATCTGACATCTGTGACACCATCTACAAGACATAGAAGATGGACGACCAAGATGGCACCACGTGGGGCCATCCTTGCCGCTCTATCGGCTTAAGGACTCGATGCTACCCTCTCTCTCCTCAACTACACGGATAATCTCAACCGTTGGATCAAGATCCAACGACTGAGAGAGCTCGCAACTAAATTCAACGCTGATGGGAATACCATCATGAGTCCTAACTAGCTTATTTTGACCCAATGAAGAGAATGAATGCTCCTACATAATCAACTGAAGGTCATAATTCATTGCATAACCTTTATAAGAGAAACATAAGAAAAAAAGGGGTAAAGCTGTAATTTTACCAATGCAGTACAACCACAGGTTTTCTCAAGGGCTAAACAAAGGTTAAATGGTCTTAATAAGATAACAAGTGGGCTGGATTTGACAGAAAAGGGTTTGTATGTGTTCTGTGAATTGAATGATTTCTTGAAATCCTAAAAACTGACCTACTTAATTAACCAAGGTTCTAGTCAGGATAAAATTCACTTAAACCCTCTAAAAATCATAGAAAAATATTCTCTAGGGTTTAGTACCTTCAATTTGGCCATTAGAATCCATGTTGACCTAAAATGGGATCTCAGATAGATATTTACCCTAATTTGGGTTTTTACATAAATTACCTAGTCAAACGTGGTCAAAATCAAAATCCAACTTCACCATTGGATTCCTTAGGTCCAAATTAGGTTTGTACCAAAATTTGGTCCCAAAATGAGTTTGCCTTGACCTAGTTTGAAAAAAGGTCTTATCTGATTATATTTCTACTCCTAACTTTCAAAAACCCTTGCTAACAGCACCCTAGCTTTCTCGTTGTCTTCACAAGTAGGTCCCTCCGACATTATCGCAGAGGAAACCTACTTCGGCGACCTTTGACAGGGACGTTCTCCTTGATTTCTCAGGGAATCTCCTCCAAAATTGGAAGGAAGATCCTCTGAGAAATTCCCGTCAGTCTGAACCCATCTTTGAGATCTGATTCCCTCCTAATCTCTCATGCGAACGCATGAGATATTTGGGTATGCTAATAAACTCCATCTCCGTCAACCTTCCAATCTTGAGAAGCGTGCTTCCCAAGCCCTAATTGCCCTTCAGAGCTCTATTTAAAGAAGCCCAGATCTCCCTGACCTCTTCACGCTCGAATTCGACTACGAATAGCACCAATTCTTCTCTTCCCCTCACGGCCGAAGGCTCCTCGACGTCCGGTGACCTTCCCTTCTCCTCCTCACCATTTGACCATCATACCTGCGGTGGATTCCTCCTCCCTGCCATCGTCCGCGTCTCGCCGTACCAGCAGACACCACCTCCTCCTTCGCCGTTCCCACCTCATCGGAGCCGCCTTCATCTCCGACGTCGGCCATACCAGACCTGATGCCCTCGCTCACCCCCTTCATCCACTAACTCCCTAGCTAAGTTCCCTCTCACCTCTACTTTCTTTCCGCATTTATTCCACTTCAAATTGACCACTGCCGCCCCCTCGCACCTTCATCTCCTTCATCTTCGAGCACCAACTCTGGCGAGTCCATCCCACCTTCACAAGCCACCACAACTCTCGTCGACAAGCCGACAACCTCTGCCTCACCTCACTGAGCACTTCCCCTCACTTCACTCACCGTGCCACTCACCCAAATCACCCCCCGAACACACCCACTCACTCTCACATAGTGTGCCCTAGGCGCATACTCGCAAGCACCCACAAGCCATGCCACCACCCCAGCATATCCACCGTGCTCCGGCGATCCTCTCTGAACGATTTGACGTGGCCGTGGGGCCGTTCTACTGATTTCAGGTTCAGGCCCCATCTGCCATTGGCGAGCAAGCTTGAAGCATGCTTGAAGCCACTCTAGGTGCTGCCAAGGCCAGGCTGACACTCCCAGGATGCGTAGACTTACTTCACGCACAATCCCAGGCCTTCAATTCTAGTAGAATGCCATAGCAGTTGCTGCAATTGGATGCAACAACCTCTACCGCAGGCACGTGAGAAGATGGGACGCGGATAGAATTCTAGTAGAATGCCATAGCAGTTGCTGCAATTGGATGCAACAACCTCTACCGCAGGCACGTGAGAAGATGGGACGCGGATAGTCCCACCTCGGAAGTGAAGGGGCACCTGCGCCCGCATAAGTTGATTTGGTGCTTGTAGCTGTTCGCCTCAGTACCACGGGGTGAGGTCCCACTCACCCGACTCGGTCTCGTCCGCGACACGCCCTGCGGACCTAGATGACCCGACCTGACTTACACTCCTTGCCCACCATCGCACGTTGGTGGGCCTGGTCCTGGGTACGCACCCGACCCGATTACCTGAATTCCTTTGTGTCTTTGGGAGAGCGGATCCTAAGAGAGAGAGGAGAGTCACGCGGGTAGGGGTAGGGTTTTGCTACAGGGATCTCTGGCCGACACTTAGCAAATTTTGAAGAAGAAGAGGAGGCCAGGGTTGTAGGCAGAAGGAAGAAGAGAAGGCTTGCAAAGGCAAAGGAAGAAGGAAGAAGAAGAAGAGGCCAAAGACAGAAGCTGAAGAGAAAGAGAAGGATCATAGAAGAAGAAAAAGAAGCTAGCAGCTGAAGAAGTGAAGGCCTGAAGAGAAGAAGAAGAGCAAAGGCAGAGATAGAGAAGAAGCAAAGAAGGATCAGACACTTTAAGTCATCTAATTCCTTCATCGGACGACAGATTCTAGTTTCCATTGCATATTCAGACATTGAGTTCTTTGGTGATATTGTAGGAGTATTTGGTAATCTACATCACCATTTTACTCCCATATTTTTGCACATTGCCATTGCTATTATTGTAAATTCTTTTAATTTTAAATTGTGATCTTGATTTCTAAATACCAATTTGCTCCTTATGTTCGACCTCGGAAATCTTTTCGAGTAATAAAATTGTATTTGTTTTCAAAGCAATTTCGACTATACTGCAACACGATTATATTTAAACATCGATTTCCCTATGTTAACAAGCCTCGCACCTCAAACCGCTGCGTAGCACAGTGGTTAAGGTGCTACTCAAGCAAGGAGCATGAGTTTGAGCTGCTCGCGTATGCCTCTCCTCATGTGGATGAGCGCAATCTTGATCATGCGATCAACTATGAACGCCCAGGATCTTTCAATCAGACAGACGTGCAATCGGACGTGGTTCTGCACGCGCGATCGCACACGCTTAATGAGTGAAGCTGAAGCGGGTGAGGAGCGTTTTAAGTCATCTGATCTTGAGATCGGATGGTTGAGAATCAAAGAACATGGTTAAGCGTTGGGCACGAGGAGGCGAGGGGGCATGCGCACTTCAACTAGTGACGAATAAATCCGTCACTAAAGACCCTTAATTTATTATTTTGAACTTGAAATTACCTTTTTGCCCCCAACCTCTACACCTATAAAAAGGCCTATGCTCCCCACATTTCAATCATCCCCTCCTCTCTTCTCTCACCCCCTCCAAAGCTCTAAGAGCTTGTCCCAAACTCGGGATGCTCAATTAGAGTTAAATTATAATTTTTCCACCTTCTCATCTCCTTCATGAAGCATTCCGCGGTGGTCCACTCACCGCCATTCGGGAAGCGGATCCCACTACGATGTTGTCCTGCCCCGTTCTCCATCATCCCTCGTCATTCTCCTTCTTCCTGCATCTCACCACCTTCTTCTGGGTGCTCCGTCGTTGCAGCTCATCCTCCAAGTAGTCGTCGAAGAGGATAACTTCTCTGTACCTTCTCTTTTACCTCTTTCTAGTGTAGATTTCCCTCTTTCTAGTGTAGTGAGTAGTTGTAATTGTAATGAACATTAGCTTTTGGTAATGAGATCCAGGTTTATTCTATCTCTATTTTATTTTTATTTATAATATTCTCTCTCTTTCTTCTAATATTTATTCTTTAAGTAGATAGCTAGTTTAAATTCAATTTAACTAGCTAATCTGCTTTGTGACAATTAAATAAACGTGATTTTGAATCAAATGTCCGCCTCCCTATGTTCGACCCAGAATTCCTTTAGAGTTTTGGTTAAATTTATCTATTGATGGATTTCTTCGCAAATAAAACTACAACGACGGGTTTCCAAAACTCAACTCCCATTTGCGTACGTTTTCCGACTCAAACACCCATGCATTGGCAAACATGTGGGGGGCACACGAGGCTCAAGGCCTGCCCACATCCATCGATTTGGAGCTGGTAGCCAGTCACTTGGACAATATCTCAATTATCAAGAAGAAGGTGGATGACTTGACTTGACGTTTGCAGAGAGCCACCTAGCACAACAAAACACGTATGTGCAACCACCCTCCGGTAGGGAGGCTGTGCATAACATTTACCACCACTCTCACCAGGGGATGGACTCATATCCACCCCCATCTGATCCTTGTTTTGGAGGAAACTCTAAACCTACCTGTTCTAGTTGGGGGAACTTTAAACTCTCGTACTTTGACTTCTCTAGAGTTCCTAAGACCTGCGAGGATCTCCATGCCATCTAGAATGATCCATTCTCTAACACCTATAACCTTGGATGGCATAATCATCCCAACTTCTCCTGGTTGGGGAACAATCAGAATTCGAGATCTCAATTCCAGCCCCGACCACAGGCTTTGTACCCATATCAGCCCGTTTAGCCCAGGCCCAATCTGAATTATCAATTCGGGCCGTCAAGGGAAGATTAAATGACTCTAATCCTATAGTCCCTGGCTGACATTTGAAAGACCAACGCAACTATATAGAAACAACACAAAGACGAGATCACAGTGGTTCGAAATCAACTCACACAGATGGCAGGATCTTGCCATCCTGGTGCACTTCCATCTCAACCTCTACCGAATCCAAATAACATGTAGAACTAGAGGGACGTTATAAACCCGAATCAGGGCCAAGCACATTGCGTATATCAGGGTCCTTCTGCTCCATCACCCAATGGGATGGAGGCTTCAACATCATACTCGGGATATCAGTAGCAGTCACCTATTTTGCCGACTACAAACCAAAACCAGGCGGGACTTAATTCCGTTACCACTCGTAGTGGCAAATCGACTCAGGATCCACCTTATCCTAGCCATGACGAGTTTGAGAGTTCAGAGCCTAACCCTAGGATGGTTATCCAGGATACTCCTATCCCAGATCTAGAGCTTGAACCAATCCTAGAGGAACCTACAGAGGTTCCAATTCCTGAGGCCTTGACCAAAGGAAAGAGGAAACCCAAACCTGTGACACTTAAGGAAGTCTAGTCAAGCTCTTCGAGCAACTCCAAATAAACATCATCTTGATGGATGCGATCTGCCACGTACCGGCTTACGTGAAATTTCTGAAGGACTTATGTACACCAAAACGTAAGCCGCAAAATAAAGATGGGAGTCTGATCATTCTATCTAAGCAAGTTAGCTCAATCATCTTGGGCAAACTCTTGCAAAAAGCAAAAGATCCTGGCACCGATCTGATCTCCTGTAAAATCGGTGATTTAGAATTTGATCGAGTACTGTTGGATTTAGGAGCCTCCATAAACCTAATCCCTACATCCCTACTAGACCACTTTGAGGAGATTGAGCTCAAATCGACTGAGGTGACCTTGCAATTAGTAGATAGATAAATCAAGTCACTTAGAGGAGTCCTCGAGGATGTTCTAATTTGGATCCGAGATTTCTATTTCTCGGTGGACTTCATCGTACTAGATATGGACACTCCTGAAAATTTGAGGAATACACCAATCATCTTAGGGAGACCATTCTTAGCCACAGCTAGGGCAAATATCAGCTGTAAAGAGGGCCAGATCGAGTTAAAATTCAGGAATGAGATGCTAAAGATTGATATCTTTAAGGCCCAGAAAGGAATAAACCGTGGGGCAATCGAGGAAGTATGCAACATCAGTTCTGTGGTTGAGGATCCGCTTACAGAGGAAGACCAGATCATCCCTGATCCTTAAAGCCAAGAAAATTTTGACGTACAGATAGAAGAGCTAAAAGTTGATCTAGATTCAGCCTTATGTCCCACTTCATCTTCTGAGGCCCATCTCGAACCTCCATCTGCTGCTGATAACCCGGTTATGGAATTGAAGCCCCTTCCAGATCATCTGAAGTACGTCTTCTTGGGTTCCAATCGAACATTTCCTGTGATCATCAACTCCCGACTCACAGCTGATCAGGAGACAAAGCTGATTTCTATCCTCTAGCAGCATCGAAGAGCCATTAGATGGACTCTCAATGATCCGACTGTATAAGCCCTTCGTATTGCATACATCATATCTACATTGAAGAGGTCTCACGACCATCCCGAGAGATGCAGAGAAGACTCAATCCAAATTAGTAGAAGGTCATGAAGAAAGAGATCATCAAGTGGTTAGATGCTAGTATTATCTACCCGATCTCTAATAGTCGCTAGGTGACCCCGATCCAAGTTGTGCCTAAAAAGGTAGGGCTTACTGTGATTATGATTGAGTCTGGAGGGACCATCCTGACCTGTATTACGAATTCATGGAAAGTCTGTATAGACTATCGAAAATTAGTGCCTCCATAAAAAAGATCATTTCTCGCTTCCGTTGATTGACCTGATTCTCAAGAAACTGGTGGGAAATCGATTTTTCTATTTCTTGGATGGATACTCTAGATATAATCAAGTGGCAATTCATCCCAAGGATTAGGAAAAGACCACCTTTACTTGCCCCTACAGTATGTAGGTGTTCCATAGGATGCCATTCGGGCTATACAAATCACCTGCCACCTTTCAACGGTGCATGCTAGCCATATTCTTAGATATGGTAGGTGACGAGTCGATTTTCACTTTTGAATAAGATGATTAAGATGATTTGTCGTTGTATTTTAAAGTGGTGGAAAATCAACTAATCAAAGTATTAAATTGAATATGAACCACTCGAGAGAGCGGGTCGTGTCCACAGGGAGGCATGGGCCTATTTCAAACTCGCAAAAGTTGTTAACAATTGTTTATCAAAGATTTCCCCCAAACATAGAATTGAAATCCTTCTAAATTAGAGTTATAACAAAGATTCTAGTATAAAGGGAAAGAGGAGAGGTACTTGCAAAAAATCAAACAACATATCTATTCCATTTAATGAAAAATGTTGGGTTGGCAATTGCAACGGATGTAATAACTAATACTGATGCAACTATAGCAAAATAGGGGAGTGGCTTCCCCTTATCCGTGAGTGAGGAGGAGACCAAGGCCGACGGCGAGCTTCTCATCAGAGGAGTGCCAGAGGGAGAGCTTTGCAGCGGTGGGTCTAACGTGGTGAGAGACGACCTGAGGTGGTCGGACGGTGGAGATGAGCCGCTGCGGTGGATGTTGGCTGCAGCTTCTGTGCGTGGAGATGAGGGGTCGCGAGCGTGGAAGCTGCTGGAGGATGCAGCAACTGAGAGGGAATTGTGCTCGTGACTGCTGCTGCTGCACGCCGTTGGCCACGCGGGTGCAAGGGGAGGCACTTTAGCTGCTGCTGCTAGAGGGTGCGTAGGTGCATGCTGCGGGCGTGGCGGAGGTGCAAGAGAGGGAGCTGTGCATGCTGGAGGGTTGGTCGGGGAGTGGCTGCTCGCTGTTGCTGTGCACGAGGAGGCACAGCGAGGGGGTGATGGCCTGTGCGTGCGTGCACGGGTGCAGGCTCGCGAGCTACGCAGCAGCTGCTGCAGCACGCTACAAGCACGATGGCAGTGGCTGCTGCATCTGCGTGGGCAGTTGGGCACCGCACGTGGACGTGCGTAGTGCATGGGAGAGGAAGCCACTGCATGCTGCTGAAGGATGCGCGAGCACGGGAGTGTTGGTGAGTGCTGCTGCTGCGCATGGGAACTTGCTCGGGCAGACGGAAGCGCAGCAAGGGGCATGCGTTGGAGATGAGAGGGCGTAGTGAGGGCACGCGCACTGGAAGCTGGTCGGGGCTGCTCGTTGTAACTGTGTGCGTGGAGAGGAGTGGCGCACTCACGAGGAGGGGGTGACGGCTGGTGGCTGTTCTGTTGAGGTGGTGGTCTCGTGGAAAGGAGTAGATGCGTAATTTCTGTAGGTACCTTAGACGTCTGGGATCATTCCCAAACATCTTAACTGATTAGAAAGATGAAGGTGCAGGTGATGCGTGGAGGTAGTGAGGGTGTTGACGATGGTAGCAACGCACGCTGAGGTACTCACGGTATCTGCACAAACTAATGGTGGTGCAGCAATTTGTCACCCTGCTTACCTGCAGTGGCGTGGAGTTGTGCACACGATAGGAGGCCGGCGGTGGTGGAATGGAGGAGAATTTGATCTCTACGCAGTGCTGGGTCGGGGATGGTGGCTTGCCAGTGATGGTGGAGCGGACTCTTCCTTTATGCTACAAGAGGAGTGCAGCTGCAGGCGGACGTTGGCTGAAGAAGAGGCGACACAGATCGTGGGAACAGAGATCCACGATTGTCGCTTGTGCATTGTCTTTCCTGCATGCATCCGTTGGAGAAGAAATAAATAAAATAAAGAAAAGAAATGAGGGGTTATTTATGTGCAAACCCTTAACTTCTATGTTAAATCCAAAACACTATATATAATGTACCTAAGTGGTTAACTAATCAAATTCATGTCATTCTAACTCAATTCTAAATGCATTTAATCATGAATGCAATGCATGAATTATGCAATCAAGTCAAAAATCCAAACTAACCTATTTACATCTTGATGCATGCTAAATAAATGTTAAAAATAACTTAATCTGTGGGCATTGAAATACCTAAATAACCCACAAATACGGGCTCATCAAATGCCCCCTGCTTAGTTTTTGCTAGTCCCTAGCAAATTCAAGCAATAACCCAACTCTTCAAGTGGGCTAGCCAACCCAATGATTCTTCCTTAACAAACATGTTAAGTTCAAACTTTAGACCTAAGGTTCCCAAGTAGTTACTAAGTTACAAACTAGGTCAGCTAAGGATGTGTTGCAGGCATAGGTTTCTCTGATTTCTAACTCTACCCTAGGGTTTATTGGTCCCAAAGATTAAAGCATCTGTGCATGTATAATGGTATGATTTATTTGATATTGGTATGATTCCCAACCTAGAAAGAGGATTTTTGTTTTATATATTTATATATATATATATTTTTTGTTTGATTCCTCTAATTTAACCTTGGATCATCTATCAACATGGTCTGTGTCGGATTCATTGTCCCCATCACCGTACCTCGAAGGTTGAGATAATATCGCCCATGGATTTCTAAAGCAAATTCAGGCCTGTGGCAATCGGCACTTCGAGATAGGGCCGCCCATGGTACCTGAATTGTACAATACGCTTACATGCCCCTAGTAGGATGGATATCCTAAGAGACAAGTACTGAGAAGGTGACATGTTATCATCGCATCCTCAAGGTGAGTATATACTCCACCTCTCCTGTGGCAGGAACTCTTCCAATTAACTTATGTTTTCAAGCTTCTCCTAAGTCAGAACTGAGAGAACCAAAATTTTTCTCCAAGAAAGGAATTAGGGTGATCACTATTTACACAAGATCAAGTGTATGTGAAATGTGGATGGTTAGGTTACAAGGACCCGTAAACCAAAAGGTAGAAAAAGATATCAAGTACTACCCAGCTTTTAACTCAATCCCTAACTTTCCTTCCTCAACCTCTTGAGGAATGGTCCGCAACTTAACTCCTACTTGAGTTTTTTCAAGTCTACAAAAGACCCTAAAGGTTTAAAGCTAGTAGTTCAACTTAGCTTCTAAGTCAAACCCTAGAGTCAACTTAGTCTAACCTAGAGTTCTAGTCTCCCTAAGAATGTAGGACCCAGCCAGTTAAGCTCAATAATGCAAAATGTGTTTTTTTTAACAATGCAAATGTATGCAATGCAGAATGTTTTAACTAAATGCATGAATGCACTATATATAAATGTTATGTACAGATGCCTTAGGTTCTATCCCCCCATGCCTGGTTCAAACAATGTCCTCATTGAAAATAAAATGGCCAAGGGAAGATGTTACCTGAGGCGAGAAAGAAAGGAGCTAAGGCTCCTCGAGAGTGGCCTCGTCAACCAAATGGCCATCCAAAGTAACGTAAGGTTTTAATCATTAGTTGTTGACGGTACAGGGTGCTGCTGAAGAAGGGCTCGTGATCTCCACAGCCCCATGCGGAAATACTTTGGTGATAATGTAAGGCCCATCCCAACGTGATTTCAATTTTCCTAGAAAAAGCTTAAGTTTGGAATTTGTTGGTTGGGCTCAAAGGTCTTTCTAAGGATATATTTATCATGCAAGACCTTAGTTCTCTCTTTATAAGCTTGAGAGGTGTCATAAGCATCATTCCTCATCTCCTCAACTTCAGTCAACTCCAGTAGACGTGCTTTACCTACTTACTTTAAATCCACGTCGACACTTCGGATAGCCCAAAGTGCCCTATGTTGAAGTTCAACAGGTAAGTGGCATGCTTTCCCGTACACTATTCGGAAGGGGACATACCCAAAGGGGTTTTGTAGGCAGTTCGATAAGCCCATAAAGCGTCATCGAGCTTTTGGGACCAGTCCTTCCTATCTGGCCTAACAGTCTTTTCTAAAATATTCTTGATCTCCCTATTTGACACTTCAACTTGGCCACTTGTCTGAGGATGATAAGGGGTAGCAATCTTGTGAGTTACTCCCAGACTCCTGAGTAGTCGATTGAAGTGATGATTCCGGAAATGAGGTCCCCTATCACTTATAATCATCTTGGGGCAGCCAAAGCAAGATATGATATTGGCTTTCACAAATTTCAAGACCACAGAGTGGTCATTTGTGCATGTAGGAATGACCTCTATCCATTTGGAGGCATAATCCATTGCCACCAAGATATATTCAAATCCATGGGATGAAGAGAAGGGACCCATGAAGTCTATCCCCCAAACATCAAAAATTTCCACAGGTTGGATAGGGTGTTGGGGCATCTCATTCTGCTTCCAAATCATTCCAGCCCGTTGACATCTAAGACACGCCTTAACAAAGTAATGGGAATCTTTAAATAAAGAAAGCCACCAAAAATCAGACTGGAAAACCTTAAAAGCTATTTTCTTAGCACCAAAGTGTCCTCCACAATGAAGCTTATGGCAAAATCTCAACACACTCTGTTGCTCTTCTTCAGGCACACATCGTCTCCAAACTTGGTTTTGTCCAATATGAAATAATTCTGGCTCTTCCTAATGAAAGAATCTAGCTTGGGAAATGAATCGCTTCCGTTTTTGTGCATCCCAAGAGCCAAGGGTTTCTCCAGTGACCAAGTAATTAACTATATCCGCATACCAGGGTGAAGTTGGTGTTACCGCCATAACGGTTTCATCAGAAAATGTCTCGTGGATGTCTCCAGATGGAGAGTGATCAAGGGGAAGGCGAGACAGGTGGTCATCCACTACATTTTTCACTCCTTTCTTTTCTCGAATTTCCAAGTCAAACTCTTGAAGGAGTAGAATCCATCTAATTAAATGTGGCTGAGAGTCTTTCTTGGCAATGAGATGTTTCACTGCCGCATGATCAATAAAAATGACCACCTTGGATCAAAGAAGACCTAAACTTCTCCAGAGCAAAAACTACAATAAGTAATTCCTTTTCAATGACTGTGTAGTTTTGCTGTGGTTCAGTTAAAGTCTTGTTAGCATAGTACAGCACATGTGGTCTTCCCTTAACCCTCTGTCCAAGAATGGCTCCCACTAGATAATCTGAAGCATTACACATCAGCTCAAATGGGAGTGTCCAATCAGGAGCTCGGAGAATAGGTGCAGAGGTCAAGGACTCCTTCAGCATATGAAAAGCCTCGGCACACTTTGAATCAAAATCGAAGAAAGATTCCTTCGCCAATAAGTTGCAAAGTGGCTTAGAAATTTTGCTGAAATTCTTAATGAATTGCCTATAAAAGCCTGCATGGCCCAGAAAGGATCTAATCTGTTTGACATTCGTGGGCAATGAGAGTTTGGAAATAGAATCAACTTTAGTCTTATCTACTTCCAAGCTCCTTTTAGACACAACATGCCCAAGTACAATGCCTTTTTGTACCATGAAGTGGCTTTTCTCCCAGCTGAGGACTAAACTAGTCTCCTTACATCTCTTCAGCACATTCTCTAAGTGCAGGAGACACTGGTCAAAAGACGAGCCGCAAATAGAGAAGTCATCCATAAAAACCTCGACGCACTCGTCAATCATGTCTAAGAAAATGGACATCATACAGTGCTGGAAAGTTGTTGGTGCATTACATAATCCAAATGGCATACACCTGAACGCAAAAGTGCCGTAAGGACTAGTGAAAGTTGTCTTATCCTGGTCATCAGGGAAGACTGCAACCTGGTTGTACCCGGAATATCCATCTAAAAAGTAGAAATACTTATTCCCTACCAATCTCTCTAGGATCTAATCAATAAAGGGCAAGGGAAAGTGACCCTTCTAGGTAGCGATGTTTAGTTTACGGTAGTCAATGCAGACCCTCCAACTAGTTTAGGGTCTGGTCACCACTTGTTCACCCTGGTCATTTGTTTCAACCGTGAAGCCTACCTTCTTTGGCACCACATGGATTGGACTAACCCATTTGCTATCTGCGATGGGATAAATGATCCCAGCATCCAACCACTTCAGAATCTCATTTTTAACCACCTCTCTCATGTTGGGGTTAAAATGTCTCTGCATGTCTCGAAAGGGTTTGATGGAAGCATCACTATAAATTTGATGCATGCAGAGCGTAGAGTCTATACCCTTAATATCAGCAATCGTCCAAGCTATGGCTTCCTTGTGCCTTGAGAAACAATCTAACAAGGCTCCCTCTTGCACTTTAGATAGTGCAAATGAGATGATTACAGGGAGCATATCATTTGGCCTAAGGAATACATACTTGAGAGAGTTTGGGGGGGTTACAGTTCAAGGTCGAGGGCTTGTATGGTTGAGGGTTTCATAACAGAAGTCCCTATCTCAGGTAGTAGATCTACCTTAGGCAGACATGATGAGGAGAGAGACTCGGTAGAAACTCCAAGCAATTCCTCAAGTTCTAGCACATGCCCTTCACATTCCTCCAAGAGATGGGAATGCTCATTAAGCATGACATGTTGAAGGGGGTCATCACATAAAATTGCAGGAGTTATCTCTTCAATCAGATCATCTAACACCTCAACTTGGGAACAATCCTCAAATCCAGCTTGTTTATAAGCATCAAACACATTCAGCCGAATTTTCCTGTTCCTAAAGCCCATTTTTAACGCCCCAGTGTGACAATTAATTGAAGCATTAGAAGTCGCAAGAAAAGGGTGGCCCAAGATGATTGAGGGCTTGGTTGGTTTGTTGGTAGGGTCAGTGTCCAGTACTAGAAAGTCAACGGGGAAGAAGAAATCCTCTACTTATGGGATCTGTAAATCACAAGCACACTAGAAGTGGGGATAAATAGTGTGGTAAAAAAGAATTTGCAGGACAAATCAAACCACAAAATGCACAAGATATATAGTAGTTTCCCTCATTTGAGTATTCCACTACCTGAGTCTCCCAACTTAGGATTTTTAACCCGATTCCCTTAATCCGGAGAGAATCAATTTATTAAAACCTGAGGTAATTAACATGTTACCTCAACCCAATTACAAGATATTGAAAAGAAATAAAGATACAGGTGTAAGCAAAATATAAATAAAAGCTTACAACTAATCCCCAACTTTCCAATAATTATATTGCTTAATATGAGTATGTAAATTAATTTAACAAGAATATTAAGGTGTAAAACAAACAAATTTATCAGAGAAGAACACAATCGCCTTCATGACTTGTTGCAAGTGGAGAATGGCCTTGAGAGAATTGCAACAAGACAAGCTCTTTTGCAGCTAGCAATTTGAGAAATTAAGGTGTAGGTAAAGATAGAATTTTTTGACTTCTTTGTTGTGTGCAAAGGACACTCAAGGAATGCTTATATAACCCACTAAGCACCTTCCCTACGATTACTAGCCATTAGGGGCAATTTGAGAAGATTAAAGATAGGTTTAATTGCAAAATAGCCGTTCAGATTGGTCACAACGATTAGTTGGTATCAGTACTAAACTTTTGGGACTGGTACTGACTGCTTACAATCAGCCCAACTAGGTCACCAGGTACCGATACTCATAATGAGTACCGGTACTTGTGACTCACAGATTTGGATCCAGTGACCTACATGTACTGGTACTAGTGATTAGTACCAGTACTTGTAAGGTCCAGGCAAAAACCAAGTGCACAAATTGTGACCACTTGGTTCCGGTACTCACAATGAGTACCGATACTTCTTCACAGTTTGAGACTTAGGCCCAAACCTGTGCCTAGCATGTACCAGTACTTATAACCAGTACCGGTACTTGCTACAAGTACCAAAATTTGTAAGTGTAAGTCAATTTTTAGAGATATCCAACCTACTCTGAACGATTTTATTTTGAAAAAATTGATTTTGAGTTTTGAAACGAGTGAATGAACAATTTTCTGAACCCTAATTATCTCTACTATGATTTTAACTCCTAGATTCTATTTTACTTGTTAGGAGGCGTACAAAGATTCTTAAAAACAATTAATACAACAAAAAATAGTCTTTTAATCTTCTTCCTACATATGCTATCCTGTTGCTTGCATCCATAGATTCTTTTGACCTGTAATACTTCATAAATACATTAGATTTAAAAATGGTTTTCTTAACACCAAAACATAGAAGAGAGATGGAACTAGGTTCCAACAATCTCCTTTTTGGTGTTGACAAAACAAACAAGATAATACTCATATTTAAAAATAAACAAACTTAATAAGAGAAGAATAAAAACTCCACAAGGAGTGAAAAACCTCCCCCTCAAACCAAGCTCTCCCTATTTTAACTATGAAGTACAATCATTTCTCCCCCTTTTTGTCGAGCAAGTAAAAAGATGAGCAACTAGTTGAAATAAAACATAACATGATACATGAATAAGCAACAATTTCACATAAACAAAGCATGATACATGAATTATAACATGATAAAGTTCAGAAGGCTTGAAACAATTTTAACACATAATTGTCTGAAAAGTCATACAAATTTAACAATCATCAAAATGAAAACTAAGCTAATTTCTAGGATGTTTTCTAATTAGCTTTTGAACATGTCCACCATCATCATCATCATCGTTGTTGTCATCATCATTGTCGTTATCATCTTCATCTTCATTATCACTTTCTTCATATGAAATTTCTTCATGATCTTCCATGTCTTCTTCTTCTTCATCATCATGAAGAATAGGTTCTTCTTCCACCATTGAAATAGGAGATGGATCTTGAAAATTCTTCTGCCTTCTTTCACTGTATTCTTGAGATGCTTTCGGTTGAGTCTGCTTCCTTTGTTTATGTTGTTGAGTGGAAGAAGTGACATGGGAGGACTCAATAGAAAGAGAAAGGTCATGGAATTTGCATTCCATGTGACGGAAGGTAAAATTTAGATTGTTTAAATTTTGACTAATGTAGTTGAAGGTATTTATCAAATTGGGATCAGTTCCAGAC
This sequence comes from Thalassia testudinum, assembly GCA_037157565.1. Taxonomy (NCBI): domain Eukaryota; kingdom Viridiplantae; phylum Streptophyta; class Magnoliopsida; order Alismatales; family Hydrocharitaceae; genus Thalassia; species Thalassia testudinum. The sequence goes on along the minus strand of JAZHRO010000058.1, from coordinate 9,599,729 downwards.
ACATTAGATAGATTTACCCAAGGTGTTTCAGCTTCTGGATATGGGTAGGTGATAGGAACGAAAGTGGAGGATGATTCAGGAGGTGGATGAGAAGAAGATTGAGCATTTGGATCAACTTCTTCTTTGTCATCACTAGAGGATTCCTCTCTAGCAGGTTTCACTCCCATTTTTTGGAGAGTGGACCATTTAAAGTAGGCCACTTTTCTGAGAGGACTAAAATTAGAGAGGTCAATTTTATTTTTATAAAGAATATGTGACACTAAAATATCCAATGGTAAAGCTGATGCACGATAATGGGCCTAAGAAAGTGAATGAAAACTGTATTCCAATTGATCGGAAAGCTCGTAATAATGGCATAAATTAAGGGTAAAATATCCATAAGTATTTTATGAAATTCTGAATTTTTAGCCCTTAAGTTCCATGCTAAGATACGAAAAATGACGTGAGCAAAAAGGGTCATATTTGGGGCAACCAATGCTTTGCCCTGGCAGTTAGGGAGCAAAAGAGTTTCATGGATTTTATAAGTAGGAAATTGCTCCTTAAGTGTGTTAAATGCATGACCTTCATTAGGACATTCAGTAATGGTTGACAAGAATTTCGGTGTGATGGTGATTTTCTGACAAAAACTATTTGTTATTAAGACAAGGTGACCTTTCATTTCAAAAAAAAAAGACAAGCTGACCTCGATTTTCTTACTCTTGGAGATTAGCAAAGAATAGACAATTAACATCAGGGTATACTCCAGGAACATCGACAATGAATGATTCATCAATGAAATGCATGAGTTTTTGTTTTGAAAGGCCAGTAGTAAAACTAAAGAGTTGAAGAGAGAAATCTTTCCACTCAACTGACCTACAATGATAGAGTTTTAGTCCTTTATACCAATCAAATTTTGACTTAGCATCCTCATTAATGTAGAACTTGTGAAAAGCATCTTGAGGTGCTTTTCACTTACTTTTTGATTTAGGTGCCATCTGTAAACATGCAATAACAAGGAATAGGAAAACAATTAGAAATATAGACATTTTCTTTCATGTGTTTGTACCCAAAAAAAAAATTTAAGCCTGCACGTACCGGTACTGATGATTGGTACTGGTACTGGTTGGTTTCTGTTCCAAACAGAAATTTGAGCTAGTACCGGTATTCATCTTTAGTACCGGTACTTGCTCACTAAAGCAGGCACTGCTACGCCATGCTAGTACCGGTACCAGTGATGGGTACCGGTACCACCTGGTACTTGATGAAAACAAAAGCAGCAGCGAAAAAGGATTTGATAGAAAGAAGAAGGCAAGATGTAGAATGATTTATAATAGTAAGATCCACTTAGGAGATAAAAATATGCCTAGAGTAGAAGCTTGGAGGTGATCCTTCTTCTTCTTGTCAAGAGCTTGGAGAGGCACTTGCGGAAAGAGAGCTAGGGTTTTCTTGAGATAAAATGAGGCAAGTGTTTACACTTGGCCTCTTTTATAAGGGATGGGTCATGTGCTTGTCACATGACCACTTAAGTGATTGAGAGATGAAAAATTTATAACTTAGATGTTGAATAAATAATATAGTCAGCAACCAATGTTAAGCAACCATATTGCAAACAACATCGAAATATTTCCAGACATATGGAAATATTACAGTTTACCCCCTTTTTTTTAAAAAAATGGGTAAATTATATTGAGACCCTCAGAGATTTTTATAAATACAAACAAATTCCATAACAATCAACTTATTAATTTTGAATCTCTTTTATTGTACAAAGCTATAATTTTCTTCTTATAAAGCAAAATCTTTCTGCTGCAAGAGGTTTTGTAAAGATGTCTGCCAATTGATTTTGTGTGTCAATGAATTCTAATTGAATTGATCCTTGAAGCACATTATCTCTAAGGAAATGATGTCTAACATCTATGTGCTTGGTACGTGAATGGTGAATCGGATTTTTAGATAAATTTATTGCATTTGTATTATCACATAAAATTTTAGATTGCGCAAAAATCAATCCAAAATCAGACAAAGTCTGTCTCATCCAAATAACCTGAGATCAAGCAAGTGAAGCAGCAATATATTCTGCTTTAGTCGTAGAAAGTGAAGCACAAGTCTGTTTCTTAGAAAACCATGAGACTAGAGATTCTCCAATAAAATGATATGTGTTGCTAGTGCTCTTTCGATCTGTCCAACTCCCTACGTAGTCAACATCACTATAAGATAATAGATCTAAGGATTGTGCTTTAGGATAGAAATGACCAAGGTCTTTTGAGTTGTTTAGGTATCTAAATATTCTTTTTACTACATTAAAATGAGATTCCTTGGGTTTGGATTGGAATCTCGCACATAAACAAGTAGCAAAAAGAATATCAGGTCTAGAAGCTGTAAAATATAGTAGTGAACCTATTATGCCCCGGTATTTCTTTTCATCTACTCTCTTGTCGGATAAATCTTCACCAAGAGAAGATAGAGCAATCAAAGTCTCTTTGCCATTTACATTTTCAAAGTCAAATTTCTTGAGAATTTCAAGAACATATTTGTTTGACTAATGTAAATTCCTATGTCTAATTATAGAATTTGGAGTCCTAAAAAGAATCTGAGTTCAACTATCATACGCATTTCAAACTTAGTCTTCATAGTCTCACAGAAATGTTGACACAGGGACTTCTTAGTTGATCCAAATATAATATTGTCAACATATATTTGAACCAGTATTTTACAAAAAGAGTTGAATCAACAACTCCAATCCTATATCTATGCTAAAGAAGAAATGTCCTAAGCCTGTCATACCAGGCCTTGGGAGCTTGTTTAAGTCCATATAAAGCCTTATTGAGCTTGTATACGTGCTCTGGGTGTGCTGGGTCCTCGAACCCGGGAGGATGATGAACATAAATTTTTTCCTTAATATAACCATTAAGAAAGGTGCTCCTGACATCCATTTGATATAGCTTGAAGTCCTTTGCACTTGCAAAGGCAAGTAGCATCCGTATGGACTCCAAGCGAGCAACAGGAGCATATGTCTCATCAAAGTCAATACCCTCCTGTTAGTTATAGCCTTGAGCTACAAGTCTGGCTTTATTCCTAATCACTGAACCAGATTCATCTAATTTATTTTGGAATACCCACTTGGTTACAATGATGGAATTACCCTCAGGGGTGGGTACCAAGTTCCATACATTATTCCTAGTAAATTGGAGTAGCTCCTCCTGCATAGCTACAACCCATGATTCATCATTTAATGCCTCATGAGCTTTCTTGGGTTCAAGTTGTGAAACAAAGGCATTAAGGACAAAATTAGCTCTAAAGTGAGATCAGGTTTTTACACCTTATTCAATATCACGTATGATTTGTTCTTGAGGGTGATCTTTATGGTGTACTATTTGGGGATGCTTGATCGAGTTTTAAAAAGGTCGCATTATAGTACAGTCAAAAAAGCATTCAAAACAAATACAATTTATTACTCGAATTTGAAAGTCTGAGGTCGAACACAGGGAGAAAATTAGGGTTTGGAAATGAAGATCAAAGCTTTAGAATTTGAAATAACATAATATGCAATAAGATCAATGTTATAAGAAGATAGGAATAAATGTAAGCACAAAATATTAAAGAAATCAATGTATGTGAATAAACACAAAATTGGACGTTTGATTTGTGAATCAGACACCTTAAAATGTTGGTGCTACAGTGCTTGGCTTTTCTTCTTCTTTCTGTCTCTGGCAACTGGCTTTCAATCTTCGTCTTCTTTCTCTTCTTTTGATTCCTTGCCTTAACCTCTCTTCCTTTGCCTCTTCTCTTCTTTATCTACCTTCCTTGCTCTTTCCATCAACTCCTTCTTATTCTACCTTCTTCTCTGTCTTGGTTGCCTTCCTTCCCTTCTTTTTCTCTTCTGTCTTTAACCTTCGCCTTCTTCCTTGGCTTCAGCCCTTAGCTTCTTCTTCGCTGGCTGCCTTGCCTTAGCTTTTCTTCGACCTTGTCTTCTCCTTCCTCTTCCTTTGGTTTGGCTTCACCTTCTCTGCAAAGCAAAACCTACCCCCTACCCACGCGAGCTCTCTTCTCTCCTTTCTCTCTTAGGTTTGCTCTCCCAGAGCCACTTCTCGGGTAATCGTGTTGGATATGCACCCAGGACTAGGCCCACTAGCATGCAGTGGTGGGCGAGGTGTGCTAGGTCGGGTCGGATCACCAGGGCCGTGGGGGGTGGTCGCAAACGAGGCGTCGGGACAGGTGAGAGGGGACCTCACCCCGTGAGTTGGAGGTGATAAGCCCTATGTAGAAATTCCTTTTATGCGGCTTTGGCACTCCAGATGTTTCCGAGGTGGGACTATCTTCCCACCTCTTTCACGTGTGTCTGCAGCAGAGGGGTGTCACTCAATTGCAGCTATGGGGATGGCTCTTGCCTTCAATTAGCCACCTGGAGATGTTTGGGAGAGTCCCCCGTGTAGCCTGGGACTGGATCCTGGATCTTGGGGTGGGCACGGCGTAGAGAAGCTAGCAAGTAAGCTTCTAACCGTGCGTCAATGGCAGCGAACCCCTGAACCTGAAATCACACAAACGACCTCGCGGCCACGTTAAAAAGCTCAGGGAGCTTCGCCAAGGTGCGACGAACGTGCAGAGGTGGTTGGCGTGGCGTGGGATTGCCTGAGGTGGTGTGCCTAGGGCACACTGCGGCCCTGGTTGTAGGTGCATTCGGGGGTGCTTGTGGGTGAGTGGCGGAGTGTTGTGAGTGGGGGGTTATGTTCAGTGAGTCGGGGAGGTGCTTATGGACCGGTTGGTGAGGAAGGAGGTGGTCTGTGGAGGTGGAGCGAAGTCGCCGAAGTGGTGGCCGGAGGTGATGGGGATGATGGTGGTGGAGTGCGATAGTTGTCGTTCGAGGGAATAAAGAAGGGGAAAATAGAGTAGAGGGTGAGAGGACTTATTTGGGAGTGAAGGAACGAAGAGGGAGGCAGGGATGGCGTCTGGTTCGTATTGCCGACACCAGAGACGAAGGTGCTCAGTGAGGGAGGTTGGCGAGGACGAAGGGGATGCAGGAGCGTCTGCAGGTGTGGCGCGACGCAGACGAGCAAGACGAAGAGGAACCTGCCACCCGTATTGTGGCTAGGAGAAGAGGGAGAGGGAGAAGTCACCAAAGCTTGATGAGCAGATCGATCGGAGGAGGGGAGATGAAATTGACGGAGTTCTCCAACTGAATTCAAGCTTCGGAGATGCAGGGCGAGTTGGGGTCTTTTAAATAGGCCCTGGAGGTTGGGTTTGTGTTTGGAAGCCAAGCTTCCAAGCACACCAAGTTCACCGACAGAGGAAACTTGAGAGAGACCCAAATCTCTCATGCGTTCGCATGAGAGATTGGGTACCAAATAGGGCTTCTAATTGGGTTCACATTGGAGGAGATTTCTCAGAGAATCTCCCTTTCAATTTTGAAGGGGATTCTCTGAGAGATCAAGGAGAAATCACCCTTTCGAGCTCGTCGGAGTAAAATTCCCTCCGCTATAATGGAGGAGGGACCTAATTGCAAAGAACGAAGAAGAAGCTAGGGGTCAATTGTAAGGGTTTTTGAAAGATAGGGTTAGAAATGTAATTGGGTCAGACCTCTTTGCAAAGTGAGTCAAGATGAGTTCCCCTTAGGTCCAAATTTTGGTACAAACCTAATTTGGGCCTAAGGAATCCAATGGTGAGGTTGGATTTTAGGTTTGACAATGTGTGACTGGGTAATTTATGCAAAAACCTAATTTAAGGCAAACATTTGTCTGAGACTCCATTCTAGGTCAAAATAGGTTCCAATGGCCAAATTGAAAGTTCTAAATCATAGAGAATATTTTTATATAATTTTTAGATGATTTTGGTGAATTCTATCCTGACCAAAACCTTGTTTAATCAAGTGGGTCTATTTTAGGGTTACAAGAAGTCATTTAATTCCCAGTATTCACATGAACCCTTTTCTACCTGATTCAACCCACTTTTTATCTTGTTAAGACCATTTGACTTGTGTTTAGCCCTTGAGGAAACCCGTTCAACTACAATGGTAAAATTACAGTTTTACCCCTTATTTCTTGCTTTTCTCTCAGAATGGTTATTCATTGAGTTAGGACCTTCAATTGGTTATGTAGGAGCTTTTGTTATCTTTTATGGGTCAAAATGTGCTAGTTAGGGTTCATGATGGTGTTTCCATCATACCCCCATGCCTGGCTTTTGCTAGTCTCTTAGTAAAGTTTTAAGGTTTTAACTTCGATTCTAGACCATGAGTTCTTTGATGCTCAAAACTATGATGAGTGCTTTTTTTTCTCTTTTGATTAGGTTAGAATGTCGATAGTAGGCCTAGAGGTACTCAAGTACCAACCAAGATTCGGACCTAACCAGCTCTAGCCTCAGTTCGCCGCAAAGGTTTTTAAGGCTCACAGGAACTATCCTAAGGTTCATTGAACTCCACCGTTAAAGCATCCGTGCTTGTAACATATTTTAGCCTTGGTTCAGTTTGCAGTGCATTTTTGTAAGAGGGAGACATAGGATTTTTTTTGTTTGGAGAGTTTTCTCTCTCTTTTATTTTTATTTCTAGCTTCGGATTGGCTTCTCAACACGGTCTGTATTGGATTCCTAGTCGTCATCAATCCTCGAAGGGTCCCTGGAAATTGATGCTTCATGATAGCACCGCCCATGGCAACCCTCAGAACCCTGGCTTTCGAGATTTCGAGATAATCCTGCCCATGGTGTTTTGTAGTTAAATCCAGACCCTAGCAATCGACATTTTGTGATAATGCCGCCCATGGCATCTGAACCAGCATAGGGTGCTTACATGCCCTCAGTCAGATATGTAAATATCCTAGGAGACAAACACCGAGGAGATAGGTTATTGCGCATCTTCGAGGGAAATTTCCTGTCTCTCCGCACCAGGAACTTGTCCAAATCAACTTGTGTTGATCGATCGCTCCTAATCTAAGTGACTTTTTCATAACAAGTTAAACGCATTTGCGTGATTTTGAAACTTATGCGCACTGAACCAGACTGTGTGTGGATTGGGGTGCTTAGGTTACCGAGTCCCGCAAATCAGAGGTCAATAAACGAGGTTGAATACTCCTTGAGCCTTAGACCTAATACTTAAGCTTTGCATTTTCCCCAACCTCTTGAGGACTATCCAGATCTTAGCGGATACTTGAATTGTTAAACCTACGATCTATCCCAAGAGGCCTCAGATCAGCGATGCTACTAATCTCTTTTGTGTCTCATTAGCACTTTTTTTCCTTTCATTTTCTTTTCTTGATATGGTCTAGAACTCAGTTAATCCCTTAATTTCTTACCAATGACTATCTCTTCTTTTTCTTTTCATTTTGTACTCCTTTTTTGACATTTTTCACTTTTTCCCTTTTTCTCCTCATGATTTGTATGGCCTCAAAATTCTCTCCCCTCAGAATTTTTTTGTTCTTTTTCAAGAATTTTTTCATTTTTTTTTGGTGTTTTTGTGATATGTGATTTTTTTGTTGAAACCTTTTCTTGTGAGATGAGTTTTCACGGTGTTTTGCACTTTCATACCCCCTCATGCCTACGATTTAAAATGTCCTCATTGTAAATTAGGTGGGTTTGAATTCAGCTTAGATCATTCGTTAGAACAGGTTTTGGGTGGGCGAACGGGTCGAGGTGACTGTTGCAAACGATTTCAAACTCGGGTACGAGTACCTGAGGTGGGGTCGGCTGTTCTAATGGATGAGCCCTAAAGTGCAATATGAATTCAGCATAGGAATGCCAAGAAAGGTTTCGAGTTTTTCAAAAATGATGGGTTGCCTCCCATTAAGTGTTGAGTTTTACACCATCGGTTGGGCGCAATGAGCTTAGGGAGAATGGAGGGTAAAGGATATCTCAGCCAAATTTGTATCGGTCAAGTCAATGAATGGTTTGAGTCTTTGACCGTTCACTATGAAAGGTTCTGAATCATGGCTGAGTAGACTGATCTCGATGGCTCCATTTCTAAAGATTCGTTGGATGAGGTAAGGTTCGATCCATTTTGATCGTTGTTTTCCTAGGAACAGTTTAAGCTTGGCATCAAAAAGTATGACTTTTTGACCAGGATGGAAGCTCTTTCTAGATATGTGCTTGTTGTGAAAGGCCTTAACCCTCTCTTTGTAAATTCGTGAGTTCTCATACGCGTCGTGGTGTAATTCATTGATCTCGCTCATTTGAAGCTTTCTGTGGGTTCCTGCCTTAGAAAGATCTAGGTTGCAGTTCCATACTGCCTAATAGGCTTTGTGCTCCAATTCGACAGGGAGGTGACATGCCTTCCCGTACACCAATCTGAAGGGAGACATACCTAATTGGGTTTTGTGGGTGGTCCTATAAGCCCACAAAGCTTCTAGAAGTCAAGATGACCAGTCTTTCCTGTCAGGTCGAATAGTAACCTGGAGGATTTTCTTGATCTCCCGATTTGATAGCTCAGCTAGACCATTAGTTTGGAGGTGGTAAGTAGGGATTTGGTGCGACTCCCCATATTTGGTCATCAGTGACCTGAAATGAGCATTAGTAAAATGGGTCCCTCCATCATAGATTATAGCACGTGGAATCCCAAACCGCGAAAAGATGTTCTGATGAATGAATTTGATAACCACCTTATGATCATTGGTTCAGGTTGGAATGGCTTCGATTTATTTGGACACGTAGTCAACAGCGAGTAGAATGTACTCGAAGACGTCCGAAATAGGAAAGGGTCCCATAAAATCAATCCCCTACACGTTGAAGATTTCGCATACGAGAATCGGCTGTAAGGGCATCATATCACAATGGCTCATGTTGCCTAAGGTTTGGCAACGAGTGCATGCCCTACAATGATTGTATGCATCTTTGAAAATCGTGGGCCAATAGAAGCTGCACTGGAGGACTTTTGTTGTAGTTTTATGACCTGAGAAATGTCCACCGCATGCTTAGTCGTGGCAGAAAGATAAGATGTCCTGAATTTCAGCTTTCGCGACACATCATTGAATGATCTGATCAGCACCGATGCGGAATAGACACGGGTCTTCCCAGAAGTAATACTTGGCATCGAAAAGCAATTTGTCCTTCTTGGCCTTCGGCCAATCGGACGAGATCTGATGTGATGCAGGTAGTTTACTATATCAGCAAACCATGGAAGCCCTGTACTGATAGTCAGGAGGTGCTCATCAGGAAAATGTTCCGTAATGGGTCCGGAAGGGTCGATAATCTCAGAAGGAAGGCGGGACAAGTGATCAGCTACCACGTTCTGTTTTCCCGCTTTATCACTAATCTCAAGGTCAAACTCTTGAAATAGCAAGATTGAGAGGATTAATTGAGGTTTCGCATCCTTCTTCGCAAGGAGATGCCTCACAGTTGTGTGATCCGAGTAAATGATAACACGAGAACCTAGGAGATATGATCTGAACTTTTCCAAGGAAAATACTGTGGGTAGCAGCTCTTTCTCCGTAACTGTGTAGTTACGCTGAGCCTCGTCAAGTGTCTTGCTAGCGTAGTAGATGACCACGGGATTTCCGTCAATTTTCTTCCTAAGTACCGCTCCTACAGCGAAATCAGATGCATCGCACATGATCTCAAAGGGTTGAGACCAATCAGGGGACTATAGGATCGGGCCTTGGGTAACTCTATCATGGAGGATCTCAAATGCTTGAGTGCACTCCTTGGAGATTTCGAAAGGTACATCCTTAGATAGCAGTGTAGTCAGGAGGTGCGCGATCTTTGAGAAATCAGGAATGAATCGACGGTAAAAATCGACATGCCCCAGAAAAGATCGGATGTCCTTGATCGAGCTAGGTATAGGGAGTTTGGATATCAAGTTCACCTTTGCTCGATTGACCTGGATGCCCTTTTCTGATATGAGATGTCCCAGGACAATTCCTTTAGGCACCATGCAATGGCTCTTTTCCTAGGAAAGAACCAGATTCACATCAATGCACTGCCTGAGGATCTGGACCAAGTGTAGGAGGCAATCGTCAAATGATTCTCCGAATACTGAAAAGTCATCCATGAAGACTTCTAGATATTCACCTACCATATCTGAGAATATGGCAAGCATGCACCACTAAAAAATAGTGAGTGCATTGCAGAGACCAAACAACATCCTTTGCAACGCGTACGTCCTGAAGGGGCAGGTGAAAGTGGTTTTTTCTTGGTCCTCAGGATGGATTGTCACTTGGTTATAACCGAAGTACTCGTCCAAAAAGCAGAAGAACCTATTTCCCGCTAGTTTCTAGGGGATCTAATCAATAAACGGTAATGGGAAATGATCTTTCTTTGTGGAGGTATTGAGTCTTCTGTAATCAATGTAGATTCTTCATGAATTCGCCACACGGGTTGGTATGATTTCTTCAATTTTAGTCGTGATCACGGTGAGTCCTGCCTTCTTAGGCACAACCTGGATTGGACTCACCCACCGACTGTCGGAGATCGGGCAGATGATCCCTGTATCTAACCACTTGATGATCTCCTTTTTCACGACCTCCTGCAGATTAGGATTCAGACGTCTCTGCATTTCACAGGAAGGTCGTGTGCCCTCTTTGGTGTAGATATGGTGTGTAGTAAGAGGGGCTGATACCAGTCAAATCATCGAGAGTCCATCAAATAGGTCTACAATGTTGCTGGAGAATAGTAATCAGATAGGATTCCTGGTCAGGTGTGAGTCTGGAGTTGATAATCACAAGAAACTTCTGATTGGAACCCAAAAAGATGTACTTTAGATGGTCGGGAAGAGGTTTGAGTTCCAGAACAGGATTATCAGTAGTAGCGGGCGGTTCAGGTGTGTGTCAGGAGCAAGGGAAGGAGTTATGGGTGTATCTAGGTCAGGTTTGGACTCCTCTAATTGTGTGTTTTGATCCTCTTGTGGTTAATCGGAAGTAGTCTGGTTGTCCTCAATATACGGATCTTTAACCATAGCCTTGATGTCACATATTTGTTCTATAACACCGCAATTAATCCCTTGTTGGGCCTTAAAGATGTCAATCTTTAGTGTTTGGTTCCTGAATTTTAGTTCAATTTGGCCCTCACAATTTATATTGGCCCTAGTAGTGGCTAGAAAGGGTCTCCCTAGTATAATTGGTGTATCCCTCGGGTTTTCTGGAGCATCCATGTCCAAGACTACAAAATCCACCGGGAAATAGAAATTCCGCACCCTAACGATGACATCCTCAAGAATTCCTTTAGGTGACTTAATAGATCGGTCAGCCAACTGTAATGTCACCTCTGTCAGTTTGAGCTAAGATTCCTCAAGATGGTCAAGTAGGGATGTAGGTATTAGGTTTATAGAGGATCCTAGATCTAATAAAGCTCTGTCAAATTGGGTATCACCAATGGTACAGGAAATCAGAAGAGTACCTAGGTCTTTTGCCTTAGGTGGAAGTTTACTCAAAATTACAGAGCTAGCTTGCTCTAACAATACGATCGGACTCCCTCTTTTGGTTCACGGCTTACACTTGGGTGTACACATGTCTTTCAGAAATCTTGCGTAAGCCAGTACGTGGCGGATCACATCCATCAATGGGATGTTTATATGGACCTATCGAAGGGCTTGACCAGATCCTCCTCAGGTGCCACAGGTTTATTTGTCCTCTTTCCCTTGGTCAAGGCCTCGGGAAATGGAACCTTGGATGGTTCCTCTAGAATAGGTCAAGGTTCTTGATCTGGGACAGGGGTGTCCTGGATAACTATCCTAGGGCTTGGGTTAGTACTACTAAGCTGAAAGTGGCTTGGGTAAGGTGGGTCTTGTGTTGCTTTGCCACTACAGGTTGTAACAGAATTCAGCCCTGCCTGGTTTTGGTTTGGAGTTGGTAAAATAGGTGGTTGCTACTGAAATCCCGCATATGTTGTCGAAGCTCCCATCCCGTCGGGTGATAGAACAGAAGGGGCCTAATAAATCATGTGGGCATGGCCTGGATTTGGGTTCATAACACGCCTCTGGTTCGGCATGTTATTCGGATTCGACAGAGGTTGCGAAGGAAGTGTGCTAGGTTGGTGGGAATTAACCATCTGGGCGACTTGATTGCGAACCTTTGTGATCTCATTCTTGTGCTATTTTTGCATAGCCGTATTCGTCTTCTGAATGTCAGCTAGAGTCTGAAGGATAAGAGTCATTTGATCTATTTGAGTTGGCCCAGATTGATAGGTAGGGTTGGGCCGAGGTTGAGGTGGCTGATATGGACGAGGAGCTTGCGGACGGGGTTGATATGGTGGTCTTTGATTCTGATTATTTCCTTCCCACAGGAAATGGGATGATTCCGCCATCCAGGGTTATAGGTATTAGAAAATGGGTCATTCTGGATGGCGTTGAGGTCCTCGCAGGTCTGAGGAACCTCAGGAAAGTCAGAGTACGAGGGTTCAGAGTTTCCCTAACTAGAGTAAGTCGGATCGGAGTTTCCTCCGATCTTAGAGTCAGACGGGGGTGGATATGGGTCCATCCCCTAAGCGGATCAGTGATAGATGTTATGCACATCTTCCCTCCCAGAAGGCAGCTGTGCAAATGAGTCTTTGCGTAGAGGTGGCTCGCTGCAGTTGTCGAGTCAGCTCGTCCACCTTCTTCTCAATGATAGAGACCTTGTCCAATCGACTGGCCATCAATTCCAAGTCGACGGATGTGGACAGGCCTGCGTCTCATGTGCTCCCCTTGAATTCGTCGATGCACGGGCATTCGTCCAGTCGAATAAGCCCATGGAGTCATTGTTGATGGAGTTCTTGCACATATTCTCGAGAATCTCCCACGTAGTGTCTTCGTGTTGACCCATGATATTTCCTCCACAGGTTGAATTGACGAATAAGCAGATATCTTCACAGAGTCCCTAGTAAAAAGACTGGACTTATTCCCATTTAGGAACTCTGTGATAGGGACACTTTCACATGAGGTCCAAGAAATAGTCCCATGCTTCGTGAAGGGGTTCTCCAGATTGCTGGGTGAAGTGTGTGATCTAGTGTCGTAAGGCATTCGTTCGACCAAATGGGAAGAACTTTTTCAAAAACTCAGATTGTAGTTCAACCCATGTGTTGATTGGATGCGTTTGAGTCTGATATTAGTGAGCCGCTTTGTCCATGAGAGAGAAGGAGAACATCTTCATGAGAGGAATATCCCGATTTTGGACATCTGACTCGAAGGTCTGGGCCAGATGTTTGAGTTGTTTGATCAGTTGGAAGGGATCCCCGGAATTAAGCCCATGAAACTTTGGAATAGCATGAATCATGTTGGACTTGTGTTTAGAATCAGGACCTCCAGCTGGGATTTGGACTCGAGGTTTAATCGCCACCACAGTGGGATTGTAGTGATCTCACATCATAGGATGCTGCGGCGGGTTTACAAAGGCTTGAAATAGATCATTAAGTCGCTGAAGTTGATTTTCAAGGTTATTCCCTTTTACTGGTTGTGCCATGATGATGGAAGAAGGAAAATTTGGTTTAGATGAATCAGAAATGTCTATGTGGTGGGGTTGCTGCAAAAACACGGATGTTGAGGCCTGGCCTCGATGGGAGTGAATCTCTAAAGGAGGTCTGAAGGATGGTCTTAAGGACCTCCTACCGAACATGCACCGATGGTTTGGACGAGAGTAGAATGTGATGGACCGAATCAAGACACCCAAAAATTTGGATGAATACAGAGGTTCGAGGCGGATGACACCCCTTAGTCAGAAAGCCGTCCACCTGAGAAATACCTAGGCAGCCAGAGAGGGAGAGTCTTGCGAAGACCCCTATACGGTAGAGCGCCCCCATGAGTTACAAGGTTTCCCCCACCCAACCGCTCTTGTCACTGATGTTCCAGGTAGACCAAAATGGGGACTTTGACCTCTTAAGTCTACCAGTTTTATTTAAGAGCAAAGGTGCTTAATATTTCACTTGAACTTTAGATGTATTGAGTGCAAAAGTGACCTAATTTCAAGGTTGGTTGACCTAACAAGGGGGTCAACTTCACCTATTTGTCCTTTGGGAAGTTTTAGATCCTTTCTTTTAGGATTCAAGTGAGATTTAGAGCCTGAATTTTATGGTTTTCTTGAATAGATCTCTTCAACCAAGGCTTAGGCACACCTCTTTTTGGAGAGTTGATTCTTGCTTATGAAGGTGTGCTTCTTAAACCCTAAATTGAAATCCTTAATTTGGCTCTAATCTTGGTCCAATTTAGTTTGCCAAAATATGGTATCTAGGGCTCAATCAAGAAGGTGGTAACCCTAGTTACCTTAAATGGGTGCACAAATCATTATTTGTTGTTGAAATCAAATTAGGCAACTTTGGTGAATTAGTTAGAGATGGAAAGCAGGTAGCCCTAATTGATTTTGTCTTGTCGTTTTTTTCCTTTGCAGAGTGAGGGGCTTAAGAGAAAGAGATTAATTAGAAATCACCTGCTCGAGCGTGTTTGCTGTGTGGCTATCTTCCTTTGAATCTTCTCCCCTTAAATAATCACAACAAAGAGATATATCAAGTTAGTACCAAATCAGCAATTGTAATCAGCAAAATGTTTGGGGATGCTTGATCGAGTTTTAAAAAGGTCGCATTGTAGTATAGTTGAAAAAGCGTTTAAAACAAATACAATTTATTATTCGAATTTGAAAGTCTGAGGTCGAACACAGGGAGCAAATTAGGGTTTAGAAATCAAGATCAAAACATGAGAATTTGAAATAACATAATATGCAATAAGATCAATGTTATAAGAAGATAGGAATAAATGTAAGCATAAAATATTAAAGAAATCAATGTACGTGAATAAACACAAAATTGGACGTCTGATTTGTGAATCAGATGGCTTAAAATGTTGGTGCTACAGTGCTTGCTTTTCTTCTTCTTTCTATCTTTGGTGGTTGGCTTTCAATCTTCTTTCTCTTCTTCTGATTCCTTGCCTTAGCCTCTCTTCCTCTGCCTCTTCTCTTCTTTCTCTGCCTTCCTTGCTCTTTCCTTCAGCTCCTTCTTCTGCCTTCTTCTCTGTCTCAGCTGCCTTTCTTCCCTTCTTTTTCTCTTCTGTCTTTAACCTTCCCCTTCTTCCTTGGCTTCAGCCCTTAGCTTCTTCTTCGCTGGCTGCCTTGCCTTAGCTTCTCTTCGGCCTTGTCTTCTCCTTCCTCTTCCTCTAGCTTGGCTTTACCTTTCTCTGAAGAGCAAAACCTACCCCCTACCCATGTGAGCTCTCTTCTCTCCTTTCTCTCTTAGGTTCGCTCTCCCAGAGCCACTTCTCGGGTAATCGGGTCAGATACGCGTTTGGGACCAGGCCCACCAACGTGCAGTGGTGGGCGAGGTGTGCTAGGTCGGGTCGGATGACCAGGTCCACGGGGGGTGGCTGCGGACGAGGCATCGGGTTGGGTGAGAGGGGACCTCACCCCATGAGTTGGAGGCGATAAGCCCTATGTAGTAATTCCTTTTATGCAGCTTTGGTGCTCCAGATGTTTCCAAGGTGGGACTATCTTCCTGCCTCTTTCACGCATGTCTGCAGCAAAGGGGCATTGCTTAATTGCAGCTATGGGGATGGATCTTGCCTTCAATTGGCCACTTGGAGATGTTTGCGAGGGTCCCCCCCGCAGCCTGGGACTGGATCCTAGGGTGGTCATGGCCTAGAGAAGCTAGTAGGCAAGCTTCTAATCGTGTGTCAATGGCGACGAACCTCAAAACCTGAAATCACACAGACGGCCTCGCGGCTGCATTAAAAAGCTCAGGGAGCTTCGCCAAGGTGCTGCGAACATGCAGAGGAGGTTGGTGTGGCGTAGGACCACCTGAGGTGGCATGCCTAGGGCACACTGCGGTCATGGTTGTGGGTGTGCTCGAGGGCGCTTGTGGGTGAGTGGTGGAGTGTTGTGAGTGGGGGGTTATGTTCAGCGAGTTGGGGCGATGCTTATGAACAGGTCGGCGAGGAGGGAGGTGGTCTGTGGAGGTGGAGTGAAGTCACCGGAGTGGTGGCCAGAGGTGAAGGGGATGATGGTGGTGGAGTACGGCAGTGGTCGTTCGAGGGAATAAAGAAGGGGAAAATAGAGTAGAGGGTGAGAGGACTTATCTGGGAGTGAAGGGATGAAGAGGGAGGTAGGGATGGCGTCTGGCTCATATCACCGACACCGGAGACGAAGGTGCTCAGTGAGGGAGGTCGACGAGGACGAAGGGGATGCAGGAGCGTCGGTGGGTGCGGCGCGACGCGGACGAGCGAGAGGAAGAGGAACCTGCCACCGGTATTGTGGCTAGGTAACAAGGGAGAGTGGGAGGAGAAGTCACCGGAGCTTGATGAGCAGATCGGCCGAAAAAGGAGAGATGAAATTGAGGGAGTTGTTCGGCTGAATTCAAGCTTCGGAGATGTAGGGTGAGTTGGGGTCTCTTAAATAGGCCCTGGAGGTTGGGTTTGTGCTTGGAAGCCAAGCTTCCAAGCACAGCAAGTTCACCGGTAAAGGAAACTCGATAAAGACCTAAATCTCTCATGCGTTCGTGTTGAACGTACGAATTGCTACGCTAACGTGTTTGGTTTTGAAAACCTGTCGTCGTAGTATGAAAGCGAAGAACTCGTGTTCAACAAATAAAATTTATACTGAAATGGAAATTCCAGGTCAAACACAGAGAGGCGGACGTTTGATTTAAAAACTACACGTTTGCTTTATTTGTCACGAAGTAATTCAATTGATTAAAACTATCTAATTATTTACGATAAATAGAAGAGAGAGAGAGTAAGAGAGAGAGAGAATATTACAAACAGAAATCAAAATAAGATGTAGAATGAACAAGGAATTCATCATTAAAGAGATTGTTTGTTTCACTAAACATTACAACTATAAAGCAGAAAATAATTACACTAGAAAGCAGTAAATCTACTCTAGAAAGCATTAAAAGAATGGAGAGAGAAACATTCTCCTTGACGGTCGCTTGGAGGACGAGCCGGATGGGACGACGCCTGGACGAAGGAGGACGAAGCAGGACGAAGGAGGATGAAGCAGAAGAACGGGAACGGGGGAGCACGTCGTCGTCGTCGCGGGATCCGCTTCCGAAAGGGGGACGAAAAATTGACTTTATCTCGCGAGAAGCATCCCGGGTGTGGGATAAGCTTCTTTTGAGCTTTGGAGTGGGAGAGAAGAGAAGGAAGGGATGAGAATTTCGTATGGAGGGGGTCTCCTTTTATAGTTGCAAGGAGTGGGGGCAATTTGGTTATTACAACTCTTAAAACATTAATTCAAGACCTTTAGTGACAGATAAAACCATCTCTAAAGGTCTGAACGTGGGCGTAGCGGGCGGTGCGCGCGAGCCCGCTCGCTTGCCCGTGCGTTCAATGCTTGCGCACGTCCAGCTGATCTCAGTTGTCTGATCGCGAGATCGGACGGGTTAGATCATGCCTTAGCCCGCCTACGCTGCGTGCCCCATGGCGTGCAATGTCGCGTCCTCGCAGCACGTGCAATAGTGCGTGGGCACTATCGGGTGATCTAGGCCGCCCACAGCCGATCGGGCGATCGCCTTTAATCGCGTGCGCCCGCAGATCGCGAGTCAAACTCGCGTCTTGTGAACGCGCAACGTCTCACGACAGCTGTACTACGTGGTGGAAAGTGTCGCGCGGACGATTTAAGGCACACGCATCCACAGCCATTGGATGAAGATCCAACGGCCCAGATCGTGCGCTAGAATTCCTTTGGAGAGGCAGCGGAGGTCTTGAGGGTCGGTTGGACGGCTGAGATGGCGCCATCTTGGCCGTCCATCTTCTGAATGATGTAGATGGTGCCACAGTTGTCGGATTGAGTCGATTTTCACAATGTTAGGCTGCGATCGTTGATCTGAATCCATCCGTGCGGTCGGATTTGTCATTTATAGTGTTGATTCACACCATCTTGGCCCTTGATCTTCTAAGGTTCCCCGATCACTTTCTGATGCTACAGATGTCAGATTGGGGCGATCTTAGAGTCGTTGAACTCCAATTGTTGCTCTGATCACATCTGTACAATTGGATCTTCGATCCGAGGCCCCGATAAAAAGTTTGCTCTGTCCATGAACATAAAAAGAGATAGTTATCCTCCATTTTATTCAAACTACTCTAAATGCAAGATGATGCATGTTATGCAATATTTATAGCATGCAATGCAATCCTATGCTTAAGAACATGTATAAATAGCCATCTTAAGTAGTGTAAATGTGTTTACATCATACCCCCATGTCTATCTTTTGCTAGTCCCTAGCAAAAACTATATACTATTTATAAAAGAATCAGGTTGGACTATTTGGGCTTGAGTTATTTTCAATCACTAAGAAAATGTCTACTTAGGATCTGAACTTTCAAAGACACAACAGTGCCCGAGTATCTACCAAAATGCATACCGCCTCGGGCCCTAGCCTTATTCAAAGAAAAATTTCTTTTTCTCTTTTTCCTCTTTTCTAATTTCTTTTTTTTTTTGGATTTTCAAGTTTTAGGGTTTAAGAGTGGCTTTCTACGGCCATTCAACTCACCCAAGATTTGATGAGAACCCTAAGTTCTAAGCATCTTATTGTGAATGTGAAAGGCTCGTTGACCGACAGTTAAAATGGACTTCGGATTTCTACACCTCTAGGTGACCTAAAAAAAAAAAACTTCTGCCTAAAGTTGTATCTTTACAACCGGTAGCTTTCTCCCTACTTTTATTAGTTTTTTAGGGGTCAACACAAGGGTGAATCTAGTGTATATCTCCCTGGTTTATTCTACTTTTCTGCTTCTTCCTAAGTGTTTTGGATTTTTCAGTGCATTTATTGGGCTGGGTTCTGGACAATCGGTCGATGAACTTTTACCACCGACAACTTGCCAGCCATACTCGTACGGCGAAGTGTGGCTTATTTCTTTTTTTCTTTTCTCTTTTTTTTTGCCCTTTTTTTTTTTAAGTAGGTGGCTTCCCTGGTCTAAGATTTCCTCAAAAGCAGTAAAAAGAGAAAGGTTTAGTGACTGGGCTCTGGACAACCTACCTATGGGTTGTTACCCACGATAACTTACTAGCCAATCACCCTAGAAGGTTTATTAGCTACCCAATTTCCGTTAAAATCAACGAACAACGTGTTAGTGACAAGATAGTGTGTAGATGCTTAAAACTCAAAATTCCCTCAAATTAGAGGGTGGGTTGATAAGTTGTGTACTTATCACCCAAGTTATTTACTCTAATTAAAATAGAATTTAGGTTGGCGAGGACTCGGAAAACAAATCCACATTTTAGTGGATACACGGGCTGATTAAGTCTAAAGACCTGAAGGATCTCTGTGTTCAAATCATAATGTAGTATTTCCTAATATTGAAAATTTTCTTAAACCCAAGTTCTCTTTCCTAATTCCTTTTTTTTTTAATAAAAGAAAATAAAGCAAATCTACGGAGCTGACAAATAAATTCAGAGATTAATATCCATCCCCCATGCCTATCTAATGCAATGTCCTCATTGTATTAAAAAGACATAAAACAGAGTGAAATAGCATAGAAAACATCTGAATTGCGTGAATGTCAGGTCCGCTCCGAGATAGAAGCTAAAAAGAACTGTATATGTGTTGAATTTAGTGCCTTCAGCTAGGCACACTATACAAAGAAGAGAAATAACGATTTCACAGGTGGAGGTTAGAATCAGAGTAAACATAAGAAACCTCTGACCTGTCAGTAGATGTCCACAAATGTGGACCAGATTGTGGTGCAGACCCATACCGCATAATCGAGAATATCTTAGGTTCTAGATAAAAATTACCCAAAACCTAAAATCAGTATGTAAGCGGGGTCGGGCCTGCGATTTATGAGGATGCAACCCAAGACCAAAAAGTCGGGTTACAAAGAATTTAAGCTCAAAAGGATAATCATTGAATGTATGCTTAGGTTGGACATCCTCAGAACAGATGTCGTAAGGGTCCTGGTTTGATGGTTTCAGATGAAATGGAACCCTTAGACACAGTCTTCTACTTCCTCCGGGGTTAGCTTCCCAAATCAGAACTTCCCAGCTTCTATCCTCCTTATTCAGAATGTTAAATTCCGGGACTTCTTACACCCCATCTGAAATTTCCAAGTCTAAAAGATGAGGCTGAATCAGAATTGACTTGGGTCTAATTATCTTAGAAACAGAATCATCGATAAGCTCAATGGGGTGTAACTAACAATCAGGGCATTTGATTGAATCCTCCAGAAAATGCGATTCTGGATCTGTAATGTGAGCCCTAATAAAATCTGTTTCCTCAGTTATTGGGCTATCAAATGAGCTTTTAGATTCCTCAGGCCCAATTGTCTCACAGAAATTGTGTTCTGTAAACTCGTGTGAGACTTCGCGAATCGAATCTTCACCATCAGAGTCGAAGAAATCAAGATCCGTATTAATGTATGTCTGAAAATCATCTGTCACTCTCTGTTCCAAGGAGACATACATTTCCTCGTACCCCGACTCAGGGATCTTAGGTGAAGAAATCAGATTATCCTTAATTGGTTACTCTAATTCAATCTGGTCAGCCTCGTAACACGTGTCCCCCCCAACAGGTGCCTCAGCGGGTTTTGTCATTGGCTCTCCTGAAGGGAGTTCATCTTGGGAATCATTCCACGACCACAAATCTCATCCTCAATTTCGCTAACTTCCCAAGTAGAAACTCACCCGGGTTCTTATCCTTAACATCCTGGAGTCAATCCAACAAAGACTTGTTCAAATCATCAATCATTTCAATCAAGGGCTCCAATCTCTTAATGCAAGGTATTGGCTGAACTTCTAAAGATTGTATAATACTTCTCAAGTTATCCAGAAACTTTTCTTGAACCTGGTTACCCAGAACCAAATGAGTTGGTTCAGGGTTGGGCGGGTTTGGGATCAATGCAAGGGAATTAACGAATTGAGATTCGTTATACCCTTCCTGATAATAGGTCATTTTGGATTGTTCAAAAGGTGGTGATGACCTAAAGGCAGTGTAATCAGAGGATGGGTAAGAATCAATGTATCCTTCTTGATTGTAGATCGTATTAGGTTGTTCATGAAAGGTTGATGATCTATAATCGATGTGGCTCTGAGAAGGATAGAAATCACAATCAAAGTGTTCAGGGTTAGACCCTAAACACGGAGGTCCGGAACTGTATCCTCAATTCGAGTTATCTCAACTAACTGATGGTTGATTACAATACGAGTTGGGATAATCGTCATGTTGAGGATAATTCAAAATAGGAGGAAAAGAGCGAGAATGCGAGTAATATGTGGAAGGATTCATGAGAGACGGGAGGAAGAAAGACGCCCTGCAATACAAACAATCAAACCTATCCTTAAGTGGGTTAGCCTGCAGACCTACAAACTCCCAAAACCCATCTTGAGATAGAGAAACGATTTGATCTACTTCTGTCTGTTGAATCCAACTAGTTAGAAGGAGGGACTGGGGAGAAGGTTCTTCCTTCGGCTTGCGCCTCCGATTCCTAGTGTCGCCCCCAGCCACGATCGTTTGATTCTGCTCCCCTAGCTAGACATCAGATTGAACAGTAGAAACAGACTAATCGAAAATAATCTCATTTTGGGCTCTGAAGAGCAAGTTGAATCCTTAAGGCCAACGTCTACTCCGTTTTATTTAGGGCTAGGTTTGAATGTGCTTTGGAATGTGATGGACCCTTTATATGGGTTGTGCCCTTAATGATTGATTGATTTATGTGTGCGTACACAACCAGTGATTTTCAAGCAAGATTATTTTTGATGTGGTGAATTTTAGAGTTCAAATCTTGCTTAGTAGCTTTTAGGATTCAACTTTAGGTGTTTTCAAACAAGTTTTGTTGGCACACCAGGTTTTGAAAACACAGGTGAAGATGTTTTCCTTTAAAACTTAAAAGAATGTGGAGTGCTTGGTAAATCCCTAATAGTTGAACCTAAGTGGCAGCTATTTAATGAGTTGATTTTAATTGAAGTGGTGTGACCCAATCAACTCAAACAATTGGCTTGTTGCACCACTTAATTAGGCACACAAGTGATTACCTAATCTGATTTCTACTCAATTATGTGTTTGGATGTGCGTACCGGCTCCAAAGATCGGTTTATCGGTTGAGTTTGAAAATCAGATGAGGTTGTGTACCTCTGTAAGATTTTTTTTTATTTCTATTTTTATTTAATGTGGGGGTTGGAGCGGGTGTGGGTGTCAAATAACAAACAATCTAACTTTAGAGTTTATAAAAATACCTAGGTTGATTGATGTTTGTGTTATTATTTGGTGAAATGAAATCTAATGGGTGGGAGGTGGGGGATAACTTACAGAACCTTCCACAGCACTTTACTCTAATCTACCACTTTTGCTTGTCTCGAAAGAGTACCTACAATCATAATAAGAAAGGAGAGAAGTGAGGTAAATGATTTGTAAGTTAGAAAACGTGAAGAAAAAAAAATCAAAGATCGTCGCCTCCACAGCAATGGCGCCAAAATGTTGAACGTACGAGTTGCTACGCTAACGTGTTTGGTTTCGAAAACCTGTCGTTATAGTATAAAAGCAAAGAACTCGTGTTCAACAAATAAAATTTATATCGAAATGGAAATTCTGGGTCAAACATAGAGAGGTGGATGTTTGATTTAAAAACTACGTGTTTACTTTATTTGTCACGAAGTAATTCAATTGATTAAAACTATCTAACTATTTACAATAAATAGAAGAGAGAGAGTAAGAGAGAGAGAGAATATTACAAACAGAAATCAAAACGAGATGTAGAATGAATAGGAAATTCATCATTAAAGAGATTGTTTGTTTCACTAAACATTACAACTAGAAAGCAGTAAATCTACTCTAGAAAGCATTAAAAGAATGGAGAGAGAAATATCCTCCTCAACGGTCGCTTGGAGGACGAGCCGGACGGGACGATGCCTGGACGAAGGAGGACGAAGCAGGACGAAGCAGGACGAAGGAGGACGAAGTAGAAGAATGGGAACTGGGCAGCACGTCGTCGTCATCGCGGGATCCGCTTCCGAAAGGGGGACGAAAAATTGACTTTATCTCAGGAGAAGCATCCCGGGTGTGGGACAAGCTTCTTTTGAGCTTTGAAGAAGGAGAGAAGAGAAGGAAGGGATGAGAATTTCGTATGGAGGGGGTCTCCTTTTATAGTTGCAAGGAGTGGGGGCAATTTGGTCATTACAACTCTTAAAACATTAATTCAGGACCTTTAGTGACGGATAAAACCATTGCTAAAGGTCTGAATGTGGGTGTAGTGGGTGGCACGCGCACGCCCGCTCGCTTGCCCGCGCATTCAACGCTCGCGCACGTCCAGCCGATCTCAACCGTCCGATCACGAGATCGGACGGCTTAGATCGCGCCTTCGCCCGCCTGCGTTGCGCACCCCATCGCGTGCGATGCCGTGTCCTCACTGCACGTGCAATAGCACGTGGGCGCTATCGGGTGATCTGGGCCACCCACAGTCGATCGGGCGGTCGCCTTTAATCGCGCTCGCCCGTAAAACTCGAGTCGAACTCGTGTCCTGTGAACGCGCAACGCCTCGCGACCGCTGCGCTGCATGGTGGAAAGTGTCGCGCGAACAATGTAAGGTGCATGCATCCACAGCCATTGGATGAAGATCCAATGGCCCAGATCCTGCGCTGGAATTCCTTTGGAGAGGCAGCGACGATCTTGAGGGCCGGTTGGATGGCTGAGATGGTACCACGTGGCGCCATCTTGGCTGTCCATCTTTTGGATGATGTAGATGGTGCCACGGTTGTCGGATTGAGTAGATTTTCACGCTATTAGGCTATGATCGTCGATCCGAATCCATCAGTATGGTCGGATTTGTCGTTTGAAGTGCAGATTCGCACCATCTTGGCCCTTCATCTTCTAAGGTTCCTCAGTCACTATCTGATGCTACAAATGTCTGATTAGGGTGATCTTGGAGTCATTGAACTCCAATTTTCACCCTAATCACATCTGTACGATTGGATCTTCGATCCGAGGCTCCGATAAAAAGTTTGCCCTATCCATGAACATAAAAGGAGACAATTAACCTCCATTTTATTCAAACTACTCTAAATGCAAGATGATGCATGTTATGCAATATTTATTGCATGCAATGCAATCCTATGCTTAAGAACATGCATCAATAGACATCTTTAGTAGTGTAAACGTGTTTACATCAGTTCGCATGAGAGATTGGGTACCAAATAGGGCTTCTAATTGGGTTCACATTGGAGGAGATTTCTCAGAGAATCTCCCTTTCAATTTTGAAGGGGATTCTCTGAGAGATCAGGGAGAAATCACCCTTTCAAGATCACTGGAGAAGGATTCCCTCCGCGATACTGGTGGAGGGACCTAATTGTAAAGAACGAAGAAGAAGCTAGGGGGTCAATTGTAAGGGTTTTTTGAAAGATTGGGGTAGAAATGTAATTGGGTTAGACCTATTTGGAAAGTGGGTCAAGATGAGTTCTCCTTAGGTCCAAATTTTGGTATAAATCTAATTTGGGCCTAAGGAATCCAATGGTGAGGTTGGAGTTTAGGGTTGACCACGTTTGACTAGGTAATTTACGTAAAAACCCAATTTAGGGCAAACATTTGTCTAAGACTCCATTCTAAGTCAAAATAGGTTCCAATGGCCAAATTGAAAGTTCTAAACACTAGAGAATATTTTTCTATGATTTGTAGAGGGTTTAGGTGAATTTTATCTTGACCAGAACGTTGTTTAATCAAGTGGGTCTGTTTTAGGGTTACAAGAAGTCATTTAATTCCTAGAATTCACATGAACCCTTTTATGTCTGATTCAACCAACTTTTTTCTTGTTAAGACCATTTGACCTATGTTTAGCACTTGAGCAAATCCGTTGTTGTACTACAATGGTAAAATTGTCATTTTACTCCTTGTTTCTTGCTTTTCTCTTAGAATGGTTATTCATTGAGTTAGGACCTCCAGTTGGTTATGTAAGAACTTTTGTTCTCTTTTATGGGTTAAAATGAGTTAGTTGGGACTCATGATGGTGTCCCATCATGTACCCATTCTTTTGGAAGATCATGAACATTTCGTGTATCTTCCATTTTTGATACATCGATGAAGGGGGTATCTTCATCATAAGAATCTAAATGATTTGGTTCAGGTTCACTTAAGTTTGTTTCACCAAATGAAACATGCAGGGATTCTTCTTTAACAAAAGTTCTTTTATTAAAGGCTCGATAAGCTTTGATTCTTGTTGAATAGCCAATAAAAATGCCTTCATCAACTTTAGCATCAAACTTACCAAGCCGATCACGGATGTTTAATAAATAACATCGACTTCCAAACACCCTAAAATACGAAATCCTGGGAGACTTCTCATAATAAAGCTCATATGGAGTTTTCTTAATAATAGGCCTTAAGAGAGTTCTATTAAGAACATAACATGTCGTATTAATAGCTTCTGCCCAGAAATATTTTTGAAGCCTAGACTCCAAGAGCAAGGTTCAGGCGCATTCTTGTAGAGTGCGATTCTTGCGCTCTACAACACCATTTTGAGATGGTGCTTGAGGAAATGAAAATTTATGAGTTATGCCAGAATTGACACAAAAAGTTGAAAATTTTTCATTTTCAAATTCACCCCCATGATCAATCCTAAGTCTAAGAATAAAGGATGATTTTTCCTTTTGAAGTCTTCGAGTAAGACTTAGGAAGGAATCAAATAAGTCATCCTTATGTTTCAAGAAGATGACCCAAGTGAACCTAAAGAAGTCATCAACAATAACTAGGCAAAATTTTGATTCATTTAGACTCTCAAATCGTGTTGGTCCAAATAAATCAAGATGTAACAATTCTAAAGATCATGTTGTTGAAATTAAGTCTTTAGGTTTAAAAGAAGCTTTGTGCATTTTTCCGAGTTCACAAGATTTGCAGAAAACATCCTTTTTAAAAGTTAGTTTGGGTAGGTCCCTTACTAACTCATTTTTGGTTAACTTATTAAGATGTTTGTGATTGATGTGACCTAGCCTACGATGCCAAAGATTTACTTCAACATAGGAGGCAAGTAGATATTTTACAAATTTCTCTTGTGAAAAATGAAGAGCATAGATATTTTCATATCTAAAGCCTTCAATTAATACCGTATTTGTTCCTTCTTTTAATATTTTAAATCCAACTTTAGTAAATAAAACATCACATCCATTATCACATATATGACTAACACTAAGCAGGTTATGTTTTAAGTTTTCTACTAAAAGAACATTACGTACCTGTTTAGAAGAATTACCTATTGTACCTTCACCAATAATGCGACAATGTTTGTTGTCGCCCAACTTGACATATCCTCCATCTTCAATTCTGGTTCACTTGATAAAGAGGTCGGAGTGTCCCGTTATGTGCTTGGAACACCCACTGTCTAGGATCCATTCGTCCTTCTTGACCTGCAAAATAGTTTATTAAATCTATTTTAGGTACTCATTTTCTTTTGGGTCTTTGATTGTTAGTACCCTTCAAATCCTTAGGTTTATAGATCACTTTAGTTTTAGATATTTAATTCTTAGGATTCTTGACCTTTTGATAAATCCATGCATGTCTAGGTGCATGTGATTTATTTTGTGTGTTCCTTTTATTATTCACCTTGGCTTTTAAATTATTACAAAATTCTGTATTCAGCCTAGTTGTTGTTTTTAGATTATTCAAAGTATCCTTAAAATGTTAATAAGTATCTTCTAATTCTACTATTTTAGCATGCAATTGATTATTAGTTTCTTTTGACATTTCTAGCTCTATTTCTAAACAAGATTTCTTTATTTCTAAAGTTTTATAACTATCATGCAAGATCTTATTTTCTTTTTTAATCAACCTAGCTTTGTGATACAAATCTTCATATGCTTGTAATAACTCATTAAAAGTAACTTCAGAGTCTACCTCATTTTCTGAACTATCATTGTTCGCCATTAAACAAAAATGTGCAACTTCTATTTCTTCAGATTCCTCAGAAGATGATTCCATGTTGGAATGACTATCATCCCAAGTCGCCTTATATGCCTTTTTTGAAATCTTCTTTTTCTTCCAATCAAGTTCTTTGTCTTTCTTCTTCTCTTCCTACTTCTTTTTGATCATTGGACAATCTTTTTGTACGTGCCCCTTCTTCTTGCACTCAAAACAAATAATGTCATTTGTAAATTTATTTAGTTTCTTATCTTGCTTTTGGATAAACCTTCTGAATCTTCTCGTTAGAAGAGCAAGCTCCTCTTCTTCATCGGAGTTGGAATCATCAAGGTCTGACTCCTCCTTTATAGCTTTAAATGCAAGCTCCTTCTTCTTGCTTATGGATTTTTCTTCAATCTTCATATTTTCCAATTGGACTTCATATGCCATGAGGCTTCCAATCAAGTCATCCAAGGAGAGATTAGAAAGATCTTTCGCCTCTTGAATGGCTGTGATCTTTGGAGACCAATCGCTTGTAAGGGATCTCAAGATCTTCCTTACAAGTTGCTCCTCCTTCAGCTTGACTCCAAGGTTCTTCATTGGATTTATGATCTCTCCAAATCTTATGTACATTCCTTTGATTGTTTCACCTTTCTGCATCCTGAAACACTCATAGCTTTCTGTTAGAATAGAAATATGTGTTTCTTTTACCTTACTCGTACCTTCATAGGTGACTTGCAACGTGTTCCATATCTCGTATGCAGACTCGCATGCGGAGATACGGTTAAACTCTTCCCTTGATAATGCACAATAGAGCACGTTCATCGCTTTCGCATTTCCCACGATCCTTTTTTTTGGTTCTGTAGTCCAAAAAACACCTTCCTGTAGCTTCGGATCCTTGTACTTCTCTTGGATAAGAGTCCATGAGTCCTCATCCATGGCCTTGAGGAAGATTTGCATCCTCCTCTTCCAGTATCCATAGTCCGTCCCATCAAAGTAGGGAGGACTTGTGGATGACTGTCCTTCGGTGCGCTTGACTGAAGATGCCCTTGCGAAAGAGAATAGTTACTTCTTCTATTCGCAACCTGCTCTGATACCACCTGTAGGATTTGTAAATCACAAGCACACTAGAAGGAGGGATGAATGGTGTGGTAAAAAGAAATTTGCAAGACAAATCAAACCACAAAATGTACAAGATATATAGTAGTTCCCCTCACCTGGGTACTCCACTACCTAAGTCTCCTGACTAAGGATTTTTAACCCAATTCCCTCAATCCGGAGGGAATAAATTTTCTAAAACTTGAGGTAATTAACGAGTTACCTCAACCCAATTACAAGATATTGAAAAGAAATAAAGATACAGGTGTAAGCAAAATATAAATAAAAGCTTACAACTAATCCCTAAGTCTCCAACAATTATATTGTTTAATATGAGTATGTAAATTAATCTAACGAGAATATTAAGGCGTAAAACAAACAAATTTATCAGAGAAGAACACGATCGCCTTGATGACTTGTTGTAAGTGGAGAATGGCCTTGAGAGAATTGCAACAAGATAAGCTCTTTTGTAGCTAGTAATTTGAGAAATGAAGGTGTAGGTAAAGATAGAATTTTTTGACTTCTTTGCTGTGTGAAAAGGACACTCAAGGAGTGCTTATATAATCCACTAAGCACCTTCCCTATGATTACTAGCTGTTAGGGGCAATTTGAGAAGATTAAGGATAGGTTTAATTGCAAAATAGCCATTCAGATTGGTCACAACAGTTAGTTGGTACCGGAACTAAACTTTTGGTACCGATACTGACTACTTATAGTCAGCCCATCTAAGTCACCTGGTATCGGTACTCATGATGAGTACAGTACTTGTGATTCATAGATTTTGATCCAGTGACCTATATGTACCGGTACTAGTGATTAGTACCGGTACTTGTAAGGTCCAGGCAAAAACCAAGTGCACAAACTGTGACCACTTGGTACTGGTACTCATGATGAGTACTGGTACTTATTGTTCACAGTTTGAGACTTAGGCCCAAACCTGTGCCTAGCATGTACCGGTACTTGCTACAAGTACCAAAATTTGTAAGTGTAAGTCAATTTTTAGAGATATCCAACCTACTCAATGATTTTATTTTGAAAAAATCGATTTTGAGTTTTGAAACAAGTGAATGAATAATTTTCTGAACCCTAATTATCTCTACTTTGATTTTAACTCCTAGATTCTATTTACATGTTAGGAGACATATAAAGATTTTAAAAAATAATTAATACAACAAAAACTAGTCTTCTAATCTTCTTCCTTCATATGCTATCTTGTTGCTTACATCCATAGATTCTTTTGACTTGTAATACTTCATAAACACATTAGATTTAAAAATGATTTTGTTAACACCAAAACACAAAAGTGAGATGGAACTAGGTTCCAACACCACTCTCACGAGGACATCTTCTAGCAGGCCCTGTGGTGTCTTCAAAGAACGGTCTACAATTTGGAGAATTATAGGGGAAGGCTTCAGATTGCCTCCACCAAGTTGTTCATATACATAGCTCGGAAGGATGTTTACCCTCGCACCCAGATCAAGAAGAGCCTCGTCTATATGTAGGTCGCCAACGACCACTGAGATGTATATGGCTCCTAGATCCTTAAGTTTCGAGGGTGTCCCGTGTTGTATAATTGAGCTAACAGAATTAGGCAGGACAACTTTTGATTGGACTTGTGTTAGGTGCGGATGATTATGCTATCGGAATTGGATTTGAAAACACGTCGTTGTGGTTATAATTGTGAAGAAATCCATTCAACAAATAAAATTTATACTGAAAAATCTGTAAAGAAGTTCCAGGTCAAACACAGGGAGGCAGACGTTTGATTAAAAATACGCGTTTTATTTGTTTGTCACAAAACAGATTAGCTGGTCGAAAACCTAGCTATCTATTTAGCAAATAATGAATGGGAGAGAGAGAGAATATTACAAATAAAAGCAAAAAGGGATATAGAATAAACATAGATTTCATTATCAGAAATTGTTCATTACACTACTCATTACAACTAGAAAGTGGGAAATTATTACACTAGAAAGCAGTAAAGAGAATGAAGAGAGAGATATCCTCCTCGACGATCGCTTGAAGGATGAGCCGGATGGGACGATGCTTGGAAGACGGGGAATGAAGCAAGAAGGAGGACGAAGTGGGAGGAACGGGAATGAAGCAGCATGTCGTCGTCATCGTGGCATCTGCTTCTCGAATGCAGAGAGAGGACAACCTTAGGATGCTCCACGAAGGGGGACGAAGGTGTAAAAATTAAGATTTCTACTCTAGAGGAGCATCTCGAGTGTGGGACAAGCTCTTAGAGCTTTGGAAGGGGTGAGAGAAGAGAAGAAGGGATGAGAAATTCGTATGGTAGGGGTCTCCTTTTATAGTTACAAGGAATGGGGGCATTTTGGTCTTTACAACATTAAAAACATTAATTCAGGACTTTTAGTGACGGATAAATCGGTCACTAAAGGCCTGAACGTGGCCGACGTTGTACGTGTGCTCCCTCGCATTCGTTGCCTCAATGCCTACGCACGACCACGTGCGCTCAGCCGTCCGATCAAGAGATTGGACGGCTTAAACCGCCCTCGCTAGCGCCGCGTGCCCACGTTCGATCGGGCATTTGTACTATGCGTCTGATCGTGCGTGGGAGCTATCGGCTGATCCACGCCGCTTGATCTTGATTGCATGGTTGTGATAGCACGCCCGCACGTGAGGAGGGGCACCGTGATAGCGAAATTACGTGGTTTGTTAAAATACGTTTTTTAACGTCGTTGTAACACGCGAATCCGCTTTCGCTTTTAAAATTTATATCCTAGATAGGGGAGTATCTAGGGTCGTCCAAGGAGGCCAAATGTTTGCAATAGTGATTCTCTTGCTAGGAATATAAATCTCAACTTTCTTTTTGGTATTTTTCAATATATCATTTTTTTTATTTTTAAACTAAGGCAACATGCGAAATTATGGCGGGAAAAGTGTTTACACTTCTAATTAAGTAAACTACTCTAAAGTGGCAAGTAGGGCCTCTCCCTAAGCACACTCTAAGCAAGTGGAGGCCTAGAATAATTAGGGAGAGGAAGTGAAGAATGCTGAAAATAAGCAAATAGAAATGCAAACAAGATATGCGAAGAAGGCAACTAGATAATTGATAAAGTGTTTAACAAAAATGCCTAGTAGAGGAATGCTTCTACTACTAGATAATTGAAATAAAGAAAGAAAACACAAATCCTCTAAATAGATGGTGAAGAAGAGGGCTTCTTGCTCCAAGGTTGGTGGCTCCCAAGCTTGAAAAGAATCCTTCAACTCCTTCCTTGCAGAACTCCGCCAAGGTGATGTCCTCCAAGGCAAGCCTTAGGGGGGCGTGCCCTAAGTTTTTCTCCAAGGGTGGACGTCCACCCTAAGTCCTCCTTTGCCTGGCCGTCCTCCTTGAAGTGGAAGAGTCCTCCTCCTTGGCGTGGCTCAAGTTGAAGAGAGTGGGGAGAAGAAGGCACCAAAAGGGCTGGTGATGTGCCCCTTTAATCTCCTTCTCTACTCCTTCTTCTTGGCCGTAGGTATAGGTGGTTTAGGTAGAAAATATAGTAAGGGAGGATGCCTAAAAATGGTGGTAGGTGGTGGCCTTTTATAGAATAGGAGGGGGGCTATGGTGACCTTTGAAATGGATGGCTAAGATGGAAGGAGGGAGGTGGTTAAGGATCCAATGGCCAAGGGTGTTTGGCGCCACCTTAAGGGACACCTAAGGGGTGGTTATGTGTGTTGACACCCCTTGATATTGGCGCCAAAAGGGCTTCTAGAAGAAGGTCTAAGTTGGCGCCAAGAAGGATTCTAGAAGGGGGGTTAGGTGGATGGCTAGGATGGCTTATGTGGGTAGGTGTAGGGTGGATTAAGGGGCTGAAAGTGGCGCCAATATAGAGGTGGTTAGGGGTGGTTTTTGGCGCCAACTTGAAGTGTCTTTTGGTGGAGATAATGGGGTGAAGGGATGGCTAGGAGGTGGTGCCAACTTGAGTAGGCTAGCTAGCTTAGGTAGGCTTGAGTTGGTGGAGCTAGCTAGGGTTGATTTTGGAGGTAATGAATGGCCAAGGAGCTGGTTGTTAGCTAAGCTAAGCTAAGATAAGATAAGCTAAGCTAGCTTAGCTAAAGGTGGAGTAGAGGAGAAGGTGTTGGAGATAGGGTTTGGAGGAAGGAGCTGAGGAGAAGAAGTCTGGAGCTGGAGCTGGAGCTGGCTGCTGCTGAAGAGGCTGGCATGGGGCTACTCTAGCTGGCTTAGCTTGCTAGTTCTTTGCTAGTTGCTAAGCCAAGCTAAAGTGAGCTAGCTTCTACCAAAATGAGCTAAGGTGAGCTGGGTCTGGTGCTCCCGGGGAGAATCAAGCTGGTTGAGGCAGCTAAGGTAGCTTAGCTCAACTGAGTTGATCTAAGCTGAGTCCCTGTGAGCTGGACTTGAGCTTCCTGAGCTGGGATGAATTCTTCTTCAGCTGGTTGGAGCTGAGTGGAGCTCGATGTAGCTGGATTTGAGCTGGGGTGAACTCCTGTCAACTCAGCTGAGCTAGCTAGAGCTCCCAGTGAACTAGTGGGAGCTGAGGTGAGCTAGACTCAGCTAAGTTGAGCTGGATCTGAGCTGACTTGAGTTAGGGTGAGCTAAGGTGAACTCTCTTGAGCTGCCATCCAGTTGAGATTAGCTGAATGGAGCTGGGATGAGCTAACCCTAGTTCAAGTAAGCTAGGTTCCAGCTGCGGTGAGCTAGATCAAGCTGAGGTGAGCTGGATCAAGCTGAGGTGAGCTGGATTAGGCTGAGTTCCAGCTAGTCTGGGCTTCTCCTTCACCATTTGCCTTCTTGAGTGCTAGGGTTTTAGGGATCTGTGCATCTGTACATCCCTAACACTCACAAAAACTCATTAAAATGACAATAAAAAATGCAATGCATGCCTATCCTAATTTATGCCTAAATGCAGCCCAAAAACCCGTTTGCAGAGTAAAATCCTAAGAGCTAGGTTAGTTTTAAAGCATAAAAATGATGATAAACTGGCGTTTATCACACCCCCATGCTTATCTTTTGCTAGTCTCTTAGCAAAACATTAATTTTTTTGGAAAACGGAATTTTTGGGAAATCTAATTTTTTTTTTTTTTTTTTTTTTTTTTTTTTACTTTTGAGGAAAAAAAAGATTAAGGGACCTTGGTAGATTAAAACACAGGAGATACGGGATTTGTTGAAGATAAACATCAGGATTTGTTTTTGGATCCAACCATTAGATAGAACGGGATCAATATATCCTCAGAAAATTCACAAATTAACCCCTTGTTAATTCAGATGACTTGAAATGTTTGTTTTTAGGATTTTTCTAGCTCGTGAATCTGATTCGCAACTTGCAAATTCCTTTAAAACCTTGTGTCTGTGCTTGTGAAAAGCCAACCTTTATAAGGACGTGTTATTATTATTATTATTATTTTTTTTTTTTCTCCCCCATGCTTATTTTTAGCTTAGTCTTACAACAGATGTGTCGGTATCATCATTCCCGTTACCATTCCTCGAGGGGGCTCTGGCGCCAGTACTTCGGGATAGCACTGTCCATGACACCACCCAGGAGCTCACAACCCCAAAACACGATGCGGTGAAAAGGGGCGCTCCAAGCAAACTCAAGCTCTTGCTCCGACGCTATAGGTAGAGCACCGTCCAAGACACTTGAGCTGCTGAAATGCGCTTTAATGCTCTGTCTAAAGATATGAAATATAGATATAGAGCAGCACCGAGGCGGTAACATGTTGACATCGTGTCCTCAAAGAAGGTTTTTTTTTTTCTTCTTCTCGACGGTGGGAACTCAAACCAATGATCTGCTTCAGACTTTTACTAAATCCAAACAAGGGAGTTTTTTCAAATTTTTAGTTATTTTTAAGTGTTGGCTTGTGTGTGAAAATTGACACAAGAAGTTTCTCGAGAACCGCAAGTTTTTGAGTCAAAAACTAAGTCAAATACTTTCCATATTACAAAATAGGATCAAGTCACCTGAACTATCATGAGTTCAGGTGGAATTTTAGAGAAGGATATCTGATCTAGTCTAAAATAGACCCTGGAATTCTAATGATTAGATCTAAATCCTCATCCTTAGTTTGTTAAAGATTAAATCCCATTGTACCAGAAGTGAATTTTTCGACCTTAGTCTTGATTTCAAAATTTTTCCTCAAAAAGTTTTCAACATTTTTTTTTTTTTTTTTTTTTTTGGTATGCAAGCAGGAAATAAACTAAAAAAAAAAAAAAAAAAAAATTGCATGTTTTTAGGTTTTAAACATCCTAAATCGATCGTAAAAATTTAAAAACACCCCCCCCATGCTCAAGATATGCCATGTCCTCATGCATTAGGAGGGAAAAGGAATTACCTTAGTGAAGAATGGTCGGGTTTAGGATGAATAAAACCTGGAAAAAGAAGAAAAAGGAAAAGCAAGAAAAAAAAAATGATGGGTTACCTCCCATCCAGTGCTATCTTTTACGCCATTCAGCCGGGCATGAAGGTATGCACAGAAGGCGGAAAATCATGTAAATAATTGGACACTTGAATGTCCACAATAAAAGTGTCTTCCTCAAGATCCCTAAAAAGATGAGTGGTAAAGATAAAGGGATCAAAATAAAATAGAGAAATGGAAAAGTGACCCGAATCTGGCCATGGTTTAAGTGCTTGTAAATTGCCAGATTCTGGTGGGTCGAGTGATAGGTCCAATGGAAAGGGGTGGGGAATGGAGTCAATGAGATGTAGGGTGTGTGAAGTTAGTGTGGATGTTTCAGGAAGATGAAAAGGGGGAAAGTCAAACCCTAGTTGATCTGGAAAGTCTTGGACCACATAACTATCCTTAGAATAAGAATCAAAAAAATCTAGATCAATAGTGGTCAAAGGTGAATGAGATTGGATCAACATAGACATTTCAAA
Source organism: Thalassia testudinum (assembly GCA_037157565.1). Taxonomy (NCBI): domain Eukaryota; kingdom Viridiplantae; phylum Streptophyta; class Magnoliopsida; order Alismatales; family Hydrocharitaceae; genus Thalassia; species Thalassia testudinum. The sequence goes on along the minus strand of JAZHRO010000058.1, from coordinate 9,565,140 downwards.
TACTGCTTCCATTTTATTATCAGTGTCCTCAAAAATTTTGTGATTAATGGACCTCTTGGAAGCTTGAAATAAATCTAATGAGAAGGTCTGGTTACTGCAACTTATATTCATTTTCTCAGAATGAGAATTGATATTAGCTGCTGCCATAATCAGAAAAGGTCTTCCAAGGATGGCATTAATGAGAGCCTTGGGTACCTCTATGTCAAGGACTAGAAAATTTACCGGAGATAGACAATTCCGGACCTTGATAATACTATCCTCAACAACTCCCCGCGGTTGAATGGTAGATCGATCTTCTAATTGAAATTGAACCTTGGTAGGTTTTAAATCACTGAATCGAAATTCCTCAAATAAGACAGGGGGGATGAGATTACTAGAGGTACCTAAGTCGAGAGGGGCACGAAAAATGGTGTCACTTATGACAATTGAGATAAGTGATGTGCCCTGGTCCTTTTTTGTGAAAGGCAGCTTGCTCTGAAAAACTGAGTTGGCTGTCTTTGAAAGGACCAACCTTTCTAGATTCTGATCATGCCCTTTTGCAGTAAATTCTTTAGAGGCATGGGGGGAATCTAGGAAGGGAATATTCCTCTCGACTTGCTCAAATAAATCCAAAGAATTGTGGTCAGAGGGCTCTGATTTTGGATTGTTGGATTGCAGTTTTTGAGAGTGGGAAATAGGGTTTGAATCAAGTGTTTTTGGGGTTTCTTTTTCTTCTTCCTTATTAAGGTTAGGGGGGTCAATCTGCATTGGTTGAGAATCAGTTTCATCATTTGATTGAGAAGGCCTTAAATCCATGGTGGTTTCCTCACTCCTCATAGTCTCTGCATATGCAGCTTGGTGTTCACTGAGAGGAGGTAGGGGGGCCTGATGTTGAAAGAAACTGGGTAGGTGCTGTGATATTGGGTTAATAGGAGGCCGAATCATGTGGTTCTGATGTTGGTAGACACCCGGGTGTTGGTTCCTGTGATTAATAAAGTTTGGTGTGGGTTGGGATGGTGAGTGTCCTGCAGGTCTTTGAGTCGGAATATCCCCAATTTGATCATTGAGATTGTTAATAAGATGGGTTGTTTCCTTTGTTTTTCTTTGTAACTCCTGCAAGGTTTTCATCATCTGGGCATTAATGTCTTCTTGAGATTGCCCAGATTGATAAGTCTGATTTGAACCATACCCTCCAAACGGGTTCTGTTGTTGGTGTGGAACCGAATTGGTCCAGGAGTGGGTCGGATAATCCCCCCCATTAGAGGAATTTTTCAATTTCTCCTGGATGGTAGGGACATTTTGGGTGGGGTGATGATTGGGATAAACATAATTCCCTGTTGAACCATAGAAAGCCTCAGAATAACAATTATACTCAGCATGGGATTTATGCAGATTTTCTCTCTTGTGGGTGTTAAAAGGGGTGAGATGTGGAATGTGTGGAGCTTGGGCAGGTGTGGCAGGATTCCCTTGGCTGGCCAGGTTTGTTAAATCCTTATGCAACTGTTGTTGCTTAACTTGTAGCTGAGCCATGATAGAGTAGAAATTAGGTGGAGGGGCCTGATTAAGAAGCTCCTGGGTGGAAGAGTAGGGGAAAGAAAAATTAACATGTGGGTTAGAGGACCAATTTTTATTTTCCATTTTAAAAGAAGAGGAAGAATGCAGAAAAGTCTTTTCTTGGGGAGGCAAAATCAAGTGGTCCCTCCAAGTGTGGAGTTTTGGACCGCCGCCCGTGCAAAATGGAAGAAACGGGAGGGGAGGAGAAGAGATGGAGATGAGAGAAAGTGTGCAATTCAAACAAACAAAAACTAGACCTAACTTAATTGTGGCTCCCTAATAATAACCTAAGACTTGGTCTATATAGGAAATAAGTAGTCAATAGTGAATACTCGTTCTATCAACAAATCTAGCCAGGTTGCTTAAGGGGAGGTTTGGGCCCAAACGTTTCCCAGGGAAAACCCCAGGTGCTTGTACAAACCCGCGCCTGGTCGTTTGACACGGCCCCTCAGCCTGAACACCAGATACAGATGACAGAATTGGTACTAACTAAAGAAAACTTAAGACCTAAATAGCAAGCCTAAGTTGATAAAACCTTAGGGGTTAAGTTGCTACAAATTTTAGTTAGGTCTAGGATTCTATAGTGCACACGGAATGTGGAGGGCGTTTATTGGGTTGTTGCCCTGTTATTTGATTTTTTTGTGTGTGTGTAGGAATTGGAGAGTGGCTTCAATGAAAATCAAGTTGTCACACAATTTTTTTATATTTTTGTCTTTTAGGATGTGATTTAATTAAATGAATTTTAGGGTTTTTCTCTTTAAGTTTTCAAAAAAGTTTGAAAGTTCACAATCAAAGGAAAGACAAGTTGTATGTGTGATTGTATATTTCCTTTTAATTGAGTCTCTAAAGAGAAAGAAGAAACCCTAAACCAATTATCCCTGAGACAAAAATTTAACTACCAATGAATTATTTTTAGCTTTCAGAATTAAGTAGTGGTCCAAACAAGTCAAACAACACCACTACTTTGAAGAAAATCAAACAAGGATTCTAGAAAAGATTTTTGTAGGATTTTAGGAATTTGTTTGATAATAGTTTTGAATTTTTAATTGTACTGGTGTCAAAGTCCAGAAATAATACCCATGGGTATTATAGACTTTTCAGTATTACCACCGACCTCAGAAAATTTTTATGATTTTATATGATATGTAAAATTTCACAGGGATTCCAAAAAGATAAATTTCAAAAAAATTGGATGAGTATAAAAATTCTGAAAATTCACGGACAGTAGCAAAACAGGAAGATTAGAGGGTGTGACCCCTCTGTAATCCACGAATTTTTAAAAATTAAATACAAATCCAATTTATCTGAAATTTGGAAAAGATGTTCCAAACTTAATTGGGAATCACTCTATGAAATTTTATGATTTTAGGAGGCCTGTGGTGTTAGGAATCAATTTTTCAAGTCTGGACAAAAATCCAGACCCGAAAAATAGAACACCAATACTTGCAATGGAATGGTGCTAAAGAAGCATACAAGCAAACAATGATTTTAAAATGCACCACTCCACTTAATTTAAGTGTTTAGGGTCCTGAAAGCCAAGTTTAATATATTTTTGGTAGTTTTAATTAATTATGTGACTAGAAAGAGGAACCAACCTGAATTTTCGCGGGAAGAAAAGGATCTTTAAGCTCTCGCTTCCAGATTCCCGCTTTCCCGCTGTAGTTCCTGCACACACAAAAGAAAGAAAGAGAAGGGGATGAGATCCACTTCAAGCAAGAGAAAATGAGTTAATGCAAAGCCGTGCCTCCCCGGCAACGGCGCCAAAAAGTGATAGCGAAATTACGTGGTTTGTTAAAATACGTTTTTTAACGTCGTTGTAACACGCGAATCCGCTTTCGCTTTTAAAATTTATATCCTAGATAGGGGAGTATCTAGGGTCATCCAAGGAGGCCAAATGTTTGCAATAGTGATTCTCTTGCTAGGAATATAAATCTCAACTTTCTTTTTGGTATTTTTCAATATATCATTTTTTTTATTTTTAAACTAAGGCAACATGCGAAATTATGGCGGGAAAAGTGTTTACACTTCTAATTAAGTAAACTACTCTAAAGTGGCAAGTAGGGCCTCTCCCTAAGCACACTCTAAGCAAGTGGAGGCCTAGAATAATTAGGGAGAGGAAGTGAAGAATGCTGAAAATAAGCAAATAGAAATGCAAACAAGATATGCGAAGAAGGCAACTAGATAATTGATAAAGTGTTTAACAAAAATGCCTAGTAGAGGAATGCTTCTACTACTAGATAATTGAAATAAAGAAAGAAAACACAAATCCTCTAAATAGATGGTGAAGAAGAGGGCTTCTTGCTCCAAGGTTGGTGGCTCCCAAGCTTGAAAAGAATCCTTCAACTCCTTCCTTGCAGAACTCCGCCAAGGTGATGTCCTCCAAGGCAAGCCTTAGGGGGGCGTGCCCTAAGTTTTTCTCCAAGGGTGGATGTCCACCCTAAGTCCTCCTTTGCCTGGCCGTCCTCCTTGAAGTGGAAGAGTCCTCCTCCTTGGCGTGGCTCAAGTTGAAGAGAGTGGGGAGAAGAAGGCACCAAAAGGGCTGGTGATGTGCCCCTTTAATCTCCTTCTCTACTCCTTCTTCTTGGCCGTAGGTATAGGTGGTTTAGGTAGAAAATATACTAAGGGAGGATGCCTAAAAATGGTGGTAGGTGGTGGCCTTTTATAGAATAGGAGGGGGGCTATGGTGACCTTTGAAATGGATGGCTAAGATGGAAGGAGGGAGGTGGTTAAGGATCCAATGGCCAAGGGTGTTTGGCGCCACCTTAAGGGACACCTAAGGGGTGGTTATGTGTGTTGACACCCCTTGATATTGGCGCCAAAAGGGCTTCTAGAAGAAGGTCTAAGTTGGCGCCAAGAAGGATTCTAGAAGGGGGGTTAGGTGGATGGCTAGGATGGCTTATGTGGGTAGGTGTAGGGTGGATTAAGGGGCTGAAAGTGGCGCCAATATAGAGGTGGTTAGGGGTGGTTTTTGGCGCCAACTTGAAGTGTCTTTTGGTGGAGATAATGGGGTGAAGGGATGGCTAGGAGGTGGTGCCAACTTGAGTAGGCTAGCTAGCTTAGGTAGGCTTGAGTTGGTGGAGCTAGCTAGGGTTGATTTTGGAGGTAATGAATGGCCAAGGAGCTGGTTGTTAGCTAAGCTAAGCTAAGATAAGATAAGCTAAGCTAGCTTAGCTAAAGGTGGAGTAGAGGAGAAGGTGTTGGAGATAGGGTTTGGAGGAAGGAGCTGAGGAGAAGAAGTCTGGAGCTGGAGCTGGAGCTGGCTGCTGCTGAAGAGGCTGGCATGGGGCTACTCTAGCTGGCTTAGCTTGCTAGTTCTTTGCTAGTTGCTAAGCCAAGCTAAAGTGAGCTAGCTTCTACCAAAATGAGCTAAGGTGAGCTGGGTCTGGTGCTCCCGGGGAGAATCAAGCTGGTTGAGGCAGCTAAGGTAGCTTAGCTCAACTGAGTTGATCTAAGCTGAGTCCCTGTGAGCTGGACTTGAGCTTCCTGAGCTGGGATGAATTCTTCTTCAGCTGGTTGGAGCTGAGTGGAGCTCGATGTAGCTGGATTTGAGCTGGGGTGAACTCCTGTCAACTCAGCTGAGCTAGCTAGAGCTCCCAGTGAACTAGTGGGAGCTGAGGTGAGCTAGACTCAGCTAAGTTGAGCTGGATCTGAGCTGACTTGAGTTAGGGTGAGCTAAGGTGAACTCTCTTGAGCTACCATCCAGTTGAGATTAGCTGAATGGAGCTGGGATGAGCTAACCCTAGTTCAAGTAAGCTAGGTTCCAGCTGCGGTGAGCTAGATCAAGCTGAGGTGAGCTGGATCAAGCTGAGGTGAGCTGGATTAGGCTGAGTTCCAGCTAGTCTGGGCTTCTCCTTCACCATTTGCCTTCTTGAGTGCTAGGGTTTTAGGGATCTGTGCATCTGTACATCCCTAACACTCACAAAAACTCATTAAAATGACAATAAAAAATGCAATGCATGCCTATCCTAATTTATGCCTAAATGCAGCCCAAAAACCCGTTTGCAGAGTAAAATCCTAAGAGCTAGGTTAGTTTTAAAGCATAAAAATGATGATAAACTGGCGTTTATCACACCGCTCATGTGAGTTGAACCCACGTCTCCTGCCCTTGTAGCACCTTAACCGCTACGCTACTCATGCGGTTGAGGCGCATTGAAGATTTTGTGCGCGCGTGAGATTAGCCATTGGATGAGCATCCAACGGCGTAGATGTGTCGAGTGGTTGAAGAAGAGAAGAGCTACGGCCGGTGCTGGGCAGCTATGATGGTGCCACATGGCGCCGTCTAAGCCGTCCATCTTCTAAGTGTTGTAGATGGTGCCACGGGTGTCGGATTGGACCGATTTTCACTCCGTTAGGCTGCGATCGTCGATCCGAACCCATCTGTGTAGTCGGATTTGTCATCTGAGGTGTGGATTAACACCATCTTGGCCCTTTCTCTTTTGGGTTCCTCGATCTCTATCTGGTGCTACGGATGTCCGACCAGGGAGATCTTGGAGTCGTTGAACTTCAATCGTCGCCCTAATCAGATCTGTACAGTTGGATCTTCGATCCAAGGCCCTGATTAACAAATTGCTCCGTCCCTGGCCATAAAAGGAGACAATTAACCTACATTTTATTCAGACTAACCTAAATGCAAGATGATGCATGTTATGCAATATTTATAGTATGTGATGCAATTCTATGCTTAAGAATACGCATAAATAGATAGTTTATGTGATATGAACATGTTTACATCAACCTGTTTCCTTGATTGTCACTTTTTCGTGCACAGGTCCTTGAGAAAGTGGCCATAGGATGAAATCTGCCTGATAGCTTCAAGCAAAGGCAGGTTAATTTGCACTTGTTTGAAAGTCTCTGTGATTTCGTCTGTCCCATCTTTGGCTCTAGGTGAGCCAGCAAAAGATTGCCCAGAGTCAGATAAGCACTCTGGAAAGGGCACTCTCGATCTTTAGGTAGAAGGGTTGTCATGTCGGGTAAGTGGGGGAATGGAGACAACCTCTTCCTGTGAGGTGATTTCAAGTGGAGAAGAGATGGGTTGCTCTTCTCCGGTGGGGTCGAAAGTCAGGGTGGATGGTTTTTCAGAAGGTGGGACTATAGGAGCATCTGATTTGGAAATTTCTTTCCCATACCTCAGAATAGTCACCACCTGGGTTTGCTCCCTAAAGATAATCCCTTTCCCTTCAGGGTTCTCAAATGAACTGGGAAGCTTCCCAGCCTCCCTTTTACTCATGGCCTCGACAAGGTGTCCAATTTGTGATTTCATCTTATTGATTGCCTTGTCATGAGATTGGATGATCATGCTTTGATTCTCCTGCATGGCTTTAAGCTCATCCATCTTAGAAGTCTTGGATGGTTAGGAGGGAAAAGGAGGTTGATTATACTGTTGAGTCCGAAAGGGTTAGGGTCTGTAATTCCCTGAATTAGAGACATTCCCCTGTCTCCATGAAAAATTGGGGTGGTTCCTCCATCCCTCATTATAAGTGTTGGAAAAAAGGTCATTACAAGGTCTGGGTTGGAACCCTGGGGTGGCATTCAGGTCCACCTGTACAAGGTCAGGGAATTGGGAGGCCAAATGACAATCCACAGTAGCATGCATATTGCCTTTGAAAATGGAGCATTCAGAAGCTTGGGAAGCAGAGGCATTTGGCGTGAGTTGGCTAGGGTTTATCATAAGCCTTTCCATGTTTTGGTACAACAATTTAATCTGGAAGGCCAAATTCTAGGCATCCCTAGCCTCATTTGCCTCAATCTTTCACTGCATAAGAGTGGGTTTCCTATCCAAATAGGCAGAATTTAGGTGGATAGAATTCTCACTCAAGGTCTCAAAAAGATCCCAAGCCTCATCTTCAGGTTTTGTAAGAAAGGTTCCTACACAGGCTCCATCCACTGTTTGCCTGTGCTTATCATTTAATCTAGTGCAGAACCTTTCTACAAGTTGTCATCTTGGCACTTGATGATGGGGACATAAGCGTAACAAATCTTTGAAGCACTCCCATGCATCATGAAATTGTTCTCCATCTTGTTGAGCAAAACCTATGATTTCCCTCCTATAGTGATTAGTCTTGCTCATGGGGAAGTATTTTTTCAAAAACTCTCCCTTCAAGGCATCCCAAGTATCCACTCTACCATCTAGAGGGTGATACCAATGCTTCACCTTATCCTTGAGGGAGAAAGGAAAGAGGGTTCGCATTTGGGCGTCATCAGTAACACCCTGTAATCTCACCATGGAACAGACCTCGATGAATTCCTCCAGATGCTTGTAGGGGTCCTCCCTAGAAGTACCATAGAATGAGGGCAACAGAGATATGATACTACTCTTGATTTCATATGGATTGTTCCCCCAGGTCTTCTCAGTGTATGGCCAGGTTGGTTGGTAGGGATAAAATAATCTCTCAAAGATCATTGGTTCTCCACAATTCTATTTTCTCCTTCCTTGGCCATCTCTCTTCTCTCTTGGTTGGCTCTCCTAAGGATTCTTTCAGGGTCTGAATTAAACACAAGTTGTCTCCTCAGAGACCGCCTACCAAGTATACACAAATAATACAAGCACAATTCCAAAGGGCTTTTATGTCTTTAATCAATTAAGGCCTTTGAGATTTTAGTCTAGTTGTAGGTGTCAATACAAATTACCCAATCAATTACGTGCCTATTGTCGACCTACGAAATGCCTTAATGAGGACCTAATTGGAACTTTGGTGCTCTGCCCTAAAGTTCAACTGGTAAAGTACTCCAAGGATAGAAGATCGAGTGATGCAAGTAGGCCTAAGCCTTCGTTTGAAGTTGTGCTTTTGCAGTGCTTCTTAACTACCCTAAAAAATCCGTGACAGGGTATCCCCTTCCTTGGAGTTACAAAACTTTTGAACTTAAGTTTCAAGCACTTTGGTATCCAATGGTAGGAGAGTTCTTTCCTAGTAGCTCAAAACCTAGGAGTGCCTAATTGCATGCTTTAATGTACAGTCATGCACGTGTGCATTCACCGTAAAAGTTTGAATTTTTGAAACACAACACAATGTCTCAAATCAATTCCTTGGGTTTATATGTTCCTCCTTTAATTTGTCCATTTTCAGAAAATGTGACCACTTAAATCGTTTCAAGACAACTTATGTGGTCTTGGAATTAAGTCCAAATGCAAATGTGTGATCAAAATATGGATGCAAAGTAAGAGAATGCGTACCTCGCTTCCAGCAATCAACGATGTGAAAATGCACGCAATGCAGAGAAATAAATCTAGAGGCTTCTCATACAGACCTGAATGGTTCATCCTAAGGGTAGGCAGATTCTAGCATGCAGGTCGTGTTTTTGTTTTTTTTTTAATTTTTTTCTTTTCTTTTTCCGCTACTTATGCTCAATCAAGAAAAAATAAAATCAATCCACAAAAGAAAGTAAAAACCTAAATCTAAAGAAAGAGGGAACAGACTCCTAAAAATTACCCAACATGGGCCTAAAACAAAATCGAGGAACAAACCCCTAAAACTGGCCCCAGAGTACAAAGGCGAGAAAATAAACAACTAAACTAAACCTAAAGAGTCTATTCTAAAATGCGGAATCAAAATTCTAAGAGGAAGACTCCTCCTAGATGGTCCTCCGTGCATCTCTATGCATGTGGGGTCAAGGCCCACAAGCTCCTGTGATTATCTCGGAGGTGGCCGCAAGGTCTACCAAGATGCGAAGCTCAGCCCCTCCTCCAAGTGGTGGAAACAAGATCCACAACGGCGTTGCTGAGGCTGATGCGACAACTCGTGTGTAATATACGTACCTTGTACCAAATTAGATAAAACAAGTTAAATATTCCTCAATTTAAATCAACATGAACAAATGAATAATTGTGAGTTAATTAAGCCTATTGCCTCCCCGGCAATGGTGCCATTTGATGAGTCGATTTTCACTTTCGAATAAGATGATTAAGATGATTTGTTGTATTTTAAAGTGGTGGAAAATCGAATAATCGAAGTATTAAATTAAAAATGAACCACTCGAGGGAGCGGGTCGTGTCCACAGGGAGACACGAGCCTATTTCAAACTCACAAAAGTTGTTAACAATTGTTTATCAAAGATTTCCCCCAAACTCAGAATTGAAATCCTTCTAAATTAGAGTTATAACAAAGATTCTAGTATAAAGGGAAAGAGGAGGGGTACTTGCATAAAATCACATAATACATCTATTCCATTTAATGAAAAATGTTGGCTTGGCAATGGCAATGGATGTAATAACTAATACTGATGCTACTATAACAAAACAGGGGAATAGCTTCCCCTTGTCCGTGCACGAGAAGGAGACCAAGGCCGATGGCAAGCTTCTTGTCAGAGGAGCGTCGGAGGGAGAGCTTCGCAGCGGTGGGTCTAAGTGGTGTGTGACGGCTTGAGGTGGCCGGGCGGTGGAGATGAGCAACGGCGATGGCTGTTAGCTGTAGATTCTGCGCGTGGAGATGAGGGGTCGTGAGCACGGAGGCTGCTCGAGGACGTAGCTGCTAAGAGGGAATGGTGCTTGCGACTGCTACTGTTGCACGCTATTGGCCGCGTGGGTGCGAGGGGAGGCGTTGGAGCTGCTGGAGAATGCAGCTACTGCTGCTGGAGGGTGCGCTGGTGTGTGCTGCGGGTGTGGCGGAGGTGCAAGAGAGGGGGCTGCGCATGATGGAGGGCTGGTTGGGGCATGGCTGCTCGATGCTGCTGTGCACGTGGAGGCACAGTGAGGGGGTGATGGGCCATGCGTGCGTGCACGGGGGTGGGCTTGAGGGCTGCATAGCTGTTGCTGCAGCACGCTGCAGGTGCGGCAGCAGTGGCTGCTGCATCTGCATGGGCAGCTGGGCACCGCACGTGGACGTGCGTAGCGCGTGGGAGAGGAAGCCGCTGCACGCTGCTGAAGGGTGTGCGAGCGCGTAAGTGTTGGTGAGTGCTGCTGCTGCACGTGGGAACTTGCTTGGGCAGATGAAAGCACAACAAGGAGGGGCGTGCGTTGGAGACGAGAGGGCACAGCGAGGGCACCTATGCTGGAAGCTGGTTGGGGTTACTCGCTGCAGCTATGCGCGTGAAGGGGCGTAGCGCACTCACGAGGTGGGGGTGACGGCTGGTGGCTGTTCTGTTGAGGTGGTGGTCTCGTGGAAAGGAGTAGATGTGTAATTATTGTAGGTACCTCAGACGTCTGGGATCATTCCTAGATGTCTTAACTGACTAGAAAGATGAAGGTGCAGGTGATGCGTGGAGGTGGTGAGGGTGTTGACGATGGTGGCAATGCACGCTGAGGTGCTCATAGTATCTGCACAAACCAACGGTGGCGCAGCAATCTGTCACCCTGCTTGCCTGTGGTGGCATGGAGTTGTGCACACGGTAGGAGGCTGGTGGTGGTGGAATGGAGGAGAATTTGATCTCTGTGCAGTGGTGGGTCGGGGATGGTGGAGTGAACTCTTCTTTTATGCTGCAAGAGGAGTGCAGCCATAGGCAGACATTGGTTGAAGAAGAGGTGAAGCGACACAGATCGTGGGAACAGAGATCCACGATTGTCGCTTGTACATTGTTGTTCCTACATGCATCCGTTGGAAAAGAAATGAGGGGTTATTTATGTGCAAACCCTTAACTTCTATGTTAAATCCAAAACACTATAGATAATGTACCTAAGTGGTTAACTAGTCAAATTCATGTCATTCTAACTCAATTCTAAATGCATTTAATCATGAATGCAATGTATGAATTATGCAATCAAGTCAAAAATCCAAACTAACTTATTTACATCTTGATGCATGCTAAATAAATGTTAAAAATAACTTAATCTGTAGGCATTGAAATACCTAAATAGCCCACAAATATGGGCTCATCAGTAGGTAATTACCTTGAGGTCTTATGGAAGACTTCTCGGTATTCGGTAAATCTTTCGATGATTGCCTCCTGCTTTTGGTCTAGATCCTCAAGCGATGCATTGAAGTGAACTTGGTTCTTTCTTGGGAAAAGAGCCACTTCATGGTTCTTGAAGGCATCGTACTTGGACACCTCATCTCTGAGAGAGGTATCTAAGTTGACCAGGCTAAGGTGAATCTGATTTCCAAACTACCTATGCCTAGTTCTGTGAAAGAATTAGATCATTCCTACAATACGTCAGATTTTATCATCAATTCATACCTAATTTCTTTAAGATCGCGTGCCCCTTGACGAATCTCCTTTCGAAGGACACACCATTTGAGATATCGAGTGAATGCATTCACGCATTCGAGTTCCTGCGTGACCGAGTTAGCCAAGCACCAATCCTGCAATCTCTCGTCCAGTCTCAACCCTTCAAGATCATGTGCGATGCGTCTGACTATGAAGTAGGAGTGATGCTGGGTCAGAAAATTGACGGGAAACTGGTATCATATATTATGCTAGCATGACATTGGACAAGGCTCGACGTAATTACATCATTACCGAGAAAGAGGTGCTGGTTGTAGTATTTGGCCTGGAGAAATTCAAGTCATACCTCCTGGGTTCCCACGTCATCATTTACTCAGATCACACTGCAGTGAGACACTTACTCATGAAGGACGCGAAGCCTAGATTTATCCACTAGATCTTGCTGTTGCAAGAATTCGATCTTGAACGAAAATTTGGAATTTGAAGGTCCCCCTGAAGGTATAAATTTTTCTATGGCTGTGCAGAAGAGATGGTTTGATAACGGGGGACTTGCGCCACAGAAGGATGGGAACTCCCACCCAATTCTCCAACTATGTGGATTACATAATGATAATAGTCGACACATTTTTTCCTCATGCATGGTGACAGATTATGTCTGGAGGACTATTTGTAGGGAATCGATCCCCACCAGGGAAAATTTATGGGATTTATTTTTATTATGTAATAAACCACATGTGTCTATGGTGGCTGTGTTATGGTGTGTGTGGAGAGCAAGAAATGAGCTTTTATTTCAGGAGAAGCCCGTGTGTGTGGAACGTATTGTAAGTAATTGTTGGTCTCTCATATACATGTGGGGATCGATCTTGTAATGATGTCTTTTTTTATAGTAAATAAAAGCTCTCCTGAATTGCTATCAGTGACTCGATAGCCTTCATTTCTGTTTCAAAAAAAGAATTCGATCTTGAAATTCGTGACAAGATGGGAAATCAGAATGTGGTAGCTGACCATTTATCTTGTCTTCCTTCTTTAGTTATTGACCCTTCTGGACCTATCACAGAGCATTTTCCAGATGAGCACCTCCTGACAGTTGATACGAAACTTCCTTGGTATGCTGATATGGTGAACTATTTGGCATCGCATCAAATTCCATCTGATTGGCCAAGAGCCAAGAAAGACCAATTACTTTCAGATGCCAAATACTTTATTTGAAAAGATCCGTACCTATTCCACATTGGTGCTGATCAAATCATCAGAGGACGTGTGCTGGAATTCGAAATCAATGGCATTTTTCCCTTCCGCCATGACCAGGCCTATGGTGATCACTTCTCTGGACACAAAACTGCAGCAAAAGTCCTCCAGTGTGGCTTCTATTGGCCCATGATTTTCAAAGATGAACACGATCATTGTAAGGCATGCACTCATTGCCAGACCTTAGGCAACATGAGCCATCGTGACATGATGCCTTTACAGTTGATTCTTGTGTATGAAATCTTTGACAACTGAGGGATTGATTTCATGGGTTCCTTCTCAAAATCCAATGGCTTCGAGTACATTCTCCTAGCTGTGGACTATGTGTCCAAATGGATCAAAATCATCCCAACCCGAACCAATGATTATAAAGTCATAATCAAATTCATTCATCAACACATCTTTTCTTGGTTCGGTGTTCCGCGAGCTATCATCTCTGATGGAGGGACCCACTTTGCAAATGTGCATTTCCAGTCTCTGATTAAAAAGTACAGGGTGTCTCATTGTATCTCAACTCCGTATCACCCCTAGACTAATGGATTAGCTGAGTAATCTAACAGAGAAATCAAGAAGATCCTTCAGGTCATTGCTAGGCCTGATAGGAAGGAACCGTCTACCCACCTTCCGGAAACCTTATGGGTCTATAGGACCACTCATAAGACCCAATTAGGAATGTCTCCCTTTAGACTTGTATACGGGAAGGCATCTCACCTCCCTGTAGAAATGAAGCATAAAGCCTACTGGGCAGTACGGAAGTGCAATTTGGATCTCATGGAGGCTGGAATCCACCATCGGTTGCAAATGAGCGAGATCAAGGAACTACGTAATGATGCGTACGAGAACTCACAAATCTACAAAGAGCAGGTCAAAGCCTTCCATGATATGCACATTTTGTGAGAAACTTTTTGTCTTAGTCAAAATGTACTACTCTTTGATGCCAAACTCAAGCTCTTCCCAGGAAAACTCAGATCAATATAGATTGGACCATTCCTTGTGAGACGAGTGTTCGACAATGGAGCTGTTGAAATTAGTGAACTCAGCCACGAATTAGAACCTTTTGTCGTGAACGGTTAGAGACTCAAATCATTCTTCGAACTCACTGATTTGAATATGGCTGCTATATCTTTTGATCTCCATTCTCCCTAAGCTTCATTGCACCCAGCTGATGGTGTTAAACTTAGCGCTTAACGGGAGGCAACCCATCATCTTTGAAAAACTCGAAACCCTTCTGACATATCTTTTTACTGAAATCATATTGCACTTTAGGGTTCATCCGTTAGAACAGCCGACTCCACCTTTGATACTTGTATCAGAGCTAAAAATCGTCCGCAACAGTCATTCCGACCCATTCATCACCCACCTTTTCTAATGTACGATCTGAACTGAACATGAACCCACCTAATTCCAATGAGGACATTGCAAATCTTAGGCATGGGAGGTATTAAAGTGCAAAATGCTATCAAAATCAATGCATGAAAGGGTTTCATACATAAAAGAAAAGAAAAGAGGAAAGGAGAGGTCAATTTGAGCTGAATGAAAAATAATTGAGAAGGCAAGAAAAGAAAAGAAAAGAGAAAAAAGGAGCAAACAAAAAGTAGAGAATGATATAGTCCCTTGAAATTGAGTATGGAACTTACCTAACTTCTTGGTTGGATTAGATGATGAATTAAGACTTGGAAGGCTAAAACTTAGGAGATTAGCAATGAGTACCAACCTTAGGCCTCTTAGACTTGTTTCAATGTTGAAAGCCAGGGCTCTGGGTGTTGCCATAGGCGGTGTTATCCCAAAACATCGAAAGCCATGGATCCTTCAAGGATTGATGGTGGGGACAAGGAATCCGATGCAAATCGTGTTTTGAGCCAATTCGAGGATGGATTTAGGGAAAAATAAAAAAGAAAAGATAAAAAAACTCTTCAAATGAAAAATCTTTCTTTATCTCTCTTACAAAATGCACTGGCAAACTGAACCTGAACTTGATACGTCTAACACACAAGTGCTTTAATTGCTGGGTTCAACGAACCTCTGGGCAACTTTTGCGGGCCTTAGAAACCTTCGTGGCAGACTCAAGCTGAAGTTGGTTAGGTCTGGATCTTGGCTGGTACTTGAGTACCTTTAGGCCTATTGTTGGTATTTTGATCTGATTTCTAGATATGCAACTTAGTAAGGCATCTTGATGATTACATCCAACCTAGAGACCTAGTTTGATCCATAGGATTTTGCTAAGGGACTAACAAAAGCTAGGCATAAGGGTATGATGGGAACACCATTATAGAAGCTAAATGGCCACTTTTAGTCAGATTTTATGGATAAATGCTCCTACATAATCATCTAAGGGTCATAATTCCATGTTATTCTGATTTGAGAGGAAAATAGGAAATTAGTGTTAATTCTGCAATTTTAATAGCACATCATGAATACAGATTAACCACAGGGGTTTTCCAGGGGTTAATTAAAGGTCAAATGAGAATTAAAGTCTAGTGAGTGGGTCCACACAGACAAAAATGGTGTTTCATGCATTTCGAGAACCGTAATGGCACATAAAACCCTAATTTCATACCTACTTAAATTAAAGAGGTTTCAGTTAGGATAAAATTCATCTGAACCTCCTAAAATTCATAGAAAAATATTCTGAGAAGTTTGGTATTTTTGGTTTGACCATCTAAACCTATGTTGTCCTAGAACAAAGTCTTAGACGGAATTTTGACCTAATGTGGGTTTTTATGCAAATTTCCTAGTCAAACTTGGTCAAAATTGAAATTGAACTTCACCATTAGATTTTTTAGGTCCAAATTTTGGCACCAACTAAAATTTAGACCCAATCAGAGTCCAGCTTGACCTAGTTTAAATCTTAGTCCTTCAAATCTCTCTTTCTTTCACTTAAATCCCTAGCTTTCAAAAATCTTTATACAAGCCCCAAACTTTTGTTGTTCTCTTCAAAAAGGTCTCTGCCACCATTGACGGTGTGAATCCAAAGTAGCCAACCTTCAATCAGAGATTCCTCTTTGATTTCTCAACCAAATCCTTCCAAATTTGGAAGGATTATTCCTGAGGACCTTCCTAATCGTTTGAGCCGCATCTAAAACCCTAATTTGGACCCCACAGATCAGGCAAATGAAAGGAATTTCAAGGATCTTCTCCCTTGAAATCTTGATCTCTTCAAGCTTCTTCCCAAGCTTGGAGCTCTTCCTGAGGGCTTTAAAAGGATCCCCTTTGCAAGGCCGTGTTCCTTAGCAAGTTTTGAGGTTAAAATCTCCTCTTCTTCCTCACCCTCTAGCCTATGCCAACTTACTCCGGCAACCCTCTTCCTCTAGCCTCTTCGCCCTCGGCCACATATCATAGGTAGAGGGAAACTCCTCTCCATCCGCACCTCGCCATACCTATGAGGAGCTCTCAGTCTCTCTCTCTTCATCGTCGTCTCCCTCACTGGAGCTCTCTTCGTCTCCAACACCGGCCAATCATAGCCGATGCCATCCCCACTCTCTCCTCATCCATAATCACTCGTTCTCGGCTCCTCTCCTTCCCTTGACTCTTCTTGTTTGCTTAGACCTTAGGTTCACACTCCACATCGCCCGTACCGCCTTCCCTCAGTGCCGGTGTACCTCCAGCGAGCTCGCACGCCCGCTCCATCACACCAATCACCTCGCCACAACTTCTAGAAGTATCACTGCATCCCTACAACCAAAAGCCCTAACATCGCTGGGGCTTTTGGCCACCCAAACCTCCCATCAAGCACTACCTCCTTCTCTCACCTTCGTCGACTTCGCCACGCATACACACACCTCCTCACCACACGTAACCACCACCAGCACGTTTACCACACTTAGGCGATCCTCCAAGGCAATTCTGACATGGCCGAGAGGCCATATTCTCCATTTTAGGTCTACGCCAGAGCTTCGTCGTCGCCACCACCTTCTCCAACTCCATCTGTAGTTCCTTGACCAAATTAGTCTGCGCTGCTACCTCCAGGCACTGCGGACCACTTCTAGACTCATCTTTAGGTTTTCGATTGCAGCAGCAGGTGTCGTCCTCAGACTCACAATGTTTTTGACCTTATAAATCTAAGTGCTTTTGTGCAATTTTCATCCTATACTATAACGCGTACATCTAAACATCGATGATTTCGCATGTAATAGAGAGCAAACGGCCCATCCGTGGGTGGTGGCCATCCGTCACGAGAGGTAGGGCCCTGTCCTTGCCAAGGCAAGTTAGGCCTCTTGCTGTTGCTGGGGTAGGATAAGGGCCTTAAGTGTTGATTTTGGCAGTGACGGGATCGCTCCTCAAGCGGCAGAGACTGTGCATATAAGGGATTTTTTGCGCCAATAGCCCTCTAGGGGTGGTCTTGCCATCGTTGGGACTCAAGGGGGACTCCGTGGTTCATGATGGCCTTAAGAGGCCACTTTTGGGTGGTTCGAACCCTTGGGGGAGGTTGTAACCCTCAGACTTTTTGGGAGATTGAGATCCCCCCCTTGGCCCTTGGCAAGCTCAGACACGTCCGAGAGGGAAGAGGAGAAAGCGGGGCATGTTGCACTTGAAGGGTCTGGCTACGATCTCGAAGTCGCCTCACCTTGACCTTGGGGACCTTGTGTCGGGTCGCAGCTCCTCCTCGTTTGGTGCTCATCCTCTAAGGGAGTCAAACACGTTACGAGAGGGCCCGATGGTAGGTGCCTACCGGTAGTTAGTTGCTCCGGCTGCTTGATTCTACCGTCAACCTAGCCGCCTTAAGTATGGCAATCCGGTTGAGGTGCTTGTCCCCTTCTAAGTTGGTCGGAGGAGGGCCATTCCCTTCCCCTCTCCCTTTTCCTTGATTGCTAGAGGTCCATGACCGAAATGTCTATTGGGAGGAGAGGAAGGTGTTTTCACCGAAGTGGTGAATGTGCTATGGGGGTGTCGACCTGGAAAGGGTAGCCTGGAAGGCAGCTCGGCTTGAGCGTCTCAGAGCGCTGCGGGTGTTACCGTTGGAAGTTGGTTAGGTGGGCTATGGACCCATTTTTGGGCATCGCTACTCCCAAAGGCTGCTTCGATTTGCACGCTGATGCACATGGGATGCTAGAGGCGGAGGCCTCAGACCATCACAGGTATTGCAATGGTGACTT
Source organism: Thalassia testudinum (assembly GCA_037157565.1). Classification (NCBI taxonomy): domain Eukaryota; kingdom Viridiplantae; phylum Streptophyta; class Magnoliopsida; order Alismatales; family Hydrocharitaceae; genus Thalassia; species Thalassia testudinum. Next base: position 9,547,171 of record JAZHRO010000058.1, on the reverse strand, counting down.
CTGCCTGGCCCATGGCCAAGGGAACATGTTTTTCGAAGGGCTTGCTGCTGCCTCGAATGGGGGAGACTCTTGTTGCGACGAAGCTGGATGCTCCCCCAAATCTAGCGAGGAGACTTGATCGTATCCTCCTTGACCGGATAAAAGTTGAGAGGGAGGTACCTGGAAAGGGACGACTTAGTAGGAGGGGCTCGGATGCCTAGGGTGACATCGGTATGAGGTTACCTTAACCTCAGTGCTAATGTGCTCAGGCATCAAGGGGAGAGGACCTTGGGTGGCATGAGCATCATCGCCAGAACATGGTGGTGATGTCCTTCTGGTGGGGGAACCAGGGTGACATCGCCTATCTGCTGGGGCGGGGTGCTGACCCACTTGGCTCTCAATTTTGCCTGGGAGACCGCATCGGCCATCTACAGCAGACGGGGACCCTTCTAGGGGTGGTCCTTCAGACGCTTCATAGGTCACCTACCCTTTTGCTTGATGGAGCCTTGGGATAATGGGTCCTCATTCGTGGGCAGGCCTCCTTTTAGCATGCCCGCCTAATCCATATCCAAGGGGATGCATTCCCCCAAGGGCTCCTCCACGACTGGGTCTGCCTCGGCGACCTTCGAAGGATCGATTCCCCTCAAGCATGTCCCCTCGGTGGGCTATTTAAGTATGTGAATGCCTAGACATTAAGATATCTTTAACATTTAGTTAGCATGCATTAGGATATAAATAAATTAGTTTATATTTTTGGCTTTAATGCATAATTCATGCATTGCATTCATATCTTAATGCATTTAGAATTGACTTAGAATGGCATGCATTTAGTTAAATAATCAATTAGTTGCACATGCATTAGAAATATGATTTCTTTTAAAGTGTTGTATATAAATAACACACTATCTAATTATTTACTTTTTTTCGTCTCTCCTACTATTAGCGCACAGGAATAACAGTTCACGACACTCACTCTTCGATGCAATTAGCTGGTCAGCCAAGCACCATCACTCTTGGGCAATCAAAGAGCCAAAAGGATTGGATCTGGCCTTAACAGCCTCGATGCTCATCTTGCTACATTCAAATTCATCCCTACTGCTATAGAGGAGCAAGGCCATCAATCTCGGGAGGCCTCCACCCCGACCCAATATAGTGCTCACCTCCATCACCACCGACCTCAACTGTGGTGGCAAGTCTCCACCACTGTAGGCATGTGGCATGATAGGCCACACCACCATCTGGAACTTGCTCGCATCATCGTGAGTGTACTTGCTTGTGCACGACCACAACAACACCCAATTGCCACCACCTTCCTTAGTTTCTTCTTTGTTCAACAATAACAACACCCACTCCACAACCCAACACTGACCTCAAGCTCCACGCATGTCCACCTTCCTCTTCATTTTCTTTTTTTTCTTCTTCTTCCCTTATTTCTCCTCTACAATAACACACTTGAAGCTCCCATCACCATCACCACCTACCTCATCGCCAGCGGCCACAATTTGCTGCATTGCACCCCTTGTGTGTGCCTGTGCTTCAGACCACGCAATAGCAAGAAGGAGCCACTACGCACCCACTGTCTATTCCTGCCCTCCTTCACCAACACCGTCTTCTTCATCTCCATCAGTTGCACCCAAAGAAGAACCCAACATCCTTGCCATGCAATGAGCCCCTCACTCGTGTTGGTCGACCTTAGCCCTCTTCTTCCCACACGACCCTGGACGTGTGGTCAACCTCAGCCCTCTTGCACGCGTGGAGCTACTTCACAGCAGTAGCAGGCCACCGCCCACCCACCAGCCACCTCCATGATCGCCGACGTCACACCTCCGTCTGGCCGGCTCTGGCCACGCCGTGACTCACCACCACCACCGCTGCGGAGCTCTAGCTCCCCTCAACCTCCTGTGAGCTTCTCGCGATCGGCCATCCCCTCCACAACGTGCACGAATGCATGGAAGAAATGCTCTATTTTGGGTTCAATTTGTTTTTACATTCACTACCATTGCCACTCTCAATATTAATTTTATAAATATTTTATTATGGCACATTTGTGGGCACGTCCCTCCTCTTTTATGAAAAGGCTATTTCAACATGAATTTATACTATCTCCTATTGTTAGCCTAATTAAAAATGGATTTTGGCTAGCTTTCTTTGAGAAAACCATTAGTGAACATTTATTTTCGATGTTTGCGAGTTTCAATAGGCTTATTCCTCCCTATGGACACGACCCTTTCTTCTCAAGTGGTTATTTTTTATTTGTTTTGACAGTCGATTTTTCTACCACTTACATACTATTTCGATGCATCATTTCATGTACGAAAATTCTTTCAAAGTGAAAATCATCTCGTCATATGGCACCGTTGTTGGGGAGGAAACATGCCTAGCAAATTTATGCACATTTTTCTATTCATATTAATCTATTTTTAAGGCTATTATCACTGATATATGTTTGTGTTTTGGTGCGAGGTACGTATATTTGGAGACGAGTTGTTGCACTAGCCTTAACAACGCCTGGTGGACCTTGTTGCCACCCCATGGAGCTATTGTGGAAGTGTGACGGACCTTGATTCCATCACTGGAAGGAGGACACGAGGAGTATTTCTCACCTAAATGCCTTTGTGGATAGACAGAATACATAATTTATTAGATTAGCTTAGAATTAGTTTAGACTTCTTTTATTCTTTTCATTTCGATTTGAGACCCTTATTCTGGGGTACAGTTGAGGGGTTTGGTCCCTGACTTTCTTTTAGGCCCCATGTTGGGTAATTTTTTGGGAGCCTATTCCCTTTTCTTTAGATCTAGGTTTTCATTTTACTTTGTGGTTGTTTATCCATTCCTTTGTTTGTTAATAAGTAAGATAGATAGAAACATAAAAAAAAGAAAAATTGAATTGCCTGTTAGAAGTTGATGCCCTAGGACGACCATTTAGATGTGAATGAGCAACCTCTAGATTTATTTTTCTTGCATTTGCATGCATCTCATTAAGGATTGCGATAGGCAAGGTACGTTCTCTTTTTTACTTTGCATCTATATATTGTTCACGCATTTGCATCTGGACTTAAAGATAAGACCACCTAAATTGTTTTGAAAGAATTAACAAGTAGTCACATTTTCTGATAAAGGACTAATTAAAGGAGGAACATTTAAAAACCAAGGACTTGATTTTCAAACTTGGCGTGCGATTCAAAATTCAAAATCCTTTTACGGTGTATGCACACTTGAATGCTCTTGCACCACGGCACGCACTTAGACACTCCTTAGGTTCGGAACTGCTGGGACTAGAACCTCCTATTACTGGGGTTTAAAGTGACCCAAACTTTAGTTCAGAGGTGAAGTTGCCTCCAAAACTTGCGGATTGAGGGTAGTTAAGAAGCACCATGAAAGCAATGCTTCAAAGGAAGGGCTTGGCCCTACTTGCATCCCTCTTTGCCATGTTTGGTGGTGACTAAACTTTTTGGGCTCTAGGGAGGATCACCTAAATCTCAATTAGGTCTTCTTAGGCATATCATAGGTCGATAGGTAGGAGCGTAACTGTTTAGATAACTTGATTTGTCACCTACAATTGGACTTGAATCTCAAAAGCCTTAACTGATTAAAGACCTAAAAAGTCCTTTGATTTGTGTTTGCTTTGGAAATCTGACCATGGTGTGAGTTAGAATGGACCACCTTAACCTACATCCTTTTACTTCTTGGCCACACCCTAACCCCCACTTTGCAGTCTTCGATCCCATATGCCGAGATGATCCATCCTTTGATGGACAAAATGACAATCATTGGGATCCTTTACACCCTTACTGCAGGAATATTGGTTTAATTAAGCCCCAAATTAGTGAGCAGAACCTAGGATTGGGATTTGCCTTGCCCAATATCCTACATACCATAGAAATACCCAACCCACCCTCCATGAATGATGTTAATGGTTGGATAGAAACTCCTAGGTATTATACCCTCGAGCCTGACTTTTGTCCTGAAAATAGTAATGACTTCACCTTGAAGATGGAAATACAGAAAATGCAAGATGAAATGATCGAATTATTAGGAGAATCTTCAAGAGTAGGCCAACAAGGAAAAGAAAACATTAGCCACCTAACTTACACCCTTGAAGATGACTTCCACCCCTCCGCGCTAGATGACACTTCCTTGAGAGGTCTACGCCTTAAGTGGGAGGAGGATATGAATGAAAGTAGCTATGCATTGGATGAAGAAAGGTGGCAAACTAAGGAAGATGATGATCAGGTTAAGTACCCACTTGAGCTATATTAGAGTCGAAAGAAGGGAATGATAGTACTATTGGAAGACCTCGACCCAGATGATAGTATTTTTGTGACATTTGATGAAGTGGGTCGAGGTCAAGTTGCACTACAATAATATTGAGTATTGCCGACTGTTAAAAACGGTCGGAAATGTTCAAATAGCCGTTGAGAAAAAGGGTCAAGGAATGTATTGTCGCTATTGTGTTTTCTCGACTGTTTTAGAATAATACTCTCAAGAAAAAGGCAGACCACTACTTGACATTTGGTTATTTCTCTTGTCTATTTTCGACAGTCGAGAAAGCTTTTTCTCGACCGTTCTAAATAAACGGCTGATGAAAATATTTTCCTCAATCGGTATTTAGGTGGTCAACTAAGATCATATTCTCCACCATTTATCAATAACGGTCGAGAATGTTTCTATTGTCGTAATGGTCGGAAATTCCAATATTCTCATCCGTTTTCAAACGGTCAAGAATATTAATATTGTCGACAATACTAATATTGTCATTCGTTAAAAATGGTCGAGAAAGCATTTTTTTTAAATATGTTTAATTTATGTGAAAGACCTGTAAAGAACTATAAATCTAGTAAAAATATAATCAATCGCACAACTTAAAACATTTTTGCATCTAATTAAAACACATGAAATAAAAATAAAAATTTCATATATGAAATACCGTATATAGAGTTCATTACAAATGATAATGTATATAAAAAATACAATAATGCTGTCGCACCAATGCCTCCAGTATCGCTATCACCTAAATCGTTGTCATCATGACGATCTCTATACTGATGAAAGGATGGGTGATCAATACCTCCCTTCTGAAGTAATGCTAGCAGCTCCTTGATGGTCTTGTTGGATTCCTTGGTTTGCATTGTGTTGTTCCTAACTAGAGTCATTAGCTCATTGATTCGCTAGTCCTCCTCGTCTTTGCAGCATAATGCCATAATCTCCTTTCTCATCTTATGCACCTCAGCTGAAGAGGATGATGCTCCCCTTTTCCTATACCACCACGAGATGGTCTCGCTCCTCCCTACACTACGAACGTACCCGCCATGCTCAAGTGGCATGACGGTCTGGTAGGCCTCGTCTGCTGTTAGTGGCTACTAAACTATAGCGGAGTTGGCGTCTTTAGGAGGATGCATTAAATTGATCATATTATCCTGAAAGATATTGAATTACATTAAGTAATTTCATTTAATTATATAATTATGAAATTAAATAAAAGTATTATCTTTTTTAACTTACGTGTCTCTGTTGGTATGTGTCGTGAAGCCACTTTCTATTTCCATCATCACTCATCTTGCTATGAGTGGCCTCATATACTCCCACCCAATCAAGCTGGGCATCTTGATGCATGGCGGACTACAATAATTTAAAATAGTTAATTTTAAAAAAATTAGAAATTTTTGTAAGATTTAAAAGAAAATATTAATTAAAGGTACTTACATATGTATATGGATTTCATTGAGCCTATGCTCCTCCTACCCAAGACATGGGTCTTCGGTCGAGTTTTAGCCCTATTTTCCTTATTCTTCTTGGCCTGCTCCTGAAATAAAGGCACAATTTATTAACTTAGAAATTAGTTAAATAAATGATAACATATGAAATACTTTTACCTACGTCGCTGGATTATACTAATGCTTGCACGCTTCCTTCCAAGTGTACGGTTGTATCAAAAGAGGTGCATTATGCAATGCCTTATCATGATTCATGTTCTTATAATACTAAAAAATATAATTGTAATGTTAGAAATAATATTTGAATTATGGTAAAGGAAATAAACAAATACAATTAAAATTTATCTTTTACCTTATTCTTCATCTCCAATCTCCAATCTTTATGACTCTTTGCTACGTGCTTAAGGATATATTTGGTGATGTTCGGATCATCGCCCCAACTGAAGGTGGCCTGCATTAGTAAGAAAATAGAAATTGTTAGATAATCTAAACTTATATAAAGCAATATACATAAGTTATTAACTTTTACCAATTACCTCTAACTCTCAAATGAGCTATATTTTCAGTTCGTTTGGCACCTTCCTACAATTGAAGTAGGACAGTGGGATGATCACCTTCGTCAGCGTTCCCAGTCTGCTGATGAATGGAGGATAGTCCACTACTTCCCCCATTGGTGTGATTCGCACTAAAATTCAGACCCCATGCGGAATTCTCTCTAAGTCCCCATTCTGCGTGGGACCTCTTCCCCTACATGCACCTATAAGATAGAATTATAACATAAAATTAAATAACAAAGAAATAAATAAATCATAACATTTGCTAAACCTTAAATTCATACATAAAATGCGGAAGCGTGTTGGTGTAGAACATCCCAGCTGAGAAGGATTTGGGTCAGTCGTCTACTTTGGTTAATCATCCAAGCCAACGTCCTCCTAATCAATTGAAGTACTATCCTCCTCGTCCTCATCGGTGGTTGCATCCTCGTCATAGTCAGAATCCTTTGCTGGTAGAACCGTCGAAGGAGGCATCGGACTCTTCCCCTTCCCCCTACCTCCCCTCCCCTGACTATGGAGATATTGTGCCACATCTCTAGGCCTCAAAAATTGCTAGAGAGGTGCCTGGGCCTGAATGGACTACTGCCAACGGTGAGCCTGAGGCTGAGGCTGAGGCTGCTGGTGGGGGGCCTCAGGCTGCTAGAGGGCATAAGCCTCCTCCCTGTGACTCTTATTAGCCTTCTTCTTGAAAATAACCTGCATAAAAACATCACAAATAATCAGATATTTTTTTTAAAAATTCAGCAGCATTTCCTTTATATATTGTGACATTTCAAAAATCCTATATAAAATAAGCATACAAATAAATGAAAATGAAATAAGCGTATATAAATGAAACTGAAAATGAAATGATATCTCCCTTCCTATTTCCCATTCCCTTCCCCTTCATTTCCCTCCCCTTCTCCCTTCTTCTTTCTTCTCCTTCTCTTTTTCTCTTCCCTTTTCCCTTTCCCATTCCTACATTTCCCTTCCCCTCCCCACCATTTCCCTTATCTTCCCCTTCATTTCCCTCCACTTCTCCCTTCCTCTTTCTTCTTCTCTTTCTCCCTTCTCCTTCCCATCCCCCCATTTCCCTTATCCTCCCCTTCATTTCCCTTCACTTCTCCCTTCCTCTTTCTTCTCCTTCTCTTTCTCCCTTCCCCTTTCCCTTTCCCATCCCTCCATTTCCCTCACCCTCCCCTTTATTTCCCTCCCATTCTCCCTTCCTTTTTCCTCTCCTTCTCTTTCTCCCTTCTCCTTTATCCTCCCCATCCCTCCATTTCCCTTCCCCTCTCCTCCATTTCCCTCCACCTTTTCATACCTCTTCTCTTTTCCTCCATTCTCCCCTCCATTTCCCTTTCTCCTTCTTCACATTCAACAGAAAACATTCAATATAGAAAAAATAAACAAATGCATCATTCCACACAAAAAATAAACCTAAGTGGGCACACCCCACATTTAACAAGATAACAACATTTTAAAGAAAAAAGTAGTAAGAAACTCACCATAATGACAAAATGGTCCACAAACTGTGCACAAACCAGTAGGAGAATGCGAAGAACCTATATGAGAAGGCAATAAATTAAAGTTTTGAAATACAAATGAACATAAGCTTTGATAAAAGATAAAACGATTTAAAGGAAATTTAAGTAAAATAGACAACTAAGAATTTCTTAAATTATTTATATTTATGGTTATGGATTAATCTTTTGACAAATTACCTTATATGTCAATGTCAGTTGCACCAAGGTTAAGTTCTTCACTTTGTGGATTTTGTTGATATGCTTCAGATTCAACATCTCGGTGTAGATCTTTTCCCGCTACGTATTGTTCATGCGGTTGAGTTCTAGCTGGTATAATCCACCCATTTCTGCTATTATCAGGCACGTAGAATACTTGTGCTACCTGACAAGCTAGTGTGAATGATTTTTGTGATTGGAGGATGCGACTGTTCTTACTTAAGCTCAAAAAACTGTGTTTCTTATCGACTTTGAATTCAATGCCTTCTTTAAACATATCAAACCAAACACACTTGAATAGAACCACCTTACGGTCAAACCTGAAACTCATTTTCACAATCTCTTCAATTTGACCATAATACCCATCACAACCAGTGCTTAGGTCACAACTGACGACAACTTCTGCCTGTTGCATAGCCTTCTCATCATTAATGGATCATACTCTAAATTTGAAACCATTAATTATGTATTTCGAATGGTAACGTCCGTATGTCAAAGGTGTATCAGCAATTACATCAAAATCCTATACCCACCATTGATCCCCATCTTCTTTTAGTTTATTTACATGATCCTTGAACCAATCAAGGAACTGCAAGTTGTGTGTAGATGACATAGAGGATGCTTTGAATTCATTGTAAAATTCATCCACTTCTGGAATTTGGTTCAGAATGTACAAGTGTACCAATCGTCGATCCATTTTCGAGATGGGCTTAACCCTGTCTAGAGGATCGACCTTCCTCTGATGTTAAATATGGACAGACAATCTTCATCATTGCCATTAAATTTTCCTTCATAGTTCTGTTAAAGACGATTAAATTGATTGTCTATTTCATTCATGTACACGGCATAGAAGTTAATACATTCTTCTACAAGATAGCCTTCAATGATTGACCCTTCTAGTTTAGCTTATTCAAGATATAATTTTTCAGTTTCTTCAAATATCGTTCAATTGGATACATCCATCTGTACTGTATGGGTCCAGTAATTCTTGCTTCATTCGAAAGATGAAGTGTGACATGAACCATCTGAAAGTTCCCTACCAGGAGGGGTGACATAATAAAATTGCGGAATTGAATATATAAAGCAATATCACAAAAAATAAGCAATCACAAAATGTACACAGGTATTTTTAGGTGGAAACCCAAACCGGGTGAAAACCACCACCTAACCCTCTCGAGTTAGGATTTTCCGATCAACATAGTTGATCAAAATCCACTAAATGAATCACTTTAAACGAGGGTGATTCAACCTCAGTACAACCACGCTACAAGTACGAGGGTAGCGTTCCTCAACCCCTTCTCTCCACGAGAAGGATTTTGTCCCACGAAGGAGACGGGAATTCGCAAAGCGAATACCCAACCAAATAACAAAGATAAAATAAACAATAGTCCTATAGAGCCAACAAAATAATTAAACCTAGCTTCTATAGGAAATAGGAAACTCCCCTTTGCAAGGAGTGCGTCGACGATGACGCGGTGCGTGTGCCACGCGATGGCGCTACGTAGCTCTCGTGAACAACAGCGGGAGAGCGGGCGCGCAAACTGTTTGATGCTCTCAAGATGTAGAACTTGAGCTTGGAGAGCAAGAACTTCTTGGACACAAGAGTGTGAAAGTGTGTAGCTAAGTGTATCCAAGTGTATTTCTAAGTGTCTCTTATATGTTTGTGTGTTGCAAAGGCTCCCCTCTATTTATTGGAAGGCTTAGAAAGGGTTCTATAGCCGTTGGGAACAAAGTCCAAGAGAATCAGGCCGAAATCAGGACAATGATTACATTTGACAGGATTATCAGACGTCTAATTCTGGCATCAGACGTCTGGAAGGCCACTTTAAGACGTCTGATTTCAAGGTCAGACGTCTGATTCTATGCGGGTTTCTCCCTGACTTGAATCAGATCTAAACAGGGTTTTTGTGCAAGTCCATCAGACGACATACAGGACGTCTGGCACTATGTCTAGACGTCTGGAAACCTACTTTTACTGTGGGAATTGATTTCCAAACATTGCAACGGCTAGAAAATCTCTGAGAAGAGATTTTGGGTCAGCCGAGGCAAAACGGTCATTTATCAGACGTCTGGAAAGGCCTAAGGACGTCTGATAAGGCTCTAACGGTCATATTCTTGAGTGTCTGCTAAGCCAGCCAACGGTCCACTAATTGGACGTCTGGCAAATCCATCAGACGTCTTCTAAGACGTCTTGACTAAGGTCTGGATGTCTGATTTCATCAAACAGAACTAGCTATGTCCAGCCTAACAGTTATCAGACGTCTGAAACAACAGTCAGACGTCTTAAAATACATTATCAGACGTCTGATTTGGGAATTAGACGTCTGGAAAGTCTGTTTGAACCCTATATTGGTTTTCTAAGTATTCTACAGAAAACCTAAGTATCCTAGGGTTGTGCCGGTGTTCCTAGGACTACTGTTAGGGTTCTTTGAGGCTCTTTAACATAATTTCTAAGGAAAATAAAGAGCAAGAAAAATAAAGATAAAAGTACATGAAAGGATTAAAAAGAATCTATCCTATTCTTCTTGTCTTCTATCTTCAATCTTTCGCTCCACGCGAACCTCCTCTGTTTTCCGTCAAGCTCCTCCAATCCGTCCTGGATGCGAGCTCGAACTCCGTCTAAACACGTCCACATTTGCAATTGACCTGAAATCTAGGACTAAAATTGCAAATGTTAAATAACACGTGTTTTGTTATCATCAAAACAAATGATCGTGGTGCTCTAGCACCAACACCATCACATCGAAGAATGTAGGCAGGAAAATCTACTCCATTTTACAAAGTGTGATCACAATTTGTTTATCCCAATAGTCTAGCAATTCAGGATCTAATGTCTTTGAATAGATGACTTTAAAATATCTGCTCATCTCCATGAAAGAATCGACTATCGGATTAGGAATCACTCCATGTATCGCTAGTGAGAATAAGATTTCCATGTACAAATGAGAATCATGACTTTTTAACCAAGTAATCTTCTTTTACGCTTCATTTATACAACGTGAATGTTGTGATGAATACCCATCTAGAATCTGAATGTCTTTAAGGAATAAGAAAATCCTTCGCCTCTGCTCTCTGGTAAGACTGTATATAGCTTCTAGAAAGTGAGTCCCTCCTTCAAAGTGCAACTCAAGACGAATACCCAAAATTTTCATATCATTCCTTGTTTTAGCTGTATCCTTCGAGCTATCTGTTAGGTTTAATACATCAAGAATGTTGACCATTACATTCTTCTCGATATGCATAACATCTAAATTGTGTCGCACTGTTAAATCCTTCCAATATGGAAGCTCTATAAAAAATATGCTTTTCTTCCTAAACCATGAATGTCGCAAGGAAGCAAAGTCATTATTGAAAAGATGACCCAAATGTATTTCTTCGAGCTGTTGTAATGTCTTCATGATTTTCATCCCTGACAGCCTAATAGAACATGTACTGAGTTTATTTTTTGGATTCCTCAACGAATATGTCATGCTTTACCATCAAATTTGTCCTTGAATTGTGATGTTCGCCATCTGTGTTCAATGAACAAAAAACTGTGGTTCCCTAAGTAACAGAACTTCTTACTTTTAGGCAATCTCAGGTGATGAGTATCATCCATACAAATTGGACAGGCAAACTTTCCCTTCGTACTATATCCTGAAAATTTGCATATGCTGGAAAGTCATTGATTGTTCACAGTAATGCTGCATGCAACTGGAAGAATTATTTCTTCTATGTGTCATATATTTGAACACCACTGTACCACAAGACTTTCAGTTCATCAATCAATGGCTGAAGATAAACATCTATTGCATTTTCCAATTGCTTTCGTCTTGGGATAAGGAGTGTCAATATCATGAATGCAAATTGCATGCACAATCATGGGGGTAAGTTATAAGTTACCATGACCATCGGCCATATGGAATATGATAGATACATGCTCTTAAATGACTTGAATCTATTGCTTGCAAGACCTAGGCTCACATTTCGTGCCTCCTCTGCGAATAATGCGTGATTCTCGTTAAATCTGTTCCACTCATCAGAATCTGTTGGATGACGGATGCGTCCATCTTTCGATTTATTATCTTGATGCCACGACACCAGTTTTGCTATTTTACTGGAAATGAATAGGTGTTATAGCCTAGGGATCAGTGGAAAATAACAGAGAACCTTCTCCGGTTGTTTCTTCCCATCAGTGTTTGTTGACTTACCTACCTTATATCTCTCCTTACCACTTTCAAGACAGTTAGTCAACCCTGAGTACTCATTTCTGTATAGAACACAAATATTATGACAGGCATCAATCTTCTCGCATTTCAGTCTGAGCCCACGTATCTACTTCTTCACGTCATACCATGACTTAGGATACCCAGTAGGATTATTAAGCAGATCTCCAATGAATTCTAGAACCTCAGACATTAATTTTGCTGTAGCTCTATTCATCACTTTCATCTGAAATAATTTCAGAAGGAATGACAACTTCAGCATTGACATTATTCCAGGAGCAATAGGATCCTCTGCTGCCTTGATTGCATCACACAACTCATTATAATCTCGTAATGTCTCATTGTCATCTGCATCCTCATGGTCTGCTGCTCTCATATCATGTAACATTTCATCCAATTCATCTCCTTGATTATCATCACTTCCTTCAAAGGCTTCAATTCTCTCTTTTCTAACTTCTCTCATTTGCTCACCATGAGCTGTCCAATTTACGTAATGTTGCCACCAACCGTTACATATCACATGCTCCAAAACTGTGTCTTGGTCATAGAAAAATCCATTCAAACACAGTTTCAAAAAAAAAAACCCATTCAAACAGTGTCTACATGGGCATAAAATCAGTTGAAGGAATTCACCTCGTCTAGTTGTCTTGCTATCATCATGAAATGCCCACTCCAGAAATGAAATCACTCCACCCTTGTATTCGTTGAAATTCAAATTCCTCATACTGATCTATGAATTATCCATGATAATTAACCAAATGTAAAAGATAACCACTCATAAGTTGGAATCGAATAAGGTAAAAATGTGTATTTTAAGATCACTCATAAGTTAGACTCGAATAAGTTGCTATACCTGAGAAGAGCGAGAAAATGTGACCAAAATTCCTCTAAACACTAGCTACATGCAAGAAGTAACCCTAAGTTGTGATTAAATCTTCAAGGACCCCCCTTTTGTTCAGAACTTCTCTAGACAAAGGACGACGATACTTATGGCAAGTTATAAAGACAACGCATCATGTATGTAAGTGAGGTATACACACATTCTACATTGTCCATACAACATGATCATAAGTCTTAACAGGCTATTATTTTGACATAATTATATCCCTCCCATAACCTGTTACCTGGGGTTTAGAATTCCTATTGCTTGTCATCAAGTGCATCTAAATTTTTGCAAATGTGTGTATCTACAAAGTGGTAATAAAAATTTGGCAAAAATCTAACTCAAAAGGGCATTTAGGTTATTTTCTTTGCAAAGGAATTTTTCTCTTCCTATATGGCAATTCTTGAACATCCGTCACTATGAATCATAAGGACATCAATCTTTCCTACAATAAGATACTGATATATGCCAATTGAATGAAAATAGGTCATATAGGACAGTTGAATGAAACTAGGATTGTTTAATCGAGTCGAGATCAATGTTAAAGTAATGTGTCGTAGTATAGTTGAAGTCGCTCGAAAATAAATGAATTTTATTACTCGAAATTGTAAATCCGAGGTCGAACATAGAGAGCAAATTGGGGTCTAAAAATCAAGAACACAACTTTAAGATTGAATATAATATGCAATGAAAGCTAAAGTATAGTGCAAAAACACAATGTCAATGTATAAGAGAGTAGCACAAAAAATATGGATGTCTGATTTCCAAAATTAGACGTCTCAAATATGAAATTGCTACAGTGCTTCTTGGCTGTTTGTCTCTGATCTCCTTCTTCTTCTTTCTTTACTTTCTTCTGTTCTCTGTCTCTGATGGCCTTCTTTCTTCTTGGCTTCTTCTTCTTCCTTCTGTGATTTCTTCTTTCTTTTCTAATTTCTTTCTTTCCTTCTCTTCTGCCTTCATCTCCTCTTTAGCTTTCTCCTCTTCAGCCTTAACTTCTCCTTCCTTAGCTTCTCTGGTTGCCGCCCTTTCCTTCCTTGGCTCCCTCTTCTTCTCCTGAGAGCAAAACCTACCACTACCCTCCCCTGCGATCTCTCTTCTTCTTTCTCTCTTAGGCTCACTCTCCTAGAGCCTTCTCGGGTTATCGGGTCGGGCATGCGCGCCTGGGACCAGTCCCACCGGCGTGCTTGGTGGGCGAGGAGTGCAGGCTAGTCGGGTATACAGGTCAGGGCTAGGTCCGCGGGCAATGGGGTCATGGACGAGGCAGTGAGGGCGAGTAGGATCTCACCCCGTGGTCAGGAGGCGATAAACCTCTGTGACATTTTCAACTTATATCACTGTGCCCGCTCACGATCTTCCAAGGTGGGACTATGTTGTCCTACCTTCCTTTGAAAACACCACCAGCAGATGTTTCCCTTGATTACAGCAGCTGCGGGGCCTTCAATGCCAATTGCTAGGCTGAGGATGTGCGCAAAGGGAATCCGCATGACCTGGGACCTGGAGCTTGGCGCCTGGAGTCCTGGATGAAGCTTCCAAGCAAGCTTCGTGCTTTGTCAATGGCAGTGAAGACCTCAAACCCTATCAACAAGAACACGACCTTGCGGCCTTGTCAGAAAAAATAGGGAGCTTCGCCTGAACACGGCGAAGGTGGTACGGTGGTCGGCGTGGCGTGGGGTGACCTGAGCGTGCATGCCTAGGTCACCCTGTGCGTGTGAAAGTGGGTGTGTTCGGGGGGCGTGCTGGGGGCTTGGTGCGGTGAATGGAATAATGGGTTAGGGTCAGTGAGGTGTGGCGGTGCTCGTGAGGTAGTTGGTGAGGTGGATGGAGGCGTGGAGCGGTAGGAACACCTCGCTAGAGGTCTGGCCGGAGATGGAGAAGGTGACGGTGGTTGGCGAGCGTCGAGGCGTGTTTGCAGAAATAAATGATAGAAAAATGAAGAGAAGAGAGAGAGGACTTAACTGAATGTGGATGGACGAAGGGGGATGCAGAGGAGGTGGCCGGCTCGTACTGCCGTCGCTGGAGATGATGTACCCAATGGGAGGAGGACGGTGACGACGAGAGGGTTATAGGGACATCGGCTGGTGTGGCGTGATTGCACCGCAAAAATACACCTGCAATAGTGCCTTCTTGTGCTATTTCCTAGCATTACCTATGCATATTAGGGTTCCATAATCGCATTTGTAAAAATACATGCATGCATGCATTTAATTAAGAGGAGAGGAGAATAAATAAATGGCCTCGCAATTTACTTTTTTCCTCACGTGCATCTCTGCTAATTCACCTTCTTTTTATTTTTTATTTCACTTGATTTTTAAATCTTTCCTACGGCTGCATGCATCTTCTTCTTCTCCTCGTGCCATTCCTTGCTCCAGCCCTTCCCTGCGGCTGCCACTCCCTACCGTGCCCCATGCAGCCGCATGCACAGCCAGGGCATGGTTGTGCATGCCTTCCTCCTCTATAAAAAAGAGGGCACGGCTTCTTGCTGCAGCCTGGTTTCAGCCAAAAAAACCTGCAGCTTCTTCTTCTCTAGGCCACTGTCCTCTCCTCCCTCTCCCTCCATACACCATCCCTCCTCGGAGACACCCGGTGGACAAGAGTCTTCACTGTGGTGAGCATCCACCACCGTGAAAAGACCATTGCCCAGCTCTTCAAAGAGCCGGTGGGCATGGTGGCCTTCTTCACTGTCTTCTTCGTTTCCAGCCGTTCCAGCCATAGGAGCGGTAGCTTCAAGCTTGAAGCTCAAATCTTCATACGCCCTGCAGCAGCGGCAAGAAGGCAGGAGCAGCATGCAGCAGCAACCCCATCCCCTTCCGCGCGCCCCTGCAGGCGCTCTTGCCTCCTCCTTTGCACTACCCTCGCCTTCAGCTTCTTCGCGCAAGCGCCTTGTCGCGCTCTCTCTTCCGCAACCGGCCACCGCGTGCCACTGCAATGGCCGGTCAAGCCTCTCTGCGCGCCCCTGCCAACTCCCACAAGCCACCGCGCAAGCAGCCATTGCCCTCGCCCTCCACCGTGCACGCCAGTAGCCTTCTCCCCGCGCTCTGTCGCAACCTTCCACCCGCAAGCCACCAGCCGAAGCCACTCTGCTGCGCGCGTCGAGCCGGCCACCCTCACAGCACCTGTAGCTCCCGATCGCGAGGCTCGCCCGACCACTATAGCCACTGTTCACGTGAGTCTACGCGACACTGTGGCTACAGAGGGGTGACCGGTGGGTTTCTCACTTTACCGGTCACCCGGCGCGCCGCAAGTGTCGTTCGCTCGTGCACGTGCTCACCTACGAGTCTCCGCCCGCGTCGCCCACACCCGCCTGCGTACGTCTGCGTGCGCCAGCCCTCTCCCAACACTTGCCTTCGCTTGCTTCCTTCACCGCGTGCACCTACGAGCGCCAGCGCCTGCTCCAGCCTTCGCGCAACACGGTGTGCTGCCTTTTCTCTCTGTGCCCACTCCCTCCAGTGCACGTCCTCGCGCGCATACACGCCTGCGCATGCGCTTGAGGACCTCCAGACGACGCCCGCTGGCCGCGGATGTCTTAACTCACCTCCAGCAGCGTGGCTTCTCTCTCTCGCCCGCTCTCTCTCACTCTCTCTCACTCTCCCTCACAACACTCTCTCACTCTCTTCACCGACGTTTACACACACATGCACTCACTTCCACACACACACACACACCTATACACTATTATATACATATATATGTATACATATATTTACATACATATATATATACATATATATATATATATATATATATGTATGTATGTATACTAATACATAATATACTTATATTTATACATATAGTAGTACCTATATACTTATGTATTAGTATGCATACATATATATATATATAAGTATATAGATATATGTATATATATGTATCTATATACATATATATATTTATTTATTTATTCATAAATCTATACATATATTAGTACTTATATAAATATGTATTAGTCTATATACATACACATCTATATATATATATACATACATCTATATACTTATATATATATATACATATACTTATACATATATATATATATATATATATATATACATACATATATCCATATATATCTATATAACTATATATACATATCTAGCTACATATATTACTATATACATATATACATCTATATAGTATCATATACATACATATAAATATATATATATATTTACATACCTATATATATATGCATATACATATATACATATATAGCTATATAACTATATATAGATATATACATATATATACATATCTAGCTACATATACCTATATATATATATATATATCTATACATATATCTCTCTATACCTATATATATACATACATATATACATATACTTATATATATATATATATATATATACACATATATATACACCTATAGATATATGCATATATATACACCTATAGATATATACATATATATATACCTATATATTTATAACCATATATATATATATAGATATATTTACATACAGATATACATATATTTTCACATTACTTACCGTATGTGGTACCGCGGGAATATCTGCACCAGTTGCTGATATTCCCCGATACATGCGTACAAAAAGCATGTTCGCATTCATCTTCCACCATCCATCCTACACCTTCCACGCCGCACCTCGTCCTGTCGGCTGCGTCTTTCTAGATGACGACTGACTCGACACCGTGCTTCACTCCATCTCCACCTCCACCCCCACCCCTTTATACATATATAGTGTACACATATATAACTATACTATATTTACTTTATTTCTATTTCTCTTGTATACTAGTAAAAGGATAAAAAATATATATAAAAGAGAAAAGATAATCTTTGAATTGCAGGTACTCCGTCTTGCGAATAGCAAGACCCATTTTGGAACCCTGTTTTGGCTCAAAGTTAAGAACTTAATTTTGAGGGTGTGCCTCAAGGACAAAGATTACCAGAAAAAAATCTAAATAGAAAAACACCAGAAACACAATAAACGAACGGAAGAGACACGTTGTAGGAAAGGCATAGAAACTTGACTTGTACCCCACTTCCCTGAGTTTAACCCTGGGCCTAAAAGTGACCAAGATAAAATCAAATAGGCCAGGTTAAAAATTTTTGTAAAGAGGTGGTTAGGTCCGAATTAGGTTAACCACTATACACACTTCAACGATAAAATCATCATATTAACAACCTATTTGGGTCTGACACCACAACTTTTCTGGCACCGTTGCTGGGGAAGTGTGCCTTCAAGTAAGTTTTTACTCCATTCCTGTAATTCTTTCTCTTCTCTTCTCTCTTCACGGGTATCTCTGTTTGTGGTGTGCAGGTGAACCTGGTGCAAGGAGAAGGCAGACGAAGTCGAAGACGTGAGCAGATACAAGGCGAGAACGAGAGCGTGAAGATGCCAACACCACATTGGAGCTTCGCACACGTTGCCGAACAAGTAGGTCTTCTTTTCTTAGCAACTAGGGTTAGCTTGTCACCTTAATAAAAAAAAACTAAAAAAACTAAAAAACAAGAGAAAACCTTCTTGGGATCTCTTTGGGCAAGTGGACTAAAATTCACTTGTTTGATTGATTGTCTTCACTCCCACCACCCCGCGATTTCCCGCCTTACTTCGCATAGCAGAAATGCAAGAATCTTGATTCTTGAATTTTTTGCCGTGTGAAGTATTCTTTGAGGCAAACACAACAAGATTGATTGCACCCCTCTTTTGCCTCACTTATCTACAATTCGGGATCACCCTTTTGGAGGGGAGACTTGGAATTGAGTTAATTCCAACCCCACTACGACTTTTCAACTAGCCTAAGATTCGATCCCGAATACCTCAACCCCAACAAATTGATTTTCTTTATCTTTTGGTTGAGCCGTGTGTGGAAATATTTCTGGTGATTGGGAGCACTTGAATTGAAGTTCTTTGGCTCCCTTTCACACTAATATATAACTGATTCATGCATCCACACATAGAAATCTCTATTTAGGGTAGCCCATTGCATTTTAGAACGCATTAACCAATTGATATTGAAGAAGGGTTTGTTGGGCTTAGAAGAAAACCTGTATTCTTGCAAAACCTAGAGATTGGTTGAATTAGTATTTCAGCGAAATCCTAAAATCCATACTTCTTAAGGCTGAACTCTAAAAGCCATTCACCAATTAAAAACTTCAATTCAGGGAGATTTCCCCGTTGCATGCTTGTTTTACACACTCTGGAAATCAATCACTTGGGCATTACCCGTAAACAACGCCATTCACATTCCAAAAGCACTTGACCCTAAACCTCTAACTAAAACTGGTAGTAACTTGACCCTTCCTAAGGATTGGAGGTCTAACTACCTGCGTGTAGCATCTACGTGCTGGTGAGGGTTCCCGCGTGCTATCGGGTGTCTAAGACTGGGGCAAACGGCCTTTCAATCTGGCCTGGTGGTTCCACGGTGCTCGCATTTGGTTCTGTAGTTTGTGATAGTAGGTAACTTAGATCTTTAGGTCTAAGGGCACACTGTAGAGGTTAGGAATTTGATTGAATTGATTTGTAATCAAGTGTACCTTTGCGGCGTCATTTCTCTCATCCCTTCTCCCTTCTCATCTCCCCAATTCTTCCTGCGGTAGTGCATGTTTGGGAGGAGGTCACAAAACCCTGAACTGTTTGAATTGCCTGATAATTTTAGAAAAGGAGCCGAATCATCCTCCTCCTCCACAAACATGGCTGCACGCCCACCCCCAAATCTCGAGGGAGGAAACTGCCCTCAGAACGCACCAGGTGGTGGAGCCTTAGATCCCATAACCCGCCTCCAAGCCCAAATGGAGATGTATAATGAGCAAATGGAAGCCATTCGGGAAACATTGGAGGAAATGCAGAACCCTCCTGAATGGGAGGAGCTTAGGTCTCTTAGCTCCTATCAGAATCCCACTGCTACAGAGACCATAAGACAAATTCGGGTCCCCATGGGCGGGGATGACTTTGAATTGAAACCGAACATAATTGGCCTAATAAATTTTCACTTCCATGGTCTTGCAAGTGAAGATCCTTTTCTCCACTTGGAAGACCTAACCCGACTGGCTGAAATGGTTAAACTAAGAAATGTCGGGTTACCTATAGTACTCATGAAAATGTTCCTGTTTTCATTGCGGGATAAAGCGTTGCAGTGGTTACGCACCCTTGGGAGAACCATCCACTCTTGGGAAGAGATGCGAACAACGTTTCTCAAGAAGTTCTTCCCAATCGGGCGAACCAATGCGCTTCACCGTGCTATCACCTCTTTTACGCAACAAAACAGTGAACAATTTCATTAGGCATGGGAGAGGTATAATGACCTCTTCAGGAAGTGTCCGCACCACGGTCTGCCTAAGTGGCATATAGCCCAGATTTTCTACTATGGGCTAAATGAGACTTTGAAGCAGATTGCAGACTCTTCCTGCGGAGGGAACTTTATGAATAGAGACGAGAATGGAGCATTTGAATTGTTTGAAAATATGAGTGAAAACTCAATGAACAATGCTTCCATTGTCGCCTTTAATCGTACCAGCCAGCCTCGAAATGTCCACGAAGTTGACACGGGACCCTCCCATTCATCCACTGATCTAAGACTTATTGCACAAAAACTGGATGAAGTCTTCGTTGTGCACAAGCTGGACGAGCTTCTGGCCAACCCTGCCCGATCTCTGGCAAACACCACCTCTTCACCACTTCGTCACAATCCAAATTCTTCCAATACCAGGCTTATCCCAAGAAACCCTGTAAGACCTTCCTTACCGAGTGTCGAGTCGAGCGACTCAGTAAGTCATATGGAACTCGCTTCTGCGAGCCGGTATTTCGACACGGAGGACCAAGCCTCCGTGTGCTCGGACGCATACCTACATGCGGATGCGTCTTCTGGCATAGAAGACGCCTGCGCCCTGGGGAACAACCTGTTCCCTACCACGTATAACCCAGGGTGGCGCAATCATCCGAACTTCGCATGGTCCAACAACCCGCAACGCCAAAATCCCGCTGGTGGACCAATGCAACCGTCTGCACCCGTCATCCCAAGGGCCTAGTCTAATCCTATGGCGAATCCGCCATCAGGCCCTTACGTACCGCAAGCAGAACACACATCAAGTCCTCTTGACAAATTGATGCGAATGATGATGGAAATGTCAAAGTGCCATGAAGAGAACATGACCTCTCTTCAGCACCAATTGGCGCAGCAAAATGCTGAGATCAGTCAACTACGCATGGCGACTCGATCTCAAGTCACTCTTCCCACCCAACCTATTCCAAACCTGTGAAATTTCGTACCCCGTGGTCCTCAACCACAGGTACAACTTTCTCAGGGACAGGTTCATCAAATTCTGCAAGCTTCGAGCATTCCACCGGGATTTCAGGCTAATCCCGCTACAGCACCACACTCTTATGTCCCTATTGTGAACCCTCCTCCTCCGTATGGTCCCACTGGACCAGCATCATCCAATGCTATCACTACGAGGAGCGATAAGTAGACCGTCGATCCGCCTTGACCTGATCCTGGCCCGTCTTCTTCATCGCCCTCTCATTCGGGATGCGCACCGCATTCGCGAGAGGACGATACACCCAAATTGGTGCCAGAATCAGTCCCATTCCCTGAGGCTCTACTGAGGGAGCCAAAAGGCAGGAAGAAAGACACGCAGGCCTTTGATAACCTGCATAGTTTGTTCAGGGATGTAGAAATCAAAGTACCCCTGCTCTAGGCTTCGATCACATACCTACTGTCGCCCGATTTTTCAAAGACTACACAACACCCAGGCGACAGTCAAAGAGAACTAAAAATCTGGTGGTTCTCTCACCTCATGCGAGTTGTGCTATACTGTCAAACCTACCACCGAAGCAGAAAGATCCGAGCACACCACTGATTTCCTGTAGTGTCCAAGGCTGCAGTTTTAACCGTGCCCTGCTTGATCTAGGATCTTCCATCAATCTTATACCGACCATCATGCTTGAAAAATTTTCTTTGGGAAATCTGAAACCCACCCCTGTCATGTTACAGTTGGCAGATCGCTCTGTCAAAATCCCGAAGGGTGTGGTGGAAGACGTGGTGGTTAGGGTCAACAGTCTTTGTTTTCCTATTGACTTTCTTGTTCTAGATATGGAAGTTCCTAACTCACTTTCTGATTGTCTGATCATCCTTGGTCGACCTTTCTTGGCCACAGCCCGTGCCCTTATCAACTGTGAGTCAGGCTGTATTGAGATTGCCATTGGATCTGAAAAGATCAAGCTTAACATCTTCAAGGTAGCCAAGAACTTTGATTGCGATTGTATCGAGGATGACACGTCTGACGAAGACATGGCCGTCAACGCGAGTATCGGACTATTTGGGACCTATTCTAACTGCTGTGGATTACCTATAAACATTGATGACTGCCTAAGCAACACATACTGTGACGTTCCCCCATCCCTCCCTATTCCCGTACCTTCTCCTGACCAGACTGCTGACGAGGTTTTCTCTGCTTCCCAAACCTCGTGGTATGAGTCATCTCCGGGCTACTCACCGCCGGTCCACACTCTGGAAGACCGGATTGCCCTTTCTTTCCTGCCAAATCAGGCGGATTTGCAACTCCACATTGGGACCTTGAGCCCACATCTTACTCACTGGGGCTATTCCCTTTTGGATCCATCTATCCAAGAAGCTTCTCTTCTTGGCCAATCTGAGGGCCAACTGCTTCCTCCTGACCTGTTTTCTGTTCCGCCTGGGACACTCTCGTCCCAGAAAATGCCGGATCTTTCACCACCCACCATCCACCCACCCTACCACCCTGCTGTATACCTTGCACTTCAGCTCTCATTACCCGATCTTTCGTCCTTTCTCTACCCTTCCCTGCATGCATATGAGGACATAGCATTGTTTGGCATGGGGGGGGGGATAGGCATCCATAGGATCTGGGTATTTTATGGTATCATGCAGTTTCCACCCATTTATAAATATGCAAGAAAAATGAAAAGAAAAGAAAAGAAAATATATATAATATAATAATAATAAGAATAATAATAAAATGGTGTTTAGTAATGATCTAAAGGCTGAAACAAAAATACAATAAGTGTTTATAGATATTCAACCTCTGTTTTGAAGACTTTCCAGGCCACAGAAGCTTGATTCGCTCAGGCTCGGGCTTAATTCACTTGAGCATTGACAAAATAGATCGGAATCTCTCCTAACTAAGGACGTATTCTTGTACCTAAGACACCAGTACAGGATCCATTGGTTTGCTTTTACTTGAGAGCTTAAGTAAACTTGGTTCACACTACACATATCAGGAAAGACCAGGTGAACATAAGATCCAACCCTAGTGTTCATTAGGGAAGGTGGAGTCCTTACCTATGCGCGCAGGTAGACTTTTTATCCCAGGCTTTAGTCCTGTGTTTAGGAGCGACTCTTTCCACCAAAAAGAAAAGTGTGTTCCTCCAAATAATGTTGTAAGAGATATATTGACACATATTTCTAAAAGAAAAAAAAAGAAAGAAAGAGATGCAAATAAGTCAGTATATCTCGTAAATGTCTGTAAAGTCTACCCTAAAAAGTTCTTTAGGGCAAGTCACAAATACCCTATTTTCCTGTGAGCCACAAATGTCAAAAAAAAATGGGAGTTGAGTTTTCCGTCATCTTCTTAAGGGTCAATCCGAAAACACAAGCTGAAACTGGGACCAACCTTTACTTAAAGATTCGTGAAACCCTGGGCTTAAGTCTTAATGTTCATCTGGTCAGTCTTGATCCTTCACTAAGCACAAGCCATAATCTCTTGAGCTCTCGAGTACGACAAAAACCTCCTTGGTCCTGGAAATCGTACTTAAGGTTTAAATATCAAGAGTCCTGGTTAGTCGAGAGATGATCTTTATCATGTGAGACTTAAAGTACTGGTAGTCTTCTCTACAATTGGTTCTCACAATATCCAACAATAAACACACCTATGTCACCTCAGAAGAAAATCTTCAGCTTAAAGATCGTTTCTAAATACTACACAAAAAAAAGTTTTGCTAGGGACTAGCAAAAGATAGGCATGGGGGTATGATTGCACAGCAAAAATACACCTGCAATAGTGCCTTCTTGTGCTATTTCCTAGCATTACCTATGCATATTAGGGTTCCATAATCGCATTTGTAAAAATGCATGCATGCATGAATTTAATTGAGAGGAAAGGAGAATAAATAAATGGCCTCGCAATTTACTTTTTTCCTCAAGTGCATCTCTGCTAATTCACCTTCTTTTTATTTTTTATTTCACTTGATTTTTAAATCTTTCCTGCGGCTGCATGCATCTTCTTCTTCTCCTCACGCCATTCCCTACTCCAACCCTTCCCTGCGGCTACCACTCCCTACCGTGCCCCATGCAGTCGCATGCACAGCCAGGGCATGGCTGTGCATGCCTTCCTCCTCTATAAAAAAGAAGGCACGGCTTCTTGCTGCAGCCTGGTCCCAGCCAAAAATCGAGTCTTCACTGTGGTGAGCACCCACCACCATGAAACCACCACCGCCCAGCTCTTCAAAGAGCCGATGGATGTGGTGGCCTTCTTCACTGTCTTCTTCATTTCCAGCCATTCCAGCCATTGGAGTGGTAGCTTCAAGCTTGAAGCTCAAAGCTTCGCACGCCCTGTAGCAGCGGCAAGAAGGCAACAGCAGCACGCAGCAGCAGCCCCAGCCCCTTCCGCGCACCCCTGCAAGCGCTCTTGCCTCCTCCTTTGCACTGCCCTCACGTTCAGCTTCTTCACGCAAGCGCCCTGTTGCTCTCTCTCTTCCGCAACTAGCCACCGCGCACCACTATAGTGGCCGGTCAAGCCTCTCCACACGCCCCTGCCAACTCCTGCAAGCCACTGTGCAAGCAGCCATTGCCCTCGCCCTCCACCGCGCACGCCAGCAACCTTCCGCCCGCAAGCCACCAGTTGAAGTCACTCCGCGACGTGTGCCGAGCCGGCCACCCTCACAGCACGTGCAGCTCCTGGTCGCGCGGCTCGCCCGACCACTGTAGCCACTGTTCACGTGAGTCTGCGCGACACTGTGGCTACAGTGGGGTGACCGGTGAGTTTCTCACTTTACCGGTCACCCGACGCGTCGCTACCGCCGTTCGCCTGTGCGTGCGCCTGCCTATGCATCTCCGCCTGCGTTGCTCGCTCCTGCCCGCGTACGTCTGCGTGCACCAGCCCTCTTCCAACGCTTGCCTTCGCCCACTTCCTTCACCGTGTGCACCTGCGAGCGCCAGTGCCCGCTCCAGCCTTTGCGTAGCACGGTGCGCTGCCTTTCCTCTCTGCACCCACTCCCTCCAGCGCATGTCATCACACGCATACACGCCTGCGCGTGCGCTTGAGGACCTCCAGACGACGCCCACTGGTGCGGACATCTTAACTCACCTCCAGCAGCGCGGCTTCTCTCTCTCGCCCTCTCTCTCTCACTCTCTCTCACTCTCTCTCACAACACTCTCTCACTCTCTTCACCGACGTTTACACACACATACACTCACACTTCCACACACACACACACACACCTATACACTATTATATACATATACATATATATATTGATATATATATATACATATATTTATATACATAGATATATACATACATACATATATATATATACTTATATTTATACATATAGTAGTACCTATATACTTATCTATTAGTATACATACATACATACATATATATATATATATACATATATATCTATATAACTATATATACATATATATACATATCTAGCTACATATATCTATATATACATATATTACTATATACATATACATACACATATATACATCTATATATATAGATCTATACATATACCTATATATATATATATTTACATACCTATATATATATACATATACATATATCCATATATATACATATCTAGCTACATATACCTATATGCATATACTTATATATATATATATATATACATATATATACACCTATAGATATATGCATATATATACACCTATAGATATATACATATATATATACCTATATATTTATAACCATATATATGTATAGATATATTTACATACATATATACATATATTTTCACATTGCTTACCATACGTGCTATCGCGGGAAT
Source organism: Thalassia testudinum (assembly GCA_037157565.1). Taxonomy (NCBI): domain Eukaryota; kingdom Viridiplantae; phylum Streptophyta; class Magnoliopsida; order Alismatales; family Hydrocharitaceae; genus Thalassia; species Thalassia testudinum. Next base: position 9,521,087 of record JAZHRO010000058.1, on the reverse strand, counting down.
ATCTGCACTAGTTGCTGATATTCCCCGATATACGCGTACAAAAAGCATGTTCGCATTCTTCTTCCACCATCCATCCTACACCTTCCATGCGGCACCTCGTCCTGTCGGTTGAGTCTTTCTAGTCGACGACTGACTCGATACCGTGCTACACTCCATCTCCGCCTCCACCCCCACCCCTTTATACATATATAGTATATACATATATATCTATACTATATTTACTTTATTTCTATTTCTCTTGCATGCCAGTAAAAAGATTAAAATATATATATAAAAGAGAAAAGATAATCTTTGAATTGCAGGTATTCCGTCTTGCGAATAGCAAGACCCATTTTGGAATCCTATTTTGGCTCAAAGCCAAGAACTTAATTTTGAGGGTGTGCCTCAAGGACAAAGACTACCAGAAAAAAAATCTAAATAGAAAAACACCAAAAACACAATAAACGAACAGAAGAGACACATTATAGAAAAGGCGTAGAAACTTGACTTGTACCCCACTTCCCTGAGTTCGACCCTAGGCCTAAAAGTGACCAAGATAAAATCAAATAGGCCAGGTTAAAATTTTTTGTAAAGAGATGGTTAGGTCCGAATTAAGTTAACCACTATACACACTTCAACAATAAAATCATCATATTAACAACCTATTCGGGTCTGACACCATGGCGCGACGCGGACGAAGAGGATAAAGGAACCCTGCCACTGGTATTGTGGCAGAGCGATGAGAGAGAGAGAGAAGAGTCACCGGAGCTTGCTGGGTGGTTGACCGGAGGGGGAAGAGAAGAATTAGGGGTATCTCAGGCCAATTTCAAGCTTAGGAGGTGCGAAATGATCTGGGAAGGCTTTTATAGGCCCTGACAGGAGGTCTTGTGCTTGGAAGCCAAGCCTCCAAGCACGGTCATGTCGTCGGAGATGGAAACTCAGAGAGACCCAAATCTCTCATGCGTTTGCATGAGAGATTGGGTAGGAATTAGGGCTTGATAATGGGTTCACATCAGAGGAGATTTCTCAGAGAATCTCCCTTTCAATTTTGAAAGGGATTCTCTGAAAAATATGGGGTTCTTTCCCTTGATACCTCACTAGAGTAGGATTCCCTCTGCTGTAATGGCAGAGTGACCTAATTGAAAAGAACGATGAGGAAGTTAGGGGATTTCTGCAGAAGTGTTCAAAAGTTAGGGGTAGAAATGTAATTGGACTGGACCAGTTTGAAAAGTAGGTCAAGGTGAATTCCCCGTAGGTCCAAATTTTGGTAAAAACCTAATTTTGACCTAAGGAATCCAATGGTGAAGTTGGATTTTAGGTTTGACCACGTTTGACTGGGCAATTTACGCAAAAATCCAAATTAGGGTAAACATTTGACTGAGACCCCAATTTAGGTCAAAATAGGTTCTAATGGCCAAATTGAAGGTTCTAAACCGTAGAGAATATTTTTCCATGATTTTTAGAGGGTTTAGGTGAATTTTATCCTGACCAGAACCTTGTTAAATTAAGTGTGTCTATTTTAGGGCTACAAGAAGTCATTTAATTCCTAGAATTTACATGAATCCTTTTCTGTTTGAACCAACCCATTTTTTATCTTGTTAAGACCATTTGACCTACGTTTAGCCCATGAGAAATCCTGTTGTTGCACTGCAATGGTAAAATTATAGTTTTACCCCTTGTTTCTTACTTTCTTTCAAAAGGGTTATTCTCTTACTACCTATGTAGGAGCTTTTATTCTCTTTTCTGGGTCAAAATGAGCTAGTTAGAGCTCATGATGGTGTTCCCATCATACCCCCATGCTTAGGTTTTCCTAGTTCCTTAGCAAAATTTTAAGGTTTTAACTTATGTTCTAGACCATGAATTCCCTGATGTTCAGAGATTGTGATGAGTGCTTTTTTTTTTTCTTTTTGATTAGGTTAGAATGCCGACAGTAGGCCAAGAGGTACTCAAGTATCAACCAAGATCTAGACCTGACCAGCTCTAGCCTCGTTCGTTCGCGAAGGTTTTTAAGGCCCACTGGAACTGACCTAAGGTTTGTTGGACTCCGCGGTTAAAGCACCCGTGCTTGTAACGTATTTTATCCTTGGTTCAATTTGCAGTGCATTTTTTGTAAGAGAGAGGCAGAGGATTTATTTGTTTGGAGAGTTTTCACTCTCTTTTCTTTTTATTCTTAACTTTGGATTGGATTCTTAACACGGTTTGTATTGGATTCCTCGTCCCCATCATCAATCCTCGAAGGGTCCCTGGTAATCGATGCTTCGTGATAGCACTGCCCATGGCAACCCCCAGAACCTTGGCTTTCAATATTTTGAGATAATCTCACCCATGGCGTTCTGTAGCTAAATCCAGACCTTGGCAATCGACATTTCGTGATAATGCTGCCCATGGCATCTGAACCAGCACAGGGTGCTTACGTGCCCCCGATAGGATATGTAAATATCCTACGAGACAAGCACCGAGGAGATGATATGTTATTACGCATCTTCGAGGGGAATTTCCCGCCTCTTCGTGCTGGAAACTCGTCCAAATCAACTTGTGTTGATCTGCCGCTCTTAATCTAGGCGACTTTTTTAGAGTACTTAAATGCTTTTGCATGATTTTCGTAGTTATGCACACTAAACCAGACTGTGTGTGGATTGGGGTGCTTAGGTTACTGAGTCTCGCAAACCAAAGGTTAGTTAACGAGGCCGAATACTCCCTAAGCCTTAGACTGAATACTTAAGCTTCGCATTTTCCCCAACCTCTTGAGGACTATTTAGATCTTAGCGGATACTTGAATTTTTAAGCCTAAGAGTCTAGCCCAAGAGACCTAAGATTAGCATTCCTACTAATCTCTTTTGTGTCTCATTAGGACTTTTTTCCTTCATTTTTCTTTTTCTTGAAATGGTCTAGAACTTCGGTTAATTTCTTAATTTCTTACTAATGACTATCTCTCTTTTTTCATTTCATTTTGTGCTCCTTTTTTGACATTTTGCTCTTTTCCTCCTCATTTTCTCCTCATGATTTGTATGGCCTCAAAATTTTCTCTCCCCTTAGTATTTTCTTATTCTTTTTCAAGATTTTTTTCATTTTTTTGGTGTTTCGTTTGTGATATGTGATTTTTTGTTGAAACCTATTCTTGTGAGATGAGTTTTCATGGTGTTTTGCACTTTCATACCCCCCCATGCCTACAATTTGCAATGTCCCCATTGTAAATTAGGTGGGTTTGAATCCATCTTAGATCATTCATTAGAACAGGTTTTGGGTGAGCGAACAGGTCGAGGTACTATTGTGAATGATTTCTAGACTCGGGTACGGGTACCTGAGGTAGGGTCGGTTGTTCTAATGGATGAACCCTATAGTGCAATATGAATTCAGTATAGGAATGTCAAGAAAGGTTTCAGGTTTTTCAAGAATGACGGGTTGCCTCCCGTTAAGCATTGAGTTTTACGCCATTGGCTAGGTGAAATGAGCTTAGGGAGAATGGAGGGTAAAGGATATCTCTGCCAAATTTGTATCGGTCAAGTTAATGAACGGTTTGAGTCTCTGACCATTCACGATGAAAGATTCGGAATCATGGCTGAGTGGACTGATCTCAATGGCTCCATTTCCAAAGATTCGTCGGACGAGGTAGGGTCCGATCCATTTTGATCGTAGCTTTCCTGGGAACAGTTTAAGCTTGGCATCGAAGAGTAGGACTTTTTGACCAGGATGGAAGATCTTTCTTGATATGTGCTTGTCGTGAAAGGCGTTAACCCGTTCTTTGTAAATTCGCAAGGTCTCATACGCGTTGTGGCGTAATTCATCGATCTCGCTCATTTGAAGCTTTCTATGGGTTCCTGCCTTAGAAAGATCTAGGTTGCAGTTCCATACTGCCCAATAGGCTTTGTGCTCCAACTCGACAGAGAGGTGACATGCCTTCCCGTACACTAATCTAAAGGGAGACATACCTAATTGGGTTTTGTGGGCGGTCCTATAAGCCCACAAAGCTTCCGGAAGTCAGGATGACCAATCCTTCCTGTAAGGTCGAACAGTAACCTGGAGGATTTTCTTGATCTCCCAATTTGATAGCTCAGCTAGACCATTAGTTTGGGGGTGGTATGGAGTACAGATTCGGTGTGACACCCCGTATTTGGTCGTCAATGGCCTGAACTGAGCGTTAGTGAAATGGGTCCCTCTGTCAGAAATTATAACACGTGGAATCCTGAACCATGAAAGGTTGTTCTGATGAATGAATTTGATAACTACTTTATGATCATTGGTTCGGGTCGGAATGGCTTCGATCCATTTGCACTCGTAGTCAATAGTAAGTAAAATGTACTCGAAGCCATTCGAAACAGGGAAGGGTCCCATGAAATCAATCCCCCATATGTCGAAGATTTCACATACCAGAATCGGCTGTAAAGGCATCATATCACGATGGTTCATGTTGCCCAAAGTCTGGCAAAGAGTACATGCCTTATAGTGATTGTACGCGTCTTTGAAAATTGTGGGCCAATAGAAGCCGCACTGGAGGACTTTCACTGTGGTTTTATGACCTGAAATATGTCCACCGCATGCCTGGTCATGGCAGAAAGACAATATGTCTTGAATTTTCGCATCCGCGACACATCGTCGAATGATCTGATCAGCACCGATGCGAAAAAGATACGGGTCTTCCCAGAAGCAGTACTTGGCATCGGAAAGCAATTTATCCTTCTTGGCCTTTGCCCAATTGGATGGGATTTGATGTGATGCCAGGTAGTTTACTATATCAGCAAACCATTGAAGCCCTGTATTGATAATCAAAAGGTGCTCATTAGGAAATTATTCTGTGATGGGTCCGGAAGGGTCGATGATCTTAGAAGGAAGGTAGGACAAGTGATCAGCTACCACGTTCTGTTTTCTGGCTTTGTCACGAATCTCGAGGTCAAATTCTTGCAACAACAAGATCCAGTGGATTAATCGAGCTTTCACATTCTTCTTCATAAGGAGATGCCTCACAGCTGTGTGGTTCGAGTAAGTGATAACACAGGAGCCCAGGAGATAAGATCTGAATTTTTCCAGGGCAAATACTACGGCTAGCAGCTCTTTCTCAGCAACTGTGTAGTTACGTTGAGCTTCGTCCAGTGTCTTGCTAGCGTAGTAGATGACCGCGGGTTTCCCGTCAATTTTCTGCCCAAGTACCGCTCCTACAGCGAAATCAGATGCATCGCACATGATCTCAAAGGGTTGAGACCAATCAGGGGACTGTAGGATCAGGGCTTGGGTAACTCGATCACGGAGGATTTCAAAAGCTTGAGTGCATTCCTTGGAGATCTCGAAAGGTACATCCTTAGAGAGTAGAGTGGTCAGGGGGTGCACGATTTTCGAGAAATCAGGAATAAATTGACGGTAAAAATTGACATACCCCAGAAAAGATTAGATTGCCTTGATCGAGCTAGGCATAGGGAGTTTGAAAATCAAGTTCAGCTTGGCTAGATCGACTTGAATTCCTTTTTTTGAAATAAGATGCCCTAGGACAATTCCTTCAGGCACCATGAAATGGCTCTTTTCCTAGGAAAGAACCAGATTCACGTCAATGCACCACCTGAGGATTTGGACCAAGTGCAGGAGACAATCATCAAATTATTCTCTAAATATTGAAAAGTCATCCATGAAGACTTCCAGATAGTCACCTACCATATCTGAGAATATAGCAGGCATGCACCGCTGAAAAGTAGCAAGTGCATTGCAGAGACCGAACAACATCCTTCGAAACGCGTATGTCCCGAAGGGGCAGGTGAAAGTGGTCTTTTCTTGGTCCTCAGGATGGATTGCCACCTGGTTATAACCAGAGTACCCGTCCAAAAAGCAGAACCTATTTTCCATTAGTTTCTTGAGGATCTGATCAATAAACAAGAGTGGGAAATGATCCTTCTTTGTAGAGGAATTGAGTCTTCTGTAATCAATGCAGACTTTCCACGAGTTCACCACACGGGTCGGTGTGACCTCCAGTTTCAGTCGTAATAATGTTGAGTCTTGCCTTCTTAGGCACAACCTGGATTGGACTCACCCACCGACTGTCGGAGATCAAGTAGATGATCCCTGCATCTAACCACTTAATGATCTCCTTTTTCATGACCTCATGTAGATTAGGATTTAGAAGTATCTGCATTTCACGGGAAGGTCGTCTTCCCTCTTCGATGTAGATATGGTGTGTGCAGTAAGAGGGGCTGATACCGGTCAAATCATCGAGAGTGCATCCAATGGCTCGACGATGTTGCTGGAGAACAATAATCAGACATGATTCCTGGTCGAGTGTGAGTTTGGAGTTGATAATCACAGGAAACGTCTCATTGGAACCCAAAAAGACATACCTCAGATGGTCGGGAAGAGGCTTGAGTTCAAGAATGGGGTTATCAGCAGCAGCAGGCGATTCAGGGTATGTGCAAGAGTAAGGGAAGGAGTTATGGGTGTATCTAGATCAGGGTCAGACTCCTCTGATTGCGGGTTTTGATCTTCTTGTGGTTGATCGGGAGTAATCAAGTTGTCTTCGATATACGATTCATCAACCACGGCCTTGATATCAGATATTTGTTCTATAACTCCGCAATTAATCCCTTGTTGGACCTTAAAGATGTCAATTTTCAGTGTTTGGTTCCCGAATTTCAATTCAATTAACCCTCCTCACAGTTTATATTTGCCCTAGTAGTGGCCAAAAAGGGTCTACCTAGTATAATTGGTGTATCCCTTGGGTTTTCAGGTGCATCCATGTCCAAGACAATAAAATCCATCGGGAAATAGAAATCTCGTACCCTAACGATGACATCCTCGAGTACTCCTTTAGGTGACTTAATGGATCGATCGGCTAACTACAATGTCACCTCTGTCGGTTTAAGCTCAGATTCCTCAAGGTGGTCAAGGAGGGATGTAGGTATTAGGTTTATGGAGGCACCTAAATCTAATAAGGCTATGTCGAATTGGGTTTCACCAATGGTACATGAAATCAGGGGAGTACCAGGGTCTTTAGCCTTAGGTGGGAGTTTGCTCAAAATTACAGAATTGGCTTGCTTTGACAATACGATCGGACTCCCACTTTTGGTTCGCGGCTTACACTTGGGTGTATATACGTCCTTCAAAAATTATGTGTAAGCCGGTACGTGGCGGATTGCATCCATGAAGAGGATGTTTATATGAACTTATTCAAAGAGCTTGACCAGATCCTCCTCAGGAGCCACAGGTTTGGTTATCCTCTTTCCCTTAGTCAAGGCCTTGGGAAATGGAACCTTGGTTGGTTCCTCTAGAATAGGTCCATGTTTTTGATTTGGGACAGGGGTGTCCTGGATAACTATCCTAGGGCTTGGGTTACTACCAGGCTTAGAGTGGCTTGGATAAGGTGGGTCTTGAGTTGCTTTACCACTACGGGTTGTTACGGAATTCAGTCTTGCCTGGAAAAATAGGTGGCTGCTATTGAAATCCCGCATTAGATGTCGAGGCTTCCATCTCGTCGGGTGATGGAACAGAAGGGGCCTGATAAATCATGTGGGCTTGGCTTGGATTCGGGTTCATAACGCACCTCAGGTTCAGCACGTTATTTGGATTCGGCAGAGGTTGCGAAGGGAGTGTGATAGGTTGGTGGGAATTCTCCATCTGGGCGAGTTGATTGCGAACCTCTGTAATCTCATCCTTGTGCTATTTTTGCATAGCCGCATTCGTCTTCTAAATGTCAACCAAAGTCTGAAGGATAAGAGTCATTTGATCCGCTTGGGTTGGCCTAGATTGATAGGTGGGGTTGGGCTGAGGTTGAGGCGGCTGATATAGACAAGGAGCTTGTGGACGGGGTTGATATGGTGGTCTTTGATTCTGAGTATTTCTTGCCCACAAGAAGTTGGGATAATTCCACCATCCAGGGTTATAGATATTAGAGAATGGGTCATTCTGGATGGCGTTGAGATCCTCGCAGGTTTGAGGAACCTCAGGAAAATCAGAGTATGAGGGTTCAGAGTTCCTCCAACTAGAGTAGGTCGAATCGGAGTTTCCTCTGGTCCTGGAGTCAGACGGGGGTGGATACGGGTCCATCCCTTGAGAAGATCGGTGATAGATGTTATGCACAGTTTCCCTCCTAAGTGGTGGCTGTGCAAATGGGTTTTGTGCAGAGGTGGCTCACTGCAAATGTTGAGTCAGCTCATCCACCTTCTTCTCTATAATAGAGACCTTGTCCAACTGACTGGCCATTAGTTCCAAGTTGACGGATGAGGACAGGCCCTACGTCTCATGTGCTCCCCTTGGATTCGTCGATACGCGGGCATTTGTTCGGTCGAATAAGCCCATGGAGTCATTATTGATGAAGTTCTCGCACATATTCTCTAGAATCTCCCACACAGTGTCTTTGTGTTGACCCATTATATTTCCTCCACAGGTTGCATTGACGAATAACCGAATGTCTTCATGGAGTCCCTGGTAAGAAGACTAGACTTGTTCCCGTTTAGGAACTCCGTGATGGGGGCACTTTCACATGAGATCCAAGAGACGGTCCCTTGCCTCATGAAGAGGTTCTCCTTATTGCTGAGTGAAGTGTGTGATCTGGTGGCGCAAGGCATTTGTTTGACCAATTGGGAGGAACTTTTTCAAAAATTTGGATTGTAGTTCAACCCAAGTGTTGATTGGACGCATCTGAGTCTGATACCAATGAGTTGCCTTATCCATGAGAGAGAAGGAAAACATCTTCATAAGAAGAATATCCTAGTTTTGTACATCTGACCCGAAGGTCTGGGCCAGATGTTTGAGTTGTTTGATGTGCTGGAAGGGATCCTCGGAGTTAAGCCCATGAAGCTTTGGGATGGCATGAACCATGTTCGACTTGAGTTCAGAATCAGGACCTCCAGCCCGGATTTGGACTCGAGGTTCGATCACCACCGCAGCGGGATTATAGTGATCTCACATCATAGGACGCTACGACGGGTTTACAAAGTTCTAAAATAGATCATTCATGCACTGGAGTTGGTGTTCAAGATTGTTCTCTTCTTCAACTAGTTGTGCCATGATGATGGAAGGAGAATTTGGTTCTGATGAATCAGAGGAGAGGTCAATGTGGTGGGGTTGCTGCACAAACATGGACGTCGAGGCTTGGCCTCGACGGGAGTGAATCCCTAAAGGAGGTCTTAAGGATGGTCTCGAGGACCTCCTACCAAACATGCATTGATGGTTTAGACGAGATTAGAATGTGCTGGACTCAATCAAGACACCCAAAAAATTTGGATGACTATAGAGGTTCAGGGCGAATGATAGAGCTTAGTCAGAAAAGCCATCCACCTGAGAAATACCTGGCTAGCCAGAGAGGGAGAGTCCCGCAAAGACCCTACACAGTAGAGCATCCCCACGAGTTATAGGGTTTCCCCCACCTGACCTCTCTTGTCACTGAGATTCCAGATAGACCAGAATGGGGACCTTGACCTCTTAAGTCTACCACTTTTATTTAAGATCAAAGGTGCTTAGGATTCCACTTGAACTTTAGATATTTTGAGTGCAAAAGTGACCTAATTTCAAGGTTGGTTGACCCAACAAGAGGTCAACTTCACCTATTTGTCCTTTGAGAGCTTTAGGTCCTTTCTTTTAGGGTTCAAGTGAAGTTAAGAGCTTGATTTTTTTTTTGTTTAGTGTTTCTCTTGAATAAGTCTTTTCAATCAAGGTTTAGGCACACCTCTTTTTGTAGAAGTTGTTTCTTGCTTAGAAAAGATGTGTCTCTAAAATCCTAAATTGGAATCCTTAATTTGGCTCTAATTGTGGTCCAATTTAGTTGCCACAGATATGGTATCTAGGGCTCAATCAAGAAGGTGGTAGCCCTAGTTACCTTAAATGAATGCAGAATTCAATATTTGTTGAAATAAAAAATTAGGCAACTTGGGTGAATTAGCTAATATAGAAAGCAGGTAGCCCTAAATTGATTTTTTTCTTTGTTTTTCCTTTTCAGAATGAGGGGATTAAGAGAAAGGGCTAATTAGGGATTACCTGCCCCGAGTGTGGTTGTTGTGCGACCATCTTCGTTTGAATCTTCTCCCCTGAAACAATCACAACAAAAGAGATGTAGCAAATTAGTATTAAATCAGAAGTTGTGATCAAGATTTCTAAATCGCCCGTTGCTCCCCGGCAACGACGCCAAAATGTTTAATTGAGTCGAGATCAATGTTAAAGTAATGCGTCGTAGTATAGTTGAAATCGCTCGAAAACAAATGAATTTTATTACTCGAAATTGTAAATCCGAGGTCGAACACAGGGAGCAAATTGGGGTCTAAAAATCAAGAACACAACTTTAAGATTGAATATAATATGGAATGAAAACCAAAGTATAGTGCAAAAACACAATGTCAATGTATAAGAGAGTAGAACAAAAAATATGGACGTCTGATTTCCAAAATCAGACATCCTAAATATGAAATTACTACAGTGCTTCTTGGTTGTCTATCTCTGATCTCCTTCTTCTTTCTTTTCTTTCTTTTTGGCTTCTACTTCTTCCTTCTGTGATTTCTTTTTTCTTCTCTGATTTCTTTCTTTCCTTCTCTTCTGGCTTCAGCTCCTCTTCAGCTTTCTCCTCTTCAGCCTTGCCTTCTCCTTAGCTTCTCTGGCTACCGCCCGTTCCTTCCTTGGCTCCCTCTTCTTCTCCTGAGAGCAAAACCTACCCCTACCCTCCCCCACGATCTCTCTTCTTTCTCTCTTAAGCTCGCTCTCCCAGAGCCTTCTCGAGTTATCGGGTCGGGTATGCTCGCCCGAGACCAAGCCCACCAGCATGCGAGGTGGGCGAGGAGTGTAGGCTAGTCAGGTATATGGGTCAAGGCCAGGTTCGCGGGCAATGGGGTCACAGACGAGGCAATGAGGGTGAGTGGGACCTCACCCCATGGTCAGGAGGCGATAAGCCTTTGTGACATTTTCAACTTATATCACTATGCCCGCTCACAATCTTCTGAGGTGAGACTATGTTGTCCCACCTTCCTTCAAAAACGCCAGCAGCGGATGTTTCCCTTGATTGCAGCAGCTGCGTGGCCTTCAATGCCAATTGCTGGGCTGAGGATGTGCGCAAAGGGAATCCGTGTGACCTGGGACCTAGAGCTTGGTGCTTGGAGTCCTGGATGAAGCTTCCAAGCAAGCTTCGTGCTTCGTCAATGGCGACGAAGACCTCAAACCTTGTCAACAAGAACACGGCCTTGCGGCTTTGTCAGAAAATGTAGGGAGCTTCGCCTGAACACGACGAAGGTGGTACGGTGGTCGGCGTGGGGTGGACTAAGCGCGTGTGCCTAGGTCACCCTGTGCGTGCGAAAGTGGGTGTGTTCGAGGGCATGCTGGGGGCTTGGCGTGGTGAATGGAATGAGGGGTTAGGGTCAGTGAGGTGTGGCGGTGCTCGTGAGGTAGTTGACGGGGTGGATGGAGGCGTGGAGCGGCGGGAACACCTCACCGAAGGTTTGGCCAGAGATGGAGAAGGTGACGGTGGTTGGCGAGCATCGAGGCATGTTTGCAGAAATAAATGATAGAAAAATGATGAGAAGAGAGAGAGGACTTACTGAATGTGGATGGACGAAGGGGGATGCAGAGGAGGCGACCGGCTCGTACAGTCATCACCGGAGACAAAGTATCCAGTGGGAGGAGGACGACGACGACGAGAGGGTTGTAGGGACGCCGACTGGTGCGGCGCGACAGGGACGAAGAGGATAAAGGGAACCCTACCACTGGTATTGTGGCAGAGCGACGAGTGAGAGAGAGAAGAGTCACCGGAGCTTGCGGGGTGGTTGACCGGAGGGGGAAGGGAAGAATTAGGTGTATCTCAGGCCAATTTCAAGCTTAGGAGGTGCGGAATGAACTAGCAAGGCTTTTATAAGCCCTGGCAGGAGGTCTTATGCTTGGAAGCCAAGCTTCCAAGCACGGTCATGTCGCCGGAGATGGAAACTTAGAGAGGCCCAAATCTCTCATGCGTTCGCATGAGAGATTGGGTAGGAATTAGGGCTTGATAATGGGTTCACATCAGAGGAGATTTCTTAGAGAATCTCCCTTTTAATTTTGAAAGGGATTCTTTGAGGAATCAGGGAGTTCTTTCCCTTGATACCTTGCCGGAGTAGGATTCCCTCAGCTGTAATGGTGGAGGGACCTAATTACAAAGAATGATGAGGAAGTTAGGGGGGTTTCTGCAGAAGTTTTCAAAAGTTAAGGGTAGAAATGTAATTGGGTTGGACCTGTTTGCAAAGTAGGTCAAGGTGAATTCCCCTTAGGTCCAAATTTTGGTACAAACCTAATTTTGACCTAAGGAATCCAATGATGAAGATGGATTTTAGGTTTGACCACATTTGACTGGGAACTTTACGCAAAAACCCAATTTAAGGCAAACATTTGACTGAGACCCCAATTTAGGTCGAAATAGGTTCTAAGGGCCAAATTAAAGGTTCTAAACCCTAGAGAATATTTTTCCATGATTTTTAGAGGATTTAGGTGAATTTTATCCTGACCAGAACCTTGTTAAATTAAGTGTGTCTATTTTAGGGTTACAAGAAGTCATTTAATTCCTAGAATTCACATGAACCCTTTTCTGTTTAAACCAACCCACTTTTTATCTTGTTAAGACCATTTGACCTGTGTTTAGCCCATGAGAAATTCTGTTGTTGTACTGCAATGGTAAAATTATAGTTTTACCCCTTGTTTCTTACTTTTCTTTCAGAAGGGTTATTCATTGAGTTAGGACCTCCATTTGGTTATGTAGGAGCTTTTGTTCTTTTTTCTAGGTCAAAATGAGCTAGTTAAAGCTCATGATGGTTTTCCCATCAAGGACATAGAAGAATAGCCAGTCATTTTCCTTTTAGATTTGCTTGACAAAGGTACTTTCAAACTAAAATAGCTATCTTAAATATCCTATTGATATTTATCAATGTGGCTCACTTTCTCAAGTAATATCCTCTTCTCTAAAGCTTATTATTCCCCAATTATATGTTACTATCAGTTCATTTACTTTGCAAAATCCAAGCTTACCAATCTCTTCCAGTTTGGTTGTTGCTAGGCTTTCTTGGTATACTTCATTAATATCCCAAGTGCACCTCATAGACCTACCAGGTCCCTCAACCAACCTAGGTCTGCAAGCTACTGCTCTAGGTCTAAGGTTAGTGGCCTCATGGTCTTTCTCACTAAGTAACTCTCTAGCCCAATCTCACATCACATCCTCTCATGTTAAGGAAGCTTCAAGGATGAAGCTCACCAAGACTAGCTAGCCTTGTGTAATCTAACTAGCTAACCAATCTGACTCTCTAGCTCATCAAGACCACTTGCCATGCAACATGTTATTGCACAAGTGCTTTACAGCATCATATCTACTGCATTAACCTTCTATGTGTGGAATTAGACCTTAAACATTCACTTCGTAACCCTAAACCCAAGGCCATAAATCCTAAGTCCTAAACTCTAAGCCATAAAAATACCCATCGCATAACCCATGAACCTAAACACAAAAAACCTATAACATATATATAAATCTAAACCCTATAAACACTAAAACCTAACCCCTAAACACACTAAACCCTAAACCCAGAAAACACTTCCACCTAAACTCTAAGAATATTAAACCCTTAATTAACCGTATAACCTAAATCCTAAACCCTATAACCTAAATCCATAACTCAAAAACTAATAATGAACTAAACATTCATGCCTAACATTGAACAATAATTAAACTAAATATTCATGTTAATTTAAACATTGAACCAAACATTAAACATTTTAAACTAAATTTAACTAATCATTGAAGTATATAGTTTAATTGCATTTATAATTAAATTTCTAACCTAAGTAGTACATAAAAAATTAAATTAACCTAAAATTAAATTTCTAAACCTAAGGGGGGAAATTGGGGTGGTGGTGGTGGGAGGAGGAGGAGGTGGTGGTGGTGGTGCCTGAGGTGGTAGTGGTGGTGACAGGAGGTGGTGGACGTGGCTTGAGGTGGTGCTAGCAGTAGCAGGAGGCCGTTGGCAGTAGGAGGTGTTGGCGGTGGTGGAGGTCTGGCAAGCTAGGGAAGGAAAGGGGAGAGGGGCCGGTCGGTTGGTGGTGGTGAGGTGCTGGTGGTGGTGGCTGGCCAGTTGTGGTGGTGGTGAGGGGAGGATGGGTAGCCGGTGGTGGTGGTGGTGGTGAGAGGAGAGGCGGGCGATTGTGGTGGTGGTGGTCATGGCCGCATTTTGTGAGGGAGGGAGGATGAACAGGAGGTGGTGGTGCTTGTTGTTGAGGACGAGATGGGGAGAGGGGAGGAGGACGGCGAGGAGGTCGGCCTCGCGACCTTTGTCCTCCAAGCCAACGAGGGGAGGCGAGTGGAGGTGCAACCTGAGGATGAGGTGAACGTGATAAACGCCAGTTTATCATCATTCTTACGTATTAAAACAAACCTAGCTCTTAGGATTTTGACTCCACAAATAGGTTTTTGGGTGCATTAGGCATAAATTAGGTTAGGCATGCATTTTACATTTTGTTGTTCTTTTAATATGTTTTTGTGAGTGTTAGGGACAAGTAGATTGTTAGATCCCTAAAAACACTAGCACTCAGGAAGGCAACTGGTGAAGGAGAAGCTCAAACCAGTTGAGACTCAGCTTGATCCAGCTCACCATAGTTAGATTCCAGCTCACATCGACTAGGGTTAGCTCACCTTAGCTCCATTGAGCTCTTCTCAGCTGAATGGAAGCTTAAGAGAGCTTATCTCAACTCACCTTAGCTCAAGTCAGCTCAGATCCAGCTCAACTTAGTTGAGTCTAGCTCTTCTTACTGGGGGCTTTAGCTAGCTTAGTTGAGTTGACTGGAGTTCACCTCAGCTCAGGACCAGCTCATTCTAGCTCCACCCAGCTCATGGCAGCTGGACTCCATGCTAGCTAAGCTACTACTTGTCAACTAGTAGCTTAGCTAGTTCTAGAGTTCTCATCTGAGGCAGCTCCAGCTCAACCTAGCTCCAGCTAGGTTGAGGCCAGCTCAACTTAGCTCAACTACCCAAGCCTAACTACTAGCATAAGAACTAGGTAGCTTAGGTAAGTAGTTGAGCTACCCATGAAGTTGCCTCATCAAATCCAGCTCCAGATGCAGCAACTATCAGCTCTAGATTTATTTTCTCCAGCTCCCTTCATAAAACCCTAGCTCCACCACCTCTACTCTACTAGCTAAGCTAGCTTAGCTAGCTTAGCTAAGCTCCCAACAATCTCCACCTATATAGCCATCCACTCCTTAGCCCTTAACCCTAACCAAACCCCAACCTAACCTACCTAAAAGTGGCGCCAACCCACAACAACCACCAACCACTCACTCCCCTTCATGTTGGAGCCAAAAAACCCTTCACACACCCCTTCATTTTGGTGCCAAGATATCCTTAAATCCTAGCCCTACAAATCACCACCTAAGGTCATCCCTACCACCCACCTAACCCCTTCTAGAACATCTACCCTTGGCACCAACTTGAAGCATCCTTCCACCACCATAACCACCTCCTAACCAACCTGTTATGTTCGCTAAAATGGGGTTTAAAAAGTATTACGTTGTAGTACAGTCGAAATAGTGTTCAAAATAGATATAATTTTATTACTCGAAAAGATTTCCGAGGTCGAACACAGGGAGCAAATTGGTATTTAGAAATCAAGATCACAATTTAAACTGAAAGAAATTACAATAATAACAGTATTAGAGTGCAAAAATATGAGAGTAAAATGGTGATGTAGATCACCAAATACCCCTACAATATCATCAAATGATTCAATATATAAATATGCAATGGAGACTAGAATCTGTCGTCTGATTCCTTAATCAGATGACTTAAAGTGTCTGATTTCTTCTTCTCTTTCTCTTCTCTGTCTTCTCCTTCCTTCTTCTTCTTCTTTGGCTTCTGTTCTGACTTCCTTTATCTTTGCCTTCACGATTCTTCTCTTTCTCTTCTCTGTGTGCTTTGGCTTCTGCTCTTCTTCTTCTTCCTTCTTCTTCTTCTTCCTTCTTCAGCTTCTGCAATTACTTTTCCCTTGCCTTTCTTCTACCTTGGCTACTCCTTCCTTCTTCAGCTCCGCCTTTGGGCTTCAGCTTTGGCCTTCTCTTCTTCTTCAGCTTGCAACTAAGTGTTGACCGAAGAACCCTGTAGCAAAACTTACCTATACTCGTGAGCAGCTCTCCTCACTTTCTCTCTTAGGATATGCTCTCCCAGAGGAACACAGATAGTGGAGTAATTGGGTTAGGTGAGTACCCGGGACCAAGCCCACCGGCATGCGGTAGTAGGCGAGGACTGTAGTTGGGTCGGGTCAGGCTAGGTCTGCGGGGCGTGTTCGCAAACGAGACCGGGTTGGGTGAGTGGGACCTCACCCCGTGCATCTGAGGTGATAAGGCTACTTCACTTTTTCCTTTCATGTAGGTGCGAGCGGTCTTTCACTTCCGACATAGGACTAAATGTCCCACCCTTTCCTCGCGCACCTATAGTAGGGTGAGCTTCACAATAGCAGCAGGCGTGGAGTCTCTCAACTGCAATTGAAGTCCTGAGTGCATGCCCGAGGGGCATCCATGCACTTGGGACAGCAGCACCTGGAGCAACAAGACCTGGGCGTGGCTTCAAGCTCCGCAATAATGGCGAAGGGGAGACGAACCTAAAAACACAAGATTGGCCTCGCGGCCACATCAAAACGTTCAAAGAGGGTCGTCGGACCATGGCGGATGTGATGGGGATGTCGGAGTGCTCAGGGGTGCCTGTGCGTGCGTGCCTAGGGCACACTGTGCGCGAATGCGTGGGTGTGTTTAGTGAGGTGCTTGGGTGAGTGGTGTGATGTGTGGAGTGAGGGGAAAGGATCAGTGAAGCGAGGTGGAGGTCGTGGGCTTGTTGGCAAGGGCTGGGGTGGCCTGTGGAGGTGAGATTTCCTCACCGGAGTTGATGGTCAGAGATGGAAGGGATGGAGGTCAATGGAGGTCGGAAGTGATCGATTTTGGAGGATAAAGAGTCGAGAAGAAAATAAAGGGGAGAGGGAGCTTATCTAGGAGGTCAAGGGACGAAGGGGGCGAGCGAGAGTGTCGGGTCTGGTGTGGCCGACGTCGGAGACGAAAGCGGCTCCAGTGAGGTGGAATCAGTGAGGACGAAGAGAGGGAAGCGCCTGTTGGTATGGTGAGACGCGGATGAAGTCAAGGAAGGTGGATCCACCGTAGGTAAGGCAGTCGGATGATGAGGATGAGCAGGAAATGTCATCGAATGTCGAGGATCCTATGGCCGTGAAGAGAAGAGAGGAATTAGGGGTGTTCGCGACCAAATTCGAGCGTGGGGAGATCAGAGAGGTTTGGGCTCCTTTAAATAGGGCTCTGAAGGTCGATTAGGGCTTGGGAAGCAAGCTTCCCAAGCTTGAAAAGTCGCCAGCGATGGAAGCTTGTTAGGATACCCACATCTCTCATGCATTTGCATGAAATATTGTAAAAGAATCAGGGATCAAAGATGGGTTCAGATTGGAGGGAATTTCTCAGAAAATCTCCCTTCCAATTTTGGAAGAGATTCTCTAAGAAATCAAAGAAATCTCTCCTTTCAAAGATCGCCGGAGTAGGATTCCTCCGCTATAATGATGAAGGGTCCTACTTGTGAAGATGACGAGAAAGATAGGGGGCTGGTTGTAAGGGTTTTTGAAAGTTAGGGGTAGCAATGTAATCAAGTTGGACCTTTTTGCAAACTAAGTCAAGGCAAACTCATCTTGGGTCTAATTTTTTGTACAAACCTAATTTGGACCTAAGGAATCCAATGGTGAAGTTGGATTTTGGGTTTGACCTTGTTTGATTGGGAAATTTATGCAAAAACCCAATTTAGGGAAAATATCTATCTAGGACCCCATTCTAGGTCAAGATGTGTTTTAATGGCCAAATTGAAGGTTCTAAACCCTAGAGAATATTTTTGTACGATTTTTAGAAGGTTTAAGTGAATTTTATCCTAACTAGAACCTTGGTTAATCAAGTGGGTCTATTTTAGGGTTTCAAGAAGTCATTTAATTCACAGAACTCACACAAACCCTTTTCTGTCAAATCCATCCCACTTGTTATCTTATTAGGACCATTTGACCTTTGTTTAGCCCTAGAGAAAACCTGTGGTTGTACTGCATTGGTAAAATTACAGTTTTACCCCTAGTTTCTTATGTTTCTCTCAGAAAGGTTATGTAGTGAATTATGACCTTCTGTAGGTTATGTAGGAACATTTATTCTCTTTGTTGGGTCAAAATGAACTAGTTAGGGCTCATGATAGTGTTCCCATCACAACCCTAGTTGGCACCAAATATCCTACCCACACCCCTACAAACTGGAGCCAACATCTACTCTAATCTCCACCTTACACCGACCCTCATAAGATCATCACCACCATCCAATAGTGGCGCCAACCCCTTAACCCATAAAACCCATCCTAACTCTCCTTAAGTTGGCGCCAAAAATCCACCTAACCAACATCTAAGTTGACACCAACTTACAACCACATATCCACCCTCCATCTACTTCATAACATCATCCTAGCCTTCCATTCTCCAACCCAACCACCAACACCTTAACTCTCCAATGGTTGGTGCCATTAATGGTGCCTCTCCACCAACATAACTACCACCTACACATCCTCTCCCTTGGCGCCAAATAACCCTAGCCCTAGGATCATCTAACCACCCGCATAAGCTCATCCTAACCCTACACCTCACTTACACCTACAACCCCATCACCACTCCTATATAAAGCCCCTACCACCACCATTAAGGATCACCTTTGGTTGCATTATTTTCCGCCTATATTCTACCCTATAGCCACGGCCAAGAGAGAAGGAAAAGAAGAAGATTAAGGGGACACTCTGTCCCCTTGGTGCCTTCCCCTCTTCTCCTCTCTTGTGTCCACCCCAGCCAAAGGAAGAAGCCAGGAAAGGAGGTCCTTTGAAGGAGGTCTTGAGGGTGGTACACGTCCACCCTTGGAGGAGCTTTTGAGGTGGAAACCATCCACCTTTGGAGGATCTAAGGCGTGCCCCATCTAGGAATTGCCAGGAGGAGTACATACGTTGAAGGAGCAATCCAAGGAGGAAGAGGAATCCTTTTCAACTACAGAAGTAGCCGCAGTTGGAGCAAGGACCCTTCCATCTTCATCATTATCATTAGGAGGATATTGAGTTTTTATTTTGTTGCTTTTTTATTTAGTAGAAGCATTCCTCTACTTGTAAAACAATATCTTCTTTTAGTAAAATTTTGCCTTTAACTTTTGTTGCATTTCTAGTTGCATCTTGTTACTTTTTCCTAGTGCGCACCCACTCTCTCTCTAATTACTCTAGGTCTTCACATTCCTAGAGTGAGCTTAGAAAGAGAACTTGCTTGTCAGTTAGGTTTTAGTTTCAACAAGTTAGGTGAAGTCACCTTCTTGCTTCAATTTTGTAGTTGTCCCTGTTATTTCAAAAACCCAAAAAAATCTCATATCCAAAAATACAAAAAGAAAGGTGATTTCCAATTTCAAGTAAGAGATTTATAATTGCAAAATTGCCTCCTTGGACAACCCTAGATACTTCCCTATCTAGGTTTATAAATTCCAAAGCGAATCAGTCTTTGTGCATTGCAGTGACTTAAAACATTACTTTTACAAACTGTGCAAAAACGTGATTAGAACATCGATGGGGGTCGCACGTAGAGAGGACCGCACGATGAGGGAGGTGCTCGGGCTTCGTTGCAGAGGAGCGGAGGGGGAAGGCCTAGAGGAGAGGGAGATTTCAGAGGAAGGGGGAGGGAGTCGAGGTTGTGTAGGGATTTAGGTCAACCTTTCTCGACTGTTTCCGAGAAAACAAATGACAACTAATTTTGAAAAGTAGCTTTTTAAGTTGGTAGTTTCCGAAAAGACTATCGTCAACCATTATTCTTGACCGCTATTAACGGTCAAGAATGGTCTCAAACCTACCGTTATTAGAGTGGACTTTTCTCGACCGTTTTCGATTGAACGATCGACGATTGCATTTGAAAATATAACTTTCCACATCGATAATTTACGAGGAGAATATCCTCGATCGTTTATATAATAACGGTTGAGTATATTGTTATTCTCGACTATTATAAACGGTAAAAAATGGTCTCAACCACTTCGCCCCCTGGGTAGGTGACAAAGTTAATGACCAGACTTTTGGCAACCGTTATGTATTATAACAGTCAAGAATATTATTATTTTCGACCATTATTTAACAGTCGAAAATTCACCGTCGAGAACAGTGCATTTTCTACTAGTGTTGTTAATCCTACCCTCCCTTTTGATGATGATCAACTAATGGAACTTAAACCCACCCTTAGGGAATCTGACCTTGCATTTCACCTATCTGAGGAGTCTGATGATATAAGGATGAACCTATCACCCCAAATAGAGTGCCCTAAGGGATCTGATGACTATAATACTTGGATAGATGATGAATTAACCATTAAGGAGGATGAATTATGTAAGGAACCTACATTCAGGATTTGGTGTGGCATTAAGGGTGATTATTTCTTACTTGAAGTATTAGCCCCTGAGAATGTCACAGATTTGATCAACTTAGGTTTCCTCCATGCTCCTATTAATGATATCCCTCTCAAGATCAAATAATGGAAAATGTTGAAGCAACTTCTGAGATTTATGCGGATTCACATATAGATTCTGGGGAGGATTTGAGAAATTAACAAGAACCCGAGGATGAGATTGATAGGATAATCCCTAAATCTATTACTTCCAACCTGCCTTCATTCAATTGGGAGTCACCCTTTGAGTCACCTATGTTTGAAGGTGAAATTTTGAGTCAACCTCCTATGTTACATACTTAATTTGGACCTAAGGAATCTAATGGTGAAGTTGGATTTTGGTTTTGACCACGTTTGACGGGGTAATTTATGCAAAAACTCAAATTAGGGAAAATGTCTGTCTGTGACTCTGTTCTGGATCAAAACGAGTTCTGATGGTCAAATTGAAAGTTCCAAACCTTAGAGAATATTTTTATATGAATTTTAGAGGGTTTAGGTGAATTTTATCTTGATCAGAATCTCAGTTAATTAGGCGAGTCTATTTTTAGGGTTTCAAAAAGTCATTTAATTCTCAGAACACGTGCAAACCTTTTTCTAATCGTTTTAACCCCTTGTTAACTTTCTAAGATCATTTGACCTTCATTCAACCTCTGGGAAAACCCGTGGTTGTACTGCATTCACGATAAGCTGGAAAAATTATAATTTTAACCCTAGTTTCTTATTTTTCCTTCAGAATGATTATGCAGTGACTTGTGACTCTCTGGCAGTTGATGTAAACATGTTTACATTACATAAGATGTCTATTTTTGCATGTTCTTAAGCATCGAATTACATTGCATACTATAAATGTTGCATAACATGCATCATCTTGCATTTACATTAGTTTGAATAAAATGGAGGTTAATTATCTCCTTTTATGTTCAGGGATAGGGAAAATTTTTTTAGGGCCTCGAATCGAAGATCCAACCATACAGATGTGATCAGGGCGACGATTGGAGTTCAACGACTCCAAGATCACCCTAATCAGACACCTGTAGCATTAGATAGAGATCGAGGAACCCTAGAAGATCGAGGGACAAGATGGTGTGAATCCACACTTTAAACGACAAATCCAACCACACGGATGGATTCTGATCGACGATCGTAGCTTAACAGTGCGAAAATCGACTCAATCCGGCACCCGTGGCACCATCTACATCATCCAGAAGATGGACGGCCAAGATAGTGCCACGTGGTGCCATCTCGACCGCCCAAATCGGCCCAGCTGATCTTGAAGACCACCACACCCTTTTACCATGCGTTAGATCTGGGCCGTTGGATCACCATCCAACGGCCATGGGCAGCCGCACTTCAAAACACCTGCGCGCCTATTTCCCCTCCGTAGCGCAGTGGGTGGAAGCCTTATCAGGAGCAAGAGGCGAGGGTTCGAAACCCCTCAAGCCTCAATTGAACGTAAGCGCTTGCGATGACGTTATTTGGACCGTCAAATCTTGGATGAGCGGCTACGAGGGCGGAGACGTGGCACGCTCATGGGCTGCACTACACGGACGTGCGATTTCACACAGAGGCGAGATCAGATGAGGCGCGGCGATTATTAAACCTCAGTCGTTCGATCTCGTGATCGAACGGCTGAGATTTGAACGTGGAAAGGCGTTACATGCACAGGAGGTGAGCGGGCAGCGCACGTCGCCCATGATGTAGCTTTAGCGACAGTTTTTTCCGTCACTAAAGACCCCTGATTTAATGTTTTGAGATTAAAAAGACCAAATTGCCCTCATTCCTTGCAACTACAAAAGGAGACCTCCTCCATACGAAATCTTCATCCCTTCCTTCTGTTCTCTCCCTCTCCAAAGCTCAAGAGAAGCTTGTCCCACACCTGGGATGCTTCTCAAGAGATAAAGTCCAATTTTCGTCCCCCTTTTGGAAGTGGATCCTACGACGACGACGATGTGCTACTTCGTTCCCACTCTTCTCGCTTCGTCCTCCTTCCTGCTCCATTCCCCTTCTTCCAGGCGTCATCCCATCCGGCTCGTCCTGCAAGAGATCGTCGAGGAGGATATCTCTCTCCCCATTCTTTTTACTGCTTTCTAATGTAATCATTTTCCTGCTTTCTAGTAGTAATGAGTAGTGTAACAAACAATCTCTTTGATAATGAATTCCATGTTCATTCTACATCTCGTTTTGGTTTTTGTTTGTAATATTCTCTTTCTCTCTCTTCTATTTATTGTAAATAGATAGATAGTTTCTAATCAATTATTCTGCTTCGTGACAAATAAAACAAATGTGTATTTTTAATCAAATGTCTGCCTCCCTGAGTTCGACCCGAGATTTCTATTTTGGTATAAATTTTATTTGTTGAACCCGAGTTCTATGCTTTCAAACTACAACGATAGGTTTTCAAAACCAAATACGATAACGTAATAACCTGTTACCTCAACAGCAGTTATGTAGGAGAATTTATTGACTTAATTGGGTTAAAATGAGCTAGTTATGGCTCACAATGGTGTCCCCATCATACCCCTGTGCCTAGGTTTTGCCAGTCCCTTAGGAAAATTTCAAGGTATTAACTTTGATTCTTGACCATAAAACTTTTGATGCTTAAAACTTTGATGGGTGCTTTCTTTTGTAGATTAGGTTAGAATGCTGATAGTAGGCCTAGACGTACTCAAGTACCAACCAAGATCGGGATCTGACCAGCACTAGCCTCAGTCTGCAACGAAGGTTTCTAGGGCCCACAGGAACTAACCTAAGGTTTGTTGAACTCCACGGTTAAAGCACCCATGCTTGCAACATGTTTTAGCCTAGGTTCAGTTTGCAGTGCATTTTTGTCAGAGAGAGATAAAGGAATTCTTCTTTGTTTTTGGAGAGTTTTCTCTCTCTTTTCTTTTCATTTCTAGCTTCGGATTAGCTTTACAACACGGTCTGTATCGGATTCCTAGTCCCCACCACCAATCCTCGTAAGGTCCCTGGCAATCAATGCTTCGAGATAGCATCGCCCATGGCAATCCCTAGAACCCTGGCTTTCGAGATTTCGAGATAATCCTGCTTATGGAGTTCTGTAGCTAAATCTAGACCTTGGCAATCGACATTTTGAGATAATGTCGCCCATGGAATCTAAACCAACACAATTTGCTTACATGCCCCTGGTAGGATATGTAGATATCCTAGGAGACAAGCACCGAGGAGACGATATGTTATTGCGCATCTTCGAGGGGAATTTCCCGCCTCTCTACGTCGGGAACTCATCCAAATCAACTTGTGTTGATCAGCCGCTCCTAATCTAGGAAACTTTTTTCAAATTAGATTTAATGCATTTGCGTGATTTTGATACTTATGCGCACTGAACTAGACTGTGTGTGGATTGGGGTGGTTAGGTTACCAAGTCCCGCAAACCAGTGGTCAGTCAACGAGGTCGAATAGTTCCTAAGCCTTAGACCTAATACTTAAGCTTTGCATTTTCCTCAACCTCTTGAGGACTATCCAGATCTTAGTGGATACTTGAATTTTTAAGCCTAGGATTACAGCCCAAAAGGCCTAAAATCAGCGTTCCTACTAATCTCTTCTTTGTTTCTTTAGCACTTTTTGCCTTTCATTTTTTTTTCCATTGATTTGGTCTAGAATTAAGTCAATTCCTTAATCTTTTACTAATGACTATCTCTTTTTCTTTTCTCTTCAAATTATGCTCCTTTTTGACATTTTTATCCCCCTTTTTTCCCCCTCAAAACTGATATGTAATCCATTCAAAATTTCCTCCCCTCTCCTATTTTTGTTCTTTTTTTCAATTTTTTATTTTTTTGGTTTTTCTTTTTGGAATATGTGATTTTTTGATAAAACCCTTTCTTTTTTTTTTTTTAGAAAGTGAGGAATGCTATCGATGACGATAGTAGACCGGGAACATTCTATTCAAATCTCCTTTTTAAAAAAATTACAATGAATCACTCCATTCCTTTACAACCTTCCAACACTCCCCACACATGTTCCCAAAATTAATAGAACTCCCTTTAAATATACGCTCGTTTTGAGCATGCCACACACACCACATTACTCCAGCCATCTTCACTTGCCACTCCCCTTTCATCAGAATTCTTCTCCATAATTCTTCCCATGTGGGGAGAGCTTCCCCGCACACTTTCCTCCAAACTTGATCCATCACGAGACAAGAGGAAAATAACAGTATCCTACTATTTGATGGGAGGTTGCACAATGGGCAATTTTGACGAGGGACACGCCAGCCTTCTTGTTCTTAGATCACCGGTCACCAAGCCATCGCGCTTACATAACCACAAGAAGATTTTGATTTTTAGCAGAATCTTCAAGGACTAAATAATGGCACATTCCCTGTCTTCCCCTACTTGATCAATGCTAGAGTTAGAAATCAAATTTTTTTATGCCTTTGTTGGGGTGAACAAGCCACCTTTCCATTTGAAGCAGTCTGCCCCTCCCATCGACTGGAAAGCTTAAATTTCAGATAGCAGGTACTCCTGCTCAGCCTACGTGCACCCTCCATAACACGATCCAACACCTGCAATGTTCCATCTACCACAGTTGTCATCCCAGCAGTTGCTGATGGTGCTCCTGTTGTTCGCTGCCACTGCAAATGCCCTCGGAAAGGCCTCACTCAACCTTCCCCGGTCCGACCAACAGTCTGTCCAAAATTTGAAGCTCCTGCCATCACCAACAACTGGATCGAATTCAGTTCTATTGTCTTGTATCGCATTCCAAACTGAATACCAGAATGGAGATGGATGTTGGGGTGGAGTGGACCAAAGCTGCACAACCGAGGATCCATGAGCATCCTTGATCAGCTATTGCCAAATTTTCCCATCATCAGAGGACAATTTCACTGCCTGTTTCAGCAGGAGTGCGTCATTGAATTCTTTGAGGGAACGCACCCCCAGGCCACCCTGTGATCGAGGTTTACACACTTTCTGCCACTTAACTGGGTGCAAAAATCTTCCAACAACCTTCATGCCTTGCCAAAAGAATCGCTTCCTTATTATGTTCAGCCTCTTCTACATAGCCTTCGGCGATCTAAACATAGAAAAAGAGAAGATAGGGATGGAGGTGATGACCAAATTGAGAAGAATCAATCTTCCCCCCTTAGACAAAAATTTGTTGCTCCAGTTTTCTAACTTGGCTGAAACTTTCTCGAATAAATTGGCCCAATCACTTTTTTTCAACTTCCCACTTCTTAAAGGTAGACCCAAATATCTTATAGGTAGGGTGGTCTCGGGCATGTGTAGGATGGAACTAATTGTTTCCTTGTCCTGTGTATCCATGCCAAAGTAGACCAATGAAGACTTCGAACCATTTAATCTAGGGTCCGAGATCTCCCCAAAATGTTGACCATAGTATATAAAATCTGTGCTTCTTCTCTCCCACCCTCCACAAAAAGGATCGTGTCGTCAGCATACTGTAGGATAGGCACCAGCACCCTGGAATTTGACAAGGAGTACCCCTTCACCAAGCCTACACTGGCCAACCTACACGAAAATTGAGCCAACATATCCACCGCTAGATTAAAAATTAAAGGAGCCAGTGGCACCCTTGTCTCACACCACATTGTGGTTGTATCCACACCCCGCACGACCTTCCATTAACAAGAGGTGAAAAGGAAGAAGTCACAATACATCTCTTCATCCATTGAACCCAGAGTGCAGGAAAGCCTCTTCTTCTAAAATTCTCCCATAGATAGGACCATGCAACAAAGTCATAGGCTCTACTAAAATCCACCTTCCACAAATATGCTTTACTCCTCCTTCTGCTCTACCCTGCCACTATCTCTTATGCTACAATGGACTCCTGTAATGATCTATTGGGAAGAAAAGCCGACTATACAAGACTGACCAGATCTGACAAAACACCCTTCAACCGGTTGGCCAACAGGTAGATCGAGTTCGAAAGGGCAATTGGTCTAAAATCTGATAGCTTCTTAGCCCCTTGTCTTTTTGGAAGTAGGAACAGATACGACTTATTTATTCTTTCCACCCTAGAATTCCCACCTTGGAATTCTTTAATGACTTCCATGACATCACCTTTGATCACCTGCCAAAACTCCTTGCAAAAAAACACTTGAAATCCATCTGGTCCTGGTGACCCTTCCACATTCAACCCATTCATAGCCTCTATCACCTCCTACTCTCTTATGTCATTTGTCAACCTGATTGCTGCCTGCTCCCCCACCCGAGAGAAATCAGATGCTGCCAATCTTCAGCAGCCCCTATCTGCAACTCTAGTGGCCTCCCTGAAATACCATATGACCTCCCTCCGAATATCATCTTCAGAAGTTATCGTGGTTTCGTCTTTCTTCAATGATGAAATGAGGTTAATCCTCCTTCTAGCACTTGCAGCCATATGAAAATACTTTGTGTTTGCATCACCCTCTTTTAGCCATAGTTGTCTGGATTTTTCTCTCCAGTCCATCTCTCTCACCCCATCCTCAACACGAATCACCTCTTCACACTACTTTCTCTGCTCCAAATCATCCTCACTTAACCTTCCAGCATCTTCTTTCTGATCCAATATGCGAAGATTTGCAAGAGCTTCAGTTCTTCTTTGACTTCTCATTATATCAACAATCTGCCTATACTCCTTTAGCATAGACTTCAAGTCCCTCAATTTCCCAACCAACCTGCAGGTTGCCGACCCATGAATTAGCTTCTAATTCCACCAACTGGTGATCATTTCTCTAAACCCCTCCTCTTTAAGCCAAGACTTCTTGAACTTAAAGTATGTATTGGTATAAGACCCCTCCCCACTATCGCACAGTAGTGGGGTATGGTCTGAGAAAGGCTGGGTCATTCCAATCACCGATGATAGTTGAAATCTCTCTATCAACTCTACATTGCCAAAGAACCTGTCCAATTTTGAAGCCAACCCATTACCACTCCTTCATGTGAAATTCACTCCTGCAAATGGGTATTTGTTCAAACCCAGCTCTGAGATTAGCATCTGGAAATCGAGTGATGCTCGATCCATCCTTCTACTCCCTCTATCGTTCTTAGAGAGCACAAAGTTAAAGTCCCCACCCAGAAGCCAAGGCACCCCTCCAGTTCTTTCTGCCATCTGTCATAATTCATTCCAAAGATTAGTCCTCAAATTATCCGTGCAAGGGCCATCTACACAGGATATAATCAGATCTTGGTTATCCCCCCATCGATTGGAATTTGCATGCCACATGAAACTGTCCCTTCTAGATCTCTTTTAACATCAGTTTAGAAGTTTTCCACCACATTGCCAAACCTCCCGCCCTGTCCTGTGCATCCACTGCCCTGATGACAGCCTGACCACCCTGCAAAAGGGATTGCCAAAGAGATTCTCCTCCATCTAAATGTGTTTCCTGCAGCAGTGCACAGTCAACTTCCCATTCACGGAGATATCGAGCCAAGGATGCTCTCCGTACACTGTCGCGCAACCCACTCACATTCCACGTGAGGATTTTTATCCCCTAGAACACGGACTCCCTAGCTTGCCCACAGCCCTCTTCTCAACTTTCAGAATGGTAGCCAGCTTTCCTTCCATGAGACCCTGTCTATCACCATTAGTTATTTTCCTTAATTTATAAGGAGAACACACAAGTTTACCTTTCAAAGAAACTCCCACTACGTAATCCACTCTCCCTGATTTCGTAAAGGAGAGTTGATCATATTTTTGTGTTGCTGTTTGATTATTAGGCTCCTCCCCCTGACAACCAATATTGCTAATCACCAACTCCCTTCCCACTCTGACCTCATGAACCATGGCTTCGTTTACAGGTCTGTGGTCCATCCCACTGAAGTTTTCCTCCAGTACTTCAGACACATGTGATTCCTTCCTCTTCTTAGCCTCCGGTTGGCCAAGTTTCATAGTAATACCTTCACTGTCAGCATTTGGCATAGTGTTCGTTTCCTCTTGTACTTCAGAAGACCCTTGCTGATGTCGGTTATCTTTCATCACAACAAGCTTCAATCTGAGAAGCCAGGAACTACCTCCATTTCTAAGGATTAATATATCCAGAATTGGTTCCCCTCTCAAAATCGATACCTCCACCTTAATCGACCTACCATCACCCTTGCTAATGGCAACCCTAGCATTTTCTGTCAGGGTTGAAAACCTCGCCAGCACCCTGGCCACCACTCCTCTGGTCCTAAGATGAAGTGGAATACCCCATATTTCCATGATACCCTGTCTGCTCTCTACTCGCTAAGGGGGGCAATCCTGTAACACACCATCAAAAGGTGAGACTAGTCACCAAAGAATAGTCATCCCTTCAAAAACACTTGTGCACAAACGAAGTTCTTCCACATCTAGCATGCCCAGGCCGAATAATACAAAATGATGCCCCCCCCCAAATATGCTACCTTCCAACCCTTAGAGGACAAAGATAGAGATCTAACCATGGAATGGATGTTCTCTAATGAATAAGCTCTGGTCAGTATTTCTCCAACTAGGGCTCCCCTTATCACAATCTCCACCTCCCTGATGTCTTCAGAGAGAGGGATTTCAACTTCATAGGCTTGTCCCATGCCTGCCGGTGGTGGTAGGGGAGTCTTCCTTGTCGCTCCATGTCTTCTTTGTTGCTTCTTTCCATTCTAAACTACAAACCCTACCCTTCTACATGAGTCCTTCCTGTGTCCCCTTCCTTCGCATGCAAACAGACAACTGGATTGCCGCACACAGTCGCCATATGCCCCCTCCTTCTACATTTAAAGCACACTATATCAGCATTCCATCCTCTCCTCCATCTCCAGAAATCACCCACCTCGTAAGCCGCCTGATTTGTTGTCCTTGCCTCTTCCCTCCTCTCTCTCTGGCACCATCTCCTGGACCTCCACACCTTCTAGCCATCGCCCTCCTCCCAAACCTTAGATGCCATCTCCACTCTTTTCTGATAAAACCCTTTCTTGTGAAATGATTTTCATGGCATTTTGCACTTTAATACCCCCCCATGCCTATGATTTGCAATGCCCTCATTATAAATTAGGTGGGTTTGAGTTCAGCTTAAATCATTCATTAGAACAGGTGTTGGGTGGGTGAATGGGTCGGGGTGACTATTGCAGATGATTTCAAGCTCGGGGTACAGGTACCAGAGGTGGAGTCGGCTGTTCAAATGAATGAACCCTAAAGTGCAATATGAGTTCAGCATAAGATATGTTAGGAAGGGTTTTGGGTTTTTCAAAATGACAGGTTGCCTCCTGTTAAGCGCTGAGTTTAACGCCATCAGCCAGGCGCAATGAGCTCAGGAAGAATGGAGGGTAAAATATATCTCAGCCAAATTTGTATCGGTGAGTTCAATGAATGGTTTGAGTCTCTGACCATTCACGAAAAGAGGTTCTGAATCGTGGCTGAGTTGACTGATTTTGACAGCTCCATTTCCAAAGATTCATTAGACAAGGTATGGTCCAATCCATTTGGATCTGAGTTTTCCTGGGAACAATTTGAGTTTGGTGTCAAAGAGTAGGACTTTCTGACCAGGGAAAAAGATCTTTCTGGATATGTGCTTGTTGTGAAAGGCCTTCACCTGCTCTTTGTAAATTCACGAGTTCTCATACGCATCATGGCGTAGTTCATCGATCTCGCTCATTTGAAGCTTTCTATGGGTTCTTGGCTTAGAAAGATCGAGATTGCAGTTCCGTACTGCCCAATAGGCTTTGTGCTCCAATTCGACTGGGAGGTGACACGCCTAATTGGGTTTTGTGAGTGGTCCTATAAGCCCACAAAGCTTCTAGAAGTTGGGATGACCAATCTTTCCTATCAGGTCGAACAGTGACCTAGAGGATTTTCTTGATCTCCTGATTCGATAACTCAACTAGACTATTAGTTTGGGGGTGATAAGGAGTCGAGATCCTATGTGATACCTCGTACTTGGTCATCAGTGATCTGAACTAATTATTCGTGAAATGGGTCCCTCCATCGAAGATTATGACACGTGGAATCCCAAATCGAGAAAAGATGTTCTAATGAATGAATTTGATAACAACTTTATGTTTGTTGGTTCGGGTTGGAATGGCTTCAATCCATTTGGACATGTAGTCAATAGTGAGATTAATGTATTCAAAGCTGTCCGAAATAGGGAAGGGTCCCATAAAATCAATCCCCCAGATATCGAAGATTTCGCATACGAGAATTGGCTGTAAGGGCATCATATCGTGGCGGTCATGTTGCCTAAGGTCTAGCAACGAGTGCATGCCTTACAGTGATTGTATGCGTCTTTGAAAATTGTGGGCCAATAGAAGCCGCACTAGAGGACTTTTGCTGTGGTTTTATGACTAGAGAAGTGTCCACCACATGCTTGGTCATGGCAGGACAAAATGTCTTGAATTTCCACTTCCGGAACACATCGTCGGATGATCTGATCAGCACCAATGCGGAAGAGATACAAGTCTTCCCAAAAGTAGTACTTGGCATCAAAAAGTAATTTGTCCTTCTTGGTTTTTGGCCAATTGGATGGGATCTGATGTGATGCCAAGTAGTTTACTAGATAAGTAAACCATGGAAGTCTCATACTGATAGTCAGGAGGTGCTCATCAGGAAAATGTTCAGTATTGGGTCCAGAAGGGTTGATAATGTCAGAAGGAAGGTAGGATAAGTGATCAGCTACCACATTCTATTTCGCTGTCTTGTCGCGAATCTTGAGGTCAAACTCTTGCAACAGCAAGATCCAGTGGATTAGCTGAGGTTTCGCGTCCTTCTTTGCAAAGAGATGCCTTACAGTATTGTGATCTGAGTAAATGATAATATGGGAACCCAAAAGATATGATCTGAACTTTTCCAGGGCAAATACTACGACTAGCAGCTCTTTCTCAGTAACTGTGTAGTTACGTTGAGCCTCGTCAAGTGTCTTCCTAGCGTAGTAGATGACCATGGGTTTCCCGTCTATTTTCTGCCTAAGTACCACCCCACAGCATAATCAGATGCATCGCACATGATCTCAAAGGGTTGAGACCAATCAGGGGATTGCAGGATAGGTGCTTGGGTAACTTAATCACGCAAGATCTCAATTGCCTAAGCGCGCTCCTTGGAGATTTCAAAGAGGACATCCTTAGATAACAGATTAGTCAGGGGGCGCATGATTTTCGAGAAATCGGGAATGAATCGACGGTAAAAACCGATGTGCCCTAGGAAGGATTGGATGTCTTTGACTGAGCTAGGCATAGGGAGTTTGGAAATTAGATTCACCTTGGGTCTATCAACCTAGATGCCCTTTTCAGAGATGAGATGTCCCAGGACAATTCCCTCAAGTACCATGAAGTGGCTCTTTTCCCAGGAAAGAACCAAGTTCACGTCGATGCACCACCTGAGGATCTGGACCAAGTGCAGGAGGCAATTGTCAAATGATTCACCAAATACTGAGAAGTCATCCATGAAGACTTCAAGGTATTCACCTACCATATCTAAGAATATGGCAAGCATGCACCGCTGAAAGGTAGCGGGTGCATTGCAGAGATCGAACGGCATCCTTCGGAATGCGTAAGTTCCAAAGGAGCAGGTGAAGGTGGTCTTCTCTTGGTCCTCGGGATGGATTGCGACCTGATTGTAACTGGAGTACTTATCCAAAAAGCAGAAGAATCGATTTCCCGCTAGTTTCTTGAGAATCTGATCAATGAATGGTAGTGGGAAATGATCCTTCTTCATGGAGGACTTTAGTCTTTTGTAATCAATGTAGACTCTCCACGAGTTTGCTATACGGGTTGGTATGGCTTCTCTGATTTTAGTCATGATGATGGTGAGCCTTGCCTTTTTAGGCACAACTTGGATTGGGCTCACCCACCAACTGTCAGAGATCGGGTAGGTGATCCCTGCATCTAACCACTTGATAATCTCCTTTTTCACGGCATCCTACAGATTGGGATTTAGGCATCTCTGCATTTCACAGGATGGTCATGAGCCCTCTTCAGTGTAGATGTGATGTGTGTAGTATGAGGGGTGATACCAGTGAGATTGTCGAGAGTCCATCCAATGACTCTTCAATGTTGCTGGAGAACAGAAATCAAGCGATTTTCCTGATCAGGTGTGAGCCGGGAGTTGATAATCATAGGAAATGTCTAATTGGAACCCAAAAAGACGTACTTGAGATGATCGGGAAGAGGTTTTAATTCTAAAATCGAGTTGTCAACAGCAGTGGGTGGTTCAAGATGGGTGTTGGGAGCAAAGGAAAGAGCTATGGGTGTGTCTAGGTTGAGTTCGGGCTCCTCTAATTGTAGGTTTTGATCTTCTTGTGGTTGATAAGAAATAGTTAGTTTCTCCTCGACAAAGTCATCAGCCATAGCTTCAATATCGCAAATTTGTTCTATGACCCTGCAATTAATTCCTTATTGGGCCTTAAAGATGTCAATCTTTAGCATCTTGCACCCAAATTTTAATTCAATTTGACTCTCCTCACAATTGATATTGGCCCAAGTAGTGGCCAGAAAGGGTCTTTCTAGTATGATCGGTGTATTCTTCACATTCTTAGGAGCATCCATGTCTAAGATAATGAAATCCACTAGAAAATAGAAATCATGCACCTTAACTATGACATCCTCGAGAATTTCTTTTGGTGACTTAATTGATCGATCAGCTAGTTGTAAAGTCATTTCAGTCGATTTAAGTTCAGATTCCTCGAAGTAGTCTAGTAGGGATGTGGGTATCAAATTTATGGAGGCTCCTAAGTATAATAAGGCTTGGTCAAATCGTATATCACCGATTTCACACGAGATCAAAGGGGTGCCTGGGCCTTTTGCCTTACGTGGGAGTTTGCTCAAGATGACAGAGTTGGCTTACTCTGACAGTACGATCGAACTCCCGTCTTTGGTTCACAACTTATGCTTAGGCATACATACGTCTTTCAGAAATTGTGCGTAGGCCGGTATGTGGCGTATCACATCCATCAAGGGGATGTTCATATGGACCTACTCAAAGAGCTTAACCAGGTCCTCCTCAGGTGCCATGGTTTTGGTTATCCTTCTTCCCTTGGCCAAGGCCTCAGGAAATGGAACCTTAGATGGTTCCTCTATAATGGGTCTAGGTTCTTGATCTGGGCTAGAGGTGTCCTGGATGACTAT
Source organism: Thalassia testudinum (assembly GCA_037157565.1). Classification (NCBI taxonomy): domain Eukaryota; kingdom Viridiplantae; phylum Streptophyta; class Magnoliopsida; order Alismatales; family Hydrocharitaceae; genus Thalassia; species Thalassia testudinum. The sequence continues at coordinate 9,487,654 of JAZHRO010000058.1, read as the reverse complement.
CCTAGGGTTAGGGTTTGTATTACCAGGCTGGGAGTGGCTTGGATAAAGTGGGTCCTGTGTTGTTTTGCCAGTGCGGGTAGTAACAGAGTTCAATCTTGCCTGGTTCTGGTTTGGAGTGGATAGAAGAGGTGCTTGCTACTGGTATCCTGTATATGATGTCGAAGCCTCCATCCCATCGGGTGATGTATTAGGCAAAGGTTGTGAAGGAAGTGCACCAGGTTGGCAAGGATTTGCCATCTAGGCAAGTTGACTGAGAACCTCTATGATCTCGTCTCTATGCTATTTTTGCATAGCCACATTCATCTTTTGAATGTCAGCCAGAGTCTGAAGGCTAAGAGTCATTTGATCTGTTTGAGTTGGCCCAGATTGATAAGTTGGGTTAGGCCGAGGCTGAGGTGGCTGATATGGACGAGGAGCTTGTGGTCGAAGCAGATATTGAGGTCTTTGATTTGGATTATTGCCTGACCACGTGAAATTGGGATGATGATGCCATCCAGGGTTGTAGGTGTTTGAGAATGGATCATTCTGAATGGCGTTGAGGTCCTCGCAGGTCTGAGGAACCTCGGGCAAATCAGAATATGAGGGTTCAGAGTTCCCCAAACTAGAGTAGGTGGATCCAGAGTTTCCTTCGAACCCAGAATAGAAGGTTGGTGATAAATGTTGTGCACGACCTCCCTGCTAGAGGGTGGTTGTGTGAACGGGTTTTGCGCAGAGGTGGCTCACTACAAATGTCGAGTTAGCTCATCCACCTTCTTCTCAATAATAATGACCTTGTTCAGATGACTGGCCATCAATTCCAAGTCGACGGAAGAGGATAAGCCATGCATCTCATGTGCTCCATTTGGATGCGTCAATGCACGGGCATTCGCCCGGTCGAACATGCCCATGGATTCATTATTGATGGAGTTCTCGCACATATTCTCGAGAATCTCCCACACGATGCCTTTGTGTTGACCCATGATGTTTCCTTCGCAGGTCTCATTGACATATAATCTAATATCCTTACGGAGTCCCTGGTAAAAAGACTAGACTTGTTCCCATTTAGGAACTCCGTGATGGGGGCACTTTCACATGAGATACAGAAAATGATCCCATGCTTCGTGAAATGGTTCTCCTGCTTGTTGTGTGAAATGTGTGATCTGGTGCCGTAAAGCATTTGTTCGACCAACAAGGAAGAACCTTCTCAAAAACTCGGATTGAATTTCTACCTAGGTGTTGATTGGACGTGTTTGGGTTTGGAAGCGGCTTTATCCATGAGAGAGAAGAATATTTTCATGAGTAGAATATCCCAATTTTGGGCCTCTGATTCGAAGGTCTGGGCCAGATGCTTGAGTGTTTGATATGCTGGAAAGGATCTTCGGAATTACGCTCATGGAATTTGGGAATGGCATGAATCATGTTGGGCTTGAGTTCAGTGTCAGGACCTCCAGCGGGGATTTGTACTCGAGGTTCGATTGCCACCGCAGCGGGATTGTAGTGATCTCGCATCATTGGACGTTGCGGTGGGTTCACAAAGGCTTGGAATAGATCATTGAGGCGTTGAAGTTGATTTTCAATTGTGCCATGATGATGGATGAAGGAGAATCAAGTTCAGATGAATCGGAAGAGATATCAATAGGATTGGGTTGTTGCATAAACAAGGAGGTCGAGGCTTGGCCTCGACGTGAATGAGTGGCTAAAGGAGGCCTCAAGAATGGTCTTAGAGACCTCCTCCCACATATGCACCGATGGAGTAGATGAGAGGTAGCATGTGATGGACCCAATCAATATACCCAAAAATTTTGGATGACTATAGAGGTTCGGGGTGGATGATACCCCTTAGTCAGAAAGCCGTCCACCTAAGAATTACCTGGGCAGCTAGAGAGGGAGAGTCCTGCAAAGACCCCTACCCGGTAGAGTACCCCCACGGGTTACAGGGTTTCCCTCACCTGACCTCTCTTGTCACTGATGTTCCAGATAGACCAGAATGGGGACTTTTCCTCTTAAGTCTACTAGTTTTAATTAAGAGTAAGGGTGCTTAGGATTGCACTTGAACTTTAAGATGTGTTGAGTGCAAAAAGTGACCTAATTTGAAGATTGGTTAACCCAACAAGGTGGGTCAACTTCACTTGTATTGTCCTTTTGAGAATCTTAAGTCCCTCTTTTAGTGTTCAAATGATTTTAAGAGCCTGATTTTTAGGGTTTTACTTGAATAAATTAGCTCAATCAAGGTCTAGGCACACATTGTTTGGAAATATGATATCTTGATTAAGCAAGTGTGTCTCTAAAAACCCTAAACTAGAATCCTTGATTGGCTCTAATTTGGTCCAATTTAATTTGTCAAAATGTGGTACCTAGGGCTCAAGCAAGAACGTGATAGCCCTAGGTACCTTAAGCTTTAAGTGGATGCACAAATCAAGATTTGTTGTCTAAATAAAATGTATCAAATCAGACAACTTGATGAATTGTCTAAGGATAGAATGCAAGTAGCCCTAATTGATTTTTTTCTTTTAACCTTTTCAGAATTAAGGGCTTAAGAGAGAGAGAGAGAGAGAGAGAAGTTAGAACTTACCTACCCCTAGCATGTTTAATGTGCGGCTGATCTTCTCTGAATGTATCCCTTCCTGAAACAACCATAGGAAAAGAGATATAGCAAGTTAGAAATCAAATCAGGAATTGTAATCAAGAGTTCTAAATTGCCCGTTGCTCCCCAGCAATGGCGCCAAAAATGCTCGTGCGCTAAATCAGTGTTTTAAGATTTTCGTGTTGCAATATAGCCAAAATAGCGCTCAAACAAATAAATTTTATTACTCAAAAAGGTTCCGAGGTCGAACACAGGGAGTAATATGGAATTTAAAGCTCAAGATCACAATTTAAATCAAGAATAAAGATTGTAATAAAAAATAATGTCAGGATCAATATGCCAAAAAGAATGGAGTAAAATGGTGATTTAAATCACCAATTACTCCTCATAAATAACACTTAAATCAAGCCTCAAGTATATGCAATTAAAGTATCAGACGTCTTAAGTAGCCCTGTGCTACAGTGCTAGAGACTCAAGGGTCTCTCTCTCTTCCTGTGTTCTTCTTCTTCTTCTTCTCTGTTTCTTCTTCTTTTCCTCTTCTTCTTGTGCGGCTCCCTCTCTTCTTCTTCTTCAACTTCGGCCCTTATGCTTTTCTTCTTTCTTTCTTTGTTTAGCTACTTCACATAGAGGGGGAAGGCTTCTTGAATTGGCTAAGTGTCTGCCAGTTTTCTCTGTAGCAAAGCCCTCCCCCCGACCTGCGCGATCTCTCCTCTTTCTCTCTTAGGCTCTACCCTCCCAAGGCCTTTCAGTGGGTAGTCGGGTAATCGGGTAGGCGCATACCCAGGTCCAGGGCTACGGGCATCGTCACAGTCGAGGAGTACAGGCTTAGGCAGGTTAGGTGCACCAAGTCTGCGGGTTAGGTGTCGCAGACAAGGTGCAGGTGTGCATCGGTGAGAGGAACCTCACCTCGTGTTTAAAGGTGATAACCTCTAACACAAATTCAATATATGCAATGGCATCGCTTCAATTATTTCCGATATAGGACTAAACGTCCTTGCTTCGCTTGTGTATGCTGCTGCTTCCTTCCTTCGCCCAATTCGACCGTAAGGAGTGGTTAAAGGCTCCAATTGACTACATGAATACGTTCCTGGGCCAATTCCGCTCTGACTGGAGTCGAGATCCTGGAGCTGTAGACCTGATTAGAGCTTCAAGCAAGCTCGAGGCTATTGTGTCAATGGCAGAGGAGGTTGGAACCTAAAATCCAAGAATATGGGCCTCACAGCCGCATCAGAAGGTTCATCAGATTCTCCGTGGAGCGGTGAGTGTAATGGTGGTGGTGGTGTGCTGTGATCGTGTGGGAGGAGGTCTGACGACCTCAACAAGGGTAGCTGGAGGTGTGTGAGTTGGGTGCAGGTTCTAGAGGAGCAATTGACCTAATGAAGTTAGGGCTTTTGCTCCTGAGGTTGAGGCGGAGGTGTGGAGCGTGGAAGCGGCGATGGAGGTGAATTGTGGAAGCCGCTAGGGCTTGCCAGAGGTCTGTCGGCGAGTTGGAAGATGGAGTCACAGAGGGCATTGGCGGGTTGAAATGAAGTGTGGAGTTGCTGTTGTGATGACGGGAGGTTGAGGAGTCGTTTAGGAGAAGTAGCAGATGATGGGGAGCGGAGCTGGCGCTGGTTGCGATATGGCCGGTGCCTGAGACGAAGATTGCTCTGATAAGGGTTGGATGGCGAGGATGAAGGAGATAGGGATGCCGGCTGGTGCTGCTCGACGTGGAAGAAGGCAAGGAGGATCTGCCACTGGTATTGCGGTCAGATGATGAGGAGAGGCAAGAGGGTCGCAGAAGCTTGAAGAGCAATTCGGCCGGAGGAGGAGAGAAGCATTTGGGGATTACTCTAGTCGAATTCAAGCTTGAGAAGTTCGGCCTGGCCTAGGCTTTCTTTCATAGGTCATCAGAGGACGATTAGAGCTTGGGAAGCTTACTTGCAAGGCTTGCCGGATTAGGAAATCCCTTTAGAGCCAAATCTCTCATACATTCACATGAGAGATTGGGTAAGTCTTAGGGCTTAGGATAGGGTTCAAAAGAAAGGGAATTTCTTGACGAACTTCCCTTTCAAATTTGAAAGGGATTCATCAAGAAATCAGGGAGTTCTTTCCAATTTAAGGTCGCCAAAGCAAGTAGGGATAGGTTTAATAGTGGCAGGGACGTTTTTGTGAGAACGGTGACTAAGTTTGGGGTCTATTTGGAAAGATTTTGAAAGTTTCAAGATAAACTCATCTTTTGTCCAAATTTTGGTACAAACCTAATTTGGACCTATGGAATCCAATGGTGAAGTTGGATTTTGGTTTTGACCACGTTTGATAGGGTAATTTTTGCAAAAACTCAAATTAGGGAAAATGTCTGTCTGTGACTATGTTCTGGGTCAAAACGAATTCTAATGGTCAAATTGAAAGTTCCAAACCTTAGAGAATATTTTTCTATGAATTTTAAAGGGTTTAGGTGAATTTTATCTTGATCATAACCTCAGTTAATTAAGCAGGTCTATTTTTAGGATTTAAAAAAGTCATTTAATTCTCAGAACACGTGTAAACCCTTTTCTAATTGTTTAACCCACTTGTTAACTTTCTAAGACCATTTGACTTTTATTCAACCCCTGAGAAAACCTGTGGTTGTATTGCATTCATGAAAAGCTGAAAAAATTACAATTTTAACCGTAGTTTCATGTTTTTCCCTCAGAATGATTATGTAGTGACTTGTGACTCTGTGGCAGTTATGTAAGAGCATTTATTGACTTAATTGGGTCAAAATGAGCTAGTTATGGCTCATGATGGTGTCCCCATCAAGAGTCAAGTAGGCACGCCCCCCTCTAGGGCTTGTCAGAAGGAGCCATTCAAGGAGAAGGGGAAGTTCTTTTCAACTACGGGAGCAGTTGTAGTTGGAGCAAGAGCCTCTCTTCTTCACCATCATTCAAAGGATTAGTGTTTTGATTTTTTTTGCTAATAGTAGAAGCATTCTTCTACTAGGATTTTTGTCAAATACTTTTGCATTAATCAAAGTTGCCTTTCTCTTAATTAGCTTTGGTTGCAGTTGCTTTATCTTTGTTCTAGCACTTTTTCACTTCCTCTCCCTAATTACTCTAGGCCTCCACGTGCCTAGAGTTAGCTTAGAGAGAGGCCATACTTGTCACCTTAGTAATAGTTTGGTAAATTAGGTGTAGATCGCTTTTTCGCCATCAACTTTGCGAGTGCCCGTTGTTTCAAAACCATAAAAATTACATATTAAAAAATATGGAAAAGAAAGTTGATTTCTATTTCAAAGCAAGAGACTCAATTTTGCAAACATATTGCCTCCTTGGACAACCCTAGATACTTTCCTATCTAGGTTTAAAAGTTTAAAAGCAAAATAGTTTTATGCGTTGCAACGACTTATAAAAGCCTAATTTTACAATCCACGTAAATGTCCGATCACTTTTTGTCACCATTGATAGGGAGGCACGGCTTTGCATTTTATTCATTCTCTTACTTAAAGTGGATCTCATCCCCTTCTCTCTTTTTCTCTTATGTGTGCAAGTATTGCTGGAAGAAAGCAAGATTCTGAGAAGATTGCAGCACCTTATCTTCCCACAGAATTTCAGGTTGGTTCTTTTTTCTAGTCACACATAGCCTTAAAAACTACCAAAAGAAATATTAAATTTAGCTTTCAGGGACCCTAAATATCTTAATTAAGTGGAGTGGTGCAATTTAAAACCCATTTGTTGCTTGTTTTCACCACTTAACACCACTCCACTTTAAGTGTTGATGTTCTGATTTTCGAGTCCATACTTCTATCTGGACTTTAAAAATCAATTCCCAACACCACAGACCTCCTAAAATCTTGAAATTTCACCCAATAATTCTAAATCAAGTAAGGAACATCTGTTCCAAATTTCAGAGCAATTGGATCTATTTAAAATTTTTGTGAAATTTAGCTTTCTGGAATCCTTGTGAAATTCTACATATCATATAAATTCACAAAAATTTTCTGAGGCTGGTGGTGGTACTGAAAAGTCTAAAATACCCACAAGCATCATTTCTGAACTTTGACACCAGCATAAAGAAAAATTTTTAAAAAATATCAAACAAATTCCTAAAATTACAAAAGAGTATTTTTTGGAATCCTTGTTTGATTTGCCAGACAGTAGTGGTGTTTTTTGCATTATTTGGATTACTACTTGAAAAGAAAGCCAACAACAAACTCAATGGTAGTTAAATTTTTGCCTAGGATTAAATTGATTAGGGTTTCATTTCATTTCTAGAGACCAACAAATTAAAGGAAATTGATATTCACCAATACAACCTGATTTCCTTTTGTTTGTTGAATTTCAAACTTGTTTGAGAATTTAAAAAGAAAACCTTAAAGCACATTAAGCTAAATCAAATATTAAAAGATAGAAATACATTAATTTGTGTGTCAACTTGTTTGATATTGGAATCACTTTCCAATTCCTACACACATTATAAAAATTGAAATAGCAGGACAAAACCCAAATCAACACCCTCCACATTTTGTGTGCACTCTAGTCTCCTAGACCAAACTAAAATTTGTAGATTTGACCCCTAAGGTTTCATCAACTTAGGCTTGATATCTAGATCTTAAGTTTTTTCTAGTTAATACCAATTCTTTCATCTATATCTGGTAAAAGGCTGAGGGGCAATGTCAAACGACCAGGCGCAGGTTTACTCAAGCCCCTAGGGATTTTTCAAGGATATGCTTAGGCCCAACCCTCCCCTTATTCAACTTGGCCAGATTTGTTGATAGAACGGGTATTCACTATTGAATTCTTATTTCCTAGGTAAAAGAAGTCTTAGGTTAATTTTTTAGGGAGTCACACTTAAGCAAGGTCTAGAAATTTTGATTGATTGATTGCACACTTTCTGTCATCTCCATCTCTTCTCCTCCCCTCCCGTTCTTCCCTTTTATGCATGGGCAACGGTCCCAAAATCCGAACTTGGAAGGACCATTTGATTTTGCCCCCACGCTAAACGATTGCTTTTCCCGTCTTCTTTTGAAAAAATGGAAAACCAACAAAACAAGTCCACTAACCCTTCCACCTCCACCTCTAATCCCACCTCTAACCCCACTCCTATTCCAAATTCCGACCCTTCCACCCAAAACAACCCCCCCACCTTTGACTTCCCACACTTGGAGCTAACTTATGCTGATTTGCCTCAATCTCAACAGCCCCCCTCACCTGATCTCTACACTTTGATCGCTGAGCAGATTGCTCAACTTAAAGCCAATCAACAATTGTTGACTAAGAATATCCAGAACCTAGCCAACCAAAGGCCTAACCCACCACCCCGTCAGCAGCCTGTTATTCCTCTAAAAGATTTTTATGATCCTTCTTACTATGAGGAACGACCAGGGGTGGTCATACCTGAGGGGGACTTCGAGATGAAGCCAGCGATTCTGAACCTGATTAAACATTTCCATGGCCTTCCTAGGGAAGACCCGTTCAGCCACCTTGATGAGCTAACTCTTCTTGCACAAACAACATGTTACCGAAATGTGCAAGAAGATCTATGGCTGATGCGGCTATTTCCATTATCTCTTAAAGATAAGGCTGCTTACTTGTTCAGGACCATTGGTCGACCCATTACCACTTGGCCTCAACTCAAGAGTGCCTTCCTCAAGAAATTCTTTCCTATAGGTCATACAAATTCTTTACAAAGATCTATTACGACCTTCCAATAAAAAAACTAGCGGGACTTTTCATGATTCTTGGGAAAGATTTCAGGATCTCTTAAGAAGTTGTCCATACCATGAGATTCCTTTATGGCAGCTCGTGCAGATCTTCTATCATGGTTTAGAAGATCAAATTCGACGTTTTGTCGATGCCTCATGTGGCGGCAACATTTTGAATAAGGATGCTGAAAGTGCCTACGACTTATTTAAAGAAATGAGTGAAAACCCATTTAACCAAGCTTCCATGAACACATTTTGCAGAACTTCAAACCCGCAATTTGGTGTTCATGAAGTAGGCACTAAATCTATTCTTGTAACCCAAGACGATCTTCAAATGATCGCACAAAAACTTGACCAGATGCAGATAAATCAAAAGAAAATTGAGGAAAGACTCACCACACCAACCCAAGCTCCACATAGTCCACATCTAACCCAGCCTAACATTCCACGAAGAGAAAATTTGCACAAACTCAACACTACCCCGGCTGATTATTTCCAATATTCTGAAGCTTTCTATGAGTCACTAGGGAATGACAACTATCCAAACCCTAACCCCACTCAAAATATTTCTGCCCTCCAGGAGCAATTTAGAAATTCTTCCAACTGTAAGAATTACCCGAACCACTCCTCTCCTCTAAACCTTAGCTCCAGATGCCTACTCCTCTACCCTACTACTAGCTAAGCTAGCTTAGCTAGCTTACCTTAGCTAAGCTCCAGCTTCCTTGGCCATCCACCACCCTAAAACCCTACCTAACTAGCTGCACCAACTAAGCCCACCTAAGACCACCTAAGCTAGCTCCACCTCTACTCCATATTGGCGCCAACCCTCACCACTCTTCACCCCTCAACCACCACCAAAAGGCACCAAGAAGTTGGCACCAAAACCACCCTAACTACCACCCTCTTTGGCACCAACTTCACCTCCCATATCCACCCTACACCTACCCCTTCGAAGCCACATCCACCATCCACCTCACCCCCCTTCTAGAAGCCCTTAAGTTGGTGCCAACCCATGGGACCCTTCCATGGTTGGCGCCACTTTTAGGTACCCTTTGGCCACCCATAGTGTAACGACCCAGTTCCCGAGCCCCTACGAGACCCGAGAATCGGACCGACTCAACTAATCCCAAGACCTAGTCGTCCAACGAGGAAGTAACCAAAAGAGCAGTAAAATAAACCACATTCAACATGAATATAACTAACAGTAAGAAAATACAACAGCAAGGAAAGAAACTACTACAGTATATACCACCACAACAGTAGAACAACATTCATAACTAAATATGAACTGCAGGTAAAGAAAAGTACAGCGGAAACAAGAACTACTCACTATAACGGAACAAAAAGAGGTACAAGAAACAGTGGTAACTCTACTGGACCCTACTCGGCCCAGCTTCCTCTACAGCCGCTAACCCTGGCTGCTCAACACCTGGTCCTGAAAGGTAACGAGTGTAACACGTCAGCAAAACGCTGAGTAGAGTGGCAACTAAAACTAGAGAAACAGTAGAGTGTACAGTAGCTGTTAAGTGCTGTTACTTTCTTTATTTAAGTCTTTCAATTATCTCACGATTTATCTATTTCTCAGATCTTTCACTTGATCTCGAATGTTCCTCGTGGGAACGATCTTGATTGCAGTCTTTTCCAAACAGTAGAAGTAGCACGTGGTGCTCTCCTGGCCGGGAGAGTCCCCCGTGGTGATCCTACTCTCAGTCAACCACCCCAAGGTCACTGACAGACGTAACGGTGACTACGGCACACGCGGTAAACGCACGGATAGCTAACCCGCACTGGCACGCGGTCAGTCGTTTCCGTTAACGGGTGCGCCCAAAGCACAGCACGGAACCAGTACAGGGCAGAGCCCTCTCAGTAACAGGGGTCCAACCCCTCCACAGTAACCAAACAGGGGCCTTGCCCCTCCACAGTCCACGCACCCTCGCCTGACTACCCTGGTTTGCCCCAGTGGGCCTAACAAGTCGGTGTGGGAGGCTAGCAGAACCCCGGGGCCCGTGGGGTAGCTAGTACCTCCCTACACTAGTAGCTCTCCTCGGTACTACGTACACGAGGGCCAGCAAGTCAGTACAGAGTGGCCAGTCCTAACCCCGGGTCCCTGGGGCGGTTGGCTCCGCTCTGCACTAAACAGGGGGACAGTCGCTCTTCCTTGGTACTCCGTACTCAAGGGCCAACTCACTTCCCCAATTCTATTCCATTCACTTTCCAGGAGTTCTACTCCTAATTCCCCGTAGGGTTCCAGCTCTTTAACTCAGCGCATTCCGATTTCACCTTTCCAGTTTCACGTTCATACATCCCATATTCTTAATCATGTTCATTTATTCATAATAGGCAGCTGTTAATTCAATTCACAGGCAGCTATTGTTTCCTTTCCACATTTTCCAAGACTGCAGTATTCATACATTCCACTAGTTTTCCCGTCCTAGGATTCATGCCATATCCTAGGATCTATCATACAATCTAGTTTTCCAACCCTTGGATTCATGCAACACCTTAGGATTTACCATTCAATCTATTTCTCATTCCTAGGATTCATGCAATGTCCTAGGTTCTATTTATGATTCCACAATTTAATAGGTTATACTTAAAAGCCACTCTACCAGGTACGACGGGAGTAATGGGGGCGTGATCGGGAATCCCGCGTGCCTCCGCGACCCCCAAGACTGCAACGGAACGAGGTCCTATCACAAGGATCAAACACAAGGAGTGTCTCAAATCAGTGTATAGCTACTGTCGACGGGTAGAGGATTTAATTTCGGAAAGAACGTAACTCGAAACATGGAAAACAGAACCCGAACGGGCCCTCGACGGGTTAAAAATGACGACACTGTGCAAAATCAGACGTCTGGAACTTTTTCCAGACGTCTTAAAAAGTGGATCAGAGAATTACCTTGTTCTGCATGGTTTCTCAGACGTCTAGAAGCCTGCGGGGACGTCTGGCCTAGTTCCCAGACGTCTGATGGTCACCCCGGACGTCTGGAGGTCTCTCCCGCCGTCTGGTACTACAGCCAGACATCTGATTCGTGTTTGATGGCGAATCACCAAGCCTGCATGCACCCGACTCTCTCTCTCAGTATGGTCAGTCGACGGGAAGGAAGAAGACGGAAGAACTCACCTTTCAGACGTCTGGATGGTCTTCCAGACGTCGCCCCCGCCGTCTGACTATCAGCCCAGACGTCTGATTCTGGAAATGTTTCTAGAATTAGGCCGCGACTCGCCCTCTGCTCGCGACGCCGCACCTCGTCGCACCTCGTGCGCCTGCTGCTCGGACCGCAGCAGTCCCCCCCCCGCATCGCCCTGCGCCCGCTGCGCTCCACGCCGGCCGGCCCTTGCAACCCCAGCGAGCTCGCCCTCACGACTGAGCGCTGCTCTCGCACGCAGCACCTCCTCCGCACTCACTGCGGCCGTCGCTGCTGCTGCAACCTCGCGCTCGCTCTCGCGCTCACTGGCTGAAGGAGAAGAGGAAGGAGGCGGTGGTGACGGAAGAGTGCGTGGCCTTTTAAGGTCGCGCGAGGAGGAGAGAGAAGGAGCACGGTAGGGAAATCTACAGCCGCAGAAGGAATAAGCGAATATGCGGGTCTGCGTGCTCAGGCGCGCAGACAACCCGCGCGTGTCAAAGATAACAGATTTCCAGACGTCTGGCAACGATCCCAGATGTCTTATACGACGTCTGGAAGTGATTCCAGACGTCTGGTCCGACGTCTGTCCCACCTCCCAGACGTCTTAAAATACGTCTGGGGCACGCGTTCATAACACATAGCCACCTCCCTAACACCCTGATGGGAACACCATCATGAGGCATAACTAGCTCAATTTGGTCTGATAAAGTTGATAAAAGCTCCAACATAACCATCAGAGGGTCATATAAGCATAATGATCTGTTTTGAGAAGAAGATAAGAAACTAGGGTTATTTCCGCAATTTTAACTGCCTTTCACAAGTAGAAAATAACCACGGGATATTTTAGGGGCTCACCTATATGGTCATTATTGTCTAATAAGTGGGTTCATGTAGACAAAAACGGGTTTTCACGAGTTTTGAGAATTAAATGACATCTAAAACCCTAAAAACAGACCCGCTTAATTCACTAAGGTTTTGTTCAGGATAAAATTCACTTAAACCTTTTATAAATCATAGAAAAATATTCTATAAGATTTGGTATCTTTAGTTTGACCATTGGAAGCCACTTTGACTTAAAATAGAGTCTCAGATAAAGAGTTGCCCTGATTTAGATTTCTGTGTAATTTACCCAGTCAGACTTGGTTAAAACTCAAATCGAGCATCACCATCAGATTCCTTAGGTCTAAATTAGGTCAAAATTTGGGCCCAATCAGAGATTACCTTGACTAAGTTTGCATTTTGGTCCTATCTAACTATTTTTATCACACAATGGCCCTTAACTTTTTGAATTCCTTACAAATAGGTCCTTAACTTTGTCATCGTATTCACATTTAGGTCCCTTCTACCATTGGTATGAACATATTGAGCTCTGATGAGATTTGAGCAAGATTTTCTCACTTGTTTCTCCACTAAACAATCCCAAATTTGAACCGGAGATTCCTTGTGAACTTCTCTTCCAATTAAACCCGATCTTGATTCCTATTTCCATCCAATCTTCCATGAGAATTCATGGAAGATGTGGGTATCCCATAGGCACGCAATCTCCGAGCTTCCAAGCTTGGTTTTCAAGCTTGGAATGCCCTTTTGAGGCCTATAAAAGACCCCCTAAGGACAAACCGTCCTCCTTAAGAGTTTTGGTCTGAGAAAACCTCCACTTAGCTCTGATGACTCCCCTCTGCTCTTCTCTTTCGGTCGTCCAACCATCAAATTGGACAACCGACTAGCTTCCCCTTTTCTTTGTGGTCATCACCAGCCAAAGTGTGACCGACTTCCCTGTCTTCATCCTCGTCGCCGCCTCGCTGTCCTCTTCTCCTTCTCTAGCTCTGATCAAGCCACGACTGGTGCTCTCCTTCCCTATTCCTCACCCTTAAGACCCTTTACCTTCTCCTCTACTTCCCTACTTGACTTCCCTCTCACTTACACTCACAAACACCCACCGTCTCAACCTTAACGCCTTCACCTTCCTCCACTCCGGCGACGCCTATCCACCACGCCACCGCACTAATCTCGCCGCTACCACCCCCATCAGCTTTGCCACAACTCCACCAACTAAAGCCCTAACCTAAATCCACTGATTAGTCACTCTACCATCTCCTCGAACATCACCACCTTCGCAGCTCCACCTCAACCTCGCCCCACGCACACACACCTCCCCACATCACAAAACCACCACGGCCATGTTTGCCATGCCTCAACAGACCTTTTGAGCTGGTTTGACAAGGTTGAAAGATCGTGCTACTCTTTTCAAGTGCTTCACTAGACAACTGTCACTGCCACTGCCTTCTCCGGTGTGTTCTTCACCTCCAAGCCTAGAAGCATCGAGCATTCACTCCAGATCGAAGCAGACTCGGCCCAGGAAGTTTCTTAGACAGTCAATTGGGGACGTTGACCGCTTCCCCCACACCAATTTGGCAAAGAAGCACTTGCTGCTACGTGAAGAAATGAAGCGGGTGGGACAGTCCCACCTCGTGAGTTGCTGAAGCCCGCGCAGGGGATAAGTTGATTTTGTGATCTTTGCCGGTTGCCTCTGAGAGCACTGGGGTGAGGTCCCATTCATATGCTTCACGCACGTGCCCTCACCCATGCTCACGCCATGTGAGTCCAGGTGTGGGTCCGATTACCCAAATCTATTCGGGTGTCTGAGTGAAGAGAAGAAGAAAGAGAAAGAGAGAGGAAGGGGGGTTTTTGCCCTCTGTGCCTCTGTTGGTGCTCAATTCTTGATGAGTCCATTTTAATGGACTAATATTACGCCTAAGTAACTTTAATCATACCTTTTAGGTTTGTTAATAACTACATTAAGTTATAGAATGTTTGCATGCATCATGATTTAAGTTTACATCTATTTTATAGTATTGTATAACTTAATATGTAATGATTTTATGTTTTTATGTGCAGGAAGAATATTAGGAAAAGAACAAGGAGGGGAGGGTAAATTTCCCTTTCAAACAAATGACGCCATCTTTTCCCCATCCTTTGGCTAGCCACAACTCTTCCCTCGACAGCTGCCGACCAAAAATAGCAAAGGGATTTGAAAATCCCTTAACTCACGCACACAGGGAGAGGAGAAAAGAGTTTGGAAAAAGTTGGATGAAGGGCATCTTCTTCCTCCCCCTCGCGGGGAATTATCTCCACCTTCTCCACCGTGGAGAGGGCTGACCCTGTGAACCAAGCGTGCATTGAAGTCACCTTCCACCGCACCCTTCCAGCCTGCAGCCACCCCACCCGCACCCGCACCAGTGCCATCGCACCCCGCAGGCATAGTCCTCTCACTGCAGGCGCACCCGCAAAACACCCTGCAGGCCACACACCCTCTTGTGCGCAAGCAACATCTTCCACCGCCTTCTCTGCACTGCCTCAGCGCCCTCCATCGCCTGCAGGCTTGTTCAGACGCTCCACCCCACCCGCGCCCCCTCCAATGCCCGCCTTCAAGCGCCCGCAGGCGCTGCGTCTCCTTCTCCCTCCAGCGCCTGGAGCCCCCTCTGCAGGTGCTACAAAACACCCGCGCACCCCTGCAGCCTCCCTCCAGCGCCTTCGCGTGCTCGCACCACCGCCAGCACCTGCAGCATGCGTAGCCGGCTGCAGATTCTCCACCGCTGCCGTTCATCTCCACCGGCCGGCTGCCATCGACCTCCTCGCGACGTGCCGCTGCCGCCATTGTGAAGCACTCTTCAAGATGCATCTCTACATGCAACCTCGCCATCAGCCGTCGACCCACACTTGCACACGGAAGAGAGAGGCAAAAACCTCTGTTTTTCATTCAATTAGTAATTACGGGAAATGCATTGTGAAACTTCCTATTCATTTATTTACCAAATTAATATATTAAGGTGAATTTGCATGCATATCTCTCTATTCTTTATAAATTGCCTCTGATTGAGTATTTCATGATTTAGATAATAGCATGCCACATTGATTATCGTAAATAAGGAATGTTTTATGAGAAATTAGTAGTTACCTTGATCATCATTACCAAGATCATTAGAATATTATATTATGATAATTTTTCATATAAACCCCTTCAGTTTTAATTAATTGCTTAGAATGAGAATTCATGAGGGTAACAAGTTGCACTACGGAATATGCATATCCACTGAGATTCCCTAATAAACAAGACACTATTTACGAGTTTAAATAGCCTATTTCTTCCTTGTGGAGACGACCTAACTATTCGTGGTTAGATTCTGAAAATTAAAATGTTTTGAAAAGCGATTTTCTACCATGCGATTAAACACAACGACACATCATTTTATGTTAAAGTTTTCAATGAAAACGAAGATCTCTCTTTCAAATGGTGCCATTGTTGGGAGGAAAAATGCCTATTAATTTTTTTAGAAATTTTATGTTATTTTTATGCTATTTTGAAAGCTTTTCTGAATTACTAACTGTGGATTTTCTTCTATGCAAAAACACGCGACGAACGTGACGGGTGCGCATGGCGGAGACGATCTTTTTGGTGGACCTTGACGCCACCTGGAGGCCAACAACAGGAACACATGGGCCTTGATCCCACGCGCATAGGCTTACGGAGAATCCTATTTCTGATTTAGTCAGTAGATCTTAGTTAGATTTAGTTTAGAAAGACATTAGAATTTAATTTCTATCTTTTGGACCCTTGTTGGGTATTTTTAGGAACGTGTTACCAGTGCCTCTTTATTTCTCATCTCTCTTGTATGCAGGAGCGCATTTTCGGGAGCGTGTTCCCATTTATTTAGATTATAGGATTATTTGCATTGTTTGAACTGCATTTCGGTTAGTTAGTAGATTAAGTCTGTTTGTTTATTATTTTTATTTAAAAAAAATATCGAACTGGTTGCTAGAAGCTACATATCTATAGGATGACCATCTATGACTGAATGAGCAACATCTAGTTTATTTTTACTGCATTGCATACATTGCACGAAGAAAGCTGGAGTAAGGTATGTCTTCTCTTGAGCATTAATTACCTATCATGCATATGCACTGAACCTAAATCTAAGACCACTAAAGTGCTTGAATCAAATTAATTCAGTGGTCACTTTAAAAATTGGGATTGCTAAGAGGTTGGACCTTAAAATCTGTGACTGAAAATTATGTGCAAAAGGATCCTGGTTGCAAAATTTCAAAAATCAAAACACAATTGTATGTTTGCACACTTGAGACACTGTGCACCTCACACATAAGGTCACTAGATAAATTTCTACCTCTCCTCTTTTGCACCACAAGGGAAGTTAGTTGGAAATCAACAAGCCTATCCACCAAGTTACTTCGGTGCCTCATGTGTGGGCTCGATTCAAGACTTCCATCCCTTACGAGTAGGTTATAGGCACCAGCGAAGGTTTGCCTAGGAAGCATTTTTTTTTTTGCAAAACTTGTTTGGTCATCAACTAAACATATAATTCTAAGACCTACAATCTACTAAAAATAGATCCCATTGAATTTCCATTTGCTTTGACAGTAGAACTCTCTAGGAAGTTTCTGCTTGTATTCTGAATTCTTCTAAATCCTAAGATAGTTAAAATTGTTTTGCTTAAAGAAATGGATCACCCTTGCTCCTATCATTTAGATTATCAGAGTCAATACTTCCCATCTTTTAATCAGGATCCCATGCCCCGAGCGTATCCATCCTTTGATGGGTACATTGACAATTCATGGGATCATTTTTATTCTTATCTTGGGAGTATTAGCTTGATAACTCCCACCTTTGAGCAGAGCCTAGGAGCGGGATTTCCCAACCCTGAAATCCCTACTTCTATGCAAACACCCAACCCTCCCACCCTTTATGATTTTCCGTATCGAGGTTGGACCGATACCCCTAGGCAACCAGAGTCTGAAATTGACTATCCTCCCCAACCTGATAATAGTAGCCTCTCCTCTTTTATGATGGAAATGCAAAAACAACAAAAAGAAATGATGGAATCCACGGGAGAGATGTTGAGGAATGTCAACAATTAAATGAAGAAATAAGACAACTTAGCTACACACCTCCCAGTAATTCTGATCCCTACCCATACGACCCTAATTGCACAGCAAAAATACACCAATAAATATGCCATCTTGTGTTATTTCCTAGCACTGCCATTGCATATTAGGTAGCCATAGTTGATTTGTAAAAGAAGACACTTGCATGCATTTATTTGAGAGGGGAGGAGAGTGAATAATTGGCCATGTAATTAACGTCTTCATCAAGTGCTGCCTCACAATTTCGCCATCCTCATTTTTTTATTTTGACTTTAAAGTTCTTCTCCATCGCGTGACTTAGGGCATGGGCATGCACATCTTCGCACCATTCCTCTGCCTACGGCATGGCGGGACTTACTCTGCAGCAGCATGGCGGGGGGTTGCGTCTTCCTCTTTAAAAAGCCCTGCTCTCTCCCGTGCGCAGGGGGCCTGGAACACACAACACAACAGCCACCTTCGTCCAGGCCATCTTCCTCCCCTCTCCCCTCCATACGCAGTACCTCTTCCCACTGAAGAGATACATTGCAGGCAGGAGCAAGCTCACAGTGGTCCCACGACCACCACTGTGAGCTCCACCACCGCCCAGCTCATCCAAGAGCAAGTGGGCGTGGTGGATTCGCTCCTTGTTTCCTCTGTTCAACACCTTCCCGCCATTACTGAAGAACCAAGCTCTGAAGCCCAGCAGGAGCGGTAGCATGGCACCAGCAGTGCAGCTGCCCCGCGTGCACACTAGCAGCTGGCTGCAAGCTCCTTCCGAGCGTGCAGGAGCCTTCCAGTGCGCTCGTGCACATAGAACAGGCCGCAACCGGTTGTCCAAGCCGCGCGGCACTGTAGCTACTGTTCACGCATCTCTGCGCGACACTGTAGCTACAGTGCGGTGACCGGAGAGTTTCTCACTTATCCGATCACCGTGTGCTCTCTCTCCTAGCCACTACTGCCTCCACCTAGTCGCCCGCGTCAGCGCCAGCGCCCGCATCTGCGCCCGCTCCCGCGTCTGCGTCCACTTCCGTTTCAGCCCGCAGTGTGTTGTGTTGCGCTCTCTCCCACACTTCCACTCCCGCCCGTGCACGAAGGCAGCAAGCACGCCCACTCCAGCGCCCACGAGCAGCCTTGCGCACCTGCGCCTGCACGTGCCCGCGCGTCCAGATGGCGCCTGCCTTCACCAGACGCCTTAAACTCTCTCTCTCTCACACTCCTCTCTAGCAGCTCTCTCTCACAGACACTCACTACACTCGTACACACACCCATACTTGTACACTCACACTCACTTGTACCCCCTTATACATACTTATACATATATATTTATATATTTATATATATATATATATAGATATATATATATGCATATTAATACCTATACAACTAAATATAAGTACATATACATATATATACATATATATATATATATATTTATTCATATATACATATATACATACATATATACATATATATCTATAGATATAAATACATACATATATATATATATATACATAGATACTTATACTAATATATCTATATACATATGTAAATATATATTACTATATATATATATCTATATAGTTAAATATATATACATATATATCTAGTTATAAATATATATATATATATATACTTATATATATACATTTACATATCTATATATATATATATTTACATACATATCACCTACCTTCATCCATACGCACTAGTCACTCCACCACGCGTTATATCGCAGGAATATCTGCACCAGTTGCTGATATTCCTCGATACCCGCGTACAGAAAGTGACTTCGCACACACTCCCACACATCCATCCTACACTCTATGCAGCACTTCGTCTTGTTGGTTGAATCTTTCTAGACGTGGACCAACTCGACATTGTGCTACATGCCATTTCCACCTCCAACCCCACCCCTATATATAATATATATATATATCTATATATATATAGACTATATTTATTTCTTTACCAGCAACCTATCTAGTTTTTATTTCTCTTTTGTTTCCTACTATTAAAAGGATAAAAAAAATAGTAAAAGAGAAAAGATAATCCTTGTCTTGCAGGTACTCGGTCTTACGATCAGCAAGACTAGTTTTTGGAACCCTAATTTGGCTCAGAGCCAAGAACAATTTGGCTCGAAGCCAAGGACCTGATTTTGAGGGTGTACCTCAAGGACAAAATTATCAGCAAAAAAATCTTAAATAGAAAAAAATCAAAAACATAATAAACACGCAGAAGAGATTCGTTGTAGGAAAGGCGTAGAAACTTCTTCACCTTTAATCCCCACCTCCCTGAGATTGACCCTTGGCCTAAAAGTGACCAAGATAAAATTAAGTAGGCCAAGTTAAAAATTTTGTAAAAAGATGGTTAGGCTCGATTTAGGTTAACCACTATACTCACTTCAACGATAATTTCACCATATTAACACAACCTATTCGAGTCCTGACACACCTTTTTCTGGCGCCGTTGCCGGGGATGTGTGCATTGAGGAAAGTTTCTACTCCATTCCTTTAATTTTCTCTTCTCACACCCTTTTCTTCATGGGTGTTTTTCTTTGCTGGTGTGCAAGTAAACCAAGTTGCAAGGAGGAGGCAAGTAGAGGAAGTCGGAGACGTGGGCAGATCCAAGGTGGAAACGAGAGCGTGAAGTCGTCGGCACTGCACTGGAGATTCGCCCATGTTGCTGAACAGGTAGGTAGGTCTCTCTCTCTTAGCAACTTAGGTTAACTTGTCACCAAAATAATAAAAAAAAAAACCAAAAACCTAAAAAAACTTCTTGTTATTTCTTGGGGCAAGTGGATTAAAAATCACTTGTTTGATTGTTTGCCATCACCCCCACCGCCCCGAGATTTCCCGCCAAACTTCGCATCGCGAAGATCCAAGAATCTTGATTCTTGAATCTTTTGCAGTGTGAAGTATTCCTTGAGGCAAGATTAAATAGATTGACTATCATCCCTCCTTGCCTCATTTATCCGCAATTCGGGATCACATTTTTGGTGGGGAGACTTAGAATTGAGTTGATTCCAACCCCACCACAACCTTTCACGTGCCTTAGATTCGATCCCGAATACTTTAACCCCAACACTTTGATTTTCTTTACATTATCTTGTGGTTGAGCCTTGTGTGTGGAACATCATTTTGGTGACTAGGAGCACTTGAATTGAAGTGCTTTGGCTCCCTTTCATACTAATCTAAAATTGACTCGGGCATCCACACCTAGAAATTTCCATCTAGGGAAGTCCATTGCATTTTTAGCATGCATTAACCAACTCACATTGAAGAAGCATTTGTTGGGCATAGAAGAACTTGTATTTTCTCAAAACCCAGAGATTGGTTGAATTGGTAACTCAGTGAAATTTTAAAATCCATTCTACTTAAGGATGAAATTCTAAAAACCACTCACTAACTAAAACTTCAATTTGGGGAGATTGCCCTGTTGCATGCTTGGTTTGCACACTTTCTAAAATCAACGCACTTGGGCATTACCCATAAACAACGCCCTTCACATTGAAGAAGCACTTGATCCTAAGCCTCTAATTAAAACTGGTAGCAACTTGACCCTTATTAAGGATTGGAGGTCTAACTACCTACATGTAGCGCCTACGTGCTGGTGTGGGTTCCCGCGTGCTATCGGGTGTCTAAGACTGGGGCAAACGACCTTTCAATCTGGCTCGGTGGTTCCGCGGTGCTCGCATTTGGTTCTGTAGGTTGTGATAGTAGGTAACTTAGATCTTTAGGTCTAAGGCACACTATAGAGGTTAGGAATTTGATTGCCTTGATTTGTCATCAAGTGTATCTTTGCGGCGTCATTTCTCTCATCCTCATTTCCCTTCTTATCCTCCCAATTCTTCCTGCGGTAGTGCATGTTTGGGAGGAGGTCATAAAACCTTGAATTGTTTGAAATGTCTGATAATTTTAGGAAAGAAGCCGAATCGTCATCCTCCTCCACAAACATGGCTGCACGCCCACCCCCAAATCCGGAGGGAGGAAACTGCCCTCAAATCCCACTAGGTGGTGGAGCCATGGGCCCCATAACCCGCCTCCAAGCCCAAATGGAAATGTATAATGAATAGATTGAAACATTAGGGAAACCTTGGAGGAAATGCAGAACCCTCCCGAACAGGAGGAGCCTAGGTCTCTTAGCTCTTATCAAAATCCTGCTGCTACAGAGACCATAGGATAAATTCGGGTCCCCATGGGTGGGGACGATTTTGAATTGAAACCCAACATAATTGGCCTAATTAACTTCCACTTCCATGGTCTTGCAAGTGAAAATCCTTTTCTCCATTTGGAAGACCTAACCCGATTGGCTGAAATGGTTAAACCTAGAAACATCGGGTTATCAATTGTCCTCATGAAAATGTTCCCGTTTTCGTTGTGGGATAAAGCGTCGCAATGGTTACGCACCCTTGGGAGAACCATCCATTCTTGGGAAGAGATGCGAACAACATTTCTCAAGAAATTCTTCCCAATTGGGCGAACCAATGCGCTTCACCGTGCTATAACTTCCTTTACGCAACAAAATGGCGAACAGTTTCATGAGGCATGGGAGAGATATAATGACCTCCTTCGGAAGTGTCCACACCACGGTCTGCCTAAGTGGCATATAGCCCAAATTTTCTATTATGGGCTAAATGAGACTTTGAAACAGATTGCAGACGCTTCCTGCAGAGGGAATTTCATGAATAAAGACGAGAATGGAGTATTCGAATTATTTGAAAACATGAGCGAAAACTCAATGGACAATGCCTCCATTGTTGCCTTTAATCATACCAGCCTGCCCCGTAATGTCCACGAAGTTGACACGGGACCCTCCCATTCATCCACTGATCTTAACCTTATCGCACAAAAATTGGATGAAGTCTCCATCATGCACAAGAAGCTGGACGAGCTTCTGGCCAATCCTGCCCGTTCTATGGTAAGCTCCCCCACCTCACCACTTCGTCACAATCCCAATTCTTCCAACACCAGGCTTATCTCCAGAAACCCCGTGAGATCTTCCTTACCGAGCGTCACGCCAAGCGATTCGGTAAGTCATGTGGAGCTGGCTTCTGCGAGCCAGTATTTTGACACGGAAGACCAAGCCTCCGTGTACTCGGATGCATATTTACATGTGGACTCGTCTTCTGGCTTAGAAGACGCTTGCACCCTGGGAAACAACTCGTTCTCTGCTACTTATAACCCAGGGTGGCGAAATCATCCGAACTTCGCATGGTCCAGCAACCTGTAGCGCCAAAACCTTGCGGGTGGGCCAATGCGACCGTCCGTATTCGTCATCCCAAGGGCCCATTCTAATCCTGTGGCGAATCTGCCATCGGGTCCTTGCATACTGCAAACAGAACACGCATCAAGTCCTCTTGATAAATTGATGCGAATGATGACAGAAATGTCGAAGCACCATGAAGAGAACATGACCTCTCTTCAGCACCAATTGGCGCAGCAGAATGCTGATATCAGTCAACTATGCATGGCGACTCGATCTCAGGGCACTCTTCCAACCCAACCTGTTCCCAACATGCGAAATTTTGTACCCCGTGGTCCTCAACCATAGGTACGACCTTCTCAAGGACAGGTTCATCAGATTCTGCAGGCTCCGAGCATTCCACCAGGATTCCAGGCTAATCTCGCAGCAACTACACCTCACCCTTATGTCCCTATTGTAAACCCTCCTCTGCCTTATGATCCCACTGGACCTGCAACGTCCAATGCGATTACTACGAGGAGCGGTAAGCAAACCGTCAATCTACCTCGACCTGATCCTGGCCCATCTTTTTCATCGCCCTCTCATTCGGGATGCACACTGCATTTGCAAGAGGATGATACACCCAAATTAGTACCAGAATCGGTCCCATTCCCTGAGGCTCTACTGAGGGAGCCGAAAGGCAAGAAAAAGGATACGCAGGCATTTGATAACTTGCATAATTTATTCAGGGATGTTGAAATCAAGATACCCTTGTTAGAGGCTATCGACCACATACCTACTGTTGCCCGATTTTTCAAAGACTACACTACACCCAGGCGACAGTCAAAGAAAACAAAGAATCCAATGGTTCTCTCGCCTCATGCGAGTTGTGCTATACTGTCAAATCTACCACCGAAGCAGATAGATCCGGGCACATCGCTTATTTCTTGTAGCATCCAAGGCTGCAATTTAAACCATGCCCTGCTTGATCTAGGATCTTCCATCAATCTTATACCAACCATCATGCTCGAGAAATTTGCCTTAGGAAATCTGAAACCCACCCCTGTCATGTTACAGTTGGTAGATCGTTCTGTCAAAATACCAAAGGGTGTGGTGGAAGATGTGGTTGTTAGGGTCAATAGTCTCTGTTTTCCTGTTGACTTTCTTGTTTTGGATATGGAAGTTCCTAGCTCACTTTTTGATTGTCCGATCATCCTTGGTCGACCTTTCTTGGCCATAACCCGTGCCCATATCGACCGTGAGTCGGGCCATATTGAGATTAACATTGGATCTGAGAAGCTCAAGCTTAACATCTTCAAGGCAGCCAAGAACTTTGATTGCGATTGCATCAAGGATGACACGTTTGACGAGGACATGGCCGTCAGCACGTGTATCGAACTAATATGGACCTATTCTAACTACTGTGGATTGCCTTTCAACACAGACGATTGCCTGACCGACACAAATTGTGATGATCTCCCATCCCTCCCTTTTCCCGTACCTTCTCCTTACTAGACTTCTGACGAGGTTTTCTCCACTTCTCATACCTTGTGGTCTGAGTCATATTCGGGCTACTCACCGCCGATCCACACTCTTAAAGATCAGATTTCCCTTTCTTTCCAGCCAAATCAGGCAGAATTGCAACTCCACACTGGGACCTTGAGCCCACATATTGCTCACTAGGGCTATCCCTATTTGGATCCATCAATCCAAGATGCCCCTCTTCTTGGCCAAACTAAGGGCCAACTTCTTCCTTCACGCCTCATTCTGAGTCCAGTTGGGAACGTTAGCGCTCGTTGGGAGGCACCCCACCAACACTCCTCCACTGTCACGTACAATTCACTTCGCACCCTTTCACCTCACCACCCACCATCCACCCACCCTACCACCCTGCTATATACCCTGCACTGCAACTCTCGTTCCCTGATCTTTGGACCTTCCTCTACCCTGCATGCATATGAGGACATAGCATCATTTGGCATGGGGGGGTGGATAGGCATCCATAGGATCTGGGTATTATATGGTATCATGCAGCTTCCATTCATCTATAAATATGTATATATAAGAAAAAAAAAAGAAAAAAGGGTGTTTAGTAATGATCTGAAGGCTGAAACAAAAATATAATAAGTGTTTATGGATATTCAACCACTGTTTTGAAGACTTTCCAGGCCACAGAATCTTAATTCGCTCAGGCTCGGCTTAATTCACTTGAGCATTAACAAGATAGATCAAAATTTCTCCTAACTAAGGACATATTCTTGTACCTGAGACATCAGTACAGGATTTGTTGGTTTGCTTCTACTCGAGAGCCTAAGTAATCTTGGTTCACACTACACATATCAAGAAAGATCAGGTGAACATAAGATCCAACCCTAGTGTTCATTAGGGAAGGTGGAGTCCTTACCTGTGCGCGCAGGAAGACTTTTTATCCCAGGCTTTAGTCTTGTGTTTAGGAGAAACTCTTTCCACCAAAAAGGAACTCTCCCACCAAAAGAAAAGTGTGCTTCTCCAAATAAAGTTGTAAGAAATATACTGACACTTGTTTCAAAAAAAAAAAAAAAAACTGTGCAATAAGTCAGTATATCTCGCAAATGTCTGTAAATTCTTCTCCCTCAAAATGTTTCAGGGCAAAGTTACCAATACGCTGTTTCTACCATATATTCTTTGAGCCATAAATGTGATAAAATGGGAGTTGAGTTTTCTGTCAACTTTTTAAGGGTCAATCTGAAAACATGAGCTGAAACTGAGACCAACCTGCACTTAAAGATTCGTGAAACCCTGGGCTTGAGTTTTAATGTTCATCTGGTCAGTCTTGATCTTTCACTATGCACAAACCATAATCTCTTGAGCTCTCGAGTACGGAAAAAAACCTTCTGAGTCCTAAAAATTATACTTAAGGTTTAAATATCAAGAGTCCAGGTTAGTTAAGAGATGGTCTATGTCACATAATACTTAAAGTACCAGTAGTCTTCTTTACAATTGGTTCTCACAATATCCAACAAATAAACACACCTATGACGCCTCAGAAGAAAATCTTCAGCTTAAGATCATTTCTAAATACAGTACAAAATGTTTTGATAGGGACTAGCAAAAGATAGACATGGGGGTATGATTGCATAGCAAAAATACACCAATAAATATGCCATCTTGTGTTATTTCTTAGCACTGCCATTGCATATTAGGTAGCCATAATTGCATTTTTAAAAAAATACACTTGCATGCATTTATTTTAGAGGGGAGGAGAGTGAATAATTGGCCATGTAATTAACATCTTCATCAAGTGCTACCTCACAATTTCACCATCCTCATTTTTTTATTTTGACTTTGAAGTTCTTCTCCATCGCGCGGCTCAAGGCATGGGCATGCACATCTTTGCGCCGTTTCTCTGCCTGCGGCATGGCGGGACTTGCTCTGCAGCAGCAAGGTGAGGGTTTGCGTCTTCCTCTTTAAAAAGCTCTGCTCTCTCCTGTGCACAAGGGGTCTGGAACACACAACACAACAGCCACCTTCATCCAGGCCATCTTCCTCCCCTCTCCCCTCCATACACAGTACCTCTTCCCACTGAAGATATACACTGCAGGTAGGAGCAAGCTCACAGTGGTCCTACGACCACCACTGTGAGCTCCACCACCGCCCAGCTCATCCAAGAGCAGGTGGGCGTGGTGGATTCACTCCCTGTTTCCACTGCTCAACACCTTCCCGCCATTACCGAAGAACTAAGCTCTGAAGCTCAACAGAAGCAGCAGCACGGCAGCAGCAGCAGCAGCAGCCCTGCGCGCACACTAGCAGCCGGCCACAAGATCCTTCCGTGTGCGCATGCGCCTTCCAACGCGCCCGCGCATGCAGAACCAGCCGCAACTGTTGTCCAAGCCGTGCGGCACTGTAGCTACTGTTCACGTGTCTCTACGCGACACTGTAGCTACAGTGCAGTGACCAGAGAGTTTCTCACTTATCCGGTCACTGCGTGCTCTCTTTCCTCACTGCTACAGCCACCAGCCAGTCGCCCGCGTCAGTGCCAGCGCTCGCATTTGCGCCCGCGCTCGCGTCTGCGTCTGCTTCCATTTCAGCCTGCAGCGCAGTGAGCTACGTTGCGCTCTCTCCTACACTTCCACTCCAGCCGCTGCACGAAGGCAGCAAGCGCGCCCGCTCCAACACCCGCGAGCAGCCTTGAGCGCCTGCACCTGCACGTGCCCGTACGTCCAGATGGCACCTGCCTTCACCAGACGCCTTAAACTCTCTCTCTCTCACAGTCCTCTCCAGCAGCTCTCTCTCACAGACACTCACCACACTCGTACACACACCCACACTTGTACACTCACACTCACTTGTATCCCCTTATACATACTTATACATATATATTTATATATATATACATATTAATACCTATACAACTAAATATAAGTACATATACATATATATATATACCTATACATATATATATACATATATATATATATATATATTTATACATATATACATATATACATACATATATGCATATATATCTATAGATATAAATACATATATATATATATATTTATATATCTATATACGTAGATACTTATACCAATATATCTATATACATATATTACTATATATATATCTATATAGTTAACTATATATACATATATATCTAGTTATAAATATATATATATATATACCTATATATATACATTTACATATCTATATATATATATATAACTACATATACACCTATATAGTTACAACCCTATCTATATATACACACATATATATAGATCTATATATATATATTTACATACATATCACCTACCTTCATCCATATGCACTAGTCACTCCACCACACGTTATATCGCGGGAATATCTGCACCAGTTGCTGATATTCCCCGATACCTGCATAAAGAAAGCGCCTCCGCACACACTCCCACACATCCATCCTGCACTCTACGCAGCACTTCGTCTTGTTGGTTGCATCTTTCTAGATGTGGACAAACTCGACACTGTACTACACGCCATTTCCACCTCCACCCCCACCCCTATATATATAATATATATATGTAGACTATATTTATTTCTTTACAAGCAACCTATCTAGTTTTTATTTCTCTTTTGCTTCCTGCTATTAAAAAGATAAAAAATAGTAAAAGACAAAAGATAATCCTTGTCTTGCAGGTACTCGATCTTGCGATCAGCAAGACCAATTTTTGGAGCCCTAATTTGGCTCAAAGTCAAGAACAATTTGGCTCGAAGCCAAGGACCTGATTTTGAGGGTGTACCTTAAGGACAAAATTATCAGCAAAAAAATCTTAAATAGAAAAAAACCAAAAACATAATAAACGCACAGAAGATATTCATTGTAGGAAAGGCGTAGAAACTTCTTCACCTTTAATCCCCACCTCCCTGAGATCGACCCTAGGCCTAAAAGTGACCAAGATAAAATTAAATAGGCCAGGTTAAAAATTTTGTAAAAAGATGGTTAGGCTCGATTTAGGTTAACCACTATACTCACTTCAACGATAGTTTCACCATACTAACACAACCTATTCAAGTCCCGAAAGACCCTGATCATGAAAATAATTTTGAGGAACCCAATGATAATAGGGATCTAATTTTATGTAGCTATCACTTAGACTCTCCCAATGAGACACAGCCACTAGAGGAGAGCGATTATAGTGATTATCCACCTAAGCTATATTGGAGTCAAAAGCAAGGGAAGATGGTACCTCTTGAGGACCTTGACCCCAATGACAGTATTCTCTTTACCCCTACCAAACCAGGTCAAGGTTGTATTGTTCCTATCACTTCCCCTATTGATTATTTGGTGGAATCTTATTCTACCCTTAGTGAGCCTACTCCTGACCCTCTACTTAGGGAATCAACACCTATCATTCAGTATCCTGAGGATTTAAATGCATCCAATGAAGGTGACCCTAAAGGAATGAAGGATGAATTAGATCAATTTTGATCTCAGGGATATGAAGACTCTAATTCAAAAATTAAAGATGCCCCAATAGAGGAACCTAGACTGAAAATGTGGAGTGAATCACAAGGGAATTATTTATTATTTGAGGATTTACCTCCAGAGGATAGAAATAATATGATAAAATCCATATTTCTCCCTTCTTTTGAGAGTCATCCTCCATCAAAACAGGAGTAGCTATTAGAGGAAGAAAAATAAAATAGCGAGAAGTCTATGGGAGACTTTGGGGACAAAACACGTCAATTGAGGATTTATACCTCAAGAAGAATAAAAAATTCAGTGATATAGGCTTGCTCCAAAATATTAAAACTAATCTTCCTTTAGGAATAATTAAGGATACTGATCCAACTCCTGTCTTCATTAATGAATCACATATACACCCCGACAAAAATTTGAGTGAACCAAACGAATTTGGGGATGAGCTGAACAATAATGATTCTGACATTTTGACCTTGCCATCAAAGAGTTGTAATTGGGAGTCTACCCTTGATTCAAATATGACTCCAATCATTAATGCTAGGCAAGGTAACCTATTGTCTACAACTGTTAGGTAGTATACACAATCTGAATCATTGTTGGAATTAGACCTAACACCGACTAAGCCCTCATTGGACGTAACCATTACCTTCCAACACTACAAACAACCCTTATACTCCCTAACTGATCCTTGGCTCAGATCTCTGCTCATGTACATTGTTTCTAGAGAACATATCAGGCCAGTACATCCTCAGGTAGAATGGCGAGTGTGGATTGATGCTTGTACTTTTACTCTTGCCATTCAAGGGTTTGAACTAATAATGTTTATATCTTTTAAAACCCGTCCTGCTCTGGAGGATCCTTGTTATCCTCCACTTATTCCATTTTGGGAGGTCCCTTTTTATATTTCGTTTATCATTCCTAGACCTCCCAAGGTAGCCGACGAGGTTCTTCGCTTTCATATCTTCTGGCGAACATTTGGTATTACGTTGCATCATCAGCTCGCCAACATCCGTGGCTACCTGTTTTCTAGGCCTGCACTGTTACGCATATTTTTAGGGCCTAACTTTTTCTATTTGGAACCAGACTTATAGGTTCCTTCTAAGTCTGGTTGCTAATAGAAAATGCAGCGTTTGTTGGGAGGTAACCTAGCGGTCTGAATTACACCGTCATCAGGTGATTTCTTTCCTTTCTCCTATTTTAATTTTACAATGGGGACATTGTAGGATTTAGGCATGGGGGGGTGCATTTTGCATTGTAGAAAGTATTCATGCATTTAGGTTTGCATGCATAAAAAAAAAATCTCTTTTCTTGACTTGAATGGGTTAGTCCCTAGCAGAATACCTTTGTCATTGGAAGTTTTTCTTCCCGAATTATTTCTTAAGTTTAGAATCCAGTACATTTATTTCACATGCATGTAGGCATGGCAATGGATCCTTGAGGAAAACCAATAAGCATTTGTAGTCTACTGAACCCTTGGACAGTTCATAGGGAGTTAGGCATACTATCTTCTAGTAGATCCACCTCATATTTGTTAGAAGAAAGTAGCAAGATTACTGGTGCTCTAAGTTTAGTGCAAGGACTCTTAAGTTTTGGACAATTAGATGATGACACTTCAAAGTTAGGCATAGTTTTCGCTCTTTGTTCCTGTGTGCGTACTTTGTGGAAATTCCTGAGAATCACCAAATAAGGTAGATACACAGAGATTGAGTTTTAATAAAGGTATGACTATGGTGGATGGTTATGACTGTCCTTCATATAGTCCTCAGCTGAAGGAGGGTAATAGTGTCAAAGGTCAGAAATACGCCTGTCCTATCCATTCCTTCCCGATGCCGAGAATAGGCACTTCCACCAAATAAGCCACACAATATCCTCTTGACCATCATCATCCCTAATAATGCCTCATAAATAAAAATCTGTATCATGTTGTGTTGATTAATAATAAAAAAAAAGAGAGAAAAAGAAAAGAAAAAAAAGAAAGAAGAAAAGAGAGAGAAAAGAAAAAGAAAAGAGTCCAAGGTTATCATTGTAACACTGTTTCTGAGGCAACAGAACACCTATCGCATTCCACCAAATATGTCCCATACCTACCTTTTAGTATTTCTGATCGCCCGAATACTAGTTGAGGACTCTAACTTAGTTGTAGAGTTATTTGGACTTTAATTGAAGTGTGGATGCCATGTGAGGCCACCAAACAGTGAGCACAATTACTAAGTCTGGCGAGATTTGTGATCTTAGAAAGAAAAGAAAGAAAAGAGTGAGCGCCCAGGAACATCAAAAGAGCACTGTTGTTTAGCCTCTCTCTGAGTTGACTTGTCTAATAGTCCAGAAATTTAGAGTTTGTAGTACTAGATTACATGTAGCATCAGAGGAGTGTGTGCCAACAAATACAAATCCATTCTACTCGATATCTCCTACCTAAGCCAAAAGTTGGGGTCAAATTATAGATTATCCTCTGCTTTATCCCCTCAGGAAGTAGTTGCCTCTCCCGACAGAAATATTTACCAAGGGTGAAGTACGAATTTCCAATGCGAATTGGCTTTTTCACTTGGATCTGTTACCTAGGCTATCATCACCTCACATTTGTCTGGATCTCTAAAGTTTTGAAATAAGAAAAGAAGAAATCTTCTGATTACTTCTATTATTTTTCATTTTTTGCTAAAGATTAGCAAATCTTAGGCATGGGCGTATTTGATGAGTCCATTTTAATGGACTAATATTTCGCCTAAGTAACTTTAATCGTACCATTTAGGTTTGTTAATAACTACATTAAGTTATAGAATGTTTGCATGCATCATGATTTAAGTTTACATCTATTTTATAGTATTCTATAACTTAATATGTAATGATTTTATGTTTTTATGTGCAAGAAGAATATTGGGAAAAGAATAAGGAGGGGAGGGTAAATTTCCCTTTCAAACAAACGGTGCCATCTTTCCCCCATCCTCCAACCAGCCGCAACTCTTCCCTCAACAGCCACCGGCCAAAAATAGCAAAGGGATTTGAAAATCCCTTAACTCATGAATGTAGGGAGAGGAGAAAAGAGGTTGGGAAAAGTTGGATGAAGGGCATCTTCTTCCTCCCCCTAGTGGGGAATTACCTCCACCTTCTCCACTGTGGAGAGGGCTAACCCTGTGAACCAAGCGTGCACTGAAGTCACCTTCCACCGCACCCTTCTAGCCTGCAGCCAGCCCACCTGTGCCCGCACCAGCGCCATCGCGCCCTGCAGGCACAGTCCTCTCACTGCAGGCACACCTGCACAGCACCCTGTAGGCCGCGCACCCTCTTGTGGGCATGCAACATCTTCGACTGCCTTTACTGCACTGCCTCAGCGCCCTCCATCGCCTACAGGCTTATTCAGGCGCTCCGCCCCACCTGCGCCCCCTCCAGCGCCCACCTTCAAGCACCCGCAGGCGCTGCGTCTCCTTCTCCCTCCAACGCCTGGCGCGCCCTCTGCAGACGCTGCAGAACGCCCGCGCGCCCTTGCAGCCTCCCTCCAGGGCCTTTGCGTGCCTGCACCACTGCCAGCAACCGTGCGCCAGCACCTGCAACACACGCGGCCGGCTGTAGCTTCTCCATCGCTGCTGTTCATCTCCGCCAGCCGACCGCCACCGACCTCCTCGCGACGTGCCGCTGCCGCCATTGTGAAGCACTCGTCGAGACGCATCTCTACATGCGACCTCACCATCAGCCGTCGACCCACGCTTGCGCACAGAAGAGAGAGGCAAAAACCTCTGTTTTTCATTCAATTAGTAATTACGGGAAATGCCATTGTGAAACTTCCTATTCATTTATTTACCAAATTAATATATTAAGGTGAATTTGCATGCATATCTCTCTATTCTTTATAAATTGCTCTGATTGAGTATTTCATGAATTAGATAATAGCATGCCACATTGATTATCGTAAATAAGGAATGTTTTATAGGAAATTAGTAGTTACCTTGATCATCATTGCCAAAATCATTAGAATATTATATTACAATAATTTTGCATATAAACCCCTTCAGTTTTAATTAATTGCTTAGAATGAGAATTCATGAGGGTAACAAGTTGCACTACGGAATATGCATACCCATTGAGATTCCGTAATAAACAAGACACTATTTACTAGTTTAAATAGGCTAATTCCTCTCTGTGGAGACAACCTAACTATTCATGGTTAGATCTGAAAATTAAAATATTTTTGAAAAGCGATTTTCTACAACGCGATTAAATGCAACGACACATCATTTTATGTTAAAGTTTTCAACGAAAATGAAGATCGCTCTTTCAATTCTGCTGGTTCTAAACACTGTTGGGATATTTGATTGCTGTGGCTTATTTGATTAGGATCACTGTTATATATTTAAATAAATTGTGAAGCTTAAACTCAAAGGATAATTTGGTGATTCAAATCACCATTTTGCCCTAATATTTTTGCATATTAATACTCGATTCGCTTTATATATCATTCTGGATTATTCTACTGATCGTAATTGCTTGAATTTCACCTAGAATTATGATTTTGAGATTGATTTCCTACTTGCTCCCTGCGTTTGACCTTGGATTTCCATTAGAGCATAAATTTTATTTGTTTTCGCGCTTTATTGGCTATACTGCAACGTATTATTTTTAGAACCTCGATTTAGAGGGATAAACATTTTGCGCCGTTGCCGAGGACCAACACGTAACTTGATCTCTTGATTACGATTCCTGACTTGATATTAACTTAATTCATCTCTTTTGATTGTGATTTGTTCAGGGATTTAGCCGAGGAGCAAGATTAACCACACAACAGCCACTCCAGGGGTTGGTAAATCGCAAATCCATCTTCGTTAAGCCACTGATTCTGAAAAGCTAAAAGATGAAAGAAATCGATTAGGGCCAACTTGCATTCTATTTTTAGATGAATCATCACAAGTTGCCTAACTTGGTACATTTTTAGAAATATCCCAAACCTGATTCTTGCACCTAGTTAGGGATTTAAGACACTTAGGGTTACCACCTTCTTGATTGAGCCCTGGGTGCCTGATTTGGAATAAATTGATTGAACCAATTAAAGTCAATTAGGGTTTCCATTCTAGGGTTTTAGAGACACACTTGCTTAAAAAAGATTCAATCTTCCCAAAATGTGTGTCTTAAGCCTTGGTTGAACTTACCTAAACAAGTAAACCCTAAGAATCAAGCTCTAAATCTCACTTAAATCCTAAAAGCGGGTCCTAATAATCAAGGACAAATCAGGTGAAGTTAACCCACCTTGTAGGGTCAACCAAACTTCAAATTAGGTCACCACTCACAAAAACATCTAAAAGTTCAAGTGAAATCCTAAGCACCCACGCTCTAAACATAAAATTGGTAGGTTTAAGAGGTCAAGTTATTCATTCTAAAAATGAGAGAGAGAGGGTGAGAGGGCGATCAGCGTCAGGCGGCATGCGGCAGTGTGGCGAAGCCACCTAGGGTTGGAGAAGGAGGCGAGTGGAGGATGTGGAGATCGAGGGCTTGGAGGAGAAGGGAGCAGGTCTGGCAAGAGAGGTTTCTTATGACGTCTGAAAACATTCGAAGATGACCCTGGAGGAGGATGAACGGCGACGTTCTTTGTTTCAGATGCAGACAAAGGGGACATGTGGCGGCGATTTGTAAATACCCTCTGATCTACTTGGCGTGCAGGGGTGAAGGGCACAAATGCAAGTCATGCCCTAGGATGATTCCTATGCAGACAAAGAGGGTATTCTCACACCCTGTCTGGAGGGTGAAGAAAGAAACCTGACCACCACCACCACCGATTTTGGGCAGGCACTCAATTGAAGTTGAGATCCCAGCTTCTGAAGAGATCTCGTCTACAAAGATCATGTTGAGGGGTGCTTTGATTGGCGAGATCATGGCAGGCAAACCATCAATAGATAAGCTTCAAAACCTGGTATGTTCCTTAAATCTCTTGTCTGCAGGCTGGAAGGTAGCCATGATATCCCATTCTCGATTCCTGGTATATGGTTTGGGTATGTTGGATGTTGAACGACTAAGATTTCGTTCGAGCTCTTTTGAAGATTTTATTGTGATTTGGAGAATGGTATCTCCCTTTGATGGGGCTCTCCCTGATCGGCCTCCGCAAAGAGTGAGCTCTAGGAGGATTCTTCTTGAGATTTCTGGACTGCCACTACATCTGAGATCAAAGGGGTTCATTCTAAGATGCTAGCAGGCTTTGCATCCATCTGTGATGGGTCTGAAATTTTGATTGGAGAGGGGGACATCAGATCTCTTAGAATCGAGGCTGATGTCTTCAGTGCTGGTTCAATTCCTGATATGGTCACAATCAGATGTGGGGGCACTTCCTGGCTTGTTCGGCTAGCAGTACTTGGACAGGTGCCTGGGTAGGATGAACAAGGATAGGATAAGTCATCTGAGGAAGGACAGGTGCCTGGAGCCAACACTGAGGTGAGGAAACAGAATGATAGGTGTGGCCGCACTCCTCCTATTGATGCTCCTGAGCCTAAAAAGAGGAAGGACTATCACTGGATCTATGTTGAGGAGGATCAGATGGAAGAGGTTGATATAGCTGGTGATTGCAGACAAGCCATGGTAGTCAAAGAAGATGGTTATCTGAAGGGTACTGAGAATTCAATGATAGATTCAGAGATGCATAACAGTAAAGAGGAGGGCAAGATTGGAAGAGAATTGGTGCTTAGAAATGATAGCAGTGTGCTCAAAGAGGCAAACCAGATGCAGCTCTCTATTCCTACTGATCTGAAATATGGCAGTGGTTCCAATCAGAAAAGAGGTGTGGGTAGATCTCCCTACATGTTGAGAAGGACAAGGAAGGAGAACTTGCCCCCTATTGAGGAGTAGAATATTGCTAATTCTATTATGGTCGAATTTGTGGGTTGTATGGCCCAAGGGAGTCATTCCAATGAGGAATGAGAGTGATGGCTTGGAATGTGCGTGGGTTGCGCAATAAACAGAGGACTTCCTTGTGTAGATATCTCTCTCAGTGGGAGATTGACTGTGCTCTCATTAAAGAGACACATTTGGAGATGGAGAATGGTCAGGAATGGGATTGTTTTAAGCAATTTGGCCGTAGTGATGTTGTGGTTAAGGGTGCCTCTGGAAGGTCTGGTGGATTGGCCTTTTGGTGGAGAAAGTCTTGCATCTCAGTAATTGAAGTTATTCGCGACAAGTTCATGCTTTCCTGCAGATGTCAGTCTCCCCAAGGAGATATGGAATGGTTTATATCATGCATTTATGGTCCTTGTGTGGCTGCAAATAGGGTTGGCTTGTGGGAGGAGCTCTCTGCAATGCATCAAAGAGTGCAAGAGACCCCATGGCTTCTAGGGGGTGATTTCAATTGTTATCTCTCAAGTGATGACAACCCAAATGGGAGAGTGGACAGCTCAATGGCAGGCTTTCAAATGGTTATGCAGAACATGGGACTGACTGAATACCCCATTGGTGTCGGACCCGAATAGGTTGTTAATATGATGATTTTATCGTTGAAGTGTGTATAGTGGTTAACCTAAATCAGACCTAACAATCTCTTTACAAAATTTTTAACCTGGCCTACTTGATTTTATCTTGGTCACTTTTAGGCCCAGGGTCGAACTCAGGGAAGTGGGGTTACAAGTCAAGTTTCTACGCCTTTCCTACAACGAATCTCTTCCGTGCGTTTATTGTGTTTTTAGTGTTTTTTCTATTTATATTTTTTTCTTGTAATCTTTGTCCTTGAGGCACACCCTCAAAATTGGGTTCTTGGCTTTGAGCCAAAATAGGGTTCCAAAATGGGTCTTGCTATTCACAAGATGGAGTACCTGCAAGTCAAGGATTATCTTTTCTCTTTTATATATTTTTTTCTATCTTTTTATGGGCATGCAAGAGAAATAGAAGTAAATACAGTATAGATATATATGTATATACTATATATGTATAAAGGGGTGGGGGTGGAGGCGGAGATGGAGTGTAGCACGATGTCGAGTCGGTCGTCGTCTAGAAAGATGCAACCAATAGGACGAGGTGCCGCGTGGAGTGTAGGATGGATGGTGGAAGATGTGTGTGACCACGCTTTTTGTATGCGTGTATCGAGGAATATCAGCAACTGGTGCAGATATTCCCGCAATACCACGTATGGTAAATAATGTGAAAATAAATATTTATGCATATATGTAAATATATCTATATATATATGGCTATAAATATATAGGTATATATATGTAGTTATATATGTATATATGTATATGTATATATATATAGGTATGTAAATATATATATATATAAGTATATGTATAGATAGATATATGTATAGATCTATATATATATATGTGTGTATATATATATATATGTATGCATATGATACTATATAGATGTATATATATATATAAGTATATAGTTGTATATATATATATGTATACTAATACTTAGTTATATAAATACTATATATACATAGATATAAGTATATATATATGTATATAAATATATGTATATATATCAATATATATATGTATATGTATATGTATATATATATATATATATATATGTATATGTATATATATATATATGTATGTATGTATGTATGTAATAGTGTATAGGTGTGTGTGTGTATGTATGGAAGTGTGAGTGTATGTGTGTGTGAGCATCGATAAAGAGAGTGTTGTGAGAGAGAGTGAGAGAGAGAGAGCGGGAGATAGAGAGCACTGATGGAGGGTTAAGTCGTCCGCGACTAGCGGGCATCGTCTGGAGGTCTCCACGCGCACGCAGGCGCGTATGTGTGCAGAGGATGTGCGTTGGAGGGAGTGGTGCAAAGAGGCGCACGCGGGCGAGTGGGGCGGACGAAGGCAGGTGTACGCGGGCTGGCAGACGTGCAGGCGGGCGCGCACGCGGGTGAAGGCTGGTTGCGGCGCGTCAGGTGACCGGATAAGTGAGAAGCTTTCCGGTCACCCCACTGTAGCCACAGTGTCGCACAGGCTAGCGTGAACAATGCCTACAGTGTAAGGTCGCGCCGCGCAACCGGGAACTGCAGGTGCTGTGAGTGCGACTGGCTCGCGGCTGGTGCACGTGTGCTGGCATGCTTGGAAGAAGGTCTGTGCCAACCGGTTGGGAGTGTGGAGAAGTTTGCAACAGAGAACGTGGAGAAGTTTGCAACAGAGCACGGGTGACCTGCTGCTTGCGCGGTGGACTGCAGGTGCTGGAAGGGGTGTGGTGAAGCGTGGCCGGCCACTGCAGTGGCGTGCGGTGGTCGGTTGCGGAAGAGAGAGCGCGATAGGGCGCACGGAGAAGTTGGAGACATAGGCGCCTGCAGGAGTGCGCGGAAGGCGAGGGCGGCCTGCAGGCTTGCGCGTACAGAGGTGGTGAGGCTGCTGCGTGCGGCTGTTGCTGTCGCCTTGCTGGAGCTTTGAGCTTCAAGCTTGAAGCCTGCAGCAATGGCTGAAGTGGCGTGGAAGGTGAAAACAGTGAAGAAGGCCACCACGCCCACCGGCTCTTTGAAGAGCTGGGTGGTGGTGATTTCACGGTGGTGGGTGCTCACCACAGTGAAGACTCCTATCCATCGGGTGTCTCCTCAGAGGAGGAGGGCCGGCGTATGGTGGGAGATGGAGGAGAGGGTGGTGGCCTGGAAGGAGAAGTGCTGGGTTTTTGGCTGGGGACCAGGCTGCTGATGAAGAAGTCGTGGTCTTTTTATAGAAGAAGAAAGCCATGCACAGCCATGCCCTGGCTGTGCATGGCTTGTGCATGGCTTGGCAGGGAGTGGCCTACTGCGGCTGGCAGGAGAGGGCTGCTGCAGGGAAGCATGGCGCGAGGAGGAGAAGTTGTTCCTTGCAGCCGTAGGGAAGATTTAGAAATCAAGTGAAATAAAAAATAAAAAGATGGTGAATTTGCAAAGATGCACTTGAGGAAAAATGTTAATTGGATGGCCACTTATTTACTCTCCTCCCCTCTCAATTAAATGCATGTATGCGTCTATATTCACAAATGCAACTATGTCTACCTAATATGCACTGATAATGCTAGGAAATAGCACAAGACGGCACAATTGCAGGCGTATTTTTGCAGTGCAATCATACCCCCATGCCTATTTTTTGCTAGTCCCTAGCAAAACAGTATTTAGAAATGATCTTAAGCTGAAGATTTTCTTCTGAGGCGACAAAGGTGTGTTTATTGTTGGATATTGTGAGAACCAATTGCAGAGAAGACTACCAGTACTTTAAGTCTCACATGACATAGATCATCTCTCGACTAACCAGGACTCTTGATATTTAAACCTTAAGTATGATTTCCAGGACCCAGGAGGTTTTTGCCATACTCGAGAGCTCAAGAGATTATGGCTTGTGCTTAGTGAAGGATCAAGACTGATCAGATGAACATTAAGACTCAAGTCCAGGGTTTCACGAATTTTTAAGTACAGGTTGGTCCCAGTTTCAGCTCGTGTTTTCGGATTGACCCTTAAAAGATGACGGAAAACTCAACTCCCATTTTCTGACATTTGTGGCTCATAGGAAAACAATTTACAAACATTTGCGAGATATACTGACTTATTTGCATCTTTTTTTTTTTTTTTTGAAACACGTATCAGTATATCTCTTACAATATTATTTGGAAGAGCACACTTTTCTTTTTTTTTTTGGTGGGAGAGTTTTTTTTTTGGTGGAAAGAGTTTCTCCTAAGCACAAGACTAAAACCTGGGATAGAAAGTCTACCTGCACGCACAAGTAAGGACTCCACCTTCTCTAATGAACACTAGGGTTGGATCTTATGTTCACCTGGTCTTTCTTGATATGTGTAGTGTGAAGCAAGATTACTTAGGCTCTCAAGTAGAAGCAAACCAACGGATCCTGCACTGGTGTCTCAGGTACAAGAATACGTCCTTAGGAGAGATTCCGATCTAGTTTGTCAATGCTCAAGTGAATTAAGCCGAGCATGAGCGAATCAAGCTTCTGTGGCTTGGAAAGTCTTTAAAACAAAGGTTGAATATCCATAAACACTTATTGTATTTTTGTTTCATCTTTCAGATCATTACTAAACACCATTTTTATTATATATATATATTTTTTTCTTTTTCTTTGTCTTGCATATTTATAAATAGGTGGAAACTGCATGATACCATAACATACCCAGATCCTATGGATGCCTATCCACCCCCCCATGCCAAACAATGCTATGTCCTCATATGCATGCAGGGAAAGGTAGAGAAAGGACGAAAGATCGGGTAACGAGAGCTGAGGTGCAGGGTATATAGCAGGGTGGTATAGTGGGTGGATGGTGGGTGGTGAAGTGAAAAGTGAAGCGATCGTGATAGTGGTGTGAAAAGTGATGATGGATGGTGAAAGGTCTGGCATTTCATGGGGCGAGAGTGTCCCAAGCGGATCGGAGAACAAGTTGAGAAGAAGAAGTTGGCCCTTAGATTGGCCAAGAAGTGGGGCTTCTTGGATATATGGATCCAAAAGGGAATAGCCCCAGTGAGTAGGATGTGGGCTCCAGGTCCCAATGTGGAGTTGCAAATCCGCCTGATTTGGCGGGAAAGAAAGGGCAATCCGATCTTCAGGAGTGTGGACCGGCGGTGAGTAGCCTGGATATGACTCAGTTCACGAGGTATGGGAAGCGGAGAAAATCTCATCAGAAGTCTGGTCAAAAGAAGGTACGGGAATTGGGAGGGATGGGGGAACGTCACAATTTGTGTCAGTCAGGAAATTGTCAATGTTTTCAGGTAATCTGCAGCAGTCAGAGTAGGTCCCAATTGGTCTGATACACGCACTGACGGCCATGTCCTCGTCAGACGTGTCATCTTCGATACAATCGCAATCAAAGTTCTTGGCTACCTTGAAGATGTTAAGCTTGAGCTTTTCAGATCTAACGGCAATCTCAATACAGCCCGACTCGCAGTCGATAAGGGCGCGGGTTGTGACCAAGAAAGGTCGACTAAGGATGATCGGAAAATCAGAAAGTGAGCTAGGAACTTCCATATCTAAAACAAGAAAGTCAACAGGAAAACAGAGACTGTTGACCCTAACCACCACGTCTTCCACCACACCCTTCGAAATTTTGACAGAACGATCTGCCAACTGTAACATAACAGGGGTGGGTTTCATATCTCCCAAGGAAAATTTTTCGAGCATGATGGTCGGTATAAGATTTATGGAAGATCCTAGATCAAGCAGGGCACAGTTAAAATTGCGGCCTTGGATGCTATAGGAAATGAGCGGTGTACCCGGATCTTTCTACTTCAGTGGTAGGTTTGACAGTATAGCACAACTCGCATGAGGCGAGAGAACCACCGGATTCTTAGTTTTCTTTGACTGTCACCTGGGTGTTGTGTAGTCTTTGAAAAATCGGGCGACAGTAGGTATGTGGTCGATAGCCCCGAGAAGGCACACCTTGATTTCTACATCCCTAAACAAATTACGTAG
Organism: Thalassia testudinum; assembly: GCA_037157565.1. NCBI lineage: Eukaryota > Viridiplantae > Streptophyta > Magnoliopsida > Alismatales > Hydrocharitaceae > Thalassia > Thalassia testudinum. Next base: position 9,446,904 of record JAZHRO010000058.1, on the reverse strand, counting down.
GTTATCAAAGGCCTGCGTATCTTTCTTTTTGCCTTTTGGCTCCCTCAGTAGAGCCTCAAGGAATAGGACTGATTCTGGCACCAATTTGGGTGTATTATCCTCTCGCGAATGCGGTGTGCATCCTGAATGGAAGGGCGAAGAAGAAGACGAGCCAGGATCAAGTCGAGGCAAATCGACAGTCTGCTTACCACTCCTCGTAGTGATAGCATTGGACGATGCAGGTCTAGTGGGATCATACGGCAGAGGAGGGTTCGCAATGGGGACATAAGAGTGCGGTGCTGCAGTGGGATTAGCCTAAAATCCTGGTGGAATGCTCGGAGCCTGCAGAATTTGATGAACCTGTCCCTGAGAAGATTGTACCTGTGGTTGAGGACCATAGGGTACGAAATTTCATGGGTTGGGAACAGGTTGGGCGGGAAGAGTGCCCTGAGATCGAGTCGCCATGCATAGTTGACTTATCTCAGCATTCTGCTACGCCAATTGGTGCTGAAGAGAGGTCATGTTCTCTTCATGGCGCTTTGACATATCCGTCATCATTCGCATCAATTTGTCAAGAGGACTTGATGTGTGTTCGATTTGCGGTACGCAAGGGCCTGATGGTGGATTCGCCATAGGATTAGATTGGGCCCTTGGGATGACAGGTGCGGACGGTCGCATTGGTCCACCCGCAGGGTTTTGGCACTGCGGGTTGTTGGACCATGCGAAGTTCAAATGATTATGCCACCCTGGGTTATAAGTGGTAGAGAATGGGTTGTTCCCCAGGGCGCAAGCATCTTCTATGCCAGAAGACGTGTCCGCATGTAGATATGCGTCCGAGCACATGGAGGCTTGGTCCTCCGTGTTGAAATATTGGCTCGCAGAAGCCAATTCCACATGACTTACCGAGTCGCTTGGCGCGACACTCGGTAAGGAAGGTCTTACGGGGTTTCTAGGGATAAGCCTGGTGTTGGAAGAATTTGGATTGTGACGAAGTGGTGAAGAGGTGGTGTTTGCCAGAGATCGGGCGGGGTTGGCCAGAAGCTCGTCTAGCTTCTTGTGCACGACGTAGACTTCATCCAATTTTTGTGCAATAAGGCTTAGATCAGTAAATGAATAGGAGGGTCCCGTGTCAACTTCGTGGACATTTCAGGGCTGGCTGGTACGATTAAAGGTGATAATGGAAGTATTGTTCATTGAGTTTTCACTCATATTTTCAAACAATTCAAATGCTCCATTCTCGTCTTTATTCATAAAGTTCCCTCCGTAGGAAGCGTCTGCAATCTGCTTCAAAGTCTCATTTAGCCCGTAGTAGAAAATCTGGGCTATATGCCACTTAGGCAGACCGTGGTGCGGACACTTCCTAAGGAGGTCATTATACCTCTTCCATGCCTCATGAAATTGTTCGCCGTTTTGTTGCGTAAAAGAGGTGATAGCACGGCGAAGTGCATTGGTTCGCCCGATTGGGAAGAACTTCTTGAGAAACGCTGTTCACATCTCTTCCCAAGAGTGGATGGTTCTCCCAAGGGTGCGTAACCACTGCGACGCTTTATCCCGCAATGAAAACGGGAACATTTTCATGAGGACTATAGGTAACTCGACATTTCTTGGTTTAATTGTTTCAGCCAGTCGGGTTAGGTCTTCCAAGTGGAGAAAAGGATCTTCACTTGCAAGACCATGGAAGTGAAAATTTATTAGACCAATAATGTTAGGTTTCAGTTCAAAGTCGTCCCCGCCCATGGGGACCCGGATTTGTCCTATGGTCTCTGTAGCAGTAGGATTCTGATAGGAGCTAAGAGACCTAGGCTCCTCCCGTTCGGGAGGGTTCTGCATTTCCTCCAATGTTTCCCGAATGGCTTCCATTTGCCAATTATACATCTCCATTTGGGCTTGGAGGCGGGCTATGGGATCTAAGGCTCCACCACCTGGTGGGTTCTGAGGGCGATTTCCTCCCTTGGGATTTGGGGGTGGGCGTGCAGCCATGTTTGTGGAGGAGGAGGACGATTTGGCTTCTCTTCTAGATTTATCAGGAAATTCAAACAGTTCAGGGTTTTGTGACCTCCTCCCAAACATGCACTACCGCAGGAAGAATTGGGGAGATAAGAAGGGAAAAGAGATGAGAGAAATGACGCCGCAAAGGTACACTTGATGAAAAATCAATTCAATCAAATTCCTAACCTCTACAGTGTGCCCTTAGACCTAAAGATCTAAGTTACCTACTATCATGAACTACGGAACCGAATGCGAGCACCGCGGAACCACTGGGCCAGATTGAAAGGCCGTTTGCCCCAGTCTTAGACACCTGATAGCACGTGGGAACTCTTACCAGCACGTAGACGCTACACGCAGGTAGTTAGACCTCCAATCCTTAGTAAGGGTTACTACCAATTTTGGTTAGAGGCTTAGGGTCAAGTGCTTTTGGAATGTGAAGGGCGTTGTTTACGGGTAATGCCCACGTGATTGATTTTTCAAGTGTGTAAAACAAGCATGCAACAGGGAAATCTCCCCGAATTGAAGTTTTTAATTGGTGAATGGTTTTTAGAGTTCAGCCTTAAGTAGTATGAATTTTAGGATTTCGTTGAAATACCAATTCAACCAATCTCCAAGTTTTGAGAGAATACAAGTTTTCTTCTAAGCCCAACAAACCCTTCTTCAATATCAGTTGGTTAATGCATGCTACAATGCAATGGGCTACCCTAAATGGAGATTTCTACGTGTGGATGCACGAATCAGTTTTAGATTAGTGTGAAAGGGAGCTAAAGCACTTCAATTCAAGTACTCCCAATCACCAGAAAGATTTCCACACAGGGCTCAACCAAAAGATAAAGAAAATCAAATTATCAGGGTTGAATTATTTGGGATCGAATCTTAGGCAAGTTGAAAAGTTGTGGTGGGGTTGGAATCAACTCAATTCCAAGTCTCCCTACCAAAAATGTGATTCCGAATTTGCAGATAAGTGAGGCAAAAGAGGGGTGCAATCAATCATTTTGTGTTTGCCTCAGAGAATACTTCACACGGTAAAAAATTCAGGAATCAAGATTCTTGGATTTTCGCTATGCGAAGTAAGGCGGGAAATTCCGGGGCGGTGGGAGTAAAGACAATCAATCAAACAAGTGAATTTTAATCCACTTGCCCCAAGAGATCCCAAGAAGTTTTTCTAGTTTTAGTTTTTAGTTTTTTTTTTTATTAAGGTGACAAGTTAACCCTAGTTGGTAAGAAAAGAAGACCTACTTGTTTAGCAACGTGTGCGAAGCTCCAATGCAGTGTCGGCATCTTCACTCTCTCGTTCCCGCCTTGGATCTGCTCACGTCTTCGACTTCGTCTGCCTCTCTTCTCCTTGCAACAGGTTTACCTGCACATCAAAAACAAAAACACCCGTGAAGAGAAGGGTGTAAGAAGAGAAAAAATTACAGGAATGGAGTAAAAACTTACTTGAAGGCGCACTTCCCCGGCAACGTCACCAGAAAAGGTGTGGTGTCGGACCCGAATAGGTTGTTAATATGATGATTTTATCGTTGAAGTGTGAATAGTGGTTAACCTAAATCAGACCTAACAATCTCTTTACAAAATTTTTAACCTGGCCTACTTGATTTTATCTTGGTCACTTTTAGGCCTAGGGTCGAACTCAGGGAAGTGGGGTTACAAGTCAAGTTTCTACGTCTTTCCTACAACGAATCTCTTCCGTGCGTTTATTGTATTTTTAGTGTTTTTTCTATTTAGATTTTTTTCTAGTAATCTTTGTCCTTGAGGCACACCCTCAAAATTGGGTTCTTGGCTTTGAGCCAAAACAGGGTTCCAAAATGGGTCTTGCTATTCGCAAGATAGATACCTGCAAGTCAAGGATTATCTTTTCTCTTTTATATATTTTTTTCTATCTTTTTATGGGCATGCAAGAGAAATAGAAGTAAATACAGTATAGATATATATGTATATACTATATATGTATAGAGGGGTGGGGGTGGAGGCAGAGATGGAGTGTAGCACGGTGTCAAGTCGGTCATCGTCTAGAACGATGCAACCAACACGACGAGGTGCCGCGTGGAGTGTAGGATGGATGGTGGAAGATGTGTGTGACCAAGCTTTTTGTACGTGTATATCGGGGAATATCAGCAACTGGTGCAGATATTCCCGCAATACCACATATGGGAAATAAAGTGAAAATAAATATATATGTATATATGTAAATATATCTATATATACATATATGGCTATAAATATATAGGTATATATATGTAGTTATATATGTATATATGTATATGTATATATATATAGGTATGTAAATATATATATATGTATGTATATGATACTATATAGATGTATATATATATATAAGTATATAGATATATGTATATATATGTATATGTATATATATAGACTAATACATAGTTATATAAGTACTAATATATGTATATATGTATATATATATATATATATGTATATGTAGATAAGTATATGTATATATGTAGATATATATGTATATATATATGTATATAGATATATGTATGTAGATATGTATATATATGTATACTAATACTTAGTTATATAAATACTATATATATATATATGTATATATATCAATATATATATGTATATGTATATATATATATGTATGTAATAGTGTATAGGTGTGTGTGTGTATGTGTGGAAGTGTGAGTGTATGTGTGTGTGAGCGTCGGTAAAGAGAGTGTTGTGAGAGAGAGTGAGAGAGAGAGAGAGCGGGAGAGAGAGAGCACTGCTGGAGGGTTAAGTCGTCCACGACCAGCGGGCGTCATCTAGAGGTCTCCACGCATGCGCAGGAGCGTATGCGTGATAGCGATAATACGCGGTTTGTTAAATACGTCGTTGTAACGCGCAAAATCGATCAACTCTTAAATTTATATTCCGAGATAGGGGAGTATCTAGGGTCGTCCAAGGAGGCAATATGGTTGCAAAATTGATTCTCTTGCTTGGAATATATCTCAACTTTCTTTTTGGTAATTTTCAATATACCATTTTTCTTTATTTTTGCACTAAGGCAACATGCGAACTAATGGCGGGAAAAGTGTTTACACTTCCAATTAAGTAAACAACTCTAAAGTAGCAAGTAGAGCCTCTCCCTAAGCTCACTCTAGGCAAGTGGAGACCTAGAATAATTAGGGAGAGGAAGTGAAGAATGCTGAAAATAAGCAAAAAGAAATGCAAACAAGATATGCGAAAAAGGCAACTAGATAAGTGATAAAGTGTTTAACAAAAATGCCTAGTAGAAGAATGCTTCTACTACTTGATAATTGAAGTAAAAGAAAACACAAATCCTCTAAATAGATGGTGAAGAAGAGGGCTTCTTGCTCCAAGGTTGGTGGCTCCCAAGCTTGAAAAGAATCCTTCAACTCCTTCCTTGCAGAACTCCGCCAAGGTGATGACCTCCAAGGCAAGCCCTAAGGGGGCGTGCCCTAAGTTTCTCTCCAAGGGTGGACGTCCACCCTAAGTCCTTCTCCCTTGCCTGGCCATCCTCCTTGAAGTGGAAGAGTCCTCCTCCTTGGCGTGGCCCAAGTTGAAGAGAGTGGGGAGAAGAAGGCACCAAAAGGGCTGGTGGTGTGCCCCTTTAATCTCCTTCTCTACTCCTTCTCCTTGGGCGTATGTATAGGTGGATGTAGGTAGAAAATACACTAAAGGAGGATGCCCAAAAATGGTGGTAGGTGGTGGCTTTTTATAGAATAGGAGGGGGGCTATGGTGACCTTTGAAATGGATGGCCAAGATGAGTTGATGGAGGTGGTTGGAGATCCCATGGCCAAGGAGAGTTGGCGCCACCTTAAAGGGCACCAAGGGGTAGTTATGGGTGTTGACACCCTTTGGTGTTGGCACCAAAATGGGCATTCTAGAAGGTCATTAGGTGGGGCCACCTTAAGGTTCTAGAAGGGGGGGTATGTGGATGGCTAGGATGGCTTATGTGGGTAGGTGTAGGGTGGATTTAAGGGGCTGAAAGTGGCGCCAATATAGAGGTGGTTAGGGGTGGTTTTTGGCGCCAACTTGAAGTGTCTTTTGGTGGAGATAATGGGGTGAAGGGATGGCTAGGAGGTGGCGCCAACTTGAGTAGAGTAGCTAGCTTAGGTAGGCTTGAGTTGGTGGAGCTAGCTAGGGTTGATTTTGGAGGTAATGAATGGCCAAGGAGCTGGTTGTTAGCTATGCTAAGCTAAGCTAAGATAAGCTAAGCTAGCTTAGCTAAAGGTGGAGTGGAGGAGAAGGTGTTGGAGCTAGGGTTTGGAGGAAGGAGCTGAGGAGGAGAGTCTGGAGCTGGAGCTGGAGCTGGCTGCTATTGAAGAGGCTGGCATGGGGCTACTCTAGCTGGCTTAGCTTGCTAGTTCTTTGCTAGCTACTAAGCCAAGCTAAAGTGAGCTAGCTTCTACCAAAATGAGCTGAGGTGAGCTAGGTCTGGTGCTCCCGGGGAGAATCAAGCTGGTTGAGGCAGCTAAGGTAGCTTAGCTCAACTGAGTTGAGCTAAGCTGAGTCCCCGGGAGCTGGACTTGAGCTTCCTGAGCTGAGATGAATTCTTCTTCAGCTGGCTGGAGTTGAGTGGAGCTGAATGTAGCTGGATCTGAGCTGGGGTGAACTCCTGTCAACTCAGCTGAGCTAGCTAGAGCTCCCTGTGAACTAGTGGGAGCTGAGATGAGCTAGACTCAGCTAAGTTGAGCTGGATCTGAGCTGACTTGAGCTAGGGTGAGCTAAGATGAACTCTCTTGAGCTGCCATCCAGCTGAGATTAGCTGAATGGAGCTGGGATGAGCTAACCCTAGTTCAAGTAAGCTAGGTTCCAGCTGCGGTGAGCTGGATCAAGCTGAGGTGAGCTGGATCAAGCTGAGGTGAGCTGGATTAGGCTGAGTTCCAGCTAGTCTGGGCTTCTCCTTCACCATTTGCCTTCTTGAGTGCTAGGGCTTTAGGGATCTGTGCATCTGTACATCCCTAACACTCACAAAAACTCATTAAAATGACAATAAAAAAATGCAATGCATGCCTATCCTAATTTATGCCTAAATGCAGCCCAAAAACCCGTTTACGGAGTAAAATCCTAAGAGCTAGGTTTGTTTTAATGCATAAGAATGATGATAAACTGGCGTTTATCAATGCGCGCAGAGGACGTGCGCTAGAGGGAGTGGCGCGGAGAGGTGCACGCGGGGAAGTGGGGTGGGCGAAGGCAGGCGTACACGGGCTGGCAGACGCGCGAGCGGGCGCGACGCAGGCGAAGGCCGGTTGCAGTGTGCCGGGTGATCGGATAAGTGAGAAGCTTTCCGATCACCACAATGTAGCCATAGTGTCGCGCAGACTGGCGTGAATAGTGGCTACAGTGTAAGGCCGCGCCGCGTAATCAGGAATTGTAGGTGCTGTGAGTGCGGCCGGCTCGCGTCTGGTGCGCACGGGCTGGCGTGAGAGGAAGAAGGTCTGCACCGGCCGGTTGCGAGTGCGGAGAAGTTTGCGATAGAGCGCGCGGAGAGGGAGTTGGCATGCACGGTGGAGGGCAAGGGTGACCTGCTGCTTGCACAGTGGCTTGCGGGTGCTGGCAAGGGTGCGGTGAAGCGTGGCTGGCCACTGCAGTGGCACGTGGTGGCCGGTTGCGGAAGAGACTGCGACAGGGCATGCGGAGAAGCTGGAGGCGGAGGCGCCTGCAGGCGCATGCGGAAGGCGAGGGCGGCCTACAGGCTTGCGTGGACAGAGGTGGTGAGGCTCCTGCGTGCGACTGCTACTGCCGCCTTGCTGGAGCTTTGAGCTTCAAGCTTGAAGCCTGCGGCAATGGCTGAAGTGGCGTGGAAGGTGAAAACGGTGAAGAAGGACACCACGCCCACCAGCTCTTTGAAGAGCTGGGCAGTGGTGATTTCACGGTGGTGGGTGCTCACCACAGTGAATACTCCTGTCCGTCGGGTGTCTCCTCAGAGGAGGTGGGCCAGCGTATGGAGGGAAAGGGAGGAGAGGGTGGTGGCCTAGAAGGAGAAGTGTTGGGTTTTTGGCTGGGGACCAGGCTGCTGATGAAGAAGAAGTCGTGGTCCTTTTATAGAAGAAGAAAGCCATGCACAACCATGCCCTGGTTGTGCATGGCTTGCTCATGGCTTGGCAGGGAGTGGCCTGCTGTGGCTGGCAGGGAGAGGGCTGCTGCAGGGAAGCATGGCGCAAGGAGAAGTTGTTCCATGCAGCCGCGGGGAAGATTTAAAAATCAAGTGAAATAAAAAATAAAAAGATGGTGAATTTGCAAAGATGCACTTGAGGAAAAATGTTAATTTCAAGGCCACTTATTTACTCTCCTCCCCTCTCAATTAAATGCATGTATGCGTCTATATTCACAAATGCGACTATGTCTACCTAATATGCACTGATAATGCTAGGAAATAGCACAAGACGGCACAATTGCAGGCATATTTTTGCGGTGCAATCACCCATTAGTGGTGTGGAGTTTACTTGGAGGAATGGCAGTGGACAGGTTTCCAAATTGGATAGATTTTTTGGCAGTCCTAGCTTGTTGGAGAGGCATCAATTATCTGCAGTTATGAGCCTTGATAGGCCTTTCTCTGACCACACTCCGCCTGTGTGGGGCAGTAGGATGAATTCAGACATTGGTTCATACTTCAAACTCAAGAGATCTTGGTTTAGGGAAGAAGGTTTTGTGCAAATGGTGACCCAGTGGTGGCAAAACAAGACAATGCAAGGTACTGCTACACAATAGCTAGCTACAAAATTATCAAGCCTGCGTGATGTGCTGAAAGAATATGAGTAGGCTGTGACTCTGATCAGAGAATAGAAGAGGAGGGAAGCTCTGGCAATAATCAGGGACCTGGATCTGAAAGAATGCAGGCAGTCCTTGAACCACCAGGAACAGCAGCTAAGGCAGCAGATGCAAGTTGCAGTGGGGGAAGAGGATCTGAAAGCAGAAATGGATTGGCATGAAAGATCAAGACAGCTATGGCTCAAAGAGGGTGATGCGAACATGAAGTTTTTCCATCTTGCGGCCGGTGCTAGGAGGAGATTCAATCTTATCTGATCTATTAAAGTTGAAGAGAGAATTGTTACCTCTGTTAGTGAAATCAGAACTGAAGCAAGTAAATATTTTAAAGATATATCCAAGGCTACTCCAAGAGGTTCTTGGAGGATGGCATCGATGGACTTCCCCTGTGTTAGTGACGATCAGAGAGACATGCTTGTCACCCCTATATCTGAACAAGAAGTACTAAAAGCTATTAAAGATTTAAATAATGAAGGTGCTCCTGGTCCGGATGGATTTCAGGTGTTCTTTTACAGAGAGCTGTGGAGTGCTGTTAAGGTGGATGTTTTAAAGGTTATTCATGAATTTGAACTGGGCAACTCTGGATTTGAGAGGTTGAACAAGTCCTATCTGTTTTTGCTTCCTAAGAAATCAGGTGCAGAGAGATTTTCTGATTACAGACCCATTACACTATCTAATTCCATCTACCTTATTATTAGTAAGTTATAGCTAACAGACTGCGGGAGGTTTTAAAGGACTTGATAATGCCTATTTAGTTAGCTTTTCTTCCTGGGAGATCATTACAAGAGTCCTTCATTGTTGCGCAGGAGATGGTAATGGGTTGGCACAGGAGAAAGACCAAGGCCTTTTTATGGAAAGTAGATTTTTCCAAGGCCTATGACTCAATTTCCTGGTCATATTTGTGGGAGATTCTTAGAAGAAGGAAGCTTCCACCTTTATTGATACAATGGGTGAAGAGGTGCATTACGACAGCCTCTTTTTCCCCATTGATAAATGGTAAACCATGTCGCTCTTGGATTCAGCCCCAGTGTGGAGTTAGGCAAGGCTGCCCAATTCCTCCTCTGATTTTCAACCTTGCTGTGGATACTTTGGCTAGATTTGCTTGCAAACTGGCAGTGGATGGTTTTATAAGGGGGTATTCAATGTCTAATCATAGGGCTCTAGCCCCTATACTCCAATGTGCAGATGATACTATTTTTTTTGTGGAAGGGGGGAAGAGAGAAGTGCAAGCACTTATACATATGGTAAAGATTTTTGGAGAGATTTCTGGTCTCAGACTAAATGGAAATAAATCCTCCCTGGTCTGCTTTGGGATGAACAGTGTGTTACAGAATGGCATCTCCACCATTCTGGGTACACCTGTGGTTTCACTGCCTATTAAATATCTGGGTCTGCCTTTAAAATTTTCTAAGATGAAGAAAGCAGATTGGTCTTTCCTTTTTGAAAAGGTAGCTACGAAATTGGAGGGCTGGAGCAGTAGATACCTATCAAAAGTGGGGAGGTATATATTACTGAATTCCATCATCACTTCGATTCCAGTATTCTTTTTCTTTGTCCTTAAATCCCCGAACTCAATCTAGAAAAAGCTAGATGTGATGTGCAAAAGATTCTTTTAAGGGGCCTCTCATCAACAACAACAACAACCAAGCCTTTTCCCACACTAAGTGGGGTCGGCTATATGGATTCTTTGCCTCCACACAGATCGATTTTCAGCCATTTTAGGACTTAAATTAAAGTAATTGAGGTCACACTTAATAGTTTCCTTCCAACACTTGTTTGGTCTTCCTCGCCCCCTCTTAGCAGGTTCAGCCTCCAACTTCTCACATCTCCTAACTGGAGCATCTAGTGGCCTTCTTTGTAAATGTCCAAACCATCTTAGATGGGCCTCTCTCATTTTATCCTCTATCGGTGCCACCCTAACCCTGTTTCTAATAAATTCATTTGAAATACGGTCCTTTCTTGTATGACCACACATCCATCTTAACATCTTCATTTCTGCCACAGATATCTTTTGTACATGCCTATAGTTTATAGCCCAGCATTCAGAACCGTACAACATGGCTGATCTTACCACAGCTCGATAGTATTTTCCTTTGACTTTTAAAGGAACCTTCTTATCACAGAGAACACCAGAAGCACCCCTCCATTTCAACCACCCTGCATTAATTCTATGGGTAACATCACCATCAATTCCACCATCATGTTGGAAAATGGATCCCAAGTACTTAAAAATATCTTTCATTGGAATGCACTCTTCTCCAATTTTTACATCAATCCCTTCATTGTTCCCTCTACTACTAAACTTACATTCCATATACTCAGTCTTCGTCCTACTTATGCATAATCCTTTATCTTCCAGGGCTTCTCTCCAAAGCTCAAGTTTTCTGTTCACTCCATCTCTTGTCTCATCAACCAACACAATGTCATCAGCAAAAAGCATACACCAAGGCACCTCAACTTGGATATGCTTCGTCAACTCATCCATAACCAAGGCAAAAAGTAAGGGCTTAAAGTCGAACCTTGATGCAGACCAATGGAGATATCAAAGTAGTCTGTCAAATCATCCTTAGTCTTTACACAAGCTATAGCTCCATAGTACATATCCTTAATGAGGTTGATATATATAATTGGCACTTTTCTCTTCTCCAAAATTCTCCACAAGATATCTCTTGGGACAGAATCATAGGCCTTCTCCAAATCAATAAAAACCATATGTAAATCCTTTTTCTTCACTTTGTAAGTCTCCATCATACGTCTCAAGAGGTGTATTGCCTCAATAGTAGACCTGCCTGGCATAAAGCTAAATTAATTTTTAGTTACCATAGAGACTTGCCTCACCCTTCTTTCAATTATTCTTTCCCAAAGTTTCATCGTATGACTCATCAACTTAATACCTCTATAGTTGGAACAATCTTGTATATCACCTTTGTTCTTGTATAAAGGTACCACAAAACTTTTACTCCATTCCTCTGGCATCTTCTTGCCTCTCCACATAGTATTAAATAAATTTGTGAGCCAAGTTATACCCCGTTCTCCCGTCATTCTCCAGATGTCTATAGGAATATCATTAGGCCCAACAACCCTCCCACTTTTTATCATCTTCAGAGCCTCCTCTACTTCTTTCTTTTGTATCCTTTGATAACAAGATCGATTCACATACTCTTCAGAGTTAACTAACTCCCCTAAGATGATATCATTCTTTTGTTTTTCATCAAAAAGCTTATGAAAATATCTTTTCCATCTTGTCTTTATATCCTCACTAGCTATAAGCACCCTTCCTTCTTCATCCTTGATGCATCTTACATGCGTAAGGTCCTTTGCTTTCCGCTCTCTTGCTTTAGCTAACTTGAAAATATCTTTTTCACCTTCTTTAGAATCAAGTTTCTTATAAAAATGCTCCCAAGCTTTTGCTTTTGCTTCACTAACAATTTTCTTTGCATCTTTCTTTGCTCTTTTATAGTTTTCCATATTTTCATCGGTCTTATCTCGATATAAGGCTTTAAAACAGGCTCTTTTAATTTTAAGCTTCTCCTGCACTTCCTCACTCCACCACCAAGCCTCCTTTTGTCCTAGAACACCTCCTTTAGACACGCCTAACACCTCCTTTGCCACCTTCCTAATACAGTTTGCCATATTTAACCACATTTCATCAGCACTACCATCAAGATCCCAAGCCTTTTGTTGCATCATCTTCTCTTTAAATCTCACTTGCTCTTTCTTAAGATTCCACCATTTAATTCTCAAATTCTTAGACACTAATTTTCTCTTTTTTGCCTTCTTCAAATGAACATCCAACACCAAAAGACGATGTTGAGCAGTTAAACTCTCCCCTGGAATAATCTTGTAATCCTTACAAGATAAACGATCCCTTCTTCTCAAAGCAAAGTAATTGATCTGCGTTCTCGTTAAGCCACTTTTATAGGTAATCAAATGCTCTTCCCATTTTTTGAAGAAAGTATTTGCTATGAAAAGATCATAAGCCATAGCAAAATCAAGGAACGTCTTCCCTTCTTCATTCCTAACACCAAAACCATGATTTCCATGCACTCCTGCATACTCTAAAGCATCTTTTCCCACATGCCCATTTAAATCTCCACCCAAGCAAATCATTTCAGTCTGTGGGATTCCTTGAATTATCATATCAAGCTCTCCCCAAAATTTGTTCTTTATTCTTTCCTCTAGACCAACTTGAGGTGCATAAACTGAAATGACATTCAAGATCTCTTCTTCTAAGATTAATTTTATCAAAATAATTCGATCACCTAATCTCTTAACCTCAACCACGCTCTCCTTCAAATCCTTATGAATCATAATAGCCACGCCGTTTCTACCTTTGTCCTTTCCTGAATACCAAAGTTTGAAACCTGTTCTCTCGATTTCCTTTGCTTTTTCACCAACCCACTTAGTCTCTTGAAGGTAAAGAATTTGAATCCTTCTCCTTACCATTGTATCCACAATCTCCATGAGCTTGTTGGTCAAGGGGCCTCTCATCAAGGGGTTTTTTTTCAACCTTTGAAGTGGGAATCAATTTGCAAGCCAAAAAAGATGAGAGGTATGGGTGTTAGATCCCTTAAGGAATTCAATGAAGCTCTGCTATTGAAGTGGGCTATTCGGTTGTTGCAAAGAGAAAAAAAATCTGGACAGAAATTATTCAGGACAGTTATGGGACTGCCAATGATGAGAATAATCATCTAAACCCTCGTAAACCTTCCCCCTTTTGGTCTTCAGTTGTGCTCGCCCTGAGGGACAATTGAAATTTTTTCAAATCTGTATTAGGTGATAGGAAAAGCTTCAAGTTTTGGCTAGAAAATTGGGTACATGGAGGGGTGTTTAAAGACAGGTTCCCCCTTGCTTATGCAGCGGCTTCAGATAAAAATGCTGTGGTGTCTGATTATTGGGATGCGGAATCTAAACAATGGTTTTTCAATAATGTTGGGGGGAATAATCATGAAACAAGAACACGAGTAGAGAATGAACGTCTCATGCAAGAACTTGCTGCCTTCAAACCCATGCCTCATGAATATGACACATACAAATGGGAGGGTAAATTTTCTACTAGGCTACTTATGACAGATTGATAATGTCCTCCAGAATGGCAGAAGTTGATGAGATGGGGAAGAAGCTATGGAATTTAAAAATACCATTAAAGATACAAATTTTTTTATGGCTCTGCAGAAGGGATGGCTTCATTACTGGAGATCTAAGGCATAGGAGGATGGGCACCCCCACCCAGTTTTGTCACTTATGTGGGATGCATAATGATTCTAGCATTCATATCTTTTCTTCATGCACGATCACTGATTATGTATGGAGGAGAGTATGTAATGAGTCTCTACCCACATGGGAGAATTTGTGGCATTGTCTTGTGGATGGGAATAAGCCATGTTTACATATGGTGGCTGTGTTATGGGCTGTATGGAGGGCTAGAAATGAGTGTGTTTTTCAGGAGACCCCAGTGTATGTGGATAATATTGTAAATTTTTGCTAGAGTCTCATACAGCATTGGGGTTCGATCATGTAATTATTTCTTTATTATTAATAATAGCTCTCCTGGTTTGCTATCGGTGATTCGATAGCATTCCTTTCTTTCTCAAAAGAGAAAAAGTTATTCATTCTGTTCTACTTGGACCTGCAGTGACAAGGAAGGTCGAGTTAGGGAAACCCTATAACCTGTGGGGGCACTCTACCATGTAGGGGTCTTCGCGAGACTCTCCCTTCCTGGCTGCCCAGATAATTCTTAGGTGGACAACTTTCTGATCTAGGGGTATCATCCGCCCCTAACCTTTATAGTCATCGAAAGATATTTGGGTGTCTTGATTGGGTCCATCACACCTTCTATCCCTCATCTTCTCCATCAGTGCATGGGAGGAGGTCCTCAAGACCACCCTTGAGGCCTCCATTAGCTATTCACTCTCGTCAAGGCCAAGCCTCGACCTCCCTGTTTGTGCAACAACCTGACTAGATCGATATCTCTTCTGCTTCATCTAAGCCTAGATCTCCATCTATAATCATGGAGCACCCAGCAGAAGAAGAAAACAATGTCCAGAATTAGCTTCAGCGCCTCAACGATGTATTCCAGGTTTTCATGAATTCACCGCAACGTCTTATGATGCGGGATCATTACAATCCTGCTGCGGTGCCAATTGAACCTCGAGTTTAAATCTCGGCTGGAGGTCCTGATACTAAACTCAAGCCCAACATGATTCATGCTATTCCTAAATTTCATGGGCTTAATTGTGAAGATCCCTTCCAACATATCAAGAAACTCAAGCATCTGGCCCAGAATTTCGGGTCAAAAGCTCAAAATCAGGATATCTTGCTCATGAAGATGTTCACCTTCTCTCTTATGGACAAGGCTACTCACTGGTACCAAACCCTAACTCGTCCGATCAACACATGGGCTGAATTGCAATTTGAGTTTCTGAAAAAGTTCTTCCCTATTGGTCAAACAAATGCTTTGAGACACTATATCACGCATTTCATGCAAAATGCAGGAGAACCGCTTCATGAGGCATGGGATCGCTTTCTAGATCTCATGCAAAAGTGCCCCCACCACGGAGTTCCTAAATGGGAACAAGTTCAATTTTTTTACCAGGGACTCCATGAGGACATTAGATTGTTCGTCAATGCGACCTGTGGAAGAAACATCATGGGTCAACACAAAGACACCGTGTGGTAGATTCTTGAGAACATGTGCAAGAACTCCATCAATAATGAATCCATGGGCATGTTCGACCGGACGAATGCCTGTGCATTGACGAATCCACGGGGAGCACATGAGATGTAGGGCCTGTCCTCTTTCGTCGACTTGGAGTTAATGGCCAGTCGCCTAGACAAGGTCTCGATCATTGAGAAGAAGGTGGATGAGCTAACTCGACATCTGCAGCAAGCACCTCTGCTCAAAACCCATTTGCACAACCACCCTCTGGGAGGGAGGCTATGCGTAACATCTACCATCGATCTTCTCAGGGGATGGATCCACATCTACCCCCATTTGATCTAGGGTTCAGAGGAAACTCCGAATCTAGCTACTCTAGTTGGGGGAACTCTGAACCCTCGTCTTCTGATTTCTTCGAGGTTCCTCAGACTTGTGAGGACCTCAACGCCATCCAAAATGATCCTTTCTCAAACACTTATAACCCTGGATGGCATAATCATCCTAACTTCACGTAGTCAGGGAATAATAAAAATCAGAGACCTCAATATCAGCCCTGACCATAAGCTTCTCATCCATATCAGCTGCCTCAGCCTAGGCCCAACCCGACTTACCAATCCAGGACAACTCGAGAAGATTAAATGACCCTGATCCTTCAGACTCTGACTGACATTCAGAAAATGAATGCGGCTATGCAAAAACAACATAAAGATGAGATCACAAAGGTTCACAATCAACTCGCCCAGATGGCAAATCCCCTCCAACCTGGTGCACTCCCTTCGCAACCTCTGCCCAATCCAAATAACATGCCAAACTAGAGGAGCATTATGAACCCAACTTGGGGCCAGGCTCACTACATCTATCAAGCCCCTTCTGCTCCATCACCCGTCGGGATGGAGGCTTCGTCATCATACGTGGGTTATCAACAGCAACCACCTCTTTTGCCTACCCCAACCTAGAACCAGGCAAGACTGAACTCTGTTACCACCCATAGTAGCAAAATAACTTAGGACCCACCTTATCCAATCCACTCTTAGCCTGGCAGTTCGCACCAAAACCCTAGGTTGGTTATCCAGGATACCCCTATCCCAAATCAAGAACCTGGACCAATTCTAGAGGAACCTGCAGAGGTTCCATTCCCGGAGGCCTTGACCAAAGGAAAGAGGAAGCCCAAACCCGTAGTTCTCGAGGAGGACCTGGTCAAGCTCTTCGAGTAGGTCCAAATAAACATCCCATTGATGGATGTAATTCGCCACGTACCGACTTATGCGAGATTTCTGAAGGACGTATGTACAACTAAGCGTAAGCTGTGAACCAAAGGCGGGAATCCAATCGTACTGTCAGAGCAAGTCAACTCCATCATCTTGAGTAAACTCCCGCTTAAGGTAAAAGACCCTGGTACCCCTCTGATTTCATGCAAGATCGGTGATTTAGAGTTCAATAGAGCCCTTTTAGACTTAGGAGCTTCCATCAATTTGATCCCTATGTCCCTATTAGATCATTTAGAGGAGACTGTGCTAAAACCAACTGAGGTGACTTTCCAGTTAACAAATTGATCGATTAAGTCACCTAGAGGAGTTCTCGAGGATGTTCTAGTTCGAATCTGCGATTTCTACTTTCCTGTGGACTTCATTGTGTTGGATATGGAGACTCCTGAGAATCTCAAGAATACACCAATTACACTAGGTAGACTGTTCTTAGCGACAGCTAGGGAGAACATTAATTGCGAAGAGGGCCAAATTGAATTGAAATTCGGAAATAAGACACTAAAAATTGATATATTTAAGGCTCGGAAAGGAATTAACGGCAGGCAATGGAACAAGTATGTGACATCAGTTCTATGGTTGAGGACATGTTTCCCGAGGATGACCCAATTATCCTTAATCCTCAACCCCAAGCAAATCATACCTTGCAGATAGAGGAGCCTAGCACCAATCTAGACCCACCCACAGCTCCCACCTTTTCTTCTGAGGCCCATCCCGAACCACTTGCTATTGCTGATAATCCCATTATGGAACTAAAGCCTCTTCCCGATCATCTGAAGTACGTCTTTTTGGGTTCCGATCAAACATTTCCAATGATTATCAATTCCCACCTCACCTCTGATCAGGAAACACGTCTGATTTCTATCCTCCAACAGCAACGGAGAGCCATTGGTTGGACTCTCGATGATTTAACTAGCATTAGCCCTTTGTATTGCACACACCGCATTTATATCAAAGAGGGCACATGACCATCCCGTGAAAAACAGAGACGTCTGAATCCTAATCTGTAGGAGGTCATGAAGAAGGAGATCATCAAGTGATTAGATGCAAGGATCATCTACCCAATCTCCAACAATCGGTGGGTGAGTCCAATCCAGGTTATGCCTAAGAAGGCAGGACTCACCGTGATCACGATTGAAACCAGAGAGACCATCCAACCTGTACAGTGAACTTGTGGATGGTCTACATTGATTATAGAAAACTGAATGCCTCTACGAAGAAGGATCATTTCCCACTACCATTCATTGATCAGATACTCGAGAAACTAGCGGGAAATCAATTCTTCTGCTTTTTGGATGCGTACTCCGGTTATAATCAGGTGGCAATCCATCCTAAGGACCAAGAGAAGACCACCTTCACCTACCCCTACGGGACATACGCATTCCGTAGGATGCCTTTCAGTCTTTGTAATGCACCCGCTACCTTTCAGCAGTGCATGCTTGCCATATTCTCAGATATGGTAGGTGAATACCTTGAAGTCTGCATGGACAAATTCTCGGTATTTGGGGAATCTTTTGACGATTGCTGCCTGCACTTGGTCTAAATCCTCAAGCGTTGCATCAACGTGAATTTGGTTCTTTCCTAGGAAAAGAGCCATTTCATGGTTCCTGAGGGAATTGTCCTGGGTCACCTTGTTTCTGAGAATGGCATCCAGGTTGATCGAGCCAAGGTTAATTTGATTTCTAAACTACCCATGCCTAGCTCGGCCAAGGACATCCTCTCTTTTCTAGGGCACGTCAATTTTTACCATCATTTCATTCTCGATTTCTCAAAAATCATGCACCCCCTGACTAATCTTCTCTCAAAGGATGTCCCTTTCGAGATCATCGATGAGTGCACTCACGCATTTGAGAGCCTACATGATCGAGTTACTCAAGAACCAATCCTACAATCCCCTGACTGGTTTCTACCCTTTGAGATCATGTGCGATGTATCTGACTACGTAGTAGGGGCGGTGCTTGGGCAGAAAGTTGATAGGAAACCTATGGTCATCTACTACACCAGCAAGACGTTGGACGAGGCTCAGCGTAACTACACGGTTACTGAGAAAGAGCTGTTGGCAATAGTATTTGACCTAGAGAAATTTAGATCTTATCTTCTTAGTTCCCGTGTCATCATTTACTTAGATCACACCATTGTGAGGCACTCGCTTGCGAAGAAGGACGTGAAACCTTGATTAATCCGATGGATCTTGCTATTGCAAGAATTTGATCTCGAGATTCATGACAAGGCAGGAAAATAGAATGTGGTAGCTGACCATTTGTCTCATCTTCCTTCTTCAGTCATCGACCCATCTGGTCTGATCATCGAGCATTTTCCGGATGAGCATCTACTAGCCATTCACGGTCTCCTCTAGTTTACTGATATAGTGAACTACTTAGTTACGGGGAAATGCCCGCTAGATTAGGCAACTTCCAGGCGGGACAAGCTGATTTCCAAGGCCAAGTACTATATTTGGGAGGAACCATATCTCTTCAACATTGGCGATGATCAAGCAATCCTGAGATGCATTCCTAACAATGAGGTCAATGATGTGATCTCATTCTGTCACGACCAAGCCTGCGGTGGCCATTTCTCTAGGCGTAAAACCGCAACGAAAATTCTCCAGTGTGGGTTCTTCTGGCCCACGATGTTCAAAGATGCACAAATGTATTATAGGGCATGTGCTCGTTGTCAGACTCTCGACAACATAGGCCCGCGGGATATGATGCCCTTGAACCCAATAATTGTGTGTGAAATCTTTGACATATGAGGAATTGATTTCATGGGAGCCTTTCCCAGATCTAACGTCTTCAAATACATTTTGTTCACTATTGATTATCTCTCTAAATGGATTGAAGTTGTCCCCACGAGAACTAGCGATCATAAAGTTGTTCTTCGATTCATCCAGAAGAACATCTTTTCTAGATTTGGGGTTCCTAAGGACATCATCAGCGATGGTGAGTCTCATTTCAACAATGTGCACTTCCAGTCCCTAATGAAAAAGTATGGGGTGTCGCATCATATCTCAACTCCTTACCACCCTTAAACTAATGGATTGGCAGAACTGTCAAATCGAGAGATCAAGAAGATCCTTCAGGTCACTATTCGGTCTGATAGGAAGGACTGGTCTACTCGCCTTTTGGAAGCTTTGTAGGCCTATAGAACCGCCCACAAGACCCAATTAGGAATGTCTCCCTTCAGATTTATGTACGGAAAGGTGTGCCACCTTCCTGTAAAGATGGAGCATAAGGCTTATTGGACAGTATGGAAGTGCAATCTGGATCTGATGAAGGTTGGAATATACCATCGGTTGCAAATGAGCGAGATCGAGGAACTACGCAATGACGTGTATGAGAAATCATGTATCTACAAAGAGCGGGTCAAAGCCTTCCATGATAGGCACATTGTGTGAAAATCTTTCCACCCTGGTTAAAAAGTCCTACTCTTTGATGCCAAGCTCAAACTCTTCCCAGGAAAACTCAAATCTAAATGAATTGGACCTTTCTTAGTAAGAAAAATCTTTGAAAATGGAGCCATTGAAATTAGTGAACTCAGCCATGATTCTGAACCTTTTGTTATGAACGGTCAGAGACTTAAACCGTTCATCGAGCTCACCGACCTGAACATGGCTGAGTTATCTTTTGATCTCCATTCTCCCTGAGCTTATTACGCCTAGCTGATGGCGTTAAACTTAGCACTTAACGGGAGGCAACCCATCATCTTTTGAAAAAAAAACTCGAAATCCTTTTGACATATCTCCTTGCTGAAATCATATTGCACTTTAGGGATCTTCCATTAGAACAGTCGACTCCACCTCTGGTACACGTACCCAAGCTTGAAATCGTCCACAACAGTCAACCCGACCCATCCACCCACCATTTGAACCTGTTCTAATGTACAATCTAAGCTAAACTTGAACCTACCTAATTTACAATGAGGACATTGCAAATCGTAGGCATAGGGGGTATTAAAGTGCACAACGCCGTGAAAATCAAATCTCACAAAAGGATTTCATTATAAAAAAAAATGGAGGTTGAAGAAGGTCCATTTGAGAGAAAAAAAGAGAAAAAGGAGGGAGGAAAATTGAAAAGAAAAGAAAGAAGCAAAAAGATAAAGAAAAAATTGGAGTCCCTTAAAAGTAATATGGAACTTACCTAACTTCTAGGTTGGATCAAATGCTGAATTAAGACCTGGAAGGCTAAAACTTAAGGGATTAGTGACGAACACCGACCTTAGGCCTCTTGGATCTGTTCTGAGATTTAAACACTTACGTACTTGTCAAGATCTGGATTAATCCTCAAGAGGTTGAGGAAAATGCAAAGCTTGTGTATTAGGTCTAAGGCTTAGGGATTATTCAGCCCAGTTAACTGACCTCTAGTTTGTGGGACTCGATAACTTAAGCACCCTAAACCACACACAATCTGGTTTAGTGCACTTAAATATGAAATCATGCCAAAAAGCATTTATGCTATTCTGGAAATGGTCCTATGATCTAGATTAGGAGCGGCTCGAAAACATAAGTTGATTTGGATGAGTTTCCGTCACGAAGAGGTGGGAAATTCCCCTCAAAGATGCGTGATAACATATCATCTCCTTGGTGCTTGTCTCCTAGGATATCTAAATATCCAACCGGGGGCACGTAAGCACCTTGTGCTGGTTCAAATGCCATGAGCGGCATTATCATGAAATGTCAATTGCAAGGGTTTGGATTTAGCTACAAAACGCCATGGGCGGCACCATCTCAAAGTGTCGAAAGCCAGGTTCTGGGAGTTGCCATGGGCGGTGCTATCTCGAATCATCGATTGCCAGGGACCCTACGAGGATTGATGATGGGGGCAAGGAATCCGATACGGAATGTGTTTAGGGCCAATCAGAGGATGGATTTAAGGAAAAAGATAATGAAAAGAAAAAGAGAGAGAAAGCTCCCCATAAATAAAATTCTTTTATCTCTCTCTTCCAAAAATGCACTTGCAAACTAAACCTGGGCTAACCTTGTTACAAGCACGGGTGCTTTAATCACTGGGTCCAACAAACCTTAGGATAACTCCTGCGGGCCTTAGAAACCTTCGCGGCAGACTGAGGTGAAAGCTAGTCAGGTCTGAATCTAGGCTGGTACTTGAGTACCACTAGGCTTGTTGTTGGTATTAAGATCTGATTCCTAGAGATGCAGCTTAGTAGCGCATCCTGACAGTTACATCCGACCTTGATATCTAGTTTGCTCCATAAAATTTTGCTAAGGAACTAGCAAAAGTTAGGCATGGGGGTATCATGGGAACACCATCATAAGCCATAAATAGCTCAATTTGGTCTGGTAAAGTTGACAAAAGCTCCTACATAACCATCAGAGGGTCATATAAGCATAATGATCTGTTTTAAGAAGATAAGAAACCAGGGTTATTTCTACAATTTTAACCACATTTCACAAGTACAGAATAACCATGGGGTATTTCAGGGTTTATTAAAAGGTCATGTGGTCATTAATGTCTAATAAGTGGGTTCATGCAGATAGAAACGAGTTTTCACGAGTTTTGAGAATTAAATGATATTTGAAACCCTGAAAATAGACCTGCTTAATTCACTAAGGTTCTGTTTAGGATAAAATTCACTTAAACCTTCTATAAATCATAGAAAAATATTCTATAATATTTGGTATCATTAATTTGACCATTGAAACCCACTTTGACTTAAAACAGAGTCTTAGACAGATAGTTGCCCTAATTTGGATTTCTGCATAGTTTACCCAATCAAACCTGGTTAAAACCCAAATCTAACTTTACCATCATATTCCTTGGGTCCAAATTAGGTTGATACCAAAATTTGGGCCCAATCAGAGATTACCTTGACCAAGTTTGCCTTTTGGTCCTATCTAACTCTTTTTATCACACAATTTCCCTTAACTTTTTGAATTCCTCACAAATATGTCCCTAACTTTATCATCATCTTCACATTTAGGTCCCTTCCGCCATTGGTATGAACACATTGAGCTCCGATGAGATTCGGGTGAGATTTTCTCATTCGTTTCTCCACCAAACAATCCCAAATTTGAATCGGAGATTCCTTATGAATTTCTCTTCCAATTAAACCCGGTCTTGCTTCCTATTTCCTTCCCAATCTTCCATGCGAATGCATGAAAGATGTGGGTATCCCACAGGCATGCAATCTCCAAGCTTCCAAGCTTGGTTTCCAAGCTTGGAATGCCATTTTGAGGCCTATAAAAGACTCCCTGAGGACAAACCGTCCTCCTTAACGAGTTTTCGTCTGAGAAAACCGCCTCTTCACCATCTTCGTCCACCTACGAGCTTACCTCCGGTGACTCCCCTCTGCTTTCCTCTTTCGACCATCCAACCATGAAATTGGACAGTCGACTAGCTTCCCCTCTTCTTTGCGGTTATCACCGGCCAAAGTGTGACCAACTTCCCTGTCTCTGTCCTCGTCGCCGCCTTGCCATCCTCTTCTCCTTCTCTGGGTCTAATCAATCCATGACCGATTCTCTCCATCCCTATTCCACAGCCCTAAGATCCTTTACCTTCTCTACTTCTCTACTTGACTTCCCTTTCAGTTACACTCACAAACACCCATCGTCTCAACCCTAATGCCTTCACCTTCCTTCGCTCCGGTGATGCCTAGCTACCGCACCATCGCACGAATCTCGCTGCTACCACACCCATCAGCTTCGCCACAACTCCACCAAAGAAAGCCCTAACCAAATTCCACCAATTAGTCACTCTACCATCTCCCGAACACCACCACCCACCACCTTCGCAGCTCCGCCCTGACCTCGCCCTATGCACACACACCTCCCCACATCACAAAACCATCATTTCCATGTCCGTCATGCTTTGGCAGACCTTTTGAGCTGGTTTGACAAGGTTGAAAGACTGTGCTACTCTTTTCAGGTGCTTCACTGGACAGCCGTCGCCGCCACTGCCTTCTTCAGTGTGTTCTTCACCACCAAGCCTCGAAGCATCTAGCATTCGCTCCAGATCGAAGTAGACTCAGCCCAAGAAGCTTCCTAGGTAGTCAATTGGGGACGTTGATTGCTTCCCCTACACCAATTTGATGAAGAAGCGCCTTCTGCTGCACGAAGAAATGAAGCAGGTGGGATAGTCCCACCTTGTGAGTTGCTGAAGCCCACGTAGGGGATAAGTTGATTTTGTGATCTCTACTGGTTGCCTCCGAGAGCACTAGGGTGAGGTCCCGCTTGCACTCACCATGCACGTGCCCTTGCCTGTGCTCATGCCACGTGGGTGTGGGCGTGGATCCGATTACCCGGATCTGTCGGGTGTCTAAGAGAAGAGAAGAAGAAAGAGAAAGAGAGAGGAATAGGGGTTTTTGCCCTCTGTGCCTTTGCTGGTGCTGGATTCTGCTGGTTCTAAACACTGTTGGGATTTTTGATTATGTGGCTTATTTGATTCTGATCACTGTTCATATATTTAAATAAATTATCAAGCTTAAACTCAAAGGGCAATTTGGTGATTCAAATCACCATTTTACCCTAATCTTTTTGCATATTGATACTCAATTCACTTTGTATATCATTCTGGATTATTCTTCTGATCTTAATTGCTTGAATTTCAACTAGAGTTGTGATTTTGATATTGATTTGCTACTTGCTCCCTGCATTCGACCTCGGATTTCCAATCGAGCATAAATTCTATTTGTTTTCGTGCTTTATCAGCTATACTTCAACATATCATTTTTAAAACCCCAATTTAAAGTGATAAACACAACCCTTAGGTGGCGCCAACCATCCTTAGCCTTAGGATCATTAACCACCATCCTAAAATCCCATCCTAGCCATCCATTCCAAAAGCCACCTATACCCCTCATCCTACTCCATAAAAGGACCTATAACCACCACCATTTCATCATCCTCCCTTAGTATATTTTCCATCCTAATTCTACCTATAACCCACAACCAAGAAGAAGGAGGAGTGAAGTAGATTAAGGGCAATCCTACCTGCCCCCTTGGTGCCTTCTTCTTCCCATTCTTCTTCTTGTTCCACGCCAAGGAGGAGACTCTCTTCAACTTGGAGGACGGCCAGGCATTGGAGGAGAGAAGGGTGGTGCATGCCCAACCTTGGAGGAGTCAAGTAGGCACGCCCCCCTCAAGGGCTTGCCAGGAGGAGCCATTCAAGGAGGAGAAGAAGGAGAAGTTCTTTTCAACTACGGGAGTAGCCGTAGTTGGGGCAAGAGCCTCTCTTCTTCACTAACATTCAAAGGATTACTGTTTTGCTTTTTTTTGCTAGTAGTAGAAGCATTCCTCTACTAGGGTTTTGTAAAACACTTTTGCATTAATCAAAGTTGCCTTTCTCTTAATTAGCTTTTATTGCAGTTGCTTTATCTTTGTTCTAGCACTTTTTCACTTCCTCTCCGTAATTTCTCTAGGCCTCCAAGTGCCTAGAGTGAGCTTAAGGAGAGGCCTTACTTGTCACCTTAGTGATAGTTTAGTGAATTAGGTGTAGATCGCTTTTTCACCATCAACTTTGTGAGTGCCGGTTATTTCAAAACCATAAAAATTACATATTCAAAAATATCAAAAAAGAAAGTTGATTTCTATTTCCAAGAAGAGACTCGATTTTGCAAACATATTGCCTCCTTGGACGACCCTAGATACTTCCCTATCTAGGTTTAAAAATTTACAAGTGAAACGATTTTACACGTTGCAATGACATATAAAAACCTAATTTTGCAAACCATGCAAAAAATCGATCAATTGCCACTCTCAATATTAATTTTATAAATATTTTACTGTGGCACATTTGTGGGCACGTCCCTCCTTTTTTATGAAAAGGCTATTTCAGCATGAATTCACACTATCTCCTATTGTTAGCATAATTAAAAAGGGATTTTGGCTAGCTTTCCTTGGGAAAACCATTAGTGAACATTCATTTTCGATGTTTGCGAGTTTTAATAGGCTTATTCCTCCCTGTGGACATGACCTGCACTTCTCAAGTGGTTATTTCTTATTTGTTTTGACAGTTGATTTTTTCATCACTTACATACTATTTCGACGCATCATTTCATGTATGAAAATTCTTTCAAAGTGAAAATCGACTCTTCAACATTCCTTAAGGGACTCCTCTATGCAACATGGCCCACTATTGGGGCCCCCTGAGAGCCAATTGCTAACCTAGGAGAGGCAGTTCTTCACTTGTGGAAGGAACCATACTCGTAAGCGGGCACGAGGGTGCGCCTGTCCGGGAATACTCTTGCCTTTGGCAGGGCTATCGTTGTTACCGCACCTTTCGGTCAATCACAGGAGGAGTTAACTCACTATGTGGTCTCTCGTTGGGTATTTCGGCACACTGTCAAGGGCATCACGCCTGTGCTCGTGAACTGGAAGGCCTAACTTAGGCCATCGAGGGCCTGCCGCCTCATGGGGCCTCCCCATTAGAGGGCCGAGCCTCGAGCTAACCTGAGCAAGAATGGGTATGTAACATCCCAAAATTTATTCTTCGAGTCATTTCAAAGTGATTCGGGTCAGTTCAAACCCGAAAACTCAGTTAGGGTTTGGTGCTGGTGTTAGAACCCACTTAAATTGCCAAGAATCGAGTATTTCGAGTCAATCCCTAGTCAAAATTTGTCAAAATGGTGCCTTATGTGGTATCATTGAATTCCTCTCATTACAAGCTTTCCAGCAACACTTGTTCCGCACGATTTCGAGGTGTATAGGTCAAGTTAAGGTCAAAAGAAGTCACAAGGGCCCTAAATGTAAGGTGAACCAACCCTAAGGGCAATTTGGGTATTTCACCCCACTAAACCTATTCACAAGCACCCCTAGGGTCCCTTGGGTAGTCATTAGCCTCCAACCCTCACAAATGAAGAGAGGAAGAGAAAAGGAAAATCTTAGATTTTCCTTCTCAAAAATCAAAAATTTTTCGTAGGGACCTTCTTGTAATTCTGAGAAGTCTGGGCTTCCCTCCGTAAAAATAACAATGGCAGTGGTGGCAAACAGTGAGTGTGCGACATGTGGTGGCAGCGAGGTTGTAAGCACGATGTGTGCCGGGCAGTGCGCTCACGCGACTTCGCATGAATTCACACTGAGCGGGAGCGCTATGCCATGGATCTTCGACGCGTAGCAAATCGGGCGACGCAGGCACGTGTGGGCGGTGATCTACGGGTGAGCGCATGGGAAAATAGGCACACGACGGGTGGCGCATGTCGAGGCACGTGCGTGGGCGTTTGGTCTAACTCTTGACCTCATCGCACTGTTTCGTCTGGTTTGAGGCCTTCTCGACCTCAGATTGCAATAAACAAGGTACCATTGGAATCTTATCGACACATACTACATGTTGGTTTGATTTAATTCTACTTTTGATTTCATTCTACTTGTTGAAAAATTAGAGACGTCATTAGGCATCTCTGACCCTATTGTGGGTCCGATTGAACCAGGCCTTCTTCCCGGTGTGTATGCGAATCCTGAGGCAGGCGTGGAGACTATTTCCAGGCCTAGTGTACATGGTTCGGAGTCACTGTGACCCTCCAGTGGCTTTAGGTAGAGTAGTTTACCCCTCTTTCATTTTAGCCAGTTTTTTTTTTTGGGTACTTATGGACCTGTCCTGTGCAATCTTTTTCTGTATACCTCGTTGATTAGGGTTTGTTCTCCTTTTTGCTGAGATTGGAACCCCTCCAGTGTTTTCCCTGATTTATGGGCACTTAAATGAGAAATAATATGTTTTATGTAAATGATGTAGATTAAGGATCACATGTACCCTTGTTATCGCATGCTTGAAATGAACTCCATTTTTAGTAAAATAAGTTCTGTTATTTTCAGTAACTTCTAAATAACATGGGACCACTGCCACAAGATTGAATCTACTTGTAAAAGGATAAGTTGAAGGATAATGTCAATAATTACAAATCAAGAAATTAGTAATATGAAATTACTAAGGATTTTCATAATTAACAAAATAAGAGATACAGTTATCTGGAAATTGACTATATAATACGATGGATATGGAAGGAAAATAAAATATTAGATAACTAGTTTTAGTCCTGCTACTTGCCGGGATTTGGGCCGTAGCTTTAGGTCTTGTCAGACCAGGTTCAGGGGTTGGTTTAAGGAGTTGCTGGCCTCCCTACAACTCTTTGGTTAGGCTTAGCGACCAACTCGGATAGCGGATTTATAGGGCTCAAGGTTTGGAGCAGTTCTTTCAACTGTTGGGTGGGGCATTGGCTATCTGTAGTTTAGCGTACAAAGCACTTGTACGTGTTCACGCTACACGATGTAGCCGCCATGCCTTTCCTCAATGACCCCAGGGTGATAGAGTGTGGTGACTCGATGGATATATGCAACCCCCCTGGCCAGGACGGTGGCTTATATCGATCTTACACCACGGGAAGTTACACAAGATCATCTCATGCTTAAGACGTTGATTGACAGTTTGAGAACAATAAGAATATGGGAAAATTGCATAAAAGGAATTGGATATAAAATATATTGTATGTAGATGAACTATCAAGATATTGCCTTTTTACTATACTCTATTACTTGTTTAATTGTATACTCTACTCAGTTTGCACTGACGTTTGTCTCATGTTCCGAACTCAGGTGTTGCTAAGCAGTCAAGTGTTGCGGTTGTTGCTGGTGAGACCTCCACAGAACCGGGTCCTATTTGAGGAGACGGTTCATACTGAGCCACTGGCTCATAGTTGTAGTTCCTTTTTGTTAGTAGAAGTTTATTTCCTATCTTCTTGTTAGTTGTACGAGACTCTCATTTATTTTTACTCTTGGTGAACTTTGCTTTTATTGTCACCACTTTTTTTTCATTTAATGCTTTATGAATGAATGTTGGCTATTAATGTTTTTATGCCTCTATGTTGGATGACTGCAATCTTGCGGGGTTTCATGCTAGTTGTTAGCACAAGGTGACTCAGGCCTCGTCGTTTGACAGGATTCAAGTCGTCACAGATGTTGTTAGAGCAAGGTCACCCCATGTAGTCATAGAATGGTCCGAAAGAGCCATACAGACATTCGAAATGCATTGAATGACGAGTAACTCATTCTCTGATTAATGGGAAAATCGATTCACATGAGTTCCGCATATCCTGGACAATTTTACGGACCTGTGATTGTTGACACTTGGTTCTTCACTGTGCAGAGAGAGATGGCTTCACGTAGGTCAAAGAAGGCTAATGCTACTAGCTGGGCAGATAAAGATTGCCAGGTGGATCCCCTACAGCAGGCACCAGACCTGGTGATGTAAACACGTTTATATTGCATAAACCATCTATTTTTGCATGTTCTTAGACGTATAGTTGCATCATACATTATAAATATTACATAACATGCAACATCTTGCATTTAGTATAGATTGTATAAATTTTAGGTTAATTTTCTCCTTTTGTTGTCAGAAAATAGGGAAACATCATATCGGGGTCTCGGATTGAATATCCAACCGTACGGATCTGATCAGGGCAACGATCGAAGTTCAACGACTCCAAGATCGCTCTAATCGGATTTCTGTAGTATCAGATGTAGTCCGAGAAAGATCAGAGGTCAAGGGCCAGGTGGTGTAAATCCATTATTCAGATGACAAATCCAACCGCATGGATGGGTTCGGATCAATGATCGCAGCCCAACGGCGTAAAATCGGTCCAATCCGACAACCGTGGCACCATCTACAAGCATTGGAAAAAGGATGACCAAGATGGCACCACATGGTGCCATCTCAGCCACCCAAATCGGCCCAGCTAAAAGAGCGGGGATCCACCCCTCCCTCTCTCTCCTCACGTGCTCGGTTGATCTCAGTCGTTGGATCTTAATCCAACGGTTGAGGGCGCTTGGGCCTTGAACTCTAAACACAGCACTTGTTAAGGCATAGCGCAGCGGTCGAGGAGATTGCATGCGAAGAAGAGGTGCGGGTTCAAGCCCCGTGAGCCTCAAATTAAGCACGCAGCACGGGCACGGCCAAATTAAGCTGTCGGATGTAGATCGTGCGACAGCGAAACAGCCACATGGTGCGACGAATGAACGCAAATCACCTACGTGTAATCTAACGTGCCATCATACGTGCAGGCACGTGATGAAGGCACAGCGAGATGAGTTCTTAACCATCCGATCGCGAGAATGCTTGGACGTGCATAAGGCATTACAGCAAAAGAGGGGACGCGCGAGGGCGAGTAGATCTAAGCCCACGTTTAGGGATTTAGTGACGAATAAATCCATCACTAAAGACCCTGGCATTAATGTTTTGATCATAAATTGACCTTTTTGCCCCCTCAAACCTCACCTATAAATAGCCCTACGACCCCCACACTTTCTTCATCCCTTCCTCTATTCTCTCACCCCCTCAAAGGCTCTACAAGCTTGTCCCAAACCTGGGATGCTCTGTAGGATATGTAATGCACAAGCACTAAAGAAGGGGGATGAATAGTGTGGTAGATAAAAATTTGCAGGAATAACAAACCACAAAAACACACAAGATATATAGTGGTTCTCACTTGGGTACTCCACTACCTAAGTCTCCTGAGTTAGTATTTTTAACCCGATCAATTTACTAATGACCTGAGGTAATTAACGGGTTACCTCAACCCAATTATAAGATATCAAAAAGAAATAAAGATATAGTTGTAAGCAAGATGCAAATAAAGGCTTACAACAAATTCCTAAGTCTCCAACAAGTATATTGTTTAATAAGAGTGTATAAATTAATCTAACGAGAATACTAAGGTGTAAACGAATGATTGAACAATGAAGAACACAATCGCCTTTGATGACTTGTTGCAAATGGAGAGAGGCCTTAAGAAGAATGCAACAATCAAGCTGCTTTGCAGCTAGAAGAATTGAGAATTGGAGCTGTAGGCAAGGATAGTATTTTTTGGCTTCTTAGTTGTGTGCAAAAGACACTCAAAGAGTGCTTAGATAAGCCACTAAACACCTCTCCTACGAATACTAGCCGTTAAGGGCAATTTGGGAAGATTAGAGATAGGTTTAATCGCAAAATAGCCATTCAAATCGGTCACAACGGTTAGTTAGTATTAGTACTAAACTTTTAGTATTATTACTAACTACTTATAGTTAGCCTATCTAAGTCACTAGGTACTAATACTAATGATGAGTACCAGTACTTGTGACTCACAGATTTGGGTCCTATGACATACATGTACCGGTACTCATGATGAGTACCGGTACTTGTAAGGTTCAAGAACTACATCAGTCTACAAGCTGTGAACAACTTGTACCGATACTCATGATAAGTACCGTTACTTGTTGTTCACAGTTTGGGACTAAAAACCCAAACTTGTGCCAAGTACCAAGAATGAATTTAAGTCAATTTTTAGAGTTATCCCATCTACTCTATACGATTTTATTTTGAAAGAATGGAATTTTAATTTTGAAATGAATGAATGAACGATATTTTAAACCCTAATTATCTCTACCTTGATTTTAACTCTTAGATTATGTTTTACTTGTTAGGAGACATTCAAAGACTCTAAAATACAATGAATACAACAAAAACAATAATCTTCTTCCTCCATATGCTATCTTGTCCCTTCAATGCTATCTTGTTGCTTGCATCCATAGATTTTTTTAACCTGTAATACTTCATAAACACATTAGATTTTAAAATGATTTTGTTAACACCAAAACACAAAAGAAAGGTGGAACTAGGTTCCAACAATCTCCACCTTTTTGGCGTTGACAAAACAAACAAGATACTCATGTTTAAAAATAAACAGTGACTTAATAAGTGAAGAATAAAAAACTCCACAAGGAGTGAAAAACCTCCCCCTCAAACTATGCTCCCCCTATTTTAAATATGAAGTATCCAATCATTTCTCCCCCTTTTGTCAAGCAAGCAAAAAGATGAGCAAATAATACATTTTTAAGCAATCAAAGCATGATATATAAGCAACCAACTCTATACAACCTTCATAAAAACTAAACATGATAAAGTTCATAAAGATAAAGCTTAAGACAATTTTAGCAAAGCCACACATAAGAAATCTTAAAAGTCATACAAGTTTAGCAAGACATAAATGTTATATAAGTTCAACAAGCAACAAAATGAAAACTAAACTAATTTCTAGGGCATTTTCTGATAAGCATTTGTACATGTCCACCACCATCATCATCGTCGTCATCATCGTCATCATCTTCATCTTCATCTTCATATGAAACTTCATCTTCAGTGTCTTCTTCCTCGTCAACATGGATAAAAGGTTCTTCTTCCACAATTGGAGAAGAGACAGAAGATGGATCTTGGAAGTGTTTTTGCCCTCTTTCACTGTATTCTTGAGGTGCTTTCGGTTGAGTCCGCTTCCTTTGGGAAGACTCAATAGAAAGAGAAAGGCCATGTAACTTGCGTTCCATGTGACGGAAGACAAAATTGAGATTAGATATATTTTGACCAATGTAATTGAAAGTATTTATCAAATTTGGATTGGTGTTAGACCCATGAGATAGGTTTACCCAAGGTGTTTCAGCTTCTGGATATGGATATGTTATAAGGACAAAAGCCGAAGACAAGTCTGAAGGTTGATAAGAAGAAGATTGAGCATTTGGATCAACATACTCTTCTTCTTCATTATCACTAGAGGATTCCTCTCTACCAGGTTTCACTCCCATTTTTCGGAGAGTGGACCACTTGAAATAGACCACTTTTCTAAGAGTAAAATTAGAGAGGTCAATTTTATTTTTGTGAAGAATGTGGGATACCAAGATATCCAATGGTAAAACTGATGCACGGTAATGGGGTCTAAGAAAGTGAATGAAAATTGTGTTCCAATTTACTGGGAAGCTTGTGATGATAGCATAAATTAAGGGTAAAATTTCAACAGGAATTTTGTCGAATCCTAAATTTTTAGCCCTTAAGTTCCATGCTAAGATACAAAAAAGGACGCGACCAATTAGGGTCATGTTTGGGGCAACCAATGCTTTGCCCAAATAGTTAGGGAGTAGGAGAGTTTCATGGATTTTATAAGTAGGAAATTGCTCCTTAAGTGTGTTAAATGCATGACCTTCATTACGACATTCAGTGATGGTTGACAAAAAGTTTGGTGTGATGGTGATTTTTTGAACAAAAACATTTGTTGTTAGGACAAGGTGACCTTGATTTTCTTCTTCTTGGAGATTAGCAAAGAATAGACAATTGACATCAGGGTATACTCTAGGAACATCGATAAAAAATGATTCATTAAAGAAATGCATGAGTTTTTGTTCGGAAAGATGAGTGGTAAAACTAAGGAGTTGAAGAGAGAAATCTTTCCACTCAACTAGCCTACAATGATGAAGTTTTAAGCCTTTATACCAATCAAACTTTGACCTAGCATCCTCATCGATGCAAAACTTGTGAAAAACATCTTGAGGTGCTTTTCCCTTACTCTTAGATTTAGGTGCCATCTGAAATCATGCAACAACAAGGAATAGGAAAACAATTAGAAATATAGAAAACTTCATTTCATGTGTTTGCACAAAAACACATTTAAGCCTACATGTATCAGTACTGGTGATTAGTACCGGTACCTGCTACCTAAAGCAAGCTCTGCTGCAGCCAGCTAGTACCGGTACCGATGAAGTGCAGCAGCAGGAATGGTTTTAAGAGTGTGAAAACAAGAGACAAGATGACTAAATGAAGCACAAAATGACAAGAAGATAAGAGTGTACCTGGAGTTGAAGCTTGGAGATGATCCTTCTCTTCTTAGCTAGGGCTTGGAGAGGCTCTTGTGAAGAGAACTAAGGTTTGCAAGTAATAAAATGAGGCAAGTGTTTGCACTTGGCCTCTTTAATATGGGATGGCTCATGTGCTAGTCACATGACCACTTAAGTGGTTGAGAGAAATGTAATTAGCAACTTAGGTGTTGAAAAAATAATGCAATCAACAACCTAAGTTAAGCAACCATATTACAAATAACACCCTAATATTTCTAGACATATGGAAATATTACAATTTACCCCTTTTTTAGCAAGCATGGGTAAATTACAGTGAGGCTCTCAGGGATTTTTATAAATACAAACAAATTACATATCAATCAAATTGTTAGTTTTGAATCTCTTTTATTATACAAAGTCCTAATTTTCTTCTTATAAAGCAGAATCTCTTTGCTGCAAGAGGTTTTGTAAAGATGTCTACCAATTGATTTTATGTGTCAATGAATTCTAATTGAATGGAACCTTGAAGCACATTATCTCTAAGGAAATGATGTCTAACATCTATATGTTTGGTACGTGAATGATGTACTAGATTTTTGGATAAATTTATTGTGCTTGTATTATCACATAAAATTTTGGATTACGCAAAAATCAATCCAAAATCGGACAAAGCCTGTCTCATCCAAATGACCTAAGAGCAAGCAAGTGAAGCATAATATACTCTACTTTAGTCGTAGAAAGTGAAACATAAGTCTGTTTCTTAGAGAACCACGAGACCAGAGATTCTCCAATAAAATGACATGTGCCGCTAGTGCTCTTTCGATCTGTCCGACTCCCTGCATAATCTACATCACTATAGGATAATAGATCTAAGGTTTGTGCTTTAGGATAGAAAAGGCCAAGATCTTTTGTGTTATTTAGGTATCTAAATATTCTTTTTACTGCACTAAAATGACATTCCCTGGGTTCAGATTGGAATCTTGCACATAAACATGTAGTAAAAAGAATATCAAATTTAGAAGCTGTAAGATATAGCAGTGAACCTATCATGCCCTTATATTTCTTTTCATCTACACTCTTGCCGGATAAATCTTCACCAAGAGAAGCAGATAGAGCAATCAGAGTCTCTTTGCCATTTACAGTTTCAAAGTCAAATTTCTTGAGAATTTCAAGAATATATTTTGTTTGACTAATGTAAATTCCTGTGTCTAATTGTTGAATTTGGAGTCTTAAAAAGAATCTGAGTTCACCCATCATACTCATTTCAAACTTAGTTTTCATAATCTCACAAAAATGTTGACACAGGGACTCAGTTGATCCAAATATAATATCATCGACATATATTTGACTAGTAGGAGGTCATTTCCTTCTTTTACAAAAAGAGTTAAATCAACAACTCCAATTCTAAATCCGTGCTAAAAAAGAAATGTCCTAAGCCTATCATACCAGGCCGTGGGAGCTTGTTTAAGTCCATATAACACCTTATTGAGCTTGTATTCATGCTCTGAGTGTGATGGGTCCTTGAACCTGGGAGGCTGATGAACATAAACTTCTTCCGTAATATAACCATTTAGAAAGGTGCTCTTGACATCCATTTGATATAACTTGAAGTCCTTTGCACTTGCAAAGGCAAGTAGCATCCATATGGACTCCAAGCGAGCAACAGGAGCATATGTCTCATCAAAGTCAATACCCTCCTGTTGGTTATAGCCTTGAGCTACAAGTCTAGCTTTATCCCTGATCACTGAACCATATTCATCCAATTTATTTTGGAACACCCACTTGGTTCCAATGATGAAATTACCCTCAGGAGCGGGTACCAAGTTCCATACATTATTCCTTGTAAATTGGAGTAACTCCTCCTGCATAGCTGCAATCCATGACTCATCCTTTAATGCCTCATCAACTTTTTTGGGTACAAGTTGAGAAACAAAGGCATTAAGGATAAAATCAGCTCTAAAGTGAGATCGGGTTTTTACACCTTGTTCAATATCACCTATGATCTGTTCTTGAAGGTGATCCTTATGGTGTACCCATTCTTTTGGAAGATCATGTACATTTCATGTATCTTTCATTTTTGATACATCGATGAAGGGGGTATCTTCATCATCAGAATCTAAATTATTTGGTTCAGGTTCACCTAAGTTTGTTTCATCAAATGAAACATGCAGGGATTCTTCTATAACAAAAGTCCTTTTATTAAAGACTCGATATGCTTTACTTCTTGTTGAATAGCCAATAAAAATGCCTTCATCACCTTTAGCATCAAACTTATCAAGCCGATCATGGGTGTTTAATAAACAACATCGATTTCCAAACACCCTAAAATATGAAATCCTAGGAAACTTCTCATAATAAAGCTCATATGGAGTTTTCTAAATAATAGACCTTAAGAGAGTTCTATTAACAACATAACATGCTGTATTAATGGCTTTTGCCCAGGAATATTTTTGAAGCCCAAACTCCAAGAGAAAAGTTCGAGTGCATTCTTGTAGAGTGCAATTCTTGCACTCTACAACACCATTTTGAGATGGTACCCATGGAAATGAAAATTCATGAGTTATGCTAGAATTGACACAAAAACTTGAAAATTTTTCATTTTCAAATTCACCCCCATGATCAGTCCTAAGTCTAAGAATTGAGGATGATTTTTCCTTTTGAAGTCTTCAAGCAAGACTTAGGAAGGAATCAAATGAGTCATCCTTATGTTTCAAGAAGATGACCCAAGTGGAACTAGATAAGCCATCAACAATAACTAGGCAAAATTACCCCACATACCAGCCTGCCCATTAGATATTTTGGGCTACCCCTAAGATGATCAAAAATAAAGAAATGCGACTGGAACGTGCTTTTTGATAAGATTGCAGTCAAATTGGAGGGGTGGAATAGTAGGTTTTTGTCTAAGGGTGGTAGACTCATCCTACTGAATTCTGTTATTACCATGATTCCAGTCTTTTACTTTTCCCTATTCAAAGCTACGAAGTCCATCTGGAAGCGCATTGATCTAATGCGAAAGAGGTTCTTTTCGAAGGGTGCCAAACACGAAGGTAGATTCATGCAACCACTGAAATGGGAGCTGATGAGCCATAACTAGCCCATTTTAACCTAATAAAGAGAATAAAAGCTCCTACATGACTTAGAAGAGGGCTTAATTGGAGGAATAAGTGTTCTGAGAAGAAAACATGAAATAAAGGTTAAAACTGTAATTTTACCATTACAGTACATAAATGGGATTTCTCAGAGACATAGCATAGGTCAAATGGTCTAAATGAGATAAAAGTGGGTTGATGCAATTAGAAATGGGTTCATGTGCAATCCAAGAATTAAATGACATTTGGTAACCCTAAAATAGACCCGCTTAATTCAACAAGGTTTTGATCAGGATAAAAATCAAGTAAACCCTCTAAAATTCATGAAAAAATATCCCCTATGGTTTATAACATTTAAATTGACCTTTGGAACCTAGTTTGACCTAGATTAGGGTCCTAGCTCATCAATTGACCTAATTTGGGTTTTTACGCAAAATATCTAGTCAAACGTGGTCAAACCTAAAATCCAACTTCACCATTGGATTCTTTAGGTCAAAATTAGGTTTGAACCAAAATTTGGACCTAAGGGGAGGTCATCTTGACCTACTTTGCAATTTAGTACACCCAATCACATTTTGGTTCCTATCTTTTGAAAACCATCACATAAACCCCCCTAGCTTCCTCGCCAACCTTACAATCAGGTCCCTCCACCATTATTGGGGAGAGATCCTGCTCCGGTGAGGATTAGAGAGGGAATACTCTCTGATCCCTCAAAGATCCCCTCCCAGAATTGGAAGGGAGATTCTCTGAGGAATCCCCTTCCATCTAAGCCCGATCATGATTCCAGATTTGCACCCAATCTCTCGTGCGAACGCACGAGAGATTTGGGTATCTAACCACCTTCCATCTCCGGTGAAACGTCGGTGATAGAAGGCGTGCCCTCCACTCACTAGAAGCACGGCCAACACCTATAAATTAAACCCTAACTCCGGCCGCACCTCCTCAGCTCGACTTGGCTGGGATTCCACCTCAAATTCCTCTCCTTCTCCGGCCAAGGGGTCCAACGAGCTCTTGTGAGCCCCCCTCCTATTCCTCTTCACTCTGCCACAAAACCAGTGGTAGAACCGTCTTCCTCATCCTCCTCCGTGTCGCGCAGCACCCGCGTACGCTACCCTAGCCCCGTCGTCGCTGCCGTCTTCCTCCACTGGACGTCTTCTTCTCCGGCGACAGCAGGTACTGCCGTCTGCCTCCTCGTCCCCTGGTCCCTTTAGTTAGGTTAAAACTATTCTTCTCTATCCCCTCTTTCATCTCCCTCATTTTATTTCATCAAACATCCCTCGACCGCCGCTGTTCACCACCACCTTCCTCATCTCCAACCACCCTCCGGCGAGATGCTCCCATCGCTCCGCATCCCCACACGCCTCGCCGACCATCACATAACCTCCACCTGACCTCACTGAGTAATCTCCACCCATCCACAGTCCCGCTACACCACCACAACAACCCCCCGAACACACCCATCCATCCGGCCACAAGGCGACCTAGGCACGCACGCCTAGGCTGCCCCGCGGCCTTCCACCTAGCGTTTTACCTTCGTCGTGACACGACGAAGGTCCCTCGGTGATCTGGTTAAGCCGCGAGGCTCTTTTCGTGTCTGACAGATCTCAAGCTCCGGCCGCCATTGACAGCAACTTGAAGAAGCTCCATGCTTGCTCCAGGCCTCAAGACCTCAAGATTCCAGGTGTTACGAACTTGGGCAGGTCTTGCGAAGACAAGGGGTCTAGCGAGCGATGCAACAGAGCCTGTAGTTGTGGGAATTGAAGGCATGGACTCCTGCAGGTGCGCGAGCGAAGGCAACGACCATTAGTCCCACATCGTGAAGTTACAAAGCGCCGGCGTGGCTTATATTGATTTTGTCATACCAACTCGTTGCCTCCGAATGCACTTGGGGTGAGGTCCCTCACCTTACCACTGCGCCTCGTCTGCGAGTTCACCACGCGGATCTAGCGACCCGACCCGACACTGCCCTGAGCACTCCTCGTCCACCACCCTCACGCCGATGCACCTGGACACGGGCGCGCGATCCGACTGGTTTACCCGGCTCTGGGAGAGCATCCTGAGAGTGGTTTACAGAGAGAGAGAGATGCGCAGGTGTGGGTAGAGGGTTAGGTTTTGCTTTGTTGTGGTCTGTGCAGGGAAGGAAGGAATAAGGAAGAATCCAACAGTTAGCCGCTGCAAGCAGAGGAAGAGAGAAGGAAGGAGGCTCTGCTAAGGAAGAAAGGCAAGACAGAAAAGAAGAGGAAACGCCAAGGGAAACAGAGCTAAAGAAGAAGGAAGGAAGTTCTGCCGAAAGAAAAGAAGAAGCAGGGCCAAAGAGAAGAACTGAAGAAGAAGAAGAAGAGGAACTGAAGGCAAACAGAACCAAGGAAGGAAGCAAAGGAAGCAGAGCCAAGGAAGAAGAAGAAGACCCGTAGAGAGAAAGCAAGGCAGAAGAAAAGCAAGGCACTACAGAGAAAGAAGCACAAAGAAGAAGAAAGGAAGAAAATCAGAAGAAGAAAAATAAGAGAAGGGAAACATCTTTTAAGACGTCTGATCCCATGATCAGACGTCCAATTCTTTCTTTTTGCCTCAATTACTTTTCAAACTCATGCATTTA
The DNA here is from genome assembly GCA_037157565.1 of Thalassia testudinum. NCBI lineage: Eukaryota > Viridiplantae > Streptophyta > Magnoliopsida > Alismatales > Hydrocharitaceae > Thalassia > Thalassia testudinum. The sequence goes on along the minus strand of JAZHRO010000058.1, from coordinate 9,408,001 downwards.
TATTTGAATTAAAGTTTTGAGTAATTAAAGTGTTCAATTACATTCTTGAGATTAGTAGTAAATTCCAATTGCTCCCTATGTTCGACCTCGGATACTTAGGTTTTCGAGTGATAAAACTTTTATTTGTTGACAACGCTTGATCACCTATACTACGACATAATTAACTGTTAAAACACGATCGAGAAAACTTCAACAGGAGCAACTCTGCCGGCTAAAGGAAAGAGGTGGACTGGGAATCAAAGCGTTGAAGGAATTCAATGAAGCCTTATTGCTCAAATGGGCAATAAAAATTCTGATTAGGGAAGAGAGGCCTTGGACTGAACTAATCAAAGATAGCTATAGTCAATGCAACAGTGCGCTAAGAAGATTGTGTCCTTCACATCCCTCACCGTTCTGACAGTCGGTGATCCATTCTCTTAAGAGCAATTACCATCTATTATAGCCAGTGTTAGGAGATGGCAAATCATTCAATTTCTGGAGCGAAGACTGGTCCTCATTGGGTTAATTAAAAGAAGCCAATCCGAGGGTATTTTCAGCAGTGATGGACAAAGATGGCACGGTGAGCTGCTACTGGTCGGATGCTGTTGCATGCTGGCAACTGAATGAGGCTAATTCCATCAGGGAGGGTACCAGACTGTGGGAGGATAGACTCAAGATGATGTCAGAGCTAGAACATTTCAAACCTAGAACTGGCGTGGAGGATAGATATGTTTGGGATGGATTTTATACAGCTCAACGAGCTTATGACAGAATTATGGGGACAAGCAGAGATGTGGAAAATGATCATGTTGACAGAAAAATTTGGCTTTTGAAGATCCCCCTCAAGGTACACATTTTCCTTTGGCTTTGCAGAAGGGAGGGCTTGATCACAGGTGACCTGAGGCACAAGCGGATGGGTGCATCTCTTCACAAGTGCCATTTATGTGGACTACACACAAACAATATCAATCATATTTTTTCATCCTGTTTGATTACTGACGTGATTTGGAGAAGAACTTGCCAGGGGTCGCTTCCCCATGGGAATCTCTGTGGCATAGCTTTTTAGTTTCTAGGAGACCTCACCTACGCATGGCTGCAACACTTTGGTGTGTGTGAAGGGCGAGGAATGAGAGGTTATTTCAGGAGAGACCAGTATGCTGTAAGCAAATTATAAATGAGTGTTGGTCCCTCATACATAGATGGGGATCTGATATGTAAATTTTCATTATTTCCTATTTTGTTTATCAATAAAATGCCCTCCCGAATGGGAACGTTGCATGATAGCTTTCCTTTCAGTTTCAAAAAAAAAAAATTAGGCAAAATTTTGATCCATTTAGACTCTCAAATCGTGTTGGTCCAAATAAATCAAGGTGTAACAACTCTAAAGGTCGTGTTGTTGAAACTAAGTCTTTAGGTTTAAAAGAAGCATTGTGCATTTTTCCGAGTTCACAAGACTTGCACAAAGCATCCTTTTTATAAGTTAGTTTGGGTAGGTCCCTTACTAACTCATTTTTGGCTAACCTATTAAGATGTTTGTGATTAATGTGACCTAGCCTACGGTGCCAAAGATCTACTTCAACATGGGAAGCAAGCAAACATTTTACAAATTTCTCCTATGAAAAATGAAGAGCATAGATACTTTCATATCTAAAGCCTTCAATTAAAACCGTATTTTTTCCTTCTTTTAATATTTTAAATCCAACTTTAATAAAACAAACATCACATCCATTATCACATATTTTACAAACACTAAGCAGGTTATGTTTCAAGTTTTCTTCTAAAAGAACATTACGTACCTGCTTAGAAGAATTACCTGTTGTACCTTCACCAATAATGCGACAACATTTGTTGTTGCCCAACTTGATGTGTCCTCCATCTTCAATTCTGGTCCACTTGATAAAGAGGTCGGAGTGTCCCATCATGTGCTTGGAACGCCCACTGTCTAGGATCCATTTGTCCTTCTTAACCTGCAAAACAGTTTATTAAATCTATTTTAGGTACCCATTTTCTTTTGAGTCCTTGATGGTTAGTACCCTTCAAATCCTTAGGTTTATAGATCACCTTAGTGTTAGATCTAAAATTCTTAGGATTCTTGACCTTTTAATAAATCCATGCATGTTTAGGTGCATGTGATTTATTTTCTGTGTTCTTTTTATTATTGAACTTGGCTTTTAAATTATTACAAAATTCTTTATTCAGCCTAATTGTTTTTAGATTATTCAAAGTGCCCTCAAAGTGTTCATAAATATATTTTAATTCTACTATTTTTGCATGCAATTGATTGTTAGTTTCTTTTGACATTTCTAATTCTATTTCTAAACAAGAATTTTTTATTTCTAAAGTTTTATAACTATCATGCAAGACCTTATTTTCTTTTTTAATCAACCTATCTTTGTGATACAAATCTTCATATGCTTGTAGTAACTCATTAAAAGTGACTTCAGAATCTACCTCATTTTCTGAGCTGTCATTGTTTGCCATTAAGCAAAGATGTGCAACTTCCATTTCTTCATATTCTTTGGAAGATGATTCCATGCTGGAATCACTATCATCCCAAGTCACCTTGTATGCCTTTCTTGAAATCTTCTTCTTCTTCCGATCGAGTTCTTTCTCCTTCTTCTTTTCTTCCTTCTTCTTCTTGATAATTGGACAATCTTTTCGTACATGACCCTTCTTTTTGCACTCAAAACAAATACTGTCATTTGTAAATTTATTGACTCTCGTACCTTGTTTTCAGATGAAACTTCTGAATCTTCTCGTTAGAAGAGCAAGCTCCTCTTCTTCGTCGGAGTTGGAATCGTCGAAGTCCGACTCCTTTATAACTTTGAAAGCAAGCTCCTTCTTGCTTACAGATTTTTCTTCGTTCATCTTCATATTCTCCAACTGGACTTCATATGCCATGAGACTTCCAATCAAGTTATCCAAGGAAAGAGTAGAGAGGTCCTTCACCTCTTGGATGGCTGTGGACTTTGGAGACCAATTGCCTGTAAGGGATCTTAAGATCTTTCTTACAAGCTTCTTCAGCTTGACTCCAAGGTTCTTCATTAGATTCATGATCTCTCTAAATCTTGTGTACATCTCTTTGATTGTTTCACCTTTCTACATTCTGAAACACTCATAGCTTTCTGTTAGAATAGAAATATGTGTTTCTTTTACCTTACTTATACCTTCATAGGTGACTTGCAGCGTGCTCCATATCTCGTATGCGGACTCGCATGCGGAGATATGGTTAAATTCTTCCCTTGATAATGCACAATAGAGTGCATTCATCTCTTTTGCATTTCCCGCAATCTTTTTCTTTTGGTCCGTGGTCCAAACAACACCTTCCTATGGCTCCGGATCCATGTACTCTTGAATGAGAGTGCACGAGTCCTCATCCATGGCCTTGAGGAAGATTTGCATCCTCCTCTTCTAGTATCCATAGTCCATTCCATCAAAGTAGGGATGGCATGTGGATGACTAACCTTCAATGTGCTTAGCTGATGATGCCATTGAGAGAGAGAAATATTACTTCTTCTATTCACGACCTGCTCTAATACCACCTGTAGGATCTGTAATGCACAAGCACACTAGAAGGGGGGATGAATAGTGTGGTAGATAAAAATTTGCAGGAATAACAAACCACAAAAACACATAAGATATATAGTGGTTCCCCTCACTTGGGTACTCCACTACCTGAGTCTCTTGACTTAGGATTTTTAACCCGATTCCCTCAACCGGAGGGAATCAATTTACTAATGACCCAAGGTAATTAATGGGTTACCTCAACCCAATTACAAGATATCAAAAAGAAATAAAGATACAGGTATAAGCAAGATACAAATAAAAGCTTACAACAAATTCCTAAGTCTCCAACAAGTATATTGTTTAATATGAGTATATAAATTAATCTAACGAGAATACTAAGGCATAAACGAACGATTGAACAATGAAGAACACAATCTCCTTTGATGACTTATTGCAAATGGAGAGAGGCCTTGAGAAGAATGCAACATGACAAGCTCCTTTGCAACTAGAAAAATTGAGAATTGGAGGTGTAGGCAAGGATAGTATTTTTTGGCTTCTTAGTTGTGTGCAAAAGATACTCAAAGAGTGCTTATATAAGCCACTAAACACCTCTCCTATGAATGCTAGCCGTTAGGGGCAATTTGGGAAGATTAGAGATAGGTTTAATTGCAAAATAGCCGTTCAGACTAGTCACAATGATTAGTTGGTACCTGATGATGGATCTAAGGTTAATTAGGGTCCTAAGGCGATGGTCTGATGATGATGGACCCTGAGTGAGTGTGAAATAGCCTTGGGGACCTCCACCATGGACAGCGGAAATTGCCGGTGAGGGTGAAGATGGACTAGGCAATTCAACTGCTAAGAGTGAGGGAAAAATAGTGCTATGAAATCATGATAAAGAGAGGACGGTGATTGGTGCGTAAGAATGGCAAAAGAGTGGCTCAGACGAGCTCAAAGAGCTCTCCTGAGCTAAAGAAGACGGCATACAAATTAAGTATTTAAACCTAACTAACTCCTTAATCTACTAAACTAAGCTATGCTACACTTAGCTAAACCTAATCCTACTGTTACCTGGACAAAGGAGGTTGAGGAGTCTCCGTCAAAGGTTCTTAATGGAGGATGAAATCAGAAGGTTGGAGGAAGAGCTCCGGCAGGTAGTTTCGTGGCGTGGAAGGGGAGTCCAATGTCGGCGCTTCGTCAGAGGATGCAGTGGATGATAGCGGAGTTCGGAAGCGAGTGGAGATGATCGGAGGAATAAGACAGAGACGGGAAATGGTCGCCGGAGTAGGAAGAATAGCCTATCAGTTAGCTGTGGTTGGGGAAGAGGGTAGGGAGCTAACCTCTCAAATCGAAGGGATCGAGGGGTATTTATAGGGTTCGGCGACGGCTAAGGGGCATGAATCCAAATGGGTTTACGTCTAGGTACAGCTTAACCTCCAGTGTCATCTCCGAAGCTGGTGAGGTTAACACCTATACCTAATTAGCATTTTTGAATAATCCGAACCGGTGGATGGATTTGAGGTGGTGAGCGCAAGCTTCAGAAGCTTCGCGAGAGTGGAATGGCGTCAGATGAGCGGTCATCGGAGGGTGACAACACTGCCGAACATCAGCCGTTCAAGCTACTGAAGAAGAAATGAAGAAGTTTGTAGGGACCTGAATGCAAGGAAAGATAAGGACCGAGGTGAACGAAAAGGACTCTAATGCAATGAAATATAGGGACTAAAATGTAAACAGAGGCCATTTAAGTCAATTTTAATTTAATTCTTTCCTAACTTTTTATATATAATTATAAATTAGCTAAATATTATATTAAAGCTTTGCGTTCACATTTTTGACCCATTTATTTATATTTATTTACTTATTAACTTAAGTTATTTAAGACTTAGGTCTTAAGTTATAATGAAGTTACATAAGATATTAATTAGGTAACTAATTAATATCTTTTTGAGTCCATTTATTAATTAAGTTATTAATAATATTAATTGGCTTATAATTTAGCATTTTTAACTTATTTTAAGCTCCTTTATTAATTTATCCCTTATTACATAATTAACCCTTATATATACATATTTCTAGCTAATTAACTAGGGAAACTAGTTAATTAGGAGTAATTAGAAGCCATGATGAGCCTTTCATCATACCCCGAAGCTAAAGTTTTGCTAGTCCTTAACAAAATTAACTAGAAATATGATGATTTAAACACTAGGGTTTAAATTATTATAAATAAAAACTAAGTAGAGGAATGCTTAGGTCAAAATTTTGGATATTCAATTTTTCTTAGATTTTTTAATATATAAATAAATAAGTATCCACAAATATGAAGAGCATTCTGCAGGAATCTCTTTACTTAAACTTAAAAACTGAAATACCCTTCTTAAAACACACTCTATTAAAAATAGAGTTTTTGACTAAAATTTTATCAATAATCAGAATATCGAAAACCCAATTATTCTCTATAATCACTCTAAATCCTAGAAATTCAGAATTCACACTCTATTAAAAATAGAGTTTTTGACAAAAATTTTATCAATAATCAAAATATTGAAAACCCAATTATTCTCTATAATCACTCTAAATCCTAGAAATTCAGAATTCAAAGTGTTTTAAGAAAACAAAACTCAAGATTTGAAAATTAAATTTTAACTCAAAAACTCAATAGACTTAAGTTAATCCTTAAGTTTATGAAATCTGATTTTTATCAACCTGAGTTTTAGCAAATTAGCCAGACACTCATTATTAACCAAACTCAAAGTGATAAAACCCTAATCTGCCAGCCCACAGCACCAAGAACAGACTCTAGACCTAGGGTTTTGTCAATCTTTCTCCTTTAGGCCTCAACTGCAAGTCCTCAAAACCCAATTTCTTAGGTTTCACTACCCAATACAAAGGTTCAGTAGCTATGATTTTAAAGCATCCGTGCTTGTGAAGAGAATTGTCCTAAAGGCATCCAAAGTTGCAAAAATCTAGATCTTAAGACATAAATTTCCAATCCAGGTTATTCGAATTCAAGCTTTTGGGTTGGCCTTACTCAGATTTGGTTGCTTTCTCCTCACCAGTTTTCTATTCTGAGGTTAACACTTTTTGTGTATATCTCCCCGGTGGACCACTGGGTCTCTTATTCCTAATTTTTATCTTCATTTTGTTTTCAACTCTTTTCTATAGGATAGAACACCCATATGTAGCGAGGTGCTCTTTTATTTGATGGAAGGAAGGGTAGCATCCATTTGTACCGAGATGCTTTATTTGGTGGATAAACTGCATAAGTACCCATTTGTAGCGAGGTGCTTAACTGCAGGGTGTTTTATTTTTCTTCTTTTTTTTTCCTTTTCTCCTCCTTCTCATTTTTCTTACTAACATAAAACTCCAATTCCTTTTTCTAGGTGAGTGGCACATCCATCACCCTTTCAAGAGCTGCCCCACGGAAATCCTTGGACTAAAGAGGATTTAGAATCGATCTCTTAACTTCTGTGTTTTCGTGGTCTCAGATGCCAACAAGACAACTCTGTGTGTGAATTTTGGACGCTTAGGTTACTTAGCTCTCAAACCAGAGCTTGGACAGCAAAGCCATTCACACTCAGGTTCTTTAAACTTGTAGTTTCCTCCCGTAGGATCTATCAAGACACAACTTGCCAACTCTAGACGAATGTCCTTAGTTGATTAAGCTAACTATAGCCTGATAAACCTTAAGACTAAAATTCTACCAACTCTTTACTTAATTAATTTTGAATATCTAGCATTTTTACTTAACTTGGTGGTAAAAACAGATGTTCAAAAAGCGAAAGGACTTACTTAGTCTAATTGACCAAGAAAGTTATAATTTAATTCCAAACCTCAAGTTTTAAACTTAATACACCTTAGTTATTTTATTTCAGGGTAAAAAGAGGGAAAAATAGATCCTTAAGGTTTCAGACTCTAAATTAAATGAAATCTCGATCAAAATTTCATAAACAAATGTGTGTTTTGAAAAGATTATTTAAGTAAAAATCTAAATAAGGATTCCATGCTCTTATAAAATACTATTTACAAAATATAAGTATATATATTTTTGGTTTTTGACTTAAAAACAAAATTAAGCTCTTAATTACTAATATAATTAAGATTAATTTTATTTATTTTTTGGTATCTTCTTCTTTTTCTTCTTTATTATAAATGCAAAACCCCTTTATTATCTTTATGATTTTGTAATTTTTCAATTTTTATATTTATATATATATTTGTTTATGTTTTATAAAATTTTCAAATTTTTATGAATTTTTCAAAATTTTTCAAATTTTTAGGGTATTCATTTGACTTTTATATTTTTTTTATTTTTGGTATTTCTATTTTTTTAAATTTTGTGGGTATTTCATTTTTTTTGTTTTTATATTTTTACTTTTATCTACAAATGCACTTGAAGTGAAGATTGTCACTTCACACCACCCTATGCCAAAATATTACAATGTCCTCATTATATAAAGGGTGTAAAAGATATTACACTTCACTTAGTGTAGGGTGACGAAAGGAGTCAAATAGTGGAGATCAAAGATCTTTGTGCAGACAATTTCTATTCTGACCAAAGGTCAGAGTGGTCAGTGGGACTAAGTGAAGGTAATCAGTGTAAGATAAGTAACAATTTAGGTACATATTCGAGTGTATGTGTAAAGAAAAGTGTAGAAAACAGGAACAACTATATACAGAATGAGTGGTGGAATGATAGATGTAAACCCTAGTGGAGCATGTAACAGTCTCCAACAAGACCCAAAACATGTGGTTCCAAGAAAGGTTTTAAACGTTGACCATTAACTTTGAAGGGTTGATCCTTGTTGGGTTCGGTGATTTTGACAGCTCCATTGTTGAAGACTCTAACTACAATAAATGGACCTTGCCATTTAGACCTAAGTTTCCCAGGGAAGAGCTTTAGACAGGCATCAAAGAGCAACACCTTCTGACCAGGTGCGAAAGATTTGCAGGAAATGTGTTTACAATGGAAAGCTTTAAGTTTTTCCTTATACAGCTTTGAACTCTCATAGAAATCATGACGTAATTCCTCAAGTTCACTAAGCTACAACCTACGGTGATCACTAGCCTTCGCGAGGTCCAAATTACAGGCTTTAATTGCCCAATAGGCCTTGTGTTCTATTTCTACGGGAAGATGACGGGGTTTCCCGTAAACAAGTATGTATGGTGACATGCCTATTGGTGTTTTGTGGGCGGTCCTATAAGCCCACAAAGCCTCGTCTAAACGGGAAGACCAATCCTTCCTATTGGGTCGGATTGTCATTTGAAGGATCTTTTTGATCTCCTGATTAGAGACATAGGTTTGCCCATTGGTTTGGGGATGATAAGGTGTAGAAATACACTGTGTAACCTCATATTTTCTAAGTAGGTTCCTAAACTGGGCATTGTTAAAATGGAATCCGCCGTCTAAAATGATAGCACGAGGTACCCCAAAACCAGCAATAATATGACTCTATATGAAAGGAATGACAACTTGGTGATCATTTGTGCATGTGGGTACAGCTTCGATCCAATGAGATACATAATCAACTGCGAGTAAAATATACTCGAAGCTGGAAGAGGATGAAAATGGACCCATGAAATCTATGCCCCAAATATCAAAGATCTCACAAACTACAATTGGGTTCTGAGGCATCATGTCTTTTCGGGACATGCTACCAAGAATTTGGTAGTGACTACATGACTTGCAAAATGTCTGTGAATCTGCAAATAAAGTGGGCCAATAAAACCCGCATTGCAGAACTTTTGCAGTGGTCTTACAACCAGAAAAATGACAGCCACAAGCCTGGTCATGACAAAAGGAAAGAATAGAATCAATCTCAAAAGAGGAAACACAACGCCTGATGATTTGATCATTTCAGAGTCAAAACAGATACAGATCTTCCCAGAAATAGTATTTGGCATCTGATCTGAGTCATGATTTTCGATTCCCGTCCCAATCAGATGGGAATTGATGTGTAACCAAATAATTGACGATGTCTGCATACCAAGGAAGATCTGACAATATAGCCAAAAGATGTTCATCATGAAAATGCTCAGTGATTGGAGGAGATGATTCAATAAACTCAGAAGGAAGGCGGGAAAGGTGGTCGGCAACACCATTCTATCGTCCTGCCTTATCACGAATTTCTAGGTCAAATTCTTGCAAAAGCAAGATCCATATGATCAACCTAGGTTTCATGTCCCTTTTGGATAGAAGGTGTCTGATAGCGGAGTGATCAGAGTACACAGCAATTCGAGATCCGAGTATATAAGATCTGAACTTTTCTAATCCAAATATTATTGCTAGTAATTCCTTTTCTGTAACCATGTAGTTCCTTTGTGCCTCATTCAAAGTATTACTAGCATAGTAAATTACTACCAGATTTTTCTCAATTTTCTATCCCAAAACAGCTCCAACTGCATAATCTGATGTGCCACACATAATTTCAAATGGTAAATCCCAATTAGGTGGTTGCAGGATTGAAGCTTCTGCAACTTTGTCTCCCAATGTCTCAAATGCAGATATACACTCCTCACTCATCTCAAAAGTCGTGTCCTTTGTGAGGAGGTTTCTGAGTGGTCGGGCAATCTTTGAAAAGTCGAGTATAAATCTTCTGTAGAAACCCACAAGCCCGAGAAAAGTTCAGATGCCCTTAATCGAGTCAGGAATTGGAAGATTTGAGATTTGATTGATCTTGGCTTGATCTACTTAGATACCTCACTTAGATACAAGGTGGCCAAGTACAATGCCCTCTGGAACCATAAAATGACTCTTCTCCCAGTTGAGGACAAGATTCACTTCAATACATCTCTTAAGAATCTTCGAAAATTATCCAGACAAATATCAAATATTTCCCTGAAGACTGAAAAATCATCCATGAAACTACCATACATTCACCCACCATTTCAGTAAAAATGGCTAACATGCAATGGTGAAAAGTCACGGGTGTGTTGCAAAGCCCAAATGGCATTCTTCGGAAAGCAAAAGTTCTAAAGGGGCAGGTGAAAGTCATTTTCTCTTGATCTTCGAGATAAATTGCAACCTGATTGTATTCAGAGTAACCAACCAAGAAGCAGAAGAACCTATTACCAGCTAATCTCTCAAGGATCTGATCAATGAATGGCAAGGGAAAGTGGTCCTTCTTTGTAACAGTGTTGAGCTTGAAATAATCGATGCAAACCCGCAACGAATTCGCAATTCGTGTGGGAATGGTTTCTTTAGATTCAGTCTTGATTATGGTGAGCCTTGCCTTTTTAGGTACCACTTGAATTGGACTCACCTAGGGGCTATCGGATATAGGATATATAATGTCAGCATCTAGACACTTGATTATTTCCTTCTTTACGATCTCTTTCAGATTCAGATTTAAACATCTTTGAGCTTCTCTTGAAGGCCGTGCCCCATCTTCTATATAGATGCGATGAGTACAATAATTAGGGTCAATCCTGGTGAGATCGTGTAGAGTCCACCCAATTGACTTCTTATGAACTCGTAAAACCTTGATCAATTTTGATTCTTATGATTCAGATAGATTAGAATTGATGATTACAGGATATTTATGATTAGGTTCGAGATAGACATATTTAAGAGTATCAGGCAATGGCTTCAATTCTAGTGCAGGAGTCGAATCAACACCAGGATTTGGGGCAGGATTTTCGACTGCAAAAAGTGGCTGAAATGAGTCATGTGATTTAGATTCAGAATAGAGTACAGATTCTGATAGCGGGTTTTTGATTTGAGGGTACAAGATATCAAAAGATGTGTTTTCTAGTTTTAAAGAACTAGGGTCATCCTCAAAAACTAAAATAGATCTAATTTTTTCAATCCATTTGCAATCTAATCCTCGAGAAGCTCTAAATATATCCAATTTTATTGTCTTCTCCCCAAATTTTAACTCAATCTTTCTAGACTCACAATCCATGTTGGCCTTTGTAGTGGCCAAAAAGGGTCTCCCTAAAATAATTGGGATATCTCTAATGCGTTCGAGTACTTCTATATAAAGTACAATGAAATCCACAGGAAAATAAAAGTCCCGAACTCTTACAATAATATCCTCCAACATTCTCTTAGGTGACTTAATAGATCTATCAGTTAATTGTAAAGTCACATTAGTAGACTTAAGATTTTCTATTTGGAAATGGTCTACTAAGGATGAAGGAATATGATTAATAGATGCTCCTAAATCTAGAAGGGCTCTATCAAAACACTGGTCCCCAATTATATAGGAAATAAATGGAGAACCTGGGTCTTTCTTTTTCAAAGGAAGCATACTCGAAATAATAGAGATCACTTGCTCTAAGAGTACCACAGTGCTTCCTTTTCTCGGCTTACACACAACTCCTTGAAAAATCTCGCATAAGTCGGAATGTGTTTGATAGCATCTAGGATTGGGATATTAATATGTACCTGTTCAAAAATTTTAACTAAATCCTCATCTAATGTAACAAGTTGCTTTTGTTTCCTAGTCTTCTTCAAAGCTTTTGGGAATGGGACTTGGATTTCCTGTTCTACTGAGGTATTACCCTAATCTCGTGAATAAGCGGGAATTGTAGAATCGGGTGCATCACCTCTTATAGGTGTAGAAATAGGGGCCGTTCTAGATGTACTAGGGTCTTGGGATAGGTTTCGTGGATCTACTGGATCCTTAGAGGAAGTTCCATGGCAGGTTGTAACAGAGTTAATACCCGCATGCGAAGAAGCTGGTGAAGAAGAGGATGCTTGATTCTGGAAAGACGGATTAAAGAGTAGAGGCTGGTCGCCTTGAGTCAAAAAAGATTGCTGTTGATTTTGATACTCATAATCATGAGTAGCAGAAGGTGGATTCTGATTCAAATTTTGATTCAGGGGTATTTGATTAAGGAAATGGACTTGTCCCAGATTCAGAAGTTGAAATCCCAAGTGTGGTCTCTGCTAGATATTCCTATGGTTTGGAATTGGCTGGGATGGAAGGGCCCCTAGCTAATGAGACTCAGCTAACTACGTGATTTGACCCCTAAGATCAGCTAGTTCTACCAAACATTACCGTTGTACCTCAGTAAGAGCTTCAGCATTCTATCGTTGGCTCTCAGTCACAGCTCGCAAAATCTTATCGAGCTGCGAGTCTCTATTTGGCCCCGCGAAGTTCTGTGAACCCGCGTAAAATGGACTCATATTTTTTGCTAAAATGACAACGTAAGCGGGTTTTGCCTGGTCTGAGTCAGATATGATGGTCTTTGTGAATGGTCAGACCAAGAGAAATTAGGGTGATTACACCATCCAGGATTATAGGTATTAGAATATGGGTTTGATCTCAGTGCGTATCCCTGAATAGCGTTCAAATCAGAAGGATAAGGCATGTTTTTTGCAAAAATAGGAAGTAGGGACAGAGGTGGGAAAGAATGTGAGACAAAGGTCCCTCCTTGGGTTGGTGCAAGAGTAGATAGAAAATCCAAGGAAGATGGATCTCTCAAATCCAGATTATTCCCAAACTCCCTCCCCACGGGAATTTGCGAAACAAGAAAATGTGCGAGATTTTATGTAGCGAGAAGAGGTGTATGAGATTTCATCGTGTTTCAGACCTTGTCGAGATGCTTCGCTACGATATCGACTTTGCCCAGTTTCTCTGCTATGATCTCTAAATCCTTGAAACTGGACAGATTCCCGATCTCGTGAATGCCCTTTTGCGGATTTTGATGCACTGTATTGGTGCCTCACGTGAATTGCAACATTGATGCGTTGTTGATCGAGTTTTCCGCCATCCCTTCAAATAGTTCTAAGGTGGATTCTACGTCGCAATTCAAGAAATTCCCTCCATAAGTGGCATCGACTAGATTGCAAATGCCCTCTTGCAATCCATAGTAAAAGATGTGCATTAGTTTCCAGCGAGGGATGTCATAATGTGGGCATTTCCTTTGTAATTCATGGAAACATTCCCACGCTTCATGAATTGGTTCTCCTTGATTTTGAGAGAAGGTAGTGATGGCTCGCCTTAATGCATTGGTACAACCAATAGGGAAGAATTTCTTCAAAAATGCGGATTCAAGTTCAGCCCAAGTCGAGTTTGGTCGTGCTATAGTTCTATACCAGTAGGCAGCCTTGTCCTTAAGGCTAAAGGAAAACATCTTCATCAAAAGGATTTCCCATCTTTGATTTCGAGGACCAAGAGTTTGAGATAGATTTTTTAGATCTTCAATATGCTAGAATGGATCTTGAATGCAAATCTGTGAAAGTGTGGGATTAGATCTATAATGTTTGGCTTTAACTCTGGGCCATTTTCCCCAACGGGGATCCTAACATTAGGCTCTAGTTGTGCATTAGATGGATTATAATAGTCGTGGAGTAGGGGCCTAGGATGAGGGATCGGTAAATCAAGATTTTCAAAATCCAGGTTTGTAGGTTCTACAAATTCTGAAGAGTAGCCGTCAACAGATTGATTTGATGGTTCTGCTCGAGCATCTGAAGATTCTGGTTCAGGAGCACCTCATGGACATCAAAAGGCGGCATCTACCCCTGACTAGAAGAGGAAGGGATCTTAGGATTCTGGTTCTGCATTTGGTCCATAGGATCAAATGCAGAAAAAGTAGATGTATCAGACGAAAAATTTATTGGTTGCTTTAGTGCAACCGGCTTAGGAATACCTGTCAACGGAGATACAAGAGGCGGTTTCAGGGATCGCCTCCCATGCATAAACCAAAAGAATGTGCAAAGGTACACTCACACCACTGAAAATAGAGGTAAACAAGACTCAAAAACAGCGCAAAAAGTGAGCTTTTCTCTTCTTTCAAAGGAAAGAAGAGAGTCCTAGAATACGCAAAAATAATTTGGACGCAAACAAGTATAATATCAGTATCAAAATACGCATCCTAAACCCATGTCTATGCAAGTGCGTATCCTTAAGGCTCAAAGGTCTAAGTCTAGGATCGAGACCGCTCACTACAAGCTCCCTGGGGCTTAGTAGTGAGACAGACTTGTTGATCTTCGACCAAAGTGCTAAGAGGTGCAAAGAGAAGAGGTAGAAAAATCAGGCTCGTGTGACTCTAGTGATCGCGTAGTGTAGGCGATAGCATGCAATAGACGAGAGCGTAAAAACCCGCATGCATTCTGCAAACAGATTGAGTCACAAGTTTTAATTGTCCTCTTTCTACTTAATCTTTTCTCAAAAATGATAGAAAGAAGTTAGGTGACCGCTTTTTAGGTATTTTCAAACAAAAAAATGGTCTTGTTTATTATCTGATGGCAGGGATCTATGTGGGTTTTGCATGTATTTTCCTGCTGATGCGAGAAAAATAGTAGAAAAATCCCAAGTCAGATTTCGCAGAAACTAGCAGATAATGTACTCCTAAGAGTGTATGCCTAAAACATGTTGCTGCTAGTTAGATAAGATCGTGTATTTTTGTATTTTTTTTAAATTTTCTCTAACCTAAATGCAACAAACAAACTACACTAAAGACTAAGGAAAGAATGCTCACAATGGATATGTATAATGGTCGGAAAAAGAAACAGAAAACTCGCCTCTTTTCCTGAGAATACCTGCAAAGGTAACCCTGAAAAGAAGACAGAAAACAAAACAAAACAAAACTAATTAGTAAAAAGAAATATGTACAAAACAAAAACAGTAATGGCGAATATAAATTATAATTACCTCCCCGGCAACAGCGCCATTAAAATAACTACTAAGAGTAAGGGAAAAATAGTGCTATGCAATCATGATAAGGAGAGGAAGGTGATCGGTGCGTAAGAATGGCAAAAGAGTGGCTCAGACGAGCTCAAAGAGCTCACCGGAGCTGAAGAAGACGGCATACAAATTGAGCGTTAAAACCTAACTACCTAATCTACTGAACTAAGCTATGCTACACTAACCTAAACCTAATCCTACTATTACCTGGATGAAGGAGGTTGAGGAGTCTCCGTCGAAGGTTCTTAATGGAGGATGAAATCAGAAGGTTGGAGGAAGAGCTCCGGCAGGTGGTTTCGTGGCATGGAAGCGGAGTCCGGTGTCGACGCTTTGTCAGAGGACGCAACAGACGATAGCAAAGATCGGAAGCGAGTGGAGATGATTGGAGGAATAGGACAGAGACAGGAAATGGTTGCCAGAGTAGGAAGAATAGCCTACCAGTTAGCTATGGTTGGGGAAGCGGATAGGGAGCTAACTGCTCAAATTGAAGGGATCGAGGGGTATTTATAGGGTTCGGCGACGGCTAAGGGGCATGAATCCAAACGGGTTTACGTCTAGGTATAGCTTAACCTCCGACGTCATCTTCGAAGCCGGTGAGGTTAACGCCTATACCTAATTAGGATTTATGAATAATCCGAACCGATGGATGGATTTGAGGTAGTGAGTGCAAGCTTTAGAAGCTTCGCGAGAGTGGAATGGAGTCAGATGAGCGGTCACCGGAGGGTGACAACATGGCCGAACATCAGCCGTTCAAGCTGATAAAGAAGAAATGAAGAAGAAGAAGTTCGCAAGGACCTAAATGAAAGATAAGGACCTAGGTGAACAAAAAAGACTCAAATGCAATGAAATATAGGGACTAAAATGTAAACAGAAGCCATTTAAGCCAATTTTAATTTAATTCTTTTCCAACTTTTTATATATAATTATAAATTAGCTAAATATTATATTAAAGCTTTGTGTTCACATTTTTGACCCATTTATTTATATTTATTTACTTATTAACTTAAGTTATTTAAGACTTAGGTCTTAAGTTATACTTAAGTTACATAAGATATTAATTAGGTAATTAATTAATAGTATTTTGAGTCCATTTATTAATTAGGTTATTAATAATATTAATTGGCTTATAATTTATCATTTTTAACTTATTTTAAGCTCCTTTATTAACTTGTCCCTTATTACATAATTAACCCTTATATATACATATTCCTAGCTAATTAACTAAGGAAACTAGTTAGTTAGGAATAATTAGAAGCCGTAATGAGCCTCTCATCAGTACCGATACTAAACTTTTGGTACCAGTACTGACTGCCTACAGTCAGCCCAACTAAGTCACTAGGTACCGGTACTTGTGACTCACAGATTTGGGTCCTGTGACCTGCATGTATCGATACTCATGATGAGTAACGATACTTGTAAGGTTCAGGAACTACATCATTCTACAGGCTGTGAGCACCTTGTACTGGTACTCATGATGAGTACCAGACTTGTTCACAGTTTGAGACTAAAAACCCAAACTTGTGCAAGTACCAAGAATGAATCTAAGTCAATTTTTAGAGTTATCCCATCTACTCTATACAATATTTTGAAAAAATCAAATTTGAGTTTTGAAATGAATGAATGAACGATATTTTGAACCCTAATTATCTCTACTTTGATTTTAACTCCCAGATTATGTTTTACTTATTAGGAGACATACAAAGACTCTAAAATACAATGAATACAACAAAAACTATAATCTTCTTCCTTCATATGTTATCTTGTCCCTTTAATGCTATCTTGTTGCTTGCATCCATAGATTCTTTTATCCTGTAATACTTCATAAACACATTAGATTTTAAAACGATTTTGTTAACACCAAAACACAAAAGAGAGGTGGAACTAGGTTCCAACATGCTCCATTAGAGTTAAAATTAGAAATTTTCCACCTTCTCACCTCCTTCGTGGAGCATCCCGCAGTTGTCTTCTTACCATCGTTTGGAAAGCGAATCCCATGCGACGTCGCCCTGCCCCATCCTCCATCGTCCGTCGTCGTTCTCCTTCATCCCGCATCTCACCACCTTCGTCTAGGTGCTCCATCAATGTGGCTCGTCCTCCAAGCAGCCGTCGAGAAGGATAATTTCTCACCTCCCTTTTCTTTACTACTTTCTAGAGTATATTTACCGCTTTCTAGTTGTAATATTTCCAGCTTTCAATGTCCGTCGTCGTTCTCCTTCATCCCGCATCTCACCACCTTCGTCTAGGTGCTCCATCAATGTGGCTCGTCCTCCAAGCAGCCGTCGAGAAGGATAATTTCTCACCTCCCTTTTCTTTACTACTTTCTAGAGTATATTTACCGCTTTCTAGTTGTAATATTTCCAGCTTTCAATGTAGTGATTAGTTGTAATGAACATTACTCTGTCGTTATGAAATCCATGTTTATTCTATCTCTATTTTATCTTTTTTCTAGTATTCTTTCTCTCTCTTCTATTAATTATTCTTTAAGTAGATAGCTAGTTTAGATTTAATTCAACAAGCTAATCTACTTCGTGATAACAAAACAAACATAATTTTTAGTCAAACATCTGGCACTCTGTGTTAGACCTAGAATTCCTTTTGAGTTTCGATAAATTTATTTGTTGATGGATTTTCTCGTAAATCGCACTACAACGACAGGTTTTCAAAACTCAAATCCTTTTGCAACTATTTTTCCTCTACAACATTTTGGTGCCGTTGCTGGGGAGGCAATGCTCTTTGATTTTTCACATTTTCCGAGTTACTGATTGTTTATCTCACTTCTCTCATTTCTTATTGTGATTGCAGGTACTCTCACGAGGCGTAAAAAAGTGGTAGATTGGAATAAAGTGCTATTGAAGGGTCTGTAAGTAACCGCACCTCCCCACCCACTAGATTTCATTCCATCACCTAATAACACAAACCTTAATTAACCTAGGAGCTTGCATAAACCCTAGGATTAGTTTGATTGTTTGTTTCACACCTCCACCCGCCTCCCCTTCCACATATAAAGAAAAAATTTTTTAAAAAAATCTCACAGAGGTACACAACCTCTTCTGATTCTTCATACTCAATTGATAACTTGATCTTTGGAACCGATATACTCATCAACATATAATTGAGTAAAAATCAGATTAGGTAATCACTTGTGTGCCTAATTCAGTGGTGCATCAAGGCCAGTTGTTTGAGTTGTTTGGGCCACACCATTTCATTTAAAAATAACTTATCAAGTAGCTTCCTCTTAGGGTTTACAATTTAGGTTAATACCAGGCACTCCACTTTATTCTTGATTTTAAAGGAAAACAACTTCACCCATGTTTGAAAGATCTGGTTTGCCTCTATTTAAGCTCACCTAATTCTAAACCCTAAAAGCTACTAAGCAAGATTTAAACCCTAAAATTCACCACATCTAAAAATAATCTTGCTTGAAAATCATTAGTTGTGCATGCACACACATATCAATCAATCATTAAGGGCACAACCCAGATAAAAGGACCCATCACATTCCAAAGCACATTCAAACCTAACCCTAATTAAAACAGAGTAGACGTTGGCCTTAAGGATTGGACTCGCTCTTCGAAGCCCAGATCGAGATTATTTTCGATTAGTCTGCTTCTACCGTTCAATCTGATGTCTAGCTAGGGGAGTAGAATCAAATGATCGCAGTTGGAGGGTATCAAAGGAACCTGAGGCGAAATCCAAGGGAAGAACCTTCTCCCCAGCCCCTCCCTCTAACTTGTTGGATTGACCGGAAAGTAGATCAAATCGTTTCTTCATCTCAAGACAAGTTCTGGAGTCTGTAGGTCTTTAGGCTAGCCCACTTAAGGATAGGTTTGATTGTTTGTATTGCAAGGTGCCTTTCTTCCTCCCATTCTATCATGGATCCTTTCACATCCTATTTGCACTCCTACCTTCCTACCACTACTTATTCCCAAAATAATTATTATTCCAACCAGATTTATTCTCATTCATCTTCTAGTTGGGATAATCTTGATTGGGGATACAGTTCCAGACCTCTGTGTTCAAGGTCTAACCCTGGACACCATGATCTTGATTCTTATCCTTCTTCGAGCTACATCGATTATAGATCACCATCCTTATATGGGAAACCTAATATGATCTACAATCAAGAAGGATAAGTTGATCCTTACCCTTCCCTAGATTACAATGTATATGGGCCATCACCTATTTATGAACAACCTGAAATGACATATTATCAGGGAGGGTATCAAGAACCTCAATTCGTTGACTCCCCTGCATTGAACCCAAACCCCCCAAACCCCGAACCAAACCATTTGGTTCAGGTTAACCAAGTCCAAGATAAGGTGTTGGCTAACCTAAGGAATACCATACAATCTTCAGAAGCTCAGCCAACACCTTACCCTGAAGAATTGGAGCCTCTAATTGAAATGATTGACGATCTTAAAAGGTATTTGTTAGATTGACTCCAGAATGTCAAGGATAAGGACCCAGGTGAGTTTTTACTTGGAAAGTTATCGAAATTGAGCATGAGATTTGTGATGTCTCTAGTCCAATCTTGGGAGGATTCCCAGGATGAACCCCTGACAAAAGAGCCAATGTCAAAATCCTCTCAGGCACTTATGAGGAGGACATGTTTTACTAGACTAAGGTTGACCAGGCTATTCTAGAGCAATCAACTAAGGATTAACTGATTTTTTCACCTGAGATCCTTGAGCCGAGGTACGAGGAAACATATGTCTCCATAGAACAAAACATGATTGATGATTTTGAGACACATATTAATGCAGATTTAGAATTCTTTGATTCTGAAGGTGAAGAATCAGTATGCGAAGTCTCACCTGAGTTTACAACACACGATTTCAGTGAGACGACTGGGCCTGAGGAATTCGATGAATCATTTAATGGCCCTATGATTGAGAAACATGATCCTGTTGGGGCTCACATGGCAGATTCAGATCCTCATTTTATGAAGGATTCAATTCAAAGCCCCATTCCTCAATCATACCCCGTTGAGCATAATGAGGATTTTGTTCTTGAGATCACTAGATCCAAGTCAATTCTGATTCAGCAACAAATCTTGGACTTGGACATTTTAGATGGGATGATTAACCTGCAAGAGGTCCTAGAATCTGAAATCCTGACTGTGGAGTATAGGAATTGGAAATGAAGCTTTGGGAAGCCAATTCTAGAGGAAGCAAAAGACCGAGTCTAAGGGTTCCAATTTGTTTGAAACCACCAACTCTCTATCAAGACCCTTATGACATCTTTGATTTAGAGGATGTCCAACCCAAGCGCACATTCATTGATTATCCTTTTGAGCTTAATTTCTCTGTAGTCTGACTTTTTTGTCTTGGGTTGCATCCTCACAAATCGTAGGCCCAACCCAGCTTGTATGATGATCTTAGGTTTTGGATAATTTTTATCCAGAACCTTAGATATACTTAACCATGGGGCATAGGTCTGCACCACAATCTGGTCCACATGTATGAACATCTTCTCCTAGCAGGTCCAAAGACAGATTTTCTTATTTTGATTATGACCTGCACCTGTGAATTCTTTATTTCCTCTTTGCATAGTGTACCTAGCTGAAGGCACTAAACTCAGTACATATACAATTTCTTTTCATCTCAAAGCTGACTTGTTATTCACGTAATTCAGGTGCCCTATACTCTATTCCACTATGTTTTATGTCCTTTTAATACAATGAGGACATTGCATTAGATAGGCATTGGGGGGTGGATATTCATCTTTGAATTATTTCATTAGCTCCGTAAATTCCTTTTGTTTTCTTTTTATTTATTAAAAAAAATTATGGAATTAGGAAAGAGAACTTGGGCATTAGAAAATTTTCAATCTTAGAGAATAAAACTATATGACTTGAAACACTAAGACCCTTCAGGTCTTCAGGCTTAATCAGCTCGGGTGTTCAGTAAAATGTGGGTTTGTTTCTCGAGTCCTCACCAGTCTAAATATAGTTCTAATTTGATTAAATAAGTTAGGATGATAAGTACACTACTTATCAACCCGCCCTCTGATTTGAGCAAACTTTAAGCCTAAGCATCTACACACTTTTCTCACTGACTCATTGTTTGGCGGTTTTTACAGAAATTGGGTAGCTAATGAACCTTCTAGGGTGGTATGGCTGACAAGTTATCATGGGTAACAGCCCATTGGTAAGTTGTCTAGAGCCCAACCACACGACCATTCTTTTCCTGTTACCTTTAGGTAAATCTTAGATCAAGGAAGCCACCTACTTAGAAAAAGAAAAGAAAACAAAAGAAAAATATCCAAAAAGAGAAAAAGAAAAATAGAAAAGAAGAAAAGAAAAAAAAGAAATAAGACACGCTTCACCGCATGAGTATGGCTGGCAAGTTATCGTGGGTAATAGCCCATTGGTCAGTTGTCCAGAACCCAACTTACAAAAATGTATGTTTAATTCCAAACACTTAGGAAGAAGCGGAGAAGTAGAATAAGCTAAGGAGATATATACTAGGTTCGCCATTGTGTTGACCCCATAAAAATAAAAGTAGGGAGAAAGCTACCGATTGTATAGATACACCTTTAGGCAGAATTTCTTTTAAGGTCACCTAAGAGTGTAGAAGCACGAAGTCTATTCTGATTACTGATCAGTGAGTCTATCACATTCACGAAAACATGCATAGCACTTAGAGTTCTCTTCGAGTCTTGGGTAGGTTGAGTAACCCTAGAAAGCTATTCCGAAACCCTAAACTCAAAAATCCAAAAAAAAAATAGAAAAGAAGAAAAGTAAAAAGAAAAATATCCTTTTTGTTTTGAATAAGGCGAGGGCTTGAGGCCGTCTGCATTTTGACAGACACCCAGGCATTGTTGTGTCTCTGTAGTTCAGGTTTTAGTTGAAATCCCTAAGTGTTGAAAAATAGCTTTTATCTAAGAAATTTGATTCTAATTCTCTTATAAATAGCATATAGTTTTTCTAGGGAATAACAAAAAATAGGAATGGGGGTGTGATGTAAACACATTTATATCGCATAAACCATCCATTTTTGCATGTCCTTAGGCATATAGTTGCATAATACATTATAATCTTGCATAACATGCATAATCTTGCATTTAGTATATATTGTATAAATTTTAGGTTAATTTTCTCTTTTTGTGATCAGGAAATAGGGCAATAAAATATCGGGACCTTGGATTGAAGATCCAACAGTACGGATCTGATCAAGGCAATGATCGGAGTTCAACGACTCCAAGATCACCCCAATCGGATTTCCATAGTATCAGATGTAGTTTGAGAAAGATCAGAGGTCAAGGGGCTAGGTGGTGTAAATCCATCTTCAGACGAAAAATCCCACTACAAGAATGGGTTCAGATTGATAATCACAGCCCAATGGCACGAAAATCAATGCAATCCGACAACTGTGGCACCATCTACAAGCATTCGAAAATGGATGGCCAAGATGGTGCCATGTGGTGCCATCTCAGCTACCCAAACCATCCCAGCTAAAAGACTGAGGACCCGCCACTCCCTCTCTCTCCTCACGCGCTCGATTGATCTCTGCCATTGGATCTTAATCCAACGGCTGAGGGCGCTTACGCCATGAACTCTAAACACAACACTTGTTGAGGCATAGCGTAGTGGTAGAGGAGCCTGCACGTGAAGAAGAGACGTGGTTTGAGCCCCGCAAGCCCCAAATTAAGCAAGCAGTGCGGTCACGACCAAATTAGATCGTCGGATGCAGATTGTACGACAGCAGGGGCGCCACGTGGCCCAACAGATGAACCTAGATCGCTGACGTGCAATCCAACGCGCCATCGCACGTGCAAGCGTGTAATGAAGGTGCAGCAAAATGAGTTATCAACTATCTGATCTTGCGATCCGATGGTGGAGAATGCTTGGATGTGCATAAGGCGTTGCAGCAAAGGAAGGAGAGGAGGCACGCGGGCGAGCGGATCTAAGCCCACGTTTAGGGCTTTAGTGACAAATAAATCCGTTACTAAAGACCCTGACATTAATGTTTTGAACATGAATTGGCCTTTTTGCCCCCTCAAACCTCACCTATAAATAGCCCTACTACCCCCACACCTTCTTCATCCCTTCCTCTCTTCTCTCACCCCCTCAAAGGCTCTACGAGCTTGCCCCAAACCTAGGATGCTCCATTAGAGTTAAAATTAGAAATTTTCCACCTTCTTACCTCCTTCATGGAGCATCCCATAGTTGTCTTCTCAATGTTGTTCGGGAAGCAGATCTTGCCGCGACGTTGCCATACCCCATCCTCCGTAGTCCATCGTCGTTCTCCTTCGTCCCGCATCTCACCACCTACGTTTTAGTGCTCCATCAACGCGGCTCATCCTCCAAGCAACTATCAAGAAAGATAAGTTATCACCTCCCTTCTCTTTATTGCTTTCTAGAGTAGATTTACTTCTTTCTAGTTGTAATATTTCCAGCTTTCTTGTGTAGTCATTAGTTGTAATGAACATTACTCTATGGTTATGAAATCCATGTTTAGTCTATCTCTATTTTGTCTTTATTTGTATTATTCTCTCTATCTCTTCTACTAATTATTCTTTAAGTAGATAGGTAGTTTAGATTTAATTCGACTACCTAATCTGCTTCGTGACAACAAAATAAATGAGATTTTCAATCAAATGTCTGCCTCCCTGTGTTCTACCTGGAATTCCTTTTGAGTTTCAGTAAATTTATTTGTTGATGGATTTTCTTGCAAATCGCACTATAACGACGGGTTTTCAAAACTCAAATCCTTTTGCGACGATTTTTCCACTACAACACTTGGCCGCCCAGTTTTAGGCCTCTATGGGGACCTTTCTTTGGATGCTGGAGCAGAGACTACCCCTCGCACCTCAGGAGGGAGGAAGGGGTGGTGGGGATCAGAAGCAACCCTCAGTCTCGAGTGTGCGTATTCCTCTACAGGAGGAGAGCAGGGAGAACCATGAGCCTCCCCTACTAAAGGATGAACTGACGGATCCTCTACATCAGTATCGGCAGATCTTCACTGAGTTCAGAAAGCTGAAGCCACCAACCTTTAAGATAGATGAGGACCCTATAGGGGTAGAGGACTAGATACAGCAGATCGAGAAAGCTTTCGACACCATCCACCCACTGGAGGATTGTAGAGTACCCTTCGTGACATACCAGCTAACCAGTGTAGTGCATCGCTGGTGGTTGTCCATCTGCGAGTAGGAGGATGCCCGAGTGGTGTCTTGGGGTCACTTTCTCAATCTTTTTAGTGATCAGTATTACCCCAGGACCTGGCAGGACAAGAGGAGGCTCAAATTTCACAACATGAGGTAGGGTTCGATGACTGTTAGAAAGTATTAGAGGGTCACTTTCTCAATCTTTTTAGTGATCAGTATTACCCCAGGACCTGGCAGGACAAGAGGAGGCTCAAATTTCACAACATTAGGTAGGGTTCGATGACTGTTAGAAAGTATTAGAGTCATTTCATAAAGATCTCTCACTTCAAGTCGACTATGGTAGCTTCGAAGGCAAACAAATGTTGGAAGTTCATCCAGGGACTCCAATCGGAGATCCGAAAGTATGTCAACCCATTTCCGTTGGACACTTTCGCCCAGGTCATGGACACAGCTATGAAGTATGAGAAGGGCGATGCTGAGACCCTTAGGAGTTTTAGTGGAGGACCAGGGCAGAAGTAGAAGATTCATGGTAGGCTTCCAAGGTCAAAATTTCAAGGCAGATTTCAGAAGAGAAGGGACCAGAGGTACCAGCCATATAGAGTACCACCACCTGTACCCCCAGCCCCTCAGCAGCAAGCACCAACTGCGATTTTGGGGTACACTCAGTCCCACTGTGCTACGCTGACTCAAACTCAAGGCACCGTGGGGCGAATGCGATCAGGACAGGGGCTGAGATCTTACTACAAGTGTGGCCAGCAGGGCCCCCTTAAGAAGGATTGCCCAACCAAGACAGTGGCTCAGGGTGGCCAGAACACGGGAGCAGCTCATACATACCAAACCTGTGGTAGGGATTCCCAGTGTTCTCGTGGCAGTGGGAATGCTCCTGGCCAGAGGCCTAATCAGAGCATGGCCAGTTCCTCTGCACCCACACCCGCAGGATGAGTATATGCACTATCTCTGAGGGATGCACAGGCTTTGCCATCCATGGTGGCAGGTATGGTGACTATTGACCAGAATTTGGTGTTTACCTTGTTTGATTCCGACACTTCCCATTCCTTTATATCACCTAAGTTCTCTGCGAAACTAAAGAAACAACCAGTACTGTTAGATGAACGATTAATCATCAAGGGTCCAGCAGGGTAGCTATGTGTATCTGAGTTGGTATTTAGAGGTTGTGAGGTAGACATCAAAGGCTACATTCTGTTAGCCGACCTAATGATGATCGAGATGGAGGATTTCGACGCCATTTTGGGCATGGATTGGTTGTCATGACACCATGCATCGGTGGATTATTTTGAGAAGAGGGTTGTTTTCTCTATTCCTGGAGCACCTCAGTTGGACTATCATGGCAGATTCAAGAGCAGACTGATCAGGTGTATCTTAGCCTTGCAGGCAGCTAGGCTACTGAAGGGAGGGTGTAGTGGATACCTCACCTATTTATCCGCAACCCTCAGAGAGAAATCGGAGATGGGGAGTGTACCTGTCATACGGGTATATACTGACGTATTTCCAAAGGATCTCCCATGACTTCCACCTGAGTGAGAGATTGAGTTTGAGATCTCTCTCATCCTGGGGACTAATCCTATATCGATTACCCCATACCGGATGGCACCTACGGAGTTGAAGGAGTTGAAGATGCAGCTTTAGGAACTCCTAGAGAAGGAATTCATTTGACTCAGTGCCTCACCCTGGGGGCCTCCAATGTTGTTTGTGAAGAAGAAGGATGGTACCTTACGCCTCTGCATTGACTATAGGTAGCTGAATAAGGTAACCATCAAGAACAGATATCCCCCTCTGTGGATCAATGACTTGTTTGATTAGCTTCGTGGGGTCACGATCTTCTCTAAGATTGATCTACGTTCAGGCTACCACCAGCTTAGAATAAGAGAAGGGGATGTATCGAAGATTGCCTTCTAGACTCGTTATGGTCATTACGAGTTCTTGGTGATGTCGTTCGGAGTGACAAACACCCCTGCCGCATTCATGGACTTGATGAACCGGATTTTCAGGGCCTTATCTTCACTGTTTTGTTGTGTTGTTCATCAATGATGTCCTCATCTATTCTCGTGATGAGGCGCAGCATGAGCGGCATCTCCAGGTGGTCTTGGAGACGCTAAGGGAGCATCGGTTATATGCCAAATTTAGCAAGTATGAGTTTTGGCTAAACCAGGTGGAGTTTCTGGGATACATCGTGTCAGGCGTAGGGATTTCTATAGATCCTTCCAAGGTTGAGGCAGTACGAAGGTGGGAGCAACCCAAGATAGTGACTGATGATAATGTCATCATCAGCCACAAGTAGCTTTAATTAATCACAATCAAGAGACAACTGCTCCTACATAACTGCCAGAGAGTCATAATTCATTGCATATCCTTTCTGTGAGACATGCATTAAATCAAGGGTAAATCTGCAATTTTAACATCATATCCTAAATGCAGAGTAATCATAAGGTATCTCATGGGTTAAATGAAGGTCAAGTGAGCATTAATGACTAATGAGAGGGTCAATGCAGGCAGAAACGAGTTTTTACGCATTTCAAGAATTAATGGATATTTGAAACCCTAATTTCAGACCTGCTTAATTAACTGAGGTTCTGGTCAGGATAACATTCATCTAAACCTTCTAAAATTCATAGAAAAATATTCTATAAGGTTTGGTATCCTTGATTTGACCATTGGAACCCATTTTAACCTAAAATAGTCTCAGACAGGAAGTTGCCCTAATTTGAACTTCTACGTAAATTACCCGGTCAAGCTTGGTCAAAACCAAAATCCAACTTCACTACCAGATTCCTTGGGTGCAAATTAGATTTTTACCAAAATTTGGACTCAACCAAAGATCATCTTGACCTAGTTTTTATTTTAGTTCAGTCTAACTCTTCTTCTCTCAAATAGCCCCTCATCATTTGAATTGTTTGCAATCAGGACCCTAGATTTCTCATCGTTCTTTGCAAACAGGTCCCTACCACCATTGGTGTGAACACACCAAGCTTCGTCGACATTCGAGCAAGGATTTCTCGCTCGATTCTCAATCAATTTGTCCCAAATTTGAACTAGAGATTCTTTAAGGAATTCTCTACCAAATGGATCTAGTCTTGGACCATAACTCTTTCCCAATCTCCCATGCGAACGTATGGAAGATTCGGGTATCCCTTGTGCACAAAGTACCCGAAGCTTGAGAGCTTCTTACCTTGCTTGGAGGGCCTCCTAAAGGCCTATAAAAGGCTCTACATCAAGTTCCTTACCTCCTTAGCTTGGCTTAGATCGAAATACCCCCTTCTTCTCCTCTCTTCAGCCAACTCCTCTATAAGCTCCAGCGAGCTCTTCTATCCACATTCTTCGCCGGCCACCACGTACAATAGGTGGTTGGTTCTTCTTCCTCACCTTCCTCCACATCTCGCAATACTAGCAAGTGTCATCTTCCTCATCTTTCCTCGCCACATCTCCCCCATCGGAGGCTTCATCTTCTCCGAGTCCAACGTACCACCGGCAAGGACAATCCCCCCCTTTCGTCCAATTAGCTTAGGTTAGATAGATTCCTTTCTTCCTCTACTTCCTTTTCATCTCCTTTATCCCTCAATCCGACCACCTATGTGTCCTTACGCCTACCTTCGTCCCCACATACAGCCACATCTCTGGCGAGGCCTCTGCACCTCCACAATCCACTGTTTTCCTCGCCATCAATTCCAAAAGCATCGCCACACCTCTGCGAACCAAAGCCCTGTCCTAATTCCATCAATCGCTCACTCAAAACTCCATCAAACTCACCCACCTTCATGCTCCTCCTCTGACTCCGACACACCACCACACACACTCACAAGCCACGAGACCACCAGCACCACATTCACCAACACTTGGCGAAGCTCCTAAGGTTACTTAATGTGGTTGTGAGGCCATTCTTTTGCTTTCAGGTACTCACCGTCCGTCGCCGCCACCGCCGCCGCCTCCATCTCAAACCTCGACCGATTTCCACCGGCATCGAGACAACTTAATTCCACTTCCAGGATGTGCAGACTCTCCCTACATAGCCACTTGCAACAGCAATTGAGTGAAGGAGTACCAGCATAGCTCCAATTGGATGAAACAACACCAGCAGTTGCACGAGCGAAGGAGCTTCGAGCTTTAGTGCCACATCGATGGGAGGAGCGTGTGCACACCCATAAATTGGATTTGTGCTTTAGACTATTCGCCCAAGCACTAAGGTGTCGAGTCCCACCTCACATATCCGCCTGCACTCCTCGACTACCACCCACGTCGGTAACCTTGGTCCCTTATACTCGACCCATTAACATGATTGAGACCCGAAAAGGCCTGGGGTCTGAGAGAAGGAGAGGAAAGGAAGAGACAGAGAGCTGGGGGGGAGTTTGCTCTCTATTAAATCAGAAAAATCATCACAAAAATGTTGAGTTTTGAAAACATGTCGTAGTGTGATTTGCGAAGAAATCCGTCAACAAATAAATTTTACCGAAACTCGAAAAGAATTTCGGGTCGAACACAGGGAGGCTACATCGATTTGAAATCCTCGATTATATTTTTTTTTGTTTTTCTTTAGAAAGAGAGATAATCACAATGAATTTGATATTAACAATAAGAGAGAGAGAGAACAAACACTGTATAATATGAATAATGCTTTTACAACTAGAAAGTAGAAAATATTACAGCTAGAAAGTAGGAAATATTACAACTAGAAAGTAGTAAAATCTACTCTAGAAAGAAGTAAAGAGAAAGGAGGTGAGAAGCTATACTCCTCGACGGCTGCTTGGAGGATGAGCCGGACGAGGAGATGCCTGGAAGATGGAGGGAGAAGATGGAAGACAGAGAATGAAGCGGGAAGAACCAGGGCGAGGCATGGCGTCGTCGTCACGGGATCCACTTCTGAAATGGAGGCAAGAAAACTTTGATTTTAACTCTAGAGTAGCATCTTGGGTTTGGGATAAGCTTCTTTAGAGCTTTAGAGTGGGAGAGAAGGAAGGGATGATTGAAATGTGGGGGGAGTAGGCCTTTTTATAGGTGTAGAGGTTGAGGGCAAAAAGGTCATTTCAAGTTAAAAACATTGAATTAGGGGGTCTTTAGTGATGAATATAAACGTCACTAAAGACCCCACGTCGCTGAACGTGCACACGTGCCCACGCCTCCTCCTCTCCTCGCATTTTAACGCCTCACGCACGATCGCGTGATCTCAGCCGTTTGATTGCGAGATCGGACAACCGAGAGATGCACCATCGCTTCTTCTTCAGCTCCTTCGCCTGCCCACGTGTGATGACGCGTTGGATCGCACGTCATCGCACGCGTGCGCGATGCTCGCCTATCTCTCGTGGCATGTCACTCGCCTCCTACCCGCATGATTCCATCCGACGGCTGAATTGAGCCGCTCCCGCACCTGCGCCTTGATTTGAGGCGAGGCGAGGCTCGAACCCATGCCTCCCTCTTCGCGTGAAGCAGCATGACCACTGAGCTACGCTGTCGCTTGAGGTGCATTTGTGAATTTAGGCGCGACCTCTCTCATCCGTGGATCTTGATCCAACGGCTGAAATCATCCACGCGGTTGAGGAGAGAGAGGGCAGCGGCACGTCCTTGGGCCGATTGGGCAGCTAGGATGGTGCCATGTGGCAACATCTTGGCCATCCATCTTCTATGTCTTGTAGATGGTGCCACGATTGTTGGATTGGACTAATTTTCACACTGTTGGGCTGCGATCGTCGATCCAAACCCATCAGTGCGGTCGGATTTGTCATCTGAAGTACAAATGTTAATGCGGCTAGATCGTGTTTTAACAAATATCTCATTGTAATATAGATGAACTTTCCGCGAAAACAAATAAAAGTTTATAACTCGAAAATCAGAGTATCCGAGGTCAAACACAGGGAGCAATCTGAGTATTCCAAAACTTGAGAACACAAGTTCTAAATAAAAAGAAATGACTAGTTCAATAGAAGTGACATGAGAATGATATGGAAAGAAATTGCTCAAAAAGAATGGACGTCTGATATTGCATCAGACGTCTTAAAGTTATTTCTCAGATTCTTCTCTTCTGCTAGTCTCCTTTTCTTTCTCTTCTTTAGCCGCTTCTGCTCTTCTTCTTCCTTCTCTTCTTGATTTTCTTCTTGCGGCAAAGTCCTGGCTTTTCCTCTTCTTAGGTTGCCTTCTTTTTCTTCCTCCTCTTCCTTTTCTTTCTTGCTTCTTTGTCTGCCCCTTGATCTCTCTCTTCTTCTTTCTTGGTATGCCGCACCTCTGCTTCAGGGTGGTCTTCTTCTTCTTCCTCTCTCGCAGCGGCTAAGCCCCTGCTTCCTTCTTTAGCTGCTTCCTCCTTAGCGACCTCTTCCTACACACAAGCACCACGCAACAAAACCTACTCCCCTACCCTTCCCGCGCATCTCTCTCTCTCTCTTTGAATCTCTCTTCGGTACGCTCTCCCAGAGCCGGGTTATCAGGTTGGGTCGCACACCCGGGTCCAGGCGCACCGGCGGGGGTATGGTGCGCGAGGAGTGCTCAGGAGGGTAGTCAGGTCGGGTCACCAGATCCTCATGATGAAGTCGCGGACGAGGTGCATGTATAGGTGTGGAGGGACCTCACCCCAATGTATTAGAGGCAACCAGACGATAACACAAAATCACTTTAAACTACTCAACGAGGTCACTGCTTACCGAGGTGGGACTAATGTTCCACCGCTTGTTTCTCGTGAGCCTGCAGCAGACCGTTCCTCCAATTGCAGCAACTATAGGTCTCGCGATGCCACTTGCTGGAACAGATGACTTTGCGAGATCTCCCTGAATCTGCTGCACCTGGAATCCTGAAGTCCTTCAACCTAGAGCGAGCGTGCAACCTCCTTGAGTCACCGCTAATGGCGGCTGAAGCTCAAACCCTACTCAACACAAAACGAAGCTTGCAGCTCTATCAGACCACAGGGGGACCTTCGTCGTGTCACAATGAAGGTGAGACTGTAGGTGGCAGGCCACGGGGCGACCTAGGCATGCGTGCCTAGGTCGCTCTATGGCCGGATGGATGGGTTAGGTCGGGGGCAGTTGTGGCGGTGTAGGTGGTCTGTGGATGAGTGGAGGATGTTCAGTGGAGTGTGGCTGAGGTTGCACGGTGGTTGGCAAGATGTGTGGGGCTGCGGTGTGACGGGAGCGTCTTGCCGGAGGGTCTTCCCACGTCACGCCGCACCAAGCGCACGCCTTCCTACCCTTCTCCTCATTGCCGTTATCTCCCTCAGGGCCGTCTTCTCCGATGACGGCACAAACGAGCCATCTATCTCTGCTGCCCCCTTCACTCTCAATAATCCAGATAAGCTCCCCGCCTTCCACTCTTTCATTTTCCTCACTTTATTCACACAACACCTCTCGACCGTCACTGTCCACCGCCATCTTCCTCATCTGCTCTTCTTCTTTTTCCTTCTCTTCTTGATTTCTTCTTGCGGCTAAGACCTGGCTTTGCCTCTTCTTAGGTTGCCTTCTTCTTTTTCTTCCTCTTCTTCCTTTGCTTTCTTGCTTCTTTGTCTGCCCCTTGATCTCTCTCTTCTTCTTTCTTGGTGTGCCGCACCTCTACTTCAAGGTGGTCTTCTTCTTCTTCCTCACTCGCAGCAGCTAAGCCCCTGCTTCCTTCTTTAGCTGCTTCCTCCTTAGCGACCTCTTCCTGCACACAAGCACCATGCAACAAAACCTACTCCCCTACCCTTCCCGCACGTCTCTCTCTCTCTTTGAATCTCTCTTCGGTACGCTCTCCCAGAGCCGGGTTATCGGGTCGGGTCGCGCGCCTGGGTCCAGGGGCACCGGCGGGGGTGTGGTGCGCAAGGAGTGCTCAGGAGGGTAGTCGAGTCACCAGATCCGTGGGATGAAGTCGCGGATGAGGTGCGTGTATAGGTGAGGAGGGACCTCACCCCAGTGTATTAGAGGCAACCAGACGATAACACAAAATCACTTTAAACTACTCAACGAGGTCACTACTTACCGAGGTGGGACTAATGTTCCACCGCTTGTTTCTCGCGAGCCCGCAGCAGACAATTCCTCCAATTGCAGCAACTGCAGGTCTCGTGGTGCCACTTGCTGGAACAGATGACTTCGCAAGATCTCCCTGAATCTGCTGCACTTGGAATCCTGAAGTCCTTCAACCTGGAGCGAGCGTGCAACCTCCTCGACTCACCGCTAATGGCGACTGAAGCTCAAACCCTGCTCAACACAAAAGGAAGCTTGCAGCTCTATCAAACCACATGGGGACCTTCGCCGTGTCACGGCGAAGGTGAGACGGTAGGTGGCAGGACGCTGGGTGGCTTAGGTGTGCATGCCTAGGTCACTCTGTGGCCGGACGGATGGGTTAGCTCGGGGGGCAGTTGTGGCAGTGTAGGTGGTTTGTGGACGAGTGGAGGATGTTTAGTGGAGTGTGGCAGAGGTTGTGCAGTGGTTGGCAAGATGTGTGGGCTGCGGAGTGACGGGAGCGTCTCGTCGGAGGGTGGCCGAAGATGAGGAAGATGGCGGTGGACAGTGACGGTCAAGAGGTGTTGTGTGAAATAAAGTGAGGAAAATGAAAGAATGGAAGATGGGGAGCTTATCTGGATTGTTGGGAGTAAAGGGGGCAGCGGAGACAGATGGCTCGTTTGTGCCATCGTCGGAGAAGATGGCTGATTAGCCCATAGTTGTGGGCTATTTAAGTATTTAAGTGCCTAGACATTAGGTTAATTCTAACATTTATTTAGCATAAATTAGGATGCAAATAGATTAATTCATATTTTTAATTTAATTACATAATCCATGCATTGCATTCATATTTTAAGTGCATTAAGAATTAGCTTAGAATGACATTCATCTAATTAGTTAACCAATTAGGTGCATTGTTTTCATTAACATAAAATTTGAGGGTCTGTATATAAATGACCATAATATTTTAACATTATTTTGTTTATTCTTCTTCTTTCAGGAACGGCTGGCTGCCGCTCCAACGCCACCCGGTGCCGCAGTGAAACCCATTCAAGGAGGAGCAGATATGTTGGATCTGGTCGGGCAGCTAACTTCAAATTTGTCCAGGCCACTACAAAAGGAGGAGGGAGGCAGCCGAGCTCGAGAGGCCTCCACCACCGACCCACCACTATGCAGAGAGATCTCCTCTCTTCCATTCCATACTGCCGGCCTCAACCGTGGCGGCGAGTTTCCACCACCGTGGGCGTGTGGTGTGACAGGCCACACCGCCATCCGGAGCTCGTCCGCATTACCGTGAGCACCTTAGCGTGCATCTCCCTCGCCGTCGTCACCAACTCCCACCGCCGCAACTACCGTTCAACCACCCTTTCAATCACTTAAGACATCTGGGAAATTTCCTAGACGTCTGAAGTCCACCTCCCAATCCAGAGCAATCTCCATCCTCCCACTTCACCTCCAACCACGCACGCCCTCCTCAGCCTGCAGCACCTCCGCCGAAGCTCATTCGGCTGCCTCCGGCCGCCGCACGACACGCCGCCACCACCGCTTCGAAGCCCTCAGTCCAGGGGACTTCCTCCGAGCTTCCCGTGTCCGGCCATCCACTCCTTGTCGCGCAAGGCAAAGGGAAAAGAATCCCCTGTTTTGCTACAGTAACCTACTAATTAAAAATTACATTTTCTACCATTGTCACTTTTTAATAATATTTTATTGATTCTGCATTGCGAAAAATATCCTCTAGTTTCTCAAAATTGCTATTTCAGCATTGCTTCTTGCTTCAACCTTAATCTGAAGGCAATTTTGGCTTGATTCTTGTCCAAACTAACTACGAACAAACATTTTTAACTGGTGCGAATTTTAATACGTCATTGCCTCCCTGTGGAAATGATCCGCTCCTCTGCGAGTGGTTATTTCTTTTTAAATATTGATTAGTCAATTTCTCCACCACATTAAACTGCAAACGACTTTAAAGCGAACAATCGACTAGTCAAATGGCGCCATTGCCAGGGAGGTAACAAACACAATAATTTTGCCTGACTTTATTTGGATTATTTGTCAATTGCACAGTGATTTGACCATTTATTATTTTCTGTTCTGTGCGAGAAATTTGTGCAAGAATCAGCCATTGTGAGAGGTGACCCTTGACGTCGCCAGAGGAGAATTGACGAACTATTTTGAAAAGGAGGAGAAGGATGAGGATACGACGGACACCATTATATATTTAGTCGCTAGTCTGATAGAATTAAGACTTTAGATTTAATTTTACATTGCAGTTGGTTTGAAACCCTCGTTCTGGGGTATATTTTGAGGGGTTTGTTCCCCGATTTTGTTTTGGGCCCGTGTTGGGTAATTTTTGGGAGCCTGTTCCCTTTTCTTTAGATTTAGTTTTTTTTTATTACTTTTATTTGCTTGTCCATAAGTAGTTCTAAAAAGAATAGAAAAAAAAATGGGTTGCCTACTAGAAGCTGCCTGCCCTAGGACGAACCATTTAGGTCTGTATGAGTAGCCTCTAGATTTACTTCTCTGCATTGCGTGCATTCTTGCATCGTTGATTGCTAGAAGCAAGGTACGCATTCTCTTACTTTGCATCCTATTCTTGATCACGCATTGCATTTGGACTTAATGCAAAGACCACCTAATCTGTATTGAATAAATTAAACAAGTGGTCAAATATTTCCTAGAAAAATGACTAATTAAGGGAGAGACATTTTAAAAACCAAGGATTTGATTTTCAAACTTGGCGTGCGATTCAAAATTCAAAATCTTTTACGGTGTATGCACACTTATTTCACTTGCACCACGGCACACTTCTAGACACCCCTTAGGTTTGGAAATACTAGGACAAGAGCCCTCCTACTATTGGATTCTGAAGTGTTCAGAACTTGAGATCAAAGGTTTTGTAATTCCAAAGAGGGGGATACCCTGTCACAGATTTTTGGGGGTAGTTGAGAAGCACCGCGAAAGCACAGCTTCAAAGGAAGGCTTAGGCCTACTTGCATCCCTCGATCTTCCGTCTTTGGATTTACTTGACCATTTGAGATTTAGGGAAGAATACCTAAGCTCCAACTAGGTCTTTTTAAGCATTTCGAAGGTTGACAATAGGCGCGTAATTGATTGGGCAACTTGTTTTGTCACCTACAATTTGAACTAAAGTCAAAAGCCTAAATCTGTAAAGACCAAACAAGTCCTTTTGAATTGTGTTTGTAGTGCATGCTTGGTAGGCATTCTCTTAGGAGACAACTTGTATTTGATCCTAAACCTGAAAGAATCCTAAGAAGAGACCTTCCAAGGGTAAAAATGGCCGGTCAAAGGAGCCTTAAGGAATATTTCATCCCAACCAATCAAGCTGGCCCAGCACTACGTAGACCTAGAGGGGACAATCCGTATGAGATCAAAAGTAGTACCATATCCATGCTACCCTCCTTTTATGGTACTACTAAGGAAGACCCTTATAGGCATATTGAGGAATTCACCGAGGTATGTTCCACGGTGAAGCTGCAGGGCGTTACTGATGATGCTCAAATGCGGGCCCTCTTTCCCTTCTCCCTAAAGGACAAAGCCAAGTATTGGTATCACACCCTTGATAATATAAATACTTGGGATGCCCTGAAGAAGGAGTTTTTGAAGAAGTACTTCCCCATGAGCAAAACAAATCACTTTAGGAGGGAAATTATGAGTTTTGTTCAAAAGGATGGGGAAGCATTCCATGATGCGTGGGAGCGCTTTAACGATTTGCTGAGACTTTGCCCACATCACCAGGTGCCTAAATGGCAACTGGTTGAAAGGTTCTACACCGAACTTATGATTCGCATAGGCAAACTGTGGATGGTGCCTGTGCAGGAACCTTTCTATCTAAGACTGAGGATGAAGCTTGGGACTTATTTGATACTTTGAGTGAGAATTCTATTCACTTGAATTCTGCCTACATGGATAGAAAGCCCACTCTCATGCAAAGAAAGTTGGAGGCAAATGAAGCAAGGGACACCCAGAATTTAGCCTATCAGATTCAATTATTGAATCAAAACATGGAAAGGCTTATGTCGAACCCGAGTTCATTCGTACCAAACACCTCCACATCCCAAGCTTCCGAATGTGTAATTTGTCAAGGAAATACACACGCCACTGTGGATTGCCACTTGGCCTCCCAATTCCCTGAGCTTGTACAAGCAGATTTGAATGCTGCTCAAGGGTTCCGTCCAAGACCTCGTAATGATCCTTTCTCCAACACTTATAATGAGGGATGGAGGAACCACCCAAACTTTCCATGGAGACAAGGAAATGTCTCAAATTCAGGGAATTACAAACCACAATCTTTTCAAAACCATCAAATGAACCAACCTCAGTCCTTTGCCCAACCTAAAACCTCTGAGATGGATGAATTGAAGGCGATGTTGAAAACTATGCAAGAAAGTCAAAGTGCCATCATCCAATCTCATGACAAGGCTATACATGAGATGAAATCACAAATTGGACACCTTGTTGAGGCTGTTAGACAGAGGGAGACTGGGAAGTTCCCCAGTGCTGCTGAGGAAAATCCTAAAGGAAAAGGGATTGTCTTTAGGGAGCATGCTCAGGCGGTGACTATTCTGAGGAGTGGGAAAGAAATTTCCAAACCCGATGCTCCTATAGTATCACCCCCTAAAAAACCATCCACCCCGACTTTCACCCCCACCGGAGAAGACTTGCCTAAATCTTCTCCGCTTGAAATCACCTCACCGGAAGAAGTTGCCCCCGTTCCACCCCTTACTCGTTATGACAACCCTTCCACCCAGAGATCGAGAGTGCCTTTTCTAGAGCGCTTATCCACCTCTGGGCAGACTTCTGCTGGCTCATCTGGGGCCAAAGATAAGATGGATGAGATTATGGAAACTTTCAAGCAAGTGCACATTAACCTGCCTTTGCTTGAAGCTATCAGGCAGATTCTGTCTTATGCCCACTTCTTAAAGGACCTGTGCACGAAAAAGCGGCAATCTAGAAAACAGGTCCAATCAAAAGTTGTCCTGCCTGATTCTGTTAGCTCAATTGTTCAACATGGCACACCCCTGAAACTTAAGGACCCAGGAGCCCCATACATCTCTGTAGTTATTGGTGACTTACAAATTGACGAGGCTCTACTTGATCTGGGTGCGGGGGTGAACATCCTTCCGAGCTACGTGTATGAACAACTTGGGGGAGGCAATCTGAAGCCTAGCCCTGTAATCCTTCAAGTTGCTGATCGATCACTTAAGACACCACGGGGAATTTTGGAAGATGTCCTCATAAGAGTGGAGGATTTCTTCTTTCCCGTTGACTTCTTAGTTTTGGACACTGACCCTACCAACAAGCCAACCAAACCCTCCATCATTTTGAGCCGCCCCTTCCTTGCAACTTCTCATGCTTCAATTAATTGCAATACTGGGGCATTGAAAATGGGCTTTGGGAACAGGAAAATCCAGCTTAATGTGTTTGATGCTTACAAACAAGCCAGACTTGAGGATTGTTCTCAAGTTGAGGTAATAGATGACCTGATTGAAGAGGCAACTCCTGCAATGTTGTGTGATGACCCCCTTCAGCATGTCATGCTAAATGAGCATTCCCATCTCTTGGAGGAATGTGAAGGGGATATACTAGAACTAGAGGAATTGTTAGGAGTTTCTGCTGAGTTTATTCCCCCATCATTTCCACCGAAGGTAGATTTGCTACCTGCGATAGGGACATCTATTATGAAACCCTCAACCATACAAGCCCCCGACCTTGAGTTGAAACCCCTCCCTGACACTCTTAAGTATGTTTTCCTAGGTGCCAATGATATGCTCCCCGTTATCATTTCGGCTGTGCTATCTGAGGCATAGGAGGGAGACTTGATTGAATGCTTGTCTAGGCACAAGGAAGCTATTGCTTGGAGCATTGCTGACATTAAGGGTATCGACTCTACACTCTGCATGCACCACATTTATACTGATGATTCCATCAAGCCTTTTAGGGACATGCAGAGATGTCTGAACCCTAATATGAGGGAGGTTGTAAAAAAGGAAATCCTGAAGTGGTTGGACGTCGGGATCATATATCCCATTGCTGACAGTAAATGGGTCAGTCCCATTCATGTGGTGCCAAAGAAGGCAGGCTTTACTGTGGAACTCAACGACCAAGGTGAACAAGTTGTCACTAGACCCTTAACTGGATGGAGGGTCTATATTGATTACCGCAAGCTAAACACCACTACCCAGAAGGATCACTTTCCTTTGCCTTTTATTGATCAAATTCTCAAAAAATTGGCAGGGAATAAGTACTATTACTTTCTCGATGGATATTCTGGGTACAATCAGGTGGTAGTCTTTCCTGATGACCAGGAAAAGACGACATTCACGAGTCCTTACGATACTTTTGCATTCAGCCGTATGCCGTTTGGATTATGTAATGCCCCTGCAACTTTCCAGCGATGTATGATGTCTATCTTTTCGGACATGATTGAAGAGTGTGTTGAAGTATTTATGGATGACTTCTCTATTTATAGCTCGTCTTTCGACCAGTGTCTCCTGCACCTGGAGAATGTGTTGAAACAATGTAAGGAGACGGGTTTAGTCCTCAGCTGGGAGAAAAGTCACTTCATGGTACAGAAAGGAATTGTACTTGGGCATGTTGTATCCGAGCAAGGTTTGGAAGTAGATAAAGCCAAGATTGATTCTATTTCCAAACTTCCATTGCCTACGAATGTCAAACAGATTAGATCCTTTCTGGGCCATGCTGGCTTTTATAGGCGCTTTATTAAAAATTTTAGTAAGATTTCTAGGCCACTTTGTGACTTGTTGGCGAAGGAATCTTCCTTCAGTTTTGATTCAAAGTGTGCCGATGCCTTTCAAACTCTAAAGGAGGCCTTGATCTCTGCGCCTATTCTCCAAGCTCCTGATTGGATACTCCCATTTGAGCTTATATGTGATGCTTCGGATTATGCAATGGGAGCTGTCCTTGGATAAAGGGTTGAGGGAAGAACTCATGTGCTGCATTATGCAAGCAAGACTTTAACCGAACCTCAGCAAAACAACACCGTCACTGAAAAAGAATTACTTGCTGCAGTTTTTGCTCTGGAGAAGTTTAGGTCTTATCTACTTGGGTCTAAGGTGGTTATTTTTACTGATCATGCAGCAGTGAAACATCTCATTGCTACGAAAGATTCTAAGCCACGTCTGATTAGGTGGATCTTACTCCTTCAAGAATTTGACCTGGAAATACGTGAAAAGAAAGGAGTAGAAAATGTTGTGGCTGACCACCTGTCTCGCCTTCCTCTTAATGACTCTCTTTCTGGAGACATTCGCGAGACATTTCCTGATGAAACTCTGATGGCGGTAACACCAACTTTACCTTAGTATGCAGACACTGTAAATTACTTGGTCACTGGACAAACTCCTGGCTCATGGGATGAGTAGAAAAGAAAGAGATTCATTTCTCAAGCAAGATATTTTCATTGGGAAGAGCCATAATTATTTAGAATTGGACAAGACCAAGTATTGAGACGTTGTGTGCCTGAAGAGGAACAACAAA
Organism: Thalassia testudinum; assembly: GCA_037157565.1. Taxonomy (NCBI): domain Eukaryota; kingdom Viridiplantae; phylum Streptophyta; class Magnoliopsida; order Alismatales; family Hydrocharitaceae; genus Thalassia; species Thalassia testudinum. Next base: position 9,368,352 of record JAZHRO010000058.1, on the reverse strand, counting down.
GTGTGCTGAGTTTCTGCCATGAACTTCATTGTGGAGGACACTTTGGTGCTAAGAAAACTGCTTTTAAGGTTCTCCAGTCCGGTTTTTGGTGGCCTTCCTTCCTTAAGGATTCTCATAATTCTGTTAAGGCCTGTATTAGATGTCAACGGACTGGAACGATTGGGAAGAAGAATGAAATGCCTCAACATCCTATTCAATCTGTTGAAATTTTTGATGTGTGGGGAATTGACTTTATGGGCCCCTTCCCGTCGTCCCATGGTTTTGAATATATCTTGGTAGCATTTGATTATGTCTCTAAATGGATAGAGGCCATTCCTACGAGCACAAATGACCACTCTGTGGTTTTGAAATTTGTGAAGGCCAATATCATATCCTGTTTCGGCTGCCCCAAGACTATTATAAGTGATGGGGGACCTCATTTCCGAAACCACCACTTCAATCGGTTAATCAAGAGTTTGGGAGTGACTCACAAGGTTGCTACCCCTTACCACCCTCAGACAAGTGGCCAGGTTGAAGTATCAAATAGGGAGATAAAAATATTTTGGAAAAGACCATTAGACCTGATAGGAAAGACTGGTCCCAAAAGCTCGATGATGCTTTGTGGGCTTATCGAATGGCCTATAATACCCCTTTGGGTACTTCTCCCTTTCGGATTGTGTATGGAAAAGCGTGCCATTTACCTGTTGAGTTGGAACATAAAGCACTTTGGGCTATTCGAAGTGTTAACATGGATTTAGAGAAGGCAGGTAAGGCACGACTTCTAGAATTAAGTGAGCTTGAGGAGCTGAGGAATGATGCTTATGACACCTCTCAAGCTTATAAAGAAAGAACTACGGTCTTGCATGATAAGTTTATTCTTTGAAAGACCTTTGAGCCCAACCAACAAGTCTGGCTTTTCAATTCCAAACTTAAGCTTTTTCCTGGGAAGTTAAAATCTCGTTGGGATGGGCCTTACATAATCACCAAAGTATTTCCGCATGGAGCTGTGGAGATAAAAAATCCTTCCTCTTTAGCAACTCCCTTTATCGTCAACGGTCAACAGTTAAAACCGTACATAACTTTAGATGGCCATCTGGTTGACGAAGTCACTCTTGAGGAGCCTTAGCTCCTACCATTCTCCGCCTCAGGTAATATCTTCCTTTAGCTATTTTTGTTTTCAATGAGGACATTGTTTGAACCAGGCATGGGGGAGAGGACCTGAGGCATTTTGTTTATAGCATGCATAAAAAAAAAAAAGAGAAGAGAAAATGTAAAAAAAAAAGAAAAGTTTTGAGCTTAACTAGCTAAGTTCTGCAGTCTTAAGCAAATCAGAACTCCAGGGTAGACTAAAATTCTAGGGTCAAACTTTAGAAGCTAAATAAGCTGCTAGCTTTAGACCTTTAGGGTCTTTTGTGGACTTAAAAATTTAAGTAGGAGTTAAGTTGCGGACCATTCCTCAAGAGGTTGAGGAAGGGAAGCTATGGTTTGAGCTAAAAGGTGAGGTAGTACCTAGAGTCTTGTTCTACCTTTTGGTTTACGGGTCCTTGTAACACAAGCATCCAAATTTCACACACTTGGTCTGGTAATTAACTTAATTTCTATCTTTCTGAAAAGAGATTTGGTTCTCTTAATTTTGACTTAGGAGAGGCTTGAAAACACATTTTGATTGGAAGAGTTCCCGCCGCAGGAGAGGGGAGTATATACTCACCATGAGGATGCGATGATAACATATTACCTCCTCGGTGCTTGTCTCTTAGGATATCCATCCTACTGGGGGCATGTAAGCGCATTGTGCGGTTCAGGTACCATGGGCGGCCCTATCTCGAAGTGCCGATTGCCATAGGCCTGAATTCGCTTAAGAAATCCATGGGCGATACTATCTCGAAGTGTCGATTGCCAGGAGTTCTTGGGGTCGTTATGGGCGGTGCTATCTCGAAGCATCGAAAGCCAGGCACCCTTCGAGGTATGATAATGGGGACAATGAATCCGACACAGACCGTGTCGATGGCTGATCTGAGGTTAGACTTAGAAGAATCAAACAAACAAAAAAAATATATATATATATATAAAATAAAAAAAAGAATTTTCTTTAACTTAAATAACTCTGACCATTGCACAAGCACGGATGCTTTAATCTCAGGGATCAATAAACTTTAGGGTAGAGTCAGAAATCAGGGAAACTTGTGCCTACAACTCAACTTTAGCTGACCTAGTCTGTAACTTAGCAACTACTTAGGAACCTTGGGTCTAGAGTCTGAACTTAATATGCTTCTGAAGGAAGACTAAGTGAGTTGACTAGTCTACTTGGAATGCTAGGTTTCGCTTAATTTTGCTAGGGACTAGCAAAAATTAGGCATGGGGGTATTTGATTAGCCCATAGTTGTGGGCTATTTAAGTATTTAAGTGCCTAGACATTAGGTTAATTCTAACATTTATTTAGCATAAATTAGGATGTAAATAGATTAATTCATATTTTTAATTTAATTACATAATCCATGCATTGCATTCATATTTTAAGTGCATTAAGAATTAGCTTAGAATGACATTCATCTAATTAGTTAACCAATTAGGTACATTGTTTTCATTAACATAAAATTTGAGGGTCTGTATATAAATGACCGTAATATTTTAACATTATTTTGTTTATTCTTCTTCTTTCAGGAACGGCTGGCTGCCGCTCCAACGCCACCCGGTGCCGCAGTGAAACCCATTCAAGGAGGAGCGGATATGTTGGATCTGGTCGGGCAGCTAATTTCAAATTTGTCCAGGCCACTACAAAAGGAGGAGGGAGGCAGCCGAGCTTGAGAGGCCTCCACCACCGACCCACCACTGTGCAGAGAGATCTCCTCTCTTCCATTCCATACTGTCGGCCTCAACCGTGGCGGCGAGTCTCCACCACCGTGGGCATGTGGTGTGACAGGCCACACCGCCATCCGGAGCTCGTCCGCATTACCGTGAGCACCTTAGCGTGCATCTCCCTCGCCGTCGTCACCAACTCCCACCGCCGCAGCTACCGTTCAACCACCCTTTCGGTCACTTGAGACGTCTGGGAAATTTCCCGGACGTCTAAAGTCCACCTCCCAATCCAGAGCAATCTCCATCCTCCCACTTCACCTCCAACCACGCACGCCCTCCTCAGCCTGCAGCGCCCTCCTCCTGCGCTTGCAGAACCTCCAGCAGCACCCGCTTTCCATGCGCAACAGCTTGCGCACCCACCTGAAGCCACCCACAGCACCTTCTTCGCGCCTGCAGAACCTTTAACCGCACCCTCTGCCAAGAGGCTGCGCACCCGCTCACCTCCAACCACGCACGCCCTCCTCAGCCTGCAGCGCCCTCCTCCCACGCCTGCAGAACCACCCGCAGCACCTTCCCCGCACCTGCAGAACCTCCAACCGCGCCCACCAGCTTGCAGCGCCCTTCTCCCACACCTGCAGAACCGCCAGCAGCAGCGCACGACAGTCCTCACCGCCAACAGGCCGCGTGCGCTCACGCCAAAGCAGCTACGACATCAGCTGCAGCACCTCCGCCGGAGCTCGTCCGGCTGCCTCCAGCCGCCGCACGACACGCCGCCACCACCGCTTCGAAGCCCTTGGTCCAGGGGACTTCCTCCGAGCTTCCCGCATCTGGCCATCCACTCCTCGTCGCGCAAGGCAAAGGGAAAAAAATCCCCTGTTTTGCTACTATAACCTGTCAATTAAAAATTACATTTTCTGCCATTGTCACTTTTTAATAATATTTTATTGATTCTGCATTGCGAAAAATATCCTCTAGTTTCTCAGAATTGCTATTTCAGCATTGTTTCTTGCTTCAACCTTAATTTGAAGGCAATTTTGGCTTGATTCTTGCCAAACTAACTACGAACAAACGTTTTTAACTGGTGCTAATTTTAATACGTCATTGCCTCCCTGTGGATACGACCCGCTCCTCTGCGAGTGGTTATTTCTTTTTAAATATTGATAGGCGATTTCTCCACCACATTAAACTGCAAACGACTTTAAAGAGAACAATCGACTAGTCAATGGCCCTGAGGGAGATAACGAGGACGAGGAGAAGGGCAGGAAGGCATGCGCTTGGTGCGGCGCGATGCGGGAAGACGAGGCGGAGTGAACCCTGCTGCTGGTATGGCAGTAGAGCGACGAGAGGGAGGAGGAAGAATCGCCGAAGCTTGCGGGCTACTTGGCTGAAGAGAGGAGAGATGAAATTTGGAGGATTCTATGGCCAAAATAAGTCTGAGAGATTAGTAGAGGGTCGGGGGTCCTTTTATAAGTGCTGGCCGAGCTTCTAGTGCGTGGAGGGCAAGCCTTCTGCCACCGACGTCTCACCGGAGAAGGAAGGTAGTTGGTATTCCAAATCTCTCGTGCGTTCGCATGAGAGATTGGACAGAAATCAAAGATTGTGATTGGGCTTAGATGAAAGGGGATTCCTCAGAGAATCTTCCTTCCAAAACTGGGAGATCTCTGAGGGATCAGGGAGTATTCCCCCTCCCTTCCTTGTCGGAGAAGGATTCCTCCCCATTAATGGCGGAGGGACCTATTTTTAGAGTGGCGAGGAAGCTAAGGGGATTTTTGCAATGATTTCAAAAGATAGGGACCAAAATGTAATTGGGTGTACTAATTTGTAAAGTAGGTCAAGATGACCTCCCCTTAGGTCCAAATTTTGGTACAAACCTAATTTGGACCTAAGGAATCCAATGATGAAGTTGGATTTTAGGTTTGACCACATTTGATTGGATATTTTGCATAAAAACCCAACTTAGGTCCATTGATGAGCTAGGACCCCAATCTAGGTCAAACTAGGTTCCAAAGGACAAATTGAATGTTATAAACCCTAGGGGATATTTTTCCATGAATTTTAGAGGGTTTACTTGATTTTTATATTGATCGAAACCTTGTTGAATTAAGCGGGTCTGTTTTAGGGTTACAAGATGTCATTTAATTCCTGGATTGCACATGAACCCATTTCTGATTGAATCAACCCACTTTTTATCTTATTTAGATTATTTGACCTATGTTTTATCTATGAGAAATCCCATTTATGTACTGCAATGGTAAAATTACAGTTTTACCCTTTATTTCATGTTTTCTTCTCAGAACACTTATTCCTTCAATTAAGCCTTTTTCTAAGTTATGAAGGAGCTTTTATTCTCTTTCTTGGATCAAAATGAGCTAGTTAGAGCTCATGATGAGGCTCTCATCAACAGATTTACACCTTCTTGGCCCTTGATCTCTGATCTTTCTCAGATTATATCTGATGTTACGGAAGTTCGATCAGGGCGATCTAGGAGTCGTTGAACTCCGATCGTCGCCCTGATCAGATCTGTACAGTTGGATCTTCAATCCAAGGCCTTGATTAAATGTTGCCTTATCCCTAGCCACCAAGAAGAAGAAATTACTATACAATTTGTACAATTTGACCAAAATACTCGATGATGCATGTTATGTAATATTTACAATGCATGATGCTTATATGATACTAAGAACATGCATTAATAGACATTTTTGCCTATTTAAATGTATGCACATCACACCCCCATACCTATCTTTTTCTAGTCCCTAGCAAAAGCTATATACTATTTATAAAAGAATTAGGTCGGATTTCTTAGGCAAAAGTTATTCTTCGACACTAGGATATTTTTACTAAGGACCTAAACTACAAAGACACAATAGTGCTTGGGTGTCTACCAAAATATAGACCACCTCAAGCCCTCACCTTATTCAAAGAAGGGTCTTTTTCTTCCTTTCTTCTTTTCTAATTTTTTTTTTGGATTTTTGAGTTTAGGGTTTCGGAGTAGCTTTCTACGGCCACTCAACCCACCCAAGACATGAAGAGAACCCTAAGTTCTAAGCATCTTTATGTGTGAAATGTGATAAACTCACTGATCAGCGATTAAAAAGGACTTTAGGTTTCTACGCCCCTAGGTGACCTTGAAAAAAAATTCTGCCTAAAGGTGTACCTATTTGATTGGTAGCTTTCTCCCTACTTTTACTTTTATGGGGTCAACACAAGGGCAAAGCCAGTGTATGTCTCCCTGGCTTATTCTACTTTTCCGCTTCTTCCTAAGTGCTTTGGAATTATACGTGCATTTCTTGAGGTGGGTTCTGGACAACCTATCAATGGACTGTTACCCACGATAACTTGACAGCCATACTCATGCAGTGAAATGTGGCTTATTTCTTTTTTTCTTATCTTTTATCCTTTTCTTCTTTTTTTTTTCTTTTTGGATATTTTTCTTTTTTTTTTTCTAGTTAGGTGGCTTCCCTGATCTAAGATTTACCTAAAGGCAGTAGGAAAAGAATGGTCATATGACTAGGCTCTGGACAACCTACCAATGGATTATTACCTACGATAACTTGCCAGCCATACCACCCTAGAAGGTTCATTACCTACCCAATTTCTGTTAAAATCATCGAAAAGTGAGTCAGTGCAAATAGTGTGTAGATGTTTAGACTTAAAATTCCCTCAAATCAGAGGGTAGGTTGTTAAGTCGTGTACTTATCACCCCAACTTATTTAACCAAATTGAAGTAAATTCAGAATGGCGAGGTCTCAATAAACAAATCTACATTTTAGTAGACACCCGGGCCGATTAAGCCCGAAGACCTGAAGGGTCTAAGTGTTCAGATCCTATTGTATTATTCCCTAAGGTTGAAAAATCCTAATGCCCAATTATTCTTTCGTAATTCATTTTTTTAAAATAAAGAGAAAAATAAGTAGAATTTACAAGAATTCCGTAGAGCTGACAAAATGATTCAGAAATGAATCCACCCCCCCATGCCTAGCTGATGTAATGTCCTCATTGAAAATAAAATGCATGAGAAGTAGGGTAGAATGAAGAAAATATCACCTGTATTCCATGATACTCGGGTTAGCTCTGAGTCAGACTGTACAAGTGCTGAGTTTAATGTCATCAGCTAGGCGAAGTCCAGCTAAAGAAATCACATTAAGGTTAAAGCAACCTTATCAGAGATGGGTTTTGGAATAATACGGTCAACATAAGGTTTCAGACGTTGTCTGTTGACATTAAAAGAATTACCCATCTTTGGGTTAGAGATCTCAATGGCTCCGTTGGAAAATATTCTATTGATGATGAACGGGCCGTCCCACTTTGACCTAAGCTTGCCTAGAAAGAGCTTAAGTCGAGAATCAAAGAGCCAGACCTTCTGGTTCGGCTCAAAGCTCTTGCAGGAAGTTAGCTGGTCATGAAGAGCTTTGATCTGAGCTTTATAGATCTTGGAATTCTCGTACGCATCATTTCTAAGCTCCTCCAACTCAGATAGTTGGAGCTTCCTAGTCTTTCCGACTAAACTTAGATCAAAGTTGCATTTCTTGATTGCCCAAAATGCCCGATGTTCAATCTCTACGGATAAATGGCACACCTTTCCATACACTAGACGAAATGGTGACATGCCAATAGGAGCTTTGTATGCCGTACGGTAGGCCCAAAGAGCATCCTCAAGCTTTTGAGTCCAATCTTTTCGATCAGGCCAATCTTCTGCAGGATGTTCTTGATCTCCCGATTGGAGATCTCAACCTGTCCGTTCGTCTGAGGGTGGTAAGGTGTGGAGATTCTGTGATTTACCCTATATTTTGCCAGTAAACTACAGAACTTGGTGTTTGTGAAGTGAGTACCACCATCGCTGATGATAGCCTTCGGAATCCCGAACTGACTGAAGATGTTCCTTTTGACGAAATCAATGACCACTCTGTGGTCATTATTTTGGGTGGGAATAGCCTCGATCCACTTGGACACGTAATCAACATCAACAAGAATGTACTGGTGTCCAAATGAAGGGAGGAAGGGTCCCATGAAATCGATGCCCCAAACATCGAAGATTTCGATAGGAAGGATTGGGTTTAGAGGAATCATATCTCTCTTGGTTATGCTCCTAAGTGCCTGGCATTGGGAACACCACCTCGAGAGTTCCTAGGCATCCTTGAATAAAGATGGCCAATAGAATCCAGATTAAAATATTTTTGCAGCCATCTTTTTCTTGGAGAAATGTCCACCACACGCAAATTAATGACATAACGCAAGTATAATTTGGAATTCATTCTCCATACCACATCAGCGAATAATCTGATTAGAGCTGATGCGGTACAATTCAGGGTCCTCCCAGAAGTAATATTTGGCCTCAGATTTGAGTCTATCTCGTTGTTGCTTGGTCCAATCTTGAGGGATTTGACCAGTGGCCAAATAGTTTACTATGTCTGCAAACCACGGGGTTTGGACACCTGACACTACAAGAATAGTCTCATCTGGAAAAGTATCAGCAATCAGAATATTCGGATGAGGAGAATCACTTAGAAGTCTCGAAAGATGATCTGCCACCACATTCTGTGCTCCGAATTTATCTCTGATTTAAAGATCGAATTCTTGAAGCAAAAGAATCCATCGAATGAGCTAGGGTTTGGCATCCTTTTTGGCCAAGAGATGTCTCAAGGCCGAGTGGTTGGTGTAAAATATGACATGAGATCCTAAGATATAAGCCCTGAATTTCTCCAAAGCAAATACTACAGCTAGCAACTCCTCAGTAATGGTATAATTCTTCTAGGCCTCGTCTAGAGTTTTGCTAGCATAGTAGATAACAGAGGGCTTTCTGTCGATCTTTTGCCCCAAATAACCCTGATCGCATAATCAGAAGCATCGGTCGTGATCTCAAATGGGGTTGTCCAGACCGGTGGTTGCAGCACCGGAGCACAAGTGACTGTCATTTTAAGAAAATTGAATGCCTTGCAGCATGATTGGTCGAATTCAAACGGCTTATCTTTGACAAGAAGGTTGCTCAAAGGGCGAGCAACCTTAGAGAAGTCCTTGATGAACCTCTGATAGAATCCAACATGACCAAGAAATGATCGAATTTGCTTGATAGATGTGGGAGGAGGAAGTTTGGAAATAGCATCAACCTTAGCTTTGTCAACTTCAATTCCCCATTCAGAGATTACATGACCCAAGATGATACCTTCTTGTGTCATGAAATGGCTCTTTTCCCAGCTAAGGACCAACCTTGTTTTGATGCATCTTTTAAGGGTCAATTTGAGATTAGCTAAGCAAGAACTGAAAGATTCTCCGAAAATAGAGAAATCGTCCATGACAACGTCCATGAAAATATGGCTAGCATACACCTTTGAAAAGTCACAGGTGCATTGCATAAGCCGAATGGCATCCTACGGAAGCAAAGGCTCCGTAGGGACAAGTGAAAGTCATTTTTTACTGATCCTCGGGATGGATAGGGACTTGATTGTATCCCAAGTAACCGTCTAGGAAACAAATGTACTTTTTCCTGGCTAATTTTTCAAGGATCTGATCGATGAAGGGCAGAAGGAAATGATCCTTTTTGGTGGCTGTGTTCAGCTTCCTGTAATCGATACAAACTCTCCAGGAGGAAGCTGAACGAGTTGTGACAGATTCTCCTTTCTCGTTAGTCACAATGGTAATCCTGGCTTTCTTAGGAACAATTTGCACAGGAGTAACCCAAGGATTATCTGAGATTGGATAAATGATTCCTACATCGAGCCACTTAATTATTTCTTTCTTGACCACTTCTCGCAGATTAGGGTTTAGTCTCCTCTGCATCTGGCGAGAAGGGCAGGATCCATCTTCCATAAAAATTATGTGATTGCAATAAGATGGCTCAATCCCCCTAAGGTCATGGATGATCCAACCAATTGCCTCATTGTGTTCCTTTAGGATCTTGATCAGTTTAATCTCCTACTCCTTAGTCAATCTAGCACTGATAATCACAGGGAGTGTCTTTTGAGGTCCCAAAAATTGATATTTCAAACTCTCAGGCAATGGTTTAAATTCAAGCTGGGGTGGGTCTAAGATAGAAGGTAAGGATGATGCTGATGAAGATTAATCAAGAGGAAGAGGTTGAAAGTGAACAAAATCAATAACCTCTTCAGAATGTGGCAGGTTTGCCACAGAGGGTTACGGGTTAGATTCATCAAGACAGAAAGAACTTTCAATTGCAGAAATAGCCATACATGCCTCAATATTCAAGTTATCTTCCTCGAGTTCCTCTATAAATCGACAATCCTCAAATTTATTAATCACCTTGAAAATATCCAATTTGAGTTTTCGATCCCTAAAGATGATTTCCATGCTACCGCTCTCACATTTGATATTGGCTTTAGTGGTAGCCAAGAACGGATGCCCAAGAATGATGGGTGTGTTCCTCAAATTCTCAAGTACATCCATGTCAAGGACAAGGAAATCTACAGGAAAATAGAAGTCATTAACCTTGACAATAACATCCTGAATGACGCCTCTCGGATTTGTGACCGAATGATCCGCTAACTATAGCGTTACTGAGGTCGGCCAAAGTTCACCTAATCCGAACTTCTCATAAAGAGAAGTCAGAATTAGGTTAATGGATGCACCTAGATCCAGGAGTGCCCTATCAAAGGTGTAATCTCCGATAACACATGAAATCAAAGGGGTACCTAGATCTCTCTTTTTTGGAGAAGGTGATGCAGGATAATAGAACTAGTCTGCTCAGAGAGTATCACCTTCCTTGGAACAGATTCCCTCAGCTTACGCTTCTCGGTGCATAAATCCTTTAGGAATTTAGCATAAGCTGGTATGTGTTTGATAGCATCGAGGAGGGGGATATTGATTTCAACATTCTTGAATATATGCAAGAGCTCCTTGTTACTATCAATAGGCTTCTTCTTCCTAGGTTTAATCAAGGCCTCAGGAAAAGGAACATGAGTCAGATCTTCAGAATTAGGTTCCTGAGACTTGATTTCTTCTTCAGAATTCTCCTTTCTTTCCTCAGGCTCACCAGGATTTTCTTGATTAGAGTAGGGTAGGTGTGGGTCCTGGGTTTGCCTTCCACTCCTCAAAGTAACAGAGTTGGCAGATGTGTACAGGTTTGGGTCTTAGGGAGGGTTAGGAAAGATCTGAGGGGCTTGATTAGCCAAAAACCCCAGATTTGACGAAGAAGTAGAAGAGGAAGGACCCTGCTCAACCACCTGAGCATGTGCGTGTGGGTCCCTATGATTCCTATACTCTTGGGCTTGATTGCCCCGATTCTGTATGTTGCGTGAGTTGGGTACGGGTTGAGATGGTAAAGATCCAGGCTGACAGGTGTTAGCAATGAGGTCGGTTTGCAAGTTGTCTAGCGAGGTTTTCATTTATTGCATTAGCTGGAGCATAGATCCTTGCATCTCTACCATCTGACTGTTCAAATCAGCTTGCCCTACCGGTTGACGAGCATTCCAAACTGGCTGATTGACTTGATTCAGGGGCAGTTGAGTATAAACATGACCCTGACCCATTGATCTTTGTAGAGCATAGTTGCTCGGTCGGAATTGGGTCTACTGCCTCATATTTTTCTAGGAGAAGTTAGGGTGGTTCCTCCAACTCGGATTATAAGCATTGGAATATGGGTTGGACCTAACGTTCTCCTGTATAGCATAGACATCCTCATAGGGCGAGGATAGAGAGAAAGAAAGAGAGGTATCAGAGAAACTGGGATCAAAGGCCCCAGTTTGGAACCCGTGGGGTTCAGAGTAATGCTGGCTCACAGGTTGAGCCGCATCTAGTTGATTCACGAACTCCCATCTAGAACGAGCTCGTGAAGAATGGAATCCAAAATTCTAAGATTGAGTGGATCAAGAATTGTTCACAGAGTTTCCAGCCATCCACTCCTCCATCCTTTTTGTAACTAGGTCCACATTATCTAGTTTATTACAAATCAGTTCCATATCGAATGAATGAGAGTCATGGACCTCATTAACATTCGATCTAGGTTGTTGGGACCTGTTAAATGTATCCATGGAGGCATGATTGATTGAATTTTCACTCATTTCCTCAAACAAATCATGCGCACTATCTACATCTTTGTTGAGGATATTGCCTCCGCAAGAAGCATCCACATGATTTCTGAGTTGCTCAGTCAACCCATGGTAAAAGATCTGCATGAGTTGCCATTTCAGCACCTTGTGGTGTGGACACTTCTGCAATAAGTCCTGGAATCGCTCCCAGGAAACATGAAACTGCTTCCTCGGTCACTGAACGAAAGTAGTAATCGCCTACCTCAGTGCATTGGTACTCCCAACTGGAAAGAATTTCTTTAAGAAAGCCTATTTAAGATCGTTCTAAGTTGCTATCGGCCTTCCTATAGTCTTGTACTAATGAGCAGCCTTATCCCTAAGAGAGTAGGGAAAGAGACTCATGATCATTTGCTCTTCATTCATGTTTCGTGCTTTGGTGTTCTGGACCAAAGTGGTCAAGTCCTCCAAATGCTAAAATGAGTCTTCAGAGCCAAACCCATGAAAATGTTTGATCAGGCTTAACACCTGGGGCTTGATTTCAATGACTCTGGCTGGAATTTGGACACTGAGACATTCCCCCTAATTTGAAGGATCATAAAAATCCTTCAAGGGTTGAGCACCCTGTATTCTCTGGAACCATTCTTTCATTCTCTACATTTGTTCCAGCTACCTTTGAAACATCTCTTGTTGATTCTGAGGCAGAGGTGGTTGTTGATCGGCCATGGGATCAATTTGGCCAAAATTCAATCTACACCTCCTAAAATGATCTAATGGTCCTTCCAATCGGGGATTCAATGACCTCCTTCCAAGCATAAACTAGGAAGATGTTGGAAGGACTACGGATAAAAACCCCGCAGTACAACAAAACAAGCCTGTCCTTAAGTTGAATAGCCTAAGGATCTACAGACACTTTGAATCCATCTTAAGATTATAGATAATTTACTCTACTTGTATCCAATCAATCCAACCAATTAGAAGGAGGGGTTGGGGAGAAGGTTCTTCCTTTAGCTTGCGCCTCCGGTTCCTAGTGTATCCCCCAGCCGTGATCGTTTGATTCTACTCCCCTAGCTAGACATCAGATTGACTAGTACAAGCAGGTTAATCACGAACAATCTCAATTTGGGCCCCAAAGGGTGAATCAGTCCTTAAGGCCAACATCTAATCAATTTTAACTTAGGCTTAGGATTGTAGTGCTTATGGAAAGTGGTGGGACCTTAAAATAGGTTGTGCCCTTAATGATTGATTGGATATGTGTAAGTGCGTGCACAACTAAGGTTTTCAAGCAAGATTATTTGTATGAGTGAATTTTAAGGTTCAAATCTTGCTTAAGTAGCCTTTAGGGTTTAGAATTAGGTAAATTCAATCAAGTTCAAGAGGCAAACCAGATTTTCAAAACATGGGTGAAGATCTTTTCCTTTTCAAATCAAAAGTAAAGTGGAGTGCCTGGTATTGACCTAAATTGTAAACCCTAAGGGGAAGCTACTTGATTAGTTGATTTTAAATGAAGTGGTGCAGCCCAAACAACTCAAACAATTGGCCTTAATGCATCACTGAGTTAGGCACACATGTGTTACCTAATCTGATTTCAACTCAACTATGTGTTTGGGTGTGTGTACTGGTTTCACAGGTTGGAATCCCGGTTGAGTAGATAAAAATAAAGTTAAGTTATGTGCCTCGAATGTGGGTGTATGTAGTGTGTATGTTAATTTGTCCCACAAGAAGTATCTTTTTGTTTGTTTTTTTTTTTATGAGGATGAGATGAGTGGGGGTGGAAATCAAAGCATCTAAACTAATCCTAGGGTTTACGTGAACACCTAGATTAATTAGGATTTGAATTAGGGTTGTGGAATGAAATCTATGGAGGGGGGAAGAATGGGTGAGAACTTACAGTTGTCTTTAACTACACTTTACTCCTTTCTACCGCTTGAAGATTCTCTATTGAGGTACCTACAAAATAATAGAAGAGAAATAAAAGCAAGTTAGAAAATAATTAAGTGAGTGAAATGCGGAAAGAAAATCAAGATTCATTGCCTCCCTAGCAATGGTGCCAAAATGTTGAATCGCAAAAATCGTCGCAAAAAGGTTGAGTTTTGAAAACCCGTCGTAGTGTGATTTGTGAAAAATCCATCACAAATAAATTTTATCGAAACTCGAAATGAATTCCAGGTCGAACATAGGGGGCTACGTTGAATTGAAATCTGCGATTATATTTTTTTGTTGTTTTTGTTTAGAAAGCAAGATAATCACAATGAATTCGATATTAACAATGAGAGAGAGAGAGAAAGAGAGAGTGTGCATGTAGGATCTGTAAATCACAAGCACACTAGAAGGGGGGATGAATAGTGTGGTAAAAAAAATTTGCAACACAAAGCAAACCACAAAATGCACAAGATATATATAGTGGTTCCCCTCACTTGGGTACTCCACTACCTAAGTCTCCCGACTTAGGATTTTTAACTCGATTCCCTCAACCCGAAGGGAATCAATTTACTAAAACCTGAGGTAATTAATGGGTTACCTCAACCCAATTACAAGATATAGAAAAGAAATAAAGATACAGGTGTAAGCAAAATACAAATAAGAGTTTACAACTAATCCCTAAGTCTCCAACAATTATATAGCTTAATTAGAGTATATAAATTGATCTAACGAGAAAATTGAGACGTAAAACAAATGGATTTTTCAAAGAACACGATCATCTTGAAGACTTGTTGCAAGTGGAGAATGCCCTTGAGAGAATTGCAACAAGACAAGCTCTTTTGCAGCTAGAAATATGAGAAATTGAGGTGTAGGAAAAGATTGAATTTTTTGCTTCTTTGTTGTGTGCAAAAGACACTCAAGGAGTGCTTATATAACCCACTAAGCACCTTTCCTATGTTTACTAGTCGTTAGGGGTAATTTGGGAAGTTTAAGGATAAGTTTAAGTGCAAAATAGTCATTCAGGTTGGTCACAGCAGTTAGTTGGTACCTGTACTGACTGCTTACAGTCAACCCAACTAAGTCACTAGGTATCGGTACTCATGATGAGTACCGGTACTTGTGACTCACAGATTTGGGTTCAGTGACCTACATGTACTGATACTAGTGATTAGTACCGATACTTGTAAGGTCCAGGCAAAAATCAAATGCACAAACTGTGACCACTTGGTACCGGTACTCATGATGAGTATCGATACTTATTGCTCACAGTTTGGGACTTAAGCCCAAACCTGTGCCTAGCATGTATCGGTACTTATGACCAGTACCGGTACTTGCTACAAGTACCACATTTTGTAAGTTTTAAGTCAGTTTTTAGATAAATCCAACTTACTCTAAATGACTTGATTTTGAAAAAATCGATTTTGAGTTTTGAAACGAGTGAATGAATGATTTTTTTTTTAACCCTAATTATCTCTACTTTGTTTTTAACTTTTATATTTTGTTTTACTTGTTAGGAGACGTACAAAGATTCTACAAAAATAATAAATACAATAAAAACAAGGCTTCTAATTTTCTTCTTCCATATGCAATCTTGTTACTTGCCTCCATAAGTTCTTTTGACCTGTAATGCTTCATAAACACATTAGATTTTACCACGGTTTTGTTAACACCAAAACACAGAAGAGAAATGAAACTAGGTTCCAACAATCTCCCCCTTTTTGGTGTTGGCAAAACAAACAAGATAATACCCATATTTAAGAATAAACAGAGACTTAATAAGAGAAGAATAAAAAACTCCATGATGAGTGAAAAACCTCCCCCTCAAACTAAGCTCTCCCTATTTTAAATATAAATTATCAATTATTTCTCCCCCTTTTTGTCAAGCAAGCAAAAAGATAATCAAATAACAAGAATGAGACATAACATGATACATGAATAAGCAACAATTTTTCATAAACATGAATCATAACATGAAAAAGTTCATAAAGATAAGTCTTGAAACAAACTTAACATAGAATTGTCTGAAATGTCATACAAATTTAACAAGCATAAAAAAAATAAAAAAAATTAAGCTAATTTCTAGGACGTTTTCTAATTAGTTTTTGCACATGTCCACCACCACCATCATCATCATTGTTGTTTTCGTTATCATCATTGTCTTCATCATCATCTTTGTCGTCTTCATCTTCATCATCATCACTTTCTTCATAAGAAACTTCTTCTTCCGTGTCTTCTTCTTCTTCTTCATCATCATGAAGAACAAGTTCTTCTTCCGCCATTGATACATGAGATGGATCTTGAAAATGCTTCTACCTTCTTTCACTGTACTCTTGAGGTGCTTTTGGTTGAGTCCGCTTCCTTTGTTTATGTGGTTGAGTGGAAGAAGTGACATGGGAGGACTCAATAGAAAGAGAAAGATCATGGAATTTGCATTCCATGTGACGGAAGGTAAAATTTAGGTTGCTTAAATTTGGACCAATGTAATTGAAGGTATTTATCAAATTATGATTAGTTCTAGACACATTAGATAGATTTACCCAAGGTGTTTCCGCTTCTGGATATGGGTAGGTTATAGGAATGAAAGTGGAGGATGATTCAGGAGGTAGATGAGAAGAAGATTGAGCATTTGGATCAACTTCTTCTTCTTCGTCATCACTGGAGGATTCCTCTCTAGCAGGTTTCACTCCCATTTTTCGGAGAGTGGACCATTTAAAATAGACGACTTTTCTGAGAGGAGTAAAATTAAAGAGATCAATTTTATTTTTATGAACGATGTGTGATGCCAAAATATCCAATGGTAAAGCTGATGCACGGTAATGGGGTCGAAGAAAGTGGATAAAAATAATGTTCCAATTGACCGGAAAGCTCGTAATGATAGCATAAATCAAGGGTAAAATATCAACAGGTATTTTGTGAAACCCTAAATTTTTAGCCCTTAAATTCTATGCTAAGATACGAAAAAGGATGCGAGCAAAAAGGGTCATATTTGGGGCAACCAATGCTTTGCCCTGATAGTTAGGGAGCAAAAGAATTTCATGAATTTTATGAGTAAGAAATTGCTCCTTAAGTATGTTAAATGCATGACCTTCATTAGGACATTCGGTGATGGTAATTTTCTGACCGAAAGCATGTGTTGTTAAAACAAGGTGACCTCGGTTTTCTTGTTCTTGGAGGTTAGTAAAGAATAGACTATTAACATCAAGGTATACTCCAAGAACATCAGCAAAGAAAGACTCATCAAAGAAATGCATGAGTTTTTGTTCTGAAAGGAGAGTGGTAAAACTAAAGAGTTGAAGAGAGAAATCTTTCTACTCAACTGGCCTACAATGATGAAGTTTTAATCCTTTATACCAATCAAATTTTGACTTAGCATCCTCATTAATGCAAAACTTGTGGAAAGATCTTGAGGTACTTTTCTCTTACTTTTTGATTTAGGTGCCATTTGTAAACAAGCAATAACAAGGAATAGGAAAACAATTAGAAATATAGATGATTTCCTTTCATGAGTTTGTATAAAGAAAAACACATTTAAGCCTACATGTACCGGTACTGGTGATAGCTACCGGTACTGGTTGGTTTTCGTTCCAACCAAAAATTTGAGCTAGTACCGATATTCATCTTGAGTACCGATACCTGCTCGCAAAAGCAGGCACTGCTACACCAAGATAGTACCAGTACCAGTGATGGGTACCAGTACCACCTGGTACCCGACGAAAACAAATGTAGCAGTGAGAAAGGATAATAAGATACAAGATGACTCAAGGAAGCCCGAAATGATAGGAAGATAAGAATGTACCTAGAGTTGAAACTTGGAGATGATTTATCTCTTCTTAGCTAGGGCTTGGAGAAGAGACACTTGTGAGGAGAACTAGGGTTTGCAAGTAACAAAATGAGTCAAGTGTTTGCACTTGGCCTCTTTTATATGAGATGGGACATGTGCTAGTCACATGACCACTTAAGTAATTGAAGGAAATGAAATTGACAACTTAGGTGTTGAAAAATTAATGTAGTCAACTACCAAAGTTAAGCAACCATATTGCAAACAACACCCTAATATTTCCAGACATATGAAAATATTATAGTTTACCCCCTTTTTTTTTAAATGTGGGTAAATTGAAGTGAGGCCCTTAGAGATTTTCATAAATACAAGTAAGTTCTATAATAATCAACTTATTAATTTTGAATCTCTTTTATTGTACAAAGTCATAATTTTCTTCTTATAAAGTAGAATCCTTCGACTACGAGAGGTTTTGTAAAGATATCTGCCAATTGGTTTTGTGTGTCAATGAATTCTAATTGAATTGATCCTTGAAGCACATTATCTCTAAGTGATGTCTAATATCTATGTGCTTGGTACATGAATAATGAACCAGACTTTTGGATAAATTTATTGCGCTTGTATTATCACATAAAATTTTGGATTGCACAAAAATCAATCCAAAGTCAGACAAACTCTGTCTCATCCAAATGACCTAAGAGCAAGCAAGTGAAGCAGCAATATATTCTGCTTTAGTTGTAGAAAGTGAAACACAAGTCTGTTTCTTAGAAAATCATGAGACTAGAGATTCTCTAATAAAATGACATGTGCCACTAGTGCTCTTTCGGTCTGTCCAACTCCCTGCATAGTTAGCATCACTATAGGATAATAGATCTAAGGATTGTGCTGTAGGATAGAGAAGACCAAGGTCTTTTGTGTTGTTTAGGTATCTAAATATTCATTTTACTGCATTAAAATGAGATTCCTTGGGTTCGGATTGGAATCTTGCACATAAATATGTAGCAAAAAGAATATCAGGTCTATAAGTTGTAAGATATAGTAGTGAACCTATCATGCCTCGGTATTTCTTTTCATCTACTCTCTTGCCGGATAAATCTTCACTAAGAGAAGTAGATAAAGCAATTGGAGTCTTTTTGCCATTTACATTATCAAATTCAAATTTCTTGAGAATTTCAAGAACATATTTTGTTTGACTAATGTAAATTCCTATGTCTAATTGTGAATTTGGAGTCCTAAAAAGAATCTGAGTTCACCCATCATACTCATTTCAAACCCAGTCTTCATAGTCTCACAGAAATGTTGACACAAGAACTCCTTAGTTGATCCAAATATAATATCGTCAACATATATTTGAACCAGTAGGATCCAATCTCCTTCTTTTACAAAAAGAGTTGAATCATCAACTCCAATCCTATATCCATGCTGAAGAAGAAAGGTCATAAGCCTATCATACCAGGCCTTGGGAGCTTGTTTAAGTCCATATAAAGCCTTATTGAGCTTGTATACGTGCTCTGGGTGTGCTAGGTCCTTGAACCTGAGAGGCTGATGAACATAAATTTCTTCCTTAATATAACCACTAAGAAAGGCACTCTTGACATCCATTTGATATAGCTTGAAGTCCTTTGCACTTGCAAAGGCAAGTAGCATCCGTATGAACTCCAAACGAGCAATAGGAGCATATGTCTCATCAAAGTCAATACCCTCCTATTGGTTATAGCCTTGAGCTACAAGTCTGGCTTTATTCCTAATTACTGAACCAGATTCATCCAATTTATTTTGGAATACCCACTTGGTTCCAATGATGGAATTACCCTCAGGGGTGGGTGCCAAGTTCCATACATTATTCCTAGTAAATTGGAGTAGCTCCTCCTACATAGCTACAACCCATGATTCATCCTTTAATGCCTCATCAACTTTCTTGGGTTCAAGTTGTGAAACAAAGGCATTAAGGACAAAATCAGCTCTAAAGTGAGATCGAGTTTTTACACCTTGTTCAATATCACCTATGATTTTTTCTTGAGGATGATCTTTATGGTGTACCCATTCTTTTGGAAGATCATGTACATTTCATGTATCTTCCATTTTTGATACATCGATGAAGGGGGTATCTTCATCATCAAAATCTAAATGATTTGATTCAAGTTCACCTAAGTTTGTTTCATCAAATGAAACATGCAGGGATTCTTCTATAACAAAAGTTCTTTTATTAAAGACTTGATAAGCTTTGCTTCTTGTTGAATAGCCAATAAAGATTCCTTCATCACCTTTAGCATCAAACTTATCAAGCTGATCACGGGTGTTTAATAAATAACATCGACTTCCAAACACCCTAAAATATGAAATCCTAGGAGACTTCTTATAATAAAGCTCATATGGAGTTTTCTTAATAATAGGCCTTAACAGAGTTCTATTTAGAACATAACATGTCGTATTAATGGCTTCTGCCCAGAATATTATTGAAGCCCCAACTCCAAGAGGAAAGTTCGAGCGCATTCTTGTAGAGTGCGATTCTTGCGCTCTACAACACCATTTTGAGATGGTGCCCGAGGAAATGAAAATTCATGGGTTATGTCAGAATTGTCATAAAAACTTGAAAATTTTTCATTTTCAAATTCACCCCCATGATCAATCCTAAGTCTAAGAATATAGGATGATTTTTCCTTTTGAAGTCTTCAAGCAAGACTTAGGAAGGAATCAAATGAGTCATCCTTATGTTTCAAGAAGATGACCCAAGTGAACCTAGAGAAGTTATCAACAATGACTAGGCAAAATCTTGATCCATTTAGACTCTCAAATCGTGTTGGTCCAAATAAATCAAGATGTAACAATTCTAAAGGTCGTGTTGTTGAAACTAAGTCTTTAGGTTTAAAAGAAGCTTGATGCATTTTTTCGAGTTCACAAGATTTGCACAAAACATCCTTTTTATAAGTTAGTTTGAGTAAGCCCCTTACTAACTCATTTTTGGCTAACCTATTAAGATGTTTGTGATTAATGTGACCTAGCCTACGATACCAAAGATCTACTTCAACATGGGAGGCAAGCAGACATTTTATAAGTTTCTCTTGTGAAAAATGAAGGGCATAGATATTTTCATATCTAAAGTCTTCAATTAAAATCGTATTTGTTCGTTCTTTTAATATTTTAAATCCAATTTTAGTAAACAAAACATCACATCCATTATCACATATTTGACTAACACTAAGCAGGTTATGTTTTAAATTTTCTATTAAAAGAACATTACGTACCTGCTTAGAAGAATTACCTATTGTACCTTCACCAATAATGTGACAACGTTTATTGTTGCACAACTTGACGTGTCCTCCATCTTCGATTCTGGTCCACTTGATAAAGTGGTCGGAGTGTTTCGTCATGTGCTTAGAACACCCACTATCTAGGATCCATTTGTCCATCTTGACCTGCAAAATAATTTATTAAATCTATTTTAGGTACCCATTTTCTTTTGGGTTCTTGATGGTTAGTACCCTTCAAATCCTTAGGTTTATAGATCACTTTAGTATTAGATCTATAATTCTTAGGATTCTAAACCTTTTGATAAATCCATGCATGCCTAGGTGCATGTGATTTATTTTGTGTTCTTTTATTATTGAACTTGGCTTTTAAATTATTACAAAATTCTATATCCAGCCTAGTTGTTGTTTTTATATTATTCAAAGTATCATCAAAATGTTCATAAATATCTTCTAATTCTACTATTTTAGCATGCAATTGATTCTTAGTTTCTTTTGACATTTCTAGCCCTATTTCTAAACAAGATTTCTCTATTTCTAAGGTTTTATAACTATCATGCAAGACATTATTTTCCTTTTTAATTAACCAAGCTTTATGATACAAATCTTCATATGCTTGTAATAACTCATTAAAATTAACTTCAGATTCTACCTCATTTTCTAAACTACCATTGTTCGCCATTAAATAGAGATGTGCAACTTCTGTTTCTTCGGATTCTTCAGAAGATGATTCTATGTCGGAATCACTATCATCCTAAGTCGCCTTGTACGCCTTTCTTGAAATCTTCTTCTGATCGATTTCTTTGTCTTTCTTCTTTTCTTCCTTCTTTTTGATCATTGGGCAATCCTTTCGTACATGTCCTTTCTTCTTGCACTCAAAATAAATAATGTCATTTGTAAATTTATTCACTTTCTTACCTTGTTTTCGAATGAATCTTCTGAATCTTCTCGTTAGAAGAGCAAGCTCCTCTTCTTCATCAAAGTTGGAATCATCGAGGTTCGACTCCTCCTTTAAGGCTTTAAATGCAAGCTCCTTTTTCTTGCTGTTGGGCTTTTCTTCAATCTTCTTCATATTTTCCAATTGGACTTCATATGCCCTGAGGCTTCCAATCAAGTCATCTAAGGAGAGAGTAGAAAGATCTTTCGTCTCTTGGATGGCTATGGTCTTTGGAGACCAATCACTTGTAAGAGATCTTAAGATCTTCCTTACAAGCTACTCCTTCAGCTTACCTCCAAGATTCTTCAATGGATTTATGATCTCTCCAAATCTTGTGTACATTCCTTTGATTGTTTCACCTTTCAGCATCCTAAAACACTTATAGTTTTCTGTTAGAATAGAAATATGTGTTTCTTTTACCTTACTCGTACCTTCGTAGGTGACTTGCAATGTGTTCCATATCTCATATGCAGACTCGTATGCAGAGATACAGTTAAACTCTTCCCTTGATAACGCATAATAGAGTGTGTTCATCGCTTTCACATTTCCTGCGATCCTTTTCTTTTGTTCTGTAGTCTAGACAACACCTTCCTGTGGCTCCGGATCCATGTACTTCTCTTGGATAAGTGTCCATGAGTCCTCATCCATGGCCTTGAGAAAGATTTGCATCCTCCTCTTCCAGTATCCATAGTCCGTCCCATCAAAGTAGGGAGGATGTGTGGATGACTGTCCTTCGATGCGATTAACTGGAGGTGAAATTGTGAAAGAGAATTGTTACTTCCTTTTTTTTTCGCAACCCGCTCTGATACCACCTGTAGGATCTGTAAATCACAAGCACACTAGAAGGGGGATGAATAGTGTGGTAAAAAAAATTTGCAACACAAACCAAACCACAAAATGCACAAGATATATAGTGTTTCCCCTCACTTGGGTACTCCACTATCTAAGTCTCCCAACCTAGGATTTTTAACCCAATTCCCTCAACCCAGAGGGAATCAATTTACTAAAACCTGAGGTAATTAACGGGTTACCTCAACCCAATTACAAGATATAGAAAAGAAATAAAGATACAGGTGTAAGCAAAATACAAATAAGAGTTTACAACTAATCCCTAAGTCTCCAACAATTATAGAGCTTAATTAGCGTATATAAATTGATCTAGCGAGAAAATTGAGGCATAAAACAAACAGATTTTTCAGAGAACATGATCGCATTGAAGACTTGTTGCAAGTGGAGAATGGCCTTAAGAGAATTGCAACAAGACAAGCTCTTTTGCAACTAGAAATATGAGAAATGGAGGTATAGGCAAAGATAGAATTTTTTGCTTATTGGTTGTGTGCAAAAGACACTCAAGGAGTGCTTATATAACCCACTAAGCACCTTCCCTATGTTTAGTAGCTGTTAGGGGTAATTTGGGAAGTTTAAGGATAGGTTTAATTGCAAAATAGCCGTTCAGGTTGGTCACAACGGTTAGTTGGTACCAGTACTGACTACTTACAGTCAACCCAACTAAGTCACCAGGTACCGGTAGTCATGATGAGTGCTAGTACTTGTGACTTACAGATTTGGGTCCATTGACCTACATGTATTGCTACTAGTGATTAGTACCGGTACTTGTAAGGTCCAGGCAAAAACCAAGTGCACAAACTGTGACCACTTAGTATTGGTACTCATAATGAGTACCGGTACTTGTTGCTCACAGTTTGGGACTTAAGCCCAAACCTGTGCCTAGCATGTACCGGTACTTGCAACAAGTACCACATTTTCTAAGTTTTAAGTCAGTTTTTAGAGAAATCCAACCTACTCTAAAAGACTTGATTTTGAAAAAATCGATTTTGAGTTTTGAAACGAGTGAATGAATGATTTTTTTTTTAATCCTAATTATCTCTACTTTGTTTTTAAATTGTAGATTTTGTTTTACTTGTTAGGAGGCGTACAAAGATTCTTCAAAAATAATAAATACAGTAAAAATAAGTCTTTTAATCTTCTTCTTCCATATGCAATCTTGTTGCTTGCCTCCATAGGTTCTTTTGACCTGTAATGCTTCATAAACACATTAGATTTTACCATGGTTTTGTTAACACCAAAACACAGAAGAGAAATGAAACTAGGTTCCAATAGATAGAACAAACACTGTATAATATGAATAATGCTTTTACAACTAGAAAGTGGGAAATATTACAGCTAGAAAGTAGGAAATATTACAACTAGAAAGCAATAAAATCTACTCTAGAAAGCAGTAAGGTGAAAGGAGGTGAGAAGTTATACTCCTCGACGGTTGCTCGGAGGACGTGCCATACGAGGAGATGCCTGGAAAATGGAGGGAGAAGATGGAAGACAGAGAACGAAGTGGGAAGAACCAGGGGCGAGGTAGGGCGTCGTCGTCGCGGGATTCACCTCCGAAATGGAGGGAGAAATCTTTGATTTTAACTCTAGAGTAGCATCTCGGGTTTGGAACAAGGTTCTTTAGAGCTTTGGAGAGGAAGAGAGGTAAAGGAAGGGATGATTGAAATGTGGGGGGCGTAGGCTTTTTTATAGGTATAGAGGTTGAGGGCAAAAAGGTCATTTCAAGTTAAAAACATTAAATGAGAGGGTCTTTAGTGATGAATATAAACGTCACTAAAGGCCCCACATCGCTGAACGTGCACGCGTGCCCGTGCCTCCTCCTCTCCTCCCGTTTCAACGCCTCACACACGATCGCGTGATCACAGTCGTCCGATGGCGGGATCGGACAGCCGAGAGACGTGCACCGTCACTTCTTCAGTGCCTTCACCTGCCCGCTGACAGTCGACTTTTCGCTTAGCGTTATAGTATTTAAGTGGTGGAAAAATCGACTAATAAAAAATAATGAAATTAACCACTTGCAGAAGAGCGGGTCGTGTCCACAGGGAGGCAATGATGCAATCAATACTTTAATTATTTAATGTTATTTCAGATAGTGCGAAATCCCTTTTCAAATTGGACTTAAAATGTGAAGGAAAGTAGATTTGCAATAACTTAAAAAGTTAAGGGTGTAAGTGCAGTTTTCCCTCACAGAAAATCCTCAATAAATTTAGGATGAATTAGTGCAATTTTCATGTGATGTGTACTAAAGACGATTAGTGCTTAAATCAAATCCAAAATCAATCTTTAAACTAGCCAATATTAATATCATGCAATTAGAAAGAACTGTGAGTGCTTGAATGCAATTCTGCCACAATATAATAATAATAAAAAAAATGAAATCGGTGGCAGTGGCATTGAATGTAATTTCTAATTCCAAGAAAAATAGAGCTTTCTTCCTCTCTCTTCCTCGCAAGAGAGAGAGAGAGAGAGAACCGCAAGGGTCGATGCAGGGCTCAAGAGGACGGCGAGGTCAAGAGCTTTCCGATGGTGGTAGCGGCGGCGGCGGAGGTGGCCGGAGGCGGCCAGCGGCGGTGGCCAGAGGTGAAGAACGCTGGTCTACTGGAGGGCAGCTTCTGCTGCGGCTGTTTGAGCGGTGCGCCCGTGCACTGGTGCGAGGGCCAGCGCTTGCTGTTGCGGTCTGTAGGTGGTTGGCAGTGCGCTACGGAGAAGACTTGCGGGCATGCGGGTGCGGCCTAGCAGGGTGAAGACGCAGCACCTGCGGGTGCTTGAAGGCAGAGCGGTAGGCGCTGGAAGGAGGAAGCGCGGGTTGATGGTGCAGTGCAGCAGGGGGCGCTGGTGCGTGAGCGCCTGCTGTGGTGTGGTGCTGCAGGGAGGTGATGGGTGCGCGGGTGAGATCTGCCTGCAGCAGGAGGCGCTGGTGATGGCGCACGGTTAGGAACGCCTGCAGTGAGGAGCGGGATATGGCATGCGGGTGCCTGCTTGAGAGGTTGGGGCGCGCTGGAGGAGAGGCGCGCTTGTGTGCGAGCGCCTGCTGTGGCTGGATGAGTGAGTGCGCTAAGGGCAAGTGCGGTGGAAGCAAGGCCGGCTGGAGATGAGGGGTGCGCTGGTGCGCGCTGGCAGAGAGGGTGCGGCATCTGATTTGTAGGGGGCTGGAGCAGGCAGTTGGTGAGCGGTGCTTGTGGCAGGAAGAGGTGCACGGGCGGAGGCGTGCGCACTGGTGAATGTTTTTCCCCGCAAGGGGGAAGAGGACACAGTGCATGCTGCTGGATCATAGGGTTCACCTTTTCCATGGTGAAGCAGTTCCCCACGAGGGGGAAAGATCCTCTCTGTGCACGCCGCCTCTTCTCTTTTTAAGTCCTCTCTCTCCCTCCGTGCGTCAATCGAGGGATTTGCAAATCCCTTTCTGTTTTTGGCAGGTGATCGTTGGAGAAGATTACCCCAATGTTCGGTGGGGGAGGGGGGAAATAGCTGCGGTGGCTGTTTGGGGAAATTATCCCCCCACCCTTGTTCTTTCTGGGTTTTATTACCTGCATATAAAAATAACAAAATAATTAAGTTATAGAATGTTATAAACTCAAATTATAAGGCATACAAATATTCTATAACTTAATTGCCATTATTAACACACCTAAACTATACGATTAAATATACTTAAGCTTAATATTAGTCCATTTTAATGGACTCATCAAATACCCCCATGCCTAAGATTCGCTAGTCCCTAGCAAAAATGAATAATAGAAGTAATCAGACGACTTCTTTTCTTATTTCAAAACTTTAGAAATCCAGACAAATGTGAAGTGCTGATAACCTAAGTAACAGATCCAAGTGAAAGAGCCGATTCGCATTGGGAGTTCATACATCACCCTTGGCAAAAATTTCTGTCGAGATAGGCAACCACTTCCTTCAGGGATAAAGCATACGATAATCTATAATTTGACCCTGGCGTTTGGCTTAGGTAGGAGATATCAAATGGATTTGTATTTAGTGGCACACACTCAACTAGTGCTACATATAGTCTAGTACTGTAGACTCTAGCTCTCTAGACTATTAGACAACTCTGAGAGAGGCTACATAACTGTGCTCTCTTAATGTTCCTGGGCACTCTCTCTTTTCTTTCTTTCTAAGATCACGAATCTTGCCAGAATTAAAAATTATACTCACTATTTGGTGGCCTCACATGGCATCTACACTTCAATTAAAGTCCTAATAACTCTATAACTAAGTTAGAGTTCTCAACCAGTATTCAGGATATCAGAAATACTAGAAGGTAGGTATGGGTCATATTTGGTGGAACGTGATAGGTGTTTGCTGCCTCAGAAACAGTGTTACATCATACACTTGGACCCCTTTTTCTTCTGTAATATAACTATTTTTTTCTTTTTCTTCTTTCTATTTCTTCTTTTTCTTCTTCTTTTCTCTCTCTCTCTTTTTATTTTATTTCTTCTTATTTTTGTTTCTTTTTCAATCAACACAACACGATACAGACTTTTATTTACGAGGCATTATTAGGGATGATGACAGTCAAGAGGAAGTTGTGTGGCTTATTGGTGGAAGTGCCTATTCTCGGCATCGGAAAAGAATGGATAAGACAAGCGTATTTCTGACCTTTGACACTATTACCCTCCTTTAGCTGAGAACTCTATGAAGGACGGTCATAACCATCCACCATAGTTATAGCTTTATTAAGACTTAATCTCTGTGTATCTGCCTTATTTGGTGACTCTCAAGAATTCACTCAAAGTACGCACCCAGGAACAGAGAGTGAAAACTACGCCTAACTCTGAAGTATCATCATCTAATTATCCAGAACTTAAGAGTCCTTGCACTAGACTTAGTGCACCAGTAATCTCTCTACTTCTTCTCACAAATATGAGGTGGATTTGCTAGAAGATAGTATGCCTAACTCTCTATGAACTGTCCAAGGGTTCAGTAGACTACAAATGCTCATTGGTTTTCCTCAAGGATCCATTACCAAGTGTACGTGCATGTGAAATAAATGTACTGGATTCTAAACTTAAGAAATAATTCAAGAAGAAAAACCTTCAATGACAAAGGTATTCTGCTAGGGACTAACCCAATCAGCTCAAGAAAAGAGATTTTTTTTTTTATATGCTAACCTAAATGCATGAATGCACCTAAAATGCAAATGCACTCCCCCATGCCTAAATCCTACAATGTCCCCATTGTAAAATTAAAACAGGAGGAGAAAGGAAAGAAATCACCTGACACAGTTTGCTGGGTTGCCTCCCAACAAGCGCTGCATTTTCTGTCAGCAGCCAGACTTATAAGGAACCTGTAAGTCTGGTTCCAAACAAACAATGTTAGGTCCTAAAAATATGCGTAACAGTGCAGGCCTAGAAAACAGGTAACCACGGATGTTGGCGAGCTGATGATGCAATGTAATTCCAAATGCTTGCCAGAAGATATGAAAGCGAAAAACCTCGTTGGCTACCTTAGGAGGTCTAAGGATAATAAACGGAATATGAAAAGGGACCTCCCGAAACGGAATAGGTGGAGGATAACAAGGATCCTCCAGAGCAGGACGAGTTTTAAAAGATATACACATTATTAGTTCAAACCCTTGAATGGAGAGAGTAAAAGTACAAGCATCAATCCATACTCGCCATTCTACTTTAGGATGTACTGGCCTGTTATAGTCTCCAAAAAGAATGTACATGAGCAGAGATCTGAGCCAAAGATCGGTTAGGGAGTATAAGGGTTGTTTGTAGTGTTGGAAGGTAATGGTTAAGTCCAATGAGGGCCTAGTAGGTGTTAGGTCCAATTCCAACAATGATTCGAATTGTGTACACTCCCTAACAGTAGTAGACAACTTCAAGTTATCCTGCCTAGCATTAATGACCGGAGTCATATTTGAATCAAGGGTAGACTCCAAATTACAACCTTTTGATGGCAAGGTCAAAATGTAAGAATCATTATCATTCAGCTCATCCCCAGATTCGTTTGGTTCACTCAAATATTTTTCGGGGTGTATATGTGATTCATTAGGAGTTGGATTTGTATCTTCAATTATTTCTAACGGGGGATCAATCTTAATATTTTGGAGGAAGCCTATATCATTGAATTCGTTATTGTTCTCGAGGTATAAATCCTCCAATGACGTGTTTTGTCCCCGAGAGTCTCCCATAGACTTCTCATTATTTTGCTTGTCCTCCTCTAATATCAACTCCTGTTTGGATGGAGGATGACTGTCAAAAGAAAGGAAGAATCTGGATTTAATCATATTATTTCTATCCTCTGGAGCTAAATCCTCAAATGATAAATAATTATGTTGTGATTCACTCCATATTTTTAGTCCATGTTCCTCTGTTGGGGCATCCTCATCCTCTGAATTAGACTCTTCATAACCCTGAGACTAGAATTGATCATCCTTTACTCCCTTAGGGTCACCTTCATTAGGTGCATTCAAATCCTCAGGATATTGAATGATAGGTGTTGATTCCCTAAGTGGAGGGTCAGGAGTAGGCTCACTAAGAGTAGAATGGGATTCCACCAAATAATCAAGAGGGGAAGTGATAGGAACAATAATCTTCTCTTGCTTTTGATTCCAATATAGTTCAGGTGGATAATCACTATGATTGTTGTCCTCTAGTGGCCGCGTCTCACTAGGAGAGTCTAAGTGATCGCTACATGAAATTGGATCCCTATTGTTATTAAGTACCTCAGAATTATTTTCATGATCATGATCAGATAGGTAGGGATCAGGATTATTGGGAACCGTGTAGCTAAGTTGTCTTATTTCTTCATTTAATTGTTGACTATTCCTCAACATCTCTCCCATTGATTCCATTATTTCCTTTTGTTGTTTTTGCATTTCTATCATAAAAGAGGAGAGGCTACTATTATCAGGTTGGGGAGGATAGTCAATTTCAGGCTCTGGTTGCCTAGGGGTATCGGTCCAACCTCGATACGAAAAATCATGAAGGGTGGGAGGGTTGGGTGTTTGCATGGAAGTAGGGATTTTAGGATTGGAGAATCCGCTCCTAGGCTCTGCTCAAAAGTGGGAGTTATCAAGCTAGTACTCCCAGGGCAAGAATGAGAATGATCCCATGAATTATCAATGTACCCATCAAAGGATGGATACTCTCGAAGCATGGGATCCTGATTAAAAGATGGGAAGCATTGACTCTGAAAATCTGAATGATAGGAGTAAGAGTAATCCATTTCTTTAAGCAAAACAATTTTAACTCTCTTAGGCTTTAGCAAAATTCAGCAGAAAACTTCCTAGAGAGTTCTAATGTCAAAGCAAACGCAAATTCAATGGGATCTATTTTTAGTAGATTGTAGGTCTTAGAGTTATATGTTTAGTTGGTGGCCAAACAAGTTTTACAAAAATTACGCTTCCTAGGCCAACCTTCGCTGGTGCCTATAACCTACTCGCAAGGGATGGAAGTCTCGAATCGAGCCCACACACGAGGAACCGAAGTAACTTGGTGGATAGGCTTGTTGATTTCCGACTAACTTCCCTTGTGGTGCAAAAGAGGAGAGGTAGAAATTTATCTAGTAACCTTATGTGAGGTGCACAGTGTCTCAAGTGCGCAAGCATACGATCGTGTTTTGATTTTTTTGAAATTCCACAAACAGGATCCTTTTGCACACAATTTTTAGTCACAGATTTTAAAGTCCAACCTCTTAACAGTCCCAATTTTTTTTTTTAAAGTGACCACTGAATTAAATTGATTCAAGCAATTTAGTGGTCTTAGATTTAAGTTCAATGCATATGCATGACAAATAATTAATGCTCAAGAGAAGACGTACATTACTCCAGCTTTCTTCGTGCAGTAATGAATGCAGTGCAATAAAAATAAACTAGATGCTACTCATTCAGTCCTAGATGATCGTCCTATACATATGCAGCTTCTAACAGGCAGTTCGATTATTTTTTTTTTTTATAATAACAAACACACCTAATCTAACTAACTAACAAACATGTAGCTCAAACAATCCTAGAATCTAAATAAACAGGAACATGCTCCCAAAAATACACTCCTGCATACAAGAGCGATAAGAAATGAAATGGTACTGGGAACACGTTCCCAAAAAATACCCAACAAGGGTCTAAAAGACAGTAATTAACTTCTAATGTTTATCTGACTAAATCTAACTAAAATGTCTATCTAACTAAATCTAACTAAGATCTACTGACTAAATCAGAAATAGGCTTCTTCGTAAGCCTAAATGCGTGAGATCAAGGCCCACGTGTTCCTGTTGTCTCCTCCAGGTGGCGTCAAGGTCCACCAAAAAGATCGTCTCCGCCGTGCGGGTTGTTCACATTCAAAGTCGTCGCTTTGCTGCGCCTCGTCGCCGTGTCAGATTCCTTACAAAATAATCAAAATGATTAGATAATTTCACAACTCAAAAGATTCAAAAATAATAAAGTAAATCTATTACGTCTGTTGCCTCCCCGACAACGGTGCCAATTTTGATGGTCAACTTTCGCTTAGCATTATAGTATTTAAGTGGTGGAAAAATCGACTAATCAAAAATAATGAAATTAACCACTTGCAGAAGAGCGGGTCGTGTCCACAGGGAGGCAATGATGCAATCAATACTTTAATTATTTAATGTCATTTTAGATAGTGCGAAATCCCTTTTCAAATTGGACTTAAAATGTGAAGGAAAGTAGATTTGCAATAACTTAAAAAGTTAAGGGTGTAAGTGCAGTTTTCCCTCACAGAAAATCCTCAATAAATTTAGGATGAATTAGTGCAATTTTCATGTGATGTGTACTAAAGACGATTAGTACTTAAATCAAGTCCAAAATCAATCTTTAAACTAGCTAATATTAATACCATGCAATTAGAAAGAACTGTGAGTGCTTGAATACAATTCTGCCATAATATAATAATAATAAAAAAAATGAAATCGGTGGCAAAGGCATTGAATGTAATTTCTAATTCCAACAAAAATAGAGCTTTCTTCCTCTCTCTTCCTCGCGAGAGAGAGAGAGAGAACCGTGGGGGTCGATGTAGGGCTCAAGAGGATGGCAAGGTCAAGAGCTTTCCGACGGTGGCAGTGGCGGCCGGCCGCAGTGGCCGGAGGTGAGGAACGTCGGTCTGCTGGAGGGCAGCTTCCGCTGCGGCTGTTTCTAGCGGCGCGCGCGTGCGCTGGTGCGAGGGCCAGCGCTTGCTGTTGCGGTCTGCAGGTGGTTGGCGGTGCGCTACGGAGAAGACTTGTGGGCGTGCGGGTGCGGCCTGGCAGGGTGAAGATGCAACGCCTGCGGGTGCTTGAAGGCGGAGCAGTAGGCGCTGGAAGGAGGAAGCGCGGGCTGATGGTGCAGTGCTGCAGGGGGCGCTGGTGCGTGAGCGCCTGCTGTGGTGTGGTGCTGCAAGGAGGTGATGGGCGCGCGGGTGAGATCTGCTTGCAGCAGGAGGTGCTGGTGATGGCGCGCGGTTAGGAACGCCTGCAGTGAGGCACGGGATATGGCGTGCGGGCGCCTGCTTGAGAGGTTGGGGCGAGCTGGATGAGAGAGCGCGCTGTAGGGCAGGTGCGGTGGAAGCAAGGCCGGCTAGAGATGAGGGGCGCGCTGGTGTGCGCGGGCAGAGAGGGTGCGGCGTCTGATTTGTAGGGGGGCTGGAGAGGGCAGTTGGTGAGCGGTGCTTGTGGTAGGAAGAGGCGCACGGGCGGAGGCGTGGGCACTGGTGAAGGTTTTTCCCCGCAAGGGGGAAGAGGACACAGTGCACGTTGCTGGATCGCAGGGTTCACCTTTTCCACGGTGAAGCAGTTCCCCGCGAGGGGGAAAGATCCTCTCTGTGCACGCCGCCTCTTCTCTTTTTAAGTCCTCTCTCTCCCTCCGTGCGTCAATCGAGGGATTTGCAAATCCCTTTCTGTTTTTGGTCGGCGATCGTTGGAGAAGATTACCCCAATGTCCGGCGAGGGAGGGGGGAAATAGCTGCGGTGGCTGTTTGGGGAAATTATCCCCCCACCCTTGTTCTTTCTGGGTTTTATTACCTGCATATAAAAATAACAAAATAATTAAGTTATAGAATGTTATAAACTCAAATTATAAGGCATACAAATATTCTATAACTTAATTGCCATTATTAACACACCTAAACTATACGATTAAATATACTTAGGCTTAATATTAGTCCATTTTAATGGACTCATCACCCGCGTGCGATGTCCCGTTGGATCACGTGTTATCGCGCGCGTGTGCCATGATTTTAGGGGAGGTGAGGCTCGAACCCAAGCCCCCTCTTCGCGTAAAGCTGCGCGACCGCTGAACTACACCGTCACTTGAGGCACGTTTATTAATTTAGGGGTGAGCTCTCTCAGCCATTGAATCTTGATCCAACGTCTGAGATCGTCTACGCGGTTGAGGAGAGAGAGGGCAGCAACGGGTCCTTAGGCCGGTTGGGCGGCTGGGATGGCACCACGTGGTGCCATCTTGGTCGTCCATCTTCTATGCCTCTTAGATGGTGCCACGGATGTCGGATTGGACCAATTTTCACATCGTTGGGCTGCGATCGTCGATCCAAACCCATCCGTGTGGTCAAATTTGTCATATGAAGTGCGGATTTACACCATCTTGGCTCTTGATCTCTTATCTTCCTCAGATTATATCTAATTTTACGGAAGTTTGATCAGGGCAATCATGGAGTCATTGAACATCGATCGTCGCCTTGATTAGATCTGTATGGTTGGATCCTCAATCCAAGGCCTCAATTAAATGTCGCCCTGTCCTTGGCCACCAAGAAAAAGAAATTACTATACAATTTGTACAATTTGACCTAAATGTATGATGATGCATGTTATGCAATATTTACAATGTATGATGCTTATATGATACTAAGAACATGCATTAATAGACATTTTTGGCTATTTAGATGTATGCACATCACTCTCTAAAGCTTAGTCTACCCTTGTGCTTTGAAGAGGAGAGGCCACACTTAGCCTCTACGTGAAGGAGGGAAGGCTCTGAAGGAGAAGAGGCTCAGAAGAAAGGAAAGCCTGAGAAGAAGGAAAGCAGAAGGTCTGAAGAGAAGAAGGAAAGAAGAGCACTATAGTATGGCCACATTTAAGTCATCTGGTGGAATGTTCTGATGTCTGACGTGGCACTGAAGCTTGATACTGTGGAAACATTCTGATTGATTTGGCTTGATACTGTGGCCACTTATCTTGTGTGGAATTTCTTATTAATGATACTGTTCACTTATTGAGTAGTTAATATATGCTTAATTAAGTGTAATAATTGGTGATCTAAGTCACCATTATTTTATCTTAGATTTCTTTTTATCATTGTGATCTATTGAAATACTCATGCTTATAATTGAAGATCAATTTGAGTAGTTATTATTCATTGAATATATCTTTTGTGCTTCAATTATGGTACTCATTTATATGCATTTAAAGATTAACACGTGAATTCTATCTTTGCTCCATGTGTTCAACCACAGACTCTATTGTAGATTCTATGTTATAAATTTTATCTGTTGATTCAGCTATTTAGGAGGCTTTGCTGCAATGAAACGACTTTAAAAAAATCCTATTCAATTCCCACTCAACATTTTGGCGCTATTGCCGAGGAAACGTTCGATTTAACATTTTGGCACCGTTGCCAAGAAGCAACGCGCAATTCATTGCTATTCCTATTTTACTTGATTCTACTTGAGCACTAACTTGCCCTATTTATTTTCTTATGATTTTGTGAGGTACATCACAAGGCGATCTTCCTCGCAAATCTGCCATTCTTGGGGTGGATAATCTCTTTTCTTCCCTAATCAATCTCTTAATCTTGGGAAGATAAAAAAGGAAACAAATCAATTAGGAACCACCTACCTGACTTTCATAGCAATCATCACTTAAAAGGCAAGTTCCTAATTTGCAAACGAAAAAATTCATATCTAATTGAAGTCAAGATGATTTTGATTAGAGATCCCTACCCTATTTCCTATACCTATTAGGGATTATGCTTAATTTTTGATCGCCTTGGACCATGCACTTCTTGTTTGAAGTCCAAGGTGAACACCTTGAGATTTAATTGGACTTGAATAGAGCCAAGTAGGGTTTCTACATTAGGGTTTTGAAGTGTTAGCTCACACTTGCTTGAATTAAAGAAAATTAACCTTCCCGCATTTGTGTGCTACCCAAACCCTTGCTTGAAAAGAACTAATCACTTAAACCCTAAAATCAGGCTCTAATTTCACTTGAACCTTAAAAATCGTGGACCCAACAACCTGAGAGTCAAATCAAGGTGATTTCTAGGTGTTGACCTAGATTTCATTCTTCATCATTTATGATAGGTCAGGTGAAGTTGGTCTACTTTGTGAGCCAATCAACCTCCAAATTAGGTCACAAATCAAATCATTTCTAAACCAAGTGAAATCCAAGTCACAAATTAGGCTAAAATTGGTAGACTTAAGGTCTCAATTCGTACATTCTGGTCTACTTGGAACCGTACTGACAAAGAAGGTCGGGTGAGGGAAACCCTGTAACCCATGGAGATGCTCTACCGTGTTGGGGTCTTTGCAGGACTCTCCCTTCTTGGCTGCCCAGGTAATTCTCAGATGTGCAGATTTTTGATTCAGAGGTATCATCCGGCTCGAAACAATCCTTAGTCATCCAAAAATCTTTGGGTGCCTTGATTGGGTCCAATTCATATCCAATCCCTCATCCCTTTTATAGAGCACGTACACAGGAAGGTCATTAGGTTTTTAACCTAAGAGGCCTCATTAAAATCTTCTGCGAGATTTCTGATCTGATCTGATTACTTCAATCTGAACTTGAGTTTGATTCTACATCCTGATCCACCACTTGATTTGAAAACGCAACTTGGCAATTTAGGAAGACCAATTAGGAAACCTGAACCTCAAATAAAAGATAAAGTAATTTTTGGTTGCCATTAAATATTTTGAAGATTATCCATCCAGCATGATTTAGGTTAATGTCCCAGAAACAACAAAATTCATTTTGAACCGTGTTAGTCTACTGCTTACTCAACTAAGAAATGGTTCAACCCAAGAGACCCTCATACGAGAATTCAATGAAGTTCGCGAATTACATAAAAAAGATGATTTACATTACTTTGAAAATCCATCACTTTGGGAGATACACCAAGATATCATTGAGCAACGTGTAGATATTCTAAATCTATTGCGAGAAGCCATTTATGAGACATCTTGGAGTGATTCTAAAGCTTCTCCAGAGCCTAGGTTAGACACTCAAAATTGTTATGGACCCCGAACCCAAATGGAATTAGACACAAATTATATACAAAATGACACACCTGATCTTGAGATGGGTTGGGAGGATCTGATTGCAGGTGTTCACAATTCTGAACTAGCCTTAAAAAGCCTAGAAGTAGGTCCATCAAGCCTAGATTTCACCGACACCTGCCATGATGAGTTTGAGTCAAAACCTCTCGAGAATGTAAATTTCGCTCCTTATTCTGATAAGGTGATTCTCGAGAATGATTCTGAGCCCAGCCTAGATTCTAGTGATCCAATCCTTACCCTTAACCTAGAATCTGGATTCAAGCCTATTTGGGACAATCATGAGACCCAATATGATGAAAATCAGATTTTGAATTTGGACTACGATTCTGGGCCTATATTTGATGATTTCACCTCTCCAACCTCCTCAAAAAATACAGATTGATTTCTTGAAAGTCACGCTGATCTATGATACAAAAATCGAGGGATTGGAAGAGCTGGGACTTGAGTGGGTCTACCCTAGGAGCCAAGAACCCGAACCTATGCCTAATAAGGACACTTTTTGAGCTCAAAAATTGAAACTAGGCTAGATCCAAGTCAGGTTGCTGATTCTACACATCTTGATTCATTCTATGGTGGAACTTTCGATCTGGAATCAGGTTCAGAATGCAATCTTCGCAAATTCTCCAATGATTTCGAATCTTACTCTAATTTCAAAGAACCTTTGTTTCTTGACTACTATGAACCAATTTACGACCTCAGCATCCATGATTCGTTCTTTGACTCAGACTCTGAGGTCCCTGATCCCGAGATCATTGATTCAAAATCAGGTTCCATTGAGATGGAATCATTCCTTTTTTATCTTCAGGAATCAGAAACAATAAGTGCTGAGAGTGTCTGCAATCCAGAATTTGAATCTTTTATTGACTCAGATTTCCATGATCCTATAAGCACTCTCCAAGCATTTACCTTCGATTTTGATGTGCTTCATGAAGACTCTCTAGATGAACCTACCTTTGAATCTTTTCTAGAGGAGCTCTCAACACACATAGATCTCATAGGGGCCACATCTTCTTATCCATGTACAGAGCCTTCCAAAACTCGTTCATAACCCCAACCCGCCACCAGAATCAACTTGTACTCTGATTCCTCTTTGATCCGATTACATATGATTCTACTCCAACTTTCAATCGGGTTTCGGACATCGATCAGACTACTAATCACGTCCCATCATCCTCTACTGCTCCATTTTCTTTTAATGATCCCTACTTTGACCAGGCTGAATTGACTCAGCCAAACCCCAGATTCTCATTGCCATATCTGTTTGAAACACAAAATCCCTGGTGGGCTCCACATCTACTGATTCACACCCATCAACCCACTAGACTGATTGGGTTTGGGCTGCATCATCAACCTGTAGATCTGAACAAGCACTTGGTTGGACCAACCAGGCTATTAATCAAGGTACATGTTTTACAAAACACATCTGATTTGACCACTCCCTCTCCATGAGCACCTTCTGCTCGATTGAAGGCATTGAATTTAGTGCTTAACGAGAGGCAACTTGCCATTCCAAAAAGTCAAGACACTTCTTATCATCCTTTTGAGCCACACTCCTATTGCACTTTTGAGTTCAGAATAGCCGACTCCACCTTTGGTACTTGTATCAATGCTTGAAATCATCCACAACAGTCATCCCAACCCATTCACCCACCCTTCGAACCTGTTCTATCCCATGAACCAAGCTGATTTAATACCCTCCAATTTACAATGAGGATATTGCAAAACTTACGCATGGGGAGGTGTTAAAGTGCAAACACATAAAAATTCAAGTTTCTGAGGGATTCTCACAAAAAAATAAAAAATTGAAATAGAATAAAAAACTAAAAAGGGTAGGTAAATTTTGAAAATTGATTGCATATCATTCATAAGGAGGGAAAGAGGGGAGAGTTTAAATGACAACAAGGAGCAAACATTCAAAAATAAAAAAATGAGTCATTAGAACTTGATCATGGAAATTACTTAAGTTCTAGACCTAATCTAAAAAAAAAAATTAAGTCCTAAAATGACAGAGAGACAAAGGGATTAGTATGAGTGCTGATCTTAGGCCTCTTGGACTTGTTTTAGGGCTTAAAAATTCATGTATCTGTTAAGATCCGAATTAGTCCTCAAGAGGTTGAGGAAAGTACGAAGCTGATGTATTAGGTCCAAGGCTTAGGGATTATTCGGTCCCATTACCAGCCCTTTGGTTTGCGGGACTTTGTAACCTAAGCATGCAAAATCACACACTTAGTCTAGTTCAGTGCGCTTAACAAAGAAAAATCTACCAAAAGTGTTCTATTCTGAAAAGTCATCTCGAAGATCTAAGCTTAGGAGCGACTCGACAACACAAGTTGAATGGACGAGTTCCCAACGTGGAGAGGTGGGAAATTCCCCTCAAAGATGCTTAATAAAATATCATCTCCTCAGTACTTGTCTCCTTGGATATCTAAATATCCTATCAGGGAAATGTAAGCACCTTGTGCTGGTTCAGGTGCCATGGGCAGGATTATCCTGAAATGTCGATTGCCAGGGCTTGAATTTAGCTATAGAACGGCATAGGCGGCACTACCTCGAAGTGTTGAAAGCCAGGGTTCTTGGGGTTTCCATGGGTGGTTCTATCCCAAAGCATAGAAAGCCAGAGACCCTTCGAGGATTGATGGTGGGGACAAGGAATCCGATACATGCCATGTTTAGGGCCAATTCGAGGCTGGATCTAGGGAAACCTAAAAAGAAAAGAGAGAAAAAACTCTCCAAATAAAAAATCTACTTCTATCCCTCTCTCTTACAAAAAAAATGCACTGGCAAACTAAACCTGAACCTGTTACATTTATGCACGGGTGCTTTAGCCATTGGGTCCAACGAACCTCTCGGCAGTTTTTGCGGGCCCTAGAAACCTTCATGGTAGATTGAGGCTAAAGCTGATCAGGTCTGGAACTTGATTGATACTTAAGTACCTCTAAGCCTACTATTAGCATTTTGACTTAATTTCTAAAAATAATAAGAATCAAGACTCTGAATATCAATGCAAGGTCTAGAACTTTAGTTCTTTCCATAAGATTTTGCTAAGGGATTAGAAAAAGTTAGGCATGGGGTTATGATGATAATGTCATCATCAGCAATAACTAGCTTTAATTAGTCACAATCAATAGACAACTACTCCTACATAACCGCTAGAGAGTCATAATTTATTTCATATCCTTTCTGTGAGACATGCATTAAATAAGGGGTAAATATGCAGTTTTAACATCATATCCTAAATGTAGAGTAATCATGGGATTTCCCAAGGGTTAAATGAAGGTTAAATGAGCATTAATGACTAATAAGAGGGTCCATGTAGACAGAAACAGGTTTTCACTCATTTCAAGAATTAATGGACATCCGAAACCCTAATTTCAGACCAGCTTAATTAATTTAGGTTTCGATCAGGATAAAATTCATCTAAACCTTCTAAAATTCAAATAAAAATATTCTATAAGGTTTGGTATCCTCGATTTGACCATTGGGACCCATTTTTACATAAAACAGTCCTAGATAGGAAATTATCCTAATTTGGGTTTCTGCACAAATTACCCAGGTAAACTTAGTCAAAACCAAAATACAACTTAACCATCAGATTCCTGAGGTCAAAATTAGGTTTTTACCAAAATTTAGAATCAATCAGAAATCATCTTTACCTAGTTTGCATTTCAATCCAGTCTAACTCTTCTTCTCTCAAATAGCCTCTCAGCTTTTGAATTGTTTGCAATCAGGCCCCTAGATTTATCATCATTCTTTGCAAATAGGCCCCTACATAAAGGCCTATAAAAGGCTCTACATCAATCTCCTTACCTCCTTAGGTTGGTTAGGACCGGAATACCCCCTTCTTCTCCTCTCTCCGGCCAACTCCTCCGCAAGCTCTAGTGAGCTCTTCCGTCCACTTTCTTCACTGACCACCATGTACAATAGGCGGTCGGTTCTTCTTCCTCACCTTCCTCCACGTCTCATAATACCAACAGGCATCATCTTCCTCATCTTCCTTGCCACATCTCCCCCACTAGAGGCTTCATCTTCTCTAAGTCTGACGTACCACCGACAAGGATAATCCTCCCCTTTCATCCAATTAGCTTAGGTTAGATAGATTCCTTTCTCCCTCTACTTCCTTTTCATCTCCTTTATCCCTCAATCCGACCACCTAAGCGCCTTCATGCCTACCTTCATCTCCACATCCGACCACATCTCCGACGAGGTCTCCTCACCTCCACAATCCACCGTTTGCCTTGCCATCAACTCCAAAAGCATCACCACACCTCCGCGAACCAAAGCCTTGTCCTAATTCCATCAATTGCTCACTCAAACACTCCACCGAACTCACCTACCTTCATGCTCCTCCTCTGACTTTGACACACTGCCACATGCACTCACAAGCCACGAGACCACCACCACCACATTCGCCTGCCTTCACTTGGCGAAGCTTCTAAGGTTACTTAATGTGGCCTTGAGGATGTTCTTTTGCTTTCAGGTACTCACCATCAGTCGCCACCTTCATCTCAAACCATGACCGAGCTCCTTCGGTGTTGAGACAACTTGATTCCACTTCCAGGATGTGCTGACTCTCCCTATGTAGCCACCTATAGCAGTAATTGAGTGAAGGAGTATCATCATAGTTCCAATTGGATGAAGCAACACCAGCAGTTGCACACACGAAGGAGCTTCGAGCTTTAGTGCCACATCGGTGGAAGAAGAGCGTGTGCACACCCATAAATTGGATTTATGCTTTAGACTATTCGCCCAAGCACTGAGGGGTCGGGTCCCTCCTCACATATCCGCCCCCACTCCTCGGCTACAACCCATGCCAGTAGCCCTAGTCCCCTGTACTAAACCTATTAACCCAATTGAGACCCGAATAGACCTGGGGTCTGAGAGAAGGAGAGGAAAGAAAGAAACAGAGAGATGGGGGGGTTTCGCTCTCTAAAGCTTAGTCTGCCCTTGTGCTTTGAAGAGGAGAGGCCACACTTAGCCTCTGCATGAAGGAGGGAAGGCTCTGAAGGAGAAGAGGCTCGGAAGAAATGAAAGCCTAAGAAGAAGAAGGAAAGCACGAGGTCTGAAGAGAAGAAGGAAAGAAGAGCACTGTAGCATGGCCACATTTAAGTAGTTATTATTCATTGAATATATCTTTTGTGCTTCAATAATGGTGCTCATTTATATGCAATTAAAGATTAGCACGTGAATTCCATATTTGCTCCCTGTGTTTGACCTCGGACTCTATTGTAGATCTTGAGTTATAAATTTTATCTATTGATTGAGCTATTTAGGCGGCTTTGCTACAACAAAATGACTTTAAAAAAATCCTATCCGATTCACGCTCAACATTTTGGCGCCGTTGCCATGGCAAAAGTTCGATTTAACAGTGACAGATATCCGTAGCTTCCTGGGTCTAGCAGGTTACTACAGGCATTTCATCCAGGGCTTCTTACAGATCGCCCTCCCGTTAACCCAGTTAACGAGGAAGGATACTCCTTTTGTCTAAACCAATGAGTTTGAGACCAATTTCCAGAAGCTCAAGGAGAAGTTGACTTCAGCCCATGTGCTTACCATTCTAGGCAGCAGTGGAGGATTTCTTGTATGCACAGATGCTTACCTCCAAGGATTGGGCTTTGTTTTGATGCAACATGGGCATGTGGTTGCCTATGCCTCAAAACAACTGAAGCCTCATGACAAGAACTATCCAACACATGACTTGGAATTAGCAACCATAGTCCTCGCCCTGAAGATTTGGTGCCACTACTTATACAAGGAGACTTTTGAGATCCACATAGATCACAAGAGCCTGAAGTATGTTTTCAATCAAAAGGAATTGAACCAGAGAGAGAGACGTTGGATGGAGCTCCTCAAGGATTATGACTATTCAATAGTCTATCACCCCGGGAAGGGGAATGTCGTGGTAGATGCCCTCAGTAGGAAGCCACCAACCAGGTTGGCAGTTCTTCAGACACAAAGATGGACTAGTGTGGTTGAGGCAGCCCAGTGGAAGCCTTTGTAGGTGAGAGGACATTTGGGGGAGTTGACGGTGATGTGGCGCACCCGCCTTGATCTGATCTCCCGGATAGTCGAGCAGCAGAGGGACGACGTCGAGTTACAGATTCTCCAGGATCAAATGCTCAGGGGAGACCTTGGCGAGTTCACCTTTGAGGACAGAGTGCTTAGACTCCGTGGCAGATTATGTGTTCCCAGAGATGAAGCACTTCGGAAGGAGCTATTTTCCTAGGCTCATTGCAGCAGGCTCACTATCCACCTCTAGAACACTAAGATGTACCATGACCTGAAGAGGGGCTTTTGGTGGCGTGGTATGAAGGACATAGGCGAGTTTGTGAAGCAGTGCCTGGTATGTCAGCAGGTGACAACTAAGCATCAAAGACCAGCTGGTCAGTTACAGCCTCTTTCCATTCCTGAGTGGAAATGGGAGAGTATATCCATGGGCTTTATGATTGGATTACCATTGACTCAGAGGGGACATGACGCTATCTGGGTAATTGTGGATCGTTTGACGAAGTTAGCTTGATTTCTGCTGATCAAGGTGATGGGAACACCATCATGAGCCCTAACTAGCTTATTTTGACCCAAAGAAGAAAATAAAAGCTCCTACATAACTAACTGGAGGTCTTAATTCACTGAATAACCTTTATGAGAGAAAAGCAAGAAACAAGGGGTAAAACTATAATTTTACCATTGCAGTACAACAATGGATTTTCTCATGGGCTAAACACTGGTCAAAAGGTCTTAACAAGATAAAAAGTGGTTTGGATTTGACAGAAAAGGGTTTGTGTGTACCCTGTGAATTAAATGACTTCTTGAAATCCTAAAACAGACCTGCTTGATTAACTAAGGTTCTGGTCAAGATAAAATTCACCTAAATCCTTTAAAAATCCTATAAAAATATTCTCTAGGGTTTATAACTTTCAAATTGGCCATTGGAACCCATTTTGACCTAGAATGGGGTCTCAAACAGATATTTGCCCTAAATTGGGTTTTTACATAAATTTTCAAGACAAACGTGGTCAAACCTAAAATCCAACTTCACCATTAGATTCCTTAGGTCCCAATTAGGTTTGTATCAAAATTTGGATCTAAGGGGAACTCATCTTAACCCAATTTGCAAATAGGTCCAACCTGATTACATTTGTACCCCTATCTTTCAAAAACCTTTGCAAAAGTCCCCCTAGCTTCTTCATCATTCTTTGCAATTAGGTTCCTCTGCCATTATAGCAGAGGAATCCTACTCTGGCAAGCTTTAGAAGGTGATTTCTCCCTGATTTCTCATAGAATCCCCTTCAAAATTGGAAGGGAGATTCTTTGAGAAAATTCCTCCAATGTGAACCCTGTTTGATGCCCTACTTGTTACCCAATCTCTCATGCGAACGCATGAGAGATTTGGATCTCTTTTGGAGTTGCCATCTCCGGCAACCTTACCTTGCTTGGAAGCTTGGCTTCCAAGCACAAATCCCCCTCCAGAAGTTTATTTAAGGAGCCCCAGATTCAACCGAGTCTCCAAAGCTTGAAATCGACCAGGAAATCCCCTCAAATTCGTCTCCTCCTCCGGGCGATTCGCTCATCAAGCTCCGACGAGCTTCCCTGATCTCCCTCGTCGCCTGGCCACAATACCAGTGGTAGGTTCCTCTTCCTCACGTTCGTCTACGTCATGCAGCACCTGCTGATGCCCTTGTCTCCCTTTCCTCCTCGCTGACCGTCCCACCTTGAGCATCTTCGTCTCCGGCGTCGGCAATACACGTCCAACGCCATCCTCGCCCTCCCTTCGTCCACTATTACCCTAGATAAGTCCCTTTTACCCTCTACTTCCTTTCCCCCTCTTTATTTCCCTAATCGACTACTGCCGCACTCCACCACCATCATCTCCTCCACCTCCGGCGAGGTGCACCTGTCGCTCCGCACCTCCATCCACCTTGCTAACCACCCTACGACCTCTGCCTCGACTTCCTGATCACAACCTCTCACTTCATTCACTCCTTCACTCACCCAAAAGCACCCCCGAACACACCCACACCTATGCACACAGTGTGCCCTAGGCACACTTCCACAGGTGTCCCCACGACACGCCGACCACCGCTGCATATTCACTGTGCCT
Source organism: Thalassia testudinum (assembly GCA_037157565.1). Classification (NCBI taxonomy): domain Eukaryota; kingdom Viridiplantae; phylum Streptophyta; class Magnoliopsida; order Alismatales; family Hydrocharitaceae; genus Thalassia; species Thalassia testudinum. The sequence goes on along the minus strand of JAZHRO010000058.1, from coordinate 9,324,534 downwards.
TGGCGAAGCTTCCTGAATGTTCTGACATGGACGCGAGGCTGTCGTGGTGATTTCAGGTAGAGGCATGCTCCACCATTGGCATAGAGCTTGAAGCGAGCTCCAGGTTGTGCCAGCCCCAGGTCTCTATCCCAGGCTATGCGGAAGACACTCGCGCACAACTCCAGGGATCCAATTCCAGTCAAGGGCAGTAGCAGCGGCTGCAAACGAAGGAACACTTTTGCCGCAGGCGCGCACGAAGAAGGTGGGAAGATAGTCCCACCTAGAAACTGGAAGAGGGGTAGTACCCGCATAAATTGAATTCTTGCCAGTGGCTTATCGCCTCCGAATCATGGGGTAAGGTCCCTCTCACTCGAACTGAACTGAACCGACCTCGTCCGCGACCATGCCCCACGGACCTGGTCTTGACCTGACCCGACTTGCACTCCTCGCCCACCACCGCACGCTAGTGGACCTGGTCCTGGGTACGTACTCGACCCGATTACCCGGGAAACATGTGGCTCTAGGAAAGCAGAACCTAAGAGAGAAAAGAGAGGAGAGTGTGCGTGGGTAGGGTGTAGGTTTTGCTCTGTAGGCTGAAGAGGAGAAGCGAAGCTGAAGAAGAGGAAGAAGACAAGGACACAGAGAAGCTAAGGCAGAGGAAGAAGCTGAAGGAAGAAGAAGCTGAAGGCAAAAAGGCAGCAAGGTAAAGGAAGAAAGAAGGCAGCCGGCAGAGAAAGAAAGAAGAAGAGAAAAGCCAAAGAAGAAGAAGCAGGCAGAGAAAGCTAAGGGAAGGGCTAAGGCAAGTGATGAGCCCATATTTGTGGGATTAGTATGTATTTTAATGCCTAGACATTAAGTTAATATGTACATTTATATAGCATACATTAATATATAAATAGGATAACATTAAAACTCATGCATTTCATGCATTACATGCAATGATAATATCATTTAGAATATCATGCATTGAAATAGGATTATAATTAGTGTTTAACATAGAAGTTAAGGGTTTGTACATAAATAACCCCTCATTTCTTTATTTTATTTATTTCTTTCTTCTTCTCCAACGGATGCATGCAGGAGAGTTAGTGCAAGCGACAATTGTGGATCCCTGCACCCCACGATATCGTCGCTTCACCAATGTCCACCTGTGTGCCTCCTCTTGCAACATAAAAGAAAACAGCCGCATCATCAGAAGGGAGGTTACCACCATCCCTACCCACCACTGTGCAAAAGCCCTTGAGCTTCTCCATTTCACCACCACCGACCTCGACTGTGGCAGTTTGCTCCACCACCGTAGGCGTGCGTCATGACAGGACACTCCGCTAAATCGGAGCAACTGCGTGATTGTGAGCACCTCAGTGTGCATCCCTCCACGCTGCAACAACAACGTGCAATACCTTCTCACCGCCATCACCAGTAACCACCTCAAGTTCCTCGCCTCGCACCAGTTAAGACGTCTGGAAATGATCCCAGACATCTAGCCTCCACCTTCCTCTTCCTTTCTCCTTTCTCTGTTTTTCCTCCACCAAAAATAATCCAAACACCAACAGCACATCGCCTCCGCACCTCGCCACCTTCGCTGTGTCTCCACACACACCACCCTTCCCATACATGCTTCCAGCAGTGCGTGCGTCCTCATCACCCGCAGCAACAGCCTCCACGTTGCACCACCTCCTCCAACGCACAATAGTAGTAGCTATCCTCCTCCAGCGCACCACCTGCAGCCGCACGTCGCACTAGCACCTCCGGCGCACCCAGGTTGCACACCCCTCCGCGCACACAGCAGCAGGCGCACCTTCTACTCTGCGCACGCGTCACCTCCAATGCCCCGCCAGCACCTCTGCGTGCCTGCCCCTTTAGCGCCACGCAGACCCTGGCAACTCCAACACCTGAAGCCACATGCCCCAGCAGACCCCCGCATGCACCTGTGCGTGACTGCGCACGCCCACGTGTGCCCACGCAAGCAATGCCGCACCACCGTCCTCAGCAGCTGCAGCCACCATCGGAAACCACCCTTCGCCAAAGCTCCATCTAGCCGACTCCAGCCACCTCGCAACCTGCTACCGCCATTGCCGCAAAGGCCTCACTCTGGCCAACCTAATCCTAGAAGGGCTCCTCTAACGAACCTCTCTCCCGTGTGCGAGGAGAGAGGTAGAAACCTCTGTTTTTGGTTGAATTAGTATTTACATTTCATGCCATTGCCACAAAAATGATTTTTGATTTATCATTATTTTATTATGGTGATTTTATGCAAAGAGCCTCCTTATTTCTCGTAAATGCAAAATCAGCTCATCTAATCATTGTTACATTGATTTAAAGGCAATTTTGATTCGATTTCTTAGGGAAATTAATCGTGGACATTTGCTTTTAACCCTTGCGAGTTTAAATAGGCTATTGCCTCCCTGTGGATATGACCCGCTCCTAATTGAGTGATTATTTTAATTGTTGATTAGTTGATTTTTCCACCACTTACATACTACAACAACGCATTATTTCATTTGCGAAACTTAATCGAAAGCGGAAAATCGGCACATCAAATGGCGCCGTTGCCGGGGAGGCAACAGGCTTGTAAGACTTGCATTTATCTATTTATTTGTTCACACATTATTTTTGAGGCATTTTTAACTCTGATCTTTTTGGTGCGAGGTACACATATCTTCTACATCTTCCTGCACCTACCTCAAAGATTAGGCGACCCTCGACACCATTCATTGGCCATACATTAGGGACTGTTGCCACTGTGTGCACAACTGAGGTGGACCTTGAGCCACAATTCAAAAGAGAACATTTTGAGGAAGTTGGAAGCATCAACTCATCCATTTCGAATAGATAGAATAGATAGTATATTTGATTAGTTTAGACTTCACATATATTTGGTTTGGGACCCTTGTTCTGGGGTACAGTTTTAGGGTTTGTTCCCCGATTTTGTTAGGCCCGTGTTGGGCAATTTTTGGTAGCCTATTCCCTTTTTCTTTAGATTTAGGTTTTTATTTTCTTTTGTGAATTGATTTTATTTTGACTATGCATAAGTAGTTTAGAAAAAAAAAAGAAAAAAAAATGAGCTGCCTGCTAGAAGCTGCCTGCCCTTAAGACGAACCATTCAGGTCTGTATGAGCAGCCTCTAGATTTATTTCTCTGCATTGCGTGCATTCTCGCATCATTGATTGCTGGAAGCAAGGTATGCATTCTCTTACTTTCAATCCATATTTTGATTACGCATTGCATTTTGGACTTAATTCCAAGATAACATAAGTTGTCTTGAAATGATTTAACAAGTGGTCACATTCTCTGAAAAAGGACTAATCAAAGGAGCAACGTATAAAACCCAAGGAGTTGATTTGAGACATTGTGCTGCGGTTCAAAAAAAAAATTCAAACTTTTAGGTGAATGCACACATGCATGACTGTGCACTAAGCATGCATTTAGACACTCTTAGGTTTTTGAGCTGCTAGGAAAGAACTCTCCTATCATTGGATACTAAAGTGCTTGAAACTTAAGCTCAAAGGTTTTGTAACTCCAAGGAGGGGGATACCCTATCACGGATTTTTGAGGGTAGTTAAGAAGCACCGCAAAAGCACAGCTTCAAAGGAAGGCTTAGACCTACTTGCATCCCTTGATCTTCCGTCCTTGGAGTACTTTACCATTTGAACTTTAGGGCAAAGCACCTAAGTTCCAATTAGGTCTTCAATAAGGCATTTCGTAGGTCGACAATAGGCACGTAATTGTTTGGGCAATTTGTATTGTCATCTACAATTGGATTAAAATCTCAAAGGCCTTAATTGATTAAAGACATAAAAGTCCTTTTGAATTGTGTTTGTTTGTGTATGCTTAGTAGGTGATCTTTGAGGAGGCAACTTGTGTTTAATTCAGAACCTAAAAGGATCCTTAGGAGAGCCAACCAAGAGAGAAAAGAGATGGCCGAGGAAGAAGAGAATAGAATTGTGGAAAACCAATGATCTTTGAGAGATTATTTTATCCCTATCAATCAACCTAGCCATACACTGAGAAGACCTGGGGGGGATAATCCATAAGAAATCAAGAGTAGTACCATATCTCTGTTGCCGTCATTCTATGGTACTTCCAGGGAGGACCCCTATAGGCATCTGGAGGAATTCACCGAGGTCTGTTCCATGGTGTGATTGCAGGGTGTTACTGATGACGCCCAAATGCGAACCCTCTTTCCTTTCTCCCTTAAAGATAAGGCAAAGCATTGGTATCACACTCTTGATGGTAGAGTGGATACTTGGGATGCCTTGAAGGGAGAATTTTTGAAAAAATACTTCCCCATGAGCAAGACTAATCACTATAGGAGGGAAATCATAGGTTTTGCTCAACAAGATGGAGAACAATTTCATGATGCATGGGAGCGCTTCAAAGATTTGTTACGCTTATGTCCCCATCATTAAGTGCAAAGATGGAAACTTGTAGAAAGGTTCTACACTGGATTAAATGACAAGCACAGGCAAATAGTGGATGGAGCCTGTGCAGGAACCTTTCTTACAAAAACTGAAGATGAGGCTTGGGATCTTTTTGAGACCTTGAGTGAGAATTCTATCCATTTAAATTCTGCCTATTTGGATAGGAAACACACTCTTATGTAGTGAAAGATGGAAGCAAATGAGGCTAGGGATACCCAGAATTTGGCCTTTCAGATTCAATTGTTGAACCAAAACATGGAAAGGCTTATGACAAACCCTAGCCAACTCATGCCAAATGCCTCTGCTTCCCAAGCTTCTGAATGCTCCATTTGCAATGGCAATACACATGCTACTGTGGATTGTCATTTGGCCTCTCAATTCCCTGACCTTGAACAGCCGAACCTGAATGTCGCCCAAGGGTTCCAACCCAGACCTCGTAATGACCCATTTTCCAACACTTATAACGAGGGATGGAGGAACCACCCCAATTTTTCATGGAGACAGGGGAATGTCTCTAATATAGGGAATTACAGACCCCAACCCTTTCAGACTCAACAGTATAATCAACCTCCTATGCCCTCCCAACCATCCAAGACTTCTGAGAGGGATGAGCTTAAAGCCATGCAGGAGAATCAAAGTATGATCATCCAATCTCATGACAAGGCAATCAATGAGATGAAATCACAAATTGGACACCTTGTCGAGGCCATGAGTAAAAGAGAGACTAGGAAGCTTCCCAGCTCATCTAAGGAGAACCCTAAAGGGAAAGGGATTGTTTTTAGGGAGCAAGCTCAGGCGGTGACTATTCTGAGGAGTGGGAAAGAAATTTTCAAACCTGATGCTCCTATAGTCCCACCTTCTGAAAAACCATCCACCCCAACTTTCGACCTCACTGGAGAAGAGCAGCCCAACTCTTCTCCATTTGAAATCACCTCACCAGAAGAGGTTGTCCCTGTTCCCCCTCTTACCCAACATGACAACCCTTCTACCCAGAGACCGAGGGTGCCCTTTCTAGAGCACTTATCTGACTCTGGGCAGACTTTTGCTGGCTCATCTGGAGCCAAAGATAGGATGGATGAAATAATGAAGACTTCAAAAATAAGTGCAAATTAACCTGCCCTTGCTTGAAGCTATCAGGCAAATTCCGTCCTATGCCCACTTTCTTAAGGACCTGTGCATGAAAAAGCGACAATCAAGGAAACAGGTCCAACCAAAGGTTGTCCTACCTGATTCTATTACCTTAATTATACAACATGGGACACCCCTGAAACTAAAGGACCAGAAGCCCCATACATCTTAGTGGTCGTTGGTAACCTACAAATAGACGAGGCTCTGCTTGATCTGGGTGTGGGGGTGAACATCCTTCCGAGCTATGTATATGAAAAACTTGGAGGAGGCAATCTGAAGCCTTCCCCAGTTTTCGATGCTTATAAACAAGCTGGATTTGAGGATTGTTCCCAAGTTGAGGTGGTAGATGATCTGATTGGAGAGACAACTCTTGCAATTTTATGTGATGACCCCCTTTAGCATGTCATGTTAAATGAGCATTCCCATCTCTTGGAGGAATGTGAAGGGGATGTGCTAGAACTTGAGGAATTGCTTGGAGTTTCTACTGAGTCTCTTTCCCCATCATGACTGCCTCAGGGAGATCTGCTACCTGAGATGGGGACATATATTATGAAACCCTCAATCATACAAGCCCCCAACCTTGAACTGAAACCCCTCCCTGACTCTCTCAAGTATGTATTCCTTGGACCAAAGGATACGCTCCCTATAATCATCTCATTTGCACTATCTGAAGTGCAAGAGGGAGCCTTGTTAGACTGCTTATCAAGGCACAAGGAAGCCATAGCTTGGACGATTACTGATATTAAGGGTATAGACTCTACACTCTGCATGCATCACATTTATATTGATGATTCCATCAAACCCTTTCGAGACATGCAGAGATGTCTTAACCCCAACATGAGGGAAGTGGTTAAAAAGGAGATTTTGAAGTGGTTGGATGCTGGGATCATTTATCCCATCGCAGATAGCAAATGGGTTAGTCCAATACATGTGGTGCCAAAGAAGGCAAGCTTCACGGTAGAAACAAATGACCAGGGTGAACAAGTGGTGACCAGACCCTCAACAGGTTGGAGGGTCTACATTGACTACCGCAAACTGAACACCGCTACCCAGAAGGATCACTTTCCCTTGCCCTTTATTGATCAGATCCTTGAGAGATTGGTAGGGAACAAATATTCTTGCTTTTTAGATGGCTATTCTGGGTACAACCAGGTTGCAGTCTTCCCTGATGATCAGGATAAGACAAGTTTCACTAGTCCTTATGGTACTTTTGCATTCAGGCATATACCGTTTAGATTATGTAATGCACCTGCAACTTTCCAGCTGTGTATGATGTCCATTTTCTCAGACATGATTGACGAGTGCGTCGAGGATTTTATGGATGACTTCTCCATTTACGGCTTGTCTTTCGACCAATGTCTCCTGCACTTAGAGAATGTGCTAAAGAGATGTAAGGAGACTGGTTTAGTCCTCAGCTGGGAGAAAAGCCACTTCATGGTATAGAAAGGCATTATACTTGGGCATGATGTGTCTAAAAGGGGCTTGGAAGTAGACAAGGCTAAAGTTGATTCTATTTCCAAACTTCCATTTCCCACGAATGTCAAACAGATTAGATCCTTTCTGGGCCATGCAGGATTTTATAGGTGATTCATTAAGAATTTTAGCAAAATTTCTAGGCCACTTTGCGACTTATTGGCGAAGGAATCTTCCTTCGATTTCGATTCAAAGTGCACCGAGGCTTTTCATACACTAAAGGAGGCCTTGACCTTTGCGCCTATTCTCCGAGCTCCTGACTGGATACTCCCATTTGAGTTGATGTGTGATGCTTCAAATTATGCAGTGGGAGCTGTTCTTGGATAGAGTGTTGAGGGAAAACCACATGTGATGCATTACGCTAGCAAGACTTTAACTGAACCACAGCAAAGCTACACTGTCACTGAAAAGGAATTACTTGCTGTAGTTTTTGCTTTCGAGAAGTTTAGGTCATATCTTCTTGGATCCAAGGTGGTCATTTTTACTAAACATGTGGCAGTGAAACATCTCATTGCCAAGAAAGACTCTAAGCCATGTTTAATTTGATGGATTCTACTCCTTCAAGAGTTTGACTTAGAGATTCTTGAAAAGAAAGGAGTGGAAAATGTAGTGGCTGACCACCTGTCTCACCTTCCCCTTGATGACTCTCAATCTGGAGACATCCGCGAGACATTTCCCGATGAAACCCTTATGGCGGTAACACCAACTTCACCCCGGTATGCGGATACAGTTAACTACTTGGTCACTGGAGAAACCCCTGGCTCTTAGGATGCGTAAAAATGGAAGCGATTCATTTCCCATGCTAGATTCTTTCATTGGGAAGAGCCAGAATTATTTCATATTGGACAAGACCAAGTTTGGAGATGATTTGTGCCTGAAGAAGAGCAACAGAGTGTGTTGAGATTTTGCCATGAGCTTCATTGTGGATGACACTTTGGTGCTAAGAAAATAGCTTTTAAGGTTCTTCAGTCCGGTTTTTGGTGGCCTTCTTTATTTAAGGATTCCCATTACTTTGTTAAGGCCTATCTGAGATGTCAACGGACTGGAACGATTGGGAAGCGGAATGAGATGCCCCAACACCCTATCCAACCTGTGGAAATTTTTGATGTTTGAGGGATAGACTTCATGGGTCCCTTCCCTTCGTCCCATAGATTTGAATATATCTTGGTAGCAGTAGATTACGTCTCCAAGTGGATAGAGGCCATTCCTACACGCACAAATGACCACTCTGTGGTTTTGAAATTTGTGAAGGCCAATATCATATCTCGCTTTGCCTGCCCCAAGACGATTATAAGTGATGGGGGACCTCATTTCCAGAACCATCATTTCAATCGGCTACTCAGGAGTCTAGAAGTAACTCACAAGATTGCTACCCCTTATCACCCTCAGACAAGTGGCCAGGTTGAAGTCTCAAATAGGGAGCTCAAGAACATTTTAGAAAAGACTATTAGGCCAGATAGAAAGGACTGGTCCCAAAAGCTCTATGATGCTTTATGGGTTTATCGAGAGGCCTACAAAACCCCTTTAGGTATGTCTCCCTTCCGGATTGTATACGGGAAAGTGTGCCACTTACCCATTGAACTTCAACATAGGGCACTTTGGGCTATTTGAAGTGTTAACATGGATTTAGAGAAAGCTGGTAAAGCACATTTACTGGAGTTGGCTGAGCTTGAGGAGCTGAGGAATGATGCTTATGACACCTCCCAAGCTTATAAAGAGAGAACTAAGGTCTTGCACGATAAGTACATCCTTAGAAAGACCTTTGAGCCAAACGAACAAGTTTGGCTTTTCAATTCCAGACTTAAGTTGTTTCCTAGAAAATTGAAATCACGTTGGGATGGGCCTTATATTGTCACCAAAGTATTTCTGCATGGGACTGTGGAGATCAAGAATCCTTCCTCTTTAGCACCACCCTTGTAACCACCCGATTCCTGAGTCCCTACGAGACATGAGAACCGACCGACTCGACTAATCCCAAGACCTAGTCGTCCAACGAGGAAGTAACCAAAAGAGCAGTAAAATAAACCACATTCAGCATGAATATAACTAGCAGTAACAAAATACAGCAATAAGAAAAAGAACTACTACAGCATGTACCACCACAACAGTAGAACAACATTTAAAACATAACATGAACTACAAGTAAAGAAAAGTACAGAGAGTAACAAGAACTACTCACTACAGTGGAACGAAAGGGGTACAAAAAGAACTGCAATAACTCTACTGGACCCTACTCGACCCAGCGTCCTCTGCAGCTGCTGACCCTGGCTACTCAACACCTGGTCCTGAAAAGTAACGAGTGTAACACGTTAGCGAAACGCTGAGTAGAGTGGCAGCTAAAACTAAAGAAGCAGTAAAGTGTATAGTAGCTGTTATAATTTCTTTCTTCCTTTATTTACGTCTTTCTATTATTTCATAATTTATCTATTTCTCAGATCCTTCACTTGATCTCGAATGTTCCTCGTGGGAACGATCTTGATTGCAGTATTTTCTGAAAAGTAGAAGTGTGACGTGGTGCTCTCCTGGCCGGGAGAGTCCCCCGTGGTGATCCTACTCTCAGTCAACCACCCCAAGGTCGCTGACAGACGTAACGGTGACTACGGCACGCGCGATAAGCACACGGGTAGCTACCTCGCACTGGCACGCAGTCACTCGTTTCCGTTATCGAGTGCACCCAAAGCACAACACGGAACCAGTATAGGGCGGAGCCCTCTCAATAATAGGGGTCCAACCCCTCCACAGTCCGCGCACCCTCGCCTGACTACCCTGGTTTGCCTAGTGGGCCTAACAAGTCGGTGCAGGAGGCTAGCAGAATCCCAGGGCCCGTGGGGTAGCTAGTGCTCTCCCTACACTAGTAGCTCTCCTCGGTACTGCGTACGCGAGGGCCAGCAAGTCAGTACAAAGTGGCCAGACCTAACCCCGGGTCCCTGGGGGCTAGCTCCGCTCTGCACTAAGAGGTAATGTGTGCTCTCTTTGGTATCACGTACCCCGGAGACAACACACTTCCACGACTTTCCTTCTCAGTTCCATCCATTCTCTTTCCAGGAGTCCTACTCCTAATTCCCCGTAGGGTTCCAGCTCTTTTAACTCAGCACGTTTAGGTTTCACCGTTCCAGTTTTACGTTCATACAACCCATGTTCTTAACCATATTATTTCTTTGTAACGGGCTGCGGTTAAATCAATTTACAAGCAGCTATTATTTCCTTTCCACCTTTCCAAGACTGCAATATTATATACATATCACTAGTTTTCCAGTCCTAGGATTCATGCCGTACCCTAGGATCTGTCGTTCAATCTGGTTTTTTATTCCTAGGATTCATGCAATGCCCTAGGTTCTATTAATTGTTCCATAATTATAACAAATTATGTTAATAATTTTAAAAGCCACTCTACCAGCTACAACGGGAGTACTGGGGGCGTGGCCGAAAATCCCGCGCGCCTCCGCAATCCCCGAGACTGCAATGAAATGCGGTCCTAACACAAGGATAAAACACAAGGAGTTTCTTAGAATAGTATATAATTACTGTAAATGGGTAGAGGATTTTATTCCGAAAAGAACGCAACTCAAAATGCAGAAAACAGACTCCGAACGGGCCCTAAACTGGTCGAAAATGACGAAACAGTCCAAAATCAGACGTCTGGAACCTCTTCCAGATGTCTTAAAAGGTGGTTCAGAGGATACCTTCGCTCTGTGTAATCCCTCAGACGTCCAGAAGCCTGCGGGGGCATCTAGCTTAGTTCCCAGACTTCCGATGGTCAACTCGGACGTCTGGAACTCCTCTCCGTCGTCTAGCACTGCGGCCAGACATCCGATTCGTGTTGGATGGCGAGTCTCGCACCCTCCCAAGCAGAACTTGCACGCACCCACACCTGCTCTCAGTACGACGGGTCGCAAGAGAAGGCACGGCGGACGGCTGCATGGCCGTACGCGCGAAAAAGGAAGGAGGGCGAAATAACTTACTTGCCAGACGTCTGGACAATCCTCCAGACATCTTCACCGTCGTCTGGTTGGAAGCCCAGACGTCTTATTCTGGAAAAACTTCCAGAATCAGAGCTCGACCCACTCTCCGCCCGCGACGCTCGGCCGCGCCGCGCCCCGTCTGCCTGCTGCTCGAGTTGCAGCAGCCCTCCAGTGACGCTCCACGCCCGCTGCTCCCCCGCAGGCTAGCTCTAGCTGCCCCGGCAAGCCCGAGCCCTCACAGTCAAGCATCTCCTCCCTCGCGCAACCCCTCCTCCCGCCCACTTGCCGCGGCCGCTGCTGCCGCCGCTCGCTCACTCTCGCATCGGCTGAAAGAAGAAGAAGGAAGCGAAGGAGATGAGAGTGAGGGAGGGGGAGAGGGCCTTATAAGGCCGCGCGGGGAGAGAGAGAGAGAGCACAGCACTACGCCTGCAGGAGGAGAGAGGGAAAAAGAGGAAGAGGGTGGCAGTTGCAGGTCTGCGCGTGCATGCGTGCAGACGCAACCCCGTACTCCGCAGAAAATTAAATCCCAGACGTCTGGAAGGGGTTCCAGACGTCTTAAAAAACATCTTGAAGCCGCGTTCGTAACAATATAACAAACTCAAAGGAAGTTTCATCCCCGAAACTTGCGCTAACTAGGGTGCGGGAAAAAAAAATGTCATATAAAAACATAACAAACTCAAAGAGGACCGAAGCCGGTCCGAAAGAACGTACCCGCGAAGCGCTCCGGGTACCGCTCCCGCATTGCAGCCTCAGGCTCCCAGGTAGCCTCCTCGTACCGCTGGCTCCTCCACAGAACCTTCACCAGGGGTACTTGCTTTCGTCTCAAACTACGGATGGCTCGGTCAAGAATCTGCACTGGCCGCTTGGGGTAGGTCAAGTCGTCTCCCACCTCGACACTCTCATGACTGAGTACATGACTGGGATCGGCTACGTACTTCCTGAGGTTGGACACGTGGAACACGTCGTGTACACCAGAAAGCTGAGGAGGGAGGGCAAGTCTGTAAGCAATGGGTCCAACACGTTCCAGGACCTCAAAGGGCCCCACGAACCTCGACGCGAGCTTCCCTCTCACCCCAAATCACTGCAGGCCCTTCATGGGCGAAACACGAAGGAAGACGTGGTCCCCAACCTCAAACTGCACCTCTCTGCATCTCCGATCCGTGTAACTCTTCTGTCTGCGCCTGACCGTGCGGAGTCGCTTGTGGATCTGCTCGACTACCTCCTGACCCTACCAGATCAACCTGGGGCCAACCTCCCACTTGGTCCCCACCTCAACCCAACTCAAGGGTGCCGTACACCTCCATCCGTACAGAGCCTCGTAGGGAGCCATGCCGATGCTCGGGTGATAGCTGTTGTTGTATGCAAACTCCGCCACGGGCAGGTGCTCCTCCAAAGAGCCCCTCCAGTCCAGTACACAGGCACGCAAAAGGTCCTCAAGTGTCTGTATCATGCGCTCAGACTGTCCGTCTGTCTGGGGGTGAAAAGCTGTACTAAACCTCAACTGCGTCCCCAGGGCCTGCTGAAACTCAGCCCAAAATTGGGACGTAAAGCGGGTATCCTGGTCGGATACGATCTCCCATGGAACTCCGTGTAGTCGTACCACATCGTGGATATACCTCTCTACCAATTGTGCTGGTCCCAAAGTGACTCGGATCGGGAAGAATCATGCCGTCTTCGTCAGTCTATCCACAATTACCCAGACTGCGTCGTGTCCTCACTGGGTGACAGGTAAGCCCACCACCATGTCCATGGTGATGCTCTCCCACTTCCACTCTAGCACTGGAAGCGACTGTAGCGGCCCTGCAGGCCTCTAATGCTCGGCTTTCACCTGCTGGCACACTAAGCACTGCTGCATGAATTCACCCACATCCCGCTTCATCCCCCTCCACCAAAACTCGCATCTCAAGTTATGGTACATCTTCGTGTTTCTGGGATGTATGGTGAACCTGGAACCGTGTGCCTCAGTCAGGAGCTCTCTCAACAGCTCCTCGTCCCTGGGAACGCACAACCGTCCCCTCAGGCGCAGCACCTGGTCTGTGAAAGAGAAGTCCCCTGGGTCTCCTGACAGTACTCTGTCGCACAAGGACTGCAAGTACGGATCGGCCATCTGTCCTGTGATGATGCGGTCTATCAGCTCTGGCCTAGTCTGTCGCGTCACAGTCACTGCCCCACAGTGCCCTCGTAACTCTAGGGGTCGCCAACTGCCCACCTCCTCCAAAAGGCTCCAACTCTGTAACTGTAAACTGGCCAATTGTGCGGGCGCCTTCCAGCTCAAGGCATCAGCCACCACATTGGCCTTGCCCGGGTGATAGGAAATGCTACAATTGTAGTCCTTCAGGAGCTCCAACCAACGTCTCTATCTCATGTTGAGCTCCTTCTGATCAAAAAGGTATTTGAGGCTCTTGTGATCTGTGAAAATCTCGAAGGTCGCACCGTACAAGTAGTGCCTCCAGGTCTTCAACGCGAAGACGATAGTTGCCAACTCCAGGTCATGGGTAGGGTAGGTATGCTCATGGGGCTTCAGTTGCCGTGAAGCGTAAGCGACAACGTGACCCCTCTGCATGAGCACACCTCCTAACCCCTGCAAGGAGGCGTCCGTGTACACAACAAACCCGCCACTACTATCAGGGATGGTGAGCACGGGAGCCAAGGTCAACCTCTCCTTCAGCTCCTGAAAACACGCCTCACAGGTGTCTGTCCAAGTGAAGGGCACGTCCTTCCAGGTCAACAGTGTCATGGGACGCGCAATTTGTGAAAAACATCTGATGAATCGTCTGTAGTAGCCTGCCAGTCCCAGGAAACTGTGAATTTCAGTGACTGAATGCGGACTCTCCCACCTGAGCACTGCTTCGACCTTGGCTGGGTCCACCGCCAAGCCGTCTCCAGAGATCACATGACCTAAGAAGGTCACCTCCCTCAACCAGAACTCGCACTTGCTGTATTTGGCGTACAGCCTACGCCGTCTCAGCGTGTCCAGAACCATCCGCAACTGCTGTCCATGCTGCGTCCGATCTCGAGAATAGATGAGTACGTCATCAATGAATACCACCACGAACTGGTCCAAGTACGGTCTAAACACCCGGTTCATCAGGTCCATGAAAGCAGCGGGGGCATTGGTCAGCCCAAACGACATGACCAAAAACTCGTAGTGTCCGTACCAGGTGCGGAAAGCTGTCTTGGAGACGTCTGCCTCCCTGATCCTCAACTGGTGGTATCCACACCTCAAGTCAATCTTGGAGAACACCGTGGCACCTCGCAACTGGTCAAACAAGTCGTCGATCCTCGGCAGCGGATATCTGTTCTTGATGGTGACCCTATTCAGCTTCGATAGTCCACATAAAGGCATAGGGTACCATCCTTCTTCTTCACAAACAGTACCGGGGCTCCCCAGGGAGACACACTGGGCCTCACGAAACCCTTCTCCAAAAGGTCCTGCAACTGAGACTTGAGCTCTCGTAGCTCAAGCGGTGCCATCTTGTATGGCACGGTGGAGATGGGGCTGGTCCCTGGTACTAGTGAGATCTCAAACTCGATCTCACGCTCGGGCGGTAGTCTTGGTAACTCGTCTGGGAACACATCAGGGTACTCTCTGACCACTGGGATGCTCTGGAAGTCTGCCACAGGGCTGGGCTCTGCCACCACACAAACTAGGAAGCCTCACACCCCTGGCTCAAAAGTCTCGTCGCCCGAAGTGCCGAAATGCACCTGAAGCCTCCGTCCACTGGCTGTCCATGAAACTCGAAAGAAGGCAACTCCGGCATGGAGAAGACAATCTTCCTCTCAAAACAGTCTACCAAGGTGTGGTAAGCGGACAGCTAGTCCATCCCCAGAATTATGCCAAACTCCTCCATCTGTATCATAATCAGGTCAGCTGGCAGGCTATGTCCCCCGACGCTGACCTCGCAATCCGTGTACACCTCCTCAGCTACAAACAGCTGACCACTCGGACCTCTGATTACGAACAGATTCTCTAACAGCGGATAGTCCTGGCCCAAACTAACTGCGAAACTGGCTGCGACAAACGAGTGCGTAGCGCTGGAATCGAAAAGTTTGTAAACGAGTCTGCCGAAACTGAAACCATACCTGCCACCACCGATCCCGAAGCTCTGGCATCCCTGTGTGTCAGGGCGTTGATACGCCCTCAGCTCTAGGTGCGGACGAAGCAGCCACACTCTGCGTCGGATGGGCAGGTGCTGGGCGGTACCCTCCACGTGACTGCTGTCCTCCTCCTCGCGTCTGGGAACCATGGCCTCCTGCGCGCCCTCCAGTGCTCTACGCGGGAAGTATCTACTGACCTCCTGCCCTAGACGGGCAGTCCCTTCTAATGTGGCCCGGCTGGCCACACTGGTAACAGAGGGGAACCTGACTCCCGCCCTCAGTGGGTCCCTGCTGTCGGCTGGGCAGGGGTCCGGTGCTGGCGACTGGCCCCTATTGAGGGCCCCCAAAGGCCACTGATGGCCCTGCAAAACGTGATGGCTCTCCTGCGGACGCCACGTGTCTCCTCTCTCGCCAGCCCAGTGAAAAGTTTGGCTGAAAGGGCCTCTTCCGCCCGCCGTCAGTGTCTCGCGCGGACGGGTTGGTCTCCTCGTAGGTCATGGCTGCCTCCACCACCCTCGAAAACGTAGGCAGCTTCAGGGGTTTGACATACCCCCGAATCGCAGGTCGGAGCCCCTCGGTGAACCTCCAAAGGCGTTCCTCCTCAGTGGCTACCGCTGTCGCTGCAAAGCGGGACAGCTCCAGGAAACGCGTGCGGTACGCACTCACGGTCATCGTCCCTTGGCGAAGAGTGTGGAACTCCCGCCTCCTCTGGTCCTGCCACGTCTGGGGAAAGTACTGCTTGCAGAAGAGGGTGACGAACCAGTCCCAGGTCGGCTCGTCCCTCTCCTGTCCCCTGACCACCCTCCACCACCTGTGTACCGCACTCTCCAGCTGGTACGTGGCAAAGGCCACGCGACACTCCACCGAGGGGCGAAGGGTGTCGAAAATCTTCTCCAGCTGCTCGAGCTAGTCCTCTGCCTCGGTCGGGTCCTCATCCCCCTTGAAGGAGGGGGGCTTCAGCTTCCGGAACTACCCGAAGAGCTCAAAGTGGCACTGCAGTGGAGATGCTGGTGCACCTCCAGGCAAAGGTGCCTCGTGCATAGAAGTGTCGGAGGAAGGTGGGGGTGGCGGCAACCCATCCCCTCCCTCGTGTCCAGCGCCGCGTCCGTCGAGTGGTCCCACAGAGGACTCCCCCTCTGCAGCCCCAGGGTGAGGCGCTCAGGGCGGTGGGTGGATCTCCTCTCGCACAATGTCCCGTATCAGCTGGGCAAGGTCCTGGGCCTGGATGCCCGGGAGTAGCGGCTGGCCCACTGAGGCATCGGCAACGGCACACCCACCTCGCCGACCTAGTCCTCAGCAGCGCCCGCGGCCTGCCTCACCAGTCCTGCGACGAGGCATCTCCCGCAAGGAGACGTGAAACAAAATGAAACACGTCAATATGGAACGATACCTAACGAAAACATCTAAGAGCTCATGTTAAAAGATATGTTGTGGTGGCTACTCTAGTTATAGACATGTGAAATGGTTATTTTCCAGTCAGTTGATTCACTTCTCGGGATGACCTTGCTCGGATACCATCTTGTAACGACCCAATTCCCGAGTCCCTACGAGACATGAGAACCGGACCGACTCAACTAATCCCAAAACCTAGGCGTCCAATGAGGAAGTAACCAAAAGAGCAGTAAAATAAACTACATTCAGCATGAATATAACTAGCAGTAACAAAATACAGCAATAAGAAAAAGAACTACTACAGCATGTACCACCACAACAGTAGAACAACATTTATAACATAACATGAACTACAAGTAAAGAAAAGTACAGAGAGTAACAAGAACTACTCACTACAGTGGAACAAAAGGGGTGCAAAAAGAACTACGGTAACTCTACTGGACCCTACTCGCCCAGCATCCTCTGCAGCCGCTGACCCTGGCTGCTCAACACCTGGTCCTGAAAAGTAACGAGTGTAACACGTCAGCGAAACACTGAGTAGAGTGGCAGCTAAAACTAAAGAAGCAGTAAAGTGTACAATACTGTTATAATTTCTTTCTTCCTCTATTTACGTCTTTCTATTATTTCACAATTTATCTATTTCTCAGATCCTTCACTTGATCTCGAATGTTCCTCGTGGGAACGATCTTGATTGCAGTCTTTTCCGAAAAGTAGAAGTGGCACGTGGTGCTCTCCTGGCCGGGAGAGTCCCCCGTGGTCATCCTACTCTCAGTCAACCACCCCAAGGTCGCTGACAAACGTAACGGTGACTACGGCACGCGCGATAAGCACACGGGTAGCTACCCCGCACTGGCACGCGGTCAGTCGTTTCCGTTAACGAGTGCACCCAAAGCACAGCACGGAACTAGTATAGGGCAGAGCCCTCTCAGTAACAGGGGTCCAACCCCTCCACAGTACGCGCACCCTCGCCTGACTACCCTGGTTTGCCCAGTGGGCCTAACAAGTCGGTGTAGGAGGCTAGCAGAACCCCGGGGCCCGTGGGGTAGCTAGTGCTCTCCCTACACTAGTAGCTCTCCTTGGTACTACGTATGCGAGGGCCAGCAAGTCGGTACAAAGTGGCCAAACCTAACCTCGGGTCCCTGGGGCAGCTAGCTCCGCTCTGCACTAAGAGGTAATGTGTGCTCTCTTTGGTATCACGTACCCCGGAGACAACACACTTCCACTTCTTTCCTTCTCAGTTCCATCCATTCTCTTTCCAGGAGTTCTACTCCTAATTCCCCGTAGGGTTCCAGCTCTTTTAACTCAGCACGTTTAGGTTTCACTGTTCCAATTTTACGTTCATACAACCCATGTTCTTAACCATATTATTTCTTTGTAACGGGCTGCGGTTAAATCAATTTACAGGAAACTATTATTTCCTTTCCACCTTTCCAAGACTATAATATTATATACATATAACTAGTTTTCCAGTCCTAGGATTCATGCCGTACCCTAGGATCTATCATTCAATCTAGTTTTCCTGCCCTAGGATTCATGCAATACCTTAGGATCTATCATTCAATCTGGTTTCTCATTCCTAGGATTCATGCAATGCCCTAGGTTCTATTAATTGTTCCATAATTATAACAAATTATGTTAATAATTTTAAAAGCCACTCTACCAGCTACAACGGGAGTACTGGGGGCGTGGTCGGAAATCCCGCGCGCCTCTGCAATCCCCGAGACTGCAATGGAACGGGGTCCTAACTCAAGGATCAAACACAAGGAGTTTCTCATAACAGTATATAATTACTGTAAACGGGTAGAGGATTTTATTCCGAAAAGAACGCAACTCGAAATGCGGAAAACGGACTCCGAACAGGCCCTAAACGGTCGAAAAAGATGAAACAGTCCAAAATCAGACGTCTGGAACTTCTTCCAGACGTCTTAAAAGGTGGTTCAGAGGATACCTTTGCTCTGTGTAATCCCTCAGACGTCCAGAAGCCTACGGGGGCATCTGGCTTAGTTCCCAGACGTTCGATGGTCAACCCAAACGTCTAGAACTCCTCTCCGTCATCTGGCACTGCGGCCAGACGTCCAATTCGCGTTGGATGGCGAGTCCCACGCCCTCCCGAGTAGAACCTGCACGCACCCACACCTGCTCTCAGTACGAAGGGTCGCAGGCGAAGGCGCGGCGGACGGCTGCATGGCCGTACGTGCAAAAAAGGAAGGAGGGCAAAATAACTTACTTGCCAAACATCTGGACAGTTCTCCAGACGTCTTCACCGTTGTCTGGTTGGAAGCCCAGACTCTGATTCTGGAAAAACTTCCATAATCAGAGCTCGACCCGCTCTCCGCCCGCGACGTACGGCCACGCCGCGCCCCGTCCGCCTGCTGCTCGAGCTGCAGCAGCCCTCCAGTGACGCTCCACGCCCGCTGCTCCCCCGCCGGCCGGCTCTAGTTGCCCCAGCAAGCTTGAGCCCTCATGGTCGAGTGTCTCGTCCCTCGCGCAACCCCTCCTCCCGCCCACTTTCCGCGGCCGCTGCTGCCACCGCTCGCTCGCTCTCACATCGGCTGGAAGAAGAAGAAGAAGGAAGCGGAGGAGATGAGAGTGAGGGAGGGGGCGAGGGCCTTATAAGGCCGCGCGGGGATAGAGAGAGAGAGCACAGCACTACGCCTGCAGGAGGAGAGAGGGAAAAAGAGGAAGAGGGTGGCGGTTGCAGGTCTGCACGCACATGTGCGCAGACGCAACCCCGTACTCCGCAGAAAATTAAATCCCAGACGTCTGGGCCACCTCCCAGACGTCTTAAAAAATGTCTTGAAGCCGCGTTCGTAACAACCCTTCATCGTCAACAGCCAATGATTAAAACCTTATGTAACTTTGGATGGCCAGCTGGTTGATGAGGTCACTCTGGAGGAGCCTTAGCTCCTTTCTCTTCCGCCTCAGGTAATATCTTTCCTTGGTCATTCTACTTTCAATGAGGACATTGTTCGAACAAGGCATGGGGGGATAGGACCTGAGGCATCTGTACATAGCATTTATACATAGTGCATTCTTGCATTTAGTTTAAATATTCTGCATTGCATACATTTGTTAAAAAAAAAAAAAAACATTTTACATCATTGAGCTTAACTAGCTGAGCCCAGCAATCTTAGGCAGACCAAAACTTTAGGTTAGACTATGTTGACTCTAGGTGTCTGACTTTAGAAGCTAAGTTGAAGTACTAGCTCTAGACCTTTAGGGTCCTTTGTGGACTTAAAAACTCAAGTAGGAGTTAAGTTGCAGATCATTCCTCGAGAGGTTGAGGAAGGAAAGCTAGGGATTGAGTTAAAGGTTGGGTAGTATCTGGTGTTTTTTTCTACCTTTTGGTTTATGGGTCCTCGTAACCAAAGCATCCACAATTCACACACACTTGGTCTTGTGTAAATAGGATCACCTAAATTCCTTTCTTGGAGAAAAATTTTGGTTCTTTTAGTTCTGACTTAGGAGAAGCTTGAAAGCACAAGTTGATTGGAAGAGTTGCTGCCGCAGGAGAGGTGGAGTACATACTCACCTTGAGAATGCGATGATAACATGTCACCTCCTTGGCGCTTGTCTCTTAGTATATCCATCCTACTAGGGGCATGTAAGCGCATTGTGCGGTTCAGGTATAATGGGCGGTTCATAATCTTGAAGAGCTGATTGCTACAGGCCTGAATTCGCTTTAGAAATCCATGGGCAATACTATCTCGAAGTATCGATTGCCAGGAGTTCTTGGGGTCACTATGGGCGGTGCTATCTCAAAGCATCGAAAGCCAAGCATCCTTTGAGGTTCGATGATGGGGAGAATGAATTCGACATAGACCATGCTGATAGCTTATCCAAGGTTAAACTTAAAGGAATCAAACAAAAAAAATTATATATTAAAAAAAAAGTCTCTTTCTTACTCTCTTTCCTGGTTGGCAATCAAACCAACCTTAAATAACTCAGATCAATGCACATGCACGGATGCTTTAATCTTTAGGACCAATAAACCCTAGGGTAGAGTTAGAAATCAGAGAAACCTGTGCCTGCAACTCATCTTTAGCCAACCTAGTCTATAACTTAGCAATTACTTTGAAACCTTAGGTCTAAAGTCTGAACTTAACATGTTTTAAAGGAAGACCGTTTGGGTTGGCTAGTCCACTTAAAGAGTTAGGTTGTTGCTTGAATTTGCTAGGGACTAGAAAAAACTAGGCATGGGGGCATTTGATGAGTCCATATTTGTGGGCTATGTATTTTAATGCCTAGACATTAAGTTAATATGTACATTTATATAGCATACATTAATATATAAATAAGATAACATTAAATCTCATGCATTTCATGCATTACATGCATTGATAATATCATTTAGAATATCATGCATTGAAATAGGATTATAATTAGTGTTTAACATAAAAGTTAAGGGTTTGTACATAAATAACCCCTCATTTCTTTATTTTATTTATTTCTTTCTTCTTCTCCAATGGATGCATGCAAGAGAGTTAGCGCCAACGACAATTGTGGATCCCTGTGACGTGTCGTTGTGCGTGTGTGTTAAGGAGTGTCATTATAGTCGCACTTGCAATGTCGATTTTAAAATAAGTAAACGGAGGTGAGTCCGAGTGTCGGTCTCAGGGAGGCATGAAAATTGGATTTTTGCTTACCACTTGTTGTCACGGAAAGTGCGGAGTTTTGCTTGCGAAGGATGCAGTTTTGAAAAGCAAGAGAGAGATAGAGAGAGATTAGGGTTAGAAAGTTCATTGTTTGATCATGCAACTTGAATGGAAATTAAAGTGACAATTGAACGGAAAATAACTTCATTAATCATGCACTTGTAGTTCGTAGCTTACAACATTAAATACATGCTTCAAACAAAAGTAATGGAAAGCTTAAAAGAGAGAGAGAGTGTGTGTGGAGAGCGACGAGGCAGCCACGGCGATAGAGGAGGCTCCGTCGGTGGCTCGTCGTCTCCGGCGATTACAAGAGGGCCTAAAGCTAGCTAAGAGAGGGGTGGAGTAGTTGCAAGGGGAGTGAATGCCTTGAATGAGTGGTTGGAGGGCGTTTAAATAGGGTTAAGGGCTTCCTAAAAGAAGAAGGGCCTTCAGCGACGTCCAGAGCGTCGCTAAAACCACTCCCAAAAGCGTTGGTGAAGCCCTCTAGCCGTTGGTCAGCCGCCCGCCTCGTTTCTTCTCCTCCTGCGATCCGCTGCTGTTGAACGAGATCTCGGATGGCTGAGAATCCTCCTCGGCTGCGCTGGGATCGCGCCTCGTTCACGCGTGTGCGCAGGCGTCATCGCCTGACATGCGCGCGTGCGTGGGCGCCCGTGAGCTGCGGTTGCACCGCGTGGCGAGATCTCGGCTGCCCGTTGCTGATCAGGCAGCCCAATTTCACCGCGGGCATCCTCCGTCTTTGATTTCGACTCCGTGTGGCTCGAACCCGCGTCGTGTGTGTGCCGGCGTGCGTGCTAACCGTTGCGCCACGCCCGCACTTTGTCGTGGTGACTACAGGCGGGCGCGCGAGCCTCGGCC
Organism: Thalassia testudinum; assembly: GCA_037157565.1. Lineage (NCBI taxonomy): Eukaryota > Viridiplantae > Streptophyta > Magnoliopsida > Alismatales > Hydrocharitaceae > Thalassia > Thalassia testudinum. Next base: position 9,302,571 of record JAZHRO010000058.1, on the reverse strand, counting down.
GTTCGATCGAAGATCAACGGTGGAGATCTGATCTTGGCTGGATGAAGGCACGGTGCACGGTAGAGTGGGGGCTGACGTGGCGCAATATGGGCCGTTGATCTCGTTGATCTCCAGATCAATGATCAGAACTTCTTGGGCCAATTGTAAGAGTTCCGGATGTCGGATTTGGCCGATCTTGAGTCCATCGGACTCCGTTCGTCGTTCTGAATCCATCCATGCTGTTCGATTGCTCATCTGAGGCCTGTTTTGACAAATGCTTACACAAATGGCCATTAATACAGTTTATAAGCAATCTTGGTACATGATGCATGAAATGCTCCCATTCTACTTATGTTGTGCCTTTTATTGTTAAGATGGGCCATATTCAACATAATTATCACCCCCTTGTGTAGTGTTATCATAACCCCATGCTTACTCCTTGCTAGTCCCTAGCAAGGTTTATTCTAGCCTTTATTTCCTTTCAGAATTTAAGAAGTAATTGTTTAGACACTTCGTTACTTGTCAATAAGAGGAAATATACGAAGATCTTAATCTACAAAGACTAAGCAGTGCCCGGGTGTCTGCCAAAATACGAATCTACTAAATCCTTGCTTTAATGTATATAACTATACATATGTATATGTATATATATATTTTTTAGAATTTTTTCGGAATTCAGCGTGGGTTGGTAACTTTTTATGGCTACCCAACCCACCCAAAACTCGGTCAAAACCCTAAGTGCTAAGCATCTTGGTATGAATGTTGTGATAGACTCACTTAACGGTAATTGAGACAGACTTCAAGTTTCTATGCCTCTAGGTGACCGGAAAAGGAAATAAATTTGCCTGAAGGTGCATTTGTTCGATTGGTAGCTTTCTCCCTACGTTTGTTTTAATTGGGGTCAACACAAGGATTTTTCCAGTGTATATCCCCCCGGCTTGTACTACTTCCCCACTTCTTCCTTAGGTGTTTTAGTCTTTTTTTTTGTGCAATTATTGAGCTGGGCTCTGGACAACCGACCAATGGGCTGTTACCCACGATCACTTGCCAGCCATACTTGTGCGGTGAAGTGTGGTTTATTTTCCTTTTCTTCTTCTTCCCCTTTTTTTTCCCGTAGGTGGCTTCCCTGATCTTAAATGTACCTAGAGGCAATGAAGAAGAAATGGCTGTGGTTGGGTTCTGGACAACCTGCCAATGGGCTGTTACCCACGACAACTTGCCAGCCATACCACCCTAGAGAGTTCATTAGCTACCCAATTTCTATCAAAATCTCCGAGAAGTGAGTCTGTGCAAAAATGTGTGCAGATGCTTAGACTCAAAGTTTTTCTGAGTTAGAGGGTGAGTTGATAAGTCGTATACTTATTACCTTATTTAGTAGGTGGATTAGAATAGCTTAAGGTTGCAAGGATTCGCCACTAAATCCATATTTTAACGGACACTAGGGCTGATTAAGCCTGAAGGCCTGAAAAGTCTAAGTGTTTAAGTTCTTTTTGTATTATTTCCCACTATTGACAAGTTTCTAATGCCTAAGTTTTCTTCCTAAATTCAAATTTTCTTTAATTTATTTATTCATTCAGACTGATTAATTGAGCTCAGGATTATGCAATTTACCACTCTCCCATGCTTAAGTTGGACAATGTCCTCATTGGCAGATACATGGATGCAAAAGGGTTCAAAAAGAGAGTACCTGAGTGACGTAAACTACTAGATCAGTCTGAATCCTCTAGGTTGCCTCCCAAGAAGTGCTGAGTTTAACACCTCCAGCTAGGCAGTGCACAAACAGGAATGCCTTGGGTCAAGGAGGTCTGTACAAAATCAACCAGACCCAAAATCAAAGGTCCACAAATGCGAACAAGGTTGTGGTGGAGTCCTGTTCCTAAGGGTCGGGAATTCTATATCATGCATGCCCGTGTCAGATCCTCTCTTAGTCTGTGGGCACGCAAACAAGTTGCTGTGGATGAACGCACCCCAAATATGACATGCCAAACACTAAAGATGTAGGTTTTATATTCAGCTCGTGTCCCCATAAAATTGTAATCCATCGAAAGTGTATCAATTCCAGTGCATTCGGGTTGCGGGATCTTTATTCTGGTAGGGCAGGTAACAAAGTCCAGAGTTTCATAACGAGCCCTACAATCAAGCATGAGGCCTCTCTCCAAAGATGAATCCATCTCTTCCGCAACTATGGTTTCATTGCTCATTCCCTCCAAGCCCTTGATCTCAAGAATATTTTCTTCAACCTCCTTTGTATCAGATTCACTGTTTGGGGTTGCATTAGAGGTAGGGTCAATTTCATCCTCTAGATCATATTCTTTCTCTCGGCCCTCCTCCAAATTTGTGATGGGGATTCCAACCGATTCATAATCAATTTCTTTGAAATTGTAACTCCATTCTCCATCTCCGATGTTGGCTGCTCCCACCGGATTGCTTCTCTTGGGCCGATTAGATTCGGATTCCAAGGCCTCTCCCCTCACATTCTCAGTTTCCTCCTGATGTTTGTTCTCAATGCTCCCCAAATTGTGTTCCGAGGAATCCTTACTGTCCTTATCCACTGAGCTATCCAACTCCCGAGGGGTATCAATGGTGGACTGAACCAAATCAGGATGACTGGGTGTAGTCCAATTGATCATGGTAGGTCCTTGCTTTATGAATTCCATGAATGGCGTTGTGTGCAATAGCTTTCTCTGGCCTTCTTCCCCCAATTGTTGGAACAAATCCAACATGGCCTGTTGCCCTTTAACCAATTCTTGATTCTGTCTGTGTAGTTCTAACTGGAGGTTATCAAGAATTGACATGGTGTCATTTGGTGTCCTTTGGATTTCCTCCTTGAAATCCAGGTTAAGAGAGTATGGTTGATGTTGTAGATCAAAATCCATACTGGTGTTTAGGTTTTTGGGTGGGCCCTCTATTCTATTATGTTCAGGGTCCAGTTCTTCAAGAGGAACCATTCTCTGTTTGGCCCTACTCCAGAATAGTTGAGGTTCTAAGTTCTCCTCCCAGTCAGATTCTTCATCAGGGGACCAAATCAAAGGTTGATGATCTTGGGCTTGCCTAGATTTCTGATCATTTTCTGATTTCCATTTGTCTAGAACTCCTTCTAATCCAAAGGTCAAGTAGGAAAGGTTGTTGAATTCAGATGACCGTTCTTGGTTATTATCCTGAGAAGGGTAGGGTTCTTGGTGTTCTCCTAAAGTGTAGGTCCTATCACAGTAGAGCGGGTAGGACCTAAATGAGGAGGCATCGTGAGGAGAATCGAGATATGAAGCCCCACGATTTGAATCGTACCCTTGGGTGGCTATGTTGGGTGTATTCCAATAAAAGGTTGGTGCGGTTTGGTCATAATTGGGACAGTTGTGCCAAGAGGGATATTCAAGGTCGTATCCCCAACTTGGTGGTTGGTTAGCCTAAGTAGGCTGTGGGTATGGTCTACTTGGGTTAGCATATAAATCCTGTGGGGGGTAGTTTGGGTAAGATGGATAGGCAATGAAATCCATGGTTTGGAAGAAATGGAGGGATGCGGGAAGAACAGATGAGAGAGAGTTGTGTACTCAACCAAGCAAACAAGCCTAGTCCTTATGGTGTGTTCCTTAGGGGACCTAGAAATCTCCAAAAGGGTGATTAATCTCGTAAGCACTGGATTGCCCTTCCCAAAGCTAATCTGGCCAGGTTGATTACGAGGGGATTATAGGGAAGGTTCTTCCTTTGGCTTGCGCCTCCAGTTCCGTAGACCCCACAACCGTGGTCGTTTGACACTGCCCTGCAGCCTAGTCACCAGATTCTACCAAGGGAATGAAAGCCAAGTGCCTAGCGAACAAAACCTCGCCTTTTGAGACTTAACTCAGTCCTGCCTAGGGCACGTCTACTCAGTTTTAAAGGGCTAGGACAGTGCTTGTGCTTAGGGTTATGTGATGAGGCGTTGATTGGGGTGGTGCCTCTTAATTTCCACTTTCAAGGTGTGTGCTTCTAGCAAAACATGGTTTTCAAGTAAGGATTTGTTAAAATGTGGTGTCTTTTAGTGTTTCATCCTTACTTTAGTACTTTTTAGGGTTGACGTGTCTTAATGTTTTCAAACAAGTTTCAGTGGGCACGTCAAGTTCTGCACACAACTTGGTGAAAGTAGATTTCCTTTTTATTCTGTAGAGGCTCTAAAACCCTAATGTACTCATCCTAATGATCATGCAGCTTCTATTAGATGAGTCGATTTTAGGGTTGAGTGGTGCGGCCCAAGTCAACTCATGGTGGCTTCGCAAACACCACGCAAGAAAAGAAAAGAACACTCCAAGAATTTATTCAGAATGTTAGAGTACATTTTTTTGTGGGGTGATGTGTTAAGGATGTGGGTCAAGCAATCATAGACCACGCCAATTTTTTTCAGTTTTTACAATTTTTTTTAGTTTTTTCACGCAAGCAAACAATCATGAGAGAAAGATTACTTACTATCGGTCCTCGAAGTGCCTACTCCCTTGCTACCGTCGTGGGATGCGTCGCTTCGCCATCCGCGCGTCGAATTCCTGCAACCATCAAGTAAAAAGGAAAATAGGGCATTAGACGATGTGAGGATGAATGTGGAATGGAGGTGATAAAACAAATCTGTTGCCTCCCCAGCAACGGCGCCAAAAACTGGCGTGTCGTTGTGCGTGTGTGTTAAGGAGTGTCGTTATAGTCGCACTTGCAACGTCATTTTAAAATAAGTAAACGGAGGTGAGTCCGTGTGTCGGTCTCAGGGAGGCATGAAAATCGGATTTTTTCTTACCACTTGTTGTCACGGAAAGTGCGGAGTTTTGCTTGCGAAGGATGCGGTTTTGAAAAGCGAGAGAGAGATAGAGAGAGATTAGGGTTAGAAAGTTCATTGTTTGATCATGCAACTTGAACGGAAATTAAAGTGACAATTGAACGGAAAATAACTTCATTAATCATGCACTTATAGTTCGTAGCTTACAACATTAAATACATGCTTCAAACAAAAGTAATGGAAAGCTTAAAAGAGAGAGAGAGAGAAAGAGTGTGGAGAGCGACAAGGCAGCCACGACGGTGGAGGAGGCTCCGTCGACGGCTCATCGTCTCCGGCGATTACAAGAGGGCCTAAAGCTACCTAAGAGAGGGGTGGAGTAGTTGCAAGGGGAGTGAATGCCTTGAATGAGTGGTTGGAGGGAGTTTAAATAGGGTTAAGGGCTTCCTAAAAGAAGAAGGGGCTTTAGCGACGTCCAGAGCATCTCTAAAACCACTCCCAAAATCGTCGGTGAAGCCCTCCAGCCGTTGGTCAGCCGCCTGCCTCGTTTCTTCTCCTCGTGCGATCTGCGGCTGTTGAACAAGAGTCGTCCGATCTGAGAATCCTCCTCGGCTACGTTGGGATTGCGCCTTGGGCGCATGTGTGCGCGGGCGTCATCGCCCGGCGTGCGTGCGCGCGTGGCGCCCGTGAGCTGCGGTTGCACCGTGTGGTGACATCTCGGTCGCCCGCTGCTGATCAGGCGGCCCAATTTCACTGTGCGCATCCTCCATCTTTGATTTCGACTCCGCGCGACTCGAACCGGTGTCGCGTGCTTGCGGGCGTGCATGCTAACCGTTGCGCCACGCCCGCGCTTTGTCGCGGCGATTGTGGGCGGGCGCACGAGTCTCGGCCATTCGATCGAAGATAGACAGCCGAGATCTGATCTTGGCTGGATGAAGGCGCGGCGCGCGGTGGAGAGGGGGATGACGTGGCGCAATATGGGTCGTTGATGTAAGCACATTTACACTACTTAAAATGTCTGTTTATGCATGTTCTTAAGCATAGGATTGCATTTCATGATATAAATATTGCATAACATGCATCATCTCACATTTAGAGTAGTTTGAATAAAATAGAGGTTAATTGTCTCCTTTTATGTGCTTGGACAAGGCAAACATTTTATCGGAGCCTCGGATCAAAGATCTAACCTTATGGATATGATCAGGGCGACGATTGGAGTTCAACGACTCCAAGATCGCCCTAATCAGGCATCTGTAGCATCAGATAGAGATCAGGGAACCCTAGAAGATCAAGGGCCAGGATGGTGTAAATCCGCACTTCAGATGACAAATCCGACCGCACGGATGAATTCGGATCGACGATCGCAGCCCAAAGACACAAAAATCGAGTCAATCCGACATCCGTGGCACCATCTACAACTTCCAGAAGATGGACGGCCAAGATGGTGCCACGTGGCGCCATCTCAGCCGCCCAAACGGCCGCTGGCATTTTGTGGAGGCCCCTGCCCGATCGCTCTCCGCTGTCAGATGGAGATCCAACGGCTGTGGCCGCCCGGCGCTTAAAACATGCGCTCGACCATCCGCACCCCGCAGCGCAGCGGTCGAGCGCGCTTACGCGAGCGCGGGGCGCGGGTTCGAGCCGCGGCGAGGGGATTGGAGGCGCGGGTAATTGAGGCACGTGGAGCGTTGGATGGAGATCGTGCGGTCGCGGGCGCCCGATAGCGCCAACGCGCGATTGGGCTCCCCGCGTAACGCGCGATAACACGCGTAGGCGGGCGGGTTGCAGCGGGCGCGGACGCGTTTTAAGCCATCCGATCTCGCGATCGGACGGCTGAAAAGCACTGGACGTGCGCGAGCGTTGAGGAGCGGGCAGCCGAGGAGGCGCGCGTGGGCGCGGCGGCGACCGCCACGTCGGGGCTTTAGTGACGGATTTATCCGTCACTAAAGACCGCTTATTTATTATTTTGAAGATGTAATGTCCATTTTGCCCCCACTCCTTGCAACTATAAAAGGAGACCCCCTCCATACGAAATTCTCATCCCTTCTTTCTCCTCTCTACCCCTCCAAAGCTCAAGAGAAGCTTGTCCCACACCCAGGATGCTTCTCGCGAGATAAAGTCCAATTTTCGTTCCCCTTCGGAAGTGGATCCCGCGACGACGACGGCGTGCTGCTTCGTTCCCGTTCTTCTGCTTCGTCCTCCTTCGTCCTGCTTCGTTCTCCTTCGTCCAGGCGTCATCCCGTCTGGCTCGTCCTCCAAGCAATCGTCGAGGAGGATAATTTCTCTCTCCCATTCTTATTTACAGCTTTTCTAGTGTAGAATTTTCTGCTTTATAGTGTAATTGATTTTCCGCATTCTAGTGTAACTTTTATAAACTATTGAAATATTGAATGCATGTTCTCTCTCTCTCTCTCTCTTTCTCTCTCTCTCTCTCTCATAGTTTGATAGCCCCATTGTAATTATAACGCCTTGCTTAAAGAAAATCTTAAAAAAATATAATTACGAAAATAGATCAACGGAGCCTCCCTGTGTTCGACCCGAAATTATTTTCGGTATAAATTTTATTTGTTGAACACGAATTCTTCGCTTTCGAACTACAACGACAGGTTTTCCAAATCCAATCTCGTTAGCGTAGGTTCGTACACGTTCAACATTTTGGCGTCGTTGCTGGGGAGGCAACGATTTCCGATCTTTTCTTCGCATTTCTTGCACTTTATTTATTTTCTAACTAGCTTTCTCTTGTGTCTATTGTTTTGCAGAGACCTCCATCAAGGAATCAACAAGCGGTAGACTGGAGTAAAGTGCAGTTGAAGACAACTGTAAGTGTTCCCCCATTCTTTCCCCCTCCATAGATTTCATTCGCCACATTAAATCCAAATTCCAATTAACCTAGGTGTTTGCATAAATCCTAGGAATAGTTTGGTTGTTTGGATTTCCACTCACATTCATTCCACCTTCGTTCATAAAAAAAAAATAACAAAAAGATAATCTTGTGGGGTAATTTCCAACAAACACACAACACACACCCACATTCAAGGCACTTGATCAACTTGATTTGTTTTCTACTCAACCGGGTTCTGATCTATTCAACCGGGTTCTGATCTATGGAACCGGTACACATAAAGCAACACATAACAGAGTAGAAATCATTCTAGGTTAACCATCTTTAAGTGCCTAACTTAGTGGTGCAATTGTGGCCAATTGTTTGAGTTGTTTGGGCCGCACCATTTTATTTAAAACCAACTCATCAAGTAGCTCCTCCTTAGGGTTTTCAATCTAGGTATATTCCAGGCACTCCACTTTCTTTCTGATTTTAAAAGAAAACTATCTTCACCCGTGTTTTACAACTTGGTTTGCCTACAAACTTCATTGCAATTCACCTAATTTGAAACCCTAAAAGCTACTTAAGCAAGATTTGAACATTAAAATTCACGCATAATAAATAATCTTGCTTGAAAACCCTGGTTGTGCACGCACTTACACAAATTTCAATCAATCATTAAGGGCACAACCCATTGTAAGGGCCCATCACATTCCATAAGCACCACAATCCCAGGCCTTAATAAAATTGAGTAGATGTTGGCCTTAAGGTTTGATTCGCTCTTTAGGACTTAATCTGAGATTGTTTTTGATTAACCTACTTGTACTAATTAATCTGATGTCTAGCTAGGGGAGTAGCGTCAAACGATCGCGACTGGGGGGTACACTAGGAACCAGAGGCGAAAGCCAAAGGAAGAACCTTCTCCCCAGTCCCTCCTTCTAACTGGTTGGATTAAACAGACGCAAGTAGAGTAAATCACTTACAGTCTTAAGGCTGATTTTGGGAGTCAGTAGATCCTTAGGCTACCCCAATTAAGGACAGCCTTGTTTTGTTGTGCTGCAGGGTCCATATCCCCAGTCCTTCCGACCTTCTCCTAGTTTATGCTGGGAAGACGGTCATTGAATCCCCGATTGGAAGGACCATTAGAACATTCTAGGAGGCGCAAGTTAGATTTTGGTCAATTTGATCCCATGGCCGAACAACAGCCTCCTCTGCTTGAAAACCCACAGGAAGAATTTAGAAGGCAGCTGGAACAAATGCAGAGAATGCAAGAATGGTTCCAGAGAATGCAGGGCGCTCAGCCCTTGAAGGATTTTTATGATCCTTCGAATTACGGGGAACGTCCCGGCGTCCAGATTCCAGCCGGTGACGTAGAAATCAAACCCCAGGTGTTAAGCCTGATTAAACATTATCATGGGCTTGGCTCCGAAGATCTGTTTCAGCACTTGGAGGATTTGACCACTTTGGTCCAGACCACCAAGGCTCGAAACGTTAACGAGGAGCAAATGATCATGAGGCTCTTCCCCCACTCTCTTAGGGATAAAGCCGCGCATTGGTATAGGACAATAGGAAGACCAATTACAACTTGGAATGAGTTGAAATCGGCCTTTCTGAAGAAATTCTTCCCAGTTGGTCGTACCAATGCTTTGAGACGGGCAATCACTACTTTTACCCAGCGGCCGGGGGAGCAGTTTCATGTGGCCTGGGAGTGATTCCAGGACTTATTGCGGAGGTGTCCACACCATGAGGTGCCGAAATGGCAACTCGTGCAGATCTTCTATCATGGGTTGAATGAGCAACTCAGAAACCATGTGGATGCTTCTTGCGGAGGCAATTTCCTCAATAAAGATGCAGATAGTGCACATGATTTATTTGAGGAAATGAGTGAGAATTCAATTAATCATGCCTCCATGGATACTTTTAACCAGTCCCAGCAACCCAGATCAAATGTCAATGAAGTCCAGGACTCTCATTCATTTGATATGGAATTGATTTGTAATAAACTTGATAAGGTGGACTTGGTTGCTAAAAGAATGGAAGAGTGGATGGCTGGCAATTCTATGAATAACTCTCAATCCACTCAATCCCAAAATTCGGGACTCCATTCCCCACGAGCTCCTTCTGGATGAGAGTTCGTGAATCAACTCGATGTGACTCAATCTATGAGTCAGCATTTCTCGGAACCCCATGGGTTCCCAACTGGGGCCTTTGATCCCAGTTTTTCTGATCCTTCCCTTTCTTTCTCTCCATCCTCACCCTATGAGGATGTCTGTGCTGTACAAGAGAATGTTAGATCCAACCCCTACTCGAATGCCTATAATCCAGGTTGGAGAAACCACCCTAACTTCTCTTGGAAAAATTCGAGGCAACAGACCCAATTCCGACCCAGCAACTATGCTCCGCAACGTCCAATGGGTCAGGGTCAAGTATATACTCAGTTGCCTCCGAATCAGGTTAATCAGCCAACTTGGAATGCCCGTCAACCCGCAGGGCAGGCTGATTTGAACCGTCAAATGGTAGAGATGCAAGGATCTATGCTCCAGCTTATGCAGCAAATGAAAAACTCGCTGGACAACTTGCAATCCGGGCTCATTACTAACTCTCGTCAACCCGGATCTCTACCATCCCAACCTGTACCCAACCTGCGAAACATTATAAATTCGGGCAATCAAGCCCAAGGGTACGGAAATCAGAGGGACCTGCACGCACATGCTCAGGTGATTGAGCAGGGTTCCTCGTCTTCTTCTTCTGCTAATCAACAATTCATGATCAATCAAGCCCCTCCAATCTTTCCTAACCTTCCCCAAGACCCAAATTCTTACGTTTCTGCAAATTCTGTCACTTTGAGGAGTGGTAAGAAGACTCAAGATCCACAACCACACTATTTTGATCTTTTGAATCCTGAAGAATCTAAGGAGAGAGGAGAATTCTAGAGAAGAAATCAAGGCTTAGGAACCTGATTCCAAAGATCTGACTAATGTTCCTTTTCCTGAAGCCTTAGCCAAAGCAAAGAAGAAGAAGTCTGTTGATAGCAATGAGGAGCTTCTGAATTTATTTAAGAATGTTGAGATCAATATTCCGCTCCTTGATGCTATCAAGCACATACCGGCTTACGCAAAATTTTTAAAGGAATTATGTACACAAAAGCGTAAGTCGAGAGAATCTGTTCCGAGGAAGGTGGTACTCTCTGTGCAGGCTAGCTCTGTTATCCTGCACTACCTCCCTCAGAAAAAGAGAGATCCTGGTGCTCCTTTGATTTCTTGCATTATCGGAGATTACACATTTGATAGAGCACTTTTGGATCTCGGTGCATCCATCAACCTAATCCCCACTTCTCTTTATGAGAAGTTTGGGTTAGGTGAAGTTCAGCCAACTTCAGTAACGCTACAGTTAGCGAACCGTTCGGTCACAAACCCACGAGGCGTTATTGAAGATGTTATAGTTAAGGTCAAGGATTTCTATTTTCCTGTAGATTTCCTTGTCCTTGACATGGATGTACCAGATAATCTGAGGAACACGCCCATCATTCTGGGGCATCCGTTCCTGGCTACCGCAAAGGCCAACATTAATTGTGAAAGCGGTAGCATGGAAATCGCCTTTGGGGACCAACGAATGAAATTGGATATTTTTAAGGCGATAAACAAATTTGAGGATTGTGAATTTATTGAGGAACTTGATGAGGATAATGTTAATATTGAAACTTGTTTGACAGTTTCTTCAATTGAAAGTTCCTCTTTGGTTAATGAATTTGACCCGCAACCCTCTGACCTGACATCTTCGGAAGAGGTTACTGATTTTGTTCACTCAAAACCTCTTCCTCTTGTTGAATCTTCAGCATCTACCCTACCATCAATCATTATCCCACCCCAGCTTGAATTGAAACCATTGCCCGAGAATTTAAAATATCAATTTTTAGGACCGCAGAATACGCTCCCTGTGATTATTAGTGCTAAATTGACAAAGGAGCAAGAGATTAAATTGATTAAGGTCCTAAAGGAACATAAGGAGGCAATTTGTTGGACCATTCATGACCTCAGGGGGATCGAGCCATCTTACTGTAATCATAGAATATTTTTGGAAGATGGATTCTGCCCTTTTCGCCAGATGCAGAGGAGATTAAATCCAAATATGCGAGAAGTGGTCAAAAAGGAAATCATCAAGTGGCTCGATGCAGGAATTATTTATCCAATCTCTGACAGTCCCTGGGTAAGTCCCGTTCAGATTGTTCCAAAGAAAGCCGGGATTACTGTTGTGACTAATGAGAGAGGTGAATCTGTCACAACTCGTTCAGCTTCCTCTTGGAGAGTTTGTATTGATTACAGGAAGTTGAACACAGCCACTAAAAAGGATCATTTTCCCCTACCCTTCATTGATCAAATCTTGGAAAAATTAGCTGGGTAGAAGTACTTCTGTTTTCTTGATGGCTACTCGGGATATAATCAAGTTCCTATCCATCCCTGGGATCAGGAAAAAACTACTTTCACCTGTCCCTACGGAACCTTTGCTTTTCGTAGGATGCCTTTTGGGTTATGCAATGCACCTGCGACTTTTCAAAGGTGTATGCTAGCCATATTTTCCGACATGGTGGGAGAGTTTATGGAAGTCTTCATGGATGATTTCTCTATTTTCGGAGAATCATTTGACTCTTGTTTGGCTAATTTAGAAATGATTCTTAAGCGATGTATCAAGACACGACTGGTCCTTAGCTGGGAAAAGAGTCATTTCATGACCCAAGAAGGCATCGTTTTGGGTCATGTAATCTCTGAACGGGGAATTGAAGTGGACAAAGCTAAGGTTGATGTTATCGCTAAACTTCCTCATCCCACATCTGTTAAACAAATCAGATCATTTCTTGGCCATGTGGGATTTTATCGAAGATTCATCAAGGATTTTTCGAAGGTTGTTCGTCCTTTGAGCAATCTTCTTGCCAAAGAAACGCCGTTTGTTTTTGACGAATCATGCCGAAAGGCATTTGATTTTCTGAAAACGGTAGTCACCTGTGCTCCAATTTTGCAACCACCAATTTGGATAGCCCCATTTGAGATCATGACCAACGCTTCTGATTACGCGGTCGGGGCTGTCCTGGGTCAGAAAATTGACCGAAAGCCCTCTGTCATTTACTACGCTAGTAAAACTCTGGATGAAGTCCAGAGGAATTATACTGTTACTGAAAAGGAATTACTAGCTGTAGTATTTGCTTTGGAAAAATTCAGGGCTTATCTCTTGCGGTCTCATGTTATTGTTTATACCGACCACTCGGCCTTGAGACATCTCTTGGCTAAAAAGGATGCTAAACCCCGGCTTATTCGTTGGATTCTTCTTCTTCAAGAATTTGATCTTGAAATCAAGGATAAAGCCGGGGTACAAAATGTGGTAGCGGATCATTTGTCGAGACTCCTAGGTGATTCTTCTTGTCCGGATATTCCGATTATTGACACTTTTCCGGATGAAACCATTCTTACAGTTTTAGGTGTCCACTCCCCATGGTTTGCTGACATTGTTAACTATTTAGCCGTTGGTCAAATCCCCTAGGATTGGACCAAGCAACAGCGAGATAGACTCAAATCTGAGGCCAAATACTACTTTTGGGAGGACCCTGAACTGTATCGCACCGGCTCTGATCAGATTATTCGCCGGTGCATACCGGAGAATGAATTCAACAGTATACTCGAGTTTTGTCATGCATCTGGGTGTGGTGGACATTTCTCCGGAAGAAAGACGGCTGCAAAAATCTTGCAATCTGGCTTCTATTGGCCGTCTTTATTCAAGGATGCCCAGGATTTCTCAAGGTCATGTTCTCGATGTCAGGCACTCGGGAGCATAACTAAGAGAGACATGATGCCCCTAAACCCTATTCTTCCTGTCGAAATTTTCGATGTCTGGGGCATCGATTTCATGGGACCCTTTATCCCTTCATTTGGACATCAGTACATTCTCGTTGCCGTTGATTATGTCTCCAAATGGATTGAGGCAATTCCCACCCGAACCAATGACCACAAGGTGGTCATCAATTTTGTCAAGAAAAATATCTTCAGTAGGTTCAGGATTCCGAGGGCTATCATCAGTGATGGTGGCACTCATTTTACTAATGCCCAATTCTGAAATTTATTGGCCAAATACGGGGTTAATCATCGAATTTCCACACCTTACCATCCCCAAACGAATGGACAAGCTGAGATCTCCAATCGAGAGATCAAGAACATTCTGCAAAAAACGGTTAGGCCTGATCGCAAGGATTGGACTCAAAAGCTTGAGGACGCTCTTTGGGCCTACCGTACGGCGTATAAAACGCCCATAGGCATGTCTCCATTCCGTTTAGTGTATGGAAAGGCGTGTCATCTACCTGTAGAGATTGAACACAAGGCATTCTGGGCAATCAAACAATGCAATCTAGATCTAAATCTAGCTGGGAAGACTAGGAAACTCCAACTATTTGAGTTGGAGGAGCTTAGAAATGATGCTTATGAGAACGCCAAGATCTACAAGTCTCGGACCAAAGCTCTACATGATCAAATGATTTCCCGCAAGAGCTTTGAGCCAAACCAGAAGGTCTGGTTATTCAATTCTAAACTTAAGCTCTTTCCTGGTAAACTTAGATCTAAATGGAATGGCCCATTCATAATTGATCAGATTTTCCTAAATGGTGCCGTTCAGATTTCTGACCCAAAGACGGGTAACACCTTTAAAGTCAACGGTCAACGTCTGAAGCCTGTTGTTGACCGTAATCTTCCAGAACCCATTTCAGACTCTGTTGCTTTAGCCATTTTGTGACTTCTTTGGCTGGACTTCGCCTAGCTGACGGCATTAAACTCAGCAATTGTAAATATGACACAAGGCTGATATGAGCTTCATATCCAGGTGACATCTTTCATATTCTACCCTCTCTTTCATGTCTCTTTTTCAATGAGGATATTGCATCAGCAAGGCATGGGGGGGTGGATTCATTCTTGAATTATTTGGTCAGCCTTGTGAAATCCATGTAAATTGTTTCTCTTCTTATTAAAAAAAAAAATTAGGAAGGATTAGTTGGACATTAGGACTTTTCAATCCTAAGAAATTTTACATTAGGATCTGAACACAAAGACCCCTCAGGTCTTTGGACTTAATTAGCCTGTGTATCCACTAAAATGTGGATTTGTCTTTGAGTCCTCGCCATCTTAATTCTATTATAATTGGAATAAATAAGTTTGGGTGATAAGTACACGACTTATCAACCCGCCCTCTGATTTGAGGGAATTTTGAGTTTTAAGCATCTACACACTTTCTTTGCACTGACTCGTTATTCGGTGATTCTAACGGAAATTGGGTAGCTAATGAACCTTCTAGGGTGATATGGCTGGCGAGTTATCGTGGGTAACAACCCATAGGTAGGTTGTCCAGAGCCCAGTCACTGGACCTTTCTCTTTTTGCTGCCTTTAGGTAAATCTTAGACCAGGGAAGCCACCTACTTAAAAAAAAAAAAATCAAAAAGGAGAAAAGAACAAAAAGAAATAAGCCACACTTCGCCGCACGAGTATGGCTGGCAAGTTGTCGGTGGTAACAGCTCATCGACCGGTTGTCCAGAACCCAACTCAGAAAATGAACTAAAAATTCCCAAAACACTTAGGAAGAAGCGGAGAAGTAGAATAAACTGGGGAGATATACACTGGATTCACCCTTGTATTGACCCCGTTAAAAAATAAAAGTAGGGAGAAAGCTACCGGTTGTAAAGATACACCTTTAGGCATAATTCTTTTTGAGGTCACCTAGAGGCGTAGAAATCCGAAGTCCGTTCTAATTGCCGGTCAACGAGCCTATCACAATCACAATAAGATGCTTAAAACTTAGGGTTCTCATCAAATCTTGGGTGAGTTGAATGGTCGTAGAAAGCCACTCTTAAACCCTAAAATTTGAAAATAAAAAAAAAATTAGAAAAGAGTAAAAAGAAAAAGAAATTTTTCTTTGAATAAGGCGAGGGCTTGAGGCGGTCTGCATTTTGGTTGATACCCAGGCACTGTTGTGTCTTTGAAAGTTCAATTCCTAAGTAGACAATTTCTTAATGATTAAAAATAACTCAGGTCCAAATAATCTAACCTAATTCTTTTATAGATAGCATATAGTTTTTGCTAGGGACTAGCAAAAGATAGGCATGGGGGTATGATGTAAACACATTTACACTACTTAAAATGTCTATTTATGCATGTTCTTAAGCATAGGATTGCATTTCATGATATAAATATTGTATAACATGCATCATCTCGCATTTAGAGTAGTTTGAATAAAATGGAGGTTAATTGTCTCCTTTTATGTGCTTGGACAGGGCAAACATTTTATCGGGGCCTCGGATCAAAGATCTAACCGTATGGATATGATCAGGGCGACGATTGGAGTTCAACGACTCCAAGATCGCCCTAATCAGGCATCCGTAGCATCAGATAGAGATCGGGGAACCCTAGAAGATCAAGGGCCACGATGGTGTAAATCCGCACTTCAGATGACAAATCCGACCGCACGGATGAATTCGGATCGACGATCGCAGCCCAAAGACACAAAAATCGAGTCAATCCGACATCCGTGGCACCATCTACAACTTCCAGAAGATGGACGGCCAAGATGGCGCCACGTGGCACCATCTCAGCCGCCCAAACGGCCGCTGGCATTTTGTGAAGGCCCCCGCCCGATCGCTCTCCGCCATCAGATGGAGATCCAACAGCTGTGGCCGCCCGGCGCTTAAAACGTGCGCTCGACCATCCGCGCCCCGCAGCGCAGCGGTCGAGCGCGCTTACGCGAGCGCAGGGTGTGGGTTCGAGCCGCGGCGAGGGGATTGGAGGCGCGGGTAATTGAGGCGCGTGGAGCATCGGATGGAGATCGTGCGGTCGCGGGCGCCCGATAGCGCCGACGCGCGATTGGACGCCCCGCGTAACGCGCGATCGCACGCGCAAGCGGGCGGGTTACAGCGGGCGCGAACGCGTTTTAAGCCGTCCGATCTCGCGATCGGACAGCTGAAAAGCGCTGGACGTGCGCGACCGTTGAGGAGCGGGCAGCCGAGGAGGCGCGCGTGGGCGCGGCGGCGACCGCCACGTCGGGGCTTTAGTGACGGATTTATCCGTCACTAAAGACCCCTTATTTATTATTTTGAAGATGTAATGTCCATTTTGCCCCCACTCCTTGCAACTATAAAAGGAGACCCCCTCCATACGAAATTCTCATCCCTTCTTTCTCCTCTCTACCCCTCCAAAGCTCAAGAGAAGCTTGTCCCACACCCGGGATGCTTCTCACGAGATAAAGTCCAATTTTCGTTCCCCTTCGGAAGTGGATCCCGCGACGACGACGGCGTGCTGCTTCGTTCCCGTTCTTCTGCTTCGTCCTCCTTCGTCCTGCTTCGTTCTCCTTTGTCCAGGCGTCATCCCGTCCGGCTCGTCCTCCAAGCAATCGTCGAGGAGGATAATTTCTCTCTCCCATTCTTATTTACAGCTTTTCTAGTGTAGAATTTTCTGCTTTATAGTGTAATTGATTTTCCGCATTCTAGTGTAACTTTTATAAACTATTGAAATATTGAATGCATGTTCTCTTTCTCTCTCTCTCTCTTTCTCTCTCTCTCTCTCTCATAGTTTGATAGCCCCATTGTAATTATAACGCCTTGCTTAAAGAAAATCTTAAAAAAATATAATTGCGAAAATAGATCAACGGAGCCTCCCTGTGTTCGACCCGGAATTATTTTCGGTATAAATTTTACTTTTTGAACACGAATTCTTCGCTTTTGAACTACAACGACAGGTTTTCCAAAACCAATCTCGTTAGCGTAGGTTCGTACACGTTCAACAGCCGTTGATCTCCAGATCAACGGTCATAACTTCTTGGGCCCATTGTAGGAGCTCCGGATGTCGGATTTGGCCGATCTTGAGTCCGTCGGACTCCGTTCATCGTCCTGAATCCATCTGTGCGGTCCGATTGCTCATCTGAGGCCTGTTTTGACAAATGCTTACACAAATGGCCATTAATACAGTTTATAAGCAATCTTGGTACATGATGCATGCAATGCTCCCATTCTACTTATGTTGTGCCTTTTATTCTTAGGATGGGCCATATTCAACATAATTATCACCCCCTTGTGTAGTGTTATCACCCCGCACCCGACGATATCGTCGCTTCACCAACATCCACCTGTGTGCCTCCTCCTTCAGCATAAAAGAAGACAGCCGCATCATCAGAAGGGAGGCCACCACCATCCCGACCCACCACTGTGCAAAAGCCCTTGAGCTTCTCCATTTCACCACCACTGGCCTTGACTACAGCAGTTTGCTCCACCACCGTAGGCATGCGTCTTGACAGGACGCTCCGACAAATCAGAGCAACTGCGTGACTGTGAGCACCTCAGTGTGCATCCCTCCACGCTGCAACAACAACGTGCAGTACCTCCTCACTGCCATCACCAGTAACCACCTCAAATTCCTCACCCCCGCACCAGTTAAGATGTCTGGGAATGATCCCAGACGTCTGACCTCCACCTTCCTCTTCGTTTTTTCTTTCTCTATTTTTCCTCCACCAAAAATAACCCAAACACCAACAGCACATCGCCTCCATGCCTCGCCACCCTCGCTACGCCTCACCACCCTCGCTACGCCTCACCACCCTCGCTACGCCTCCACACGCACCGCCCTTCCCACACACGCTTCCAGCAGTGCATGCGGCCTCAGCACCCGCAGCAGCAGCTGCCCTCCTCCAGCGCACCACATGCAGCCGCACGTCGCACTAGCACCTCCGGCGCACCTAGCTCGCTCACCCCTTCACGCGCACAGTGGCAAGCATGCCTT
Source organism: Thalassia testudinum (assembly GCA_037157565.1). Classification (NCBI taxonomy): domain Eukaryota; kingdom Viridiplantae; phylum Streptophyta; class Magnoliopsida; order Alismatales; family Hydrocharitaceae; genus Thalassia; species Thalassia testudinum. Next base: position 9,284,252 of record JAZHRO010000058.1, on the reverse strand, counting down.
CTCCTCTGCGCGTGCATCACCTCTAGCGCCCCGCTAGCACCTCCGCGAGCCCACCCCTTCAGTGCCTCGTTGACCCCTACAGCTCTAGCACCTGCAGCCACATGCCCCACCAGACCCCCGTGCGCACCTGCAGTGCCCGAGCGAGCCTATGCGTGACTGCGCACGCCCATGCGTGCCCACACAAGCAGCGCCACACCACCGTCCTCAGCAACTGCAGCCACCATCGGAAACCACCCTTCGCTGGAGCTCCGTCCGACCGACTCTGACCACCTCGCAACCTACAGTCGCCACTACCGTGAAGCCCTCACTCTAGCCAACCTAATCCTAGAAGGGCTCCTCCAACGAACCTCTCTCGCGTGTGCTAGGAGGAGCGAGGTAGAAACCTCTATTTTTGGTTGAATTAGTATTTACATTTCATGCCACTTCCACAAAAATGACTTTTGATTTATCATTATTCTGTTGTGGTGATTTTATGCAAAGAACCTCCCTATTTCTCGTAAATGCAAAATCAGCTCATCTAATCATTGTTACATTGATCTAAAGGCAATTTTGATTCGATTTCTTAGGGAAATTAATCATGGACATTTGCTTTTAACCCTTGCGAGTTTAAATAGGCTATTGCCTCTCTGTGGATATGATTCGCTCCTAATTGAGTGGTTATTTTAATTGTTGATTAGTCAAATTTTCCACCTACATACTACAACAACGCGTTATTTCATTTGCGAAACTTAATCGAAAGCGGAGAATCGGCACGTCAGCAGGAAAGCTAAAGAAGACAGAAGCTAAAGGAAGAAGAAGGAAGTAGAAGACAGAGAAAGAAAGATAGCTCACAAAGGCAAAATCAGAAGAAGAAGAGAAGAGAATCAGAAAGAGAAGAAATAGCATAGACATCCAATTTTTTATTCATATTCATATACATTGAGTTGAGTATTCTGTGACCTACATTGCCAATTACTCCTTTATTTTTGCACTATGATATTGATATTATTGCATATTCTTCTAAATTCTGAATTGTGATCTTGATTTCTAAAACACTCGAACTTTAAATTCGAGTAATAAAATTGTATTTGTTTTTTTTTTTTGAAAGGAAAATTTGTATTTGTTTTGAATGCTCTTTCAGCTATATTATAATGCGATATTCTTAAAATCGATTCAGCGTGCAAAACATTTTGGTGCCGTTGCCGAGGAGCAACGGGAGATTTAGAATTCTTGATTACAATTGCTGATTTGGTACTAACTTCTTATATCTCTTTGTTGTGGTTGTTTCAGGGAGAAGATTCAAAGAAAAACAGTTGCACATCAAACACGCCAGGGGTAGGTAATTTCTGATTACTTTCTCTTAAGCCCCTCATTCTGAAAAGGAAAAAAAAGATAAAATCAATTAGAGCTACTTGCTTTACATTCTTAGCTAATTCATCAAGTTGCCTGATTTGATTTCAACAACAAAACTAATTTGTCCACCCATTTAAGGTAGCTAGGGCTACCACATTCTTGATTGAGCCCTAGATACCACATTTGACAAACTAAATTGGACCAAGATTAGAGCCAAATTAAGGATTTCAATTTAGGGTTTCAAAGACACACCTTCATAAGCAAGAATTAACTGTCCAGAAAAGGTGTGCCTAAGCCTTGGTTGAAGAAATTTATTCATGCAAACCCTAAAATTCGGGCTCTTAAATCTCACTTGAATCCTAAAAGAACGGGCCTAAAACTTCTCAAAGGATAAATAGGTGAAGTTGACCTACCTTGTTGGGTCAACCAACCTTGAAATTAGGTCACTTTTTGCACTCAATACATCTAAAGTTCAAGTGAAATCTTAAGTACCCTTGCTCTTAAATAAAACTGGTCGACTTAAGAGGTCAAGTCCCCATTCTGGTCTACCTGGAACATCAATGACAAGAGTGGTCGGGTGGGGGAAACCTGTAACTCAAAGGGGCGCTCTACCGTGTAGCGGTCTTTGCGGGACGCTCCCTCTCTGGCTGCCCAAGTATTTCTCAGGTGGATGACTTTCTGACTAAGGGGTATCATCCACCTCGAACCTCTATAGTCATCCAAATTTTTTGGGTGTCTTGATTGGGCCCATCACATTCTACTGTCAACTAGACCATCAGTGCATGTTCGATAAGAGGTCCTTAAGACCATCCTTGAGGTATCCTTTAGTGATTCACTCCCGTCGAGGCCAGGCTTCGACTTCCGTGTTTGTGCAGCAACCCCATCACATAGACATCTCCTCTGATTCATCTGAACCCAATTCTCCTTCTTCCATCATCATGGCACAACCCATAGAAGAAGAGAATAACCTTGAGAACCAACTCCAGCGCCTGAATGATTTATTCCAAGCCTTTGTGAACCCACCGCAGCATCCTATGATGGGAGATCACTACAATCCCGCTGCGGTGGCGATCGAACCTCGAGTCCAAATCTCGACTGGAGGTCCTGATTCTAAACTCAAGCCCAACATGATTCATGCTATTCCAAAGTTTCATGGGCTTAATTCCAAGGATCCCTTCTAGCACATCAAACAACTTAAGCATTTGGCCCAGACCTTCGGGTCAGATGTCCAAAATCGGGATATTCTTCTCATGAAGATGTTCTTCTCTCTCATGGACATTGCAGCTCACTAGTATCAGACTCAAACACGTCCAATCAACACATGGTTGAACTACAATCCGAGATTCTGAAAAAGTTCTTCCTAGTTGGTCAGACGAATGCCTTACGACACCAGATCACACACTTCACCCAATAGCCTGGAGAACCACTTCATGAAGCGTGGGACCATTTCCTGGATCTAATGCGAAAGTGCCCCCATCACGGAGTTCCTAAATAGGAACAAGTCCAGTCTTTTTACCAGGGACTCCATGAAGATATCCACTTATTTGTCAATGCAACCTACGGAGAAAATATCATGGGTCAACACAAAGACACTGTGTGGGAGATTCTCGAGAATATGTGTGAGAACTCCATCAATAATGACTCCATGGGCTTATTCGAATGGACGAATGCCCACGCATCGACGAATCCAAGGGGAGCACGCGAGATGCAGGGCCTGTTCGCATCAATTGACTTGGAATTGATGGCCAGTCGGTTGGACAAGGTCTCTATCATTGAGAAGAAGGTGGATGAGTTAACTCGACATCTGTAGTGAGCCACCTCTATGCAAAACCCGTTCGCACAACCGCCCTCTGGGAGGGAAGCTGTGCATAACATCTATCACCGATCTTCTCAGGGGATGGACCTGTATCCACCCCCATCTGACTCTAGGACTGGAGGGAACTCTGATCCTGCTTACTCTAGTTGGGGGAACTCTAAACCCTCGTACTCTGATTTCTCTGAGGCTCCTCAGACCTGCGAGGACCTCAATGCCATCCAGAATGACCCATTCTCTAACACCTATAACCCTGGATGGCGGAATCATCCCAATTTCCTGTGGGTAGGAAACAATTAGAATCAGAGACCACCATATCAACCCCGTCCACAGGCTCCTCATCCATATCAGCCGCCTCAGCCTTAGTCTAACCCCACCTATCAATCTAGGCCAACTCAGACAGATCAGATGACTCTTATCCTTCAGACTCTGGCTGACATTCAAAAGACGAATGCGGCTATGCAAAAATAGCACAAAGATGAGATCACAGAGGTTCACAATCAACTCACCCAGATGGCGAATTCTAGCCAACATGGCAAACTCCCTTTGCAACCTCTACCGAATCTGAATAACGTGCCGAACCAGAGGCACGTTATGAACCCAAATCTGGGCCAAGCCCACATGATTTATCAGGCCCCTTCTGTTCCATCACCTGATGGGATGGAAGCTTCGGCATCATATTCGGGATTTCAGTAGCAACCACCTATTTTACCAAATCGAACCAAAACCAGGAAGGACTAAATTTAGTAACAACCCGTAGTGGCTAAACAACACAAGACCCACCTTACCCAAGCCACTTTCAACCTGGTAGTAGTAACCCAAGCCCTAGGATAGTTATCCAGGATACCCCTGTCCTTGATCAAGAACCTAGACCTATTCTAGAGGAACTATCCAAGGTTCCATTTCCCGAGGCCTTGACCAAGGGAAAGAGGACAACCAAACCCATGGCACTTGAGGAGGATCTAGTCAAGCTCTGTGAACAAATCCATATAAACATCTCCTTGATGGATGCGATCCACCACGTACCGACTTACGCACTATTTTTGAAAGACGTGTGTACACCTAATCGTAAGCTGCAAACCAAAAGTGGGAACCCAATCGTATTGTCAGAGCAAGCTAGCTCTGTAATTTTGAGGAAACTCCCACCTAAGGCAAAAGACCCAGGTACTCCCCTGATTTCCTATACAATTGGTGATACCCAATTTGATAGGGCTTTATTGGATCTAGGAGCCTCCATAAACCTAATACCTACATCCCTACTTGACCATCTTGAGGAATCTGAGCTCAAACCGACAAAGGTGACATTACAGTTGGCTGACCGATCTATTAAATCACCAAAAGGAGTTCTTGAGGATGTCATTGTTAGGGTTTGAGATTTCTACTTCCCGATGAACTTTGTAGTCTTGGATATGGATACTCCAGAAAACCCAAGGAATACACCGATCATATTAGGGAGACCCTTTCTGGCCACTGCTAGGGCCAACATAAATTGTGAACAGGGCCAAATTGAATTAAAATTTGGGAATAAAACATTAAAGATTGACATCTTTAAGGCCCAACAAGGAATTATTTGCGGTGTTATAGAACAGATATGTGATATCAGGGCTGTGGTTGAAGATCCGTACATTGAGGAAAACTTGACTATTTCTGATCAACCACAAGAGGATCAAAACCCACAACTAGAGGAGTCCAAACTTGACTTAGACACACCCATAACACCTTCCCTTGCTCCTGACACACACCCTGAACCGCTCGTTGCTATTGATAACCTTGTTTTGGAACTCAAGCCTCTTCCTGACCATCTTAAGTATACCTTTTTGGGTTCCAATCAGACATTTCCTGTGATTATCAACTCCAGACTCACACCTAATCAGGAATCCCGTCTGATTACTACTTTCCAGCAACATTGAAGAGCCATTGGATGGACTCTCGATGAATTGACTAGCATCAGCCCCTCTTACTGCACACACCGTATCTACACCGAAGAGGGCACACGACCTTCCCGTGAAATGTAGAGATGTCTGAATCCTAATCTACAGGAGGTCATGAAAAAGGAGATCATCAAGTGGTTAGATGCTGGGATCATCTACCCGATCTCCGATAGTTGGTGGGTGAGTCCAATCCAAGGTGTGCCTAAGAAGGCAGGACTCACCGTGATCATGACTGAAACCAGAGAAATCATACTGACCCATGTGGCAAATTCATGGAGAGTCTGCATTAATTACAGAAGACTCAATACCTCCACAAAGAAGGATCATTTCCCACTACCGTTTATTAATCAGATCCTCGAGAAACTAGCGGGAAATAGGTTCTTTTGCTTTTTGGATGGGTACTCCAGTTATAACCAGGTGACAATCCATCCTGAGGACCAAGAAAAGACCACTTTCACCTATCCCTTCAGGACATACACATTCCGAAGGATGCCGTTCGATCTCTGCAATGCACCCGCTACTTTTCTGCGGTGCATGCTTGCCATATTCTCAGATATGGTTGGTGATTATCTGGAAGTCTTCATGGATGACTTTTTAGTATTTGGCGAATCATTTGACGATTGCCTCCTGCACTTGGTCCAAATCCTCAGGCGGTGCATTGACGTGAATCTGATTTTTTCTTGGGAAAGGAGCCATTTCATGGTGCCTGAAGGAATTATCCTGGGACATCTCATATCAAGAAAAGGCATCCAGGTCGATTAAGCTAAGGTGAATCTGATTTCCAAACTCCCTATGCCTAGCTCGATCAAGGACATCTGATCTTTTCTGGGGCACGCCAATTTTTACAGTCAATTCGTTCCTGATTTCTCAAAGATCCACACCCCCTGACCACTCTACTATATAAGGATGTTCCTTTCAAAATCTCCAAGGAATGTACTCAAGCATTTGAAATCCTTCGTGATCGAGTTACCCACGCTCCGATCCTACAGTCCCCTGATTGGTCTCAACCCTTTGAGATCATGTGCGATGCATCTAATTTCGCTGTAAGAGCGGTACTTAGGCAGAAAATTGATGGGAAACCCGTGGTCATCTACTACGCTAGCAAGACACTTGACGAGGCTCAGCGTAACTACACAGTTACTGAGAAAGAGCTGTTAGCAGTAGTATTTGCCCTGGAAAAGTTCAGATCGTATCTTCTAGGTTCTCATGTTATCATTTACTCTGATCACACAGCTATGAGGCATCTCCTTGCAAAGAAGGGCGCGAAACCTCGATTAATCCATTGGATTTTGCTGTTGCAAGAGTTTGACCTCGAGATTCGTGATAAAGTGGGAAAACAGAACGTGGTAGCTGATCACTTGACCCGCCTTCCTTCTGATATTATCGACCCTTCCGGACCCATTACAAAACATTTTCCTGATGAGCACCTCCTGACTATCAGTATGGGGCTTCCATGGTTTGCTGATCTAGTAAACTACCTGGCATCACATCATATCCCATCCGATTGGCCGAAGGCCAAGAAGGACAAATTACTTTCCGATGCCAAGTATTACTTCTGGGAAGACCCATATCTTTTCCTCATCGGTGATGATCAAATCATTCGACGATGTATCATGAGAGCAGAAATTCAGGATATCTTATCCTTCTACCATGACCAGGCATGCAGTGGACACTTCTCAGGTCATAAAACCATAGCAAAAGTCCTCTAGTGCGGCTTCTATTGACCCACGATTTTCAATGACGCATTCAATCACTGTAAGGCATGTACTCGTTGCCAGACCTTAGGCAACATGGGACACCGTGATATGATGCCCTTACAACCGATTCTCGTATGCGAAATCTTCAACGTCTGGGGGATTGATTTTATGGGACCCTTTCCTGTTTCGGACGGCTTCGAGTACATTCTACTCGTTGTTGACTACGTGTCCAAATGGATCGAAGCCATTCCGACCCAAACCAATGATCATAAGGTGGTTATCAAATTCATTCATCAGAACATCTCTTCGCGATTCGGGATTCCACGAGCAATAATCTCTGATGGAGGGACCCATTTCACTAATGCTCAGGTCACTGATGACCAAATACGGGGTGTCACACCAAATCTCTACTCCTTACCACCCCCAAACTAATGGTCTAGCTGAGCTATCAAATCGAGAGATCAAGAAAATCCTCTAGGTTACTGTTCGACCTGACAGGAAAGACTAGTCATCCCAATTTCCAGAAGCTTTGTAGGCTTATAAGACTACCCACAAAACCCAATTAGGCATGTCTCCCTTCAAATTGGTCTACGAGAAGGCATGTCCCTCCCTGTCAAATTGGAGCACAAATCCTATTGGACGGTACAGACCTGCAAACTAGATCTTTCTAAGGCAGGAACCCACAGAAAGCTTCAAATGAGCGAGATCGATGAATTACGCCACGACACGTATGAGAACTCACGAATTTACAAAGAGCAAGTTAAAGCCTTTCATGACAAGCACATATCTAGAAAGATCTTTCACCCTGGTCAAAAAGTCCTACTCTTTCATGCCAAGCTCAAACTGTTCCCAGGAAAACTCAGATTGAAATGGATTGGACCTTACCTCGTCCGACGAATCTTTGGAAGTGGAGCCATCGAGATCAGTCCACCGAACCATGATTCAGAACCTTTCATTGTGAATGGTCAGAGACTCAAACCATTCATTGACTTTACCAATACAAATTTGGTTGAGACATCCTTTACCCTCCATTCTCCCTAAGCTCATTGCGCCCAACCGATGGCGTAAAACTCAGCGCTTAATGGGAGGCAACCCATCATTTTTGAAAAAACTTGAAACCTTTATTGACATTCCTATGCTGAATTCCTATTACACTTTAGGGTTCATCCATTAGAATAGTCAACCCCACCTCAAGTACCCGTACCCCAGTTTGCAATTGTCCGTAACAATCACCTCGACCCGTTCGCCCACTCAGAACCTGTTCTAATGAATGATCTAAGTTGAACTCGAAGCCACCTAATTTACAATGGGGACATTGTAAATCGTAGGCATGGGGAGGTATGAAAGTGCAGAACACTGTGAAAATTATCTCACAAGAAAAGGTTTAATCAAAAAAATTACATATCCCAAAAATACCACAAAAAATGAAAAAATTCTTGAAAAGAAGAAAAAAATTCTAAGGGGAGTGAAAAATTTTGAGGCCATACAAATCTTGAGGAGAAAAAGGGGAAAAGTGAAAAATGTTAAAAAGGAGCACAAGTTGAAAAGAAAAAGAAAAGAGATAGTCATTAGTAAGAAATTAAGGGATTAACTTAAGCTCTAGAACATATCAAGAAAAAGAAAACGAAAGAAAAAAGTGCTAATGAAACACAGAAGAGATTAAAAGGAACGCTGATCTTAGGCCTCTTAGGCTAGACTCCTAGGCTTAAAAGTTCAAGTATCCGCTAAGATCTGGATAGTCCTGAAGAGGTTGGGGAAAATGCGAAGCTTAAGTATTAGGTTTAAGGCTTAGGAAGTATTCGGCCTCGTTAACTAACCTCTGGTTTGCAAGACTCGGTAACCTAAGCACCCCAATCCACACACACTCTGGTTCAGTGCGCATAAGTATCAAAATCATGCAAATGCATTTAAATTGTTCTGAAAAAGTCGCCTAGATTAGGAGCGGCCGATCAACACAAGTTGATTTGGATGAGTTCCCAGCACGGAGAGGCGGGAAATTTCCCTTGAAGATGAGCAATAACATATCGTCTCCTCGGTGCTTGTCACCTAGGATATTTTACATATCCTTCCGGGGACATGTAAGCATCCTGTACTGGTTCAGATGTCATGGGCGACAGTATCACAAAATGTCGATTGCCAGGGTCTGGATTTAGCTACAGAACGCCATGGGTAAGATTATCTCGAAATCTCAAAAGCCAGGGTTCTGAGGGTTGCCATGGGTGGTGTTATCCCAAAGCATCGATTACCAGGGACCCTTCGAGGATTGATGGTGGGAACTAGGAATCCGATACAGACCGTGTTGAGAAGCCAATCCGAAGCTAGAAATAAAAAGAAAAGAGAGAGAAAACTCTCCAAACAAAGAAAATTCCTCTGTCTTTCTCTTACAAAAAAATGCACTGCAAACTGAACCGAGGCTAAAATATGTTACAAGCATGGGTGCTTTAACCACGGAGTTCAACGAACTTTAGGATAGTTCCTGTGGGCCTTAAAAACCTTCACGATAGACTGAGGCTAGAGCTGGTTAGGTCTGGATCTTGATTGGTACTTGAGTACCTCTAGGCCTACTATCGACATTCTAACCTAATCTACAAAAGAAAGCACACATCCCAATGTTGAGCATCAAAAAAAGATTACATGGTCTAGAATCAAAGTTAAAACCTTAAAATTTTGCTAAGGTAGTAGCAAAAGCTAGGCATGGGGGTATGATGGGAACACCATCATGAGCCCTAACTAGCTCATTTTTACCCAATGAAGAAAATAAAAGCTCCTACATAACCAACTGGAGGTCCTAATTCACTAAATAACCTTTCTGAGAGAATAGCAAGAAACAAGGGGTAAAACTGCAATTTTATCATTGCAGTACAACAACAGGTGATCATGAGGTTTTATCGCTTTGCAAATGATATTAGAAAAATATGTCATTGCAATATGTAATGTGGTAGGAAAAACCTCGATCAAAGTTCCTAAATACTGAAATAATACCACACTTCAGGTCGTATCACAGGGAGACATAGAACTAATAAGATCACCAATAATCATGTTCAAGAAAAATAAATTACCATTGATATCAATGCATCATGGGAGGAAAGAAAACAAAGCACATTAACTAGTAATTCCAATCCTTCAATATTGTCACAAATAACCAAGAACAGAAGGGCCTCCCACCAATTTCCCATAATAAAATAATCAATATCAAAATCCCATTCTTTGGCAATGGCAATCAATGTAATTTTAATTTAGCCAAAAATAGAGGATTCGCTACTGTGGAGGAGGAGAGGATGGTCGGCCTTACCGTGCTTGGAGGAGGTTGGCGTTGTCGAGAGCTTTGCGTCGGAGCTCGCACCGAGGAAAACGATGACCGGTGGCGGTCGACCGGTGGGAAGGTTGGCCGGCGGTGGTGCGTGGCCGCGAGGGTGTTGTCAGGTGTGGTGAGGTCACAGAGCTACTGTCGAGGGAGAGGTTGTTGCTCTGGTGACGTTGGCGGAGAAGATGGTGGCCGGGAGGGGTAGCTGCAAGTAGGAGGTGACCGGCCGATTGATGGGTTCTTCTTCACTGTTGGCGATGAAGAAGGAGGATGGAGTCTCGCAGTTGGTTGTCCCTGTTGGTGCGTGCGGTCGTAAGGAGGAGGCGTAGTGGGGAGATCAGCACGATCGCTGGAGTTGTTGTCGTGGAGGTGCTCTACTACCGTTGCCGAGAAGGAGAGAGGTTGACGCTGTCGAGGGCAGAGTGTAGAGGAGCCAAGAGAGGTCGTGGTCGTGCCTCGCTTCGAGGAGAGACGACGCAGAGGACGTTGACGCGAAGAGCGTCCTGCTATGATGCACAGAGGAGATGCAGTGGTGGCACACGCGATGGCGGACACAGTGGCGAGGCTCGACGGGGTCGACGAGGATGTTCTCAGTTGGTGCATGGAGGTCGTGGACACAACGAGGGGGTGCGGTGGACGTGGTCTCTGCGCATGCAGAGAGGTAGAGGGAAGAAGAACGAAGGTGAGGTGGTGGCTCGCGGTGGTGGTCACGGTGCAAGGTGAGGGTGTTGGCGGTGTAGACGGAGGCTCACGATCATGGATGGGTGCGCAGTGAGGAGAAGGAGATGGAGGCCATTTTTCTTTCTTTCTTTCCTAGGGAAGCAGCCCCTCTTTGTTGTTCCTTCCCTGTTAAATAAGGAGAAAATGAGAGAACGAGAGAGAGAGTCAGAGAAGGAAAGAAACAATCATCAACCATGATTTAGTGTTTCCATTTGAGGGAGAGAGACATAAGGAATCAAATAGATTTTAGGGCAAATAAGGAAGGGATTAAGAGACGCCAAAAAATGATTCTTTTGCCAAATTTTACCAAGATAACATAAAAGTCCCACAATGTAACATCTCAAATCTATATTTGATGTGAAGTCCTTGCCTTTAAAGTGAATACTCAGTTCTTTTACATAAATATTCAAGTAATTAATGCATGAAGTGATACATTCAAAGCTTTCACATTTTGTCATTATCAACATGCCTTAGAATAAATTATGCTCCAAATAATTCAATACTTAAGCACTAAATTAGTCCACTCAAGTGGACCCATCAATGGGTTTTCTCAAGGTCTAAACATAGGTCAAAAGGTCTTAACAAGATAAAAAGTGGGTTGGATTTGACAGAAAAGGGTTTGTGTGTACCCTGTGAATTAAATGACTTCTTGAAACCCTAAAATAGACCCACTTGATTAACCAAGGTTATGGTCAGGATAAAATTCACCTAAACCCTCTTAAAATCATAGAAAAACATTCTCTAGGGTATAAAACTTTCAAATTTGCCATTGGAATCCATTTTGACCTAGAATGGGGTCTAAGGCAGATATTTGAACTAAATTGGGTTTTTGCATAAATTGCCTAGTAAAACATATTCAAACCCAAAATCCAACTTCACCATTGGATTCCTTAGGTCCAAATTAGGTTTATACCAAAATTTGGACCTAAGGGGAACTCATCTTGACCCACTTTGCAAATAGGTCCAACCTGATTACATTTGTACCCCTATCTTTCAAAAACATTTGCAAAAGCCCCCTAGGTTCTTCATCATTCTTTGCAATTAGGTCCCTCCACCAATATAGCAGTGGAATCCTACTCCAGCAAGCTTTAGAAGGTGATTTCTCTCTGATTTCTCATAGAATCCTCTTCAAAATTGGAAGGGAGATTCTCTGAGAAAATCCCTCCAATGTGAACCCTGTTTGATACCCTACTTGTTACCCAATCTCTCATGCCAACGCATGAGAGATTAGGGTCTCTTTTGGAGTTTCCATCTCCGGCGACCTTACCTTGCTTGGAAGCTTGGCTTCTAAGCACAAATCTCCCTCCAGAGGTCTATTTAAGGAACCCCAGATTCAACCAAGTCTCCAAAGCTTGAAATTGACTTGGAAATCCCCTCAAATTCGTCTCTCCTCCTTTGGCCGACTCGCTCATCAAGCTTCGTTGACCTTCCCTGATCTCCCTCCTCGCCTGGCCACAATACCAATGGTAGGTTCCTCTTCCTCGTGTTCATCCGCATCACGTAGCACTGGCCAACGCCCTTGTCTCCCTTTCCTCCTCGCTGACTGTCCCACCCTAAGCATCTTCGTCTCCGGCATCAGCAATACATGTCTGACGCCATCCTCACCTTCTCTTCATCCACTATTACCCTAGATAAGTCCCTTTCACCCTCTACTTCCTTTCCCCCTCTTTATTTCCCTAAATTGACTACTGCCGCACTCCACCACCATCATCTCCTCCACCTCCGACAATACCTCCGGTGAGGTGCACCCATCGCTCCGCACCTCCATCCACCTCGCCAACCACCCTACGACCTCCACCTTGACTTCCTAATCACAACCACTCACTTCATTCACTCTGCCACTCACCCAAAAGCACCCCCAAACACACCCACACATATGCACACAGTGTGCCCTAGGCACGCTTGCACAGGCGTCCCCACGACATGCTGACCACCGCTGCATATTCGTCGTGCCTTGGCGAAGCTTCCTGAATGTTTTGACATGGCTGCGAGGCTGTCATGGTGATTTCAGGTACAGGCATGCTCCGCCATTGGCTCGGATCTTGAAGCGAGCTCCAGGTTGTGCCAGCCCCAAGTCTCTGTCCCAGGCTGCGCGGAAGACACTAGTGCACAACTCCAAGGATCCAATTCCAGTCAAGGGCAGTAGCAGCGGCTGCAATCGAAGGAACACTTTTGCCGCAGGCGCGCACGAAGAAGGTGGGAAGATAGTCCCACCTCGAAACTGGAAGAGGGGCAGTACCCGCATAAATTGAATTATTGCCAGTGGCTTATCGCCTTCGAATCACGGGGTGAGGTCCCTCTCACCTGAACCTAACTGAACCGACCTAGTCCGTGACCATGCCCCATGGACCTGGTCTTGACCCGACCCGACTTTCACTCCTCGCCCACCACCGCACGTCAGTGGGCCTGGTCTCGGGTACATACCTGACCTGATTACCCGAGAAACGTGTGGCTCTCGGAGAGCGGATCCTAAGAGAGAAAGGAGAGGAGAGTGCGCACGGGGTAGGGGGTAGGTTTTGCTCTGCATGCTGAAGAGGAGGAGAAGCGAAGCTGAAGAAGAGGAAGGAGAAGATAAGGACACAGAGAAGCTAAGGCAGATGAAGAATCTGAAGGAAGAAGAAGCTGAAGGCAAAAAGGTAGGAAGGCAAAGGAAGAAAGAAGAAAAGAAAAGCCAAAGAAGAAGAAGCAGGCAGAGAAAGCTAAGGGAAGGGCTAAGGCAGGAAAGCTAAAGAAGATAGAAGCCAAAGGAAGAAGAAGAAGGAAGGAGAAGATAGAGAAAGAAAGACAGCTCACAAAGGCAAAATCAGAATAAGAGAAGAGAATCAAAGAGAGAAGAAATAGCATAGACATCCAATTTTTTATTCATATTCATATACATTGAGTTCTTGAGTATTCTGTGACCTACATTGCCAATTACTCCTTTATTTTTGCACTGTGATATTGATATTATTGCATATTCTTCTAAATTCTAAATTGTGATCTTGATTTCTAAAACACCAATTTGCTCCTTGTGTTTGACCTCAAACTTTAAATTCAAGTAATAAAATTGTATTTGTTTTGAATGCTCTTTCAGCTATATTACAACGCGATATTCTTAAAACCGATTCAGCGCTCGCAAACACAAGGTGACTTATGGTCCTTCGCGGCTAGCAGAGTTATACGTACAGGAGATTCTACGATCGTATGGTGTGCCCAAGGAGATCATTTCAGATAGAGATGCACGCTTCACTTCCCAGTTTTGGGGAAGTTTTCAGCTGGCATTGGGTACACAACCAAACTTGAGCACATCTTACCACCCGCAGATTGATGGATAGACTGAGAGGACCATTTGGACATTGGAGCACATGTTGAGGTCCTGTGTACTAGAGTGGAGAGGCTCTTGGGAGGAGCACCTACCCCTGGTAGAGTTCACCTACAATAACAGCTATCATTCTAGTATCGAAATGGCTCCGTATGAGGCATTGTATGGTCAGAAGTGCACCTCTCCACTTTCTTGGAATGAGGTGGGTGTGAAGTGGGAGGTAGGTCCCAGACTGATCAGGTAGAGTAAGAAGGTCATCGAGCAGATTCGGAACAGACTCCTTACTGCACAGAGCCGGCGGAAGAGCTATGCAGACAACCGACGGCGAGATGTCCAGTTTGAGGTTGGTGGCTCGATGTTCCTCAGAGTATCACCAATGAAGGGGATTCAAAGATTTGGAGTGAAGGGAAAGTTGGCTCCACGGTTTGTAGGCCCATTTGAGATACTAGAGCGAGTTAGACCTATAGTATACATACTCACTCTGCCACCTCAGCTAGTCGACATCCGTGACATCTTCCATATCTCCAGTCTACAGAAGTACGTATCAGATCCAGACCATATTCTCAGCTATGAGAACATGGGGATAGAGGAGGACTTGACTTATCAAGAGTAGGCAATGCATATACTGGATCGGATCATTCAGAGGCTGTGGAGGAAGGAGATCCCTCTGGTAAAGGTTCTCTGGAGGATCCAGAAGTATGAGGACGCAACCTGAAAACTAGAGGTAGAAATGATGGAGAAGTACCTAGAGTTATTCACGGGTAAGTCCTTGACTCCCTGGGTTGTTTCTCATTAAGGTTGTTATACACCTAGCCGATTTTCTCTTTTACCTCCACGTTCGCTCAAGTTTCGGGGATGAAACTCCCTTTAAGGTTGTTATATTTGTAACATCCCAAAATTCAGTCTTCGCATCATTTCGAAGTGGTTCGGGTCAGTTCGAACCTGAAAACTCGGTTAGGGTTTGGTGCTAGTATCAAAACCCCCTTAAATTGCTAAGACTCATGTATTTCAAGTCAAACCCTAGTCAAACAGTGTCAAAATGGTGCTATGTCTAGTATCATTGGTTTCCTCTCGTCGCAAGCTTTTTGGCGATGCTTGTTTTGCTCGATTCTGAGGTGCATAGCTCAAGTTAAGGTCAAAAGTAGTCACCAAGGACCTAAATGTAAGGTGAACCCAACCCTAAGGGAAATTTGGGCATTTCACCCAACTAAACCTATTCACAACCACCCATAAGGCCTATCTATGGACCCCTTGGGTCCCTTGGGTCGTCATTAGCCTTCAACCCTCTCAAATCAAGAGAGGAAGAAAGAAGGAAAATCTTGGATTTTCCATCTCAAAAATCAAAATTATTTTCACAGGGACCTTCTCATAATTTTGAGAAGTCTGAGCTTCCCACTACAAAAGTTGTGGCGCGGTGGCGGCGGGCAGCGAAAGCGCAACACGTGCTGGTGGCGAGGCTACGAGTGCGAGCGCGACTTCACGTGAATTCACGCAAAGCGGAAGCGCTGGGCCGTGGATCTTCGACGTGAGGCATATCAAGATGCACGGGTGCATGCGAGCAGTGATTCACAGGTGAGCGCACGGGTGAATAGGCATGTGATGCATGGCGTGTGTGGAGGCATGTGCGCAAGCATGACGGGCGGTGCGTGCATGGGCGTTTGGTCTGACTCTTGACCCCCTTACGCTGTTTCATCTTGTTAGAGGCCTTCCCAACCTCGGATTTCAACAAACAAGGTACCATTGGAATCGCATTGACGCGTATTATGCATTGCTATGATTTAATTCCACTTTTGATTTCATTTTCCTTATTGAAAAATTAGAAACGTAATTAGGCATCTCCGACCCCATCGTGGGTCCGATTGAACCAGGTCTTCTTCCTGGTGTGTGTGCAGATCCCGAGGTAGGCATGGAGACTATTTCCTAGGCCTAGTGCACATGGTTCAGAGTCACTGCGACCCTCAATTCAGTGCACAGGCCTAGGATTTGTTCTCTGAACCATGTACCCCTCTTTCAATTCAGTCGCCTGTGGACCCGTCCTATGCAATCTTTTTCCATATACCGCCTTGGTTAGCATTTGTTCTCCTTTATGCTGAGATTGGAACCCCTCTAGTGTTTTCCCTAATTTATGGGCACTTAAATGAGAAATAATCTATTTTATGTAAATGATGTAGATTAATGATCACATGTACCCTTGTTATGGCATGCATGAAACGAATACCGTTTTCAGTCAAATAAGTTCTGTTATTTTCAGTAGCATCTAAATAACATGTGACCACTGCCACAAGATTGAATCTACTTGTAAAAGAATAAGTTGAAGGATAATGTCAATAATTACAAATCCAGAAATTAGTTATATGAAGTTACTAAGGATTTTATGAATTAACAAAATATGAGATATAGTTATCTGGAAATTGACTATATAATATGACGGATATGGTAGGAAAATAAAAGATTAGATAACTAGTTTCAGCCCCACTACTTGTCGGGATTTGGGCCATAGCTTTAGGTCTTTTCAGTCTAGGTTCATTGGCTGGTTTAGGGAGTTGCTGGCCTCCCTACGACTCTTTGGTTAGGCTTAGAGGCCAACTGGGATAGCGGATTTGCAGGGCTCGAAGTTTGGAGCAGTCCTTTTGGTCGATGGGTGGGTCATTGGCTATTTGTAGTTTAGCGTACAAAGCTCTTGTACGTGTTCACGCTACACAACATAGCCGCCACCCCTTTTCGCGATGACCACAGGGTAACAAAGAATGGCGACTTGATGGATATAAGTAGCCCCCCTGACCAGGAGGGTGGCTTATATCAATCTTGCACCACAGGAAGTTACACGAGATCGTCTCGTGCCCGAGACATTGATTGACAGTTTGAGAACAGTAAGAATATGGGAAAATTGCATAAAATGAACTAGATATAAAATAGATTGTATATAGATGAACTATCAAGATAGTGCCTTTTTACTGTACTTTGTTACTTGTTTAGTTGTACTTCTCTACTCAGTTTGCACTGACATTTGTCTCGAGTTCCGGACTCGTGTTGCTGAGCAGTCGGGTGCCACAGCTGCTACTAGTCAAACCTCCACGGAATCGGGTCCTATCTAAGGAGATGGTTCGTATTGAGACGGTGGCTCATAGTCGTAGTTCCTTTTTGCTAGTAGAAGTTTATTTCTTGTCTTCTTGTTAGTTGTACGAGACTCATTTATTTCTGCTCTAAGTGAACTTTACTTTTATTGTCAGCACTTTTTTTTCATTTAATGCTTTATGAATGAATGCTGGCTATTGATGCTTTTATGACTCTTTGTTGGGTGACTGCGATCTTGTAGGTTTTTTGTGTTAGTTGTTAGCACAAGGTGACTCAGGCCTCGTCATTTGACAAGACTCGAGTCGTCATAGGGTGGGCTCGATTCTCCGTCACTTGACTTCTAAGGGCTTCTTGGGGTTTCCCCTGGTCCCTGAGTGCTTGGCGAAGCGCTCCCAGGTCCTGCTCTTCACACCCTCGAAGGAGTTGTCTAGCTGGTTGGACAACGATCCACACGCTGGCCCTCTCTAGGCGGGCATCGTTGGAGGAGCCTGGTAGGAACTCCTCTTGGGATGGCCGAGCATCAGCTTATCTCAAGGGTGGCTCCTAAGGGAGTGGTGCATGAGCTAGGGTCCACCATCCTTTCATGCCAGGACTTGGTTGCCGCTCCAGGCACTTCCAACAAGGGACCTCCATTTTCTCTTTCCTGAGTGGGTAGGCAATACGCACAGGGGCATATATCTGGGACCGTCGGATCTAGCTCTTGGTTCCTCTTCACTGGGCCACGCCTCGGGGAATGGGGGGTCTAGCTTGGGGACCTCAAGCGATGGGCCAAGGTTACCAGGGCGTGAAGACGCCGTGCCCCGACCAGGCCCCTCCGAGGGGAGGGAAGCCACGATTGGGACTGCGGGTGGTTACGACCATCGCAATAGTTCTCGCTCATAGGGATTGAGGCAGGGCGCTGGAGGGGCCTTTCCTCCCAATGATCAGATGCTCTATGGAGCGATGGCTCTTTCATTGGCGCTTCCCATAGACAACACCATTTGATGGGCCTTTTAAGGCCACCAATAGATTTGTTAGCATAGGAGGCGCTACTTAGCCATTAATCATCCATCGTGTAGGAAGATAGAGCGACAATCAAGCATACACAGGGGTGAACAAAGGCTTGGTTACCCAATTCGACCACAAAGGGTGTACGTCTAGGGGGAGGATGGAGCTCCCTGTTGGAATTGTAAATCGCATATTTGATTAAAATAGCATCATAGTATAGTTGCGAGATCCAATTCAACAAAAATTAATATAACGAGATGGTGAGTCCCGGTCAATCTCGGGGAGGCATTAAGATACGAGATTGATTTCTGATTCCTTTTACTTGCTTAAAGTTGGACCCCAATTTCTAAAGTGTGAGTTAGAGATGTGCCAATCACTTTGTTTACTCAGAAAATGAGTGCATGTGTCAAATATATCATGAATGTGAAAGTGTGAGTTGGCATGTCAACAACCTTGATAATGCGATGACGACTAGCAGAAAATAAATCGATCATTAATTCATTAATATCTTTGGGGACTGACACTTTGCTGCATTAAAATAAGAAATTGAATCAGGCAACTGATGATCACAATAGAGATAAAGCAAATGGTGATTTCATTTCTTCAAAATATGTCATCATTACAATCATAGGTAGAGGAAAGCTTGTACATGAAAGCTTAAAACAAGAATTTGAGCAAATAGAAAATCAATGCATGCATGAATCTAAGAAATATTATGCATGCATCATTCAGGTAGAGGATCACTATGCTATTAATCAGAAAATTAATGTAGAAATTAAATACGAAGAACATCTATCTAGCTAATAGAACTTAGGGCATTGGAGGTGGTCTCCAATGGTCGTGTGGCTTAAGGTGGTAAGAGGGAAGAGAGGGATGACCAAGGAGGTTGGCCAACCTCTTGAGAAGGTGATGGAGGTATGCACTAGCCTTGGACATGAAGGTAGAAATGATGGATGTGATGGAGCTCATGAGATGGTGTGCACATGAATGGAAGCTAAGGCTAGATGGAGGTCCATGGTCGTCCAAGGGTGTTGTTACGACCCGGTTCCCAGATCCCTACAGGACCTGAGACCGACTCGCCTCGACTAAACCCAAGACCTAGTCGTCCAACGAGAAAAAACCAAAAGCAGAAAATAAACTACATTCACACATGCAATATAACTAGGCATAAAGAAAAACAAGACGAAGAGGTACAACAGAGCTAAAGTCTCAACAAAGTACAACATGCCATCACAACAACAATAGCGGAACAGAAAAGAGAAATAACAGGTACAATAAAATAGAGTTCTAGTACTCACTACAACAGCAGAAGACTAAAGAGCTGGAAAGAAACGACTACGGTTGGGCTCGGCTGGGCCTAGCACCCTCTACAACTGGAAACTAGGGCTGCACAACTCCTGGTCCTGAACAAGGTTATGAAAAGACAGAGTCAGCTAACGCTGAGTAGAGTGGTGTTTACATTACTTATGTGCAAGTAAAGTAAAACAAACAGCCAGGTTTTATTCTCATTTCTATTCATCTCATCCATGTGTTTCTGGTTCATTTATTTCACAAAGGATCCAAGTATTTCTTGATCTTGCTTGTTCCTCATGGGAACGATCTTGATTGCAGTCTTTTCCGTGGAGTAGAAGGTACACCCGCTGTAGTCCTACACCCAGTCAACCACCCCGAGGTCACTATTGCGACGTAGCGGTGACTACGGCATATGTGATAAGTGCATGGGTAGCTACCCCGCACTGACACACGGTCAGTCATTTCCACTAGCGGGTACACCTAAGATACAGCACGGAATAGTATAGGGCCTTGCCCTCTCAGAACAAAGGTCTCGCCCCTCAGAACCAAATAAGGGTCTCGCCCCTCCACAGTCCACATACCCTCTTCTGGCTACCCCGGTTTGCCCAACGGGCCTGACAAAGTCGATGTAAGGTGGTTAGCTTAACCTCGGGCCCCGTGGGGTGGCTAGCTACCTCCCTACACTAGTAACACGCCTTGGTACCACATACGTAAGGGCCTATAGGAGTCGGTGTAGAGTGGCCAATCCTAACCCCGGGTCTCAACCCAAGGACGGCTAGCTCCGCTCTACACTAAAAGAATCACTGTGCTCCTTGGTACCACGTACGCAAGGGCCAACTCACTTCCTGTCTATACACGGAATTCCTTTCATATCCAGGAGTTTTCCTCCTAATTCCTCGTAGGGTTCACGTACTGTATTCATTCCATTTATCAGTATTCAAATCTCATGGTTCATAACTCATTCATCATCCATATACAGGCAGCTCGTGTTTTCACAATTTAATTCTAAATCATATACATGCAACTTGTGGTTTCACAGTTCAATTTCTCATTCACATACAGGCAACTTGTGTTTTAGCATGCATCTCGAGTAAACAGAGTAGCTCAACATCAGGCTCATACGCTTCTACCCTAGGGTTCATTCCACATCCTAGAGATTTAATCAATTTAATCTAAGCAAGCAAATTCTTTATTCACATCTTAACAAATGAATTAAATCACTCTACCGGGTATCACGAGAGGAATGGGTGCCTACACCGCAAATCTCGTCATCTCTGCAAGCCCCGAACACGCCATCGGCTGGTAACCTATACCAACGACTAATTTTCATCAGATGAGATCAAAACAGTAGGTACTCAACATGAACATGTAGAGAAACTTGAGTGGAAAACAACGGTACTTCATTTGCCAAAAATCGACTCTGTTTGGGCCCTAAACGGGCCAAAAACACAATTACTGTTTAAAATCAAACATCTAGGACTATTCCCAAACGTCTTAAAAGATGTTAGATCTTACCTCTCACTTCCTGTGGCTGCTTCAGACGTTTGGACTCCTCTACAACCGTCTAAGGGAAATCCCAGATGTCGGACCTTCCTTCTAGTCGTCTGGAAATGCCGTCGGGCGTCTGGCGAAGTGGTCAGACATCTAAAAGTGCCTAGAAAGGCGCATCGCATGCCTTTCCAATGCCCTGTAGCTACATACGAAGATGCATACCCATTTTTAGCCAACAAGTCCTATGCTACGGTCTGCATGGCGGAAAGTAGTGCAGAAACACATACCTCCGAGCGAAAAATGTGTTTTCAGACGTTCGACTTCGGCTCTGGATGTCCTGATGCTTCTCCAGACATCTGGTCACTGTCCCAGATGGCTGATACTGGAAAGCCAGTATCCAGAACTTCCTCTCACGATCCTTCTCCTCCGCGCAAACTCCTCCGCACTGCTTGTAGCTACTATGCCAGCCACCTCAGAAGGTCATGAAGCTCCCTTCGCGAGCTCCCCCTCCTCGCATGGCTCCGAACTCCTTCAGCTCGAGCATGCAAGCTCCGCGAACCTCTCTAGAGCTCTTCCCCTCGAGTTCCTCCTCGAGCTCACGCCACCGTACCCACAGCATGGCACTCCCCACATGAGAGCTCTTCCGCCGCACCTCCTCTCCCACACTCTCCTCTCACTCCCTCGCCCTCACTCTCCCCTTACTCCCCCCCTCACTCTCTCACTCTCACTCTCCCCAGCTCTCCCCTGCTCAACCTCGTTCTCCCTCCTCGCCAAGAAGGTGGAGGTAGCTGGCGCAAGGGAAAGGTGAAGGTGGCGGTGGCTGGAGTGGTCGGGGTGGAGTGGAGATGGAGTGGTTTAAATAGAGGAGGTTAGGGTTTGGGTGAGGAGAATGGAGGGGGAAAAAGGAAAAAGATGCGTACGTGACACCTGCATGTTGAAAACAGGCGAATGTACAGTTTTCCCCTACTTTCAGATGTTCGGCCCTCAATCCAAATGTCTGGATAGACGTCTGACCAATCTCCAAGACGTCTTAAATATCCCAAGGGTGGTGGGTCATTTCAGGTGTGCTTACATAGACTAAGGGAGAGACCCTCTAGAGAAGGGTAGAGTTCTCTAGAAGATCCTCCCTTATGGCCGACAACCCCATTTGAAATGGGTCTTCATAGATCCACATTTCATGGGTTGGTTGGTGGACTCCTTGAAAGACTAAAAATAGTCTTTCAAGGTGGTGCCATTTGTAGAGGGTTCTAGAGATCTCTAAAGTGGATGGCTAGGTGTGGGTGTGTGGGTGTGTGTGCATGACTACATGGGTGTGGTTAGGTAGTCTAGGTCGAGTCCTATAGGTCTATGTGATTGGGTTTAGGTAGGTTCCTAGAACTAGGGTTATGAACCTTAATACTAATGTGAAAGTGCAATTAAACTCATTACAAGTTTAATTGAGTGGATGTGTGTCTAATTGGGAGAGAAAATACCCAATTAGGTCTAGCTTGAGTCAATTGGGCTCTCACTGAGTCCAATTAGACTTGTGTTGGTTGAGATTTAAGCTCAATTGGACTCTATGAGCCCAATTGACTAGGTAGAGTGTAATTAACTTAAATCAAGTCAATTGGGTTTAGTGAGAACCTAATTAGGTTCTTAGGAGGGTCATAGGGTAGTGTACTAGGCTTAGGGCACCTTAATTAGGTTCTCTAGGGTGTAGAATTGGGTTTAGGGGCTTAGAAAATCAAGTTCTAGGCTTGATTTCAAAAATAATGATTGCAGAGGGGTTCCAAAGGTTTGATTTAACAATCAGGTGACTTATACTTCAAAATCAGAAATACAAAACTCTGGTTTGGGCATCTAAAGTTGAATCAAGGTGAAGTTTAGCTTCTGTCTTGTAATTCTATAGAAATTGGACGTCTGACACCTTGTCTGGACGTCCAATATTCTAGCAAAATTGGGTTCTAAGTCTACGGTAGTGTCTAAGGGTTCTGGATGTCCAACAACCTACCTAGACGTCCAAATATGGGTTGGAATAAGGGTTTTGAGGTATCCTAGGCTAAGGTGACATAATATAAGGGTGGCTAGGGTTTAGGATGGTCTCTAGGGCTATCTGATTAGCCCATATTTGTGGGCTATTTAAGTATTTAAGTGCCTAGACATTAAGTTAATTTTAACATTTAGATAGCATACATTAGGATGTAAATAAATTAATTCATATTTTTAGCTTAAGTGCATAATTCATATGTGGCATCCACATCTAAATGCATTTAGCATTAACCTAGAATTGCATGCATTTTATTAGTTAATTAATTAGGTGCATTACCTATATTATTTTAATTAAAATAAAAGTTAAGGAGTTATGCATAAATAATCCTATTTATCTTTTTATTATTCTTTTCCTTCTGCAGGAATAGCTCCACCTCTCCTCCTTCAGCCATACCTCTTTAAAGGCCGTGAGAAGTGGATCTACTCCAGCCTCTCCATTTCAAACCCATGTGCACGGCTACAAAGGGAGGAGACGACCATGCAACGGGAGACACCGGCCCACTCCACCACCGTGTACTCCACTCCACCACCGTGGTCTCCAAGTTTGAGCAACACCACACCGTGGGCCGGCGAGGTGATAGCTCGCCGCGCCAATCCGGTGAGCTTGGCTATCACAGTGCAACTACCAGATCTCCCTCCCTATCCACGCACCACCAACACCATCTTCTTCTTCTTCTTCTTCTTCCTCTATTTTCAAAACAAAATCATCCCAGCATCCTCCTTACTACACCTCAGCCCCACAGACGCAGCAGCGCACAACCTCCTGCGTGCGCTCCTTCGCCATTCCAGACCACACGCCCTCCAGCTCCACCGTGGCAGGCGCGCGCACCCCTTGTTGCGTGCACCGACCTCCACGCTCCAGACCCTAGCGCATGGCCGCATGCGCAAAGCTCGCGCTACAGCAGCCACCACACCCGCACTCCCTGCAGCGCGCCATCGATGCTTGCAGCAGCAGCGGCCACACGTCCTCTAGCCCACCAACCCTCTCCTGCACATGAAAAGCATGCGCTACAGCTGCCACTTCGCCCGTGCACAAAGCACGCTACACCTCCTCCTGCATGCCCTCCAACATGCAAGGACGTCCGTTCGTTGTGCCTCCAGCGAGCAGCACCTCCAACGGCCTCCCACACCGCGCACGTGCGTCCCCCTGCACTCCTCGCCTCCAGCCGTGTGTTGACCTTCTTCAAAGTAGCAGCAACCAACCCATCGCTGCCACCCTTCTCTGCTCTGTTTGACCACCTCGAGCCACCCTGCACTTCGCCACAACCACCATCGCGAAGCCCTCGCCTCACTCATCTCCTACTCCAAGTCTCACCTCCAGCCGTGGCCTGCCGTGCACGCACGCCAAGCTTGAAGGAATGCTTTGTTTTCTCCTCAATTAGTTATTACATGCAATGCCATTGCCAACATTCTAATTTTTGGTTAATTAATATTTAATTGTGGATGTTTTATGGTACAACCCTCATGTTTTACATAAAATGCTCATTCAACATATCTAGAAATTGTTAGCATATTCCAGAGGGGATTTCGACTCAGTGTTTGGGGGAAATTTTTGGTGAACAATTGTCTGTGACTTTTGCAAGTTTAGACAGGCTAGTGTCTCCCTGTGGATACGACCTGCTCTTTCGAGTGGTTAATTTTCAATTGTTTTGATTAGTAGATTTTTCCACCACTTAGAAATACAATGACAAATCTTCTTAATCATCATTAACGAAAGTGAAAAATGACTCGTCAAATGGCACTATTGCCGGGGAGGCAACGAGCCTGTTAAACTTGCATTCATTTATTTATTGGTTCACACATTATTTTTGAGGCGTATTTAACTTTGATCTTGTTGGTGTGAGGTACTCATATCTGCTTGACGAGTTGTTGCACCAGCCTCAGCTACATCGAGGTGGACCTTGTTTCCACTTCTCGGAGGACACTGGGAGCTCCATTTCTGAAGGTAGGAGCTCAACGCACTATGATGGGCCTTGTCTCCACCACCGAAGGAGGACATCTGGAGTGATCATCTTCATCTCCATCGATTTTTTTCAGTAGATAGAATTTAGGTTTTAGAACTTAATTTTCCTTGCACATTTGTTTGAGACCCTTGTTCTGGTGTACATTTTAGGGGTTTGTTCCCCGACTTTCTTCTAGGCCCGTGTTAGGTAACTATTCGGGAGTCTGTTCCCATTTATTTAGACTTAGATTTTTATTTTCTTTCATGGATTGATTTTTCATTATTTGTGCATAGGGAGGTAAAAATAAAAAAACACGAGCTGCCTGTTAGAAGCTGCCTACCCATAGGTCAAATCATTTAGGATTGAATGAGCAGCATCTAGATCCAATTTCCTATCTTGCATATTGCATGAAGAATGCTGGCATCAGGTATGCACTTCTAACTTTGCATTTCTACCTATCATGCAAATGCATTTGGATTAATTTCAAGACCACCTAATTGTATTGAATAGATCTAAGAAGTGGTCACATTTAATTTTTTGTAAAAAAAGGGACTAATTAAAGGAGGGACATTTAAAAACCAAGGATTTGATTTTCAAACTTAGCATGAGATTCAAAATTCAAAATCTTTTGCGGTGTATGCACACTTATATCTATTGCACTACGGCATATTTTTAGGCACTCGAATTTGGAACCAATTGGACTAGAGCCTCCTATTACTGGGGTCTAAAGTGACTCGAACTTTAGTTCAGAGGTGAAGTTGCCTCCAAACCTTGCGAATTGAGGGTAATTAAGAAGTACTGCGAAAGTAACGCTTCAGAGGAAGGGCTTGACCCTACTTGCATCCCTCTTTGCCTTGTTTGGTGGTGACTAAACTTTTTGGACTTTAGGGAGGATCACCTAAGTCCCAGTTAGGTCTTCTTAGGCGTATCGTAGGTCGACAAGTAGACACATAAATGTTTAGATAACTTGATTTGTCACCTACAAGTGGACTTAAATCTCAAATGACTAACGGATTAAAGACTTAAAAGGTCCTCTGATTTGTGTTTTCTTGGGGAATCTGATTGTGGTGTGAGTTAGAATGGACCACGTTGACTTTCATCCTTTCACATCTTGCCCACACCCTTACCCCCACTCTGCGATCTTTGATCCCATACACCGAGATGGTCCATCCTTTGATGGACATAATGACAGTCATTGGGATCCGTTTTACTCCTATTATAGGAGCATTGGCCTAGTTAAGCCCCAAATCAGTGAGCAGAACTTAGGAGTGGGATTTGCCTTGCCTAAATATCCCACACACCATAGAAATACCCAACCCACCCTCTTTGAATAATTATAATGGTTGGATAGAAACTTCTAGTTACTTTAAGCCTGAGCCTGATTTCTCTCCTAATAGTAATGATGATTTCTCCTCCTTGAAGATGGAAATTCAGAAAATGCAAGATGAAATGATTGAATTGTTAGGAGAATCTTCGAGAGCAGGCCAACAAGAAAAAGAAGACATTAGCCATCCAACCTATCCCATTGAGGATGACGTGCACCACTCTACGCTAGATGCATCCCTCGTGGGAGAGCCATACCTTAAGTTGGAGGGAAATTTTGGGGATTATGTAAGGGAGGATAGCTACTTTTCGAGGATTGATTTTGAAACCTCCCCGCTAGATGACACTTCCTTGAGAGGTCCATGCCTTAAGTGGGAGGAGGATATGTATGAAAGTAGCTATACATGGGATGAAGAAAGGTGGCAACCCGAGGAAGAAAATGATCAGGTTGAGTATCCACCTGAATTATATTGGAGTCAAAAGAAGGGAATGATGGTACCATTGGAAGACCTTGATCCCGATGATAGTATTTTCGTGACATTTGATGAAGTGGGTCGAAGTCAAGTTGTTAATCCCACCCTCCCTTCTGATCACGAGATGGAACTCAAGCCCACCCTTAGGGAACCTAACCCTAAAGAAATACACCTATCTGAGGAGTCTAATGTTACCAGTGTAAACCATGTACCCCAGAAAGAGTGCCCTAGGGGATCTACTGAGATTTTAGATGATTCTAGACCTCGGGTATATGATGGATCGTATGATGAGGAGAAGGATGAATTATATGAGGAACCTACATTCAAGATTTGAAGTGATACTAAGGGTGATTATGTCTTATTTGAAGAATTAGCCCCCGAGGATGTCACAAAGTTGACCAAATTAGGTTTCCTTAGCACATCCATTGATGATATCTCTCCTCATGATGAAATAATTGAAAATTTGGAAGCAACTTCTGATATTAATGTGGATTCACATATAGACTCCGGGGAGGATTTGAGTAAAGAACAAGAACCCGGGGATGACATTGATAGGATAATCCCTAGATTTGTTTCTTCCAACCTGCCTTCATTTGATTCGGAGTCATCCTCTGATTCGCCTATGTCTGAAGGCGAAATGTTGACCCCATAGGTTGAAATGATCATTAATGAAGTGAAAGCAGATACTTCTGATAGTGCAAGGAATTCTAGGGATGCAATTGAGGAATTGGAAAGATTGTTAGGGATGGACACCGAGCCAACTAAACCCAACTTAGATCTTATGACCATCCCGCAACCTCGAAACTTAGATACCCTAGACGACCCTTGGCTTAAAGACATGCTCACTACTATTTTGACCGGGGGGTTTAACAGACCAATATCTCTTGTAATGGAGTATCGAGTATGCATTGATGATTTCTTTGGTCAATCCATTACCTTGGGGGTTTATCTCTGCACCATTCCTTCCCCATTTCCTTTAAAGGATCCTTGTCATCCTCCCCTTACCCCTTTGGAGGTTGTTATGCCAGTTTATCCTTTAGAACCACCTCTAGTGACCTGGGATGATTTCATTCCCATCCTAGTTGGGCAAGCATTTGCTATCAGGATTCATCATCAGCTCGCCAACATTCTAGGTTACCTGTTTTCTAGGCTAGCGTTACTTTGCTCATTGTTAGGCCTATTTCTTTGGTTTTGGAACTTGACTTGCAGGTTCTTTGGTTACTCGGTTGCCAACAAAATAATAGTAGGCCAACTCTGACCCAGGTAACTCTTCTATGCAATGAGGACATTGTAGATTTTAGGCATGGGAGGTGTACGTGGGGATATACATAGCATTTATACATAGTGCATTCATTCATTTAGTTAAAGCATTCCACATTGCATACATTTGCATCAAAAAAAAAAGAACAAAGAGAAAAACATTTTGTATTATTGAGCTTAACTTGCTGGGCCCTACATTCTTAAGCAGACCAAAACTTTAGGTTAGACTATGTTGATTCTAGGTATCGAACTTTAGAAGCTAAGTAACCTACTAGCTTTAGACCTTTAAGGTCCTTTGTGGACTTAAAAACTTAACTAGGAGCTAAGTTGCGGACCATTCCTCAAGAGGTTGAGGAAGGAAAGCTAGAGATTGAGTTAAAGGTTGGGTAGTACCAGAAGTCTTATTCTACCTTTTGGTTTACGGGTCCTCGTAACCGAAGCATCCACATTTCACACACACTTGGTCTTGTGTAAATAGTGATCACCGTAATTCATTTCTTAAAGAAAAGTTGGTTCTCTTAGTTTTGACTTAGGAGAAGCTTGAAAATAAAATTTGATTGGAAGAGTTCCTGCCGCAGGAGAGGTGGAGTACATACTCACCTTGAGGATGCGATAATAACATGTCACCTCCTTGGTGCTTGTCTCTTAGGATATCCATCCTACTGGGGGCATGTAAGCGCATTGTGCGGTTCAGGTACCATGGGCGGCACTATCTCGAAGTGCCGATTACTACATGCTTGAATTTGCTTAAGAAATCCATGGGCGATACTATCTCGAAGTGTCGATTGCCAGGAGTTCTTGGGGTCGCTATGGGCGGTGCTATCTCGAAGCATCGAAAGCCAAGCACCCTTCGAGGTACGGTGATGGGGATAATGAATCCGACACAGAGCATGTTGATAGCTGATCCAAGGTTAGACTTAGAGGAATCAAACAAAAATATATATATTAAAAAAAAATTCTTTTTCGTCTCTTGGTTAGCAAGCATACCAACCTCAAATAACTCAAATCAATGCACATGCACGGATGCTTTAATCTCGGGGATCAATAAACCCTAGGATAGAGTTAGAAATCAGGGAAACCTGTGCCTGCAACTCACCTTTAGCCGACCTAGTTTGTAACTTGGCAACTACTTGGGAACCTTAGGTCTAAAGTTTGAAATTAACATGTTACTAAAGTAAGACCGATTGGGTTGGCTAGTCCACTTGGAGAGCTAGGTTATTGCTTGAGTTTGCTAGGGACTAGCAAAAACTAGGCATGTGGGTATTTGATTAGCCCATATTTGTGGGCTATTAAGTATTTAAGTGCCTAGACATTAAGTTAATCTTAACATTTAGATAGCATACATTAGGATGTAAATAAATTAATTCATATTTTTAGCTTAAGTGCATAATTCATGTGTGGCATGCATATCTAAATGCATTTAGCATTAACTTAGAATTGCATGCATTTTATTAGTTAATTAATTAGTGCATTACCTATATTGTTTTAATTAACATAGAAGTTAAGAAGTTATGTATAAATAATCCTAATTATTTTTTTATTATTCTTTTCCTTCTGCAGGAACAGCTTCGCCTCTCCTCCTCCAGCCATACCTCCTTAATGGCCGTGAGAAGCAGATCTACTCCCGCCTCTCCATTTCAAACCCATGTGCACGGCTACAAATGGAGGAGGAGACGACCATGCAACAGGAGACACCGCCCCACTCCACCATCGTGTACTCCACTCCACCACCGTGGTCTCCAAGGGTGAGCTCCACCACACCGTGGGCCGATGACTCGCCACACCAATCCAATGAGCTTGGCCATCACCATGCAACTACCAAATCTCCCTCCCTGTCCACGCACCACTAACACCATCTTCTTCTTCTTCCTCTGTTTTCAGAACAAAACCATCCCCGCATCCTCCTTGCTACACCTCAACCCCATAGACGCAGCAGTGCGCAACCTCCTGCGCACACTCCCTTGCCATTCTAGACTGCATGCCCTCCAGCTCCACCTTGGCAGGCGCACACACCCCATGCTGCGTACGCCGACCTCCATGCTCCAGCCCCTAGCGCACGCATGCGCATGTAGAGTGTGCGCTACAGCAACCACCACGCCCACACTCCCTGTAGCGTGCCATTGACGCTTGCAGCAGCAACGACCGCATGTCCTCCAGTCCACCGACCCTCGCCCGCGCGCATAGATCACGCACTACAGCTGTCGCTCCGTCTGCATGTAGAGTGCGCTGCACCTCTGCCCGCACGCCCTCCAACAGCTCCGCCCACGCACCTCCAATGCACAGGGACGTCCGTTCGCTGCACCTCCAGTAAGCAGCACCTCCAGCGGCCTCCTTCATCGCACGCACGCATCCCCTTGCACTCCTCCTCGCCTTCAGCCGTGCATTGAGCTGCTTCACAATAGTAGCAACCAACCCATCGCCGTTGCCCTTCTCTATTCCGTTCGACCACCTCGGGCCACCCCGCACTTCACCGCGACCACCATCGCGAAGCCCTCACCTCACTCATCTCCTACACCAAGTCTCACCTCCAGTCGTGGCCTACCGTGCACGCACGCCAAGCTCGAAGGAATGCTCTATTTTCTCTTCAATTAGTTATTACAAGCAATGCCATTGCCACCATTCTAATTTTTGGTTAATTAATATTTAATTATGGATGTTTTATGGTACAACCCTCATGTTTTACATAAAATGCTTATTCAACATATCTAGCAATTGTTAGCATATTCCAGAGGGGATTTCGACTCAGTGTTTAGGGGAAATTTTTGGTGAACAATTGTATGTGACTTTTACGAGTTTAGACTGGCTAGTGTCTCCCTATGGATACGACCCACTCTTTCGAGTGGTTAATTTTTAATTATTTTGATTAGTCGATTTTTCCACCACTTAAAAATACGACAAATCTTCTTAATCATCATTAACGAAAGTGAAAAATGACTCGTCACTATCCTAGGTCTAGGAAGGGTCCTATGTTCTTCATAATTTAATTCCTACATTAATATTCTACTAGTAAGGTAGTATACCTCTTCCCTACATAATTTCTTCATATTTATTCTACAGCTTCTGCTCCTACTCTGCTGCAGCTCTGGCTTCTCCCTTTCTTCATCTCGAGCTATAGGCCACCTCCTGAGCTTCCTATTGCCTACAATTCAAATAATGCACTAATTAGTACATTATAACATTATTTTATGAACATCTAAGGCAGGAAAGATGTAATGTATGCTATTTATGCATGAGTTACACTACAATTATGCTAAGTTCTAACTTAATTTAGGTCATTTAAGTATTATGATTGCTGCGCAAACACTCCCAACTATGCACTAGAATCCATGGGGATTACATGGTATTACATGATTTCTCTCCCTTTCCTGAGGAGGAGACCCCCTCTTCTAAGGGGCTCCTTCTCTATTTATAATCTGGTGGAGGAGGCTCCCCCACTCGATGGGCTTTGGTACCCCTAATTGTTAGGCTACATGGTAGCCGTCAGGGTGTAGGTGATTAGGCCCATCTTATCGTATCTTCTGCCCACGCTACACTGAATCTTTTGGCAGGCCGAGCAATGATTGCGTCGGATTTGCACGTGGAAAGGTTCAAAGTTTGGAAAACCCGTCATCGTAGTTCGATTCGCAAGAAAATCAGTCGATCAGATAAAATTTATAACTGAAATGTGAAAAGTGAGTCTCAGGTCAAACACGGGGAGGCGAACATTTGCTTTTGAAAATCCGTGTTTCTCTTTTTATTTGTTTTTGTCATTTTTATCTTTTTTAATTTTTTTGGTATTTTTAGCAAGCAAGAGATCAGGTCGATGAATTCTAACTAATCTACTTGCAAAATAAAAGAGAGAGAGATAGAGATAGAGAGAGAAACAATCATGTATTTTTATGGTCAAATGTTTCTTACAACTAAGAAAGCGAGAAATTTATACTACAAAAGAAATAAAGATAAGGATAGGTGAGAGAAATCCCCCTCGACAATCGCTTGGAGGATGACTCGCTCTGACATCGCTTGGAGGAAGGTGGTGAGGAGCGGGACGAACGAGGATGGAGCCAAAATACGGTGGGCGGGGCAGGATGGCGTCGTGGCGAGGATCTTCTTCCCGAAGGGAGGTGAGAAGACGGCCACAAGATGCTCCATGAATGGGGATGAGAGGCGGGAACAAATATTTTTTTTACTCTAGAGGAGCATCCCGGGCTTGGGACAAGAGCTCTCTAGATCCTTGGAGGTGGTGAGAGGAAGAAAAGAAGAGATGAAGAAAAATGGGAGGGGTAGGGGTCCATTTATAGTGGAGGAAAAAATCAAATTCGTATACAGGACATTTAGTGACGGACATAAACGTCGCTGAAGGTCCGCCGCAAACGTTGCTGAACACAGCCCACGCGCCCACCAATCCTATGCTAGCGCGCACTCCATGCACACGTGTCGCACGTGCGCGCTACGCTGCCCCTACCGCTGCCTTGCGCACTCCAACACTACACTTGCGCGTGCGTGCCTCCACGCATGCGTGTGCGGTGGCACGTGCATGCGCATGGGTAGCCTAGGTTGTGCCACGTGATGTGCGACCTAGGCCGTCCATCTTCTTTCTGTTGCAGGGGCTACTACATAGGTCGGATTGAGTCGATTTTCGCGCCTTTGGGCTACGATCGTGGACCCGAATCCATCCTCGCGGTAGGATTTGTCATTTCAAGCTCCGAATTATGTCACCTAGTCCCTTGGCCGTTGATCTTCCTCGTATTGCATATGGTGCTACGGGACTCCGATCAAGGCAATTTTAGAGGCATTGGACTTCGATCGTCATCCTGATCAGATCCATATGGTCGGATCGTCAATTTGAGGCTCCAAAATAAATCTCCTTCTCTCCTAACCACAAAATGAATGTAATTAACCTAAAATATACACAACTACTCTAAATGCAGAATAATGCATGATATGAAATATTTATAATATGGAATGCAAATCTAAGCCTAGGAACATGCATAAATAGGCATTTTAACCTAAATGGATGTGCCTACATCATACCCCCAAGCCTATCTTTTGCTAGTCCCTAGCAAAATTAAACTACATGCTATGTATAAAAATAGAATTTGGACTCGATTTCTAAGGCCTAAGTTGTTTATTAACAATAGAGAATTTAATCTAAGGTCCTAAACTACGAAAACTCAACAATACCAGGGTGTCTACTAAAATGCAGACCACCCAAGTCCTCGCCTTATTTATAAAGGGAAGATACATTTTTTTATTTTTTCTTTTCTAATTTTTTTTTACTTTTGGAGTTTGATAGTTTCAAGATAACTTTTTACGGTTACCCGACCCGCCCAAGACTTCAAAAGGACTCTAAGTGCTAAGCATCTTGTGAAAAGGTGATAGACTCACTAGGCAACCGTTAAAATGGACTTCAAGTTTCAATGACCCTAGGTAACCTTAAAGATTTCTACCTAAAGGTTTATCTTTCCGATCAGTAGCTTTCTCCCTACTTTTTTTTCCTTTTTTTATGGGGTCAACACAAGGGCAAACCAAGTGTATATCTCCTCAGTTTATTCTACTTCCCCGCTTCTTCCCTAAGTATTTTGGGAATTATTTGTACATTTTTGTGAGCTGGGCTCTAGATAACTGGCCAATGAGCTGTTACCTACGGTAACTTGCTAGCCATACTCATGCGGTGAAGTGTGGTTTATTTT
The DNA here is from genome assembly GCA_037157565.1 of Thalassia testudinum. Classification (NCBI taxonomy): domain Eukaryota; kingdom Viridiplantae; phylum Streptophyta; class Magnoliopsida; order Alismatales; family Hydrocharitaceae; genus Thalassia; species Thalassia testudinum. Next base: position 9,250,609 of record JAZHRO010000058.1, on the reverse strand, counting down.
TTTATTTTCTCCTTTTCTCTAATTTTTTTTCTTTTTGGGTACTTTTCTTTTCTTTTTCCTAAGTAGGTGGCTTCCCTGGTCAAAGATTTACCTAAAGGTAGTATGAAGAGATGGTCGTGTGGCTAGGCTCTGGACAACCGGCTGATGAGTTGTTACCACCGACAACTTGCCAGCCATACCACCTTAGACAGTTCATTAGCTACCCAATTTCCGTAAAAACCACCAGAAAGTGAGTTAGTGCAAATAGTGTGTAGATGGTTAGACTTAAAATCCCCTCAAATCAGAGGGCGGGTTGATAAGTCGTGTACTTATCATTCCAATTTTTCACCAAATTAAAGTAAAAGTACTTGGCGAGGACCCGAGACTAAGTCCACATTCAAGTAGACACCCGAGCTAATTAAGCCTGAAGACCTGAAGAGTCTAAGTGTTTAGGTCCTATCGTATCAATTCCTAAAGTTAATAACTTCCAAAAGCCTAAGTTCTCTTCTCCTAATTCTATTTTTTTTTGTCTTTTTGAATTTTCAATTTTTTTAAGAAAATAAAAGAAATTCTATAAGGCTAATGAAATAATTTTAGGATTAAGTATCCACCCCCCTATTCCTAAATGATGCAATGCCCTCATTGTAGAAATAGAGACATGAAGAGGGTGGAATAGTAGAATATCACCTAAATTTTGTGACAATCCAGTCAGCTCCGCAAAGAACGTGGAATATATACACGTGCTAAATTTATTGCCTTCAGCTAGGCATAATGTATATACAAAGAAGAATTTGAGAATTCACAAGCACGGATCAGAATCAAAATAAAAATATTGATCCTCAAACTCGCTAACAAAAGAAGTCCACAGATGTGGACCATATTACATTGCAGACCCATGCCCCAGGGTCGAGTAGTTCTCAAGTTCTGGATGAAAATCACCTAGAATCGGAGATTAATGTTCTTGCGGGGTTGGGCCTGCAGTTTGGTGGTGTGCAACCCAAGACTAAAGTGGCAGACAATGAGTAGATCTAATTCACTCAACTCAGGTGTCCACTTAAAGTTCAGCTCAGGAAGATAGTCAATTATTCCGAGCTTGAGTTGCACATGAAAGATATCATAAGGGTCCTGGGAAAAAGTAAGTGGTTTCAGGTCAATAGGTACCCTTAGATCCAAAATCGTAGTTCCCTCAGAAATAGCTTCCCAGATTCTTATTTCCAACTTCCTATCCTCCAAGATCAAGGTTTCTGGGACCTCCATATCATTGTACACCCCATCTAAAATACCCAAGTCCAATAATTGTGGCTGAATCAGGATTAACTTGGGCATAATGATTTCAAAAGCTAGCTTTTCGGGGTGTGGATGAGGAATGGGGTCACTAATTGAATCATCAAGATCCGGATCCTCCAAGTTAACCCCAACCGAATCAAATTCCTCTATTATCGGGCTATCAAATGGTTCATCATATTCCTCAGGTCCGTTTGTCTCACTAAAATCATCTTCCTTAAGCTCCAATGAGACTTCACTAAGAGATTCCTCACCCTCAGAATCAAAGCATTCATGATCCTCATTTATATATGTCTCAAAATCATATGTCATTTCATGGTCCATGGAGACATATTTTTCGTCATTCCCTGGCTTTGGGATCTCGGGTGAGAAACTCGATTCATCCTCAATGAGTTGCCCTAGCCCAACCTAGTCATCCCAGGTCTCAGCATATGTATCCCTCTGACAGGTGCTTGAGCAGGTTCAAACATTGGTTCTCCTGAAAGGGGTTCATCTTGAGAATCATCCCAAGATTGGACTAAGGCTAACGGAGAGATTTTCGCTTAGTTGTGATAGCAATAGAGGATATGTCGTTGTAATTAATGTGGTGGAAATCTCTCAATCAAAACTAAATATCAATTTTAACCACAGTAAAGATGTCGTATCTACAGGGAGGAATAGACCAATAAATTCACAAAAAGAGGAATATAATGTTCGTAGACACTTTTGTGACTTTAATACGAAGAATATGCTAATTTAAACGGAGCTCCAAAAGTTCAGGGTTAGTTTGCAATTTTCACATTAGGAATTAAGCTCCAAAAATATGCATATGATGCATGTGTAATGGCATATCATATAAATTCAACTTGCATGCAAATTTGATTTGAAATTCAATGTAGAATCATGCACATAACACAAGTAAAATAATTTCAGGAAAGTCTAAGTGCATCAATACAATGTGGCCAGAATAAAATATGAATATATAATTGGAAATGGCATTGAATGTAATTATTAATTGGGAGAAGAACAGAGGATTTCTCCTCCCTCTTCCTCATATGGGCGGCCATGCACAATTGGCGGCGAGGGTCGACGGGGAGGTGCGCCTCGACGAGGGCTACGTAACGGTGGTGACGCGACAGCCAGACGGAGGAGGATGGCCGCCGGCCTGTTGGCTATTGGAAGAAGACAGCTGCGTGTGGATGCACGGGCAACGTCGCTTCTGCAGCGTGCTGGGTGCGCATGCGCTCAAGGTGTGCAGGGCGAGCGTTGGAGTGGCCTGCGGGCGTTCGCATGCTGCCGCCTACGGGCACTTGGCGTGGGGGTGCCTGTGGGCCAAATGGCGCATGGGCGGTGAGAGGCTTGGCGCTATGGCGCGCAAGGACGCTGAGCGCCTGCGGGCAGGCTGAGGTGGGGCGCTTGCGGGCGATGGCGTGGTGAGGGCAGGCGGTGCAGCGCGCGTCTACTAGTCACGAGAGAGCATTGGAGAGGGCACTTGGTGCAGCGCGTGGTGGGGCAGGTGGGCGATGGTGTTGCGCTTGCAGTGTTGGCTGGAGGTGTGAGCATGCTTGCAGAGGGTGCGCAAGGCGCTGGAGGTGGAAGGCGATGGTGCAGGCGCCTGCAGGGCACGGCTGTGGACCTGCGGTCACCTATGGGTGGCTGCGGTTAGGTGCAGGGGATGCACTGGAGAGGCCTGCAAAGGATGGTGAGCGCCTGCGCCTGCAATGGAAGGGTGATGGAAGGTGGCGTGCAAGGGCGCTGAGCGTAGGCTTGAAGGGTAGGGTGTGGGTGCACCTGGCAGGTTGTAGGCCAGGCTGTGGGGGGGCGGTGATGGCGTAGCGCGGTACAGGCTGGAAGGGCGCTTGCGATGGGAGGCTTGGTGCACAGTGCAAGCACGGTTGCACAGGGCATGCGGCCTTCAATGGATATCCCCTCAAGGGGGAGGATGAAGATCCGAAGATCCAGATGCCCTTCCTCTCCTATGCAAGTCCCCTTTTAACTCCTCTCCCCCGCACCAATCAAGAGATTTTCAAATCCCTTCCTAATTTTAGCCAGCGCTTGTTCGATTCTGTTGGCCATAGGTGGAGATATTTATGGGGGGGGAATATCTTTCCACCCCCCTGTTCTTTTCCACATTTGATCCTCCTCCCTCTTCTTCCCAATTATTAGAGTAGATTAATTAGAGAAGATGAGTGCGCTGTTGCTGGACCCTTCATGAAATATAATTACATAATAAGTAATAGAAGAAATGTAAACTTAAATAATGACACATGCAATCATTTAATGAACAAATGTGATTATTAACCAACATATAATGTTAGAATTGAATTACTTAGGTGTAACAATAGTCCATTAAAATGGACTCATCAAATACCCCCATGCCTAAGATTTGCTAGTCCCTAGCAAAAATGAAAAATAATAGAAGTAATCAGAAGATTTCTTCTTTTCTTATTTCAAAACTTTAGAGATCCAGACAAATGTGATGTAATAATAGCCTAAGTAACATATCCAAGTGAAAGAGCCAATTCGTATTGGGAGTTCATACTTCACCCTTGGTAAATATTGCTGTTGGGATAGGCAACTACTTCCCTCGGGGATAAAGCAGAAGATAATCTGTAATTTGACCCTGGCGTTTGGCTTAGGTAGGAGATATCGAGTTGAATGGATTTGTATTTGGTGGCACACACTCATCTGGTGCTACATGTAGTCTTGTACTACAGACTCTAGATCTCTAGACTATTAGACAAGTCAACTCAGAGAGAGGCTAAACAACTGTGCTCTCTTGATGTTCTTGGGCGCTCACTCGTTTCTTTCTTTTCTTTCTGAGATCACAAATCTCGCCAGATTCAGTAATTGTACTCACTGTTTGGTGGCCTCACCTGGCATCCACACTTCAATTAAAGTCCCAATAACTCTACAACTAAGTTAGAGTCCTCAACTAGTATTCGAGCGATCAAAAATATTGAAAGGTAGGTATAGGTCATATTTGGTGGAACGCAATAGATGTTTTGTTGCCTTAGAAACAATATTACAACGATAAAATTGTAATCCTAGACTCTTTTTTTTTCTTTTCTCTGTCTCTTTTTTTTCACTCTTTTTTCTTCTTCCATTTCTTTTTCATTTTCTTTTTCTTTATTAATCAACACAACACGATGCAGACTTTTATTTATGAGGCATTATTAGGGATGATGATGGTCAAGAGGATATTGTGTGGCTTATTTGGTGGAAGTGACTATTCTCAGCACCGGGAAGGAATGGATAGGTCAGGCGTATTTCTGACCTTTGACACTATTACCCTCCTTCAGCCGAGGACTCTATGAAGGACGGCCGTAACCATCCACCATAATCATACCTTTATTAAGACTCAATCTTTGTGTATCTGCCTTACTTGGTGACTCTTAGGAATTCACACAAAGTACGCACACAGGAATAGAGAGCGAAAACTATGCCTAACTCTGAAGTATCATAATCTAATTGCCCAAAACTTAAGAGTCCTTGCACTAGACTTAGCGCACTAGTAATCTCTCTACTTTCTTCTCACAAATATGACGTGGATCTACTAGAAGATAGTATGCCTGACTCCCTACTAACTGTCCAAGGGTTCAGTAGACTACAAATGCTTATTGGTTTTCCTCAAGGATCCATTACCAAGTCTATGTGCACATGAAATAAATGTACTGGATTCTAAACTTAAGAAATAATTCAAGAAGAAAAACCTCCAATGACAAAGGTATTCTGCTAGGGACTAACCCATTCAGCTCAAGAAAAGAGAATTTTTTTTTTTATATGCTAACCTAAATGCATGAATACTTCCCACAATGCAAAATGCACCCCCCCATGCCTAAATCCTACAATGTCCCCATTGTAAAATTAAAACAGGAGGAGAAAGGAAAGAAATCACTTGATGACGATCTTATTCAGACCACTGGGTTGCCTCCCAACAAGCGTTGCATTTTTTGTCAGCAGCCAGACTTAGAAGGAACTTATAAGTCTGGTTCCAGACAGAAAAGGTTAGGCCCTAAAAATATGCGTAATAGTGCGGGCCTAAAAAATAGGCAGCCACGGATGTTGGCAAGTTGATGATGTAACGTAATCCCAAATGCTTGCCCGAAGATATGAAAATAGAAAACCTCGTTGACTACCTGGGGAGGTCTAGGAATAACAAAAGGAATATGAAAAGGGACCTCTCGAAATGGAATAAGTGGAGGATAACAAGGATCCTCTAGAGCAGGACGGGTTTTAAAAGATATAAACATTATTAGTTCAAACCCTTGAATGGCGAGAATAAAAGTACAAGCATCAATCCACACTCGCCATTCTACCCGAGGATGTACTAGCTTGATATGTCCTCTAGAAAGAATGTACATGAGCAGAGATCTGAGCCAATGATCGGTTAAGGAGTATAAGGGTTGTTTGTAGTGTTGGAAGGTAATGGTTAAGTCCAATGAGGGCTTAGTTGGTGTTAGGTCTAATTCCAACAATGATTCAGATTGTGTATACTCCCTAACAGTTGTAGACAACTTCAGTTTACCCTACCTAACATTAATGATCGGAGTCAGATTTGAATCAAGGGTAGACTCCAAATTACAACTCTTTGATGGCAAGGTCAAAATGTCTGAATCAATATCATTAAGCTCATCCCCGGATTCATTTGGTTCACTCAAATTTTTGTCAGGATGTATATGCGATTCATTAGTGAAGATAGGAGTTGGATCAATATCCTTAATTATTCCTAAATGAGGATCAGTCTTAATATTTTGGAGCAAGCCTATATCATTGAATTCGTTATTCTTCTCGGGGCATAAATCCTCAATTGACGTGTTTTGTCCCCGAGAGTCTCCCATAGACTTCTCATTATTTTGTTTGTCCTCCTCTAATATCAACTCCTGTTTTGATGGAGGATGACTCTCAAAAGAAGGGAGGAATCTGGATTTCACCATATTATTTATTTCCTCTGGAGGTAAATCCTCAAATAATAAATAATTCCCCTGTAATTCACTCCAGATTTTCAATCCAGGTTCCTCTATTGGGGCATCCTCATCCTCTGAAATAGACTCTTCATATCCCTGTGACCAAAATTGATCTAATTCAACCTCCATTCCCTTAGGGTCACCTTCATTGGGTGCATTTAATTCCTCAGGATGCTGAATGGTAGGTGATGATTCCCTAAGTAGAGGGTCAGGAGTAGGCTCATGAATGCGTGTGGTTTTGTACCGGGTTTGTTGTAACGTTGTAGTAAAGCCGGTTGTTACCAACGTTTCATATAAATTTTTTTTACTCGGAAAAATGAAAGAGTTCCCGAGGTCGAACTCAGGGAGCAAGTTGTATTCTAGAGATATACAAGTTCTATTACAAAAATAAAGAGAGAGAGAGAGAGAGAGAGATGAAAATTTGGCTTCTTCTTCTTCTCTTCTTTCTTCCTCTTTGCTTTTGTTCTTCCTGTTCTTCTTCTTCTTCTTCTTCTTCTTCTTCTTCTTCTGCTTTCTTCAGATCTTCCCCTCGTACTCTTCTCCTTCTGTCTTCTGTTCTTACTTGTTTCCTTTCTTTCTTTTTCTTCAGATCATCTTCTTCTTTTCTTGCTTCTTGCTTCTCTTCATTTCTTCTTCTTCTTTGTCTTCACCTGTCTTCAGTTTCCAATCAGACGACTTGACCCACGGATGCTACAGTGCCGCTTCAGTCCTTCTTCTTCAATCCTTCACCTGTGCCTGCACGCTCAAGAGTTCAGCATCAGAGGGCAAAACCTACTCTACCCCCCTCCCCCGCATTTCTCTCTCTCTGAAATCACTCTTCGGAAGCTCTCCCAGAGCGCAACCGGGTAATCGGGTTCGGATCAGGCCCGGGTCCAGGCCCACCGGCGTGCGTGGTGGGCGAGGAGTGCAGGTCAGTCTAATCGGGTCGGGCCAGGTCCGCGGAGCGTGGTCACGGACGAGGCCGGGTCGGGTCGGGTGAGAGGGACCTCACCCCGTGGTAACTGAGGCAAACAGATGGTGGCACTTTTGCAATTTATGTGGGTGTGTGGCTTCAGAAGTTTCCGAGGTGGGACTATCCGCGCACCCCATTTCTCTCACGCCTGCAATAGGGATGGTGCTTCCAATTGCAGCAGCTGTTGAGGCTCGCAACTCCAATTGAGGGCCAGGGTGTGTGTGCAAGACTCTTTCGCGCAGCCTAGGTCTTCAACCTGGGATATCTAGGCTTGGAGCAACCTCAAGCAAGCTTCGAGCTTCCTCGCCAATGGCGGTCAAGGCCTGGAACCTGAAATCAATAGAACGGCCTCTCGGCCAAATCAGACAGGCGGGGGACCTTCGCCGTGGCACGGCGAAGGTGGTCAGGGGGTCTGCAGGGGGCGAGATGGAGCTAACAGGTCGTCCTAGGTCAAACTGTGAGCGAGGAAGTGGGTGTGTTCGGTGGGTCTGCAGAGGGTGTTTGGTGGGAAGTGGAGGGGCGGAAGAGGATCAGGGTGAGGAGGCGGAGGTTTTGCGGTGGTCGGCGAGCCGTGTGGGTCGCTGAGGTGATGGGAGCGGCTCGCCGGAGGGTGGTCGGAGGCGGAGAGGATGAGGGTGAACAGGAGCGGTCGAGGGTTTAATTGACTAAATTGAAAGCGGGGAAAGAAAGAGGAGAAGAAGGGGAGTAGGTCTAACTTACTTGCAGGGACGAAGGGGGAGGAACAGGGCGACAGTCGTATCGACTGTCGCCGGAGAAGACGATGCTCAGGGAGAGGGGCGGCGGCGAGCAGAGGGCTGGAGAGGCGCCAGCTGGGTGCGGCGTGGCGCGGGAAGAGCAAGGGAGGAGGTCTCTGCTGCTGGTATCGCGGCAGAGCGAAGAGGTGGAGGGGGAGGAAGTCGCCGGAGCTGGTGAGCGTCTGCCGGAGGAAGAAGAGAAGAAAGCTGGGGGTTTTCTCCGTCAGATCCAGGCTGCCCTCGTCGGTGGAGCGGCGGGGGGTATTTATAGGGATGAAGCAGGGAGGAAGGCGGAGGGAGACGACGTGTCTCCCTCGCCGGAGAATGGTCGGAATACGAACCCATACCGTCCGTGCGTTCGCACGGCCGGTATGGGGGGCTACAATGACCATGGGGGTGCTCCTGCGACGGCTGACGACGCAGGGCACCCCCGGTATACATGCCAGGTCCTCCACCTCACCCTGCGCGGCGCCATGCTCCGCGCAAGGTCGCCGGAGCATGGTGCTGGCAGGGTTTTGCAGGAGAGACCTGTTTGCAAAGAACGAAGGAGAGTTAGGGGCCAAAATGCGAGGGTTCAAAAGTTGAGGGCCAAAGAGTAAATATATGAGGACCAAAGTGTAAAGTCGGTCAAGGAGGTTTCTTCTTAGGCTCAAGTTTTTATACATGACTAATTAGAACCTAAGGAATCTGATGGTAAATTTCATTTTCATATTAAACCTTGTTTGACCGGTAAATTTGCGTAAAGACCCAAATTAAGTTATTAATTGGGCATGGTTCTCAATGTAGGTCAAAATGGGTTCTAAAGGCCAAATTGAAGGTTCTAAACCCTAGAGATTATTTTTCTATGAATTTTAGAGGGTTTATTCTATTTTTACTTTGCCTCGAACCTTGTGAATTGAAGTGGGTTGTTTTAGGGTTACAGATTATCATTTGGTTCCTTGGAAGTGCTGTAGCCCTTGCTAGATCATCTCATCCCACTTTTATTCTTATTAAGCTGTTTTGACCTGTGTTTGGGCCCTGAATTACCCTGTATGCAGATTATACTGGTAAAATTGCACTTTTACCCCTTATGACTGGTTTTCTTCTCAAACTCAGAATTCTCTGAGTTAAGCCTTTCCTTGAGATATGTAGGAGCTTTTATCCTTTGTATTGGGTCAAAATGAGCTAGTTATGGCTCATGATGAGGTTCTCATCATACCCCCATGCCTAGCTTTTGCTAGTCCCTTAGCAAAAAACTTAAGGTTTCAACCCTTGTTCTAGACCATGAAGTTTTCAATGGTTTTAGATAAGTGCCTTTTTTATTTGAGCATAGATTAGGTTAGAATGCTGACCATAGGCCTAAAAGGTACTCTAGTATCAATCAAGATCCAAATCTGTCTAGCCTTAGCCTCAGTCTTTCAGCAAAGGTTTTTAAGGCCCGCAAGAACTAACCTAAGGTTTATTGGACTTCGTGGTTAAAGCACCCGTGCTTGAAATGATTTTAGCCCTGGCCCAGTTCGCAGTGCGTTTTGTAAGAGAGAGATAGAAAGTTTTTTCTGTTTGGAGAGTTTTCTCTCTCTTTTTCTTTTTAGTTCTAGCCTAGGATTGGCTTTTCAACACGGTCTGTATCAGATTCCTTGCTCCCATCATCAATCCTCAAGGGTTCCTGGCGATCGATGCTTCGAGATAGCACCGCCCATGGCAACCCCCGGAACCCTGGCTATTGAGATTTCGAGATAATCCCATCCATGGTATTCCGTGGCCGAATCCAGACCCTGGCAATTGACACTTCGAGATAATGCCATCCATGGAATCTGAACCAGCAGAGTGCTTACATGCCCCCCGTAGGATATGTAAATATCCTAAGAGACAAGCACCGAGGAGATGATATTTTGTTACGCATCTTCGAGGGGATTTCCCGCCTCTCCGCGCTGGGAACTCGTCCAAATCAACTTGTGTTGATCGGCCATTCCTATTCTAGGTGTTCTTTTCAGATTTTTGCGACGCTTCTGCGTGATTCTGATTTTTACGCTTACTGAACCAGGCTGTGTGTGAGATTAGGGTGCTTAGGTTACTGAGTCCCGTAAACCAAAAATTAGTTAACGAGGCCGAATACTCCCTAAGCCTTAGACCTAATACTTCAGCTTTTCATTTTCCTCAACCTCTTGAGGAGTGTCCAGATCTTAATGGGTACTAAGAGTCTATTCAAGAATGCCTAAGGTTTGCATTCTTACTAATCTCATTGTGCACTTTTCAGTTATTTTCTTGAATGAGGTCTAGAACTTAGGTTAATTCCTTAGTTCCTTACTAATGACTATCAACTTTTCTTATAATTTTGTGCTCCTTTTTCATTTTGTTTCTTCTCTCCTTCACAAAATTTTCCTTCTCCTCTTTTCCTCTTATTCTTTTTCGAAATTTTTTTTTTTTTTTTTTAATTTTTATGGTATTTTTGGCATATGTGAATTTTTTGTTTGAAACCTTTTCTTACGAGTTTTTGCACTTTCATACCCCCCCATGCCTAAGATTTGCAATGTCCTCATTGTAACCTAGGGGGTCTTAGTTCAGGGTGAACTTCGAGTGCTGAAAGGTGTCAGAACAAGTTTCAGGTTTTCAAAGAGAATGATGGGCTGCCTCCCGTTAAGCGCTGAGTTTTACGTCATCGGCTGGGCGCAATAAGCTCAAGGGGAAAGGAGGATATAAGATGCCTCAGCCAAATCAGTAGAAGTTACATCAATGAACGGCTTGAGTCTTTGACCATTCACGATGAAAGGTTCAGAATCGTGGCTGAGTGGACTGATTTCGATTGCTCCATTTCCAAAAACCTGTCGGACCAAATATGGTCCGACCCACTTAGATCTCAGTTTTCCTGGGAAGAGTTTGAGTCGGGCATCAAAGAGTAGGACCTTTTGACCAGGATGGAAGATCTTTCTTGAGATGTGTTTGTCGTGGAAGGCTTTAACCCGCTCCTTGTAGATTTGCGAGTTCTCGTACGCGTCTATGCGCAATTCATCGATCTCGCTGATTTGGAGTTTTCTGTGGGTCCCAGCCTTAGAAAGATCTAGATTACAGTTCCGTACTGCCCAATAGGCTTTATGCTCCAGTTCGACGGGAAGGTGGCATGCCTTTCCGTACACCAATCTAAAGGGAGACATGCCCAATTGGGTCTTGTGGGCGGTCCTATAGGCCCACAATGCTTCCGGAAGTCGGGACGACCAGTCCTTCCTGTCAGGTCGAACAGTGACCTGTAGGATTTTCTTGATCTCCCGATTCGACAGCTCAGCTAGACCATTAGTTTGGGGGTGGTAAGGAGTAGAGATTCGGTGAGACACCCCGTATTTGGTCATCAGTGACCTAAACTGAGCATTTGTGAAATGGGTTCCCCCATCAGAGATTATTGCACGAGGAATCCCGAACCTTGAGAAAATGTGTTGATGAATGAATTTGAGAACGATTTTGTGATCACAGGTTCGGGTCGGTATGGCTTCGATCCATTTGGACACGTAGTCCACAGCCAACAGAATGTATTCGAAACCATCCGAAATAGGAAAGGGGCCCATAAAATCAATCCCCCAAACATCAAAGATTTCGCATACTAGAATCGGTTGCATAGGCATCATGTCGCGATGGCTCATGTTGCCCAAAGTCTGGCAACGACTGCATGCCTTGCAATGACTGTATGCGTCTTTGAACAGTGTGGGCCAGTAAAAGCCGCACTGGAGGACTTTTGATGCGGTTTTATGCCCGGCAAAATGGCCACCGCATGCCTGGTCATGGCAGAAAGAGAGGATATTGTTGACTTCCCCTTCCGGGACACATCTCCGGATGATCTGATCGGCACCTATGCGGAAGAGGTACGGGTCTTCCCAAATGTAATACTTGGCATCGGAGCGTAATTTGTCTTTCTTGGCCTTCGGCCAATCGGACGGGGTTTGATGAGATGCCAAGTAATTTACAATATTAGCAAACCATGGAAGGCTAGTACCAATAGTCAGCAGGTGCTCATCGGGAAAATGCTCAGTGATGGGTCCGGAAGGGTCTATCATTTCAGAAGGAAGACGGGACAAGTGATCAGCTACCACGTTTTGTTTTCCCGCTTTATCGCGAATCTCGAGGTCAAATTCTTGCAACAGCAAGATCCATCGGATCAATCGAGGCTTCGCGTCCTTCTTTGCAAGGAGATGCCTCACAGCCGTGTGATCCGAGTATATGATGACATGGGAACCCAGAAGGTATGATCTGAACTTTTCTAGGGCAAATACTACAGCTAGCAGCTCTTTCTCAGTAACTGTATAGTTACGCTGAGCCTCATCGAGTGTTTTGCTGGCGTAGTAAATGACCACAGGTTTCTTGTCATTTTTCTGCCCCAAAACCGCTCCTACAGCGAAGTCGGATGCATCACACATGATCTCAAAGGGTTGAGACCAATCAGGGGACTGTAGGATCGGGGCTTGGGTGACTCGGTCACGCAGGATTTCAAATGCTTGAGTGCATTCCTTGGAGATTTTGAAGGGAACATCCTTGGAGAGAAGAGTGGTCAGGGGGCGTGCGATTTTTGAAAAATCAGGGATAAATCGTCGATAAAAACCGACATGCCCTAAAAAGGATCGGATGTCCCTGATCGAGCTAGGCATAGGAAGGTGAGAAATCAGATTAACCTTAGCTCGATCCACTTGGATACCTTTCTCCGAAATTGAGTGTCCCAGGACAATTCCCTCAGGCACCATGAAATGGCTCTTTTCCCAGGAAAGAACCAAATTCACGTCGATGCACCGCCTGAGTATCTGGACCAAGTGTTGGAGGCAATCGTCGAATGATGCTCCGAAAACTGAAAAGTCATCCATGAAGACTTCCAGATAATCACCTACCATATCTGAGAATATGGCAAGCATGCATCGCTGAAAAGTAGCGGGTGCATTGCAAAGACCGAAAGGCATCCTTCGGAAAGCGTATGTTCCGAAGGGGCAGGTGAATGTGGTCTTTTCTTGGTCCTCAGGATGGATTGCCACCTGGTTATAACCGGAGTACCCGTCAAGAAAGCAGAAGAACCTATTTCCCGCTAGTTTTTCGAGAATTTGATCAATGAAGGGTAGTGGGAAATGATCCTTCTTCGTGGAGGAATTGAGTCGACGGTAATCTATACAGACTCTCCACGAGTTGGCTAATCGGGTAGGAATGATTTCTCCGGTCTCAGTCGTTATAGTGGTGAGTCCTGCCTTCTTAGGCACGACCTGAATTGGGCTCACCCAACGACTATCGGAGATCGGGTAGATGATCCCGGCATCTAACCACTTGATGATCTCCTTTTTCACGACCTCCTGCAGATTGGGGTTTAAGCGTCTCTGCATTTCACGAGAAGGTCGTGTGCCCTCTTCTGAATAGATATGATGAGTACAATAAGAGGGACTTATTCCAGTCAAATCATCGAGGGTCCATCCGATGGCTCTGCGATGTTGCTGGAGGACAACAATCAGACGGGATTCCTGTTCAGGATTGAGGTTGGAATTGATGATCACAGGAAGGGTCTGATTAGAACCCAAAAAGATGTATTTCAAATGAGCAGGAAGGGGTTTCAGTTCGAGGATGGGGTTTTCAGCAGCAACGGGTGGTTCAGTATAGATGTGAGGTTCAAGGGTGGGAGTTACTGGGTTGTTCACATCCGGATTGGACTCCTCTGTTTGCGGGTCAAGATCCTTCTGTGGTTGATGAGGCATACTCAAGTCATTCTGGAGGTGTGATTCATCAACCAAAGTCTTGATGTCACAAATTTGCTCGATGACGCCGCAATTAATTCCTTGCTGGGCCTTAAATATATCAATTTTCAGTGTTTGATCTCCAAACTTAAGCTCTATTTGGCCCTCCTCACAGCTGATGTTGGCTCTAGCAGTAGCCAAGAAAGGTCTCCCTAGAATGATTGGTGTATCCCTAGGGTTCTCAGGTGCATCCATGTCTAAGACTATAAAGTCCACTGGAAAATAGAAATCCCGCACTCTCACGATAACATCCTCGAGAATCCCTTTTGGTGACTTTATAGATCGATCTGCTAATTGTAATGTCACCTCGGTTGGTTTCAGCTCAGATTCTTCCAGATGGTCAAGTAAGGATGTGGGTATCAGATTTATAGATGCTCCTAAGTCTAACAATGCTCTATCAAATTGGGTACCACCTATCTTACAGGAGATCAGGGGAGTTCCAGGATCTTTTGCCTTGGGTGGGAGTCTACTAAGGATTACAGAGCTGGCTTGCTCTGACAGAACAATTGGGCTCCCTCCCTTGGTTCGCGGCTTACGCTGGGGTGTACATATATTCTTTAGAAATCGTGCGTAAGCTGGTACGTGGTGGATTGCATCCATCAAGGGGATGTTTATGTGGACCTGCTCAAAGAGCTTGACCAGGTCCTCCTCAGGGGCCACGGGTTTGGTGGTCTTCTTTCCCTTGGTCAGGGCCTCGGGAAACGGGATCTTGGTTGGTTCCTCTAGGATAGGTCCAGGTTGTGGGTCTGGAGCAGCGGTACCTTGGCTTACTATCCTAGGGTCATGGTTATCAGGCTGGGCGTGGTTTGGATAATGCTGGTCCTGAGTTGTCTTACCACTACGTGTTGTTACAGAATTTAATCCGGCCTGATTTTGGTTTGGGTTTGGTAGGAGGGGTGGCTGCTGCTGAAATCCCGCACGCGAAGTTGAGGCTTCCGTCTCGTCTGGAGATGGGGCAGTAGGGGCCTGATAAATCCATTGAGCGTGGCCTAAATTTGGATTCATAACGCGCTTCTGGGTTGGCACGTTATTTGGGTTAGGAAGGGGTTGGGAAGGGAGTGTGCCTGGCTGGCGAGAATTTGCCAACTGGGCCAGTTGAGTTTTAACTTCAGTAAGCTCGTCCTTGTGCTGTTTTTGAATGGCCGCATTCGATTTTTGAATGTCAGCCAGAGTCTGAAGGATTAAGGACATTTGATCTTGATTTGGCCCTGATGGATAAGTAGGGTTGGGCCGAGGCTGAGGCGGCTGGTAGTGATGAGAGGGCTGTGGGCGGGACTGAAAAGGTGGTCTTTGGGTTTGGGGATTTCCCGCCCACTGAAAATTGGGATGGTTTCGCCATCCAGGGTTGTAAGTGTTGGAGAATGGGTCGTTCTGGATGGCGTTGAGGTCCTCGCAGGTCTGAGGAACCTCCTGAGAATCAGGGAAAGGAGGAATGGAGTTCCCCCGGCTGGTGAAGAAAGGATCGGATGATCTTCCAGTCCAAGAATCAGATGGGGATGGATATGGATCCATCCCAGGGGAGGATCGGTGGAGGATGTTTTGCACAGTCTCCTGTGTGGAAGGAGGTTGTGCAAAGGAGTTACGCGCAGAGGTGGCTCGCTGCAAGTGCTGAGTCAGCTCATCCACCTTCTTTTCAATAATTGAGACCTTGTCCAATCGACTGGCCATTAACTCCAGGTCGACTGATGCGGACAGGTCCTGCGTCTCATGTGCTCCCTTAAGATTCGTCGCTGCGCGGGTATTCGTCCTGTTGAATAATCCCATGGAGTCATTGTTGATGGAGTTCTCGCACATGTTTTCGAGAATCTCCCATACGGTGTCTTCATGTTGACCCATGATGTTTCCTCCGCAGGTTGCATTGACGAAAAGGCGGATGTCCTCACGGAGTCCCTGGTAAAAAGATTGGACTTGTTCCCATTTAGGAACTCCGTGATGGGGGCACTTCCTCATGAGATCCTGAAAACGATCCCATGCCTCATGGAGAGGTTCTCCTGATTGTTGAGTGAAGTGTGTAATCTGATGGCGCAAGGCGTTGGTCCGACCAACGGGAAAGAACTTTTTCAAAAACTCGGATTGAAGTTCTTCCCAAGTGTTGATCGGCCGGGTCTGAGTTTGATACCAATGGGCGGCCTTGTCCATAAGAGAAAAGGAGAACATCTTCATGAGAAGAATATCCCGATTTTGCGCATCTGATCCAAAAGTGTGGGCCAGATGCTTTAGCTGTTTGATGTGCTGGAAGGGATCTTCAGAATTAAGCCCATGGAATTTAGGTATAGCGTGAATCATGTTGGGCTTTAGTTCGGAATCAGGTCCTCCAATCGGGATTCTAACTCGAGGCTCAATGGCCACCGCAGCAGGATTGTAGTGGTCCCGCATCATAGGACGCTGTGGTGGGTGCACGAAGTTTTGGAAGAGGTCATTGAGTCGCTGGAGCTGGTGTTCCAGATTATTTTCTTCCTCAACTGGCTGAGCCATGATGGGGGAAGAAGAAGAACTTGGTTCTGAATCAGAAGAGAGAATAATGTGAGGGTGTTGCTGCACAAATACGGGCGTCGAGGCTTGGCCTTGACGAGAGTGAATTTCTAATGGAGGTCTTAAGGGTGGTCTTAGAGACCTCCTTCCGTACATGCACAGTTGGGAGAGGTAAGTTTAGAAGGTGCTGGACCCAATCAAGACACCCAAAAATGTGTTGGGTGACTATAGAGGTGCGGGGCAGATGGACCCCTTGATCAGAAAGATCGTCCACCTGAGAATTACCTGGGCAGCCAGAGAGGGAGAGTCCCGCGAAGACCCCTACACGGTAGAGCGTCCCCACGGGTTACAGGGTTTCCCCCACCCGACCTCTCTTGTCACTGCGGTTCCAGGTAGACCAGAATGGGGATCTTGACCTCTTAAGTCTACCAATTTTAAGATCAGGGTGCTTAAGGTTTCACTTGAACTTTAGTCTTTTTAAGTGCAAAGAGTGACCTAATTTAAGGTTGGTTAACCCAAAGGGGTCAACTTTACCTCTTGTTTTCTTTGAGAGCTTTTTAGGTCCTGTCTTTTAGGGTTCAAGTGTTTAGAGAGAGCCAATTGTTTAGGATTTTTCTTGTTAATTATTTTCAATCAATGGCTTGGGCACACCTCTTTTGGATTTCCTCAATTCTTGATTAAGGGGTGTGTCTCTACTGAAATCCTAATGTTTGACCTTATGTTGGCTCTACTTGGTCCATTTAACTCTTTGTTGGGCAATTAGGGCTCAAGCAAGAATGTGTTAGCCCTTAAATACCCTTAATAGTGTGCAGGAATGATGAGTTGAAAACATGCAACTTTTTTATGGTTACTAAGTATGGAAGACAGGTTAGCCCTATATTGCTTGTTCTTTTCTTTTCTTCCTCTTTAGAGTGTAGGGGTTAATAGTGAGAGAAAAGATTTTACCTGTCTTCGGAGTGGTTGTGTGGTTGCTTGTCTTCTTGAGTTCCTGTAGCTGCACAAAAGAGAGGAGATTATTAGAACTTAAAAGAAACAGGAATGTTTACCTCTAGAATAGCCGTTGCTCCCCGGCAGCGGCGCCAAAATGAATGCGTGTGGTTTTGTACCGGGTTTGTTGTAACGTTGTAGTAAAGCCGGTTGTTACCAACGTTTCATATAAATTTTTTTTACTCGGAAAAATGAAAGAGTTCCCGAGGTCGAACTCAGGGAGCAAGTTGTATTCTAGAGATATACAAGTTCTATTACAAAAATAAAGAGAGAGAGAGAGAGAGAGAGATGAAAATTTGGCTTCTTCTTCTTCTCTTCTTTCTTCCTCTTTGCTTTTGTTCTTCCTGTTCTTCTTCTTCTTCTTCTTCTTCTTCTGCTTTCTTCAGATCTTCCCCTCGTACTCTTCTCCTTCTGTCTTCTGTTCTTACTTGTTTCCTTTCTTTCTTTTTCTTCAGATCATCTTCTTCTTTTCTTGCTTCTTGCTTCTCTTCATTTCTTCTTCTTCTTTGTCTTCACCTGTCTTCAGTTTCCAATCAGACGACTTAACCCACGGATGCTACAGTGCCGCTTCAGTCCTTCTTCTTCAATCCTTCACCTGTGCCTGCACGCTCAAGAGTTCAGCATCAGAGGGCAAAACCTACTCTACCCCCCTCCCCCGCGTTTCTCTCTCTCTGAAATCACTCTTCGGAAGCTCTCCCAGAGCGCAACCGGGTAATCGGGTTCGGATCAGGCCCGGGTCCAGGCCCACCGGCGTGCGTGGTGGGCGAGGAGTGCAGGTCAGTCTAATCGGGTCGGGCCAGGTCCGCGGAGCGTGGTCACGGACGAGGCCGGGTCGGGTCGGGTGAGAGGGACCTCACCCCGTGGTAACTGAGGCAAACAGATGGTGGCACTTTTGCAATTTATGTGGGTGTGTGGCTTCAGAAGTTTCCGAGGTGGGACTATCCGCGCACCCCATTTCTCTCACGCCTGCAATAGGGATGGTGCTTCCAATTGCAGCAGCTGTTGAGGCTCGCAACTCCAATTGAGGGCCAGGGTGTGTGTGCAAGACTCTTTCGCGCAGCCTAGGTCTTCAACCTGGGATATCTAGGCTTGGAGCAACCTCAAGCAAGCTTCGAGCTTCCTCGCCAATGGCGGTCAAGGCCTGGAACCTGAAATCAATAGAACGGCCTCTCGGCCAAATCAGATAGGCGGGGGACCTTCGCCGTGGCACGGCGAAGGTGGTCAGGGGGTCTGCAGGGGGCGAGATGGAGCTAACAGGTCGTCCTAGGTCAAACTGTGAGCGAGGAAGTGGGTGTGTTCGGTGGGTCTGCAGAGGGTGTTTGGTGGGAAGTGGAGGGGCGGAAGAGGATCAGGGTGAGGAGGCGGAGGTTTTGCGGTGGTCGGCGAGCCGTGTGGGTCGCTGAGGTGATGGGAGCGGCTCGCCGGAGGGTGGTCGGAGGCGGAGAGGATGAGGGTGAACAGGAGCGGTCGAGGGTTTAATTGACTAAATTGAAAGCGGGGAAAGAAAGAGGAGAAGAAGGGGAGTAGGTCTAACTTACTTGCAGGGACGAAGGGGGAGGAACAGGGCGACAGTCGTATCGACTGTCGCCGGAGAAGACGATGCTCAGGGAGAGGGGCGGCGGCGAGCAGAGGGCTGGAGAGGCGCCAGCTGGGTGCGGCGTGGCGCGGGAAGAGCAAGGGAGGAGGTCTCTGCTGCTGGTATCGCGGCAGAGCGAAGAGGTGGAGGGGGAGGAAGTCGCCGGAGCTGGTGAGCGTCTGCCGGAGGAAGAAGAGAAGAAAGCTGGGGGTTTTCTCCGTCAGATCCAGGCTGCCCTCGTCGGTGGAGCGGCGGGGGGTATTTATAGGGATGAAGCAGGGAGGAAGGCGGAGGGAGACGACGTGTCTCCCTCGCCGGAGAATGGTCGGAATACGAACCCATACCGTCCGTGCGTTCGCACGGCTGGTATGGGGGGCTACAATGACCATGGGGGTGCTCCTGCGACGGCTGACGACGCAGGGCACCCCCGGTATACATGCCAGGTCCTCCACCTCACCCTGCGCGGCGCCATGCTCCGCGCAAGGTCGCCGGAGCATGGTGCTGGCAAGGTTTTGCAGGAGGGACCTGTTTGCAAAGAACGAAGGAGAGTTAGGGGCCAAAATGCGAGGGTTCAAAAGTTGAGGGCCAAAGAGTAAATATATGAGGACCAAAGTGTAAAGTCGGTCAAGGAGGTTTCTTCTTAGGCTCAAGTTTTTATACATGACTAATTAGAACCTAAGGAATCTGATGGTAAATTTCATTTTCATATTAAACCTTGTTTGACCGGTCAATTTGCGTAAAGACCCAAATTAAGTTATTAATTGGGCATGGTTCTCAATGTAGGTCAAAATGGGTTCTAAAGGCCAAATTGAAGGTTCTAAACCCTAGAGATTATTTTTTTATGAATTTTAGAGGGTTTATTCTATTTTTACTTTGTCTCGAACCTTGTGAATTGAAGTGGGTTGTTTTAGGGTTACAGATTATCATTTGGTTCCTTGGAAGTGCTGTAGCCCTTGCTAGATCATCTCATCCCACTTTTATTCTTATTAAGCTGTTTTGACCTGTGTTTGGGCCCTGAATTACCCTGTATGCAGATTATACTGGTAAAATTGCACTTTTACCCCTTATGACTGGTTTTCTTCTCAAACTCAGAATTCTCTGAGTTAAGCCTTTCCTTGAGATATGTAGGAGCTTTTATCCTTTGTATTGGGTCAAAATGAGCTAGTTATGGCTCATGATGAGGTTCTCATCAGCTCACTAAGGGTAGAATGGGATTCCACCAAATAATCAATAGGGGAAGTGATAGGAATAATACAACCTTGACCCAGGTTGGTAGGGGTAAGGAGAATACTGTCATTAGGGTCAAGGTCCTCAAGAGGTACCATCTTCCCTTGCTTTTGACTCTAATATAGTTCGGGTGGATAATCACTATAATCATTTTCCTCTAGTGCCCGTGTCTCATTGGGAGAGTCTAAGTGATAGCTACATAAAACTGGATCCCTATTGGCATTGGTTTCCTCAGAATTATTTGCATGATCATGGTCGTATGGGTAGGGATCAGAATTACTGGGAAGCGTGTAGCTAAGCTATCTTATTTCTTCATTTAACTGTTGACTATTCCTCAACATCTCTCCCATGGATTCCATCATTTCCTTTTGTTGTTTTTGAATTTCTATCATAAAAGAGAAGAGGCTACTATTATCAGGTTGGGGAGGATAGTCAATTTCAGGCTCTGGTTGCCTAAGGGTATCGGTCCAACCTCGATACGGAAAATCATGAAGGGTGGGAGGGTTGGGTGTTTGCATGGAAGTAGGGATTTCAGGGTTGGAAAATCCCGCTCCTAGGCTCTACTCAAAAGTAGGAGTTATCAAGCCAGTACTCCCAGGATAGGAATATGAATGATCCCATGACTTGTCAATGTACCCATCAAAAGATGGATACGCTCGGGGCATGGGATCCTGGTTAAAAGATGGGAAGTATTGACTCTGATAATCAAAATGATAGGAATAAGAGTGATCCATTTCTTTAAGCAAAATAGTTTTAACTCACTTAGGATTTAAAAGAATTCAAAACACAAGTAGAAACTTCCTAGAGAGTTCTACTGTCAAAGCAAACGCAAATTCAATGGGATCTTATTTTTAGTAGATTGTAGGTCTTAGAATTAAATGTTCAGTTAGTGGCCAAACAAGTTTTGCACAACTTACGCTTCCTAGGCCAACCTTCGCTGGTGCCTATAACCTACTCGCAAGAGATGAAAGTCTCGAATCGAGCCCACACACGAGGAACCGAAGTAACTTGGTGGATAAGCTTGTTGATTTTCGACTAACTTCCCTTGTGGTGCAAAAGAGGAGAGGTATAAATTTATCTAGTGACCTTATGTGTGAGGTGCACAGTGTCTCAGGTGTGCAAATATATGATCATGTTTTGAGTTTTGAAATATCTCAAACAAGATCCTTTTGCACACAATTTTAAGTCACAGATTTTAAGGTCCAACCTCTTAACAGTCCCAATTTTTAAAGTGACCACTGAATTAATTCAATTCAAGCACTTTAGTGGTCTTAGATTTAGGTTCAATGTAGATGCATGATAGGTAATTGATGCTCAAGAGAAGACGTACCTTACTCCAGCTTTCTTTGCGCAATAATGAATGCAATGCAGTAAAAATAAACTAGATGCTGCTCATTCAGTCCTAGATGGTCGTCCTATAGATATGCAGCTTCTAGCAGGCAGTTTAAATATATATATATATATATAATAAGCAAACATACCTAATCTAACTAACTAACAAACATGCAGTTCAAATAATTCAAATAATCCTATAATCTAAATAAATGGGAACACGCTCCCGAAAATATGCTCCCGCATATAAGAGCGATAAGAAATAAAGAAGCACTAGGAACACGTTCCCAAAAATGCCCGACAAGGGTCCAAAAGACAATAATCAAATTCTAATGTCTATCTAAACTAAATCTAAACTAAGCTCTACTGACTAAATCAAAAACAGGCTCCTCCGTAAGCTTATGTGCGTGGGTTCAAGGTCCACGTGTTCCTATTGCTGGCCTCCAAGTGGCATCAAGGTCCACCAAAAAGATCGTCTCCACCGTGCACGTCATTCAAGTTCAATGTCGTCGCTCTACTGTGCCTGTCACCATGTCAGATTCCTCGCACAATAAAAAAAATGATCAGATAACTGCGCAACTTAGAATATTCAAGAAAATAATAACGTGAATCTATTGCGTCTGTTGCCTCCCCGGCAATGACGCCAATTTGACGGAGAGATTTTCGCTTAGTTGTGATAGCAATAGAGGATATGTCGTTATAATTAATGTGGTGGAAATCTCTCAATCAAAACTAAATATCAATTTTAATCACAGTAAAGATGTCGTATCTAAAGGGAGGAATAGACCAATAAATTCACAAAAAGAGGAATATAATGTTCGCAGACACTTTCGCGACTTTAATGCGAGGAATATGCTAATTTAAATGGAGCTTGCAAGTTTCCTTAAAAGTTCAGGTTAGTTATGCAATTTTCATGCCAGGAATTAAGCTCCAAAAATATGCATATGATGCATGTGTAATGGCATATCATATAAATTCAACTTGCATGCAAATTTGATTTGAAATTCAATGTAGAATCATGCACATAACACAAGTAATTTCAGGAAAGTCCGAGTGCATCAATGCAAAGTGGCCTGAATCAAATATGAATATATAATTGGCAATGGCATTGAATATAATTATTAATTGAGATAAAAACAAAGGATTTCTCCTCTCTCTTCCTCGCGTGGGCAGCCATGCACGGTTGGCGGCAAGAGTCGACAGGGAGGTGCGCCTCGACAAGAGCTACGCAACAGTGGTGACACGGCGGCCGCCGGTCTGTTGGTTGTTGGACGAAGACAGCTGCGCGTGGATGCGCGGGCAGCGTCGCTGCTGCAGTGTGCTGGGCGCGCGCGCGCTCAAGGTGTGCAGGGCGAGTGCAGGAGTGGCCTGCGAGCGTGGCGCCTGTGGGCGTTGGTGTGCTGCCGCCTACGGGCACTTGGCGTGGGGGTGCCTACAGGCCAGATGGCGCAAGGGAGGTGAGAGGCTTGGCGTTGTGGCGAGCAAGGGTGCTGAGCACTTGCGGGCATGCTGAGGTGGGGCGCCTACAAGCGATGGCGTGGAGAGGGCAGGCGGTGCAACACGCGTCTACTAGCTGCGGGAGAGCGCTGGAGAGGGCACTTGGTGCAGCGCGCGGTGGGGAAGGTGGGCGATGGTGTTGCGCCTGCAGTGTTGGATGGAGGTGTGAGCATTCTTGCAGAGGGTGTGCAAGGCACTGGAGGTGGAAGGCGATGGCATGGGCACCTGCATGGCGCGGCTGTGGACCTATAGTCACCTATGGGTGGTTGCAGTGGGGCGCAGGGGATGCACTGGAGAGGCCTGCAGAGGGCGGTGAGCACCTGCGCCTGCAGTGGAAGGGCAATGGAAGGTGGCGCGCAAGGGCACTGAGCGCAGGCTTGAAGGGCACGGTGTGGGTGTGCCTGGCAGGCTGTGGGGGGGCGATGGTGGCGTGGCGCGGTGCAGGCTAGAAGGGTGCTTGCGATGGGAGGCTTGGTGCACAATGCAAGCACGGTTGCACAGGGCATGCAGCCTTCAATGGATATCCCCTCAAGGGGGAGGATGAAGATCCGAAGATCCAGATGCCCTTCCTCTCCTGTGCAAGTCCCCTCTTAACTCCTCTCCCCCACGCCAATCAAGGGATTTTCAAATCCCTTCCTAATTTTAGCCGACACTTGTTGGGTTCTGTTGGCCATAGGTGGAGATATTTGTGGGGGGGCAGGGGGGAATATCTTTCCACCCCCTTGTTCTTTTCCACATTTGATCCTCCTCCCTCTTCTTCCCGATTATTAGAGTAGATTAATTGGAGAAGATGAGTGCGCTGTTGTGGGACCCTGCATGAAATATAATTACATAATAAGCAATAGAAGAAATGTAAACTTAAATAATGACACATGCAATCATTTAATAAACAAATGTGATTATTAACCAACATACAATGTTAGAATTGAATTGCTTAGGCGTAACAATAGTCCATTAAAATGGACTCATCAAGGGCAACCATAAATTTCATCCTCAACCTCAACAATTTTCCAAGTAGAAACTCACCCAGGCCCCTATCCCTAACATTTTGGAGCAAATCCAATAAAGAACTATTAAGTTCATCAATCATTTTGATCATAGGCTCCAATACTTTAGTGCATGGTATTGGTTGAGCTTCTAAAGATTGGATGGTGTTCCTCAAGTTAGCCAACACCTTGTCTTGGACCTGGTTCACCTAAACCGAATGGTTCGATTCAAGTTTGGGTGGGCTTGGGTTAAATCTAGGGGAGTCAAGGTATTGAGGTTCTTGGGTCCCTCCTTGATAGTAGGTCATTTCAGGTTGTTCAAAGAATGGTGGTAACCTATATTAAGTGGAATATTGGGGAGGGTAGGTGTTATAATCAACATATCCTTCTTAGTTGTAGATCTGGTTAGGTTGATCATCAAAGGGTGGAGATCTATAACCATTGTAGCTCTGGGAAGGATAGTAATCATAGTCTTGTTGTCTAAGGTTAGGCCCTGGACACTGAGGTCTGGTATCGTATCCCCAATCAAAGTTATCCCAGCTAGTGGATGGGTAATTTAAAGTCGAGTTGGGATGGTAATCATCTTGGGTATAAGTGGTGGTAGGAGGGTAGGATGGGAAATGAGTGTAGGATGTGGAAGGATACATGGTAGAATAAGAGGGAAAATTAGAAAAAAGAAAGGTGCCCTGTAATACAAGCAATGAACCCTATCCTTAGGTGGGTTAGCCTAAAGACCTACAGACTCCCAAGACCCGTCTTAAGATTATAAACAATTTGGTCTACTTCTATCAAGTCAATCCAACCAGTTAGAGGGAGGGGCTAAGGAGAAGGTTCTTCCTTTAGCTTGTGCCTCCAGTTCCTAGTGTACCCCCCAGCCGTGATCGTTTGATGCTACTCCCCTAGCTAGACATCAGATGAACTAGTAGAAGGAGATTAATCAAAAAAATCTCAATCTGAGCCCTAAAGAGTGAATCAATCCTTAAGTCCAACGTCTACTCAGTTTTAATTAGGCATGGGATGATTATGCTCTTGGAATGTGATGGGCCCTTTAGATGGGTTGTGCCCTTAATGATCAATTCAAATGTGTGTGCGTGCACAACCAAGGTTTGCAAACAAGATTATTTGATGATATGTCTTTTAGGGTTTAACCTTTTTTAGTAGCTTTTAGGGTTTAATCTTAGGTGCATTCAATCAAGTTCAGGAGAACACTCCAAGTTTTGAAAACACAGGTGTAGATATATTCCTTTAAAAATCAGAAATAAAAAATGGAGTGCCTAGTTCAGTCCTAGAAATCAACCTTAAGTGTCAAGCTACTTGATGAATCAATTTTAATTTGAGTGGTCAGCCCAAACAACTCAATCAATTGGCTTGTTGCACCACTTAGTTAAGGCACACAAAAAGCCTTAACCTAATCATATTTCTACTCACTTATGTGTATTGAGTTGAAGTATACTGGGTCCACAGGTCAGATCTCGGTTAAGTGGTAGAATCAAAGTGGGATGGCATGCCTTAAGTCAAGAGTTGTGGGTGCTAATGTGTTTCTTTCAAGAAATCCCACAATCAGATAACTTTTTTTTTATTTTTTCTATTTATGTGGATGGCGAGGTGAGTGGAGTGAAACAAGACAAACAATTTCTGTCCTAGGGCTTATGAAAACACCTAAGTAGATTAGGTCTTGATTATTAAGGTGGCAAAATGATCTAGTGGGTGGGGAAGTGGGGGAAAACTTACAAATGTCTCTACCCGCACTTTACTCCAATCTACCGCTGATGAGAGCCTCATCATGAGCCATAACTAGCTCATTTTGACCTAATAAAGAAGATAAAAGCTCCTACATAACCTAGAAGAAGGCTTAACTAAAGGAACAAGTGCTCTGAGAAGAAAACATGAAATAAAGGTTAAAACTGCAATTTTACCATTGCAGTACATAAACGGGATTTCTCAGAAGCAAAACATAGGTCAAATAGTCCAAAGTGGGTTGAATTAATCAGAAATGGGTTTATGTGCAATCTAAGAATTAAATGACACTTGGTAACCCTAAAACAGACCCGCTTAAATTAACAAGGTTCCAGTCAGAATAAAAATCAAGCAAACCCTCTAAAAATCATAGAAAAACATCCTCTGGGGTTTAGAACACTTAATTTGGCCTTTGGAACCTAGTTTGACCTAGATTAGGGTCTTAGCTCTTCAATTAACCTAATTTGGGTTTTTACGCAAAATGTCCAGTCAAAAGAGGTCAAACCTAAAATCCAACTTCACCATTGGATTCTTTAGGGCCAAATTAGGTTTGTACCAAAATTTGGACCTAAGGGGAGGCCATCTTGACCTACTTTGCAAGTTAGTACACCCAAATCACAAAGAGGTCCCTATCTTTTGAATATCCTTGCAGAGAGCCCCCTAGGTTCCTCGCCTTCTTTGCAAACCGGTCCTGCCGCCATTGCTAGGGCAGAACCGAACTCCGGCGAGGTTCGGAGAGGGATTGCTCTCTAATCCCTCAGAGATTCCCTCCCAGAAATGGAAGGAGGATTCTCTGAGGAATTCCCTTCCTCATAAAGTCAATTACAATCGTTGGTGTGAACCCAATCTCTCGTGCGAACGCACGAGAGATTTGGGTATCCTAACTCCTTTCCATCTCCGGAAACCAACCTCAGGCAATTACGTGCCCTTCACGCCCTGCACACCAAGTCCAGCACCTATAAAACACCCCTCGGACCCGGCCACTCATCTTGAGCTTGATTTGGCCGAGTTTCCCCCTTCAATTCCTCTCCTCCTGCTCGGCCAAATACCCCAGCTAGCTCTGGCGAGCCGCCCACACCACTCCGCCACTCCACACGGCTCGCCAACCACCTCGTGAGCTCCGCCTCACCACCAGGAACTCGCTCCACCCCACAACTGCCACTCCAGACCTCCATAACCACCCCCCGAACAACCCACCATCTCCGGCCACAGGTTAACCTAGGCGGGCACGCCTAGGCCGACCGGCAACCTGCAGCATCACCCACCGCCTTCGCCGTGCTACGGCGAAGGTTTCCAACTATTCTAATTGGACCAATAGGCCGTTCTGTGGAAGTTCAGGTAAACGCTCCGGCCGCCATTAACAGTCGAAGCAGCAGGAAGCTTGGAGCAGCAGCAGGCGTCAGGCTTCCCAGGCGGCAGGTGCAGCAGACTCTCGCAAGTGTTGCGAGGTGACTGAGTTCAGCAAGGATCAGCAGCAGGGCCTTCAGCGTGGGCAATTGCACACGAGAGTCTGCGGGCGCACGCAAAGGAAGGACGGAACGTTTAGTCCCACATCGTGGAATCTCAAGGCACAGGTATGGTATAAAGGTTTTTTGTGATATACGTTTACTGCCTCGAAAGCACAGGGGTGAGGTCCCTCACTGACCCCACCCGCCTCGTCCGCGGCCTGACCACGCGGACCTGGCGGATCCGACCCGACCTAGACCTACGCACTCCTCGCGCATCACACACCTGCAGGTGCGCCTGGTCCCGGGTACGATTCGACCCGATTAAGGTTGTGGCTCTGGTAGAGCGGTTTGAGTGAATTGCTTGAGAGAGAGAGACGCGCGGGTAGAGGGAGAAGGGTTAGGTTTTGCTCCTGTGCAGGCAGGATGAACGCAGGAGGAGAAGGACTTGGCCGCGAGAAGGAAAAGAATAGAAAGAAGAAGAAACAAGGCAGAGAAGAAGCAGCAAGAAAGAAGCCTTCGCAGGGGAAGAAAGAAAAGAGCAAGCCAGAAGCAAAGGCACAGAGAAGCCAAGTGAAGAACTTTGCAGAGATCAGAAGAAGAAAAGACAGAGCAAAGACTGCAGCAGAAGAAGAAGAAGAATAATCAAGAAGAAAAGGAGAGATGCTTTTAAGACGTCTGATCACAAGATCAGACGTCCAATTTCATATTTTTTGCCCTAACTCCTTTTAATCGCATACATTAATACCTAAATTTTTATTTTGAGTAAATTAGAGTGTTCAATTACATTTTGATTTAGTGGTAAGTTCCATTTGCTCCCTGTGTTCGACCTCGGATACTCCGGTCTTCGAGTAATAAAAACTTTATATTTGTTCGAACGTTTTGTCGGTTATACTACAACATAATACGCTTTAAATCCGCACAAAACGTTGACAACATTTGGGGGAAAACTTACAAATGTCTCTACCCGCACTTTACTCCAATCTACCGCCTTAGGCACCTTGATCGGGTTCATGCAAGACAATAAATCGAAGAAGAAAGATAGGTTAGAAAAATATGTAAGTAATGTGGGAAAACGCGAAAAAAACTAAAGAGCATTGCCTCCTTGGCAATGGCACCAAAATGATTGCGTCGGATTTTCACGCGGAAAGGTTTGAAGTTTGGAAAACCTGTCGTCATAGTTCAATTCACGAGAAAATCCGTCAATCAGATAAAATTTATAATCGAAACTCGAAAAGTGAGTCCTAGGTCGAACACGGGGAGGCGAACGTTTGGTTTTGAAAATCCGCGTTTCGCTTTTTATTTATTTTTGTCATTTTTATCTTTTCTAATTATTTTGGTATTTTTAGCAAGCAAGAGATCAGGTCGATGAATTCTAGCTAATCTACTTACAAAATAAAAGAGAGAGAGAGACTGAGAGAAACAATCATGTATTTTTAGGATCAAATGTTTCTTACAACTAGGAAAGCAGGAAATCTATACTACGAAAGCAATAAAGATAGAGGTAGGTGAGAGAAATCCCTCTCAACAGTCACTTGGAGGATGACTTGCTCTGACGTCGCCTGGAGGAAGGTGGTGAGGAGCGGGACGAACGAGGACAGAGCCGGAGGATGGAGGGTGGGGCAGGACAACATCATGGCGAGGATCTTCTTCCCGAAGGGAGGTGAGAAGATGGCCACGAGATGCACCATGAATAGGGATGAAAGGTGGGAACAAATATTTGTTTTCTACTCTAAAGGAGCATCTCGGGGTTGGGACAAGCTCTTTCTAGAGCCTTGGAGGTGGTGTGAGGAAGAAAGGTAGAGATGAAGAAAAATGGAAGGGGTACGGGTCCTTTTATAGCGGAGAAAAGAATCAAATTCGTATACAAGACACTTAGTAATGGTCATAAAAGTTGCTAAAGGTCCACCGCAAGCATCATTGAAGACAGCCCACGCGCCCACCAATCACTGTGCTAGCGCGGGCTCCATGCGCTTTATCGCGTGCGCACGTGCACTACGCTGCTGCTGCCTCTACCTTGCATGCTGCGCTGCTACGCACACCACTGCACTTGCGTGGGCGCTCGCGCACTTGCACTGGTGTGCACGTGCGGTGGCGCGTGCGTGCGCATGGGCAGCCTGGGTTGCGCCATGTGGCGCAACCTGGGTCGTCCATCTTCTTTCTGTTGTAGGGGTTGCTACAGAGGTCGGATTGAGTCGATTTTCGTGCTATTGGGCTATGATCGTGGACCCAAATCCATCCTTGCAGTCGGATTTGTCGTTTGAAGCTCTGAATTATGTCACCTAGTCCCTTAGCTGTTGATCTTCCTTGGACTGCATATTGTGCTACGAGACTATGATCAAGGCAATTTCAGAGGTGTTGGACTCCGGTGGTCATCCTAATCAGATCCTTACAGTCGGATCGTCAATTGAGGCTTCGAAATAAATCTCCTTCTCTACGGACTACAAAACGGACGCAATTAACCTAAAATATACACAACTACTCTAAATGCAGAATGATGCATGCTATGAAATATTTATAATATGGAATGCAAATCTAAGCCTAGGAACATGCATAAATAGGCATTTTAACCTAAATGGATGTGTCTACATCAAGCGGGATTTAGTTGGAATCTGGCTGGTTTGAGGCAGGGCGAGCTGACCCAGTTCCGTCTGTACGCCCTATAATCGGGTAGCCGGATCTTCTATTGGGTCATGTGCGGAGTTTTGGATCCGAGGGTCATTTTTGCCCCTCATCATCGGGTGATGGTGCAGAAGGGGCCTAATAAACATAGTGAGCTTGGCCTTGATTTGGGTTCATAACACACCTTTGGTTAGGTACATTATTCGGATTAGGTAAAGGTTGAGAAAGAAGTGCACCAAGTTGGCAGGTCCCAACTGTGACAACCCGAGTCCCACCTGTTGGTGCTAGTGCGCCACGATCGCTTATTTTGATGATAACAAAACACGTGTCTTTTAACATTTGCTTTTAAGTCTTAGTTTTCAAGTCAAATTGCAAATGGAAACGTGTTTAGACGAAGTTTGAGCTCGCATCCATGTCAGATTGAAGGAGCTTGATGGAGAAGGAGCTTCACAAGGAGCGAAAGTGTGAAGAGAAAAATAGGATAGATTCTCTTTTCAAGTATTCTTTTGTAATTCTTTTGCTCTTTATTCTTTATGTCTAGATATATGTTAAAGAGTCTCAAAGAACCCATAAAGTAGTCCTAGGAACACTTGCACAACCCTAGAATACTTAGGTTTTCTGTAAAGAACTTAGAAAACCAAAATAGGGTTCTGACAGCCTAATCAAACGTCTCATTTGGAAATCAGACATCAGATAGTGACTTTTAAGATGTCTGACTGTTAACTTAGATGTCCAATGACTTAGGCTGGACTTCGTAGGTTCTGTCTGATTAAATCAGACATCCAAACCTTAGTCCAGACATCTGATGGTTGTGCCAAACGTCGAATTAGTGGAACGTTGACTGCGAAAGTAAACGTTGAGGATTATGACCGTTAGGCTTATATCAGGCATCCGTAGAGGACCCCAAACGTTTGATATGTGACCGTTCTGCCTCGACTGACCCAAAATCACCTTTGTGAGATTTTCTACCTGTTAACCTATCTTGGGAATCCATTCCCGCAGTACAATAGGTTTCCAAACGTCATGTATGTCGTTTGATGGCCTTACACTAGAACCTTGTTTAGGTCTGAACCAAGTCAGGAAGGAAACCTGCCTAGAATCAAATGTCTGACTTAGTTCCCAGACGTCTTAAATTAGTTTTTCCAGATGTCTGATACTTGGACTAGACGTCTGATGACCCTATCAGAATCATAATTGATTATGATTACAGCTTGTTTTGCCTTGGGTTCAACCCCAACAGCTATGGAAGCTTTCTAAGGGCTTCCAAAGCCTTCCTAGGCCCTCTATAAATAGAGGAGGACCATTGCCTTGTAGAAACACACCTTGAATAGCATTTCCACATCTTTTGTGTCCAAGTCAAATAGAAGAAGATCTTGCTCTCCATTTCACCATTCCAAATCTAGAGAGCTTCAATCTAGTTGCGTACCCGCTCTCCCTCTACAATTATGCGAGCAACGAAGTGCCGCCGCGTGGGTCATACACCCGCATCATCACATCGATGCACTTCCACCAAAGGGAAGTTTCCTAACTCTTATAGAAGCTAGGTTTTAATATTTGTGGCTCTATAGGATTGTTGTACTTTTCTTGTTCTTTGGTTTGGGTATTCGCTTTGCGAATTCCCGTCTCCATTGAGGGACAAAATACTCCTTGTAAAGAGGAGTGGTTATGAGGTACTCTACCCTCGGGTATAAAGTAGCGTGGTTGTACTGAGATTGAACTACCCTCGTTTTAAGTAGTTCGTTTAGTGGATTTGATCGACTTTGTCGATCGGAAAATCCTAACTCGAGAGGGTTAGGTGGTGGTTTTCACCTGGCTTGGGTTTCCACCTAAAAATACTTGTGTAATTGTGTGATCGTACTATTTGTGAGATTGTTTACATAATTTCACATTTTATATTACATCACGCATATCTCCCCCCTCCCTTAGGGAATTGCAATTGGTATCAGAGTAGGTTTCCGCTTTCTAGGAGTTATATCCACGGAAGATCCAATGGAGGGGAGCAGTTTCTTCGATGGGAGCAACTACCCCTACTGGAAGTTACGAATGAAGACATGGCTTCAAGCCAACAACTTCATGATTTGGGCCAGATGCGAGACGCCGTTTGACATCCCGGAGAAACCCGTGGGGGGCTACTCACAACAACAAATCCATGAGCTCTCTCTCAACGCAAAAACAATGAACACATTGTATTGCGCATTGAGCCCAAACAAATTCAATCGAATCTCGCAGTGTGCCACCACATCGAGATTTGGTACACACTTGAGGTAACTCACGAGGATACCTCCAAGGTAAAGTCTTCTAAACTCAACTTACTTTCTCAAGAATTTGAATCTTTTTCTATGAAGACTAATAAATCTTTAAGTGAGATGAACACTAGGTTCACTCTCATAGTGAACAATCTTAAGGCATTAGGAAAGACCTTCATCAAGGGGGAGCTTCAAGGGAAGCTTCTTCGTTCCCTTAGACCGAAATGGGAACAGAAAGCTACAACCATTGAGGAGGCAAACGAGGTGGAGGAGCTCAACATGAAGGATCTCCTAGGCAATGTAATGGCCTACGAGACAAAGTTGAAGCATAAGAAGAAGGATACACTGGAGCCAAAATCGAAGAAGGCCCTCGCTTTCAAAGCCACGTCAGATAGCGAGGTAAGTTCTGATGATAAAGATTTTAAATTTTTACTTAAAAAATTCTCTAAGTTTTGTAGGGATTCTAAGAGAGAAAAGAAAGAAAAGGAGCAAGGTAGCTCGAGACATTGCTACCACTGCAACGAGAAAGGGCATCTACGACCAGAGTGCCCTCTTCTCAAGAAAGAGAAGAAGGAGAAGGAGAAGAAACACAAGAAGAAGGCATTCCAAGCAACTTGGGACGACTCGAGCCTAGAGGAAGAAGAAAATCTAGAGAAGAAGAATGAAATTGCTTGCAAGGGTTTCATGGCAATCGCAGAAAGCGACAGCGACAACATCGACAACGAGGTAAATTCTGAACTCCAAGATGCCTTTGATGAACTCTATGAAATTAGTAAATCATTAAAGGTAGAAAACAAAAACATGAAAAAGAATCTTAGTTTCCTTAAATCTGAAAATGAAAGGTTAGAAATAAAACTTAAGGACCTAGAAAGTAAGTCCTAAAGATGATGATTTGTGATTAGAAAATCACGACCTAATCATTGAAAATAACAAATTGATTGAGGAAAATACTAATTAAAATTAGAAGTTTCTAACTTAAAAACCAAGATGCAGGCTATTCAAGATGAACTTGCATGTCTTAGGAAGAAATCAAATAATTTGATCAATAAAGTAGAAAATTTATCTAGCCCTAAGGTTGAGAAAGGATCTCCGTCAAGGAGACCCACTAACAAAATCGAATCCAAATTAATATGGATACCAAGGAAAGAACTAGAATCTTATTCTGTAGGTCATAAAGATTACAACACAAAGGACTGGACCTACAAGCTCAAAATTGGTCAACTCGAGTTGGGAGGACCAAGGAGTAGACCAAGGAGGAGGACAAGGAGATCGACGAGACAACAAACAACCGACCGACCCGTTGTATGTCGACCGTCGGATTGGAGATCGATGTCGATGCCCAGACCTCCAAGCTATGGATGGAAACCCCATCCGATTTGACATCCACCGCCATTTAGGCCATTCTACTGGCCATGGTAGGTGAGGTAACCCTTAACCCTATCTTTTTATCATTAGCATATAGATAGGGGGAGTTAAAATTAATGAGCTATTTGTCAATCATTAAGGGGGAGGTGTTAAGTTAGCTATATTTCCTTTAGAAAGGGCGAGAAAAATATATAGCTATCTTGTTATTACAAAAAGGGGGAGAACATTATTCTTAATTAAAAGAAATTTAACCCAAAAACTAGAAGAGCATGTTTTAAGGGGGAGTTTAGGAGAATTAAAATTGATAAAAAAACCTTTTTGATAATGTCAAAAGGGGGAGAATTTTATGGATTACTTTTTATGGTTTTCTCATCATCAAAAAGGGGGAGATTGTTGGTGCAGTGCACCACGATCGTTTATTTTGACGATAATAAAACATGTGTCTTTTAACATTTGCTTTTGAGTCTTAGTTTTCAGGTCAAATTGCAAATGGAAATGTGTTTAGACAGAGTTCGAGCTTGCATCCATGGTGGATTGGAAGAGTTTGATGGAGAAGAAGCTTCGCGAGGAGCGAAAGCGTGAAGAGAAGAATAAGATAGATTCTCTTTTGTAATTCTTTTGCTCTTTATTCTTTGTGTCTTGATATATGTTAAAGAACCTCAAAGAACCCTTAAAGTAGTTCTAGGAACACTTGCACAACCCTAGATTATTCAGGTTTTCTGTAGAAAACGTAGAAAGCCAAAATAGGGTTCTGACAGCCTAATCAGACGTCTAATCTGGAAATCAGACATCTGATAGTGACTTTTAAGACGTCTGACTATTGACTCAGACATCCAATGGCTGGACTTCATAGGTTCTATCTGATGAAATCAGACATCCAGACCTTAGTCCAGAATCTGATGGTTGTGCCAGGAGTCAAATTAGTGGAACGTTGGCTGCCAAAGCAAACGTTGAGGATTATGACCGTTAGGCTTATATCAGACATCCGTAGAGGACCCCAGATATTTGATATGTGACAGTTCTGCCTTGACTGACCTAAAATCACCTTTGCGAGATTTTCTAGCCGTTAACCTATCTTGGGAATCCATTCCCACAGTACAATAGGTTTCCAGATGTCCAGACCTAGTGCTAGACATCCTGTATGTCGTCTGATGGCCTTACACTAGAACCATGTTTAAGTCTGAACCAAGTCAGCAAGGAAACCCGCCTAGAATCAAACATCTGACTTAGTTCCCAGACGTCTTAAACTAGTTTTTCCAGACATCTGATACTTGGACCAGATGTCTGATGACCCTGTCAGAATCATAATTGATTTTGATTACAGCCCGTTTTGCCTTGGGTTCAACCCCAACGGCTATGGAAGCTTTCTAAGGGCTTCCAAAGCCTTCTTAGGCCCTCTATAAATAAAGGAGGACCCTTGCCTTGTCAAAACACACCTTGAATAGCATTTCCACATCTTTTGTGTCCAAATCAAATAGAAGAAGATCTTGCTCTCCATTTCTCCATTCCAAATCTAGAGAGCTTCAATCCAGTTGCACACTCGCTCTCCCTCTGCGATTACGAGAGTGGCAAAGCGTCACTGCATGGTTCACGCACCCGCATCGTCACATCGATGCACTTCCACCAAAGGAAAATTTCCTAACTCCTATAGAAGCTAGGTTTTAATATTTGTGGCTCCATAGGATTGTTGTACTCTTCTTGTTCTTTGGTTTGGGTATTCGCTTTGCGAATTCCCATCTCCATCAAGGGACAAAATACTCCTTATGAAGAGGAGTGGTTGTGAGGTACGCTACCCACAGGTATAAAGTAGCGTGGTTGTACTGAGGTTGAACTACCCACACTTTAAGTAGTTCGTTTAGTGGATTTGATCGACTTTATCAATCGGGAAATCCTAACTCGAGAGGGTTAGGTGGTGGTTTTCACCCAGTTTCGATTTCCACCTAAAAATACTTGTGTAATTGTGTGATTGTGCTATTTGTGAGATCGTTTGCATAATTCCACATTCTATATTACATCATGCATATCTCCCCCTCCCTTAGGGAATTACACTGCCAACCAACGAGTCTCGAGTCATCATGTACTAACACAAGCACAATCACCCACAAGATCGCAGTCACTGTAACGACCCGATTCCCGAGTCCCTACAAGACACGAGAACCGGACCGACTCGACTAATCCCAAGACCTAGTCGTCCAACGAGGAAGTAACCAAAAGAGCAGTAAAATAAACCACATTCAACATGAAATATAACTAGCAGTAACAAAATACAGCAGTAAGGAAAAGAACTACTACAGCATGTACCACCACAACAGTAGAACAACATTTATAACATAACATGAACTACAAGTAAAGAAAAGTGCGGGGGTAACAAGAACTACTCACTACAGTGGAACAAAAGGGGTACAAATGAACTGTGGTAAGTCTACTGGACCCTACTCGGCCCAGCGTCCTCTGTAGCCGCTGACCCTGGCTGCTCAACACCTGGTCCTGAAAAGTAACGAGTGTAACACGTCAGCGAAACGCTGAGTAGAGTGGCAGCTAAAACTAAAGAAACAGTAAAGTGTACAGTAGCTGTTTTATTTTCTTTCTTCCTTTATTTACGTCTTTCTATTGTTTCACAATTTATCTATTTCTCAGATCCTTCACTTGACCTCGAATGTTCCTCGTGGGAACAATCTTGATTGCAGTCTTTTCCGAAGAGTAGAAGTAACACGTGGTGCTCTCCTGGCCGGGAAAGTCCCCCGTGGTGATCCTACTCTCAGTCAACCACCCCAAGGTCACTGACAGACGTAACGGTGACTACGGCACGCACGGTAAACGCACGGGTAGCTACCCCGCACTGGCACGCGGTCAGTCGTTTCCGTTAACGGGTGTGCCCAAAGCACAGCACGGAACCAGTATAGGGCAGAGCCCTCTCAGTAACAGCGGTCCAACCCCTCCACAGTAACCAAACAGGGGTCTTGCCCCTCCACAGTCCGCGCACCCTCGCCTGACTACCCTGGTTTGCCCAGTGGGCCTGACAAGTCGGTGTAGGTGAGCTAGCAGAACCCCGGGGCCCATGGGGTAGCTAGTACTCGCTCTACACTAGTAGCTCTCCTCGGTACTGTGTACACAAGGGCCAACAAGTCGGTACAAAGTGGCCAGACCTAACCCTGGGTCCCTGGGGTGGCTGGCTCCACTCTGCACTAAGCAGGTAACAGGTGCTTCTCCTGGCACTACGTACCCAAGAGACAACACACCTCCACATCTTTCCTTCTCGTTCCATTTCATTCTCTTTTCCAGGAGTTCTACTCCTAATTCCCCGTAGGGTTCCAGGTTTTTTAGCTCAGCAGATTCAGGTTTCACCTTTCCAGTTTCACGTTCATACAACCCATATTCTCAATCATGTTCATTTATTCATAACAGGCAGCTGTTAAATCAATTTACAGGCAGTTATTATTTCCTTTCCACATTTTCCAAGACTGTAATACCTATATTCATTTCACTAGTTTTCCAGTCCTAGGATTCATGCCGTACCCTAGGATCTATCATTCAATCTAGTTTTCCAGCCCTAGGATTCATGCAATACCCTAGGATCTATTATTCAATCTGGTTTCTCATTCCTAGGATTCATGCAATGCCCTAGGTTCTATTAATTGTTCCATAATTGTAATAAATTATGTTAATAATTTCTAAAGCCACTCTACCAGCTACAACGGAAGTACTAGGGGCGTGGTCGAAAATTCCGCACGCCTCCGCAACCCCCGGGACTGCAATGGAATAAGGTCCTATCACAAGGA
The DNA here is from genome assembly GCA_037157565.1 of Thalassia testudinum. Classification (NCBI taxonomy): domain Eukaryota; kingdom Viridiplantae; phylum Streptophyta; class Magnoliopsida; order Alismatales; family Hydrocharitaceae; genus Thalassia; species Thalassia testudinum. The sequence continues at coordinate 9,213,693 of JAZHRO010000058.1, read as the reverse complement.
TCAAACACAAGGAGTTTCTCAGAACAGTATATAATTACTCTAGACGGGTAGAGGATTTTATTCCGAAAAGAACGCAACTCGAAACGCGGAAAACGGACTCCGAACGGGCCCTAAACGGGTCAAAAACGAAGAAACTGTCCAAAATCAGACGTCTGGAACCTCTTCCAGACGTCTTAAAATGTGGGTCAGATGGTACCTTATCCTGCGTAGTCTCTCAGACGTTCAGAAGCCTGCGGGGGTGTCTGGCCTAGTTCCCAGACGTCCGATGGTCACCCCGGATGTCTGGAAGTCCTTCCTGTCGTCTGGCACTGCGGCCAGACGTCTGATTCGCGTTGGATGCGAATATCAGAGCCTGCACGTGCCCACTCCTCGTGCTCAGTACGAACGGTCGCAGAAAAGGAAGAAGGACGAAAATAACTTACTTGCCAGACGTCTTCACCGTCGTCTGGTTGGAAGCCCAGACATCTGATTCTGGAAAAATTTCCAGAATCAGAGCTCGACTCGCTCTCCGCCCGCGACTCACAGCCTCGCCGCGCCTCGTCCACCTGCTTCTCGAGCTGCAGCAGCCCTCCAGCGACACTCCACGCCCGCGGCTCCCCTGCCGGCCGGCTCTAGCTGCCCCGGCAAGCTCGAGCCCTCACGGCCAAGCATCTCCTCCCTCGCGCAACGCCTCCTCCCGCAGACCTGCCGCGGCTGCCGCTGTCGCCGCTCACTCACTCTCGCACTGGCTGGAAGAAGAAGAAGAAGGGAGCGAAGGAGATGAGAGTGAGGGAGAGGGCGAGGGCCCTTTTAAAGCCGCGCGGGGAGAGAGAGCAAGAGAGAGGGGTGCAGCCTGCGCCCGCAGGAGGAGAGGGAAAAAGAGGGGCATCTGCAGGTATGCACGCGCAGGCGCGCAGACGAAATCCACCGTGCCGTAGAAAATAAATCCCAGACGTCTGGAAGGGGTTCCAGATGTCTGGTCAGACGTCTAGGCCACCTCCCAGACGTCTTAAAAGACATTTTGAAGCGCATTCGTAACAATATAACAAACTCAAAGGAAGTTTCATCCCCGAAACTTGCGCTAACTAGGGTGCGGGAAAAATGCCATATAAAAACATAACAAACTCAAAGAGGATCGAAGCCGATCCGAAAGACGTACCCGCGAAGAGCTCCGGGTACCGCTCTCGCATTGCAGCCTCAGGCTCCCAGGTAGCCTCCTCGTACCGCTGGCTCCTCCACAGAACCTTCACCAGGGGTCCTTGCTTTCGTCTCAAACTGCGGACAGCTCGGTCAAGAATCTGCACTGGCCGCTCGGGGTAGGTCAGGTCGTCACCCACCTCGACGCTCTCGTGACTTAGTACGTGACTGGGATTGGCTACGTACTTCCGGAGGTTGGACACGTGGAACACGTCGTGCACACTAGAAAGCTGGGGAGGGAGGGCAAGCCTGTAAGCAACGGGTCCAACCCGCTCCAAGACCTCAAAGGGCCCCACCAACCTCGGCGCGAGCTTCCCTCTCACCCCAAACCGCTACAGGCCCTTCATGGGCGAAACACGAAGAAAGACGTGGTCCCCAACCTCAAACTGCACCTCTCTGCGTTTTCGATCCACGTAGCTCTTCTGTCTGCTCCTGACAGTACTCTATCGCACAAGGACTGCAGGTACGAATCGGTCATCTGTCCTGTGATGATGTGGTCTATCAGCTCTGGCCTAGTCTGTCGTGTCACAGTCACTGCCCCACAGTGCTCCCGTAACTCCAGGGGTCGCCAACTGCCTACCTCCTCCAAGAGGCTCCAACTCTGTAACTGTAAACTAGCCAAGTGTGCGGGCGCCTTCCGGCTCAAGGCGTCAGCTACCACATTGGCCTTGCCTGGGTGATAGGAAATGCTACAGTCGTAGTCCTTCAGGACCTCCAACCAACGTCTCTGTCTCATGTTGAGCTCCTTCTGATCAAAAAGGTATCTGAGGCACTTGTGATCTATGAAAATCTCGAAGGTCTCACCGTACAAGTAGTGCCTCCAGGTCTTCAGCGCGAAGACGACAGCTGCCAACTCCAGGTCGTGGGTAGGGTAGGTATGCTCATGGGGCTTCAGTTGCCGCAAAGCGTAAGCAACAACGTGACCCCTCTGCATGATCACACCTCCTAACCCCTACAAGGAGGCGTCCGTGTACACAACGAACCTGCCACTACTATCAGGGATGGTGAGCACGGGAGCCGAAGTCAACCTCTCCTTCATCTCCTGAAAACACACCTCACAGGCGTCTGTCCAAGTGAAGGGCACGTCCTTCCGGGTCAACTGTGTCATATGATGTGCAATCTATGAAAAACCTCCAATGAATCGTCTGTAGTAGCCTGCCAGTCCCAGGAAACTGTGAATCTCAGTGACTGAACGCGGTCTCTCCCACCTAAGCACTGCCTCGACCTTGGGTAGGTCCACCGCCAAGCCGCCTGCAGAGATCACATAACCTAAGAAGGTCACCTCCCTCAACCAGAACTCGCACTTGCTGTATTTGGCGTACAGCCTACATCGTCTCAGAGTCTCCAGAACCATCCGCAAGTGCTGCCCGTGCTACGTCCGATCTCGAGAATAGATGAGTACGTCATCAATAAATACCACCACGAACTGGTCCAAGTACGGTCTAAACACCCGATTCATCAGGTCCATGAAAGTAGCGGGGGCATTGGTTAGCCCAAATGGCATGACCAAAAACTCGTAGTGTCCATACCGGGTGCGGAAAGCTATCTTGGAGACGTCTGCCTCCCTGATCCTCAACTGGTGGTATCCAGACCTCAAGCCGATCTTGGAGAACACCGTGGCACCCCGCAATCGGTCAAACAAGTCATCGATCCTCGGTAGCGGATATCTGTTCTTGATGGTGACCCTATTCAGCTGTCGGTAGTCCACACAAAGGTGTAGGGTACCATCCTTCTTCCTCACAAACAGTACCCGGGCTCCCCAGGGAGACGCACTGGGCCTCACGAAACCCTTCTCCAAAAGGTCCTGCAACTGAGACTTGAGCTCTCGTAGCTCAAGCGGTGCCATCCTGTATGGCGCGATGGAGATGGGGCTGGTCCCTGGTACTAGTGAGATCTCAAACTCGATCTCACGCTCAGGCGGTAGTCCTGGTAACTCGTCTGGAAACACGTCAGGGTACTCTCTGACCACCGGGATGCTCTGGAAGTCTACCACAGGGCTGGGCTCTGCCACCACACAAGCTAGGAAGCCCTCACACCCCTGGCTCAAAAGTCTCGCCGCCCGAAGTGCCGAAATGCACCTGAAGCCTCCGTCCACTGGCTGTCCGTGAAACTCGAAAGAAGGCAACTCCGGCATGGAGAAGACAATCTTCCTCTCAAAACAGTCTATCAAGGCGTGGTAAGCGGACAGCCAGTCCATCCCCAGAATTACGCCAAAGTCCTCCATCTGTATCATAATCAGGTCAGTTGGCAGGCTATGTCCCCCGACGCGGACCTCGCAATCCGTGTACACCTCCTCAGCTACAAACAGCTGACCACTCGGACCTCTGATTACTAACGGATTCTCTAACAGCATATAATCCTGGCCCAAACTAAGTGCGAAACTGGCTGCGACAAACGAGTACGTAGCGCCGGAATCGAAAAGTGTGTAAACGAGTCCGCCGGAAACTGAAACCATACCTGCCACCACCGAGCCCGAAGCTCTGGCATCCCTGTGTGTCAAGGCGTTGATACGCCCCTCAGCTCTAGGTGCGGACGAAGCAGCCACACTCTGCGTCGGACGGGCAGGTGCTAGCCGGTACCCTCCTCGTGACTGCTGTCCTCCTCCTCGCGCCTGGGAATCGCGGCCTCCTGTGCGCCCTCCAGTGCTCTGCGCGAGAAGTATCTGCTAACCTCCTGCCCTAGACGGGCAGTCCCTCTTGATGTGGCTCGGCTGGCCACACTGGTAACAGAGGGGAACCCGACTCCCGCCCTCAGTGGGTCCCTGCTGTCGGCTGGGCGGGGGTCCGGTGTTGGCGACTGGCCTCTGTCGAGGGCCCCCAAAGGCCACGGATGGCCCTGCAAAACGTGACGGCTCTCTTGCGGATGCCACGTGTCTCCTCTCTCGCCGGCCCTGTGAAAGGTCTGGCTGAAAGGGCCTCTTCCGCCCGCCGTCAGTGTCTCGCGCAGACGGGTTGGTCTCCTCGTAAGTCATGGCTGCCTCCACCACCCTCGAAAATGTAGGCAGCTTCAGGGATTTGACATACCCCCGAATCGTAGGCCGGAGCCCCTCGGTGAACCTCCAAAGGCGCTCCTCCTCAGTGGCTACCGCTGTCGCTGCAAAGCGGGACAGCTCCAGGAAACACGTGCGGTACATGCTCACGGTCATCGTCCCCTAACAGAGAGTGTGGAACTCCCGCCTCCTCTGGTCCTGCCACGCCTGGGGAAAGCACTGCTCGCAGAAGAGGGTGACGAACCGGTCCCAGGTCGGCTCGTCACTCTCCTGTCCCCTGACCGCCCTCCACCACCTGTGTGCCGCACTCTCCAGCTGGTACGTGGCAAAGGCCACGCGGCACTGCACCGGGGGGCGAAGGGTGTCGAAAATCTTCTCCAACTGCTCGAGCCAGTCCTCTGCCTCGGTCGGGTCCTCATCCCCCTTGAAGGAGGGGGGCTTCAGCTTCCGAAACTGCCCGAAGAGCTCGGAGTGGCACTGCAGTGGGGATGCTGGTGCACCTCCAGGCAAAGGTGCCTCGTGCACAGAAGTGTCGGAAGAAGGAGGGGCGACGGCAGCCCATCCCCTCCCCCGTGTCCAGCGCCGCATCCATCGTGTGGTCCCACAGAGGACTCCCCCTCCGCAGCCCCAGGGGGAGGCGCTCGGGGCGGTGGGTGGAGCTCCTCTCGCATAATGTCCAGTATCAACTGGGTGAGGTCCTGGGCCGGGATGCTCGAGAGTAGTGGCTGGTCCACTGAGGTGACGGCAACGGCACGCCGACCTCGCCGACCTTGTCCTCGGCCGCGCTCGCGGCCCGCCTCACCAGTCCCGCGACGAGGCATCTCCTGCAAGGAGATGCGAAACAAAATGGAACACGTCAATATGGAACGATGCCTAACGGAAATGACTAAGGGCTCATGTCAAAAGGTATGTTGTGGTGGCTACTCTAGTTATAAACATGTGAATTGGTTATTTTCCACTCAGTTGATTCACTTCTCGGGACGAGCTTGCTCTGAGACCATCTTGTAACGACCCGATTCCCGAGTCCCTACGAGACACGAGAATCGGACCGACTCGACTAATCCCAAGACCTAGTCGTCCAACGAGGAAGTAACCAAAAGAGCAGTAAAATAAACCACATTCAACATGAAATATAACTAGCAGCAACAAAATACAGCAGTAAGGAAAAGAACTACTACAGCATGTACCACCACAACAGTAGAACAACATTTATAACATAACATGAACTACAAGTAAAGAAAAGTGCGGGGGTAACAAGAACTACTCACTACAGTGGAACAAAAGGGGTACAAATGAACTGTGGTAAGTCTACTGGACCCTACTCGGCCCAGCGTCCTCTGCAGCCGCTGACCCTGGCTTCTCAACACTTGGTCCTGAAAAGTAACGAGTGTAACACGTCAGCGAAACGCTGAGTAGAGTGGCAGCTAAAACTAAAGAAACAGTAAAGTGTACAGTAGCTGTTTTATTTTCTTTCTTCCTTTATTTACGTCTTTCTATTGTTTCACAATTTATCTATTTCTCAGATCCTTCACTTGATCTCGAATGTTCCTCGTGGGAACGATCTTGATTGCAGTCTTTTCCTAAGAGTAGAAGTAACACGTGGTGCTCTCCTGGCCGGGAAAGTCCCCCGTGGTGATCCTACTCTCAGTCAACCACCCCAAGGTCACTGACAGACGTAACGGTGACTACGGCACGCGCGGTAAACTCACGGGTAGCTACCCCGCACTGGCACGCGGTCAGTCGTTTCCATTAACGGGTGCGCCCAAAGCACAGCACGGAACCAGTATAGGGCAGAGCCCTCTCAGTAACAGCGGTCCAACCCCTCCACAGTAACAAAACAGGGGTCTTGCCCCTCCACAGTCCGCGCACCCTCGCCTGACTACCCTGGTTTGCCCAGTGGGCCTAACAAGTCGGTGTAGGTGAGCTAGCAGAACCCCGAGGCCCATGGGGTAGCTAGTACTCGCTCTACACTAGTAGCTCTCCTCGGTACTGTGTACACAAGGGCCAACAAGTCGGTACAAAGTGGCCAGACCTAACCCTGGGGTGGCTGGCTCCACTCTGCACTAAGCAGGTAACAGGTGCTTCTCCTGGCACTACGTACCCAAGAGACAACACACCTCCACATCTTTCCTTCTCAGTTCCATTTCATTCTCTTTTCCAGGAGTTCTACTCCTAATTCCCCGTAGGGTTCCAGCTCTTTTAGCTCAGCAGATTCAGGTTTCACCTTTCCAGTTTCACGTTCATACAACCCATATTCTCAATCATGTTCATTTATTCATAACAGGCAGCTGTTAAATCAATTTACAGGAAGTTATTATTTCCTTTCCACATTTTCCAAGACTGTAATACCTATATTCATTTCACTAGTTTTCTAGTCCTAGGATTCATGCCGTACCCTAGGATCTATCATTCAATCTAGTTTTCCAGCCCTAGGATTCATGCAATACCCTAGGATCTATCATTCAATCTGGTTTCTCATTCCTAGGATTCATGCAATGTCCTAGGTTCTATTAATTGTTCCATAATTGTAATAAATTATGTTAATAATTTCTAAAGCCACTCTACCAACTACAACGGAAGTACTGGGGGTGTGGTCGGAAATCCCGCGCGCCTCCGCAACCCCCAGAACTGTAATGGAACGGGGTCCTATCACATGGATCAAACACAAGGAGTTTCTCAGAACAGTATATAATTACTGTATACGGGTAGAGGATTTTATTCCGAAAAGAACGCAACTCGAAACGCAGAAAACGGACTCCGAACGGGCCCTAAACGAGTCAAAAACGACGAAACAGTCCAAAATCAGACGTCTGGAACCTCTTCCTGACGTCTTAAAATGTGGGTCAGATGGTACCTTGTCCTGCGTAGTCTCTCAGATGTCCAGAAGCCTGCGGGGGCATCTGGCCTAGTTCCCAGACGTCCGATGGTCACCCCAGACGTCTGGAAGTCCTTCCCGTCGTCTGGCACTGCGGCCAGACGTCTGATTTGCGTTGGATGCGAATCTCAGAGCCTGCACGTACCCACTCCTCGTGCTTAGTACGATTGGTTGCAGAAAAGGAAGAAGAATGAAAATAACTTACTTGCCAGACGTCTGGACAGTCCTCCAGACATCTTCACCGTCGTCTAGTTTGAAGCTCAGACGTCTGATTCTGGAAAAAATTTCAGAATCAGAGCTCGACTCGCTCTCCGCCCGTGACTCACGGCCACGCCACGCCTCGCCTCGTCTGCCTGCTGCTCGAGCTGCTGCAGCCCTCCAGCGACACTCCACACCCGCGGCTCCCCCGCCGGCCGGCTCTAGCTGCCCCGGCAAGCTTGAGCCCTCACGACCGAGCATCTCCTCCCTCGCGCAACACCTCCTCCCGCACACCCGCCGCGGCTACTGCTGCCGCTGCTCGCTCACTCTCGCACTGGCTGGAAGAAGAAGAAGAAGAAGGGAGCAGAGGAGATGAGAGTGAGGGAGAGGGCGAGGGCGAGGGCCCTTTTAAAGCTGCACGGGGAAAGAGAGCGAGAGAGAGGGGCACAGCCTGCGCCCGCAGGAGGAGAGGGAAAAAGAGGGGCATTTGTGCGCGCAGACGAAATCCACCGTGACACAGAAAATAAATCCCAGACGTCTGGTCAGACGTGTAGGCCACCTCCTAGACGTCTTAAAAGACGTTTTGAAGCACGTTCGTAACAGTCACCCTATACATAATCATAAAATATAAACATAGCCAACAAACAATTCATATTGCAAAATTTAAAGGAACACAAATTTAGTACTAACCGGAGGATATACTGTAGTATATTAGTCCATGGAGATGTACAATGAAAATCTCCTGGCGAACTGCCAAGTACACTTGAGTACAGAACCCAAAAACACGTCAGTAAAAACTGAGTAAAGTGGAAATAACAACAGCAAAGTGCAACAAAAATCAAGCACAAAAGAAAATGGGTACTATAGCTTTAATTAATCCATTTATTAGACTCCTCATTATCCGGTTCTGTTTTTTAGCTTGGAAGCCCAAGTTATTACTACTCACAATCTATCAATCGCGCAAGATCGGTATAAGCCACCCACATGTCCAAGAAGACTACTTATACCCACCAAGTCGTTGCTCTTCATCACGCTAGGGTCATTGCGAAAAGGGGTGGCGACTATGTCGTGTAGCGTGAACACGTACAAGCACTATGTACGCTGAACCACGAATAACCAATGACCCACCCATCGGTCGAGAAAGAAACCACTCCAACCCTTGAGCCTTGCAGATCCAATATCTGAGTTGTTTGTTAAGCCTAACCAAAGAGTCGTAGGGAGGCCAGCAACTCCCTAAACCAGCCCAAAACAAATCTAAAAAGACCAAAGCTACAGCCAAAATCCGGTGAGTAGCGGGTTGAAACCAGTTATCTAATTCCTTTACTTTCCGACAGTTTTGTCATATTGATTATTTGATCATTTCCATATAATTGTATCTTTTGTTCTTGTTAAATCTAGTCCTATTTAACAATTCCACCTCCTTAAGCCTAGGAGGAACATGTATTCATATTGTCCTTAATATTATCAATTTTTAGATAATTTCTACATGATGATGATTCCATATTAGTTATAATTACAAACTCGATGAAATTTATTTCATAAAGGTCTAGAAAATCCTTAGAGTGTTCATTTTACAAATTCCAAGATTAACAAAATCCCCATTATCTTCTACCCATTCTCTTATAGGTATTTCTAAGTTCATGGCAGTGGTCCCATATTATCTATTTAATAAGAAATATCACAGAACTTGTTTTACAGAAAACGAATCTTATGTTATACATGCGATAACTAGGTATATGTGATCATTGACTCTTAATCTTTCTCATAAAATCCAGTTATTGCTTATCAAAGCTCCCGTAAATTAAGGAAACATATTAGAGTTGCTTCACATGATAAGACTATATTCAATAAGTGCAAACGTGGCATAATCTGTTAATCATGAGTTAATTGCAATTACTTTAATAGTTAATTAAATCTAATTAATTATTCACATCAAAGTTACCAACTTGACTTACCACATTGATATTCAATTTTCAAGTACCCAAAAATAGCAAGAAGCATGAAAACGGGTTCCAAACTCATCAAGAGGTAAGAACGCATACTACACGGTGCACTACGTAAGGAAAATCACAATGTAGACAAAACACATGAAAAAAAGAGGGACTACTCTTCCTAATGTCACCGAACGGTCATGGTGACTTCGAATCGTGCGCATAGGGCCTGCGGGCAGCATCCATGCCCGCCTCAAAATCTACATACGCATTAGGGCAAGACCTGATTTGAACGGATAATTAAGAGGGTTAGAAGTACCTAATCATGTTTCTGATTTTACAATAAGGGGGATGTACTCAATAGTAGAAATAAACCATATCGACGCATAGTACGCGTCGATACGATTCAAACGGTACCTTATTTGTCGAAATCCAAGATTGGGAAGGCCTCGAACCAATAGAAATAGAGCGAGGGGGTCTGAAGTCAGACCAAACTCGCCCTCGCACGCGCCACTCAATGCGCCCGTGCATGCTTCTGCGTATGCGCCTCGCGTCGCTCATGGATTCATGCACTCCCTGCGCCATGGATCACCGCAGCGCATCACTCGTCAAGTCGATCATGCCACACGTCACGTATCTAATGCTTGCGCTTACGCCCACGCCCTCCTATGTGCTCGCACGTGATTAAGTGCACTCGCTGGCTGACACATGGCGCAAATCCACGTCACGTCGCTCGATCGAGCTGCCCACCCATGAAATTTGCAATGGGAAGCCCGTGTTTTATGAAATTGCGCTCACGTCCTCGAAAAGAAAAATTTTAATTTTGAAAGGAAAATCCAAGATTTTCCTCCTCTCTTTCTCTCTTAATTTGAGAGGCTTTGAGGCTAATGACGACCTAAAGGACCCAAGGGGATCCTTTTATAGGCCTTAAGGTTGTTGGGATTAGAATTAGTGGTGTGAAATAGCTATAGTACCCATAGGGTTGGGTCCACTTTACATTTTGGTCCTGTTCAACTTATTTTGGCCATAACTTGTGCTATACACCTCGAAATCGCATGAAGCAAGCATTGTCGAAAAGCATGTGATGAGAGAAATCCAATGATACCATACATGGAACCCTTTTGACAACTTTTGACCAAGGGTTGACTCAAAATATGAAATTTTTGGTAATTTAAGGAGGTGTTGACACCAGCACCGAACCACAATCAGGTATCCGGATCCAAATTGACCCAAACCATTTTGAAATGACTCAGAGTATAGATTTTAGGATGTTACACTAGCCATCTGTGCTAGTTGATTCCGAACCTCTGTGGTCTCTTCCTTGTGTTGTTTCTGCATAGCCACATTAGTCTTTTGGATGTCTACCAGGGCCTACAAAATCAAGCTAATTTGATCTTCGTTGGTAGGCCTAGATTGGAAATTCGAGTTGGGCCTAGATTGAGCGGGCTGGTATGGTCACTGAACTTGTGGTAGGGGTTGGAATTAAGGTCTCAAGTTCTTATTATTCCCCAACCATGCAAAATTTGGGATTGCGCAGGTGTCATCCGGTCTCGTGTGCCTCTCGCATGTTTGTCAATGCGCAGGTGGTCATCCAGTCGAACACACCCATAGACTCATTGTGTATGAAGTTCTCGCACATGTTCTTGAGAATCTCCTAAATGGTGTCTTCATGTTGACACATGATGTTGCCACTATAGGTTTCATTGACAAATAACCTGATGTCCTCACGGAGTCCCTGGTAAAAGGACTAGACTTGTTCCCATTTAGAAACTCCATGATGGGGGCATTTCCAAATGAGATCCAAAAAGCCATCCCATGCCTCATGAAGTGGTTCTCCCACATTCTGTGTAAAATGCGTGGTCTAGTGCCTCAAGCCATTAGTGCAACCAACTGGGAAGAATTGCTTCAGGAATTCAAATTGGAGTTTCTCGCATGTGTTGGTCGATTGAGTCAATGTTTGATACCAATGGGTAGCCTTATCCATAAGGGAGAAGGAGAACATCTTCATGAGCAGGATGTCTCGATTCTGAACAGGTGGTCCAAATGTCTGCGCTAGATGTTTCAACTATTTGATGTCCTGGAAGGGATCTTCGGAGTTCAAGCCGTGAAATTTGGGGATTGCGTTGATCAAATTTGGCTTTAATTCAATTTCAGGTCCTCCAGCCGGGATTTGCACCCTGGGTTCGATAGCCACCGCCGTGGAATTGTAGTGATCTCGCATCTGTGGACACTACAAGGGATTCATGAATGCATGAAATAAATTAGTGAGGCACTGTAATTGATTTTGAACATTGGGCACTTCTTCTTGATTCTCCAAGGATGCAGATGATGGAGAGCCGAGCTCGGATGTGGAAAGATCTGAAGAGATCTTGATCTGATCGGATGGGAACACAAACAATTGGGTTGGGACTTGACCCTGACAAGAGTGAACTGCTAATGGAGGCCTCAAGACTAGACTTAAGGACCTCCTCCCATACATGCACTATGGAATCAAATGAGGGACAAAATGTGTATTGGACCCAATCGAGACACCCAACAAGGCTGGGTGACTATGGTGGATCGAGGCAGATGGTACCTCTGGATCAGAAACTCACCAACCCAAGAATTACTTGGGCAGCCAGGAAGGGAGTCTCACAAAGACCCTTACACGATAGAGCGTCCTCACGGGTTACAAGGTTTCCCCGACCCGACCTTCCTTATCATCGAGATTCTAAGTAGACCGGAATGTGTGAGGTTGACTCCTATGTCTACCAATTTTAATCCTGCTTGTGCCTTGAATTTCACTTGAAATTGAAGTTAATTTGATTTGTGACCTTATTTGGAGGTTGGTTGATTCACAAAGTGAACCAACTTCACCTGACCTGACCTAAAGTTGAGGATGAGGTTTGGGTTCAAAGCCCAAATCACCTTGAATTGGTTTGCAAACAGGTTATTAGTTTTAAATTTTAATGATCCAAGTGATTATAGAACCTTGATTTTAGGGTCTGATTGCACAACAATCATAGGTCTTAATTGACTTAAATTAGGCTAGGACTTACCATAAGTTAGGATAATTCATGCATGCATAAGCATTATTTGCACCTTTACTGCTTTCTTTTAGCTATGCATAAAATAATTCTATAATATGCTGATTAGGTGCATTATGTCAATTACAGGTAATAAACTGGACTTGAAGCTGGATCAGAAGAATAGAAGAATAACTAGTGTTGCAGCAGAGCTGGAGCAGAAGACTTAGATTAGATGTAGTAGATAATAATGTAAGGGAGTTAAGGTATGTTATTCTATTAAGTAGGAATAAACTAGTAAAATGTGAAGAACTTAGGTCCATCCTAGCCCTAGAATAGCCTAGAAGCCTCCCCAAGCCTTAGCCACCCTTGGATTAGGTCACCACATCCTAGGAAACCTTAAAACCCTAATTCCAACCTTTACCTGGACGTCCAGATGAATTATAGGACGTCCAAAACCCTTAGCCAACTCCCGCACACCTTAAACCCACTTCTGTAGTGTTATTAGACGTCCAAACACTTGATCGACGTCCAATTTCTACAGAATACCCAAGACAGAACCTAGAACCTCCCTGACTCTGATTAGATGTCCAGAATTGAAGTCTGGACTTCTGATTTTTTAGTATAAGTCATCTGATGATATTATTGGACATCTGGAACTGTTCTCCAGTTCCTATTTTGAGATTCAAGCCTTGATCTTGGATCTCTAGCTACCTAAACCCAATTCCAACCCCATAGGAACCTAAATTAAGGTGCCCTAACCCTAGTACATCACCTCTAGACCTCCTTAAGGACTTAATTAGGTCCTCACCAAACCTAATTGACTTATATCATAGTCAATTGCCATTTCCTAGTCAATTGGACTCATAGGGTCCAATTGAGCTCAGATCTCAACCCACACAAGTCCAATTTGACTCAGTAAGAGTCCAATTGACCTAAGCTCAACCTAATTGAGTTATTTCACTCTCAACTAGGTTCACACTCATTCAATTAAACTCATGTTAAGTTTAATTGCAATTCCCCTGTAGCAATTAGTGTTTGCAACCCTAATTTAAGACCTACACCAACTTAAACCCTTTAGGACCTAACCTATATCACTTAGACACCTAGGGCACGACCACACACACACACCCATTCACGCACTCCCACACAACCTAGAGTATTCTAGGCTCTTCCAAAGGTGGCACCACTCTTGGTTGCCAAAATTAGCAACCAAGAGCCATTCAAATTTGAGATCCACAAATGGTGGATCAAAAACCACCTCTCTCTCACTTGGCCAACCACTCTTGGGGCTCTCTGTAGAGAGTTCCACACTTCTCTAGAGAGCTTCCCTTAGGTCTATAAAAAGACCTAAGGGGTGGCCACTTGCACCCATCCCATTCTTGGCATTCATTCACACTTAGGTTAGCTACATTCACCTCTATTCCACCTCCACGAGTTGCTCACTATGGCTACCACCATCTCCACACTAGGATGCTGGATCACCTCTCCAACCTCTCTCTAAGGGCCAGCCTAAGCACGATTGGCCGCCCCTCCTTCTCCTCTCAACCATTCAAATGCCATCGGAGCCCACCTCCGAATGCCCTTATTTTCTGCTCGATTAGTAGCTAGTTCTTCATAATTTACATGCTTTTATTTACTGCTTAGTAGTGTAGCTCTTTATTCTCCCCCAATGATGCATGCAAAATCCCTCCATAGATTCCTGTATGCGATCGTTTTCTGTTAGCTAGATTGATGTTTCTAAGCTTTCCTCTATAAGCTTTCCTCTAGTTCCATGTTGCAAACACTCTCTTGAATGAATGAAAAATTTTTCTATATATATATGTCTATGTGTTGAGAATCACCATGAGCTTATTACAATATATTTGGTATGATTAAAGTTGCATGCTTTTAACTTCTGATATTCTTGCAACTAAGCATGTCAAGCTTAAATAGGTAATAACCATAAACCGCCATGCGATTTTAAGCAAGTAGAGCTAGAAAAGATCGATTTTAGATTTGCATAAATGCCTCCCAGAGACAAACGACCGGGACTCAAGTCTCGTTATCTTTACAAAAATCATTTTTTTGACGAATGTTTTTGCGCAACTATACTACGATTTCCGACGACTTCAAAATACGCGAGAACGGCTTTCCGTCAGGATCCACTTGATTAGATCAATTCAACCAAGGGCTTGGGTAGCATACAATGCGGGAATATATTTCCTTTTTGAAGCAAGCAAGTGTGTACTCCTGGAAACCCTAGATTGGCTCTATTTCCAAGTCTTCCAAAAGATGCTACCTTAGGCTCAATCAAGATGGTTAATAGCCCAAGGAACCTTATGCCCCTATTAGGTGCAAGTATCAGGATGGGGACCTCTAGTCAAATCGAATCAAATTAGGAAACTTGAATGATGATTACTAAATAAGTACCGCAAGTTTATCCTAATTGGTTTCCTTTTCAATCTTTCCAAGAGAGGAGGGGCTCAAAGAAGAAGGAAATGTGATTACCTACCCCTGGTGTGATTTCTTATGCAGTCAGTCTTCATATTCATCTGCAACAACACAGCAAATCAGATATAGCAAGTCAAAATCAGATCAAAAAGTGTGACTAGTGAATGAAATGTGCATTACTCCTTGGCAATGATGCCAAAATGTTGATGTGAAAATCATCATAGTTTAGGAAAACATCGTATCATAGTATAGCAATGAAAAACGAATCGATATTTAAATTTGTAATTACTCAAAAAATAGTGAGTTTTGAGGTCATTCGCAAGGAGCAAATGTAGCAATTCAATCCACTAATCAAATAATATATCAATAAGCACAATATTCAATCATAAATATAAGAATAATCAAATAATGCTCAAAATTGTATCTCAGAGTAAAACTAAAAGAGAATAAAAATGGTGGTTGAAACCACCAATTATCCCCAACAATTAAGCACAAATCCCAACTCAGATCAACAGTAGTATCAGCACTCTCAAACCACAATCAAAATCAATTTCCTTCTCAGATCAGATGTCCAGCCAAGGCCTCAGACGCCTTAAATGTCAAGCCCAAATCTCCTAAATTTGCCTACGTGTTAGACACGGATCCCAAGAATCCATAGTACAAAACCCCCTCCTTCCCTTAGAATTTCTCTTCTTTCTCTCTCTTCAGAACCAGGTTAGGACTAATCGGGTAAACGGATCCAAGTCCAGGCCCGCCGGCATGTGTGGCAAGCGAGGAGTGAGCAGGTGAGAGAGTGAGGAGGGACATCAACCCGTGTCTAAGGAAATAGGACAATACACAAAATTCAATTTGTACGCTTTTTTTGTTTAGCCTTTTACGATGTGGGACTAAAAGTCCCAGCCCCTTGGCATGTTGCTACTACAGCAAATCCACTTGATTGTCACTACTGATGGTATTCAATGCCTAAATCAAAGACCTAGAAGGTTTCTTGGGATCTATCGGCATCTTCTAGAGGTGGTAAGGTGGTGGTTGATGGCCAAAGCATGTGTTCGATGCATAATTCACATTTTAAAAGTTATTTAGTTGTAGTATAACGTGAAAACACGTCGACAAATAAATTTATAAAACTCCGGTGAGTACTAGGTCGTTCGCAGGGAGGCAATCTCAATTTATGCAAAAGTACTTCAATAAAACTAATTCTAACTAGATATATATATGTATATATGTATAAAGCAGATATCCAGAGAATCAGAATTTTATTGCAATTAGATAAAGTTTTTCACAGTAGAAAATGCTAATAGAGATGATAGATAGACAAACAGAGAGAGAAGAAAGTGGCAGAGAAACGATGTCACTTGTAGGATGCTTATGCCAGATGCAGTAGCACCTTAGATCTGGAGCACCGGGATGAAGTTACAGAGGAGACGGAGAATTGTGGAGGAGACGGTAGAAGAGATCTGGAGTTGATGGGAGAGAGAGATACTTCAACTGGGGGGGCCCTGGGCCTTCTTTTATAGCTTTTATGGAAAGCAAAAAGGGTATTTTAAACCTTAATCTGGTGCAACAAACCCTTGGCTAATCAAATCCATCGATCGGGAGATTAACGGCTCTGATTTGGCCTCAAAACTCCTTCAATTTCCTTCTTATCATGTGGATTCACTCTGGTGTTGACACATGGCATGCCGTGCATCGTCGATCCTCCATCGCACATCTTTGGATCCTCCTCTCTCGCGCCTTCATCTTTTCCCTCTCGCTGCTCAAGCCTTAATCCCGCCTTAACGTCAACCGTCCGATCAAGAGATCATACAGCTTAACGCGTGCGCCTCACCGTGTTTGTTTCGAAAAGCACGTGCGATCGCACGTTAAATGCGCGTCTAATTGTGCGTTCGATCGCGGTGCACCCTTGCTTCACCACGTGGACTCGATTGCCACCCTCCGCTTGCAATCGGACGGCCTGATTTAATCCACACCCACCCTCGCGTGGATTAAGGCTCAAATAGGCATCTCCAGATCTCGCACAGGCACGCGAGCCAATGCACTACACGTGCATTCGATTATAGTTACTTCTTTGTGTATAGTTATGCTTATCTGGTCTGGGCAGGCGATGTGGCGTGCTCGTGGCTGTTGGATAAAGATGCAATGGCCCACAGCGTGCAATGCAGCCTTCCTAGATGGGCAGTGGTGAGGGAGCGACTGTGATGGTGCCACATAGCACCATCATGGCCGTCCATCTTCTTTTCCTTGTATCTGGTGATGTAGACCTCCAATCAAGTTGATTTTTGTGCCGTTGGACTACGATCGTCGATCCGAATTCATCCGTATGGTTGGATTCTTCATATGAGGCTTGGATATTTATCCTTTGGCTCCATGATCTCCGTTCTTCTATGGACTACACATGATGCTCTAGTTGTCTGATCAGGACGATTTCAAAAGCGTTGAACTCCCATCATTGTTCTGATCAGATCTGTCTGATTTGATCTGACATCCACAGCTTTGAATCATCTGCGATTAAAATCATCTCTCTTGTAGGTCATAAAATGATGATATTATCTATACGGCTACTCAAACTAACTAGTATACGAATTACTATGCTTATGCATGCGTTGACTCGAAGTTATGCTAGAATCTAGCTCAATTCAGGTGTTTTAGGTTGCATGATTGCTGTGCAATCACACCCCCATGTCTAAATCTTGCTAGTCCCTAGCAAATGCAAGACTAAATGCAAAGTGGTCCTACATGACAGAATTCTATCAAGAGCTTGACTAGAGATTTATGTCTTTGTTTTCATCCAATACTTTAGTAATCTAGATAATCGTGAATGTGTTTTGTTGTAATCTATACAATGGATCCAAGTGAAAAGTTAACCCACATCTAAAGCTCGTACTTCACCCTTAGTAAAACTCTATTGGGATAGGTAAACTTCTTCCCTCGAGGATATGAAGTAATCAGTAAATTCAGCCCCGGCTTTTGGGTTAGGTAGAAGATTTTTTAATCAAGTGGATTTATTTTTTGTGGCTCACACTCATCTGGTGCTACATATAGACTAGTACTTTAGAACCTAGTATTTCTAAATTGTTAAATAATTCAACTCAGAGAGGCGGAGAAACTATGCTCTCTTTAGTTCCTTCGTACGCATTCTCTCTTTCTTTCTCTCTCATTTTCTTTTCTTTCTTTTTGAGCTCACAATCTCACTAGATTTATCAGTATATTTGGTGGTCTCTCCTGGCACTAACACTTTAATTAAGTTCTAATAACTCTACGACTAAGCATTCCTCAGCCCGTATTCAGGCGGCCAGAAATACAGAAAAGTAGGTCAAGGCTATTTTTGGTGGATCGTGAGGGTGATGGGTGTTGTTGCCTCAATACACTTGAAATAAACTCTAAAAACACTTATAAAGTCTTTTTTTTCTTTTCTTTTCTTTTCTGCTTTTTCTTTCTCCCTTTTCTGCTCTCTATTTTTGTATATGTATATTATTTTTTTTCCTATATGCACAGACATATATACCTCTTTTTTTTTCTTTTTCTTTTGCATCCAGACATCTTTTAACGCAACACAGTAACACATACGACTTTTATTCACAAGGCATTATTCAGGATTATGGGTGTTCAAGAGGATATTGGGTGGCTTATTTGGTGGAAGTGCCTATTCTCAGCACTGGGAAAGGAATGGATAGGACAACATATTTCTAACCTTGATATCAAAACCCTCCTTCAGCTGAGGATTCCGTAAAGGACGGTCGTGACCATCCACCTCAGTCCTAGTTTTATCAGAACCCGCTCTCTGCGTATTTGCTTTATTTGGTGGCTCTCAAGAGATTCACACTAAGAACTTGTACGTAGAAACCGAGAGCGAAAACTATGCCTAACTCAGAGTATCATTATCTCATTATCTAGAAGTTAAGATTCCTCATACTAGCCTTAGAGCACCAGTAGACTTTCTACTCTCACCTCACACTTGTTTAGTGGATCTGTTAGAAGATAGTTTGCATCACTCCCTAATTACTATCCAAGGGTTTAGGAGAAGAAGCAATGCTTCTTCTCAACAAACTAAAGATGTTTATCGGTCTTCATAGAGGATCCATTGCAAATTCTATGTGTAAGTGTGAAATTATACTGGATTCAAAATTCAGGAATCAACTTAAGAATAAATCCCTAATAAAGCCTTAATAAAAATTCTTTATGCCTAAATGCTTTTTTTTTTAACATAAAAATTAAACATGCCATGTCTACCCCCCCATGCCTATTTATTACAATGTCCTCATTGAAATGTATGCATGAAAATCAAAATATAATAAGCAAGAGGAGGGGATACCACCTGACTATGCTTGTTAACCCAGGTCAGTACGGATGCAGAGGATGCAGAGCTACCTGTAATGAATACTGGGTTGCCTCCCAGCCAGCACTACGTTTAACATCATTTGCCAGACTTAGTTCATCTTCTATAAGATTCCAGAAGGTTGATGTGACCATCTGGAATGGGATCACAATTCTGAGTGATATAAGGTTTCAACCTCTGACCATTTACCTATGTTTCAAGACCAAGCTTGGAATCCAAGATAAGCACAGCTCCATGAGGATAGACTTTTCTTACAATGAAGGGACCTATCCACTTTGATCTTAATTTTCCTGGAAAGAGCTTCAAGCGTGCATCAAATAACCAAACCTTTTGATTAGGGACAAAGCTTTTTCTGGAGATGTATTTGTCATGTAAAGCCTTTGTCCTATTCTTATAAATTCGCACTTTTATAAGCATCATTCTGGATTTCATCCAATTCAGTCAATTGGAGTTTTCTTTGTCGTCCAGATTGATCAAGATCGAGATTAAATGTTCTGATTGCCCAATAAGCTTTATTTTCAAGTTCAACGGGCAGATGGCAAGATTTTCCGTAGACCAGATGGAATGGGGACATTCCAATCGGAGTTTTATATGCAGTCCGGTAGGCCCAGAGAGTGTCATCTAATTTGGTAGACCAATCTTTCCAATCCGAGTGGACCGTCTTTTGAAGGATCTTTTTAATTTCTCGATTGGAGATTTTAGCTTATCCGTTGGTCTACGGATGGTATGGAGTAGAGATTCTGTGAGTGACTCCATACTTGGCTAGTAAGGTGTTGAATTGATTGTGAGTGCAATGGGGCCTGCCATCACTAATTAGAGCTTTGGGCACACCGAACCGACTAAAGATCTTCTTTACAAAGTCCATTTCCACTTTATGGTCATTGGTTCGGTTCGAGATGGCCTCAACCCATTTGGATATGTAGTTGACTGCCACCAGAATGTACAGGTACCCAAATGAATTGGTAAAAGGTCCCATGAAATCAATACCCCACACATCAAAGATCTCGACTTCAAGGATTGGGTTTAGGTGCATCATATCCTTCCTAGTCATGTTTCCTAAGGTTTGGCAATTGATACATGACCTACAGAAGTTGTACGAGTCATGGAATAAAGATGGCCAATACAATCCACTCTGCATTACCTTGGCTACCGTCTTTTTTCCTGAGAAGTGACCTCCACAAGCATAAGTATGGCAGAATTCTAGTACACTTGTGATCTCCTTATTTGGAATACAACGGCAGATAACCTGATCTGCACAAACTTTGAATAGCTCTGGGCCTTCCCAAAAGTAGAATTTGGCATCGAAAATTAACTTATCCCGCTTATGCTTAGGCCAATCCATGGGCAGTTTTCCAATGGCCAAGTAGTTGACAATATCTGCAAACCAAGGTAGTTTGCAAATAGTCAAGAGAGTCTCATCAGGGAAAGAATCACAAAGTTGAGGAGTTGTAGAGTCTACCAGGATTCTAGAGAGATGATCTGCTACTACATTTTGGGTACCAATTTTGTCTTTGATTTCTAAGTCAAGTTCTTGTAACAGAAGGATCCATCTGATTAATCTCGATTTTGCATCCCTTTTTGACATCAGGTGCCTTAATGCAATGTGATCTGTGAAGATTGTGACATGAGATCCCAGTAGGTAAGATCTAAACTTCTCCAGAGTAAACACTACGGCTAGCAACTCCTTTTCTATAGTGGTGTAGTTTCTTTGAGCTTCATCCAGGGTTTTACTAGCATAGTAAATCACGGATGGTTGCTTGTCTACCGTTTGGCCCAAGACTGCCCTGACAGCAAAATCAGAGGTGTCGATCATGATTTCGAAAGGATGATCCCAGTTAGGAGGTTGTAAGATGGGAGATTGTGTAATAGCCTCCTTCAACTGATTGAAAGCCCTTAAGCAATTGGAATCAAAATCAAAGGGTTGATCTTTTGCTAGCAAGTTGCTTAAGGGCCTCGCCACCTTAGAAAAGTCATTAATAAATCAACGGTAAAATCCCACATGTCCAAGAAATGATCTCACTTGCTTAACCATCGAAGGTGGCGGGAGTTTAGTTATACTGTCCACCTTGGCCTTATCCACTTCGATCCCCTTTTCAGACACAACATGGCCAAGAACTATGCCATCCTTAACCATGAAGTGACTTTTTTCCCAAGATAGAATAAGATTCACCTCAATGCAGTTCTTTAGAGTCTTCTCTACATTGATCAGACATGAGTCAAAAGAGTCCCCGAACACAGAAAAATCGTCCATGAAGATTTCCATGAAATCACCCACCATGTCTGAAAAGATTGCAAGCATGCTCCTTTGAAAGGTTGTTGGTGCATTGCATAATCCAAAAGGCATTCCGTAGGGACATGTGAAGGTGGTTTTTTCTTAATCATCGAGGTGGATGGCTACTTGATTGTAGCTGGAATAGCCATCCAAGAAACAGAAGAATTTTTGGCCAGCTAGTTTTTCCAAGATTTGATCAATGAAGGGTAGTGGAAAGTAGTCTTTCTTCATTGTACTATTCAACTTCCTGTAGTCGATGCAGACTCTCCAAGAGGAAGCTGTGCGGGTTGGAATCAATTCCCCATTATTATTAGTAATCACAGTTAGCTCGAATTTCTTAGGAACCACTAGTACAAGACTAATCAATGGCTATCAGAGATTGGGTAGATTATTCCTGCATCTAACCACTTAATTTTTTCCTTTTTCACTACCTCCTGCATGTTGGGATTCAATCGACTCTGCATTTCCCAGGAGGGTCTTGATCCATCCTCAGTGTAGATTTTATGGGTGCAATAAGGAGGACTGATTCCCCTTAGATCATCCAATGTCCAACCAATTGCTTTACTGTTTCTTCCCAAAACTTGAATTAATTAATTTTCCTGAGTCTGGGTTAAGTAAGAGCTAATGATTACTGGATAAGTCTGATCAGCTCCTAAGAAAACATACTTTAGATGATCAGGAAGAGGTTTAAGTTCAAGTTTGGGTCCTTGGGATAAAGGGTCCAATGGTGGATCATAGTTACCCTCAAGAGGTCTAAGAATCAAGTCAGTGATTGGTGGGCTAACCTCTTGATTGGTTTGGGTGTCAAGGCCTATAGGATCGGATTGGGATATTCCTAATTCCATACAATATTCAATAGTATGATCCTCATAATTTTCTATCATTCCACAATCCTCAAATTGTTTAATGGCCTTAAAGATGTTAATCTTGGTTTTCTTATCCCTGAATTTGATTTCCATATTGCCAGATTCACAATCAATGTTTGCCTTGGCAGTGGCTAAAAAGGGTCTTCCTAGGATTTTTGGGGTATTCTTCAAGTTTTTTGGTACCTCCATGTCAAGGACCAAGAAATCTACAGGGAAATAAAAATCACGGACCTTGACAATTATATCCTCAATAATCCCCCTTAGCGTGGTCACAGATCGATCAGCTAATTATAATGTGACCTCGGTAGGTTTTAGCTCTCCAAAGTTGAATTTTTCATATAACATAGTTGGGATCAGTTTTATGGAGGCACCTAAATCTAATAGAGCCCTTTCAAAAGTGGTATCTCTAATAACGCACAAGATTAGAGGGGCTCCTGGGTCTTTTTGTTTTCAGGGTAGGTTTCTAAGGATAACAGCACTAGCTTGTTCGGATAATACTACCCTTTTTGTTGTTTTGGCCTGTCGTTTAGGTGTGCGCATTTCCTTTAAAAATTTCACACAGGCCGGGATATTCTCAATGGCTTCGAGGAGTGGTATGCTACCTAGACTTGTTTAAAAATATCAAGCCACTCCTCAGATGGATTGGGTTTCTTTTTCCTAGGTTTATTCAAGGCTTCAGGAAAGGGTGCTTGAGAGAAATCATGAGTGTTTGGATCCTGATCCTTATCTTCTAGATCTCCTGGCTCAGATTCGGGCTCCTCAAGATCTTGTCTAGGTTTAGATTTAGAAGGGTAAGGATCTTGGGTCTGTCTCCCACTTCTTAAGGTTACTGCATCAGCAAAGGCATTATGGTTGAAAGGTTGAGGTGGGTTCTACAAAATAGGTGGAGCCTAACTAGGGTTGGCAAAACCAGGTGGGTGATAGGGAGCAGGTTGAATTACATGTGCCTATTGCTCTCGTGTGTTGCTTTGGTTAGCCCTATTAAAATTTCTTGGGTTGGGGACAGGTTGGGATGGTAGCATCCTATGTTGTCTAGCATCAACTAGCTGGTCTATCCTCAATTGATTCATCTCTTCCTTATGTCTCAGATTCATCTCTCGCATTTCTTTGAGGACCAGACTCAAATCAGAGGGCTGGTTTTCCTGAGTAGGTTGTGGTTGATATGTGCGTGGTTGCATATACCAACTAGGTTGCCTATAAGTGTTTGGCTTAGTCAAGTTAGCACCCTAGGTAGGTTTCTGACTTGACCAAGCAAAGTTAGGATAGTTGCGCCATCCAGGGTTGTAAGTGTTTGAATAAGGCTCGTTTCTAGTGTAACCCTGGAGTGCATTCACATCCTCAGGATAACTAGGCATCGAGTTGCCTAGTTCAGAATTTAAGGGCATCAAGGTCCCTCCTTGGCACCCAGAAAGAGATGGGTCCTAGTACAGTTGACTCATAGGTGGAGTCATTGTTAGGTCATTGATGTTGTGCATTGATTCTTGACCTAGTGGGTTGGGGAGTTGGTTGTGGGTTAACATATTCATTCCTTGGGTAGGCATAGGGTTTAATCTAGATTGTATACCTCAGGAACTCCCACCTTTTAGAAGATTATCTAGTTTCTTATCCAAATTCTCCACATTCTTTCCCATGAGTTCCACCTTGTCTAATCGTTGTGCAATTAGCTCTAAATCACCCAAGTTTGAATTGTTGTTAACTTCATAAACTCCGCTTCTTGGTTGATTAGCTATGTTAAAGGCGGACATTGAGGCATTGTTGAGGGAATTTTCACTCATATTCTCAAAGAATTGAAAGGCTCCCTCAGCATCTCAACTTAAGAAATTGCCCCCACATGCCGCATCAACAAAATTCTTTAGATTATCACTCAACCCATAATAGAAAATATGGGCCAAGTGCCACTTCGGAATCCCATGATGAGGGCATTTCCTAGCTAAATCATTGAACCTCTCCCAAGCCTCATGTAGTTGTTCCCCAAGGTTTTGCTTAAAGGTTGTTATGGCACATCTAAGGGCATTAGTTTTTCCTACGAGGAAGAATTTCTTTAGGAATGTGCTTCTCAGGTCTTCCCAAGTTAGGATTGGTCTACCAATTGTTCCCAACCAATGTGTAGCTCTATCTTTCAGGGAGAATGGGAACATCTTCATCATTAGGGTACCTTCATTCATGTTCCTAGGGCCAAGGTTCTTCCTATGTGCAGGAGCTCTTCAAGGTGGTGGAAGGGGTCATCTGATTCACGGCCATGGAAGTGGGGAATCAAGTTAATGATCTAAGGTTTGAGTTCAAAATCTTCCCCATCCTGAGGTACCCTAACAAAGGGTTCAGGTTGGGCATTTGGAGGGTTGTAAAAGTCACGGAGAGGCCGGTCTGCCCTTCCATTTTGGAGTCGAGTGATGGCCTGCATTATGACTTCCATCTGTCGATCATGATGCTGGCCTCGCTTAGTGATCTGCCTTTGTAAGAGAGTCATAGGATCCAGATTTTGTTCATCAATCTCTTCTTCCTTGTGGTGACTAGCCATTGCAGAGGGTTCGGATTCAGATTCTGGATAAATAGGTCTTCTCCTAGGATTTCTTTCTAATGGTGGTAGCAAATCAGGATTTTGAGATCTTCTACCTTGCATACACCAGATGTATGTCTGTAGATGAGGAGAAGATAGATGAGAGAAAACCCCACCCGCTCAATGCAAGCAATCAGACTTGTCCTTAAAGTGTCAACCCTAATTAGACCTGATCTCGACTCCCCAAAACACGACTGGGTTAGATCAACCCTTGAATTACTTGGCTGGCTGAAGGGTGGGACCCATTAGGATAGCCCGCATGGCGAGACACCACTAAAGGTTAACGCGGTTACCGCACTGACCTTTCTTGTCACCAGTGGGTCCAAGTAGATAAGGCCTTGACCTTAACCCAATCTAGTTTCAAGTCCCCAAGTCTATTAATCCTGCCTAGGGAACGTGTACTCAGTTTTAAGCTTGGGTTTGATGTGCTTTTGGAATTTGATGGGCGTTAGGGGGTGTTTGCCGTTAAAATTGATTTTGAAATGTGTGAAGTGCTCAGGCAAACAGGGTTCACAAGCAATTTCTTATGATGAAGTATCTTTTAAGATTCAAATGCTTATGTTAATCAGTTTTAGGGTTCACTTGATTAAATAATTTCAATCAATGTTCTGATAAGGCACACAAAGAGTTTTGCAAATCTTAATTTGTTTGATATATTTCCTTTGGGTATGGAAATGAAGGAGTGCTCTATCCTTAGCGTGAAACCCAGATAGTTCTAAATGATTCTTTTAGGTCCAAAATGATGAGTGGTGCGACCTAAGCAATCAAATCAATAGGTCCTTATTGCACCACTAACTAGGCAATCACAAATATTTTTTCAAGAATTTTAATACATGTTTTATATTTTTTTCTGATTTAAAGTGTACTGGAGGTTTTGCAATCTATTTTATTCCCAGTTAGTGCTTGGATAATCTGTGCAATCAAAGGTGCAATAAATAATTTTTTCTTATTTTTATAAATTCTTGATTATCTCATAAATTTAGTGCCTCAAATTTCAAGTCAATCAGAGTTGCATAAAAATTCCTATGATATTTTGAACTCCAAAAAATCAGGAACAATAATCGTATTGATAATAGATCAGTGTATGAATTTTTTAAATTTTTTTGTAACTCTAATTTAAATAAAATTTGGATATGTTGTTCCTGACTTTAAAATCTATGTCCAATAAAAATTTGAGAATTTTTGGACATACGGATCTTTGAAAATTGAATTTTTAAGATAAAGTTTTATTTTAGCCCGAAATCAAGAGAAATTTTTATTTTAATAAGCAAACAAATTCTAACTAATCCTAGGGTTCAAGAAAATCCTAAACCTAACTAATCTAAGCTATGGGTACTTACCTGAGGTTCGAACCGACAATTCCCATTGTCGCGTTTCGTTCTGATTTCCTTATTTTCTTGCACACACGAAATCAACGAAAATAGCAAGTTAAAAATCTCAAATTCGCACCAAAGAAAGCTTCAAAAATTTTCGTTGCCTCCCCTGCAACGGTGCCAACTTGTTCGACGCATAATTCACAATTTAAAAGTTATTTAGTTGTAGTATAGCACGAAAACACATCAACAAATAAATTTATAAAACTCCAGTGAGTACCAGGTCATTCGCAGGGAGGCAATCTCAATTTATGCAAAAGCGTTTCAATAAAACTAATTCTAACTATATATATGTGTGTGTATATGTATAAAGCAAATATCCAGAGAATCAGAATTTTATTGCAATTAGATAAAGTTTTTCACAGTAGAATTTCACAGTAAAAATTGCTAATAGAGACAGATAGATAAATAGAGAGAAAGAGAGAGAGAGAAGAAAGTGGCAGAGAAACGACGTCGCTTGTGGGATGCATGTGTGAGATGCGGTAGCACCTCAGGTCCAGAGCACTAGGACGAAGTTGTAGAGGAGATGGAGAATTGTAGAGAAGACGGCAGAAGAGGTCTGGAGTTGATGGGAGAGCGAGATACTTCAACTGGGGGGGCCTGGGCCTTCTTTTATAGCTTTTGTGGAGGGAAAAAAGGGTATTTTAACCCTTAATCTCATGCAACAACCCCTTAGCTAATCAGATCCGTCGATCAGGAGATCAACGGCTATGATTTGGCCTCAAAACTCCTTCAATTTCCTTCTTATCGCGTGGATTCACTCTGGTGCTGACACGTGGCACACCGTGCATCGTCGATCCTATCCATCGCACGTCTTGGGATCCTCCTCGCCCGCGCCTTCGTCTTTTCCTTCTCGTCGCTCAAGCCTTAATCCTGCCTTAACGTCAGCCATCCGATCAAGATATCGGACGACTTAACACATGCGCCTCACCGTGTTTGTTTCGAAAACCACGTGGGATCATGTGTTAAACGCTCGTCTGATCGTGCATTCAGCCACAGCGCACCCTCACTTTGCCACGTGGACTCGATCGCCACCCTCCGCTTGACATCGGATGGCTTGATTTAATCCGCACCCGCCCTCGTGTGGACTAAGGCTCAAATGGGCATCTCCAGATCTCGCGCAGGAGAGCGAGCCAATGTGCTATGCGCACATTCTGGTATAGTTACTTCTTTGTATATATTTATGCTTATTCAGTCTAGGAGAGCAACATGGCATGCTCGTGGCTGTTGGATGAAGATCCAACAGCCCACAGCATATGGTGCGGCCTTCCTAAATGAGCGGTGGTGAGGGAGCAGCTGTGATGGTGCCACATGGGACCATCATGGCCATCCATCTTCTTTTCCTTGTATCTGGTGATGTAGACCTTCGATCAAGTTGATTTTAGTGTAGTTGGACTACAATCGTCGATCCAGATTCATCTGTGTAGTTGGATTCTTCATCAGAGGCTTGGTTCTTTGTCCTTTGACCCCATGATCTCCATTCTTCTATGGACTGCACACGATGCTCTAGTTGTCTATCGGGACGATTTCGGAAGCGTTGAACTCCCATCATCGTTCTAATCAGATCTGTCCGGTCTGATCTGACATCTGCTGCTTCGAATCATCTGCAATTAAAATCATCTCTCTTTTAGGTCATAAAATGACGATATTATCTATACAGCTACTCAAACTAACTAGTATGCGAATTACGATGCTTATGAATGCATTAACTCGAAGTTATGCTAGAATCTAGCTCAATTCAAGTGTTTTAGGTTGCATGATTGCTATGCAATCAGCATGGTGGACAACGGTGGCTTGAACGACGGTGATGACAATGACCTGAAACAAGTAGCACAGGTTGTAGGCCCCAATTATAATGCTTAGAAGGATCTCCAAAGTTTGTGGAGTGTGGTGGTGAGGTGCATGTGATGAATGCATGAGTGTAGTGGTCGACTGAGGTTTGTGATGGCGAAGATGGGGTGCAGTGTTTGGCTGAAGGTTGGAGTGGCCAAAAGCCCAAATAAGTGGAGGGCGTTTAGTCATGGGGTTGCGGTGAAGGTTTTGGAGGTGGTGGCCCTGTGTTTGGTGGACTGTGGCGCCGGCGCGAGCTCACCGAAGCTAACGCCAGAGGTAGAGAAGACGAGGGCAGAGGGAGTGGTTCAGTGCATGAAACCTAAGTCTAAAGGTGTAGCGAGAGTCTAGAGAGGGAGAGGGAGAGTTTAGGGTGCTTAGGGAGGAAAGAGAGGACAAGACCACATTTGGCGTTGGCCAGCTGATTTGGCGTTGGCCAGCTGATCGTAGGGAAGACTGTGTCGACGGTGAGGGAAACGGTGAGGGCACCCTTGCTTTCACTGGCAAGGTGCGCGATGAAAAGGGGAAGAAGCTGAGCCTTCCAATTTGAAGGTTGGTTGGTTGGAAGAGGGAAGCGGAGGAGGTCGTCGAAGCTGAAGAAGGTGATGGCCAAAGGAGGAAGAGGAGGGTTATTTCTGGTCAAATCTTGGTTGAGGAAGACGTGGGCACATCCTAGGACTTATATAGGCAATGATTTGGACCTCAAATTCAAGGAATTCGCAAGATTGCTCTGTGATTTTGGAAACTTGAGATCCCTGAAATCTCGAGCTCACTACCATTCTCTGGTCCAAACTAGGATCTATGGCTGGGTTCATTTGATTAGGAAGATTCTGAAGATCAATCCCTCGAAATTTGGAGGGATTTGACTTAAGATTGAAGGAGAAATCCTCAAACTCTGGTGGTTTGGGTTGTGTTCCTGTTTAGACTGCTTAGGCGACAGGGAACTTTCTGTGAAAAAGATGACAAAGTTAGGGGCTGATAAACGCTAGTTTATCATTATTCTTATGCATTAAAACAAACTTAGCTCTTAGGATTTTACTCCGCAAATGGGTTTTTGGGCTGCATTTAGGCATTCACTAGGTTAGGCATGCATTGCATTTTCTTTTGTTATTTTAATGTGTTTTTGTGAGTGTTAGGGATGAACAGATATACAGATCCCTAAAACCCTAGCACTCAAGAAGGCAATTGGTGAAGAAAGAGTTCAGACTAGCTGGAACTCAGCTTGATCCAGCTCACCACAGTTGGAACCTAGCTCACTTGAACTAGGGTTAGCTCATCCTAGCTCCATTCAGCTAATCTCAGCTGAATGGCAGCTCAAGAGAGTTCATCTTAGCTCACCCTAGCTCAAGTCAGCTCAGATCCAGCTCAACTTAGCTGAGTCTAGCTCATCTCAGCTCCTACTAGTCCACAGGGAGCTGTAGCTAGCTCAGCTGAGTTGACAGGAGTTCACCCCAACTCAGATCTAGCTACATCCAGCTCCACTCAACTCTAGCTAGCTGAAGAAGAACTCATCCCAGCTCAGGAAGCTCAAGTCCAGCTCCCGGGGACTCAGCTTAGCTCAACTCAATTGAGCTAAGCTACCTTAGCTGCCTCAACCAGCTTGATCCTCCCCGGGACCACCAGACCTAGTTCACGTCAGCTCATTATGGTAGAAGCCAGCTCACTTTAGCTTAGCAGCTAGCAAAGAACTCGCAAGCTTGGCCAGCTAGAGTAGCTCCATGCCAGCCTCTTCAGCAACAGCCAGCTCCAGTTTCAGCTCCAGACTTCTCCTCCTCAGCTCCTCCCTCCAAACCCTAGCTCCAACACCTCCTTCTCTACTCCTCCATTAGCTAAGCTAGTTTAGCTTAGCTTAGCTTAGCTATGCTCCAACTTCCTTGGCTTGTACCACCCAAAAACCCTACCTAACAACTCCACCTACTAGCTCCACCTAAGCTCCACCTACTTGGCACCAACCTAGCCTACTCACCACCTCCAAAAGACACCTAAAAGTGGTGCCAAAACCACCCTAACTACCCCCTTGATGGCGCCACTTTTCCCTCCAAAAATCCCCTTCATCTCCACCACACATCTCCCCTTAAACCCATCTCCGCCCTCCACATAACCCCACCTTCTAGAAGCCTTAAAGTTGGCGCCAACCCATGGCACCTTTCCATGGTTGGTGCCACTTTTAGGTGCCTCTTGACCAACCCTAACTACCGCCCTAGCACCCCTTAGGTGGCGCCAACCATCCTTAACCCTTGGATCATCTAACCACCTCCATCCAACC
The DNA here is from genome assembly GCA_037157565.1 of Thalassia testudinum. Lineage (NCBI taxonomy): Eukaryota > Viridiplantae > Streptophyta > Magnoliopsida > Alismatales > Hydrocharitaceae > Thalassia > Thalassia testudinum. Next base: position 9,183,586 of record JAZHRO010000058.1, on the reverse strand, counting down.
ATCTTAGCCCTTCATTTCAAGAGGCACCTTAACCCCTCACCCTACCCTATAAAAAGACCACTACCCACCACCATTCAATCCATCCTTGGCTAGCAAATTCACTCTCATATTCCACCTACAAGCCCATGTCCAAGAGAGAAGAAGAAGAAGATTAAGGGGATATTCTGTCCCCTTGGTGCCTTCCCCTCTTTCCTTCTCTCTTGAGTCACGCCAGCCAAAGGAGAAGCCAGGCAAGGAAGATCTTTGGAGGAGATCTTGAAGGTGGTCCACGCCACCTTGGAGGAGCTTTTGAGGGTGGTGCACGCCCACCCCTTGGAGGAGAGCATTGAAGGTGGCAGCTTCCACCTTGGAGGAGCTCTCATGGAAGGAGAAGAAGGAGGCCCTCTTTTCAAGCCAAGGAGCAGCTAGGCTTGGAGCAAGAAGACTCCCTTCTTCACCAAATTTTGCAAGAGGATTAGTGTTTCTTTTATTGCTTTTAAATTTGTTTAGTTCTAGTAGAAGCATTCCTCTACTTGTCCTTGAAAAGAACACTAATTCTAGTTAATTAAATTGACTTCTTTTAGCTTTTTATTGCAATTGTTACTGTTGTTCTAGCACTTATTCTACTTCCACTCCCTAATTACTCTAGGCCTCCAATTGCCTAGAGTGAGCTTAGGTAGTGGACTTTTTAATTTCTTAAGTTTTAGCTTAGCATTTTAGGTGTTAGCACTCTTTTGTCACAATTCGCACCTTGCCCATATTATTTCAAAACACAAAAAAATATATATATATATATATTTAAAATATTAAAAAGAAAGTTGAGATGTGTTTTTAGCAAGAGAATTGAATTACAATTTTTGACTCCTTGGACGACCTTAGATACTCCCCTATCTAGGATATAAATTTAAAAGCGAAAGCAGATTTACGCATTGCAACGACACTAAATTACCTAATTAACAAACCATGTATTTTCGCTATCAGGGGCCTATATGCAATAAACTTGAAACCTAGAGATCTGAATGTGAAGAATAGAGATTTTAAGAACTAAAATGCAAACTAGGTCAAAACGAACTCTGATTGGGCTCAAATTTTGGTGTTAACCTAATTTTGACCCAAGGAATCTAATGGTGAATTTTGATTTGAGTTTTGACCATATTTGATTAGGTTAATTGCATAGGAGCACAAATCAAGGTAAATTCCCGTCTGAATCTCTATTCTTGGTCAAAATGGGTTCAGATGGTTAAAATAAAGGTATCAAACCTCTTAGAATACTTTTCAATGATTTTTAAAAGGTTTAGATTGATCTTATCTCAAACAGAACCCTTTCAATTTAAGTGAGGCTGATAATTAGGGTTTTCAGTACCGTTTTCACCCTCGTAATGCATGAAACCCTGATTCAGTCAATGTAAGCCACTTTTGGTCTTTTAAGTTCATTTGACCTTTAATTAACCCTTAGTCAACCTCTTAGTTAATCTACATTTGTGATTAGATGTTAAAATGGCAGAATTAACCCAATTTTTCTATTTTCTCCTCAAAATAGTTTAGTAAGGAGTTGTGGCCCTTAGATGATCATTTAGGAGCATTTATCATTTGAATCTAACTAATTTTGGCTAGTTAAGACTCATGATAATGTTACCATCAGAATCCAAGTCATCAGAGCTAAAACTAAAAGGAGAACATATATTGGCCATAAAACCCTAACCCTAATACCAGTCAAAACCTGCCTTATTTGGCTAATCCCAAAACCCTAGCCCTAAACCTTGACCTAAAACCCTAACCTACCTTATTGATCTATCCAAACCCTAGTCCTAGTCCCAGTCCTAAACCATTACCTAAACCCAATCCTAAATTCCCTACCTCAAACTCCTACTGACACTACCTAAAACCCTAATGCTACACCTATCTTCAAGAAGCATCCACATTATCCACTTGCCACATATTTTTCTACATTTAAAAATCCAATAATTATTCTTGGAAATCATCTACGGCATCCATTCGCATCCAATTAGAACCCAAGGGGGAGGGCATGCAAGGGAGGGATTTCATGCCCACTTCTTTTTCATTTTTTGCGACAATTCTAAATTGACTGTCTTTAATATATTTTTGGCAATGGCTTTACTCAAAACTGATGCTAAGTATAACATTGGCAACGGTTCTTTAAACCATCACTAATATTAACGACTTCCAATTTGTCACCACCACCACCTTTAACAAGACGTCTTGATAAACCTATTAGAGACGATTTTGAAAAAAACATCGCTAATAATGAGTATTGGCAACAGTTTTCAAATCATCGCCTTAAAACCATCGTGAATTACACCTTTTTTAGTAGTGAAAATTTAGCTTCTACAAAGGTTCTTCTCCCAAAATGAACCCTCTAGCTCCTCAATTTATTCACTCAGCCTTAATATCTACATTATTCACAAAAACTATAATTAGACACTAAAATATGTATAAACGCTAATAATACATGTATGCATCTATAACTCTATTTATAACTTAAATGCAAGTTTTAACTTATGAACTACCTTAAAATTAAGCATAGTAGGGTTATAAAATAGACCGTTATCACACCCCATGCCTATCTTTTGGTAGTCCTTTAGCAAAACAAATAAATGCACATTAATGAAGTGTCTCCAAGCAAAGTTTTGCAATTAGACTAAACACTTATTGTCAACCAAATTTTAGAGAGTTAGTTAGAATCTTTATTCCGTTTGGCCTATAGCGTTACGACGGACATCTAGATTCAGGAAAGCTAAATCTTTTTATTTCCTTTTAGCTTTTGACCTTTAGCCTTAAGTCTGGTTTCTTAGGCTCCATTGCCCACACAAGGTTTAATAGCTGTGAATTTAAAGCATTCGTGCAATGTGTAATAGACTTGACCTACAGGCATCCAACATTGTTAAAATTTAGATCTCAAGGTATCAAAATTCATTCCTAACCAGCCCACATTTCACTTTGGTTTAGCCTTACTCAGATTATGGTAGCTTTCTCCTCACCTATTTTATCCCGAGGTGAACCCTCTATATGCGTATATCTCCTTAGCTGGACTCTAGGTCACTTTTCCTAATTATTTTCTTCTCTAAATTTTTTTCTTTCTCTTTTTCTTTTGTTTTTCTATTTGCTATTTTTAGGAAGGAAAGAACACCCATATGTAGTAAGGTGCTTTATTTATTTGTGAAATTTTTGGCATGTTTTTGTAACTAGGTGCTTGTTTATTTAATCCCTAATCATTTTTTTCTTTTCTTTTTCTTTTTCTTATTCTCCAAATCATTTTTTTAGGTGAGTGGCTCATCCTTCCTCCTTTCAAGAATCGCCCGTAGAAATCTTTGCGTTAAGAAGGAATTAAACTCAATCCCAATGATGCCTATATTTTCACGGTCTCAGATGCCTATAATTCAATTCTAATAGGTGTGATAATTTGACTGCTTAGGTTACGTAACTCTCAAATCAAAGAGTGGACAATAGAGCCCTACACCTTCTCCTTCATGGTTGTAGGTTTTTGGCTAGCCAAATTCATCAAGAATCAAACCAAACCTAAATCTAGCGGAATGTTCTTGACAAATTGAGCTAACTGTAACCTGCAATATTTTTTGGTCTAAAGTTCTAAACCAATCTCTTGGTTTGGTTAATCAAAGCACCTATCTTTTTTACTTAACTTGGAGACATGCAATTAATGTTGTTTATAAAGCTTTCTTTTTTTATGAAACTATAATAAGACAAGAATAGCTGACACATAAAAAAATAAGACATGCAATTTCCATCTCCCCATGCATATCTGATGTAAACACATTTACACTACCTAAGATGTCTATTTATGCATGTTCTTAAGTATAGGATTGCATTGCAAGCTATAAATATTACATAACATGCATCATCTTGCATTTAGAGTAGTTTCAATAAAATGGAGGTTAATTGTCTCCTTTTATGTTCATGGACAGGGAAAACATTTTATCGAGGCCTCAAATCGAAGATCCAACCGTACAGATGTGATCAAAGCGACGATTGGAGTTCAACGACTCCAAGATCGCCCTAATCAGACATCTGTAGCATTAGATAGTGACCGGGGAATCTTAGAAGATCAAGGGCCAAGATGGTGTGAATCCACACTTCAAACGACAAATCCAACCGCACGGATGGATTCGGATCGACGATCACAGCCTAACAACATGAAAATCGACTCAATCCGACAACCGTGGCACCATCTACATCATCCAGAAGATGGATAGCCAAGATGGTGCCACGTGGCGCCATCTCAGCCATCCAACAGGCCCTCAAGACCGCCGCTGCCTCTCCAAAGGACATCCAGCGCACGATCTGGGCCGTTGGATCTTCATCCAACGGCTGTGGATCCACGTGCCTTAAAACATCTCCGCGACCAACTCCCCTCCACAGCGCAGCGGGCGAGCGCCTTATCGCAAGGCACTGGCGCGTGTTCCATTCCTCGCGAGTGGACGAGCGACGAGGGCGAGCAGGCACGGGTGAGCGTCGGATCGCAATCAAACGGCTCTACGCACCCGATAGCACTCACGCGCTATTGCACATGCGGTGAAGATGCGACATCGCACGCGATCGGACGACTAAGATCGGCTGGACGTGCGTGAGCATTGAACGCGCAGGCAAGTGAGCGGGCATGTGCGCGCACCGCCCACTACACCCACGTTCAGACCTTTAGCGACGGTTTTATCCGTCACTAAAGGTCCAGAATTAATGTTTTAAGAGTTGTAATGACCAAATTGCCCCCACTCCTTGCAACTATAAAAGGAGACCCCCTCCATACGAAATTCTCATCTTTTCCTTCTCTTCTCTCCCTCTCCAAAGCTCAAGGGAAGCTTGTCCCACACCCGGGATGCTTCTTGCGAGATAAAGTTAATTTTTCGTCTCCCTTTCGGAAGCGGATCCCACGATGACGACGACGTGCTGCCCCATTCCCGTTCTTCCTGCTTCGTTCTCCTTCGTCCTACTCCATCCTCCTTCGTCCAGGCGTTGTCCCGTCTGGCTCGTCCTCCAAGCGACCGATGAGGAGGATATTTCTCTCCCCATTCTTTTACTGCTTTCTAAAGTAGTTCGGCTCGTCCTCCAAGCGACCGTCGAGGAGGATATCTCTCTCCCCATTCTTTTTACTGCTTTCTAGAATAGATTTACTACTACTTTCTAGAGTAGATTTACTGCTTTCTAGTGTAATCATTTTCCTGCTTTCAAGTTGTAATGTTTAGTGTAACAAATAATCTTTTTAATGATGAATTCCATGTTTATTCTACACCTCTTTTTGTTTTTTGTTTGTAATATTCTCTCTCTCTCTTACTCTCTCTCTTCTATTTATTGTAAATAGTTAGATAGTTCTAATCAATTAATTTACTTCGTGACAAATAAAACAAACGTATTGTTTTTAAATCAAACGTCCGCCTCCCTATGTTCGACCCGGGATTTTCTATTCTGGTATAAATTTTATTTGTTGAACACGAGTTCTTCTCTTTCATACTATAACGACAGGTTTTCAAAACTAAACACATTAGCATAGCAACTCGTAGTTTAACATTTTGGCGCCGTTGCCGGGGAGGCGACGCTCTTTGATTTTTTCTTCGCGTTTTATAACTTACAAATCATTTACCTCACTTCTCTCCTTTCTTATTGTAATTGCAGGAACTCTTTCGAGACGAGCAAAAGCGGTAGATTGGAGAAAAGTGCTGTGAAAGGTTTTGTAAGTTACCCCCACCTCCCACCCATTAGATTTCATTTCACCACATAATAACACAAATATCAATCAACCTAGGTGTTCTTATAAGCTCTAAGGTTAGATTGTTTGTTGTTTGACACCCACAACCACCCCAACCCCCACATTAAAAAAAGAAAAATAAAAAAAAAAATCTCACAGAGGTACACAACCTCATCTGATTTTCAAACTCAACTGGTAAACTGATCTTTGGAGCCGGTACACACATCCAAACACAATTGAGTAGAAATCAGATTAAAAAATCATTTGTGTGCCTAATTAAGTGGTGCAACAGGCCAATTGTTTAAGTTGATTGGGCCGCACCACTTCAATTAAAATCAATTCATCAAGTAGCCACCCCTTAGGTTCAACTCTTAGGGATTTACCAAGCACTCCACATTCTTTTAAGTTTTAAAGGAAAACATCTTCACCTGTGCTTTCAAAACCTGGTGTGCCAACAAAACTTATTTGAAAATACCTAAAGTTGAATCCTAAAAGCTACTAAGCAAGATTTGAACTCTAAAATTCACCACATCAAAAGTAATCTTGCTTGAAAACCAATGGTTGTGCACGCACACACAAATCAATCAATCATTAAGGGCACAACCCATATAAAGGGCCCATCACATTCCAAAGCACATTTAAATCTAGCCCTAAATAAAACAGAGTAGACGTTGGCCTTAAGGATTCGACTCGCTCTTTAGAGCCCAGAACGAGATTAATTAGTCTGTTTCTACTGTTCAATCTGATGTCTAGCAAGGGGTGTAGAATTAAATGATCGCGGCTGGGGGGTACACTAGGAACCGGAGGTGCAAGCCGAAGGAAGAACCTTCTCTCTGGTCCCTCCTTCTAACTGGTTGGATTGAACAGACAGAAGTAGATCAAATCGTTCCTTTATCTCAAGACGGGTTTTGGGAGTCTGGTCTTTAGGCTAGCCCACTTAAGGACAAGTTTGATTGTTTGTATTGTAGGGCACCTTTCTTCCTCCCATCTCCCATGAATCCTTCCACATGTTACACGTATCCCGCTCTTTCCCTCCTATTTTGAATTATCCTCAACATGACAATTATTCCGACTCGTACTGTAATCAACCATCAGTTAGTTGGGATAACTCAGATTGGGGATATAGTTCCGAACCTCCGTATTTAGGGACTAACCCTAAACACTATGATTGTGATTTCTATCCTTCTCAGAGCCACATCAATTATAGATCGTCAACCTTTCATGAACAACCTAATACAATCTACAATCAAGAAGGATACACTAATCCTTACCCATCCTCTGATTACACTGCCTTTAGGTCATCACCACCTTTTGAACAATCTAAAATGACCTATTATCAGGAACGGCATAACGAATCTCAATTCGTTAATTCCCCTGCATTGATCCCAAACCCGCCCAACCCTGAACCAACTCATTTGGTTCAGGGTAATCAGGTTCAAGATAAGGTTCTGGCTAACTTAAGGAATATCATACAATCTTTAGAAGTTCAGCCAATTCCTTGCATTGAGAGATTGGAGCCCCTGATTCAGATGATTGATGATTTGAATATGTATATGTTGGATTGGCTCCAGGATGTTAAGGATAAGAACCCAGGTGAGGTTCTACTTGGGAAGTTAGCGAAATTGAGGATGAGATTTGTGGTTGCTTTAGTTTAGTCATGGGATGATTCCCAGGATGAGCACCCTTCAGGAAAGCCAATGTTAGAACCCGTTCAGGCACCTGTTGGGGGGGACACATGTTATGAGGCTGACCAGATTGAATTAAAACAACCAATTAAGGATGATCTGATTTCTTCACCTGAGATCCCTAAGCCAAGGTACGAGGAAACGTATGTCTCCTTGAAACAGAAAGTGACAGATGATTTTGGGACATACATTAATACGGATTTTGATTTCTTTGATTTTAATGGTGAAGATTCAAGTTGCGAAGTCTCACGCGAGTTTACAGAGTATGATTTCTGTGAGACGATTGGGCCTGAGGAATCTGATACATCATTTGATAGCCCAATAACTGAGGAAACTGATCTTATTAGGGTTTACAGTACAGATCCAGAATCACATTTTCTAGAGGATTCAATCCAATGCCCATTGAACTTATTGATGATTCTATTTCTGAGATAATTAGACCCAAGTCAATTTTGATTCAGCCAAATCATTTAGACTTGGAGATTTCAGATGGGGTGATTAATATGCAAGAGGTCCTGGAATTTGACATGCTAAATGAGGAGGATAGGCACCGGGAAATTTTGATTTTGGAAGTAAGTTCTGGAGGAAGTACAAGACGGAGTCGAAGGGTGCCTATTAAGCTGAAACCATCAAACCAGGACCCTTACGATATTTGTTCTAAGGATGTCAAACCCAAGCACACATTCAGTGATTATCCTTTTGAGCTTGAATTCTCTGTAACCCGACTTTTTGGTCTTGGGTTGCATCCTCATAAATCGCAGGCTCAACCCTGCTTGCATACTGATTTTAGGTTTTGGGTAATTTTTATCCAGAACATGAGATATTCTCGATTATGGGGTATGGGTCTGCACCACAATCTAGTCCACATTTGTGGACATCTACTAACAGGTCAGAGGTTTCTTCTGTTTATTCTGATTCTGATCTGTACCTGTGAATTCTTTATTTCTCTTCTTTGTATAGTGTGCCTAGCTGAAGGCACTAAATTCAGCACATATACAGTTCTTTTTAGTTTTCATCTCGGAGCGGACCTAACATTCACGCAATTCAGGTGCTTTCTACTCTATTCCACTCTATTTTGTCTTTTTAATACAATGAGGACATTGCATTGGATAGGCATGAGGAGGTGGATATTCATCTCTGAATTTATTCGTCAGCTCCGTAGATTTATTTTATTTTCTTTTATTAAAAAAAATGGAATTAGGAAAGAGAACTTAGGTTTAAGAAAATTTTCAATCTTAGGAAATACTATATTATGATTTGAACACAAAGACCCTTCAGGTCTTCAGACTTAATCAGCCCGTGTATCCATTAAAATGTGAATTTGTTTTTCGAGTCCTCGCCAACCTGAATTCTATTTTAATTGGAGTAAATAAGTTTGGGTGATAAGTACACGACTTATCAACCCACCCTCTGATTTTAGGAAATTTTGAGTTTTAAGCATCTACACACTATCTTGTCACTGACTCGTTGTTGGGTGATTTTAACGGAAATTGGGTAGCTAATGAACCTTCTAGGGTGATATGTCTGGCAAGTTATCGTGGGTAACAGCCCATAGGTAGGTTGTCCAGAGCCCAGTCACTGGATCTTTCTCTTTTTGCTGCCTTTAGGTAAATCTTAGACCAGGGAAGCCACCTACTTAAAAAAAAGAGTCAAAAAGAAAAGAAAAAAAAGGGAGAAAAGAAAGAAATAAACCACACTTCACCGCACGAGTATAGCTGGCAAGTTGTCGATGGTAACAGCTCATTGACCGGTTGTCCAGAACCTAGCTTAGTAAATGCACTAAAAATTCCCAAAACACTTAGGAAGAAGCGGAGAAGTAGAATAAACCGGGGAGATATACACTGGATTCACCCTTGTGTTGACCCCGTAAAAAAATAAAAGTAGGGAGAAAGTTACTGGTTGTAAAGATACACCTTTAGGCAGAATTCTTTTTTAGGTCCATTAAAGGCGTAGAAATCCGAAGTCCGTTTTAACTGTCGGTCAACGAGTCTATCACATTCACAATAAGATGCTTAGAACTTAGGGTTCTCATCAAATCTTGGGTGAGTTGAATGGCCGTAGAAAGCTACTCTTAAACCCTAAAACTTGAAAATCCAAAAAAAAATTAGAAAAGAGGAAAAAGAGAAAAAGAAATTTTTCTTTGAATAAGGCAAGGGCTTGAGGCAGTCTACATTTTGGTAGATACTTGGGCACTGTTGTGTCTTTGAAAGTTCAGATCCTAAGTAGACATTTTCTTAATGATTGAAAATAGCTCATGCCCAAATAATCCAACCTGATTCTTTTATAAATAACATATAGTTTTTGCTAGGGACTAGCAAAAGATAAGCATGAGGGTATGATATAAACACGTTTACACTACTTAAAATGTCTATTTATGCATGTTCTTAAGCATAGGATTGCATTGCATGCTATAAATATTGCATAACATGCATCATCTTACATTTAGAGTAGTTTGAATAAAATGGAGGTTAATTGTCTCCTTTTATGTTCATACACAGGGCAAACTTTTTATTGGGGCCTCAGATCGAAGATTCAACCGTACAGATGTGATCAGGGCGACGATTGGAGTTCAACGTCTCCAAGATCGCCCTAATCAGACATCTGTAGCATCAGATAGTGATCGGGGAACCTTAGAAGATCAAGGGCCAAGATGGTGTGAATCCTCACTTCAAATGACAAATCCGACCGCACGGATGGATTCAGATCGACGATCGCAGCCTAACGACACGAAAATCGACTCAATCCGACAACCGTGGCACCATCTACATCATCCAGAAGATGGACGGCCAAGATGGTGCCACGTGGTGCCATCTCAGCCGTCCAACCGACCCTCAAGACCGTCGCTGCCTCTCCAAAGGACATCTAACGCATGATCTGGGCTGTTGGATCTTCATCCAATGATTGTGGATGCGTGCACCGTAAAACGTCTCCGCGACCAACTCCCCTCCACAACGCAGTGGGCGAGCACCTTATCGCAAGGCGCTAGCACACGTTCCATTCCTCTCGAGTGGGCGAGCGGCGCGGGCGAGCGGGCACGGGCGAGCGTCGGATCACGATCAAACGGCTTTATGCACCCGATACTGCTCACGCACGATTGCACGTGCGGTGAAGATGCGGCATCACACGCGATGGGGCGTGCAGCGCAGGCGGGCGAAGGCGCGATCTAAGCCGTCCGATCTCGTGATCGGACGGCTAAGATCGGCTGGACGTGCGTGAGCATTGAACGCACGGGCAAGCGAGCGGGCACGTGTGCGCGCCGCCCACTACACCTATGGTTAGACCTTTAGCGACGGTTTTATCCGTCACTAAAGGTCTTGAATTAATGTTTTAAGAGTTGTAATGACCAAATTGCCCCCACTCCTTGCAACTATAAAAGGAGACCCCCTCCATACGAAATTCTCATCCCTTCCTTCTCTTCTCTCCCTCTCCAAAGCTCAAGAGAAGCTTATCCCACACCCGGGATGCTTCTCGCGAGATAAAGTCAATTTTTCGTCCCCCTTTCGGAAGTGGATCCTGCGACGACGATGATGTGCTGCCCCGTTCCCATTCTTCCCACTTCGTTCTCCTTCGTCCTGCTCCATCCTCCTTCGTCCAAGCGTCGTCCCATCCGGCTTGTCCTCCAAGCAACCGTCGAGGAGGATATTTCTCTCCCCATTCTTTTACTGCTTTCTAAAGTAGTTTGGCTCATCCTCCAAGCGACCGTCGAGAAGGATATCTCTCTCCCCATTCTTTTTACTGCTTTCTAGAGTAGATTTACTACTGCTTTTTAGAGTAGATTTACTGCTTTTTAGTGTAATCATTTTCCCACTTTCTAGTCGTAATGTTTAGTATAACAAACAATCTTTTTAATGATGTATTCCATGTTCATTCTACACCTCTTTTTGGTTTTTGTTTGTAATATTCTCTCTCTCTTACTCTCTCTCTCTCTTCTATTTATTGTAAATAGTTAGATAGTTCTAATCAATTAATTTACTTCGTGACAAATAAAATAAACGTGTTGTTTTTAAATCAAACGTCTACCTCCCTGTGTTCGACCTGGGATTTTCTATTCCGGTATAAATTTTATTTGTTGAACACGAGTTCTTCACTTTCATACTACGATGATAGGTTTTCAAAACTAAACACATTAGCGTAGCAACTCGTAGTTCAACAATATCCATTACAATGTCCTAATTGAAATGTATAGAAATGAAAATCAAAACATTATAAGCAAGAGAAGGGGATATCACCTTACTGAGCTTGTCATTCTATTCCAACTTAGGAAAAATAAAATACATCTATACCTGTACAAAATATTTGGTTTCCTCCTAGCCAACGTTAAGTTTTTCATCATTAGGCAGACATAGTTAAGCATATTTAAGAATCCGGGAGATTAATTTGATCAGAGGGGATATAATCTAGGTATTGATCAATGTAAGGCTTAAACCTCTATCCATTGACCTTGGTCTCTTGCCCAATCTTAGGGTCTAAGACTATCACGGCTCCATAAGGGAAAGATTCTTTACAATAAAGGGGCATGTCCACTTGGATCGCAATTTTTCTGGAGCTAGCTTCAAGCGCAGGTAAAAAAGCCCTACCTTTTGGTTTGGAAGAAAGCTTTTTCGGGACATAATCTTATAATGCAAAGCCCTGTCCTATCCTTATAAATATTTTTGACATCATAAGCATCATTCTAGATTTCCTCTAATTCAGTCAATTGGAGTTTTCTTTATCATCCAAATCTATCAAGATTCAGCTTAAAAGTCCTAATGGCCAAGTAAGCTTTGTGCTCTAACTCCATAGGGAGGTGACATGATTTCCCATAGACCAAATGGAACAGAGACATTCCAATCGGGGTTTTATATGCAGTTCACTAATGGGAACACAATCATGAGCCATACCGAGCTCAATTTGGTTCGATAAAGTTATTAAAAGCTCCTACATAACCTCAGGGGGTCCTAAGTGCTTGATATTCTATTTTGAGAAGAAAAGATGAAAATAAGGTTATTTCTGTAATTTTACCATCTTATCACAAATACATAATAACCAAGGGGTATGCCAAGGTTTTATTACAGGTCATATGGTCATTAATGTCTAACAAGTGGATGCATACATTCAGAAACGGGTTTTCACACATTTTAAGAATTAATGGACATCTGAAACCTTAAAAATAGACCTGCTTAATTAACTACGGTTCTAGTTAGGATGAAATTTATCTAAACCCTTTAAAAATCATATAAAAATATTCTCTATGATTTGGAATCCTTGATTTGACCATCTGAACCCATTTTAACCTAAAATAGAGTCCCAGATAGATAGTTGCCCTAATTTGGGTTTATACGTAATTTGTCCATTCAAACTCGGTCGAAACTTAAATTTGACTTCACCCTCTAATTCCTTGGGTTCAAATTAGGTTTGTACCAAAATTTAAGCCCAATTAGAGATTATCTTGACCAAGTTTGCATTTTGGTCCAGTTAGACTCTTTTCTCTCACACACATGCCCCTAACATTTGAATTTATTGCAAATTGCCCCCTAACTTCTTCATCTTCTTTACAGAATGGTCCTTGCCACCATTGGAGGTCAACTGACCTCCAGGAGAGCTTTGACCAGACCAAATCCTACTCTAATGGCAACTAAATCCCACCAAACTTAGTGAGATTGATGTTCACACCTAGACAAACCTATTAGGGCAGATCCTAACTCCTAAAATCCATTGATTTGTGTGTGCAAACGCATGGGTGTTTCTTGATTTCCTACAGAGCACATCCGAGCTCTTTCCTGATCTAGAGCCCTCTTTAAAGCTCTATTTAAACCCTGGAACCCCTGGCATACCTACTTAGCAACTTTTGGTCAGAGGAAACCTTCTCTCTTCCCTCTTCGGCCACCTCCATAGTTTGCTCCAGCAACATCCTCTGTCCTGCTTCTCTGCACCTCCAACCATCAAATTGGAGGTGCCACCGTCTTCCTATTTTCCCCACGTACCTCTCCGGTCAAAGGGAAGGTGTTCCTCTACCTCAATCGTTGTCGCCTCTTCGCCATCCCTACCATCTTCTTCGGCTCCAGTCAACCACAACCGGAGCCCTCCACCTATCTCCTCCCCTCTAAGTCTCTCTATTCCATCTTCTCTCCCTCTACTTTCTTTTCACCTACACACAAGTCACTCACAACCATCGCACTGCCCTAACGTACTTCATCTTCTCCACAGCCGGCAAAACTCCGGCAAGTTCACCCGGCCTCCATAGTCAACCAAATCACCCTGCACCACCTCCATAAGTTCCGCCGCATCACCCTCTACAAAAGCCCTCAACCTATTTTGCGATTCACCCACCAAAACACCTCCCCGAACTCAAGCACTTCCACTTCACCTTCTCGAGGTCGTCAGGCCTCCACCATCACTCGCACTACACGCTGCACCCACCACCGCACTCTCCATTCTATGGCAATCCTTCTGAGCCTGTTTGATGTGGCTGCAAGGCCGTTCTCGTGGTTTCAGGTTCCTCGCCGATCTCCGCCACCATTGCCATCTTCGCCGCCTTGTTATTCGAGCTTCAAGCCACAATAGCTCCAGGTTTTTGCACCAGGCGCTGCGGACAAGTTCCAAGAATGCATTCAAGTCGTCAATTGAGGACCTCAACTCTGCGGCTACATCAATTGGACGAGGACATAGCTGCAGCTTTGCGCAAAAGAGGGACGTGGATTTAGTCCCACATCGGATAGAACAGATGCACGCGCAGCATATAAATTATTTTTGAGTTTACAGCTATTCGCCTCAGCACGCACGCGCATACGCATGCCCTCACCCGCGGTTCACGCCACGCAGGTCTGAGCCTTGGTCCGTTTACCTAGTTACCTAGGTCTGGTCTGGTTCACCCAATCTTGCGAGAGAAAGAGGAGAAAGAAAGAGAGAGAGGAGGGGGGTTTTGCCCTCTGCTGCTCTCTACACTTAGCGAAATTTGAGAGGCCCTCACCTCTGTTGGTGCTGTGTTGTGCTTGTGCCTCTCCCTGAGGCCTGAAGGAAAAGAGAGGCCTTTGCCTCTATTGCTGGTTCTGAGTCATTGTTGTATTATAGAAACGTTTAAGTTGACGTGAAATATTTGGTTGGATTCATTGTTCATTAATTTAAGATACTTGAGCTTAATTAAAAAGGGTTAATTGGTGATTCAAATCACCATTTTAACCCATCATTTTTGCACATTGATATTTGAATCTTGATATATCATTTTTTTGAATCAATTTTGATTGCAATTGTTTATATCTCTTACTTAGAATTGTGATCTTGAGATTGATTGACTGATTTCTCCCTACCTTTGACGTCAGACTTTTCTAAGTTATAAATTTAAGTGTTTGATGTGATTTTGTCCTATACTATAACGCATTTCTTAAACATCGATAATTTTGCATTAACATTAACCCCAGAGTGCGACATCTAATTTTGTGGACCAATCCTTCCTATCGAGGCAGATCATTTTCTGAACAATTTTTTTTTGAAACAGATTTTCTAAACAATTTTTTTAATTTCCTGATTAAAGATTTCAACTTGGTCGTTGGTCTACAGGTGATATAGAGTAGAAATCTTGTGTGTCACTCCGTACTTAGTCAAAAGTGTCTTGAATTAATTATGAGTAAAATGGGACCCGCCATCACTAATCGACACTTTTAGGATCTTGAACCATCTAAAGATGTTCTATTTCACAAAATCCATGACCGCCTTGTGGTCATTAGTTCGAGTTGGGGTGGCTTCAATCCATTTGGATACATAGTCGATTGTGACCAGGATATAAAAGGTACCCAAATGAATTGGTGAAAGGTTCAATAAAATTAATGCCCCAAATGTCAAAAATTTCAACTTCAAGAATTGAATTTAGGGGCATCATATCATTGCAGGTCATGCTCCCTAAGGTTTGACATCTAGTGCATGACCTGCAAAAGTTAAAGGAATCACGGAATAAAGATGGCTAATACAATCACATTGGAGCACCTTGGCTACCGTCTTTTTTCCAGAAAAATGGCCCCCACAAGCGGTTGTATGATAGAATTCAAGTACGCCTGCAATCTCATTATCCGGAATATAACATCAAATTACTTGATCCACACAAATTCTAAATAGTTCTAGCTCTTTCCAAAAGTAATACTTGGCATCAGAAATCAATTTATCCCTCTTTTGCTTTGGCCAATCAAAGGGAATTTTCCCAATTGCCAAGTAGTTAATGATGTCTACTGATGAGGTGTGCCTCATCATAGCTAAAATGCCCAAGTTAAGCTAGAAACTAGGTTAAACACTATTGAATTAACACATGAAAAGGGTTAAGTGTGGGAAATAGTGAAAAAGACCTAAAACATCAAATCTGTGTTAAAAACGCAAAATTAAGTCCTAAAATGAGATATTCTATTCATAAATGAAAGATGATGATCCAATTACAAATTAAACACACAATTGAGTCCAAAACATCAAATCAAGAGTGAAATCAATTTCTTGAATGTTTAATTAAGCTTCAATAAAAATCTCATAACATTTGGACATCATTAGGACCATGCATTAGTAGTTTTACATTTAGGTCCTTTGTTCACAAACATATCATTCATATAAAAACTTCTAAGGACCATAGTGCAAGATGTCAGGGGCCTATTTGCAAAACTTAGGGACGACTCTACATTACTTCCTCACCACTTATGGGCCTTGCCACAAAACTCCTACCATTTCGCCCATAAGGGCTTCCTTGTAAAAGCACCAATAGAGATGCAGCAGGCGAGAGAACTGTAGTGACCACAAGAACTCATGAGATCACGGTCGTTGATTGCATAGACTCTTGATCCTATGGCCACCCCTGAATCGAAGCTTCGCACGCTTCGACGCGTGTGATCACCATTTACCCCAGATCTTATCCTATGGTCACGATTTGGATTGGAGCTTCATGCACTCCCTTCTCTTCATCTCCACCACCCTTGCCCTACGCGCTTGATTTCAACCTCACGGTGACCACACTCACTCTCTCTTCAACTTAAGCACCTGATCAGCTCGCACACACGCCATCAACTCCCTCCTCCATGAGCCGATCCTTTCGTCTAGTCTCGGTTCCCCTTCCTCCATCAACTATTTATGATAGAGGCGACTTTCTTCCTCAATTTCGTTGCCACAGCAACCCATTGTGGATCCAGGGACCTCATTCCTCAATGGAGATCTCCTCATCACCCTTCATCGCTGCAGTGACCAGCTGTAGCCCAGGCATTCCATTCTTCCTTTAGATTAGGATTTATCTGCTTTCTAGAGTAATTAGAGTAGCAATTAGTGCAATGTAGTTTGGTTAGAATAGATTAGATGTTCAAATTTTGGTGATGGTTTAGTGTAGGGTAGGAGTAGATTAGCATAGATTCGATCTTGCCCTCTCTGATCAATTCAGATTAGAGATGTGTTTTTCCACCTCCATTTTGATGCATTAATCACCCTCTCCATATTACTATCGCATCTTCTGATTTTCCGCATAATCCACCATTCACCCATCCATCTAGGCCATTAACAGATCTAGAGCTTTCTAGCTCTTAGATCTGTTATATATGCCAATTGCATTTAAGGGTCATCTCATTCACTTTGTTTACTCACAAATGACTCTACCCTGATTTTGATTGAGCTGAATTGTTGAATTTCTTAGATGTGGTTTAGATATGATGATTGATGTGAATTTTTAGTTTTTCATCGATTGTTAGAGCCAAGGAAAATTAGTTCTACTGATTTGAGGCCCTAGCAACAATTCACATTCTCATTTGATTGAGATTTGGATTTTAACCTAAAGAATTTCAATATATTCTTCTGGGTTATGAATATTTGGGATTCAAATTGATTGGAATTTTTTGACTGATTTAATTTCTTTCATCATGCTGTCTATAGCATAAGAGAGGGATTAGATGAGTATGTTTCATGATTTTTTTTTGAAAGAGTATGTTTCATGATTTTTTTTTGAAAGAGTATGTTTCATGATTTTGAAAGTTTGCAATCGAGTTTGAAAGTTTTGAATCATCTTTGAATTAGATTTGTATGCTTTGGGAGTTTAATGTAGATCTTTATCTTACATTGTCTGTAGTGTAAGATAAGGATCTCATTATAGTCCTAATGATTTCTAGAAGATATGTTTAACTTAACTTGAAATTCAGAGATGTTTGTAAAGAGTTTGCAATGATTTCTTGTGGGATTTAATCAATCATTCTAGATCTTGTATGTTTTTCTCCAATCCATGATTTAAGATGAGATTTGATTTCTAAGGGTAGTTGATGAAGAGTTTAACACACACATTTGGTTTTTAAAATGAGTTTGAAGCCCAATCAGTTTTTATGGTTGTTTAAACATGTGCTTTTGGTTTTTAATCTCTCATTTCAACACACCAATAGTTGCATTATCAGCTACATTCTCTGAGATAAAATCTTGCTTTCAGTGATCAAAGAAGCAGCCAGTAACTACTAAAATGGCTGCAGTATTTGCTGCAGCACCTATCTGTTGTCCAATTGAAACCAACAGTAGCAGCTATAGTTGCTGACTTTCAGTAGCATTGATCTGATGCAGCTAAAGCTGCTATTATGGCTGATTTTGGGCTGGGAATTGGGTGTTAAAGGAGCTAACGTGTATATATCTGTAGAGTAGAAATGTACAAGCATTCATGTACTTGAATTGGAATTTAATTTGACTATAATTGCTTGTAAATTCTGTTTAAATCCTTTGTCAGCCATTTAAGATTGTACAATCTATCCATACTTGATTTTAATGAAATTCAAAGTCAAAAATTATGTTTATAAGGACAATCATGTTTCAGATAGTGTGTTGGATAATCTTGAATATTTATACCACATTCCCAACCTTTAGAACTGAATTCAAGGCCTTAAGATTCACTTCAAAACACTCTTTGAGCCCTTACTTGGTTAACTTGTAATATAAATAAAAATCATATAAAAATTACAAAAAATAAAATAAACCTATCTTGAGTAATATTAGGTAGTTCCTTAGGTGTGTACAAAGTTTTAAAGTAATCTAAACCCCTGGCTTAGTAGAACATACCAGCCGACTGTTTAGTATGCCTTGAAACTTAATAAAAGAACTAAGCTAAAAACAACCAAAAAACAATTCCGTCTCTCTCATCTCTTTCTTTCTCTTTCACCCCCAATCTCTACTATCTATATAAAACTCATAAAAATTAAAAAAACCCCAAAAACTCCCAAAAATACCATGTATACTATGTATATACTTGTATATATTAACTAAACCTAAGTTATATGTATATAGTATACATTATGTACAAAATATCTATATATAACTTATATATGTATTATACATATTAAATTAAGTATTTATAATAACTTAGTGCACATATAACTTTATTGTATTATTATATATTAAATTATATAATTTAAATGTATACTAAGCTAAATAATTCTAGAAACCTATTTAAATGCACATATTTATACCTAGGATTGTATACACGTATTTATATATATAATATAAATATTATAATGCCTGTAATATAATTTAATTATATATTTACAATAAATAATTAAGTTATTAAGTTAACTACGTAATTTATTAAGTTAAAATAACATAAATTAGTAATTTAAGTTAGCACTAAGGTAAATTATATTGTATATTTGTAATATATTATATCAAGTATTTTCAACTAAGTTAAACTATATTTATACTGTATTATTGTATTTATAGTTTATTTATATGTTAAACCATCTAAAACATGTATTTAATTCTAAATAAATTAAAAATATCATCAAAATATGTAATAAATAATTTATTATGTATATTAATACTGTATTAAGTCAATTTGATAAATAATTAACTAATTTATACTTTAATTAACAAATTAACATCTAATTTAACGTGTACAAACTATAAACTTTACCTAATTTTATTATATAAGTAAATTATTTATTTATGTAAAGTAATTGCATAATTATGTAACACTATTATGGGCTTTGTAACCTATAATTTATTTTTAATTTATATTAAATTATGGCCCTCAAATTGAGGGACAAAGTTGCCAAATCAGGATGCATCCACGCATGCACAGCAGCTCTCAACTAGGTGTTAAGATAGTCCCACATCGTACACTGAGAAGCGCACGATGCAGGATAAATTGATTTTATGTTATTTGCCGATCAGTCGACAGCGCACGGCGTGAAACACATGTTGGTGCTAAAGCACTATGATCGTTTATTTTGATGATAACAAAACATGTGTTATTTAACATTTGCACTTGAAGTCTTAAATTTCAGGTTAATTGCAAATGGAAACATGTTCAGACAGAGTTCAAGCTCGCATCCATGGTGGATTGGAGGAGCTTGACAGAGAACAAAGGAGCTTCGCGAGGAGCGATAGCCTGAAGAAACGTGAAGACAAGAATAGGATAGATCTCCTTTTATCTTATTCTATGTAATTTTGTTTCTTTGTTTTGCTCTTTATTTCTTTCATAGATCTTATGTTAAAGAGCCTCAAAGAACCCTTAAAGTAGTCCTAAGAACACTTGCACTACCCTAGGATACTAGGTTTTCTGTAGAGAGCTTAGAAAATCAAAATAGGGTTCTGAAAGCCTAATCAGACGTCTGATAGTGATTTCTAAGACGTCTGACAGTTGACTCAAATGTCTAATAACTTAGGCTGGACTTAGTTCTGTCTGATGAAATCAGACAACCAGACCTTAGTCCAGATGTCTTAGAAGACGTCTGATGTTTGTGCCAGACGTCCAATTATTGGAACGTTGGCTACCAAGTAAACTTTGAGGAATATGGCCGTTAGGCTTATATCAGATGTCTGTAGAGGACCCCGGACATCTGATATGTGACCGTTTAGCCTCGGCTGACCCAAAATATCCTTTGTCAGATTTCCTAGCCGTTAACCTATCTTGGGAATCCATTTTCGCAGTACAAAAGGTTTTTAGACGTCTAGACCTAGGGCCAGACATCCTATATGTCGTCCAATGGCCATGCACTAAAACCCTGTTTAGGTCTAAACCAAGTCAAGAAAGAAACCAGCCTAGAATCAGACGTCTGACTTAGTTCCCAGACATCTTGAACAGGTTTTCCAGACGTCTAATACCCAGATCAAACGTCTAATGACCTTGTCAGAATCATGATTGATTCTGATTACGGCCTGTTTTGCCTTGGATTCAACCCCAATAGCTATGGAAGCTTTCTAAGGGCTTCCAAAGCCTTCCTATGCCCTCTATAAATAGAGGAGGACCCTTGCCTTGTAGAGACACACCTTGCAAGACTACTTTCCACTCTTATTGTGTCACATTGATACTAAGAAGAAGTTCTAAGCTCTCCAAAGCCAGTGTCCAAACTTGAGAGCTTCATCTTCGTTTGTGCACCCGCTCTCCCTCTGAGATTACGAGAGCGACCAAGCGCTGCCACGTGGTTCACACACCCGCGTCAAGCTAACGCACTTCCAAGCAAAGGGTAGTATCTTTACCTATAGTAGTTAGGTTAATCTTTGTTGGCTCTATAGGTTGTTTTGTAATCTTTCTTTGTTATTGGTTGGGTATTTGCGTTGTGAATTCCCGTCTCCTTCGTGAGACAAAATCCTCCTTGTGAAGAGGAGGGGTTGAGGAACGCTACCCTCGTACTCGTAGCGTGGTTGTAATTGAGGTTGTACTACCCTTGTTAAAGTAGTACGTTAGTGGATTTGATCGATTTTGTCAATCGGAAAATCTTAACTCGAGAGAGTTAGGTGGTGGTTTTCACCCGGTTTAGGTTTCCACCTAAAAATTCTTGTGCCATTTTGTGTGATTACTCTTTTTGAGATTGTCTATTTTAATTCCGTATTTTATATCACGTCACGCATATCTCACCCCCCCATAGGAATCTACAATTGGTATTAAAGTAGGTTTCCGCTTTCTAGGAGTAATATCCACGGAAGATCCAATGGAAGGGAGCAGTTCCACGATGAGGATTCTGGAGGGGTAGTCTGCCACTAGACCACCATTCTTTGATGGGAACAACTACCTGTACTAGAAGCTGCGGATGAAGACGTGGCTACAAGCCAACGACTTCACCATATGGGCCAGATGCGAAACACCATTCGACATCCCAGAGAAACCCGCCGCAGGATACTCGCAGCAGCAGATCCGGGAACTCTCGCTCAACGCGAAGACGATGAACGTGTTGTATTGTGCGCTCAGCCCGGAGGAGTTCAATAGAATCTCGCAATGCGCCATCGCATACGAGATCTGGCACACACTCGAGGTAACTCACAAGGGTACCTCTAATGTAACAACTTCTAAACTCAATTTACTTTCACAAGAATTTGAGTCTTTTTCCATGAAATCTAATGAGTCTTTGAGTGAGATGAACACTAGGTTTACTCTCATAGTAAATAATCTTAAGGCAATAGGAAAGACTTTCATTAAGGGGGAGCTTCAAGGGAAGCTTCTCTGTTCCCTCAAATTGAAGTAGGAACAGAAGCTCACTACCATCGAGGAGGCGAACGAGGTGGAAGAGCTCAACATGGAGGATCTCCTAGGCAATCTGATGGCCTATGAGACAAAGCTAAAGCAGAAGAAGAAGAATACACCGGAACCAAACCAGAAGAAGACCAGAAGAAGACCTTCACATTCAGAGCCGTGTCGAATAGTGAGGTAAGTTCTGATGATGAAGATTTTAAATTTTTACTTAAAAAGTTTTCCAAGTTTTGTAGGGAATCAAAGAAAGAAAAGGAGAAGAAGGAAAAAGATAGCCTAAGACGTTGCTACAATTGCAACGAAAAGGGTCATCTTTGACCTGAGTGCCCTCTTCTCAAGAAGAAGTATAAGAAGAAGGCATTCCAAGCAACTTGGGACGACTCGAGCTCGGAGGAGGAAGAAGAAAATTCTGAGAAGAATGAAACCGCTTTCATGGGTTTCATGGCAATCACGGAAAGCGACAGCGACAACAGTGACAATGAGATAAATTCTGAACTCCAAGATGCCTTTGATGAACTCTATGAAATTAGTAAATCATTAAAGCTAGAAAACAAAAACATGAAAAAGAATCTTAGTTTTCTTTAAATCTGAAAATGAAAGATTAGAAATAAAACTTAAGGATCTGGAAGCTAGTCCTAAGGATAATAATTTGTTATTAGAAAATAAAGACTTAATAAATGAAAATAGTAAATTGATTAAGGAAAACACAAGTTTTAAAATTGAAATTTCTAGCTTAAAAATCAAGATGCATGCTATTGAAGATGAACTTGCATGTCTTAGGGAGAAATCAAATAGTTTGATCAATAAAATAGAAAATTTATCTAGCCCTAAGGTTGAGAAAGGATCTTCGTCAAG
Organism: Thalassia testudinum; assembly: GCA_037157565.1. Lineage (NCBI taxonomy): Eukaryota > Viridiplantae > Streptophyta > Magnoliopsida > Alismatales > Hydrocharitaceae > Thalassia > Thalassia testudinum. Next base: position 9,160,926 of record JAZHRO010000058.1, on the reverse strand, counting down.
GAGACTCGCTAACAAATCAGGATCCAAGCTAACTTGGATACCAAAAAGACAAGTAGAATCTCGTTTTGTAGGCTTCAAGGGAGACTACAACATCAAAGATTAGACCTACAAGATAGAGAATGGTCTACTCAAGCTAGGTGAACCAACATCAAGACCAAGGAGGAAGACCAGAAGATCGACGAGAAGACCGATGAGATGACAGACAACCGATCGACCCGTTATACATTAATCGCCAGATTGGAGACCAGCGCCAATTCCCGGACCTCCAAGCTACGGATGGGAACCCCATCCGATTTGGCATTCATCTCCATTTAGGCCATTCTATTGGCCATGGTAGGTGAGGTAATCTCTAAACCCTATTTTTTTTATCATTAGCATATAGATAAGGGAAGTTAAAATTAATGAGCTACTTGTCAATCTTTTAGGGGGAGTTTCAAAAATAAGTTAGCTATATTTCCTTTAGGAAGGGGGAGAGAAAGATATAGCTATCTTGTTATTTCAAAAAGGGGGAGAACATTACTCTTGTTAAAAGAAATTTAACCCAAAAACTAGAAGAGCATGTTTTATGGGGGAGCTTAGGAAAATTAAAATTTTTAATACCTTTTTGATAATGTCAAAAAGGGGAAGAATTATATGAATTATTATTTATGAATTTGTCATCATCAAAAAGGGGGAGATTGTTGGTGCTAGAGCATCATGATCGTTTATTTTGATGATAACAAAACACGTGTTATTTAACATTTCACTTGAAGTCTTAGATTTTAGGTTAATTGCAAATGGAAATGTGTTCAGATGGAGCTTGAGCTCGCATCCATGGCGGATTGGAGGAGCTTGACGGAGAATAGAGGAGCTTCGCGAGGAGCAATAGCCTGAAGAAGCATGAAGACAAGAATAGGATATATCTCCTTTTATTTTATTCTATGTAATTTTGTTTCTTTATTTTGCTCTTTATTTCTTCCATAGATCTTATGTTAAAGAGCCTCAAAAAACCCTTAAAGTAGTCCTAGGAACAGTTGCACTACCCTAGGATACTTAAGTTTTCTATAGAGAGCTTAGAAAATCCAAATAGGGTTCTGACAGACTAATCAGATGTCTGATAGTGACTTTTAAGATGTCTGACTGTTGACTCAGACGTCTAATAACTTAGGCTGAACTTAGTTAGTTCTGTCTGATGAAATCAGACGACCAGACCTTAGTCCAGACGTCATAGAAGACGTCTGATGTTTGTGCCAGACGTCCAATTAGTGGAACGTTGGCTACCAAGTAAACTTTGAGGAATATGACCGTTAGGCTTATATCAGACGTCCGTAGAGGACCCCAGACGTCTGATATGTGACCGTTGTCAGATTTCCTAGCCGTTAACCTATCTTGGGAATCCATTTTCGCAGTACAAAAGGTTTTTAGACATTTAGACCTAGGGCCAAACATCCTATATGTCGTCCGATGACCATGCACTAAAATCCTGTTTAGGTCTAAACCATGTCAGGAAAGAAACCTGCCTAGAATCAGACGTCTAACTTAGTTCCCAAATGTCTTAAACAGGTTTTCCAGACATCTGATACCCAGACCAGACGTCTGATGACCCTGTCAGAATCATGATTGATTTTGATTACAGCCTGTTTTGCCTTGGGTTTAACCCCAACGGCTATGGAAGCTTTCTAAGGGCTTCCAAAGCCTTCCTAGGCCCTCTATAAATAAAGGAAGATCCTTGCCTTGTAGAGACACACCTTGCATGACTACTTTCCACTCTTATTGTGCCACATTGATACTAAGAAGAAGTTCTAAGCTCTCCAAAGCCCGTGCCCACACCTGAGAGCTTCATCTTCGTTTCTGCACTGGCTCTCCCTCCAAGATTACGAGAGCGACCAAGCGCCGCCATGTGGTTCATGCACCCGCGTCAAGCCGATGCACTTCCAAGCAAAGGGGAGTATCTTTACCTATAGTATCTAGGTTAATCTTTGTTGGCTCTATAGGCTGTTTTGTAATCTTTCTTTGTTATTGGTTGGGTATTCACATTGCAAATTCCCGTGTCCTTCGTGAGACAAAATTCTCCTTATGAAGAGGGGTTGAGGAATGGTACCCTCGTACTCTTAGCATGGATGTAATTAAGGTTGTACTACCCTCGTTAAAGTAGTACGTTAGTGGATTTGATCGATTTTGTCGATCAGAAAATCCTAACTCGAGAGGGTTAGGTGGTGGTTTTCACTCGGTTTGGGTTTCCACCTAAAAATTCTTGTGCCATTTTGTGTGATTGCTCTTTTTGAGATTGTCTATTTTAATTCTGCATTTTATATTACGTCACACATATCTCACCCCCTCCCGTAGGAATCTATAACGCATACCTATACATCTCTCCTCTCTCGATACATGAGCATGCGATATGGCATATGATTGAGCATAGTGATGGGCCAGGGGCCATGCACTGTGCAAGGGCCTAATTAGGCCCATTAACGAGCATAAATCCAGATGTAATGCACCTAAATAACTAAATTAGGGTGGCCCTAGTAGAGGTTTGGTCCCACCCTACTCAGGATGCTACGTATCCCTCGAAAAGGTCGTCCACCAATTAACAAACCTAATTTTTACATAAGTGAACAATGAATGTGCATTTGTGTGAGAAAGGAGAGAACAAAAGTAGCTGCAGCAGCTAAGTGTCGAAAACCCCCCTTTGAATTTGTGTATGCCTATGTATTGTGTGTGTATTTGCGCCTAGTATATAGTATATAATATATATGCATATAAATAATGTAAAATAATGGAAATAAATAAGTATACGTATGTATGGTGTTTATATATATAAGGATAGTATAAAGGTATGCTTGAGCTCTTAAATATGTATACAAATAAGTATGATCTTTAGTGAAAGATATATATATCACTATATATATGTATATATGTTAGTGTAAGTAACAATTTTTACCTTAGGTTATGTAAATATGTTACTAAGGTTTTAGTAATGTATATACGTCACTATAAATATACTTATATGTTAGTATAGATAGCTATTTTACCTTATGTTATGTATATAATTTTACTAAGGTTTTAGCGACACTTACATATGTTACTATAGATATTAGTATGTTATAATGATTTAGTGTAGTAGGTATTGTTAACTATTTTTGCACCTATACTCAGGTATTATCTATATTAGTTGTAAATAATTAACATAGAGTAGTTATATATAGTTTTTAATGCTTGTTTATGTACATATATTTTCAAGCATTGTAATGTGTTTTAATTAATTCTTTTGTACATAATTAACCAAATTCTTTTATTCATTAATTCATTCATTCATTCTGTAAATAAAATCAACATTTTTGGAATAAAAAATGTTTTTACACTTAGAGAATAATGTATATCAATATTGCCTCCCAGTGAACGACTTGAAATAAACCAGTAAAAATTAAGTAAATAAATAAAATTGACGTGACATCGGTTTGCATTTGTGACATATACTACAACAACATTTAAAACACCATTTTTAGTGCGAATCGGTCGTCAACGATCATTTGCAAACCAGGGTAACTTGCAAATGGTCAGGACGGTCTCATTAGGGAAGGAATCAGTAAGTTCTAGGGTTGGTTTATCCACAAGGATTCGGGAAAGGTGGTCTGCAACTACATTTTAGGCATCAACTTTATCTCGAATCTCGATATCAAATTCCTAAAATAGAAGGATCCATCTAATTCAAAGTAGTTTTGGATCATTCTTAGCCAAAAGGTGCCGTAATGCAGAGTGGTCTGTAAAGATAATCACATGTGATCCTAACAAATAAGGTCAGAATTTCAAAAGAGTGAAAACTACAGCTAGTAGCTCTTTTTCAGTTATGGTATAATATCTTGGAGCCTCATCAAGAATTCTACAAGCATAGTAAATTGTTGTAGGTTTCTTGTCAATCTGTTGCCCTAATGCGATCCCAATAGCAAAGTCAAATACATCGGTCATGATCTCAAAGTGTTCATCCCAATTAGGAGGTTGTAAGATGGGAGATTGGGTAATAGCCTCCTTTAAAATATTAAAGACCCTAAGACAGTCAAAATCAAAGTCAAAAGCATTATCGTTGGTTAATAGATTTCTTAAGGGCCTAGCCACCTTAGAGAAATCTTTGATAAAACGATGGTAAAATCCCGCATGTCCAAGAAAAGAACGCACCTGCTTTACCATCGTAGGTGGCAGGAGTTGGGTGATAGTATCCACTTTGGCCTTGTCTAGTTCAATTCCTTTCTCAGACACAACATGGCCAAGGACAACCATTCCTAAACCATCAAGTGGCTTTTCTCCCACGATATGACAAGGTTAACCGCGATACACTTTTGGAGAGTCTTTTCTAGGTGGGTTAAATAGCTCTCGAAAGAATCCCCAAACACAGAGAAATCATCCATGAAAACTTTCATGAAATCACCTACCATGTCTAAGAAGGTAGCAAGCATGCACCATTGAAAAGTCATCGATGCATTGTAGAGTCCAAAGGGCATTCTACGGAATGCAAAGGTTCCGCAGGGACAAGTAAAGGGGGGTTTTATCTTGATCATCAGGATGGATAGCTACTTGGTTGTAACTAGAGTAGCCATCAAGGAAATAAAAGAACTTGGACAGCAAGTCTTTCTAAGATCTAATCAATGAAGGGAAGAGGAAAGTGGTCTTTCTTAGTTACAATGTTCAGCTTTCTATAACCAATCAGACTCTCCAAGAGGAAGCTATACAGGTTGGAATAGATTCACCTTTGTCATTAGTATCATTAATAATCACAGTTAAACCAGCCTTCTTAGGAACTACTTGTAAAGGGATAATCCAAGGGCTATCAGAAATCAGATATATTATTCCTACATCTAACCACTTGATTATCTTTTTTTTAACAACCTCCCACATAATTGGATTTAATCGTCTCCATTTTTTGGGAGGGTTTAGATACTTCCTCATGATATATTCTATGAGTACAATAGGTAGGACTAATTCCCTTCAAATCTTCCAACGTCCAGTCAATTGCTTTTCTCTTCCTCCCTAGCACTTGAATCAATTGAGTTTCTTAGGTCTGGGTCAGGTGAGAGCTGATAATCACAAGGTAGGTCTGGTTGGCTCCCAAAAATACATACTTCAAATAGTCTAGGATTGGGAGGGTGGATTCAAAGGTAAATCAAGATCATCCCAACGGGGTCATGAAATCATGTCAGTGTGATGGTGACTGACCTCTTGGTTGCTTTGGGGATTAAGGCCTGTGGGATCGGATTGGGAGGTTCCTATGATCATACAAGATTCCACATTATGATCCAAAGCATCAAAATCCTCAATCGTACCATAATCCTCAATTTGTTTAGTGGCCTTAAGAATATTGATCTTCACTTTTTTATCCCCAAATTTGATTTCCATACTTCCATATTCACAATCAATATTAGCTTTGGCAGTAGTTAAAAAGGTGCTTCCGAGAATGATAGTCGTGTTCCTTAATTTTTCTGGTACCCCCATGTCAAGGACCAAGAAATCCATCGAGAAATAAAAATTGTAGACCTTCACAATGACATCCTCAACAATACCTTACGGTGTTGTCACAAATCGATCAACCAATTGTAATGCGATCTTAGTTGATTCTAATTCCCCAAATTCAAATCCTTCGTAAAGCACCATCGTTATCAAATTAATGGAGGCACCCAAATCTAAAAGAGCTATATCAAAAGTGATATCCTCAATTACACAATAAATTAGGAGGGCTCCTGGATTTTTCTTTTTTTGGGGTAGTCCGGTAAGGATAATTGCACTAGCCTTCTCAGATAATACTACCCTTTTAGATGACTTGGCCTGGTGTTTACGTGTGCATGTTTCCTTAAGAAACTTCACATGGGCTAGGATATTTGCAATTACCTTAAGGAGTGGAATATTCACCTGAACTTGTTTAAAGATATCAAGCCACTCCTTAGATTGATTATTCTTCTTTTCCCTAGGTTCGCTCAAGGCTTCAAGAAAAGGCACTCTAGTCAAATCAGGAATAATTGGGTCCTGAGCCTTGTTACCTAGGTCAGCAGGGTTCCCCGAGTCAAAGTCAGCCTCCTCAAGATCTTGGTGAGATGTGGATGTAGAAGGTCTAGGATCTTGGGTTTACTTCCCACTTCTTAAAGTAACAACACTAGCATAAGAATTAGTGTTAGAAGGATAGGGAGGGTTTTGTAGACACTACAAGAAAAATCACTATTAGCGTCATTAAACTTGCGATGGTCACGAAACTGTCGCTAATAGTTGCACATTAGTGACGGTTATGTGTTCAAATGTCGCTATAAACTGTCTCTAATTGTCAAAGCATTCACTAGGAATGATAACTCGCAATTGGCGACGGTTGTTAGATCAACTGTCACGAATGTGTGCCGCCACGCGTAAACATCTACTCCTGCATTGGGATAGAGAAGTTGCCGTTTTCACATTAGTGACAGTTAGTCAAAAAATCATCACTAATGTGCATTCGCAACGGTTTAAAACCATCTCAAAATGTGAGCGGCAGCTAAAAAAAGGTGCATTACTCACATTAGCGACAGTTAGTCATAAAACCGTTGCTAAAGGGCATCAGCGACGGTTGTATAAATCGTCACAAAATGTTAGCGACAACTAAAAAAATTTCCCCGCGCGAGGTGGGAAAAATGTGCGTTACTCAAATTTCGCGATGGTTGACGCGATCAACCGTTATGAATGTTAACCGCACCTAGAAAATATCTTGAGTTGGATACTCACATTTCGCGACAGTCAATCGTATAAATCGTCGTGAATGTGAGCTGTAATGAGGCAGGAAAAGTTGCGTTACTTACATTGGCAACAGTTGATCCTATCAACCGTCGCCAATGGTGAATATAAGTCCGCGCCCACACCCCTTCCCCCTCTCCCTTCCTTGAAACAATTCTCCTTCCTCGCACGAGCTACCCCATCCTCTCCTCTCCCCGACCCGCCGTTGACTCTCCCTCCCTCTGGTGAGCCAGCCCCCTCCTCGGCCCCCCACCCCTCCTTCCCAAGGTGTCACCCCCTCGCTCGCCCCTACGCCCTCCCCTCCTCCACCGCCCCTCACACCACCCCCTGCTCCATGCCCGACCTACACTAGCACCCCCCTTGGCCACCCCTCGCTCCATGCTCGCCCCTCGCCACTGCCCTCAGCGACCGCCCCCATCCCTACTCTCTACCTTCCTCCATTGCCCCCACCCCTCCTCCTCCTCCTCCCCAAGCCACCCTACCTCATCCACCACCTCCCCTAGCCACCACCACCCCCTAAACCATTTCCATTCATTTTTTTAATTTTTTAAGATTTATATTTATTAAAATTTGATTTTAATTATGTTTGATTTGTAACATTCAATCTAGGTTAACCCGTCGTCAGATACACCATCGTCGATTCTCATGTTTTATCGAAGCATGAATGTAAAATTTTTAGATTAATTATGTTGTGAATGTGAATGATTGTGGGGTGTACCCACTTAATGATGTGAAATTATATGTGCATGTACGTGATGATTGTGGGGTGTACCAACTTAATTATGTGAAATTATGTTATTTTTGTGAATGAATATATGTGTGGTATACCCCAGGTAATTATGAATGTTCTGTTGCTTTTATTTGTGAATGAATGTGATGTATCAACTTAATTTGTAAATGTTTATATGATTAATTATGTGTATTTTGTGAATTTATAGATAAACACATTTGCATAAATCTAGATGCAATTGATGCCAAATAATAGGTATTCTAACCCCTTGGTTGCAGGTTTTGGGAGGGGATAATCGTGTCAAAATACTTGCCTGTCAACACTTATGATCATGTTATACAGACAATGCAGAGTATGTGTATACCTCACTTACATGCACAAAGTTTTGTCTTTATAGCATGCCATAAGAGTTGTCGTCCTTTGTTCAGAGAAGTTCTGAACAAAGGTGGGTCCTTAAAGATTTGATCACAACTTCAAGTTTTAATATATAATTTCCTTGAAGAATGCAGAGGATAACCAATATCCAGTTGGGGTGGACCTGAGGTTGGATATGGTGACCATCTCCAACGACATCACCGGGACGGGGGTGAAGGTGACTTTGCTTATTTTCAACAATGAGGTGGGCTTCTCTAGAGGGAATGTGGAATCCATCTGCAGCGTGGGCCGCTCAACCAAGATAGGGAGGCATAAGGAAGAGGGGTTTGTTGGAGAGAAATGTGAGTACTGAGAGCACGCCACTACTTTGCTCTTTATGTTTCTACTACTAAAAGGTGAAGTAGTTAAATGGTTGGTAGGTTGGTATGGATGAAATATAACAAGTTATTGGTATTGTTTTTTCAGAACAAGTAATTTGGTATTGCTAGACTATATTATATGTTTGGTGAAGTTAATGACAATGACGGTCACCCGTCTGTCTCACAGTAGGTTTTTTTTTTGGTAGATCTTGGTGTTTGTGGTTAACCACCAAAGGGATGGAGGGATGGGCACAAGTCCTGGTCTTAAGAATGGCAAGAGTGCAACTAGCTAAATGTGTTGTCGAAGGCCTAATAGTGTTTTGGATGAAATGTAATATCATCCCATAATGGGGTCTTCAAAGTAATTATGGAAAGCTTGGTGGAGTTCATTTGGGGCTATAAAACTTGAAAGAATTGGACATTTGTCCTTCTCACAAGGGGCTTTGGAGATTATCAAATGATCAAGGTGATGAGAAAATATATGAGAGGACCCTATAGCAGTAATTATGACCCTTCAACTCGAAGTTCTTAACATGTAACTTTAAATTATTAAGTATCTTTTATATTTACTTAATTTTAGGTGAGCACACATGACAATGCCCAATTAGATTGTCTTGAAGTCTATGAGATCACTCATGGTAAGGTTACGAATGGCAAGCGCACATGGATTCATGAGACCTACCAAGTCAAGTGGGAGTTTAGCTCGCATCTTTTCTTTATATTCCTTATTTTTATTTAGGTAATGTTTAGGGTTTATTTACGTAATGTTACTCTTTTGTAAACATTCTCTAAGTTAATTTGTATTAATGTAAATTATTTCTTATTATATTTATTTTATTGAATGCTATATATGTGTTATTGGATGTTGTGTAGGTTAATTTGAACGCTACCTTTGATTGTCATTGGTAAAATCTAATCAATTAAAAAAAAATTATACTTGGCGATGGTTACACTAATAACTATCACCAAAGGCCTTTCATGATGGTTTTGAAACCATCATGAAAAAGTCAGCAAAACAACTCCTCTCTAAAAGAGCGATCTTCATTTTCGTTGAAAACTTTATCATAAAATGATGTGTCGTTGTATTTAATCGCGTGGTAGAAAATCGCTTTTCAAAACATTTAAATTTTCAAAATCTAACCACGAATAGTTAGGTCGTCTCCATAGGGAGGAATTAGCCTATTTAAATTAATAAATAGTGTCTCGTTTATTCAGGAAACTCAATAGATATGCATGCTACTTCGGGCTTTTCTTTTTCTCACATAAATGCTTGTTTTAACCAATTAATCAAGAATGTAGGTGCTATTATGCAAATTCACCATAATATAATATCATGTAAAATAGTGATCTCTATACTGGTAAGCACCGTAAATACTAATTTCTAAAACATAACTTGTTCTCCATAATCCATGCATTCAATCATTCATGTGATATATATATATGTGCAAATAATTCAGATGAAGTAGAAGGAGGACTATGCAATTTCACCGTAATAATGTAATGCCTAAAATAAATGAATAGGAACTTCCGCAATGGCATTTAAGGTAAATATTAATTGACTAATCACTGTAGCAAAACAGGGGATTTCGTTCCCCTCGTGTGCACGCGGAGGAGAAGGTGCGGCTGGAGGTGCGGTGCTTGGAGTCGATCGGCCGGGATGTGGGCTTCGTGTTGGTGGTCATGGCGTCGACGGTGGTGATCGGCGGCGGCCGGTCGGAGCCTTGGATGCCGTCGGCGGCAGCTTGCACGCGGGTGCGTAGGGACGGCGGGAAGGGCTGCCGCGAGTGTGGGCAACCTTGTGAGGGCAAGGCGAAGTCGATGGCGTTGTTGGAGTGAAGCTTCGTGGCACGTGGAGGTGGTTGTACTTGGAGGTGGAAGGCTGGCGATGGGTTCTTTTGGGGAAGAAGATGAACAGTGCGGTGTCTGTGGGCGCTGCAAGGGCGGCTTGCACGTGGCCGGGTTGTGCGTGCTGCAGGGTTGTGTGCGGCGCAGTTGCACACTGCGCGTGGCCATAAGGGCACGGTGCTTGCACTGTGGCCATGCACGGCTGATGGTGCGGCGCCTGCAAGCGTTGGCAAGGTTGAAAGGGCACGCACGTGCTCGGTGGGATGTGGGCAGGCTGATGGTGCGACGCCTGCAAGCATTGGCAAGGTTGAAAGGGCACGCACGCGCTTGGTGGGATGTGGGCAGGCTGATGGTGCGGCGCCTGCAGGCACTTGGTGCGGAATCTGTGGGTGCTGCAAGGGTGGCTTGCGCGTGGCCGGAAGGTGCGCAGAGACCACGGTGCAAGCTTGAAACACACGGTGTGCTTGTTCCACAGTGGTGAGAGGGAGAAGATCCCCGCTAGGGGAGGAAGATCAACCCTCTCCTCGGAGGACGCGGCTTCTTTTTGAAACCCACTCTCCTTCTTTTCCTTCGGCTGCAAGTATCTCCAACTACTCGCGATGATCGCGAGTGGTTGGAACAGTAGATAATTACAGGCGGTTCTTTCTTCAGACGTCTATTTGGAGCATCAGACGTCTTAAAAAAATATATTGCCGCTAATTTGTAACAATATTTCCAGATGTCCAGTCCAAGTCCCAGACGTCTTATATAAGTAAACCTGCATATATCAAATAAATTATATTAGCATAACTATGCTATTAAATGTAAAAATTGAAGCATAAAATTAAATGCATGAATTGCCATATAACTCCTAATTAATTAACAACTAAGAACAAATAATTAAATAATACTTAAGCTAAATAATAGTCCACAAAAGTGGACTTATCAAATGCCCCCATGCCTAAGTTTTGCTAGTCCCGAGCAAAAATGGAAGACAATAAAAGTAATCAAAAGATTTCTTCTTTTCTTATTTCAAAACTTTAGAGATCCAGACAAATATGAAGTGCTGATAACCTAGGTAACAGATCCAAGTGAAAGAGCCAATTCGCATTGGGAGTTCGTACATCACCCTTGGAAAATATTTTTGTCGAGATAGGCAACTACTTCCCTCGGGGACAAAGCAAACGATAATCTGTAATTTGACCCCGATGTTTGGCTTAGGTAGGAGATATCGAATGGATTTATATTTGGTGGCACATACACATCTGGTGCTACATATAGTCGAGTACTGCAGACTCTAGATCTCTAGACTATTAGACAAGTCAACTCTAAGAGAGGCTACACAATTGTGCTCTCTTGATGTTCCTAGGCACTCTCTCTTTTCTTTCTTTCTGAGATCACGAATCTCGCCAAATTTAGAAATTGTACTCACTATTTGGTGGCTTCACATGACATCCACACTTCAATTAAAGTCCTAATAACTCTATAACTAAGTTAGAGTTCTCAACCAATATTCAGGCGATCAGAAATATTAGAAGGTAGGTATGGGTCATATTTGGTGGAACGCGACAGGTGTTTTGCTGCCTCAGAAACAGTGTTACATCATAAACTTGGACCTTCTTTTTTTTTTGTAATATAACTTTTTCTTCTTTTTCTTCTTTCTATTTCTTCTTTTTCTACTTCTTTTCTCTTTTCTTCTTTTTATTTATTTATTTTTTTTTTTTCTTCTTGTTTTTGTTTCTTTTTCAATCAACACAACACAATACGAACTTTTATTTACGAGGCATTATTAGGGATGATGATGGTCAAGAGGAAGTTGTGTGGCTTATTTGGTGGAAGTGCCTATTCTCGGCACTAGGAAGGAATGGATAGGATAGGCGTATTTCTGACCTTTGACACTTACCCTCCTTCAGCTGAGGACTCTATGAAGGACGGTCGTAACCATCCACCATAGTTATAGCTTTATTAAGACTCAATCTCTGTGTATCTGCCTTATTTGGTGACTCTCAGGAATTCACTCAAAGTACGTACACAGGAACACAGAGTGAAAACTACGCCTAACTCTGAAGTATCATCATCTAATTATCCAAAACTTAAGAGTCCTTGTACTAGACTTAGCGTACCAGTAATCTCTCTACTTTCTTCTCACAAATATGAGGTAGATCTATTAGAAGATAGTATGCCTGACTCCCTATGAACTGTCCAAGGGTTCAATAGACTTACAAATGCTCATTGGTTTTCCTCAAGGATCCATTACCAAATCTACGTGCAAGTGAAATAAATGTACTAGATTCTAAACTTAAGAAATAATTCCAGAAGAAGAACCTCCAATAACAAAGGTATTTTGCTAGGGACTAACCAATACAGCTCAATTTTTTTTTTATTTATGCTAATCTAAATGCATGAATACTTCCTAAAATGCAAATGCACTCCCTCATGCCTAAATCCTACAATGTCCCCATTATAAAATTAAAACAAGAGGAGAAAGCAAAAATATTACCTGACACAGTTTACTGGGTTGCCTCCCAACAAGCGCTGCATTTTCTGTCAGCAGCCAGACTAAGAAGGAACCTATAAGTCTGGTTCCAAACATAAAAGGTTAGGCCCTAAGAATATGCGTAACAGCGCAGGCCTAGAAAACAAGTAACCACGGATGTTGGCGAGCTGATGATGCAATGTAATTCCAAATGCTCGCCAAAAGAGATGAAAACAGAAAATCTCGTTGGCTACCTTGGGAGGTCTAGGAATAATAAACAGAATATGAAAAGGGACCTCCCAAAATGGAATAAGTGGAGGATAACAAGGATCCTCCAGAGCAGGATGGGTTTTAAAAGATATACACATAATTAGTTCAAACCCTTGAATGGCGAGAGTAAAAGTACAAGCATCAATCCATACTCGCCATTCTACCCTAGGATGTATTGGCCTAATATAGTCTCCAGAAAGAATGTACATGAGCAGAGATCTGAGCCAAGGATCAGTTAGGGAGTATAAGGGTTGTTTGTAGTGTTGGAAGGTAATGGTTAAGTCCAATGAGGGCTTAGTTGGTGTTAGGTCCAATTCCAACAATGATTCAGATTGTGTACACCCCCTAACAGTAGTAGACAACTTCAAGTTATCCTGCCTAGCATTTGAATCAAGGGTAGACTCCAAATTACAACTTTTTGATGGCAGGGTCAAAATGTAAGAATCATTATCATTCAGCTCATCCCCAGATTCGTTTGGTTCACTAAAATATTTGTCGGGGTGTATATGTGATTCATTAAAAGTTGGATCAGTATCCTTAATTATTTCTAAAGGAGAATCAGTCTTAATATTTTGGAGGAAGCCTATATCATTGAATTCGTCATTCTTCTCAAGGTATAAATCCTGAATTGACGTGTTTTGTTCTCGAGAGTCTCCCATAGACTTCTCATTATTTTGTTCGTCCTCTTCTAATATAAACTCCTATTTTGATGGAGGATGACTCTTAAAAGAAAGGAGGAATCTGGATTTAATCATATTATTTCTACCCTTTGGAGGTAAATCCTCAAATGATAAATAATTCTCCTGTGAATCACTCCATATTTTCAGTCCAGGTTCCTCTATTAGGGTATCCTCATCTTCAGAATTAGACTCGTCATATCCCTAAGACCAGAATTGATCATCCTCTATTCCCTTAGGGTCACATTTATTAGGTGCATTTGAATCCTCAGAATATTGAAGGGTAGGTGTTGATTCCCTAAGTGGAGGGTCAAGAGTAGGCTCACTAAGAGTAGAATGGGATTCCACCAAATAATCAAGAGGGGAAGTGATAGGAACAATATAACCTTGACCCGGGTTGGTAGGGGTAAGGAGAATACCGTCATTGGGGTCAAGGTCCTCAAGAGATACCATCTTCCCTTGCTTTTGACTGCAATATAATTCAGGTGGATAATCACTATGATCATTATCCTCTAGTGGCCGTGTCTCATTGGAAGAGTCTAAGTGATGGCTACCTAAAATTGGATCCCTATTGTCATTAGGTTCCTCAGAATTATTTTCCTAATCATGGTTTATTGGGTAGGGATCAGGATTATTGGGAAGCGTGTAGCTAAGTTGTCTTATTTCTTCATTTAAGTGTTGACTATTCCTCAACATCTCTCCCATTGATTCCATTATTTCCTTTTGCTGTTTTTGCATTTCTATCATAAAAGATGAGAGGCTACTATTATCAGGTTGGGGAGGATAGTCAATTTTAGGCTCTGGTTGCCTAAGGGTAATGGTCCAACCTCGATACGGAAAATCATGAAGGGTAGGAGGGTTGGGTGTTTGCATGGAAGTAGGGATTTCAGGATTGGAAAATCCTGCTCCTAGGCTCTGCTCAAAAGTGGGAGTTATCAAGCCAGTACTCTCAGGGTAAGAATGAGAATGATCCCATGAATTATCAATGTACCCATCAAAGGATGGATACGCTCAGAGCATGGGATCCTGATTAAAAGATGGGAAGTACTGACTCTGATAATCTGAATGATAGGAGTAAGAGTAATCCATTTCTTTAAGCAAAACAATTTTAACTTTCTTAGGATTCAGCAGAAAACTTCCTAAAGAGTTCTATTGTCACAGCAAACGCAAATTCAACGGGATATGTTTTTAGTAGATTACAGGTCATAGAGTTATATGTTTAGTTGGTGGCCAAACAAGTTTTGCAAAAATTACACTTCCTAGGCCAACCTTCGCTGGTGCCTATAACCTACTCGCAAGGGATGGAAGTCTCGAATCGAGCCCACACACGAGGAACCGAAGTAACTTGGTGGATAGGCTTGTTGATTTCCGACTAACTTTCCTTGTGGTGCAAAAGAGGAGAGGTAGAAATTTATCTAGTGACCTTATGTGTGAGGTGCACAGTGTCTCAAGTGTGAAAGCATACAATCGTGTTTTGATTTTTTTTTGAAATTCCACAAACAGGATCCTTTTGCACACAATTTTCAGTCACAGATTTTAAAGTCCAACCTCTTAACAGTCTCAATTTGTTTAAAGTGACCACTGAATTAATTTAATTCAAGCACTTTAGTGGTCTTAGATTTAGGTTCAATGCATATGCATGACAAGTAATTCATGCTCAAGAGAAGACGTACCTTACACTAGCTTTCTTCGTGCAGTAATGAATGCAATGCAATAAAAATAAACTAAATGCTGCTCATTCAGTCCTAGATGGTCTTCCTATAGATATGCAACTTCTAGCAGGCAGTTCAAATTTTTTTTTTTATATATAATAAACAAACATACTTAATCTAACCAACTAACTGAAATGAAGTTCAAAACAGTTCAAATAATCCTATAATCTAAATAAATGGGAACACGCTTCCAAAAATATGCTCCCGCATACAAGAGCGATAAGAAATGAAGTGGCACTGGGAACACAATCCCAAAAATACCCAACAAGGGTCCAAAAGATAGAATTTAAATTCTAATGTCTATCTAACTAAATCTAACTAAAACCTATGACTAAATCAGAAATAGGCTTCTCCGTAAGCCTATATGCATGGGATCAAGACCCACATGTTCCTGTTCCCATCCTCCAAGTGACGTCAAGGTCCACCAAAAAGATCGTCTCCGCCGTACGCACCCGTCGCTTTCGTCGCGTGTTCTTGCACAGAAGAAAATCCACAGTTAATAATTCAGAAAAGTTTTCAAAATAGCATAAAAATAACATAAAATTCCTGAAAAATTAATAGGCATTTTTCCCCCCGGCAATGACACTCTCTAAAAGAGCGATCTTCGTTTTCGTTGAAAACTTTATCATAAAATGATGTGTCGTTGTATTTAATCGCGTGGTAGAAAATCGCTTTTCAAAACATTTAAATTTTCAAAATCTAACCACGAATAGTTAGGTCGTCTCCACAGGGAGGAATTAGCCTATTTAAATTAATAAATAGTGTCTTGTTTATTCAGGAAACTCAATAGATATGCATGCTACTTCGTGCTTTTCTTTTTCTCACATAAATGCTTGTTTTAACCAATTAATCAAGAATGTAGGTGCTATTATGCAAATTCACCATAATATAATATCATGTAAAATAGTGATCTCTATACTGGTAAGCACCGTAAATACTAATTTCTAAAACATAACTTGTTCTCCATAATCCATGCATTCAATCATTCATGTGATATATATATATGTGCAAATAATTCAGATGAAGTAGAAGGAGGACAATGCAATTTCACCGTAATAATGTAATGCCTAAAATAAATGAATAGGAACTTCGCAATGGCATTTAAGGTAAATATTAATTGACTAATCACTGTAGCAAAACAGGGGATTTCGTTCCCCTCGTGTGCACGCGGAGGAGAAGGCGCGGCTGGCGATGCGGTGCTTGGAGTCGATCGGCCGGGATGTGGGCTTCGTGTTGGTGGTCATGGCGTCGACGGTGGTGATCGGCGGCGGCTGGTCGGAGCCTTGGATGCCGTCGGCGGCAGCTTGCGTGCAGGTGCGTAGGGACGGCGGGAAGGGCTGCCGCGAGTGTGGGCAGCCTTGTGAGGGCAAGGCGAAGTCGATGGCGTTGTTGGAGTGAAGCTTCGTGGCACGTGGAGGTGGTTGCACTTGGAGGTGGACGGCCGGCGATGGGTTCTTTTGGGGAAGAAGATGAACAGTGCAGTGTCTGTGGGCACTGCGTGGTCGGGTTGTGCGTGCTGCAGGGTTGTGCGTGGCGCAGTTGCGCACTGCACGTGGCCGTAAGGGCACAGCGCCTGCACTGTGGCCATGCACAGCTGATGGTGCGGCGCCTGCAAGCGTGGGCAAGGTTGAAAGGGCACGCACGCGCTCGGTGGGATGTGGGCAGGCTGATGGTGTGGCGCCTGCAGGCACTTGGTGCAACGTCTGTGGGCGCTACAAGGGCGGCTTGCGCGTGGCCAGAAGCTGCGCAGAGACCACGGTGCAAGCTTGAAACATAGGGTGCACTTGTTCCACAGTGGTGAGAGGGAGAAGATCCCCTCCAGGGGTGGAAGATCAGCCCTCTCCTCCGAGGACGCGGCTTCTTTTTGAACCGTACTCTCCTCCTTTTCCTTCGACCGCAAGTATCTCCAACTACACGCAACGATCACAAGTGGTTGGAACAGTAGATAATTACGGGGACGTCTATCTGGAGCATCAGACGTGTTAAAAAAATATAATGCCGCTACTTTCTAACAATAATTCCAGACGTTCAATCCAAGTTCCAGATGTCTTATATAAGTAAAAATTAGCTCCTGATCTTGCACCTAACCTGCATTTATCAAATAAATTATATTATCATAACATCTGCTATTAAATGTAAAAATTGAAGCATAAAATTAAATGCAGGCCAAGGTGAATTGCCATATAACTCCTAATTAATTAACAACTAAGAACCAATAATTAAATAGTACTTAAGCTAAATAATAGTCTACAAAAGTGGACTTATCACTCTCCTGACAGCCTATTTTTTGAGACGGTTGCACAACTATCATAAAAGGGCATTAGCAACAGTTATTAGTATAACTGGCGCCAATAATGAATTTGCGACGGTTATTAAATAACTGTCACAAAAGTGTTTTTACAATGAGTATAAATCATTGCAAAAGGAAGCTAATCACAACAAATAGGGTTGATACTATTAGTGACGGTTAGTATTAATAACTATCGTGAAAGACTATTAGCTTCATAACCTTCCACGACGCCAAATTAAGATGGTTTTGTTACTTTTGGCGACGATTTTCAACCGTTGCCAAAAGTAGTTTTCTTGTAGTGAGAATAGGTTGAGCCTGGTTTGGGTTAGGGTTAGCAAATCCGAGTAGGAATTGGGGAGCAGGTTGAACTATATGTGATTGTTGCTTCCTAGTGTGGTTTTGGCTAACCCTAGTAAAATTCCTAGGGTTAAGGATAGGTTGAGAAGGTAACATTCTATGTTGTCTAAAGTCAGCTATTTAGTCTAGGGATCCTGTTAACTCGATCCTCAATTGGTTCATCTCCTCTTTATGTCTTAAATTCATTTCTCGTATTTCCTTGTGGACCAAAGCTAGATAAGTAGGTTGGGCTTTCTGAGTAGGTTGAGCTTGGTGAGGGCAAGGTTGTGGTTGTGTGCCTACTCGGTTGCCCATAGGAGTTATTTTGCCTAGTTGAGTTAGGACCCTGGGGTAGGTTTCTAACTCGACTACCCAAAGTTTGTGTGTGTGTGTGTATGTATGTATGTATATATATATATATATATAGGAAAAGTATCTTTTGAGTACCATGCTCGAAAGATATTAAATGAGCACGCAATCATGTCTGTTGGATCATAATTGTCATTGATGGAAACCAACGTATATGTCAAAAGTTGGTTTAGAAAACCATCTTTCATATTTGAAATGTACTCAATCAATTATTAGACAATTTGTATAAAGTATTGTTTCACATAAATGTCGAGTGTATTACAACTCTGCCTATGAATCATATTTGAAATATAATCAATACATTATTATTAGAAAGTAAATACATTGTATTAATACTTTATTATACTACAACTCTCTTCTCACTACCAAAACTAACTCTACACCAACAATGTACATATACTAATATAAAATATGTCACTATAGGTTCAATTATCCGTCACTAATATTACATACTGCACCAACAAACATTTAGGGGTGGAAATATCTCCAACACATCACTAACAAATCCCCACGCTCCCCTCCAGATCCAGCTCCACGCTCCCCTCTCCCCTTCCCCTTCCCCTTCCCCTTCCCCTCACAAATCCCCTTCCAAACTCCACCATTCCCACGAGCCTCTCCTCCAATCAAACCCTAACAACCTCCCAATCCGATCGACCTCCTCCATCTCCGCCTCGCCTTCTCCCTCTCCTTCCCCGTCGGAGAGCGACAAATCCCGATGGCTCTGCGACAAGCAGCGGTGGCTGCGTGAGGAGCAGCAGTGGCTCCAAGAGGAGTCCCGGTGGAACGCCGAGTGCGAGTTGCTCCTCCGCGAGATCGCCGCCCTCCGTGAGAGGCTCGAGGCGATCGAGCGAGGGGGAAGGGATCCGGTGAGCGTGGAGGTACTCCTGAAGGTCCTTAAGGTTTCTGATCTATTGTTGTTCCATCGATCAGATCTCTCCTACTTGATTTCTCTCTCACTCTAGACATACTGACTTCTGTCCCATGAAGTGATATGGTTCTTGTGCAAAGTAGTGGAATGATAGAGGAGGAAATGGAGTTTCTTGCTAGCACATGGAAATATATAGGGTTTGGATCCATTACTAATTTATTTTTATCTCCATATTAGGTCACGGTAATTTCACGTCGAATATTTTGGTTTCGCCATCATGCATTTCCACAACACACATTTGATGAAGAAGGGTCCAGATGTTCTGGGCTAAATAACATTTAGGCCTTAAATCTACTGATAGGCTATATATATATATATAATGCTCTATTGTCCAATACAAATGCCAGGATAAAATCATCACAGAAATGAGTAAATAACCCCATAGAAGAGGATCAACTAACTTCACAAGTCAATAGGAAAATCTTTTAGTCTGAACAACTTAATTAAGAAATGAGTAGTAACCCCGTAACACTAAGTGGCATGTGAGCGGAACAAGCTACCTTAGTGTATTGTGAAAAGTTATTTAAGATAATGCCATGGTTGTCTATGCAAGCAGGGGAAAATGTACATTGCAAATTCTGGTTGTCTAAGCCAATCCAGAATTTCTACTCCTTTCCACCCTTACATAGAAGAATCAACCGACTTGACAAGCAATGGACTCATGACTTCTTAACACCACAAGAAATTAACCCATCCTCTGCAGCAGAGGCAAATGCAGAAGAACTCCTCACCCAAAAGGAAAAACAAGAACGACAATTAATACCTAATTAAATACGCAAAAGCAGATCAGGCATGAATAGCCAGGTCCAACAGAGGAGCAACATGAGGGTCCAAAACATGGGAGAAAATTAAGCACAACAACCCTATCTCCAATTCTGAGCACTCCCTCCTCATTTACCTCTCCACCACAACGAAAGCTGCTATCTATTCTCTTCCTACAGAAAAAGAAAGAAAAGGAATTCTATTCCTTCTTTTGTTTCTTTCTATCTTTCTGACACTAATTTGGTTTTTTATTGCATCAAGGTTTTGAATGATTAATATCATTCTCTTTTCCCCTTATGATGCATTTTGTTGTTTCCTGAAGTGCATCACCTGTGAGGCGAAGCCCTTCTCCGCAAAGAAGTCAGTCTCCCCATCATAGTTATCCAGAAGAAAGCCCTGATAGGCAAAGTCCAGCATCGCGCCCACCTTCCTGCAGTCCATCCCATCGTGATACACGTGCAGTACCTCATAGCCCATCCACCCACAGTGCTGATGAAGTAAGATTTCTTGAAGCTTTATTTTTTCTATATGTTTGCCAAGTTTTTTTCTTCTGATCATTACCAAGCTGCACTCTTTCTTCAGTGAAGGAGAGCTCACCTTTTCACATCAAAGGAGAAATGCCTGTGCCTACTGCCTGTCATGCATTATAATCTCTCAATATTGGTGCTGTGAATTTCCTGCAAGGTTCACATTTTTGTTTTGTCGCTAATGCCTCCTCAGTCTGATCCTAGATTGTCCTTTCTATGAATGCTCCTCATGCTTTTTTCTTATGATGTGTCCTTGTTTTCTGCTTCCTCATCTTGCAACTTAATAGTCAGATGTTAAATAATAATAAATCTATCATTGCACTTTTATAGTTGCTGTTCGAGAAATGATGTAGCTGTCCAACAAGATGCAACAAGTAGCTACTGGTGTTGTAGCTGTGGTGTTTGTACCTCGTGTACATAGATGGTAGAATCAGTGAAGGAAGGTGGTGTTGGTGTCCTTGAGAGTGTGGTGGTGAATGTTGGTGAAGGCATTTGGTCATGCTCATTTGATCGGCTGTTGCCTCAGAATTAGTCATTTAAAATTGTCGGTAAGACTCATTTTTGCTTTCCTACCAAGTGATTTATTACTGGTGAGTTGGGCCTTTTGTTTGAGTACGCGAAACTAAACTTCGCTGTGTTTTTCCTGCATATGCTTCCAGCAGCCATTACTTTTATTAGTTTTCCAAACTTGATCTATAGTGTGTTTTGCCATATGTGCAAATGTTTCAACAGATTAAGAAACAGATGGTCAAGCGTGATTTGGTCTGTTACCTGCTTCAAGGTCAAACCTCTAAGACACTTGTTAGAAGATATTGGTCAACTTACTAAATGGTCTTAGTCATTCATCAGTTCTTCAACTAGAGAAATCAATCACTGACCCAACCTAGCTATGAATTAATGTGATTTTAGTTCATAATTAACCATATGAAAATTGCCTCTAGTAATGGCAAGTTTAGTTTGTGGTCTTTAAAAAAGAACTTGCCTTTTGTAGCGGTGAGTTATACTCAAGAGGAACTCGCCTCTACTAAAGGTGTGTTCTTCAGAATTTTTTTTTTCTTAGCATTAGTAGAGTAGCAGCAACTACTGCTGAACCTGTCACAGCTACTGCTGCTGCTTAAGAATATGCTAAAGCTGCTAATGAAGAATCGACTGCTGCTGCTTTACCTTTTCAAACCAAAAAAATGATGCCAATACTATCATGATGAAGTTGATCAAGAAATGTTTTTTTCATTGGCAGCTGATCAAGAATCTGCTGCTGCTTTACTGATCAAGAAATGTTTTGGATAATTGACCTCCTCTAAACACTACAGCCCCTTAATCATGATGACCACATTCTAAACAGCAAGCACATGTTTTTTTTTCCCCACCTTGCTGCATGCTTCTAGCTAACTACAATCTATCCTTGGCTCTATCCATGGCAATACTATCATGGGAATCAAGAGTGGATTCAAGAAGGGCAAACCCTACCTTATTTTCCTTTCTCCCTCAACTATAGCCCCTATGATGGTAGCAATAGGCAAATAGCAGTCTCCACTCTCTCAAGCAGTAGCAGCAGCATCTTTCCTTGATATTCCTTTTTTTTTCCTTGGCATTCTTTCATCTATCACCATTGAGGCTTATATTTCTCATTCTTCTGCTACAAAATCTTCTAGTTTGTCATTTGAAGTTGCGACATTATTGTCAGCCAGCTTCTTTATAGACCAGCAATCATGTGAGAATAGCCCAGTGAAACATGCAGTTCAAGGGCTTTCAATCACTTTACCTCGAGGAGAGTGCTTTGGGTTGCTTGGTCCAAATGGAGCAAGAAAAACATTTTTCATAAACATGGTTAGTATTTATTGGACATCATTCTTACTAGCATATGAAATGGTTCAAGTACCAGGCATGACTAGAAGCATGGATAATTCAACGGTAGCCATGTAACGCACATCTCTTTGCATCTTTAGCTTTCTTGTTCAAAAAAAATGACAATATATTAGCCATCTGTACTTCAGAATTTTTTCAATGTTCCAGCATTCGATGAATTGCTGGATGATACTTGAATGTAAACAAAAGGACAGATGACAGGACTGACATCCCCCACCTCTAGTACTGCTTTTGTTCAAGGAGTAAATATCAGAACTGACATGGATAAAGTTTACACTAATATGGGAATCTTCCCACAACACGAGTAAGTGTTTGAAGCTCCTAAAAAAAAGGGTGTTTGAAGCTCCTATTAGCTAAAAATGCAAAGCCACTGAAATTGTCAAAAAGGAATAATCCAGATTAATTCATAATGGGCATCATATTAGCTTCAATTCCTCTGAATTCTTCTAAATGCTATTTGATTTATCGATTAGGAATCTTTCAAAATTGATCTCCTTGAGAAAATTTCAAGACTTGTTTGAAATAATGACTCCCAAACCCCTGTCCATTGTAATTTGCTTAGGTATAATGGCATCCACGGGAGAAATCTAAATTTACTCTGTCTAAATAATTTTCATGTCCACACTAGGATTGATCCCTCAACTTCTTGGTGACCACCAAAGAGATGGTACCACTAAGGTAAGTGCTCACAGACAACTTATAATATTTATGATTATTAAATTTGTTTTGTTTTTGTTTTTGTTTTTATTTTTCTGGAAAAAGGAGAATGTTCTAGAAGTTGTTTGTAAGGAGTTGTATGGTCATTGATAGGTATATGAATGCATCCCTAGGTATGTTCATCGATATGTTGCTCTTGCACATGAAGTTGGTGAGGCCCATCCACTCTGTAGTCATGAGAAACCAGGAAGAATAAGAGAAGATAGTATGCCTTCGCTGCAACTAATGCCTAACAAATCCTGTATCCAAAGGCACAGATAAAATTCTGTGCGTAACACAGTGTCCATACATGATTGGATTGAAACACAGATTCACAAAATCAAGCCCACAACATAGATTTTTTGCACATTTAGTAACCAATAATATTTTGCATCCTTGTAGCTAAAAGTAATATGTTAAATGATCTTTCTTTTCCTCATAATTCCTATAGAGTGCCATGACGAGTCGATATTCACTTTCGTTAAAATTTTAAACATAAAGTGACAAGTCGTTGTAAAGCTTTTGTGGTGGAAAATCAACTATAAAAAAAATTAATTATTTCTAAACATAGTAGATTAGGTCGTCTTAACAGGGAGGAATTAATCTATCAAATAAGTGGTGCCTCATTTATTCGGGAATATCAATGGATATGCCTATTTATTAATGCAACTCATTCTAAGCAAGTGAAAAAATGCAGGTGTTTAAATGCAAAATCACCACAATATGATATTCTACTAGCCAGTGATCTTGGTAATAAAAATAAATGTAAAGATTAATTTTCAATAAAAGCTACCTTGTTCATTGTAATCAATATCCTAATCATAAACAAATGCAACCAGTTGAAATTCAGATAAATTAGAGAGATATTCGTGCAAATCTAATTGAATATAATAATAAGACAAATAAATGAATAGTAAGTGGCAATGGCATTCACATGTAATTTTTAATCCAATCAGAAATAGAGCATGTCGTTCTTTGCACTCGCGCAAAAATTAATTATTTCTAAACATAGTAGATTAGGTCATCTTAACAAGGAGGAATTAACCTATCAAATAAGTGGTGCCTCATTTATTCGGGAATATCAATGGATATGCCTATTTATTAATGCAACTCATTTCCCACATAAATGCTCATTCTAAGCAAGTGAAAAAATGCAGGTGTTTAAATGCAAAATCACCACAATATAATATTCTACTAGCCAGTGATCTTGGTAATAAAAATAAATGTAAAGATTAATTTTCAATAAAAGTTACCTTGTTCATTGTAATCAATATCCTAATCATAAACAAATGCGATCAGTTGAAATTCAGATAAATTAGAGAGATATTCATGCAAATCTAATTGAATATAATAATAAGACAAATAAATGAATAGTAAGTGGCAATGGCATTCACATGTAATTTTTAATCCAATCAGAAATAGAGCATGTCGTTCTTTGCACTCACGCAAGGAGGAGCCGAGATCGGGTTCGAGGTTCTCGGTGGGGGCTCTTCAGATCACAGGCTTCATGTTGGTGCCCTTGGCGTTGGCCAAAATGGCCGCCGGCAGCCGATCGAAGTTGGAGAGGCCGGCTGCGGGCGGATGACCATGGGTGGTCGTGGCTTGCAGGGATGGCTGGAGGTGCGCGTGATTGTCGGGGATGAGTTCAACAACGCATGGCTTTGTGATGGCGGAGGTGACTTGGTCGATGGCGGTCGGACGTGGGAGTGAGGCGATGGTCGGTGGGGGCGGGTTTGTGTTCTTTTGGAGAAGATGATGAATAGTGCTTTGGAGAGGAGGTGCTGCAGCCGTTGCTGTGGTCGCACGATGGTGGTGCGATTGCGTGGATGGCATGCATGCATGGGCGCGTAGGCTGGAGGTGCGTGAGGATGTTGCGCTGCTTGCTGTGCACGAGGGTATGCGCTCCTGTGGCGCTAGAGGGCCTTTACTGTTGGATGCAAATAGGGGAAGAAGAGAAGAGGAAGAATGAAGGTGGAGATGGTCTGTGGCGAGGATGCGGTACGATGGCCACGCGTTGTCACCGCGTGGCTGATGGAGGTGGAGGTTGCGGTGGCGTGGTGAAGAAGCTCGCAAAGGTTCACAGTGTGCGCTTATGGGTTCATGGTGTCAGCTTGTGTCATGGTGGTGGAAATAGAGGTGATCCCCGCAGGGGGGAGGATTGGTTCCCTCTGTAGATTGCCCACCTCCTTATAAAAAGATCTTCATTTATTTTCCTTAGGCCACACCCTTCACCAACCACTCGTGAAGATTGCGAGTGGTTGGAACGGTAGAATCCGTCAGGCAACATCTTCATCAGACGTCTGATTAGATCTACAGACGTCTTAAAAATGTAGATATCAGTAAGTTTATGATGGTGATCCTAGACGTCCGTCATTTTCTCCACACATCTTATAGATGTAGAAATGGACGTTTAAGCTCTTGTACCCAGCCTGCATTCATCGAATAAATTATGTTATCATATCATATGTTATTAAATGTAAAATTGATGCATAAAATTATATGCAGACTAAGGTAAATTACCATATATCTCCTAGTCAATTAACAAGAGAAAATAATTAAAAAGTACTTAGACTAAATAATGGTCTACTAAAGTAGACTTATCACGCCA
Source organism: Thalassia testudinum (assembly GCA_037157565.1). Taxonomy (NCBI): domain Eukaryota; kingdom Viridiplantae; phylum Streptophyta; class Magnoliopsida; order Alismatales; family Hydrocharitaceae; genus Thalassia; species Thalassia testudinum. Next base: position 9,135,398 of record JAZHRO010000058.1, on the reverse strand, counting down.
TCATATAACATAAAATATTTTGTTTGCCTTTTCAAAAAAAGTTCTTTGTTTAAAACTTGCACCATGTTGGTAGCTACTTGTGTGTATCAGTTATTGCTGCACCAAAGATTGAAAATCCATGAGTATCTTGTTTTCCCTTGCCCTTGTCTCTCTTCATTGAATCATCCTTTTTTATCTCATTAGGTGAAGCAAAGCATATGAGCTTGAGAACATATTAGCCAAAAAATTTCTTAGATTTTTATCAATGCGGGCAAAAGCATTCCAGGTTCTAAGGAGAAAGCCTATGTAGGTATATCCTGCAGTAGATTGATTGCAGATTTTTATCTTTTACATATTATAATATAATATATGGCCCACACTCCTCACACTATTAGTGTATCATTTTCATATGATTCAATATGTTATATTTACATCTGCAATCCTGCATCAGTCAAACTTGGTTTTGTGGCAAGATTTTTTGAAGAATAAATATAGTAATCTATCAATGCTTGTGCAAAAACTATAGCTCTAGATAGTATGTTGCAAAATTTGGCTGGATTTTTCTTGATAATTAGATGAAGGCTTCTCTATGAATAGTGGTTGTGGTACGTACTACATACTCTAACAAAATCCTACAAATCTTTTCTTGGCATTGTTATTTTACCCCTAAGTGCCTTTGTTTAATTACAAAAAGCTATGCGTTAGTCATCACATGGCATTGTTTTAACTTAATTGTATCCATTTTTCCCCTATCTCAATTTCTTCCCTCTCTGTTATTCTTCCCAGTTGCCCTTTATCTCCTTGTATCCTTTTCGGATGGATGTTGGATCATATCATATGTTGTATCTCTATCTTGCTTCATTGAAATTGTCATCTTGCCTCGTCAAAGAAGAAAAAATGATCCAGCCATGCCTTCCAAAAGATAGCAAACTGTGTCATTTTAGAGTCGTTGAATATTAGCATATCTTTCTTATACTACAATTTCAACCAGTAGTGAGGTCCTGTGTTAACCATTGCTGTATCTTGTAGACTTTTAGAGTTGTAGAGGGTAATTGCCAACCAAAATTTAAATGGCAAGTGTTGATAAATAAGTTATGAACCTGCTCATAAGCCCCAAGAAAGCAACCACTTCTCAACAGGGCATGTATTCAACTTTTTAATTAGTTTCTTACATAATAGTTTTCGACAAGTAGATAAGAATAACGACCTTTTTTTTTTTTGCAAAGATGGCAAGAATAACAACCTGCCATTGCCATTAAGGTGACCAACTGTACCACGGATTCCACCTTGTGCTATGTAAGAATGGGAAAGAGATAAGCATTCTGAATTTCAACAAAAGAGATCATATTTTATAGAGATATCATATATTCAAGGTTCAAAATATAACTTAAACTGCAAAATTAATTGCTAATTTGTTGACTTACCACGAGATGTGTGGAAAATAGCCCCATTCTAGAAGCCAAAGCACCATCAAATAACTGAAGACCCACTAAGTGACTATAGCTCATAATTCCTTCTACTTCCAAACACTCACAATCCTATTCAATTTGTTTAGAAGTTCATGAAATGCATTTAGTCTGGAATGGACAGACTAATAGATATATCAGATATTTGGACTCTCAAGTTAAAGCTAGAGTTGGAATTGTGTGGATGTGATCCAAGTTGAATTTCTTCTTGTCATTTTTGTGTTATGCTGAATGTGTAAATGAATGACTGAAGTCGAGTAGGTAGTCGCGACTAGCAACTGTACCTACAAACAAAAGTTGTGTAGTGGTTGAATTAGTAGCATTGGATTGTTCATTAGTGAATCAGTGACAACAATGGAGATATTGTTGTTGCTAATATTAGTATTATTGGTGCTGGTGCTACTACGTAATGTTGTGGTGTTGTTTGTATGTGCAAATGTGGGTTATTCTACATCCCATGAATGGAATAAAAGGCATGATTCCATAAACCAAATGCTTTCTTTTCATTTTAGTAAATAAATGTTGTATCAGCCTTCTTACATGACATTGTTTATTGGTTCCGCAGAAGGCATTTGAAAGTCTATGCTTTGTCCATGATCTAGGAGCAAACATACATAGGCTTGTTGTGTGCTTTTATAGTAATGGTATGTACCTCTATTTTGACCCAGGAAGTCCCAACAGTGATGGGTGGTATTGCAACCTTTGACTCTACCACCCACTTCTATAATCTTAAACACTTGTCCCAATAGGTAAGAGAAACAAAAAAGATTTTAGTTGTGTAATTTATTCTTGCATGTAGTTTGAGTTCTACTGGAAGTATGTGTTTATTCGATACCTTTATTTGGTTGCTTTTCAACTATCGTGGACTCACTTTTCTTGCATGTCTGGTGATAGCAAAGGTTTGTACTGATATATTTTGGACAAAGAGGCATTTTTCCTGCTTCTCAAATGTACAAATTTCATAAATGATGACCTTCTATGAAAAAAATACAATAACTCTAATTTTTTAGTGATATCTGGTGTTGAAAAAATGATGGTTTATTGTCTTGTGAAAGATGATTGTTTTTGTTATTTCTATGCTGTCATATGCAGAATAAGTATACAATTAATTTGAAAATTTTAGCTTGACCATTTATATGAAACATGAATAGCACCAGTGGTCTAGTGGTAGAATGGTACCCTTTCACGATACAGACCTGGGTTTGATTCTCGGCTGGTGCATCCTTTTTTGGTTTCAAGTTGGAAAAAAATATAATACAAGATAAAAATATAGTCGATGATACCTAATAATACATTTGTATATTAGTATATTAAGAAACTATGGCAATGATCACTCTAACAGAAAAAAAAATGGTGTTATTTGTGCTCATCAAAACTTCATTTCTCTATGGTGACATTTCTTGCTATTATTATATATTAATTTAAAGATGGAGTTCTTATCTATTGTGACGGTATTGTCGACATTTTATATTGGTAGAATTGTTGGTCTTAACCTACACTGACGGATAAAACCGTCACTATTCGTGTGAAAGCCAAATTGAACATCCTTTGGAAAGTTGATCGTTGTTATAGAATCAGGTGCAATATCGACGGTTTTTACCGTTGAGATAGCCTAAAGCGACACCTCTTAAGAGAACGCCAAAGTTGACCATCGAAATAGGTCTTTGTAGCTATAGCGACGATATTTTGAACCTACACCGATGATTTTTGATCGTCAGTGTAGGTAAAAACTATTGTTGTGTCTTTTAACCAAAATGAAGTTGTATTACAATTATTGAAGTTCTATTACAAGTACCATAGTTAAAAATTAATCCAATAAATGTATTACAACTTCTATGTATTTAATATACAACTATATAGAACTTCTATATGGTTATATTACAACTCTTTATGTGATTGTATTGCGCCTGTATTACAATTATTAAAATTGTATTGCAAGTATCATGGTTAAAAATTTATCTAATTGATATATTACAACTTATATATAGTTGTAATACAACTATTTTTTATGCAATTATATTATGATTGTATTACAATTTTAATTTTATTACGTGAGGTGTCAACATCTCTTTAAGGAATGTTTTTAATTTTTTACACATGATTAGCTTTAATTTTTTATTTATAATTGCCAACAACATCATTCTTCTAAGCAAACTTCATAATTTCACATTTATTTATATTAATTAATACCTAACTAATGTTAATCTAAAGTTAATTTGGGTTAGAATGCATTCATATAGGTCAGATTAATCATTTTATGCACTCTATAAATAATGTATAATTTTGGATTTTTCTACAATATTTTTCTTAGCTATATCTGATACCTTGATATGTTTGCTTATATGTATGCAAGTGTCAGGTTTGAAATTGATTGGAGGTTGATAGAAGAGAAATTATTGTGAGTTCAAATACTCAAAGAGGTTGAGCCAATTCCCAATCTAAATCTCAACCTATTTAACCTTTGGACCTAGCTTATTTAAGGACCTAACTCTCCTTGACATACTTCATGCAACCTACCCACATTAAATCCAATCCCAAATACTCTACATTTCCTATCCCATTAAATCCTACGTTACAACCTATGTAGATCCACTCCATACCTATGCCAACAACTTTATCCCAACATGACCCCATGCAATATACCCCCACGTGAATTCCTATCTACCGGACTCCCCACCAAATCGCACCCTACGTACACCCGCTCCTCTCATCTCCACTAAACAAACCATGCAAAACACCAACCAAGACCTACGCACTCCCCATGCAAAACACCAACCAAGACCTACGCACTCCCCATGCAAACCCCATGCATCTCCACGTCAACCCTCCCCTATCCACCCAAGCCCTGGGACGTTACCATGCAACAGAAACAACCGCCGAAATCTCCTCAACTAGACTCACGTAACCTATTTATTCCATCCCATGTAAAACTACACCACCGAAACCTATCCACCAACATATCCCCCGAACTACACCCACGTTACCGCCACAACAAAACCATATCCCATTCGGCTGAAAAAAAATCTCCACCGAATTCTCAACTCTCCCACTCGATCCTTCTCTTCTCCATTATATATACACGTCAACAGAGGGCCTTGAATTGGGAGGAGGATATACAATACATAGAAAGCTTCTCCCTCTCTCTCTACTTCAAGAAGTCATCGCGAGTGCACCTTTGCACGGGATCCTACCTCCATTTCCTCGTCGCTGACTACGCCTTGCCTTCGAGGCTTTAGATATGTAGATTTAGTTTAATTTAACTTAATTTGTTTTAGTTGCAGTAGAACTTAATTTATCATCAAATTCTAGTTGTGTTCAAACTCTGATTTGCAATAGAAATCTCTAGTTATTTTGTTCTCTGTTTCAAGTTGTCTATTATAGTTCTATTATTAGTTCTAATTGCTTTTATTATAATTCTAGTTATTTTGGCTGTCAGTTCTAGTCATTATAATTTAACTTTATCTTGTATCTTTCGTCTACCTATCCACTTCATAGAATCTAGGTAAGTGATCATATTTTTATTTAAAAAATCTTACAAATTTGATCCGATTTATAATTTTTTAAAAAACTTCTATGTGCATTTACTACAACGAAAAGTGATTTCTCACAATCACATCCGCATTCAAAACAGTATCATTCCAATTTTAGTATTTTTACATCGAATATGTGATTGAGAAACCACTCTTCTCTAAAAGTGGTGGTTTCATTTACAACCATCAGATTACGATCTATTGATGAAGTTGTGCTCATATGATGCTTTATGAGCACAATGTGCAAAAGATTTATTATTATTATTATATATATATAAAGTGTACGTCAAAAACGATACAAAAACATAAAAAGAGTGAGGTGATTAACGCATATTTGTGGGTTATTTAAGTATTTAAGTATCTGGACATTAAGTTAATTTTAACGCTTAGCATATATTAGGATGTAAATAAATTAATTCATATTTTTAGCTTAATTGCATAATTCATGTGTAGCATTCATATCTAAATACATTTAGAATTAACTTAGAATTGTATGCATTTGATTAGTTAACCAATTAGGTACATTACATACATTATTTTAATTAATATAGAAGTTAAGGAGTTATGTATAAATAATCCTAATTATTTTATTATTATTATTATTCTTCGGCAAGTAACCGCTCCGCCTCCTCCTGCGTCCATTCATTTCTAATAGCTACCAACATTCACGAGGATCTGCTCCCACCTCTTGTGATTTCAAATGAATTGGCTGCAACTATAAGAGGGGGGAGGAGACGACGGTGCTCAGGTGGCCTTCATTCCCTTTCCTCACTGTGTAGAGAACTTAGTTTCTCGTCCACTCCATTACCACCGGCCTCGACCGCGGCGGAGCTTCGCCACCGTAGGTGTATGGGGTGACAGCCCGCACCGCCATCACAAAGCTCCGCATTACAACCTCACCGTGTAACCGCCAGATCACCTCCCCCGACGACTACCACCACGCTCCGTCTCCACCACTATCCACCATCCCGCTCATTTAAGACGTCTGGGAACCTTCTCGGATGTCCAAAACCCCTACACCTCTTCTCCTTTGTGCAACTGCAGCAAGGAACCCATCTTCCACCTCAACGAAACCATCCACCACCATCACCAACAACTACCACCTACACCTGCACACCACTACCATCCTTCTCGCCCGCATGCACCCCCCGTACACAGCCAACAGCACGCTTGTAGCCCTCTCGCCACACCCACAATTGCTATGCGCCACCAGCTCCTCAACCGCGCACCTCCAGCAATCCCACTAGCCTCCAGACTGTGCCACGAGCCCCTACCACACACACCACCCAGCATTAGCACACCGCTCGCATGCAGCCGGCCTTCGTCTTCTTCTTCTTTACCTTCACAGCCTCCGCGCGCACCATGCGCACCCCCTCGCTGCGCCTCCACCATGCCCGCAGCAGCAGCACTTGCAACCACGCTCCTCCAGTAGCTTCCCTGCGTGCACCCGCATAGCCTACATGTGCCCATGCATCCTCCGTGCACATGCGGCCCTTCAACAGCTCCACACCGCGCACAGAAGCAGCAACAACAGCCACTGCCACTGCTCCCCTTTATTTACTCTAGCTGCCGCCTCCGGTAGCCGTTGGCCATAAGATCACCATTGGAAGTGGCTCGGCCCACTCAACCTCCGGCCATCCCTTCCTCCATGCGCAAGGTCAAGAGAAACAACTTCCCCTGTTTAGCATTCAATTAAATTTTACATTACCGTGCCATTGTGGATTTCATGGATTTAGGTTATTATTATTATTATTATGTTGGCGATTTTATAAAGAGAGCCCTCCTCTTTACTTTAATTACTTTGTCAGCATACGTGAACCTTATAAGCCTCATTTGAGAGTGGTTTTGATATCAATTTCCGGCGATTTCAATTGTGAACTTTTGTGAAAGACTTTTGCGAGTTTTAATAGACCATTGCCTCTCTATGGATACGACCTGCTCTCTTGTGAGTGGCGAATTTCAATTCAATACTTTGATTAGTCAATTTTCCACCACTTAAAAATACAACGATAAATCATCTTAATCATTATCTTCGAAAGTGAAAATCGACTCGTCATGAGGTATTTAGAATAAGAGGCAAAATGACCTAGTTGGGGAGATATATACTAGATTCATCCTTATGTTGACATTGGGATAGAAAAGGATAAGGAGAAAGCTACCAATTCTTAGTAAGACAAATCCGAAATAGGGTCCATTAGAGCGAAGAGATACTCTTTGCCTTTTTAAAACCTTGGAGTTCAACCTAGTTGTCTCTTTGATGAGTCACTTTTCTTACACTAGATGCTTATATTTTAAGTCCAATTTAAACCATGGGTGGGTTGATAAAGCAATAAAAAGTTGCTCTTGAGACCCAAGTCTAAGGCTAATAGAGTCTCAGATTGGATTTAGGCGCTATGTATTTTGGTTGGTACCTTAAAGCTATTGAGTTTTCAACGTTAAGACTTTGTATATAGTTTCCTTTGATTTAATGAAAAATCAAGGTTAATGCTTTTAATTTGACTCAACTTAGACTCGTGTTTTGGTTTTCCAGTCTAATTTATGTTTTCAATTTTGCTCGAGGACCAGCAAAAGATATCCATGGGAGTATGATATGTTTATATTTAATTACTTAATTTCTACCTAATCATTGCTAGTTTGAGGGTGATTTGGGTCTTATTGCATTGCAGTAGGTTAGATTAATCATATTACAGCATTTTGTAGATATTGCATTTTTACGGGTTAAATTGTAATTTTTGCTACTAATATCTAGTGCCTTGATGAGTATTGTTTATATGTTTGCAGGTGCCAAGTATGGAACTAATTAGAGCTGCATAATCATGTAGAATCTGATTGAGCTCATTTGTGCAATGTTGCTTGAACTTATTTCCTAAATCCTAGCCTAGACCTAGTCTAATTAAGAACCTAATTTTCCATACCTAAACCCTATCCACCCTAGCCCAATTCCCACCTTAGGTGTTCGTCCAAGCACCTTGATTTCCCACCTTAATTGGCTAGCCATCATGTCCTAGAACCTAAGCTATACCAAAAAACCCACTTCTTAACCCTACTCCTAAATCCCTTCCAACAACCCTAACCTAGCCACATTTTATCCCTTCCCCTTTCACCTTAGTTGGCAGGCACTAGCTACTAATTAAACACATTGTTCGATGGCCAACTAGTCCACCAATCCTCACCCTTAGATCCACATGCTAGGGCCCTCAATAATAGTACACCTAAATTGCCTCCCTAAAATCCTATCCAAAAACCCTAAACATACCCTACTCCTACAATTCTAGCTACCACCTATAGCCTCTACTAGATCTCTTTGGACGATCATGTAGGTGCCACATCTCCACCATTAGATCTTTATCCTATGGTCTAGAATCCTCTTCCAAGATCCTACCCTTATCCCTACCTAATTCCCTTTTAGATGACCACATCATTCCATTTAATCTTGGCCATCAAACCACCATCCAATGGCCTCAATCCCTCCACCATATGGCTGCCCATTCACCTTAGAAAACCACCCTAGTGGCCGACCATCTATCTTTTAATCTTGGCCCTCCATTCACTTCTTGATCACATCCTGGCCCTTGATTTATTCCAAGAAAACCTAACCCGATCTATCCACCTATCTTTGCATCGTAGCCCTTGATTCATTAGACTAGATCTTAGCCCTCCATCACAATCCTCCTAACCTATGTATATAGAACCTTACACACCCCACCTCCTTCATTCCTCTCCTTCCTAGTACAAGTGTTGGACGAACCCTCCTCCACCTCTTCCTTTGCAGTCTCCGCTTCCCGCCAATTCTCCACATTCTTTCTTCATTACTACTTGGGCAAGAAGACTAGAAGGGCTTCTCCACCGCCTTCTCAACACTTCTGCACCCACCACTTTACTATTTTCTAGTTGCTTTCATAGTTGTAGTTCTTGTTTAGAATAATGATTCTATTCTTATTCTTGTTCTAGTTCTAGTTAGTTTTCGAAGCATTTGTCAAGTTGTAATCAACTCTTGATTAGCAATAAAGTCTTTGATTTCTAGTTCATTATCTTGTGCCTCGCTCTTATTTCTAGTTGCTTTATTTTATTTATATTAGTTTCTTTAGTACTTGCTTCACAGTTAGGGTTTTGTATTCGCATTTGTAGTCGTAGTTTTGTAATAGTTTATCTTGCATTCCTTTCCTTATATCAAAAAGACCAAAAAAATTGCAAACTGCAAAAATATTTCCTCAAGCATTTTGATTACGATAGTAACTTTGATTTCACCCCTTGCAAACAACTCATACTCTTGTCTTTCATTTGAAAATTAATCGAGTTCTAATTTATAAATTTAAAATGATCCCAATTTCGTGCTGCATTGATGACATTTCTATCTATTGCAATTTCAATGTATCACCAGCCATCTTTACTCCAAATCCTCACCCTTGGATGCCAATCCTATGGCCTAATTCAAAATTAGGTTGACCAACACATCCTAGCACTTCATCTGATCCTATGACCTATATTCATTTGCATTATCTATAAAAAGCCTAGGACTCTACCACTTAAGGCTTCTTTACATCTACATTCTTCTCTCACCACCATGCTCTACCTCCATAAGCTTTCTTCTAGCCATCCCCTCACCTCCATCCACCATTAGAGTAGAGCCTCACCACCTTCTTCTTTAGTTCCTTAGGTTCCCTTCATCACCACCTCACCACAACACACCAAAATCTAATCCCTCCACTCTCAAGGTCATCCCCTCATCCCTCACTAAGTGTTTATGTAATGACCCGATTCCCGAATCCCTATGAGACACGAGAACCAGACCGACTCGATTAATCCCAAGATCTAGTCGTCCAACGAGGAAGTAACCAAAAGAGCAGTAAAATAAACCACATTCAGCATGAATATAACTAGCAGTAACAAAAATACAGCAGTAAGAAAAGGAACTACTACAGCATGTACCACCACAACAGTAGAACAACATTTATAACATACATGAACTACAAGTAAAGAAAAGTACATAGAGTAACAAGAACTACTCACTACAGTGGAACAAAAAGGGCACAAGAAAACAGTGGTAACTCTACTAGACCCTACTCGGCCCAGCGTCCTCTGCAGCCGCTGACCCTGGCTACTCAACACCTGGTCCTGAAAAGTAACGAGTGTAACACGTCAGCGAAACGCTGAGTAGAGTGGCAGCTAAAACTAAAGAAGCAGTAAAGTGTACAGTAGCTATTTTATTTTCTTTCTTCCTTTATTTACGTCTTTCTATTGTTTCACAATTTATCTATTTCTCAGATCCTTCACTTGATCTCGAATGTTCCTCGTGGGAACGATCTTGATTGCAGTCTTTTCCGAAGAGTAGAAGTAACATGTGGTGCTCTCCTAGCCGGGAGAGCCCCCGTGGTGATCCTACTATCAGTCAACCACCCCAACGTCATTGACAGACGTAACGGTGACTACGGCACGCGCAGTAAACGCACGGGTAGCTACCCCGCACTGGCACGCGGTCAGTCGTTTCCGTTAACGGGTGCGCCCAAAGCACAGCACGGAACCAGTATAGGGCAGAGCCCTCTCAGTAACAGGGGTCCAACCCCTCCACAGTAACTAAACAGGGGCCTTGCCCCTCCACAGTTCGCGCACCCTCGCCTGACTACCCTGATTTGCCCAGTGGGCCTAAGAAGTCGGTGTAGCTGAGCTAACAGAACCCCGGGGCCTGTGGGGTAGCTAGTACTCGCTCTACACTAGTAGCTCTCCTCGGTACTGTGTACACGAGGGCCAAAAGTCGGTATAAAGTGGCCAGACCTAGCCCCGGGTCCCTTGGGCGGCTGGCTCCGCTTTGCACTAAGCAGGTAACAGGTGCTTCCCCTTGTACTACGTACCCAAGAGACAACACACCTCCACGTCTTTCTTTCTTAGTTCCATTTCATTCTCTTTCCAGGAGTTCTACTCCTAATTCCTCGTAGGGTTCCAGCTCTTTTAGCACAGTAGATTCAGGTTTCACCTTTCCAGTTTCACGTTCATACAACCCATATTATCAATCATGTTCATTTATTCATAACAGACAGCTGTTAAATCAATTTACAGGCTGTTATTATTTCCTTTCCACATTTTCCAAGACTGCAATATCTATATTCATTTCACTAGTTTTCCAGTCCTAGGATTCATGCCGTACCCTAGGATCTATCATTCAATCTAGTTTTCCAACCCTAGGATTCATGCAATACCCTAGGATCTATCATTCAATCTGGTTTCTCATTCCTACGATTCATGCAATGCCCTAGGTTCTATTAATTGTTCCATAATTGTAATAAATTATGTTAATAATTTCTAAAGCCACTCTACCAGCTACAACGGGAGTACTGGGGGCGTGGTCGAAATCCCGCGTGCCTCTGCAACCCCCGGGACTGCAATGGAACGGGGTCCTATCACAAGGATCAAACACAAGGAGTTTCTCAGAATAGTATATAATTACTGGAAACGGGTAGAGGATCTTATTCCGAAAGGAACGCAACTCGAAACGTGGAAAACGGACTCCGAACGGGCCCTAAACAGGTCAAAAACGACGAAAACAGTCCAAAATCAGACGTCTGGAACCTCTTCCAGACGTCTTAAAAGGTGGTTCAGAGGATACCTTCGCTCTGTGTAATCCCTCAGACGTCCAGAAGCCTGCGGGGGTGTCTGGCTTAGTTCCCATACGTCCGATGGTCACCCTGGACGTCTGGAAGTCCTTCCCGTCGTCTGGCACTTTGGCCAGACGTCTGATTCGCGTTGGATGGCGAATCTCAGAACCTGCACGTACCCACTCCTCGTTCTCAGTACGAACGGTCGCAGAAAAGGAAGAAGGACGAAAATAACTTACTTGCCAGACGTCTGGACAGTCCTCCAGACGTCTTCACCGTCGTCTTGTTGGAATCCCAGACGTCTGATTCTGGAAAAATTTCCAGAATCAGAGCTCGACTCGCTCTCCGCCCGCGACGCACGGCCGCGCCGCGCCTCGTCCGCCTGCTGCTCGAGCTGCAGCAGCACTCCAGCGACGCTCCACGCCCGCGGCTTCCCCGCCGGCCGGCTCTAGCTGCCCCGGAAAGCTCGAGCCCTCACGGTCGGGCGTCTCCTCCCTCACGCAACACCTCCTCCCGCAACTCGCCGCGGCTACCGCTGCCGCCGCTCGCTCGTGCTCGCACTCTCGCACTGGCTGGAAGAGAAGAAGGAAGCGGAGGAGATGAGAGTGAGGGAGAGGGCGAGGGCCTTATAAGGCCGCGCGGGGAGAGAGAGAGAGAGAGAGAGAGCGCAATCTGCGCTTGCAGGAGAGAGGGAAAAGGGGGGAAGGTGCGCCGGTTGCAGGTCTGTGCGCGCCTGCGCGCAGACGCAGCCCCGCACGCCACAGAAAAATAGATCCCAGATGTCTGGAAGGGGTTCCAGACGTCTGGTCAGACGTCTGGGCCACCTCCCAGACATCTTAAAAAAACATCTTGTAAGGCGTTCGTAACAATATAACAAACTCAAAGGAAGTTTCGTCCCCGAAACTTGCGCCAACTAGGGTGCGGGAAAAACGTCATATAAAAACATAACAAACTCAAAGAGGACCGAAGCCGATCCGAAAGACGTACCCACGAAGAGCTCCGGGTACCGCTCCCGCATTGCCACCTTAGGCTCCTAGGTAACCTCCTCGTATCGCTGGCTCCTCCACAGAACCTTCACCAGGGGTACTTGCTTTTGTCTCAAACTGCGGACGGCTCGGTCAAGAATCTGCACTGGCCGCTCGGGGTAGGTCAGGTCGTCACCCACCTCGACGCTCTCGTGACTCAGTACGTGACTGGGATCGGCTACGTACTTCCTGAGGTTGGACACGTGGAACACGTCGTGTATACCAGAAAGCTGAGGAGGGAGGGCAAGTCTGTAAGCAACGGGTCCAACCCGCTCCAGGACCTCAAAGGGCCCCACGAACCTCGGCGCGAGCTTCCCTCTCACCCCAAACTCCTGCAAGCCCTTCATGGGCGAAACACGAAGGAAGACGTGATCCCCAACCTCAAACTGCACCTCTCTGCGTTTTCGATCCGCGTAGCTCTTCTGTCTGCTCCTGACAATGTGGAGTCGCCTGTGGATCTGCTCGACTACATCATGACTCTGCCGGATCAACCTGGGGCCAACCTCCCACTTGGTCCCCACCTCAACCCAACTCAAGGGTGCCGTACACCTCCGTCCGTACAGAGCCTCGTAGGGAGCCATGCCGATGCTCGAGTGATAGCTGTTGTTGTATGCAAACTCCGCCAGGGGCAGGTGCTCCTCCCAAGAGCCCCTCCAGTCCAGTACACAGGCACGCAAAAGGCCCTCAAGTGTCTGTATCGTGCGCTCAGACTGCCCGTCCGTCTGGGGGTGGTAAGCTGTACTAAACCTCAACCGCGTCCCCAGGGCCTGCTGAAACTCATCCCAAAATTGGGACGTAAAGCGAGTATACCGGTCGGATACGATCTCCTGCGGAACTCCATGTAGTCGTACCACATCGCGGATATACCTCTCTGCCAACTGTGCTGGTCCCAAAGTGACTCGGATCAGCAAGAATCGTGCCGTCTTCATCAGTCTATCCACAATTACCCAGACTGCGTCGTGTCCTTGCTGGGTAACAGGTAAACTCACCACCAAGTCCATGGTGATGCTCTCCCACTTGCACTCTGGCACTGGAAGTTGCTGTAGCGGCCCTGCAGGCCTCTGATGCTCGGCTTTCACCTGCTGACACACTAAGCACTGCTACACGAATTCACCCACATCCCGCTTCATCCCCCTCCACCAAAACTCGCGTCTGAAGTCATGGTACATCTTCGTGTTTCCCGGATGTATGGTGAATCTGGAACCGTGTGCCTCATTCAGGAGCTCTCTCAACAGCTCCTCGTCCCTGGGAACGCACAACCGTCCCCTCAGGCACAGCACCTAGTCTGTGAAAGAGAAGTCCCATGGGAATCCTGAAAGTACTCTGTCGCGTAAGGACTGCAAGTACGGATCGGCCATCTGTCCTCTGATGATGCGGTCTATCAGCTCTGGCCTAGTCTGCCGTGTCACAGTCACTACCCAACAGTGCCCCCGTAACACTAGGGGTCGCCAACTGCCCACCTCCTCCAAAAGGCTCCAACTCTGTAACTGTAAACTGGCCAAGTGTGCGGGCGCCTTCCGGCTCAAGGCATCAGCCACCACATTGGCCTTGCCCGGGTGATAGGAAATGCTGCAATCGTAGTCCTTCAGGAGCTCCAACCGTCTCTGTCTCATGTTGAGCTCCTTCTGATCAAAGAGGTATCTGAGGCTCTTGTGATTTGTGAAAATCTCGAAGGTCTCACCGTACAAGTAGTGCCTCCAAGTCTTCAGCGCGAAGACGACAGCTGCCAACTCCAGGTCATGGGTAGGGTAGGTATGCTCATGGTTCTTCAGTTGCCGCGAAGCGTAAGCGACAATGTGACCCCTCTGCATGAGCACACCTCCTAACCCCTGCAAGGAGGCGCCCGTGTACACAACGAACCCGCCACTACTGTCAGGGATGGTGAGCACGGGAGCCGAAGTCAACCTCTCCTTCAGCTCCTGAAAACATGCCTCACAGGCGTCTATCCAAGTGAAGGGCAAGTCCTTCCGAGTCAACTGTGTCATAGGACGCGCAATCTGTGAAAAACCTCTGATGAATCGTCTATAGTAGCCTGCCAGTCCCAGGAAACTACGAATCTCACTGACTGAACGCGGTCTCTCCCACCTGAGCACTGCCTCGACCTTGGCTGGGTCCACCGCCAAGCCTTCTCCAGAGATCACATGACCTAAGAAGGAAACCTCCCTCAACCAGAACTCGCACTTGCTGTATTTGGCGTACAGCCTACGTCGTCTCAGTGTGTCCAGAACCATCCGCAAGTGCTATCCATGCTGCGTCCGATCTCGAGAATAGATGAGTACATCATCAATGAATACCACCACGAACTGTCCAAGTACGGTCTAAACACCCGGTTCATCAGGTCTATGAAAGCAGCGGGGGCATTGGTCAGCCCAAACGGCATGACCAAAAACTCGTAGTGTTCGTACCGGGTGCGGAAAGCTGTCTTGGAGACGTCTGCCTCCCTGATCCTCAACTGGTGGTATCCAGACCTCAAGTTGATCTCAGAGAACACCGTGGCACCCCGCAACTGGTCAAACAAGTCATCGATCCTCGGCAGCGGATATCTGTTCTTGATGGTGACCCTATTCAGCTGTCGGTAGTCCACACAAAAGCGTAGGGTACCATCCTTCTTCTTCACAAACAGTACCGGGGCTCCCCAGGGAGACGCACTGGGCCTCACGAAACCATTCTCCAAAAGGTCCTGCAACTGAGACTTGAGCTCTCGTAGCTCAAGCGGTGCCATCTTGTATGGTGCGGTGGAGATGGGGCCGGTCCCTGGTACTAGCGAGATCTCAAACTCGATCTCACGCTCGGGCGGTAGTCCCGGTAACTCGTCTGGAAACACGTCAGGGTACTCTCTGACCACCGGGATGCTCTGGAAGTCTGCCATAGGGCTGGGCTCTGCCACCACACAAGCTAGGAAACCCTCACACCCCCGGCTCAAAAGTCTCGCCGCCCGAAGTGCCGAAATGCACCTGAAGCCTCCGTCCACTGGCTGTCCGTGAAACTTGAAAGAAGGCAACTTCGGCATGGAGAAGACAATCTTCCTCTCAAAACAGTCCACCAAGGCGTGGTAAGCGGACAGCCAGTCCATCCCCAGAATTACGCCAAAGTCCTCCATCTATAACATAATCAGGTCAACTGGCAGGCTATGTCCCCCGATGCTGACCTCGCAATCTGTGTGCACCTCCTCAGCTACAAACAGCTGACCACTCGGACCTCTGATTACTAACGGATTCTCTAACAGCATATAATCCTGGCCCAAACTAACCGCGAAACTGGCTGCGACAAATGAGTGCGCAGCGCCGGAATCGAAAAGTGTGTAAACGAGTCTGCCGGAAACTGAAACCATACCTACCACCACCGAGCCCGAAGGTCTGGCATCCCTGTGTGTCAGGGCGTTGATACGCCCCTCAGCTCTAGGTGCGGACGAAGCAGCCACACTCTGCGTCGGATGGGCAGGTGCTGGCCGGTACCCTCCTCGTGACTACTGTCCTCCTCGCGCCTGGGAACCGCGGCCTCCTGCGCGCCCTCCAGTGCTCTGCGCGAGAAGTATCTGCTGACCTCCTACCCTAGATGGGCAGTCCCTCCTGATGTGGCCCGGCTGGCTAGACTGGTAACAGAGGGGAACCCGACTCCCGCCCTCAGTGGGTCCCTGCTGTCGGCTGGGCAGGGGTCCGGTGCTGGCGACTGGCCTCTGTCGAGGGCCCCCAAAGGCCACTGATGGCCCTGCAAAACGTGACGGCTCTCCCGCGGACGCCACGTGCCTCCTCTCTCGCCAGCCTTGTGAAAAGTTTGGCTGAAAGGGCCTCTTCCGCCCGCCGTCAGTGTCTCGCGCGGATGGGTTGGTCTCCTCGTAAGTCATGGCTGCCTCCACCACCCTCGAAAACGTAGGCAACTTCAGGGGTTTGACATACACCCGAATCGCAAGCCGGAGCCCCTCGGTGAACCTCCAAAGGTGCTCCTCTTCTGTGGCTACCGCTGTCACTGCAAAGCGGGATAGCTCCAGGAAACGCGTGCGGTACGCACTCACGGTCATCGTCCCTTGGCGGAGAGTGTGGAACCCCCGCCTCCTCTGGTCTTGCCACGTCTGGGGAAAGTACTGCTCGCAGAAGAGGGTGACGAACCGATCCCAGGTCGGCTCATCCCTCTCCTGTCCCCTGACCGCCCTCCACCACCTGTGTGCCGCACTCTCCAACTGGTACGTGGCAAAGGCCACGCGGCACTCCACCGGGGGACGAAGGGTGTCGAAAATCTTCTCTAGCTGCTCGAGCCAGTCCTCTGCCTCGGTCGGGTCCTCATCCCCCTTGAAGGAGGGGGGCTTCAGCTTCCGGAACTGCCCGAAGAGCTCAGAGTGGCGCTGCAGTGGGGATGCTGGTGCACCTCTAGGCAAAGGTGCCTCGTGCATAGAAGTGTCGGAGGAAGGTGGGGGCGGCGGCAGCCCATCCCCTCCCTCATGTCCAACGTCGCGTCCGTCGTGTGGTCCCACAGAGGACTCCCCCTCCGCAGCCCCAAGGGGAGGCGCTCGGGGCGGTGGGTGGAGTTCCTCTCGCACAATATCCTATATCAGCTAGGCGAGGTCCTGGGCTTGGACGCTCGGGAGTAGTGGCTGGTCCACTGAGGCGTCGGCAACGGCACGCCCACCTCGCCGACCTCGTCCTCGGCCGCGCCGACCTCACCAGTCCCGCGACGAGGCATCTCCTGCAAGGAGATGCGAAACAAAACGGAACACGTCAATACGGAATGATACCTAACCGAAACGTCTAAGAGCTCATGTCAAAAGATATGTTCTGGTGGCTACTCTAGTTATAGACATGTGAATTGGTTATTTTCCAGTCAGTTGATTCACTTCTCGGGACGACCTTGCTCTGATACCATCTTGTAACGACCAGATTCCCGAGTCCCTACGAGACACGAGAATCGGACCGACTCGACTAATCCCAAGACCTAGTCGTCTAACGAGGAAGTAACCAAAAGAGCAGTAAAATAAACCACATTCAGCATGAATATAACTAGCACTAACAAAAATACAGCAGTAAGAAAATGAACTACTACAGCATGTACCACCACAACAGTAGAACAACATTTATAACATACATGAACTACAAGTAAAGAAAAGTACAGAGAGTAACAAGAACTACTCACTACAGTGGAACAAAAAGGGCACAAAAGAACAGTGGTAACTCTATTGGACCCTACTCGACCCAGCGTCCTCTACAGCCGCTGACCCTGGCTACTCAACACCTGGTCCTGAAAAGTAACGAGTGTAACACGTCAGCGAAACGCTGAGTAGAGTGGCAACTAAAAGTAAAGAAGCAGTAAAGTGTACAGTAGCTATTTTATTTTCTTTCTTCCTTTATTTACGTCTTTCTATTGTTTCACAATTTATCTATTTCTCATATCCTTCACTTGATCTCGAATGTTCCTCGTGGGAACGATCTTGATTGCAGTCTTTTTCGAAGACTAGAAGTAAGACGTGGTGCTCTCCTGGCCGGGAGAGTCCCCCGTGGTGATCCTACTCTCAGTCAACCACCCCAAGGTCACTGACAGACGTAACGGTGACTACGGCACGCGCGGTAAACGCACGAGTAGCTACCCCGCACTGGCACGCGGTCAGTCGTTTTCGTTAACGGGTGCGCCCAAAGCATAGCATGGAACCAGTATAGGGCAGAGCCCTCTCAGTAACAGGAGTCCAACCCCTCCACAGTAACCAAACAAGGGCCTTGCCCCTCCACAGTCCGCGCACCCTAGCCTTACTACCCTGGTTTGCCCAGTGGGCCTAACAAGTCGATGTAGGTGAGCTAGCAAAACCCCCGGGCCTGTGGGGTAGCTACTACTCGCTCTACACTAGTAGCTCTCCTCGGTACTGTGTACACGAGGGCCAAAAGTTGGTACAAAGTGGCCAGACCTAACCCCGGGTCCTTGGGGCGGCTGGCTCCGCTCTGCACTAAGCAGGGAACAGGTGCTTCCCCTGGTACTACGTACCCAAGAGACAACACACCTCCACGTCTTTCTTTCTCAGTTCCATTTCATTCTCTTTCCAGGAGTTCTACTCCTAATTCCCCGTAGGGTTCCAGCTCTTTTAGCTCAGCAGATTCAGGTTTCACCTTTCCAGTTTCATGTTCATACAACCCATATTCTCAATCATGTTCATTTATTCATAACAGGCAGCTGCTAAATCAATTTACAGGCAGTTATTATTTCCTTTCCACATTTTCCAAGACTGCAATATCAATATTCATATCACTAGTTTTCCAGTCCTAGGATTCATGCCGTACCCTAGGATCTATCATTCAATCTAGTTTTCCAGCCCTAGGATTCATGCAATACCCTAGGATCTATCATTCAATCTGGTTTCTCATTCCTTGGATTCATGCAATGCCCTAGGTTCTATTAATTGTTCCATAATTGTAATAAATTACGTTAATAATTTCTAAAGCCACTCTACCAGCTACAACGGGAGTACTAGGGGCGTGGTCGGAATCCCGCGCGCCTCCGCAACCCCCGGGACTGCAATGAAATCGGGTCCTATCACAAGGATCAAACACAAGGAGTTTCTCAAAATAGTATATAATTACTGGAAATGGGTAGAGGATCTTATTCCGAAAGGAACGCAACTCGAAACGCGGAAAACAGACTCCGAACGGGCCCTAAACAGGTCAAAAACGACGAAAACAATCCAAAATCAGACGTCTGGAACCTCTTCCAGACGTCTTAAAAGGTGGTTCAGAGGATACCTTCGCTCTGTGTAATCCCTCAGATGTCCAGAAGCCTGCGGGGGCGTCTGGCTTAGTTCCCAGACGTCCGATGGTCACCCTGGACGTTTGGAAGTCCTTCCCGTCGTCTGGCACTTCGGCCAGACGTCTGATTCGCGTTGGATGGCGAATCTCAGAACCTACACGTACCCACTCCTCGTTCTCAGTACGAACGGTCGCAGAAAAGGAAGAAGGACGAAAATAACTTACTTGCCAGACGTCTGGACAGTCCTCCAGTCATCTTCATCGTCGTTTGGTTGGAATCCCAGACGTCTGATTCTGGAAAAATTTCCAGAATCAGAGCTCGACTCGCTCTCCACCCGCGACGCACGGCCGCGCCACGCCTCGTCCGCCTGCTGCTCGAGCTGCAGCAGCCCTCCAACAACGCTCCACGCCCGCGGCTCCCCCGCCGGCCGGCTCTAGCTGCCCCGGCAAGCTCGAGCCCTCACGGTCGGGCGTCTCCTCCCTCACCCAACACCTCCTCCCGCAACTCGCCGCGGCTGCCGCTCGCTCGCGCTCGCACTCTCGCACCGGCTGGAAGAGAAGAAGCGGAGGAGATGAGAATGAGGGAGAGGGCGAGGGCCTTATAAGGCCGCGCGGGGAGAGAGAGAGAGAGAGCGCAGTCTGTGCCTGCAGGAGAGAGGGAAAAACGGGGAAGGTGCGGCGGTTGCAGGTCTGTGCGCGCCTGCGTGCAGACGCAGCCCCGCACGCCACAGAAAAATAGATCCCAGACGTTTGGAAGGGGTTCCAGACGTCTGGTCAGACATCTGGGCCATGTTGAACGATTTTTTTTTACGCACCTACGCTAACGTGTTTGGTTTTGGAAAACCCGTCGTTGTAGTTCGAAAGCGAAGGATTCGAGTTCAACAAATAAAATTTATACCGAAATTAAAATTCCGGGTCGAACACAGGGAGGCGAACGTTTGATTTAAAAACTTCGCGTTTCTTTTTATTTTGTCACAAAGAAATTCAATTTAAACTATCTAAGTATCTACAACAAATAAAAGAGAGAGAGGGAGTAAGAGAGAGAGAAGGAATACTATACATGGAAATCAAAATGAGATGTAGAATAAACAAGGAATTTATCATAAAAGAGTTCATTCGTTACAACTAGAAAACATAAAACAATTACTCTAGAAAGCATTAAAAGAATGGAGGGAGAAATGTCCTCCTCGACGATCGCTCGGAGGACGAATAGACTACTCTAGAAAGCAGTAAATCTATACTAGAAAGCAGTAAAAAGAATAGGGAGAGAGAAATCCTCCTCGACGGTCGCTTGGAGGACGAGCCGGACGGGACGACGCCTGGACGAAGGAGAACGAAGCGGGACGAAGGAGGACGAAGCAGAAGAACGGGAACGAAGCAGCACGCCGTCGTCGTCGCGGGATCCACTTCCAAAGGGGGACGAAAATTTGGACTTTATCTCGCGAGAAGCATCCCGGGTGTGGGACAAGCTTCTCTTGAGCTTTGGAGAGGTAGAGAGGAGAAGGAAGGGATGAAAATTTCGTATGGAGGGGGCCTCCTTTTATAGTTGCAAGGAGTGGGGGCAAAATGGACATTACATCTTCAAAATAATAAATAAGGGGTCTTTAGTGACGGATAAAACCGTCGCTAAAGCCCCGCCGTCGCCGTCGCCGCCGCGCCCACGCACGCCCGCTCGGCTGGCCTGCGCGCGTAACGCATACGCACGTCCGCGTCGTCTCAGCCGTCCGATCGCGAGATCGGACGGCTTAGATCGCGTCTGCGCCCGCTGCGTAGCGCGCCCGCCCGCGTGCGATCGCGCGCTCACCAGAGCGTCCAATTGCGCGTCGGCGCTATCGGGCGCGCGCGGCCGTTGGATCTTCATCTGACGCTCGTGCGCGCCCGCTCGCCCGCGCCTTCGACCCCCTCACCGCGGCTCGAACCGCGACCTCCGCTTCGCCCGCAGCTGCGTCACCGCTGCGCTACGCGGGCAAAATGGTCGCGCGGACGTTTTTAAACGCGAGCGACCGCAACCGTTGGATCGAGATCCAACGGCGGAGAGGAGACGGTGCGCGGTCTTCACAGGACTCCTGCGGCCGATTGGGCGGCTGGGATGGCGCCACGTGGCGCCATCTTGGCCGTCCATCTTCTGGAAGTTGTAGATGGTGCCACGGATGTCGGATTGACTCGATTTTTGTGTCGTTCGGCTGCGATCGTCGATCCGAATTCATCCGTGTGGTCGGATTTTCCATCTGAAGTGCGGATTTACACCATCCTGGCCCTTGATCTTCTAGGGTTCCCCGGTCTCTATCTGATGCTACGGATGCCTGATTAGGGCGATCTTGGAGTCGTTGAACTCCAATCGTCGCCCTGATCATATCCATACGGTTGGATCTTTGATCCGAGGCCCCGATAAAATATTTGCCCTGTCCAAGTACATAAAAGGAGACAATTAACCTCCATTTTATTCAAACTACTCTAAATGCAAGATGATGCATGTAATGCAATATTTATATCATGAAATGCAATCCTATGCTTAAGAACATGCATAAATAGACATTTTAAGTAGTGTAAATGTGTTTACATCAGGCCACCTCCCAGATGTCTTAAAAAAACATCTTGGAAGGCGTTCGTAATAGTTTACCTCATCTTTAGTTCCTTTGTTAGAGGCTACATCTTCGAACTACGCTCCGATTCGTTGCATTCTTCATCATCTCAACTCTTTCTTTCTCTATTTTTTATTATTATTTCTTTATTTAGTTGTAATGGTTGAGACTCTTGTTATATGAAATAGAATTTGTTTTCAGTAAAATCTATCTTGTTATCCTTGCTTCTCACCCCCTTCTTATTACAACTTATTGCAATTAATTTGTTTCCACCATCTTAGCATCTTCTTATCATAAAGAAAAAGAACAAAAGAATTAGGTAACATGCTTAGGTTTAGCTTAGATCCTTGCCTCCCTAAGTTCGATCTGAACTCACTTGTGATCTAGCAATTTATTTTGATCATGAAAAATCATGCTACAATGATAGTTTAATCATTTAACGATTTTTGCGTATCATTCAACATGAGGGATCGTCTCTTCTTATAGACGGGAGTTGTCCTTTTTTTAAGGTGTCTCATGGTCTCCGTCAGGGCAAACCCCTTTTGCCATTCCTATTATTTGACATTTTCATGTCGTGGTTTTAAGGAGTTGGCATTTATGGGAAAAATCAAGCCCTTCTCGATTAAATGTAATGTTAGTACTTTAATTACCCTTCTATATGCAGATGATATCATTATATTCCTTAATTGAAATCTTAATTCTATGCACAATTTATCTGACTTCATACGGTCCTTTGAAGTAGCCTTTGGTCAGAAGGTGAGTTGTCTTAAAAGCATCTTTTTTGTAGGCCATAACTTCCCGATTGGAAGATTCCCACACTTATTCTCAATCACAGGTTATCAGATGGGATCCTTCTCCTTCACCTACCTAGGATGTCCTATTTTTCGTGAACGCTCCAAAGTTTCATACTTCTTTGATATTATTGATAAAATTCAATCTAAGCTTATGAGATCAAAGCCTAATTTACTTTCCTCACATGTTAGACTTCTCTTGATTAAGCATGTCTTATCCTCTATTATGATCTAAATACTCTCCATTTTAGAGGTTCCTAAACCTATTATTCGCAAGCTTGAGTCTATTTTTGCCCAATTTTTTTGGGGCTCCTCTAATTCTACTTACCATCATCATTGGATATCTTGGAGAAAGATTTCTACTCCTCTGGAATTCGATGGATTGGGTGTTCGTGATTTGTTGCTCTTTATCAAAGCTTTTAGGATGAAAAGGGCTTGGAATGTTATATTTAGGGATTCTCTGTTCAGGAAGCTTGACCGAGATCCTACCGAACTCCGGTTAGTCTATGAAGCCTATAATGAAATGAAACACTTTATTTGGTGGGAGGTTCATGAAGGTAACATGGATTTTTGGTTGGATATTTGGTTGGGTAACTCTCCTTTGAAGGATTCTTTCCCTGATGGTTTGCTCCTGCCCCTATTTCAGTTAAAGATGCACTCCTCAACCCTCTTAATGATACACTTTACCATTCCCCCTCCCATCCGAGATTCTATCGATACTACTAATCTTGATGAGATCATTGATGTTCCACTCTGGTCCCTTTCTCCCTCTGGGAATTGGTTACTGTGTTAATTTTTCGAATTCTCATGAGGATGTCACTACTAACACTAGTAGAAAAAGTACTGTTCACGATGGTAAATTTTTTATCGTTTAAGAACGGATGAGAATATAAGTGTTGTCGACTGTTCTGAACAAATGGTCAAGAAAAGAACAGTACCATTCTCGACCATTTGTTTTTAATGGTCGAGAATGCAACCTTACTCGATTGTCTAAATAGCGGTCGATGTAGATATTTCTTGACCGTTGAAAACCGACGATAAAAACAACCATACGTCGAATGAGGGTCTACCTTTTTCCTGACGGTAACATTCTAGAATAGTTGGGAAAATACACTAGTAACAGTACATTCCTTGACCCTTTTTTTCGACCATTTTTTCACATTGCCGACCATTTTTAACGGTCAGCAATAGTGAATATTCTTATAGTGTAAAGGCATTTGGCATCTCAAGCTTCCTCTACATATGTCACTTTGCACTTGGTACATTTTGCAACACAAACTTCATACTTATGATAATATCTCTAAGGTTGGTGTATGTTTAGTTTTTAAGTGTTGGTGTTGTCCTACCTATCCGAATTCAGAGAATTCTTTACATTTCTTTTCTCAAAGCTAGCTCATTTACTCTATCTTGAGGTGGGTTTTCTCAAAAACTTTTTAGAAGCCATCCATCTGGGCTCCTTTTTTCCTATCATGCATAGCCTTAGTTGGTTAGGGAGAGGGATTGTTATTAAGGGTCTCATTTGTTTTATTTGGTATAATATTTAGTGAATCAAAAACAAAATTAAGCATGAATCATTTAATCTTAACCAAGTTTCATATCTTCTTTCACATAATTAGCATAGTTTTGAAATGACTAAGTGGTTTCGTGATCAACGTTCTACTAAATTTGCGCTTAGCTGGGTTCGTCCCATCTCTGGTCTGAAGATCAACATTGCAACCACCAATGATAATTCCTGCAGTTATTTAGGGTAGGGCATCTGTGACCATCTTAATGAATTCTTGTATGGTGCCTGATGTACCATCTAGATCGTTAGCTAATTAGGGTTAATTAATATACCATATGTCGTAGTATAATGTTGCAATCCAGATGGATGTCATTTATTTATATACAATTTTTACTGATTTTATTTTAGCTCGTTCACTAGGAGACAGTTATTGACATACATCACTCTCTATTATCCAAAAATCATCTTTTATTCCAAAAAAATGTGAAGTTCATTTACAACTAAATGAATAATGAATAAAAGAATCAAAAAATGAGTTAATCTATGTCAAATATGTATAATAATGAATGAATTAAAGTTAATGACAATGCCTTAATAATATAAATAAGTATAAAGGCATCAAAAACTACTCTAAACTAATCTAGGTTAATCATATACAACACTCTCTAAGTAATGCTTTAATATAAATACAAAAGAATATATATACTAATACTATACATAAAACATATTTACAATACCTAATTATACTAATTAACTTATATATAGATATATAATTTAATATACTAACATATATATACTATGTATACTAAAATATATATACGACACTAAAAAGCCTTAAAAGCACTTATATACAAAATAAGGCAAAAAAAATGTATATAGTACATCATACATACACACACGTATATACTATACTAACTACTACCTATGTACACAATACTTACAACACTAACACACGCTCATACACACTCACAGCTAACACGTAGTTAATTTACACTTAACTCAAGTTAATCTCTAATATAAAAATTTTGGATTGGCGGCCCAACCTTTCGCAAAATGAACAGCACACTAGGGCCAAATCAAACACTACTAATTATTAAGTTTATTTTTATATAATTTCGGGTCAATATCAACTCACACGTGCTTAACACATGGCCTAGCAAGCCCATGCCCACACCAGGGCCCTCTCTCGTGCAAGGATCAAAGGGTCTAAATGCTCGCTGGAATCCGACCCCATAACTGGATGATCGATCCCAACATGCGATGCTTATATACTACTTCACATCGTCACAACTATCCGATATGGTGCTAAAATGTGTGAGCTAAATTGGCATCGAATAGTGATTTATGGCCAGATTTAGGGCCTAATTAAGTGACTAAAATTATTAATCATTTATTAATTTAATTATATGGTTATAAAGCCTATAGATAGGGCTTTCAATTGGTATAATTTATTTACAATAATTAAATATATATATAAATATAATTAAAAATTCAATAAAGTTAGGTAAAAATACATGTTTAATTTAGTGTTTATTTCTTAATTACGGTATAAATTAATAAATTAATGGTACAATTAACTTATAAATTAGTTGATTTACATTATTAACTAATTATTACAGGTTTTTAATTGATTTTTATTAATTTAATTCTATTTAAACACATTTAAATACATGGTTATACATATATATATATACATATATGCAGTATAAATACTATTGTATAGTATAAATGAGTTATAAATGTATTTAAAATACTTTAAACTACAGTATACAAACATACAACATAATTTACTTCATTAGTTTAATAATTTACTAATTTAAATTACATTAACTTACTAAAATAACTAATTAACTTATAAAAATAAATATGTACAATATATAGTTAAATAAATAAATATAGGGGTATCTTACTGTACATAATAATTACTTTAAGCTATATCTATAGTTATAATTATGTTTATAAGTGCATACCTATCTATTTATAAATACCTAGGGATTATGCACATATAATATAAATAAATATATAATTATATTATTATAATATATACTATATACTATATAACTTAACATAAATACCTATCTAAATAAATAAAATAGATATATAATTTATTTGCATATTTTATATACATATAAGTTATTATATACACTTAATTTAGTATTATTTACAAGTACAAATACTATGTACATAGGTATTTTTATGGAATTTTTGCAATTTTTCATATTTTTATTTTCTTTTTGTGATTTATAGACATAAGCGAAGAGAAGGGAAAGTTGAGATGAAAGGAAAGAAGACTATTTTTGGTATTTTTATGTGCTTTTCTTTTATTTCAAACCTTACAAGAGCTAAACTTCTGCAACTATGTTCTCCTAGCTCAGAAGCTCAAAACCTAAATCTAACTCAACACACTTGAAACTAAACCTAATCTCACTCAAGACACTTTTCTTTTATTTATTTACATTTATTGTTTATTTTTTTATGTATTTACAAATTGAGCTAGAAATGGGCTAATGAGTGTTTAAATATGAGTTCCAAAGCCATACAAATCATTCTAGGTTGTTGAAAATTGCTGGAAAGTAAGATGTGAACTTATAACACTTCTAGACATCAGTAGAAATCCAATTCAAAAATTAAAATTTGATTTAAGCAATGAAATCACATTTAGAACACAACTCAGACAATTTTCAACTTGTTATATAACTGACAGAAAATTGAAACTAGGTTTTACAAGCTCTTGATGTCAAGTTTACGCAAAAAATTATACATGAATGCTTCTTACAACCAATTCTATCATTGCATTCTATCAGACATCTCAACAGACTTTTAAACCAATTCAGAACCCTTGAATTCCACTTCACTCAATTCAATGTATAGTTGCTACTGTCAAGATTAGATTCAGACCAACTAAAGTTTGATCCATGTGTTCTAAAACTCTCTCAACACCTGAAAATTGAATCTAAAGAAATGCCATTGCAGAAAACTCATTACAACTTCAGATCATCCAAATCCAATTAAAAATCCATGGAGAAAAGTCATTCTGAAATTTCTTCTAGAATTCAGTTCAAGTTACTATTGTCAAAACATCTCAAGTTTTCTATTTTGAATTCAAAGCCTCAACGAAATCACTCAGATAAAAGCTATGAACATAGGAAATTGCTGTTAAACCTTATTCAGGTATCAAGACCCAGTTTGAAACCTCAGGTTCTCAGATAAATCTGGGAACTGAACTCAGAAGTCCAAAAGAATCCAGATAACATTCAATTCGACTAAGCATTAATTTCATGTGCCACAAATGGTCTTTAAGGAATTTAAAACTCAATGCAATCAAATCAATAATTGAAGAATTTCCAAAAGCCCTAATTGATTACCCATTCTATGCTATAGACAACATGAATATGAGAATGCAAATTAGGTCCTGAAATATCTTCCAATTCGTACTCAAACCTTTCTCATGATCCTCTAAACCTTAACCAATCTCTGATTAGCAAATTAAAACCATTTAAAATCGAAATAGAATGTCGCCCAAGTGAGCGCTTGATCTGGATTCATCGAGGTGATTTGATTACTTAAACTTCCTGTACACCCCATTGATTGGTTTGTAGGAGGTTTGGGAGATACTATAGAATTGCTTTGGTCATCGTGAGGATCTCCATTTAGTGCATCTAATTTCTTTGATCCTTGCTACCCATAGTGAAGAACAAAATAGTACCCAACTTACAAATTGCGCACGAGTGAATCAATTCACATCAACTCAGAATCATCGCAAACAACCCAATTACATTTCTATTAACTCAATTTGAACGATTAAATCAGATTAAAACAAAATTGCTCTAAATATTTCTATATTAATCACAAACATCAAATCCGATCTAATTGATCAAATTAAGTTCCATTCAACTCAAATTGAGGGCTTTGTGATCTAATGACATGAATGGGATAGCCCTCACATGAATTTGGCACTGTAACGAGTCTAATTGCTAGAGAACATCAGATCTATTAGATGCCTCAGTGAATGGTGATTAAAACACGTGGCAAGTGAGTGAATGTGAATCGTGGAGTGAAAAGGGAGATTTATGGATTAAAATGACTGGACAAATTCTTCCTCTCTGATTTGAATTGATCAGAGAGGGTGGATTGGAAGTATACTATTCTACTCCTATCTAAACTAATTCAAACCAAATCAAGCAATAAATGCTACTCTAATCTAACTAATCTAAGCTAAGAAAGCAGTAAATCTATCTAGAAAGCATTAAAATCTACTCTACTAGATGAATGGGATCTGAGGGACTATGACCGGTGATGATGGGCAAAAAGCACCCTCAGACTTAAAACTCCGCAAGATGCCCAACAAGGGATCTGGCTACCTGAATGTGAGGTAGGCAGGCAAGTCCGACCAACCTCCACCCGGGAAGATCCAAATATAAGCAGGTCCGGATAAACCCGACCCGCCAGAAAACCCAATACCAACTGGCAGTGATGAGACGGCACAAGGAGAACTACTTGGCTAGACCAACTGTTCCGCAGCTTCTGACAGATCCAACTTGGGTGCCTCCTCTTTAGGAGTCGAGCTTCCCAGTTGGTCCTCAGGCAGTCCTATAGGATCCTCATCTACAATATGACTGTCAACTTTCTAACGATCATACTCTGACAAAAGCCAATCCATAGACCAGCTACACAGCACCTCCACCAAGGTGTGTTTGCCCTCAAAAAGGGCGTGTACTGCTACCAAGGTGTGCTTCCCCATTTCCCTCAAGACGGCCTCTAAGTTGTCTTCCATTGATGGGTCAATAGTAAAGAACCCCATCACTGTGTCAGGATCAAGCTCCGACTGGGTAGCATGCTCCAACTCAAGCATCGTTTTGCCCTTGTCCTCTACGAACTGCTGAGCCTTGGTGAGGTTGGCCCTCAGTGCCTCCTCACTCATCGACACCTCAGCTAGCTTGTCAATGGTCATGCCTAGGTGAAGGCGCTCTTCCTGAAAGGCTGCCTCGTATCCCTCCACGACCGAAGAACGCTCAGCCCTTAGCACCTACACCTCCTCCTTCAATGAAAGGATCCTGGTGCAGGAGGTCTGCAAGCACTCAGACAAGTCTTGTAGAACCATGACTTCAGTTTTGTGCTCCCTGACGAGACTCTCCTTCACCTTCCCGCTAAGGGCGGCAACCTACCTCAAACCTTGGAGGGCCTGCCTCAGCTCCTCCTCTAGCTGGGATACTTAATGGGCCACCTGCTGCTGCAAGTGGAGGTTAAGAAGGGCGTCCTCCACTATCTTCTCCACCTTCTGTCGGGTGGCAGTCGCTTGCTTTAAACAACGGGAAAAATTGCGTTGCTTCACTGATGTAAACACATTTACACTACTTAAAATGTCTATTTATGCATGTTCTTAAGCATAGGATTGCATTTCATGATATAAATATTGCATTACATGCATCATCTTGCATTTAGAGTAGTTTGAATAAAATGGAGGTTAATTGTCTCCTTTTATGTGCTTGGACAGGGAAAATATTTTATCGGGGCCTCGGATCAAAGATCCAACCGTATGGATATGATCAGGGCGACGATTGGAGTTCAACGACTCCAAGATCGCCCTAATCAGGCATCCGTAGCATCAGATAGAGACCGGGGAACCCTAGAAGATCAAGGGCCAGGATGGTGTAAATCTGCACTTCAGATGGAAAATCCGACCACACGGATGAATTCGGATCGACGATCGCAGCCGAACGACACAAAAATTGAGTCAATCCGACATCCGTGGCACCATCTACAACTTCCAGAAGATGGACGGCCAAGATGGCGCCACGTGGCGCCATCCCAGCCGCCCAATCGACCGCAGGAGTCTTGTGAAGACCGCGCACCATCTCCTCTCCGCCGTTGGATCTCGATCCAACGGCTGCGGTCGCTCGCGCTTAAAAACGTCCGCGCGACCATTTCGCCCGCGTAGCGCAGCGGCGACGCAGCTGCGGGCGAAGCGGAGGTCGCGGGTTCGAGCCGCGGTGAGGGGGTGGAAGGCGTGGGCAAGCGGGCGCGCACGAGCGTCAGATGAAGATCCAACGGCCGCGCGCGCCCGATAGCGCCGACGCGCAATTGGACGCTCTGGTGAACGCGCGATCACACGCGGGCGGTGCGCTACGCAGCGGGCGCGGACGCGTTCTAAGCCGTCCGATCTCGCGATCGGACGGCTGAAAATCAAGCGACGTGCGTATGCGTTACGCGCGCGGCCAGCCGAGCGGGCGCGCGTGGGCGCGGCGGCGACGGCGACGGCGGGGCTTTAGCGACGGTTTTATCCGTCACTAAAGACCCCTTATTTATTATTTTGAAGATGTAATGTCCATTTTGCCCCCACTCCTTGCAACTATAAAAGGAGACCCCCTCCATACGAAATTTTCATCCCTTCCTTCTCCTCTCTACCTCTCCAAAGCTCAAGAGAAGCTTGTCCCACACCCGGGATGCTTCTCGCGAGATAAAGTCCAAATTTTCGTCCCCCTTCGGAAGTGGATCCCGCGACGACGACGGCGTACTGCTTCGTTCCCGTTCTTCTGCTTCGTCCTCCTTCGTCCCGCTTCGTTCTCCTTCGTCCAGGCGTCGTCCCGTCCGGCTCGTCCTCCAAGCGACCGTCGAGGAGGATTCTCTCTCCCTATTCTTTTTACTGCTTTCTAGTATAGATTTACTGCTTTCTAGAGTAGTCTATTCGTCCTCCGAGCGATCGTCGAGGAGGACATTTCTCCCTCCATTCTTTTAATGCTTTCTAGAGTAATTGTTTTATGTTTTCTAGTTGTAAGGAACGAACTCTTTTATGATAAATTCCTTGTCTATTCTACATCTCATTTTGATTTCCATGTATAGTATTCTTTCTCTCTCTCTTACTCCCTCTCTCTCTTTTATTTGTTGTAGATACTTAGATAGTTTAAATTAAATTTCTTCGTGACAAAATAAAAAAAACGAAACGCGAAGTTTTTAAATCAAACGTTCGCCTCCCTGTGTTCGACCCGGAATTCTTATTTCGGTATAAATTTTATTTGTTGAACACGAATCCTTCGCTTTCGAACTACAACGACGGGTTTTCCAAAACCAAACACGTTAGCGTAGATTCTCGTTCAACATTTTGGCGCCGTTGCCGGGGAGGCAACGATCTTTGATTTCTCTTCACGTTTTGTAACTTACAAATCATTTACCTCACTTTTCTCCTTTCTTATTGTAATTGCAGGTACTCTTTTGGGGCAAGCAAAAGCGGTAGATTGGAGTAAAGTGCTGTGAAGGGTTTTGTAAGTTATCACCCATTCTTTCCCCCTCCATAGATTTCATTCGCCACATTGAATCCAAATTCCAATTAACCTAGGTGTTTGCATAAATCCTAGGAATAGTTTGGTTGTTTGGATTCTCACTCACATTCATTCCACCTTCATTTATATAAAAAAAAGTAAAAAGATAATTTTGTGGGGTAATTTTCAACAAATACACAATGTACACCCACATTTAAAGGCACTTAACCAAATTGATTTGTTTCTACTCAACTGGGTTCTGATCTGTGGGACCAGTACACATAAAGCAACACATAAAAGAGTAGAAATCATTCTAAGTTAACCATCTTTGTGTGCCTAACTTAGTGGTGCATTTGAGGCCAATTGTTTGAGTTGATTGGGCCGCACCACTTCAAATAAAATCAACTCATCAAGTAGCTGCCAATTAGGTTCAACTCTTAGGGATCTACCAGGCACTCCACATTTTTTTTAAACTTTAAAGGAAAATATCTTCACCTGTGCTTGCAAAACCTGGTGTGCCAATGAAACTTGATTGAAAACACCTAAAGTTGAATCCTAAAAGCTACTAAGCAAGATTTGAACCTTAAAATTCACCACATCAAAAATAATCTTGCTTGAAAACCACTGGTTGTGCACGCACACACAAAGTAATCAATCATTAAGGGCACAACCCATTTAAAGGGCCCATCACATTCCAAAGCACATTCAAACCTAGCCCTAAATTAAACAGAGTAGACGTTGGCCTTAAGGATTGGACTCGCTCTTCAGAACTCAGAACGAGATTATTTTCGATTAGTCTGTTTCTACTGTTCAATCTGATGTCTAGCTAGGGGAGCAGAGTCAAACGATCGCGGCTGGGGGGTACACTAGGAACCGGAGGCGCAAGCCGAAGGAAGAACCTTCTCCCCAGTCCCTCCTTCTAACTGGTTGGATTGAACAGACAGAAGTAGATCAAATCGTTCCTTTATCTCAAGATGGGTTTTGAGAGTCTGTAGGTCTGTAGGCTAACCCATTTAAGGACAGGTTTGATTGTTTGTATTGCAGGGCACCTTTCTTCCTCCCGTGTCTCATGAATCCTTCCACATATTTCACGCATTCCCGCTCTTTCACTCCTGTTGTAAATTATCCTCAACATGACGATTATCCCAACTCGTATTGTAATCGACCATCAGTTAGTTGGGATAATTCGGATTGGGGATACAATTCCGGACCTCCGTGTTTAGGGTCTAACCCTGAACACTTTGATTCTCAATTCTATCCTTCTCAGAGTTGCATCGATTATAGATCGTCCTCCTTTCATGAACAACCTAATGCGATCTACAATCAAGAAGGATACACTGATCCTTACCCATCCTCTGATTTCACTGCCTTTAGGTCATCTCCATCTTCTGAACAATCTGAAATGACCTATTATCAGGATGGGTATAACGAATCTCAATTCGTTAATTCCTCTACATTAATGTCAAACCCGCCCAACCCTGAACCAACTCATTTGGTTCAGGTTAATCAGGTTCAAGATAAGGTTCTGGCTAACTTGAGGAATATCATTCAATCTTTAGAAGTTCAGCCAATACCTTGCATTGAGAGATTGGAGCCCCTGATTGAAATGATTGATGATTTAAACAAGTCTTTGTTGGATTGGCTCCAGGATGTTAAGGATAAGAACCCGGGTGAGTTTCTACTTGGGAAATTAGCGAAATTGAGGATGAGATTCGTGGTTGCTTTGATTCAATCTTGGAATAATTCCCAGGATGAACTCTCTTCAGGAAAGCCAATGACAGAACCCGCTCAGGCACCTGTTGGGGGGGACACGTGTTACGAAGCTGACCAGATTGAATTAAAACAACCAATTAAGGATGATTTGATTTCTTCACCTGAAATCCCTGAGCCGGGTTACGAGGAAACGTATGTCTCCTTGGAACGCAAAGTGACAAATGATTTTGGGACATACATTGATACGGATCCTGATGGTGAAGATTCAAGTTGCGAAGTCTCACGAGTTTTCAGATCACGATTTTTGTGAGACGATTGGGCCTGAGGAATCTGATAGATCATTTGATAGCCCAATAACTGAGGAAACTGATCTTATTAGGGCACACGATACGGATCCAGAATCGCATTTTCTGGAGGAATTAATTCAATGCCCTGATTATCAGTTACACCCTGTTGAGCTTATTGATGATTCTAATTCTGAGATAATTAGACCCAAGTCAATTTTGATTTTGCCACATCATCTAGACTTGGAGATTTCAGACGGGGTGATGAATATACAAGAGGTCATGGAATTTGATATGCCGAATGAGGAGGATAGGAGCTGGGAAATTCTGATTTGGGAAGTCAATTTTGGAGGAAATGGAAGATTGAGTCGAAGGGTTCCTTTTAAACTGAAACCATCAAATCAGAACCCTTACGACATTTGTTTCGAGGATGTCAAACTCAAGCACACATTTAACGATTATCCTTTTGAGCTTCAATTCTCTGTAACCCGACATTTTGGCCTTGGGTTGCATCCTCACAAATCGCAGGCCCGACCCCGCTTGCATTCTGATTTTAGGTTTTTGGGTAATTTTTATCCAGAACCTAAGATATTCTCGATTATGGGGTGTGGGTCTGCACCACAATCTGGTCCACATCTGTGGACCTCTGCTGACAGGTCAGAGGATTCTTCTGTTCATTCTAATTCTGACCTGCACATGTGAATTCTTCATTTCTTTTCTTTGTATAGTGTGCCTAGCTGAAGGCACTAAACTCAGCACATATACAGTTCTTTTTCATTTTCATCTCGGAGCGGACCCGATATCCACGCAATTCAGGTGCTTTCTACGCTTTTCCACTCTGTTTTATGTCTTTTTAATATAATGAGGACATTGCATTAGATAGGCATGGGGGGGATGGATATTTATCTTTGAATTCATTCGTCAGCTCCGTAGATTTGTTTTATTTTATATAAAAAAAAAAATCAAAATTAGGAAAGAGAATTTGGGTTTAAGAAAATTTTCAATCTTAAGAAATACTATATTATGTTCTGAACACAAAGACCCTTCAGGTCTTTGGACTTAATCAACCTATGTATCCACTAAAATGTGGATTTGTTTTTCGAGTTCTCGCCAACCTGAATTTAATTATAATTGGAATAAATAAGTTTGGGTGATAAGTACACGACTTGTCAACCCGCCCTCTGATTTAAGGGAATTTTGAGTTTTAAGCATCTACACACTTTCTTTGCACTGACTCGTTGTTTGGCGATTTTAACGGAAATTGGGTAGCTAATGAACCTTCTAGGGTGATATGGCTGGCAAGTTATCATGGGTAACAGCCCATAGGTAGGTTGTCCAGAGCCCAGTCACTGGACCTTTCTCTTTTTGCTGCCTTTAGGTAAATCTTAGACCAGGGAAGCCACCTACTTAAAAAAAAAAAAAAAAAAAAAAAATCAAAAAGGAGAAAAGAACAAAAAGAAATAAGCCACACTTCGCCGCACGAGTATGGCTGGCAAGTTGTCGGTGGTAACAGCTCATCGACCGGTTGTCCAGAACCCAGCTCAGAAAATGCACTAAAAATTCCCAAAACACTTAGGAAGGAGCGGAGAAGTAGAATAAACCGGGGAGATATACACTGGATTCACCCTTGTGTTGACCCCGTTAAAAAAATAAAAGTAGGGAGAAAGCTACCGGTTGTAAAGATACACCTTTAGGCAGAATTCTTTTTGAGGTCACCTAGAGGCGTAGAAATCCGAAGTCCGTTTTAATTACCGGTCAACGAGTCTATCACAATCACAATAAGATGCTTAAAACTTAGGGTTCTCATCAAATCTTGGGTGAGTTGAATGGCCGTAGAAAGCCACTCT
This sequence comes from Thalassia testudinum, assembly GCA_037157565.1. Lineage (NCBI taxonomy): Eukaryota > Viridiplantae > Streptophyta > Magnoliopsida > Alismatales > Hydrocharitaceae > Thalassia > Thalassia testudinum. Next base: position 9,100,112 of record JAZHRO010000058.1, on the reverse strand, counting down.
TAAACCCTAAAATTTGAAAATCCAAAAAAAAAAAAAAAAAAGAGAGTAAAAATAGAAAAAGAAATTTTTCTTTGAATAAGGCGAGGCTTGAGGCGGTCTGCATTTTGGCTGATACCCGGGCACTGTTGTGTCTTTGAAAGTTCAGTTCTTAAGTAGACAATTTCTTAATGATTGAAAATAACTCAGGTCCAAATAATCTAACCTAATTCTTTTATAAATAGCATATAGTTTTTGCTAGGGACTAGCAAAAGATAGGCATGGGGGTATGATGTAAACACATTTACACTACTTAAAATGTCTATTTATGCATGTTCTTAAGCATAGGATTGCATTTCATGATATAAATATTGCATTACATGCATCATCTTGCATTTAGAGTAGTTTGAATAAAATGGAGGTTAATTGTCTCCTTTTATGTGCTTGGACAGGGCAAATATTTTATCGGGGCCTCGGATCAAAGATCCAACCGTATGGATATGATCAGGGCGACGATTGGAGTTCAACGACTCCAAGATCGCCCTAATCAGGAATCCGTAGCATCAGATAGAGACCGGGGAACCCTAGAAGATCAAGGGCCAGGATGGTGTAAATCTGCACTTCAGATGGAAAATCCGACCACACGGATGAATTCGGATCGACGATCGCAGCCGAACGACACAAAAATCGAGTCAATCCGACATCCGTGGCACCATCTACAACTTCCAGAAGATGGACGGCCAAGATGGCGCCACGTGGCGCCATCCCAGCCGCCCAATCGACCGCAGGAGTCTTGTGAAGACCGCGCACCATCTCCTCTCCGCCGTTGGATCTCGATCCAACGGCTGCGGTCGCTCGCGCTTAAAAACGTCCGCGCGACCATTTCGCCCGCGTAGCGCAGCGGCGACGCAGCTGCGGGCGAAGCGGAGGTCGCGGGTTCGAGCCGCGGTGAGGGGGTGGAAGGCGCGGGCGAGCGGGCGCGCACGAGCGTCAGATGAAGATCCAACGGCCGCGCGCGCCCGATAGCGCCGACGCGCAATTGGACGCTCTGGTGAACGCGCGATCACACGCGGGCGGTGCGCTACGCAGCGGGCGCGGACGCGTTCTAAGCCGTCCGATCTCGCGATCGGACGGCTGAAAATCAAGCGACGTGCGTATGCGTTACGCGCGCGGCCAGCCGAGCGGGCGCGCGTGGGCGCGGCGGCGACGGCGACGGCGGGGCTTTAGCGACGGTTTTATCCGTCACTAAAGACCCCTTATTTATTATTTTGAAGATGTAATGTCCATTTTGCCCCCACTCCTTGCAACTATAAAAGGAGACCCCCTCCATACGAAATTTTCATCCCTTCCTTCTCCTCTCTACCTCTCCAAAGCTCAAGAGAAGCTTGTCCCACACCCGGGATGCTTCTCGCGAGATAAAGTCCAAATTTTCGTCCCCCTTCGGAAGTGGATCCCGCGACGACGACGGCGTACTGCTTCGTTCCCGTTCTTCTGCTTCGTCCTCCTTCGTCCCGCTTCGTTCTCCTTCGTCCAGGCGTCGTCCCGTCCGGCTCGTCCTCCAAGCGACCGTCGAGGAGGATTCTCTCTCCCTATTCTTTTTACTGCTTTCTAGTATAGATTTACTGCTTTCTAGAGTAGTCTATTCGTCCTCCGAGCGATCGTCGAGGAGGACATTTCTCCCTCCATTCTTTTAATGCTTTCTAGAGTAATTGTTTTATGTTTTCTAGTTGTAAGGAACGAACTCTTTTATGATAAATTCCTTGTCTATTCTACATCTCATTTTGATTTCCATGTATAGTATTCTTTCTCTCTCTCTTACTCCCTCTCTCTCTTTTATTTGTTGTAGATACTTAGATAGTTTAAATTAAATTTCTTCGTGACAAAATAAAAAAAACGAAACGCGAAGTTTTTAAATCAAACGTTCGCCTCCCTGTGTTCGACCCGGAATTCTTATTTCGGTATAAATTTTATTTGTTGAACACGAATCCTTCGCTTTCGAACTACAACGACGGGTTTTCCAAAACCAAACACGTTAGCGTAGATTCTCGTTCAACATTTTGGCGCCGTTGCCGGGGAGGCAACGATCTTTGATTTCTCTTCACGTTTTGTAACTTACAAATCATTTACCTCACTTTTCTCCTTTCTTATTGTAATTGCAGGTACTCTTTTGGGGCAAGCAAAAGCGGTAGATTGGAGTAAAGTGCTGTGAAGGGTTTTGTAAGTTATCACCCATTCTTTCCCCCTCCATAGATTTCATTCGCCACATTGAATCCAAATTCCAATTAACCTAGGTGTTTGCATAAATCCTAGGAATAGTTTGGTTGTTTGGATTCTCACTCACATTCATTCCACCTTCATTTATATAAAAAAAAGTAAAAAGATAATTTTGTGGGGTAATTTTCAACAAATACACAATGTACACCCACATTTAAAGGCACTTAACCAAATTGATTTGTTTCTACTCAACTGGGTTCTGATCTGTGGGACCAGTACACATAAAGCAACACATAAAAGAGTAGAAATCATTCTAAGTTAACCATCTTTGTGTGCCTAACTTAGTGGTGCATTTGAGGCCAATTGTTTGAGTTGATTGGGCCGCACCACTTCAAATAAAATCAACTCATCAAGTAGCTGCCAATTAGGTTCAACTCTTAGGGATCTACCAGGCACTCCACATTTTTTTTAAACTTTAAAGGAAAATATCTTCACCTGTGCTTGCAAAACCTGGTGTGCCAATGAAACTTGATTGAAAACACCTAAAGTTGAATCCTAAAAGCTACTAAGCAAGATTTGAACCTTAAAATTCACCACATCAAAAATAATCTTGCTTGAAAACCACTGGTTGTGCACGCACACACAAAGTAATCAATCATTAAGGGCACAACCCATTTAAAGGGCCCATCACATTCCAAAGCACATTCAAACCTAGCCCTAAATTAAACAGAGTAGACGTTGGCCTTAAGGATTGGACTCGCTCTTCAGAACTCAGAACGAGATTATTTTCGATTAGTCTGTTTCTACTGTTCAATCTGATGTCTAGCTAGGGGAGCAGAGTCAAACGATCGCGGCTGGGGGGTACACTAGGAACCGGAGGCGCAAGCCGAAGGAAGAACCTTCTCCCCAGTCCCTCCTTCTAACTGGTTGGATTGAACAGACAGAAGTAGATCAAATCGTTCCTTTATCTCAAGATGGGTTTTGAGAGTCTGTAGGTCTGTAGGCTAACCCATTTAAGGACAGGTTTGATTGTTTGTATTGCAGGGCACCTTTCTTCCTCCCGTGTCTCATGAATCCTTCCACATATTTCACGCATTCCCGCTCTTTCACTCCTGTTGTAAATTATCCTCAACATGACGATTATCCCAACTCGTATTGTAATCGACCATCAGTTAGTTGGGATAATTCGGATTGGGGATACAATTCCGGACCTCCGTGTTTAGGGTCTAACCCTGAACACTTTGATTCTCAATTCTATCCTTCTCAGAGTTGCATCGATTATAGATCGTCCTCCTTTCATGAACAACCTAATGCGATCTACAATCAAGAAGGATACACTGATCCTTACCCATCCTCTGATTTCACTGCCTTTAGGTCATCTCCATCTTCTGAACAATCTGAAATGACCTATTATCAGGATGGGTATAACGAATCTCAATTCGTTAATTCCTCTACATTAATGTCAAACCCGCCCAACCCTGAACCAACTCATTTGGTTCAGGTTAATCAGGTTCAAGATAAGGTTCTGGCTAACTTGAGGAATATCATTCAATCTTTAGAAGTTCAGCCAATACCTTGCATTGAGAGATTGGAGCCCCTGATTGAAATGATTGATGATTTAAACAAGTCTTTGTTGGATTGGCTCCAGGATGTTAAGGATAAGAACCCGGGTGAGTTTCTACTTGGGAAATTAGCGAAATTGAGGATGAGATTCGTGGTTGCTTTGATTCAATCTTGGAATAATTCCCAGGATGAACTCTCTTCAGGAAAGCCAATGACAGAACCCGCTCAGGCACCTGTTGGGGGGGACACGTGTTACGAAGCTGACCAGATTGAATTAAAACAACCAATTAAGGATGATTTGATTTCTTCACCTGAAATCCCTGAGCCGGGTTACGAGGAAACGTATGTCTCCTTGGAACGCAAAGTGACAAATGATTTTGGGACATACATTGATACGGATCCTGATGGTGAAGATTCAAGTTGCGAAGTCTCACGAGTTTTCAGATCACGATTTTTGTGAGACGATTGGGCCTGAGGAATCTGATAGATCATTTGATAGCCCAATAACTGAGGAAACTGATCTTATTAGGGCACACGATACGGATCCAGAATCGCATTTTCTGGAGGAATTAATTCAATGCCCTGATTATCAGTTACACCCTGTTGAGCTTATTGATGATTCTAATTCTGAGATAATTAGACCCAAGTCAATTTTGATTTTGCCACATCATCTAGACTTGGAGATTTCAGACGGGGTGATGAATATACAAGAGGTCATGGAATTTGATATGCCGAATGAGGAGGATAGGAGCTGGGAAATTCTGATTTGGGAAGTCAATTTTGGAGGAAATGGAAGATTGAGTCGAAGGGTTCCTTTTAAACTGAAACCATCAAATCAGAACCCTTACGACATTTGTTTCGAGGATGTCAAACTCAAGCACACATTTAACGATTATCCTTTTGAGCTTCAATTCTCTGTAACCCGACATTTTGGCCTTGGGTTGCATCCTCACAAATCGCAGGCCCGACCCCGCTTGCATTCTGATTTTAGGTTTTTGGGTAATTTTTATCCAGAACCTAAGATATTCTCGATTATGGGGTGTGGGTCTGCACCACAATCTGGTCCACATCTGTGGACCTCTGCTGACAGGTCAGAGGATTCTTCTGTTCATTCTAATTCTGACCTGCACATGTGAATTCTTCATTTCTTTTCTTTGTATAGTGTGCCTAGCTGAAGGCACTAAACTCAGCACATATACAGTTCTTTTTCATTTTCATCTCGGAGCGGACCCGATATCCACGCAATTCAGGTGCTTTCTACGCTTTTCCACTCTGTTTTATGTCTTTTTAATATAATGAGGACATTGCATTAGATAGGCATGGGGGGGATGGATATTTATCTTTGAATTCATTCGTCAGCTCCGTAGATTTGTTTTATTTTATATAAAAAAAAAAAATCAAAATTAGGAAAGAGAATTTGGGTTTAAGAAAATTTTCAATCTTAAGAAATACTATATTATGTTCTGAACACAAAGACCCTTCAGGTCTTTGGACTTAATCAACCTATGTATCCACTAAAATGTGGATTTGTTTTTCGAGTTCTCGCCAACCTGAATTTAATTATAATTGGAATAAATAAGTTTGGGTGATAAGTACACGACTTGTCAACCCGCCCTCTGATTTAAGGGAATTTTGAGTTTTAAGCATCTACACACTTTCTTTGCACTGACTCGTTGTTTGGCGATTTTAACGGAAATTGGGTAGCTAATGAACCTTCTAGGGTGATATGGCTGGCAAGTTATCATGGGTAACAGCCCATAGGTAGGTTGTCCAGAGCCCAGTCACTGGACCTTTCTCTTTTTGCTGCCTTTAGGTAAATCTTAGACCAGGGAAGCCACCTACTTAAAAAAAAAAAAAAAAAAAAAAAATCAAAAAGGAGAAAAGAACAAAAAGAAATAAGCCACACTTCGCCGCACGAGTATGGCTGGCAAGTTGTCGGTGGTAACAGCTCATCGACCGGTTGTCCAGAACCCAGCTCAGAAAATGCACTAAAAATTCCCAAAACACTTAGGAAGGAGCGGAGAAGTAGAATAAACCGGGGAGATATACACTGGATTCACCCTTGTGTTGACCCCGTTAAAAAAATAAAAGTAGGGAGAAAGCTACCGGTTGTAAAGATACACCTTTAGGCAGAATTCTTTTTGAGGTCACCTAGAGGCGTAGAAATCCGAAGTCCGTTTTAATTGCCGGTCAACGAGTCTATCACAATCACAATAAGATGCTTAAAACTTAGGGTTCTCATCAAATCTTGGGTGAGTTGAATGGCCGTAGAAAGCCACTCTTAAACCCTAAAATTTGAAAATCCAAAAAAAAAAAAAAAAAAGAGAGTAAAAATAGAAAAAGAAATTTTTCTTTGAATAAGGCGAGGCTTGAGGCGGTCTGCATTTTGGCTGATACCCGGGCACTGTTGTGTCTTTGAAAGTTCAGTTCTTAAGTAGACAATTTCTTAATGATTGAAAATAACTCAGGTCCAAATAATCTAACCTAATTCTTTTATAAATAGCATATAGTTTTTGCTAGGGACTAGCAAAAGATAGGCATGGGGGTATGATGTAAACACATTTACACTACTTAAAATGTCTATTTATGCATGTTCTTAAGCATAGGATTGCATTTCATGATATAAATATTGCATTACATGCATCATCTTGCATTTAGAGTAGTTTGAATAAAATGGAGGTTAATTGTCTCCTTTTATGTGCTTGGACAGGGCAAATATTTTATCGGGGCCTCGGATCAAAGATCCAACCGTATGGATATGATCAGGGCGACGATTGGAGTTCAACGACTCCAAGATCGCCCTAATCAGGAATCCGTAGCATCAGATAGAGACCGGGGAACCCTAGAAGATCAAGGGCCAGGATGGTGTAAATCTGCACTTCAGATGGAAAATCCGACCACACGGATGAATTCGGATCGACGATCGCAGCCGAACGACACAAAAATCGAGTCAATCCGACATCCGTGGCACCATCTACAACTTCCAGAAGATGGACGGCCAAGATGGCGCCACGTGGCGCCATCCCAGCCGCCCAATCGACCGCAGGAGTCTTGTGAAGACCGCGCACCATCTCCTCTCCGCCGTTGGATCTCGATCCAACGGCTGCGGTCGCTCGCGCTTAAAAACGTCCGCGCGACCATTTCGCCCGCGTAGCGCAGCGGCGACGCAGCTGCGGGCGAAGCGGAGGTCGCGGGTTCGAGCCGCGGTGAGGGGGTGGAAGGCGCGGGCGAGCGGGCGCGCACGAGCGTCAGATGAAGATCCAACGGCCGCGCGCGCCCGATAGCGCCGACGCGCAATTGGACGCTCTGGTGAACGCGCGATCACACGCGGGCGGTGCGCTACGCAGCGGGCGCGGACGCGTTCTAAGCCGTCCGATCTCGCGATCGGACGGCTGAAAATCAAGCGACGTGCGTATGCGTTACGCGCGCGGCCAGCCGAGCGGGCGCGCGTGGGCGCGGCGGCGACGGCGACGGCGGGGCTTTAGCGACGGTTTTATCCGTCACTAAAGACCCCTTATTTATTATTTTGAAGATGTAATGTCCATTTTGCCCCCACTCCTTGCAACTATAAAAGGAGACCCCCTCCATACGAAATTTTCATCCCTTCCTTCTCCTCTCTACCTCTCCAAAGCTCAAGAGAAGCTTGTCCCACACCCGGGATGCTTCTCGCGAGATAAAGTCCAAATTTTCGTCCCCCTTCGGAAGTGGATCCCGCGACGACGACGGCGTACTGCTTCGTTCCCGTTCTTCTGCTTCGTCCTCCTTCGTCCCGCTTCGTTCTCCTTCGTCCAGGTGTCGTCCCGTCCGGCTCGTCCTCCAAGCGACCGTCGAGGAGGATTCTCTCTCCCTATTCTTTTTACTGCTTTCTAGTATAGATTTACTGCTTTCTAGAGTAGTCTATTCGTCCTCCGAGCGATCGTCGAGGAGGACATTTCTCCCTCCATTCTTTTAATGCTTTCTAGAGTAATTGTTTTATGTTTTCTAGTTGTAAGGAACGAACTCTTTTATGATAAATTCCTTGTCTATTCTACATCTCATTTTGATTTCCATGTATAGTATTCTTTCTCTCTCTCTTACTCCCTCTCTCTCTTTTATTTGTTGTAGATACTTAGATAGTTTAAATTAAATTTCTTCGTGACAAAATAAAAAAAACGAAACGCGAAGTTTTTAAATCAAACGTTCGCCTCCCTGTGTTCGACCCGGAATTCTTATTTCGGTATAAATTTTATTTGTTGAACACGAATCCTTCGCTTTCGAACTACAACGACGGGTTTTCCAAAACCAAACACGTTAGCGTAGATTCTCGTTCAACATTTTGGCGCCGTTGCCGGGGAGGCAACGATCTTTGATTTCTCTTCACGTTTTGTAACTTACAAATCATTTACCTCACTTTTCTCCTTTCTTATTGTAATTGCAGGTACTCTTTTGGGGCAAGCAAAAGCGGTAGATTGGAGTAAAGTGCTGTGAAGGGTTTTGTAAGTTATCACCCATTCTTTCCCCCTCCATAGATTTCATTCGCCACATTGAATCCAAATTCCAATTAACCTAGGTGTTTGCATAAATCCTAGGAATAGTTTGGTTGTTTGGATTCTCACTCACATTCATTCCACCTTCATTTATATAAAAAAAAGTAAAAAGATAATTTTGTGGGGTAATTTTCAACAAATACACAATGTACACCCACATTTAAAGGCACTTAACCAAATTGATTTGTTTCTACTCAACTGGGTTCTGATCTGTGGGACCAGTACACATAAAGCAACACATAAAAGAGTAGAAATCATTCTAAGTTAACCATCTTTGTGTGCCTAACTTAGTGGTGCATTTGAGGCCAATTGTTTGAGTTGATTGGGCCGCACCACTTCAAATAAAATCAACTCATCAAGTAGCTGCCAATTAGGTTCAACTCTTAGGGATCTACCAGGCACTCCACATTTTTTTTAAACTTTAAAGGAAAATATCTTCACCTGTGCTTGCAAAACCTGGTGTGCCAATGAAACTTGATTGAAAACACCTAAAGTTGAATCCTAAAAGCTACTAAGCAAGATTTGAACCTTAAAATTCACCACATCAAAAATAATCTTGCTTGAAAACCACTGGTTGTGCACGCACACACAAAGTAATCAATCATTAAGGGCACAACCCATTTAAAGGGCCCATCACATTCCAAAGCACATTCAAACCTAGCCCTAAATTAAACAGAGTAGACGTTGGCCTTAAGGATTGGACTCGCTCTTCAGAACTCAGAACGAGATTATTTTCGATTAGTCTGTTTCTACTGTTCAATCTGATGTCTAGCTAGGGGAGCAGAGTCAAACGATCGCGGCTGGGGGGTACACTAGGAACCGGAGGCGCAAGCCGAAGGAAGAACCTTCTCCCCAGTCCCTCCTTCTAACTGGTTGGATTGAACAGACAGAAGTAGATCAAATCGTTCCTTTATCTCAAGATGGGTTTTGAGAGTCTGTAGGTCTGTAGGCTAACCCATTTAAGGACAGGTTTGATTGTTTGTATTGCAGGGCACCTTTCTTCCTCCCGTGTCTCATGAATCCTTCCACATATTTCACGCATTCCCGCTCTTTCACTCCTGTTGTAAATTATCCTCAACATGACGATTATCCCAACTCGTATTGTAATCGACCATCAGTTAGTTGGGATAATTCGGATTGGGGATACAATTCCGGACCTCCGTGTTTAGGGTCTAACCCTGAACACTTTGATTCTCAATTCTATCCTTCTCAGAGTTGCATCGATTATAGATCGTCCTCCTTTCATGAACAACCTAATGCGATCTACAATCAAGAAGGATACACTGATCCTTACCCATCCTCTGATTTCACTGCCTTTAGGTCATCTCCATCTTCTGAACAATCTGAAATGACCTATTATCAGGATGGGTATAACGAATCTCAATTCGTTAATTCCTCTACATTAATGTCAAACCCGCCCAACCCTGAACCAACTCATTTGGTTCAGGTTAATCAGGTTCAAGATAAGGTTCTGGCTAACTTGAGGAATATCATTCAATCTTTAGAAGTTCAGCCAATACCTTGCATTGAGAGATTGGAGCCCCTGATTGAAATGATTGATGATTTAAACAAGTCTTTGTTGGATTGGCTCCAGGATGTTAAGGATAAGAACCCGGGTGAGTTTCTACTTGGGAAATTAGCGAAATTGAGGATGAGATTCGTGGTTGCTTTGATTCAATCTTGGAATAATTCCCAGGATGAACTCTCTTCAGGAAAGCCAATGACAGAACCCGCTCAGGCACCTGTTGGGGGGGACACGTGTTACGAAGCTGACCAGATTGAATTAAAACAACCAATTAAGGATGATTTGATTTCTTCACCTGAAATCCCTGAGCCGGGTTACGAGGAAACGTATGTCTCCTTGGAACGCAAAGTGACAAATGATTTTGGGACATACATTGATACGGATCCTGATGGTGAAGATTCAAGTTGCGAAGTCTCACGAGTTTTCAGATCACGATTTTTGTGAGACGATTGGGCCTGAGGAATCTGATAGATCATTTGATAGCCCAATAACTGAGGAAACTGATCTTATTAGGGCACACGATACGGATCCAGAATCGCATTTTCTGGAGGAATTAATTCAATGCCCTGATTATCAGTTACACCCTGTTGAGCTTATTGATGATTCTAATTCTGAGATAATTAGACCCAAGTCAATTTTGATTTTGCCACATCATCTAGACTTGGAGATTTCAGACGGGGTGATGAATATACAAGAGGTCATGGAATTTGATATGCCGAATGAGGAGGATAGGAGCTGGGAAATTCTGATTTGGGAAGTCAATTTTGGAGGAAATGGAAGATTGAGTCGAAGGGTTCCTTTTAAACTGAAACCATCAAATCAGAACCCTTACGACATTTGTTTCGAGGATGTCAAACTCAAGCACACATTTAACGATTATCCTTTTGAGCTTCAATTCTCTGTAACCCGACATTTTGGCCTTGGGTTGCATCCTCACAAATCGCAGGCCCGACCCCGCTTGCATTCTGATTTTAGGTTTTTGGGTAATTTTTATCCAGAACCTAAGATATTCTCGATTATGGGGTGTGGGTCTGCACCACAATCTGGTCCACATCTGTGGACCTCTGCTGACAGGTCAGAGGATTCTTCTGTTCATTCTAATTCTGACCTGCACATGTGAATTCTTCATTTCTTTTCTTTGTATAGTGTGCCTAGCTGAAGGCACTAAACTCAGCACATATACAGTTCTTTTTCATTTTCATCTCGGAGCGGACCCGATATCCACGCAATTCAGGTGCTTTCTACGCTTTTCCACTCTGTTTTATGTCTTTTTAATATAATGAGGACATTGCATTAGATAGGCATGGGGGGGATGGATATTTATCTTTGAATTCATTCGTCAGCTCCGTAGATTTGTTTTATTTTATATAAAAAAAAAAAATCAAAATTAGGAAAGAGAATTTGGGTTTAAGAAAATTTTCAATCTTAAGAAATACTATATTATGTTCTGAACACAAAGACCCTTCAGGTCTTTGGACTTAATCAACCTATGTATCCACTAAAATGTGGATTTGTTTTTCGAGTTCTCGCCAACCTGAATTTAATTATAATTGGAATAAATAAGTTTGGGTGATAAGTACACGACTTGTCAACCCGCCCTCTGATTTAAGGGAATTTTGAGTTTTAAGCATCTACACACTTTCTTTGCACTGACTCGTTGTTTGGCGATTTTAACGGAAATTGGGTAGCTAATGAACCTTCTAGGGTGATATGGCTGGCAAGTTATCATGGGTAACAGCCCATAGGTAGGTTGTCCAGAGCCCAGTCACTGGACCTTTCTCTTTTTGCTGCCTTTAGGTAAATCTTAGACCAGGGAAGCCACCTACTTAAAAAAAAAAAAAAAAAAAAAAAATCAAAAAGGAGAAAAGAACAAAAAGAAATAAGCCACACTTCGCCGCACGAGTATGGCTGGCAAGTTGTCGGTGGTAACAGCTCATCGACCGGTTGTCCAGAACCCAGCTCAGAAAATGCACTAAAAATTCCCAAAACACTTAGGAAGGAGCGGAGAAGTAGAATAAACCGGGGAGATATACACTGGATTCACCCTTGTGTTGACCCCGTTAAAAAAATAAAAGTAGGGAGAAAGCTACCGGTTGTAAAGATACACCTTTAGGCAGAATTCTTTTTGAGGTCACCTAGAGGCGTAGAAATCCGAAGTCCGTTTTAATTGCCGGTCAACGAGTCTATCACAATCACAATAAGATGCTTAAAACTTAGGGTTCTCATCAAATCTTGGGTGAGTTGAATGGCCGTAGAAAGCCACTCTTAAACCCTAAAATTTGAAAATCCAAAAAAAAAAAAAAAAAAGAGAGTAAAAATAGAAAAAGAAATTTTTCTTTGAATAAGGCGAGGCTTGAGGCGGTCTGCATTTTGGCTGATACCCGGGCACTGTTGTGTCTTTGAAAGTTCAGTTCTTAAGTAGACAATTTCTTAATGATTGAAAATAACTCAGGTCCAAATAATCTAACCTAATTCTTTTATAAATAGCATATAGTTTTTGCTAGGGACTAGCAAAAGATAGGCATGGGGGTATGATGTAAACACATTTACACTACTTAAAATGTCTATTTATTCATGTTCTTAAGCATAGGATTGCATTTCATGATATAAATATTGCATTACATGCATCATCTTGCATTTAGAGTAGTTTGAATAAAATGGAGGTTAATTGTCTCCTTTTATGTGCTTGGACAGGGCAAATATTTTATCGGGGCCTCGGATCAAAGATCCAACCGTATGGATATGATCAGGGCGACGATTGGAGTTCAACGACTCCAAGATCGCCCTAATCAGGAATCCGTAGCATCAGATAGAGACCGGGGAACCCTAGAAGATCAAGGGCCAGGATGGTGTAAATCTGCACTTCAGATGGAAAATCCGACCACACGGATGAATTCGGATCGACGATCGCAGCCGAACGACACAAAAATCGAGTCAATCCGACATCCGTGGCACCATCTACAACTTCCAGAAGATGGACGGCCAAGATGGCGCCACGTGGCGCCATCCCAGCCGCCCAATCGACCGCAGGAGTCTTGTGAAGACCGCGCACCATCTCCTCTCCGCCGTTGGATCTCGATCCAACGGCTGCGGTCGCTCGCGCTTAAAAACGTCCGCGCGACCATTTCGCCCGCGTAGCGCAGCGGCGACGCAGCTGCGGGCGAAGCGGAGGTCGCGGGTTCGAGCCGCGGTGAGGGGGTGGAAGGCGCGGGCGAGCGGGCGCGCACGAGCGTCAGATGAAGATCCAACGGCCGCGCGCGCCCGATAGCGCCGACGCGCAATTGGACGCTCTGGTGAACGCGCGATCACACGCGGGCGGTGCGCTACGCAGCGGGCGCGGACGCGTTCTAAGCCGTCCGATCTCGCGATCGGACGGCTGAAAATCAAGCGACGTGCGTATGCGTTACGCGCGCGGCCAGCCGAGCGGGCGCGCGTGGGCGCGGCGGCGACGGCGACGGCGGGGCTTTAGCGACGGTTTTATCCGTCACTAAAGACCCCTTATTTATTATTTTGAAGATGTAATGTCCATTTTGCCCCCACTCCTTGCAACTATAAAAGGAGACCCCCTCCATACGAAATTTTCATCCCTTCCTTCTCCTCTCTACCTCTCCAAAGCTCAAGAGAAGCTTGTCCCACACCCGGGATGCTTCTCGCGAGATAAAGTCCAAATTTTCGTCCCCCTTCGGAAGTGGATCCCGCGACGACGACGGCGTACTGCTTCGTTCCCGTTCTTCTGCTTCGTCCTCCTTCGTCCCGCTTCGTTCTCCTTCGTCCAGGCGTCGTCCCGTCCGGCTCGTCCTCCAAGCGACCGTCGAGGAGGATTCTCTCTCCCTATTCTTTTTACTGCTTTCTAGTATAGATTTACTGCTTTCTAGAGTAGTCTATTCGTCCTCCGAGCGATCGTCGAGGAGGACATTTCTCCCTCCATTCTTTTAATGCTTTCTAGAGTAATTGTTTTATGTTTTCTAGTTGTAAGGAACGAACTCTTTTATGATAAATTCCTTGTCTATTCTACATCTCATTTTGATTTCCATGTATAGTATTCTTTCTCTCTCTCTTACTCCCTCTCTCTCTTTTATTTGTTGTAGATACTTAGATAGTTTAAATTAAATTTCTTCGTGACAAAATAAAAAAAACGAAACGCGAAGTTTTTAAATCAAACGTTCGCCTCCCTGTGTTCGACCCGGAATTCTTATTTCGGTATAAATTTTATTTGTTGAACACGAATCCTTCGCTTTCGAACTACAACGACGGGTTTTCCAAAACCAAACACGTTAGCGTAGATTCTCGTTCAACATTCACCTTGGCCGTCACAGCCCACTTGGTAGCCATGTTAGCCACCCTAGAAGAGCCGTTAGGCCCAGCAACATCTGCAGGAGCACCGCCACGTAGGACAAAGGTACTCTCGAGAAGCTCCACCTGTTCAAAACCATAGGCGGGTATAAGGAGAAAATTCCTCTCCAAAATATAGGTAAAGGGAAAGCAAGAGAAGTCTTACTACTCGAAGGCAATAGTAGAACACGTTCAAATTCATGCCGACCGGCCGGGAGGTAGCCCAAAATACGACATCCTCCAAATGTAGAATCACTTGCCTCTCCACACTAAAGCCCCTGCTCGAGCAGCCTGAGCCGCCCAAACTGCCTGCCTAAATCGGAACCACCCAGCCAGGCACGGGGCCTCCACTAGCAGCCTCTAGAATGGATCACTTGGTAGATCTAACCGTTTTCCCGATCAGCCTAGGCCCCCCTCGGTTGTAAGGATCCACCAGCATCCTCACCCCTGAAGAGCTTCACCTATAGTGCGGCTGCGCAAAAAGATTCCCACTAAGGAAGCCACCAATGACGGCCACCTCCTGTGCCAGCTGGGAGAAGGCACTGGCTGATCCAAATGGGGCAGTGGAGGCACCGGCTCCACCTACCTAGGCCATCTCCGCTGAAGTAGCAGGCGGAGAGTCAATGACTATAAACCCTTCTGGCAGTCCTAGCAGGCCTACGGGGAGTCCACTGGGGCTTCCCCCACCTTAGCCCCATTCGAACTCTCACGAGCGGACACCGTCAGCTACACACTACTTGAACCCCTCTCTAGGAGCTTAAGAGGAGTCTCCGCTTTCTCCTTAGTCCCCTCCCCCTCCTTCCTCTTGGGCTCCTTGGAGCGGGAGGGCTGGCTCCCCTCTCTCTGCTCCATAGGCCTCCCCCCCCCATGGTGCAACCAATGGTGGGAGGAACCGCTACCTTAACACCTGAGAGTGTCCGGCCGAGCGAACCGACCAAAGGCTGCAAAGAAAGAATAGAAACGTCAAGCTATTAAGTAATGAGCGAGGAGGATATGCGTTCTAAAGCTATCACCTCCCCACTACTTACATGGCGTGGGATAGGAATTCGCAACACATGACAAAGCCACCCGGGCATCTTCCAGCTTGAGCTTTGAGCGAGCAATCGACCCAACGTTAACAATCTTATCGTTGTCCACTTGAGTAGCCAAATCAAGCTCCTTAGCCTAGGCAGCAGGGTCTTATTAAACGGACCTTGCCAGATATAAGGGATGCCATGACCCTCGTCATGGAGGACAGAAAAAATGGTGATCCTACCTCTTCAAACTGTCAAACAAATCAACTATCTGATATTTTGTATGCCGGTTGTACAGCATATAAGTACTTGATGGGGGCTTGTTCTTCTTAAACTTATGGGGCATAAGCCCAAAAAGTAGGAGGAATAGACCCAGGCGGGGGACAATCCACGAATGGAGGTAGATAATAGTACAAGTGTTCAAAATCAGCCAATAATTGAGGCTAAGCTATGAGGGGGTCAGGCAGTAGTAACAAAGGAATGAACACAAGAATGGATTCAAAGGTATCCGAAGGTCATATTGTATGCCATATTTACAAATGATGAACAATTCCTGAGACCCGTCCAAGCATAGGTGAGTCTACGACCAACCGAGGTGAAACGAAACTCCATCGAGGCCATACTCATCAGAAACTCCCTAATGGTGGAATGACTGTGAAAGTCAGAAGCAAAGGTGTAAAGGTCCATTGTCTCAGACAAGATGCCAGATGAGGAAAAGACAGACTTACCCTTGCTTGCGAGTCCAGACATGACAAACAACGTCTTCAACACTCACTGGGAAAAGATGCTCCGAGAGCTCTACCTCCTCACGCCTCGCCTGAGAAGAAAGAGACCGCACCAATGATGAAGAACACTCAAAAAGGGTAGATGGGGGTATTAACTATGCCCCACACCCCCTATTTATAACCTCCATAGTGGGTGGTTCCCCCCTTGTGGGGTGTAAATTTCAAAAAATGAAATCCCACGGATATGATGTGGGTTTCAAAATATACCACCTTAAGGTAGGGATACCTCGGTAATCATTACCAATATTAAATGCTCGTGCCCGCATATCATGCACAGCATTAATGCAGGTCATATCCCTGGCAAGCGCAGTATCTTAGGCCCTTACGCCTCATCATGACGGTAATTAATACCGATTTTGTCATACAACAAGACAAAAATCAAATCCCGTAGTAATTGGCCATCACGTGCAAAAGGTGGCACATACGTCACACTTACTCCCAGGAAGCCACCTCTTAAGGCTGGCAAAAAATAGGCGACCACACCTAAAAGCCGTCTCCTAAGGCCAGCAAGAAACATGCAAACACGCCTGAAGCCCCCTCTTAAGGTCAACAGTAAAACAGGAAAACATGCTTAAAGCAGCCTCTTAAGGCCGACAAGAAACAGGCGACCATGCCTAAAAGCTACCTCCTAAAGTCGGCAAAAAATAGGTGAATGCGACTGAAGCCGCCTATTATGGCCGGCAGTAAAATAGGCAAATGCGCCTAAAGCCTCCTCTTAAGGCCGACAAAAAATAGGCAAATGTTCCTGAAGCTACCTCTTAAGGCCTACAGAAAAACAAGGGACCATGCCTAAAAGTCGCCTCCTAAGGTCAGCATAAACGCGGGCACACTTGCACATGTTCCCTTTATCAATAAGCCACCTCCCATTGGCCGGTGAAAACTAAGGCATATCTCGCCTCTAACCTCTTTACAACAGAATTGCCTCTCTAAAGATAGCAGCACTAAGGTTGCCTTGGCCGCCTACAATTGCAACTCCTGCTTCATAAAAAATGCTCCCTCGCTTTAACGAAAAATCTGGGAAACCATTTAGGGGAATCACCTGCTGCGGAGTTTTAAATACTTTAATTACTCTCTCAGTAGCACTCACTAGCTAGAGAGTAAGGGGCATATGATGAGGGGCAAAAGCCACTCCAACAAGGGATCTGGCTACCCGAATGTGAGGTAGGCAGGCAGGTCCGACCTACCTCCACCCAGGAAAATCCAAATATAGGTAGGTCCAAATAAACCTGACTTGCCAGAAAATTCGGTACCAACTAATGATAGGGTGCCGACAGAAAAGTCCAACACGGTCATACCAAGAATAAATGATGGCATGGCCGCAGCAATTAATATCCTGACAACATGCATGCCCTGACAATGGACGTATCCTGTCAGAATATCCTATGGCAGGATCAACCCCTAACACTATAAATAGCTAAGAGAGGCCCTCGAGGCCCTCTCTCAAGCAATCAAAGAGAAAAAAAAGAGATTGTATTATCACTTATTACTAGTGAATAGTTGGGAGCATCGCTCTCCCCCCAAACATACACCCTTTGTGGTAGAACTGGGTTACCAACCCTCTTGTCTTATTGTGATTGCTTGTTTCTAAATTATTAAGTCAAACCCTCTAATCACTTAGGAGGTCCGATGAACCTGCGGTCAGTGGTGATGAATTGAGAAAGGAGATCTCCAGCTGATGAAGAATCCACTAGTAGGACTCTTGGGACATCCCCTAGAGTTATGTGATCCAGCTTGATGTGGATGAAGGGAGAGAGATGAGTCCACCTCTATCACAAACGGCGAGGAGTGAAGAAGAAGCTGGAGAGGAAAGAAAGGATCAACTCAAAAGGTGCAGGAGGGGAGCCGATCCCTCATGCAGGGGTCTAAAGGGGTCTTTAAATAGGCACAAGGTGAGAAGAGTGACTAGGAGTCATGGGTTTAAGTCGTTTAGGATCTACAACCGAAGAGAGTGTTGAGGAGCGTAAGAATGATTAGAACAAAAGATAGCTGTTGGATGTGATCTGCAAGTTGTTGCGAAGGCATGTGCACCGACGCTGCCTGGTTGAATGAGGATTAGTCACCTGATCAATGGATCAAAGAACGGACGGGTGTTGTAGCATGAGTTCATCGATTGTGAGCAGTATCAGGTGCTGCTCACCCAGGTCTATTGGGCTTTTTGCATGAGAGGCCCAAAGACACGAACTAGTGTGAAAATTACAAGATGAGCCCATTAGTGATAAGAAACATAACCAAGCAGTCCTTGAAGGCTTTCAAACAAGTCCTTAACAAGTGTTAAGTGAATAAAATATGAAGGCTTGAGGAATGCATGTATATCAAGGTCCAAATGATGTTCAAATACAATGAACTTTTTATGGCATATGAATTAAACATATTAAAATAAAGTCCAACCAATGATTTGTTCTTTCAAGCTCAAATTGTGTTCAACTGGCATGCAGATCATCTATAGGTATAGAATATCTCAAAATTGACCTAGTTATGCATTTTTAGCACAAATTTACTGTTTTAGGCCTTTTTCCATAAATCGCACACTTAACCCATTTCTTATGTTAATTGATAATGTTTTAACCTCATTTCTAACCTAACTTAGGCATTTTAGCTATGATGAGTCACACCCAATCAATGTCTCTGCTAAGATGTCCAGGCTCTCTTGAGATTGCTCTTAAGTCCGTTTATCATGCCCTTTCCACCTCTACTATTACTTCTCTTTTGCATGTTGAAGTGGACTCTACTTTGCTCTATTACCAATGGAATGGGAAGGTTTAAGTTGCATGGTCGACTAGAAGAGATTTTTTGGGGCTTCAATCACATAGACATCAAGTTTACTCCCTATCATATGTGCATCCCTTGGTGAAGCTCCCGTCAACTAGAATTCCAAATCTTGAAGATGGTGATTTGCGGACTTTTTAGTCTCCTTTGGAGCTGCCTTTTAGAAGTCAGGGCATCATTTAGCTTGATAGAATCCAACTGTCGTATGTTATACCTTGAATTGTTGGTGGGTGGTTGGATCATTTTTGGGTGCTCGTGTTCATTTGTTTTCATTTTGTTTATGTACTAAGCCACGAGTTATGATTCTTTTGTCTTTTCTATTGTACTTGACAGGTTTTAGTCTAATCCCCCCTGTCAATTTTTTAGTTGCCCCTAGAGAGTGGAAGATGTATAAGATAGACTCTTGCTTTTATTATAAAGAGAAGGTAGAAAAAGAAGATGAGAAAAGGCATTGGGTGGTTGGTGGAGAGGGAGGGGGAGGTGTGTTGTATATAGGATGCAAGTGCAATTCCAAGCATTTCATGAAGTTTTTATGTAAGGTGGAAGATTCGCACATCAATCCCTCCAACTTATAACTTATGTTAAACCTTGATCCATCAACTTTATTTGATGGTTAATAGACTTGTAACCACATTTTTATTAATGAAATTAAGTCCTTTTTAATTCCATGGCCGTAGGTGTCAAATTAGGACAAATACTCCATTGTTTTAGCTTAAAATGACCCCAATTAGACTCTATTTCCTTAACTAAGGCCTAATTTGAATTTGAGCCCTTACAATTTAAAAGTTGACCTATTAATTATCTGGTCAATTGTGGGATTTCTGCTCTGATTTTCTTCTAACATAGAAGGCTATCTTTTCTATTATTTGTTAGAGATTTAAGGAGTGCTTTGATAACTCTATGGATTATAATTTCTCAAAATATTCTATCAAGGACTATAAGCTCCTTTCCTTAGCTAGATGATGGAAGATACGGATAGCCAAATGTAAATAAAAGTTGGGAAGGCTAGGGATAAGCAAGGAGAACTAAAGCTATTTACCTTTATCATTGTTACTCTTCTTTAATTGAGAGTAATGCTCGTAATTTTTAACCATTAATTGATAGATTTTTGTATTCACTTATGCCATTGGTCAATCATAATAAAATTTTCTTGCATGTTACTTAATTTAACAAATTTTCAATATGTGTTCTTTGCAGGGATAGATTTGGTAGGATGAAGCTATACCAAGCAAAGTTCCTGCTATCAACGTCGTACAGATGGAAGTCTATGTCGTGCTGTTAGAAACCAATATAATGTTTAGTTAGTGGTATTAAGAAAGTGAAATAAATAAAGGAATCAGAGAAAAGTGGAATAACAGTGAAATTAATTAAATGGCTTTAGTGGTTAGGACATTTCAAAGATTATTTTGTTAGAAATAGGGAATCATTTACCAATAAACTAATTTTATCCTTACGATCGATGGATTACGTTTATTCTAAAATTAAAGACTTCATTTCGAAATTAAACTAACCAGACACAAAATAACCAACCTTATTCCACTTAACAACCGCCACCCAAGAGAACCAAGGAACTTTTTCTGATGGATCCTATTTGCTCTGCCGTTCCTCACTTCAAGTTCTATGCGTCTATAGACTCTCACTAGTTCCTAAATACTGCGATAGGATACATATGCAATGAACTTAAACTTTTTAATTGGGAACCTAATTCATTTTGGACTATTAGATAATATTTATTATCCCTCGATGATGCTACTAATATGTATATTCCCAGATCTTATCACCTTACTACCCATGGCCTTGACCTCTTAGTTGGAAAGCAAATTATCTCATACATATAATAGTTTCAAATAAAAAAACAGGTCAATGCATGAAATATACACAGGCTATGTATGTTCCTTTTCGCTGAATAATAAACAACTCTTAGCTTCTTTTTTTTCTTAAATAAAAAGACAAAAGGTGGAATGGACATATAGGTCTAAGATAAACAATATATGTCATGTACTTTGAAATCGAATTGACGGGCAGAGATGATAAACAAAGGAATCTCAATGCACTTTAAATAGTCTAAGATAAATATAAAGATCTCACAAAAAAATGCACCTGCAGAATCGAATTATCAATGGGGCTAATAAAACAAAAACACATGAGAGATTTTATTTTTTTACCTCCCATAAATGGCTTAGATTTTCATCCATATATTTTTTGTTAGAACTTTGTTTGTGCTAAATATTTTTTAAAAAGTAGAGAAGAAAAGATAAAAAGAAGGAAACGAAATCCCTCAAAAATGTTGGCCGTGATTCCCCAGACAAGGTAGAATGATAATGGAGTAGACCATACACAATAGTTACGAAAAAATAAGCAATCACATAATTCATCTAACCCTACCTCTTTTTATATAGAGAGAGAGGTGGGTGCAAACTACATACAACCCCATAAAGAAGACAACATATAATACCACACCACACACACAACACATAACCACATAATTGCCTGGATTTTGTAACACTCTCCCTCAAATTGAAGCATAGATATCGATCATGCTCGATTTTGATACACATGTATCAAATGCAAATCTAGCTAGTAGTTTGGTGAAGATATCAGCAGTCTGAGCCTCTGAGGTAACCTGGGAGGTAAAGATAAATCTCTTCTGAATCAAATCTCTTGTGTAATGACAATCTACCTCCACCTGTTTAGTGCATTCATGAAATATGGGGTTGTTAGCAATATAAGTAGCAGTCTTGTTGTCACATCGCAGTTACATAAGCCTATCAATTTGTATATGTAGATCACTCAACAAGGATCTCACGTACATCAATTCTGTTGAGATCTAAGTCATAGCACGATATTTAGACTCAGCACTGGATCTGGACACTGCAGTCTGCTTCTTACTCTTCCAGGTGAGCAGATTCCTTGTAGCATACATACAAAAACCTTTGGTAGATTTCCTATCATCATGGCTACCTGCACGATCTACGTTAGAGTATCCAACTACAATCATAGATGGCCCTCTAGTGAAGAGAAGACTCTATCTTGATGCTCTCTTCAAGTACCTGAGTACTATCATGGCTGCATCCCAGTGATGTCTAGTAGGCCTCTCCATAAACTGACTTAGCTTTCCTACTGCAAAAGAAATATCCAGCCTACTAATCGTCAAGTAGAGCAACTTCCCCACCAGCTGGCGATACTGTCTACTATCACTGGTTCTACATCACTGTCATATAGTCGTGTCTTAGGATTCATGAGAATATTTATTGGCTTAGCTCCCAGCATACCTGTCTCCTTTAGCAAATCAAAGGCATATTTCCATTGAGATAACACAATACCACGCCTACTACGAGCGACTTCTATCCCAAAGAAATATCTCAATGGCCCTAAATCTTTCTTCACAAACTGATTTGCCAAAGTCTGTTTGATCTCAGCCACACCTACTATATCATCACCAATGACAATCAAGTCATCAACATAAACCAAAAGAAAAATAATACCTTTCCATGTCTTCCTGATAAACAAAGAATGATCTGCAAACAATCTGGTGAACCCCACAGACTCTACTACTTGAGAGAGCTTCTGAAACCAAGCTCTTGGTCTCTACTTGAGGCCATTAATGGCCTTCTACAATCTGCATACACACTCCCCTTGAACCTTGTAATAGGGAGGTTATTGCATGTAAACCTCCTCCTGTAAATCCCCATGGAGAAAGGCATTCTTCACATCAAGCTAGTGAAGATGCTAATCTCGCTAAACTGCCACTGAAATCAGAATCCTCACTGTAGATAGCCGAGCCACCAGTGAGAAAGTGTCAAAGAAGTCCACCCAATAGATCTGGGTGAATCCTTTGGCAACAAGTTGGGACTTGTACCGTGCAACTATCCATCTGGATTGTACTTGATGGCAAACACCCATCTGCAGCCAACTACTGTAGCACCCTTTAGTAGAGGTGTAACCTCCCAAGTACCATGAGAAGTAAGATGTTAAGGTGATAGAGGAGCTTTAAGATGTGTTCGTTGTAGTACACTCCTCAATCGCACAACAAAACATTTAAATTTATATGCTCAGATTCAGGAAATAGAGTCCGAGATCATTTACAGGGAGAAAATGTGGAATTCACACATTAATCTTAATTTAAAATAGATGAGCACAATCAATTGATCATCAAAATAGATATGCAATGAATGAAACTGATTAGATTGATATTTAATGTAATCTAATGCATCTCAGAAGATGAAGAAACAAAAAGAATAAAGAAAATCTAAAAAGTGGCGATTTAGATTACCAATTAGGTCCTCTAATTAAGTATGCATCTCATATTCAAATAATCAAATAGTATCTCAATCAACTTAACTTAGGCTCTCAAATCATCCAACAATAACCAGAATCAATCAGACATCGCCCAAGGTATATCAGACGACTTAAATGTCAATAGAACACAGTGCCTCATAGAAGGCACACAAGCACGAGGCTCTTAAGGGAGCCTTCTCCTTCTTCTCTTCTTCTTAAGCCGTTAAGCACAGGCCTTCTTCAGAGGCTAAGTGTCGAGAGCCTCTGCTTCTCTTCAGCACAAGGGCACAAGGATAGTGTTGAAGCGATTTATCGAGGGTTTATATTATCGTCGTCGTAGTTCAAATCCTCAATTGATCGAACAACAAATATAATTTATAACTCAAATATCTAAAATGAAGTCCAAGTCGAACACAGGGAGCAAGTGTTGTAATTCACGCGCTAATCAAGATGAAAATGTAAATGAGCACAAGAAATTAAGCCAATAATGATATTCAATAAATAATAATTACTTAAATCTAATATTCAATGTAAAACATGAGTATATCAAGAGTTTAATATGACAAAAAAAAAGCTAAGGCAAAATAATGGTGATTTAGATCACCAATTATTAGCCTAACACATATATATACTAATTACTCAATGAATCAAATAAATGCACAGTGGCCTGAACCACTTAAACCATAATTCCATGCCAGCAGTGCACAATATTAGAGCCAATCAGTCGTCGGCTTCTTGGATCAGAGACTTAAATGTCGCCCTGCTACAGTGCCTTCAAGAGGGCTTCTTCTTTTCCTCTTCTTCTCTTAAGCTTCTTCTTCTTCTTCTTCTTTTCTTCAAGTCTTCTCCTTCTTCTTCTTTACTTCTCTGCATCTCTTTCTCTTCTTCAAACACGGCCTCCCTTCTTTCTCTTCTCAAAGTCTTCTCCTCTTCTTTTTCTCTCTCACGCACAAGGGAAGACAATCTCCTCAGCGACTAAGTGTCATGCAATGGCTGCAGGAGCAAAACCCTCCTCCCCTACTCTCTCTCTCTCTTTCCTACCTCTTCTCTTCCTCAGATAGTCAAACCTTAATCGGGTATACGAATCATGCAATATCGGGTCCAGGCTCACCTGCAATGGGTAATGAGAAAGGAGTGAATAGATTAGGTGGGTCGGGTGTGCAGGTGAAGGGGGCCTCACCCCCGTGTCTCGAGGCAGTAAGCCATAAATAGAAAAATAATTTAACTACGAGCAATCACTTATCCACGCCCGATGTAGGACTAAATGTCCCTCTTCCTTCTCGCGCGAAGCAGCAGGCGATTCTTCGTTCAATTGCAACAGTTGCAGAGGGTGTGGCTCTCAATTAAAGACCTGGCATGTACTTGGGGTGTATCCGCACGTCCTGGAGCTATGACCTACGACTATCGTGGTTAGAACACCACGAACGCAGTCAGAGAAGACAACACAGATGCGGAGCTTCGACGTGGTACCTGAAATAAACAATACGGCCACATTAAAAGAGTCCACGAGCATCGCCGGAGGGTGTGGAGTGTGATGGTAGTGGTTGCATGGCGTGAGAACATGTGTAGTTGTCAAGCAAAGTCGAAGATGGTGGTACAGCAGTGGGTTGTTCGGTGGAGGTTTGGAGGGGTGAATAGCCCTAAATAGGAGAGGGCTTTTGATGGTGGATGGACGGCAAATCTTTTGGAAGGTTTGGCGAGGTGTGTGGTGCGGTGGAATGACGGGAAGACCTCACCAGAGGTGTGGCCGGAGAGGAGGAAGATGGAGGTGAACGCCGATGTCAAGGGTTTATTTTTGGGTTTTGCATAGAGGGAATTAACCTAAGGATCTAAGGGAACCTAACTAACCCTAAACTAGCAGTTGAAAGGGAAGGGAAGGTGACGGCTTTGATTGGCCAGCACCGGAGAAGAGAATGCTCTGGTGGAGGTGCAGCAAGGAAGAAAGTGACTTGAGAGCCCCTGATTTGGTTGTCGAGAGGTGGAAGAAGTCGGGGAAGAATGTGGCACTCCCAATTTAGTCGTTGGGAGGCTGTAGGACGACGGAGGGAGACTCTCACAAGAGAGAAGGCAGAGCGAGCCAGAGAGAGGAAAAGAAGACTTGTGGCTTAAAACCTTGCTAAGGAGGTAAGGAAATGCATGAGGGATCTTTTTATAGGACTTAGGGGGTGTTTCAAGCTTGGAAAGAAGCTTTCAAGCTTGAGAGCTTTGTGCACAAAATGATACCCGAAACTTTCATGCATTCATATGAGAGATTGGGAAAGACTTAGGGTCTAAGGACGGATTCATTTGGAAGAGAGTTCCTCAAGGAATCTCTGTTTCAAATTTAGGATTGATTGATTGAGAATCGAGCGAGAAAATCTTGCTCAAATCTCGCCGATGAGCTGCAGCTATTCCTAATGGCAGTAGGGGCCTGTTACGACTCGATCCCAGATCCCTACAGGACCCGAAATCGGTCTGCCTCGACTAATCCTAAGACCTAGTCGTCCAACGAGAAATAACTAAAAGTAGAAAATAATTCACATCCACACATGCAATGTAACTAGGCAGAAAGAAATAAGAGACAATAAAAAAAATAGAGCGAAATGGTATATCAAAGTTACAAGCCATCACAACTACGACAGAGAAAAGTACAGTGGAAAAAAATAACTGAAACAGTGTTACATAGAACAAAAATACTCATTACTACAACAGGAGCTAAGGAAAACAGTAAGAAACGTAGCTAAGGCTAGACTCGACTGGGCCAAGCTCCCTCTACAGCCGGTGGTGCTGGCTGCTCAACTCCCTAACCTGAACAAGGTTATAAAATTTTCAGAGTCGGCGAACGCTGAGTAGAGTGGTAATTTAGCCATTTACATGTAATTAAGGCAAGCAATTAATTTATGCAATTAAACAACTATCCATTTTCATTTAGTTCAACCAAGTACTGCTAATTTGTTACTCCTTTATTTACTTAAACATTTCTTGATCTGGCCTGTTCCTCATGGGAATGATCTTGATTACAGTCTTTTCCATGATGTAAGAGGTAGACGTGGTGCTCTCCTGGCTGGGAGAGTCTCCCGTGGTAATCCTATACCCAGTCAACCATCTTGAGGTCACGGTCACGACATAGCAGTGACTACGGCACGTGTGATAAATGCACGGGTAACTATCCTGCACTGGCACGTGGTCAGTCGTTTCCGCTAGCGGGTACGTCTAAAGGTACAGCACAGAACAGTACAGGGCCTTGCCCTCTTAGAACAGAACAAGGGTCTCGCCCCTCCACAATCTGCGTACCCTCGTCCGACTATCCCGGTTTGCCCAGTGGACCTTACAAGAGTCAGTGTAGGGTGGCTAGTCCTAACCCTGGGCCCCCTAGGGCGGCTAACTCCCTCCCTACACTAATTATCTCACCTCGGTACCACGTATATGAGGGCCAAACTGAGTCGGTGTAGAGTGTCTAGGCCTGACCTAGGGGCTCATCCCAACGGGAGGCTAGTACCCCTCTACACTAAAGGGACAATGGCTCTCCTTAGTACCGCATACACAAGGGCCACCTCACTTCCCGTCTACAGGAGTCCTCCTAATTCCTCGTAGGGTTCATGCTGATATTTCTTTCGTTTCATAATCCAAACTTTCATATTTCTCTATTCACGTTTCTGGTTCCATTCTTAAAATAGGCAGCTCATGATTTTCCAACTAACAAGGCATCACTTAAATAACCGGTACATTTGCTAGCATTTAAAGTTTTACAGGCATCTTAAGTAACTAGTGTAGCTCAACCATACTCATGTGTTCCTACCCTAGGGTTCATTCTCATCCTAGGGTTCTACATGTTTCTCAAGTATACGGCATAGCTCAAACCATACTCATATGTTTTTACCCTAGGGTTCATTCTCATCCTAGGGTTCATTCAAGTTATTCTAAGCATGCAGTTAATTTATTTAAATCATAATATTAATGTAAACCACTCTACTGGCAAATACAAGAGGAATGGGGGCTCGGATCATAGATCCCGTCGCCTCTGCGGCTCCCGCGTACTCAACTGGCTGGAGACCTATACAATTGAACATCCACATCAAACGAGTCCAAAACTATATACAAGTGACACTAACTCGTAGTGAAACTCAAGAGAAAAACAATGGTACTTCGTTTGCGGAAATCTGATTCCGTTTGGGCCCTAAACAAGCCAAAAACACTCACACTATCCAAAATCAGACATCTGGATCTAGTCCCAGATGTCTTAAAGGACGTCAAAACCTACCCTGGGTTCCCTGCAGCTACCTCGGACGTCCGGACCCCTCCGCAATCATCTGATGTGAGTTCCAAACGTCGAACTCTTCTTCCGGTCATCTAGAGTACAGTCAGACGTCTGGTGATGTGTCCAGACATTCAAAAGCACCTCGAAGGGTGCACCCCGCACCTTTCCAATGGCCTGCCTCCTGCGTACGTATTCACAGACCTTAGAAAAGGCTGAACAGGATCCCAATGGTGAGGCCTGCATGGCCGTAACCGCACAAAAGCATGTACCTTAACACTGAGCGTGCTTTCAAACGTCCGGCTTCAGCCCCGGACATCCTTCGACTATTCCAGACATCTGGGATGTGCTCTAGACGTCTGATACTGGAAAATATCCAGTACGCAGAACCTCACGAGCCTTCTTCTTCGCGCAGAACCCCTCCACGCCGCCCGCAACTGCTACGCCGGCAGCTTCAGGAGGCCGCGAGCGCACCTCCGCGAGCTCCTCCTCGAGCACGAGCTCCTCCCACACTCTCACGACTCCCTTGCAAGCTCCTCCTCTCGAGTTCTCCTCTCCTCCTCCATGTCTCGTCTCGTCTATCTCTCTCTCAGCTTCCTCTCCTCTCGCTGCACTAGAAGGAAGGGAGGAAGGAAGGATAGAGGTGGTGGCTGGTGGAGATGAATGGAGTGGCGTGGAAGAGGGGGGTTTAAATAGATAGAGGGTTAGGGTTTGGGGTGAGGAGAGGGGGGTCTACGTGCGTCTGTGAGCGCAGAAAAAGAACAGCAGGTCCGGTTCTTCCACTTTCAGACGTCTAATCCTCCATCCAGACGTCTGGACAGACGTCTGACGGCTCATCCAGACATCTTAAACAACCCAAAATGGCCACAAGTCATTTTAGGACCTAGATGTGAAGGTGATGACAAGTTAGGGGGTCTCTGTAATATATTTTGAAAGATGATGGGTCATTTGAGAGAAGAAGAATCAGATTTGACCAAAATGCAAATTAGGTCAAGATGATCTCTAATTGGACCCAAATTTTGGTGCAAACCTCATTTGAACCCAAGGATTTTAATGGTGAAGTCAGATTTAAGTTTTCACCAAGTTTGATTGGGTAATTTACATAGAAACTTAAATTAGGGCAACTGTCTATCTGAGACTATTTTAGGTCAAAATGGATTCCAATGGTCAAATCAAAGGTATCAAACCTTAGATAATATTTTTCTATAATTTTTAGAAGGTTTAGGTGAATTTTATCCTAACCAGAACCTCAGTGAACTAAGCGGGTCTATTTTTAGGATTTCAAATGTCCATTAATTCTTGAAATACACGAAAACTCGTTTCTTTCTACACGGACCCTCTTATTAGACATTTATGAACATTTGACCTTTAATAAACCCCTAGGAAACCCTGTGATTACTCTGCATTTGGA
Organism: Thalassia testudinum; assembly: GCA_037157565.1. Lineage (NCBI taxonomy): Eukaryota > Viridiplantae > Streptophyta > Magnoliopsida > Alismatales > Hydrocharitaceae > Thalassia > Thalassia testudinum. The sequence goes on along the minus strand of JAZHRO010000058.1, from coordinate 9,071,489 downwards.
TTATTATGTTAAAATTGCATATTTACCCTTATTTTAATGTTAATCTCTCAAAATGAATATGCAGTGAATTACGATCTTCTGGCAATTATGTAGGAGCATTTATCAATGGATCATGATTAATTAAAGCTAGATATGGCTGATGATGACGTTATCATCATACCCCCATGCCTAACTTTTGCTCGTACCTTAGCAAAATCTTACGGAATTTAACTTGACTTCTGGATCATCCCTTTGATGCTCAGATCTATGATGTGTGCTTTTTCTCTAGAGACTAGGTCAAAATGACAATAATAGGCTTAGAGGTACTCAAGTACCAACCAAGATCCAAACCTGACCAGCTTTAACCTCAGTCTGTCGCGAAGGTTTCGAAGGCCTGCAAAAACTATCCAAAGGTTTGTTGGATGCAGTGGTTAAAGCATTCGTGCTTGTAACATGGTTAGTCCAGGTTCAGTTTACAGTGTATTTTTATAAGAGAGAGGGATAGAACAATTTTTGCATTTTTTGGAGAGCTTCCGCTCTCTTTTTCTTTTCTTTATTTCTATCTTCGAATTGGCTCAAAAACACGATCTGTATCAGATTCCCAGTTCCCACCATCAATCCTCGTAGCGTCCTTGGCAATTGATGCTTCGAGATAGCACCGCCTATAACAACCCTCAGAACCATGACTTTCGGCACTTCGAGATAGTGCCGCGTATGGCATTCTGTAGCTAAATTCAGGCCCTAGCAAACAACATTTCGGGATAATCTTGCCCATTGCACCTAAATCAGCACAAGGTGCTTACATGCCCCCGGTAGGATATTTAGATATCGTAAGAGACAAGCACCGAGGAGATAATATGTTATTGCGCATCTTCGAGGGGAATTTCTTGCCTCTCCGCACTGGGAACTAGTCCAAATCAACTTATGTTTATAAGTCACTCCTAATCTAGGTAGCTTTTTCAGAAAAGAATAAACGCTTTTGCGTGATTTTGATCGATTAAGTGCACTGAACAAGACTTGTGTGTGGATTAGGGTGCTTAGGTTACCGAGCCCTCAAACCAAAGGTTAGTTAACAAGGCTAAATAATCCCTAAGCCTTAGACTTAATACATAAGCTTCTCATTTTCCTCAACCTCTTGACGACTGTTCGGATCTTAATGGATACGTGAATTTTAAGCCTAAAAACAAGCCCAAGAGGCCTAAGATCAGCACTCATACAAATCTCCATGTCTCTTAGCGCTTTTTGAATTTTATTTCTTTCTTTTGATTTGGTCTAGAACTTTAAGCAGATTCCATAATCATTTACTAAGACTAACACTTTTTGTTTCAAATTGTGGATCCTTTTTGACATTCAAATCACCTCCTCTTTTCCTCCTCAAGAATGATATGCAATTAATCTCTCAAAATTTTCCTCCCTTTCTTCCATTTTTTTGTTTTCAATTTTTTTATTTTTTTGATTTTTTGTATATGTATTTTTTTGTGAAAACCCCTCAGAAACTTGAATTTTTATGTGTTTGCACTTTAACACCCCCCCATGCCTAAGTTTTGTAATGTCCTCATTATAAACTGGATGGTAGTAAACCAGTTGGGCCCATGGGTTAGAACAGTGTCAAAGGATGGGTGAACGGGCCGAGATGATTGTTGTGGATGATTTCAAGCTCTGCTACAAATACCAAAGGTGGGATTGGTTGTTTTAAATCTGAATTCAAAGTGCAATAGATGTGAAACTCAAAAGGATGATCAGAAGGGTCTCAGGTTTTTGAAAAGACAGATTGCCTCCCATTAAGCACTAAATTTAATGCCTTCAGTCGAGCAGAAGGTGGTCAAGGAAAAGGAGTGGTCAAATCAAAAGAATTTTGTAGAACAAGCACCTTGATTAATTGCTTGGTTGGTCCAACCAAGTGCTTGTTCAGATCAACAGGCTGATGATGCAGCCCAAACCCAATCAATCTGGTAGGTTGATGGATGTCAATCAATAGATGCGGAGCCCACCAAGTATTTTGTGGTTCAAATAGATATGGCAGAGAGAATCGTGGGTTTGGCTGAGTCCAATCAGCCTGATCAGAGTAGGAATCCTCAAATGACAATGGCTCTGTAGAGGATGTGAGATCCCTACGAAAATGATCAGAAAAAGATGGGACGTGATTATCAGTCAGATCGATGTCCGAAACCCAATCAAACGATGGAGAAGAATCATGTGCCACTGAATCAAAGAGAGGTGAATCAAAGTAGAAGTTGATTTCGATGGCGGGTCGGGGTTGGAATTGGATTCGAGAAGGCTCTATATGTGTTGTAGAAAAGGTGGCATCATCAGGATTCAAATTATTGACCTTTGTGTCATAATCAAATGGCAGGTCGTGGTCGTTGAGGTCGCAAATAGGTTTGGAGTCATTATGAAACAACAGTTCCCCGAAATCAGAGTGAGATTCGAAATCAATGGAGAACTTGCGAAGATCATGTTCTGAACTCGATTCCAGATCAGAGGTTCCACCACAAAAAGGATCAAGATGTGTAGAAGCAACAACCTGACTTGGATCTATACTAATTTCAGATTCTGTGCTTAAAAAGGTGTCCTTATTAGATATAGGCTCAAGTTCTTGGTTCCTCGGATAGACCCAATTGAGTCCCAGCTCTTCCAACCCCTCAATTTCTGTATCATAGATCGTCGTGACGTTCAAAAAATTAATTTGTCTCTCTGAGGAGGTTGGAGAGGTGTATTCATCAAATACAGGCCCTAAATTGTATTCTAGCTTCAAAATCTTATTCTCATCACATTGGGCCTCATAATTATCCCAAATAGGCTCGAATCCAGATTCTAGGTTAAGGGTAAGAATTGGATTACTAGAATCTAGGCTGGGCTCTATTGGGGTGTCAGAATCATTCTCGAGAATCAACTTAACAGGATAAAGCTCGGGATTTACATTCTCGAGAAGTTCTGTTTTAAGCTCATCATTACAGGTGTCTGGGAAATCTAGGCTTAGTGAGCAACTTCAAGATTTTCTAAGGCCGGTTCAAAATTAGAAACACCTGCAATTGGATCCTCACAACCCTCATCAAGATCAGGTATGTCACCTGTTATGAAGTTTGAATTAGAATTCATTTGGGTTGGGGGTCCACAACAATTTTGAGTGTCTAACCCAAGCCCTGGGGAGGCTTTAGAATCACTCCAAGATGTCTCATAAATGGTTTCTCGTAAAAGATTTAGAATATATGCACATTGCTCATTGAGATCTTGGTGTATCTCCTAGAGTGATGGATTTGCAAAGCAATGTAAACCCTCTATTCTATGCAATTCGCAAACTTCATTAAATTCTAGTATGAGGGTCTCCTGGGTTGAACTATTTCTTAGTTGAGTAAGCAGTAGCCTAACAGAGTTCATAATGAATTTTGTTATTTCTGGGACATTAACCTAAATCATGCTGGCTAGATAATCTTCAAAATATCTAAGGGTAGCCTCAATCACTTTGTATTTTATGATCATTTTGGGATTCAGGATTCTTAATTGGTCTTCCTAAGTTGCCAGGTTGTATTTTCAAATCAGGTGGTGGAATCAAGTGTAGAATCAAACTCAGGATTAGTTTGGAACTGATTAGATCTGAAAGAAATTCCCAAGAAGATCTAATGAGGCCTCTTAGGTTAGAAACCTAAGGACCTTCTTGTGTGTGTGCTCTAAAGAGAAGATGAGGGACTGGATATTATTTGGACCCAATCAAGGCACCCAAAGATTTTGGATAACTAAGGCTATTTTGAGACGAATGATACCTCTGAATCAGAAATCCGTACACCCAAGAAATATCTGGGTAGATAGGAAAGGAGAGTCTCGCAAAGACCCCTATCCCCACGGGTTACAAGGTTTCCCCCACCTGACCTTCCTTGTCACTGCAGTTCCAAGTAGACCGAAATGTATGGACTTATGACCTTAAGTCTACCAATTTTAGCCTAATTAGTGCCTTGAATTTCACTTGATTAGAAGTTGACTTGACTTGTGACATAATTTGGAGGTTGATTGACCCACAATGTAGGTCAACTTCACCTAACCTGTCTTAAAAGATGGAGAATGAAATCTAGGTCAAGACCCAGAAATCACCCTGAATTGATTCTTAGGCTATTAGGTCCACAATTTTTAAGGTTCAAGTGAAATTAGAACCTGATTTTAGGATTTTTTCTTGATTAGATCTTTTCAAACAAGGGTATGGGTAGCACACAAATGCGGGTGGGTTAATTTCCTTTAATTCAGGCAAATGTAAACTAGCACTTCAAACCCTAATGTTAAAAATCCTAATTGGCTCTATTCCAAGTACAATTTGATCTTAAAATGTTCACCTTGAGCTTCAAGTAAGAAATATGTTAGTCTAAAGTAATTTAGAAATTAAGCGTAGTCCCTAATAGGTACAGGAAATCAAGGTAGGGATTTCTTAACAGAATCTCCTCAAGCTTCAATTAGACATAAAAAAATTTTGTAAATCAGGAAAACTTGCATTTTAAATGATGATTACTATGAAAATAAGGCAGGTAGTTCCTAATTGATTTGTTTCCTTTTTATCTTCCCAAGATTAGAGGGTTGATTAAGGAAGAACAGAAAAGTTACCTGCCCTGGAGTGGTTGAATTGCACAGAAGTTTGCCTCGTGAAGTACCTCGCAAAATTACAAGAAACAAACAGGGCAAGTTAGTGCTCAGATATAATCAAATAGAACAAAGAATAGTGGTGAATTGCACGTTGCTCCTTGGCAACGGTGCCAAAATGTTGAAGCGATCTATTGAGGGTTTATATTATCGTCGTCATAGTTCAAATCCTCAATCGAACGAACAACAAATACAATTTATAAATCGAATATCTAAAATGAAGTCCGAGGTCAAATATAAGGAGCAAGTATTGTAATTCACGTGTTAATCAAGATGGAAAAGTAAATGAGGATAAGAAATCAAGCCAATAATGATATTCAATGAATAATAATTACTCAAATCTGATATTCAATACAAAACATGAGTATCTCAAGAGTTTAATGTGACAAAAAGAAAGCTAAGGCAAAATAATGATGATTTAAATCACCAATTATTAGCCTAACACATATATATACTAATTACTCAGTGGATCAAATAAATGTACAGTGGCCTAAACCATTTAAACCATAATCCCACGTCAGCAGTGCACAATGTCATAGCCAATCAAATGACTTAAATGTCGCTCTGCTACAGTGCCTTCAAGAGGGCTTCTTTTCCTCTTCTTCTCTTAAGCTTCTTCTTTTCTTCAAGTCTTCTCCTTCTTTACTTCTCTGCGTCTCTTTCTTTTCTTCTTCAAGCACGGCCTCCCTTCTTCTTTCTCTTCTCAAAGCCTTCTCCTCTTCTTTTTCTCTCTCACGCACAAGGGAAGCCAATCTCCTCAGCGACTAAGTGTCGCGCAATGCCTGCAGGAGAAAAACCCTCCCCTCCCCCATTCTCTCTCACTTTCTTACCTCTTCCTCTTCCTCAGATAGTCAAACCTTAATCGGGTATACGAATCATGCAATATCGGGTCTAGGCTCACCGGCAGCGGGTGATGAGTGAGGAGTGAATAGCATAGGCGAGTCGAGTGTGAGGGTAAAGGGGACCTCACCCCTGTGTCTCGAGGCAATAAGCCATAAACAGAAAAATAATTTAACTGCGCGCGATCGCTTATCCATGCCTGATGTGGGACTAAATGTCCCTCTTCCTTCTTGCGTGAAGCAGCATGTGGTTCTTCGTTCAATTGCAGTAGCTACAGAGGGCGTGGCTCTCAATTGAAGACATGGGCATGTACTTGGGATGTATCCGCGCGTCCTAGAGCTATGACCTGGGGCTACCGTGGTAAGAACACCACTAACACAACCGGAGAAGACAATGCGGCAGCGGAGCTCCGACATGGTACCTGAAACAAACAATACAACCTCACGGCCACATTAAAAGAGTCCACAAGCATCGCCAGAGGGTGTAGAGTGTGATGGTAGTGGTTGCGTGGTGTGAGAGCGTGTGTAGTGGTCAGGCGAAGTCAAAGATGGTGGTGCAGCAGTGGGTTGTTCGGTCAAGGTTTGGAGGGGTGAATAGTCCTAAATAGGAGAGGGCTTTTGATGGTGGATGGACAGCATATCTTTTGAAAGGTTTGGCGAGGTGTGTGGTGCGGTGGAATGACAAGAAGACCTCATCGGAGGTGCTGCTGGACTGGAGGAAGATGGAGGTGAACGGTAGCGTCGGGGGTTTGTTTCTAGGTTTTGAATAAAAGGAATTATTTTAAGGATCTAAGGCAACCACAACAAGGGTAGCAACAGCACCAGCCGCAACAACAACAACAGCAGTGCCAGCTGTAACAACAGCAGCAGCTTCGAGCGGCAGCAGCTGCGGCGGCGGTGTGTTGCACACACGAATCGCTACGCTAACATGTTCGATTTTGGAAAACCTGTCGTTGTAGCTTGAAAGCGAAGAATTCGTGTTCAACAAATAAAATTTATACCAAAATGAAAATTCCGGATCGAACACAGGGAGGCGGACGTTTGATTTAAAAACTACGCGTTTCTTTTTATTTGTCACAAAGTAATTCAATTTAAAACTATCTAATTATTTACAATAAATAGAAGAGAGAGAGAGGGTAAGAGAGAAAGAGAATAGTACACATAGAAATCAAAATGAGATGTAGAATAAACAGAGAATTTATCATTAAGGGGATTTGTTCATTACAACTAGAAAGCATAAAACAATTGCACTAGAAAGCGATAAATTTACTCTAGAAAGCATTAAAAGAATGGAGGGAGAAATGTTCTCCTCGACGATCACTTGGAGGACGAACAAAACTACACTAGAAAGAAGTAAATCTATACTAGAAAGCAGTAAAAAGAATAGGGAGAGAGAAATCCTCCTCGATAGTTGCTTGGAGGACGAGCCGGACGGGACGACGCCTGGATAAAGGGGAATGAAGCAGGACGAAGGAGGATGAAGCAGAAGAATGGGAATGGAGCAGCACGCCGTCGTCGTCGCGGGATCCACTTCCGAAGGGGAACGAAAATTTGGACTTTATCTCGCAAGAAGTACCCCGGGTGTGGGACAAGCTTCTCTTGAGCATTGGAGGGGTAGAGAAGACAAGGAAGGGATGAGAATTTTGTATGGAGGGGGTCTCCTTTTATAGTTGCAAGAAGTGGGGGCAAAATGGACATTATAACTTTAAAATAATAAATGAGGGGTCTTTAGTGACGGATAAATCCGTCACTAAAGCCCCAACGTGGGCGTAGCTCCCGCGCCCACGCGTGCCTCCTCAGCTGCCCACTTCCTCAACGCCATCGCACGTTCATTGATTCTCAGCCGTCCGATCGCGAGATCGGACGGCTTAAGTCGCGCCTTCACTCGCTGTGCTGCGCGTCCGCTCGCGTGTGATCACGCGTCCATGCCGCGCGTTCAATCGCGCGTGAACGCTATCAGGCGCGAGCGGCCGTCCGATGAAGATCCAATGCCCGCCCGCGCCCGATCGCCCGCGCCTTCCAGCCATTCGCTGCGGCTCGAACCCGCACTCGCCGCTCGCGTAAGCGAGCTCGATCCCTGCGCTACGGGGCACGGATGGTCGAGAGGACGCTTTTAGGCGCGGCTGACCACAGCCGTTGGATCAAGATCCAATGGCAGAGAGCGAGCGGGTGCGGGATCTTCAGAGGTTGCATGCGGCCGTTTGGGTGGCCGAGATGGCGCCACGTGGTGCCATCTTGGCCGTCCATCTTCTGGAAGTTGTAGATGGTGCCACAGATGTCGGATTGACTCGATTTTTGTGTCGTTGGGCTGCGATCATCGATCCGAATTCATCTGTGCAGTTGGATTTGTCATCTGAAGTGCGGATTTACACCATCCTGGCCCTTGATCTTCTAGGATTCCCCAATCACTATCCGATGCTACAAATGCCTGATTAGGGCGATCTTGGAGTCGTTGAACTCCAATCCTCACCCTGATCACATCCATACGGTTGGATCTTTGATCCGAGGCTCCGATAAAATGTTTGCCCTGTCCAAGCACATAAAAGGAGAAAATTAACCTTCATTTTATTCAAACTACTCTAAATGCAAGATGATGCATGTTATGCAATATCTATATCATGAAATGCAATCCTATGCTTAAGAACATGCATAAATAGACATTCTAAGTAGTGTAAATGTGTTTACATCATACCCCCATGCCTATCTTTTGGTAGTCCCTAGCAAAAACTATATGCTATTTATAAAAGAATTCGGTTGGATTATTTGGACCTGAGTTATTTTCAATCATTAAGAAATTGTCTACTTAGGAACTGAACTTTCAAAGACACAACAGTGCCCGAGTATCGCCAAAATACAGACCGCCTTAAGCCCTCTCCTTATTCAAAGAAAAATTCTTTTTCTCTTTTTACTCTTTTCTAATTTTTTTGGATTTTCAAATTTTAGGGTTTAAGAGTGGCTTTCTACGGCCATTCAACTCACGCAAGATTTGATGAGAATTCTAAGCTTTAAGCATCTTATTGTGATTGTGATAGACTCGTTGATCGGTAATTAAAATGGACTTCGGATTTCTACGCCTCTAAGTGACCTCAAAAAGACTTCTGCCTAAAGGTGTATCTTTACAACCGGTAGCTTTCTCCCTACTTTTATTTTTTTACAGGGTCAACACAAGGGTGAATCCAGTGTGTATCTCCCTGGCTTATTCTACTTCTCCGCTTCTTTCTAAGTGTTTTGGAAATTTTTAGTGCATTTACTGAGCTGGGTTCTGGACAATCGGTCGATGAGCTGTTACCACCGACAACTTGCCAGCCATACTCGTGCGGCGAAGTGTGGCTTATTTCTTTTTGTTCTTTTCTCCTTTTCTTTTTGATTTTTTTTTTTTAAGTAGGTGGCTTCCCTGGTCTAAGATTTACCTAAGGATAGGAAAAAGAGAAAGGTCCAGTGACTAGGCTCTGGACAACCTACCTATGGGCTGTTACCCATGATAACTTGCCAGCCATATCACCCTAAAAGGTTCATTAGCTACCCAATTTCCGTTAAAATCGTCGAACAACGAGCCAGTGCAAAGAAAGTATGTAGATGCTTAAGACTCAAAATTTCCTCAAATCAGAGGGCGGGTTGATAAGTCGTGTACTTATCACCCAAACTTATTTACTCCAATTACGATAGAATTAAGATGGTGAGGACTCGAAAGACAAATCCACATTTTAGTGGATACACGGGCTGATTAAGTCCAAAGACCTGAAGGGTCTTTGTGTTCAAATCATAATGTAGTATTTCCTAAGATTGAAAATTTTCTTAAACCCAAATTCTCTTTCCTAATTCCGAAATTTTTTTTTATATATAAAAGAAAATAAAACAAATCTACAGAGCTGACGAATGAATTCAGAGATAAATATCCACCCCCCCATGCCTATCTAATGCAATGTCCTCATTGTATTAAAAAGACATAAAACAGAGTGGAAAAGCGTAGAAAGCACCTAAATTGCGTGAATGTCAGGTCCGCTTCGAGATGAAAATGAAAAAGAACTGTATATGTGCTGAGTTTAGTGCCTTCAGCTAGGCACACTATACAAAGAAAAGAAATGAAGAATTCACAAGTGCAGGTCAGAATTAAAATAAATAGAAGAATCCTCTGACCTATCAAAAGAGATCCACAGATGTGGACCAAATTGTGGTGCAGACCCATCCCCCATAATCGAGAATATCTTAGGTTTTGGATAAAAATTACCCAAAACCTAAAATCAGAATGCAAGAGGGGTCGGGCCTGTGATTTATGAGAATGCAACCCAAGACCAAAAAGTCAGGTTACAGAGAATTGAAGCTCAAAAGGATAATCGTTGAATGTGTGCTTGAGTTTGGCATCCTCGAAACAAATGATGTAAGGGTTCTGATTTGATAGTTTCAACTTAAAAGGAACCCTTCGACTCAATCTTCCATTTCCTCCAAAATTAACTTCCCAAATCAAAACTTCCCAGCTCCTATCCTCCTCATTCAGCATACCAAATTCCAGGACCTCTTGTATATTAATCACCCCATCTGAAATCTCCAAGTCTAAATGATGTGGCAGAATCAAAATTGACTTGAGTCTAATTATCTCAGAATTAGAATCATCAATAAGCTCAACGGGGTGTAACTAACAATCAGGGCATTGAATTTAATCCTCCAGAAACTACGATTCTGGATCCGTAATGTGTGCCCTAATAAGATCAGTTTCCTCAGTTATTAGGCTATCAAATGATCTATCAGATTCCTCAGGCCTAATCGTCTCATAGAAATCGTGTTCAGAAAACTCGCGTGAGACTTCGCAACTTGAATCTTCACCATCAAAGAAATCAGGATCCGTATCAATGTATATCCCAAAATCATTTGTCACTTTCCGTTCCAAGGAGATATACGTTTCCTCGTAACCCGGCTCAGGGATCTCAGGTGAAGAAATCAGATCTTCCTTAATTGGTCGCTTTAATTCAATCTGGTCATAACACATGTCCCCCTCAACAGGTGCCTGAGTAGGTTCTGTCATTGGCTTTCCTGAAGAGGGTTCATCCTGAGAATCATCCCAAGATTGAATCAAAGTAACCACGAATCTCATCCTCAATTTCGCTAATTTCCCAAGTAGAAACTCACCCGGGTTCTTATCCTTAACGTCCTGGAGCCAATCCAACAAAGATTTATTCAAACCATCAATCATTTCAATCAGGGGCTCCAATCTCTCAATGCAAGGTATTGGCTGAACTTCTAAAGATTGAATAATATTCCTCAAGTTAGCCAAAACCTTATCTTGAACCTGGTTAATCTGAACCAAATGAGTTGGTTCAGGGTTGGGCGGGTTTGGTATCAATGCAGGGGAATTAAAGAATTGAGATTCGTTATACCCTTCCTGAAAATAGGTCATTTCATATTGTTCAAAAGATGGTGATGACCTAAAGGCAGTGAAATCAGAGGATGGGTAAGGATCGGTGTATTAGGTTGGATTGTAGATCGTATTAGGCTGTTCATGAAAGGAAGACGATCTATAATCGATGTAGCTCTGAGAAGGATAGAAATCAAAATCAAAGTGTTCAGGGTTAGACCCTAAACATGGGGGTCCAGAATTGTATCCCTAATCTGAATTATCCCAACTAACTGATGGTTGATTATAGTATGAGTTGGGATAATCGTCATGTTGAGGATAATTCATGTGGACTGCACCACGTGGCGCCATCTTGGCCGTCCATCTTCTGGAAGTTGTAAATGGTGCCACAGATGTCGGATTGACTCGATTTTTGTGTCGTTGGGCTGCGATCGTCGATCCGAATTCATCTGTGCGGTCGGATTTGTCATCTGAAGTGCGGATTTACACCATCCTGTCCCTTGATCTTCTAGGGTTCCCCGGTCACTATCTGATGTTACGGATGCCTGATTAGGACGATCTTGGAGTCGTTGAACTCCAATCGTCGCCCTGATTACGTCCATACGGTTGCATCTTTGATCCGAGACCCCGATAAAATGTTTGCCCTGTCCAAGCACATAAAAGGAGATAATTAACCTCCATTTTATTCAAACTACTCTAAATGCAAGATGATGCATGTTATACAATATCTATATCATGAAACGCAATCCTATGCTTAAGAACATGCTTAAATAGACATTTTAAGTAGTGTAAATGTGTTTACATCACGGTGGCTGGAGGCTGACCGACGATGGCAGGCTCACCGGCAATGGCAATAAGATGAGAGGGTGAGGGACAGTGAGGAGGAGGGTGGCGTGCTCACTGGTGATGGCAACACGAGGAGAGGGAGAGAGATGGAGGGGAAGGGGGGCTGGTGTTGGCTTGAAGGAGAAGTGGGTCTCCAATGGCTGTTAAACAAAAATTATAGGAGGGTTTTTGTGCCTCTCTCTCATTACTTAAGATAAATGAGGATTTTTTTTTTCAATTTGGTCCTCCCCCACAAAATAGCCATTTACGATGGGGTGGGGTCCCAAAACTAAATCCTCTTGCCAAGAGGTCTCTCTTAACTCTATTATTGGTGCTAATACGATAAAATTATTTCATTATTAACAGCCATCACAGGTTTGTTTGGGTTTTGATTAGCAAATAAAATTTAAATCCTTACAAGTGCCAAGGGTGAGGGTGACAAGGCCTTCACCAACGATGACCCACTTGAGTGCCATGATGGAACCCTCGGTAGGGGAGTGGGACGGCCAGATCTAGATTGGAGGCAAGGGGGAGTTAAGGGTGAGGACAGCGACGAGGGAGGGCCTAGCAAAGGTGAGAGAGGCTGTGAAGGGTGGCAGGGATGCCGTTGCCGACGAGCCAACCTCGGAGGCAGGTGGAGCCAATCGAGGAAGGAGGCGAGGAAGGGCACGTCAGCAGCGGTGCGAGGGAGGAGAGTAGGGAGGGAAGGGGGAGGGTGGTGGAGGAAGGGGGGTTGGGGGGAGGGGAAGGGGTTAGGATTTGTGAGGACCATAGAAGGAGGGACTTAAATATTATTGCTAGAGGAGGAGAGATGTGGAGGATAAGAAGGAAAGCATCGTCTCCTGTTGCTTCTCCACCAAAAGGGAGAGAGTGATGAGTGGGGGTTCGACGGTGGGAGTAGCGATGTATAGATAGAATCTTATATTAACAAATAATAATTTAACAACGATTATTTGTTACCATAAAAAATAATAGGAACAATTTACTTTCATTGTCAAGGTTAACCATGAATATGTAAAATCATTTTTTTGAAAAGAAATAATGATGAATAATATAAATCATTATATTTAAATGATAAATATTACTGATAGTCATTATTCCTTCATCATCTTTAATTATTTTTGTTATAGTGTATATATTAAATAATATAAATTTAAAGATATGCAGTTGCAAATCATTCAAATGACACGGATTCAGAAGTCCCATGACATATTTTTATTTTCAAAAAAAGAAATTGAAAGAGGAAGTAGGAAAAAAACTAAGAGAAGAATCTTAATTTATTTTTTGGGGTATTTCATATCACAACAAAGAATTAAGACGCTTGTGTTGTAATTTTTTGGAGGATAGAATAATTCCATTACCGAGGCAAAATTATCAAATTCTCGAACTAACTGTCTTCTTTCGGAATTAGTGAATTACGAAATTGGATTTGATGAATAAAGAGGAGAAGATATAATTCCTAAAATCAAATGATGGCTTAGAGAAGTTAAAAAAAAACAAAAATGCTGGCTTAGGGATATCCTGTAAACAATACAAGTTTAAGAATATATCTGCTTTTGAAAACGATTCTAGCAACACCACGCAAAACTTGGATGTATCATCCTACTTGGGAAAAAAAATAAAAAAGAGGATATATCGTGCAACTAAGGATGAGCATTGAGTCGAATTCTTACCGATTAGATTTGACTTAACCTAAGTTCATTTAATTAATGGGCTAGAAAGATAACTTAAGATCCTACCTAAAATAAATTTTCTTAATCTAAGTTTGACTTGACTTAAAAAATAATGAGCTTAGGTTGGGTCGGTTTGACCATTTATTAATGATCTAATTATTTATTTCACTTATACTTATAAAATAATATGTAAATAGAGTTTTGCATCACTAATAATTTTAAAAATATAAAAAATAATATAATTTTGTACAACTAAAAAAAAGACTTATAAAGGATAATTATCTTTATTAGTTATGTAAATGATTAGGTTATTATACTTGCCTTTATGTATATTAAAAGATCTTTAAGTCATCGTAAATACATATCCAACGAAAATGATCCAACTACTTGGATTGTAAATATTTAATTTTCTTTAATATTTAACATATATGGCATATGACAAGCAAATCAAATGTAATCAAGTAACGTGAAATTACAATAAAAATTAAAATTATTCATCTTGTGTGTTTATATTTAGTTCGAATTTGAATGTTTCACTTTCTCTACGGTAAGAAGTCAATGATTAATATCTAGTTCGAAAGAGATTATAAGATTGTATTGCACAACTTATAGTTACAGAAAATATAAGTGTTAAGATTTTATTGATTAAAAAATAACGAGAACAATCAATGTTTATTTAGTATCTAATATGTGATACATTTATGATATATATTTTGATAAATAGTATGGATATATACATATATGATATATATTAATGTAATTAGACCAACAGATTAAACGTTAATGCATCTCTATAAATGAGTCAATAGATCAAATTAAATTTAAGTCACCGTAGCTCAAGATCTAACTCATTTAGTAAATAAATCATATTTATAATCCAAACCCAACCCAAATTCATTACGAACTCGAGCTTGAGTCATCCCAATCAAACGCCGACCCAATGCACACCCCCACCCGGAACCGTATCTACAACCATGAAGTCTCGTAGGAGTTATTTGTCTAAAACAAAAAAAGCGGCTTAGGGGTAAACACCAAAAGCCGCGTAGGAGTCTAACCCCTCTCAAATTAACGTGCTGCTAAGCCTACGGCGTCAACGGTAACGTGCTTCTCGAAATTGCAGAGAAAAATAACGCGGTCCCAATTGCAAGAAATAGCAGCGCTAACATACTTATGTCAATTAAGCTAATATTTTATTAGATATCAGTACGAAAAAGTAGGTTGTTTAAAAATAAAAATCAATTGATTAAAACTTAATTAAATTAAAATGTATTAATTGAAAATAAATTTTAATTACTTAAAAATTAAAATATATCAATTGAAAGTAAAAAATATATCAATATATTTTATTTTTTTTATTGATGGTTGATGATTTTTCATTTAAATTATGATTTTTTATTTATTAAAAATAATTTTTTAATTAAAAATTATTTTTTTATTTATAAAAGTTAATTTTCACAAATAAAAAATTAAAAATTTCAATTAAAACAATCACTCTCATATATATCGTGTTGCAAAATATATTGTGCCATACGTCTGTTTAATTTTTTACTATCTTATTCTGTGATGGGTATGCAAAACATTTACCCTTATATATATTATTATGTTTATTCTTTGGCACAGTCGTTAACAGTAAATAGAGGATGAACGTGCGACTCTCATCCCTCCGACGACTCCATCTCCCTCTCTTGTACGTTTAAATTTATTGGTAGTCTTGCAGTATCCCTCCTCCTGTTCCTCCTCTCATCAAGCTCATGGAACAAGACAAGCATGTGATCTCGATGCCTCCTGAGCCAGAAGAAAGAATGGAGTTGAGGATGAACAGGTTTCCGGCCCAGGAGACGCCATCCGGGGATGCCCCCACCATTTACAAGGTCCCTCCGAGCATCCGGCAGGGACACGAGGATGCCTACGACCCCAAATGCATATCCATTGACCCCTTCCATCGCCACAAGTCCGAGGAACTGAAGCAGATGGAGCCACTCAAGTGGAGATTCCTCAGAGACCTCATCCAGAGGAGCGCCGAGACCAACTCCATAACAAGGTACGTGGGTGCCGTCCGACCACTCGAGGAACAAGCACGAAGGCACTACTCCGTGGAGGTCGAACTCGCCTCCGACGAGTTCGCCGAGATGCTTGTTCTCGATGGCTGCTTCATTCTGGAGTTCCTCCTCAAGCGAGCCACGGGGAGCGTGGGCTCCCCTTGGAAGGATGCCAAGTAGAACCTCCCATTCCTAAGGCACGACTTACTTCTGCTCGAGAACCAAATCCCCTTCTTCATCGTCCAGATCCTCTTCGACAACACTGGTAACATCCCTCACCCCACCCTCACCGAGGAAACCACCGATCAGGCCCTCACCCTTGTAGATTTCGCTCTGCACTTCCTCGCCAAGGGTAAGAAGACAGCAGTGGATTTTGAGGGCTCCCAGATACTGCATCTCCTTCACCTGCACCACATGTGACAAGTGATGCCTGCTTATGTGTAAGCGGCCAAGGCATGTCTCGAAGAAAGAGGGAGCACAGACGGCCCCGAGGGCAATCCCGTCGGCAAGGAGGCTCAAGGAGGCCGGGGTGAGGTTCAAGCGGAAGAATCAGGGGAAAGGGAAAGACTGCTGCCGTGAGCTGTCCTTCACAGCGGATGGGGAGCTGGAGATACCCTTCCTGTCGGCGCAACAAAGCTCCATCACCTTCTTCCGCAACCTCATCGCCTTCGAACAGTGTTGCGGTCAAGTCAATGGGCAGTACTTCACAGCATACGCGGTGTTCATGGACCAGATCATCGACACCTCCGAGGACGTCGCGATACGGGAGAAGTACAAGATCGTAAAGAGCAAGCTCGGGAGCGACGAGGAGGTAGTCACCTTGTTCAACGGCATATGCAAGGGAGCATCCTTGAACTACGAGAAACAATACCTTAGGGACGTCTTCGAGCGTGTGAACGCGCACTGCGAGTCGGATCGGAATCGATGGAGGGCGGAGCTCGTCCAGGGTTACTTCCACAACCCTTGAGCAGTTGCATCCATCGTCATGGCTACTTTGATACTGGTATTCACGGGTATACAAGCCATTTATTCGATGGGGTCATATTATCAGGACAAAGGGGCTAATAGCTAAGATTACGTAATTTTTCGGCATATGTGATTTCACTTTCAGCGTTTGCAAACATTTTTGTTGCAGCTCAGTTCGGTGACTGGACAAAAATATTAATTCTGGCTATATTTTGTAAGGATGCGGATATAAAAATATAAAAATTGACATGTTCTGAATGTATATTGGTATAAAAGTATTATAAATTATTTTATATTGATATAAAATTATTCAAAATTATATGTCAAAAGAGGGATTTGTCCTTGTCACCTTACTTTATGCTAATGACATCATATGTTGTACTAATGGTACTGCTTGAAATCTTAAGAACCTTCTTAACTTCATAAAAGTCTTTAAGAATTCCCCCAGGCAAATTGTTACCAAGCACAGGAGTTGCTGCTTTGTTAGCAAGAACATTCTCTCCGTTCACTTATCTCAACTCCTCAACATCTGGATGACCCCTAGGATCCTTTCCTTTCACATATTTAGGTAGTCTAAGTTTTCAAGGCCATGCTTATTGTTCCTACTTTCAACCTCTTGTTGAAAAGATCTTGAGCAAGCTTGCTGGATAGGGAGCTTCTCTGCTGTCTTTTATCCCAATTCATGTTCTTTCTATTCTTGACGTGTCCCAACAAATTATCCATCGTCTCAACTCGAATTTTGCTAAATTCTTTTGGGGCTCTTCTGAGTTTGGTCTTACTGCCTTGCATAACTTGCAAGCCTTTCTCATGGTCCTTAAAATGAAGAGAATGTGGCAAATCACCTTAATAGATCCCTTATTCCAAGTTGATTCAAAACCTGTATGTATCCCTTAAGGACATGCACTACATTCACCTCTTAGCTAGATGGCACCTCTTTTATGATGCTTAAAGGGAAGCCACCCTTATATAGCCTAGGAAATTCAACAGGCCAACATCAGCTTCTAGATGGACCATTGGATTGGGGACTTTCCTCTTTGAGAATATCTTCCTACTAGTTTTTCCCCTCCTAGTTGCACCATTAAAGAGACTCTGAGCTCACTGCAAGACTTTCCTCTTTGGGGATTTCCTCCTTAAACCTTGATATCTCAACTAAGTTGCCTTACTCATTCTTATAATTCTAATTGCTTAATTTGGAAGGATGCTGGTCATTTTACCACCTCTTTTTCCTATAAGCTTCTAGAGCAACCTTCTCCCATGTGCACTTAGGGCAAAACTACCTGGAAGCTCTCTTTACCTATGAACCTTATCATGCATCTCTGGAAATTTCATAATTAAAGGCTTCCCACTAATGACTTGGTTAGATATTGAGCTATTTCTCTCACCTCCTGCTGCTACTATTACCTCGACAATTCCCAAATTAAGTTGTTCCAATACCACTTTTGTTAGAGTAAAGTTGTTAAACTTGTTCATAAATGGGTTGGTATTATGATCTACCTTCCCCATCCCCTCCTTGAGGATCTTCTCATGCTTTTCAACCATTCATCAACTAATTCTTTCTTCTTAAAGAAGGCTTTAACTACAGTTACTTTTGTTATTCATGCTACCTTGTCCATCTTAAATTGTTCCAAAAATGTTAATATCAACCCTACTGCTTGGAAAGGGCATTTTGAAAGGTTATGATATAACTTTGATATGAGATCCTGGATTATGACTATTCAACCTTCCATTTTTTGTCTTCATTGGATTCATCTCCCTAAAGACTTCAAAATTAACTATATATGCCACCCTGTTGAGACTATGAACTATAATGCCCCAAAATTCATGTTCCAAGTTATTTCAAAATCTATCATGTTGTTTCAGAACCATCAGTACTTGTCGGAGTCAGGTTAGGTCAAAACACCTAGTAAAATGCAAAAAACATGTGTTTTCGATGAAACCTCAATTAAATCTTTTCAAAATGGGTCACATTTAGTATCGGGGGATTCCTATTATTGCAAGCCTTTGAACAGTTCTTCCTTTGTATAAATCCAAGATGTGTAGCTCAAGTTTTGTGAAAAACAATATGAATGGGTTTGAGGAATAATTAAACCAACATCTGGGGGCATTTTGCCCAATACTAGTTAATCATAAACCTAATCTAGGTTTAGCAGCCTATAAAAAGCCTAATAATTAAGATTCCTTCATGTCATTAATTAATAACTTCTAGTAGAATGTTTATCGAGAGAAAGGGAAGAAAGAAGAGAAGAGAAAGGAGAGAAAGAGGAGAGTCCATGCATGAGACATGTGAAAGGGTGTGTTTGGTTGTGCGGGCAAGTAGGCATGTACGCATGCTAAAGGGGGTAACCAGCCAGGTGTAGGCACGTGTGAACCATCATGTGGTGCAAATCCCACCACAATTTGCGCAATGGGCGGTTGATAGAGATCCTTAACGCGCACGGTGTGTGCCAATCGAGGGTGGACATGTAGCAATGGATCGAAAGGGTAGTACGACATTGGTGCAAGTGAAGCAGTTTGATTTAGGACCCCCTACGCCTATTTTGATCTATTTAAATCATTTTTGAAAACTATTTCACACATTAAAATTTAAAAATGTATTCTATATGTATGAGACTCGATTTTTGGCTTGTTTGACATAGGTTCTTTACCGTAGAGCATTTGTGGAGTACGAAGGAGGGCAACGACCAGTATACTTCATTTGCACGACCTATCAAGATATAGAAGCTAACTATACTGTGATTGAGAAACTCAAGCTAGCCTTGGTAACACCGCCAGAAAGCTACGCCCGTACTTTCAAGCCCATTCAATAGTAGTCTTATCTGATTACCCTTTGCATTGAATACTGCATAAACCCACGAGGTCAGCACGACAAATAAAATGGGCCATGGAGCTAGTGGAATTCAACATTCAGTACCAGCCAAGGAGATCAATCAAAGGTCAAGTTCTGGCAAATTTCGTAGCGGAATTCACAGACTCAGATGCTTTCTCTCTTTGCCTTAGAGGTTGTATGTAGATGACTCTTCCATGGCAACCGGGTTTGAGGCAGGCATAGCCTTAACTACCCTAGACGGCATTACTCATAAGTACGCCATCAAGCTTATCTTTCCCACCTCCAATAATGTGGCAGAGTACGAGGCCATGTTAGTCGGTATCTGAGTGGCCAAGTCAAAAGGCATCTCATCATTGGAGATTTGTACGGACTCCCAGTTAGTTGTCAACTAAGTTAACGACGAGTACCAAGCTCGAGATTCGAATATGACCCTATATGCTGACATGGTCAAGGAGTTGTCGGATTTCAAGAACCTCTCGATTAGTCAGGTACCCTAATTCGATGACCCCCTGGCGAATGCTCTAGCCTGCCTGGCATCAGCAATCCCGCTTGAACAGGAAGAGGGAAAATGCCTTCAAATGTTAAAAGAGCCGATGGTACTCGTTCCTAGAACGTTCACGATAGAACGATCCACATCTTGGATGACGCCTATCATTAGATACTTGAACATTAGCGAGCTACCCCAAAAGGAATCATAGCCTAAGGCATTCCACCTAAAGGCCTCTAGGTACACCTTAATTGTCACACCCCAAAACTCAAACCCCAAAATGAGGGTCGGAGTCCCGAGGGATGGAAAGGAAAGAGGTGCTGGTTTATTTAATTCGGATTGTACCTAACTAAGTCGAGCTAAAAAGAGCTCCATTTACAACATAAAATGAAAGAAAGTACGGAAAGAATGATACATAATTGATACAGGAAAGCAATAACAAAAACATAATTTGCTGTAAACCAAAGCATAAAAATAAATGTACCTGTCAACAGAGCATGCACAAACTTGCACAGCGGCAAATTCCGTACGTTGACGACCTGCAACAACAACCTGAAAGTAGGTCACAAAGTAGGGATGAGCCAATTGACTCAACAGAGAACAATATCTACTATATCTCAACCAAACAGGATAGTATACAGTTTAATTTACTGACTAGTTCCTATCCCAAACCCACACTCTAGGTTCTAGTTTCTTAAATCCTACTTGGTACGACTAATCACCTTGGTTAAGTAATCCATTAATAAGTTACCCAAGTTCTTTCCACGATTTGGTATAATAATTTATTCTCTCACTCACCTCAATGATCAGATTATGGAAATCATCCCTTTCTACTATAGGAGATTGAGATGCATCCTTTCCTTTGAATCCCAGCGTAATAGTCTCTCCTTGGCCAAGGGAGAGATTAGCAGTCTGTTAAGCCTCTAAAATGGTGTGCCCATTCTTAATGTATCGAGAACGCTGCTGACTTCAGTCAGAAGAGTCGGGCCTCTTGGGAGCTACCTAGGCCTTTGGCTTGTGATCATGAAACACGAGCCCAATCGATGTCCAACAAGGACTAGCCACATAATAGACCAGATCATTATCGTAGGATTGGCTAGAATTGCCGAGCCACACCAATGCTATGCTAGGAGTAGCTCCCTGTAGGAGTGTAGTCCTTAGGTGTGCTCTCTCAATCCGTCGTCGGACGAGATCTCAACCAATCCATCTTAGTACCCCGGCCATCTCCGCATATGCAGGCACCTAGTGAGCCTCATGCTCGAGTACCTTCACATCAAGTCAAATTTGAGTACATCCAAGTACTAAACACTAGTGACAGCCCCAAGGCTTGTCACCGAACCTAGGAACCTTTCCTGTTCCAAGGCAGATCCCCTTGGTAGCCTCTTGCTACCGCAACATCTTGGGTCTTCTACCCGAGTAATGAACCCGTGGTTCACCAAGTCTAAGGGTGCAACCTTACGAGCTCACCTAGTTGACTTACCATCTCTTGGATTTCATTTGGGTTTCATGCTCGGAATGTGATAAACGCCAGTTTATCATCATTCTTATGCATTAAAACAAACCTAGCTCTTAGGATTTTACTCCGCAAATGGGCTTTTAGGCTGCATTTAGTCATAAAATAGGTTAGTCATGCATTGCATTTTTTATTGTCTTTTTAATATGTTTTTGTGAGTGTTAGGGATGTACAGATATATAGATCCCTAAAACCCTAGCACTCAAGAAGGCAAATGGTGAAGGAAAAGCCCAGACTAGCTGGAACTCAACCTGATCCAGCTCACCTCAGCTTGATCCAGCTCACCTCAGCTTGATCCAGCTCACCGCGGCTGGAACCTAGCTTACTTGAACTAGGGTTAGCTCATCCCAGCTCCATTCAGCTAATCTCAGCTGGATGGCAGCTCAAGAGAGTTCACCTTAGCTCACCCTAGCTCAAGTCAGCTCAGATCCAGCTTAACTTAGCTGAGTCTAGCTCATCTCAGCTCCCACTAGTCCACAGGGAGCTCTAGCTAGCTCAGCTAAGTTGGCAGGAGTTCACCTCAGCTCAAATCTAGCTACATCCAGCTCCACTCAGCTCCAGCCAGCTGAAGAAGAACTCATCCCAGCTCAGGAAGCTCAAGTTCAGCTCCCGGGGACTCAGCTTAGCTCAACTCAGTTGGGCTAAGCTACCTTAGCTGCCTCAACCAGCTTGATTCTCCCCGGGAGCACCAGACCTAGCTCACCTCAGCTCATTTTGGTAGAAGCTAGCTTACTTTAGCTTGGCTTAGTAGCTAGCAAAGAACTAGCAAGCTAAGCCAGCTAGAGTAGCTCCATGCCAGCCTCTTCAGCAGCAGCCAGTTCCAATTTCAGCTCCAGACTTCTCCTCCTCAGCTCTTCCCTCCAAACCCTAGCTCCAACACCTTCTCCTCTACTCCTCCATTAGCTAAGCTAGCTTAGCTTAGCTATGCTCCAACTTCCTTGGCTTGTACCACCCCAAAAACCCACCTACCAACTCCACCCAACTAGCTCCACCTAAGCTCCACATAAGCTAACCTACTTGGCACCAACCTAACCTACCCACCACCTCCAAAAGACACCTAAAAGTGGCGCCAAAAACTACCCATAACCACCCCTTAATGACGCCACTTTTCCCTCCAAAATCTCCCCTCATCTCCACCACACAAACCCCCTTGAACCCATCTCCACCATCCACCTAACCCCCCTTCTAGAAGACCCCATTTTTGTGCCAACATCAAGGGGTGTCAACCCCCATAACTACCCCTTTGGTGTCTCTTAAGGTGGCGCCAAACACCCTTGGCCATTGGATCCTTAACCACCTCCATCATTCCATCTTGGCCCTCCATTTCAAGGGACACTTTAGCCCCCTTCCTATTCTATAAAAACCCACCACCTACAACCATTTAGATCATCCTCCCTTAGTATATTTTTCTACCTAAACCACCTATACCTACGGCCAAGAAGAAGGAGTAGAGAAGGAGATTAAAGGGGCACATTACCAGCCCCTTTGGTGCCTTCATCTCCTCACTCTCTTCAACTTGAGCCACGCCAAGGAGGAGGACTCTTCCACTTCAAGGAGGACGGCCAGGCAAAGGAGAAGGACTTAGGGTGGACATCCACCCTTGGAGAGAAACTTAGGGCGCGCCCCCCTAGGGCTTGCCTTGGAGGACATCACCTTGGCGAAGCACTGTAAGGAAGGAGTTGAAGGACTCTTTTCAAGATTGGGAGCCACCAACCTTGGAGTAAGAAGCCCTCTTCTTCACCATCTATCTAGAGGATTTGTGTTTGCTTTTCTTTATTTTAATTTTTCTAGTAGTAGAAGCTTTCCTCTACTAGGCCTTTTTGTAAAACACTTTTTCATTTATCAAGTTGCCTTCTTTGCAAGTTTTCTTTATTTTGCATTTCTACTTGCTTGTCTTTAGCATTCTTCACTCCCTCTCCCTAATTATTCTAGGCCTCCACTTGCCTAGAGTGAGCTTAGGGAGAGGCTCTACTTGCCACATAGAAGTAGTATTTAAATTGAAGTGTAAATCACCTTTTTCGCCACCATTTCGCACGTTGCCTTAATCCAAAAAACAAAAAAAATGATATATTGAAAAATACAAAAAAAGAAAGTTGAGATTGTATTCCAAGCAAGAGAATCACTATTGCAAACATATTGCCTCCTTGGACGACTCTAGATACTTCCCTATCTAGGAATATAAATTTAAGAGTTGATCGATTTTGCGCGTTACAACGACGTAATTAACAAACTCCGTGAAACCGCTATCAGAATGCAATACTAAGGACCTAGTGGATCTCCTGGGGTCCTACTCAAGACCTTAGGATCCAAACATTTCCTCTTATTAGACTCGGATCAAGTCATAGATGTCATCTTGTGAGATTCAAGACATTACCTAGTCAATTCAGATTGCTTTTAATGTGTTTAAGGAGCTTCATGCTCAAATTATAGGTGTACACACACACACACCCATACATGTGCTTCACCCCCTTAGGGTCTAATTGCATTTTTTCCCATTCATTTGTGTCCATCGAGATACCTACTAGACCCCCAATTAGATTCTAACCTTTCATGAGATTTCTGATATCAGAATCACACAGTCTCAAGACAATTATTACATTCAACAAACCATCAAACATCAGGGACCTACTGTAGGTTTTTCGGCCCTACCAGGAGGGGGTGACGTAATAATTGCGGAATTGAAATATAATCTTACAAATAAGCAATCACACAAGGTACACAAGAATTTATAGGTGGAAACCCAAATCGGGTGAAAACCACCACCTAACCCTCTCGAGTTAGGATTTTCCGATCAACCAAGTTGATCAAAATCCACTAAACCGAATCACTTTAAACGAGGGTGATTCAACCTCAATACAACCACTCTAGTTAAACGAGGGTAGCGTACCTCAACCCCTTCTCTCCACGAGAAGGATTTTGTCTCGCGAAGGAGACGGGAATTCGCAAAGCGAATACCCAACCAAATAACAAAGATAAAAGAAACAACAAGTCCTATAGAGCCAACAAGGTAATTTTTAACCTAAGCTTCTATAGGAATTAGGAAACTCCCCTTTGCAAGGAGTGCGTTGAGTTGATGACGCGGTGCGTGTGCCATGCGATGGCGCAACTTCGCTCTCGTGGACTACGGCGGGAGAGCGGGTGTGCAACAGCTTGATGCTCTCAAGATGTAGAACTTGAGCTTAGAGAGTAAGAGGGACACAAAAAGGTTTGAAAGTATATTGCAAGGTGTGTCTTGGTGTTTCTAGGTGTGTGTTTGTGTTGCAAAGGTTCCCCTCTATTTATAGAGGCCTTAGGAAGGCTTTGGAAGGCTTAGGAAAGGTTCTATAGCCGTTGGGAACAAAGACCAAGAGAATCAGCCCGAAATCAGGAACAATCATTGTTCTGACAGGCTTATCAGACGTCTAATTCTGGCATCAGACGTCTGGAACTTCACTTTAAGACGTCTGATTTCAAGGTTAGACGTCTGATTTTGGGCGGGTCTCTTCCTGACTTGGATCAGATCTAAACAGGGTTCTAGTGCAAGTCCATCAGACGACATATAGGACGTCTGGCACTATGTCTGGACGTCTGGAAACATACTTTTACTGTGGGAATGGATTTTCCAAACGTTGCAACGACTAGAAAATCTCTGAGAAGAGATTTTGGGTCAGCCGAGGCAAAACGGTCAATTATCAGACTTCTGGACAGTCCTATGGACGTCTGATAAGGCTCTAACGGTCATATCCTTGTGTGTTTGCTAAGCCAGCCAACGGTCCACTAATTGGACGTCTGGCAAATCCATCAGATGTCTCCTAAGACGTCTGGTCTAAGGTCTGGACGTCTGATTTCATCAGACAGAACTAACTATGTTCAGCCTAACAGCTATCAGACGTCTGAAACAACAGTCAGACGTCTTAAAATACTTTATCAGACGTCTGATTTTGGAATTAGACGTCTGGAAACTCTGTTTGAACCCTATATTGGTTTTCTAAGTGTTCTACAGAAAACCTAAGTATCCTAGGGTTGTGCCGGTGTTCCTAGGACTACTGTTAGGGTACTTTGAGGCTCTTTAACATGAATCTAAGGAAATAAAGAGCAACAAAAGAAACGAAAAATACAACAAGTACAAAAGAAGGAAATCTATCCTATTCTTCATTTCCTTCCATCTTTAATATATCGCTCCTCGCGAATCACTTCTGTTTTCCATCAAGCTCGTCCAATCCGTCCTGGATGCGAGCTCGAACTCCGTCTAATCACGTATCCATTTGCGATTGACCTGAAATCTAGGACTCAAAGTGCAAATATTAAATGACACGTGTTTTGTTATCATCAAAACAAATGATCGTGGTGCTCTAGCACCAACAATCTCCCCCTTTTTGATGATGACAAAACCATAAATAATAATGCAGAAAATCCTCCCCCTTTTTGACATTATCAAAAAAGTTTAATTGATTTTACATTTCCTATAACTCCCCCTTAAGACATGCTCTTCTATAAATTTCTTTTGACAAAGGTAATGCCTCCCCCTTTTTTTATAACAACAAGATAGCTATTATTTTTCTCCCCCTTTCTAAAGGAAATTTAGCTAACTTGTATCTCCCCCTTAAAAATTGACAATTAGCTCATAAATTTTAACTCCCCCTATCTAAATGCTACTGATAAACAAAAATAGGGTCAAGAATTTTTACCTCACCTACCATGGCCAATAAAATGGCCCGAATGGTGGTGGTGGATGCCACATCTGATGGGGCTCCCATCCGTAGCTTGGAGGCCCAGGCATTGGCGCCGGTCTCCAATCTGATGGTCGACGTGCGGCGGGTCCGTCGTTTGTTCGTCGTCTCGTCGGTCTTCTTGTTCTCCTCCTTGGTCTACTCCTTGGTTCTCCCAACTCGAGTTGACCAGACTTGAGCTTTTAGGTCCAGTCCTTTATGTTGTAATTATCCCTGAACCCTACAAAACAAGATTCTAATTCTTTTTTCGGTATCCAAGTGGGCTTGGATCCGGATCTGTTAGCGGGTCTCCTTGACGGAGATCCTTTCTCAACCTTAGGGCTATATAGGTTATCTACTTTATTAATTAATTTGTTGGAGTTTTCCCTAAGACATGTGATTTCTTTTTCTATAGTTTGCATCTTAGTCTTTAAATCATAGATTTCTAACTTAAGACTATCATTTTCCTCAATCAATTTATTATTTTCATTGATGAGGTTATGATTTTCTAATAATAGGTTATCATTTTTAGGACTAGCTTCTAGATCCTTAAGTTGTTTTTCTAACCTATCATTTTCATTTTTAAGAAAGTTAAGATTCTTTTTCATGCTTTTGTTTTCTATTTTTAGTGATTTACTAATCTCAAATAGTTCATTAAAAGCTTCTTGTAAATCAAAATTTACCTCGTTGTCGGAGTCGCTTCCACTTTCACTGTCGCTATTGCTTCCTCTGGCCATGAAACCAAAGCAAGCGGTTTCTTCTTTTTCTTCTTCTTCTTCCTTCGAGCTTGAATCGTCCCAAGTGGCTTGGAACGCCTTCTTCTTAGATTTCTTCTCCTTTTCCTTCTTCTCCTTTTTGAGAAGAGGGCACTCTGGTCGTAGGTGCCCTTTCTCGTTGCAGTGGTAGCAACGTCTCGGGCTTTCCTTCTTCTCCTTTTTCTCTTTCTTTAATTCCCTACAAAACTTGGAAAATTTTTTAAGTAAAATTCTAAAGTCTTCGTCTTCGGAACTTACCTCGCTATCCGACACGGCTCTGAAGGCGAGAGTCTTCTTCGGTTTGGGCTCCAGTGTATCCTTCTTCTTCTGCTTCAACTTTGTCTCGTAGGCCATTAGATTGCCTAGGAGATCTTCCATGTTGAGCTCCTCTACTTCGTTCGCCTCTTCGATGGCGGTGACTTTCTGTTCCCATTCCGATCCAAGGGAACGAAGAAG
The DNA here is from genome assembly GCA_037157565.1 of Thalassia testudinum. Taxonomy (NCBI): domain Eukaryota; kingdom Viridiplantae; phylum Streptophyta; class Magnoliopsida; order Alismatales; family Hydrocharitaceae; genus Thalassia; species Thalassia testudinum. The sequence continues at coordinate 9,044,469 of JAZHRO010000058.1, read as the reverse complement.
CTTCCCTTGAAGCTCCCCCTTGAGGAAGGTCTTCCCTAATGCTTTCAAATTATTTACAATGAGAGTAAACCTAGTGTTCATCTCACTTAAAGACTCGTTAGGTTTCATAGAAAAAGATTCAAATTCTTGAGAAAGTAAATTAATTTTAGAAGTTTTTACCTTAGAGGTACCTTCGTGAGTTACCTCAAGTGTGTGCCAAATCTCGTATGCGGTGGCGCAATGCGAGATTCTGTTGAACTCCTCCGGGCTGAGCGCGCAATACAACGCGTTCATTATTTTCGCGTTGAGCGAGAGTTCCCGAATCTGCTGCTGCGAGTATCCTGCGTCCGGTCGCTCCGGGATCTCGTATGAGGCTTCGCAACGTCTCCATAGAGCGAAGTCCATGGCTTGAAGCCACATCCTCATCCTCAGCTTCCAGTAGCTGTAGTTGTTCCCGTCAAAGTAGGGTGGTCGGACGGTGGACTGGCCCTCGGATATTTTGATCGCTGATGTGTTTCCCTCCATTTGATCTCTTGCCAGGTGTTACTCCGATATCGCAAGACCTGCTCTGATACCAAATGTAGGTTTTTCGGCCCTACCAGGAAGGGGTGACGTAATAATTGCGGAATTGAAATATAATCTTACAAATAAGCAATCACACAAAGTACACAAGAATTTATAGGTGGAAACCCAAACCGGGTGAAAACCACCACCTAACCCTCTCGAGTTAGGATTTTCCGATCAACCAAGTTGATCAAAATCCACTAAACCGAATCACTTTAAACGAGGGTGATTCAACCTCAATACAACCACGCTACTTAAACGAGGGTAGCGTACCTCAACCCCTTCTCTCCACGAGAAGGATTTTGTCTCGCGAAGGATACGGGAATTCGCAAAGCGAATACCCAACCAAATAACAAAGATAAAAGAAGCAACAAGTCCTATAGAGCCAACAAGGTAATTTTTAACCTAAGTTTCTATAGGAATTAGGAAACTCCCCTTTGCAAGGAGTGCGTCGAGTTGATGACGTGGTGCGTGTGCCACGCGACGGCGCAACTTCGCTCTCATGGACTACGGCGGGAGAGCGGGTGCGCAACAGCTTGATGCTCTCAAGATGTAGAACTTGAGCTTAGAGAGCAAGAGGGACACAAAAAGGTTTGAAAGTATATTGCAAGGTGTGTCTTGGTGTTTCTACGTGTGTGTTATTGTTGCAAAGGTTCCCCTCTATTTATAGAGGCCTTAGGAAGGCTTTGGAAGGCTTAGGAAAGGTTCTATAGCCGTTGGGAACAAAGCCCAAGAGAATCAGCCCGAAATCAGGAACAATCATTGTTCTGACAGGCTTATCAGACGTCTAATTCTGGCATCAGACGTCTGGAACTTCACTTTAAGACGTCTGATTTCAAGGTCAGACGTCTGATTTTGGGCGGGTCTCTTCCTGACTTGGATCAGATCTAAACAGGGTTCCAGTGCAAGTCCATCAGACGACATATAGGACGTCTGGCACTATGTCTGGACGTCTGGAAACATACTTTTACTGTGGGAATGGATTTTCCAAACGTTGCAACGACTAGAAAATCTCTGAGAAGAGATTTTGGGTCAGCCGAGGCAAAATGGTCAATTATCAGATGTCTGGACAGTCTTATGGACGTCTGATAAGGCTCTAACGGTCATATCCTTGTGTGTTTGCTAAGCCAGCCAACGGTCCACTAATTGGACGTCTGGCAAATCCATCAGACGTCTCCTAAGACGTCTGGTCTAAGGTCTGGACGTCTGATTTCATCAGACAGAACGAACTATGTCCAGCCTAACAGTTATTAGACGTCTGAAACAACAGTCAGACGTCTTAAAATACTTTATCAGACGTCTGATTTTGGAATTAGACGTCTGGAAACTCTGTTTGAACCCTATATTGGTTTTCTAAGTGTTCTACAGAAAACCTAAGTATCCTAGGGTTGTGCCGGTGTTCCTAGGACTACTGTTAGGATACTTTGAGGCTCTTTAACATGAATCTAAGGAAATAAAGAGCAACAAAAGAAACGAAAAATACAACAAGTACAAAAGAAGGAAATCTATCCTATTCTTCATTTCCTTCCATCTTGAATATATCGCTCCTCGCGAATCTCTTCTGTTTTCCATCAAGCTCGTTCAATCCGTCCTGGATGCGAGCTCGAACTCCATCTAATCACGTATCCATTTGCGATTGACCTGAAATCTAGGACTCAAAGCGCAAATATTAAATGACACGTGTTTTGTTATCATCAAAACAAATGATCGTGGTGCTCTAGCACCAACACCTACTCCCTATCATTAATACACTCCAATAGCATACATCTGTTATCATGTAATCTTGACCTATTGCTAGGTCAAGATGCCTATCCAAACCAGGACTGCAAAACTCACTTTTCGTGCCTGAAACTCAGGTTTTGCATCTCCAAGATCCTCTGTAATCAAGACCACCAATAAACGCACACATTTGTACCCTGAACCCAAGAGATACTTGATCCCAAAGTTCTAACTCTAGCCCTCAGCTAGGTTAAGCCAATTTTATCCTTCTTTAGAGTTCAATGATGTAGAACGAGTACACCAATACCAGTCCTACCCTTAGGTACCGATGTTGGGCACCTTCTTCACCCACCAGGCTGTAGAGTACCAGTATCGATACCAAGATTTGGTACTAGTATTGTGCACCTGCAGCACAGCCTCCAATAGGTCAGCCAGTACCAATACTCAACCTTAGTACCGCTACTAGGCCACCCTAGTACAATTTCCAACCCCAGCTAGTACCGATACCGAATATTGTTGTCAGTACCAAGCATCGACCACACCTTTCTAAATGATCCAGCCCGTACTAGTACTGAGTATCAGTACCGGTACCGACATCCTCTGTCATGGCTACTGAACCCACCCAGTATCGGTACGGGTCATTGATATTGATATTAAGTGCCCTCAGTACCTGACTTAAGTTCCACCTCTAACTTATGCTAAGCCAGTTAGTACCAACACAGGTTACCAGTATCGGTACTAGGTGTCTCCAGCATCAAGTTCGAAACCTTAAATCCCCCATTAAATTCCACATATTCTAATATTACCAAGGTTCTTAACAGAACCCACACTCTATTATCCCAGAGTTATGCTTATTTGCCGATTAGAATTTCTATACCCTTTCCACGTTTTATATTAAACCTTGTTCAATAACATGGATCTAGCCTCATGGATATCTTGACAACATGGCATCATCCATTATACTTAGGTTCACTCCATTTCTCATCAGGACTAATCATCATGAGTCCTGATTATGCCCAAAATCTAAGTTTCTAACATTAGACGCTAACATGGATTAATACCTTTCATTCTTGGCACTAGACAAGGATTTACTAATCATTTTAATTTCCCAGCCCACGTGGGGAAATTCCTCACTCAACAAGACCACAAGTATTTTATCGGGCGTCCAGCACAAGTGTCAGGCATCCAAAAATGCATTATAGGACGTTTGATACACAACTCAGACATCTGGAGATAAAATAGCAGGGCAACCCGTCCCAAGCCAATAGTATTTGACGTCCAAACTCTTCCATGGACATCTAGAGACTAGTTTGGATATCTAACTATAAGAACAAATGTCCAACAATGGATTCACACCAAAAGCCACAAATAGTTACAAACGACCATTTGATTCCTTGGCTAAACGTCCAAACGAGCACATTGGGAGTTCGATGCAATGTCAGAAGTCCAATCGCTAGGGGGCTTAGTCCCAAGCACTGCAATCAAGTTGCAAAGACTTCTAACCAGGAGATCAGACATCAGGACTAGGTCTATCAGACGTCTAATGAATTTGTCAAATGTCTAATAACCCCCAAACCAAATCCTCGGTTCCAGCTGTAATTTCCTGGTTGGAAGGGGTGAGATATAAAGTGCAAAAATAAAATAGACAATCTCGCAAAATTAAGCAATCACACAATAGGCACAAGTATTTTTAGGTGGAAATCCAAACCAAGTGAAAACCACCACCTAACCCTCTCAAGTTAGGATTTCCTGATCGACCTAGTCGATCAAATCCACTAAACCCAGTCATTTGAATAAGGGTGACTGAACCTCAATTACAACCACACTACTTAGACCGAGGGTAGTGTACCTCAAAACCCCTTCTCTTCACAAGAAGGATTTTGTCTCACGAAGGAGACGGGAATTCGCAAACCAAATACCACCAAAGACAATAAAATGTACAACAATCCTATAGAGCCACAAATATTTAAACCTAGCTTCTATAGGAGTTAGGAAACTTCCCTTTGGTGGAAGTGCGTTGATGTGATGATGCGGGTGCGTGAACCATGCGGCTGCGCTTCGTCGCTCTCATAATTGCAGAGGGAGAGCGGGTGTGCAAGTTGGATGAGGCACTTGGATGTGGAACAAGACTTTGAGAGCAAGTGCTTCTTCTACTTCAATTTGACACAAGAGAGTGGAAATATTCTTGCAAGGTGTGTCTTGGGTGTATCTTTCAAGCCAAGGGGTCCTCCTCTATTTATAGAGGGACAAGGAAGGCTTTGGAAGGCCTTGGAAGGCTTTCATAGCCGTTGGGTACAAATCCAAGGCAAATTAGGCCGTAGTCAGAATTAATCATGATTCTGACAAGGTCGTTAGATGCCTGGTCCTGGCATCAGATGCCTGGAAAACTTATTTAAGACGTCTGGAAACTAAGTCAGACGTCTGATTTTAGGCGGGTTTCCTTCTTGACTTGAATCAAATAGAAACAGGGTTCTAGTGTATGTCCATTAGATGACACATAGGATGTCTGGCACTAGTTCTGAACATCTGGAAACCTATTGTTTTGCGGAAATGAATTCCCAAGGTAGTACAATGGCTAGAAAATCTCTGAGAAGAGATTTTGAGTCAGCCGAGGGAAAACGGTCACATATCAGACATCTGGGGTCCTTTACAAACGTTTGATACAAGGCTAATGGTCATTTACTAAGGCAGCCAACGTTCCACTAATTGGACGTCTGGCAAAGGCATCGGACTTCTACTAAGACGTCTGGACTAAGGTATGGACGACTGATTCTAATAGATAGAACCTACTAAGTCCAGCCTAGATGGTTTGGACATCTGATTAATAATCAGACGTCTTAAAAGTTAATATTAGACGTTTGATTTCCAGATTGGACGTCTGATAAGGCTGTCTGAACCTTATTTTGGTTTTCTGAGTTCTTTACATAAAACCTAAGTATTCTAGGGTAGTGCAGATGTTCCTAGGACTACTTTAAGGGTTCTTTGAGGCTCTTTAACATAAGATCTAAGACAAAAATAAAGAGCAAAACAACGAAACAAAATTACATAGAACAAGATAAAATGAAATCTATCCTATTCTTCATCTCCTTCTTTCTTCAAGCTTTCGCTCCTTGCGAAGCTCCTTTGCCTCAGTCCAGCTCCTCCAATCTGCCATGGATGCGAGCTCGAACTCCATCTAATCAGTTGTCTCTATTTGCAATTTTTCCTGAAAACTAGAACTCAAAATCAAATGTTAAAAGATACATGTTTTGTTATCATCAAAATAAACGATCGTGGTGCTCTAGCACCAACACCATCCAGTACCGGTACTAGGCACCAATACCATACTGGGCATCATTAGTTGTTTCCCTTTTAGCCCAGCCAGTACTGGTACTGAACATCAGTGCCAGTGCTATACACCACCAACCTATATCACAAATGCCCAGTGTTACGACCCGAACCCGGCTTCCCATGGAACTTGGAAACGATTCGCCTTGACTAATCCCAAGACTCAGTCGTCCCTCGAGAAATAAGCCAAAAACAAGAAATCATACAACAATCCACACGTGAAAGGTAGCTAAGCATTAGAGTAAAAAGGTAACGATAGAAACAAAATAGTAGTTCGAAAAGAAACACACCATAGACAACAAGAAAGGTTTGCTAGCTAGCTATCACAATAACTATAAGAAGACATAAAACAATGACATAAGTTCTCAATATACTAAAAGTACTCACTACAGTGAAAGTAACTCAAAGCGGAAATGAGAAGGAAACAGACTACTACTAGGCTCCACTAGGCCCAGCACCCTCTGCAGTCGGTAGTACTGACTTCTTAGCTCCCTAACTTACACATATACAACTATTGTCAGCTAAACGCTGAGTAGAGTGGCACATAAGAACAACTAAAGCAATAAATAAAAGGAAAGCAATAAACTATTTATACATTTTTCAGTTATTTAGACAGTTATCATCTGATTCCATTTATAATCACCACGTGTTAAGATTTAGTTATTCTAGTAAGGGTCCATACTATCACTTAATCCACATGTTCCCTAAGGGAAAGATCTAATGCAGTTTTCTCGTGATGCAGGATGCGCACGTAGCACTCTCCTGGTCGGGAGAGCACCCTGTGGTAGTCCTATACCCGGTCTACCACCTCGAGGTCATGGTAGCAACATAGCGGTGACTACGGAATGCGCGATAAACGTACGGGTAGCTACCCCGCACTGGCACGTGGTCAGTTCTCTCCACTAATCGATATGCTCTAACGTACAATACAGAATAGAACAGTGGCCACACCCCTCAATGATCTATGTACCCTAGCCCGACTCTCCCGGTTTGCCTAGTGGGCCCAACAGGAGTCGGTGTAGGGAGCCCATTCCTAATTGTTGACTGGCAGATGACTACGCTATCAGAATTGGTTTTGAAAACCTGTCGTAGTTCGAGTCGCGAAGAAATCCGTTCAACAAATAAAATTTATACCAAAAAATCTGTAAAGAAATTCCAAGTCGAACACAGGGAGGCTACGTCGATCAAAATTCGCAATTATATTTTTTTGTGTTTTTGTTTAAAGGGAGAAATAATCATAATGGAAACAGTATAGACAATAAGAGAGAAAGAGAGAAAGAACAATCACTTGATATTGCATAATATTTTTACAACTAAGAAAGCGAGAAATGATTACACTAGAAAGTAAGAAATTATTACAACTAGAAAGCAGGAAAATTCTACTCTAGAAAGCAGTAAAAAGAATGGGAGAGAGAAGTGGTCGTTTCTTACCTCAATTCAGTTAATTAAGTTAATTTTACTTAATTACGAGTAGAGAAAAGTCACTTAGGTTAACTCGAAATTGTGTCATTTAGTAGTATAGGGTCGAATTAACCTAACATTTTAGAATTTTTAACTGGTTGAGTCCAGGTCGTTAGCTGGGAGGTATAATTCATTCTAAATTCACTAATTAACTTTTATTTTTCTTCATAAGTATAGGAGGTATAGTTAAGTTAATTATAATAACATGAATTTTCTGAAAAATTGATTTAAATTGAAGAAATATGCAAAATCCCATATGAACTTATTTTCAATATTTAAAAACATGTAAATTCTCTATTTATTTCAAATGATTTAAGGCAAATAAGAGTTTATCTAATCAATACATGCCTTAATACAACAATTAAGAGCAAAAAGAAATAAAAATATAACAAGAAAATCAATTTCTTTTCCTTTTATTCTTCAGCCTCTCTCTCTTTTCTCTTCTTCTCTTTACCTTCTTTTCCTTTTATTTCTTTATCCTTTATTTTTTCTCTTTCTCTTTTTTTTTTCTCTCGATCTCTTTCTTTCTTCTCTTCTTTCTCTTCTGCTCCTACCTTCTTCTTCTCCCTTATTCTTCTTCTTCAGTATTTCCTTAGCGCCTGTTCTTCTCTCTTGTTCCTTTATTACGAGCTCCCCTCCTTACTTAGCCTTCAACTTCTTTCTTTTTTTCTTTCCTTAGCTTCCTTTAGTCCTTAGCTTTCTACCCTTTGCGAGTTCTTCTTCTTCCTCCTCAGCCTTCTTTCTTTAGCCTTTGTTTCCTTAGTACTTAGCCATCATAGCCTTCAGCACTTAACTCTTCTTCCTTTCTTAACCTTCTACTGAACCGAGTTTTTTTTTCTTCCTCAACCAAAAATTTATTTTTGATTTGCGGCTTAGACTTTTCGGGGATACGCAGCACCCTTTACAGGGTGGGACTAGACCCTACTAGGTCCTCGCCTAGTTCATTATAGATCGGTTTATTTCCGGTTCAAGTTTCTCGAGCCAAACAAGCTCAATGCCTCCCAGGCCTTGCCCTCCCAGGGCCAATCGCACACACGCCCACTCGGGCGCACACCCGCAGGCGCACATGCCCGCTCACACACACACACTATATGCTCAGATGGTCAGAGGTTTCTTTACGCACCGAGCGCTGATGACTGAATCGACTATACAACAAAATTGTTTTATACCTACGCGCGCGCTCTGAATCTTCCGATGTGGGATTCTGTTCTCCCCCTCAAGACCCAACTTTAAGTAATGATTTCTCCCTACTCAGAGCTCCAAATCAAGCGAAATAAAGCTTGATGGAAAGCTCTAAGATGGCTCTACAAGATTACAGGGTCAATTTTAGGTTCATAGGATGTTTTCCACTTGAATTTGAAGGTGAAATTAGGGGGTTCCTACAGGTTTAAACTTTCCTGGAAATAGAGATTAAGCTTACTGTGTCTTCAGTTTGGTTTTTCTAGCTTATCTAAGGGTCTAAATAGTTCCTACAGGTAATTCCTCATCTTCAGGAAGGGAGTTTAAGCTCTTGAGAGCTTTAGGAAATGCACGAAAGCTCTTCACTTCTCTGAAAGCTTCAGAGAGTGAAATCAAGATTAAGAAAGACCTAACAGACATCTATAGTCATGTTTAATTAATTGAAACAGATTTTGGAGTTTGTTATCAACTTATCTGGGCAGAAATTGCAATCGAATCTCAACAAAAATCCACTGCTAACAGTTTGGGTTCAAAAACAACCCAAACCGGCAGTAATTGAAATCTAAATGAATTAACCAACAGAGCTCATCTAATTCACTGTGAAATTATTCAAATAAATCTCAGAATCAATTTAAACTCATCAAATCATCAGATTGAGTCCAGAACTCAAAGATTAGACTTGGGTTTGACTAGAAAGCTTCCTGATTTGACTTTCTATTTTGAATCCTTTCTCAAGGAATTAAGGCCTTAAATCTCTTCTCCTCAATCCCACAAACATTCTCAAACCCTTAGACAGGTACTTGAACTTGGGATTCTAGAGTTTCAGGCTCGTCACCTAAAAGTCAAAAGGGGTTTGTTCGTCAGAGTGATTAGGAGGTTGTTACATTGCTCTAAGGCTAGGAATGACTTCAGTGCATTACACTGAAGCTTCTAAATCCTTTAGTTGTGACTTAAAGCTTACAGACAAACTTCTCCAACTCCATTGGAGTTGGAGAAGATGAACTTCTATCTACAACTCCAGTCATCCAAAGTTCAATTAAATGACCTCAAAATAATCAGTAATTCATATTTCATCGATCTGGAGTTTCTCATCAAATTCTGTAGGTTGAAGAACACTTTCGACTCGCCGGAGCTTGTCGGAGCTCCAGTGAGTCCAAAAAAAGAGAATTTTGTGTACAGAAAGGGAAAGTGTGCCATTTTTTATCTGAAAAGGATCCTGAGGTTGCAAGGAACCTCAGAATCACATTTAATTCCTCATTATCTCTTTATATGTAAGATTTGATAGTGAATTCATTTTGAATGAATATTGAGTTGGTTGAGGCATGGGGCTTGGTCTCCCACTCAAATAAGTGGTAGAGACAAGTCAGAAGAGGATTGCGATGATAAATACTTAGTTAATTTAAGGTTTTAACTACTCCTGAGCTGCTATTGACAGTGAGCTCAAGAGCTTAAATAGAATTAGGTTTTTTAGTTATGTGTAGAATTTCATCAAATTAAAATGATAAATAGGATCCTTAGATGATGAGTAAATGATGGAGGATCCATGAGTGTGAATCTAAGCTCAGTTACTGCCGCCATAGATAGCGACAGTAGCTATTGAAGGTGATTATGATTTAGGCAAATCAGTGATAGCATTAGTGTTTTAATGGATCAGAAATGATCATGAGTGATAGAAGAAGGTGGACAGTAGATCTCCAGCAAGCTCAAGGAACTCACCAGAGTCGAAGAAGATGAAGTCTGGAATATGAAATTACGACTAAACTATGTAACTAACTACCTAAACTATCCTACTCCTACTCCTACCTACTGTTACTTGGATGAAGGGGTCAAAGGGACTCCGTCGATGGTTCATGATAGAGGACAAAATCAGAGGGTATGAGGAAGATCTCCGACGGGCGAATTTGGATGGAGTAGAGGATCTCCTTGGTCGTCGCCTTTGTCCAGAGACATGGTAGACCTCAGCGAAGTTCCTCAGCTGATCAGGATAGACAGAAGAAGTCAGGGGATGGTGTGGAAGATCACATGAGTTGCAGAAGAATAGCCTATTGGGTCGGCTCAGTGATAGAAGAGGGAAGGGAGCCAACTTACAGAAATCGAGGGGGTGGGGGTCTATTTATAGTTGACGGCGATGAAGAGGGAGGCTGAGTCTGGACGTGAGAGGAGCTAGAGGAGGTTAACCACCGGCGTCGTCTCCGACGATGGTGAGGTTAACTCCCACCTAAAATTAGGATTTCAGAATAATCCAGACTGATGGATGACAATGGAATGGTGAGCACAAGCTCCAGGAGCTTGAAGAAGGTGGAACGATGTCGGATGTGCGGTGATCGAGTGGTGGAGATACCCTCTGTCGTCAGCCGTTCAACCGGCTGAAGGAAGAAGAAGAAAAAGAAGATAGGGACCTTTGTGCAAAGAAACTTAAAGACCTATATGAAAATTAGGGACCCGATTGAAATGAGTTTTAAGGACCAAAATGTAAACTTAGGTTTTCAAGGTTTATTTCAATTTAGATCTTTTTCAACTTTTTATATATGTTAATAAATAATGTAATTATTATGTTTACACCTTGAATTTACATTTTTGACCTTTTTAGATTAATTTATTAAATTAAGTAAAGTTACTTAAGTTATTACATACTTAAGTATACATTATACATAAATTAATTAACCTATTAATTAGATGAATGATTGGTAGTATCTCGAGTCCAATTATTAATTAAATTATTAATAATATTATTTGAATGATAAAATAACATTTTTAACTTATTTTAAGGTCCTTTACTATATATCCCTTATTTTATAATTAACCCATATATACTCATATCCTTAGCTAATTAACTAGGAAGACTAGTTAATTAGGGTACTTAGTGTTATGAACGCCACCTTCAAGACATATTTTAAGATGTCTGGGAGGTGGCCCAGATGTCTGACCAGACATCTGGAACCCCTTCCAGACGTCTGGGATTTGATTTCTGCGGCACGCGTGATTTCCTTTTCCCCTCTCTCCTCCGTAGGTGTAGCGCTGTCTCTCTCTCTCTCTCTCTCCCCCCGCGTGGCTTTAAAAGGCCTCGCCCTCTCCCTCACTCTCATCTCCTCCGTTTCCCTCTTCTCCTTCCAGCCGGTGCGAGTGTGCGAGCGGCGTCAGCGGCAGCCGTGGCAGGTGTGCGGGAGGAGGCGTTGCGCGAGGAAGGAGACGCTCGGCTGTGAGGGCTCGAGCTTGCCGGGGCAGTTAGAGCCGACCGGCGGGGGAGCCGCGGGCGTGAAGCGTCGCTGGAGGGTTGCTGTAGCTCGAGCAGCAGGCGGACGAGGCGTGACGCGGCCGTGCGTCGCAGGCGGAGGGCGAGTCGAGCTCTGATTCTGGAAATTTTTCCAGAATCAGACGTCTGGGATTCCAACCAGACAACGGTGAAGACATCTGGAGGACTATCAAGACGTCTGGTAAGTAAGTTATTTTCGTCCTCCTTCCTTTTCCGCGGTCGTCCGTACTGAGCACGAGGAGTGGGTACGTGCAGGTTCTGAAATTCTCATCCAACGTGAATTAGACGTCTGGCCGTAGTGCCAGACGACTGGAAGGACTTCCAGATGTCCGGGGTGACCATCGGACATCTGGGAACTAGCCAGACGCCCCCGCAGGCTTCTGGATGTCTGAGAGACTACACAGAGCGAAGGTATCCTCTGAACCACTTTTTAAGACGTCTGGAAGAGGTTCCAGACGTCTGATTTTGGACTGTTTCGTCATTTTCGACCCGTTTAGGGCCCGTTCGGAGTCCGTTTTCCGCGTTTCAAGTTGTGTTCTTTTCGGGATAAAATCCTCTACCCGTTTACAGTAATTATATACTATTCTGAGAAGCTCCTTGTGTTTGATCCTTGTGTTAGGATCCCGTTCCATTGCAGTCTCGGGGGTTGCGGAGGCGCGCGGGATTTCCAACCATGCCCCCATTACTTCCGTTGTAGCTGGTAGAGTGGCTTTAGAAATTATTAACATAATTTGTTACAATTATGGAACAATTAGGGCATTGCATGAATCCTAGGAATGAGAAACCAGATTGAATGATAGATCCTAGGGTATTGCATGAATCCTAGGAATGAGAAACCAGATTGAATGATAGATCCTAGGGTATTGCATGAATCCTAGGGTCGGAAAACTAGATTGAATGATAGACCCTAGGGTACGGCATGAATCCCAGGACTGGAAAACTAGTGAAATGAATATACATATTGCAGTCTTGGAAAACGTGGAAAGGAAATAATAGCTGCCTGTAAATTGGTTTAACAGCTGCCTGTTATGAATAAATGAACATGATTGAGAATATGGGTTGTAAGAACGTGAAACTGGAATGGTGAAACCTGAATGTACTGAGTTAAAAGAGCTGGAAACCCTATGGGGAATTAGGAGTAGAACTCCTGGAAAGTGAATGGAATAGAATTGGGGAAGTGAGCTGGCCTTTGAGTACGGAGTACCAAGGAGAGCGACTGTCCCCCTGTTTAGTGCAGAGCGGAGCTAGCCGCCCCAGGGACCCGGGTTTAGGTCTGGCCACTTTGTACCGACTTGCTGGCCCTCGTGTACGCAGTACCGAGGAGAGCTACTAGTGTAGGGCGAGTACTAGCTACCCCACGGGCCCCGGGGTTCTGCTAGCTCACCTACACGGACTTTTTAGGCCCACTGGGCAAACCAGGGTAGTCAGGCGAGGGTGCGCGGACTGTGGAGGGGCAAGGCCCCTGTTTGGTTTCTGTGGAGGGGTTGGACCCCTGTTACTGAGAGGGCTCTGCCCTATACTGGTTCCGTGTTGTGCTTTGGGTGCACCCGTTAACGGAAACGACTGATTGCGTGCCAGTGCGAGTTAGCTACCCGTGCGTTTACCGCGCGTGCCGTAGTCACCGTTACGTCTGTCAGTGACCTTGGGGTGGTTGACTGAGAGTAGGATCACCACGGGGGACTCTCCCAGCCAGGAGAGCACCACGTGTTACTTCTACTATTCGGAAAAGACTGCAATCAAGATCGTTCTCACGAGGAACATTCGAGATCAAGTGAAGGATCTGAGAAATAGATAAATTGTGAAACAATAGAAAGACGTAAATAAAGGAAGAAAGAAAATAAAACAGCTACTGTACACTTTACTGCTTCTTTGGTTTAGCTACCACTCTACTCAGCGTTTCGCTGACGTGTTACACTCGTTACTTTTCAGGACCAGGTGTTGAGTAGCCAGGGTCAGCGGCTACAGAGGACGCTGGGCCGAGTAGGGTCTAGTAGAGTTACCACTGTTCTTTCGTGCCCTTTTTGTTCCACTGTAGTGAGTAGTTTTTGTTACTCTCTGTACTTTTCTTTACTCGTAGTTCTTGTTATGTTAAATGTTGTTCTACTGTTGTGGTGGTACATGTTGTAAGAGTTCTTTTTCTTACTGCTGTATTTTGTTACTGCTAGTTATATTTCATGTTGAATGTGATTTATTTTACTGCTCTTTTGGTTACTTCCTCGTTGGATGACTAGGTCTTGGGATTAATCGAGTCGGTCCGGTTCTCGTGTCTCGTAGGGACTCGGGAATTGGGTCGTTACAATTAGAGATCATGATGGGTCTCTCATCAAGAAGTATCCTCCTCGACAATCGCTTAGAGGACGAGCCGGACGGGACAATGCCTGGAAGATGAGGAATGGAGCGGGAAGAAGGAGGATGAAGCAGGAGGAACGGGAATGAAGCAGCACATCGTCGTTGTCGCGGGATCCGCTTCTGGAAAGGGGGCAAAAACATGGTTTTTGCTCTTGAGGAGCATCCCGAGTGTGGGACAATCTTCGCATAAGCTTTGGAGAGGGAGAGAGGAGAAGGACGGGATGAGAAATTCGTATGGTAGGGGTCTTCTTTTATAGTTGCAAGGAGTAGGGGCATTTTGGTCATTACAACATTAAAAACATTAATTCAAGACCTTTAGTGGTGGATAAATCCATCACTAACGGCCTGAACGTGGCTGACGTGCGTGCGCCACGCACGCACCCCCATGCCTTCGCTACCTCAATGCTTACGCACGACTGCGCGCTCAGCTATCCGATCAAGAGATCGAACAGCTTAAACTGCCCTCGCCAGCACCGCACGCCCGCATGCAATCGGGCATTTGCGCTATGCATTTGATCACGCGTAGGCACTATCGACTGATCCACACCGCTCGATCTTGATAGCATAGCTATGATGGCGTGCCTGCACCCACGACCCCTCTGATTTTGAAGCGCAGTGCGAAGGGGCGCTCTACTGCTGCGCTATGCTTACTCTTGAGGAGAACACACGATTTGTGCGCGCGCGATTTGCGGCCGTTGGATGGTGATCCAACGGCCCAGATTCATCGAGCGGGTGAAGAAGAGAAGAGCTGAGATCGGTTGGGTGGCTGAGATGGCACCACATGGTGCCATCTTGGCCGTCCATCTTCTAGGTGTTGTAGATGGTGCCACGGATGTCAGATTGGATCGATTTTCACGTTGCTAGGCTGCGATCGTCGATTCGAACCCATCCATGTGGTCGAATTTGTCGTTTGAGGTGCCGATTAACACCATCTTGGTCCTTGTTCTCTAGGGTTCCTCGATCTCTATCTGATGCTACGGATGTCCGATTAGGGCGATCTTAGAGTCGTTGAACTCCAATCGTCACTCTAATCAAATCCATACGATTGGATCTTTAATCCAAGGCCTCGATTAATAAGTTACCCAATCCCTGGTCATAAAAAGGAGGTGATTACTATACACTTTATACAACTTAATCTAAATGCATGATTATGCATGTTGTGCACTATTTACAATGTATGATGCTAATGTGACACTAAGAACATGCATTAATAGACATTTTAGGTTAATCAGATATATGCACAACACACCCCCATGCCTATCTTTTGCTATTCCCTAGCAATAACTACATGCTATTTATAAAAGAATTAGGTTGAATTACTCGGGCACAAATCATTTTCAACATTAAGAAATATTTACTTAAGACCTGAACTTTGAAAGACACAACAGCGCCCGGGTATTTGCCAAAATGCAGATCGCCTCAAGCCCTTGCCTTATTCAAAGAAAAATCTCTTTTTCTGTTTTTCTTCTTTTCTAATTTTTTTGGAATTTTGAGTTTAGGGTTATAGAGTGGCTTTCTACGGCCACTCAACCCAAACAAGATTTGATGAGAACCCTATGTTCTAAGCATCTTTTTGTGAATGTGATAGACTCGTTGATCAGCAATCAGAACGGACTTCGGGTTTCTACGCCCCTAGGTGACCTTAAAATGAGAGTTCTGCCTAAAGGTGTATCTTTACGACCGGTAGCTTTCTCCCTACTTTTATTTTTTAATGTGGTCAACACAAGGGTGAATCCAGTGTATATCTCCCCAGCTTATTCTACTTCTTCAATTCTTCCAAAGTGTTTTGGGAATTTTTAGTACATTTCTTGAGCTGGGTTCTAGACAACAGGTAGATGAGCTGTTACCACTGACAACTTGCTAGCCATACTCGTGCGGCGAAGTGTGGCTTTTCTCCATTTTCTTTTTCTTTCTCTTTTTGACTTTTTTTTTTTAAGTAGGTGGCTTCTCTGATCTAAGATTTACCTAAAGGCAGAAAGAAGAGAGTGATCTAGTGACTGGTCTCTAGACAACCTACCTATGGGTTGTTACCCATAATAACTTGCCAGCTATATCACCCTAGAAGGTTCATTAGCTACCCAATTTTCATTAAAACTGCTGAACAACGAGTCAGTGACGAATAGTGTGTAGATGCTTGGACTTAAAGTTCCCTCAAATTAGAGGACGAGTTGATAAGTCATGTACTTATCACCAAAACTTCTTTAATCAAATTAAAGTAGACTTTAGGATGGTGAGGACTCGATAACAAATCCACATTTTAGTGTATACCCGGGCTGATTAAGCCTAAAGATCTGAAGGGTCTTAGTGTTTAGATCCTACTGTAATATTTCCTAAGATTGAAAGGTCCTAATGTCTAAGTATTCCTTCCTAATTAAATTTGTTTTTTTTATGTATATATAAGAAGACAAATAGAATTTACAAAAATTCCACAGAGTTGACAAAATGATTCAGAAATGAATCCACCCCCCCATGCCTAGCTGATGTAATGTCCACATTGAGAATAAAAGACATGAAAGGAAGGGTAGAGTGAAGAAGATATCATCTGAATATGAAACTTGGGACAGCTCTGAGTCAGACTGTACAATTACTAAGTTTAATGCCGTCAGCTAGGTGAAGTCCAGCCAAAGAAGTCACAACATGGCTAGAGCAATATGTCTGAGACGGGTTCTGGAATAGTACGGTCAATAATAGGTTTTAAACATTGATTGTTGACTTTGAACGAATTACCCATCTTCGGGTCAGAGATCTGAACAGCTCCGTTTAGAAATATCTGATCAATAATGAACAGGTCGTTCCATTTTGACCTAGGTTTGCCAGGAAAGAGCTTAAGTCGAGAATCGAATAGCCAGACCTTCTGGTTCGGCTCAAAGCTCTTACGAGAAATCAATTAGTCATGAAGAGCTTTGGTTCGAGCCTTATAGAACTTGGCATTCTCATTCGCATCATTTCTAAGCTCCTCCAACTCAGATAGTTGGAGTTTCCTGGTCTTCCTAGCTAAACTCAGATCTAAATTGCACTGCTTAATTGCCCAGAATGCCCTATGTTCAATTTCTACGGGTAAATGGCATGCCTTTCCATATACTAGATGAAACAGAGACATGCCGATGGATGTTTTATATGCCGTATGGTAGGCCCAAAGAGAGTCCTCAAGCTTTTGAGTCTAGTCTTTGCGATCAGGCCTAACCATTTTCTGCAGAATATTCTTGATCTCCCGATTGGAGATCTCGACCTATCCATTCATCTGGGGATGGTAAGGTGTGGAGATTATGTGATTAACCCCGTATTTTGCCAGCAAATTATGGAACTGGGCATTAGTGAAATGAGTGCCACCATCGCTGATGATGGCCCTCAGAATCTTGAACCTGCTGAAGATGTTCTTCTTGACAAAATCAACAACCTTGTGGTCATTGGTTTGGGTGGGAATCGCCTCGATCCATTTGGACACGTAATCAACAGCGATGAGAATGTACTGATGTCCAAATGAAGGGAGGAAGGGTCCCATGAAATCGATGCCCCAAATGTCGAAGATTTCAACGGGAAGAATCAGGGAACACGACCTCGAGAAATCCTGGGCATCCTTGAATAAAGACGGCCAATAGAATCCAGATTGCAAAATTTTTGCAGCCGTCTTTTTCCCAGAGAAGTATCCACCACACGCAGATGCATGGCAGAACTCGAGTATACTCTTGAATTCGTTTTCCAGAATGCATCAGCGAATAATTTTATCAGAGTCGATGCGGTACAGTTCAGGGTCCTCCTAGGAGTAATATTTAGCCTCAGATTTGAGTCTATCCCATTGTTGCTTGATCCAATCCTGGGGGATTTGACCAACGGCCAAATAATTAATGATGTCAGCAAACCACGGGGTTTGGACACCTGAAACTGTAAGGATGGTTTCGTCCAGAAAAGTATCAGCAATCGAAATGTCCGACAGAGAAGAATCACTCAGAAGTCTCGATAGATGATCCGCCACCACATTCTGTACCCCGGATTTATCCTTGATTTCAAGATCAAATTCTTGAAGCAGAAGAATCCAATGAATAAGCTGGGGTTTGGCATCCGTTTTGGCCAAGAGATTCTCAAAGTCGAGTGGTCGGTATATATGATGACGTGAGACCCTAAGAGATAAGTCCTGAATTTCTCCAAAGCAAGTACTACGGCTAGTAATTCCTTCTCGGTAACCGTGTAATTCCTCTGGGCCTCGTCCAGAGTTTTATTAGCGTAGTAGATGACAGAGGACTTCCTATCAACTTTCTGACCCAAAACAACCCCGACCGCGTAATTAAAAGTGTCAGTCATGATCTCAAAAGGGGCTGTCCAAACCGGTGGTTACAACATTGGAGCAAAAGTGACTTCCATTTTAAGAAAATCAAATGCCTTACGGCATGATTCTTCGAAATCAAATAGCGTTTCTTTGGCGAGAAGATTGCTCAGAGGATGAGCAACCTTCGAAAAGTCCTTGATGAATCTCCTGTAGAATCCCACATGACCAAGAAATGATCGAATTTGTTTGACAGATGTAGAAGGAGGAAGTTTAGCGATAGCATCAACCTTAGCTTTATCCACTTCGATTCCCCGTTCAGAGATTACATGACCCAAGACGATGCCTTCTTGTGTCATGCAATGACTCTTTTCCCAGCTAAGGACCAGTCTTGTTTTGATGCATCGTTTAAGAATTATTTCAAGATTACCTAGACAAGAGTCAAACGATTCTCCAAAAATAGAGAAATCATCCATGAAGACTTCCATAAACTCTCCCACCATGCTAGAAAATATGGCCAGCATACACCTTTGAAAAGTCGCAGGTGCATTGCATAAGCCGAATGTCATCCTATGGAAAGCAAAGGTTCCGTAGGGACAGGTGAAAGTCATTTTTTCTAATCCTCGGGATGGATAGGAACTTGGTTGTATCCCGAGTAACCATCAAGGAAACAGAAGTACTTCTGCCCGGCTAATCTTTCTAAGATTTGATCAATGAAGGGCAAAGGAAAATGATCCTTTTTTGTGGCTGTGTTCAGCTTCCTATAATCGATACATACCCTCCAAGAGGAAGCTAAACGAGTTGTGACAGATTCTCCTTTCTTGTTAGTTACAACGGTAATCTCATCTTTCTTGGGAAAAATCTGCACGGGACTTACCCAAGGACTATCAGAGATCGGATAAATGATTCCTGCATCGAGCCACTTAATAATCTCCTTCTTAACCACTTCTCGCATATTTGGATTTAATCTTCTCTGCATCTGGCAAGAAGGGCAGGATCCATCTTCCAAAAATATTTTGTGATTGCAATAAGATGGCTCGATCCCCTTAAGGTCATGAATGTTCCAACCAATTGCCTCATTGTGTTCCTTTAGGACCTTAATCAGTTTAATCTCCAGCTCCTTTGTTAATTTAGTATAGATAATCATAGAGAGCATCTTATATGGTCCTAAAAACTGATATTTCAGATTCTCAGGCAATGGTTTCAGTTCAAGCTGGGGCGGGTTGATGATTGAGGATAAGGAAGATGCTGATGAAGACTCATCAAGAGGAAGAGGTTGAAAGTGAACAAAATCAATAACCCCTTCAAAAGATGGAAGGAATAGAGAAAAGTCACTTAGGTTAACTCGAAGTTATGTCAATTAGTAGTATAGGGTCGAATTAACCTAACATTTTAGAAAATTTTTTACTGGTTGAGTCCAGGTCGTTCACTGGGAGGCATAATTCATTCTAAATTCACTAGTTATTTTTTATTTTTCTTTATAAGTATAGAAGGTATATTTAAGTTAATTATGGAAGCATGAATTTTGCCAAAAATTGATTTAAATGAAATAACATGCAAAATCCCATATAAACTCTCATTTTCAACATTTAAAAACATGTAAATTCTCTATTTATTTCAAATGATTTAAGGCAAAGAAGAGTTTATCTTGTCAATACATGCCTTAATACAACAATTAAGAACAAAAAGAAATTAAAATATCACAAGAAAAAATCAGTTTCTTTTCCTTATTCTTCATCCTCTCTTCTTTCTCTTCTCTTTATTTTCTTTTCCTTTTATTTCTTAATCCTTTATTTTTTTCTTTCTTTCTTTTCTTTTTCTGCTTTCTCTTCTTCTCTCGATCTCTTTCTTTCTCTTACTGCCTTCTTCTTCTTCCTTATTCTTCTCTTAAGCATTTTCTTAGCACCTATTCTTCTTTCTTTTCTTTTCCTTAGCTTCCTTTAGTCCTTAGCTTTCTGCCCTTGGCGAAGTCTTCTTCTGTTCCCTTTCTTCTTTCTTTCTCCCTTAACCTTCCTTTCCCTTATTCCCTTAGCTTCTCAAGCACCTGCATCCTTAGCCTTCTCAGCTCCTTCATTCTCTCTTCTTTCTCTTCCAGTTGAACTGGGTTTATTTTCTTTCTTAACCAAAAATTAGTTTTTGATTTGCGGCGAGGTCCTTTCGATGATATACAGCACCCTGAGATCAGGGTGGGACCAGACCTTACTTGGTCGTCGCCTAATTTCATTAGGGTTCATTTTCGATTTTTCTTTTGAGCCAAACCGACCCTCTCTCGAGCCGAACTGGCTCAACTGCCTCCCAGGCCTCGCCCTCCCAGGGCCATCTCACACACATGCCCACTCGGGCACACACCCGCAGGCGCACTCGCCGACACACACACACGTTATATGCTCAAAGGTTTAGGTTTTCTTTTCACGCCGAGTGCTGACGATTGAAGAGGCCACTTAACAAAATCATTTTATACTAAGGCAAGTTCTCCAGAACTTTCGATGTGGGACTATATTTCCCCCCTCCAAACCCGACTTCAACTGAAGATTTCTCCTGACTCACAGCTCCAAATCAAGCGACACAAGGCTTGATGGAAAGCTCTAAGGTAGCTCTACAAGATTGTACAATCAATTTTAGGTTAAGGGGATGTTTTCCTCTTCGATTTGAAGAGCGAATCCAGGGGGTTCCTATGGTTAATATGCTACCTGGAAATAGAATTAAGGTTAACAGAGTCCACAGCTTGACTTTCTCACTTAGCTAAGGTTCTAAATAGGTTCTGCAAGGGATTTTGCATTTGCTGTAATGGTTTTCAAGCTCTTGAAGCTTTAGGTAACTGCAAAGAAGCTTGAAACTTCTCTGAAAGCTTCTGAGACAAGATTCAGATGAAAGAAAGGTGTAACAGATACTTAGAATCATTTCTAATTGATTGGAACAGCTTCTAAGGGATTTAACAAACTCATTTGGGCAGGATTTATGATCAAATCTCATCAGAATGACATTGCCATCAGTTTGGGTTCGAAAACAACCCAAACTGGCAGGGTTAAAATTCTAATCAAATTACATGTCTAAGCTCATTTAAACCTCTCTAAACTCATCCCACAGAATCTCAAAAACAATTTAAACTTCTCAAATCAGCTAATTGAGCTCAGAATCAAAATCTCCATCTTAGGTTTGACTATGAAGCTTAAAAATTGACTTTCTGATTAAAGCTTCATTTCACAGAATTAACACCTTGAATAGGATATTTATAACCTCAGGAACAAGTTCAAGTCCCTAAATTGATGTTTCAACTAGAGTTCCTAGGGTTTTAAGATCGTCACCTGAGCTTCAAAGGTAGTTTGATCATCAGAGCAATTCAAAGGTTGTTACACTGGTCTAAGCATCTAGGCCCTTAATTGTGACTTTTGATCTTCTGTCAAGCTTTTCCAACTCTGTCGGAGTTGGAGAAGACAAAGTCCTATCTCAAGCTCCAGATACTTAATCCTTAAATAAACAACCTCAGAACAATTAGTGGTCATCAAATCATTGATCTGGAGCTTCTCAACAAATTATAAAGGCTGAAGCTAAAAAATGGCTCATAGGAGCTTGCCGGAGCTCCGGTGAGTCCAGAAAAATTCAAAATCGTGTACAGAAAGGTGAATTGCATCATTTTCAATCTAAAAAGGATCCTGAGGTTGCAAGAACCTCAGGAACTCGTTTAATTCCTCATTATCTCTTTATATGTAAGATTTAACAGTGAATTCGATTTGAATGAAAATTAAGTTGGTTGAGGCTTAGAACTTAGTCTCCCACTCAAATAAGTGGTTGAGAGAAGTCAGAATGTAATTATAATCATAAATACTTAATTAATTTAAGGTTTTAACTACTCCTGAGCCGCCATTGACAGCGAGCTCAAGTGCTTTAATAGAATTAGGCGTTTAGGTTATAGGTGGTAATTATTCAAATTTAAGTGTAAAACAAGGTCCTTAGGTGATGAATAGGTGGTGGAGGACCCTATGAATGTGAATCTAAGCTTAGTTACTGCTACCATGGACAGCGATAGTAGCTGTTGAAGGTGGAGGTGAATTAGGCGAATCAGTGATAAAATTTGTGTTTTAATGGATTAGAAGTGATCGTTAGTGATAAAGGAAAGTGATAAACGACTTTAAAAGACAAAATCAGGGCTCTGGTGAGCTCAAAGAACTCGTCGGAGTCGAAGAAGATGAAGTCTGGAATCTGAAATTACGACTAAACTAACTAACTAATTAACTACCTAAACTACTCCTACTCCTACTCCTAATCTACTCCTACCTACTGTTACCTGGATGAAGGGGTCAAAGGGACTTCGTTGATGGCTCATGACGAAGGAAGAAATCAGAGGGACTGAGAAGAATCTCCGGCGAGCGAATTTGGATGGAGCAGAGGATCTCCTTGGTCATCGCCTTTGTCCAGAGACACGGTTGACCTCAGCAAAACTCCTCAGCTGATTAGGATGAATGGAGGAAGTCGGAGAAAGGTGTGGAAGATCGCCGAAGTTGCAGACGAATAGCCTATTTGGTCGGCTCAGTGTTAGAAGAAGGAAGGGAGCCAACTTGCATAAATTGAGGAAGTAAGGGGGTATTTAAAGTGGACGGCAACGAAGAGGGCGATGGAGTCTGGACGAAGAAAAAGCTTGGGGAGGGTAAGCTCCGGCATCGTATCCGACGACGGGGAGGTTAACTCCCACCTAAAATTAGGATTTCAGAGTAATCCAGACCGATGGATGAAGAAGGGATGGTGAGCGCAAGCTCCAGGAGCTTGAAGAAGGAATAATGATGTCAGCATGGTGGTGATCACGCGGTGGAATCACCCTCTGCCGTTAGCCGTTCAATCAGCTGAAAGAGGAAGAAGAAAAAGACGATAGGGACCTATGTCCGATGAAACCTAAGGACCTATGTGAAAATTAAGGATTCGATTGCAATGAGTAGTAAGGACCTAAATGTAAACCCAGGTTTTAAAGGTTTATTTTAACTTAGATCTTTTTCAACTTTTTATATATGATTATAAATAAGGTAATTATTATGTTTACACCTTGAATTTACATTTTTGACCTTTTTAGATTAATTTATTAAATTAAGTAAAGTTACTTAAGTTATTATATACTCATGTATACATTATGTTTAAGTTACTTAACTTATTAATTAAGGGAATGGCTAATAAGATTTTGAGTCCAATTATTAATTAGAATATTAATAATATTAATTGAATGATAAAATATCATTTTAAACTTATTTTAAGGTCCTTTACTATATATCCCTTATTTTATAATTAACCCTTATATATTCATATCCTTAGCTAATTAACTAGGAAGACTAGTTAATTAGGGGTAATTAGAGATCATGATGAGTCTCTCATCACGGGTCTAATTAATCATCAGAGGAGGAACTTTCAAATGCAGAAACCATCATATAAGTCTCAATATTTACATTATTATCCTCAAGTTCCTCAATAAATCCACAATCCTCGAATTTATTAATCGCCTTAAAAATATCCAATTTCATTCTTTGATCCCCAAAGGTGATTTCCATGCTATCGCTTTCATAGTTAATGTTGGCCTTGGCGGTAGCTAGGAACAGACGCCCCAGAATGATGGGCATGTTCCTCAGATTTTCAAGTACATCCATGTCAAGGACAAGGAAATCTACAAGAAAATAGAAATACTTAACCTTAACAATAACATCTTCAATAACGCCTTGCAGATTTGTGATCGAACGGTTCGTTAACTATAGCATTACTGAAGTCGACCGAAGTTCACCTAATCCGAACTTCTCGTAAAGAGAAGTCGAAATTAGGTAGATGGATGCACCCAGATCCAGTAGTGCTCTATCAAAAGTATAATCTCCGATGACACATGAAATCAAAGGAGTACCTGAATCTCTCTTTTTCTGAGGGAGGTGGTGCAGGATAATAGAACTAGCCTGCTCGGAGAGTGCCACCTTCCTCGGAATAAATTCTCTCGACTTACGCTTCTGTGTACATAAATCCTTTAAAAATTTTGCTTAAGCCAGTATATGTTTGATAGCATCGAGAAGTAGGATATTGATCTTGACATTCTTGAAAATATTCAAAAGCTCCTCATTACTATCAACAGACTTCTTCTTCCTTGATCTAATCAAGGCCTCAGGAAAAGGAACATGACTCAGATCTTCGGAATCAGGTTCCTGAACATTGATTTCATCTCCAGAGATCTCCTTTCTCTCAAGCTCTTCAGGATTCGGTAATCAGAATAGTGTAGTTGTGGATCCTGAATTTGTTTACCACTCCTCAAGGTAACAGAATTAGTAGATGCATACGGGTTTGGGTCTTGGGGAGGGTTAGGAAAGATTAGAGGGGCTTCATTAGCCAAGAACCATTGATTTGCAGAAGAAGAAGAGGAAGGACCCTGCTCAACCACCTGAGCATGTGCATGTGGGTCCCTCTAATTCTCGTGCCTATGGGCTTGATTGCCTGGATTCTGGATATTATGCGGGTTGGGTACGGGTTGAGACCCGGGTTGACGAGAATTAGCAATGAACCCATTTTGCAAGTTGTCCAGCGAGGTTTTCATTTGTTGCATAAGCTGGAGTATAGATCCTTGCATCTCTATCATTTGTCTATTCAAATCAGCCTGCCCTACGGGTTGACGGGCATTCCAAGCTGGCTGATTGACCTGATTCGGGGGCAACTGAGTGTAAACATGACCCTGACCCATTGGTCATTGCAAAGCATAGTTGCTGGGTCGATATTAGGTCTGTTGCCCTGGGTTTTTCCAGGAGAAGTTAGGGTGGTTTCTCCAACCCGGATTATAAGCATTGGAGTAAGGGTTGGATCTAACATTCTCCTGTACAACACAAACATCCTCATAGGATGAGTATGGAGAGAAAGAAAGGGAAGGATCAGAGAAACTGGGATCAAAGGCCCCAGTTTGGAACCCGTGGGGTTCTGAATAATGTTGGCTCGTAGGTTGAGCCGCATCAAGTTGATTCACGAACTCCCATCCAGAAGGAGCTCGCGATGAATGGAATCCTGAATTCTGGGATTGAGTGGATTGAGAGATCTTCATTAAGTTTCCAGCCATCCACTCCTCCATTCTCTTAGCAACCAAGTCCACCTTGTCAAGTTTATTATAAATCAATTCCATATCAAATGAATGAGAGTCGTGGACTTCATTAACATTTGATTTGGACTACTGGGACCAGTTAAAAGTATCCATGGAGGCATGATTGATCGAATTCTCACTCATCTCAAACAAATCGTGGCGCTATCTGCATCTTTTTTTAGGAAATTGCCTCCGCAAGAAGCATCCACGTGATTTCTGAGTTCCTCAGTCAACCCGTGGTAGAAGATCTGCATGAGTTGCCATTTTGGTAGCTCATGGTGTGGACACCTCCGCAATAGGTCCTAGAATCGCTCCCAAGCAACATGAAACTACTCCCCAAGCCGTTGGGTGAATGTAGTAATTGCCCCTCTCAAAGCATTGGTATGTCCGATAGGGAAGAATTTCTTTAGGAAGGCCGATTTCAACTCATTCCAAGTTGCAATTGGTCTTCCTATAGTCCTGTACAAATGAGCAGCTTTATCCCTAAGAGAGTGGGGGACGAGCCTCATGATCATTTGCTCCTCATTCATGTTTCGTGCCTTGGTGGTTTGGGCCAAAGTGGTCAAGTCCAAGTGCTGAAATGGGTCTTTAGAGCCATGCCCATCAAAATGTTTGATCAGGCTTAACACCTGGGGCTTCATTTCTACATCTCCGGTAGGAATCTGGACACTGGGACGTTCCCCGTAATTTGAAGGATCATAAAAATCCTTCAAGGGCTGAGCGCCCTGCATTCTCTGGAACCATTCTTGCATTCTCTGCATTTGTTCCAGCTGCCTTTGAAATACCTCCTATGGATCCTGAGGCAAAGGAGGCTGTTAATCAGCCATGGGATCAATTTGGCCAAAATCCAATCTATGCCTTCTAGAATACTCTAGTGGTTCTTCCAATTGGGGATTCAATGACCTTCTTCCCAGCGTAAACTAGGAAAAGGTCAGAAGGACTGGGGATAAGAACCCTGCAGCATAACAAAATAAGCCTGTCCTTAAGTGGGGTAGCCTAAGGATCTATAGACTCTCGAACCCGCCTTAAGATTATAAATAATTTACTCTACTTGTGTCTGCTCAATCCAACCAGTTAGAAGGAGGGACTAGGGAGAAGGTTCTTCCTTCGGCTTGCGCCTCCAGTTCCTAGTGTACCCCCTAACTGCGGTCGTTTGATTCTACTCCCCTAACTAGACATTAGATTGATCAGTACAAGAAGGTTAATCATAAACAATCTCAGACTAAACCACAAAGAGCGAATCGGTCCTTAAGGTCAACGTCTACTTGATTTTATTTAAGCCTGAGATTGTAGTGCTTATGGAATGTGGTGGGCCCTTAAAATGGGTTGTGCCCTTAATGATCAATTGAGTACGTGTAAGTGCGTGCACAACCAGGGTTTTCAAGCAAGATTATTTGTGATGAGTAGATTTTAAAGTTCAAATCTTGCTTAAGTAGCTTTTAGGGTTTAGAATTAGGTTTAGTTCAATCAAGTTTGAGGCAAACCAGGTTTTCAAGCACGGGTGAAGATCACTTTCCTTTTGAACTCAGAAATAAAGTAGAGTGCCTGGTATGAACCTAGATTGAAAACCCTAAGAGGAAGCTACTTGGTGAGTTGATTTTATGTTGAGTTGTGCGGCCCAAACAACTTAAACAATTGGCCACAATTGCACCATTGAGTTAGGCACAAAAAATGATTAACCTAGACTGATTTCTACTCTTTTATGTGTTGATTTATGTGTACCAGTTCCACAGATCAGAATCCGATTGAGTAGAAGAAAATCAATTAGGTTAAGTGCCTTGAATGTGGGTGTATGTTGTGTGTAGGTTGAATTACAGCACAAGAAATTATCTTTTTGTTTTTCTTTTATATATACAAGGGTGAAATGAATGTGGGTGGAGATCCAAACAACCAAACTAATCCTAGGATTTATGCAAACACCTAGGTTAATTGGAGTTTGAATTAATGTGATGAAATGAAATCTATGGAGGGGGAAGAATGGGGAGCACTTACAGTTGTCTTCAACTGCATTTTACTCCGATCTACCGCTTGACGATTCTTTGATAGAGGTACCTGTAAAATAATAGACACGAGATAAAGCAAGTTAGAAAACAGTAAAGTGCATGAAATGCGAAAAGAAGATCGAAAAATCGTTGCCTCCCCGGCAACGGCGCCAAAATGTTGACTGGCGGATGACTACGCTATCGGAATTGGTTTTGAAAACTTGTCATTGTAGTTCGAGTCGCGAATAAATTCATTCAAAAAATAAAATTTATACCGAAAAATATATAAAGAAATTCTGGGTCGAACGTAGAAAGGCTATGTCTATTAAAATTCGCAATTATATTTTTTTGTGTTTTTATTTAAAGTGCGAAATAATCACAATGGAAGCAATATAGGAAATAAGAGAGAGAGAGAGAGAACAATCACTTGATATTGCATAATATTTTTACAACTAAGAAAGCGAGAAATGATTACACTAGAAAGTGAGAAATTATTACAACTAGAAAGCAGGAAAAGTCTACTCAAGAAAGCAGTAAAAAGAATGAAAGAGAGAAGTTATCCTCCTCGATGATCGCTTGGAGGATGAGCGAGACGGACAATGCCTGGAAGACGAGGAACGGAGCGGGAATAAGGAGGACGAAGCAGGAGGAATGGGAACGAAGCAGCATGTCATCGTCATCGCGGGATCCTCTTCCAGAACGGGGGTGAAAACTTGGTTTTAGCTCTTGAGGAGCATCCCGGGTGTGAGAAAAGCTTCTCTTAAGCTTTGGAGAGGGAGAGAGGAGAAGGAAGGGATGAGAAATCCGTATGGTAGGGGTCTCCTTTTATAGTTGCAAGGAGTGGGGGCATTTTGGTTATTACAACATGAAAAACATTAATTCAGGACATTTAGTGATGGATAAATCCGTCACTAAAGGCCTGAACATGGCCGACGTGCGCTCCCCATGCGCACACCCCCTCGCCTTCGCTGCCTCAACGCTTATGCACAACCATGCGAGCTTAGCCGTCTGATTAAGAGATCGGATGGCTTCAGCTGCCCTAGCTAGCACCACGCGACCACGTGCGATCGAGCGTTTGCGCTACGCGTTTGATCGCACGTGGGCGCTATCGCCTGATTCGCACCACCCGATCTTGATCGTACGGGTGTGATGGCGCACCTGCACCTGAGGCCCCTCTAATTTTTAAGCGCAGCGTGGCTCGAACGCGCGCCCTTCGTTCGCGAAGGGGCGCTTAACCGCTGCGCTGTGCTCACTCTTGAGGCGAGCGCACGATTTGTGCACGCGCGATCAGCGGTCGTTGGATGGTGATCCAGCAGCCCAGATTCATCGAGCGGGTGAAGAAGAGAAGAGCTGTGACCGGTTGGGTGGCTGAGATGGTGCCACGTGGTGTCATCTTGGCCATCCATCTTCTAAGTGTTGTAGATGGTGGCACGAATGCCGGATTGGATTGATTTTCGTGCTGTTAGGCTACGATTGTCGATCCAAACCCATCCGTGCGGTTGGATTTGTTGTCTGAGGTGTGGATTAACACCATCTTGGCCCTTGAAGTCTTGGGTTCCTCGATCTCTATCTGATGCTATGGATGTCCGATCAGGGCGATCTTGGAGTCATTGAATTCCAATCGTTGCCCTAATCAGATCCGTTAGGTTGGCTCTTTGATCCGAGGCCCCGATTAACAAGTTGCCCTATCCCTGGCTATAAAAAGGAGATGATTACTATACAATTTATACAACTTAATCTAAATGCATGATTATGCATGTTATGCACTATTTACAATGTATAATGCTAATGTGACACTGAGAACTTGCATTAATAGACAGTTTAGGTTAATCAGATGTATGCACATCACATCATAGGGGCCACACCCTCAACAATCTACATACCTTAGCTCGACTCTCCCGGTTTGCCCAGTGGGCCTAACAGGAGTCAGTGTAGGGAGGCCATTCCTAATCTCGGGTCCCAACCTAAGGGGAGGCTAGCTCTCTCCCTACAAAAAAGTGGAGGTAGATCTCCTAGGTACCATGTACACGAGGGAGCTCACTTTCTATACCCAAGTCCAAACAACCAACCAACATGCCTATATAGGAGAGGTATTCCATCATGCATCAAGTATCCATATCATTGTATTTTTATTACTTTCTTAATTCCCTGTAGGGTTCATGCATAAGACTCGTTTCATTCCAATATGTGGCATGTATCTCTATTCACATTCAAGTTTCTTAGTCATAGAATAGGCAGCTCGCGATTCAACAGGAACAAGCATTTAATCATATTAATTTAGTTGCCAATTAATCACAATATGGAATTCATTAGCATGTATACTGAGATTGTAAACAATGAGGTTTAAGTGTTGGAATGTAAACATGCACCATTCTCAACCCTAGGGTTCATATCATGTCATAAGTTTCAAGTAGAGATCTCTAATTTGGCATGCACTTAACAATTTAATTCAATAGGAGTAGAGAGGACCACTCTACCAAAAGGTACGGGTGATATGGGGGCACGAATAGTAGATCCCGATGTCTCTACAGGTCCCGTGTGCACTACGGTTGGAGGCCTATTCCAAACAGTTGGTCAAGCCAAACATTCACATCGCTGACCAATACTTGAGTGCGTTAATTAAGCTAAAAACAACGTGGAACCACTTCTAATATGTAGGAAATTCAGAAAGGAAACCAATGGTACTTTAATTGTGCAAATCCAACATTGTTTGGACCCTGAACTGGCCCAATCACGCGCACCCCGACCAAAATCAGACTTCTGGGGTGAGTCCTAGAGTCTTAAACATGCACAGAATCTCACCTTGAGCTCATGCTACTGTTCCAATTATATGCTACCCCTCACAGTCATCTGAGGGTGTTACCAAACGTCTGATACTATGCCTGGTTATCGGGGAGGGCAGTCCGACATCTGACACCACCTCCAGACGTTCGAAAGCGCCTCACATGTCACACCAGAGTGCCTTCCCAATGATCCTCGTACCTACGCAAATGTACGTAGCTAAGGCCATGCTTAACGATCGCTAGTGCAACGGAAACTTGGTTTCCGCACCTGCACACACCATGAGCAAAGCTTACCTCGGTACTCTGCGTGTTTCCAAATGTCTTGAGCTCCCTCTGGACGTCCAATAATCCCTCCAGACGTCTGCCCAACATTGCAAACGTCTGATAACCATGGAAATCGAGGCCAACTCCGTGCGCAGAACCTTTCTCACAGCAACTCTCCTCCTCCCACGCTCTCCCTTTCTTTCTCCCGAGTTCCTCCTGTTGCTCCCCTCTTCCTCCCATGCACACTCCTCTCCCCTCACGCTCTCCTTCTCCCTACTGCTCCCACTCTCCTCCCTCACTCACGGTTGTAAGGTGGAAGAAGGGAAGGAGGTGGGTGGCCGTTGAAGCAAAGAGTGGAGGGGGTGGTGTGGGTGTCGTGGAGGGTTTGGGGTTTTATAGGGGAGGGGGTAGGGTTTTTGGGGTGGTGTTGGAGTGTTGTGTGGGATAAGTTAGGGTCGGAAAAATTGCACCCGACCCCACAGAATAATTTTTGAGGTGTTGGAATTGCGCAAGACCCCTTCCAAAAGCCAAAAACTCCACACGAGGCCTTTTTAGTGAGCAGAATTTACGAAAATTCCCTTAAATTTTTAAAAAATCCCAAATGACCCTCGGGATGGGTCATTTCAACATAACAAACTTAAAGGAAGTTTCATCCCCGAAACTTGAGCTAAACTAAGATGCGGAAGGAAACAGACATGTGCATAACAAACTTAAAGATGATCAAAGTAGGTTAGAAGTGACGTACCCTCAAAAGGCT
The DNA here is from genome assembly GCA_037157565.1 of Thalassia testudinum. Classification (NCBI taxonomy): domain Eukaryota; kingdom Viridiplantae; phylum Streptophyta; class Magnoliopsida; order Alismatales; family Hydrocharitaceae; genus Thalassia; species Thalassia testudinum. Next base: position 9,013,510 of record JAZHRO010000058.1, on the reverse strand, counting down.
TTGGGTACCGATCTCGCATCACCGCCTCGGGCTCCCAAGTCGCCTCCTCATGCTACTGGCTTCTCCACAGGACCTTCACCAATGGCACCTCCTTTCATCTCAAGTTCTTGAAGGCTCTATCCAATATCTGTACTAGCCTCTCAGGATAGGTCAAGTCATTCCCCACCTCGATACTCTCATGGCTTAGAACGTGGTTGGGATTGACGATGTATCTTCTGAGGTTGGACACATGGAACACGTCGTGCACTTCAAATAGCTAGGGAGGAAGGGCAAGCCGGTAAGCAACCGATCCTACCCACTCCAAGACCTCAAAAGATCCCACAAACCTCGACGCAAGCTTCCCCTTCACCCCAAAATGCTACAAGCCCTTCACGGGCGAAACACGAACAAATACGTGATCCCCAACCTCAAACTGTACATCTCGACACTTCCTATCAGCGTAGCTCTTCTGCCTACTCCTAATGGTACGGAGTCATCTGTGAATCTATTCTATCACCTCCTAACTCTGATGGATCAACCTGGGACCAACCTCCCACTTGGTCCCTACCTCGACCCAACTCAAGGGAGCTATACAGTTCTTCCCGTACAATGCCTCATAAAGTGCCATGCCAATGCTCTAATGATAGCTATTGTTGTATGCAAACTCTGCTAGGGGCAAATGCTCCTCCTAGGAGCTTCTCCAGTCTAGTACACAAGCACATAGAAGGTCCTCAAGGGTCTGAATGGTGCACTCCGACTGTCTGTCGATCTGGGGGTGGTAGACAGTGCTGAACCTCAAGTGGGTCCCCAAGGCCTGCTAGAATTTCACCCAAAATTGGGAAGTGAAATGGGTATCCCAGTCAGATATGATCTCACGAGGGACTCCGTGAAGGTGCACCACATCCTTGATGTAATGCTCTGCTAACTGTGCTAGAACAAAGGTGACTCGGATTGGCAAAAATCGCATCGTCTTCGACAATTTGTCTACTATAACCTGACGAGTCGATTGTTCACTTTAAAGTCGTTTGCAGTTTTATGTGGTGGAAAAATCGAATAATCAATATTTAAAAAGAAATAACCACTTGCAGAAGAGCGAGTCGTATCCACAGGGAGGCAATGACGTATTTAAATTCGCACTGGTTAAAAGCGTTTATTCGTAGTTAGTTTGGACAAGAATCAAGCCAAAATTGCCTTCAGATTAAGGTTGAATCAAGAAATCAAGATGAAATAGCAATTCTGAATAACTAGACAATATTTGTCGCAATAAAGAATCAATAAAATATCATTAAAATTTGACAATGGCAGAAAATGTAATTATTAATGGCCATGTTACTATAGCAAAACAGGGGATTTATTCCCCTTGGCCGTGAGCAACGAGGAGTGGACGGCCGGACGCGGGAAGCTCGGAGGAAGTTCCTTAGACCGAGGGCTTCGAAGCGGTGGTGGCGGTGTGTCATGCGGTGGCCGGAGCTAGCCGGACGGAGCTCCGGCGGAGGTGGCTGCAGCCGGTGCTGCAGCTGTTGTTGGCGAAGTGATCGTGCGCAGTCGCGGGAAGGCTGCTGGAGTGCGCACGGGACTGTGCACGCGCAGAGGTGGCGCTGGAGCAGCCAGTCCTGCTGCAGGAGTGGGTGCGTGCTCTGTTGGCAGAAGCGCTGTAGGTGGGAGCGCGCGCTGTTGACGGAAGGTGCTGCAGGCACGAGAAGCGGGCTGCTCTGCCGGCTCTGCTACTGCATGTGGTCGAGCACTGCAGCCGGTGCTGCACGCTGGTGTGGTTGTGTGCATTGTTGGCGGGCGGTGTGCGCATGGGCTTTAGAGGCTGGAGGGCGTGCGGATAAAGGCTGCAGGCGCGGGTGGTGTGATGTGCGGCCTGGAGTGGATGTTGGAGTGAGCGGGTGAGGTTGCAGGCGGAAGGTGAGCAGGCGAGTGTTGCGTGGGTGCGGTTGCAGGCTGTGCCTGCCTTGCGTGCGGCTGGACGTGGAGTGAGCGGGCGAGGGCTACGATTCAGGTGCTGGAGGTGGAGGGTGGGCTTCAGACGTCCGGGAAATTTCCCGGACATCTTAAGTGACTAAGAAGATGATTGCAGCGATGGTGGTTGTTGATGATGACGACGAGGGCAGTGCACGGCGAGGTGCTCACGGTAATGCTGATGAGCTCTGGATGGCGGTGTGGCCTGTCACACCACACGCCCACGGTGGTGGAGACTCGTCGCCACGGTTGAGGCCGGCGGTGTGGAATGGAAGAGAGAAGATCTCTCTGCACAGTGGTGGGTCGGTGGTGGAGGCCTGACGAGCTCGACTGCCTCTCTCCTCCTCTTGTAGCTGACTTCATGAATTTGAATGGAGAGGCGGGAGCAGATCCACCTCCGCTGATCCATGAATGTGCTTTAGTGAGACAGGAGGCGTTGCAGCGGCAGCCGAGCCATTGCTGAGAAGAAGAATAAAGGATATTATTAAAATATTATGGTTATTTATATACAAACCCTCAACTTTTATGTTAACTAAAACAATGTACCTAATTGGTTAACTAATTAAATGAATGCCATTCTAAGTTAATTCTAAATGCATTTAAAATATGAATGCAATGCATGGATTATGTAATTAAATTAAAAATATGAATTAATCTATTTACATCCTAATTTATGCTAAATAAATGTTAGAATTAACCTAATGTCTAGGCACTTAAATACTTAAATAGCCCACAACTATGGGCTAATCAAATACCCCCATGCCTAGTTTTTGCTAGTCCCTAACAAAATTAAGCGAAACCTAGCACTCCAAGTAGACTAGTTAACTCACTTGGTCTTCCTTCAGAAGCATATTAAGTTCAGACTCTAGACCCAAGGTTCCTAAGTAGTTGCTAAGTTACAGACTAGGTCGGCTAAAGACGAGTTGCAGGCACAAGTTTCCCTGATTTCTAACTCTACCCTAAAGTTTATTAATCCCTGAGATTAAAGCATCCGTGCCTGTGCATTGGTCTGAGTTATTTGAGTTAAAGGAAAAAGTTATATATATATATACATATTTTGTTTGATTCTTCTAAGTCTAACCTCAGATCAGCTATCAACACGGTCTATGTTGGATTCATTGTCCCCATTACCATACCTCGAAGGGTGTCTGGCTTTCGATGCTTCAAGATAGCACCGCCCATAACGACCTCAAGAACTCCTGGCAATTGACACTTCGAGATAGTATCGCCCATGGATTTCTTAAGCGAATTCAGGCCTATAGCAATCGGCACTTAGAGATAGGGCCGCCCATGGTACCTGAACCGCACAATGCACTTACATGCCCCCAGTAGGATGGATATCCTAAGAGATAAGCGTCGAGGAGGTAATATGTTATCATCGCATCCTTAAGGTGAGTATATACTCCACCTCTCCTGCGGCGGGAACTCTTCCAATCAAAATGTATTTTCAAGCCTCTCCTAAGTCAAAACTAAGAGAACCAAATCTCTTTTTAGAAAGAAAGAAATTAAGTTAATTACCAGACCAAGTGTGTGAAATTTGGATGCTTGGGTTACAAGGACCCGTAAACCAAAAGGTAGAATAAGACTCCAGGTACTACCCCACCTTTTAACTCAAACCCTAGCTTCCCTTCCTCAACCTCTTGAGGAATGGTCCGCAACTTAACTCTTACTTAAGTTTTTAAGTCCACAAAGGACCCTAAAGGTCTAAAGCTAGCAGCTCATTTAGCTTCTAAAGTTTGACCCTAGAATTAATTTAGTCTACCCTAGAGTTTTGATTTGCTTAAGAATGCAGGACTTAGTCGGTTAAGCTCAAAACTTTTTTTTTTTTATGCAAATGTATGCAATGAATGCACTATGCTATGTATATCCCCAAGTACACCCCCCCATGCCTAAAATATGCAATGTCGTGATCAAGAATAGGATGCAAAGTAAGAAAATGCGTACCTTGCTTCCAGCAATCAACGATGCAAGAATGCATGCAATGCAAAGAAATAAATCTAGAGGCTACTCATACAGACCTAAATGGTTCATCCTAGGGGCAGGCAGCTTCTAGCAGGTAGCTCTTTTGTTTTATTTTATTTTTTTTTTAAACTACTTATGCACAAGCAAATAACGGTAATCAATAAACTAAAAACCTAAATCTAAAGAAAAGGGAACAGGCTCCCAAAAATTACCCAACACGGGCCTAAAATAAAATTGGGGAACAAACCCCTCAAAATATACCCCAAAACAAGGGTTTCAAACCAAATGCAATGAAAAATTAAATCTAAAGTCTTAATTCTATTCTAATCAAATTAGCGACTAAATATACAATGATGACCATCGTCCCCTCGTCCTTCTCCTCCTTTTCAAAATAGCTCGTCCAATTCTCCTCTGGTGACGTCAAGGGTCGCCTCTCACAATGGCTGATTCTTGCACAAATTTCTCGCACAGAAAAGAAAATAATAAATGGTCAAATCACTGTGCAATTGACAAATAATCAAAATAAAATCAGGTGAAATTATTGCGTCTGTTGCCTCCCCGGCAACAGCGCCATTTGACGAGTCGATTGTTCGCTTTAAAGTCGTTTGCAATTTTATGTGGTGGAAAAATCGACTAATCAATATTTAAAAAGAAATAACCACTCGCAGAAGAGCGGGTCGTATCCACAAGGAGGCAATGACGTATTTAAATTCGCACCGGTTAAAAGCGTTTATTTGTAGTTGGTTTGGACAAGAATCAAGCCAAAATTACCTTCAGATTAAGGTTGAATCAAGAAATCATGCTGAAATAGCAATTCTGAATAACTAGAGGATATTTGTTGCAATGCAGAATCAATAAAATATCATTAAAAATTGACAATGACAGAAAATATAATTATTAATGGCCATGTTACTGTAGCAAAATAGGGGATTTATTCCCCTTGGCCATGCGCGACGAGGAGTGGACAGCCGGACGCGGGAAGCTCGGAGGAAGTTCCTTGGACCGAGGGCTTCAAAGCGGTGGTGGCGGCGTGTCGCGCGGTGGCCGGAGCCAGCTGGACGGAGCTCCGGGGAGGTGGCTGCAGCTGGTGCTGCAGCTATTGTTGGCGAAGTGATCGTGCGCAGTCGCGGGAAGGCTGCTGGCCGTGCACACGGGACTGTGTGCGTGCGGAGGTGGTGCTAGAGCAGCCGATCCTGCTGCAGGCATGGGTGCGCGCTCTGTTGGCGGAAGCGCTGCAGGCTTGGGTGCGCACTCTGTTGGCGGAAGCGCTACAAGCGCGGGAAGCAGGCTGCTCTACCGGCTCTGCTGCTGCGTGCGGTTGAGCACTGCAGCCGGTGCTGCACGCTGGCGTGGTTGTGCGTGCTGTTGGCGGGCGATGTGCGCGTGGGCTTCATAGGCTGGAGGGCGTGCGGATAAAGGCTGCAGGCGCAGGTGGTGTGATGCGTGGCCTGGAGTGGATACTGGAGTGAGCGGGTGAGTGTTGTGCGGGTGCGGCTGCAGGCTGTGCCCGCCTTGCGTGCGGCCGGAGGGCGTGCAGGCGGACGTGGAGTAAGCGGGAGAGGGCTGCGGTTCAGGTGCTGGAGGTGGAGGGTGGGCTTCAGACGTCCAGGAAATTTCCCAGACGTCTTAAGTGACTAAGAAGATGATTGCAGCGACAGTGGTTGTTGATGACGACGGCAAGGGCGGTGCACGGCGAGGTGTTCACGGTAATGCGGACGAGCTCTGGATGGCGGTGTGGCCTGTCACACCACACGCCCACGGTGGTGGAGACTTGTCGCCACGGTTGAGGTCGGCGGTATGGAATGGAAGAGAGAAGATCTCTCTGCACAGTGGTGGGTCGGTGGTGGAGGCCTGACGAGCTCGGCTGCCTCTCTCCTCCTTTTGTAGCTAACTTCACGAATTTGAATGGAGAGGCGGGAGCAGATCCACCTTCTCCGCTGATCCATGAATGTGCTTTAATGCGACAGGAGGCGTTGCAGCGGCAGCCGAGCCGTTGCTGAGAAGAAGAAGAATAAAGGATATTATGAAAATATTATGGTTATTTATATACAAACCCTCAACTTTTATGTTAACTAAAACAATGTACCTAATTGGTTAACTAATTAAATGAATGCCATTCTAAGCTAATTCTAAATGCATTTAAAATATGAATGCAATGCATGGATTATGTAATTAAATTAAAAATATGAATTAATATATTTACATCCTAATTTATGCTAAATAAATGTTAGAATTAACCTAATGTCTAGGCACTTAAATACTTAAATAGCCCACAATTATGGGCTAATCATAACCCAAACAACATCGTGTCCCCGCTGTGTAACCGGTAGCCCTGCTACTAGGTCCATAGTGACACTCTCCCACTTCCACTCCATCATAGGAAGTGGCTGTAGTGGCCGTACAGCCTCTGGTGCTCAGCCTTCACCTACTGGCATACCAAACACTCGTGCACGAACTCACCAACATCCCACTTCATCCCCCTCCACCAAAAGTCACGCCGCAGATCATGGTACATTTTAGTGTTCCCGGGATGTATAGTGAACCTGGACCCATGTGCCTCAGCTAGAAGCTCCCTCAACAGCTCCTCGTCTCGAGGAACACACAAATGTCCCTTCATACATAGAATCTCATTAGTAAAAGTGAAGTCTCCTGGGTCCCCTGTCAACACCCTGTCTCACAACCTTTGTAGATACGGGTCAGTCTTCTATCCAGTAATGATATGATCTATAAGCTCTGGTCATGCCTGTCTCATCACTGTCACTGCCTCGCAGTACCCCTATGGCTCCTGGGGTCGCCAACTACGCAGCTCCTCCATGAGTCTCCAACTCCGTGCTTATAAGCTAGCCAAGTGAGTAGGCACCTTCTGGCTCAAGGAGTCAGCCACCACCTTAGCCTTCCCTAGGTGATAGGAGATGCTACAGTCGTAGTCCTTCAGAAGCTCTAACCAACGCCTCTGCCTCATGTTGATCTCCTTTTGATCAAACAGGTATTTAAGGCTCTTATGATCTGTGAAAATCTCAAAGGTCTCATTGTATAGGTAGTGCCTCCATGTCTTCATCGTGAAGATAACCACTACCAGCTCTAAGTCATGAGTAGGGTAGTTATGCTCATGGGGCTTTAGTTGCCGCGAAGCATAAGTGACAACGTGGCCCTGCTACATATGCACACCACCCAACCCTTGCAACGAAGCATCAGTGTAAACCACAAACCCACCACTACTATCCGGAATGGTGAGTACAAGAGTTGAAGTCAGCCTCTCCTTCAACTCCTGAAAGTACAACTCACACTCGTCTGTCCAAGTTAAGGGCACGTCCTTCCTGGTCAACTGAGTCATAGGACACACAATCTGGGAGAACCCCTGATAAATCGCTGGTAGTAGCCTGCCAGCCCTAAGAAGCTGCTGATGTGCATACATCTAAATAGCCAAAAATGTCTATTAATGCATGTTCTTAGTGTCATATTAGCATCATCCATTGTAAATATTGCATAACATGCATAATCATGCATGTAGGACAAATTGTACAAATTGTATAGTAATTATCTCCTTTTATGGTCAGGGATAGGGAAACTTTTTAATCAGGGCTTCAGACTAAGGATCCAACTGTACGGATCTGATCATGGTGATGACAGGAGTTCAACGACTGTTGAATGATTACGAACCTACTCTAACGTGTTCGGTTTTGGAAAACCTGTCGTTGTAGTTCGAAAGCGAAGGATTCGTGTTCAACAAATAAAATTTATACCGAAATTAAAATTCCGGGTCGAACACAGGGAGGCGAACGTTTGATTTAAAAACTTCGCGTTTCTTTTTATTTTGTCACGAAGAAATTCAATTTAAACTATCTAAGTATCTACAACAAATAAAAGAGAGAGAGGGAGTAAGAGAGAGAGAAAGAATACTATACATGGAAATCAAAATGAGATGTAGAATAGACAAGGAATTTATCATAAAAGAGTTCGTTCGTTACAACTAGAAAACATAAAACAATTACTCTAGAAAGCATTAAAAGAATGGAGGGAGAAATGTCCTCCTCGACGATCGCTCGGAGGACGAATAGACTACTCTAGAAAGCAGTAAATCTATACTAGAAAGCAGTAAAAAGAATAGGGAGAGAGAATCCTCCTCGACGGTCGCTTGGAGGACGAGCCGGACGGGACGACGCCTGGACGAAGGAGAACGAAGCGGGACGAAGGAGGACGAAGCAGAAGAACGGGAACGAAGCAGCACGCCGTCGTCGTCGCGGGATCCACTTCCGAAGGGGGACGAAAATTTGGACTTTATCTCGCGAGAAGCATCCCGGGTGTGGGACAAGCTTCTCTTGAGCTTTGGAGAGGTAGAGAGGAGAAGGAAGGGATGAAAATTTCGTATGGAGGGGGTCTCCTTTAATAGTTGCAAGGAGTGGGGGCAAAATGGACATTACACTTTCAAAACAATAAATGAGGGGTCTTTAGTGACGGATAAATCCGTCGCTAAAGCCCTCAACGTGGGCGTAGCCTCCGCGCGCACGCGCGCCCGCTCGGCTGCCCGCGCGCGTAACGCCTACGCACGTCGCTTGATTTTCAGCCGTCCGATCGCGAGATCGGACGGCTTAGATCGCATCCGCGCCTGCTGCGTAGCGCACCGCCCGCGTGTGATCGCGCGTTACGCCCGGCGTCCAATCGCGCGTCGTCCTGATTGAGCGCGCGTAGCCGTTGGATCTTCATCTGACGCTCGTCCGCGCCCGCTCGCCCGCGCCTTCCACCCCCTCACCGCGGCTCGAACCCGCGACCTCCGCTTCGCCCGCAGCTGCGTCGCCACTGCGCTACGCGGGCGAAATGGTCGTGCGGACGCTTTTAAGCGCGAGCGACCGCAGCCACTGGATCGAGATCCAACGGCGGAGAGGAGACGGTGCGCGGTCTTCACAAGATGCATGCGGCCGATTGGGCGGCTGAGATGGTGCCACGTGGCGCCATCTTGGCCGTCCATCTTCTGGAAGTTGTAGATGGTGCCACGGATGTCGGATTGACTCAATTTTTGTGTCCTTGGGCTGCGATCGTCGATCCGAATTCATCCGTGTGGTCGGATTTGCCATCTGAAGTGCAGATTTACACCATCCTGGCCCTTGATCTTCTAGGGTTCCCCGGTCTCTATCTGATGCTACGGATGCCTGATTAGGGCGATCTTGGAGTCGTTGAACTCCAATCGTCGCCCTGATCATATCCATATGGTTGGATCTTTGATCCGAGGCCCCGATAAAATATTTGCCCTGTCCAAGCACATAAAAGGAGACAATTAACCTCCATTTTATTCAAACTACTCTAAATGCAAGATGATGCATGTAATGCAATATTTATATCATGAAATGCAATCCTATGCTTAAGAACATGCATAAATAGACATTTTAAGTAGTGTAAATGTGTTTACATCAACGACTCCAAGATTGCCCTGATCAGACATCCGTAGCACCAGATATAGTCTCAAGAAGCTCAGGAATCAAGGGCCAAGATGGTGTTAATCCACAACTCAGATGACAAATCTGACCGTACGAATGGGTTCGGATCGACGATCGCAGCCTGACGGGGCGAAAATTGGTCCAATCTGACATCTGTGGCACCATCTACAAGATAGAGAAGATGGATGGCTTAGATGGTGCCACGTGGCACCATCCAAACCCTCCAATTCACTCGTAGCCCCACTTCTTCATCCAACAGCCAAGAATTGACTACATCATTTCCCTCAAGTAGCACTTCGTGTGAGAAGAATTTCACATTTGATCTCAACCATTGAATCAAGATCCAACGGTCAAGATTAAATGGCATAAGAATGCTCTTCTTGACTATCCACGTGCATAGTGCAGTGGACAAAGCCCTTCAGAGCCTCATGTCATGAGTTTGACTCCTTGCTGCAAGCTCCTCTCCGTAGATCAAGAGAACTCCTCAAATCAGAGATTAGGTCGTCCGATATAGAGATTGAATGGCTCAGATCAAGCCATCAGATGATGCGCAATTTGACCCTCGGTGTGCATGAGTGAGTGTACGTGCTCCTCAGCGTACACTTGCGGGTGAGCTGAAGCATCCAAGCACAACCTAGCGGGTGAAGCCTTCGCGTGAGAAATGCAGTGGTGATTTAAGACATCTAAGAAGACTCACCATCATTTGATGAAGATGGAGTGGCTCGATTGAAGATCATCCATAGCCGTGGGATTCAAATCTAATGGCTATTGTTCTCCTTGCCAGGAATGTGGGAAATGTTGCGCAAGACGTGCTCTTCAATGTGTGAACGTGGGAGCGGGAAGAATGGGCCATGAACACACAATCCAATGGTCTAAAATGACCATTTTAGCCCTCTCTAAAAATTATAAAAGGAACCCATATTCCCTCCATTTGAATCATACCTTCCTTCTCCTCTCTTCCTCTCCAAAGCTTAAGAGAAGCTTGTCCCACACCCGAGATGCTCCTCAAGAGCTAAATCCAAGCTTTCGCCCTCGTTCCACAAGTGGATCCCGCGACGACGACGACGTACTGCCTCGTTCCCATTCTTCTGACTTCATCCTCCTTCCTGCCTCGTCCTCCTTCTTCCAGGCGTCGCCTCTATTCGGCTCGTCCTCCAATCATTCATAGAAGAGGATAACATCTCTCTCCCTTCTTTTATCTCTTTCTAGAATAGAATTTCCTGCTTTCTAGTTGTAACAATTTCCCACTTTCTAGTGTAATCACTTCCCACTTTCTTAGTCGTAAAAACATTATTCAAATACCAAGTGATTGTTCTCTCTCTCTCTTATTGTCTATATCGATTCCATTGTGATTATTTCACCTTTAAAAAAATATATACAAAAAAAATATAATTGCGGATTTTGAGATCAACGTAGCCTCCCTGTATTCGACTCGAAACTTCTTTACGAACCTTCAGTATAAATTTTATCTGTTGAACGGATTTCTTCGTAACTCGAACTACGACAATGGGTTTTCAAATCCAACTCTGATAGCATAGTTTTCCGCATTCAACAGCCAATTCGCTCGCAGCCCCACTTCTTTATCCAATGGCCAAGAATTGACTACATCATTTCCCTCAAGCAGTGCTTCATGTGAGAAGAATTTCACATTTGATCTCAATCGTTGAATCAAGATCCAACGGTCAAGATTAAATGGCATAAGAATGCTCTTCTTGACTATCCACACGCATAGCGCAGTGGATAAAGCCCTTCAGAGCCTCAGGTCGTGAGTTTGACTCCTTTCTACAAGCTCCTCTCCGTAGATCAAGAGAAGAACTCCTCAGATCAGAAATTGGGCCGTCCGATACAGAGATTGAACGTCTCAGATCAAGCCATCAGATGACGTGCAATTTAACTGCCGGTGTGCACTCGTGAGTGTACATGCTCCTCAGCGTACACTTGCGGGTGTGCTGAAGCATCCAAGCACTATCCAGCGAGTGAAGCCTTCACGTGAGAAATGCAGTGGTGATTTAAGACGTCTAAGAAGACTCATCATTATTTGATGAAGATGGAGCAGCTCGATTGAAGATCATCCATAGCCGTGGGATTCAAATCTAATGGCTATTGTCCTCCTTGCCAGGAAAGTGGGAAATGTTGCGCAAGACGTCCTCTTCAATGTGCGGATGTGGGAGAGAGAAGAATGGGCCATGAACACACAATCCAATGATCTAAATGACCATTTTAGCCCTCTCTAAAATCTTATAAAAGGAGCCCATATTCCCTCCATTTGAATCATCCCTTCCTTATCCTCTCTTTCTCTCTAAAGCTTAAGAGAAACTTGTCCCACACTCGAGAAGCTCCTCAAGAGCTAAATCCAAGCTTTCGCCCCCCTTTCGGAAGTGGATCCCGCGACGACGATGACGTGCTGCCTAGTTCCCATTCTTCCGACTTCGTCCTCCTTCTTCCCGCCTCGTCCTTCATCTTCCAGGCATCACCTCCGTCCGGCTCGTCCTCCAAACATTCGTCGAGGAGGATAACATCTCTCTCCCTTCTTTTATCGCTTTCTAGAGTAGAATTTCCCGCTTTCTAGTTGTAACAATTTCCCGCTTTCTAGTGTAATCATTTCCCACTTTCTTAGTTGTAAAAACATTATTCAAATACCAAGTGATTGTTCTCTCTCTCTCTTATTGTCTATATCGATTCCATTGTGATTATTTCACCTTTAAAAAAAATATATACAAAAAATATATAATTGCGGATTTTGAGATCGACATAGCCTCCTTGTGTTCGACCTGGAACTTCTTTACGGACTTTCGGTATAAATTTTATCTGTTGAACGGATTTCTTCGTGACTCGAACTACGACGACGGGTTTTCGAATCCAACTCCGATAGCGTGGTTTTCTGCGTCCAACAACTACGTATCTCTATCATTGTACGTGGCCCTCTCACCTAAGAATGGCCTCAACCTTGGCCGGATCCACAGCAATCCCATCTCCTGAGACCACATGACCCAAGAAAGTAACCTGTCTCAACTAGAAATCGCACTTGCTGTACTTGGCGTATAGCCTACGCCGTCTCAAAGTGTCCAATACCATGCATAGATGCTATCCATGTTGTGACTGATCCCGAGAGTAGATCAGCACATCATTAATGAATACCACCACAAACTGGTCCAAGTACTATCTGAAAACGTGGTTCATCAGATCCATGAAAGTAGCGGGAGCGATGGTCAGCCCAAATAGTATGACCAAAAACTTAGTGTCCATACCGTGTACGGAAAGTTATCTTGGAGATATCGGTCTCCCTAATCCTCAGCTGATGATAACCCGACCTCAAGTCTATCTTGGAGAACACCGTGGCGTCTTGCAACTGGTCAAAGAGGTCGTCAATGCGTTGTAGCGGATACTTGCTCTTGACGATGACCCGATTTAGCTATCTATAGTCAACAAAAAGATGAAGGGTGTCGTCCTTCTTCTTCACAAGCAACACAGGGGCCCCCCATGGGGATACACTAGGCCTCACAAAGCCCTCCTCTAGCAAATCCTACAACTGGGACTTGAGCTCTCGCAGCTTAAGTGGTGCCATCCTGTACGGTGCAGTGGAGATGGGATGGTCCCTGATACCAGTGAGATCTCAAACTCAATCTCATGCTCAGGTGGTAATCCTAGTAGCTCCTCTAGGAAGACGTCGGGGTACTCGTAGACCACCAGAATACTTTGTAAGTTAACCACTGGGCTAGGCTCTGCTACAACACAAGCTAGAAAGCCCTCACACCCCTAGCTCAGTAGGTTCGTTTCCCGAAGCACGAAGATACACCTAAAACCTCAGTCTAATGGCTGGCTAAGGAACTCAAATGGAGGCAGATCAGGTATGGAGAAGACGATCTTCCTCCCGAAGTAGTCCACCAGGGTGTGATTGGCAAACAACCAATTCATCCCTAGAATCACGTCGAAATCCTCCATCGAGATCACAATCAGGTCAGTGGGAAGATTGTGTCCCCCTATAGTGACCTCACCGTCCATGAAAACCTCCTCTATGATCAACAACTGTCCACCTGGGCCTCTAGTCAAGAACGAATCCTCTAACAGTGTACTGTTCGACCCCAAATTGACGGCAAAACTTGTGGAGACAAAAGAATGTGTGGCACCAGAATCAAAAAGCACCTAGACTACTCTACTGGAAACTATAACCACACCTGCCATCACAGAACCTGAAGCTCTAGCATCTCTGTGAGTCAGGGCGTTGACACACCCCTCAGCCCTAGGTATGGAAGAAGTAGCCATGCTCTGGGTCGAGCGAGTAGTAGCTGGCCGGAACCCTCCTCACCACTGTTGTCCTCCCCCTCGTGCCTGGTAATCGCGGCTGCCAGATGGGCCTCCAGTACTCAGTGCTAGGAGCATCTGGTATGCTCCGGCCTTAGATGGGCAGTCCCTCCTTAGGTGGCCCGACTGGCCACACTAGTAGCAAAGAGAGGCACGACCTCCTCCCTCAATCTATCCCTGCTGGTAACTGGGCAGGGGTCTGGTGCAAGCAGCTGGCTCCGGTCTGGGGCTCCTAAAGGCTACTAGTGGCCCAACAGAGTGGGACGATTCCCCCGCGAGCACCGAGTGCCTCCTCTCTTGGCAGCCCTATGAGTGCTCAGGCTAGTAGGGCTTCATTCGTCCTCCATCAGTGTCTCGAGTGGTCGAGTTCATCTCCTCGTAGGTCGTGGCTGCCTCGACCACTCGGGAGAAGGTAGGTAACTTCATGGGCTTCACATACCCCCAAATAATGGGTTGGAGACCCTCAGTGAACCTCCATAGGCGCTTCTCCTCTATAGATGCAGCCGATAGGGCAAAGCGTGGTAGCTCTAAGAAATGCGTACGATTTGCATTAACCATCATCTCCCACTGGCGGAGGTGTGGAACTCTCACCTCCTCTAGTCCTACCAGGTTTGTGGGAAGTACTGCTTGCAGAAGAGCACCACTAATCGATCCCACGAAAGCTCTCTTCCCTCCTGGCCTCTGACTGCCCTCCACCACCTGTAGGCTACACTCTCCAACTGATATGTGGCAAAGGCCACTCGGCACTCTGAAGGAGGGTGGAGAGTGTCGAAGATCTTCCCCATCTACTCCAGCTAGTCCTCTGCCTCAGACAGGCTCTCCTTCCCCTTGAAAGAGGGGGGCTTCAACTTTTGAAACTGGGCAAAAAGCTCATGGTGGAGCCGCAATAGGGGAATGGGTGCACCCCCCATCATGGAGGACTTGTGCTCAGTAGTGTCTGAGGGTGGTGGGGTTGGTGGAGGATCACCCCCTCCCCCTCCAGCTCATCCAACGCTGCGGTGACTCCCCTGTCTCATAGAGGACTCGTCCTCCACGTCCTCAGGGGGAGATGGCTGAGGAGGCGGTTGCTGAATCTCCTCCCGCACTATATCCCGGATTACTTGGGTGAGGTCCTGGCCCTGGATGCCAGAGAGGAGGGGTAGATTGACCTCTGCCTCAAGTTCGGCACATCCGCCCCCACGACCACGCCATGGCCACGCCCGCGTCCTGCCACACAAGCTTCTCGACGAGGCATCTCCTACAAGGAGATGGAAGAAAAAGAGCAGGGATTGTCAATGATACTAGGCTACAAAAATAGGACTCAGAAGCGAAGATCAAGATAACACATTGTGATGGCTATCCTGGCTACATGCACGTGAGTGGTTACTTCCAGACCATTTGGTTTATTTCTCGGGATGACCTTGCTTTGATACCATCTTGTTACAACCCAAACCTGGCTCCCCATGGAACCCAGGAACGACTCGCCTTGACTAATCCCAAGACCCAGTCATCCATTGAAAAATAAGCCAAATGCAAGAAATCACACAACAATCCACATGTGCAAGGTAGCTAAGCATTAGAGTAAAAAGGCAGCGATAGAACCATAACAGTAGTTCGAAAAACAACACGCCATAGACAACAAGGAAGGTTTGCTAGCTAGCCATCACAACAACTATAGGAAGACGTAAAACAATGACATAAGTTCTCAATATATTAAAAGTCTCACTACATTGAAAGTATCTCAAAGCAGAAACGAGAAGGAAACAGGCTACTGCTGTGCTAGACTGGGCCCAGCACTCTCTGCAGCTGGTAGTACTGGCTGCTCAGCTCCCTGACCTCAACATATACAACTATTTTCAGCTAAACGCTGAGTTGAGTGGCATAAAAGAACATCTAAAGCAATAAATAAAAGGAAAGAAGTAAAACCTTCATAAATTTTTCAGTTATTTAGACAGTTATCATCTAGTTCCATTTATAATCACCACGTGTTAAGGTTTGGTTATTCTAATAAGGGTCCCTATCATCACTTAATCCACATGTTCCCTAAGG
The DNA here is from genome assembly GCA_037157565.1 of Thalassia testudinum. Taxonomy (NCBI): domain Eukaryota; kingdom Viridiplantae; phylum Streptophyta; class Magnoliopsida; order Alismatales; family Hydrocharitaceae; genus Thalassia; species Thalassia testudinum. The sequence goes on along the minus strand of JAZHRO010000058.1, from coordinate 8,997,842 downwards.
GAAAGATCTTGATGTAGTTTCCCACGATGAAGGATGCACACGAGGCACTCTCCTGGCCGGGAGAGCACCCTGTGATAGTCCTACACCTGGTCTACCAATCCAGGGTCATGGTCGTGATGTAGCAGTGACTACGGCACGCACGATAAGCGCACGGGTAGCTACCCTGCATTGGCACGAGGTCAATCCTCTCTGCTGGCGGGTACGCTCTAACGTACAGCATAGAACAGAATAGGGGCCATACCCCTCAACAATCTGCGTACCCTTGCCTGACTATCCTGGCTTGCCCAGTGGGCCCAACAAGAGTTAGTGTAGGGAGGCCATTCCTAACCCCAGGTCCTAACCCAAGGAGAGGCTAGCTCTCTCCCTATAAAATAGTTGAGGTAGCTCTTCTCGGTACCACGTACACGAGGGCTAGCTCACTTTCTGTACCCAAGTCCAAACAACCAACCAACATGCCTATATGGGCGAGGTATTCCATCATGCATCAAGTATCCATGTCACTGTACTTTTATTACTTTCTTAATTCTCCATAGGGTTCGTGCATAGGACTCGTTTCATTCCAATATGTGGCATGTATCTCTATTTACATTAAGGTTTCTTAGTCATAGAATAGGTAGCTCGTGATTCAACAGGAACTAGCATTCAATCATATCAATTTAGTTACCAATTTGTCACAATATGGAATTCATCAGCATGTATACTGAAATTGTAAACAACGAAGTTCAAGTGCTGGAATGTAAACATGCACCATTCTCAACCCTAAGGTTCAAGTGCTGGAATGTCTTAAGTTTTAAGCAGAGATCTCTAATTTGGCATGCACTTAACAATTTAATTCAACAAAAGTAGAGAGGACCACTCTACGAAAAGGTACGGGTGATATGAGGGCATGAATGGTGGATCCCGATGTCTCCGTAGGTCCCGTGTGCACTATAGACTGGAGACCTATTCCAAATAATTGATCAAACCAAACATTAACATTGTTGACCAATACTTGAGTGCGTCAATTAGGCTAAAAACTGCATGGAACCACTTCTAACATGTAGGAAATTCAAAAAGAAAACCAATGGTACTTTAATTGCACAAATTCGACTTCGCTTAGGCCCTGAACCGATCCAAACACACGCACCCTGACCAAAATCAGACGTTTGAGGTGAGTCTCAGACGTCCTAAACATGCGTAAAATCTCACCTTGAGCTCCTTCTTCTATTCCAATCGTCTGCTATTGTTATTCACTCTAAATCAGATTTTAAAATCGATGCGTTGTAGTATAGATTGAATCAGCGCAAAAAACAAATATAATTTATACTTGAATGGAAGTTCGAGGTTGAACACGGGGAGTAATTAATAAAATAACTCTCAAGATTGCAATTCAAGCACAATATAAGCAATTTATAATAGAACTCCAAACATTAATGATATATATATAAAAGCAAATGTCAATAGTGCAAAAAGAATGAAGTAAAATGGTGATTTGAATCACCAATTACCCCTCACAATAATATCAAATATCTCAATAGTATCAATCAATTTAAATCCATGTAGGATAAGTGCACAGTGCACTTCTCTTGAATCTCAGACATCTGCTCAGTCGATTAGACGGCTTAACTCGCTCAAAAGTACTGCACTTCTTCGTTCTCCTTCTTCAGCTCCTTTTCTTCTCTTTCTGTGCCTTGACTCTTCTCTTCTTTAGCTTCTCTTCTTCTTCCTTCTCTTCTCGCACAAGAGGAAGGGTTTCTTCTTCAAACGGCTAAGTGTCAGCCGTTGGTATTCAGAGCAAAACCCCCCTACCCTTGCACTTTCTCTTTCTTTCTCTCTCTGGGATCCACTCTCCCAGAGCCTCGGGAAATCAGATTCGGATCTAAGTGTACCTGGGACCAGGGTTGCAGGCGTGATCACAGCCGAGGAGTGAAGGCGGGTTAGGCGTGTCGGGTCAGTGCCAGGCCCACAGGGGACAAGTCAAGGGTGAGGACCTTATGAAGGGGTAGCGGGGGACCTCACCCCCCAAGTGTGTTGAGGCAATAAGCCCCAGCCACTTTTTCAATTTATGCGATGCCTTACCCTCACAGATTTCCGAGGTGGGACTAAATCCCACCCTTGTCTTCGCGTAGCTGGCAGCAGTAGTGGTCTTTTAATTGGAGCTGAAGGAGCGTATGCTACTGATGGGAACACTATCATAAGCCATAACTAGCTTATTTTGATCCAATTAAGTCAGTAAATGCTCCTACATAACTGCTAGAGAGCCATAAGTCACTGCATAACCATTCTGAGGGAAAGACAAGAAACAAGGGTTAAAATTATAATTTTACCATCATAACTTGAATACAGTACAACCATGGGTTTTCTCAGGGGTTGATTGAGGGTCAAATGGTCTTAAAAGGATAACAAGTGGGTTAGAACAAACAGAAAAGGATTTGCACGTGTTTTGAGAATTAAATGACTTTTGAAATCCTAAAAATAGACCTGCTTAATTAACTAAGGTTCTAGTCAGCATAAAATTCACCTAAACCCTCTAAAATTAATATAAAAGTATTCTCTAGGGTTTGGTATCTTCACACAAACCATCAGAACCCATTTTGGCCCAAAACAGAGTCTTAGACAGACCTTTAACCTAATTTGGATTTTTACGTAAATTACCCAATCAAACACCATCAAAACCAAAACCCAACTTCACCATTGGATTCCTTAGGTCCAAATTAGGTTTGTACCAAAATTTATACCTAAGCTAAAATTGTCTTCACCTAGTTTGCAAATTGGTCCTATTTGATTACATTTATGCCCTTAACTTTCAGAATATTTACAAATAGACCCCTAAATTTGTCATCATATTCATAAATAGGTCCCTACCACTATTAATCCTATTCCTACAAGCTCCGACGACCTAAAAATGGCAAGAACTCCTTGATTCCTTGATGAATCCCTTTCAAATTTGAAAGGAAAGTTCGTCAAGGAATTCCCTTCCTTTTGAGTCGCACATTGGGCTCCAATTCTCACCCAAATCCTAATGGGAACTCATGGAACAAATGAGTTTCCTACTCCGATGACAATTCCAAGCTTGGAAGTTTGGCTTCCAAGCTTAGGATTCCCTTCTGAGCCTTATAAAAGAAAGCCCAGATCAGGCCAAACTCCCGAAGCTTAATTTCGACCAGGATCTCCCCTAAATTCCTCTCTCCTAACCCGAATGAAAGGCTCCTTAAGCTCCGGCGACCCTCCTTACCTCTCTTCGTCGTCTGACCGCAAAACCAGCGGCAGATCCTAGTTCCTCGCCTTCTTCCGCGTCACGCCATACCAGCGGACGCTTCTATCTCCTTCATCGTCGCCAACCTTCCCTCACTGGAACACCTTTGTCCCCGCTGCCGACCACACTATAACCGGTGTCGCCACTTCCCTACTTCATCCTCTATCTAGCACTATTGATGCCTCATCTTCCACTTATCATTCTCGAACATTCGTAACTTCGTTTCGACTACCGACTCGCCCAAACGCCCTCCCTCTTCCACCTCGTTTGTGTACCTCTAACGAGTTCTCACAGCCACCACACTCCACCAACTTGGCTGCTGTCCATCCCAACGTCTCCACTGTGTCCGAGAGAGCAAAAGCCCTCTATTAATTGAGGCTATTGGCCTCTCCTTAGTGCCACCAAACAACCCACCTTCCCGCACCCTTCTCCGTCACCACCCGACCACCACCCTCACTCGCACCACACGCTGCACCCACCACCACACTCGCCACTCCACGATGAACCTGCTGAGCCTTCTGAAGTGGCCAAAAGGCCCTTTTTCTTGATTTTTAGGTACTCACATCATCCACCATTGATGAGCAAGCTTCGAGCTTGCTTGAAGCTCACTCTAGGCTTGACAGTCCCAGGTTGCACGAAAACATCTCGTGCACATGCCTAGGTGGTCAATTGGACGCATTGACCTCGCTAGCCAAGGCAATTGAAGAGAGATGTGCTACTGCAGATGCCCAAAGAAGAGGGACACAGATAGTCTGACATTGGAGACTCACAAGCAGCCGACCACACATAAATTGAATTTGTGTCTAAGGCTGTTTGCCTCAGACACTAGGGGTGAGGTCCTCGCTTACCCACTCACATGCCTCGTCCGTGACATATACCCCACGGACCTGGTGCGCCTGACCCGCCTAAGCCTTCACTCCTTGGCTGCGATCACGCCCATAGCCCTGGACTCAAGTGCGCTTTAGGTCTGAAACCCGATTACCTGGTACTGTGGAAGGCTCTAGGAGAGCATGACCTAGAGAGAGAAAGAGAGATAGCCCACGGGAGCAGGGGGTTTTGCTATAGGAAGAAACAACTGACACTTAGCCATTTCAAGGATCTTCCTCCTCTACGTGAAGAAGGAGAACTGAGAAGAAAGAAAGAAGAAGAGGAGAAGGCCTGAGCACAAGAAGAAAAGAGAAGAGAAGAAGAACAGAAGAAGATAAAAAGGAAGGAAGAGAAGACAAGGCAGCAGAGCCACACAGAGAAGAAAGGAGAAGCAGAGAGACCCTTGAGTCTCTAAACACTGTAGCATGTTGGAAGCGTAGAGCACGTTTTGATAGGAAAATGTCATAGTATAGTGCGCAATATGATCAAAAAAAGATATTTAATAAAAGATAATGAGACTTGAGTCCCGGTCGTTCTTCTCTGGGAGGCGTTTTTTTTACTTTTGAATTCGATCTTTTACCGCTCTACTTTGTTTAAAATCGCACGCCGGTTTCCAGCCTTCAGATTAAGATTTCACCACTTCTATTATGAACCCTGATTACGTGCGCATGTGTTAAATAGATCACAAAGGTGAAAGTGTGAGTTTCTGTGTGCACAATTCTAGTGAGGTGGTGACTGTTTACAGAAAATGCGTCTATAGTTAGATTTCTATATTTTCCGGAAACGACATGCTTGTTGCGAAATAGATAAATAAGTGAAAATAGGCAACTGGAATCACGCACAAAAGATGGCAATCAATAAGTTCATGGTGACTTCAAACATAGATATATATATATATATATATATATATATAAATATAAATGTATTTTTCATTCATTCAATTGGAGAAGTGTTTGCAACAAGAACTGTAGAGGTAAGCTTGTATAGGAATGCTTAGAAATGTAAAACTAGCTACCAGAAAATGATCACATACAAGAATCTACGAGGGATTTTGCATGCATCATTGGGGGAGAATAAGGACTACACTACTATGCAGTAAATAAAGGCAGTAAATGTAAATAGCTAGCTACTAATCTATCAGAAGTGAGGGCATTCGGAGGTGGGCTCCGATGGCCTTGGAGTGGTGGAGAGGAGAAAGGGGGGCGGCCAATGGAGCTTAGGCCAGCCCTTGGAGAGAGGTTGGAGGAGTGATCCAGCATCCTAGCATGGTGTCCTTCATGGTGGTGCTCAGCTCATTGAGATGGAGTGGAGATGGTGATGGCTAGCGTAAGTGGAGGTGCATGGAGCCAAGCATGTATGGCTAAAAGTGGATGGGTGAAAATGGCCACCCCTTAGGTCTTTTTATAGACCTAAGGGAGTCTCTCTAGAGAAGTGTAGAACTCTCTAGAGAGGGCTCCAAGAGTGGTCGTCCAAGTGAGATAGAAGTGGTTCTTAGATCCACAATTTGTGGATCTAAGAATTGAATGCCTCTTGGTTGCTAAATTTGGCAACCAAGAGTTGGCGCCACTTCAAGAGAGTTCTAGAGAACTCTAGAGAAGTGTGTGTGCGTGAATGGGTGTGTGTGTGTGTGTGTGTGTGTGTGGTTGTGCCCTAGGTGTCTAAGAGGTCTAGGTTAGGTCCTAAGGGGTTTGGGTAGGTGTATGCCTTGAATTAGGGTTGCAAACCCTAATTGCTAAGGGGAAATTGCAGTTAAACTTAACCTAAGTTTAATTGAACGAGTGTGAACCTAATTGAGAGTGGAATAACTCAATTAGGCTGGGTTTAGGTCAATTGGACTCTCACTAAGTCCAATTGAACTTGTGTGGGTTGAGATTTGAGCTCAATTGGACTCAATGAGTCCAATTAACTTAGGTGATGGTAATTGACTTTGATCTAAGTCAATTGGGTTTGGTGACGACTTAATTAGGTCCTTAGGTAGGTCTAGAGGTGATGTACTAGGGTTAGGACACCTTAATTTAGGTTCCTATGGGGTTGGGATTAGGTCTAGGAAGCTAGAGATCCAAGATCAAGGCTTGAATCTCAAAACGGGGACTGGAGATCAGTTCCAGACGTCCAAAAACATGATCATACGAATTATACTCAAAAATCAGAAGTCCAGACTTCAGTTTTGGATGTCCAATCTGAGTCAGGGGGAATTCTAGGTTCTATTTTGGGCATTCTGCATAAATTGGATGTCTGACAAAATGTCTGGATGTCCAATAACACTGCAGAAGTGGGTTTGAGGTGTGCGAGAGGTGGCTAAGTGTTCTGGACGTCCTATAACTTATCTGGACGTCCAGATAAGGGTTGAAACTAGGGTTTTGGGCCTTCCTAGGGTGCTATGACCGAATCTAAGGGTGGCCAAGGCTTGGGGGAAGTCTCTAGGCTATCCTAGGGCTAGGATGGACCTAAGCTCTTCACATTTTATGGCTTTATTCCTACTTAATAGAATAGCAAACCTTAACTCCCTTACATCATTATTCCTACATCTAATCTAAGTCTTCTGCTCCAGCTTTACTGCAACACCCGTTATTCCTGATCTAGCTTCAGATCTAGCTCCAGATCCAGCTCCTGATCAGGTTATTCCCTGCAATCGACATAATGCACTTAATCAGCACATTATAACATTATTTTATGCATAGCTAAAAGAAAGCAGTAAAGATACAAGTAATGCTTATGCATGCATGAATTACCCCAACTTATGCTAAGTCCTAGCCTAATTTAGGTCAATTAAGACCTATGATTGTTGCGTAATCATAGCACAGGCTGTTTAAGCCATCTGATAAATTTGATTACATCTATTTGAGGCTTTGGTTTAATTATTATTTGTGTGGAGTAATTGATGATTTAAATCACCATTTTACTCCATCCTTTTTGCACATTCATATCTGACATTATTCTTGTTACATTCTCTTATATTTCTGATTCAAATTGCTATCTTGAGTTTTGAATTCCATATTGCTCCCTGTGTTCGACCTTAGAGTTAAAATTCGAGTAATGAATTTATTTGTTTTCAAAGTGATTTCGACTATATTACAACACAGTTTTTAAACCTCGATTTCGCCTCGCAACCATTTTAGCGCCATTGCCAGGGAGCAACGCACAATTCAGGTCTCTTGATTGTAATATCCGAGTCAATACTTACTTGATCAGCTATGGATCAAGTACCTCTAAATCAGAACCCACTTCCCCTTCATCAGCTATGGATCACCAAGAAGAACAACCTAATCTTGAGCAACAATTCCATGACTTCCAAAATCGAATCAATGCTATCATCAATCCACTGCTGCGTCCTCAAATGAGAGATCACTATAATCCCGTAGCGGTGGAGATCGAACGCTAAATCAACATTCCCGTGGGAGGACCCGAGGTAGATCTTAAGCCTAGCATGTTTTATATGACTCCAAAATTTCATGGCTTGAACTCCAAGGACCCTTTCCAGCACATCAAGAACCTAAAACATCTGGCCCACACCTTTAGGGCAGATGTACAAAATCGGGATGGATTACTCTTAAAACTATTCTCATTTTCCTTGGCTAACAAAGCCGCGCACTAGTTTCAGACTCAACCACACGCGATCAACACATGGGGAGAACTTCAAACTGCCTTCCTGCAAAAATTCTACCCCATTGGTCATACCAACATAATGCAGCACCAAATCACACACTTCTAAGGAACGGGAGAATCTCTACACGAAGCATGGGATCGCTTTCTGGATCTCATGCATAAGTGCACCCATCACGGGTTCCAAAATGGGAACAAGTCCAATCCTTTTACCACGGACTCCGTGAGGATATCAAGCTCTTTGTCAATGCAACTTATGGTGGTAGCATCATGGGTCAGCATGAAGATACGATTTGAGAAATTCTTGAAACATGTGCAAGAACTCCCTGAACAATGAGTCATTGGGTGCGTACGACCGGACATCCACCTTCTCATTGACAAATAATCGGGGGTACACGAATTCTGAGGCCTTTCTACATCCGTTGATCTGGAGTTGGTAGCCAGTCAATTGGACAAGGTCTCCATCATTAGGAAGAAGGTGGATGACATCACTCGTCATCTACACAAATCCACCTCTGCACCTCAAGGCACATACGTGCACACACCCACGGGAAGGGAGGCTGTGCACAACATCTACCACTCCCCGGGGATGGATGCGTATCCACCTCCATCTGATTATGGCTACGGAGGCAACTCTAGGTTAGGCCACCTTAGTTGGGGGAACTCTAAACCCCTATACCCTGATTATCTCAAAGCTCCTCAGACCTGCGAGGATCTTCACGTCGTCTAGAATAATCCTTTCTCCAACACTTACAACTCTGGATGGCGTAATCATCCTAACTTTATGTGGTCGGGTAATAACCCGAATCTAAGATCTCAATTCCAACCCCAACCACAGGCTCCACGACCTTATCAGCCCACCAACCAAGGCCCACTCAAAACTTCCAATATGGACCACCTAAAGAAGAACATACATCTCTAATTCTCTAGACCTTGGTTGACATGCAAAAACAACACAAAGAAGAGATCTCTAAGCTACGAAATCAACTGGCCCAGCTGGCAAGTACTTGCCAGCCTGGTGCACTCCCTTCTCAGCCTCTTCCTAATCCAAATAACGTGCCAAACCAGAGGCATGTTATGAACCCAAATCAAGGCTAAGCTCACTTTGTTTATCAGGCCCCTTCTGCCCCATCACCTAACGAGATGGATACTTCAACTTCATACTCAGGATTTCAGCAGCAAACACCTATTCTACCCACACCAAACCAGAACCAGGCGAGATTGAATTCTGTTACACTCGTACTGGCAAAGCAACACAGGACCCACCTTATCCAAGCCACTCCCAACCTGGTAATACAAACCCTAACCCTAGAATAGTCACCTAGGACACACCCATCCCAGATCAAGAGCCTGAGCTAATTCTAGAGGAACCATCTAAGGTTCCATTTCTCGAGGCATTGACCAAGGGAAAAAGGATAACCAAAACCGTGGCACCTGAGGAGGACCTGGTTAAGCTCTTTGAGCAGGTCCATATAAACATCCCCTTGATGGATGCGATACCCCATGTACCGGCTTACACACGATTTCTGAAAGATGTGTGTACACTTAAGCATAAGCCGCGAACTAAAACTGGGAATCTGATCGTACTATCGAAGCAAGCCAGCTCCATCATTTTGAGCAAACTCCCTCCTAAGAAAAAGACCCAGGCACCCCTCTAATCTCTTGTGCAATTGGTGATATACAATTTGATCGAGTCTTATTGGACTTAGGAGCCTCCATAAATTTTATACCTACATACCTACTAGACTACCTCAGGGAATCTGAGCTTTAACCGACTGAAATGACTTTATAGGTAGCCGACCGATCAATTAAGTGACCAAAAGGAATTCTTGAGGATGTCATAGTTAGGGTACATGATTTCTATTTTCCAGTGGATTTCATTGTCTTAGACATGGATGCTCCTGAGAATGTGAAGAATACATCGATCATACTAGGGAGACCCTTTCTGGCCATTGTTAGGGCCAATATCAATTGTGAGGAGGGCCAAATAGAATTAAAATTTGGGGGCAAGACACTAAAGATCGACATCTTTAAGGCTGAACAAGAAATTAATTGCGGAGTTATAGAACAAATTTGCGATATCGAGGCTGCAATTGATGATCTATGTATCGAGGAAAAATTGACCATTTCTATCAACCACAAGAGGATCAAAACCCGCAATTAGAGGAGCATGAACTCAACCTAGACACACCCATAGCTCTTGACACCCACCCTGAACCACCCACTGCTGCTGACAACTGGTTATGGAATTAAAGCCTCTTCCCGATCATCTCAAGTACGTCTTTTTGGGTTCCAATTAGACGTTTCCTGTGATTATCAACTCCCGACTCACACCTGATCTAGAAACATGCCTGATTCTATTCTCCAGCAGCATCGAAGAGCCATTGGATGGACTCTTGATGATCTGACTGGTATTAGCCCTTCATATTGCACACATCACATCTACACTGAAGAGGGCTCACGACCATCTCGTGAAATGTAGAGATGCCTAAATCCAAATCTGCAGGATGTTGAGAAAAGGGAGATCATCAAGTTGTTAGATGCAAGGATCATCTACCTGATCTCCGACAGTCAATAGGTGAGCCCAATCCAAGTTGTGCCTAAGAAGGCAGGGCTCACCATCATCACGACTGAAATCGGAGAAACCATACCGACCTGTGTAGCAAACTCGTGGAGAGTCTGCATTGATTACAAAAGATTCAATTCCTCCACGAAGAAGGATCATTTCCCACTACCGTTCATTGATCAGATTCTCAAGAAACTAGCGGGAAATCGATTCTTCTGCTTTTTGGATGGGTACTCTAGTTACAATCAGGTCGCAATCCATCCCGAAGACTAAGAGAAGACCACCTTCACCTGCTCCTTTAGAACATACACATTCCGAAGGATGCCATTCAGTCTCTGCAATGCACCTACTACTTTTCAGCGGTGCATGCTTGCCATATTCTCAGATATGGTAGGTGAATACCTTTAAGTCTTCATGGATGACTTCTTAGTATTTGGTGAATCATTTGATAATTGCCTCCTGCACTTAGTCCAAATCCTCAGGCGGTGCATCGACGTGAACTTGGTTCTTTCATGGGAAAAGAGCCACTTCATGGTACCTGAGGGAATTATCCTAGGACACCTCATTTCTGAAAAAGGCATCCAGGTTGATCGAGCCAAGGTGAATCTGATTTCCAAACTCCCTATGCCTATCTTGGTCAAAGACATCCGATCCTTCTTGGGGCACGTCGATTTTTACTGTCGATTCATCCCCAATTTTCTGAAACTCGTGCGCCCCCTCACTAATCTTCTATCTAAGGATGTCCCTTTTGAAATCTCCAAGGAGTGCACTCAGGCATTTGAAATCTTGCGTGATCGAGTGACCCAAGCACCTATCCTGTAGTCCCCTGATTGGTCTCAACCCTTTGAGATCATGTGTGATGCATCTGATTATGCTGTAAGGGCGGTATTTGGGCAAAAAATAGATGGGAAACCTGTGGTCATCTACTATGCTAGCAAGACACTTGATGAGGCTCAGCGTAACTATACAGTTACTGAGAAAGAGCTGCTAGCCATAGTATTTTCCCTGGAAATATTCAGATCATATCTTTTGGCTTTTCGTGTTATCATATACCCATATCACACTACAGTAAGGCACCTCCTTACGAAGAAGGATGCAAAACCTCGACTAATCCGTTGGATCTTGCTGTTGCAAGAATTTGATCTCTAGATTAGTGATAAAGTGAGAAAGCAAAATGTGGTAGCTGACCACTTATCCCGCCTTCCTTCTGACAATATCGACCCTTCTGGACCCATCACAGAACATTTTCTTGATGAGCACCTTCTGACTATTAGTACGGAACTTCCTTGGTTTGCTGATTTAGTAAACTACTTGGCATCACATTAGATCCTGTCCAATTAGTCGAAGGCCAAGAAAGACAAATTGCTTTCTGATGTCAAGTACTACATGTGGGAAGATCCATACCTCTTCCGCATTGGTGCTGATCAGATCATTAGACGGTGCATCTCGGAAGTAGAAATTCAAGATATTTTGTCCTACCATGACTAGGCCTATGGCAGACACTTTTTCGGACATAAAACCACAGCAAAAGTCATCCAGTGCGGCTTTTACAGACCCACGATTTTCAAAGACACGTACAATCACTGTAAGGTATGCACTCTTTGCCAGACCTTGGGCAACATAAGCCACCGTGATATGATGCCTTTACAACCGATTCTCATATGCAAAATCTTCGATATCTGTGGGATTGATTTCATGGGACCCTTCCCTGTTTCGGACAGCTTTGAGTACATTCTTCTCGCTGTTGACTACGTATCCAAATGGATCGAAGCTATTTTGACCTGAACCAATGATCATAAGGTGGTAATCAAATTCATTCATCAGAACATCTTTTCTCGATTAGGAATTCCACGTGCCGTTATCTCTGATGGAGGGACCCATTTCACAAATGCTTAGTTCAGATCACTGATGACCAAATACGGGGTGTCACACCGAATCTCTACTCCTTATCAACCCCAAACCAACGATCTAGCTGAGCTATTGAATCGGGAGATCAAGAAAATGCTTCAAGTCACTGTCCGACCTGACAGAAAGGATTGGTCATCCCAACTTCCGGAAGCCTTGTGAGCCTATAGGACCGCCCATAAAACCCAATTTGGCATGTCTCCTTTCAGATTGGTGTAAGGGAAGGCATGTCACTGATTGCACAGCAAAAATACACCAACAATTATGCCATCTTGTGTTATTTCCTAGCATTGCCATTGCATATTAGGTAGCCATAGTTGCATTTGTAAAAATTAACACATGCATGCATTTATTTGAGAGGGGAGGAAGTGAATAATTGGCCATATAAATAACATCTTCTTCAAGTGCTGCCTCTCAATTTCACCATCTTCATTTTTTATTTGCTTTGAACTTCTTCTCCGCGTGGCTCAGGGCGTGGGCTTGCTCTTCTTCGCACCATTCTCTACCAGCAGCATGCTCTGCCAGCAGCATGGCTGGTCATGCACATCGGTAGCATGGTTGGGGCAGGCGTCTTCTTCTTTAGAAGCCATGGCCATCTTCTTTGCGAGAGTAGCCTGGAAAACACAACACCACCAGCAGCCACCTTCTTTCATCTAGGCCATCTTCCTCTCCTCCCCTCCATATGCAGTCTCTCTTCACACTGAAGAGACACACTACGGACAGGAGCAAGCTCACAGTGATCCCACGACCACCACTTTGAGTCCCACCACTGCCCAGCTCCTCCGTGAGCAGGTGGGCATGGTGGTTCACTCTCTGTTTCATCGCTGAAGCCCATCCTGCAATTGCTGAAGCTCCAAGCTCCAGAGCTCCAACGACAGCGCAGCAGCCTCCAGCCAGTGCGCAAGCCCCCATGCGCACGCCAGCAGCCGGCACAAGCTCCTTCCGCGCACGCAAGTGCCTTCCAGCATGCTCGCACACGCAGAACCGGCCGCAACTGGTTGTCCAAGCCGCGCGGGCACTGTAGCTACTGTTCACGCTAAAGAGCGCAACACTGTAGCTACAGTGCGGTGACCTTAAAGTTTCTCACTTATCCGGTCATCGCATGCTCTCTCTCCACGCCGCTACCACCTGCAGCCCATAGCGTGCGCCCACCCGCTTCCGCTCCAGTGCCTGCACCCATCTTCCCACTCTCGCTCTAGCCCGTAGCACGGTGCGCTACGCTACGCAGTGTGCTGCACTACAGTCTCTCGCCCGCATCTCCCTCTAGCACGCGCGCGTGCCCCCTTGCACTCCTGCACTTGCACGCACCCACGCTCCAGACAACGCCTGCAGCTCTCCAGCGCCCTCTCTCTCTCACCCTCTCCAGCACACTCACCCTCACACACACACCACACTTATACACACTCACGTGTACACACTCACACTCACTTGTACACCCTTATACATACTTATACATATATATTTATATATTTATATATATATATATATATACATATTAGTACCTATACAACTATATATAAGTATATATACATACATACATATATATATACATATTTATATATATATTTATACATATATATATACATATATACATACATATATACATATATATCTATATATATAAATACGTACATACATACATACATATATATATATATATACATACATATACTACTATATATATATATATACCTATATATATATATTTACATATCTATATATATATATACATGATGTAAACACATTTACACGACTTAAAATATCTATTTATGCATGTTCTTAAGTATAAGATTGCATTTCATGATATAAATATTGCATTACATGTATCATCTTGCATTTAGAGTAGTTTGAATAAAATGGAGGTTAATTGTCTCCTTTTATGTGCTTGGACAGGGCAAACATTTTATCGGAGCCTCGGATCAAAGATCCAACCGTATGGATGTGATCAGGGCGACGATTGGAGTTCAATGACTCCAAGATCGCCCTAATCAGGCATCCATAGCATCAGATAGTGACTCGGGAACCCTAGAAGATCAAGGGCCAGGATGGTGTAAATCTGCACTTCATATGGTAAATTCGACCGCACGAATGAATCCGGATCGACGATCGCAGCCCAACGACACAAAAATCAAGTCAATCCGACATCCGTGGCACCATCTACAACTTCCAGAAGGTGGACGGCCAAGATAGCGCCACGTGGCGCCATCTCAGCTGCCCAAGCGGCCGCTTCATCTTGTGAAGGCCCCGCGCCCGATCTCTCTCCACCATTGGATCTTAATCCAACAGCTGTGGGTGCTCGTTTTAAAAGCGTCTGCTTGACCATCCGCACCCCATAGTGCAGTGGTCGAGCGCGCTATCGCGAGAGCCGGGCGCGGGTTCGAGCCGTGGCGAGGAGCGGCAGGCGCAGGCGATTGGGCGCGGGTGGAGCGTCAGATGGAGATCAGACGGCCGCGCGCGCTCGATAGAGTCAACGTGCGATTGGACGTGCAATCGAACGCACAATCAGATGCGCGGGCGGGCACGCGATGCAGCGGGAGAAGGTGCGACTTAAGCCGTCCAATCTCGCGATCGGACGGCTGAGGATCGCTGGACGTGCATGGACGTTGATGAGCGGGTAGCCGAGGAGGCACGCGTGGGCGCGGAAGCTATGCCCACGTTGGGGCTTTAGTGACGGATTTATCCGTCACTAAAGACCCCTTATTTATTGTTTTGAAGTTGTAATATCCATTTTGCCCCCACTCCTTGCAACTATAAAAGGAGACGCCCTCCATACGAAATTCTTATCCCTTCTTTCTCCTCTCTACCCCTCCAAAGCTCAAAAGAAGCTTGTCCCACACCCGGGATGCTTCTTGCGAGATAAAGTCCAATTTTTGTTCCCCCTCGGAAGTGGATCCCGCGACGACGACGGCGTGCTGCTCCGTTCCCGTTCTTCTGCTTCGTCCTCCTTCGTACTGCTTCGTTCTCCTTCGTCCAGGCGTCGTCCCGTTCGGCTCGTCCTCCAAGCAATCGTTGAGGAGGATAACTTCTCTCTCCCATTCTTATTTACAGCTTTTCTAGTGTAGAATTTTCCTGCTTTATAGTGTAATTGATTTTCTGCTTTCTAGTGTAACTTTTATTTAGTTTGATTATATAAACAATTGAAATATTGAATGCATGTTCTCTTTCTCTCTCTCTCTCTTTCTCTCTCTCTCTCTTTTAGTCTGATAGCTCCATTGTAATTATATCGCCCTGCTTATCAAAAATCCTAAAAAAATATAATTGTGAATATAGATCAACGTAGCCTCCCTGTGTTCGACCCGAAATTCTTTTCAGTATAAATTTTATTTGTTGAACACGAATTCTTCGCTTTCGAACTACAACGACAGGTTTTCCAAAACCAAACACGTAAGCGTAGCGATTCGAAAAATCGTTCAACATTTTGGCGCCGTTGCCGGGGAGGCAACGATTTCCGATCTTTCCTTCGCATTTCTTGCACTTTATTTATTTTCTAACTAGCTTTCTCTTGTGTCTATTATTTTGCAGAGACCTCCATCAAGGAATCAATAAGCGGTAGACTGGAGTAAAGTGCAGTTGAAGACAACTGTAAGTGCTCCCCCATTCTTTCCCCCTCCATAGATTTCATTCGTCACATTAAATCCAAATCCCAATTAACCTAGGTGTTTGCATAAATCCTAGGAACAGTTTGGTTGTTTGGATTTTCACTCACATTCATTCCACCCTCATCCATAAAAAAAAAAATAACAAAAAGATAATCTTGTGGGGTAATTTTCAACAAACACACAATACACACCCACATTCAAGGCACTTGATCAACTTGATTTGTTTTCTACTCAACCGGGTTCTGATCTGTGGAACCGGTACACACAAAGCAACACATAACAGAGTAGAAATCATTCTAGGTTAATCATCTTTGAGTGCCTAACCTAGTGATGCATTTGTGGCCAGTTGTTTGAGTTGTTTGGGCCGCACCACTTTATTTTAAAACCAACTCATCAAGTAGCTCCTCCTTAAGGTTTTCAATCTAGGTATATTCCAGGCACTCCACTTTCTTTCTGATTTTAAAGGAAAACAATCTTCACCCATGTTTTACAACTTGGTTTGCTTAGAAACTTGATTGCAATTCACCTAATTTGAAACCCTAAAAGCTACTTAAGCAAGATTTGAACATTAAAATTCACGCATTATCAATAATCTTGCTTGAAAACCCTGGTTATGCACGCACTTACACAAATCTCAATCAATCATTAAGGGCACAACCCATTGTAAGGGCCCATAGCATTCCATAAGCACCACAATCCCAGGCCTTAATAAAATTGAGTAGACGTTGGCCTTAAGGTTTGATTCGCTCTTCAGGGCCTAGTCTGAGATTATTTTTTATTAACCTACTTGTACTGATTAATCTGATGTCTAGCTAGGGGAGCAGAGTCAAACGATCGCGGCTGGGGGGTACACTAGGAACCGGAGGTGAAAGCCAAAGGAAGAACCTTCTCCCCAGTCCCTCCTTCTAACTGGTTGGATTAAACAGACGCAAGTGGAGTAAATCACTTACAGTCTTAAGGCTGGTTTTCGGAGTCAGTAGATCCTTAGGCTACCCCACTTAAGGACAGCCTTGTTTGTTGTGCTGCAGGGTCCCTATCCCCAGTCCTTCCGACCTTCTCCTAGTTTATGCTGGGAAGACGGTCATTGAATCCCCGATTGGAAGGACTGTTAGAACATTCTAGGAGGCGCAAGTTAGATTTTGGTCAATTTGATCCCATGGCCGAACAACAGCCTCCTCTGCTTGAAAATCCACAGGAAGAATTTCGAAGGCAGCTGGAACAAATGCAGAGAATGCAGGAATGGTTCCAGAGAATGCAGGGCGCTCAGCCCTTGAAGGATTTTTATGATCCTTCGAATTATGGGGAACGTCCCGGTGTCTAGATTCCAGCCGGTGACGTAGAAATCAAGCCCCAAGTGTTAAGCCTGATTAAACATTATCATGGGCTTGGCTCCGAAGATCCGTTTCAGCACTTGGAAGATTTGACCACTTTGGTCCAGACCACCAAGGCTCGAAACGTTAACGAGGAGCAAATGATCATGAGGCTCTTCCCCCACTCTCTTAGGGATAAAGCCGCGCATTGGTATAGGACAATAGGAAGACCAATTAAAATTTGGAATGAGTTGAAATCGACCTTTCTGAAGAAATTCTTCCCAGTCGGTCGTACCAATACTTTGAGACGGGCAATCACTACCTTTACCCAGCAGCCGGGGGAGCAGTTTCATGTGGCCTGGGAGCGATTCCAGGACTTATTGCGGAGGTGTCCACACCACGAGGTGCCGAAATGGCAACTCGTGCAGATCTTCTATCATGGGTTGAATGAGCAACTCAGAAACCATGTGGATGCTTCTTGCGGAGGCAATTTCCTCAATAAAGATGCAGATAGTGCACATGATTTATTTGAGGAAATGAGTGAGAATTCAATTAATCATGCCTCCATGGATACTTTTAACCGATCCCAGCAACCCAGATCAAATGTCAATGAAGTCCATGACTCTCATTCATTTGATATGGAATTGATTTGTAATAAACTTGATAAGGTGGACTTGGTTGCTAAAAGAATGGAAGAGTGGATGGCTGGCAATTCTATGAACAACTCTCAATCCACTCAATCCCAAAATTCGGGATTCCATTCCTCACGAGCTCCTTCTGGACAGGAGTTCGTGAATCAACTCGATGCGACTCAACCTATGAGTCAGCATTTCTCGGAATCCCATGGGTTCCCAACTGGGGCCTTTGATCCCAATTTTTCTGATCCTTCCCTTTCTTTCTCTCCATCCTCACCCTATGAGGATGTCTGTGCTGTAGAAGAGAATGTTAGATCCAACCCCTACTCGAATGCCTATAATCTAGGTTGGAGAAACCACCCTAACTTCTCTTGGAAAAATCCAGGGCAACAGACCCAATTCCGACCCGGCAACTATGCTCCGCAACGGCCAATGGGTCAGGGTCAAGTATATACTCAGTTGCCTCCGAATCAGGTCAATCAGCCAGCTTGGAATGCCCGTCAACCCGCAAGGCAGGCTGATTTGAACCGTCAAATGGTAGAGATGAAAGGATCTATGTTCCAGCTTATGCAGCAAATGAAAAACTCGCTGGACAACTTGCAATCCGGGCTCATTGCTAACTCTCGTCAACCCGGATCTCTACCATCCCAACCCGTACCCAACCCGAGAAACATTATAAATTCGGGCAATCAAGCCCAAGGGTACGGAAATCAGAGGGACCCGCACGCACATGCTCAGGTGGTTGAGCAGGGTTCCTCATCTTCTTCTTCTGCTAATCAACAATTCATGGTCAATCAAGCCCCTCCAATCTTTCCTAACACTCCCCAGGACCCAAATTCTTACGCTTCTGCAAATTCTGTCACTTTGAGGAGTGGTAAGAAGACTCAGGATCCACAACCACACTATTCTGATCTTTTGAATCCTGAAGAATCTGAGGAGAGAGAGGAGAATTCTAGAGGAGAAATCAAGGCTCAGGAACCTGATTCCAAAGATCTGACTCATGTTCCTTTTCCTGAAGCCTTAGCCAAAGCAAAGAAGAAGTCTGCTGATAGCAATGAGGAGCTTCTGAATTTATTTAAGAATGTTGAGATCAATATTTCGCTCCTTGATGCTATCAAGCACATACCGGCTTACGCAAAATTTTTAAAGGAATTATGTACACAAAAGCATAAGTTGAGAGAATCTGTTCCGAGGAAGGTGGTACTCTCAGAGCAGGCTAGCTCTGTTATCCTGCACTACCTCCCTCAGAAAAAGAGAGATCCTAGTGCTCCTTTGATTTCTTGCGCTATCGAAGATTACACATTTGATAGAGCACTTTTGGATCTTGGTGCATCCATCAACCTAATTTCGACTTCTCTCTACGAGAAGTTTGGGTTAGGTGAACTTCGGCCAACTTCAGTAACGCTACAGTTAGCGGACCGTTCGGTCACAAACCCGTGAGGCATTATTGAAGATGTTATAGTTAAGGTCAAGGATTTCTATTTTCCTGTAGATTTCCTTGTCCTTGATATGGATGTACCAGATAATCTGAGGAACACGCCCATCATTCTGGGGCGTCCGTTCCTGGCTACCGCAAAGGTCAACATTAATTAAGAAAGCGGTAGCATGGAAATCGCCTTTGGGGACCAACGAATGAAATTAGATATTTTTAAGGCGATCAACAAATTTGAGGATTGTGGATTTATTGAGGAACTTGATGAGGATTATGTTAAAATTAAAACTTGCTTGACAGTTTCTTCAATTGAAAGTTCCTCTTTGGTTGATGAATTTGACCCGCAACCCTCTGACCTGACATCTTCGGAAGAGGTTACTGATTTTGTTCACTCAAAACCTCTTCCTCTTGTTGAATCTTCAGCATCTACCCTACCATCAATCATTACCCCACCCCAGCTTGAATTGAAACCATTGCCTGAGAATTTAAAATATCAATTCTTAGGACCACAGAATACGCTTCCTGTGATTATTAGTGCTAAATTGACAAAGGAGCAAGAGATTAAATTGATTAAGGTCCTAAAGGAACATAAGGAGGCAATTGGTTGGACCATTCATGACCTCAGGGGGATCGAGCCATCTTACTGTAATCATAGAATATTTTTTGAAGATGGATCCCGCCCTTCTCGCCAAATGCAAAGGAGATTGAATCCAAATATGCGAGAAGTGGTCAAAAAGGAAATCATCAAGTGGCTCGATGCAGGAATTATTTATCCAATCTCTGACAGTCCCTGGGTAAGTCCCGTTCAGATTGTTCCAAAGAAAGCCGGGATTACTGTTGTGACTAATGAGAAAGGTGAATCTGTCACAACTCGTTCAGCTTCTTCTTGGAGAGTTTGTATTGATTACAGGAAGCTGAACACAGCCATTAAAAAGGATCATCTTCCCTTGCCCTTCATTGATCAAATCTTGGAAAAATTAGCTGGGCAGAAGTACTTCTGTTTTCTTGATGGCTATTCGGGATACAACCAAGTTCCTATCCATCCCGAGGATTGGGAAAAAACTACTTTCACCTGTCCCTACGGAACCTTTGCTTTTCGTAGGATGCCTTTTGGGTTATGCAATGCACCTGCGACTTTTCAAAGGTGTATGCTAGCCATATTTTCTGACATGGTGGGAGAGTTTATGGAAGTCTTCATGGATGATTTCTCTATTTTCGGAGAATCATTTGACTCTTGTTTGGCTAATTTGGAAATGATTCTTAAGCGATGTATCGAGACACGACTGGTCCTTAGCTGGGAAAAGAGTCATTTCATGACCCAAGAAGGCATCGTTTTGGGTCATGTAATTTCTGAATGGGGAATTGAAGTAGATAAAGCTAAGGTTGATGCTATCACTAAACTTCCTCCTCCCACATCTGTTAAACAAATCAGATCATTTCTTGGCCATGTGGGATTTTATCGAAGATTCATCAAGGATTTCTCGAAGGTTGCTCGTCCTTTGAGCAATCTTCTTACCAAAGAAACGCCGTTTGTTTTTGACGAATCATGCCGAAAGGCATTTGATTTTCTAAAAATGGCAATCACCTATGCTCCAATTTTGCAACCACCAATATGGACAGCCCCATTTGAGATCATGACCGACGCTTCTGATTACGCGGTCGAGGCTGTCCTGGGTCAGAAAATTGATCGAAAGCCCTCTGTCATTTACTATGCTAGTAAAACTCTAGATGAAGCCCAGAGGAATTACACTGTTACTGAGAAGGAATTACTAGCTATAGTATTTGCTTTGGAAAAATTCAGGGCTTATCTCTTGGGGTCTCATATTATTGTTTATACCGACCACTCGGCCTTGAGACATCTCTTGGCTAAAAAGGATGCTAAACCCCGGCTTATTCGTTGGATTCTTCTTCTTCATGAATTTGATCTTGAAATCAAGGATAAAGCCGGGGAGCAAAATGTGGTAGCGGATCATTTGTCGAGACTCATAGGTGATTCTTCTTGTCCGGACATTCCGATTGCTGACACTTTTTCGGACGAAACCATTCTTACAGTTTTAGGTGTCCACACCCCATGGTTTGCTGATATTGTTAACTATTTGGCCGTTGGTCAAATCCCCCAGGATTGGACCAAGCAACAACAGGATAGACTCAAATCTGAGGCCAAATACTACTTTTGGGAGGACCCTGAACTGTATCGCATCGGCTCTGATCAGATTATTCACCGATGCACACCGGAGAATGAATTCAACAGTATACTCGAGTTCTGCCATGCATCTGGGTGTGGTGGACATTTCTCCGGAAGAAAGACGGCTGCAAAAATCTTGCAATTTGGCTTCTATTGGCCGTCTTTATTCAAGGATGCCCAGGACTTCTCAAGGTCATGTTCTCGATGTCAGTCACTCGGGAACATAACTAAGAGAGACATGATGGCCCTAAACCCTATTCTTCCTGTAGAAATTTTCAATGTTTGGGGCATCGATTTCATGGGACCCTTTATCCCTTCATTTGGACATCAGTACATTCTTGTTGCTGTTGATTGTGTCCAAATGGATTGAGGCAATTCCCACCCGAACCAATGACCATAAGGTGGTCATCAATTTTGTCAAGAAAAATATCTTCAGTAGATTTGGGATTCCGAGGGCTGTCATCAGTGATGGTGGCACTCATTTTACTAATGCCCAATTTCGGAATTTATTGGCCAAATACGGGGTTAATCATCGAATTTCCATACCTTACCATCCCCAAACGAATGAACAAGCCGAGATCTCCAATCGAGAGATCAAGAACATTCTACAAAAAATGGTTAGGCCTGATCGCAAGGATTGGACTCAAAAGCTTGAGGACGCTCTTTGGGCCTACCGTACGGCGTATAAAACGCCCATCAGCATGTCTCCATTCCGTTTGGTGTATGGAAAGGCATGCCATCTACCCGTAGAGATTGAACACAGGGCATTCTGGGCAATCAAACAATGCAATTTAGATCTGAATCTAGCTGGAAAGACCAGGAAACTCCAACTATCTGAGTTGGAGGAGCATAGAAATGATGCTTATGAGAATGCCAAGATCTACAAGGCTCGGACCAAAGCTCTACATGATCAATTGATTTCCAGCAAGAGCATTGAGCCAAACCAGAAGGTCTGGTTATTTGATTCTAAACTTAAGCTCTTTCCTGGTAAACTTAGATCTAAATGGAATGGCCCATTCATAATTGATCAGATTTTTCCTAATGGTGCCGTTCAGATTTCTGACCCAAAGATGGGTAACACCTTTAAAGTCAACGGTCAACGTTTGAAGCCTGTTGTTGACCATAATCTTCCAGAACCCGTCTCAGACTCTGTTGCTCTAGCCATTCTGTGACTTCTTTGGCTGGACTTTGCCTAGCTGACGGCATTAAACTCAGCAATTGTACATATGACACAAGGCTGATACGAGCTTCATATCCAGGTGACATCTTTCATATTCTACCCTTTCTTTCATGTCTCTTTTTCAATGAGGACATTGCATCAGCTAGGCATGGGGGGGGTGGATTCATTCTTGAATTATTTGGTCAGCCTTGTGAAATCCATGTAAATTGTCTCTCTTCTTATTTAAAAAAATTAAAAAAAAAAATTAGGAAGGATTAGTTGGACATTAGGACTTTTCAATCCTAAGAAATTTTACATTAGGATCTGAACACAAAGACCCCTCAGGTCATTGGACTTAATTAGCCTATGTATCCACTAAAATGTGGATTTGTTTTTGAGTCCTCACCATCTTAATTCTATTACAATTGCAATAAATAAGTTTGGGTGATAAGTACACGACTTATCAACCCGCCCTCTAATTTGAGGGAATTTTGAGTTTTAAGCATCTACACACTTTCTTTGCACTAACTCATTGTTCGACGATTCTAATGGAAATTGGGTAGCTAATGAACCTTCTAGGGTGATATGGCTGGCAAGTTATCGTGGGTAACAGCCATAGGTAGGTTGTCCAGAGCCCAGTCACTGGACCTTTCTTAGTTTGCTGCCTTTAGGTAAATCTTAGACTAGGGAAGCCACCTACTTAAAAAAAAAAAAAAGGAGAAAAGAACAAAAAGAAATAAGCCACACTTCGCCGCACGAGTATGGCTGGCAAGTTATCGGTGGTAACAGCTCATCGACCGGTTGTCCAGAACCCAGCTCAGAAAATGCACTAAAAATTCCCAAAACACTTAGGAAGAAGTGGAGAAGTAGAATAAACCGGGGAGATATACACTGGATTCACCCTTGTGTTGACCCCGTAAAAAAAAAAATAATAATAATAAAAGTAGGGAGAAAGCTACCGGTTGTAAAGATACACTTTTAGGTAGAATTCTGGTTAGGTCACCTAGAGGCGTAGAAATCCGAAGTCCGTTCTAATTGCCGGTCAACGAGTCTATCACAATCACAATAAGAGCTTAAAGCTTAGGGTTCTCATCAAATTTTGGGTGAGTTGAATGGCCGTAGAAAGCCACTCTTAAACTCGAAAATTTAAAAATCAAAAAAATTAGAAAAGAGAAAAAGAGAAAAAAAAGAAAATTTTCTTTTAATAAAAATTAGAAAAGAGAAAAGAGGGCTTGAAGCGGTCTGCATTTTGACTGATACCTGGGCACTGTTGTGTCTTTGAAAGTTCAGTTCCTAAGTAGAAAATTTCTTAATGATTGAAAAATAGCTCAAGTCCAAATAATCTAACCTAATTCTTTTATAAATAGCATATAGTTTTTGCTAGGGACTAGCAAAAGATAGGCATGGGGGTATGATGTAAACACATTTACACGACTTAAAATGTCTATTTATGCATGTTCTTAAGCATAGGATTGCATTTCATGATATAAATATTGCATTACATGTATCATCTTGCATTTAGAGTAGTTTGAATAAAATGGAGGTTAATTGTCTCCTTTTATGTGCTTGGACAGGGCAAACATTTTATCGGAGCCTCGGATCAAAGATCCAACCGTATGGATGTGATCAGGACGACGATTGGAGTTCAACGACTCCAAGATCACCCTAATCAGGCATCCGTGGCATCAGATAGTGACCCGGGAACCCTAGAAGATCAAGGTCCAGGATGGTGTAAATCTGCACTTCAGATGATAAATCCGACCGCACGGATGAATTCGGATCGACGATCACAGCCGAACGACACAAAAATCGAGTCAATCCGACATCCGTGGCACCATCTACAACTTCCAGGAAATGGATGGCCAAGATAGCGCCACGTGGCACCATCTTAGCCGCCTAAGCGGCTGCTTCATCTTATGAAGGCCCCGTGCCCGATCGCTCTCCGCCGTTGGATCTTAATCCAACGGCTGTGGGCGCTCGCTTTTAAAAGCGTCCGCTCGACCATCCGCGCCCCATAACGCAGTGGTCGAGCGCGCTATCGAGAGCGCCGGGCACAGGTTCGAGCCGTGGCGAGGAGCGGCAGGCGCGGGCGATTGGGCACGGGTGGAGCGTCAGATGGAGATCGGACGGCCGCGCGCGCCTGATAGCGTCGATGCGCGATTGGACGCGCAATCGGACGTGCAATCAGACGCGCGGGCGGGCGCGCGATGTAGCGGGAGAAGGCGCGACTTAAGCCGTCCGATCTCACGATCGGACGGCTGAGGATCGCTAGACATGCGTGGACGTTGATGAGTGGGCAGCCGAGGAGGCGCGTGTGGGCGCGGAAGCTACGCCCACATTGGGGCTTTAGTGACGGATTTATCCGTCACTAAAGACCCCTTATTTATTGTTTTGAAGTTGTAATGTCCATTTTGCCCCCACTCCTTGCAACTATAAAAGGAGATGCCCTCCATACGAAATTCTCATCCCTTCTTTCTCCTCTCTACCCCTCCAAAGCTCAAAAGAAGCTTGTCCCACACCCGGGATGCTTCTTGCGAGATAAAGTCCAATTTTCGTTCCCCTTCGGAAGTGGATCCCGCGACGACGACGGCGTGCTGCTCCGTTCCCGTTCTTCTGCTTCGTCCTGCTTCGTTCTCCTTCGTCCAGGCGTCGTCCCGTCCGGCTCGTCCTCCAAGCAATCATCGAGGAGGATAACTTCTCTCTCCCATTCTTATTTACAGCTTTTCTAGTGTAGAATTTTCCTACTTTATAGTGTAATTGATTTTCAACTTTCTAGTATAACTTTATTTAGTTTGATTATATAAACAATTGAAATATTGAATGCATGTTCTCTTTCTCTCTCTCTCTCTCTTTCTCTCTCTCTCTCTCTCTCTTTTAGTCTGATAGCTCCATTGTAATTATATCGCCTTGCTTATCAAAAACCCTAGAAAAATATAATTGCGAATATAAATCAACGTAGCCTCCCTGTGTTCGACCCAGAATTCTTTTCGGTATAAATTTTATTTGTTGAACACGAATTCTTCACTTTCGAACTACAACGACAGGTTTTCCAAAACCAAACACTTAAGCGTAGCGATTCGAAAAACCGTTCAATAATACATAACTACCTATACATCTATATAACTCTATCTATACATATATATAAATAGATATTTACATATACATATATATATATATATTTACATTCATATCACCTACCTGTATCCCTACACTACGCATTATATCACAGGAATATCTGCACCAGTTGCTGATATTCCCCGATACCCGCGTAGAGAAAGCGCCTCCGCACACACTTCCACACATCCATCTTACACTCCACGCGGCACTTCGTCCTGTTGGTTGCGTCTTCCTAGACGTCGACCAACTCGACACTGTGCTACATGTCATTTCCACCTCCACCCCCACCCCTATATATAATATATATATCTATATATCTATAGACTATATTTATTTCTCTACAAGCAACCTCTCTTGTTTTTATTCTTCTTTTGTTTCCTGCTAGTAAAAAGATAAAAAAAATAGTAAAAGAGAAAAGATAATCTTTGTCTTGTAGGCACTTGGTCTTGCGATCAGCAAGACTAGTTTTTTGGAGCCCTAATTTGGCTCAAAGCCAAGAATAATTTGGCTCTAAGCCAAGGACCTGATTTTGAGGGAGTACCTCAAGGACAAAATTATCAGCAAAAAAATCCTAAATAGAGAAAAACCAAAAACATAATAATCGCACGGAAGAGATTCGTTGTAGGAAAGGCGTAGAAACTTATTCACCTCTAAATCCCGCCTCCCTGAGTTCGACCCTGGTCCTAAAAGTGACCAAGATAAAATTGAGTAGGCCAGGTAAAAAAATTTGTAAAAAGATGGTTATGCTCGATTTAGGTTAACCACTATACTCACTTCAATGCTAATTTCACCATATTAACACAACCTGTTTGAGTCGTAACACACCTTTTTTTGGTGCCGTTGCCGGGGAAGTGCACATTGAGGTAAGTTTCTACTCCATTCCTTCAATTTTCTCTTCTCACACCCTTCTCTTCACGGGTATTTTTGTTTGCTGGTGTGCAGGTGAACCAATTGCAAGGAAGAGACAAGCAGAGGAAGTCGGAGACGTGGGCAGATCCAAGGTGGGAATGAGAGCGTGAAGTCGTTAGTGCCGTACTGGAGCTTCTCCCACATTGCTGAACAGGTAAGTCTCTCTCTCTTAGCAACTTAGGTCAACTTGTCACCTTAATAAAAAAAAACCTAAAAAAAAAAACTTCTTGGGATTTCCTGGGCCAAGTGGATTAAAAATCACTTGCTTGATTGTTTGTCATCACTCCCACTGCCCTGGGATTTCCCACCAAACTTCGCATAGCAAAGATCCAAGAATCTTGATTCTTGAATCTTTCGCCGTGTGAAGTATTATTTGAGGCGAGAATACAAAGATTGATTGTCATCCCTCCTTGCCTCATTCATCCACAATTTGGGATCACATTTTTTGGTAGGGAGATTTGGAATTAAGTTGATTCCAACCCCACCATGACTTTTCACGTGCCTAAGATTTGATCTCGAATACTTCAACCCCAACACTTTGATTTTCTTTACGTTATCTTGTGGTTGAGCCTTGTGTGTGGAACTTCATTTTGGTGATTAGGAGCACTTAAATTGAAGTGCTTTGGCTCCCTTTCACACTAATCTAAAATTGACTTGTGCATCCACACATAAAAATTTCCAGCTAGGGAGCCCATTGCATTTTAGCATGCATTAACCAACTCACATTGAAGAAGGGTTTGTTGGGCATTGAAGAACTTGTATTTTCTCAAAAACCCAGAGATTGGTTGAATTGGTAATTCAGCTAAATCTTAAAATCCATACTACTTAAGGCTGAAATTCTAAAGATCATTCACCAACTAAAACTACAATTTGGGGAGATTTCCCTGTTGCATGCTTGGTTTGCACACTTTCTAAAAGCAACACACTTGGGCATTACCCGTAAACAACGCCCTTCACATTCCAAAAACACTTGAACCTAAGCCTCTAATTAAAACTGGTAGCAACTTGACCCTTATTAAGGATTAGAGGTCTAACTACCAGCATGTAGTGCCTACGTGCTGGTGAGGGTTCCCGCATGCTATCGGGTGTCTAAGACTAGGGCAAACGGTCTTTCAATCTAGCCCAGTGGTTCCGCAGTGCTCGCATTCGGTTCCATAGGTTGTGATAGTAGGTAACTTAGATCTTTAGGTCTAAGGGCACACTGTAGAGGTTAGGACTTTGATTGCCTTGATTTGTCATCAAGTGTACCTTTGCGGCGTCATTTCTCTCATCTCCTTTTCCCTTCTTATCCCCCCAATTCTTCCTGTGGTAGTGCATTTTTGGGAGGAGGTTACAAAATCCTGAATTGTTTGAATTGTCTAAAATTTCTAGAAGGATTGAAACTAATTCGTCATCCTCCTCCACAAACATGGCTGCATGCCCACCCCCAAATCCCGAGGGAGGAAACCGTCCTCAAAACCCACCAGGTGGTGGAGCCATGGATCCCATAACCTGCCTCCAAGCCCAAATGGAAATGTATAATGAACAAATCAAAGCCATTAGGGAAACCTTGGAGGAAATGCAGAACCCTCCCGAACGAGAGGAGCCTAGGCCTTTTAGCTCTTATCAAAATCTCGCTGCTATAGAGACCATAGGACAAATTCGGGTCCCCATGGGCAGGGACGACTTTGAACTGAAACCCAACATAATTGGCCTGATAAACTTCCACTTCCATGGTCTTGCAAGTGAAGATCCTTTTCTCCTTTTGGAAGACCTAACCCGATTGGCTGAAACTGTTAAACCGAGAAACATCGGGTTACCTATTGTCCTCATGAAAATGTTTCCGTTTTAGTTGCGGGATAAAGCGTCGTAATGGTTACGCACCCTTGGGAGAACCATCCATTCTTGGGAAGAGATGCGAACAGCATTTCTCAAGAAATTCCTCCCAATCGGGCGAACCAATGCGCTTCGCCGTGCTATAACTTCCTTTATGCAACAAAATGGCAAACAATTTCATGAGGCTTGGGAGAGGTATAATGACCTCTTCCGGAAGTGTCTGCACCACGGTCTGCCTAAGTGGCATATAGCCCAGATTTTCTATTATGGGCTAAATGAGACTTTGAAGCAGATTGTAGATGCTTCCTGCAGAGGGAATTTCATGAATAAAGACGAGAATGGAGCATTCGAATTATTTGAAAACATGAGCGAAAACTCA
Source organism: Thalassia testudinum (assembly GCA_037157565.1). Classification (NCBI taxonomy): domain Eukaryota; kingdom Viridiplantae; phylum Streptophyta; class Magnoliopsida; order Alismatales; family Hydrocharitaceae; genus Thalassia; species Thalassia testudinum. The sequence goes on along the minus strand of JAZHRO010000058.1, from coordinate 8,969,126 downwards.
ATGAACAATACTTCCATTGTCGCCTTTAATCGTACCAGCCTACCCCGTAATGTTCACGAAGTTGACACGGGACCCTCCCATTCATCCACAGATCTTAGCCTTATCGCACAGAAATTGGATGAAGTCTCCGCCGTGCACAAGAAGCTGGATGAGCTTCTGGCCAATCCTGCCTGTTCTATGGCAAACACCCCCACCTCACCACTTCGTCACAGTCCTAAGCCTTCCAACGTCAGGCTTATCCCCAAAAACCCTGTGAGATCTTCCTTACCAAGTGTCGTACCGAGCGATTCAGTAAGTCATGTGAATCTGGCTTCTGCAAGCCAGTATTTTGACACGGAGGACCAAGCCTCCATGTGCTCAGAAGCATATTTACATGCGGACTCGTCTTTTGGATTAGAAGACACTTGCGCCCTGGGGAACAACCCGTTCTCTGCCACTTATAACCTAGGGTGGCGAAATCATCCAAACTTCGCATGGTCCAATAACTCACAGCGCCAAAACCCCACGAGTGGGCCAATGCGACCGTCCGCACCCATCATCCCAAGGGCCCAGTCTAATTTTGTGGAGAATCAGCCATCAGGTCCTTGCATACCGCAAACAGAACATGCATCAAGTCCTCTTGAGAAATTGATGCCAATGATGACGGAAATGTCGAAGCGCCATGAAGAGAACATGACCTCTCTTCAGCACCAATTGGTGCAGCAGAATGCTGAGATCAGTCAACTACGCATGGCGACTCGATCTCAGGGCACTCTTCCAGCCCAACCTGTTCGCAACCCATGAAATTTCGTACCCCGTGGCCCTCAACCACAGGTAAGACCTTCTCAGGGGTAGGTTCATCAGATTCTACAAGCACCGAGCATTCCATCGGGATTTCAGGCTAGTCCCGATGTAGCACCTCACTCTTATGTCCCTATTGTGAACCCTCCTCCGCCTTATGATCCCACTGGACCTGCATCGTCCAATGCGATTACTACGAGGAGCAGTAAGCAAATCGTCGATCTGCCTCGACCTGATCCTGGCCCATCTTCTTCATCGCCCTCTCATTCGGGATGAGCACCGCATTCCCTGAGGACGATACATCCAAATGTGTGGCAGAATCGGTCCCATTCCGTGAGGCTCTACTAAGGGAGCCAAAAGGCAAGAAAAATGATACGCAGGCCTTTGATAACTTGCATAATTTATTCAGGGATGTTGAAATCAAGGTACCCCTGTTAGAGGCTATCGACCACATACCCACTATCGCCCGATTTTTCAAAAACTACAGTACACCCAGGCGACAGTCAAAGAAAATAAAGAATCCGGTGGTTCTCTCGCCTCATGCGAGTTGTGCTATACTGTCAAATCTACCACCGAAGTAGAAAGATCCGGGCACACCACTTATTTCTTGTAGCATCCAGGTTGCAATTTTAACCGTGCCCTGCTTGATCTAGGATCTTCCATCAATCTTATACCAACCATCATGCTCGAGAAATTTGCCTTAGGAAATCTGAAATCCACCCCTATCACGTTACAGTTGGTAGATTGTTCTGTATACCAAAGGGTGTGGTGGAAGACGTGGTGGTTAAGGTCAACAGTCTCTGTTTTCCTGTTGACTTTCTTGTTTTGGATATGGAAGTTCCTAGCTCACTTTCTGATTGTCCGATCATCCTTGGTCGACCTTTCTTGGCCACAGCCCGCGCCCATATCGACTGCGAGTCGGGCTGTATTGAGATTGCCTTTGGATCTGAGAAGCTCAAACTTAACATCTTCAAGGCAGCCAGGAACTTTGATTGCGATTGCATCGAGGATGACACATCTGACGAGGATATGGCCGTCAGCGTGTGTATCGGACTAATTAGGACCTATTCTGACTGCTGTGGATTGCCTTTAAACACGGACGATTGCCTGACCGACACATATTGTGACGTTCCCCTATCCCTCCCTTTTCCCATACCTTCTCCTGACCAGACTTCTGACGAGGTTTTCTCCGCTTCCCATACCTTGTGGTCTGAGTCATATTCAGGCTACTCACCACCGGTCCATACTCTTGAAGACCAGATTGCCCTTTCTTTCTCGCCAAATCAGGCGGAACTACAACTCCACACTAGGACCTTGAACCCAAATACTAATCACTAGGGCTATCCCTTTGTGGATCCATCTATCCAAGATGCCCCTCTTCTTGGCCAAACTGAGTGCCAACTTCTTTCTCCTAACTTGTTTTCTTCTTATCCGCTTGGGACACTCTCGTCCCAAGGAATGCCAGATCTTTCACCATCCACTCCTGAGCTGAAAGAGCTGCCTGATACACTTAAGTATGCTTTCTTAGGACCAAATGAAATGCTCCTCGTAATCATTAGTTCAAAATTGACCAGGGAGCAAGAGTGCAAACTAACAAAGGTCCTGATGGAACACAAGGCAGCCATTGGATGGTCCTTATCAGACTTAACTGGCATGAGCCCCTCCTACTACACTCACCGTATATATATGGAGGAGGAGGCTCAACCTTCCTGCGAGATGCAGTGATGTCAAAACCCTAACATGCGGGAGGTCGTTAAAAAGGAAATTATTAAGTGGCTGGATGCGGGTATAATCTACCCGATCAGCGATAGCCCCTGGGTGAGCCCAATTCACGTCGTGCCCAAAAAGGCGGGACTCACCATCCGTATCAATGACAGGGGCGAATCCATCCCTACACGCACTCCTACATCTTGGAGAGTGTGTGTAGATTATAGGAAACTCAATGCTGTGACTAAGAAAGATCACTTCCCGCTACCTTTCATTGACCAAATCCTAGAGTAGTCAGCAGGAAATAAATTTTTCTGTTTCCTGGATGGATTCTCTGAATATAACCAGGTGGCAATTGACGCCCGGGAATAAGAGAAAATCACCTTTACCTGCCCCTTCGGCACCTTTGCATTTAGAAGGATGCCGTTCGGACTTTGTAACGCGCTAGCAACTTTCCAGAGATGTATGCTGGCGATATTCCATGACATGGTGGGTGACTTTCTCGAGGTTTTCATGGATGACTTTTCAGTCTTTGGACCCTCTTTTGTTGACTGTCTTGCCAACCTGACCCGTATCCTTCGGAGATGTATTGATGTGAACCTCGTGCTTTCTTGGGAAAAAAGTCATTTTATGGTACACGAGGGAATTGTTCTCGAGCATATCATCTCTGATAGGGGTATCAGGGTTCACAGAGCTAAGCTTGATGTAATTGCTGATTTACCTGTGCCTGACTCTGTCAAACAAATCCGCTCCTTCTTGTGACATGTCGATTTCTATAGGAGATTCATCAAAGACTTCTCCAAGATTTCTCGACCTTTAACTCATCTCCTATCAACCGACGTACCCTTTGATATGGGCCCCAAGTGCATACGTGCATTCATGCAATTACGTGATGCTATCACCAAGGCCCCTGTTCTCCAGCCACCTGATTGGTCCCTTGACTTTGAACACATGTGTGATACTTCCGACCTTGCAGTCGGAGCCATTCTGGGACAAAGACGCAATAGACACCCCTTCGTGGTGTACTACGCCAGTAAGACGTTGGACGAGGCCCAGCGTAATTATACTACCACTGAGAAAGAACTACTGGCGGTCGTCTTTGGGCTGGAGAAATTCCACTCTTACCTTCTGGGCTCGCATGTTATTGTTTTCACTGACCATGCGGCCATTCGCCATCTCATGCACAAGAAGGATGCCAAGCCTCGACTGATTCGTTGGATCCTTCTGCTCCAAGAATTTGACATTGAGATCCGTGATAAGGCCGGAGCCCAGAACGTTGTGGCTGATCATCTCTCGAGACTAGACCCTGACCACATTGGACTTCCCTGCCGATCAATGAGATTTTTCCCGATGAGCACCTATTGGCAATTAATGTGGCAAGTGGACCTTGGTATGTCGACATTGCCAATTACCTTGCTTCTGGTTCCCTTCCACGTGGCTGGCCTAAAAATCAGCGTAAGCGTCTCATTGCAGAAGCAAAGTATTATTTCTGGGATAATCCACTTCTTTTTCGAATAGGTGCTGATCAGATCATCCGTCGCTGTATTCCTGATAGCGAATTTCCCAGTGTACTATCCTTCTGCCACGACCAGGCCTATGGAGGCCATTTCTCTAGGAGGAAAACTGCAGCCAAGGTGTTGCAGTGCGGTTTCTTTTGGCCCTCCCTTCACCAGGATGCACACAATTATGCCAAACATTGCACTAGGTGCCAGTCGTTAGGGTCAATGTCACGTCGTGACATGATGCCCTTACAACCCATCCTAGCTACTGAAATCTTTGACATTTGGGGAATTGATTTCATGGGTGCCTTTCCTCCTTCCAACGGTTTCGAATACATCCTCGTTGCCATTGATTATGTTTCGAAATGGATCGAGGCTATTCCCACGTGCCATGCTGACCATGTCACATCCACTCGATTTGTCAAAGACCACATTTTTGCGCGCTTTGGGATCCCTCGAGCCATTATCTAGGATGGAGGAAGCCATTTTACCCATGCTTCTTTTCGAGCACTTCTGAGGAAATATGGAGTCCACCATCATATCGCATCTCCATATCATCCTCAGAAGAACGGCCAGGCAAAGGTGTCGAACCGGCAAATCAAGCAAATTCTCCAAAAAATGGTTTGGCCTGACCATAAGGATTGGTCCGACAAGCTGATTGATGCACTTTGGGCGTATCAGACCGCCTTCAAGGCTCCCCTAGGTATGTCTCCTTATAGAATCGTTTACGGGAAGCCTTGTCATTTACCCGTGGAGCTGGAGCACCACGCTTATTGGGCGATTTGCCAATGTAACCTCGACCTAGACCTGTGTGGTCGAGAAAGGAAACTCCAACTCCAAGAGCTGGAAGAGCTCCGTCGTGAAGCCTATGATTATGCCGTAACTTTCAAACAACGAACTAAGGCTTTTCACGACAGCTGTATTCGGCGGAAGGAATTTGAGTCCAAATGCCCGGTTCAAATTCTTTCCAGGGAAGTTGAAGTCCAAATGGACTGGTCCTTTCCTGGTCTCGAGACCATTTCCCAACGCGGCCGTTGAAATTGAAGATCCCAAATCTGGAAATAAATTTACAGTCAATGGGCAGCATTTAAAACCTTATCTTACTCATGAACCTGCCCCCATTGGAAAAACCGTTGCCTTGCTGGAGGGTAACTAATGTCGTGCCTCATTCTGAGTCCAGCTGGGGACATTAAATTCAGCGCTCGTTGGGAGGCACCCCAGCAACACTCCTCCACTGACACGTACACTTCACTTCGCACCTTTTCACTTCACCACCCACCATCCACCTACCCTACCACCCTGCTAAATACCATGCACCTCAGCTCTCGTTACCCGATCTTTGGTCCTTCCTCTACCCTACCCTGCATGCATATGGGGACATAGCATCTTTGGCATGGGGGGTTGGATAGGCATCTATAGGATCTAGGTATGATATGGTATCATGCAGTTTCCATCCATCTAAAAATATGTACATAGCAAAAAAAAAAAAAAGGTGTTTAGTAATGATCTAAAGGCAGAAACAAAAATACAATAAGTGTTTATGGATATTCAACCATTGCTTTGAAAACTTTCCAGGCCACAGAAGCTTGATTCGCTCAGGCTCGGCTTAATTCACTTGAGCATTGACAAGATAGACCAGAATCTCTCCTAACTACGAACGTATTCTTGTACCTGAGACATCAGTACAGGATCCGTTGGTTTGCTTCTACTCAAGAGCCTAAGTAATCTTGGTTCACACTACACACATCAAGAAAGACCAGGTGAACATAAGATCCAACCCTAGTGTTCATTAGGGAAGGTGGAGTCCATACATGTGCACGTAGGTAGACTTTTTATCCCAGGCTCTAGTCATGTGTCTAGGAGAAACCCTTTCCACCAAAAAGGAACTCTCCCACCAAAAGAAAAGTGTGCTCCTCCAAATAATGTTGTAAGAGATATACTGACACTTGTTTCAAAAAAAAGAAAAAAAAACTGTGCAAATAATTCAGTATATCTCGCAAATATCTATAAAGTCTTCTCCCTAAAAAAGCTTTCAGGGCAAGTTACAAAAACCCTGTTTCTACCTTATATTCTTTGAGCCACAAAGGTGATAAAATGGGAGTTGAGTTTTCCGTCATCTTTTTTAGGGTCAATCCGAAAACATGAGCTGAAACTGGGACCAACCTGCACTTAAAGATTCATGAAACCCTGGGCTTGAGTCTTAATGTTCATCTAGTCGGTCTTGATCCTTCACTATGCGCAAGCCATAATCTCTTGAGCTCTCGAGTATGGCAAAAACCTCCTGAGTCCTGGAAATCGTTCTTAAGGTTTAAATATCAAGAGTCCATGTTAGTCGAGAGATGGTCTATGTCATGTAAGACTTAAAGTACTAATAGTTTTCTCTGCAATTAGTTCTCACAATATCCAACAAATAAACACACCTATGTCACCTCAGAAGAAAATCTTCAGCTTAAGATCATTTCTAAATACAATACAAAATGTTTTGCAAGGGACTAGCAAAAGATAGGCATGGGGGTATGATTGCACAACAAAAATACACCAACAATTATACCATCTTGTGTTATTTCCTAGCATTGCCATTGCATATTAGGTAGCCATAGTTGCATTTGTAAAAATTAACACATGCATGCATTTATTTGAGAGGGGAGGAGAGTGAATAATTGGCCATATAAATAACATCTTCTTCAAGTGCTGCCTTGCAATTTCACCATCTACATTTTTTATTTGCTTTGAACTTCTTCTTCTCTGCGCGGCTTAGGGCATGGGCTTGCTCTTCTTCACGCCATTCTCTGCCAGCAGCATGGCAGGTCATGCACACCAGAAGCATGGTTGGGGCAGGCATCTTCTTCTTTAGAAGCCCTGGCCATCTTCTTTGCAAGAGCAGCCTGGAAAGCACAACACCACTAGCAGCCACCTTCTTTCGTCCAGGCCATCTTCCTCTCCACCCCTCCATACGCAGTCTCTCTTCACACTGAAGAGACACACTGCGGGCAAGAGCAAGCTCACAGTGGTCCCACGACCACCACTGTGAGTCCCACCAGCGCTCAGCTCCTCCGTGAGTAGGTGGGCATGGTGCTTCACTCTCTATTTCATTGCTGAAGCCCTTCCCGCCATTGCTGAAGCTCCAACGACAGCACAGCAGCCTCCAGCCAGCGCGCAAGCCCCCGCACGTACACCAGCAGCCGGCACAACCTCCTTCCGCGCACGCAGGCGCCTTCCAGCGCACCCACGCATGCAGAACCGGCCACAACCGGTTGTCCAAGCCGCGCAGGCACTGTAGCTACTATTCACGCCAGAGAGCGCGACACTGTAGCTACAATGCGGTGACCGGAAAGTTTCTCACTTATCCGGTCACCGCGCGCTCTCTCTCCGCACCGCCTGCAACTCGTAGCACACGCCTGCGCCCGCGTACGCTGACGCCTGCTTGCTTTCGCTCCAGCGCCTGCACTCGTCTTCCCACTCCGGCTCCAACCCGCAGTGTGGTGCACTGCGCTACGCATTGTGCTGCGCTGCAGTCTCTCGCCCGCGTGGTCCCTCCAGCGCGCGTGCGTGCCCCCTTGCACCCCTGAGCCTGCGCACACCCGCGCTCCAAAGGATGCCCGCAGCTCTCCAGCGCCCTCTCTCTCGCACCCTCTCCTGCACACTCACCCTCACACACACACCACACTTGTACACACTCACACTCACTTGTACACCCTTATACATACTTATACATGTATATTTATATATATATATATATATATATATATATATATATATATATATATATATATATATATACATACATATTAGTACCTATACAACTAATATATATATATATAAAGATACTTATACTAGTATATCTATATACATATATATATATATATATATATATATATATGCATACATATACTACTATATATATATACATATGTATCTAGTTATAAATACATATATATATATACCTATATATATATTTACATTTCTATATATATATATATATACATAACTACCTATACATCTATATAACTCTATTTATGCATATATATAAATAGATATTTACATACACATATATATATATATTTACATTCATATCACCTACCTGTATCCCTACACCACGCGTTATATCGTGGGAATATCTGCACCAGTTGCTGATATTCCCCGATACCCGCGTAGAGAAAGTGCCTCCGCACACACTTCCACACATCCATCCTACACTCCAGGCGGCACTTCGTCCTGTTGGTTGCGTCTTCCTAGACGTCAACCAACTCGACACTGTGCTACATGCCATTTCCACCTCCACCCCCACCCTTATATATAATATATATATCTATATATCTATAGACTATATTTATTTCTCTACAAGCAACCTCTCTTGTTTTTATTCTTCTTTTGTTTCCTGCTAGTAAAAAGATAAAAAAAATAGTAAAAGAGAAAAGATAATCTTTGTCTTGCAGGTACTTGGTCTTGTGATCAGCAAGACTAGTTTTTTGGAGCCCTAATTTGGCTCAAAGCCAAGAATAATTTGGCTCGAAGCCAAGAACCTGATTTTGAGGGAGTACCTCAAGGACAAAATTATCAGCAAAAAAATCCTAAATAGAGAAAAACCAAAAACATAATAATCGCACGAAAGAGATTTGTTGTAAGAAAGGCGTAGAAAATTATTCACCTCTAATTCCCACCTCCCTGAGTTCGACCCTAGGCCTAAAAGCGACCAAGATAAAATTGAGTAGGCTAGGTAAAAAATTTTGTAAAAGATGGTTAGGCTCGATTTAGGTTAACCACTATACTCACTTCAACGCTAATTTCACCATATTAACACAACCTGTTCGAGTCGTAACAATTACCTCCCCATCGAGTTGGAGCATAAAGCCTATTGGGCCATACGGAAGTGTAATCTAGATCTTTCTAAGGCAGAAACCCACAGAAAGCTTCAAATGAGTGAGATCGATGAATTACGCAATGATGCGTATGAGAACCAGTGAATTTACAAAGAGCGGGTTAAGGCCTTTCACGATAAGCACATCCAGAAAGATCTTTCACCCTGGTCAGAAAGTCCTACTCTTTGATGCCAAACTCAAATTGTCCCCATGAAAACTCAGATCAAAATGGATTGGACCATATCTTATCAGACGAATCTTTGGAAATGGAGATGTAGAAATCAACCAACCCAGCCCTGATTCAGAACCCTTTGTCGTGACCGGTCAGAGACTTAAGCCAGCCATTCATTAAACTCACCGATGTGAATAGGGCTGAGGTATCTTTTGATCTCCATTCTCCCTGAGCTTATTGCGCCTGGCTGATGGCGTTAAACTCAACGCTTAATGGGAGGCAACCCATAATCTTATTGAAAAACCCGAAACCCTTCTTGACACATCTTATGATGAACTCATACTGCACTTTAGGGATCATCCATTAGAACAGCCGACTCCGCCTCTAGTACCGATACCCGAGCTTGAAATCGTCCCCAACAATCATCCTGACCCATCCACTCGCTCAAAACCTATTCTGATGAATGATCTAAGCTGAACTCGAACCCACCTAATTTACAATGAGGGCATTGCAAATCGTAGGCATGGGGGGGTATTAAAGTGCAAAATGCTATGAAAATCACTCCACAAGAAAGGGTTTCATCAAAAAAATCACATATTCCAAAAAACCAACAAAATAAAAAATTGAAAAAGAATAAAAATAGATGAAGGGAGGAAATTTTGAATTGATTGCATATCATTTGTTGAGGAGAAAAGAGGAGGAGATAAAAATGTAAAAAATGAACACAATTTGAAAAGGAAAAGAGATAGTCATTAGTAAAAGATCAAGGAATTGACTTAGTTCTAGACCAAATCAAAAGAAAGAAAATGAAAGACAAAAAGTGCTAAGAAACAAAAAGAGATTAGTAGGAACGCTGATCTTAGGCCTCTTGGGTTGCGATCCTAGGCTTAAAAATTCAAGTATCTGCTAAGATCTGGATAGTCTTCAAGAAGATGGGGAAAATGCGAAGTTTAAGTATTAAGTCTAAGGCTTAGGGGTTATTCGACATCGTTAACTGACCTCTGATTTGCGAGACTCAGTAGCTTAAGCACCCTAATCCACACACAGTCTGGTTTAGTGCGCTTAAGTATCAAAATCATGCAAATGCGTTAAATCTGTTCTGAAAAAGTTACCTAGATTAGGAGCGGCTGATCAACACAAATTGATTTCGATGAGTTCTTGACGCAGAGAGGCGGAAAATTTACCTCGAAGATGTACAATAATATATCGTCTCCTCGGCGCTTGTCTCCTAGGATATCTAATATCCTACCGGGGGCATGAAAGCACCTTGTGCTAGTTTAGATGCCATGGGCGGCATTATCACGAAATGTCGATTGCCAGGATCTGAATTTAGCTATAGAATGCCATGGGCGGGATTATCTCGAAATCTCGAAGGCCAAGGTTCTGGGGGTTGCCATGGGTGGTGCTATCTCGAAGCATCGATTGCCAGGCCCCCTACGAGAATTGATGGTGGGAACTAGGAATCCGATATAGACCGTGTTGTAAAGCTAATCTAAGGCTAGAAATAAAAAGAAAAGAGAGAGAAAACTCTCCAAAAACAAAGAAAAGTTCTTCTTACAAAAATGCACTACAAACTAAACTTGGGCTAAAACATGTTACAAGCACGGGTGCTTTAACCGCGGAGTTCAACGAACCTTAGGTTAGTTTTTGTGGGCCTTAGAAACCTTCGTGGCTAACTGAGGCTAGAGTTGGTCAGGTCTGGATCTTAGTTGGTACTTGAGTACCTCTAGGCCTACCATCGGCATTTTGACCTATTCTACAAAAGGAAGCACACATCAGAGTTTTAAGCATAAAAAGGCATATGGTATAGAATTAAAAGTTAATACCTTGAAATTTTGCTAAGGCACTAGCAAAAGCTAGGCATGGGGGTATGATGGGAACACCATCATGAGCCATAACTTGCTCATTTTGATCTAATTAAGTCAGTAAATGCTCCTACATAACTGCCAGAGAGCCATAAGTCACTACATAACCATTCTGAGGAAAAGACAAGAAACCAGGGTTAAAACTGTAATTTTACCATCATAACTTGAATACAGTACAACCACATATTTTCTCAGGGGTTGATTGAGGGTCAAATGGTCTTAAAAGGATAGCAAGTGGGTTAGAGCAAACAAAAAAGAATTTGCACGTGTTTTGAGAATTAAATGACTTTTGAAATCTTAAAAATAGATCACTTAATTAACTGAGGTTCTAGTCAGGATAAAATTCACCTAAACCCTCTAAAATTCATAAAAAATATTCTCTTAGGTTTGGTACCTTCAAACTGGCCATTAGAACCCGTTTTAGCCCAAAACAGTCTTAAACTGACCTTAACCCTAATTTGGGTTTTTACGTAAATTACCCAATCAAACGTAGTAAAAATAAAAATCCAACTTCACCATTGAATTCCTTAGGTCCAAATTAGGTTTGTACCAAAATTTGGACCCAAGCTGAAGTTGTCTTCACCTAGTTTGCAAATTGGTCCTATTTGACTACATTTATACCCTTAACTTTCAAAATATTTATAAATAGACCCCTAACTTTGTCATTATCTTCACAAATAGATCCCTACCTCCATTAATCCTATTCCTACAAGCTCCAGCGATCTAAAAATGGCATGAACTCCTTGATTCCTTGATGAATCCCTTTCAAATTTGAAAGGGAAGTTTGCTAAGGAATTCCCTTTATTTTGAGCTGCACCTTGGGCTCCAATTCTCGCCCAAATCCTAATGGGAACTCATAGAACAAATGGGTTTCCTACTCTGGCGACAATTCCAAGCTTGGAAGCTTGGCTTCCAAACTTAGGATTCCCTTCTGAGCCCTATAAAATAAAGCCCAAATTAGGCTGAACTCCCGAAGCTCGATTTCGACAGGGATCTCCCCTAAATTCCTCTCTCCTGACTCGGCCAAAAGGCTCCTTGATCTCCAGCAACCCTCCTTGCCTCTCCTCATTTTCTGACCGGAAAACCAGTGGCAGATCCTCCTTCCTCGCCTTCTTCCACGTCGCACCATACCAGGGAGCGCTTCTATTTGCTTCATCATCGCCGACCTTCCCTCACTGGAACACCTTCGTCCCCGACGCCGACCACACCATAACTGGCGTCGCCTCTGCCCTACTTCGTCCGTTATCTAGCCCTATCGACGCCTCATCTTCCACTTATCATTTCCGAACATTCGCAACTCTGTTTCAACTTCCGAATCGCCCTAACGCCCTCCATCTTCCACCTCATCGGCATACCTCCAACGATTTCGCACGGCTACTACACTCCACCAACTTGGCTGTCATTCATCCTTACATCTCCGTCGTGTCCCAAAGAGCAAAAGCCCTCTGGTAATTGAGGCTATTGGCCTCTCAGTACCATTGAATAACCCACCTTCCCGCACCCTTCTTCGTCACCATCTAACCTCCACCCTTACTTGTACCACACGCTACACCCACCACCACACTTGCCACTCCACGGCGAACCTGCTGAGCCTTCTAATGTGGCTGAAAGGCTCCTTTTCTTGATTTTCAGGTACTTACATCCTCCGCCATTGACGAGCAAGATTCGAGCTTGCTTGAAGCTCACTCCAGGCTTGACAGTCCCAAGTAGAAGCCCCAGGTTGCATGAAAACATCTCGTGCACATGCCCAAGTGGTCAATTGGACACATTGACCTCGCTAGCTAAGGCAACTGAAGAGAGACATGCTACTACAGATGCGCAAAGAAGAGGGACACAGATAGTCCCACATCGAAGACTCACAAGCGGCCGACCACACATAAATTGAATTTGTGTCTAAGGTTGTTTGCCTCAGACACTGGGGGTGAGGTCCCCGCTCACATACCTCGTCCGTGACATATACCTCGCGAACCTGGAGCACCCGACCCGCCTAAGCCTTCACTCCTCGGCTGCGATCACGCCCGCACCCTAGAGAGGTCTGAAACCCGATTACCCAATACTGTGGAAGGCTCTGGGAGAATGTGACCCAGAGAGAGAAAGAGAGATAGTGTGTGGGGATAGGGGGGTTTTGCTACAAGAAGAAACGGCTGACACTTAGCCATTTGAAGGATCTTCCCCCTCTGTGTGAAGGAGAACTGAGAAGAAAGAAAGAAGAAGAGGAGAAGGCCTGAGCATAAGAAGAAAAGAGAAGGGGAGCTGCACAAGAAAAGGAGAAGGAAAAGAGAAGAACAGAAGAAGATAAAAAGGAAAGAAGAGAAGACAAGGCAGCAGAGTCGCACAGAGAAGAAAGGAGAAGCAGAGAGACCCTTGAGTCTCTAAACAATGTAGTACAGGCTGTTGAAGCCATCTGATAAATTTGATTACATTTATTTGAGGCTTTGGTTTAATTATTCTTTGTGAGGAGTAATTGTTGATTTAAATCACCATTTTACTCCATCCTTTTTGCACATTCATATATGAAATTATTCGTGTTACATTCTCTTATATTTCTAATTCAAATTGCTATCTTGAGTTTTGAATTCCATATTGCTCCCTGTGTTCGACCTCAAACTTAAAATACAAGTAATGAATTTATTTATTTTCAAAGCGATTTTGGCTATATTATAACACAGTTTTTAAACCTCGATTTCACCTCGCAAATAGCTACTTCCAATTGGATGCCTGGAGATGGACCTGGGAGGTATCCGTGTCTCTTACAAGGTGCGCCTGTGACCTTCGACTGGGAAGCAAGATTCAAAGCATGCTTGAAGCTCAGCGATAATGGCGGCACTAGTCAGCGAACCTGAAATGCAAAGTATGGCCTTGCGACCTTGTCCTAGAAGCTTAGTAGGATCGTGAAGATGCGGCAAAGGCATTGGTGGCGGTGGCATGCTATGAGAGGGGTCGGAGATGGCTGGCGGAGGTAGATTAGGCCGGAGAATAGTGGGTTGTTCGGTGGGTAGTTAGGAGGGGCAATCAACCTAACTAAGTTAGGGCTTTTGCTCCTTAGGTCGAGGTGGAGGTGTAGGGATGAATGGCGGCCAATTTGGTGGAGCATAGTGGCCGTGCGAACTTGTCGGAGGTACACCAGCGAGGTGGAAGACGGGGAGCGTGCGATGAATACGATGGTCGAAGCGGAGTGTGGTTGGTGTGTGAATGAAGTAGAGAAGTTAGGGAACTTATCTAGGTGGTTGGCAGACGATGGGGAGCAAAGGCAACGTCGATTGCGGTGTGGTCGGCACCAAGTACGAAGGTGACTCCGGTGGGAAGGAAATGGTGAGGACAAAGGAGATAGAGGCACTAGCCAATATTGCGTGACGTAGAGGAAGCTGAGGGAGACAAATCCATCGCCGGTATTGCGAATGGATGAGGAATGAAGATAGAGGAGGTCGTCGGACGTCGAGGAGAACTTCGACCGAAGGAGGAGAGATGAATTTGGGGTTATTCTAGTCGAATTCACGTGTAAGGAACTCGGTCTGATCTGGAGATTCTTTTATAGGCCTCTAGAGGATGCTTTGAGCTTAGGAAGCAAGCTTCCCAAGCTTGAAATGTTTCTTGGAGATGGAAGCTTGAAGGATACCCAAATCTCTCATGCATTCGCATGAGAGATTGGGAAGGTTGTAGGGCATAGGATCTGGCTCAAAAGGAAGGGAATTCCTTGATGAACTTCCCTTCAAATATGAGAGGAATTCGTCAAGGAATCAAGGAGAACGTGTCAAAACGAGCTTGCCAGAGTTATAGGATTAGGATTTCATGGTGGTAGGGACCTATTCGAAGAAAATGATGTTAAAGATAGGGACCTTTTTCTTAAAAATTCAAAAGCTAAGGGGCCATGTGAAATGAAGAAAATCAGACTTGGACCAAAGTGCAAATTAGGTCGAAACAATCTCAGATTGGGCCCAAATTTTGGTACAAACCTAATTTGGACATAAGGAATTCAATGGTGAAGTTGGATTTTGGTTTTGACCTAATTTGACTAGGTAATTTGCATAATTACCCAAATTAGGGCAAATGTCTAAGACTCTATTTTAGGTCAAGATGGGTTCCAATGGTCAAATTGAATGTACCAAACTCTAAAGAATATTTTTCTATGATTTTTAGAGGGCTTAGATGAATTTTATCCTCACCAAAACCTCAGTAGATTAAGCAGGCCTATTTTTAAGGTCTCAGATGTCCATTAATTCCTGTAATGCATAAAAACTCTTTTCTGTATGTTCTAACCCACTTATTAGCCTCTTAAGACCATTTGACCTTTGTTCAACCCCTGAGAGAACCCGTGGTTATTCTGTTTTTGTGATAGAATGGTAAATTTGCAAAAATAACCTTGTATTCTTGTCTTCTTCTCAAATCAATGTTTTGTGCCCTTATGACCTTCTGATGGATATGTAGGAGCTTTTATTGACTTAATCAGATCAAACTGAGCTAGTTATGGCTCATGTTGGTGTTCCCATCATACCCCCATGCCTAGCTTTTGCTAGTCCCTTAGGAAAACCATCTGAATCGAATCAGTTATTTGGGTCGGATTTAACCGTCAAGGTGCCCTACTAGGCTGCATCTCTAGGAATCAGATCTTAATACCAACAATAGGCCTAGAGGTACTCAAGTACCAACCCAGATCCAAACCTGACTAGTTTTCACCTCAGTCGGCCGTGAAGGCTGCTAAGGCCCGCAAGAACTATCCTAAGGTTCGTTGGAGCTAGCAGTTAAAGGACTCGTGCTTTAAACATGGTTAGTCCGGTTCAGTTTGCTAGTGCATTTTGAGAGAGACATAGAAGGAGAATTTGATTTGTGGAGAGCTTTCTCTCTCTTTTCTTTTCATTATATTTTTCCTTAGATCCATCCTCCGATTGGACCTAAACACAGTCTGTATCGGATTCCTTGTCCCCACCAATAATCCTCGTAGGGTCCTTAGCAATTGATGCTTCGAGATAGCACTACCTATGGCAACCCTCAAAACCCTGGCTTTCGAGATTTTAGAAAAATCCCGCCCATGGCATTCTGTAGCTAAATCTAGACCCTAACAATCGACATTTCGTGATAATGCCGCCCATGGCATCTGAACTAGCACAAGGTACTTACATGCCCCCAGTAGGATATTTGGATATCCTCGGAGACAAGCACCGAGGAGACGATTTGTTATTATGCATCTTCGAGGGAAATTTCCTACCTCTCCATGCTGGGAACTTGTCCAAATCAACTTGTGTTTTCAAGCCACTCCTAATCTAGATCTTAGGACCTTTTTCAGAATAGATTAAATGCCTTTTTGTCACGATTTTAATTTTAAAGCTCACTGAACCAGGCTGTGTGTGATTTAGGATGCTTAAGTTACCGAGTCCAGCAAACCAGAGGTCAGTCAATAGGGCCGAATAATCCCTAAGCCTTAGACCTAATACATAAGCTTTGCATTTTCCCCAACCTCTTGAGGATTATTCTGGATCTTGAAAAGTACGTGAATGTTTAAATCCAATACAGATCCAAGAGGCCTAAGGTCGCTATTTGCCACTAATCCCTTAAGTTTTAGCCTTTCAAGTCTTAATTCATCATTCGATCCAACCTAGAAGGTAGGTAGGTTCCAAATTGTTTCTAAGGGACTCAATTTTCTTTTCTTTTTCTTTGTGCTCATTTCTTCTCTTTTCAATTTTCATTCCTCCTTTTCAAAAATGGCTCTTCCTTTTCCTCAACCTCCTTTTTTTTCAAATGTAATTTTTTTTTATGAAACCCTTTTTTGTGAAGTGATTCTCATATAGTGTTTTGCACTTTAATAACCCCCTATGCCAATGATTTGCAATGTCCTCATTGTAAATTAGGTGGACTCGAATTCAGCTTAAAGCATACATTAGAATAGGTTTAGGTGGGTGGAAGGGTCGGGATGACTGTTGCAGACAATTTCAAGCTCTAATATGGGTACCAGAGGTGGAGTCGGTTGTTTTAATGGACAAACCCTAAAGTGCAATATGAGTTCAGCATGGGATGTGTCAAGAAGGGTTTTGGGTTTTTTTCAAAAAGATGACGGGTTGCCTCCCGTTAATAACTGAGTTTAATGCCATCAGCCGGGTGCAATATGCTTAGGGAGAATGGAGATCAAAAGATACCTCAACCAAGTTTATATCGGTGAGTTCAATGAATGACTTAAGTTGCTGGCTATTCACAATAAAAGTTCAGAATCAAGGCTGGGTTGACCGATTTCAACGGCTCCATTTCCGAAAATTCATCAGATAAGATATGGTCCAATCCATTTCGATCTGAGTTTACTCGAGAAGAGTTTTAGTTTGAAATCAAAGAGTATGACTTTCTGACCAGGGTGAAAGATCTTTCTGGCTATGTGCTTGACGTGAAAGGCCTTAATCCGCTCTTTGTAAATTCGTAAGTTCTCGTATGCATTATTGCGTAGTTCATCAATCTCGCTCATTTGAAGCTGTCTGTGGGTTCTTACCTTAGAAAGACCTAGATTACACTTTCGTACAACCTAATAGGCTTTGTGCTCCAACTCAACGGGGAGGTGACATGCCTTCCCATACACCAATCTAAAGGGTGACATGCCCAATTGGGTCTTGTAAGCTGTCTTATAAGCCCACAAAGCTTCCGAAAGTCGGGATGACCAATCTTTCCTGTCAGGTCGGATAGTGACCTGAAGGATTTTCTTAATTTCCCGATTTGATAGCTCAGCTAGACCGTTGGTTTAGGGATGATAAAGAGTAGAGATTCGGTGTGACACCATGTACTTGGTCATCAGTGATCTAAACTGAGCATTCATGAAATGGGTCCCTCCATCAGAGATAATGGCACATGGGATACCGAACTGTGAAAAGATGTTCTGATAAATGAATTGATTACCACTTTATGATCATTGGTTCAAGTCGAAATGGCTTCGATCCATTTGGACACATAGTCTACAGCGAGAAGAATGTACTTGAAGCCGTCTGAGATAGGGAAGGGTCCCATGAAATCAATCCCCCAAATATCGAAGATTTCGCATATGAGAATCGGCTGTAAAGGCATCATATCATGGTAACTCATGTTGCCCAAGGTCTGGCAACGAGTGCATGCCTTACAGTGATCACATGCGTCCTTGAAAATCGTGGGCCAGTAAAAGCCACACTGGAAGACTTTTGCTGCAGTTTTATGTCCGGAGAAGTGTCCACCGCAAGCCTGAGATGCACCATCTGATGATCTGATGAGCACCAATGCGGAAGAGGTACGGGTCTTCCCAGATGTAGTACTTGGCATCGGAAAGCAATTTGTCTTTCTTGGCCTTCGGCCACTCAGACGGGATCTGACGTGATGCCAAGTAGTTCACCAAATCAGCAAACCAAGGAAGTGTCACACTAATAGTCAGGAGGTGCTCATCAGGAAAGTGCTCTGTGATGGGTCCGGAAGGGTCAATAATGTCAGAAGGAAGGCAGGGTAAGTGGTCAGCTACCACATTATGCTTTCCCTCTTTATCGCGAATCTTGAGATTGAATTCTTGCAATAGCAAGATCCAGCGGATTAGTCGAGGTTTCGAGTCCTTCTTCGCGAGAAGGTGCCTCACTACAGTGTGATCCAAGTAAATGATAACACAGGAACCCAAAAGATACGATCTGAATTTCTCTAGGGCAAATACTACGGCTAGCAACTCTTTCTCAGTAACTGTGTAGTTATGCTGAGCCTTGTCAAGTCTTGCTAGCGTAGTAGATGACCACGGGTTTCTTGTCTATTTTTTGCCCAAGTATCGCACCCACAGCATAATCAGATGCATCGCACATGATCTCAAGGGGTTGAGACAAATCTAGGGACTATAGGATAGGTGCTTGGGTAACTCGATCACATAGGATCTCAAACGCTTGAGTGCACTCCTTAATGATTTCGAAGGGGACATCCTTGGAGAGAAGATTAGTTAGGGGGTGCACGATTTTCGAGAAATCGGGAATGAATCGACGGTAAAAATCGACGTATACCAGAAATGATCAGATGTCCTTGACCAAGCTAGGCATAGGGAGCTTGGAAATCATATTCACCTTGGCTCGATCAACCTGGATGTCTTTCTCAGAGATGAGATGTCCTAAGATAATTCCCTCAAGTACCATGAAGTGGCTCCTTTCCCAGGAAAGAACCAAATTCACATCGATGCACCACTTGGGGATTTGGACCAAGTGCAGGAGGCAATCATCAAACGATTCCCCAAATACCGAGAAGTCATCCATGAAGACTTCAAGGTATTCACCTACCATATCTGAGAATATGGCAAGCATGAATCGTTGGAAAGTAGCGGGTGCATTGTAGAGATCGAAGGGCATCCTCTGAAACGCATATGTCCCAAAGGGGCAGGTGAAGGTGGTCTTCTCTTGGTCCTCAGGATGGATTGCCACCTGGTTATAACTGAGGTACCCATCCAAGAAGCAGAAGAATCAATTTCCTGCTAGTTTCTCGAGTATCTGATCAATGAACGGTAGTGGGAAATGATCCTTCTTCATGGAGGAATTGAGTCTTCTGTAATCAATGCAGACTCTCCATGAGTTCGCTATACAAGTCGGTATGGTTTCTCCGATTTCAGTCGTGATCACAGTGAGTCTTGCCTTCTTAGGCACAACTTGGATTGGACTGACCCACCGACTATCGGAGATCGGATAGATGATCCCTGCATCTAACCACTTGATGATCTTCTTTTTCACGACATCCTGCAGATTTGGATTTAGGCATCTCTACATTTCACGAGATGGTCATGAGCCCTTTTCAGTATAGATGTCATGTGTGCAGTATGAGGGGTTGATGCCAATCAGATCATTGAGAGTCCATCCAATGGCTCTCCGATGCTGCTGGAGGATAGTAATTAGGCGTGTTTCCTAATCAAATGTGAGTCGGGAGTTGATAATCATAGGAAACGTCTGATTGGAACCCAAAAAGACAAATTTGAGATGGTCAGGGAGTGGTTTCAATTCCATAACAGGATTATCAGCAGCAGCAAGTGGTTCAGGGTAGGTGTTGGGAGCAAAGGAAGGAGCTACGGGTGTGTTTAGGCTAGGTTCAGGCTCTAATTGCAGGTTTTGATCTTCTTGTGGTTGAAAAAAAATAATTGGCTTTTCCTCGATACATGGGTCATCAACCACGATCTTGATATCGCAAATTTGTTTAATAATTTCACAATTAATTCCTTGTTGGGCCTTAAAGATGTCGATCTTCAGTGTCTTACTCCCAAATTTTAACTCAATTTGGCCCTCCTCACAATTAATATTGGCCCTAGCTATGGCCAGAAAGGGTCACCCTAATATGATCGGTGTATTCTTCAAGTTCTCAGGAGCATCCATGTCTGAGACGATGAAATCCACAAGAAAGTAAAAATCGTGTACCCTAACTATGACATCCTCGAGAGTTCCTTTAGATGACTTAATAGATCGATCGGCTAACTGCAAATTCATCCCTGTCAATTTAAGCTCAGATTCCTCAAAGTAGTCTAGTAGGGATGTGGGTATCAAATTAATGGAAGCTCCTAGGTCTAATAAGGCTCAGTCAAACTGTATATCACCGATAGCATAGGAGATCAAAGGGGTGCCTGGGTCTTTTGCCTTAGGCAGGAGTTTACTCAAAATGATGGAGCTAGCTTGCTCCGACAGTATGATTGGGTTCCCGCCTTTGGTTCACGGCTTACGCTTGGGTATACATACGTCTTTCAGGAACCGTGTGTAAGCTGATACGTGGCGAATCGCATCCATCAAAGGGATGTCTATATGGACCTGCTCAAAGAGCTTGACCAGGTCCTCCTCAGGTGTACAGGTTTAGTTGTCTTCTTTCCCTTGGTCAAGGCCTCAGGAAATGGAACCTTAGATGGTTCCTCTATAATTGGCTCAGGCTCTTTATCAGGGATGGGTGTGTCCTGGATGACCAATCTAGGGTTAGGGGCTACAGTCTCAGGCATGTCGTGGCTCGAAAAAGGTGTGTCTTTTGTTACTTTGCCTCTATGGGTGGTGACAGAATGTAATCCTGCCTGATTTTGGGTTGGATTGGGAAAAATAAGTGTTTGCTGCTGAAATCCCGTGTATGAAGTTGAAGCATCCATCCCGTCAGGTGATGGAGCAGAAGGGGCCTGATAAACAAAGTGAGCTTAGCCCTGATTTGGGTTCATAACGTGCCTCTGGTTCGGCACATTATTCGGGATTGGAAGAGGTTGAGAAGGGAGTGCACCAGGCTGGCGAGCACTTACCAGCTGGGCCAATTGATTACGTAGCTCAGAGATCTCTTCTTTGTGGTATTTTTACATGTCAACCAAGGTTTGGAGAATCAAAGATGTTTGATCTTCTTTTGGTGGTCCAGATTGGAAATTTTGATTAGGCCTTGGTTTAGTGGGTTGATATGGTCGCTGGTTTTGTGGTCGAGGTTGGAATTGGGATCTTAGATTTGGGTTATTTTCCAACCACGCAAAGTTAGGATGATTTCGCCATCCAGGGTTGTAGGTGTTGGAGAAAGGATTATTCTGGACAGCGTGGAGATCCTCGTAACTCTGAGAAGCTTCGAGATAATCAGGGAATGGGGGGTCAAAGTTCCCCCAACTGTGGTAGGTTGACCTGGAGTTGCCTCCGAAGCCATAATCAGATGGGGGTGGATATGCATCCATCCCTGGGGAGTGGTAGATGTTGTGCGTAGCCGCCCTTCCCGTGGGTAGGTGCACGTATGTGCTTTGAGGTGCAGAGGTGGACTTGTGTAGATGACGAGTGATGTCGTCCACTTTTTCGATAATGGAGACCTTATCCAATTGGCTGGCTACCAACTCCAGATCAACGGATGTGGAAAGGCCTCGAGATTCATGTAACCTCCGATTATTTGTCAATGCGGGGGTGGGCATCCGGTCGTATGCACCCAATGACTCATTGTTTAGGGAATTCTTGCACATGTTCTCAAGAATTTCCCAGATCGTGCCCTCATGTTGACCCATGATGCTACCACCATAGGTTTCATTGATAAAGAGCTTGATGTCTTCACGGAGTCCGTGGTAAAAGGATTGGACTTGTTCCCACTTCGGAACTCCGTGATGGGGGCACTTACGCATGAGATCCAGAAAACGATTGACGAGCGTTGAAATCGCGTATTTTGAAATCATTGGAAATCGTAGTATAGTCGCAAAAACTACTCGTCAGAGGTATTTGTGATAACGAAACTCGCGTAGATTTATTCTTTTTAGAACTTGAGTTCCGGTCGTTCGTCTCTGGGAGGCGTGAAAACGAATCAAGATTTGAATTGACTTTTATAACCTAAATCTAACCTAATATTTTTTTGTCTTTTTGTCTTTTGTGCCTTTTTTGTGTTTTGATCTTTATTTTCAAAAGCAAAATGAAACCTAGATCTAGATAAACTAGCAAAAACCTAAGTGACTATGTGCATTTAAATGAGGCCATGGTGACTGTGCATGGTGTGATCAAACCTAAGTATCATATAGGCAAGCAAACATGAGGACAATATCAATCATAGAAACTGATAAACGCCAGTTTATCATCATTTTTATGCTTTAAAACTAACCTAGCTCTTAGGATTTTACTCCGCAAACGGGTTTTTGGGCTGCATTTAGGCATAAATTAGGATAGGCATGCATTGCATTTTTTATTGTCGTTTTAATGTATTTTTGTGAGTGTTAGGGATGTACAGATGCACAGATCCCTAAAACCCTAGCACTCAAGAAGGCAAATGGTGAAGGAGAAGCCCAGACTAGCTGGAACTCAGCCTAATCCAGCTCACCTCAGCTTGATCCAACTCACCTCAGCTTGATCAAGCTCACCGCAACTGGAACCTAGCTTACTTGAACTAGGGTTAGCTCATCCCAGCTCCATTCAGCTAATCTCAGCTGGATGGCAGCTCAAGAGAGTTCATCTTAGCTCACCCTAGCTCAAGTCAGCTCAGATCCAGCTCAACTTAGCTGAGTCTAGCTCATCTCAGCTCCCACTAGTTCACAGGGAGCTCTAGCTAGCTCAGCTGAGTTGACAGGAGTTCACCCCAGCTCAGATCCAGCTACATTCAGCTCCACTCAACTCCAGCCAGCTGAAGAAGAATTCATCTCAGCTCAGGAAGCTCAAGTCCAGCTCCCGGGGACTCAGCTTAGCTCATTTTGGTAGAAGCTAGCTCACTTTAGCTTGGCTTAGTAGCTAGCAAAGAACTAGCAAGCTAAGCCAGCTAGAGTAGCCCCATGCCAGCCTCTTCAGTAGCAGCCAGCTCCAGCTCCAGCTCCAGACTCTCCTCCTCAGCTCCTTCCTCCAAACCCTAGCTCCAACACCTTCTCCTCCACTCCACCTTTAGCTAAGCTAGCTTAGCTTATCTTAGCTTAGCTTAGCATAGCTAACAACCAGCTCCTTGGCCAGTCATTACCTCCAAAATCAACCCTAGCTAGCTCCACCAACTCAAGCTTACCTAAGCTAGCTACTCTACTCAAGTTGGCGCCACCTCCTAGCCATCCCTTCACCCCATTATCTCCACCAAAAGACACTTCAAGTTGGCGCCAAAAACCACCCCTAACCACCTCTATATTGGCGCCACTTTCAGCCCCTTAAATCCACCCTACACCTACCCACATAAGCCATCCTAGCCATCCACATAACCCCCCTTCTAGAACCTTAAGGTGGCGCCACCTAATGACCTTCTAGAATGCCCATTTTGGTGCCAACACCAAAGGGTGTCAACACCCATAACTACCCCTTGGTGCCCTTTAAGGTGGCGCCAACTCTCCTTGGCCATGGGATCTCCAACCACCTCCATCAACTCATCTTGGCCATCCATTTCAAAGGTCACCATAGCCCCCCTCCTATTCTATAAAAGGCCACCACCTACCACCATTTTTGGGCATCCTCCCTTAGTATATTTTCTACCTAAACAACCTATACCTACGGCCAAGAAGAAGGAGTAGAGAAGGAGATTAAAGGGGCACATCACCAGCCCTTTTGGTGCCTTCTTCTCCCCACTCTCTTCAACTTGGGCCACGCCAAGGAGGAGGACTCTCCCACTTCAAGGAGGACGGCCAGGCAAAGGAGAAAAGCTTAGGGTGGACGTTCACCCTTGGAGAGAAACTTAGGGCACGCCCCCTTAGGGCTTGCCTTGGAGGTCATCACTTTGGCGGAGTACTGCAAGGAAGGAGTTGAAGGATTCTTTTCAAGCTTGGGAGCCACCAACCTTGGAGCAAGAAGCCCTCTTCTTCACCATCTATTTAGAGGATTTGTGTTTTCTTTCTTTATTTCAATTATCTAGTAGTAGAAGCATTCCTCTACTAGGCATTTTTGTTAAACACTTTATCAATTATCTAGTTGCCTTCTTCGCATATCTTGTTTGCATTTCTATTTGCTTATTTTCAGCATTCTTCACTTCCTCTCCCTAATTATTCTAGGCCTCCACTTGCTTAGAGTGAGCTTAGGGAGAGGCTCTACTTGCCACTTTAGAGTAGTTTACTTAATTGGAAGTGTAAACACTTTTCCCGCTATAATTTCGCATGTTGCCTTAGTTCAAAAACAAAAAAAAAATGGTATATTGAAAATTACCAAAAGAAAGTTGAGATATATTCCAAGCAAGAGAATCAATTTTGCAACCATATTGCCTCCTTGGACGACCCTAGATACTTCCCTATCTAGGATTATAAATTTAAGAGCGAAAGCGGATTTACGCATTACAACGACGTATTTTAACAAACCGCGTATTTTCGCTATCAGAAACATCATGAAATTATTTATGCATAAAAGATTATCACATATCATCTACACTAGAAAGCAAATAAATAGAAGAAATCCCTCACGTCGGAAAGTTACCACTAGGGCCATCGGCCTTGTGTGAGGGTGTAGGCTAGACCTTGGTTATGCAAACCCATCTACATGCTTACCAAAAGAGATGGTCGACCACAAGAGGCTATGGGTGAGCCTTCATGGTCGTCCAAGAAGAGAAGAAGATGGGGGCGAGTGCACCCAAGTGGAGAGAGGATGGGAGAGTGTATGGAGATAGTCCAATTTCGTGGCTCTCTCTTTGCCCGTATGGGAGGCTCCAAAAATAGCCAATGCCACATTTTTTGGATCTAGGTTTGACACAAGTTTTTAGGGTTTCCAAGAGAGTGTGCATGGGTTTGGTGGGAGTAAAATGGAAAGGTGTGCGTGTGTGTGTGGGTGTGTATTTTTCGTAGGGCTAGGTTGTGGGTTTTGGTAGGATTAGGTGCTAAATAGGTTGGGTCAATCTAGATTAAGTGGGTATGGACCTAATTAGGCTTAGGAAAGTCTAATTGGGTAGGAGTGGACCTAATTAGGTCTAGGTCAAGTCTAATTAGATGTGTACATGTGATTAAGCTAGGGTAACCCTAATAGGTATGAGTTAATTAGATCCTGGGTGGATCTAATTAGGCTCGGGTGCACCCAATCAACTGTAGATGCACCCAATTAGATATGGGATGGTTCAATTGGGTTAAGGATAGGACAAGTAGGGTTAAGGATAGGACAAGTAGGGCTATGGATAGTGGATTAGGCTTAGGAGGTCTCTACTTAGGTTTCCTAGGGTGTCCGGTGGGGTTCCTAGGTCAAAATAGGCAAGCTAGGGCCTCCAACACCAAAATCAGGAACCAGAGAGTAGTATCAGACGCCCAGGATAGTGGTCAGATGTCTTATACTACAAAAGTGGATGTCTGGACACTAAATTAGACGTCCAATTCTGTGTCAGTATGAGTTTTGGCTTCCTGGATTGTTATTCTGCAGAAATCAGACGTCCAGCCAGATGTCTAGACATCCTAAAAGGTGCTGGAGAGTGGGTTTTAGGTTTTCTAAGGTTGGTTTTGGTTCCTAAGTGTTTGGGAGAGGGATAGGGTGGATAAGAACATGGATAGTGCTATCCATGTTTGGGTTTTGAGGCTAAGGTGTCCTAATGGAGGTGGTTTTGGGTTTGGGAAGGCTGTCCTAGGGTTTCTAAGGGTAGGGATAAGGCTATCCTCCTCACTCCTCTTATCTGGATCAATCTTCTTCTTCCTTTATTGCTTTATTCTACTATCTCCATCCTAGATCACTTTATTACCTGCAAATAGTAATAAAAACCATTAAATAACAGGATATCTCATCTTATTCTAAATAGACTAATGCAATGGATGATATGCAAGATATGAGTGCAATATCCATAAATTAAGCTAGGTTCAAACATTATTTAGGTTGATTAGGACCCATGATTGTTGTGCAATCAACGATCCCATGCCTTGTGTAGAGATTCTCCCGCTTCTTAGGAGAAGTGCGTGATTTGGTGCCACATCGTATTTGTACAACCAGTGGGGTAAAATTTTTGCAGGAAGGCGGTTTGAAGTTATCCCCATGTGTTGATCGTGTTTGGTTGAGTTTGAAACTGGTGAGCAGCTTTGTCAGCCAGAGAGAATGAGAAGAGTTTCAAAAGTAATCCGTCTCGATTCTGTACATCTGCCCCAAAAGTGTGGGCCAGATGTTTTAGGTTTTTGATGTGCTAGAAAGGATCCTCGGGGTTCAAGCCATGAAATTTGGTGTCATATGAAGCATGCTAGGCTTGAGATCCACCTCAAGTCCTCCCGCAGGAATGTTGATTCAGGGTTCGATCTCCACCGCTACAGGATTATAGTGATCTTGCATTTGAGGATGCGGCAGTGGGTTGATGATGGCATTGATTTGATTTCGGAAATCATGGAATTGCTGCTCAAGGTTAGGTTGATCTTCTTGGTGATCCATAGCTGATAAGGGGGAAGTAGGTTCTGAATTAGAAGATGTCAATGTGATTAGGTTGTTGCACAAACACGAAAATCGAGGCTAGACCTCAACGAGAGTGAATAGCTAATGGAGGCCTCAAGGATGGTCTTAAGGACCTCCTCCCGAACATGCACTGATGGAATAGATGAGGGATAGTAGATGATGGACCCAATCAAGACACCCAAAAATTTTGGATGACTATAGAGGTTCAGGGCAGATGATACCCCTAAGTCAGAAAGTCGTCCACCTGAGAATTACCTGGACAACCAGAAAGGGAGAGTCCCGTGAAGACCCTTACATAATAGAGCACCCCCATGGGTTATAGGGTTTCCCCCACCTGACCTTTCTTGTCATTAAGGATCCAGGTAGACTAGAATGAGGACTTGACCTCTTAAGTCTACCAGTTTTAAGTTAAGAGTAAAGGTGCTTATGATTTCACTTAAACTTAAAGATGTTTTTATACAAAGTGATATAATTTAAAAATTGGTTAACCCAACAAGGTGGGTCAACTTCACCTGGTTGTCTTTTGAGAAATTTAGGTCCCTCTTTTAGTGTTCAAATGAAATTAAGAGCCTGATTTTAGGATTTGCTTAAATAGATCAATTTAATCAAGGCTTAAGCACACACATTGTTTGGAAAAGTTAATTCTTGATTAAGCAAGTGTGTCTCTAAAATCCTAAACTGGAAACCCTAATTGGCTCTGATTGGTCCAATATAATTCTTCCAAATGTGGTACCTAAGGCTCAAGCAAGAAGGTTATAGCCCCAGATACCTTAAAACCCTAAATAGGTGCACAAATCAGGGTTGGGTGTTCTCTAAACAAAATGTATCAAATCAAGCAACTTGATGATTAATCTAAGAATATAATGCACGTTGAACCTAATTGATTTGTTTCCTCTTTTAGCTTTTTTTTCAGAATCAAGGGCTTAGGGGAATTTGGATGGAGTTTACCTGTCCTGGAGTGTCTGATGTGCAACTGATCTTCCTCTAATGAATCCCTGTCACAGATCATAGTCAAAAGAGATATAGCAAGTTAGTATCAAATCAGATATTGCAATCAAGAGATCAAAGTTGCACGTTGCTCCTCGGTAACGGCGCCAAAATGTCATTCGCTCTGAATCGGATTTTGAAATCGATGTGCTGCAGTATAGGTTGAATCAGCATGAAAAACAAATAGAATTTATACTCTAATGGAAGTCCGAGGTCGAACATAAGAAGCAATTAGCAAAATAATTCTCAAGATTGCAATTTAAGCACAAGAAAAGCAATTTATAATAGAACTCCAAACAATAATGATATATAAATGAAAACAAATGTTAATAGTGCAAAAAGAATGAGGTAAAATGGTGATTTGAATCACCAATTACCCCTCACAATAATATCAAATATCTCAATTGTATCAATCAATTTAAATCCACGTAGGATAAGTGCACAATGCAGTTCTGTTAAATCTCAGACGTCTGCTCAGCTGATCAGACAGCTTAACTCGCTCAAAGGTACTGCTTTTCTTCATTCTCCTTCTTCAGCTCCTTTTCTTCTCTTCTGTGCCTTGACTCTTCTCTTCTCTGGCTTCTCTTCTTCTTCCTTCTCTTCTCG
The DNA here is from genome assembly GCA_037157565.1 of Thalassia testudinum. Lineage (NCBI taxonomy): Eukaryota > Viridiplantae > Streptophyta > Magnoliopsida > Alismatales > Hydrocharitaceae > Thalassia > Thalassia testudinum. The sequence continues at coordinate 8,940,932 of JAZHRO010000058.1, read as the reverse complement.
CACAAGGGGAAGGGTTACTTCTTCAAACGACTAAGTGTCAGCCGTTGGTCTTCAGAGCAAAACCCCCTGCCCCCGTTCTCTCTCTTTCTTTCTCTCTCTGGGACCCGCTCTCCCAGAGCCTCGGACAATCGGATTCGGATCTAAGCATACCCGGGACCAGGGTTGCAGGAGTGATCACAGCCGAGGAGTGAAGGCAGGTTAGGCAGGTCGGGTCAGCGCCATGCCCGTGGGGGACCGGTCACGGGCGAGGCTCTTGTGAAGGGGTGGCGGGGGACCTCACCCCCCAAGTGTGTTGAGGCGATAAGGCCCAACCACTTTTTCAATTTATGCGATGCCGCACCCACACAAATTTCCAAGGTGGGACTAAATCCCACCCTTGTCTTCGCACAACTGGCAACAGCAATCGTCTTTCAATTGGAGCTGAAGGAGCATACACTACTTCCAATTAGATTCCTGGAGATGGACCTGGGTGGTATCCGCGTCTCCTGAAGGGTGCACCTGGGGCCTTCAACTGGGAAGCAAGCTTCAAAGCGTGCTTGAAGCTCTGCGGTAATGGCGGCAATGGTCAGCGAACCTAAAACGCAAAGTATGGCCTTGCAGCCTTGTCAGAGAAGCTCAGTAGGATTGCGAAGATGTGGCAAAGGTGTTGGTGGCGGTGGCGTGCTGCTAGAGGGGTCGGAGATGGCTGACCAAGGTGGATTAGGCCGGAGAACAGTGGGTTGTTCGGTGGGTAGTTAGGAGGGGCAATCGACCTAACTAAGTTAGGGCTTTTGCTCCTTAGGTTGAGGTAGAGGTGTAGGGATGAACGGTGGCCAATTTGGTGGAGAGTAGTGGCCGTGCGAACTCACCGGAGGTACACCAGCGAGGTGGAAGACGGGGAGCGTGCAATGGATACGGCGGTCGAAGCGGAGTGTGGTTGGTGTGTGAATGAACTAGAGAAGTTAGGGAACTTATCTACGTGGTTGGCAGACGATGGGGAGTAGAGGCGATGCCGGTTGCAGTGTGGTCGGCGCCGAGGACGAAGGTGACTCTAGTGGAAAGGAAACGGCGAGGATGAAGGAGATAGAAGCACCGGTTGGTATTGCGTGATGCGGAGGAAGCTGAGGGAGACAAATCCGTTGCCGGTATTGCGAACGGATGAGGAATGAAGATGGAGGAGGTCGCCGGACGTTGGAGGGCACCTCGGCCGGAGGAGGAGAGACGAATTTGGGGTTATTCCTGTCGAATTCATGTGTGAGGAACTCGGTCTGATCTAGGGATTCTTTTATAGGCCTCTGGAGGATGCTCATGCTTATAATGTTCGCCGGACATAGAAGCTTGAAGGATACTCGAATCTCTCATGCGTTCACATGAGAGATTGGGAAGGTTGTAGGGCTTAGGATCTGGCTCAAAAGGAAGGAAATTCCTTAACGAACTTCCCTTCAAATCTGAGAGGGATTCGTCAAGGAATCAAGGAGAACATGCCAACAAGCTCGTCGGGGTTATAGGATTAGGATTTCATGGAGGCAGGGACCTATTTGAAGAAAATGATGATAAAGATAGGGACCTTTTTGTAAGAAACTCAAAAGCTAAGGGGCCATGTGAAATAAAGAAAATCAGACTTGGACCAAAGTGCAAACTAGGTAGAAACAATCTCAAATTGGGTCCAAATTTTGGTACTGACCTAATTTGGACCTAAGGAATCCAATGGTCAAGTTGGATTTTGGTTTGGACCTAGTTTGATTGGGTAATTTGCATAATTACTCAAATTAGGACAAATGTCTGTTTGAGATTCTATTTAGGTCAAGATGGGTTTCAATGGCCAAATTGAAGGTACCAAACTCTAGAGAATATTTTTCTATAATTTTTAGAGGGTTTAGATGAATTTTATCCTCACCAAAACCTCAGTAGATTAAACGGGTCAGTTTTTAGGGTTTCAGATGTCCATTAATTTCTGTAATGCATGAAAATCCTTTTCTGTCTATTCTAACCCACTTATTAGCCTCTTAAGACCATTTGACCTTTGTTCAACCCCTGAGAGAATCCGTGGTTATTCTATTTTTGTGATAGAATGCTAAATTTGCATAAATAACCCTGTATTCTTGTCTTCTTCTCAAATCAATGTTTTGTGCCCTTAAGACCTTCTGATGGATATGTAGGAGCTTTTATTGACTTAATCAGATCAAACTAATCTAGTTATGACTCATGATGGTGTTTCCATCAGCTATCCCTCACAGCCGTCCGAGGGTGTTACCAAACGTCTAACACTACCTCTGGTCGTCTGGGAGGGTAGTCGAACGTCTGGCACCACATCTAGACGCCCGAAAGTGCCTCAAATGTTGCACCTGCGTGCCTTCCCAATGGCCCTCATACCTGCGCAAATGTACGCAGCAAAGGCCATGCCTAACGACCGCTAGGGTAGCGGAAACTTGATTTCCGTGCCTGCACAAATCATGAGTAGAGCTTACCTCGGTACTCTACATGCTTCCAAACATTCTGACCTCCCACTAGACGTATGACGATCCCTCCAGATGTCTGCCCAACGTTGCAAACGTCTGATCACTGTGGAAATCGCGACCAACTCTGTGCGCAGAACCTTTCTTGTAGCAGCTCTCCTCCCATGCTCTCCCTTTCTTTCTCTCGAGCTCCTGCTGCTGCTCCCCTCTTCCTCCCGCACACACTCCTCTCCCCTCACGCTCTTCCTCTCCCTACTGCTCCCACTCTCCTTCTCCCTTACTCACAGTTGTAAGGTGGAAGAAGGGAAGGAGGTGGGTGGCCGTTCAAGAAAAAAGTGGAGGGGGTGGTGTGGGTGTTGTGGAGGGTTTAGGGTTTTATAAGGGAGGGGGTAGGGTTTATGGGGTGGCGTGGGAGTGTTGTGTGGGATAAGGTGGGGTCGGGAAAATTGCACTCGGCCTCATAGAATAATTTCTATGGTGATGAAATTGTGCAAGACCCCTCCCAAAAGCCAAAAACTCCACATGGGATCTTTTTGGTATGTAGAATTTATGAAAAGGCCCCTAAATTTTCAGAAAAGCCCAAATGACCCTTAGGATGGGTTATTTCACCCAGCCAGTATCGGTACTAAACATCAGTACCAGTACTAGGTAGCCCCAGTTCACCAACTAAAACCATCCAATACCAATACTGATCACCAATGCTGGTACTGGGAGTTCCCAGTTCCCATTTCAGTGCGTTACATTGTGGTGCTAAGTCAACTAGTACTGGTACTAATCATTAATACTGGTACCAGGTGTTCTCAGCACCCAGTTCACACTACCAAACACTCATCATTTTATCTATAAGCCTACCTGACTATTTAGATGAAAATCCCTCCCCTTAATCAACCATAAACTTGGAAACCAAGAAGGGAAAAGTTCTCTACCATTTCACATGCAACATGGTATCTTTTTATACACAAACCACTTCTTCTAATATCCTTAGGCATAGGAACAAAAGAAGGATTCAAAGAGAGAAACCCTACCTCAATTAGAGCTTCTTTCTCTTCTCCTAATCGCAACAGTAACATGAACAACAACAATGGTAGCTGCTACAACAGCAGCACCACTCCCTTTCCTCTCTTCTCCTTTCTTTCATGTAGCAGCAATAGCAGCAGCTTCAACAACAGCTGTAGTAGCAACTCTCATCCTTTTCTTTCCCTTCTCCTCCTTCTCCTCATAGCAGTAACAGCAGCAGCAATAGCTAGTAGGGAGGAAGGGGCATCAGCTGAGGGGGGAGAAGAAAATGAGATTTTTCTTTTAAATTTTTAAATCTCTCTCTCTTATATAAGGGTTATGAAATTTGCATACAAGCCTTTCCACTTCTTACTTGAGCCTTAAGAAAGGCCTTTAAACATGTTTTCCTCAGAAATGGCCCCTCAACTTTTCATTTATTAACATTTTGTTAATGACTTGGGAGATTTGTTTAATTCCAAGGCTAATAATCACTAAGGTAGGGTTCCCTAAACCCTTAATCTCACATTAAACAACCAATTAAGATTTTTAATTAGCCTATTAAGAGTATTACAAATTCAAATCATTACATTAATAGAGGGACAACTATACAAGCAGGGATATTTCATTACCTTGTTGCATTGCTTTGCATAGGAGGAGGCATTGCAAGCCCTCCAGGAAGCCCATGAAAGATATAAGGCACTCCTAGCCCGATTGTTTTAAGCAGGGTACTTCTAACTCCAAATGAAACTACATTGTAAGGAGTCTATGCGCAAGTGTAATAAGTACCAATGGTTCGCTTCGCTGCATCACTTGCCAACTGAAAATTTGGTGCCTCTATCCTTGTGATTATTTGTGATATTCGTTGATTTGGGTCCCGTGCCAATTAGGACCTCGATCAATCACCATAGAGGAGCTCCTCAAAGAGCTCATTAAAGAGCTTGCCACAGAGCTTTCCATGGAGCTTGCTATGGTTGCTGTTAAGGAGCTCGAGATTGAAGGAGGAGCTTAACAGAACTCTTGGAGCTTAGGGTCAAAGGAGGTCAAGGTCGGAGGAGGATCTTAGAGCCTTGACAAAGTTCAAGGTCGAAGGAGGAATTTGGCGAGGGTTGGGGCCGATCATTGGAGAGTTGCAGGTTAGGGGTAATGGTGGATGTGAGTGGGTGGTGTAGGATATGATGCCCATTTATAGCCAATTTTTTAATTCAAAATTGGTGGATCATATAGGGGTTGAAAGGGAAGGGTGATTCTCACATGGAATCCTATTAAGATTCCAGCTATAATTAGGTATGTTGTTGGGTATATAATAGAGTGTATATGATAGTACTCTTTTTTAAATTGGTAATTTTCAAAATATCCTTTGGGTACACTTTATATAAAAAATCTTAATTTCTAACATTCCTAAATAACAACTTATCCATTAAACCTATGGGACCCATTAAAATCTAATGCTCTCAACATTATAGATGCCCATTTTGGCCATCATCCTATATGTTCGTAATTCCTACTTCTCGTTTTCAATTCCTTCAACTATTACATTCAACTCTACTTACCAAATTTCTGAAACAAAATGGTGGAAATATAAGAAACAAGTTGTACAAGTCACAACAAGGTCCGGTTCAATCCATGCCAACCTGTTTTTAAAAATTGCGATAGGTGAAATTACGAAGAAGAAGGGGTCACGTTGGGTTGGGTTTCATTGGAAAGTTTCCAACCCGTGAACGTAGGATTAGTTTCTGATTAGTTCTCCTACAAGAGGTCTGCAGCCCAATTGCGTGGTGCGCACCCATTTTGCAACGGTTAACCAGACCCTCCACGATGAGTTTCATTAATTTGAATGGCGTTTGGAAGCAGTCCTTTGGGAGGAGCATCTGACGGGCTCTCTCCTACTGCTTGTCTTGGGGACTTGGAAAATCGGACTTGCGGATATCTGGGATGCAAGACCCGTCGATCTTCCGATATTTAATGGGATCTCGAGCCTCCCTCTTGCTTTCGTGCCCTAAAATCACTTCCTTTGTCTCGACGGATCTGATGATCATACTGCAAAGGTCAAGGGGCTCAGCAACGCCTTCCCTTATCCATGAACCCGATAAGACTCTGAAGAGGACTCTGAGCAAATCCCAATTCGAAAACTATCGTCCATGCATGGATAAGTATCCTCTAATAGTTCTTCAATTCGGATAGGCATCTCGTGGACAAGAATTTAGGAAAAAGATTACGGAAAAAAGACATGCTTGACCCTAACGAGAACAAGACAACAAAAGCAGGCCCTCCTCAAAACAACAGTAAAAAATTACATGCATCTCTCAGAACGTACGTACAGGCTCCATTAACGTAAGAGAAGGCCGACGACCAAATACACAAGGGAAGCAAACAAACAATTCACGCAGAATAAAGTCTTCCCTAAACAGGGGAAGTGTTAGGAATATCTCAAATATATATTGATTTTGATTCTTGTAAGCAACTCTACCATTAAGCCAAATTGGCACAACATGCAGCAGCAGCAGCAGTTTGTACTGGTTGTCTCCTCTCCGTCGTCTATAAGTTGGACGGTAGCTTGAGCAATTATATTCCATTTCTCTCATCCCATTTTCTCTCAACATGTATGTGTGTGTGTGTGTGTGTGGGGAGGGGGGGGTGTGGTGGTGTGCACGCATTGGCTAGTTCGGGGCTCAGGACCAGAAGGGGTGGTGTTGGCTACGGTTTGGTTTGGGTGGGTTTCGTACCGGAGGGGTTGAGTGGGAGTTGACCATCCATGATGCATGGGTTCCTTCCTCCCATTAATTGTTGTTTCGAAAAATCCTTTTCGGGAGGAGAGCATTTGAGGACGTCTCCTACCTCCCGTCCTGGCAGACCCCACCATCTTCCCAATTCTAATTCGATCCATAGACGCTCTCTTTCGTGTCACATCTTTTGTCTCCACGAGGTAAAAAGATGATGGAGCTTAATTAAAACCCCCACTAATACTCTCACAACTAATCAAAGACTCATTGATGTACGCAAATGAGATCTCACTTAATTTTCACCCACGGATACTACACATTTGATGCTTTAATATGCAGTAGATGTAATTAGTACGATGGAACGTACAATCCACATACAAACACATCGTCCATGCACGGACAATAATTTAGGAGAATATATAGGTTCCCACCGGCACTGTTTGAGGTATTAAAAATTTCGTAAAACATCTCACAAAACGCCCCTCCAACGGTGATCCCCACCAACTATAGGAATTAAAGGGCGGGAGACATTTTTCTTTTTCCGAAGGGGGTGGCGGGATTTGAAAATGTTCGTCTGACAAACATAATTTTCAAATCCGAAAGATGTACTCGACCCTATTGAGAAGAAGAGGGCGAAAGCAAACCTAGCTGGATCTCCCTGTTGCATTTGCTCTCGATCACCTCCCATCGTAATAAAGCGACGACATGGTGAAGTTGGCCAGCGATGAGGATAGTTGCCACGTCTGGTCCCCACGACGTTGCGGCGCTGCGTACCTGGACACGGGCATCTCTCTGGGCAGATGGATCTTCACGTCCTCGAAGTTGAGTGCAGCGATCACCTTCCTTATGGACGGGCGGCATCGTGCGTCAGGATGAGCGCACCACAAACCCACCACCAACAGTCGCTCCATCTGTCTTTGGTCGATCGAATCTAAATCCAACCTCCCGTCGGCGGCCTCCACGATGGCATCCTTAGCGAATCGGTCCCACACCCAGTGCAACAGACTCACCTTGTTGACCTCCTCCTTCTCGTCCCCCTCGATCGCCCTCCTTCCTGTAGCGATCTCCAGCACCACGACGCCGAAGGCGTACACGTCCGACTCGATGCTCGCCCTCCCCGTGTAGAAGCACTCGGGTGCCATGTAGCCGAGTGTGCCACCGAGCATGGTTGTCTGTAGGGCGTGCCCGTGCTCTGTGAACCTCGCGAGCCCGAAATCCCCGAGCTTCGCATTGAAGTTCTCGTCCAGCATCACGTTGCTCGACTTCATATTCCTATGCACTACGCACTGATCGCCCTCCTCGTGCAGGTAGAGCAAGGCCGAGGCAACCCCGACCGCGATGTTGTACCTCACTGGCCATGCGAGGGGGGCTAAGCCGCCCTTGCCGATCAGGTGGCAGTCGAGGCTGAGATTGGGCATGAACTCGTAGGCGAGGAGGAACTCACCGTTCTGGTGGCACCATCCCACGAGCTGCACGAGGTTGCGGTGGCGTAGCCGGCTGATGACCTTCACCTCCGCCATGTACTCCTTCCTACCCCGTCGTGAATCTCCTCTACTTGACACCCTCTTGATGGCCGCCTCGCACTTGAGCTCCCTAAGGCAACCCCGGTAGACGGTACCGGATCCCCCACCACCGAGCTTCCTTTTCTCGTCGAAATTGCCTGTGGCGGCGACAAGGTCGTTGTAGTCCAACCTCCGGGGGCCACCGGCGTCCGCTAACTCCTCGCTCATCATGATGGCGTCGTTTTCCTCTTCACCGCCCTCCGCCTCCTTCACCGTTACTCGTCTCACGATGATGCGGAGCACGCCCAGCAGCAGCGCTAACCCAACAACGATGGCAACGATCAAAACGACAACTTGGGTTTTCTTCTTCCTGTCAGTTGGCTTGACGCGGTCCCATGTTGAGTTGAAGCTCCACGACGTGATCTTGTAGTACTCGGTGCAAAAGCCAGTGGTTGCAGAGATGCCAACGGCAACCAGTTCCGGCAGGATGCCACTCAGGTCGACGTGATATGATAGGTTGGCATAGACTTTGTAGTGGTCCTCCACAATTGTGGTTAGGTTCCCCGTTGCGGAGTCGTAGTCAACCCGGACAATGGCTTCGATAGCGTCGGCCTCACCGGCGAGGGTGCTTATGTTCCCTTCCACCTTAGACTTGATGGAATTAACGTCGATACCCAAATGGATGTAAGGAGGATCCCACAAGAGGTTGCTGTAAGTGTCGATCTCCACGGCGACGAAGCTGCTGCTCTCGGAGGCGGGGGAGATGTTCGACGAGCTGACGAGGCCGAGCATGGGGCCGTCGTGATCAGGTGGGATGCGGTGCGGGTATGGGGAGAGGAAGAAGGCAAGGCCATCAGCCGCGGAGCAGTTGCCGTTGTTGTTCTTTGTGAGATCGATGGAGAATCTGGTAGTGAAGTTGGTGGTGACTTTGTGGAGGTCGTCGCTGGTGGTGGTGTGCCTCTCCCGTTTCCAGAGTGGGAAGGCCTCCGAGTAGACGGCCCAACCACTGCTCATGCCACCGTTGGTGAATTGGATGCTGTGGTCTGAGCGTACTTGAGAAGCATGGCCTTGGAGGCAGAACTTGTGGGTGTCCTCAGGGCAGCTACCCGCATAGTCGGTGAAGTTGCCGCGGTCGAATCGTGTGTAGTTGAAGGAGATCGGAGTTACTTGATGATTGGGAAGATGCAGATAAGTGATAAGAAAAAGAAGAATGAAGAAGAGGTGTCGTTGGGTGGAACAGGAGGACATCATGTAATCACTCGAACAGCGAGGAATGGGTGGAAAAGAGGGCAACTTTATCATCTTCTTTCGTTCTTGATCTGATTGCGATTGCAAGTCTGCATTACCAGCAGTCATCTTGGAACGGATTTATGACCATTCATTTCCGTAACTCCTTTGAAACCCAACTCTGATGGTCAATTTCGCAGGGACATATACGAGCCTTTTGAACCACAGGTCTTCTAACCACGACTATATCAGTTTTGGACCATCGTAGCGGTGTTAAAAATTTTGTTTATCTCTTTCCGAAATATCTTTGCAACATACGCAACAAATTCGTCGCCGTACTGATTTGTTATTCGACAATTATTTCTAGTCACAAATTAACATTTTATGAGGAAAGAAAAGTTTTCCCATTGGATCCTACTAATAAGGTCCATTAAAGATAATGAAGGTACCTTTGAATGCCTGCATGGACTCAATTCGACTACTTGGAAGGTGAGTTCAATCCGACTATTCGAAAGGCTGGTTCAATCCGACTACTTGAGAAGAGATAGTCAGATTAACCAATTGATGAAAACTTACTAGGTCGTCCTGATGCCCTTGTCTAGCTAAACCTGCCAGGCAAGCATGCTGATGACATTTGCCTAAAGGTTCTAGCATGATAGAAGGGTAGGAAGACATCGCTTATCTGACTAGTGTAGTTAGCAAGATTGACAGAGCCTTAGTGTCAATAAATGCTGACTGAAAGGGTCATGTCTTCCCTCGTCGAAAAATGATTACAGGGCAATCGCCATAGGCAGGATAGTTATTTAAGGGACACGTCATTACAATTCGAGGAGATCGTGGTATCGTGACCTTTGACCCATATTGCCTGTCTAAGTTACCACCATCTACACGTTTGAGGATCTCGTAACCTTTACAAGCCAAGGTTGTTCAGGTGGAAAGGGTTACACAATTTAAGAGAAAAGAAAGAGAGAATTTTTTGTTGTACCTTGTACCCACCAAAGAAAAAGAGAGTAAAGTTTAAAAGTTATCATTTTCCTTAGACATACATTTGTTAAGGTAGAATTGGATCACCAATTCTCTCTTCTTCCTTGTGTGATTGTTTTTGAGTTGGACCTTCTATTATTAGGGGCTCAATCAATATTCATGTCACCAATAATATGGCTTATGACCAAGCTAGTAGGGAAGTTCTCTAGAACCACCTCATTAGCCTTCCTGAAAACTCTCCTCTTGGACTGTTGGGGGTGATTTCAATTATATTCTTTGGGCCTCTGAGAAATTGGGCCAGCACCCAGAAGCGTCAACCCAACTACAACAGCGACAGCAACCACAGCAATTACTAGGGTTTTATTCTTCTCCTCAGGCACGACGCAGTCTCAACTAGAGTCGAAGCTCCACAAAATTACTGTATCGTGCTCGCTGCAAAAGCCACTAGTTGCAGAGATATCAAAGGCAACCGGGTCCGGAAGGATGCTGCTCAGGTCGACGTGATACGATATGTTGGCGTAGACATGGTTGCCGTGCTCAACGGTTGCAGTTATGTTCCCCGTTGATGAGTCATAGTCAACATGGACTTCGCCGACCACGTCGCCGCCGCGTTCGCCGGCAAGGGCACTTATGTTCTTGACCATCTTAGATTTGATGGAGTTGACGTCGATCCCCACATGGATGTAAGAAGGATCCCACAAAGTATTGGCGTACATGTCGATATCCACGGCGATGAAGCTGCTGTCCCCATAGGCAGAGTACATGTTCCCCTCGCTGACGAGGCTGAGCTTGGGGCCGTTGTGATCGGGTGGGATGCAGTGCGGGTGAAGGGTGAGGAAGAAGGCCACATCGTCGGCTACAGTGCACTTTTCAGAGCTGCTCAGGGTGAGGCTGAAGGAGATGCTGGCGGTGAAGTCCGTGGTGACCTGCCGAAGATCGTCGTCGGAGGTGGTGGTGTGGCGCCTCTTCCATTTCCAGAGTGGGAGGGCCTCCAAGTTGATGGCCCACCCAATGCTCCTTTGCCCTTCGGTGAATTGGATGCTTTCTTCTGAGCGTACGTAACTTGCATCGCCTCGAAGGCAGATCTTGTGGGTGCCCTCCGAGCAGCCGCCACTCCAGTCGTTGGTGAAGTTACCGCTACAGAATCGGATGTAGTTGAAGGAGATCGGAGTCACGAGATTGGGAAGGAGGAGGAGATAGGTGGGAAGAAAGAAGAAGAAGAAGAAGAAGAAGAAGGGGTTGGTGAAGGGAAAGAGGAGCTATTGGTGGATGGTAGAGAAGAACAACATGATGGATTGGTGGTGGTGGCCGATATGTACAGAGATCATTTCATGGAAGATCATTGTACCGTACATTGCAATTCTATTTTTTTTTCGATGGAAAAGCAAGCTTTCATTCATAAGCAACCCTTTACAAAGAACTGGGAATAGTTGCACTATCCCAAATACCAACATGAACATCTCTGATACAGAATTTGCTAAGAGATGGGCTTTCTGGACCCTATCTCTAAAGACATTAAGGACTCAGAGGTTGAGATTTTTAAATAATAGAGTTCTGTACTTTTGCATCACATGAAAAAATCTGCAAAATGGCTGCTTAGTATCATCGATCTGACTAAATGGGGATAATGCGTCACTAAGAACACAACCACCAGCATTAGTCAATTTCAAGGTAAAAAGAATACCTTGAAGTATAGCAAAAACTTCTAATTTATCACTGTTAGATGAGGCGAACTTGGTAGATTGAGCCGTTAAAATATCACTAGAATCGTTCATTGTGATCACAGCCACCATGGAATGAGATGGGTGAACTGCAACATCAACAAGAATCACATTGGCATAATGAGAAATGTCAAGCTCCTTGGAAGAAGCATCAACAGCAATGTGCTGCTCATTAGAAATATGAGGAGCATCATCCTCAAGAAAATCCCGACAGTAATTAATTGAAGCTACTATATGATTGGATAGCTCAATAAGGGTGGACTCTTCACTTCCATGCATGTTTTGGATTCTTCGTTCGAGTTGGTCTTCGATTTTGTTTTCGTTGTTTTTTATTAATTTTTTTGGAGATCTCTGAATTCCGCGGCTGTCTATTCGGCGGTTTTTTTTTTTATTTTGACGAACTTTTTTTGCCAGCCTTTTTTTTTCTTTTGAACTTCTAGAATATATGCCAGCTTTTTGTTTTCTTTCGAACTTCTAGAATATATGCCAGCTGATTTCCTTTGGCAAACTTTGTTTAATGGATTATTTATACGAACTTCGCTGTGGAGTGTTTATAGAGTAGTAGTCATATATCGTAAAATAGTGACATTATAAGGGCACATGTGTAAACTGCAAATGATTTTTAAGTGTTCCAGATTTTTAATGTCGGACCTTTGTACAATGGAATGTAACTTGGAGATATATATGTTGAGGACTACGACTACCGGGATCAATTATAAACAACCGCTTCATCTTAAGGCATAACATATAAGTTGTACGTTCAGAACAATGGCTAGCAATGTTACATAAAAATAAATGCACTATTATCAGGTTTGAACTTTTGTCAACAGCGTCAAAAAATGATGATTTATCTAGATCGTATGTTAATTTAAGGTTTATCAATCAATGTGATAGTATAGTATTTTAATTCAGATAAATATCATTTTATTTATATATAATTTTTACTAATTTATTATATATCATTTACTGGAAGTTAGTTATTAATACATATCACTTTATTACCTAAAATCATCTTTATTTCAAAAAATTTTAATTTTATTTACAAAATAATGAGTTAGAAACAATATAATCAAAAAACTAATTAATTTGAGTTAGTTATTTACAAAATGAATTCATTTGAATTTTTATTTTAAGAGATGCCTTAAAATTGTGTAAAAATAAGCCATAAAAATGATAAGTTAATTAGCCAAAATATATACAAGTATACAAGTAATCAAACTATTTAAATGCAAGTTTATACAAGATTATTAGCAAGAAAGAAGTACATGTACACAAGCCTTGAAAACTATATACAATACAAGGCTAAAATGAATAGAGAAAATCTAAGTTACATTCTAAATAGGAATAAAAGTTTAACACTTAAACTTAAAACTCTTCCTTAACTCTATAATGCTTAATATATATGTATTTACACATACAGCTTACACATACACTGCACACAACACTTAGTTTTATTCAACACTTAAACTTGCTCAACACTTACGCTAAAAAGTTTGGTAGGCTTTTCACGCAGATCAATGATCCATTAAGCTGGATCAGCTGCTACTAGGCCCACCCTATGGGGGAGGCATAGAGCTACAATAATTCATCACCTTGCTCTCAGAAGCTACCCTGCAAGGCCACACCCCAATGGGCCTTAAACTATTAGCTCTAAACTCTAAGACCTACAGTGCACACACAGTAGCATAGATCGAGCGAGACACGCATAGTGCATGCTTGCCAAGGAGCCCATCCTCTACTCTTGAGCAAGAGGCCATCGAACACAATTCTTTAAAAATCGCACAGGCACATTTAACGTGCTCGATGTAGGACTAAAGGGGAGCAATTATAAGCTACGCCTTTGCTGTGCTCAACGTGGTTTGTTTCGAACTTTTGGAGTTTAATTAGGCACTAATTATAGTTCTAAATTACAATTAAATTATGTAATATTATAGATAACATATAGGGGTTTCGATTGGTGTAGTTAGTTTTAGTTAAATAAATATATAAATATATTTTTTAATTAATTAAAGTTATGTATATTTACACATTGTAATTAGTTATTAATTCCTATATACATTATAAATTAAGGCATAAATTACTCAAGTGAGACTTAATTTAGTTAATTTATATAATTACATCTTTAATTAATATTTTAAAATAATTTAATATGACTTATTTAGGTAATTACACATTTTATACATACGATTATATAGTTTACATATAAATTATATAATGTACATAGTATTATACATTATGGATAAGATTATAAATATATTTAAAATAAGTTAAACTATAAATTAAAAGACTACACTATCGATTAGCTTATCAGTTAATTAAATTACTAATTTAAATTAGCTTAACTTAATAATATACATTATTAACTTATATTAATGTATATATATAATACATAATTAAGTATACATAACATAAATAGGATATATTACATAATAAATACCATAATTAGTAATTTAAGTTATATACATGCATATTAATGTACACGTATAGTTATATGGGTATATATATAATAGTTATATATACAATATATATATTAGTTTCATATATAGAATAATAGTTATTATAATTTAATAAATAAGATGAGTTTACTTAAGTTGGTTATATATATATTACACTCTATTTACATATAAATAATATGTTTATATAATCAATTGTGTTCATATGTACATATAATTTACCATAGTACACTATATTACACTATATATATATATATATATATATATATATATATACACATAGGAATTTTTAGAGTTTTTGGGATTTTTTCGATTTTTATTTTATTTTTAGATTTTAGAAGAAGAGGAAGAGGGAGAGAAGTTGAAAAAGGGGGAAAAAGGTTCTTTTTGTATTTTTGCTTTAATTTTCTTTATTTTGAAACCTGAGGTGTATAAAACTTCTGGAAGTATGCTCTATATACAAAAGAACTCTAAACCTAAACCTTAGCACTCCAACACCTAAAATACACTCTAAACTCAATGAAGACATTTCAATTATTTATTTACAAAATTTATCTATTTTCACATCATTAACAAGAAAATGCTGGAAAATAGTTTTTAATTAATCAGAAATTACAAACAAGCCTAGAGAAGATCATAAAAATTCTGGAATGAGAGATAAAGACATTGTGAACTTCTAGACTTCATTAGAAATCAAATTCAAACTCAAAATTAAGGTTTATACATTGAATTTACATCCAATCAAACATTTGAATAGTTAACAAGTCTCAAATTGCTGACAATGGATTCTCAACTGATTTGCAATGCTTTACAACTCAAATTAACACAAATGATAGTATATGAATGCTTCAAAGATTCAAGCTAACACTTAACTACTCTACAAACTCATTACAGCTCAATGAAACTAAGGTGTAGTTTGGAACAAGTATCAACAAGTCTAGCAATTTGACAACAGCTATTGTCATAACACTAATATTTTGATCTAATGCTCAAAATGTGTTTCTCAACATTTGTTCATAGAATTGAAGTGTATCTCCATACCAAATCTTTGCTAGAAAGCCTATTACAAAGACTAAATCATTTAAAACTCATCTAGATTCCGTGATTAAAGCTCATTCAAAACTCTATTCAAAAAAAGCAGCGTAAGCTGCTAGACTGACTAAAAAACTCTCAGAGTGGAATCAAGGATCAAAACACTGATGTAGTAACTCAAACATGTATGCGTATCAAACTCATTCAACGCATTCAAGAATCCGCTTGAAGTCCCAGGACTTCTAAATCAACCTACAAACTAGAAATCTTGAGCATAAACTCTCAGATAAAGCTCAGATCATTTAATGATAAATCTTAGTCATTGCAAATGTCCAGAAGAACATCTAAAACCCTATGAAAATCAATTCAACGATCAATGAACTCTAAAACCCTAATTTGATTCATTCTCCTTCGCTATAGACAACGAAGAAGGAAAGAACAAATCAGACATTCTAATCCCTTGCAAACCATTCCCAACTCCTACTTAGGATGTATCAAACCTCATTCAAACCTCCAGCAATAGATTAAATCATTTTAAAATCTAAATAAGTTGTCATCCATGTGGCTTTTATTGTGGATTCACCGTGATGATCTGGTCACTTTAGATCCCTGCACACTATTGATTAGTGTTCAAGGATCTAAGGCGATCCTCTAGTAATGATTAGGACATTGCGAGGGCTTCAAAACAGTACATCAAAAATCACAACCTGACAAAGAGATTTTTGCTTTCGATAAGTAATATCAAGATAATCAATCGTTGTAGCACAAAAGGTGGTGAAAAATCTCTCAATCAACATATAAAATATTTCTAAGCACAAGGATCAAGTCGTATCCACAGAGAGGAATAGCCCTAATAAAACTCGTTGAGGTTAAAATAAAATATTCAATGATGATTTCACAAATAAATCAAATCAAAAATCCCTTTAGATTAAGGAAATAGGGTGAGGCAATGCTAATATGACAATTTCATGAAAGAGGAGGGGGCTTCTCACAAAAACAACGGCGTTAATGTTATTTAATAAATTAAAATTCAACTTTTTGGCAATAGCATTCAAATGTAAAAAGAAATTCCATCAAAAACAAAGGATTCTCCCTCTCTCTTCCTCGCGTGTAGGATGGAGGACCGTCAGCCGGTTGGTGCTCGATGGAGATGCGCGAGAGAGAGACAGTTGTGATGGCGATGGCGGCACAACCTGTTGGTGCTAGAGCACCGCGATCGTTTATTTTGATAATAACAGAACACGTGTTATTTAACATTTGAACTTGAAGTCTTAGATTTCAGGTTAATTGTAAATGGAGATGTGATTAGACGGAGTTCAAGCTCACATCCAAGACGGATTGGAGGAGCTTGATGGAGAACAGAGGAGCTTCACGTGGAGCGATAGCTTGAAGATGGAAGGACAAGAAGAATAAGATAAAATTCTGTTTATCTCTTTCTATGTACTTCTGTCTTTATTTCCTTGCTCTTTTTGTTACTTAGATTCATGTTAAAGAGCATCAGAGTACCGTAACAGTAGTCCTAGGAATACCTACACAACCCTAGGATACTTAAGTTTTCTGTAGAGAACTTAGAAAATCAAAATAGGGTTCAAACAGCCTTTTCAGACGTCTAATCTGAAAATCAGACGTCTGATAAATACTTTTAAAATGTCTGATTGTTGACTGAGACGTCCAATTATGTTTAGGTTGAACTTAGCTAGTTCTATCTGATGAAATCAGATATCCAGACCTTAGTCTAGATGTCTTAGAAGACGTCTGATGACTTTGCCAGACGTCCAATTAGTGAACCGTTGGCTACCTTAGTAAACACTGAAGGAAATGACTATTACCTCGTATCAGACGTCCGTAGAGGACCCCAGACGTCTGATACATGACCGTTTTACCTCGGCTGACCCAAAATCCCTTCTTAGATATCCTAGAGCCATTGCACTCCCTTAGGAATCCATTTCCGCAGAAAAGTAGGTTTCCAGACATCCAGACGTCCTGTATGTCGTCTGATGACAATTCACTAGAACCCTGTTTAGATCTTATTCAAGTCAGGAAGGAAATCCACCTAAAATCTGACGTATGACTTTGTTCCCAAATGTCTTAAACTGGTTTTCCAGACATTTGATTCCAGGACCAGACGTCTGATAACCTTGTCAGTGTAATGATTAATCCTGATTTTGGCCTGATTTTCTTGGAACTTGCACCTAACGGCTATGGAAGCCTTCTAAGGCCTTCCAAAGCCTTCCAAAGGCCTCTATAAATAGAAGAGAACCTTTGACACACCATGACACACCCAAGCTACATACTTTCCACTCCTTGGTGTCTAAAAGAAGAAGAAGATCATATAGAAGAAAGCTCTTGTTCTCCAAGCTTAGTTCTACACCTAGAGAGCTTGATTCCTGTTGCGCACCTGCTCTCCCTTCGCGATTATGAGAGCGACGAAGCGCTACCGCGTGGTTCATGCATCCGCGTCGTCAACACACTTCCAGCAAAGGGAAGCATCCTAACTCCTATAGAAGCTTAGCTTAAGAATTACTTTGTTGGCTCTATACGATTATTATTGTATTTTACTTTGTTATTTGGTTGGGTATTTGCGTTGTGAATTCTCGTCTCCATCGAAGGACAAAATCCTTCTCGTGAAGAGAAGGGGTTGAGGAACGCTACCCTTGCATTTGTAGTGTGGTTGTAATTGAGGTTATATCACCCTCGTTTAAGTGATTTGTTTAGCGGATTCGATCAACTTGGTTGATCGAAAATTCCTAACTTGAGAGAGTTAGGTGGTGGTTTTCACCAGGGTTGGGTTTCCACCTAAAAATCATTGTGTACATTGTGTAATTGTTTATCTTGTGAGATTGTTATATTTTAATTCCGCATTCTTTTACGTCACGCTGATCTCACCCCCTCCAAGTAGGGAATTATAATTGATATCAAAGCAGGTTTCGCATTTTCGACGTTACACTTCGGTGAAGATCCGATGGAGGGAAGCATCATCGCCACTAGAATCGACGAGGGGCAGTCCACCGTCTGACCGCCTTTCTTCGATGGAAGCAACTATGGCTACTGGAAGTTACGGATGAAGATGTAGCTTCAAGCCACCAACTTTGCATTATGAGAACGTTGTGAGACCCCATACGAAGTCCCAGAGAAACCAGAGAGAGACTATTCGCAGCAGCAGACTCATGAGCTTTCCTTTAATGCGAAAGCTATGAATGCGTTATACTGCGCCCTTAACCCAGAGGAATTCAACCGTATATCTCAGTGCGCCACTGCATACGAGGTATGGCACACTTTAGAAGTTACACACGAATGTACGACTAAGGTAAAGTCTTCTAAAATCAATTTACTTTCAAAAGAATTTGAATCATTTTCTATGAAGACTAATAAAACTTTAAGTGAGATAAACACTAGGTTCACTCTCATGGTAAACAATTTGAAAAGTTTAGGGAAGACCTTCATTAAGGGGGAGCTTCAAGGGAAGCTTCTTCGTTCCCTCAGACCGGAGTGGGAACAGAAGGTCAACTCCATCAAGGAAGCGAACGAAGTGAAGGAACTTAACATGGAGGATCTCCTAGGCAACCTAATGGCCTATGAGACAAAGCTAAAGTAGAAGGATACACCGGAACCAAAATCAAAGAAGACCCTCGCATTCAGAACCACGTCTGATAGCGGGGTAAGTTCTGACGACGAAAACTTTAAAATTTTACTTAAGAAATTTCCAAGTTTTTTAGGGAGTCAAAGAAAAAAAAGGAGAAGGAAAGCCCGAGATGTTGCTACCACTGCAACGAGAAAGGGCATTTACGACCAGAATGCCTACTTCTCAAGAAGGAGAAGAAGAAGGAAAAGGAGAAGAAATCTAAGAAGGCATTCCAAACAACATGGGATGACTCAAGCTCGGAGGAAGAGGAAGAAGAAAATCCTGAGAAGAATGAAACCGCTTGCTTTGGTTTCATGGCCTTAAGAGAAAGTGACAACGAAAGCGGAAGCGACTCCGACAACGAGGTAAATTCCGATTTACAAAATGCTTTTAATGATCTTTTTGAAGTTAGTAAATCACTTAAGGTAGAAAATAAAAATATTAAAAAGAACCTTAGTTTTCTTAAAAATGAAAATGAAAGGTTAGAAAAAGAACTTAAGAATCTAGAAGTTAGTCCTAAAAATGATGACTTAATCAATGAAAATACTAAATTAATTGAGGAAAATGCTAATCTAAAATTAGAAATTTCTAATTTAAAGACTAAGATGAACATTATAGAAAAGGAAATTGCATGTTTTAGGGAAAAACCAAATAATTTGATAAATAAGGTAGATAACTTATATAGCCCTAAGGTTGAGAAAGGATCTCCATTAAGGAGACCCACTAACAGATCTGGATCCAAGCTCACTTGGATACCGAAGAAAGATTTGAAATCTTGTTTTATAAGTTTTAAGGGTGACTACAACACAAACGACTGGACCTACAAGCTCAAAGATGGTCAACTCGAGTTGGGAGGACAAAAGAGTAGACCAAGAAGAAGGACAAGAAGACCGACGAGATGGCAAACAAATGATGGACCCGCTGCACGTCGTCGCCAGACTGGAGACCGGCGTCGATGCCCGGGCCTCCAAGCTACAGATGGGAGCCCCATTTAATGTGGCATCCACCACCTCCATTTGGGACATTTTATTGGCCATGGTAGGTGAGGTAAAACCCTTTTACCCTATCCTTTTATCATTAGCATATAAATAGGGGGAGTTAAAATTATGAGATAATTGTCAATTATTAAGGGGGAGATGTAAGTTAGCTATATTTTCCTTTAGTAAGGGGGAGAGAAATAATAGCTATCTTGTTGTTACAAAAAGGGGGAGGACATTACTCTTGTTAAAAGAAATTCAATCCATTTATAGAAGAGCATGTTTTAAGGGGGAGTTATAGGAAATTTAAAATTAATTAAATCTTTTTGATAATGTCAAAAAGGGGGAGGATTTTTTGCATTATTATTTATAGTTTTATCATCATCAAAAAGGAGGAGATTGTTGGTGCTAGAGCACCATGATCGTTTATTTTGATAATAACAAAACACGTGTCATTTAACATTTGCACTTGAAGTCTTAGATTTCATGTTAATTGCAAATGGAGATGTGATTAGACGAAGTTCAAGCTCACATCCAAGACAGATTGGAGGAGCTTGATAGAGAATAGAGGAGCTTCGCGTGGAGCGATAGCTTGAAGATAGAAGGACAAGAAGAATAGGATAGAATTCTGTTTATCTCTTTCTATGTACTTTTATCTTTATTTCCTTGCTCTTTTTGTTACTTATATTCATGTTAAAGAATCTCAAAGTACCCTGACAGTAGTCTTAGGAACACCTGCACAACTCTAGGATACCTAGGTTTTCTGTAGAGAACTTAGAAAACCAAAATAAGGTTCAAACAACCTTTTCAGATGTCTGTAAATACTTTTAAGACGTCTGACTGTTGATAACACTGCACAAGGGGGTGATAATTATGTCAAATATGGCCCATCTTAAGAATAAAAGGCTCAACATAAGAAGAATAGGAACATTGTATGCATCATGTACCAAGATTGCTTATAAAACTGTATTAATGGCCATTTATGTAAGCACTTGTCAAAGCATGCCTCAAATGAGCAATCGGACTGCACGGATGGATTCAGAACGATGAACGGAGTCCAACGGACTCAAGATCGGCCAAATCCGATATCCGGAGCTCCTACAATGGGCCCAAGAAGTTCTGACCATTGATTTGGAGATCAACGGCACTCATTGCGCCAAGTCACCCCCGCTCCACCGCTTCAACCATCAGCTGAAATCAAATCTTGGCCGTCGATCTTCGATCAAACGGCCAAGACTCGCGCGCTCCACCACAGTTGCTGTGACGAAGTGCGGGCGTGGTGCAGCGAGGAAGCGCGCACACCCGCACACACGCGTGCGGGTTCGAGCCGAGCGAGGAGAAGGCGATTGTAGACGAAGGAGCGCGCAGCGAAATTGGGCTGCCCGATCAGCAGTGGGCAGCCAATGTCACGCCACACAACGCGCCCTCAGCTCGCGCGCACACCCACGCACCCAGGGCGCGATCCAAGTGCAGCCATGGAGAGATCTCAGCCTTCCGATCTTCGATCGGACGGCTCTCATGCAGCAGCCGCGGATCGAGCGTGAAGAAGAAACAGCGCCAGCGGTTGACGAGCAGGCTGGAGGGCTTCACCGACGCTTTTGGAGTGGTTTTAGCGATGTCCCGGACGTTGCTAAAGCCCCTTCTTCTTTTAGAAAGATCTTAACCCTATTTAAACCCCCTCCAACCACTCATTCAAGGCATTCACTTCCTTTGCAACTACTCCACCCCTCTCTTAGCTAGCTTTAGGCCCTCTTGTAATTGCCGGAGACGACGAGCCGCCGACGAAGCCTCCTCCACCGCCGTGGCTGTCTCGTCGCTCTCCATCCTCTCTCTCTCTTTTAAGCTTTCCATTACTTTTGTTTGAGCATGTATTTAATGTTGTAAGCTATGAATTACAAGTGCATGATTAATGAAGTTATTTTCTGCTTAGTTGTTACTTTAATTCCTGTTTAAGCTGCATGATCAAACAAGGAACACTCTAACCCTAATCTCTCTCTCTCTATCTCTCTCTCGCTTTTCAAAACTGCACCTTCCACAAGCAAAACTCCGCGCTTTCCGTGACAACAAGTGATAAGAAAAATCCGATTTTCATGCCTCCCTGAGACCGACACTCGGACTCACCTCCGTTTATTTACTTTAAAATTGGCGTTGCAAGTGTGACTATAGCGACACTTCTTAACACACACGCTTTTGATTGAACGGTCAAGACTCAAGCGCTCCACCGCAGTTGCTTCGACGAAGCGTGGGCGTGGCGCAGCGGGGAAGCACGCACACCCGCACAAACGTGCGCGAGTTCGAGCCGCGCGAGGAGAAGGCAATTGCAGACGAAGGAGAGCGCAGCGAAATTGGGTCGCCCGATTAGCATCGAGCGGCCGTGATCACGCCACGCGGCGCGCCCTTAGCTCGCGCACACACCCGCGCGCCCGGGGCGCGATCCAAGCGCAGCCATGGAGAGATCTCAGCCGTCCGATCGAAGATCGGACGGCTCTCACGCAGCGGCCGCGGATCGAGCGTGAAGAAGAAATAGCGCGGGCGGTTGACCAGCGGGCTGGAGGGCTTCACCGACGTTTTTGGAGTGATTTTAGTGACGTCCCGGACGTCGCTAAAGCCCCTTCTTCTTTTAGAAAGCTCTTAACCCTATTAAAACCCTCTTCAACCACTCATTCAAGGCATTCACTTCCCTTGCAACTACTCTACCCCTCTCTTAGCTAGCTTTAGGCCCTCTTGTAATCGCCGGAGACGATGAGCCGCCGACGGAGCCTCCTTCACCGCCGTGGCTGCCTCGTCGCTCTCCATCCTCTCTCTCTCTCTTTTAAGCTTTCCATTACTTTTGTTTGAGCATGTATTTAATGTTGTAAGCTATGAATTACAAGTGCATGATTAATGAAGTTATTTTCTATTCAGCTGTTACTTTAATTCTTGTTTAAGCTGCATGATCAAATAAGGAACACTCTAACCCTAATATCTCTCTCTATCTCTCGCTTTTCAAAACTGCACCTTCCGCAAGCAAAACTCCGCGCTTTCCGTGACAACAAGTGATAAGCAAAATCCGATTTTCATGCCTCCCTAAGACCGACACTCAGACTCACCTCCGTTTATTTACTTTAAAACCGACATTTCAAGTGCGACTATAGCGACACTTCTTAACACACACGCACTAGCGCACGTCAGTTTTTGGCTGAGATGTCCGATTATGTTTAAGCTGGACTTAGTGATAGCGTATGGTTTGACCGGGTTGAGTTATGTCGTTGTAGTAAAGCCGGTTGTCACCAACGTTTCATATAAAATTTTTTTACTCGGAAAAATAAAAGAGTTCCCGAGGTCGAACTCAGGGAGCAAGTTGTATTCTAGAGATATACAAGTTCTGTTACAAAAATAAAGAGAGAGAGAGAGAGAGAGATGAAAATTTGGCTTCTTCTTCTTTTCTTCTTTCTTCCTCTTTGTCTTTGGTTCTTCCTGTTCTTCTTCTTCTTCTTCTTCTGCTTTCTTCAGATCTTCCCCTCGTGCTCTTCTTCTTCTGTTCTTCCTTGTTTCCTTTTCTTCAGATCGTCTTCTTCTTTTCTTGCTGCTTGCTTCTCTTCATTCCTTCTTCTTCTTTGTCTTCACCTGCCTTGACCTCTCTTTTTCTTCTTTCGCGATGGCCGTTGCTCTTCCTTCTTCTTCAGCCTGTCTTCTTTCCTGCTCTGGCTGCTGACCTTCCGTCGTCTGCCCCGGTGCTGAGACGACTTAACAATGCCTTCGCTACAGTGCAGCAGCTCCTTCTTCTTCAGCGGGTCTGCTTCTTCTTCTTTGGCCTGCACACTTCAGAGTTTATTCGTCAAGAGGCAAAAACCTACTCTACCCCCCTCCCCCGCGTATCTCTCTCTCTGAAATCACTCTTCGGAAGCTCTCCCAGAGCGCTACCGGGTAATCGGGTTCGGGTCAGGCCCGGGTCCAGGCCCACCGGCGTGCGTGGTGGGCGAGGAGTGCAGGTCAGTCTAATCGGGTCGGGCCAGGTCCGCGGAGCGTGGTCACGGACGAGGCCGAGTCGGGTCGGGTCGGGTGAGAGGGACCTCACCCCGTGGTAACTGAGGCAAACAGATGGTGGCACTTTTTCAATTTATGTGGGTGCGTGGCTTCAGAAGGTTCCGAGGTGGGACTATCCGCGCACCCGTTTCTCTCACGCCTGCAGCAGGGATGGCGCTTCCAATTGCAACAGCTGTTGAGGCGCGCAACTCCAATTGAGGGCCGGGGTGTGTGCACAAGACTCTTCCGCGCTGGCCGTGGCTCTTCAACCTGGGATATCTAGGCTTGGAGCAACCTCGAGCAAGCTTCGAGCTTCCTCGCCAATGGCGGTCAAGGCCTGGAACCTGAAATCAATAGCACGGCCTCTCGGCCAAATCAGACAGGCAGGGGACCTTCGCCGTGGCACGGCGAAGGTGGTCAGGGGGTCTGCAGGGGGCGAGATGGAGCTGTCAGGTCGTCCTAGGTCAAACTGTGAGCGAGGGAGTGGGTGTGTTCGGTGGATCTGCAGAGGGTGTTTGGTGGGAAGTGGAGGGGCGGAAGAGGATCAGGGTGAGGAGGCGGAGGTTCTGCGGTGGTCGGCGAGCCGTGTGGGTCGCTGAGGTGATGGGAGCGGCTCGCCGGAGGGTGGTCGGAGGCGGAGAGGATGAGGGTGAACAGGGTCGGTAGAGGGCTTAATTGACTAAATCGAAAGCGGGGAAAGAAAAAGGAGAAGAAGGGGAGTAGGTCTAACTTAACTGCAGGGACGAAGGGGGAGGAACAGGGCGACAGTCGTATCGACTGTCGCCGGAGAAGATGATGCTCAGAGAGAGGGGCGGCGGCGAGCAGAGGGCTGGAGAGGCGCCAGCTGGGTGCGGCGTGGCGCGGGAAGAGCAGGGGAGGAAGTCTCTGCTGCTGGTAGTGCGGCAGAGCGAAGAGGTGGAGGGAGAGGAAGTCGCCGGAGCTGGTGAGCGTCTGCCGGAGAAAGAAGAGAAGAAAGCTGGGGGTTTTCTCCGTCAGATCCAGGCTGCTTTGGTCGGTGGAGCGGCGGGGGGTATTTATAGGGTTGAAGCAGGGAGGAAGGCGGAGGGAGACGACGTGTCTCCCTCGCCGGAGCATGGTCGGAATACGAACCCATACCGTCCGTGCGTTCGCACGGCCGGTATGGGGGGCTATAATGACCATGGGGGTGCTCCTGCGACGGCTGACGACGCAGGGCACCCCCGGTACACATGCCAGGTCCTCCACCTCACCCTGCGCGGCGCCATGCTCCGCGCAAGGTCGCCGGAGCATGGCGCTGGCAGGGTTTTGCAGGAGGGACCTGTTTGCAAAGAACGAAGGAGAGTTAGGGGCCTAAATGCGAGGGTTCAAAAGTTGAGGGCCAAAGAGTAAATATATGAGGACCAAAGTGTAAAGTCGGTCAAGGAGGTTTCTTCTTAGGCTCAAGTTTTTATACATGACTAATTAGAACCTAAGGAATCTGATGGTAAATTTCATTTTCATATTAAACCTTGTTTGACCGGTCAATTTGCGTAAAGACCCAAATTAAGTTATTAATTGGGCATGGTTCTCAATGTAGGTCAAAATGGGTTCTAAAGGCCAAATTGAAGGTTCTAAACCCTAGAGATTATTTTTCTATGAATTTTAGAGGGTTTATTCTATTTTTACTTTGCCTCGAACCTTGTGAATTGAAGTGGGTTGTTTTAGGGTTACAGATTATCATTTGGTTCCTTGGAAGTGTTGTAGCCCTTGCTAGATCATCTCATCCCACTTTTATTCTTATTAAGCCGTTTTGACCTGTGTTTGGGCCCTGAATTACCCTGTATGCAGATTATACTGGTAAAATTGCACTTTTACCCCTTATGACTGGTTTTCTTCTCAAACTCAGAATTCTCTGAGTTAAGCCTTTCCTTGAGATATGTAGGAGCTTTTATCCTTTGTATTGGGTCAAAATGAGCTAGTTATGGCTCATGATGAGGTTCTCATCACTTAGCTAGTTCTATCTAATGAAATCATACGTCCAGACCTTAGTCCAAACGTGTGATGACTTTGCCAGATGTCCAATTAGTGGACCGTTGGCTACCTTAGTAAATACTGAAGGAAATGATCGTTGCCTCGTATCAGACGTCCGTAGAAGACCCTAAACGTCTAATACATGACCGTTCTGCCTCGGCTGACCCAAAATCTCTTCTCAGAGATCCTATAGCCGTTGCACTCCCTTGGGAATCCATTTCCGTAGAAAAGTAGGTTTCCAGACGTCCAGACATCATTCTAGACGTCTTGTATGTCATCTGATGGCAATTCACGAGAACCCTATTTAGATTTGATTCAAGTCAGGAAGGAAACCCGCCTAAAATCTGATGTCTGACTTTGTTCCTAGACGTCTTAAATTGGTTTTCCAGACCTTTAATTCCAGGACCAGACGTCTGATAACCCTGTCAGTGTAATGATTAATCCTGATTCGGCCTGATTTTCTTGGAGCTTGCACCTAACGGCTATGGAAGCCTTCCTAGTGCCTCTATAAATAAAGGAGAACCTTTGACACACCATGACACACCCAAGCTACATACTTTTCACTCCTTGGTGTCTAAAAGAAGAAGAAGATCATATAGAAGAAAGCTCTTGTTCTCCAAGCTTAGTTCTACACCTAGAGAGCTTGATTCCTGTTGTGCACCCACTCTCCTTCCGCGATTACGAGAGTGACGAAGTACTACCGCGTGGTTCACGCATCCGCGTCGTCGACGCACTTCCAGCAAAGGAAAGCATCCTAACTCCTATAGAAGCTTAATTTAAGAATTACTTTGTTGGCTCTATAGGATTATTGTTGTATTTTACTTTGTTATTTGGTTGGGTATTCGCATTACGAATTCTCGTCTCCATCGAGGGACAAAATCCTTCTCGTGAAGAGAAGGGGTTGAGGAACGCTACCCTTTGAAAGATTTATGGTCGAACCTGGATAGGTTGTGTTAATATGGTGATTTTATCGTTGAAGTGTGTATAGTGGTCAACCTAAATCGAGCCTAACTATATCCTGACAAATTTTTTTTTTTACCTGGCCTACTTGATTTTATCTTGGTCACTTTTAGGCCCAAGGTCGAACTCAGGGAAGTGGGGTTAAAAGTCAAGTTTCTATGCTTTCCTACAACGAATCTCTTCCGTTCGTTTATTATGTTTTTGGTATTTTTCTATTTAGATTTTTTCTGACAATTCTTGTCCTTGAGGCACACCCTCAAAATTTGGTTCTTGGCTTTAAGCTAAATCAGGGTTCCAAAATGTGCCATTCGCAAGACGGAGTACCAGCAAGTCAAAGATTATATTTTCTCTTTTATATATATTTTTTTATCTTTTTACTATTAGGAAAGCGAAACAGAAATAACGTAAATATAGTATATATATATAGGTATATATTATATATGTATAAAGGGTTGGGGGTGGAGGTGGGGATGGAGTGTAGCTCGGTGTCGAGTCAGTTGTCATCTAGAAAGACGCAACCGACAGGACGAGGTGCTATGTGGAGTGTAGGATGGATGGTGGAAGATGTGTACGAACACGCTTTTTGTACGCGTGTATCGGGGAATATCAGCAACTGGTGCAGATATTCCCGTGATACCACGTATGGTAAGTAATATGAAAAAATATATATATGTAAATATATATATATATATGTATGTATGTATAACTATGTATTTGTAACTATATATATATATATATATATATATATATATATATGTATATAGATATATATATATATAGACTAATACATAGTTATATAAGTACTAATATATGCATATATATATATATATATATATGTATATAAGTATATATATATATATATAAATATATATATGTACGTGTATATATATATATATGTATAAAGTAGAGTATAGGCGTGTGTGTGTGTATGAGTGTGACTGTGTGTGTGAGTGTTGGCAGAGAGAGAGAGAGAGTGCTGTGAGAGAGAGAGAGAGAGAGAGCGAGAGAGGGACTGCTGGAGTGAGGGAGCAGGCGTTAAGTCATCTGCAGCTTCCAAGCGCAGTCTGGTGCCACGTGCACACGCGCAGGCATGTAGAGACGCATGCTGGAGGGAGTGAGCGCGTGGAGAGGACCGCAGCGCACAACACTGCGCGGAGAGCTGGAGCGGGCGCACGCAGACGTACGCGAGCGAAGGGAGCGGGCGCTGGAAAAGGATCGCACGCAGACGCGCAGGCCGGTGCTGGAGCGAGATGCGGGGTAGGACGCGTGTGCGGGCGAAGGCCGGTTGCGGCGTGCCGGGTGACCAAATAAGTGAGAAACTTACCGGTCACCCCACTGTAGCCACAATGTTCCACTGAAATGCGTGAACAGTGACTACAGTGGCCGGGCGAGCCGTGCAACCGCTTGCA
Source organism: Thalassia testudinum (assembly GCA_037157565.1). Classification (NCBI taxonomy): domain Eukaryota; kingdom Viridiplantae; phylum Streptophyta; class Magnoliopsida; order Alismatales; family Hydrocharitaceae; genus Thalassia; species Thalassia testudinum. The sequence continues at coordinate 8,912,900 of JAZHRO010000058.1, read as the reverse complement.
TCCGATGCTGTGAGTTCAGACGGCTCAGGGCTGACACACGCGTGGAAGGGGTGCGCTGGTTGGTTGCGGGCGCGGAGAGGTTTGCGTACGCGAAGAAGCTGGAGGCGAGGGTGTAACGGCCTGATTCCCGAATCCTTACGAGACACGAGAATCGAATCGACTCAACTAATCACAAGATCTAGTCATCCAACGAGAAAGTAACCAAAAGAGCAGTAAAATAAATCACATAAAGCATGAATATAACTAGTAGTAACAAAATACAGCAGTAAGAAAAGGAAATGCTATAGTATACACCACCACAACAGAAGGGAAATAAACATGTACATAACATAAGGTTTCGCTAAGGAAAGTACAGGGAGTAACAAAGAAAACTACTCACTACAGTGGAAGAAAAGTACAGAAAGTACTGCAGGTAAACTTACTGGACCCTACTAGACCCAGCGTCCTCTGCAGCCGCTGACCCCGGCTGCTCAACACCTGGTCCTGAAAAGTAACGAGTGTAACACGTCAGCGAAACGCTGAGTAGAGTGGCAACTAAAAGCTAAAGAAGCAGTAGAGTGTACAGTAGCTGTTATATTTTTACGTCATTATTTACGTCTCTCTATTATTTCACTATTGATTTATTTCTCAGATCCTTCTCTTGATTTCGAATGTTCCTCGTAGGAACGATCTTGATTGCAGTCTTTTCCGAAAAGTAGAAGTAACACGTGGTGCTCTCCTAGCAGGGAGAGTCCCCCGTGGTGGTCCTACCCTCAGTCAACCACCCCAAGGTTGCTGACAGACGTAACGGTGACTACGGCATGCGCGATAAACGCACGAGTAGCTACCCCGCACTAGCACGCGGTCAGTCGTTTCCGTTAACGAGTGCGCCCAAAGCACAACACAGAACCAGTATAGGACAGAGCCCTCTCAGTAACAGGGGTCAAACCCCTCCACAGTAACCAAACAGGGGTCCTACCCCTCCACAGTCCGCGCATCCTCGCCTGACTACCCTGGTTTGCCTAGTAGACCTAGCAAGTCGGTGTAGGTGAGCTAGTAGAACCCCGGGGCCCATGGGGTAGCTAGTACTCTCCCTACACTAGTAGATCTCCTCGGTACTGTGTACACGAGGGCCAAAGGTCGGTACAAAGTGGCCAGGCCCAACCCCGGGTCCCTGAGGCGGCTAGCTCCACTCTGCACTAAACAGGTAACAGGTGCTTCCCCTGGTACTACGTACCCAAGAGACAAGACACTTCCACGTCTTTCTTTCTCAGTTCCATCCCATTCTCTTTCCAGGAGTTCTACTCCTAATTCCCCGTAGGGTTCCAGCTCTTTTAACTCAGCCCATTTAGGTTTCACCGTTCCAGTTTTACATTCCTACAATCCATGTTCTCGATCATATTTATTCATTCGTAACAGGCAGCTGTTAAATCAATTTACAGGCAGCTATTATTTCCTTTCCACTTTTCCAAGACTGTAATATTTATATGTTCCACTAGTTTTTCAGTCCTAAGATTCATGCCGTACCCTAGGATCTACCATTCAATCTAGTTTTCCAGTCCTACGATTCATGCAATACCCTAAGATCTATCATTCAATCTAGTTTCTCAGTCCTAGGGTTCATGCAAAGCCCTAGACTCTATTAATTGTTCCACAATTGTAACAAATTTTGTTAAGTAAATTAAAAAGCCACTCTACCAGCGAAAACAGGAGTACTGGGGGCGTGGTCAACAATCCCGTGCGCCTCCGTAACCCCCAAGACTGCAACGGAATGGGGTCCTAACACAAGGATCAATCACAAGTAATTTCTCAGAATGGTATACAATTACTGTAAATGGATAGAGGAATTTATTCTGGAAAGAACGCAACCCGAAACGCGGAAAACGAACTCCGAACGAGCCCTAAACGGGTGAAAAACGACGAAACTGTCCAAAATCAGACGTCTGGAACATCTTCCAGACGTCTTAAAAGGTGGATCGGTCGTACCTCAATTCTGCGCAGTCCTTCAGACGTCTAGAAGCCCGCTGGAACGTCTGGCCTTGGTTTCCAGATGTCTGATTATCACCCCGGACGTCTGGAGGTCCTCTCCATCGTCTGGCACTGCAGCCAGACGTCTGATTTACGTGGGATGGCGAGCCCTCGCACCCTCCTGAGCAAAACCTGTGCACACACACACCTGCTCTCAGCACGACGAAACACAGACATGTCGCGGCAGACGGCTGCATGGCCGTACACGTGAAAAAGGGAGAAGATAGAAATATATTACCTGTCAGACGTCTGGACAGTCCTCCAGACATCTTCAGCGTCGTCTGGTCGTAAGTCCAGACGTCTGATTCTGGAAAATTTTCCAGAACCAGAGCCCGATTCGCTCTCCGCCCGCGACGCACGGCCGCGCCGCGCCCTGTCCGCCTGCTGCCCGAGCTGCAGCAGCCCCTCCGCGACACCCCACGGCCGCCGCTCCCCCGCCGACCGGCTCTAGCTGCCCCGGCAAGCTCGAACCCTCGCGGTCGAGATTCTTCCTTCTGCTCGCAACCCTCCTTCCTGCACGCTCGCCACAACAGCTACTGCCGCCGCTCACTCGCTCACTCCCGCTCTCGCACTGGCAGGGAGAAGGATAAGAGGAAGGGGGAGGAGATGAGGGTGAGGGAGAGGGCGAGGGTGTCTTATAAGGCCGCGCGGGGAGAGGGAGAAGAGAGCGGCGCGCCTGCAGGAAGAGAGAGGAAAATAGGAACGAAAGCGGCAGGTGCAATCTACGTGCGCACGCGCGCAGACGCAACCCCGTACGCCGAAAAAATTTATTACCAGACGTCTGGAAAGGGTTCCAGACATCTGGACAGACGTCTGGGACACTTCCCAGACGTCTTAAAAACCCGTCTGATGCCACGTTCGTAACAATATAACAAACTTAAAGGAAGTTTCATTCCCGAAACTTGCGCTAACTAGGGTGCGGGAAAGAACAACATATATAAACATAACAAACTCAAAGAGGACCGAAGTCGGTCCGAAAAGACGTACCCGCGAAAAGCTCCGGGTACCGCTTCCGCATTGCCACCTCAGGCTCCCTGGTAGCCTCCTTATACCGCTGGCTCATTCACCAGGGGTACTTGCTTTCGTCTCAAACTGCAGACGGCTCTGTCAAGAATCTGTACTGGCCGCTCGGGATAGGTCAGGTCATCGCCCACCTCGACGCTCTCGTGACTCAAGACGTGACTGGGATCGGCAACATACTTCCTGAGGTTGGATACGTGGAACACGTCGTGCACACCAGAAAGCTGAGGGGGGAGGGCAAGTCTGTAAGCAACGGGTCCAACCCGCTCCAGGACCTCAAAGGGCCCCACGAACCTCGGCGCGAGCTTCTCTCTCACCCCAAACCGCTATAGGCCCTTCATGGGCGAAACACGAAGGAAGACGTGGTCCCCAACCTCAAATTGCACCTCTCTGCGTCTCCGATCTGCGTAGCTCTTATGCCTGCTCCTGATAGTGCGAAGTCGCCTGTGGATCTGCTCGGCTACCTTCTGACTCTGCCGGATCAACCTGGGGCCAACCTCCCACTTGGTCCCACCTCAACTCAACTCAAGGGTGCCGTACACCTCCGTTCGTACAGAGCCTCGTAGGGAGCCATGCCGATGCTCGAGTGATAACTGTTGTATGCAAACTCCGCCAGGGGCAAGTGCTCCTCCCATGAGCCCCTCCAATCCAGTACACAGGCATGCAAAAGGTCCACAAGTGTCTGTATCGTGCGCTCAGACTGTCCGTTCGTCTAGGGGTGGTAAGCTGTACTGAATCTTAACAGCGTCCCCAGGGCTTGCTGAAACTCAACCTAAAACTGGGACGTAAAGCGGGTATCCCGGTCGGAAACGATCTCCCGTGGAACTCCGTGTAGACATACTACGTCGCGAATATACCTCTCTGCCAACTGTGCTGGTTCCAAAGTGACTCGGATCGGCAGGAATCGTGCCGTCTTCGTCAATCTATCCACAAGTACCCCTACTGCGTCGTGTCCTCGCTGTGTAACAGGTAAGTCCACCACCAAGTCCATGGTGATGCTCTCCCACTTCCACTCTGGCATTGGAAGCGGCTGTAACGGCCCTGCAGGCCTCTGATGCTCGGCTTTCACCTGCTGGCACACTAAGCACTGCTGCATGAATTCACCCACATCCCGCTTCATCCCCCTCCACCAAAACTCGCATCTCAAGTCATGGTACATCTTCGTGTTTCTGGGATGTATGGTGAATCTGGAACCGTGTGCCTCAGTCAGGAGCTCTCTCAACAGCTCCTCGTCTCTGGGAACGCACAACCATCCCCTCAGGCGCAACACCTGGTCTGTGAAAGAGAAGTCCCCTAGGTCTCCTGATAGTACTCTGTCGCACAAGAACTGCAAATACGGATCGGCCATTTGTCCTGTGATGATGCGGTCTATCAGCTCTGGCCTAGTTTGTCGTGTCACAGTCACTGCCCCACAGTGCCCCCGTAACTCTAGGGGTCGCCAACTGCCCATCTCCTCAAAAAGGCTCCAACTCTGTAACTGTAAACTGGCCAAGTGTGCGGGCACCTTCCAGCTCAAGGCGTCAACCACCACATTGGCCTTTCCCGGGTGATAGAAAATGCTGCAGTCATAGTCCTTCAGGAGCCCCAACCAACGTCTCTGTCTCATGTTGAGCTCCTTCTGATCAAAAAGGTATCTGAGGCTCTTGTGATCTGTGAAAATCTCAAAGGTCTCACCATACAAGTAGTGCCTCCAGGTCTTCAGCGCAAAGACAACAGCTACCAGCTCCAAGTCGTGGGTAGGGTAGGTATGCTCATGGGGCTTCAGTTGCCGTGAAGCGTAAGCGACAACTTGACCCCTCTGCATGAGCACACCCCCTAACCCTTGCAAGGAGGTGTCCGTGTACACAACGAACCCATCACTACTGTCAGGGATGGAATACGGGAGCCGAAGTCAACCTCTCCTTCAGCTCCTGAAAACACGCCTCACAGGCGTCTGTCCAAGTGAAGGGCACGTCCTTCCGGGTCAACTGTGTCATAGGACGTGCAATCTGTGAAAAACCCATGATGAACCGTCAGTAGTAGCCTGCCAGTCCCCAGAAACTGCGAATCTCAGTGACTGTACGCGGTCTCTCCCACCTGAGCACCACCTCGACCTTAGCTGGGTCCACCGCCAAGCCATCTCCAGAAATCACATGACCTAAGATGATCACCTCCCTCAACCAGAACTCGCACTTGCTGTATTTGGCGTACAGCATACGTCATCTCAGTGTGTCCAGAACCATCCGCAAGTGCTGTCCGTGCTACGTCTGATCTCGAGAATAGATGAGTACATCATCAATAAATACCACCATGAACTGGTCCAAGTACTGTCTAAACACCCGGTTCATCAGGTCCATGAAAGCAGCGGGGGCATTGGTCAGCCCAAACGGTATGACCAAAAATTCGTAGTGTCCGTACCAAGTGCGGGAAGCTATCTTGGAGACGTTTGCCTCCCTGATCCTCAACTAGTGGTATCCAGACCTCAAGTCGATCTTGGAGAACACCGTGACACCTCGCAACTGGTCAAACAAGTCGTCGATCCTCGGCAACGGATATCTGTTCTTGATGGTGACCCTATCCAGCTGTCTGTAGTCCACACAAAGGCGTAGGGTACCATCCTTCTTCTTTACAAAGAGTACTGGGGCTCCCAAGGGAGACGCACTGGGCCTCACAAAGCCCTTCTCCAAGAGATCCTGCAACTGAGACTTGAGCTCTCCCAGCTCAAGCGGTGCTATCCTGTATGGTGTGGTGGAGATGGGACTAGTCCCCGGTACTAGTGAGATCTCAAACTCGATCTTACACTCGGGCAGTAGTCTTGGTAACTCATCTGGGAACACGTCAGGGTACTCTCTGACTACTGGGATGCTCTGGAAGTCTACCACAGGGCTGGGCTCTGCTACCACACAAGCTAGGAAGCCCTCACACCCTTAGCCCAAAAGTCTAGCCGCCCGAAGTGCTGAAATGCACCTGAAGCCTCCGTCCACTGGCTGACCGTGAAACTCGAAAGAAGACAACTCCGGTATGGAGAAGACGATCTTCCTCTCAAAACAGTCCACCAAAGCGTGGTAAGCGGACAGCCAGTCCATCCTCAGAATTACGCCAAAGTCCTCCATCTGTATCATAATCAGGTCAACTGGTAGACTGTCCCCCGATACTGACCTCGCAACCCGTGTACACCTCCTCAGCTATAAACAGCTGACCACTCGAATCTCTGATTACGAACGGATTCTCTAACAGCATATAATGCTGACCCAAATTAACTGCGAAACTGGCTGCGACAAACGAGTGCGTAGCACTGGAATCGAAAAGTGTGTAAACGAGTCTGCCGGAAACTGAAACCATACCTGCCACCACCGATCCCGAAGCTCTGGCATCCCTGTGTGTCAGGGCGTTGATACGCCCCTCAGCTCTAGATGCGGACATAGCAGCCACACTCTGCGTCGGACGGGTAGGTGCTGGCCGGTACCCTCCTCGTGACTGCTGTCCTCCTCGCACCTGGGAACCGCGGCCTCCTGCGTGCCCTCCAGTGCTCAACGTGGGAAGTATCTGCTGACCTCCTGCCCTAGACGGGCAGTCCCTCCTGATGTGGCCTAGCTGGCCACGCTGGTGGCAGAGGGGAACCCGACTCCCGCCCTCAGTGGGTCCCTACTGTCGGCTAGGCGGGGGTCCGGTGCTAGCAACTGGCCCCTATCGAGGGCCCCCAAAGGCCACTGATGGCACTGCAAAACGTGACGACTCTCCTACGGATGCCACGTGTCTCCTCTCTCGCCGGCCCTGTGAAAAGTCTGGCTAGAAGGGCCTCTTCCGCCCGCCGTCAGTGTCTCGCGCGGACGGGTTGGTCTCCTCGTAGGTCATAGCTGCCTCCACCACCCTTGAAAACATAGGCAGCTTCGAAGGTTTGACATACCCCCAAATCGCAGGCCAGAGCCCCTCGGTGAACCTCCAAAGGCGCTCCTCCTCAGTGGCTACCGCTGTCGCTGCAAAGCGGGATAGCTCCAGAAAATGCGTGCGGTACGCACTCACGGTCATCGTCCCCTGACGGAGACTGTGGAACTCCCGCCTCCTCTGGTCCTGCCACGTCTGGGGAAAGTACTGCTCGCAGAAGAGGGTAACGAACCGATCCCAGGTCGGCTTGTCTCTCTCCTGTCCCCTGACCGCCCTCCACCACCTGTGTGCCGCACTCTCCAGCTGGTACGTGGCAAAGGCCACGCAGCACTCCACCGGGGGGCGAAGGGTGTCGAAAACCTTCTCGAGCTGCTCGAACCAGTCCTCTGCCTCGGTCGGGTCCTCATCCCCCTTGAAGAAAGGGGGCTTCAGCTTCCGGAACTGCCCGAAAAGCTCGAAGTGGCGCTGCAGTGGAGATGTTTGTGCACCTCCAGGTAAAGGAGCCTCGTGCACAGAAGTGTCGGAGGAAGGTTCGGGCGGTGGCGGCCCATCCCCTCCCTCGTGTCCAGCGCCGCGTCCGTCCTGTGGTCGCACAGAGGACTCCCCCTCTGTAGCCCCAGGGAGAGGCGCTCGGGGCGGTGGGTGGAGCTCCTCTCGCACAATATCCCGTATCAGCTGGGCGAGGCCCTGGGCCTGAATGCCCGGGAGCAGTGGCTGGTCCACTGAGGCGTCGACAGCAGCACGCCCACCTCGCCGACTTCATCCTCACTCGCGCCCGCGGCCCGCCTCGCTAGTCTTGCGACAAGGCATATCCTGCAAGGAGATGTGAAACAGAACGGAAACACGTCAATATGTAACGATATCTAACGAAAAAAGTCTAAGAGCTTATGCCAAAAGAAATGTTGTAGTGGCTACCCTAGTCACAGACATGTGAATTGGTTATTTTCCAGTCAGTTCGTTCACTTCTCGGGACGACCTTGCTCTGATACCATCTTGTAATGACTCGATTCCCGAATCCTTACGAGACACGAGAATCGAACCGACTCGACTAATCCCAAGACCTAGTTGTCCAACGAGAAAGTAACCAAAAGAGCAGTAAAATAAACCACATTCATCATGAATATAACTAGTAGTAACAAAATACAGCAGTAAGAAAAGGAAATACTACAGAATACACCACCACAACAGAAGGGAAATAAACATGTACATAACATAAGGTTTCGCTAAAGAAAGTACAGGGAGTAACAAAGAAAACTACTCACTACAGTGGAAGAAAAGTATAGAAAGTACTACAGGTAAACCTACTGGACCCAACTAGGCCCAGCGTCCTCTGCAGCCGCTGACCCTGGCTGCTCAACACCTGGTGCTGAAAAGTAACGAGTGTAACACGTCAGCGAAACGCTGAGTAGAGTGGCAACTAAAAGCTAAAGAAGCAGTAGAGTGTATAGTAGCTGTTATATTTTTACGTCATTATTTACATCTTTCTATTATTTCACTATTGATTTATTTCTCAGATCCTTCTCTTGATCTCGAATGTTCCTCATGGGAACGATCTTGATTGCAATCTTTTCCAAAAAGTAAACGTAACACGTGGTGCTCTCCTGGCCGGGAGAGTCCCCCGTGGTGATCCTACCCTCAGTCAACCAACCCAAGGTCCCTGACAGACGTAACGATGACTACGACACGCGCGATAAACGCACAGGTAGCTACCCCACACTGGCACGCGGTCAGTCGTTTCCGTTAACGGGTGCACCCAAAGCACAGCACAGAACCGGTATAGGGCAGAGCCCTCTCAGTAACAGGGGTCCAACCCCTCCACAGTAACCAAACAGGGGTCCTACCCCTCCACAGTCCGCACACCCTCACTTGACTACCCTGGTTTGCCCAGTGGGCCTAACAAGTCGGTATAGGTGAGCTAGCAGAACCCCGGGGCCCGTGGGGTAGCTAGTACTCTCCCTACACTAGTAGCTCTCCTCGGTACTGTGTACACGAGGGCCAAAGGTCGTTACAAAGTGGCCAGGCCCAACCCCGGGTCCCTGGGGCGGCTAGCTCCGCTCTGCACTAAACAGGTAACAGGTGCTTCCCCTGGTACTACGTACCCAAGAGACAACACACTTCCACGTCTCTCTTTCTCAGTTCCATCCCATTCTCTTTCCAAGAGTTCTACTCCTAATTCCCGCGTAGGGTTCCAGCTCTTTTAACTCAGCCCATTTAGGTTTTACCGTTCCAGTTTTACGTTCCTACAACCCATGTTCTCGATCATATTTATTCATTCGTAACAGGCAGCTGTTAAATCAATTTACAGGCAGCTATTATTTCCTTTCCACTTTTCCAAGACTGCAATATTTATATGTTCCACTAATTTTCTAATCCTAGGATTCATGCCGTACCCTAGGATCTATCATTCAATCTAATTTTCCAGTCCTACGATTCATACAATACCCTAGGATCTATCATTCAATCTAGTTTCTCAGTCCTAGGGTTCATGCAAAGTCCTAGACTTTATTAATTGTTCCACAATTGTAACAAATTTTGTTAAATAAATTAAAAAGCCACTCTACCAGTGAAAACGGGAGTACTGGGGACGTGGTCAGCAATCCCGCGCGCCTCCATAACCCCCAAGACTGCAACGGAACGGGGTCCTAACACAAGGATCAATCACAAGGAATTTCTCAGAACGGTATACAATTACTGTAAACGGATAGAGGAATTTATTCTGGAAACAACGCAACCCGAAACGCGAAAAACGAACTCCGAACGGACCCTAAACGGGTCAAAAATAACGAAACTGTTCAAAATCAGATGTCTGGAACATCTTCCAGACGTCTTAAAAGGTGGATCGGTCGTACCTCAGTTCTGCGCAGTCCTTCAGACGTCTAGAAGCCCGCTGGAACGTCTGGCCTTGGTTTCCAGACATTCGATTGTCACCCCGGACGTCTGGAGGTCCTCTCCGTCATCTGGCACTGCGGCCAGACGTCTGACTTACATGGGATGGCGATCCCACACGCCCTCTCGAGCAGAACCTGCGCACACACACACCTGCTCTCAGCACGACGAAACACAGACGATGTCGCGGCAGACGACTGCATGGCCGTACACATGAAAAAGGGAGAAGATAGAAATATCTTACCTGTCAGACGTTTGGACAGTCCTCCAGACGTCTTCAGCGTCGTCTGGTCGTAAGTCCAGACGTCTGATTCTGGAAAATTTTCCAGAACCAGAGCCCAATTCGCTCTCCGCCCGCGACGCACGGCCGCTCCGCGCCCCGTCCGCCTACTGCCCAAGCTGCAGCAGCCCCTCCGCGACACCCCACGCCCGCCGCTCCCCCACCAGCCGGCTCTAGCTGCCCCGGAAAGCTCGAACCCTCATGGTCAAGCTTCTTCCTTCCGCTCGCAACCCTCCTTCCTGCACGCTCGCTGCGGCCACTGCTGCCGCCGCTCACTCGCTCGCACGCGCTCTCGCACTGGCAGGGATAAGGAGAAGAGGAAGGCGGAGGAGATGAGGGTGAGGGTGAGGGTGTCTTATAAGGCCACGTGGGGAGAGAGAGAAGAGAGCGGCGCGCCTGCAAGAAGAGAGAGGAAAAGTGGAATGAAAGCGGCAGGTGCAGTCTGCGTGCACACGCGTGCAGACGCAACCCCGTACGCCAAAAAAATCTATTACCAAAGTCTGGGCCACTTCCCAGACATCTTAAAAACCTGTCGGATGCCTCGTTCGTAACAGAGGGCGCCTGCAGGCGTGCGCTGGAGGCCTGCGTGCACTGCTGGCGTGCGCAGAAAGGGCTGGGGCGGCTGCTGCGTGCGAAGCTTTGAGCTTCAAAGCTTGAAGCTCCTACTCCAATGGTTGAAGTGGCTTGGACAGGGAAAGAACCACCATGCCCACCGGCTCTTTGATGAGCTAGGCGGTGGTGGACTCACGGTGGTGGTTGTGCACCACCGTAAGGTGCTCCTGTCCGTAGAGTGTCTCCTCAGAGGAGGAGGGCCTGCGTATGGAGGGAGAAGGGAGGGGACGGCCTGGAAGGAGAAGCTACTAAGTTTTTTTTTTTTGGCTGGACCAGGCTCCTTTCCAAAGGAGCCATGCTCTTTTTAAAGAAGAAGAAAGAATGCACAGCCATGCCCTGGCTGTGCATGGCTTGTGCATGGCTTGGCAGGGAGAGGCTGCATGCGGCTGGCAGGGAGAGGTGTTGCAGAGCATGACGCGAGGAGGAAGGTCCAACCATGCCATGCAGCTGCGGGAAGAATTCAAAGTCAAGTAGAAATAAAAATAAAAAGATGGTGAATTTTGCAAAGATGCACTTGAGGAAAAATGTTAATTGCAAGGCCATTTATTTTACTCTCCTCCCCTCTCAATTAAATGCATGCATGCGTATATTTTTACAAATGCGACGATGGATGCCTAATATGCACTGGTGATGCTAGGAAATAGCACAAGACGACACAATTGCAGGTATATTTTTGCGGTGCAATCATACCCCATGCCTATCTTTTAATAGTCCCTAGCAAAACATTTTTTGTGTTGTATTTTAGAAATGATCTTAAGCTGAAGATTTTCTTCTGAGGCGACATAGGTGTGTTTATTGTTGGATATTGTGAGAACCAATTGTAGAGAAGACTACCAGTACTTTAAATCTTACATGACATAAATCATCTCTCAACTAACCAGGACTCTTGATATTTAAACCTTAAGTATGATTTCCAGGACCCAGGAGGTTTTTGCCGTACTTGAGAGCTCAAGAGGTTATGGGTTGTGCATAGTGAAGGATCAAGACCGACCAGATGAACATTAAGACTCAAGCCCAAGGTTTCACGAATTTTTAAGTAAAGGTTGGCCTCAGTTTTAGCTTGTCTTCGGATTGACCATTAAAAAGATGACGGAAAAACTCAAATCCCATTTTTCTGCTATTTGTGACTCAAAGAAAGCAGGGTATTTATACTTTGCCCTGAAGAACTTTTGTAGGAGGAAGACTTTACAGACATTTGTGAGATATGCTGACTTAGTTGCATCTTTTTTTTTTTTTGAAACACGTGTCAGTATCTCTTACAACATTATTTGGAGGAGCACACTTTTCTTTTTGGTGGGAGAGTTTCTTTTTGGTGGAAAGAGTTTCTCCTAAACACAAGACTAAAACCTGGGATAAAAAGTCTACCTGCGCGCACAGGTAAAGACTCCACCTTCCCTAATGAACACTAGGGTTGGATCTTATGTTCACCTGGTCTTTCTTGATATGTGTAGTGTGAACTAAGATTACTTAGGCTCTCAAGTAGAAGCAAACCAACGAATCATGTACTGGGGTCTCAGGTATAAGAATACGTCCTTAGTTAGGAGAGATTCCGATCTATCTTGTCAATGCTCAAGTGAATTAAGCCGAGCCTAAGCGAATCAAGCTTTTGTGGCCTGGAAAGTCTTCAAAACAGAGGTTGAATATCCATAAACATTTATTGCATTTTTGTTTCAGCCTTCAGGTCATTACTAAACACCATTTTTTTTTTGTTATATATATATATATATAGAAACTGCATGATACCCTAAAATACCTAGATCCTAAGGATGCCTATCCACCCCCCCATGCCAAACGATGCTATGTCCTCATATGCATGTAAGGTAGGGTAGAGAAAGGACGAAAGATCGAGTAACAAGAGCTGAAGTGCAAGGTATACAGTAGGGTGGTAGGGTGGGTGGATGGTGGGTGGTGAAGTGAAAAGTGAAGTGAGCGTGACAATGAAGTGAAAAGTGATGGCGGATAGTGAGTGTTGTTGGGATGCCTCCCAACGAGCGCTGAATTTAACGTCCCCAACTGGACTCAGAATGAGGCAAAGAATTAGTTACCCTCCAGCAGGGCAACGATTTCTCCAACGGGGGCAGGTTCATGAGTAAGATAGGGTTTCAAAAGCTGCCCATTAGCCGTAAATTTAAACCCAGATTTGGGATCTTTAATTTCAACGGCCCCATTGGAAAATGGTCTCGAGACCAGAAAAGGACCAGTCCATTTGGACTTCAGTTTCCTAGGAAAGAATTTTAGCCGGGCATTATACAGCCAAACTTGCTGAGATGGCTCAAATTCTTTCTGCCAAATACGGTTGTCGTGAAAAGCCTTAGTGCGTTGTTTGAAAGTTAAAGCAGAATCATAGGCTTCACGATGGAGCTCTTCCAGCTCCTGGAGTTGGAGTTTCCTTTCTCGACCACATAGGTCTGAGTCGAGGTTACATTGGCGAATCGCCCAATAAGCGTGGTGCTCCAACTCCACAGGTAAATGACAAGGCTTCCCGTAAATGATTCTATACGGAGACATACCCAAGGGAGCCTTAAAGGCGATCTGATACACCCAAAGTGCGTCAATCAGCTTGTCGGACTAATCCTTACGGTCAGGCCGAACCATTTTCTAGAGAATCTACTTGATTTGCCGGTTCGACACCTCTGCCTAGCTATTCGTCTGACGATGATACGAGGATGCGATACAATGGTGGACTCCGTATTTCCTCAGAAGTGCCCGAAAAGACGCATGGGTAAAGTGGCTTCCTCCATCCGAGATAATGGCACGAGGGGTCCCAAAGCACGCAAAGATGTGATCTTTGACAAATCGGGTGGATATAACATGGTCAGCACGACGCATGGGAATAGCCTTGATCCATTTCGAAACATAGTCAACAACCACGAGAATGAATTCGAAGCCGTTGGAAGGAGGAAAGGGACCCATGAAATCAATTCCCCAAATGTCGAAGATTTCTACAGCTAGGATGAGTTGCAAGGGCATCATGTCACGACATGACATCGACCCTAACGACTGGCACCTAGTGCAATGCTTGGCATAATTGTGTGCATCCTGGTGAAGGGAGGGCCAAAAGAAACCGCACTGCAGCACCTTGGCTGCAGTTTTCCTCCTAGAGAAATGGCCTCCGCAGGCCTGATCAGGGCAGAAGGATAGCACACTAGGGAATTCGCTGTCAGGAATACAGCGACGGGTGATCTGATCAGCACCTGTGCGAAAAAGGAGTGGATTATCCCAGAAATAATACTTTGCTTCTGCCATGAGACGCTCGCGCTGGTTTTTAGGCCAGCCACGTGGAAGGGATCCAAAAGCAAGGTAACTGGCAATGTCAGCATACCAAGGTCCACTTGCCACATTTATTGCCAATAGGTGCTCATCAGGAAAAATTTCATTGATTGGCAGAGTAAGTCCAATATGGTCGGGTCCAGTCTGGAAAGATGATCAACTACAACATTCTGGGCTCCAACCTTATCGCGGATCTCAATGTCAAATTCTTGGAGCAGAAGGATCCAACGAATCAGTCTTGGCTTGTCATCCTTCTTGTGCATGAGATGGCGAATGGCCGCGTGATCAATGAAAACAATAACGTGAGAGCCCAGAAGGTAAGAGTGGAATTTCTCCAGCCTAAAAACGATCGCCAGTAGTTCTTTTTCAGTGGTAGTATAATTACGCTGGGTCTCGTCCAACGTCTTACTGGCGTAGTACACCACAAAGGGGTGTCTATCGCATCTTTGTCCTAGGATGGCTCCGACTGCAAGGTCGGAAGCGTCACACATGAGTTCAAAGTCGAGGGACCAATCAGGTGGCTGGAGAACAGGGGCCTTGGTGACAGCATTACGCAGCTGCATGAATGCTCGTATGGAGTCGAGGCCCATATCGAAGGGTATGTCGGTTGATAGGAGATGAGTTAAAGGTCGAGAAATCTTGGAGGAATCTTTGATAAATCTCCTATAGAAACCGACGTGTCCCAGGAAGGAGCGGATTTGCTTGACAGAGCCAGGCACAAGTAAATCAGCAATCACATCAAGCTTAGCTCTGTCAACCTCGATACCCCTATCGGAGATGATATGCCCGAGAACAATTCCCTCGTACACCATAAAATGACTTTTTTCCCAGGAAAGTACGAGGTTTACATCAATACATCTCCTAAGGATACGGGTCAGGTTAGCAAGATAGTCATCGAAAGATGGTCCAAAGACCGAAAAGTCATCCATGAAAACCTAGAGAAAGTCACCCACCATGTCATGGAATATCGCCAGCATACATCTCTGGAAAGTAGCTGGTGCATTGCAAAGTCCGAACGGCATCCTTCTAAATGCGAAGGTGTCGAAGAGGCAGGTAAAAGTGGTTTTCTCTTGGTCCCGGGGGTCAATTGCCACCTGGTTATATCCTGAGAATCCATCCAGGAAATAGAAAATTTTATTTCCCGCTAACTGCTCCAGGATTTGGTCAATGAAAGGTAGCGGAAAGTGATCTTTCTTAGTTGCAGCATTAAGTTTCCTATAATCTACACACACTCCAAGATATAGGAGTGCGTGGTGAGTCCTACCTTTTTGGGCACAACGTGAATTGGACTCACCCAAGGGCTATCGCTGATCGGGTAGATTATACCCACATCCAGCCACTTAATGATTTCCTTCTTAACGACCTCTGGCATGTTAAGGTTGAGACGTCGCTGCATCTCGCGGGAAGGTCGAGCCTCCTCCTCCGTATATATACGGTGAGCGCAGTAGGAGGGGCTAATGCCAAATAAGTCTGATAAAGACCATCCAATAGCTGTCTTGTGTTCCATAAGGACCTCAGTTAGTTTACACTCTTGCTCCCTGGTCAATTTTGAACTGATGATTACGGGGAGCATTTCATTTAGCCCTAGAAAAACATATTTAAGTGTGCTAGGCAGCTCTTTCAGCTTGGGAGTGGATGGTGAGAGGTCTGGCATTTCTTGGGATGAAAGTGTCCCAAGCGGATTGGAGAACAAATCAGGAGGAAGAGGTTTGCCCTCAGATTGGCCAAGAAGAGGGGCTTCTTGGATAGATGGATCCAAAATGGAATAGCCCTAGTGAGAAGTATATGGGGTCAAGGTCCCAGTGTGGATTTGCAAATCTGCCTGATTTGGAGGGAAAGAAAGGGCAATATGGTCTTCAAGAGTGTGGACCGGCAGTGAGTACCCTGGATATGACTCAGACCACGAGGTATGGGAAGCGGAGAAAACCTCGTCAGAAGTCTGGTCAGGAGAAGGTACGGGAATAGGGAGGGATGGGGGAACGTCACAATATGTGTTGATCAGGCAGTCGTCAGTGTTTACAGGTAATCCGCAGCAGTCTGAATAGGTCCCAAGTAGTCTGATACACGCGCTGACGGCCATGTTCTCGTCAGATATGTCATCCTCGATGCAATCGCAATCAAAGTTCATGGCTGCCTTGAAGATGTTAAGCTTGAGCTTTTCAGATCCAATGGCAATCTCGATACAACTCGACTCGCAGTCGATATGGGCGCGGGCTGTGGCCAAGAAAGGTTAACCAAGGATGATCGGACAATCAGAAAGTGAGCTAAAAACTTCCATATCTAAAACAAGAAAATCAATAGGAAAACAGAGACTGTTGACCCTAACCACCACGTCTTCCACCACACCCTTCGGGATTTTGACAGAACGATCTGCCAACTGTAACGTGATAGGGGTGGGTTTTAGATTTCCCAAGGAAAACTTTTCGAGCATGATGGTCGATATAAGATTGATGGAAGATCCTAGATCAAGCAGGGCATGATTAAAATTGTAGCCTTGGATGCTATAGGAAACAAGTGGTGTGCCCGAATCTTTCTATTTCGATGGTAGGTTTTGACAGTATAGCACAACTCGCATGAGGCGAGAGAACCACCGGATTCTTAGTTTTTCTTTGACTGTCGCCTGGGTGTTGTGTAGTCTTTGAAAAATCGGGCGACAGTAGGTATGTGGTTGATAGCCTCGAGCAGGGGTACCTTGATTTCAACATCCCTGAACAAATTACGTAGGTTGTCAAAGGCCTGTGTATTTTTCTTCTTGCCTTTTGGCTCCCTCAATAGAGCCTCAGGGAATGGAACTGATTCTGGCACCAATTTAGGTGTATCGTCCTCTCGCGAATGCGGTGCGCATCCCAAATGAGAGGGCGATGAAGAAGATGGGCAGGATCAGGTCGAGGTAGATTGACGGTCTGCTTACCGCTCCTCGTAGTGATCGCATTGGACGATGCGGGTCCAGTGGGATCATACGGCGGAGGAGGGTTTGCAATAGGGACATAAGAGTGAGGTGCTGCAGCGGGATTAGCCTGAAATCCTGGTGGAATGCTCGGAGCTTGCAGAATCTGATGAACCTGCCCCTGAGAAGGTTGTACCTGTGGTTGAGGACCACGGGGTACGAAATTTCGCGTGTTTGGAACACGTTGGGCGGGAAGAGTGCCCTGAGATCGAGTCGTCATGCGTAGTTGACTGATCTCAGCATTCTGCTGCGCCAATTGGAGCTGAAGAGAGGTCATGTTCTCTTCATGGCGCTTTGACATTTCAGTCATCATTCGCATCAATTTATCAAGAGGACTTGATGCGTGTTCTGCTTGCGGTATGCAAGGGCCTGATGGCGGATTCGCCATAGGATTAGACTGGGCCCTTGGGATGACGGGTGCGGACGGTCGCATTGGTCCACCGGTGGGGTTTTGGCGTTGCGGGTTGTTGGACCATGCGAAATTTGGATGATTTCGCCACCCTGGGTTATAAGTAGCAGAGAACGGGTTGTTCCCCAGGACGCAAGCATCTTCTATGCCTGAAGACGCATCCGCATGTAAGTATGCATCCGAGCACACAGAGGCTTGGTCCTCCGTGTCGAAATACTGGCTTGCAAAAGCCAGATCCACATGACTTACCGAGTCGCTCGACGCGACACTCGATAAGGAAGGTCTTACATGGTTTCTCGAGATAAGCCTGGTGTTGGAAGAATTGGGATTGTGACGAAGTGGTGAAGTGGGGGTGTTTGCCATAGAACGGGTGGGGTTGGCCAGAAGCTCGTCCAGCTTCTTGTGCACGATGGAGACTTCATCCAATTTCTGTGCGGTAAGGCTGAGATCAGTGGATGAATGGGAGGGTCCCATGTCAACTTCGTAGACATTTTGGGGCAGGCTGGTACGATTAAAGGCGACAATGGAGGCATTGTTCATTGAGTTTTCACTCATATTTTCAAATAATTCGAATGCTCCATTCTCGTCTTTATTCATGAAATTCCCTCCGCAGGAAGCGTCTGCAATCTGCTTCAAAGTCTCATTTAGCCCATAGTAGAAAATCTGGGCTATATGCCACTTAGGCAGACCGTGGTGCGGACACTTCCTAAGGAGGTCGTTGTATCTCTCCCATGCCTCATGAAATTGTTCGCCATTTTGTTGCGTAAATGAAGTGATAGCACGGCGAAGCGCATTGGTTCGCCCGATTGGGAAGAACTTCTTGAGGAACGCTGTTCGCATCTCTTCCCAAGAGTGGATGGTTCTCCCAAGGGTGCGTAACCACTGCGACGCTTTATCCCACAATGAAAATGGAAACATTTTCATGACTATAGGTAACCCGATATTTCTCGATTTAATAGTTTCAGCTAATCGGGTTAGGTCTTCCAAGTGGAGAAAAGGATCTCCACTTGCAAGACCATGGAAATGAAAATTAATTAGGCCAATTATGTTAGGCTTCAATTCAAAGTCGTCCCCACCCATGGGGACCCGAATTTGTCCTATGGTCTCTGTAGCAGCAGGATTCTGATAGGAGCTAAGGGACCTAGGCTCCTCCCGTTCGGAAGGGTTCTGCATTTCCTCCAATGTCTCCCGAATGGCTTCAATTTGCTCATTATACATTTCCATTTGGGCTTGGAGGTGGGTTATGGGATCTAAGGCTCCACCACCTGGTGGATTTTGAGGGTGGTTTCCTCCCTCGGGATTTAGGGGTGGGCATGCAGCCATGTTTGTGGAGGAGGAGGACGATTCGGCTTCTTTTCTAGATTTATCAGACAATTCACACAGTTCATGATTTTGTGACTTCCTCCCAAACATGCACTACCGCAGGAAGAATTGGGGAGATAAGAAGGGAAAAGAGATGAGAGAAATGACGCCGCACAGGTACACTTGATGACAAATCAATACAATCAAATTCCTAACCTCTACAGTGTGCCCTTATACCTAAAGATCTAAGTTACCTACTATCACGAACTACGAAACCGAATGCGAGCACCGCGGAACCACCGGGCCAGATTGAAAGGCCGTTTGCTCCAGTCTTAGACACCCGATAGCACGCGGGAACCCTCACCAGCACGTAGGCGCTACACGCAGGTAGTTAGACCTCCAATCCTTAATAAGGGTCAAGTTACTACCAATTTTAGTTAAAGGGTTAGGATCAAGTGTTTTTGGAATGTCAAGGGCATTATTTACGGGTAATGCCCAAGTGATTGATTTTACAAAGTGTGTAAACTAAGCATGCAACGGGAAAATCTCCCCGAATTGAAGTTTTAATTGGTGAATGGTTTTTAGAGTTCAGCCTTAAGTAGTATGGATTTTAGGATTTCTCTGAATTACCAATTCAACCAATCTTCGGGTTTTGAGAGAATACAAGTTTTCTTTCTAAGCCCAACAAAACCTTCTTCAATGTCAGTTGGTTAATGCATGCTAAAATGTAATGGGCTTCCCTAGATGGAGATTTCTATGTGTGGATGCACGAATTAATTTTAGATTAGTGTGAAAGGGAGCCAAAACACTTCAATTCAAGTGCTCCCAATCACCAAAATGATTTCCACACACAAGGCTCAACCAAAAGATAAGGAAAATCAAATTGTTGGGGTTGAAGTATTCGGAATCGAATCTTAGGCAAGTTGAAAAGTCATGGTGAGGTTGGAATCAACTCAATTCCAAGTCTCCCCACCAAAAATGTGATCCCGAATTTGCAGATAAGTGAGGCAAAAGAGGGGTGCAATCAATCTTTTTATTTGCCTCAAAGAATACTTCTCACGGCGAAAAATTCAAGAATCAAGATTCTTGGATTTTCGCTATGCGAAGTTTTGCGGGAAATCCTGGGGCGGTAAGAATAAGGGCAATCAATCAAACAACTGAATTTTAATCCACTTGCCCCAAGAGATCCCAAGAAGTTTTTCTAGTTTTTAGTTTTTTTTTTGTTTTTATTTTGGTGACAAATTAACCTAGGTTGCTAAGAAAGACCTACTTGTTCAGCAACGTGTGCGGAGCACTAGTGCGGTGTCGGCGTCTTCACGCTCTCATTCCCGCCTTGAATCTGCTCACGTTTCCGACTTCGTCTGCCTGTCTTCTCCTTGCAACAGGTTCACCTACACAGCAATAAACAAAAACACCCGTGAAGAGAAGGGTGTGAGAAGAGAAAAATTACAGGAATGTAGTAAAAACTTACTTGAAGGCGCACTTCCCCGGCAACGGCGCCATGAAAGATTTATGGTCGAACCCGGATAGGTTGTGTTAGTATGGTGATTTTATCGTTGAAGTGTGTATAGTGGTTAACCTAAATCGAGCCTAACCATCTCTTTACAAAATATTTTTTTTTAACCTGGCCTACTTGATTTTATCTTTGTCACTTTTAGGCCCAGGGTCGAACTCAAGGAAGTGGGGTTAGAAGTCAAGTTTCTATGCCTTTCCTACAATGAATCTCTTCCGTTTGTTTATTATGTTTTTGGTGTTTTTCTATTTAGATTTTTTTTCTGATAATTCTTGTCCTTGAAACACCCTCAAAATTAGGTTCTTGGCTTTGAGCCAAATCAGGGTTCCAAAATGGGTCTTGCTATTCGCAAGACGGAATACCTGCAAGTCAAAGATTATCTTTTCTCTTTTATATATATTTTTTTATATTTTTACAAACAAGAAAGCGAAACAGAAATAACGTAAATATAGTATATATATATAGGTATATATTATATATGTATAGAGGGGTGGAGGTGGGGGCGGAGATGGAGTGTAGCACAGTGTCCAGTCGGTCGTCATCTAGAAAGACGCAACCGACAGGACGAGGTGCTACGTGGAGTGTAGGATGGATGGTGGAAGATGTGTGCGAACACGCTTTTTGTACGCGTGTATCGGGAAATATCAGCAACTGGTGCAGATACTCTCGCGATACCACGTATGGTAAGTAATATGAAAATATATCTATATGTATATATATATATATGGTTATAAATATATACGTATATATATGTAGTTTTATATATATATATATATATAAATACATATATATATATATATATATATATGTATTTATATATATATATATATAAGTATATGTATAAATAGATATATGTATAAGTAGGTGTGTGTGTGCGTGTGTGTATATATATATATATATATATGTAAGTATATATGTGTCTATATATATATAAGTATATAGATATATATATATATATGTATGTATGTATATAGACTAATACATAGTTATATAAGTACTAATATATGTATATATATATATATGTATATAAGTATATATGTATATAAGTATATATATATATATATATAAATATATATATATGTACGTGTATATATATATGTATAAAGTAGAGTATCGGTGTGTGTGTATGAGAGTGTGAGTGTGTGTGTGAGTGTTGGCAGAGAGAGTGAGAGAGTGCTGTGTGAGAGAGAGAGAGAGAGAGCGAGAGAGGGACTGCTGGAGTGATGGAGCAGGCGTTAAGTCATCTGCAGCTTCCAAGCGCCGTCTAGTGTCCACGCGCGCACGCGCAGGTGCGTAGAGACGGGCGCTGGAGGGAGTGAGCTCGCGGAGAGGACCGCAGCGCACAGCGCTGCGCGGAGAGCTAGAGTGGGTGCACGCAGACGTACGCGGGCGAAGGGAGCAGGTGCTGGCAGAGGACCGCACGCAGAGGCGCGGGCGGGCGCTAGAGCGGGACGCGGGGCGGGACGCGTGCGTGGGCGAAGGCCGGTTGCAGCGCACCGGGTGATCGGATAAGTAAGAAACTTAGCGGTCACCCCACTGTAGCCATAGTGTTCCGCTGAAACGTGTGAATAGTGGCTACAGTGGCCGGGCGAGCCGCCCAACCGCTTGCATCCGGTGCTGTTAGTGCGGACGGCTCGGAGCTGGCACGCGCGAGCTGGCACTCGCGTGGAAGGGGTGCACTAGTTGGTTGCGGGAACAGAGAGGTTCGCGTACGCGAAGAAGCTGGAGGCGAGGGCACCTGCAGGCATGCACTAGAGGCCTGCGTGCGCTGCTGGCGTGCGCGGAAAGGGCTGGGGCGGCTGCTGCTGCTGCTGCGTGCGGAGCTTTGAGCTTCAAAGCTTGAAGCTCCTACTCCAATGGCTGAAGTGGCTTGGACAGGGAAAGAACCACCACGCTCATCGACTCTTTGATGAGCTAGGCGGTGGTGGACTCACGGTGGTGGTTGTGCACCACCGTGAGGTGCTCCTGTCCGCAGAGTGTCTCCTCAGAGGAGGAGGGCCTGCGTATGGAGGGAGAGGGGAGGGGACAGCCTGGAAGGAGAAGCTGCTGAGTTTTTCTTTTGGCTAGACCAGGCTCCTTTGCAAAGAAGGAGCCGTGCTCTTTTTAAAGAAGAAGAAAGCATGCACAGCCATGCCCTGGTTGTGCATGGCTTGTGCATGGCTTGGCAGGAAGAGGCTGCATGCGGCTGGCAGGGAGAGGTGTTGCAGAGCATGGCGCGAGGAGGAAGGTCCAGCCATGCCATGTAGCCGCAGGAAGAATTCAAAGTCAAGTAGAAATAAAAATAAAAAGATGGTGAATTTTGCAAAGATGCACTTGAGGAAAAATGTTAATTGCAAGGCTATTTATTTCACTCTCCTCCCCTCTCAATTAAATGCATGCATGCGTGTATTTTTACAAATGCGACGATGGATGCCTAATATGCACTGGTAATGCTAGGAAATAGCACAAGACAGCACAATTGTAGGTGTATTTTTGCGGTGCAATCACCCTTGCACTTGTAGCGTGGTTGTAATTGAGGTTGAATCACCCTCGTTTAAGTGATTCGTTTAGTGGATTCGATAAACTTGGTTAATCGGAAAATCCTAACTCGAGAGGGTTAGGTGGTAGTTTTCACCCGGGTTGGGTTTCCACCTAAAAATCATTGTGTACATTGTATGATTATTTATCTTGTGAGATTGTTATGTTTTAATTCCGCATTTTTTTACGTCACGCTGATCTCACCCCCTCCAAGTAGGGAATTACACAACCGATGGTCGCTAGACGTGGCCAAGTGACGTTGAAGTGGCCAGATGGTGTGGGCACTTGCTACGGCAAGATGAAGAGGCCCAAGGCCACTAGCGATGGTTTCTATGGCCGCGAGCGTGAGACGAGAAGAGCAGTGATGTTGGTGGTGAGATCGACGGCTCGAAGTGGCTGCATGAGGCAAGGAGATGACCTACGATGTTGGGTTCTTTGCGCGGGGGGGAGGGGGGGTTTGCAGGTGGTGGCGTTGAGAGGTGGAGAAGATAAAGGAAGCTGAGAGGGTGTTTGTGCATAAGTGGCATGGGAGAGGTTTGCTGGTGGGGTTGGATGGCGATGATGGTGGTCATGGTGGTCGGAAATGAGAAGGACAGCTAGTGGCAGTGGGTTTGCGATGAGGATGGCGATGGAGTTTGTGGTTATGTTGGCGAGGGAAATGTTTGGTGGAGAAGGTGTACGGGGTGATTGGCTATGGGAGATGACTGGTGGTGATGATGGTTCTCTCTATCATCGAGCACCACTGGGGCGTAGGCGACGACGAAGTTGCTCACAGCAGCCATGGTGTGTGCATGTCCCATGAAGTAGGCTCTGTTTCATGGTAGGGGGGGGAACGATGTCCTCCTGAGCATGGGTGTCTTCTTTTATAGAAGTTTCGCTGACTCTCCCTTTCCTTGTTTGTTTTCTCCAACAAACGACTGAAGTTATTGAGGCGGTTGAGGCTTGGAGGGATGTTGCGAAAGACTCGGCCGACTTGGGTTAGTGGTGATGAGTGGTGATGCGTTGAGGAGCACGTGCACTTAAGAAGCGTCAGTCCACTAAATGTCCAGATTAAGTTTTGGACGTCTTAAGATGTAAATGACGGTGGGTCCACGATTGTTGGTCAACAAATGTCCAAACTGAGCTTAGGACATCTTATGTTATGCAATTTGATGGCTGTCATGTGTAGGTCCTATTTGCGAACGATGTCGTCCATGTTTCAATAATTCTTGTATCCAACCTGCAACCACCAAACAAGTAGTCATAACAATATGCTATTAATTGTGAAATTGGTGCATAAAATTTTACGTAGACTAAGATAAATTACCATTTAGCTCTTGAGCAATTAGAAATTAGGAACATATAATTAAAGAGTACTTAAGCTAAATAATGGTCCATTAAAGTGGACTTATCAAATACTCTCATGCCTAAGTTTTGCTAGTCCCGAGCAAAATCTATAGAGAACCCCAAAGACTCCAGGTTGGGATTAACCATCAGGGTACCTTAACACATCTTGCTTCTAGAAATTTATTTGAGATACCACCCTAGACCTTAAGGTACCTAAGTACCGGTCAAGATGCAAACCTAGTTAGCGTAGGTCTTAGGTTGCCGACAAAGGTTTCTCAGACTCCCAAGCCTACCCTAAAGTTTGTTGGTCCCAGATGTTTAAGCATCCGTGCATAAGTGCAAGCAGTCTTTATTTAGTCTGCAGGTGAATAAATTTCCATTGGTATGATGACCAACACAGGAGAGAAAATTGAATGTTTTTGTGATTTTTCTTTTGTACTTTTTTTATTTGATTCCACTAAGTCTACCTTTGGATTAGCTATCAACATGGTCTGCGTTGAATTCATTGTCTCCATCACCAAACCTCGAAAGGGTGCCTAGTTTTCAATGCTTCGAGATAGCACCACCCATGGCGACCTCAAGAAACCAAGGCAATTGACACTTTGGGATAGTACCGCCCACAGAGTTCTTAAGCGAATTCAGGTCTGTGGCAATCGACACTTCGAGATAGGGCCGCTCATGGTGCCTCATGGTGCCTGAACCACACAATGTGCTTACATGTCTCCAATAGGATGGTTATCCTAAGAGACAAGCGTCAAGGAGGTGACATGTTATCATTGCATCATCAAGGGGAATATATACTCCACCTCTCAAATAGTAGGAACTTGTCCAATCAACTTGTGTTTCAAGCTTCTCCTAAGTCATAGCCTAGAGAACCAAAGTTTTCTTCAAGAAAGGAATAATTAAGGCAATCACTTTATTAGGCATTCCAAACGGGACCATAGTGTCTGTGAGGTTGGATGCTTAGGTTACTAAAACCTACAAAGACAAGGGCAGACAAGGGTATCAAATACTTCCAAAGTCCTTAACTTAATACCTTAGCTTCACAACATCCTCAACCTTAAGGAACAATCTGCATCTTAACGGATACTCAGACTTTTAAGCACTCAAAGCCCTAGAGATCTAAAGATAGTATCTCTCACTTATCTCTAGAATTAAGACACTTAAGGTCTTCTCATTCAATCCCACCTAGAGCCTGGATGAATTCATGTACAGAAAATGCTGGGACAAAACCTTTTAGCTCAACAAAGTGAAAAGATTTTTTTAATCTATTTATTGCATGAATACTGCCTAAGAAAGATCAAAAATGCAAAATGCATCTCCCAATGCCTAAATCCTACAATGTCCTCATTGTAAAATTAAAATAGGGGAAATGAAGGAAATCACATGATGAAGGCATTATTCTAAACGTTGGGTTGCCTCCCAACAAGCGCTGCATTTTCTGTCGGCAGCTAGACTTATAGGGAACCTACAAGTCTGATTCCAAATAGAAAGAACTAGGCCCTAAAATTATGCGTAAAAGTATGGGCCTAAAGAACAAGTAGCCACAGATGTTGGCGAGCTGATATACAATGTTATCCCAAATGCTTACCAGAAGACATGATAACAGACAACCTCACAGGCTACCTGGAGAGGTCTAGAAAAAAGAATAACAGAAGAAGGGACCTCTTGAAATAGGAGTGGAGGATAACAAGAGTCCTCCAAAGCAGGAAGGGTTTTAAAAGATATAATCATAAGTATGTCAGACCCTTGAATAGAGAGAGTAAAAGTACAAGTATTAATCCAAACTCACCATTTCATTTGGGAATGTACTGACCGAATATTCTTTCCAAAAAGAATGCACGTGAGCAGAGACCTGAGCAAACGATCGATTAGGGAGTGTAAAGGTTGTTTGTAGTGTCGGGAGGTAATGATTAAGTCCAATGAGGGCTTAGTCCATGTCAAATCCAATTCCAACAACAATTTAGATTCTGTATGGTTTTTCCGAACAGTAGCTATGGAGAAATTCAAGTCACCTTGCCTATCATTAATGATTTCCTAAAAAATGGGAGTAATATTTTTACCTTCAAGTATATGAGAATCAATGGTGAACTCCAAATCACATTCATTTGATGGTAGGTTCGAAACAACTGAATCATTATCATCAATTTCATCCCCAGATTCTTTTGGTTCACTTAAGTTTTTGTCGGGGTATATGTGATTCACCAGTAAGGGGAGGAGTTGCTTCAATATCCTCAATTACTTTTGAAGGAGGATCAATCTCAATGTTATGGAGTAAGCTTATATTGCTCAATTATTTGTTCTCCTTGAGGCATAAATCCTCAATTGATATGTATTGTCCCCAAGAGTCTCTCCCAGGCTTCTCAATCTTGTATCTGTCCTCCTCCAACACCAACTCTATATCTTCCTGATTTTTTAGAGGATGATTTCAAAATCAAAGGTAGGGAGGAATCCGAATTTCATCAAATCATTCATATCCTCGAGGGGTAAGTTATTAAATAACACATAATCTCCCTAAGATTCACTCCAAACTCTAAGTCCAGGTTCCTCCATTAGGTCATCCTCCTCCTCTAAAATAGACTCTTTGTATCCCTGAGACCAAAATTAATCCAATTCATCCTCCATTCCCTTAGGATCACCTACATGAAAATCCTCAAAATGTTGTATGGTAGATGTTGGTTCCCTACGTGGAGGATCGAGATTAGGCTCACTAAAGGTAGAATGGGGCTCCACCACATGATCAATCGAGGAAGTGGTATGACTAGCACGACCTTGACCTGGGTCATTAGGGGTGAGAAAAATACTGTCAGCAGTGTCAAGGTTCTCAAGTGATACCATCTTCCCATTCTTTTGACTCCAATATAGCTTGAATGGATAATCACTGCGATCGTTCTCCTCTAGTGGCCGTGTCTTGTGTGGATTGTCTAAGGAATAGCTACTCATCAAAATGGGATCCATGGTGTCATTTGTTTCCTCAGAATTATTTTGATGATCACGGTTGTACGAGTAGGGATCAAAATCAATAGTACAAGGTAGCTAAGCTGACTAATTTCCTTTTTTAGTCGCTGACTATTTCTTAAAATCTCTCCCATTGACTTAATCATTTCTTTTTGTTATTTTTGCATTTTTATCATAAAAGCGGAGAGACTACTGTTAGATTAGGGGAAATAGTCCATCGCAGGCTCAGGTTGCTCAGGGCTATCGATCCAACCTTGATAAGAAATATCATGAAGGGTAGGAGGGTTGGGTGTTTGACAGAGAGATTTTCGCTTTCAACAATTAATATTAAGATAATCAGTCGTTGTAGCACAAAATGTGGTGGAAAATCTCTCAATCAACACAAAATATTTCTAAACACAAGGATCAAGTCATATCCACAAAGAGGAATAGGCCTAATAAAACTCATTGAGGTTAAAATAAAATATTCAATGATGATTTCACAAATAAATCAAATCAAAAACCCCTTTAGATTAAGGAAATACGGCGAGACAATGCTGATATGGTAATTTCATGAAAGAGGAGGGGGTTTTCACAAAAGCAGCAGCATTTAATGTTATTTAATAAATTAACATTCAACTTTTTGGCAATGGCACTCAAATGTAAAAAGAAATTCCATCAAAAATAGAGGATTCCCCTCTCTCTTCCTCGCATTCTGAATGGAGGACCGTCGGCCACTTGGTGCTCGGAGGAGATGCGTGGGAGAGAGATGGTTGTGACGGCGGTGGCGGCTCAACCGATGGTCGCCGAACATGGCCGAACGACGTTGAAGTGGCCAGACGGCGTGGGCGCTTGCTACGGTGAGAAGAGACCCAAGGCAGCTGGCGGTGGTGTCTGTAGCTGTGGGCGTAAGACAAGAAGAGCGACGATGTTGGTGGTGAGATCGAGGGCTCGAAGTGGTTGCGTGAGGCGAGATGACCTGCAATGTTGGGTTCTTTACGGGGGGGATTTCAGGTGGTGGTGTTGAGAGGTGAAGAAGATAAAGGAAGAGAAGGAGAGGGAAAGGAAGATGAGAGGGTTGATGTGCGTGGGTGGCGTGGGGAGCTCTACTGGAGGGGTTGGATGGCGGTGATGGTGGTCATGGTGGTTAGAGATGAGGACGGCTAGTGGAAGTGGGTTTGCGGTGAGGATGGCGGTGGAGTTTGTGGTTATGTTGGTGAGGGAAATGTTTGGTGGAGAAGGTGTAGGGGGTGATTGGTTAGGTGGAGGGGGGAAAAATGATGATGTCCACCTACGCACGGCCGTCTTCTTTTATAAAAGTTTCACCGACTCTCCCTCACTTTGTTTTGTTTTCTCTAACAAACAACCGAAGATATTGAGGTAGTTGAGGCTTGGAGGGATGTTGCGAGATACTCGGCCGACTTGGGTTGGTGGTGATGAGTGGTGGTGCGTTGAGGGGCGCATGCACTTGAGATCTATCAGTTCACTAGACGTGTAGATTGAGTTCTGGATGTCTTAAGATGTAAATGACAATGGGTCCACGATTGTTGGTCAACAAATGTCCAAACTGAGTTGAGGACATCTTATGTAATGCAATTAGACGACTGTCATGTGTAAGTCCTGTTTGCGAATGATGCCCTCCATATTTCAATAATTCTTGTTCCAGCATGCAACCACCAAATGGGTAGTTGAAGCGATCGACCACGATTTATATAAATAATTCGTTGTTGTTGTAGTATATGTCACAAATACAAACCGTTGCTGCGTCAATTTTATTTAATTACATAATTTTTACTGATTTATTCCAGGTCGTTTATTGGGAAGCAGTTATTGATACACATCACTCTCTAAGTCCAATATTATTCTTTAAATCTAAAAAGATTAATTTTATGTACAATTATAAATGAATTAATTAATGAATGAATGAATAAACTAATTTATGTACAAAAGAATGTCCTTAAATGCTTGTTAACAGATATATATAAATAAGCATCACATACTATAATTGAATACTTTATACTATCTATTTATACTTATATATATATACAATAATAAGTAATAATATATACTATACTAACTTAACTTAATATACTAACATATACAATAACATATATAGTATATACAACGACATGTATAAACGTCGCTAAACCTTAGGAAAAAGTATATCCATAAGCTAAAGTAAAAACTAGGGTCTAAGTGGCACTTATTCTATCTATATAAAGCTATTATGTTTTTTATGTATATATATAGCGCAAACATTACTTATACTACATATATGTATTATACATATTATTTATTTACAATATACTTATATATATATATACATATAGACACACACACTATATATACATATACAGGTAGTTTCACTTCTTTTCTACTTTGTCATGCTCAAACTTAGCTGATCCTTAAGGTTCTTTCTTCCCTTCTTAACTTAGCTTCTTTTTCTTTCTTTCTTAGGCTCTCTCACAGGGCACACACTTAGCCTTTGCGACCCTCAACACTTAACCGTTTTCTGCTTCTTTCTTCCCTCTTAGTTAACCCCTTATTAACCCTCACTTAATACAAACATTAGATTTTTTATTGACGGGCAGCCTTTTCGAGTGATACACAGCACCCTCTCGGATGGGACCAGACCTCTATTAAGGCCACCCTGATTCATTAATTAACTTTTTAATTGCATTTTATGCTCAATATTGGGCCCACATAGGCACTCGCACAATGCATGGCTCCTAACCACACACCATACACTAATCTCAATGCCAAATCAATGCTCAGATATACTTATGCTCAGAAGGGTAGAGGGCAATATGTTTCGAGTGCCCGGTGCCCGTGACAACTAAACATCCCATAGCACAAAATCAATAAAAGTTATTGCAACGCCTTCTCAGCCACCGATGTGGCCCTATTCCAGCACCTTCTCAGCACTAAATTCTCAGTGTGCATGTCTGATTTCGATATTTTGGCCCTCGATTCGAGGGACATAAATTATTATAATTTAAAAATAAATTATAGGGTATTAAAATATTTACATATGGCTACATGATTATACAATTTATTTACAAAATTAACTATATTTACTGTATAAATAAATTGGCTAATGTTCGTAAATAATACATCCTAATTTCAGGATTTATTTCTTAATGAACATATAAATTCATTAATTAATGGTCTAATTGACACTGTACAGTATTAATATACATACTAAAGTATTTAATAAATATTTTTATTATATTTTACGACATTTATTTTGATTTTATTTATATTTAAATATCTGTTCTTAGGTTATTGTACATATAAATTATGTATAATATAAATATAATTAACTTAGTTTAATTTACTTAAAATACAATAATATAGATGTACAATATAAATATTCTCAGTTATAACTTAATTTACTAATTTAACATAATAACTTAGAGAGTAACTTAATAAATTAATTATTTATTATATATACATAATTAAATTATGATACAGGGTTCATTATATACATTATATGTACATAAATACATATGTACAGTATTACTTATAAATGAGTTAATTTATTATGATATGATTTCTATAATTATGTAACTTATAGTACATATAAGTTAATTAAATTAATAGCTAATTATACAAATAAGTTATATAAAGAATAAGTTATCTTAACTTCTTAATTTACTTTATAGAATATATACATAAGTTATTTATATACTCTATAGACATATTTTACATTATTTATATATATAGCTTAATATATACCATATATATACAAGTATATACATAATATACATGATATTTTTAAGTATTTTTGAGGTTTTTCTTCTTTTATTGATTTTATATATTTTATAGTGTATATTTTATACACACTATTTATACATATAGCTTAATATATACCTTGAAACTTAGCATAAACTTAAAAATATACCTAATCTTCACCAAGACAAGTTTATTTTATTTTTTTTTATTTTTTATATCACTTTTATTTATTTGCAAAATTGACACAATCTAGGCCTAAGAAGGGTTTTAAAGTGTAAACTCAAGGCCTAGAAATGAGCTCTATGTGCTGAACATGCAGTGAAAACATTCAGATACAACCAACAAGACAAATATAAGATGTTCACGCACTTAAACATGATTTTCAATTAATTTTGACATTAATTTCTCATTTTGGATAGCTAGGCACTAAATGTTGCTGACAATGTATGATTAAGTGAGATTACAAGCAATCTAAATGCAATTTTAAGACCTATATCAGTACAGGAATGCTTGTACACAATATATACAACATATGAAACATATTAGTTGTTCAAAAACCTAATCCTAGCCTCTACTGTCCTTCTCAGATTAACCAGCATCAGCAACCGATGCAGTAGTGTTGCTGTTGGAATTCAACAGAACAGCAGCAGCAACAGCAACAATAGCTCAAGGACTGCTTCAGACATCCTTTACTCATATCAGACGTCTTAAAATAACTCAAATTCCTGCTGCAGTATATCCAGAAAGAATAGAAGCAACTATAGCAGGTACGGATCTCCAATTCAACAACTTATTTCCTAATTCAGTACATTCATATCCCAGATCAGACTTGAGAAAGTCTGATCAGGGATATGAATGTTCAAATCAGGGAATAATTTGCTGGAATTGAGTTGGAATGTAGCTGCTCATGCAACAATTTAATATGATGGGATTCAAAACACACAACAGAAATCATAGCGGAATCTAATCAGACTTTAAAAAAATCTCATTGAAATCACTTGGGATGTTAAACTCTCTATCAAAAAATCCTTAGCAACAATCTCTTTTCAAATCAGAGATAAAACTACTAATCTAACACCTTCTTAATGCTATAGATAGCATGAAGGAGGGCCTTAGATTAGTCCATTAAATTCAACTTGAATCCCAAATGTGTTAAAACCTTAAGGGATATTAAGAATCCCTTAGGTAAGGAACCAAAATCTCAATCAAAACAATAGAAAAATTCTGGGTAGAGCCTCAAATCAACAAAGTGAAATTTTCTTTGCTCTACCTCCCATTAAAAAGCCATCAAAGTCTCGATTCATAACCAATTCAGACCTAGCTCGTTTGAGGAAGAGTGTATCATCAGGAGAACATCTCAAACTCATAGCCAAGGTCTGAATTAAACAAAAATATATCAATCTACTTGATCAAAAATCCTTGACAACCCAATTTGACCAAAATCTTGCGATCTTGCTTTGAAATCCATCATGAAATCAAATCAAGCGAATCGATTCTTTTCAAAATCATATCAGGGGTCTTTGTGGATTTACTAAAATGGATGGGAGACCCCTAGATGGTTTTCTTCTTTTTTTTTTTGAGCGCAAATCCTCACCTCAAAGCTTGATAGCAATGGGATGAGGATTTGACTCTAATGGATGGGTGGATTGCATAACAAAAAAGGTGGGAAATTAAAATGCGGAGTGAAAAACATGAAGAGGGAGAATCAATGATCAGTGGATGGGTGAAATCATCTCCTCTGATATAAAATGATCAAAGGAGGAGGGTGTGTGATTTTCTACACTAAATCTACTCCTAAGCTAACTACATCACACATCAGATTTCTACATGATCTACTCCCATCTAATCTATGCTATACTATCAATTACTACATCTATGCTACAACTAGAAAGCATTAAAACCTAGTCTAAATGGAAGAATGGGACCTTTGGATCTCCACCTGATGGATGGAGAGGAAGAATCGAGGGAGAAAGCACTCCAGCGGAGGGAAAACTCGCTAGTGGAGTTCTAGGTAGCCCTCAGGTGCTATGAAGTTCTTAGCGGCGAGGAGAGTCAGGGAAGAAATGGAACTTCACCACCAGTGGCCGTGAATATGGGATAATGTGGGGAGAAGAGCTGGAGTGGATGAGTGATCAACTCGAGAGGTGTAGAAGGGAGCGATCCCTCGCACGCAAGGCAACGGAGGTGCTTAGGTAGATTGAGCAGCGAATCAGAGCACCGTGGTGGTGCAATTAGCCACCTAGGGAGTGGGCAGAGGGGATTTGAGGAGAGAGCGCGCGCAAGTTTCAAATCAATTTGCAGTCGTAGGATCAGATCTGGGCGAGGTGGTGAACACACGTAGATTCACGTGAAACTTCGATTGAAGGAGAGCCACAGATCGTCAGGTGTAAAGAATCAATGGCATGGATGGCCTGTGTTCTTGCGTAGCTATAGTGTGCGCGTGAAGCTCAAGTGCAGCCAGGTTCTGTTGGTGAAATTGAAGGGTAGGCACCTCAGCGAAAGGGTAGAAAAGTGTAGTGAGGCACATAAGTGGTTAAGAATCATTTTAGAGCAATCATTCTAGGCTTTCAAAAAGGTCCTTAGGACCTTCAAATAGGTCCCTAAAGGATTTTTCAATGAATAACATGTGATGAAAGGAGGACCTAAATGTAAATCTATAATTGTAAGGTCCTAATGATGTCCAAATGCAACCAAATTTTTATAGAAGCTGAGTTGAACATTTATGAAGTTAATTACACTTTTGATTTGAACTTTTGAACTCATCAATGTGTTTAATTTATAATTGGATCATCATTTTCATTTATTAATAGAATATCTCATTTAATGACCTAATTATGCATTTTTGACACCAAATTGATATTTTAGGTCTTTTTCTATATTTCTCATACTTAACCCTTTTTATGTGTTAATTTGATAATGTTTAACCTAGTTTCTAATTTAACTTAGGCGATTTAATTATGATGAGTCGCAATTCATCAGTAGTCATAACAATATGCTATTAATTGTGAAATTGATGTATAAAATTTTACGCAAACTAAGATAAATTACCATTTAACTCTTAAGCAATTAGAAACTAGGAACATATAATTAAAGAGTAATTAAGCCAAATAATGATCCACTAAAGTGGACTTATCACAACCCTCGCTACCCAAGCGATGAACTCAAAATAGAAATTGAGAAGAAATTAGGTGCAAAAGCATCAAACTATAAAAATCTAATCAAAATATCTCAATTCCAAAGCATGAAATCCAATCAAACAAATATTAGCTCAATTTGATCAATTAGAGCTGATGAAAACATAGTTGCATCAAAAATTCCTTAATCAAATCAGACTCAATTGATCAAATTGGCACAATTTAGAGTACGGTGATCTAATGAAAATGAGTGGGATAGCCCTCAAGTGGATTTGATCACGATTTAGATCTTGAAGCTAGAGAGCTTCTAATCCAAATCTATTCTGATGGGTAGAATGATCAATGAATTAAAACGTCAAGGAAATGGATAAGAAGCGATCGTGAACTAAAGGGGGAGATAATTGAAGTGTTGCAAAGATGGAATTTGGCATCTCTAATCTGAATTGATCAGGAATGCTTAATCGAGGGACAATCGTAGAAAACTATAATCAAACTAATCTTCAGTAATTGAATGCGATTAAATGATAAACTCTAATCTAAACTAATTCTAAACTATGAAAGTAATAAAATCCTAATCTAAAGGGATGAAGGGGACCTGTGGGAAACCATGATCGACGATCAATGGCAACGAAGGGAGTAAGAAGGATCTCCAACGGAGGAAGGAGACTCTTAAGGGCTAGCAGCCAGCGGCTGAAGGCAACAAAATGGGAGAAGTTATTGCTGTCACCTATGGCTGATGAAGGGGAAATGGGAGCTGTAGGTAGGGCGACTAACCGACTCAGGAGGGGAGGGAGTCGGTAAAGAAGTGAATGAGCTCAACGAGGTCCCTATAAAGGCTTAGGTAGCTGGGGTGACTAGGATTTTAAGGTGATGGCTGTTGGTGATCTATGGCTAAGATAGGATCTGAGACGCGTGCAAAGCTTAGGATTGAATAGTGTCCATCAGATGTGATCTGGATGTGGGTGCAGAGTTGGGATCACCGGCGATTGCAAGTTGGCTTAGGATCCACCATAGGATCAAATCAGAAAGGATGCACAGCTCATGTGTCATGTGTTCTTCGTTAAGAACAGAAGAGAAGAGAATACACCCAGGTCTAATGGTGCTTTATGCCCAGACCTTGAGTTGAAATGGTAGGAAAATTAGGCAAAAACCCATAAGTGATAGGAATGTTTACCAAAGGGTCCCTAAAGGCCTGCAGAGAGGTCCTTGATGACTTTTGGCTTAAGAAAATGTGAAGGTTGACTGATATAGAAAGGACCTAAATGAAAATCATCAATCCCAAGGTCCTAATGCATTCAAATTGTAATGAGGTTTTTATGGCAAGTGTCTTGAACATTTTAGAACATAATCCAACCATTGCTTTGTGAATTTGAGATCAATTTGTGTTCAATTGTCATTTGGATCATCCATTTACAAACTTAATATAAAATCTTTCAAAAGTGACCTAATTATGCTTATTTAACACATTTTTGATGTTTTAGGTCATTTTTCTTAATTTCCACACTTAACCATTTTCTAGAGTTAATTGGTATTATTTTAATGTAGTTTTAGCTTAACTTTGACATTTTAGCTATGATGAGTCACACCTCATTAAAGTCATGACCAAATCCTGCATCCATGTGCCCTGACCCTTTAGGTCAGACCCAAGTACCCCCTTGGTACCTTAATTCGTCAACAACCACCTGGTGTGACATCGTAGCCAGGAATCCTCTAAATTCCAAGGCCAACCATCAGTAGTCGCTTGGTACCTTAACTCCTTGAGATTTCATCCCGCAACAGTGAACCTTCAGTTCACGCAGTCAAAGTGTGGTTCCTTACGGGTCCACCCATGCGATTGAAACATTATTTTGATATTCACTCTCCTATCCCACAACGAGTATCTCCACCCTATGGACCTACCGGATCCTTTAAAGTCTCCCTTGAGACTCCATGGATCCCAATATTTCCTTTTTAGACTCTCACAAAGTCAAGAATTCATTAAATCTAGGATTGACCATTTTTAATTATGCTTGCATGAATCACACTTTGAGCTAACTTTTAGGGGCACTCATGCCCTCCACATATTTAATTTTGAAGCCATATCTATTTTCCCATATAGGCCACATCACCATATGGGACCAAATTCTTAAACTCACACCATATCATCATCAAAATCTTCATATTCTTTATTCATTCATGAAATGATTAGTGTCATGAAGATCTTAATAGAGCCTTTGTTAAACCATTTATCAAGAACACCCAAACAACCTCGGGAACACTCACAAATCATGGATCTGTCATACATGTTACATGTAACTTCATATATGATTTAAGGATTCCTTAGATCCAAACTAAGATCCCACTTTCGATGCGAAATCTTCGCCTCTCGCCAAATCGAAGATGAGTGGCTCTACTTCATTCTACCATATACATTAAGCCTTCCCCATTCATCCATCCATCATATACATTAAGCCTTCCCCATTCATCCATCCATGAAACATTAAAAAAAGGACAGACATCTGAAATTATGATTTGAGTGCCACCAAGACAATTTACTTGGACATCAATGGATGGGTTTTTAACAAGGGAAAGAAGTCCCTTCAATGTAGATCTTTCTTGTCAAAGATTGAGGCTATTTTGAAGCTAAAATATAACCTCCACTTTGCACCCAGAACTCATCTCGCCTCAAGCATAAAATGGTGCTCATGACTCATTCTAACACATATCTAATCACCATATTCACAATTTCCATAAAACGCAAGCCTAAAGTCCTAGGTTAGAATTTTCACCATACCATCATCAATCAAGTTAATTTAGGCATCAAGAGATGATTCACACAGAGGAGAAAGGTCCCTACCTTAGGTCCCTTGGTCGAGACCACCAACAAAATCCCGTGGCCGCCATTGCTCCTCTTTCGATGACGGAAGCCCCTACGCCTTCCTAGCACCAACAAGGTCGCCAATATATCCTTAATTTAGCCTTCAACATAAGGGAACCAAAAGCCCCAAAACTTAGGGCAACTCAAAAATTTAGGAATTGGAGATTGGGTTACCCTCAATCGAACTGTTGAAGGCCTCGATCTCCGCTTCTCAAGCTCAGGCCAACCCCCTCCTCTTCCCAAAGTCGCAGCAGCTGCAACAACAACAGTAGCAATAGCACCAGCTGCAATGACAGCAACCGCAACAAGGGCAGCAACAGCACCAGCCGCAACAGCAACAACAGCAGTGCTAGCTGCAACAGCGGCAGCAGCAAAGCAGCAAAGCAAGCAGCAGCTGCAGCGGCAGCTGGAGGCTGATCGACGGTGGCGGGCTCGTCAGCAATGGCAGTAAGATGAGAGGGTGAGGGACGGTGAGGAGGAAGGTAACGTGCTCGCTGGTGATGGCAACAGAAGGAGAGGGAGAGCGATGGAGGGGAAGGGGGCTGGTGTTGGCTTGGAGAAGAAGTGGGGATCCAATGGCTTTTAAAAAAATTAGAGGGTTTTTTTGTGCCTCTCTCTCTCTCTCTCTCATCACTAAAGCAAAAAAAATTTGATCCCCCACACCCCCACCCCCACACACACAACAAAATACCCATTTACAAGTGGGTGGGGGTTCCAAAATTAAATCCCCTTGCCAAGAGGTCCCTCTTATCTTTATTTTTTGGTGCTAACACGATAAAATTATTTCATTATTAACGACCATCACAGGTTTGTTTGACTTTTAATTGACAAATAAAATTTAAACCCTTATAGGTGTCAAGGGTGAGGGTGACAAGGCCTTCGTCGATGATGACCTGCTTGAGTGCCATGATGGAACCCTCGGTAGGGGAGTCACGCGGTTGGATCTAAATTGGAGGAAAGGGGGAGTTAAGGGTGAGGACAGCAACGAGGGAGGGCCAACAAATGCGAGGGATCGACCGTGGACTGTGATGAGGATGCCGTTGCCGGCAAGCCAACCCTCACGGAGGCTGGTGCCAACCTCGAAGGTAGGTGGAGCCAATTGAGGGAGGAGGTGAGGAAGGGTGTGTCGGCGGCGGTGTAGGGGAGGAGAGTAAGGAGGGAGGGGGGAGGGTGGTGGAGGAAGGGGAGTTGGGGGGAGGGGAAGGGGTTAGGGTTTGGGAGGGGAGGTTCTTAAATATTATTGCTAAAGGATGAGAGATGTGGAGGATGAGGAGAAAAGCATCGTCTCCTGTTGCTTCTCCACCAAAAGGGAGAGAATGGTGAGTGTGGGAGCAACGGTGTGGATCGATTGACAGTCGAAGCATTGGTTTGAAGAGATGCACAAGGCTTAATATTAGGAAAATTATAGATAGAATCTTGTATTAACAAATAATAATTTAACAATGAGTATACAATGCTATCAAGAAATAATAGAACAATTTTTTTTCATTGTAAAGATTAACAATGAATATGTAAAATCATTATTATTTTCAAAAGAAAAAATAATGAATAATATAAATCATTATTATGTTTAACGAATATTACTTATCATCGTTATTCATTCATTGCCTTTAACTATTTTTGTTGTAGTATATATATTAAATAATGTGAATTTAAAGATATGTGAATAGTTGCAAATCATTCAAATGGCATAGATGCAGAAGTCCCATAACAAATTTTTGTATTCAAAAAATGAAATTAAGTAGAAAAAAAAACTAAGAGAAGAATCTTACTCAATTTGTCTCTGGGGTATTCAACATCACAATGAAGAATTAAGACGTTTGTGTTGTAATTTTTTTGGAGGATAAAATAATTCCATTAATGATGCAAAATTATCAAATATTGGAACTAACTGTCTTTTTTCGGAATTAGTGAACTACGAAATTGGATTTTCTAAATAAAGAGGAGAAGATATAATAACTAAAATCAAATGATGGCTTACGGAAGTTCAAAAAAAAAATAAAAATGCTGACTTGGGGATATCCTCTAAACAATACAAATTTAAGAATATATCTGCTTTTGAAAACGATTCTAACAACGCCCACGCAAAACTTTGATGTATCATCCTACTTGAGGAAAAAAAAGAAAGAAAAAAGAAAAAAAAAAAAAAGACATATACCTCAACCATGTCTACCTGACTGAAGCCGTGCAGGAGTTATTTGTCTAAAAAACAAAAAGAAGCCACTTAGGAGTTATTCGTCCAAACAAAAAAACCAAAAGCCGCGTAGGGCTACAATTAAGTTAAGCCTACAAATTAACGGCATCCTCGCCACAATTAAGTTTGACCCCTCTCAAATTAACGTGCTGCTAAGCCTACAAAGACTTGGCGTCAACGGTAACGTGTATCTCGAAATTGCATAGAAAAATAACGGGTTCCTCGTTGCAAGAAATGGCAACGTTACCCACTTATGTCAATTAAGTTAATATTTTATTAGATATGAGTGCGAAAATATTTGTTGTAATGTATTTTAATATATGATCAAAATTAAATAGTTAAAAATAAAAATTAATTAATTGTAAATTAAGTAAATTAAAATATATTAATTAAAAATAATTTTTCAATCAATTAAAAATTAAAATATAATAATTGAAAATTAAAATTATAGCAGTGGATTTTATCTTTATATCAGTGATAGATACTATGTTGTAACATTATTATTGTTATTATTTTTTACTGTCTTATTATGTGATGGGTATGCAAAATATTACCATTATATATATTATTTTGTTTATTCTTTGGCACAGTTGTTAACGGTGAAGCTTCTGAGAAATAGAGGAAGAACGTGCGACTCTCATCCCTCCGACGACTCCATCTCCCCCTCTCGTACGTTTAAATGTATTGGTAATCCTTGAAGTATTCCTCCTCCTCCTCTTCTTCCTCTCATCGAGCTCATGGAACAAAACAAGCATGTGATCTCAATGCCTCCTGAGCTAGACGAAGGAATGGAGTTGAGGATGAACAAATTTGCGGCCCAGGAGACGCCATCCGGGGATGCCCCCACCATTTACAAGGTCCCTCCGAGCATCCGGCACGGACACGAGGATGCCTACGACCCCAAATGCATATCCATTGGCCCCTTCCATCTCCACAAGTCCGAGGAACTGAAGCAGATGGAGCCACTCA
Organism: Thalassia testudinum; assembly: GCA_037157565.1. Classification (NCBI taxonomy): domain Eukaryota; kingdom Viridiplantae; phylum Streptophyta; class Magnoliopsida; order Alismatales; family Hydrocharitaceae; genus Thalassia; species Thalassia testudinum. The sequence goes on along the minus strand of JAZHRO010000058.1, from coordinate 8,873,121 downwards.
AGTGGAGGTACCTCAGAGACCTCCTCATCCAGAGGAGCGCCGATACCAACTCCATAACAAGGTAAGTGGGTGTCGTCCGACCACTTAAGGAACAAGCACGAAGGAAGTACTCTGTGGAGGTCGAACTCGACTCGATTCGACGAGTTCGTCGAGATGCTTGTTCTCGATGGCTGCTTCATTCTGGAGTTCCTCCTCAGGCGAGCCACGGGGAGCATGGGCTCCCCTTGGAAGGATGCCAAGTGGAACCTCCCATTCCTAAGGCACGACCTACTTCAGCTCGAGAACCAAATCCCCTTCTTCATCGTCCAGATCCTCTTCGACAACACCGGTAACATCCCTCACCCCACCCTCACCGAGGAAACCACCGATCCGCCCCTCACCCTTGTAGATTTGGCTCTGCACTACCTCGCCAAGCGTAAGAAGACAATAGTGGATTGTGAGGGCTCCCGGATACTGCATCTCCTTCACCTGCACCACATGTGCCAGGTGATGCCCGTCTCTCCCAATCGGAACCAAAACTCGAATCCCAAACAGAAGAAAAATCTCATGAAGCAACTACGGAGATGCGTGTTCTGCCACCTCACCGCAGGAATATTTTTCATGATCTCCTTGCTACATATGTGCAAGCGGCCAAGGCATGTCTGGAAGAACGAGGGAGCACGGACGGCCCCGAGGGCAATCCCGTCGGCGAGGAGGCTCAAGGAGGCCGGGGTGAGGTTCAAGCAGAAGAATCAAGGGAAAGGGAAAGACTGCTGCCTTGAGCTGTCCTTCACAGAGGATGGGGAACTGGAGATACCCTTCTTGTCGGTGTGACAAAGCTCCATCTCCTTCCGCAACCTCATCGCCTTCGAACAGTATTGCGGTCAAGTCAATGGGCAGTACTTCACGGCATACGTGGTGTTCATGGACCAGATCATCGACACCTCCGAGGACATCGCGATACTGGAGAAGTACAAGATCGTAGAGAGCAAGCTTGGGAGCGACGAGGAGGTGGCCACCTTGTTCAACGACATATGCAAGGGAGCGTGTGAATGCGCACTGCGAGTCGGATCGGAGTCGATGGAGGGTGGAGCTCGTCCAGGGTTACTTCCACAACCCTTGGGCAGTTGCATCCATCGTCGTAGCTACTTCAATACTGGTATTCACGGGTATACAAGCCATTTATTCGATGGGGTCATATAATGAGGACAAAGGGGCTAATAGCTAAGATTATGTAATTCTACGGCACATGTGATTTTACTTTCAGCGTTTGCAAACATATTTGTCGTAGCTCAGTCCGGTGACTGTACAATAATATTAATTCTCGTAAAGCATTGGCTATATTTTGTAAGGATGTAGATATAAAAATATAAAAATTGACATGTTTGGAATGCATTGATATAATATATTGGTATAAAATTATTATAAATCATTTTATATAGATATAAAATTATTCAAAATCATCCGTCAAAAGAGGGATTTATACCCTTGTCACCTTACTTTATGCTAATGACATCATCTATTTCACTAATGGTGTTGCTTGAAATCTTAAGAAGCTTCTTAACTTCATAGAAGTCTTTTAGAATTCCTCCAGGCAAATTGTTACCAAGCACAAGAGTTGTTGCTTTATTAGCAAGAACTTTCCCTCTGGTTGCTTGTCTCAACTCCTTAGCATCTCTGGATGACCCCTAGGATCCTTACCTTTCACATATTTAGGTAGTCTAAGTTTTCAAGGCCATGCTTATTGTTCCTACTTTCAACCTCTTGTTGAAAAGATCTTAAGCAAGCTTGCTGGATAGGGAGCTTCTTTGCTATCTTTCGGAAACCATCTCCACCTCATTAAGCATGTGTTGGCTTTTATCCCAATTCATGTTCTTTCTATTCTTGATGTGTCCCAACAAATTATTCATCATCTCAACTCAAATTTTGCTAAATTCTTTTGGGGCTCTTCTGAGTTTGGTCCTACTACCTTGCAAGCCTTTCTCATGGTCCTTAAAATGAAGAGAATGTGGCAAATCACCTTAATAGATCCCTTATTCCAAGTTGATGCGAAACCTGTATGTATCCCTTAAGGACATTAATGTAATGGTTTGCAATGGCTGATTGATGTGTAATGTGGATAATGTGTAATGGTGTTGGTTGTTGAGATAATGATGTGCTGTAGTATGTTGTGATTTGAAACACCATGAGTGTCATTGTGGTAAGTTGTATGGAATACCAGTCATTACAACCATTATTATTTACTTATCTAATTTTTACTAGTTTTATTCCAGGTCGTTCACTGGGAGGAAATTATTGAATTACATCGCTCTTTGATCTCAAAATTATCCTCTAATTCCAAAAAGAAGATTTACATCTTATTAAAGAATGAATGAATGTGGACATGGTTTGCCTACTTACTAAGAATTAATTGTAATGCTTGCAAAAACTACTACAAACAAGCACCAACCAATTTATCACTATACTTTAAACTATGTCTTTACAAGTTATAGTATTAATACTTACATGAAAGTACACAATCGACTAAGATTATATAGTATATTAACTTAACTTACTAGTCTGATACCTACAGTAACACATACAATAGTTATAGTGACAGATATAAGTGTCGCTAGATCCCAGAAAATAATATATACAAACTCAAGGAGGGAAACTAGGGTCTGTAGAGACGATTATGGTGACGTTTTATTCTGTTAGTAAATGTATGAGTTACTTTACATGAAAGTAATTGGCTATACTACGTATACATATATACATATATTTATATTTCTTTTCTATGTGTATTTACTTACGTATGTACATCTTCTCTCTCTCTTCTGCTTCACACTCATCTTCATCAGATGTTCTTCTTCTTCTGTGTTTTCATTCTGCCTTAGTGAATTTAACACGTCGTGGCTGAGAGGCACTTACTATCGTCATTAGCTCTCTTTAATTAGTTAAAAATGTGTTTAATTTGTGGGCGCGCTTTTCGAGGGATACACAGCACCCAGAGGGTGGGACCAAACCTCTACTAAGCGCACCCTAATTCTCATTAGGTCGCTTAATTACGTTATTCTTAACTCAGCACAGGGCCTTCTCAGCTCCACTCACACACACCTCTCTCCAGGCCCCCGACCCCACAGATCAAGCTCAGAATGCTCAGAATATGCTCAATATGTATATATGACAGTGCGATTGTTTCAAGTGCCTGGTGCCCGTGACAACTGCACTGTCTAAACACAAATTCTATATAAATCGCTGCGCGCGGTTTGCAGTGCACGATGTGGCGCTATTCGAGCGCCACATCTGAACTGAAAAACACGTGTAGCTATGGGCTGGAAGAGATTTTGGCCCTCAATTCGAGGGCCATAATTTATTTAAAAAATAAAAATAAATTATGGAAAATAAAGTATTTACATAATACTATATAATTGTTCAATTAATTTGAAATTTTAATTAGATTTACTATATAAATAAATTCAGTAAAGTAGCCTATTTTTACACACTGATTTTGGTGTTTTCTTGGTTAATTGCTTATAAATTAGTTACTAGATGGTCTAATTGAACTCATACAGAGTTAGAATACATACATAAGTATTTTATACACATTTTTATTATATTTTTATGAATTAATGTATGTGTTATTTACATTTAAATAGCAGTTTTAATTGTTCTGCTTATAAATTAAGTTAAACTTAATATAATCAGGTATAAATATACTTAAATTAGCTTAAATTACTTAAAGTATATTAGTCTTAGTATACAGATTCAATTTAACTTAATTATAATTCTAAATTACTAATTTAACTAATTTAATTTAACAACTTAGCTATAAACTTAATAAATTCATTATTTATTATTTATAAAGGATTAAATTAAGATAAAAGATTTTATTTACTTATAATCTACATATACATAGATATATATATATAGTTTTATAGTTTAACTCTCTTAATTATACTATTTACTGCTCTAGTTAGTTTAATAATACATATAAATTAGTTCAATTTATATATATTTATATAATTATTGTATTTATTGTCTAAACTAGATCTAAAACCTAAATTACAGTATTCATTATATTTACATAGTTAAGTATACAGTATATATATATACACACTACCTATTTACATATGTAGCCTAGTATATAGCTTATGTCTATATAAGTATGCTTGATATACACAGTAATATATATGTGTATATATATATATATATATATATATATATATATATACATATATACATTTTTACTTTTGGTTCTTTTGGGTGTTTCTTTTTATTGTTGTTGCAGCTCTGAAAGAGTTAGGAGAGAAGAAGGGAAGAGTTAACTGAGGAGAGAAAGAGGCTTGTTTCACTGTCTTTTAAAGTTTTTAATCCTTTTTATCCTGTTTATGATTGCCTTCTTTCTATATAGCACAAAATTTAGGATGTATTTACCCATCTTAATCCTGCCCTTAGTTAGGTTTCCAATTTTAAAACATGTTTGGGTGGTGATTTTTTACTAAACTAGCTGACACAATTGAGAAAGAATAGACATGTATGCACAGAAATTAGAGTTCAAGTATTGAAACAAGAAAGTTTGTATACATATGAAATGAAATACAATCAACTGTCAGCTAAGATCATAATAGAGTCTACAGGGAAATACATTAGAACCTATCTGCTGCAACTTATAATAACTAGATAGTAGCAGCAACAAGACCTTCCAGACCCTGCAGCAGCTCAAGTTACTGTACAAATGGTCTAACTGCTGCTGCCGTTAGTCCATTTGAGATGAAATGTGAGTTAGAAGAGAAAAACATGTAGCTGCAAGATGCAGCACTTTGCTTTGTCTACTGGGATCAGAGTCAAAAAATCCAAACTGAAAAGAAAATCTCTCTCAATCCCCAATCTAACAAGGGTTTAATTTCTCACTAAAATCACTAAGTACCCTAATTCAAATGCCAAAAACCCTCATCAAAAACTTCATTTAAGATTAAATCCACGAATATCACTGAATTAACTCTTCCTAATGCTATGGACAGCATGAAGGAAGGTTTAATTCAGTCAATTAAAGCCCTTAGTTCAAATCCCAGTTTCTAAAACCTTAAGGATTATTGAAAACTCCTTAGGTTAGGAAATCACCAAACAGCCATTCAAAGCACACTCATGAATGCAAGATCAGACTTCAAATCACTACAGTGATTATCCTTAGATCTGACTTGCATTCACTGCATTCAAAACTTTATCAAATCAGATCTATGTATGGCTCTTCTGAGATGATTTCTATCACCAGAAAACCTCTCAGGTTCCTTGCCAACAATGAATTCAAATCAACTTCATTCAATTTGTCAGATCAGGCAGTAAAACCAAATTGAAAGAAAAATCCTTAAAATCCAAATTGAGGAGAAATCTGACAAACTGAAAATTTCAACCCAAAATCAGGGGCTTTTGTGACCAAGAGTGAGGTGAGTGGGAATCCCCTTAAGTGCTTGTTGACGCCAATTTCAGATCTGAGGTTGAAAACCAATCAGATCTGAAATTGGGTCAGAGTGTATGGGTGGAAAGCGAGAAAACATGTCATGGAAAATCAGAACTAGATATAACAGTATGGAGAGGTAGAGAATTTGAAAACATGGTTATATGAAATCTTCCCCTCTGATCTGGAATGATCAGAGGAGGTGAGGGGGGGAAATTAAAGCCTAATTCTACTACTACAGCTACTTTATCCTACAGCGAAATTAAACATTACCAATTACATTAATTCTACTCTAAACTACTTAACTACAGCTAAAACTAATCTGCAGAATTATAAACCTATTCTAATAGGAAGAATGGGACCTATGGGTCCTTAGCCAGTGGCTAAGGAGGAAGAAGGGAGGAAGATGACTCCAGCGGAGGGAAGAGTCTGCTAGTGAGGCTCCAGGGTCGTCCTCAGGTGCTACGAAGTCCTTAGCGATGAGGAGGTCGAGAGAAGGTGATGATTTCACAGCCGGTGGCTGTGAAATCAGAGACTGGATGGGGAGGAGGAACTGGAGTGGACGAATGATCGCTAAGAGGTGGAGGGAGCGATCCCTTGCGCGCGACACCACTGAGGTGCTTAAGTAGCACACTCAGTGGCTGAGATCACCGCGCAGGTGAGGATAATCAAGATGCAACCGACGGCGAGGATGAGAGGAGCGGAGCGCGGGCGAGTTATACTCAAAATCTGACCGTCAGATGAGATCTGGGGAGAGGGGTGATCGCACGCGCCGAATCGCGCGAAGCTTCCATTCAAATCTAATTGCAGATCAAGATCATGAAGAGCGACGGACGGCTGAGATTGGACGTGTTCTTCGCGCGCTTCAGTGCGTGCGAAGAGCAGCAGGCCATTCTCTGAAATAAAGGAAAATTGCAGACAGACCCTTGAACAAAGGGGTAGAAGAATTGCGTGCAGGCCCATAAGTGAAAAGAACTACAACCGGAAGGGCCTTGCAGCCTTTCAAAAGGGTCCCTGCGGCTTACAAGTAGGTCCAAAGAGGAGTTTTTAAGGGCGAGAGTGTAATGCATGAAGGACCTAAGTGTAAACTACCTATTTCATAACTTAAATGATGTCCAATTGCCTTCAAATTTTTATATGTGCTTAATTGAACATTTAAGACATTAATTATACTTCTGATTTGGCTTTTCAAACTTATTGATGTGTTCAATTGACGCATGGATCATCATTTGTACTTTGCTTTTAGAATATCTCTTTTTGTGACCTAATTATGAAGTTTTAACACAGAGTAAAGGTTTTAGGCATTTTTCTTTAATTCCCACACTTAACCCTTTTTATCTCTTAATTTGATGTTGTTTTACTCAGTGTCTAGCTTAACTTCAGCTTTTTAGCCATGATGAGTAGCCACTCATCAGACATGCGCTACATTCACCTCCAAACTAGATGGCACCTCTTTTATATTGCTTGAAGGGAAGCCACCCTTATATAGCCTAGGAAATTTAAGAGGGCAACATCAGCTTATAGATGGACCACTAGATTGGGAGCTCTCCTCTTTGAGAATATCTTCCTACTGGTTTTTCCCCTCCTAGTTTCACCATTAAAGAGACTCTTAGCTCACTGCAAGACTTTCCTCTTTGGGGATTTCCTCCTACAACCTTGATATCTCAACTAAGTTGCCTTACTCATTCTGATAATTCTAATTGCTCAATTTGGAAGGATGTTGGTCATTTTACCACCTCTTTTTCCTATAAGCTTCTAGAGCAACCTTCTCCCTTGTGCACTTGGGGCAAAACTACCTGGAAACTCTCTTTGCCTATGAACCTTATCATGCATCTGTGGAAATTTCATAATTAAAGGCTTCCCACTAATGACTTGGTTAGATATTGAGTTATTCCTCTCACCTCCTGTTGCTACTATTGCCCCGACAATTCCCAAATTAAGTTGTTCCAATACCACTTTTGTCAAAATAAAGCTGTTAAACTTGTTCATAAATGGGTTGGTATTAAGGTCTACCTTCCCCATCCCCTTCTTGAGGATCTTCTCATGCTTTTCAACCATTCATCTACTAATTCTTTCTTCTTAAAGAAGGCTTTAACTACTGTTGTTTTTGTTATATATTCATGCTACCTTGTCCATCTGAAATTGTTCCAAAAATGTTAATAGCAACGCTACTACTTGGAAAGGGCATTTTGAAAGGTTATGATATAACTTTGATATGAGATCCTAGATTATGACTATTCACCCTTCCATTTTTTGTCTTCATTGGATTCATCTCCCTAACGACTTCAAAATTAACTATATATGCCACCCTATTGAGACTATGAACTATAATGCCCCAAAATTTAGGTTCCAAGTTATTTCAAAACCTATCACATTGTTTCAAAACAATTGGTACATGTTAGAGTTAGGTTGGTTCAAAACACCTAGTAAAATGCAAAAAGTGTGTGTTTTCAGTCAAACCTTAGTTATATCTTTTCAAAATGGGTCACATTTAGTATCGTTGGATTCCTATTATTGCAAGCCTTCGAATAGTTCTTGTTTTATACAAATCTAAGATGTGTAGCTCAAGTTATGTGAAAAACAATATGAATGGGTTTGAGGAATAATTAAACCAACATCTAGGGGCATTTTGCCCAATACTTTTTATCATAAACCTAATCCGGGTTTAGCAGCCTATAAAAATCCTAATAATTAATATTCTTTCCCATCATTAATTAATACCTTCTAGTAGAATGTTTATCAAGAGAAAGGGAAGAAAGAATAGAAGAGAAAGGAGAGAGAGAGGAGTGTCAATGCATGAGGGATGCATAAGATGAGTGCAGGGTGTGTTTGGATGTGGGGACAAGTGGACAAGTAGGCATGAGAAAGGGGGTAACCGACCACGTGTGGGCACGTCTGAACTAGCATGTGGTGCAAATCCCACCACAACTTATGCAATAGGTGGTCAACAACGATCCTTAGCGCATGCGTGGTGTGTGCCAATCGAGGGTGGACATGTAGTAGCGGATCGAAAGGGAAATACGACACTGGTGCAAGTGAATCAGTTTGATTTAGGACCCCCTACACCTATTTTGGCCTATTTAGGATTCAAACAACCTTCATTTTTTGCAAATAAAGTATTGTTGGAATCGTCTCGATGAGTACTAGGTGTCCCAAAATCATTTTTGAAAATTGTTTCACACATTAAAATTTAAGAATGTATTCTAACATGTATCGGACTTGATTTTTGGCTTGTTTGACCTAGGTTCTTCACCCTAGAGCATTTGTGGAGTACAAAGGTGCCTAGAACAATACCCCTAGGTCTCCTTTGCATATTTCAAAGTTGTCACGACCCCCTGGCAACGTTAGGTGGAGTAATTGATGGTAATGCCATCATAGGCCTTAACTAGTCAAATTAGTCAAGTTCATATGGTAAATGCTCCTAATTAATCATCTGAGGGTCACAATTTCACACTAATCTAATTTGGGGAGAAAATAAGAAACCATGATTAATTCTACCATTTTAACAACACATCACAAGTGCAGATTAACCACGGGGTTAGTTAGGAGTTAATCAAAGGCTAATTGAGCATAAAAGTCTAAAAAGTGGGTTCACATTGATTGAATCAGGGATTCACGCATTTCGAGGATAAAAATAGTATTGAAAACCCTAATTATCAATCCCACTTAAATTGAAATCATTTTCTTCAAGATAAAATTAATATAAACCTCCTAAAAATCATTGAAAAATATTTTAAGAGGTTTAGTACCTTTCGTTTGACTATCTGAACTTATTTTTACCTAGAACAGAGTTTTAGACAAGAATTTACCTTGATTTTAGGCTTCTCTTCAATTTACTCAGTCAAACGTGGTCAAAACTCAAATCCAAGTTCACCATTAGATTCCTTGGGTCCAAATTAGGTTAAAACCAAAATTTGGACCTAATCAGAGTCCATCTTGACCTAATTTGTATTTTAGCCCTCAAAAACTCTTTCTCACACTTGTACCCCTAAGTTTCAAGTTTATTACAAATGGCCCCCTATCTTTGTCATCATTTTGACATCTAGGTCCTTTTCACCATTAACATGTGAATGCATTTGCAGCCGACCTTCGAGAGAGGAAATCTCTCTCAAATCAACATCAAATCCCTTCAAAATTGGAGGGATTATTGTTTAGATGATAGGGAATCCAACCAACCCTATTTGAGAGATTGAAATTGATCCTAGAGCTTAGCTGAGCTCAAGGAATTCGAGGAACTTTTTCCTCCAAAATCGAGACCCAATGTTACGAACACAGCATCTGACGCAGTTAAGACGTCTGGGAAGTGGCCCAGACGTCTGGAACCCTTCCTAGATGTCTGGTATTAAATTTTTTCGGCATACGAGTTCGCATCTGTGCGCCTGCGCGCGGAGACTGAATCCGCCGCCTTCGTTCTGCTCCCTCTCTCCCTCCCTGCAGACGCACCGCTTCTCTTTTCTCTCTCCCCGCGCTGCCTTTATATAGCACCGCCCTCTCCCTCAACCTCACTCCACCGCCTTCTCCTTCTCCTTCTCTCTGCCAGCGCGAGCGAGCGAGCGGGTGCGGCAGCAGCGGCTGCAACGAGCGTGTGGGAGGGAGGAGTGTCGTGGGAGGAAGAAGAAGGCTCGACAGCGAGGTGCGAGCTTGCCGAGGCAGCTAGAGCCGGCCGGCGGAGGAGCAACGAGCGTGAATTGTTGCGAAGGGGCTGCTGCAGTTCGGGCAGCAGGCGGACGCGGCACAGCGCGGCCGTGCGTCGCGGGCGGAGGACGAACCGAGTTCTGATTCTGGGAAAATTTCCCAGAATCAGACGTCTGGACTTATGTCCAGACGACGCGTAGGACATCTGGAGGAAGATCCAGACGTTTGACAAGTATAATATTTTCCTACTTCCTTTTACGCGTGTACGGCCATGCAGCCGTCCGTCGCTTCTTCTGCACCTTTTCGTGATGAGAGTGGTTGCGTGTGTGCGCAGGTGTTGTTCGGGAGGGCGCGAGGGCTCGCCATCCCACACGAATCAGACGTCTGGCCACGGTACCAGACGACGGAGAGGATCTCCAGACGTCTGGGGTGACAATCGAATGTCTGGAAACTAAGGCCAGACGATCCAGCGGGCTTTTGGACATCTGAAGGACTGCGCAGACCGAGGTATGACATGATCAACCTTTTAAGATGTCTAGAAGAGGTTCCAGACATCTGATTTTCGACAGATTCGTCGTTTTTGACCCGTTTCGAGCCCGTTCGGAGTCCGTTTTCCGCGTTTTGAGTTGCGTTCTTTCCAGATTTATTTTCTCTACCTGTTTACAGTAACTGTATACTGTTATGAGAAACTCCTTGTGATTGATCCTTGTGTTAGGACCCCATTCCGTTGCTGTTGTGGGGATTGCGGAGGCATGCGGGATTGCCGACCACGCCCCCAGTACTCCCAATTTTGCAGGTAGAGTGGCCCTTTAATTTATTTAACAAAAATTGTACAATTATGAAACAACTAATAGAGTCTAGGGCATTGCATGAACCCTAGGACTGAGAAATTAGAATGAATGATAGATCCTAGTGTATTGCATGAATCCTAGGACTGGAAAACTAGATTGAATGCTAGATCCTAGGGTATGGCATGAATCCTAGGACTGGAAAACTAGTTGATTATATAAACATTTCAGTCTTGGAAAAGTGGAAAGGAAATGATAACTGCCTATAAATTGGTTAACAGCTGCCTGTTATAAATGGATAATTATGGTTGAGAATATAAATTGTATGGATATAAAGCTGGAACGGTGAAACCTAAATTGGCTGAGTTAAAAGAGCATGAATCTTAGGGGAATTAGGGGTAGAACTCCTGGAAAGTGAATGGAATAGAATTGGGGAAGTGAACTGACCCTTGAGTACGGAGTACCAAGGAGAGCAACTGTCCCCCTGTTTAGTGCATAGCGGAGCTAGCCACCCAGGGACCCGGGGTTAGGACTGGCCACTTTGTACCAACTTTTGGCCCTCGTGTACACAGTATCGAGGAGAGCTACTAGTGTAGGGAGAGCACTAGCTACCCCATGAGCCCCGGGGTTCTGCTAGCTCTCCTACACCAACTTGTTAGGCCCACTGGGCAAACCAGGGTAGTCAGGCGAGGGTGCGTGGACTGTGGAGGGGCAAGACCCCTGTTTGGTTACTGTGGAGGGGCTGGACCCTTGTTACTGAGAGGGCTCTGCCCTATACTGGTTTCGTGCTGTACTTTTAGCGCACCCGTTAACGGAAACGACTGATCGCGTGCCAGTGCGGGGTAGCTACCCGTGCGTCTATCGCGTGTGCCGTAGTCACCATTACGTCTGTCAGCAACCTTGGGGTGGTTGACTGAGGGTAAGACCACCACGGAGGACTCTCCCGGCCAGGGGAGTACCACGTGTTACTTCTACTTTTCGGAAAAGACTGCAATTATGATCATTCCCACGAGGAACATTCAAGATCAAGAGAAGGATATGAGAAATAAATCAACAGTAAATAAATGGAAAGATATAAATAAAGTAAAAACATAACAGCTACTGTCCACTTTACTGCTTCTTCTAACTTTTAGTTGCCACTCTACTCAGCGTTTCGCTGACGTGTCACCCTTGTTGCCTTTTCAGGACTAGGTGTTGAGCAGCCAGAGTCAGCGGCTGCAGAGGGCACTGGGCCTAGTAGGGTCCAGTAGGGTTACCTGTAGTACTTACTGCACTTTCTTTCCGCTGTAGTGAGTAGTTTTCTGTTGCTCCTTGTACTCTCTTTAATGTAAGCTTCATGTCATGTACATGTTTATTTCTCTACTATTGTGGTGGTGTATGCTGTAGTATTTCCTTTCTTTACTGCTGTACTTTGTTACTGCTAGTTATATACATGGTGAATGTGATTTATTTTACTACTCTTTTGGTTACTTTCTCGTTGGACGACTGGGTCTTGGGATTAGTCGAGTCGGTCCGATTCTCGTGTCTCGTAGGGATTCGGGAATCGCATCGTTACACCCAATCAAGGTCGTTTCTTCATTTAGAGCTTGTATTTGAGCTCTATATAAACTCCTCGAAGTCCCATGGTTCAAACCAGCCAAGAAATAAGCCGAAATTGATTGCACAGCAATCATGGGGCCTAATCAACCTAAATAATGTCTGAACTTAGCTTAAATTGTGGATATTGCACTCATATCTTGCATATCATGCATTGCATCAGTCTATTTAGAATAAGATGAGATATCCTACTAGTTAATGGTTTTTATTGCTATTTGCAAATAATAAAGTGATCCAGGATGGAGATAGTGGAATAAAGCAATAAAGGAAGAAGAAGACTGATCCAGATAAGAGGAGTGAGGAGGATAGCCTTATCCCTACCCTTAGAAACCCTAGGACAGCCTTCCCAAACCCAAAATAACCTCCATTAGGGCACCTTAGCCTCAAAACCCAAACATGGATAGCACTATCCATGTTCTTATCCACCCTATCCCTCTCCCAAACACTTAGGAACCAAAACCAACCTTAGAAAACCTAAAACCCACTCTCCAGCACCTTTTAAGACGTCCAGACATCTGTTTGGACGTCTAATTTCTGCAGAATAACAATCTAGGAAGGCAAAACTCATACTGACACAGAATTGGATGTCTAATTTAATGTCCAGACATCCAATTTTGTAACATAAGACATCTGACCACTGTACTGGATGTCTGATACTGCTTTCTGGTTCCTGATTTTGGTGTTGGAAGCCCTAGCTTGCCTATTTTGACCTAGGAACCCCACCGGACACCCTAGGAAACCTAAGTAGAGACCTCCTAAGCCTCGTCCACTATCCATATCCCTACTTGTCTTATCCCTAACCCAATTGAACCATCCCATACTTAATTGAGTGCATCTACAGTTGATTGGGTGCACCCGAACCTAATTAGATCCACCCAGGATCTAATTAACTCTTACCTATTAGGGTTACCCTAGCCTAATCACATGCACACATCTAATTAGACTTGACCTAGACCTAATTAGGTCCACTCCTACCTAATTAGGTCCACACCCACTTAATCTAGATTGACCCAACCTATTTAGCACCTAATCCTACCAAAACCCACAACCTAGCACTACGAAAAATACACACCCACACACATGCGCACACCTTCCCATTTTACTCCCACCAAACCCATTCACACTCTCTTGGAAACCCTAAAAACTTGTGTCAAACCTAGATCCAAAAAATGTGGCATTGGCTATTTTTGGAGCCACCAAAAGTGGCAACCAAATTGAGCCTTCCATAAGGGCAAAGAGAGAGCTACGAAATTGGACCATCTCCATACACTCTCCCATCCATACTCTCCACTCTAAACTTGCTTCCACCCTCCAAAACCTTAAGGCTGTCCTCGTCATCCTCCTCCAAGGCTCCATGGACGGCTAGCTAGAGAAGCTTCTCTCCAAACTTCAATGATGGCCATTGGTAGAGAAAGGGAGCAACACCCTCCTCTCTCCACTTGGGTGCACTCGCCCCCATCTTCTTCTTCTTCTTGGATGGCCATGAAGGCTCACCCATAGCCTCTTGTGGCCAACCATCTCTTTTGGTAGGTGTGTAGACGGGTTTGCATACCCAAGGTCTAGCCTACACCCTCACACAAGGCCGATGGCCCTAGTGGCAACTTTCTGGTATGAGGGATTTTCTTCTATTTATATGCTTTCTAGTGTAGATGATATGTGATAATTTTTTTTATGCATAAATAATTTCATGATGTTTCTATGATTTATTGTCCTCATGTTTGCTTGCCTATATGACACTTTGGTTTATTCACACCATGCATGGCCAACATGGCCTCATTTAGATGCACATAGTCACTTAGGCTTTTGCTAGTTTATCTAGATCTAGGTTTCAATTCGCCTTTCAAAATAAAAAATAAAAAAAAAAAAGACAAAAATAGTAGCTTAGGTTAGATTTAGGTTATAAAAGTCGATCCAAATCTCAATTCGTTTTCACGCCTCCCAGAGACGAACGACTGGGATTCAAGTTCTAAAAAGAATAAAGATCTATGCGAGTTTCGTTATCACAAATATCTTTGATGAGTGGTTTTTGTGACTATACTACGATTTCCAACGATTTCAAAATACGCGATTTCCACGCTCGTCAAATGGCGCTGTTGCTGGGGAGGCAACGCATGAGTTTATATTTGGATTTGTTTAACATTTTATTGTTTTGATTGTAGGGGTGTCAAGATGAGGATCCACGCATACATCGACCTGTGGTGAAGACTGCAGGTATATTCTTCATCCTCCATTTGTTGCTTTCTTAGGTTAGAAAAAAAAAACTATATATATATAAATTCAAATTCAAATTCAAATTTTCATATTTGAATTTAAAAAAAAAAATTCTTTGGTGTGTGTTTTAACTTGGAAACTATTTTAAACACACCAAAAATCAGATTTGGAAATCTTGCTAGCAAATATTGACAACTTAAAAAATTTGTTGCCGTTAAATTAGGAGTCCAAAAATCTTGAGATTCGGTCTGATATTAGGTTTTCAAACCATATTTCAAGCGCCACCTTTTATTTGGAAAAATTCCACTGTACAAATTTTAAAAATTCGCACAGTGGAAGGGGGTCAGAACACTCTACACTCTGATTTTATATAACTTTAAACGTCAGTTTTGACCTCTACACAAATCAAATCTCTTTGAAATTTGTGGGGTTGGAAAGCCACTGAAACATAGTTATTTTTATAAATTTTCAAGAATTTTGGATTTCGTTTGGTACTATTTCAAATTGAATTACTCGTAGGGGGTCTATCTGGCCTGTTTGAGCTTCTGACACTAAGAAAATCTTGAAAAATTGCACGAAGCAGTAAAAATCTTAAAAAATTATTCCCTAAAAACTTATTGAAAGAAGAAAATCTCTACCAAATTTCATATTATTTTGATTTATGTATTGATTTGGGGAGTGATTTCAATTCAGACTAAGGTTTGACTGCTGATTGTTAGAAGAAGCATAAACCCTAGGTAATTCACATTAGGGTTTAAATTTAGAGACCCAAAACAAACCTGTTTGAGCTTGATTTGGGTGTGATTGCATGAGAAGGGAGTTGTTGTGATTGGTTGTTTTCCCCTTACCCACTTGAATTGAAATTGATCTACATTTCAACTTAGGCAACCAATTAGGTCTATTTCACTTAGTAGTGGTGCATTAGGACCATTGTTTTTCTTGACTGGGTCGCACCACTTGTACCTTATTGGACTTAAAAGCATCATATAGACCTATCTGATATTAGGGTTTCCACACTAGGGTAGAGCACATTTGCATGTCATACTTAAAGGAAATTCATATAACAATTGAGATTTGCAAAACCTGTTGCGTGCTTCATTACAACCTTGTTTGAATTGACCTAAACAAGGAAACCCTAAAAGAAAAAAAAATTAATACAAGCACTTGAATCATAAAATCCACTACACCAATTAAAGCTTGTATTGAAAATCCTTTGTTATGCATTTCACACTCTAAATCTAATTTTAAGGGCAACACCCCCAATCGCCCAATCAAATTCCAAGAGCACTCTAAGCCCAAGCCTAAAACTAAGTAGACGTGTCTTAGGCAGGACTAAATTACTTGGTAACTGAAATTTGATGAGGTAAAAACTAAGGCCTTGTCTATTTGGACCAACTGGTGACAAGAAAGGTCGGTGTGGTAATCGCGTTAACCTTTAGTGGTGTCCTATCGTGCGGGGTGCCTTAGGGGGTCCCACCAATCTGGCCAGCCAAGTAATTCAAGGGTTGGTTCAACCCAGTTCCATCTCAGGATACCAGGTTTAGATCCAATTAGGGTACACAATTTAAGGCTAGCTTGTTTGCTTGATTTGGGGCTCTCTCATCTTCCTTGCTAGGCCTTTGCCTTAATTCCACCAGCCTCTTGTAGCTGGTTTGGCCTTCCTGAGGAAGATTATCTCTTATCTTTATCCGCATCTTTTCTCAAATATCCATGCAACCATATCATTCTTTTGACCCTCAAGGTCCTCCATCTCCCAACCCAACCATGATTTCGACTCCTCCTGGTTGGGAGACTCATCCTAACCAGCTGGGATATGGTTATCCTTATCCCCCATCTTATTTAGAACCTAAATCTCATGTATCCGACCCTTATCTAGATTAGAACCAATTGAAGGCCATAGTTGCTGAATTCCGGGAATATAACAAGGACTATACAAATCAATGTGCCAAGCTCCTGGAGCAAATTAGACAATCCCAGGCACAATCTCAATCTTATCACTCCTCCCAAGGACAAGACACTTGGAACAACCAGCCTAGTGGGTCTAGTGACCCATATTTTGGATCCACTAGCTACTCTACTGATTCTTGCTACCATGGGGAGGCATCCTGGACTTAGCCAACCCAAAAGGCACCTTTGGACCTAATCCATGATTTGGGTAGATCAATTGAGGAATGCACTATTTCTGATACACCTGTACCTGATGAGATATCTCTAAGGAATTGGAATAATGGATCACAAGTACAGGACCACATAACAGGTTCTCAATCAACTCCCTCTATAGTTAGCTCCACTCAAGGTGATACACCCATTGATTCATATCCACAGTTGTATAACCCAGAGTGGAGAAACAATCCTGATCTTTTATGGCCACCACAGAGACCAACTCAGATTGAACATCAATCTAGGCCAGCCCAATATTCCACTCAAACCACTTTAGGTCAACCATCTAGTTCAGCCCAACCCGCAACCACCCTTGAAGATGTCATGAACATTTTGTTGGGCTTTGATAATAAAAATGAAGAAAGGTTGACTAAGTTGGAAAATCAAGTGAAATATCAAGGGGATCAAATCAAGAGACTTCAAGAATCACTTTACCCCCGGATGCAAATGCCTTTTCACTCCTATTCTCCACCTATTCTTCCGACCCCTCCTCCAATCTATCATACATGCCATTGTGCAAGGGCCAAATCTGTGGCCTCCAAAAGGAAGAGAAAAGCTAAGAGCCCACCCAAACGATTTAATTCGAGCTCAACCAAAAATCATAAGAGCAAACCCACATCCAGCTCTGACTTAGACTCAAGGGACAAAAAGAAGAAAAAGGCTTCTGAAGTTGATTTAACCTATTTACCCTTTCTTGAGGCCTTAAAGAAAGAGTCACAAAAGAAGAAAAAGACTTGCACACCTAAAGAGGTGGTTTTATCAGCTAACATAAGTGCATTTGTTTCTGGCACTCTACCACCCAAAATGACTGACCCTGGAAAACCCTTCATATCTTGTGCCATAAAGGGATTCACCTTCAACAAAGCCCTTGTGGATCTAGGGTCATCCATTAGCTTGATTCCTACCGCCCTTTTTGACCACACCAGACTTGGAGATCTGCACCACACACCTGTCACCATCAGAATGGCAGATGGCTCCATCAAACTACCTAAGGGGGTAGTTCAGGATGTGATTATTAAAGTGCAAGGTCTTAGCTTTCCGGTCGATTTTATTGTTTTGGACATGGATATACCGGAAAAGCTAAGTAGTTCACCCATCATTCTGGGTCGACCTTTCTTGGCTACAGCCAATGCACGAATTGATTGTTACTCAGGATGTATGGAGATGAGTAGAGGCAATGAGAAGATTCACTTTGATATTTATGCAGCCGCTAAGAAAATAAAGTCAGGGTATTTTCTAGATGGCATGGAAAGTGAGTTGGAGGGTAATTCGGAAGAAACTATGGCAATTGACACCTGGGTAGAACCACTTGACCCGAATCGACAATCCACTAGATCACATAAGTCACCCTCAATACCAGATCAAATCATTGATAGTATGGTTGACTATCTTGATCGACCTAGCCCAATTCAAATCCCTGCCCCTTGCAATGAATCCTGGATTACTCAATTGATCAAAATGATTCATGAAATAAAAGAAGCTAGTGCAAGAGAATATGATGATATAAAGAAAGAGCTTCATAAAATCCGGGATGAGCAACAAAAATAAAATATGTTTGAATTTGGGTCAGGTGTGTCAAATCGATTTGTGATTTGGTGGTGGTCATGCAGGATTCTGTTGATCAAACACCTGAGGTGGATGATATTGATAATCTTATTAAAGTTGAGAATGGAGATTTATTTGAGAATCTTGATCTTGATTTAGGGCCTGAGTACCAATCATTTCATTTTGAGGAACTAAGTATTAAGGGACCTGAATATGATTTTGTTGTATTTGAGAATACCCATGGAGACATTGATGAATTAATTCAAATGATCTCATACATGGAACAACAAAATCAAAAAGACTGTAACAACTCCTCAATCAATGATTCAGCCCATTCCACTTTCATGGAGGGACTCACTACTAAATCAAATGACCAATTTCATCTAAGTGAGAAGGAAATATCCCCTTATGAAAAAGATATTCAAGAGATTGAAATACTATTAGGGATAACATATGATGAGTTATTAGAGGAAGCTAAAAATTTTGGGGAATCATGTGATAATTGGGAATTGGCATTGGAAAATTTGGAAGAGATAAAAGAAGAAGATGAGACCCAAACATCTTTGGTAAAGACAGAGACTGATCACTGGACCTTGATTTCCAGATCTGACCACACTACTTGGGTCATGCCTTCCATTCATCACCATTATCGAGACCCATATGATTTCACCCCACACGACTCCACTCATACCCCTACCAACCACATTCTCCATCACCTCTTCGGGATGCCTTCATATTCATTTCTTCCAGGCACTCGTATTTATTTGTCTTTCTTCTGTAGCATCTGGCTGCAGATAATCCCAAGCCCCATCTATATATTTTTCTGATTATTTGGACCTGGAATTCATGGACAGCTGGTTCACATTTGCGGTCCGCTGATGGCGAATGAGACTAAAATTCTTATCATTTTACTCGCCATTCTCAATACTGTATTGGTATATCTTTTTTGAGTGTACGCCCAGCTGGAGGTGTTAATCTCAGCACTTATATATAGCATATTTTATTTGTCATATTTTTCCTGCATATTCAATCTCAAGTGTTGGAATAAGTGGAATGTCAAAATTCAGGAGCCATTCCAGGTGAATTCTACCCATGTACTCCCTATCTTAATTTATTTTTTTGTTATATTCATGCATGAGGACATGCAAGAACTTAGGCATGGGGGGGTAGATAAAATAAAATTGAAAAATTTTTATGCCAACACTTAGGAAAAACCTCGGAGCTGCATGTAAAACGTACTTTAGGATCGTAAATAAAAGAACAACCGACTCCACCCCAATGCTTGCATTGGAGCTAGAAATTGTTCGCAACAACCACTTTCGACTCACCCGCTCACCTATTGTTCTAAATTTAGGGTCAAGCTGATTGTAACCCGATACGGGAATTTCATGAAGTACGAATATGCGAGGTTACATGTCTATATCATATATACATATTGCATTCATGAATAAGATTATTTTATTAAGAGAATGCATTAGGGATTTTATCCTCTAGTTGATTCTTGTAATCTAGAATCCAGTACAATTTTTCACACACATGTAGAATTTGCAATGGATTTAGGGTGAAGGCTGATAAATGTCTTCAGTCCGTCGAGAAGAAGCAGTGCTTCTTTTCCTGAACCCCTGGACAGTGTTTTGGGAGTCAGGCAGATTTTCTTCCAAAAACCCACCAAATAGTGTGAGATGAGAGTAGAGTGTACTGGTGCTCTAAGATTAGTGCAAGGAATCTGGAATCCTAGATAATTAGGTGTTGATACTCAGAGATTAGGCATAGTTCCCGCATATACATTTTTGTGCGAAATTTTGAGAGCCACCAAATAAGGTAAATACGCGGAGAGCGAGTTTTCATGAAACTAGGGCTAAGGTGGATGGTTACAACCATTCTCTACGGAATCCTCAGTTGAAGGAGGGTATTGATATCAAGGTCAGGAATACACCGTCCTATCCGTCTCTCCCGGTGTCGTGAGTAGGCACTTCCACCAAAATAAGACACCTAATGTCTCTTGAGTACCACCAATCTCTAATAATGCCTCCTTAAGAAAGTTCATGAATGTATGCTAGCTTGTGTTGTGTTGAAAAGAATAATAAATAAATAAATAATAAATAAATAAATAAATAAAAAGAGAGAGAAGAGAGAAAATAAAGAAGAAAGACAAAGAAAAAGAAGAAAAAAATTTGGAAGAAGAAGAAAAGAGCAGAAAAAGAGTTTGTGAATATTTAGTATTTATTTCATTTGCATTGAGGCAATACCACCAAATAAATTTGAGATCCACCAAATAAGGCCTTAACCTATTTTTCTGTGTTTCTGACCGCCCGAATACTAGTTGAGGAATTCCAACTTAGTGTTAGGGTTATGGGAACTCAATTAAAGTGTTAATGCCAGGTGAGACCACCAAATACGGATCATATGTGTGAATCTGGTGAGATTGTGAGCTCTAAGAAAAAGAAAGAAAAGAAAAGGAAAGAAAAGAAAAAGAAAAAGAGAGAATGAATACAAAGGAACCAAAAGAGAGCATAGTTTTTCTCGTCTTACTCTGAGTGGAGTTACTTAATAATTTGGGAATCTAGATTCTATAGTACTAATCTCTATGTAGCACCAGTCGAGAGTGAGCCACCAAATATATAATCTTTTCACTTTAAGATCCTCTACCTAAGCTTGAAGTCAGGTGGAATTCATAGAATATCTTGAATACCCCGAGGGAAGAAGTTCGCCTATCCCGCTAGAATTTTTACTAGGGGTCAAAATACAAGCTTTAGAGGTGAATCAAGTCTTTCACTCGAATCCGCTGCAAAAGCTACGTAGCTGCACTTTCACATTTGTCTGGATTTCTAGAACATAGGATGAAAACAAAAAGGAGAAAAATCTCTAAGCATACACTTGATAAAATAATTAATCCCTTAGGTACCCTTATGTGAATAATTTAGTCTTGCATTTGCTAGGGACTAGCAAAGTTTAGGCATGAGGGTATGATTGCACAGCAATCATGGGTCCTAATCAACCTAAATAATGTCTGAACATAGCTTAAATTGTGGATATTGCACTCATATCTTGCATATCATGCATTACATCAGTCTATTTAGAATAAGATGAGATATCCTACTAGTTAATGGTTTTTATTGCTATTTGCAGATAATAAAGTGATCCAGGATGGAGATAGTGGAATAAAGCAATAAACGAAGAAGAAGACTAATCCAGATAAGAGGAGTGAGGAGGATAGCCTTACCCCTACCCTTAGAAACCCTAGGACAGCCTTCCCAAATCCAAAACAACCTCCATTAGGGCACCTTAGCCTCAAAACCCAAACATGGATAGCACTATCCATGTTCTTATCCACCCTATCCCTCTCCCAAACACTTAGGAACCAAAACCAACCTTAGAAAACCTAAAACCCACTCTCCAGCACCTTTTAAGACATCCAAACATCTGTTTGGACGTCTAATTTCTGTAGAATAACAATCTAGGAAGGAAAAACTCATACTGACACAGAATTGGATGTCTAATTTAATGTCCAGACATCCAATTTTGTAACATAAGACATCTGACCACTGTACTGGATGTCTGATACTGCTTTCTGGTTCCTGATTTTGGTGTTGGAAGCCCTAACTTGCCTATTTTGACCTAGGAACCCCACCGGACACCCTAGGAAACCTAAGTAGAGACCTCCTAAGCCTAGTCCACTATCCATAGCCCTACTTGTCCTATCCCTAACCCAATTGAACCATCCCATACCTAATTGAGTGGATCTATAGTTGATTGGGTGCACCCGAGCCCAATTAGATCCACCCAAGATCTAATTAACTCATACCTATTAGGGTTACCCTAGCCTAATCACATGCACACATCTAATTAGACTTGACCTAGACCTAATTAGGTCCACTCCTACCTAATTAGGTCCACACCCACTTAATCTAGATTGACCCAACCTATTTAGCACCTAATCCTACCAAAACCCACAACCTAGCACTACGAAAAATACACACCCACACACATGCGCACACCTTCCCATTTTACTCCCACCAAACCCATTCACACTCTCTTGGAAACCCTAAAAACTTGTGTCAAACCTAGATCCAAAAAATGTGGCATTGGCTATTTTTGGAGCCACCAAAAGTGGCAACCAAATTGAGCCTTCCATAAGGGCAAAGAGAGAGCTACGAAATTGGACCATCTCCATACACTCTCCCATCCATACTCTCCACTCTAAACTTGCTTCCACCCTCCAAAACCTTAAGGTCGTCCTCCTCATCCTCCTCCAAGGCTCTATGGATGGCTAACTAGAGAAGCTTCTCTCCAAAGCTTCAAGGACGGCCATTGGTAGAGAAAGGGAGCAACACCCTCCTCTCTCCACTTGGGTGCACTCGCCCCCATCTTCTTCTTCTTGGATGGCCATGAAGTTTCACCCATACCCTCTTGTGGCCGCTATCTCTTTTGATAGGCGTGTAGACGGGTTTGCATACCCAAGGTCTAGCCTACACCCTCACACAAGGCCGATGGCCCTAGTGGCAACTTTTCGGCATGAGGGATTTTTTTCTATTTATATGCTTTCTAGTGTAGATGATATGTGATATTTTTTTTTATGCATAAATAATTTCATAATGTTTCTGTGATTGATTGTTCTCATGTTTGCTTGCCTATATGACACTTTGGTTTATTCACACCATGCACGGCCACCATGGCCTCATTTAGATGCACATAGTCACTTAGGTTTTTGCTAGTTTATCTAGATCTAGGTTTCAATTCGCTTTTCAAAATAAAAAATCAAAAACACAAAAAGACAAAAATAGTAGCTTAGGTTAGATTTAGGTTATAAAAGCCGATCCAAATCTCGATTCGTTTTCACGCCTCCCAGAGACGAACAACCGGGACTCAAGTTCTAAAAAGAATAAAGATCTATGCGAGTTTCGTTATCACAAATATCTTTGACCAGTGGTTTTTGCGACTATACTACGATTTCCAACGATTTCAAAATACGCGATTTCCACGCTCGTCAGGAATCACCCTCTCTCTTCCTCTTCTGACCACCGCAAAATTGACTCCGGTGGCCTTCTCTGACCTCCTCCTCCGGCCGGCCAACGGTCAAATTGACCAGCCCTCCGTCTTCTTCTGTGTCTTTCGCCTTTCACCAGTCAAAGTAGAGGCCTTCACCTTCGTCGTCGCCGCTCTTCTTCGCCGTCACCTACATCTTCTTCACGACTGGCCGGTCAATGCCGAATGCCTCCTCCTCTCTGTCACCTCCTAAGCCCTCTAAACACTTCCTCTCCCTTTCTAGGTCACATCTACTACCTTAGATTCTAGGTCCAGCCTTTATACCACATCCTTCTCCTCTATCTTCCCCACACTTGGCATAAGCTCCGGAGAGCTCATGCCGGCACCACAGACCACCAAACCACTCACCACCAAGTCTAAAGGCTCTGCCTCACCCCCTAGGCCAAAAGCCCTCAAGAAATTGGGGACCTTGGCTACAATTTTGATCGGTTGAACACCTCGCACCTCTATCGTCCTCTCCGACATTGGTCGGTCGCCACACACACACACACCCTAAATCACAACCACCATACACTCACCGTGGTCTGGTGAAGCTTCTGAGCAAGTCTACTTAGGTTGCAAGGATGTATTGTGAATTTTAGATCATTGCCGGAGCATTATTGTCACCATCTCCATTCACATGTCTATCCACCATGCTCCGACTAATTTCGACCTTACTGCCACCTCCAGCTAGAATGGAATCACTTGACGAAGCCCTCCAGAACCTCAATTGAGCACGACAGCAAATACAGCAGCTCGGATTAGAGTTGCAATCTGCAGCTATAGCACGCAAAAGAAGAGGGCACATTTAGTGCCACATTGTGGGCACCAAATTCATGAAGCTGCATAAAAGGAATTTGTGAAGTGGGTTGTTTGCCTCGACACAGAGGAGTAAGGTCCCTCCTTACTCTCACGCACTCCTCACCTGCCTCATATGCCGGTGGCTTTAGACCCTCTAACCTGTTTACTCGGTTATTGTTCACTTGGGTCTAAAAAGAAAGAGAGAAGGAAATCTGAGGAGGGAGGGGGTGGTTTTGCACTGTGCACCTCGGGGTGCATGCAAGCTCGTTCAACACTTAGCGAAATCCTAGAGGCTTTGTGCTGCCATTGCTTGGTGACTTTACTTCGTCTGGCCCTTATGCTTGACCTTGGTTTTGATCACTGTGGAGATATTGAATCATTGTCTGACGTGGATATTCTTGGTTAAATGGTTGAGGAATACTGTTGAGAAATTTGATTGAGATTAGTGCTTAATTGTAGGGCTTAATTGGTGGTTTCAACCACCATTTTTAGTCCTTCATTTTTGTATTTTCATCCCTAACATTTGACATATTTTTTATCTTAATTAAATATCATCTTGATTTTTTGATTCACTTGCATTATTTTCTCTTAATATTGTGATTAGTGAATTGATTTGTTACACTTGCTCCCTGTGAATGACTTTGGAACTCATAGTTTTTCGAGCATTATAAATTTAAATGTCACAATGATTTTCGTTGCTATACTATGATGCGATCTTTCCTAATACGACGATTTTCGAGCGTAACAGTAATATAACCCTATTCTTGTGTGCGACCTATTAGTGACATTCGATTTGCGTTGACATCTCATTTTGTGTGCATTCGTCTCTTTTGCTAAAGTATGGGAGTCCATTAATGGTTACTTTTGTGTTTTACCCCATTTTGTGTACTTAAATAGTGATTAATAATATTTTTGAATTCCAAATCAGGCTTATGGATTTAACTTATCTTGGTTGCATAATCTAAAGTGTGCTTTATAATTGAATAAGTTTTGGTTCATGTATTCATTGATAATATGATCTGATTATCCTTAAAACCTTGTAAAATTATGTTGTATTATTAACCAATGATTGTGAGCATGTGATAATTGAATAATTGTGCATTATTAAACATTATATACCTTAATTTGTATGCATTGATCATGTACTAGACATTTACCTTCTTCTTTTGATCTAATTCTTTTGTCTCCTTTTCTTCCTTTTTCTTCTTGTTCAATGGGCAATCCTTCTGCATGTGCCATTTTTTCTTACATTCAAATCAAATTACATCATTTCGAAACTTATTTACTCTTTTAGCTTGCTTGTAGATGAATCGTCAAAATTTGCACGTTAGAAGCGCAAGCTCTTCTTTGTCGGATTTGGAGTCATTGGTGTATGATTCTTCCTTTGTTGCCTTGAAAGCAAGATCCTTCTTCTTGCTTACATACTTCTTTTCTTGCTCGTTCTTCTTCATGTTTTCCAATCAGACCTCATAACCCATTAGTCTTCTAATTAGATTATCAAGAGGAAGATTTGATAGATACTTTTCTTCTTGTATAACCGTCGTCTTTAGTGCCTAATTACTTGTAAGAGATTTAAGGATCTTCCTTACAAGTTGCTCTTCAATCAACTTTACCCTAAGATTCTTCATAGGATTTATAATCTCCCCAAATCTCAGGTACATAGTTTTAATTGACTCACCTTTGTCCATCCTGAAACACTCATAATTTTCTGTTAGAATAGAAATGCGAGTTTCTTTTACCTTGTTAGTTCCTTCGTAGGTGACTTCAAGCATGTTCCTTATCTCATATGCTGAATCGCAAAGCTGAAATATGATTGAACTCCTCCTTGGATAACATGCAATAAAGTGCATTCATGGCCTTTGCATTATTAACAATCTTCTTTTTATCGAATGTCAGTACTACCCCTTCTTTCTCTTCTAGATCTGCATATTTGGTTTGAATTAACATCCAAGAATCCTCAACCATAGACTTGAGGAATACATGCATACACTTCTTCTAGTATCCATAGTCTGTTCCATCAAAGTAGGGAGGATGAGATAAAGACTGACCTTTGGTGCGCTTGGTTGATGATGCCATCACAAGTTGATTAATAACGTCTTCTCGCCACCTGCTTTGATACCACCTGTAAGATCTTAATGCACAAGCACAATACAAGGGTGGATGAATAGCATGATAGAAATAATATAGAAATAAAATCAAAACACAAGAATAGACACAAGATATATAGTGGTTCCCCTCAACTTGGATACTCTACTACCTAAGTCTCCCAACTTAGGATTTTCAACCCGATTCCCTCAACCCAGAGAGAATCAATTCACTATAATACGAGGTAATTAACGGGTTACCTCAACCCAATTACAAGAGAATAAAGATATAAAAATAAGTATAGGTGCAAGTAAAGATGAATAAGCTTACAACTACAATCTAAACCTCCCAACAAGATATAATTATAAAATATTACCAAAGGAAGCTAAAGGAAGAAATGGCACTTTAAGCATATTGAAAAAAATGTAGTTTCCATGCTCATGGACTTGTTGCACTCTCAAGGAATTTCTCTCAAGCACATTGGGCAACAATCACTCTTCCTTTTGCTAGAATTTGAGTGTATAGGAAATATTGAGTATGGTAGCGATTGGAATGATTTATTGTGAAGAAAATGAACTAAGAAGGGTTTATTTATAGGCTAAGAAGCACCTACCCATGTTCCATAGCTGTTGGGTGCAAATTATGATTGATTCAAATAGCCATTAAAGTAGATTAGCCATTCAAATTTGACTCAATGGGGAGTTAGTATCGATACTTATGTATGAGTATCGGTACTAGCTGCTCACTATCTATCTGCAACTAATACAAATAAGATTTAGGTGCTGGTACTCATCATGGATACTGGTACTCAGCACTCTCTGTTGAGTACCAACCATTTAATAGCTACTGGTACTCTTCTTAAGTATCGGTATTTCACAAGTTAAGTTCTGAGTCCAAAACTATAACCTAAATGTACCAGTACTAAAGATAGGTACTAGTACTTGTTAGGCTCAGGCCAACTCTTCAAGAATGCTAACTCAAAACTATAAGCACCATGTATCGGTACTTATTATGAGTACTGGTACTTGTTCAAAGTTTGAGTTAAAAACTCAAACCTGTGCCTTACATGTACTGGTACTTGCAACAAGTATCTTATTATACATACTCTTAACCCATTTGTTAAATGATGAGGTGTTACTCATCATAGTTAAAATGCTCAAGTTAAGCTAGAAGCTAGGTTAACACTATATAATTAATACAAGAATTGGGTTAAGTGTGAGAATTAACAAAAATGACCTAAAATAGTAAATTTGTGTTAAAAAACTCAAAATTAGGTCACAAATTGAGATATTCTATTCAAAGTGTAATATAGTGATCCAAATTGCAACTTGAACACATATTTAGGTTCAAAAGTTCAAATTGAAAGTGAAATCAACTTCCTAAATGTTCAATTGTGCTTCAATGAAAACTTGGTAGCGTTTGGACATCAATAGGACCTTACAATCTTTAGATTACATTTAGGTCCTCAGTGCATTAACATTTCTTCACATAAAATGGTTCAAGGACCATTCTAAAAATCTGTAGGGACCTACTTGTTAGAAAGTAGGGATCATGCTGCATTAAATCTTGCCACTTTTGGGCCTCCACATAAATCTTTATTTCAATTCAAGCCCTTCTATGAAATTGCCCAAAACCCCTGTAGCTTGTCTCTTCTCCTTAGGCATTATAGCTCGTGATGAACTCGTGCTACAGCTGTCGTTGATCCATTAAGCCAATCATCCAACAATTGATCTTTATTCGTTTTGTGTGCACATTCACACGGAGGATGCTTATTTCATTTAGATTTGATCCTGTGGTTGGATTCCTCTCAAATGGTTCTCACCTCCCTTAAAGCTCATCTCCACTGTCCAACCTAGGTGCATCTAAATCCACCACCACGGTGACTAGATTGCTCGCGCACCCATATAGGCACCTTCATTGAGCTCGTGTCCACCATCGAATCCCTCCCTCACTAAGTTGATCATCGTCCACTCTCCAACTCTTCTTCTTCCATCAGCTGCGCCTGTGACAGGGGCATGGTTCTCCTCCCTCAATTTCATCATGTAGCGACCAGTTGCAACCTAGGGAACTCATTCCTCGTTGGAGATCCTCTCACCCTCCTTCGTTACCACAACAACCTGTTGTGGATCCAGGCATCTCATTCGTCCACTTAGCTAGGATTTTTAATGCTTTAATAAATTAGATTTACTGCTTTCTAGGAGTAGAATTAGTTAGCTCACTGATGAATTGTTAGATTAGTTAGGAGTAGAGTTAGCCTAGAATGACTTCACCCTCTCTAATCAATTCAGATCAGAGAGGTGATTTTTCACCGTCATACCATCCACTAATCTCCCTCATCATCTCACACTTGTATTCTCTGATTTCCTCGAAGATTTACATTACATTTCACCCCTCTAATTGAGTTGGATTTAGATCTGGAAACTCTCTCTAGTTTTTAGATATAGATCCATGCAAAAAAGCATTCAAGGGTTATTCCACTCATTCCATTTGGTCATAAATAACCCTTTCACGTTTTCAAATTGATCTTTATTGAAAATTTCATCTGATTTTGATTTAAATGAATTATATCGATTAGATTTGAAAAGTTAAATGTCCATCTTAAGGGAATGAGTTTTTGGTTTTTAATTGAGATGCTAAAGCTAAGGAGAATCATTATAATGATTTCAGGCTCTAGCACCATTTTGAATCCGATTCTATTGATGAGTTTGGCTTATGGATAATTTTTCACTGCAAATAAGAGTCTGAGGATTTCTCTGCAGCAATTTGAAATGAATGATCTTATTCTACAAAGTTTCATCTTCATCTTGAGGTTTCTAAGAGTTTGATTTTCAAAATTTTAAAGTGTAACACTATTCATGATTTCAATGCATGGATTTTAGCTAGATCTGAATTTTAAGATGGATAAATTAAAAGGGCTAATTTGAATGAGTCAGTCCAACATTGAGCTGAATTGGAGAATTGGTGAAATGACCCTCACCAAGGGCCATTTTGGCATTTTCCTAAACTATAGAGGCCTTGACGTAAATTTCATGCCCAGGAAACCCACGTAGGGACCCCATTTGAGTTATCTGGTTCGTGGAGGGGCTTAATGTAATTTTTTTTACACCCCTACTTCTTACCTTTTTGACCCCACGTAAACAACTCTAAGAACCAATGACATTTCCATAAATTTTCCCCGGCCCCACCTCACACCTGTGGCACCTAAAACCCTACCCCCGAAACCCCATAAAAACTCTCCCCTCGATTCTCAGACCCCCATTTCCCCCACCTCAGCAATGCTCGTCATCTACCTCCAGCGAGAGAGAATGGTGAGTGGGAGAGGTACAGTGCGAGGGATTAAGGGAAGGAGGGAGTAGGAGGAGGAGAGAGTGAAGGACCGAGAGAGAAGGGGGGAGGCGTTGGATGCAGTAGCGGCAGCACGTGGGCACACTGTGCGAGGTACTTAGGCGAAGTTCGAGGCACATACCAAACATTTGGGAGATTGTACGAATGATCGGGAGGCGTCGTGGATGACCAAGGTGAGATCTAGATGTCCGGAGACGCGTGGGGCACGAGGCGTGGCTTGCCCGAGGTGTCTACAGCGTGTATGAGCTCGAAGCGTGATCTTGAGTGGGGAAGTAGCGCTAGTGCAGGGGAGGCTACAAGGGGAAGCGTGCGTGCATGTCACCCGAGATGTTTTTGGACATTTGAGGGTGGTGCCAGACGTCCGAGTAGAGTCTTGGATGGTTGGGACTGGTAGCAAACAACAGAGGAGTAGAGACATTAGGCGGGGTTCTGTGTGAGTTTAAGACATCTGATAGAGGCAGTGATGCGCGCTTGCTACAGACGGGCGGGCAGTCCAGCCAGACCAACCCACTTAGCCTGGCTCAAGCGAACCAAGGGGTTTTGGGCTGGTTTAGGGCCCAAACGAGGTTGGAATCGTGCAATCAAGGTATCGTTGGGAAGCTCTTAAATTTTCCTACATTTTAAAATCATTTCTACATTATTTTGAACTAATTTTTGCATACTGAAATGTTGGTCAACGTGTTTGATGTCCCGTTTGACCATTAAATTGGTGTAGGCCCCAAGTCTGCGGCGCATACGGGACCTGCAGAGGCATCGAGATCCGCCGCTCGTGCCCCCATATCTCCCATACCCCTAGGTAGAGTGGTCTTCCTTTACTCTTCTTTGGTTTGGTTAAGTGAATGTTTAAAATTAGAGAATTTTGTTTTGAAAGCTAAGTTATGAAACACAAGTTTGAAATCAATTATGCCCTGTTTATTTACGAAGTTGACGACTACCACCCTAACCTTATGGGTTTGGTATTAAGTTAACAATTTAATCCAGGGTGTTTGTTAAATGTATATGATATCATAGAGCTTGCTTGATATGGAATAAACCCTAAGTATGTGAATGATGCATGTTATCCTCAATACATGGATCTTGTTTAATGTAAGAAAAATGAGAATGATGCATGTTTCCTTCAATACATGGACCTTGTTTGATATAACATAAACGTGAATGATGCTTGTTTCTCTTAATGGATGGAACTACCATTGAATAAGCTTGGTAACAATAAGAGTTAAGACATACTTAAACACTAAGGTGTACTAGAAAAATAATTTACCTATTTTGGTATGAAACTTGGATAATGATGGAATAACTCGCCTACAGCATGGTACAACTATTGCTTGGACTCTATTTTAGGGGTGAGCTGGCCCTCGTGTATGTACGTACCGAGGAGAACTATTCACCCCTTGTGTAGGGAGAGAGCTAGCCTTTCCTTGGGTTGGGACCCAGGGTAGGAATGGCCTCCCTACACTGACTCCTATTAGGCCCACTGGGCCAACCAAGATAGTTGGGTGAGGGTACATAGACTGGTGAGGGGCACGACCCCTTTCTGTTATGTGTTGTACGATTTAGAGCGTACCCATTAGCAGAAAGGAATGACCGCGTGCCAGTGCAGGATAGCTTCCCGTGCATTTATCGTGCATGCCATAGTCACCGCTACGTCACGACCATGACCCTGTGGTGGTAGACAGGGTGTAAGACAAACGCGGGGTGTTCTCTCGGCCAGGAGAGTACTACATATATGTCCTGCATCGCGAGGAAAACTGTAGCAAGATCGTTCCATTAGGAAACATGTGAACCAAGAGATAATGAGACCCTTTGTTAGAATTGTCGAAACACTAAATAGCTAGTACCTAGAAATGGAAACAAAAATTGAAATTGTATGAAACGCTTACAATTACTGGAAATGTTTACTATTTTTAAATTCAATTGCATTAGTTATTTTTGCACTTGCCACTCTACTCAGCTTTTGCTGATGACTACCACTTATGCTTAGGTCAGGGAGGTAAGCAGCCAATACCACCGGCTGCAGAGGGTGCTGGGCCTAATCGAGCCCAGCCTTAGTCCATTTCCATTTCTGCTATAGTTGGACTTTTCCTACTACTGTCGTGAGTACTCTGGGTTAGAACCATTAGTTTTGTTCCATTTTTCATTTATGGTTGCGATGACTATGTTAAGGATCTTTCTTTTTCTCGTGGTACTGTTTACGGTTTTACTCATGGTTTCCTGTCATTTATTTGAAAGTTCTAGCTATGTTACATGTGTGGATTACTTTCCTTTGTGATGTTATTTCTTGTTGGACGACTGGGTCTTAGGTTAGTCAAGGCTCTCCGACTCCGAGTTCCACGTGGAGCTAGGTTCAAGTTGTAATAATTAGACCAGATCTATTTGGTCTAATCATGCTGCAGTAGCAGCTTCTAGCTGTTGGCCTCATGGCTAGGTAGCTGCTGAGAGAGCAGCAGTAGCTGCAAGTCTATTTTAAGCCATCTGAACCTTGAAGATGTCGTCTGATATGCAGCAGTAGCTATTAGGATTTTGCAGCAACTGAGTTGCTGTTTTGAGCAGCATTTTCAGCCACTGTTTTACTGATATTTGAGTTGACTTTGAGGATTTATTGAGCTGACAATGTTGTATACTGATAGAACTTTGTGTCTAAGCATTCATGTACTAAAATTGATTGAAATCTAATTTGAATAGCTTGTAAATCATGTTTTAATCTTCTTTGTCAACTATTTGTAAAGAAGTCCAACTGTCCTACTTGAGATTTGAACTGAAATTGAGTTCAAAGTCACGTTTAAATGTTAAATCTCCTCTCATGAACTATATTGAGTGTATTTGAATGCTTAAAGAACTCTTCTGGATCTTAGAATGCATGTCAAGACCTTGGTTGCATATTTTAAATACCCATTTAGGCCTTGTTGTGCTAAAATTGAAAATACATAAAAAAATATGAAATAATTATAAATAAATAAAATAAAGGTGTCTTGAGTATGATTAGCAACTTTTCTAAGCGTATGCAAAATTTCAAGACAATCTAAACCCCTGACTTTGTAGAACATACCAACCGACGGTTTAGTATACCTTGGAATTTAATAAAAGACTTGATATCAAAAACACCAAAAGGAACTTTATCACTCTCATCTCACCCTTTCTCTCCCATCCCTTACCTCTCTTATATATATACAAGCTATAAAAATCAGAAAATACCTAAAAATATCCAAAAGTATGTTGTATACTATGTATATTCTTGTAAATATAACTTAAACCTAAGCTATATACATATATTGTATAATATGTAGATAATGTACATAATTAACTTATATACATATTCTCTATATTAAATTAAATATTTAAAATGATTTATTGTATATATAACTTTATTGTATAATTATCTATTAATTTATATTAACTTAAATGCATAATAACCTAAGTAATTATATAAACCTATTTATATGTACATAACTATGTCTAATCTTGTACATACATATTTAAATAAGTAACATGAATTGTATAATACTTGTAATTTAACTTAATTTAGTATTTACAGTAAGTAATTAAGTCAATGTACACTTGTATAATATTATATTAAGTATTTTCAACCTATTTATATTGTATTTATGGTGTATTATAGTATTTATAAATTATTTATGTATGTAATTATTTAAAACATGCATTTAAATATATATATATATATTAAAATAAAATTCATAAAATACAATAAAAATGTGTAATAAATAATTTATTATGTAAATCAACTCTACATAGGGTCAATTATATATTTATTTAACTAATTTATACTTTAATTAAGAAATTAACATGTAATTTATCATGTTTAAATAGCAAACTTTAGCTAATTTTATTATATATCTAATTAACTTAATTCTCTAAATTAATTGTACAATTAGATACCTTTATATAAGGGCTTTATATTTATATAATTTAATTTTAATTTAAAATAGTATATGGCCCTCAAAGTGAGGGCCAAAATCATTAAAATCGAACTTAGCACAATGTAGTGTTGTGCTATTTGGACCCTCAGTTTGGTCCCACATCAAAAGTGTTAGGCATCGCGCAGTGATATATTATGCCTTTGTGCTGCCGACCCCTCGGTTGTCAACACAGGGCGCACATGAAACATGCATACAGGTTCTCAGTTCGCGTATCGCATACGCCTACGAGCGTGTGCGTGTGAGACTGTTTGTCGACCTAAAATGGAAAAAAATGCACCTAATTAAAACTAGGGCTGACCTATTAGTAAAGGTCTGGTCCCTCCCGTAAGGGTACTGTGTATCCCTTGGATTGGGCCAACCTGTTCACTTTAAAATCATATTTTTGGTATGAGGAACAATGCTCGTATATGTGTTAAGAGAGAAGATGCCTAAAAAGAACTAAGTAACAGAGAAGAAGAAGAATGAAAAGAGAGTAGCCGTCAAATGGCCAAGTGTTGGTGCGTCTAAGTGCACTTATGTGTGTGCATGTGTATACATGTATATATACATATAAATGTATAGTATAAGTATATGTATGTAAATAAATAAAGTAAATATGTATACGTATAAGTAGAGTAGTATAGATATGTTTAAGCTCTCATATATATAAATAACACAAGAGCTTTAGCGACAGAAATATCTCTCACTATATATGTGTATATATGTTAGTAAAAGTAGTTCTTTTTGCCTTATGTTATGTATATAAGTTACTAAGGCTATAGTGACGTGTCTATATGTTACTGTATATGTAATATATGTTACTATAGATATTAGTATGTTAATATAATTTAGTATAGTAGATATTAGTAGCTATTTTCGTATCTACACTTAGGTATTACTTGTAATAGATGTTTATAGCTAGCATAGTGTTATATTAATTGAATTTTGATGCATGTTTGTTGTACATATGTTTAAGGCATTGTAACATATATTAATTGATTCCTTTGTAAATAATTGACCAATTCATTAATTGTTTGATTTATTCATTCATTTTATAAATAAAATTAACCTTTTTAGGATAAAGAATATTTTTGGACTTAGAGAGTGATGCATATCAATAACTACCTCCCAGTGAACGACCTGGAAACTAACTAGTAAAAATTATAATTAAGTAAAATGAACGTGACATTGGTTTTCATTTATGACAAATATACTACAACAACGACATATAAAACACTATTTTTATTACAACTCGAATGTTGACGATCATTAAACCATCTTGAATACTTAATTGTTTAAACCTTACTTTTTTTGAATTGAAACGACTTGGATTTTGAAAAACATCGTTTGTTTTGTGTGTAATACCTAATTATCTCTAGTTTGTTTTAACTCCTATTTCCAATTGATTTGTTACAAGACAATACATTGTCTAAATAAAATAAATGGAAAACTATTGTAGAGTCTTCTAACATATCCATCATTCATCTCCATCATCATTCATCATTCATGCCATGCTAATGTTAAGTCTAGAGAGCATGTTAATTAAGGTTTATTATTAGAGTAGTAGTATAGTGTCGCAATCCAGAAAGATAATATTTTATTTATATATAATTTTTACTGGTTTATTATAAGTCATTTACTGTGAGGCAGTTATTAATATACATTAGTCTCTATTATCGAAAATCTATCTTTTATTCCAAAAATATTAATTTTATTTACAAAAGACTGAATTAGAATCTATACAATCAAGGAATTAACAAATCTAGGTTAATTATTTACAAGTTAGAACAAATGAATTAATCTCCTAAAGACATGCTTTAAAAATATTTACAAAATGAAGGCATCAAAAATAATTCTAAGTTAAACTATATACAAATGAATCAAAAGAGAAGAGAAAACTCATGTACACAACTCTTGTCTTAAAAGTTACTGTTCACGCATTGAATCGGTGTTTTAAAAGTAATGTGCTGTAGTATAGCCGATAAATCGCGTAGAACACTTAAAATTTATAGGTTGAAGGAAATCTGAGCTCGAATGTAATGAGCAATATGGAAATTTATCTCAAGATCACAATTTTAAGATAGAATATAACAATGTAATAGCAATTTCAAGCACAAATGATGTAAATATAAATTCAAGAGTCAATGTGGCAAAAAGATTATGGTAAAAATGGTGATTTGAATCACCAAATTACCCTATTAACAATATACTCAAATAATGCTACAGTATCAATCAACCAAATGCCACGTATGATGAGTGCACAGTGCACTCTCTCTGATGCTACAGTGCGTAAGCACTATTCCTCTCTTGGCTTCTTCTTCTTCTTCACTTCATTACCTTTTTCTCTTTATGCACAAGGGAGGGATTCACGGAATTGGCTAAGTGTCAGACAGTATTCTCTGAATCAAAATCCCCCTAACCCCTCACGCGCTCTCTCTCTCCTATTCTCCTCTTCTCTCTCTCAATCAGGCAGGTATTTGGGCAATCCGATACGTAGATACCCGGGACAAGGTCTGCGTGGCATGGGTCACAGACGAGGTGTGAGAGAGTAGGTGGATCCGTGAGTGGGTAATGGAGACTTGACCCCTGTGTCTAGGGCGAGGGGTCGGGGTGACTTTTGAGT
Source organism: Thalassia testudinum (assembly GCA_037157565.1). Taxonomy (NCBI): domain Eukaryota; kingdom Viridiplantae; phylum Streptophyta; class Magnoliopsida; order Alismatales; family Hydrocharitaceae; genus Thalassia; species Thalassia testudinum. Next base: position 8,836,977 of record JAZHRO010000058.1, on the reverse strand, counting down.
AATATATGGCTTTAGCTGCTCGGTGTCTTCCGATGTGGGACTAAGTGTCCAACAGTTCTTGCATGCAGCAGTAGGTAGCTTCTTCTGGCTAATTCATGCAACGCGGACAATCAATGCCGCAATTGTTGGTCTCTTCATGCTCCTGGGTCATTTTCGCAGCTGCTGGAGTCGGTACCTGGAGCGAGCGTGTGCTGGAGCAAGCTTCAAGCCTTGCTTGAAGCTTCCGTCAATGGCGGCGAAGGAGCGAACACCTGAAATGAACAAAACAACCTCTTGGCTCTGTTAGAAATGCTCAGGAGGATCGCTAGACGTCGATAAATGTAACAGTGGGGGTGGCATCGCGTGTGAGTGGGTGTGGAGGCCTGATGACCTCGAGAAGGTGGTGCAGAGGTGTGTGTGTCAGGTGGAGTGCGTGAGAGGCCAATCCCCTCAATTACTTGAGGTGTTTTCGTCGTGAGGACATGGTAGAGGTGAGGAGCATAGAAGCAGCGTGATTGGGTGTTTGTGGAAGTCGCTAGGGCTCACCGGAGGTTTGCCAGTGAGGTGGAAGACGACGAAGTGGATGGCGTAGGAGCAGTCGATATGGAGAAATAGTAGTACGGTGTTGATGAATAGAGGATAGAGCATCGATTAGGCTAGGCTATGGATGAATAGAGGCAGAGATATCACTGGGTCTGGTGTGGTCGACGCTGGAGATGAAGATGCTCCGATGAGGGTGAGACGGCGAGGAAGACTTAAGGGAGAGGTGTCAGCTGGTACGGTGCGACGTGGAAGGAGAGGAAGGCGAATCTGCCACTGGTATTGCAAGCAGACGACGAGGGTGGTCGAAGAAGGTCACCAAATGTCGTGGAGCCTTTCGGCCTGAGAAGAGGGAGGAAGTAGAGGGCTTCCAGGTTGAAAACAAGCGTAAGGAGATCAGCATGCAACATGGGTCTTTATATAGCCCTTAGAGGGAGGTTTGAAGCTTGGAAACGAAGCTTTCAAGCTTGGTAAGCTTGATGCACAAGAGATACTCGAATCTCTCATGCATTTGCATGAGAGATTGGGAAGGTTATGAGGTCTAAGACCATGTGCGATGGAAAGAGAATTCCCTAAGGAATCTCTGGTTCAAGTTTGGGAGAACTTCGTCAAGTAATCATCAAGAACTTTCCAAATGAAGGTCGCTGGAGTAGGATTCCTCCACGACAATAGCAGAAGGACCTCTTTGCAAAGAGTGATGACAAAGATAGGAGCCTATTTGTAATGACTTTCAAAAGCTAGGGGCACTTCTGAAATAAGAAGAATCAGACAGGACTGAAATGCAAACAAGGTCAGGACGATCTCTGATTGAGCCCAAATTTTGATAGAAACCTCATTTGGATCTAAGGAATCCAATGGTGAAGTTAGATTTTGGTTTTGACCTAGTTTGACTGGGTAATTTATGCAAAAACCTAAATTAGGGCAATAGTCTGTCTGAGACTCTATTTCAGGTCAAAATGAGTTCAGATGGTCAAATCAAGGATGCTAAACCCTAGAGAGTATTTTTCTATAATTTTTAGAGGGTTTAGATGAATTTTATCCTGACCAGAACCTCAGTTAAATAAGCAAGTCTGTTTTTAGGATTTCAGATGTCCATTAATTCTTGAAATGCGTGAAAACCCGTTTCTGTCTGCATCGACCCACTTTTAGACATTAATGACTAAATAACCTTTAATAAACCCCTGGCATACCTCGTGGTTATTATGTATTTGTGATAAGATGGTAAAATTATAGAAATAACCTTATTTTCATCTTTTCTTCTCAAAACAACTCAACTTGCCCAAAAGACCTGATTGATATGTAAGAGCTTTTATTGACTTTATCAGACCAAATTGAGCTAGTTATGGCTCATGATGGTGTTCCCATCATACCCCCATGCCTAGATTTTGCTAGTCCCTTAGCAAAATTCTATGAATCAAACCAGTTATCTAGGTCGGATATAACTGTTAGGATGCCCTACTAAGCTGCATCTTTAAGAATCAGATCTTAATACCAACAATAGGCCTAAAGGTACTCAAGTACCAGTTTAGATCCAAACCTAACTAGCTTTCGCCTCAGTCTGCCGCAAAGGTTTCTAAGGCTCACAAGAACTAACCTAAGGTTCGTTGGACCCAACGGTTAAAGCACCCGTGCTTGAAACATAGTCCAGGTTCAATTTGCCAGTGAATTTTATAAGAGAGATATATAGAAGGAGATTTTTATTTGTGGAGAGCTTTCTCTCTCCTTTTCTTTTCATTATATTTTTCCTTAAACCCATCTTTGGATTGGCCCTAAACATGATATGTATCATATTCCTTCTCCCCACCATTAATCCTCGCAGGGTCCCTGGAAATTGATGTTTCGAGATAGCACCGCCCATGGCATCCTCCAGAACCTTGGCTTTCGAGATTTTGGGATAATCCTGCCCATGGCATTCTGTAGCTAAATCTAGACCCTAACAATCGAGATTTCGGAATAATCCTACCCATGGTATCTGAACCAGCACAAGGCGCTTACATGCCACCGGTAGGATATTTAGATATCCTAGCAGACAAGCACTGAGGAGACGATATGTTATTACGCATCATCGAGGGGAATTTCCCTCCTCTTTGCGTTGGGACTCGTCCAAATCAACTTATGTTTTCGAGCTGCTCCTAATCTAGATCTTAGGACCATTTTCAGAACAGATTAAATGCCTTTGGCATGATTTTATTATTTAAAGCACACTGAACCAGATTGTGTGTGATTTCTTTTTTGGGTGCTTAAGTTACCAAGTCCTGTAATCCAGAGGTCAGTTAATGAGGCCGAATACTTCTTAAGCCTTAGACCTAATACACAAACTTTTCATTTTCCCCAACCTCTTGAGGACTAATCTGGATTGTGACAAGTACGTGAGTGTTTAAATCCAATCAAATCCAAGAGGCTTAAGGTCAGTATTCGCCACTAATCCCTTAAGTTTTAGCCTTCCAGGTCTTAATTCATCATTCGATCCAACCTAGAAGTTAGGTAAGTTCCATGTTACTTTGAAGGGACTCAATTTCTTTCTTTATGTTTTTGCTCCTTTCTTTTCTTTTCAATTTTTCTTCCCTCCTTTTCTCATTTTTTTCAAAAATGGCTCTCCTTTTTCCTCAACCTCCATTTTTTTTCAAGTATATAATTTTTTTGATGAAACCCTTTTTTGTGAATTGATTCTCACAGCGTTTTGCACTTTAATATCCCCCCATGCCTATGATTTGCAATGACCTCATTGTAAATTAGGTGGGTTCGAGTTCAGCTTAGATCGTACATTAGAACAGGTTCAAAGGGTGGGTGGATGGATCGGGATGATTGTTGCGGATGATTTCAAGCTATGGTACGAGTATCAGAGGTGGAGTCAGCTATTCTAATGGGCGAACCTTAAAGTGCAATATGAATTCAGCAAAGAGATGTGTCAAAGGGTTTTGAGTTTTTCAAAAGATGATGGGTTGCCTCCCGTTAAGCGCTGAGTTTAATGCTATTAGCCAGGTGCAATAAGCTTAGGAAGAATGGAGATCAAAAGATACCTCAGCCAAGTTCGTATCAGTGAGTTCAATGAACGGCTTGAGTTGCTGGCCATTCACAGTAAAAGGTTCAGAATCAAGGTTGGGTTGACTGATTTCGACAACTCCATTTCTAGAGATTCGTCTCACTAAGAATGGTCCAATCCATTTAAATCTGAGTTTTCCTGAGAAAAGTTTTAGCTTGGCATCAAAGAGTAGGACCTTCTGACCAGGATGGAAAGTTTTTCAAGATATGTGTTTCTCATGAAAAGTGATGAGCCCATATTTGTGGGTGTTCGAACGCTAGATCGATGTTTTAAGAATGTCATGTTACAGTATAGACAAAATAGCGTTTAAGCAAATAAATTTTTTTACTCGAAAAAGTTCCGAGGTCGAACATAGGGAGAAATATGGAATTTAAATCTCAAGAATTGCAATTTAAATGCAATATAAGCAATTTGTAATAATATTCCAAATAATAATGATATATAAGTGAAAACAGATGTCAATAGTGCAAAAAGAATGAGGTAAAATGGTGATTTAAATCACCAAATACCCCTCGCAATAACAGTAAATTTCTCAATAGTATCAATCAAATAAAGCTTAGAAATTAGTTATCAGATGGTTGAATGGTTAATCAGATGGCTTAAATGTCTGATGCTACAGTGCACAGCCTTCTTTCTCTTCTCTCAGCCTCTTCTTCTTTCTCTTCTTTCTCTGCTGCTGCTCCTTCTCACAGGGGAGGGGAACTTCTCAAATTGGCTAAGTGTCAGCCAATGTCTTCAGCAGCAAAACCCTCCCCCTACCCTGCATAATCTTTCTTTCTCTCTCTGGGCTATGCTCTCCAAGAGCCCTCAATAGTAACGGGTATACAGGTAATCGGACCTAGAGCATACCTGGGACCAGGGCTGCAGGCGTGGGTCTTAGCCAAGGAGTGCAGGGCTTAGGCAGGTTATCGGGTGCACCAGGTCTGCGAGGAAGATTTCGCGGTTGAGGCGAGTGAGGGGGGCGTGCAGGGACCTCACCCCCTGTGCGTGTTGAGGCCATAAGCCTATAGCATAAATACAATTTATGCGATGGCGGGCGCTCCTCAACAATCGATGTGGGACTAAGACTGACGTCGAATGAAGGGGGGTAGGCGCGCCGGCAGGCGTTGTGCGACGTGGAAGAAGACAAGGAGGAAGAGTCTGCCACTGGTATTATGGTTAGACGATGAGGGAAAGTAGGGAAGGTCACCGAAGCTTGAAGAGAAAATCGGTCGGAGGAGAGGAGAGGAATTTGAGGGAATTTCTAGCCGAATTCAAGCTTGGGAAATCCGTTGTGATCTGGGGAGTCTTTTATAGGTAATTAGAGGTCGGTTAGAGCTTGGGAAGCAAGCTTCCCAAGCTTGGAAAGCTCGCCGGAGTTGGAAGTTTCTTGATACCCAAATCTCTCATGCATTCGTATGAGAGATTGGGTAGGTTTCAAGGCTTAGGATTAGGTCCAAAAGGAAGGAAATTTCTTGATAAACTTCCCTTTCAAATTTGAAAGGGATTTGTCAAGAAATCAAGGAGTTCTTTCCTTTTTAAGGTCGTCGGAGCAAGTAGGAATAGGTTTAATGCCAGTAGGGACCTGTTTGTGAGAACGGCGACAAAGTTAGGGGCCTATTTGAAAGGATTTTGAAAGTTAAGGGTAGAAATGAAATTAAACAAGACCAATTTGTAAACTAGGTCAAGACAAATTCATCTTGGGTCTAAATTTTGGTAAAAACCTAATTTAGACCTAAGGAATTCAATGGTGAAGTTGGATTTTGGTTTTGACGATGTTTGACTGGGTAATTTATGCAAAAACCTAAATTAAGGCAAATGTCTGTCTGTGGTTCTGTTTTGGGTTAAAACAGGTTTTGATGGTCAAATTGAAAGTTATAAACCATGGAGAATATTTTTCTATGAATTTTAGAGGGTTTAGGTGAATTTTATCCTGATTAGAACCTCAGTTAATTAAGCTAGTCTATTTTTAGGGTTTCAAAAGTCATTTAATTCTCAGAACATTTTCAAACCCTTTTCTGTCTGTCTTATCCCACTTGTTATCTTTTTAAGACCAATTGACCTTCATTCAACCCCTGAGAAAACCTATGGTTGTACAGCATTCATGATGAGCTGATAAAATTACAGTTTTAACCCTAGTTTCTTATTTTTCTTTCAAAATGATTATGCAAGGACTTGTGACTCTCTAGCGGTTATGTAGGAGTATTTATTGACTTAATTGGGTCAAAATGAGCTAATTATGGCACATGATGGTGTTCCCATCATACCCCCATGCCTAGCTTTTGCTAGTCCCTTAGCAAAATTTCAAGATATTAACTTTGATTCTAGACCATAAAACCTTTTGATGCTTAAAAAACTTGTTATGTGCTTCCTTTTGTAGATTATGTTAGAATGCTGATAGTAGGCCTAGAGGTACTCAAGTACCAACCAAGATCCGGACTTGACCAGCTTTATCCTCAGCTTGCTGCGAAGGTTTCTAAGGCCCACAGGAACTAACCTAAGGTTTGTTGAACTCTGCAATTAAAGCACCCGTGCTTGTAACATGTTTTAGCCTAGGTTCAGTTTGTAGTGTGTTTCTGTCAGAGAGAGACAGAGGAATTTTTTTTGCTTTTGGAGAGTTTTCTCTCTCTTTTTCTTTTTATTTCTAGCTTCAGATTGGCTTTACAACACGGTTTGTATCGGATTCCTAGTCTCGATTATCAATCCTCGCAGGGTCCCTAGCAATCGATGCTTCGAGATAGCACCACCCATGGCAACCCCCAGAACCCTGGATTTTGAGATTTTGAGATAATCCCGCCCATGGCGTTCTGTAGCTAAATCCAGACCCTGGCAATCGACATTTTGGGATAATGCCGCCCATGACATCTGAACTAGCATAGGTGCTTACATGCCCCTGGTAGGATATGTAGATATCCTAGGAGACAAGCATCGAGGAGATGATATGTTATTGCGCATCTTCAATTGGAATTTCCCGCCTCTTCACGCTGGGAACTCGTCCAAATCAACTTGTGTTGATTAGCTGCTCCTAATCTAGGTAACTTTTTCAGAACAATTTTAACGTATTTGCGTGATTTTGATACTTAGGTGCACTGAACCATATTGAGTGTGGGTTGGGGTGCTTAGGTTCCCAAGTCCAGCAAACCAGAGGTCAGTTAACGAGGCCGTATAATTCCTAAACCTTAGACTTAATACTTAAGCTTTGCATTTTCCCTAACCTCTTGAGGATTATCCAGATCTTAGTGGGTACTTGAATTTTTAGGCATAGGATTATATTCCAAGAGGCCTAAAATCAGCATTCCTACTAATCTCTTCTCTATTTTATTAGTACCTTTTGCCTTTCATTTTCTTTCTTTTGATATGGTCTAGAACTAAGTTAATTCCTTAATCTTTTACTAATGACTACCTCTTTTTCTTTTCTTTTCAAATTGTGCTCCTTTTTTACCTTTTTTTTCATCCCTTTTTTTCCTCAAAATCTAATATTCCATCAAAATTTCCTCTCCTCTCATATTTTTGCTCTTTTTCAAGAATTTTTTTTGGTATTTTTGGAATATGTGATTTTTTGATGAAACCCTTGTGAAATGATTTTCACAACGTTTTGCACTTTAATACCCCCCATGCCTACGATTTGCAATGTCCTCATTGTAAATTAGGTGGGTTCGAGTTCAGCTTAGGTCATTCATTAGAATAGGTGTTGGGTGGGTGAATGGGTCGAGGTAACTGTTGCGGACGATTTCAATCTCGGGTACGGGTACCAGAGGTGGAGTTGGCTGTTTTAATGGATGAACCCTAAAGTGCAATATGAGTTCAGCATAAAATGTGTCAAGAAGGGTTTCAGGTTTTTTGAAATGACAGGCTACCTCTCGTTAAGTGCTGAGTTTAACACCATCAACTAAGCGCAATGAGCTCAGGGAGAATAGAGGGTAAAAGATATCTCAGCCAAATTTGTATCGGTGAGTTCAATGAACGGTTTGAGTCTTTGATCGTTCACGACAAAAGGTTCTGAATCATGGTTGAGTTGACTGATTTCGACAACTCCATTTCCAAAGATTCGTCGGACAAGGTATGGTCTAATCCATTTTGATCTGAGTTTTCCTGGGAATAATTTAGTTTGGCGTCAAAGAGTAGGACTTTCTGACTAGGGGAAAAGATATTTATGGATATGTGCTTGTCGTGAAAGGCCTTAACCTACTCTTTGTAAATTCGCGAGTTCTCATACGCGTCATGGCGTAATTCATCGATCTCGCTCATTTGAAGCTTTTTATGGGTTCCTGCCTTAGAAAGATCGAGATTGCAGTACCGTACTGCCCAATAGGCTTTGTGCTCCAATTCGATGGGGAGGTGACATGCCTTCCCATACACTAATATGAAGGGAGACATGCCTAATTGGGTTTCATGGGCGGTCCTATAAGCCCACGAAGCTTCTGGAAGTCAGGATGGCTAGTCTTTCCTATCAAGTCGAATAGTGACCTGGAGGATTTTCTTGATCTCCCGATTTGATAGCTTAGCTAAACCGTTAGTTTGGGGGTGATAAGGAGTAGAGATTCGGTGTGACACCCAGTATTTGGTCATCAGTGACCTGAACTGAGCATTCGTGAAATGGGTCCCTCCATCAGAGATTATGGCACAGGGAATCCCGAATAGAGAAAAGATGTTCAGATGAATGAATTTGATAACTACCTTACGATCGTTGGTTCGGGTCAGAATGGCTTCGATCCATTTGGACACGTAGTCAACAGCGAGAAGAATGTATTCGAAGCCATCCGAAACAGGGAAGGGTCTCATAAAATCAATCCCCCAGACATCGAAGATTTTGGATATGAGAATTGGCTGTAAGGGCATTATATCATGGTGGCTCATGTTGCTTAAGGTTTGGCAATGAGTGCATGCCTTACAGTGATTGTATGTGTCTTTGAAAATCATGGGCTAATAGAAGCCACATTGGAGGACTTTTGTTGCAGTTTTATGACTAGAGAAGTGTCCACCTCATGCCTGGTCATGGTAGAAGGACAAAATGTCCTGAATTTCTACTTTCGGAACACATCGTCGGATGATTTGATCAGCACTAATGCAGAAGAGATACAGGTCTTCCAAAAAGTAGTACTTGGCATCGGAAAGTAATTTGTCCTTCTTGGCTTTTGGCCAATCGGACGGTATCTGATGTGATGCCAAGTAGTTTACTAGATCAACAAACCATGGAAGTCCTGTACGATAGTCAGGAGGTGCTCATCAGAAAAATGTTCAGTAATGGGTCTGGAAGGGTTGATAATATCAGAACGAAGGTGGGATAAGTGATCAGCTACCACATTTTGTTTCCCGGCCTTGTCGCGAATCTCGAGATCAAATTCTTGTAACAGTAAGATTCAGCGGATTAGTCGAGGTTTCACGTCCTTCTTCGCAAGGAGATGCCTCACAGTAGTGTGATCTGAGTAAATGATAATACAGGAACCCAAAAGATATGATCTGAATTTTTCCAGGGCAAATACTACGGCTAGCAGCTCTTTCTCAGTAACTGTGTAGTTACGTTGAGCCTCGTCAAGTGTCTTACTAGCGTAGTAAATGACCACAGGTTTCCCATCTATTTTCAACCCAAGTATCGCACCTACAGTGTAATCAAATGCATCGCACATGATCTCAAAGGGTTGAGACCAGTCAGAGGGCTGCAGGATAGGTGCTTGGGTAACTCGATCATGCAGGACTTCAAATGCTTGAGTATAATCCTTGGTGATTTCAAAAGGGACATCCTTAGATAGAAGATTAGTCAGGGGGCATGCGATTTTCGAGAAATCAGGAATGAATCGATGGTAAAAATCGACGTGCCCTAGGAAGGATCAGATGTTTTTAACTGAGCTAGGCATAGGGAGTTTGGAAATCAAATTTACCTTGGCTCGATCAACTTGGATGCCCTTTTCAGAGATAAGATGTCCCAGGACTATTCCCTCAGGTACCATGAAGTGGCTCTTTTCCCAGGAAAGAACCAAGTTCATGTCGATGCACCGCTTGAGGATCTGGACCAAGTGCAGGAGGAAATCATCAAATGATTCACCAAATACTGAGAAGTCATCCATGAAGATCTCAAGGTACTCACCTACCATATCTGAGAATATGGCAAGCATGCACTGCTGAAAAGTAGCAGGTGCATTGCAGAGACTGAATGGCATCCTTCGAAATGTGTAAGTTCCGAAGGGGTAGGTGAAGGTGGTCTTTTCCTGGTCCTCGGGATGGATTGCAACTTGGTTGTAGCCAAAGTACCTGTCCAGAAAGCAGAAGAATCGATTTCCCACTAGTTTCTTGAGAATCTGATCAATGAACAGTAGTGGAAAATGATCATTCTTTGTGGATGAATTGAGCCTTCTGTAATCAATGCAGACTCTTAACGAGTTTTCTATACGGGTCGGTATGGCTTCTTCGGTTTCAGTCGTGATGACGGTGAGCCCTGTCTTTTTAGGCACAACCTAGATGAGACTCACCCATCGACTATCGGAGATCGGGTAGATGATCCCTGCATCTAACCATTTGATAATCTCCTTTTTCACGACGTCTTGCAGATTGGGATTTAGATGTCTCTGCATTTCATGGGATGGTCGTGAGCCCTCTTCAGTGTAAATGTGGTGTGTGCAGTATGAGGGGCTGATACTAGTGAGATCATCGAGAGTCCATCCAATGGCTCTTCGATGTTGCTGGAGAATAGAAATCAGGCGTGTTTCTTGATTAGGTGTGAGTTGGGAGTTGATAATCACAGGAAACGTCTGATTGGAACCCAAAAAGACGTATTTGAGATGATCAAGAAGAGGCTTTAATTCCAAGACCAGGTTTTTAGCAGTGGTGAGTAATTCAGGATGGGTGTCAAGAGCAAAGGAAGGAGCTATGGGTGTGTCTAGGTTGAGTTCGAGCTCCTCTAATTGCAGGTTTTGATCCTCTTGTGGTTGATCAGAAATAGTCTGGTTCTTGATGAAGTTGTCAACCACTGCTTCAATATCGCAAATTTGTTCTATGACTCCGTAATTAATTCCTTGTTGGGCCTTAAAGGTGATTTTTAGTGTCTTGCTCCCAAATTTCAATTTGATTTGGCCCTCCTCCAATTGATATTGGCCCTAGTAGTGGCCAGAAAGGGTCTCCCTAATATGATTAGTGTATTCTTCACATTCTCAGGAGTATCCATGTCTAAAATAATGAAATCCACTAGGAAATAGAAATCATGTACCCTAACTATGACATCATCGAGAATTTCTTTTAGTGACTTAATTGATCGATTTGCTAGTTGTAAAGTCATTTCAGTCGGTTTAAGTTCAGATTCCTCGAAGTAGTCTAGCAGGGATGTGGGTATCAAGTTTATGGAGGCTCTTAAGTCTAATAAAGCTCGGTCAAATCGTATATCACCAATTTCACAAGAGATCAAAGGGGTGCCTGGGTCATTTTCCTTAGGCAGGAGTTTGCTCAAAATGACAGAGCTGGCTTGCTCTGACAGTACAATCGGATCCCTATCATTGGTTCGCGGCTTATGCTTTGGTGTACATATGTCTTTCAAAAATCGTGCGTAAGCCAGTACATGGCGTATTGCATCCATTAAGGGAATGTTTATATGGACCTGCTCAAAGAGCTTAACCAAGTCCTCCTCAGGTGCCACGATTTTGGTTATCCTTTTCCCTTGGTCAAGGCCTTAGGAAATGGAACCTTAGATGGTTCCTCTAGAATGGGTCCAGGTTCTTGATCTGGGATAGAGGTGTCCTGGATGACTATCCTTGGGTTAGGGCTTGTATTACCAGGCCTGGTTTGGCTTGGATAAGGTGGGTCTTGTGTTGTTTTGCTAGTGCGGGTAGTAACAGAATTTAATCCTTCCTGGTTTTGGTTTGGAGTGGGTAGAAGAGGTGCTTGTTGCTAGTAACCTGTATATGATGTCGAAGCCTCCATCCCATCTGGTGATGGAGTAGAAGAGGCCTGGTAAACAAAGTGAGCTTGACCCCGATTTGGGTTCATAAGGCACCTCTGGTTCGGTAAGTTATTCGGATTAGGCAGAGGTTGTGAAGGAAGTGCACTAGGTTGGTGCGGATTTGCCATCTGGGCAAGTTGATTGCGAACCTCTGTGATCTTGTCTCTGTGCTATTTTTTCTTAGCCGCATTCCTCTTCTGAATGTCAGCCAGAGTCTGAAGGATAAGAGTCATTTGATCTGTCTGAGTCAGCCCAGATTGATAAGTTGGGTTAGGCCAAGGCTGAGGCGATTGATATGAACGAGGAGCTTGTGGTCGAGGTGGATATTGAGGTCTCTGATTTTGATTATTGCCTGACCACGTGATGTTGGGATGATTATGCCATCCAGGATTGTAGGTGTTTGAGAATGGGTCATTTTGAATGGTGTTGAGGTCCTCGCAGGTCTAAGGAACCTCGGGAAAATCAGAATATGAGGGTTCAGAGTTCCCCCAACTAGAGTAGGTGGATCCAGAGTTTCCTCCGTAGCTAGAATTAGACGGGGGTGGATATGGGTCCATCCCTTGAGAGGGTCGGTGATAAATGTTGTGCACGGCCTCCCTGCCAGAGGGTGGTTGTGTGTACGGGTTTTGCGCAGAGGTGGCTTGCTACAAATGTCGAGTTAGCTCATCCACCTTTTTCTCAATAATAGAGACCTTGTACAGATGACTGGCCATCAGTTCCAAGTCAACGGAAGAGGACAGGCCCTGTGTCTCATGTGCTCCCTTTGGATTCGTTAATGCACGGGCATTCGTCTGGTCGAACATGCCCATGGATTCATTATTGATGGAGTTCTCGCACATATTCTCGAGAATCTCTCACACGGTGTCTTTGTGTTGACCCATGATGTTTCCTCTGCAAGTCGCATTGAAGAATAATCTAATATCCTCACGGAGTCCCTGGTAAAAAGACTGGACTTGTTCCCATTTAGGAACTCCGCGATGGGGGCACTTTCGCATGAGATCCAGGAAATGATCCCATGCTTCATGAAGTGGTTCTCCTGCTTGTTGTGTGAAATGTGTGATCTGGTGTTGTAAAGCATTTGTCCGACCAACAGGGAAGAACTTTCTCAGAAACTTGGATTGAAGTTTCGCCCAGGTGTTGATCGGATGCGTTTGAGTTTGGTACCAGTGAGCAGCTTTATCCATGAGAGAGAAGGAAAACATTTTCATGAGTAGAATATCCCGATTTTGAGCTTCTAACCCAAAGGTCTGGGCCAGATGCTTGAGTTGTTTGACATGCTGGAAAGGATCTTCAGAATTACACCCATGGAATTTGGGAATGGCATCAATCATGTTGGGCTTGAGTTCAGTGTCAGGACCTTCAACGGGGATTTGTACTCGAGGTTCGATTGCCACTGCAATGGGATTGTAGTGATCTCGCATTATTGGACACTACAGTGGGTTCACAAAGGCTTGGAATAGATCATTGAGGCGCTGGAGTTGATTTTCGAGATTATTTTCTTATGCGGGTTGTGCCATGATGATTTTCCAGATTATTTTCTTATTTAGAATGCATCAGGATGTAAATAGGTTAGTTTGGATTTGTGACTTGATTGTATAACTCATGCATTGCATTCATGATTAAATGCATTTAGAATTATGTTAGAATAACATGAATTTGATTAGTTAACCACTTAGGTACATTATATATAGTGTTTTGGATTTAACATAGAAGTTAAGGGTTTGCACATAAATAACCCCTCATTTCTTTTCTTTATTTTATTTATTTCTTCTCCAATGGATGCATGCAGGAATGACAATGCACAAGCGACAATCATGGATCTCTATTCCCACGATCTTCGTTGCTTCACCTCTTCAACCAACGTTCGCCTACGGCCGCACTCCTTTTGCAGCATAAATGAAGAGTCCGCTCCACCATCAGAGAAGGCCACCATCCCCGACCCACCACTACGCAGAGATAAAATTCTCCTCCATTCCACCATCGCCAACCTCCTACCGTGTGCACAAGTCCCCACCATCGCGGGCAGGCGAGGTGACAGACCACCGTGCCATTAGTGGCTTGTGCAGCTTACTGCGAGTGTGTACTTGAAGGCCACACAGTTATCACCAGCCACCACCACCAGCAACCATCCACGCTCATTTAAGATGTCTAGGAAAGTTCCCAGACGTCTAACCTCCCAACAGTGTCTTCTTCCTTTTTTTTCCCTTGTTACACCTCCGTTGAGCTATACACACCACCGCCACCTCCTCACCAGCCCTTAACGCACGTCACTGTGCCCCCCCACCGTCGCGGACAGCAACGCGCTTACAGCCTGAGTGCATCTGCGACCTCCGCGCATCTTACACGTGCGTTCAGCCCGCTTGTGCGTGGAGCTTTACAACAGTAGCAGCTCCACCTCACCTTCACCTCCCGTGCGTGACGCACCTCCAGCAGCAGACCGCGTATCTACCATTATGTGCCACCCTCATAGCCACGCGCTCAGCAGCCTCCACGTGTGCACCACCCACGTAGTGCGTCCTCTCCACGTGCGCCATTCCTCCACCAGCCTGCAGCAGCAGCACCTGTGGCCATGCTCAGCAGCTTCCGCGCGCGCTCGTACGGCCTGCGCACGCCCTTGTAAACCCCAGCAGCACACATGCATGCTGTTGCACCTCCTCGTGTGCGTGCCTTCACAAGTGCCACAGCAGCAGCCGCCGCTCCTCTCCTCATCACTGCTGCCTCTGACCACCGTTGGCCACGAGACCACCACCACCGAATAGCCCTCGACCCATTCAACCTTTGGCTGTAGCCTCACCATTCAACTCTCCTTCCTCTACGCGTGCGAGCAAGTGGAAGAATCCCCCCTATTTCACTACAGTACCATCGGTATTAGTTATTACATCCATTGCCATTGCCAAGCCAACATTTTTCATTAAATGGAATAGATATATTGTGTGATTTTATGCAAATACCCCTCCACTTTCACACAAATGCAATTTCAGCATAACTTCTCATTGTTATCTTGATTTAAAGGCGGATTTGGCTCGATTTCTTGACAAAATCACTAGTGAACTTTCATTTTTGATATTAACAAGTTTAATTAGGCAATTTCCTCCCTGTGGATACGACTTTCTCCTCATTGAGTGGTTACTTTAATTACTTTGATTAGTCAATATTCCACTACTTGAAAATACAACGACAAATCATTTTAATCATCTTATTCGAAAGCGAAAATTGACTCATCAAAAAGCCTTCACCCACTCTTTGTAAATTCGCGAGTTCTTGTACACATCATTGCGTAGTTCCTCGATCTCGCTCATTTGAAGCTGATAGTGGGTTCTGGCCTTAAGCAGATCTAAGTTACAATTTCGTACTGCCTAATAGCTTCGTGCTCTATCTCGACGGGGAGATGACATGCCTTTTCGTACACCAATCTGAATGGAGACATACCTATTGGGTCTTGTGGGCAGTCCTGTAAGCCCACAAAGCTTCTAGAAGTCAGGCCAACCAGTCCTTCCTGTCAGGCCGAACAGTGACTTGGAGGATTTTCTTGATCTCTCGATTAGACAGTTTAGCCAATTCATTGGTTTGGGAGTGATAAGGAGTCAAGATTCGATGCGACACCCCATACTTGGTCATCAAGGATTTGAATTATGCATTTATAAAATGGGTCCCTTCATCAGAGATAATGGCACGTGGGACACCGAACCGAGGAAAGATGTGCTGATGAATAAACTTGATTACCACCTTATGATCATTGGTTCGGGTCGGGATAGCTTTGATCCATTTAGACACGTAGTCTACTGCGAGGAGAATGTATTCAAAGACATTTGATTTAGGGAAGGGTCCCATAAAATCAATCCTCCATATATCAAAGATTTCGCATATGAGAATTGGTTGTAAAGGCATCATATCATAGTGGCTCATGTTGCCCAAGGTCTGGCAAAGAGTGCATGCCTTACGGTAGTCGTATGCGTCTTTGAAGATAGTGGGCCAATAAAAGCCGCATTGGAAGAATTTAGCTGCAGTTTTGTGTCCGGAGAAGTGTCCGTCGTAGGCCTGGTCATGGCAAAAGGATAGAATGTCCTGAATTTTCGCTTTCGGAATGCATCGTCTGATCATCTAATCAGCACCAATGCGGAAGAGGTACAGGTCTTCCCAAATGTAGTACTTGGCATCAGAAAGCAACTTGTCCTTCTTGGCCTTCGGCCAATCAGATAGGATCTGATGTGACGCCAAGTAGTTAACCAAATAGCGTACCAGGGATGTCTTGCACCAATAGTTAGGAGATGCTCATCAGGAAAGTGTTATGTGATTGGTTCGGAAGGGTCGATGATATCAAAAGGAAGGCAAGACAAGTGATCAGCTACCATGTTCTATTTTCCCACCTTGTCGCACATCTCGAGGTCGAATTCTTGCAACAGTAAGATCCAGCGGATTAGTCGAGGTTTCGCATCCTTCACGAGGAGGTGCCTCACTGCGGTGTGATCCGAGTATATGATAACACGGGAACCTAAAAGATAGGATCGAAATCTTTCAAGGCCAAATACTACAGCTAGCAACTCTTTCTCAGTAACTACGTAGTTACGCTGAGCCTCATCGAGTGTCTTGCTAGCATAGTAGATGACCACGGGTTTCCATCTATTTTCTACCCAAGACTGCACCCACTGCATAGTCAAACGCATTGCACATGATCTCAAAGGGTAGAGACCAGTCAGGGGATTGCAGGATTGGTGCTTGAGTAACTCGATCACGTAGGCTCTCAAATGCATGAGTGCACTCCTTGATAATTTTGAAAGGGACATCCTTTGAGAGAATATTAGTTAGGGGGCACACGATTTTCGAGAGATCAGGAATAAAACGACGGTAAAAATCAACATGCCCCAGAAAAGAGTGAATGTCATTGACTGAGCTAGGCATGGGTAGTTTGGAAATCAAATTAACCTTAGCTCAATCAACCTAGATGCCTTTTTCAGAGACGAGGTGACCCAGAACAATTCCCTCAGGTACCATGAAGTGGCTCTTTTCCCAAGAAAGAACCAGATTCACGTTGATACAACACCTGAGGATTTGGACTAAGTGTAGGAGGCAATCATCAAAAGATTCCCCAAATACCGAGAAGTCATCCATGAAGACTTCAAGGTACTCACCTACCATATTTGAGAATATGGCAAGCATGCACCTCTGAAAGGTAGCGAGTGCATTGCAGAGACCGAAAGGCATCCTACGGAATGTGTATTTCCCATAGGGGCAGGTGAAGGTGGTCTTTTCTTGGTCCTTAGGATAGATTGCCACTTGATTATAACCGAAGTACCTGTTCAAAAAGTAGAAGAAAGGATTTCCCTCTAGTTTCTCGAGTATCTGATCAATGAACAGAAGTGGGAAATGATCCTTCTTCGTGGAGGCATTCAGTCTTTTGTAATCAATGCAGACTCTCCATGAGTTTGGTAAACGAGTTGGTATGGTTTCTTCGATTTTAGTCATGATCACGGTGAGTCCTGCTTTCTTAGGCACAACCTGGATTGGACTCACCCGCCGACTATCGGAGATTGGGTAGATGATCCCTGCATCTAACCACTTGATCATCACCTTTTTCATGACCTCCTGCATATTAGGATTCAGACGTCTCTGCATTTCACGGGATGGTCATGCGCCCTCTTCGGTATAAATGTGGTGTGTGCAATAGGAAGGGCTAATGCCAGTCCGATCATCGAGAGTCCAACCAATGGCTCTCCGATGCTATTGGAGGACAGAAATCATACGCGCTTCCTGATCAAAGGTGAGGTGGGAATTGATAATCACAGGAAATGTCTGATCAGAACCCAAAAAGATGTATTTCAGATGATCGGGAAGAGGCTTTAGTTCCATAACGGGATTATCAGCAGCAACAGGTAGGTTGGGATGAGCCTCAGAAGAAAAGGTGGGAGCTGTATGTGGGTCTAGATCGATGCTAGGCTCCTCTATCTGCAGGCTAAGGATCAGGGATAATCGGGTCGTCCTCGAGAAATATGTCCTCAACCACAGAACTGATGTTGCATACTTGTTCCACTACCCCATAGTAAATTCATTTCTGGGCCTTAAATATATCAATTTTTAGTGTCTTGTTCCTGAATTTCAATTCAATCTTTCCCTCTCTGCAATTAATGTTCACCCTAGCTGTTGCTAAGAACGGTCTACCTAATATAATCGATGAATTCTTCAGATTCTCAAGAGTCTCCATATCCAACACAATGAAATCCACAGGAAAGTAGAAATTGTGGATCCAAACCAGAACATCCTCGAGAACTCCTCTAGGTGACTTGATTGATCGGTCAGCTAACTGTAAAGTCACCTCAGTCGATTTTAGCTCGATTTCCTCGAAATGATCTAGTGGGGATGTAGGGATCAAATTGATGGAAGCTCTTCAGTCTAAAAGGGCTCTTTCGAATTCTAAATCATCGATTTTGCATGAAATCAAAGGGGTACCAGGGTCTTTTTCTTTAGGCGGGAGTTTTCTCAAAATGATGGAGTTGGCTTGCTTCGACAATACGATTGGATTCCCTCCTTTGGTTCGCGGCTTATGCTTAGGTGTACATACATCCTTCAGAAATCTCGCATAAGCTGGTACATAGCAAATTGCATCCATCAACGGGATGTTTATTTGGACTTGCTCAAAAAGCTTGACCAGGTCCTCCTTAAATGCCACGAGTTTGGTTTTCTTCTTTCCCTTGGTTAAGGCCTTAGGAAATGGAACCTCTACAGGTTCCTCTAGAATTGGTCCAGGTTCTTGATCTGGGACAGGAGTGTCCTGGATGACAAACCTAGGGTTTGGGTTTGAACTACCAGGTTGAGAGTGGCTCGAGTAAAGTGGTTCCTTAGTTGTTTTGCCACTATGGGTGGTAACATAATTCAATCCTTCTTGGTTCTGGGTTGGGGTAGTCAAAAGAGGTGGTTGTTGCTAATAACCTGCGTATGATGTCAAAGCCTCCATCCTGTCGGGTGATGGGCTAGAAGGGGCCTGATAGACATAGTGACCCTGGCCCTGTGTTGGGTTCATAACACGCTTCTAGTTTGGCACGTTATTTGATTGGGCAAAAGTTGCGAAGGGAGTGCACCAGGTTGGCGGGGATTTGCCATTTGGGCGAGTTGATTGCGAACCTCTGTGATCTCGTCTTTGTACTATTTTTCATAGCCGCATTCATCTTCTAAATGTCAGCCAGAGTCTGAAGAATAAGAGTCCTTTGATCTTC
The DNA here is from genome assembly GCA_037157565.1 of Thalassia testudinum. Classification (NCBI taxonomy): domain Eukaryota; kingdom Viridiplantae; phylum Streptophyta; class Magnoliopsida; order Alismatales; family Hydrocharitaceae; genus Thalassia; species Thalassia testudinum. Next base: position 8,818,301 of record JAZHRO010000058.1, on the reverse strand, counting down.
TTGAGTTGGCCTGGGTTGGTAAGTTGGGTTGGGCCGAGGTTGAGGCAGTTGATATGGATGAGAAACTTGTGGTCGGGGCTGATATTGAGGTCTCTGATTTTGATTGTTCCCTGACCATGTGAAATTAGGATGATTACACCGTCCAAGGTTGTAAGTGCTTGAGAAAGGATCGTTCTGGATGGTGTTGAGGTCCTCCCAAGTCTGAGGAACCTCGGAGAAATCAAAAGACGAGGGCTCAGAGTTCACCCAACCAGAGTAGGTGGATCCGAAGTTTCCTTCGAGCCCTAGATTAGATGGGGGTGGGTATGGATACATCCCCTGAGAAGATCGGTGGTAGATGTTGTGCACAGCCTCCCTCCTAGAGGGTGGTTGTGCGAACAGGTTTTGTGTAGAGGTGGCTCGCTGCAGATGTCGAGTCAGCTCATCCACCTTCTTCTTAATGATAAAGACCTTATCCAGGCAACTGGCCATTAACTCCAAGTCGACGGAAGAGGACAGGTCCTGTGTCTCATGTGCTCCTCGCAGATTCGTCAATGGACAGGCATTCGTCCAATCGAACATGCCCATGGATTCATTATTGATGGAGTTCTCGCACATGTTCTCAATAATCTCCCACATGGTGTCTTCATGTTGACCCATGATGATTCCCCCATAGATCACATTGACAAACAATCAAATATTCTCATGGAGTCCCTGGTAAAAAGATTGGACTTATTCCCATTTAGGAACTCCATGATGAGGGCACTTTTTCATGAGATCCGAAAAGCGATGCCATGCCTCGTGAAGCGGTTCTTCTGCTTTCTACGTGAAATGTGTGATCTGGTGCCGTAGAGCATTCGTCCAACCAATAGGGAAGAACTTTTTTAGAAACTCGGATTGTAGTTCAACTCATGTGTTGATTAGACGAGTTAAGGTTTGGTACCAGTGAGCGGCCTTGTCCATGAGAGAGAAGGAGAACATCTTCATGAGCAAAATATTCTGATTTTGAGCTTCTGACCCGAAGGTCTAGGCCAGATGCTTGAGTTGCTTGATATGCTAGAAGTGATCTTCGGAATTAAGCCCATGAAGGTTAGGAATAGCATGAATCATGTTGGGCTTGAGTTCATTATCAAGACCTCCAGCATGGATTTGGACTCGAGGTTCGATTGCCACCGGAGTGGGATTGTAATGATCTCGCATCATAGGATGCTGCGCTGGATTCATAAGGGCCTGGAATATATCGTTGAGGCACTGAAGCTGATTCTGGAGATTGTTTTCTTCTTCTGCTGGTTGTTCCATGAGTATGGATGAAGGAGATCTAGGCTTAGATGAATCAGAAGATGTGTTGACCTGGTCGGGTGGTTACACAAATAGAGAAGTCGAGGCTTGGCCTCGACGGGAGTGAATAGCTAATGGAGGCCTCAAGGGTGGTCTTAGGGACCTCCTCCCAAACATGCTTCGATGGAGAAGACGAGGGATTGAAGGTGTGATGGACCTAATCAAGACACCCAAATATCTTTGGATGACTATAGAGGTTTGGGGCGGATGATACCCCTAGATTAGAAAGTCGTCCACTTGAGAATTACCTGGACAGCCAGGAAGGGAGTCCTGCAAAGACCCCTACATGGTAGAGTGTCCCCATGGGTTACAGGGTTTCCCCCACCTGACTTTCCTTATCACCAAGGGTCTTGGTGGACCATAATGGATAACTTGACCTCTTAAGTCTACCAATTTTAAGTTTAGAGTGTGGGTTCTTAGGATTTCACTTGAACTTTAAGATGTTTTTGTGAGTCGTGACCTAATTTAAAGATTGGTTGACCCTACATGTTGGGCCAACTTCACTTGATTTGTCCTTGATTATTAGGTCCCTGCTTTTAGGATTCAAGTGAGATTTATGGCTTGATTCTTAGGGTTTGCTTCTTAGGTAAGTTCAATCAAGGCTTATGACGCACACAGTTTGGGAAGATTGATTCTTGTTTTAAGTAAGTGTGTCTCTAAAATCTTAAAATGGAAACCTTAATTGGCTCTTAATTGGTCAATCAATTAATTCCAAATCTGGCACCTAGGACTCAATCAAGAAGGTAGTAGCCCTAGGTGTCTTAAATACTTAAGTAGGTGCAAGAATCAGGTTTGGGATGTTTTCTAAAAAGAATGTATCAAATCAAGCAACTTGCGACGATTAATCTAAGAATAGAATGCAAGTTAGCCCTAATTGATTTTTCTTCTTTTAGCTTTTTCATAATCAGGGGCTTAGGAGAAAGTGGATGGAGTTTACCTGCCCTTGGAGTGTTTGGTGCGTGTCTAACTCTTCTTGATTGGATTCCCTTGCAGAGATCACAACCAAATAGATAGAGCAAGTTAGTATCAAATCAAATATTGCAATTAAGAGATCAAAATTGCACGTTGCTCCTCAGCAACGGTGCCAAAATGTTTGCACGTTGAATCAGTGTTTTAAAAGTAATGCGTCGTAGTATAGCCAATAAATCGCGTAGAACACTTAAAATTTATAGCTTGAAAGAAATCTGAGGTCGAATGTAGGGAGCAATATGGTAATTTATCTCAAGATCACAATTTTAAGCTAGAATATAACAATATAATAGCAATTTCAACCACAAATGATGTAAATATAAATTCAAGAGTCGATGTGGCAAAAAGATTAGGGTAAAAATGGTGATTTGAACCACTAAATTACCCTATTAACAATATACTCAAATAATGCGACAGTATCAATCAACCAAATGCCACATATGATGAGTGCACAGTGCACTCTCTCTGATGCTACAATGCGTAAGCACTGTTCCTCTCTTGGCTGCTTCTTCTTCTTCTTCTTCTCTTCACTACCTTTTTCTCTTTACACACAGGGGAGGGATTCACAAAATTGGCTAAGTGTCAGACAGTATTCTCTGAAGCAAAACCCCCTACCCCCATGTGCTCTCTATCTCTCCTACTCTCCTCTTCTCTCTCTCAATCAGGCAGGTATTCGAGCAATCGGGTACGCAGATACCTGGGACCAGGTCCATGTGGCATAGGTCACGGACGAGGTGATATAGAGTAGGTGGATCCGTGAGCGGGTAATGGGGATCTGACCCCTTGTCTTGGGTGAGGGGTTGGGGTGACTTTTGAGTAATATACGGCTTCAGCTGCTCGGAGACTTCTGATGTGGGACTAAGTGTCCCACAGTTCTTACGTGCAGCAGCAAGTAGCTTCTTCCAGCTAATTCATGCAACGCGGGCAATCAATGCTGCAATTGCTGGTCTCTTCGTGCTCCTGGGTCATTTTCGCAACTGCTGGAGTCAGTACCTGGAGCGAGCGTGTGCTGGATTAAGCTTCAAGCTTTGCTCGAAGCTTCTGTCAATGGTGGCAAAAAAGCTAACACCTGAAATGAACAAAATGGCCTCTCAGCCCTATCAGAAATGCTTAAGAGGATCGCTAGACTTCGATGAATGTAACGATGGGGGTGGCATCGCATGCGAGTGGGTGTGGAGGCCTAATGACCTCAAGAAGGTGGTGCGGAGGTGTGTGTGTGGGGGGGAGTGCATGAGAGGCCAATCCCCTCAATTACTTGAGGGGTTTTGGTCGTGAGGACTTGGAGAAGGTGGGGAGCATGGAAGCGACGCAGTTGGGTGTTTGTGGAAGTCGCTAGGCTCGCCAGAGGTTCACTGACGAGGTGGAAGACGACGATGTGGATGGCATAAGGCGGTCGATACGAAGAAATAGTAGTACGGTGCTGATGAGTAGAGGATAGAGCATCGATTAGGCTAGGCTATGGATGAATAGAGGTAGAGGTAGTGCCGGGTTGGTGTGGCCGGCACTGGAGACGAAGATGCTCTGGCGAGGGTGAGATGGAGAGGAAGACTTGAGGGAGAGGCATCGGTTAGTACGGTGCAACGCAGAAGAAGGGGAAGAAGGCAAATACGCCATTGATATTGTGAGAGGACGACGAGGGTGGTCGGAGAAGGTCGTTGGACGTCGTGGAGCCTTTTGGCCGGAGAAGAGGGAGGAAGAAGAGGGATTCCAGGCTGAAAATGAGCGTAAGGAGATTGGCGTAAAACATGGGTCTTTATATAGGCCTCAGAGGGAGGTTTGAAGCTTGGAAACCATGCTTTCAAGCTTGGTAAGCTTGACGCATAAGAGATACCCGAATCTCTCATGCGTTCGCATGAGAGATTGGGAAGGTTATGTGATGTGCATACATCTAAATAGCAAAAACTGTCAACTAATGCATGTTCTTAGTATCATATTAGCATCATGCATTGTAAATATTACATAACATGAATGATCATGCATTTAGGTCAAATTATATAAATTGTATAGTAATTTATTCTTTTTGGTAGCCAGGGACAGGGTGACTTTCAATTGTGGTCTCGAATCGAAGATCCAATCGTATGGATCTGATTAGGGTGATGACTGGAGTTCAATGACTCCAAGACCGTCCTTATTGGACTTCTGTAGCATCAGATATAATCCAAGGAAGGTCAGAGATCAAGGGCTAAGATGGTGTAAATCTACACTTCAGATGACAAATCTGACTGCATGGATGGGTTTGGATTGTTGATCGTAGCCTAACAGTGCAAAAATCGGCCCAATCCAACATCCGTGGCACCTTCTACAAGTCATAGAAAATGGACGGCCAAGATGGTGCCACGTGGCGCCATCTCGGCCGTCCAAACCAGCCTACCTAATACACGAGGACCCGCCATGCTCTCTCTCTCTCCTTAATGCAAGATCAGATCCAACGGCCATGAGCACGCACGCCGCGATTAGAAAGTTGACAAAGAAGAGGGGGCAGCGTAGCGGTCGAGCGCCTCTTTGTGAGCGAGAGGCACGGGTTCGATCCCCGCTGCACCTCAAATCAAGGAGCAGGCGCGGGCGTGGGAGCGGCTAAATGAAGTCGTTGGATGGTGAGCAGGCGGCATGGATGCGGGCGATGTGGCGTGCCTAGATGCGAGGAGTGCGAACGCTCCATCAGACGCGCTCTTGTGAAGGCACGCGAGTGTGCGTCCTGAGCCGTTGATCTTCGATCCAACGGTGATGGAGGCTGCGTCGCCTCTTAATAGGTGTTGAAGGAGATCGGGTGCGGTGCGTTTAAGTCGTCCGATCTTGCTATCGGATGGTTGAGAACATGCTAACGTGCGCGTGCGTTGAGGCATGAGTAGAAGAAGAGGCGCGGCATGTGCGGTAGCTACACCCATGATCTGGGCTTTAGTGATGGTTTATCCATCACTAAAAGCCCTGAATTAATGTTTTATATATAAAAAGACCTAATTGCCCCCAACCTCTACACCTATATATAGCCCTACTACCTCCACTTCTTCACCCCTTCCTTCACCTCTCTCCCTCTTCAAAGCTCTAAAGAAGCTGGTCCCAAACTCGGAATGCTCCTCTAGAGTCAAAATCAAAATTTTCTCTCCCCCGTTCTGGAAGTGGATCTCGTGACGACAACGCCCTGCCTTGCCCCTGGTTCTTTCTGCTCTATTCTTCATCTTCCGTCTTCGTCCTCCATCTTCCAGGAGTCTCCCCATCCGGCTCGTCCTCTAAGCAACCGTCAAGGAGGATAACATCTCTCTCAATTCTTTATTGCTTTCTAGAATAGAATTTCTCGCTTTCTAGTTGTAATCATTTCCTGCTTTCTAGTTGTAAAAATAATATTCAGTTGCAAAGTGATTGTTCTCTCTCTCTCTCTCAGTGTTAGTATCAAATTCGTTGTGATTATCTCGCTTTTAAAACAAAAATATCAAAAAAATATAATCGTGGATTTTAGATCGACGTTGCCTCCTTGTGTTCGACCTGAAATCTCTTTACGAATTTTGGTAAATTTATCTGTTGACAAATTTCTTCACAAATCATACGACGACAACGGGTTTTTAAAAATCCAATCCTTTTCACGTAGATCTTCTGCTTCAACATTATGGGGTCCAAGATTTGGTGCGATGGAAAGAGAATCCTTAAGGAATCTTTGGTTCAAGTTTAGGAGAATTTCGTCAAGCAATTATCAAGAACTTTCCAAATGAAGGTCGCCAGAGTAGGATTCCTCCACGACAATGGTGGAAGGACCTCTTTGCAAAGAGTGACGACAAAGATAGGGGCCTATTTGTAATGAATTTCAAAAGCTAGGGGTACTTGTGAAATAGAAAGAATCAGATAGGATTGAAATAAAAACTAGGTCAACACGATCTTTGATTAGGCCCAAATTTTGATACAAACCTCATTTGGACCTAAGGAATCCAATGGTGAAGTTCGATTTTGGTTTTGACCTAGTTTGAATGGGTAATTTATGAAAAAACCCAAATTAGGGCATTAGTCTATCTGAGACTCTGTTTTAAGTCAAAATTGGTTTAGATGGTCAAATCAAGGATGCCAAACCCTAGGAGTATTTTTATATGATTTTTAGAGGGTTTAGATGGATTTTATCCTAACCAGAACCTCAGTTAATTAAGCGGGTCTGTTTTAGGGTTTCAGATGTCCATTAATTCTTGAAATGCGTGAAAACTCGTTTCTGTCTGCATAGGCCCACTTATTAGACATTAATGACTAAATGACCTTTAATAAGCCCCTGGAATACCCTGTGGCTATTATGTATTTGTGATAAGATAGTAAAATTGTAGAAATAACCCTGTTTTTATCTTTTCTTCTTAAAACAACTCAACCTACCCAAAAGACCTGACTGATATGTAGGAGCTTTTATTGACTTTATCAGACCAAATTGAGCTAGTTATGGCTCATGATGATGTTCCCATCAATTACATACAAGGACAAGACAAAAACAATGCTAAAGTACTACAACACATTCAACTAACACATAACACTCATATTTAACTTAACTAGTATACATATGAGACACATACTTATTATACATATAACACACACATATATATACACAACTATATATATATAACTCAACACTAACACTAATACTTACACTTATATAAGTATAAACATACTATACATATCTAACATATGCACATACAACATTAAATATACATACACAATCCTTTATGTATATAATATGCACATGCACACGATACATATTTATATATTACATACATATACATATAACACTAACATATATTACTTATATATATATGTATATATATAACATTAAAACTTAGTTTATGTATAAATAATATACACGCTACACTTAGTTTACACACAACTCATATAACACACATGTATAAATAACACACATACACTATACACACTATACACACTAACACTTAAACAAATTCAAGCCCAAAAAGAATGGTGGGCCGTTTGAGTAGATCAAGGGCCAAATGGGTCGAATCAGCAGCTACTAAGCCTATTCATCGAGAAGGACATAGCCACAATTTAGCTCAAAGAGGCCCACACAAACACACACAAATGCACATGCACGTGCTACGTACGCACACCCGAATGCATACATGTGTCCACAAGCACGTGCAGTGCATGTGATTTCCAGATACCACACAAGGTACGCATGGGGCATCCGCATCTCAATCGCTCGAATAGCCTCCATGCGTAATTCATTAAGTATCGCAGCAGCGCTTCTAACGTATATGAATTGAAACTATATTAGCGCTGATGATAACATCATCATCAGCCATAACTAGCTTTAATTAATCAGAATCAATTGACAAATGCTCTTACATAATCGCCTGAGAGCCATAATTCCTTGCATATCCTTTCTAAGAAGAATGCATTAAAATAGGATTAATTCTGTAGTTTTAATAGCATATCATGAATGTAGAATAATCACAAGATTTCCCAGGGGTTAATCTAAGGTCTAATTAGCATTAATGTCTAATAAGAGTGTCCATGCAGACAAAAATGAGTTTTCGCACACTTTAAGAACCAATTCGTAACCTAAAACCCTAATTTCAGACCTGCTTAAATAACAGAGGTTCTGGTTAGGATAAAATCCATCTAAATCTTCTAAAATTCATATAAAAATATTCCATGTTATTTGGTACGCTTGATTTGACATTTGAAACCTATTTTGACCTTAAATAGAGTCACAGACACAATTCTGCCCTAGTTTGGCTTTCTACGCAAATTGCTTAGTCAAACTTAGTCAAAACTCAAATCTAACTTCACCATCAGATTCCTTGGATCCAAATTAGATTTGTACCAAAATTTGGGCCCAATTATAGTCCATCTTGACCTAGTTTTCATTTTGGTCTAATTTGACCCTTTTTCTCTCAAATAGCCCCTCAACTTTCAAAATCCTTGCAAAGAGCCCCTAGGTTTGCCATCTTCTTAGTAAGTAGGTCCTTGCCGCCAGTGGAGGTCAACCGACCTCTAGGCTGGCTTTGACCATGCCTAAACCCTACTTGATTCTTCATCAAATCCCACCAAATTTGGTGGGATTGATGTTCACACCATGACGCATCTATTGGGATAGACCGTAGCTCCTAATTTACCCTAAGAATCTTGTGCGAATGCACAAGATTCATGGGTTCTTATTGAATCCTAAGCAAGCCAAATAGGCTTGTTTCCTGATACAGACGGTTGAAGCTCTATAAAAACTCCCTCATTGCAATTCTGTGTTCCTTAGTCGAGTTTAGGCCCAAAAAGCCTATTTCTTCCCTTCTCCGACCGCCCTACGGCTTGACTCTGGCGAATTTCTTCTCCATCATCCTACAGATGGCCAACGGCCAAATTGGCCTATCCTCCTTCCTCATCTTCCTTCACGTCTCGCCAACCACAGCGAGAGTTGTCTTCCCCTCTCCTCGCCGCCGTCCCTCTTAACGCAATCCCCTTCGTCTCCGGCGCCTGCCAATCATGGTTGGCGCCATCCCCATCCATTCATCCCTTCACTTAGGTCTTAGCATCTCCCTCTTCTCCTCCCAAATCTCCATGTCCCTTTCTTTTCCTAAATCAACCAACAAATCACCCTCAACCCTTATGTCTTCCTTTGCTGTAGCGTAGCTCCAACGAGCTCGCCATGCCGCTACACCGCATCGCTCACTTAGCTATCACCTCCATAAGCTCTACCTTGTCCATTTGCACAAAATCCCTCACTTCATTCCAACAAAAACCCACTCCAACACTTCATCGAACAAACCCACATCCGTTCACCCCTTCCGCCTCTGTCTAGCCACCACACACCCTAATTCATCACGAAACTGCCACCACCACCTTCGCCATCACTTGGCAATCCTCCTGAATGCTTTTAACGTGGCCACAAGGTCATTCTTTGTGTTTTCAGGTTTTCACCGGAGGTCGCTGCCACCACTGTCCTCTCCGAAGCCCTCGGTAGTCCTCCAGCCAAGTTCTTCATCGTAAACACGCCCAGGTGTTGCGGTTTAGCTTCAGGGCCTTTCCTAGACCCTCAATTGGATACCACGTCTGTGAATTCACCCTCAATTGGAGGCCTTTCCCACAGCAACTGCACGTGAAGGAAGCCCCTCCAGATAATCCCACATCATGGGAATACAAAGTGTCAGCAGTGGATAAATTGGATTCGTACTTCAGTTGTGTTGCCTCAAGAACATGGGGTGAGGTCCCCTTCACTCGCTCACGTACTCCTTGATCACCCGCACCCCCAATGACCCTGGTCAGATTCGATTACCAGAATCCATATACCCGATTATTGACCCAAATATGCCCTGGGTTTGAGAGGAAAAAGAGGAAGGTTTATGAGTGAGAGTGGGAGGGTTTTGCTATTCAGGGGTTGGCTTTGTGCGATACTTAGCCTCTAAGGAGAGGCCATGCTTTGTGCTTGAGGAAGGCTTGAAAGAAAGAGAAGGCATTGAGAAGAAGAAAGATTCTGAAGAAGAAAGGAAAGCTTTGAGAAGCTGAAGAAGAAAAGAAGAAGAAAGGAGAAGCCTTATGCTACTGAGGCTAAGTGTTGAGACACTTAAGCCATCTGAGGAAGGTTTTATACTAACTACTATAGCATTGAGAACACTGTTGACTTATTTGGCTACATTGAATGGTTGGGATATATGCTTAAATAAACTAGAATAATTGGTGATTTAAATCACAATTCTTTTGTCTTCTTGATTTCTTTTTATCCCAATGAGTGTTTAAGATACTATTGCTCCTTATTGAATATATTCTGAGTATTTGATTCATTGAATATCTTCTATAGCATCTGTTTATTGTGCTCGTTCATTTCAATTCAAGATTAATGTTATGAATTCCATATTTGCTCCATGTAATCGACCTTGGACTCATTTTCTGAATCTGAGAATACAAATTTAAATGAATTGAGCAATTTTTGTCCTATACTACGACGCATCTCTTAAATAACGATGAATTCACTTAAACATTTTGGCACCGTTGCCAGGGAATATCGCATAATTCACGCATTAATCTTATTTTTCTTGATATTTATTTGAGCATTAACTTGCCCTATTTGCTTTATTTGTGATTTTGTGAGGTACATCATGAAAAAATCTTCCGCGCAAATCAGCCACTCGAGGGGCAGATAAAACTCTCTCTTCTTCCTTAATCAATCTTGTAATCTTTTGGAAGATAGAAAAAGGAAACAAAATTAATTAGGATTCTGCATTATTTTTTTTTAGTAACCATCATTTCTAAGGCAAGTTTCCTGATTTGCGAATTCAAACTCATATCTATTGATCTCTACCCTAATTTCCTGTACCTACTAGGGATTTACGCTTAATTTTAAACATCATGGACTACTCACCTTCTTATTTGCAGTTTAAGGTGTACATCCTGAGATTAACTTGGACTTGAAATAGAATCAATTAGGGTTTCTACTCCAGGGTTTTGAAGTGTTAGTTCACACTTGCTTGAATTAAAGGAAATTAACCCTACCACATTTGTGTGCTACCTAAACCCTTGCTTGAAAAGATCTAATTAGAAGAACCCTAAAATCAAGCTTTAAATTCACATGAACTCTAAAAATTGTGGACTTAATAACGTTAAAGTCAATTCAGGGTGATCTTTGCGTCTTGACCGAGATTTCATTCTTCATCTTTTAGGGCAGGTCAGGTGAAATTGGTCTACTTTATGGACCAACCAACCTACAAATAAGGTCAAAAATTGAATTAACTTTTAATCAAGTGAAATCCAAGGCATAAACTAGGCTAAAATTGGTAGACCTAAGTATCAATTCATACATTCCGGTCTACTTGGACCACAGTGACATGGAAGGTCGAGTGGGGGAAACCCTGTAACCCATGGGGACACTCTACCATGTAGGGGTCTTTGCGAGGCTCTCCCTTCCTGGTTGCCCAAGTACTTCTCGTGTGTGTGGATTTTTTATTCAGAGGTATCATTCATCTTGAAACAAGCCTTAGTCATCCAAAAATCTTTGGGTGCCTTGATTGGATCCAATTCATTTCTAGTCCCTCATCTGTTCTTTAGAGCACATACACAGGAAAAGGTCCCTAGGTTTTTAACCAAGAGGCCTCATTAGAATTGATCTTCTTGGGGATTTCTGATCTGATCTAATCACTTCAATCTGAACCTGAATTTGATTTAACATCTTGATTCACCTACCTAATTTGAAAATGCAACTTAACAATTTAGGAAGAATTTGTAGAAAACTTGAATCCCAAATGACCATAAAAGAGAAGATGATCGAGGCTGCTCTTAGATATCATGATGAATACTACAAAACCTCTGATCAATCTAGGCACATTTAGGATAATGTGACAGAAACAACAACCTTCATTATGAACATTGTTGGAATAATATTTAAACAAATGATACATGGTTCAACCCAGAATGAGCTCTTGTCAAAATATAATGAATTGTGGAGACTACACAATATTGGATATATATACAATGTCTGTCAAATCCACAACTTTGGGAAATACACTAGGGTCTCATGGAGAAACATGGGTATATGCTAAATACATTACACCAAGCCATTGATCAAAATTACCCATATCAACATTCAGAGATGGATGAGACACCTTGGAACAACATTGAGGATCAAAATGATCTCCCAAATCCTGGGTTTGAGAATAAAGGTTGTTGTGGACCCCCAACCCAAATGGAATCAGATTCAAACCTTATAATAATTGACATGCCTGATCTTGATGAAGGATGGGAGGGTCCAATTGCAGGTGTTCTTGATTCTGAACCAGCCTTAGAGAGCCTTGAAGCTTGTCCATCAAGCTTAGATTCCCCAGACACCTGTGATGACAAGCCTGAATCAGAACTTCTCGAGAATGTAATTCCCGAGCCTTATCCTGTTAAGGTAATTCTTGAGAATAATTCTAACATCTCAATAGAGCCTAAACCAGATTCTAGTGATCCAATTCCCACCTTTAACTTAGAATCTAGATCAGAACCTACTTGGGATGATTATGAGGCCCAATGTGAACAGAATCATATTTTGGACTATGATTTAGGGCCTGTGTTTGATAATTACACCTCTCCAACCTCCTTAGACATATGAATTGATTTTTTAGAAGTCAAACCAATCTATGATATAGAAATTGAGGAGTTGGAAGAGCTGGGATTCGATTGGGTTTATCCTAGGAGCCAAGAACCTGAGCCTATGCTTAATAAGAACACCTCTTTAAGGTCAAAATTTGAGATTAGGTTAGATCCAAGTCAGGTTGTTGATTTTACATATAATGACTCATTCTATGGTGGAAATCTCAATCTAGAATCAGGTTTAGAAACTAATCTTCGCAAATTCTCCTATGATTTCGAATCATACTCTGATTTTGGAGAATCGTTGTTTCCTGATGATTATGAACCAATTTATGACCTCAGCATCTATGATTCTTTCTTTAATTCTGATGCTAAGTTCAATGATTTGGACCTTAAAGAAGCCACATCTTCCATCACAGAGCTAGAGCCTTCCAAAATCTGATCCCAACCTCGACTCACCACCGGAATCAACTTCTACTTTGATTCATCTCTCTCTAATCTGGTCGCACATAATTCTCCTCCATCTTTTGATCAGGTATCGGACATTGATTAAACCAATAATCACTCTTTATCCTTTTCTGATCCTTTTAGTAGGGTTCCTACAACCTTTATAGATCCATTTTCTTCTGAGGATCCCTACTCTGACTAGGTTGAGCTGACTTAGCCAAATCCTAGATTTTCATTTCCATATCTATTTGAGCAACAAAGTATCTGGTGGGCTCCGTATCTATTGATTCACATCCATCAACCCACCAGACTGATTGGGTTTAGGCTGCATCATCAGCCTATTGATCTGAACAAGCACCTGGTTGGACCAATTAGGCTATTAATCAAGGTGCTTGTTTTACAAAACTCATTTGATTTGACCACCCCCTTTCTTTGACCATCTTCTTCTCGGCTGAAGGCATTGAATTTAGCGCTTAACGGGAGACAGCCCGTCATTCTAAAAATCCGAGACCCTTTGATTATCTTTTTGAGCTACACTCCTACTACACTACTGAATTCAACTTTAAAATAGCCAACTCCACCTTTGGTACCTGTATCAAAGCTTGAAATCATTCACAACAGTCATTCCGACTCGTTCACCCACCCTTTGATCTTGTTCTAAATTTTGAATCAAACTGATTTTGTACCCTCCTGCTTTATAATGAGCACATTGCAAAACATATGCATGGGGGGGTGTTAAAGTGCAAACATATGAAAATTCAATTCTTTGAGGGGTTCTCACAAAAATTATTCATATTCAAAAATGATAAAAAAAATTAAAAAATTGAAAAAGTAAAAAATAATTGGAGAAAGGGGAGGAAATTTTGTGAACTAAAATGAAAATATTTCTTGAGGAAGAAAAGAGAAGAAATTCAAATGTCAAAAAGGAGCAAAATCAAAAGCAAAAACAAAAACGATAGTCATTAGCACTTGATTATGGAAGTTACTTAAGTTATAGACCTAATCAAAAGAAAAATTAAGTTCTGAAAACAAAGAGACAAGGAGATTAGTATGAGTGCTGATCTTAGGTCTCTTAGGCTTATTTTAGGGCTTAAACATTCATGTATCTGTTAAGATCTGGATTAGTCCTCAAGAGGTTGAGGAAAATGTGAAGCTGATGTAGTAAGTCTAAGGATTAGGGATTATTGGGCCCCGTTGCCTGCCCTTTGGCTTGTGGGACTTGGTAACCAAAGCACCCAAAAATCACACACTAAGTCTGGTTCAATGCGCTTAACAAAGAAAAATCATGCCGAAAGTATTTTGTTCTGAAATTCCATCTTGAAGATCTAGCTTAAGAGCGGCTCAACAACACAAGTTGATTGGACAAGTTCCCGATGCGGAGAGGTGGGAAATTCCCCTCGAAGATGCGTAATAACATATCATCTCCTTGGTGCTTATCTCCTAGGATATCTAAATATCTTACCGGGGGCATGTAAGCACTTTGTGCTAGTTTAGGTCCCATGGGCAGGATTATCCCGAAATGTCGATTGCTAGGGCCTGAATTTAGCTACAAAACACTATGAGCAGCACTATCCCAAAGTGTCGAAAGCCAGGGTTCTAGGGGTTGCCAAAGGCGATGTTATCCTGAAGCATCAAAAGCCAGGGACCCTTCAAGGATTGATGATGGGGACAAGGAATCCGATACCGACCGTGTTGAGGGCCAATTCAAGGCTAGATTTAGGGAAAAATAAAAAGAAAAGAAAGAAAACTCTCCAAATAAATATCCTTATAACTCTCTCTTACAAAAATGCACAGGAAAAATGAACCTAGACATGCTACATTCTACGCACGGGTGCTTTAACCGCTGGTTCAACAAACCTCTAGGTAGTTTTTGTGGGCCTTAGAAACCTTTGCGGTAGACTCAGGTTGAAGCTGGTCAAGTCTGGATCTTGATTGATACTTGAGTACCTATAGGCCTATCGTTAGCATTCTGAGCTAATTTCTAAAAGGAGTAGAACAAATCAGGCATCTAAACATCAATACATGGTTTGGAACTCTAGTTCTTTCCATAAGATTTTGCTAAGGGACTTGCAAAAGTTAGGCATGGCTGTATGATGATAACATCATCATGAGACATAACTAGCTTTAATTAATCAGAATCAATTGACAAATGCTTCTACATAATCGCCTAAGAGACATAATCCATTATATATCCTTTTTGAGAAGAATACATTAAAACAGGGTTAATTCTATAGTTTTAACAGCATATCATGAATGCAAAATAATCACGGGATTTCCTAGGGGTTAATCTAAGGTCTAATGAGAATTAAAGTCTAATAAGAGGGTCCATGCAGACAGAAACAGGTTTTTGCGCACTTCAAGAACCAATTCATAACCCAAAACCCTAATTTCAATTTCACTTAAATAACAGAGGTTTCGGTTAGATAAAATCCATCTAAACTTTTTAAAATTCATATAAAAATATTCCATGAGGTTCGGTACCTTTGATTTGACCTTTGGAACCTATTTTGACCTCAAATAGAGTCACAGACACAATTCTACCTTAATTTGGGTTTCTAAGCAAATTACATAGTTGAAGTTGTTCAAAACTAAAATCAAACATTACTATCAGATTCCTTGGGTCCAAATTAGGTTTGTACCAAAATTTGAGCCCAATTAGAGTCCATCTTGACCTAGTTTGCATTTTGGTCTAGTTTGACTCTTTTTCTCTCAAATAGCCCCCCAACTTTCAAAATCCTTGCAAAGAGCCTCCTAGGTTTGTCATCTTCTTCGCAAGTAGGCCCTTGCCACCATTGGAGGTCAACCGACCTCTAGGATGGCTTTGACCATGCCTAAACCTACTTGAATCATTATCAAATCCCACCAAGTTTGGTGGGATTGATGTTCACACCATGACGCATCTATTGGGACAGACCGTAGCTCCTAATTCGTCCTAGGAATCTCGTGCAAATGCACAAGATTCATGGGTTCTTCTTTAATCCTAAGCAAGCCAAATAGTCGTGTTTCCTGATATAGAGCTCGGTTGGAGCTCTATAAAAACTCCCTCATTGCAATTTTGTGTTCCTTAGTTGAGTTTAAGCCCAAAAACCCTATTTCTCCCCTTCTCTGGCCACCCTCCAACTCGACTTCGGCGACTTCCTTCTCGATCAACCTACGAATGGACAACGGCCAAATTGACCCATCGTCCTTCTTCCTCATCTTCCTCTGCATCTCTCTAGCCACAGCGAGAGCTGTCTTCCCCTCTCCTCACCACCGTCCCTCTCAATGGAGTCCCCTTCATCTCCAGCGTCGGCAAATCACAGCTGGCACCATCCCCGTCCATTCATTCGTTCACTTAGGTCTTAGCATCTCCCTCTTCTCCTCCTAATCTCCCTGTCCCTTTCTTTTCTTAAATCAACCAACAAATCACCCTCAACCCCTCCATATTCCTTCGCTTCGATGTAGCTCCGACGAGCTCGCTACGCCGCTAC
This sequence comes from Thalassia testudinum, assembly GCA_037157565.1. NCBI lineage: Eukaryota > Viridiplantae > Streptophyta > Magnoliopsida > Alismatales > Hydrocharitaceae > Thalassia > Thalassia testudinum. Next base: position 8,802,066 of record JAZHRO010000058.1, on the reverse strand, counting down.
ATCGCACTGCTCACCTCGCTATCACCTCCATAAGCTCCGCTTCATCCATCCCCACAAAACCCCTCACTTAATTCCATCAAAAACCCATTCCAACGCTCCACCGAACAAACCCACATCCGTTCACCCCTTCCGCCTCTGTCCAACCATCACGCACCCTAATTCGCTACGAAACCGCCACCACCACCTTTGCCATCACTTGGTGATCCTCCTGAACACTTTTAACATGGCCATAAGGCCATTCTTTGTGTTTTCAGGTTTTCACCGGAGGCCATTGCCAGTGCCATCCTTTCTGAAGCCCTCCGCAGTCCTCTGGCCAAGTTCTTCGTCGCAAACATGCCTAGGTGTTGCGGTTTAGATTCAAGGCCTTTCCTATCCCCTCAATTGGATATCACGTCCATGACTTCACCCTCAATTGGAGGCCTTTCCCCCATCAACTGCACATGAAGAAAGCCCCTCTAGATAATCCCACATCGTGGGAATACAAAGTGTTAGTAGTGGATAAATTGGATTTACGCTTCAGCTGTGTTGCCTCAAGAATACGGGATAAATTGGATTTACGCTCACGCACTCCTTGGTCACCTGCGCCCTTGGTGACCCTGGTCAGATCCAATTACCCAAATCCATATACCCAGTTATTGACCCGAATATGCCCTAGGTTTGAGGGGAAAAAAGGGAAGGTTTATGAGAGATAGGGGGAAGGTTTTGCTCTTTAGGGCTTGGCCTTGTGCAATACTTAGCCTCTAAGGAGAGGTTGTGCTCTGTGCTTGAAGAATGCTTGAAAGAAAGAGAAGGCATTGAGAAGAAGAAAGATTCTGAAGAAGAAAGGAATGCTTTGAGAAGCTGAAGAAGAAGAAAAGAAGAAGAAGGGAGAAGCCTTGTGTTGCTGAGGCTAAGTGTCGAGACACTTGAGCCATTTGAGGAAGGTTAGATACTGACTACTGTAGCATTGAGAACACTGTTGACTTATTTGGCTACATTGAATGGTGGGGATATATGCTTAAATAAACTAGAATAATTGGTGATTTAAATCACCATTCTTGTCTTCTTGATTTCTTTTTATCCTAATGAGTGTTTGAGATACTATTGCTCCTTATTGAATATATTTCTGTGTATTTGATTCATTGAATATCTTCTATAGCATCTGTTATTACGCTCATTCATTTCAATTCAAGATTAATGTTGTGAATTCCATATCTGCTCCTTGTGATCGACCTCAGACTCATTTTCTGAATCTGAGCATACAAATTTAAATAAATTGAGCAATTTTTCTCCTATACTATGATGCATCTCTTAAATAACAACGAATTCACTTAAACAAGCGTTGATTATAAAGCGTTGTTGCTATCGCATGCTGTGATTTATTGCCATGTTTAGGTGTTTAATTGGTGCATAATTAGGGGTCGAATTTACAATTAAATTACATAATCATATAGTTACACACATAAGGTTATCTGTTGGTATAATTATATTAAGTTAATTACGTGTATAAATATGTTTTTAAATTAATTAAAGTTAGATATATTTTACGGTTATAATTAAGTATAATTACTAATGTATACTATAAATTATTGTATAAATTACTTTATTAAGGTTTAATTTAGTTTATTTATATTAACATGATTAATTAAGAATTTTGAATAATTTAACTTGATTTATTATGGTATTTACATGTTGTATATACACGTATACATACTATTATACAATATAAATAAGATTATAAATATAATTAAAATAAGCCAAAATATAAATTATTAGGCTATAGTATAACTTAGTATTTTCTTTTGAAGAAGAAGAAGAAAGGAAAGCTATCTAAATTGATAGCCATTCGGATATTTTATTAATGAAACAAAGAAACACCAACATACATCAGCTCCCCCAATGTCATATGAGAGCCTGACACTCATGTACAATTTGTACCATATTAATAGGTCTCTCCTGAAAAAGACAATCATTTCTCTCACGCCACACACACCATAAAACAGCTACCATGGAACAATGCAGTCTCCCACTCCTAATAAAATCACCCCACATGTCCTCCCAAACAGGTAGCCCACCTCCATAGACCCTATTCCACACACTGTCAATAACCACACATGAGGAGAACATGTGTCGCACACTATCTGTCTAAAAACCACATAGGTGACATGTTTGAGCAACAACACTTATTCTTCGATGTCTTAAGTTGCCAGTAATGAGACCATCCCTCCTACAAAGCCACAACAATATTTGTACCTTCAACAGAATTTTAAGCTTCCAAAACTCTGCACGTATGGCGTCAGCTTCTTCATTTTGTATCCTTGTTACCATTTATTCACAGGCCTTGGCAGATGAAAAATCTCCCATCCATCTATATGTATCAGTACCCCCCATCGGCTTGAAAGCTTGTAGATCCTGTAGTAGGCGTGACCTCTCCCCCCATGTGCGACTCCCCTCTCTGCAACCTGACTCCAATATCTCCCATCTATTCTTGTCTTCATCCCAGAAGTCTGCAACTTTAGCCTCTTGTTGAAGCGAATTTGTCATTGTTTAAGATATGCGTTGTAGTATAGGACAAATGCACTTCAACAAATACAATTTATAAACTCGAATATCTAACAATTAAGTCTGAGGTCGAACACAGGGAGCAAATAGGAATTCACACGCTAATCTTTAATTAAAGAATAAATGAGCACAATAATGATATGTAATGAATATTAATCTATCACATTAAATATTCAATAAAGCTCAATGTATTTCAAGACCAAAAAGATAACTAAGACAAAATAATGGTGATTTAGATCACCAGTTATTAGCTTAAGCACATGTATAGTAATTACTCAATTATCTTAAATAAAGGAACAGTGATCAAACATCTAATTTGATAATCAGATGACTTAAATGTTTTCTGCTACAGTGCACTTCAAAGCTTTCTTCTGCTTTCTTCTCTTCTTCCTCTTCTGTTCTCCTTTCTTACTTAGCTTTTCTTCCTTCCTTCCTTACCTGCCTTACCTACCTTTCTTCTTCCCTTCTTTAGCTCTTCACGGCTAAGTGTTGGGCTCTCTCTCTGAAGAGCAAAACCCACTCTCCCTCGCTCTCTCTCTCTCTCTCTCCTTCCTCCTCTCTTCTTTCTCTGATATCCGGATAATCGGATATGCGTACCCGGGTCCAGGGCTGCGAGCGTGGGTCGCAGCCTAGGAGTGGTAAAGCTTAGGCGGGTCAGGTTAAGAGAGGGGTGTGCGAGGACCTCACCCCCAAGTGTCTGAGGCGATAAGCCTTAGAGACAAAAACAATATATGCAACTCAAAAATCTCCAAATCCCACGATGTGGGACTTTCTTCAGTCCCCTTGTTTGCGTACGCACAATAGCAGCAAGTGGCATCAAATTGAAGTCCTTGGAGCGGTCAATGCTCCCAATTGACCACTTGGGAAGATGCCTTAGGTGATTTCACGTCACCTGGAGTTAAGATCTGGGCTCTTTATGGCCTTCGAACACGAAGAAAAAGGTGGCAACAGCGGTGGCGACGGAGGAGACCGACGAGACCTGAAACTCAAGAATAAGGCCTCAAAACCACATTAAAATAGCTCAGGACCTTCGCCAGACTTTAGCGAGTGTGTGGGTAGTGGTGGCGTGGCGTGTGAGGGTGTATGGTGGTCGGATGGAGTCGGGGATGGTGGTGCAACAATGGGTTGGTCGGGGGTGTGCTTGGATGGTTGAGAGAGTGGAATAGGCGAGGGGTTTTGATGAGTGTGTTTTGGCGAAGGTTGTGGAGTTGTCGACGAGGAGGGTGGTTGTGTGTAGCGTGCGGAGAGCCTCACCGGAGGGCGACCGGAGCGGATGAAGATGAAGGTGATTGCTGACGTCGAGGGGTGTTTTTGGGATTTTTGAATAGGGGAAACTAATCTAGGAGACTAAGGTAACTAATATAACCTACTTTTAAGGGACGAAAGCGGTAGGATTGGCACCGGCGTTGGTAGGCCGACACCGTGGAAGGTGAATGCTTCGGAGGGGGACGATGGTGAAGATAGGGAGAGGATGGCCCTCGCTTTGACTAGCGAGGCGCGGAGGAAGTCGGGGAATAACATGGCAGTCCCAATTTGGCCATTGGGAGGCCGTAGGACGATAGAGGGAGAAGCTCACTGGAGCGAAGGCAGAGCGAGCCGGAGAGAGGAAATGAAGACTTATTGTGGCTCAAAACCTTGCCAGGGAGGTGAGGTTGATCATGGAGGTCCTTTATAGAGCTTGGGTCGAGCTTCAAATCAGAAAAGAGCTTTAATGAGCTTGCAACTCAAGGAATAGGAGTCTTTCAAAGCCTAATGTTCGCATGGCTTGTAGGGTTGATTTCAAACCCTAAAAAGATGTTTAACGGATTCTTGAATGCCTAAACATTCATCCTTCCAATTTTGGAAGGATTTAGAGTTGAAACGAGAGAGATCTTCTCTCTAGAAGCTCGGATCTTTGGGTTCACACCTGCCATTGCGGCAGGGATCCAAATGTGAAGGTGATGACAAAATTAGGGGGGGTTTTTGCAATAGATTTCAAAAGTTAGGGGCACACATGTGATAAAAAGAGTCAGACTGACCTGAATTGCAAATTAGGTCAAGATAATCCCTGATTCGATCCAAATTTTGGTACAAACCTAATTTGGACCCAAGGAATCTGATGGTGAAGATATATTTAGGTTTTGACCAAGTTTAACTAGGTAAATTGCTCAGAAACCCAAATTAGGGCAATTATCTGTCTGAGACTCTGTTTTAGGTCAAATTACGTTCCAATGGTCAAAGCAAGCATATCAAACCTTATAGAATATTTTTATATGATTTTTAGAAGGTTTAGATCAATTTTATCCTGATCAGAACCTCAGTTATTTAAACGGGTCTATTTTTAGGATTTTAGATGTCATTTAATTCTCGAAACTCGTGAAAACCTATTTCTGTCTGCATGAACCCACTTATTAGATATTTATAACCATTTAACCTTCAATTAACCCTTGTGAAACCCCGTGATTGTTATGAAATTAGGATATTCTATTAAAACTACAGATTTACCCCTATTTTACTGTTAATCTCTCAGAAAGGATGTGCAGTAAATTACAGTCTTCTGGCAATTATGCAGGAGCATTTATCAGTGGATTATGACTAACTAAAGCTAGATATGGATGATAATGATGTTATCATCACCTCTCTGTCAACAGCAAGACCATAGACATGTGGGTACTTTTGGTGCAACAGTCCCAACGAAGGCCAATTTTCCAACCAAAACAGAAAGGATCATCCATCCCCACATACTGGCTGGAACATATTCCAATTCTCCTTCATAACTGCCACCACCGAACTCTAGAAAGGTGATGCCTTTGTGGGAAAAAGTCTATTCACCACAGAATGTGATTCACCATAAAACCCTCTGATCACCTCCACCCATAGTTTATTCTCCCCTTGAAAAACTTTTATTGCCCACTTCAACAATAATGAATCATTAAACTCCTTCAGGGACCTAATTCCCAACCCCCCTGCTCCTTAGGGATACACAAATTGTCCCATTTTACTGGTTAGAAGAATCGTCCCTCATGTTTTGCCCCTTTCCAAAAGAAGCGTTTCCTCATTATATCCAGCTGCTTCCAGATGCTTTTGGAGCTCTATACATAGAAAAAATGAAAACTGGCGTCGCTGTGATAACAGAATTTAAAAGGATCAACCTTCCCCCTTTGATAGATATTTACTACTCCAGCACTCCAACTTTGCTGAGATTTTTTCAAAGAGGAAGCTCCAGTCACTCTTCTTCATCTTCTCACTCCTCAATGGTAGATCGAGGTAGGTAATAGGAAGAGATGATTGGTGTGTGCAATGTCTCTGATAATTGATGGCACACATCTCTGTTCGATCCAAAACATACAAGAAAGGATTTTTCCCCATTCAATTTCAGACCTAATATCTCCCCAAAAATAGTCACCATATGATGAATGATACGAGCCTCCCACACACCACCCTCTACAAAAAATACTCTATCATCTGCATACTGGAGCACTGGGAACAAGGCCAGTCTGTTTGAGAGAGCATGCCCCTTGATCATCCCCATTTCCGAAAGCTTGAAGGTGAAGCAAGCTAAGGTATCCACTGCCAAGTTGAATATCAATGTGGCCAATGGACACCCCTGTCTGACCCCACATTTGGGCTGAATCCAAACACCACATGGTTTACCATTGATTAATGGGGAAAAAGCAGAGGTAGAAATACATCTTTTCATCCATCTAATCCAAATGATTAGAAAGCCTCTTTGTCTGAGTACCTCCCATAGGTACGGCCAATAGATTGAGTTGTAGGCTTTACTGAAGTCGACTTCCACTTGAAGACCTTGGCCTTTCTCTTGCTCCGTCTTGCCACCATTTCCTAAGCCACAATAAAGGATTCATGCAAAGATCTATTCAGCAGGAAAGCCGATTGAACATGTGAAATCAAGCCTTGGAGCACCACTCTTAGTCAATTTGCTAAGACTTTGTTAATCATTAGGTAGATAGAATTTGATAGTGCTATTGGTCTGAACTCACTGAATCTCTCATCCCTAGGCTTCTTAGGAAGCAGAAATAAATAAGACCTACTCAGCTTATCAAAGCCACTATTCCTCTCTTGGAATTCGCAGAGCACCTCCATCACTTCCCCCCTCACCACCTGCCAAAATTCCTTGTAAAAAATTACTTGGAACCCATCAGGTCATGGGGATCCTTCCAAGTTGAGGTCGTTGATAGCATCTACCACTTCTTGTTCTGAAAAGGGGGTCACCAACCTGTTAGCTTGCACATCATCCACCCTAGGATATTCCATTACAACCATTCTCCATGCACTTCTTATTGGGGTAGCAGAAAGACCACGAAAATAAGCCATTGTTGCAGCCCGAATATCTGCCATGGAGGTTAGTCTCTGATCTTCTGAGAGAATGGATGAGATAAGATTGATACGTCTCCTCGAACTGGAGGCCATGTGGAAAATTTTGGTATTGGCGTCACCCTCATGCAACCAAAGTTGTCACGATTTCTCTCGCCAATCCATTTCCCTCTTCAAATCTTCTTCTAGCACCACATCTTGCATTTATTTTTGTTGCTACAGTTCAAAATCAGCCAAAGGACCCACAGCTACCTTCTCATCTAGCCCACGCAACATAGCAAGTGCCTCCACTCTCCTTTGTTCAAGCAATGCCCCCATTGTCTGTCCAAACTCTTTCATCATATTTTTGAGACCAACCAACTTCGCAGCAAGTCTTGCTGTTGCTAACCCAGACACTTGCTTTATTTCCCACCAATTCACAATCATATCTCTACAACCTGGCTCCCTCAACCAAGACCTTTTGAACTTGAAGTATGAGCCCACTGAGTTACCTTCACCACAGTCCCATATCAACGGGGTGTGGTCAAAGAAGGGTCATACTTGCTCAGCCACAACAGAAAGGTCAAATATTTCCAAAATACTCGAGTTCCCGAAGAAACAATCGAGTTTAGACATTTGCTCACTGCCATTGCACCAAGTGTATTCCACTCTAGATGAAGGGAACTCACTAAGCCCCATATTTTGAATCTCTAGTTGAAAGCCAAGTGCAAATTGATCCATGCGCCTGCTCGCTTTGTCTTGGCTTGAGAGTGTGCAGTTGAAATCGCCACCTATTAACCATTGACTGTCTCCAATCCCCTCTACTGTCTCTGCTAATTCAGACCACAAAGCACTCCTCCTGTTCGCATTACACGGCCCATATAAGCATGTAATAAACCAGAAACTTCCCGTGTGGACTGATTGGATCTACATGTCATACTAAACTCAGCCTTCGCTACCTCTGTCAATTGCAGCTTCACAACCTTCCACCATACTGCTATGCCTCCTGACCTGCCTTGAGTCCCCACAATAGCGATATCTACGTTTCCATTTTGTAGTAGCAGCTTCCACACGCTATACCCATCCTCTTTGATGTGAGTTCCTTGCAATAATGCACAATCAACATTCCATTCATGCATATATCTAGCAAGGGAGGCTCTTTGGACCCCATCACGCAACCCATGCATGTTCCATGACAAGATCCTCATCTTGTTTCAGACTTCCCCCTTCTTAACCCACCATTAGTCCTCACCACACCAATTTCTTTTGCAATCGTACTTAGTTCCATCCCCACCTTGTCACAACCTCTTCTTTTCCGTAGCTTGTATGGAGACCAGATAAGCACTCCTTTCCCTTTGTTTTTTGCTCTAACATCATACCTAAAACCTTCAGGTACGTCAAAGGAGAATGGGGCATCCACCACCACCTTCTCAGCCCCACTCCCAGCAACCTCCTCCACTGGTATAATCATCTAAGACCCCATCTCATTTATCCTCTCCTCGCTCTAGACCAACTCCCTTGATTCGTTCATCAGGCCCCCTCCATACTCCTCAGGATGGTGGTCTTTTCTCTTCTTTATCACCGGTGTCTCTTCAGCAGGACCTTTACCTCCCTGCATTTGGTTCGCCCTATTCTTGACCACTTCTACAAACGTTTTGCCCATTTTTTGCCCACGCATCTCCACCTTGTCTAAATAAATCCGAGGTTGAATCAACCACAAACTTCCCCTACAATGGAGATTGATCTTCTCAGGTAGCAAAGCACTACAGCAAAATTAACATTCACCCATATCACCCTCCCATCCCCTTCCCCGAGCACAATCTCCATACCTTCTTCCATCTCCGCAAAGCTCTCAATCATCTTCACCACTACCACATTTGTTCTCAGATGGAGTGGAAGACCGATGATCTCCAGCCTTCCCTGCCTAGAGGCCACCTTCTGTGGGGGATGCTCCGCCAATGCCCCATCAAATGGAGAGACAAATCTCCACATCACTATCAAGTTCTCAAACATACTCATTTGGAACCGAAGGGACTCGACATCAATCATACCCAGACCATAAAGCAAAAAGTGAGAAGGGCCCAAGGTTGCAATCTTCCAATTCAGCGACTTTAGGGCTAGGGATCTTACCAATTGACAATGCCGATCCATGGATGGCGCCCCTATCATCACCTCCCCAATCAGGGCACCTCTTAAGACCATCTCCATCACATGAATGCCTTATGGGACTTCCACATCAAGAAAGTGTCCGGCTAGCATGGGAGGGGGAGGTGGCGGAGCCCTCGGTCCCCTCTGCCCTAAACGTGAGGGTACAGAACCTTTCCTCCATCCTGCTGTGGCCCTCCGCTCGTACATGCATCACATTTATGGCCTTCTCCACCACATGACACACAACTAAGAGGTCCCCTGCATGCCGCCACCATGTGACCTCCTCCCTTACATCTGAAGCGCAAAACCTCCCTTACGTTTAAGCAGCGCCTAGTCCTCCCGGCGGTCCCCCTTCCTCTCTAATCTTCCTTGTGCCTCCATCTCTTCGATCTCCATACCTCCCAACCCTCGTTCTCCCTCTTGTTGCTAGAGCCCCATCGACCCATCTTAAAAACCCTTACTAATTATAACTTAGTATATTAATTAGATAAATTATTAATTTAGATTAGCTTAACGTACTAATATACATCATTAACTTATATATATATATTATTTTACATAATAGACATTGTAATTAATATCATAGGTTATATATGTATATACACTAGTGTACACATATAATTTACATATATATACATATAGAATACCAGATATTATAATTTAATAAATAAGATAAATTATACTTAGGTTACTTATATACATAATAGTTTATTTACATATAAATAATATATATCTATATAATTAATTTATATACATATGTGCATATAATTTATTATACTTTATAATATTACAATATATATACATATACACACTATATACATAGGAGTTTTTTATAGATTGTGTGCTTTTCTGATTTTTATTTTGTTTTTGGCTTTTAGAAGAAGAGAGAAAGAGCAGGGCTAATTTACCCTCCTCCATTGGTATAATCATCTGAGACCCCATCTCATTTATCCTCTCCTCGCTCTGGACCAACTCCCTTGATTCGTTCATCAGGCCCCCTCCATACTCCTTAGGATGGTGGTCTTTTCTCTTCTTTATCACCGACGTGTCCTCCGTAGGTCCTCTACCTCCCTGCATTTGGTCCGCCCTATTCTTGATCACTTCTACAAAAGTTTTGCCCATTTTTTGCTCACAAATCTCCACCTTGTCTAAACAAATCCGAAGTCGAATCAACCACAAACTTCCCCTACAATGGAGATTGATCTTCTCAGGTAGCAAAGCACTACGAGCAAAATTAACATTCACCCATATCACCCTCCCATCCCCTTCCCCAAGCACAATCTCCATACCTTCTTCCATCTCCGCAAAGCTCTCAATCATCTTCACCACTACCTCATTTGTTCTCAGATGGAGTGGAAGACCGGTGATCTCCAAGCTTCCCTATCTAGAGGCCACCTTCTGTGGGGGACGCTCCGCCAATGCCCCATTAAATGGCAAGACAAATCTCCACATCACTATCATGTTCTCGAACATACTCGTTTGGAACCGAAGGGACTCGGGATCAATCATACCCAGATCATAAAGCAAAAAGCGAGAAGGGCCCAAGGTTGCAATCTTCCAATTCAGCAACTTTAGGGCTAGGGATCTTACCAATTGACGATGCCGATCCATGGATGGCGCCCCTGTCATCACCTCCCCAATCTGGGCACCTCTTACAACCATCTCCATCGCATGAATGCCTTATGGGACTTCCACGTCAAGAAAGTGTCCAGCCAGCATGGCAGGGGGAGGTGGCAGAGCCCTTGGTCCCCTCTGCCCTAAACGTGAGGGTGCAGAACCTTTCCTCCATCTTGCTGTGGCCCTCCCCTCGTACATGCATCACATTTATTGCCTTCTCCACCACATGCCACACAAATAAGAGGCCCCCTGCATGCCGCCGCCATGTGCCCACTTCCCTTACATCTGAAGCACAAAACCTCCCTTACGTCTACGCAACGCCTAGTCCTCCCAACAGTCCCCCTTCCTCTCTGATCTTCCTTGTGCCTCCATCTCTTCGATCTCCATACCTCCCAACCCTCGTTCTCCCTCCTGTTGCTAGAGCCCCATCGACCCATCTTAAAAACCCTTACTAATTACAACTTAGTATATTAATTAGATAAATTATTAATTTAGATTAGCTTAATGTACTAATATACATCATTAACTTATATATATATATTATTTTACATAATATTCGCTGTAATTAATATCGTAGGTTATATATGTATATACACTAGTGAACACGTATAATATATATATTTATATATAGAATACGAGATATTATAATTTAATAAATAAGATAAATTATACTTAAGTTACTTATATACATAATACTTTATTTACATATAAAAAAAATATATCTATATAATTAATTTATATACATATGTGCATATAATTTATTATACTTTATAATATTACAATATATATACATATACACACTATATACGTAGGAGTTTTTTATAGACTGTGATTTTCTGATTTTTATTTTGTTTTTGGCTATTAGAAGAAGAGAGAAAGAGCAGGGCTAATCTACCCTCCTCCACTGGTATAATCATCTGAGACCCCATCTCATTTATCCTCTCCTCGCTTTGGACCAACTCCCTTGATTCGCTCATCAGGCCCCCTCCATACTCCTCAGGATGGTGGTCTTTTCTCTTCTTTATCACTGGCATCTCCTTTGCAGGACCTCTACCTCCCTGCATTTGGTCTGCTATGTTCTTGATCACTTCTACAAAAGTTTTGCCCATTTTTTGCTCACTCATCTCCACCTTGTCTAAACAAATCCAAAGTCGAATCAACCACAAACTTCCCCTACAATGGAGAATGATCTTCTTAGGTAGCAAAGCACTACGAGCAAAATTAACATTCACCCATATCACCCTCCCATCCCCTTCCCCGAGCACAATCTCCATACCTTCTTCCATCTCCGCAAAGCTCTCAATCATCTTCACCACTACCTCATTTGTTCTTAGATGGAGTGGAAGACCGGTGATCTCCAGCCATCCCTATCTAGAGGCCACCTTCTGTGGGGGACGCTTCACCAATGCCCCATCAAACGGCGAGACAAATCTCCACATCATTATCATGTTCTCGAACATACTCATTTGGAACCGAAGGGACTCGACATCAATCATACCTAGACAATAAAGCAAAAAGCGAGAAGGGCCCAAGGTTGCAATCTTCCAATTCAACGACTTTAGGCAGGGGATCTTACCAATTGACGATGCCGATCCATGGATGTCGGCACTGTCATCACCTCCCCAATATGGGCACCTCCTACGATCATATCCATCGCATGAATGCCTTATGGGACTTCCACATCAAGAAAATGTTCGGCAAGCATGGGAGGGGGAGGCGGTGGAGCCCTCGATCCCCTCTGCCCTAAACGTGAGTGAGGGTGCAGAACCTTTCGTCCATCCTGCTGTGTCCCTCCTCTCGTACATGCATCACGTTTATGGCCTTCTCCACCACATGCCACATAAATAAGAGGCCCCCTGCACGTTGCCGCCATGTGCCCTCTTCCCTTACATCTGAAGCACAAAACCTCCCTTGCGTTTACGTAGTGCCTAGTCCTCCCAGCGGTCACCCTTCCTCTCTGATCCTCCTTGTGCCTCCATCTCTTCGATCTCCATACCTCCCAACCCTCGTTCTCCCTCTTGTTGCTAGGGCCCCATCGACCCATCTTAGAAACCCATACTTAAAAACCCTTACTAATTATAACTTAATATATTAATTAGATAAATTATTAATTTAGATTTGCTTAATGTACTAATATACATCATTAACTTATTTATATATTATTTTACATAATAGGCACTATAATTAATATCGTAGTTTATATATGTATATACACTAGTGTACGCGTATAATTTACATATATATACATATAGAATACCAGATATTATAATTTAATAAATAAGATAAATTATACTTAGGTTACTTATATACATAATAGTTTATTTACATATAAATAATATATATATCTATATAATTAATTTATATACATAAGTGCATATAATTTATTATACTTTATAATTTTACAATATATATACATATACACACTATATACATAGGAGTTTTTTATAGATTGTGTCCTTTTCTGATTTTTATTTTATTTTTGGCTATTAGAAGAAGAGAGAAAGAGCAGGGCTAATTTACCCTCCTCCATTGGTATAATCATCTGAGACCCCATCTCATTTATCCTCTCCTCACTCTGGACCAACTCCCTTGATTTGTTCATCAAGCCCCCTCCATACTCCTCAGGATGGTGGTCTTTTCTGTTCTTTATCACTAGCGTCTCCTCCGCAGGACCTCTACCTCCTTGCATTTGGTCTGCCCTGTTCTTGACCACTTCTACAAAAGTTTTCCCATTTTTTGCTCATGCATCTCCACCTTGTCTATATAAATCCGAAGTTGAATCAACGACAAACTTCCCCTACAATGGAGAATGATCTTCTCAGGTAGCAAAGCACTACAAGCAAAATTAACATTCACCTATATCACCCTCCCATCCCCTTCCCCGAGCACAATCTCCATACCTTCTTCCATCTTCGTAAAGCTCTCAATCATCTTCACCACAACCTCATTTGTTCTTAGATGGAGTGCACGACCAGTGATCTCCAGCCTTCCCTGTCTAAAGGCCACTTTCTGTAGGGGACACTTCGTCAATGCCCCATCAAACGGCGAGACAAATCTCTACATTACAATGATGTTCTCGAACATACTCGTTTGGAACCGAAGGGACTCAACATCAATCATACCCTGACCATGAAGCAAAAACTGAGAAGGGCCCAACATTGCAATCTTCCAATTTAGAGACTTTAGGGCTAGAGATGTTACCAATTGACGATGTCGATCCATGGATGGCGCCCCTGTCATCACCTCCCCAATCAGGGAACCTCTTAAGACCATCTCCGTTGCATGAATGCCTTATGGGACTTCCACATCAAGAAAGTGTTCGGCCAGCATGGGAGGGGGAGGTGGCGGAGCCCTCGATCCCCTCTGCCCTAAAGGTGAGTGACGGTGCAGAACCTTTCCTCCATCCTGCTGTGTCCCTCCTCTCGTACATGCATCATGTTTATGGCCTTCTCCACCACATGCCACACAAATAAGAGGCCCCCCGCACGCTGCCGCCATATGCCCTCTTCCCTTACAACTGAAGCACAAAACCTCCCTTGCGTTTACGCAGTGCCTAGTCCTCCCAGCGGTCCCCCTTCCTCTCTGATCTTCCTTGTGCCTCCATCTCTTCTATCTCCATACCTCCCAACCATCGTTCTCCCTCCTGTTGCTAGAGCCCCATCGACCCATCTTAAAAACCGTTACTTAAAAATCCTTACTAATTATAACTTAATATATTAACTGGATAAATTATTAATTTAGATTTGCTTAATGTACTAATATACATCATTAACTTATATATATTATTTTACATAATAGGCACTGTAATTAATATCATGGGTTATATATGTATATACACTAGTGTACACGAATAATTTACATATATATATATATATATATAGAATACTAGATATTATAATTTAATAAATAAGATAAATTATACTTAAGTTACTTATAAACATAATACTTTATTGAAATATAAATAATATATGTATCTATATAATTATTTTATATACATATGTGCATATAATTTATTATACTTTATAATATTACAATATATGTACATATACACACTATATACATAGGAGTTTTTTATAGATTGTGTCCTTTTCTGATTTTTATTTTGTTTTTGGCTTTTAGAAGAAGAGAGAAAGATCAGGGCTAATTTACCCTCCTCCACTGGTATAATCATTTGAGATCCCATCTCAATTATCCTCTCCTCGCTCTGGTCCAACTCCATTGATTCGTTCATCAGGCCCCCTCCATACTCCTCAGGATGGTGGTCTTTTTTGTTCTTTATCACCGGCATCCCCTCCGCAGGACCTCTACGTCCCTGCATTTGGTCCGCCCTGTTCTTGACCACTTCTACAAAAGTTTCGCCCATATTTTGGTCACGCATCTCCACCTTGTCTAAACAAATCCGAAGTCGAATCAACCACAAACTTCCCCTACAATGGAGAATGATCTTCTCAGGTAGCAAAGCACTACGAGCAAAATTAACATTCACCCATATCACCCTCCCATCCCCTTCCCCGAGCACAATCTCCATACCTTCTTCCATCTCCACAAAGCTCTCAATCATCTTCACCACTACCTCATTTGTTCT
Source organism: Thalassia testudinum (assembly GCA_037157565.1). NCBI lineage: Eukaryota > Viridiplantae > Streptophyta > Magnoliopsida > Alismatales > Hydrocharitaceae > Thalassia > Thalassia testudinum. The sequence continues at coordinate 8,786,882 of JAZHRO010000058.1, read as the reverse complement.
CAGAAGGAGTGGAAGACCGGTGATCTCCAGCCTTCCTTGTCTAGAGACCACCTTCTGTGTGGGACGCTCCGCCAATGCCCCATCAAACGGCGAGACAAATGTCCACATCACTATCATGTTCTCGAACATACTCGTTTGGAATTGAAGGGACTCGACATCAATCATACCTAGACCATAAAGTAAAAAGCGAGAAGGGCCCAAGGTTGCAATCTTCCAATTCAGCGACTTTAGGGCTAGGGATCTTACCAATTGACAATGCTGATCCATGGATGGCGACCCTGTCATCAACTCCCCAAAATGGGCACCTCCTACGACCATATCCGTCGCATGAATGCCTTATGGGACTTCCACATCAAGAAAGTGTCTGGCAAGCATGGAAGGGGGAGGCAGTGAAGCCCTATGTCCCCTCTGCCCAAAATGTGAGTGAGGGTGCAGAACCTTTCCTCCATCCTGCTGTGTCCCTCCTCTTGTACATGCATCATGTTTATGGCCTTCTCCACCACATGCCAAACAAATAAGAGGCCCCCTTCATGTCGCTGCCATGTGCCCTCTTCCCTTACATCTGAAGTGCAAAACCTCCCTTGCGTTTACGCAGTGCCTAGCCCTCTCAGCGGTCCCCCTTCCTCTCTGATCTTCCTTGTGCCTCCATCTCTTCGATCTCCATACCTCCCAACCCTCGTTCTCCCTCCTGTTGCTAGGGCCCCATCGACCCATCTTAGAAACCCATACTTAAAAACCCTTACTAATTATAACTTAATATATTAATTAGATAAATTATTAATTTAGATTAGCTTAATGTACTAATATACATCATTAACTTATATATATATTATTTTACATAATAGGCACTATAATTAATATTGTAGTTTATATATGTATATGCACTAGTGTACACGTGTAATTTACATATATATACATATAGAATACTAGATATTATAATTTAATAAATAAGATAAATTATACTTAGGTTACTTATATACATAATACTTTACTCACATATAAATAATATATAAATCTATATAATTAATTTATATACATATGTGCATATAATTTATTATACTTTATAATATTACAATATATATACATATACATGCTATATACATAGGAGCCTTTTATAGATTGTGTGCTTTCTTGATTTTTATTTTGTTTTTGGCTTTTAGAATAAGAGAGAAAGAGCAGGGCTAATTTACCCTCCTCCACTGGTATAATCATCTGAGGCCCCATCTCATTTATCCTCTCCTCTTTCTGGACCAACTCCGTTGATTCATTCATCAGGCCCCCTCTATACTCCTCAGGATGGTGGTTCTATTCTTTATCACCAGCATCTCCTCCGCTGGACCTCTACTTCCCTACATTTGGTCTGCCCTATTCTTGACCACTTCTACAAAAGTTGCCCAATTTTTGCTCACGCATCTCCACCTTGTTTAAACAAATCCGAAGTCGAATCAACCACAAACTTTCCCTACAATGGAGAATGATCTTCTCAGGTAGCAAAGCACTACGAGCAAAATTAACATTCACCCATATCACCCTCCCATCCCCTTCCCTGAGCACAATCTCCATACCTTCTTCCATCTCCACAAAGCTCTCAATCATCTTCACCACTACCTCATTTGTTCTCAGATGGAGTGGAAGATCGGTGATCTCCAGCCTTCCCTGTTTAGAAGCCACCTTCTATTGGGGATGCTCTACCAATGCCCCATCAAAGGATGAGGCAAATCTCCACATCACTATGATGTTCTCGAACACTTGTTTGGAACCGAAGGGACTTGACATCAATCATACCCAGACCATAAAGCAAAAAGCGAGAAGGGCCCAAGGTTGCAATCTTCCAATTCAGCGACTTTAGGGCTAGGGGTCTTACCAATTGACGAAGCCGATTCATGGATGGTGCCCCTGTCATCACCCCCCCAATCAGGGCACCTCTTACGACCATCTCCGTCACATGAATGCCTTATGGGGCTTCCACATTAAGAAAGTGTCCAACCAGCATGGGAGGGGGAGGCGGCGGAGCCCTCGGTCCCCTCTGCCCTAAATGTGAGGGAGGGTGCAGAAGCTTTCCTCCATCCTACTGCGTCCCTCCCCTCGTACATGCATCACATTTTTGGCCTTCTCCACCACATGCCACACAAATAAGAGGCCCCCTGCATGCCGCCGCCATGTGCCCTCTTCCCTTACATCCAAAGCACAAAACCTCCCTTGCATTTACGCAATGCCTAGTCCTCCCAGTGGTCCCCCTTCCTCTCTGATCTTCCTTGTGCCTCTATCTCTTCGATCTCCATACCTCCCAACCCTCGTTCTCCCTCCTATTGCCAAAGCCCCGTCGACCCTTCTTTAAAGCTCTTACTTTAAAACCCTTCTAATTATAACTTAGTATAGTAATTAGATAAATTATTAATTTAGATTTGCTTAATGTACTAATATACATCATTAACTTATATATATATTATTTTACATAATAGGCACTGTAATTAATATCATAGGTTATATATGTATATACACTAGTGTACACGTATAATTTACATATATATATATATATAGAATACTAGATATTATAATTTAATAAATAAGATAAATTATATTTAAGTTACTTATATACATAATACTTTATTTACATATAAATAATATATATATCTATATAATTAATTTATATACATATGTGCATATAATTTATTATACTTTATAATATTACAATATATATACATATACACACTATATACATAGGAGTTTTTTATAGATTGTGTGCTTTTCTATTTTTTATTTTGTTTTTGGCTTTTAGAAGAAGAGAGAAAGAGGCGGGCTAGCTAAGAAAGAAGGAAGAACTATTTTGATGATTTTTGTTTTCAATTTTCTTTATTTACAAAACCTGAGAAATCTAGAACTTCTACGGGTATGTTCTCCTATCTTGAGAACTCGAAACCTACATCTAAAGACAAACATGTTCAGAACATCAAACTCTCTCTCACTACAGTTTTTGTTTATTTATTTACATTCTTTTGATATTTTTCATGGTATTTACTATACAAAAACCTGGAAAATGGCTGTTAATGATCTACAATTTATTCCAAGCCATAAAAACCATCCAAAATTGCTGGAAAGAATAGATCAAGTATGATAAACTCCCAAGCATCAACTAAAATTAGATTCAACTCAAATCATGGTATAAACATTGAATTCATATCAATCCAATTGCTTACACAGTTAACAAGTATTACAAATAACTTACAAAGGATCATTTTCAGATAATGTACATGCTTTTTCAGTTCACATTAAAACCATAGCAATACATGAATGCTTCTTCTATGTAGTTCTAACATAAAACTATCTTAAAGACTCATCTAGAACTTCAAATAAGATAAGAACTTCATCAAATTCTCATATTAAAGCTTTTAGTTCAATTTGATAGTTCTTCATTACTGCTGCTGACATAGAATCAATTAGGTCTTTCCAATAGAACTTTAGTGCAATCTAGAACTCTTATAAACATCTAAAGTGTATATGTGTACTTCATCCATCCCATAAAATTTATTTTGACTTGAAATCATTCAAAAACCATCTAAAATCCACAATAACATCTTTTAAAACCCATTTAAAAAATGGCTACTATATGCAATAAATCACCTCTCAGTTCTACATTAAGACTCCAAATATTAGAGAAATCACTCAAATATATTGCATCCTTATAAAAACTCCTCTATGATCTTGTTTCAAACACTAAAAACTTGATTAAAACATCAGGTCTTGATTAAACTAGAACTTAAGCATTGAGATCAGAAATTCCAAATATAATTAATCCCCAACCTCAAATGTTGCAAATGACCATTAGGCATTCTAAAACTCATCAAAACTCCCATCAAAGCTTCATCAACCTTAAAACTCTAATTTGATTCCTCTTCCTTCGCCATAGACAACTTGGATAGGAGAATACAAATCAAGCCTCCAAATTCTTTTCAAACCATTCTCATATCTTCATTGAAATCCATAAAATCTCATTCAAAACCTCGATTAATGAATAAAATAATTTAGATTCAAGTAAGAATGTTGCCTAAGTGGGTGATTGATCTGAATCAACCAAGGTGATATGATCACCTAGAGATCTGCACACTATTAATTAGTGTTTAGGAGATCTGGGTGATTCTCTAAAACCAATTGGATCACCGCGAGGGCCTCTAATCAGTAACACTAATTTCCTTGGCCAACACTACCCATTTGAAGCGTGCAAATAGTACCAGGTGAAGAAATTGGGCTTAAGCTCAAATCACAATAGAAGTCCAATTAAAATAGCTCATGCCTATTGCATTTAGTCCAATTAAACAAATGTAAACTAAATTTGGTCGATTAAAATCGATTAAAACTAAATTGCTCCATGTAATGACCCATTACTTTTTAGCCTTTTAAGACGTCTGAAGTTTTGGGACACATTCCTGGACGTTTGAAAGTAAAAGTTTTTGTACTGCGCTGCATGTAGAGGCCCTTCCTTCTTTCTCCCCGCAACCTCACCCAAACCCTAAACCCTATCCTATATATATATATACCCCCCACCTTTCTCCTCTCCACTCCTCACACCACAGCCACCACCACCTCTAGTTTCTTGTGCAGCTGCGGTGGGGCTAGATGGGAGTGGCGAGAGGGGGGCGAGCGAGGGAGAATGAGAGAGAGGAAGGAAGAGAGTGTGGAAGGTCAGAGGACCTTCGGGAGCTTGGCAGAGCTCGCACGGCCGGTGGCGGGTGCGTGTGCGCGTGGGGACGTCGGCAAGGAGCTGTCCAAGCTCTTGCAGCGACTAGAGCTGTCGCCGCGGGTGGAGGCGCAAGCGGAGTGAGCTGCAAGGAGGTTCTGATATTGGAAGTTTTCCAGTATCAGACATTTGGAGCGAGAAGCAGACATCTGGCGAGGCACCTAGACCTCTGGAGCTAGGGTCGGACGTCTGAAAACACGAGTTGCCCGAGGTATGTACGTTCCTGTGTTGATCTCCGCCATGCAGAGTATCTCAGCGCAGGAGCTGTGGGACTGATTTGGTTCCTACGTCTTTCAAACGCAAGGCAGACTTTGGGAAGGCATGCAATGCACTTTCCCAGGCACTTTTGGATGTTTGATCACATCACTAGACTTCCTGAGGTGCTTCCAGACAACCGAAGACCTTGTCTGATGTCTGGAACTGCTCCCAGACGGCTGCAGAGGGAGTCTGGACGTCTGAATCAGCTACAGAGAACATAAGGTGAGTTTGTCGTCTTTTAAGATGTCTGGGAAGAGTCCCAAATGTCTAATTTTGATCAGAAATCGCATTTTTGGCCTGTTTGAGGCCCAAACGGAATCGAATTTCCGTAAACGAAGTATCGTTGTTTTCCACTTGAGTTCCTCTACGTTTTTGTGTTGAGTATCTACTATTTTGACCTCATCTAATGTAATTGGTCGCTGGAACAGGTTACCAGCCAATAGCATGTTCGAGGCCTATGGAGGCGACGAGATCTACGGCATAGGCTCCCATTCCTTCCGTTATACCCGGTAGAGTGGTTTAATTCAGTTCTTAACGTTTAAATAAGAATGTGCTTGGTTGAAATAGTCGAATGGAACTCTAGGATGTGGAATGAACCCTAGGGTAGAGAAATGAATGAACCTATTTGTACTGTATGGTTTACTTGCATGAGTGATTAAGATAAATTGCTAGCAAATGCCTGTATTATAATTATGAGCTGCCTGTATTTAATGAATAAGTACCTGTGAAACCACCAGTTGCATGTATTGAGAATTGAATCATGAAAACACGAGCTACTTGTATATGGATGAGAAATGAATTATGAAAGATGAGATCTGGATCTGGATAAATGAGGTGAGCATGAGCATGAACCCTACGGGGAATTAAGAGTAGAACTCCTACGGATAAATGGAATATGGAATGGTAGACTGGAAGTGTGCTGGTCCTTGTGTACGTGGTACCAAGGAGAGCAACTATCCCCTTTTAGTTTAGAGCGAAGCTAGCCTCCCTTGGGTTGTGACCCAGGGTTAGGATTGGCCACTCTACACCGACTCCTGTCGACCCTCACGTACACAGTACCGAGGTGAGCTACTAGTGTAGAGAGGGAACTAGCCACCCCATGGGGTCCGGGATTAAGCTAGCCACCCTACATCGACATTTTTGGCCCTCTGGGCAAACCTGGGTAGTAAGACGAGGGTGTGCGGACTGTGGAGGGGCGAGACCCCTAGTTGGTTCTGAGGGGCGAGACCCCTGTTCTGAGAGGGCAAGGCCCTATACTATTTTGTGCTATACTTTGGCATACCCATTAGCGGAAACGACTGACTACATGTCAGTGTGGGGTAGCTACCTGTGCACTTATCACGCATGCTGTAGTCACCACTACATCTAGACAGTGACCCTGGGGTGGTTGACTAGGTGTAGGACTACCACAGTGGACTCTCCTGGCCAGGAGAGCACCATGTGTACCTTCTACTCTACGAAAAGGACTGCAATCAAGATCGTTCCCACGAGGAACATGCAAGATCAAGAAATACCTGGATACTTGAGAAATAGATGGAATAGAATAACATAAATGAGATAAATAGAAATGAGAAATAAACCTACCGTTGCTTTTACTGTGCTTGCACTTAAATAATGTAAACACCACTCTACTCAGCGTTCGCTGACTTTGTCTTTTCGTAACACTGTTCAGGATCAGGAGTTGAGCAGCCCGAGTTTCTGGCTGTGGAGGGTGCTGAACCCAGTCGAGTCTAGCCGTAGTTTTCTTTAGCACTTCCTTTTCTGTTCTTTGTTGTTGTAGTAAGTAATGGACTTTTAGTTACTATTCTTCTACTACTGTTTACTTTTCGCTTTCCGTTGTTCATGTTGTTGTGGTGGTATGTACTGAAGCAGCAGATTTATTTTCCTTTACTACTTTGTACATTTCTTTTGCTTAGTTATATTGCATATGTGAATGTGGTTTACTTTCCTACTTTTGGTTATTTCTTGTTGGATGACTAGGTCTTGGGATTAGTCGAGGTGAGCCGATCTCGAGTCCTATAGGGATCTGGGAACCAGGTCATAACAAGATGGTATCAGAGCAAGGTCGTCCCGAGAAATGAACCAATTGGCTTGAGAATAATCACTCACCTACATATAACTAGGATAGCCACCACAACGTATCATTTTGATATTTGTTTTCGAGTCTTTTCTCGATGTAGTCTGGTATCGCTGATACTCTTGTTCTATCTTTCACGTCTCCTTGCAGGAGATGCCTCGTCGGGGATTTCCTAAGGTAGGCTGTGGACGTGGCTAAGGACATGGTCGAAGGGGCAGACGTGTCGGGCTTGGGATCAGTGCTGCCCCATCTCTCCTCCTGAGCGTCCAGTCCCAGGACCTTGTCCAGTTGATTTGAGAGGTCATCTTAGAAGAACTTCAGCTTCCACCTCCCCCTCATGTTCCTTCCGAGGGTGCGGAGGGGGAGCCTTCCGTGGGACGGCAGAGTCACCGTAGCGCCAGGCAAGTTAGGGGAGATCAGAGGAGGCCCTACCAATTGACATACTCTCAGGGCTGTCGGGAGAGGAGGCACACGACACCCGTAGGAGAGCGGTGTCATTCTGTGGGGTCACCAATGGCCTTTGGGGGCCCAAGGTGGGGACCAGCTGTCAACATCAGACCCCCACTCAATCACCAGTAGAGACAGATTGAGGGAGAAAGCCGTGTCCCTCTCTGCTATCAGTGTGGCCAGCCAGGCCACTTGAGGAGGGACTGCCCCTTTAGGACTGAGGCATACCAGATGCTCCCAGCATCGAGTATCGTTCGCCGATTTGGCAGCCGTAACTACCAGCCACGAGGAGGATACCGACCAGTTGTCACCAGCCTAGCCTCGGGCTTGGCTATTTTATCTGCACCCAAGACTGAGAGGCGTCCCAACGCCTTAACTCACGGAGACGCCAGAGCTTCAGTTTCTATGGTGGTAGGTATGGTTACGATTTATGGCCTTTTGGATTATGTATTTTTCTTATTTCTGGTACAATGTACTTCTTTGCTCCACGAGTTTATCGCTAGTTTGGGGTCCGATAGCACTCTATTAGGGGATTTGTTTGTGATCAGAGGCCCAGGTAGCTAGCTGTTATAGCCAAGGAGGTCTACACAGACTGCGGGGTCAGCAAAGGGGGACACAGCTTCCCTACTGATCTGATTGTGATCCAGATGGACGATTTCGGTGTGATACTGGGGATGGACTGGTTGTCTGCCTATCACGTCCTAATGGACTGTTTTGGGAGGAAGACCATTTTCTCCATGCCGGAGTTGCCTCCTTTTGAGTTTCACGGACAGCCGGTGGGCGGAGGTTTTATACGCATCTCCACTCTTCGAGCAGCGAGGCTTTTGATCCAGGGGTGTAAGGGCTTCTTGGCCTGTGTAGTGGCAGAGCCTAGCCCTGTGGCTAACTTTTAGAGTATCCCAGTCGTCTGCGAGTACCCTGACGTTTTCTAGAGGAGCTGCTAGGACTACCGCCTGAGCGTGAGATCGAGTTTGATATCTCACTGGTACCGGGGACCAGCCCCATTTCTATTGTACCGTACCGGATGGCACCGCTTGAGCTGCGAGAGCTCAAGTCATAGCTACAGGACCTGTTGAAGAAGGGCTTTGTGAGGCTCAGCATGTCCCCGTGGGGAGCCCCTGTATTATTTGTGAAGAAGAAAGATGGTACCCTGCCACTTTGTGTCGACTACCGACAACTGAATAGGGTCACCATCAAGAACAAGTATCCACAGCTGAGGATTGACGACCTCTTCAACCAGTTGTGAGATGCCACAGTGTTCTCCAGGATAGATCTGAAGTCGGGTTACCACCAGTTGAGGATCAGGGAGACCAACGTCTCCAAGACAGCTTTCCATACTCGGTACGGGCACTACGAGTTTTGGGTCATGCCGTTTGGGTTGACCAATGCTCCCGTAGCCTTTATGGATTTGATGAACCGTGTTTTCAGGCTGTACTTAGACTAGTTCATGGTGGTGTTCATCGACGACGTGCTCGTTTACTCGCGAGATCAGGTGCAGCATGGGTAGCATTTACGCATGATCCTGGATACCCTAAGGCGACGCAGGCTGTACGCCAAATACAGCAAGTGCAGGTTTTGGTTGGGGTAGGTGACTTTCTTAAGCCATGTGATTTCCGGAGATGAATTGGCTGTGGATCCAGCCAAGGTAGAGGCCATACTCGGGTGGGAGAGGCCACGCACGGTGACCGAGATACGTAACTTTTGGGACTAGCAGGTTACTACCGGCGGTTTATCAGAGGATTTTCTCATATTACATGTCCTATGACTTAGCTCACCTGGAAAGACATGCCCTTCACTTGGACAGATGAGTGAGAGGTGTATTTTCAGGAGTTGAAGGAGAGACTGACTTCAGCTCCTGTGCTTACCATCCCAGATAGTAGTGGAGATTTTGTGGTTTACATCGACGCTTCGTTGTAGGGGTTAGGAGGTGTGCTCATGCAACGGGGTCATGTTGTTGCTTACGCTTCGCAGCAACTGAAGCCCTATGAGCATAGCTACCCTACCCATGACTTAGAGCTGGCAGTAGTTGTCTTCGCGCTGAAGACATGGAGGCACTACCTTTACGGTGAGACTTTCGAGATCTTCACAGATCGTAAGAGTCTCAAGTACTTGTTTGACCAAAAGGAGCTTAACATGAGACAGAGACATTGGTTAGAGCTCCTGAAGGACTACGACTGCAGCATCTCCTACCACCCGGGGAAGGCCAATGTGGTGGCTGACGCCTTGAGCCAGAAGGTGCTTGCCCACTTGACCAGTTTATAGGCACAGAGTTGGAGACCCATGGAGGAGTTGGGTAGTTGGCAATCCCAGGAGTCACAGGGGTACTGTGTGACAGTGACATAGCAAACGCGATTAGAGCTGATAGACCGCATCATCGCAGGGTAGATGACAGATCCATACTTACAGATGCTGTGAGACAGGGTGTTGATAGGGGACCCAGGAGACTTTTCCGTTACAGATGAGATACTGCGCATGAGGAGATGCTCATGCGTTCCTAGGGACGAGGAGTTGTTGAGAGAGCTCCTGGCTGAGGCACATGGGTCCAAGTTCACCATACATCTCAGGAACACAAAGATGTATCATGATCTGAAATGCAACTTCTAGTAGAGAGGGATGAAGCAGGATGTTGGTGAGTTTGTGCAGCAGTGTTTGGTATGCTAGCAGGTGGAGGCTGAGCATTAGAGGCTTGCGGTGCCGTTACAGCCACTTCCTGTGTCAGAGTGGAAGTGGGAGAGCATCACCATGGACTTGGTGGTGGGTCTACCAGTTACCCAGCGGGGACACAATGCAGTCTGGGTGATAGTAGATAGGATGCTGAAAATGGCACGTTTTCTACCGATCCGAGTCACCTTTGGACCAGCGCAGTTAGCAAAGAGATACATCCAAGATGTGGTGCGTCTGCACAGAGTTCCACATGAGATCGTATCCTACCGGGATACCCATTTTACTTTCCAGTTCTGGGCTGAGTTTCAGCAGGCTTTGGGGACACGTTCGAGGTTTAGTACTGCTTACCACCCCCAGACAGACAGTCAGTCAGAGCGCACCATACAGACACTTGAGGACCTTTTGCACGCCTATGTACTGGACTGGAGGGGCTCCTGGGAGGAGCATTTGCCCTGGTAGAGTTTGCATACAATAGTAGTTACCACTCGAGCATCGATGTGGCACCTTACGAGGCTCTGTATGGACGGAGGTGTACTACACCCTTGAGTTGGGTCGAGGTGGGGACCAAGTGGGAGGTTGGCCCCAGGCTGATCTGGTAGAGTCAGGAGGTGATAGAGCAGATTCACAAACGACTCTACACTGTCAAGAGCAGGCAGAAGAGTTACGCTGACCGGAAACGTAGAGAGGTGCAGTTCGAGGTTGGGGATCACGTCTTTCTCCATGTTTCGCCCATGAAGGGCCTGCAGCGTTTTGGGGTGAAAGGGAAGCTTGCGCTGAGGTTTGTGGGACCCTTTGAGGTTCTGGAGCAGGTAGGACCTATTGCTTACTGGCTTGCCCTTCCTCCCCAGCTTTCTGGAGTGTACGACATGTTCCACGTGTCCAACCTTAGGAAGTACGTCACTGATCCTAGTCACGTTTTGAGCCACGAGAGCGTCGAGGTGGGTGACGACCTGACCTACCCTGAGAGACCAGTGCAAATACTAGACAGAGCCATCTGGAGTCTGAGACGAAAGCAGGTACCACTAGTGAAGGTCCTATGGAGAAGCCAGCGGTATGAGGAGGCGACCTGGGAGCCTGAGAAGGCAATACGAGAGAGGCACCCGGAACTTTTTGAGGGTAAGTCTTTTCAGACCTACTTCGATTCTCTTTAAGTTTGTTATGTGTTTTTACATTCCTTTTTTTTCCGCACCCTAGCTAGCACAAGTTTCGGGGATGAAACTTCCTTTAAGTTTGCTATGATGAAATGAACCATTACTTTTTAGCATTTTAAGATGTCTGAAGTTTTAGTCAGACATCTGTCTAGACGTCTGGAAATGTTCCCAGACATCTGAAAGTAAAAATTTTCGTATTGCACTTTGCGCTCTGCGAACGGGCGGTGTGTAGAGACCCTTCCTTCTTTCTCCCCGCAACCTCACCCAAACCCTAAACCCTATCCTATATATATATATACCCCCCCTCCTTTCTCTTCTCCACTCTTCACACCACAGCCACCACCACCTCCAGTTTCTTGTGCGGCTGCAGTGGGGCTAGACAGGAGTGGCGAGAGGGGGGAGAGTGAGGGAGAATGAGAGAGAGGAAGGAAGAGAGAGTGGAAGGTCGGAGGACCTTCAGGAGCTCGGCAGAGCTCGCACGGCTGGCGGCGGGTGTGTGCACAGCCACTGCAGGAGCTTGCACTTAAATAATGTAAACAACACTCTACTCAGCATTCGCTGACTCTGTCTTTTCGTAACGCTGTTTAAGATCAAGAGTTGAGCAGCCCGAGTTACCGGCTGCGGAGGGTGCTGGACCTAGTCGAGTTCAGCCATAGTTTTCTTCAGCACTTCCTTTTCTTTTCTCTACTGTTGTAGTAAGTAATGGACTTTTAGTTACTATTCTGCTACTACTGTTTACTTTCCACTTTTCGTTGTTTATTTTGTTGTGGTGGTATATACTGAAGCAGCAGATTTATTTTCTTTTACTGCTTTGTATGTTTCTTCTGCTTAGTTATATTGCATATGTGAATGTGGTTTACTTTCCTGCTTTTGGTAATTTTTTGTTGGACGACTAGGTCTTGAAATTAGTCGAGGTGAGTTGGTTTCGGGTCCTGTAGGGATCCAGGAACCGGATTGTAACACTGCAAAATTTCTTCAATCAACCACAAAAATAGGATTAATTTCAATCGGCCAAATTAGTCCAATTCAAAGCACATGGAGGGCTATTGTGATTAGATGAAGTAAATGGGATAACCCTTGAGTGGATTTGAGTGTACTAAAGATCTAGAAGCTAAAGAGCTTTAGATCAATAGTTGCTATGATGGAAGGGGGTGAATTGTGATCAAAACAGTGAGGGAACAGTGTGAAGGTGATCGTGAAATGTAGAGGAAGATTAATGGAGTACTGTGAGGATGTGAATTGGCTTCTCTGATCTGAATTGATCAAAGATGCCTGATCGAGGGAAATTAAGATATAAAACTAATCTAAACTAATATAAAGCAATTCAAATGATGATTTCTAATCTAAACTATCTCACTAAGCTACTCTAATTTAGGAAAGAATTAAATCTAACTAAGAAAGTGATAAAATCCTAATCTAACGGATGAATAGGACCTCTGAGAAGAACTACAGCTGGTGGCCACAACGATGAAATGAATGAGGAGGATGCTCCAACGGATGAAAGCTCTTTAGAAGAGCTCTGGGCTTGCTCTTAGGTGTTGTGTGACCCCTAGCAACAAGGGATGAAGAAGGAAGAACTGTGGCTACTGTCACCAACCACTAATGAAGGAGAAGGAGAGCTGGAGGCGATGAATGACCAATTCAGGGGGAAGGGAACTGGTAGCGGTCGCGAGCTCAAGAGGGAACTTTATGTATAGGATTTGGGGGGCTCAAGTGGCTAGAATCAATAGGTAATGGCTATTGAGAATCAAGGACTAGGAATTGATCTAGGAAGCACGCAAGCACTTGGATTGGAAACTAGCGATAGGATCAGATCCATGAGGTGGCGCAAGGCTTGTGAAACTGGGGATAAGAGGTTGGATCAAGATCCATTGTTGGATTAGATATGGGATTAATGGAGGACTAGGATTTCATGTGTTCTTTGTGCCTGAGCCACTGACGAGTCGCATAGCTGTAGCTCTTTTTGGAAATTTATAGAGGAGGCCCTTAGTCAAAATGGTAGGAATTTTGTGCCTAAACCCATTAGTGACCAAGAAGTCCCTGCGTGCTTGGAAATAGGTCCTTGCAGTTTTTAGGTCAAGAGAATGTGAATGCTCAAGTGTATACTAAGGACCTAAATGTAATTCATTGATTTCAAAGTCCAAATGATGTCAGAATGTAGTGAAGTTTTTATGGCACATATATATATTTCTTTTGAAAAGATGAGGAGTGTTATCGATGACGATAGCAGACTGAACTTATGGCATATATTTTGAACATTTTAGAAGTTATTTCAACCATTAGTTGTGAATTTAAGCTCATTTTTATGTTCATTGAAGAATTGGTACATCCATTTATATACTTAGATATAGAATCTCTCAAATGAGACCTAATTGTGCATTTTTAATACAAAATTGATGTTTTAAGTCATTTTCTAATATTCCTGCATCTAACTCTTTTCTTGTGTTAATTGATAGTATTTTAACTTAATTTCTAACTTAACTTTGACATTTTAACTATAATGAGCTACACCTCATCACATGCGATTCCCTAAATCCTGTATAATAACTTACAAAAAAATCATTAGTTCAAAAAGAATTTTGTTAACACCAAAACTTCGAAGAATGTGAAACTAGGTTCCAACATAGACAACTTTCTTCAATGGTTTCCATGAAGAGGACATCTACATGGAACAACCTAAGAGTTTTCGAGTAGATGTTGGGGAGAGAAAGTTGTGCAAGCTAAAGAAGTTTATTTATGCACTTAAGCATGCTTCTCATAGATAGAAATCAAGCATAAAGAGTTATGGATTCTATCGAACTACGATGAACCTTGTGTCTACAAGAAGGCTAGTGGAAGTGCTAACACCATTCCAGTACTATATGTGGACATTAATGATATATGTTGGAGAGACAAATATGCAAAGGGCTAAAACTTTAGTGACACTCCTCCTTGAGCAAGAAGTGCTAAAGCCATTTTAGTTGTATGCCTATTTTTGCGCTTGGCCACCTTGTTTTGTCAAGGGGTATATGGGGTAGAAAGACGATGCGTAATGCCTTGTTTGGAAAGCCATTCATGCAAGATTCATTTGACTCAATTCTATTATGTAGGGACATAATAGAGGTGTGAAATTGAGTTTGAATAAGCTGACGAAACTTTAAAAATATTTGAAATACATCTGACTTCAATTGAATGGGAAAAACCCACGCAAATCGAGTGAAGACATCAATGAAAGTGACCAAGCATTTACATCCTTTTATTGATAAAACTGGACTACTCCACACATCACTGTTCAATTTGAAAAGGAGCAGTAGCACTGGAACGAACGGGAGGTAACGGTATAGGATGACATTTTTCTTGAACACAAGCACCACAAATAGCTTGATTATTGCAGCAATGACCAATTGCAGGTAAACTAAGTCTTGCCACCGTTTTCTGTATTTTTTGAGAATTTACAAGGCCTAAGCGACAGTACGTGCCATGTGTACGCAAAGAAACTTTTTTAGCATCGTGAACAGTTGGCCCAGATAAACTTTTTCCATTAGACAAGGATTGAATGAGTGAATTCTTTGGCAGCCAAAGCTTGTATAAGCCACGATCAAGCTTGCCCCGAAGAGGGACGTTGCATGAAGGAAGATCCTTAACAAGTAAAGAATCGGCACATAGTCCAAAAAGACATGAAATAGAAGGTAAGTTGTTTTGAACATTAGAACAGCCAAGTAGATGATTGAGATATGGTATAACAGAATTACCAGAGGATGTATCTTCACGATGATAAGCCAATACTGAATACAGAGCCTGTACACCTGTAAACACGAGGATGAAAGCAGCCACAGTGATGGATGCAATCGCCCATGGGTTGTGGAAGTAATCTTGGACGAGCTCGGCCCTCCACCGATTGCGATCCGACTCGCAGTGCGCGTTCACGCGCTCGAAGACGCCCAAGGTATTGCCTGTCGTAGTTCAAGGACGTCCCCCTGCATATGCCGTTGAACAAGGTGGCCACCTCCTCGTCGCTCCCGAGCTTGCTCTCTATGATCTTGTACTTCTCCAGTATCGCGACGTCCACGGCGGTGTCGACAACCTGATCCATGAAGATCTGATCCATGAAGATCGCATACGCGGTGAAGTGTTGGCCCCCGTCCAGTCGTTCTCTGCAGCATTGCTCGAAGGCGATGAGGTTGCGTAAGTACGAGATGGAGCTCTCTTGCAGAGACAAGAGGGGTATCTGCAGCTCCCCATCTTCCGTGAAGGACACATTCAAGATGCACTCTTCTCCCTTGCACCGCTTCTTCCTCCTGAAGGTCACGCCGGCTTCCTTGAGCCTCCTCGCCGACGGGATCGCCCTTGGACCTTTCTCGTTCTGCTTCTCTCCATCTTTCTTCTTCTTCTTGGAGACGTGCCTCGGCCGCTTGCACATCAGTTGTATGGAGATGGCATAGAATATCACAGTGGTAAGGAACCGGAACACGTACCTCCATGAACGCGCCGCGCAATTCCGATCCTGACCCTGGTTGGTTGCGACCAAATCCACCTGACTCTTGTGGTGCTGGTGAAGGAGATGGTGTACCTCAAGCTGATCCGAACGATTCACCTTGGGGATATTTCCATCCTTGGAGAGGTAATGCAATGCGAATTCCATCAGGGTGGGGGAGGCTGCACGGGTGGTTGCGCTGGGCCCGGGGCGACCATGGGTCGTGTCAAATAGGATCTTGAGGATGGAGTAAGGGATCTGGTTCTCGAGAAGAAGCAGGTCATGCCTTAGGAATGGGCGGTTACAAGAGGAACCCACCTTTTCGGTTGCCCGCTTGAAGAGGAACTCGAGTATAAAGCAGCCATCGAGGACCAGCATCTTCACGAACTCAACGGGGGTCAGGTCAACCTCCACCGAGTACTGCTTCCGCGCTTCTTCCTCTTTCTCCATGACGGCACTTACGTAGTTGCTTATGGAGTTCTCGTCGTGGCTTCGCTTGATGAGGTCGTCGAGGTACCACCACTTGAGCTTCTCCATCTGATCCGGCGGTCCCTGGAACCTGTGGCGATGGAGGGGACCGATGCATAAGAGTTTGGGTTCGTAGGCATCGTCGTGGCCGTCTCGCATGCTGGGGGGAACCTTGTAGATGGTGGGGCGGTCGGCATCATCCCTAAGCCTTAAGTACTCCTCCATCGTATTCTGCATATTTGCTTCAAGATCACGGAATATCTGAGTTTCGCCGTTTTCTCGAACCTCATGGTTGGCTTGCGCCATGAGCTCAATTAGTTTGGAGGAAGGGAGAATGGTCTCGATCACTCGGATCGGGAAGTGGAGTGGCGGGGGGGGGGGGGGTGGGGGCGCGGCGGTGGGGGTGTGTGGAGCGGTGTGTGGTGGTGGTTAGCTACTCGTGGTGGTGAACCAGACACGAAAGGGGCTGTTTGCCGCACAAGAAAAGGCACAAGAAATTCCACCATACGAAGGTGTAAGGTTGGATTTGCCGTATGGAGGTAAAGATGGACACCGGCAAAACAGTTGATGGTGGGCCCACGTCGGACAAGAAAAAAAAGAAAGGATGACAACGTTTTCCCTGGGTGAGGGGATAAATAGTCTCCAAAAGTTAGTTGGGATTCAGGACTTATTATTCCCAATTAAATGGAATTAGTGTACTCGTGAGCTCAACTATCCGACAGGCTCAAGACAATGTAGGATTGTTGTGGAGTTTTGGATGTTTCCGTACCAACTTATGTGAGTTAGTCTTTTACCCAGGTTAGGTGTTAGGATGCGTTAAATTATGAAAATAAGGGAATTCAACGCTCCATTTTACGACATATTCGGCATCCTCCCCGTTAGGAAAGATAACATTTGCAGTCGGAACAAGAAGTCATTGTGGTCTTCTATGGTGTGGACGGTGAGGATGTGTGGCTTGAGATACGGCGTGGAGAAAGGCGTGGGTTAACATGCAGTTTTAAATTATAGAGGTAGTGGTATAAGTGGTTGGATAAGAGTTAATATATTGAATAATAAACATGATAACTGGGTTGATACAGTGTAAGGTGTATTTTCATTTGATAGTGTTTATTTAGTTGGGTGAAAAATATAGGTATTATTAATTGATGACGTAGTGGTGTTGGTAAAATTTTTCTCTTATCTTTTATTTATTTTTTTCCTGTAAAGATTGAAATAAATTTATTTTTTACAATATTTTCAATAGTAATAGCAATTATTAAAAAGATAAAAGTTTAGTAAAGGGAGGAGGCATGTTTGGTGGGCCGGTGGGGTGTGTGGCGGGTAGGGGGAAATGATGCACCCACAATGATTGTTGATTTAAAATTTTTTCCACATAAAACATATACGATGCTTTTAATAATTTTTTCATCTCCTACTTTGCATGTAATTCATAAATAACATAGAAGTCATTTTTCTTATTTTGTATTTGCTCTTTGCTATAAAAATATTTAATCGTTCGTTCAAATCAAAATTTTGGAGAGGTATATGATGTGGGAAAAGACGAATCCTTATTATATAAGTCCAAAAAGGCCACCAAAGGTGGCCTAGAGCTCAATCTATCCAAAGGTAAAGCATGCTTGACCTGGTAGAGCCTACCAGCTATCTTAATTATCCACCTAGAACTTACTAAACAACTCATTCTCTTAGAACCTACCAGCTATATAGCTCATTTCGTCAAAACCTGCTAGCTAGTTTGCCTTCCTACGAGCACATTAGCAACCTAGCTATGAAGAGCCTCGGGGACCACCAAGGCTAGAGAAGTAAAGGTCAAGGCAGCAACACAAGAATTGACGTGACAACACGAGAATAGAGGTGTCAATGCATTTAATAAGGCAAGTTGGTCAGAATAATCTCGCCTATGTAATCATCAATGTTCTCTTTTCCCAATGATCCCTTATATAAAGGGACCATATGCATCCTATGGGAGCACACACGACCCCTAGTACTATACATCTAACCATATTCTAGTAAATAGCTGAGGGTTGAATGCCCTACTTAGACATACACCATTGAGGTGAAATTGGGTCACTAATCTGTTATTCTCACTGTCTGATGGCATGTTGTGATAGTCCCTTTCCTTATATTTCCTGTTGAGTCCCATTGACTTGATCAGTTGGCATTGTCTATGAGAAATCGTAACAAAAAGCCAAGCTTGCAATGAGGCCCATTTGATCCACCGCACTCAAAGGATGTGGCTCCTGCTTAAGTTGGGCTTGCAATAGGTCCCTTTTGCACCAGGATGCTCATCTGCACTAGACTCGGCCCAATGAGCGCCAAGTGAGTGCCAGAGATATTAGGATGGGAGCTTGGGAACGACTTATGCCCCCCACCCTAAAGAGTGGTATGATGCATAGGCACAAGAAGGAGGCACTATGACCTCTACTCCTAACACTAGGGGCATTCGGCAGACAAAAGTTCGGGTAATGATGCATAGGCACAAGAAGGATTTCCCGATAGAGCATGCCACATAACAGAAGGTCCAGTGGCTAACAATGGGGGCTACCTCGACCTAGACACACCATGGCCCATGATTAGTGGGGGCAGGGGTTTCCAGCCAAGAAGCTCTGCGGGCCATCCCAAGGGTTGTAGTGAGGTGATCAGTTGATGGAGGACATAGATAGGAGCATGTGATACCCCTGTGATATCCCTTCCAAACACTATCCCCATTATGAGGACCGACTGGTACCCAAATGTTGCACACACACCCTACACAGCGCCGCGAGTAGCCTAGCTCCCCTCCCCCCAACCCCCCACCCCATCCCCTAATGCATGGGAGGAACCCTTTAGCACACAATAGGCCTACCTCCCACAACGGTAAGGGACCCTGTCAACCTCGAAGGAACATAAAAAGCAATACAAGAGGCCCATCTCCCGTAAAGGGAAAGCAAGACTCTGAACTCCCCAAAGGGTTGCGACCCCTGAGCGGCAAGTGCCCTCGGAACATCGGATGAATGCTAAGATAAAGACTACCACATTATCTCCAAGGGAACTCACACTGACAAACTCGAGCCCCGAGGAGTTGCAACCTTTGAAGCCAAGAAGCTGAGAATTGGTTAAAGAGGAGGAACCCTTCCTTTATTTCCTTTCCCCACCCTGCCATGGTGGGCCAATGCCTTGGATAAACTAGCCGAATGTGCAACTAGCTCAGAACGGTGAATAGAGGAGTCTCCTTGCCTACCTTTCCTGTTTCTCAAAGAATCACATGCTAGATGAAGGGCGCAAGCAGGAATACATAGTCATTCTACATGAAAGGAAATACGAAAACTCCTTTTTCATGCCAATTAGAAAAGACATCAAGCCTTCACCAGGCCAATGGAAGGCCAAAATAATACAAATGGAGAAAGCCTGAAAGGCATGAAGAATGTCTGACAACAAATGAATGGTCCAAGACGATGACCGTCCTCACCACCTAACTTCCTAAGAATGAGACAAGGGGAAGCCAACATAATCAAACCAAGCCCCCCACGAGGATCAACGACACCACAACAACCCAAACAAAGAAAGATGTTTAGAATCCCTAAGGGAAAGCCACCCTTGTAACACTAAGGCCACGTTGTGCGTGGCGGAGGCAAGCACCACTCAGCTGGCATCTAATCATTTGACTAGCCATTTTGAAGGTGGATTTAACAAGGGGAAACCATGGGAACTAGCCCCACTCGAACAGACGTGACGCACACCCATCAACCTGAGACAGCTGTCCTAAAGACTATCGAAGCGAGTGATCACGGCCCTATAAGTGACCCTCATGGTGAGAAGCCCTCAAATTGTCCCTATGTCAAGATGGACAACAAACTCATGAGTTCCATCTGCTTACTCGATGGAGGAATGTATGACATTGAGAGCCTTCATGAAAGGCTTGCCAACCGTCTACACGACCGGCAATCTAGGTGGCATGCTGAAACATGAATAGGGAGCTCCACCTCGATTTGCAGATGCATGACCCAATTGAGATCCTCATTACAACATTGTCATTAAGGTCCAAGATGTATTTCCCCAACTTTCCTACAAAGCACCACTCGCCAAAAGGAATAGAAAAGGGGACCCCAACCTCTAAAGAGGACCTCTAGGCCATGAATCCTAGGGTGAAGTCTATTCACAAAGCGGGTAGCTCTAAGACAGAACACTTCACTAAAGCCACCAGGCGACACCCAAGCCCACTAGGGCGGCAACTGGAGTAGACTTATCACCACCATTCTCACCTCAAAACCCTCAAAGGAGTAAGGATGAGGGACAAGCCCCCAACCCACCATCCCTCTTTATGGGAACAAATGAGGACGATGGGTGTATGTGGCTTCCCAAGGCACTGCCCCAAAACACCACGCCCATAGTAATTGCAGCATGACAACTTTAGGAGCTCCATCCCCGAAAAATCGTGAGAGGAGAGGCACTCATGCCCCATTGAGTGGTCTAACAAGCATATTTTCTCTAGGAAGAGAAAGAATGGGAGGCATACCCACCCTGAACCTTGAGTACCCCTAGCGACACGACTACATTGCCATCTCGACTACCTCTACTCAACAATAATGATGGCAAGACACCTTGTAAGGAGGCAAAGCTAGGATTGGCAAGTGACCATGAAAAGCTACCCAACCAAAATCGTAGTTAAGGGTCTTGTAGCTACAAACCCATGGAAATAAGCGATGGTCCCGCTTGATCACCAGCGAGTGGTTGTAACTTTGCGACTGAGGAGTGTGCAACAACAAGAGGAATGTACGATGTGCAAGACCCTGTAACCTGCAACTCAATTATTCAGAGCAGGACCATTAAGGCTCTACAAGTGTGCAATCTAATGCAGAAAGAGGGAGTCGAAATAGTGGCAAAATACCTAATGGCATTGCCATCATCCCTTGTATCTAACTCAATTTTACTAAATTCTAGAGCTAAATTCACCTAATTAACACAATAAAGGGTATAACTCAATTAGGGCTAAATCAAGAGCAATTATGCTAAATTGAGTTAATTCTACTATTTTAACAGACAATTATAAATGCAGAATAAATAGGGGATAAGCCTATAATTAATTAAAGGTCAATTAAGCTTAAATTTCAAAGAAGTAGGTTGATATTGAGTAATTTAGGATTTTTATTCAAATTGAATGTTCTTAATTAAAAATCCTAATATCAGCTCCACTTCAATTGACAGGGTTCTAATAAAAATAGATGTAATATAAAACTTGTAAAAATTATTTAAAAATATTCCATATGATTTAGAATAATCAATTTGACAAAAGGAACCAATTTTAACCTTAAATAGAGACCAAGGTCGGTATTTGATAATTTTGGGTCAAAATGTAAATTGACCATTCAAATTTCATCAAAACCCAAAATTGAAGTCACCATTGAATTCCTTGGGTCTCAATTAGGCTACCATAAAAATTTAGGCTCATTTTGACTCCATCTTCACGTATTTTTCGTTTTGCTCCTTTAAGCCCAAGTTCTTCACAAAGGCCCCTTGTTGTAACATATTCATTGAGTGTTAAGAGATGCGTGTTGTAGTACACTCAACAAAAATGCAACAACACTTAAAATTTATAAAACTTGAAAACACAAGGGAGTTCGAGGTCATTCATGGAGAGCAAATTAGTAATTCAATCCACTAATTACAATATCAAGAATAATATGCAACTGAAACCAAAGTAATACTTAGAATAATATTTTAATAAAAATTAGAGAGTTAGTGCAAAAAGATGAAGTTAAAATGGTGATTTGAATCACCAACTTAACCCTAATGTTTAAGCTCTATAATCACTTAAATATTTGAACAGTAACCATAATCAAATATCCCAAATATACACTGTAATATTAGAACCAAGCACAGGAGCAATGTAGCCAATCAGTCAGTATAGAACCAAGGTGGAGACCCCTTAACCTTTACGCCTCAGAGGAGCCAAGGCACAACATCAATAAAGGAGCACAAGGCTGTCACAAGAGCGAGGCACAAGAGCCTTACGAAGCCTTCAGAGGCTAAGTGTTGAGAAAGGAGGGTGAAGGCACGAATCCCAAGGCAGCAGAGCAAAACCCTCCCTCCTCCTCCTCGATTTTCTTCCCTATTTCTCAAGTTAGACCTAGGTGAACAGTACCAGGTATACGAGTATCCAAGTAAGCGAATCAAAGACCAGGTCAGCCAATGTGTATAGCGGGTGAGGTGTATGCACATGCGGTGAGTGGGACCTCACCCCGTGTGCTGAGGCGAAGTGCCTCTATCACATGTTGCTTTTATCTGCTGCAGCGAACTTCAAAATCCCCGATGTGGGACTAAGTGAGCAACTTCTTCGCGCGAGCTGCAGCTAGATGGTGCTCTAATTGGAGTCGAAGCTGATGCCTGTTGCCTCTATTGAGGACCTAGAATGAGTCACGAAGAGATTTCGTGACACCTAGAGGGAATAGTGAGGATGAAGCAGGTTGGAGAATTGTAGCCGAGGTCGGAGAAGAAGGCAGCATCGGCGGAGCTCCGGTCATACTTGAAAAGCACGAATACGACCTCACAGCCCAATCAAAACAGCTCAAAAGCTTCGCTGTGTAGTGGCGAAGTTGTTGGTGGGGTGCTTGTGGTGGTTAAGAGTGCGTGGGCATGTGGCAAAATCAAAGAAGATGAACGGAGGTGGTGGTGCTCAGTGGAGTGTGAGAGAGATCAAAGCCTCAAATTTCTTTGGGGCTTTTTGTTGGTGCAAGGGCACCACGACCGTTAATTTTGATGATAACAAAACACTTGTTGTTTAACATTTGCATTTGAGTCCAAGATTTCAGGTCAATTGCAAATGGATACAAGTGTGAAGGACCTCAAGCTCACGTCCATGGTGGATTGGAGGAGCTCGTTGGAGAAGAAAGAGCTTGGCTTGGAGCGAGAGCTTGAAGACAAGAAGAATATGATAGATTTATATTTGTCATGTAATTTGTTTTCATTTGTTCTTTGCTTTCTATTTCTCAGATCATATGTTAAAGAGACTCAAAGTAACCTACCTTAAGTCCTAGGATCGCCTACTAAATCCAAGGACACTTAGACAACTCTTAGAGACTTAGAAAACCAAAGTAGGCATCAGATGACCTGATAAGACGTCCAATCTGGACTTTTAAGACGTCTGACTATTTGATCAGACGTCTAAAACACTTAGGCTGGAGAACCACTCTCTATTTGCTAGTTTCAGACGTCCAGCCCTTAGTCCAGACGTCTTAGCAGACGTCTGATGACATTGCCAGACGTCCAATTAGTGGAACGTTGGCTTAGAAATATAATTGTTGAGGATTGACCCTTACTCTTTTATCAGACATCTGTAGAGGACCTTAGACATCTGATATATAGACGCTTGCCCTTGATTAAGCCAAAATCACCTCTCTTCAGTAATCTAGTCGTTTGTGCCTCGGGAAATCCATTCCCACAGTAATTTAGGTTTCCAGATGTCCAGACCTAGTGCTAGATGTCCGACAAGTTGTCTAACCAACTTATA
The DNA here is from genome assembly GCA_037157565.1 of Thalassia testudinum. NCBI lineage: Eukaryota > Viridiplantae > Streptophyta > Magnoliopsida > Alismatales > Hydrocharitaceae > Thalassia > Thalassia testudinum. Next base: position 8,763,146 of record JAZHRO010000058.1, on the reverse strand, counting down.
CTAGAACCCTGTTTAGGTCTGACTCAAGTCAATAAGGAAACCCATTGACGAGCTGACTTTTCGCTTTGCGTTATAGTATTTAAGTGGTGGAAAAATCGACTAATCAAAAATAATAATAACCACTCATAGAAGAGCGGGTTGTGTCCACAGGGAGGCAATTATGCAATAAATTATTAATTATTTTATATTCTTTCGGATAAGTGCGAAATCCTTATTCAATTCTGACATAAAATGCGAAGGAAAGTAGATTCACAATAACTTAAAAAGATAAGGGTATATGTACAGTTTTCCCTCACTGAAATCTTCAATAAATTTATGATGATTTTATGCAATTTCCACGTGACATGTACTAGAGAAAATTAGTGCTCAGGTTAAGCCCAAAATCAATCTTAAAACTAGTGAATATCAATAACATGCAATTATAAGGAAATATGAGTGTTCATATGCAATTCTGCCATAATATAATAATAATAAATAAAAAATCAAATTATGTGGCAATGGCAGTGAATGTAAATATTAATAGATTTCAAAATAGAGCTTTTGCTCTTGCTCCTCGAGAGAGAGCACCGGCAGGGCTTTAGAGAGGCTAGGGAGGTCGGTGAGGACGAGGGCTCTCCGATAGCGGCTGCGGTGTCGACGGAGGTGGCCGGCCGGCGGAGGAGAAGATGCCGGTGTGAAGGTTCTGTTGAAGGATGAAGGCGCAGGCAGCAGGTGGCGTTTGGGCATGCGTGCGCTTGTGGTGAGGTGGGTCTGCAGAGGGGTGAGGGCACGGCTGCATGCTTGATGCGGTGTGGGCGCCTGCGGGGAGGAGGGGGCGATGCCTGCAGGTGGGCGAAGTGGGCAACTGCAGGTGCACCTGCAGAGAGGTGGAAGGCATTGTCGGTTGAGGTAGCGCCTGTGGTTGCGCCTACAGAGAGGTGGAAGGCGTTGGCGGGTGAGGTAGAGCCTGTGGTTGCACCTGCAGAGAGGTGGAAGGCACTGGCGGGTGAGGTAGCGGCTGCGGGCTTGGCGCGCTAGAGGAAGGAGGGCGTGCTGAGGCGAGATGGTGCTCTACAGGGAGGAGGGGGTGCTAGAGAAGGGAGTGCCTGCAGGCACTTGCAGGCAATGCGGGTGCCAGGTGGTGCTGGGGAGAGAAGCGCACGGAGGTGTGCTCGCGCGGGCTGGCTGGAGATGAGCGTGCGCCTACAGGCACGCAAGGTGGAGAAGGAGGATGCGCGGTGCAGACTTGGAGGCAGTGGTGAAGGAGCGGTGCCAGGGCACAGTGCATGCGATGGAGTTTTTCCCCGCAAGGGGGAAGATTGCCTTTTTTTCCAGTGCACACCGCCTCCTCTCTTTTAACTCCTCTCTCTCCCCACGTGCGCCAATCAAGGGATTTTCAAATCCCTTCTGTATTTTTGGCCGGCGAGCGTTGGAGGAGAGTTACGACTGGCTGGAGGAAAGGGAAAAGTCCTGTTGGTTGTTGGGGAAATTTTCTCCCCAACCCTTGCTCTTTCTAAATATAATACCTGCACATAAAAATAACAAAATCATTACATATTAAGTTATAGAATGTTATAAACTTAAATCATGATGCGTACAAATCTTCTACAACTTAATTGCAATTATTAATACACCTACAAGGTACGATTAAAGATACTTAGGCTTAATATTAGTCCATTAAAATAGACTCATCACCCGTTTAGGATTAGATGTTTGATTTAGTTTCCAGACATCTTAAGAGTAGTTTCTAGACATCTGATACTTTTCCCAGATGTCTGATAATCCTGTCAAAATCATTAATGACCCTGATTTCGGCCCAATCTGCCTTAGGTTTGTTCCCAATGGCTATACAAGCCTTTGAAGGCCTTCCAAAGCCTTCCTGAGCCATCTATGAATAGAGGGGGAGCCCTCCTTTGTTAGACACACCAAGCATTAGCATTTCCACATCATTTTGTGTCCAAATCATCTTAAGAAGAGTCCTTGCTCTCCAAATCCATAGTTTTCACACTTGAGAGCATCATCCCAGCCGTGCACCTGCACTCCCACCTACGATTACGAGAGCACCATTGTGCCTAGTGTGGTTCACACACTCGCGTTGCTAGCCAACGCACTTCTACCAAAGGAAAGTTTCCTATTTCGTGTAGTAGCTAGATTTACATTTTATATTTGTGGCTCTATAGGACTGTTGTATTTTCATTGTCTTTGGTTGGGTATTCGCTTTGCGAATTCCCATCTCCATCAAGAGACTAAATAATCCTCGTGAAGAGGAGGGGTTTGAGATACGCTACCCTCGTGTAAGTAGCATGGTTGTAAGAGGTTGAGTCACCCTTGTTTTAAGTGACTTGTTAGTGGATTTTATCGACTCGATCGATCGGGAAATCCTAAGTCGAGAGGCTTAGGTGGTGGTTTTACCCGGGTTTGGGCTTTCACCTAAAAATCCTTGTGTACTTGTGATTGCATGCTGTTGTGAGATTGTTTATTTATTTTTCCGCTTTTTTATATATCATGCAAATCTCACCCCCTCCTGTAGGATTTACACTTTTGATCGGTGAGGCGAGGTGATGCTCGTAGACTCAGTGGTAGGCTGTTTGGTGGTCTGTGGTGCTTGGGCAACATCGCTGGAGCTTCGCTGTCCATGTGGGAGATGAAGGTGCTGCAGCCGTTGTAGGGCATGAACCTAAGTTCTAAAGGTGTAGGAAGGAGCAAGGGAGTGAGAGGAAGAGAGAGAGAGAGAGAGCTTAAGGATGAGAGGCGGGAGAGTATGGCACCAGCTATGATAGGCCAATGCCGGAGAAGATGAAAGCTCCGGTGGGAGAAACTGTGAGGAGGAAAGGGTCTGAGGGCTCCTGGCTAGTTTGGCGAGGAGAGGACGAAGAAGAGGAAGAAAACCCCTTTGCCTATCGTATGTGGCAGAGGGCGACGACGGAGGATTGGAGGGCTCACCAGAGCTTGGTCGGAGTAGGCTAGGGAAGTTAGAGAAGAGGGTTTTTCTAGCCTTAAACCGCGCTAAGGAGGACGGCTGAATGATCTAAAGCTTATATAGAGCTCGACCGTGCCTCAATCAGGAGGAATAATTGTGATTTCATCGCGATTTGGGCTTAGGTTTCATGGTGAATTTCTAGAGCTTCGCCTGAGCTCCTTGCTTCATATGGAAGGCCAAGATCACATTTAACTGACAGAAGATCTCATGGCGGTTTGTCCTCCAATTTTGGTGGAGATTGGATGTGGATTGGAGAAGAATGCCTCCTTTGAAGTCGACTGGTGTTGGGTTCACACCTGCCATGGAGGCAGGTACCAAAGTGTTAAGAAGACGATGAACCTAGGGGACTATGTGTAAGAGATTTCGAAAGCTGGGGGCTTGGTGAGAGAAATAGAGATTTAAGGGACTAAGATGCAAACTAGGTCAAGATGGACTCTGATTGGGTCTAAATTTGGTACAAATCTAATTTGGACCCAAAGAATCTAATGGTGAAGTTGAATTTGAGTACGACCACGTTTGACTAAGCAATTTGCACAAAATTACAAATTAGGGTAAAATCTCATCTACGACTCTATTCAAGGTTAAAATGGGTTTAGAAGGTCAAATCAAGGGTACCAAACCTTTCAGAATATTTTTATATGAATTTTAGAAGGTTTATATGAATTTTACCTTGACCAAAACCTCTTCAATTCAAGCAGGTTTAAAATTAGGGTTTTGTGTTCTGATTCGATTCTAGAAATGCGTGAAACCCCATTTCTATCTGTGCGGACCCACTCTTTGGACTTTAATGCTCACTTGACCTTCAATTAACCCCTGGGTGATCCCGTGGTTACTCTACATTCATGATGTGATGTTAAAATTATAGAATTAGCCCTATTTTAATGTTCTCTTCTCAAAATGGATCTGCGTGGAATTACGACACTCAGGCGTTTCAGGAAAATTTGTCATTTGATTCAATTAATTTAAGTTAGTTATAACTAATGATGGTGTTACCATTATACCCCCATGCCTAACTTTTGCTAATCCCTAGCAAAATCCTATGGAAAGAACTAGATTTCTAGACCATGCTTCGGTGTTCAGATGTTTGATGTGTGCCAGTCTCTAGAAATTAGATCAGAATGCCAAAAGTAAGCCAAGAGGTACTCAAGTAACAGCCAAGATCCAGACCTGACCATCTTTAGACTCGGTTTGCCGCGAAGGTTTCTAAGGCTTGAAAAAACTGCCTAGAGGTTCGTTGACCTTAGTAGTTAAAGCACTCATGCGTAGAATGTATTGAGTCAACGTTCAGTTTACCAGTGTATTTTTGTGTAAGAGAGATAGAGAAAGATTTTTCATTTGGAGAGTTTTCTCTCTTTTCTTTTTATTTTTCCCTAAATCCAGCCTCAGATTGGCCCTAAACACGGTCTGTATCAGATTCCTTGTCCCCACCATCAATCCTCAAAGGGTCCTTGGCTTTCGATGCTTTTGGATAGCACCACCCATGGTGACCCTTAGAACTCCTGGCTTTTGACACTTTGAGATAGTGTCGCCCATGGCATTCTATAGCTAAATTTAGGCCCTAGCGATCGACATTTCGAGATAATCCCACCCATGGCACTTGAACCAGCACAAGGTACTTACATGCCCTTGATAGGATATTTAGATATCCTAGGAGACAAGCATCGAGGAGATGATATGTTAATACACATCTTCAAGGGGAATTTCCCATCTTTCTGCGTTGGGAACTCGTCCAATCAACTTGTGTCTTTGAGCTGCTCTTAAGCTAGATCTTTAGGATGACTTTTTAGAATAGAACACTTTTGGCATTATTTCTTTGTTAAGCACACTGAACCAGACTAGTGTGTGATCTGAACCAGACTGGTGCTTAGGTTACCAAGTCCTGCAAACCAAAGGGTAGGTAACGGGGCCGAATAATCCAAGCCTTAGACCTACTACATTAGCATTGTATTTTCCTCAACCTCTTGAGGACTAATCCAGATCTTAACGAATACATGAATGTTTAAGCACTAAAACAAGCCTAAGAGGCTTAATATTAGCACTCTTACTAATCTCTTTGTCTCTGGTACTTTAAGACTTAACCTTGTTTTGATTTGGTCTAGAACTTAAGTAGATCCCATAATCAATTGTTATGATTATTGATTTTTTTTCTGATTTTTACTCCTTTTTGACATTTTGCATCTCTTCTTTTCCTTCTTAAGAAAGATTTTCAATGATTTTTTCAAATTTTTTTTTAATATGTTTTTTTCTTTTTGTGAGAACCCCTCAGAGAATTGAATTTCTATTTGTTTGCACTTTAACACCCCCCATACCTATGTTTTGCAATGTCCTTATTGTAAACTAGGTGGGTATGTATTCAACTTAGTTCAAGGTTTAGAACAGGGTCAAAGGGTGGGTGAACGGGTCGAGATGACTGTTGAGGACGATTTCAAACTTTGATACAAGTACCAAAGGGAGAGTTGGTTGTTCTAAAGTTGAACCTTAAAGTGCAATAGGAGTGTAGCTCAAAAAGATGATCAGAAGGGTCTTCGATTTTTGGAATGGCGGGTTGCCTCCCATTAAGTGCTAAAATCAATGCCTTCAGCCGAGTAGAAGGTGGTTAAGGAGAAAGGGTGGTCAAATCAAAGGAATTTTATAGAACAAGCACCTTGATGAGTAGCCTAGTTGGTCTAACCAGGTGCTTGTTCAGGTTAACTGGTTGATAATGCAGACCAAACCCAATCAGTCTGGTGGGTTGATGGATATGAATCAATAGGTTTGGAGCCCACTAGATGCTATGTGTCTCGGAAAGATATGGAAATGTGAATCACAAGTTTGGTTGAGTAGGTTCAGCCTGGTCAGAGTAGGGATCCTCGAAAGATACTAGATTAGTGGAGAATGTAGGAACCCTACTAGTAGGATCAGAAAAGGATAAGGCATGATTGTCAATCTGATTAATGTCCGATTCCCGATCAAATGATGGAGGTGAATCATATGCAATCGGATCAGAAAGAGGTGAGTCAGAGTAGAAATTGATTTCAGTGGCAGGTCGGGGTTGGGATCAGATTTTGGAAGGCTCTATGATAAATGTGGCTTCTTCAAGGTCCAAATCATTGGGGTCATTGATGCTGAGGTTGTAAACTAGCTCATAATCATCTGGAAACAAAGGATCTCCAAAATCAGAGTATGATTCAAAATCATCGGAGAATTTGCGATAATCAGTTTCTGAACCTGATTCCAGATCAAGATTTCCACCACAGAATAAATCATGATGCATAGAATCAACAACTTGACTTGTATCTAACCTAATCTCAAATTTTGAGCTCAAAGAGGTTTCCTTATTAGGCATAGGCTCGGGTTCTTGGCTCCTAGGGTAGACCCAATCCAATCCCAACTCTTCCAACTCCTCTATTTCTATATCATAAATCGGTGTGATTTCAAAAAAATCAATTTGTATCTCTGAGGAGTTTAGAGAGGTGTAATCATCAAACACAGGCCCAAAATCATATTTTAGATCTAAAGTATGGTTTTCATCATATTGGGCCTTATGATTATCCCAAATAGGCTCAGATCTAGATTCTAGGTTAGGTGTAGGAATTGGGTCACTAGAATTTGAACTTGATTCTATTGGGATGTCAGAATCACTCTTGCGGATTACCTTAACAGGATAAGGTGTGGGAATTACATCCTCGAGGGGTTCTGATTCAAGCTCATTATAAGTGTTTGGGAAATCAAGGCATGATGGACCAGCATAATGGCTTTCTAAGGCTGGTTCATAATTGGGAACACCTACAACTAGATCCACCCAACCAACATCAAGATTAGGTTTGTTGTTCTACAAAAAGTTTGAATCTGATTCCATTTGGGTTGGGGGTCCACAACAACCTCGATTTTCTAACCCGGGCTCTGGGAAATCATATTGATCATCAGTATTACTCCAAGATTCATCATCAATTTCTGAGTGGATATATGGGTATTTTTTTATTAATGGCTTCATACACCATATTTTGCAATTTCACGTTTCTCAATGAGATCTTGGTGTATTTCCCAAAGTGGGGGATTTGACCAACATTGTAGATACTCGTTGCTATGTAATTTCCCTAATTCAATGTATTCTGATAAGAGAGCATCTCGGGTTGAACCATTAATCAGTTGGGTCAACAATAAATGGACATGGTTCACAATAAAGGTTGTTGTTTCTAACACATTAACTTGCATGTTCCTAGATGGATCTGAGGTTTTGTAATACTCATCATGATGTCTAATAGTAGCCTCAATCATTTTCTCTTTCATTCTCATTTGGGATTTAGGTTTCCTTAACAATCTTCCTAAATTATTAGGTTTTATTTTTAAATCAGGTGGTGGATCAAGATGTAGAATCAAATTCAGGTTCAAATTGAATTGATTAAATCAGATCAGAATTTTCCCAAGAAGATCAACTCTAATGGAGGTCAACTCTATTTGCAACTTTTTATCCCAGGTTTTAGTCTTGTGTTTAGAAGAAACTCTTTCTACCAAAAAGAAACTCTCCCACCAAAAAGAAATGTGTGCTCCTCCAAATAAAGTTGTAAGAGATATACTGACACGTGTTTCAAAAAAAAAAGTTGCAAATAAGTCAGTATATCTTTCAAATATCTATAAAGTCTTCGCCCTACAAGAAGTTCTTCAGGGCAGGTTACAAATACCTTGTTTTCCTTTGAGCCACAAAAATCAGAAAATGGGAGTTGAGTTTTTCGTCATCTTCTTAAGGGTTAATCCGAAAATACGAGCTGAAACTGGGACCAACCTATACTTAAAGATTCGTGAAACCCTGGGCTTGAGTCTTAATGTTCATCTGGTCAGTCTTGATTCTTCACTATGCACAAGCCATAATCTCTTGAGCTCTCGAGTACGGCAAAAACCTCCTGGATCCTGGAAATTGTACTTAAGGTTTAAATATCAAGAGTCCTGGTTAGTCGAGAATGATCTATGTCATGTTAGACTTATAGTACTGATAGTCTTCTCTACAATTGGTTCTCACAATATCCAACAATAAACACACCTATATCGCCTTAGAAGAAAATCTTCAGCTTAAGGTCATTTCTAAATACTATTTTGCTAGGGACTAGCAAAAGATAGGCATGGGGGTATGATTGCACCGTAGAAATACGCCTGCAATTGTGCCATCTTGTGCTATTTCCTAGCATTACCAATGCATATTAGGTCTCCATAGGTGCATTGTAAAAATACATGCATGCATGCATTTAATTGAGAAGGGAGGAGAATGAAATAAAATGGACTCGCGATTACATTTTTCCTCAAGTGCATCTTTGCAAAATCCACCATCTTTTTATTTTTTCCACTTGATTTTTGAAATGCTTCCCGCGGCTGCAACTTCTTCTCCTTGTGCCATTCCCTGCTCTCCATCCCTCTCCCTGCCAGCCACAGCAGACCTCTCCCTGCCATGAGCCGTGCATGAGCCATGCACAGCCAGGGCATGGCTGTGCATGGCTTTCTTCTTCTATAAAAGGAGGGCGTCGTCTTCTTCTCAAAAGCAGCCTGGTCCCAGCCAAGAAAAAAACCACCCGCAGCTCTCCAGGCCACCGTCCTCTCCTCCCTCTCCCTCCATACGCGGGCCCTCCTCCTCCAAGGAGACACCCAGTGGGCAGGAGCTCTCACTGTGGTGCACACCACCACAGTGAGACCACCACCGCCCAGCTCTTCAAAGAGCCGCTGGGCGTGGTGGCTCTTCTCTCATTTTTTTCACGTTTCCAACACCTTCAGCCATGGCCGCAAGCTTCAAGGTTTGAAGCTCGAAGCTCGGCAGCAGCAGCAGCAGCCCCTTCCGCTCGCGCCTGTAGGCGCCCTCGCCCTCCGCGCGCGCCTGCAGGCCCTCTCCGCCTCCCGCTTTCGCCGCTCTGTCGCACTCTCTTCTACCCGTAGCCAGCCACCGCGGGTCACTGCAACGGCCGGCAAAGCACTTCCCCACACCCCTGCCAGCACTTGCAAGCCTCCACGCAAGCTGCAGGCACCCTCGCCTCCCTCTCCGCGTGCTCTGCCGCGAGCTTCTCCGCGCTCGCAACCGGCCGGCGCAGACCCTCTCCCTAGCGCGCTAGCCGCGAGCCGGCAGCACTCACGCCACCTGCAGCTCCCAGTTGCGCGGTGCAGACGACCATTGTAGCCACTGTTCACGCGGGTCTGCGCGACACTGTGGCTACAGTAGGGTGACCGGTGAGCTTCTCACTTAACCGGTCACCCGACGCGCCACAACCGGCCGCAGCCCGCGCGTGCGTCTTCGCCCGCACTCGCCCGCGTGTCTGCTAGCCCGCCCCACTCGCCCGCATGCGCCTGCGTCACCCGCTTTACTCGCTCTCATACTCCTCTCCGCGCAGCGCTGTGCGCTGCGGGTTCCTCTCCGCTCCCCACTCCCGCGTGCTCCTCTCTACGCATACGCGCCTACGCAAGCGCACGTGGATCAGACGACGGCCCTGGTCTGCAAATGCCTTAACCTCCAACCATCTCTCCCGCTCTCTCTCTCTCTCTCACTCTCTCTCACAACACTCACAGCACTCTCTACACCGACGCTCACACACACCTACACTCACATATCCACACAAACACACACACCTATACTCTATTGTATACATATATATACGTATACTTATATATTGATATATATATACATATATATATATACATATATTTATATACATATAGTAGTATCTATATACTTATGTATTAGTATACATACATACATACATACATATATATCTATATACTTATATATATACTTATATATATATACATATACATATATACATATACTTCTATAAATATACATATATACTTACATATATACATATATCTATACACACACATATATATATAAATATACATATATCTATATATATATTACCTATATAACTAAGTATAGATACATATATATATATATATACATATATACACACCTACTTATATATACATACATATATACATATATACATATATATACATATCTAGATACATATACCTATATACATATATTATTATTATATATATATATATATATACATCTATATAGTATTATATACATACATACATACATACATATATATATATACATATATTACTATATGCTTATACATACATATATATATACCTCTATATAGTTATATATACATACACACACACATATATATATACATATACACTTATATATATACATATATATCTACATATATATATACCTATATATTTATAACCATATATATATATACATATATATATATATATTTTCACATTATTTACCATACGCTGTATCGCGAGAATATCTACACCAGTTGCTGATATTCCTCGATACACGCGTACAAAAAAAGCGTGTTCGCATTCATCTTCCACTATCCATCCTACACATGGCACTTCGTCTTGTTGGTTGCGTCTTTCTAGACGACGACCGACTCGACACCGTGCTACACTCCATCTCCGCCTCCACCCCCACCCATTTATATACATATTATATACCTATATATATATACTATATTTACTTTATTTCTATTTTGCTTTCCTGTTAGTAAAAAGATAAAAAAAATATATATAAAAGAGAAAAGATAATCCTTGACTTGCAGGTACTCCGTCTTGCGAATAGCAAGACCCGTTTTGGGAACTCTATTTTGACTCAAAGCCAAGAACCCAATTTTGAGGGTGTGCCTCAAGGACAAAGATTACCAAAAAAAAGAGCTAAATAAGAAAAACATCAAAAACACAATAAACGAACGGAAGAGACTCGTTGTAGGAAAGGCGTAGAAACTCGACTTGTAACCCTACTTCCCTGAGTTCGACCCTGGGCCTAAAAGTGACAAGATAAAATCAAGTAGGCCAGGTTAAAAATTTTGTAAAGAGATGGTTAGGTCCGATTTAGGTTAACCACTATACACATTTCAACGATAAAATCATCATATTAACAACCTATTCGGGTCTGACACCACCTAGTAGTAGTTTCTTATTGTTGTTGTACTTCCTTTTCTGTAAGTGAGTTTCAGACCTTGTTTACTGTACCTGTTACTGTACTTTTGTTCTACTTTCCTGTTGTTGTGGTGGTATGTACTGTCTAGTAGCTTTTACTCCTTTACTGCTTGTACGCTTTTACTATTAGTTACATAGCATGGTGAATGTGGTTTATTTCCTGCTTTTTGGTTATTTCTTGTTGGACGACTAGGTCTTGGGATTAGTTGAGTTGAGTTGATCATGGGTCCTGTAGGGATTCGGGAACCGGGTCGTAACAAGATGGTATCAGAGCAAGGTTGTCCCGAGAAATGAACCAGCTAGCTTGAGAATAACCGATTCACGTGCATGTAACTAGAGTAACCACCACAACGTACCGCTTGACATCTGTTCTGAGTCCCTTTCGCTGAAGTCCGTTAGAGTTGACTTCTTTTGTTCTGTCTTCTGCGTCTCCTTGTAGGAGATGCCTCATCGTGGAGTTCTTGAGGCGGGTTGCGGACGCAGCCGTGGACGAGGTCGGAGGGGCAAACGTGTCGGGCCCAAGGCGCCAGTTGACCCACCACTTCTCCCAGGAGTTCAGGCCCAGGACCTCACCCAGATGATCAGGGATATAGTACGAGAGGAGCTCCACCCGCCTCCATGGGTGCCTCCCCCTGAGGACGTGGAGGGGGAATCCTCTGTGGGACTGAGAGACTGATGCAGCACTAGACAAGTAGGAGGGGGAGGGATCGCACTCTGACACTTCTATGCACGAGCCCTCCCTGCCTAGAGGTGTGCCCGTTCCCCCACTACAGTTGCACTATGAGCTTTTCGAACAGTTCCAGAAGCGAAAGCCCCCCTCCTTCAAGGGGGATGAGGACCTGTCTAAGGTAGAGGACTGGCTGGAGCAGATAGAGAAGGTGTTTGACACCCTTCGCCCCCTGCAGAGTGTCACGTGGCCTTTGTCATGTACCAGCTGGAGAGTGCGGCACACAGGTGGTGGAGGGCAGTCAGAGGCCAGGAGAGGGGAGAGCCGACGTCGGACCTGTTCATGACCCTCTTCTGCGAGTAGTACTTCCTGCAGACTTGGCAAGACCAGAGGAGGTGGGAGTTCAACACTCTCTGCTAGGGGACATTGACTGTTAGCGCATATCGCACGCGCTTCCTAGAGTTGTCACGTTTTACTGCGACAGCCGTAGCTACGGAAGAGGAGCACCTGTGGAGGTGTACTGAGGGGCTTCGGCCTACTATTCGGGGGTATGTCAAGCCCCTGAAGCTGCCCACCTTTTCGAGAGTGGTGGAGGCAGCCATGACATACGAGGAGACCAACTCGATCGTGCGAGACATCGAGAGTGGACGGAAGAGGCCCTACCTGCTAGAGTACTCACAGAGCCGACGAGAGAGGAGGCATGTGGCACCCATGGGAGAGTCGTCTCATTTTGCAGGGCCATTAGTGGCCTTTGGGGGCCCCCGATAGGGGCCAGCTGTCAGCACTGGACCCCTGCCTAGCCGTCAGCAGGGACCTACTGAGGGAGGGAGTCAAGTCCCCCTTTGCTACCACTGTGGCCAGTTGGGCCACATCAGGAGGGACTGCCCGTTTAGGGCTGGAGCGTAGCAAATGCTCCCCGCACCGAGCGCTGGAGGCCGAGCAGGTGGTTGTGGTTCCCAGGTGCGTGGGGGAGGGCAGCAGTCACGGGGAGGGTACCGACCAGCGGTTACTCGCTCGACTCAGAGTGTGGCTGCTTCTTCTGCATCGAGAGCTGAGGGGCGTATCAACGCCCTGACACACACAGATGCTAGGGCATCCGGTTCAGTGGTGGCAGGTATGGTTACTGTTTCCTGCAGATTAGTTTATATGCTTTTTGATTTCGGCGCCACACACTCTTTTGTCGCTACAACTTTGCTGTCAGTTTGGGACAGGACTGCGTGTTGTTAGAGGATCTGTTTGTGATCAGAGGCCTAGGTGGCTAGCTATTTGTAGCTGAGGAGGTCTACACAGACTGTGAGGTCAGTATTGGGGGACACAGCCTCCCTGCTGACCTGATCGTGATACCAATAGAGGATTTTGTCATGATTCTGGGGATGGATTGGCTGTCCGCTTACCACTCCTTGGTGGACTGTTTCGGGAGGAAGATCTTCTTCTCCATACCGGAGATACCTTTGAGTTTCACGGACAGCCGATGGATGGAGGATTCAGATGCATATCTGCACTTCCGGCAGCGAGACTTTTGAGCCAGTGGTGTGAGGGCTTTCTAGCCTGTGTGGTGGCGGAGCCCAACCCCGTGGCAAACTTTCAGAGCATCTGGATGGTTAGTGAGTACCCCAACGTGTTTCCAGAGGAGCTGCCAGGACTACCGCCTGAGTGTGAGATCAAGTTTGAGATCTCACTGGTACCGAGGACCGGCCCCATTTCTATTGCACCGTACTGGATGGCACCACTTGAGCTGCGAGAGCTCAAGTCACAGCTACAGGACCTGTTGGAGAAGGGCTTTGTGAGGCCCAGTGCGTCCCCATGGGGAGCCCCTGTGTTGTTTGTGAAGAAGAAGGATGGTACCCTGTGCCTTTGTGTTGACTACAAACAGTTGAATAGGGTCACCATCAAGAACAAGTATCCGCTGCCGAGGATTGATGATCTTTTTGATCAATTGTGAGGTGCCACGGTATTCTCCAAGATAGATCTGAGATCAGGCTACCACCAGTTGAGGATCAGGGAGATCGATGTCTCCAAGATAGCTTTCCGCACTCGGTACGGACATTACGAGTTTTTGGTCATGACGTTTGAGTTGACCAATGCCCCCGCCGCCTTTATGGATTTGGTGAACCAGGTTTTCAGACCATATTTGGATTAGTTTGTGGTGGTATTTATTTATGACATGCTCATTTACTCGCGGGATCAGAAATAGCACGGACAGCACCTACGGATGATTCTGGAGACTTTGAGACGATGCAGGCTGTATGCTAAGTACAACAAGTGCGAGTTTTGGTTGAGGCAGGTGACTTTCTTGGGCCATGTGGTCTTAGGGGATGGTTTGGCTGTCGATCCAGCCAAGGTTGAGGCCGTACTCAAGTGGGAGAGGGCACGTATAGTGATAGAGATACGCAGCTTCTTGGGACTGACAGGTTACTACCGGTGGTTTATCAGGGGATTCTCGTAGATTGTGCGTCCTATGACTCAGTTGACTCGGAAGGACGTGCCCTTTGCTTGGACAAATTCTTGTGAGGCGTGTTTTCAAGAGTTGAAGGAGAGACTGACTTCAGCTCCTGTGCTTACCATCCCAGATAGTCGTGGCGGTTTTGTGGTCTACACAGATGCTTTGTTGCAGGGGTTAGGGGGTGTGCTCATGCAGCAGGGTCACGTTGTCGCTTATGCTTCACGGCAACTGAAGCCCCATGAGCATAGCTACCTTACCCATTACTTAGAGCTGGCAGCTGTTGTCTTCGCACTGAAGACATGGAGGCACTACCTTTACGGTGAGACTTTTGAGATTTTCACGGATCATAAGAGCCTCAGGTACTTGTTTGATCGAAAGGAGCTTAACATGAGACAGAGACGTTGGTTAGAGCTCCTGAAGGACTATGACTGCAGCATCTCCTACCATCCGGGGAAGGCCAATGTGGTGGCTGACGCCTTGAGCCAGAAGGTGCCCGCCCACTTGGCCAGCTTACAGGCACAGAGTTGGAGACTTATGGAGGAGTTGGGCAGTTGGCGACCCTGAGAGGTACAGGGGTATTGTGGGGCAATGATGGTTACACGACAGACGAGACCAGAGCTGATAGACTGCATCGTCATAGACAGATGACAGATCCGTACCTGCAGTCATTGCGAGACAGAGTGCTGTCAGGGGACTCAGGAGACTTCTCTTTTACAGACGAGGTGCTGCACATGAGGGGGCGTTTGTGCGTTCCCAGGGACGAGGAGTTGTTGAGAGAGCTCCTAACGGAGGTGCACAGGTCCAGGTTCACCATACATCCTGGGAACATGAAGATGTATCATGATTTGAGACGTGACTTTTGGTGGAGAGGGATGAAGCGGGATGTGGGTGAGTTCGTGCAGTAGTGTTTGGTGTGCCAGCAGGTGAAGGCTGAGCATCAGAGGCCTGCAGGGCTGTTGCAGCCACTTCCTGTGCCAAAGTGGAAGTGGGAGAGCATCACCATGGACTTGGTGGTGGGCCTACCCGTTACCCAGCGAGGACACAACGCAGTCTAGGTGAGAGTGGACAGGTTGACGAAGACGACACGTTTCCTGCCGATCTGAGTCACTTTGGAACCAACGCAGTTGGCAGAGAGGTACATTCGTGATGTTGTATGCCTGCACGGAGTTTCACGTGAGATTGTATCCGACCAAGATACCCATTTTACTTCCCAATTTTGGGCTGAGTTTCAGCAGGCTTTGGAGACACGGTTGAGGTTCAGTACTGCGTACCACCCCTAGACAGACGGACAGTCAGAGTGCACTATACAGACACTTGAGGACCTTTTGCGTGCCTGTGTACTAGATTGGAGGGGCTCTTGGGAGGAGCACTTACCCCTGGCAGAGTTTGCATATAATAATAGCTATCACTCGAGCATCGGCATGTCACCTTACGAGGCTCTGTACGGATGGAGGTGTACTGCACCCTTGAGTTGGGTTGAGGTGGGGACCAAGTGGGAGGTTGGACCCAGACTGATCCGGCAGAGTCAGGAGGTGATAGAGCAGATCCACAGACGACTCCGCACTGTCAGGAGCAGGCAGAAGAGTTATGCTGACTGGAAACACAGAGAGGTGCAGTTCGAGGTTGGGGATCACGTCTTCCTTTGCATTTCGCCCATGAAGGGCCTGCAGCATTTTAGGGTGAAGGGGAAGCTTGCGTCGAGGTTTGTGGGGCCCTTTGAGGTCCTAGAGCAGGCAGGACCCGTTGCTTACAGGCTTGCCCTTCCTCCCCAGCTTTCTGGTGTGCACGACGTGTTCCACGTGTCCAACCTCAGGAAGTACATTGCCGATCCCAGTCACGTTCTGAGTCATGAGAGTGTTAAGGTGGGTGACGACTTGACCTACCCTGAGAGACCAGTGTAGATACTAGATAGAGTCGTCTGGAGTTTGAGACGGAAGTAGGTACCCCTTGTGAAGGTCTCGTGGAGGAGCTAGCGGTATAAGGAGGCTACCTGGGAACCTGAGGCGGTAATGCAAGAGCGGTACCTGGAGCTTTTTGAGGGTATGTCTTTTCGGACTGACTTCGATCCTCTTTAAGTTTGTTATGCATTTTATATTCCTTTTCCACACCCTAGCTAGCTCAAGTTTCAAGGATGAAACTTCCTTTAAGTTTGTTATGATGTAAAGACCAATTCTATTTTGAGCCTTTTAAGACGTCTGGACTGTCAGTTAGACATCTAGCCAGACGTCTGGACCCCTTCCCATACGTTTGAAAATTGAAAAATCTGTATGCGAAGTTGGTTCTACGTGTAGCCATCGCGCTGACCCCTTTCCCCTTCTCTCTCTTCCTCGCCTTTTCCCCGTTGAACCCTAAACATCTTGCTTATATAAGTGCCCCCCTTCCACTCCACTCCATTGCCACCACCTTACTCCCCACTCTACTGCCGTGAGGAGGCGTGCGAGAGCGAGGGAACAAGAACAAGGAGGAGGAGCGACGTGAGAAGGAGGAGGTGGTCGAGCTCGTGAGCTTCGTGGGAGCTCGCCGAAGAGTTGCACGGCCGCCGCGGTGCGTGCGGGAGGAGGAGAACATCGGGGCATCGTCCCCAACTTCCTGCAGTTGCCGGAGCTGCAGTTGAGAGGGAGGTGTCGTGGTGGAGCGTGGCGAGAGGAGCGGGAGCGCATTCTGATACTGGAGTTTTTCCAGTATCAGATGTCCAGAGTGCCTTCCAGACGATAGGTTGGATGTCTGGTGACGACACCAGACGTCTGAAAGCGAGTATTCACGCAGGTATGTCCTTCTCGTGGTTACAGTCATGCAGGCTGCACCGCAGAGACGATTTGTTGGGCTAAAAAGGGTTGTGCTGCACTGTCATGCGCAGGAGCAGCTTTGGGAAGGTGCACGGCATGCCCTCCTACGCTTTTCGGACATCTGAATAGCTTACCAGATGGCCAGAGGCACTCCCAAACGACTGGAGGATAGGTCAGACGTCTGGAGCTGGGTCCAGATGGTCAAACAGGAGTCCTGGATGTCTGAGGTTGACGTAAGAATGTGAGGTGAGACTCTGGTGACTTTTAAGACGTCTGGACTTGGTTCCAGACGTCTGATTTGAGTCTACAGACTTGTTTTTAACCCGTTTAGGGTTCGATTGAGGTCATTTTTACGCAAACAAGATATCTGTGATTTCCTTGTGAGTTCCTCTACATGTTAGAAACCTTTGTATACTGTTCTAAATGTTCCATTGTGATATGTTCCTTGGTATAGGACTTCGACCTGTTGCATGTCTAGGGCTTGCAGAGGCATGTGAGTTTGCCGTTCGAGCCCCCAGTACTCTCGGATTGTCTGGTAGAGTGGTTTCCCCCTATTCTAATTATAAAACATGAATGCATCTATGATAATTAGATAACTAGAAACCTAGGATGTGGCATGAATCCTAGGACGAGAAATAGTTGCACTATTTGTATGCATGATCGAGATTGTAGTCATAAATGAATGAGTTGAATTATAAACAACTGCCTGTTAATAAATATGAGCTACTTGTTAGAATATGAAATGCCTAAGATAACTAAATAGTTACCTGTGATATCACTTGTTGTATATGTTAAATTGAGGAAATACGAGCTGCATGTGTATAATACGAGAATGGAATTGTGAATGATGAAACTTGGTATGGAATAATATGGTGAATATGAGCATGAACCCTACGGAGAGTTAGGAGTATAGCTCCTGTGGATGAATGGAAAGATCTGGAAATGCAAGTGGGAAGTGTGCTGGCGCTTGAGTACGTGGTACCAAAGAGAGCGACTGTCCCCTATTTAGTGTAGAGCGGAGCTAGCCACCCTTGGGTTGGGACCTGGGGTTAGGATTGGCCACTCTACATCGACTTCTGTTGGCCCTCGCGTACACTGTATCGGGGAGAGCTACTGGTGTAGGGAGGGAGCTAGCCACCCCACAGGCCCGGGGTTCAGCTAGCCACCTTACACTAACTTGTTAGGCCCATTGGGCAAATTGGAAATCACCCCACTGGGCAAAGTACGTCTCTTACTTGAAAACTGAAAATCACCTTTCTTTTTGGTATTTTTCAATATATAATTTTTGTGGTTTTTGAAATAATGGCAATACGCGAAGTTGATGATAAAAAGAGACTACACCTACTTTATCAACTAGGTGACAAAATTGATCTCTTCCCATGCTCACCCTAGGCAAGTGAAAGCCTAGGTTAATTGAGAAGAAGGTGTGCAAGTGCTAAAAACTAAAGCAACAATTGCTACAAGAATTAATTAAAAAAGAGGCAACTTTAATTGATGGGCAAAACGTGTTTACAAAAAAAACCTAGTAGAGGAATGCTTTTACTACTAGAAATTAAAGTAAAAAATAATGAAAGACACTAATTGTCCTGAAGATGTTGGTGAAGAAGAGAGCCCTTGCTCCAAGCTCAGTGGCTCCTAGGCTTGTAAAGAGCCTCTCCAACTCCTTCCTTCAATAACTCCTCTAAGGTGGTGTTGTCTTCCAAGGCAAGCCCAACAAGAAGGCGGTGTGCTCTATGCTCCTCCAATGTGGATGGTACCACCTTCAAATCTTCTCCAAGGGTGGGAGTGCACCACCCTTCTCCTCCAATGCCTGGCCTTCCTCCAAGTTGGAAATTTGCTCCTCCTTAACATGGCACAAGGAAGAAGAGAGAAGGGGAAGAAGGCACCAAGGGGGCGGGTAGGATGCCCCCTTAATCTTCTTCTCTTCTTCTCCTCCCTTGGCTGTGGGCTAGGGTGGATGTAGGGTAGAATTAAACTAAATGGAAGATGGGGAAAATGGTGGTGGTTAAGGGTCTTTCTATAGAGTAGGATGGGGGGTATAGGTGGCTCTTGGAATGGATGGCTAGGATGGGATTTTAGGATGGTGGTTAGTGATCCTAAGGCTAAGGATGGTTGGCGCCACCTAAGGGGTGCTAGGGAGATGGTTATGGGTGGCCAAAGGGTACCTAAAAGTGGTGCCAACCATGGAAGGGTGCCATGGGTTGGCGCCAACTTGAGGGCTTCTAGAAGGGGGGTGAGGTGGATGTGGCTTGGAAGGGGTAGGCATATGGTGGATATGGGAGGTGAAGTTAGCGCCAAAGAGGGGGGTAGTTAGGGTGGTTTGGTGCCAAATTGTTGGTGGCTTTTGGTGGTGGTGATGGGGTGAAGGGTGGTGAGTAGGTTGGCGCCAAATGGAGTAGGGGTGGAGCTAACTTAGGTGGACCTAAGTAGGGTTTAGTTGGTGGAGCTGTTTAGGTAGGGTTTTAGGGTGGTGGATGGCCAAGGGAGCTGGAGCTTAGCTAGGCTAAGCTAGCTAAGCTAGCTTAGCTAGTAGTAGGGCAGAGGACTAGGCATCTGGAGCTAGTGTTTAAGGAGAGGAGCTGAGGAAGTTGTCTGGAGCTGAACTAGAGTTGGTAGCTGGTGAAGAAAGTGGCATGGAGCTACTTTAGCTGGCTTAGCTTGCTAGCTCTTTGCTAGCTGCTAAGCTAAGCTAAAGCAAGCTGGCTTCTGCTAAAATATGCTGAGGTGAGCTGGCCTGATATTCTCGGGGATGACCTAGCTAGTTGGAGTAGCTAAGCTGAATCCCCGGGAGCTGGAGTTGAGCTTCCTGAGCTAAGATGAAGTTATCTTCAGCTAGCTGGAGTTGAGTGGAGCTGGATGTAGCTGGTCTTGAGCTGAGGTGAACTACAGTCAACTCAACTGAGCTAGCGAGAGCTCCCAGTGAACTGATGGGAGCAGAGATGAGCTAAACTCAACTGAGTTGAGCTGGATGTAAGTTGACTTGAGCTAGGGTAAGCTAAGATGAGCTATCTTAAGCTACAATTCAGTTGAAATGAGCTGAATGGAGCTAGGATGAGCTAACCCTAGTTCAAGTGAGCTAGAATCCAGCTATGGTGAGCTGGATCAAGCTGAGTTCCAGCTGGTTTGAGCTTCTTCACCAGTTACCTTCCTAAGTGCTAGGGTTCTAAAGATTTGTCAATCTGTTTGTCCCTAACACTCCAACAAACACATTAAAAACACAATAAAATATGCAATGCATGCCTAACCTAATTGATACCTAAATGCAATCCAAAAACCCATTTGCGGAGCAAAATCCTAAGAGCTAAGTTTGTTGTAATGCATAAGAATGATGATAAACTGGTATTTATCAATGGCACTCTAATTTGAGTCGAAGATGATGCCTGCTGCCTTAATTGAGGACCTGAAATGAGTCACGAAGAGATTCCGCTACACCTGGAGGGAATAGCGAGGATGAAGACGGTCGGAGAACTGCAGCCCAGGTCGGAGAAGAAGGCTGCAGTGGTGGAGCTCTGGTGTGACCTGAAAAGAATGAATACAGCCTCATGGCCTAATCAAAATAGCCTAAAAGCTTCGCCATGTAGTGGTAAATTTGTTGGTGGGGTGCTTGTGGTGGCTGAGAATGTGTGGCGTGTGACGAAATCTAAGAAGATGAATAGGGGTGGTGGTGCTCAGTGGAGTACGAGAGAGATCAAAGTCCCAAATTTCTTTGGGGCTTTTGATCAGTGAGGCGAGGCAATGCTCGCAGACTTAGTGGCAGGCTGTTGGGTGGTCTGTGGTGCTTGCGCGACGTCGCCAGAGCTTCGTCGGCTGTGTGGGAGATGAAGGTGATGCGGCTATTGTAGGGCACAAACCTAAGTTCTAAAGGCGTAGGAAGGAGTAGGGGAGTAAGAGGAAGAGAGAGAGAGAGAGAGAGAGAGAGAGCTTAAGGATGAGAGGACGGAGAGTATGGCATCGACTGTGATAGGCCGATGTCAGAGAAGATGAAAGCTCTAGTGGGAGAAACGGCAAGGAGGAAAGGGTTTGAGGGCTCCTGCTTGGTTTGGTGAGGAGCGGACGAAGAAAAGGAAAAAGACCCCTTTATGTATCGTATGTGGCAAACGGCGACGTTGGAGGATTGGAGGGCTCACCGGAGATTGGTCGGAGTAGGCTAGGGAAGTCGGAGAAGAGGATTTTTCTGGCCTTAAACTACGTTAAGGAGGATGACCGAATGATCTAGAGCTTATATAGAGCTTGGCCGTGCCTCAATCAGGAGGAATAATTGTGATTTCATCGCGATTTAGGATTAGGTTTCATGGTGAATTTCTGGAGCTTCACCTGAGCTCCTTGCTTCATAAGGAAGGCCAAGATCATGTTTAACTGACAGATCTCATGGAGATTGTTTCCTCCAATTTTGGAGGAGATTGGATGTGGATTGGAGTAGAATGCCTCCTTTGAAGTTGGTTGGTGTTGGGTTCACATCTTCCATGGCATCAAGGACCAAAGTGTGAAGAAGACGATAAATCTAGGGGCCTATGTGTAAGAGAGTTCGAAAGTTGGGGGCCGGTTGAGAGAAATAGAGATTTAAGGGACTGAGATGCAAACTAGGTCAAGATGGACTCTGATTGGATCCAAATTTTGGTACAAACCCAATTTGGACCTAAGGAATTTAATGGTGAAGTTCGATTTGAGTATGAGCACATTTGATTGGGCAATTTGCACAAAAGCCCAAATTAGGGTAAATTTCCATCTACGACTCTGTTCAAGGTCAAAATGGGTTCAGAAGGTCAAATCAAGGGTACCAAACCTCTTAGAATATTTTTATATGAATTTTAGGAGGTTTATATGAATTTTATCCTGACCAGAACCTCTTCAATTCAAGCTGGTCTGAAATTAGGATTTTGTGTTCTGATTTGGTTCTCGAAACGCGTGAAACCCCATTTTTATCTGTGTGGACCCACTCTTTGGACTTTTATGCTCAATTGACCTTCAATTAACCCTTGGGTGACCCCATGGTTACTCTGCATTCATGATGTGATGATAAAACTACATAATTAGCCCTGTTTAAATGTTATCTCCTCAAAATGGATTTAGGTGGAATTACGGCTTTCAGGCGACTATTTAGGAGAATTTGTCAATGGATTTCAACTAATTCAAGTTAGTCATGGATAATGATGGTGTTACCATCACCCCCATAACTTTCGATTTCTCTTACAAATATGCCCCTGCAACTATCTTCTCCATCAGACCTCATCTTCTTTACACACGGCTAGAGCTTCCATTGACAACCTCGCCGTTGAGTGCGAATATCTCGCGGTAATGACTACAAGACCTCACCAAACTCAGAAGATTTGATCAACTTGGCATGATCCCCTCGCATCAAGAGGATATAAAGCTCCCTCGAGCTCTGCTGTTGTGATTTGTCAACTTGTAATGCATCCTTACCCCCTCCTCCTTCCTTGACATCACCGACGATGAGACCTTGGAGCTTTCTCTGGCCACCTTCGTTGCCACCCCTCACTGCTAATCTAGGGCACGATTGTCTTCCCCATTCACTTGCCGAGCTTCCCACCACCAAAGTTGGTCCTCCATCCCCTTCGTCGCTCTAGTCTAGATCGCCGGACCTACCTTCTTCTCCGCATCCAGCCAACCAACGTCGGACGTGCCTCGTCGTCCTCGTCATCCATTAGGTAGTCCCTTCTCTTCCTCTATCCCTCTAGAGTAGTTTAGACTTTTTAAGCTAGACATTACCCCCAAAACTCATCCTCTCTCATCGTCGTCTTCCTCGCCTCCGGTGAAGTGCCGATAAATGCCACCACCTTACTCCACGTGTCCTCGATCACAACCATCCACCCCACGAGCTTCACCAAGCTCTGGGGAGCAAAATCCCTCAAGAAATTTTGGGTTTCAATGCTACCAACTCCCCATTGGACTCCTTCAACTGTCGTCTTCTTCTACTTCCGACAATCTGTTCTGGCCTCGTCGTGACCCATTGATGCTACCATCACCTTTAGCAGGGTCCGACGATGCCTCTTGACCTTTTGGTCATGGTCGAGTCCCTCCCCATCCTTACGACCACCTCCACCGCCGCCTCTGTCTTCAATGGCACCGACCACATTTTCTGACCATCCTCAAGCTTTAAAGCTCCACGAGGAGCTTCGTGGGAGCACAAGGAATAATTTGCAACCCCTAGCAGGGAGTTTCGAGCCCCTCTTGCACAACATTCACTTTTGCCAGAGCCGCGACGTCGTCCGCCCTCTCTGGCACCGGCCACCTCCTTTGATCCATCTTGTAGTCGCCAAGCTTGACGAGAAGCTTTGTTACACTCTGAGGAAACTTCTTAACCTCTCTACATGGCCAAAGACGCCCTGAGAGCTACCATCCCTCTCGCCGGACTACCTCCTGCAATCTCCTACTTGGCGAGAAGAAGCCATTCCTGCTTTTTGGTAGGGGCTTGGCTACGAAGAAAAGAAAGTTG
The DNA here is from genome assembly GCA_037157565.1 of Thalassia testudinum. Classification (NCBI taxonomy): domain Eukaryota; kingdom Viridiplantae; phylum Streptophyta; class Magnoliopsida; order Alismatales; family Hydrocharitaceae; genus Thalassia; species Thalassia testudinum. Next base: position 8,739,860 of record JAZHRO010000058.1, on the reverse strand, counting down.
TAGGGACCTAACAACAAGACTGCAAAGACCTATTTGCAACACTCCAAGGACTAAATTATAGTATTGTGTATTTGATTTATGCTTTGGTTCTGAATTGGTTTGTTATTGCTATAAACTATGCAAACATTATTGCTAATAACTATTTGGTGCTTCATCTCATTCCACCTTGATTAATTTATTTTATTAAGCATTAAATAATAATTGCACGTGAGTCTGGATATAATTTTTTTATTCATAGAGCCAAGTGTAATTTTGAACTTGTGCATTTTAAGAATTCACATTTAATACAAGTTCAATTGTAATTAATCTGAATAGTGGTATTCATGCAATGAATTGCTCCTAGCGAATGACCTTAGACTTCCATTTGAGCTTACAAATTTTAAATGTTGATTTCGCTTTAGTTATGACGCGAGTTTTAAAACCCGACTTTAGTGGCATTAACAGTACAATGAGTAAAAGACAAGCCAAAGTCCGACCCTAGGCAAAGCCCCTTGGGAGTCGCTCGTGCAAGGTGTATCTGACTAACACATTTTGGGGTCGGACTAACCCTGTAAAGCCACCTCGACAAGCTAGCCCCCTTGACCCCTCTATAAGAAATCCTGAGCGAATGCACCACCCGGCCGAGACCCAACGTCAGATGAAAATATAGGGTAGCACACAAAAAAACCATGTAACCTCACAAGGAAGAACACTTGAGCTTGAGCAAAAAACAAATCATGAGATACACGTCTTAATGGAAACACCCACTCCTCTCGCCCCTAAAATGTAGCAACAAGGGTTAATGCCATCCCCATATGTGGCATTCGTCGGTGTAGGTGCCTTGTGCCATTAGGATGATGGATGGAACCACAGTGCCTCCCCCCCCCACCTCCTCATGGATAGTAAGCAAGTTGGCCGAGCCTAGCCAACCGCTCAAGGCAACCCTCGATCCAAAAGTTGAATTCGAAAGGAGTTGCAATGATCACAAATTTCCCCCTTTCCTTTCGAACGGGAGGCTTAAAGAGAGGTGAATGGATGAAGCCACCTCACCCCCAAGCCGACCCCAATGTCAAGCCACCTATGGGTGACTTCCAAAAGATTGAGGCGGAGCATTGTCACTAGGGTTGGCTACGTATATCCCAACTCTTCCCCAACCCACTTCTCCAAGTGAAGGAGTGAGCCCTTGAGGGAGGCAAAAGCTACCAACACGCCTAAACGGTCTCACCTACAAAAGGGCCCTTTGATGATAGTGACCTTGCTTTGTGGATAAGCAGTGTAGGATCCACTCAATCGGAATACCAAAACCCCATAAGCACACCACAACAATCAAAACAAAGGTCTAAGATAAGTAATAGGATACCTCTTCATTAAAATAAAATATAGGAAAACATCCCTACAAGGGATTAGGCAAAGAGTCTGGTATAGATGTTAAAGAAAACAAAAAGGGGAGGAGAATTGAAGCTGAGATAATGAAAAGACTGGAGATGAAGGAAAGTATGTCGTAGCAAGGATTTAGCTAGATGAAAGTAGGGGCGTAGAACCTACCTACTCTCAAGTCATGGATCGACAAGGTGATGATCCATAATTTGACTCAACCGAACTTGGACAGCATGAGCCTGGTTGAGATCCTACATAGACCAAGAAAGTATGTCTGCCTTGGAGTTAAGGCACTCGCCATGATGACTTTGACTTCCACCAAGATGTGCATGCTTAGTTCCTCCTCTAGTGTAAAGTAGAGTTTCCCCATCAAGGGATCAATAGAAAAAAAACCCCATCACAACATCCAGGTGAAGTCCTTCAAGAGCCTCACTTTTAAGGCATCGAGTTTCCTTCCATTCCTCACCCGACATTGTAGCGACCTCAAAATCCTTATTCAGTAGCTTGATCCTCCCCTCAAGGTGGAAGGCAGCCTCCCTAGCCTCATCCCTCTCTGCCCAAGCCACCTTCACAGTATTCGAGAGTTCAGTGGAAGACCTCTCATGCACGGCTTTTTGAACCTTGACACTAGTGTGATAACTCTTTGACAACACTCATAACTTCGAAGTTTGCTGGACACCTCATCCATCCTGGAGAAGTGAGCTTCGAGCTTGGTAACCAACTTGGCAAGGTCCTCACCCTGGTGCCTCAAGAAGAGTCCCAACTCGAGTTATACCACCTGGGTGCTACCTAGTTGGGCTTGGTAGAAAGAAGCCTCCTAGAACCCTTTATCAAGAGCACCTTGCAAGTGAGCAAACACCACCTCATCCAACACTCTTGGGAGACCCTCTCTTCCTCAGCCTTTTCTTGAGTAGTCACCACCTTGTTTAGCTTGCCGTGTAAGCCCCATACATCATGATAGGTCACATCTACCTAGGACACCACCTGCTCAGCAGCAAAGGCAGAGCACCACCAAAACTCGACCTTGGGGTCCATGGATTATGATGGCCCGATTCCTACCACGCTTCGGCTACGCCAGCCCTGACTATGCTCCTCTCGTGACCCCCTAGGTTTGTGTCTACATAGTGGAACGAAATTGGGTGGATCTAGAGGCTGGGGTTGGTGCCTGCTGCTGAGAGGCCTGAGGCATAGGTGGTGGTGCTCTATATGGCTGGTACCTCTAGTCCCTCCTTTCCTGGATCTCCAACTGGCTTCTTCCATCCAATTGACCAGTTCTACGCCTTCACCTCACCTCATAGATCGATTTGCATCATTCAATTAATCGAGTCATCCATTATAAAGGTCTGTCAAACTCAAGTTTCATGTCAAATCAAATCGAGTTCGTCAAGCCTTCTCAAACCTTCCTTGATTAAATTGACATGTGTTTGAGTATCCTGAGATGCTCAGGAATCTCTTGCACTTAATTTTGTGTTGATCTATTAAATTTGGTACTCTGATGATCATCACTTGATTATCATCGAAGTTCCGTTGTCTCCGGCGATATAGACTTTGAGTTTAACTGATTTAATCAACTCCTAATGATTACTCATTAATAAATTAACCTCCAAGGATTGATTTCCAACATTTACAATTGAGTTTCATTGATCCTACACCACTAGTTAACACTGTCTTCTCCAGCTCCAGCAAGGTCTAGTAGGAGCATTCTTTCATCCTTAGCTCCTGTCAGTAGGTCGATAAGCATCAGTAGGACCTTATGAGTTCTTAACAACCTTCAGATAGGTTGTTAGCTTTTTGGTTAGTGCTGGCAACCAAACCTCATTTGGATTTCAGATGCCAAATCCCTAGAATCTATAGGACAGTTATATTCTACCTATTCTTGAGTCTATCACCTTCAATGGACCTTACTAAGTTAGTTGAAGCCTTCAAATTGATCTGAATTGCCTTAGAGCTAAAAGTCAAATTTTCACTTTAGAATAGTCAACCCAGTTTGCCATTAGAGCTCAGAGCTTCTAAGCTTGAATTCAAAGGGTTCAAGCATGTCCAGTTAAAGCCATTTCTAGCATTGTTTAGGGTTATTTGAGTATGTTGAGTTGATTTGCATTTGTTGTATTTAGATGACCTACAGGCGATCTCTTAAGAGTCGTAGTTGAGTTTTCAAGCCCTCTATAGTTCTAAGAAGTGCATTTAAACCTTTTGAAAACATTAGAAATATGTATAAAGGTTTAGGGAGACATTTGTTTTGAATTGAGTCTTCTCTGTTCTACTCTATTGTCAAGTTAGTTGAGATCTCTAGGTCAGTGATTGAGTTCCATGTTCTTTACGCCTGTGAGTGATGTTAATAGGAAGGCACTGAGAGTCTTAAGAGTGTGAGAGAGAGTGTTTGGGTCTTAATATAAGGTTTGCAAGTACTTTTGTTGAGTTGCTGCTATTGCAAGGCCATGGTGAAAGCAGTTGAAGCATTAGCTAAGCCTAGATGACAAATGGACTGTTGATGGATCTATTGAGAAGAATTTAGTCTTTGATTAGTTTTTGAGGCTTTGAGGAGTTGAATTGAAGAAGGAATTGCTCTGATGTGATGAGTTGAAGTTGCTACTATTGATGCTGTGAAGAGTTGCTGCACTCCAGTGCGTGTTGAGGAAGGGCGACCCTTGTTAGTACCACAATGGCCACGAATGAGAATTAGTATGTAGTATTTCTGGGATTGCTGATTCTAACCCCTCAGCCAATATTAGGGTTTGGCTCCCTTGCAAACTTATATATCCTCTAGTTTAATCTAACGATGCCCATTGAGGGGCAACCTTGATGGGTGGTGGCGATTGTTCCACGTGGCTATTATTTGGTCATTGTTGCCATATTTTTTTGAAGTGAGCAACACTTGTGCCTTAGGCATGAGTTTAGCTTTGAGTTTTTGCTTTAAGTGTTTGGAAACACCTTCTTAAACATTGTCTTTACATTGCTTTTATGCAATAAAAGTCCCAATTCTTGATGTTTACAATTTCTATGTGTTTGATCATTATTTGAAGAATTGATTGCCATATTTTCTTGCTAATCTTTTGCAATTAATTCATGTGCTTAGCATATATTTAAGTCATTAATTATATAATTAAGCTAGGAATTAACTTAAGCCTTTTATTTAAGATAAATAACTTATAAGATCCTAATTAATCTAATGTATAGATTAAGTTAAGTATGTAATGAGTTTAATCTATTAAGTTTATAGTTAACTTAAAAAGTTACTCTAAGTTAATCTAAATATAAGTAACATAATCCTTATAATTTAATTAAGCTATATGTTTATAGTCATTTAAATTAAGTGGAGACTTAAGTATAAGCTAAATTATAGTTACCTATAAGCTATTATTTGTAAATTAACTAAAATTTTAATTTATGTACTTAGATTAATTAAGTTATTGAGTACGTTATTAGTACTTATATATTAGTATAGTAAGCTATATATGTAGTAATATTTATAATGAATTAACTTGAGTAATTAAACCTAAACTAATTAAGTAAGCTATGTAATTAAGTAAACTAAACATGATTAATTAAAGTAATTATAACTTAATGTATAAATATTGAACACTATATATATTATATAACTTAACTTAAGTTATTCAAGCCAAGTATATAATTTACGTTTTTAATATAAGCTCTTAAGTAAAACCTAACTTATTAATTATTGAACCCTTAGTAATATTAAGTCTAATTAACATAATTAAGATAACAAAGATAATATAAGATAATAATTGGTGAATTAAGTTATAATAAGCCTCCTAACAAATGACCTAGACTCATCCACTTTATAGATTTATAAAAAATGTTGGTTGGCTTGCACACTATACTGCAACACATTATAAACACTAATTACAATGCGAGATAACTATAACACCAAGAACCTCAGTAGAAGAAGGATCCCTTGGTGACCCAAGCTCTCCCACGATAGAGGCAGAGTAATTTTGAGGGGATTCCTTGTGATTATATTCACCTAATACATCCTTGGGCTGATGATGTAAACACGTTTACACTACTTAAGATGTCTATTTATGCATGTTCTTAAGCATAGGATTGCATTGCATGCTGTAAATATTGCATAACATGCATCATCTTGCATTTAGAGTAGTTTGAATAAAATTGAGATTAATTGTCTCCTTTTATGTGCTTGGACAGGGCAAACTTTTTATCGGGGCGTCGGATTAAAGATCCAACCGTACAGATGTGATCAGGGCGACGATTGGAGTTTAACAACTCCAAGATCGCCCTAATCAGGCATCTGTAGCATCAGATAGTAATCGGGGAACCCTAGAAGATCAAGGGCTAAGATGGTGTAAATCCACACTTCAAACGACAAATCCGACCGCACGGATGGATTTGGATTGATGATTGTAGCCTAACGATGCAAAAATCGAGTCAATCCGACACCCGTGGCACCATCTACATCATCCAGAAGATGGAAGGCCAAGATGGTGCCATGTGGTGCCATCTCAGCCGTCCAACCGACCCTCAGGTCCACCGCTACCTTTCCAAAGAGAATCCAACGCGCGATCTGGACTGTTGGATCTCGATCCAACTGCCCTGAACACACGTTCAAAGCTTCAGCCTCCCGCCCCATCCACACGCACAACGTAGTGGATAAGGCGCTCGGCTGCCTTCAGAAGCGCGATCGAGTCTTCGCAAGCAGGCGAGCGACGCGGAATTGCGCGAGCGGGCGAGCGTCAGATCATGATCGGGCGATTGCGGGCGCTCAATAGCGACCACACGCTATCGCACGCCTGCGCCTCACGCGGCGTCGCACGTGGGCGGGCGCGCGTTGAGGAGCGGAGAAGGCGCATCTTAAGCCGTATGATCTCGCGATCGGATGGCTGAGATTCAGAGGACGTGCGCAGGCGTTGCGTGCGCGCGTAGCGCCCACTACGCCCACGATGGGGCTTTAGCGACGGTTTTATCCTTCACTAAAGACCCCTTATTTAATGTTTTAAATATGTAATGACCAATTTGCCCCACTCCTTGCAACTATAAAAGGAGACCCCCTCCACACGAAATTCTCATCCCTTCTTTCTCTTCTCTACCTCTCCAAAGCTCAAGAGAAGCTTGTCCCACACCCGGGATGCTTCTCGCGAGATAAAGTCCAATTTTCATCCCCCTTCGGAAGTGGATCCCATGACGAGGATGACGTGCTGCCCTATTCCCGTTCTTCCGCTTCGTCCTCCTTCGTCCTGCTTCATCCTCCTTCGTCCAGGCGTCGTCCCATCCTGCTCGTCCTCCAAGCGACCGTCGAGAAGGATATCTCTCTCCCCATTCTTTTTACTACTTTCTAGAGTAGTTCAGCTCGTCCTCCAAGCGACCGTCGAGGAGGATATTTCTCTCTCCATTCTTTTACTGCTTTCTAGTGTAATCATTTTCCCGCTTTCTAGTCGTAATATTTAGTGTAATGAACAATCCCTTTTGATAATGAATTTCATGTGCATTCTATATCTCTTTTGATTTTTGTATTATTCTCTCTCTCTCTTTTATTTATTGTAAGTAGTTCTAATCAATTGAATTATTTTCGTGACAAATAAAAACAAATGCGTAGTTTTTAAATCAAACGTTCGCCTCCCTGTGTTTGACCTGGAATTTCAATTTCAGTATAAATTTTATTTGTTGAACACAAATTCTTCGCTTTCAAGCTACAACGGCAAGGTTTTAAAACCAAACACGTTAGCGTAGCAATTTGTACGTTCAACATTTTGGCACCGTTGCTAGGGAGGTGACGCTCTTTGATTTTTCTTCGCATTTTCTAACTTACAAATCATTTACCTCACTTCTCTCCTTTCTTATTGTGATTGTAGGTACTCTTTCCAGACAGGCAAAAGCGGTAGATTGGAGTAAAGTGCTGTGAAAGGTTTCGTAAGTTATCCCCTACCTCCCACCCATTAGATTTCATTTCACAACATAATAACACAAACATCAATCAACCTAAGTGTTCTTATAAACTCTAAGGTTAGATTGTTTGTTGTTTGACACCCACACCCGCCCCAACCCCCACATTAAAAAGAAAAATTAAAAAAAATCTCACAGAGGTACACAACCTCATTTGATTTTCAAACTCAACCGGTAAACCGATCTTTGGAGCTGGTACACACATCCGAACACATAATTGAGTAGAAATCAGATTAGGTAATCACTTGTGTGCCTAATTAAGTGGTGTAATAGGCCAATTGTTTGAGTAGTTTGGGCTGCACCACTCCAATTAAAATCAACTCATCGAGTAGCTGCCACTTAGGTTCAACTATTAGGGATTTACCAGGCACTCCACATTCTTTTTAAGCTTCAAAGGAAAATATCTTCACCTATGCTTTCAAAGCCTGGTGTGCCAACATAACTTGGTTGAAAACACCTAAAGTTGAATCCTAAAAGCTACTAAGCAAGATTTGAACTCTAAAATTCACCACATCAAAAATAATCTCGCTTGAAAATCATTGGTTGTGCACGCACACACAAATCAACTAATCATTAAGGGCACAACCCATTTAAAGGGCCCATCACATTCCAAAGCACATTCAAACCTAGCCCTAAATAAAACAAAGTAGACGTTGGCCTTAAGGATTGGACTCGCTCTTCAGAGCCCAGAACGAGATTATTTTTGATTAGTCTGTTTCTACTGTTCAATCTGATGTCGAGCTAGGGGAACATAATCAAACGATCACGGCTGGGGGGTACACTAGGAACCGGAGGTGCAAGCCGAAGGAAGAACCTTCTCCCCAGTCCCTCCTTCTAACTGGTTGGATTGAACAGATAGAAGTAGATCAAATAGTTTCTTTATCTCAAGACGGGTTTTGGGAGTCTGTAGGTCTTTAGGCTAGCCCACTTAAGGACAGGTTTGATTGCTTGTATTGCAAGGTACCTTTCTTCCTCCCATTTCTCATGAATCCTTCCACATATCACACGCTTTCCCGCTCTTTTCCTCATATTTTGAATTATCCTCAACATGATGATTATTCCGACTCGTACTGTAATCAACCATCAGTTAGTTGGGATAACTCGGATTGGGGATACAGTTCCGGACCTCCGTGTTTAGGGTCTAACCCTGAACACTTTGATTGTGATTTCTATCCTTCTCGGAGCCACATCGATTATAGATCGTCATCCTTTCATGAACAACCTAATACGATCTACAATCAAGAAGGATACACTGATTCTTACCCATCCTCTGATTACACTGCCTTTAGGTCATTACCACCTTTTGAACAATCTGAAATGACCTATTATCAGGAAGGGTATAACGAACCTCAATTCGTTAATTCCCCTGCATTGATCCCAAACCCGCCCAACCCTGAACCAACTCATTTGGTTCAGGGTAATCAGGTTCAAGAGAAGGTTCTGGCTAACTTGAGGAATATCATTCAATCTTTAGAAGTTCAGCCAATACCTTGCATTGAGAGATTGGAGCCCCTGATTGAAATGATTGATGATTTGAACAAGTCGTTGTTGGATTGGCTCCAGGATGTTAAGGATAAGAACCCGGGTGAGTTTCTACTTGGGAAATTAGCAAAATTGAGGATGAGATTCGTGGTTGCTTTGATTTTATCATGGGATGATTCCCAGGATGAACTCCCTTCAGGAAAGTCAATGACAGAACCCGCTCAGGCACCTGTTGGGGGGACACGTGTTATGAGGCTGACCAGATTGAATTAAAGCAACCAATTAAGGATGAGTTGATTTCTTCACCTGAGATCCCTGAGCTGGGGTACGAAGAAATGTATGTCTCCTTGGAACAGAAAGTGACAGATGATTTTGAGAAATACATTAATACGGATCTTGATTTCTTCGATTCTGATGGTGAAGATTCGAGTTGCGAAGTCTCACGCGAGTTTTCTGAACACGATTTCTGTGAGACGATTGGGCCTGAGGAATCTGATAGATCATTTGATAGCCCAATAACTGAGGAAACTGATTTTATTAGGGCTCACATTATGGATCCAGAATCGCATTTTCTGGAGGATTCAATCAAATGCCCTGATTGTCAGGTACACCCCATTGAGTTTATAGATGATTCTATTTCTGAGATAATTAGACCCAAGTCAATTCTGATTCAGCCACATCATTTAGACTTGGAGATTTCAGACGGGGTGATTAACATGCAAGAGGTCTCGAAATTTAACATTTTGATTGAGGAGGATAGGAGTTGGGAAGTTCTGATTTGGGAAGCTAACTGTGGAGGAAGTAGAAGATTGAGTCGAAGGGTTCCTATTAAGCTGAAACCATCAAACCAGGACCCTTACGACATTTGTTTTGAGGATGTCAAACCCAAGCACACATTCAACGATTATCCTTTTTAGCTTCAATTCTCTGTAACCCAACTTTTTGGTCTTGGGTTGCATCCTCATAAATCGTAGGCCTGACCCCACTTGCATACTGATTTTAGGTTTTGGGTAATTTTTATCCAGAACCTAAGATATTCTCGATTATGGGGTATGGGTCTGCACCATAATCTGGTCGACATCTGTGGACCTCTGCTGACAGGTCGGAGGTTTCTTCTGTTTATTCTGATTCTGACCTGCACCTGTGAATTCTTCATTTCTCTTCTTTGTATAGTGTGCCTAGCTAAAGGCACTAAATTCAGCACTTATACAGTTCTTTTTAGTTTTCATCTTGGAGCGGACCTGACATTCACGCAATTCAGGTGCTTTCTACGTTATTCCACTCTGTTTTATGTCTTTTTAATACAATGAGGACATTGCATTAGATAGGCATAGGGTGGTGGATATTCATCTCTGAATTCATTCGTCAGCTCCGTAGATTTGTTTTATTTTCTTTTATTAAAAAAAATTTTTTTGGAATTAGGAAAGAGAACTTGGGTTTAAGAAAATTTTTAATCTTAGGAAATAGTACATTATGATTTGAACACAAAGACTCTTCAGGTCTTTGGACTTAAGCAGCTCGTGTATCCACTAAAATGTGGATTTGTTTTTCGAGTTCTCGCCAACCTGAATTCTATTTTAATTAAGTTTAGGTGATAAGTTCATGACTTATCAACCCACCCTCTGATTTGAGGGAATTTTGAGTCTTAAGCATCTACACACTATCTTGTCACTGACTCGTTGTTCGACGATTTTAATGGAAATTGGGTAGCTAATGAAGCTTCTAGGGTGATATGGCTAGCAAGTTATCATGGGTAACAACCCATAGGTAGGTTGTCCAGAGTCCAGTCACTGGACCTTTCTCTTTTTGCTGCTTTTAGGTAAATTTTAGACCAGGGAAGCCACCTACTTAAAAAAAGAAAAAAAAAATCAAAAAGAAAAGGAGAAAAGAAGAAAAAGAAATAAACCACACTTTGCCACATGAGTATGGCTGGCAAGTTGTTAGTGGTAACAGCTCATCGACCGGTTGTCCAGAACCCAGCTTAGTAAATGCACTAAAAATTCCCAAAACACTTAGGAAGAAGCGGAGAAGTAGAATAAACCGGGGAGATATACACTGGATTCACCCTTGTGTTGACCTCGTAAAAAAAAAAAAGTAGGGAGAAAGCTACCGGTTGTAAAGATACACCTTTAGGCAGAATTTTTTTTGAGGTCACCTAGAGGCGTAGAAATTCGAAGTCCGTTTTAATTACTGGTCAATGAGTCTATCACATTCATAATAAGATGCTTAAAACTTAGTGTTCTCATCAAATCTTGGGTGAGTTGAATGGCCGTAGAAAGCCACTCTTAAACCCTAAAACTTGAAAATCCAAAAAAATTAGAAAAGAGGAAAAAGAGAAAAAGAAAATTTTCTTTGAATAAGGCGAGGGCTTGAGGCGTTCTGCATTTTGGCAGATACTCGAGCACTGTTGTGTCTTTGAAAGTTCAGATCCTAAGTAGACAGTTTCTTAATGACTGAAAATAAACTTAAGCCCAAATAATCCAACCTAATTCTTTTATAAATAGCATATAGTTTTTGCTAGGGACTAGCAAAAGATAGGCATGGGGGTATGATGTAAACACGTTTACACTTCTTAAGATGTCTATTTATGTATGTTCTTAAGCATAGGATTACATTGCATGCTATAAATATTGCATAACATGCATCATCTTGCATTTAGAGTAGTTTGAATAAAATGGAGGTTAATTGTCTCCTTTTATGTGCTTGGACAGGGCAAACTTTTTATCGGAGCCTCGGATCAAAGATCTAACCGTACAGATGTGATCAGGGCGATGATTGGAGTTTAACAACTCCAAGATCGCCCTAATCAGGCATCTGTAGCATCAGATAGTGATCGGGAAACCCTAGAAGATCAAGGGATAAGATGGTGTAAATCCACACTTCAAATGACAAATCCGACCGCACGGATGGATTTGGATCGACGATTGTAGCCTAATGACGCAATAATCAAGTCAATCCGACACCCGTGGCACCATCTACATCATCCAGAAGATGGACGGCCAAGATGGCACCATGTGGCGCCATCTCAGCTGTCCAACCGACCCTCAGGTCCACCGCTACCTTTCCAAAGAGAATCCAACGCGTGATCTGGACCGTTGGATCTAGATCCAACTGCCCTGAACGCACTTTCAAAGCTTCAGCCTCCCGCCCCATCCACACGCACAACGTAGTGGATAAGGCGCTCGGTTGCCTTCAGACGCACGATCGAGTCTTCGCAAGCAGGCTAGTGGCGCGGAATTGCGTGTGCGAGAGAGCATCAAATCTTGATCGGGCGGCTGCGGGCGCTTAATAGCGCCCACACGCTATCACACGTCTGCGCCTCACGCGGCATCGCACACGGGTGAGCGCGTGTTGAGGAGCGGAGAAGGCGCATCTTAAGCCGTTCGATCTCGCGATCGGACGGCTGAGATTCAGAGGATGTGCGTAAGTGTTGAGTGCGCAGCACCCACTACGCCCACGATGGGGCTTTAGCGACGATTTTATCCGTTACTAAAGACCCCTTATTTAATGTTTTAAAGATGTAATGACCAATTTGCCCCCACTCCTTGCAACTATAAAAGGAGACCCCCTCCACACGAAATTCTCATCCCTTCCTTCTCTTCTCTACCTCTCCAAAGCTCAAGAGAAGCTTGTCCCACACCCGGGATGCTTCTCGTGAGATAAAGTCCAATTTTTGTCCCCCTTCAGAAGTGGATCCCGCGACGATGATGACGTGCTACCCCGTTCCCATTCTTTCGCTTCGTCCTCCTTCGTCCTGCTTCGTCCTCCTTCGTCCAGGTGTCGTCTCGTCCGGCTCGTCGTCCAAGCGACCGTCGAGGAGGATATCTCTCTCCCCATTCTTTTGACTGCTTTCTAGAATAGATTTACTGCTTTCTAGAGTAGTTCAACTCGTCCTCCAAGCGACCGTCAAGGAGGATATTTCTCTCTCCATTCTTTTACTGCTTTTTAGTGTAATCATTTTCCTGCTTTCTAGTCGTAATATTCAGTGTAATGAACAATCCCTTTTGATAATGAATTCCATGTGCATTCTATATCTCTTTTGATTTTTGTATTATTCTCTCTCTCTCTTTTATTTATTGTAAGTAGTTCGAATCAATTGAATTATTTTCGTGACAAATAAAAACAAACGCGTAGTTTTTAAATCAAACGTCCGCCTCCCTGTGTTTGACCTGGAATTTCAATTTCGGTATAAATTTTATTTGTTGAACACGAATTCTTCGCTTTCAAGCTACAACGGCAAGGTTTTAAAACCAAACACGTTAGCGTAGCAATTCGTACGTTCAACAGCTGAGCATCCTTAAAGGAGGAATTAGGGTTCCTATCAAGCACAATATCTTGAGAAGTAGTATCTCAACAAGTAGTACCATGCCCTATTTTAAAGCACAAGGAGCAAACCAATGAGACTCGCTCAAAAATCATCTTTTGGAAGATCTCGTACTCCCCATTCATGTTGAAGATAAAGTCAAGATGTGGAGGAGGTATATTTCTACACAAACATGCGTATAACTGGGTTTAAAGCCCTACTGCATACGTTAATAAGCATAGATGGGGTGGCCTAACTGGTAGGCAAGAGAGTTCACATTTGAACTTGGAAAGCCAACCCAAATCAAAATCTTTGAGATAGAGGCATCTATTCAAAACCCAAGAGTCCACTGTATGAACTAAAGATGAGTATTTTCTAAAATAGTCGATTCAAGCTAGTAAATGTGGACAAATCTGGATAAGAAACATAATATATAGCCCAATGACGGGCGTCAAGAGGTGTTAGGTTGAAATTAGCAGTAATCCTAAGTTTCTTAAGCAAAAATTGATTCAAAACTCATGAGGACTATTTTAGGCCCCAAGCATGAACAATTACTATGCAAGACAAGGCAGTAGATAAAGAAGCTACCTCATCATTACTGAAGACTATACAATGAGGGCCATTCACCTTTGAGAGAAGCCTCACTTGCAAATTAGTTAAGCAAACAACAAAGGAAGAGGAGTTAGCTCCCATTCCATCCGCCATGGGGGTGTAAGATACCTTTGGGTGATGATCAACCCCTTGAGAAAGTGGGGGAGGAGATGGGGGACCATCAAGGGCATCTCTAGAAGGAAATGCAAAAACACTAGGAGATGATGCCATAGAGACCATTTTTAGACATACAACATAGATATGTAGTAAACCAACTTACTCATGGAGAGATCAGCTAAGACTATGACTAATCTGGGTAGCTCGATCCACCGGGTGGCTTAAGCAGTACCCCCAACCGAAGAGCGAAGTGACATAGATGAAGACCTCCTCAAGGATGATGGAGGGGGGACATGATGGGAACACCATCATGAGCCCTAACTAGCTCTTTTTGATCCAATTAAGTCAGTAAATGCTTCTACATAACCAATTGAAGGTCATAATTCATTGCATAAGCATTCTGAGGGAGAAATAAGAAACTAGGGTTAAAACTGTAATTTTACCAGCTTATCATGAATGCAGTACAACCATGGGTTTTCTCAAGGGCTAAATAAAGGTCAAATGGTCTTAATAAGATAATAAGTGGGCTAGATCAGATAGAAAAGGGTTTGCGTGTGTTCTGAGAATTAAATGACTTTTGAAACCCTAAAAATAGACCCACTTAATTAACCAAGGTTCTGGTTAGGATAAAATTCACCTAAACCCTATAAAAATCATAGAAAAATATTCTCTAGGGTTTAGTACCTTCAGTTTGGCCATCAGAACCCATCTTGACCTAAAATGGAGTCTTAGACAGATATTTGACCTAATTTGGGTTTTTGCATAAATTACCTAGTAAAACATGGTCAAAAAAAAAATCCCACTTCACCATTGGATTTCTTAGGTCCAAATTCGGTTTGTACCAAAATTTGAATCCAAAGAGAACTTGTCTTGACCTAGTTTGCAAAAAGGTCTTGTCTGATTACATTTATACCCCCAACTTTCAAAAACCCTTGCATTCATCCCCTAACTTCTTCGTCTTCACAATTTGGTCCCTCCGCCATTATCGCGGAGAAAACCTACTCTGACAACCTTTGACAGGAGATTTCTCCTTGATTGCTTGGAGAATTCCTTCTAAAATTGGAAGGGAGATTCTTTGAGAAATCATCTCCAGTTTGAACCCGTCAAGATGCTCTAATTCTTTCCCAATCTCTCATGTGAACGCATGAGAGATTTGGGTCTCTTGAAACTCCCAAATCCGGCGAAGGATTCCAAGCCTTCCTTGCCTTCAGATCCTTATTTAAGGGAGCCTAGATCCTCCCGAATTTCCCACGCTCGAAATCAGCCGTGAATCCTCTCAAATTCTTCTCTCTTTCACGACCGAGGGTTCCTCGACGTCTGGCAACCTTTCCTGCCTCTTCTCGTCGTCCGTCCGCCATACCTGCAGCGGATTCATCCTCCCTGTTCTTCTCAGCGTCTCGCCGTACCAGTAGACTCTCATTCCCCTTCGTCCTCGCCGTCTCTAGCTCACCGAAACTACCTTCGTCTCCGGCGTCGGCCACACCACATCCGACGCCATCACTGCCCCACTTCGTCCATCAACCTCCTAGGTAAGTCCCTTATCCCCTCTACTTTCTTCCTTGCTCTTTATTTTCCAAAATCGACCACCGAAAACCCTTTGCACCTCCATCTCCTCCATCTCCAGCCACCCCTCTGGCGAGACCATTTCACCTCCACAAACCACCAAAACCCTCGCTGACCACCTCAAAATGTTCACCACACCTTCCTGACCATTTCCCCTCACTGCATCCGCTCCATCACTCACCCAAACACCTTCCCGAACTTACCCACTCACACGCACACAGTTTGACCTAGCCACGCACTCACAGCCACTGTTGCTCCATGCCACCATCCCCATCACGTTTGCCATGCTCTGATGATACTCCCTGAATGTTCTGACGTGGCCAAGAGGCTGTTTCATTGATTTCAGGTGTTAGCCCTATCCGCCATTGACGAGAAAGCTTTGAGCTTGCTTGAGGCTCGCCCTAGGTGCCCCTGTCTTAGGTCTCTACCCCAGGTTGCGTGGAAGTGTCCCACGCATGAGCCCAAGTCCTCAATTGAAGATGCAAGCCTCGCGAGTTGAGGCAATTGAAGGAGATCCCCTGCTGCAGACATGTGAAGGAGGAGGGGTGTGGATAGTCCCACATCGGGAGGTTCTAAATTCGTGTGCCCAAATAAATTGAATTTGTGAAAGAGGCAGTTCGCCTCAGTTCATGGGGTGAGGTCCCTCTCACTTGCTCACCTGGCCTCGTACGCGACATGCCCCCGCGGACCTGGCCGACCCGATTACCCGCCTAACCTGCACTCCTTGCTCACCACCGCACGCCGATGAGCCTGGACCCAGGTACGCGCCTGACCCGATAACCTGGATACCCTGTGGCTCTGGGAGAGCGGATTTTAAGAGAGAAAAAGAGAGGAGAGTCACGTGGGTAGGGGGAGGGTTTTGCTACAAGGACCTTCGACTGACACTTAGCTGGATTCTGAAGAGGAAAATCAAAGAAGGAAGAAGCTGAAGAAGTAGAGGAGGCCTGAGCAGAAGCTGAAGAAAGAAGAGAAAGAAGAAGAGGTGAAGGCCTGTACTGAAGGTCTAGAGAAGAAAGAGAACTGAAGGCACAGAGGAGAAAGGAAGAAGAAGAAAAAGAAGGAGAAGGAGAAGAAGCCATAGCTGAAGGAAGAGAAGCTGCAGAAGGAAGGAAGAATCAGAAGAAGAAGACAATAGAATTAGCTCTCATCTCATACATATACATTGAGTTCTTTAGTGATATTGTAGGAGTATTTGGTGATCTAAATCACCATTTTACTCCCATCTTTTTGCACATTGATTCTGATATTATTGCAAATTCTTTTAAGTTTGAATTGTAATCTTGATTTCTAAATCCCATATAGCTCCCTGTGTTCGACCTCGGAACTTTTTCGAGTAATAAAAATTATATTTGTTTTCAAAATGATTTCGACTATATTACAATGCATTATTTTGAAATCGATTTCGCCGAGATAATCATTTTGGCGCCATTGCTGGGGAGCAACGGGCTATTTAGAACTCTTGATTGCAATTCCTGATTCAGATTCTAACTTGCTATATCTCTTTTGCTGTGGTTGTTTCAGGGAGAAGATACATTCAAGGAAGATCAACTGCACAACAAACACACCAGGGGCAGGTAAATCCTAATTATTCTCTCTCTTAAGCCCCTGATTCTTAAGAGGTTAAAAAGGATAAAATCAATTAGGGCTACTTGCTTTCCATTCTTAGATAATTCATCAAGTTGCCTGATTTGATTTCAACAACAAAACCTGATTTGTGCACACATTTAAGGTAATTAGGGCTATCACATTCTTGTTTGAGCCTTAGATACCACATTTGGCAAACTAAATTGGACCAAAACAAGAGCCAAGTAAGGATTCCAAGTTAGGGTTTTAGAGACACACTTACATAATCAAGAACTGATCTTTCCTAAACAATGTGTGCTTAAGCCTTGGTTGAATTGATCTATTCAAGCAAACCCTAAAAATCAGGTTTGTAATTTCACTTGAATCTTAAAAGAGGGACCTAAATTTCTCAAAGGACAAACAGGTGAAGTTGACCCACCTTGCTTGAGTCAACCGATCTTCAAATTAGGTCACTCTTGCACTCAATACATCTTAAAAGTTCAAGTGAAATCCTAAGCACCCTTGCTCTTAAATAAAATTGGTAGACTTAAGAGGTTAAGTCCCCATTCTGGTCTACCTGGAACATCAGTGACAAGAGAGGTTGGGTGGGGGAAACCCTGTAACCTGTGGGAGCACTCTATCGTGTAGGGGTCTTTGTGGGACTCTCCCTCTCTAGTTGCTCAGGTAATTCTCAGGTGGACGACTTTTTGACTAAGGGGTATCATCCGCCCCGAACCTCTATAGTCATTCAAAATTTTTGGGTGCCTTAATTGGGTCCATCACATTCTATTCTCATCCAGTCCATCGGTGCATGTTTGGTAGGAGGTCTTTAAGACCATCCTTGAGGCCTCCTTTAGTCATTCACTCACGTCGAGGCTAAGCCTCGACTTCTGTGTTTGTGCAACAACCCCATCACATAGACATCTCTTCTGATTCATCTGAACCTAACTCTCCTTCATCTATCATCATGGCACAACCCGCAGAAGAAGAGAATAACCTCGAGAATCAACTTCAGCGCCTTAATGATTTATTCTAAGCCTTTGTGAATCCACTACAGCGTCCTATGATGCGAGATCATTACAATCCCGCTGTGGTGGCGATTGAACCTCAAGTCCAAATACTGGCTGGAGGTCCTGATACTAAACTCAAGCCCAACATGATTCATGCTATTATGAAATTTCATGGGCTCAATTCCGAGGATCATTTCCAGCATATTAAACAGCTTAAGCATCTGGCCCAGACCTTCGGGTCAGATGTCCAAAATTGGGATATTCTTCTCATGAAAATGTTCTCTCTCATGGACAAAGCAGCTCATTGGTATCAGACTTAAACGCATCCAATCAACACATGGTTTGAACTATAATCCGAGTTTTTGAAAAAGTTCTTCCCAATTGGTCGGACGAATGCTTTACGACACCAGATCATGCACTTCACACAGTAGCCTGGAGAATCACTTCACGAAGCATGGGATCGTTTCCTAGATCTCATGTGAAAGTGTCCCCATCACGAAGTTCCTAAATGGGAACAAGTCCAGTCTTTTTACCAGGGACTCCGTGAAGATATCCGATTATTCGTCAATGCAACTTGTAGAGGAAATATCATGGGTCAACATAAAGACACTATGTGGGAGATTCTCGAGAATTTGTGCAAGAACTTATCAATAATGACTCGATGGGCATATTCGATCGGACGAATGCCCTCGCATCGACGAATCCAAGGGGAGCACATGAGATGCAGGGCCTATCCTCTTCTGTCGACTTGGAACTGATGGCCAGTTCTTTGGACAAGGTCTCTATTATTGAGAAGAAGGTGGATGAGCTAACCCGACATCTGCAGCGAGCCACCTCTGCACAAAACTCGTTCGCACAACCGCCCACTAGGAGGGAAGTTGTGCATAACATCTACCATCGATCTTCTCAGGGGATGGACCCGTATCCACCCTCGTCTGACTCTAGGGCCGAAGGAAACTCCGAACTTGCCTATTCTAGTTGGGGGAACTCTGAACCCTCGTATTCTAACTTCTTTGAGGTTCCTCAAACCTGCAAGGACCTCAATGCCATCCAGAATGACCCATTCTCTAATACCTATAACCCTGAATGGCGAAATCATCCTAATTTCATGTGGGCAGGAAACAATCAGAATCAGAGACCACCATATCAGCCCCGTCCACAAGCTCCTCATCCATTTCAGCCACCTCAACCTCGACCCAGCCCCAACTATCAATTTGGGCCAACTCAGACAGATCAAATGACCCTTATCCTTCAGACTCTGGCTGACATTCAAAAGACGAATGCTGCTATGTAGAAACAACACAAATACGAGATCACAGAGGTTCGTAATCAAGTCGTACAGATGGCAAATTCCTGCCAGCCTGGTACACTCCCTTCGCAACCTTTGCCTAATCCGAATAATGTGTCGAACTAGAGGCGCATTATGAACCCAAATCCGGGCCAAGCCCACATGATTTATCAGGCCCCTTCTGCTCCATCACTCAACTGGATGGAAGCTTCAACATCATACTCGGTATTTCAACAACAGCCACCTATTTTACCTACACCAAACTAGAACCAGGCACGATTGAATTCAGTTACGACCCGTAGTGGCAAAGCAACACAAGACCCACCTTACCCAAGCCACTTTCAGCGTGGTAGTGCTAACACAAACCCAAGGATAGGCATCCAGGATACCCCTGTCCCAAATCAAGAACCTGGACCTATTCCAGAGGAACCATCCAAGGTTCCATTTCTTGAGGCCTTGACCAAGGGAAAGAGGACAACCAAACCCGTGGCACATGAAGAGGACCTGGTCAAGCTCTTTGAATAGGTCCATATAAACATCCCTTTGATGGATGTGATTCACCACGTACCAGCTTACACACAATTTCTGAAAGACATGTGTACACCAAGCGTAAGTTGCAAACCAAAAGTGGGAGCCCAATCGTATTGTCGGAGCAAGCCAGCTCCATTATTTTGAGTAGGCTCCCACCTAAGGCAAAAGACCCAGGTACTCCCCTGATTTTCTGTACAATTGGTGATATCCAATTTGATAGAGAATTATTGGATCTAGGAGCCTCCATAAACCTAATACCTACATCCCTACTTGACCATCTTGAGGAATCTGAGCTAAAACCAACAAAGGTGACATTACAGTTGGTAGATCGATTATTAAGTCACCTAAAGGAGTTCTTGAGGATGTCATTGTTAGGGTTCGAGATTCCTATTTCCTGGTGGATTTCGTAGTCTTGGATATGGATGCTCCAAAGAATCCGAGAAACACACCAATTATACTAGGGAGACCCTTTCTGGCCACTGTTAGGGCCAACATTAATTGTGAGGAGGGCCAAATTGAACTAAAATTTGGGAACCAGACACTAAAGATCAATATCTTTAAGGCCCAACAAGGGATTAATTGCGGAGTTATAGAACAAATATGTGATATCGAGGGTGTGGTTGACGACCAGTATATCGAGGAAAACCTGACTACTTCTGATCAACCACAAGAGGATCAAAACCCACAATTAGAGGAGTCCGAACTCAACCTAGACACACCCATAACTCATTCCCTTACTCCAGATATCCACCCTGAACCACCCGCTGCTACTAATAACCCTATTTGGAACTAAAGCCTCTTCCTGATCATCTAAAGTACATCTTTTTGGGTTCCAATCAGACATTTCTTGTGATTATCAACTCCAGACTCACACCTGATCAGGAATCCCGTTTGATTTCTACTCTCCAGCAACATCGGAGAGCCATTGGATGGACTCTCGATGATTTGACTGGCATTAGCCCCTCTTACTGCACACATCGCATCTATACTGAAGAGGACACACGACCTTCCCGTGAAATGCAGAGACGTCTGAATCCTAATCTGCAGGAGGTCATGAAAAAGGAGATCATTAAGTGGTTAGATGCTGGGATCATCTACCCGATCTCCAACAGTCGGTGGGTGAGTCCAATCCAGGTTGTGCTTAAGAAGGCAGGACTCACCGTGATCACGACTAAGATCGGAGAAATCATACCGACCCATGTAGCAAATTCATGGAGAGTCTGCATTGATTATAGAAGACTCAATACCTCCACAAAGAAGGATCATTTCCCACTACCGTTTATTGATCAGATCCTCAAAAAACTAGTGGGAAATAGATTCTTCTACTTTTTGGATGGGTACTCCGATTATAACCAGGTGGCAATCCATCCTGAGGATCAAGAGAAGACCACTTTCACCTGCCCCTTCAAAACGTACGCGTTCCGAAGGATGCCTTTTGATCTCTGCAATGCACCAGCTACTTTTTAGCGGTGCATGCTTGCCATATTCTTAGATATGGTAGGTGATTATTTGGAAGTCTTTATGGATGACTTCTCAGTTTTTGGTAAATCATTTGACGATTGCGTCCTTCACTTGGTCCAGATCCTCAGGCGGTGCATTGATGTGAATCTGGTTCTTTCCTGGGAAAAGAGCCATTTCATGGTGCCTGAAGGAATTGTCCTGGGACATCTCATCTCCAAAAAAGGAATCCAGGTGGATCGAGCCAAGGTGAATTTGATTTCCAAACTCCCTATGCCTAGCTCGGTCAAAGACATCCAATCTTTTCTGGGGCACGTTGATTTTTACAGTCGATTCATTCTAGATTTCTCAAAAATCGTGCACCCCTTGACTAATCTACTATCTAAGGATGTCCCTTTTGAAATCTCCAAGTAGTGCACTCAAGCATTTGAGATCTTGTGTGATCGAGTTACCTAAGTACCTATCCTATAGTCCCCTGATTGGTCTCAACCCTTTGAGATTATGTGCGATGCATCTGATTATGTTGTAGGTGTGGTACTTAGGCAGAAAATTGATGAAAAACCCATGGTCATCTACTACGCTAGCAAGACACTTGACGAGGCTTAGCGTAACTACATAGTTACTGAGAAAGAGGTGCTAGCCATAGTATTTGCCCTGGAAAAGTTTAGATCGTATCTTCTGGGTTCCCATGTTATTATTTACTCTAATCACACTACTGTGAGGCATCTCCTTGCGAAGAAGGATGCGAAACCTCGACTAATCCACTGAATCTTGCTGTTGCAAGAGTTTGACCTTGAGATTCGTGACAAGGCGGGAAAACAGAAAGTGGTAGCTGATCACTTGTCCCGCCTTCCTTCTAACATTATCGACCCTTCCAGACCTGTTCAGAACATTTTCCTGATGAGCACCTCTTGACTATCAGTACGGGGCTTCCATGGTTTGCTGATCTAGTAAACTACCTGGCATCACATCAAATTTCATCCAATTGGTCGAAGGCCAAGAAAGACAAATTACTTTCCGATGCTAAGTACTACTTTTGGGAAGGTCCGTATCTCTTCCACATCGGTGCTGATCAAATCATCTGACGATATGTCCCGGAAGCGAAAATTCAGGACATCTTGTCCTTCTGCCATGACCAGGCATGTGGTGGACACTTCTCTAGTCATAAAATCGCAGCAAAAATCCTCCAGTGCGGCTTCTATTGGCCCACGATTTTCAAAGATGCATACAATCACTGTAAGGCATGCACTCGTTGCTAGACCTTAGGCAACATGAGCCACCGTGATATGATGCCCTTATAGCCGATTCTCGTATGCGAAATCTTTAATGTCTGGGGGATTGATTTTATGGGACCCTTTTTTGTCTCGGACGGCTTCGAGTACATTCTGCTCGCTATTGACTACGTGTCCAAATGGATTGAAGCCATTCCGACCCGAACCAACGATCATAAGGTAGTTATCAAATTCATTCATCAGAACATCTTTTCTCGGTTCAGGATTCCACGTGCTATAATCTCTGATGGAAGGACCCATTTCACTAATGCTCAGTTCAGATCACTGATGACCAAATACGGGGTGTCACACCAAATCTCTACTCTTTATCACCCCTAAACCAACCGTCTAGCTGAGCTATCAAATCGGGAGATCAAGAAAATCCTCCAGGTCACTGTTTGACCTAACAGGAAAGATTGGTCATCCCGACTTTCGGAAGCTTTGTGGGCTTATAGGACCGCCCATAAAACCCAATTAGGCATGTCTCCTTTCAGATTAGTGTACGGGAAGGCATGGCACCTCCCCATCGAATTAGATCACAAAGCCTATTGGGCAGTATGGAACTGCAATCTCGATCTTTTTAAGGCAGGAACCCATAAAAAGCTTCAAATGAGTGAGATCGATGAATTACGCCACGATGCATATGAGAACTCACAAATTTACAAAGAGCGGGTTAAGGCCTTTCGTGATAAGCACATATCCAGAAAGATCTTTTTCCCTCGTCAAAAAGTCCTACTCTTTGATGCTAAACTCAAACTATTCCCAGGAAAACTCAAATCAAAATGGATCGGACCTTACCTTGTCGGACGAATTTTTAGAAATGGAGCAGTTGAAATTAGTCAACTCAACCACGATTCAGAACCTTTTGTCGTGAATGGTCAGAGACTCAAATTGTTCATTGAACTTACTGATACAAATTTGGCTGAGACATCTTTTACCCTCCATTCTCCTTGAGCTCATTACGCCCGGCCGATGGCGTTAAACTCAATGCTTAACGGGAGGCAACTCGTCATTTTTGAAAAACCTGAAACCTTTCTTGACACATCCTATGCTGAACTCATATTGCACTTTAGGGTTCATCCATTAGAACAGCCGACTCCACCTCTAGTACACGTACCCGAGCTTGAAATCATCCGCAACAGTCATCCCGACCCATTCACCCACCCAACACCTGTTCTAATGAATGATCTAAGCTGAACTCGAACCCACCTAATTTACAATGGGGACATTGTAAATCATAGGCATGAGGGGTATTAAAGTGCAAAATGCTGTGAAAATCATCTCACAAGAAAGGGTTTCATAAAAAAATCACATATTCCAAAAATACCAAAAAAATAAAAAAATTCTTGAAAAAGAACAAAAAAAATGAGAGGAAATTTTGATGACATATCAAATTTTGAGGAGAAAAAGGGGAGGAGTTAAAAATGTCAAAAAGGAGCACAATTTGAAAAGAAAAAGAAATAGTCATTAGTAAGAAATTAAGGAATTGACTTAGTTCTAGACCATATCAAGAGAAAGAAAATGAAAGGCAAAACGTGCTAATGAAACAAAGAAGTGATTAGTAGGAACGCTAATTTTAGGCCTTCTGGGTTATAATCCTAGGCTTAAAAATTCAAATATCTACTAAGATCTGGACAGTCCTCAAGAGGTTGGGGAAAATGCGAAGCTTAAGTATTAGGTCTAAGGCTTAGGGAGTATTCTGCCTCGTTAACTAACCTCTGGTTTGCGGGACTCGGTAACCTAAGCACCCCAATCCACACACAGTCTGGTTCAGTGCGCCTAAGTATCAAAATCACGCAAATGCGTTTAAATTGTTCTGAAAAAGTCACCTAGATTAGGAGTGGTCGATCAACACAAGTTGATTTGGATGAGTTCCCAGCACGGAGAGGAAGGAAATTCCCCTCGAAGATGTGCAATAACATATCGTCTCCTCGGTGCTTGTCTCCTAGGATATCTACATATCCTACCGGGGGCATGTAAGCACCCTATGTTGGTTTAGATGCCATGGGCGGCATTATCCAGAAATGTCAATTGCCAGGGTTTGGATTTATCTACAGAACACCATGGGCAGGATTATCTTGAAATCTCGAAAGCTAGGGTTCTGGGAGTTGCCATAGGCGGTGCTATCTCGAAGCATCGATTGCCAGGGACCCTGCGAGGATTGATGATGGGGACTAGGAATCCGATATAGACTGTATTGTAAAGCCAATTAGAAGCTAGAAATAAAAGGAAAAGAGAGAAAACTCTCCAAAAATAAAGAAAAATTCCTCTGTCTCTCTTTGACAAAAATGCACTGCAAATTGAATTGGGGTTAGAACATGTTACAAGTACAGGTGCTTTAACCGCGAAGTTCAACGAACCTTAGGTTAGTTCTTGTGAGCCTTAGAATCCTTCGTGGCAGACTGAGGCTAGAGCTGGTCAGGTCCGAATCTTGGTTGGTACTTGAGTACCGCTAGGCCTACTATCGGCATTCTAACCTAATCTACAAAAGGAAGCACACAGCAAAGTTTTTAAACATCAAAAGATTTTATGGTCTAGAATCAAAGTTAATACCTTGAAATTTTGCTAAGGGACTAGCAAAAGGTAGGCATGGGGGTATGATGGGAACATCATTATGAGCCCTAACTAGCTCTTTCTGATCCAATTAAGTCAGTAAATGCTCTTACATAACCATCTGAAGGTCATAATTCATTGCATAAGCATTCTAAGAGAAAAATAAGAAATTAGGGTTAAAACTGTAATTTTACCAGCTTATCATGAATGCAGTACAACCACGGGTTTTTTCAAGGGCTGAATAAAGGGCAAATGGTCTTAATAAGATAATAAGTGGGTTAGATCAGACAGAAAAGGGTTTGCGTGCGTTCTGAGAATTAAATGACTTTTAAAACCCTAAAAATAGATCCACTTAATTAACCAAGGTTATGGTCAGGATAAAATTCACCTAAACCTTCTAAAATTCATAAAAAAATATTCTCTAGGATTTACTACCTTCAATTTGGCCATTAGAACCCATCTTGACCTAAAATGGAGTCTTAGACAGATATTTGCCCTAATTTAGGTTTTTGCATAAATTACCCAGTCAAACGTGGTCAAAACCAAAATCCAACTTCACCATTGGATTGCTTAGGTCCAAATTAGGTTTGTACCAAAATTTGGACCCAAGGAGAACTTGTCTTGACCTAGTTTGCAAAAATGTCCTGTCCGATTACATTTATACCCTGAACTTTCAAAAACCCTTGCATTCACCCCCTAACTTCTTCTTCGTCTTCACAATTCGGTCCCTCCACCATTATCGCGGAGATAACCTACTCTGGCGGCCTTTGATAGGAGATTTCTCCTTGATTGCTTGGAGAATCCGTTCCAAAATTGGAAGGGAGATTCTTTAAGAAATCGTCTCCAGTTTAAACCTGTCAAGATGCTCTGATTCTTTCCCAATCTCTCATGTGAACGCATGAGAGATTTGGGTCTCTTGAAACTCCCAAATCCAGCGAAGGATTCCAAGCTTGAAGAGCTTGTTTTCCAAGCCTTCCTTGCCTCCAGATCCTTATTTAAGGGAGCCCAGATCCTCTCGAATTTTCCATGCTCGAAATTAGTCGTGAATCCTCTCAAACTCTTCTCTCTTTCATGGTCGAGGGTTACTAGACGTCCGGTGACCTTTCCTGCCTCTTCTCGTCGTCCGTCTGCCAAACCTGCAGTGGATTCTTCCTCCCTGTTCTTCTTTGCATCTCGTCGTACTAGCAGACGCTCGTTCCCCTTCGTCCTCGCCATCTCTACCTCACCAGAATCGCCTTCGTCTCCGACGTTGTCCACACCACATCCGACGCCATTGCCGCCCCACTTTGTCCACCAATCTCCTAGCTAAGTCCCTTATCCCCTCTACTTTCTTCCCTGCTCTTTATTTTCCAAAATCGACCACCGACAACCCTTCTCACCTCCATCTCCAGCCACCCGCTCTAGCGAGACCATTCCACCTCCACAAACCACCAAAACCCTCGTCGACCACCTCAAAACATTCACCACACCTTCCTGACTATTTCCCCTCACTCCATTTGCTCCATCACTCACCCAAACACCTTCCCGAACACACCCACTGACACGCACACAGTCTAACCTAGCCACGCACTCACAGCCACTATCGCTCCACGCCACCACCCCCATCACGTTCACCGTGCTCCGGCGATACTCCCTAAATGTTCTGATGTGGCTGAGAGGCCGTTTCACTGATTTCAAGTGTTAGCTCTGTCCGCCATTGACGAGCTTGCTTGAGGCTCGCCCCAGGTGCCCCTGTCCCAGGTCTTTGCCCCAGGTTGCATGGAAGTGTCTCACGCATGAGCCCAGGTCCTCAATTGAAGATGCAAGCCTCACGAGTTGAGGCAATTGATGGAGATCCCCTGCTGCAAACACATGAAGGAGGAGGGGCGCGGATAGTCCCACATCGAGAAGTTCTGAAGCCACGTGCCCAAATAAATTGAATTTGTGAAAGAGGTTGTTTGCCTCAGTTCACAGGGTGAGGTCCCTCTCACCTGCTCACCCGGCCTCGTCAGCAACACGCCCCCATGAACTTGGTCGACCCGATTACCCGCCTGACCTGCACTCCTCGCTCACCACCGCGCGTTGGTGAGCTTGGACCTGGGTATGCGCCTAACCCGATAAGCTGGATACCTTGTGGCTCTAGGAGAGTGGATCCTAAGAGAGAAAAAGAGAGAAGGGTCGTGCGAGTAGGGGGAGGGTTTTGCTACAAGGACCTTCGGCTAACACTTAGCCGGATTCTGAAGAGGAAAATTAGAGAAGGAAGAAGCTGAAGAAGAAGAGGCATGAGCAGAAGCTGAAGAAAGACGGGAAAGAAGAAGAGGTGACGACCTGCACTGAAGGGCCAGAGAAGAAAGACAACTGAAGACACAGAGGAGAAAGGAAGAAGAAGAAAAAGAAGAAGGAGAAGAAGTCGTAGCTGAAGGAAGAGAAGAAGCTACGGAAGGAAGGAAGAATCAGAAGAAGAAAAGAAGAAGACAACAAAATTAGCTCTCATCTCATACATATACATTGAGTTCTTTAGTGATATTGTAAGAGTATTTGGTGATCCAAATCACCATTTTACTTCCATCTTTTTGCACATTGATTCTGATATTATTGTAAATTCTTTTAAGTTTGAAATGTGATCTTGATTTCTAAATCCCATATAGCTCCCTGTATTTGACCTTGGAACTTTTTTGAGTAATAAAAATTGTATTTGTTTTCAAAGCGATTTCAACTATATTACAATACATTATTTTGAAATCAATTTCGCCGCGATAAATAGAATATATACACCATGATCAGGGAGGGAAGAGTGGGAGGAGCAAGAGGGAAGAAAGTAGGCCTACTTTAGAAGATAGGGAAAGATGTTTTATTATGGAGAGGGGTTTTAGTAAGGGTTGACAGGGAGAGAGGAAGGGGAAGGGGAGTGGAGAGGAGAGGGAGAACTCATCCTTCATCTATAATGAAATAAGAATTACAATATTTATTTTCTTTGAACTTGCATTGATTATTCTACTTGTTAAATCCCCTTCTCTTTTTGAAAATGAAGAGATGAAATTCGTTGTGGTATGTAGGGACCAATAAGGAATTTTGTAAGATGGTACACAAACCTTGCATTGTAAGTGTTGTAGGATAGTCTAATAATTGATGATTGCCTAATTTGAAAATCTTAAGCTGTGTTGGCATATGTAGCACTTTTTCACACATTGCCTCATGTGAGCTCAATCTTTCATCCTTCCTCTGTCAGTGACTTTGTTAAAAGGAGTGTAGCATAGAATTACATTCTTTTCAACTTATAGAATGGGATTATTGCAGTAAGAATTAAGGATTTAGGTGTGAATACATTTAGAAATTAGGTAGATCATGTCAAAGAGAATGTTCATGTTAAGTCAACTTACTTATCGCTACTTATATATAAAATAGGTCTTTTTGTTCTAAATTTAGTCTATGAATAGATGTTTGCTAGTTGGAGATTAAACTCAAGAAGCATAACTTTTATTGGGAAATGTCATAATGCATGATTGATGCCCTTTAACTTTGATACTAGCTAAAGGATCAATCGCACTTGCTTATGATTGTCTCTTCGATAATGAGAAAGATGAAAACATCAGACATATGTTCCTTGACTACACTTTGGCATTGTTTGGTTTGTGTCAAGTTGGAGAGTACAAAATACCAAATCAGGTGCTTTTCATTATAGGATGGTACTATAGGTGCACTAGAGGGGGTTCGCATAGTGAGATGGATAAAAATAGATGCAAATAAAAAACAATCCCAAATTCAATCACCACAATACACAAGTATTTTTAGGTGAAAACCCAACTCGGGTAAAAACCGCCACCTAAGTCTCTTGACTTAGGATTTTCTGATCTACCAGGAAGATCAAATCCACTAACCGTACCATTTAAATCGAGGATGGTACAACCTCAATACAACCACACTACGTTAACCCGAGGGTAGTGTACCTCAAAAACCCTTCTTTTTCACGAATAGTATTTTATCTAACGAAGGAGATGGAAATTCACCATGTGAATACCCAACTAAAGAAAAAATAAAACAAAGAACCTATAGAGCCCAAAATGTAGATCTAATCTAAGCTTCTATAGGCTAAGGCACTTTCCTTATATGGAAGAGATTAGGCATGATCGCATAGTGTATTTGGAGCTCTCAGATGCGAAGTGTAAGCTTTGGAGAGCAGAGTGGCAGAGTCTCTTCTTCTTAGATCTCTTTTTAACACTAAGAATGGTGGAAAGTATTATCTCTAGGTGTGTGTGTGTACAAAGGAGAGGCTCCCATCTATTTATAGATGTGCTAGGAACCCTCAAGAAGGCTTGGGAGAGGCCTTGTAGACATTGGGATAAAATTCAAGAAGAATCATTCCGAAATCCCAACCAAATCAAGCTCATCATGACTCTAACAGCTGAATCAGATGTCTGATTTTTGGGCAGATGATGGGTTAAACGAATGATACAAGTTTTGGTCATCTGTTGCAAGGGGTTAGAGTTCCTGATTTATTTGGACAAAATAGGGCTCTAGGTCAGACATCTAGGATGTCATTTTAAGACGTCTAGGTGAAAGTGGACGTCTAATTTTATGTAGGTTTGTTTCTATTTTTGACCAAATCTAAATAGGACTCTAGTATAACAGGGTCAGACGAATTTCTAGACATCTAGACATGTTATTGGATGTCTAATGATAAAGGTGTTTTGCAGGAATTGATTCCCAATGATTCAACGATTGGATTGGGTCTGAAAAGGTCGAACGTCTCTTTTTCAGACATCTGAAGGGCTCTACGGATGTTTGTAAATAATATTAAATTTTATCTAAGAGGATTCTCGAAGATATTGGCTGATAGGATAACGGTCCTATTATTAGATGTGTGGCTAGACTATCAGATGTTTGAATGGACATTTGGAATTGGGTTAGGACGTCTGAATGGAAAAGACATAGACTATGATTTTCTAGCCTAGGTAATTGAACGTCTGGTCATACTATAAGATGGCTTAAAAGTCAAGATGAGACATCTGATTGTCATGTTGGGCGTCTGATCAATCTGTTTGAAACCTATTTTGGCTCTTTGATTTAACTCCTGATTTGACCTAAGTGTCCTAAGGTAGGGTAAGTGTTCCTAGGACCTAAGGTGACATATTTTGGGCTCTTTATAATAATTCTAAGTAAATAAAGAGCAAAAATAAATACAAGTACATTTAAAATAACCATCTATCCTATTCTTCATTCTCCTTCTTCGTCAAGCTTTTGCCCTAAGCAAATCTCCATCCCCTCCAAGTTCCATGCTCCTTGATGCTTTTATTTTCCTCCATCAAGCTCTTACATTCCTCCATGGGCTTGAGCTTGAGCTCCTTCACAGTTGTTTCCACTTACATTTTATCTGAAACTATACACTACAACAAGTTCTACTTTTGCCGTTGGTTGAAAACCGACGGCAAAGCCATTTTAATTGATGCTAAAAAGCGATAGCATAAGTAGCGTCACTATTTCTTTTTCCAGTCGATTACAAGGAACATCCGATGTCGAAATATTGTTCGTCTAGCAGACCAATTGGATCTTTTCCCGTCAGTTGATAATCGACAAAAAATAGATTTCTCGTTGCTTATTTAAAAAAGAGACGATGTTGTTAAGTTACTCTTTCACGCACTAACGCACCTTTTTTTCAGTTTTGCCATCGTTTAAAGAAAATGCCGTTGTTTATAGAAGCGATGGTAAAAATATTTTTGTCGTCGGTTATTAAAATAATCGACTAGAAATATGTGATGGGAAAAATATTTTTGTCGTCGCTTATCATAAGAAGCGACGACATAAAATGGGAATAGTGATTCTTCCTAACCTTCTATGCCATCGGTTATTAGATAAACGATGGCAAGAATATTTTTACCGTTACATATATGCCATCGATTATTCAAATAACCGACGGCAAATGTATGGGTTCTTTTTTTTAATTACCAAATGATGGAACTACCTACTAAGCCTACTTAAAATGAAAATGAGCAGAAATTTATATTTCATAAATATAAAATCTACTACATTGAAAGTTTGAAAATGAAATATTTACATAAAAAAGGTTACATGAAAAACATAAGAAAAGAAAATGGATAGAAATCAAAATACAGCTACCCCAATGCCACCAGCTCCACTTACACCACTCATGGAGTCGTCATCGTCTCGTCTGCAGATGCTAGGATTTGTGGAAGACCGATGCTCTAATTGACCCTTCTTCTGAAGAAGGGTTATAAGCATCTAAAGCTTATCATCCATGGCATTCATCTTATTCTTCGTTTCTACCTCTCTCTTCTCCCTCTCCTCCTCTCATCTTTGTAGTGTGTCAATCTTTTTATGCAGCTAATCGACGACACTAGATGAGATGGCACCTTTCCTCCCATACCAGGTGGATAACGTGTATGCCCTCCTCACACTATAAACAAAACCACCATGGTCCGATGGCATCACTCTCCTAGATGCCTCCTCTGCATCTAAAGGCTGTTGGATGCTCTTGGAGGTCTCGTTAGTGGGGGGATGTACTAATTGTACCATTAATCCTAAATGTATTAAAAAATATTATTATAATATATAAATACAAAGGTATAAATTTTTTG
Source organism: Thalassia testudinum (assembly GCA_037157565.1). Lineage (NCBI taxonomy): Eukaryota > Viridiplantae > Streptophyta > Magnoliopsida > Alismatales > Hydrocharitaceae > Thalassia > Thalassia testudinum. The sequence goes on along the minus strand of JAZHRO010000058.1, from coordinate 8,708,283 downwards.
ACTTTAGGAAACTTACGGGTTTCTCTTAGTATGACTGATGAATCCACTTTTGAGTACCCTCAGCTGTAGCCTTACCGTGGGTGACTTCGTAGATATTCATTCTATTCATTTCCATCCCATCATGTGCAACGGACTGAAAATATAAAAAAGATACAATTAGGTTAAAATAACTTAAAAATTAAGTAATATTTAATTGAAAAGTAATTTCAATACTTGCATAACAGCTCCTGACTGTCTCGATGCTCCTTCGACCTAAACAATGGGTCTGTGGTGGAGCTTTAGCCCTATTGGCCTTTTTTTTTTGCTTGCTCCTGTAGACATATACAATAATTTTTTTTATAGATTTAAGATATATGAAATTAATGGAATAATTTTTAGTTACTTGCTAACCTCTATCTTCGGATCTAGCCAATGCTTGCATGCCTTCTTACAATCTCCAGGTAGGACATCAGGACGAGCATGACCCATTGCCTCCTCCGGTGAACTCATGTTCGAGAAAAACTAAACACCAAATATAAATTCTTAGAAATAATATAAGAAATTATGTATATAATAAAAATGTAAATGTTTAAAAATTCTTACATTTCTCTTGATCTCCGTCCTCCAATCCCTGTTGATTTTGGCGGCGTGCTTAAGGATATATTGGAAGGCATTAAGGTCATCATCCCAATCGTAATTTGCCTACATTAATTTTAAAAAATATATGTCAATCTTAATTTATAATAATTTTAAGATAAAGTTGTTGGTGCTAGAGCACTACGATTGTTTATTTTGATGATAACAAAACACGTGCCTTTTAACATTTGCTTTTGAGTCCTAGTTTTCAGGTCAAATTGCAAATGGAGACAGGTGTTTAGATGGAGTTCGATCTCACATCCATGGCGAATTGGAGGAGCTTGACAGAGGCGGAGGAGCTTCATGAGGAGCGAAAGCTTGAAGAAGGAAGGAGATGAAGAATAGGATATATTTCCTTTCTATTGTACTTTATATTTTGTTTCTTTTGTTGCTTTTTATTTTATCTCTTAGATTCTTGTTAAAGAGCCTCAAAGTACCCTAACAATAGTCCTAGGAACACCTGCACTACCCCAGGATGCTTAGGTTTTCTGTAAAGAACTTAGAAAACCAAAATAAGGTTCAGATAGCCTTATCAGACGTCCAATCTGGAAATCAGACGTCTAATAGTGACTTTTAAGATGTCTGACTATTTGATCAGACGCCCAAAACTTTTAGGCAGGACTTAATAGGTTCTGTCTGTTAGAATCAGACCTCAGTCCAGACGTCTTAGGAGACGTCTGATGCCTTTGCCAGACAGCCATTAAGACGACCGTTGGCCTTAGCAACCTATTATTAAAGAGTTATCGTTAGTCTGACATTTTATTAGTTTCCAGATGTCCGTAGTGATTCCCAGACGTCTGATAAATAGACATTGAGCCTCGTTAGTTGCCAAGTCACTTGTGTCAGATCTCATAGCCATTATACTCTCTTGGAAATCTATACTCGATGTTAACTTAGTTTTTAGACGTCCAGATCCTGTGCCTGACGACCGATCTGTCGTCTGATCACTTAGACCTAGAACCCTGTTTAGGTCTGGACAAAAACAGGAAGGATACCCATCTAGAATTAGACATTTGACCTTATGTCCAGACGTCTTAAAAGACTTGTTTTGACATCCGCTCTGATTCAACATCGTCCAAGAAGATCAACCTACCTAGATCAGACGATTGACTCTAAAATCAGATGACAACCCAGACGTCTGACCTTAAGTCAAGATGTCTGATAACCCTGTCAGAGTCATGATTGATCTTGATTCCGACTTGATTCGCCTTGGATTTGCATCCAACGGCTATGGAAGTCTTCCAAGGCCTTCCAAAGCCTTCCTAGGTCCTCTATAAATAGAGGAGGACCTCTTGGCTTGCAAAACACACCAAGACACACCAAGCAACACACTTTCACATCTCTTGTGTCAAAAAGTAGAAGATCATCTAGAAGAAGCTCTATCTCTCCAAGCTTTTGTTCCACATCTAGAGAGCTTGAATCCATTTGCGCACCCGCTCTCCCTCCGCAATTACGAGAGTGACGAGGTACCCCTACGTGGTTCACGCAGCTGTGTCGTCACGCTGACGCACTCCCTTCATCAAAGGGAAGTTTCTTTACCTATAGTAGCTAGGTTAATCTTTGTTGGCTCCATAGGTTGTGTTGCAATTGTTCTTTGTTATTGGTTGGGTATTCGCGTTGCAAATTCCCGTCTCCTTTGTGGGGCAAAATCCTCCTTGTGAAAAGGAGGGGTTGAGAAACGCTACCCTCGTACTCATAGCGTGGTTGTAATAGAGGTTGAACTACCCTCGTTTAAGTGGTTCCTATAGTGGATTTGGTCGACTAGATCGATCGGGAAATCCTAACTCGAGAGGGTTAAGTGGTGGTTTTCACCCGATTTGGGTTTCCTCCTAAAACTAATTGTGTACATTGTGTGATTGCTAATTTTATGAGATTGTTATCTTTTTAATTGTGCATTTTATACGTCACACATATCTCACCTCCTCCAAGTAGGGAATTACAAAAGTTATAAAAGAAATAACTTTGATAAATAAAATTACCTCCAACTGACGGAGGAACTGTCTCTTAAGCTTTGCGGGCACCTTCCTCTAGTCGAAGTAACAAATGGGCACAATGGACTTAACAATTGTGGCCACTCGATTGATGAAGCCTAGGTAATTCTTTGCCTCTCCTATGGTTCTAAGCCTGATAGTTATTCTCAGACCCTCGGGGGTACGCTGGAGGTCTAGATTCTTTGTCTTCCCCTGTCCTCTTCATACTTTACCTATGTAAACATTAATCATATTCATTATATATTTCTAAAGTCATAATAAACTTTAAAATATATAAGTAATTTTAAACTTAAAGGTATATGAGTTCTTACCCTAACTTGTGCCCACCGGTAAGTGATCCGCATGAACTGGGGATGTACTCCCCACCATCTCATCCTCCGCCTCTTGCCCCTCCTCCTCTCTTGCCTCTGCCCCCTCTGTTGCAACGCTTTGTCGGGCTTTTTAGATGAGTATAAGTTACTCGCGTTGGAGTAAAGGTGACCAAGCGTTGATAACAAATAAGAATTTATTACTTGAAAACCTAAGTATCCGAGGTCGAACACAGGGAGCAAATGGAATTTATTCACTAATCTCAATAATGTAATTGAACACTTAGAGTTACTCAAAACCTAATTCAGAATATAAATGCAGAGTTTATGAACTAAATTTATAATAAAAATAGAAGAATTGGACGTCTGATTCTATGATCAAACGTCTTAAATGATGGCCCTTCTTTTCTTCTCCTTGCTGCTTTCTCTTCTTCTTCTTCTTTCTCTTTCTGCCTCTGCTTGTCTTCTTCTTCAGCCGCTTCTCTTCTGCCTTCTTAGCTTTGGCTTTCTTCCTTTTCTTTTGCACAGTGCCTTTCTCCTTCCTTGGCTTCTGCCTTGATTTCCTTCAGCCTTAGCTCTCCTCTGACTTTCTCTTCTCTTTGGCCTTCCTTTCTCTTCCTTTCAGCTGCTAAGTGTCTTAGCACTTCACTTTGCCTTAGCTACTCCTTCCTCTTCTTGCTTCTCTGCTTCTTCCTTGCGCATGCACACACAGGAGCAAAACCTACCCCCTACCCTCCTCGCGTCTCTCTCTATTTCTCTCTTCGGCATGCTCTCCCAGAGTCGGGTGTGCGCCCAGGTCCAGGCGCACCAGCATGGGTGTGGTGCACGAGGAGTGCTAGGTTAGGTAGTTGGGTCAGGTGCCTGGTCCGTGGGGGATGGTCGCGGATGAGACGTGAGAGGGCAAGGGACCTCACCCCTGTGTGACTTGAAGCGATTAGAAGAAAGCACAAATCCAATTTATCCTATGCACCGTGCTCTTACATTCATGAGGTGGGACTAAATGTCCCACCTGCTTTTGCGCTCGCGCCCATAGGAACTCCTTCAATTGCTACTACTAGGTTGCTTGCCAAACCAATTGCTCGGTTGTATGAGTTCGCGCACTCATCTGCTTCCTCTGGGACTCTGACGCTTGGAGCACGCAGCCTGGGATGAAGCTTGCGACCTTCTTGCTGTGTGCTTCAATGGCGGCCGGTGGTGAGATCTGACACACACAAACATGGCCTTGCGGCCCCATTAAAACACATGGGAAGCTTCGTCCTGTCAAGGCGAAGGCGGGACGGTAGGTGGCAGGCCGCGGGTGGCCTAGGCGTGCGTGCCTAGGTCACCCTGTGGCCGTGCTTATGGGTTAGGTCGATGGGTGTTTAGGGCGGTGATGGTGGTCGATGGATGGGAGGAAGGTGATCAGTGGATTGTGGCGGAGGTGGTGAGGTGTTTGGCGAGGCGTGTGGTGGTGTGGAGCGGTGGAGGCACCTCGTCGGTGGGTGGCTGGAGATGGAGAAGATGGCGGTGGACAGTGGCTACGAGGGGTCGAAAAGGGAAAATAGACAGAGGGCAATTGAAGAGGGGATATAAGGGAGTAAGTCTAACCTAACTAAGTGGAAGAAGGGGGAGAGTTGGTGGCTGGCTGTACCTGCTGTCGTCGGAGAAGATGGTGTCCAGTGGAGGAAGATGGCGACGACGAAGGGTCTAGAGGTGCGCGCACGGGTGTTGCACGACGCGGGGGAAGATGGTAAGGGCAACTCTGCCACTAGTAGTGTGGCAAAGCGACGGGAAAGAAGAGGGAGGCTTGCCGGAGCTCGCTGGACTTCTTGACCGGAGGAGAAGAAGATGAAATTGGGGTGGATCTCTGGCCAAGTCGAGTTGAAGAGATGCGGCCGGAGGTGGTGGTGCTTTTATAGTCGCTGGCAGGGACTCTTATGCTTGGAAGACAAGCTTTCAAGCATAAGAGACCTTGCCAGAGATGGAAACCCGTGGGATACCCAAATCTCTTGTGCATTCGCACAAGAGATTGGGTGTGAATAAGAGATTAGGATCACGCTTAAATGGAAGGGAATTCCTCAGAGAATCTCCCTTCCAAATCTAGGAGGAGATCTTTGAGGAATCAGGTAGTACTCCCCCTCCATTCCTCGTCGGAGTAGGATTTCTCCCCATTAATGGCAAAGGGACTTGTTTGTAAGAGTGGTGAGGAAGTTAGGGGGGTTTATGCAATGATTTTCAAAAGATAGGGGCCAAAATGTAATTAGGTGAACTATTTTGCAAAGTAGGTCAAGATGACCACCCCTTAGGTCCAAATTTTGGTACAAATCTAATTTGGATCTAAGGAATCCAATAGTGAAGTTGGATTTTAGGTTTGACCACGTTTGGTTGGATATTTTACATAAAACCCAAATTAGGTCAAATAATGAGCTGAGACCCCAATATAGGTCAAAAGAGGTTCCAGAGGCCGAATTGAAGGTTCTAAACCTTAAGGGATATTTTTCCATGAATTTTAGAGGGTTTAGTTGATTTTTATCCTGACCAAAACCTTGTTAAATTAAGTGGGTTTGTTTTAGGGTTACAGAATGTCATTTAATTTGTAGACTGCATATTAACCCATTTCTGACTGATCCAACCTACTTTTTATCTTATTCAAACCATTTGACCTATGTTTTGCCTCTGAGAAATCCCGTTTATGTTCTGCAATGGTGAAATTACAGTTTTAACCTTTATTTCATGTTTTCTTCTCAGAACACTTATTCCTTGAATTAAGCCCTTCTCTAGGTTATGTAGGAGCTCTTATTCTCTTTCTTAGGTCAAAATGAGCTAGTTAGGGCTCATGATGAGGCTCTCATCACCCTCCTCCTCTCCCTCCTTCTCTCCCACCTCATCTTATGCTCCATAATCTAGATCATCCTCTACTCGCTCTAGCAAGGTTTGAGAAATCTCCTTCCCCTTTCCCTTCCTATTTAAAGGGCTAGATCGAGGTTTTAAAAGATGCATTCGTTGTAGTAATAATTCCTCAAAAATAGCTCGAACAACAGATAAAATTTATAACTCAAATGTCAGAAATGAAGTCCGAGGTCGTTCACTGGGAGCAAATATGGAATTCATGCACTATATTAACAAATAATGTAACTAAGCATAATTAATTACTCAAAATCTAATATGCAATGTATGGCATGAGTATATGATGAGTCAAAAGAAATCTAGACAAAATATTGGTGATTTATATCACCAATTATTAGTCTAACACATATAGCAAATACTCAAATACTATCAACTATTCAACCAAGTGCACAATGCACTCCCTGTCAAAGGAATAAGACGACAAATTCTTTCAACCAGACGACTTAAGTGTCCACTGCTACAGTGCCAAGAGGGCACTGTACTTCTTCTTCTTTTCTTCTTTCTCTGCTCTGTCTTCTTTCTTCTTCTTCTTTCTCTATGTGCATAGGCCTTCTTCCTTCTCCTTTCTTTCTTCTGTCGTCTGCTCTTCCCTTCAGCTCTCCTTCCTCTTCTTCTCTTTTCCTTTATGCACATGGGGGCACTCTTCTTTATATGCAGCTAAGTGTTAGTCGTCACACAATAGAGCAAAACACCCTATCCTCGCACACTCTCTTTCCGTCTCTCTAGTTTCTCCTCTTTCCTGCCTTCACAAGGCCATGCATAGTACTAGGTTATCGGGTAATTGGTCTGGAGCTCACCTGGGACTAGGGCTGTCGGCGTGGGGTAGCAACCAAGGTGTGCGTAGGTGTAGGTGGGTATATAGGTCAGACCAAGCCCACGTGCACAATGTCATGGGCGAGGCGTGTGTGGGGCGCAGGGGACCTCACCCCTAAGTGTTGAGGCAAACAGCCCTCAACACTTTTTCCTTTTATGCATTGTTGCTGCTGTTGCCACTTCTGATGTGGGACTAAATGCGTCCCTCTTCTCACGCGTGCAGCAGCAGGTGGAATGGCTTCCAATTGAAGCTGACATTCCCAAGTGAGCACCTGGGTGGATGCTTGGGTGCCTTCCGCTCAACTTGGGGGTGTCTCCTGGGCTTAGTGAGACTTGGAGCAAGCTCCAAGCAAGCGTGAAGCTTCGACGTTAATGGCGTAGAAGCCCTGGTACTTGAAATACACAAAACGGCCTATCGGCCATGTTAAATGAGCTCAGAGGCTTCACTAGATGATGGCGAAGGTGGTGGAGGTGGTTTTGTGGTGAGTTGAGGCGTATGGCGGCCTGGTGGAGACAGAGATGGCCAGAGGAAGTGGGTCTGCTCGGGAGCATGTTTGGGTGTGCGATGGAGCGAAATAGGAGTGGGGTTTGATTAGTGGAGTCGTGGCGAAGGTTTTAGGGTAGTTGGCGAGGTGGATGGAGGGGTGTAGTGGCGGAGATGCCTTGTCGGAGGAGTGGCCGGAGATGGGGAAGACGAGGGTGATTGACGGCATCGAGGGGATATTTTTGATTTTTAAGGGTGTAAAACTAACTTAAGAGAACTAAGGATCTAATCTAACCCTAATCTAATAGATGAAGGGGGGAGAACGCCACTGGTGTTGGTAGGTCGGCGTCGGGGAAGAAAGTACTCTAGTGGAGGTAGGACGGCAACGACGATGGTGGAAGAGAGACGTCGGCTGGTATTGCATGACACGGAGGAAGATGAGGAAGAAGAATCCACTGCCGGTATTGCGGTTAGACAACAAGGATAGGTAGAGGGAATCGCCGAAGCTTGAGGAGCCTTTTGGCCAAAATAGGAGGGAGGAAATGTGGGTAGATCAGGCCAAAATCAAGCTTGGAGAGGATGGGAAGGCCCTGGGGGTCCTTATATAGGCAATAGAGGTCAGTTGGAGCTTGGAAAGCAAGCTTCCAAGATTGGAAGTCTCGCCGGAGTTGGAAACTCAAGAGATACCCAAATCTCTCATGCATTCACATGAGAGATTGTGAAGGTCTTGGAGGGTAAGATCTGATTCGTTGAAAAGGGAATTCCATAGGGAGTCTCCGGTTCTAATTTGAGATTGTTTCATGAATCAATCAAGGAGAAATCCTTGGTTGATTGTCGCCGGAGTTTTAGGATTAGGAGTTCATGTGTGGTGGAGACCTCTTTTGTGAAGAAGACAAAGAAGATGGGGGCTTTTTGTGAGGAATTCAAAAGTTGAGGAGCTATTGGAGATAAAGAAAGTTAGACTTGGACCAAAGTGCAAACTAGGTCGAAATGATCTTAGATTGGGTCCAAATTTTGGTACAAATCTAATTTAGACCTAAGGAATCCAATGGTAAAGTTGGATTTTGGTTTTGACTTCATTTGACTGGGTAATTTATGCAAAAACCTAAATTAGGGCAAAAGTCTATTTGTGGCTCTATTTTGGGTCAAGACGAGTTCTGATGGTCAAATTGAAGGTACCAAACCATAGAGAATATTTTTCTATGATTTTTAGAGGATTTATGTGAATTTTCTCCAGACCAGAACCTCAGTATATTAAGCGGGTCTATTTTTAGGGTTTTAGATATCATTTAATTCCTGTAATGCGTAAAAATCCATTTTTATCTGCACGGACCCACTTAGACATTTATGACCATTTGACCTTTGATTAACCCCTTAGAAAACTTGTACTTGTACTGCAATTGAGATGTGCTGTTAAAACTGCAGTTTACCTCTATTTTCTTGTTATTCTCTCAGAATGATTATGCAATGAATTATGGTCCTCTAGCGGTTATGTAGGAGCATTTATTCCTTAATTATGACTAATTAAAGCTAGATATGGTTGATGATGACGTTATCATCACTTCCCCCCCACATGTAGTAATCGTGCCATTTCCCCTTGATGTACGAAACGTGACTGGGGGGGAGCCTACTGTTGAGGGGGTGGCTGAACCTGCTGTTGGGGAGGTGGCAGAGCCTGAGGAGACGAATCAAGCTGTGTCGATGGCTGCATCTCTGGAGGACCCTTTCTTTTGGGATTTTTCTTAAACAATCTCATTTGTAACAAATATAAAATGTAATAATTAATACACTTGTAAATCATTAATATATAAATCATCAACGAAAAAATTTTGCAAAATAAAAAAGAAATATTTAAAAATTTCAGTAGAGTTTTCCCTTAAATTGGGAGGTTTCTCTATAAACCTACATATTAAAGTTAAAGTGGGCACACCCCACATAAAAAAAAAAGTGCAAAGACAAAACACAAGTGGATACACCCCACATTCATTCAAATAAAACATGCAACACAAGTGTGTACACCCCACATCTATTTAATGAAACAAAAAATAATATGTGGGCACACCCTACATCTAGCAAAAATATATAATTTCATCCAATTAAATTTAAGGCATTGAAATTATACCTCTAAGTACAACAGCCTTTGAGTATGCCCGTCACCGATAATGCCTGTCACTGAGTATGCCTGTCACCTGTAATTTGAAAAATAAAAGTAATTAAAATGCCAGTAGAGCAAGAGTAACAAATTTTGAACATGTGTGTATAATTGGTTTAAGTTTAATTATTTATAATGTATAGAATATGCCAATTATAGTTTAAGTTTCTTAAATTTGAATATAAATTTGATATAAACAGAAATAAAATAAAGTAAAGAAATTTGATATAATGACTGAATCATGTGCATCTTGATTAAGATTTTCACATTATAGCTCATCCTCAAAGATTTGATCACAACTTAGGTTTGCTCGTTACATGCAACCTTAGTGTGGTGAAATTTCGACAGCATCTCCCCGTACTTCTTTAGTATACCTCCTAATACTAACCTTAACTAGATTTCCTTTAACACCCAATTAAGGGCATCACAGGAAACTAGATAAGATTAGTTGGTATACTAGAGAAGAGCATGAAGAAGCAACTAAAATTTCACCACACAAGGTTACATGTAACAAGCAAAACTAAGTTGTGATCAAATTTTTAAGGACCTTCTTTAGTTCGGTACTTCACCAAACTAAAGTTGATCGAGTCTTATAGCATGCTACAAATACAACACATCATGCATGTAAGGTATATATACACTTCCTGTATTGTCCATATAACATGATCATAAGTCTCAACGGTCGAGTAATTTGGACACAATTTGACTCGAAGGACTATTACCCTAGGGGTTAGAATACCTAATGTTTAGCCTTACGTGCATATATCTTCTTTGGCAAGTGTGTGCATCTAAACAATAAGTAATTTGAACATTAAAGAAATTCAATAAAAAACTAAAATATCATTCAATTAAATTAAAAAGATAGAATGTATACATACCTCTAACTACTAAAGTCTCTGAGTGTACCCGACACTGATAACCTACAATTTCAAAATCAAAATTAATTAAATAATAGATTATAATCTTAAATGTCATAAGAGATAAGGAGGGGAAGGGGGCGGAGGCCGATGCCATGGTTAAGGTTTTGGAGGAAAAGGGTGGGAGTGGTGTTGAAGGTGAGGAGGGGGCGAAGAGAGGAGTGGTGGGAGTGGTGTTGGCAGGGAGCCAGGAGGGTTTTAACGAAAGGAGGAGAGGTCATGAAGGGGCACTACGATTATGACACATGACAGGTAGGGGGTTCTAGAAAGATCTAAGGGTTATCAGTGTAGTCCGACCATCCTCCCCAACCACATTCTTCCCACCGTACGCCCACACTCCCATCCTCCCCGACCCCCACAAGGTAGATAACCAAATGCACCCTTCCCATATCCAACACATTCTTCCCACCATACGCTCTCCAAATCTAGTCCCCAATCTCCCTCACCCTCCTCACAGACTCCAACACCTTCGGCCTCCAAAACACCTTCTTCACTCCCCCCATGTGCTCCCCCAACAGCCCCAACCTAAACCCCCTCACAACCCATCACCACTCTCCAACACCTAACCTTGATCTTCGTGTCCCTCCTCCCATCCATTGACCTCTGGTTCAAGTTGGCCAACTCCACCACCACGTACTCATCATCCACAATCATCAATTTTGAATACACGTATATCAAAGATTCTCCAACACTACGGTTTAGAAACCACATTCCTAAATGGTTTTAGAAACTGACGACAAGGAACCGACGGCATATCCCATTTTTCTAGTAGTAAGCCCAATCATCCTAACCTAGCACTCACCTACCTAACCTAATTAGTCACCCTCTTGGTCGGCCATGGACCTTAATTCTTAACCTAAATGGTCGAACAAGCTAGGTTCATATCCTATAGAAAGCCCAATCCCTATAACATAAAACAAATTGTTTAAGGATCGCTGAATCAGTATTTAAGAATATCGCATTGTAATATAGCTGAAAAAGCGTTCAAAACAAATATAATTTTATTACTCGAATTTTGAAGTTTGACGTTGAACACAGGGAGAAATTTGGTGTTTTAGAAATCAAGATCACAATTAAAGGAATATGCAATAATATCAATATCACAATGCAAAAAATATAAGAGTAATTGGTAGTGTAGATCACAAAATATTCAAGAACTCAATGTAAAAAATTGGATGTCTATGCTATTTCTTCTCTCTCTGATTCTCTTCTCTTCTTCTTCTTCTGATTTTGCCTTGGCGAGCTCTTCTTTTCTCTATCTTCTCCTTCCTTCTTCTTCTTCCTTTGGCTTCCATTTTAGCTTTCCTGCCTTCGCCCTTCCCTTAGCTTTCTCTGCTTGCTTCTTCTTTGGCTTTTCTTTTCTTTTCTCTCTCTTTCGGCTGCCTTCTTGCCTTCCTTTGCTTTGCTGCCTTTTTTCCTTCAGCTTCTTCTTTCTTCAGCTTCCTCCTTCTCTTTCTTTCTTTGCCTTAGCTTCTCTACGTCATTGTCTTCTCCTTCCTCTTCTTAAGCTTCGCTTCTCCTCCTCTTTAGCCTACAGAGCAAAACCTACCCCCTACCCGTGCGCACTCTCCTCTCTTTTCTCTCTTAGGTTCTGCTCTCCCAGAGCTACACGCCTCTCGGGTAATTGAGTCGGGTACGTACTTGGGACCAGGCCCACCGACGTGCGGTGGTGGGCGAGGTGTGCAAGTCAGATTGGGTCAACTAGGTTCGCGGGGCGTGGTCACAGACAAGGCGGTTTGGTTCGGGTGAGAGGGACCTCACCCCGTGATTCAGAGGCGATAAGCCTTTGGCAAGAATTCAATTTATGCGGGTGCTACGCCTCTTTCAGTTCTGAGGTGGGACTATCTTCCCACCTTCTTCGCGCTCGCCTGTAGCAGGGGTGCTCTCTTCGATTGCAAGAGCTGCTACTGTCCTTGTCTTCAATTGACAGCCTGGAGTTGTGCGCGAGGGTGCTCTGCGCAATTAGGGACACGGGCCTGGAGCTGGCGAAGCCTGGAGCAACTGCAAGCTTGCTTCAAGCTTTGCTCTAATGGCGGATGAACGCCTGTACCTGAAATCACCACAACAACCTCTTGGCCACGTCAGAATGTTCAGGAAGCTTCGCCAAGGCACGACGAGTGTGCAGCGGTGGTTGGTGTGGCATGGGAATGCCTGTGTGATTGTGCCTAGGGCACAATGTGTGCGTATGTGTGGGTGTGTTCGGGGGTGTGTTTGGGTGAGTGGCAGAGTGAATGGAGTGAGGGGTTGTGATCAGGGAGTCGAGGCGATGCTTATGGACTTGTCGGCGAGGAGGGGGGTGGTCTGTGGTGGTGGAGCGATCTCATCGGAGTTGGTGGCTGGAGGTGAAGGAGATGATGGTGGTGGAGTGTGGTAGTAGTCGATTGAGGGAAATAAAGAGGGTAGAAGAATGTAGAGGGTGAAGGGGACTTATCTAGGAGGTGAAGAGATGAAAGGGAGATAGAGATGGCGTCTGGCGTGTATTGCAGATGCCAGAGACGAAGGTGCTCAGAGAAGGATGGTTGGCGAGGATGAAGGGGAGACAGGGGCGTCGGCAGGTGCTGTGCTACGCGGATGAACGTGAGGAAGAAGAACCTGCCACCGGTATTGTGGTCAGGCGATGGAGGAGATCAGGGAAGGTCGCCAGAGCTTGATGAGTGAGTCGGTCAGAGGAGGAGAGAAGAAATTGAGGGGATTTCCGGTTGATTTCAAGCTTAGAGGAGTCGGGGTGAACTGGGCTCCTTTAAATAGAGCCTTAGAGGTCGGTTTTGTGCTTGGAAGCCAAGCTTTGAAGCAAGGTAGGGTCGCCGAAGTTGGCAACTCGAAAGAGACCCAAATCTCTTATGCATTCACATGAGAGATTGGGAAAGAATCTTGGATCATGGATGGGTTCAGGTTGGTGGGATTTTCTTAGAGAATCTCCCTTCCAATTTTGAAGGGGATTCTCTGAGAAATCTGGGAGAAATAACCTTCTAAAGCTCATCGGAGTAGGATTCCTCCGCTATAATGGCAAAGGGACCTAATTGCGAAGAATGATGAAGAAGCTAGGGGGGCTTTTGCAACGATTTTTGAAAGATAGGCGTACAAATGTAATCAGGTTGGACCTATTTACAAAGTGGGTCAAGATGAGTTCCCCTTAGGTCAAAATTTTGGTACAAACCTAATTTGGATATAAGGAATCCAATGGTGAAGTTGGATTTTGGGTTTGACCACGTTTGACTAGGCAATTTATGCAAAAACCCAATTTAGGACAAATATATGTCTGAGACCCCATTCTAGGTCAAAATGGGTTCTAATGGCCAAATTGAAAGTTCTAAACCCTAGAGAATATTTTTCTATGATTTTTAGAGGGTTTAGGCGAATTTTATCATGACCAGAACCTTGGTTAATTAAGCGGGTCTGTTTTAGGATTTCAAGAAGTCATTTAATTCACAGGGTACACATAAACCCTTTTCTGTCAAATCCAACCCACTTTTTATCTTGTTAAGATATTTTGACTTATGTTTAGCCTTTGAGAAAACCCGTTGTTGTACTGCAATGGTAAAATTACAGTTTTACCCCTTGTTCTTACCTTTCTCTTGAAAAGGTTATTCAATGACTTAAGACCTTCAGTGGGTTATGTAAGAGCTTTTATTCCCTTCATTGGGTCAAAATGAGCTAGTTAGGGCTCATGATGGTGTTCCCATCATACCCCCATGCCTAGCTTTTGCTAGTCCTTTAGCAAAATTTTAAGGTTTTAACTTTGATTCTAGACCATGTAATCCTTTTGATGTTCAAAAACTATGATGTGTGCTTTCTTCTGTAGATTAGGTTAGATTGCTAATAGTAGGCCTAGAGGTACTCAAGTACCAACCAAGATCCGGACCTGACCAGCTCTAGCCTCTGCCCGCCGCGAAGGTTTTTAAGGCACACAAGAACTATCCTAAGGTTCGTTGAACTCCGTGGTTAAAGCACCCGAGCTTGTAACATATTTTAGCCTTGGTTCAGTTTGCAGTGCATTTTTGTAAGAGAGTGACAGAGGAATTTTCTTTGTTTGGAGAGTTTTCTCTCTCTTTTCTTTTTTTATTTCTAGCTTCGGATTGGCTTCTCAACACGGTCTGTATCGGATTCCTAGTCCCCATCATCAATCCTTGAAAGGTCCCTGGCAATCGATGCTTCGTGATAGCACCACCCTTGGCAACCCCCATAACCCTGGCTTTCGAGATTTCAAGATAATCCCACCCATGGCATTCTGTAGCTAAATCTAGACCCTAGCGATCGACATTTTGTGATAATGCCGCCCATGGCATCTGAACTAGCGTAGGGTGCTTACATGCCCCCGGTAGGATATGTAGATATCCTAGGAGACAAGCACCGAGGAGACGATGATGTAAATACATTTACACTACTTAAAATGTCTATTTATGCATGTTCTTAAGCATAGGATTGCATTTCATAATATAAATATTGCATAACATGAATCATCTTGCATTTAAAGTAGTTTGAATAAAATGGAGATTAATTGTCTCCTTTTATGTGCTTGGACAGGGCAAACATTTAATCGGGGCCTCGGATCAAAGATCCAACTGTATGGATGTGATCAGGGCGGCGATTGGAGTTCAACGACTCCAAGATCGCCCTAATCAGGCATCTATAGCATCGGATAGTGATCGGGGAACCCTAGAAGATCAAGGGCTAGGATGGTGAAAATCCACACTTTAGATGACGAATCTGACCACACGGATGAATTCGGATCGACGATCGCAGCCCAACGACGTAAAAATCAAGTCAATCCGACATCCATGACACCATCTACAACTTCCAGAAGATGGACGGCCAAGATGCTGCCACGTGGCGCCATCTCGACCACCCAAACGGCTGCACGCATTCTACAAAGGCCCCCCACCCGCTCGCTCTCCGCCGTTGGATCTTGTTCCAAAGGCTGTGGTTAGCCGCGCCTAAAAGCGTCCGCTCGACCATCCGCGCCCCATAGCGCAGCGGTTGAGCGCGCTTTCGCGAGCGGCGGGCGCGGGTTCGAGCCGCGGCGAGGGGCTGGAAGGCGCGGGAAATTGAGGCGCGTGGAGCGTCAGATGGAGATCGGACGGTCGCGCGCGCCCGATAGCGTTCACGCGCGATTGAACGTGAGGCGTGAACGCGCAATCGCACGCGCCAGGCAGGCGCACAACGGGCGGGCAGAGACACATCTTAAGCCGTTCAATCTCGCGATCGGACGACTGAGAATCGACGAACGTGCACAAGCGTTACGCACGCGGGCAGCTGAGCGGGCGCGCGTGGGCGCGGAAACTACGCCCACGTTGGGGGCTTTAGCGACGGTTTTATTCGTCACTAAAGACCCCTCATTTATTGTTTTGAAGTTGTAATGTCCATTTTGCCCCCACTCCTTGCAACTATAAAAGGAGACCCCCTCCATATGAAATTCTCATCCCTT
The DNA here is from genome assembly GCA_037157565.1 of Thalassia testudinum. NCBI lineage: Eukaryota > Viridiplantae > Streptophyta > Magnoliopsida > Alismatales > Hydrocharitaceae > Thalassia > Thalassia testudinum. The sequence goes on along the minus strand of JAZHRO010000058.1, from coordinate 8,692,692 downwards.
CCTTCTCCTCTCTACCTCTCCAAAGCTCAAGAGAAGCTTGTCCCACACCCGGGATGCTCCTCGCGAGATAAAGTCTAAATTTTCGTCCCCTTTCGGAAGTGGATCCTGCGATGACGACGGCGTACTGCTCCATTCCCGCTCTGCTGCTTCGTCCTCCCTCGTCCTGCTCCGTTCTCCTTCGTCCAGACGTCGTCTCGTCCGGCTCGTCCTCCAAGCAATCGTCGAGGAGGATAACTTCTCTCTCCCATTCTTATTTACAGCTTTTCTAGTGTAGAATTTTCCTGCTTTATAGTGTAATTGATTTCCCACTTTCTAGTGTAACTTTTACTTTGTTTGTATAAACAGTTGAAATATTGAATGCATGTTCTTTCTCTCTCTCTCTCTCTTTTAGTTTGATAGCTCCATTGTAATTATTTCGCCTTGTTTATCAAAAATCTTAAAAAAATATAATTGCGAATATAGATCAACGTAGCCTCCTTGTGTTTGACCCGAAATTCTTTTCGGTTTAAATTTTATTTGTTGAACACGAATTCTTCGCTTTCGAACTACAATGACAGGTTTTCCAAAACCAAACACGTTAGCGTAGATTCGAACGTTCAACAGACAATATGTTATTGCACATCTTCAAGGGGAATTTCCTGTCTCTCCGTGTCGGGAACTTGTCCAAATCAACTTGTGTTGATCGGCCGCTCCTAATCTAGGCAACCTTTTCAGAACAATTTAAATGCATTTGCGTGATTTTGATACTTATGCGCACTGAACCAGACTGTGTGTGGATTGGGGTGCTTAGGTTACCGAGTCTCGCAAACCGAAGGTTAGTTAATGAGGCTGAATACTCCCTAAGCCTTAGACCTAAAACTTAAGTTTCACATTTTACCCAACCTCTTGAGGACTATCAAGATCTTAGTGGATATTTGAATTTTTAAGCCTAGGAGTGTAGCCCAAGAGGCCTAAGATTAGCATTCCTACTAATCTCTTCTGTGTTTCATTAGCACTTCTTTCCTTTCATTTTCTTTTTTTTGATATGGTCTAGAACTCAGTTAATCCCTTAATTTCTTATTAATGACTATCTCTTTTCTTTTTTTTTCAACTTGTGCTCCTTTTTGACATTTTTCACTTTTCCCCCTTTTTCTCCTTAAGATTTGTATGGCCTCAAAATTTTCTCTCCCCTCAGAATTTTTTTTTGTTCTTTTCAAGAATTTTTTCATTTTTTTTGGTATTTTTGGGATATGTGATTTTTTTGATGAAACCTTTTCTTGTGAGATGATTTTCATGGCATTTTGCACTTTCATACCCCCCCATGCCTACGATTTGCAATGTCCTCATTATAAATTAGGTGGGTTTAAGTTCAGCTTAGATCATTCATTAGAAAAGGTTCTGGGTGGGCAAACAGGTCGAGGTGACTGTTGCGGATGATTTCAGAACTCGGGTATGGGTACCTGAGGTGGGGTCAGCTATTCTAATGGATGAACCCTAAAGTGTAATATGAATTCAGCATAGGAATGTCAATAAAGGTTTTGCGATTTTTCAAAAATGATGGGTTGCCTCCCGTTAAGCACTAAGTTTTACGCCATCGGCTGGGCGCAATGAGCTCAGGGAGAATGGAGGGTAAAGGATGTCTCAGCCAAATTTGTATTGGTAGGGTCAATGAACGGTTTGAGTCTTTGACCGTTCACGATGAAAGGTTTTGAATCGTGGATGAGTGGACTGATCTCGATGGCTCCATTTCCAAAGATTCGTCGGATGAGGTAAGGTCCGATCCATTTCGATCTGAGTTTTCCTGGGAATAGCTTGAGTTTGGCATCAAAGAGTAGGACTTTTTGACTATGGTAAAAGATCTTTCTGGATATGTGCTTGTCGTGAAAGGCCTTAACCTACTCTTTGTAAATTCACGAGTTCTCATACACGTCGTGGCGTAATTCATCGATCTCGCTCATTTAAAGCTTTCTGTGGGTTCCTGCCTTAGAAAGATCTAGGTTGCAGGTCCGTACTGCCCAATAGGCTTTGTGCTCCAATTCGACGGGGAGGTGACATGCCTTCCCGTGCACCAATCTGAAGGGAGACATACCTAATTGGGTTTTGTGGGTGGTCCTATAAGCCCACAAAGCTTTCAAAAGTCAAGATGACCAGTCTTTCCTGTCAGGTTGAACAGTAACCTGGAGGATTTTCTTGATCTCCTGATTTGATAGCTCATCTAGACCATTAGTTTGGGGTGATAAGGAGTAGAAATTCGGTGTGACACCCCGTATTTGGTCATCAGTGACCTGAACTGAGCACTAATGAAATGGGTCCCTCCATCAGAGGTTATTGCACGTGGAATCCTGAACCGAGAAAAGATGTCTGATGAATGAATTTGATAACCACCTTATGATCATTGGTTCAGGTCGGAATGGCTTCTATCTATTTGGACACGTAGTCAATAGAGAGTAGAATGTACTCGAAGCTGTTCGAAACAAGAAAGTGTCCCATAAAATCAATCTACCAGGCGTCGAAGATTTCACATACAAGAATCGATTGTAAGGGCATCATATCACGGTGGCTCATGTTGCCTAAGGTCAGGCAACGAGTGCATGCCCTATAGTGATTGTATGCATCATTGAAAATCGTGGGCCAATAGAAGCCGCACTGGAGGACTTTCGCTGCGGTTTTAAGACCTGAGAAGTGTCCACCGCATGCCTGGTCATGGCAAAAGGACAAGATGTCTCGAATTTCTGCTCCCGCGACACATCGTTGAATGATTTAATCAGCACCGATGTGAAGAAGATACGGGTCTTCCCAGAAGTAATACTTGGCATCGGAAAGCAATTTGTCCTTCTTGGCCTTCGGCCAATCGGACGGGATCTGATTTGATGCCAGGTAGTTTACTAGATTAGCAAACCATGGAAGCCTTGTACTGATAGTCAGGAGGTGCTTATCAGGAAAATGTTCTGTAATGGGTCCGGAAGGGTCGATAATATCAGAAGGAAGGCGGAACAAGTGGTCAGCTACCACGTTCTATTTTCCCGCCTTGTCGTGAATCTCGAGGTCAAACTCTTGCAATAGCAGGATCCAGCGGATTAATCGAGGTTTCACATCCTTCTTCGCAAGGTGATGCCTCACAGCTGTGTGATTAGAGTAAATGATAACACGGGAACCCAGAAGATATGATCTGAACTTTTCCAGGGCAAATACTACAGCTAGCAGCTCTTTCTCAGTAACTGTGTAGTTATGCTGAGCCTCGTCAAGTGTCTTGCTAGCGTAGTAGATGACCACAGGTTTCCCGTCAATTTTCTGCCCAAGTACCGCTCCTACAACGAAGTCAGATGCATTGCACATGATCTCAAAGGGTTAAGACCAATAAGGGGATTGTAGGATCGGAGCTTGGGTAACTCGATCACGGAGGAGTTCAAATGCTCGAGTGCATTCCTTGGAGATTTTGAAAGGAATATCCTTAGATAGTAGAGTGGTCAGGGAGCACGCGATCTTTGAGAAATTAGGAATGAATCGACGGTAAAAATCGACGTGCCCTAGAAAAGATTGTATGTCCTTGATTGAACTAGGCATAGGGAGTTTGGAAATCAGATTCATCTTGGCTCGATCGACCTAGATGCCTTTCTCTGATATGAGACGTCCCAGGACAATTCCTTCAGGCACCATGAAATGGCTCTTTTCCCAGGAAAGAACCAGATTCACGTCAATGCATTGCCTGAGGATTTGGACCAAGTGCAGGAGGAAATCGTCAAATGATTCTCCAAGTACTGAAAAGTCATCCATGAAGACTTCCAGATAATCACTTACCATATCTGAGAATATGGCAAGCATGAACCGCTGAAAAGTAGCGAGTGCATTGTAGAGACCGAACGGCATCCTTCGGAACGCGTACATCCCGAAGGGGCAAGTGAAAGTGGTATTTTCTTGGTCCTCAGGATGGATTGCCACCTAGTTATAATCGGAGTACCCATCCAAAAAGCAGAAGAACCTATTTCCCGCTACTTTTGCGAGGATCTGATCAATGAATGGTAGTGGGAAATGATCCTTCTTTGTGGAGGTATTGAGTCTTTTGTAATCAATGCAGACTCTCCATGAATTCACCACACGGGTCGGTATGATTTCTCCAGTTTCAGTTGTGATCACGGTGAGTCCTGCCTTCTTAGGCACAACCTAGATTGGACTCACCCACCGACTGTCGGAGATCGAGTAGATGATCCCAGCATCTAACCACTTGATGATCTTCTTTTTCACGACCTCCTGCAGATTAGGATTCAGACATCTCTGCATTTCATGGGAAGGTCGTGTGTCCTCTTCGGTGTAGATACAGTGTGTGTAGTAAGAGGGGCTAATGCCAGTCAAATCATCGAGAGTCCATCCAATGGCTCTTCGATGTTGCTGGAGAACAGTAATGAGACGGGATTCCTGATCAGGTGTGAGTCTGGAGTTGATAATCACAGGAAACGTCTGATTGGAACCCAAAAAGACGTACTTAAGATGGTTGGGAAGAGGCTTGAGTTCTAAAACAACGTTATCAGTAGCAGCGGATGGTTCAGGGTGTGTGTCAGGAACAAGGGAGGGAGTTATGGGTATGTCTAGGTCAAGTTTGGATTCTTCTGATTGCGGGTTTTGATCCTCTTGTGGTTGATTAGAAGTAATCAGGTTTTCCTCAATATACGGATCATCAACCACAGCCTTGATGTCACATATTTGTTCTATAACACCGTAATTAATCCCTTGTTGGGTCTTAAATATGTCAATCTTTAATGTTTGGTTCCCTAATTTCAGTTCAATTTGGCCCCCCTCGCAATTTATTTTTGCCTTAGCGGTGGCCAGAAAGGGTCTCCCTAGTATAATTAGTGTATCCCTCAAGTTTTTTGGGCATCCATATCCAAGACTACAAAGTCCACCGGGAAATAGAAATCTCGAACCCTAACAATGACATCCTCAAGAACTCCTTTAGGTGACTTAATAGATCGATCAGCCAACTGTAATGTCACCTCTATCGGTTTAAGCCCAGATTCCTCAAGGTGGTCAAGTAGGGATGTAGGTATTAGGTTTATGGAGGCTCCTAGATTAATAAAGCTCTATCAAATTGGGTATCACCAATTGTACAGGAAATCAGGGGAGTACCTGGGTCTTTTGCCTTAGGTAGGAGTTTACTCAAAATTACAGAGTTGGCTTGCTCTGACAGTATGATTGGACTCCCACTTTTGGTTCACAGCTTACACTTAGGTATACACACGTCTTTCAGAAATCGTGCATAAGTCGGTACGTGGCGGATCGCATCCATCAAGGGGATGTTTATATGGACCTGTTCAAAGAGCTTGACCAAGTCCTCCTTAGGTGCCATAGATTTGGTTGTCCTCTTTCCCTTGGTCAAGGCCATGGGAAATGGAACCTTGGATGGTTCCTCTAGAATAGGTCCAGGTTCTTGATCTGGGACAGGGGTGTCCTGGATAACTATCCTAGGGTTTGGGTTACTACCAAGCTGAAAGTGGCTTGGGTAAGGTGGGTCTTGTGTTGCTTTGCCACTGCGGGTTGTAACAGAATTCAGTCCTACCTGGCTTTGGTTCGGTGTCGGTAAAATAGGTGGCTACTGTTGAAATCCTGAATATGATGTTGAAGCTTCCATCCTGTCAGGTGATGGAACAGAAGGGGCTTGATAAATCATGTGGGCTTGGCCTGGATTCAGGTTCATAACGTGCCTCTGGTTCGGCATGTTATTCGGATTTGGCAAAGGTTGTGAAGGGAGTGTGCTAGGTTGGCGGGAATTCGCCATTTGGGCCAGTTGATTGCGAACCTCTGTGATCTCGTCCTTGTGCTATTTCTGCATAGCTGCATTCGTCTTCTGAATGTCAGCCAGAGTCTGAAGGATAAGAGTCATTTGATCGGTCTGAGTTGGCCCACATTGATAGGTGGGGTTGGGCCGAGGCTGAGGCGGCTGATATGGACGAGGAGCTTGTGGATGGGATTGATATGGTGGTCTCTGATTCTGATTATTTCCCACCCACAAGAAATTGGGATGATTCCGCCATCCAGGGTTATAGGTATTAGAGAATGGGTCCTTCTGGATGGCGTTGAGGTCCTTGCAGGTCTGAGGAACCTCAGAGAAATCAGAGTACGAGGGTTCAGAGTTCCCCCAACTAGAGTAGGTAGGATCGGAGTTTCCTCCGATCCTAGAGTCAGACGGTGGTGGATACGGGTCCATCTCCTGAGAAGATCGGTGATAGATGTTATGCACAGCTTCCCTCCCAGAGGGCGGTTGTGCAAACGGGTTTTGTGCAGAGGTGGCTCACTGCAGATGTCGAGTTAGCTCATCCACCTTCTTCTCAATGATAGAGCCCTTGTCCAATCGATTGGCCATTAATTCCAAGTCGACGGATGCGAACAGGCCCTGCGTCTCATGTGCTCCCCTTGGATTCGTCAATGTGCGGGCATTCGTCCGGTCGAATAAGCCCATGGAGTCATTATTGATGGAGTTCTCGCACATATTCTCAAGAATCTCCCACACAGTGTCTTCATGTTGACCCATGATATTTCCTCCCAGGTTGCATTGACGAATAAATGGATATCGTCACGAAGTCCCTGGTAAAATGACTGGACTTGTTCCCATTTAGGAACTCCGTGATGGGGGCACTTTCGCATGAGATCCAGGAAACGGTCCCATGCCTCATGAAGTGGTTCTCTAGGCTGTTGGCTGAAGTGTGTGATCTGGTGTCGTAAGGCATTCGTCAGACCAATTGGGAATAACTTTTTCAGAAACTCGGATTGTAGTTCAACCCATGTGTTGATTGGACGCATTTGAGTCTGATACCAGTGAGCTACTTTGTCGATGAGAGAGAAGGAGAACATCTTCATGAGAAGAATATCCCGATTTTGGACATTTGACCCGAAGGTCTGGGCCAGATGCTTGAGTTGTTTGATGTGCTGGAAGGGATCCTCGGAATTAAGCCCATGAAACTTTGGAATAGCATGAATCATGTTGGGCTTGAGTTCAGAATTAGGACCTCCAGCCGGGATTTGGACTTGAGGTTCGATCTCCACTGCAGTGGGATTGTAGTGATCTCACATCATACAACACTGCGGTGGGTTTACAAAGGCTTGGAATAAATCATTAAGGCGCTGGAGTTGGTTCTTAAGGTTATTCTCTTCTTCTACAGGTTGTGCCATGATGATGGAAGAAGGAGAATTGGGTTCAGATGAATCAGAGGAGATGTCTATGTGATGGAGTTGCTGCATAAACACGGAAGTCGAGGCCTAGCCTCGACGGAAGTGAATCACTAAAGGAGGCCTCAAGGATGGGCTTAAGGACCTCCTACCAAACATGCACTGATGGTCTGGATGAGAGTAGAATGTGATGGACCCAATCAAGATACCCAAAAAATTTGGATAACTATAGAGGTTCAGGGCGGATGATACCCCTTAGTCAGAAAGCCGTCCACCTGAGAAATACCTGGGCAGCCTGAGAGGGAGAGTCCCGCAAAGATCCCTACACGGTAGAGCGCCCCCACGAGTTACAGGATTTTTCCCACTCGACCTCTCTTGTCACTAATGTTCCAGGTAGACCAGAATGGGGACTTGACCTCTTAAGTCTACCAGTTTTAATTAAGAGCAAGGGTGCTTAAGATTTCCACTTGAACTTTAGATGTATTGAGTGCAAAAAGTGACTTAATTTCAAGGTTGGTTGACCCAACAAAGTGGGTCAACTTCACTTATTTGTCCTTTGAGAAGTTTTAGGTCTCTTCTTTTAGGATTCAAGTGAGATTAAGAGCCGAAATTTTAGGATTTTTTTGAATAAATCTCTTCAATCAAGGCTTAGGCACACCTCTTTTTGGAAAGTTAATTCTTGCTTATGAAGGTGTGTCTCTAAAATCCTAGATTGAAATCCTTAATTTGGCTCTAACCTTGGTCCAATTTAGTTTGTCCAATGTGGTATCTAGGGCTCAATCAAGAAAGTGGTAGCCCTAGTTACCTTAAATGGGTGCACAAATCAGTTTTGTTTGTTGAAATCAAATCAGGCAACTTAGTGAATTAGTTGGAAATGGAAAGCAAGTAGCCCTTAATTGATTTTATCTTTTTTTCCTTTTCAGAATGAGGGGCTTAAGAGAAAGTAATCAGAAATTACTTGCCCCTGGCGTGTTTGATGTGCGGCTATCTTTCGTTGAATCTTCTCCCCTGAAACAACCACAAAAAAAGAGATATAGCAAGTTAGTACCAAATCGGCAATTGTAATCAAGAATTCTAAATCGCTCGTTGCTCCCCGTCAACAGCGCTAAAATGTTTAATGATCGCTGAATCGGTATTTAAGAATATCGTGTTGTAATATAGCTGAAAAAGCGTTCAAAACAAATATAATTTTATTACTCAAATTTTGAAGTTCGGGATCGAACACAGGGAGCAAATTGGTGTTTTAGAAATCAAGATCACAATTAAAGGAATATGCAATAATATCAATATCACAGTGCAAAAAATATAAGAGTAATTGGCAGTGTAGATCACAAAATATTCAAGAACTCAATGTAAAAAATTGGATGTCTATGCTATTTCTTCTCTCTCTGATTCTCTTCTCTTCTTCTTCTGATTTTGCCTTGGCGAGCTCTTCTTTTCTCTGTCTTCTCCTTCCTTCTTCTTCTTCTTCCTTTGGCTTTCGTTTTAGCTTTCCTGCCTTCGCCCTTCCCTTAGCTTTCTCTACCTGCTTCTTCTTCTTTGGTTTTTCTCTTCTTCTCTCTCTCTCTACCGACTGCCTTCTTGCCTTCCTTTGCTTTGCTGCCTTTTTTCCTTTAGCTTCTTCTTTCTTTAGCTTCCTCCTTCTCTTTCTTTCTCTGCCATAGCTTCTCTATGTCATTGTCTTCTCCTTCGTCTTCTTTAGCTTCGCTTCTCCTCCTCTTTAGCCTGCAGAGCAAAACCTACCCCCTACTCGCGAGCACTCTCCTCTCTTTTCTCTCTTAGGTTCTGCTCTCCCAGACCCACATGCCTCTCAGGTAATCGGGTCAGGTACGTACCTGGGACCAGGCCCATCGGCATGCGGTGGTGGGTGAGGTGTGCAAGTCGGGTTAGGTCAACTAGGTCTGCGAGGCGTGGTCGCAGATGAGGCAATTTGGTTCGGGTGAGAGGGACCTCGCCCTGTGATTCAGAGGCAATAAGCCTCTGGCAGGAATTTAAGTTTTGCGGGTACTGCACCTCTTCCAGTTCCAAGGTGAGACTATCTTCCCACCTTCTTCGCGCGCGCCCGCAGAAGGGGTGCTCTCTTCGATTGCAGTAGCTGCGACTGTCCTTGACTTCAATTGATAGCCTAGAGTTGTGTGCGAGGGTGCTCCGCGCAATCTGGGACACGGGCCTGGAGCTGGCGAAGACTGGGGCAACTGCAAGCTTGCTTCAAGCTTTGCTCCAATGGCGGATGAATGCCTATACCTGAAATCACCACAACGGCCTCTTGGCCACATCAGAACGTTCAGGAAGCTTTGCCGAGGCATGGCGAGTGTGCAGAGGTGGTTGGCGTGACGTGGGAACGCCTGTGTGAGCATGCTTAGGGTACACTGTGTGCGTATGTGTGGGTGTGTTCGGGGGTGTGTTTGGGTGAGTGGCAGAGTGAATGGAGTGAGGGGTTGTGATCAGGGAGTCGAGGCGATGCTTATGGACTTGTCAGCGAGGAGGGGGTGGTCTGTGGTGGTGGAGCGATCTCGTTGGAGTTGGTGGTCGGAGGTGAAGGAGATGATGGTGGTGGAGTGAGGTAGTAGTCGATTGAGGGAAATAAAGAGGGATGAAGAATGTAGAGGGTAAAGGGGACTTATCTAGGAGGTGAAGAGACGAAAGGGAGACAGAGATGACATCTGGCACATATTGCCAACGTCGGAGACGAAGGTGCTTAGAGAAGGATGGTCGGTGAGGATGAAGGGGAGATAGGGGCATCAGCAGGTGTTGCGCGACGTGGACGAACGTGAGGAAGAAGAACCTACCACCGGTATTGTGGTCAGGCGGCAGAGGAGATCAGGGAAGGTCGCCGGAGCTTGATGAGCGAGTCGGCTGGAGGAGGAGAGAAGAAATTGAGGGGATTTCCGGTCGATTTCAAGCTTAGAGGAGTCGGGGCGAACTGAGCTCTTTTAAATAGAGCCCTGGAGGTTGATTTTGTGCTTGGAAGCCAAGCTTCCAAGCAAGGCAGGGTCGCCAGAGTTGACAAGTCGAAAGAGACTGACAAAATGGCATTCTCGCACATTTGAAAGTCGTCAGAATCGTAGTATAGTCACGCAAAAACGTTCATCAAAAATAAGTTTGTAAAAATAACGAGACTTTGAGTCCCGGTTGTTCGTCTCTAGGAGGCTTTTGTTTAATTCTGAAATCTATCTTTTATAACTCTACTTTATTTAAAATCGCTCACCGGTTTCTAATCTTCGAATTAAGACTTCGCCACTTCTATTATGAATTCTGATTACATGCGCGTGCGTCAAATAGATAACAAAGGTAAAAGTATGAGTTTCGGTGCACACAATTCTAGTTATGTGGTGGCTATTTACCGAAAATGCATCTATAGTTAGGTTTTCTATATTTTCCAGAATCGACATGCTTGTTGCAAAAAAATATATATAAGTGAAAAACAGGCAACTTGAATCACGTAGAAAAGATGGCAACCAATAAGCTCATGGTGATTTCAAACATAGAGATATGTATAAAAATATATATTTTTTTCATTCATTCATTCAGAGAAGTGCTTGCAACATGGAATGTAGAGGAAAGCTTGTACAGGAATGCTTAAAAATGTAAATCTAGCTACCAGAAAATGATCGCATAGAGGAATCTACGGGGGGATTTTGCATGCATCATTGGGGGAGAATAAGGATTACACTACTCAGTAGTAAATAGAAGCAGTAAATGTAAAGAACTAGCTACTAATCTATCAGAAAGCGAGGGCATTCGGAGGTGGGCTCCGATGGCCTTAGAGTGGTTGAGAGGAGAATGAGGGTTGGCCAATAGAGCTTAGGCCAGCCCTTGGAGAGAGGTTGGAGGAGTGATCTAGCATCCTGGAGTGAAGATGGTGTCCTTCATGGTGGTGCCCAACTCGTGGAGGTGGAGTGGAGATGGAAGTGGCTAGCCTAAGTGGAGGTGGATGTGAATGGAGCCAAGTAAGTGGATGGGTGCAAATGGCCACCCCTTAGGTCTTTTTATAGACCTAAGGGAGTCTCTCTAGAGAAGTGTGGAACTCTCTAGAGAGAGCTCCAATGAGCGGCCGACCAAGAGTGGATGAAGTGGTTCTTAGATCCACAAAAAGTGGATCTAAGAATTGAATGCATCTTGGTTGCTAAATTTGGCAACCAAGAGTTGGCACCACTTGAAGAGAGTTCTAGAGAACTCTAGAGGAGTGTGTGTGTGAATGGGTGTGTGTGTGTGTGTGGTCGTGCCCTAGGTGGCTAAGAGGTCTAAGTTAGGTTCTAAGGGGTTTGGGTAGGTGTATGCCTTGAATTAGGGTTCAAACTCTAATTGCTAAGGGGAAATTGCAATTAAACTTAACCTAAGTTTAATTGAATGAGTGTGAACCTAATTGAGAGTGGAATAACTCAATTAGGTTGGGCTTGAGTCAATTGGACTCTCACTAAGTGCAATTGGACTTGTGTGGGTTGAGATCTGAGCTCAATTGGATTCAATGAGTCCAATTGACTTAGGTGATAGTAATTGACTTTGATCTAAATCAATTGGGTTTGGTGAGGACCTAATTAGGTCCTTAAGGAGGTCTAGAGGTGATGTACTAGGGTTAGGGTACCTTAATTTAGGTTCCTATGGGGTTGGAATTAGGTCTAGGAAGCTAGAGATCCAAGATTAAGGCTTGAATCTCAAAACAGGAACTGGAGACCAGTTCTAGACATCCAAAAATGGAGTCAGACGACTTATACTCAAAAATCAGAAGTCCGGACTTCAGTTCTGGGCATCCAATCTGAATTAGGGGGAATTCTAGGTTCTGTTTTGGGTATTCTACATAAATTGGATGTCTGACAAAGTGTTTGGATGTCCAATAACACTGCAGAAGTGGGTTTGAGGTGTGTGGGAGTTGGCTAAGGGTTCTGGACATCCTATAACTTATCTGGATGTCCATAAAAGGATTGGAACTAGGGTTTTAGGGTTTCCTAGGGTGCTATGACCTAATCTAAGGGTGGCTAAGGCTTGGGGGAAGTCTCTAGGCTATCCTACGACTAGGATGGACCTAAGCTCTTTACATTTTACTGCTTTATTCCTACTTAATAGAATAGCATACCTTAATTCCCTTACATCATTATTCCCTATGTCTAGTCTAAGTCTTCTGCTCCAGTCCTGCTGCAACACCCCTTATTCCTGATCCAGCTTTAGATCCAGCTCCAGATCCAGCTTCTGATCAGCTTATTGCCTACAATTGACATAATGCACTTAATCAACACATTATAATATTATTTTATGCATAGCTAAAGTAAAGCAATAAAGATGCAGATAATGCTCATACATGCATGAATTACCCTAACTTATGCTAAGTCCTATCCTAATTTAGGTCAATTAAGACCTATGATTGCTGCGTAATCAGAGACCCAAATCTCTCATGAATTCACATGAGAGATTGGGAAAGAATCTTAGAACATGGATGGGTTCAGATTGGAGGGATTTTCTCAGAGAATCTCCCTTCCAATTTTGAAGGGGATTCTCTAAGAAATTAGGACAAATCACCTTCTAAAGCTCACCGGAGTAGGATTCCTCTGCTATAATGGTGGAGGGACCTAATTGCAAAGAACGATGAAGAAGCTAGGGGGCTTTTGCAACTATTTTTGAAAGATAGGCATACAAATGTAATCAGGTTGGACCTATTTGCAAAGTGGGTCAAGATGAGTTCCCCTTAGGTCAAAATTTTGGTACAAACCTAATTTGGACCTAAGGAATACAATGGTGAAGTTGGATTTTGGGTTTGACCACGTTTGACTGGGAAATTTATGCAAAAACCCAATTTAGGACAAATATATGTCTGAGACCCCATTCTAGGTCAAAAGGGTTCCAATGGCCAAATTGAAAGTTCTAAACCCTAGAGAATATTTTTCTATGATTTTTAGAGGGTTTAGGTAAATTTTATCCTGACCAGAACCTTGGTTAATTAAGCAGGTCTATTTTAGGATTTCAAGAAGTCATTTAATTCACAAGGTACACACAAACCCTTTTCTGTCAAATCCAACCCACTTTTTATCTTGTACTGCAATGGTAAAATTACAGTTTTACCCCTTATTTCTTACTTTTCTCTTAGAAAGGTTATTCAGTGACTTAAGACCTTCAGTGGGTTATGTAGGAGCTTTTATTCCCTTCATTGGGTCAAAATGAGCTAGTTAGGGCTCATGATGGTGTTCCCATCACAAACCCTATCCCATCCTCCTACTTTAGTTGCCACCTATATCTAGCCTAGCCACCAATTAAGCACCTAAGTATTTGGCCCAAGGTAACCCTAATATCCTTCATATGCTTGGCCACCTTATTCACCTAAAACTTTGGTTTAATCGTCGACCTTTATCATATATCTTATGGCCTATGCCTTCAGATAAGCCTTAGCACATATCCTCTCCCAACAACCATGTTAGTTGCCCCCTCCTACCACTTATCCTCTCCTTAAGGTCGACCACGTAGCATAAAATCCCAACAATTAAACCTATAACCTATGGTCCTAAATCCACCTAGGAAACCCTAACCTTATCCCTTAAAAACCAACCTAAGTGGCCGGCCATATCACCATAAGAAACACCTTACTTGGTCGGCCACATCTTAACCATCCATCTCCTATCCAAAGGTTCTCCTTCAATCTTATAAAATTCTACGATTAAAAATTCACATCTTACAAAATTCATCCAACAAGATATTAACCAACAGGAGGAGGAGGTTATCAGCATGATGGGGAGGAGGATGAGGAGGAGGAGAAACGACGGTAGGAGGAGGAGGAGAGGAGGAGGGGGGAGGCAAGAGGGGAAGGTGGAGGAGGAGGGTGTTGGCAGGAGGGGGAGGAGGTGGGGGATAGCAGGAGGAGGAGGAGGATAGGGGAAGGGGGTGGCAGGAGGGGCCGGGGAGGAGGAGGAGGAGAGGAGGAGGGGGCGACAGGAGGAGTCGGGGAGGAGGAGGGTGTCGGCAGGAGGGGAGGAGGAGGGGGACGGCAGATGGAGGAGGAGGAGAGGGGGCAGGGGCGGTAGGTGGGGTCTAGGAGGAGGAAAACAGCAGGAGGGGAAGGAGGAGGCTGTCGACAGAAGGAGGAGGAGGACAAGAGGAGGAGGGGGCAACAGGAGGAGTTGGGGAGGAGGAGGAAGGCAGCAAGAGTGATCTGGGAGAAGGAGGTTGTCGGAAGGAGGGGGAGGAGGAGGAGGATGGTGGGGAGATGGAGAGGTAAAGGAGGGCAGGGACAAGGAAGGGGATGGCAGGGCGGCGAGGAGCTACCTAAGGAGGCAGAGGAGCACTATAGACTGACGACGAAGGGCAATCACCGAGGAGGAGAGGAGCGACGAGGGTTTCTGTGAGTTCTGTGGGGAGGAGAGGACTCTGCGTGGGAGTATGATGGACAGATATTTCCCGTTGGTTCTATTAGAAACCGACGATAAAGGATAAATTAAATCCACCCTCCATCGCACCCAAATTTTGGCTCGAAATTTTACCTGACTTTTCCCCATCGCTTATTCACTAACCAATGACAAAAGTCAAAATCAAACCCGCCCAAATTTAAGCGCTAACTTTAATCTTCTTTTCACCTTCTCTTATAACAGTAACCAACGACATATATTTTTTTGCTGTCGGCTATTCCAATAACTAACGGCAGAAGTCAAAATCAAACTCACCCATATATTAAGTGCTAATTGCAACCATCGTTTCACAGTCGCTTCTTCCACTAACCAATGGCATAAGTCAAAACTAAACCACTAAACATGCCCAAATCTCAGGTGCTAATTTTAACCGTCTTTTAGTTGTCGCTTCTTAAACTAACCGATGCCCAAAATGTATTTACCGTCGCTTCATAAAGAGAAGGTAAATATTAATGACCATCGCCTACCCATCGCTTTTTTTTAATTGATGGTAGGTTGAGTACATGCCTTCACCATCGCTTATTTGAATAAGTAACGGTAAAAATATCTTTACTGTCGATTTTACAAACCGATGGTAAGGAACCGATAGCATATTCCATTTTTCTAGTAGTGATAAACTCAATGCAAATGTTAAATAACAACTGTTTTATTATCAATAAAATCAACAATCATGGTGTACTTGCACCAATAATCTCCTCCTTTTTGATGATGACAAAACCATAAATAATACTTCAAAAAATTCTCCCCCTTTTTGACATTATCAAAAAGGTTTAATTTTAATCATTTTATCCAATACTCCCTCTTAAAATATGCTCTTGTAACATTAGTTTAACTCCCCCTTCTTGACATAATAAGATAACTATTCTTTTTATCCATTAATTCCCCCTTTCTAGTGGAAATGTAGCTTCATAAGTTTTTAAAGTCTCCCCCTAAATACATGCATTTCTATATCCATTTCACTTAATTAAGCTTATCTCCCCCTTTTTTTTATTGAATTATAGTATATAAGAATCCTCCCCCTATCATGATGCTAATTAGAAAATAGATCATAAAAAACAAAAGGGTTTTACCTAGCTTACCAAGGCCAATAACATGGCCCACAAGGAGGTTGCCACATGCAATTACTTCCCCATCCATAGCTTTCAAATCCGGGGTAAGGTGCTTGATTCTAATTATATTTCTTGGGCACCTTAAATCCATAGCTTTTTGGTCTTCTTGTCATCCATCTTGAGTTTCTTTGTGTTTGTTGAGATTTCTTAGGTCCATTCTTTGGTACTTTTAATTTTAGTTGTCCATCTTTTAATTTGTAGATCCAATTCTTCACAATGTAGTCTCCCTTGAAACCTACAAAACAAGTTTCAAGTTGCTTTTTTGGTATCCAAACTAGTTTGGATCCAGATTTGTTAGTTGACCTCCTCAGTGGAGATTCTTTCTCATCCTTTTGACTTGTGCTAGCCTCATAATAGCCAAGCTCAAATTTACTAGTGGTTGGCTTTTGATAGGTAATCATTTTGTCCCAATTTGCCTTCCCTTTAGTGAATTTGGCTAGATCATCAAGGAGTTGATTTGACTTCTCCTTGAAATGGGTTATTTCAAGTTCCAAATTTTGAATCTTATCTTTGAATTCTTTATTGTCTTCTTTCAACATATGATTTTCAAAACTAAGCAATGACTCATTTGCTTCAACTTCCTTAATTTTCTCTAAATGGATTTTATTTTCAGAATCTAGTTTTTCAAACTTATCTAAGAGAGATGTACTTTCAGGTTTAAGCTTCTTACAATCATTTTTAACAATCATATATTCGAAAAATAGAGATCCAAAGGCATCCTGGAGTTCTTCTATTGAAAAAGAGTTTACCTCATTGTCGTCATTGTCTTCTTTCTCTCTATCATCCATGATGGCCATAAAACTGAGGCACGCAGTTTCATTCTTTGGTTCCTTTTCAGGTTCTTCCTCCTCCTCTGAGCTTGTGTTGTCCCAAGTTGCTTGAAATGCCTTCTTGTGCTTCTTTTCCTTCTTCAAGAGAGGCATTCCAGTTGAAGGTGCCCCTTCTTGTTGTAATGATAGCAATGAATTGATCTTTCCTTCTTCTCCTTCTCTTTCCGTTCTCTAAGCTTAAGGAACTGAACAAATTTGTTAGTTAAAAAATTGAGTTCCTCGTCATCAGAACTTACCTTGCTATCCAATGTGGCTTTGAAAGCCAAAGTCTTCTTCTTTCACTCTAGAGTCTCTTTCTTTCTTTGCTTCATTTTGTTCTCATACGTCATGAGATTTCCTAGAAAATCATCCATGCCGAGCTCCTCGATTTGATGAGCTTCTTCAATTGTCATAACATTTTGTTCCTATTCCGATCTAAGGGAATGAAGAAGCTTTGATTGGAGTTCCCCTTGGATAAAGGTCTTTCCAAGGGATTTGAGGTTGTTCACAATTAACATGAACCTAGTGTACATCTCACTCAAGGTTTCGTTATTTTTCATAATAAAGGATTCAAATTCTTGAGAAAGCAAATTGATTTTAGAAGACTTTACCTTTGACGTATGATCGGGTTTTTGCGCGATTTATAAAATGCGATTTTTATGAGTTGTAACGTGCAAAAATTGAGTCGCTTTTAAATTTATAACCAAGATAGTGGAGTATCTAGGGTCGTCCAAGGAGGCCACTTTTGTTAATCACATGAATGGTTCTCTCTCTCGCCTCTCAAATCTGCACTTTGTTTTTGTGATTTTCGTTTTGTTGTTTTTATATTTTTTAGAAATAATCAAGTTTGAGGCAATGGAATGCGAAGACTTAATTATACTACAACTAACCCTAGGTGACAAGAATTGAATCCTCTCTTCTAAGCTCACCCTAGGCAAGTGCGCCTAGGGTAATTCGAAGAGGAGAGTGTGTGCACTACAACTACAAAACACAACATGGAAAAACACACTATCTACAACATGAAAATTGGAAGGCGAATAACTTCTGTATTACTAGTAAAGTCAAATACAGGTAGAGGAATGCTTCTATAAGAACATTAAACTACTAGCTAATACAAAAAGTAGAGTGGAACATAAAGAAGAAGAAAGGGGGATCCTCTAGTTGAAGTTGGGCTGGCCCTTGCTCCAAGTGCAGTTGCCCCGCACTTGAAAAGGGTCTTCCTTCTTCCTTGATGTAGTCCTCCTCCAAGCTATCCTCCAAGGTGGGCGTCAACCACCTTGCTCCTCCTCTTTCCTGGCCATCCCCTTGATGTTGAAGATGATCTCCTCCTTGGCGTGGCTAAGGGAGAAGAAGAGAGAGGAAGAAGGCACCAAGGGGGTGGGTAGATTGCTCCCTTGATCTTCTTCCCTCCTTTTTCTTCCTTGGCGTGGAGATGGGGTGGAAGAATGGTGAACCTAAATAATGGAGGAGATATGTTTTTGGTGGTGATTATGGTGGATATTTATAGACGTAGATGAGGGGTGGTTGGCATGGGCTTAGGTGTAGGGCCAGGATTAGGTTTGGTGGGTAGTTAGTGGTGGTTATGGAGATCCTAGGGCCTAGGTTAGTTGGCACCAACTTAAGGGTGTGAAGGGGGATAGTTATGGTGGTGGAGAGGCACCTAAAGGTGGCGCCAACCATGGAGAGGTGCCTTGGTTTTGGCACCACCATGAGGGTTTCTAAAAGGGGGGCTAGGTGGATGATGGAGATGGGTTTAAGGGGAGATGTGTGGTGGAGATGGATGGGATTTTGGAGGGAAAAAGTGGCCCCAATTAGGAGGTAGTTATAGGTGGTTTTGGTGCCACTTTGTGGTGTCTTTTGGAGGTGGTGGTTAGGTTAGGTTGGCACTAAGGTGAGGTGGGACTAGTTAGCTTAAGTGGACTTAGGTTTAGGGTTGTTAGGTGGTGTTTAGGTAGGTGGGTTTTAGGGTTAGGTTGGGTTGCCAAGGAGGTGCCTAGCTAAGCTAAGATAGCTTGTCTAGCTTAGCTAGTAGGGAGTAGGGTTGGAGACATTTGTCGCTGGTTTTAATGGAGAAGAGCTCGAGGTAGTATCTTGAGTTGCACTAAAGTTGGTGGCTGCTGAAGAGAGCTGCAAGGAGCTACCTTAGCTAGCTTAGCTTGCTAGCTCTTTGCTAGCTGCTAAGCCAAGCTGAGATTAGTTGGCTTCTCCTATTGTGAGTTGAGGTGAGCTAGGTATAGTCTTCCTGGAGATTACCTAGCTAGCTAGAGTAGCTAGCTTAGGTTAAATAGCTTAGCTTAACTAAGTTGAGCTAAGTTAGGTCTCTGGGAGCTAGACTTGAGCTGGCCTGAACTGGTTGAGGTCATCTTCAACTGACCAGGTCTAGCTAGTTGATAGTAGTAGCTAGTCCTAGTCAGGTTGAACTTCCAGTGAACTCTTCTGAGATGGAAGAGCTGGAATGGAGCTGGGATAAACTGTCTTTAGTTAGTTTGTGCTTCCATCCAGCTGAGGTGAGCTGAATGGAGCTAAGGTGAACTAGCTAGAGCTACCATTCAGTTGAGATGAGCTAAATGGAGCTAAGGGTGAGTTGATCCATTTAGAAGGAGTTGGGATCTAGCTGGGATGAATTGGATCTAGCTGGGATTTAGCTGAAATGAGATGGATCAAGCTGGGATCCATTTGATAGGGGCTTTTTCTTCATCTTTTGCCTTCCTGAGTTCTAAGATATGTGGGATCTGACATTCTGCCTAATCCTAACACTCAGATAAATGCATCAAAAATACATTAAAATGCAATGCATGCCTATCCTAGGTAAATGCCTAAATGCAGCTCAAAAATCCACTTGCAGAGTTAAAACCCTAAGGGCTAGGTTAGTTTTGGGGCATAAGAATGATGATAAACTGGCATTTATTAATGTACCTTTGTGCGTTACCTCAAGAGTGTGCCAAATCATAGGCAGTAGCATATTGCGAAATATGGTTGAACTCCTCGGGGCTCAGTGCACAGTACAATGCATTCATTGTATTCACGTTGAGCGAGAGTTCCTTGATTTGTTGTTGCAAGTATCCTTCAGCTAGCTTCTTTGGGATGTCGTAGGAAGACTTGCATCTCTCCCAAATGGAGTAGTCATTTGCCTGCAACCACATATGCATACGTAATTTCCAATATGGATAATTCTTACCCTCGAAGTATGGCGATCGCACGGTGGATTGCCCCTCGGTGGGTCTTGTCACAAAGATACTCCCCTCCATGCTAGGATCCTTGTTGGGTGTGACGCCGTAAGTGTGAGAATGGGGCTTTGATACTAACTGTAGGTGCACTAGAGGGGGGTGAATAGTGTGGTAGATAAAAATAGATGCAAATAAAACAACAATACATAAGATTTTTAGGTGAAAAACCCAACCTGGGTAAAAATCACCACCTAAGTCTCTCGACTTAGGATTTTCTGATCTATTGAGTAGATCAAATCCACTAACCATACCACTTAAACCGAGGGTGGTACAACCTCAATACAACCACACTACTTTAACCTGAGGGTAGTGTACCTTAAAAACCCCTCTTCTCCACGAAAAGTATTTTATCTCACGAAGGTGACAGGAATTCACCACGTGAATACCCAACCAAAGAAAAGATAAAACAAAGAATCTATAGAGCCCAAAATGTAGATCTAATCTAAGCTTCTATAGGTTAAGGCACTTCCCTTATACGGAAGAGATTAGGCGTGATCGCACAGTGTATTCAGAGCTCTCGGATGCGAAGTGTAAGCTTTGGAGTGCAGAGTGGTATAGTCTCTTCTTCTTAGATCTCTTTTAAACACTAAGAATGGTGGAAAGTATTATTTCTAGGTGTGTGTGTGTGTGTACAAAGGAGAGGCTCCCATCTATTTATAGATGTGCTAGGAATCCTCAAGAAGGCTTGGGAGATTCCTTGTAGCCACTGGGATAAAATCCAAGAAGAATCAAGTCGAAATCCCAATCAAATTAGGTTGATCATGACTCTGACAGCTGAATCAAACATCTAATTTTTGGGTCAGACGACTAATACAAGTTTTGGTCATCTAATGCAAGGGCTTAGGGTTCCTGATTTAGTTGGACGGAAATAGGGTTCTAGGTCAGTCGTTTAAGATGTCATTTTAAGACATCTGGGTGAAAAGTGGACGTCTAATTTTATGTGGGTTTGTTCCTATTTCGGATCAAATCTAAATAGGGTTCTATTGTAACAAGGTCAGACGACTTACTGGACATTTAGCCATGTTATTGGATGTTTGATGATAAAGGTGTTCTGCTAGAATTGATTCCCAAGGACCCAATGGTTGAATTTGGTCTGACAAGTCCAACATCTCTTTTTCAAACGTCTGAAGGGCTCTACAGACGTCTGTAAATAATTAATATTAAATTCTTTCTAGGAGGGTTCTCGAAGATATTGGCTGACATGATAATGGTCCTATTATTGGACGTCTGCCAAGATTATCAGACATCTAGACGTACGTCTGAAATTGGGTTAGGACATCTGAATGGAAAGACATAGACTATGATTTTCTAGACTAGGTAATTGGACGTCTGGTCATACTATCAAACAACTTAAAAGTCAGGATCAGATGTCTGATTGTCATGCTGGACATTTGATTAGTTTGTCTGAAACCTATTTTGGCTCTTTGATTTAACTCTTATTTTACTTAAGTGTCCTAAGGTAGAGTAAGTGTTCTTAGGACCTAACGTGATATATGTTGGGTTCTTTATAATAATTATAAGTAAATAAATAGTAAAAATAAATATAAGTACATTTAAAATAACCATCTATCTTATTGATGTGCATGCATCTGATTAACCTAAAATGTCTATTAATGCATGTTCTTAGTCCCACATTAGCACCATACATTGTAAATAGTGCATAACATGCATAATCAAGCATTTAGATTAAGTTGTATAAATTGTACAGTAATTGCCTCCTTTTTATGGTCAGGGATAGGGTGACTTTTTATTGGGGCCTCGGATCGAAGATCCAACTGTACGAATCTGATCAGAGTGACGATTGGAGTTCAACGACTCTGAGATTGCCCTAATTGAATATCCGTAGCACCAGATAGAGATCGAGGAACCCTAAAGATCAAGGGCCAAGATGGTGTTAATCAGCACCGTAGACGACAAATCCGACCGCACGGATGGATTCGGATCGATGATCGTAGCCTAACGACGCGAAAATCGATCCAATCTGACACCTGTGGCACCATCTACAATACTCAGAAGATGGACGGCCAAGATGGCGCCACGTGGTGCTATCTCAGCCTCCCAACCGGCCGCAAGCACCCATCTCAGCCCATCTGACCGACGCTTCTCGTGCTTAAAATGTAAATGCGACGATAGCGTAGCAGTCGAGCGGCCTTACATGAACGCAAGGTGCAAGTTTGACTCGCAATTAGTGGCGTGCGTGTGGTTAATCTCGACCGCGCGATTGGTGGCGGATGGTCCAGATCATCCAATCAGCTGCATGTGCTATGAGACGCCCTCGCTTCACGCTCGAGCACACGCGTAGGCGCGCGTAGTTGAGGCATGGCAAGGAGAGATTTAAAACATCTGATCTCACAATCGGACGGCTAAGATTTGAAGAACGTGGGTGGCTGAGCGCGGCGTGGGAGAGGAGTGGACGGTAGGCGCAGGTGCACGTCGCCCACGATATGGGCTTTAGTGATGCTTAATTCTATCACTAAAGGCCCCTCATTTAATATTTTGAATTTGTAATGCCCAAAATGCCCCCACTCCTTGTAACTATAAAAGGAGACCCCCTCCATTTAGCATCCCTTCCTTCTCTTCTCTCCCTCTCCAAAGCTCAAGAGAAGCTTGTTCCACACCGGAATGCTCCTCAAGAGATAAAATCAATTTTTTGCCCCCATTCCGGAAGCGGATCCCGTGACGATGACGACGTGCTGCCTCATTCCCGTTCTTCCTACCTCGACCTCCTTCTTCCCGCTCTGTTCCTCGTCTTCCAGGCGTTGTCTCATCCGGCTCATCCTCCAAGCGATCGTTGAGGAGGATAACTTCTCTCTCCCATTCCTTTTTCCTGCTTTCTAGAGTAGAATTTTCCTGCTTTCTAGTTGTAATAGTTTTCCTGCTTTCTAGTGTAATTTCTCGCTTTCTTAGTTGTACGAACCTTTTGCAATATCAAGTGGATGTTTACTCTCTCTCTCTCTTTCTCTTATTGTCTATAGTATTTCATTGTAATTACTCCACTTTTTAACAAAAACACAAAAAGAATATAATTGTGAATTTTGATCGACGTAGCCTCCCTGAGTTCAACCCGGGATTTCTATTCCAGTATAAATTTTATTTGTTGAACCCAAGTTCTTCGCTATTAAAACTATAGCGACAAGTTTTCAAAACCAAATCCGATAGTGTAGTCCTCCGACGTTTCAACATTTTGGCGCCATTGCTGGGGAGGCAATGTTGAACGATGCGAACCTACGCTAACGTGTTTGGTTTTGGAAAAATCTGTCGTTGTAGTTCGAAAGCGAAGAATTCATGTTCAACAAATAAGATTTATACCAAAAAAGAATTCCGGGTCGAACTCAGGGAGGCTACGTTGATCTATATTCGCAATTATGTTTTTTTTAGGATTTTTGATAAACAAGGTGAAATAATTACAATGGAGCTATCAAACTAAGAGAGAGAGAGAGAGAAAGAGAACATGCATTCAATATTTCAATTGTTTATACAAGCCAACGAAATGAAAGTTACACTAGAAAGCGGGAAATCAATTACACTATAAAGCAGGAAAATTCTACACTAGAAAAGCTGTAAATAAGAATGGGAGAGAGAAGTTATCCTCCTCGACGAATGCTTGGAGGACGAGCTGGACGAGACAACGTCTGGACGAAGGAGAACGGAGCAGGACGAGGGAGGACGAAGTAGAAGAGCGGGAACGGAGCAGCACGCCGTCGTCGTCGTGGGATCCACTTCTGAAGGGGGACGAAAATTTAGACTTTATCTCACGAGGAGCATCCCGGGTGTGGGACAAGCTTCTCTTGAGCTTTGGAGAGGTAGAGAGGAGAAGGAAGGGATGAGAATTTCGTATGGAGGGGGTCTCCTTTTATAGTTGCAAGGAGTGGGGGCAAAATGGACATTACATCTTCAAAACAATAAATGAGGGGTCTTTAGTGACGGATGAAACCGTCGCTAAAGCCCCCAACGTGCGCGATGCTTCCGCGCCCACGCGCGCCCGCTCATCCGCCCGCGTGTAACGCCTACGCACTTAGTCGAATCTCAGCCGTCCGATCGCGAGATCGGACGGCTTAAGAAGCGTCTCCGCCCGCCCGTTGTGCGCCCGCCTGGCGCGTGCGATCGCGCGTTCACGCGCGCGTGCAATCGCGCGTTGGTGCTATCGGGCGCGCATGGCCGTTGGATCGCGATCGTGCGGTCGATTGGAGCGCGCCCGCTCGCCTCAGAAATCGCTTGGCGAGGCTCGAACACGCGCCGGCACCTCGCGATAAGGCACTGGACCACTGCGCTGCCTCGCCCAAATGGTTGCGTGGATGCTTTCTCGCGCAAGCGACCACAGCCGTTGGATCTCCATCTGATGGCGGAGAGCGATCGGGCGGGGGCCTTCACAAAATGCAAGAAGCCATTTGGGCGGCTGAGATGGCGCCACGTGGCACCATCTTGGCCGTCCATCTTCTGGAAGTTGTAGATGGTGCCACGGATGTCGAATTGACTCGATTTTTGTGTCGTTGGGCTGCGATCATCGATCCGAATTCATCTGTGTGGTCAGATTTGTCATCTGAAGTGCAAATTTACACCATCCTGGCCCTTGATCTTCTAGGGTTCCCCAGTCCCTATCTGATGCTATGGATGCTTGATTAGGGCGATCTTGGAGTCGTTGAACTCCAATCGTCGCCCTTATCACATCCATATGGTTGGATCATTGATCCGAGGCCCCGATAAAATGTTTGCCCTGTCCAAGCACATAAAAGGAGACAATCATCCTCCATTTTATTCAAACTACTCTAAATGCGAGATGATGCATGTTATGCAATATTTATATCGTGAAATGCAATCCTATGCTTAAGAACATGCATAAATAGGCATTTTAAGTAGTGTAAATGTGTTTACATCAGGCAATGATTTTTCGATCTTCTTTTCGCATTTCACGCACTTTATTGTCTTCTAACTTGCTTTCTCTTGTGTCTATTGTTTTGCAGAGACCTCCATCAAGGAATCGTCAAGCGGTAGATCGGAGTAAAGTGCAGTTGAAGACAACTGTAAGTGCTCCGCATTCTTCCCCCTCCATAGATTTCATTTGTCACATTAAATTCAAATTCCAATTAACCTAGGTGTTTGCATAAATCCTATGATTAGTTTGGTTGTTTGGATTTTCACTCACACTCATTTCACCCTCGCTTATATAAAAAAAAAACAAAAAGATAATTTTGTGGGGTAATTTTCAACATACACACAATATACACCCACATTCAAGGCACTTAACCTACTTGATTTTCTTCTACTCAATTGGATTCTGATCTGTGGAATCGGTACACACAAATCAACTCATAAAAGAGTAGAAATCATTCTAGGTTAACCATTTCTGTGTGCCTAACCTAGTGGTGCAATTGTGGCCAATTGTTTGAGTTGTTTGGGCCGCACCACTCAACCTAAAATCAACTCATAAAGTAGCTTTCTCTTAGGGTTTTCAATCTAGGTTCATACCAGGCACTCCACTTTATTTCTGGTTTTAAAGGAAAGCAATCTTCACCCATGCTTGAAAACCTGGTTTGCCTCAAACTTGATTGAAATCAACCTAATTCTAAACCCTAAAAGGTACTTAAGCAAGATTTGAACATTAAAATCTACGCATTACAAATAATCTTGCTTGAAAACCCTAGTTGTGCACGCACTTACACATAATTAATCATTAAGGGCACAACCCATTTTAAGGGCCCATCACATTCCATAGGCACTACAATCCTAGGCCTCAATAAAATTGAGTAGACGTTGGCCTTAAGGACTATAGGAAGACCAATTGCAACTTGGAATGAGTTGAAATCGGCCTTTCTGAAGAAATTCTTCCCTATCGGACGTACCAATGCTTTGAGACGGGCAATCACTACCTTTACCCAGTGACTGGGGGAGCAGTTTCATGTGGCCTGGGAGTGATTCCAGAACCTATTGCGGAGGTGTCCACACCATGAGGTGCTGAAATGGCAACTCGTGCAGATCTTCTACCATGGGTTGACTGAGCAACTCAGAAATCACGTGGACGCTTCTTGCGGAGGCAATTTCCTCAACAAAGACGCAGATAGCGCGCATGATTTGTTTGAGGAAATGAGCGAGAATTCAATCAATCATGCCTCCATGGATACTTTTAACCGGTCCTAGCAGCCCAGATCGAATGTTAATGAAGTCGAGGACTCTCATTCATTCGATATGGAATTGATTTGTAATAAACTTGATAAGGTGGACTTGGTTGCTAAGAGAATGGAAGAGTGGATGGTTGGAAATTCAATGAATAATTCTTGATCCGCTCAAACTGAGAATTCGGGATTCCATTCGTCGTGAGCTCCTTCTGAACGGGAGTTCGTGAATCAACTTGATATGGCTCAACCTACGAGCCAGCATTATTCGAAACCCCACGGGTTCCAAACTGAGGCCTTTGATCCCAGTTTCTCTGATCCTTCCCTTTCTCTCTCCATCCTCACCCTATGAGGATGTTTGTGCTGTACAAGAGAACATTAGATCCAACCCCTACTCCAATGCTTATAATCCGGGTTGGAGAAACCACCTTAACTTCTGGAGAAACTCGAGGCAGTAGACCTAATTCCGACCCAGCAACTATGCTCTGCAACGACCAATGGGTCAGGGTAATGTTTATACTCAGTTGCCTCCGAATCAGGTCAATCAGCCAGCTTGGAATGCCCATCAACCCGTAGGGAAGGCTGATTTGAATCAACAAATGGTAGAGATGTAAGGATTCATGCTCCATCTCATGCATTAAATAAAAACCTCGCTGGACAACTTGTAAACCGGGCTTATAGCTAACTCTCGTCAACTCGAATCTCTACCATCCCAACTAGTACCCAACCCACGAAATATCTTGAATCCAAGCAATCAAGCCCATGGATATGGAAATCAGAGGGACCCACACGCACATGCTCAGGTGGTTGAGCGGGGTCCTTCCTCTTCTTCTTCTGCAAATCAATAATTCTTGGCTAATCAAGCCCCTCCAATCTTTCCTAACCCTCCCCAAGACCCAAACTCGTATGCATCCACAAATTCTATTACCTTAAGGAGTGGTAAACGAACTCAGGATCCATAACCACACTATTTTGATTTACTGAATCCTGAAGAACTTGAGGAGAGAAAGGAGAATTCTGGAGAAGAAATCAAGGCTCAGGAACCTGATTCCAAAGATCCAACTCATGTTCCTTTTCCTGAAGCCTTGATTAGATCAAAGAAGAAGTCTATTGATAGTAATGAGGAGCTTTTGAATATTTTCAAGAATGTTGAGATCAATATCCCGCTCCTCGACGCTATCAAGTATATACCGGCTTACGTGAGATTTTTAAAGGATTTATGTACACAAAAGCGTAAGTCGAGAGAATCTATTCTGAGGAAGGTGGTACTCTCTGAGCAGGCTAGTTCTGTTATCCTACACCACCTCCCTCAGAAAAAGAGAGATCCAGGTGCTCTGTTAATTTCTTGTGTCATCGGAGATTATACTTTTG
The DNA here is from genome assembly GCA_037157565.1 of Thalassia testudinum. Classification (NCBI taxonomy): domain Eukaryota; kingdom Viridiplantae; phylum Streptophyta; class Magnoliopsida; order Alismatales; family Hydrocharitaceae; genus Thalassia; species Thalassia testudinum. Next base: position 8,665,541 of record JAZHRO010000058.1, on the reverse strand, counting down.
ATAGAGCACTTCTGGATCTGGGTGCATCTATCAACCTAATTCCGACTTCTCTTTACGAGAAGTTTGGATTAGCTGAACTTCAGCCAACTTCAGTAACGCTGCAGTTAGCGGGCCGTTTGGTCACAAATCTGCGAGGCGTTATTAAAGATGTTATTGTTAAGGTTAAGGATTTCTATTTTCCGGTAGATTTCCTTATCCTTGACATGGATGTACCCAAAAATCTGAGGAACACGCCCATCATTTTGGGGCGTCTATTCTTGGCTACCGCTAAGGCCAACATTAACTGTGAAAGCAGTAGCATGGAAATCGCCTTTGGGGATCGACGAATGAAATTTGATATTTTTAAGGCGATTAATAAATTTGAGGATTGTGGATTTATCGAGGAACTTGAGGACGATAATGTGAACATTGAAACTTGTATGATGGTTTCTGCAATTGAAAGTTCTTCCTTTGATGATGAATTAGACCCGCAACCCTTTATGGCAGATCCTCCATCTTCTTAAGAGGTTATTACTTTGTTTACTCTCAACCTCTTCCTCTTGACGAGTCATCAGCATCTTCCTTACCTTCAATCATCAACCCACCCCAGCTTGAACTGAAACCATTGCTTGAGAATTTGAAATATCAATTTTTAGAACCACACAAGACGCTCCCTATGATTATCAGTGCTAAATTAACAAAGGAGCAGGAGATTAAATTGATTAAGGTCCTGAAGGAACACAAGGAGGCAATTGGTTGGACCATTCATGACCTTAGGGGGATCGAGCCATCTTACTGCAATCATAGAATACTTTTTGAAGATGGATCCCGCCCTTCTCGCCAGATGCAGAGGAGATTAAATCCAAATATGCGAGAAGTGGTCAAGGAGATTATTAAGTGGCTCGATGCAGGAATCATTTATCCGATCTCTGATAGTCCTTGGGTAAGTCCCGTGCAGATTGTTCCCAAGAAAGTCGGGATTACCGTTGTGACTAATGAGAGAGGAGAATCTGTCACACCTCGTTTAGCTTCCTCTTGGAAGGTTTGTATTGATTACAGGAAGCTGAACATGGCCACGAAAAAGGATCACTTCCCTTTACCTTTCATTGATCAAATATTGGAAAGATTAGCCGGGCAGAAGTACTTCTATTTTCTTGATGGCTACTCAGGATACAACCAAGTTCCTATCCATCCCAAGGATTAGGAGAAAACTACTTTCACCTGTCCCTACGGAACCTTTGCTTTCCGTAGGATGCCATTCGGTTTATGCAATGCACCTGCGACTTTTCAAAGGTGTATGTTAGCCATATTCTCTGACATGATGGGAGAGTTTATGGAAGTCTTCATGGACGATTTCTCTATTTTTGGAGAATCGTTTGACTCTTGTCTAGCTAATCTAGAAATGATTCTTAAATGATGCATCAAAACAAGATTGGTCCTTAGCTGGGAAAAGAGTCATTTCATGACACAAGAAGGCATCGTCTTGGGTCATGTAATCTCTGAATGGGGTATTGAAGTTGACAAAGCTAAGGTTGATGCTATCTCTAAACTTCCTCCTCCCACATCTATTAAACAAATTCGATCATTTTTTGGTCATGTGGGATTCTACAGAAGATTCATCAAGGACTTTTCGAAGGTTGCTCGTCCTCTGAGCAATCTTCTCTCCAAAGAAACGTCGTTTGATTTCGACGAATCATGTTGTAAGGCATTTGATTTTCTCAAAATAGCAGTCACTTGTGCTCCGATGCTGCAACCACCGGTTTGGAAAGCCCCTTTTGAGATCATGATCGACGCTTCTGATTATGCGGTCGGGGTTGTTTTGGGTCAGAAAGTTGACAGGAAGCCCTCTGTCATCTACTATGCTAGTAAAACTCTGGATGAAGCCTAGAGGAATTACACTATTACTGAGAAAGAATTACTAGCTGTAGTATTTGCTTCGAAAAAATTCAGGGCTTATCTCTTAGGGTCTCATGTCATTATTTATACTGACCACTCGGCCTTGAGACATCTCTTGGCCAAAAAGGATGCCAAACCCCAGCTTATTCATTGGATTCTTCTGCTTCAAGAATTTGATCTTGAAATCAAGGATAAATACGGGGTACAAAATGTGGTGGCGGATCATTTATCGAGACTTCTAAGTGATTCTTCTCGTCCGGACATCCCGATTGCTGATACTTTTCTGGACGAAACGATCATTACAGTTTTAGGTGTCCAAACCCCGTGGTTTGCTGACATTGTTAATTATTTGGCTGTTGGTCAAATCCCCCAGGATTGGTCTAAGCAACAACGGGATAGACTCAAATCTGAGGCCAAATACTACTTCTGGGAGGACCTTAAACTGTACCGCATCGTCTCTGATCAGATTATTCGCCGATGTGTTACAAAGAACGAATTCAACAGTATACTCGAGTTCTGCCATGCATCTGCGTGTGGTGGACACTTCTCCGGGAAAAAGACGGCTGCAAAAATTTTGCAATCTGGATTCTATTGGCTGTCTTTATTCAAGGATGCCTAGGATTTCTCAAGGTCGTATTCCCGATGTCAGGCACTCGGGAGCATAACTAAGAGAGATATGATGCCCCTAAACCCAATTCTTCCTATCGAAATATTCGACGTTTGGAGCATCGATTTCATGGGACCCTTTCTCCCTTCATTTGGACATCAGTACATTCTTGTTGCTGTTGATTACGTGTTCAAATGGATTGAGGCGATTCCCACCCGAACCAATGACCACAAGGTGGTCATCGATTTTGTCAAGAAAAACATCTTCAGCAGGGTCGGGATTCCAAGGGCCATCATCAGTGATGGTGGCACTCATTTTACTGATGTCCAGTTCTGTAATTTGCTGGCTAAATACGAGGTTAATCCCCAAATCTCCACACCTTATCATCCCCAGACAAATGGACAGGTCGAGATCTCTAATCGGGAGATCAAGAATATTCTGTAGAAAACGGTTAGGCCTGATCGCAAAGACTGGACTCAAAAGCTTGAGGACGCTCTTTGGGCCTACCGTACGGCGTATAAAACACCCATCGGCATGTCTCCGTTTCGTCTGGTGTATGGAAAGGCGTAACATTTACCCGTAGAGATTGAACATAGGGCATTCTGGGCAATCAAGCAATGTAATTTAGATCTGAGTTTACCCGGGAAGACCAGGAAACTCCAACTATCTGAGTTGGAAGAGCTTAGAAATGATGCATATGAGAATGCCAAGATCTACAAGGCTCAGACCAAAGCTCTACATGATCAATTGATTTCCCGCAAGAGCTTTGAGATGAACCAGAAGGTTTGGTTATTCGATTCTTGACTTAAGCACTTTCTCGGCAAACATTATCGACCAAATTTTTCCAAATGGAGCCATTCAGATCTCTGACCCGAAGATGGGTAATTCATTCAAAGTCAACGGTCAACGTCAGAAGCCTGTTATTGACCGTACTCTTCCAAAACCCGTCTCGGACATGTTTGCTCTAGCCATGTTGTGACTTCTTTGGCTGGACTTCGCCTAGCTGATGGCATTAAACTCAGTAGTTGTACATATGACTCAGAGTTGACCCGAGCTTCATATTCATGTGATATCTTCTGTATTCTACCCTTCCTTTCATGTCTCTTTTTCTCAATGCGGACATTGCATCAACTAGGCATGGGGGGGTGGATTCATTTTTGAATCATTTTGTCAGCTCTGTGAAATTCTTGTAAATTCTATTTCTCTTCTTATATATACAAAAAAAAATTGAATTAGGAAGGAATACTTTGACATTAGGACTTTTCAATCTTAGGAAATATTATATTAGGATCTAAACACAAAGACCCTTCAAGTCTTTGGGCTTAATCAGCTCATGTATACACTAAAATGTCGATTTATGTTTTGAGTCCTCGCCACCTTAATTTTATTGTAATTTGATTAAATAAGTTTGGGTGATAAGTACACGACTTATCAACCCACCCTCTGATTTGCAGGAACTGTAAGTCTAAAGCATCTACACACTCTTTTCATTGACTTGTTGATCGGCGGTTTTAACAGAAATTGGGTAGCCAATGAACCTTCTAGGGTGATATGGCTGGCAAGTTATCGTGGGTAACTGCCCATAGGTAGGTTGTCCAGAACCCAATCACTGGACCATTCTCTTCTTGCTGCCTTTAGGTAAATCTTAGACCAGGAAAGCCACCTACTTTAAAAAAAAAAAGTTAAAAAGTAAAATAAAAGGAGAAAAGAAAAAGAAAACAAAAGAAATAAACCACACTTCGCCGCACGAGTATGGCTAGCAAGTTGTCGGTGGTAATAGCTCATCGATCGGTTGTCCAGAACCCAGCTCATGAAATGCACTGAAAATTCCCCAAAAACTTAGGAAGAAGCAGAGAAGTAGAATAAACCAGGGAGATATACACTGGATTCACCCATGTGTTGACCCCATAAAAATAAAAGTAGGGAGAAAGCTACCGGTCGTAAAGATACACCTTTAGGCAGAACTCCCTTTTTAAGGTCACCTAGAGGCGTAGAAACCCGAAGTCCATTCTAATTGCCGATCAATGAGTCTATCACATTCACAATAAGATGCTTAGAACTTAGAGTTCTCATCAAATCTTGGGTGGGTTGAATGGCCGTAGAAAGCCACTCTTTAACCCTAAACTCAAAAATCCAAAAAAAAAAAAAAAGAAAAGAAGAAAAAGGGAAAAAGAAAATTTTCTTTGAACAAGGTGAGGGCTTGAGGCGGTCTGCATTTTGGCAGATGCCCAGGTGCTGTTGTGTCTTTGAAAGTTCAGATCCTAAGTAAAAAATTTTTTAATGTTGAAAATAACATATGCTTAAGTAATCCAACCTAATTCTTTTATAAATAGCATGTAGTTTTTGCTAGGGACTAGCAAAAGATAGGTATGGGGGTGTGATGTGCATACATCTGATTAATGTAAAATGTCTATTAATGCATGTTCTTAGCACCACATTAGCATCATACATTGTAAATAATGCATAACGTGCAGAATCATGCATTTAGATTAAGTTGCATAAATTGTACAGTAATTGTCTTCTTTTTATGGTCAGGGACAGGGCGACTTTTTATCAGGACCTCGGATCGAAGATCCAACCGTATGGATCTGATCAGGGTGACGGTTGGAGTTTAAGGACTCCAAGATCGCCCTAATCGGATATCCGTAGCACCAGATAGAGACCGAGGAACCCTAAATATCAAGGGCCAAGATGGTGTTAATCCACACCTCAGACGACAAATCCGACCACACGGATGGATTCGGATCGATGATCGTAGCCTAACGGTGTGAAAATCGATCCAATTCGACACTTGTGGCACCATCTACAATACTCAGAAGATGGACGGCCAATATGGCACCACGTGGCGCCATCTCAGCCTCCCAACCGGCCACAAGCACCTACCTCAACCCATCTGACCGACGCTTCTCCGCCGTTGGATGCTCATCCAACGGCTGCAAGGCACACGTGCTTAAAATGTAAATGCGACGAAGAAGCGGTGATAGCATAGCGGTCGAGCGGCCTTGCGTGAACGCAAGGTGCGGGTTCAACTCGCAATCAGTGGCGTGTGCGCGGTTAATCTCGACCGCGCGATCGGTGGTGGATGGTCCAGATCATCCAATCAGCTGCACGTGCTATCAGACACCCTCGCTTCACACTGGAGCGCACGTGTAGGCATGCACAGTTGAGGCACGGCAAGGAGAGATTTAAGCCGTCCAATCTTGAAGAACGTGGGCGGTTGAGCGCGGCGTGGGAGAGGAGCGGATGGCAGGCGCGGGTGCATGTCGCCCACGATCTGGGCTTTAGTGATGCTTAATTCCGTCACTAAAGGCCCGTCACTAAAGGCCCCTCATTTAATATTTTGAATTTGTAATGCCCAAAATGCCCTCACTCCTTGCAACTATAAAAGGAGACCCCCTACATACGAATTTGGCATCCCTTCCTTTTCTTCTCTCCCTCTCCAAAGCTCAAGAGAAGCTTGTCCCATACCCGGGATGCTCTTCAAGAGATAAAATCAATTTTTCGCCCTATTCTGTAAGCGGATCCCGTGACGACAATGATGTGCTGCCTCGTTCCTGTTCTTCCTACCTCGACCTCCTTCCCTCTTCGTTCCTCGCCTTCTAGGCGTCATCTTGTCCTGCTCGACTCCAAGCGATTGTTGAGGAGGATAACTTCTCTCTCCCATTCTTTTTTCCTGCTTTCTAGAGTAGAATTTTCCTGCTTTCTAGTTGTAATAGTTTTCCAGCTTTCTAGTGTAATTTCTCGCCTTCTTAGTTGTACGAACCTTTTGCAATATCAAGTGGATGTTTACTCTCTCTCTCTCTTTCTCTTATTGTCTATAGTATTTCATTGTAATTACTTCTCTTTTTAACAAAAACACAAAAAGAATATAATTCCGAATTTTGAGCGATGTAGCCTCCCTAAGTTCGACCCAGGATTTCTATTCCGGTATAAATTTTATTTGTTGAACTCGAGTTCTTCGCTATTCAAACTACAACGACAAGTTGTCAAAACTAAATCAATAGTGTAGTCCTCCAGCGTTTCAACACCTATTCTTCATTCACCTTCTTCTTCAAGCTTTATTCCTAAACAAAGCTCCATCTCCTCCAGGTTCCATGCTCCTTGATGCTTTTGTTTTCCTCCATCAAGATTCATCATTCCTCCATGGTCTTGAGTTTGAGCTCCTTCACACTTATTTACACTTGCATTTTATTTGAAACTATAAACTCAATGAAAATATTAAATAAGTGTTTTGTTATTTTCAAAATCAATGATTGTGATGCACTTGCATCAATAGATACATGGATTAAAGCGTAGAAGACAATAGAGGATTACCATCTTACTATATTCTTCATAAAAAATGGTTGAGTAAGTGATTGCACAGCAAAAATACACTGACAATTGTGCCATCTTGTGCTATTTCCAAGCATTGCCAGTGTAGATTAGATAGCCATAGTCGCATTTGTAAAAATAAGCGCATGCATGCATTTAATTGAGAGGGGAGGAGAGTGAATAAAATAGCTTTGAAATTAACATTTTCCTCAAGTGCTGCCTCGCAAATTCACCATCTTTATTTTTATTTTTATTTGACTTTCTTCTCCACGGCTGCATGGCATGGCTGGACCTTCCTCGCGCCATGCTCTGCACAACTGCTTTCCCTGCAGCCGCATGCACAGCTATGCACAGCCAGGGCATGGCTGTGCTTGCCTTCTTCCACTTTAAATAGGGCACGGCTTTCTTCTTTGAGCCGAGCCTGGTCCACACAAAAAAACACAACAGTAGCTCCTTCTCCAGGCCGTCTCCTCCCCTCTCCCCTCCATACGCAGCCTCTCCTCCTTCTGAGGAGCCACGCTGCGGGCAGGAGCAATTCACAGTGGTGCACAACCACCACAGTGAGTCCCACCACCGCCCAGCTCATCAAAGAGCCGGTGGGCATGGTGGTTCTCTTCCCTGTTTCATCGTTCCAAGCCAACCCTACCATTGCCACAGGAGCTTCAAGCTTTGGAGCTCAACCGGCCACCGCTCGCCCGCACGCAGGCCACCGCACACATCAGCAGCCAGGCGCTCTCCTTCCACGTGCGCCAGTAGGCCGCCCTCGCCCCTCTCCGCGTGCCCTGTCGCGAAGTTCTACTCGCAAGTAGCCGGCGCAGTCCTTCCACGCGCGTGCCAGCTCGCTCAACGGCACCCACTCACACGGAACCGCCAGCACCCGGTCGTGCGAGCCGAGCGCGCACTGTAGCCACTGTTCACACGTTTCAGCGGAACACTGTGGCTACAGTGCGGTGATTGGTAAGTTTCTCACTTATCTGGTCACCCGGCGCTCTCTCTCTACGCCGTGACCGTCTGCTACCTGTCCGCGCACGCCTGCACTCGCGTCTCTCCCCACACCCACTCCTGCGTACGCCAGCGCCCGCTCTCATGTACGCCCACCCGCTGCAGTGCCCGCTTCAGCATCCTCTCAGTGCATAGCACCTTCGCCCACACTCACCTCTCCGCGCAATGCTGCGCGCTGCGGTCTCTCCCCCACGCCCACTCCCTCCTGCATGCGCGCACATCTCTGCACGCCTATGCGCCTGCGCGTGCGCATGGCCATCGGACGTTGGCCGTAGCTTTAGATTCCTCCTCAGCAGGCTCTCTCGCTCTCTCCCTCCCTCCCTCCCTCTCTCTCTCTCTCTCACAGAAACTCACCTCACACATACACACACACACACACTCTCGTACACACACCCACTCACTTATACACTACTATATACTTATATATATATATATACACATATATATTTACATATATACATATATTTATATACGTATAAATATATATATATTATTACCTATACAACTAAGTATAAGTATATATACATATATATATATATATCTATGCATATATATACATATATTTATACATACATATGTATATACAAATATACATACATATATCCATATATATCTATAACTATATATATATATATTTATCTACATAGATACTTATACTAATAGATATATATACATATACACATATATATAACTATATACATATATTACTGTATATATACATATATATATATATTTATACACATATCTATATCTATATATATAGTTATATATACATACATATATATAATTATAAATATATATATATATATATACATACATCTATCTATCTATATATATATATATATACACACACACACCTATATAATTATAACCATACCTATCTATATACATATAGATATATATATATTTACATATATACATATATATATATATTTTCATATCAAATACCATACGTTGTATCGTAGGAATATCTGCACCAGTTGCTGATATTCCCCGATACACGCGCACAGAAAGCGTTTTTCACATACATCTTCCACCCATCCATCCTACACTCCATGCGGCACTTTGTCCTGTTGGTTGCGTCTTCCTAGACGACGACCGACTCGACACCGTGCTACACGCTATCTCTACCTCCACCCCCACCCCTTTATACATATATATATACTATATTTACTTTATTTCCGTTTCTCTTTCCTGCCAGTAAAAAGATAAAAAAATATATATAAAAGAGAAAAGATAATCCTTGACTTGTAGGTACTCAGTCTTGTGAATAGCAAGACCAGTTTTGAAACCCTAATTTGGCTCAAAGCCAAGAACCTGATTTTGAGGGTGTACCTCAAGGACAAAAATTATCAGAAAAAAAATCTTAAATAGAAAAACACCAAAAACATAATAAACGAACGGAAGAGATTCGTTGTAGGAAAGGCGTAGAAACTTGTCACTTCTAATCCCACTTCCCTTAGTTCGACCCTGGGCCTAAAAGTGACCAAGATAAAATCAAGTAGGTCAGGTTAAAAATTTTTGTAAAGAGATGGTTAGGCTCGATTTAGGTTAACCACTATATGCCTTTCAACGATAAAATCACCATATTAACACAACTTGACCCGAGCTCGACCACAATCTCTTTCTGGAGCCGTTGCCGGGGAAGTGCGCATTCAAGTAAGTTTTTACTCCATTCCTTTAATTTTTCTCTTCTCACACCCTTCTTTTCACGGGTGTTTTTGTTTGTTGCTATGCAGGTGAACCTGTTGCAAGGAGAAGATAGATAGACGAAGTCGGAGACGTGGGCAGATCCAAGGTGAGAACGAGAGCGTGAAGACGGCGGCACCGCACTGGAGCTTCGCACACGTTGCTGAACAAGTAGGTCTTTCTTTCTTAGCAACTTAGGTCAACTTGTCACCTTAATAAAAAAAAACTAAAAAAACACTTCTTGGGATTTCTTGGGACAAGTGGATTAATAATCACTTGTCTGATTGTTTGCCATCACTCCCACCGCCCCGGGATTTCCCGCCAAACTTCGCATAGCGAAGATCCAAGAATCTTGATTCTTGAATCTTTCGCCGTGTGTAGTAGTCTTTGAGGCAAAAATAAAAAAGATTGATTGCCATCCCTCTTTGCCTCATTTATCTGCAATTCGGGATCACCTTTTTGATGGGGAGACTTGGAATTGAGTTGATTCCAACCCCACCACGACCTTTCACGTGCCTAAGATTCGATCCCGAATACTTCAACCCCAACAATTTGATTTTCTTTATCTTATGGTTGAGCCTTGTGTGTGGAAATCATTTTGGTAATTGGGAGCACTTGAATTGAAGTGCTTTGGCTCCCTTTTACACTAATCTAAAATTGATTCGTGCATCCACACATAGAAATCTCCATCTAGGGAAGCCCATTGCATTTTATCATGCATTAACCAACTGACATTGAAGAAGGGTTTATTGGGCTTAGAAGAAAACTTGTATTCTCTCAAAACTTGGAGATTGGTTGAATTGGTAATTCAGATAAATCCTAAAATCCATACTACTTAAGGCTGAATTCTAAAAATCATTCACTAATTAAAACTTCAATTCGGGGAGATTTCCCCGTTGCATGCTTAGTTTACACACTTTGTAAAATCAATCACTTGGGCATTACTCGTAAATAGCGCCCTTCACTTTCCAGAAGCACTTGATCCTAAGCCTCTAACTAAAATTGGTAGCAACTCGACCTTTATTAAGGATTGGAGGTCTAACTACCTGCGTGTAGCGCTTACGTGCTGGTGAGGGTTCCCGCGTGCTATCGGGTGTCTAAGACTGGGGCAAACGACCTTTCAATCTGGCTCGGTGGTTCCGCGGTGCTCGCATTCGGTTCCGTAGTTCGTGATAGTAGGTAACTTAGATCTTTAGGTCTAAGGGCACACTGTAGAGGTTAGGAATTTGATTGTATTGATTTGTCATCAAGTGTACCTTTGCGGCGTCATTTCTCTCATCTCTTTTCCCTTTGTATCCCCCCAATTCTTCCTGCGGTAGTGCATGTTTGGGAGGAGGTCATAAAACCCTAAACTGTGTGAATTGCCTGATAATTTTAGAAAAGAAGTCGAATCGTCCTCCTCCTCCACAAACATGGCTGCACGCCCACCCCCAAATCCTGAGGGAGGAAACAACCCTCAAAACCCACCAGGTGGTGGAGCCTTAGATCCCATAACTTGCCTCCAAGCCCAAATGGAAATGTATAATGAACAAATTGAGGCCATTAAGGAAACATTGGAGGAAATGCAGAACCCTCTATAACGGGAGGAGCCTAGGTCTCTTAGCTCCTATCAGAATCCCGCTGCTACAGAGACCATAGGACAAATTCGGGTCCCTATGGGCGGGGACGACTTTGAATTGAAACCTAACATAATTGGCCTGATAAATTTTCACTTCCATGGTCTTGCAAGTGAAGATCCTTTTCTCCACTTGGAAGACCTAACCCGATTGGCTGAAACAGTTAAACCAAGAAATATCGGGTTACCTATAGTCCTCATGAAAATGTTCCTGTTTTTATTGCGGGATAAAGCATCGTAGTGGTTACGCACCCTTGGGAGAACCATCCACTCTTGGGAAGAGATGCGAACAGTATTTCTGAAGAAGTTCTTCCCAATCGGGCTAACCAATGCGCTTTGCCGTGCTATCACTTCATTTACGCAACAAAATGGCGAACAATTTCATGAGGCATGGGAGAGATATAATGACCTCCTCAGGAAGTGTCCGCACCACGGTCTGCCTAAGTGGCATATAGCGTAGATTTTCTACTATGGGCTAAATGAGACTTTGAAGCAGATTGCAGACACTTCCTGCGGAGGGAATTTCGTGAATAAAGACGAGAATGGAGCATTCGAATTATTTGAAACTATAAGCGAAAACTCAATGAACAATGCTTCCATTGTCGCCTTTAATCGTACCAGCTTGCCTCGTAATGTCCACGAACCTGACACGGGACCCTCCCATTCATCCACTGATCTCAGCCTTATCGCACAGAATTGGATGAAGTCTCCGTCGTGCACAAGAAGCTAGACGAGCTTCTGGCCAACCCCGCCCATTCTATGGCAAACACCCCCACCTCACCACTTCGTCACAATCCCAGTTCTTCCAACACCAGGCTTATCCCAAGAAACCCCGTAAGAGCTTCCTTACCGAGTGTCGCGCCGAGCGATTCGATAAGTCATGTGGATCTGGCTTCTACGAGCCAATATTTTGACATGGAGGACCAAGCCTCCGTGTGCTCGGATGCGTATTTACATGCAGACGCATTTTCTGGCATAGAAGACGCTTGCGCCCTGGGGAACAACCCGTTCTCTGCCATTTATAACCCATGGTGGCGAAATCATCCAAACTTCGCATGGTCCAACAACCCACAGCGCCAAAACCCTGCAGGTGGACCAATGAGATCGTCCGCACCCGTCATCCCAAGGGCCCAGCCTAATCCTATGGCGAATCCACCATCAGGCCCTTGCATACCGTAAACCGAACACGCATCAAGTCCTCTTGACAAATTGATGCGAATGATGACAGAAATGTCAAAGTGCCATGAAGAGAACAAGACCTTTCTTTAGCATCAATTGGCGCAGCAGAATGCTGAGATCAGTCAACTACGCATGGCGACTCGATCTCAGGTCACTCTTCCAGCCCAACCTGTTCCAAACCTGCGAAATTTCGTACCCCGTGGTCCTCAACCACAGGTACGACCTTCTCAGGGACAGGTTCACCAGATTCTGTAGGCTCCGAGCATTCCACCGGGATTTCAGGCTAATCCCACTGCAGCACCTCACTCTTATGTCCCTATTGCGAACCCTCCTCCGCCTTATGATCTGACTGGACCCGCAACGTCCAATGCAATCACTACGAGGAGCGGCAAGCACACCGTCGATCTGCCTCGACTTGATCCTGGCCCGTCTTCTTCATCGCCCTCTCATTCGGGATGCACACCGCATTCGCTAGAGGACGATACACCCAAATTGGTGCCAGAATCAGTTCCATTCCCTGAGGCTCTACTGAGGAAGCCAAAAGGCAAGAAGAAAGATACGTAGGCCTTTGATAACATGCGTAATTTGTTCAGGGATGTTGAAATCAAGGTACCCCGGCTCGAGGCTATCGACCACATACCTACTGTCGCCTGATTTTTCAAAGACTTCACAACACCCAGGCGACAGTCAAAGAAAACTAAGAATCCGGTGGTTCTCTCGCCTCATGCGAGTTGTGCTATACTATCAAATCTACCACCGAAGCAGAAAGATCCGGGCACACCGCTTATTTCCTGTAGCATCCAAGGCTACAATTTTAACCATGCCCTGCTTGATCTAAGATGTTCCATTAATCTTATACCAACCATCATGCTTGAAAAATTTTCCTTTGGAAATCTGAAACCCACCCCTGTTACGTTACAGTTGGCAGATCGTTTTGTCAAAATCCCAAAGGGTGTGGTGGAAGACGTGGTGGTTAGGGTCAATAGTCTCTGTTTTCTTGTTGACTTTCTTATTTTAGATATGGAAGTTCCTAGCTCACTTTCTGATTGTCCGATCATCCTTGGTCGACCTTTCTTGGCCACATCCCGCACCCATATCGACTGCGAGTCGGGCTGTATTGAGATTGCCGTTGGATCTGAAAAGCTCAAGCTTAACATCTTCAAGGTAGCCAAGAACTTTGATTGTGATTGCATCGAGGATGACACGTTTGATGAGGACATGGCCATCAGCGCGTGTATCAGATTAATTGGGACCTATTCTGGCTGCTGCGGATTACCTGTAAACACTGACGATTGCCTGACCAACACCTATTGTGACGTTCCCCCATCCCTCCCTATTCCCGTACCTTCTCCTGGCCAGACTTCTGACGAGGTTTTCTCCGCTTCTCATACCTCGTGGTCTGAGTCATATACGGGCTACTCACCACCGGTCCACACTCTTGAAGACCAGATTGCCCTTTCTTTCCCGCCAAATCAGGCGGATTTGCAACTCCACACTGGGACCTTGACCCATATACTTCTCACTGGGGCTATTCCTTTTTGGATCCATCTATCCAAGAAGACCCTCTTCTTTGCCAATCTGAGGGATAACTTCTTCTTCCTGACTTATTTTCTGATCAGCCTGGGACACTATCATCCCAAGAAATGCCAGACCTTTCACCATCTACTCCTGAGCTGAAAGAGCTGCCTAGTACACTTAAATATGTTTTCCTGGGACCAAATGAAATGCTCCCCGTAATCATTAGTTCAAAATTGACCAGGGAGCAAGAGTGCAAACTAACGAAGGTCCTTATGGAACACAAGGCAGCCATTGGATGATCTTTATTAGACTTATTTGTCATTAGCCCCTTCTACTGCACTCACCGTATATATATGGAGGAGGAGGCTCGACCTTCCCATGAGATACAGCGACGTCTCAACCCTAACATGCGGGAGGTCGTTAAGAAAGAAATTATTAAGTGGCTGGATGCGGGTATAATCTACTTGATTAGCGATAGCCCCTGGGTGAGCTCGATTCACGTCATGCCCAAAAAGGCGGGACTCACCATCCGTGTCAATGACAGGGGAGAATCCATCCCTACACGCACTCCTACATCTTGGAGAGTGTGTGTAGATTATAGGAAACTCAATGTTACAACTAAGAAAGATCACTTTCCGCTATCTTTCATTGACCAAATTCTGGAGCGGTTAGCGGGAAATAAATTTTTTTGTTTCCTGGATGGATTCTCAGGATATAACCAGGTGGCAATTGACCCCCGGGACCAAGAGAAAATCACCTTTACCTACCCCTTCGGCACCTTTGCATTTAGAAGGATGCCGTTTGGACTTTGTAACGCGCCAGCAACTTTCCAGAGATGTATGCTGGCGATATTCCATGACATGGTGGGTGACTTTCTCGAGGTCTTCATGGATGACTTTTTGGTCTTTGGACCATCTTTCGATGACTATCTTGCCAACCTGACCCATATCCTTAGGAGATGTATTGATGTAAACCTCGTGCTTTCTTGGGAGAAAAGTCATTTTATGGTACACGAGGGAATTGTTCTCGGACATATCATCTCCGACAGGGGTCAAACAAATCCGCTTCTTCCTGGGACACGTCGGTTTCTATAGGAGATTCATCAAAGATTTCTCGACCTTTAACTCATCTCCTATCGACCGACATACCCTTCGATATGGACCCCAATTGCATACGAGCATTCACGCAACTGCGTAATGCTGTCACCAAGGCCCCTGTTCTCCAGCCACCTGATTGGTCCCTCGACTTTGAACTCATGTGTGATGCTTCCGACCTTACAGTCGGAGCCATCCTGGGACAAAGACGCGATAGACACCCCTTCATGGTGTACTACGCCAGTAAGATGTTGGACGAGGCCCAGCGTAATTATACTACCACTGAAAAAGAACTACTGGCGATCGTTTTTAGGCTGGAGAAATTCCGCTCTTACCTTCTGGGCTTACACGTTATTGTTTTCACTGATCATGCAGCCATTCGCCATCTCATGCATAAGAAGGATGCCAAGCCTAGATTGACTCGTTGGATCCTTCTGTTCCAAGAATTTGACATTGAGATCCGCGATAAGGTCGGAGCCCAGAATGTTGTGACTGATCATCTTTCGAGACTGGACCTTGACCATATTGGACTTACTCTGCCGATCAATGAGATTTTTCCTGATGAGCACCTATTGGCAATTAATGTGGCAAGTGGACTGTGGTATGCCGACATTGCCAATTACCTTGCTTCTGGATCCCTTCTACGTGGCTGGCCTAAAAACCAACGCAAGCATCTCATGGCAAAAGCAAAGTATTATTTCTGGGATAATCCACTTCTTTTTCGGATAGGTGCTGATCAAATCATCCATCGCTGTATTCCTGACAGCGAATTCCCCAGTGTGCTATTCTTCTGCCACGATTAGGCCTACGGAGGCCATTTCTCTGGGAGGAAAACTGCAGCCAAGGTATTGCAGTGCGGTTTCTTTTAGCTCTCCCTTCACCAGGATGCACACAAGTATGCCAAGCATTGCACTAGGTGCTAGTCGTTAGGGTCAATGTCACGTCGTGACATAATGCCCTTACAACCCATCCTAGCTGCGGAAATCTTCGACATTTGGGGAATTGATTTCATGGGTCCCTTTCCTCCTTCCAACGGCTTCGAATTTATCCTCGTGGCTGTTGATTATGTTTCGAAATGGATAGAGGCTATTCCCACGCTCCGTGCTGACCATGTTATATCCACTCGATTTTTCAAAGACCACATCTTTACGCGCTTTGGGATCCCTCAAGCTATTATCTTGAATGGAGGAAGCCACTTTGCCCATGCTTCTTTTCGGGCACTTCTGAGGAAATACGGAGTCCACCATCGTATCGCATCCCCGTCTCATTCTTAGATGAACTGCCAGGCAGAGATGTCGAACTGGCAAATCAAGCAAATTCTCCAAAAAACGGTTCGGCCTGACCGTAAGGATTGGTTCGACAAGCTGATTGACTCACTTTGGGCGTATCGGACCGCCTTCAAGGCTCCCCTTGGTATGTCTCCTTATAGAATCATTTACGGGAAGCCTTGTCATTTGCTCGTGGAGCTGGAGCACCGCGCTTATTAGGCAGTTCGCCAATGTAACCTCGACCTAGACCTGTGTGGTCGAGAAAGGAAACTCCAACTCCAGGAGCTGGAAAAGCTTCGTCGTGAAGCCTATGATTCTGCCTTAACTTTCAAGCAACACACTAAGGCTTTTTACTATAGCCGTATCCGGCGGAAGGAATTTGAGCCATCTTAGCAAGTTTGGCTCTACAATGCCCGGCTCAAATTCTTTCCTGGGAAATTGAAGTCCAAATGGATTGGTCCTTTCCTAATCTCAAGACCATTTCCCAACGGGGCCGTTGAGATTGAAGATCCCAAATCTGGGCATAAATTTACGGTCAATGGGCAGCGTTTGAAACCCTATCTTACTCATGAACCTGCCCCCGTTGGAGAAACTGTTGCCCTGCGGAGGATAACTAATTTTGTGCCTCATTCTAAGTCCAGCTAGGGACGTTAAATTCAACGCTTGTTGGGAGGCACCCCAACAACACTCCACCACTATCACGCTCACTTCACTTTTCACTTCACCACCCACCATCCACCCACCCTACCACCTTGCTGTATACCCTGCACCTTAGCTCTCGTTACCCGATCTTTCGTCCTTCCTCTACCTTACCCTACATGCATATGAGGACACAGCATCGTTTGGCATGGGGGAGTGGATAGGCATCCATAGGATCTAGGTATTTTATGGTATCATGTAGTTTTCATCTATCTATATTTAAAAAAAAAAAAAATTGGTGTTTAGTAATGATCTGAAGGCTGAAACAAAAATACAATAAGTGTTTATGGATATTCAACCACTGTTTTGAAGACTTTCCAGGCCACAGAAGCTTGATTCACTCAGGCTCGACTTAATTCACTTGAGCATTAACAAGATAGATCGAAATCTCTCCTAACTAAGGACGTATTCTTGTACCGGAGACATCAGTACAGGATCCGTTGGTTTGCTTCTACTCGAGAGCCTAAGTAATCCTGGTTCACACTACACATATCAAGAAAGACCAGGTGAACATAAGATCCAACCCTAGTGTTCATTAGGGAAGGTGGAGTCCTTACCTGTGCGCGCAGGTGGACTTTTTATCCTAGACTTTAGTCTTGTGTTTAGGAGAGACTCTTTCCACCAAAAAGAAACTCTCCCACCAAAAGAAAAGTGTACTCCTCCAAATAATGTTGTAAGAGATATACTGACACGTGTTTCAAAAAAAAAAGATGTAAATAAGTCAGTATATCTCAAATGTCTGTAAAATCTTCCCCCTACGAAAGTTCTTTTTAGATATACTGACTCAGAGGGCAAGTCGCAAATACCCTATTTTCTTTGGGCCACAAATGTCAGAAAATGGGAGTTGAGTTTTCCGTCATCTTTTTAAGGGTCAATCCGAAGACATGAGCTGAAACTGGGACCAACCTGCACTTAAAAATTCGTGAAACCCTGACCTTGAGTCTTAATGTTCATCTGGTCAGTCTTGATCATTCACTATGCACAAGCCATAATCTCTTGAGCTCTCGAGTACGACAAAAACCTCTTGGGTCCTGGAAATTGTTCTTAAGGTTTAAATATCAAGAGTCCTGGTTAGTTGAGAGATGGTCTATGTCATGTGAGACTTAAAGTACTGGTCTTCTTCTCTGCAATTGGTTTTCACAATATCCAACAATAAACACACCTATGTTTCCTTAAAAAAAAAATCTTCAGCTTAAGATCATTTCTAAATACAATACAAAAATGTTTTTTGCTAGGGACTAGCAAAAGAGAGGCATGGGGGTATGATTGCACAGCAAAAATACACCGACAATTGTGCCATCTTGTGCTATTTCCAAGCATTGCCAGTGTAGATCAGATAGCCATAGTCGCATTTGTAAAAATAAATGCATGCATGCATTTAATTGAGAGGGGAGGAGAGTGAATAAAATGGCTTTGAAATTAACGTTTTCCTCAAGTGCTGCCTTGCAAATTCACCATCTTTATTTTTATTTTTATTTTTATTTTTATTTGACTTTCTTCTCTGCGGCTGCATGGCATGGCTGGACCTTCCTCGCGCCATGCTCTGCACAACTACTTGCCCTGCAGCCGCATGCACAGCATGCACAGCCATGCACAGCCAGGGCATGGCTGTGCTTGCCTTCTTCCTCTTTAAATAGGGCACGGCTTTCTTCTTTGAGCCGAGCCTAGTCCACACAAAAAAAACAACAGCAGCTCCTTCTCTAGGCCGTCTCCTCCCCTCTCCCCTCCATACACAGCCTCTCCTCCTTCTGAGGGGCCACGTTACGGGCAGGAGCAACTCACAGTGGTGCACAACCACCACAGTGAGTCCCACCACCGCCCAACTCATCAAAGAGCCGGTGGGTGTGGTGGTTCTCTTCCCTGTTTCATTGCTCCAAGCCAACCCCGCTATTGCCACAGGAGCTTCAAGCTTTGGAGCTCAATCGGCCACCGCTCGGCCGCACGCAGGCCACTGCGCACGCCAGCAGCCAGGCGCTCTATTTCCATGCGTGCCAGTAGGCCACCCTCGCCCATCTCCGTGCGTCCTATCACGAAGTTCCGCTCGCAAGCAAATGGCGCAGTCCTTCCGCGCGTGCACCAGCTCGCTCAGCGGCGCCCGCTCACACGGAATCGCCATCACCTGGTCGCGCAAGCCGAGCGAGCACTGTAGCCACTACTATTCACGCGTTTCAGCGGAACACTATGGCTACAGTGCTGTGACTGGTAAGTTTCCCACTTATCCGGTCACCTGGCGCTCTCTCTCCACGCTGCGACCGTCTGCTGCCCGTCCGTGCACGCCCGCGCCCACATCTCTCCTCGCGCCCGCTCCTGCGTACGCCAGCATCCGCTCTCGCGTACGCTCGCCTGCTTCAGCGTCCTCTCAGCGCATAGCGCCTTCGCCCGCACCTGCCTCTCCATGCAGCACTGTGTGCTGCGGTCTCTCCCCCACGCCCGCTCCCTCCTGCATGCGCGCACATCTCCACGTGCGTACGCGTGCACGTGGCCATCATACGTCGACCACAGCTTCAGATTCCTCCTCAGCAGGCTCTCTCTCTCTCTCCCTCCCTCTCTCTCTCTCACAGACACTCACCTCACACATACACACACACACTCTCTCGTACACACACCTACTCACTTATACACTACTATATACTTATATATATATACATATATATTTATATATATATATTTAAATATTAGTACTTATATAACTAAGTATTAGTATACATACATACATATATATATATATATATACATCTATATACTTATATATATATATACACATATATATTTACATATATACATATATTTATATATATATATATATATATACACACACACACACACACACACATATATATACATATATTTATACATACATATATATACATACATATATATATATATATATATATATTTATCTACATATATCTATATACATAGATAGTTATACTAATAGATATATATACATATACACATATATATAACTATATACATATATTACTATATATATATATATTTATACACATATCTATATATATATATATATATATATAACCATACCTATCTATACACATATAGATATATATATATTTACATATATACATATATATATTTTCATATCAAATACCATACGTTGTATCGTGGGAATATCTGCACCAGTTGCTGATATTCCCCGATACACGCGCACAGAAAGCATTTTTCACATACATCTTCCACCCATCCATCCTACACTCCACGCGGCACTTCGTCTTGTTGGTTGCGTCTTCCTAGACGACGACCGACTCGACACCGTGCTACACGCTATCTCTACCTCCACCCCTACCCCTTTATACATATATAATATATACATATATATATACTATATTTACTTTATTTCTGTTTCTCTTTCCTGCCAGTAAAAAGATAAAAAAATATATATAAAAGAGAAAAGATAATCCTTGACTTGCAGGTACTCAGTCTTACGAATAGCAAGACCAGTTTTGAAACCCTAATTTGGCTCAAAGCCAAGAACCTCAAGGACAAAAATTATCAGAAAAAAAATCTTAAATAGAAAAATACCAAAAACATAATAAACGAATGGAAGAGATTCGTTGTAGGAAAGGCGTAGAAACTTGGTCACTTCTAATCCCACTTCCCTTAGTTCGACCTTGGGCCTAAAAGTGACCAAGATAAAATCAAGTATGTCAGGTTAAAAATTTTTGTAAAGAGATGGTTAGGCTCGATTTAGGTTAACCACTATACGCTTTTCAACGATAAAATCACCATATTAACACAACCTATCCCGAGTCCGACCAGTAAGTATGAACAAAAAATGGAGGAAATTTGTCGCTACTAAAAGAGATTTGGTTCAACGCATCCTATATGGAAAAGTTCTATCACTCTGATACAAGCCTAGTCAAGATTTAATAGGTTACGAAAATATTAACTCACATTTGAAGAAGTAGAATGTGAGGAGTAGATCTTGGCTTCCAACTTGCTTTTAATTACTTTGATGGAGCTTAAAATAACTAAGATTGATGCTTGTGACCTAGTTAATGTCCTTATGGCACACCAACAACCAAAAAGGATGGCATAGAGGATGGTTTAGAATCTAAAAGTACATTGAGTTGTAATGTTGAAACTATTCTGTATCATGTACTATAAAAAAATGGTGTTAGCAACAAATGAAAATTTCCCTGAATAGAAATTTTTTGTTAATGAACTATTTTAGTGAAAGTAAATAAAATGTCATTCATTCGGTGCTAAGGTTATCATTGCTAAAAGTTTGGCAACAAATTTCACTTATCATTGAATTATTGCTTACAACATGAAATATAATTGTCCAAAATTTATTGCAATTGAAACACCTGGATGGTTGGAAAAATTGACACATATATTTGTCATTGAATATGATCCTACAACAATAGATATAAACGATGGCAAATTGGCACCATACGTCACATATAGCAATGATTCCAATTTTTACATAGGAAGATCAAAATTTAACTAAAGATAATTAATCTTTGATCCCACATCATGATAAATAACTAAGGATAGTGTGTGTGAAGTCTAACAAACAAAGCACTCATTCATAACTAAGGAAAGCTAATTGAGTAAACTAGATTTGAATAAAATGACATGAATAATATCATTCGATAACATCAGAGATCAAGGTTTTTACTTATAACAATCCATAAAACTTGATCAAATTCATTTCATAATTCATATAAGTATTGAACATTACAAAGAAAGTTGATCATATCAATTACATCTTCAGGTCCACTTCTAGAAATGAGTTAATTAAACAAATAAATAAGAGATCTAACAAATACAAATAAGAATCACTATCTAAACGTTAAATATATTCTATTTTTGACGATAAATGAGGGAGAAAAAATCAAATCACATAAATATTACAAATATTTCGTGATGAGATTGAGATATTTTCGTCTTGGTCCAGTCAGCATCAAATTTGACAAATTTAACTTTCTCGTTAAGGTATTTTAAAACAGACCTGTTAGATTTGATCAATTACGGAACTCAGGAGTTTTTTCATAGCCTTAATGTTGACATGTTTGGAAAATTCAAAACTTCTGTTTGATTTAGGAAGTTTTTTCATAGCCTTAATGTTGACATGTTTGGAAAATTCAAAACTTCTGTTTGATTTAGGAAAAAACGTTTAGTGCAAGTTGGATGTCGGGTCATAATCTTGCAAATTTTCATTAATGCCACTTCGAAAGGGCGAAGTTTTAGTTGTAAAGGGGAACATATGCATTGGTGAAGTTACTTCTACCAATTTTTTGCCTCCGGATAATGACAATCTTGGTAGAAATTATTTAAATATATACGCCACCATTCCTAATCAGTTGTTGACAAATGGGTACAGTGAAAATAGTATGCACTTTTACTCAGAAAAAATATTATGCACTTGCGCTTAAAATATTGGCAAAAATATTTTTCATTTTAATTAATTAATATTATTAGGGTGTGTTGTTGGTGGGATAGTTCCCATACTAAGATAAAATAAGAAAAAAATAAGTTAAAAAGGATATTTATATGAGGATGTGATAAACAGTGAGATAAAGATAATTAATAAGATAATATGATCGACGTTATTGTATAATTTTAATATTATAATATAGGTGTAGTAAGTTAATACAACGTAGAAAATATATTTTAATATATATTATATTAAAATGAATTTATTTTAATATAATTGTTGTTGATTTGGTATAATATGATTAAGAGAGAAATATAATTTAACGGATGCTGACGTTGATCTCATGCGCAGAGTATATAAATTAAATTTCTCTGACCTTAAATTTATTCATTTGATATCTCGTTAGCTTTAGAGTAACCCAGTTCCGCTGCCGAAAGGAAACATAGTGACGTGAGGCAACCAACTTGCCGGGTATGTTGCTAAGATATCTCGAACAGCAAAAAGTAAAATTTGTATATGGGTAAGATCTTGGCCATCCATTGGATACAATGGGATAAATTAGAGGGATAGGTGTTATTTATAAGGTTATGTGCTTTTTCATTATATCATAAGGTCAGTGGTTCAAGAGTCTCGTGCCCTTCCAAAATTGACTTACGCTGTTACGTCGCAAGAGGTGAGCGTCCCATCAGCTCAAATCTTCCACTCCGCTGCGCTAACTGGACATCCCATCACCCACGCCATGGGGTCGCGCACATGCAAAAATCCATGTCAACTGCTGGTGTTTTGTTTTTTTTTTTCGGATGGAGGAGCCGGTGCGCCAAACAGTTTTGCCTGTGAAATGGACCTTCGATGTTTACGGAATTGGTCATAAATGGCTGCGTTCCAAAATGGCTGCTGGTAATGCAGACTTTGCATTCTCAGTTAGATCAAGAACGGAAGAAGCAAAAGTTTCCCTCCCTTCCCCTCAATATTCGCTCTTCCAGTGACTGCATGATGTCCTCTTGTTCCACCCACCAACACCTCCTCTTCTTCCTCCTTCTTCTTCTTCTTATCACTAATTATCTGCATATTCCCCATCAAGTAACCTCCATCTCCTTCAACTACACCCCATTCGACCGCGGCAACATCACCGAGGACGCCCGTAGCTGCCCTGAGGGCATCCACAAGATCTGTCTCAAAGAAGACGCCACTCAACTAGACGCCGACCACAGCATCCAATTCACCAACGCTTCGAGCAGTAGCGGTTACGCCGTGTACTCGGAGGCCCTCCCTCTCTGGAAATGGGAGGAAGACGACGACACCACCACCACCACCACAGGCGACGAGAGCCGGAAGGTCACCACCAACTTCACCACCAGATTCTCCTTCAATCTCATCAGCAGCAACGAAAGATGCAACGTAACCAGCGGTATTGCATTCTTCCTCTCCCATCACCCACACCGTATCCCGCCTGATCACAACGGCGCCATGCTCGGCCTCGTCAGCGAGCCAAACAAGACCTCCGCCTCGGTGGACAGCAGCTTCATCGCCGTGGAGGTCGACACCCATCCCGATTCCATGTGGGATCCGTCTTACATCCACCTGGGAATCAACGTGAACGACATCAAGTCCAAGGTGGTTGGGAACATAAGCGCCCTCTCCAGCGAAGCCGACGGCAGAATCGTCGGCGAAGTCCAAGTCGTCTACGACTCATTGACGGGGAACTTAACCGCAACTGTGGAGCACGGCAACAAAGTCTACGCCAATATATCGTATCACATCGACCTGAGCAGCATCCTGCCCGAGTTGGTCGCCATCGGCATCTCCGCAACCACTTGGTATTGCACCGAGTCCAGCAAGGTCACCTCGTGGAGCTTCGACTCCACCTGGGACCGCGTCGTGCCCGAAAGGAAGAGGGAAAACGTAGTTGTCGCTTTGATCGCCTTCGTTGTCCTTGGGTCGATAACGCTGCTGGGTTTGCTTTGCCTCGTTGCGAGGTGGCGGGGGAAGCAGGTGACGGTGATGGAGATGGAGGGAGGTGACTCTGAGGAAGACAGCGATGCCAACATGATCATCGAGGAGGCGTTCACTGACACCGGGGCCCCCCGGAGGTTGGAGTACGACGACCTTGTCGCCTCCACGGGCAACTTCGATGAGCAAAGGAAGCTCGGTGGTGGGGGGTCCGGTACCGTCTACCATGGGTGTCTTAGGGGCCTCAACCGCCAGGTCGCCATCAAGAGGGTGTCAAGTGGAGGAGATTCGAAACGGAGTAAGAAGGAGTACATGGCGGAGGTG
The DNA here is from genome assembly GCA_037157565.1 of Thalassia testudinum. NCBI lineage: Eukaryota > Viridiplantae > Streptophyta > Magnoliopsida > Alismatales > Hydrocharitaceae > Thalassia > Thalassia testudinum. The sequence goes on along the minus strand of JAZHRO010000058.1, from coordinate 8,641,009 downwards.
AAGGTCATCAGCCGGCTACGCCACCGCAACCTTGTGCAGCTCGTGGGTTGGTGCCACGACAACGGCGAGTTCCTCCTCGCCTACGAGTGCATGCCCAACCTCAGCCTCGACCGCCACCTGTTCGGCCATGGCGGCGGGGCCATCCTCACATGGCCTGTGAGGTACAACATCGCGTTGGGTGTCGCCTCGGCCTTGCTCTACCTGCACGAGGAGGGCGATCGATGCGTGGTGCATAGGGATGTCAAGTCGAGCAACGTGATGCTGGACGAGAACTTCAACGCGAAGCTCGGGGACTTCGGGCTCGCGAGGCTCACGGACCACGGACGTGGGCTGCGGACGACCATACTTGGTGGCACTCTTGGCTACATGGCGCCCGAGTGCTTCTTCACCAGGAGGGCGAGCATCGAGTCGGACGTGTATGCGTTCGGCGTCGTGGCTCTGGAGATCGCCACCGGGAGGCGGGCGATCACGCGGGAAGGGGAGAAGAAGGGCAACCAGATGGTGAGGCTGGTGCAGTGGGTGTGGAACCTATTCGCGAAGGGAGCCATCTTGGAAGCCGCCGACCAGAGGTTGGATATCGATCCCATCGACCAGAAAAGCCAGATGGAGCGGCTGTTGGTGGTGGGGTTGTGGTGCGCTCACCCCGACGCCCAATGCCGCCCGACCATAAGGAAGGCGACGGCTGCACTCAACCACGAGGACGTGAAGATCGATCTGCCCATGGAGATGCCCGTGGCCGTGTACGCAGTGCCGGAACGTCGCGGGAAGATGACGTGGCAACTATCCTCATCTCTCGCCAACTACACCGTGTCGTCGCTTTATTACGATGGGAGGTGATCGATGGCAATAGCAGGAGGGAGATGTGGCTTGGTTTGCTTTCGCCCTCTTGTTCTCAATAGGCTCCAGTATATTTCGATCGGAATCTATATATTCACCTAAATTATTACCGTCCATGCATGGACGATTTGTTTGGTTTGTACTGGGGTTGAACGTTCCATTATCTTAATTTCATCTTGTTAGTGCAGAATCATGCATCAAGTTTATATGTAAGAATCCATGGGTGAAAATTAATTAAGAGAGATCTCATTTGGGTAGATGACTTGAGTCTTTGATTTTTTTTTTTAATAACTTCCAAAAGAATCCCATACAAGAGATGCAATGGAAAGAAAGAAACACTTAGCCCTCGAAGGGGAAGATAAAAATGTTTTGTAGGATGGGGGAACACCAAAACACAAAATAATAAGACAAGAAATAAATGAAAAGGAGAAAGAAACGTCTCGAGATCAACAATCAGACGATCTCCCTAAGGAAATCGACCCCATGTTCGTAAAAAGGTAAGAGGTCAAAAGAATTGGCCCCTGACTCACATTAGGAATTTCCATCGTAATTGCATGGGATCACACGTGGTCCCCTACAAAACAACCTAAACTACAAAAACAAGAAAAAAGCATGGACAAAACCACCAACAACAAATAGATCTCAAACCCCCATGACATGCAACAACCATCCACAACATGCAGCAAGCAAGGATGCCGACCACAGGAGCACATGGCCGGAGTTACCCGCACCGCAGCATGACACAACCGGTGAGCCCCCGAAGGCGCAGCAGAAGTCAACGAAGCCAGCCACACCACATCCGCACACGGCTCTCCGATTGAAGCAGCGGCCCACCTGCACCACTGCAGCTGAACTCGACTAGAGCCGCCCACGGTGGCCGCAGCCAAGCAAGACGACCGTCGACGAACACCACCGGAGTTGCTCATGCCATCCGCTGCGTCCACCACCCATCGCGAGCCGACCCGTCGCTACATGCCATGAACGACTGTGCATGTTGAGGTAGAGGTCCGAGTGATGAAGATGATGAGGTCTGGAGGTTAGAGGGGGAAATCCGAAAGATGGAGGGGCCCCGATCAGCCATGGGAGGTCGATCGGGACCCCATACTGTAGCAACTAGGTTTCTTACAGAGGAGAAAGGGGAAAAGGGGCCGGTCGTAGTTGGTAGCCATTAGTTGAGTCTTTGATTAGTTGTTTGTGAGAGTGCTATTTCTGATATTGTACTCAAGGGCATTGAGTAATGTTCCCTAGTCTTCCGACGCAACCAACACGCCAAGACAAGAGGTATAGGAGACGTCCTTAAATGCTCCTCCTAAAAGAGTTTTTAGAAGCAGCAGTGATGGGAACACCATCATGAGCTATAACTAGCTCAAGTTGATCTGATAAAGTTGATAAAAGCTTCTACATAACCATCAAAGGGTCATATAAGCATAATGTTTTGTTTTGAGAAGAAGATAAAAAACTAGGGTTATTTCTGTAATTTTAACTGTATTTCACAAATATAGAATAACCGTGGGGAATTCTAGGGGTTTATTAAAGATCATGTGGTCATTAATGTCTAATGAGTGGATCCATGCAGACAGTAACGAGTTTTCACGTATTTTAAAAATTAAATAACATCTGAAACCCTCAAAATAGACCCGCTTAATTTATTAAGGTTAAGGTTAGGATAAATTCATCTGAACCCTCTAAAATTCATAGAAAAATATTATATAGGGTTTGGTATCTTTGATTTGATCATCAGAGCCTATTTTTGACCTTAAATAGAGTCATAGATAGAAAGTTGCCCTAATTTAGACTTCTGCATAATTTATCCATTTAAACTTGGTCAAAACCTAAATTTGACTTCACCATTAAATTCCTTGGGTCCAAATAAGGTTTGTACCACAATTTAGGCTTAATATGGGATTATTTCGACCTAGTTTGCACTTTGGTCCAAGTCTAACTCTTATTCTCTCAAATAGCCCCTCAGCTTTCGAAATTCTTGCAAAAAGCCCCCAACTTTGTCATCTCCTTCACAAATAGCCCCCTGCTACCATTGAGATCAAACCCAACCTCCACACAAGCTTTGACCTCCACAAATCCTATTCAAATCATCATCAAATCCCACCAAATTTGGTGGGATTGATGTTCGCACCTGGACAAACCTATTAGGACAGATCTTAACTACTAAAATCCTTTGATTCGTGCGTGCAAATGCATGGAATCAATGGGTGCTTCTTGATTTCCTAAAGAGCAAATTAGAGCTCTTTCCTGATCTAGAGCCCTCTCTGGAGCTCTATTTAAGCTCTAGAACTCCTGCCTTACCTCCTTAGTGAGTTTTAGGCCAAGAATTTTTCCGCTTCTCCACCTCCAGCCTTCTCCAAAGCTCTCTTCGGTAACCCCCTATCTCCGACTCCCTCGCATGCTACCATGTACGATAGGTAGCAGGTTCTTCTTCCTCTCTGCATTTCGCACCTCGCCATACTTGCGAGGAGCTCTCCGACCCCTTCCTTGTCGTCGTCTCAACCTCCTGAGCCATCTTCATCCCTGGCATCGGCCAATCATAGCCGGTGGCTCCTCTGCCTTCTCTTCATCCATAAACAATCTTCTTTAACTCCTCATCCCTTCCTGACTTCACCCATACCCTTAGATTCTAGGTTTGCTCACAAATATGCCCATTCCACCTCTGTCGTCTTTGTCTCCAGTGTACCTCCGGCGACCCCGACAACCCGCTACACGCCACCAACCCACTTGCCTCCGACTCCTACACCATTGCCGTGTCCACGTGAGCAAAACCCCTCAAGATATTGAGGGGATTGCTGCACCAACAACCACCCCGAACACCTCCACCACCTCACTCACCTTCCTCCTTCGCCAGCCCACCACGATCAATCTCGCTGCACGCCACCGCCACCATCACCTTCGCCATATTTGCACGATCATCCTGAGCATCTTTGACATGGCCGCGAGGTCGTATTCTTCTATTTCAGTTCAGACAGGAGCTCCACCGTCGCCACCTTTGTCTTCGATTCGTTCTTTAAGGTTGCAGTACTATTCTTCATCCAATCAAGCTCCAGGTGACGCAAAGCACTCTTAGGCATCCTCCTAGGTGGTTAACAAAAGCCCACACCCTCCGCAGTTGCTGCAATTGGAGAAGCTCCATCATAGTAGATGCACGAGAAGGGAGTGGGACGTTTAGTCCCACATCGTAGAGCGGCGCGGACCCTGTAGCGAATAAATTATTTTTGTGCTGAGGGCTTATCACCTCAAGCACACTGGGGCTGAGGTCCCCACACCTCGCTCACTAACCCAACCCAGCTCACTCCTCGGCTACTACCCAATGTCGGTACCCCTGGACCCGATATTGCTCATGCCCAGTTACCTGGCTACCTATTCGGTTATCTAAGAGAAGAGGAGGAAATTATGAGTGGGGGAGGGGGGGTTTTTCTCTTTAGAGAGGAGCCACGACCCTTAACCACTGTGAAGACTGGGCGCCTCTTGTGCGTAGAGAAAAGAGCAGCAGAAGGTGAGAAGAAAAGAGTAGTAGAAGAAGAAAAGATTCAAATAGCATAAGAAGGGCTGAAGGAAAAGATAGTCCCACATCGTTGGATTAGAAGCTGCAAGTGGAGATAAATTGAATTTGTGACCTGACCCGATTTCCCAAGCACATGAGGGGTCAGGTCCCTCCTCACATACGCCTCACACCTCGGTCACTACCCCATGCCGGTGACCTTGGTCCCTTGCCCAGATCCGATTACCCGCCTGGATACCCAATTATGGACTCGATTACGTGGGTTTCTGAGAAAGAGAAGAAGAAAAAGAGAGAGGGGGGATTTGCTTCAGTGAACCCCTCTCAACACTTAGAAGAATTTCAGAGGCTTTGCGCCCCTATTGTGCATGGCTACTGAGTCTCTCTGCTGAGGCTCAAGAAGGAAGAAGGAAAGAGGCCCTTAAGCCTCTTGACGGCAGTGTAGCAGGCTTCACTTAATCTATCTGATAGCTTATCTCTGTCATCTGAAGCATTTAATTCTGATAGTGGTTGTGCTTTTTATTCATATATTTGTGAGGTTTAAACTTAAAGGGAAATTTGGTGATTCAAATCATCATTTTACCCTAATCTTTTTGCACATTGGTATTTGGATCTATTGATAGATTTCTCTGAATTGTTCTTCTGGTCTTAATTTCTTATATTTTCGCTTAGAATTGTGATCTGTGAGAATAAATTGCCATTATTGCTCCTAGTGAACGACCTCATACTTGCGAGTTATAAATTTTAAGTGTTTAATGCGATTTTGTCATATACTATAACACATTTCTTAAAACATCGACGAATTCGCGCAAACAAGTAGTGATAGAGAGGAACTCATCATGGATACTATAACACATTTCTTAAAACATCGACGAATTCACACAAACAAGCAGTGCTAGAGAGGAACTCATCATGAAGGGTCAACTTTTGCTGAAGGAGACTACCACTCAACCCTTTTAGTGTTTTGGTATTAAGTAGTTTGTAAATCACTTTAGGGTATTTCTGATATTGTATGCAAGGGGGTTGAGTGAGCTATTGTAAGTGATCATAACAAGTTTCTTAGTTGTCTATAAATACGAACAGAGCCAATAAACTCCCTTTACTTCAACCTCATTGAGATGGTATCAAAATCTTAGCCACTACAACCCTTCTTGCCCCTCACTAGCCAATGCATGCCCTGCACCCACACAATTTCACCTGTTCATCCTTACATCACCACCTCTTTGATTCGGTCAAGAGAGATTCACCTCGTTCTCACTCAACTCATTGCAGTCATCCCTCTCCTTCAGTTTTTTTTTTTCGACGATCTTCTGAAATATAAGAGGCCCTCAATTTCTTTTTCATGACCAAATCTGCTGCAAGGGTTTCCAACAACACATTTATATCTTTGATTCCTAATAGGTCCCCAAATTTAATTCCTTACTGTCTATCAACTCATTAGGCTTTGCAATGTGATCTACAAGTTACCTTCAAGTATTATCACCAATCGTTTTCCCTCCCTTCTCCCTAGAGTTATCCCTCTTGAATAAGTGGTCTTTATGAAAGGTAGACCCATCTTTGACCCTACCACCTTTATCTTTGAATTATATGAATGTCTAGATCAGAAGTTTTTGGTTGCAACACCATCTTCTAGTTAGACCTCCGAAATCCCTACCATGGATTGAATAGGATGTTTGTTTGGTCTCTTTCAACATTTTGATTCTTTCAGGATAGTATCATCCTTCTCCAAACATTTGTCCAACATGAGGATTCCTCCATTCTTGTTGATGGTTTATCCACAATCTTCTTTCTTGTCTCTATAAATCTTTGTGACAATTCAGACCCCATCAATCAATCCAAACTAATGGGATCTAAGATGTCAAATAAGAATAGAAAGCACAAAATAGGATCGAAATCACCCAAAACAAAATCCTAAAATGTAAATAGTCAAACAAACCATTCATAAAGCGTTAAACTATAAAATCAGATAAAAGCTTACCAAAAGGTTATCAACTTCACAAATTTCATAACTAAAAGAAAAGAGAGACTATCTATTCATCCATGAACAACTGCTAGAAGACAAGAAAAAAAACTAAATGACTAGAATAAAGGACTCTCAAGGTCACGGGTTGTCTGCTGGTGCCGAGCTGGGTCTCATACTAGTTGCTCCATTTGTAGATGCTCTTAACTGCTCATCTATACCTTAGTATGGAGTCTAAGGACACATCTGCAAATGCTGTGAAATGCAGTATAAATAGAAATAAAAAATAAGAAGCTTAAAGATTGGGTACTAATTAATTAATTCGATTATTAATCGCCAATTCATTATTCTTTATTTCTAAATTATCACAATAAGTGTATTTCCTTCAATATTATAGTTATATTATCATAAATTAGTTCGTCTGATATGCTATTATAAGACATCTGGCACTAGAATTGGACATCTAATTATAGGCTGGTTTGTTCCTATTTTAACCATATCCAAACAGGGTTCTCGATCTTAAGTATCAGACATCAGTGTGGACGTCTATCTAGTGGCCTAGACGTCTAGAAATAGATTAAAATGTTGCTTTGGGAATCAAAAAAGCGAGATTTGCTTTTTGACAAATCTTTCCAAAGGATACGATTAACAGTCCATTATTAGACGTCCGAAGGCATGTCCTGACATCTAAAGGTGTATTTAATCATTAGGTTTAAAGAATGACAAAGGAAATTCTAAGTGCAGTCAAACAGTTGGCTTAAAGGACATTTGAGGTATGTATTGGATGTTTGAATAAGCCTATGGATGTCTATTTATAGGTTTTGTTGTCTGGAACCTAAGTGTTCAGATCGTTAAGGCAAGGCTATAAGCAATTGGTCATTTGTTATCATGATCAGATGATTTAAAGTTGAATATCTAGCGTCTGCCAAGTGTGTTGGTCGTCTGATATGTGTTTTGTGTTAGGTATTTGTTTTTAATTTTTTCTAAGTGTAGAGAGATTAAGTTAGCTATATGTATGTTATCTTTTGGGGCTCTTTACAACATCTCTAGACTCAATTAAAAAGAAGATTACAACATTTTGAAAGTGTACAATAAAAAGCCTAAGACCTATGACAAAATGCATCTTCATGCTCTTAATCATCTGTCTTAGAAATTCGTGAGAACTGCAATTATGTTATGACAAAAGAAAATGCTATTTCCATAATTTATTTCTTTTACTTTATTTTGTAAAATCATCAAAATATTATTTATGAGGGATTGAAGTAACAATCTCCTCCTTTTTGATGATTTTCAAAATATGCCTTTAGGATTTTATTTTCTCCTCCTAAATATTGTACTTAGTGATCTATACTGAATGATCATCATATCTTTCTTGATTAATATTTCAATTAATGATCCTAAGATTTTGTCTTCCTTTTTGAATCTCATCAAGAAGGGTTCCTAAAGGGGTTGAACTAAACTAGAACTGTTATACATTAAGCAAATATCATGAGTACAATATGTTTTTATAAATGAATATAGAAAATCGCATATTAGATATATAAGCAAAGTGTTTTGACAAAGTTTAAATGAAGGATGAAAGTAAACTAACTAGGGAAATGTATGTGCCCTAAGCAAAAACTAGCTATTGCTCCCATTAAAAACATAAGTATGGGGTCAAAGCCCTTAATACATTCCAACATAGAAAGAAAGAGAGAAATAAAGGAAATTACAACAGTTGGAACTAGAAGCAGAGTAGTCCTCTTGATTGTGGTGACGGTGACGTTGAGTGGCACTTATCCCATTTGCAGATTATGGACGTCGATGTGAAGTTCATTGATTTCTTATCGCATGCCACCCATGTATGTGTACATCTCACCGGTGTGCCGCATCAAAAGAGAAATGCCCACGGAGATGGAATCTATGGTAGGATCCCATGTCTCGTTAAAGCTCGATTTAAGAGCTTCTATCTGACAAGGGTGCTCAACATGGAAATCCAGAAAAGGTGGGAGTGGTTCTTCATTTACTGGCTCTTCTTTTGGCTTGAGATATTCCCTAAGAATGTGCATCCTGGCGGTTGTGGCCCAGTTGTAGGGCTCAACCTTTTTATCAACGGCCTAATCATCAATGGGAATCCTATGGCTAGCAGAGAGCTTGGATAAGATGTTCCTAAAAGGGAGAGAAGCCCCATGGTCCTCATTCATGACACGAATGATGAGACGATAAAAGTTGAAGGGGATGTGACGCACGGTGTCAAAAAGAAGCGCCTTGTGTTGGTGCGAGAAGTAATCAAAACCACTCGATTTGTTGAGAAGGTCCCAACCAAAAACACGAGAAAGTAATTGGGGAAGGGGTTTAAGAATCTTACAAGGTAGAGTACCAAGGTTTTCTTCATACTTAAGTAGAATCAATTCTTGGTTAATGACTTTTGAGTCATACTGCCTAAGAATGTCATTAAAATCATTCCCCTCATTAGAGATGTCAAAAAGTGTAAAAATGGAATCAGAGGTAATATGAATGTCGCGACCAAGTAGATGGGTGCGTAATTCAAGCTCATCATTGATGTAGTCTTCAACGATGTTAGCGTAGAATAGATGGACTAGGTCTAGGAACACACCAATACTTCCAACACCAGAGTGGAAATAATGGTCAAAATAATGAAATAGATGAAGAGTTTCAAAGTGTTCCTGTAGGTTTAAGTGTGCAAAATCATTCCACACAATGAAATGGGGACTCTTTGGCATTTGCGAAGCAACGAAACTGCTATCTAGTAATGTCGCCACACAATTGGTCAACCAAATAGGCAGAAGAGGAACCAAAAGAGCCTTTGGGTTGCTTCCTACGGGGAGGCATTTTGGGTAGGGTGGGTGGGTTGGGTTTTGAAGGTTGGGAGATAAGATACCTGCAAAAACAAATATACACACAACATCACATACAACACATGAAAAAAGCATTTTGTGTAGCAGTATGCCTTGGGGCACTACAACCTTCCATAGTCATATGAATGTGGCAATATACCTTTTGACCCAAGCCACTTAGATGACGACTTGAGTCATTTGAGGTGATACTCTTGCAATAAGAACATTTATAGAAGTGGGAAAACTAGATTGTGACCTTGATCATGGTCTAGGGCACCATTGCCCTAAATCGTGACTTAGGTTATGGTCTCTATGTTCAAGATTTAAGCCACAATAGCTGCACCACGAGCGATGGTTGAAATATCAAGATCTTGATAAGTGGATCGTTCAAAATTGAGATCAAAGCCTCACAAAATCATGGAATAGAAAGGGGCAAGGAGGTTATACCCACAGTGGAGCTCCCCCTGACGCGAGGAGGAGGAATAGGTAGCGTGGAGGTAGCATAGCTAGCCGTCGAATGTCGGATTGGCGACGTGGTCGTTTGGCGGCCAAAAGCAGCAATAGTAGCAAACTCGTTGGCTAATGATGTGGGTGGGATTTGGGGATTTTAGGTTTGATTGAAGTGGGTCCTTGGGGAGGACAAGAGAGGGGTTATATACCCCAAGTGGTCGGGCATAACTCCCCCTGGAGTTATGGAGATTTACTTCTCAAAACCACCCCACGAACGGATGCGAATGTGGATATTCCGTCAGTATCAGTCAGTGGGGTCATCAGACGTCGGGATTTTGAATGCGGGATTTTAACCCTTTCTATTTCGTTGACTAATTTCTTTCTCATACGACCAACATGACGTCTAATCCAAAATTTAGACATCTGATCTCTGCAGATAGACTTCCTTGGAAAGTGTCCAAAGCTGCAGGTTGTCATCTAAGTTTTCGATTAGATGACATCCTAAACATCAAAAACCACAATTAGACGTCTGATCTCTGAAATCAGGACTCCCTGGATTTGAACCGAAGCTACAGGTTGTCTAATTTTTGTCATCAGAAGAGGGTACAACGTATGAATAATAAATCAAACGTCCAATTTCTGAATCCAATAACTCTTGACTTCTGACCCTGATGCTAATTAACCATCAGACTAAATTTATCAGACGGCATAGGAAGACATCCGACCTTGGTGCTAGATGTCTGAAAGACACTCTTTCACAGATTTCTAAGTTTTATCTCATTTAAAAAGGTCGATGTTTGTACATATACCCAAACATCACTTTTTAAAACATAAGACATTTGGATGTGTCATCAGACGTCTGATATTGCACAAATTTGTGCATTTAATTTTTGAACTAAGTTTGAAGGATCTCTGACTTGATGAAGTTAAAATTCTTTCAATGTTCATAACAAACAAAAAATTTCACTAAGTCATTAAATTCTTCAAATATCAATTAGCTTACATATGCCGAGTTTTCTATGTATCGAATTAAATTGATCATAATTTAAAGGGTTTAGGTTTAGTAAAAATATCAGCCAACTGCAACTCAATACAAATAAATTCAACCTTGGTTTCTCCCTTAAGTACACTATCCCTCAAAAAGTGATGTCGAACATCAATATGTTTTGTAAGGGAGTAATGTACGAGTTTTTTCAAAAGGTTGATAAAACTAGTATTTTCACATAATATTTTTATCTTATTAAATATCAAATTGAAATCTTTCAAAGTATTTTTCACACATAACACTTGGGAACATGCTAGAGCGGTGACTATATATTCAGTCTCCGTGGTTGATAGGGCTACACTAGACTATTTCTTTGAGAATCAAGAGACTAGTGATTCACCCAAAAATTAACACATCCCACTAGTACTCTTCCTATTCGTGTGGCTACCTGTGTAGTCTGCATCGCTATATGTGACTAGTTTGAAATGTGTACTCCTAGAGTAAAATAGAACATATTCTGGTGTGTCAACTAGATATCTAAATATTCGGTTAACTGCATTTAAGTGTGATTCTTTGAGGTTTGATTGAAACCTAACACATATGCAAGTACTAAATAGAATTTCAAGTCTACTAGAGGTTAAATACAACAAAGAGCCAATTATGCTATGATAAAGCTTTTGATCTATGGGCATACCTAACTCGTCCAAGTTTAGGAAGGTTGTGACACTCACAGGAGTGTTCTTCCCTTTACTTTTCTCCATCTCAAATCTTTTCAGCATCTCCTTTGTGTATTTTGATTAGCACACAAAGGTCCTGAATTCGAGTTGAGTGATTTGTAAACCTAAGAAGTACTTGAGTTCACCCATCAAACTCATTTCAAATTATTTCTACATAATCTTAGAGAACTTTCTCCACATAGATTCATTAGTAGTACCGAAGAGAATATCATCTACATGTATTTACACTAATAAAATATTTTTTCCTTTTCATTTAATGAACAATGTAGAATCAGTTTCTCCTATAGAGAAGTTTGCACTCAACTAATAGTCTTTGATTCTCTCATACCAAGCTATAAGAACTTGTTTTAGATCATATAATGCCTTATTTAATTTATAGACAAAGTTAGGTTTATCATGAAACTAAAACAGGGAGGTTGTTTTACAAAAACTTCCTCCTTAATGAAACCGTTAAGAAAAGCACTCTTAATGTCCATTTGAAAGAGTTTGAGGCCAAGGAAGGTGGCATAAGCAAGAAGCATGCGAATTGATTCGAGTCGAGCTCCGAGAGAGTAAATCTATCAAAATCAATCCTTCTTCTTGGTTATACCCTTGTGCTATGTTGGAGTGGAAAATCTGCGCAAACGGAGTTGAGTTTTGGAAACCTGTTGTTGTAGTGCGATTTGCAATAAAAACTATCAACAAATAAATTTTACCGAAACTCGAAAAGAATTCTGGATTGAACACAGGGAGGCAAACGTTTGATTAAAAATCACGTTTGTTTTATTGTCACGAAGCAGATTAACTAGTCGAATTGAATCTAAACTAGCTATCTACTTAAAGAATAAATAATAAAAGAAAGAGAGAGAATATTACAAATAAAGAGAAAAGAGAGATAGAATAAACATGTATTTCATTACCATAGAGCAATGTTCATTACAACTACTTGCTACAACTACTTGCTACACTAGAAAGTAGGAAATCTACACTAGAAAGAGGGAAATCTATACTAGAAAGTGGTAAAAGAAGGTGGAGAGAAGTTATCCTCCTCGACGACTGCTTAGAGGATGAGCCGCAACGAAGGAGTGCCCGAACGAAAGTGGTGAGATGTGGGACGAAGGAGAATGATGAGGGATGAAGGAGAACGGGGCAAGACGATGTCGAAGCAGGATCTGCTTCCTGAATGACAGTGAGAGGACCACCGTGTGATGCTCCACGAACGGGGTGAGGTGGAAAAATTGTATTTTTAACTCTAATGGAGCATCTCAGGTTTGGGACATGCTCTTAGAACTTTGGAGGGGGTGAGAGAGGAGAGGAAGGGATGAAGAATTCGTATGGTAAGAGTCTCCTTTTATAGTTGTAGGGAATGAGGGCAATTAGGTCTTTTATGTTAAAAACATTAATGCAAGGGCCTTTAATGATAGATTTAAGCGTCACTAAAGGCTTGAACGTGGGCTTCGTGCACTCGCCCGCGCCTGCCGCTTCTACTCCTCGTGCCCAATGCCTATACACGTTCATGCATTTTCAACTGTCCGATCCTTGCATTCGACGACTTAAAATCGCACGCTCCTCATGCGTTAAGAGGTGACGCGGCCTCTTTCATCGCCTTTGGATCTAGGATCAACGGCCCAAAATCATGCTCTCATGCCTTCACAAATCACGCCTCCCGCTCATCTGATCTCGTGTGAGATCGGGCATCATCTTGCGTGTCTGGCTGATAGGTTGATCTATGCCGTTGGTGCTCAATCGAACGGCTCAATTCCATGCTCGTGCGCGAGAAGGAAGGGCGTCACGCTCGATTCAAATGCATGCCTCTTGCGTGAATAGTGCCCCGACCACTGTGTTACGTAGCGGTTTGAGCTGCATTCTTGAATTCCTCCATACACTCTCTCGACCATTGGATTTCAATCCAACGGTCGAGATCATCTGAACCTTCGCATTCAAAAGATGAGAGTGCCGCTTGGTGTGCGACGTGGTGTGTTCTCAACCATTGGATGGGCATCCAATGGCTGGGATTCATCAAGTGAGTGAAGAAGAGATGCTATAGCCGGTGCTGGGCGACTATGATGGCGCTACGTGGCGCCATCATGGTTGTCCATCTTCTGTGTCTTCTAGATGGTGCCACGAATGTCGGATTGGATCGATTTTCACACTGTTGGGCTGCGATCGTCGATCCTAACCCATCCGTGCAGTCGAATTTGTCATTTGATGTACATATTTACACCATTTTGGCCCCTTGACCTCTGATCTTTCTCGAATTGCATTTGATGCTATGGAAGTCTGATCAGGGCGATCTTGGAGTCGTTGAACTCCGATCATTGCCCTGATCAGATTCATACAGTTGGATCTTCAATCTGAGGCCCCGATTAAATGTCACCCTATCACCTGACCATAAAAAGGAGAAATTAACCTAAAATTTATACAACCTAACCTAAATACAAGATGACGCATGTTATGTAATATTTATAATATATGATGTAATTATATGTCTAAGAACATGCAAAAAAAGATGGTTTATGTGATATAAACATGTTTACATCACACTCCCATGCCTATCGTTTGCTAGTCCCTAGCAAAACTACATGCTATTTATAAAAGAATTAGGTTAGATTTCTTGGGCAATAGTTATTTTTCAATGCTTATGAATTTCAACTACGACCTGAACTACATAGACACAACAGCGCCTGGGTGTCTGCCAAAATGCAGACCGCCTCAAGCCCTCACCTTATTCAAAGAAGGATCTTTTTCTTCTTTTCTTTTTTTGGATTTTTGAGTTTAGGGTTTCGGAGCACTTGGTGACCTAGAAAAGAAATTCTGCCTAAAGGTGTATTTATTCGACTGGTAGCTTTCTCCCTACCTTTATTTTTATGGGGTCAACACAAGGGCAAACCCAGTGTATATCTCCCCGTCTTATTCTACTTCTCCGCTTCTTCATAAGTGCTTTGGAATTATATGTGCATTTCTTGAGTTGGGTTCTAGACAACCTATAATGGGCTGTTACCCACGATAACTTGCTAGCCATACTCGTGTGGTAAAGTGTGGCTTTTCCTTTTCTTTTCTCTTTTTCTATTTTTTTCTTTTCTTTTTTGGATTTTTTTTTAAAGTAGGTGACTTCCTTGATCTAAGATTTACCTAAAGGAAGCAGGAAAAGAATGGTCATGTGACTGGACTCTAGACAACCTACCAATGGGTTGCTATCCACGATAACTTACCAGCCATACCACCTTAGAAGGTTCATTATCTACCCAATTTTCGTTAAAATCGAAGAAAAGTGAGTCAGTGCAAATATTGTGCAGATGCTTAGACTTAAAATCCCCTCAAATTAGAGGGCGGTTGATAAGTCGTGTACTTATCACCCCAACTTATTTAACCAATTAAAATCTAAATTTAGAATGGCGAGGACTAGAGAAATAAGTCCACATTTTAGTGAACACCTGGGCTGATTAAGCCCAAAGACCTGAAGGGTCTAAGTGTTCAAATCATACAGTTTTATTCTCTAAGATTGAAAATTTTATAAAGCCCAAGTTCTCTTTACTAATTCCAATCTACCGCTTAGAGTTTTAAGAACACCTAGGTTGATTTGTGTTTGTGTTATTATGTGGTGGAATGAAAACTAATGGGTGGGAGGTGGGGGTAAACTTATAGACCCTTCAACAGCACTTTACTCCAATCTACTGCTTTTGCCTATCTCGAGAGAGTACCTGCAATCACAATAAGAAAGGAGAGAAGTGAGGTAAAAGATAAGTAAGGTGGGAAAATGCAAAAAATCAAAGAGCGATGCCTCCCTGGCAACGACGCCAAAACGTTGGAGTGAAAAATCTACGCAAACGGAGTTGAGTTTTGGAAACCCGTTGTTGTAGTGCAATTTGCGAGAAAAACCATCAACAAATAAATTTTACCGAAACTCGAAAAGAATTTCGGGTCGAACACAGGGAGGCGGATGTTTGATTAAAAACTGCATTTGTTTTATTGTCACGAAACAGATTAACTGGTCAAATTGAATCTAAACTAGCTATCTACTTAAAGAATAAATAATAGAAGAAAGAGAGAATATTACAAATAAAGAGAAAACAGAGATAGAATAAACATGGATTTCATTACCATAGAGCAATGTTCATTACAACTACTTGCTACAACTACTCGCTACACTAGAAAGTAGGAAATCTACACTAGAAAGAGGGAAATCTACACTAGAAAGTTGTAAAAGAAGGTAGAGAGAAGTTATCCTCCTTGACGGCTTCTTGGAGGATGAGCCTCAACAACGGAGCGCCTGGACGAAGGTGGTGAGAGGACACCACCGCAGGATACTCCACGAACGGGGTGAGATGGTGGAAAATTATATTTTTAACTTTAATGGAGCATCCCGGGTTTTGGACAAGCTCTTAGAGCTTTGGAGGGGGTGAGAAGAGAGGAAGAAATGAAGAATTCGTGAGGTAAGGGTCTCCTTTTTTGTATAGTTGTAGGGATTGAGGGCAATTAGGTCTTTTTATGTTAAAAACATTAATGCAAGGGCCTTTAGTGACGGATTTAAGCATCACTAAAGGCTTGAACGTGGGCTTCGTGCACTCACCCGCGCCTACCGCTTCTACTCCTCGCACCCAATGCCTACGCACGTTTGTGCATTTTCAGCCGTCCGATCCTCGCATCCGACGACTTAAGATCGCGCACGCCTCATGTGTTAAGAGGCAACGCGGCCTCTTTCATCACCTTTGGATCAAGGATCAACGGTCCAGAATCACGCTCGCACGCCTTCACAATTCACACCTCCCGCGCATTTGATCTCGCATGAGATCGAGCGTCATCTTGCACGTCTGGCCGATCGATTAATCTGTGCAGTTGGCGCTCGATCAAACGACTCGATTTCATGCTCGCGCGTGAGGAGGAAGGGCGCCGCACTCGATTCGAACGCTCACCTCTTGCGTGAATAGTGCTCCGACCACTGTGCTATGCAGCAGTTTGAGGCGCGTTCTTGAATTCTTCCGTACACTCTCTCGGCCATTGGATTTCAATCCAACGGTCGAGATCATTTGAGCCTTCGCCGTCAGAAGATGAGAGTGCCACTTGGTGCACGACGTGGCATGTTCTCAGCCGTTGGATGCGTATCCAATTGCTAAGATTCATCGAGCGGGCGAAGAAGAGATGCTGTGGCTGGTGTTGGGCAGCTGTGATGGCGCCACGTGGCGCCATCATGGCCGTCCATCTTCTGTGTCTTGTAGATGGTACCACGGATGTCGGATTGGACTGATTTTCACGATGTTAGGCTACGATTGTCGATCCGAACCCGTCTGTGCGGTCGGATTTGTCATCTGATGTACATATTTACACCATCTTGGCCCCTTGACCTCTGTTCTTTCTCGGACTGCATTTGATGCTACGGAAGTCCGATCAGAGCGATCTTGGAGTCATTGAACTCCGATCATCGCCCCGATCAGATCTGTATAGTTGAATCTTTAATCCGAGGCCCCGATTAAATGTCTCCCTATCACCTAACCATAAAAAAGAGAAATTAACCTAAAATTTATACAACCAAACCTAAATGTAAGATAAGGTATGTTATGCAATATTTATAATGTATGATGTAACTATATGTCTAAGAACATGCAACAATAGATGGTTTATGTGATATAAACATATTTACATCACAACCCCATGCCTATCTTTTGCTAATCCCTAGCAAAACTACATGCTATTTATAAAAGAATTAGGTCAGATTTCTTGGGCAATAGTTATTTTTCAACGCTTATGAATTTCAACTACGACTTTAATTGCAGAGACACAATAGCGCCTGGGTGTCTGCCAAAATGTAGACCGCCTCAACCCCTCACCTTATTCAAAGAAGGATCCTTTTCTTTTCTTCTTTTCTTTTTTTTTTTTTGGATTTTTGAGTTTAGGGTTTTGAAACAGCTTTCTACGGCCACTCAGCCCACCCAAGACTCGAAGAGAACCCAAAGTTCTAAGCATCTTTATGTGAAATGTGATAAACTCACTGATCAGCGATTAGAACGGACTTCGGGTTTCTAAGCCCTTAGGTGACCTAGAAAAGAAATTATGCCTAAAGGTGTATCTATTCAACTGGTAGCTTTAATCACGAGGTTTCTTAGGGTTTAATCTATGGTCATATGAGCTTTAATGACTAACAAGAGGGTTCATACAAACAGAAATAGGTTTTCACGCATTTCGAGAATTAACAGACACCCGAAATCCTAATTTCAGACCTGCTTAATAAATAGAGGTTCTAGTCAGGATAAAATTCATCTAAACCTTCTAAAAATCATAGAAAAATATTTCATAAGGTTTGGTATCCTTGATTTGACCATTGGAACCCATTTTGACCTAAAATAGAGTCTTAGACAGGAAGTTACCCTAATTTAGGTTTCTACGTAATTACCTAGTCAAACTTGGTCAAAACCAAAATCTGACTTCACCATTAGATTCCTTGGGTCCAAATTAGGTTTATACCAAAATTTGGGTCCAATCAGAGATCATCTTGACCTAGTTTGTATTTTGGTTCAGCTAGACTCTTCTCTCAAATAGCCCCTCAACTTTTGAAATCTATTGCAAAGACCCCCCTAACTTTGTCATCACTGTCACATCTAGTCCCTGCCACTATGGCTGTGTGAACATAGCTGCCGTCGACCTTCAATCAAGGAGTTCTCCTTGATTTTACGCTCAATCTCTTCCATAATTTAAAGGGGAACTCCTGAAGAAATCCTCTACAATCTGAGCTGCATCTTGGGCTCTGATTCTTGCCCAAAAGTTGATGCGAACGATTTGAAATAAAGGGTTTCCTTTTGTGCAAAAGCTACAAGCTTCTAAGGTTGGTTTCCAAGTTTGGAACGACCCCCTGAACCCTATAAAAGATCCCCTGATGCAAACCTCACCTCCTTAGCTGCCTAAATTCTTCACCGAAAACCCTTCTCTAATCATCTTCGACCGTACCTCCGACGAGCTTCTCTGTCCACCCTCTTCATCGGCCGCCATAGACCCTAGTCGGCCAATTCCTCTTCCTCAAGCTCTTCTGCCACTCCCAATAGCAGCGAGGGCCTCCTCCCACCTTCATCCTCACCGTTCTCCCTCAACAAAGAGTTCACATTCCACGATGCTGGCCATACCATAATCGGCGCCTCCCTCTCCCTCTATTATCTTTTCCTCCCTTTATCCCTCAATTTAACCCCCGACACCACCGTCCACCCGTCATCTTCCCCATCTCTGGCCGCACCTTGATGAGAAGCTCATCATGGTCTCTAATTCCCCTAATTAACTAGTCTTCCAAGTTAATTAGCTAAGAATACGTGAATATATGGGTTAATTATTAAATAAGGGATAAATAGTAAAGGACCTTAAATTAAGTTAAAAATATTTTATTATCATCCAATTAATATTATTAATTAACTAACTTAAGCATAATATACACGTAAGTATGTAATAACTTAAGTAACATTACTTAATTAAATAAATTAATCTAAAAAGGTCAAAAATGTAAATTCAAGGTCTAAATATAATAATTGCCTTAATTATAATCATATATAAAAAGTTGAAAAAAATCTAAATTAAAATAAACCTTGAAAACCTGAGTTTACATTTTGGTCCTTATATTTCACTTCAATCGGGTATTTATTTTCCACTTAGGTCTGTAGGTTTCACTGCAAATCAGTCCTTGAACTTCTTCTTCTTCTTCTTCTCTTCTTCACCTGACTGGATGGCTGATGACTGAAGGTGCACCCACCGTTTGATCACCGCCAATCTGACGTCATCTCTTCTTCTCTAAGCTCCTAGAGCTTGCGCTCACCATCCCATTTTCATCCATCGGTCTGGATGATGCTTATATCCTAATTTAGGGTTGGAGATAACCTCACTGGCGTCAGCGAAGATGCCGGTGGTTATCCTCCTAGCCACAATTGCATCCAGATTCCATCTCCTTCTCAGTCGCCGTCGACTATAAATACCCCTTGGCACCCCTGATTTCCAGTAAGTTGTCTCCCTTCCCTCTTCTATCACTGAGCTGACTCAATAGACTATTCACTTCGCAACTCTGACAAATTTCCACCACCTTATCCGACTTCCTCCATCCATTTTTATCAGCTTTGGAACTCTGCCGAAGTCAGCCGTGTCTTCTGACAAGCACTGACTAAGGAGCTTTCCTCTGCTTCACCTCACAATCGCCGTCGGAGATCTTTTGACAACCCTCTGATTTCCTCCTCCATTATGAGCCATCGATGGAGATCCTCTAACCCCTTTGTCTAGGTAACAGTAGACTAGGAGTAGGAGTAGGAGTAGGAGTAGGTTAGTTTAGTTAGTTAGTTAGGTAGGTTAGATAACCGTAATGTTAGATTTAGATTTCGTCTTCCTCGACTCTGGCGAGCTCCTTGAGCTTGTCAAAAGCATTAATTTCATCTTTTTAAGTCATTGATCATTCTTCTATCTTCCACGGTCATTTCTAACACATTTAATTACTAATCTGATCATTAATTCGCCTAAATCACTTCCACCTCCACCGACTACTGCTGTCCATGGTAGCAGTAGTTGACCTTATTTCCACCTTCATTGGATCCTTCATCACCTATTCATCACCTAAGGATCCTAGTTCTCACTATAATTTGATTAAATACCACATATAACTTAAATGCCTAAATCTAATTAAGCTCCTGAGCTCACTGTCAATGGCAGCTCAGGAGTAGTTGAAATTCTTAATTATATATATATTTATGTTCGCAAATACCTGTTGACCTATTTTGACCACTCAATTGAGTGGGAAAACAAGTCCTGAGCCTTAACCAACTTAGATTCTTTATGAAATGAATTCACTTTTAAATCTGTATTTTAATGATCAATTGAAGAAATTAACTTGATCCTGAGGTTCCTTGTGACCTTACGAAACTTTTCAAGTCATTAATGGCACAAATTCTCATTCTGTATACAAAATTCTCTTTTTCTGGACTCACCGGAGCTCCGGCGAGGTCCGATGAGTCAAAACTAGTCTTCAGCCTATAGAACTTGGTGTGAAGTTCCAGATTGATGAAATGAGAATTACTGATTGTTTTGAGAGTGTTTATTTAAGATTTTGATGTCTGGAGCTTGAGTTAGGTCTTCATCTTCTCCAACTCCGGCAGAGTTGGAGAAGTCTGCCAGTTAGTTTTGAGAAGCATTTAATAGGTCTAGAACCTTCAGTGCTGTGCACCGAAGTCATTTCTAAGCTTTAATCAATGTAACAACCTCTGGGTTATTATGATGAACAAACCACTTTAGAAGCTTAGGCAACGAGATTAAAACCCTAGAATCTTCAGTCAAAACACCTATTGAAAGGTCTGAGCATGTTTCTGAGATTGAAAGGAAGTTTGATGTTTTAATTTCCTGAGAAAAGGTTTAAATGAGAAAGTCAAAATTCGAGGCTTTCCAATCAACTCTGAGTTTGATTCTTCGATTCTGGATTCAATCTGACTAATTGATGAGTTTGAATTGATTCTAAGATGTCTATGAATGATTTTAAAGTGATTTGAGTGAGCTCTGATGTATAATTCGATTGGATTTCAATTTCCGCCAGTTTGGGTTGTTTTTGAACCTAAACTGATGGCAGTAAATTTTTGATGAGATTTGATTGTAAATTCTGCCCAGATGAGTTGGTAACAACCTATAGAAGTTGTTTTGATCAAGTAAACATGTCTTTAGTTGTCTGTTAGGTCATTTTCATGTCTGATAACACTTCTTGAAGCTTCCAGAGAAGCTTAGAGCTCTGGACACTTTCTGAAGCTCCTGAGAGCTTAATATCTACACCTGTAACTGCAAAATCATCCCTTGAACCCATTCAAAACATTAACTGGGAGTTAAAGTCCAGTCTGTGGACTTTATAATCATAAATCCATTTTCCAAGCCATTTTAACTGTATATAAATCAATATCTTCGCCCTTCAAATCGAGGAGAAAAACTCCCCTTTCATGTTAAATTGACAATACAATCTTGTAGAGAAACTCAAGAGCTTTCCAACAAGCTTTTATTCACTTGGAATGGAGCTCTGAGTTGTTAGGAATCGACGCTTGAAGTTTGCTCTACGAGGGGAAATGATAGTCCCACATCGGTTATTCCTGAACGGCCGCTTGGGTATAAAACTCTTTTGTTGTATAGGCAGTTCAGTCGACAGCGCACGGTGCATGGTGACCGATTGAGTATTGAATGAGCATTTTGTGTGTGGGTGCGTATGTGCTTGTGAGTGAGTGCGCCTGTGGCATGCGAATGTGTGGCTGTGGGAGGGCTTGTGCGAGGCCTGGGAGGCTGTGAACCGGTTTGGCTCGAAATTATGAACTGGAAAAAAAACTGAAATAATTGAATCAGGCTTGGACCTAGTAGGGTCTGGTCCCACCCTAAGGGTGTTGCGTATCCCTGAATGGTCCAAGCTGCCAACTAATAAACCTAATTTTTGGTTGAAGAGGAAAAAACTCGGTTCGGCTTAGAAGGAAGAAGTGTTGAAGGAAGAAAGGTTAAGGAAAGGCTAAGGAAGAAAGGTTAAGAAGGAAAGAAGGAAATGCTAAGGCTAAGTGCTGAAGGCTAGAAAGACTAAGGAAATGCCAAGGGAAGAAGGTAAGGAAAATTGCTAAGGTAAAGGCAGAAGAAAGTGCAAAGCAAGGAAAAGAGAAGAAAGGAGAAGGAAGACAGGAAGAGAGTTCGTAAGAGAAGGAACAGGCACTAAGAGATAAGGCAGAGAAGAAAGAAAGAGGAAGGAGAGAAGGGCTCGAGAAAGATAAGAGGAAAATAAGAGAAAGAATAAAGAAAAAGAAAAGGAAAGGATTAAGAAAAGATTAGAAGATAAGTGAAAGGAAAGAGAAAAGAGAAAGAGAAAGGTAAAGAAGAAAGAGAGAGAGGCTAAAGAAACAAAGAAAAGAAATGGTTTTAACTTCTTGCATTATTTTAAATTTCTTTTTGCTTTTAATGTTGTAATAAGGCATATTTCATTTAGAAAAACTTTATATTGCCTTAATTTCTTTGAAATAAATAGAAATTAACATGTTTACTTGTTTTTAAAGAAAGATCATCTGTGTAAATATGTTTTCTTATGGAATTTTGCATATTTCTTAAATTTAAATCATTAGGCAAAATTCATGTTGTTAAAACTAACTTAATTATACCTCCTACAAGTAGCTTAGACTTTGGTGAATTCTGAATAAGCTATATACCTCCCAGCGAATGACCTGAACTCAACTAGTTAAAAGAAATAAAATCTAAAATGTTAGGTTAACTTGACCCTATACTACACAACCAACATAAATTCGAGTTAACCTAAGTTACTTTCTTCTACACATAAGCACGATTAACTTAATTCACTGTGTTGAGGAGAGAACGCATTCACACCTCCGGCAAGGTTTCCCCGACGCTCCACTGCACTACACACCTTGCCAACAACCTCATACGTTTTTCCGCTCATCCCCACACAAAAGCCCTCAACCAAATCCACATTTCATCCACTCACGACCTCCACCGAACACTTCCGCCTTCGGGCTCCTCCTCCGACCTCTGCAAACCCTCATACTCCACCAAACTTCCCGAAACCGCCACGACCACCTTCGTCGTGCTTTGGCGATCATCTTGAGGTATTTTAATGTGGCCGTGAGGCCATCCTTCATGTTTTAGGTGTTCATTGTTGCCCTCCACCACTGCCATCATCTCCAGCTTTGTTCTTCAAGTTGCGGCCATGTTCTTCCCCAAAACTCACTCCAGGTGACTCGAATGCATTCCAAAAAGACTTCGAGGTCTCTGATTTGAAGAAATAACAGCTGGCACCACCTCAATTAGCCACACCTTCCACTTGCTGCTGCTGCTTGGATGTGAGGCGAAGACGCAGTGGGGATAGTCCCACATCGTGCATGAGCAGAGCAGACAGAACGCTTATTATGATTTCGTGAACTGAGCTATTCACCCAGTCATGAGCGGTCAGGTCCCTCATTACCCACTCACCTGCTAACCCGACCTACTTCACTCCTCTCCTGCGACCCATGCACACAGGCCTGGACACTGTTCGATACTCGTTTACCCAAATATGGATTCGATTTCGCTGGGGTCTATGAGAGAGAAGAGGAGGAAATTGTGAGAGAATGAAGGGGGGGTTTTACTCTCTGTTGCTATGTTCCATGCTGACAATTAGCCGTTGAGGCCTTGGTTCCCTTGTGCTTGTGAAGGAGAAAAAGAAGAAGAGAAGGGTCATGCCTCCGAAGAAGAGAAAGAAGAGAGAAGGCTTATGAAGTAAAGAAGCAGAAGAGAAGAAGAAGAAGGGAAGCTGAAGAAGAGAAATAAAGAACAAGGATTTGAGAGCCTTGATCACTTTAAGTCATCTGATTGACCAATCTGTTGTTTGATTGAGCATTACTTAAATTACTGTTGAATGATTTAAGTATTATAGTTTATAATTTGAATTCTGATTGAGTAATTGTATGCATGCTTAATTAAGAGGATTAGTGGTGATATAAATCACCATTGTTTCTTATTCTCTTTTCTTTTTGTTCCTTACAATCTCTAGATACATTTGATTTTATAGAATAAATAATGCGACAGGTTATTATTCATTGAATATCTACTTGAATGCTCAATTAATTGTGCTCATTAATTTTGAATGTGATTAATGTTGTAAATTCCACATTTACTCCCTGTGTTCGACCTTGGATTCCATTTTAGATTCTAAGCCATAAATTTTATCTGTTGATTGAGCTATTTAGGAGTGTGCTATGATGACGAAACATTAAACTCCTAGCTGGTTTGATTTAACAATTTGGCATCATTGCCAGGGAGCAACATGCAATTCACACATTAGTCTTATATTTATCTATTGTTATCTGAGCACTAACTTGCCCTATTTAATTTGATTGTGATTTTATGAGATACATCACGAGGAGATCTTCCACGCAAATCAACCACTCTTGGAGTAGGTAAACTCCCTCTTCTTCCCTTATTAATCTCTTAATCTTTGGAAGATATAAAAAAGGAAACAAATCAATTAGGAATCACCTTCCTTATTTTCATAGTAATTTTCATTCAAAAGGCAAGTTTCTTGATTTGTAAATTCAAAATCAATATCTGATTGAAGCTTGAGACGATTCTAATTAGATATTCCCCTTCATGATTTCCTGTACCTACTACAGATTTACGCTTAATTCTGATCATCTTGGACTACTCACCTTCTTGTTTAAGTCCAAGGTGTACATCTTGAGATTAAAGTGGACTTGAATAGAGCCAATTAGGGTTTCTACATTAGGATTTTGAAGTATTAGCTCACATTTTACCTACAAAAAAGGAAATTTACCCTTCCGCATTTGTGTGCCACCCAAACCCTTGCTTAAAAAGATCTAACTAGAAGAACCCTAAAATCAGGCTCTAAATCTGACTTGAACCGTAAAATCATGAACCTAACAACCTGAGAGTCAATTTAGGGTAATCTTTAGGTCTTGACTTAGACTTCATTTTACATCTTTTAGGGCAGGTCAAGTGAAGTTGGTCTACTTTGTAGGCCAATCAACCTCCAAATTAGGTCACAAATTGAATTAACTTCTAATCAAGTGAAATCCAAGGCACAAATTAGGACTAAAATTGGTAGGCTTAAGTCTCAATTTACATATACCTGTCTACTTGGAACCACGTGGTAAGGAAGGTCGGGTAGGGGAAACTGTGTAACCGGTGGGGACGCTTGTTTGGGCGATAAATCGATATTTTAAAATAGCTTCATTGTAATATAGCTGAAATAGTGCGCAAACAAATAAACTCGAATGAAAGTTCGAGGTCGAACACAGGGAGCAATATGGTAATTTCAAACTCAAGATCACAATTCGAATAAAAAATATAAGAGATTGCAACAATAATAATGTCAAGTATCAATGTGCAAAAAGAATGGAGTAAAATGGTGATTTGAATCAGCAATTACTCCTCACAAATCAACAGTATCAACAAAGCCTCAAATATATGCAATCAGATGATCTAGGCTTGTATCAGGCGGCTTAAACAGTTTGGTGCTACAGTGCTGCTTCCTAGAGACTCAAGGGTCTCTTTTCTCTGCTCTGTTTCTTTCTCTTCTTCCTTCTTTCTTTCTTTCTTTCTTTCTTCTGACTTAGGTCTTCTCCTCTTCTTCATGCCTTAGCCTTCCTTCTTTCTTTCTTTCTTCTCTGTGCAGCTCTCCTTTTTTAACTCTTCTTCTTCACGCAGAGGGGGAGGATTCCTTAAATTTGGCTAAGCGTCAGCCCAAACCTTCTCAGAGCAAAACCCCCATTCCCCCCACATACGATCCTCTTTCTCTCCTTAGGTCACACTCTTCCAGAGCCTCCAATAGTACCAGGTTATCGAGTTTCGGACCTAGAGCGCACCTGGGTCCAGGGCTCTAGGCGTGACCACAGTCGAGGAGTGAAGTCAGGTTAGGCAGGTTAGGTCTGCGCTAGGCCCGCGGGGGATGGGTCACGGGCGAGGAGCAGGTGAGTGGGTGAGCGGGGGACCACACCCCCTAAGTGTCTGAGGAGATAAGCCCCAGACACTTTTTCCTCTTATGCGGCTACAAACGACTTTCAACTTCTGAGGTGGGACTAAAGTCCCACCTTTCTTTGCACATTCGCAGCAGCAGGGAACTCGTCCTCAATTGGGTCAGCTGCTAAGGGTATCTCCCACAATTGGAGACCTAGGCATGTGCACATGATGACTCCGCATGGTCTGGAACCAAGGCCTGGAGTGAAGGAGACCTATAGCGAGCTTGAAGCTTACTTGAAGCAGTTGCAATGGCGGAGGGGTGCTGGAACTTGAAATCCAAGAATACTGGCACTAAGCCCCAGTTAAAATGCTCTAGAGGATCGTTGGTGGATGAGGAACACGGTGGTGGTGGTTTTGTAGCATGGGACTAGGTGTAGTGGCCGGGCGAGGTCGGGAACGACGACAAAAAGGTGGGTTGTTCAGGGGTGAGTGTGGGTGAGCGAGAGGGTGAAATAGGAGAGGGGTTTTGTGCGAGAAGGTGAGGTGGAGGCTTT
This sequence comes from Thalassia testudinum, assembly GCA_037157565.1. Taxonomy (NCBI): domain Eukaryota; kingdom Viridiplantae; phylum Streptophyta; class Magnoliopsida; order Alismatales; family Hydrocharitaceae; genus Thalassia; species Thalassia testudinum. Next base: position 8,614,735 of record JAZHRO010000058.1, on the reverse strand, counting down.
GGGCTTGTCGACGAGGTGGATGGAGGTGCGTAGCAGTGGAAATACTTCGCCGGAGGAGTGGCCAGAACGGAGGACGAAGAAGGTGGTCAGTATGATGTGGCGATCGAAATGAAGTGCGGTTGGTGTGTAAGGGGAATAGAGGAACTATGGAACTTATCTAGGTGATTGGCGAGTGAAGAGAGGCAGAAGCAATGTCGGTTGTGGTATGGCCGACGCTGGAGACAAAGGTGACTCCGGTGACAAGGAAACGACGAGGAAGACGGAGGGAGAGACGCCCGATGGTGCGGTGTGGCGTGGAGGAAGGCAAGGAAAATTAATTTGCCGTTGGTATTGCGGACGGACGACGAGGGAGGTTAGAGGGGATCGCCGAAGCTCGAGGAGCCTTTCGGTCGGGTGAGGAGAGAGGAATTTAGAGGGGATCCCATCGAAATCGAGCTTGAGGAGAACGGTTTGATCTAGAGGTCTTTTTATAGGTCTTTAGAGGAGGTTTGGACTTGGGAAGCAAGCTTCCCAAGCTTGGAAAGCTTCACCGGAGTTGAGAATTTTTTGATTCCCAAATCTCTCATGCATTCGCATGAGAGATTGGGAAGGTTTTGGAGCGTGGGATTTGGCTCAAAAGGAAGGGAATTCCTTGACGAACTTCCCTTTCAAATTTTAAAGGGATTTGTCAAGGAGTCAAAGAGTTCTTGCCAATTTTAGGTTGTCGGTGCTTGTAGGAATAGGATTAATGGTGGTAGGGACCTATTTTTGAAAATGATGACAAAGTTAGGGGTCTTTTTGTAAATATTTTGAAAGTTAAGGGCATAAATGTAATCAGACAGGACCAAGTTGCAAACTAGGTCAGGACAATTTTAGCTTGGGTCCAAATTTTTGTACAAACCTAATTTGGACCTAAGGAATCCAATGGTGAAGTTGGACTTTGGTTTTATTGCGTTTGACTGGATAATTTATGCAAAACTCAAATTAGGGTAAATGTCTGTCTGAGACTCTGTTTTGGGCCAAAACGGGTTCTAATGGTCAATTTGAAGGTACCAAACCCTAGAGAATATTTTTATATAAAGTTTAGAGGGTTTAGGTGAATTTTATCCTAATCAGAACCTCATTTAATTAAGCGAGTTTATTTTTAGGGTTCCAAAAGTCATTTAATTCTCAAAACACGTGCAAATCCTTTTTTGTCTATTCTAACCCACTTGTTACCCTTTTAAGGCTATTTGACCCTCAATTAACCCTTGAGAAAACTCGTGGTTGTACTGTATTCAAGTCATGATGGTAAAATTACAGCTTTAACCCTGGTTTCTTGTCTTTGTCTCAGAATGCTAATGCATTGAATTATGACCTTCAGAAGGTTATGTAGGAGCATTTAAGGACTTAGTCAGATCAAATTGAGCTAGTTAATGGCTCATGGTGGTGTTCCCATCATACCCCCATGGCTAGCTTTTGCTAGTCCCTTAGCAAAATTTCAAGGGATTTACTCGAATTCTAGACCACATGTTTCTTTATGCCCAGACTCTGATGTGTGCTTTCTTTTGTAGATTAGGTCAGAATGCCAATAATAGGTCTAGAGGTACTTAAGTATCAACCAAGATCTAGACCTGACCAGCTAGCCTCAGTCTACCGTGAAGGTTTCTAAGACCCATAGGAACTAACCTAAGGTTCATTGAACTCCAAGGTTAAAGCACCCGTGCTTATAACATATTTTAGCCCAGGTTCAGTTTGCAGTGTGTTTTTGTAAGAGACAGAAAATTTTTTCTTTATTTTTGCAGAGTTTTCTCTCTCTTTTCTTTTTATTTCTAGCCTTGGATTAGCTTTACAACATGGTTTGTATCGGATTCTTAGTTCCTACCATCAATCCTCGCAGGGTCCCTAGCAATCGATGCTTCTAGAGAGCACCGCCCATGGTAACCCCCAGAACCCTGGCTTTCGAGATTTCGAGATAATCTCGCCCATGGCGTTCTGTAGCTAAATCTAGACCTTGGCAATCGACATTTCGTGATAATGCTACCTATGGCATCTGAACAAGCACAAGGTACTTACATGCCCTTGGTAGGATATTTAGATATCCTAGGAGACAAGCACCGAGGAGACGATGTGTTATTGTGCATCTTTGAGGGGAATTCCCACCTCTCTGCATCGGGAACTCGTCCAAATCAACTTGTGTTGATCAGCCGCTCCTAATCTAGGTAACCTTTTCAGAACAGATTTAATGCATTTGCATGATTTTGATACTTAAGCACACTGAACCAGACTGTGTGTGGATTGGGGTGCTTAGGTTATCGAGTCCCGCAAATCACAGGTCAGTTAACGAGGCCAAATAATCCCTAAGCCTTAGACCTAATACTTAAGCTTCGCATTTTCCCCAACCTCTTGAGGATTATCCAGATCTTAACGGATACTTGAATTTTTAAGCCAAGGATCTAACCCAAGAGGCCTAAGATCAGCTTTCATACTAATCTCTTTTGTCTGTTAGCACTTTTTGTCTTTCATTTTCTTTCCTTTTGATTTGGTCTAGAATTGAGTCAATTCCTTAATCTTTTACTAATGATTATCTCTTTTTCTTTTCTTTTTAAATTATGCTCCTTTTTTTATCTCCTCCCCTTTTCTCCTCGAAAATGATATGCAATCAGTTCACTCAAAATTTCAACCCTTCTCCTATTTTTGTTCTGTTTCAATTTTTTATTTTTTTTGGTTTTTGGATATGTGATTTTTTTGATCAAACCCTTTCTTGTGAAGTGATTTTCATAGCATTTTGCACTTTAATACCCCCCATGCCTACGATTTGCAATGTCATTGTAAATTAGCTAGGTTCGAGTTTAGCTTAGATCATTCATTAGAATAGGTTTTGGATGGGTGGATGGGTCGGGATGACTATTACAGACGATTTCAAGCTCGGGTACTGGTACCAGAGGTGGAGTCAGCTGTTCTAATGGATGAACCCTAAAGTGCAATATGAGTTCAACATAGGATGTGTCAAGAAGGGTTTTAGGCTTTTCAAAAAGATGACGGGCTACCTCCCATTAAGCGATGAGTTTAACGCCATTAGCCGAGTGCAATAAGCTCAGAGAGAATGGAGATCAAAAGATACCTCAGCCATGTTTGTATCAATGAGTTTAATGAACGGCTTAAGTCGCTGACTGTTCATGACAAAGGGTTCTGAATCAAGGCTGGGTTGGTTGATTTCTATGGCTCTATTTCCAAAGATTCATCTGATAAGATATGGTCCAATCCATTTTGATCTGAGTTTTCCTGGGAACAATTTGAGTTTGGCATCAAAGAGTAGGACTTTTTGACCAGGGTGAAAGATCTTTCTAGATATGTGCTTGTCATGAAAGGCCTTAACCTGCTCTTTGTAAATTCGTGAGTTCTCATACGCATCATTGCGTAATTCATTGATCTCACTCATTTGAAGCTTTCTGTGGGTTTCTGCCTTAGAAAGATCTAGATTACACTTCCGTATAGCCCAATAGGCTTTGTGCTTCAACTTGACGGGGAGGTGACATGCCTTCCTGTACATCAATCTGAAAGGAGACATGCCCAATTTGGTTTTGTGGGCAGTCCTATAGGCCCACAAGGCTTCTGGAAGTTGGGACGACCAATCCTTCCTGTCAGGTCGGACAATGACCTGAAGGATTTTCTTGATCTCCCGATTCGATAGCTCAGCTAGACCGTTAGTTTGGGGGTGATAAGGAGTAGAGATTCGGTGCGACACCCTGTATTTGGTTATCATTGATCTAAACTGAGCATTTGTGAAATGGGTCCCTCCATAAGAGATAATGGCACGTAGAATTCCAAACTGAGAAAAGATGTTTTGATGAATGAATTTGATCACCATCTTATGATTGTTGGTTCGGGTTGAAATGGCTTTGATCCATTTGGACACGTAGTCAACAACGAGAAGAATGTATTCGAAGCCGTCCGAAATAGGGAAGGGTCCCATGAAATCAATCCCCCAGATGTCAAAGATTTTGCATACAAGAATCGGCTGTAAAGAAATCATATCGCGGTGGCTCATGTTGCCCAAGGTCTGGCAACGAGTGCATGCCTTACAGTGATCGTATGAGTCATTGAAAATCGTGGGCCAATAAAAGCCACACTGGAAGACTTTTGCTATGGTTTTATGTTCGGAAAAGTGTCTGCCGTAGGCCTGGTCATGGTAGAAGGACAAAATGTCTTGAATTTTCGCTTCCGGGACACATCGTCTGATGATCTAATCAGCACCAATGAGGAAGAGGTACGGATCTTCCCGCATGTAGTATTTGGCATCGGAAAGTAATTTGTCTTTCTTGGCCTTCGGCCAATCGGACAGGATCTGATGTGATGCCAAGTAGTTTACTTGATCAGCAAACCAAGGAAGTTCTGTACTAATAGTCAGGAGGTGCTCATTGGGAAAATGTTTTGTGATGGGTCCGGAAGGGTTGATACTTTCAGAAGGAAGGCAGGATAAGTGGCCAGCTACCATGTTTTGCTTTCCTGCTTTATCACGAATCTCGAAATCAAATTCTTGCAACATCAAGATCTAGCAGATTAGTCGAGGTTTTGTGTCCTCCTTCGTAAGGAGGTGCCTCACTGTAGTGTGATCTGAGTATATGATAACATTGGAACCCAAAAGATATGATCTGAATTTTTCTAGGGCAAATACTACGGCTAACAACTCTTTCTTAGTAATTGTATAGTTACGTTGAGCCTTGTCAAGTGTTTTGCTAGCGTAGTAGATGACCACGGGTTTCCCGTCTATTTTCTGCCCAAGTATCACTCCTACAGCATAATCAGATGCATCGCACATGATCTCAAAGGGTTGAGACCAATCAGGAGACTGCAGGATAGGTGCTTGGGTAACTCGATCACGCAAGCTTTCAAATGCCTGAGTGCACTTCTTGGAGATTTCAAAAGGGACATCCCTAAATAGAAGATTAGTGAGGGGGCGTGCAATTTTTGAAAAATCGGGAATGAATCGACGGTAAAAACCAATGTGTCCTAGAAAGGATCGGATGTCTTTGACCGAGCTAGGTATAGGGAGTTTGGAAATTAGATTCACCTTGGCTCGATCAACCTGGATGCCTTTTTCAGAAATGAGATGTCCCACGACAATTCCCTCAGGTACCATGAAGTGGCTCTTTTTCCAGGGAAGAACCAAGTTCATGTAATTGCACCGCCTAAGGATTTGGACCAAGTCAGGAGGCAATCGTCAAATGATTCACCAAATATCGAGAAGTCATCCATGAAGACTTCAAGGTATTCACCTACCATATCTAGGAATATGGTAAGCATGCACCTTTGAAAAGTAGCGGGCGTATTGCAGAGACCGAACGGCATCCTTCGAAATGCGTATGTTCTGAAGGGGCAGGTGAAGATGGTCTTCTCTTGGTCCTCAGGATGGATTGCAACCTGATTGTACCTGGAGTACCCGTCCAAAAAGCAAAAGAATCGATTTCCCACTAGTTTCTCAAGAATCTGATCAATGAACGGTAGTGGGAAATGATCCTTCTTCGTGGAGGAATTGAGTCCTCTGTAATCAATGCAGGCTCTCCACGAGTTTGCTATACGGGTCGGTATGGTTCTCCAATTTCAGTCGTGATGACGGTGAGCCTTGCCTTCTTAGGCACAACTTGGATTGGACTCACCCACCAATTGTCTGAGATCGGGTAGATGATCCCTGCATCTAACCATTTGATGATCTCCTTTTTCACGACATCCTGCAGGTTTGGATTTAAGCGTCTCTGCATTTCACGGGATGGTCGTGAGCCCTCTTCAGTGTATATGTGATGTGTGCAATATGAAGGACTGATACCAATCAGATCATCGAGAGTCCATCAAATGGCTTTCTGATGCTGCTGGAGAATAGAAATCAGGCGTGTTTCCTGATCAAGTGTGAGTCGAGAGTTGATAATCACAGGAAATGTCTGATTGGAACCCAAAAAGATGTATTTGAGATGATCGGGAAGAGGCTTTAATTCCATAACTGGGTTGTTAGTAGCAACAGGTGGTTCAGAGTGGATGTCAGGGGCAACGGAAGGAGCTATAGGTGTGTTTAGGTTGGGTTCAGACACCTTTAGTTGCCGATTTTGATTCTCTTGTGGTTGATCAGAAATAGTCGATTTTTCCTTGATACACAGGTCGTCAACCACAGCCTCGATATCGCAAATCTGTTCTATAACTCCACAATTAATTCCCTGTTGGGCCTTAAAGATGTCGATCTTTAGTGTCTTTCCCTCAAATTTGAATTCAATTTGGCCCTTCTCATAATTGATATTGGCCCTAGCAGTGGCCAGAAAGGGTCTCTCTAGTATGATCGGTGTATTCTTCACATTCTTGGGAGCATCCATGTCGAAGACAATAAAATCCACTAGAAAATAGAAACCATATACCCTAGCTATGACATTCTCAAGAATTCCTTTTGGTGACTTAATTGATCGGTCAGCTAGCTGTAAAGTCATTTATGTCGGTTTAAGCTCGGATTCCTCAAAGTAGTCTAGTAGGGATGTAGGTATCAAATTTATGGAGGCTCCTAAGTCTAATAAAGCTCGATTGAATTGTATATCATCGATTGCACAGGAGATTAGAGGGGTGCCTGGGTCTTTTCCCTCAGGCAAGAGTTTGCTCAAAATGATGGAGCTGGCTTGCTCCGACAGTACAATCGGGTTCCCGCCTTTGGTTTGCGGCTTACGCTTAGGTGTACACATGTCTTTCAGAAATTGTGCGTAAGCCGGTATGTGGCGTATCGCATCCATCAAGGGGATGTTTATATAGACCTGCTCAAAGAGCTTAACCAGGTCCTCCTCAGGTGCCACGCGTTTGGCTGTCCTTTTTCCCTTGGTCAAAGCCTCGAGAAATGGAACCTTAGATGGTTCCTCTAGAATTAGCTTAGGCTCTTGATCTGGGATGGGTGTGTCTTGGATGACTATCCTAGGGTTAGGGTTTGTATTACTAGGCTGGGAGTGGCTTGAATAAGGTGGGTCCTGTGTTGCTTTACCAGTACGAGTAGTAATAGAATTCAATCCCGCTTGGTTCTGGTTTGGATTGGGCAAAATAAGTGTTTGCTGCTGAAACCTGAGTATGAAGTTGAAGCATCCATCTCGTCAGGTGATGGGGTAGAAGGGGCCTGATAAACAAAGTGAGCTTGGCCCTGATTTAGGTTCATAACACTCCTCTGGTTTGACACATTATTTGGGTTAGGAAGAGGCTGGGAAGGAAGTGCACCAGGCAGGCGAGCACTTACCAGTTGGGCTAGTTACTTTCATAGCTTAGAGATCTCTTCTTTGTGTTGTTTTTGCATGTCAACCAAGGTCTGGAGAATTAGAGATGTATGATCTTCTTTGGGTGGTCCAGATTGGAAGCTTTGAGTGGGCCTTGGTTGGGTGGGCTGATAAGGTCGCAGAGCCTGTGGTCGGGGTTGGAATTGAGATCTTAGATTCGGGTTATTACCCGACCACAAAAAGTTAGGATGATTACGCCATCCAGAGTTGTAAGTGTTGGAGAAAGGATTATTCTGGATGGTGTGAAGATCCTCGCAGGTCTGAGGAGCTCCGAGATAATCAGGGTTTGGGGGTTTAGAGTTTCCCCAACTAAGGTGGCCTGACCTGGAGTTGCCTCCGAAGCCATAATCAGACGGAGGTGGATATGCATCCATCCCTGAGGAGTGGTAGATGTTGTGCACAACCTCCCTTCCCGTGGGCGAGTGCACGTATGTGCCTTGAGGTGCAGAGGTGGATTTGTGTAGATGACGAGTGATGTTGTCCACCTTCTTCTCGATAATGGAGACCTTGTCTAATTGACTGGCTACCAACTTCAAATCAACGGATGTTGAAACACCTGAGGATTCGTGTACCCCTAGATTATTTGTCAATGTGCCGATGGACGTCCGGTTGTACACACCCAATGACTCATTGTTCAGGGAGTTCTTGAACATGTTTTCGAGAATTTCCCAGATCGTGTCTTCATGCTAGCCCATGATGCTACCACCATAGGTTGCATTGACAAAGAGCTTGATATCCTCACGGAGTCCATGGTAAAAGGATTAGACTTGTTCCCACTTTAGAACTCTGTGATGGGGGCACTTACGCATGAGATCCAAAAAGCGGTCCCATGCTTTGTGTAGAGATTCGCCCACTCCTTGGGAGAAGTGCGTGATTTGGTGCCGCATTGTGTTGGTACGACCGATGGGGTAGAATTTTTGCAGGAAGGTGATTTGAAGTTCTCCCCATGTGTTGATCGTGTGTGGTTGAGTCTGAAACTAATGAGCGGCTTTGTCAGCCAAGGAGAATGAGAAGAGCTTTAAGAGTAATCCATCTTGATTCTGTACATCTGCCCCAAAGGTGTGGGCCAGATGTTTCAAGTTCTTGATGTGCTGGAAAGGATCCATGGAGTTCAAGCCATGAAATTTTGGAGTCATATGAAGCATGCTAGGCTTGAGATCTACCTCGGGTCCTCCCGTGGGAATGATGATTTGGGGTTCGATCTCCATCGCTGCGGGATTATAGTGATCTCGCATTTGAGGATGCGGCGATGGGTTAATGATGGCATTGATTCAATTTTGGAAGTCATGGGATTGTTGCTCAAGATTAGGTTGTTCTTCTTGGTAATCCATAGCTGATGAAGGGGAAGTAGGTTCTGAATCAGAGGATATGTCAATGTGATCAGGTTGTTGCACAAACACGGAAGTCGAGGCTCAACCTCGACGAGAGTCGACATCTAATGGAGGCCTCAAGAATGGTCTTAAGGAACTCCTCGCAAACATGCACCGATGGATTAGATTAGAGAAAGAATATAATGGACCCAATCAAGACACTCAACAATTTTGGATGACTATAGAGGTTCGGGGCAGATGATACCCCTTAGTTAGAAATCCATCCACCTGAGAATTACCTGGGCAACCAGAGAGGGAGAGTCTCTCAAAGACCCCTACATAGTAGAGTGTCCCCACAAGTTACAGGGTTTCCCCCACCCGACCTCTCTTGTCACTGATGTTCCAGGTAGACCAGAATGGGGGCTTGACCTCTTAAGTCTACCAGATTTAATTAAGAGCAAGGGTGCTTATAATTTCACTTGAACTTTTAAGATGTTTTTGTGAGAAAGTGACCTAATTTGAAGATTGGTTAACCCAACAAGGTGGGTCAACTTCACCTGTATTGTCCTTTTGAGAAATTTAGGTCCCTCTTTTAGTGTTCAAATGAATTTAAGAGCCTGATTTTAGGGTTTTCTTGAATACATCAATTCAATTAAGGTTTAGGCACACATTGTTTGGAAAGATCAATTCTTGATTAAGCAAGTGTGTCTCTAAAACCCTAAACTGGAATCCTTAATTGGCTCTGATTTGGTCCAATTTTAATTTGTCAAAAATGTGGTACGTAGGGCTCAAACAAGAATGTGATAACCCTAGATACCTTAGCTTCAAATGGGTGCATAGATCAGGATTTGGATGTTGTCTAAATAGAATGTATCAAATCAAACACTTGATGATTTGTCTAAGAATAGAATGCAAGTAGCCCTAATTGATTCTTTTCTTTTTTAGCTTTTTCAGATTCAGGGGGTCAAAAGAAGCTAGATGGAGTTTACTTTCCCTGGAGTGGTTGATGCGTGGCTGATCTTCTTGTAGTGAATCCCCTAAAATAGATCAAAGTCAAAAGAGATGTAGCAAGTTAGAATCCAACCTGATATTGCAATCAAGAGATCTGAATTGCACGTTGCTCCCTAGCAATGGCGCCAAAATGTTCGAGCGATAAATCAGTGTTTTGAAATAGCTTTGTTATAATATAGCTGGAATAGTGCTCAAACAAATAAACTCAAATGAAAGTCCAAGGTCGAACACAGGGAGCAATATGGCAATTTCAAACTCAAGATCACAATTCGAATAAAAAATATAAGAGATTGCAACAATAATAATGGTAGGTATCAATGTGCAAAAAGAATGGAGTAAAATGGTGATTTGAATCACCAATTACTCCTCACAAATCAATAGTATCAACAAAGCCTCAAATATATGCAATCAGATGATCTAGGCTTGTATTAGATGGCTTAAACAGCCTGGTGCTACAGTGCTGCTTCCTGAGACTAAAGGGTCTCTTTTCTTTGCTTTGTTTCTTTCTCTTCTTCCTTCTTTCTTTCTTTCTTCTGACTCAGGTCTTCTCCTCTTCTTCATGCCTTAGCCTTCCTTCTTTCTTTCTTTCTTCTCTGTGCAGCTCTCCTTTTTTAACTCTTCTTCTTCATGCAGAAGGGGAGGGTTCCTCAAATTGGACTACGTGTCAGCCCAAACCTTCTTAAAGCAAAACCCCCATTCCCCTCGCACATGATCCTATCTTTCTCTCCTTAGGTCACACTTTCCCAGAGGCTCCAACAGTATCGGGTTATCGGGTTTCGGACCTAGAGCACACTCGGGTCTAGGGCTGTGGATGTGATCGCTGCCGAGGAATGAAGTCGGGTTAGGCGGGTCAGGTATGCGCCAGGCTTGTGGGGGATGAGTCACGGGCGAGGAGCAAGTGAGTGGGTGAGCGGGGGACCTCAACCCCCATGTCTCTGAGGCGATAAGCCCTAGACATTTTTTCCTCTTATGCGCCTACAAACGACTTTTAGCTTCTGAGGTGGGACTAAAGTCCCACCTTTCTTTGCACGTTCACAGCAGCAGGGAACTCGTCCTCAATTAGGTCAACTGCTGAGGGCATCTCCCTCAAATGGAGACCTGGGCGTGTGCGTGTGATGACTCCACGTGGTCTAGAACGAAGGCTTGGAGTGAAGGCGCCCAGGAGCAAGCTTGAAGCAGCAGTAATGGTGGAGGGGTGCTGGAACCTGAAATCCAAGAATATGGGTGCTAAGCTCTAGTTAAAACACTCTAGAGGATTGTTGGTGGATGAGGAACACGGTGGTGGTGGTTTTGTAACATGGGAGTAGATGTAGTGGCCGAGCAAAGTCGGAAACGACGATGGAAAGGTGGGTTGTTCGAGGGTGAGTGAGAGGGTGAAATAGGAGAGGGGTTTTGTGCGAGAAGGTGAGGCTGAGGTTTTAGGCTTGTTGGCGAGGTGGATGGAGTTGCGTAGCGGTGGAAATACTTCACTAGAGGAGTGGCCGTTGCGGAGGACGAAGAAGGTGGTCAGTGTGATGTGGCAGTCGAAATGAAGTGCGGTTGGTATGTAAAAGGAGTAGAGGAACTATGGAACTTATCTAGGTGATTGGCGAGTGAAGAGAGGCAGAAGCAACGTCGGTTGTGGTATGGCCGACGCCGGAGATGAAGGTGACTCTGGTGAGAAGGAAACAACGAGGGAGATGGAGGGAGAGACACCTGCTGGTATGGCGTAGCACGAAGGAAGGCAAGGAAAATGAATCCGTCACTGGTATTGAGACGGACGACGAGGGAGGTTGGAGGGGATCGCTGGAGCTCGAGAAGCCTTTCGGCCGGGTGAGGAGAGAAGAATTTAGGGGAGATCCCGTCGAAATAGAGCTTGAGGAGAACAGTTTGATCTAGAGGTCTTTTTATAGGCCTTTAGAGGAGGTCTGGGCTTGGGAAGTAAGCTTCCTAAGCTTGGAAAGCTTTGTAGGAGTTGGGAATTTTTTGATACCAAATATCTCATGCACTCGCATGAGAGATTGGGAAGGTTTTGGAGCATGGGATTTGGCTCAAAAGGAAAGGAATTCCTTGACGAACTTCCCTTTCAAATTTGAAAGGGATTCGTCAAGGAATCAAGGAGTTTTTTCCAATTTTAGGTTGCTGGTGCTTGTAGGAATAGGATTAATGGCAGCAGGGACCTATTTATGAAAATGATGACAAATTTAAGAGTCTTTTGTAATGATTTTGAAAGTTAAGGGCATACATGTGATCAGACAGAACCAAGTTGCAAACTAGGTCAAGACAATTTTAGCTTGGGTCCAAATTTCGGTACAAACCTAATTTGGACCTAAGGAATGCAATGGTGAAGTTGGATTTTGGTTTTGACTGCGTTTGACTGGGTAATTTATGTAAAAACTAAATTAGGGTAAATATCTGTCTAAGACTCTGTTTTGGGCCAAAACGGGTTCTGATGGTCAATTTGAAGGTACCAAACCCTAAAGAATATTTTTCTATGAATTTTAGAGGGTTTAGGTGTTTTTTATCCTAATCAGAACCTCAGTTAATTAAGTGAGTCTGTTTTCAGGGTTTCAAAAGTCATTTAATTCTCAAAACACATGCAAACCATTTTCTGTTTGTTCTAACCCACTTGTTACCATTTTAAGACCATTTGACCCGAAATTAACTCCTGAGAAAACCCGTGGTTGTACTATATTCAAGTCATGATGGTAAAATTATAGTTTTAACCCTGATTTCTTATCTTTCTCTCAGAATGCTAATGCAATGAATTATAACCTTCAGAAGGTTATGTAGGAGCATTTAAAGACTTAGAAAGATCAAATTGAGCTAGTTTATGGCTCATGATGATGTTCCCATCAGCGCTCTATCGTGTTGGGGTCCTTGCAAGGCTTGATGAGTCCATTTTAGTGGACTATTACTATGCCTAAGTTAACTGTATTCTTATAATTTATGTTTATTAATACCTACATTAGGACATAAAATGATTGCATTCTATAACTTACTATGTAATTATTCTATGTTGCATTATTGTAGGAATAATTTGTGCAAAGAAAAGGGTGGTGAAGATAAATTTTCCCCTCAACTGCCGACCTCAACTAAGTCTTCCTCAACCTTCGCCCGGCCTCAACACCTCCCCAACAGCCGCCGACCAAATTTAGTAAGGGATTTAAAAATCCCTTGACTTGCGGATGGGGAGGATATAAAAACAAGGCTTGGCAAAGGAGAGGGGGCTCGGCTTCTTCTTCTCGCCCCTTGGTGGGGAATTATCTCCACCTTCCCCACCGTGGAGAGAGCATGCACTGTGGAGAAGGTGTGCACGGTGAATCCAGCCATGCCCTGCAGGCACGCCACCACCCACTGCCACAGCCTTCGCGTGCCCTTGCAGAGCTACTGCCATCAGCTCCCACCGCCAGCCCTACAGCTGTGCCAATTCAAAGCCTCTCACCACACGGCCCTTCCTTCTACTTCAGCATGCCCGCACCCAAATCCTAGTGTGCCGCACCAAATGCCCGTAGGCGCCGCACCAAACGCCCTCCTGCCCTTACTACAACGCTCCTTGTGTGCCCTACAGCCATGTCATCGCCCTCCTACCCTTACCACAGTGCTCCTTGCGCGCCCTGAACCACGCCATCACCCTCCTGCCCTTACCGCAGCACTTTTTGCATGTCCTGCAGCCAGCCAAGTCCGCAGGTGCCCACGCCCGCAGGTCATAGCCGCCTGCAGGCACCCACGTCCGCAAGCCGCAACGACCCGCAAGCGACCCACACCAGTAGCCACGCCACAATGCTCCCTAGCACGCCCTTGAGCGCGTGACCCTAGCACGCATCCGCACACCCTGCAGCAGCGCTCTTCCTCCTCTCCACGCGCTGGTCTCCTCCAACAGGGCCAACAGGCCAGTGGCTATTCTCCACTGTCCGGCCACCGTCGACCACCTCTGACCGCCGCGTCGAGGCACACCACCCTGTCGACTCTCGCCGCCAACCGTGCATGCCCGTCCAAGTGAGGAAGAGAGAGGGGAAATCCTCTGTTTTCTCCTCAATTAATATTTACATTGAATGCCATTGCCATTTAGATATTAATATTTTATTCAGGCTACATTGCATGGATGCACTTATAGTTTCATGAATTTACTTCACTTGAGTTATGTGCATCATTCAACTTTTAAATTCAAATCAAATTTGCATGCAAGTTAAATTTACATGATATGCCATTACACATGCATCATATACATATTTTTGGGAGCTTAATTCCTGACGTGAAAATTGCATAAATAACCTTGAACTTTTAAGGAAATTGCAAGCTCCATTCAGAATAGTATATTCCTTGCATTGAAGTTGCAAAGTTGTCTTCAAACAACATCATCCTCTACTCGTGAATTTATTGGTCTATTCCTCCCTATGGATGCGACATTTTTATTATGGTTAAATTTGATATTTAGTTTTGATTGAGAGATTTTCCACAACATAAAACACGACATATCATTCTATTGCTATCATTTTCATAAATAAGTGAGAATCTCGATGTCAAATGGCGCCGTTTCCTGGGAGGCAACAGATGCAATAGATTCACTTTATTATTTTTGAGTATTCTGAGTTGCACAATTATCTTATCAGTCTTTATCTTATTGTGCGAGGAATTTGACGGGGCGACAGGCGCAGTAGAGCGACGACATTGACCTTGAACGACGAACACGACGAAGACGATCTTTTGGTGGACCATGACGCCACCTGGAGGCCAGCAATAGGAACATGTGGGCCTTGATCCCACGCACATAGGCTTACGGAGAAGCCTATTTCTGATTTAGTCATTAGAGCTTAGTTTAGATTTTGTTTAGATAGACATTAGAATTTAATTTCTGTCTTTTGGACCCTTGTCAGGTATTTTTGGGAACGTGTTCCCAATGTTTCTTTATTTCTTATCGGTCTTGTATGTGGGAGCGTATTTTTGGGAGCGTGTTCCCATTTATTTAGATTATAGGATTATTCAAATTGTTTAAACTGCATGTTGGTAAGTTAGTTAGATTAGGTTTGTTTACTTATTATTATTATTAAAAAATAAAAAAAATATTCGAACTACCTGCTAGAAGCTACATATCTATAGGACAACCATCTAGGATTGAATGAGCAGCATCTAGTTTATTTTTACTGTATTGCGTACATTTTTGCACGAAGAAAGCTGGAGTAAGGTACGTCTTCTCTTGAGCATCAATTACCTATCATGCATCTGCATTGAGCCTAAATCTAAGACCACTAAAGTGCTTGAATCGAATTAATTCAGTGGTCACTTTAAAAATTGGGACTGCTAAGAGGTTGGATCTTAAAATCTGTGACTTAAAATTGTGTGCAAAAGGATCTTGTTTGCAAAATTTCAAAACTCAAAACATGATCGTATGATTACACACCTGAGACATTGTGCACCTCAGACATAAGGTCACTAGATAAATTTCTACCTCTCCCCTTTTGCACCACAAGGGAAGTTAGTCGGAAATCAACAAGCCTATCCACCAAGTTACTTCGGTTCCTCGTGTGTGGGCTCGATTCGAGACTTCCATCCCTTGCGAGTAGGTTGTAAGCACCAACGATGGTTGGCCTAGGAAGCATAATTTGTGCAAAAGTTGTTTGGCCACCAATTGAACATTTAATTCTAAGACCTACAATCTACTAAAAATAGATCCCACTGAATTTGCATTTGCTTTGACAGTAGAACTCTCTAAGAAGTTTCTGCTTGTGTTCTGAATTCTTCTAAATCCTAAGAGAGTTAAAATTGTTTGGCTTAAAGAAATGGATCACCCTTATTCCTATCATTTAGATTATCAGAGTCAATACTTCCCATATTTTAACCAGGATCCCATGCCTCGAGCGTATTCATCCTTTGATGGGTACATTGATAATTCATGGGATCATTCTTATTCTTATCCTGGGAGTACTGGCCCGATAACTCCCACTTTTGAGCAAATCCTAGGAGCGGGATTTTCCAACCCTGGAATCTCTACTTCTATGCAAACACCCAACCCTCCCACCCTTCATGATTTTCTGTATTGAGGTTGAACCGATACCCCTAGGCAACCAGAGCCTGAAATTGACTATCCTCCCCAACCTAATAGTAGTAGCCTCTCCTCTTTTATGATAGAAATGCAAAAACAACAAAAGGAAATGATGGAATCTATGGGAGAGATGTTGAGGAATAGTCAACAATTAAACAAAGAAATAAGATAGCTTAGCTACGCTCTTCCCAGTAATTCTGATCCCTACCCAGATGACCATGATCATGAAAATAATTCTGAGGAAACCAATGACAATAGGGATCCAGTTTTATGTAGCTATCACTTAGACTCTCCCAATGAGACACAGCCACTAGAGGAGAACGATCCTAGTGATTATCCACCCGAGCTATGTTGGAGTCAAAAGTAAGGGAAGATGGTACCTCTTGAGGACCTTGACACCAGTGACAGTATTCTCCTTATCCCTACTAACCCGGGTCAAGGTTGTATTGTTCCTATCACATCCCCTATTGATTATCTGGTGAAATCCCATTCTACCCTTAGTGAGCCTACTCCTGACCCTCCACTTAGGGAATCAACACCTACCATTCAGCATCCTGAGGATTTAAATGCACCCAATGAAGGTGACCCTAAGGGAATGGAGGATGAATTAGATCAATTTTGGTCTCAAGGATATAAAGAGTCTATTTCAGAGGATGAGGATGCCCCAATTGAGGAACCTGGACTGGAAATCTAGAGTGAATCACAGGGGAATCATTTATTATTTGAGGATTTACTTCCAGAGGATATAAATAATATGGTGAAATCCGGATTCCTCCCTTTTTTTAAGAGTCATCCTCCATCAAGCCAGGAGTGGATATTAGAGGAGGACAAACAAAATAGTGAAAAGCCTAGGGAAGACTCTCGGGGACAAAACACGTTAATTGAGGATTTATACCCCGAGAAGAATAACGAATTTAGTGATATAGGCTTGCTCCAAAGCATTAAGACTAATCCTCCTTTAGGAATAATTGAGGATACTAATCCAACTCCTTGCTTCACTAATGAATCACATATACACCCCAACAAAAATTTAAGTGAACCAAACAAATCTGGAGATGAAATTAATGATAATGATTCTGATATTTTGACTCTGCCATCAAAGAGTTATAATTTGGAGTCTACCCTTGTTTCACATATGCTGAAAGGTGAAAATATGACTTCGATCATTAATGCTAGGCAGGGTAATGTGAAGTTGTCTACAATTGTTAGGGAGTATACACAATCTAAATCATTGTTGGAATTGGACCTGACACTGACTAAGCCCTCATTGGACTTAATCATTACCTTCCAACACTACAAACAACCCTTACACTCCCTACCCGATCCTTGGCTCAGATCTCTGCTCATGTACATTCTTTCTGGAGAACATATCAGGCCAGCACATCCTCGAGTAGAATGGCGAGTGTGGATTGATGCTTGTACTTTTAGTCTTGCCATTCAAGGGTTTCAAATATTAATGTTTATATCTTTTAAAACCTGTCCTGCTTTGGAGTATCCTTGTTATCCTCCACTTATTCCATTTTGGGAAGCCTCTTTTCATTTTCCTTTTGTTATTCCTTGACCTCCCCAGGTAGCCAACGAGGTTTTCTACTTTCATACATTCTGGCGAGAATTTGGGATTACGTTGCATCATCAGCTCGCCAACATCCGTGGCTACCTATTTTCTAGGCTCGCGTTGTTATGCATAACTTTAGAGCCTAACTTTTTCTGTTTGGAACCAGACTTACAGGTTCCTTATAAGTCTGGCTGCTGACAAAAAATGCAACGCTTGTTGGGAGGCAACCCAGCATTCTGAATAACATCGTCGTCAGGTGATTTCTTTCCTTTCTCCCCCTGTTTTAATTTTACAATGAGGACATTGTAGGATTTAAGCATGGGGGGGTGCATTTTGCATTTTAAGAAGTATTCATGCATTTAGGTTAGCATATAAAAATAAAAAAATAAAAAATAAAAAAAATCCTCTTTTCTTGAGTTGAATGGGTTAGTCCCTAGCAAAATATCTATCATTGGAAGTTTTTCTTCTTGAATTATTTCTTAAGTTTAGAATCTAATACATTTATTTCACGTGCACGTAAACTGGGTAATGGATCCTTGAAGAAATCAATAAGTATTTGTAGTCTACTGAACACTTGAACAGTTAATAGGGAGTTAGGCATACTATCTTCTAGTAGATTCACCTCATATTGGTGAGAAGAAAGTAGAGAGATTACTGGTGCACTAAGTCTAGTGCAAGGACTCTTAAGTTTTGGATAACTAGATGATGATACTTCAGAGTTAGGCGTAGTTTTCACTCTCTATTCCTATGTACGTACTTTGTGTGAGTTTCTGAGAGTCACCAAATAAGGCAGATACATAGAAATTGAGTCTTAATAAAACTATGACTATGGTGGATGGTTATGACCGTCCTTCATAAAGTCCTCGGCTGAAGGAGGGTAATAGTGTCAAAAGTCAGAAATACGCCTGTCCTATCCATTCCTTCCTGGTGTCGAGAATAGGCACTTTCACCAAATAAGCCACACAATATCCTCTTGACCATCATCGTCCCTAACAATGCCTCATAAATAAAAGTCTGTATCTTGTTATGTTGATTGATAAAGAAAGAAAAAGGAAAAAGAGAAGAAGAAACAATTAAAAAAAAAGAGAGAAAAAAAGAAGAAAAGAAAGAGAGAAAAGAAAAGAGTCCAAGGTTATAATTTTATCATTGTAACATTGTTTCTGAGGCAACAAAAATACTTATCGCGATCCACCAAAATTGACCCATACCTGCCTTTCAATATTTCTGATCGCCCGAATACTGGCTGAAGACTCTAACTTAGTTATAGAGTTATTAGGATTTTAAATTGAAGTGTGAATACTATGTGAGGCCACCAAATAGTGAGTACACTTACTAAATCTTGTGAGATTTGGGATCTCAGAAAGAAAAGAAAGAAAAGAGTGAGTGCCAAGGAACATCAAGAGACCATAGTTGTTTAGCCTCTCTCCGAGTTGACTTGTCTAATAGTCTAGAGATCTAGAGTCTGTAGTACTAGATTACATGTAGCACCAGATGAGTGTGTGCCACCAAATACAAATCCATTCAACTCGATATCTCCTACCTACGCCTAAAGCCGGGGTCAATTTATAGATTATTTTCTGCTTTATCCCCGAGGGAAGTAGTTACCTATCCTGATAGAAATATTTACTAAGGGATAAGTACGAACTGCAAATGCGAATTGGCTTTTCACTTGGATCTATTACTTAGGCTATTATCACGTCACATTTGTCTGGATCTCTAATGTTTTGAAATATGAAAAGAAGAAATCTTCTGATTACTTATATTATTTTTCATTTTTGCTAGGGACTAGCAAATCTTAGGCATGAGGGTATGTGACGAGTCCATTTTAATGAACTATTACTACGCCTAAGTTAACTGTATTCTTACAATTTATGTTTATTAATACCTACATTAGGACATAAAATGATTGCATTCTATAACTTACTATGTAATTATTCTATGTTGCATTATTGTAGGAATAATTTGTGCAAAGAAAAGGGTGGTGAAGATAAATTTCCCCTCAGTCGCCGACCTCAACTAAGTCTTCCTCAACCTCCGGTTGGCCTCAACACCTCCCCAACAGCGGTCGACCAAATTTAGTAAGGGATTTAAAAATCCCTTGACTTGCAGATGGGGAGGATATAAAAAGAAGGCTTGGTAAAGGAGAGGGGGCTTGGCTTCTTCTTCTCCTCCCCTTGCAGGGAATTATCTCCACCTTCCCCACTGTGGAGAGAGCATGCACTGTGGAGAAGGTGTGCACGGTGAATCCAGCCATGCCCTGCAGGCGTGCCACCACCCACTGCCATAGCCTTCGAGCGCCCTTGTAGAGCTACTGCCATCAGCTCCCATCTCTAGCCCTGCAGTCGTGCCAGTTCAAAGCCTCTCACCGTGCGGCCCTTCCTTCTTCTTCAGCCTGCCCGCACCCCTGTCCTAGCCGCACCAAATGCCCGCAATCGCCTCACCAAACACCCTCCTACCCTTACCGCAGCGCTCCTTGCACACCCTGCAGCCACGCCATCGCCCTCCTACCCTTACCGCAGCACTCCTTGCGTGCCCTGTAGCCAACCGAGCCCGCAGGTGCCCACGCCCGTAGGCCGCAGCCACCCGTAGGCGACCCACGCCAGCAGCCACGCCACAGCACACCCTAGCACGCCTTTGAGCGCGTGACCCTAGCGCGCATTTGCACGGGCTGCAGCAGCGCTCTTCCTCCTCTCCACGTGCTAGTCTCCTCCTCCAACAGGGCCAACAAGCCGGCGGCTATTCTCCACCGTCCGGCCACTGCCGGCCACCTCCAACCGCCTCGTCACCACCATCGTGAAGCACGCGTCGAGGCACACCACCCCGTCGACTCTCGTCGCCAACCGTGCACGCCCGTCCAAGCGAGGAAGAGAGAAGAGAAATCCTCTGTTTTCTCCTCAATTAATATTTACATTGAATGCCATTTCCATTTAGATATTAATATTTTATTCAGGCCACATTACATGGATGCACTTATAGTTTCTTGAATTTACTTCACTTAAGCTATGTGAGTCATTCAACTTTGAAATTCAAATCAGATTTGCATGTAAGTTAAATTTACATGATATGCCATTACACATGCATCATATACATATTTTTGGGAGCTTAATTCCTGACGTGAAAATTGCATAAATAACCTTGAACTTTTAAGGAAATTACAAGCTCCATTCAGAATAGTATATTCCTTGCATTGAAGTTGCAAAGTTGTCTGCAAACAACATCATCCTCTACTCGTGAATTTATTGGTCTATTCCTCCCCGTGGATGCGACATTTTTATTGTGGTTAAATTTGATATTTAGTTTTGATTGAGAGACTTTTCACCACATAAAACACGACATATCATTCTATTGCTATCATTTTCATAAATAAGTGAGAATCTCGACATCAA
Organism: Thalassia testudinum; assembly: GCA_037157565.1. Classification (NCBI taxonomy): domain Eukaryota; kingdom Viridiplantae; phylum Streptophyta; class Magnoliopsida; order Alismatales; family Hydrocharitaceae; genus Thalassia; species Thalassia testudinum. The sequence continues at coordinate 8,594,201 of JAZHRO010000058.1, read as the reverse complement.
GGCTCTCCCTTCTTGGCTACCCAGGTAATTCTCGGGTGTGCGGATTTCTGATTTAGAGGTATCATCCGCATCGAAACAACCTTAGTCATCCAAAAATCTTTAGGTGCCTTGATTGGGTCTAATTCACATGCAGTTCCTCATCCTTTCTCTAGAGCACACGCACAGGAAGGTCCTTAGGTTTTTAACCTAAGAGGCCTCATTAGATCTTCTACAGGGATTTCTGATCTGATTTGATTACTTCAATCTGAACCTGAGTTTGATTCTACATCCTGATCCACCATCTGATTTGAAAATGCAACCTGGCAACTTAGAAAGATCAATTAGGAAACCTGAACCCAAAATGATCATAAAAGATAAAGTGATTGAGGCTACCCTTAAATATTTTGAAGAATATCTAGCTAGCATGATTCAGGTTAATGTCCCAGAAATAGAAAATTTCATTTTGAACCATTCTAGTCTACTGCTTGCTCAACTAAGAAATGGTTCAACCCAGGAGACCCTCATACCAGAATTCAATGAAGTTTGCGAATTACATAGCACAGAGGGTTTACATTATTTTGCAAATCCATCACTCTAGGAGATACACCAAGATATCATTGAGCAACGTGTAGATATTCTAAATCTATTACGACAAGCCATTTATGAGAATCTTGGAGTTATTTTAGAGCTTTTCCAGAGCCTGGGTTAAACACTCAAAATTGTTGTGGACCCCTAACCCAGATAGAATTAGACACAAATTATATACAGAATGACACACATGATCTTGAAATGGGTTGGGAGGATCCAATTGCAGGTGTTCCCGATTGTGAATTAGCCTTAGAAAATCATAAACCTAGTTCACCAAGCCTTGAATTCCCAGACACCCGTGATGATGAGATTGAGTCAGAACCTCTCGAGAATGTAAATTCCACTCCTTATTCTAACAAGGTGATTCTCAAGAATAATTATGACATCCCAATAGAGCCCATCCTAGAATATAGTGATCCAATCCTTACCCTTAATTTAGAAAAGTCAAAATACGAGGGTTCAAAGTTCCCCCAACTAGAATAGGCAGGTCCAGAGTTTCCTCCGAACCCAGAATCAAACGCAGGTGGATACGAGTCCATCCCCTTAGAAGATCGATGGTAAATTTTATGGACAACCTCCCTGCTAGAGGGCAGTTGCGCGAATGGGTTTTGCGTAGAGGTGGTTCGCTGTAGGTGTCGAGTCAGCTCGTCCACTTGTCCAGGTGACTGGCCATCAGTTCCAAGTCGATGGAAGAGGACAGGCCCTACGTCTCATGTGCTTCCCTTAGATTCGTCAATGCATGGGCATTCGTCCAGTCGAACATGCCCACGGATTCATTATTGATGGAGTTCTCGCACATGTTCTCAAGAATCTCCCACATGGTGTCTTCATGTTAACCCATGATGTTTCCTCCACAGGTCACATTGACGAATAATCGAATATCCTCATGGAGTCTCTAGTAAAAGGATTGGACTTGTTCCCATTTAGGAACTCCATGGTGGGGGCACTTTCTCATGAGATCCAGAAACGATCTCATGCCTTGTGAAGTGGTTCTCCTGCTTGCTACATGAAATGCGTGATCTTGTGTCATAGAGCATTTGTCCGACCAACATGGAAGAACTTTTTCAGAAACTCGGATTATAGTTCCGTTTAGGTGTTGATTGGATGCATTAGGGTTTGGTACCAGTGAGCAGCATTGTCCATGAGAGAGAAGGAGAACATTTTCATGAGTAAGACATCCCGATTTTGAGCTTCTGACCCGAAGGTTTGGGATAGATGCTTGAGTTGCTTGATATGCTAGAAAGGATCCTCAGAATTAGGCCCATGAAATTTGGGGATAGCATGAATCATGTTGGGCTTGAGTTCAGTATCAGGACCTCTAGCTGGGATTTGGACTCAAGGTTCGATTGCTACTGCAGTGGGATTGTACTGATCTCTCATCATAGGATGCTACAGTGGGTTCATAAAGGCTTCGAATAGATCGTTGAGGCGCTGAAGCTGATTCTCAAGATTGTTTTCTTCTGCTAGTTGCTCCATGATGATGGATAAAGGAGAGCTAGGTTTAGATGAATCAGAAGAGATATTGATCTGGTTGGGTTGTTGCACAAACAGGGAGGTTGAGGCTTGGCCTCGACGGGAGTGAATAGCTAATGGAGACCTCAAGGGTGGTCTTAGAGACCTCCTCCCAAACATGCACCGATGGAGTAGGTGAGGGATAGAATGTGATGGACCCAATCAGAACACCCAAAAAAATTTTGGATGACTATAGAGGTTTGGGGTGGATGATACCCCTAAGTCAGAAAGCCGTCCACCTGAGAATTACCTGGGCAGCCAAAGAGGGAGAGTCCCGCGAAGACCCCTACATGGTAGAACGCCCCCACAGGTTACAAGGTTTCCCCCACCCAACCTCTCTTGTCACTAGGGACCCAGCTAGACCAGAATGGGGACTTGACCTCTTAAGTCTACCAATTTTAAGTTAGAGCAAAGGTACTTATGATTTCACTTGAACTTTAAGATGTTTTTGTGCAAAGTGACCTAATTTGAAGATTGGTTAACCCAACAACATGGGTCAACTTCGCCTGTTTTGTCCTTTGAGATATTTAGGTCCCTCTTTTAGTGTTCAAATGAAATTAAGAGCTTGATTTTAGGGTTTGCTTGAATAGATTAATTCAACCAAGGTTTAGGCACACACTGTTTGGGAAGGTTAATTCTTGATTAAGCAAGTGTGTCTCTAAAACCTAAAACTGGAAACCTTAATTGGATCTTGATTGGTCCAATTCAATTCGTCAAAATATGGTACCTAGGGCTCAAGCAAGAAGGTGATAGCCCTAGATACCTTAAACCCTAAGTAGGTGCACAAATCAAGGTTGGGTATTTTCTAGAAATGAACCAAATCAAGCAACTTGGTTGTGATTGAATCTAAAACTAGAATGCAAGTTGGACCTAATTAATTTCTTGTTTTAGCTTTTCAGAATCAGGGGCTTAGGAGAGATTGGATTTGTGTTTTACTTGCCCCTGGAGTGGCTGATGTGTGGATGATCTTCCTTTAATGAATCCCTGAAATAGATCACAGTCAAAAGAGATAGAGCAAGTTAGTACCAAATCAGATATTGCAATCAAGAGATCTAAGTTGCGTGTTGCTCCCCGACAACGGTGCCAAAATGTTAATCGCTCTGAAACGAGTTTTAAAATCATCACGTTGTAGTACAGTTCGAATCAGCATGAAAAACAAATAGAATTTATTACCCGAATATCAGAAATGAAGTCCAAGGTCGAATACAGGGAGTAATTGGCAAAATAGTTCTCAAGATCGCAATTCAAATGCAATATAAGCAATGTATAATAGAACTTCAAACAAGAATGAGATATAAATGAAATCAGATGTCAATAATGCAAAAAGAATGGAGTAAAATGGTGATTTGAATCACCAATTACCCCTCACAATTATATCAAATATCTCAATAGTACTAATTAATCTAAATTCCACGTAAGATAAGTGCACAGTGCACTTCTTTCATAAATCAGCCAATGGACCTCTAAATGCAATGAGGGCACCATTCCTCTTCTCTTCTTCTTCCTTCTCTTTCTCTCTTCTTCTGCCTCCTTAAGCTTCAAAGAAGGCACAACACAAGGCTCAGCAACGCCAGCAGAGGAAAAGGCCTCCCTCAGAGATCACAAGTGTTGAGAGGAGGGTAGCAAAGCAAAACCCCCCTCTCCTCTCTCTTTTCTCTTCTTTCTCTCTCACCAGGCAAACCAGAATAGACCCGGGTATCCGGGCAAACGGATCGAGCCTAGACTTGCGAGGTGTGAGTGCGGGCAAGGGCATGCATGAGATGTGTGCATGTGGGGACTGATAGAGAAAATACGCGGTTTGTTAAAATACGTCGTTGTAACGCGTAAATCCGCTTTCGCTCTTAAATTTATAATCCTAGATAGGGAAGTATCTAGGGTCGTCCAAGGAGGCAATATGGTTGCAAAATTGATTCTCTTGCTTGGAATATATCTCAACTTTCTTTTGGTAATTTTCAATATACCATTTTTTTTTTGTTTTTGAACTAAGGCAACATGCGAAATTATGGCGGGAAAAGTGTTTACACTTCCAATTAAGTAAACTACTCTAAAGTGGCAAGTAGAGCCTCTCCCTAAGCTCACTCTAAGCAAGTGGAGGCCTAGAATAATTAGGGAGAGGAAGTGAAGAATGCTGAAAATAAGCAAATAGAAATGCAAACAAGATATGCGAAGAAGGCAACTAGATAATTGATAAAGTGTTTAACAAAAATGCCTAGTAGAGGAATGCTTCTACTACTAGATAATTGAAATAAAGAAAGAAAACACAAATCCTCTAAATAGATGGTGAAGAAGAGGGCTTCTTGCTCCAAGGTTGGTGGCTCCCAAGCTTGAAAAGAATCCTTCAACTCCTTCCTTGCAGTACTCCGCCAAAGTGATGACCTCCAAGGCAAGCCCTAAGGGGGCGTGCCCTAAGTTTCTCTCCAAGGGTGGACGTCCACCCTAAGCTTTTCTCCTTTGCCTGGCCGTCCTCCTTGAAGTGGGAGAGTCCTCCTCCTTGGCGTGGCTCAAGTTGAAGAGAGTGGGGAGAAGAAGGCACCAAAAGGGCTGGTGATGTGCCCCTTTAATCTCCTTCTCTACTCCTTCTTCTTGGCCATAGGTATAGGTGGTTTAGGTAGAAAATATACTAAGGGAGGATGCCCCAAAATGGTGGTAGGTGGTGGCTTTTTATAGAATAGGATGGGGGGTTAAGGTGCCCCTTGAAATGGAGGGCTAGGATGGAAGGATGAGGGTGGTTGGTGATCCTATGGCTAGGGTGAGTTGGCGCCAACCCAAGGGGTGTTAAAGGGGGTGGTTATGGTGGTGTTGGTGTCTTTTGGTGGTGGAGAGACACCACCATGTTGGCGCCAACATGGGGTCTTCTAGACGGGGGGTTAGGTGGATGGTGGAGATGGGTTCAAGGGAGATTGTGTGGTGGAGATGAGAGGAGATTTTGGAGGGAAAAGTGGCGCCATTAAGGGGTGGTTATGGGTAGTTTTTGGCGCCACTTTTAGGTGTCTTTTGGAGGTGGTGGGTAGGTTAGGTTGGTGCCAAGTAGGTTAGCTTATGTGGAGCTTAGGTGGAGCTAGTTGGGTGGAGTTGGTAGGTGGGTTTTTGGGGTGGTACAAGCCAAGGAAGTTGGAGCATAGTTAAGCTAAGCTAAGCTAAGCTAGCTTAGCTAATGGAGGAGTAGAGGAGAAGGTGTTGGAGCTAGGGTTTGGAGGGAGGAGCTGAGGAGAAGTCTGGAGCTGAAATTTGGAGCTGGTTGCTGCTGAAGAGGCTGGCATGGAGCTATTCTAGCTGGCTTAGCTTGCTAGTTCTTTGCTAGCTACTAAGCCGAGCTAAGGTAAGTTAGCTTCTACCATACTGAGCTAAGGTGAGCTGGGTCTGGTGCTCCCAGGGAGAATCAAGCTGGTTGAGGCAGCTAAGGTAGCTTAGCTCAACTGAGTTGAGCTAAGCTGAGTCCCTGTGAGCTGGACTTGAGCTTCCTGAGTTGGGATGAATTCTTCTTCAGCTGGTTGGAGCTGAGTGGAGCTGGATGTAGCTGGATCTGAGCTGGGGTGAACTCCTATCAACTTAGCTGAGCTAGCTAGAGCTCCCTGTGAACTAGTGGGAGCTGAGGTGAGCTAGACTCAGCTAAGTTGAGCTGGATCTGAGCTGACTTGAGCTAGGGTGAGCTAAGGTGAACTCTCTTGAGCTGCCATCCAGCTGAGATTAGCTGAATGGAGCTGGGATGAGCTAACCCTAGTTCAAGTAAGCTAGGTTCCAGCTATGGTGAGCTGGATCAAGCTGGGTTCCAACTAGTCTGGGCTTCTCCTTCACCAATTGCCTTCTTGAGTGCTAGGGTTTTAGGGATCTGTGAATCTATACATCCCTAACACTCACAAAAACACATTAAAACAATAATAAAAAATTCAATGCATGCCTATCCTAATTTATGCCTAAATGCAGCCCAAAAACCCGTTTGCGGAGTAAAATCCTAAGAGCTAGGTTAGTTTTAAAGCATAAAAATGATGATAAACTGGTGTTTATCACACCCCCATGCTTATCTTTTGCTAGTCTCTTAGCAAAACATTAAATTTTTTTTTTTTTTTTTGAAAAATGGAATTTTTGGGAAATCTAAATTTTTTTTTTTTGACTTTTGAGGAGAAAAAGAGATTAAGGGACCTTGGTAGATTAAAACACAGGAGATACGGGATTTGTTGAAGATAAACATCAGGATTTGTTTTTTGGATCCAACCATTAGATAGAACGGGATCAATATATCCTCAGAAAATTCACAAATTAACCCCTTGTTAATTCAGATGACTTGAAATGTTTGTTTTTAGGATTTTTCTGGCTCGTGAATCTGATTCGCAACTTGCAAATTCCTTTAAAACCTTGTGTCGGTGCTTGTGAAAAGCCAACCTTAATAAGGACGTGTTATTATTATTATTTTATTTTATTTTATTTTATTTTTTTCCCCCTTGCTTATTTTTAGCTTAGTCTTACAACAGATGTGTCGGTATCATCATTCCCATTACCATTCCTCGAGGGGGCTCTGGCGCCAGTACTTTGGGATAGCACTGTCCATGACACCACCCAGGAGCTCACAACCCCAAAACACGATGCGGTGAAAAGGGGCGCTCCAAGCAAACTCAAGCTCTTGCTCCGACGCTATAGGTAGAGCACCGTCCAAGACACTTGAGCTGCTAAAATGCGCTTTAATACTCCGTCTAAAGATATGAAATATAGATATAGAGCAGCGCCGAGGTGGTAACATGTTGACATCGCGTCCTCAAAGAAGGTATTTTCCTTCTTCTCGGCGGTGGGAACTCAAACCAATGATCTGCTTCAGACTTTTACTAAATCCAAACAAGGAAGCTTTTCAATTTTTTTAGTTGTTTTTAAGTGTTGGCTTGTGTGTGAAAATTGACACAAGAAGTTTCTTGAGACCCGCAAGTTTTTGAATCAGAAACTGAGTCAAATACTTTCCATATTACAAAATAGGATCAAGTCACCTGAACTATCATGAGTTCAGGTGGAATTTTAGAGAAGGATATCTGATCTAGTCTAAAATAGACCCTGGAATTCTAATGATCAGATCCATATCCTCATCCTTAGTTTGTTAAAGATTAAATCCCATTGTACCAGAAGTGAATTTTACGACCCTAGTCCCGATTTCAAAATTTTTCCTCAAAAAGTTTTCAACATTTTTATTTTTGTTGGGTATGCAAGCAGGAAATAAATTAAAGAAAATTGCATGTTTTTAGGTTTTAAACATCCTAAATCGATAGTAAAAATTTAAAAACACCCCCCCATGCTTAAGATATGCCATGTCCTCATGCATTAGGAGGGAAAAGGGATCACCTTAGTGAAGAACGGTCGGGTTTAGGATGAATAAAACCTGGAAAAAGAAGAAAAAAGGGAAAGCAAGAAAAAAATGATGGGTTACCTCCCATCCAGTGCTATCTTTTACGCCATTCAGCTGGGCGTGAAGGTATGCACGGAAGACGTAAGATCATGTAAATAATTGGACACTTGGATCCCCGCAAAAAAGGTGTCGTCTTCTAGATCCCTAGAAAATTGATTAGAAATAATATTGGGATCAAAGTTGGATGGAAATTGATAAGTGTGGCCCGAGTCTGGCCATGGTTTTAATTCAGGTTGGGTGCCAAACTCGGGCGGGGTTGGTGGCAGGTCCACAAGAAAGGGGTCGGGGAAGGAATGGTGAGGATTGGGGAAAGTTAGTGTGGAAAAGTTAGGTGCGTGAATAGTGGGTGGGTTTGGGGGGTATCAGGAATAAATTTGCGGTCAAGACAAGTTTCCGGATCACAGATTTCGCCGACCACTGATTCTGAATCAGAGTCCTCAAAAAAATTGTGGTCGGTAAGGGTATCTATTAACATTGTCTCCTCCACCATATTGGAAATTTCAGTATCTGAGTCCTCAAAGAAGTTATCATCATAGAATCTCCTGGAGGATTTAAAAATATCTAAAGTGATAGTTTGGCCTGCACAGTTGATATCCATTTTGCCTGTGTGGCAATTGATATTTCCCTTTGCAGTGGCCAAAAAGGGGCGTCCAAGGATTATTGGGGAGTCCAGTAATGATTCAGGTGCCTCAATGTCAAGAACTAGAAAGTCTGCAGGGAAGACACAATTCTGTACCTTGACTAATACATCCTCGACAATCCCACGAGGTTTGATTGTAGATCGGTCGGCTAATTGCAGGGTAACCTCGACGGGTTTTAATTCACCGATCTGAAATTCTTTGAATAAACTTGTGGGAATAATATTTACAGAGGCACCAAGATCAAGGAGGGCGCGATTAAATGTAGTGTCATCAATAATTACAGAAATTAAAGGCGCCCCCGGATCTTTCATCTTAGGAGGCAGCTTACTCTGTATGACAGAGCTTACTGTCTCCGAAAGATGCACCTATCCTAGATTTTTGGCCTGCCTTTTAGGAGTACAAATCTCCTTTAAAAATTTAGCATAGGCAGGTATATATTTAATGACATCTAGGAGAGGGATATTGATATGAACTTGCCCAAATAGCTCCATGAGTTCTTCTGTAGTGGGCTCAGATTTCTTTCTTTTGTTGGTGGTAGGGTAGAGAGCTTGTGGGAAAGGGATAGGAATCTTGTCTTGAGATTTTTGTTGTTCTTTTTCTTCCTGATGGGGAGGTGGGGAGTCAACTTGCACATGTATCTTACCAGGTTCGTGCGAAGGCTCGGGGTCAGTGGTGGTTTTCCCACTCCTCAAGGTAACTGCATGTGCAGTCGGATTATTATTTGGAGGAGGTGGGGGGGCCTGTGATTGCAGGAACCTGGGCGGCTGCTGAGGTGGATTAGGAGGAGGCTGATTTGGATAATGTGGATTTCTTCCCATATAATGGTTCCCTTGGTGATTGGGATTGGGTATGGGTTGGGACGGAAGATGTCCTACATGTCTTTGCGTGGGAGTAACCCCAATCTGATTGTTCAGATTTGTGATGTTGCGGGTTACTTCCGTCATTTTTGTTTGCATATCCTGCAGGGTCCGTAGCATCTGGGCATTGATATCTTGTTGGGATGGCCCAGGATGGAAATTTGGATTCGACCCATACCCATTAAAATGATATGGTTGGGAGGAAACTTGATTATTCCAGGAGTAGTTCGGGTAATTTTTCCAATTGGAAGAATTTTTAAAGGGCTCCTGGATGGCAGAAATATTTTGGGTGGGGTTAAGATCTGGATAATTGAAATTCCCCAGTGAATCATGGGCAACCTCAGAATAATCAGCAGGAGTGGTGTTGAGATTGTGCAAATTTTCTCTTCGTGGAAAGTTAGGTTGGGTTAGATGTGGTCGTGGAGCTTGAATTGATGTGGCGAGTCTTTCCTCAATTTTCTTCTGATTAATATGCATCTGGTCGAGTTTCTGAGCGATCATTTGAAGATCGTCTTGGGCGACTGGGATAGATTGAGCGCCTATTTCATGAACACCAAACTGCGGGTTTTGGGTTCTGCAAAATGTGTTCATGGAAGCTTGGTTAAATGAGTTTTCACTCATTTCTTCAAATAGATCATAAGCACTTTCAGCATCTTTATTTAAGAAGTTGCCGCCACACGAGGCGTCGACAAATTGTCGGATTTGGTCTTCTAATCCATGATAGAAGATTTGCACGAGCTGCCACAAAGGAATCTCGTGGTGCGGGCAACTTCTTAAAAGGTCCTGAAATCTTTCCCAAGAATCATGGAAAGTTTCGCCAGATTTTTGGTGAAAGGTCGTAATAGATCTTCGTAAAGAATTGGTACGACCTATGGGAAAGAATTTCTTGAGGAAGGCACTCTTGAGTTGAGGCCATGTTGTAATGGGTCGGCCAATGGTCCTGAACCAATAAGCGGCCTTATCTTTAAGAGATAATGGAAAAAGCCGCATCAGCCATATGTCTTCTTGCACATTTCGGGAACGGGTTGTCTGTGCAAGAAGAGTTAGTTCTTCAACGTGGCTGAAAGGGTCTTCCCTAGGAAGGCCATGAAAGTGTTTAATCAGGTTCAGGACGGCTGGCTTGATCTCAAAGTCCCCCTCCGGTATGACCACCCCTGGTCGTTCCTCATAATAAGACGGATCATAGAAATCTTTTAGAGGAACAACAGGTTGCTGACGGGGTGGTGGGTTTGGCCTTGGATTGGCTAGGTTTTGGATGTTCCTAGTCAATGTTTGTTGATTGGAATTTAATTTATTAATCTGATCGGCCATCAATTTTAAAAGATCAAGTAGGGGGTCTTGATGTTGTGTGTGGGGCAACTCAAGATTGGGGAGCTCCAAGTGTGGGAAGTTACTGGTGGTTGGGTTTTGGGTGGAAGGGTTAGAATTAGGGTTAGAGGTGGGGTTAGAGGTAGACGTGGAAGGGTCAGTGGACCTATTTTGTTGTGTTTCCATTTTTTCAGGAGAAGACAGAAAAAGTGGTCTTTTTACGTGGGGGGCGAAATCAAATGGTCCTTCCAAGTGCGGATTTTGAGACCGTCGCCCGTGCATAAAATGGAAGAACGGGGAGGGGAGGAGAAGAGAAAGAGATGAGAGAAAGTGTGCAATTCAAACAAACAAAAACTAGACCTAACTTAATTGTGACTCCCTAATAATAACCTAAGACTTGGTCTATATAGGAAATAAGTAGTCAATAGTGAATACCCGTTCTATCAGCAAATCTAGCCAAGTTGCTTAAGGGGAGGTTTGGGCCCAAACGTTTCCCAGGGAAAACCCCAGGTGCTTGTACAAACCCACGCCTGGTCGTTTGACACGGCCCCTCAGCCTGAACACCAGATACAGATGACAGAATTGGTACTAACTAAAGAAAACTTAAGACCTAAATAGCAAGCCTAAGTTGATAAAGCCTTAGGGGTCAAGTTGCTACAAATTTTAATTAGGTCTAGGATTCTATAGTGCACACGGAATGTGGAGGGCGTTTATTGGGTTGTTGCAGTGTTATTTGATTTTTTTGTGTGTGTGCAGGAATTGGAGAGTGGCTCCAATGAAAATCAAGTTGTCACACAATTTTTTTTTGTATTTTTGTCTTTTAGGATTTGATTTAATTGAATGTATTTTAGGGTTTCTTTAGTTAAATTTTCAAACAAGTTTGAAAACCCACAATCAAAGGAAAACAAGTTGTATGGGTGATTGTATATTTCCTTTGAATTAATCCTCAAAAGAGAAAGAAAGAAACCCTAAGCCAATTATCCCTAAGACAGAAATTTGACTACCAATGAGTTATTTTTTAGGCTTTCAGAATTAAGTAGTGGTCCAAACAAGTCAAACAACACCACTACTTTGAATAAAATCAAACAAGGATTCCAGAAAAGATTTTTGTAAGATTTTAAAAATTCGTTTGATAATTGTTTTGAATTTTTAATTGTACTGGTGTCAAAGTCCAGAAATATTACCTGTGGGTATTATGAACTTTTTAGTACTACCACCGACCTCAGAAAATTTTTATGATTTTATATGATATATAAAATTTCAAAAGGATTCCAGCAAGCTCAATTTCCCAAAAATTGGATGAGTATAAAAATTCTGAAAATTCGCGGACAGTAGCAAAACAGGAAGATAAGAGGGTATGACCTCTCTGCAATCCACGAATTTTTAAAAATTTAATACAAATCCAATTGATTTGAAATTTGGAACAGATGTTCCTAACTTAATTGGGAATCACTCTGTGAACTTTTATGATTTTAGGAGGCCTGGGGTGTTAGGAATCGATTTTTCAAGTCCGGACAGAAATCTGGACCGAAAAACAGAACACCAATACTTGCAATGGAATGGTGCTAAAGAAGCATACAAGCAAACAATGGATTTTAAAATGCACCACTCCACTTAATTTAAGTGTTTAGGGTCCTGAAAGCCAAGTTTAATATATTTTTGGTAGTTTTAATTATTTATGTGACCAGAAAGAGGAACCAACCTGAATTTTCGCGGGAAGAAAAGGACCTTTGAGCTCTCTCTTCCAGATTCCCGCCTTCCCGCTGTAGTTCCTACACACACAAAAGAAAGAAAGAGAAGGGGATGAGATCCACTTCAAGCAAGAGAAAATGAGTTAATACAAAGCCGTGCCTCCCCGGCAACGGCACCAAAAAGTGATAGCGAAAATACGCGGTTTGTTAAAATACGTCGTTGTAACGCGTAAATCCGCTTTCGCTCTTAAATTTATAATCCTAGATAGGGAAGTATCTAGGGTCGTCCAAGGAGGCAATATGGTTGCAAAATTGATTCTCTTGCTTGGAATATATCTCAACTTTCTTTTGGTAATTTTCAATATACCATTTTTTTTTTGTTTTTGAACTAAGGCAACATGCGAAATTATGGCGGGAAAAGTGTTTACACTTCCAATTAAGTAAACTACTCTAAAGTGGCAAGTAGAGCCTCTCCCTAAGCTCACTCTAAGCAAGTGGAGGCCTAGAATAATTAGGGAGAGGAAGTGAAGAATGCTGAAAATAAGCAAATAGAAATGCAAACAAGATATGCGAAGAAGGCAACTAGATAATTGATAAAGTGTTTAACAAAAATGCCTAGTAGAGGAATGCTTCTACTACTAGATAATTGAAATAAAGAAAGAAAACACAAATCCTCTAAATAGATGGTGAAGAAGAGGGCTTCTTGCTCCAAGGTTGGTGGCTCCCAAGCTTGAAAAGAATCCTTCAACTCCTTCCTTGCAGTACTCCGCCAAAGTGATGACCTCCAAGGCAAGCCCTAAGGGGGCGTGCCCTAAGTTTCTCTCCAAGGGTGGACGTCCACCCTAAGCTTTTCTCCTTTGCCTGGCCGTCCTCCTTGAAGTGGGAGAGTCCTCCTCCTTGGCGTGGCTCAAGTTGAAGAGAGTGGGGAGAAGAAGGCACCAAAAGGGCTGGTGATGTGCCCCTTTAATCTCCTTCTCTACTCCTTCTTCTTGGCCGTAGGTATAGGTGGTTTAGGTAGAAAATATACTAAGGGAGGATGCCCCAAAATGGTGGTAGGTGGTGGCTTTTTATAGAATAGGATGGGGGGTTAAGGTGCCCCTTGAAATGGAGGGCTAGGATGGAAGGATGAGGGTGGTTGGTGATCCTATGGCTAGGGTGAGTTGGCGCCAACCCAAGGGGTGTTAAAGGGGGTGGTTATGGTGGTGTTGGTGTCTTTTGGTGGTGGAGAGACACCACCATGTTGGCGCCAACATGGGGTCTTCTAGACGGGGGGTTAGGTGGATGGTGGAGATGGGTTCAAGGGAGATTGTGTGGTGGAGATGAGAGGAGATTTTGGAGGGAAAAGTGGCGCCATTAAGGGGTGGTTATGGGTAGTTTTTGGCGCCACTTTTAGGTGTCTTTTGGAGGTGGTGGGTAGGTTAGGTTGGTGCCAAGTAGGTTAGCTTATGTGGAGCTTAGGTGGAGCTAGTTGGGTGGAGTTGGTAGGTGGGTTTTTGGGGTGGTACAAGCCAAGGAAGTTGGAGCATAGTTAAGCTAAGCTAAGCTAAGCTAGCTTAGCTAATGGAGGAGTAGAGGAGAAGGTGTTGGAGCTAGGGTTTGGAGGGAGGAGCTGAGGAGAAGTCTGGAGCTGAAATTTGGAGCTGGTTGCTGCTGAAGAGGCTGGCATGGAGCTATTCTAGCTGGCTTAGCTTGCTAGTTCTTTGCTAGCTACTAAGCCGAGCTAAGGTAAGTTAGCTTCTACCATACTGAGCTAAGGTGAGCTGGGTCTGGTGCTCCCAGGGAGAATCAAGCTGGTTGAGGCAGCTAAGGTAGCTTAGCTCAACTGAGTTGAGCTAAGCTGAGTCCCTGTGAGCTGGACTTGAGCTTCCTGAGTTGGGATGAATTCTTCTTCAGCTGGTTGGAGCTGAGTGGAGCTGGATGTAGCTGGATCTGAGCTGGGGTGAACTCCTATCAACTTAGCTGAGCTAGCTAGAGCTCCCTGTGAACTAGTGGGAGCTGAGGTGAGCTAGACTCAGCTAAGTTGAGCTGGATCTGAGCTGACTTGAGCTAGGGTGAGCTAAGGTGAACTCTCTTGAGCTGCCATCCAGCTGAGATTAGCTGAATGGAGCTGGGATGAGCTAACCCTAGTTCAAGTAAGCTAGGTTCCAGCTATGGTGAGCTGGATCAAGCTGGGTTCCAACTAGTCTGGGCTTCTCCTTCACCAATTGCCTTCTTGAGTGCTAGGGTTTTAGGGATCTGTGAATCTATACATCCCTAACACTCACAAAAACACATTAAAACAACAATAAAAAATGCAATGCATGCCTATCCTAATTTATGCCTAAATGCAGCCCAAAAACCCGTTTGCGGAGTAAAATCCTAAGAGCTAGGTTAGTTTTAAAGCATAAAAATGATGATAAACTGGTGTTTATCAGGGACCTCACCCCCTGTGCGTGCTGAGGCGATAAGATGTAAGCACTTTTTCAATTTATGCGCTACGGGGTATTCGTCTATTTCCGATGTGGGACTAATCTGTCCCCTGGTCTTCATACAGTTGCAGTGGACTTCCCTTACGAAATTGAAGCAGCAGCAGCGTGCGTTGATGTCAATTGGAGTCCTGGAGACCAGCCTGGAGTGTCCTTGCATGACCTAGGCATAGCGCCTGGGAGGTCTGACGCAAGAACACAATGAATAGGGCAACGAAGGAGGTGGTGGCGACGGAGCTCCAGCAAGAGACCTGAAACAAGGAATACGACCTGATGGCCACGTTAGAGCAACTCAGAAGGTTCGTCGGACTACAACGAGTGCAACGGTGGTGGTCCAAGGGTGTGTAGAGGTCGATGGAGGCCTAACAACCTCGAGAAGGCGGTGCTTAAGTGGTGGTGCTCGACGGGGAGGTAGAGAGGATCAAACCCTAAATTTCTTTAGGGCTTTTGGAGGGTGAGTCGTGGTGGAGGTTTTGGACTGGTTGACGAAGTGGATGGAGTTGTGGAGCGACGGAGATGCTTCGGCGGAGATGTGGCTAGAGCGGAGGACGACGATGGGGTCAGAGGCATATCGGAGGTAGAAATAAAGTTCTAAAGGGGTAGAAATGATCGCGGGAGAGAGAGAGAGAGTTTAGGGAACTTAGGGAGATATTGGGAGGTGGATACGGTCGGTGGTGGTGGATCGACGCCGGAGAAGGAGGAGAATATGGCGAGATGGCGACGACGAAGTAGGCGGAGATATGCCCTCCCTTTGGCTGGGGAGGGTCGCGACGAAGAGAGGAGTCGAGGGAGTTGACCAATTTGTCGTTGGACGGCCAGAGGAGGAGGATCGAAGAAGGTCATCGGAGCAAGGGTTTTAGTGGCTGGGGAAGGAGAATCTAAGGTGGGTGACTCACCAAAACTTGTTGAGAGGATGCACAAGGCCACGGGATCCTTTTATAGGGCTCTAGATGGAGTTCCAACCTTGGAAACAAGCTTAGAAACTCCGAGCTCTTCACTGATGATAGATACCCAATCAATCAAAATGTTTGCATTAGGATTCTAGGGAGATTTAAGATCCCTGGATGGGCTCATTTGGAAGGCAATTACTTAACAAGTTTCCCTTTCAATTTTGAGAGGGATTCGTCAAGAAATCACAAAGATCTTGCCCTCTTAAGGTCGCTGGAGTTTGTAGGATTAGAATTTCATGGCTGCAGGGACCTGTTTATGAAAATTATGATAAAGATAGGGACTGAAATGAAAATAATTCAAAAGTTGGGGGCATATGTGTGAAATAAAAGAGTCAGACAGGACCAAATTGTAAATTAGGTTAAGATGATCTCAGATAAGGCCCAAATTCTGGTACAAACCTAATTTGGACCTAAGGAATTCAATGGTGAAGTTGGAATTTGATTTTAACCTAGTTTAATTGTGTAATTTATGCAAAAACCCAAATTAATGTAAAAGTCTGCCTGTAGCTCTATTTTAGGTCAAGATAGGTTCTGATGGTCAAATCAAGCATACCAAACCCTAGAGAATATTTTTCTATGAATTTTAGAGGGTTTAGATGAATTTAATCATGATCAGAACCTCAGTTAATTAAGCAGGTCTATTTTTAGGATTTTAGATGTCATTTAATTCTCAAAACATGTGAAAACACTTTTATGTCCGTACTGACCCACTTGTTAGACTTTTAGGACCATTTGACCTTTATCTAACCCCTGAGAAAACCCGTGGTTGTTCTACATTCAAGATGTGATGGTAAAATTATAATTTTAACCCTGGTTTCTTGTATTTCTCTCTGAAAGGATTTGTAATGAATTATGGCCTTCTGGTAGTCATGTAGGAGCATTTAATGACTTAATCAAATCAAATTGAGCTAGTATGGCTCATGATGGTGTTCCCATCAGAGTTCTCAACATACACAGATCTCATAGAAGCCACATCTTCTGATCTGCATACAAAGCCTTCCTAAACCCGTTCTCAACCCTGACCTGCCACCGAAATCAACCTCTACTCTGATTCACCTCTCTCTGATTCGGTTGCATATGATTCTCCTCCATCTGTTGATCAGGTTTCAGACATTGATCAGATCGATAATCACTTCCCATCCTTTTCTGATCCTATCAATAGGGTTCCTACATCCTCTATAGCTTTGTTTTCTTTTGAGGATCTCTACTCTGATCAGGTTGAATCGACTCAGCCAAACCTTGGATTCTCATTTCCACATCCATTTGAGCCTCAAAGCATCTGGTGGGCTTCACATCTTTTGATTCACATCTATCAACCCATCAGACTAATTGTGTTTGGGCTGCATCTTCAGCTTGTAGATCTGAACAAGCACCTAGTTGGACCAACCAGGCTATTGATCAAGGTGCTTGTTCTACAAAACCCATCTGATTTGACCACTCCTCCTTGATCACCTTCTGCTCGGTTGAAGACATTGAATTTAGCACTTAACGGGAGGCAACCTGTCATTCTAAAAGATCGAGACCCTTTTGATCATCCTTTGAGCTACACTCCTATTGCACTTTTGAGTTCAACTTTAGAATAGTCGACTCCATTGTATCAAAGCTTGAAATCATCTGCAACAGTCATCTCAACTCGTTCACCCACCCTTTGACCCTGTTCTAATCCTTGAACCAAGCTGATTTCATACCCTCCAGTTTGCAATGAGGACATTGCAAAACTTAAGCCTGGGGGGTATTAAAGTGCAAACACATGGAAATTAAAGTTTCTGAGGGGTTCTTACAAAAAAAATACATATTCAAAAAACTAAAAAATAAAAATAAAAAAAGAACAAAAAAATGGAGAAAGGGGGGAAATTAAAAAAAGAAAAAACTAAGAGAAAGCTATCAAGCTACGATAGCAATCCAGGAGGTCATTTTATTATTCATATCAATAAATGAAACAAAAAGAGTTACAAAACAGATCCCCACTTATGTATTAGGGACCATTACTCATTTACAATTTGCTCACAGCACACTGGTCTCTCTTGAAACAAACTCTCATTCTTTGCCCTCCAGATACACCATAGAGTCGTAGCCATGCACAAGTGCAGCTTGCCATGTACTAGAAAGCTTTGCCACATGGACTCCTATGGAGGGAGTGATTCCTGACAAGTTCTTCTCTAAATCACATCCGTAATCAAACATAAAGAAAAGACATGGCTCAGGCTGTCAATGTGCATTCCACAGAGATGGCATTCATGTTAAGCAGCACCCATCCTCTTGTGCCTGAGGTCTCCTGTACTCAAGCCATCCCTTCTGCATAGCCAAAGAAAAATTTGCACCTTGAGTGGAACCTTTAAGAGCCAAATTTTTTTATCGATTGGATTGCTCTCCATATCCCTGCCACTGCCCACCATTCTGCCATATGCACGCTGCACCGTGTAGATGCCATCCCATATATAGCTATTCTTCACACCAGGCCTTGGTCAGAAGCACTGCAAGTCTGAAATCAACTTAAGCCTTTCCTCCCATTGTTGGGTTCCCTCCCTGCCTGTTTCAGTCACATTCAGCTGCTAACAACTTCCTTGATCCGACCAGTAGTCACTCACCATACAGTCCTTAGCTGTAGCAGCCGCATATACTCTCGGGTAGGCCTCCTTTAGGGAGCCCAATGGGGACCAATCCTCCTTCCAGAAATGAAAGGCCTTGCCATCACTTAACACAGGCTGTAGCATATGCCAATTGTTCTTAAGTGATTGAATAACAGAGTGCCAAAAAGGGGACGGTTTGGATGGGTACAACCTCCTCAACGCCCTATTGGAGTTGTCGTAGCTTCCTCTAATAAGTTCAATCTATAGCTTCTCTTCCCCATTAAGAATTTTAATTGCCCATTTGATAAGTAAGGCCTCATTGAATTCTTTTAGCGCCTTTATCTCCAACCTCCCCCTTCTTTAGGATGACATAGCTGCTCCTACTTCAGCGGCTGCATGAATTGATCCTCATGACGTGCCCCCTTCCAAAAGAAATGCTTCCTCATCAAGTCAATGCGCTTCTAAATAGATTTAAGGGCTTTGAAAAGGGAGAAGTAGAAGACCGGTATAGAGGTGATAACAGAATTCAACAAAATGAGCCTTCCTCCCTTAGAGAGGAACCTGCTATTCCACCCTTCAAGTTTAATGGAAATCTTATCAAAGAGACAGTTCCAATCATTCTTTCTCAATTTTGAACATCTTAAGACTAGCCCCAACTATCTGATTGGCAGATTAGTACGTGGAGTTCCCAAGATCTCTGACAGTGCACCTTGTTCCTGATCGCTAAAACCAAAGCATACCAAGGAAGATTTTTCTCTGTTCAATTTCAGATCTAAGATATCCCCAAAAATCTTAACCATATACCATAATGCTTGGGCTTCAACCCTTGTCCCCTCCACAAAAAAGATCGTGTCATCTGCATATTGAAGTATAGGAGCCATGGCTCTCTTGCTAGATATTGAGTACCCTCTAATGATACCTACCTCGGATAGCTTGCAAGCATATCTAGCTAGACCATCCACTACAAGATTAAAAATCAGTGGAGCTAGTGGGCAGCCTTGCCTCACTCCACATTATGGTTTAATTCAAGCCCCACAGGGTTTGCCATTAATCAGGGGTGAAAAGGGCGTAGTAGTGATGCAGCGCTTCATCCATTGTATCCAAAGGGGAGGAAACCCTCTTCTTTTAAAGACCTCCTACAAATAGGCCCAAGAAACTGAATAATAAGCCTTTCGAAAATCCACTTTCCACATAAAGGCTTTACACTTCCTCCTATGCCACCCACTCACCATCTCCTAAGCGATAATGAAGGATTATTGCAGAGATCTGTTGGGAAGGAATGCTGACTGGATAGGGTGAATCAGATCTTGTAATACCACCCTCAATCTATTTGCCAAAATTTTGCTCACCACCAAATAAATGGAATTCAAGAGAGCTATAGGTCTGAAATCAGAGAACCTCTTTTCCCCTTGCATCTTTGGTAACAGGAAAAGATAAGATCTATTGTCTTATCAAACCCACAGTTGGCTCCCTCAAATTCCTTAAGAACATCCATCACCTCCTTACCCAACAAGCCCCACATATCCTTATAGAAAAAGACTTGAATGCCATCAGGTCCAGGGGCTCCTTCCATATTTAGATCATGGATGGCCTCCATAGTCTCATTCTCAGTGAAAGAAGCCGTCAACCTGGAAGCTTGTTCTACTAAAATTCGAGGAAAATCACTTGCAACCATTCACCACATACCCCTCCATGTTGCTCGTGAGGATTCCCTATAGTATCTAATGGCTTCAGACCTAATCTCCTACAAGGAAGATAATCTCTGCCCATCCTTGACAATGAAAGAGATTATATTCAATCTTCTTCGAGAGCTGGTAGCAAGGTGGAAGAATTTAGTGTTGGAGTCTCCCTCTTTAAGCCAAAGTTGCCATGAACGTTTCCTTCAGTCCATTTCTAGCTTCAGATCCTCTTTGGCAATCACCCTCTGCCACGACCTTCTTGCATCTAGCTCTTGATCAGATAAGGGGCTTACTGCGTCCTTAGTATCCAATCCTTGAATTTCCATCAAGACCTCATGGCACCTTTGCTGCCTTAAAGTGGACACCACAAACCCATACTCCTTGAGCCTTGTGCGCATGGCTGTCAGTTTGGAAGCTAGCCTGATAGTGGTTGAACCTTCCACTTGCTTGGCCCTCTACCATGCCTCAAGCATCTCGCGAAAACCCAATTCTCTTAGCCATGATCTTCTAAATTTGAAGTATAAACCAATGTGCACATGCTCACCACTGTCCCAAACCAATGGTGTGTGATCTGAGAATGGGCATTCCAGCCCTACCATTGAAGATAGTTGATACATGTCCAACAAACAAGCATTCCCAAAGAACCTATCTATTTTGGACATCAGGCCATTTCCATTTCTCCATGTGAATTCTACACCAGATGATGGGGAGTCACTCAAACCAAGGTTTTGTACTGTCAGCTGGAATCCAAGAGAAGCACTCTCCATCAATCCACTCGATCTGTCCATCCTTGTCAAAACACAATTAAAATCCCCACCCACGAGCCATGCAACCCCATGTATGTATTCTGCTGTTGCAGCCCAATCCTCCCACAGCTCGTGTCTCACAGAGGTAGCACAGGGACCATACACTCTTGTAATGTAGCATTCACCCTCCCCTTGACTCCTCTTGCATTTACATGTCAACATATGTCTGGCTCTATGCACCTCCATCACCTGCAGACATGCTATCCACCACCACATAGCAATGACACCTGATTTACCTTGTGACATGAGCCCAACACATTCAGCAGCACCTGCACATTTCAAATCATTCCAAGCCCTATCATCCTCACTCTCGATGTGCGTCTCCTGGATAATTGCACTGTCTATCTCCCACTCTTTCACATATCTCAAAAGGGAGGCCCTTCGACTCTTATCGCGCAACCCACACACATTCCAGGAGAGAATTCTCATCTCCCTCCTTGGGCATTACCCAAATTGGAGTTCTAGATTTTGTCAACTTTCATGATGACAGCAATGGCATTTTCATCCAGTTTCACAGAGGTGGAAAGCCTCCTTTGTCTAGGTTTGTATGAAGATCTACCAACACCTGCCTTGGTTACTGGCCCAATTCCAAACTTTAGCCCTTCCACGTCTTGTAGATTAGACTGAGGTCTCATAGAAAGATTAGAAACATCATGCGGAACGCGATCATCAGGCATAGCATCCACTAGTCCACCTGCAGCAACTTCCTCAAGTGGAGGCGTTGCATCTTCTACCAAAGCCACATCCATCACTTCCTCCTCTCTCCCCAGGTGGTGATGGTCTTTGCGTTTCTTAGGCACATGCACCTCATTAGGAGTTGCACGCCCCTCCTACTGCAGGGTATCCTCTTCCCTCACAACCTCTGCATAAGTCATCTTATCCTGATGAAGTTGCCCCTCTGTATCCCCCATTGCAAAGCTCAGATGCAACAACCATGAGCTACCTCCGCACCAGAGGATAAGTCTCTTAAGGGCAGACCCTGCCTTGAAGACATCCACCAACACATTCAACACACGACCATCACCCTCCTTCAGTCCAACCTCAGCATCTTCAACCAGCGTTGCGAATCCTGCTACCATGGACATTACCACCTCCTTTTATCTCAAATGCAAAGGCAGGCCTACCACGTACCAGCGTTTGATTTAAAAACTACGCGTTTGTTTTTATTTGTCACAAAGTAATTCAATTTAAAACTATCTAATTATTTACAATAAATAGAAGAGAGAGAGAGAAAGAGAGAGAGAGAATATTACACAGAGAAATCAAAATGAGATGTAGAATAAATAGGGAATTTATCATTAAGGAGATTGTTCATTTCACTCTTACAACTACAAAGCATAAAACAATTACTCTAGAAAGTGATAAATTTACTCTAGAAAGCATTAAAAGAATGGAGGGAGAAATGTCCTCCTCGACGATCGCTTAGAGGACGAGTAGAACTACTCTAGAAAGCAGTAAATCTTTACTAGAAAGCAGTAAAAAGAATAGGGAGAGAGAAATCCTCTTCGACGGTCGCTTGGAGGATGAGACGGACGGGACGACGCCTGGACGAAGGAGGATGAAGCAGAAGAACAGGAACAGAGCAGCACGCCGTCGTCGTAGCGGGATCCACTTCCAAAGGGGGACGAAAATTTGGACTTTATCTCACGAGGAGCATCCCGGGTGTGGGACAAGCTTCTCTTGAGCTTTGCAGAGGTAGAGAAGAGAAGGGATGAGAATTTCGTATGGAGGGGGTCTCCTTTTATAGTTGCAAGGAGTGGGGGCAAATTGGTCATTACATCTTTAAAACAATAAATGAGGGGTCTTTAGTGATGGATAAAACCGTCACTAAAGCCCCAATGTGGGCGTAGTACCCGCGCCCACGTGCGCCTCCTCAGCTACCCGCGCTCAACACATCCGCCCACGTTCATCAGATATCAGCCGTCCGATCGCGAGATCGGACGGCTTAGGATGCGCCATCGCTCGCTGCTGCGCGCCCGCCCAGCGCGTACGATGGCACGTCCTCGCCGCGCGTGCAATAGTGTGTCATCTCTATTGGGCACAGACGACCGTCCGATCAAGATCCAACGCACGCCCGCGCCCGCTCGCCCACGCCCTTCGCCTCCTCGCTGCGGCTCGAACGCGCGTCCACTGCTCGCGATAGCGCCTTCGACTGCTGCGCTACGAGGCGCGGATGGTCGAGCGGATGCTTTTAGGCGCGGCCGTCCACAGCCGTTGGATCGAGATCCAACGGCGGAGAGGGAGCAGGTGCGAAAGCTTCACAGAATGCATGTGGCCATTTGGGTGGCTGAGATGGCACCATGTGGCGCCATCTTAGCCGTCCATCTTCTGAATGTTGTAAATGGTGCCACGGATGTCGGATTGACTCGATTTTTGCATCGTTGGGCTGCGATCGTCGATCCGAATTCATCTGTGTGGTCGGATTTGTCATTTGAAGTACATATTTACACCATCCTGGCCCTTGATCTTCTAGGGTTCCTCGGTCACTATCCGATTCTACGGATGCCTGATTAAGGCGATCTTGGAGTCGTTGAACTCCAATCGTCGCCCTGATCACATCCATACGGGTGGATCTTCGATCCGAGGCCCCGGTAAAATGTTTGCCCTGTCCACGCACATAAAAGGACACAATTAACCTCCATTTTATTCAAACTACTCTAAATGCAAGATGATGCAATATTTATATCATGAAATGCAATCCTATGCTTAAGAACATGCATAAATAGACATCTTAAGTAGTGTAAATATGTTTTGCATCACATATCACCCTAGAAGGTTCATTAGCTACCCAATTTCCGTTAAAATCGCCGAACAACGAGTCAGTAACAAGATAGTGTGTAGATGCTTAAGACTCAAAATTTTCTCAAATCAGAGGGTGGGTTGATAAGTGATGTCCTTATCGCCCAAACTTATTTACTCCAATTAAAATAGAATTTAGGTTGGCGAGGACTCGAAAAACAAATCCACATTTTAGTGGATACATGGGCTGATTAAGTCCAAAGCCCTGAAGGGTCTTTGTGTTCAAATCATAATGTAGTATTTCATAAGATTGAAAATTTTCTTAAACCCAAGTTCTCTTTCCTAATTTAAAATTTTTTTTTGATAAAAGAAAATAAAACAAATCTACGGAGCTGATGAATAAATTCAGAGATGAATATCCACCCCCCATGCCTATCTAATGCAATGTTCTCATTGTATTAAAAGGACATAAGATAGAGTGGAATAACGTAAAAAGCACCTGAATTGTGTGAATGTCAGGTCCACTCTGAGATGAAAACTAAAAGAACTGTATATGTGCTGAATTTAGTGCCTTCAGCTAGGCACACTACACAAAGAAGAGAAATCAAGAATTTACAGGTGCAGGTCAGAATCAGAATAAATAGAAGAAACCTCCGACCTGTCAGCAGAGGTCCACAGATGTGGACTAGATTGTGGTGCAGACCCATACCCCATAATCGAGAATATATTAGGTTCTGGATAAAAATTACCAAAAACCTAAAATCAATATGCAAGCGGGGTTAGGCCTGCGATTTATGAGGATGCAACCCAAGACAAAAAAGTTGGGTTACAGAGAATTGAAGCTCAAAAGGATAATCATTGAATGCGTGCTTGGGTTTGACATCCTCAAAACAAATGTCATAAGGGCCTTGGTTTGATGGTTTCAACTTAATAGGCACCCTACGACACAGTCTTCTACTTCCTCTAGAGTTAGCTTCCCAAATCAGAACTTCCCAACTCCCATCCTCCTCAATCAGAATGTTAAATTCCGAGACCTCTTGTATACTAATCACCTCATCTGAAATCTCCAAGTCTAAATGATGTGGCAGAATCAAAATTGACTTGGGTTTAATTATCTCAGAAATAGAATAATCAATAAGCTCAACGGGGTGTAACTGACAATCAGGGCATTGAATTGAATCCTCCAGAAAATGCGATTCTGGATCCGTAATATGTGCCCTAATAAGATCAGTTTCCTCAGTTCTTGGGCTATCAAATGATTTTTCAGATTCCTCAGGCCCAATCGTCTCACAAAAATCATGTTCTGTAAACTCGTGTGAGACTTTACAACTTGAATCTTCACCATCAAAGAAATCAGGATTCGTATCAATGTATGTCCCAAAATCATCTATCACTTTCTGTTCCAAGGAGACATACGTTTCCTCGTACCCCAGCTCAGGGATCTCAGGTGAAGAAATTAGATCTTCCTTAATTGGTTGCTTTAATTCAATCTGGTCAGCCTCGTAACACGTGTCCCCCCAACAGGTGCCTGAGCGGGTTCTGTCATTGGCTTTCCTGAAGAGGGCTCATCCTGGGAATCATCCCATGATTGAATCAAAGCAACCATGAATCTCATCCTCAATTTCGCTAATTTCCCAAGTAGAAACTCACCCGAGTTCTTATCCTTAACATCCTGGAGCCAATCCAACAAAGACTTGTTCAAATCATCAATCATTTCAATCAGAGGCTCCAATCTCTCAATGCAAGGTATTGGCTGAACTTCTAAAGATTGAATGATATTTCTCAAGTTAGCCAGAACCTTATCTTGAACCTGGTTAACTTGAACCAAATGAGTTGGTTCAGGGTTTGGCGGGTTTGGGGTCAAAGCAGGGGAATTAACGAATTGAGATTCGTTATACCCTTCCTGATAATAGGTCATTTCAGATTGTTCAAAATGTGGTGATGACCTAAAGGCAGTGTAATCAGAGGATGGGTAAGGATTAGTGTATCCTTCTTGATTGTAGATCGTATTAGGTTGTTCATGAAAGGATGACGATCTATAGTCGATGTGGCTCTAAGAAGGATAGAAATCACAATCAAAGTGTTTAGGGTTAGACCCTAAACATGGAGGTTCGGAACTGTATTCTCAATTCAAGTTATCCCAACTAACTGATGGTTGATTACAGTACGAGTCAGGATAATCGTCATGTTGAGGATAATTCAAAATAGGAGGGAAAGAGCGGGAATGCGTGTAATATGTGGAAGGATTCATGAGAAATGGGAGGAAGAAAGGAGCTCTGCAATACAAACAATCAAACCTGTCATTAAGTGGGTTAGCCTATAGACCTACAGACTCCCAAAACCCGTCTTGAGATAGAGAAATGATTTGATCTACTTCTGTCTGTTCAAACCAACCAGTTAGAAGGAGGGACTGGGGAGAAGGTTCTTCCTTCAGCTTTCACCTCCGGTTCCTAGTGTACCCCCTAGCCGCGACCGTTTGATTCTGCTCCCCTAGCTAGACATCAGATTGAACAGTAGAAACAGACTAATAGAAAATAATCTCATTCTAGGTTCTGAAGAGCGAGTCCAATCCTTAAGGCCAACGTCTACTCTGTTTTATTTAGGGCTAGGTTTGAATGTGTTTTGGAATGTGATGGGACCTTTAAATAGGTTGTGCCCTTAATGATTGATTGATTTGTGTGTGCATGCACAACCAGTGGTTTTCAAGCAAGATTATTTTTGATGTGGTGAATTTTAGAGTTCAAATCTTGCTTAGTAGCTTTTAGGATTCAACTTTAGGTGTTTTCAAGCAAGTTTCGTTGGCACACCAGGTTTTGAAAGCACGGGTGAAAATGTTTTCCTTTAAAACTTAAAAAGAATGTGGAGTGCCTGGTAAATCCCTAAGAGTTGAACCTATGTGGTAGCTACTTAATGAGTTGATTTTAATTGAAGTGGTGCAGCCCAATCAACTCAAACAATTGGCTTGTTGCACCACTTAATTAGGCAGACAAGTGATTACCTAATCTGACTTCTACTCAATTATGTGTTTGGATGTGTGTACCGGCTCCAAAGATTGGCTTACCGGTTGAGTTTGAAAATCAGATGAGGTTGTGTACCTCTGTGAAAATTTTTTTTAATTTTTCTTTTTTTTAATGTGGGGGTTGGGGCGGGTGCGGGTGTCAAACAACAAACAATCTAACCTTAGAGTTTATAAGAACACGTAGGTTGATTGATGTTTGTGTTATTATGTGGTGAAATGAAATCTAATGGGTGGGAGGTGGGGGATAACCTACAAAACCTTTCACAGCACTTTACTCCGATCTACCGCTTTTGCTCGTCTCAAAAGAGTACCTGCAATCACAATAAGGAGAGAAGTGAAGTAAATGATTTGTAAGTTAGAAAATGCGAAGAAAAAATCAAAGAGCATCCCTCCTCGTCAACGGCACCAAAATGTTGAACGTACGAATTGCTACACTAACGTGTTCGATTTTGAAAAACCTGTCGTTGTAGTTTGAAGGCGAAGAACTCGTGTTCAACAAATAAAATTTACACCGAAATTGAAATTCCAGGTCAAATACAGGGAGGCGAAAGTTTGATTTAAAAACTATGCGTTTGTTTTTATTTGTCATGAAATAATTCAATTGATTAGAACTACTTACAATATATAAAAGAGAGAGAGAGAGAATAAGAGAGAGAATAATACAAACAAAAATCAAAAGAGATATAGAATGCACATGGAATTCATTATCAAAAGAGATTGTTCATTACACTAAATATTACGACTAGAAAGCGGGAAAATGATTACACTAGAAAGTGGTAAATCTACTCTAGAAAGCAGTAAAAGAATGGAGAGAGAAATATCCTCCTCGACGGTCGCTTGGAGGATGAGCTGAACTACTCTAGAAAGTAGTAAATCTATTCTAGAAAGCAGTAAAAAGAATGGGGAGAGAGATATCCTCCTCGACGGTCGCTTGGAGGACGAGCCAGATGGGATGACACTTGGATGAAGGAGGACGAAGCAGGATGGAGGATGAAGCAGAAGAACGGGAACGGGGCAGCACGTCGTCGTCATCGCGGGATCCACTTCCGAAGGTGGACAAAAATTGGACTTTATCTCACGAGAAGCATCCCGGGTGTGGGACAATCTTCTCTTGAGCTTTGGAGACATAGAGAAGAGAAGGAAGGGATGAGAATTTTGTGTGGAGGGGGTCTCCTTTTATAGTTGCAAGGAGTGGGGGCAAATTGGACATTACATCTTTAAAACATTAAATATGGGGTCTTTAGTGATGGATAAAACCGTCGCTAAAGCCCCATAGTGGGCGTAGTTGGCGCTAATTGCACGCGCAATGCCTGCGCACGTCCTCTGAATCTCAGACGCGCGCCCGCCCTCAACAGGAGCGGGGACGGCTTAAGATGTGCCTTCCCCGCTCCTCAACGCGCGCCCGCCCACGTGCGATGCCACGTAAGGCACGGGCGTGCGATAGCGCTTCGACACTATTGAGCGCATACAGCCGTTGGATCGCGATCTGACGGTTGATTGAAGACGCGCTCCCGCTCCAAATCCCGCTCGTCGTGACTCGATCTCGCGTCCACGCCTCGCGTTAAGGCGCTAGACCGCTGTGCTGCCTCAGCCAAATAGTTGCGCGGACGAATTCAAGGTGCTGCATCCACAGCCGTTGGATCTTGATCCAACGGTGGAGAAGCGGTGCTTTGATTGAAGAAGAGAAGGTGCGGCGGTGCTGGGGGCCGGTTGGACGGCTGAGATGGCACCACGTGGCTCCATCTTGGCCGTCCATCTTCTGATGTTGTAGATGGTGCCACGAGTGTCAGATTGACTCGATTTTTGTGTCGTTAGGCTACAATCGTCGATCCGAATCCATCCGTGTAGTCGGATTTGTCATTTGAAGTGCAGGTTTACACCATCTTGGCCCTTGATCTTCTAGGGTTCCCCGGTCACTATCAGATGCTACAGATGCCTGATTAGGGCGATCTTGGAGTCGTTGAACTCCTATCGTCGCCCTGATCACATCTATATGGTTGGATCTTCGATCCGAGGCCTCGATAAAAAGTTTTCCCTGTCCAAGCACATAAAAGGAGACAATTAACCTCCATTTTATTCAAACTACTCTAAATGCAAGATGATGCATGTTATACACTATTTATAGCATGCAATGCAATCCTATGCTTAAGAACATGCATAAATAGACATCTTAAGTAGTGTAAATGTGTTTACATCACCGGGGTTCAGCTAGCCACCCTTCACCGACTTGTTAGGCCCGCTGGGCAAACCGGGGTAGTCAGACGAGGGTGCGCAAACTATGGAGGGGCGAGATCCCTGTTACTGAGAAGGCTAGGCCCTATACTGTTCCATGTTGTACTTTGGGTGTACCCACTAGCGGAAACGACTGACCGCGTTTCAGTGTGGAGTAGATACCTGTGCACTTATCGCGCATGCCGTAGTTACCGCTACGTCTGTCCGTGACCTCAGGGTGGTTGACTGGGTGTAGGATCACCACGGGGGACTCTTTCGGCCAGGAGAGCACCACGTGTGCCTTCTACTCTTCGGAAAAGACTGCAATCAAGATCGTTCCCAAGAGGAACATGCGAGACCAAGAAAGAGATATGAAAAGTAAACCAATGGATGAAAAGGAATGACTTGTAAAATAAATAATTGGAAAAGATAAACTACTTGTTAGCTTTTACTGCTTTTTTTAGTTTGGTTACCACACTACTCAGCTTTCGCTGACTCCATTTTTCCTGTACCCCTTTACAGGTCTAGGAGTTGAGCAGCCTGAGCTGCCGGCTGCAGAGGGTGCTAGGCCCAGTCGAGCCCAGCAGTAGTTCTTATTGTTTTAATTCCTTTTTGTTAGTGAGTTTAGACTCTTGTTACCATTTACGTTTCTGTACTTTGTTTCCGTTTTACTGTTGTGGTGGTGATATGTACTGATAGCAACTTTTACTTCCTTTACTGCTGTACGCTTTTACTATTAGTTACTTAGCATAGTCAATGTGGTTTACTTTCCTACTTTTTGGTTATTTCTTGTTGGACGACTGGGTCTTGGGATTAGTCAAGTCGAGCCAGTCTCGTGTCCTGTAGGGATTCGGGAACTAGGTCGTAACAACAGATAGGGCTAGTGATCTTACCAATTGATGGATCTTATTCACGGATGGATTTCCTGTCATCACCTCTCCAACTAGAGCCCCTCTCAGCACAAGCTTTTCCATCCTAATGTCTTTTGTCATAGGGATTTCGACATCCATAGTGTGCCCCCCATAAGTAGGTGGAGGCGGTGGCGGCGGCCACGTACCCACAGCATTTTTTTCTCTGGTGCGCATGGAGGCCCTTCCTCTATCTTGCCCTCTACTTGCCATATAGGAATCCTATTTATGGCCATGGCCACCACAAGCCAGACAGACAAGGGGGAGACAACATATCTCCGCCATATGTCCTTGTCTTTGATAATGAAAGCATACAATCTCCTTGTTGCCCCAAGGTTTGCCTTCATTCACACACCCCATCCCCTGCTGAAAGAGCCCCCTTCTTTCCCTCCATCTCTAAGCCCTAGACCTCCAGGTTGTCCACCCATGGTTTCTCTCTCCTGTCACCCTAAACCCTTCTTCCACCCACCTCCTACCCGGTGTGCCACCTCCGCCCCCACCCGCATAGTTGCCGATGCCCAAACCTTCTTCGCCCACCTGATCGCCAAACCCCTTCCCACCCGATGACATTTCAAACTCCCCACCACAATGTAATCACTCAGTAAATAAATAAAATTGACATGACATCGATTTGCATTTGTGACATATACTACAACAACAACATTTAAAACACCATTTTTAGTGTGAACCAATAGTCGACAATCATCTACAAACCAGGGTAACTTGCAAATGGTCAGGATGGTCTCATTAGGGAAGGAATCAGTAAGTTCTAGGGTTGGTTTATCCACAAGGATTCGGTAAAGGTGGTCCGTAACTACATTTTAGGCATCGGCTTTATCTTGAACCTCGAGATCAAATTCCTAAAGTAGAAGGATCCATCTAATTAAGAGTAGTTTTGGATCATTCTTAGCCAAAAGGTGTCGTAATGCAGAGTGGTCTGTAAAGATAATCACATGTGATCCTAGCAAATAAGGTTAAAATTTCAAAAGAGCGAAAACTACAGCTAGTAGCTCTTTTTCAGTTGTGGTATAATTTCTTAGAGCCTCATCAAGAATCCTACAAGCATAGTAAATTGTTGTAGGTTTCTTGTCAATCTGTTACCCCAAGATGATCCCAATAGCAAATCAAAGACATCGGTCATGATCTCAAAGTGCTCATCCCAATTAGGAGGTTGTAAGATGGGAGATTGGGTAATAGCCTCCTTTAAAATATTAAATACCCTAAGACAGTCAAAATCAAAGTCAAAGGTATTATCATTGGTTAATAGATTGCTTAAGGGCCTAGCCACCTTAGAGAGATCTTTAATGAAATGATGGTAAAATCCCACATATCCAAGAAAAGAACGCACCTGCTTTACCATCGTAGGTGGCAAGAGTTGGGTGATAGTATCCACCTTGGCCTTATCTAGTTCAATTCCTTTCTTAGACACAACTGATGTGCATACATCTAAATAGCCAAAAATGTCTATTAATGCATGTTCTTAGTGTCATATTAGGATCATACATTGTAAATATTGCATAACATGCATAATCATGCATTTAGGTCAAGTTGTATAAATTGTATAGTAATTATCTCCTTTTATGGTCAGGGATAGGGCAACTTTTAATCGGGGCCTTGAATCGAAGATCCATCCGTACGGATTTGATTAGGGCGACAATTGGAGTTCAACGACTCTAAGATCGCCTGATCGGACATCCGTAGCACCAGATAGAGACTGAGGATGCCTAAAGATCAAGGGCCAAGATGGTGCCAATTCACACTTTAGATGACAAATCTGACCACATGGATGGGTTCGGATCGATGATCACAGCCTAACAGCGCAAACATCGGTCCAATCTGACATTCGTAGCACCATCTACAACACGTAGAAGATGGACGACCAAGATAATGCCATGTGGCACCATCACAGCCACCCAAATCAGTTGCAGCACCGCTCCCCATCTTCTGAAGGTGCGGCGAGGCGTGATCTGGGCCGTTGGATCTTGATCCAACGGCCGTGACGCATGCGCGCGTAATGCGTAGCCGTGACAAAGCAGCACTGTAGCACAGTGGGCAAGCGGCGTTGCGCGAGCGCACGACGCGCGTTCGACTCGCCAACCGCAGCGCATGGGCGAGTAATCGCAACCGTTTGATTAGCTGCAGGTGGCTTGGATAATCCAATAGCATGCACACGCGATCTGACGCACAGCGTGCACGCTCGATCGCACGCGGGTAGGCGGTGAAGGTGAAAACAAAGGCGCGTGCGAGGAGAAATTTGAGTCATCCGATCTCACGATTGGATGGCTAAGATTTGAAGAACGTGCGTAGGAATTTTGAGTGCAGAAGGCGGGGAGGCGCGCGTGGTGCGCACACGTTGGCCATGATCAGACCTTTAGTGACGGATAAATCCGTCACTAAAGACCTGATATTAATGTTTTAAGCTCGAAATGACAAATTTGCCATCAATTCCTACAACTATAAAAGGAGACCCGACCTCCAATTCTTCATCCCTTCACCTCTCTCCATCTCCAAAGCTCAAGAAAAGCTTGTCCCACACTTGGGATGCTATTCTAGAGCCAAATCCAATTTTCTCACTCCTGTTCTGGAAGTGGTTGCCGCGACGTTGACGACGTGCTGCCTCGTTCCCACTGCTTCCTACTTCATCCTCCTTCCCTCTCCGTCCTCCGTCTTCCAGGTGTTGCTCCATCCGACTCGTTAGTTGTTTAAATTCCCAACACAATTAATTAAGTAAATTAGGCTTAATTAAGTGCAAGAGAAAGTAACTTAGGTTAACTTGAATTAATGTCGATTGAGTAGTATAGGGTCAAGCTAACCTAACATTTAGATTTTAATTCTTTTTAACTGGTTGAATCCATGTCATTCACTGAGAGGTATAACTTAATTTAATTCACCATTTAATCCTAAACATTAATTACTACTTACTTAATCAATTAGAATTATAATTACAATACTTTAAGATCATGAATCTTGCACAAAGATATTTAATTAAAAACATGCAATATTCCATAAGACAAACATATTTACACATGAGATCAATTATTAAAAACAATTAAACATGTTTATTTTTGCTAATTTCTTTTCATTTACAAATGATTTAAGGCATGAAAGAGAAATGCAATTAAGTACAAGTGCCTTATTTATCAATTAAACTCTAAAAAATTGTATTAGAGTAAGGTACAAAAATTGGACGTCTTAAAAAAATGAGCTTGAATTATCAGACGTCTAAAACTTTGATTTTCCTTTTATTTGCTTTCTTCATTCTTCTACCTTCATTCTTTCTCTTTTCTTCTGCCAACTCTTTCTTTCTTTATTCTTTTCCTTTGTTCTCTGTTTACTTCTCTTTCTTTTTCCTTTACCTTTTCTGTTTGTTTATCTCTCCCTTTAGCTTCACGAGCTCTTCTCCTCTTCTTCTCCTAAATTCCTTAAGTCTCTTATCCTCTTCTCTTCTCTTTCTTTTTCCTTTGAACACTTAACTGTACAATGTGAATCAAACAAAAAATTTGATTTATGGTTGGCGGCTCGGACCGGTTGGGGATACACAGCACCCTTCTTAGAGTGGGACCAGACCCTACTGGATCCAACCCTGATTTATTACATTTGGTTTATTTCCAGTTTATTCATCACATATGCACAGTCTCCAGCCTCCCAGGCCCACATGCACACGTACGCTCACGGGCCCACGTTCGCACGCCCACAGGCACACACACACTCGGGCACGTGCACCGCACGCACCCACACACACATGCTCTTTATGCACCCTGCACTAACAATCGAACAACCCTATACACTTTTTACTTTTATCCCATGACGCACGCTCTGTTCTTACCAATGTGGGACTATTCTTATCCCTTCCAGACCAAACTTTGGCTGGAGCACAGGCCGACTCAGAGCTCCAAATCGAGCAAGCTATAGCTCATTGGAAAGCTCTAGAGTAGTACTACATAATTGCAGCATTAATTTGATGTTGAGGTCAGATTCTACCATTCGATTTGAAGGGCGAAGATCGACATTTTCCACGGCCATTCTAGCCTACAGACAAGCAACATAGGTCTAAGGACCTGCAGACAGGGTCTTTGACCTCAGATGAGTCTATGAATAGGTTCAGGAGCTAATTCCACTCCTAAAGGTGAAGGGAAGGAGGTTCAGGAAGCTTCAAGAAGGTGGAAAAGCTCAAGAGCTTCAAGTAGAAGCTTCAGAGCTTTAAATTAAGCTCTAAAAAGCTTCACATACAGCATAAGGTTAGCTACATCTAATTCAACAACCTCTGAAGGTTGTTAGGAGTCTATCTGGGCAGCATTTGCAATTGAAATTCATCAAAAAGTCACTGAAGTCAGTATTAGGTTCAAATGAACCCAAACTGAACAACAGGTGGATTCTTCTAAAATTCTGATTAAAACTCATTCAAATCAAATCAAATCTATCTAAAATCATCCTATAAGTAATTTAAAGTCATCAATTTCTTGAATTGAAACCTAAATCATCAGATCAGACCTAATTTTGACCACTGAACCTCAATTTTTGACTTTCTTCATAAAGCATTCTCAGATGAAATTAACACTTCAAATCACCTCTATTCATCATCAAGAACATGTTCAGGGTTTCAAAAGGAAGTTTTGATCTAGAAACCTAGGGTTTCAGGTCTGTCGCCTGGGCTCTAAAATTAGTTTGTTCGACAAAACAAACTAAGGCCTATCTGAGTAAAAGATCTTCAATTCTAACCTCAGGGCATCCATCTGGTGCTTCTAAACTCCTCAAACAAAGCTTAACTCTAATAGATAGTCTTCTCCAACTCTGCCAGAGTTGGAGAAGATAGAGGTCTAAATCTAACTCTAGTCTTTAAAAATTCAAACTAAACACTGTAGAATAATCATTGAGCCTCAAATAAGTGATCTGGAGCTTTTGAGGGAGTTTTGTAGGTTGAAGAGTACATCTTGACTCACCGGAGCTCATTGGAGCTCCGATGAGTCCAGTTAATGGCTAAAAGATAGTAAACATCATCAAAACAAGCCATGGATGATCTAAAAAGTTTCCTGAGGTCATAAGGAACCTCAAAAACACATTAATTTCTTCAATTATTGATTATACTAAAAGTTATACATCAAATTCATAAGAACTATAGTTTGAGTTTGCTAGAACTCAGGAAATGTTCTCTCACTCAATTGAGTAGAGAGAATATGTCAGTGGAGTGTGGCAAAGGTGTTTAGGTGAATTATTAGATGGATACACTCCTAAGCCGCCCTTGACAACAACTCAGGTGGTTGAATGTATTTTAGGCATTTTAGTTATAGGTGATTATTAATCCAATTAGAGTGAGGATAGGGGCCCTTAAATGATGATTAAGTGATGGAGGGCCCCAGTGGAGGTGAATTACGCTCAGATACTTCTGCCATGGACAGCGGAAGCAGCTGGTGAAGGTGGAAATGGATTAGGCGATTAGGTGTTCAAATCAGGGAATTAAAGTGTTAGAGATGATCATGGAGGATTAAGGAAGGTGATCGATGAAGTAAAAAGACAAAAGAGTGCTCCAGTCAAGCTCAAAAAGCTCGTCAGATCTGAGGAAGACAACGGAAAATCTAACATTAAATCTAACTAACCTACCTAATTAACTACTCTAGTTACACTACTTACCTAACCTACTGTTACTTGGGCGAAGGGGGTAGAGGATCTCCGTCAAAGGATCTTAATGGAGGAAGAAATTAGAGGGTGGAGGAAGAAGTCTGGTGGGTGTAGGCAAAGCATAGAAGTGAAGCCCGACATCGGCACTGCATTAGAGGACTTAGTGGATGATGGCAGAGATCAGGAGCAAGTGAAGACGAATGGAGGAAAATGGAGGAAGCGGAGGAAGGTCACCGGAATTGGAGCGAATAGCCTATCTGCTAGCTCAGTGGGGGGAAGACGGGAGGGAGCTAACCTTTCGAAATCGGAGAGGTGGAGGGGTATTTATAGGTTGTGGCGATTGAGGAGGAGGGTGAATCTGGACGGAAAGAGGTCTAGGAGTGAAGTAACCATTGGCGTCTTCTCCGATGTCAGTGAGGTTAACTACAAACCCTAAATAGGATTTAAACTTCATCCAGATCGATGGATGAAAAGAGGACGGTAAGCGCAAGCTCCAGGAGCTTGGCAGGGAAGGGCGATCGTCAGATAGATGGTGATCTGCAGGTGTGGAAACCTCCTGTCATCTGCCATCGAAGAGGCTGAAGAAGAAATGAAGAGGAAGATGTTTACAGGGACCTGTATGTAATGAAAACTAAGGACCTAAGTGAAGAAGAAGGACTTGATTGAAATAAAACATAGGGACTAAAATGTAAACTAAGGTTTTCAAGGTTTATTTTAATTTAAATCTTTTCCAACTTTTTATATATGATTATAAATTAGAAAAATAATATATTTAAACCTTGGATTTACATTTTTGACCTTGTTAGCTTAATTTATTTAATTAAGTAAAGTTACTTAAGTTATTACATACTTAAGTATAGGTTATACTTAAGTTAATTAACACATTAATTAGGTAAATAATTGATGATATTTCAAGTCCATTTCTTAATTAAATTATTAATAATATTAATTGGCTTAATAATATAGCATTTTTAACTTATTTTAAGGTCCTTTAATATTTTATCCCTTATTCTATAATTAACCCATATATTTACATATTCCTAGCTAATTAACTAGGGATACTAGTTAATTAAGGGTAATTAGAAGCCATGATGAGCCTCTCATCACTCATCCTCCAAGCATTTGTTGAGGAGGATAACATCTCTGTCCCTTCTTTTTAATAGCTTTCTAGAAGAGAATTTTCTACTTTCTAGTTGTAATCATTTCCCTCTTTGTAGTTGTTAAAACATTCTGATTATATCAAGTGATTGTTCTCTCTCTCTATTTCTCTCTTTTATTGTTTATATCAATTCCATTATAATTATTTCATTTTCAAACAAAAACACAAAAAAGTATATATCGCGGATTTTAGATCGACGTAGCCTCCCAATGTTCGACCTGGAATTCTTAGAATTTCAGTATAAATTTATTTGTTGACGAATTTCTTCGCAAATCGAACTACAACGATGAATTTTTCGAAACCAAGTTCGATCACGTAGTTTTCCGTACTCAACATTTTGGTGCCGTTGCCGAGGAGGCAATGATTTTCGATTTTCTTTCCACATTTCGTGCACTTTATTATTTTCTAACTTGCTTTATTTCTTGGCTATTGTTTTGCAAGTACCTTAATAAGGGATTTTCAAGCGGTAGATCGAAGTAAAGTGCAGTTGAAGGCAATTGTAAGTGCTCCCCATTCTTCCCCCTCCATAGATTCCATTTCATCACATTAATTCAAACTCCAATTAACCTAGGTGTTTGCATAAATCCTAGGGTTAGTTTGTTGTTTGGATTTCCACTCGCATTCATCTCACCTGCATATTAAAAAATCAATAAAAAGATATTTCTTGTGGGGTAAATCAACATGCACACTACATACACCCACATTCAAGGTACTTAACCTACTTGATTTTCTTCTACTCAACCGAATTCTGATCTATGGAATCGGTACACATAAATCAACATATAAAAGACTAGAAATTAGTCTAGGTTAATCATTTTGTGTGCCTAACTTAGTAGTGCAATCTTGGCCAATTATTTGAGTTGTTTGGGCCGCACCACTTAACCTAAAATCAACTCACCAAGTAGCTTCCCCTTAGGGTTTTCAATTTAGGTCAATACCAGGCACTCCATGTTATTTTTTATTTCAAAAGGAAAGAGATCCTCACCCGTGCTTGAAAACCTGGTTTGCCTTGAAATTTAATTGAATTAAACCTAATTCCAAACCCTAAAAGCTACTTAAGCAAGATTTGAACCTTAAAATCTACTCATCACAAATAATTTTGCTTGAAAACCCTGGTTGTGCATGCACTCACACATACTCAATTGATCATTAAGGACACAACCCATTTTAAGGGCCCACCACATTCCATAAGCACTACAATCCCAGGCCTAAATAAAATCGAGTAGACGTTGGCCTTAAGGACTGATTCGCTCTTCGGGGTCCAGTATGAGATTATTTATGATTAACCTGCTTATAGCAATCAATCTGATGTCTAGCTAGGGGAGTAGCGTTAAATGACCACGGCTGGGGTGTACACTAGGAATCGGAGGCATAGGCCAAAGGAAGAACCTTTGCCCCAGTCCATCCTTCTAATTGGTTGGATTGAGTGGATGCAAGTAGAGTAAATCATCTTTAATCTTAAGGCGGATTCTGAGATTCTGTAGATCCTTAGGCTAACCCACTTAAGGACAGGCTTGGTTTCTTGTGCTGTAGGGTTCTTATCCCCAATCCTTCCAACCTCTTCCTGGCTTATGCTGGGAAGGAGGTCATTGAATCCCCAATTGGAAGGACCACTAGAGTATTCTAGGAGGCGTAGATTAGATTTTGGCCAAATTGATCCCATGGCCGATCAACAGCCTCCTCTGCCTCAGAATCCATAGGAGGTATTTCAAAGGCAGCTGGAACAAATGCAAAGAATGCAAGAATGATTCCAAAGAATGCAGGGTGCTCAGCCCTTGAAGGATTTTTAGGATCCTTCAAATTACGAGGAATGTCCCGGCGTCCAGATTCCTGGCAGAGACGTAGAAATCAAGCCCCAGGTGTTAAGCCTGATCAAACATTTCCATGGGCTTGGCTCTGAAGACCTGTTTCAGCACTTGGAGGACTTGACCACTTTGGTTTAGACCACCAAGGCACGAAACGTGAATGAGGAGCAGATGATCATGAGGCTCTTCCCCCACTCTCTTAGGGATAAAGCTGCTCATTGGTATAGGACTATAAGAAGGCCAATTGCAACTTGGAATGATTTGAAATCGACTTTCCTAAAGAAATTCTTCCCTGTCGGACGTACCAATGCTTTGAGACGGGCGATTACTACCTTCACCCAACGGCCGAGGGAGTAGTTTCATGTTGCCTGGGAGTGGTTCCAGGACTTATTGCGGAGGTGTGCACACCATGAGGTGCCGAAATGGCAGCTCGTGCAGATCTTCTACCACAGGTTGACTGAGCAACTTAGAAATCACGTGGACACTTCTTGCGGAGATAATTTCCTCAACAAAGATGTAGATAGTGTGCACAATTTGTTTGAGGAGATGAGCGAGAATTCGATCAATCATGCCTCCATGGATACTTTTAATCAGTCCCAATAACCCATATAAAATGTTAATGAAGTCCACGACTCTCATTCATTCGATATGGAATTGATTTGCAATAAACTAGATAAGGTAGACTTGGTTACTAAAAAAATGGAGGAGTGGATGACTAGAAATTCAATGAACAATTCTTAATCCACTCAATCCCAGAATTCGGGATTCCATTCGTCGTGAGCTCCTTCTGGATGGGAGTTCATGAATCAACTTCATGCGGCTCAACCTGTGAGTCAGCATTATTCGGAACCCCACGAGTTCCAAACTGGGGCCTTTGATCCCAATTTCCTTGATCCTTCCCCTTCTTTCTCTCCATCCTCACCTTATTAGGATGTTTATGCTATACAGGAGAATGTTAGGTCCAACCTTTATTCCAATGCTTATAATCCCAGTTGGAGGAACCACCCTAATTTTTCCTGGAAAAACCCAGGGCAACAAACCCAATTCTGACCTAGCAATTATGCTCCGCAGAGACCAATGGGTTAGGGTCATGTTTACACTCAGCTGCCTCCGAATCAGGTCAATCAGCCATCTTGGAATGCCCGTCAACCCTGGGGCAGGCTATTTGAACCGATAAATGGTAGAAATGCAAGGATTTATGCTCCAACTCATGCAGCAAATGAAAACCTCTCTGGACAACTTGCAAAATGGGTTCATTGCTAATTCTCGTCAACCCAGATCTCTACCATCTCAACCCATACCCAACCCGCGTAATATCCAAAATTCAGGCAATCAAGCCCAAGGGTACGAGAATTAGAGGGACCTGTACGCACATGCTCAGGTGGTTGAGCAGGGTCCTTCTTCTGCTTCTTCCTCAAATCAAAGGTTCTTGGCTAATGAATCCCCTCCAATCTTTCCTCCCCCTCCCCAAGACCCAAACCCAGATGCATTTGCTAATTCAGTTACCTTGAGGAGTGGAAAACAAATTCAGGATCCACATCCGCACTATTTTGATCTACCAAATCCTGGAAAGTTTGAGGAGAGAAAGGAGAGCTCTGAAGAAGAAATCAAGGCTCAGGAACCTGATTTCGAAGATGTGACTCATGTTCCTTTTCCTGAGGCCTTGATTAAACCTAGGAAGAAGAAGCTTGTTGATGGTAATGAGGAGCTCTTGAATATATTCAAGAATGTCAAGATCAATATCCTGCTCCTCGACGCTATCAAACATCCCCCTGGCATTCTATGGGTCAGGTTTTCCTCCTCCCCCCCGGAGAAAACCCTCCATGGAATGCTTTATGGGCTCCTCCCAAGCTCATAACCATCCTTAAGGTTATGAGTTTGGGCTCCTTCCTATAAAGCTAGCTACTAACTTTTAGGAAGCAAACGTGCGTACAAAATATTATTTTGCCTATATAAAGTATAAGGGACATATTATTGGTAACTCTGGCAAAATAATATTGTTAATCTAGAGTTAATATCCTCATATGGGTATATTATATGCCATACCCATATATGAGTGGGTGTTAGTAGCTAGCTTTATTCTCTTCCTCCCCTGAGAGGGCAGCAAAAGGATGCCTCAAATCGATCCTAAATCGAGTTGAGGTATCCCAGTACAGTAGAGTCACAAATCAAGCCTTCTAGGTCGATTTGGATTCCAAAGTAAACCTTTCTTCGAGGTGTGCATAACCTCGAAATAAAGCTATAACAAGCCATATGGTCATGGTAGGTATCCCTGCCCATTGGCGTCAATAAAACCTGCTTCTAGGTTGATTCTGAGATCGACTCCCACTAGAAGTAGGATAAAGCAACAATAGGCGTCTTACGCTAATTTTTTGAAGGATTTATGCACACAAAGGCGTAAGTTGAGGGAATCTATTCTGAGGAAGGTGGTACTCTTCGAGTAGGCTAGTTCTGTTATGCTGCATCACCTCCCTCAGAAAAAGAGAGATCTAGTGCTCCTTTGATTTCTTGTGTCATCGGAGATTACACTTTTGATAGAGCACTTCTGGATCTAGGTGCATCTATTAACCTAATTCTGACTTCTCTTTACGAGAAATTCAGATTAGGTGAACTTTGGTCGACTTCAATAACTCTACAGTTAGCAGACCGTTCGGTCACAAGTCCGCAAGGCGTTATTGAAGATGTTATTGTTAAGGTTAAGGATTTCTATTTTCCTATAGATTTCCTTGTCCTTGACATGGATGTACCTGAAAGTCTAAGGAACACGCCTATCATTCTGGGGCATCCGTTCCTAGCTACCATAAAGGCAAATATTAATTGTGAAAGCGATAGCATGGAAATCACCTTTGGAGATTAGAAATTGAAATTGGATATTTTTAAGGCGATTAATAAATTCGTGGATTGTGGATTTATAGAGGAATTTGAGGAAGACAGTTTGAATATTGAAACTTGTATAGCGGTTTCTGCAATTGAAAGTTCCTCCTGTTGTGATAGATCTGAACTGCAACCCTTTGTGGCAAACCCGCCATATTTTGAAGAGGTTATTGATTTCGTTCACTTTCAACCGCTTCCGCTTGATGAATCTTCATCAGCATCATCTTTACCTTCAATCTAAGACCCGCCCCAGCTCGAACTGAAACCATTGCCTGAGAATTTGAAATATCAGTTTTTGGGACCTCAAAAGACGCTCCCTGTGATTATCAGTGCCAGATTAACTAAGGAGCAGGAGATTAAATTGATCAAGGTCCTAAAGGAACACAAGGAGGCAATTGGTTGGACCATTCATGACCTTAGGGGGATCAAGCCATCTTACTACAATCACAGAATATTTTTGGAAGATGGATCCCGCCCTTCTCGCCAAATGCAGAGGAGATTAAACCCTAATATGCAAGAAGTGGTCAAAAAGGAAATTATCAAGTGGCTC
This sequence comes from Thalassia testudinum, assembly GCA_037157565.1. Classification (NCBI taxonomy): domain Eukaryota; kingdom Viridiplantae; phylum Streptophyta; class Magnoliopsida; order Alismatales; family Hydrocharitaceae; genus Thalassia; species Thalassia testudinum. Next base: position 8,552,888 of record JAZHRO010000058.1, on the reverse strand, counting down.
AATGCAGGAATCATTTATCCGATCTCTGATAGTCCTTGGGTAAGTCCCGTGCAAATTATTCCCAAGAAAGCCAGGATTACCGTTGTGACTAACGAGAAAGGAGAATCTGTCATAACTCGTTCAGCTTCCTCTTGGAGGGTTTGTATTAATTATAGGAAGCTAAACACAACCATGAAAAAGGATCGTTTCCCTTTTCCCTTTATCGATCAAATCCTTGAAAGACTAGCCGGGCAAAAGTACTTTTGTTTCCTTAATGGTTACTCGGGATACAATCAAGTCCCTATCCATCCCGAGGATCAGGAAAAAATAACTTTCACCTGTCCCTACGGAACCTTTGCTTTCCGTAGGATGCCATTCGACTTATGTAATGCATTTGCGACTTTTCAAAGGTGTATGCTAGTCATATTCTCTGACATGGTGGGAGAGTTTATGGAAGTCTTCATGGACGATTTCTCTATTTTTGGAGAATCGTTTGATTCTTGTTTGGCTAATCTTGAAATGATTCTTAAATGATGCATCAAAACAAGATTGGTCCTTAGCTGGGAAAAGTCATTTCATGACACAAGAAGGCATCGTCTTGGGTCATGTAATCTCTGAACAGGGTATCGAAGTTGACAAAGCTAAGGTTGATGCTATTTCTAAACTTCCTCCTCCCACATCTGTCAAACAAATTCGATCATTTCTTGGTCATGTGGGATTCTATACAAGGTTCATCAAGGACTTTTCTAAGGTTGCTCGCCCTCTGAGCAACCTTTTTGCCAAAGATATGCCATTTGATTTCAATGAATCATGCTGTAATTCATTTGATTTTCTTAAAATGGCAGTCACTTGTGCTCCGGTGTTGCAACCACCAGTTTGGACAGCCCCATTCGAGATCATGACTGATGCTTCTGATTACATGGTCAGGGCTGTTTTCGGTCAGAAGATTGATAGGAAGCCCTCTGTCATCTACTATGCTAGTAAAACTCTAGACGAGGCCTAGAGGAATTACACAGTTACTGAGAAGGGATTACTAGCTATAGTATTTGCTTTAGAGAAATTCAGGGCTTATCTCTTAGGGTCTCACGTCATCATATATACCGACCACTCGACCTTGAGACATCTCTTGGCCAAAAAGGATGCCAAACCTCGGCTTATTCGATGGACTCTTCTACTTCAAGAATTTGATCTTGAAATCAAGGATAAATCTGGGGCACAGAATGTGGTGGCAGATCATCTTTCGAGACTTCTAAGTGATTCTTCTCGTCCAGATATTCTGATTGTTGATACTTTTTCGGACGAGACTATCCTTACAGTTTTAGGTGTCCAAACTCCATGGTTTGCGGACATCGTAAACTATTTGGCCGTTGGTCAAATCCCTTAGAATTGGACCAAGCAACAACAAGATAGACTCAAATATGAGGCCAAATATTACTTCTGGGAGGACCCTGAACTGTATCGCATCAGCTCCGATCAGATTATTCGCCGATGTGTTCCGGAGATTGAATTCAAAAGTATACTCGACTCTGCCATGCATCTACATGTGGTAGACATTTCTCTGGGAAAAAGACGGCTGCAAAAATTTTGCAATCTGGATTCTTTTGGCTGTCTTTATTCAAGGATGCCCAGGAATTCTTGAGGTCGTGTTCCCGATGCCAGGCACTTGGGAGCATAACCAAGAGAGATATGATGCCCCTAAACCCGATTCTTCCAGTCAAAATCTTCGATGTTTGCGGCATCAATTTCATGGGACCCTTCCTTCATCTGGACATCAGTACATTCTCGTCGCTGTTGATTACGTATCCAAGTGGATCAAGGCCATTCCTACCTGAACCAATGACCACATGGTGGTCATCGATTTCGTCAAGAACATCTTCAGTCGGTTCGGGATTCCGAGGGCCATCATCAGCGATGGTGGTTCTCACTTCACTAATGCCCAATTTCGTAATTTACTAGCAAAATATGGGGTAAATCACAGAATCTCCACACCTTACCATCCCCAGACGAATGGACAGGCTGAGATCTCCAATCGGGAGATCAAGAATATTCTTCAGAAGACGATTAGGCTTGATCGTAAAGATTGGACTCAAAAGCTTGAGGACGCTCTTTGGGCCTACCGTACAGCGTACAAAATTCCTATCGGCATGTCACCATTTCGTCTAGTGTATGGAAAGGCATGGCATTTACCTATAGAAATTGAACATAAGGCATTCTGGACAATCAAGCAATGCAATCTGGATTTAAGTTTAGCCGGAAAGACCAGGAAACTCCAACTATTTGAGTTGGAGGATCTTAGAAATGACGCGTACGAGAATGCCAAGATCTACAAGGCTTGAACCAAAGCTCTTCATGACCAATTGAAATCCTACAAGAGCTTTGAGCCGAGCTAGAAGGTCTGGCTCTTCGATTCTCGGCTTAAGCTCTTTCCTGGCAAACTTAGGTCAAAATGGAACGGCTCGTTCATTATCGATCAGATTTTTCCAAATGGGGCCGTTTAGATTTCTGACCCAAAGACAGGCAATTCATTCAAAGTCAACAGTCAACGTCTGAAGCCTTTTATTGACCGTATTGTTCCAGAACCCATCTCAGACACGGTTTCTCATCATGTTGTGATCTCTTTGGCTGGACTTCGCCTAGCTGATAGCATTAAACTAGGCATTTGTACAGTCTGACTTAGAACTAACCCGAGCATCATATTTAGGTGATATCTTCTACATTCTACCTTCCTTTCATGTCTTTTATTCTCAATGCAAACATTGCATCAGCTAGGCATGGGGGGGTGGATTCATTTCTGAATCTATTTGTCAGCTCTGTGGAATTCTTGTAAATTCTACTTGTTTTCTTATATATACATGTTTATTCTAAAAGAAAAAAATGAATTAGGAAGGAATACTTGGGCATTAGGACTTTTCAATCTTAGGAAATATTACAGTAGGATTTGAACACTAAGACCCTTCAGGTCTTTGGCTTAATCAACCCGGATATCCACTAAAATGTGGATTTGTTTATCGAGTCCTCACCATCCTGAATTCTATTTTAATTTTATTAAATAAGTTTGGGTGATAAGTACACGACTTATCAACCTGCCCTCTGATTTGAGGGAACTTTAAGTCTAAGCATCTACACACTATTCATCACTGACTCATTGGTCGACGATTTTAACAGAAATTGGGTAGCTAATGAACCTTCTAGGGTGGTATTGCTGGCAAGTTATCGTGGATAACAGCCCATAGGTAAGTTGTCCAGAGCCCAACCACTGGACCATTCTTTTCTTGCTGCCTTTAGGTAAATCTTAGACCAGGGAAGCCACCTACTTAAAAAAAAAGTGAAAAAGAAAGTCCAAAAAAAAAAAAGAGAAAAGAAAAAGAAAAAGAAATGGAGAAAAGGAAAACAAAAGAAATAAGTCACACTTCACCGCACGAGTATGGCTAGCAAGTTATCGTGGGTAACAGCCCATTAGTAGGTTGTCCAGAACCCAGCTCAAGAAATGCACGTCAAATTCCTAAAACACTTAGGAAGAAGCAGAGAAGTAGAATAAGCTGGGGAGATATACACTGGATTCACCCTTGTGTTGATCCCATAAAAAGAAAAGTAGGGAGAAAGCTACCGGTTGTATAGATACACCTTTAGGTAGAATTCTTTTTAACGTCACCTAGGGGTGTAGAAACCCGAAGTCCGTTCTGATTGTCGATCAACGAGTTTATCACTTTCACAAAAAGATGCTTAGAACTTAGGGTTCTCATCAAGTCTTGGGTGGGTTGAGTGGCCGTAGAAAGCCACTCTGTAACCCTAAACTCAAAAATCCAAAAAAATTAGAAAAGAAGAAGAAAAAGGAGAAAAAGAGATCTTTCTTTGAATAAGGTGAGTGCTTGAGGCGGTCTGCATTTTGGCAAATACCCGGGCGCTGTTGTGTCTTTGAAAGTTCAAGTCCTAAATAAAAATTTCTTAATGTTGAAAATGACTTGTGCCCGAGTAATCCAAGCCCAATTCTTTTAGAAATAGCATATAGTTTTTGCTAGGGACTAGCAAAAGATAGGCATGGGGGTGTGATGTGCATACATCTAAATAGTCAAAAATGTCTATTAATGCATGTTCTTAGTGTCATATTAGCATCATATATTGTAAATATTGCATAACATGCATAATCATGCATTTTGGTCAAGTTGTATAAATTTTATAGTAATTGTCTCCTTTTATGGTTAGGGATAGGATGACTTTTAATCAGAGCCTCAGATCGAAGCGACGATTGGAGTTCAACGACTCTAAGATCGCCCTAATCGGACATCCGTAGCAGTAGATAGAGACCGAGGAAGCCAAAAGATCAAGGACTAAGATGGTGCCAATCTGCACTTCAAACGACAAATTCGACAACATGGATGGGTTCGGATCGATGATCGCATCCTAACGATGTAAAAATTGATCCAATCCGACATCCGTAGCACCATCTACAACATGTAGAAGATTGACGGCCAAGATGGCACCATGTGGCGCCATCACAACCACCCAAATCAGCCGCAGCATCGCTCCCCATCTTCTAAAGGCACAGCGAGACGTGATCTGGGTCGTTGGATCTTGATCCAACAGCCATGAAGTGCACGCGCGTAATGCATATCTGCAACAAAGCAGTGTCGCAGCACAGTAATCGAGCGACATTGCGCGAACGCGTGACACGCGTTCGACTCGCCATCCGCAGAGCGCGGGTGAGTAATCGTGGCCCTGCGATTGGCTGAGGGCAGCTCGGATCAGCCAATAGCGCGCACAGCGATCTGACGCACAGCGTGCACGCCCGATCGCACGTAGGTGCGCAGTGAAGGCGTAGACGAAGGCACGCACGAGGAGAAATCTGAGCCGTCCGATCTCGCGATCGGATGGCTAAGATTTGAAGAACGTAAGTGGGCATTTTGAGTGCAGAAGGTCGGGAGGCACGCGCGGGGTGTGCACGTCGGCCACGATCAGACCTTTAGTGATGGATAAATTCATCACTAAAGACCTGATATTAATGTTTTAAGCTTGAAATGACAAATTTGCCCTCAATTCCAACAACTATAAAAGGAGACCTGACCTCCACTTCTTCTTCATCCCTTCCTTCACCTCTCTCCCTCTCTAAAGCTCAAGAAAAGCTTATTCCATACCTGAGATGCTATTCTAGAGCCAAATCCAATTTTCTCACCCCTGTTCTGGAAGTGGATCCCGTGATGACGATGATGTGCTACCTCGTTCCCGCTGCTTCCTGCTTCATCCTCCTTCCCGCTCCGTCCTCCGTCTTCTAGGCATCACTCCATCCGGCTCGTCCTCCAAGCATTCATCGAGGAGGATAACATCTCTCTCTCTTCTTTTTAATAGCTTTCTAGAATTGAAATTTCTGCTTTCTAGTTGTAATCATTTCCCTCTTTGTAGTTGTAAAAACATTCTGATTATATCAAGTAATTGTTCTCTCTCTCTCTCTATTTCTCTCTTTTATTGTTTATATCAATTCCATTGTAATTATTTCATTTTCAAACAAAAACACAAAAAAAATATATATCACAGATTTTAGATCGACGTAGCCTCCCTGTGTTCGACTCGAAATTCTTAGAATTTTGGTATAAATTTATTTGTTGATGGATTTCTTCGCAAATCGGACTACAACGATGAGTTTTTTGAAACCAACTTGGATTGCGTAGTTTTCCATACTCAACAACAACATGGCCAAGGATAACCATTCCTAAACCATAAAGTGGCTTTTCTCCCAAGATATGGCAAGGTTAACCACGATACACTTTTGGAGAGTCTTTTCTAAGTGAGTTAAATAGCTCTCGAAAGAATCCCCAAACACAGAGAAATCATCCATGAAAACTTTCATGAAATCACCTACCATATCTAAGAAGGTAGCAAGCATGCACCATTGAAAAGTCATCAATGCATTGTAGAGTCCAAAGGGCATTCTACGGAATGCAAAGGTTCCATAGGGATAGGTAAAGGGGGTTTTCTCTTGATCATCAGATGGATAGCTACTTGGTTGTAACTAGAGTAGCCATCAAGGAAACAAAAGAACTTTTGGACAACAAGTCCTTCTAAGATCTAATCAACAAAGGGAAGAGGAAAGTGGTCTTTCTTAGTTACAATGTTTAGCTTTCTATAATCAATCAGGCTCACCAAGAGGAAGCTATGCAGGTTGGAATAGATTCACCCTTGTCATTAGTATCATTAGTAATCACAGTTAAACTAGCCTTTTTAGGAACTGCTTATATAGGGCTAATCCAAGGGCTGTCAGAAATCAGATATATTATTCCTGCATCTAACCACTTGATTATCTTTTTTTTAATAACCTCCCACATAATTGGATTTAATCGTCTCTTCATTTCCCAGGAGGGTTTAGATACTTCCTCATGATATATTCTATGAGTACAGTAGGTAGGACTAATTCCCTTGAAATCATCCAAGGTCCAGCCAATTGCTTTTCTCTTCCTACCCAGCACTTGAATTAATTGAGTTTCTTAGGTCTGGGTCAGGTGAGAGCTAATAATCACAAGGTAGGTCTAGTTGGCTCCCAAAAATACATACTTTAAATAGTCGAGTAAAGGTTTAAGTTTAGGTCTAGGATTGGGAGGGTGGATCCAAAGGTAAATGAAGATCATCCCTAAGAGGTCATGAAATCATGTCAGTGTGATGGTGACTGACCTCTTGGTTGCTTTGGGCATTAAGGCCTATGAGATCGGATTGGGAGGTTCCTATGATCATACAAGATTCCACATTATGATCCAAATCATCAAAATCCTCAATCATACCATAATCCTCAATTTGTTTAGTTGCCTTAGAAATATTGATCTTCAATTTTTTATCCCCAAATTTGATTTCCATACTTCCATATTCACAATCAATATTAGCTTTGGCAGTAGCTAAAAAGGTGCTTCCGAGAATGATAGTCATGTTCCTCAATTTTTCTGGCACCCCCATGTCAAGGACCAAGAAATCCACCGAGAAATAAAAATTGCAGACCTTGACAATGACATCCTCAACAATACCTTATGGTGTTGTCACAAATCGATCAACCAATTGTAATGTGACCTTAGTTGATTTTAATTCCCTAAATTCAAATCTTTCGTAAAGCACCATCGATATCAAATTAATGGAGGCACCTAAATCTAAAAGAGCTCTATCAAAAGTGATATCCTCAATTACACAACAAATTAGGAGGGCTCCTAGATCTTTCCTTTTTTGGGGTAGTCCAGTAAGGATAATTGCACTAGCCTTCTTAGATAATACTACCCTTTTAGATGACTTAGCCTGGCGTTTACGTGTGCATGTTTCCTTAAGAAACTTCATACAGGCTTGGGTATTCGCAACTACCTTAAGGAGTGGAATATTCACCTGAACTTGTTTAAAGATATCAAGACACTCCGTAGATTGATTAATCTTCTTTTCCCTAGGTTTTCTCAAGGCTTCAAGAAAAGGCACTCTAGTCAAATTAGGAATAATCGGGTCCTGAGCCTTGTTACCTAGGTCAGCATGGTTCCCCGAGTCGGAGTCAGCCTTCTCAAGATCTTGGTAAGATGTGGATGTAGAAGGTCTAGGATCTTGGGTTTACTTCCCACTTCTTAAAGTAACAACACTAGCATAAGCATTAGTGTTAGAAGGATGGGGTGGGTTTTGTAGACACTACAAGAAAATCACTATTAGCATCATTAAACTTGCGATGGTTGTGAAATTGTCGCTAATAGTTGCACATTAGCGAGGTTATGTGTTCGAATGTCGCTATAAATTGTCTCTAATTGTCAAAGCATTCAAGAGGAACAATAACTCTCAATTGGCGATGGTTGTTAGATCAATTGTCGTGAATGCATGTCGTCGCATGTAAATATCTACTCTTGTGTTGGGCGAGAGAAGTTGTCTTTTTCAAATTAGTGATGGTTAGTCAAAAATCGTCACTAATGTGCATTCGCAATGGCTTAAAACTGTCGCAAAATGTGGGTGGTAGCTAAAAAAAGGTTTGTTACTCACATTAGCGACGGTTAGTCATAAAACCATTGCTAAAGGGCATCAGTGATGGTTGTATAAATCGTCGCAAAATGTGAGCAGCAGCTAAAAAAATTTTCCTACATGAGGCAGGAAAATGTGCGTTACACAAATTTCGCGACGGTTGACACGATCAACCGTTGCGAATGTTAACTGCCCCTAGAAAATATCTTGAGTTGGATACTCACATTTCGCGACAGTTAATCGTATAAATTGTCATGAATGTGAGCCGCAGTGAGGTGGGAAAAGTTGAGTTACTTACATTGGCGACGGTTGATTAGATCAACCGTCACTAATGGTGAATATAAGTCCGTGCCCACACCCCTTCCCCCTCTCCCTCCCCCGAAATAATTCTCCTTTCTCGCGTGAGCCACCCCTCTCCTCGCCTCTCCCCGACTCGCCGTCGACCCTCCCTCCCTCTGGTGAGCCACCCCTCCTCCCCTAGGCGTCGCCCCCTCCCTAGCCCCCCTCCCCTACTCCGCTTGCCTCCCCGGCCCCCCACCCTCACCCCTATGCCCTCCCCTCCTCCACCGCCCCTCACGTCGCCCCCTGCTCATTGCCCGACCTATGCCGCTGCCCCCCTCCCCCTAGGCCGCCCCTCTCTCCACGCCTGCCCCTCGCCACTACCCTCCACAACCACCCCCGCCCCTACGTTCTACCCTCCTCCATTGCCCCCACCCCTCCTCCTCCTCCCCAAGCCACCCTAACACATCCACCACCTCCCCCAGCCACCACCACCACCTAAACCATTTCCATTCATTTTTTGAAATTTTAAAGATTTATATTTATTAAAATTTGAATTTAATTATGTTTGATTTGTAACATTCAATTTAGGTTAACCCGTAGTCGGATACACCATCGTCAATTCTCGTGTTTTATCAAAGCATGAATGTAAAATTTTTATATTAATTATGTTGTGAATGTGAATGATTGTGGGGTGTACCCACTTAATGATGTGAAATTATATGTGCATGATGTAGACACATCCATTTAGGTTAAAATACCTATTTATGCATGTTCCTAGGCTTAGATTTGCATTTCATATTATAAATATTTCATAGCATGCATCATTCTGCATTTAGAGTAGTTGTGTATATTTTAGGTTAATTACGTTCTTTTAGTGGTCAAGAGAGAAGGAGATTTATTTTAGAGCCTCAGATTCACGATCCAACCGTACGGATCTGATTAGGATGACTATCGGAGTCCAACGCCTTTGAAATCACCTTGATCGAAGTCCCGTAGCACCATATGCAGTCCGAGGAAGATCAACGGCCAAGGGACTAGGTGACATAATTCAGAGCTTTAAAAGACAAATCCGACCACGTGAATGCATTCGGGTCGACGATCATAGCCTAATGGCACGAAAATCGATTCAATCCGACCTCTATAGTAGCCCCTACAACAGAAAGAAGATGGATGACCCAGGTCGTGCCACGAGGCGCAACCCAGGCCGCCCATGCGCACGTACGCACCACCACACGCGCATAGTAGCACGGGTGCACGCACGCAGCATCCACGCGTGCAAGTGCAGCGGCACATGTAGCAGTGCAGCGTGCAAGGCAGCGGCAGCATAGCCCGCGTGCACGTATGACACGGGCACATGAAGCGCATGCTAGTGCAACGATTGGTGGGAGCATGGGATATCTTCAGCGATGTTTGCGGTGGACCTTCAGCGATGTTTATGATTATCACCAAATGTCCTGTATACGAATTTGATTCTTTCCTCCACTATAAAAGGACCCCTATCCCTCCCATTTTTCTTCATCTCTTCCTTTCTTCCTCTCACCACCTCCAAGGCTCTAAAGAGAGCTTGTCTCAAGCTCGGGATGCTCCTCTAGAGTAGAAAACAAACATTTGTTCCCGCCTCTCATCCCCCTTCATGGAGCATCCCGTGGCCGTCTTCTCACCTCCCTTCGGGAAGAAGATCCTCGCCGCGACGCCATCCTGCCCTACCTTCCGTCTTCTGGCTCCGTCCTCATTCGTCCCGATCCTCACCACCTTCCTCCAAGCACGGTCAGAGTGAGTCATCCTCTAAGTGACTGTTGAGGGGGATTTCTCTCACCTATCTCTATCTTTATTACTTTCGTAGTATAGATTTCCCGCTTTCCTAGTTGTAACAAACATTTGTTTCAAAATATATATCTGTTTCTCTCTCTCTCTCATATTTTGCAAGTAAATTAGCTAGATAAAATTTCATCGACCTGATCTTTTGCCTTATTAAAAATACCAAAAAAATTAGAAAAGTAAAAAATGACAAAAACAAATAAAAGTGAAATGCATATCTTTCAAAACCAAACGTTTGCCTCCCCGTGTTCGACCTGGGACTCACTTTTCGAGTTTCGGTTATAAATTTTATCTGATCGACGATTTTTCTCATGAATCAAACTACGACGACAGGTTTTCCAATCTCAAACCTTTCCGCATGTGAATCTGCCATTATCATTTTGGCACCATTGCCAGGGAGGCAATGCTCTTTGGTTTTTTTCGCGTTTTCCCGCATTACTTACATATTTTTCTAACCTATCTTTCTTCTTCAATTTATTATCTTGCAGGAACCGAGTTGAGAAGCTGAAGGTGGTAGATTGGAGTAAAGTGTGGGTAGAGACATTTGTAAGTTTATTCCCCCACCACCCCCACCCTAGATTTCATTTCACCACACTAATAACTCAAACCCAAATCAACTTAGGTGCTTTTCATAAACCATAAGGTAAAGATATGATTGTTTGATTGTCACTTCGCCTCACCTCACCCACTAGCATATATTAAAAATAAAAAATAAGAGAAATACTCTTCTATTGTGGGATTTTCTGAAAGAGACACACATTAACACCCACAACTCTCGACTTAAGGCGCACCACTTCACATCGATTCTACCACTTAACCGGAATCTGACCTGTGGATCCGGTACACCCTAACTCAACACACTAATAAGTGAGTAGAAATCTAAATAGGTCAAACATTTTTGTGTGCATTAACTAAGTGGTGCAATAGGCCAATTGATTGTACTGTTTCGGCCGCACCACTTAAGATAAAAGTGATTCATTAGTAGCTTGCCGATTAGGGTTGATTTTTAAGGCTGAATCAGGCACTCCACATTTTTTTTTGATTTCTAAAGAAATACATCATCACCAGTGCTTGTAAAACCTGGAGCGTTCTATTGAACATTGATTGGATCTAAGGATTAAACCCTAAAAGCTACTAAACAAGGTTAAACCCTAAAAGACACATCATCAAATAACCTTTTTTACAAACCTTGGTTGTGCACACACACACATTTGAATTGATCATTAAGGACACAATCCATCTAAAGGGCCCATCACATTCCAATAGCCCAATCATCCCAAGCCTAATTAAAACTGAGTAGACATTGGCCTTAAGGATTGATTTTCTCTTCGAGGCTCAGATTGAGATTTTTTGAGATTAATATCCTTCTACTGGTCCATCTGATGTCTAGCTAGGGGAGTATCATCAAACAACCGTAGCTGGGGGGTACACTAGGAACCGGAGGCACAAGCCAAAGGAAGAACCTTCTCCCCAGCCCCTCCCTCTAATTGGTTGGATTGACTAGATAGAAGTAGACCAAATCATTTATAATCTCAAGATAGGTCCTGGGAGTCTGTAGGTTTTTAGGCTAACCCACCTAAGGACAGGGTTGATTGCTTGTATTACAGGGCTCCTTTCTCTCTTCTGATTTCCCTCCTATTCTACCATGTATCCTTCCACATCCTACACTCATCTCCCATCCTACTCTCCTACCACCACTTATCCCCAAGATGATTACTATCCCAACTCGACTTATGATTACCCATCTCCTAGCCAGGATAACTTTGATTGGGGATATGAATCCGGACCTCAGTGTCCAGGGCCTAACCCTGGACAAGAAGACTATGATTACTATCCCTCCTAGAGCTACAATGATTATAGATCTCCACCCTTTGATGATCAAACCTAACCCGATCTACAATCAAGAAGGATATGTTGACTATAACACCTACCCTCCCCAGTATTCCACTAAATATAGGCCACCACCATTCTTTAAACAATCTAAAATGACCTACTATAAGGGAGGGACCCGAGAACCTCGATATCTTGACTCCCCTAGATTTAACCTAAACCCACCCAAACCTACCCAAACCTTAACTGAACCATTCAGTTCAGGTGAACCAGATCCAAGACAGGGTGTTGGCTAACTTGAGGAACACCATACAATCTTTAGAAGCCCAACCAACACCATGCACTGAAGCATTGGAATCTATGATAAAAATGATTGATGAGCTGAATAGCTCTTTATTAGATTTGCAACAAAATGTTAAGGATAGGGGCTTAGGTGAGTTTCTACTTGGGAAATTATCGAGGTTGAGGATTAAATTTGTGGTTGCCTTAGTCCAATCTTAGGATGATTCTCAAGATGAACCTCCTTCAGGAGAGCCAATGTTTGAACCTGCTTAGGTGCCTGTCGAGGGATGACTAGGTTGGGCTAGAGCAATCCATTGAGGATGAACCAATTGCTTCGCCTGAGATCCCTGAGCTAGGGAACGACGAAAAATATGTCTCCATGGACCATGAAATGGCATATGATTTTGAGACATATATAAATGAGAATCAAGAATTCTTTGACTCTGAGGGTGAAGAATCTTTAGGTGATGTCTCACTTGAGCTTAAGGAAGAGGATTTTAGTGAGACGAACGGGCTTAAGGAGCATGAAGAACCTTTTGATAGCCCGACCATTGAAGATTATGATCATGTTGGGGCTAACTTGGATGATCCAAACCTTGATGATTCAATCAATAGCCCTAATGCTCAACCACACCCTGAAGAGTTGAATTATGATATTTTTGATATCATCAAACCCAAGTCAATCCTGATTTAGCCATAATTGTTGGACTTGGGTATTTTGGATGGGGTGTACAACGATCTGGAGGTCCAAGAAACCTTGATCTTGGAGGATAGGAAGTTGGAAATAAAAATATGGGAAGCTACTTCTGAGGGAACTACGGTTTTGGATCTAAGGGTACCTGTTGACCTAAAACCACCTACTTTTTACCAGGACCCTTACAATACCTTTGATGGGCAACACAAGCTTGGAATAACTGATTATTTTTTGAGCTAAACGTTAAGTGAACATCTGAACTTAGTGAACCAAATCTACCTTTTGTCTAACACTTTAGTCTTGGGTTGCACACCACCAAACCGTAGACCTGGCCCCATAAGCACAATAATCTTCGGTTCTGGGTGATTTTCATCCAGAACCTTAGAACCACTTGACCTTGGGGCATGGGTCTGCACCACAACTTGGTCCACATCCGTTGACATCTTCTGTTGGCGGGTCGAGGATTAATCTTTTTATTTTAATTCTGACCCGCACTTGTGAATTCTCAAATTCTTCTTTGTATGTATATTATGCCTAGTTGAAGGAATAAAAATTTAGCACGTGTGTATATTCCACATTCTCTGCAAAGCTGATCGGATTGTCACGAAATTCAGGTGATATTCTATTATTCTACCCTTTTCATGTCTCTATTTCTACAATGTGGACATTGCATCATTTAGGCATGGGGGGTTGGATACTTAATCCTGAAATTATTTCCTTAGCTCTGTAGAATTTCTTTTATTTTCTTTAAAAAAAATTGAAAATTCAATAAGACAAAAAAAAAAGAATTAGAAGAGAACTTAGGCTTTTGGAAGTTATTAACTTTAGGAATTGATACGATAGGACCTGAACACTTAGACTCTTCAGGTCTTCGGGCTTAATTAGCTCTAGTGTCCCTGTGGACTTAGTCTCGAGTCCTCGCCAAGTAATTTTACTTTAATTTGGTGAATAAATTGGGATGATAAGTACACGACTTATCAACTCACCCTCTGATTTGAGCGGATTTTAAGTCTAAGCATCTACACACTATTTGCACTGGCTCACTTTTTGACGATTTTTACAGAAATTGGGTTGCTAATGAACTGTCTAGGGTGGTATGACTAGTAAGTTATCGGTGGTAACAGCTCATCAGTTGATTGTCTAGAGCCCAGCCACATAACCATTCTCTTCATACTTCCTTTAGGTAAGTCTTAGACTAGGGAAACCACCTACTTAGCAAGAAGAAAAAAATAGTATCCAAAAAGGAAAAAAAAATAGAAAAAGGAGAAAAAAATAAAATAAAATCACACTTCACCGCACAAGTATGGCTGGCAAGTTGCCGTAGGTAACAGCCCATTGGCTGGTTGGCTAGAGCCCAACTCACAAAAATGCATAAATAATTCCCAAAACACTTAGGTAAGAAGCGGGGAAGTAGAATAAATCAGGGAGATATACACTGGGTTTGCCCTTGTGTTGACCCCATAAAAGAATAAAATAATGTAGGGAGAAAGCTACCGATCGGAAAGATAAACCTCTAGGCAGAAATCTTTAAGGTCACCTAGGGCCATAGAAACCTAAAGTCCGTTTTAACATCCAGCTAGTAAGTCTATCACCCTTTCACAAGATGCTTAGCAGTTAAAGTTCATTTCGAGTCTTGGACGGGTTAGGTAGCCGTAAAAAGTTATCCTAAAACTCTCAAACTCCAAAAGTCCAAAAAAATTAGAAAAGAAAAAAAAATTAAAAAATGTATCTTCCCTTTTCAAATAAGGTAAGGACTTGGGCGGTCTGCATTCTGCCAGACACCCTGGTACTGTTGAGTTTTCATAGTTTAGAACCTTAATTGAAAATTTCTATTGTTAATAAACAACTTAGGCCTAAGCGATTGAGTCCTAATTCTGTTTTTATACATAACATGTAGTTTAATTTTGCTAAAGACTAGCAAAAGATAGGCATGGGGGTATGATGTAGACACATCCATTTAGGTTAAAATGCCTATTTATGCATGGTCCTAGGCTTAGATTTGAATTCTATATTATAAATATTTCATAGCATGCATCATTTTGCATTTAGAGTAGTTGTGTATATTTTAGGTTAATTGCATCCTTTTTGTGGTCAGGAGAGAAGGATATTTATTTTGGAGCCTCAGATTGACGATCCGACTGTATGGATCTGATCAGGACGACGATCGGAGTCCAACGCCTCCAAAATCTCCTTGATCGAAGTCCCGTAGCACTATGCAGTCCAAGGAAGATCAACGACCAAGGGACTAGATGACGTAATTCAGATATTCAAACGATAAATCCAACTCTGTGGATGGATTCGAGCCGACAATCGTAGCCCAACAGCGCAAAAATCAACTTAATTCGACCTCTATAGCAGCCCCTACAACAGAAAGAAGATAGGCAGTGTTGAGAATGGAAAACTACGCAATCGAAGTTGGATTTGAAAAGCCCGTCGTTGTACCTCGATTTGCGAGGCAATCCATCAATAGATAAAATTTAACCGAAATTTGTAATAAAATTCTGGGTCGAACATAGGGAGGCTATGTCGATCTAAAATCCGCGATTATATTTTTTTTGGTATTTTTGTTTGAAAGCGAGATAATTACAATGGAATTGATATAAACAATAAGAGAGAGAGAGAAATAGAGAGAGAACAATCACTTGATATAGTAATACTATTTTTACAACTAGAAAGTGGAAAATGATTACAGCTAGAAAGTAGGAAATTCTATTCTAGAAAGTGATAAAAAGAAGGGAGGGAGATGTTATCCTTCTCGACGAATGCTTAGAGGACGAGCTGGACAGAGCAACGCCTGGAAGACAGAGGACGGAGCGGGAAGGAGGATGAGGCAGGAAGAAGCAAGAACGAGGCAGCACGTCATCGTCGTCGCAAGATCCACCTCCAGAACGGGGGTGAGAAAACTTGGATTTAGCTCTAGAGTAGCATCCCAGGTGTGGAACAAGCTTCTCTTGAGCTTTGGAGAGGGAGAGAGGTGAAGGAAGGGATGAGAATTTCGTAGGGTAGGGGTCTCCTTTTATAGTTGTAAGGATTGGGGGCAATTTGGTCATTACATAATTAAAACATTAAATGAGGAGGTCTTTAGTGATGGATTTAAGCGTCACTAAAGACCCCACGTCGCCGCAGCTTCGTGCGCACGCCTGCCTCCTCACCTGCTACTCACTCAACGCTTGCCCACATCCAAGAAATCTCAGCATTGCAAGATCGGACGGCTCAAATTGCTCCTCGCCCTCTTTTAGCTTCGCTTAACCGCATACCCATGAGTGTGATGGAGCATGCAGAAGCACGTCATCGTGTGCGTATGCGATCCAAAGTACCTCCTTGCACCACATCTCCTCTCCTCGCCTTCACGATCGCTATCTGACAGCTGAATTGAGCCTGCTCCCGCACCCGCGCTTGATTTGAGGCGCGCTGTGTTTCAAACACGTGCCCTATGTCTTGCCTGCAACTGCATGACCGCTGTGATACAGGCGCAACTTTGTCTCGTTTAGGAATTAGGCACGTGTGCCTGTGGTCGTTGGATCAAGATCCAACGGCCTAGATCGTCCGCGCCTTTTTCCTTATGAAGATGAGAGCGGGCGCATCTTAGTAATTCCTGGCCATTGGATCAAGATCCAAAGGCTAGGATCACGTGACGAAGAGCCCTTGGAGATGCAATAGTGGGTTTTAGGGCTGATTAGGCTACTGAGGTGGCGCTACGTGGCTCCCTCTTGGCTGTCCATCTTCTATGTGTTGTAGATGGTGTCACGAATGTCAGATTAGACCGATTTTCATGCCGTTAGGCTGCGATCGTCGATCCGAACCCATCCATGCAGTCAGATTTGTCGTCTGAAGTGTGGATTGACACCATCTTAACCCTTGATCTCTAGGCTTCCTCAGACTATATATGGGCTACGGATGTCCGATCAGGGCGATCTTGGAGTCGTTGAACTCCAATCGTCACCCTGATCAGATCTGTACAGTTGGACCTTCAATCCGAGGCCCCGATTAAAAATCACTCTGTCCCTGGACATAAAAGGAGACAATTACTATACAATTTATACAATTTGACCTAAATGCATGATTATGCATGTTATGCACTATTTACAATCCATGATGCTAATATAACACTAAGAACATACATTAATAGACATTTTTGGCTATTTAGATGTATGCACACCAAACGGCCCAGGTGTGCCACGTGGCGCAACCCAGGCTGTCTATGCACACGCACACGCCACCACACGAGCACAGTAGCGTGGGTAAGCGCATGTAGCATGCATGCGTGCAAGTGCAGTGGTGCGCACAGGAGCGCAGCACGTAGGGCAGCGGCAACGGCAGCGACAGCATAGCACGCGTGCGCGCGCGACATGGGCGCGTGGAGCACATGCCAGCGCAGCGACTGGTCGGCGTGTGGGTTGCCTTCAGCAACATTTGCGACAGACCTTCAACGATGTTTATGACCGTCACTAAATGTCCTGTATACGAATTTGATTCTTTCCTCCATAATAAAAGGACCCCTACCACTCCCACTTTTCTTTATCTCTTCCTTTCTTCCTCTCACCACCTCCAAGGCTTTAGAGAGAGCTTGTCCTAAGCCTAGGATGCTCCTCTACAGTGGAAAACAAACATTTGTTTCTGCCTATCATCCCCCTTGTGGAGCATCCCGTGGCCATCATCCCGTGAAGCCATCCTGCCCCTCCCTTCGTCCTCCGACTCCATCCTTGTTTGTCTCGCTCCTCACCACCTTCCTCTAGGTGACGTCAGAGAGAGTCATCCTCCAAGCAACCGTCGAAGGGGATTTCTCTCACTTATCTCTATGTTTATTACTTTCATAGTATAGATTTCCCGCTTTCCTAGTTGTAACAAACATTTGTTTCGAAATATATGATTGTTTCTCTCTCTCTCATATTTTGCAAGTAGATTAGCTAGATAAAATTTCATCGACTTGACCTTTTGCCCTATTAAAAATACCAACAAAATTAGAAAAGACAAAAATGACAAAAATAAATAAAAGTGAAATGCGTATCTTTCAAAACCAAACGTTCGCCTCCCCATGTTTGACCTGGGACTCACTTTTCAAGTTTCGGTTATAAATTTTATCTGATCGATGGATTTTCCAAACTCAAACCTTTTCACGTGTGAATCCATCGGTATCAGTGCATGTATGTGATGATTGTGGGGTGTACCCACTTAATTATGTGAAATTATGTTATTTTTGTGAATGAATATATGTGTGGTGTACCCACATAATTATAAATGTTCTGTTGTTTACATTTGTGAACGAATGTAATGTATCAACTTAATTTGTAAATGTTTATATGATTAATTGTGTGTGTTTTATAAATTATAGATAAACACACTTGCATAAATCTAGATGCACTTGATGCCAAATAATAGGTATTTTAATCCCTAGGTTGCAGGTTTTGGGAGGGGATAATCGTATCAAAATACCTGCCTTTTGACACTTATGATCATGTTATACGGACATTGCAAAGTGTGTGTATACCTCACATAGATGCATGAAGTTTTATCTTTATAGCATGCCATAAGAGTCATCATCCTTTGTTTAGAGAAGTTCTGAACAAAGGTGGGTCCTTGAAGATTTAATCACAACTTCAAGTTTTAATATATAATTTCCTTGAAGAATGTGGAGGATAACCAATATCCAGTTGGGGTGGACTTGAGGTTGGATATGGTGATCACCTTCAACAACATCACCAGGACGGGGGTGAAGGCAACTCTGCTTGTTTTCAACAATGAGGTAGGCTTCTCTAGAGGGAATGTGGAATCCATTTGCAGCATGGGCCGCTCAACCAAGATCGGGAGGTGCAAGGAAGAGGGGTTTGTTAGAGAGAAATGTGAGTACTGAGAGCCTGCCACTTCAAATGTCAAAAAGGAGCAAAATTCAAATGTCTCTTGGAGGAAAATTTTGAGAATTGATTGCATATCATTCACAAGGAGGAAAGGATGTGAAAATTCAAATGTCAAAAAGGAGCAACATTCAAGAACAAAAATGATAGTCATTAGCACTTGATTATGAAGATTACTTAAGTTCTAGACCTAATCAAAAGAAAAATTAAGTCCTGAAAAAAATAGAGAGACAAGGAGATTAGAATGAGTGCTGATCTCAAGCCTCTTGGGCTTGTTTTAGGGCTTAAACATTCACGTATCTGTTAAGATCCGGATTAATCCTCAAGAGGTTGAGGAAAGTGCGAAGTTGATGTATTAAGTCTAAGGCTTAGGGATTATTAAGCCCTGTTTCCTGCCCTTTGGTTTGCGAGACTTGGTAACCTAAGCACCCAAAATCACACACTTGTCTGGTTCAGTGCGCTTAATAAAGAAAAATCTGCCAAAAGTGTTCTGTTCTAAAAGTCATTTCAAAGATCTAGCTTAGGAGCAGCTCAACAACACAAGTTGATTGGAGGAGTTCCCGACGCGAAGAGGTGGGAAATTCTCCTCGAAAATGCGTAATAACATATCGTCTCCTCTTTGCTTGTCTCTTAGGATATCTAAATATCCTACCGGGGGAATGTAACCACCTTGTGTTGGTTCAGGTGCCATGCGCAAGATTATCCCAAAATGTCGATTGCCAGGGCCTGAATTTATCTACAAAACGCCATGGGCGGCACTATCTCGAAGTATCGAAAGCCAAGGTTCTAGGGGTTACCATGGGTGGTGCTATCCCGAAGTATCGAAAGTCAAGGACCCTTCGAGGATTGATGGTGGGGACAAGGAATCTAACACAGACTGTGTTAGGGCCAATTTGAAGCTGGATCTAGGGACATCTAAAAAAAGAAAAGAGAGAGAAAACTCTCAAAATGAAAAATCCTTCTATCTCTTTCTTACAAAAAATGCACTGGCAAACTGAACCTAGACATGTTACGCTTATGCACAGGTGCTTTAACCACTGGGTCCAACGAACCTCTGGGTAGTTTTTGCGAGCCTTAGAAACCTTCGTGGCAAACTAAGACTGAAGCTAGTCAGGTCTGGACCTTGATTGATACTTGTGTACCTCTAGGACTACTATTAGCATTGTGATTAAATTTCTAAAAAGTAATAAGAATCAAGCATCTGAACAATAATGCATGGTCTAGAACTCTAGTTCTTTTCATAAGATTTGGCTAAGGGACTAGCAAAAGTTAGGCATGGGGGTATGATGATAACATCATCATCAGCCATAACTAGCTTTAATTAATCAGAATCAAGAGACAACTGCTCCTACATAATCGCCGGAGAGTCATAATTCATTGCATATCCTTTCTAAGAAGAATGCATTAAATTAGGGATAAATCTATAGTTTTAGTAGAAGATCTTAAATGAAAAATAATCATGGGGTTTCCTAGGGGTTAATCTAAGGTCAAATAAGCTTTAATGACAAACAAAAGGGTTTATACAGATAGAAACAAGTTTTCACGCATTTCGAGAATTAACAGACACTCGAAACCCTAATTTCAGACCCTCTTAATTAACAAAGGTTTGGTCAAGATAAAATTTATCTAAAACTTCTAAAAATCATATAAAAATATTCCATAAGATTTGGTATCCTTGATTTGACTATTGGAACCCATTTTGACTTAAAATAGAGTCTTAGATAGAAAGTTACCCTAATTTGGGTTTCTATGTAAATTACATTATCAAACTTAGTCAAAACCAAAATACGACTTCACCATCAGATTTCTTGGATCCAAATTAGGTTTGTACCAAAATTTGGCCCTAATCAGAGATCATCTTGACCTAGTTTGCATTTTGGTCCAACTTGACTCTCCTCTCAAATAGCCCCTCAGCTTTTGAAATCTATTGCAAAGACCCCCCCTAACTTTTCATCACTTCACACCTAGGTCCCTACCTCCATGGCTGTGTGAACACAATTGCTGCCAATTTTCAATCAAGGAGTTCTCCCTGATTTTACACTCAATCTCCTCCAAAGTTGGAAGGGGAACTCCTGAAGAAATCCTCTACAATCTAGCCCTATCCTGGGCTCTAATTCTTGCCCAAAAATTGATGCAAACCATTTGAAATCAAGGGTTTCTTTTTGTACGAAATCTCTAAGCTTCTAAGCTTGGTTTCCAAGCTTAGAACGACCCGCTGAACCCTATAAAAGATCCCCTGATGCAAACCTCACCTCCTTAGCTCAGTTCAGGCCTAAATTCTTCACCAAAAACCCTTCAACATCTCTGACCATAGCTCTGGTGAGCTTCTCTATCCACCCTCTTCATCGACTGCCACAAACCATAGTCGGCCGATTCCTCTTCCTCAAGCTCTTCCTCCGCTCACAATACCAACGAGGGCCTCCTCCCACCTTCATCCTCGTCGTTCTCCCTCAACATAGAGTTCACCTTCCACGAAGTTGGCCATACCATAACTGGTGCCTCCCTCCCCCTTTCATCCATTAGATTAGGTTAGCTAAGGTTCCCTCTCCCTTTATTATCTTTTCCTCCCTTTATCCCTCAATTTAACCCCCGACGCCGCCATCCACCCATCATCTTCCCCATCTCCAGCCGCACCTCCGGCGAGGTTTCCCCAATGCTCCACAACACCACACACCTCGCCAACACCCTCACAAGCTTCGCTGCTCATCCCCGCACAAAAGCCCTCAACTAATTCCACGTTTCATCTACTCACCACCTCCACCGAACACCTCCACCTTCGTGCTCCTCCTTCGACCTCTGCAGACCCTTACACTCCACCAAACTTCCTGAAACCACCATGACCACCTTTACTATGCTTTGGAGATCATCCTGAGGTATTTTAATGTGGCAGTGAGGTCGTCCTTCATGTTTCAGGTGTTTGCCGTCACCCTCCGTCACTACTATCGTCTCCGGCTTTGTTCTTCAAGTTGTGGCTATGTTCTTCCCCAAGACTCGCTCCAGGTGACATGGATGCATTCCAGGAAGACTTCCAAGTCTTTGATTTGAAGAAATAGTAGTCACCACCGCCTCAATTAGCCACACCTTCCGCCTGCTGCTACTGTTTGGACATGAGGTGAAGACGCAGTGGGGATAGTCCCACATCGTGCATGAACAGACAGATGTAGCTCTTACTATGACTTTGTGAACTG
This sequence comes from Thalassia testudinum, assembly GCA_037157565.1. Lineage (NCBI taxonomy): Eukaryota > Viridiplantae > Streptophyta > Magnoliopsida > Alismatales > Hydrocharitaceae > Thalassia > Thalassia testudinum. The sequence continues at coordinate 8,531,004 of JAZHRO010000058.1, read as the reverse complement.
AGCTATTCGCCCAGTCACAAGGGGTTGGGTCCCTCATTACCCACTCACCTGCTAACTCGACCTAGTTCACTCCTCACCTGTGACCCGCGCATGTAGTCTGATGAACACACATAAATTCAAGATAAATTGCTTATTTTTTTATAGTTCCTAGGCTTAGCATTGCATATCATATTATAAATATTGCATAACATCCATTGCATAGCATTTAGGATAGTTGTATATTTTATATATTAATTCCTTCATTTTATATGGCCAGGGGGACAATGCAACATCCATATAGGTTTCGGATGGAAAATCCGACCGTATGGATGGATCCGGAGCGACGATCGCAATTCAGCATCGTGGAAATCATCTTGATCTGAGCACCGTAGCACCCTCCATAAGAAGAAGAAGATGGACGGCCCTGATGGAGCCACGTGGCGCCATCCAGGCCACCCAACACCGGCCAGCAGCACCGCTAACTCCTTCATCTACGCCCTTCATTCCCAGCCATTGGATTAAGATCCAACGGCTGGGTGGTGGACACACCAAAACACTCCACGCAACACAAGTGGAGGATTGCGGCAACGGTGGAGGCGCGGGTTTGCAAAGGAGGGGCGCGGGTTCGATTCCCTGCAGCCCCTCCAATTCGCAATTGGGCGGGCGCTTGGAGCGCAGCGGCAGTGCCAGCATGTGCGCGCACACGTGGCCCAGCGCATAGCAAGCGCGTACGCCAGTGCACAGCACATGCGCACATAGCTGGGCGCGCGTGGTCAGCGCACGTGATGAGCGGGGCAGGCAGCGTGGGCGCAAGGGTGGTTGGCGCCAGCTTTCAGCGACAGCTTGGCTGACCTACAACGATGCTTACAGCCGTCGCTATTTTATTGCAAGCCAGCATGGGTGGAGGTGAGCTGTCTACAGCAACGTTTCCAGTGACGGTCTGGAGGTCGCTAAAGGTCCTTTATCCATTTTTAGCCTCTTCTCCACCACTATAAAAGGACCTTCACCCCCTCCCTTCTAAGCCATCTCTACCTACTCTCCTCCCACCTAGTCCCAAGCTCTAGCAAGCCTACCAACGCTCCATTAGAGCTTATTCTCAAGCTCCCAAGGTGCCTATTAGTGTAGCGAACCTCTGCCCACCAAATACTCCTCCAACTTCCCATCTCCCTTCATAGGTCACCTTGGAGCCGTCCTCTCACCTCCATTCCAGTAGCGGATCAACTCCATCTTCTCACCTCCATTCCGGAGCTATGTCGAAGCTTTCCTCAACCTGACGTCCTCCAACATTTCACCTCCGTCGTCCCGCTCCTCACCTCCTTTCTCCGAGCTTCTGCCAAGCGCCGTCGTCTCGCCGAACAACCGATTCAGGAGATTTCCTCTCACCTCCCTCTCTTTTTATGCCTTTGTAGTTCATTGTAATCGACATTGAATTGACATATATATCATATTTGTTTCACCTCTATCTTGTGATACATTTGCTTGTTTTCTTTTATTTCAAAAACACAAAAAGAATAACAAAACCCCAAAATACCAAAAAGAAATGAATCGAAGCACAGTTTTCAAGTAAAGTAAACGTCGCCTCCCTGTGTTCGACCCAGGACTCCCTTGGAGTTTCGGTATAAATTTTATTTGTAACTACGACGACAGGTGATTAGCCTATAGTTGTGGGCTATTTAAGTATTTAAGTGCCTAGACATTAGGTTAATTCTAATATTTATTTAGCATAAATTAGGATGTAAATAGATTAATTCATATTTTTAATTTAATTACATAATCCATGCATTGGATTCATATTTTAAGTGTATTTAGAATTAGCTTAGAATGGCATTCATCTAATTAGTTAACCAATTAGGTACATTGTTTTAGTTAACATAAAAGTTGAGGGTTTGTATATAAATAACCATAATATTTTAATAATATCCTTTATTCTTCTTCTTCTCAGCAACGGCTTGGCTGCCGCTGCAACGCCTCCGACCGCACTAAAAGCACATTCATGGATCAGCGAAGGTGGATCTGCTCCCGCCTCTCCATTCAAATTTGTGCAGGCAGCTACAAAAGGAGGAGAGAGGCTGCTGAGCGGGGAAGGCCTCCACCACCGACCCACCACTGTGTAGAGAGATCTTCTCTCTTCCATTCCACACCGCCGGCCTCAACCGTGGCGACGAGTCCCCACAACCATGGGCGTGTGGTGTGACAGGCCACACCGCCATCCGGAGCTCATCCGCATTATCGTGAGCACCTCGCCGTGCACCTTCCTCGCTGTCGTCATCAACAACCACCGTCGCTGCAATCATCTTCTCAGTCAGTTAAGACGTCTGGGAAATTTCCCGAACGTCTGAAGCCCACACCCCACTCCAGCAGCAACCACCCTCGCCCACTTCACCTCCAGCACCTGAACTACAGCCCTCGCCCGCTCACTCCACGTTGCCCGCACGTCCTCCAGCCGCACGCAAGGCGGGCACAACCTGCAGCACCTCATCGCTCACGCCTGCTCACCTTCCACCTGCAACCTCACCCGCTCACTCCCGCATCCACTCTAGGCCGCGCACAGCCTCCAGCGCACCCGCGACTCCCACGCCTGCAGCGCCTCACCGCTCACGCTAGCTCACCTTCCGCCTGCAGCGCTTCCGCCAACAAAGCGTGCACCCACACCTGCAGCAACCACACATCACCGCCAACAGTGCATGCCCACGCCTCCAGCCAGCGTGCAGCACCGGCTGCAGCGTGCACCCATGCCTACAACAGTCCTCCCAAGCCCTCCAGCCAACGTGCACCCGCCTGCAGTGCGCGCACTGCCCGCCAATAGCAACTGCAGCCACCTTCGCCGGAGCTCCGGCCACCACGCGACACGCCGCCACCACCGCTTCGAAGCCCTCGGTCGAAGGAACTTCATCCGAGCTTCCCGCATCCGGCCGTCCACTCCTCGTCGCGCATGGCCAAGGGGAAAAAATCCCCTGTTTTGCTACAGTAACATGGCCATTAATAATTACATTTTCTACCATTGTCAATTTTTAATGATATTTTATTGATTCTGCATTGCGACAAATATCCTCTAGTTATTCAGAATTGCTATTTCATCACGATTTCTTGATTCAACCTTAATCTGAAGGCAATTTTGGCTTGATTCTTGTCCAAACTAACTACAACCAAACGTTTTTAACCGGTGCGAATTTAAATACGTCATTGCCTCCCTGTGGATACGACCCGCTCTTCTGCGAGTGGTTATTTCTTTTTTAAATATTGATTAGTCGATTTTTCCACCACATAAAACTACAAACGACTTTAAAGCGAACAATCGACTCATCAAATGGCGCTGTTGCCGGGGAGGCAACAGACGTAATAATTTCACCTGATTTTATTTTGATTATTGGTCAATTGCACAATGATTTGACCATTTATTATTTTCTCTTCTGTGCGAGAAATTTGTGCAAGAATCAGCCATTGTGAGAGGCGACCCTTGGCGTCGCCAGAGGAGAATTGGATGAGCTATTTTGGAAAGGAGGAGAAGGACGAGGACACAACGAACATCATTGTATATTTAGTCGCTAGTTTGATTAGAATAGAATTAAGACTTTAGATTTAATTTTTCATTGCATTTGGTTTGAAACCCTTGTTCTGGGGTATATTTTGAGGGGTTTGTTCCCCGATTTTGTTTTAGGCCCGTGTTGGGTAATTTTTGGGTGCCTGTTCCTTTTTCTTTAGATTTAGGTTTTTAGTTTATTGATTACTTTTATTTGCTTATGCATAAGTAGTTTTAAAAATAAAATAAAAAAAAACGAGCTGCCTGCCTTAGGACGAACCATTTAGATCTGTATGGGCAGCCTCTAGATTTACTTCTCTGCATTGCGTGCATTCTTGCATCATAGATCGCTAGAAGCAAGGTACGCATTCTCTTACTTTGCATCCTATTCTTGATCATGCATTGCAATTGGATTTAATTCAATGGCCGCAAAATTTGACTTGAAGCAATCTAACAAGTGCATATATATTCGGAAAAAAGGACTAATTAAAGGAGGGATATCTAAAAATCAAGGACTTGATTGTAAAACGTGGTGTACAATTCAAAATTCAAAATCCTTTTGCGGTGAATGCACACTTATATCTGTTGCACCACAGCACTCATTTAGACACTCCTAAGTCTTGAAACGACTAGGACAAGAGCCCTCCTACTGTTGGATTCTGAAGTGTTCGGAACTTGAGATCAAAGGTTTTGTAAATCCAAAGAGAAGGATACCCTGTCACTGATTTTTGGGGGTAGTTGAGAAGCACCGCGAAAGCACAGCTTCAAAGGAAGGCTTAGGCCTACTTGCATCCCTCGATCTTCCATCTTTGGATTTACTTGACCATTTGAGATTTAGGGAAGAATACCTAAGTTCCAACTAGGTCTTTTTAGGCATTTCGAAGGTTGACAATAGGCGTGTAATTGATTGGGCAACTTGTTTTGTCACGTACAATTTGAACTAAAGTCAAAAGCCTAAATTTGTAAAGACTAAACAAGTCCTTTTGAATTGTGGTTGTAGTGCATGCTTGGTAGGCATTCTCTTAGGAGACAACTTGTATTTGATCTTGAACCTGAAAGAGTCCTAAGAAGAGACCTTCCAAGGGTAGAAATGGCCAATCAAAGGAGCCTTAAGGAATATTTCATTCCAACCAATCAAGCTGGCCCTACACTACGTAGACCTGGAGGGGACAATCCGTATGAGATCAAAAGTAGTACCATATCCTTGCTACCCTCCTTTTATGGTACTACTAGGGAAGACCCTTACAGGCATATTGAGGAATTCACCGAGGTCTGTTCCACGATGAAGCTGCAGGGCGTTACTGATGACGCTAAAATGCAGACCCTCTTTCCCTTCTCCCTAAAGGACAAAGCCAAGTATTGGTATAACACCCTTGATAATATAAATACTTGGGATGCCCTGAAGAAGGGGTTTTTGAAGAAGTACTTCCCCATGAGCAAAACAAATCACTTTAGGAGGGAAATTATGAGTTTTGTTCAAAAGGATGGGGAAGCATTCCATGATGCGTGGGAGCATTTTAACGACTTGCTGAGACTTTGCCCACATCACCAGGTGCCTAAATGGCAACTGGTTGAAAGGTTCTACACCGGACTTAATGATTTGTATAGGCAAATTGTGGATGGTGCCTGTGCAGGAACCTTTCTATCTAAGACTGAGGATGAAGCTTGGAACTTATTTGATACTTTGAGTGAGAATTCTATTCACTTGAATTCTGCCTACATGGATAGAAAGCCTACTCTCAAGCAAAGAAAGTTGGAGGCGAATGAAGCAAGGGACACCCAGAATTTAGCCTATCAGATTCAATTATTGAATCAAAACATGGAAAGGCTTATGTCGAACCCGAGTTCATTCGTACCTAACACCTCCACATCCCAAGCTTCCGAATGCTTAATTTGTCAACGCAATACACACGCCACTGTGGATTGCCACTTGGCCTCCCAATTCCCTGAGCTTGTACAAGCGGATTTGAATGCCGCTCAAGGGTTCTGTCCAAGACCTCGTAATGACCCTTTCTCTAACACTTATAATGAGGGATGGAGGAACCACCCAAACTTTTCATGGAGACAAGGAAATGTCTCAAATTCAGGGAATTACAAACCACAATCCTTTCAAAACCATCAAATGAACCAACCTCAGACCTTTGCCCAACCTAAAACCTCTGAGATGGATGAATTGAAGGCGATGTTGAAAACTATGCAAGAAAGTCAAAGTGCCATCATCCAATCTCATGACAAGGCTATACATGAGATGAAATCACAAATTGGACACCTTGTTGAGGCCGTTAGACAGAGGGAGACTGGGAAGCTCCCCAGTGCTGCTGAGGAAAATCCTAAAGGAAAAGGGATTGTCTTTAGGGACATGCTCAGGTGGTGACTATTCTGAGGAGTGGGAAAGAAATTTCCAAACCCGATGCTCCTATAGTCTCACCCCCTAAAGAACCATCCACCCCGACTTTCACCCCCACTGGAGAAGACTTGCCCAAATCTTCTCCGCTTGAAATCACCTCACCGGAAGAAGTTGCCTCCGTTCCACCCCTTACTCGACATGACAACCCTTCCACCCAGAGATCGAGAGTGCCTTTTCTAGAGCGCTTATCCACCTCTGGGCAGACTTCTGCTGGCTCATCTGGAGCCAAAGATAAGACGGATGAGATTATGGAAACTTTCAAGCAAGTGCAGATTAACCTACCTTTGCTTGAAGCTATCAGGCAGATTCCGTCTTATGCCCGCTTCTTAAAGGACCTGTGCACGAAAAAGCGGCAATCTAGAAAACAGGTCCAATCAGAAGTTGTCCTGCCTGATTCTGTTAGCTCAATTGTTCAACATGGCACACCCCCGAAACTTAAGGACCTAAGAGCCCCATACATCTCTGTAGTTATTGATGACTTACAAATTGACGAGGCTCTACTTAATCTGGGTGCGGGGGTGAACATCCTTCCGAGCTACGTGTATGAACAACTTGGGGGAGGCAATCTGAAGCCTAGCCCTGTAATCCTTCAAGTTGCTGATCGATCACTTAAGACACCATGAGGAATTTTGGAAGATGTCCTCATAAGAGTGGAGGATTTCTTCTTTCCCGTTGACTTCTTAGTTTTGGACACTGACCCTACCAACAAGCCAACCAAACCCTCCATCATTTTGGGCCGCCCCTTCCTTGCAACTTCACATGCTTCAATCAATTGCAATATGGGGCATTGAAAATGGGCTTTGGGAACAGGAAAATCCAGCTTAATGTGTTTGATGCTTACAAAGAAGCCGGACTTGAGGATTGTTCTCAAGTTGAAGTGATAGATGACATGATTGAAGAGGCAACTCCTGCAATGTTATGTGATGACCCCCTTCAGCATGTCATGCTAAATGAGCATTTCCATCTCTTGGAGGAATGTGAAGGGGATATACTAGAACTGGAGGAATTGCTAGGAGTTTCTGCTGAGTCTCTTCCCCCATCATTTTCGCTGAAGGTAGATTTGCTACTTGAGATGGGGACATCTATTATGAAACCCTCAACCATACAAGCCCCCGACCTTGAGTTGAATCTCCTCCCTGACACTCTCAAGTATGTTTTCCTAGGTGCCAATGATACCCTCCCCATTATCATTTCGGCTGTGCTATCTGAGGCACAAGAGGGAGCCTTGATTGAATGCCTATCTAGGTACAAGGAAGCTATTGCTTGGAGCATTGCTAACATTAAGGGTATAGACTCTACACTCTGCATGCCCCACATTTATACTGATGATTCCATCAAGCCTTTTAGGGACATGTAGAGACGTCTGAACCCTAATATGAGGGAGGTTGTAAAAAAGGAAATCCTGAAGTGGTTGGACGTCGGGATTATATATCCCATTGCTGACAGTAAATGGGTCAGTCCCATTCATGTGGTGCCAAAGAAGGCAGGCTTTACTGTGGAACTCAACGACCAAGGTGAATAAGTTGTCACTAGACCGTCAACTGGATGGAGGGTCTGTATTAATTACCGCAAGCTAAACACCGCTACCCAGAAGGATCACTTTCCTTTGCCTTTTATTGATCAAATTCTCGAAAAGTTGGCAGGGAATAAGTACTATTGCTTTCTCGATGGATATTCTGGGTACAATCAGGTGGCAGTCTTTCCTGATGACCAGGAAAGGATGACATTCACGAGTCCTTACGGTACTTTTGCATTCAGGCGTATGCCGTTTGGATTATGTAATGCCCCTGCAACTTTCCAGCGGTGTATGATGTCTATCTTTTCGGACATGATTGATGAGTGTGTTGAAGTGTTTATGGATGACTTCTCCATTTATGGCTCGTCTTTCGACCAGTGTCTCCTGCACCTGGAGAATGTGTTGAAACGATGTAAGGAGACTGGTTTAGTCCTCAGCTGGGAGAAGAGTCACTTCATGGTACAGAAAGGAATTGTACTTGGGCATGTTGTATCTGAGCAAGGTTTGGAAGTAGATAAAGCCAAGATTGATTCTATTTCCAAACTTCCATTGCCTACGAATGTCAAACAGATTAGATCCTTTCTGGGCCATGCTGGCTTTTATAGGCACTTTATTAAAAATTTTAGTAAGATTTCTAGGCCACTTTGTGACTTGTTGGCGAAGGAATCTTCCTTCAATTTTGATTCAAAGTGTGCCGAGGCCTTTCAAACTCTAAAGGAGGCCTTGATCTCTATGCCTATTCTCCAAGCTCCTGATTGGACACTCCCATTTGAGCTTATGTGTGATGCTTCGGATTATGCAGTGAGAGCAATCCTTGGACAAAGGGTTGAGGGAAGACCTCATGTGTTGCATTATGCAAGCAAGACTTTAACCGAACCTCAGCAAAACTACACCGTCACTGAAAAAGAATTACTTGCTGTAGTTTTTGCTCTGGAGAAGTTTAGGTCTTATCTACTTGGGTCTAAGGTGGTTATTTTTACTGATCATGTAGCAGTGAAACATCTCATTGCTAAGAAAGATTCTAAGCCACGTCTGATTAGGTGGATCTTACTCCTTCAAGAATTTGACTTCGAAATACGTGAAAAGAAAGGAGTAGAAAGTGTTGTGGCTGACCACCTCTCTTGCCTTCCTCTTAATGACTCTCTTTCTGGAGACATTTGCGAGACATTTCCCGATGAAACTCTGATGGCGGTAACACCAACTTTACCTTAGTATGCAGACGCTGTAAATTACTTGGTCACTGGACAAACTCCTGGCTCTTGGGATGAGCAGAAAAGAAAGATATTCATTTCTCAAGCAAGATATTTTCATTGGGAAGAGCCAGAATTATTTAGAATTGGACATGACCAAGTATTAAGACGTTGTGTGCCTGAAGAGGAACAACAAAGTGTGCTGAGTTTCTGCCATGAACTTCATTGTGGAGGACACTTTGGTGCTAAGAAAACTGCTTTTAAGGTTCTCCAGTCCGATTTTTGGTGGCCTTCCTTATTTAAGGATTCTCATAATTTTGTTAAGGCCTGTATTAGATGTCAACGGACTGGAATGATTGGGAAGAAGAATGAAATGCCTCAACATCCTATTCAATCTGTTGAAATTTTTGATGTGTGGGGAATTGACTTTATGGGCCCCTTCCCGTCATCCCATGGTTTTGAATATATCTTGGTGGCAGTTGATTGTCTCTAAATGGAAAGAGGCCATTCCTACGCGCACAAATGACCACTCTATGGTTCTGAAATTTGTGAAGGCCAATATCATATCCCGTTTCGGCTGCCCCAAGACTATTATAAGTGATGGGGGACCTCATTTCCGAAACCACCACTTCATTCAGTTAATCAAGAGTTTGGGAGTGACTCACAAGGTTGCTACCCCTTACCACCCTCAAACAAGTGGCCAGGTTGAAGTATCAAATAGGGAGATAAAAAATATTTTGGAAAAGACCATTAGACCTGATAGGAAAGACTGGTCCCAAAAGCTCGATGATGCTTTGTGGGCTTATCGAACGACCTATAAGACCCCTTTGGGTACTTCTCCCTTTCGGATTATGTATGGAAAAGCGTGCCATTTACTTGTTAAGTTGGAACATAAGGCACTTTGATCTATTCGAAGTGTTAACATGGATTTAGAGAAGGCAGGTGAGGCACGACTTCTAGAATTAAGTGAGCTTGAGGAGCTGAGGAATGATGCTTATGACACCTCTCAAGCTTATAAAGAAAGAACTAAGGTCTTGCATGATAAGTTTATTCTTCGAAAGACCTTTGAGCCTAACCAACAAGTCTGGCTTTTCAATTCCAGACTTAAGCTTTTTCCTGGGAAGTTAAAATCTCGTTGGGATGGGCCTTACATAATCACCAAAGTATTTCCGCATGGAGCTATGGAGATAAAAAATCCTTCCTCTTCAGCATCTCCCTTTATCGTCAACGGTCAACGGTTAAAATCGTACATAACTTTAGATGGCCATCTGGTTGACGAAGTCACTCTTGAGGAGCCTTAGCTCCTACCATTCTCTGCCTCAGGTAATATCTTCCTTTAGCTATTTTTGTTTTCAGTGAGGACATTGTTTGAACCAGGCATGGGGGAGAGGACCTGAGGCATTTTGTTTATAGCATGCATATAAAAAAAAAAAAAAAAGTTTTGAGCTTAACTGGCTAAGTCCTACATTCTTAAGCAAATCAGAACTCTAGGGTAGACTAAATTAATTCTAGGGTCAAACTTTAGAAGCTAAATGAGCTGCTAGCTTTAGACCTTTAGGGTCCTTTGTGGAGTTAAAAACTTAAGTAGGAGTTAAGTTGCGGACCATTCCTCAAGAGGTTGAGGAAAGGAAGCTAGGGTTTGAGTTAAAAGGTGGGGTAGTGCCTGGAGTCTTGTTCTACCTTTTGGTTTACGGGTCCTTGTAACCCAAGCATCCAAATTTCACACACTTGGTCTGGTAATTAACTCAATTTCTTTCTTTCTGAAAAGAGATTTGATTCTCTTAGTTTTGGCTTAGGAGAGGCTTGAAAACACATTTTGATTGGAAGAGTTCCCGCCGCAGGAGAGGTGGAGTATATACTCACCTTGAGGATGCGATGATAACATATTACCTCCTCGACGCTTGTCTCTTAGGATATCCATCCTACTGGGGGCATGTAAGCGCATTGTGCGGTTCACGTATCATGGGCAGCCTTATCTCGAAGTGCCAATTGCCATAGGCCTGAATTTGCTTAAGAAATCCATGGGCGATACTATCTCGAAGTATCGATTGCCAAGAGTTCTTGGGGTCATTATGGGCGGTGCTATCTCGAAGCATTGAAAGCCAGGCACCCTTTGAGGTATGGTAATGGGGACAATGAATCCGACACAAACCGTGTTGATAGCTGATCTGAGGTTAGACTTAGAAGAATCAAATAAACAAAAAAAATATATATATATATATAATTTACCTCAAATAACTCAGACCAATGCACAGGCACGGATGCTTTAATCTCAGGGATCAATAAACTTTAGGGTAGAGTCAGAAATCAGGGAAACTTGTGCCTGCAACTCGTCTTTAGCCGATCTAGTCTGTAACTTAGCAACTACTTAGGAACCTTGGGTCTAAAGTCTAAACTTAATATGCTTCTGAAGGAAGACTAAGTGAGTTGACTAGTCTACTTGGAGTGCTAGGTTTCGCTTAATTTTGCTAGGGACTAGAAAAAACTAGGCATGGGGGTATTTGATTAGCCTATAGTTGTGGGCTATTTAAATATTTAAGTGCCTAGACATTAGGTTTATTCTAACATTTATTTAGCATAAATTAGGATGTAAATAGATTAATTCATATTTTTAATTTAATTACATAATCCATGCATTGCATTCATATTTTAAGTGTATTTAGAATTAGCTAAGAATGGCATTCATCTAATTAGTTAACCAATTAGGTACATTGTTTTAGTTAACATAAAAGTTGAGGGTTTGTATATAAATAACCATAATATTTTAATAATATCCTTCATTCTTCTTCTTCTCAACAATGGCTCGGCTGCCACTGCAACGCCTCCGGCCACACTAAAAGCACATTCATGGATCAGCGGAGAAGGTGGATCTGCTCCCGCCTCTCCATTCAAATTTGTGCAGGCAACTACAAAAGGAGGAGAGAGGCTGCTGAGCGAGGAAGGCCTCCACCACCGACCCACCACTGTGCAGAGAGATCTTCTCTCTTCCATTCCACACCGCTGGCCTCAACCGTGGCGACGAGTCTACACCACCATGGGCGTGTGGTGTGACAGGCCACACCGCCATCAGGAGCTCGTCCGCATTACCGTGAGCACCTCGCCGTGCACCTTCCTCGCCGTCGTCATCAACAACCACCGTCGCTGCAATCATCTTCTCAGTCAGTTAAGACATCCAGGAAATTTCCCAGATGTCTGAAGCCCACCCCCCACTCCAGCAACAACCACCCTCGCCCACTTCACCTCCAGCACCTGAACCGCAGCCCTCGCCCGCTCACTCCACACCGCCTGCACGTCCTCCAGCCGCACGCAAGGCGGGCACATCCTGCAGCGCCTCACCGCTCACGCCCGCTCACCTTCCGCCTGCAACCTCACCCACTCACTCCCACATCCACTCCAGGCCGCGCACAGCCTCCAGCTCACACGCGACTCCCGCACCTGCAGCGCCTCACCGCTCACGCCCGCTCACCTTCCGCCTACAGCGCTTCTGCCAACAGAGCGCGCACCCACGCCTGCAGCAACCGGGCTCACCGCCAACAGTGCGCACCCACGCCTCCAGCTAGCGTGCAGCACCAGCTGCAGCGTGCACCCATGCCTGCAGCAGTCCTCCCGCGCCCTCCAGCCAGCGCGCACCCGCCTGAAGTGTGCGCACAGTCCGCCAACAGTAGTTGCAGCCACCTTCGCCGGAGCTCCGTCCGGCCGGCTCCGGCCACCTCGTGACACGCCGCCACCACTGCTTCGAAGCCCTCGGTCCAAGGAACTTCCTTCGAGCTTCCCGCGTCCGACCGTCCACTCCTCGTCGCGCACGACCAAGGGGAAAAAATCCCCTGTTTTGCTACAGTAACATGGCCATTAATAATTACATTTTCTACCATTGTCAATTTTTAATGATATTTTATTGATTCTGCATTGCGATAAATATCCTCTAGTTATTCAGAATTGCTATTTCATCATGATTTCTTGATTCAACCTTAATCTAAAGGCAATTTTGGCTTGATTCTTGTCCAAACTAACTACGACCAAATGTTCCTAACTGGTGTGAATTTAAATACGTCATTGCCTCCCTGTGGATACGACCCGCTCTTCTGCGAGTGGTTATTTCTTTTTTAAATATTGATTAGTCGATTTTTCCACCACATAAAACTACAAACGACTTTAAAGCGAACAATCGATTCGTCAACAGGTTACTTGTAACCTCGATTTCTAACACGCGAAACACGACTCGACCACAGTCCTGGACACTGTTTGAGACCCGTTTACCCGAATATGGATCTGGTTACGCTGGGGTCTGTGAGAGAGAAGAGAAAGGAGGAAATTATGAGAGAGCAGAGGGGGGATTATGCTCTCAATTATTATGTTCTATGCTGACACTAAGCCGCTAAGAACTTGGTTCCCTTGTGCTTGTGAAGGAGAAAAAGAAGAAGAGAGGGGTCGTGCCTCTAAAGAAGAGAAAGAAGAGAGGAGGCTTGTGAAGAAGAGAAGTCGAAGAGAAGAAGAAGAAGGGAAGCTGAAGAAGAGAAATAAAGAACAAGGCTTTGAGAGCCTTAATCACTTTAACTCGTCCGATTGACCAATCTGTTGTCTGATTGAGCATTACTTGAATTACTGTTGAATGATTTAAGTACTAAAGTTTATATTTTGAATTTTGATTGAGTAATTGCATGCATGCTTAATTAAGAGGATTAGTGGTGATATAAATCACCATTATTTTTTATTCTCTTTTCTTTTTGTTTCATGCAATCTCTAGATACATTGGATTTCATTGAATAAATAATGTAACAGGTTATTATTCGCAGAATATCTACTTGAATGCTCAATTAATTGTGCTCATTAATTCTGAATGCGATTAATGTTGTGAATTCCACATTTGCTCCTTGTGTTCGACCTTGGATTCCATTTTAGATTCTGAGCTATAAATTTTATCTGTTGATCGAGCTATTTAGGAGTGTGCTACGATGATGAAATATTAAACTCCTATCTGGTTCGATTTAGCATTATCTTTTCCTTTCATAAATTTGGCTAAGTCCTCAAGCAACTGATTTGATTTTTCTTTCAGGTGATTTATCTCTATTTTCATTATGTCTAGTTTGTCATCTAGTCCTTTAATCTCTAATCTAAGTAGGTCATTCTCATCCTTTCTAAGAGAGTTTGATATTTCAAGAACATGAATTTTGTCAAGTAGTTCTTCTCTATCTAGGAATTTTTGTTCGCTCATGGTTATATATAAATCCTTTGTTAATAATTCTTTTTCAATCAATAGGTTCCCTATTTGCATATTTAAAGATGTGGTTTCTTTAGTGAGAATTAGGTTCTTTTCTTTAAGGTTATTGATTAATTCCTTACTCTCTAAGTTGTCTACTTTTAGTGTTTCGCTTTTAGTCTTTATTTCTTTAAAATCTAGATATAATAAATCAAATGCATCTTGTAACTCATTTAAGGAATATGAATTTACCTCAGGTTCCTCGGGCGTGGATTCAGATGTGTCATTGGTTGCCATGAGTCCCAAGCAAGCGTTTCTTCATTTTTCTCCTCCTCTTCTTCGAAAGGGGAGTCATCCCAAGTTGCTTTGAATGCTTTCTTCTTGAATGGCTTAGGCTTGAAGAATTTTTCATAGTCAGAAGGCTTCTTGTCTTTCTTCTTGTCATCCTTTTTGAGCAAAGGATACTCCTTCCTTATGTGGTCTCTCTTCTTGTAATTGTAGCAAACTAGAGGTTCTTCTTCCCTTTTCTTTCCCTTGGTCTCTCTTCTATTTCTGAGAAACTTTTTAAATTTTTTAGCTAATAAAATGAATTCTTCATCACCAGTAATTACCTCATCGTCTGATGTTGCCTTGAATGCTAAGGTCTTCTTTGACTCCGTTGTGATGGACTTCTTTTGATCCATATTTGTCTCATAAGCCATTAGATTCCCAAGTAGATTTTCCATGTCTAAATCCTCTACCTAGTTGGTTTCTTTTATCACCGTGACCTTTTGTTCCCATACAGGCCCAAGGGAGCGAAGGAGCTTGGCTTGAAGGTCCCCCTTGATAAATGTCTTCCCTAAAGACTTGAGGTTATTCACGATTAACGTGAATCGGGTATACATGGCCTCAAGTCTCTCATTTTCCTTCACAGTGAAGGCTTCAAATTCCTACAATAAAATGTTAATCTTAAAGGATTTAACTCTAGACGTACCTTCATGAGTTACCTCTAAGGTTCTCTAGATTTCATGGGTCGTTATGCATTGACTAATGCGATTGAGCTCCTCCGAGCTAAGTGCACAATAGAGTGAGTTCATCGCCTTCGCATTCAGCCCGAGGTGATGAATCTGCTCCACCTGTATCCCATCTTCGGATTGTCGGGAATGTCGTATGCAGAGTCACACTTCTCCCAAGTGGAGAAGCCGTTGGCTTGAAGCTACATCTTCATTCTCAGCTTCCAATATGTGTAGTTGGTTCCTTCGAAGAGAGGTGGTCGAGTAGTGAATTGGATTGCCCCTCCCGATCTGCTGGTGGATACTACTCTCCCCTCCATAGGATCTTCTGTGGGTGTTACTTCTAAAAGTGGAAACCCACTCTGATACCAAATGAAATTACACTAGAAGGGGGGTGAATAGTGAATTCAAAAAATAATTGCAAATAAAATTCAATCACAGAAATGGAGGCACAAGATTTTTTAGGTGGAAACCTAAATAGGGTGAAAACCACCACCTAAGCCAATCCCTTGACTTAGGATTTACAATCATAAAGTGATCAATCCACTAACCACACTTCTTCAATGAGGGTAGTGTACTTCAATTACAAATCCTACCTCCGATCCCTAAGCGGAGCTTTCTTCCTTCACAATGAAGAGACGGGGATCTGACAGGCCGGATACCCAACTACAACAAGTAAAATGGAAAATAAAATGTACTCTATATAGCACCCCAAAAATATGTATAATTAGCTTATCTACTAAGGGTGAAGGAAACTCTCTGAAGATGAGATTATGAAGCATAATGGGAGTGTTGGTTTGCCCCAAACAGAGTAGTTGCACAACACAAGGGCAATGAATGCAATGAAGCAAGTGAGCAAGTGATTATCTATGTAAATTATATCTCAAGAGGTTTGTTTTGCCTAAGAGGGATTATGTTGTATTTATAGGCAAGCTTAGCACCTTTAAGAAGGCTTGGGAGAAGGCTCATAGCCATTGGAGGCAAGTCCCAAGAGATTGGGATGGAATCCAACTCAAATCAAGGTAATATGATTCTGACAGTATTATCAGACGTCTAATATGCTATTATAAGACATTTGGCACTAGAATTGGACATCTAATTATAGGCAGATTTGTTCCTATTTTAACCAGATCCAAACAGAGTTCTAGATCTTAAGGATCAGACGTCCGTGTGGACATCTATCCAGTGGCCTAGACGTCTGGAAAGAGATTAAAATCTTGCTTTGGGAATAAAAAAGCGAGATTTGCTTTTTAACAAATCTTTGCAAAGGATATGACTAACAGTCCATTATTGGACGTCTAGAGACATGTCTAAACGTCTAAGGTGTATTTAACCGTTAGGTTTAAAGAATGATAAAGGAAATTCTAAGTGCAATCTAATGGTTGTTTTAAAGGATGTCTGAGGTATGTGTTGGACGTCTGAATAAATCTATGGACATCTGTCTATAGATTCTGTCATTTAGGACCTAAGTGATCAGAATGTTAAGGCAAGGTTATAGGAAATTAGTCATATGTTATCATGATCAGACAACTTAGAGTTGAATATCAAACATCTGCCAAGTGTGTTGGACATCTGATATGTGTTTTGTGTTAGGTTTTTGTTTCTAATTTTTTCCTAAGTGTAGAGAGCCTAAGTTACCTATGTGTATGTTATCTTTGGGGCTCTTTACAACATCTCTAGATTCAATTAAGAAGAAGATTACAACCTTTTGAAAGCATACAATAAAAAGCCTAAGACCTATGACAAAATGTGTCTTTACACTCCTAATCATCTATCTTAGAAAATCTGCGACACCTGCAATTATGTTATGACAGAGAAAAAAAAAAGATATTTCCATGTTTTATTTCTTTTACTTTATTTTGTAAAATCATCAAAATATTATTTATAAGGAGTTGAACTAACAACGATGAATTTGTAATGTGGATCTAAGATCCCTCGTTACAGTCTAGGAGATGATCATGTTCCACATGCACTCTAGAAATCGATCGCTAGTTAACACAACGAGAATGGGTTCCAAAAGCACATGTGTGAAATAATATTCAAAGAGAGATTTAAGGTTTACCGATGCATAGTACATGTTGAGAAGATTCCGACAGTACTTGGAATGTGAGAAACAAAGGTCGTTTGACCACTAAATCGGTCAAAATACCCAAGAATACCCTTGAACTGTTGTTGAATGGATCAGTCTAGGTGATCAGGTGTCCATCACATGTCAATACCTGATTGGCCACCGCATGCACCCTTAAATAACCTCTACACAGTGCGATGCATGCTGCTTGTTGGCTACTCACCTCCTTCCACTCATGCCTCTCATGCACCACACGCGCTTGCACCTATGCACCTCACCTACACGTGCATGTGCATTAAGTCACGTGGTTTCTGTCCTCTTGTCCATGTAGGCCCATGTGCTTACGTGGGCCTGCCTTGTCTACCGTGCTACTCCCTGCATCAACATCTGCGGTGATGGGCCCCGCGACTATCCTATATAGAAGAGAGGCTCTCTCTTCCTCTTTTGCCACTCTCTCTCCCCTACAATTCTCACTTTCTCACTCCCTTTTTCATCTTCTTTCTTTCTCTTACTCTTCTCGAGATGTGTACCACCCAAGGAAATAATAATTGCCCCATATCCCAGGATGACTTATTTATAAGTCTGCCAACTCGGATTAGGTTTAGGAAAACCTAGGTTGGAAAAAAATACCCCCAAAATAGCTTTATTTATACCTCTAATCCATTTCTCGTATTTTAAACATAACGTTTGCCACATACCTTGTATTTTCTTGAATCATGAATCATTAGAAATCTTACAAAAAGAGAAATCCAACAATAAAAAATATGAAATATTTTGGTCAAGTTTTATTGAGGTTTGACCAAAATATTCATTTTTCTCATTTTTTATTTATGTAGACCTGATTCACACCTAATGAGGGTCGATCGATTAATATTGACATGCATCAATTCCAAATAATTTTGAAATACAGGTTTGAGTCTTTACAAATATACAACCTTAAAAGGAGTTTTGCCCCCCGAACTCAAGCATGTCTAGGTAAAGGAAGAAACACTACGATAAAAATATATCTTTAGTGACCATATTTTAAAGATAGACTTATTTTTAGTGACAAACAAGAGGTGAGTGATGAGGTGTGGCTCATTATAGCTAAAATGCCTAAGTTTAGTTAGAAAGAAGGTTAAAATACTATCAATTAACACAAGAAATGAGTTAAGGGTGGGAATTAAGGAAAATGACCTAAAACATCAATTTTGTGCTAAAAATACATAATTAGGTCATATTGGAGAGATTTTGTACTAAATATGTAAATGGATGTATTAAATGCCAATTGAACACAAATTTGAGCACAATTTCACAAATCAATGGTTGGATTATTTTCTAATATGTGCAATTTATATGCCATAAAAATTTCATTACATTCTAAGCCCATTAAGACCTTGGATTGAGTGATTTACATTTAGGTCCTTCTATACATAATCATTTCTTCACATCCTATACACATAAAACATTTTAGGGACATTCTTGCAAATCGAAGGGACCTATATGCATTTATTCTTAACCACTTATGGGTCTGCCTACAATATTTCTACCGTTTCAATATTTGGACCAAGGTGCAATTGTCACAAAACATCTGAAGCTCAAGCTCCTCTCTTCCTATTCTTATACGATGAACACAAGCCTTCTTCGCCATTCGTTCCATCCTAGCTTGATCCAAGGATGGATCTTCACCTCACCTGCTAGTGTCGGTGCCTGTGGTTTCGTGCTCTATTTTAGATCACATCAGACGACCACATTTCATCCAAAACCCTCGTGTGCTCCTCTACCTTCATCTTAGCCGTAGACCCTCAACGACTCACATCCTCAATTGCAGGTTACCATAGCTGCCTACACCTATAAATACTTGACCCTTAACCCCCTGCGTGAGTTTACATGCTCCCCTCCTACTCTCTCGAGTTGGTGATTTGTTCCCACTCCAATTCCTTACTCCCCTTTATCCACTGCATGTGACAGGGGCAACACACCTTCTTCCTCTCAATTCCTCCTTACCACGAGGGGTCACACAACACCTGAGGAAAACCATGGAGTCCTACTAGTGTATTGTTCATCGTTGGAGTCCCCTCATCCTCATTCATCATCATACCTACCCATTGTGAATCCTCAAGGTCCCTTTCTTCCTCATAGTTTAGGATTTATAGCTTTCCTAGTGTAGATTAGTTCAATTAGATAGTTTAGAACAGAAATTATCACTTGATTGAGTTAGAACTAGTTTATATTAGCTTAGTATTTGATTATAACGTCATCATCAGCCATAACTAGCTTTAGGTAGTCACAATCAAGAGACAACTGCTCCTACATAACCGTCGGAGAGTCGTAATTCATTGCATATCCTTTCTGAGAAGAATGCATTAAACCAGGGTTAAATCTGCAGTTTTAACAGAAGATCATAAATGCAGAGTAATCATGGGATTTCCTAGGGGTTAATTAAAGGTCATATATCCATTAATGACTAATAAGAGGGTCCGTACATATAGAAACAAGTTTTCGTGCGCTTCGAGAGTCAAAATAGCATCCGAAACCCTAATTTCAAACCTGCTTAATTAACAAAGGTTCTGGTCAGGATAAATTTCATATAAAACTTCTAAAATTATATAAAAATATTATATAAGGTTTGGTATCCTTGATTTGACCATCTGAACCCATTTTGACATAAAATAGAGTCTTAGACAGGAAGTTGCCCTAACTTGGGTTTCTACGCAAATTACCAATTCAAACTAGGTCAAAATCAAAATCCGACTTCACCATCAGATTTCTTAGGTCCAAATTAGGTTTATACCAAAACTTGATTCCAATCAAAGATCATCTTGACCTAGTTTGCATTTCAGTCCAGTCTGATTCTTTCTATCTCACATATGCCCCTAAGTTTCAAATTCTTTGTGAAAAAGTCCCTAGGTTTTCCGTCATTCTTCGCAATCAGGTCCCTCCTCCATTATCGCAGAGAAGATTCTTTTCCAGAGACCTTCAATCAAGGAGTTCTCCCTGATTTCTCGCCCAATCTCTTCCAAAATTGGAAGGAGAACTCCTAAGAGAATCCTTTTCAATTTGAGCAGCATCTTGAGCTCTGATTTGTACCCAAATCCTCATGTAGACCATTCAAAGATCCAGGTTTCCTACTTCATGAAGGTTTCGAGCTTTCAAGCTTGATTTCCAAGCTTGGAATGCCTTCCTAGTCCATATAAAAGACCCCTGGTGTACGGTCGTTCTATTCAGCTTGGTTTGGAGGCCAGAATCCCCTTCTCTTCTCCCCGACCTCTATCTCCACCAACTCTGACTACCTTCTTCGTCCACCATCACAGGAAATAGCTGGCGGGAACTTCTTCCTCTCGTTCCTCTGTGCATCACGATACCAACGAGTGTCTCCTAACTCCCCTCATCGTTGCCACTTCACCCACCGGAGATTTCGTCTTCTCCAACGTCGGCCTGACAAAACCAACGCGGATCCCCTCCCCTTTCGTCCAATAGCTAGCGTAATGTCTTCCTTTACATAGTTAGATTAGTTTTAGCTTCTTAAACCCTTGTTTCAACCATTGACTTAGCCGTTTGCCGTCATCTTCACTTTCTCCAGCCACATCTCCGATGAGGCCTCCACACCTCCACAATCCACCAAACGCCTCGCCATCGACTCCATAACCTCCACCTCATCAACCCTGCATCAAACCCCTCAAGAAATTGAGAGGATTATCACCTCCATCACGCCCCCAAACACCACACTAACGCACCCCCAAATCCGCCTTCGCCGGCCACCTACGACCACCCTCGCAGCACACCACCGCCACCAACACCCCCTCTCATCCTTGCGATGCTTCTGAGCTTTTTAATCGGGGCTTGTAACCCATATTTTGTATTTCAGGTCCTACGTCGGAGCTCCGCCGCCGCGTCATCTTCCCCGGCCTTGTTCTTCACTCCATGACTGTGTTCTTCATCAAGATCAACTCTAGGTTCTGCGGCCCAGCTCCAGGAAGACTCCCAGGCAGGCAATCGAAGCAAAGTAGCCATCCTTCGTCTGCAATTGGAAGCTTTTCCCTCTGCTACAGCTGCATGCGAAGACATCAGTGGGATTTGTCCCACATCGTAAAGAAACAAACGGGTATACACACATAAAAGGAAAAAGTTCTTTAGGCCCTCTGCCCAAGCACAGGGGGTCAGGTCCCCATACCCCTCGTGATCCATTAACCCACCTACGTACACTCCTCGACTACCACACATGACCGGTAGCCCTGGTCACTGTACATGATCCGCATAGTCGATAATGAGCCCAATTATGTGAGAGAAAGAAGAGGAGGAAGGAAAGACAGAGGGAGCTGGGGGGGTTTTGATCTTTGACGATCTACCCTTATGTGACACTTAGTCACTGAAGGGATTTGGTTCCCTTATGTTGAGAAGGGAAGCTCTAAAGAAGAAAGAAGCCCTGGCACTATAGCAGGGCCACATTTAAGTCGTCTGGTGGAATATTCTAACATCTGGTGTGGCATTAAGATCTGATACTATGACCACTTATCTTGCGTGGCATTTTTGATTGATGATACTGTTCAAATATTTGAGTAGTTAATATATGCTTAATTAAGACTAATAATTGGTGATTCAAATCACCATTATTTTGTCTTAGATTTCCTGTTATCATTGAAATCTATTGAAATACTCATGCTTATAATTGAATATCAATTTGAGCAAATATTATTCATTGAATATCTCTTTGTGCTTCGATTATGGTGCTCATTTATATGCAATTAAAGATTAGCATATGAATTCCATATTTTCTCCCTATGTTCGACCTCGAACTTCAATTTAGATTTTGAGTAATAAATTTTATCTATTTGAGAGCTATTTGCTGATTGTACTACAACGCAATTTCCTAAACTTGATGAAAAGCTCCAAAACAGTATTAGATCTTTGTAAATCTACCCTCTCTAATCAATTCTGATCAGGGAGGATGTCATGTTCATCCATTTCGATACATTAGCCTTTCTCTACATATCACGATTGCCTTCTTCTGATTTCCTCACAATTTCTACCATCAGATCACTTCATCCACCATTGTTGTCATTAGGCTTGAAGCTATCTAGCTCTCAAACTTAATGATGTTCTTAATCACTTGGTGGGGTTACCATTTCTTTCATTGGATCAAAAAAGCTCTCCCAATGATTTGGAATTGGATGTATTCACTAAATTTAATTGGATTTGATTTTCGCAACTGATTAAATGATCAAAGATTCAATTTGGTTTTAATTGGTTTAAATTGAGTGAATTGAGCTTTCAAGGATTAAATTAGATGTAGTGCGATGATTTTGAGATGTTCTACTTAGATTTTTATAATCAGATGAGCTCATGCTTAATTTGTAGCTTTGTTACTATTTTCTATCTTCCTAGGTGCACGTATGTGTGTGTGTGCATGCATGCATGTGTGTGTGCATGTGTGCATGGCCCTGTGGGGTGGTCTTCAAGCACTAGGTGGTGGATGGTGGGTTATTTGGGCCGACCAAGTAGTGTACCGATTCAGCCCCATATGGGGATGTTGATCCTGCGAATGGTTGGCCTAAAAACCAAAATCTTTTTGGGCTAAACTTAAATTAACTTAAGTGTTTAATGTCTGTGTTGTGTTAGCATGAGTGTTTAACGTTTAATATCTACATAGGCAGTGTAGCCTGTGTGTGTTTGTGTTATGTGTTAGCAAAGTGTTGTGTGTGTAAGTATTGTTGATCAGATATTCGTCACAAACGAAAGTTGAGTTTTGAAAACTCGTCGTCGTAGCGTGATTTGCGAAGAAATCCATCAACAGATAAATTTATACCGAAACTCTAAGAATTCCGAGTTGAACACAAGGAGGTGGACGTTTGATTAAAAGTACTCGTTTGTTTCGTTTGTCATGAAATAGATTAGCTAGTTGAAAACTAGCTATCTATTTAACAAATAATAAATATAAGAGAGAGAGAATATTACAAATAAAGACAAAAGTGAGGTAGAATAAACATGGATTTCATCATCAAATGATGTTCATTACACTAATCATTACAACTACAAAGCAGGAAATCTACGCTAGAAAGTAGTAAATCTACTCTAGAAATCAGTAAAGAGAATGGAGAGAGAAGTATCCTCCTCGACGATTACTTAGAGGATGAGCCGAACGGGGCATCACTTGGAAGATGGAGGACGAAGCAGGAAGAAGGACAACGAAGCGGGAAGAACCAGGGGTGAGGCAAGTTGTCATCGTCGTGGGATCCACTTCACGAATGGAGTGAAAGGACAACCGCGGGATGCTCCACGAAGGAGAGAGAAGGTGGAAAAATTCTAATTTTAACTATAATGGAGCATCCCGAGTTTGGGACAAGCTCTTAGAGCTTTGGAGGGGGTGAGAGAAGAGAGAAAGGGATGAAGAAAGTGTGGGGGTCGTAGGGCTATACATAGGTGTAGATTAGAGGGGGCAAAAAGGTCATTTCTCATCAAAACATTAATGTCAGGTCTTTAGTGATGGATTTATCGGTCACTAAAGGCCTGAACGTGGGCGACATGCGCACCTCCTGCACACACCACTCCTTCTCTGTGCAAGCAACTCACACACATTCTCGTGATTTTAGTCGTCCGATCGCAAGATCGGACGGCTTATAAACAGCTGCACCTCATTGCGTGCCCAAGTCAAATCGCGCATGTGGTCACGTGTCGAATAGCCCGAGAGTGATCCGTGAGCTCTGGATGCACCATGTGGCCACTCTTGCCACTACTCATCTTTGATCCAACGGCTTGATTTACCCGCGCATGCATCCGCGGTTGATTTTGCGGTGCACGGGGCTTGAACCCACAACCTCCACTTCGGCCTCGAGTGCGCAACCAATGCGCTATCGTGGTGGATTGTCGAGAAGATGATTTCGGCTCCATCGCTCACAGCCGTTGGATCTTGATCCAACGCTTGAGAAGTGATGGCGCAGTTGAGGAGAGAGAAGGCACGGTGAGTCCTCATGTATTAGCTGGGTCGGTTTGGGCAGTCGAGATGGCACCATGTGGTGCCATCTTGGCCGTCCATCTTCTGTGACTTGTAGAAGGTGCCACGGATGTCGGATTGGGCTGATTTCTACGTCATTAGGCTACGATCATCGAACCGAACGCATCCGTGTAGTTGGATTTGTCATCTGAAGTGCGGATTGACACCATCTTGGCCCTTGATCTCTGACCTTCCTCGGATTACATTTGATGCTACGGAAGTCCGATCAAGGCGATCTTGGAGTCGTTGAACTCCAATCGTCACTTTAATCAAATCCAAATGGTTGGATCTTCAATCCGAGACCCCAATTAAAAGTCGCTCTATCACCTGACCACAAAAAGAGAAAATTAACCTAAACTTTATACAATCTAACCTAAATGCAAGATGATGCATGTTATGCAATATTTATAATGTATGATGCAACTCTACGTCTAAGAACACGTAAAAATAAACGGTTTATGTGATCTAAATGTGTTTACATCACACCCCCATGCCTATCTTTTGCTAGTCCCTTGCAAAATTACATGTTATTTTTAAGAGAATTAGGTCGGATTTCTTGGACAATAGTTATTTTTCAACACTTAGAGATTTCAACTATGACCTGAACTAAAGAGACACAACAGCACCCGGGTGTCTGCTGATAAATGACGATTTATCATCATTCTTACGCATTAAAACAAATCTAGCTCTTAGAAATTTGCTCCGCAAATGGGTTTTTGGGCTGCATTTAGGCATTAACTAGGTTAGGCATGCATTGCATTTTTTTCTTGTTGTTTTAATGTGTTTTTGTGAGTGTTAGGGATGAACAGATATACAGATCCCTAAAACCCTAGCACTTAAGAAGGTAACTGGTGAAGGAGGAGCTCAGACTAGCTGGAACTTAGCTTGATCCAGCTCACCGCAGCTGGAACCTAGCTCACTTGGACTATGGTTAGCTCATCCTAGCTCCATTCAGCTAATCTCAACTGAATGGCAGCTCAAGAGAGCTCATCTTAGCTCACCCTAGCTCAGGTCAGCTCAGATCCAACTCAACTTAGTTGACTCTAGCTCATCTCAGCTCCCACTAGTCCACAGGGAGCTCTAGCTAGCTCAGCTGAGTTGATTGGAGTTCACCCCAGCTCAGATCCAGCTACATCGAGCTCCACTCAACTCTAGCCAGCTGAAGAAGAATTCATCCCAGCTGAAGAAGCTCAAGTCCAACTCCCGGGGACTCAGCTTAGCTCAACTTGGTTGAGCTAAGCTACCTTAGCTAAGTCAACCAGCTCAATCCTCCCCGGGAGCACTAGACCCAGCCCACCTCAGCTCCATTCAATAGAAGCCAGCTCACTTTAGCTTGTCTTAGTAGCTAGCAAAGAACTAGCAAGCTAGGCCAGCTAGAGTAGCCCCATGTTGACCTCTTCAGTAGCTGCCAGCTCCATTTAGCTCCAGATTCTTCAAATCCAGCTCCTCCCTCTAAACCCTAGCTCCAACACCTCCTCCTCTACTCCACTATTAGCTTAGCTTAGCTTAGCTATGCTCCAGATCCCTTGGCTTTTACCACCTAACAACCCTACCTAACAACTCCACCAACTAGATCCACCTAAGCTCCACATAAGCTAACCCTACTTCCACCTCACCTTGGTGCCAAGCTAGCCTACCCACTACCTCCAAAAGACACCACAAGGTGGCGCCAAAACCACCCTAACTACCCTCCTTATAGGTGCCACTTTTTCCCTCCAAAACCCCCTTCATCTCCACCACACATCTTCCCTTAAACCCATCTCCACCATCCACATAATCCCCCTTCTAGAAGCCTTCTGGGTGGTACCAAAACCAAGGCATCTTTCCATGGTTGGTTCCACCTTTAGGTGACCCTTCACCACCACAACCACCACCTTCACACCCCCCTACTTGGTGCCAACTCTTCTTAGCCCTAGGATCACCTAACCACCTCCATCTTCCCATCCTAGCTATCCATCTCAAGGGTCACCTTAACCCCTCATCCTACCCTATAAAAAGACCACCACCCACCACCTTACAAGCCATCCTTGGATAGAGAATTTCCTTTCATATTCTACCTAAATCCCATGCCCAAGAGAGAAGAAGAAGAAGATTAAGGGGATATTATGTCCCCTTGGTGCCTTCTCCTCTTCCCTTCTATCTTGTCCATGCCAGCCAAAGGAGGAGCCAGGCAAGGAAGACCTTAGAGGAGGTCTTGAAGGTGGTCCACGCCACCTTGGAGGAGAGCTTGACGGTGGTGCATGCCCACCCTAGGAGGAAAGGCTTGAGGTGGAGAGCATCTACCTTGGAGGAGCTTTCAAGGAAGGAGAAGGAGACCCTCTTTTCAAGCCAAGGAGCAGCTAGGCTTGGAGCAAGAAGATTCCCTTCTTCACCAAATTCTACAAGAGTATTTGTGTTTCTTCTATTGATTTTATATTTTACATTTATAGTAGAAGCATTCCTCTACTTGTTTTTATAAGAGAACACAAATTCTGCTAAATTAAATTGCCTTCTTTTTAATTTCTTGTTGCAATTATTTTTTTTTTCTAGCACTTGTTTTACTTCCACTCCCTAATTACTCTAGGCTTCCACTTTCCTAGAGTGAGCTTAGGTAGTGGACATTTTCATCTCTTAACTTTTAGCTTAGCAATTTTAGGTGTTAGCACTTTTCCGTCACAATTCGCATTTTGTCCTTAATATTTCAAAACTAAAAAAAATTATATATTTAAAATACCAAAAAGAAAGTTGAGATTTATTTTCTAAGCAAGAGAGTTGAATTTCAAATCTTCCTCCTTGGACGACCCTAGATACTCCCCTATCTAGGAATATAAATTTAAAAGCATATGTGAATTCGCGTGTTACAACGACATTAAAAACCCTAATTACAAATCACGTGATTTTTCGCATCACTTTTTGGCGCCGTTGCCGGGGAGGCACGACTTTGCATTAATCATTTTTCTCTTGCTTGAAGTGGATCTCATCCCCTTCTCTTTCTTTTCTCTAGTGTGTGCAGGAACTACAGCGGGAAAGTGGGAATTTGGAAGCGAAAGCTCAAAGTTCCTTTTCTTCCCGTGGATTTTCAGGTTGGTTCCCTTTTCTGGTCACATAGTCAATTAAAACTACAAAAAAAATATTAAACTTGGCTTTCAGGATCCCAAACATCTTAATTAAGTAGAGTGGTGTCCATTAAAATTCATTGTTTGCTTGTATGTTTCATTAAACACCACTCCAACTCAAGTGTTGGTGTTCTAATTTTCGGGTCCAGATTCTATCTAGATTTCAAACATCAATTCCCAACACCATAGGTCTCCTAAAATTCTAAAATTTCATACAACGATTCGAAACTAAGTTAGGAACAACTGTTCCAGATTTCAGATCAATTGGTTGTGTATTTAATTTTTAAAAATTCATGGACTGTAGAGGGGTCACATCCTCTAATCTTCCTATTTTGCTATTATCCATGAATTTTTATAATTTTTATACTCATCCAATTTTTTTGAAATTTATCTTTTTGGAATCCTTGTGAAATTCTACATCTCACATAAAATCACCAAAATTTTCTGAGGCCAGTGGTGGTACAAAAAGTCCATAATACTCACGGGTATCATTTCTGGACTTGTACACCAACACAAATAAAAGTTCACAACAAATATCAAAAAAAATCCTAAAATCTTACAAAAATATTTTCTGGAATCCTTGTTTGATTCTCTTCAAAGTAGTGGTGTTGTTTGAATTGTTTGAACCACTACTTAATACAGAAAGCCTAAAAAAACTCATTGGTAGTTAAATTTCTATCCTAGGATTAATTGGATTAGGGTTTCTTTTTTCAGTTTTAGAGACAAACAACCAAAAGGAAACATATTTTCACCCATACAACTTGGTTTCCTCTTGTTTGTGGAATCTCAAACTCATTTGAAAACTTAAAAAGAAAACCCTAAAAATACACTAAGTTAAATCCAATCCTAAAAGACAGAAATATGATAATTGTGTGACAACTTGCTTTGCATTGGAACCACTTTCCAATTCCTGCACACACATAAAAAAATTGAAATAACAGGGCAATAACCCAAATTAACGCTCTCCACATTCCGTATGCACTATAGTATCCTAGACCTAACTAAAATCTGTAACAACTTGACCCCTAAGGCTTCATCAAATTAGGCTTGCTATATAGGTCTTAAGTTTTCTCTAGTTAATACCAATTCTGTCATCTATATCTAGTGTTCAAGCTGAGGGGCTATGTCAAACGACTAGGCACGGGTTTGTACAAGCACCTGGGGTTTTCCCTGGGAAACGTTTGGGCCCAAACCTCCCCTTAAGCAACTTGGATAGATTTTTTGACAGAATGGGTATTCACTATTGATTACTTATTTCCTACATAGACCAAGTCTTAGGTTTATTTTTAGGGAGTCACACTTAAGTTAGGTCTAGCTTTGGTTGTTTGAATTGCACACTTTCTCTCATTTCTTTCTCTTCTCCTCCCCTCCAATTCTTCCAAAACAGTGCATGCACAGGAGACAGTCCCAAAAACCACACCTTGAGGGACCATCTGATTTCGCCTCCCGCAGTAGAAAATCGTTGTTTTCTTCTCCCTCCTCTTCTAGAAAATGGAAAACCCAGGAAGCTGACAAAAAAATTCTGCTTCCACTTCTAACCCGTCAACCGACCCACAAGCTAACTTCACCCTCCCTCACCTCCCTAATTTGGAGCAACAGAAAATTCCAACAGGGCCAGGTGGCCCTCCAATTCTAACTCAAAATCCAAACCCCTTTGCCTTGATGGTCGACCATTTGGTTCAACTGCAACAAAATCAAGAAGATTTGGCTAGGACTGTCACGAACCTAGCTAACCAAGGGCAAAATCCACCACCCCGCCAATAGCCTGTCGTTCCTCTTAAGGATTTCTATGATCCTTCCAATTACAAGGAAAGACCTGGGGGGGTCATACCACAAGGGGATTTCGAGATCAAACCAACCATTCTAAACCTATCAAACATTTTCATGGTCTTCCAAGAGAGGACCCTTTTTGTCATTTCGATGAATTAACTGTCCTCGCTCAAACCACTCATTCCCGCAATGTGCAGGAAGACATGTGGTTAATGAGACTTTTTCCTCTCTCTCTTAAAGACAGCTTCTCATTGGTTCAGAACGGTTGGGTGCCCTAGTAACACCTAGCCCCAATTAAAAAGTGCCTTTCTCAAAAAAAATTTTCTGATCGATCGAACTAATGCTTTACGAAGATTAATAACCTTTCAACAAAAACTTGGTGAACCTCTACACGAAGCCTGGGAAAGATTTCAAGAACTTCTAAGAAGTTGTCCCCAACATGAAATTCCACAATGGCAGATAGTGCAGATCTTCTATCATGGATTAGAAGACCAATTGAAATGATTTGTGGATGCCTCATGTGGGGGCAATTTCCTTAACAAAGATGCTAAAATTACCTATCTCCTCTTTGAAGAAATGAGTGAAAACTCATTTAATATGACTTCAATGGACACTTTTGGTAGAACACAAAACCCTAGACACGGAGTCCATGAAATTGACTCCAAATCCACCTCTGTTCCAGTCACTCAAGATGATCTATATATGTTAGCTCAACGACTGGACCAAATGCAAATTCACCAAAAGAAAATGGAAGAAAAGCTCACAAATAAACAAGCTCCACGTGTTAACTCCCCACACTAACCCTCCACAACTTCTCTGAAGAGAAAATCTGCATAACATTGATGCCACACCTACTGGTCAGCAGTTTCCAACTGATTTCCCGTAGGAATTGAATGGGAATTTTGATCAAAATATTTTTGATCCCACCACGGAAAATATTTATGCTCTCCAGGAGTAATTTAGAAACCCCTCCAACACTCTCAATCAAAACTAGAGGACTAACCCGAATCACTCCTGGAAAAACTCGAACCCGATTCCTTTTCCCAAACAAAACTATTTTGGGAATTATGGGCAACCTGTGTATCAACCTGGACCATCCCAGGAAGATATTAACAATTAGGTCATGAAAACTCTGCAAGGAATGCAGAATCAAATGATAGAAGTAACCCTCATGATTACCAACTTGCAACACCAAGTTAAGGTTACTCCTGATCATCGACTTATTGGGAATTTACCTTCCCAACCCATGCCCAACCCAAATAATCAAAGGAATCAGTCCCAAGGTGGATATCCTAGTCAACCCATTCAACCAGCACCTCAGCATCCATCGGGTTTCAATAACAGTCAGGCTTCCCGTCCTCATCCTAGAAACAACCAGACTACAAATGCAGTTTCTTTGAGGAATGGGAAAACCACTCACAATCCCCTGCCTGTTAAAGAAACCCATTTTAAAGAAACACAGATCAACTATTCCCCATCTCCCTCTCATATTGTTCAGGAACAAATTAATGCAAAACAGGGAAACCCTGCTCCATTTCCACAAGCTTTCCACTCTTCAACAAATAAGAAAACGAAGAAATCCGAGCCCATGAAAAGGAATTAATGGATTTATTTGGGCAAGTTGAAATTAATATCCCTCTCCTAGATGCCATTAAATACATCCTTGCCTATGCAAAATTCCTAAAAGATATGTGCACTCCGAAAAGGCAGCCCCGAACTTTAGGAAAGGTGATCCTTCCTAAGACAATCAGCTTAGTTGTGCAGAGTCGACTGCCTCTTAAGAGAAAAGATCCCGGCACCCCCTGATTCAAGTTATCATTAATGATACTTCTTTTGATCACGCTTTGTTGGATCTCGATGCCTCAATTAATCTTATCCCCACAATTATTTTTGAGGAATTTAAGATCGGTGAATTAAAGCCTGTTAAGGTTACTCTTCAATTAGCTGACCGATCTACAATTAAACCAAGGGGAATTATTGAGGATGTCCTTGTCCGGGTCAAAAATTGTCTATTTGCAGTAGACTTTTTAGTCCTGGACATAGAGGTACCAGAAGTACTAAAGTTTGCCCCCATCATTCTTGGAAGACCATTCTTAGCCACCACCCACGTGAATATTGATTGTGATTTTGGAAAGATGAAGATCATGTGTTAAGACCCGTGCTGTTTGAGCCTTTTAAGATGTCTGGACTGTGGATCAGACGTTTGGTCAGATGACAGAACACCTTCCCAGACGTTTGGAAATGGAAAATTTTGAGTACAAGCTCGCGTCTGCACGGGTGCTGCGTGCAGACAGTACACTCCTCTCCTTTTCCTTCTTCTTCTCTCTCCTTCCACCCCGACGAAACCCTAAACCCACACCCTTATATAAAGCCCCCCTCCTCTCCCTCATTCCACCCCACTTCCCAGCCACCTTCCTCCTTCCCTCCAGCACGGGCAGCAAAGTGAGTGAGAGCGCGGGAGTGGCGTGAGAAGGAGAGGAGGAGCAGCATGAGAGGGAGAGGAGTTTAGCTTGCGAGCTCGCGTGGGAGCTCGTCGGTGAGCTTACGGCCGGAGCGGCGCGTGCGCAAGGAGGAGGAGTGCATTGGGGAGGTCCTCCTTGACACTGCTACAGCCGAAGCAGCAGGCGAGAGGGTGGGAGCGGCCACGCGCGGCGCGAGAGGGTGGAAGCAGGTCCTAGTTCTAGGTTTTTCCCAGAATCAGGCATCTGGAGCGATGTCCAGATGACGTAGCTGACATCTGGAGGAGGTTCCAGACAATTGAGTAGACTTCACGAAGGTACATCTTCTTTGCGGATACGGCCATGCAGGCCACTCCGCCGAGGCACTGTTGCATGCCTTTTTGAGGAGATTTGGTTGATTCGTGCAAAAGTTGCTTCAGGAAGGTGTGGCACATGCCCTCCCATGCACTTCAGACGTCTAGGCGAGGCACCAGACGACAGGAAGTGTTTCCAAACGTATGGAGAGGTGGTCGGACATCTGGAACTGGGTTCAGATGGTCCTGTGGAGTTCCTTGATGTCTGAGGAGTGGCGCAGGACTTGAGGTATGGCACTGGACACTTTTAAGATGTCTGGAAGTTGTTCCAGACATCTGATTTGAGTCAGAAACATTATTTTTGACCCGTTTAGGGTCCGTTTGAGGTCCGTTTTCGGCAATTAAGATATCGATATTTTCCGTATAAATCCCTCTACTTGTTAAAAGACTTTCTATACTGTTATGAGTATTCTCTTGTGATTGATCCTTGTGATAGGACTTGTTTCCATTGCGGGTTCGGGGCTTGCTGAGGCATGTGAGCCTACCGTTCAAGCCCCCACTACTCCTGGGTTTACTGGTAGAGTGGCTTCCCCTAATTTAAATACAAACCTAAATGCATGTGTGGAATGAATGATTAGATCCTAGGGTATGGCATGAATACTAGGACTAGAAATACTGGAATGTCTGTATTGAATGAATAGATTGCAGTCTTGAATGAGTAGATAGAATGATAACAATTGCCTATAAATGAATGACAGTTTCCTATGAAATATGTAGTACTTGTGCTAAATAACTGTTGTATGCAACTTTCCTGTCGCACACGTGAAATGACATGATATGAGCTGCATGTATATAATTTGGAAATGGAAAGGTGAATGTTGGAAACACGAGCTACCTGTGAATACCCTGAATATGGAAATGTGAACAATAGAATTACAAGTTGCATGTGTATAACCTAAGAATGGAAATAGAGATGATGAAACCTGGTATGGCTTGGCCTGAGAAATATTAGCATGAACCCTACGGGGAATTAGGAGTAGAGCTCCTGGAAATAAATGGAATGGAACTGGGAATGTGAGTGGGGAAGTGAGCGGGCCCTTGAGTACGGAGTACCAAGATGAGCGACTGTCCCCCTGTTTAGTGCAGAGTGGAGCTAGCCGCCCTTGGGTTGCGACCTGGGGTTAGGATTGGTCACTCTATACCGACTTCTTGTCCCTTGAGTACACAGTACCGGGGAGAGCTACTAGTGTAGGGAGAGAGCTAGCCACCCCACGAGGCCAGGGGTTCAACTAGCCGCCCTACACTGACTTGTTAGGCCCACTGGGCAAACCAACGTAGTCAGGCGAGGGTACGCGGACTGTGGAGGGGCGAGACCCCTGTTTGGTTCTTAGGGGCTAGACCCCTGTTACTGAGAGGGTTAGGCCTTATATTGGTTCCGTGCTGTACTTTGGGCGCACCCGCTAACGAAAACGACTGACCACGTGCCAGTGTGGGGTAGCTACCCGTGCGCTTATCGCACGTGCCGTAGTCACCGTTATATCTGTCTATGACCTTGGGGTGGTTGACTGGGTGTAGGATCACCATGGGGGACTTGATCGCTAAAATACAAAGCCAATTGATCTGAAATTTGGAACAGATGTTCCTAACTCAATTTGGAATCACTGTATGAAATTTTATGATTTTAGGAGGCATGTGGTGTTAGGAATTGATTTTTCAAGTTTGGATAGAAATCTGAACCCGAAAAATAGAACACCAATACTTTCAATGGAGTGGTGTTAATGAAACATTCAAGCAAACAATGAATTTTTATGGGCACCATTAACTTAATTAAAGTGTTTAGGGTCCTGAAAGCCAAGTTTAATATTTTTTTTGGTAGTCTTTTATCCTAAATGTGACAAGAAAGGGGAACCAACCTGAATTTCACGGGAAGAAAAGTAACTTTCAGCTCTCGCTTCTAGATTCCCACTTTCTTCCTGCAATAGTTCTTGCACACACAAAAGAAAAGAAAGAGAAGGGGATGAGATCCACTTCAAGAAAGAGAAAAATGACTAATGCAAAGACGTGCCTCCCCAGCAACGGTGCCAAAAAGTGATCGCGAAAATACGCGATTTGTTAATTAAGCAATTTAGTGTCGTTGCAATGTGTAAATCCGCTTTCGCTTTTAAATTTATATCCTAGATAGGGGAATATCTAAGGTCGTCCAAGGAGGCCAAAAGTTTGCAAAATTAATTCTCTTGCTTACAAAATAGATCTCAACTTTCTTTTTGGTATTTTAAATATGTAATTTTTTTTGTTTTGAAAAGACAAGGGCAAAATTCAAATTGTGACAGAAAGTACTAACACCTACAATTACTTAACTAAAACTTAAGAGATATATATATCCTCTTCCTAAGCTCACTCTAGGCAAGTGGAGGCCTAGAGTAATTAGGAAGAAGAGGTGAAACAAGTGCTAGAACAAAAACAACAATTGCAATAGAAAGTAAAAAGAAGGCAATTTGATTAACTAGAATTTGTGTTCTTTTCCAAGACAAGTAGAGGAATGCTTCTACTAGAAATGAAAAAATCTAAAAGAAATAAAAGAAACACAAATCCTCTTGCAAAATTTGGTGAAGAAGGGAGTCTTCTTGCTCCAAGCCTAGCTGCTCTTTGGCTTGAAAAGAATGCCTCCTTCTTCTCCTTCCTTGAGAGCTCCTCCAAGGTGGATGCTACCACCTTCAATGCTCTCCTCCAAAGGGTGGGCATGCACCACCCTCAAAAGCTCCTCCAAGGTGGCGTGGACCACCTTCAAGATCTCCTCCAAAGATCTTCCTTGCCTGGCTTCTCCTTTGGCTGGCGTGGCTCAAGAGAGAAGGGAAGAGGGGAAGGCACCAAAGGGACAGAATATCCCCTTAATCTTCTTCTCTTCTTCTCTCTTGGGCGTGGGCTCTTGGTAGAATATGAGAGTGAATTTGCTAGCCAAGGATGGTTTGAATGGTGGTGGGTAGTGGTCTTTTTATAGGGTAGGATGGGGGGTTAAGGTGCATCTTGAAATGGAGGGCTAAGATGGGAGGATGGAGGTGGTTAGATGATCCTAGGGTTAAGGATGGTTGGCGCCACCTAAGGGGTGTAAGGGGGGTAGTTAGGGTTGGTCAAGAGGCACCTAAAAGTGGCGCCAACCATGGAGAGGTGCCATGGGTTGGCACCAACTTTGAGGCTTCTAGAAGGTGGGATTATGTGGAGGGTGGAGATGTGTGGTGGAGATGAAGGGGATTTTTGGAGGGAAAAGTGGCACCAACAAGGGGGTAGTTAGGGTGGTTTTGGTGCCACCTTTAGGTGTCTTTTGGAGGTGGTGGGTAGGCTAGGTTGGCGCCAAGTAGGGTTAGCTTATGTGGAGCTTAGGTGGAGCTAGTTGGTGGAGTTGTTAGGTAGGGTTTTGGGTGGTACAAGCCAAGGAAGCTGGAACATAGCTAAGCTAAGCTAAGCTAAGCTAGCTTAGCTAATGGTGGAGTAGAAGAGGAGGTGTTGGAGCTAGGGTTTGGAGGGAGGAACTGGTTCTGAAGAGTCCGGAGCTGAAGTGGAGCTGGCAGCTACTGAAGAGGTCAACATGGGGCTACTCCAGCTGGCTTAGCTTGCTAGTTCTTTGCTAGCTACTAAGCCAAGCTAAAGTGAGCTGGCTTCTTTTGAATGGAGATGAGGTGAGCTGGGTCTGGTGCTCCCGGGGAGGATTGAGCTGGTTGAGACAGCTAAGGTAGCTTAGCTCAGTTAGCTTGAGCTAAGCTGGGTCCCCGGGAGCTGGACTTGAGCTTCCTAAGCTGGGATGAGTTCTTCTTCAGCTGGCTAGAGTTGAGTGGAGCTGGATGTAGCTGGATCTGAGCTGGGGTGAACTCCAGTCAACTCAGCTGAGCTAGCTAGAGCTCCCTGTGGACTAGTGGGAGCTAAAATGAGCTAGACTCAACTAGGTTGAGCTGGATCTGAGCTGACTTGAGCTAGGGTGAGCTAAGATGAACTCTCTTGAGCTACCATTTAGCTGAGATTAGCTGAATGGAGCTGGGATGAGCTAACCCTAGTTCAAGTGAGCTAGGTTCCAGCTGTGTTGAGCTGGATCAAGCTGAGTTCCAGCTAGTCTGAGCTCCTCCTTCACCATTTGCCTTCTTGAGTGCTAAGATTTTGGGGATCTGTATATCTGTTCATCCCTAACACTCACAAAAACACATTAAAACAACAAAAGAAAATGCAATGCATGCCTAACCTAGTTAATGCCTAAATGCAGCCCAAAAACTCGTTTGCGGAGTAAAATCCTAAGAGCTAGGTTTGTTTCAATGCATAAGAATGATGATAAACTGGCATTTATCATACCCCCATGCTTATATTTTGCTAGTATCGTAACAAAACTTCAAATTTTTTGGAAAACGAAATTTTTGGGAAATCTAATTTTTTTCTACTTTTGAGGAGAAAGAGATTAAGGGACCTTGATTGAACTAAACATAGGAGGTATGGGATTTGTTAAAGATAAACATCGGGATTTGTTTCGGATCCAACCATTAGACAAAACGGGATCAATATATCCTCCAGAAAATTCACAAATTAACCCCTTGTTAATTCAAATGACTTAAAATTTTTGTTTTTAGGATTTTTCTAGCTCATGAATCTGATTTGCAACTTGCAAAATCCTTTAAAATCTTGTGTCCGTGCCCGTGAAAAGCCAACATTTATAAGGGTGTGTTAATTTATTTATTATTACTTCTTTTTCTTCCCATGCTTATTTTTAGCTTAGTCTTACAACAGATGTGTCGGGATCATCATTCCCGTTACCAATCCTCTAGGGGGCTCTAGTGCCAGTACTTTGGGATAGCACTGTCCATGACACCACCTAGGAGCTCACAACCTGAAAACACAATGTGGTGTAAAGGGGCGCTCCAAGCAAACTCAAGCTCTTGCTCCGACATTATAGGTAGAGCACTGTCCAAGACACTTGAGCCGCTAAAATGTGCTTTAATGCTCCATCTAAAGATATGAAATATAGATATGGAGCAACGTCGAGGCGGTAACATGTTGACATCGCATCCTCAAAGGAGGCATTTTCCTCCTTCTCGGCGGTGGGAACTCAAACCAATGATCTGCTTCAAACTTTTACTAAGTCCAAACAAGGGAGTTTTTCTAATTTTTCGTTGTTTTTTGAGTGTTGGCTTGTGTGTGAAAATTGACACAAGAAGTTCCTCAAGAAATGCAAGTTTTTGAATCAAAGACTAACCCAAATACTCTCCATATTACAAAATAGGATCAAGTCACCTGAACAATCATGAGTTCAGGTGGAATTTTAGAGAAGGATATCTGATCTAGTCTAAAAATAGACCCTGAAATTCTAATGATCTGATTCGCATCCACATCCCTAGTTTGTTAAAGATTAAATCCCATTATACCCAAAAGTGAATTTTTTCAACCTTAGTCCTAATTTCAAAAATTTTTCCTCAAAAAGTTTTCAACATTTTTATTTTTTTTGGGTATGCAAGCAGGAAAATAAAATAACTAAAGAAAAATGCATGTTTTTAGGTTTTGAAAATCCTAAATCGATCGTTAAACTTTAAAAATACCCACCCATGCTTAAGATATGCCATGTCCTCATGCATTAGAAGGGAAAAGGGGTCACCTTAGTGAAGAACGGTCGGGTTTAGGATGATCAAAACCTGGAAAAAGAAGAAAAAAGGAAAGTAGGAAAAAATGATGGGTTACCTCCCATCTAGTGCTATCTTTTATGCCATTCAGCCAGGCATAGTGTGCATTAGTGATCAAGGGTGGCCGGCTCAGTAAAATTAAAAGATTCAAACGGAAGATTAGGCGTATGATCAAAATAGGGCTTTAAATGTTGGCCGTTGACTTGAAAGGTCGAATTAGTTTTTGGATCAAAAAGATCAACAGCGCCGTATGGATATATTTTATGGACAATAAAGGAGCTGGTCCATTTAGATTTTAATTTGCCAGGAAAAAGTCATAATCTCGCATCGAAAAGCCAAACGCGTTGATTAACGTCAAAGTGTTTCCGAACAATATATTTATCGTGAAATTTCTTTGTTTGGTCTTTATAAATCCTCGCATTTTCATAGGAAAAATTACGTAATTCTTCCAATTAGTTAATTGTAATTTTCTATGGATATCGACGTCAGAAAAATCTACGTTGAGTTGTTTTATTGCCCAAAAAGCCCTATGTTCTAGCTCTACCGGGAGATGGCATGCCTTCCTAAAAATCAGACGGAAGGGAGACATGCCGAGCGGGGTTTTAAAAGTAGTATGGTAGGCCCATAAAACGTCGTCCAATTTGGCGGACCAATCTTTACAGTCGAGCCTGACCATCTTTTGTAAAATATTTTTAATTTCCTAGTTAGAAACTTCAGCCTGGCCATTTGTTTGGGGGTGATAAGGTGTGGAAATTTTATGATTAACCCCATTTTTAGAAAGAAGGTGACGGAATTGTGAGTGGGTGAAATGTGAGCCTCCGTCACTGATAATGGCTTTTGGTATGCCGAATCTTGAGAAAATATTTTTCTTAAGAAATTCGACAACCACACGATGATTTCTAGTGCGGGTGGGTATTGCTTCTATCCATTTTGAAACATAGTCAACTGTGACTAGTATATATAAATACCCACCAGAGTTGATGAACGGTCCCATGAATTCGATGCCCCAAACATCAAAAATTTCAACCTCTAAAATAGGATGAAGGGTCATCATATCCTTCTGAGTCATGTTGCCGATTAACTAGCAACGCACACAAGATCGAAAAAAGTCATGAGCATCTTTGTGCAAGCTGGGCCAATAAAATCCCGCATTAAGGATTTTAGCTGCAATTTTCTTGCCCGAAAAATGTCTGCCATAAGCCATTGAGTGACAATGTGTCAAAATATCATGGATTTCAGAATCGGGTACACATCGTCAAATGACCTGATCGGCACAAATGCGAAAATGGTCGGGCTCCTCCCAAAAATGGTCTTTAATATCAATAAAGAACTTATCCCGTTTTGTTTTTGGCCAATCAGTGGGGATTCACTCTGTTGCTAAATAGTTTATGATGGGTGCAAACCAAGGGAGGGTTGTAGCAGCTAAAATGCTTTCATCGGGGAACTGATCAGGTGGGGTCATTATGTCATTCGTCATAAGACGAGAGAGATGGTCGGCCACTACATTATGCGATCCCGCCTTATCCTTGATTTCCAGGTCAAATTTCTGGAGCAGCAGAATCCAATGGATAAGGCATGGTTTCGCATCTTTCTTTGTCAGCAAATATTTAATTGCTAAGTGGTCGATATATACAGTGACATGTGACCCCGACAGATAAGATCTAAATTTTTCTAAGGCAAATACAATGGCAAGAAGTTCCTTTTCAATAACCGTGTAATTCCATTGTGCATCATCAAGAGTTTTGCTAGAATAATAGATCACAATGGGCTTCTTGCCAATTCTATGCCCTAGAACGGCCCCTACAGTAAAATCTGAGGCATCTGTCATTAATTCAAAGGGACTATTCCAATCAGGTCCCTGCAAAATTGGTGCGTCAGTAACCTCTTTCTTCAACCTCAAAAAACTCTCCGGCCACTTATCATTAAAATCAAATGGCTGGTCTTTAGTGAGAAGCTGACTTAAGGGATTGGAGATTTGGGAAAAATTTTGTATAAATCGACGATAGAAACCCACATGACCCAAAAAGGATTTGATCTGTTTGATAGTAGTCGGTGGTGGGAGCTTAGATATAGCATTTATTTTTGCTTTATCTACCGTGATTCCTTGTTTTGAAATAACATGGCCCAAGACAATACCTTCTTGGACCATGAAATGACTTTTTTCCCAACTGAGGACCAAATTAACTTCTATGCATTTCTGGAGAGTTCTTTCAAGGTTTTTGAGACAATGGTCAAAAGAATCTCCAAAAACAGAGAAGTCATCCATAAAGACTTCTAAACATTCACCTAGTAGGTTTGAAAAAATTGCAAGCAAGCACCTTTGAAAAGTTGTAGGTGCGTTGCAAAGATCGAAGGGCATCCTTCGGAAAGCAAAAGGTTCCAAAGGGGCAGGTGAAAGTTGTTTTGTCCTGGTCCTCAGGATGAACGGCTACTTGATTATAGCCGGAATAATCGTCTAGTAAACAGTAAAAATCCCGTCCGGCTAACCGCTCCAAGATTTGATCAATAGAGGGGAGCGGGAAATGGTCCTTCTTGGTGGTGGTGTTTAATTTTCGGTAATCAATACACATGTGCCAAGAAGAAGTGGTTCAAGTGGCTACATTCTCCCCATTATCATTAGTGACAACTTTTAGTCCAGCCTTTTTGGGCACAACTTGTGTTGGACTAACCCAGGAGCTATCAAAAATGGGTTAGCTGATATCAGCATCCAGCCACTTAATAATCTCCTTTTTTACCACCTCCTGCATAATAGGGTTCAAGTGCCTTTGTGGTTGGCGAGAGGGGCGAGGATCGTCCTCTAAATATATACGATGTGTACAATAGGACGGATGAATACCCTTAAGATCAGAAAGGGTCCAGCCAATAGCTTTTTGATATTTACTCAAAACCTGGAGAAGTTTGTGCTCTTGTGCCCCGGTAAGTCCAGAATTTATAATCAGGGGTAGGGTCTGACTAGGACCCAGGAAGACATATTTAAGGGAGTCGAGCAAAGGTTTTAATTCCAATTGTGGGCCCGACTCCGAAAGAGTTTCTGCTTTGTGGGTTAGTGATGAGGTAAGAGTGAAAGGGTCAACTGGAAGGTTAGCTGGACGTGTGGTTAGGGTGGAAGGGTGAGAAGAAGTGGATTGTTCAGGAACCGTATTGATGGTAAAACAGGAACCTAAATGGGAAATCTGCAAAGTTTCCTCCACAATGTTTTCTATTTCTGAATCCTAATCATCAAAGAAATCTGGTTCTTGGAACCGCCTAGAAGCTTGAAAAATGTCTCGGGTTACAGATTCACCGCCACACATGATCTTCATCTTTCCAGAATCACAATCAATATTTGCACAGGTGGTGGCTAAGAATGGTCTTCCAAGAATAATGGGGGCAAACTTTAGTGCTTCTGGTACCTCTATGTCCAGGACAAAAAAGTCTACTGCGAATAGACAATTTTTGACCAGGACAAGAACATCCTCAACAATTCCCCTTGATTTAATTGTAGATCGGTCAGCTAATTGGAGAGTAACCTCAACAGGTTTTAATTCACAGATCTTAAATTCCTTAAAAACAACTGTGGGGATAAGATTAGTTGAGGCACCAAGATCCAACAAAGCGTAATCAAATGAGGTATCATTAATGATAACTTGAATTAGGGGGGCGCCGGGATCTTTTCTCTTAAGAGGCAATCGGCTCTGCACAACTAAGCTGATTGTCTCTGGAAGGATCACCTTTCCTAAATTTCTAGGCTGCCTTTTTGGAGAACATAAATCTTTTAGGAATTTTGTATAGGCAGGGATGTGTTGAACGATTACGAATCTACGCTAACGTGTTTGGTTTTGGAAAAACCTGTCGTTGTAGTTCGAAAGCGAAGAATTCGTGTTCAACAAATAAGATTTATACCGAAAAAGAATTCCGGGTCGAACTCAGGGAGGCTACGTTGATCTATATTCGCAATTATGTTTTTTTTAGGATTTTTGATAAACAAGGAGAAATAATTACAATGGAGCTATCAAACTAAGAGAGAGAGAGAGAGAGAGAGAAAGAGAACATGCATTCAATATTTCAATTATTTATACAAGCAAACGAAATGAAAGTTACACTAGAAAGCGGGAAATCAATTACACTATAAAGCAGGAAAATTCTACACTAGAAAAGCTGTAAATAAGAATGGGAGAGAGAAGTTATCCTCCTCGATGGTCGCTTGGAGGACGAGCCGAACGAGACGACATCTGGATGAACGAGAACGGACCAGGACGAGGGAGGACGAAGCAGAAGAGCGGGAACGGAGCAGCACGCCGTCGTCGTCGCGGGATCCACTTCCGAAGGAGGACGAAAATTTAGACTTTATCTCGCGAGGAGCATCCCGGGTGTGGAACAAGCTTCTCTTGAGCTTTGGAGAGATAGAGAGGAGAAGGAAGGGATGAGAATTTCGTATGGAGGGGGTCTCCTTTTATAGTTGCAAGGAGTGGGGGCAAAATGGACATTACAACTTCAAAACAATAAATGAGGGGTCTTTAGTGACGGATGAAACCATCGCTAAAGCCCCCAGCAAGGGCGTCGCTTCCGCGCCCACGCGCGCCCGCTCAGCCGCCCGCGCGTGTAACGCCTACGCGCTTCTATTGATTTTCAGCCGTCCGATCGCGAGATCGGACGGCTAAAAATCGCGCCTTCACCGCTGCCGCCCGCCCGCCTGCACGTGCGATCGCGCGTCCACGCGGGCGTCCAATCGCGCGTCGTCCTGATTGAGCGCGCGCGGCCGTTGGATCTCCATCTGACGCTCATCCGTGCCCGCTCAATCGCGCCTTCCGCTCCCTCGCCGCGGCTCGAACTCACGCCCCGCGCTTGCGTAAGCGCGCTCGACCGCTGCGCTGCGGGGCGCAGATGGTCGAGCGCATGTTTTAAGCGCCGGGCAGCCACAGCCGTTGGATCGAGATCCAACGGCGGAGAGGAGGTGGGTGCGCGGTCTTCACAAGATGCATGCGGCCGTTTGGGCGGCTGAGATGGTGCCACGTGGCGCGATCTTGGCCGTCCATCTTCTGGAAGTTGTAGATGGTGCCACGGATGTCGGATTGACTTGATTTTTGTGTCGTTGGGTTGCGATCATCGATCCGAATTCATCCGTGCGGTCGGATTTGTCATCTGAAGTGTGGATTTACACCATCCTGGCCCTTGATCTTCTAGGGTTCCCCGGTCTCTATCTGATGCTACGGATGCCTGATTAGGGCGATCTTGGAGTCGTTGAACTCCAATCGTCGCCCTAATCACATCCATACGGTTGGATCTTTGATCCGAGGCCCCGATAAAATGTTTGCCCTGTCCAAGCACATAAAAGGAGACAATTAACCTCCATTTTATTCAAACTACTCTAAATGCAAGATGATGCATGTTATGCAATATTTATATTATGAAATGCAATCCTATGCTTAAGAACATGCATATATAGACATTTTAAGTAGTGTAAATGTGTTTACATCATACCCCCATGCCTACCTTTTGCTAGTCCCTAGCAAAACTATATGCTATTTATAAAAGAATTAAGTTAGATTATTTGGACCTGAGTTATTTTCAATCATTAAGAAATTATCTACTTAGGAACTGAACTTTCAAAGACACAACAGTGCCCGGGTATCAGCCAAAATGCAAACCGCCTCAAGCCTCGCCTTATTCAAAGAAACATTTCTTTTTCTCTTTTTACTCTTTTCTAATTTTTTTTTCTTTTTGGATTTTCAACTTTTAAGGTTTAAGAGTGGCTTTCTACGGTCATTCAACTCACCCAAGATTTGATGAGAACCCTAAGTTTTAAGCATCTTATTGTGATTGTGATAGACTCGTTGACCGGCAGTTAGAACGGACTTCGGATTTCTACTCCCTTAGGTGACCTAACCAGAATTCTGCCTAAAGGTGTATCTTTACAGCCGGTAGCTTTCTCCCTACTTTTATTTTTTTACGGGGTCAACACAAGGGTGAATCCAGTGTATATCTCCCCGGTTTATTCTACTTCTCCGCTTCTTCCTTAGTGTTTTGGGAATTTTTAGTGCATTTTCTGAGCTGGGTTCTGGACAACCGGTCGATGAGCTGTTACCACCGACAACTTGCCAGCCATACTCGTGCGGCGAAGTGTGGCTTATTTCTTTTTGTTCTTTTCTCCTGTTCTCAGTTTTTTTTTTTTTTTAAGTAGGTGGCTTCCCTGGTCTAAGATTTACCTAAAGGCGGCAAAAAGAGAAAAGTCCAGTGACTGGGCTCTGGACAACCTACCTATGGGCTGTTACCCACGATAACTTGCCAGCCATATCACCCTA
Source organism: Thalassia testudinum (assembly GCA_037157565.1). NCBI lineage: Eukaryota > Viridiplantae > Streptophyta > Magnoliopsida > Alismatales > Hydrocharitaceae > Thalassia > Thalassia testudinum. Next base: position 8,487,616 of record JAZHRO010000058.1, on the reverse strand, counting down.
GAAGGTTCATTAGCTACCCAATTTCCGTTAGAATCGCCGAGCAACGAGTCAGTGCAAAGAAAGTGTGTAGATGCTTAAAACTCAAAATTCCCTTAAATCAGAGGGTGGGTTGACAAGTCGTGTACTTATCACCCAAACTTATTTATTCAAATTATAATAGAATTAAGATGGCGAGAACTCAAAGACAAATCCACATTTTAGTAGATACACAGGCTAATTAAGTCCAAAGACCTGAGGGGTCTTTGTGTTCAGATCCTAATGTAAAATTTCTTAGGATTGAAAAGTCCTAATGTCCAACTAATCCTTCCTAATTTTTTTTTTTTTTAGAAAGAGAGTAATTTATATGGATTTCACAAAGCTGACCAACTAATTCAAAAATGAATCCACCCCCCCAAGCCTAGCTGATGCAATGTCCTCATTGAAAAAGAGACACGAAAGAAAGGGTAGAATATGAAAGATGTCACCTAGATATGAAGCTCGTATCAGCCTTGTGTTATATGTACAACTGCTGAGTTTAATGCCGTCAGCTAGGCGAAGTCCAGCCAAAGAAGTCACAGAATGGCTAGAGCAACAGAGTCTGAAACGGGTTCTGGAAGATTACGGTCAACAACAGGCTTCAGATGTTGACCGTTGACTTTAAAGGTGTTACCCGTCTTTGGGTCAGAAATCTGAACGGCACCATTTAGAAAAATCTGATCAATTATGAATGGGCCATTCCATTTCGATCTAAGTTTACCAGGAAAGAGCTTAAGTTTAGAATCGAATAACCAGACCTTCTGGTTTGGCTCAAAGCTCTTGCGGGAAATCATTTGATCATGTAGAGCTTTGGTCCGAGCCTTGTAGATCTTGGCATTCTCATAAGCATCATTTCTAAGCTCCTCCAACTCAGATAGTTGGAGTTTCCTAGTCTTCCCAGCTAGATTTAGATCTAGATTGCATTATTTGATTGCCCAGAATGCCCTGTGTTCAATCTCTACGGGTAGATGACACGCCTTTCCATACACCAGAGGGAATGGAGACATGCCGATGGGCATTTTATACGCCGTACGGTAGGCCCAAAGAGCGTCCTCAAGCTTTTGAGTCCAATCCTTGCGATCGGGCCTAACCGTTTTTTGCATAATGTTCTTGATCTCTCGATTAGAGATCTCGGCTTGTCCATTCGTTTGGGGATGGTAAGGTGTGGAAATTCGATGATTAACCCCGTATTTGGCCAATAAACTCTGGAATTGGGCATTAGTAAAATGAGTGCCACCATCACTGATGATAGCCCTCGGAATCCCGAATCTACTGAAGATATTTTTCTTGACAAAGTTGATGACCACCTTGTGGTCATTGGTTCGGGTGGGAATTGCCTCAATCCATTTAGACACATAATCAACAGCGACAAGAATGTACTGATGTCCAAATGAAGGGATAAAGGGTCCCATGAAATCAATGCCCCAAACATCGAAAATTTCGACAGGAAGAATAGGGTTTAAGGGCATCATGTCTCTCTTAGTTATGCTCCCGAGTGCCTGGCATCGAGGGCATGACCGTGAGAAATCCTGGGCATCCTTGAATAAAGACGGCCAATAGAAGCCAGATTGCAAAATTTTTGCAGCCGTCTTTTTCCCGGAGAAATGTCCACCAAATCCAGATGCATGGCAGAACTCAAGTATACTGTTGAATTCATTCTCCGGTATGCATCGGCGAATAATCTGATCAGAGCCGATGCAATACAGTTCAGGGTCCTCCCAAAAGTAGTATTTGGCCTCAGATTTGAGTCTATCCCGTTGTTGCTTGGTCCAATCCTGGGGGATTTGACCAACGGCCAAATAGTTAACAATGTCAGCAAACCATGGGGTGTGGACACCTAAAACTGTAAGAATGGTTTCGTCCGGAAAAGTGTCAGCAATCGGAATGTCCGGACAAGAAGAATCACCTAGGAGTCTCGACAAATGATCCGCCACCACATTTTGTACCCCGGTTTTATCCTTAATTTCAAGATCAAATTCTTGAAGAAGAAGAATCCAACGAATAAGCCGGGGTTTAGCATCCTTTTTAGCCAAGAGATGTCTCAAGGCCGAGTGGTCGGTATAAACAATAACATGAGACCCCAAGAGATAAGCCCTGAATTTTTCCAACGCAAATACTACAGCTAGTAATTCCTTTTCAGTAACAGTGTAATTCCTCTGGGCTTCATCCAAAGTTTTACTAGCGTAGTAAATGACAAAGGGCTTTCGGTCAATTTTCTAACCCAGGACAGCCCCGACCGCGTAATCAGAAGCATCGGTCATGATCTCAAATGGGGCTGTCCAAATAGGTGGTTGCAAAATTGGAGCACAGGTGACTACCGTTTTTAGGAAATCAAATGCCTTTCGGCATGATTCGTCAAAAACAAACGGCGTTTCTTTGGCAAGAAGATTGCTCAAAGGGCGAGCAACCTTCGAGAAGTCCTTGATGAATCTTCGATAAAATCCCACATGGCCAAGAAATGATCTGATTTGTTTAACTGATGTGGGAGGAGGAAGTTTAGCGATAGCATCAACCTTAGCTTTGTCCACTTCAATTCCCCGTTCAGAGATTACATGACCCAAAACGATGCCCTCTTGGGTCATGAAATGACTCTTTTCCCAGCTAAGGACCAATCGTGTCTTGATACATCGCTTAAGAATCATTTCCAAATTAGCCAAACAAGAGTCAAATGATTCTCCGAAAACGGAGAAATCATCCATGAAGACTTCCATAAACTCTCCCACCATGTCGGAAAATATGGCTAGCATACACCTTTGAAAAGTCGCAGGTGCATTGCATAACCCGAAAGGCATCCTACGAAAGGCAAAGGTTCCGTAGGGACAGGTGAAAGTAGTTTTTTCCTGATCCTCGGGATGGATAGGAACTTGGTTGTATCCCGAGTAGCCATCAAGAAAACAGAAGTACTTCTGCCCGGCTAATTTTTCCAAGATTTGATCAATGAAGGGCAGGGAAAATGATCCTTTTTAGTGGCAGTGTTCAGCTTCCTGTAATCAATACAAACTCTCCAAGAAGAAGCTGAACGAGTTGTGACAGATTCTCCTCTCTCATTAGTCACAATAGTAATCCCGGCTTTCTTTGGAACAATCTGAACGGGACTTACCCAGGGACTGTCAGAGATTGGATAAATAATTCCTGCATCGAGCCACTTGATGATTTCCTTTTTGACCACTTCTCGCATATTTGGATTCAATCTCCTCTGCATCTGGCGAGAAGGGCGGGATCCATCTTCCAAGAATATTCTATGATTACGGTAAGATGGCTCGATCGCCCTAAGGTCATGAATGGTCCAACCAATTGCCTCCTTATGTTCCTTTAGGACCTTAATCAATTTAATCTCTTGCTCCTTTGTCAATTTAGCACTGATAATCACAGGGAGCGTATTCTGAGGTCCTAAAAATTGATATTTCAAATTCTCGGGCAATGGTTTCAATTCGAGCTGGGGTGGGGTGATGATTGATGGTCGGGTAGATGCTGAAGATTCAACAAGAGGGAGAGGTTGTGAGTGAACAAAATCAGTAACCTCTTCCGAAGATGTTAAGTCAGAGGGTTGCGGGTCAAATTCATCAACCAAAGAGGAACTTTCAATTGAAGAAACTGTCAAACAGATTTCAATATTAACATTATCCTCATCAAGTTCCTCAATAAATCCACAATCCTCAAATTTGTTGATCGCCTTAAAAATATCTAATTTCATACGTTGGTCCCCAAAGGCGATTTCCATGCTACTGCTTTCACAATTAATGTTGGCCTTTGCAGAAGCCAGGAACGGACGCCCCAGAATGATGGGCGTGTTCCTCAGATTATCAGGTACATCCATGTCAAGGACAAGGAAATCTACAGGAAAATAGAAATCCTTGACCTTAACTATAACATCTTCAATAACGCCACGCGGGTTTGTGACCGAACGATCAGCTAACTGCAGCGTTACTGAAGTTGGCCGAAGTTCGCCTAACCCAAACTTCTCGTAAAGAGAAGTCGGAATTAGGTTGATGGATGCACCGAGATCCAAAAGTGCTCTATCAAATGTGTAATCTCTGATAACGCAGGAAATCAAAGGAGCACCAGGATCTCTCTTTTTCTGAGGGAGGTAGTGCAGGATAACAGAACTAGCCTGCTCGGAGAGTACCACCTTCCTCGGAACAGATTCTCTCGACTTACGCTTTTGTGTACATAATTCCTTTAAACATCTTGCGTAAGTCGGTATGTGCTTGATAGCATCAAGGAGCGGGATATTGATCTCAACATTCTTAAATAAATTCAGAAGCTCCTCATTGCTATCAACAGACTTCTTCTTCTTTGCTTTGGTTAAGGCTTCAGGAAAAGGAACACAAGTCAGATCTTTGGAATCGGATTCCTGAGCCTTGATTTCTCCTTTAGAATTCTCCTCTCTCTCCTCAGATTCTTCAGGATTCAAAAGATTAGAATAATGTGGTTGTGGATCCTGGGTCTTCTTACCACTCCTCAAAGTGACAGAATTTGCAGAAGCGTAAGAATTTGGGTCTTGGGGAGGGTTAGGAAAGATTGGAGGGGCTTGATTGACCATGAATTGTTGATTTATAGAAGAAGAAGACGAGGAACCCTGCTCAACCACCTGAGCATGCGCGTGTGGGTCCCTCTGATTTCCGTACCCTTGGGCTTGATTGCCTGAATTCGTAATGTTTCGTGGGTTGGGTACGGGTTGGGATGGTAGAGATCCGGGTTGACGAGAGTTAGCAATGAGCCCGGATTGCAAGTTGTCCAGTGAGTTTTTCATTTGCTGCATGAGCTGGAGCATAGATCCTTGCATCTCTACCATTTGACGGTTCAAATCAGCCTGCCCTGCGGGTTGATGGGCATTCCAAGCTGGCTGATTGACCTGATTCGGAGGCAACTGAGTATATACTTGACCCTGACCCATTGGTCGTTGCGGAGCATAATTGCTGGGTCGGAATTGGGTCTGTTGCCCCGGATTTTTCCAAGAGAAGTTAGGGTGGTTTCTCCAACCTGGATTATAGGCATTCGAGTAGGGGTTGGATCTAACATTCTCTTGTACAGCACAGACATCCTCATAGGGTGAGGATGGAGAGAAAGAAAAGGAAGGATTAGAAAAACTGGGATCAAAGGCCCTAGTTGGGAACCCATGGGGTTCTGAGAAATGCTGACTCATAGGTTGACTCGCATCGAGTTGATTCACGAACTCCCGTCCAGAAAGAGCTCGTGAAGAATGGAATCCCGAATTTTGGGATTGAGTGGATTAAGAGGTGTTCATAGAATTGCCAGCCATCCACTCTTCCATTCTTTTAGCAACCAAGTCCACTTTGTCAAGTTTATTACAAATCAATTCCATATCAAATGAATGAGAGTCATGGACTTCATTGACATTTGATCTGGGTTGTTGGGACTGGTTAAAAGTATCCATGGAGGCATGATTAATTGAATTCTCACTCATTTCCTCAAATAAATCATGTGCACTATCTGCATCTTTATTGAGGAAATTGCCTCCGCAAGAAGCATCCACATGGTTTCTGAGTTGCTCAGTCAACCCATGATAGAAAATCTGCACGAGTTGCCATTTCGGCACCTCGTGGTGTGGACACCTCCGCAATAAGTCCTGGAATCGCTCCCAGGCCACATGAAACTGCTCCCCCGACCGCTGGGTAAAAGTAGTGATTGCCCGTCTCAAAGCATTGGTACGACCGACTGGGAAAAATTTCTTCAGAAAGGCCGATTTCAACTCATTCCAAGTTGTAATTGGTCTTCCTATTGTCCTATACCAATGCGCGGCCTTATCCCTAAGAGAGTGGGGGAAGAGCCTCATGATCATTTGCTCCTCGTTTCCGTTTCGAGACTTGGTGGTCTGGACCAAAGTGGTCAAGTCCTCCAAGTGTTAAAACGGATCTTCGGAGCCAAGCCCATGATAATGTTTAATCAGGCTTAACACCTGGGGCTTGATTTCTACGTCACCGGCTGGAATCTGGACGCCGGGACGTTCCCCGTAATTTGAAGGATCATAAAAATCCTTCAAGGGCTGAGCGCCCTGCATTCTCTGGAACCATTCTTGCATTCTCTGCATTTGTTCCAGCTGCCTTCGAAATTCTTCCTGTGGATTTCCAGGCAGAGGAGGCTGTTGTTCGGCCATGGGATCAAATTGACCAAAATCTAACTTGCGCCTCCTAGAATGTTCTAATGGTCCTTCCAATCGGGGATTCAATGACCGTCTTCCCAGCATAAACTAGGAGTAGGTCGGAAGGACCGGGGATAGGGACCCTGCAGCACAACAAAACAAGGCTATCCTTAAGTGGGGTAGCCAAGGATCTACTGACTCCCAACACCAGCCTTAAGACTGTAACTGATTTACTCTACTTGCGTCTGTATAATCCAACCAGTTAGAAGGAGGGACTGGGGAGAAGGTTCTTCCTTTAGCTTTCGCCTCCGGTTCCTAGTGTACCCGCCAGCCGCGGTCGTTTGACGCTACTCCCCTAGCTAGACATCAGATTAATCAGTACAAGTAGGTTAATCAAAAACAATCTCAGACTAAGCCTTGAAGAGCGAATCAAACCTTAGGGCCAACGTCTACTCAATTTTATTACGGCCTGGGATTGTGGTGCTTATGGAATGTGATGGGCCCTTACAATGGGTTGTGCCCTTAATGATTGATTGAAATTTGTGTAAGTGCATGCACAACCAAGGTTTTCAAGCAAGATTATTTATAATGTGTGAATTTTAATGTTCAAATCCTGCTTAAGTAGCTTTTAGGGTTTCAAATTAGGTGAATTGCAATCAAATTTCTAGGCAAACCAAGTTGTAAAACACGGGTGAAGATAGTTTTCCTTTAAAATCAGAAAGAAAGCGGAGTGCCTGGAATATACCTAGATTGAAAACCCTAAGGAGGAGCTACTTGATGAGTTGGTTTTAAATAAAGTGGTGCGGCCCAAACAACTCAAACAATTGGCCACAATTGCACCACTAAGTTAGGCACTCAAAGATGGTAAACCTAGAATGATTTCTACTCTGTTATGTGTTGCTCTGTGTGTACCGGTTCCACAGATCAGAACCTGGTTGAGTAGAAAACAAATCAAGTTAATCAAGTGCCTTGAATGTGGGTGTGTGTTGTGTGTTTGTTGAAAGTTACCCCACAAAATTATCTTTTTGTTATTTTTTTTTTTTTATGAATGAGGGTGAAATGAGTGTGAGTAGAAATCCAAACAACCAAACTATTCCTAGGATTTATGCAAACACCTAGGTTAATTGGAATTTGGATTTAATGTGGCGAATGAAATCTATGGAGGGGGAAAGAATGGGGGAGCACTTACAGTTGTCTTCAACTGCACTTTACTCCAGTCTACCCTTGTTGATTCCTTGATGGAGGTCTCTGCAAAACAATAGACACAAGAGAAAGCTAGTTAGAAGACAAATAAAGTGCAAGAAATGCGAAGAAAAGATCGGAAATCGTTGCCTCCCCGGCAACGGCGCCAAAATGTTGAACGATTACGAATCTACGCTAACGTGTTTGGTTTTGGAAAAACCTGTCGTTGTAGTTCGAAAGCGAAGAATTCGTGTTCAACAAATAAGATTTATATCGAAAAAGAATTCCGGGTCGAACTCAGGGAGGCTACGTTGATCTATATTCGCAATTATGTTTTTTTTAGGATTTTTGATAAACAAGGCGAAATAATTACAATGGAGCTATCAAACTAAGAGAGAGAGAGAGAGAGAAAGAGAACACGCATTCAATATTTCAATTGTTTATACAAGCAAACGAAATGAAAGTTACACTAGAAAGCGGGAAATCAATTACACTATAAAGCAGGAAAATTCTACACTAGAAAAGCTGTAAATAAGAATGGGAGAGAGAAGTTATCCTCCTCGACGGTCGCTTGGAGGACGAGCCGAACGAGACGACGTCTGGACGAACGAGAACGGAGCAGGACGAGGGAGGACGAAGCAGAAGAGCGGGAACGGAGCAGCACGCCGTCGTCGTCGCAGGATCCACTTCCGAAGGAGGACGGAAATTTAGACTTTATCTCGCGAAGAGCATTCCGGGTGTGGGACAAGCTTCTCTTGAGCTTTGGAGAGGTAGAGAGGAGAAGGAAGGGATGGGAATTTCGTATGGAGGGGGTCTCCTTTTATAGTTGCAGGAGTGGGGGCAAAATGGACATTACAACTTCAAAACAATAAATGAGGGGTCTTTAGTGACGGATGAAACCGTCGCTAAAGCCCCCAGCGCGCGCGTCGCTTCCGCGCCTACGCGCGCCCTCTCAGCCGCCCGCGCGTGTAACGCCTACGCGCTTCTATTGATTTTCAGCCGTCCGATCGCGAGATCGGACGGCTTAAAATCGCGCCTTCACCGCTGCCGCCCGCCCGCCTGCACGTGCGATCGCGCGTCCACGCGGGCGTCCAATCGCGCGCCGTCCTGATTGAGCGTGTGCGGCCGTTGGATCTCCATCTGACGCTCATCTGCGCCCGCTCAATCGCGCCTTCCGCTCCATCGCCGCGGCTCGAACTCGCGCCCCGCGCTCGCGTAAGCGCGCTCGACCGCTGCGCTGCGGGGAGTGGATGGTCGAGCGCATGTTTTAAAGCCGGGCGGCCACAGCCGTTGGATCGAGATCCAACGGCGGAGAGGAGACGGGTGCGCAGTCTTCACAAGATGCATGCGGCCGTTTGGGCGGCTGAGATGGCGCCACGTGGCGCCATCTTGGCCGTCCATCTTCTGGAAGTTGTAGATGGTGCCACGGATGTCGGATTGACTCGATTTTTATGTCGTTGGGCTGCGATCGTCGATCCGAATTCATCCGTGCGGTTGGATTTGTCATCTGAAGTGTGGATTTACACCATCCTGGCCCTTGATCTTCTAGGGTTCCCCGGTCTCTATCTGATGCTACGGATGCCTGATTAGGGCAATCTTAGAGTCGTTGAACTCCAATCGTCGCCCTGATCACATCCATACGGTTGGATCTTTGATCCGAGGCCCCAATAAATTGTTTGCCCTGTCCAAGCACATAAAAGGAGACAATTAACCTCCATTTTATTCAAACTACTCTAAATGCAAGATGATGCATGTTATGCAATATTTATATTATGAAATGCAATCCTATGCTTAAGAACATGCATATATAGACATTTTAAGTAGTGTAAATGTGTTTACATTAGGATGTATTTAATGGCATCTAGGAGAGGGATATTAATTTCTACTTGCCCAAATAAATCCATTAATTCCTTCTCAGTAGGCTCAGATTTCTTCTTTTTCCTATTTGAAGAGTGGAGGGCTTGTGGAAATGGAGTAGGGTTTCCCTGTTTTGCATTAATTGGTTCCTGAACAATAGGAGGGGGATATGGGGAAGAGTTAATCTGTGTTTCATTAAAGCGGGTTTCTTTAACAGGCAGGGGATTGTGAGTGGTTTTCCCATTCCTCAAAGTAACTGCATTTGCAGTCTAGTTGTTTCTAGGATGAGGGCGGGAAGCCTGACTGTTATTGAAACCCGGTGGATGCTGAGGTGCTGGTTGAATGGGTTGACTAGGATATCCACCTTGAAACTGATTCCTTTGATTATTTGGGTTGGGCATGGGTTAGGAAGGTAAATTCCCAATAGGTTGATGATCAGGAGTAACCTTAACTTAATGTTGCAAGTTAGTAATCATGCAGGTTACTTCTGTCATTTGAGTCTGCATTCTTTGCAGAGTTTTCATGACCTGATTATTAATGTCATCCTGGGATGGTCTAGGTTGATACATAGGTTTCCCATAATTCCCAAAATAGTTTTGTTTGGGAAAAGGAATCGGGTTTGGGTTTTTCCAGGAGTGATTCGGGTTAGTCCTCTAGTTTTTATTGGAAGTGTTGGAGGGGTTTCTAAATTGCTCCTGGAGAGCATAAATATTTTCCGATGTGGGATCAAAAATATTTTGATCAAAATTCCCAGTCAAAGCGTGCGGGAAATCAGTCGGAAATTGCTGGCCAGCAGATGTGGCATCAATGTTGTGTAGATTTTCTCTTCGGAGAATGTGTGGGGGGTTAGTGTGTGAAGAGTGAGCGTGTGGAGCTTGTTTATTTATGAGCTTTTCTTCCATTTTCTTTTGGTGAATTTGCATCTGGTCCAGTCATTGAGCTAACATATATAGATCATCTTGAGTGACTGGAACAGAGGTGGATTTGGATCAATTTCATGGACTCCGTGTCTAGGGTTTTGTGATCTGCCAAAAGTGTCCATTGAAGTCACGTTAAATGAGTTTTCACTCATTTCTTCAAAGAGGAGATAGGCACTTTCGGCGTCTTTGTTAAGAAAATTTCCCCCACATGAGGCATCCACAAATTGTTTCAATTGATCTTCTAATCCATGATAGAAGATCTGCACTAACTGCCATTGTGGAATTTCATGGTGGGGGCAGCTTCTTAGAAGTTCCTAAAATCTTTCCCAGGCTTCGTGGAGGGGTTCACCAATTTTTTGTTGAAAGGTCATTATGGATCTTCTTAATGCATTCGTTCGACCGATCGAAAAAATTTTTTTTAGAAAAGTGCTTTTTAATTAGGGCCAGGTGGTAATAGGGCACCCAACCATTCTAAACCAATGAGATGCTTTGTCTTTAAGAGAGAGAGGAAAAAGTCTCATTAACCGCATGTCTTCCTGCACATTGCAGGAACGAGTGGTTTGAGTGAGGATAGTTAGTTCCTCGAGATGACAAAAAGGGTCCTCTCTTGGAAGACCATGAAAATGTTTAATAAGGTTTAGAATGGCTGGTTTGATATCGAAATCCCCTTGTGGTATGACCACCCCTGGTCTTTCCTTATAATTGGAAGGATCATAGAAATCCTTAAGAGGAATGACAGGCCGTTGGCGGGGTGGTGGATTTTGTCCTTGGTTAGCTAGGTTTGTGACAGTCCTAACTAAATCTTCTTGATTTTGTTGTAGTCGAACCAAATGGTCGACCATTAATGCAAAGGGATTTTGATTTTGAGTTATAATTGGAGGGCCACTTGGCCCTGCTGGTATTTCCAGTTGCTCTAAGTTAGGGAGGTGAGGGAGGGTGAAGTCAACTTGTGTGCCGACTGACGGGTTAGAAGTGGAAGCAGAATTTTTTTGTCGGCTTCCTGGGTTTTCCATTTTTTTAGAAGAGGGGGAAGAAAACAATGACTTTTTGCTGCGGGGGGCGAAATCAGATGGTCCCTCAAGGTGTGGTTTTTGGGACCGTCGCCCGTGCATGCACTGTTTGGGAAGAATTGGAGGGGAGGAGAAGAGAAAGAGATGAGAGAAAGTGTGCAATTCAATCAAACAAAGCTAGACCTAACTTAAGTGAGACTCCCTAACAATAAACCTAAGACTTGGTCTATGTAGGAAATAAATAATCAATAGTGAATACCCGTTCTGTCAACAAATCTAGCCAAGTTGCTTAAGGGGAGGTTTGGGCCCAAATGTTTCCCAGGGAAAACCCCAGGTGCTTGTACAAACCCACGCCTGGTCGTTTGACATGGCCCCTCAACCTGAACACCAGATATAGATGACAGAATTGGTATTAACTAAAGAAAACTTAAGACCTATATAGCAAGCCTAAGTTGATGAAGCCTTAGGGGTCAAATTGCTACGAATTTTAGTTAGGTCTAGGGTAATATAGTGCACACGGAATGTGGAGGGCGTTAATTGGGTTGTTTCCCTGTTATTTCAATTTTTTTGTGTGTGTGCAAGAATTGGAAAGTGGTTCCAATGAAGAGCAAGTTGGCACATAATTTTTTTGTATTTATGATTTTTAGGATTCAATTTAATTGAATTTGTTTTAGGGTTATTCTTTTTTAAATGTTCAAACAAGTTTGAAACTCCACAATCAAAGGAAAAACAAGTTGTATGGGTGATGGTATATTTCCTTTATATTGTGGGACTAAAAAGCAAAAAAAGAAACCCTAATTGGATTTGAACCCTAATACTAAAAATTACTACCATTGAATTCTTTTTAGGCTTTCTAAATAGGTAGTGGACCAAAGAATGCAACCAACACCACTACCTTATGTAAAATCAAACAAGGATTCCAGAAAATATTTTTGTAAGATTTTAGGAATTTTTTTGATAATTGTTTTAAATTTTTATGTGTACTAGTGTCAAAGTTCAGAAATGATACTCGTGGGTATTTTGGACTTTTCAGTATTACCACTGACCTCATAAAATTTTGGTGATTTTATATGATGTGTAAAATTTTACAAAGATTCTAGAAACTAAATTTCACAAAAATTGGATGAGTATAAAAATTCTAAAAATTCTTAGATAGTAGCAAAATTGGAAGATTAGAGGGTATGACCCCTCTACAGTCCATGAATTTTTCAAAATTAAATTCAAAGACAATTGATCTGAAATTTGGAACAGATGTTCCTAACTCAATTTGGAATCATTGTATGAAATTTTATGATTTTAGGAGGTCTGTGGTGTTAGGAATTTATTTTTCAAGTTTGGATAGAAATCTGGACCCGAAAAATAGAACACCAATACTTGCAATGGAGTGGTGTTAATGAAACATTCAAGCAAACAATGAATTTTTATGGGAACCACTCCACTTAATTTAATTGTTTAGGGTCCTGAAAGCCAAGTTTAATTTTTTTTTTGGTAGTCTTTTAGCTTAAATATGACAAGAAAGGGGAACCAACCTGAATTTCGTTGGAAGAAAAGGAAATTTGAGCTCTCGCTTCCAGATTCCCGCTTTCTTCCTGCAATAGTTCTTGCACACACAAAAGAAAAGAAAGAGAAGGGAATGAGATCCACTTCAAGCAAGAGAAAAATGACCTATGCAAAGCTGTGCCTCCCTGGCAACGGTGCCAAAAAGTGATTGCGAAAATACGTGGTTTGTTAATTAGGCAATTTAGTATCGTTGCAACGCGTAAATCTGCTTTCGCTTTTAAATTTATATCCTAGATAGGGGAGTATCTAAGGTCATCTAAGGAGGCCAAATGTTTGCAAAATTAATTCTCTTGCTTACAAAATAGATCTCAACTTTCTTTTTGGTATTTTAAATATGTAATTTTTTTTTTGTTTTGAAAAGACTAGGGTAAAATGCGAATTGTGGTGGAAAGTACTAACACCTATAATTACTTAACTAAAACTTAAGAGATAGATATGGAGGCCTAGAGTAATTAGGAAGAAGAGGTGAAACAAGTGCTAGAACAAAAGCAACAATTGCAATAGAAAGTAAAAAGAAGGTAATTTGATTAACTAGAATTTGTATTCTTTTCCAAGACAAGTAGAGGAATGCTTCTACTAGAAATGAAAAAATCTAAAAGTAATAAAAGAAACAAAAATCCTCTTGCAAAATTTGGTGAAGAAGGGAGTCTTCTTGCTCCAAGCCTAGCTGCTCTTTGGCTTGAAAAGAATGCCTCCTTCTTCTCCTTCCTTGAGAGCTCCTCCAAGGTGGATGCTACCACCTTCAATGCTCTCCTCCAAAGGGTGGGCATGCACCACCCTCAAAAGCTCCTCCAAGGTGGCGTGGACCACCTTCAAGATCTCCTCCAAAGATCTTCCTTGCCTGGCTTCTCCTTTGGCTGGCGTGGCTCAAGAGAGAAGGGAAGAGGGGAAGGCACCAAAGGGACAGAATATCCCCTTAATCTTCTTCTCTTCTTCTCTCTTGGGCGTGGGCTCTTGGTAGAATATGAGAGTGAATTTGCTAGCCAAGGATGGTTTGAATGGTGGTGGGTAGTGGTCTTTTTATAGGGTAGGATGGGGGCTTAAGGTGCATCTTGAAATGGAGGGCTAAGATGGGAGGATGGAGGTGGTTAGATGATCCTAGGGTTAAGGATGGTTGGCGCCACCTAAGGGGTGTAAGGGGGGTAGTTAGGGTTGGTCAAGAGGCACATAAAAGTGGCGCCAACCATGGAGAGATGCCATGGGTTGGCACCAACTTTGAGGCTTCTAGAAGGTGGGATTATGTGGAGGGTGGAGATGTGTGGTGGAGATGAAGGGGATTTTTGGAGGGAAAAGTGGCACCAACAAGGGGGTAGTTAGGGTGGTTTTGGTGCCACCTTTAGGTGTCTTTTGGAGGTGGTGGGTAGGCTAGGTTGGCGCCAAGTAGGGTTAGCTTATGTGGAGCTTAGGTGGAGCTAGTTGGTGGAGTTGTTAGGTAGGGTTTTGGGTGGTACAAGCCAAGGAAGCTGGAACATAGCTAAGCTAAGCTAAGCTAAGCTAGCTTAGCTAATGGTGGAGTAGAAGAGGAGGTGTTGGAGCTAGGGTTTGGAGGGAGGAACTGGTTCTGAAGAGTCCGGAGCTGAAGTGGAGCTGGCAGCTACTGAAGAGGTCAACATGGGGCTACTCCAGCTGGCTTAGCTTGCTAGTTCTTTGCTAGCTACTAAGCCAAGCTAAAGTGAGCTGGCTTCTTTTGAATGGAGATGAGGTGAGCTGGGTCTGGTGCTCCCGGGGAGGATTGAGCTGGTTGAGACAGCTAAGGTAGCTTAGCTCAGTTAGCTTGAGCTAAGCTGGGTCCCCGGGAGCTGGACTTGAGCTTCCTGAGCTGGGATGAGTTCTTCTTCAGCTGGCTAGAGTTGAGTGGAGCTGGATGTAGCTGGATCTGAGCTGGGGTGAACTCCAGTCAACTCAGCTGAGCTAGCTAGAGCTCCCTGTGGACTAGTGGGAGCTAAAATGAGCTAGACTCAACTAGGTTGAGCTGGATCTGAGCTGAGTTGAGCTAGGGTGAGCTAAGATGAACTCTCTTGAGCTACCATTTAGCTGAGATTAGCTGAATGGAGCTGGGATGAGCTAACCCTAGTTCAAGTGAGCTAGGTTCCAGCTGTGTTGAGCTGGATCAAGCTGAGTTCCAGCTAGTCTGAGCTCCTCCTTCACCATTTGCCTTCTTGAGTGCTAAGATTTTGGGGATCTGTATATCTGTTCATCCCTAACACTCACAAAAACACATTAAAACAACAAAAGAAAATGCAATGCATGCCTAACCTAGTTAATGCCTAAATGCAGCCCAAAAACTCGTTTGCGGAGTAAAATCCTAAGAGCTAGGTTTGTTTCAATGCATAAGAATGATGATAAACTGGCATTTATCACACCCCCATGCTTATATTTTGCTAGTATCGTAACAAAACTTCAAATTTTTTGGAAAACGAAATTTTTGGGAAATCTAATTTTTTTCTACTTTTGAGGAGAAAGAGATTAAGGGACCTTGATTGAACTAAACATAGGTGGTATGGGATTTGTTAAAGATAAACATCGGGATTTGTTTCGGATCCAACCATTAGACAAAACGGGATCAATATATCCTCCAGAAAATTCACAAATTAACCCCTTGTTAATTCAAATGACTTAAAATTTTTGTTTTTAGGATTTTTCTAGCTCATGAATCTGATTTGCAACTTGCAAAATCCTTTAAAACCTTGTGTCCGTGCCCGTGAAAAGCCAACATTTATAAGGGCGTGTTAATTTATTTATTATTACTTCTTTTTCTTCCCATGCTTATTTTTAGCTTAGTCTTACAACAGATGTGTCGGGATCATCATTCCCGTTACCAATCCTCGAGGGGGCTCTAGCGCCAGTACTTTGGGATAGCACTGTCCATGACACCACCCAGGAGCTCACAACCTGAAAACACAATGTGGTGTAAAGGGGCGCTCCAAGCAAACTCAAGCTCTTGCTCCGACATTATAGGTAGAGCACTGTCCAAGACACTTGAGCCGCTAAAATGTGCTTTAATGCTCCATCTAAAGATATGAAATATAGATATGGAGCAACGTCGAGGTGATAACATGTTGACATCGCATCCTCAAAGGAGGCATTTTCCTCCTTCTCGGTGGTGGGAACTCAAACCAATGATCTGCTTCAAACTTTTACTAAGTCCAAACAAGGGAGTTTTTCTAATTTTTGGTTGTTTTTTAAGTGTTGGCTTGTGTGTGAAAATTGACACAAGAAGTTCCTCAAGAAATGCAAGTTTTTGAATCAAAGACTAACCCAAATACTCTCCATATTACAAAATAGGATCAAGTCACCTGAACAATCATGAGTTCAGGTGGAATTTTAGAGAAGGATATCTGATCTAGTCTAAAAATAGACCCTGAAATTCTAATGATCTGATTCGCATCCACATCCCTAGTTTGTTAAAGATTAAATCCCATTATACCCAAAAGTGAATTTTTTCAACCTTAGTCCTGATTTCAAAAATTTTTCCTCGAAAAGTTTTCAACATTTTTATTTTTTTTGGGTATGCAAGTAGGAAAATAAAATAACTAAAGAAAAAGAAGGCAATTTGATTAACTAGAATTTGTGTTATTTTCCAAGACAAGTAGAGGAATGCTTCTACTAGAAATGAAAAAATCTAAAAGAAATAAAAGAAACACAAATCCTCTTGCAAAATTTGGTGAAGAAGGGAGTCTTCTTGCTCCAAGCCTAGCTGCTCTTTGGCTTGAAAAGAATGCCTCCTTCTTTTCCTTCCTTGAGAGCTCCTCCAAGATGGATGCTACCACCTTCAATGCTCTCCTCCAAGGGGTGGGCGTGCACCACCCTCAAAAGCTCCTCCAAGGTGTCATGGACCACCTTCAAGATCTCCTCCAAAGATCTTCCTTGCCTGGCTTCTCCTTTGGATGGCGTGGCTCAGGAGAGAAGGGAAGAGGGGAAGGCACCAAAGGGATAGAATATCCCCTTAATCTTCTTCTTCTTCTCTCTTGGGCGTGGGCTCTAGGTAGAATATGAGAATGAATTTGCTAGCCAAGGATGGTTTGAATGGTGGTGGGTAGTGGTCTTTTTATAGGGTAGGATGGGGGGTTAAGGTGCCTCTCGAAATGGAGGGCTAAGATGGGAGGATGGAGGTGGTTAGATAGATGATCCTAGGTTTAAGGATGGTTTGCGCCACCTAAGGGGTGTAAGGGGGGTAGTTAGGGTTGGTCAAGAGGCACCTAAAAGTGGCGCCAACCATGGAGAGGTGCCATGGGTTGGCACCAACTTTGAGTTTTCTAGAAGGTGGGATTATGTGGAGGGTGGAGATGGCTTTAAGGGGAGATGTGTGGTGGAGATGAATTGGATTTTTGGAGGGAAAAGTGGCACCAACAAGGGGGTAGTTAGGGTGGTTTTGGCACCACTTTTAGGTGTCTTTTGGAGGTGGTGGGTAGGCCAGGTTGGCGCCAAGTATGGTTAGCTTATGTGGAGCTTAGGTGGAGCTAGTTGGTGGAGTTGTTTTTTTTTTTCTGAGAAAGAAAGGAATTCTATCGAATCGTCGATAGCAAACCAGGAGAGCTATTATTGATAAGAAAAAATAATTACAAGATCGAACCCCAATGCTGTATGAGACTCCAGCATAAGTTTACAATATTATCCACACACACTGGGGTCTCTTGAAAAACACCCTCATTTCTAGCCCTCCATACAACCCATAACACAGCCACCATATGTAAACATGCCTTATTCCCATCCACAAGACAAAACCACAAATTCCCCCATGTGGGTAAAGACTCGTTGCATACTCTCCTCCATCATAATCAATGATCGCATATGAAGAAACGATATGAACGCTAGAATCATTATGCATCCCACATAAATGACAAAACTGGGTGGGGGTACCCATCCTTCTGTGCCTCAGATCTCCAGTAATCAATCCATCACTTCTGCAAAGCCATAAGAAAATTTGTAACTTTAGTGGTATTTTTAACTTCCATAGGTTCTTCCCCATCTCTTCATCTTCCGCCATCCTAGAGGACATTATCAATCTGTCATAAGCAGCCGCAGTAGAGAAATTACCCTCCCATTTGTATGTGTCATATTCATGAGGCATGGGTTTGAAAGCAGCAAGCTCTTGCATGAGACGTTCATTCTCTACTCATGTTCTTGTTTCATGATTATTCCACCCACCACTATTGAACAACCACTGCTCCGAATCCACGTCCCAATAATCAACTACCACCGCATTTTTATTTGAAGCCGCAGCATAAGCAAGGGGGAACCTGCCTTTAAACGTCCCTCCATGTACCCAATTTTCCAGCCAAAATTTGAAGCTTTTTCCACCACCTAGAACTAATTTGAAAAAATTCCAATTATCCTTCAGGGCGCGCACCATAGAAGACCAAAAGGGGGAAGGTTTATGTGGGTTTAGATGATTAATCTCATCGTTGGCACTCCCATAACTGTCCTGGATAATTTCTGCCCATATTTTTTTTTCTCCCTGCAGCAACCGAACTGCCCACTTCAATAGTAAAGCTTCATTGAATTCCTTAAGGGATCTAACACCCATACCTCCCATCTTTTTTGGTTTGCAAATTGATTCCCACTTCAAGGGTTGAAAGAAGGCCCCTTGATGAGAGGTCCCTTTCCAAAAGAATCTTTTCCGCATCACCTCTAGCTTTTTCCAAATAGAATTCGGAGCTTTAAGGACAGAGAAAAAGAATACTGGAATCGAAGTGATGACGGAATTCAGTAATATATACCTCCCCCCTTTTGATAGGTATCTACTACTCCAGCCCTCCAATTTCGTAGCTACCTTTTCAAAGAGGAAAGACCAATCTGCTTTCATCTTAGAACATTTCAAAGGTAGACCCAGATATTTAATAGGCAATGGAACCACAGGTGTACCAAGAATGGTGGAGATATCATTCTGTAACCCACTGTTCATCCCAAAGCAGACCAGAGAGGATTTATTTCCATTCAGTCTGAGACTAGAAATCTCTCCAAAAATTTTTACCATATGTAAAAGTGCTTGCGCTTCTCTCTTCCCCCCTTCCACAAGAAAAACAGTATCATCAGCATATTAAAGTATAAGGGCTAGAGCCGTATGATTAGACATTGAATACCCCCTTATAAAACCATCCACAGCCATTTTGCAGGCGAATCTAGCCAAAGTATCCACAGCAAGGTTAAAAATCAGAGGGGCAATTGGGCAACCTTGCCTTACTCCACACTGGGGCTGAATCCAAGAACGACATGGTTTACCATTTATCAGTGGGGAAAAAGAGGCTGTCGTAATGCACCTCTTCACCCATTGTATCAATAAAGGTGGAAACTTCCTCCTTCTAAGAATCTCCCACAAGTATGACCAGGAGACTGAATCGTAGGCCTTGGAAAAATCTACTTTCCATAAGAAAGCCTTGGATTTTCTCCTTCGCCAACCCATTACGATCTCCTGCTCAATAATGAAGGAATCTTGTAATGATCTCCCAGGAAGAAAAGCTGACTGAACAAGCATTATCAAGTCCTTTAAAACTTCCCACAGTCTATTAGCAATAACCTTACTAATAATAAGGTAGATGGAATTAGATAGCGCAATGGGTCTGTAATCAGAAAATCTCTCCGCACTTGATTTCTTAGGCAGCAAAAACATATAGGATTTGTTCAGCCTCTCAAATCCAGAGTTGCCCAGTTCAAACTCATGAATAACCTTTAAAACATCCACCTTAACAACACTCCATAGCTCTCTGTAGAAAAACACCTGAAATCCATCCGGGCCAGGAGCACCTTCATTATTTAACTCTTTAATAGCTTTTAGCACTTCTTGTTCAGATATAGGGGTCATGAGCATGTCTCTCTGATTATTATTAACACAGGGAAGTCCATTGCTGCCATCCTCCAAGAACCACTTGGAGCAGCCTTGGAAATTTCTTTAAAAAATTAACTTGCTTCAGATCTAATTTCTTTAACAGAGGTAATAGTTCTCTCTTCAACTTTAATAGATGAAATAAGATTGAATCTCCTTCTAGCACTGGCCACAAGATGAAAAAATTTCGTGTTCGCATCACCCTCTTTAAGCCATAGCTGCCTGGACTTTTCACGCCAATCCATTTCTATTTTCAGATCTTCATCCCCCAATGCTACTTGCATCTGCTGCCATAGCTGCTGCTCCTGTTGGTTCAAAGCCAGCTTGCACTCTTTCAGATCTAGGTCCCTGATAATTGCCAAGGCTTCCCTCCTCTTCTGATCTCTGATTAGATTCACAGCCTGCCCATATTCCTTCAGCACTTCACGCAGTCCAGCCAATTTTGCAACCAATTGTTGTGTAGCAGTGCCTTGTACAGCCTTGTTTTGCCACCACTGGGAAACCATTTTCACGAAACCTTCTTCCCTAAACCAAGATCTCTTGAGTTTGAAGTATGATCCCATGTTTGAATTTACCCCACTGTCCCAAACCAGAGGAGTGTGGTCAGAGAAAGGCCTATCAAGGCTCAAAACTGCAGATAATTGATATCTCTCTAACAAACTAGGACTGCCAAAAAATCTGTCCAATTTGGAGATATGTCCACTACCATTCCTCCAAGTATACTCCACACCATTGATGGGATATTTAGTCAATCCCATGTTCTGCACAGCCATTTGGAAGCCAGCCGTAGAACTGTCCACTCTCCCATCTGGGTTATCATCACCAGAAAGATAACAATTGAAATCCCCCTAATAGACATGGGGTCGCTTGCACTCTTTGATGCATTGCAGAGAGTTCCTCCCACAAGCCAACTCTGTCTGCAGCCACACAAGGACCATATATGCACGATATAAACCATTCCATATCTCCTTGGGGAGATTGACATCTACAAGAAAGCAAGAACCTATCGCGAATTATTTCAATTACTGAAATGGAAGATTTTCTCCACCAAAAAGCCAGTCCACCAGACCTTCCAGAGGCACCCTTAGCCACGACATCACTATGGCCAAATTGCTTAAAACAATCCCATTCCTGACCATTCTCCATCTCCAAGTGTGTCTCTTGTATAAGAGCACAATCTATCTCCCACTCAGAGAGATATCTACACAATGAAGCCCTTCTCTGTTTATTGCACAACCCACGCACATTCCAAGTCAAAACTCTCATTCCTCATTAGAATGATTCCCATTGGCCTTACAGCCCACATATTCAACCATAATGGATTTAGCAATATTCTGCTCCTCAATAGGGGGCAAGGTCTCCTTCCTTCTCCTTCTCAACATGTAAGGAGATCTACCCACACCACTTTTTTTATTGGAACCACTGCCATACTTCAAGTCAGTAGGAATAGAAAGCTGCAACTGGTCTGGCTCTTTAAGCACCAGATCTCTTCCTGTCCTGCCCACCACTTTACTACAGTTCATCTCTGAATCTGTCATTGAATTCTCAGCAACCTCTAGACAGCCATCCTCTTTGATTATCATGGCTTATCTGCAATCATCAGCTGTAACAACCTCTTCCATCTGATCTTCCTCAGCATAAACCAGGTGATAGTCCTTCCTCTTTTTGGGTTCAGGAGCATCAGCAGGAGGAGTGCGTCCACATCTATCACTCTGTTTTCTCACCTCATTGTTGGCTCCAGACTTCAGGCCTTCCTCAAATGACTTAACCTGTCCACTTTCAACCTGCCCAGACACCTATCCAAGTACAGCTAGTCGAATAAGCCAAGTGCCCCCACATCTGATTATGACCAAATCAGGAATTGAACCGGCACTGGTGACATCCACCTCAATTCTTAGAGATCTAATGTCCCCCTCTCCAATCAAAACTTCAGAACCATCACAGATGGATGCAAAACCTACTAGCATTTTAGAGGCAACCCCCTTTAATCGCAGATGTAGCGACAGTCCAGAGATCTCAAGAAGAATCCTCCTAGAGTTCACTCTTTGTGGAGGCCGATCAGGAAGAGCCCCATCAAATGGAGAAACCATTCTCCAAATCACAATGAAATCTTCAAAAGAGCTTGAATGAAATCTCAGTCATTCTACATCTAGCATGCCCAAACCATATACCAAGAAACGAGAGTGGGATAACATGGCTACATTCCAGCCCGCAGATAGGAGATCTAAGGAACATACTAGGTTCTGAAGCTTTTCAATCGATGGCTTGCCTGCCATGATCTCTCCAATCAATGCACCCCTCAGCATGATCTCTACAGACGAGATCTCTTCCGAAGATGGGAACTCTACTTCAATTGAGTGCCTACCCAAGGCCGACGGCGGCAGCGGTTGGGTTTCATTCTTAACCCTCCAGACAGGGTGCGAGACTGCCCTCTTTGTTCGCAAAGGAAACCTCCTAGGACACGACTCGCGCTTGTGCCCTTCACCCCTGCATTCCCTGCAAATCAGAGGGTTTTTACAAATTGCCGCCACATGCCCTCTTTGTCTGCATCTGAAGCAGAGAACGTCGCTGTTCGTCCTCCTCCAGAGGCATCTTCGAGCATTTTCAGACAAACTAAAGAAACTGTCCCGCCAGACCCGCTCCCTTCTCCTCCAAGCCCTCAATCTCCACGTCTTCCATTCGCCTCCTACACCAGCCCTGGATGGCTCCACCCCACTACCACTCTCCGCCCGACGTCGATCGCCCTCCGCTCGCCGCCACATTTTCTCCTAGGTGGTGGAGTTGTTAGGTAGGGTTTTGGGTGGTACAAGCCAGGGAAGTTGGAGCATAGCTTAGCTAATGGTGGAGTACAGGAGGAGGTGTTGGAGCTAGGGTTTGGAGGGAGGAACTGGTTCTGAAGAGTCCAGAGCTGAAGTGGAGCTGGCAGCTGCTGAAGAGGTCAACATGGGGCTACTCCAGCTGGCTTAGCTTTCTAGTTCTTTGCTAGCTACTAAGCCAAGCTAAAGTGAGCTGGCTTCTTTTGAATGGAGATGAGGTGAGCTGGGTCTGGTGCTCCCGGGGAGGATTGAGCTGGTTGAGACAGCTAAGGTAGCTTAGCTCAGTTAGCTTGAGCTAAGCTGGGTCCCTGGGAGCTGGACTTGAGCTTCCTGAGCTGGGATGAGTTCTTCTTCAGCTGGCTGGAGTTGAATGGAGCTGCATGTAGCTATATCTGAGCTGGGGTGAACTCCAATCAACTCAGCTGAGCTAGCTAAGGCTCCCTGTGGACTAGTGGGAGCTAAAATGAGCTAGGCTCAACTAGGTTGAGCTGGATCTGAGCTGACTTGAGCTAGGGTGAGCTAAGATGAACTCTCTTAAGTTGCCATTCAGCTGAGATTAGCTGAATGGAGCTGGGATGAGCTAACCCTAGTTCAAGTGGGCTAGGTTCCAGCTGTGGTGAGCTGGACAAGATGAGTTCCAGCTAGTCTGAGCTCCTCCTTCACCATTTGCCTTCTTGAGTGCTAGGGTTTTAGGGATCTTTATATCTGTTCATCCCTAACACTCACAAAAACACATTAAAACAACAAAAGAAAATGCAATGCATGCCTAACCTAGTTAATGCCTAAATGCAGCCCAAAAACCCGTTTGTGGAGTAAAATCCTAAGAGCTAGGTTTGTTTTAATGCATAAGAATGATGATAAACTAACATTTATCAGGACTCTCCCAGCCAGGAGAGCACCACGTGTGCCTTCTACTCTTCGGGAAAAACTGCAATCAAGATCGTTCCCACAAGGAACATTCGAGATCAAGGAAGAGACCTGATAAATAAACTAAATGGTGAAAAGAATAAGTAGTTAAAGAAAGTAATTGAAAAACAACAGCTACCTGTCCACCTTTACTGTTTAGTTAGTTGGTTGCCACTCTACTCAGCGTTCGCTAACTTCGTGTACTCATAACCCTTTTCAGGTCCAGGTGTTGAGCAACCAGAGCCTACGGCTGCAGAGGGTGTTGAGCCCAATAGAGCCCAGTAGTTGTAGCTTCTTGTTGTACTTCGTTTTATTGTAGTGAGTAGACTCTTGTACCCTTATATTCTGTACTCTTTTATTCTGCACTTTACATTCCTGTACCCATTTACTTTTCTACTATTGTGGTGGTGTGTACTATAGTAGTTTACTTCTTTACTGCTGCACTTTTGTTACTGTTAGTTGCTTAGCATAGTGAATGTGGTTTACTTTCCTGCTTTTTGGTTACTTTCTCATTTGAAGACTAGGTCTTGGGATCAGTCGAGTCGGTTCGGTCTCGTGTCCTGTTGGGATTCGGGAACCAGGTCGTAACAAGATGGTATCAGAGCAAGGTCATCCCGAGAAGTGAACCAACTAGCTTGAGAATAACCAATTCACGTGCTGGTAACTAGAGTAACCACCACAATGTACCTTTTGACATCTGTTCTGAGGTTCTTTTGCTAAATGTCTGTTGGAATTGACGTCTTCCTATTCTATGTTCACGTCTCCTTGCAGGAGATGCCTCGACGTGGAGTCATTAAGGCAGGCCGCGGACGCAGCCGAGGACAAGGTCGAAGGGGCAGACGTGTTGAGCCCAACGTCTCCGTGGACCGGCCACTACTTCTAGGCATTCAGGCCCAGGACCTCGCCCAGCTGATATGGGAGATTGTGCGAGAGGAGCTCCACCCGCCTCCACGGGCGCCTCTCCCTGGGGACGTGGAGGGGGAGTCCTCTGTGGGATCACGAGACAGACGCAGCTCTGGACGTGGGGGAGGGGTGGTCCTCCACCGCCCCCACCGTCCTTTGACACTTCCAAGCACGAGCCTTCCCTGCCTGGAGGCGTACCAGTTTGCCCACTTCAGTGCCATTATGAGCTTTTCGGACAGTTCCGGAAGCTGAAGCCCCCCTCCTTCAAGGGGGATGAGGACCCGACTAAGGCGGAGGACTGGCTCGAGCAGATCGAGAAGGTGTTTGACACCCTTCGCCCCCTGCGGAGTGTCGCGTGGCCTTTGCCATGTACCAAATGGAGAGCGCGGCACACAGGTGGTGGATGGCGGTCAGAGGTCAGGAGAGGGCCGAGTCGACATGGGACCAGTTTGTCACCCTCTTCTGCGAGCAGTACTTTCCCCAAACGGGGCAGGATCAGAGGAGGCAGGAGTTCCACACTCTTCGCCAAGGGACGATGACCGTGAGTGCGTATCACAAGCATTTTCTGGAGCTGTCTCGTTTCGCCGCGACAGCTGTAGCTACTGAGGAGGAGCACCTGTGGAGGTTCACAGAGGGGCTCCGTCCTGCCATTCAGGGGTATGTCAAACCCCTGAAGATACCTACGTTCTCTGGAGTGGTGGAGGCAACTATGACATATGAGGAGACCAACCCGACCGCACGTGACATTGATAGTGGATAGAAGAGGCCCTACCAGCCAGACTACTCACAGGGCTAGCGAGAGAGGAGGCACGCGGTGGCTGCAGGAGAGCCGTCACGCTTTGCGGGGCCATCAGTGGCCTTTGGGGGCCCTCGACAGGGACCAGCTACCAACACTGGACCCCCGCCCAGTCGTCAGCAGGGAGCTACCAAGGGTGGGAGTCGAGTTCCCCTTTGCTACCAGTGTGGCCAGCCAGGCCACATCAAAAGGGACTGCCCATCTAGGGCTGGAGGTCAGCAAATGCTCCCTGCACCGAGCACTGGAGGACGAGCAAGAGGCCGTAATTCCCAGGTGTGTGGGGGAGGATAGCAGTCGAGGGGAGGGTACCGGCCAACGGTTACCTGTCCAACGTAGAGTGTGGCTGCTTCTTCCGCACCGAGAGCTGAGGGGTGTATTAACGCCCTGACACACAGAGACGCCAGAGCTTCAGGTTCAGTGGTGGCAGGTATGGTTACAGTTTCCGACAGACTAGTTTACACCCTTTTTTATTCTAGCTCCACACACTCATTTGTTGCTACTAGTTTTGCTGTCAGTTTGGGACAGGACTGTGTGTTGTTAAAGGATTCGTTTGTGATCATAGGTCTGGGTGGTTAGCTGTTTGTAGCTGAGGAGGTTTACACAAGCTATAAGGTCAGTGTTGGGGGACACAGCCTCCCCACTGATCTGATTGTGATACCGATGGAGGACTTTGGCATGATTCTGGGGATGGACTGGCTGTTCGCTTATCATGCTTTGGTGGACTATTTTGAGAGGAAGATCATCTTCTCCATACCGAAGATGCCTTCTTTTGAGTTTCACGGACAGCTAATGGACGGAGGCTTCAGGTGCATTTCTGCACTTCGGGCGGCGAGACTTTTGGGCCAGGGGTGTGAGGGCTTTCTGGCTTGTGTAGTGGTAGAGCCCAGCCCTGTGGTAGACTTTTAGAGAATCCCGGTAGTCAGAGAGTACCCCGACGTGTTTCCAGAGGAGCTACCAGGACTACCGCCTGTGCGGGAGATCGAGTTCGAGATCTCACTGGTACTGGGGACCAACCCCATTTCTACAGCACCTTACAGGATGGCACCACTTGAGCTATGAGAGCTCAAGTCCCAGTTGTAGGACCTTCTGGAGAAGGGCTTTATGAGGCCCAGTGCGTCTCCGTGGGGAGCCCCGGTATTATTTGTGAAGAAGGATGGTACCCTATGCCTTTGTGTGGACTACAGACAGCTAAATAGGGTCACCATTAAGAATAGGTATTCGCTGCCGAGGATTAACGACTTGTTTGACCAGTTACGAGGTGCCACGATTTTCTCCAAGATAGACTTGAGGTCTGGCTACCACCAGTTGAGGATCAAGGAGGCCGACATCTCCAAGATAGCTTTTCGCACCCGGTATGGACACTACAAGTTTTTGGTCATGCCATTTGGGCTAACCAACGCCCCCACTGCTTTCATGGATTTGATGAACCGGGTGTACAGACCATATCTGGATCAGTTTGTGGTGGTATTTATTGATGATGTGCTCATCTACTTGCAGGATCAGACGCAACACGGACAACACTTGTGGATGATTTTGGACACATTGAGACGACATAGGCTGTATGCCAAGTATAGCAAGTGCGAGTTCTGGTTGAGGCAGGTGACCTTCTTAGGTCATGTGATTTCAGGGCATGGCTTGGCTATGGACCCAGCCAAGGTAGAGGCAGTGCTCAGGTGGGAGAGACCACGTACAATGACAGAGATCCGCAGTTTCTTGGGACTAGCAGGATACAACCGGCAGTTTATCAGGGGTTTCTCGTAGATTGCACGTCCTAAGACACAGTTGCCTCGGAAGGACATGCCCTTTTCTTGGACAGACGCTTGTGAGGCATGTTTTCAAGAGTTGAAGGAGAGGCTGACTTCGGCTCCTGTGCTTACGATTCCAGACAGCAGCGGTGGGTTCGTTGTGTACACGGACGCCTCTTTGCAGGGATTAGGGGGTGTGCTCATGCAGCGGGGTCACGTTGTCGCATACGCTTCGCGGCAACTCAAGCCCCATGAGCATAGCTACCCTACCCACGACCTAGAGCTGATAGCTATCATCTTCGTGTTGAAGACTTGGAGGCACTACCTGTACGGTGAGACTTTTGAGATATTCACAGACCATAAGAGCCTCAGGTACTTGTTTGATCAGAAGGAGCTTAACATGAGACAGAGACATTGGTTAGAGCTCCTGAAGGATTATAACTGCAGCATCTCCTACCATCTGGGGAAGGCCAACGTGGTGGCTAACTCCTTGAGCTGGAAGGCGCCCGCCCACTTGGCCAGTTTACAGGCACAGAGTTGGAGACTCATGGAGGAGATAGGCAGTTGGCGACCCCTAGAGTTACTGGGGCAATGTGGGGCAGTGACTATGACACGACAGACGAGGCCAGAGCTAATATATTGCATCATCACAGGACAGATGGCAAACCCGTACCTGCAGTTGTTGCGTGACAGAGTACTGTCAGGGGGCCCTGGAGACTTCTCCTTTACTGACGAGGTGCTGCGCATGAGGGGACGTTTGTGCATTCCCAGGGACGAGGAGTTGTTGAGAGAGCTCCTGACTGAGGCACACGGTTCCAAGTTCACCATACATCTCGGGAACACAAAGATGTATCATGATCTGAGACGTGACTTTCGGTGGAGAGGAATGAAGCAGGATGTAGGTGGGTTCGTACAACAGTGTTTGGTGTGCCAGGAGGTGAAGGCTGAGCATCAGAGGCCTGCAGAGCCGTTGCAGCCACTTCCAGTGCCAAAGTGGAAGTGGGAGAGCATCACCATGAACTTGGTGGTGGGCTTGCCCATTACCCAGCTAGGACATGATGCAGTCTGGGTGATTGTAGACAGACTGACGAAGACGGCACGTTTCTTGCCGATCCGAGTCACCTTGGGACCAGCACAGTTGGCAGAGAGGTATATCCATGACGTGGTACGTCTGCATGGAGTTCCGTGTGAGATTGTATCCAATCGGGATACCCGTTTTACGCCTCAGTTTTGGGCTGAGTTTCAGCAGGCTTTAGGGACACGGTTGAGGTTCAGCATGGCGTACCACCCCCAAACGGACGGACAGTCAGAGCGCACAATAAAGACACTTGAGGGCCTTTTACGTGCCTGTGTGCTGGACTGGAGGGGCTCTTGGGAGGAGCACTTGCCCATGGCAGAGTTTGCATATAATAACAGCTATCACTCGAGCATTGGCATGACACCCTACGAGGCTCTGTACGGACTGAGGTGTACTGCACCCTTGAGTTAGGTTGAGGTGGGGACCAAGTGGGAGGTTGTTCCCAGGCTGATCCGACAGAGTTAGGAGGTGGTTGAGCAGATACACAGACGACTTCGCACTGTCAGGAGCAGACAAAAGAGTTATGCCGATCGGAAGCTCAGAGAGGTGCAGTTCGAGGTTAGGAATCACGTCTTTCTATGCATTTTGCCCATGAAGGGTCTGTAGCATTTTGGGGTGAAAGGAAAGCTCGTGCCGAGGTTTGTGGGGCCCTTTGAGGTCTTGGAGCAGGTTGAACCCGTTGCTTACAGGCTTGCCCTTCCTCCCTAGCTTTCTAGTGTACACGACGTGTTCCATGTGTCCAACCTCAGGAAGTACGTAGCGGATCCCAGCCACGTTCTGAGCCACGAGAGTGTTGAGGTGGGTGATGACCTGACCTACCCCGAGCGATCAGTGCAGATACTAGACAGAGTCGTCCGGAGTTTGAGATGGAAGCAGGTACCCCTGGTGAAGATCTTATTTAGGAGCCAGAGGTACGAGGAGGCTACCTAGGAGCCTGAGGCGGCGATGCGAGAGTGGTACCCAGAGCTTTTTGAGGGTACGTCCTTTCGGACCAGCTTCGATCCTCTTTGAGTTTGTTATGCGTATGTTGTTCTTTTCCGCACCCTAGCTAGCTCAAGTTTCAGGGATGAAACTTCCTTTGAGTTTGTTATGATGTTAAGACTCGTGTTGTTTGAGCCTTTTAAGACATCTAGATTGTGGGTCAGATGTCTGGAAATTGGAAATTTTGAGTACGAGCTCGTGTCTCCATGTGTGCTGCGCGCAGACAGTACACTCCTCTCATTTTCCTTCTTCTCTCTCCTTCCCCCCAACGAAACCCTAAACCCACACCCTTATATAAAGCCCCCCTCCTCTTCCTCGTCCCACCCCACTTCTCAGCCACCTTCCTCCTTCCCTCCAGCGAGAGCAGCAGAGTGAGTGAGAGCGCGGGAGTGGCGTGAGAAGGAGAGGAGGAGCAACATGAGAGGGAGAGGAGTTTAGCTTGCGAGCTCGCGTGAGAGCTCGCCGGAGAGCTCACTACCGGAGCGACGCGTGCACAAGGCGGAGGAGTGCATCGGGGAGGTCCTCCCCAACACTACTGCAGCCGAAGTAGCAAGCGAGAGGGCGCGACGCGACCATGCGAGGCGCGAGAGGGCGGAAGCAGGTCCTAGTTCTGGGTTTTTCCCAGAATCAGACGTCTAGAGCGACATCCAGACGACTGAGGAGTAGACTTCGCGAAGGTACGTCTTCTTTTCGGATATGGCCATGCAGGCCGCTCTGCCGAGGCACTGTTGCATGCCTTTTTGAGGAGATTTGGTTGATTCGCACAGGAGTTGCTTTGGGAAGGCACGGAACACGCCCTCCCACGCACTTCAGACGTCTAGGCAAGGCACCAGAACACGAGAAGCATTTCCAGACGTCCGGAGAGGTGGTCGGACGTCTAAAACTAGGTCCAGATGGTCCTGCGGAGCTCCTGGATGTCTGAGGAGTGGTGTAGGACTTGAGGTATGGCACTATACACTTTTAAGACGTCTCGAAGTTGTTCCAGACGTCTAATTTGAGTCAAAAACATTGTTTTTGACCTATTTAGGGTCCGTTTGAGGTCCGTTTTCCGCAATTAAGGTATCGATGTTTTCCGTATGAATTCCTCTACTTGTTAGAAGACTTTCTATACTGTTCTGAGTATTCTCTTGTGATTGATCCTTGTGATAGGACTTGTTTCCGTTGTGGGTTCAGGGCTTGCTTAGGCATGTGAGCCTACCGTTCAAGCCCCCACTACTTCTGGGTTTACTGGTGGAGTGGCTTCCCCTAATTTAAATACAAACCTGAATGCATGTGTGGAATGAATGATTAGATCCTAGGGTATGGCATGAATCCTAGGACTAGAAATACTGGAATTTCCGTATTGAATGAATGGATTGCAGTCTTGAATGAGTAGATAGAATGATAACAATTGCCTGTAAATGAATAACAGTTTCTTACAAAATATGTAGTACTTGTGCTAAATAACTATTGTATGCAACTTTCCTGTCATACACGTGAAATGACATGATATGAGCTGCATGTATATAATTTGGAAATGGAAGGTGAATGTTGGAAACACGAGCTACCTGTGAATACCCTGAATATGGAAATGTGAACAATAGAATTACAAGTTGCATGTGTATAACCCGAGAATGGAAATAGAGATGATGAAACTTGGTATGGCTTGGCCTGAGAAATATTAGCATGAACCCTATGGGGAATTAGGAGTAGAGCTCCTGGAAATAAATGGAATGGAACTGGGAATGTGAGTGGGGAAGTGAGCTGGCCCTTGAGTACGAAGTACCAAGGAGAGCGACTGTCCCCCTATTTAGTGCAGAGTAGAGCTAGCCGCCCTTAGGTTGGGACCCGGGGTTAGGATTGGCCACTCTGTACCGACTTCTTGGCCCTCACGTACATAGTACCGGGGAGAGCTACTAGTGTAGGGAGAGAGCTAGCCACCTACACCGACTTGCTAGGCCAACTGGGCAAACCAGGGTAGTCAAGCGAGGGTACGCGGACTGTGGAGGGGCGAGACCCCTGTTTGGTTCTTAGGGGCTAGACCCCTATTACTGAGAGGGCTAGGCCCTATATTGGATCCATGCTGTACTTTGGGCACACCCGCTAACGGAAACAACTGACTGCGTGCCAGTGCGGGGTAGCTACCCGTGCGCTTATCGCGGGTGCCGTAGTCACCATTACGTCTGTCTGTGACCTTGGGGTGGTTGACTGGGTGTAGGATCACCACGGGGGACTCTCCCGGCCAGGAGAGCACCACGTGTGCCTTCTACTCTTCGGAAAAGACTGCAATCAAGATCGTTCCCACGAGGAAAATTCGAGATCAAGGAAGAGACCTGATAAATAAACTAAATGGTGAAAAAGAATAAGTAGTTAAAGAAAGTAATTGAAAAACAACAGCTACCTATCTACCTTTACTGTTTAGTTAGTTGGTTGCCACTCTACTCAGCGTTCGTTGACTTCGTGTACTCATAACCCTTTTCAGGTCCAGGTGTTGAGTAGCCAGAGCCTACAGCTGCAGAGGGTGCTGGGCCCAGTAGAGCCCAGTAGTTGTAGCTTCTTGTTGTACTTCTTTTTGTTGTAGTGAGCAGACTCTTGTACCCTTATATTCTGTACTCTTTTATTCTGCACTTTATATGCTTGTACCCATTTACTTTTCTATTGTTGTGGTGGTGTGTCCTGTAGTAGTTTACTTCTTTACTACTATACTTTTGTTACTGTTAGTTGCTTAGCATAGTGAATGTGGTTTACTTTCCTGCTTTTTGGTTACTTTCTCGTTGGACGACTGGGTCTTGGGATCAGTCAAGTCGGTCCGGTTTCGTGTCCTATAAGGATTCGAGAACTAGGTCGTAACATCATGTGTGGCGGTGAATCTGTAACCCTAGACATTTTCCAAGCTTCTAGGCGGTTCCAAGAACCAGATTTCTTTGATGATTCAAATTCAGAAATAGAAAATATTGTGGAGGAAACTTTGCAAATTTCCCATTTAGGTTCCTGTTTTGCCATCAATATAGTTCCTAAATAATCCACTTCTTCTCACCCTTCCACCCTAACCACACATTCAGCTAACCCTCCAGCTGACCCTTTTACTCTCACCTCACCACTAACCCACAAAGTAGAAATTCTTTCGGAGCCGGGCCCACAATTGGAATTAAAACCTTTGCCCGACTTTCTTAAATATGTCTTCCTGGGTCCAAATTAGACCCTGCCCCTGATTATAAATTCTGGACTTACCAGGGCATAAGAGCACAAACTTCTCCAAGTTTTGAGTAAATATCGAAAAGCTATTGGCTGGTCCCTTTCTGATCTTAAGGGTATTCATCCGTCCTATTATACACATCGTATATATTTAGAGGATGATTCTCGCCCCTCTCGCCAACCGCAAAGGCGCTTGAACCCTCTTATGCAGGGGGTGGTAAAAAGGGAGATTATTAAGTGGCTTGATGCTAATATCATCTACCCCATTTCTGACAGCTCCTGGGTTAGTCCAACACAAGTTGTGCCAAAAAAGGCTGGACTAATAATTGTCACTAATGATAATGGGGAGAATATAGCCACTCGAACAACCTCTTCTTGGCACGTGTGTATTGATTACAGAAATTAAACACCGCCACCAAGAAGGACCATTTTCCGCTCCCCTTTATTGATCAAATCTTGGAGCGTTTAGCTGGACGAGATTTTTACTATTTTCTGGACGGTTATTCCGGCTATAATCAGGTAGCAGTTCATCTTGAGGACCAGGACAAAACAACTTTCACATGCCCCTTCGAAACCTTTGCTTTTCGAAGGATTCCCTTCGATCTTTGCAACGCACCTGCGACTTTTCAAAGGTGTATGCTTGCAATTTTTTCAGACCTAGTAGGTGAAGGCTTAGAAGTCTTTATGGATGACTTCTCTGTTTTTGGAGATTCTTTTGACCATTGTCTCAAGAACCTTGAAAGAACTCTCCAAAAATGCATAGAAGTCAATTTGGTCCTCAGTTGGGAAAAAAGTCATTTCATGGTCCAAGAGGGTATTATCTTGGGCCATGTTATTTCAAAACAAGGAATCACGGTAGATAAGCAAAAATAGATGCTATATCTAAGCTCCCACCACCCACTACTGTCAAACAAATCAAATCCTTTTTGGGTCATGTGGGTTTCTACCGTAGATTCATACAAAATTTTTCCCAAATCTCCAAGCCCTTAAGTCAGCTACTTATTAAAGACCAACCATTTGATTTTAATGATAAGTGCCTAGAGAGTTTTTTGAGGTTGAAGGAGGTTACTGAGGCACCAATTTTACAGGGACCTGATTGGAATAGTCCCTTTGAATTAATGACAGATGCCTTAGATTTTGTTGTAGGGGCTGTTCTAGGGCAAAGAATTGGCAAGAAGGCCGTTGTGATCTATTATGCTAGCAAAACTCTTGATGATGCACAACGGAATTGCATGATTACTGAAAATGAACTTCTTGCCATTGTATTTGCCTTAGAAAAATTTAGATCTTATCTTTTGGGGTCACATGTCACTGTATATACCGACCACTCAGCAATTAAATATTTGCTGACAAAGAAAGATGCGAAACCACGCCTTATTCGTTGGATTCTGCTGCTCCAAGAATTTGACCTGGAAATCAAGGATAAGGCAGGATCTCATAATGTAGTAGCCGACCATCTCTCTTGTCTTATGACGAATGACATAATGACCCCACCTGATCAGTTCCCTGGTGAAAACATTTTAGCTACTACTATCCTCCCGTGGTTTATGCCCATCGCAAACTATTTAACAACAGAACGAATCCCCGCTGATTGGCCAAAAACAAAATAGGATAAGTTCTTTACTGATATTAAATAGTATTTTTGGGAGGAGCCCAACCTTTTCCGCATTTGTGCCGATCAGGTCATTCAACGATGTGTACCTAATTCTGAAATCCATGATATTTTGACACATTGTCACTCAATGGCCTGTGGCGGACATTTTTCGGGCAAGAAAACTGCAGCTAAAATCCTTAATGCGGGATTCTATTGGCCCAGCTTGCACAAAGATGCTCATAACTTTGTTCGATCCTGTGTGCATTGCCAAAGCATCGGCAACATGACTCGGAAGGATATGATGCCCCTTAATCCTATTTTAGAGGTTGAAATTTTTGATGTTTGGGGCATCGACTTCATGGGACCGTTCATCAACTCTGGTGGGTATTTATATATACTAGTCACAGTCGACTATGTTTCCAAGTGGATAGAAGCAATACCCACCCGCACTAGTGATCACCGTGTGGTTGTCGAATTTCTTAAGAAAAATATTTTCTCAAGATTCGGCATACCAAAAGCCATTATCAGTGACGGAGGTTAATTTCACTCACTCACAATTCCGTCACCTTCTTTCTAAATATGGGGTTAATCATAAAATTTCCACACCTTACCACCCCTAAATAAATGGCCAGGTTGAAGTTTCTAACTGGGAAATTAAAAATATTTTACAAAAGACGGTTAGGCCCGATCGTAAAGATTGGTCCACCAAATTGGACAACGCTTTATGGGCCTACCATATCGCTTTTAAAACTTCGCTCAGCATGTCTCCCTTCCGTCTGATTTTTGGAAAGGCATGCCATCTCCCAGTAGAACTAGAACATAGGGCTTTTTGGGCAATAAAACAACTAAACATGGATTTATCTAACGTCGATATCCATAGAAAATTACAATTAACTGAATTGGAAGAATTATGTAATTTTTCCTATGAAAATGTGAGGATTTATAAAGACCGAACAAAGAAATTTCATGATAAATACATTGTTCGGAAACACTTTGACATTAATCAACACGTTTGGCTTTTTGATGCTCGATTACATCTTTTTCCTGGCAAATTAAAATCTAAAAGGACCAGCCCCTTTATTGTCCATAAAACTTATCCATATGGCGCTGTTGATCTGTTTGATCCTAAAACTAATACGACATTTCAAGTCAACGGCCAACGTTTAAAGCCCTATTTTGATCATATGCCGAATCTTTCGTCTGAATCTTTCAATTTCACTAAGCCAGCCACCTTTGATCACTAGTGCACACTACGCTTGGCTGAATGGTGTAAAAGATAGCACTGGATGGGAGGTAACCCATCATTTTTCCTACTTTCTTTTTTTTCTTTTTTTTTTAGGTTTTGACCATCCTAAACCTGACAGTACTTCATTTAAGGTGATCCATTTTTCCTCCTAATGCATGAGGACATTACATATCTTAAGCATGGGGGGTGTTTTTAAATTTTGACGATCAATTTAGGATTTTCAAAACCTATAAATATGCATTTTTCTTTAGTTATTTTACTTTCCTGCTTGCATACCCAAAAAAATAAACATGTTAAAAACATTTTCAGGAAAAATTTTGAAATTGGGACTAAGGTCGAAAAATTCACTTTTGGTACAATGGGATTTAATCTTTAACAAACTAGGGATGAGGATGTGGACCTGATCATTAGAATTTCAAGGTCTATTTTTAAACTAGATCAGATATCTTTCTCTAAAATTCCACCTGAACTCATGATAGTTCAGGTGACTTGATCCTCTTTTGTAATATGGAAAGTATCTGACTTAGTTTCTGATTCAAAAACTTACATTTCTTGAGGAGCTTCTTGTGTCAATTTTCACACACAAGTCAACGCTTAAAAACAGCTAAAAATTTGAAAAACTCCCTTGTTTGGACTTAGTAAAAGTCTGAAGCTGATCACTGGTTTGAGTTCCCACCGCCTAGAAGAAGGAAAAAGCCTCCTTTGAGGATGCGATGTCAACATGTTACTGCCTCGACACTGCTCCATATTTATATTTCATATCTTTAGATGGAGCATTAAAGTGCATTTTAGCAGCTTAAGTGTCTTGGACGGTGCTCTACCTATAGTGTTGGAGCAAGAGCTTGAGTTTGCTTGGAGCGCCCTTTTACACCGCATTGTGTTTTGGGGTTGTGAGCTCTTGGGTGGTGTCATGGACAGTGTTATCCCAAAGTACCGGCGCCAGAGCCCCCTCGAGGATTGGTAACAGGAATGATGATCCTGACACATCTGTTGTAAGACTAAGCTAAAAATAAGCATAGGGGAGAAAAATATATATATAAATAAACATGCCCCTATAAATGTTGGCTTTTCACAAGCACGGACACAAGGTTTTAAAGGATTTTGCAAGTTGCGAATCAGATTCAAGAGCCAGAAAAATCCCAAAAACAAAAATTTCAAGTCATCTGAATTAACAAAGGGTTAATTTGTGAATTTTATGGAGGATATATTGATCCCATTTTGTTTAATTTTTGGATCCAAATACAAATCCCGATGTTTATCTTTAACAAATCCCGTGCCTCCTGTGTTTAGATCAACCAAGGTCCCTTAATCTTTTTCTCCTCAAAAGTCAAAAAAATTAAATTTCCCAAAAATTCCATTTTGTAAAAATTAAAGTTTTGCTAAGAGACTAAAAGATAAGCATGGGGGTGTGATAAATGATAGTTTATCATCATTCTTATCCATTAAAACAAACCTAGCTCTTAGGAGTTTGCTCCGTAAATGGGTTTTTGGGTTGCATTTATGCATTAACTAGGTTAGGCATGCATTGCATTTTTTTTCTTGTTGTTTTAATATGTTTTTATGAGTGTTAGGGATGAATAGATATACAGATCCCTAAAACCCTAGCACTCAAGAAGGCAACTAGTGAAGGAGGAGCTCAGACTAGCTGGAACTCAGCTTGATCCAGCTTACCATAGCTAGAACCTAGCTCACTTGGACTAAGGTTAGCTCATCCTAGCTCCATTCAGCTAATCTCAGCTGAATGGCAGCTCAAGAGAGCTCATCTTAGCTCACCCTTGCTCAGGTCAGCTCAGATCCAACTCAACTTAGTTGAGTCTAGCCCATCTCAGCTCCCACTAATCCACAGAGAGCTCTAGCTAGCTCAGCTGAGTTGACTGGAGTTCACCCCAACTCAGATCCAACTACATCCAGCTCCACTCAACTCCAGCCAGCTGAAGAAGAATTCATCCCAGCTCAGGAAGCTCAAGTCTAACTCCCGAGGACTCAGCTTAGCTCAACTTGGTTGAGCTAAGCTACCTTAGCTATCTCAACCAGCTCAATCCTCCCCAGGAGCACCAAACCCAGCTCACCTCAACTCCATTCAACAGAAGCCAGCTCACTTTAGCTTGGCTTAGTAGCTAGCTGTTACAACCCGGTTCCCAAATCCTTATAGGACACGAGACCGGCTCGACTCGACTAATCCCAAGACTCAGTCGTCCAACAAGAAATAGCCAAAAAGCAGGAAAGTAAACCACATTCACTATGCTAAGTAACTAACAGTAAAAGAGTACAGCAGTAAAGGAAGTAAAAGCCGCTAATAGTACATATCACCACCACAATAGTAAAGCGAAAACAAGGTACAAAAATAGAAACGGTAACAATAGTATGAACTCACTAACAAAAAGGAGTACAACAGGAAACTAATGCTGCACTCGACTGGGCCCAGCACCCTCTGTAGCTGGCGACTTGGGCTACTCAACTCCTGGACCTGTAAAGGGGTACGGGAAAAACAGAGTCAGTGAACGCTGAGTAGAGTGGTAACCAAACTAACTAAAGCAGTAAAAGCTAATAGGTAATTTATCTTTTCCAATTATTTTATTTTACAAGTCATTCATTTTCACCCATTGGTTCACTTTTCAAATCTCTTTCTTGATCTCTCATGTTCATCATGGGAACGATCTTGATTGCAG
Organism: Thalassia testudinum; assembly: GCA_037157565.1. Classification (NCBI taxonomy): domain Eukaryota; kingdom Viridiplantae; phylum Streptophyta; class Magnoliopsida; order Alismatales; family Hydrocharitaceae; genus Thalassia; species Thalassia testudinum. The sequence goes on along the minus strand of JAZHRO010000058.1, from coordinate 8,450,238 downwards.
TCTTTTCCGAAGAGTAGAAGGCACACGTGGTGCTCTCCTGGCCAGGAGAGTCCCCCATGGTGATCCTGCACCTAGTCAACCACCCTGAGGTCACAGATAGATGTAGCGGTGACTACGACACGCACGATAAGTGCACGGGTAGCTACCCTGCTCTAGCACGTGGTCAGTCATTTCCACTAGTGGGTACGCCCAAAGTACAGTACGGAACAGTATAGGACCTAGCCCTCTCAGTAACAGGGGTCTAGCTCCTCAGAACCAAACAAGGGTCTCGCCCCTCCACAGTCCGCACACTCTCATCTGACTACCCCGACTTGCCCAGTGGGCCTAACAAGTCGGCGTAGGGTGGCTAGCTGAACCCCGGGCCCCGTGGGGTAGCTAGCTCTCTCCCTACACTAGTAGCTCTCCTAGGTACAGTGTACGCGAGGGCCAAAGAAGTCGGTGTAGAGTGGCCAATCCTAACCCCGGGTCCCAACCCAAGGGCAGCTAGCTCTGCTCTACACTAAACAGGGGACAGTCACTCTCCTTGGTATCACGTGCTCAAGGGCCAGCACACTCCCCGCTTACATTTCCAGATCCATTCCATTTATCCATAGGATCTCTACTCCTAATTCCCTGTAGGGTTCATGCTCATATTCCCCATGTTATTCCATACTAGGCTTCCTCATTCACATTTCCATTTTCAGATTTTACACATGTAGCTCGTATTTCCACAATTTCCATATACAACAAGAAATGTCCCAGGTATCTATCTAACTAGCACAGGCATTTCATGTTTCACAGGCAGCTCTTGTTTATTAACAGGTAGTTGTTCATATTTCGATTCATTCATTTAAGACTGCAATCTCAAACACGCATACAAACAGTGCAAGTACTTCTCGTCCTAGGATTCATGCCACATACTAGGTTTCTAGTTATACAGTTTCACATATGCATTCATGTTTTATAATTTAAAACATGGGAAACCACTCTACCAGACAATCCGGGAGCACTGGGGGCTCGAACGGTAGGCTCAGGTACCTCTGCAGGCCCTGAACACGCAATAGATCGAAGTCCTATACCAAGGGACATACGACAACGGAAAGTTCAAAATAATATATAAGGCTTTCTAACACATAGAAGAACTCGCAAGGAATCCATAGATATCTTGTTTGCATAAAACGGACCTCAAACGGACCCTAAACGGGTCAAAAATAAGACTGCAGACCTAAATCAGATGTCTGGCACAAGGTCCAGACATCTTAAAAGTAACCAGAGTCTCACCTCAAGTTCCTGCGTCGACTTTAGACGTCCAAAACCCCTATTTGACCATCTGGATCCAACTCCAGACGTTCGACCTCTCCTCCAGTCATCTGGAAGTGCTTCCGATCGTTTGGTAAGTTGTCTAGACGTCCGAAATGCATGGGAGGGCGTGCCCCATGCCTTCCCAAAGCTATCCCTGCATGCGATAGGTGAAACACCTATATTTAGCCATGCAAATCGTAGCTGTGCTGCGACTTGCATGGCTGTAACCGCAAGAGGAACGTACCTTCGCGAAGTCCTACTTTCAGACATCCGGTGTTGTAACCAAACGTCCAACCCGTCGTCTGGACGGCACGTCAGACGTCTGATTCTAGGAAAATCCCAAAACCAGAACTACCTCCTGCTCCTCTCGCCGTGCGCAGCCGTGGCCTCTCCTCCCCGTCTACAGCTTTGGCTGCAGCAAGGTGTCAGGGACGTCTCCCCCGATGCTCTCCTCCTCCCACACGCGTCACTCCAGCCGTGCATCCTCCAACGAGCTCCCACGAGCTCGCGAGCTCAAGCTATTCCTCCTCTCTTCACGCCGCCTCTCCTCCTCATCGCTCGCTCTCGTGCCCTCTCTCGCACTCTCCCTTTTCGCTGCAGTGGAAAGGAAGGAAGGAAGGTGGCTGTGGTGGAGTGGAGAAGAGAGGAAGGGGGGAAGAGGGCCTTATATAGAGGATGTGGCTAAGGTTCTGGTGGAGGAGAGAAGAGAGAGAGAGAAAAGAGTGCGACTGTCTGCGCGTAGCCAGCGTGCAGACCCAAAGTTACGTACAAAATTTTCAATTTTCAGACATTTGGGAAGGGGTCCAGACGTCTGACTGACAGTCCAGACATCTTAAAAGGCTCATAACAGAATGGGTCTTTACACTAGCAAAGAACTAGCAAGCTAAGCCAGCTAGAGTAGCCCCATGTTGACCTCTTCAGTAGCTGCTAGCTCCATTTCAGCTCCTGATTCTTCAGATCCAGCTCCTCCCTCCAAACCCTAGCTCCAACACCTCCTCCTCTACTCCACTATTAGCTTAGCTTAGCTTAGCTATGCTCCAGATCCCTTGGCTTTTACCACCTAAAAACCCTACCCAACAACTCCACCAACTAGCTCCACCTAAGCTCCACATAAGCTAACCCTACTTCCACCTCACCTTGGCGCCAACCTAGCCTACCCACTACCTCCAAAAGACACCACAAAGTGGCACCAAAACCACCCTAACTACACTCCTTATTGGCGCCACTTTTTCCCTCCAAAACCCCCTTCATCTCCACCACACATCTTCCCTTAAACCCATCTCCACCATCCACATAATCCCCCTTCTAGAAGCCTTCTTGGTGGCGCCAAAACCAAGGCATCTTTCCAAGGTTGGCGCCACCTTTAGGTGACACTTCACCACCATAACCACCACCTTCACACCCCCCTACTTGGCGCCAACTCTTCTTAGCCCTAGGATCACCTAACCACCTCCATCTTCCCATCTAAGCCATCCATCTCAAGGGTCACCTTAGCCCCTCATCCTACCCTATAAAAAGACCACCACCCACCACCTTACAATCCATCCTTGGATAGCAAATTTCCTTTCATATTCTACCTAAAGCCCATGCCCAAGAGAGAAGAAGAAGAAGATTAAGGGGATATTCTGTCCCCTTGGTGCCTTCCCCTCTTCCCTTCTCTCTTGTCTACGCCAGCCAAAGGAGGAGCCAAGCAAGGAAGACCTTGGAGGAGGTCTTGAAGGCCGTCCACGCCATCTTGGAGGAGAGCTTAAGGGTGGTGCACGCCCACCCTAGGAGGAAAGACTTGAGGTGGGGAGCATCTACCTTGGAGGAGCTTTCAAGGAACGAGAAGAAGGAGACCCTCTTTCCAAGCCAAGGAGCAGCTAGGCTTGGAGCAAGAAGATTCCCTTCTTCACTAGATTCTACAAGAGGATTTGTGTTTCTTCTATTGCTTTTATATTTTACATTTATAGTAGAAGCATTCGTCTACTTGTCTTTGTAAGAGAACACAAATTCTGCTAAATTAAATTGCCTTCTTTTTAATTTCTTGTTGTAATTGTTATTTTTGTTCTAGCACTTATTTTACTTCTACTCCCTAATTACTCTAGGCCTCCACTTGCTTAGAGTGAGCTTAGGTAGTGGACATTTTCATCTCTTAAGTTTTAGCTTAGCAATTTTAGGTGTTAGCACTTTTCCGTCACAATTTGCATTTTGCCCTCATTATTTCAAAACTAAAAAAAAAATTATATATTTAAAATACCAAAAAGAAAGCTGAGATTTATTTTCTAAGCAAGAGAGTTGAATTGCAAATCTGCCTCCCTGGACGACCCTAGATACTCCCCTATCTAGGAATATAAATTTAAAAGCGTATGCGAATTCATATGTTACAACGACATTAAAAACCATAATTACAAATCGCACGATTTTTCGCATCTGCCAAAATGCAGACCACCTCAAGCCCTTGCCTTATTCAAAGAAGGGTCTTTTTCTTCTTTTCTTTTTTTCTTTTTTTTTTTTTGGATTTTTGAGTTTAGGGTTTTGGAGCAGCTTTCTACGGCCACTCAACCCACCTAAGACTCAAAGAGAACCCTAAGTTCTAAGCATCTTTGTGTGAAATGTGATAGACTCACTGATCGGCGATTAGAACGGACTTCGAATTTCTACGCCCCTAAGTGACCTTGAAAAGAAATTCTGCCTAAAGGTGTGTCTATTTGACCGATAGCTTTCTCCCTACTTTTATTTTTATGAGGTCAATACAAGGGCGAACCCAGTGTATATCTCCTCGACTTATTCTACTTCTTCGCTTCTTCCTAAATGTTTCAGAATTTTACGTGCATTTCTTGAGTTGGGTTCTAGACATCCTACCAATGGGTTGTTACCCACGATAACTTGCCAGCCATACTCGTGTGATGAAGTGTGTCTTATTTCTTTTTCTTTTCTTTTCTCCTTTTCTATCTTTTTCTTTTCTTTTCAGATTTTCTTTTTCAAGTAGGTGGCTTCCCTGATCTAAGATTTACCTGAAGGCAGCAAGAAAAGAATGGTCGTGTGATTAGACTCTGGACAACCTACCAATAGGCTATTACCCACGATAACTTGCCAACCATACCACCCTAGAAGGTTCATTAGCTACCCAATTTCTGTAAAATCATCAAAAAGCGAGTCAGTGCAAATAGTGTGTAGATTCTTAGACTTAAAATTCCCTCAAATCAGAGGGCGAGTTGATAAGTCGTGTACTTATCACCCCAACTTATTTAACCAATTAAAATATGAATTTTGAATGGCGAGGACTCAAGAAACAAGTCCACATTTTTGTGGACACCCGGGTTGATTAAGCCCAAAGACCTGAAGGGTCTAAGTGTTCAAATCATATAGTTTTATTCTTTAAGATTGAAAATTTTCTAAAGCCCAAGTTCTCTTTCCTAATTCAACTTTTTTTAAAATAAATAAAAAGAAAATAAAAAGAATCTACGGAGCTAATGAAATAATTCAATGATGAAATCCACCCCCCCATGCCTATTTAATGCAATGTCCTCATTGTATTAAAAAGACATGAAACATAGTGAAGTAGAGTAGAAAGTACCTGAATTGTGTGAATAACAGGTCCACTCTGAGATGAAAAGAAATTGTATACGTGCTGAATTTAATACCTTCAGCTAGGCACACTATATAAAGAAGAAGAAAAAAAGAATTCACAGGTGTAGGTTGATGAGAACCTCGTCACAAACCCTAAACTAGCACCATTTAACCCTAATATGCAAGAAAAAGCTCTTACAAAACTATAGAAAGGCTTGGCTCAGAGAGATTCTGAGTTTGCAAAGAAAATAGAAACTAAGGGGTAAAAATGCAATTTCACCAATCCGATCTGAAAATAGGGTAACTCAGGGTCCAAACATAGGTCAAAACAACCTAATAAGAAGAAAAGTGGGATGAGATGACTCAATAAGGGCTACAGCAACTCGAAGGAATTAAATGACATCCTGTAACCCTAAAAACAAACCCACTTCAATTCACGTGGTTTGAGGCAAGGTAAAAATCAACTAAACCCTATAAAATTCATAGAAAAATAATCTCTAGGGTTTAGGACTTTCAATTTGGCCTTAGGAACCCATTTTGACCTACATTGAGAACCATGCCCAATTAACAACTTAATTTAGGTTTTTACATAAATTGACCAGCCAGACAAGGTTTAATCTAGAAATAAAATTCACCATCATAATCCTTAGGTCCTAATTAGTCATGTATAAAAACTTGGGCCTAAGAAGAAACCTTCTTGACCAACTTTACACTTTGGTCCTCATATATTTACTTTTTGGCCCTCAACTTTTGAACCCTCACATTTTGACCCCTAACTCTCCTTCGTTCTTTGCATTTAGGTCCCTCCTGCAAAACCTGAGCAGCGCCATGCTCCGGCGACCTTGCGCGGAGCATGGCGCCGCGTAGGGTGAGGGAGGGGCCCTGGCAAGTCAATGGGGGGTACCCTGCGTCGTCAGCCACCGCAGGGACACCCCCCTGAGTGCTGCGACTGCCCATACCGCCCGTGCGAACGCACGGACGGTATGGGTCTCCACTTCCGGCGTCCTCCGGCGAGGGAGACACGTCGTCTCCCTCCGCCCTCCACTCTGATTCTGCCCCTATAAATACCCCCGTCGCTCCGCCGTTTTCAGGGAGCTCGGATCTGACGGAGACACCCCCTCAATTCCTCCCTTCCCACTTCGACAGACGTCCCCTTGCTCCGGCGGCCTCTCCTCCTCCTCCTCGTCGCCCTGCCGCACTACCAGCAACAGGGTTACCTTCCCTCGATCTTTCCGCGCCACGCCGCACCCAGCTGGCGCCTCTCCGGCCCTCTCCTCGCCGCCGCCCCTTCCTCTGGGCAATTTCTTCTCCGGTGACAGTCGATACGACTGTCGCCTGCGCCAACCCCTCTTTGTCCAGCTTAGTAGGTAAACTTCTCCTCTTCCTCCCCTCTTTCTTTTCCATACTGAAAGCCCTTACTGTCGCCACCGATTTCCCACCGATCACCCTCACCTTCTCCACCTCCGGCCAAACTCCGGCGAACCGCTCCCATCGCTCCAGCACCCCACACGGCTCGCCGACCTGTGCATAACCTCCGCCTCCTCACCCTGCTCCTCTTCCGCCCCTCCACTTCCCACCAAACGCCCTCTGCAGATCCACCAAACACACCCACTTCTCCGCCCGCAGTTTGACCTAGGGCGACCCTTTTGCTCCACCACACCCACTGCAGACCCTCCGACCACCTTCGTCGTGCCACGGCGAAGGTTCTCCGCATATCTGATTAGGCCGAGAGGCCTTGCTTCTGTGAACAGGTGTTGCGCCCGCCATCGCCATTGCTGAGCAGCGAAGCTCCTTCGACCTGCTGCTCCAGGCAACACCACGTCCAGGTAAGACTCCCAGGCTTCGCGGGGTAGCTTCGCAAAGTGTCAGGCTGTAGTTCGGGCGAAGCCCTCGCCCGAAGCCCTCGCGCGAAGTTCGGCTGCCGCTGCTTCCTCTGCGCAGGTGCTCACATTGGGGTGGGACATTTAGTCCCACCTCGGAAGGCTTCGAAGAGGAGCGCCGATATAATTTGAAAAAGTGTTGTAGGCTTATCGCCTCAGCACACGGGGTGAGGTCCCTCTCACACCGCTTCACCCGGCCCGTCCGCGAGCTCATCACGCGGATCCGACCGACCCGACCCGACTTGACTGGCACTCCTCGCCCACCACCGCACGTCGGTGGGCCTGGACCCGGGCGCGACTCGTACCCGATTACCCGGTTGCTCTGGGAGAGCTGTCCTAAGAGCGAATTCAGAGAGAGAGAGAGAGACGCGGGGAGAGGGTAGAGTAGGTTTTTCCCTCTGATGCTGAACTCTTGAGCGTGCAGGCACAGGTGAAGAAGAAGGGCTGCGGAAGAAAAAGAACTGAAGCGACACTGTAGCATCCGCGGGTTAAGTCGTCTGATTGGAAAATCAGACGACGTCCTGAAGACAGGTGAAGACAAAGAATAAAAGAAGAGAGAAGGAGCAGCCAAGTGAAGAAACAGAAAGCAGAAGAAGAAGAAGAGAAGCAAGAAGCAAGAAGCAAGAAAAGAAGAAGGTCTGAAGAAAAAGAAAGAAAACAAGGAAGAACAGAAGACAGAAGAAGAAGAGCACGGGGGGGGAGATCTGAAGAAAGCAGAAGAAGAAGAACAAGAACAAGAAGAAGAACAAGAAGAACAAAAGCCAAAGAGGAGAGAAGACAAAGAGGAAGAAAGAAGAGAAGAATAAGAAGCCAAACTTTCATCTCTCTCTCGCTCTCTCTCTTTATTTTTGTAATAGAACTTGTATATCTCTAGAATACGACTTGCTCCCTGAGTTCGACCTCGGGAACTCTTTTATTTTCCGAGTAAAAAAAAAATATATCTGTAATAATGGCAATAACTAGCTGTACTACAACTCTATTTCTATAACAAAAGCTAGTCACAACGCCGTTATCACTTTGGCGCCGTTGCCGGGGAGCAACGGCTATTTTAGAGGTAGACATTTCTGTTTCTTTTTAGTTCTAATAATCTCCTCTCTTTTGTGCAGCTACAGGAAATCAAGAAGACAAGCAACCGCACAACAACCACTCCGAGGACAGGTAAATTTTTTCCTTTTTTTTATTTTTTTTCCTCTCGCTATTAACCCCTAAACTCTAAAGAGGAAGAAAAAAAAAAAAACAAGCAATATAGGGCTAACCTATCTTCTATACTTAGTAAACCATAAGAAGTTGCATGTTTTCAACCCATTATTCCTGCACACTATTAAGGATATTTACGGGCTAACACATTCTTGCTTGAGCCCTAATTACCCACCAAAGAACTAACTGGACCAAGTAGAGCCAACATAAGATTCAACATTAGGGTTTTAGAGACACACTACTTAAATCAAGAATGGAGAAAATCCAAAAGAAGTGTGCCTAGACCATTGATTGAACACACTTATTCAGAGAAACCCTAAACAATTGGCTCTCTAAACACTTGAACCCAAAAAAAGAAAGGACCCAAAAGCTCTCAAAGGAACAAGAGGTAAAATTGACCCCTCGGGTCAACCAACCTTAAAATTAGGTCACTTTCTCACTCAAAATACCTAAGAGTTCAAGTATAACTTTAAGCACCCTGATCTTAAAACAAAATTGGTAGACTTAAGAGGTCAAGATCCCCATTCTGGTCTACCTGGAACCGCAGTGACAAGAGAGGTCGGGTGGGGGAAACCCTGTAACCCGTGGGGACGCTCTACCGTGTAGGGGTCTTTGCGGGACTCTCCCTCTCTGGCTGCCCAGGTAATTCTCAGGTGGTCAATCTTTCTGATCAAGGGGTCCATCTACCCCACACCTCTATAGTCACCCAACACATTTTTGGGTGTCTTGATTGGGTCCAGCACCTTCTAAACTCATCTCTTCCAACAGTGCATGTACGGTAGGAGGTCCTTAAGACCACCCTTAAGACCTCCTTTAGAAATTCACTCTCGTCAAGGCCAAGCCTCGACGCCCGTGTTTGTGCAGCAACCCCCTCACATTATTCTCTCTTCTGATTCAGAACCAAGTTCTTCTTCTTCCCTATCATGGCTCAGCCAGTTGAGGAAGAAAACAATCTGGAGCACCAGCTCCAGCGACTCAACGACCTCTTCCAAAACTTTGTGCACCCACCGCAGCATCCCATGATGTGGGACTATTATAATCCTGCTGCGGTGGCCATCGAGCCTCGAGTCAGAATCCCGACTGGGGGACCTGACTCTGAATTAAAGCCGAATATGATTCATGCTATACCTAAATTCCATGGGCTTAATTCTGAAGATCCCTTCCAGCACATCAAACAGCTAAAGTATCTGGCCCAAACTTTCGGGTCAGACGCACAAAATCGGGATACTCTTCTCATGAAGATGTTCTCCTTTTCTCTTATGGACAAGGCCGTCCATTGGTATCAAACTCAGACCCGGCCGATCAACAATTGGGAAGAACTTCAATCCGAGTTCCTAAAAAAGTTTTTCCCTGTTGGACGGACCAACGCCTTGCGCCATCAGATTACACATTTCACCCAACAAACAGGGGAACCTCTCCATGAGGCATGGGATCGTTTTCAGGATCTCATGAGAAAGTGCCCCCATCACGGAGTTCCTAAATGGGAACAGGTCCAATCTTTTTACCAGGGACTCCGTGAGGACATCCGTCTTTTCGTCAATGCAACCTGCGGAGGAAATATCATGGGTCAACATGAAGACACCGTGTGGGAGATTCTCGAAAACATGTGGGAGAACTCCATCAATAATGACTCCATGGGATTATTCGACAGGATGAATACCCACGCAGCGACGAATCTCAGGGGAGCACACCAGACGCAGGGCCTGTCCGCATCAGTCGACTTGGAGTTAATGGCCAGTCGATTGGACAAGGTCTCGATTATCGAAAAGAAGGTGGATGAGCTGACTCATCATCTGCAGCGAGCCACCTCTGCGCATAACCCTTTCGCACAGCCTCCTTCCACAAGGGAAACTGTGCAAAACATTCTCCATCGATCTTCTCCTAGGATGGACCCATCATCCGAATCTTTGCCCGGAGGTCCTTTCGATTCCTTCTACACCTGCCAAGGGAATTCCATTCCCTCTTTCTCTAACCCTCTGGAGGTTCCTCAGACCTGCGAGGACCTCAACGCCATCCAGAACGACCCGTTCTCCAACACCTATAATCCTGGATGGCGAAACCATCCTAACTTTCAGTGGGCGGGAAATTCCCAAACCCAAAGACCATCCTTCCAACCCCGCCCACAACCTCTTCGTCCTTACCAGCCGCCTCAGCCTCGGCCCAACCATACTTACCCATCTGGGCCGAATCAAGATCAAATGTCCCTTATCATTCAGACCCTGGCTAACATTCAAAGAATGAATGCGGCTATCCAAAAACAACATAAGGACGAACTTACAGAGGTCCGAAACCAATTGACCCAGTTGGCAAACTTTCGCCAGCCAGGTACTCTTCCTTCCCAACCTCTGCCTAATCCTAATAACGTGCCAACCCAGCGGCGCGTTATGAACCCAAACCCGGGCCATGCCCATATGATTTATCAGGCCCCCTCTGTTCCTTCACCTGACGGGATAGAGGCCTCCACTTCCTTTGCAGGTTACCAGCAGCAAGCTATCTTACCCAATCCCAACCAAAACCAGGCAGGACTTAATTCCGTAACAACTCGTAGTGGCAAGGAAACCCAAGACCCACCTCATCCAAACCACTCCAAGCCTAAGACAGTAATCCAGGATGTCCCCACCCTTATCCCAGATCCACAACCTGGACCTATCCTAGAAGAACCACCCAAGATCCCGTTTCCCGAGGCCTTGACCAAGGGAAAGAAGACTACCAAACCCGTGGCTCCTGAGGAGGACCTGGTCAAGCTCTTTGAGCAGGTCCACATAAACATCCCTTTGATGGATGCAATCCGCCACGTACCAGCTTACGCACGATTTTTAAAGAATGTGTGTACACCCCAGCGTAAGCCGCGAACCAAGGGTGGGAGTCCAATTGTTCTGTCAGAGCAAGCCAGCTCTGTAATCCTCAGTAAACTCCCACCCAAGGCAAAAGATCCTGGTACTCCCCTGATTTCCTGCAAGATAGGTGACACCCAATTTGACAGAGCTTTGCTAGACTTAGGTGCATCCATAAACCTGATACCCACATCCTTACTTGACCATCTCGAAGAATCTGAGCTAAAACCAATCGAGGTGACATTACAATAACAGATCGATCTATAAAGTCACCAAAAGGGATCCTCGAGGATGTTATCGTAAGAGTGCGGGATTTCTATTTCCCAGTGGACTTTATAGTCTTAGATATGGATGCGCCTAAAAATCCTAGGGATACACCAATCATTCTAGGGAGACCTTTCTTGGCTACTGCTAGAGCCAACATCAGCTGTGAGGAGGGCCAAATAGAGCTTAAATTTGGAGATCAAACCTTAAAAATTGATATATTTAAGGCCCAACAAGGAATTAATTGCGGTGTCATCGAACAGATTTGTGACGTTAGGATTTTGGTTGATGAATCACACCTCCAGAATGACTCGATTATGCCTCATCAACCACAGAAGGATCTTGACCCGCAAACGGAGGAGTTGAATCCAGATAGAAACAACCCAGTAACTCCTACCCTTGAACCTCACATCTACACTGAACCACCAGCTGCTGCTGATAATCCTATCCTCGAGTTAAAGCCTCTTCCTGCTCACTTGAAATACATCTTTTTGGGTTTCAATCAGACCCTCCCTGTGATTATCAATTCCAACCTCAATCCCGAACAGGAATCCCGTCTGATTGCTGTCCTCCAGCAACATCGCAGAGCCATCGGGTGGACTCTCGATGATTTGACTGGAATAAGCCCCTCTTATTGTACTCATCATATCTATTCAGAAGAGGGCGCACGACCTTCTCGTGAAATGCAGAGACGTTTAAACCCTAATCTGCAGGAGGTCGTGAAAAAGGAGATCATAAAGTGGTTAGATGCCGGGATCATCTACCCGATCTCCGATAGTCGTTGGGTGAGCCCAATTCAGGTTGTGCCTAAGAAGGCAGGACTCACCACCATAATGACTGAAATCGGAGAAATCATTCCTACCCGATTAGCCAATGCGTGGAGAGTCTGTATAGATTACCGCCGACTCAATTCCTCCACGAAGAAGGATCATTTCCCACTACCCTTCATTGATCAAATTCTCGAGAAACTAGCGGGAAATAGGTTTTTCTGCTTTCTTGATGGGTACTCCGGTTATAACCAGGTGGCAATCCATCCTGAGGACCAAGAAAAGACCACGTTCACCTGCCCCTTCGGAACGTACGCTTTCCGAAGGATGCCTTTCGGTCTTTGCAATGCACCTGCTACCTTTCAGCGTTGCATGCTTGCCATATTCTCAGATATGGTAGGTGATTTCCTGGAAGTCTTCATGAATGACTTTTCAGTCTTTGGAGAATCTTTTGATGATTGCCTCCAACACTTGGTCCAGATACTTAGGCGATGCATTGAGGTGAACTTGGTTCTTTCCTGGGAAAAGAGCCATTTCATGGTGCCTGAGGGAATTGTCCTGGGACACTCAATTTCAGAAAAAGGCATCCAGGTGGATCGAGCTAAGGTTGATCTGATTTCTCGCCTTCCTGTACCTAGCTCGATCAGGGATGTCTGTTCCTTTTTAGGGCACGTCGATTTTTACCGTCGTTTCATTCCAGATTTCTCGAAAATCACGCGGCCCTTGACTTCTCTTCTCTCTAAGGATGTACCCTTCGAAATCTCCAAGGAATGCACACTAGCCTTTGAGAACCTGTGTGACCGAGTCACCCAGGCACCTATCCTACAATCCCCTGATTGGTCTCAACCCTTTGAGATCATGTGCAATGCATCTGATTTCGCTGTAGGAGCAGTCCTGGGGCAGAAAGCTGACGGGAAACCCGTGGTTATATACTACGCTAGCAAGACACTTGACGAGGCTCAGCGTAACTATACGGTTACAGAGAAAGAGCTGCTAGCCGTAGTATTTGCCCTTGAAAAATTCCGATCGTATCTTCTGGGTTACCATGTCATCATTTACTCGGATCACACGGCTGTAAGGCATCTCCTTGCCAAGAAGGACGCGAAGCCTCGACTAATCCGTTGGATCTTGCTGTTGCAAGAATTCGATCTTGAAATTCGCGACAAGGCGGGAAGGCAGAATGTGGTAGCCGACCATCTGTCCCGTCTTCCTTCTGAGATCATCGACCCTTCCGGACCCATCACGGAACATTTTCCTGATGAGCACCTGCTTTCTGTTGGTACTAAATTTCCATGGTTTGCTGATATAGTAAACTACTTGGCATCTCATCAGACACCGTCTGATTGGCCTAAGGCCAAGAAAGACAAATTGCGTTCTGATTCCAAGTATTACATTTGGGAAGACCCGTACCTTTTCCGCATAGGTGCTGATCAAATTATTCGGAGATGCGTCCCGGAAGAGGAAATCAGCAATATCCTATCTTTCTGCCATGACCAGGCATGCGGTGGCCATTTCTCAGGGCATAAAACAGCATCCAAAATCCTCCAGTGTGGCTTCTACTGGCCTACACTTTTCAAAGACGCATACAATCACTGCAAGGCATGCAGTCGTTGTCAGACTTTGGGCAACATGAACCATCGTGACATGATGCCTTTGCAGCCGATTCTCGTATGCGAAATCTTCGATGTATGGGGGATTGATTTTATGGGCCCCTTTCCGGTTTCGGATGGTTTTAAGTACATTCTGCTTGCGGTGGACTACGTGTCCAAATGGATCGAAGCCATACCGACCCGAACCTGCAATCACAAGATTGTTCTTAAGTTCATACATCAAAACATTTTCTCAAGGTTCGGGATTCCCTGTGCTATAATCTCTGATGGGGGGACCCATTTTACAAATGCTCAATTTAGGTCACTGATGGCCAAATTTGGGGTGTCTCAACTAATCTCTACTCCTTACCACCCCCAATAAAATGGCCTAGCTGAGCTGTCAAATCGGGAGATCAAGAAAATCCTGCAAGTCACTGTTCGGCCTGACAGGAAGGACTGGTCGTCCTGACTTCCGGAAGCATTGTGGGCCTATAGGACCGCCCACAAGACCCAATTGGGCATGTCTCCCTTTAGACTGGTGTACGGAAAGGCGTGTCACCTTCCCGTAGAACTGGAGCATAAAGCCTATTGGGCAGTACGGAACTGTAATCTAGATCTTTCCAAGGCTGGAACCCACAGAAAACTCCAAATCAGCGAGATCGATGAATTACGCCTAGACGCGTACGAGAACTCGCGAATCTACAAGGAGCGGGTTAAAGCCTTCCATGACAAGCATATCTCGAGAAAGATCTTTCATCCTGGTCAAAAGGTCCTACTCTTTGATGCCCGACTTAAACTTTTCCCGGGGAAACTGAGGTCCAAGTGGGTCGGACCATATTTAGTCCGACAGGTTTTTGGAAATGGAGCAATTGAAATCAGTCCACTCAGCCATGATTCCGAACCTTTCATCGTGAACAGTCAGAGACTCAAACCGTTCATTGATGTGACTTCTACTGATTCGGCTGAATCATCCCTCATCCTCCATTCCCCTTGAGCTTACTGCGCCTGGCCGATGGCGTAAAACTCAATGCTTAACGGGAGGCAGCCTGTCATTCCTTGAAAATCTAAAACCTTTTTCTGACACCATTGTGCACTTAAGGTTCACCCTTCAAGACAGCCGACTCCACCTCAGATGCTTGCATCTGAGATTAGAAATCGTCCGCAAAATTCATCCTGACCCATTCACTCACAAAAACAACTGTCTTAAGGAATGAACTAAGTAAATAAAAACCCCTAAAATCACAATGAGGACATTGCAAACCTTAGGCATGGGGGGGTATGAAAGTGCAAAACGTGTAAGAAAAGGTTTCAAACAAAAAATTCACATATGCCAAAAACACCATAAAAATTAAAAAAATTTTCGAAAAAATAAGAGAATAAGAGGAGAAAGGAAATTTTGGGATGTGGGAGGAGAAAAGAAACAAAAGGATAAAAGGAGCACAAATATGAAAAAAAAAAAAAAAAAAGGTGATAGTCATCAGTAAGGAACTAAGGAATTGACCTAAGTTCTAGACCTCACTCATAGAAAAAAATTTTTGAAAAGTGCACAATAAGATTAGTAAGAACGCAAACCTTAGGCATTCTTGATAGACTCTTAGTACCCATTAAGATCTAGACAATCCTCAAGAGGTTGAGGAAAATGAAAAGCTTAAGTACTAGGTCTAAGGCTTAGGGAGTATTTGACCTCGCTAACTAACTTCTGGTTTACGGGACTCAGTAACCTAAGCACCCCAACCCCACACACTTCCTGGTTCAGTAAGCATAAAAAAATCAAAATCACGCAAAAGCGTCATTCTGAAAAGTACACCTAGAATAGGAGCGGCCGATCAACACAAGTTGATTTAGACGAGTTCCCAGCGCAGAGAGGCGGGAAATCCCCTCAAAGATGCGTAACAAAATATCATCTCCTCGGTGCTTGTCTCTTAGGATATTCACATATCCTACTGGGGGCATGTAAGCACCCTGCTGGTTCAGATTCCATGGATGGCATTATCACGAAGTGTCAACTGCCAGGGTCTGAACGCGGCCACGGAACACCATGGATGGGATTATCTCTAAATCTCAATAGCCAGGGTTCTGGGGGTTGCCATGGGCGGTGCTATCTCGAAGCATCGATCGCCAGGAACCCTTGAGGATTGATGATGGGAGCAATGAATCTGATACAGACCGTGTTGAAAAGCCAATCCTAGGCTAGAACTAAAAAGAAAAAGAGAGAGAAAACTCTCCGAACAGAAAAACTTTCTATCTCTCTCTTATAAAACGCACTGCGAACTGAACTAGGGCTAAAATCATTTCAAGCACGAGTGCTTTAACTACAAAGTCCAATAAACCTTAGGTTAGTTCTTGTGGGTCTTAAAAACCTTTGCTAAGGACTGAGGCTGAGGCTAGACAGATTTGGATCTTGATTGGTACTAGAGTACCTTTTAAGCCTATGGTCAGCATTCTAACCTAATCTAGGTTCAAAAGAAAAGGCACTTACCTGAAGTTGTTAAGAATATCATGGTCTAGAACAAAGGTTAAAACCTTAAGTTTTTGCTAAGGGACTAGCAAAAGCTAGGCATGGGGGTGTGATGAGAACCTCGTCACAAACCCTAAACTAGTACCATTTAACCCTAATATGCAAGAAAAAGCTCCTACAAAACTCTAGAAAGGCTTGGCCCAGAGAGATTCTGAGTTTACAAAGAAAATAGAAACTAAGGGGTAAAAATGCAATTTCACCAATCCGATCTGAAAATAGGGTAACTCAGGGTCTAAACATAGGTCAAAACAACCTAATAAGAATAAAAGTGGGATGAGATGACTCAATAAGGGCTACAGCAACTCCAAGGAATTAAATGACATCCTGTAACCCTAAAAACAAACTCACTTCAATTCACGTGGTTCGAGGCAAGGTAAAAATCAACTAAACCCTCTAAAATTCATAGAAAAATAATCTCCAAGGTTTAGGACTTTCAATTTGGCCTTAGGAACCCATTTTGACCTACATTAAGAACCATGCCCAATTAACAACTTAATTTGGGTTTTTGCGTAAATTGACCAATCATACAAGGTTTAATATAGAAATAAAATTCACCATCAGAATCCTTAGGTCCTAATTAGTCATGTATAAAAACTTGGGCCTAAGAAGAAACCTTCTTGACCAATTTTACACTTTGGTCCTCATATATTTACTTTTTGACCCTCAACTTTTGAACCCTCACATTTTGGCCCCTAACTCTCCTTCGTTCTTTACGTTTAGGTCCCTCCTGCAAAACCTGAGCAGCGCCATGCTCCGGCGACCTTGCGCGGAGCATGGCGCCGCGCAGGGTGAGGGAGGGGCCCTGGCAAGTCAATGGGGGGTACCCTACGTCGTCAGCCACCGAAGGGACACCCCCCTGAGTACTGCGACCGCCCATACCGCCCGTGCGAACGCACGGACGGTATGGGTCTCCACTTCCGGCGTCCTCCGGCCAGGGAGACACGTCGTCTCCCTCCGCCCTCCTCTCTGATTCTGCCCCTATAAATACCCCCGTCGCTCCGCCGTTTTCAGGGAGCTCGGATCTGACGGAGACACCCCCTCAATTCCTCCCTTCCCACTCCGACAGACGCCGCCTTGCTCCGGTGGCCTCTCCTCCTCCTCCTCGTCGCCCTTCCGCACTACCAGCAGCAGGGTTACCTTCCCTCGATCTTTCCGCGCCACGCCGCACCCAGTTGGAGCCTCTCCGGCCCTCTCCTCGCCGCCGCCCCTTCCTCTGGGCAATTTCTTCTCCGGCGACAGTCGATACGACTGTCGCCTGCGCCAACCCCTCTTCGTCCAGCTTAGTAGGTAAACTTCTCCTCTTCCTCCCCTCTTTCTTTTCCATACTGAAAGCCCTTACTGTCGCCACCGATTTCCCACCGATCACCTCACCTTCTCCACCTCCGGCCAAACTCCAGCGAACCGCTCCCATCGCTCCAGCACCCCACACGGCTCGCCGACCTGTGCATAACCTCCACCTCCTCACCCTGATCCTCTTCCGCCCCTCCACTTCCCACCAAACGCCCTCTGCAGATCCACCAAACACACCCACTTCTCCGCCCGCAGTTTGACCTAGGGCGACCCTTTTGCTCCACCACACCCACTGCAGACCCTCCGACCACCTTCGCCGTGCCACGGCGAAGGTTCTCCGCATATCTGATTAGGCCGAGAGGCCGTGCTTCTGTGAACAGGTGTTGCGCCCGCCATCGCCATTGCTGAGCAGCGAAGCTCCTTCGACCTGCTGCTCCAGGCAACACCACGCCCAGGTCAGACTCCCAGGCTTCGTGGGGTAGCTTCGCGAAGTGTCAGGCTGCAGTTCGGGCGAAGCCCTCGCCCGAAGCCCTTGCGCGAAGTTCGGCTGCCGCTGCTTCCTCTGCGCAGGCGCTCACATTGGGGTGGGACATTTAGTCCCACCTCGGAAGGCTTCGAAGAGGAGCGCCGATATAAGTTGAAAAAGTGTTGTAGGCTTATCGCCTCAGCACACGGGGTGAGGTCCCTCTCACACCGCTTCACCCGGCCCGTCTGCGAGCTCATCACGCGGATCCGACCGACTCGACCCGACTTGACTGGCACTCCTCGCCCACCACCGCACGCCGGTGGGCCTGGACCCGGGCGCGACTCGTACCCGATTACCCAGTTGCTCTGGGAGAGCTGTCCTAAGAACGAATTCAGAGAGAGAGAGACGCGGGGAGAGGGTAGAGTAGGTTTTGCCCTCTGATGCTGAACTCTTGAGCGTGCAGGCACAGGTGAAGAAGAAGAAGGGCTGCGGAAGAAAAAGAACTGAGGTGGCACTGTAGCATCCGTGGGTTAAGTCGTCTGATTGGAAAATCAGACGACGTCCAGAAGACAGGTGAAGACAAAGAAGAAAAGAAGAGAGAAGGAGCAGCCAAGTGAAGAAACAGAAAGCAGAAGAAGAAGAGAAGCAAGAAGCAAGAAGCAAGAAAAGAAGAAGAAGATCTGAAGAAAAAGAAAGAAAACAAGGAAGAACAGAAGACAGAAGAAGAAGAGAACGGGGGGGGAGATCTGAAGAAAGCAGAAGAAGAACAGGAAGAACAAAAGCCAAAGAGGAGAGAAGACAAAGAGGAAGAAAGAAGAGAAGAAGAAGAAGCCAAACTTTCATCTCTCTCTCGCTCTCTCTCTTTATTTTTGTAATAGAACTTGTATATCTCTAGAATACGACTTGCTCCCTGAGTTCGACCTCGGGAACTCTTTTATTTTCTGAGTAAAAAAAATATATATCTGTAATAATGGCAATAACTAGCTGTACTACAATGCTATTTTTATAACAAAAGCTAGTCACAACGCCGTTATCATAGGTCATCATCAAAATAAGAAAATATAGCTTTCGATCTGCCAGGGGAAGATGTCCACAGATGTGGACCAGATTGTGATGCAAAACCATACCCTGTGGTCGAGTATATCTAAGGTTTTGGATAAAAATTATCCAAAACCTGAGATCAGTATGCAAGCGAGGACGGGCCTGCGATTTGTGAGGATGCAACCTAAGACCAAAAAGTCAGGTTACAGAGAAATTAAGCTCAAAAGGATAATCAATGAATGTACGCTTGGGTTGGACATCCTCTGAATCAAAGATGTCATAAGGGTCCTGGTAGAGAGTTGGTAGTTTCAGATAAATAGGAACCCTTAGACTCAATCTTCTGCTTCCTCCAGAATTAACTTCCCAAAGCTTCATTTCCCACTTCCTATCGTCTGCAATCAGTATTTCAAATTTCGGGACCTCATGCATGTTAATCACCCCATCTGAAATTTCCAAGTCTAAAAGATGCGACTAAATTAGAATTGACTTGGGTCTAGTGATCTCAAAATCAAATTCATCAGTAAACTCTATGGGATGTGATTGAGGATCGGGGCTATGAATTGAATCCTTCAGAAAGTGAGGATCTAAATCCTCCATGCGAGCCCCAATAGGATCAATTTCCTCAGTTATTGGGCCACCATATGATTCATCGAATTCCTCAAGCCCAGTCGTCTCACAGAAATCGTGTGTTGTAAACTCATGTGAGACTTTGCATAATGATTCTTCACCTTCAAAATCAAAAAAATCTAAATCCACATTAATGTATGTCTCAAAATCATCAATCACTTTTTGATCCATGGAGACATACGTTTCCTCGTACCCTGGCTCAGGGATCTCAGGTGAAGAAATCAATTCATCCTTAATTGGTTGCTCTAGACCAATCTGGTCAATCTCGATCTCGTAACACGTGTCCCCCCCAACAGGTGCCTGAGCGGGTTCTGACATTGGCTCTCCTGAAGGGGGTTCATCCTGGGAATCATCCCAAGATTGAACTAAAGCGACCACAAATCTCATCCTCAATTTCGATAACTTCCCAAGTAAAAACTCACCCGAGTCCTTATCCTTAACATCCTGGAGCCACTCCAACAAATACTTGTTTAGATCATCCATGATTTCAATCAGTGGCTCCAATTCTTTAGTGCAAGGTGTTGGCTGAGCTTCTAAAGATTGTATAGTATTCCTCAAGTTAGCCAACACCTTCTCTTGGACCTGGTTAACCTGAACCAAATGTTTTGGTTCAGGGTTCGATGGGCTTGCATTCAGTGCAGGGGAGTTAACGAATTGAGGTTCTTGATACCCTCCCTGATAATAGGTCATTTCAGGTTGTTCAAATAGGGGTGATGGCCTATACGAAGTATAATCTGGGGAAGGGTAGGGATCGGCATATCCTTCTTGATTGTAGATCATATTAGGTTGTCCAAATGAGGGTGGTGATCTATAATCAATGTAGCTTAGAGAAGGATAAAAATCAAGATCATGGTGTCCAGGGTTAGCTCCTGAACACGGAGGTCTGGAACTATACTCCTAATTAGGATTATCCCAACTAGAAGATGGATCAGAATAAGTTTGGTTGGAATAATAATCATTTTGGGAATAAGTAGTGGTAGGAGGGTAGGAGTGGAAGTACTAATAGGATGTGGAAGGATCCATGATAGAATGGGAGGAAGAAAGGTGCCCTTCAATACAAACAAACAAACCTGTCCTTAAGTTGGCTAGCCTAAAGACCTACAGACTCCCAGAACCCGTCTTGAGATAGAGAAACAATTTGATCTACTTCTTTCCGATCAATCCAACCTGTTAGAGGGCGAGACTGGGGAGAAGGTTCTTCCTTTGGCTTGCACCTCTGGTTCCTAGTGTACCCCCTAGCCATGATCATTTGATTCTTCTCCCCTAGCTAGACATCAGATTGAACCGTAGAAATAGACTAATCGAAAATAATCTCGGTCTGGGCTCCGAAGAGCGAGTCCAATCCTTAAGGCCGACGTCTACTCTATTTTACTTAGGGTTAGGTTTGAATGTGATTTGGAATGTGATGGGCCCTTTATCTAGGTTGTACCCTTAATAATTGATTGATATGTGTGTGCGTGCACAACCAATAGTTTTCAAGCAAGGTTATTTTTGGATGCAGTGAATTTTAAGGTTTAAATCTTGCTTAGTAGCTTTTAGGATTCAACTTTAGGTGTATTCAATCAAGTTTAGTTGGCACACCAGGTTTTGAAAGCACAGGTGAAGATGTTTTCCTTTAAAGCTTAAAAGAATGTGGAGTAACTGGTAAATCCCTAAAAGTTGAACCTATGTGGTAGCTACTTGATGAGTTACTTTTAGTTGAAGTGTTGCGGCCTAAACAACTCAAACAACTGGCCTGATGCACCACTTAGTTAGGTACACAAGTGATTACCTAACCTAATTTCTACTCAATTATGTGTTGGTGAGTGTACCGGTCCTAAAGATCGGGTTACCGATTGAGTTTGAAAATCAGAAGAGGTTGTGTACCTCTGTGAGATTTTTTAATTTTTTCTTTTATATGTGAAGGGTGAGGTAGGTGGAGGTGACAAACAAGCAATCAAAAACTACCGTAGAGTTTATAAGAACACCTAGGTTGATTTGCGTTTGTGTTATTACGTGGTGGAATGAAAACTAGTGGGTGGGAGGTAGGGGTAAACTTATAGACCCTTCAACAGCACTTTACTCCAATCTACCGCTCTTGCCTATCTCGAGAGAGTACCTGCAATCACAATAAGAAATGAGAGAAGTGAGGTAAAAGATAAGTAAGGTGGAAAAATGTGAAAAATCAAAGAGCATCGCCTCCCTGGCAACGGTGCCAAAATGTTGAACGGGATGATCTACGTAAAAAGGGATTGGATTTTAAAAAATCGATCTCTTAATATGATTTGAGAAGAAATTCGTCAACAGATAATTTATACCGAAACTCTAAGAATTCCAGGTCGAACACAGGGAGGCGGACATTTGATTAAAATACGCGTTTGTTTTGTTTGTCACGAAATAGATTAGCTGGTTGAAAACTAGCTATCTATTTAACAAATTATAAATAGAAGAGAGAGAGAATATTACAAATAAATACAAAAGAAAGGTAGAATAAACATGGATTTCATCTTCAAATGCTATTCATTACACTAATCATTACAACTAGAAAGTAGGAAATCTATGCTAGAAAGTAGTAAATCTACTCTAGAAAGGGGTAAAGAGAATGGAAAGAGAAGTATCCTCCTCAACGATTGCTTGGAAGACGAGCCAAATGGGGCGACACTTGGAACACGGAGGACGAAGCAGGAAGAAGAAGAACAAAGAGGGAGAACCAGGGGCGAGGTAGGATGTCGTCATCACGGGATCCACTTCCCAAATGGAGTGAGAGGACAACCGCAGGATGCTCCACGAAGGAGGGAGCAGGTGGAAAAATTCTAATTTTAACTCTAATGGAGCATCCTGGGTTTGGGACAAGCTCTTAGAGCTTTGGAGGGGGTGAGAGAAGAGAGGAAGGGATGAAGAAAGTGTGGGGGTCGTAGGGCTATATATAGGTGTAGATTAGAGGGGGCAAAAAGGTCATTTCTCATCAAAACATTAATGCCAGGTCTTTAGTGACGGATTTATCCGTTACTAAAGACTTGAACATGGGCGACGTGCGCACCTCCCGCGCGCGCCTCGTCTTCTTCTCTACACAAGTGGCTCACGCACATTCTCACATTATAAGCCACTGCGCCTCATCGTGCACCCGTGTCAAATTGTGCGTGCAATCGCACGTCGAATAGCACGTGCACAATCCGCGTGCTTTGGGTGAGCCACGTGGCCACTCTTGCCGCCTCTCATGTTTGATCCAATGACTTAATTTAGTCGCACTTGCATCCGCAGTTGATTTTGCGGTGCACGGGGCTTGAACCCGCAACCTCTGCTTCGGCCACGAGTGCGCAACCAATGCACTATCGTGGTGGATTGTCGAGAAGATGATTTCGGATCCATCACTCACAGCCGTTGGATCTTGATCCAACAGCTGAGAAGCGATGGCGCGGTTGAGGAGAGAGAAGGTGCGGCGAGACCTCATGTATTAGCTAGGTCGGTTTAGGCGGCCAAGATGGCACCAAGTGGTGCCATCTTGGCTGTCCATTTTCTGTGACTTGTAGAAGGTGCCACGGATGTCGGATTGGGCCGATTTTCGTGTCGTTAGGCTGCGACCATTGATCCTAACCCATCAGTGTGGTCAGATTTATCATCTGAATTGTGGATTGACACCGTCTTGGCCCTTGATCTATGACCTTCCTCGAATTATATCTGATGCTACGGAAGTCCGATCGGAGCGATCTTATAGTTGTTGAACTCCAATCGTCACCCTAATCAGATCTGTATGGTTGGATCCTCAATCCGAGGCCCTGATTAAAAGTCTCCCTATCACTTGACCACAAAAAGAGAAAATTAACCTAAACTTTATACAATCTAACCTAAATGCAAGATGATGCATGTAATGCAATATTTATAATGTATGATGCAACTCTACATCTAAGAACATGCAAAAATAGATGATTTATGTGATATAAACGTGTTTACATCAAGTATATATTATGTATATATATTAAGTTATATATATGTTAGTTCGTAGTATATAAGTTAGATACATAAGTATTGAGTTTGTGTTTGTATGTAATGTATTGTATATATATTGAGTAGTATATACATGTATATTTTAGTTAAGTATTATGTAAATAAAATCTTATTTTTGCCTTATTTTGTATATAAATATTTTTAAGGCATTTGTAGATATATATAAGTATTGATTAGTAGTATATACATATGTATCATATATATATAGTTAGTATTATGTATAGGGGAAAGGGACCCTACAGCTAAGTTGCACATTGTCATATGCAACCCAATCTTCCCTCACTGTCAGATATCACCTCCTTTCTTTCAGCCGTTGGATCAAAGAGGTGCCCCCCACTCCCCCAAATCCCAAATTCTGCCGCCTCCCGCTCACCCCCAAATGGAAATCACCCTCCCCAACTCCAAACACTCGACCACCACTCACGGCACCTACCCTCATCACCTCTCCTCGCATTGACTTCCGACACCACTCCTTCCCGTCGTCACCACTCACCACACCTCCCCCTCGTTCGTTCTCCTCCTCTGGGTAGATTTGAACCGTCGACACTCGATCAACCACTGAAGGTTTTCCTCCTCCTCAATTGGCCCCTTCCTCTTCCTTCTCCTCCTTCCCTGCTCGTCGTACTCCTCCTCGATGATTGCCCACCACCAATGTCTCCAACCCATCCTTCCCTGCACATCCTCTTCCTCCATGATAGCCCACCACCTTCGCCAGCCCCTCCCCTTCCTCCTTCACCAATAGACACCAACCTCCCCCTTCCCTCTTCCTCTTCCTCTTCCTCTTCCTCCTCCTCGACCAACGGCCTAGCATTTATCCACAATGATGGGGCTTTTAGCTTCCAAACTACAAAATGAATAAGCAAGAAGTTATCCTTAAGTAATAAAACCATGTTGATACATTAGGAATACACATTTCACTATTTTAATAAAACCATGTCTTATTTCTAATTCCTGATCTTCTGCCTAACAGAGGATCTCACTTCACTATTTGAGCTGAGTATATGCTCTACTTGGTACTCACTGTATACTGCTACTACTGGCCATTCATTAACAGCTTTAACCTAGGTATTGATCCAGTCGACGTCAATTTTTAACATGTAGGAAGAAGGTCATGCCCCTTCAATTTTTATTGTTGAGAGAATTGTATTAAGTTGATAGTAGTTTGGAAGATGGATCTTGTGCAAGAGTGATAAACGCCAGCTTATCATCATTCTTATGCCCTAAAACAGATCTAGCTCCTAGGGTTTTAACTCTGCAAACAGGTTTTCGGACTGCATTTAGGCATTTACCTAAGATAGGCATGCATTGCATTTTAGTTGTATTTTTAATATGTTTACTTGAGTGTCAGGGATAGATAGAAAGTCAAATCTCGCATATCTTGGCACTCAGGAATTCAGAAGATGAAGAAGAAGCTCCTTTCAACTGGATCCCAGCTCATTCTAGCTGAATCAACTTATCTTTAGCTCCATTCAGCTCATCTCAGCTGAATGGTAGCTCTAGCTAGCTCACCTCAGCTCCATTCAGCTCACCTTAGCCGGATGAAAGCTCAAACTAGCTCAAGTCAGTTGATCCCAGCTCCATTCCAACTCCTCCAGCCCAGAACAATTCACTGGAAGCTCAACCTGACTGGGACTAGCTACTAGCTAGACCTGGTCAGCTGAAGATGACGTCAACCAGCTCAAGCCAGCTCAAGTCTAGCTCTCAGAGGCTAAACTCAACTCAACTTAGTTGAGCTAAGCTACTTGACCTAAGCTAGCTACTATAGCAAGCTAGGTATTCTCCGAGAAGACCAAATCCAGCTTACCTCAGCTCATATCAGCAGAAGCCAGCTCATCTTAGCTTGGCTTAGCAGCTAGTAAGGAACTAGAAAGCTAAGCCAGTTGAGGTAGCTCCTTGCAATTCTCTTCAACAGCCACCAACTCCAGTGCAACTCAAGACAGCTTCCTCCAGCTCCTCTCCCTCAAAACCCTATATCCCTCTACCTCTCTACCCTACTCTGTACTAGCTAAGATATCTTAGCTTAGCTAGTCACCTCCTTAGCACCAATGCCTAACTCTAAAACCCACCTACCTAAGCTCCACCAACTAGCCCTAAACCTAGTCCACCTAAGCTCCTATTCCTAAACCTATTTTTGGCGCCAACAAGACACACCTCTGCAACCCACACCACCACCAAAAGACACCATGAGAATGGTGCCAAAAACCACCTCCAACCACCTTGGTTTTTGGCGCCAACTTTCCCATCATACTAACCATCCATCCAACACATAAACTGATCCTAAACCTTCCTAACTTGGCGCCAAAATAACCTTCTAGAAGACACCCAAGTTGGAGCCAATTTAAGGTGGTAACCACCACCTTGGAAGGCCCCCTTTCACCCATTAACTACCCCTATCAACCCTTAGGTTGGCGCCAAAAAGCCTACACCCTAGGATTTTTATAACCACCTTTAGAATCAATCCTAGCCCTACACATATCCACACCAACCATACCCCCCATCCCTTCCTATATATACCCCCCTTAACCACCACATAATTTCCATCATCTTCTCCCCTAGTTAGATCCACCATTAATCCATCCATTCTCCACGCCAAGGAAAAAGGAGAGAAGAAGATCAAGGGGGCAACCTACCCACCCCCTTAGTGCCTTCTTCCTCTCTTTCTTATCCCTTAGTCACGCCAAGGAGGAGGTCATCTTCACACCTAGAGGGGACGACCAGGCAAGAGGAGACTTGAGGTGGTTGATGCCCACCTTGAGGAGAGACTGCCTAGAGGAGGACTACTACAAGAAGAAGCTAAGGAGAATTCTTTTCAAGTGCAGGGTGACTGCACTTGGAGCAAATAATGCTACATTTTGGGGTGGTAATTCTATCAATCGAGGCTTATCTTAAAGATAATATGCACAAAGAATACACCATAAATGGGCATGGGAGCATTACATGTGTCGCACATTGAGATTGCTTATAATGCACTGTTAATGGCCATTTATACAAGTTCATATCAAAATAGGCCTCAGATGAGCAATCGGACTACACGAATGGATTCAAAACGACAAACGAAGTCCAACAAACTCAAAATCAACCAAATCTGACATCCGAAGCTCCCGCAATTGACCCAAGAAGTTCTTACTGTTGATCTAATGATCAACAGTCCACGGCACGCCACGTGGTGCAAGATCGACGCTTCCTTCACCTGTTGCACAATCCCTCCATCACCCACAGGAGCGATCTCAGCCATTCGATCTTTGATCGAACAGCTGAGAATAGATCTCATGACAGCCACCGCCCACACCTCTCCATCCTCCAACAGATCACAGCCGTTGGATTTCTATCCAACGGCCACCAGGATCGCTCCAACTCACCACATCCACAACCGTCTGTGAGCGCAGCGTAGCGGGCTGCGCATCGTCTGCGAAGGCAGTGGCGGCCGTTCGAAACCTCGCATGCTGCCAAATCAACTCCTCACGCAGGCGCAGCCGATTAAGGCCATCAATCAGCAATCGAACGACACGGAGGCAACCACACAGCGCAGCGGATACGCACGATTCCTCACACGCGCAATGACGCGAGGGACACACGCTGCGCAAGCGCGATCCGCGAGTGCGCCCTCCATGCAATCACAGATGGACGGCTCAGAGTGCAATCACGCGGATCGTGCGGGAGAAGAAGAATGGTGCGTGTGAAAGACTAGCAGACAGGGGCCTTCACTGATGTTTTGGGAAGGGTTTTAGTGATGTCCCGGACGTCGCTAAATCCCCTACTTAAATTAGAAACCCCTTCTTCCTATATAAACCCCTCCAACTACCCATGTAAGGCATTCAATTCCCTTGCAAGTCTCCTACCCTACTCCTATCCACCCTTAGCACTCTTTTGTAATCACCGGAGTTGACAAACCGTCGACGGAGCCCTCCTCCACCACCGTGGCCACCTCGCCGTCTCCCTTCTCTCTCTCTATCTTAGCATTACTTTACTTTAGCTTAAGAAATTGTCTATTGTTGTATTTACAAAAACTTAAGTTGCATGTTAAATGAAGATGTTTCTTTTCTAGCTATTGTCTCTTTTTACCGAGTTTTCCTTATTGTAAGTTGCATGAATGATATGATCAAAAGATTTTAACCCTACTCTCTCTCTCTCGCTCACTCGCTTTTCTCCCACATTTTCTCGCAAGCAAACCCGTCATTTCCGTGACACTAAGTGACAGAAAAACTCGATTTCACGCCTACTTGTGTTTGACACTCGGACTCACGTCCGTTTCTTTATTTAAAATCGATGCTGCGAATGCGAGCTACAACGACAGATTTATACAAACATGTCTGAAGCACATCAGTTTTTGGCGCCGTTGCTGGGGAGGCAACGGATTTATTTTGTCGCTTTCATTTTGCATCCATGCTCACATTTTTTAATGCATTTTCTCCCTCTACTTGATTGATCACAGGAACTTGGCTCCTGGGCGACGAAGTAGCGCCACTCGTGATGGCAGAGATGGAGTGAGCGTAGAAAGGACTAGTTGTGAGTATTTCTCTACCCGTGGTTGTTTGCTTGCCTAAAAAAAATCTAAAAAAAGATTAAAATTAGAAAAAAATCGACGTGGTGAATGATTTCCTGATCCTCATCCTCAACTCATCACCCAACAAAAAAATATACACTCTAACATTCTCAAAGTCCTAATCTTTTTGGAGTGTTCCTTTTTCCTTTTGAGTGGTGTTTGTGAAGCCACCATAACTTGATTTGGGCCACACCACTCACCCCTAAAATCAACTCACCTGGTAGAAATTGCAGGAACACTAGGGTGAGCACATTAAGATTCTAGAGCCTCATCACATTAAAGGAAATTCGCTCTCACCCATTGTGTGCGAAAACTTGGCATGCCCACTTGAAACTTGTCTGAAAATACTAAGACATGTCAACCCTAAAAGACACTAAAGTAAGGACAAACGTTAAAAGACACCACATCTTAAATCCTTGCTTGAAAACCATGTCTTGATTAGGAGCACACACATCTGAATTGGATAACTAAGAGGCAACACCCCAATTAACGCCTCATCACATAACCCGAGCACAAGCACTGCCCTAGCCCCATTAAAACAGAGTAGATGTGCCCTAGGCAAGACTGGGTTAAGTCTCAAGAGGCATGGTTTTGTTTGCTGGACACTTGGCCTTCATTCCCTTAGTAGAATCTGGTGACTAGGCTACGGGGAAGAGTCAAACGACCACGGTTGTGGGGTCTACGGAACTGGTGGCGCAAGCCGAAGGAAGAACCTTCCCCATAATCCCCTCATAATCAACCTGGCCAGATTAGCTTTGGGAAGGGCGATCCTGTGCCTACAGACTTGATCGTTCCTTTGGAGATTTCTAGGTCCCCTAAGGAATACACTGTAAGGAACTAGGCTTGTTTGCTTGGTTGTGCACACATGCTTCTCGATTCTGTCTCTCTCCGCATCCCTCCCCCGTTCTTCTCTAGTGGATGCACGGGAGACGATCACTTCATCCCGAGTTATTCGATTTGGGACGAGAAACCAGGAGACTTGATCTTGCTAGAGATATGGCCGAACCTAGAGTAGATGAGGTTGAGGACCAACCTCCACCAGATTCGATGGCCATCATCCAGGCCCAGATCAATGCAAACCACCGGCTTCAGCAGCAACAGATCCACACTATTATGCAAGCCATACACTGGTTGCAGAACCCGTAGGGGCAACCACCACCACCTTTGCAGGACCCGCAAGGGCAACCACCACCTGATCCACCATAATTCCAGGGCCAACCTAGGCCCCTCCGCGACTTCTACAATTCTTCTGTGATTCGGATTGAACCACACTTTAGGATCCCCGAGGGGGGAGATGATTTTGAGCTGAAACCAAAAGTCCTGAGCCTGATTCAGAGCCACTTTCATGGGAGCTCAAATAAGGACCCCTTCCAGCACCTAAAGGATCTTGACCGAATCACCCGGACTGTAAAACCCAGGAACATTAGCCTAGACATTGTTTTGATCAAGATGTTCCTCTTCTCACTGAGAGACAAAGCGTCTCACTGGCTTAGGACTTTAGGAAGAACTGAGGCATGCATTTCTAAAGAAATTCTTCCCCATAGGAAAGACCAATGCCCTCAGAAGAGCCATTACCACCTTTACACTCCAGGACGGGGAACATTTCCATGAGGCGTGGGAGAGATTTAATGAATTATTAAGGCAATGCCCACACCATGAGGTTCCGAGGTGGCAATTGGCTGAGATCTTCTACCACGGTCTGGACAGCAACGTTCGGAACTTCGTTGATGCCTCATGCAGGGGAAACTTCCTGAATAAAGATGAGGAGAGTGCATTTGAGCTCTTTGAGTCTATGAGTAAAATTTGCTCAACAATGCCTCTATGACCCAGTTTAGTAGATCCAGTCAACCCCGTGGTGGGATCTATGAGGTACAAGCAAATTCTGGAACGGTTGACATAGATATCATTGCTAAGAAATTGGATCGAGTGGAATTAGTAGATAAAAAGATAGATAAACTATTGAACTAGACCAGGAACCTGCTACAGACTCTCTCCCTAGCAAAAGGAGCTCACAATGTTGACCTAGTCCAACCACTAAGCCAGATGCACCTGGAACAACCCCTGACCATGTTCCAGGGAGGGACCTTTGCTCCCTCAACCCCTGATTATTCTCTTCCCTCCCCTTGACACCTTTTATCTTTGAAGATGTTCAGGCTATCCAAGGTTATTCCAAACCTGACCCTTCTCCAACACCTATAACGCCGGATGGCATAATCACCCAAACTTTGCCTGGATGAACTAGAAATCGCCTCAATTCCAGAACCAGCCCAAGCCAAACCATCAGCCAAACCCGCCCTCCTATCAGCAAGGTCCACCAGTTAGACCCCCCCTATAACCCAAATAGGGCGGCCCCTCCCCCACAAAACCAAATGGACACCCGGATAAAAATGATGGCTGAAATGAACCAAAAACACCAGGAGGAAATGGCTTTAGTGAAGGGACAGCTGAGCCAACTGTTGGATTGTAAACAACAAGGATCCCTTCCTTCTTAGCCACAACCGAACCCACGAAACGTGATTAACAGAGGCCCCAATTTGCAAGGGTTCCAAGGCAATCCCGTGCAGGCCCACATGGTCTAGCCAGCCCCACAAACAACCCCTGGGTTCGGTGCTTCTTCTTCCTCTTCTTCTCAAGGATCAACCCATGGTCCCAATGCCTCTACAAATGCGGTGACCTTGAGAAGCGGCATTAAAACCCAGGAGTTCAAATGGATGACTCCTCCTGTGACTTCACCCCCTGAAATGCCTGACTCTGAAGATGAGCAGGAAAGACCCAAGGACCTGGAAATGGACCCTATTCACATTCAGACACCATATCCCAAGACCTTGGAAAAGATAAAGAAAAAGAAAGTTATTATGGAAAATGAGGAGCTTTTGGAAATCTTCAAGTAGGTTTAGATTAATATCCCACTCCTCGAGGCCGTCAAGCACATCCCGACTTATGCTAAGTTCCTAAAGGATGCCTGTACACCAAAGCGTAAGCCATGACCCCAAGCACCTAGGAAGGTTGTGCTCTCAGAGCAAGCCAGTTCTGTGATCTCTAGCAACCTTCCACTTAAACAAACTGACTTAGGAGCACCCCTGATATCCTGCAATATCGGGGACATGACATTTGATAGAGAGCTCCTGGACTTAGGTGCTTCAATCAATCTGATCCCGACAACCCTGTATCCCGACACCTGTGACCATTTAGTTGGCTAATAGATCCATGAAGACCCCGAAGGGGGTTGTTGAGGATGTGATTGTTCAAGTCAAGGACTTCTATTTCCCGATCGACTTCTTAGTGCTAGACATGGAAGTCCCTGAACAGCTACAGAACACACCCATCATCCTAGGCAAGCCTTTCTTAGCTACGGCTAAGGCAAACATCGATTGTGACACGGGATGCATGGAAATCACCTTCGAAGATGGAAAGATGTAGT
Organism: Thalassia testudinum; assembly: GCA_037157565.1. NCBI lineage: Eukaryota > Viridiplantae > Streptophyta > Magnoliopsida > Alismatales > Hydrocharitaceae > Thalassia > Thalassia testudinum. The sequence continues at coordinate 8,418,984 of JAZHRO010000058.1, read as the reverse complement.
TGGATATCTTCAGGGTGACCATGTCTTTTGATTGCGACTAGATTGAGGAGCATGATCCCGTGGAACCTCTGGTTGAGGAATGCCTTACCCTTAGTTCCTTAGCTAACCATCAGACCCAACCCTGTGATGACTGTTCTGACCCATCCTCGTTTGTGCATACTAACCTCTGTAGGGCTGATTACCATCAGCAACCACCATTCAAGGAGATTGATGTGGATCAACTCCCACCTTTCCCCTACCCGTCGAGTATGGTTCCACGCACACTCGAGCTGAAGCTGCTACCCGAGAATCTCAAATACATCTTCCTTAGACCTAACCAGACCTTCCCAGTGATTATCAATGCCTATCTAACCAAGGATCAGGAACTCAAGTTGACCGCGACCCTATCTGAACATCGGGCCACCATTGGATGGACTATCTCAGATTTGAGAGGAATTAGCCACACCTATTGCACCCACAAGATTTACCTGGAAGATGGGGCTTAACCTTCCCGTCAGATGCAGAGACAATTAAACCCGAATATGCAAGAGGTCGTCAAGAAGGAAATCATCAAGTGGCTTGACGCTGACATCATTTACCCAATCTTTGATAGCCCCTGGGTGAGCCCCACTCAAGTGGTCCCCAAGAAAGCTGGGCTCACCGTTGTCACCAATGAGTGTGGCGAATCCATCCCCACCCACACCACCATTGCATGGCGGGTGTGCATTGATTATAGGAAGCTCAATGAAGCAACCAAGAAAGATCATTTCCCCTTGCATTCATTGATTAGATTCTCGAGCGATTGGCAGGGTAGAAATATTTTTGCTTCCTGGATGGATATTCAAGATACAACCAAATCACAATTGCTCCTGAAGATCAAGAGAGGACCACATTCGCTTTCCCATATGGCACGTTCTCATTCTGTCGTATGCCATTCGGGTTATGCAAGGCACCTACTACCTTTCAGCATTGCATGCTAGCCATCTTTTCAGAGATGGTGGGTGAATACCTGGAGGTCTTTATAGATGATTTCTCAGTATTTAGGAACTCATTCAACCATTGTCTGAGCAACTTGGAGAAAATCCTAAAGCAATGTATCGAGATTAACTTGGTGCTAAGTTGGGAAAAGAGCCATTTCATGGTTCAAGAAGGAATTGTCCTCGGTCACATCTTATCGCATAGGGGCATTAAGGTAGATCGAGCTAAAGTTGATTTGATTTCCAAACTTCCCCCACCTATCTCGGTCCAGCAAATCCGCTCGTTCCTTGGACATGTTGGCTTCTATAGAAGGTTCATCAAAGAATTCTCTAAACTCTCGAAACCCTTGACCGACCTTCTGGCCAACGACACCCTATTTCACATGACACCTGATTGTATCCAGGCTTACCACACTCTCAGGGAATCAGTCTCCACCACACCTGTGTTACAGCCCCCAGACTGGTCCTAGGATTTTGAGATCATGTGTGATGCATCAGACTTTGCCATTGGCGCAGTCCTGGGACAGAGACAAGACAAGAAGCCCATGGTGATCTACTACGTGAGCAAGACGTTGGACGAGGCCCAACGGAATTATACGATCACAGAGAAAGAGTTGCTCGCCATAGTTTTTGGACTTGAAAAGTTATGATCTTACCTCCTAGGATCTCATGTGACCATTTATACAGACCACTCGGCCATCTAGCATTTGTTAGCCAAGAAAGATGCTAAACCCAGGCTCATCAGATGGATCTTGCTCTTGCAGGAATTTGACCTGGAAATTCATGACAAACTCGGGTCCAAGAATGTTGTGGCCGATCACCTATCCAGACTCCACCCGGACCACATTGGGCCCTCCTTGCCCTTGACTGATACCTTTCCTGATGAACAAATTATGGCTGTGCATGAAAGGAAACTACCCTGGTATGCCGACTTCGTCAACTATCTGATAGTAGGACAGACCCCACACAACTAGTCCAGACAGCAACGAGATAAGTTCTTGGCTGAAGCCAAACATTATTTCTGGGATGATCCCATGCTATTTTGCCTCTGTGCTAACCAAATTATCAGGAGGTGTATCCCGGAGGATGAAGTTCAGGGTGTGTTATCTTTTTGCCATGACCAAGCGTGTGGTGGCCACTTTTCAGGGAAGAAAATGGCTGCAATAGTTTTACAGTCCAGATTTTACTGGCGCTCTTTGCTCAAGGATGCACACAGCTTTGCTAAAACTTGCTCTCACTACCCCGCCAGCCCATTCTGATCATCGAGATCTTCGACGTTTGGGGTATTGATTTTATGGGCTCCTTTCCACCATCCAACGGCTTTGAGTACATCTTAGTCTTTGTAGACTGTCTCAAAATGGATTGAATCCATCGCCACCCGTCATTGCGATCATAAGGCTGTCATAGACTTTGTTAAGCAAAACATCTTTTCTCGATTTGGAATACCGAAGGCCATGATCAATGATGGTGGAAGTCATTTTATCCACACCCAATTCCGTGTCCTACTCAGAAAATACGGGATTACCCACCACATTGCCACCTCGTATCATCTGCAAACCAATGGGCAGACCGAGGTCTCAAACAGACAGATCAAGAACATTCTACAGAAGGCCGTGAGACCTGACAGGAAGGACTGGTCCACACGACTGGATGATGCCCTGTGGGCATACCGAACCGCTTTCAAGACCCCGATAGGCATGTCACCTTATCGCCTGGTCTTTGGCAAAGCTTGCCACCTTCCTGTTGAGTTGGAACACCGGGCTTACTGGGCCATTAAGCAATGCAACATGGATTCTCAGTTAACCGGTGCGCAAAGGATGCTCCAACTCTCCGAGCTTGAGGAAATTCGTCGGGATGCTTTAAGAATAGTCAGCTTTACAAGGAAAAGATGAAAGCCGTCCATGACTGACTCATCCATCGAAAGACCTTCGAGCCCAACCAGCAAGTCTGGCTTTTTGATGCCCAACTCAAACTCTTTCCCGGGAAGCTCAGATCCAAGTGGATAGGACTGTATCGGGTGGTCAAACCCTTTTCAAATGGGGCGGTTGAAATTGCAGATCCAAACACTGGGCACACATTCATGGTAAACGGTTAGAGATTGAAGCACTTCCTTGCCCAGGTTCCCCTAAAGGAGGTTGTCACCTTCATTGAGGGCTGACACGAAGCATCGCCCAGCTGGAGGCATTAAACTCAGTGCTTCCTGGGAGGCAACCCAGAAGATTCAGATTGATCAGGTATACTGCATCACTCAGGTGATTTCTTTCTGCACCCCCGTTGCATCAATTTATTTGTCAATGAGGACATTATCCAACTTAAGCATGGGGGAGTGGTAATTTGCATGTCCTAAGTTCATTTTATCAGTCTGAATAAAAAAAATTAAATTTAAAAAAGAAAAAAAATGATGAATTTAGGAAGAGAAACTTAGGCATTAGGAACTTATCAACAGTGGTAAATAATACGAAAAGAACCTGAACATTTAGACTTTTCAGGCCTTCAGGCTTAATCAGCCCTGGTGTCTGTTAAAATATGGATTTAGCTTCGAATCCTCGCAACCTTAATTTATTTTAATCCACCAATAAAATAGGGTGATAATTATATGACTTATCAACCCACCCTCCGACTTGGAGGGACTTTTAGTCTAAGCATTTGCACACATTTTTGCACTGACTCACTCCTCAGAGATTCTGACAGAAATTGGGTAGCTAATGAACCTTCTAGGGTGGTATGGCTGGCAAGTTGTCATGGGTATCAACCAATTGGCCAGTTGTCCAGAGCCCAGCCATAGGACCACTTTCCTCTTAATTGCCTCTAGGTAAATTTGAGATCAAGGAAGCCACCTACTAAACAACAAAAGAAAAAAAAAGAGAAAAGAAAAAGGAAAAAATATAGAAAAGAAGAAAAAAAGAACAAAATAAGCCACACTTCACCGCATGAGTATGGCTAGCAAGTGGTCGTGGGTAATATCCCATTGGCCAGTTGTCCAGATCCCAACTCACTAAATGCACAAAAAGATCCAAAACACTTAAGGAAGAAGTGAGGAAGTAGAGCAATCTGGGGAGATATACACTGGAAACACCCTTGTGTTGACCCCAAATAAAATAAAAGTAGGGCGAAAGCTACCGATCGGACAAATACACCTTCAGGCAAAACACTTCCTTTTTCAGTCACCTAGGGGCATAGAAACCCAAAGTCTGTTTGAATTACCATTGAGTGAGTCTATCACAATCTTCACACCAAGATGCTTAGCACTTAGAGTCTTTTTCGAGTTTTGGGTGGGTTAGGTAGCCGTAAAAAGTTACCAACACACTCTCAACTCCAAAAATCCAAAAAAATGAGAAAAGATGAAAAGGAAAAATATATATATGTGCCTTAAATTAAGGATTCAGGTGATTCACATTTTGGCAGACACCCGGGCGTTATTTAGTCTCTATAGATCAGGATCTTAGCATATTTCCTCCTGTTGACAAGTGACAAAATTTCTAAGTAATCACTTCCTGAATTCTAACTGAGAATAATGACTAAGATGAACCTTGCTAGGGACTAGCAAGAAGCATGGGGGTATGATAACACTACATTTTAGGGTGATAATTTTGGCAATCGGGGCTTATCTTAATGATAATATGCATAAAGAATACTCCGTAAATGGGCATGGGAGCATTACATGCGTTGCACATTAAGATTGCTTATAATACACTGTTAATGGCCATTTGTACAAGTTCATGTCAAAACAGGCCTCAGATGAGCAATAAGACTAAACAGATTGATTCAGAATGACAAACGGAGTCCAACGGACTCAAAATCGACCAAATCTGACATCTGGAGTTCTCGCAATTGACCCAAGAAGTTCTTACCGTTGATCTGATGATCAACGGTCCACGACGCGCCACGTGGTGCAAGATCGACGCTTCCTTCACCCGCTGCACAATCCCTCCATCACCCGCAAGAGCGATCTCAGCTGTTCAATCTTCGATCGAACGGCTGAGAATAGATCTCACGACAGCCACCGCCCACACCTCTCCATCCTCCAGCAGATCACAGCCGTTGGATTTCTATCCAACAGCCACCAACACCGCTCCAACTCACCACATCCACGACCATCCGCGAGCACAGCACAGCGGGCTGCGCCTCGTCTGCGAAGGCAGTGGCGGCCGTTCGAAACCCCGCACGCTGCCAAATCAACTCCTCACGCAGGCGCAGCTGATTAAGGCCATCGATCCGCAATCGAACGATGCAGAGGCAACCACGCGGCACAGCAGATACGCACGATTCCTCACGTGTGCAATGACGCGAGGGGTGCACGTTGCGCAAGCGCGATCTGCGAGTGCACCCTCCGTGCAATCACAGATAGGACGGCTCAGAGCATAATCACGCGGATCGTGCGGGAGAAGAAGAATGGTGAATGCGAAAGACTAGCAGACAGGGGCCTTCACCGATGTTTTGGGAAGGGTTTTAGTGATGTCCCGGACGTCGCTAAATCCCCTACTTAAATTAGAAACCCCTTCTTCCTATATAAACCCCTCCAACTACCCATGTAAGGCATTCAATTCCCTTGCAAGTCTCCTACCCTACTCCTATCCACCCTTAGCACTCTTTTGTAATCACCGGAGTTGACAAACCGTCGACGGAGCCCTCCTCCACCACCGTGGCCACCTCGCCGTCTCCCTTCTCTCTCTCTCTCTATCTTAGCATTACTTTACTTTAGCTTAAGCATTTGTCTATTGTTGTATTTACAAAAACTTAAGTTGCATGTTAAATGAAGATGTTTATTTTCTAGCTATTGTCTCTCTTTTTACCAAGTTTTCCGTATTGTAAGTTACATGAATGATATGATCAAAAGATTCTAACCCTACTCTCTCTCTCTCTCGCTCACTCACTTTTCTCCCATGTTTTCTCGCAAGCAAACCCACCATTTCCGTGACACTAAGTGACAGAAAAACCTGATTTCACATCTCCCTACGTTCGACACTCGGACTCAAGTTCGTTTCTTTATTTAAAATCGACGCTGCGAACACGAGCTACAACGACCGATTTATACAAATATATCCGAAGCACATCAAGGCTATCCAAAACTTCTACAGAGGATTAACCTTCTTATTTATCTTATATTAGCTAGTTTAGTTTTGCTTTTTTGTGTAGAAGCATTTAGCTATTTGTAATCAACTTTGCTAGTAACACAAGTGTCCTTTACCTTCCAAGTTCATGTTTAAATTTTAGTGTGTTTTTCTTATTATTTCTTTAGTTCACCGCATCCTCCTTTTCTAATTACCCTAGGCGCACTTGCCTAGGGTGAGCTTAGAAGAGAAGGTTTCATTCTTGTCACCTAGGCGAAGTTTTAGCGTAGTTAATCTTCGCATCAAAAACTCGATTGTTTCTGAAAACCCTAAAAACAACAAAAGGAAAAATACAAAAATACATGTGTTGATTTGAGAGGCGAGAGAGAGAATCACTTATTTGACTAACAAATTGGCCTCCTTGTATGACCCTAGATATTCACTTATCTAGGTTATAAATTTAAGAGTTGATCGATTTTACGCGTTGCAATGACATAAACTCGTAATTTACGAACTGCATAAAATCCATATCATTTTTTGGCACCCTGTAGGGGAGGCACAACTTAGTCACATATTTTATCTCTCTCTTGCTTTATTAGGTCTTCATGAATTTTATTTTGTGTTTTGTTCAGGTGCGAATTAGGAGCAGGAGCAAGATTCAAATTCGCTTGGAGAAGAAACTTCAAGTGATCATGTCTTCTCACGTACTTCAGGTTAGTACCTCAGGCTATCTCTTTTTGCAAAAACCAAAATCTCTGAAAAAAATCTTTAACTTATCAAAAAAGTAAAAAACAAGAAAAATTAAGGGTGGTGGAACCCTAAAACTCATTGTGTTGCTTGTTTGCTTCATTTTTCCACCACATTTACCTTATTGGTGTCTGATTTTTGAAAATCCATACTTCGATCTTGACCTTCAAAAATCAAGTTCGAGCATTTAGGAGGTTCCTAAAATCACCAAAGTTCACTCAGGGGAGTCCCTTTGAGTCAGGAACCTTGAGTCCAATTTTGAAGAAATTTTGTTGAATAGAAAAAATTAAAAAATTCACAGGTTAAACAGGGGTTAGACCTTGTTTTCTTACTATTTTCTTACTGTCCGTGAATTTTATAAATTTTTTTACTCATCAGATTTGGGAAAAATTTACATTACTAGAAACCTTGAAAAATTATCTATATCATATAAAATTATCAAAAATGTTTGAGACCATTTGAGGTTTCTACAAAATCAATTCCTTAAATCTATCATTTTTGACTCTTGACACTAGTAAGAAGAAAAATTTCAAAAATATACCAAACAATTTCCTAAAATAAAAAAAATTGGATTCCTTGTTTGATTTTACATCAAGTGGTGGTGTTGCTTTCTTGTTTGGATCACCACTCTTAAATATTTTGAAAAGAGATTCATTTTTTTAGGAGCTACATACATAGGATTTACACATTAGGGTTTTAATTTCTCTCTTAGTCACATCAACTCTAAAGGAATTGAACTCCACCAACTGCAACTTGATTGTTATTATTTGTGGAATATCAAAACCTTATTTGAATCATTAATAAGAGAGAATCTTAAAAGACATTAAATCTTAATCAAAATCCTAAAACACTTCAACCAAAAAATTCCTTGTTTGCAAACCGTATTGATTTGGCTTAGGTACCACTTCCCGCCTAATTCGCACACACACAAAAAAGAAAGAATCAGGCATTACCCCAATTAACGCCCATCAAATTCCTTGTGCGCTTAAGTTCGTAAGCCTAAATTAAAATTGGTAGTCATTTGACCACTGAGGACATCATTTCATCATAGACTTGATATCTGAAATTTAAGTTACCTTTAATTATCCCAATCCCCTTAATTAAACGTGGTGTCAAACTAAGAGGGAAGTCAAACAACGGGTACAGGTTTACACAAGCCCCTGGTGATTTTCCCAGGACATGCTTGGGCCCAAGCCACCTCTTTAGTCTAACTAGGCTGATTTTGGAAAGGGGGTTCAATTAATGATTTCTTACTTTTCCGGATTCTCAAGTCTTAGGTTTTAAGGAGTCAACCTTAAGACTAGGCTTAGAATTTTCTTGCTTGGTTGCACACTTCTTCTCATCTTTCCCTCCTCTCCTCCCCGTTCTTCCATTGTGTGCATGGGAGGCGGTCCCAAACTCCATACTTGGAGGGACCACTTGATTTTGCCCCTCGCACAAAAAGACCCCTTTTTCCTCATTCTCCTCTGCATTCTAAAAGAATAGAAAATAAAAAAGATAGGTCCACTAGCCCATCCACATCCACCACTAATCCCACCTCCGACCCTTCCACCCAAAACACACACACTAACCCCTCCATCTTTGACTTGCCCCTCCCTTATCTACCAAACCTGGAGCTACCTAATGCTGAGATGCCACAACAACAAGCCCCCTGCCTAATCCCTACTCCATGATAGCTGAGAAGATGGCTCAGCTACAAGCCAATCAATAACAGTTGACTAGGACTATAACAAACCTAGCCAACTGATGGAAAAACCCACCACCCCATCAGCAGCCTATCGTCCCTCTAAAGGATTTCTATGATCCTTCTCACTATGAGGACAGACCAGGGGTGGTAATTCCATAAGGGAACTTTAAGATCAAACCGGCAGTTCTGAACCTGATTAAGCACTTCCATGGCCTTCCTAGGGAAGACCCGTTCAACCACCTTGAAGAACTCACTCTCCTTGTACAAACAACTCGTTCCCACAATGTGCAAGAAGATCTTTGGCTGATGCGGCTATTCCCATTATCTCTCAAGGATAAGGTTGCTTATTGGTTCAGAACCATCGACAAACTTATTACCACATGGCCTCAGCTCAAAAGTACTTTCATAAAGAAGTTCTTTCCCATAGGTCATACTAATTCCCTACGAAGATCTATTATGACCTTTAACAAAAATCTAGCAAGACTCTTCATGATGCTTGGGAATGATTCCAAGATCTCCTAAAAAGTTTCCTACACCACGAGATTCCTTTATGACAACTTATGCAGATCTTCTATCATGGATTAGAAGATCAATTTCGACATTTTATCGATGCCTTGTGTGGCGGCAACTTCTTAAATAAGGATGCTGAAAGTGCATATGATTTATTTGAGGAAATGAGTGAAAATTCCTTTAATCGGGCATCCATGAGCACCTTTTGTAGAACTTCAAACCCGCAGTTCAGTGTTCATGAAATAGGCACTCAATCTATTCCCATTACCCAAGAGGATCTACAAATGATTTCCCAACAACTCGACCAGATGCAAATAAATCAAAAGAAATTCAAGGAAAGACTTGCCACACCCATCCAGGCTCCACAGGATCTACATCTAACCCCACCTAACATTCCACGGAGAGAAAATTTGCATAATTTAAACACTACCCCTACTGAATATAATCAATATTCTGAGGCTTACTATGGTTCACTGGGGAATTACACATATCCAAATCCCAACCCCACTAAAAATATCTCTGCCCTGCAGGAGAAATTTAGAAATTCTTTCAACAAGAGGAACTACCTAAACCACTTCTAGACCAACCCGGTTCCTCTCCAAAAACCAAATTAATTTGGAGGGTATGGATCAAATCAGACTTTTTATCAACCTAGGCCATCTCAAGAAGACATCAATGCCCAGATGATGAAAACCCTGCTGGAAATGCAAGTCAAAATGACAGAAGTAACCCGCACTATTACAGACCTGAATAATCAGATTGGGGTTACTCCAACTCAGAGACCTGCAGGACATTTACCGCCCCAACCCATGCCCAACCTGAATAATGAACAGAACCATTATCAAGGAAAAAATTAAATTCAAAACCACTATAATAAGCCTCCCATTAATCCTATACCTCAACAGCTATCAGGGTTTCTACAACAACAGGCCCCCCCACCTCCTCCAAGTAATAATCCAACTGCACATGTAGTTACATTGAGTGGGAAAACCACCAATGATCCTGGGCCTTCACAACAACCTAATAAAACCCCTAGCATTCCTATGCAAATTGACTCTCAACCCCCCACTTAGGAATAAAAAGAAACACAAAAATCACATGACACGACTCATGTCCCATTTCCCCAAGCTCTCCACTCCACCACCAACCGAAAAATGAAATCTAAGCCCACGACTAAAGAACTCAAGGATTTATTTGGGCAAGTTCAGATCAAAATCCCTCTCGTAGATGCAATCAAACCCAGTGGGATTGTCGGGGATGTCCTTGTTAAAGTCCAGAACTGTGTCTTCCTCGTAGACTTTCTGGACCTTGACATTGAGGTACCCGAATCTCTAATTAATGCCCCAATAATTCTTGGATGACCCTTTTTGGTCACCACAAAAGCCAATATAAATTGCCATATAGGCAAAATGGATATCATTTGCGTGGGCCAAACTATCACTCTTGATATTTTCAAAACCTCTAGGAGATTCCAAGATAATGATAATTTTTTCGAGGACTCAGACATAGAAATATTTAATTTGGTGGAGACAATGTTAATAAATACCCTTCCTGACCATAATTTTTTCGAGGATTCTGACTCTGAATCAGTGGTCGATGAAATCCATGACTTGGAGCCTTGTCTCCCATTAAAATCTCTTCCTAACTATCCACATGACCCACCCACTCTAATTTCACCCAACCCTTACACACTTACCTTACCCAACCCTCATCATTTCTCTCTCACTCTCTTTCCATTAAACCTACCACCAGACCCGTCCAACTATGGCATTCATCATGAATTAAAACCATGGCCAGACCTGGGTAATCCTTCCATTTTTCCATCCATTTTTTATCCCCATATTTTTACTCATCTTTTAGGGGATCCAAAGGAAGACCTTTTTCATGAGGGCATTCAAGTGTCCAATTATTTACACGATGATCTATCTTCCGTGCATCACTTCACACCTGGCTAAATAGGCGTAAAATATAACACTGGATGAGAGGTAACCCATCATTTTTCCTGGTTTCCTTTTTCTTTTCCCAGGTTTTGACCATCTTAAAACCAATCGGCTCTCATTAAGGTGATCACTTTTCCCTCCTAATGCATGAGGACATTGCATATCATAAGCATGGGGAGGTGTTTTTAAATTTTGACGATCGATTCAGGATTTTCAAAACCTAAAAATATGCAACTTTTCTTTCTCATGGATCTCATTATAGAAAATCATAAAACTTTTTGAGAAAAATTTTGAAAATCGAGACTAACATTGAAAGATTCATTTTAAGGTACAATGGGATTTATCTTTAACAAACTAGGGGCTAGAATGCGGATCCAATTTTTAGAATTTTTGGATCTATTCTTATACTAGATCAAGTATCTTTCTCAAAATTCCACCTGAACTCAAGATGATTCAGGTGACTTGATCTTTTTTTGTGACTTGGAAATTACTTGACTTAGTTTTCAACCCAAAAACTTGTTTCTCTTGCAAAAAATTCTTGTGTCAAATTTCGCACACAGCCAACACCTAAAAATAAATTAGAGAAATTAGAAAAGCCCTTTGTTTAGTCTTGGTGAAATCCGAAGCAAATGATTGGTTTGAGTTCCCACCATCGAGAAGAAGAAAAACGCCTCCTTTGAGGACGTGATGTCAACATGTTACCACATCGGCGCTGCTCTATATCTATATTTCATATCTTTAGATGAAGCATTAAGGTGCAAGTTTGCAGCTCAAGTATCTTGGATGATGCTCTACCCATAGCATCGGAGCAAGAGCTTGAGTTTGCTTTGAGCACCCCTTTACACTTGTTAGCGAGTGAAATCGAGGTTATAAAAGTTACGTCATAGTATAGATCGAAATCACTTGAAAACAAATAATATTTTATACTCGAATAAAAGTCCAAGGTCGAATACAAGGAGCAATTGACAAAAATGATTCTCAAGATTGCAACACAATATAAGTAGTTTATAATAAAATTCCAAGAAGTAATGATATATAAATGAAAGCATATGTCAAATAGTGCAAAAAGAATGGGGTAAAATGGTGATTTGAATCACTAATTACCCCTCACAATTTTATCAAATATTTCAATAGTAACAATCAATCTAAAGCCACGTAGGATAAGTGCACAGTGCACTTCTGTTGAATCTTGAACGTCTGCACAGCCAATCAGATGGCTTAACCTGCTCACTGCTACAGTGCCCTTGTGCTTCTTCTGTGTCTTCTTCTCCTGTGCCTTCTTCACCTTCTTCCTTCTCTTCTCTGTAGCTGCTCTTCTTCTTTCTCCTCTTCACACATAAGGCGAAGGGTTCTTTCTTTAAATGGCTAAGTGTTAGTCGTTGAACCTCAGAGAAAAACCCCCCTTACCCCCGCATGCTCTTCTCTCTTCCTCTCTCTGGGATCTGCCCTCCTAGGGCCACAGTCCAGGTTATTGGGTATTCAAGTGAGCGCACTCGGGACCAGGCTCACCGGCAATGGGTGGTGAGCGAGGAGTGCTTAACTTAGGCGGGTAATCGAGTGGGCGCTAAACCCGTGTGAGTAGTGTCACGGGCGAGGCACATGTGAGGGACATGCAGGGACCTCACCCCCTGTGCATGCTAAGGTGATAAGTCGTAAGCACAAAAACAATTTATGCGATGTTGAATGCCCAGTGGTTTCGAAGGTGGGACTAAAGTCCCACCCTTCCTCTTCGCATTGCCATAGCAGATGATGCATCCAATTCCGATCAAAGGCCCAGTCAAAGGGCCAAATTGATCCCTTGGTTGCATTCCTGGACGAAGTCCGCTGCACCTGGAAGTGTTACCTGGAGCTGCAACGACTAAGGAGAGCCTCAAGCTTCGCTCAAGCTCACTATTAATGGTGTGGAGGACTTGGCACCTGAAAATCAAGAAAAAAGGCTTCGTGGCTGCATCAGATGGCTCAACAGGTTCGCCTTGGAGTGGCGAGTGTGGTGGTGGGTGCAGCGTGTGGTGCGAGTGAGGGTGGAGGCCAGACGGTGATGGAGACGGCCGTGCGAAGGTGGGGTTGTTTGATGGCACTGAGGAGAGGCCAATAGCCTCAATTACCAGAGGGCTTTTGCTCTCTGGGACACGGTGGAGGTGTATGGATGAATGGCGGCAAAGTTGGTGGAGCATAGTGGCCGTGCGAACTCACCGAAGGTACGCCGGCGAGGTGGAAGACTGAGGGCGTTAAGGCGAGTCGGCGGTCGAAACGGAGTTGCAAATGTTCTGGAATGATAAGTGGAAGATGAGGCATCGATAGGGCTAGATAGCGGACAAAGCAGGGCAGAGGCGGCACCAGTTATGGTGTGGTCGGCGTCGGGGACGAAGGTGCTCCGGTGAGGGAAGGACGGCGACAATGAAGGAGATAGAGACGTCGACCGGTATTGCGCGACGTGGAGGAAGGTGAGGGAGGCAAATCTATCGCCAATATTGCGAACGGATGAGGAATGAAGACAGAGGAGATCGCTGGAGCTTGAGGAGCTTTTCAGCCGGATTAGGAGGGAGGAATTGAGGGTGTTCCAGGCCAAAATCAAGCTTGGGATCTTCATCTGATCTGGGGCATCTTTTATAGGCCTTTGGAGGGTGTTTTGGACATGGGAAGCAAGCTTTTCAAGCTAGGAAAGCTCGCCGAAGATAGGAATTAAAATATACCCGAATCTCTCATGGGTTCACATGAGAGATTGGAAAGGTTTTAGGGCTTAGGATTTGGCTTAAAAGGAAGGGAATTCCTTGACGAACTTCCTTTTCAAATATGAGAGGGATTCATCAAGGAATCAAGGAGAACATGCCATATTAAGGTTGCCGGAGTTGTAGGAATAGGATTCATGGTAGCAGGGACCTTTTTGAAGAAAATGATGATAAAGATAGGGACCTTTGTGTAATAAATTCAAAAGCTAAGGGCCTATGTGGAATAAAGGAAATCAGACTTGGACCAAAGTGCAAACTAGGTTGAAACAATCTCAGATTGGACCCAAATTTTGTTATAAACCTAATTTGGACCTAAGAAATCCAATGGCGAAGTTGGGTTTTGTTTTTGACCTAGTTTGACTGGGTAATTTGCATAATTACCTAGATTAGGGCAAATGTTAGTCCAAAACTCTATTTTAGGTCACGATAGGTTCCAATGGCCAAATTGAAGGTGCCAAACCCTAGAGAACATTTTTCTATGTTTTTTAGAGGGTTTAGGTGAATTTTATCCTGACCAAAACCTTGGTAGATTAAGCAGGTCTATTTTTAGGGTTTTAGATATCCATTAATTCCTGTAATGCATGAAAACCCTTTTCTATTTTTTCTAACCCACTTATTAGACTCTTAAGACCATTTGACCTTTGTTCCACCCCTGAGAGAACCCGCGGTTATTCTGTTTCTGTGATAGAATGGTAAATTTACATAAATAACCCTGCATTCTTATCTTCTTCTCAAATCATTATTTTGTGCCCTAAAAACCTTCTGATGGATATGTAGGAGCTTTTATTGACTTAATCTGATCAAACTGAGCTAGTTATGGCTTGATAGTGTTCCCATCAACACCGCATTGTGTTTTGGGGTTGTGAGCTCCTGGGTGGTATCTTGGACAGAACTATCTCGAAGTGCTGGCGCTAAAGCCCCCTCAAGGATTGGTAACGGGAATGACGATCCTGACACATCTATTGTAGGATTAAGCTAGGAGTAAGCATGGGGGAGACAAAAAAAAATTAAAAAAAAGTTTCAAAAAAAAGGAAACACAACCTTATAAATTTTGGCATTCACAAAGCACTGACACAAGGTTTTTAAAAAATTATTCAAGTTGCGAGTCAGATTCAAGAGTCAAGGAAATCCTAACTGCAAAATGGTTTCGAGTCATTTGAATTAACAATGAGTTAATTTGTAAATTTTTGAAGGATACACCAATCCTGATTCATCTAATTTTCGGATCTAAAGACAAATCCTGAAGTTTTATCTTTAATAAATCCTATGCCTTTATTGACTATATTCAAAGACAACGTTACAGGATCTAAAGCCCCCTGAGTCTCGTAATCTTTTCTTTGAAACTGAAAGGAGAGCTATCGAATCACTGATAGCAATCCAGGAGAGCTTTTATTTACTATATTCAAAGACAATGTACAAGATCGATCCCCACATATGTATGAGAGACCAACAATTTTTTACAATTTGTTCCACACACACAGGCCTGTCTTGAAATAAACTCTCGTTTCTTGCTCTCCACACACACCATAGCACGACCACCATAGACACATGTGTCTTATTACATAATAAAAAAGAATCTCATAAGTTTTCCCAGGTGGGGACTGATTCCTTGCAAACAGCCCTCCAAACATAATCTGTCACCATACATGAAGTAAAAATGTGTTGGCTACTATCATTATGTAATCCACACAATTGACAGAACTGGGTAGGAGTTTCCATCCTCCTATGGCGCAGGTCACCTATTATCAAACCATCTCTTCTACATAACCACAGAAAAATTTGGACCTTCAAGGGAACCTTCAAATTCCATAATTTCCTTCCTATTGCATCAATTTCATCCGATCGAGATAATATTATAAGCTTTCCATATGCTGCTGCCGAAGTAAAAATCCCTTTCCACTTATGCGTATCTTGTTCCACTAGTGTGGGCCTAAAGGCCCTCAGCTCCTGCATTAAGCGCTCCTTGTCTTCCCAAGTTCTTGTTCCAGATCGGTAGGCTTTAGAGGTGTTGAAATTCCATTGGTTGAATTCCTCATCCCAATAATCATTCATCACCACCTATTTGTCAGCAATAGCCGACAAAGCCAATGGGTGTTTGTCCTTTATCACCCCAATTGGGGCCCATTTCTCATGTAAAAATTGGAAGCTATTCCCATCTCCCAACACCGGAATTAGCATATTCCAATTCTCAGATAGAGCATGTACCACTGAGGCCCAAAAAGGAGAGGGTCTAGATGGGTGCAATCTAGCCATCTCATCATTTGAAGCCCCATAACTTTCTTTGATAATCTCTTCCCAAGGCTTTTGCTCCCCCTATAGTAGCCTGATCTCCCATTTCAAGAGTAAAGCTTTATTGAACTCTTTAAGTGACCGAATCCTCATACCGCCATACTCCTTGGGAGAGCATAGTAGGTCCCATTTGATAGGTTGGAGAAAATGGCCTTGATGAGAGGCACCCTTCCAAAATAACCTCTTGCGCATTACATCAAGTCTCTTCCAAATCGACTTTGGCACCTTGAAATAGAGAAAAAGAAGATCGAAATTGAAGTAATCACAGAATTTAATAGGATGAATCTTCCCCCTTTCGATAAATAGCTGCTACTCCAGCCTTCTAATTTGACTAATACTTTCTCACAAAGTATGTTCCAATCATTTTTCTTTAGTTTAGTGCATTTCAAAGGTAGCCCCAAATATTTGATTGGAAGAGAGATCAACGGGGTACCTAGAAGAGTTGAGATAGCATTTTGTTCATTCTCATTCATACCAAAACACACCAGAATGATTTTCCTCCATTCAGCTTTAGGCCATAGATTTCTCCAAAAGTGTTGACCATATGATAGAGAGCTTGGAATTCCCTTAAACTTTCTTCCACAAAAAATACAATATCATCTGCATATTGGAGAATAGGTGCCATTACCCTTCTATTAGATATCGAGTAACCCTTGATCAAACCATCCTCTGCAAGTTTATAGGTGTATCTGGCTAGTGTGTCCACAACAAGATTAAAGATCAAAGGAGCTAAGGGGCATCCTTGCCGTACACCACACTGCGGCTGTACCCAGGCTTTGCATGGTTTCCCATTAATCAAGGGGGAGTAGGAGGTTGTTATGATGCATCTCTTCATCCATTGGACCCAAACTGAAGGAAACCTTCTCCTTTTAAAGATGTCCCACAAATAAGACCATGAGACAAAGTCATATGCACTACTAAAGTCTACCTTCCAAAGAAAAGCTTTGCATTCTTTTCTATGCCATCCCATCACCATCTCTTATGCCACAATAAAAGACTCTTGCAAAGATCTCCCTGGAAAGAAAATAGATTGGACTGGCATAATCAGATTTTGTAGTACATCACACAACCTGTTGGCAAGGATTTTACTTATAATCAAGTATATAGAATTCGACAAGTCAATTGGCCTAAAATCTGAGAAGCATTCAGCCCCAGGCTTCTTTGGCAACTTTACCTGTTCAAAACTGAAGTTCCCCTTTTCAAACTCATGTATAACTCCCATAACCTCCTCCCTTAGAACGCTCCACATTTCTTTATAGAAAAAAACTTGAATCCCATCTGGGCCCAGAGATCCTTTATTATTCAGCTCTTTAATTCCCTCCACAGCCTCCTGTTCAGAGATGGGAGCCACTAGCACTTTTGATTGCTCCTCATTCACACATGGAAAATTCGTAGCAGCTATCCTCCACGTTCCCCTTGGAGTGGCTTTTGAAACCTCTTTGAAATAACCTGAGGCTTCTACTCTTATCTCCTTAATAGATGAAGTTCTTCTATCTCCAATTTTAATTGAAGAGATTAAGTTGCTCCTTCTTCTAGCACCAGCAACAAGGTGGAAGAACTTCTTGTTGGCATCCCCTTCCTTAAGACAAAGCTGCCTCGATTGCTCACACCAGTCCATTTCTTTTTTCAAGTCCTTTTTGGCAACAACTTCTTGCCAAAGTTTTCTCATTTCCTATTCTTGAGCATTTAGGACCACCGTAGCTTCTTTGTTATCAAGTTGTTGCACAACTGCGAAAGCCTCAACTCTTTTCTGTTCACGAATAGTCTGCACTACCTGTCATACTCTTTCAGCATCACATGCATGTCTGAAAGCTTGGAAACTAGCCTTTGAGTCACTGATCCAACAATTGTCTTGGACATCCACCAGTTTGCTAGCATGTCTTTGAATCCAACCTCCTTGAACCAAGATCTCCTGAATTTAAAATAGGATCCCACATAGACATTTTCCCCACTATCCCATACAATTGCCGTGTGGTCTAAAAAGGGTCTTTCCAATCCCATGATAGATGATAATTGAAATCTCTCCAATACAGCAGTGTTACCAAAAAAATCTGTCAAGCTTGTATAGCAGCCCACTTCCATTTCACCAAGTAAACTCCAACCCATTGGATGGGAACTCGCTTAAGCCCAAATTCTATATAGTCAACTAAAAGCCAGTAGCAGCCTTGTCAATACTGCCATTAGGTATGTCCCTACTTGCCAAAGTGAATTTAAAATCGCCACCTATGAGCCAAGGTCTCTCTTGCACCATCTCCTGGGCTGCGGTCAAATCTTCCCAAAGCTCAGTTCGAGCATTTGCTGCGCAAGGTCCATATACGCAAGTAATGTGCCAATCTAAATCCCCTTGACTAGTCTGGCACCTACATGTGATCACATGCCTTGCCATAAGGACATCAACAACTTTAAGGCAAGATTTTCTCCACCAAAATGCCATCCCACTAGATCTCCCATTCACAACCAAAATAATGTGTTTAGCTCTTCTAGATTGCAATAGCGTATTCCATTCTTCATTAGTATCCTCCTCTAAGTGTGTCTCTTGAATGAGGGCATAGTCAATCTCCCATTCCAACAAATATCTTGCAAGAGAAGCTCTTCGCACACTATTGCGCATCCCACACACATTCCACAATAGGATTCTCATCCCTTAAATTGCATCTCCCTTTGTGCCACCTTCTCGACACGTTCAACCATGAGAGTTTTAGCAATGGTACTTTCATTAATAGGGCTCTGATTCTCCTTTCTCCTTCTTCTGAGCATATAAGGGGATCTCCCAATCCCTTTCTTTAGACATATACCTTTCCCAAAATTTAGGTCTTCAAGATCACAAAAAGGTACCTGGTTATGATGTCCCAGGATGCATCTTCCCTTACTGTTGTCGATCAGCATAATCTCATTTTTAGAACCTTTGTCCAGTACCTCCCCTATTTGTTGATCTTCCACTCCAGCAATTTCCCCCTCCATGTTCTCCATCAAACACCCATCTATTTCAACATGATGATGATCTTTTCTTTTTTTTTATGCCGATGACTCATCAGATGATATGAGACCATCCTACCCCAAAATCTGCTCATCTCCAGCCACTTCCACAAAAATCCTATCCTGCACTTGCTCTTAATGTACTATCTCATAATCACCGAGAGACAATCGAATAAGCCAAGAGCTTCCTCCGCATCTAAGTATAATTTCCTCTAGCACAAAACCACTTTGAAAAACTTCAACACCAACCTTCAAAACACAAGCATCTCCTTCCCAAATGCCCACTTCTGCATCATCAAATAATTTGGTGAACCTGGCGATCATTGTGGCTACCACATCTCTCAATCTCAGATGCAAAGGTAGACCTTTAATCTCGAGTTTAACATGCCTGGTTCCAATTCTCTGAGGGGGTCGATCCGACAGAGCATCATCAAATGGAGAAACCAGCCTCCACAGCACCGTGATATTCTCAAAACTACTTGACCAAAATCTAAGCCTTTCCACATCAATCATCCCTAGACCAAACATAAGAAAACGTGATGGAGATAAGGCATCAATCTTCCAACCCGGTGAAACGAGGGAGACAGAACTCACCAGTTGATGGAAGCATTCAAGAGATGGGTTCCCCATCATCACTTCTCTTGTCAAAGCACCTCGTAGCACCATATCCGCCAAGTGAATGTCTTATGATATCTAAACCTCCACATCAACCTATGGCTGAAGTTCATAAGCGGCGATGGGGGCAGCGGCACATCAAAACCCTTCAGCTTAGGGGGTGATTGATTCTCCTTCACTGGATGCATACTAGCTTTAGCACATGAGTCACGTTTATGGCCATACCCTCCACATGCCAGACACACAAGGGGATAGTGGCAAATTGCAGCCATGTGCCCTCTTCTTCTACATCGGTAGCAAAGGATGTCATCGTTAGTCCTCCTCCAGTCCTCTCTCATCCCACCCCTCACAGCCCTTTCATGTTGAAATAGTCGTCTAATCTCCCTTCTCCTCCAACATTTGGGTCTCCAAGTCCTCCATCCATCCTCCACTCGTTGCTACCCAACCCTAGCCGCACGGTCGCCATAGCCCCTTCCCTCCATCCTCCAATCTCGTAATCTTCTCCTCAAAAGTAAAAAAATTAGTTTTTCCAAAAATCCATTTTGTGAAAATAGTTTTTGTTGAATGGAGGATGACTACGCATTCGCAATTGGATTTGAAAACCTGTCATTATAGTTCGAGTCGCGAAGAAATCTGTTCAACAGATAAAATTTATACCGAAAAATCCGTAAAGAAGTTCTGGGTCGAACACAGGGAGGCGAATGTTTGATTAAAAATACGCGTTTTATTTATTTGTCACAAAATAGATTAGCTAGTCGAAAACTAGCTATCTATTTAACAAATAATGAATAGGAGAGAGAGAGAGAGAATATTACAAATAAAAGCAAAAGGGATGTAGAATAAACATGGATTTCATTATCAGAAATTGTTCATTACACTACTCATTACGACAAGAAAGCAGGAAATGATTACACTAAAAAGCAGTAAATCTACTCTAGAAAGCAGTAAAGAGAATGGAGAGAGAGATATCCTCCTCGACTATCGCTTGGAGGACGAGCCGGAGGGATGACGCCTGGAAGACGAGGAACGGAGCGGGAGCGGGAGGAATGGGAATGAAGCAGCACGTCATCGTCGTCGTGAGATCTGCTTCTCGAATGCAGAGAGTAGACAACCGCAAGATACTCCACGAAGGGGGACGAAGGTGGAAAAATTAAGATTTCTACTCTAGAGGAGCATCCTGGGTGTGGGACAAGCTCTTAAAGCTTTGGAAGGGGTGAGAGAAGAGAAGAAGGGATGAGAAATTCGTAGGGTAGGGGTCTCCTTTTATAGTTGCAAGGAGTGGGGGCATTTTGAACATTACAACATTAAAAACATTAATTTAGGACCTTTAGTGACGGATTTATCCATCACTAAAGGCCAGAATGTGGCCGGCGTGCGCGCGCCGCACGCACGTCCCCTGACCTTTGCTGCCTCAACCCTTACGCATGACTGCGAGCCTCAGCCGTCCGATCAAGAGATCAGATGTATTAAACCACCCTCGCCACCGTCGCATGCCTGCATGCGATCGGGCGTTCGCACTCCGCGTTTGATCACGCGTGGGAACTATTAGCTGATCCACACCGCTCGATGCGAATCACACGACTCTAATTGCGTGCCCACACGCAGCAGATGCGGGATCGAATGCATGTCGCGCACTCGTGCAACACACTCGACCGTTACGTGGAGCGTGGGCTTGTGTCGCGCGAATGAATTTGCACACGCATGCTTGCGGACGTTGGATCAAGATCCAACAACTCAGATCGCGTGTTGGAGACTCTTTGGAGAAGAAGCAATGGTCCTGAAAGCCAGTTGGGTGGCTGGGATGGCGCCACTTGGTCGTCCATCTTCTGAGTTTTGTAGACGGTGCCACGGGTGTCGGATTGGACCGATTTTCATGCGGTTAGGCTACGATCGTCAATCCAAACCCATCCATGCGATCGGATTTATCATCTAAGGTGCATATTAACACCATCTTGGCCCTTGATCTTTAGGGTTCCTCGATCTCTATCTAGTGCTACGGATGTCCGATCAGGGCGATCTTGGAGTCGTTGAACTCCAATCGTCACCCTAATCAGATCCGTATGGTTGGATCTTCGATCCGTGGCCTCGATTGACAAGTTTCCCTGTCCCTGGCCATAAAAGGAGATAATTAACCTACATTTTATTCAGACTAACCTAAATGCAAGATAATGCATGTTATGTAATATTTATAGTATGTGATGCAATTCTATGCTTAAGAACACACATAAATAAACATTTTATGTGATATAAACATGTTTACATCACATCCCCATGCCTATCTTTTGCTAGTCCCTAGCAAAACTATATGCTATTTATAAGGGAATTAAGTCAGATTCTTTGAGCAATAGTTATTTTCAACATTTAGGAATTTCAACTAGGACCTAAACTAACGAGACACAATAGCACCCAGGTATCTGCCAAAATGCAGACTGCCTTAAGCCCTCGCCTTATTCAAAGAAAGATCTCTTTTTCTTCTTTTCTTTTTTTTTTTATTTTTGAGTTTAGGTTTACAGAGCGGCTTTCTATGGCCACTCAACCCACCAAAGATTTGATGAGAATCCTAAGTTCTAAGCATCTTTTTGTGAATTTGATAGACTCGTTGATTGGCAATCAGAATGGACTTCGGGTTTCTACGTCTCTAGGTGACCTTAAAAAGAGAGTTCTGCCTAAAGGCGTATCTTTACGACCAGTAGCTTTCTCCCTACTTTTATTTTTTAATGGGGTCAACACAAGGGTGAATCCAATGTATATCTCCTCGGCTTATTCTGCTTCTCCGCTTCTTCCTAAGTGTTTTGGGAATTTTTAGTGCATTTCTTGAGCTAGGTTCTAGACAACAGACCGATGAGCTATTACCACCGACAACTTGCCAACTATACTTGTGCGGCGAAGTGTGGCTTATTTCTTTTTGTTTCTTTTTCTTTCTTTTCACCTTTTTCTTTTTCTTTTCTTTTTGACTTTCTTTTTTTTTAAGTTGGTGGCTTCCCTAGTCTAAGATTTACCTAAAGGCAGCAAGAAGAGAGTGGTCCAGCGACTAGGCTCTGGACAACCTACCTATGGGCTGTTACCCTCGATAACTTGCCAGCCATATCACCCTAGAAGGTTCATTAGCTACCTAATTTCCGTTAAAATCGTCGAACAACAAGTTAGTGATGAATAGTGTGTAGATGCTTAGACTTAAAGTTCCCTCAAATCAGAGGGCGGGTTGATAAGTCATGTACTTATCACCTAAACTTATTTAATCAAATTAAAATAGAATTCAGGATGGCGAGGACTTGAGAAACAAATCCACCTTTTAGTGGATACCCAGGCTGATTAAGTCCGAAGACTTGAAGGGTCTTCGTGTTCAAATCATACTGTTTTATTTCCTAAGATTGAAAATTTTCTAAAGCCCAAGTTCTCTTTCCTAATTCCAAATTTATATATATATATAAAAAGAAAATGACATGAATCTATAGAGCTAACGAAGTAATTCAGAGATGAATATCCACCGATCACCCCCATTCCTATCTAATGCAATGTCCTCATTGTATTAAAAAGACATGAAACAGAGTGAAAGAGTAGAAAGCACCTGAATTGCGTGAATAACGGGTCTGCTTCGAGATAAACAAAAACTGTATACATGCTGAATTTAGTGCCTTCAGCTAGGCACACTATACAAAGTAGAGAAATAAAGAATTCACATGTGCAGGTCAGAATTAGAATAAAAAGATGCAACCTAAGACTTGCCAGCAGATGTCCGTAGATGTGGACCAGATTGTGATGCAAACCCATACCCCATGATCGAGAATATCTAAGGTTCTGGATAAAAATTACCCAAAACCTAAAATCAGTATGCAAGCGAGGTCAGGCCTGCGATTTATGAGGATGCAACCCAAGACCAAAAAGTCAGGTTACAAAGAAATCAAGCTCAAAAGGATAATAAATGAATGTGTGCTTGGGTTGGTCATCCTCAGAACAAATGTCGTAAGGGTTCCAGTTTGATGGTTTCAGCTTAATTGGAACCCTTAGACTCGGTCTTCTACTTCCTCCGGAGTTTGCTTCCCAAATCAAAATTTCCCAGCTTCTATCTTCCTCATTTAGAATGCCAAATTCCGGGACCTCTTCCATATTAATCACTCCGTTTGAAATTTCCAAGTCTAAAAGATGTGACTGAATAAAAATTGACTTGGGTCTAGTTATCTCAAAAATAAAATTGTCAGTAAGCTCAATGGGGTGTAACTGACAATCGGGGCATTGAATTGAATCCTTCAAAAAATGCGATTCTGAATCCGTCATGTGCGCCCCAATAAGATCAATTTCCTCGATTATTGGGCTATCAAATGATTTAACCAATTCCGTAGGCCCAATCATCTCACAGAAATCATGCTCTGTAAACTCACGTGAGACTTCGCAAATTGAATCTTCACCCTCAGAATCAAAGAAATCCAAATTCGTATTAATGTACGTCCCAAAATCATCCATCACTTTCTGATCCATGGAGACATACGTTTCCTCATACCCCGGCTCAAGGATCTCAGGTGAAGAAATCAGATCATCCTTAATTGGTTGCTCTAAATCAATTTGGTCAGCCTCGTAACACGTGTCCCCCTACAGGTGCCTAAGTGGGTTCTTGATGAGTCCATTTTAATGGACTATTGTTACGCCTAAGTAATTCAATTCTAACATTGTATGTTTGTTAATAATCACATTAGGTCATTAAATGATTGCATGTGTCATTATTTAAATTCACATTTATTCTATTGCTTATTATGTAATTATTTTATATTTCATGCAAGTCCCACAACAGCGCACTCGTTACAGGCTAATAATCAGGAAGAAGAGGGAGGAGGATCAATTGTGGAAAAGAACAGGGGGGTGAAAAGATATTTTTCCCCCACAAATGTCTCAACCTACGGTCGTCCTCCTTCAATAGAACTAACAGCACCGGCCATGTTTAGTAAGGGATTTTGAAAATCCCTTAACTCGCGTGGGGAGAGGAGATAAAAAGATGTTCTGGCGAGAGAGAGGAAGTCTTCGCCTTCTTTCCCCCTGAGGGGATATCTCTTCTTCTTCACCATCCCCACCGTGGAGAGGGCGGGCACTCTGGAACCAGCAAGCACTGTGCACACCAACTTCCACCATCCTCTCCACTGCCACCACGCACCGCCAACCTCTCCAACACCGCGCAGTCGCAACCCAAGTGCGCGCCTCATCCTCCCACACCAGCCTACCTCCACCGCATGCAAACAACCGCCTGCTCGCACTTGCGCGCTCTGCAGGCACTACACCAGCCCCCACCACCCTTGTGCACTCTACAGGCGCTGCACCAGTGCCCTCATCAGCCCTTGAAACCACGCCAGCCTACTCCACCCATCAGCGCCCTCATCAGCACTGCAACCACGCCCTTGCACGTGCACCCTCGCCGCACGCGTGCTGCCTTCACCAAGCGCGCCTCATCCTACTCCACCCATCAGCGCCTACAGCCTGCAAGTGTGCCCTGCAAGTGCATAGTCGCAGCCACCGAAGCCAGCAGTACATGCGCGCCCCTCACGGCCAGATGTTGCGCATCTTTGTGCGCGTGCATCTAGCCCGCGCGCGTGTGCAAACACCACAGAGGCCAGCCGACTTCTTCTCCTCCTTCAACTCAACTCATGGGGACATTGCACTGTTCATCTTTCTTCCCCGAAGGAACCCATCGCCAGCTGTCCACCTCCAATTGCAACCACCGCCACAGACCGCAGTTCTCCATGCCGTCGCCTCCGTTAAGCTCGCCTCAACCTCACGAACACGACCACACCCTCACACATGCCCACCAAGACCCAAGCGCACGCATGGAGTAACCCACCGTCGGCGGGTTCCTCCTCTGTGGCCGACGACCTCAGGCCACCATAGTCGATGCCACCACTGCCATCGTGATCCCCTTGTCGTGGCCAACCTCTCCTGGGCTTCTCTCCTTCAGCCATGGACCTTTCTCCTCGTGCGCGCCAAGAAGAGCAATTGCTCTGTTTTGGAACAGTAAACACCCTTTTAAAAATTACAAGCATTGCCATTGTCAAAGATACTATTTACTTATTTATCTTATTATTATATTACGGTAGAATTGCATGAATGACCCTCAATTCTAATTGAATGGCATGCAGTCACATTACATTCATCTCATGACTAAGCTAACATGTATCTTTGTTATGGGGAACAAATTCTGATTTAGATAAATTTGATGACGCTTGTCAGTATTAAGATGTAATTCTGGTATTTCCATGGTGGTGATTTTGCATATGCACCCTCAGATTCTTGGTTAATTATCTAAATTGAGAATTTATGCTAGAAATGAGAACACTAATTAGCAAGCACATCCGTTGATATTCCTGATTACTTGATGCATCATTACTCATTTTTGATAGGTTAATTCCTCCCTGTGGAGACGACCTAACTATTCATGGTTAGATTCTGAAAATTAAAATGTTTTGAAAAGAAATTTTCTATCACGCCATTAAATACAACGACACATCATTTTATGTTAAAGTTTTCAATGAAAATGAAGATTGCTCTTTCAATTCTAACATTGGCTCTCCTGAAGGGGGTTCATCCTGGGAATCATCCCATGATTGAACTAAAGCAACCACAAATCTCATTCTCAATTTCGCTAACTTCCCAAGTAGAAACTCACCCAGGTTCTTATCCTTAACATTCTTGAGCCAATCCAACAAATACTTGTTCAGATCATCAATCATTTCAATCAGGGGCTCCAATTCTTCAGTGCGAGGTATTGGCTGAACTTCTAAAGATTGTATAGTATTCCTCAAGTTAGCCAAAACCTTCTCTTGAACCTGGTTAACCTGAACCAAAAGACTTGGTTCAAGGTTGGGCGGGTTTGGGATCAGTGTAGAGGAGTTGACGAATTGAGATTCGTGATACCCTTCCTGATAATAGGTCATTTCGGATTGTTAAAAAGGTGGTGATGACCTAAAGGTAGTGTATTCAGGGTATGGGTAAGGATTAAGGTATCCTTCTTGATTGTAGATTGTATTAGGTTGTCCATGAAAGGGTGGCGATCTATAATCGATGTGGCTTGAAGAAGAATAGAAATCACAATTATGGTGTTCAAGGTTTGACCCCAAACACGAAGGTCCGGAACTGTATCCCCAATCCGAGTTATCCCAACTAAGAGATGGTTGATTACAGTATGAGTCGGGATAATCGTCATGTTGAGGATAAGTCATAACAGGAGGGAAAGAGTGGGAATGCATATGAAATGTAGAAGGATTCATGATAGATAGGAGGAAGAAAGGCACCCTACAATACAAACAATCAAACCTGTCCTTAAGTGGGCTAGCCTAGAGACCTACAAACTCCCAAAACCCGTCTTGAGATAAAGAAACAATTTGATCTACTTCTGTCCGTTCAATCCAACCAGTTAGAGGGAGGGACTGGGGAGAAGGTTCTTCCTTCGGCTTGCGCCTCTGGTTCCTAGTGTACCCCCCAGTCGCGATCGTTTGATTCTGCTCCCCTAGCTAGACATCAAATTAAATAGTAAAAACAGACTAATCAAAAATAATCTCATTCTGGGCTCCGAAGAGCGAGTCCAATCCTTAAGGCCAATGTCTACTTTGTTTTATTTAGGATTTGGTTTGAATGTGCTTTGGAATGTGATGGGCCTTTTATTTGGGTTGTTCCCTTAATGATTGATTGATGTGTGTGTGCGTGCACAACCAGTGGTTTTCAAGCAAGATTATTTTTTGATGTGGTGAATTTTAGGAATCAAATCTTGCTTAGTAGCTTTTAGGATTCAACTTTAGGTATTTTCAAACAAGTTTTGTTGGCACACCAAGTTTTGAAAGCACAGGTAAAGATGTTTTCCTTTGAAGCTTAAAAGAATGTGGAGTGCTTGGTAAATCCCTAGGAGTTGAACCTATGTGGCAGCTACTTAATGAGTTGATTTTAGTTGAAGTGGTGCGACCCAATCAACTCAAACAATCGGCCTGTTGCACCACTTAATTAGGCACACAAGTGATTATCTAATCTGATTTCTACTCGATTATGTGTTTGGGTGTGTGTACCAGTTCCAAAGATCAATTTACCGATTGAGTTTGAAAATCAAATGAGGTTGTGTACCTCTGGGAGATTTTTTTTTTAAATTTTCTTTCTAAATGTGAAGGGTAAGGCGAGTGTTGGTGTCAAACAAAAAATCAAAACTAACCTTAGGGTTTATAAGAACACCTAGGTTGATTTATGCTTGTGTTATTACATGGTGGAATGAAATCTAATGGGTGGGAGGTGGGGAAAAAACTTACAGAACCTTCAATAGCACTTTGCTCCAATCTACCGCTTTTGCTCATCTCAAAAGAGTACATGCAATCACAATAAGAAAGAAGAGAAGTGAGGTAAATGATTCGTAAGTCAGAAAACGTGAAGAATCAAAGAGCGTCGCCTTCCCGGCAACAGCACCAAAATGTTGAATGGCGGATGACTACGCATTTGCAATTGGATTTGAAAACCCGTCGTTGTAGTTCGAGTCGTAAAGAAATCCATTCAACAGATAAAATTTATACCAAAAAATCCGTAAAGAAGTTCCGGGTCGAACATAGGGAGGCGAACGTTTGATTAAAAATACGCGTTTTATTTATTTGTCACAAAACAAATTAGCTGGTCGAAAACTAGCTATCTATTTAACAAATAATGAATAAGAGAGAGAGAGAGAATATTACAAATAAAAGCAAAAGGGATGTAGAATAAACATGGATTTCATTATTAGAAATTGCTCATTATACTACTCATTACAACTAGAAAGCAGGAAATGATTACACTAGAAAGCAGTAAATCTACTCTAGAAAGAAGTAAAGAGAATGGAGAGAGAGATATCCTCCTTGACGATCGCTTAAAGGATGGGACGACTCCTGGAAGACAGGGAACGAAGTGGGAAGGAGGACGAAGCGGGAGGAACGGGAACGAAGCAGCACGTCATCGTCGTCGCAGGATCCGCTTCTCGAATGCAGAGAGAAGACGACCGCAGGATACTCCACGAAGGGGGACGAAGGTGGAAAAATTAAGATTCTACTCTAGAGGAGCATCCTGGGTGTGGGACAAGCTCTTAGAGCTTTGGAAGGGGTGAGAGAAGAGAAGGGATGAGAAATTCGTAGGGTAGGGGTCTCATTTTATAGTTGCAAGGAGTGGGGGCATTTTGAACATTACAACATTAAAAACATTAATTCAAGACCTTTAGTAATGGATTTATCCATCACTAAAGGCCTGAACGTGGCAGACGTGCGTGCGCCCCCTCGCCTTTGCTGCCTCAACGCTTATGCACGATCGCGCATGCTCAGCCGTCCGATCAAGAGATTGGACGGCTTAAACCGTCCTCGCCAGCATCGCGCGCCCGCATGCAATCAGCCGTTCGCGCACCGCATCTGATCGCGTGTGGGCGCTATCAGCTGATCCGCGTCACTCGATGCGAATCGCACGGCTCTAATTGCGTGCCTGCACGTAGCAGATGCAGGATCGAATGCGCCAAAATGTTGAATGGCAGATGACTGCACGTTTGCAATTGGATTTGAAAACCCGTCGTAGTTCGAGTTGCGAAGAAATCTGTTCAACAGATAAAATTTATACCGAAAAATTCATAAAGAAGTTCCAGGTCGAACATAGGGAAGCGGACATTTGATTAAAAATGCGTGTTTTATTTGTTTGTCACAAAATAGATTAGCTGGTCGAAAACTAGCTATCTATTTAACAAATAATGAATAAGAGAGAGAGAGAATATTACAAATAAAAGCAAAAGGGATGTAGAATAAACATGGATTCCATTATCAGAAATTGTTCATTACACTACTCATTACGACTAGAAAGCGGGAAATGATTACACCAGAAAGCAGTAAATCTACTCTAGAAAGTAGTAAAGAGAATGGAGAGAGGGATATCCTCCTCGACGATTGTTTGGAGGATGAGTCGGATGGGACGACGCTTGGAAGATGGGGAACGAAGCGAGAAGGAGGACGAAGTGGGAGGAACGGGAACGAAGCAGCACGTCGTTGTCGTCGCGGGATCCGCTTCTCGAATGCAGAGAGAAGACAACCACAGGATACTCCACGAAGGGGGACGAAGGTGGAAAAATTAAGATTTCTACTCTAGAGGAGCATCTCGGGTGTGAGACAAGCTCTTAAAGCTTTGGAAGGGGTGAGAGAAGATAAGAAGGGATGAGAAATTCATAGGGTAGGGATCTCCTTTTATAGTTGCAAGGAGTGGGAGCATTTTGAACATTACAACATTAAAAACATTAATTCAGGACCTTTAATGACGGATTTAGCCAAAATGTTAAATGGTTGATGACTACACGTTCACAATTGGATTGGAAAACCCATCGTTGTAGTTCGAGTCGCGAAGAAATCCATTCAACAAATAAAATTTATACCAAAAAATTCGTAAAGAAGTTCCGAGTTGAACATAAGGAGGCAAACATTTGATTAAAAATATGCATTTTATTTGTTTGTCACAAAATAGATTAGCTGGTTGAAAACAAGCTATCTATTTAACAAATAATGAATAGGAGAGAGAGAGAGAGAATATTACAAATAAAAGCAAAAGGGATGTAGAATAAACATGGATTTCATTATCAGAAATTGTTCATTACACTACTCATTACGATTAGAAAGCGGGAAATGATTACACTAGAAAGCAGTAAATCTACTCTAGAAAGCAGTAAAGAGAATGGAGAGAGAGATATCCTCCTCTGCGAGTGCTTGGAAGACGAGTCGGATGGGACGACGCCTAGAAGATGGGGAACGGAGCGAGAAGAAGGAGGACGAAGCGGGAGGAACGGGAACGAAGCAGCACGTCATCATTGTCACGGGATCCGCTTCTTGAATGCAGAGAGAAGACAACCACAGGATACTCCACGAAGGGGGATGAAGGTGGAAAAATTAAGATTTCCACTCTAGAGGAGCATCTCGAGTGTGAGACAAGCTCTTAGAGCTTTGGAAGGGGTGAGAGAAGAGAAGGGATGAGAAATTCATAGGGTAGGGGTCACCTTTTATATTTGCAAGGAGTGGGGGTATTTTGGACATTACAACATTAAAAACATTCATTCAGGACCTTTAGAGACGAATTTATCCGTCACTAAAGGCTTGAACGTGGCCAACGTGCGCGCGTTGCACGCTCGCCCCCTCTCCTTCGCTGCCTCAACGCTTACGCACGACCGTGTGTACTCAGCCATCCGATCAAGAGATCGGACAGCTTAAACTGCCCTCGCCAGTGCCATGCGCCTGCGTGCGATCGGGCATTCGCACTTCGCGTCTGATCGCGCGTGGGTGCCATCAGCTGATTTGAGTTGCTCCATGCGAATTGCACGGCTCCAATTGCATGCCCGCGTGTAGCAAATGCGGGATCGAAAGCATGTCGCACGCTTGTGCAACGCCCTCGACTGCTACGCTGAGCGTTGGCTTGTGTCGCACGGATGAATTTGTACACACATGCTTGCAGCCGTTGGATCAAGATCTAACGGCACAAATCGCGTGTTGGAGTCTCTTTGGAGAGGCAGCAGTGGTCTTGAGGGCCAGTTGGGTGGCTGGGATGGCACCACGTGGCGCCATCTTGGCCGTCCATCTTCCGAGTGTTGTAGACGGTGCCACAGGTGTCAGATTGGATAGATTTTCACTCTGTTAGGCTACGATCATCAATCTGAACCCATCCATGCGGTCGGATTTGTCATCTGAGGTGCGGATTGACACCATCTTGGCCCTTGATCTTTAGGGTTCCTCGATCTCTATATGGTGCTACGGATGTCCGATCAGGGTGATCTTGGAGTCGTTGAACTCCAATCGTCACCCTAACAGATCCGTACGGTTGGATCTTCGATCCGAGGCTCTGATTAACAAGTTGCCCTGTTCCTAGCCATAAAAGGAGACAATTAACCGACATTTTATTTAGATTAACCTAAATGCAAGATGATGCATGTTATGCAATATTTATAGTATGTGATGCAATTCTATGCTTAAGAACACGCATAAATAAATAGTTTATGTGATATAGACATGTTTACATCAGTTTTGCTATGAGACTAGCAAAAGATAAGCATGGGGATATGATAAACGTTAGTTTATCATCATTCTTATGCCCTAAAATAGATCTAGTTCTTAAGGTTTTAACTCCCCAAACGGATTTTTGGACTGCATTTAGGCATTTACCTAGGATAGGCATACATTGCATTTTAGTTGTATTTTTGATATGTTTACTTGAGTGTTAAGAATAGATAGAAAGTCAGATCACGCATACCTTGGCACTCAAGAAGGCAAAAGATGAAGAAGAAGCTCCTTTCAACTGGATCCCAGCTCATTCTAGCTGGATCAACTTATCTTTAGCTCCATTCAGCTCATCTTAG
This sequence comes from Thalassia testudinum, assembly GCA_037157565.1. NCBI lineage: Eukaryota > Viridiplantae > Streptophyta > Magnoliopsida > Alismatales > Hydrocharitaceae > Thalassia > Thalassia testudinum. Next base: position 8,387,135 of record JAZHRO010000058.1, on the reverse strand, counting down.
CTGCATGGTAGCTCTAGCTAGTTCACCTCAGCTCCCTTCAACTCACCTTAGCTGGATGGCAACTCAAACTAGCTTAAGTCAATTGATCCCAACTCCATTCTAGCTCCTTCATCCCAAAACAGTTCACTAGAAGCTTAACTTGACTAGGACTAGCTACTAGCTAGACCTGGTCAGTTGAAGATGACCTCAACCAGCTCAGGCCAGCTCAAGTCCAGCTCCCAGAGGCTCAACTTAGCTCAACTTAGTTGAGCTAAGCTACTTGACCTAAGCTAGCTACTCTAGCTAGCTAAGTATTCTCCAGGAAGACTAGACCCAGCTCACCTTAGGTCATATTAGCAGAAGCCAGCTCATCTTGGCTTGGCTTAGTAGCTAGCAAAGAACTAGCAAGCTGAGCCAACTAAGGTAGCTCCTTGCAATTCTCTTCAACAACCACCAACTCCAGTGCAGCTCAAGATAGCTTCCTCCAGCTCCTCTCCCTCAAAACCCTAGCTCCCTCTACCTCTCTATCCTACTCTTTACTAGCTAAGCTACCTCCTTAGCACCAATACCTAACCCTAATACCCACCTACCTAAGCTCCACCAAATAGCCCTAAACCTAGTCCACCTATGCTCCTATTCCTAAACCTATTTTTGGTGCTAGCAAGACACACCGCTTCAACCCACACCACCACCAAAAGACATCATGAGAATTGCGCCGAAAACCATCTCCAACCACCTTGGTTTTTGGCGCCAACTTTCCCTTCATCCTAACCATCCATCCAACACCTAAATCGATCCTAACCCTTCCTAACTTGGTGCCAAAATAACCTTCTAGAAGACACCCAAGTTGGTGCCAATTTAAGGTGGTAACCACCACCTTGAAAGGCCTCCTTTCACCCACTAACTACCCCTAGCAACCCTTAGGTTGGCGCCAAAAAGCCTACACCCTAGGATTCCTATAACCACCCATAACCACCCTTAGAAGCAATCCTAGCCCTGCACATATCCACACCAACCATACCCCCCATCCCTTCCTATATATACCCCTCTTAACCACCACATAATTTCCATCATATTCTCCTTTAGTTAGGTCCACCATTAATCCACCCATTCTCCATGCCAAGGAAGAAGGAGAGAAGAAGATCTAGGGGGCAACCTACCCGCCCCCTTGGTGCCTTCTTCCTCTCTTTCTTATCCCTTAGTCACACCAAGGAGGAGGTCATCTTCACACCTAGAGGGGATGGCCAGGCAAGAGGAGGAGACTTGAGGTGGTTGATGTCCACCTTGAGGAGAGACTACCTGGAGGAGGACTACTATAAGAAGAAGCTAAGGAGAATTCTTTTCAAGTGCGGGGCAACTGCACTTGGAGCAAGGGCTATCCAAAACTTCTACAGAGGATTCACCTTCTTCTTTACCTTATTTTATCTTATATTAGCTAGTTTAGTTTCTCTTTTTCATGTAGAAGCATTTAGCTACTTTTAATCAACTTTGCTAGTAATACAAGTGTCCTTTGCCTTCCAAGTTCATGTTTAAATTTTAGTGTGTTTTTCTTATTATTTCTTTAGTGTACCACATCCTCCTCTTCTAATTACCCTAGGTGCACTTGCCCAAGGTGAGCTTAGAAGAGAGGGCTTCATTCTTGTCACCTCGGTCACCTTGAGGTAGTTTTAGCATAGTAAACCTTCGCATCAAAAACCCGATTGTTTCTGAAAACCCTAAAAACAACAAATCGAAAAATACAAAAATACATGTGTTGATTTGAGAGGCGAGAGAGGGAATCACTTATTTGACTAACAAATTGGCCTCCTAGATATTCACCCTATCTAGGTTATAAATTTAAGAGTTGATCGATTTTACGCATTGCAATGACATCTAAAACTCGTAATTTACAAATCACATAAAATCCATATCAAAGAGCCATTGTGTTAACATGTGGATGGTTCGGTCACATATTGAGTGTGATTGTATATGGTACCACAACAGTTGATTTTTGGATTATTCCTTGAACTTTATACCATATGGTATTTTCATTTAGGATCTCTATAGAGATTTTATCTATTCCTTCCTTGATCAGAGAATGCTGATTTTTCTTGCGGCTTATTTGATGTTTGATGTGAGGTGGCATCGACTTGCTTCTTGCGCTTGATGGTTCCATACTTATAATAGAGGGCCCTCCTATTTTTCGATCTCCTATTCAAGGGATGCAGGATATAATGAACAATCATGTCATGTATGCTTGCTACCTATCATTCTGATAAATGTATACATAATTTATTCAAAGTATTAACATTAGCATTAATTTTTGTTTCACTATACCTGTTCTTCCAGATGCTGTATATATATGCTTCCTGACGCACACAGGCACATCACTCACCCACCAGATGGTGTTATACTTCCAAAAAAGGTATTATTTAGGAATTATCTACAATGTTTACTATCTTATTAGATTTTCTCATATGTATGTTACTTGATAATTTTCTAGACATCAGTATCTGATTGGTTGCTTTTTTCTTTTATTTGTGTGTGTGTGTGTCTGTGTCTGTGTTGGGGGGGGTGGGGGTGGGGGTGGTGTGCATTTCTCTTGAATGGCCTATTTAGGAAGGGTTATTTTTCAATTCCATGCTTCCATGGAGATAGGTCAGTTCATAGAAACTGATGTTCCTTAGTTTGCACTTGAAATGGAGACATGCATACCTAACCCAAAAGGAGGGTCTTTAGAGGAGGTAGAGAGGATGGTGTTGGGAGAAGAGTTAAAATAAATGTGTCTTAATGTTGACAAAATTAGGGATGTTTTGCAGCAAGAAAGATAATCTATACAACACAAAAACATGGGTATCAAATTAGGCACTCTGATGCCCCATAATTGAGGTTCTTTTTTAAAAAAAATCCTTGAGGTTTTTTGAGAGTTTTCTTACGTATCTGATTGTAGGTATTATCCCTCTGCGGTGAAACAACTCATCTTCTCTTTGTTTTTTGGATGATGGATATAGCAATTGCTTCCTATATGTATCATTTGCATAAAATTTTACTACTTTGAATGGAGCAGTACAAAGAATATTGACAAAATTCCCCTTCCAAAATCCCTTCAGACCTTGAGTGGTTGAAATGGTATGGATGAGTTCAAATAAGTTTTTCTTTCACCTAGAACTATGTACTCTAGCTTTAATATCTCGAGAGGTGCCACAAAGGTTCTCAAGACCATCGCTACGATGGCCCCCATGTAGCCAAATGGGTCATCAACCTCATGGCCAAATCAGGAACAAAGGAAGGAGGATTTACTAAAGCCTAGTTGCAAAAAATCAGGGTATAATTCCACTTATCCATTTCATAATACTTGATTTTGTTGCTCTAACCTAATTGTGTTTAAATGTATGAGCTGGTTTCTCTTTTTGCTGTAGGAGAGAAAGTCTAAGAAGGGAAGTGCTCAAAGGAATGCTCTCGCATCAGTTCTTCGTCTTCACAGGAAACTGTAAAGACATTGAATGAAAATATGGATGAGCTGAACAGACAGAGGAAGAGTTTGTTGCAGGGAAAAATGGGAGATTTATGATATGGTCATCATAGTACACTCCTAAATTGCACAAAAAACACTTAAATTTATAAACTCAAAATCTAATTGAAGTCCGAGGTCATTCGCAGGGAGCAAATATGGAATTCACACACTAATCTTGATTTAGAATTAATGAGCACAGTAAATTAAGCACAATAAAAGATATGCAAGGAATAAAACCTGTCAAATTGATATTCAATGTATCTTAAAAGATCATGGAATAAAAAGAATTAGAAAGACAAAACAATGGTGATTTAAATCACCAATTATTCTTCTTAATTAAGCACATATCCCAAGCATTCAAATAAATCAATAGTATTTTCAATCAATTAATCCACATCAACTTATGTACTTAAATGTTCCCATAGTAACCAAAATCAAAGTTCAATAAAAAGTGGCCCATGTGTATCAGATGACTTAACCTTCACTGCACAGCCCCACAGCTAATGCACAAGGGCACTTCTCTTCTTCAAGCCTTTCTCAAGTACAAGGCCTTTCTCTCCATAGCACACAAAGCCAATGCCTTTTCTCGCTAAGTATCAAAGCTTCCCCTCAGCACAGTAAGGCACACACCTTTTCTTCCTTAGAGGTTAAGTATTAACCTTCAGCATTCACCCTAAGGTGTTCCAACGTGAAGCAAAACCCTTCCCCCTCCTCCTCACAAATCCTCTTCTTTTTCTCTCAAACCCAGGCTAATCAGGTATACAGACGGGTTATCGGATCATGAACAGTATCAGGTTTGGACCAGGCCCACTTGCATGATCGCGGGTATTTGCGCAAAATTGACGATGTATAGGAAATGCATTGTAGTATAGTTGACAAATCACTCAAAACATTTAAATTTATAAACTCAGAATCTAATTGGAGTCCAAGGTCGTTTGCAGGGAGCAAATATGGAATTCATGCATTAATCTTCATTCAGAATAAATGAGCACAGTAAATCAAGCACAATAACAGATATGCGATGAATGAATTGCTTAGATTGATAATCAAATATAATCCAATGTATCACAAAAAGTATAGAGATAAAAAGAATAAAAGAAACCTAAAAAGTGGTGATTTAGATCACCATTTAGATCCCTCTAATTAAGCATATATCTCACATTCAAATTACTCAAATAATCCAACAGTGCCTCAATCAAATAACTTAGGTACTTAAATGATTCAACAGTATCAGAACCAAAGGCTTAATCAGACGTCGCCTATCAGAGCCAAGTGACTTAACCTTCACATAGCATAGCCCCACAGAAGGCACACAAGGGTGCCCAAGCTTCTTGAAAGACTTCTCTTCTTCAGGTTTTCCCAAGACCAAGGCTTTTCTCTCCACAACACACACAAAGGCACTCAGAGGCTAAGTATCAGAGCTTCTTCCTTCAGCACGCGCCCAAGGCATGCAGGGCAAAACCCTTCCCCCTCCTCTCACAAATCTCTCGTCTTCTCTTTCTCTTCTCTGAACCGGGGTTTAATTGGGTCAAGTATCGGGTAATTGGATCTTGGATAGTGGCCAGACCCACGGGCATGATCGTGGGCGAGGCATGCTCGGGCAAGTATGAGGGGACCCAACCCCGATGTTCTTGGGCAAACAACTTAGAACACAAATTCCACTTAAGCGCCTATGCGAGTCCCTGACAAGGCGTTTTCACACATTTTGAAATACGTTGGAATTGTAGTATAGTTGCGCTAACCCCTCGATCAAAAATATTTGTTTTACGAAAATCGCTTTGATTCTTATTATTTTATAACATGAGTCCCAGTCATTCATCACTGGGGGCGTGAGAAACGAGTTTTAGATTCAGATCCACTTTTCTAACCTAAATCTAACCTAACCTAATCTTTTTGGTTTTCTTGTATTTTGCAATTTTTTCGTATTTTTTATTTTTGTTTTGAAAAGCGAAATGAAACCTAGATCTAAATATGCTAGCAAAAACCTAATCTTAACCTAACTAATGGGCATGTATTCACAATGATAGATAGAAGCATGTCACTAATTATTCAAAAAAAACTAAGCATGCATTGACTAATCATATGAAGTGCAAAAGAATACACAAAAAGAACTAAACTAAGAGAATGATAGGATCAACCAAGAGAGGCTATGAAGTAGCCTTCTTGGCCGTTCAAGAGGAGAAAGAGAGGGATGGCGTGGGCTCATCTTTCAAGGAAAGGGAAGAGGGCACGCCCATGAAGAAGAAGAGGAGAAGAGGGTGGTGGACCCTTTCTCTTCTAACTATCCTTGAAGCCTTGGAGGAGAACACCTTGGAGCTTCTTCTAGCTGCCCATGGAGGAGGAGAGTGGACTGCCTTGGGAGGGTGAAGGGAAGATGTTGGTGGTCGCGAGAGTGGAGTGGAGGAGAATTGAGTTTGAATCTAAGGTGGCCGTTCAAGGATTCTTAGTAGTAGGTGCTTAGGTTGCGTTTACTAAGAATAGGTGTTTCTAGAATAGGCTATATTTAGGTGTTTTCTAGACTAAGGTAGAAGAGATGTGTGTGTGTGTGTGTGTGTGTGTTGTTGAGTGTGCGTGGATGTGTTTGTGGGTTTTGGTAGAATTAGGTGCTAACTAGGTTGGGTCAATCTAGATTAGGTGGGTATGAACCTAATTAGGCTTAGGAAAGTCTAATTGGAGAGGAGTGAACCTACTTGGGTCTAGGTCAAGTCTAATTGTGTGTGTGTGATTAGGCTAAGGTAATCCTAATAGGTATGAGTCAATTAGATCCTGGGTGGATCCAATTGGGTTTAGGTGCACCCAATCAACCGTAGATGCATCCAATTAGGTATGGGCTTGCTCAAATGGGTTAGAGATAGGATAAGTGTGGGTATGGATAGGGGGATAGGCTTAGGAGGTCTCTAATTAGGTTTCCTAAGGTGTTTGGTGGGGTTTCTAGGTCAAAGAGGCAAGCTCAGGCTTCTAGCACCAAAAGCAGGAACTAGAGAACATCATCAGACGTCCATGGAACATATCAGACATCTTAAAGTCCAAAGTTGGATGTCTAGAAGTTAAGTTAGATGTCTAATTATGTGTCAGTGTGAGTTTTGACTTCCTGGATTCGATTTTCTACAGAAATCAAACATTCAGCCTAATATCTAGACATCTAGAAAGGTGTTGGAGAGTGGGTTTTGAATTTTCTAAGGTAAGTTTTTGTTCCTAAGTGTTTGGGAGAGGGATAAGGTGGATAAGAACATGGATAGTGCTATCCATATTTTGGGTTCTAAGGCTAAGATGTCCTAATGGAAGTGGTTTTGGGTTTAGGAAGGTTGTCCTAAGGTTTTTAAGGATAGGGATAAGGTTGTCCTCTTCACTCCTCTTGTGTATATCAGCCTTCTTCTCTCTTTATTGCCTTATTCCATTCTAACTCGCATCCTGAATCACTTTCTTACCTGCAAATAACAATAAAAACATTAAATAGCAAGATATCTCATCTTATTCTATATAAATGATGCAATGCATGATATGTGATTAGCCCATAGTTGTGGGCTATTTAAGTATTTAAGTGCCTAGACATTAGGTTAATTCTAACATTTATTTAGCATAAATTAGGATGTAAATAGATTAATTCATATTTTTAATTTAATTACATAATCCATGCATTGCATTCATATTTTAAGTGCATTTAGAATTAACTTAGAATTGCATTAGTTAACTAATTAGGTACATTGCATGCATTAATTTAGGTTAACATAAAAGTTGAGGGTTTGTATATAAATAACCATAATATTTTATCATTATTTTTTATTCTTCTTCTACGTGCAACGGCTGTAGCTGCCGCAATGAAGAACCCATTCAAGGAGTAGCGGATGTGTTGGATCTGGTCAGGCAGCTGATTTCAAAAGAGAGGAGGAGGCAGCCGAGCTCACTAGGCCTCCACCACCGACCCACCACTGTGCAGAGAGATCTTCTCTCTTCCATTCCACACCGCCGGCATCAACCATGGCGACGAGTCTCCACCACCGTGGGCGTGTGGTGTGACAGGCCACACCGCCATCCGGAGCTCGTTCGCATTACCGTGAGCACCTCGCCGTGGACCTTCTGCCGTCGTCATCAACAACCACCGTCGCTGCAATCATCTTCTCAGTCACTTAAGACGTCCGGGAAATTTCCCGGACATCTGAAACCCACACCCCACTCCAGCAGTAACCACCATCCACCCACTTCACTTCCAGTACCTGAACCGTAGCTCTCGCCTGCTCACTCCACACCGCCCGCACGCCTCCAGCAGCATGCAAGGCGTGCACAGCCTGCAGCACCTCACCGCTCATGCACGCTCACCTTCCGCCTGCAACCGCACCCGCACAACCACACTCACCCGCTCACTCCCGCATCCACTCCAGGCTGCGCACATCCACCGCACCCGCGCACCCACGCCTGCAACCTCACCCGCGCTTACTGCCAACAAGCCGCGTGCGCGCCCACGCCTCCAGCTAGCACGCAGCAGTAGAGCCGGCAGAGTCGCCCTTCTCCCGCGCCTGCACCACCTCCCGCGCCTGCAACGCCTCCAGCCAACACGCAGCAATAGAGCCGCCCTTCTCCCGTGCTTGCACCGCCTCCCACGCCTGGAGCGCCTCCTGCCAGCAGTCCCGCGCGCACCGTCCGCCAACAGCAGCTGCAGCACCAACTGCAGCCACCTCTACCGGAGCTCATCCAGCCGGCTCCGACCGCCGCACGACATGCCACCACCACCACTTCGAAGCCCTCGGTCCAAGGAACTTCCTCCGAGCCTCCCGCGTTCGGCCGTCAACTCCTCGTCGCGCACGGCAAAGGGGAAAAAATCCCCTGTTTTGCTACAGTAACATGGCCATTAAAAATTTCATTTTCTGCCATTGTAAATTTTTAATAATATTTTATTGATTCTGCATTGCGATAAATATCCTCTAGTTACTCAGAATTGCTATTTCAGCATGATTTCTTGATTCAACCTTAATCTGAAGGCAATTTTGGCTTGATTCTTGTCCAAACTAACTACGAACAAACGTTTTTAACTGGTGCAAATTTAAATAAGTCATTGCCTCCCTGTGGATACGACCCGCTCTTCTGCTAGTGGTTATTTTTTTTTTAAATATTGATTAGTCGATTTTTCCACCACATAAAGCTGCAAACGACTTTAAAGCGAACAATCGACTCATCAATATGCATGATATGAATGCAATATTTACAAATTAAGTTAGGTTCTAACATTATTTAGGTTGATTAGGACCTATGATTGCTGCACAATCAGTCCCTTAGCTTACGAGGAGGGACTATTGTCCCTGCCTCCCTTCACATGCTGGAGCAAGTGGTGAATCTTCTTAATCGCAATAGCAGTGTGGCTTCATATCTCAATTGGATCCTTGGGAAGGTTCCTGGAACTAGGCCGCAGCATCTGGATGTGGTAGAGAGGCCGGAGCAAGTCAAAGCAAGGCAAACGGAGTCGGAGATGACGATGGTGATAGGAGACCTACAATTCACAAATACGGGCTCAAAAGCCCCAATTAAAATGCTCCTGAGCTTCATCAGGGGACGACGAAGGTGGTGGCGTTGTCTGCGTGGTGTATGGAAGCGTGTGGTGGCCTGGCGGAGTCGAGGAAGGTGTGCAATGGAGGGTGAGTTCGACAGAGCTTTGGAGTGGGTAATCTCCTCAATTTCTTGAGGGGTTTTGGTGGGCATGAAACGATGAAGCTTTTGGAGGTGGCGTGATGATATTTGGTGGTCTGTAGAGTGCGGATGGTCACACTGCAGGTACACCAGACGTGGGGAAGATGGTGGCATTGAAGGCGTGTCGGCGGTCGAAACATAAGAGGAAGGAGATAGGGAGATTCAGGAGAAGGAGGGGAAGAGGTTAAGACCTAAATTAATGGATGAAAGGACAAGGGAGGTGTCGGCTTTGATTGGCTGGCGCCGGAGAGGGTGAAGCCTCCTGTGGTGGAGCGGCGATGACGAAAGGGGTCTGGGGACTCCTGCTGTGGCTGGCGAAGAGCGGAGGAAGGTAAGGAAGACAGTCCCACTACCTATAATATGTGGCAGCAGGCAAGGAAGTCAAAGGGAGAAGAGTGGTTGGAGCTGCGGTGGAGGTGGCTGGAGAGAGAAATTTAGTGAAGAATTGCGGCCAAATCGAGTTGAGGATCAAGGCTTTACAACGGGGAAGCTTTTATAGAGCTCCTGAGCAAGCTATAGAAAAGGAAAGGGCTTCTCCAAGGCTTGAGATTGAAGGAGAAAAACCCATAAATCTCGTGCGTTCACACAAGATTTTCCTTGCGATTTGGGAGCCAAGACCAATCCCAATCAATTCCTCATAGTGTGAACATAATCCCACCAAATTGGTGGGATTTGTTAATGATTTGAATAGGTTTAGGTGCGGTCAAAGTCGGCGTGGAGGTCAGTTGACCTCCAATGGTGGTAGGGGTCTTTTCATGAAGAAGACAACAAAGTTAGGGACCCATTTGCAAGGATTTTTGAAAGTTAGGGGCTTGTCTAAAAGAAAGAGTTTAAATGAACTGAAATCCAAACTAGGTCAAGATAAACTCTGATTGGGCCCAAATTTTAGTACAAACCTAATTTGGACCCAAGGAATCTGATAGTGAAGTTGGATTTTAGTTTTGACCAAGTTTGTTTAGATAATTTTCCCAGAAACCCAAATTAGGGCAAAAATTTGTCTGTGACTCTATTTAAGGTCAAAATAGGTTCAGATGGTCAAATCAAGGGTACCAAACCTTAAAGAATATTTTTTTATGAATTTTAGGAGATTTAATGAATTTTTTTCTGACTAGAACCTATGTAATTTAAGCGAGTCTGAAATTATGATTTTGGGTGTTGTTTTGGTTCTCGAAACGTGTGAAACCCTGTTTCTGTCTGTGTGGACCCACTCATTGGACTTTAATGCTCATTAGACCTTAGATTAACCCCTAGAAAACCCTTTAATGCTCATTAGACCTTAGATTAACCCCTGAAAAATCCTATGGTTACCCTGCTTTCACGATATGATGTTAAAATTGCAGAATTAACTCTGATTTAATGTTCTCTTCTCAGAATGGCTTTGTATGAAATTATGGCTCTCAGGCGACTATGTAGGAGCATTTATCTTTCAAATCTGACTAAAAGTGGCTAATTATGGCCTATGATGGTGTTCCCATCAGTGGGTGAGGAGTGCATGAGGGCGTGCATGGGTGGGATCCGACCCCTTGTGTTCTTGGGCGGAGAGCATAGAACACTTTTTCACTTTATACCGCTATAGCTGCTCTTCATCTTACGATATGGGACTCTGTCCCATGCTCTTTTTCTTGATCGCAATAGGAGGTGAACCTTCCCAAATTGATGCAACTACTGTGGCTTCACATCTCAATTGAAGCCCTGGGAAGGCTCCTGGAGCTGGGCCACAACATCTGGACGTGGTAGCAAGGATGGAGCAGGTCGAAGCAAGGCAATCGGAGGTGGAGACAATGACAGCCATGGTGAGAGGTGGCAAGACCTGTAATTCACAAGTACAGGCTCAAAAGCCCCAATCAAATAGCTCCTGAGCTTTGAAAAGTGATGGCAAAGGTGATGGTGAGGTTAATTTGGCGCAAGACGGTGTGTAGAGGTCTGGCGAAGTCAGGGAAGGCAAGCAGACGATGGGTTGCCTTGTGGGATTTTTGAGTGGGTGGAACGTGAAATAGAAAGAGGGGTTTTGATGGTGGCTGTGAGGCGAAGGTTGTGGAGGTGACGTGAGGGTGTTTGGCGGACTGTAGAGTATGGATGGCTTCGTTGGAGCATTACCAGAGCGAAGGAAGATGGAGGGAGAACGGGTAGTTGGATGGTCGAAATAGGGGGAAAAGGAGGTAGGGAGATTCAGGAGAAGGAGAGGAAGGAGGTTACCTAGCTAAAGGACGAAGGGGATGAGGAGGGGCGCTAGCTATGATTGGCCGACGCCGAGGAAGGAGAATCCTTTGGTGATGGAGCGGCGAGGAAGAAGAGGATCTGGAGAGCTTCTGCCGATATCGTAAGAAGCGGAAGGAGCTGAAGATGGTCCTGCTGCCTATGGTATGTGGCAGCAAGCGAAGAAGTCGAAGAGAGAGGAGTTGTCGGGGTTGCGGAGAAGGTGGCTAGAGAGAGAGATTTTGTGAAGAGATGCGGCCAAACCAAGCTAAGGAGCATGATATTACAAAGGGGAAGCTTTTATAGAGCTAGGGGCAAGTTGTAGACAAGGAAATAGCCATGATTTTCTTGGGGATTAGGTCAAAGAAACCCATGGATTTTCATGGATTCACGCGAGCTTTTCGCATAAGATCTGATTCCTAAGACAAGTCCAAACAATTCCTCACTGTGCGAACACCAATCTCACCAATTTTGGTGAGATTTGGTGGCGATCTGATGCCTCTTTAGCGCGGTCAAAAGCTGCCTGGAGGTCGGTTCACCTCCAATGGCAGCAATGACCCATTTACAAAGAAAATAAGGAAGTTAGGGATCCATTTGAAAGGATTTTTGAAAGATAGGGACTTGTTTGAAAGAAATAGAGTTTAAATGGACTGAAATGTAAACTAGGTCAAGATAGACTTTGATTGGGTAAAAATTTTGGTACAAACCTAATTTGGACCCAAGGAATCTGATGGTGAAGTTGAATTTTAGTTTTTACAAATTTTGACTGGGAAATTTACATAGAATCCAAATTATGGCATAAATCTGTTTATGACTTTGTTCAAGGTCAAAATAGGTTCAAATGGTCAAATCAAGGATAACAAACCTCAAGGAATATTTTTCTATGAATTTTAGGAGGTTTAGATAAATTTTATCTTAACCGAAACGTCTATAATTCAAGCAGGTCTGAAATTAGGGTTTTGTGTTATGAATCAGTTCTCGAAATGTGTGAACCCGTGTTTCTATCTGTGTGGGCTCACTTATTAGACTTTAATGCTCATTTGACCTTAGATTAACCCTTAGAAAATCCCGTGGTTACTCTGCTTTCATGATGTGATGTTAAAACTGCAGAATTAACCCTGATTTAATGTTTTCTTCTCATAATGGCTTTTTATGGAATTATAACTCTCAGGAGATTATGTAAGAGCATTTTTCACTTGATTATGACTAATTAAAGCTAGTTATGGCTCATGATGGCGTTACTATCAGAGTTTATGGTGGAGCCATTGGATTATAGGGGAGGAATGATATGGGTGTCATGTGCTTGATGTTGCTTTGTATTATACATTTGTAAATTGTGTAATCTTGTAATTACATCTCAATTGTATTTGAGATAATGAGTTGTATGTACATATTGCCCTTAAATCTATTGATAACAAAAGCTGATTTTGGAGGAGGAGGAGGCACAGTGCAAGACGGTGGTGGAGGAGGAGGAGGAAGTGCACGTAGAGACGGTGGTGGTGCGTGATCATATGTGGAGGAGGAGGAGGAGTAGGGGAGGAGGTGGAATATGGAGAGGGAAGGGCGGGAACGAGGAGGAGGTGTAACCAAGCGACGGCGTAATGGCGGCTGAGCTGTGACTAGAAGGAGGAGCGGTGTGGTACTGCGTAATTGTGGAGATGTTGGAGGGTTTCGAGGAGTCAGGGTAGCAAGAGGGTAGGGTCGGTGGGAATAGTGGAGTGATCTTAGCCGCCGATGCAATACAACAGCTTGGAGGGGTGGGTTGCATGTAACTTTTGTGCAGCTCAGCTGCACCGTCCCTGCCTCCTTATGTATATATGTGTTATATGTGATGATAACATCATCATCTACCATATCTAGCTTTAATTAGTCAGAATCCATAAATAAATTCTCCTACATAACCGCTAGAAGATCGTAATTCACTGCAAATCCTTTCTGAGAGAAATGCATTAAAACATGGGTAAATCTGCAGTTTTAACAGAATAACCTAAATGCAGAGAAATCACGAGTCTTCCTAGGGGTTAAATGAAGGTCAAATGGTCATAAATATCTAATAAGTGGGCTTATGCAGATAAACATGGGTTTTCACGCGTTTTGAGAATTAATGGACATCTGAAACCTTAAAAATAGACTCACTTAATTAACTGAGGTTATGGTCAGGATAAAATTCACCTAAATCCTCTAAAATTCATAAAAAAATATTCTATAGGGTTTGGTATCATTGATTTGACCATCAGAACCCAATTTGACCTAAAATAGGGTCTTAGACAAACAATTGCCCTAATTTAGGTTTTTGCATAACTTACCTAGCGAAACTTGATCAAAACCTAAATCGGACTTTATCATCAGATTCCTTGGGTTAAAATTAGGTTTGTACCAAAATTTGGGCCTAATCTGAGATCATTTTGACCTATTTTGCATTTTGGTCCAGTCAAACTCTTTTTCCTACATACACACCCCTAACTTTTTAAATTCCTTACACATGAGTCCCCAACTTTGCCGTCACCTTCACCAAAAGGTCCCTGCTGCCATTGGAACCTTTCGTCCATACATGGAAGGTTTCAATCTGAGTTATCTCCCTGAATCTGTAGTGACTCTCTCCCAAAATTGGAAGGACTCCTAACGAGATCGTCTTTCATCTGAGGTCATTCATGGCTTTCCAAATCCATCTAAAATCTCGTGCGAACCTTTTGAAGGTTTAGGTGTCTTACATGTGCATAAACCCTAAGCTTCCAAGCTTTGAAGGACCTTCTATGGCCTATAAAAGAACCCTTGAGGCATGCCTTACCTCCTCAGCTACTTTTGGGGCCAAAATCTCTTCTTCCCTACCTCTGGCCCCTCTCCGACCAAGCTCCGGTGACCTCCTTCAATCTCCTTCCTCGTCTGCTCTCACATACCATAGAGAGTGGATTTCTCTCCCTCACCTTCATCTACGTGCTGCAATACCAGTGGCCGTCGCCAATTTCTCCTCGTCGTCGCCGCCCCTATCTCTGGAGCATTCATCTTCCACAGCACTAAGCTGCCAACGCCGATGCCAATCTTACCCCCCTTCATCTAATTAGGTTAGGTAGTTAGGTTAGTTAGATCTTTAGGTTAATTTCTAACACTCAAAACCTCAAAAATACCCCTCGACCGAACGCACACCACCTTCGTCCTCCGCTCCGGCCAGGCCCATCTCACACCACAAGCCACCAACAGCCTCACCACCTACCCCACAACATCCACCACATCACCACAACCGAAACCCCCCTCCTATCTCGCCGTTCCATCCACCCAAACTCCCCACCAAACAACCCCACATTCTTCAACCTTCTTCCCATTCGCTACACCCATACATGCTCTCTCACCGATGCCATTGCCACCAACACCTTCACTGCACCATTGCAACCTTCCTGAGCATTTTAATTGAGGTTTTTAGCCTGTATTCTTCATTTTAGGTAGCCATCGGAGCTCCACCACCATGCTTTATCTCCGACGTTGTTCTTCAAGCTCCAGGTCACGTTCACCCTAGGTCACACCTTCAAGAGACGCAGGCGACCTCTAGGACCCTTCCCAAGATTCCTCGGCAACGGTGCCAAAATGTTTATAAGGCAATATCGTTGTTTTAAAATGAAGCGTTGTAATATAGTCAAAATCGCTTTGAAAACAAATACAATTTTTATTACTCGAAAAGATTCCGAGGTCAAACACAGAGAGCAAATGGAATTTACACACTAATCTCAACAATTAATGTAATTTGAACACAAAATATTACTCAAAAACTAATTTGCAATGTAGAGCATATGAGTATATGTAGAGTAAAAAGAACGTTAGACAAAATAATGGTGATTTGAATCACCAATTATAAGTCTAATACATAGAATAATTACTCAAATCTATTAAAGGAGGTTGTATGAAATCAAACGTCTTAAATGACATTTTCTACCGTACCCCTTTTTCTTTTCAAGGTCTGTGTGCCTCTTCCTTCTTCTTCACTTTTTCTCTCTGATTTCACTTCTTCTTCTTCGTTAGGCCTTCATCTCTTCTTCTTCTTCCTTAGGCCTTCATCTCTTCTTCTTTTCTTCTTTTGCTTTTAACCCTGTGATCCTCCTCTTCTTTTTCTTCACTTCTTCTCTTCTTCCTCAAGCTTTCTTCTTCTTTGGCCTTTCTGCCTTCTGAATTCGGCTAAGTGTCGAAGCCAATCTTCTCAGAGCAAAAACCCCCCTTCCCCCACGTAACTCTCCTCTCTTCTCTTTCTATTTCAGTCTCGCTATCCCAGAGCCACAGTCGGTCGGGTAATCGGACCTAGCGCATACCCAGGTCTAGGCTCACCGGCATGCGGTGGTAAGCAAGGAGTGCAGGTCAAGCGAGTAATCGGGTCGGCCAGGTCCCGAGTTTGGTGTCGCAGACGAGTCCAGGTGAAGGTGGAGGACCTTGCCCCCAGTGATTGGAGGCAAACAACCGCTATCACTTTTTGGTATTATGCGGCTGTAGCCGCTTCTTCATATCTGATGTGGGACTAAATGTCCCACCTTTCTTCCATGCAGCGCATCAGCAGGGTATCCAGTCGAATTGATTGGGCTGCAGCTGTTAATGCCCTTGCGCGAGGACTTGGACACCTGCATGCCTCAATTCCGTACAGCCTAGAGGTATCCCCTGGAGCAGAGGCACCCTTGAGCAGTTTGAAGCTTGCTCGAAGCTCAGCGTTAATGGCGGGTCTTGGCCTGCTACATGAAATCAAGAAAAGGGGCCTTATGGCTACGTCAGAACACTCAGCAGGATCACCGTGGCATGACGAATGTGATGGTGGCAGTGGCGTTGAGCGACTGTAGTTGTGGTGGCCGAACGATGACGGGAACGGTCGGTGAGAGTGGGTCTGTTTAGGAAGGTGTTTGGGTGGATGATGGAGCGAATGGAGTGAGGGGAAATGAGAGAGAAGGTGCAATGGAGGTTGTAGGGTGGTCGGCGAGGTGGATGGAGGTGCGTAGCGGTGGGAACACCTCGCCGGAGGAGTCGCCGAAGATGGAGATGAAGGTGTTCAGTAGCGTTGGTGGTCGATTTTGGGAAATAAAGAGGGAGAGAAAGTAAGGGAGATAGGGAACCTAAGAACCTACTTTTAAAAATGAAAAGGGAAAGGGATCCCACGCTGGTGTGGTTGCCGAACGTGGGGAAGACGAACCTCCGTAGGAGAGGCGGCAGTGAAGACATGGAAAGAACGACAACAGCTGGTATTGCTTGACGCGGAGGATGGTGAGGAAGGTGAATCTGCCACCGATTTTATGGTCGGACGATGAGAAGAGTCGAAGAGAGACCGCCGAAGCTTGCGGAGTTTTGTGGCTGAAGAGGAGAGAGGAAGAGGGGGAGTTCCAGCCCAATTTCAAGTTGAGGAGAATGATTGCACCTTGGGGAGTCTTTTATAGGCCATCAGAGATGGTTTTTGTGCTTGGAAGTCAAGCTTCCAAGCTAGGAATGCTCGCCAGATTTGGGAACTTCAAGAGACCCAAATCTCTCATGCATTTGCATGAGAGATTGGGAAAGAATCAGAGCATCTAGACGGGTTCATATTGGAGAAGATTACTTGATGAATCTCCTTTCCAATTTTGGAAGGGATTCATCAGTCAATCAAGCAAATATCTCCTGTCAAAGGTCGCCGGAGTAGGTTGCCTCCACGATAATGGTGGAGGGACCTAATTGTGATGACATCGAAGAAGTTAGGGGGCTGAATGCAATAGTTTTTGAAAGTTGGGTGTATAAATGTAATCAAACAGGACCTTTTTACAAACTAGGTCAAGACAAGTTCTTCTTGGGTCCAAATTTTGGTAAAAACTTAATTTTGACCTAAGGAATCCAATGGTGAAGTTGGATTTTGGTTTTGACCACGTTTGATTAGGTAATTTATGTAAAAACCCAAATTAGGGCAAATATCTGTATGAGACTCCATTTTAGGTCAAGATGGGTTCTGATGGCCAAATTGAAGGTACTAAACCCTAGAGAATATTTTTATATGATTTTTAGAGGGTTTAGGTGAATTTTATCCTGACTAAAACCTTGGTTAATTAAGTTGGTCTATTTTTAGGATTTCAAAAGTTATTTAATTCTCAGAACACACGCAAACCATTTTCTGTCTAATCTAAACTATTGTTATCTTATTATGACCATTTGACCTTTATTCAGCCCTTGAGAAAATCCGTGGTTGTACTGCATTGGTAAAATTACAGTTTTAACCCTAGTTTCTTATTTTTCCCTCAGAATGATTATGCAATGAATTAACCCTGAGTCGATGTTTAAAAAGTGTTGCATTGCAGTATAGCCGAAATAGCGTTCAAACAAATACAATTTTTATTACTCGAAAAGATTCTGAGGTCGAACATAGGAAGCAAATGGAATTCATACACTAATATCAACAATTAATGTAATTTGAACATAAAATATTACTCAAAAACTAATTTGCAATGTAGAGCATATGAGTATATGAAGAGTAAAAAGAACTTTAGACAAAATAATGGTGATTTGAATCACCAATTATAAGTCTAATACATAGAATAATTTCTCAAATCTATTAAAGGAGGGAGTATGAAACCAGACATCTTAAGTGACTTTTGCTACAGTACTCCTTTTTCTTTTCAAGGTCTACGTGCCTCTTCCTTCTTCTTTTCTTTCTCCGATTCTTCCTTTCTTCTTCTTCTTCTCTATTTCTGCTTTGCTCCTTCTTCTATTCTTCTTAGGCCTTCAGATCAGGCCTTCACTTCTTCTTCTTCCTTATTTCTTTTGCTTTTAACCCTACGATCCTCCTCTTCTTATTCTTCACTTCTCTTCTTCCTCAAGCTTTCTTCTTCTCTGGCCTTTCTGCCTTCTAAATTCGGCTAAGTGTCGAAGCCAATCTTCTCGAAGCAAAAACCCCCCTTCCCCCACGTAACTCTCCTCTCTTCTCATCCTATTTTAGTCTCGCTCTCCCAGAGACACAACCGGTCGGGTAATCGAACCTAGCACATACCTGGGTCCAGGCTCACTGGCATGCAATGGTGAGTGAGGAGTGCAGATCAGGCAGGTAATCGGATCGGCTAGGTTCGCAAGTGAGGTGTCATGGCCGAGTCCGGGTGAAGGTGTAGGAGGACCTAACCCTTAATGATTGGAGGCAAGCAACCGCTATCACTTTTTGGTATTATGTGGCTGCAGGCGCTTCTTCATATTCAAGGTGGGACTAAATGTCACACCTTTCTTCCGCGCAGTGCATCAGCAAGGTATCCAGTCAAATTGATGGGGCTGCGGCTGCTAATGCCTTTGCGTGAGGACTTGGACATCTACACGCCTCAATTTCGCACAGTCTGGAGGTATCCCCTGGTGCAGAGACACCCTTGGAGCAGCTCGAAGCTTGCTCGAAGCATGGCGTCAATGGCGGGTCTTGGCTTGCTACCTGAAATCAAGAAAAGGGGCCTTATGGCCGCATCAAAATGCTTAGCAGGATCGCCGTGGCACGGCGAATGTGACGGTGGCAGTGGCATTGAGTGACAGTAGCTGTGGTGGCTGGACGATGATGGGAACGGTTGGTGAGAGTGGGTTTGTTCGGGAAGGTGTTTAGGTGGATGATGGAGCGAATGGAGTGAGGGGAAATGAGCAGAAAAATGTAGTGGAGGTTGTAGGGTGGTCGGCGAGGTGGGTGGAGGTGCGTAGGGGTGGGAACACCTCGCCAGAGGAGTCGCCAGAGATGGAGGAGATGAAGGTGTTTAGTAGCGTTGGTGGTCGATTTTGGGAAATAAAGAGAGGGGGAGAAAGTAAGGGAGATAGGGAACCTAAGAACCTACTTCTAAGGATGAAAAGGGAAAGGGATCCCACGCTTGTGTGGTTGCCGAACATGGGGAAGATGAACCTCCGTAGGAGAGACGACGGTGAAGACAAGGAAAGAACGACGATGACTGGTATTGCTCGACGCGGAGGACGGTGAGGAAGGTGAATTCACCACCGGTTTTGTGGTCGGACGACGAGAAGAGTCGGAGAGAGACTGCTGGAGCTTGCAGAGTTTTGCGGCCAAAGAGGAGAGAGGAAGAGGTGGAGTTTCGACCCAATTTCAAGCTAAGGAGAACAATTGCACCTTGGGGAGTCTTTTATAGGTCATCAGAGAGGGTTTTTGTGCTTGGAAGCCAAGCTTCCAAGCTAGGAATGCTCGCCAAATTTGAGAGCTTTAAGAGACCCAAATCTCTCATGCGTTTGTATGAGAGATTTTGAAAGAATTAGAGCATCTAGATGGGTTCATATTGGAGAGGATTACTTGATGAATCTCCTTTCCAATTTTGGAAGGGATTCATCAATCAATCAGGGAGATATCTCCTGTCAAAGGTCGCCGGAGTAGGTTGCCTCCACGATAATGGCGGAGGGACCTAATTGTGAAGATGACGAAGAGGTTAGGGGGCTGAATGTAAGGGTTTTTGAAAGTTGGGGGTATACATGTAATCAAGCAGGACCTTTTTGCAAACTAGGTCAAGATAAGTTCTCCTTGGGTCCAAATTTTGGTACAAACCTAATTTGGACCTAAGAAATCCAATGGTGAAGTTGGATTTTGGTTTTGACCACGTTTTATTATATAATTTATGCAAAAATTTAAATTAGAGCAAATATCTGTCTGAGACTTCATTTTAGGTTAAGATGGGTCCTAATGGCCAAATTGAAGGTAGTAAACCCTAGAGAATTTTTTTCTATGATTTTTAGAGGGTTTAGGTGAATTTTATCCTGACCAGAGCCTTGGTTAATTAAGTTGGTCTGTTTTTAGGATTTCAAAAGTCATTTAATTCTCAAAACACACGCAAACCCTTTTCTGTCTAATCTAACCCACTTATTATCTTATTAACACCATTTGACCTTTATTCAGCCCTTGAGAAAACCTGTGGTTGTACTGCATTGGTAAAATTACAGTTTTAACCCTAGTTTCTTATTTTTCCCTCAGAATGCTTATGCAATGAATTATGACCTTGAGTTGGTTATCTAGGAGCATTTACTGACTTAATTAGATTAAAAAGAGCTAGTTAGGGCTCATTATGGTGTTCCCTTCAACCAACCTCAGCAGCCAAGCTAATTAAAGGCATCTTCATCTGCAAGCGCACGCGAAGAAGCTGTGGGATTAGTCCCACATCTATGGGAGAAAAGCGCGTAGCTACGCATAAGAGGAATTTGTGATTATGTCTTCTCGCACAGTAACAAGGGGGTCGGGTCCCCAGCACCTTACCCACTTACCCGTACCTGCCTAAGCCTCTATTCCTCAGCTACTACCCACACCGATTGCCCTAGACCTGGGTATGCATACCCGAAGACCCGATTACCCGGATGTCTAAGAAAGAAGAGAAGGAAAGGAAAGAAAAAGAGAGCGAGGTAGGGGGGTTTTGCTCCTCTGTGAGTTGGCCAATACTAGAAGAGAGGGAGCTGAAGAAAAAGCTATTTACAAAGCACTGTAACAACGACATTTAAGTCATCTAATACACTGACCTGACGTCTGATCACTATAGCATTTAAGTTACTGTTAGGTTATTTGGAATAATTGGGATATTTGTGATGCATCCTTAGAGGGCTTATTTGGTGATCTAAATCACCATTTTTTTTGGCTTCTCTTTACTTTTATCTCTAGATACATTATCTTCATTGAATATTTCATGTGGCAGGTTATTATTCACTGAAAATCTATATTGTGGTCATTTATGGTTTAATGGAAGATTAGCGTGTGAATTTCTACATGCTCCTTGCATTCGACCTTGGATTTCATTCAAGTTATAAATTTTATTTGTTTTTGCGCTATTTCGACTTTGTTACAACGAAGTAATTTTAAAACATCGATTTCGCGTGTTAAGCATTTTGGCACCGTTACTGATGGGAACACCATCATAAGCCATAACTAGCTCAATTTAGTCATTATCAAGGAATAAATGCTCCTACATAATTGCCAAAGTGCCCTAAGTCACTGCAAATCCATTCTAAGGGAAATACAAGAAAATAGGGTTAAAATTGTAATTTTACTATGATTTTCTCAGGGGTTAATTAAGGGTCAAATGACCTTAAATGTCCAACAAGTAGGTTAATACAGATAGAAAAGGATTTTCGCATGTTTTGATAATTAAATGACTTCCTAAACCCTAAAAATAGACCTACTTAATTAAATGAGATTCTGGTTAGGATAAAATTCACCTAAACCTTCTAAACATCATAGAAAAATATTATCTATGGTTTGGTACCTTCAATTTGACCATTAAAACCCGTCTTGACCCAAAACAGAGTCCTAGACAAACATTTTCCCTAATTTGGGTTTTGCATAAATTACTAAGTCAAACTTGATCAAAACCTAAATCTAACTTCACTATTGGATTCCTTGGGTCCAAATTAGATTTGTACCATAATTTGGGCCCAATATGAGATCATCTTGACCAAGTTTATATTTTGGTCTAGTCAAACTCTTTTTATCTCATTTAGATCCTTAGCTTTTTGAATTTCTTGCAAGTGGCCCCCTAACTTTATCATCATTTTCACAAAAAGGTCCCTACCACCATGAATCCTATTCCTACAAACTCTGACGACCTAAATTTGGCAAGTTCTCCTTGATTCCTTGATGAATCCCTCTCAAATTTGAAAGGGAAGTTCGTCAAGGAATTCCATTCCTTTTGTGCCAATTCCCAAGCTCCAGATCTTGCCCAATCTCTCATGTGAATCCTTCAAAGAGATGGGTCTCCTATTCTGGTGACAATTCCTAGCTTGGAAGCTTGTCTTCCAAGCACAAATCGACCTCCTAAGCCCTATATAAGCATGCCTAGGGCTCGGTTGAGCTCTCAGACTTGATTCCGGCCGTGAAATCCCCATATTCCTCCTTCCTCTTCCAGCCGCAAAGCTCCACAAGCTCCGGCGACTCCTCCTGACCTCTTTCATCGTCCGTCCACAATACCAGTGGCTAGATTCCCTTCCTCTCTCTCATCAGCTCTTGGCCGTACTAGTAGGGGCCCCTCTATCCCGTCATCGTCGCCGTTCCTCCCCTACCGGAGAATTTTTCTTCTCTGTCATCGGTGCACCAAAATTGGCATGGATCTCCCCCCTTTCGTCCATTAGAGTAGCTAGTTAGGTTTAGTTAGCATCATAGGTTGGTTTTCCCTCTCTCTATCCTCATTTCAAGCCCTGACTCGACACGATCACCTCCGTGTTCCCTGTCTCTGACTGCTCCTCTGGCAAGGCGGTTCCATTGCTACACAACTTCATCCACCTCGCCGACCACCTCACAGCCTCCTCCGTGCTCCACTCTTCAAAACCCCTCTCTCCATTCACTTTCTCATCCACCCAAACCTGCTGTCGACCAACCCACCTTTCCGTCGCCATTCTCGACCCTGATTGACCACCACACACCTCCACAAGCCACAAAAACACAACTAATGCACTCCACGCCCTACGGCGAAGCTCCTGAGCTTGTTTAATTGGGTTGCAAGGCTGTATTCTAATTTTCAAGTATTCACCCTCGTCGCCATTAACAGCGCTTCTTCGAGGAGCTTGAAGAAGGTTTCTTGTTGCCGCAAGCCCCAGCCGTTTACTCCAGGCAGTGCGGCTTACTCTTAGGAGAACGCCCAGACCGTCAATTAGGAGCATTGAGTGCTTCCCTGACCTCAATTGAAGGCGCCATCCACTGTAGCTGCACACGAAGGAGGAGGACTGGATAGTCCCACATCGATCGCTGACAGCCACATCGCAGTACTTGTATTGATTTTATGCTAAAGGCTTATCGCCTCAACAAGCATAGGGGGTGAGGTCCCCGCACGTGCCTTACATGCGCCTCACCCGTGACACCTAACTCGTGGGTTTGGTCGATTCAATAACCCTCCTAACCTAAGTACTCCTCACTCATCACCCACACCGGTGAGCCTGGTCCCAGGTACGCTCGATCTGTATACCTGACTACCCTGACTGTGGCCCTGGGAGGGTGAAACCTAAGAGGAAGTGAGAAAGAAAGAGAGCACGGGAGGGGAGCGTTTTGCCTTATGCGACACTTAGCCAAATCTGAAGGGATGGCTGCCCTCTATGCATGAAGAAAAAAAGGAAGGAGGATAGCAGCTAAAGAAGAGAATCCAAGGAAAGAAAGAAGAGAAGGAAGGAAGAAAGCAACTGAAGAAGGGAAGATAAAGAACAAGAAAGAAGAAAAGCAGAGAAGGAGAGAAGAAAAGAGGAAGAAGACGAAGAATAGTGCTAGGGAAGCACTGTAGCATCTAATGGCTAAGTTGTTTGGTCATCAGACCTGACGACTGATTTAGGGCTTGATACTTTAGAATTACTGTTGAGATATTTAACTTGATTGAATGCTTGATATATATGATTAGAGAGTAATTGGTGATTTAAATCACCATTGTTTTAGCTTCTCTACTTTTTTATTGCCTCAAAGATAATGAGAATTCATTGAATTTCTAATATGACAAATTAGTATTTATTGAATATCATTATTTGATTTAAGTTCTTGTGCTTAGTTTCATCTTGTTTGAAATTAGTGTGTGAATTCCTATTTGCTTCTTGTGTTCGACCTCAGACTTTCATTCGAATAATAAATTCTATTTGTTTTCAAACGATTTCAACCTATACTACAATGCAGCATTTAAAACCTTGATTTTGCCTTGTTAACATTTTGGCGCCGTTGCCGAGGAGCAACACACAATTCACCGCTATTCTCTATTTTATCTTATTATATCTGAGCATTAACTTGCCCTTATTTGATTTCTTGTGATTTTTGTGAGGTACATCACAAGGCGATCTTCCGCGCAATTCAACCACTCCAGGGCAGGTAATCTCTCTTCTTCCCTAATCTCCTAATCCTTGGAAGAGAGAAAAGGAAACAAATCAGTTAGGAACTACTTGCCTTATTTTATTAATAATCATCATTAAAGAGGCAAGTTTCCTGATTTACGAAAAATTTTTATATCTGATTGAAAGCTTGAGGTGATTCTATTTAGAATTCCCTACCCAAATTGCCTGTACCTATTTGGGACTATTCTTAATTTCTGAATCACCTTGGACTAACACATTTCTTGCTTGAAGCCTAAGGTGAACATTTTGAAGATCAAATTGGACTGGAAATAGAGCCAATTAGGGTGTCAACATCTAGGTTTGGAAGTGCTAGTTCACATTTCATGCATAAAGAGAATAACCCCCCCTCGCATTTATGTGCTACCCAAGCCCCTGTTTGAAAAGACCTAATCAAGAAGAACCCTAAAAATTAGGCTCTAATTTCATTTGAACCCTAAAATCTTGGACCTAATAAACTGAGAGTCATTCAAGGTGATTTCTGGGTCTTGACCTAGATTTCATTCTGTCATCTTTAGGGTAGGTCAAGTGAAGTTGGTCTACTTTGTGGGCCTACCAACCTCCAAATTAGGTCACAAGTCAAATCAACTTCTAATCAAGTGAAATTCAAGGTACTAATTAGGCTAAAATTGATAGACTTAAGGTCTTAAGTTTGTACATTCCGGTCTACTTGGAACCGCAGTGACAAGGAAGGTCGGGTGGGGGTGAAAGTTTGGCCCTACGAGGAGGGGTGACGTAATAAAATGCGGAATTGAAATATAAAGCAATCTCACCAAAGAAAACCAATCACAAAATACACAAAGATTTTTAGGTGGAAACCCAAACCGGGTGAAAACCACCACCTAACCCTCTCGAGTTAGGATTTTCCGATCAACCTAGTTGATCAAATCCACTAACCGAGTCACTTTAAAACGAGGGTGATTCAACCTCAGTACAACCACGCTACAAGTACGAGGGTAGCGTTCCTCAACCCCTTCTCTCCACGAGAAGGATTTTGTCCCACGAAGGAGACGGGAATTCGCAAAGCGAATACCCAACCAAAAGACAAAGATAAAATAAACAACAAACCTATAGAGCCAACAAAGTAATAAACCTAACTTCTATAGGAATTAGGAAACTCCCCTTTGCAAGGAGTGCGCCGACGATGACGCGGGTGCGTGAGCCACGCAACGGCACAATGTCGCTCTCGTGAACAACGGCGGGAGAGCGGGTGCACGAAGGTTTGATGCTCTCAAGGGAATGGAGATTAAGCTTGGAGAGCAAGATCTTTTCTGGACACAAAAGAGTGTGAAAGTGTGTAGCTAAGTGTATCCAAGTGTGTATTTTGTGTCTTTCTTAGTGTATCTAGGTGTGTAAAGGCTCCCCTCTATTTATAGAGGCCTTATGAAGGCTTTGGAAGGCTTAGGAAAGGTTCTATAGCCGTTGGGAACAAAGTCCAAGAGAATCAGGCCGAAATCAGGACAATGATTACGTTTGACAGGGTTATCAGACGTCTAACTCTGGCATCAGACGTCTGGAAGGCCACTTTAAGACGTCTGATTCCAAGGTCAGACGTCTGATTTTGGGCGGGTCTCTCCCTGACTTGGATCAGATCTAAACAGGGTTTTTGCGCAAGTCCATCAGACGACATACAGGACGTCTGGAACTATGTCTGGACGTCTGGAAACCTACTTCTACTGTGGGAATTGATTTCCAAACGTTGCAACGGCTAGAAAATCTCTGAGAAGAGATTTTGGGTCAGCCGAGGCAAAACGGTCATTTATCAGACGTCTGGAAAGGCCTAAGGACGTCTGATAAGGCTCTAACGGTCATAATCTTGAGCGCCTGCTAAGCTAGCCAACGGTCCACTATCTGGACGTCTGACAAGTCCATCAGACGTCTCCTAAGACGTCTGGTATAATGTCTGGACGTCTGATTTCATCAGATAGAACTAGCTATCCCAGCCTAACAGATATCAGACGTCTGAAACAACAGTCAGACGTCTTAAAATACTTTATCAGACGTCTGATTTGGGAATTAGACGTCTGGAAGTGCTGTTTGAACCCTATATTGGTTTTCTAAGTATTCTACAGAAAACCTAAGTATCCTAGGGTTGTGCCGGTGTTCCTAGGACTACTGTTAGGGTTCTTTGAGGCTCTTTAACATAATTTTCTAAGGAAAATAAAAAGAGCAAGAAAATAAAGACAAGAGATACAAGAAAGGATTAAAAAGAATCTATCCTATTCTTCTTGTCTTCTATCTTCAATCTGTCGCTCCATGCGAACCTCCTCTGTTTTCCGTCAAGCTCCTCCAATCCGTCCTGGATGCGAGCTCGAACTCCGTCTAAACACGTCCACATTTGCAATTGACCTGAAATCTAGGACTCAAATTGCAAATGTTAAATAACACGTGTTTTGTTATCATCAAAACAAATGATCGTGGTGCTCTAGCACCAACAGGGGGAAACCCTGTAACCCATGGGGACGCTCTACCATGTAGGGGTCTTTGCGGGGCTCTCCCTTCCTGGCTGCCTAGGTATTTTTCGGGTGTACGGATTTCTGATTCAAAGGTATCATCCGCCTCAAAACTGCCTTAGTCATCCAAAAATCTTTGAGTGCCTTAATTGGGTCCAATAACATCCAGTCCCTCATCTTTTTTCTGGAGCACACACATAGGAAGGTCCTTACGTTTTTAACCTAAGAGACCACATTAGATCTTATTGGGAATCTCTTTTCAGTTCTGATCAACTTCAATCTAACCTGAGTTTGACTCTACATCTTGATTCCACCACCTGATTCAAAAATGCAACCTGACATGTTAGGAAAGGTGATTAGGAAACCTGTGTCCCAAATGACCATCAAAGACAAAATGATTGAGGATGCTTACAAACATCATGAAGAGTATTCTAGATCCTTAAGTCCATTTAGGGAGATTCAGGTTAATAAAACATCAAAATTCATTTTTTACTCTCTAAGAGGTCCAAGGGTCTGCCACTATCAGGCTGTCAGCTAAGTTGGCTGGTTTGCGCATGATCTTGAAAGAATATGGTTCTACTGTTGGTTTGCTGAGGGGACAGAGAAGAAGGGAAGCTTTGAGTAAAATTCAGAAGCTGGACTCCAAGGAAGAAGCTGGCCAGTTGTTTGAAGATGAGTTGGCTGAAAGAAAAATGTGGTAGGGTGTGGTTCTTGATGAAGACCTAAAACAAGAAATCGATTGGAGGGAGAGATCCAGGCAGCTGTGGCTTAAGGAGGGGGATGCCAATACAAAGTTCTTTCATCTTGCAGCTAGTTCTCGGAGACATGCAAATTTTATTTCCTCTCTTCTATGTGGTGGACATAGGGTCTCTTCTGATCAGGAGATTAAATCTGAAGCCATCAAATATTTTAGAGAGGCATCTCAGGCATCTAAGAGGGGGAATTGGAGAATGGCAGGAAATGAGGGTCCTAGGGTGTCGAGTGAACAGGTTGAACACTTGACGGCGCCTATTACTGAACAGGAGACCTTGCAAGCAATCAGTGAATTAAATGTGGAAGGCTCTCCGGACCCTGATGGAGTACAGGTTTTCTTTTACAAGGAGATGTGGGGTGTGGTGGGTAAGGAGGTGATGGATGTTATCAGAGAATTTGAGGTGGGGAATGCGGGCTTTGAGAGGACTAACAAGTCATACCTTTTTCTTTTGCCTAAATTAATAGGAGCAGAGCACTTCTCTGAGTTTAGGCCGATTTCCCTCTCAAACTCCATCTATCTTATCATCAGCAAGACCTTGGCTAATAGGCTGAGAGTTGTTCTACAGGATCTAATTCATCCAGTGTAGGCTGCCTTCTTGCCCAATAGATCTCTTCAAGAATCCTTCATATTGGCTCAGAAAATGGTTAATGGATGGCATCGTAGGAAGTGCAAGGCATTCATGTGGAAAGTGGATTTCCAGAAGGCCTATGATTCAATCTCTTGGTCGTACCTGTGGGAGATATTTAGAAGAAGAGGATTTCCCCCTCTTTGGATCCAATGGATGAAACGATGTATTACTACGGCTTCTTTTTCGCCTTTGGTCAATGGAAAGCCATGTGGAGCATGGATCCAACCTCAGCGGGGGGTTAGACAAGGGTGCCCACTTGCCCCATTGATCTTCAACCTTGCGGTGGAAGGGCTTGCAAGGTATGCTTGCAAATTGGCTGAGGTGGGTATTATTAAAGGATACTCACTGACTAGCAGGGGAAACCTGGCCCCCATTTTACAGTATGCAGATGACACGGTGTTTTTTGTTGAAGGATTCAGGTCTGAGGCACATGCTCTGGGGTTACTGGTAAAGATTTTTTGTGACATTTCAGGTTTATGTCTGAATAAGGATAAATCGATTTTGATTTGCTTTGGCATGAATGAATAGGAACAGAGGGAGTTGGAGGGTGTTTTGGGGTCACCCCATGCTAAATTGCCGTTGAGATACCTTGGCCTACCTCTGAGGGCCACAAAACTGAAAAAATCAGATTGGAATGCTCTTTTTGAGAGGGTGTCTCGAAAGCTGAAGGGCTGGAGTAGTAGATTCCTATCCAAAGGTGGAAGATTAATCCTACTCAATTCAATCATAACAGCCATATCGGTTTTCTACTTCAGCATTTTTAAGGCTCCTAAATGTGTTTGGAAGAGATTGGATACTATGAGGAAGAGATTCTTCTGGAAGGGTGCAGGTCATCAGGGCGGATTCATGCAGCCCATCAGATGGAATTGTATCTGCAGACCTAAGGAGATTGGGGGGTTGGGAATTAAAGCTCTCACAGAATTCAATGAAGCCTTGTTGTTGAAATGGGCCATCAGGATTCTAGATGGCAAGGAGGGGCTGATGGAGGACCTGATCAGGGACTGCTATGGTGGATCTAACAGTAGTTTGCAAAGGCTTCAGCCAAAGAAACCTTCTCCCTTTTGGTGTTCAGTGATTTCTGCAATCACCAGCTATTGGCATCTACTGCAACCCAAGCTCGGAGATGGCAGAGGCTTCAGCTTATGGAATGAGCGATGGTCTGACTTGGGCCTACTGAAAGAGGTCTATCCGAGGGTGTATGATGCTGCTGCAGATAAGGAAGCCACATTTAGCAGTTTGTGGTCTCAGGAAGAGGGGTGCTGGCGGCTAGAAGGACTGCAGCAGTGCAGGCCGAGCACTCGCCTGTGGGATGAAAGGCAGAAAATGATGGCGAGTCTACAGCAGATGCAGCTTGTGAGTAGTGAGACTGATACTTACTGCTGGTAGGGCAGTTTTTCAGTGAAGCAAGCGTATGAGAAAGTTATTAGAGCCAATAGTGAGGTGGAATGGGACCCTATTGACAGAAAGATTTGGCTCCTGAAAGTTCCTCTAAAGGTTCAGATATTCCTGTGGCTATGCAGACGTGAAGGATTGATCACTGGTGATATGAGACACAGAAGGATGGGGACAGTTCTAAATGCCTGCCCTCTTTGTGGGTTTCATTCTGATAGTGCATCACACATTTTCTCCTCCTGTTTGATCACGGATAAGATTTGGAGGTTGGTTTGTTTAGAACCCCTCCCCTCTTGGGATTCTTTATGGTAGAGGTTCATCACTCCTGATCGACCATTGGGGGCTATGGCAGCTATTTTGTGGTGTGTGTGGAGGGCGCGTAATGATAAGCTTTTTCAGGAGAGATTGGTGAGATGTGAGAATATTGTAAAGGAGTGCTGGTCTCTCATATATAGTTGGGTTTCATACCTGTAATTGCTTTTTTTGATATGGAATATACTACCCTCCGGATTGTTATTGGCTTATGATAGCAATTTTCAATGTTTCAAAGAAAAAAAATTCATTTTTTACCATGCTCAGATGATTTTGTCCCAAATGATACATGGTTTAACCCGGGATGATCTCTTATGAGAATATTTTAAATTGAGGACATTACATGACAATGAGTATTTACAATGTTGGTCAAACCCCATTCTTTTAGAGAAACACCATGATCTCATGAAGGCACGTGGTATAGCACTGGATGCATTATATGAAGGCATTAATCAAAATACCCATCAAAGGATAATGAGACACCTTGGAGCAATACTAAAGATCAACATTTCCCAAATCTCGGATTCGAGAATGAAGGTTATAGTGGACCCCCAACCCAAATGAATTCAACTTCAATTTTATAGCAATTGACATTTCTGATCTTAATGAGGGTAGGGAGGATCCAATTGTAGGTGTTCTAGATTCTGAACCGGCCCTAGGAAATCAAGAAGCTGGTCCATTGAGCTTAGATTTCCCCAACACCTGTGATGATGAGCTTAACACATACATTCTCGGGAAAATCCTGAGCCTTATCCTGTTAAGGTGATTCTCAAGAATGATTCTGACATCTCTATAGAGCCCAGCCTAGAATCTAGTGATCCAATCCTTACCCTTAACCTAGAATCTAGATTCGAGCCTATTTGGGATAATCATGAGGCCAAAAATGATGAAAGTCAGATTTCAAATTCGAAATACGATTTAGGGCCTGCATTTGATGAATACACCTCTCCAACCTCCTCTGAGACACAAAATGATTTCTTGAAAGTCACGGCAATCTATGATACAGAAATCGAGGAGTTGGAGGAGTTGGGAATTGATTGGATCTACCTTAAGAGCCAAGAACCTAAGCCCATGCTTAATCAGGACACCTTTCTGAGCTCAAAATCTGAAATTAGGTTAGATCCAAGTCAGGTTGCTGATTTTACACATCTTGATTCTTTATGTGGTGGAACCTCTGAACTGGAATCAAATTCAGAACATGATCTTTGCAAGTTCTCCGACAATTTCGAATCTTACTCTGATTTCGGAGAACCTTTGTTTCCTGACTACTATGAACCAGTTTACAACCTCAGCATCCATGATCTGTTCTCCGACTCTGACTCTGAGGTCCCTGATCCCGAGATCATTGATTCAAAATCAGGTTCCATTGAGATTGAATCATTGCTTTTTTATCTTCAGGAATCAAAAACAAGTGCCGAGAGTGTCTGCAATCCAGAGTTCGAATCTTTCCTTTACTCAGATTTTGATGATCCTATAATCACTCTTCAGGCATTTACCTTTGATTTTGATGGCTATTATGAGGACTCTCTAGATGAACCTACTTTTGAATCCTTTCTAGAGGAGCCCTCAGCACACATAGTTCTCAAAGAAGCCACCTCTTCAAATCCACATACAAAACCTTCTCAAATTCAAACCCAACCCCAACCCGCCACCAGAATCAATTTTTACTCTGATTCTCCTCTTTATGATTCGGTCGCATATGATTCTCCATCTTTTGATCACGATTTAGATATCGATCAGGCTACAAATCATGCTCGATCTTTCTCTGATCACTATTGTAGGGTTCCTACATCTTTCATAGACTCTTTTTCATTTGAGGATCCCTACTCTGACTAAGCTGGTTCGATTCAGCCAAACCCATGATTCATACTGCCACATTTTTTCGAGTCACAAGGTATCTGGTGGGCACCGCATCTCATGATCCACATCCATCAACCCACCAGATTGATTTTGTTTGGGCTACATCATCAGCTTGTTGATCTAAACAAGCACCTGGTTGGACCAACCAAGTCTTTGATCAAGGTGTTTGTTCTACAAAATTCCACTGATTTGACCACTCTTTCTCCATGACCACTTTCTGCTTGGTTGAAGGTATCGAATTTAGTGCTTAACAGGAGGCAACCCGTCATTCCAAAAAATCAAGGTCCTTCTGATTATCCTTTTGAGCTTCACGTCTACTGCACTCTGAGTTTAGATTTAAAACAGTCGACTCCACCTTTGGTATTCATATCAAAACTTGAAATCGTCCGCAATAGTCATCCTGACCCGTTCACCCATCCATTGGCCCTGTTCTAATCCTTGAACCCAAGTTGATTTCATACCCTCTGATTTACAATGAGGATATTGTAAAACTTAGGCATGGGAGGTGTTAAAATGCAAACACATAAAAATTCAAGTTTTTGAAGGGTTCTCACAAAAAAATTACTCATTCAAAACACTAAAAAAATGAATTTTTTTTTTTGAAAAAGAACAAAAAAATGGAAAGGGGAGGAAATTTTGAGAGGAAATTTTGCATATCATTTATGAGGAGGAAGAGAGGAGGTGTTTTAAATGTTAAAAAGGAGCAATATTTTGAAACGAAAAAAGTGAGTCATTAGTAAATGATTATGGAATCTACTTAAGTGCTAGACCAAATCAAAAAAAAGAAAATTAAGTCTTGACAAAAAGAGAGACAAGGAAATTAATATGAGTGCTGATCTTAGGCCTCTTGGGCTTATTTTAGGGCTTAAAAATTCAAGTATCTGTTAAGATCTGGATAGTCCTCAAGAGGTTGAGGAAATGCGAAGCTTAAGTATTAGGTCTAAGGCTTAGGGATTATTCGGTCTCGTTAACTGACCTTTGGTTTGTGGGACTCAGTAACCTAAGCACTCTAATCCACACACAAGTTTGGTTCAGTGCGCTTAATAATAAAAATCATAAAAGAACATTTATTCTGTTATGAAAAAGCTACTTAGATTAGGAGCGGCTTATCAACACAAGTTGATTTGGAAGAGTTTCCAACACGGAGAGGCGGGAAATTCCCCTCGAAGATGCACAATAACATACCGTCTCCTCAGTGCTTGTCTCCTAGGATATCTAAATATCTTATCGGGGGTATGTAAGTACCTTGTGCTAATTTAGGTGCCATGGGCAGCACTATCTCGAAGTGTCGAAAGCCAAGGTTTTGAAGTTGCCATGGGCGCTGCTATCTCGAAGTATCGATTGCCAGGGACCCTGAGAGGATTGATGGTGGGAACAATGAATCCGATACAGACCATGTTTTTGAGTTAATCTGAATCTAGAAATAAAGAAAAGAAAAAGAGAGTGAAAGCTCTCAAAAATGAAAAAAATCTTCTATCCCTCTCTCTTACAAAAACGCACTACAAACTAAACCTAGACTAATCATGTTACAAGCACGGGTGATTTAACCGTGGGGTCCAACGAACCTTAGGATAGTTTCTGTGGGCCTTAGAAACCTTCGTAGCAGATTGAGGCTAAAGCTGGTCAGGTTTGAATCTTGATTGGTACTTGAGTATCTCTAGGTCTATTATTAGCATTCTAACCTAATTTCTAAAAAGAAGAATCAGGACTTTGAGCATTAAAGGCATGATATAGAATTTGAGTTAATTTCATAAGATCTTGCTAAGGGACTAGCAAAAGTTAGGCATGGGGGTATGATGATAATGCCATCATCTGCCATATCTGGCTTTAATTAGTTAGAATCCACAGATAAATGCTCCTACATAACTGCCAGAAGACCGTAATTCACAGCATATCCTTTCTGAGAGAAATGCATTAAAATAGGGGTAAATATGTAGTTTCAACAGAATAACGTAAATATAGAGCAATCACAGGATTTCCCAGGGGTTAAATGAAGGTCAAATGGTTATAAATGTCTAATAAGTGGGTTCATACAAATAGAAACGGATTTTCAAGTATTTTAAGAATTAATGAACATCTGAAACCCTAAAAACAGACTCTCTTAATTAACTGAGGTTTTGGTCAAGATAAAATTCACCTAAAGCTTATAAAATTCATAAAAAAATATTTATAATGTTTGGTATCTTTGATTTAACCATCAGAACCCAATTTGACCTAAAATAGAGTCTCAGACAGACAATTGCCTTGATTTAGGTTTTTGCATAAATTACCTAGTCAAACTTGGTCAAAACCTAAATCTAACTTTACTAACAGATTCCTTGGGTCCAAATTAGGTTTGTACTAAAATTTGGGCCCAATCTGAGATCATTTTAACCTACTTTGCATTTTGGTCTAATCTGACTCTTTTTCTTACATACACAACCCTAGCTTTTTAAATTCCTTACACATGAGTCCCCAACTTTGTTGTCACCTTCACTAAAAGGTCCCTACCGCCATTGGCACCTTCCGTCCATACATGGAAGGTTTCAATCTGAGTTATCTCCCTGAATCTGCGGTGAATCTCTCCCAAAATTGGAAGGACTTTTGACAAGATCCCCTTTTATTTTACCTCATTCATGGCTTTCCAAATCCATCCAAAAGCTCATGTGAACCTTTTGAAGGTTCGAGTGTCCTACATATACGTAAATCCCAAGCTTTCAAGCTTGGTTTCCAACCTTGGAAGGACCTTCTATGGCCTATAAAAGAACCCTTAAGGCATGCCTTACCTCCTTAGCTAGGTTTGGGGCCGAAATCTCTTCTTCTTCCCGACCTCTGGCCCCTCTTTGACTAAGCTTCGGCTACCTCCTTCGATATCCTTCCTCTTCCACTCTCACAGACCATAGCGAGAAGATTTCTCTCCCTCACCTTCATCTACGCACCGTAATACCAATGGCCGTCGCCTATTTCTCCTCGCTGTTGCTGCCCCTATCTCCAGAGCATTCATCTTCCATGGCGCCAGCCTGCCACTGCCGGCACTAATCCTACCCCCCTTCGTCTAATTAGGTTAGGTAGTTAGGTTAATTAGATCTTTAGGTTAATTTCTACCACTCAAAACCTCAAAAATACCTGTTGATAGAACGCATGCCACCTTCGTCCTCCGCTCCAGCCACCACTCTGGTGAGGCCCATCTCACACCACAAGCCACCAACTGCTTCGCCACCTACCCCACAACCTCTGCCACATCACCACGACCAAAACCCTTCTCCTATCTCACCATTCCATCCACCCAAACTCCCCACCGAACAACCCCACATTCTCCAACCGTCTTTGCATTCGGTACACCCATACATGCTCTCTCGCTGCACACACCACCATCAACACCTTCACCACACCTTTGCAATCTTCCTTAGCATTTTAACCGGGGATTTTAGCCCGTATTCTTCATTTCAGGTAGCCTCCAGAGCTTCGCCGCCGCACTTTATCTCCGACGTTGTTCTTCTAACTCCAGGTCACGTTCCCCCCAGGTCACACCTTCAGGAGACGCGGGCGACCTCCAGGACCCTTCCTAGGTCCTTGATTGGGGACACCAACCTTAGCAGCCAAGCCAATTGAAGGCGTCTTCATCTTCAAGCGCGCACGAAGAAGCTATGGGATTAGACCCACATCAATGGGAGAAAAGCACGTAGCTACGCATAAGAGGAATTTGTGATTATGTCTTCTCACCCAGTAACACAGGGGCGGGTCCCTAGCACCTTACCTACTCACCCATACCCGCTTAAGCCTCTACTCCTCGGCTACTACCCACGTCGGTAGCCCTGGACCCAGGTATGCATACTCGAATACCCGATTACCTGGACGTCTGAGAAAGAAGAGAAGGAAAGGAAAGAAAGAGAGAGTGGGGTAGGGGGGATTTTTCTCCTCTGTGCGTTGGCTGATACTAGAAGAGAGGAAGCTGAAGAAGAAAGCTCTTTACAGAGCACTGTAGCAATGACATTTAAGTCTTCTGATACATAGACCCGACGTCTGAACACTGTAACATTCAAGTTATTGTTGGGTTATTTGGAATAATTGGGATATTTGTGATGCATGCTTAGAGGGCTTACTTGGTAATCTAAATCACCATTTTTTTGGGCTTTTCTTTACTTTTTGTCTCTAGACACATTATCTTCATTGAATATTTAATGTGACAGGTTATTATTCACTGAAAATCTATATTGTGCTCAAATTCCTGTGCTCATTTATGGCGTCCTTAGTGAAGAGGGGCTTTCCGTCGGTGTGGATTGACTGGATGAAGAGATGTGTCACCACGACATCTTTCTCGGCTCCGATGCTCCCATTGGCTCCGATGCTGTTTGTTATTGCAGCAGATGCACTTGCGAGGGCGGCTAAAAGGTCATGTGAGAGGAATTTGGTGAGGGGTTTCTTCTTGGGAGATGGGACGAGTATTCCGTTATTGCAGTATGCGGATGATACGATTTTTTTCATTGAAGGCAGGGAAGCGGAAGCCAGGAGGATGCGGATTTTACTCTTCTTGTTTGGGGAGGCCTCGGGTCTGCAGATTAACTTGTCTAAATCAGATTTTTTCCCTTTCAATTTGACTGAGGAGGAGGTGAGGGGGTGTAGCTTGGGTCTTGACATAGAGCAGGTGAAGCTTCCGTTCAGATACTTGGGTCTACCGTTGATGGATGGTAGGATTCTAGTAAAGGACTGGGCCCCCTAGTGGAAAGACTGGAGGGGAGGTTGGCAGGGTGGGCATCCAGGCTTTTGTCGAGGGGTGGAAGGTTGGTCTTGCTCAAGGCGGTTCTGGCGGTGATGCCGTTGTACTTCACTTCTGTCTTGAAGTTGCCCCGACAGGTTGTCTTGAGGATAGAGAGGCTTATGAGGAATTTCTTCTGGTCCAACTAGGGGACGAATGGACCTGGTGCCAGGTTGGTGGCATGGGAGGAGGTTTGCAGACTAGTGGAGGAGGGGGGCTTGGGGTTAGGGACCTGGGGGGTCTAATGACAGCCTGTTGGTGAAGTGGGTGGGGAGCCTCTTGGAGTGTAGGGAGGATTTGGTGGGCAAGGTGTTTGGGACGGTTTATGGTGGCCCGATGCGTTGGGATCTCTTGATATCTCCGCCGAGGGATGCTTCTCACTTCTTGAAAGGTTTGTCGGTGGTAGCTCCTAGGGTGCAAAATTATTTTGTACTGGTGATGGGGACGGGGGAGATTTTCAGGTTCTGGCAGGATGGTTGGACGGGGCAAGGTGTGCTTGCTAGAAGATTTTCGAGACTGTTTGTTTTGTCCTAAAACAAAGAGGCATTAGTGGCCGAGGTGTGGGAAGGTGGGTGGTGCCCATGCTTTGCAGGGAATCTTTCAGATGTGAGAACTCATGATTTCCAGAGATTGCTTGAAAAGTTAGAAGGGCTACAACCAGCTTCCGGTATTGATATATTTGGCTAGGACGAAGGTGCTTTCTTGGTGGGGGCTGCCTACAGGAGATTGTCCAGCAGAGACTCCACAGGTGACTTGGATTTGTGAGGGATTGCAGACAGATTTGGAAGGCCGCATATCCACTGAAGGTCAAGATTTTTGTTTGGCTGCTTAGGAGGAGGAGACTCGTGACTAAGGTTTGGAGGGAGAGGTGGGCTCTTGGAGAGAGTAAGATTTGCCCATTGTGCGGAGGTGAGGAGGAAGAGATTGACCACCTTTTTTTCACCTGCCCGTTTGTAGTGCAGATATGGAGCCGGGTGGGAGCGGGGTGGTGGAACTGCCGGTCTTTTGATGAGTTTTGATGCAATTTCAAAGGTGGAGGGGGTAATGTTGGGTAGAATGTCTTCCATACGAAGAAGGAGAGGGCTAGACCATTGGCGGTGTTATGGGGCATTTGGTTGGGCAAGAATGCTGTGGTCTTTAGAGGCCAAAGGCCTTATGTGGAGAATTTTGTGGAGTCTGTTACTTCTTTGTTTAATCTTTGGAGTGGGTTCTTGTGAGTGGGGGACCTTGGGGTTTGCCCTTTGTATTGGCAGAGGCCGTTGTTTCTCTTTTAATATATTTGGGTAGTTATCATCCTAGATAATTACCCTTTCTTTTTCACAAAAAAATTTATGTTTTAATTGAAGATTAGCGTATGAATTCCTACTTGCTCGTTGTGTTCGACCTTGGACTTCATTGTTAGATATTCGAGTTATAAATTATATTTGTTGAAGAGTTATTTATGAGACTTTACTATGAGATACTTTAATCTCCTAAATAGCCTGCTAAACAATATATATATATATATATATTTATTTATTTATAAGTTAAGTTAGTATATATTTTGTACATAAATTGTGTATATAATGTATGTTAGTATAAAAAGTGAGTTACTTAGTTTAGTATTATTATATGTAAATATTAGATGTCTACAATTGTTATCATGTTTTTGTCCCTTGATTGTACAAAATTTTAAGGCATAAATTAATGTTATATATAATTAGATAGAGATAGATATTGTGTACATAATTAACATAATTTAGTTTAGAATAATTTTTGATGCCTTTAATCTTATATATATTTTTGAGATATTATCATTAAAATTAATTTATTCATTTTTATATATAATTGAGTTATATAAGCTAATTCTTTTATTGTTTCATTTTCAATTCCTTCTATTGTAAATAACCTTAATATTTTTTAAATAAAAGATGATTTTTAGATAATAGAAAATTATGTATATTAATAACTGTCTCGTAATGAATAACTTAAAATAAAATTAATAAAAATCATATATACATAAATATCATCCATCTAAATTAAGATACTATACTACCATGTGATAATTAATACTAATTAACTAACTCTCCGAAACATGATCAGTGGGTGACAGAAAAATAATCCTAAAAAATTAATCACTTCTTCTGAGATAAGTTAAGCATCTGTAATTTTTAAAGAAGTTTCCCTCCCACATAATTTCGTCTCCCACCCAAATGAATATTTTCCCTCCCCTAACTCTCTCTTCCTTCCTCCACTCCCAACCACAACCCTTGACCCCCCATCACCCCCCATGATCCCTAGGGTTGCAACATCCACCCCTGTCCCCGGGTCAAAGATCGCACCTTTGGGTGCTCCTCCTGCTCAATCGGGTTAGATCCCGCCTTAGATTATAGGTAATGCCTTCCAGGGGTTGGGCGAGGCGAGGCGTAGGTGCAGTGGTGTGAAATTGGGCGCCAGCTGTGGGGGAGTGGAGGGGGAGGTTCTGGGTCCGGACATGCCTATCAACGGGAGGGTCAGGGCGGCGCCCGCGAGGATGATGATGGACTTGGGGACGATGACAAGGACCATGGCAGAGCCAAGGTTCACGACGCCGAAGGCGGTGGTAGCGAGCCCGCTATCGGAGTGATGACCACAAACCAAATAGGAGTGATGAGCGGAAAAGAATCAAAGATGCAGGAGGTGATGTCATGTGGGTAGGTATGTGGAGGGTTGGAGGTGTATTGGCCATGTCTCATGCATTTGGCAATCGATTTCCGAAATTATTTCTCATGGCAGAGCTTGAAATACAGGAGCAAGAAATGGATGACGCTTTGGAATGGTCATTCTCGTTAGTAATGGACTTTGGGATGTGGTACCAAATGAGGTTTCCATCTCCCTTGCAAGAATTGAAGAAGAACCAAAAACTGCCGCTCGGAAGCTGACGAAGGCTGCTTTCACCTGTGAAGTGCTGACAACATTACCTGCATTGTGGTGCGACTCAACCATGACAAGAATGATGCCAGCATACCTGAGGAAGGTGAATAACATTTTGTTTCCATGCTTTGATAAACTATGGGCTACGTGCATGGATAATTTGTAGGACTTTTGTGGTTGGGTTATTGGTATGGATGGGAATGGGGGCATGGTGGAAGGAAGCACGTGTGGGTTTTATTTTACATTTCAGAAATCTTGGTTGAATGAACCGGGTTTCTACGACATGGGTAGCTCGTGGTGGGCGGCGAATCTGGAGTCAGGGACGGCCACCCAATGCCTTGGAGCAAAACTTAAAAAGTTGAGGATGTTGCTTATATATTGAATACAAGAAAAATTTGAATGCAACAAGATCTCAAAGGGATGTTGCCATAAGGAGGGTCGCTGATTTTGATGGCAAAGAAGAGTCGGGATCATTGAATGAGGATGAGAAGTAGCACAGAAGAGAGCTCCAGATGGTCATTGCCAGGGAAGACGCACAGATTGAGATTGACTGGAGAGAAAAATCTAAGCGGTTGTGGTTAAAGAAAGGAGATTCTAACACAAATTTTTTCCATGCAGTTGCAAGTGCCAGGAAAAGATTTAACTTGATTGCTTCCCTGCACGTGGCGGACGTGGAGCTAGTAAAACCTCAGGAGATCAAGGAGGAAGTCAATAATCATTTTACTTCAGTGACAAGAGTGGGGCAAATAGGTGGCTGCTGTCTCTTCTCTTCTAATATGTCCAAGATTAATGAAGAGGAAGTGGCATCCCTTATTCGACCGATTGATGAGATGGAAGTTTCAAGTGCTTTGAAGGAGTTGAAAATAGACGGTTCACTAGGTCCAAATGGATTTTAGGTGCTATTCTATAAAGAATTTTGGTCGGTGGTTAAATCTGATGTGATGGTAGCCATCTAAGAATTTCAACATGGCAATTTTGGTTTTGAAAAATTAAACAGATCACTTGTTTTTCTATTGCCAAATAAATAGGGGCAGATACACTTGGTGACTTTCAGCCTATCTCGCTTTCAAATTCTATTTATTTATTGATTGGGAAGATTTTGGCTAACATGATGAGGAGGTGATGGGTAATCTAATCAACCCTGTCCAATCTGCCTTCTTGAAGGGATGTTCTCTGTAGGAGTCCTTCATCTTAGCACAAGAGATGGTTTCTGGATGGAAGAGATAGAAGAAGAAACCTTACATGTGGAAAGTGGACTTCTCCATGTCCTATGATTCTATTGCATGGAAATATCTATGGGAGATCTTTCGTAGGAGAGGATTCCTAGAAACCTGGTCCAGTGGATGAAGAGAAGCATTATGACATCACCTTTCTCTCCATTGGTTAATGGTAGGCCAATAGGCAAGTGGATTCAGCCACAGAAGGGAGTGCAACAGGGGTGCCTGGTAGCTTCACTCATTTTTATTTTGGCGGTGGATACGTTGGCTTACTTCTCTTTTATGGCATGTAACGGTGGATTGATACATGGGTACACTTTGCCCTCACATAGGGCTTTGACTCCTTTATTACAGTATGCAGATGATTTTTTTTATTAAAGGAGGGGGCAAAGAGGCAGAATGTGTGAAATGTATTGTTAATATTTTTGGGGAAATATCGGGCCTTAAGGTTAATGGTGCCAACTCTACTCTGATATGATTTGAGTCAGTTATTCAGGAGGAATCTATTTCTAATATTTTTCAAACACCAGTTGGTTCCCTTCCCATGCGTTACTTGGGGCTTCCTTTGTTAGGGAAAAAAATGAAGAGCAAAGGTTGGTTGTGACTTTTTGAAAAGACATCTACTCGTCTAACTAGTTGGTGTGGAAGATTCCTATCTAAAGGGGGTAGATTGGTTTTGCTTAACTTTGTTATTTCTTCTATTCCGATGTTTTCCCTCTCTATGTTTTGGTCATCCATGAAGATTTTGAAGAAGTTAGATGTGGTGAGGAAGTGATTTTTTTGGAAGGGAGCAAAATATGAAGGGAAATTTATGCAACCTGTTAAGTGGAGATATCTTTGTAAACCAAAGAAAAAAGGTAGGTTGGGTATTCGTTCCCTTAGAGAGTTTGGTGACTCCTTGTTTCTCAAATGGGGAGTCTTTATTCTTTGGGTAGACAAGGGCCTTTGGCAGGACATTGTCAAAGACTCACACTCCACAAGTGGGTCCCCTATTGAGGTGATACAGACGATGCAAGCCTCACCGTTTTGGGTGTCAGTCTCAAAGGCAGTGGAGGGATGGGGCTTGTTTGCACCTTGCCTTAGAGATGAGAAGGGGTTTAGTTTCTGGAATGATAATTGGACGGGTAATGGAACCTTCCTAGATTTATTTCATCAATCATATGATGCATTCCCCCTCAAACAAGCCAATGTTGCAGATATGTGGAGCTCTAGTGGTAATGCTTGGTAAGTACCTAGGCCATCAGGTACATATCTTAGCCGAACACAAGAAGACTTTAGTCAAATGGAAGATATGCTTTTGGCATTCGGACTTATAGAGGGCGTAGATGGCTTCAAGTGGTGTGAAGGGCTCTACTCTCCCAAGGAGTATGACAAAATTACCAACACTGATGGTGAAGATGCACATGCATCTATGTGCTCGTCTTTTTGGAAGCTGAAGGTGCCACTCAAAGTTCAAATCCTTTTGTGGTTAGCCAGACGGGATGGATTAAAATCAGGAGCAGTGAGACCTCGAGTGATGAATTTGCCCCCTATGTTGTGTCCACCATGCAAATTTGCAAAGGATGATGTTAAACATCTTTTCAGTTCTTGTATGGTGATGGCAGAAGCATGGCATAAGTGTTGTGGGTCCTCTTTACCATCTTAAGATGGATTATGGGCTGCTATAGCTAAGGGCAATGACCTTGCATTGAGTATGGTTGTTGTCCTGTGGAATGTCTGGCATGGTAGGAATGATGTTTTCTTTAATGATGGGTGTGGGTAGGTGGAAAACATTTGTAATGGAGCGACATATATGGCTAGGCAATGGCGATATGCTTTGTAGTGATGCTTCTTTATTGCTAATAATATGACAGATTACTACTGTTGACGGTAGTAATCCTTTTATTCCTCAAAAAAATATTTTGTCATGAGGACATAATCTGGGCTAGAAGAGGAAGTTGCGACGAGCTGAGTAGTCTTTGACTCGTAAGGGATACGTGAAGAGTTTTAGTTTAGACTCTTTGAGCCTAAAGTAGGCTTAAACACTTGAGTACTTACTAAGATTTAGGTTGTTTTCTTTGTCCTTGAAGAAACTGGGAGGACAATGTTTTGAGTCTAAGGCTTTGGGAGTATCTAACTCTCCTGTTTGCCCTTGGGTTTGTGGATCTTTTGTAACCTTAGCATCCACCTCCCACTCACTAGTCTGGTTCAGTTAGCCTAATAAAGACAAAATCATAAAAATGCTTTCTTCTAAAAAATAAGCCCCTCTAAGTTTTGATTTAGAAGAGGCTTGAAAACATAATCTGATTGGAAGAGTTCCTGCTGCATGAGAGGAGTATATACTTGCCTCTAGGACACGATGATAACATGTCATCCCCTCGTCGCTTGTTGATTGCACAACAATCATAGGACTTAATTAACCTAAATTATGTTAGAATATAGCTCAACTTGTGATTAGTGCATTCATAAATTGTATATTATGCATTGCATTCTTTTATTTAACTACATATGTTATAATGCTATTCTACGGTACTTATTAGGGTTTATTCTTTTCTCTAGGTAATAAGGAGCTCAGAAGTTGTCCTGAGCAGAATAAAGCTGGATAGGAGCTAGAATTGTAGTAGAGCTGGAGCTGGATATGTGGAATAAAGAAGCTTTAGAACACAAGAAGAGAGAGAAAACAAAGATGTTGAATACTTGTTTAGAATTAATGCAAAAAATGAAAGAGAAGAATTAGGATATCCTTATCCCTACCCCTAGAGACCTTAGGACAACCTTCCCAAACCCAAAACCACCCTCATTAGGACATCCTAGCCATAGAACCTAAAACATGGATAGCACTATCCATGTTCCTATCTGCACTATCCCTATCCCTAACCTCTACTTAGGTTAACCTAAACCTAGTACCCAAAACATGGATAACACTATCTACAATGTTATCCTGCTATCCATAGATCTTATCCTACGATCCATATCCCTAGCCCACCTATCCACTACCCAATCCCCAACCTAGAAACCTATGTAGGTCCATGCCATACTTAATTGACTCAGTTTGAGTCAATTGGGTCAGCCTTGTGTCAATTAAGTCTATGGGACCTGATTGCCTCCATGTGAGATGATTCGTACTCTTGATTCTACACTTGTACTCTTTGGATACAATTTATAAATTCAAACAACATGTTTTCACAACTACAATGAAGTAATTATATTTTACATGATTACACGATCAATAGTTAAAAAGAGGCATTTGTGTTGTGAGCCTCATTGATAACCAAATTAAAGAGATTATTATAACGAAGGACTTGGGAATGAAGACCAAAAGATCCATCACGATCAAGGATATCTTTTTAGAGAGTATTGAGTTTAGGTCTCAATAATTTATAATTTTAATTTATTTTATAGAAATTGTAAGGAGAACCCCATGCTAGTCCAATTAGGCATATATAGTAGGTGGTTCACGTATAATCAACCATTTATACACCTTAATTATGTCACTAATGTCAAATTAGGGTTAAGCATGCCTACCAACTCCTAATTAGGTCACTAACTATTAATCACTTTTTAATTACACACTAGTGACCTTAGAGAGATGATTAGTTAATTGCCCTTGAAGACCTTAAAATAGGCTAAACAAGGTAGTTAACGTTAGCTGCAAGTCTTAGGCCCAATGAACCAATTCTAGGGATTACGTACTTTAAATCTAACGTTAACATTAGCTAGGTTGAAAAGGTGCTTTTCAAAAAGGCATTTTTGCCCATTAGTTAGGGGCATTTTTGAATGTTGGAGTGTGTGCCCCTTGGCTTGTTTAGACCCAAATGACCTTTTTATATAAGGGGGACCTCTTAAACCATCTAGTAACTCTTGGACACATAACTTACATATTTTTAAGTGCATTAAGGCTAGAAAAAGCTCTCTTATTCACTCTACATACTCTCCCAAGGTCTCTTGCTACCGGTTGATCCCTTCATCACTCTTCAATAGCTCTTAGGGCTATGATATACACTCCTACATAATCACATATCCATTAACCGGGTAAAGGGAGTATTCAATTGGGCTCTAAATACTCAATTCATTTTTATTTGCATATCTAGTATTGGGGGCTATCCATAGGACTTTATTTGTATTATTTGATTTTGAAATATTTCTTCTATCTATGTTGTAGGTTGAGAGCCCAAGGTGTGGGTCTCTAATCTCACAAGGGTGAGCATTTAGCTCTTGATTAGATTTCAAAAGCAAGTTGTAACAAGGGTTTAGGCATACCACAAGTACCTAGATTAGTTGTTCCAAGTTGACTTAGGATAAAATTCTAGGTTTTGACACCTACTTAGTGGTTTTTCCCTTTGAGAGTTTTCCATTGTATATCTAGTCATGTGGGTAGCTTGTGATTATTATTTGCATTTAATTTTTGGTCCAACTCTTTGCGAATTGTGTTTACTATTATAATTATCTTTTAATCCCCCATTAGCACCATTCACCCCCGTCTACTACTTTCACCTTCTTGGTAAGCAGGAAAAGGCACTGAGGTATCAATCCGGTCTTCCACTAGTATTGTTACCCCACAAATCCACATGTGGAGACTTTTTTTCACTATTTT
Source organism: Thalassia testudinum (assembly GCA_037157565.1). NCBI lineage: Eukaryota > Viridiplantae > Streptophyta > Magnoliopsida > Alismatales > Hydrocharitaceae > Thalassia > Thalassia testudinum. Next base: position 8,342,189 of record JAZHRO010000058.1, on the reverse strand, counting down.
ATGGAAAGTAAAACTTGCTTCATTTGTGAGATCTTGGCTTCATTCAAAACTGAAGCTATCCATTTTGCTCTACCCTCCCATTGGCCATGATTTTCTTTTTTCCAACCCCTTGATGCCCTTAGTGGCTGGTTAGACTTTGCTGTGCATTCCGTTTAGCACAACAACAACAACAACAACAACCAAGCCTTTTCCCACACTAAGTGGGGTCGGCTATATGGATTCTTTGCCTCCACACAGATCGATTTTCAGCCATTTTAGGACTTAAATTAAAGTAATTGAGGTCATACTTAATAGTTTCCTTCCAACACTTGTTTGGTCTTCCTCGCCCCCTCTTAGCGGGTTCAGCCTCCAACTTCTCACATCTCCTAACTGGAGCATCTAATGGCCTTCTTTGTAAATGTCCAAACCATCTTAGACGGGCCTCTCTCATTTTATCCTCTATCTGTGCCACCCTAACTCCGTTTCTAATAAATTCATTTGAAATACGGTCCTTTCTTGTATGACCAAACATCCATCTTAACATCTTCATTTCTGCCACAGACATCTTCTGTACATGCCTATAGTTTATAGCCCAGCATTCAGAACCGTACAACATGGCTGGTCTTACCACAGCTCGATAGTATTTTCCTTTGACTTTTAAAGGAACCTTCTTATCACAGAGAACACCAGAAGCACCCCTCCATTTCAACCACCCTGCATTAATTCTATGTGTAACATCACTATCAATTCCACCATCATGTTGGAAAATGGATCCCAAGTACTTAAAAATATCTTTCATTAGAATGCAATCTTCTCCAATTTTTACATCAATCCCTCCGTTGTTCCCTTTACTACTAAACTTACATTCCATATACTCAATCTCCGTCCTACTTATGCGTAATCCTTTATCTTCCAGGGCTTCTCTCCAAAGCTCAAGTTTTCTGTTCACTCCATCTCTTGTCTCATCAACCAACACAATGTCATCAGCAAAAAGCATACACCAAGGCACCTCAACTTGGATATGCTTCGTCAACTCATCCATAACAAAGGCAAAAAGATAAGGGCTTAAAGTCGAACCTTGATGCAGACCAATGGAGATATCAAAGTAGTCTGTCAAATCATCCTTAGTCTTTACACAAGCTATAGCTCCATAGTACATATCCTTAATGAGGTTGATATATATAATTGGCACTTGTCTCTTCTCCAAGATTCTCCACAAGATATCTCTTGGGACAGAATCATAGGCCTTCTCCAAATCAATAAAAACCATATGTAAATCATTTTTCTTCACTTTGTAAGTTTCCATCATACGTCTCAAGAGGTGTATTGCCTCAATAGTAGACCTGCCTGGCATAAAGCCAAATTAATTTTCAGTTACCATAGAGACTTGCCTTACCCTTCTTTCAATTATTCTTTCCCAAAGTTTCATCGTATGACTCATCAACTTAATACCTCTATAGTTGGAACAATCTTGTATATCACCTTTGTTCTTGTATAAAGGTACCACAAAACTTTTCCTCCATTCCTCTGGCATCTTCTTGCCTCTCCACACAGTATTAAATAAATTTGTGAGCCAAGTTATACCATGTTCTCCCGTCATTCTCCAGACGTCTATAGGAATATCATCAGGCCCAACAACCCTCCCACTTTTTATCATCTTCAGAGCCTCCTCTACTTCTTTCTTTTGTATCCTTCGATAACAAGATCGATTCACATATTCTTCAGAGTTAACTAACTCCCCTAAGATGATATCATTCTTTTGTTTTTCATTAAAAAGCTTATGAAAATATCTTTTCCATCTTGTCTTTATATCCTCACTAGCTATAAGCACCCTTCCTTCTTCATCCTTGATGCATCTTACATGCGTAAGGTCCTTTGCTTTCCGCTCTCTTGCTTTAGCTAACTTGAAAATATCTTTTTCACCTTCTTTAGAATCAAGTTTCTTATAAAAATGCTCCCAAGCTTTTGCTTTTGCTTCACTAACAATTTTCTTTGCATCTTTCTTTGCTCTTTTGTAGTTTTCCATATTTTCATCGGTCTTATCTCGATATAAGGCTTTAAAACAGGCTCTTTTAATTTTAAGCTTCTCTTGCACTTCCTCACTCCACCACCAAGCCTCCTTTTGTCCTGGAACACCTCCTTTAGACACGCCTAACACCTCCTTTGCCACCTTCCTAATACAGTTTGCTATATTTAACTACATTTCATCAGCACTACCATCAAGATCCCAAGCCTTTTGTTGCATCATCTTCTCTTTAAATCTCACTTGCTCTTTCTTAAGATTCCACCATTTAATTCTCAAATTCTTAGACACTAATTTTCTCTTTTTTGCCTTCTTCAAATGAACATCCAATACCAAAAGATGATGTTGAGCAGTTAAACTCTCCCCTGGAATAATCTTGCAATCCTTACAAGATAAACGATCCCTTCTTCTCAAAGCAAAGTAATCGATCTGCGTTCTCGTTAAGCCACTTTTATAGGTAATCAAATGCTCTTCCCGTTTTTTGAAGAAAGCATTTGCTATGAAAAGATCATAAGCCATAGCAAAATCAAGGAACGTCTTCCCTTCTTCATTCCTAACACCAAAACCATGATTTCCATGCACTCCTACATACTCTAAAGCATCTTTTCCCACATGCCCATTTAAATTTCCACCCAAGCAAATCATTTCAATCTGTGGGATTCCTTGAATTATCATATCAAGCTCTCCCCAAAATTTGTTCTTTATTCTTTCCTTTAGACCAACTTGAGGTGCATAAACTGAAATGACATTCAAGATCTCTTCTTCTAAGATTAATTTTATCAAAATAATTCGATCACCCAATCTCTTAACCTCAACCACGCTCTCCTTCAAAGCCTTATGAATTATAATACCCACGCTGTTTCTACCTTTGTCATTTCCTGAATACCAAAGTTTGAAACCTATTCTCTCGATTTCCTTTGCTTTTTCACCAACCCACTTAGTCTCTTGAAGGTAAAGAATTTGAATCCTTCTCCTTACCATTGTATCCACAATCTCCATGAGTTTGCTGGTCAAGGTACCAATATTCCAACTACCGAATCTCAGCATACATTGTGACACACTTCGATGACGAAGTGGTGGAACTAGCTTCTTTACTCGCATGCGTTCCTCATGCGGGAACCCTTGCTCATTTTGGACTACATCCAGGCAGCGATGTAGCGGAACTAACTTCTTTACTCGCATGCGTTCCTCATGCAAGAACCCTTGCTCATTTTGGACTACATCGGGGCGGCGATGTAGCGGAACTAACTTCTTTACTCGCATGCGTTCCTCATGCGAGAACCCTTGCTCATTTGTCACTACACCTGGGAGTCGATGCAGTGCGTCGCAAGTAGGGAACGCCCCGATGAAATCAGAGTGTTTGCTAGAATCCATGTTTAAAGATCCGACAAATTTTACGCTGGCTATCGGCTACCTAACGCAACCCTCCTTTACCCGGGCTTGGGACCGGCAATGAAAAGGCACATGAACCTCAACATAGGCGGAGTTATTCCGTTTAGCACAATTGTAAAAAAAATTCAAAATGACAATCTTACAGAATTCGCTTGGAGGGTCACCCTTGGAAACCTTTTGTTCAACTTTCAACTTAAGAACTGTCTTGCTCAAGTCAAACTTTAATTTTCATCCTACATTGCTCACCTCCTATTATAGGTTTTAAAATTAATATAGTTGTCACGTTGGTGGGCTCCTCACCCTCTGGAGACATTGCTTCTTGCATGATACTAGCACTAATCTTGTTGCAACTACTCGAGGTTTTTGTCGAGCTTCGACCTGAAGCCTTTGGAGCTCCCGGTCCTTGCGATGGCCAAGGCTATTACCACCTTACCATTCAGTGGATGTAACATAATGGTGCCATGATGGCTCCCAAATTTCCTACGACAGTAGAGTATGCACTACTAAAATTTTGAGAGACAGCTCATCCGGTGGTAACTACTAACTATAGTAGAAGGGATTTTAGTTCAAGTCACGACCCTGCATTATCAAAGGATTGGTTTTGCAAGACTGTTAATTTCCCTAACCTGTAGGGGGTTTGGATCATTAAAAACAAATATATATCTTATTTCCACTTTTGCTTTCATCCATGGGCGTAAAAACCTTAAGGAAGGATAGCATAATGGCATGCACGTAAGGCATTCTTCTTTCAATTTTGTACAAAGGCCGGCCAACTCCACAGTGGAGTATCTTTTAAGCTTGGCCAGTCTCAATACACTTGTAGGATGGCAAATCTTCACTTCTTTTCATCAATTGCCAAGACATTTTAAGGGGCTGCTGCAGTTAAATACTGTACTATGCCTTATTATATATAGGTTTCCCATTACTGCTGTAATTTTTTTTTTCTTTTTAAGGAAATTGGGAGTAACTCTTATTCATCCTCTACTCTTTGAAGATAGAAGAGGTGGGCAGGGGATCAAATCAAGACTTGCCCTTATAGGAGAAAACAAAACTGACCACGACTCATGGTCTTACAATAAAGATCCAAAACAACAAAAGTTAGGCTAATAGACACCAAACCTAAAACATGACATAAGGAAACTGTAACTTGTCCAAAATGATAGTGCCCTAAATGTGACGCGGGAGGTCTGAAGCTTAATATTTGCACCATGAGATGGAGCGCATATGTGCCAGGTGAGAGGATAGCTTATGTAAAGATTCGTTCTGTTTTGAGCCTTTTAAGATGTTTGGATTGTCAGTTATATGTCTGGTTAGACGTCTGGATCCCTTCCCAAACGTCTGGAAATTGAAAATCTGTACGCAGGGTCGGTTCTGCGCGCTAGCTGCGCGCAGGCAACTTTCCTTCTCTCTCTTCTTCTTTCTCCCCCTCATCGAACCCTAACCCCATTGCCTATATAAGTGCCCCCTTCCTCCCCTCACCACTCCACCACCACCTTACTTCCTCTCCACTTCCGTGAGAGAGACGAGTGAAAGAGAGGGAGCAAGAGCGAGGAGTGGCGTGAAGAGAGGAGGTTGAGCTCGCGAGCTTCGTGGGAGCTTGTCGGAGTGCGCACGGCCGCCGCGATGCGTGCGGGAGGGGGAGAGTGTCGGGGAGCTATCCCCGACTTCCTGTGCGGCTGGAGTTGCAGTCGAGAGGGAGAAGCCGCGGCGAAGTGCGGCAAGGGGAGCGAGAGCTTGTTCTGATACTGGAACTTTTCCAGTATCAGACGTCTGGAGTGCCTTCCAGATGACGAGCTGGACGTCTGGTGACGACACCGGACGTCTGAAAGTAGGTATTCACGAAGGTATGTCATTTCCGCGATTGCGGCCATGCAGGTCGCACCGCAGTATGATTTGCTTGGCTAAATAAGGACGTGCTGCTCTGTCGTGCTCAGGAGTAGCTTTAGGAAGGTGCGCGGCACGCCCTCTCACGCATTTCGGACATCTGGATAGCTTACCAGACGATCGAAGGCATTCCCAGACGACTGGAGGATAGGTCGGACGTCTGGAGTTGAGTCCAGACGATCAAATAGGAGTCCTGGACGTCTGAGGTCGACGTAGGGACTTGAGGTGAGACTCTGGTGACTTTTAAGACGTCTGGACTTTGTTCCAGACGTCTGATTTGGTTCTGTAGTTTTATTTTTGACCCGTTTAGGATCCGATCGGGGTCCGTTTTACACAAATGAAATATCTGTGGTTTCCTTGTGAGTTCCTCTACATGTGAGAAACCTTTTTATACTGTTCTAAACATTCTGTTGTGTTATGTTTCTTAGTATAGGAATTCGATCTGTTGCATGTTCGGGGCTTGCAGAGGTACGTGAGTCTATCGTTCAAGCCTCCAGTACTCTCAAATTGTTTGGTAGAGTGGTTTCCCCCTGTTTTATTTATAAAACATGAATGCAATTATGAAAATTAGAAAACTAGAAACCTAGGATGTGGCATGAATCCTAGGACGAGAAATAGTTGCACTGTTTGTATGCGTGATTGAGATTGCAGTCATAAATGAATGAGCTGAATTGTAAACCATTGCCTGTTAATAAATACGAGCTGCTTGTTAGAATATGAAATGTCTGAGATAACTAAACAGTTACCTGTGATATCACTTGTTGCATATGTTAAATTGTGGAAATACGAGCTGCATGTGTATAATACAAGAATGGAATTGTGAATGATGAAACCTGGTATAGAAGAATATGGTGAATATGAGCATGTACCCTACAGGAAGTTAGGAGTAAAGCTTCGTGGATGGATGGAAAGATCTGGAAATGTGAGTGGGAAGTGTGCTGGCCCTTGAGTACGTGGTACCAAGGAGAGCTATTATCCCATGTTTAGTGTAGAGCAGAGCTAGCTGCCCTCGGGTTGGGACCTGTGGTTAGGATTGGTCATTCTACACCGACTTTTGTTGGCCCTTGCATACACTGTACCAGGGAGAGCTATTAGTGTAGGGCAGGAGTTAGCCACCCCACCGGATTCGGGGTTCAGCTAGCTGCTCTACATCGACTTGTTATGCCCACTAGGCAAACCGGGATAGTTAGATGAGGGTGCCCGGACTGTGGAGAGGCGAGACTCCTGTTTGGTTCTGAGGGGCGAGATCCCTGTTACTGAGAGGGCTAGGTCCTATACTGTTCCGTATTGTACTTTAGGTGTACCCGCTAGCGGAAACAACTGATCGCGTGCCAGTGCGGGGTAGCTACTCGTGCACTTATCGCATGTGCCGTAGTCACTACAATGTCTGTCCGTGATCTCGGGGTGGTTGACTAGGTGTAGGATCACCACGGGGGATTCTTCCGACCAGGAGAGTACCACGAGTGCCTTCTACTTTAAGGAAAAGACTGCAATCAAGATCGTTCCCATGAGGAACATGCGAGATCAAGAAAGAAATCTGAAAGTCAACCAATGGATAAAAAGGAATTACTTGTAAAATAAAATAATTGGAAAAGATAAATTTTACCTGTTAGCTTTTACTGCTTTAGATAGTTTGGTTACCATTCTACTCAGTGTTCACTGACTTCATTTTTACATAATCTTTTACAGGTCCAGGAGTTGAGTAGCCCGAGTTACCGGTTGCAAAGGGTGCTGGGTCCAATCGAGCCCAGCAGTAGTTTCCTGTTGTTGTACTCTCTTTCCTACTAGTGAGTTTTAGATTGCTACCGTTTCTGTTATTGTACTTTTGTTTCACTTTCTTGTTGTGGTGGTATGTACTGTTTAGTAGCTTCTACTTCTTTTACTGCTTATACACTTTTACTGTTAGTTACCTTACATAGTGGATGTGGTTTATTTTCCTACTTTTCGATTATTTCTTATTGGATGACTGGGTCTTGGGATTAGTCGAGTCAAGTAGATCTCGAGTCCTGTAGGAATTCGAAAACCTGATCGTAACAGCTTATATGCCTCAGTGCATATAAAGTTGAAAGATTTTATTTGACTCCTAAACTTTTAAATCGTCGAGAACTCCTTCCTCATGAACCATGAGATCGGGATCTTGCCATTCCACCAATTATACAATAAGGATGAATTAGTATGAATGGGCATGGTAGATTTCGAAGGCAGCACATTGAAAGCATGGGAAATAGCTTCTATAATAATCTTTTCTTTGGCATTATTTTCAATTCTGCAAGTACCCATCACAAAATTGTCATTGGAATCACAAGCAACCCATCTCACCTTAAGAAAAGTGCCATTAGGGATCACATCAATATTGATTTTAATACCATCAGGCGGTCGAACCTATGTAACAGCATACACCTTAGGTCTAAAATGATGCAGCCACGTATACAAATTAAATTTGATCCAATTATTCTCAAGCATAATTTTCAATTTATTCCAAGATATCTCATGTCTAAATTTATATCGGAACCATCAAATATTAAATCAAATAAATATAATCATACCTTTACAGCAACATTTCTCACCACTACGAGCAGGAAATTCATGATCCGAGAAAAATAAGTTGGATTGATAGGATTAAGGAGGCTCTTCCTAAAACCCTAATTGAGCAAGGTCACTTTGTGTGAAGACATGCACATTCTACTCCTCATTAGGAGTGCTAGAACAGCCCTACTGCTGCAATTCATCTCACAAGGATTGGTGGGAACCTTGCAATTGATGTATGGGAAACGATCCGTCATTCTCCTGATCTCCCTGGAACACTACAAGCAATGCTCATCCTTGATACTTTTCAGCCCCCTTAAATTCATGTTTAATCATGGTCTTCCATTATAAAATGAATACACAAATGCGAGTCGAGAGACATATACTTGAAATATAGATAAAGACACAAAATGGATATTCATAATTCAAATGTAAATTTACGTGAATATGGATATGGATTATCCTTCTATTATTATACATCTTTAAGTTATCTGAATTTTAAAAATTCTAGCTGCTGTACAAACCGTAAAGTAAATGAAAATTTTAATAATTAAATTACGGGATAAATAGTTAATAAAACTAACCCTGCTTAGCTTATTGTTATATGAAAAGAGAAGGTGGAGATGGAAGTTGACGTCTCAAGGTTGTACGAGGGAGGGAGGGCACGAGGTTGGGAGGGAGGGTTTCGGGAAGTCTTAAAATGAATTAATAATAGATAATTTATATATAACATCCTATTATTTAAAATATTTATGTACCCATATGTTATGTTTCCTATTATTACTTTAAGGCCGTGTGGGCTCTGAATTAACTGGGCTGAATTGATTTCATGAACTGCCAACGACCAGTATTAGACGAGCGCAAATATTTAGTTTGAAGTGACGAACTGCCTATTTCTTATTTCTGGCCTTTATTTGGTTGATTAAACTTCCACATAAATTGTGGAGCCTCTGGACTTACGATGGTTGCATATAATAACTATAAGCTTCGATTCTCTTTCGGTCCTTCCACTCCAGAAGGGGTGATTTATGCACATGCCATCAATTTGAACAGAAATCCTCGTCCATATAAGGTTTAATTACGCTATCATGGTAGTACCAAGGGATATGGGTTTCGTGGTTGGAGTTTAATTCTTTTATTACGATCCCTTTCATACTTGGCAAACGTTGTCGTACTCAAAGCACGAAGCCACGCTATGTCTGGATCTGACTTACAATTAAACCTCACATTTCGGTATATATATATATTTTGCAGTGCACATTAGAAATGTGTTTTTTTTTTAACATAAAACGAAAATGATACATGACATAGCCACTGGAAGCAGCGGAGAAGGAAAATCGCAACACCTCCCGTAAACGAGGAAAGTGGCTCCCTTAAGAGGGTGGAACTCAAAAAATACTAATATAAAATAAAATAGAAAGAAAAAAAATAGAAGTATCCAAGATATCATTTCATTGCAAATGAATTAGTACCTGTTGACATTGATGTGTCGCACAAATGGGTGCCCCCACAACAAAATCTGTCAAAATGTTTCTTCCTTGAATATTATGAACCGCATTTGATTGTGGAATGAGTTATTTTTTGGATAATTAAGTTGATAGAAAGCATAAGTGTGGTTGACGTGTTTAGTTGCATGGTGGAGTTAGTGGAAAAGTGATTATATTTTTGATCAAAAGAAAAGACGTCTACCAATATCAGTAGATATTCTGAATTTTATGCATTCAATCAAAATTATCTACGAAGATTGTCACAATCTAATACACGATGTCACCTCATTACATACATTTTTCAGCTACATCCTCTCCCCATTAAATAAGACATCGTTCATCGTCTTCTACAAAACTCACATAGAAGCATCCATGGCAACATATGGCCTGGACTCACAAACAAAGTCACACTACAAACTTTCCCACGTCGGGATAGGGTGCCCACAATACCTGCGCTACATCGCATCAATAAAGAGACAACTGCTAAACAAATACCTGCCGTCATCCTCAGCATACTCGCACAGAAGACATGGGATGACATCTGCTCCCAAGACATGTCTCCTCAGAGTTCCATTAATCAGGCCTTCACGCCTTGTAAGCCAGAGGAAGACCTGCACCTTCAAGGGAATTTTCAGCTTCCAGATACCCGCATAGAAACGACCATGCTCATCCTCTTCCCAACCGCCTACCATCTACTTGTATGCTTTCCATGAAGAGTATACCCCATGCTTCCATGTGAACCTATCCAGCCCCTCCCTTGGTTGGAGTGCCACTAAAATATGAAGACGCTGGTTCTTCTCTGTGGATCTCACCTCATAACGTCCCCCTTAAGGGCCAACATCTTATGTGCCACGATCTTCCTGCCAGTAATCCGCAACCTTTGCCTCCTTATCACATGCCGAATTGAAGGCCCATGGAAAAATGTCTTGAAAGCAGCCAAGACCACTCAAGTTGTCCTTCTAGAAGCAAAAATCCTTGCCATCCCTCAAGGCTGGTGCAAATTGATCCCATTGTGCCAAACAGCCTTTGACACAGAAGACCAAAAAGGGGACGCCTACTGTGGAGACAAAACATCATCAGGACCACTACTACCACCATATGAATCCTGAATGGCCTCTTGCCAAAGACCCATATCGCCTCTGAGGAAGATAACGCCCTTCTTAAGGAGCAAAGAATCTCCAAACTCCCCAAGAGCTTTGATGCTCAAACCCCCCGTCTTTTTAGGCATACATACCTTCTTCCATTGAACAGGCTGCATAAATCTCCCACTATGTAACGACCCTTTCCAGAAAAATCTCTTCCTTACCACGTCCACCTTCTTTATGATAGAATCAGGAGGCTTGAACATGGGTGAGAAAAACACCAGAATCGTAGACAACACAAAATTAAGGAGGATGAGTGAAACGACCCACCACCCCTTTGGCCATTTAAGACGTCTGGGATGTTCACCAGACATCTGTCCGGATGTCTGGGATGTTCACCAGATGTCTGGAAATGCTTTTAGCGTGTAGCGTACGAGCGCCATACTTCCTCCCTCACCGCGCCTCACCGCACCTCCTGCGACGCGACTCTACGCCATGCTCGCCTCTCTGTCCCCCCTCACCTCCTCTTCCTTTATATACCTCTTCCCTCCTCTTCGTTGCCACCCCATAGCCGAGAGCGAGTGAGAGCGGAGCACCCGAGCGAGAGGAAGCGCGAGAGCGCAGGGCGCAGTGCCGTTCTGCAGCAGCACCTGCAGGCAAGGGGAGCCAGAGCGGTTCCGCGGAAGTCATTTTTCCGCGGAATCAGACGGCCGGAGAGACACCCAGACGTCTCACCGGACGTCCGAAGGTAAGGAAAGATGTCTGGTAGAGATCTACTTTCCGTACTTTTCCTCTCTGATAAGTCTTGACAGCGTACGTGTATGTGTCAGAGGGCGAGAGTGTAGCCGAGGCAATTTCAGACGTCCGGGAGCACCCCCAGATGTCTGACAAAGTCTTTGGACGTCGGCTTTGAGTTCCAGATGTCTGATAGCGGAACACCAAGAGAGGTATCCCTGAGAACTGTTTTAAGACGTCTGGACGTCTGGGACCTTTCCCAGACGTCTGATTTCCGTCTGATAGCGTGTTTTGGGTCGTGTAAGGCCCTATTACTATCGCTTTTTTGCAAACAAACCGTCTCTGTTTTCCACACGAGTTTCTCTGTATAATGATACCTCGTTTATATCTTTCTGAACCTTTTGGCCCATCAATCCATGTTTTAGGTCTCCAGTCCATCGGGTGTACGAGACCTATGGAGACGTCGGGAGCCACTGTACGAGCCCCCATTCCACCCGGTTACCCAGGTAGAGTAGTTACAACCTTAAATCTCTAATTTAATACATGCGAGTAAGTAATCCTAGGACTTGAGATGAACCCTAGGAAGGAATAAACGTATATTCGAGAATAAATTCTTGAACCCTAGGTCTTGGCATGAACACTAGGGTTAGAAGAATTGCATGTGAATGATTGAGTAATCGAAAACTGCTTGTTTTTAGCTAAAATGGACCCCAACTGCATGTGAATGATGAGTAATTGAAAACTGCCTGTTTTTAGCTAAAATGGAGCCCTAATGCATGTGAATGATTGAGTAATCGAAAACTGTCTATTTTTAGCTAAAAAGAACCCCTACTGTAATAAAATGGAAATTGAACTGTTGTTCCGAACATTCCAACCCAGATGTGATAAAGAAATTCCTGTACGAACCTCACGGGGAATGTAAACAAGAACACCGTACCTCAAAGAACCAGATGGTTCTAGGAATTTGCTGCCTATGGACAGCTATTAAGGGAGGTAAGCTGACCTTTGTGTATGTGGTACCGAAGAGAGTAACTATCCCTTGAAGTGTAGAGGGGAGCTTGCCGCCCATGGGTTGGGACCCGAGGTGCGTTTGGCCACTCTACGATGACTCTTACTGGCCCTCGTATACGTGGTACCGAGGTGAGCTACTTAGTGTAGGGTGGAGCTATCCGCTCGAGGGGGCCAGGGGCTAGGTATGGCAACCCTACACCGACTCTTGTCAGCCCGCTAGGCAAACCGGGGTAATCGGATGAGGGTATGTGGACTGAGGAGGGGCAAAACTCCTATTCTGTTTTGAGAGGGCAAGGCCCTACACTATTTCGCACTGTACGTTGAGGCATACTTGCTAGCGGAAACGACTGATCGCGTGCCAGTGTGGGGTAGCTACCCACGCGCTTATCACGTATGCCGTAGTCATCGCTACATCACGATCGTGACCTAGGGGTAGTAGACCAAGTATAGGACTACCACGGTGGGACTCCCCTGGCCAGGATAGTGCCACGTGGGCATCCTATATCACGGGAAGCTGCAAGCAAAATCGTTCCTATAGGGAACTAAAAGATTAATTAACAAATCCTAATTAGAGATCTCTACGCACTCACATGTATAATATAATTAGAAAATGGAAAACTTTATGTTAATGCATGTTACTTCTTAGCCACCACTCTACTCAGCTTTAGCTGACTCCAGTCAAATATATTCTGTACAGGTCAGGGATTTGAGCAGCCCGAGTCACCGGCTGCTGAGAACGTTGGGCCTAGTCGAGCCTAGCTTTAGTTCTATTGCTTGATAGTGAGTTTTATAGTTTGTATTCTGTTACATGTACTCTTTGATGTGATGGCTGTAATATTACTGTTCTCTTTCCACCTGTTGAAACTTTCTTTTTGCTTAGTTACTGTACTTGTGTGATTGTGGTTTGTTGAATGTTACTTGGTTATTTCTTGTTGGACGACTAGATCTTGGGATAAACCGAAGCGAGCCAGTCTTAGATCCTATAGGGATTTGGGGTCGGGTCATGACAGATGGTATCATAGCAAGGTTGTTCCGAGAAATGTACCAAGTAGTCTAGAAAACACCACACTTGTACATGTAACTAAGATAGCCATCACAACATTTTTCTCTTGGTTATTGTATCCAAGTCTCACGTCTCCTCTTTGGTCAAACAGGCACCAATAATCTCGTTCCTCCTCTATCTTTAAGTGGGAAATGCCTTGCCAGGGAGCTATTGAGGCAGGCCGCGGACGTGGTCGTGGCCGAGGACGTGGTCGCAGGGGAAGACGAGCGATGGCTGAAGATAGAGTCGCTCCACCTCTCCTCCCGGGCATCCAGGCCCCGGACCTCGCCCAACTGATCCGGAGTCTTATCCGGGAGGAGCTCCATCAGCCTCCTCCTCAACCTTCCCTTCCTGGGGATGCGGAGGGGGAATCCTCCTTGGGGCAGGCAAGCTGCCACGGCGCTGGACGAGCAGTAGGGGGAGGGGGTGATCCTTTATCGCCCCCTTTAGACACTTCAAGGCACAAGTCTTCCTTGCCTGGAGGTGCACCCCTTCCTCCGCTGCGGCTACACCATGAGGTCTTTAACCAATTCAGGAAGCTGAGCCCCCCTCTTTCAAGGGGGAGGAAAGCCCATCCGAGGCAGAAGATTGGATGGAACAAATGGAGAAGATCTTCGACACCCTCTGTCCTCCTGCAGAATGCCGCGTGGCCTTTGCCACGTACCAGCTGGAGAGTGTAGCCCACAGGTGGTGGAAGGCGGTCAGAGGATAGGAGGAGGGAGAACTGACGTGGGACCGGTTTGTGGTGCTCTTCTGTGAGCAGTACTTCCCACAAACATGGTAGGATCAGAGGAGGCAGGAGTTCCACGCTCTTCGCCAAGGGGCAATGACAGTTAGCGCGTACCGTACGCGTTTTCTGGAGCTGTCACGCTTTGCCCCGAAAGTCGCATCTACCAAGGAGGAGCACATGTGGAGATTCACCGAGGGTCTCCAACCCGCCATCCGGGGGTACGTAAAGCCCCTGAAGCTACCTACCTTCTCCCACGTAGTCGAGGCTGCCATGACCTATGAGGAAACCAACCCGTCCGCATGAGATATTGATGGAGCAGGACGGAAGAGGCCCTACCTGCAGGAGCACTCATAGGGTTGCCGGGAGAGGAGGCACCAGACACCGGCAGGGGAACCATTCTGTTCTGTGGGTCCACCAGGGACCTATAGGGGTCCCCGACAGGGATCAGCCGACTGCAGCAGACCCTCGCCCAGTCACCAGCAGGGACAACAGATAGAGGGAAGTTGCGTACCCCTCTGCTATCAGTGTGGCCAGCCGGGTCACATATGGAGGAATTGTCCATCTAGGATTGGAGCACAGCCGACGCTTCCAGCACCGAGCACTGGAGGTCGATCTGGCGGCCGCGGACACCAGCCCTGAAGAGGAGGGCAGCAGTCACGAGGAGGGTACCGGCCCGCTACCTCCCACCTGACCCAGAGCATGGCTGTTTCTTCTGCACCAAGGACTAAAGGGTGTGTTAACGCCCTAACTCACAGAGATGCCAGAGCTTCAGGCTCTGTAGTGGCAGGTATGGTAACTATTTCCGGCAGACTCGTCTACACTCTTTCCAATTCCAGAGTCACGCATTCGTTTGTTTTAACGAGTTTCGCTGTCTGCATGGGAGTGAGCAATGTGCTTTTAGAGGAGACCTTCCTGATTAGAGGACCAGGTGGGTAGGTATTTGTTGTTGAGGTGGTTCTCGTTGACTGTGAGGTCATGATAGGGGGATACAGTCTCCCGATAGACCTGACCATAATCCCGATGGATGACTTTAGTGTAATCTTAGGGATGAATTGGTTGGCCGCCTACCATGCCCTTGTAGACTGTTTTGGGAGGAAGATCGTTTTCTCCATACCACGACTGCCTCCTTTCGAGTTCTACGGCCAGCCTGTAGACGGAGGATTTAGATGCATCTCCACACTTCGAGCAACGAAGCTTTTGAGTCAAGGATGCGAGGGCTTCCTTACTTGCGTTCTAGCAGAGCTCGGCCCCTTGGACAGTATACAGAGTATTCCGATAGTCTGTAAGTACCCCGACGTCTTCCCAGAGGAGCTGCCAGGACAGCCACCTGAGCGCGAGATCAAGTTCGAGATCTCACTGATACCCAGGACAGGCCCCATTTCTTCAGCACCATACCGAATGGCCCCGCTTGAGCTGCGAGAGGTCAAGACACAGCTACAGGACCTGCTAGAGAAAGGCTTCATAAGGCCCAGTGCCTCTCCGTAGGGAGCCCCCGTCCTGTTGGTGAGAAAGAAGGAGGTACTCTTCGGCTGTGCATTGACTACAAACAGCTGAACCGGGTCACCATCAAGAACAAGTACCTGTTACCATGCATAGATGACCTCTTCGACCAGCTGAGGGATGCCACGGTATTTTCAAAGATAAATCTGAGGTCAGGATACCATCAACTGAAGATTAAGGAGACCGACATCTCCAAGACAGCCTTCCATACACGGTATGACCACTACGAGTTCTTAGTCATGCCGTTTGGATTGACCAACGCCCTGCACCCTTCATGGCTTCATGAACTGCATTTTTCGACCGTATCTGGATCAGTTCGTGGTCGTTTTCATCGATGACGTGCTCATTTATTCACGAGACTAGATGCAGCATAAGAAACACCTTCACATGGTCTTGGACACCTTGAGATGGCATAGATTGTATGCCAAATACAGCAAATGCGAATTCTGGTTGAGACAAGTCACCTTCCTGGGCCATGTGATCTCAGAGGACAGTTTAGCTGTGGATCTAGCCAAGGTAGAGGCTGTACTCAGGTGGGAGAGACCGCGTTCGGTGACTGAGATATGCAGTTTCCTGGGACTGGCTGGTTATTATAGATGATTTATCCAAGGGTTCTCACAGATTGCTCGTCCTCTGACTCATTTGACTCGTAAGGACGTACCCTTCGCCTGGATAGACGAGTGTGAGTCTTGCTTTCAGAAGCTGAAAGAGAGGTTGACTTCAGCTCCTGTACTCACCATCCCTGACAACAACGGCGGGTTCGTCATCTACACAAATGCCTCGTTGCAGGGATTGGGGGGTGTACTTATGCAGCAGGGTCATGTTGTCGCATATGCTTCGCGGCAACTGAAGTCCCACGAGCATAACTACCCCACCCACGACCTAGAACTGGCAGCAGTCGTCCTAGTGTTGAAGACCTGGAGGCACTATTTGTACAGAGAAACGTTTGAGATTTTCACTGACCACAAGAGCCTCGGACATCTGTTTGACCAGAAGGAGCTCAACATGAGGCAGGGACACTAGCTGGAACTCCTAAAAGACTATGATTGCAGCATCTCCTACCACCCAGGAAAAGCCAATGTGGTGGCTGACGCCCTGAGCCGAAAGGCGCCTGCCCACTTGGCTTGCTTACAAGCACAAAGTTGGAGGCTCATGGAGGAGTTGAGCAGCTGGCGACTCCAGGAGACACAGGGGTTTTGCAAGGCAGTGACAGTCGCGAGGCAGACATGACCAGTGCTGGTGGATCACATCATGGTTAAGCAAATGACGGACTCATACCTACGGGCACAGCGGGACCAAGAATTGGCAGGGAACCCAGGAGATTTCTCTTTCACTGACGGAGTTCTGCGTATGAGGGGACGCTTGTGCGTTCCTAGAGATGAGGAGCTGTTGAGGGAGCTCTTGACCGAGGCTCATGAATCCAGATTTACCATACATCTCGGGAACACGAAAATGTATCACGACCTACGACGTGATTTTTGGAGGAGAGGCATGAAGTGGGATGTTGGCCTTTTCGTCCAACAGTGTCTGACATGCCAGTAGGTGAAGGCCGAGCATCAGAGGCCTACAGGGCCATTGCAGTCACTTCCCATTCCAGAATGGAAGTGGGAAAGTGTGACTATGGATCTGGTAGTGGGGTTACTTGTGACATAGAGAGGGCACGATACAGTCTGGGTGGTTGTGGGTAGATAAACAAGACGGCACGGTTTCTGCCAATCCGAGTCACTTCTGGACCAGCACAGTTGGCAGAGAGATACATCAGAGACATTGTACGCTTTCACGGGGTTCCACGCGAAATTATTTCAGACAGGGACACTCGTTTCACATCCCAGTTCTGGGCAGAATTTCAGCGAGCCTTAGGGACTTGTCTGAAGTTCAGTACGGCCTATCAACCCCAGACAGACGGACAGTCAGAGCGCACCATTCAGACCCTTGAGGACCTTCTGCGTGCTTGCGCATTGGACTGGAGAGGCTCCCGGGAGGAGCATTTGCCGCTGGCAGAATTTGCATACAATAACAGTTACCACTCGAGCATCGGCATGACACCATATGAAGCTCTGTACGGGAGAAAGTGTACGACTCCCTTGAGTTGGGTAGAGGTGGGGACCAAATGGGAAGTCGGCCCCCGTCTGATACGCCAGAGTCAGGAGGTGATCGAGCAGATCCATCGATGACTACGTACTGTCTGGAGCAGGCAAAAGAGTTATGCCGATCTGAAGCGTAAGGAGGTACAATTTGAGGTTGGAGATCACGCTTTTCTCCGTGTTTCACCGATGAAAGGCTTGCAACGGTTTGGGATGAGAGGGAAGCTTGCATCGAGATATGTGGGGCCCTTTGAGGTCTTAGAGCGGGTAGGACCCGTCGCCTACCGACTTGCCCTTCCTCCCCAGCTTTCTGGAGTGCACAACGTATTTCACGTGTCCAACCTCAGGAAATATCGCCGACCCCAGCCATGTCCTTAGCTACGAGAGCATCGAAGTGAGAAATGACCTAACCTACCCCGAGAGACCAATACAGATACTAGACCGAGCCATTCGGAGGTTGAGGCGGAAGGAAGTACCCCTGGTGAAAGTTCTATGGAAAAGCCAGCAGTACGAGAAGGCAACTTGGGAACCTGAGTCGGCGATGCGAGAGTAGTACCCGGAACTCTTCGAAGGTATGACTTTTCTGACCTACTTCAGTCCTCTTTAAGTTTTTTATACACTGCTATGTTATATTTCTTTTTTGCACCCTAGTCAGTTCAAGTTTCGGGGACGAAACCTCCTTTAAGTTTGTTATATTGAAATGACCCACCACCCCTTTGGCCATTTAAGATGTCTGGGATGTTCACCAGACGTCTGGAAATGCTTTTAGCGCGCAGCATACGAGCGCCATACTTCCTCCCTCACTGCACCTCACCGCGCCTTCTCCTGCGACGCCACTCCGCGCCATGCTCGCCTCTCCGTCCCCCCTCACCTCCTCTCCCTTTATATACCTCTTCCCCCCTCCTCTTCGTTGCCACCCCATAGTCGAGAGCGAGTGAGAGCGGAGCACCCGAGAGAGAGGAAGCGCGAGAGCGGAGGGCGCAGCGCCATTCTGCAGCAGCACCTGCAGGCAAGGGGAGCTAGAGCGGTTCCGCGGAAGTCATTTTTCCGTGGAATCAGACGGTCGGAGAGACACCCAGATGTCTCACTAGACGTCCGAAGGTAGGGAAAGATGTCTGGTAGAGATCTACTTTCCGTACTTTTCCTCTCTGACAAGTCCTGACAGCGTACGTGTATGTGTCAGAGGGCAGGAGCGTAGCCGAGGCAGTTTCAGACATCCGGGAGCACCCCCAGACGTTTGAAAAAGTCCTTGGACGTCGGCTTTGAGTTCCAGACGTCTGATAGCGGAACACCAAGAGAGGTATCCCTGAGAACTGTTTTAAGATGTCTGATTTCCGTCTGATAGCGTGTTTTGGGCCGTGTAAGGCCCTATTGCTATCGCTTTTTCTCAAACAAACCGTCTCTGTTTTCCATACGAGTTTCTCTGTATAATGATACATCGTTTATATCTTTCTGAACCTTTTGGCCCATTAATCCATGTTTTAGGTCTCCAGTCCGTTGGGTGTACGGGACCTGTGGAGACGTCGGGAGCCACTGTACGAGCTCCCATTCCACCCAGTTACCCAAGTAGAGTGGTTACAACCTTAAATCTCTAATTTAATACATGCGGGTAAGTAATCCTAGGACTTAAGATGAATCATAGGAAGGAATAAACGTATATTCGAGAATAAATTCTTGAACCCTAGGTCTTGGCATGAACACTAGGGTTAGAAGAACTGCATGTGAATGATTGAGTAATCGAAAACTGCCTATTTTTAGCTAAAATGGACCCCAACTGCATGTGAATGATGAGTAATTGAAAACTGCCTGTTTTTAGCTAAAATGGACCCCAACTGCATGTGAATGAGTGATCGAAAATTGCCTGTTTTTAGCTAAAATGGACCCATACTGCATGTGAATGATTGAGTAATCGAAAACTGCCTGTTTTTAGCTAAAAAGGATCCCTACAGTAATAAAATGGAAATTGAACTGTTGTTCCAAACATTCCAACCCGTATGTGATAAAGAAATTCCTGTACGAACCCCATAGGGAATGTAAACAAGAACACCGTACCTCGAAGAACCAGATGGTTCTGGAATTTGCTGCCTATGGACATTTGTTAAGGGAGGTAAGCTAACCTTCGTATACGTGGTACCGAAGAGAGCAACTTATCCCTTATAGTGTAGAGGGGAGCTTGCCGCCCATGGGTTGGAACCCAGGGTGGGTTTGGCCACTCTACGACAACTCTTACTAGCCCTCGTGTACGTGGTACCGAGGTGAGCTACTTAGTGTAGGAGGGAGCTATCCGCCCCAGGGGGCCCGAGGCTAGGTATGGACACCCTACACCGACTCTTGTCAGCCCGTTGGGCAAACCGGGGTAGTCGGATGAGGGTACGCAGACTGAGGAGGGGCAAGACCCCTATTCTGTTATGAGAGGGCAAGGCCTTACATTGTTCCGCATTGTATGTTGAGGCATATCCGCTAGCGGAAATGACTGACCGTGTGCTAGTGTAGGGTAGCTACCCGCGCGCTTATCACGTGTGTCATAGTCACCACTACGTCACGACCGTGACCTCGTGGTAGTAGACCGAGTATAAGACTACCACGGTGGGACTCCCCCGGCCAGGAGAGTGCCACGTGGGCATCCTATATCACGGGAAGCTGCAAGCAAAATCATTCTTATAGGGAACCAGAAGATTAATTAACAAATCCTAATTAGAGATCTCTACACACCCACATGTATAATATAATTAGAAAATGGAAAACTTTATGTTAATGTATGTTACTTCTTAGCCACCACTCTACTCAGCTTTAGCTGACTCCAGTCAAATATATTCTGTATAGGTCAGGGATTTGAGCAGCCCGAGCCACCGGCTGTTGAGGACGTTGGGCCTAGTCGAGCCTAGTTTTAGTTCTACTGCTTGATAGCGAGTTTTATAGTTTGTATTCTGTTACATGTACTCTTTGATGTGATGGATGTAATATTACTATTCTCTTTCCACTTGTTGAAACTTTCTTTTTGCTTAGTTACTGTACTTGTGTGATTGTGGTTTGTTGAATGTTAGTTATTTCTTGTTGGACGACTAGATCTTGGGATAAACCGAAGCGAGCCAGTGTCAGATCCTGTAGGGATTTGGGATCGGGTCGTGACAATGAGTCTACCTCCCTTAGATAAAAACCTCCCACTCCAGGCAGCCATCTTCTTAGACATTCTTTCAAACAAGAACATCCAATCCTTTTTCCTCATTTGTTTGGCCTGCAAAGGCAAACCCAAATAAAGAATGGGCAAGGTAACCATCGGCGTGCTTAGAATCTGTGCCAGGTCCTCCTTAATACCACATGTTGACCCAAAACAGACCAAGGACGACTTCACCCCATTCACCTTCAGCCCCGTGATCTCACAAAAAATATCTACCAAGTGTTTTACATACTCCGCCTCTCGTACTTTGCCCTCAACAAAAAGCACGGTGTCATCTGCGATGTGGAGGATTGGTGTCAGTGCTCTATTCGGCATCAGAGTGTAGCCATGAATCAGTCCCCCTGCAGTTGCTTTGAACCCATATCTGGCCAGTGTGTCAATAGCAAGAATGAACACAAGCGGAGCAAACGGGCACCCTTGCTTTTCCCCCTTTTGGGGCTGAATCCATTTTTCCATAGAACACCCATTGATGAGTAGAGAAAAAGACGATGTGGTAATACATCTTTTAATCCACCCAACCCACATCTCCGGGAAGCCTTGTCGCCTCAAAATCTCCCACAGATACATGCAAGATAGGGAGTTGTAGGCTTTGGAAAAGTTGATTTTCCAAAGAAAAGCCCTCTTCTTCCTTCTCACCCACCCTGCCACCATCTCCTGTGCCAGCACAAAAGACTCTTGCAAAAACCTTCCCTGTAAGAAAACAGCTTGCACTGGGCTAATGATACCAAAGAGAACCTCCCTCATGTGGTTGGCCAACACCTCCCCTATGATGAGGTAGACTGAGTTGGATAAAGCAATCGGCTTGAAGTTTGACATCTCCTTCGCCCCCTCCTTCTCTGGTAGTAGAAAAAGGAACGATCTGGTCAGTCTTTCCATACAATAGTTCCCCGCCTGGAACTCCCGCATGACATCCATAACATCATCCTGAACCACCTTCCAAAATTCTCTGTAAAGAAGGACTGGGAAGTCATTTGGTCCTGGGGATCCTTCGGCCTTCAGCCCTCTCATCACCCTCACAACCTCCTCCTCCATAAAGGTTCTACACAGTTGTCGACCATCATCCTCACTCACCCTTAGCATATTCGACGTGGTCATCCTCCACCCTCCCACAGGATTCACATGAGTAACATCATGGAAGTAGCAATTGGCAATATCACAGACATCAACCGGTGAAGTCGCAACCCGCTCCCCATAGCATAAGGATAATACCAGATTGTATCGCCTCCTCACACTTGCCGCAACATGGAAGAACTTCGTATTGGAATCCCCTTCCTTAAGCCAAAGCTGACGAGACTTCTGACACCAGTCCACCAACTTTGTAAGTCTTCTCTAGCAACAATGCCCAGGAGATCTTTACGTTGTTGGATGTCCTCCGCCGTCAAGATCCCTCTATCCTCTTTGTCATCCAGCACCTTCACCCCCTCTAAGGCCGTCTGCCTCCTTTGGGCTCGTGTGCGGGTAAGGGTCTTCCGATACTCAAAAAGTACAAAACATAGCTCCCTCAACTTGTGGGCTAACCTCTGCATCCCTGACCCATCAATCACGTGAGATCGCCACCAAGATCCGACCATGACCCTGAAGCCCTCCTCTTGAAGTCACGACCTCTAGAACTTGAAGTACGTGTTAGGCCTAGAGCCTTCCTCGCTCTCCCAGGCTAGGGGAGTGTGGTCAGAGAACGGTCTTCCCAAAGCACAGACAAATGCAAGCTGAAACAACCCCATAAGCCCAACACTGCAGAGAAAACGGTCAATCCACGGCATTAGCCCACTCCCATTCCTCCATGTGTATGTCACCCCAGACGTGGGCAAGTTGACCAACTCCAAGTCAGATACCATGTTCTGGAAGCCAAAGGAAGATGTATCCACTTTGCCATCCGGCCTATCATCCGTGGAAAGGGTTGCATTAAAATCACCCCTGATAAGCCATGGTCCACCTTGCGTCCACGTGGACGTGTCGCCCAGCTCCTCCCACAAACCTAGCCTGTTGCTCAAGGCACACGGTCCATAAACACACGTCACACACAACGTGGTACCATCTGAACACCTGGTGAACCCACAAGAGAGCATGTACCTTCTTTCATGCACGTCAACAAGCTCCAATGTCCGTCTCCACCAGATGCAAAAACACCCGATCTCCCCACTACCTTGACCACATGCAACTTCACTTCCCCATTCTCACCCAACAACTTCCAAGCAGACTCCACACTGTCAATATGCATCTCCTGCAGTAAGGCGTAGTCAATTCCCCACTCCTTCAAATACCTCCCGAGAGACCCCCCCTAGTGCGGTCCCGAAGACCCCTCACATTCCACGTCAAGACTTTTAACATGGAGAAGAATTGATGCCTCTAGACGTCCCCTCTCTGCGCACTGCATTGATTGCCGACACCACCTGTTGAATATCTACATGCTGCTGCTACACAGGTCCCCCACTCCTAATAAAGCTCCTGAGAGTGTGTAGGTTGCACCGCCCACTGGCACCTGCCTTCCCACGAGCACGCCCTGATGAACCTTCATTATACTTCACTCCCTCCTAAGTTGCAAAGGTGAAAACTATTTTGTTCCTAGTACAGACATCCTGTGCTCCCCTTCCAATAGAAGATGAAGTCGGCCTGACCAAATCCCTATGTAACACCATGGTGCCTCCCATATCTATGTCTCCCTTTTCGTTTCCCATGTCCCCTACCAATCCCTCACCATCCGTAGCCACTACACTAACCTCCATCCTCCATTTCTTCTAGCTCGACCCCACAGGCTCTTCCACTTTCCTCCACCTCATGTCAACAACCTCTTCCACCTCCCTGTCCATCTCTGTGTGTGTTCCTCCTCCTTACCCACACCATCAACCATCTACACACTGATTCGCAGAAGCCACGAGGAGCCGCCACACCTCAACACGGTTCGCTCATGGAAGGGCCCACAATGCTTTAAACAAACACTAGTTTGCACCACACTGGCATCACCATCCACCCGCTCAACCACAACACCCTCTTTCAAAGAAGCAAAGCTCACCACAATGTAGGAGACCACTGCATGTGATCGAAGATGGAGGGGATGCCTCTGATCAATATCGTGTCATCTCTAGAAAGTAAACATTGGGGGGGGCCATTCACCAAGATTCCCATCAAACAGGGACACCATCGTCCACAAGATCGATCCACCATCGAAGCATGTAGTGCGAAACTTCAAACCTTCCACATTGCAGTCGCCCAGACCAAACAAGAACCTCGACGAGTTCAACCACGACAACTTCCACATAGAAGAAGAGAGAGGAAGAGTCCTTACAATCATGCACAGGTCTTCAATAGATGGAGAGCCCGCCATGACCTCTCCAATGAGAGCTCCACGCAACAACAACTCGGTTGCTTACACCTCCGGCGAGATAGGCACTTCAACATCGAGAGATGGCGGTGTCGATGGTGGTGGGGTCATCTCCCCTCATTATTTTAACGGTTCCTACGTTGTTGGGGAGGCCCCTCCTCCACATGGTCCTGCCTCGCCTCCTTGCGACCCTCTCTTCCGTACCGTTAGTGCAACCTAGAACCATGGTTTGCACCCCTGACATCCCTCGCCCATGCAACCCCTACATCCACCCTTCTATCTCCTACCCACCTTCGGTACGTTGCCATCTTGTGGCCCAGACCCCCACAAGCCAAGCACACCACCGCGTTACAGCATTGGGTCACGAAGAGGCCCCTCTTGCTACACCTAAAGCATACGACGACCGCGTCTCTCTCCTTCCGCCATGGCTTAAGGTCTCTACATCCCTCACTCCCACCACAATACGAGAAACCCCTCTCCTGATGACGCTAGCAATCACCTCCACCTTGCAACACAGATCACCGTTGGTCGCTGCCGCGTCGCACACGCATCGCCCATGAGTCGCCGAACACCATCCGCGCATGGCAGTGTCGCGGTTGAGGATAAAGAAGATTAGAAGGGCCGTGAGTGGCTGCGTCATCGTCGGTGGAGCCCTAGGTCACCTCTGCTCGCTCCCACTTGTTCTCCTTCGCTCTCACCCGTCGCGTGATGAAGTCCGACAATGTCGCACAATGAAGCCGGTGGTGCCTTCCCCAGTCGAAGTCAGGAGCAACAGGTGTGAGCCGGGAAGGGTGAGAGCGACACTACTTGTTCCTCGACAGTGTCGCTGCTGCCGTGTCATTTCCCGTCGTTGGTGAAGCCCTAGGTACGTCCCTCTCCACGGGGAAGTGATTATTATCTTTTTTTTTATAATAAAATTTAGAAAAAAAGTCCCAATGAAGATTATTTTATTCGAATCCATAAATCCAATTTTCTACCCTAACACATCCCTAAAATCACCTGCTCTAATGAAATAGTTTAGGGGATTATCTCTTAACCAAACGCATATTAAGAGAGCCAGGTCACATAAATTGTGTTATTTCTTGACTTTTGTATATGATGTGATTTTCGCCCATCCTTTTTCAGCATGTGTTTGGGCTCTTATCTAGGCAATCGATTTCGGACACGTAGCTGTTAGATAAAAGACCATGATTTGTATGACTTAGTCCTGATTAACATGTACATGATCCCAATTCTTCCATCCAAGCATTCACCTAAGCAAATGGAACAAGGATTAATCTTTTTTAATTTCATATCATACGACCTATTTTTCCCAAACTCTGGATGATACAAAATGAAAGCACACACACATGCACACGAGGCAAGGTTTGAAAAACAGTTTAATTTGTCATCGATCAAAAGCAAGTAATTAGTTTTATCAATACATTCTCAAGTCGACTTATACTTTGTTAGCACTCGAAGTTACAGATATGACTATAAATTAAGGTATAAATCCAATGTATACCTACGTCAATGTCGGATTCTTCGTGAATCGAAAAAGTGAAATTGATGTATGAAAAGAGCATAATTTGATCATGTCACCACCAAAAAATGATTGTCATACATTACTAATCGAAGAATGGGTGTCGGTGATAATGACTAATGACTAATACTTCCAGCTAACAGCCAATGACGTTTCAATGTTGACAGACAATAACACCTGATGGCTTTACTCCAGCACTTTGTTTTATTCCGTTTTTTTTTTATTTTTATACAAATAATGTCAAAAATTTTGATATTACATAATTATCATCATAATTTTTACATTTACATGGGTGCCACCGTACAGTTGATTATCTGTGAGGAAAGCCCATCATAATTAAATATTTTAGGTTACAGTTGATAATCTTTGAAGAAAGCCCATCATAATTAAATATTTTAGGTTAATGGTACAACTTTGAGATGAAAACAGTCATTTAGTAATATTCTATAGTCAAGACTTAAAAATTATCTGAATGGAACATAATTTGACTTACATTTTTTAAGAGATCAACTTTACGATGACATTTGTGTAAATATAAAATTTATCATGACAGTTATGTAACATCAAAAATTTTTTGTGACAATGATATTAAAACCTCCCTCTTGATTCTTTTTTTTCCTTACTTGCAATATGAAATCTTTATCTTTTGTTTTCTTCGTACAATGCCAAATCGTAGTTCACTGACATGCTAACCAACAAGAGCAATTAACGATGAGTATATGGAAGAAAAATTCCACACTACCTGTGCATGTATAAATGGACAAATCAGCCCCCCACCTGCCCCTTTTTTGTATGCATGACCATGGCATTGTCCCCATCGACCTTCAATGACACATGTCCTCGTCATTTGCCACACATCCTCATCTCCTCTAGCACATGATCTCATCATCCTCATTGATTGACACACATCATTACCTCCTTTGACATGCATCCTCACCATCCTCTGGCAACATATGATCTCACTGTCCTCATTGATCATCACACATCCTTACCTCCTTCAACGTGTGTCCTTGCCCTCCTCTAGTAGCATACAACCTCCAATGAGCACATCCTCCTCCTCCAGTGAGCACCTCAGCCTCCCCACCATCCTCATTGTCCTCACTATCAGCCATCATCCTTCAATAAGCCACCACCACATACCTGCCACCACCATGCACTGTTAACCATGTCTTCTTCACCTCCCCCCTTTGTTCCCCTCACACACCATCACCACTACAACACAACACCTATAAGGGTTTGGAAATTTTAATGTAGTTAATTAGGCTAATCTAATCTTCATTAGATTGCTAATGTTGCCCTATGAAGGGTTTAGAGCTAATTTGATATTTGTGGATCCTAATTAGGAAAGCTACCCATCAAAGTCATGTTTAAAAGTTAGTTGAGGGGTTGTTGGTAAGGGAGTTGGAATTGATGGGATAAACTTTAATCACGTTTGGGGAGGAAGGGCCTCTGTGTGAAATGTCACCCTCAAACGTTGGAGGAGGCATCTATAAAAGCCCTATCTCCATATCCATCCCTATAAGTGCTCCACTCTCTCTCTCTCTCTCTCTCTCTCTCTCTCTCTCTCTCTCTCTCTCTCTCTCATTTGAGGCAACAAGATTCGGGGTTGCGATGGCTACCACTACTATGCTAAGAACAAAAGGAAGGAGAAGAACTCGAGAAGGAGAGGAAGTGTGTTGCTACAGAGTTCTCACAAGAATAGAGTGATCTTGAAGATCCACGATCGAATCACAGGTGGGGGCCTCTACCCGCATGAGAAAGTCCTCCTTTTGATTCCTGTTGATAGATTAATGAAATAGATTAGTTTTTGATCTAAAGTGGCCTTATATCAGTATATGATGGTGCATGTAGGAGTTTTCCCTTACATAAAGTAGGGACATGCATGAAAGGATAAGGTTTGTTATGTTTAAACATGGCATTAAATGGATTAATGGAACCTAAGTGATGTTTCTAATCCCTATTAATGGTTTGGGATGGTAGAAACATAAAAGAAAGGGGTTGGATTTTGGGTTTGGAACCAAAATTCCCAATTGCAGCATACTAGAAAACTATGGGATGTATAGTGGACAATATTGGTTGTCTGATGTTAAGTCAGATGTCTAATTCTGGGACTCAAACTTTTTGGAATTGGGTTCAAAGTTCCTAAGGGTCGTCTAACGACCTTGTTGTTCATCTGATGGGCTAAAACAATGCTGCTTACCTATGTGTCATCTGATATACTCATTGGACATCTGGAGGAATGTGTAGATGTTTGATGAGTAGACAAGACGTGTGATAAATCAAGTTGAACTTAAGATCTAGTGATCCTTTTAGGAGACATCTGACTCAAAGTTTGGACAACTTATCTGGTATTATAGGACATATGTTAATGTTGTCAAGCATCTAACACTAAAGGCAAGTTCTATTTGGGGTTTTAACTTCATTCTAAGGCTTGCCTGAGTGTCCTAAGACTACGTGGGTGGTACTTAGGACTTGATGTTGCACATGAGCTCTTTTACTTTGAGTACATGTACAAGGGAGGTTATTAAGTGGTTAATAACTTGGATTAAGCAACAATCAACTAGTTAAATAGTATAGGATTGCGTAGGAAATGCAACTTGGACATGGTGAGTAGTGGATCCATAGGGTGCTTGGATGGCCCACAAAAAGTTGGTAGATGGGATTCTACCAAAATGGTGCACTAGAAAGTGGATAGTTCCTAGTTGTGGTTGTTGGTTGCTGACTAACAACCAAGACTCAAAGTTTCATGCAAGGATCCTAAGTGGAATATCTTGAGCATTGGAAATCATAAGGATCCTGAGTGGAATAGTCTTCCAGGGATCTCGAGTGTTAAAAATCGCAATGATCCTTAGTGAAATAAACTTCCAGGGATCTCGAGAGTTAGGTAAAGGGTCGTTTCCTTTGAATCAATTGGTTCAGTACGCAAGAAGTCCTATGTGGAATAGATTTCAAAGGGTATCTAGTATAGTCAACGTACCAATACCTAAGGTGGGCATCCTTTTCTAAAGGACATGAGTGCTTTTAGCATCTCTAAAGGCAAAGGAGGGTTAACTATACAAGTGAACTAACAGAAAGAGTACATCTCGATCTCCTTTAGTAGGATGGGTAGATTATCCATTTTAAAGACCTGAGTGCCGAGTAAGGGAATCACTAGTTAATGAATTTGGAAGTGGGCTAAAGAGGCGGCTTTAATCAATAGGATTGATTAATGAGATTAAACCAAGGGGAGTTGGTGAAGTAAAAATAAAGCATATGGGACTTGAAGGTTAATCTGGAACCAAAGAGTCTTGAACGAACTAAATAGGGATTGGGAATGAAACATAAGGTTGGGATGAGCTAAAGACCTAGCCAAAGAGTGAAGCAGTGTGCTACCCTGTTTCTTTTGAATATAATAATTGATTGTCCCTACTGGATAGATTAGCTCATCCCTATTTTGTGACCTACTTTTAGGAGTTGTTAAGCTGAGTGGCAACTACTCATGGAACCATCACTAGCATGGGAACTTCAAGGCAATGTGTAGCAGGTGTTGTACTTCAATTTTATTGAGGACTGTTATAATCATATGCCAACTTATTATTGTTATTTGATGTTCTAGTCGTGTTGTGAATTTGTCATCTATGTGCCATTATTAACAATGTATTTCCATTTAGTTGATCAATGGGAACCTTTTGTGGTAGCTTGACTGTATAATTTAAGCAACCTAATTTAGTAAATTAACACCTCTAATCATGTCACCTTCACCACCAAGGAGTTTCTTCTCCCTCTTCTTGTGCTTAACTTAAAGGCATGTCCTTCCACTTCTAGGCTTCTTTAGCAACTCAAATGCTTCAGTCCTTGGAGTAAGAATAATGCCTAGTGATGAGCTTGGTGGACTATGGTTAACCATTCATGGTCAAGTTCGTAGGGCATGGATCCTCTTTCTAAGTTTTTTGCTCTTATTAAGATCCTTACGAGGATAGGTTGATAGTTCTAAATGTAGGCTCACGAGAGATATAACCCTCCCCAGTCGATTGAAGATCACCAATGCCAAGGAACCTCTCAAGTATATAGAAAGCAATAGGCTCTTGTAATGGAGGATCAAAGTCCTCCATGATAGCATTGATTCCTTTACATCTAGAGGAATGCCAACCATTATAGTGTTTAGCTTGCCTGTTCTTCTTACAAAAGATATTATCAATGGAGGTTGATCTATAAATGAGCAGATTTTAATCCTTCACAAAAAATGTATAGTGGATTATTACATAGAACGGGGGAAAGCAACTAAACAATTACAAAATATGCACTCTCCGCCGGATTCACTCTTTCCCACCTACACATCCTACAAATAAGATGTAAATTGCAGGCCCAATTTGTCTTTTCCCTTAAATTCATGCTTTTCAGTGTCCACGAAATGCTATGTACCACAGGTAAATTTAAGGTATCCATTTGGCGCCAAATCATAGAGTTATAATTAAAGATGATTGGTCATATAATGTAAGAAATGTAAGGAACATGACAAGTATAGAAACTACTTCCATATAAAATGCAATCATCTATCGACATTTTCAATATCCATTAATACTAAACTCCATTTAAAATCTTATATTCCCCTGATTATTTTCAGAATGCTCCTTATTAACAGTCAAGAAGCGGGACAACTCTCATTACATTTTGTTCCTCTTTCGAATTTCGCAGCAAGGATTTAGCCGAAAGAGATTCAACAATTACATTCTACAATTACTCGAGGGTTAAGTAGCTATACCTACTTATCCTTGTCGATGGCAATCACAAAAGAGTAAAGATTATAAAGCAGATCATAGAATAATTCTTTAACACGCAGACCATATGGGGTACTCCATAATATTTAACTAAAAAAAATCATGGGTGGTACAGAGGGGTTCATATTTTGCTGCTGATGGGGACAGAACGGTAGTTGAAAATGGACATGTTGATTGCGGGGCAAAAGCTGGCGTCAGACTCATTTTTTTCTGACTTATAGATGACCCACCCAATTTGTTTGGGCTAAATTTCTTCTAGGCCCTCTTCTTTCTCTTTTATTTGTTACCCATAGCCCCAACCATGTAAGATATGGATATAAACTTTAATTAGAATCATCCTAAGCCATAAACCCCATATGAGTTGAAGAACTTATAACTCAAAGCTGTGTAGAATTCCCATTGTTAGATCAGTGTGACCAATGCTTCAACAAGCATTTCTCTTAATAGACTAAATATTGTGAACAACTTGGAGCAATGGAACTGATTGATCTTAGAAAGGAAAGAGAAACAACATATTTGCCTTAGTTGCTGCTCATCCATCATCCTTCCCCTTGCCAATTATTTACTGAAAATCAACTCTTGATTGGAACACAATCAGACCAGAAGCAATTTTCTAAAAGGCAAAGATCTTGCCGTCAAATTTAGGGATGGATCGTACTCCAATGCAAATAAAAAAGATTTTTACACAAAGGCCCCTGTGAAACACTTGGTATCACACATATATCCCTAGATTTATCATATTTGCGCATATACCCTCAAAAGTTATTACATTTCATACTTATGAATCTCTCTAAAGATTGACAAATAATCAAAATATTAAAAGATTCATACAAAACTGCGAACAGCAAAAAGATCTAGTTATTGAAGTGACAGAAGGTAGAATTTACATTAACGTGGATGTTAGGACCGGAGGTAAAAAGTATGCATTTATCTTCTGGAATTCACAAATAGCAAATTTCTCATTGAAGAGTAATCTCAGTGCCATTTATGTAAAGCGTATATGCTTCCTAGGGCACACGCACGATGCAGAAAAAAAAGATGTATACATAGGGGCATCTGTTTAATAAACATAATTTACAAGCATATACATGTAAAAGTATCAAATAAAAAATAAACGACCCCATGACTCTATTTCTGAAAGACAGAACAGCGATGCAACCCACCAGTGTTTATGTGCATCTCTCTATCTATTCTCTAATAGTATTGCACCACCAGCATCACAACTCACCCACCACTGCTCTCCTCTTTGAATTCCCCATCAAAGCCTAATTTTTGTGTTTTGTTTATCCCAATCCAATTTGATAAATTTCCCATCTAATCACTGCTGCTCTTCGACAGCAGTGTTCTCCACTGTCTCAGATGCAAACTTGTTCGAGAACTGAAGCCTTGGTTTGAGAGGAAATCTAGGTGATATGGGGGAGAATTAAGCAGATGAGGGTGCCGAGAAGAGGGAGCTTGGAAGTGACGTGGGGAACGCGAAACCTGCGGTTGCCTCCGGCACAAGGAAGAATATGGTAAAATCCTCGAGGAGAGGGAGCATGGAGGAGGAGGAGGATTTCATTGGCATGCTTCACGGGTCAGATCCTATTAAGATTGAGCTCAACCGACTAGAGAATGAAGTCAGAGGTCATGAAAGCTCCTCAGTAATGTTTGTTTTTATTTCAATTTGCTCCTCTCTTTGCTCAAATTTCCACTTGATAGCTCAGTTCGGAGTTGCTTTGTCATTTATTCTGAACAGCACTGACAAATAACTAATCTCAAGGGGATGCTTTTTTTTTTTTCGCTAGTGGGTCTTTTTTGGAAAGTTGCTTGCTACCAATTCCTAGTCACTGCATGCATACTTAGTCAGATTTAGAACGACGATATTGCCATGATATTTTGGATCTATTGTAGTTGATACTGAACTACATGTTTCCATATATATAAAGCTCTATCAGAATGCTTACTCTTCATATGCAAACAAATTGGCAATTATGTGATTCAGGGGTAGCGTGTTCTAAGCTCAAACTGTAATGACTGCATCTTGCACACGGTCAGGTATTTCTCAAAGATTCTGATTTCTGGTCTTCTTGAATAATTTGAGACCCAGTTGAAACAAAGAGCTAATTATTTGATTAAAAATTCTATTATGGAATTATAACTGATTTCAGATCACACATCCAAATTTCAGAACATTTCATGAAAAATGTACAACACACCAATTAGAAACCAATGCTTCATTTGTATGGTAAAACCAATCTGTTAATAGCTGAATTCAGTAGGCGAAATTATCTGTTAAACCAAGAAGTTTGCTGATAATAAAACTAGAACTGGAGTTGATCTTATTTTCCTCTTCCAGAAAAGAATTGTGAGCTAGCAGAAGCCCAGAACGAGATCAAAGCACTAAAGCTGACGGAGAGAGCAAAAGAAAAGGCACTGTCGGAGGTAACTTTCTCACAATAATGTGCTGCCAAATTTTATTATAGATCTCTCACTTGATAGCTTTTTCATTTGGGCTGCAGGCTACTGAGGAGCTACAAAAAGCCATCCTCAAGTATCAAGCATCAGAAGCTTCTCTTGAAGATAAGGTGAATTTAGAATGATACTAAATCCCTTATTTTCCTTCCACTGTAATAAAATTATTCAAAATTTCATTCCCAGGAGCCAATTGGTTGGATCTCTGAACAATCATTGAAATTTGCATGTTGCAGAATTTGGAGATCAAGAGAATTATCGAAGACAGGAAAGCAGCACTGGCAGCTCAATATGCTGCTGAGGCTACACTTCGAAGGGTCCATGCCGCCCAGAAGGATGAGGAACTTCCACCTGTTGAAGCCAAACTATTCCCTCTCGAAGCAGAGGTTAAGATCCTTCGGCAAGAGGTGCATCCACTATGTTTATTTTTATTTTCTCGAAGTTGGCACGCTTTATATCTTCTGTATTTATTTTCAAAATCCTTCCAACTTTGTTCTTGATTATGTCATCGGAGAGTGATTTTTCGTTATTTATGCTCCAAATTTCCTCTACATTTCTCGCATGGATAAAGGTTTCTAGTCTAATGATAGGCATTGAAGATGGTTAATTATAATCAAGTGCAGGTATCTAAACTTCAAGAAGACAATAGAGCTCTAGAGAGATTGACAAAGACCAAGGAAGCAGCCCTATTGGATGCCGAGAGAGAGGTCCATGCAGCAAAGGCCAAGGCTGCACTCGTTGACGAGTTGCTGAACAGGAACCAGGATCTTGTGAAGCAGAATGACATATGCCAGGTGAGTGTCTACTAACTTTTATTTGCTCCCACAAAAATTGGTATATTCTAAAGTTCTTTGTACATCATGTGGGTGGTAGGAAGAGTACAAGATATTGGACAGAATGCACCGCCAAAAGGTTTTGGAGGTTGAGAAAATGGGGCAGACAATAAAGGAATTAGAAGAAGCACTTCTTTCAGGAGCAGCTGTTGCGAACGCCGTGCGCGATTACCAGCGTCAAGTTAATGAACTGAAGGTGGAATTCACATTTTTTAGTTCGTCAATAATTGTTTCCATTCGTGTTGTTTTTCGTTCACGGTTGATAGCCACAGCCTGTATTTGGTTTAGGGAGAGAAGAAGACCCTTGAAAGGACATTGTCTCGTGTAAAGGTCAGCGAGAATCGAGCTGCGGTTGCGATAGTTAATGAATGGAAAGATTCCAATGAAAAAATGATGCCTGTAAAACAATGGACCGAAGAACGCCGCATATTGACGGTACCTATCTAATGCAAGCCTTAAATTCTTGCCAATCACCAATTGTTCTCGATGCCATGATCTTTATGGTTCTTCTTCTAATAGGGAGAGATGCAGCAGCTACGCGATAAACTTGTAGTTGCAGAGCGCACAGCCAAGGCAGAAGCCCAACTCAAGGTTGGTGAAAATCTGCAATCTCATTTCACCTATCCATGATAACAATGGTTGTACATTGATTTCTGCATTTGGAGATTGGTTAATTTCTGTTTTTATTTTAAAAAAAAATTCAGGAAAAATTCCATCTAAGATTGAAGATTGTAGAGGATAGTTTGAGATCATCCATTGCACGTACCAACTGTAATGGGAATTCCAAGTGCAGTCCATCAGACAGCAGAGACGTTTTCTCAAGCCATTCGACGAATGGGAACTCATTAAAGAAGGCGTCACCACCTCTAGGAAGGTCATCCTCTATGAGTAGATATGCTGCTACAACTCTAAAGCTTGCAAAAGGGGCATCTAGATCATTTGATGGCGGAAGATTTCTAGAACATGAGGATAGGAATGAAGCGATTCATGAAAATGTTTCTCATAAACTCTTGAGTCATAATGATTCGTCGAGCTCAGAGAAGAAACAATCAAATGGCAAGCCACCATGCTTTGAAGGACACAAGGATGACCTCGTCGCAGGCATATTGTATGATCTTCTCCAAAAGGAGGTCATTGCTTTGAGGAAAGCATGTCATGAAAAGGATCAAGGGCTTAGAGACAGGGAATCACATATAGAGGTAAGGTCATCTGATTTTTGTAACATATGACCTCTTTCTTTTATGTTGGTGAATTCCAATATTGCCTTTGAGCTTGCTAGATGCTATCACGAAAAATGGATACTCTGACCAAAGCATTGGAGGTAGAGACAAAGAAAACGCAGAGGGAAAAACTGGCAATGGCAAAAGAGATTGCTACGATCCGAGCTGAAAAGGAGCATGAGCTGAAAGCTAGAAGATTTAAGGGAATTCCCAACAGCTCAAATAAGTGACAGGTAAACACATTTGTTTTCTTGTTTCCTGTTAAACCATGGAACTGCTAGCACTATATCTTCCTTGGTTTTCTCATAGAAATCCAATTACACCATAGAGTTTCCACGCCGGTCCTTCTAACTGAATGTGTCACCATGGAATAACAGGTAAATGAGTCATATAATTCCTAAAACGGATGATATCAAAGCATACAAGTTAATATGATGCTCTAAAACTTTAAATGTTTGGCTTTCAAGGGATACAAATTTTAATCCAAGATAGAAACTTATTTCTTGACGGCCCCTTGCATGCTAGAGCTCAGCTTGTTAAAAACTATATATGGCACTGCCCTTTTATATCAATTTAGAGGTAATGAATTTGGGGTATATGGGAACCATGATAGATATTCACAAAGTGGATGGAATCGCGAACATAAAATCAATTTGAAAATGAGCATAGAAAAATGCAACTATTGGCCTGTAATAAGTAATTCAACTTAAAAGTAACAGATTTTTTCATAAAAACGACAGAATCTTATTAAAACTAAGTATTTAGAACACTTGGGCTTTCAGGAAATTGCTGCCAAGAGCAGAATCTTGGATATCCAATATGGGCAACACGTTTGCAAATCCATATAGGCAGGTGGGGAATACAAACTAAGCATGTCATCCTGTTTATTCTTAAAGATGCTGCAAAAGAAACTAATCTTCCATTCATGCAGATACAATCTGCTATCATATTAGCATTCCAATGTTTTTTACATCCCCTCATAGTGTTCCTCGATTCTGCACTTCCCTTTCCTGCAGGTGTATACATAAATGCAAAGTTCTGATTCTATATGTTGGAACATCAAGCTTGTAACAAATCCATGATACCGTTCTGAAGTTGGAAGCATATTCCAGCAATTTGGTCGGCACATTTTATAGAATGTAGAGATTCATATTGTGGATACTTAAAAATCAAACTATCTTGCCTTTGGGTTGAGTTGTTTACTAATGTTATCTATGGAATCAGCATCTGAATATAACAGAATCAGCGGATAAGCATTTGCGTGTCTCGGGAGTATTGTTGAATTACACGATGCTGAATGTCCATAAAATCATCCTTCTTGAAGCTTTCTTTAAAAATTTCATATATATCAGGTTTAGTTTTTGTACCTTCTGTGGAAGGAGCATATGCATCTAATTTTAGATTACATTTGATTGTTAAGCTAAAAGATGGTGTTTGGCTCAATAGTGGAATAAGAAATGAGTTGGATTCAACAGGACAAAGGGTTAGATTTGATAGGTTAGTGAATGTGTTTTGAATAGAGAACTGGAGTTATAGTTCACTTAAACGCTAATTTAGATTTGAGAATTGTAGTTAATTTGCTTTGTATTTAATGTTATCTTGTTTTGTTATTATTTTTTTGTCGTTGTTTGGTTGGACATTGTAGTAAGTAGTAGGTGGATGTAATAGGTGGGTTGATATGCTATAAGGATGTTAAAGTTGTAGTTTATTTATTTTACAATTGATATTGAGCCACCTTTTTATAGAGTTAAAGCACATAGCAAAGGAAAAAGGCTAGATGAAACTCTCAGTTGATCCTTTCACCTACAGTAGAAAATCCATGAAGAGCAAAATAATCTACTGGTTATCCTATGTTTAAGCTTATTATTCATTATTTGCTTGTGATTGAAGTTATTTTTTAACAAATTCTTTACCTATTTTTGGAATAAAGATTATAAGTATAGTGTTGGGTATGTGAACAAAATTGTCAACCAAAGAAACAATCAAGAAGGGAAGGAAACAATCAAGCAGTCACAAGTCACAAAGATCTTAGTTAGAAATCCCTTCCATGGTGAAAGGTAAAAGCCATTAATAGAGGGAAGAGTTCAATATAAATTTTGTAAGGGACTACAAGCAGATAGCTCTCTCAAACTCCATCTTCTTAAAAATGCATATATAAAAGAATTGCAAGACTATCTATCAACTTCTGCAAATAGGATTCTAGTAAGTTGAATCCCAATAATTTCAAGATCCAAATAACTTTGGAATTGTAAAGATCAAACTAGTGGTCCAAAAAAGAAAACCTAATTGTCTAAATTTGCCCTTCTAGCGATCAAATCGTGCTATGTGCCATACTCTATCTAGCTAGTGTAGACCTTATATGGTGATTACACTATATCTTAGGTTATAAAATATCCTTTTAGCTAACTTTATCTGTTACGACCTGGTTCCCGAATCCCTACAGGACCTGAGACCGACTCGCCTCGACTAATTCTAAGACCCAATCGTCCAACAAGAAATAACCGAAAAGCAGGAAAATAAACCACATTCACATATGTAATGTAACTAAGCAGTAAAAACGCACAAGCAGTAGAGGGAAGTAATAGCTGCTAATTCAGTACATATCACCACAACAACAGGAAAAACGGAATGAAAGCAATAGTAATAGGAACAGTAGCAAAAAGTCTGAAACTCATTATAGCAGTAAAGAGAGTACAACAAAAAGTACTGAAAACTACATCTGGGCTTGACTGGGCCCAACACCCTCTGCAGCCGGTAGCTCGAGCTGCTTAATTCCTCGACCTGAACAATATTTTGAAAAGACGGAGTCAGCGAATGCTGAGTAGAGTGGTAACCATACTATCTAAAGCAGTAAAAGTAGCAGGTGTATTTATCTTTTCGAGTTATTTTATTTTACAAGTAATTCCTTTTCGCCCCATTTGGTTAACATTCAGATTTCTTTCTTGATCTTGCATGTTCCTCGTGGGAACTATCTTGATTGCAGTCTTTTTCGAAGAGTAGAAGGTACACATGGTGCTCTCCTGGTCGGGAGAGTCCCCCGTGGTAGTCCTACACCCAGTCAACCACCTTGAGGTCACTGACAGACGTAGCGGTGACTACGGCACGCGCAATAAGCACACGGGTAGCTACCTTGCACTGACATGCGGTCAGTCGTTTCCGCTAGCGGGTATGCCCAAAGTACAGTATGGAACAGTATAGGGCCTAGCCCTCTCAGAAATAGGGGTCTAGCCCCTCAAACCAAACAGGGGTCTTGCCCCTCCACAGTCCGCGCACTCTCGTCTGACTACCCCGATTTGCCCAGAGGGCCTAATAAGTCAATGTAGGGTGGCTAGCTGAACCCCGAGTCCCGTAGGGTGGCTAGCTCCCTTCCTACACTAGTAGCTCGCCTCGGTACCGTGTACGCGAGGGCCAACAGAAGTTGATGTAGAGTGGCCAATCCTAACCCCGGGTCCCAACCCAAGGGTGGCTAGCTCCACTCTACACTAAAAGGGGACGGTCGCTCTCCTTGGTACCACGTACTCAAGGGCCAGCACACTTCCCATCCACATTCCAGACTTTTTCATCTAACCACAGGAGCTCTACTCCTAACTTCCCGTAGGGTTCATGCTCATGTTCACTATATTATTCCAATCCAGGTGTCATCATTCACGATTTAGTTCTTGTTTATACACAGGCAGCTTGTATTCCCACAATTTAATACATGCAACAAGTGATATCGCAGGTAACTATTTAATTATCTCACGCAGCTTATATTCTAACAGGCAGCTCATGCTTATTTACAGACAGTGGCTAACAATTTAGTTCATTCACATATATACAATTACAATTATGCAGAAAAATTGGTTCAACCATTTCTCTGTCTTAGGGTTCATGTCACATCCTAGGTTTCTAGTTGACTAATTTTCATAGATGCATTCATATTTAGTAAGTATAACAGGGTTGGACAACTCTACCAGACAATCCGGGAGTATTGGGAGCTCGAACCGCAGACCCAGATGCCTCTATGAGCCCCAGATACGTAGCAGGTTGAAGTCCTATACCAAGGCATACATCACAAGGAAGATTCAGAACAGTGTCTAAAGGTTTCTAATACGTAGAGAAACTTACAAGGAAACCACAGATACTTCATTTGTGTAAAATGGATCCCGATCGGACCCCAAATGGGTCAAAAACGTGTCTGCAGACCAAAATCAGACGTCTGGAAACAAGTCCAGACGTCTTAAAAGTTATAGAATCTCACCTCAAGTTCCTGCAGTGCCCTCAGACGTCCAGGACTCCCCTGCGATCGTCTGAAAGCAGTTCCAGTCGTTGGACCACTCCTTCAGTCGTCTGGGAGTGCCTCCGATTGTCTGATGAGCTGTCCAGACGTTCGAAAGTGTGTGTAAAGGCGTTCCGCGCACCTTCCCAAGGCTGCTCTTACGCACGACAGAGCAGCAACCTACTTTAGCCCAAACCAGATTGTCTGCAGTGCGGCCTGCATGGCCGTAATCGCGAAGTAGACGTACCTTCGCGATACATATGCTTTTAGACGTCTGGTGTTGACGCCAGATGTCTGATATCGGAAAAATTCCAGTATCAGACTGCACTCCTACGCTTCTCGCCGTGCTCCGCCGTGTCTCCCCTCGCTCCGCTGCAGCTCCAGCTGCTGCAGGTGGTCGAGGACGATGCTCCAACACCCTCCTCCTTCCGCTCACACCACGGTGGCGTGCAAGCTTTCGACGAGCTTCCACGAAGCTCTCGACCTCGGCCTCCTCCTCCTTCTCATGCACCCTCCTCCTCGCTCTCATGCTCTCTCTCTCGCTCACCCTCACTCACGGTAGTGGAAGTGGGGTGTGGTGGTAGTGGTGGGGTGGAGAGGAGAGGAAGGGGGTGGCCTTTTATAAGGCCGCGGTTAGGGTTCTGTAGGGTGGAGAAAGGAGGAAAGAGAAAGAGAGAAAAGAGTTCTACGTGCTGCCCATGCGCAGAATGCAGAAGGCATAAAAAAATTTAACTTCTAGACGTCTGGGAAAGGGTCCAGACGTCTGGACAGACGTCTGACTGACACTCTAGATGTCTTAAAAGGCTAAAAATAGGATGGGTCTTTACATCATAACAAACTTAAAGGAAGTTTCGTCCTCGAAACTTGAACTAGCTAGGGTGCGGAAAGAGGAATATAAAATGCATAACAAACTTAAAGAGGACCGAAGTCGGTTCGAAAAGACATACCCTCGAAAAGCTCCGGGTACCACTCTTTCATCGCCACCTCAGGCTCCCAGGTAGCCTCCTCGTACCACTGGCTTTTCCACAAAACCTTCACTAGGGGTACCTGCTTCAGTCTTAGACTTCGGACGGCTTTGTCTAGTATCTGCACTGGTCTCTCGAGGTAGGTTAGGTCATCACCCACCTCGATGCTCTCGTGGCTCAGAACGTGACTGGGATCGGCGATGTACTTCCTGAGGTTGGATATGTGAAACACGTCGTGCACTCCAGAAAGCTGGGGAGGAAGGCCAAGCCGGTAAGCAACGGGTCCTACCTGCTCCAAGACCTCAAAGGGCCCCACAAACCTCGACGCAAGCTTTCCCTTCACCCCAAAACGCTGCAGGCCCTTCATGGGAGAAACGCGGAGAAAGACGTGATCCCCAACCTCGAACTGCACCTCTCTGTGCTTCCGGTCAACATAACTCTTCTGCCTGTTCTTGACAGTGCAGAATCGTCTGTGGATCTGCTTTATCACCTCCTGACTCTGTTGGATCAGCCTGGGGCCAACATCCCACTTGGTCCCCACCTCAACCCAACTCAAGGGCGCAGTACACCTCCATCTGTACAGAGCCTCATAAGGTGCCATGCCGATGCTTGAGTGATAATTGTTATTATATGCAAACTCTGCCAGGGATAAATGCTCCTCCCAAGAGCCTCTCCAGTCTAGTGTACAGTCACGCAAAAGGTCGTCAAGTGTCTGTTTAGTGAGCTCTGACTGTCCGTCCATCTGGGGGTGGTACGCGATACTGAACCTCAACCGTGTCCCCAAATCCTGCTGAAACTCAGCCCAAAACTGGGAAGTAAAACAGGTATCCCGGTTGGATACAATCTCACGCGAGACTCCGTGCAGGCGTACCACATCGCGAATGTACCTCTCTGCCAATTGTGTTGGTCCCAAGGTGACTCGGATCAGCAGGAAACATGCCGTCTTCATCAACCTGTCCACTATCACCCAGACTACGTCGTGTCTTTGCTGGGTAACAGGTAGACCCACTACCAAGTCTATGGTGATGCTCTCCCACTTCCACTCTGGCACATGGAGTGGCTACAATGGCCCCGCAAGCCTCTGGTGCTCAGCCTTCACCTGTTGGCACACCAAACACTACTGCACAAACTCACCCACATCCCACTTCATCCCTCTCCAAGAAAAGTCACACCTCAGCCAGGATGTATGGTGAACTTGGACCCGTGCGCCTCCGTCAGGACTCTCTCACTCCTCGTCCTTGGGAACGCACAAGCGACCCTTCATGCGCAGCACCTCGTCTGTAAAAGAAAAGTCTCCTGGGTCCCCTGACAGTACTCTGTCTCGCAACGTCTATAGGTACGGATCTGTCATGTGCCTTGCGATGATGCGGTCTATCAGCTCTGGTCGCGTCTGTCGTGTCACCGTCATTGCCCCACAATACCCCTGTGACTCTCAGGGTCACC
This sequence comes from Thalassia testudinum, assembly GCA_037157565.1. Classification (NCBI taxonomy): domain Eukaryota; kingdom Viridiplantae; phylum Streptophyta; class Magnoliopsida; order Alismatales; family Hydrocharitaceae; genus Thalassia; species Thalassia testudinum. Next base: position 8,300,765 of record JAZHRO010000058.1, on the reverse strand, counting down.
AACTGCCCATCTCCTCCATAAGCCTATAACTCTGTGCCTGTAAACTGGCCACGTGAGTGGGTGCCTTTCAGCTCAAAGCGTCAGCCACCACTTTGGCCTTCCCCGGATGGTAGGAGATGTTGCAGTCATAGTCCTTCAGGAGCTCTAACCAACGTCTCTGTCTCATGTTAAGCTCCTTCTAGTCAAACAAGTACCTGAGGCTCTTATGATCGGTGAAAATCTCAAAGGTCTCACTGTAAAGGTAGTGCCTCCATGTCTTCAGCGCGAAGACAACAGCTGTTAGCTCTAAGTCATGGGTAGGGTAGCTATGCTCATGGGGCTTCAGTTGCCGCGAAGCATAAGCGACAACGTGACCCCGCTGCATGAGCACACCCCCTAACCCCTGAACGAAGCGTCCGTGTAGACCACAAAACCACCACTGCTGTCCGGGATGGTGAGCACAGGAGCTGAAGCCAGTCTCTCCTTCAACTCCTAAAAATAGGCCTCACATGCATCTGTCCAAGCAAACGGCATGTCCTTCCGGGTCAATTGAGTCATAGGACGCGCAATCTGCGAGAATCCTCTGATAAACCTTCTATAGTAACCTGTCAGTCCCAAAAAGCTGCGTATCTCTGTCACTGTACGTGGCCTCTCCCACTTGAGTACGACCTCAACCTTGGCTGGATCCACAGCCAAACCATCCCCTGAGATCATGTGGCCCAAGAAGGTCACCTACCTCAACCAAAACTCGCACTTGCTGTACTTGGCATACAACCTGCGTCGTCTCAAAGTGTCTAGAATCATCCGTAGATGCAGTTCGTGCTGTGCCTGATCCCGCGAGTAAACGAGCACATCGTCGATGAATACCACCACAAACTGATCCAAATATCGTCTGAAAACCCGGTTCATCAAATCCATAAAAGTAGCAGGTGTGTTAGTCAGCCCAAACGGCATGACCAAGAACTCGTAGTGTCCGTACCGGGTGGGGAAAGCTGTCTTGGAGACATCAGCCTCCCTGATCCCAACTGGTGGTAGCTTAACCTCAAATCTATCTTGGAGAATACTGTGGCATCTCGCAACTGGTCAAAAAGGTCATCAATCCGTGGCAGCGGATACTTGTTCTTGATGGTGACCCTATTCAGCTATCTATAGTCAACACAAAGTCGCAGCGTACCATCCTTCTTCTTCACAAATAACATAGGGGCTCCCCACGGGGACGCACTGGGCCTCACAAAGCCCTTCTCCAACAGGTCCTGTAGCTGTGACTTGAGCTCTCGTAGCTCAAGTGGTGCCATCCGGTATGGTGCAGTAGAAATGGGGTTGGTCCCCAGTACCAGTGAGATCTCAAACTCGATCTCACGCTCGGGCGGTAGTCCTAGCAGCTCCTCTGGAAACACGTCGGGGTACTCACAAACCACTGGAATGCTTTGAAAGTCGGCCACGGGGCTAGGCTCCGCCACTACACAGGTTAGGAAGCCCTCACACCCCTGGCTCAAAAGCCTCGCTGCCGAAGCGCATATATGCATCTAAAACCTCTGTCCACCGGCTGTCCGTGAAACTCAAAGGAAGGCATCTCTGGTATGGAGAAGATGATCTTCCTCCCGAAATAGTCTACCAAGGCGTGGTAGGTGGACAGCCAATCCATCCCTAGAATTACGCCAAAATCCTCCATCGGTATCACAATCAGGTCAGCAGGGAGGCGGTGTCCTCCTATACTGACCTTACAATCCGTGTAGACCTCCTCAGCTACAAGCAACTGGCCACTTGGGCCTCTGATCACAAACAGATCCTCTAACAACACACTGTCCTGTCCCAAATTAACAGCAAAGCTCACAGTGACAAAAGAGTGTGTGGAGCCGGAATCAAAAAGCACGTAAACTAATCTGCCGGAAACGATAACCATACCTGCCACCACTGAACCGGAAGCCGTGGCATCTCTGTGTGTCAGGGCGTTGATATGCCCCTCAGCCATCGGTGCAGAAGAAGTAGCTACACTCTGGGTCCGATGAGTAGCTGCTGGTCGGTACCCTCCTCGTGACTGCTACCCTCCCCGACGCGCCTAGGGACCACGACCACTAGCTTGGCCTCCAGCGCTTGGTGTGGGGAGCATCTGCTATGCTCCAGCCTTAGATGATCAATCCCTCCTGATGTGGCTCGGCTGGCCACACTTGTAGCAGAGGGGAACTCGACTCCCTCCCTCGGTAGGTCCCTGCTGACGGCTGGGCGGGGGTCCAGTGCTGGTAGCTGGCCCCTGTCTAGGGCTCCCAAAGGCCACTAACAGCCTTGTAAAACGAGACGTCTCTCCTGTAGGTGCCGCGTGCCTCCTCTCTCGATGACCCTGAGAGTACTCTGGCTGGTAGGGCCTCTTCCGTTCGTTGTCGGTGTCTCGCGTGGCCGGGTTGGTCTCCTCATACGTTATGGCTGCCTCCACCACTCTCGAGAAGGTGGGCAGCTTCAGGGGTTTAACATACCCCCAAATAGAAGGCCGGAGCCCCTTAGTGAACCTCCATAGGCGCTCCTCCTCTGTAGCTATGGCTGTCGAAGCAAAACGTGACAGCTCTAGGAAGCGCATGCGATGTGCATTAACAGTCATCGTCCCCTGGTGGAGAGTGTGGAACTCCCGCCTCCTCTGGTCCTGCCAAGTCTGTGGGAAGTACTGCTCGCAGAAGAGGGTCATGAATTGGTCCCACGTCAGCTCTCCCCTCTCCTGGCCTCTGACTGCCCTCCACCACCTGTGTGCCACACTCTCTTGCTCGTACGTGGCAAAGGCCACGCAGCACTCTGTATGGGGGTGAAGGGTGTCAAACACCTTCTCTATTTGCTCCAGCCAGTCCTCTGCCTCAGACGGGTCCTCATCCCCCTTGAAGGAGGGAGGCTTCAGCTTCCGGAATTGTCCAAAAAGCTCATGGTGCAGCTGCAGTGGGGGGAACGGGCACGCCTCTAGGCAAGGAGGGCTCGTGCTTGGAAGTGTCAGAGTGTGGTGGGGGTGGTGGAGGACCACCCCCTCCCCCTCCTGCTCTTCCGGTAATGCGGCGGTCTCTTTGTCCCACCGAGGACTCCCCCTCCACGTCCTCAGGGAGAGGTGCCCGTGGAGGCTGGTGGAGCTCCTCTCACACTGTCTCTGATCAGCTGGGCGAGGTCCTGGGGTTGAATGCCCAGGAGAAGTGGCGAGTCAACTGGTACCTCGGGCCCGGCACGTCTGCCCCTCCGACCTCATCCACAGTCGCGTCCGCGGCCCGCCTCGAGAACTATTCAATGAGGCATCTCCTACAAGGAGACGCAGAAGACAGAACAAAAGAGGTCAACTCTATCGAACTTATGCGAAAAGGGACTCAGAATAGATGTCAAGCGATACGTTGTGGTGACTACCCTAGTTACATGCACGTGAATGGTTACTCTCAAGCTAGTTGGTTCATTTCTCAGGACGACCTTGCTCTGATACCATCTTGTTACGATCCGGTTCCTGAATCCCTACAAGACCCAAGATTGACTCACCTCGACTAATCCTAAGACCCAATCGTCCAACAAGAAATAACCGAAAAGCAGGAAAATAAACCACATGCACATATACAATGTAACTAAGCAGTAAAAATGTATAAGTAGTAGAGGGAAGTAATACCTGCTAATTCAGTACATACCACCACAATAACAGGAAAAATGGAATGAAAGCAACAGTAACAGGAACAGTAGCAAAAAGTCTGAAACTCACTATAGCAGTAAAGAGAGGACAACAAAAAGTATTGAAAACTACGGTTGGGCTTGACTGGGCCCAGCACCCTCCACAGCCGGTAGCTCGAGCTACTCAACTCCTAGACCTGAACAGCATTATGAAAAGACGGAGTCAGAGAACACTGAGTAAGTGGTAACCATACTATCTAAAGCAGTAAAAGTAGTAGGTGTATTTATCTTTTCGAGTTATTTTATTTTACAAGTAATTCCTTTTCGCCCCATTTGGTTAACATTCAAATTTCTTTCTTGATCTTGCATGTTCCTCGTGGGAATGATCTTGATTGCAGTCTTTTTCGAAGAGTAGAAGGTACGTGGTGCTCTCCTGGCCGGGAAAGTCCCCCGTGGTAGTCCTATACCCAGTCAACCACCCCGAGGTCACTGACAGATGTAGTGGTGACTAAGGCACGCGCGATAAGCACACGGGTAGCTACCCTACACTGACACGCGGTCAGTCGTTTTTGCTAGCGGGTACACCCAAAGTACAACACAGAACAATATAGGGCCTAGCCCTCTCAGAAACAGGGGTCTAGCCCCTCAGAACCAAACAGGGGTCTCGCCCCTCCACAGTCCGCACACCCTTGTCTGACTACCCCGGTTTGCCCAGAGGGCTTAACAAGTCGGTGTAGGGTGGCTAGCTGAACCCCGAGCCCCGTGGGGTGGCTAGCTCCCTCCCTACATTAGTAGCTCGCCTCGGTACCATGTACGCGAGGGCCAACAGAAGTCGGTGTAGAGTGGCTAATCCTAACCCCGGGTCCCAACCCAAGGGCGACTAGCTCCATTCTACACTAAAAGGGGACAGTCGCTCTCCTTGGTACCACGTACTCAAGGGCCAGCACACTTCCCGTCCACATTCCAAACTTTTCCATCTAACCACAGGAGCTCTACTCCTAACTCCCCGTAGGGTTCATGCTCATGTTCACCATATTATTCAAATCCAGATTTTATCATTCACGATTCAGTTCTTGTTTATACATAGGCAGCTCGTATTCCCGTAATTTAATACATGCAACAAGTAATATCACAGGTAATTGTTTAATTATCTCAGGCAGCTTATGCTTATTTACATACGGTGGCTTAGAATTTAGTTCATTCACATATATACAATTACAATTACGCAGAATAATTAGTTTAACCATTTCTCTGTCCTAGGGTTTATGTCACATCCTAGGTTTCTAGTTGACTAATTTTCATAGATGCATTCATATTTAGTAAGTATAACAGGGGTGGACCACTCTACCAGACAATCCGGGAGTACTGGGGGCTCGAACTGCAGACCCAGGTGCCTCTGCGAGCCCTAGACATGCAACAGGTCGAAGTCCTATACCATGGTATACATCACAAGGAAGATTTAGAATAGTGTCTAAAGGTTTCTAATACGTAGAGAAACTCACAAGAAAATCACAGATACTTCGTTTGCGTAAAACGGATCCCGATTAGGCCCCAAACGGGTCAAAAACATGTTTGCAGACCAAAATCAGACATCTGGAAACAAGTCCAGACGTCTTAAAAGTTATAGAATCTCACCTCAAGTTCATGCGGTGCCCTCAGTCGTCTAGGACTCCCTTGCGATCGTCTGAAAGCGGTTCCATACGTTGGACCACTCCTTTAGTCGTCTGGGAGCTCCTCCGGTCGTCTGATGAGCTGTCCAGAAGTCCGAAAGTGCGTGGAAAGGCGTTCCGTGCACCTTCCCAAGGCTACTCCTATGCACGACAGAGTAGCAACCTACTTTAGCCCAAACCAGATCGTCTATGGTGCAACTTGCATGGCCGTAACCACGAAGAAGATGTACCTTCACGATACAGATGCTTTTAGATATCTGGTGTTGACGCTAGACGTCCAGCCGATCGTCCGGAAGACACTCTAGATGTCTGATACTGGAAAAATTCCAGTATCAGACCGCGCTCCTACGCTTCTCGCCGCGCTTCGCCGCATCTCCCCTCGCTCCGCCGCAGCTCCAGCTGTTGCAGGTGGTCGAGGACGATGCTCCAACTCCTTCCTCCTCCTGTACGTGCCGCGGTGGCCGTGAGAGCTTCCGATGAGCTTCCACAAAGCTCTCGACCTCGGCCTCCTCCTTCTCACGCACCCTCCTCCTCCTCGCTCTCACGCTCTCTCTCTCGCTCACCCTCACTCACAGTAATGGAAGTGGGGTGTGGTGGTAGTGGTGGGGTGGAAAGGAGAGGAAGGGGGTGGCCTTTTATAAGGCCGCGGCTAGGGTTTTGCAATGTGGAGAAAGGAGGAAAGAGAAAGAGAGAAAAGAGTTTTGCACGCCGCCCACGTGCAGAACGTAGAAGGCATACAAAAATTTAACTTCCAGACATCTGGGAAAGGGTCCAGACGTCTGGATAGACGTCTGACTGACATTCTAGACGTCTTAAAAGGCTAAAAATGGGATAGATCTTTACATTATCTATCCAAGGTTAGATTTTATTTGTTTGTGGGTCAAACCCTACTTGAGTCTATATAGGGTTAGACTATTGATCAATCTATTAGACTCAATCCAATCATGTAATACATTATGTATATTCAAATTAGTTCAATGTATGGCCTCATTAAGAATCTATGGTAAAGAGAGAGTATCATACTTGTGATTGTAAAGATTATCCACTTATGTTTTACACCAATCCTTATTACTTTAACTAGTGGGGTATCCTTGAGAAAGACCTTCAATATCTTGTAATAGCTAATGTTGTTTGGTCTTTCAATTACAAGAGTCAATATCACTAGCCTAACATGACTACCCAAATTGGGACAATTCCAAAGAAAGGTCTCCCAGTGCCTCCTTTCCAAAACTTGTTGGTCCAGTAAAATTGAGGCTTTGTGGATAAGAGGGCTTAGGATGGACATGGACAAGTAGCCCAAGCGCTACCTAGATACTTGTCTCCTCTCATTCCAATGGAAGTTAGAGTTACTATTCTTACACTCTCATGAATGCCTTACGATCCCTCCACCATGATACTATTATCTTTACTTAGGAACATTAAGCTAATGTTGGAAGAAGATAAGTTGTCTCAAATCTTGCTGGTATGATCTTCTTGGGAACATGCATAGAAAATCATGATCTCTCAAAAAAATCAACAAGATCCTTATGAATTGTAAACACTATTCCTATTGATATGTAAGGAGAAGAAGGTAGGATAAGGAGAATACCATCTTTTGGGATCCAACCTTATCAAGAGAGAACTTGCAAGCTTGAGAACCTTGTAACAACTACTCTATACTTATCATATTTGGAGGTTAGATTTCTATGCAAAAATACACTCTTTTCAAGGTGGAACCTAGCTAGAAGCCTACATCATCCCTCTATTTATCTCTCCATCTCTATCGATTCAACTTGATTAAACCTAGTAGGGTTTCTATATTCCATTAATATCTTATTCATTTTGTACTAACCATTATATGTTAATGAATTCCCCTATCTCTTCATATTGGAATTATTTTACAAACTAAATAAAGTGTTGTCTTTTATTCAAATATATGCAAATATATTGATCCATGTCTTCCAACTCAAGTTGATCCTAAATAAGAAAATCAATAGTCTTCTAGTTTTAGATATCTAGATTAAGGGCAAGTCAAATGAAGCAACATATATTAAATACCACAACACATGAAAGAACAATACATGCTCAAGATTGTTAAAATCGAATGCATATATTTGTGGGTTAAAATATGATGGGCAACAAATGAACACAAGTTGACAAAGCAAAGGGTATTATAAAGCATATGTCTATGGCATCAATTGAACGAATCATAGGCTGCCAACACACATGCATCTTGGACTCTTTGGTTTTTTAGGTCACTCTTATAACCCATCAAAGATGCATCTCATTTTCAGTAATTATAAATGAAATCAATAGGTAATGAAAATAGTGAAACTACTAGGATTGTCCACATGAACAAGAATTCAAATGACAAAAGTAGATAGCATGTAATAAAACCAAACAATGAAATGATTTGCATGGAAAACCCTAGTAGCAAAAAGGTAAAAGAAGCCATATACAATGTAAGCAATCCCCCTATAAAGTTTTTGTTTTTTTTATTTTGAAAAAGCCCTAATATAGTTTTTGTTGAAAGGTAAAGCTTTACTATGACACAGTAGCATTCATAGCAATTAAAGATAAGTAACAACTAGGAATCTCATGACTTAGACCAAACTTGAAATATTGTACTATTTACTTCCATGTTCAATATTATGAACCAAATAATTAAATGTTCTATTGACATATGCACATTTGGTGTCAAGCTTACTTAACTAAAAAATAAATGTTAGCAATTGGGACAATTCTTCTATGGGAGGACTTCCTAGTTTCCTACTGCAACCTTTACTATCTACAAGGTATCATGCAAAAGATGATGGAAGCATTAGTTGGAGTATATCCTTATTCTCCTAATAAATACACTTTCCTAACTATATCCTTCAAAGATGATGCCTCAGGTTATAGTGGCAAGCAAGACTTAGAATCACAAGTCAATAGCCAAATAGTTTTTCCACTTATACTAAGACAAATTGTAGTGCCTAAGGAATTAGAGTCATGTGGCCACATCAACGAAAACTTTATGGTTAAATAATTGGCTTACTGTTTCCATTTGCATTATCTTCAGATGAAGTAAGAAGTTTATTACCAAGCACAATAATATATTGGTGATTTTATACATGATTAGAGCTATAGCATTGTAGCATTTGATGAAGTTCTAATGCTATTTTCATAATTACATGAGACTTATTTATGGAACATGAGCTTACAACTTACCTTGTATATTACATACACCCAAAGTCACACCAATCATAGTGAACCAATGTTAGAAGATCTTAAAATGGAACTAATAGACTTATTAAAGTCAATATCAAAAATCTTCATCCTAAAGTAAACCACACAACTTTGCATACTCTTAGTGATAGAACAAGTGAGAAGCTAATTCCATATGTGTACCACATAATAGATATTGGAAATTATAGAAGACATGAGCTCATTAGGAGATTAAATACCAATGTGCAAAGGAACATTTTGATTCTAGAAGGAACAATTTAGTTTCATACCTTTTTGTACAAGCAATGCTATTTATAATATCAATAAGTAGATAATCTATTTCTTGTAATAAGAGGAAGTGATACGTAGGTTTAATAAAGAAGTTACCTCTTATGAGGCTTCCATATAATAGAGTTCAATAAGTTAGTTTTGACTAAATTTTTTAGTTATATATGGAATAAAGATAATAAATCTAGTGTTGGATATGTAAAAGAGATGCATGAAACCAAACAATCAAGAAATGAGGATGGGGAGGAAGCAATCAAATAATTAGATAACATGGAGATCTACATGGAAATCCCCTTCAAGATGAAAGACAAAATCCATGGGTAGCAAGATGGAAACTACAATTGATTATAAGCAAATTAATCTCCTAAAATCTTTCTTCTTGAGCATGCAAATGAAACAGGAGCTACAATGTAGGATTCTAGCAAACTAAATCCCAATAATTCCATGGTCCAAATATTTTTGGAATTGTGATGATCCCAATTATTATAGAATTACACTTTAATTTAGTTGCAATTGACTTTTGACTTGTGCCACCATCAATATAATAGTTCCAATTCTCCCCCAGATTGGTTCAAGTTGCATGTAATTGATTTATCAGTAATCGAGACTAATGAACTTAATAAACATATTGATTCCCACATGGCATATTCGATTGATTAAGTAGCAAGAAATATATATAAACATGTATGACAGAACAGGAATAACCAACAATATCAAACATCTCATAGGGCATTATATAATGTATCACAGGCATTAATGCAAGCAAAATGCGATTTGTAATTAGAGTTTTTATCATTGTAACGCGCAAATCCAATTGCTTTTAAAATTTGTAAAATCGAGTACTTGGGAAAGTATTCGGGTCATCCCAAGGGAGGTAGGAATGCACTTTAAAACACTCTTGCATGAATCTGGAAATCAACTTTCTTTTTATGATTTTGAATATAAGATTTTTTGAATTTTGAAATAACGGGCAACTACGAAATTGTAAGCGGGAAATAGCTACACATAACTTTCTAAAGCTAACACCTAGGTGACAAAAGTAACCCCTCTCTAAGCTCACCCTAGGTACATGGAGACCTAGGGTAATTAGAGAAAGGGAGTGAAAAATACTAAAGTGAAAGCAATCAAAAGATGCAACATAATTGTAGAAAGGCAACTTTTATAAAAGAAGAAAAGTCGTTTTACAAGAAATGTAGAGGAATGCTTCTACTACAAAAGGAAAAGAATGCAAATAGAACGAAATTTCTCCCGAAGATGATGGCAAAGAGGGAAGGATTCTTGCTCCAAGCTCACCTACTCCTGAGCTTGAAAAGAATCTCTCCAACTCCTTCTTTGAAATGCTCCTCCAGAGATGTTGCTTCTCCTTCTTGGCAAACCCTAGATAGGGTGTGCCCAAGCTCCTCCAAGGGTGGAAGAATTCCACCCAAAAGAACTCTTCCTAGGGTGGGTCTGCACCACCCTCTAGATCTCCTCCTGGACGTCCTCCTGCATGGCTTGTCCTTTGGCTGGCGTAGGCACAAGAGAGAAGGGGAAGAGGGGAAGGCACCAAGGGGAGAAGAAGAAGATTAAGGGGACAGAGTGTCCCCTTAATCTTCTTCTTCTCCTTCCTCTATTGGCCGTGGAGATAGGTGGAAGATGAAGGTGGAAATGTGGTAGATTAATGGTAGCCAAATGTAACGACCCGATTCCCGAGTCCCTACGAGACACGAGAACCGGACCGACTCGACTAACCCCAAGACCCAGTCGTCCAACGAGGAAGTAACCAAAAGACAGTAAAATAAACCACATTCAGCATGAATATAACTAACAGTAAGAAAGTACAGCAGTAAGGAAAGAAACTACTACAGTAGGCACCACCACAACAGTAAAACAACATTTATCATATAACAAAAACTGCAGGTAAAGAAGGTACAGCGGAAACAAAACTACTCACTAGAACAGAAACAAAAAGGGGGTACAAAGCTGTGGTAACTCTACTGGACCCTACTCGGCCCAGCGTCCTCTGCAGCCGCCGACCCTGGCTGCTCAACACCTGGTCCTGAAAAAGGTAACGAGTGTAACACGTCAGCAAAACGCTGAGTAGAGTGGCAAACTAACTAAAGGCAACAGTAGAGTGTACAGTAGCTGTTATGTTCTATTACTTCCTTTATTTACATCTTTCAATTTTTCTCACTATTTCATTTACTTCTCAGATCCTTTACTTGATCTCGGATGTCCTCGTAGGACGATCTTGATTGCAGTCTTTTCCAAAAGTAGAAGTAGCACGTGGTGCTCTCCTGGCCGGGAGAGTCCCCCGTGGTGATCCTACCCTCAGTCAACCACCCCAAGGTCGCTGACAGACGTAACGGTGACTACGGCACGCGCGATAAACGCACAGGTAGCTAGCCCGCACTGGCACGCGGTCAGTCGTTTCCGTTAACGGGTGTGCCCAAAGCACAGCACGGAACCAGGGCAGAGCCCTCTCAGTAACAGGGGTCCAACCCCTCCACAGTAACCAAACCGGGGCCTTGCCCCTCCACAGTCCGCGCACCCTCGTCTGACTACCCTGGTTTTCCCTAGTGGGCCTAACAAGTCAGTGAAGGAGGCTAGCAGAACCCCGGGGCCCGTGGGGTAGCTAGTACTCTCCTAACACTACTAGCTCTCCTCGGTACTACGTACACGAGGGCCAACAAGTCGGTACAGAGCGGCCAAGCCTAACCCCGGGTCCCTGGGGCGGCTGGCCCCACTCTGCACTAAAACAGGTACAGGTACTTCCCTTGGTACTGCGTACCCAAGAGACAGTACAACTACATCTCAGTTCCATTCCTTTTCTTTCCAGGAGTTCCACTCCTAATTCCCCGTAGGGTTCCAGCTCTTTATCTCAGAACATCATATGTTTCACTTTCCAGATTCACGTTCTCACATTCCATGATCTCAAACATGATTCTTTATGCATAACAGGCAGCTGTTAATTAAATTTACAGGCAGCTTTATATATATTCCTTTCCATTTTTCCAAGACTGCAGTAATATACATTCCACTAGTTTTTCCATCCTAGGATTCATGCCATATCCTAGGATCTATCATACAATCTAGTTTTCCGGCCCTAGGATTCATGCAACACCTAGGAGCTATCATTCCATATATTTCTCATTCCTAGGATTCATGCAATGCCCTAGGTTCTAGTTATGGTTCCATACTTTAACAGATTTTATTAATACTTAAAGCCACTCTACCAGGTACAACGGGAGTAATGGGGGCGTGATCGGGAATCCCGCGCGCCTCCGCGACTCTCAAGACTGCAACCGAACGAGGTCCTATCACGCGGATCAAACACAAGGAGTGTCTCAAAACAGTGTATAGCTACTGTAGGCGGGTAGAGGAATAAATTCTGAAACGAACGCAACTCGAATCGCGGAAAACGGAGCCCAAACGGGCCCTAAACGGGTCGAGAAAGACAATACTGTGCAAAATCAGACGTCTGGAACTCCTTCCAGACGTCTTAAACGGTGGATCAGAGAATTACCTGTTCGGCTTGGTTCCCCGGACGTCCAGAAGTCTGTGGGGACGTCTGCCTAGATCCAAGACGTCCGATGGTCACTCCGGACGTCTGGAGGTCACTCCCGCCGTCTGGTACAAATTCCAGACGTCTGATTCGCAAAGATGACGAATCAGAGGACCTGCGCACAGCCAACCCCCTCCCTCAGTACGGTCAGTCGACAAAAAGGAAGAAGAAAGCGGAAACTCACCTTTCAGACGTCTGTGTGATCGTCCCGAGAAGTGAATCAACTGACTGGAAAATAACCAATTCACATGTTTATAGCTAGAGTAGCCACCACAACATATCTCTTGACATGAGCTCTTAGAAGTGTTGTTAGGTACCGTCTGTTTTGACGTTTCCGTTTTGTTTCGTGTCTCCTTGCAGGAGATGCCTCGTCGTGGGACTGGCGAGACTGGCCGCAGGCGCGGCCGAGGGCGAGGTCGGCGAGGTGGACGTGCTGTCGTTGACGTCTCGGTGGACCAGCCACCACTCCCTGGCATCCAGGCCCAGGACCTCGCCAGACTGATACGGGATATTGTACGAGAGGAGCTCCACCCACCGCCCCGAGCACCTCCTCCTGGGGTTGCAGAGGGGGAGTCCTCTGTGGGACCACGCGACGGACGCGGCGCCGGACACGAGGGAGGGGATGGGCCCCTGCCGCCCCCACCTTCCTCCGACACTTCTGTACACGAGGCACCTTCGCCTGGAGGTGCGCCAGCACCTCCCCTACAGCACCACTTCGAGCTTTTCGGACAGTTCCGGAAGCTGAAGCCCCCCTCCTTCAAGGGGGATGAGGACCCGACCGAGGCAGAGGACTGGCTTGAGCAGCTGGAGAAGATCTTCGACACCCTTCGCCCCCCGGTGGAGTGCCGCGTGGCCTTTGCCACGTACCAGCTGGAGAGTGCGGCACACCGGTGGTGGAGGGCGGTCCGGGGACAGGAGAGGGACGAGCCGACGTGGGACCAGTTCGTCACCCTCTTCTGCGAGCAGTACTTTCCCCAGACGTGGCAGGACCAGAGGAGGCGGGAGTTCCACACTCTCCGCCAAGGGACGATGACCGTGAGCGCGTACCGCACGCGTTTCTTGGAGCTGTCCCGCTTTGCAGCGACAGCGGTAGCCACTGAGGAGGAGCGCCTTTGGAGGTTCACCGAGGGGCTCCGGCCTGCGATCCGGGGGTATGTCAAACCCCTGAAGCTGCCGACGTTTTCGAGGGTGGTAGAGGCAGCTATGACTTACGAGGAGACCAACCCGTCCGCGCGAGAGACCGACGGCGGGCGGAAGAGGCCCTTTCAGCCAGACTTCTCACAGGGCCGGCGAGAACGGAGACACGTGGCGTCCGCAGGAGAGCCGTCACGTTGTGCAGGGCCATCAGTGGCCTTTGGGGGCCCTCGACAGGGGCCAGTCGCCAGCACCGGACCCCCGCCTAGCCGACAGCAGGGACTCACTGAGGGCGGGAGTCGGGTTCCCCTCTGCTACCAGTGTGGCCAGCCGGGCCACGTCAGGAGGGACTGCCCATCTAGGGCAGGAGGTCAGCAGATACTTCCCGCGCAGAGCACTGGAGGGCGCGCAGGAGGCCGCGGTTTCCAGGCGCGAGGAGGAGGACCGCAGTCGCGAGGAGGGTACCGGCCAGCACCTACCCGTCCGACGCAGAGTGTGGCTGCTTCGTCCGCACCTAGAGCTGAGGGGCGTATCAACGCCCTAACACACAGGGACGCCAGAGCTTCGGGATCCGTGGTAGCAGGTATGGTTTCAGTTTCTGGCAGACTCGTTTACACGCTTTTCGATTCCGGCGCTACGCACTCGTTTGTCGCAGACAGTTTCGCAGTTAGTTTGGACCAGGATTATACATTGTTAGAGAACCCGTTCGTAATCAGAGGTCCGAGTGGTCAGCTGTTTGTAGCTGAGGAGGTGTACACGGGTTGCGGGGTCAGCATCGGGGGACACAGCCTGCCAGCTGACCTGATTATGATACAGATGGAGGACTTTGGAGTGATTCTGGGGATGGATTGGCTGTCCGCTTACCACGCCTTGGTAGACTGTTTTGAGAGGAAGATTGTCTTCTCCATTCCGGAGTTGCCTTCCTTCGAGTTTCACGGGCAGCCAGTGGACGGAGGCTTCAGGTGCATTTCGGCACTTCGGGCGGCGAGACTTTTGAGCCAGGGGTGTGAGGGCTTCTTAGCTTGTGTGGTGGCAGAGCACAGCCCCGTGGCAGACTTCCAGAGCATCCCGGTGGTCAGAGAGTACCCCGACGTGTTTCCAGACGAGTTACCAGGACTACCGCCCGAGCGTGAGATCGAGTTTGAGATCTCACTAGTACCAGGGACCAGCCCCATCTCCACCGCGCCATACAGGATGGCACCGCTTGAGCTGCGAGAGCTCAAGTCTCAGTTGCAGGACCTTTTGGAGAAGGGTTTCGTGAGGCCCAGTGCGTCTCCCTGGGGAGCCCCGGTACTGTTTGTGAAGAAGGATGGGACCCTACGCCTTTGTGTGGACTACCGACAGCTGAATAGGGTCACCATCAAGAACAGATATCCGCTGCCGAGGATTGACGATTTGTTTGACCAGTTGCGGGGTGCCACGGTGTTTTCCAAGATCGACTTGAGGTCTGGATACCACCAGTTGAGGATCAGGGAGACCGACGTCTCCAAGACAGCTTTCCGCACCCGGTACGGACACTACGAGTTTTTGGTCATGCCGTTTGGGCTGACCAATGCCCCCGCTGCTTTCATGGACCTGATGAACCGGGTGTTCAGACCGTACTTGGACCAGTTTGTGGTGGTTTTCATAGATGATGTACTCATCTATTCTAGAGATCGGACGCAGCACGGACAGCACTTGCGGATGGTTCTGGACACTCTGAGACGACGCAGGCTGTACGCCAAATACAGCAAGTGCGAGTTCTGGTTGAGGGAGGTGACCTTTTTGGGTCATGTGATCTCTGGAGACGGCCTGGCGGTGGATCCCGCCAAGGTCGAGGCAGTGCTCAGGTAGGAGAGCACCACGTGCTACTTCTACTTTTGGAAAAGACTGCAATCAAGATCGTCCTACGAGGACATCCGAGATCAAGTAAAGGATCTGAGAAGTAAATGAAATAGTGAGAAAAATTGAAAGATGTAAATAAAGGAAGTAATAGAACATAACAGCTACTGTACACTCTACTGTTGCCTTTAGTTAGTTTGCCACTCTACTCAGCGTTTTGCTGACGTGTTACACTCGTTACCTTTTTCAGGACCAGGTGTTGAGCAGCCAGGGTCGGCGGCTGCAGAGGACGCTGGGCCGAGTAGGGTCCAGTAGAGTTACCACAGCTTTGTACCCCCTTTTTGTTTCTGTTCTAGTGAGTAGTTTTGTTTCCGCTGTACCTTCTTTACCTGCAGTTTTTGTTATATGATAAATGTTGTTTTACTGTTGTGGTGGTGCCTACTGTAGTAGTTTCTTTCCTTACTGCTGTACTTTCTTACTGTTAGTTATATTCATGCTGAATGTGGTTTATTTTACTGTCTTTTGGTTACTTCCTCGTTGGACGACTGGGTCTTGGGGTTAGTCGAGTCGGTCCGGTTCTCGTGTCTCGTAGGGACTCGGGAATCGGGTCGTTACACCAAAGGTCATTTTAGTGGTGATAGGATGGGGGGTATATATAGGGCTAATGAAGGGAAGGGTTGGTGTGGATAAAAGGGAAGGTTAGGATGGTTTTTGGAGGTGGTTATGGAGATCCAAGGGCCAAGGATTAATGGCGCCAAATCAAAGGATGTGAAGTGGGTTTGGTGGCTTTAGGATGGATGGATAGGATGGCTAGAAGGGGTAGTTATGTGGATCCTAGGGTGGAGAACTAATGGCACCATATGAAGGGGTGGTAGGCTTGGTGGTTAGTGGTTGGAAGGGACACCAAAGGTGGCGCCAACCATGGAAGGATGCCATGGTTTGGCATCAACTTTGAGGGCTTCTAGAAGGGAGGTGAGGTGGATGGTGGAGATGACTTTAAAAGGAGATGGATGGTGGTGATGTGAAGGGATTTTGGAGGGAAAGTTGGTGCCACTTTTGTGGTGACTCTTGGAGGTGGTGGTGTGAAGGGATGCATGGATGTGGCGCCAACTATAGGTAGAGTTAGGTAGCTAGCTTAGGTGGTGGACTTGGAGTAGAGTTAAGGTGGAATTAGGTTAAGGTTTAAGTTGGTGGTAGATGGCCAAGGGATGGATATTTTAGCTGAGCTAGTAGGTGAGTAGAGGAGGAGGTAGGAGGAACTAGGGTTTTGGGTAGAGGAGTTGAGGAAGAGCTGCCTGAAGCTGTACTGGAGCTGGTGGCTGTTGAAGAGAACAACAAGGTGCTACCTTAGCTGGCTTAGCTTGCTAGTTCTTTGCTACCTGCTAAGTCAAGCTAAAGTGAGCTAGCTTCTGCTGAATTATGCTGAGGTGAGCTGGGTTTGATCTTCCCAGAGATAACCTAGCTAGCTGGAGTAGCTAACTTAGGTTAAATAGCTTAGCTCAACTAGGTTGAGCTGAGTGGAGTCTCTGAGAGCTGGACTTGAGCTGGCCTAAGCTAGTTGAGGTCATCTTCAACTGACTTAAGTTGAGTGGAGCTGGAAATAACTGGACTTAAGCTGAAGTGTACTCCTGTCAACTTAGTTGAGCTAGCTAGAGCTCCCAGTGAACTGATTGAAGCTAAAAGGAGCTAGACTCAACTAAGTTGAGCTAGATCTGAGCTAACTTGAGCTAGGTTGAGCTAAGTTGAGCTACCCTGAGCTACCATGCATCCAACTAAGATGAGCTGAATGGAGCTTAAGAGAGCTAACCCTAATTCAAGTGAGTTGGTATCCAGCTATGATGAGCTAGATTTAGATGGGGTTCAGTTGAATTAAGCTTCTTCTTCACCTATTGCCTTCTTGAATGCTAGGATTTTAGGGATCTGACTATCTGTTCATCCCTAACACTCAAATAAACGTGTCAAAACTACAAAAAATCATGCAACACATGCCTACCTAATTGATGCCTAAATGAAGCCTAGAAATCCATTTGCGGAGTTAAAATCTTAAGAGTTAGGTTTGTTTTAGGGCATAAGAATGATGATAAACTGACGTTTATTAGGCATCATATAAAATGTATGTAAGAGCCATATAATTTTATAGTCCGTACATTCCACAACAGTTTAATTATTACAACATTGAAGGTGGGTGTTGAGCTAGCTTCGATTGTATTTATAAAACACGCGTAGTAGTACAGTTGATTAAAGCGAGATGAACACTTAAAATTTGTAAACTTGAATTAGAAGAGAAATCCGAGGTCATCTTTGGGAGCAATCAAATGCATAATTACCACTATTTAAGTTATTCACAAATCACTTCGGTGAACTTGTATTAGAAATTGAGCTTAAAATTTAAACAAGTTCACACACCTATTGCAGGGATATGAAATCAAGTGCACAGAAGTATTTCCACCAAAGAATATTTAATGCTTATGTTAAAATAATCAAGTGTTTTGTTAAGCACTAAATTAACAATAGAATTAATCGAGTTATAGCAACAAAAATCCAAGAGGGACGAAATCTAAACCAATTCCCACTAGATTTGCCAATCAATCCTCAAAAATTTCATTTCCATCCCTGATTCCTTACGTTTGAGTCCCTGCAGGTTTCTTTTTCTTGCAAAGGGGTCCTTTGCCTTCTTCTTTCTTTCCATCTCCTTCTCTTCTTCGTTGGTAGCAGGGAACTTGTAGGCTCCCATAGGGAAGGAAGCCGGCAAGCTTTTGATGCCTAAAGTCACCTACCCGAGGTTGCCGATCCTCACTCGCATGGATGTGGAGCTTCTTGTGAAGATTGGACGTCAGAGGATGGCGAAGGATGGTTGCTTGCGTCAGAGAAGGTGGCGGCAGTCGGTGGTAGTGGCTTTGCGCGAGAGTGGTCGGAGCTTCAAATCGAGGAGATGGGGAGCTTCACCCAGACTTACTGGAGGTGTTGGAGGTGGCGATTTGGCGCGAGGAGGTCGGAGGAGGGCCACTAAGGTCGAAGAAGGTGGTGTCTGTGGGTGGTGCTCGACGAGGGGCTCCGACGAGTAATTGACCCAATAAACTTGGGGCTTTTACTCGTGGAGGCGTGATGAAGGTAGTGGGGTGGTTGGTGATGGAGGGTGTCGCACGGAGCAGCGTAGAGGATGTCGCCAGAGCTACGCCGGTCGTCTACCGTATGCAAAGAAGACGGTGGGGCGGATGGAGTTTGTAGGTGTTTTCCTAATCTAAAATACCTAAACTACACTATAGAAATAGAGGGAGAGGAAGAGGTACCTAGGAGAGGGAGAGCGACGCTAGAGGAGGTAGGTGTTGGCTGGCCGGAGTTGGGGAAGATAAGAACTCTGGCGGCTTTGTTTGGAGCGATGAAGGAGGAAGGGGGGGACTGGCAGTGGTAGGAGCTCAGCGACGATGAGGGGAATAAGTCTACAACCTCAGTTGGTGGTGAGGCGCAACGATGATGTGGGGCAGAGAGCTCCAAGGTGCTCAACAATGGCGTGACAGGAAGGAGAAGGAGAGGGGATTGCTCACATCCAAAACTTGCACACCCCAGCTTACTCGGGCACGGCTGAATTTTATAGATGAGTGGTAGTCGCGTTTGAGTCCATCTCAAGGCCTAAAAAAGGAGTTTGGATGTGAACTTCGATGAGGACTTCAGCCATGGATCACGGCCTCTATAGTTGGCGAAAAGAGCTGGAAAAAGCGTGATGATGCGTAGGAATGATAGGTGTATCATCCTACCAATTTTGGCGAGATTTCGCTGCGTGAATCGATCGCAAACAACGGCCAAAGTCACGGCCAAAGGTGAGGAGGTCGTGCTATTGGTAGGGACCAAAAAGTTAAGAAGATGAAGAAATTAGGGGGCTTTTTGCAAGAGATTAAGTTCTTAGGGTCCAAACTGCAAACTTGGACAAGATGAAGTAGGCATAAGTCCAAATTTTTATGGTAACCTAATTTGGACATAAGAAATTTAATGATGACTTCAATTTTATGTTTTGGCGATGTTTGCATGGTCAATTTACCTTTAGACATAAAATGTATCAAAAACCCACCTAGGTCCCTATTTGAGGTCAAAAAGGGTTGCAATTGTAGAATTGATTAATCGAAACCTTATGGAATATTTTTCAATGATTTTTAGAAGATTTGGATTGTATTTGTTTTCATTAGAACCCTGTTAATTTAAGTGAGGCTAAAATTAAGGTTTTTATTTGAGATTTAGCCTTCAGTCTTAATAGAAACCCTAAGCCAGTAAATGCAGGCCCACTTGTTAGGAATTTGAGCTTAATTAACCTTCAATTTAGCGTATGTTTACCCTTTAGTTAATCTGCATTTTTATTAATCTATTAAAGCAGCAAAATTAACTGGTTTCAATGTCATTCCTCCCAATTCTTCATGTTATTAAGTTATACCCTTTTGTTGGTCAATAAGATGAATTTAACCTTAGAACTTAGTCAAATTAAAGTAGTTATGAAGGATGATGGTGTTGCCATCATACCCCCATACCTATCATTTGCTAGTCCCTTAGCAAATTCTCAGAGTTCAGCATAGATTTTCAGCTTGAAGGGCATTTTTGTATTCAACTCAATTTGAAATAAATTTCTTAATCTTTGTCATACTTCAGTACAGAAAATAATGCTCTTATGCTTAGTACTTTAGACAACTCGCTTCCTCAAAACACTCAAATCTAATGGCTCCCTATTTTTAATTTAACCTGACTCTTGATTTTTAAACATAGGGGCACATAGTTCAGGTTGGTCTCAGTTTCACCCTCGGTTTCATAGTTATTAGGGTTGGAACACGAGTAGTAAAGGTGAATTGAGTTAAAGGTCCTAAGTATCAAATTAATAACTTATTGGACTCAGTCAGTTGCTCCCACATGAATTAGGTAGCTTTCTAGCTTCCAACGGGGTCAACCTTAGGGTATATCTCCAACGGGGTCAACCGAAAGAAAATTAAAAATCAAGCACCATATATATATTTTTCTTTTTTTTTTTAAGCTTTTCTCTATTTGTTTTATGTGGTGCAAGTGTGTGAGGCATTTGTGTGCCTTTTGGGGTGGTGAGAACAAGTACACTGCTTATTAAGACTTATGTATATAGGGCCCACCAAAATAAAAATTAAAGCGTGCACCTTATTAAGGAAGTGGCTCTCCATCCTTCATGGGTTGGCTGCTATAAAAGAGTTATTTTCTAACTCTACCTAAGTCTAATGTTTTATCAACATTCTACTCGGGTCCTTAAAACTCAATCTATGCATGTGAAGTTGTATCCCGATCCATCAAACTCCTAGACCAAAAGTGACAAAGAGACTGGTTTAAACACTCGTGCCCCTTAGTCTAAGAAATCAGAATTTCCGACTTTGCATTATAGGGTAATTTAAGCCATGCTTAATTAAGCATATTTGGCTCGAAAAATATAAGGTCGAGGATTTAGGTGTCCTGATACTAGACTAGAGCACAAAGACTTTAATTTTGACCAGTCTTAACAAATTATTCAATTCAGCACATATTTCTTCCTTTCTGTGCCTTTCAAAAGATTTCTCCCCCCGTTTTCCTCCATTTATTTTTGAGAACCTTTCATCAAGAATTTTTTTCAAAATTTTTACTCACTTTCTATGACACCCCTACATGCCTAATTCTTGCAATGTCCTCATTGCAAGGTAGGATGGGTTAGGTAATTTAAAATCAAATCACTTCTTTAGAACAAGGGTGGGTGGAGTGGGTTGAAAATGGTTGTTGCAGATGGTTTTAAGCTCCAAATCATGAGAATTGGAGATGGTAAGGAATGTTCTAGGTGGAGAAGTGATCAAAGTTGAGTCAATTTGCAAATAACTTCAAAGATGATTAGAAGGGTTCTTGGGATTTATTTTTATTTTTTTATATGACAGGTTGCCTCCCGTTAAGCGCTAAATTTAAACCCTTCAGCTGAGTAGGAAATGGTTAAGAGGAAGGAGTGATCAGGGTGTAGGAGTTTTGTAGAACAAGCACCTTGATGATTAACCAGGTCGGGCCAACCAGGTGCTTGTTTAGGTCAACTGGCTGATTGTACAAACCAAACCCAATAGGTCTGGTGGGTTGGAAAATGTGGATCAGTAGATGTGGAGTCCACCAGATGAAATTCGACCTAAAACGATATGGAATTGAAAAGCATGGGTTTGGCTGCATAGGATCAGCTAGTTTAGAGTAGGGATCCTCAAATGATAATGGATTGGTGAAAAATAGGATCCCTACTTATGGGATTAGCAGAAATTAGCAGTTGACTTTCAGTTTGATTAATGTCCCATTCATTGTCAAACTGAGGTGGAGAATCAGGTCCAACCGGTGGACTCATGTGGTGGAGATCGGTTGCTGAGAATCTTAAGCAACTTGTCCTAAGTGGCCTCCTGATCATTAGATGCAACTGCTTCAAGCTCAAAATCGATGACCTCAAAATCAGAATCAAAGAATAGGTCATAGATATTGAGGTCATAAATTGGGGTGCAACCCTCAGGAAAGAAAGATTCTCCTAAATCAAAATAAGGTTCAAACTCAACATCAACAAGGGAGAATCCAAAATAATTTTCTGAACCTGAATCGGAATTGAGATTACCACCATAAGAAAAATCAAGACTCACTGAGTTATCAACTTGAGATTCATCTAACCTAGATTCTGGTTCCATGTTACTAGGGATATCCTTACTAGGCATAGGCTCCGATTTAGAATATCTAGGAAAGATAAAATCTAATCCTGGCTCTTTAGATTCCTCTGGTTCAGTGTCATAAATTTGTTTCGATTCATATAGTTACATATGCACTTTTGAGGAATCAGGAGCAGTTTCTTCATCAAAAACAGGCTCATGAAGATCATAATATAGTGAATTTGAGATCATATCCTCATCCAAATGAGCCTTATAATCATCCCAAATAGGTTTGGATCCAGATTCTAGGTCAAAAATAGGAGTTGGGTTAATAGAATCTATTTCTAAATTCATATCAATTGGGATGTTAGAATCGTTCACGAGGAAAACCTTACCAAGATAAGGTGTGGAAGTTACATCCTCGAAGACTTCAGAATCAAACTTATCATAGGTGTTTTGAAATTTTGGCATAGTTGAACCATCTTCAAGAATTTCGACTGCTAGTTCAGTATTAAGAACACCTATGATAGAATCTTCCCAACCCAAAAGTTGACTTTCTATATCAGGTAATTCATTCTACACAAAATCATCATTTGGTTCTACTTGGGTTGGAGACCCAGCATGGAAACCTCCATTTTGGTACTCGGGTTTGGGAAAATCAAATTCATCCTCAAAATTATCCCAAGATTCATAATCAATTTCCGGGTGGGGTTTTGGGTATCATTCAATGATCAATTCTTCCAACTGATCCAACAGATCCCCACGCTGTGAAATGATATCCTGGCATTTTTCCCAAAGTATTGGATTTGACAAGTATTGTAAACCCTCATTCTTGTGCAATTTTCTCATTGAAATAATTTGTTATAAGAGAGTTTCCTGAGTTGAACCACCTGGTAATTGTGCTGCAATCATCTGGATGTGGTCCATAATGAGGTTTGTCATTTTTGGCTCACTAACCTGAACTCTATTGACTGGGATTGAGCTTCTGTAAAATTCTTCGTTGCACCTAGGAGCATCCTTAATCATTCTGTCTTTCATGCTCATATAGGATTTAGGACTAGTGGTCATTCTCTTAGATTTCAGGTTGATTTCCCAGTAACTGAATCAGGTAAGGTAGTGGATCAAAATCAAATTCAGGTTCAGGGAGAATTAGAAGAAAAGTTGGTTGGATTAGATATCACACAACTTAATCGGGACTTGACCCCGATTTGGATTAAGCTCTAATTGAGGCCTTAAGGTTAATCCTAAGGACCTCCTTTTGTGTGTTTACAGAAAAAGGCGAAAGGGACTGGATATGAATTAGACCCAATCATGACACCCAAATCAATTAGATGACTAAGGTAGATATGAGGTAAATGTACCTTTAGATCAGAAACTCATGTGCCCCGAGAATTACTTGGGCAGCCAGAAAGGAAGAGTCTCGCGAAGACCCCTACATAGTAGAGCACCCCCGCGGGTTATAGAGTTCCTCCACCCGACCTTCCTTATCACTGTGAGTTCAAGTAGACCGGAAATGAATGAGTTAAGCCCTAAAGTCTACTAATTTTAAGCTTAAATGTGCATGTGCCTTGGTTATCACTTGATTTTTAAAGATGAATTCATTTGTGACCTAATTTTAGGTTGATTAGGTTGCGATGCAACCTAACTTCACCTGACCTATCCTATGGGTTCCAGGATGAAAATTCGGGTTGACTCACCCAAACCACCCTATTTAGTCCAACAAATAAGTATCAAATCACGGGTTTTAAGGTTCAAGTGATGTTAGAGCTTTGATTTTAGGGTTTGAGTAATTAAATTAATTCAAACAAGGGTTTAGGTTCACACAATGAGGGAGATATTTTCCTTATAATTGGCAAGTTTGTTCTAGCACTCTAGAAACTCTAAAATTTCAAAACCCTAATTGGCTCTAAAAATGGAATCCAATTTGATTCAAATTAAGTTGCACACTTGGACTCAAACAAGAATGTGAGTCCAAATATGCTGCGCAGCTTAAGTATCAATCCATAGGCACAAAAAATTATGGATTGTGTGATCTATTCCAATCGCTTCTTCAAAATTGAAGCACAGAGTATAATAAAAAACTTTCTTGCCAAAATGATATTGTCTAAGAAAATAAGGCAAGGTTGCGGTCCTAGTTTTTTTTTTATATACAAAGAAAGAGGGGGGTAAAGGAAGAAAAAGAATTTACCTATCTTTGGCGTGGTTGCACCCTTGATGCAAATGTTGGGCCAGTTGAATCAGGTCTGGTCCAACAAGAAAAACAACCAAAACAAAGGTTGGTAAGTTAGAAAAATAAATATTTACAAATAAAATAAAAAATATAAATAGAATAAAAGGAAAAATATATACAACGATAGTGGCAAGCGTGCGTTGCTCCCAGGCAATAGCGCCAAAATGTTGAGCTCGATTCGATCGTATTTATAAAACACGCATCATAGTACAGTTGATTAAAGTGATATGAACACTTAAAATTTGTAAACTCGAATTAGCAAAGAAATCCGAGGTCATCTCTAGGAGTAATCAAATGCATAATTACCACTATTTAAGTTATTCACAAATCACTTTGGTGAACTTGTATTAGAAATTGAGCTTAGAATTTAAACAAGTTCGCACACCTATTGCAGGGATATGAAATCAAGTGCACAAAAGTATTTCCACCAAGGAGTATTTAATGCTTATGTTAAAATAATCAAGTATTTTGTTAAGCACTAAATTAACAATAGAATTAATCGAGTTATAGCAATAAAAATCCAAGGGGGACAAAATCTAAAGCAATTCCCACTAGATCTGCCAATCAATCCTCAAAAATTTTGTTTCCATCCCTGATTCCTTACGTTCAAGTCCCTGCAGGTTTCTTTTTCTTGCAAAGGTGTCCTTTGCCTTCTTCTTCCTTTCCATCTCCTTCTCTTCTTCGTTGGTAGCAGGGAACTTGTAGGCTACCGCAGGGAAGGAGGCCGGCAAGCTTCTGATGCCTGAAGTCACCTGCTCGTGGTTGTCGATCCTTGCTCGCACGGATGTGGAGCTTCTTGCAAAGCTTGGACGTCGGAGGAGGGTGGAGGATGGTTGCTTGCGTCGGAGAAGGTGGCGGCGGCCAGCGATAGTGGCTTTGCACGAGAGTGGTCAGGGCTTCAAATAGAGGAGATGGGGAGCTTCGCCCGGACATGCTAGAGGTGTTGGAGGAGGTGATTTGGCACGAGGAGGTTGGAGGAGGGCCACCGAGGTTGGAGAAGGTGGTGTCTGTGGGTGGTGCTTGACGAGGGGCTCCGGCGAGTAATCAACCCAATAAACTTGGGGCTTTTACTCGTGGAGGCATGATGATGGTCGTCGGGTGGTCGGTGATGGAGGGCGTCGCACGGAGCAACGTGGAGGATGTCACCGGAGCTACGTTGGTCGTCGGTCGTACGCAAAGAAGATGGTGGGGCGGATGGAGTTTATGGGTGTTTTCCTAATCTAAAATACCTAAACTGCACTATAGAAACAGAGGGAGAAGAAGAGGTACCTAGGAGAGGGAGAGCGATGCTAGAGGAGGTAGGTGTTGGCTGGCTGGAGTTGGGTAAGATGAGAACTTCGGCGGCTTTGTTTGGAGCGATGAAGGAGGAAGGGGGGACTAGTAGTGGTAGGAGCTCGGTGATGATGAGTGGAAGAAGTCTACAACCTCAGTTGGCGGCGAGGCGCAACGACAAAGTGGGGTAGAGAGTTTCAAGGTGCTCAACAATGGCGTGACGGGAAAGAGGAGAGGGGGTTATTCACGTCCAAAACTTGCACACCCCAGCTTGCTCGGGCACAGCCGACTTTTATAGATGAGTGGTCACCACGTTTGAGGCCATCTCAAGGCCTAAAAAGGAGTTTGGATGTGAACTCCGGCGAGGACTTCGGCCATGGATTATGGCCTCCGTAGTTGGCGAAATGAGTTAGAAAAAGTGCAAGGATGCGTAGGAATGATAGGTGTATCATCCTACCAATTTTGGCGAGATTCCACTGTGTGAATCGATCACAAACCATGACCAAAGTCATGACCAGAGGTGAGGAGGTTGTGCTGCTGGCAGGGACCAAAAAGTAAAGAAGATGAAAAAATTAGGGGCTTTTTGCAAGAAATTAAGTTCTTAGGGTCCAAACTGCAAACTTGGCCAAGATGAAGTCGGTATAAGTCCAAATTTTTATGGTAACTTAATTTGGACATGAGAAATTTAATGATGACTTCAGTGCTATGTTTTGGTGATGTTTGCATGGTCAATTTACATTTAGATCTAAAATGTATCAAAAACTCGCCTAGGTCCCTATTTGAGGTCAAAAAGGGTTGCGATTGTAGAATTGATTAATCGAAACCTTATGGAATATTTTTCAATGATTTTTAGAATATTTAGATTACATTTATTTTTGTTATAACCCTGTTAATTTAAGTGAGTCTGAAATTAGGATTTTTATTTGAGATTTAGCCTTCAATCTTAATAGAAACCCTAAACTAGTAAATGCAGGCCAACTTATTTGGAATTTGAGTCAATTGACCTTCAATTTAGTGTATGTTTACCCTTTAGTTAATCTGCATTTGTATTAATCTGTTAAAGTTGCAAAATTAACTGGTTTCAATGTCATTCCTGCCAATTCTTCATGTTATTAAGCTATACCTTTTGTTGGTTAATAAGATGAATTTAACCTTAGAACTTATCCAAATTAAACTAGTTATGAAGGATGATGGTGTTGCCATTAGCGGGGCCCTGATCAATGATCTGGATCATTAGTTAATTAGGGTTTATTATCGTTGTTGTAGTATAGTATTGCAATACAGACGGATGTCATTTTATTTATATACAATTTTTACTGGTTTTATTTCAAATCATTCACTAGGAGGCAGTTATTGATGTACATCACTAGCTAATGTCCAAAATCATCTTTATTCCAAAAATATTGAGTTTATTTACAAAAGAATGAGTTAGAATCAATATAATCAAAGAATTAGTTAATTTGAGTTAATTATTTAAAAAATAATGGATGTTAGTGTTGAACGTTGAGTTGATACGCTAACGTGTTTGGTTTTGAAAACCTGTCGTCGTAGTATGAAAGCGAAGAACTCGTGTTCAACAAATAAAATTTATACTGGAATAGAAATCTCGGGTCGAACATAGGGTGGAAGACGTTTGATTTAAAAATACACGTTTGTTTTATTTGTCACGAAGTAAATTAATTGATTAGAACTATCTAACTATTTACAATAAATAGAAGAGAGAGAGAGAATAGAAGAGAGAGAATAATACAAACAAAAATCAAAAGAGATATAGAATGCATGTTGAATTCATTATCAAAAGGATTGTTCATTACACTAAATATTACGACTAGAAAGCGGGAAAATGATTACACTAGAAAGTAGTAAATCTACTCTAGAAAGCAGTAAATCTATTCTAGAAAGCAGTAAAAAGAATGGAGAGAGAGAGATATCCTCCTCGACGGTTGCTTGGAGGACGATCCGGACAGGGCGACGCCTGGACAAAGGAGGACGGAGCAGGACGAAGGAGGACGAAGTGGAAGAACGGGAACGGGGCAGCACGTCGTCATCATCGCGGGATGCGCTTCCGAAAGGGGACAAAAAATTGACTTTATCTCACGAGAATCATCCCGGGTGTGGGACAAGCTTCTCTTGAGCTTTGGAGAGGGAGAGAAGAGAAGGAAGGGATGAGAATTTCGTGTGGAGGGGGTCTCCTTTTATAGTTGCAAGGAGTGGGGGCAATTTGGTCATTACAACTCAAAAAAATTAAATCAGGGGTCTTTAGTGACGGATAAAACTGTCGCTAAGGCCCCATCGTGGGCGTAGTGGGCGCTGCCCACGCACGACTGCTCGCCTCCTTGCGCGTAATGCACGCACGCGTCCAGCTGATCTCAGCTATCCGATCATGAGATGGATGGCTTAAGTCGCTCCTTCGCCCGCTCCTCAGCATGCGTCCGTCGCGTACGATCCCGCGTCACGCGAGGGCGTGCGATAGAGCGTGGGGCAGATTGGGTGCCCGCAGTCGCTCGATCGCGATCGAGCGGTTGCAGAGCCTGCTGACCCGCACCTCAATTGTCGCTCGAGCAGACTCGAATGCACGCCACCTGCTCGCGATAAGGCGTTCGCCCGCTGTGCTGCGTCGTTGAGATGGTCGCGCAGATGAATTCAGGCGCGCGCATCCACAGCCATTGGATGCGCATCCAACGGTGGAGAAGCAGCGCTCTGATTGAAGAAGAGAATGTGCGACGGGTGCTTCAACCGGTTGGGCGGCTGAGATGGCGCCACGTGGCACCATCTGAGTCATCCATCTTCTGGATGATGTAGATGGTGCCACGGGTGTCAGATTAAGTCGATTTTCACGTCGTTAGGCTGCGATCATCGATCCAAATCCATCTGTGCGGTCGGATTTATCGTTTGAAGTGTGGATTCACACCATCTTGGCCCTTGATCTTCTAGGGTTCCCTAATCTCTATCTGATGCTACAGATGTCTGATTAGGGCGATCTTGGAGTCGTTGAACTCCAATTGTCGCCCTGATCACATGTGTACGATTGGATTTTTGATCTGAGGCCCTGATAAAAAGTTTACCCTGTCCATGAACATAAAAGGAGACAATTAACCTCTATTTTATTCAAACTACTCTAAATGCAAGATGATGCATGTTATGCAATATTTATAGTATGCAATGCAATCCTATGCTTAAGAACATACATAAATAGACATCTTAAGTAGTGTAAACGTGTTTACATCATGCCCCCATGCCTATCTTTTGCTAGTCCCTAGCAAAAACTATATGCTATTTATAAAAGAATCAGGTTGGATTATTTGGGCTTGAGTTATTTTCAATCATTAAGAAAATGTCTACCTAGGATCTGAACTTTCAAAGACACAATAGTGCCTGAGTATCTACCAAAATGCAGACCGCCTCAAGCCCTCGTCTTATTCAAAGAAAATTTTCTTTTTCTCTTTTTTCCTCTTTTCTAATTTTTTTTTTTTGGATTTTCAAGTTTTAGGATTTAAGAGTGGCTTTCTACGACCATTCAACTCACCCAAGATTTGATGAGAACCCTAAAGTTCTAAGCATCTTATTGTGATGTGATAGACTCGTTGACGACGGTTAAAATAGACTTCAGATTTCTACCCCTCTAGGTGACCTAAAAAAAATTCTGCCTAAAGGTGTATCTTTTCAACCGGTAACTTTCTCTCTACTTTTATTTTTTTACGGGGTCAACACAAGGGTGAATCCAGTGTATATCTCCCCAGTTTATTCTACTTCTCCGCTTCTTCCTAAGTGTTTTGGGAATTTTCAGTGCCTTTATTGAGCTGGGTTCTGGATAACCGGTCGATGAGCTGTTACCACCGACAACTTGCCAGCCATACTCGTACGGCGAAGTGTGGCTTATTTCTTTTTTCTTTTCTCCTTTTCTTTTTGACTTTCTTTCTTTTTTTTTTTAAGTAGGTGGCTTCAATAGTCTAAGATTTACCTAAAGGCAGCAAAAGGAGAAAGGTCCAGTTACTGGGCTTTGAACAACCTACCTATGGGTTATTACCCAGATAACTTGCTAGCCATATCACCCTAGAAGGTTCATTAGCCACCCAATTTTCGTTAGAATCGTCGAACAACGAGTCAATGATAAGATAGTGTGTAGATGCTTAAAACTCAAAATTCCCTCAAATTAGAGGGTGGTTTGATAAGTCGTGTACTTATCACCCAAACTTATTTACTCCAATTAAAATAGAATTTAGGTTGGCGAGGACTCAAAAAATAAATCAACATTTTAATGGATACACGGGCTGATTAAGTCTGAAGACCTGAAGGGTCTTTGTGTTCAAATCATAATGTAGTATTTTCTAAGATTGAAAATTTTCTTAAACCCAAGTTCTCTTTCCTAATTCCATTTTTTTTTAATAAAAGAAAATAAAACAAATCTACGGAGCTGACGAATAAATTCAGAGATGAATATCCAGCCCCCCATGCCTATCTAATGCAATGTCCTCATTGTATTAAAAAGACATAAAACAGAGTGGAATAGAGTAGAAAGCACCTGAATTGCGTGAATTCCAAGTCTGCTATGAGATAAAAACTAAAAAGAACTGTATACGTGCTGAATTTAGTACCTTCAGCTAGGTATACTATACAAAGAAGAGAAATAAAGAATTCACAAGTACAGGTCAGAATCAGAATAAACATAAGAAACTTTTGACCTGTCAGCAGATGTCCGCAAATGTGGACCAGATTGTGGTGCAGACCCATACCCCATAATCGAGAATATCTCAGGTTCTGGATAAAAATTGCCCAAAACCTAAAATTAGTATGCAAGCGGGGTCGAGCCTGCGATTTATGAGGATGCAACCCAAGACCAAAAAGTCGGATTACAGAGAAATCAAGCTCAAAAGGATAATCATCGAATGTGTGCTTGGGTTTGACATCCTCAGAACAAATGTCGTAAGGGTCCTGGTTTGATGGTTTCAGCTTAATAGGAACCCTTCGACTCAGTCTTCTACTTCCTCTGGAACTTACTTCCCAAATCAAAATTTCTTGTCTCCTATCCTCCTTATTTAGCATATCAAATTCCAGAATCTCCTACATATTAATCACCCTGTCTGAAATCTCAAAGTCTAAATGATGTGGCTGAATTAGAATTGACTTGGGTCTAATTATCTTAGAGACAGAATCATCGATAAGCTCAATGGGGTGTAACTGACAATCAGGGCATTGAATTGAATCCTCCAGAAAATGCGATTCTGGATCCGTAATGTGAGCCCCAATAAGATCAATTTCCTCAATTATTGGGCTATTAAATGATCTATCAGATTCCTTAGGCGCAATCGTCTCACAAAAATCATATTCTGTAAACTCGTGTGAGACTTCGCAACTTGAATCTTCACCATCAGAATCAAAGAAATCAAGATCCGTATTAATGTATGTCCCAAAATCATCTGTCACTTTTTGTTCCAAGGAGACATACGTTTCCTTGTACCCTGGCTCAGGGATCTCAGGTGAAGAAATCAGATCATCCTTAATTGGTTGCTCTAATTCAATCTGGTCAGCCTCGTAACACGTGTCCCTCCCAACAGGTGCCTAAACAGTTTCTGACATTGGCTTTCCTGAAGGGAGTTCATCCTGGGAATCATCCCACGACTGAACTAAGCAACCACAAATCTCATCCTCAATTTCGCTAACTTCCCAAGTAGAAACTCACCCGGGTTCTTATCCTTAACATCCTGGAGCCAATCCAACAAATACTTGTTCAAATCATCAATCATTGCAATCAGAGGCTCCAATCTCTCAATGCAAGGTATTGGCTGAACTTCTAAAGATTGTATGATATTCCTCAAGTTAGCCAGATCCTTTTCTTGAACCTGGTTACCTTGAACCAAATGAGTTGGTTCAGGGTTGGGTGGGTTTGGGGTCAATGCAGGGGAATTAATGAATTGAGATTCGTTATACCCTTCTTGATAATAGGTCATTTCAGATTGTTCAAAAGGTGGTGATGACCTAAAGGCAGTGTAATCAGAGGATGAGTAAGGATCAGTGTATCCTTCTTGATTGTAGATCGTATTAGGTTGTTCATGAAAGGTTGACGATCTATAATCGATGTGACTCTGAGAAGGATAGAAATCACAATCATAATGTTCAAGGTTAGACCCTAAACATGGAGGTCTGGAACTGTATCCCCAATCCGAGTTATCCCAACTAACTGATGGTTGATTACAGTACGAGTCGGGATAATCGTCATGTTGAGGATAATTCAAAATAGGAGGGAAAGAGCGAGAATGCGTGTAATATGTGGAAGGATTCATGAGAGATGGGAGGAAGAAAGGTGCCCTGCAATACAAACAATCAAACCTATCCTTAAGTGGGCTAGCCTAAAGACCTACAGACTCCCAAAACTTGTCTTGAGATAAAGGAATGATTTGATCTACTTCTTTCTGTTCAATCCAACCAGTTAGAAGGAGGGACTGGGGAGAAGGTTTTTCCTTCGGCTTGCGCCTCCGGTTCCTAGTGTACCCCCAGTCTTGATCGTTTGATTCTGCTCCCCTAGCTAGACATCAGATTGAACAGTAGAAACAGACTAATCGTAAATAATCTCATTCTGGGCTCTGAAGAGCGAGTCAAATCCTTAAGGCCAATATCTACTCTGTTTTATTTAGGGCTAGGTTTGAATGTGCTTTGGAATGTGATGGGCCTTTTATATGGGTTGTGCCCTTAATGATTGATTGACTTGTGTGTGCGTGCACAACCAGTGGTTTTCAAGCAAGATTACTTTTGATGCGGTGAATTTTAGAGTTCAAATCTTGCTTAGTAGCTTTTAGGATTCAACTTTAGGTGTTTCCAAACAAATTTTGTTGGCACACCAGGTTTTGAAAGCACAGGTGAAGATGTTTTCCTTTAAAACTTAAAAGAATGTGGAGTGCCTGGTAAATCCTTAAGAGTTGAACCTAAGTGGCAGCTACTCGATGTATTGATTTTAATTGAAGTGGTGCGGCCCAACCAACTCAAACAATTGGCCTGTTGCACCACTTAATTAGGCACATAAGTGATTACCTAATCTGATTTCTACTCAATTATGTGTTTGGATGTGTGCACCGACTCCAAAGATCGGTTTTCCGGTTGAGTTTGAAAATCAGATGAGGTTGTGTACCTCTGTGAGATTTTTTTTTTATTTTTTTCTTTTTTTAAATGTGGAGGTTGGGGTGGTTATAGGTGTTAAACAAGAAATAATCTAACCTTAGAGTTTATAAGAACACCTAGGTTGATTGATGTTTGTGTTATTATGTTGTGGAATGAAATCTACTGGGTGGGAGGTGGGGGATAACTTACAAAACCTTTAACAACACTTTTCTCCGATCTACCGCGTTTGCTCATCTCAAAAGAGTACCTGCAATCACAATAAGAAAGGAGAGAAGTGAGGTAAATGATTCGTAAGTTGTAAAAACGCGAAGAAAAATCAAAGATCGTCGCCTCCTTAGCAACGATGCCAAAATGTTGAACGTCGGGTTGCTACGCTAACTTGTTTGTTTTTGAAAACCTATTATCGTAGTATGAAAGTGAAGAATTCGTGTTCAACAAATAAAATTTATACTGGAATAGAAATCCCAGGTCGAACATAGGGAGGCGGACATTTGATTTAAAAATACACGTTTGTTTTATTTGTCACGAAGTAAATTAATTGATTAGAACTATCTAACTATTTACAATAAATAGAAGAGAGAGAGAGAGAGAATAGAAGAGAGAGAATAATATAAACAAAAATCAAAAGAGATATAGAATGCACATGGAATTCATTATTGAAAGGATTGTTCATTACACTAAATATTACGACTAGAAAGCGGGAAAATGATTACACTAGAAAGCAGTAAATCTATTCTAGAAAGCAGTAAAAAGAATGGGGAGAGAGATATCCTCCTCGACAGTCGCTTGGAGGATGAGCTGGACGGGATGACGCCTGGACGAAGGAGGACGGAGCAGGACGAAGGAGGACGAAGTGGAAGAACGGGAACGGGGCAGCACGTCGTCGTCATCACGGGATGCGCTTCCGAAAGGGGACAAAAAATTGACTTTATCTCGCGAGAATCATCCTGGATGTGGGACAAGCTTCTCTTGAGCTTTGGAGAGGGAGAGAAGAGAAGGAAGGGATGAGAATTTCGTGTGGAGGGGGTCTCCTTTTATAGTTGCAAGGAGTGGGGGCAATTTGGTCATTACAACTCAAAAAAATTAAATCAGGGGTCTTTAGTGACGGATAAAATCGTCGCTAAAGCCCCATCGTGGGTGTAGTGGGCGCTGCTTGCACGCGGCTGCTCACCTCCTTACGCGTAACGCACGCACACGTCCACCTGATCTCAGTCGTCCGATCGTGAGATCGGACGGTGGTCATACGTGTTTCGCGTGTTTGAAATCGAGGTTACAAGTAACCTGTCGTCGTAGTTGCAAAACACGTCGATCAAATAAAATTTATACCGAAACTCCAAGGGAGTCTCGGGTCGAACAAAGGGAGGCGACGTTTACTTTACTTGAAAACCGCGCTTCGATTCGTTTCTTTTTGGTATTTTGGGGTTTTGTTATATTTTTTTATGTTTTTGAAATAAAAGACAAGCAAATGATTCACAAGATAAAGATGTGGAACAAATATGATATATGTATTAATTCAATGTTGAATACAATGAACTATAAAAGCATAAAAAGAAAGGGAGGTGAGAGGAAATCTCCCGAATCAGCTGTTCGGCGAGACGACGGTGCCTGGCGGAAGCTCGGACGAAGGAGGTGAGGAGCAGGACTACGGAGGTGAGATGCTGGAGGACGTCAAGTTGAGGAAAGCTTCGGCGTAGCTCCGGAATGGAGGTGAGAAGACAGAGTTGATCTGCTACCGGAATGGAGGTGAGAGGACAGCTCCAAGGTGACCTATGAAGGGAGATGGGAAGTTGGAGGAGTATTTGGTGGGGTAGAGGTTTGCTACACTAATAGGCACCTTGGGAGCTTGAGAACAAGCTCTAATGGAGCGTTGGTAGGCTTGCTAGAGCTTGGGAGTAGGTGGGAGTACAGTAGGTAGAGATGGCTTGGAAGGGAGGGGGTGTAGGTCCTTTTATAGTAGTGAAGAGGCAAAAATCGGTATGGGACCATTAGTGACATCCAGGCCGTACGCTGGAAACGTCGCTGTAGGCAGCTCATGCCCACTGGCGCCTAAGGCTGGCTTTGCTGGCATGCGATGAATTACCGACGGCTGTAAGCGTCGCTGTAAGTCCAGCTCATGCGTCGCTGTAGTCCACCTTATGCTGTGCTGGCGCCGCTCCAACCTTGCCCCGCACGCGCGCCCACGCGCTGGCCCTGCGCGCATGCGTGCCTGCGCGCCCGCGCACACACCTGCATTGCTACGCGCGTGCGGTGCTGCATGCGTGCGCTGGCAGCCTAGGTTGCGCCACGTGGCACAGTTTGGCCCGTCCATCTTCTTGTTGTAGGGGCTGCTAGAGAAGTCGGATTGAGTCGATTTTCGCGCCGTTAGGCTGTGATCGTTGACCCAAATCCATCCGCATGGTCGGATTTATCATTTGAAGCTTCGAATTATGTCTCCTAGTCCCTTGGCCATTGATTTTCCTCAGATTGCATATGGTGCTACGGAACTCCGATCGAGGCGACTTCAAAGGCGTTGGACTCCGATCGTCGTCTTGATCAGATCCGTATAGTCGGATCGTCAATCAGAGGCTCCGAAATAAATATCCTTCTCTCCTAACCACAAAAAAGGACGTAATTAACCTAAATTATATGCAACTAATCTAAATGCAGAATGATGCATGCTATGCAATATTTATAACATGAAATGCAAATCTAGGCCTAGGAACATGCATGAATAGGCATTTTACCCTTAGTAAATGTGTTTCCATCATACCCCCATGCCTATCTTTTGCTAGTCCCTAGCAAAATTAAACTAAATGCTATGTATAAAGGCAGAATTAGGATTAGATTGCTTAAGCCTAAGTCGTTTATTAACAATAGAAAATTTCAACTAAGGTCCTAAACTACGAAAACTCAACAGTACCCGAGTGTCTACCAGAATGCAAACCTCCCATGTTCTCGCCTTATTTGAGAAGGGAAGATATATATATATTTTATTTTTCTTCTTTTCTAATTTTTTTGTACTTTTGGAGTTTGAGAGTTCCGGGATAACTTTTTACGGCTACCGGACCTGCCCAAGACTCGAAAAGGACTCTAAGTACTAAGCATTTTTGTGAAAAGGTGATAGACTCACAAAACAGTCGTTAAGACGGACTTCGGGTTTTTACGACCCTAGGTGACCTTGCCTAAAGGTTTATCTTTATGATTGGTAGCTTTCTCCCTACTTCTTTTATTTGTGGGGTCAACACAAGGGCAAATCCAGTGTATATCTCCCCGATTTATTCTACTTTCCCGCTTCTTCTCTAAGTGTTTTGGAAATTATTGTGCATTTTTTTTGTGAGCTGGGTTCTGGACAACTGGCCAATGAGTTGTTACCACCGACAACTTGCCAGCCATACTCGTGCGGTGAAGTGTGGTTTTATTTATTTTTTTATTTTCTCCTTTTTCTTTTTCTTTTTTTTTCTGCTTTTCCTTTTTAGTGTTCCTTTTTTTTTTTATAAGTAGGTGGCTTCCCTGATCTAAGATTTACCTAGAGGCAGTACAACGAAAATGGTCTTGTGGCTGGGCTCTGGATAACCGACTGATGAGCTGTTACCACTGACAACTTGCCAGCCATACCACCCAAGTCGGTCCCTTAGCTACCTAATTTCTGTAAAAATCTCCGGAAAGTGAGTCAGTGCAAAAAAATGTGTATAGATGCTTAGGCTTACAGTACCCCCAAATCAGAAGGCGGGTTGATAAGTCGCATACTTATCATCCCAAATTATTTACCAAATTAAAATAAATTTTAATAGGCGAGGACTCGAGACTAAATCTACATTTGAGTGGACACCCGGGCTAATTAAGCCCAATGACCTGAAGAGTCTAAGTGTTTAGGTCCTCTCGTATCATTTCCTAAAGTTAATAACTTCCAAATGCCTAAGTTATCTTGTCCTAATTTCTTTCTTTTTTTATCTTTTTCAAATTTTTAAATTTTTTTTTTTAATTTTATAAGAAACTAAAAGAAATTCTACGGAGTTAACATAACGATTTTAGGAATTGATTATCCACCCCCCATGCCTAAATGATGCAATGTCCTCATTGTAAAAATAAAGACATGAAAAGGGCAGAGTAAACAGAACATCACCTGAGTGTCATGAAAATCCGATCAGCTTCGCAGAGAGAAGAGTGTATACACACATGCTAAGTTTAATGCCTTCAGCTAGGCATAACATACATACAAAGAAGAAATTGAGAATTCACAAGTGCGGGTCAGAATCAAAATAAAAAGGCTGATCCTGAAACCCATCTGCAGAAGATGTCCACAGACGTGGACGAGATTATGGTGCAGACCCATGCCCCAGGGTCGAGTGGTTCTCAAGTTCTAGAAGAAAGTCACCCAGAACTGAAGGTTGTTGTGTTTACGGGGCTGGGCCTGCGGTTTAGTGGTGTGTAACCCAAGACCAAAGTGTCGGACAACGGGTAAAGATGGTTCAATAGGTGCGGTTGTCCACTTAACATCTAGCTCAGAAAAATAATCAGTTATTTCGAGCTTGGGTTGCATGTGAAAGATATCGTAAGGGTCTTGGTAGAAAGTAGGTGGTTTTAGGTCAATATGTACCCTTAGATCCAAAATCAAACTTCCCTCAGAATTAGCCTCCCAAATCTTTATTTCAACAATTCTATCCTCCAACATCAAGGGCTCAGGCTTCGGGACATCTAGCATCTTATTCACCCCATATGATTCTCCCAAGTCTAGAAATCGTGGTTGAATCAAGATTGACTTGGGCATAAAGATCTCAGAAGTCAACTCTTCAGGGTGCAGATGAGGACTGGGGTCACTGATTGAATCATCAAGATTCGGATCCTCCAAGTTAACCCCAACCGAATCCAAATCTTCAAT
Organism: Thalassia testudinum; assembly: GCA_037157565.1. NCBI lineage: Eukaryota > Viridiplantae > Streptophyta > Magnoliopsida > Alismatales > Hydrocharitaceae > Thalassia > Thalassia testudinum. The sequence goes on along the minus strand of JAZHRO010000058.1, from coordinate 8,263,423 downwards.
AATTGGGCTATCAACTGGTTTGTTAGATTCCTTAAGCCCATTTGTCTCACTAAAATCCTCTTCCTTAAGTTCAAGTGAAACTTTACCAAAAGATTCTTCACCCTCAAAGTCAAAGAATCCATGATCCTCATTTATATATGTCTCAAAATCATATGTCATTTCATGGTCCGTGGAGACATATTTTTCCTCGCTCCCTGGCTCGGGGATCTCGTGTGAATCAATCGGTTCATCCTCAAATGGTTGCTTTAGCCCATCCTGGTCATCCCCAGTCTCAGAAAATGTATCCCCCCTGATAGGCGCCTAAGCGGGTTCAGACATTGGCTCTCCTGAAGGGGGTTCATCTTGAGAATCATCCTAAGATTTGACTAGTGCAACCGCAAATTTCATCCTCAACCTTGACAATTTCCCAAGAAGAAACTCACCCAGGTCCCTATCCCTAACACTTTGGAGAAAATCCAATAGAGAACTATTAAGTTCATCAATCATTTTGATCATAGGCTCCAGTGCTTCAGTGCATGGTGTTGGCTGAGCTTCTAAAGATTGTATAGTGTTCCTCAAATTAGCCAACACCCTATCCTGGATCTGGTTCGACTGGTTCGATTCAGGTTTGGGTGGGTTTGGGTTGAATCTAGGGGAGTCAAGATGTCGAGGTTCTCGGGCCCCTCCCTAAAAGTAGGTCATTCTAGGTTGTTAAAATGATGGTGATGACCTATATTCAGTGGAATATTGGGGAGGGTAGGTGTTATAATCATGATTGGGTTGGTTTGGTCATCAAAGGATGGAGATCCATAATCATTATAGCTCTGGGAAGGATAACAATCATAGTTTTGTTGTCCAGGGTTAGGCCCTGGACACTGACGTCCGGATTCATATCCCCAATCAAAGTCATCCCAGCTAGTGTATGGGTAATTACAAGTCAAGTCGGGATAGTAATCATCTTGGGGATAGGTGGTGGTAGGAGGATAGGATGTGAAATGTGTGTAGGATGTGGAAGGGTACATGGTGAAGTAAGGAGGGAAATCAGAAGAGAAAGGAGCCCTGCAATACAAAAATACAAGCCTGTCCTTAGTTTAGGTAGCCTAAAGGTCTACAGTCTCTTAGAATCCGTCCTAAGATTATCGATGATTTACTCTACTTATGTCCAGGCAATCCAACCAGTTAGAAGGAGGGACTGGGGAGAAGGTTCTTCCTTTTGCTTGCGCCTCCGTTTCCTAGTGTACCCCCCAGCCGTGGTCATTTGAGGCTACTCCCCTAGCTAGACATCAGATTGACTAGTATAAGTAGGTTAATCGTGAACAATCTCAATCTGGATCTCGACGAGCGAACCAGTCCTTAGGGCCAGTGTCTAATCAATTTTAGTTAGGCTTGGTACAATGGTGCTTCAGGAATGTGATGGGCCCTTTAGATGGGTTGTGCCCTTAATGATCAGTTAAAATGTGTGTGTGTGCACAACCAAGGTTTGCAAACAAGGTTATTTGATGATGTGTCATTTAGAGTTCAACCTTGTTTAGTAGCTTTTAGGGTTTAATCTTAGGTATATTCAATCAAGTTTAGGAAAACATTCCAAGTTTTGCAAGCACTGGTGATGATATATTCCTTTAGAAATCAAAGAAAAAAATGTGGAGTGCTTGGTTCAGCCCTAAGAATCAACCCTAAATGGCAAGCTACTTGATGAATCGCTTTTATCTTAAGTGGTGCGGCCCAAACAGTTTAATCAATTGGCCTATTGCACCACTTAGTTAAGGCACACAGAAATTTTTGACCTATTCAGATTTCTACTCACTTTTTTGTGTGCTGAATTAAGTGTATCGGGTCCATAGGTTAGATCCCGGTTAAGTGGTAGAATCGATGTGATTGTGCACCTTAGGGTGAGAAGTTGTGGGTGTTAAGTGTGTAGCTTACAGAAAATCCCACAATTAGATAACACTTTTTTTATTTTTTTATTTTTATTTATGTGGATGGCGAGGTGAGTGGAGGTGGCAAACAAACAACCAAATCTATCCTAGGGTTCATAAAAAACACCTAAGTTGATTTGGGTTTTAGTTATTCGATTATGGAATGAAAACTAAGGTGGGGGTGGTGTGGGGGACACTTACAAAGCACTCTACTCGCACTTTACTCCGGTCTACCGCACTTGGATCTCCATGCTAGGGTACCTGCAAGACAGTAGATCAAAGACAAGTAGGGTTAATGCTATGTAAATGCAAAGAAACACAATAAACAATAAAGTAAATTCTGTTGCCTCTCCGACAACGGTGCCAAAATGGTCGTGTGTGTTTCCTGTGTTTGAAATTGGGGTTACAAGTAACCTGTCGTCGTAGTTGCAAAACACGTCGATCAAATAAAGTTTATACTGAAACTCCAAGGGAGTCCTGGGTCAAACACAGGTTACAAATACCAAAAAGAAAGATAGGTTTTATAGCAGATCCTGAGTGCGCGTGCCCCCAAAATACCAAAAAGAAACGAATCGAAGTGCGATTTTCAAGTAAAGTAAACGTCGCCTCCCTGTGTTTGACCCGGTAGCAGATACTGCGTGCCCATTTACTCTATTCCGGTAGCAGATCCTGCGTGCCCGTGCGCCCGTGCGTGCACTCGCGCTGCTGTGCGCATGCGGTGCTGCGTGCGAGCGCTAGTGGCCTGGGCTGCGCCATGTGGCGCAATTTGGGCCATCCATCTTCTTCTTGTTGTAGGGGCTGCTACAGAGGTTGGATTGAGTCTATTTTCACATCGTTAGGCTACGATCGTCGACTCAAATCCATCTGTGTGGTCGGATTTATCATTTGAAGCTCTGAATTATGTCTCCTAGTCCCTTGGCCGTTGATTTTCCTCGGACTGCATATGGTGCTACGGAACTCCGATCAAGGCGATTTCAGAGGCGTTGGACTCTGATCGTCGTCTTGATTAGATCCGTACGGTTGGATCATCAATCCGAGTCTCCAAAATAAATATCCCTCTCTCCTAACCACAAAAAAGGACGTAATTAATCTAAATTATATACAATTACTCTAAATGCAGATTGATGCATGCTATGCAATATTTATAACATGAAATGCAAATCTAAGCCTAGGAACCTGCATGAATAGGCATTTTACCCGTAGTAACTGTGTTTACATCAGACGGCTTTAGTCACGCCTTCGCCCGCTCCTTAGCGCGCGCCCACCTGCGTACGATCCAGCGTCACGCGCGGGCTTGCGATAGAGCGTGGGGCGAATTGGGCACCCGCAGCCGCTCGATCGCGATCGAGCGGTCGCGGAGCCCGCTCACCCGTGCCTCAATTGTCGCTCACGCAGACTTGAATGCACGCCGCTTGCTGGTGATAAGGCATTCGCCCGCTGCACTACGTTGTCAAGATGGTCGCGCGGATGAATTCAGGCGCGCACATCCACAGCCATTGGATGCGCATCCAACAGCAGAGAAGCGGTGCTCTGACTGAAGAAGAGAAGGTACGGCAGGTGCTTCGGCCGGTTGGGCGGCTGAGATGGTGCCACGTGGCGCCATCTGAGTCGTCCATCTTTTGGGTGATGTAGATGGTGCCACTGGTGTCGGATTAAGTCGATTTTCACGCCGTTAGGCTGCGATCATCGATCCAAATCCATCCATGCTATTGGATTTGTCATTTGAAGTGTGGATTAAAACCATCTTGGCCCTTGATCTTCTAGGGTTCCCCGGTCTCTATCTGATGCTACAGATGTCTGATTAGGGCGATCTTGGAGTCGTTGAACTCCAATTGTCACCCTGATCACATGTGTACGGTTGGATTTTCGATTTGAGGTCCTAATAAAAAGTTTACCCTGTCCATGAACATAAAAGGAGACAATTAACCTTCATTTTATTCAAACTACTCTAAATGCAAGATGATGCATGTTATGCAATATTTATAGTATGCAATGCAATCCTATGCTTAAGAACATGCATAAATAGACATCTTAAGTAGTATAAACGTGTTTACATCAGTTAGTAATAATGCCTCAAGAATACACACAAAATAAAGGCACAAAAAACTATTCTAAACTAGACTATGTTACAAGCTAACAATATACAAATGAATAAAAAGAGAAAAGAAACGTATGAACAAATTCTTACCCTAAAACTTATAAACAAAGGCAAGACAAAAATATATGTGAAGAATAATTAAAATAATTATATAAGCCTAAACAATATATATACTACTTAGTTTAATTATATACTAACATATGGTAATAGACTGTAGATACATTTGTATAAATCACACAAGATATACAAATATATATACAAACATAATATATACTAACTTAATCTATAATATAAATATATATGTGCATATAATAATTAAATATATAATACTAAATATAATCTAATTAATAAATGCATGAAACATATACTTAATACTCATAATATTATGTACACATACTAACATAATACTAACTCAAACACACGTAGACATAGCACAGCCTAACACTTAACCATTTTACATAGCACTTAGTTTGAGCCCAATTCAACACTTAGATTTTTGTTTTTACTTAACTACTTAACTCAGCCCACACCAAAAATATTGGTGGGCTTTTTGCATAGCTCAACGGCCATGGGCCGGAGTAGCTACTACTAGGCCCACCTAATGAATCACCACCTGACACCCGGAGGCCACCTTGTAGGGCCACTCCCCTAGTGAGCCGCCTCATATTGGGCCCTAACCTAATTTGGCTCTATTCTATAGGTTAAATAGTGTCAAGGCACGCACCTGAGGGATCCCATCCCCTCGGTCCCAGGCGATGAGCTGACGGACTTGACTTCTTAAATATAGCATCAACAACTTGTGTGTGCCCGATGTAGCACTAAAAACCAGTGCTAATTAGCGCTAGGCTACATCTGCATACATGGTTTATTGAGGACTTTAAGGGTTTAATTAGACACTAATTAGGGTTCCAATTTACAATTAAATTACATAATTATATAGCCAATACATAGGGCTACCTATTGGTATAGTTATTTTAAGTTATTTAAATATATAAATATATTTTAAAATTAGTTAAAGTTACAGATATTTATACATTAGAAATTACTTTAATTACTTAATTACACTATAAATTAATGTTCTAATTACCTAATTGAAGTATTATTTAGTTAAGTTATGTAATTACATGATTAGTTAGGAATTTTAAATAATTTAATTCAATTTATTTATATATTTACATATTTATGTACACGGATTATATAGATTACATATAAATTATATAATGTACATAGCCTTGTACAATACAAATATATTTAAAATAAGTTAAACTATAATTTATAAGATTACAATATAAATTACTTGATTAGTTAATTAACTTACTAATTTAAATTAGCTTAACTTAATAATATACATTATTAACTTATATTAATATAGATATATAATACAAAATTAAATATATATACAACCAAAAATAGATTATTTTACATAATAAATACTATAATTAGTGTATTAAGTTATATACATAAATATATTAATGTACACGCATAGGTTATATAGATATATATAAGTTATATACATATATTATAATTAATTGTACAATATATACATATATATAATACTATACCATATAAGTTAATATAAATACTCATTATAACTTATTTACATATAAATAATATATATTTTATATACATACTCTATTTGCATATATCTTACTATAGATTACTAACTTATGGATATACACATGTATTTACACTATACATAGGGTATTTTTAGGGTTTTTGACATTTTTTGATTTTGATTTTGCTTTTGGGTTTTACAAGAATAGAGAAAGCGGAGAGGAAGCTAGGAGAGAAGGGAAGGACTTCTTTGTGTGCTTTTTGTTTTAAGAATTTTATTTCTAAACCTACAAGAAGTTCAACAAATGGACTCAAAACCTAAAACTAACTACACACACACACCTTGAACACACCTTATTCTCACTCAAGACACATTTGTTTTATTTATTTACATTATTTTTGTATTTTTTAAGTATTTACAAGTAAATGTTGGAAATAGGCCAATTAATGATATGAAATTGAATCCAAGCCATAAAAATTCTATAAAAATGCTAGAAATATAGAATTTAACAGTATGAACATCCAGACATTAACTGAGATCTAAATTAAATTGAAATCATGCTATAAACATTTAAGTCAGTATGAAATTGTAGTTTGGATAGTTATCAAGACTTCTTTTTGCTGAGAAACAGTTTCAAAAGTTATTTACAAGCCTTTCCAATCCATTCCAAATCCAATTAAAGTGTATACAAGTAGCTGAATGCTTGTTATACATTAGAATAGCCAAAGAAATTGATTGAAATTGAAAACCAAATTAGAAGCTTCATGACTTCAAAGTTTGTCCAGTTCCAACAACCATTGAGTTGCTGCTACTGTCATATAGCTTTAGAGAGATCTTTCACTTGGTTCATTCAAGCTTCTACTCAGATAGATTAAACAGGTAGTTTCGTGAAAATTCCTTTCCAGAAAAATCATTATGCCTCAATTCATTCAAATTGCTCAAAGCTACAATTAAAGTATCAACTCACAACCTCAGAACTTCCAGGTTAATTGAAACTAGATGACTGACATCAAAAGTCCAAGATCCAACTTAAATCAATTACAATACAATATCAATCATCACAAATGTTCATCTAACATCCTAGAGTTATATAAAAATCAGATCAAAGCTTTATGATTTCTAAAAACCCTAATCTAATCCCATCCTTATGCTATAGATGGCATGAAGGAAGAGATCGAATTAGTCAATGAAACCATTAGAAAACCACTCAAAAAGCTTCATTCTATCATTTTAAATCTCATTTAAAACTCTGATTAACATATAAAACAAATCAAGATCGAATAAAGATGTCACCCACCTTGGTTGTTCATATGATCCACCAATATGATATGACTATTTATAACACCTGCACACTATTGTGTACTGTTTAGGGATCCATGGCGATCCTTTAGAAACACTGAGATCACTGCAATGGCCTCAAATCCATGCATTGAATTTTCATGGGCCATGCTACCCAGGTAAAGGCACGAATCAATACTTAAGGCTAAAATTGGGCATAAACTCAAATTGCAATCAAAATCCTCTTAAAACATCTCAATACACTTGCAATCCACTCAATTTCATAATCATAAACCAAATTCACTCGATTAAAACCAATTACAATCAATTTGGATCTTTAATCATCAGATCGAGCATGAAAACCAAATGAAGATAAATCAAGTGAATTGTAATCAATTAAAACCATGTGGAGGGAATTTGTGATAGTATGGGCTGAGTGAGATGCCCTCAGATTGATTTTGAGCACTTCAATAGGTTTGAGACCTAGAAAGCATCAGATCTATTGATTTCTCTGATGAGTGGAGTGAGATGTGATTAAAACGTTAAAAAATCACGTGAATGTGAGTTTGTGAAATGTAGAGGAAGACCTACGATCAAAGTGAGTGGGTGAATTCTTCCTCTCTTATCGAAATTGATTAGAGAGGGTGGAGTGGCATGGAACTATTCTAACATTAATCTACACCTAATTCTAGACCAACTCTCCAACCTAAATCTATTCTAAACTATCTAAATTACTCTAATCTACAATAGGAAAGCATATAAATCTAATATAGAGAAAGTAATTAAATCATAATCTAAATGGACGAAAGGGACCTAGAGAGAAACCACAACTACTGGCTGACAGTGAAGAAAGGGGAGAAAGAGGGGACTCTAACGATGAAGAGCTCTCTAGTGGAGCTCCATGGTTGCCCTCAGGTGTTGTGTGATCCTTAGTGGCAAGGATTGAAAGGAGGAAGGTTGTGCCACGTCTATAATAGGCAGTGGATGAAGAAGGGATGAGAAAACTGGAGTAGGAGTGAATGACCAACTCAAGAAAGTAGGAGGGTAGTGATGGGAACACCATCATGAGCCATAACTAGCTCAATATGATCTGATTAAGTCATTAAATGCTCTTACATAACCGCCAGAGGATTGTAATTCATTGCATAATCATTCTGAGAGAGATAAGAAAACAGGGTTAAAATTATAATTTTACCATCATATCTCAATTGCAGTACAATCACGGATTTTACCAGGGGGTAATTTAGGGTCAAATGATCTTAAAAGTCTAACAAGTAGGTTAGAACAGTCAGAAATGGGTTTTCGCGTGTTTTGAGAATTAAATGACTTTTGAAACCTTAAAAATAAATCTGCTTAATTAAATGAGGTTATGGTCAGGATAAAATTCACCAAAACCCTCTAAAATTCATATAAAAATATTTTCCAGGGTTTGGTATCTTCAATTTGACCATCAGAACCCATCTTGACCCAAAATAGAGTTTCAGACTGACATTTGCCCTAATTTGGGTTTTTGCATAAATTACCCAGTCAAACGAGGTCAAAACCTAAATCTAACTTACCATTGTATTCCTTGTGTCTAAATTAGGTTTGTACCAAAACTGAGGCCCAATCTGATATCATCTTGACCAAGTTTGTATTTTGGTCCAGTTAGACTCTTTTTATCTCATTCAGACCCTTAACTTTTGAATTCTCTTACAAATAGTCCCCCAACTTCTTTGTCTTCTTCACAAGCAGTTCCCTACGCCATTTTTGGAAGGTTAAACCTTCACCGTTGAGTTTCGAGTGAGAATTTCTCGCTCGATCTCAATCAATCTCTCCCAAAATTGATATGGGGATTCCTTGGGAAGTTATCTTCCATTTGAGTCATTTCTTGGGCTCTAAGTCTTTCCCAAAAAGCCATGCGAACCTTCGAAAGGTTCGGGTATCTTATTTCGCAAAAACCTTCCGAGCTTGGAAGCTTCTTTCCAAGCTTGGAAGGGCTTCCTATGGCCTATAAAAGAACCCCTGTCGCACAGCCAAGCTTTTCAACAAGTTTTGGCAAGCCAAATCACCCTAATCTACCCTCTCCGACCACCAAACATCTTTGCTCCGACGACCTCCCTGGATCCCCCTCCTCTAGCCATGCAACCATCAAATTGGACTGCCTAAGTTCTTCCTCTCTTCCTCGCGACCCTCCCCAGCCAAAGGGAGGGCGTTCCTTCGTCTGATTCATCGTCTCCACCTCGTCGCTTCTACCTCCTTCTCCAACGTCGGTCTATCAAAATTGGCTGCCTCCTCCTCTCTCCCACCTCACTAAGTCCCTCTCTTGCTCTCTCTCTCATTCTATTTCGCTTTCCCACTCTCACCACACACGCATGACCACCGCTTCTCCCTCAACACCGTCATCTTCTCCTCCTCCAGTGACACTCCGACGAAGCCTACACACTGCCACACTACTCGAAACTCCCTGCTACCACCCCCCAATAGCTTCGCCACAACTCCATCGACTAAAGCCTTAACCTAAATCTACCTATCGCTCACCCTAATCACTTGCCGAACTCCATGCTCACCGCACTGTCATCTTGAGGTTGTCTGACCTCTTCACTCACTCTCACGCACCACCAAGACCACCATCACGTTCACCATCCTCAAGCAATCCTCCTGAGCATATTTGATGTGGCCGTGAGTCGTTCTCGTGCTTGTAGGTCTTCCACCGGAGCTCTGCCACCGCTTTGCTACACCGACTACGCCTTCAGTCCTCCGACCACATCTGCTCCAGATTTCTGCCCCAGTTCATGCGGAGTGGTCTCAGGACCCTTCCCAGGTCCTTGACTGGGGTCATCAGCGCCTGTAGTTGCGCCAATTTGAGGCATCATCATTGCAGTAGCGCGCGCGAAGAAGGGTGGGACTTTAGTCCCACCTCGTTTGCTGATGAAGCGGTACAGGCGCATAAGAGGAATTTTTTGCTATAGCCTTATTGCTTCAGTAAGCACAGGTGAGGTCCTGCTGCACGTGCCCATGCACGCCCATGCCTGCGCTTACGCTCTGCGGGTCTGGGCTTGGTCCAATTACCCGGATACCTGGGTCTAGTTTGGTTTGCTTGGTCTGAGAAAGGAAGAAGAGAAAAAGAAAAGAGAGAAGAGGGGGGGTTTTTCTCTACTGCCCTCCTCTTGACTCTTGTGAGATTTGAGAAAGGCCTTTGCCTTTGCTGGCGTGTTGAGTTCTGTGCTGCGCCTTCTCTGAAGCTAAGGGAAGAAGAAGAAGAGAAGAAGAGAGAAAGAGAAAAGCCTCTCCTTGAGGCTTGAAGAAGAAAGAGGAAGATTCCTTTGCCTCTGTTAAGGCATCTGAGCCTAAATCTGTAGTCTGATATCTGATACCTTGGTTCTGTTGGTTAAATTGAGTTGTGCTTGGCTTATTTGATTTGTTACTTTGAGTAGCTTGCTAAAGCTTAACATTATAGGGTAATTTGGTGATTCAAATCACCATTTTACCCTCTCTTCTTTTTGCATTATTGACATTGGATTTCATTTATATATCTTTATTGATTGCAAATTCTTACATCTTTGATTGCGATATTGAGAATTGTTAAATTGCCACTTGCTCCCTGTGTTCGACCTCAGATTTCATTTGAGTAACAAATTTTATATGTTTTCGCATTGATTCGAGCTATAATACAACGCAACGATTTTAAAACCTGTTTCAGAGCGACTAACAGGTAGCTGGTAGCTTGCGCAGGGCACCTGTGGGTGTCCTTACATAGGTGAGGAAGGCTGTGGTCACTGGCAATCGTAGGTCAGGGATGTTGGGTGTGAATCGTGGTGATAGAGGCCAAGGAGTGCGGGAACTTTTTGGAATGAACTTGAGCCTTTAGATCAAATCTATAGGATGGCACAAGTGTGTGTGCACCGGTGATCAAAGGTTGGTGGAGAATCCACTATTGGATCAGAAGGATAGGGATGGACGACTCTGAAGGCTTGAGTTCATCGTGTATGAGCTGAAGAAGGGGATGAATAGTGTGAAGTCTATTGGTGTAATTGCACCAAAGGCTTAAGGTGTGAACCGGTATGAATTTTCCAAAGGAACCCATAAGTGACTAGGAATGTTAACTAGAAGGTCCCTATATGCTTACAAATCAGTCCTCAAAGAATTTTGGCTTTAGAAAATGTGAAGATTGAATCATAAAAGGACTTGAATGAAAAACCTAAATTCCAAGGTCCAAATGATGCCAGAATGCAATGAACTTTTTATGGCATAATAATTGCATTATTAGAACGTAAAGCAACCTTTGATTTGTACTTTTAAACTCATTTTTGTGTTCAATTGGCATTCGGATCATCCATTCACATATTTAGATGTATAATCTCTCAAATATGACCTAATTATGCATTTTTAGCATAAAATTGGTGTTTTAGGTCATTTTTCTTAATTCTCACACTTAACAATTTTATTGTGTTAATTTGATAGTGTTTAACATAGTTTTTAGTTTAACTTTGGCACATCTTATTAGGCCCAACCGCAATATACAAAACAAACAAGGCCTACAAAGTACTAACTACTCTTTGGTCATGTACTTTGTTGGGACCTCCCATCATAAGTTAGTGGGATGGTCCAACAACTGCACCTAGAGCAAAAGCTCCACCATCTATGCCTCTACACTCTAGAGTGCTAGGCAAGAATGGTGCTTCACCCACTCCAAGCCAACCTACTCCAACCTACTCATAGCCATATTAGGTACCTATGGCCTCAGGTCCTTAAAATGGGCCACAAAGTAGGGATGAGCCAACTAGCTCAAAAGGGAAAAATAAATGCGTGTATCACCAAAACAATGGGTAGTATGTGACCTACTGTACTACAAGCGAACTGAACCAACTACCCCATCCCGACATTTATTCTATGCATTTCCTAGTAGTTATTATTATTAGTCTCTTACTTGCCTCAAAGGATCAAATTCTCAAAAATCATCTCTCTACTAGAGGAGATGTTGGCATATCCTTCTCTTGAATCACAGCCTGGTAGTCCCTCCTTGATCAGGGAAGAGACTATTAGCGCTAGTGATCCTTGAGTAGGTGTACCCATCCTCATGTTGCGAAAACATTTTCTAACTTCAGTCAGGGGAGTCAGACCTCTTGAGAGCTACCTAGGCCAAATGCTTCGCGGATGGGACAAGCAAACCCAAGTCAAGTTCCACAAAGTTAGGTCATCAATCGTTCCAGATCATTCTAGATTATAGTACAAGGCATGGTTAGACATTGTCAGGTCACATCAATGCTCCCGCTATGAGCTCCTACTCTGAATGTGCCTTCTCAATCCGCCATCAAATGAGGTACCCACCATCCCTCATGGTACCCTGGCGTCATTCTCTCTTGTAGGTGCCTACAAAGCCTATCGCTACAAGTGCCTCATATAGAGTTGGATTCAGTTACGTTCGAATACCTCATTTCGATAAGAACCCATAGCTTGTCGTCGCAATTGGGAACTATTCAATCTCAAAGGTTCATCACTGGTAGCTACTAGCTACCTCAATTTCCTGGGTCTTCAACCCACAATCCTAAGCCCAAAGTTCAAAAGGTTAAGGTATTTAGCCTTACGAGCCCACCCATGTTGACCTATGCATCTCATTCATTTTCATTTAGAGTTCCAATTGGGGTTCCATTCAGGATCCTTAGACTCAAGTCCTAGACTCAAAACATAATTTAATATCTTCATTCTTTTGTATTTGGCTTGGATTTAGCCAATTAGATCAAGTTCTCGATCCTCGTATGGAGTTTCTACGTGAAATAGGACCACTTGTGCCTTATTAGACGTCGAGCATAGGTGCTAGATATCCAATGTGACAAGTTAAGATGTTTGACAATAGTCTAGACATCTAATGACTATCATTAAGGAGATACTCTTCCTTGGCAGCAGTATTGGATGTCCAGGATAATCTTTAGACATCCACAGACCAATTTGCACATTCAACCAAATGGCCAAACATCCACTCATCAGTGGTTCATCCTTGGAACTACAGGCTAGCTCTAGGGGACGTCCAAATACCTAGTTAGACATCCAGAACAGACAGTTGGATGTTTGATCACTAAATTAGACGTCCAAATTGTAGATCAGAACCCTATCTAGGTTATAAATGCATTTTTTGGATTTCCAACCTGCATAAGACATTTCCATTGACTTTAGACCATTCTATAACATGTCTATTGAAGTTGTAACCACATAAAGCATCGAAATTTCATAGATTTCGTCATCAAGAACAAACCCCCAAATGTGATCCCTATATGTATATCCACAATGTTAAACCCAAAATCAGTAGCATACACATATTTATACTTGCATTTGGCACATCCAATGCCCAATCAAACCTCCATTCCTTGATCTAACTACGAAGAACAAAAGAACATGCCAAAAGGGCAAGAAATCCCCACCATACACTTGATGCAATTTCTCCTCCTTGTTTAGCTTCGATGGTAGCAGTAACAATAGTCGCACCACCACCAACAACAACAATAGTAGTGGCAGCAGTTATAGCTACTCCTCTTCCTTCTTTGCTATCGATGGAGGACAATGAGTGAGAAGAGAGGGAGAGCACAACCGTGGTGGTGGTGGAAATGAGAATGAAAGAATGAGGCAAATGATGCCATGTCCCAAAACCTAAGCCCCTAATCAAAGGTCAAGGTTTTGAGGGTGGCAACAGGAAAAAGGCATTGGTTTATTTAATCCAGGTTGCATTAACAACATCGAGCTACCAAAGCATTCCATTAATCATCGTAATGGAAAAGTACGAGAAGTATGGCACAATTTGAATAGAAAATAACCATGACTAAAGCTTAAATGTTACCTGTCAGTAGTGCGCAATGAAGCCTGCACTACGTCGAAATCCCATATGTCGACAACACATGACAACTCCTAAAATTAGGTCACAAAGTAGGGATGAGCCAATCGACTCAATAGGGAACAAATAACTATTGTAATCTAATAAAAAAAGGTATTGTACAATTTCGCTAACCGGCTAGATCCCTAGCCTAACATAGAACCCCAAGTTTCAACCCTAACTCGGATTAACCTGACCAACCATTGTGGTCATAGCCCACTAATCAGATCCCCTTGATTAAAGCCACATGTTCTAATGCAACTACCCTAACGATCCAAGATCCTCTTACCTGCCACTCCGATCTCTGGAGTGGCTAAATCAACCCTTCATATTGAAGGAGATCTCGATGCACCTTCTCCAATGGTACACTCATAACATAACCCCTGATTGGCCTTCTGAGAGATTAAAGCACTCATGTTGGCTAGACAAAGGATACCCGTTCCAGACATCGGAATGTTGATTGTACTCAAAGTCTTTGGAAACTATTCTACTCAAGACATTCCTAAGTACTCGATCCAAAAGATTCGGCAGGAGCAACATCCTACTGCCAATGATCCCTGGAAGCTTTTCCACTCAAGATCACATGTTTTCTTGATGCAAGAATCCCTGAAAACTATCCCACACAAGATCCTCTACATTGTTGCATGAGATCCCTGGAAAACTATTCCACTCAAGATCCCACACCATCTCACCCATCCGAATCTCTGGAAACTATTCCACTCAAGATCCGCATGATCCCCGTCACCTAAGAATCCCTGGAAACTATTCCACTCAGGATCCCTCGAGTCATGAGAACCCTGGAAACTATTCCACACAAGATCTTAGGGCGCCTCTCGTCGACTCAGACTTAAGACACCTCCCAGTGCCTCATCTCCATGACAGCACCTTGCAATACCTCAACCAGGAACTATTCTCGTTCCTAGGCTGAACTGCAATACCCTCAAGCCACCAGACTCGTAGGTTTCTAACCCGCACCAGTGAACTCATTGTTTACAAAGTCCCAGTGTCTCACCCAATGAGCTAACCTATTTGACCTAATCGTTCCTAATTCCTTTTTCCTCTGATCGATACCAGATCAAGAAATCCTAAGGACCTAATGGATCACCTGAGGTCTTATCCAAGACCTTAGGATCCAAGCATCTCCTTTATTAGACTCAGTTTGAGTCATTGATGTCATCATGTGAGGTGTTTGTCGCGCTAAATCGATGCTTAAAAATAATCACGTTGTAGTATAACCGAAATAGCGTTCCAACAAATTCAATTTTTATTACTCGAAAAAGTTTCGAGGTCGAACACAAAGAGCAAATGGAATTCACACATTAATCTCAACAATTAATGTAAATTGAACACAAGATATTACTCAAAAACTAATTTGCAATTTAGAGCATATGAGTATATGAAGAGTAAAAAGAACTTTAGACAAAATAATGGTGATGTGAATCACCAATTATAAGTCTAATACATAGAATAATTACTCAAATTTACTAAAGGAGGGAGTATGAAATCAGACGTCTTAAATGACGTTTGCTACAGTACCCCTTTGTCTACGTGCCTCTTCCTTCTTTTCTTTCTCTGACCCTTTCTTTGTAACTCCTCTTCTTCTTCACTTCTCTTCTTCCTCAAGCTTTCTTCTTCTCTGGCCCTTCTTTATTCCTTCTTCTTTTGTTCTTCTTTCTCTCCTTCTCCTCAGTGCCTTTAATTCTCCTCTTCTTCTTCTCTTCTTCCTTCTTTGGCTTTTCTGCCTTCTGAATTCGACTAAGTGTCGGAGCCAAACTCCTTAGGGCAAAAACCCTCCTTCCCCCGTGTAACTCTCCTCTCTTCTCTTTCTATTTCAGTCTCGCTCTCCCAGAGCCACAGTCGGTTTGGTAATCAAACCTAGCGCATACCCGGGTCCAGGCTCACCGGCGTGCAGTGGTGAGCGAGGAGTGCAAGTCAGGCGGGTTATCGGGTTGACCAGGTCTGCGGGGGCATGTCGAGGATGAGGCTGGGTGAAGGTGTAGGAGGACCTCACCCTCAGTGATTGGAGGCAAATATCCCCATTCACTTTTGGGTAATATGCGACTGCAGATGACTCTTCATATCCGAGGTGTGACTAAATGTCCCACCTTTCTTCTGCGCAACACAACAGCAAGGCATTCAGTTGAATTGATGGGGCTACGGCTACTGAAGCCCTCGCGTAAGGACTTGGATTCCTGCAGGCCTCAATTCCGCACGGCCTGGAGCTATCCCTTGGGCGTAGTAAGACCTGGAGCAGCTTGAAGCTTGCTTGAAGCACGACATCAATGGCGGGTTTTGGCCTGCTACCTGAAATCAAGAAAAGGGGCCTTATGGCCACATCAAAACGCTCAGCAGGATTGCCATGGTACGACGAATGTGACGATGGCAATGGCGTGTTGCGCAAGTGGCTGTGGTGGCCGGACGGTGAAGGGAATGGTTGGTGACAGTGGGTCTGTTCGGGAAGGTGTTTGGGTGGGTGATGGAGCGAATGGAGTGAGGGGAAATGAGCGGGAAGGTGAATTGGAGGTTGTAGGGTGGTCGGCAAGGTGGATGGAGGTGCGTAGCGGTGACAACACCTCGCCGGAGGAGTCACCGGAGATGGAGGAGATGAAGGTGTTTAGTAGCATTGGTGGTCGGATTTGGGAAATAGAGAGAGGAAAAGAAAGTAAGAGAGATAGGGAACCTAAGAGTCTACTCTAAGGACGAAAAGGGGAAGGGATCCCACGCCGGTGTGGTTGACGGACGTGGGGAAGACGAACCTCCGTAGGAGAGACAGCGGCAAAGACAGGGAAAGGACGGCGATGGCTGGTATTGCATGACGTGGAGGATGGTGAGGAAGATGAATCCAGCACTGGTATTGTGGAAGGACGATGAGAGGAGTAGGAGAGAGACCATCGGAGCTTGCAGAGAATTGCGACCGAAGAGGAGAGAGGAAGAGGGGGAGTTCCGACCAAATTTCAAGCTTGAGAAATTCAGGGAGATCTGAGGGTCCTTATAAAGGGCTCTAAGGGGAGGTTAGGGCTTGGGAAGCCTTGGAAGGTTGCCGGACTTGGGAGATTTTTAGATACCCAAATCTCTCATGCGTTCACTTGAGAGATTGGGAAAGAATCAGAGCGTATGGACGGGTTCATACTGGAGAGAATTTCTTAGAGAATCTCCCTTCCAATTTTGGAAGGGATTCTCCAAGCAATCAAGGAGAAATCTCCTGTCAAAGGTTGTTGAAGTAGGTTTCCTCTGCGACAATGGTGTAGGGACCTAATTGTGAAGATGATGAAAAATTTAGGGGTTGTATGCAAGGGTTTTTGAAAGTTGGGGGTATAAATGTAATCAGACAGAACCTTTTTGCAAACTAGGTCAAGACAAGCTCATCTTGGGTCCAAATTTTGGTACAAACCTAATTTGGACCTAAGGAATCCAATGGTGAAGTTGGATTTTGGTTTTGACCATATTTGACTGGATAATTTATGTAAAAATCTAATTTAGCGCAAATATCTATTTGAGACTCCATTTTAGGTCAAGATGGGTTCTGACGGCCAATTTGAAGGTACTAAACCCTAGAGAATCTTTTTCTATGATTTTTAGAGAGTTTAGGTGAATTTTATCCTGACCAGAACCTTAGTTAATTAAGTGGATCTGTTTCTAGGGTTTCAAAAGTCATTTAATTCTCATAACACACACAAACCCTTTTCTATCTAATCCAACCCACTTGTTATCTTATTAAGATCATTTGACCTTTATTGAGCCTTTGAGAAAACCCATGGTTGTACTGCATTCATGATAAGCTAGTAAAATTACAATTTTACCCCTAGTTTCTTATTTTTCTCTTAGAATGGTTATGCAATGAATTATGACCTTTAGTTGGTTATGTAGGAGCATTTACTGACTCAATTGGGTCAAAATGAGCTAGTTATTTCTCATGATGGTGTTCCCATCATATCCCCATGCCTAGCTTTTGTTAGTTCCTTAGAAAAATTTCAAGGTGTTAACTTTGATTCAAGACCATAAAATCCTTTGATGCTTAAAACCTTTGTTGCGTGCTTCCTTTTATAGATTAGGTTAGAATGCCGATAGTAGGCCTAGAGGTACTCAAGTACCACCCAAGATCCAGACTCGACCAGCTTTAGCCTCAGTCTGCCGTGAAGGTTTCTAAGGCCCACAAGAACTATCCTAAGGTTTGTTGAACTCCGCAGTTAAAGCACCCGTGCTTGTAACATGTTTTAGCCTTAGTTCAGTTTGAAGTGCGTTTTTGTCAGAGAGAGACAGAGGAATTTTTCTTTATTTTTGGAGAGTTTTCTCTCCCTTTTCTTTTTATTTCTAGCTTCAGATTGGCTTTACAACACGGTCTGTATCGGATTCCTCGTCCCCATCATCAATCCTCGTAGGATCCCTGGGAATCGATGCTTTGAGATAGCATCTCCCATGGCAACCCCCAGAACCCTGGCTTTCGAGATTTTGATATAATCCCGCTCATGGCGTTCTGTAGCTAAATCTAGACCTTGGCAATCGACATTTCGGGATAATGCCGCCCATGGCATCTGAACCAGCATAGGGTGCTTACATGCCCCCGGTAGGATATGTAGATATCCTAGGAGACAAGCACCGAGGAGACGATATGTTATTGAGCATCTTTGAGGGGAATTTCCCACCTCTGCGCCGTGAACTCATCCAAATCAACTTGTGTTGATCAGCCGCTCCTAATCTAGGTGACTTTTTCAGAACAATTTAAACGCATTTGCGTGATTTTGATACTTAGGCGCACTGAACCAGACTGTGTGTGGATTGGGGTGCTTAGGTTACCGAGTCTCGCAAACTAGAGGTCAGTTGACGAGGCCGAATACTCCCTAAGCCTTAGACCTAATACTTAAGCTTCGCATTTTTCCTAACCTCTTGAGGACTATCCAGATCTTAGTGGGTAGTTGAATTTTTAAGCCTAGGGTTATAGCCCAGAAGGCCTAAAATCAGTGTTCCTACTAATCTCTTCTTTGTTTCATTAGCACTTTCTGCCCTTTATTTTCTTTCTCTTGATATAATCTAGAACTAAGTCAATTCCTTAATTTCTTACTAATAACTATTTCTTTTTCTTTTCTTTTCAACTTGTGCTCCTTTTTTGAAATTTTTAACTCCCCTTTTTCTCCTCAAAATTTGATATGCCATCAAAATTTCCTCTCCTCTCATATTTTTATTCTTTTTCAAGAATTTTTTATTTTTTTGCTATTTTTGGAATATGTGATTTTTTGTGAGAACCCTTCCGAACTTTGATTTTTTGTATGCTTGCACTTTACCACCTCCCCATGCCTAAGTTTTGCAATATCCTCATTGTAAATGGAGGGTGTGAAACAATTTTGGATTCAGGAATTAGAACAGGATTATCGGGGGGGCGAATGGGTCAGGAATGACTGTTGTGGATGATTTCAAACTCTAGCACGTGTACCAGCTGTGGGATCAACTGTTCTAAAATCGAACTTATGGTGCAATAGACGTGAAGTACAGAAGGATAGTTAGAGGGATCATGATTTTTTTGGAATGACAGGTTGCCTCCCGTAAAGCGCTAAATTCAACGCCTTCAGCTGAGTGGGAAATGGTATGGAGGAGTGGTCAAATCAAATGAGTTTTGCAAAATAAGCACCTTGATCAAAAGCCTGGTCGGTCCAACCAGGTGCTTGTTCAGATCAACAGGCTGATGATACAGCCCAAACCCAATCAATCTGGTGGGTTGATAAATGTAGATCAAGAGATGTGGAACCCACCATATACTTTGGAACTCGAAAGGGTATGGAAGTGTATAGCTAGGGTTTGGCTGAGTCAAATCAGCCTAATCAGAGTAGGGATCCTTAAATGAAAAAGAATCAGTGAAGGATGTTGGAACCCTATAGGAGTGATCAGAGAAGGATGGGGCATGATTTGTAGTTTGATCGATGTTTGAAACCCGATTTGAATGTGGAGGAGAATCATCTGCAAGCGGATCGAGAGGAGAATCAGAGTAGAAATTAAATCTGGTTGCGGGTCGGGGTTGAAAATGGGCTTGGGAAGGTTCTGCATATGTAGAGGAGGTGGCATCAATACGAATTGTGTGTGAGGGCTCATCTAAAAAAGAATTAAAGGTGGGTTCATTTAGAAAGTCCTCATAGTAGCCATCAAACTCAAAGGTAAATGCCTGCAGAGTGTTTATAGGATGAAAGAAATTGAAGTCAGGAAAAGATTCGAACTTTGGATTGTAGACACTCTTGGCAATTTCCATTTTTGATTCCTGAGTAAAAAGAAATGATTCCATCTCAATGGAACCTGAATTTAAATCAATCATCTTAGGATAAGGGACCTCAGAGTCAGTGTCGAAGAATGGATCATGTGTGCTGAGGTCGTAGATTGGCTCATAGTTGTTAGGAAACAATGGTTCTCCGAAATCATAGTAAGATTCGAAATCATTGGAGAAATTGTGAGAATCAAGTTCTGAATTTGATTCGAGATCAGAGGTTCCACCACAGAATAAATCACAAGATGTAGACTCAGCATCCTGACTTGGGTCTAGCCTATTCGTAGATTCCGAGCTTAAAAAGGTGTCCCTATTGGGTCTGGGCTCGGGTTTTTGGTTTATAGGGAAGACCCAATCAAAACCCTACTCTTCCAACTCCTCGATTTTTGTATCGTAGATTGGCGTGACTTCCGAAAAATCAATCTGTATTTCTGAGGATGTTGGAGAGGTACATTCATCAAATAAAGGCCCAGAATTATAATCCAAATTCAAACTTTGATTTTCGTCATATGGGACCTTGTAATTATCCCAAGAAGATTCAGATCCAGATTCTAGGCTAAGGATGTGGGTTGAATTACTAGAATCTAGGTCAAAATTGCCTTCGGGGGTTACCTTATCAGAGTAAGGGGCGGGATTTACACCCTCGAGAGGTTTTGATTTAATCTCATTATTACAGGAGTCTAGAAATTCTATGCTTGGCGACCAGGGTTTTGGTTTTCTAGGGCTGGCTCAAAATCGTGTTCTCCTGCAATTGGGACCTCCCAACTTATTTCAAGATCAGGTATATCATATTCCATCTGGGTTGGGAATCCACAACAACCTTGTGTCTCCAACCCGGGATTTAGGAAATCAGATGAATCCTTAGTATTGTTCCAAGATGTTTCACTGAATATTTGGGGAATGTACGGGTATTTTTGATTAATTATATGCTTTAATAATTTTATCATCTCCTTCCATTTTTCAAGATCATCTTTGTGTCTTTCCCAAAGTACAGTATTTGTCATGTATTGGAGATACTTAAAGTTATGTAATTTCTCTAACTCAATGTATCCTGTCATGAGAATATCCCGGGTGGACCCATTTGTTACTTGTGTTACAATTACTTGGGCACAGTTTATGATGAAGGTTGTTGTTGTCGATACATTAACCGGAATGTCTTCAATTGGTTTTGAGGTTTTGTAATCAATCTCATAAAATTTAAGAGCATCCTCAACCATTCTATCTTTCATGGATCTTTGAGATTTAGGTTTCTTCAATGATTTTCCTAAGTAACCAGGCTACATTTTTTAATCAGATGGTGGAATCAAGATGTAGAATCAAAATTCAAGTTTAGATCGAAATTGATTAGATTTGAAAAAGATTCCCAAGAAAATCTGTGTGTGCTCTAAATAGAAGGGATGAGGGACTGGATGTGATATTGACCCAATCAAGGCATCCAAAGATTTTGGATGACTATAGAGGTTCGGGGCGGATGATACCCCTGGATCAAAAAGTCGTCCACCTGAGAATTACCTGGGCAGCTAGGAAGGGAGAGTCCCGCAAAGACCCCTACATGGCAGAGCGCCCCCATGGGTTACAGGGTTTCTCCCACTGGACCTTCCTTATCACTAAGGATCTAGGTAGACCAGAATGGATAACTTGACCTCTTAAGTCTACTAGTTTTATGTCCTAATTTGTGCCTTTGTTTTTAATTGAATTAGCAGTTGATTTGACTTGTGACCTAATTTGGAGGTTGGTTGGCCTACAATGTAGTCCAACTTTACCTGACTGCCCTAAAGATGGCAGAATGAACTCTAGGTCAAGACCTAGAAATCACCCTGATTTGACTCCCAGGTTATTAGGTCCAAGGATTTTAGGGTTCAAGTGAATTTAGAGCCTGATTTTAGGGTTTTTCTTGATTAGATCTTTTCAATCAAGGGCTTGGGTAATACACAAATGCAGGTGGGTTTGTTATCTTTTACGCAGGCAAATGTGAACTAGCACTCCAAAATCCTAAAAATTGAAACCCTAATTGGTTCTATTTTCAAGTCCAATTTGATCTTCAAAAATGTTCTCCTTGGACTTTAAACAAGAAGTGCATAGTCTAAGAAGATTAGAAATTAAGCATAGTCCCTAATAAGCACAGGAAATTTGGGGTAAGATCTTTAAACAGAATCGCTTCAACTTCAATGAGATTTGAAAAAAAAATTTCGCAAATCAGGAAACTTGCCTTTTAAATGATAATTACTATGAAAAATAAGGCAGGTGATTCCTATTTGATTGTTTCCTTTTTGTCTTCCCAAGATTAGGAGGTTGATTAGGGAAGAATAGAGAAGTTACCTACCCTGGAGTGGTTGATTTTCTTGGAAGATCTCCTCGTGAAGAACCTTGAAAAATCATAATAAGGCAAATAGGGCAAGTCAGTGCTTAAATATAATCAAATGATGCAGAGAATAGCGGTGAATTGCGCATTGCTCCCCGGCAACGGCACCAAAATGTTTGTCACGCTAAATCGATGTTTAAAAATAATCATGTTGCAGTATAGCCGAACTCGTGAGTGGCTGTTGTGGCCGGACGGTGAAGGGAATGGTCGGTGAGAGTGGGTCTATTTGGGAAGGTGTTTGGGTGGATGATGGAGCGAATGGAGTGAGGGGAAATGAGAGAGAAGGTGCAGTGGAGGTTGTAGGGCAGTTGGCGAGGTGGATGGAGGTGGGTAGTGGTGGCAACACCTCACCAGAGGAGTCGCCAGAGATGGAGGAGATGAAGGTGTTTAGTAGTGTCGGTGGTCGAATTTTGGAAATAGAGAGAGGCGAAGAAAGTAAGAGAGATGGGGAACCTAAGAGTCTACTCTAAGGATGAAAAGGGGATGGGATCCCACGTCGGTGTGGTTGCTGGACGTGGGGAAGATGAACCTTCGTAGGAGAGACGGCAGTGAAGACGAGGAAAGGACGGCAACAGCAGGTATTGCATGACGCGGAGGACGGTGAGGAAGATGAATCCACCACTGGTATTGTGGAAGGACGATGAGAGGAGTCGGAGAGAGACCGTCGGAGCTTGCGGAGAATTGCAGCCGAAGAGGAGAGAGGAAGAGGGGGAGTTCTGACCGAATTTCAAGCTCAAGGAATTCAGGGAGATCTGTGGGTCCTTATAAAGGGCTCTAGGGGGCGGTTAGGGCTTGGGAAGCAAGCTTCCCAAGCTTGGAAGGTCACTGGACTTCAGAGCTTTTTAGATACCCAAATCTCGCATGCATTCGCATGAAAGATTGGGAAAGAATCAGAGCATATGGACAGATTCATACTGGAGAGAATTTCTTAGAGAATCTCCCTTCCAATTTTGGAAGGGATTCTCCAAGAAATTAAGGAGAAATCTCTTGTCAAAGGTCGCCAGAGTAGGTTTCCTACGCGATAATGGTAGAGGGACCTAATTGTGAAGATGATGAAGAAGTTAGGGGGCTGTATGCAAGGGTTTTTGAAAGTTGGGGGTATAAATGTAATCAGACAGGACCTTTTTGCAAACTAGGTCAAGACAAACTCATCTTGGGTTTAAATTTTGGTACAAACTTAATTTGGACCTAAGAAATCCAATGGTGAAGTTAGATTTTGGTTTTGACTACATTTAACTGGGTAATTTATGTAAAAACCTAATTTAGGGTAAATATCTGTTTGAGACTCCATTTTAGGTCAAGATGGGTTCTGATGGCCAATTTGAAGGTACTAAACCCTAGAGAATATTTTTCTATGATTTTTAGAGGGTTTAAGTGAATTTTATCCTGATCAGAACCTTAGTTAATTAAGTGGGTCTATTTTTAGGATTTCAAAAGTCATTTAATTCTCAGAACACACACAAACCCTTTTCTGTGTAATCCAACCCACTTGTTATCTTATTAGGACCATTTGACCTTTATTGAGCCCTTAAGAAAACCCGTGGTTGTACTGCATTCATGATAAGCTGATAAAATTATAGTTTTACTCCTAGTTTCTTATTTTTCTCTCAGAATGGTTATGCAATGAATTATGACCTTCAGTTGGTTATGTAGGAGCATTTACTGACTCAATTGGGTTAAAATGAGCTAGTTATGGCTCATGATGGTGTTCCTATCATGAGGTTCAATTCGTTACTTGGCTAATTTAAACCACTTTTAATCCAATTAGAGAGCTTCAAGCTCAATTTGGAACACCCCTTACCTGTCTAGGGTTTTACTATAATTAACCACTTCCCCACCTATTAGACCCCCAATTAGGTTATTGCCTAGGTCCAGAAACCCTAATTTCAAGCTAACAAGTAGACTTAATAAGGTATTTAACATTAGGTACCTATTACCTAACGTTAGGAGGCCACCCAACAGCTACCTAACGTTAAGTAACAATTACCTTACGTTAGGGCATGTTGCTGTAGCCAGATAGACTCGCCAACAATACCATCCAAGCCTCAAATTACACCCTTATCACCACCAAATCTCATGAAACATTAACCACCAATTCCCACACATATAAGGAGTAGATTGCACCCATCAAACCCCCTACAAAACCTTAAGGTGACCCTTAACTAGAAAAATTACACTACTACATATAAAACCTAGCCAAGGGTGAAAACACACATTCAACACTAATGATCTTAAGCACAAAACCAAACTCAACATCCATTACCTTCTTAATACCCTTCCTACACATAGGAAGTCAAAAGGAATGAAACAAGAAGTGGAAACCCTACCTCAAGAGTTGAAATCCCTCTCCCTTTCCTTCTTTTCATGCACAAGCAGCATCAACAACAACCACAGCAGTATTGATGGAGCAAGAGCTCCTCCGATGGCGGCGATGGTGACGGTGAGACAGCTGACTGATAGTTGGTGGAGGAGGAGGAAGTGTGGAGGAGCTCCACCGATGGGGAGAGGAGGGAAGGAAGCTTGAGGGGGTAGGTAATCAAATGGGATTTTGGTTAAATTTTAAAATTGCCTTAACATATATATGTAAGGGGTAGAAGATTTACACTCAAGCCCCTCCACCCTTAAACTCGGGTTTCAAGCAAGTCCCAAAAAAAGAAAAATTCATATAAGGAGCCCCTCGACTTCCACTTTTCTCACATTTCTTAATTTTAATTAGACATTTTAAGGGTTTCTCATTCCCTTAAACTTTTATTACACAACCAAAATAAGTTTTAAGTAGTTAGTTAGACACAAGAAAAATCTAAGCCCTTAGACCATACCCTCCTTAAAAGGATTTCATCCCCAAAATCATCTAAGGCAGTTAGGTCTAAGTACAAACAGTTACCAACAACATAAAGGCAACAACCAAAACCATCCCTAAGCCAGCACAAGACAAAAGAGAACCAAAGACGAGTGTCAAAGCAATAAAGCATTCATTACATACATCCAGCCATACCCATTACAACAAATTAAAGACCCTCCCTCAAAATACAAAAGAACACAAAAGGAGGGAGTTCACATCAAAATCCGTACATCAAAAACTAGAACTATCTTGAGCCTATCAACTGGGCTCAAACATAAAAATCATCATCCGTCGTAGGGGCAACCATCACCTTCTTCCCTTTATCCACAACAGGTCCTATGTCCTGGCTAACAAAAGGTGTAGCTTGCATCTCTCATGCATTCATCGTATCAACTCTCAGCCTAGCAGCATCTCTACCCTGAAGTCTTGTAGTCAAGGCTGCCACTTGTCCCTTCATGGGACAATCCCAATTCAAATGCTCAAGTCTCCTGCACTTGAAACACAGTTTTGAAGCATTGCATGGTTCGGAATGATCCTTCCCACAGTTGGCAAAACCTCTCTTCTTAGAAAGCTGACTCGTAGCATATGGGATGCTATCCATTCCAAAACTTTGTACTTGTCCTACAAGCTTTTGCTCCTCCATCAGAAAGTTCGTCGTCATCGGGTTGTATCGCTGAGATTGACGGTTACTCCTGTGCATAGGTCCTCCTGACTCTAGGAGTGATTGTTGGGTCTATTCACATTGCTGGATTGTTGTCATTGCCCTCTTGACTGCCATAGCTCACTCAACTATTTTGGTCAAACCAATCGTCGACATCGTAGCTAACTGCATCCTCAAATCATCCCTCAGACCTCAAGTGAATTCTAGACTTGTTTCTTTTCATTCATAAATACCTTCCTAGCAAAACATAGTAATTCCATGAACTTAACCCTGTACTCTGTTATCGTCATCTTGCCCTACTGGAGATTCATAAACTCCTCTTGTTTCTTAGCCTTCCACTCTTGCGGATAGAACTAATCATTAAACAACTTTGGAAACTTGCCCAAGTCACTGGTGATGGCTCAAAAACCTGCACTGTAGCCCACCATCGCTCTGCAATACCCTCAAGATGGAATGTAGCTAACTGCACCTTGTGTTCTCCTCCTATCTAGAGAGCACCAAAAATCTTCTCAATCTTCAGGATCCAATCCTCTACTGTAGATGGATCACCAACTCCAAAAAAGTAGGTGCCTTCAGCTTTTGAAATTGTTTGAACTCTACGCTCTTCGTTACTGTTGAGGAATCTGGTTGGTCCTGACCGCTTCCACCCTCAAGTGGGGGATTGTCCTGTCCTCCACCACTTCCACTAGCTCCATTTCTTCCTGTAGTCACTCCTATTCTATTCATGGCCTCCAGTAGGCCCTGCATTGTCCCCTGCATCTATCTCATTATACCCTGCAGCTAACTTATAGTTGCAGCAGGATTGTGGGGTTTTGCTTACCAACCTAGGTGTGCTTTCTTATTGGAGGCATACTACAACACATCAAAAAAACCAAAAGTGCCATCATAGCTTGACCACAATTAGGATTTAGTCGCAACCCCCTATTAGCCATAGTGTACACACTTCCTGTGAAGTGCATGCTCTGATACCACCAATTCTTGTCGTGCTGTAAAACCCAGGACCCTAATTGAAGGTTAAGGTTTCGAGGGTGGAAACAGGAAAAAGGTGCTGGTTTATTTAATTCAGGTTGCATTAACAATGTTGAGCTACTACAGCATTCCATTAATCATCAAAATGGAAAAGCACGGTAGGTATGGCACAATTTAAATAGAAAATAACCATAACTAAAGCTTAAATGTTACCTATTCAATAGTGTGCAGCGAATCCTACACTACATTGAAATCCCACGAGTTGATGACACATGACAACACCTGAAGTTAGGTTACAAAGTAGAGATGAGCCAATCGGCTCAGTAGGCAACAAATAACTACTTTAATCCAATAAAAATAAGGCAG
Organism: Thalassia testudinum; assembly: GCA_037157565.1. Classification (NCBI taxonomy): domain Eukaryota; kingdom Viridiplantae; phylum Streptophyta; class Magnoliopsida; order Alismatales; family Hydrocharitaceae; genus Thalassia; species Thalassia testudinum. Next base: position 8,236,306 of record JAZHRO010000058.1, on the reverse strand, counting down.
TGTATAGTTTTACTAATCGGCTAGATCCCTAGCCTAACATAGAACCCCAGGTTTCAATCCTAACCCAGATCAACCCGACCAACCATCGTGGTCCTAGCCCACTAATCAGATTTGCTTGATTAAAGCCACATGTTCTAACGCAACTATCCTAATGATCCAAGATCCTGTTACCTACTACTCTGATCCTTGGAGTGACTAAATCAACCCTTCATACTGAAGGAGATCTCGATGCACCTTCTCCAATGGTACACTCATACCAGAGCCCCTCCTTGGCCTTCGGAGAGATTAAAGAACTCATATCAACCAAATAAAGGATACCTGTTCTGGGTGCCGAAACGTTGATTATACTCAGAGTCCCTAGAAACTATTCCACTAAAGACATTCCTATGTACTTGGTCCAAAAGATTTGGTGGGAGCAACTTCCCGTTGCCTGTGATCCTTGGAAGCTATTCCACTCAGAATCACATGTTTTCCTGATGCCAGAATCCCTGGAAACTATCCCACACAAGATCCCTTGCATTGTTGCATGAGATCCTTGGAAAGCTATCCCACTCAAGATTCCACACCTTCTCACTCGTCCGGATCTCTTGAAACTATTCCACTCAAGATTCACACAATCCCCGTCACCCAAGAATCCCTTGAAACTATTCCACTCAGGATCCCTCAAGTCACGGACCTAAGACCCCTAGAAACTATTCCAGTCGAGATCTTAAGGCACCTCTCATTGACTCAAACTCAAGACACCTCCCAGTGCCTCATCTCCATGACGGCACCTGGCAATACCTCAACCAAGGACTATTCTCATTCCTAGGTTGAACTGCAGTAGCCTCAAGTCACCAAACTCCTGGGTTTCTAACTTACAACAGTGAACTCACTATCCACAAAGCCCTGGTGTCGCACCCAATGAGCTCACCTATCTGACCTAATCATTCCTAATTACTTTTTCCCCTGATTGGTACTGGATCAGGAAATCCTAAGGACCTATTGGATCACCTGGGATCTTATCAAAGACCTTAGGATCCAAGGATCTCCTTTATTAGACTCAGTCTGAGTCATTGATGTCATCATGTGAGGTTTAATTTGTTACTTAGTTAATTTAAACCACTTTTAATCCAATTAGAGAGCTTCATGCTCAATTAGGAACACCCTTAACTTGTCTAGAATTTTATTGTAATTAACCACTTCCCCGCCTAGTAGGGAACCTATTAGACCCACAATTAGGTTATATTCTAGGTCCTATCACTCCTTAGGTTCCATAAGTCCAGAAACCCTAATTTCAAGCTAACAAGTAGACTCAACAGGGTACCTAATGTTAGGAGGCCACCCAGCAGCCACCTAACGTTAAGTAACAATTACCTAACGTCAGGTCATGCTGCTGCAGCCGGACAAACCCGCCAACAACACTATCCAAGCCTCAAATCACACCCTTATCACCACAAAATCTCATGAAACATTAACCACCAATTCCTATACAAGGAGTAGACTGCACCCATCAAACCCCCTATAAAACCTTAAGGTGACCCTTAACTAGAAATATTACACTACCACATATGAAACCCAGCCAAGGGTGAAAACACACATTCAACACCAAAGATCTTAAGCATAAAACCAAACTCAACATCCATTACCTTCTTAATACCCTTCCTACACATAGGAAATCAAAAGGAATAAAACAAGAAGTGGAAACCCTACCTCAAGAGTTGAAATACCTCTCCCTTTCCTTCTTTTCATGCACAAGCAGCAACAACAACAGCCACAGTAGTAATGACGGTGGTAGCAGCTCCTCTGGCGGTGGTAGCGACGACGGTGAGATGGCTGACCGGCAGTGGGTGGAGGAGGAGGAAATGTGGAGGAGCTCCACTAATGGGGAGAGGAGGGAAGGAAGCTTGTGGGGGAAAGCAATCAAATGAGATTTTGGTTAAATTTTAAAATTGCCTTAACATATATATAAGGGGTAGAAGGTTTAGACTCAAGCCCTTCCACCCTTAAACTTGGGTTCCAAGAAAGTCCCAAAAAAAAAAAAAAGATTCATATAAGGAGCCCCTCAACTTCCACTTCTTACACATTTCTTAATTCTAATTAGACATTTTAAGGGTTTCTCATTCCCTTAAACTTTGATTACACAACCAAATTAAGTTTTAAGTAGCTAATTAAACATAAGAAAAATCCAAGCCCTTACAAATGACATGTAGATGAAATGAGAAATGCATCTCATTAATATTAAATAAATGGTGGAATATCAATTTCTGCCTACCACTCACCCATATCCAATTTAATTATAAGGCTACGAAATCAAGTCATTCACATTTAGCCCCTCACTCTAAAATGTTTTGATAATCCATTCATTCCTTTCCCAGTTTTTGAGAGCCTAACACTCAATCACTCCTTGATTCCAACACATAAGCTTAGTTAAAGGTTTGACTAACTCTGAAAACATCATTAAAATTTCAAACTCTTACAATCAAGGCTATCGTAAGAAAACTCTTGCGAGGTTAAAACTTTCGCTATCAATTTCAATCTCTAGAACCCATCTCCCAATGTTTAATTAATCCATTCTAATCTCTAAGTCAAGTTAGACTAGTGGTTTGATTTTGTCTATCTAGCAATCAAATTATATTACGTATTAGTCTCTTTCTACCTAGTATAGAACTTTACCTACTGATTAAACTTTATCTAAGTTCCAAATAATACAAGATGGGAACACCATCGTGAGCCCTAACTAGCTCATTTTGACCTAATGAAGAGAACAAAAGCTCCTACATAACCAACTGAAGGTCCTACTTCACTGTATAACCTTTCTGAAGGAAGAGTAAGAAACAAGGGGTAAAACTGTAATTTGACCATTGCAGTACAACAACAGGTTTTCTCAAGAGCTAAACACAAGTCAAATGGTCTTAACAAGATAATAAGTGGGTTGAATCAGATAGAAAAGGGTTCGTGTGAATTCTGGGAATTAAATGACTTCTCATAACCCTAAAATAGATCTACTTGATTAAACAAGGTTCTGGTCAGGATAAAATTAACTTAAACCCTCTAAAAATCATAGAAAAATATTCTCTACGATTTAGAACTTTCACATTGGCCATTGGAATCCATTTTGACCTAGAATAGGGCCTTAGACAAACATTTGCCATAAATTGGGTTTTTACTTAAATTACCTAAACAAACGTGGTCAAACCCAAAATCCAACTTCACCATTGGATTCCTTAGGTCCAAATTAGGTTTGTACCAAAATTTGGACCTAAGGGGAACTCATCTTGACCCACTTTGCAAATAAGTCCAACCTGATTACATTTCTGCCCTATCTTTCGAAAACCCTTGCATTTAGCCCCTAGCTTTCTTATCGTTCTTTGCAAGTAGGCCCCTCCACCATTATAGCGGAGGAATCCTACTTCGGCGAACTTTAGAAGGCGATTCCTCCTTGATTTCTTAGAGAATCCCTCCCAAAATTGGAAGGGAGATTCTCTGAGTAATTTTCTCCAGTCTGAACCCATCACTGAGCCCTAATTTGTACCCAATCTCTCATGCGAACGCATGAGATATTTGGGTATTTTTGAAGCTTCCAACTCCAGCGGACATACCTTGCTTGGAAGCTTGGCTTCCAAGCACAAATCCTTGACCAGAGGACTATTTAAGTAACCCCTGATCCAGCTGCATCTCAGCTTGGAATTGGGTCGGTTCCCCCTCAATTCTTCTCTCCTTGCCTGCCACAACACCTCTGCAAGCTCTGGCGGTTCCTCCCTCTCTCTCTCATCACCCAACCACAATACTAGTGGCTGGGTTGCCTTCCTCTCATTCATCCGTGTCAGCCATACCAGCCTTGACGTTGCCTCAGCCCTCATCTTCCCCACCGCCTGATCTACGGAGATCTTTGTCTCCGGTGTCGGCCGTACCAGCCCAGACACCTCTCCTGTCTCCTTTGTCCTTAGTTTAGGTCTGTTAGCTTCCCTCTCCCTTCTACTCCCATTCCTTCTCTTTATTTCTCAAAAACACCCCTCGATGCCACCGATCACCATCACCTTCTCCACCTCCGGCGAACCCTCCGGTGAGGCACCCTTGTCGCTCTGCACCTCCACCTACCTCACCAACCACCCTACAACCTCTGCCTCGACTCATTGATCACAATCCCCCACTTCATTCACTCCATTAGCCGCCTTAACATCACCCCAAACACACCCACTCACATGGCCACAGAGAACCCTAAACACGCCACCACAGCCATTCCCACGCCACGTCAACCACTGCCACATATTCGCCGTGCCTTGGCGAAGTTCCCTGAGCATTTTAACGTGACCGCAAGGCCGTGCTCATGATTTCAGGTTCAGGCACACCGATCGCCATGGATGAAGAAGCTTGAAGCTGCTTGATGCGCTCCAGGTGCTGCTGCTCCTGGCGCGAGTCCTAGGAGGTGCGGATTTGAGGCACGAATGCACTCAGGTCCCAATTGGAGTCAATAGCCCACGCAGCCACACCAATTGAGCCACACATCTCTGCTGCGGCACGCGCAAGGGAGGTAGGACATTTAGTCCCATCTAGGAACTGGATGAACAAACGTAGCTACATAAAAGGAATTTCTACATTAGCCTTGTCGCCTCCTACTCACGGGGTGAGGTCCCTCTCTCTCCCTCTCATGGCCTCATTCGTGGCACTGCCCACGCAGACCTGGCCACGACCCATTTACCCGACCGACTCACTCCTCGCTCACCACCCACGCCGGTGAGACTGGACCTGCGTCTCCGTTAGGTCCGATTACCCGACCCGGATGTGGCTTTGGGAGAGCGAACCAAAATAGAGAAGAGAGAAGAGAGGAACGCTACGTAGGGGAAGGGGGGTTTTGCCTTGGAAAGCTTCGCTCCACACTTAGCCAAATACAGAGAAGAAGAGAAGGTCAGGCAGCAAAGAAGAAAGAAGGAAGGAGGAAGAAAGCTAAAGGAAGGAGAAAGGCAAGAGAAGAAGGAAGAAGCCAAGGCAGCGAAGAAGAAAGAAGAAGGTAGAAGCTGAGGTTCTCAAGGTAAAGGAAGAAGCCAAAGAAGGAAGGAAGAAGAAGCCAAGGAAGAGAAAGAAGATAGAGAAGGTAAAGAAAAGAGAAGACAAAGAGAAGAAGGAGCGAACGATAGAGAAAGAAAGGAAGGAGAAGCTAGAGAAGAAAGAGAAGAAGAGAGATTGCAAGAGAAATCAGAGAAAGAAAGCAAAGAAAGAAGAAGGAAAAATAGGAAGAAAGCACTATAGAACATCACTTTTAAGACGTCTGATTTTATAATCAAACGTCCAATTCTTATAAGCTCTCCACTATTTTATTTACAATTCTTTTTATGCTTCATATACTCTTGCTTTACATTTCTAATTAGATTTTGAGTGGTATTATGTGTTCAATTTACATTTATTTTTGAGATTAGTGCACGAATTCCATTTGCTCCCTATGTTCGACGTCGGACTTCGAATTCGAGTAATAAATTATATTTGTTTTGAACGCTTTTTCAGCTGTACTACAATGCAACATTCTTAAAACCCGATCAAGCGAGACAAAACATTTTGGCATCGTTGCCGGGGAGCAACACGCAATTCACCACTAGTCTGCATTATTTAATTATATTTCAGTACTAACTTGCCCTATTTGCTTTATTGTGATTGTGTGAGGTACTTTACGAGGAGATCTTCCACGCAAATCAACCATGCCAGGGCAGGTAACTTCTCTATTCTTCCCTAATCAACCTCCTAATCTTGGGAAGATAAAAAGGAAACAAATAATTAGGAATCACCTACCATATTTTTCATAGTAATCATCATTTAAAGGGCAAGTTTCCTGATTTGCGAAATTTTCAAATCCTATTGAAGTTGAAGCAATTCTATTTAGAGATCCTACCCCAAAATTCCTGTACCTACTAAAGATTACGCTTAATTTCTAATCTTCTTGGACTATGCACTTCTTGTTTGAAGTCCAAGGAGAACATTCTCGAAAAATCAAAGTGGACTTGGAAATAAAGCCAAATTAGGGTTTCTATATTAGGGTTTTGGAGTGCTAGTTCACACTTGCCTGCATAAAAGGAAACAAATCCGCCCGCATTTGTGTGCTACCCAAGCCCTTGATTAAAAAGATCTAATCAAGAAAATCCATAAAATCAGACTCTAAACTCACTTGAACATAAAAATACTTGGCCCTAATAACCTGGGAGTCAAATCAGGGTGATTTCTAGGTCTTGACCTAGAGTCATTCTGCCATCTTTAGGGCAGGTCAGGTGAAGTTGGACTACATTGTAGGCCAACCAACCTCTAAATTAGGTCACAAGTCAAAACAACTGCTAATTCAAGTGAAATCAAAGGCACAAACTAGGACATAAAATTGGTAGACTTAAGAGGTCAAGTTATCCATTCTGGTCTACCTGGACCCTCAGTGACAAGTGAGGTCGGGTGGGGGAAACCCTGTAACCCGTGGGGGCACTCTACCGTGTAGGGGTCTTTGAGGGACTCCCCCTCTTTGGCTACATAGGTAATTCTCAGGTGGATGACTTTCTGATCTAGGGGTATCATCTGCCCCAAACCTCCATAGTCATCCAAACATCTTTGGGTGCCTTGATTGGGTCAACATCACATCCAGTCCCTCATCCCTTCTATTTAGAGCACGCACATAGATTTCCTTTAGGAATCTCTATTCCGATCAAATCACTTCATTCTAAGACTTGAACTTTGATTCTACATCTTGACTCCACCATCTGATTCAAATATGTAGCCTGGGTACTTAGGAAGACCATTCAAGAAACCTAAATCACAAAGAACCATGAGAGATAGAATGATTGAGGATGCCCTTGAATTTTATGAGATTGAATACAAAACCTCAAAACCAGTAGAAGACATTTAGGTTAATGTACCGACAACAACAACCTTCATCATAAACTGTGCTCAATTGTTATTAACAGAAGCAACAAAGGGATCAACCCGAGACATTCTCATAACAGGATACATCGAGATAGAAAAATTGCATAACTTTGAATATCTCCAATGTATAATAAATTCTGTACTTTGGGAAAAACACCAAGATGATCTTGAAAAACGAGAAGAGAAGATGAAATTGTTGAAAAAAATTATCAATCAGAAATACCCGTACATGCCCCAAACAGTTAATGAAACATCTTGGAATAATATTGAGGATCAACATGACTTCCCAAATCCCGGGTTTGAGGCACAAGGTTGCTATGGATTCCTAACCCAGATGGAATACGACATGCCTGATCTTGAATTAGGTTGGGAAGTCCCAATTGCAGAAGAACATGATTTTGAGCCAGCCATAGAAAACCAAAATCCTGGTTCACCAATCATAGAATTCTGAGACTCTTGTAATGATGAGATTAAAACAGAACCTCTCGAGGGGGTAAATCCCACCCCTTATTCTGATAAGGTGACCCTCGAAGGCAATTTTGACCTAGATTCTAGTAATTCAACCTACACCCTCAGCCTAGAATCTGGATCTGAAACTTATTGGAAAGATTACAAGGCCCCATATGACAAAGATCAAAGTTTAAATTGGGATTATGATTTTGGGCCTTTGCTTGGTGAATGTCCCTCTCCAACACCTTAGAGATACAGATTGATTTTTCGGAAGTCACGCCAATCATGATACAGAAATCGAGGAGTTGGAAGAGTGGGGTTTTGATTGGGTCTTCCACATAAGCCTAGAACTCGAGCCTAGACCAAATAAGGACACCACTTTGAGCTCAAAATCGAAGAATAGGCTATACCCAAGTCAGGTTGCTAAGTCTACATCTTTTGATGGTGGAACCTCTGATCTTGAATCTCATTCAGAACTTGATTCTCGCAATTTCTCCGACAATTCGAATCTTACCATGATTTCGGAGAACCATTGTTTCCTGACTACGGTGAGCCAATCTACGACCTCAGCTCACATGATTCATTCTTCGACTTCAACTCTGAGGTCCCTGATCCTGAGATCACTGATTTAAATTCAGGTTCCATTGAGATGGAATCATTTCTTTTCAATCCTCAGGAATCAAAATCAGAAAGTGCCAAGAGTGACTACAGCCCGGAATTCGAATCTTTTCTTGACCTAGATTTTCTTCATCCAATAAACACTATTCAGGCATTCACTTTTGAATTTGATGGCTACTATGAGGACTCTCTAAATGAACCCCCTGTAATTCCTTTTTAGATGAGCCCTCATATACAATTCTTATTGATGCCACCTCCTCTACATATACAAAACCCATCCAAACCCGCTTTCAACCCCGAACCGCAACCAGCCTCAATTTTTATTCTGATTCCCCTCTTACTGAGCCGATTGCAGACGATTCGCCTCCACATCTTTATCGAGTTTCGGACATTGATCAGATTGCAAATCATGCTCCATCATTCTCTGATCACTCCTGTAGGGTTTTCGCATCATCCATTGATTATTTTAAGGATCCCTACTCTGATCAAGCTGATTCGACTCAGCCAAACCCTGGATTCACACTTCCACACCATTCCGAGCTCCATAGTATATGGTGGGTTCTGCATCACTTGATCTACACTTATCAACTCACTAGATTGATTGGGTTTGGGCTGCATCATCAACCTGTTGTTCTGAACAAGCACCTGGTTGGACCAACCAGGCTTTTGATCAAGGTGCTTGTTTTACAAAACTCAGCTGATTTAACCACTCCATCTCCATACCATTTCCCACTCGGCTGAAGGTGTTGAATACAGTGCTTAACGGGAGGCAACCCGTCATTCCAAAAAATCCTAAGATCCTTCTGATTATCCTTTTGGACTTCACGACTATTGTACCCTGAGTTTGATTTTTAGAACAGTCGATCCCACCTCTGGTACATGTGCCAGAGCTTGAAATTGTCCACAATAGTCATTCCCGACCTATTTGCCTACCTGATAAGCCTATTCTAAAACTCCTGAACCCAAACCTATTTTACACCCTCCGTTTACAATGAGGACATTGCAAAACTTAGGCATAGGGGGGTGGTAAAGTGCAAACATACAGAAATCAAAATTCAGAAGGGTTCTCACAAAAAAATCACATATTCCAAAAATACCAAAAAAATAGAAAATTATGAAAAAGAATAAGAAAAAATGGAGGAGAAAATAAAATTTTGAGGCCATGCAAATTTTAAGGAGAAAAAGGGGGAAAGTGAAAAATGTCAAAAAGGAGCACAAGTTGAAAAAGAAAAGAGATAGTCATTCAGAAGAAATTAAGGGATTAACTGAGTTCTAGACCATATCAAGAAAAAGAAAATGAAAGAAAAAAGTGTTAATGAAACACAGAAGAAATTAGTAGGAACGCTGATCTTAGGCCTCTTGGGCTATACTCCTAGGCTTAAAAATTCAAGTATCCACTAAGATCTGGATAGTCCTCAAGAGGTTGGGGAAAATGCGAAGCTTAAGTATTAGGTCTAAGGCTTAGGGAGTATTCGGCCTCGTTAACTGGTCTCTTGTTTGCAGGACTCGATAACCTAAGCACCCCAATCCACACACAGTCTGGTTCAGTACGCATAAGTATCAAAATCACACAAATGTGTTTAAACTATTCTGAAAAAGTCACCTAGGTTAGGAGCGACCGATCAACATAAGTTGATTTGGATGAGTTCTCGGCATGGAGAGGTGGGAAATTCCTCTCGAAGATGCGCAATAACATGTCGTCTCCTCGGTGCTTGTCTCCTAGGATATCTACATATCCTACCGGAGGCATGTAAGCATCTTGCACTGGTTCAGATGCCATAGGCGGCATTATCACGAAATGTCGATTGCCAAGGTCTGGATTCAGCTACAGAACGCCATGGGCGGGATTATCTCGAAATCTCGAAAGCCAGGGTTTTGGGGGTTGCCATGGGCGGTGCTATCTCGAAGCATCGATTGCCATGGACCCTTCGAGGATTGATGATGGGGACTAGGAATCCGATATAGACTGTGTTGAGAAGCCAATCCGAAGCTAGAAATAAAAAGAAAAGAGAGAGAAAACTCTCCAAATAAAGAAAATCCCTCTATCTCTCTCTTACAAAAATGCACTGCAAACTGAACCAAGGCTAAAATATGTTACAAGCACAGGTGCTTTAACCGCGAAGTCTAACGAACCTTAGGATAGTTCCTGTGGGCCTTAAAAACCTTCGCAGCGGACTGAGGCTAAAGCTGGTCAAGTCCTGATCTTGGTTGGCACTGGAGTACCTCTAGGCCTACTATTGGCATTCTAACCTAATCTACAGAAAAAAAAGCACACATCATAGTTTTTGAACATCAAAGGAACTCATGGTCTAGAATCAAAGTTAAAACCTTAAGATTTTGCTAAGGGACTAGCAAAAGCTAGGTATGGGGGTATGATGGGAACACCATAATGAGTCCTAACTAGCTCATTTTGACCTAATGAAGAGAACAAAAGCTCCTACATAACCAACTGGAGGTCCTAATTCACTACATAACCTTTCTGAAAGAAGAGCAAGAAACAAGGGGTAAAATTATAATTTTACCATTACAGTACAACAACAGGTTTTCTCAAGGGCTAAAATAAGTCAAATGGTCTTAACAAGATAATAAGTGGGTTGAATCAGACGGAAAAGGGTTCGTGTGAATTCTGGGAATTAAATGACTTCTTGTAATCCTAAAATAGACCCACTTTATTAAACAAGGTTCTGTTCAGGATAAAATTTATCTAAATCCTCTAAAAATCATAGAAAAATATTCTTTAGGGTTTAGAACTTTCAAATTGGCTATTGGAACCCATTTTGACCTAGAATGGGGTCTCAGACAAACATTTACCCTGAATTGGGTTTCTACATAAATTACCTAGACACGTAGTCAAACCCAAAATCTAAATTCACCATTGGATTCTTTAGGTCCAAATTAGGTTTTTACCAAAATTTGGACCTAAGGGGAACTCATCTTGACCCACTTTGCAAATAAGTCCAACCTGATTACATTTCTGCCCCTATCTTTCAAAAACCCTTGCATTTGGCCCCCTAACTTTCTTATCGTCCTTTGCAAGTAGGCCCCTCCACCATTATAGGGGAGGAATCCTACTTTGACGTTTAGAAGGAGATTCCTCCTTGATTGCTTAGAGAATCCCTCCCAAAATTGGAAGGGAGATTCTCTGAGTAATCTCCTCCAGTCTGAACCCATCACTGAGCCCTAATTTGTACCCAATCTCTCATGGGAACGCATGAGAGATTTGGGTCTTTTTGAAGCTTCCAACTCTAGCGGACATACCTTGCTTGGAAGCTTGGCTTCTAAGCACAAATCCTTCCCCAGAGGACTATTTAGGCAACCCCTGATCCAACCACATCTCCTCAGCTTGGGATTGGGCCGGTTTCCCCTCAATTCTTCTCTCCTCGCCGGCCACAACACCTCCGCAAGCTTCGGTGGTTCCTCCCTCTCTCTCTCGTCGCCCAACCACAATACCAATGGTTGGGTTGCCTTCCTCTCATTCATCCGCGTCAACCATACCAGCCCTGATGCCGCCTCTGCCCTCGTCTTCGCTGCCACCTCATCTATGGAGATCTTCGCCTCCGGCATCGGTCGTACCAGCCCAGACGACTCTCCTGTCTCCTTTGTCCTTAGTTTAGATTTGTTAGCTTCCCTCTCCCTTCTACTCCCGTTCCCCCTCTTTATTTCTCAAAAACACCCCTCGATGCCACCGATCACCATCACCTTCTCCACCTCTGGTGAGGTGCCCCCATCGCTCTGCACCTCCACCCGCCTCGCCAACCACAGTCGTTCCCACTCCACGCCGACCACCGCCACATATTCGCTGTGCCTTCGCGAAGTTCCCTGAGCATTTTAACATGGCCGCAAGGCCGTGCTCATGATTTCAAGTTCAGGCACACCGGCCGCCATTGATGAAGAAGCTTGAAGTTGCTTGATGCGCTCCAGGTGTTGCTGCTCTAGGCGCGAGTCCTAAGAGGTGCGGATTTGAGGCACGAATGCACTTAGGTCCCCAATTGGAGCCAACAACCCACACAGCCTCGCCAATTGAGCCACACATCTCTGTTGCGGCGTGCGCAAGGGAGGTGGGACATTTAGTCCCATCTCGGAACTGGATGAACGAATGTAGCTACATAAAAGGAATTTCTACATTAGCCTTGTCGCCTCCTACTCACAGGGTGAGGTCCCTCTCTCTCCCTCTCATGGCCTCATTCGTGGCACTGCCCACGCAGACCTGGCCACGACCCATTTACCCGACCGACTCACTCCTCGCTCACCACCCACGCCGGTGAGACTGGACCTGCGTCTCCGTTAGGTCCGATTACCCGACCCGGATGTGGCTTTGGGAGAGCGAACCAAAATAGAGAAGAGAGAAGAGAGGAACGCTACGTAGGGGAAGGGGGGTTTTGCCTTGGAAAGCTTCGCTCCACACTTAGCCAAATACAGAGAAGAAGAGAAGGTCAGGCAGCAAAGAAGAAAGAAGGAAGGAGGAAGAAAGCTAAAGGAAGGAGAAAGGCAAGAGAAGAAGGAAGAAGCCAAGGCAGCGAAGAAGAAAGAAGAAGGTAGAAGCTGAGGTTCTCAAGGTAAAGGAAGAAGCCAAAGAAGGAAGGAAGAAGAAGCCAAGGAAGAGAAAGAAGATAGAGAAGGTAAAGAAAAGAGAAGACAAAGAGAAGAAGGAGCGAACGATAGAGAAAGAAAGGAAGGAGAAGCTAGAGAAGAAAGAGAAGAAGAGAGATTGCAAGAGAAATCAGAGAAAGAAAGCAAAGAAAGAAGAAGGAAAAATAGGAAGAAAGCACTATAGCACATCACTTTTAAGACGTCTGATTTTATAATCAAACGTCCAATTCTTATAAGCTCTCCACTATTTTATTTACAATTCTTTTTATGCTTCATATACTCTTGCTTTACATTTCTAATTAGATTTTGAGTGGTATTATGTGTTCAATTTACATTTATTTTTGAGATTAGTGCACGAATTCCATTTGCTCCCTATGTTCGACGTCGGACTTCGAATTCGAGTAATAAATTATATTTGTTTTGAACGCTTTTTCAGCTGTACTACAATGCAACATTCTTAAAACCCGATCAAGCGAGACAAAACAATACCCTTTCAACTCTATGTCTAACATTGTCTATCAAAATTCAGACTTTCTTTGTTATTTTTCAAAATCTATTTGAGTCCATTTAGAATTGGATACTTTCAATTGACCTTTTAGACACCATCCATTATAAGGTAAGATATTACTCGTATTCAAATTAGTTTAACACATAACAACATCAATCAATACAGATAGCCTCATTCTAAATCTATGATAAATGATAGATCATTCTACTTAATGAGGGTAATAAACCCATTTATGTTCTACCCCTACCCAAGATAAACTAGTTAGGCAAGATCATTAAGTAGAAGGACCTCATTTTGGCTGAGACTAGTAACCTTCGATCTCATGTAATAGCTCACTTTATTTGGTCCTTGCTTAAAAGAGTTTGTGACACTAGCCTAATGTGGCTACTCAAATTGAGATTACCTCCAAGAAAAGTCTCCTTCAAGGAAATAAGAGCTTAAGGGTCCAATGCCACCTTTCCAAAACTTGTTGGGAAGATAGAATTAAGGCTTAATAGATTGGAGGGTTTAGCTAAAGGGCTTCCTAAATAAATGTTTCCACACATTCTTATAGAAGTCTTAACACTTTTATTTTAGGGAATTTATTTTCTTATCATTGCTCATTAACCAAAGTGGATTCCATATGAGGAGCCAACGCAATTAATGAAAGTAAAAGAATGGTCTCCTAGTGTCAAGTTAGACAACTAGCAACATTTTGAGGTACATTTTTAGAACCAATCTTTGAAAAATAGCCAATTTAGAGGTAGATTGAGCTTAGTTAAAGAGGAATCAACTATCTAGACTAAAGAGACTCACTTTACTCCCATGAATGTTTGAAAAATTGCTCCAACATAATTATATTCCCTTTACCTGATGGGGTTAAGCTCATCTTGGAAAACAAATAGCCATTTTAAGTGTTGAGTCACAATACCAACTATTATCTTCTTAGGAACATGTCCAACAATACTCCAAAAAAAAAATGCACAGCGATGACAATCTTCCTAGAAAAGCAACAAAACCCTATTGATAAATAAACTCTTTTCCTGCTTGACTATAGAAGAGTAAGGAGGGTAAAGGGGCCAATCTTCTGTAATCCTACCTTATTTATGAGAATATGCATGCTTGAAAGCTCTAGAACTATCGTTATATACTTATATATTTAAAGTTAGACATCTACAAAAATATACACCGTTCCCATGGTGAAACCTAGCTAGAAGTTTATGCCTTTGTGCAATATTGACTCTCTATTCATCTCTCCATTTGCTACTGAAGCCAACTTAACCAAACCCATGGAGTTTCTAGGTCCCATCTTATGTACTAATCATTATAGTTTATTGGATTTCCCTACATCTTAAAGAAGAGATAGAGGAATCGAATAACCTATAATAATTAGGACATTATTAATTATATAAAGTGATTGATTAATCATGCAAGAATCGCTTCAATGAAAATCCCGAGGTCAATAGAATCACCATGCACACCACCAATTCCAACACAACCTAGAAGTAGCTACATCTTTTTTTTTGAGTAAAAGGTAAATCTTACTCAAATTTAACGGCCTTTGGTCAGTACATCAGGGATGTACAACAGGATAGAATAGTACAAGAGAAAGCCCACATTCGAGCAAAAAATTAGTTAATAAAGATAGCCATATCAGAGCTAATAGCAACAAGTAGTTGTGGGATGAAATTCCTCTCCTGCGAATGCAAGTACCCATTTCACTTGTGCCATAGGTGTTAAATAGAGCAGCATAAGATAAGGCCAAAACGTGGAACCATGACACCCAAGATAAATGCACAATCAATTGATTGGGTGATTGATTCCCCGCAGGAATCCAAAAAATTGGCTTCTCTCAGAACTCCCATCTAGACTTGATTGGAAACCTAGAAAGTGAAGAAAAGATGATCAACATGTTCAGCCTCCACCTAGCTGAGGGGCATAGGGGATCTAGAGACCACCCCCAATAAAGTAATCTATCTTTCATAAGGAGCCTTCCTCCTTAAGTGAGTCTATCACAAATAGATCATTTTCGAACATGGGGCTTCCCCCAAATAATCCACAGCTCCTTTGGTTGGTCTTTCTTGTAGCATATCATCTCCCAAAGGTCTTCATCCTTAGTCGGTCATCTAAGTGACCCATGGGGGTTGGAAAGCATGCTAATCCTTCTGCCCTTGTGCATTAGGAGATGCCTCCAACATCTGGGTCCATGTGTTGTAGTAGCCTAAAACAAGGCAGTTGCTAAGTGCCTCTTCTTCATCCAGTTTTCCCAAATCCCCTCATCGTTGGGAGTAAGGAGCCTTTTAACCCTCTTGTATGCCACCGGAATGTTAAGATCGTCTAGGTGCCTCAAACCAAGTCTACCCTCAAGGACAAAGTGGCAAGCATCCCACCAAGCAAGCAAATAGGTCTAGCTCCCTAATCAACGATATGGATCGCATGTTAATTTAGGGTTTATTAATCATTGTAGTTGTTGGTGCAAGGGCACCATGATCTTTAATTTTGATGATAACAAAACACTTGTTATTTAACATTTGCAATTTGAGTTTATGAGTTTCAGGATATTTGCAAATGGATATAAGTGTGAAGGAGCTCAAGCTCGCGTCCATGGTGGATTAGAGGAGCTTGATGGAGGAGTAGCTTCGTGTGAAGCAAGAGCTTGAAGACAAGAAGAATATGATTGATTTATTTTTGCCTTGTATTCTATACTTTGTTTTTGTATATTTGTTCTTTATTCTTTATTTTGTTTAGATTATATGTTAAAGAGCCTTAAAGTAATAAAACAATAGTCCTAGGAACACTTAATCCTAGGATACTTAGACTTCTTGTAGAGAACTTAGAAAACCAAAATAGGTTTCAGATAGCCTGATCCGACGTCCAATCTGAAAATCAGACATCTGATCTTAGACTTTAAGATGTCTGACTGTTTGATCAGACATCCAAACACTTAGGCTGGACTTAGTGCTTTCTGTCTGTTGATTTCAGACGACCAGCCCTTAGTCCAGACGTCTTAGAAGATGTCTGAGGAACTTGCCAGACATTTGATATAAACATGTTTACATTACATAAGATGTCTATTTATGCATGTTCTTAAGTATAGAATTGCATTACATACTATAAATATTGCATAGCATGCATCATCTTGCATTTAGATTAGTTTGAATAAAATAGAGGTTAATTGTCTCCTTTTATGTTCACAGACAAGGCAAATTTTATCGAGGCCTCGGATCGAAGATCCAACCGTACAGATTTGATTAGGGCGACGATTGGAGTTCAACGACTCCAAGATTGCCCTAATCAGACATCTATAGCATTAGATAGAGATCGAGGAACCCTAGAAGATCAAGGGCCAAGATGGTGTGAATCCGCACTTCAGATGACAAATCCAATCGCACGGATGGATTCAGATCGACAATCGCAGTCTAACGGTGTGAAAATTGACTCAATCCGACAATCATGGCACCATCTACATCATCCAGAAGATGGACAGCCAAGATGGCACCACATGGTGCCATCTCAGCCACCCAACCGGCTGCTGCACCCGTCGCTCCTTCTCTTCTCCATTTTGAGCACTGCTTCTCTGCCATTGGATGTGCATCCAACGGCTGTGGATGCGCACGCACAAAATATTTCTGTGACACAAATGCCTCTGTAGCGCAGAGGGTGAGAGCGCTTGCGAGATCAGGAGGGGCACGTTCGATTCGCAAGGAGCGGCTACTGGGGCGCGGGCGAGTAGGCATAGCGATCGCTTGATCGCGATCGAGTGGCTGCAAGCGCCTGATAGCACCCACGCGCTATCGCATGCCCATGTGTGACATGGAATCAGACGCGGGCGTTGCGGCTTGGAGAGGTGTGGCGAGGGTGCATCTCAGTCGTTCGATCTCACGATCGAATGGTCGAGACTTGATGGATGTGGGCGGCGCAGGAGGTGAGTAGGTGGGACACGTCGCCCACGACTGGGGCTTTAGCGACGATTTTATCCGTCACTAAAGACCCCTTATTTAATATTTTGAAATTGTAAAGACCAAATTGCCCTCACTCCTTGCAACTATAAAAGTAGACCCCCTCCATACGAAATTGGAATCTCTTCCTTCTCTTCTCTCCCTCTCCAAAGCTCAAGAGAAGCTTGTCCCACACCTGGGATGCTCCTCGAGAGATAAAGTCAAATTTTCGCCCCCATTTCGGAAGTGGATCCCGCGACGACGACGACAACATGCTGCCTCGTTCCCATTCTTCCTGCTTCATCCTCCTTCATCCTGCTCCATTCCCCGTCTTCCAGGCATCATCTTGTCCAGCTCGTCCTCCAAGCGACCGTCGAGGAGGATATTTCTCTCTCCATTCTTTTTAATGCTTTCTAGAGTAGATTTTCTATTTTTTAGTCGTAATGAGTAGTGTAACGAACAATCTCCTTGATAATGAATTCCATGTTCATTCTACATCTCTTTTTGGTTTTTGTTTGTAATATTCTCTCTCTCTCTCTTCTATTTATTGTAAATAGATAGGTAGTTTCTAATCAATTATTCTGCTTTGTGACAAATAAAACAAACACGTATTTTTAATCGAACGTCTGCCTCCCTGAGTTTGACCCGGGATTTCTATTCTGGTATAAATTTTATTTGTTGAACATGAGTTCTTCGCTTTCAAACTACAACGACAGGTTTTTCAAAACCAAATATGATAGCGTAGTAACTCGCAGCTTCAGCATTTTGGCGCTGTTGCTGGGGAGGCGACGCTCTTTGATTTTTTTTTCACATTTTCCAACTTACGAATCATTGATCTCACTTCTCTTCTTTCTTATTGTGATTGCAGGTACTCTTTTGAGACGAGCAAAAGCAGTAGATTGGAGTAAAGTGCTATTGAAGGTTCTGTAAGTTTGTCCCTCATCTCCCACCCATTAGTTTTCATTCCATCACGTAATAACACAAACATCAATTAACTTAGGTGTTCTTATAAACTCTAAGGTTAGTTTTGTTTGTTTGTTTGACACCTACACCACCTCAACCTTCACATTTAGAAAGAAAAATAAAAAAATCTCACAGAGGTACACAACCTCATCTAATTTTCAAACTCAACCGGTAAATCGATCTTTGGAGCCGATACACACATCTAAACACATAATTGAGTAGAAATCAGTTTAGGTAATCACTTGTGTGCCTAATTAAGTGGTACAACAGGCCAATTGTTTGAGTTGATTGGACCGCACCACTTCAATTAAAATCAACTCATCAAGTAGCTGCAGCATAGGTTCAACTCTTAGGGATTTACCAGGCACTCCACATTCTTTTAAGTTTTAAAGGAAAACATCTTCACCTGTGCTTTCAAAACCTGGTGTGCCAACAAAACTTGTTTGAAAAGAACCTAAAGTTGAATCCTAAAAGCTACTAAGCAAGATTTGAATCCTAAAATTCACCGCATCAAAAATAATCTTGCTTGAAAACCACTGGTTCTGCACACACACACACACACATCAATTAATCATTAAGGGCACAACCCAGATAAAGGGCCCATCAAATTCCAAAGCACATTCAAACCTAACCCTAAATAAAATAGAGTAGATGTTTGCCTTAAGGATTCGACTTGCTCTTCAGAGCCCAGAATGAGATTATTTTCGATTAGTCTATTTCTACTGTTCAATCTGATGTCTAGCTAGGAGAGCAAAATCAAATGATCACGGCTAGGGGATACACTAGGAACCAAAGGCGCAAGCCAAAGGGAGAACCTTCTCCCCAGTCCCTCCTTCTAACTGGTTGGATTGAACAGACAAAAATAGATCAAATCGTTTCTTTATCTCAAGATGGGTTCTGGGAGTCTGTAGGTCTTTAGGCTAGCCTACTTAAGGATAGGTTTGAGTGCTTGTATTGCAGGGCACCTTTCTTCCTCCCATCTATCATGAATCCTTCCACATTTTATACGCATTCCCACTCTTTCCCTCCTGTTTTGAGTTATCCTCAACATGACGATTATCCCGACTCGTATTGTAATCAACCATCAGTTAGTTGGGATAATTCAGATTGGGGATACAGTTCCGGACCTCTGTGTTTAAGGTCTAACCCTGAACACTATGATTGTAATTTTTATCCTTCTCAGAGCCACATCGATTACAGATCGCCACCCTTTCATGGATAACCTAATACGATCTACAATCAAGAAGGACACACTGATCCTTACCCATCCTTTGATTACATTGCCTTTAGGTCATCACCACCTTTTGAACAATCTAAAATGACCTATTATTAGGAAGGGTATAACGAATCTCAATTCGTTAACTCCTCTGCACTACTCCCAAACCCGCCCAACCCTGAACCAACTCATTTGGGTTCAGGGTAACCATGTTCAAGATAAGGTTCTGGCTAACTTGAGGAATATCATACAATCTTTAGAAGTTCAGCCAATACCTTGCTTTGAAAAATTGGAGCTCCTGATTGAGATGATTGATGATTTGAACAAGTATTTGTTGGATTGGCTCCAGGATGTTAAGGATAAGAACATAGGTGAGTTTCTACTTGGGAAGTTAGTGAAATTGAGAATGAGATTTGTGGTTGCTTTGGTTCAATCGTGGGATGATTCCCAGGATGGACCCCCTTCAAAAGAGTTAAGGTCAGAACTTTCTCAAGCACCTGTCGAGGGGGACACGTGTTACGAGGCTGCCTAGATTGAATTAGAGCAACCAATTAAGGATGATTAGATTTCTTCACTTGAGATCCTTGAGCCAGGGTACGAGGAAACGTATGTCTCCATGGACCAGAAAATGACAGATGATTTTAGGACATACATTAATACATATTTTGATTTCTTTGATTCTGATGGTGAAGATTCAAGTTGCAAAGTCTCACACGAGTTTACAGAACATGATTTCTGTGAGACGATTGGGCCTGAGGAATCTGATAGATCATTTGATAGCCCAATAACTGAGGAAACTGATCTTGTTGGGGCTCACATTACGGATCTAGAATCATATTTTCTGGAGGATTCAATCCAATACCCTGATTGTCAGTTACACCCCATTGAGCTTATTTATAATTCTATTTTTGAGATAACTAGACCCAAGTCATTTTTTATTCAGCCACATCTTTTAGACTTGGAAATTTCAGACGAGGTGATTAATATGTGGGAGGTCCCAGAATTTGATATTCTGAATGAGGAGGATAGGAGCTGGGAAATTTTGATTTGGGAAGCAAATTTCGGAGGAAGGAGAAGACGGAGTCTAATGGTTCCAATTCATCTCAAACCATCAAACCAAAACCCTTACGACATTTGTTCTGAGGATGTTCAACTCAAGCATATTTCATTGATTATCCTTTCGATATCGAATTCTTTGTAACTCGACTCTTTGGTCTTGGGTTGCATCCTCATAAATCGCAGGCCCGACCCTGCTTGCATACTGATTTTAGGTTTTGGGTAATTTTTATCTAGAACCTTAGATATTCTCGATTGTGGGGTATGGGTCTACACCACAATCTGGTCCACATCTGTGGACATCTGCTGGCAGGTCAGAGGTTTCTTCTTTTTATTCTGATTCTGATCTGCACCCGTGAATTCTTTATTTCTCTTCTTTGTATAGTGTGCCTAGCTGAAGGCACTAAATTCAGCACATATATAGTTTTTTGTTTATCTCGGAGCGGACCCAACATTCATGCAATTTAGGTGCTTTCTACTCTATTCCACTCTGTTTTATGTCTTTTTAATACAATGAGGACATTGCATTAGATAGGCATGGGGGGTGGATATTCATCTCTGAATTTATTCGTCAGCTCCGTAGATTTATTTTATTTATATATATTAAAAAAAATTTTGGAATTAGGAAAGAGAACTTGGGTTTAAGAAAATTTTCAATCTTAGGAAATATTACATTAGGATCTGAATACAAAGACCCTTCAGGTCTTCAGACTTAATCAACCTGTGTATCCACTAAAATGTGGATTTGCTTTTTGAGTCCTCGCCAACCTGAATTCTATTTTAATTTGAGTAAATAAGTTTGGGTGATAAGTACACGACTTATCAACCTGCCTTTTGATTTAAGGGAACTTTAAGCCTAAAGCATCTACACACTATCTATTCACTGACTCGTTAATCGGTGGTTCTAACAGAAATTGGGTAGCTAATGAACCTTTTAGGGTGATATGGCTGGCAAGTTATCATGGGTAACAGCCCATAGGTAGGTTGTCCAGAGCCCAATCATTGGATCATTCTCTTTTTGCTGCCTTTAGGTAAATCTTAGACCAGGGAAGCCACCTACTTAAAAAAAAAAGAGGAAAAGAAAGTCAAAAAGAAAAGAAAAAGAAAACAAAAAAAATAAGCCACACTTCGTCGCATGAGTATGGCTGGCAAGTTGTCGGTGGTAATAGCTCATCGATCGGTTGTCCAGAATCCAGCTCAATAAATGCACTGAAAGTTCCCAAAACACTTATGAAGAAGCGAAGAAGTAGAATAAACCGGGGAGATATACACTGGATTTACCCTTGTGTTGGCCCCATATAAATAAAAGCAGGGATAAAGCTACCGGTTGTAAAGATACACCTTTAGGTAGAATTCTCTTTTTAAGGTCACCTAGAGGCGTAGAAATCCAAAGTCCGTTTTAACTACCGATCAATGAGTCTATCACATTCACAATAAGATGCTTAGAACTTAGGGTTCTCATTAAATCTTGGGTGAATTGAATGGCCGTAGAAAGTCACTCTTAAACCCTAAACTCAAAAATCCAAAAAAATTAGAAAAGAAGAAAAATAGAAAAAGGAATTTTTCTTTGAATAAGGCGAGGGCTTGAGGTGCTTTGCATTTTGGTAGATACCCAAGCACTATTGTGTCTTTGAGAGTTCAGATCCTAAGTACACATTTTCTTGATTGAAAATAACTTATGCCCAAATAATTCAACCTAATTCTTTTATAAATAGCATGTAGTTTTTGCTAGGGACTAGCAAAAGATAGGCATGGGGGTGTGATGTAAACATGTTTACATTACATAAGATGTCTACTTATGCATGTTCTTAAGCATAGAATTGCATTACATACTATAAATATTGCATAGCATGCATCATATTGCATTTAGATTAGTTTGAATAAAATGGAGGTTAATTATCTCCTTTTATGTTCAGGGATACGGCAAAATTTATCGGGGCCTCGGATCGAAGATCCAACCGTACAGATTTGATCAGGGCGACGATTGGAGTTCAACGACTCCAAGATCGCCCTAATCAGACATCTGTAGCATCAGATAGAGATCGAGGAACCCTAGAAGATTAAGGGCCAAGATGGTGTGAATCTGCACTTCAGATGACAAATCTGATCACACAGATGGATTTGGATCAACAATCGCAGTTTGACGGCGTGAAAATCGACTCAATCCGACAACCGTGGCACCATCTACATCATCCAGAAGATGGACGGCCAAGATGGCACCACTTGGCGCCATCTCAGCCGCCTAACCGGCTGCTGCACCCTCCACTCCATCTCTTCTCCATTTTGAGCATTGTTTCTCCGCCGTTCGATGCGCATCCAACGGATGTGGATGCACATGCACAAAATATTTCCGCAACAAAAATGCCTCTGTAGCGCAGCGGGTGAGAGCGCTTGCGAGATCAAGAGGCGTACATTCAATTCGCAAGGAGCGGCTGCTGGGGCACGAGCGAGTGGGTGTAGCGACTGCTTGATCACGATCGAGCGGCTGCAAGCTCCCGATAGCACCCACGCGCTATCGCGCGGTCATGCGTGACGCGGAATCAGACGTGGGCGTTGCGGCTTGAAGAGGCGCGACGAGGGCACACCTCAGCCGTTCGATCTCATGATCGAGATGTCGAGACTTGATGGACGTGGGCGACGCGGGAGGTGAGTGGGCAGCACATGTCGCCCACGACTGGGGCTTTAGTGACGGTTTTATCTGTCACTAAAGACTCCTTATTTAATATTTTGAAATTATAAAGACCAAATTGCCCTCACTCCTTGCAACTATAAAAGGAGACCCCCTCCATACGAAATTGACATCCCTTCCTTCTCTTCTCTCCCTCTCCAAAGCTCAAGAGAAGCATGTCCCACACTTGGAATGCTCCTCGAGAGATAAAGTCAAATTTTTGCCCCCATTTCGGAAGTGAATCCTGCGACGACGACGACATGCTACCCCATTCCCGTTCTTCCCGCTTCGTCCTCCTTCGTCCTCCGTTCCCCGTCTTCCAAGCATCGTCCTGTCCAGCTCATCCTCCAAGCGACTGTCGAGGAGGATATTTCTCTCTCCATTCTTTTTTATGCTTTCTAGAGTAGATTTACTACTTTCTAGTGTAATTATTTTCTGCTTTCTATTCGTAATGAGTAGTGTAACGAACAATTTCTTTGATAATGAATTCCATGTTCATTCTACATCTCTTTTTGGTTTTTGTTTGTAATATTCTCTCTCTCTTCTATTTATTATAAATAGATAGATAGTTTCTAATCAATTATTCTGCTTCATGACAAATAAAACAAACTTGTATTTTTAATCAAACGTCCGCCTCCCTGAGTTCGACCTGGGATTTCTATTTCGGTATAAATTTTATTTGTTGAACACTAGTTCTTCGCTTTCAAACTACAGCGACAGGTTTTTCAAAACCAAATATGATAGTGTAGTAACTCACAGCTTCAACAACGTTCAACTAGAGGACTGTTGGCTTGTTAGACTTAATTGTTGAGGATCAACCCTTAATCTGATTAACATTTATTTTCAGACACCCTTAGAGAATCCTAGACGTCTGATAAGTAGACGTTAGGCTAAGATCTGACCCTAATTACTTCCTTCAGACCTTATAGCCATTTGAGCCTTGGGAAATCCATTCTCGCAATGATTTTTGTTTTTAGACGTCCAACTGTTCGTCGATCTAAAACAGGTTTTAAAAACGTCGCATTGTAGTATAGCTTGAATCAATGCGAAAACATATAAAATTTATACTCAAATATCATAAATGAAGTCCGAGGTCGAACATAGGGAGCAAGTGGCAATTTAATACTCAAGATCACAATCAAAGATATAAGAATTTGCAATCAAGATTTAATAGAAATGAAGGGCACAAAGAAGGGGTTAAAATGGTGATTTTAATCACCAAATTAACCCTACAATTTAACCTTAATTATTTCAAATGTTTGCACAGTATCAACCATAATTAAATCACACAAGATGAGTAAGCAATAGATCCTGAGAGGCTTGGATATGTGAAATTAGATGGCAGATTGAGAGCTCAGATGCCTTAACAGAGGCAAAGGCCTCTTCCTCTTTTCTCTTCAAGCCTCAGGGAGAGGCTTCTCTCTTCTTCTTTCTTTTCTTTCCCTCTTCCTCTTCCTTCTCTTCTTCCCTTAGCTTTAGAGATGGCACAGCACAGGACTCAGCACACCAACAGAGGCAAAGGCCTCCTTCAGATCTCACAAGAGTCAAAAGAAGGGCGGTAGAGCAAAATGCCCCCTCTGCTCTCTTTCTTTCTCTTCTTCCTCTCTCAGAACCAGCAAAGTAGACCGAACCCGAGTATCCGGGTAAATGGACCAAGCCCAGACCTGCGAGGTGTGAGTGCGGGCAAGGGCGTGCATGGGCACGTGCGAGGGGACCTCACCCTGTGCTTACTGAGGTGAATAGGATATAGCACTTTCTTAATTTATGTCTGCGTGCTGCTTCGTCAGCTACCAAGGTGGGACTAAAGTCCCAACCTTTCTTCGTGTGTGCTGCTGCAGAGATGAGCTCTCCAATTGGAGCAATTGCTGAGGATGACACCTTCAATTGGCACCCTGGGTCCCTTCCTGTAGGTGTTCTGCATCTCCTGATGCAGAGACCTGGAGCTGTAATCTTAAGAACATGATGAAATCTCACTTGAAGAAGCTGCGGCAATGGCAGCGAAGGTCCTGAACCTAAAATCCAAAGAACGATCTTTCGACTCTGTTAAACCAGCTCAGTAGCGTTGTCGGATGACGACAAATGTGATGGTGGCCGTGCGATGGTGTTTGGCGGGGTGAGGAGGTCGTACGACCTCAAAACGTGGGTGCGGTGAGTGTGGAGAGTTCGATAGAGGGTAAGAGTGAGAGATAGTTGCAATTAGGTTAGGGCTTTAGTCAGTGGAGTTGTGGCAAAGCTGATGGGGGTGGTAGCGACGAGATTCGTGCGGTGGCGCAGTGGATAGGCGTCGTCGGAGCTTCACCGGAGTGGAAGAAGGTAACGACGTTGAGGGAGAATCGGTGGTCGTGCGTGTGTTGCAAGGGTGGGAAAAGAAGTATAGTGAGAGAGAGCGATAAAGGGACATAGGGATGCGGTAGAGAGGCAGAGGGCTCCGATGCCATGGGCGACCGGAGCCAGAGAAGGAAGTAGAGGCGGCGAAGCGGCGACGTCAACTGAGGTAAAGGCACGACCTCTCGTTGGCAGGAGAGGTTCGCGAGGATGAGGGGAAGCTAGTCTACCGTCCAATTTGATGGTTGGACGGCCAGAGGAGGAGAGGGGAGAGGAGTCGTCGGAGCTAAGTTTGAAGGTGGCCGGAGATGGAGTAGAGGAGGATTTCTCAGGCCAAAACTTGCTAAAAAGCTTGGTTGTGCGACAGGGGTTCTTTTATAGGCCATAGGAAGCCCTTCCAAGCTTGGAAAGAAACTTCCAAGCTTGGAAGGTTTTTGAGAAATAGGATACCCGAACCTTTGAAAGGGTCACATGACCTTCTGGGAAAGAATTGGAGCCCAAGGAATGGCTCAAATGGAAGGTAACTTCCCAAGGAATTTTCGGTTCAAATTTGGGAGAGATTGATTGAGAATTAAGCGAGAAATCCTCGCACGAAACTCGACGGTGAAGGTTTAACCTTCCAAAAATAGTGCGAGGACCTATTTGTGAGAAATACGACAAAGTTGGGGGGCTAGTTGCAAGGAATTTAAAAAGTTAAGGGTCTGAATGAGATAAAAAGAGTCTGACTGGATCAAAATGCAAACTTGGTCAAGATGATCTTAGATTGGGCCCAAATTTTGATACAAACCTAATTTGAACCTAAGGAATTCAATGATGAAGTTGGATTTTGGCTTTGACCAAATTTGACTAGCTAATTTATGCAAAAATCTAAATTAGGGCAAATGTCAGTCTGAGACTTTGTTTTGGGTCAAGATGGATTTTGATGGTCAAATTGAAGGTACCAAACCCTAGAGAATATTTTTCTATGAATTTTAGAGTGTTTAGGTGAATTTTATCTTGACCAGAAGCTCAGTTAATTAAGCGGGTCTATTTTTAGTGTTTCAGAAGTCATTTAATTCTCAAAACATGCAAAAACCCTTTTCTATCTGTATGAACGGACTTGTATATCTAAGACCATTTGACCATTAATTACCCCCCGAGCAAACCCAAGGTTATTCTGCATTCAAGATACGATGGTAAAATTATAGTTTTAACCCTATTTTCTTATTTCTCTCAGATGGATTTGCAGTGACTTAGGGCTCTCTAGCAGTTATGTAGGAGCATTTATTTCTTGACAATGACTAAATTGAGCTAGTTATGGCTCATGATGGTGTTCCCATCATACCCCCATGCCTAGCTTTTGCTAGTCCCTTAGCAAAATCTTATGGAATTAACTTAAATTCTAGACCATGCTCAGAACTCTGATGTGTGATTTCTTTTGTAGATTAGGTCAGAATGCCGATAATAAGCCTAGAGGTACTCAAGTACCAACCAAGATTCGGACCTTACCAGCTTTAGCCTCAGTCCACTGCGAAGATTTCTAAGGCTCACAGGAACTAACTTAAGGTTCGTTGAACTCCGTGGTTAAAGCACCCGTGCTTGTAACATGTTTTAGCCTAGGTTCAGTTTGCTGTGCGTTTTTGTAATAGAGAGACAAAGGAATTTTTTCTTTATTTTTGGAGAGTTCTCTCTTTTCTTTCTTTATTTCTAGCTTTGGATTGGCTTTACAACACAATCTATATAGGATTCCTAGCTCCCACCATCAATCCTCGGAGGGTCCCTGGCAATCGATGCTTTGAGATAGCACCGCTCATGGCAACCACCAGAACCCTGGCTTTCAAGATTTCGGGATAATCCCACCCATGGCATTCTACAGCTAAATCTAAACCTTGGCAATCAACATTTCATGATAATGTCGCCCATGGCATCTGAATGAGCATAAGGTGCTTACATGCCCCCGGTAGGATATTTAGATATCCTAAGAGACAAGCATCGAGGAGACGGTATGTTATTGCGCATCTTCGAGGGGAATTTCCCACCTCTTCGTGCTAGGAACTCTTCCAAATCAATTTATGTTGATCAGCTGCTCATAATCTAGGTAACTTTTCCAGAATAGATTTAACGCATTTTGCATGATTTTGATAATTAAGCGCACTGAACCAGATTGTGTGTGGATTGGGATGCTTAGGTTACTGAGTCTCGCAAGCCAGAGGTCAGTTAACGAGGTCTTAGACCTAATACTTAAGCTTCGCATTTTCCCGAACCTCTTGAGGACTATCCAGATCTTAATGGATATTTGAATTTTTAAGCCTAAAATCACACCCCAAGAGGCCTAAGACCAACGTTCATACTAATCTCTTTTTGTCTCTTAGCACTTTTTGTCTTTCATTTTCTTTCTTTTTGATTTGGTATAAAACTAAGTAGATTCCTTAATCTTTTACTAATGACTATCTTTTTTTTTTTTCAAATTGTGCTTCTTTTTTTTTGACATTTATATCACCTCTCATTTTTCTCCTCAAAAATGATATGCAAATTGATCTTTCAAAATTTCCTCCCTTCCCATTTTTTTCCCTTTTTGGGTTTTTATTTTTTTGGTTCTTTTGGAGTACGTAATTTTTTTGATGAAATCCTTTCTTGTAAAGTGATTCTTATAGTGTTTTGCACTTTAATATCACCCCATGCCTACGATTTGCAATGTCCTCATTGTAAATTAGGTGGGTTTGAGTTTAGCTTAGAATGTACATTAGAACAGGTTTTGGGTGGGTGGATGGGTCGAGGTGATTGTTGCGGACAATTTCAAGCTCGGGTACAGGTACCAGAGGTAGAGTCAGCTGTTCTAATGGACGAACCCTAAAGTGCAATATGAGTTCAGCATAAAATGTGGCAAGAAGGGTTTCAGGTTTTTCAAAAAGATGACGGGTTGCCTCCCGTTAAGTGCTGAGTTTAACGCCATCAGCTGGACATAATGAGCTTAGGGAGAATGAGGGGAAAAAGATACCTCAGCCAAGTTTGAGTCAGTGAGTTCGATGAATGGTTTGAGTCTTTGACCGTTCACGATAAAAAGTTCAGAATCAAGGCTGAGTTCGCTAATTTCAATGGCTCCATTTCCAATGATTCGTCTCACTAAGAATGGTCCAATCCATTTTGATATGAATTTTCCTAGGAATAGTTTGAGTTTGGCATTAAAGAGTAGAACTTTTTGACCAGGATGGAAAGATTTTCGTACAATGTGCTTGTCGTGGAAGGCCTTAACCCATTCTTTGTAGATACGCGAGTTCTCATATGCATCATTGCGTAGTTCCTTGATCTCGCTCAATTGCAACCGACTGTGTATTCCAACCTTCATCAGATCTAGATTGCACTTCCGTACTGCCCAATAAGCCTTGTGCTCCATCTCGACGGGAAGGTGACATGCCTTTCATATGCTAATATGAAGAGAGACATGCCTAATTGGATCTTGTGGGCAGTCCTATAGGTCCACAAGACTTCTGGAAGGCGAGTAGACCAATCCTTCCTTTCAGGCTGAACAGTGACCTGAAGGATCTTCTTGATCTCTCGATTTGACAGTTCTGCCAGTCCATTAGTCTGGGGGTGGTAAGGAGTCAAGATACGATGCATCACCCCGTACTTTTTCATCAGGGACTGGAAGTGCACATTGTTGAAATGAGACTCGCCATTGCTGATGATGGCCTTAGGAACCCCAAATTTGATAAAGATCTCCTGGATAAATTGGATGACAACTTTATGATCACTAGTTTTCGTGGGGACGACTTTGATCCATTTAGAAACATAATCAACAGCGAGTAGAATGTACTTGAAGCTGTTAGATCTGGGAAAGGGTCTCATGAAATCAATTCCCCATACATCAAAGATTTCGCACACAATAATCGGGTTCAAGGGCATCATATCCCACGGGCCCATGTTGCCATGGGTCTGACAACGAGCGCATGCCCTACAATACGTTTGTGTGTCTTTGAACAAAGTGGGCCAAAAGAACCCACACTGGAGACTTTTTGCTATGGTTTTATGCCCAGAGAAATGGCCACCGCAGGCCTGGTCATGATAGAATGAGATAACGTCATTGACCTCATCGTCAGGAATACATCTCTGGATCACCTGTCATTGCCAATGTGGAAAAAGTATGATTCCTCCCAAATATAGTACTTGGCCTTGGCAATCAATTTGTCTGGCTTGGAAGTCGCCCAATCTGGCGGAACTTTCCCCGTAACCAAGTAATTTACAATATCGGCAAACCATGGGAGACTGTGAATGGCTAGCAGGTGCTCGTCCAGAAAATGCTCGGTGATTGGACCAAACGGGTCGATGATGGAAGAAGGAAGATAGGACAAATGGTCAGCTACCACGTTCTGTTTTTCCACATTATCGTGAATCTCGAGATCAAATTCTTGCAACAGCAAGATCTAGCGGATTAGTCGAGGTTTCGCATCCTTCGTGAGGAGGTTCCTCACTGCAGTGTGGTCTGAGTATATGATAACATGGGAACCCAAAAGATAAGATCTGAATATTTCTAAGCCAAATACGATGTCTAGCAGCTCTTTCTCTATAACTGTGTAGTTACGCTAAGCCTCGTCAAGTGTCTTGCTAGCATAGTAGATGACCATGGGTTTCCCATCTATTTTTTGCCCAAGTACCGCACCCACAGCGTAATCAGATGCATTGCACATGATCTCAAAGGGTTGAGACCAATCAGGGGATTGCAAGATAGGTGCTTGGGTAACTCAATCACGTAGGATCTCAAATGCCTGAGTTCATTCCTCGAAAATTTCAAAGGGGACATCCTTAGATAGAAGATTAGTCAGAGGGCGTGCGATTTTCGAAAAATCAGGAATGAATCAACGGTAAAAATCGACGTGCCCCAAGAAGGATCGGATGTCTTTGACTGAGCTAGGAATAGGGAGTTTGAAAATCAGATTCACCTTGGCTCGATCAACCTGGATAACTTTTTCAGAGACGAGATGTCCCAGGATAATTCCCTCAGGTACCATGAAGTGGCTCTTTTCCCAAGAAAAACCAAATTTACGTTGATGCACCACTTGAGGATTTGGTCCAAGTGCAGGAGGCAATCATCAAAAGATTCTCCAAATACCGGGAAGTCATCCATGAAGACTTCAAGGTATTCACCTACCATATCTGAGAATATGGCATGCATGCACCACTAAAAAGTAGCGGGTGAATTGCAGAAATCAAATGGCATCCTTCGAAATGCGTAAGTTCCAAAGGGCCAGGTAAAGGTGGTCATTTCTTAGTCCTCAGGATGGATTGCGACCTGATTATAACCAAAGTACCCGTCCAAAAAGCAGAAGAATTGATTTCCCGCTAGTTTCTCGAGTATCTGATCAATGAACGGTAGTGGGAAATGATCCTTCTTCATGGAGGAATTGAGTCTTCTGTAATCAATGCAGACTCTCCACGAGTTTGATATACGGGTCGATATGGTTTCTCCAGTTTCAGTCGTGATGAAGGTGAGCCCTGCCTTCTTAGGCACAACTTGGATTGGGCTCACCCACTGACTGTCGGAGATTAGGTAGATGATCCCTGCATCTAACCACTTGATGATCTCCACTTTCATGACATCCTATAGATTTGGATTTAGGAGTCTCTGCATTTCAAGGGATGGTCGTGAGCCCTCTTTGGTATAGATGTGATGTGTGCAGTATGAAGGGTTAATACCAGTCAGATCATCGAGAGTCCATCCAATGGCTCTTTGATGCTGCTGGAGAACATAAATCAAGCGTGTTTCCTGATCAGGTGTGAGTTGGGGAGTTGATAATCGCAGGAAATGTCTGATTGGAACCCAAAAAGACATATTTCAGATGATCGGGAAGAGGCTTTAATTCCATAACTGGGTTGTTAGTAGCAGCAGGTGGTTCAGGGTGGGTGTCGGGAGCAAAGGAAGGAGTTATGGGAGTATCTAGGTTAGGTTCAGACTCCTCTAATTGCGGGTTTTGATTTTCTTGTGGTTGATCAGAAATAGTCGGGTTTTCCTTGATACATAGGTCGTCAACCACAGCCTTGATATCGTAAATTTGTTCTATAACTCCGCAATTAATTCCTTGTTAGGCCTTAAAGATGTTGATCTTCAATGTCTTGCTCCCAAATTTTAATTCAATTTGACCCTCCTTGCAATTAATATTGGCCCTAGCAGTGGCCAGAAAGGGTCTCCCTAATATGATCGGTGTATTCTTCACATTCTTAAGAGCATCCATGTCTAAGATAATGAAATCCACTGGAAAATAGAAATCATGTACCCTAACTATGACATCCTCAAGAATTCCTTTTGGTGACTTAATCGATCGATCAGCTAATTGTAAGGTCATTTTGTCAGTTTAAGCTTAGATTCCTTAAAGTAGTCTAGTAGGGATGTAGGTATCAAATTAATGGAAGCTCCTAGGTCTAGTAAGGCTCGGTTAAACTGTATATCACCGATAGCGCAGGAGATCAGAGGGGTGCCAGGGTCTTTTGCCTTAGGTGGGAGTTTGCTCAAAATAACGGAGTTGGCTTGCTCCGACAGTACAATCGGGTTCCTGCCTTTGGTTCGTAGCTTATGCTTAGGTGTACACACGTCTTTTAGGAATGTGCGTAAGTTGGTACGTGGCGAATTGCATCCATCAAGGGGATGTTTACTTGGACCTGCTCAAAGAGCTTAACTAGGTCCTCCTCAGGTGCCACAGGTTTAGCTGTCTTCTTTCCCTTGGTTAAGGCCTCAGGAAATGGAACCTTAGATGGTTCCTCTAGAATGGGTCCAGGTTCTTGATCTGGGATAGAGGTATCCTGGACGACTATCCTAACGTTTGAGTTTGCATTACTGACGAGTCAATTCTTCGCTTTTAAAGTCGTTTGTCACATAAAATGATGCATCGTTTGTAGTTCTATGTGGTGGAAAAATCGATTAATCAACAATTAATATAACCACTCAATTAGGAGCAGGTCGTGTCCACAGGGAGGCAATGACGCAATAAAATCTCGATTATTTCGTATTCATTCAATCTAGTGAGAAATCCATAGTCAAATCTAACATGAAATGCGACGGAAAGAAGATGCACAATAACTCAAAAATGTAAGGGTAGATGTGCAATTTTTCCTTGCTAAAATATTCAATAAATATGTGATGAATTTATGTAATTTTCAATTGACATCCATTGGAGAAAATTTGTGCACATATTAATCCAAAACCAATGTCAAACAATGTTAATCACAAAAGCCACACAATTGTAAGAAAACTTGAGTATGAAGTTGCAATTTCACCATAATAAAAAAATCATAAATCAAAATTCCTTTTCCTGGCAATGGCATGAAATGTAATTACTAATTAAAGCAAAAGCAGAGGATTTTACCTCTCTCCTCCTCGCGATCGGGAGAGAGGTTCAATCGAGGAGACACTCCCACAGGAGGTTGGCTGAAGTGAGGCCGTCGCGGTGGTGGCAGCGGTACGTCGAGAGGTGGCCGAAGCCGGCCTGCCGAAGGAGAAGGGTGGCGGCGATGAAGAAGCTGCTGCTGCCACGCGTGAGGCAGATGTGCAGCTACTGAGGCGTGCGGCTACTGAGGTACGCGAGCGTAAGCTGGAGCGCCGTAGGGTGCGCACGGAAGCGAGCACGCGTTCTGCAGGTGCGTGGTGAGGTGCTGCAGGGAGGCGCGGATGCTGCTGCGTGCTAGAGGTGGGCGCTAGAGGAGGTCGGCGAGGGCAGTGAAGGAGTAGGCGCGCGTTCTGCAGGTTGGAGTGCGCGTTGTGGGCACAATTGCTCCAAGAAGGGGCTGGAAGTGGGCGCTGCAGCAGGTGCGACTCTGCAGGTTGCAAGGCAGGCGTGGAAGTGAGAGCGCAGAAGTGGGCACACGGAAGTGGGCGCTCTAGAGTGGGCGCGCTGGAGGCTGGAGGAGATGAAAAGGCGTGCGGTGTGTGCAATGGCTGGTGGCTGGAAAAACAAGGGACGGGGGAAGAAGATGAAGGTAGTGTTGTAAGAGTTTCAGACATATGAGAACATTCCCATACGTCTTAACTGACGGGGACGTGAAGTTGCAGCGGCTACAGTGGTGGTTGTTGGTGATGACGGTGAGGGTGGTGCACGCTGAGGTGCTCATAGTAATGTAGACGAGCTCCAGATGGCGATGTGGCCTGTCACGCCACACGCCCACGGTGGTGGAGGCTCGTCGCCACGATTGAGGCCGATGGTGGTGGAATGGACAAGAGATCAACTCTCTACACAGTGGTGGGTCGGGGATGGTGGCCTCCCCCGCATGGCAGCTCTCCCTCCTCCTTTTGTAGCCACAACCTTCATTTCAAATTCAAAATGGTGTAGCATAAATGTGATGCGCAGGAGGAGAAGGCAGAGCCGAAGCTGGAGGAGTTACCTGTGCAAAGGAGAAAAAAATAAAAGAATAAAATATTATGGTTATTTATGCATAAGCCCTTAACTTCTATGTTAAATTAAAATAATGCATGCAATGCACCTAATTGGTTAACTAATTAAATTAATGCAATTCTAAGTTAATTCTAAACGCATTTAGTTATGAATGCAATGCAAGAATTATGTAATTAAATAAGAAATATGACTTAATCTATTTACATCCTAATGCATGCTAAATAAATGTTAGAATTAACTTAATGTCTAGGCACTTAAATATTTAAATAGACCACAAACATGGGCTAATCAAATACCCCCATCCCTAGCTTTTGCTAGTCCCTAGCAAATCCAAGCAAAACTTAGCACTCTAAGTGGACTAACCAACCCAATCGGTCTTCCTTTAGAATCATATTAAGTTCAGACTTTTGACCTAAGGTTCCCAAGTAGTTGTTAAGTTACAGACTAGGTCGGCTAAAGACGAGTTACAGGCACAAGTTTCCCTGATTTCTGACTCTACCCTAAGGTTTATTGATCCCTGAGATTAAAGCATCCGTGCATGTGCATTGGTCTAAGTTATTTGAGTTAAAGGAAAAAGGATTTTTTTTTTTTTATTCCTCTAAGTCTAACCTCGGATCAGCTATCAACACGGTTTGTGTCGGATTCATTTTCCCCATCATCGTACCTCGAAGGGTGCCTGGCTTTCGATGCTTCGAGATAGCACCACCCATAACGACCCCAAGAACTCCTGGTAATCGACACTTCAAGATAGTATCGCCCATGGATTTCTTAAGCGAATTCAGGCCTATGGCTATTGGCACTTCGAGATAGGGCCGCCCATGATACCTGAACCGCACAATGCGCTTACATGCCCCCAATAGGATGTATATCCTAAGAGACAAGCGCCATGGAGGTAATATGTTATCATCACATCCTCAAGGTGAGTATATACTCCACCTCTCCTACGGTGGGAACTCTTCCAATCAAATTGTGTTTTTAAGCCTCTCCTAAGTCAAAACTAAGAGAACCAAATCTCTTTTAAGAAAGGAATTAAGTTGATTACTTATACCAGACCAAGTGTGTGAAATTTGAATGCTTGGGTTACAAGGACTCGTAAACCAAAAGGTAGAACAAGACTCCAGGTACCACCCCACCTTTTAACTTAAACCCTAGTTGAGGAATGGTCCGCAACATAACTCCTACTTAAGTTTTTAAGTCCATAAAGGACCCTAAAGGTCTAAAGCTAGTAGCTCTCTTAGCTTCTAAAGTTTGACCCTAGAATTAACTTAGTCTAACCTAGAGTTCTGATTTGCTTAAGATTGCAGGACCTAGCCAGTTAAGCTCAAAACCTTTTTTTTTTTTAGTTATGAATGCAAAATGTAGACATGCTATAAACAAAATGCCTCAAGTCCTCTCCCCCATGCCTGGTTCAAACAATGTCCTCATTGAAAACAAAAATAGTTAAAGGAAGATATTACCTGAGGTGGAGAATGGTAGGAGCTAAGGCTCCTCAAGAGTGACCTCGTCAACCAGATGGCCTTCCAAAATAATGTAAGGTTTTAACTGTTGACCATTGACGATAAAGGGAGTTGCTGAAGAGGAAGGGCTTTTAATCTCCACAGCTCCATGCGGAAACACTTTAGTGATTATGTAAGGCCTATCCCAATGAGATTTTAACTTCCTAGGAAAAAGCTTAAGTCTGGAATTGAAAAGCCAGACTTGTTGGTTGGGCTCAAAGGTCTTTCGAAGTTTGTACTTATCATGTAAGACCTTAGTTCTTTCTTTATAAGTTTGAGAGGTGTCATAAGCATCATTCCTCAGCTCCTCAAGCTCACTTAATTCCAGAAGTTGTGCCTTATCCGCCTTCTCTAAATCCATGTTAACACTTCGAATAGCCTAAAGTGCCTTATGTTCCAACTCAACAGGTAAATGGCATGCTTTCCCATACACAATCCGAAAGGGAGAAGTACCCAAAGGGGTCTTATAGGCCATTCGCTATGCCCACAAAGCATCATCGAGCTTTTGGGACCAGTCTTTCTTATCAGGTCTAACGGTTTTTTCCAAAATATTTTTTATCTCCCTATTCGACACTTCAACCTGACCACTCGTCTGAGGATGGTAAGGGGTAGTGACCTTGTGAGTCACTCCCAGACTTCTGATTAGCCGATTAAAGTGGTGGTTTCGGAAATGAGGTCCCCCATCACTTATAATGGTCTTGGGGCAGCCGAAATGAGATACGATATTGGCCTTCACAAATTTCAAAAACACAGAGTGGTCATTTGTGCACGTAGGAATGGTCTCTATACATTTAGAGACATAATCAACTACCACCAAGATATATTCATAGCCATGGGACGACGGGAAGGGACCCATAAAGTCAATTCCCCACACATCAAAAATTTCAATAGATTGAATAGGATGTTGAGGCATTTCATTCCTCTTCCCAATCGTTCCAGTCCATTGACATCTAATACATGCCTTAACAAAATTATGAGAATCATTAAATAAGGAAGGCCACCAAAAACCAGATTAGAGAACCTTAAAAGCAGTTTTCTTAGCACCAAAGTGTCCTCCACAATGAAGTTCATGGCAAAAACTCAGCACACTTTGTTGTTCCTCTTCAGGTACACAACGTCTCAATACTTGATCTTGTCCAATTCTAAATAATTCTAGATCTTCCCAATGAAAATATCTTGCTTGGGAAATGAATTTCTTTGTTTTCTGCTCATCCCAAGAGCCAGGAGTTTGTCTAGTGACCAAGTAATTTCGGTATCTGCATACCAAGGTAAAGTTGGTGTTACCACCATCAGAGTTTCATCGAGAAATGTCTTGCGAATGTCTCCAGAGAGTCATTAAGAGGAAGGCGAGACAGGTGGTCAGCCACAACATTTTCTACTCCTTTCTTTTCACGTATCTCCAAGTCAAATTCTTGAAGGAGTAGGATCTACCTAATCAGACGTGGCTTAGAATCTTTCTTAGCAATGAGATGTTTCACTGCCTCATGATCAGTAAAAATAACCACCTTAGACCCAAGCAGATAAGACCTAAACTTCTCCAGAGCAAAAACTACAGCAAGTAATTCTTTTTCAGTGATGATGTAGTTTTGTTGAGGTTCGGTTAAAGTCTTGCTTGCATAATGCAGCACATGAGGTCTTCCCTCAACCCTTTGTCCAAGGACTACTCCCACTGCATAATCCAAAGCATCACACATCAGCTCAAATGGGAGTGTCCAATCAGGAGCTTGGAGAATAGGCGTAGAGATCAAGGCCTCCTTCAGAGTTTGAAAGGCCTCGGCACACTTTGAATCAAAATTGAAGGAAGATTCCTTCACCAACAAGTCACAAAGTGGCCTAGAAATTTTACTAAAATTTTTAATAAAGCACCTATAAAGCTAGCATGGCCCAAAAAGGATCTAATATGTTTGACATTCGTGGGCAATGGGAGTTTGGAAATAGAATCAATCTTGGCTTTATCTACTTCCAAACCTTGCTCAGATACAACATGCCCAAGTATAATTCCTTTCTGTACCATGAAATGACTTTTCTCCCAACTGAGGACTAAACCAGTCTCCTTACATCGCTTCAACACATTCTCCAGGTGCAGGAGACACTGGTCGAAAGATGAGCCATAAATGGAGAAGTCATCCATAAACACTTCAACACACTCGTCAATCATGTCCGAAAAAATAGACATCATACACCGCTAGAAGGTTGCAGGGGCATTACATAATCCAAACGGCATACGCCTAAATGCAAAAGTACCGTAAGGACTCGTGAATGTCGTCTTCTCCTAGTCATCAGGAAAGACTGCCACCTGGTTGTACCCAGAATATCCATCGAGAAAGCAATAGTACTTATTCCATGCCAATTTCTCGAGAATTTTATCAATAAAAGGCAGAGGAAAGTGATCCTTCTGGGTAGCGGTGTTCAGCTTGCGATAATCAATACAGACCCTCCATCCAGTTGAGGGTCTAGTGACAACTTGTTCACCTTGGTCGATGAATTCCACAGTAAAGCCTGCTTTCTTTGGCACCACATGAATAGGACTTACCCATTTACTATCTGCAATGGGATATATGATCCCAGTGTCCAACC
This sequence comes from Thalassia testudinum, assembly GCA_037157565.1. Taxonomy (NCBI): domain Eukaryota; kingdom Viridiplantae; phylum Streptophyta; class Magnoliopsida; order Alismatales; family Hydrocharitaceae; genus Thalassia; species Thalassia testudinum. The sequence goes on along the minus strand of JAZHRO010000058.1, from coordinate 8,198,692 downwards.
ACTTCAGGATTTCCTTTTTTACTACCTTCCTCTTATTAGGGTTTAGACGTCTCTGCATGTCCCTAAATGGCTTGATGGAATCATCAGTATAAATGTGGTACATGCAGAGTGTAGAGTCTATACCCTTATGTCAGCAATGCTCCAAGCAATAGCTTCCTTGTGCCTAGACAAGCATTCAATCAGGGCTCCCTCTTGTGCCTCAGATAGCATAGCCGAAATGATAATGGGGAGCGTATCATTGGCACCTAGGAAAACGTACTTGAGAGTGTCAGGGAGGGGTTTCAACTCAAGGTCGGGGGCTTGTATGGTTGAGGGTTTCATAATAGATGTCCTCATCTCAGGTAGCAGATCTACCTTAGGTAGAAATGATGGGGGAAGAGACTCAGCAGAAACACTCAGCAATTCCTCAAGTTCTCGTATATCCCCTTCACATTCCTCCAAAAGATGGGAATGCTCATTTAGCATGACATGTTGAAGGGGGTCATCACATAACATTGCAAGGGTTGCCTCTTCAATTAGGTCATCTATCACCACAACTTGAGAACAATCCTCAAGTCCGATTTGTTTGTAAGCATTAAACACATTAAGCCAGATTTTCCTGTTCCCAAAGCCCATTTTCAATGCCCCAGTATTGCAATTAATTGAAGCATGCGAAGTTGCAAGGAAGGGGCGGCCTAAAATGATGGAGGGTTTTGTTGGCTTGTTGGTAGGGTCAGTGTCCAAAACTAAGAAGTCAACGGGAAAGAAAAAATCCTCCACTCTTACGAGGACATCTTCCAAAATTCCTCGTGGTGTCTTAAGTGATCGATCAGCAACTTGAAGGATTACAGGGCTAGGCTTCAGATTGCCTCCCCCAAGTTGTTCATACACGTAGCTCGGAAGGATGTTCACCCCCGCACCTAGATCAAGTAGAGCCTCATCAATTTGTAAGTCACCAATAACTACTGAGATGTATGGGGCTCCTGGGTCCTTAAGTTTCGAGGGTGTGCCATGTTGAACAATTGAGCTAACAGAATCAGGTAGGACAACTTTTGATTGCACCTGTTTTCTAGATTGCCGCTTTTTCGTGCACAAGTCCTTTAGGAAGCGAGCATAAGACGGAATCTGCCTGATAGCTTCAAGCAAAGGCAAGTTAATCCGCACTTGCTTGAAAGTTTCCATGATCTCATCTGTCTTATCTTTGGCTCTAGATGAGCCAGCAGAAGTCTGCCAGAGGTGGATAAGCACTCTAGAAAGGGCACTCTCGATCTCTGGGTGGAAGGGTTGTCATGTCGAGTAAGGGGTGGAACGGGGACAACTTCTTCTGGTGTGGTGATTTCAAGCGGAGAAGATTTGGGCAAGTCTTCTCCAGTGGGGGTGAAAGTCGAGGTGGATGGTTTTTTAGGGAATGAGACTATAGGAGCATCGGGTTTGGAAATTTCTTTCCCATTCCTCAGAATAGTCACCGCCTGAGCATGCTCCCTAAAGATAATCCCTTTTCCTTTAGGATTCTCCTCAGCAGCACTGGGGAGCTTCCCAGTTTCCCTCTGTCTAACGACCTCAACAAGGTGTCCTATTTGTGATTTCATCTCATGTATAGCCTTGTCATGAGATTGGATGATGGCACTTTGACTTTCTTGCATAGTTTTCAACATTGCCTTCAATTCATCCATCTTAGAGGTCTTAGGCTGGGCAAAGGTCTAAGGTTGGTTCATTTGATGGTTTTGAAAGGATGGTGGTTTATAATTCCCTGAATTTGAGACATTTCCTTGTCTCCATGAAAAGTTTGGTGGTTCCTCCATCCCTCATTATAAGTATTGGAGAAAGGATCATTACGAGATCTATGATGGAACCCTTGAGCAGCATTCAGATCCGCTTGTACAAGCTCAGGGAATTGGGAGGCCAAGTGGCAATCCACAGTGGCGTATGTATTGCCCTGGCAAATTAAGCATTTGGAAGCTTGGGATGTGGAGGTGTTAGATACGAATGAACTCGGGTTCGACATAAGCCTTTCTATGTTTTGATTCAATAATTGAATCTGATAGGCTAAATTCTGGGTGTCCCTTGCCTCATTCGCCTCCAACTTTCTTTGCATGAGAGTGGGCTTTCTATCCATGTAGGCAGAATTCAAGTGAATAGAATTCTCACTCAAAGTATCAAAAAGGTTCCAAGCTTCATCCTTAGTCTTAGATAGAAAGGTTCCTGCACAGGCACCATCCACAGTTTGCCTATGCGAATCATTAAGTCCGGTGTAGAACCTTTCAACCAGTTGCCATTTAGGCACCTGGTGATGTGGGCAAAGTCTCAGCAAGTCGTTAAAGTGCTCCCATGCATCATGGAAAGCTTCCCCATCTTTTGAACAAAACTCATAATTTCCCTCCTAAAGTGATTGGTTTTGCTCATGGGGAAGTACTTCTTCAAAAACTCCTTCTTCAGGGCATCCTAAGTGTTAATATTATCAAGGGTATGATACCAATACTTGGCTTTGTCCTTAAGGGAGAAGGGAAAGAGGGTCCACATTTGCGCGTCATCAGTAACGCCCTGCAGCTTCACCGTGGAACAGACCTTGGTGAATTCCTCTATATGCCTGTAAGGGTCTTCCCTAGCAGTACCATAAAAGGAGGGTAGCAAGGATATGGTTCTGCTTTTGATCTCATAAGGATTGTCCCCTCCAGGTCTACGTAGTGCAGAGCCAGCTTAATTGATTGGAATGAAATATTCCTTAAGGCTCCTTTGATCAGCCATTTCTACCCTTGGAAGGTTTCTTCTTAAGATTCTTTCAGGTTCAGGATCAAACACAAGTTGTCTCCTAAGAGAACGCCTACCAAGCTTGCACTACAAATACAATTCAAAAGGACTTGTTCGGTCTTTAAAAATTTAGGCTTTTGACTTTAGTTCAAATTGTAGGTGACAAAGCAAGTTGCCCAATCAATTACGTGCCTATTGTCAACCTTCGAAATGCCTAAAAAGACCTAGTTGGAGCTTAGGTATTCTTCCCTAAATCTCAAATGGTAAAGTAAATCCAAAGATGGAAGATCGAGGGATGCAAGTAGGCCTAAACCTTCCTTTGAAGCTGTGCTTTCGCGGTGCTTCTCAACTACCCCCAAAAATCCGTGACAGGGTATCCCCCTCTTCGAATTTACAAAACCTTTGATCTCAAGTTCTGAACACTTCAGAATCCAACTGTAGGAAGGCTCTTGTCCTAGTCGTTCCAAGACCTAGGAGTGTCTAAATGCGTGTCGTGGTGCAAGAGAAATAAGTGTGCACACACCGCAAAAGATTTTGAATTTTGAATTGCACGCCAAGTTTGAAAATCAAATCCTTGGTTTTTAAAATGTCCCTCCTTTAATTAGTCCTTTTTCTAGAAAATATGTGACCACTTGTTAGATTTATTCAATATAGATTAGGTGGTTTTCGAATTAAGTCCAAATGCAATGCGTAATCAAGAATAGGATGCAAAGTAAGAGAATGCGTACCTTGCTTCCAGCAATCAACGATGCGAGAATGCAAGCAATGAAGAGAAATAAATCTAGAGGCTGCTCATACAGACCTAAATGGTTCGTCCTAGGGGCAGGCAGCTTCTAGCAGGCAGCTCATTTTTTTAGTTTTTTTTTTTTTTAGCTACTTATGCACAAGCAAATTAAAGGCAAATAATCCAAAAAAATAAATTAAAAACCTAAATCTAAAGAAAAGGGAACAAGCACCCAAAAATCAGCCCCAATTACTACAAGGGTGAGAAAATAGAAATAAAACTTATGAAACGAGAAATCTCCTATAGAGGCAGAATCAGGTCTCCTTTGTCTTCCCCACGTGTAAGCTTCGCTCAAGGTCAAAGTCTTCTCCCTGATGTGCCTGTCACCTCTCTCAAATTCCTCGTAAAAATTCCTTGCACAGAAAGAAAAAAAAATAAAAGGTCATATCACTATGCAATGAAAAATAATCAGAAATAAAATCAAGTGAAATTATTGCATCTGTTGCCTCCCCGACAACGGTGCTATTTGACGAGTCGATTCTTCGCTTTTAAAGTCATTTGTCACATAAAATGACTCGTCATTTGTAGTTCTATGTGGTGGAAAAATCGACTAATCAACAATTAATATAACCACTCAATTAGGAGCGAGTCGTGTCCACAGGGAGGCAATGACACAATAAAATCTCGATTATTTCGTATTCATTCAATCTAGTGAGAAATCCATAGTCAAATCTGACATGAAATGCGACGGAAAGAAGATGCACAATAACTCGAAAATGTAAGGGTAGATGTGCAGTTTTTCCTTGTTGAAATATTCAATAAATATGTGATGAATTTATGTAATTTCCAATTGACATGCATTATAGAAAATTTGTGCACATCTTAATCCAAAACCAATGTCAAACAATGTTAATCACAAAAGCCACACAATTGTAAGAAAACTTGAGTATGAAGTTGCAATTTCACCATAATAAAAAAATCATAAATCAAAATTCCTTTTCCTGGCAATGGCATGAAATGTAATTACTAATTAAAGCAAAAGCAGAGGATTTTACCTCTCTCCTCCTCGCGATCGGGAGAGAGGTTCAATCGAGGAGACACTCCCACAGGAGGTTGGCTGAAGTGAGGCCGTCGCGGTGGTGGCAGCGGTACGTCGAGAGGTGGCCGAAGCCGGCCTGCCGAAGGAGAAGGGTGGCGGCGATGAAGAAGCTGCTGCTGCCACGCGTGAGGCAAGTGTGCAGCTGCTGAGGCATGTGGCTACTAAGGCGCACGGGTGTGAGTTGGAGCGCCGCAGGGTGCGCACGGAAGCGAGCACACGTTCTGCAGGCACGTGGTGAGGCGCTGCAGGGAGGCGCGGGTGCTGCTGCACGCCGGAGGTGGGCGCTGGAGGAGGTCGGTGAGGGTGGTGAAGGAGCGGGTGCGCATTCTGTAGGTTGGAGCACGCGTTATGGGCGCATGTGCTGCAAGAAGGTGCTGGAAGTGGGCACTACAGCAGGTGCGGCTCTGCAGGTTGCAAGGCGGGTGCAGAAGTGAGAGTGTAGAAGTGGGCACGTGGAAGTGGGTACGCTGGAGTGGGCATGCTGGTGGCTGGAGGAGATGAAGAGGCGTGCAGTGTGCAGTGGTTGGTGGCTGGAAAAACAAAGGACGGGGGAAGAAGATGAAGGTGGTGCTATAGGAGTTTCAGACGTCTGGGAACATTCCCAGACGTCTTAACTAACGGGGACGTGAAGTTGCATCGGCTGCAGTGGTGGTTGTTGGTGATGACGGCGAGGGTGGTGCACGCTGAGGTTCTCATAGTAATGCAGACGAGCTCCACATGGCGGTGTGGCCTGTCACGCCACACGCCCACAGTGGTGGAGGCTCGTCGCCACGGTTGAGGCTGGTGGTGGTGGAACGGACAAGAGATCGACTCTCTGCACAGTGGTGGGTCAAGGATGGTGGCCTCCCCCGCATGGCAGCTCTCCCTCCTCCTTTTGTAGCCACAGCCTTCGTTTCAAATTCAAAATGGTGTAGCGTAAATGTGATGTGCAGGAGGAGGAGGCGGAGCCGAAGCTGGAGGAGTTACCTGTGCAAAGGAGAAAAAAATAAAAGAATAAAATATTATGGTTATTTATGCATAAGCCCTTAACTTCTATGTTAAATTAAAATAATGCATGTAATGCACCTAATTGGTTAACTAATTAAATGAATGCAATTCTACGTTAATTCTAAATGCATTTAGTTATGAATGCAAAGCATGAATTTTGTAATTAAATCAGAAATATGAATTAATCTATTTACATCCTAATGCATGCTAAATAAATGTTAGAATTAACTTAATGTCTAGGCACTTAAATACTTAAATAGCCTGCAAACATGGGCTAATCAATTACCATGCTGGGAGTGGCTTGGATAAGGTGGGTCCTGTGTTGCTTTGGCACTACGGGTTGTAACAGAATTTAGTCCTGCCTGGTTCTGGGTTGGTGTGGGCAAAAGAGGTGATTACTGCTGATAACCCGCATATGATGTCAAAACCTCCATCTTGTCGGGTGATGGAGCAAAAGGGGCTTGATAAACAAAGTGAGCTTGGCCCTAAGTCGGGTTCATAACACATCTCTGGTTCGACACGTTATTCATATTAGGCAGAGGTTGTGAAGGAAGTGCACCAGGCTAGCGAGGATTTACCATCTGGGCGAGTTGATTGCGAATCTCTATGATCTCGTCTTTGTGCTATTTTTGCATAGCCGCATTCGTTTTTTGGATGTCAGCTAGAGTATGAAGGGTAAGAGTCATTTGATCTGCATGAGTCGGCCCGAATTGATAAGTTGGGTTGGGCCGAGGCTGAGGCGACTGATATGGATGAGGAGCTTGTGGTCGGGGCTGATATTGAGGTCTCTGATTTTGATTGTTCCCTGACTATGTGAAATTAGGATGATTACACCATCCAGGGTTGTAGGTGTTTGAGAATGGATCATTCTGAATGGCGTTGAGGTCCTCGCAGGTCTGAGGAGCCTCGGAAGAGTTAGAATATGAGAGTTCAGAGTTCCCCCAACTAGAATAGGTGGGTCCAGAGTTTCCTTCGAACCCAAAATCAGACGAGGGTGGATACGGGTCCATCCCCTGAGAAGATCGATGGTAGATGTTATGCATAGCCTCCCTGCCAAAGGACGGTTGCGCAAACGTGTTTTGTGCAGAGGTGGCTCGCTGCAAGTGTCAAGTTAGCTCATCCACCTTCTTCTCAATAATAGAGACCTTGTTCAGGTGACTGGCCATCAGTTCCAAGTTGACAGAAGAGGACAGGCCCTACGTCTCATGTGCTCCCTTTGGATTCATCAATGCACAAGCATTCTTCCGGTAGAACATGCCCATGGATTCATTATTGATGGAGTTCTCACACATATTCTTGAGAATCTCCTACACAGTGTCTTCGTGTTGACCCATGATGTTTCCTCCACAGGTCACATTGACTAATAATCAAATATCCTCATTGTGTCCCTGGTAAAAAGACTGGACTTGTTCCCATTTAGGAACTCCATGGTGGGGGTACTTTCCCATGAGATCCAGAAAATGATCCCATGTCTCGTGAAGCGGATCTCCTGCTTGCTGCGTGAAATGCTTGATCTGGTGTCGTAGAGCATTTGTCCAACCAACAGGGAAGAACTTTCTCAGAAACTCGGATTATAGTTTCGCCCAGGTGTTGATTGGACGTGTTTGGGTTTGGTACTAGTGAGCAGCCTTATCCATAAGAGAGAAGGAGAACATTTTCATGAGTAAGACATCCCGATTTTGAGGTTCTGACCCAAAGTTCTGGGCCAAATGCTTGAGTTGCTTGATATGCTGGAAAGGATCCTCGGAATTACACCCATGGAATTTGGGAATAGCATGAATCATGTTGGGATTGAGTTCAGTATTAGGACCTCCAGCGGGGATTTGGACTCGAGGTTCGATTGCCACCGCAGTGGGATTATAATGATCTCGCATCATAGGACATTGCGGTGGGTTCACAAAGGCTTGGAATAGATCGTTAAGGCACTGAAGCTAATTTTCAAGATTGTTTTCTTCTGTTGGTTGCTCCGTGATGATGGATGAAGGAGAATTAGGTTCAGATGAATCAGAAGAGATATTGATCGGGTTGGGTTGTTGCACAAATAGGGAGGTCGAGGTTTGGCCTCGATGGGAATGAGTAGCTATTGGAGGCCTCAAGGATGGTCTTAGAGACCTCCTCCTGAACATGCAACGATGGAGTAGATGAGAGGTAGAATGTGATGGACCAAATCAAGACACCCAAAAATTTTGGATGACTATAGAGGTTCGAGGCAGATGATACCCCTTAGTCAGAAAGCCATCCACCTGAGAATTACCTGGACAGCCAGAGAGGGAGAGTCCCGCAAAGACCCCTACACGGTAGAGCACCCCCACGAGTTACAAGGTTTCCCCCACCCAACCTCTCTTGTCATTGTGGATCCAGGTAGACCAGAATGGGGACTTGACCTCTTAAGTCTACCAGTTTTAAGTTAAGAGCAAGGGTGCTTATGATTTCTCTTGAACTTTTAAGATGCTTTTATGCAAAGTGACCTAATTTGAAGATTGGTTCACCTAACAAGGTGGGTCAACTTTACCTGTTTTGTCCTTTGAGAAATTTAGGTCTCTCTTTTAGTGTTCAAATGAAATTAAGAGTCTGATTTTAGGGTTTGCTTGAATAGATCAATTCAATCAAGGCTTAGGCACATACGATTTGGGAAGATTAATTCTTGATTAAGTGTGTCTTTAAAATCCTAAACTGGAATCCTTAATTGGCTCTAATTGGTCCAATTTAATTTGTCCAAATGTGGTACCTAGGGCTCAATCAAGAAGGTGATAGCCCTAGATACCTTAAGGCTTAAGTAGGTGCACAAATCAGGGTTTGGATGTTGTCTAAATAGAATGTATCAAAATAGGCAACTTAATGATTAATCTAAGAATAGAATGCAAGTAGCCCTAATTGATTTTCTCCTTTTTCTTTTAGCTTTTCAGAATCAGGGGTTTAGGAGAGATTGGATTTGTGTTTTACCTGCCCTGGAGTGGCCGATGTGTGGCTGATCTTCCTCAATGAATCCCCTGAAATAGATAAAAGTCAAAAGAGATAGAGCAAGTTAGTACCAAATTTGATATTGCAATCAAGAGAGCTAAATGGTGCTCTGCTTCCCAGCAACGATGCCAAAATGTTCGTCGCTCTGAAACAGGTTTTAAAAATGTCGTGTTGTAGTATAGCTTGAATCAGTGTGAAAACATATAAAATTTATACTCGAATATCAGAAATGAAATACGAGGTCGAACACAGGGAGTAAGTGACAATTTAATACTCAAGATCACAATCAAAGATATAAGAATTTGCAATCAAGACTTAATAGAAATGAAGGGCAAAAAGAAGGGGTTAAAATGGTGATTTGAATCACCAAATTAACCCTACAATTTAACCACAATTATTTCAAATGTTTGCACAGTATCAACCGCAATTAATTCACACAAGATGAGTAAACAATAGATCCTAAGAGGCTTGAATATGTGAAATCAAACGACAGATTGGGCGCTCAGACGACTTAACAGAAGCAAAGACCTCTTCCTCTTTTCTCTTCAAGCCTTAGGGAGAGGCTTCTCTCTTCTTCTTTCTTCTCTTTCCCTCTTCCTCTTCCTTCTCTTCTTCCCTTAGGTTTAGAGACGGCACAGCACATGATTTAGCACACCAACATAGGCAAAGGCCTCCTTCAGATCTTACATGAGTCAAGAGGAGGGCGACAGTGCAAAATCCCCCCTCTCCTCTCTTTTTTTCTCTTCTTCCTCTCTCAGAATAGCAAACTAGATCAGACCCGGGTATCCGAGTAAATGGACCAAGCCCAAACCCACGAGGCGTGAGCATAGGCAAGGGCGTGCGTGGGTACGTACGAAGGGACCTCACCTTTTATGTCCGCACGCCGATTCTTTAGCTACCGAGGTGGGACTAAAGTCCCACCCTTTCTTCGCGTGCACTGCTGCAATGATGAGCTCTGCAATTGGATCAACTGCTGAGGATGACGCCTTCAATTGGCACCCTGGGACCCTTCCTGTAGGTGTTCCGCGTCTCTTGATGCTGAGACCTAGAGCTGCAGTCTCAAGAATGTGATGAAAGCTCGCTTGAAGCTGCTGCGGCAATGGCGGCGAAGGTCCTGAACCTGAAATCCAAAGAACGATCTTTCGACTCTGTTAAACTAGCTCAGTAGTGTCGCCAGACGACGACAAACGTGATGGTGGCCGTGCGGTGGTGTTTGGTGGGGTGAGGAGGTTGTACGACCTCAAAACATGGATGCGGTGAGCGTGGAGTTCGGTAGAGGGTAAGAGTGAGCAATAGGTGGAATTAGGTTAGGGATTTAGTCGGTGGAGTTGTGGAGAAGCTAATGGGAGTGGTAGCAGCAAGATTCGTGCGGTGGCATAGTGGATAGGCATCGCCGGAGCTTCACCAGAGCGGAAGAAGGTGACGACGTTGAGGGAGGATCGGTGGTCGTGCATGTGTTTCAAGGGTGGGAAAAGAAGTATAGTGAGAGAGAGAGCGATAGAGGGATGTAGGGATGCGGTAGATAGGCAGAGGGCTCCGGTGTTGGTTGACCGGAGCCGGAGAAGGAAGTAGAGGCGGCGAAGCGGCGACGTCAACTAAGGTAAAGGCACGACCTCTCGTTGGCAGGAGAGGTTAGCGAGGATGAGGGGAAGCTAATCAACCGTCCAATTTGATGGTTGGACGACTGGAGGAGGAAAGGGGAGAGGAGTCATCGGAGCTAAGTTTGAAGGTGGCCAGAGATGGAGTAGAGGAGGATTTCTTAGGCCAAAACTTGCTAAAAAGCTTGGTCGTGAGACGGGGGTTCTTTTATAGGCCATAGGAAGACCTTCCAACCTTGAAAAGAAGCTTCCAAACTCAAAAGAATTCTGCAAAATAGGATACCCGAACCTTTGAAAGGTTCACATGACCTTTTAGGAAAGAATTGGAGCCCAAGGAATGGCTGAAATGGAAGGTAACTTCCTAAGGAATCTTCGGTTCAAATTTGGGAGAGATTGATTAAGAATCGAGCAAGAAATCCTCGCTCGAAACTCGATGGTGAAAGTTTACCCTTCCAAAAATGGTGCGAGGACCTATTTGTGAGGAAGATGACAAAGCTGGGGGGCTAGTTGCAAGGAATTCAAAAAGCTAAGGGTCAGAATGAGATAGAAAGAGTTTGACTGGACCAAAATGCAAACTTGGTAAAGATGATCTCAGATTGGGCCCAAATTTTGGTACAAACCTAATTTCGACCTAAGGAATCCAATGGTGAAGTTGGATTTTTGTTTTGACCAAGTTTGACTAGGTAATTTATGAAAAAATCAAAATTAGGGTAAATGTCAGTCTAAGACTCTGTTTTGGGTCAAGACGGGTTCTGATGGTCAGATTGAAGGTACCAAATCCTAGAGAATAATTTTATATGAATTTTAGAGGGTTTACGTGAATTTAACCTGACCAGAACCTTAGTTAATTAAGTAGGTCTATTTTTAGGGTTTCAGAATTCATTTAATTCTCAAAACACGCGAAAACCCTTTTCTGTCTATATGAAATCACTTGTTAGATATTTAAGACCATTTGACCCTTAATTACCCCCTTAGAAAACCTATGGTTATTCTGCATTCAAGATATGATGGTGAAATTGTAGTTTTAACCTTGTTTTCTTGTCTTTCTCTTAGAATGGATTTGCAGTGACTTAGGACTCTCTAGCAATTTTGTAGGAAGGAAACCCGTCTAGAATTAGACGTCTAATTAGATTCCCAGATGTCTTAAAACACTTTTTTAGACTTCCATCTTGATCTGACCCAGTTTAGATCTTTTATCTTTCTAGATCAAATGACCAATTCCTAGATCTAATGATGGTCCAAACGTCTGATAATAGATTCAGACATCTGATAACCATGTCAAAAACATTTATGTCCCTGATTCCAGTCTGATTTGCCTTGGGATTATTTCCAACGGTTGTAGAAGCCTTCCAATGGCTAGAAGAGGCTTCTAAACCCTTCTTAAAGCCTCTATAAATAGAGGAGGACCTTTCCTTTGCAAGATACACCATGTAACACTACTTCCACACTCTTTGTGTCATAGAGAAGCAATTATAAAGAAGGGAAGTGATCTTGCTCTCTAAGACCCATTCAACAAATCCGAGAGCATCGATACTCCATCAAGATCATGCATACACACTTCCTACTAAGGGGAGATTCTTTCCTATAGTAGCATATTATTATATTTACTTTGTGGCTCTATAGATTTTTGTTTTTCCTTTGTTATTGGTTGGGTATCCGCTTTGCGAATTCCCGTCTCCTTCATAGGATAAAATACTCCTCGTGAAGAGGCGGGTTTGACGAACGCTACCCTCGTATAAGTAGTGTGGTTGTAAGAGATTAAACTACCCTCATTTGAAGTAGTTAGTCAGTGGACTTGATCAACTCGGTTAATCGGGAAATCCTAAATCAAGAGTTTAGTTGGTGGTTTGTACCCGGGTTTGGGTTTCCACCTCAAAATCATTGTGTACCTGTGTGATTGCCTTTTTGTGAGATTGTTTATTATATCTCTGCATTTTATTTTATATCATGAAAATCTCACCCCCTCCTGTAGAACCTATAGTAGTAGTATAGTGTCGCAATCCAGACGGATGTCATTTTATTTATATACAATTTTTACTGGTTTATTCCAAGTCATTTACTAGGAGGTAGTTATTGATATACATCACTCTCTAATATCCAAAATTATCTTTTATTCCAAAAATGTTAAGTTTACTCACAAAAGAATGAGTTAGAAATAAAAGAATCAAAGAATCAATTAATCTGAGTTAATTATTTGCAGGTTGGGAACAATTGAATTTGTATCCGATGCCATAAAATTATGTACAAACAAGGCATAAAAATAAGTCTAAACTAAAATTGGTTACACGCTAAACTATGTACAAATGAACAAACATAAAAGCAATATATGAACAAAATCTTGCCTTAAAACTATCTACAAAGACAAGGAAAAAAGAATGAGAAGAATATATATATACATAAACCCCAAAAATATCTACAAGTTAAGGTAAAAAGATAATTAGTACTTAAGTATGTATATATATATATATATAACTAATACACTACACACAACTCAAGCACGCAAGCTTCAACACTTAGCTTTATTTATTCTCAACTTAACAACTCAACACTTAGCTTATCCACACAACACTTAACCGTTAACTAAGCCCAAAAACATTGAGTCATCCTTTCACAGGATCAATGACCCCAAGGATCGGATCAGTACCGCTACTAGGTTAGCCCCTACAAGGGAGGGCATAAAGCTACAAATATCATCATCTAATGCTTGGAGGCCACCCCATAGGGCCACGCCCCCAGTGGGCCGCCCTAATGAGGCCTTAACCTACTTGGCTCTAAGACTCTAAACCTATAGTGCACACATACACGAGTATAGCATTCAGAAGCACGTGCAATGCACGCACCATGCTTGGGAGCCCATCCCCGGTGAGGGCGATAAGCCACCGGGCGAAGTTCATTAAATACAGCACAAACATGCCTTCAACCCATGATGTGGGACTAAAGGAATGCACTTATTAAGCAACACTCAGCTACAGTGTGTATGTGCATTTATTCGATAATTAAGTTCTTAATTAACATCTAATTAGGGGTTTAATTTACAAAGTAAATATATAAACATTAAATTAATCTGTATGGCTATTAATTACATAATTTAGATTAGAGAAATTACATAATTTAAAATAAGTTAAAATATAAGTTATTAAAATACAATATAACTTAATATATTGATAAGTTAAATTACTAACGTAAATTAACTTAATTTACTAATATGCATTATTAACTTATGGTAATGTACATATATAATACTTAATTAAGTATAAATAACATAAATATGATATTTTACCTAATAAATACTATAATCAATATATTAAGTTATATACATAAATATATACTAGTGTACATGTATAGGTTATATATATAAAGTTTAAATATATAATATATACTAGTTACATTACATATATAGAATAATAGTTATTATAATTTAATAAATAAAATAAGTTACATTTAAGTTACTTATATACATAATACTTTACTAACATAATATATCTATATACTTAGTTTATATATGTATGTACATATAACTTACTTTACTTTATAATATACTATATATATACACTATTTACATAGGAAATTTTTAGGATTTTTGTCATTTTTCTAATTTTTATTTTGTTTTTGGGTTTTATAAGAAGAGAGAGAGGAGAGAAAGTTAAAGAAGAGGGAAGAAACACTCTTTTTGTGAATTTTATTTTGATTTTCCTTATTTACAACCTGAGAAGTCTAAAACTGTTGTAGGTATGTTCTAGTATCTAAACACTTGAAAACCTAAATCTAACCACACACACATCTCAAATATACAAAAATCTAACTTAAGACACCTTTGTTTATTTATTTACATTAATTTTATATTTTTCACACATTTTTTAGAAGAAATGCTGAAAAAAGGATGAATAGTGGTTAGAAATTGAAATCAAGCCTAGAAAATATAATAAAAATGCTGGAAACACATGATTTATCATTGTAAACATCCAGATATCAATTGAAGTATAATCTAACACAAAAACATATTCCATTCATTTAATTAAGGCTCAAAATACATTTCTGACAGAACTAAGAGATTCTATTTGCTAACAAAAGTTATTGTGAATGATTAGAATTATTTACAGCCCAAATTAAAATCACGCCAAATACATGAATGCTTCTAAAGAAAAGTTCTATCATGAAACTCTCTTGAAAAATCCATTGAAATTTCAAACAACATTAGAAACTACATCAAATTCTCAGATCCATTACTTAGTAAGGACTTACAGTGAATGTTATTTCTGCTACTAACAAAAGAAAGCTTAGTTCCATCTGAGATCTGATCAAAATATTTCAAGGTTTTCTCAAGCCTTTGGAATGCTAATCTATGAAAGATTAATCCCAAGAATTCCTTTACAGACAAACCATCATTCAAAAGCCATCTCAAATTTATGATCAAAATCCATTCAAAGTCCATCTTGGAATCAACCGCTACATCTGAGAATTACTTCCCAATTCTGATTTAAGAACTCAAAACATCAATGGATCATTGAAATGTGTTTTATGGATATCCAAAAACCATTCTAAACTCTTGCCCAGGTTAATAAAATGTGGATTGAATCACTAAATACCAAAACCAAGCTTTGACCTAGGCGTTGAAACCATTGACTCCAGATCTCATTTAAATCAACTAAAAGTCAAACTGAAGTGTCGCAAACATTCCTTAAACACTCTAGAAATCTGTATATATCAGATCAGAGCTCAATATGCCATAAAAACCCTAATTGATTCTCTTCCTTCACTATAGACAACGTAAGGAGGAGAAATTAAATCAGGCATTCAAATCGTTTGAAATCTAGTTCCAAACCTTTATTTAAATCTTCTAACCTCATCAAAATCTTGAATAGCAAATTAAAATTAGATATGAGAAGATCAGGTTGTTGCTCAGATGAGCTTTTACTATGGCTTCGCTAAGGTGATTTGATCACCTGATCATGCTGTACACTATTGGTTGGTATTCAGGATGATTGGGCAGTGTTATATAAATGCTTAAGTCATCGTGAGAATCTTAACTCAATGCATAGAGTTTCATAGATCCTTGCTACCTCTGCGAAGTAGAAAAATAGTAACTGAGATCAAAATTAGGCATGAAACCATCATGCAATAAAAATCCAATCAAATGAGTTCAGATTCATCACATTAAGCTCAATTGGACTTTTGTCACCTCAATTCACACAATTAGATCAGATTAAAATTGAATCGCATCTCAAATCCTCTGATCAAAGATGAGAACCAAATCACGATTAATCGATCACATCAAACCAAATTCAAATCAGAGGAGGGCCTTTGTGAATTAATGGAATGAATGGAAGGCCCTTAAAGTGAATCTAGCACGCTTAAGACCTAGAACCTAAAGAGCTTTAGATCTAAAGCTACTTAAGGAGATGAAGTGGTTTGGCAATCAAAACAATGAGAAGGGGGATTAAATACGATTGTGAGGTGGTGTGGGAGATTAATGGATCAAAATGGGTGCGTAAATCATCCTCTTTGATCAATTCTTATCAGAGAGGGCAGATTGACAATGAACTCTAATTACACTAATCTACTCCTATTCTTTTTTTTGAAACTAATAATCTACTATTCTAATGAAATTAAGATGCAAATCCTACTCTAACCTATCTATTTAATCTACATTACACCAGGAAAGTGATTAATTCCTAATCTAAAGGACGAATGGGACTTGAGGATGCACAACAGGTAGCTGTGGCAAAGAATGGAGGGAGAAGCTTCCAGTGATGAAAAGATCAACTAGAGGAGCTCCAAATTGCCCTCAGGTGTCATGGAATCCTTAGCGGCAAGGTCTGAATTGAGGAGAAGCAGCAGCTCCTATCACTAGTTGCGAATAAAGGAGAAGGGAAACTGGAAGGGGATGAGGAGACTAGGCTCAAGGAAGTAAGAGGGGAGCTGGTAAAGGAGCTCAGGTGACTGGATTCAGTGGTGAAGGCCGTTGAGAATGAAGGGTGAATATGGTAGCTGGGGCACATGCGTGGATTGGGATGAAAGTGGACCACTAGATGAGATCTACTTTTAGGTGCGAAGCTCTAGAAATTGGCTCCAGCAGGTTGGAGGCAGATCCACCCTTGGATCAAGCTAGTATGGAATGAATGACAGAGAGGGTTTGTGTTCATCGTATAAGAATAGGAGGAGAGGAGCTCATTGCAAAGGTTTAAAGGGAAATTTACATGAGAGGCCCTTTGGGTGAACTGGTAGGAAATTTATACACAAACCCATAAGTGTCTAGGAATCATTACACCCAGGACCCTGAAAGGTTACACATAAGTCCCTGCATCTTTTTAGGTTAAGAGAATATGAAGGAAATGTTATAAAGGAATGACCTAAATGTAAAACATTCAATCCAAAGTCTTAACAAGGTCAGAATGCAATGAAGTTTTTATGGTATATATTTTGAACATATTAGAAGATATTCCCAAAGTTGAATTGTGATTTTAAGCTCAATTTATGTTTAATTGACATTTGAATCATCCATTCACATATTCAATAGAAGATCACTCAAAATTAACCTAATTATTCATTTTTAACACATTTTTATTGTTAGAGGTCATTTTTTTAAATTCCCACACTTAAACATTTTCTTGTGTTAATTTGATAGTGTTTAACTTGATTTCTAGCTTAACAGTGGCATTTTAGCTATGATGAGCTACACCTCATCACTCCCTTATATGAATTGAGCCTCCATGGCCATTATTTTTATGCGAACGCTCCTAGGCATGACAGTGGAGTGGAGCCAAAAATTCATCACCCCTTCAATCATTCATCTCAGAAGTTGGACACACCTCATTCGCGAAAGCATTTCATACCCTAATGCTCGGGAGTAAAATAGCATCTTAAGATATTCTCGTCGTAGTATAGTACAAGAATACATCGAAGCAAATAAAATATAACGAGATGGTAAGTCCCAGTCGAACACAAAGAGGTAGAAAATGACTTGATTTAAATACGGATTTAATCTAACTAGAATTAGAACAATAAGATATTTATATGATGCAAATATGTTCAAATAATAATCAAGCTGTTCAGAAGAATAACTAGAACTAGAACTAGAAGAAACTACTAGAACTACTATTAAAAATAGCTATCTATCTACTAGAACAAGGGCACCAAGGGTGGTCCTTGGTGGCCTTTGGAGAGGCTGAGGAGAGCAGCAGCAATGCACCAAGGGTGGCCTTGGTGGATGATGATAATGTCATCGTCAGCATACCCATAATTCATTGTAAATCCATTCTTAGAGAATAACAAGAAAACAGGGGTAAAACTGCAGTTTTAATAGCATATCTCAATTGCAGAATGACGAGGGTTTCTCCAGGGGCTAATTAAAGGTCAAATGGTCATAAATGTCTAACAAGTAAGTCAGTGCAAACAGAAATAGGTTTTCATGTGTTTCGAGAATTAAATGACATCTGAAACCCTAAAAACAGATCCACTTAATTAACTGAGGTTCTACTCATGATAAAATTCACATAAACCCTCCAAAAATCATATAAAAATATTCTCTAAGGTTTGGTTCCTTCAATTTGATCATCAGAACCCATTTTAACCTAAAATTGAGTCTCAGACAGATAGTTGCCCTAATTTGAGTTTTTGCATAAATTACCCATTCAAACTTGGTCAAAACCTAAATCTAACTTCACCATTAGATTCTTTGGATCTAAATTAGGTTTGTGCCAAAATTTGGGTCCAATATGATATCATCTTTACCTAGTTTTCAATTTGGTTCTGTCTGAGTCTTTTCTCTCACACACATGCACCTTACTTTTGAATTCCTTACAAATAGGACCCTATCTTTGTCATCAATCTTTTCAAATAGGTCCCTCCACCATTATCGCTGGGGAATCCTTCTCCGGTAACCTTTGATTGAAGAGAACTCCTTTTCTGATCAATGAATCCCTTCTAAAATTGGAAGGGAGATTCTGATGTGCATACATCTGATTAACCTAAAATATCTATTAATGCATGTTCTTAGTGTCATATTTGCATCATATATTGTAAATAGTGCATAACATGCATAATCATGCATTTAGATCAAGTTGTATAAATTGTATAGTAATTATCTCCTTTTTATGGTTAGGGACAGGACGACTTTTTATGAGGGCCTCGGATCAAAGATCCAACCGTACGGATCTGATCAGGGGACGATTGGAGTTCAACAACTCCATGATCGCCCTAATCGGACATCTGTAGCACCAGATAGAGACTGAGGAACCTTAAAGAGCAAGTGCCAAGATGGTGTTAATCCGCACCTTAAACGACAAATTTGACCAGACAGATGGGTTAAGATCAACGATTGCAGCCTAACAACGCAGAAATCGGTCCAATTCGACACCCGTGGCACCATCTTCATCACTCAGATGATGGACGGCCTAGATGGCACCACGTGGTGCCATCATAGCCGCCCAACACCGGCCGCAACCCTCCTTCACCCGCTCGTTTGATCTCAACCATTGGATGAAGATCCAACAGCCGAGCGTGCTTGAACTTCTAACAAAACCGCGACCATCTGCCGGGTTAGCGCAACAGTTGCACGCTCATGGGCGAGGCAGAGATCGTAGGATCGATCCCTGCGGTGCCTCAAACCAAGGTGCGGGCATGGTGCGGGCACGCGATCAGAGCCGTACGATGAAGATTGAGCGGCAGGGAGCGAGCAATAGCACCCACGCACGATCAAACATCCGGCGCTTATGCGTGATCGCACGCAGGCGCACGGTGCAGGCGTAGCTACACTTAGCCGTCTAATCTCTTGATCGAACGGCTGTGAACGCGCGAACGTGCGCAGGCGTTTTAAGTGAAGAAGAGCGGGAGCACGCAGCGTGCGCACACGTCGGCCACGACAGACCTTTAGTGACGTTTAAGTCTGTCACTAAAGGTCCCATATTAATGTTCTTGAACTTAAAATGTCCAAAATGCCCCCACTCCTTGCAACTATAAAAGGAGACCCCTACCCTATGAATTTTTCATCCCTTCCTTCTCTTCTCTCCCTCTCCAAAGCTCAAGAGAAGCTTGTCCCACACCCAAGATGCTCCTCAAGAGCTAAAACCAAGTTTTCGCCCCCATTTCGGAAGCGGATCCCGCGACGACGATGACATGCTGCCTCATTCCCGTTCCTCCAGCTTCGACATCCTTCTTCTCGCTCCGTTCCTCATCTTCCAAGCGTTGTCACATCCGGCTCGTCCTCCAAGCGATCATCAAGGAGGATAACTTCTCTCTCCCATTCCTTTTTCCTACTTTCTAGTGTAGAATTTTCTTGCTTTCTAGTTGTAAGCTTTTCTCGCTTTCTTAGTTGTAAAAATATTTTGCAACATCAAGTGAATGTTTTCCCTCTCTCTCTCTTATTATCTATATTTATTCCATTTCATTGTGATTATTCCGCTCTTTAAACAAAAATGCAAAAAAATATAATTACGAATTTTGATCGACGTAGCCTCCCTGAGTTTGACCCGGGATTTCTTTATAGATTTCCGATATAAATTTTATTTGTTGAACCCGAGTTCTTCGCTACTCGAACTACAACGATAGGTTTTCAAAACCAACTCCGATAGTGTAGTCCTCCGACGTCCAACAATTTGGCACCGTTGCCAGGGAGGCAACGATTTTCCGATCTTCTTTTCGCATTTCACGCACTTTACTATCTTCTAACTTGCTTTCTCTTATGTCTATTATTTTGCAGATACCTCTATCAGGGAATCGTCAAGCGGTAGATCGGAGTAAACTGCAGTTGAAGACAACTGTAAGTGCTCCACATTCTTCTTCCTCCATAGATTTCATTTCATCACATTAAATTCAAATCCCAATTAACCTAGGTGTTTGCATAAATCTTAGGATTAGTTTGGTTGTTTGGATTTTCACTCACATTTCACCCTCGCATATAAAAAAAAATAAAAAGATAATTTTGTAGGGTAATTCAACACACACACAACATACACCCACATTCAAGACACTTAACCTAATTGATTTTCTTCTACTCAACCGGATACTGATCTGTAGAATCGGTATACACAAATCAACACATAAAAGAGTAGAAATCATTCTAGGTTAATCATTTCTGTGTGCCTAACCCAGTGGTGTAATTGTGGCCAATTGTTTGAGTTGTTTGGGCTGTACCACTCAATCTAAAACCAACTCACCAAGTAGCTTCCTCTTAAGGTTTTCAATCTAGGTTCATACGAGGCACTCCACTTTATTTATGCTTTTAAAAGGAAAGCAATCTTCTCCCATGCTTGAAAACGTGGTTTTCCTCAAACTTGATTGAAATCAACCTAATTCTAAACCCTAAAAGCTACTTAAGCAAGATTTGAACATTAAAATCTACTCAACACGAATAATCTTGCTTGAAAACCCTGGTTGTGCATGCGCTTACACATACTCAATTGATCATTAAGGGCACAACCTATTTTAAGGGCCCACCACATTCCATAAGCACTACAATCCCAGGCCTCAATAAAATCGAGTAGACGTTGGCCTTAAGGACTGATTCTCTCTTCGGGACCTAGTCTGAGATTGTTTATGATTAACCTAGTTATACCGATCAATCTGATGTCTAGCTAGGGGAGTAACATCAAACGATCGCGGCTAGGGGGTACACTAGGAACCGGAGGCGTAAGCCGAAGGAAGAACCTTCTCCCTAATCCATCCTTGTAACTGGTTGGATTGAGCAGACACAAGTAGAGTAAATCGTTTATAATCTTAAGGCGGGTTCTAGGAGTCTGTAGATTCTTAGGCTACCCCACTTAAGGACAGGCTTGTTTTGTTGTGCTGCAGGGTTCTTATCCCCAATCCTTCCGACCTTTTCCTAGTTTATGCTGAGAAGAAGGTCATTGAATCCCCGATTAGAAGGACCATTAAAGTATTCTAGGAGGCGTAGATTGGATTTTGGCCAAACTAATCCCATGGCCGATCAATAGCCTCCTCTGCCTCAGGATCCACAGGAGGTATTTCGAAGGCAGCTGGAACAAATGCAAATAATGCAAGAATGGTTCCAGAGAAGGCAGGGCGCTCAGCCCTTGAAGGATTTTTATGATCCTTCAAATTACGAGGAACGTCCCAGCATCCAGATTCCTACCGGAGACGTAGAAATCAAGCCCCAGGTGTTAAGCCTGATCAAACATTTCTATGGGCTTGGCTCTGAAGACCCATTTCAGCACTTGGAAGATTTGACCACTTTGGTCCAGACCACCAAGGCGCGAAATGTGAATGAGGAGCAAATGATCATGACGCTTTTCCCACACTCTCTTAGGGATAAAGCCGCTCATTGGTACAAGACTATAGGAAGACCAATTGCAACTTGGAATGAGTTGAAATCGGCCTTTCTAAAGAAATTCTTCCCTGTTGAATGTACCAATGCTTTGAGATGGGCAATCACTACCTTTACCCAACAGCTAGGGGAGCAGTTTCATGTGGCCTGGGAGTGATTCTAGGACCTATTGTAGAGGTGTCCACACCACGAGGTGCCAAAAGGGCAACTCATGCAGATCTTCTACCACGAGTTGACTGAGCAACTCAGAAATCACGTGGACGCTTCTTACGGAGGCAATTTCCTTAACAAAGACGCAGATAGCGCGCACGATTTGTTTGAGGAGATGAGCGAGAATTCGATCAATCATGCCTCCATGGATACTTTTAATTGGTCCAAGCAGCCCAGATCGAATGTTAATGAAGTCCACGACTCTCATTCATTTGATATGGAATTGATTTGTAATATACTTGATAAGGTGGACTTAGTTGCTAAGAGAATGGAGGAGTGGATGGCTGGAAACTCAATGAACAACTCTCGATCCACGCAATCCCAAAATTTGGGATTCCATTCGTCGCGAGCTCCTTCTTGATGGAAGCTCGTGAATCAACTTGATGTGGCTCAACCTGCGAGCCAGCATTATTCGGAACCCCACAGGTTCCAAATTAGGGCCTTTGATCCTAATTTCTCTGATCCTTCCCTTTCTTTCTCTCCATCCTCAACCTATAAGGATGTTTATGCTGTACAAGAGAATGTTAGATCCAACCCCTACTCCAATGCTTATCATTCGAGTTGGAGAAACCACCCTAACTTCTCTTAGAAAAACCTAGGGCAGCAGACCTAATTCTGACCCAGCAACTATGCTCCGCAACGACCAATGGGTTAGGGGCATGTTTATACTCAGTTGCCCCCGAATCAGGTCAATCAGCCAGCTTGGAATGCCTGTCAACCCGTAGGGCAAGCTGATTTGAACCGACAAATGGTAGAGATGTAAGGATCCATGCTCCAGCTCATGTAGCAAATGAAAACCTCACTGGACAACTTGCAAACCGGGCTCATAGCTAATTCTCGTCAACTCGGATCTCTACCATCTCAACCCGTACCCAACCCATGAAATATCCTGAATCCAGGCAATCAAGCCCATGGGTACGGAAATCAAAGGGACCCATACACACATGCTCAGGTGGTTGAGTAGGGTCCTTCCTCTTCTTCTTCTTCTGCAAATCAACGATTCTTGGCTAATAAAGCCCCTCCAATCTTTCCTAACCCTCCCCAAGACCCAAACTCGTATGCATCTGCAAATTCTGTTACCTTGAGGAGTGGTAAACAAATTCAGGATCCACAACCACACTGTTCTGATTTACCGAATCTTGAAGAACCTGAGGAGAGAAAGGAGAACTCTGGAGAAGAAATCAAGGCTCAGGAATCTGATTCCAAAGATCTGACTCATGTTCCTTTTCCTGAGGCCTTGATTAGATCAAGGAAGAAGAAGTCTATTGATAGTAATGAGGAGCTTCTGAATATTTTCAAGAATGTCGAGATCAATATCCCGCTCCTCGACGCTATCAAGTATATACTGGCTTACGCGAGATTTTTAAAGGATTTATGTACATAGAAGCGTAAGTCGAGAGAATCTGTTCTGAGGAAGATGGTACTCTCTGAGCAGCTAGTTCTGTTATCCTGCACCACCTCCCTCAGAAAAAGAGAGATCCAGGTACTCCTTTGATTTCTTGTGTCATCGGAGATTACACTTTTAATAGAGCATTGCTAGATCTGGGTGCATCCATGAACCTAATTCCAACTTCACTTTACGAGAAGCTCGAATTAGGTGAACTTCGGTTGACTTCAGTAACGTTGCAGTTAGCGGACCGTCCGGTCATAAATCCCCGAGGCATTATTAAAGATGTTATTGTTAAGTTAAGGATTTCTATTTTCCTGTAGATTTCCTTGTCCTTGACATGGATGTACCTGAAAATTTGAGGAACATGCCCATCATTCTAGGGCATCCGTTCCTGGCTACCGCTAAGGCCAACATTAACTATGAAAGCGGTAGCATTGAAATCGCTTTTGGGGATCAAAGAATGAAATTGGATATTTTTAAGGTGATTAATAAATTCGAGAATTATGGATTTATTAAGGAACTTGATGACGATAATGTGAATATTGAAACTTGTATGATGGTTTCTGCATCTGAAAGTTCCTCCTCTGATGATGAATTGGACCCGCAACCCTCTATGGTAGACCCACCATCTTCTGAAGAGGTTATTAATTTTGTTAACTCTAAATCTCTTCCTCTTGATGAGTCTTCATCAGTATCTTCCTTACCTTCAATCATCAACCCACCCCAGCTTGAATTGAAACCATTGCCTGAGAATCTGAAATATTAGTTTTTAGGACCACATAAGATGTCCCCTGTGATTATCAGTGCTAAATTAACAAAGGAGCAGGAGATTAAACTAATTAAGGTCCTGAAGGAACACAAGGAGGAAATTGGTTGGACCATTCATGACCTTAGGGGGATTGAGCCATCTTATTGCAATCACAGAATATTTTTGGAAGATGGATCCCACCCTTCTTGCCAGATGCAGAGGAGATTAAATCCAAATATGTGAGAAGTGGTCAAGAAGGAGATTATTAAGTGGCTTGATGCAGGAATCATTTATCCGATCTCTGATAGTCCTTGGGTAAGTCCCGTGAAGATTGTTCCCAAGAAAGCTGGGATTACCGTGTTGACTAATGAGAAAGGAGAATCTATCACAACTCATTTAGCTTCCTCTTAGAGGGTTTGTATCGATTACAAGAAGTTGAACACAGCCATGAAAAAGGATCATTTCCCTCTACCTTTCATTGATCAAATCTTGGAAAGATTAGCCGGGCAAAAGTACTTCTATTTTCTTGATGGTTACTCAGGATACAACAAAGTTCCTATCCATCCCGAGGATCAGGAAAAAACTACTTTCACCTGTCCCTACAGAACATTTGCTTTCCGTAGGATGCCATTCGGCTTATGCAATGCACCTGCGACTTTTCAAAGGTATATGCTGGCCATATTCTCTGACATGGTGGGAGTGTTTATGGAAGTCTTCATGGATGATTTCTCTATTTCTGGAGAATCGTTTGACTCTTGTCTAGCTAATCTTGAAATGATTCTTAAACGATGCATCAAAACAAGATTGGTCCTTAGCTGGGAAACAAGTCATTTCATGACACAAGAAGGCATCGTCTTGGGTCATGTAATCTCTGAATGGGGAATTGAAGTGGATAAAGTTAAGGTTGATGCTATCGCTAAACTTCTCCCACATCTGTTAAAAAAATTTGATCATTTCTTGGTCATGTGAAATTCTACAGGAGATTCATCAAGGACTTTTCGAAGGTTGCTTATCCTCTAAGCAATCTTCTTGCCAAAGAAACGCCATTTGATTTTGACGAATCATGCCATAAGACATTTGATTTTTTTAGAATGGCAGTTACTTATGCTCCGGTGTTGCAACCACCGGTTTGGATGGCCCCTTTTGAGATCATGACCGACGCTTCTGATTACGCAGTCAGGGCTATTTTGGGTCAGAAAGTTGATAGGAAGACCTCTGTCATCTACTACGCTAGTAAAACTCTAGACGAGGCCTAGAGGAATTACATTATTACTGAGAAGGAATTACTAGCCGTAGTATTTGCTTTGGAGAAATTCAGGGCTTATCTCTTAGGGTCTCACGTCATTATATATACCGACCACTCGGCCTTGAGACATCTCTTGGCCAAAAAGGATGCCAAACCCCAACTTATTCGTTGGATTCTTTTGCTTCAAGAATTTGATCTTGAAATCAAGGATAAATCCAAGGTACAGAATGTGGTGGCGGATCATCTCTCGAGACTTCTGAGTGATTCTTCTCGTTCGGACATCCCAATTGCTGATACTTTTCCGGACGAAACCATCCTTATAGTTTTAGGCGTCCAAACCCCATGGTTTGTTAACATTGTTAATTATTTGGCCGTTGGTTAAATCCCCCAGGATTGGACCAAGCAACAACGAGATAGACTCAAATCTAAGGTCAAATATTACTTCTGGGAGGACCCTGAACTGTACCACATTGGCTCTGATCAAATTATTTGCCGATATATTCCGGAGAACGAATTCAATAGTATACTCGAATTCTGCCATGCATCTACGTGTGGTAAACACTTCTTCGAGAAAAAGACGACTGCAAAAATTTTCCAATCTGGATTCTATTGTCCGTCTTTATTAAGGATGCCCAGGAATTCTCAAGGTCGTGTTCCCGATGCCAGGCACTCGGGAGCATAACTAAGAGAGATATGATGCCCCTAAACCTAATTCTTCCTATCGAAATCTTTGACATTTGGGGCATCGATTTCATGGGACCCTTCCTTCATTTGGACATCAGTACATTCTCGTCACTGTTGATTACGTGTCCAAATGGATTGAGGCGATTCCCACCCGAACCAATGACCACAAGGTGGTCATCGATTTTGTCAAGAAGAACATCTTCAACAGGTTCGGGATTCCAAGGGCCATCATCAGTGATGGTGGCACTCATTTCACTAATGCCCAGTTCCGTAATTTGCTGGCTAAATACGGGGTTAATCACCGAATCTCCACACCTTACCATCCCCAGACGAATGGACAGGCCTAGATCTCCAATCAAGAGATCAAGAATATTCTGCAGAAAACGGTTAGGCCTGATCGCAAAGACTGGACTCAAAAGCTTGAGGATGCTCTTTGAGCCTACCGTACGGCGTATAAAACGCCCATCGGCATGTCTTCGTTTCGTCTGGTGTATGGAAAGGCATGCCATTTACTCGTAGAAATTGAACATAGGGCATTATGGGCAATCAAGCAGTGCAATCTAGATCTGAGTTTGGCCAGGAAGACCACGAAACTCCAACTATCTGAGTTGAAGGAGCTTAGAAATGATGCGTATGAGAATGCCAAGATTACAAGGTTAGGACTAAAGCTCTACATGACCAATTGATTTCCCGCAAGAGCTTTGAGTCGAACCAAAAGGTCTGGCTATTCGATTCTCGACTTAAGCTCTTTCCTTGCAAACTTAGGTCGAAATGGAACGACCCGTTCATTATCGACTAGATTTTTCCAAACGGAGTTGTTCAGATCTCTGACCTAAAGATGGGTAATTCATTCAAAGTCAACGGTCAACGTCTGAAGCCTATTATTGATCGTACTATTCCAGAACCCGTCTCAGACACGATTGCTTTAGCCATGTTGTGACTTCTTTGGTTGGACTTTGCCTAGCTGACGACATTAAACTCAGTAGTTGTACAATCTGACTCAAAGCTGACCCGAGCTTCATATTCAGGTGATATCTTCCGTACTCTACCCTTTCTTTCATGTCTCTTTTCAATGTGGATATTGCATCAGCTAGGCATAGGGGGGTGGATTCATTTTTGAATCATTTTGTTAGCTCTGTGAAATTCTTGTAAATTCTATTTCTCTTCTTATATATACATAAAAAAAAATTGAATTAGGAAGGAATACTTGGAAATTAGGACTTTTCAATCTTAGGAAATATTACAATAGGATCTGAACACTAAGACCATTTAGGTCATTAGGCTTAATCAGCCCGGGTATCCACTAAAATGTGGATTTGTTTTTCGAGTCTTCACCATCCTAAATTCTGTTTTAATTTGATTAAATAAGTTTTTGTGATAAGTACATGACTTATCAACCCACCGTCTGATTTGAGGGAACTTTAAGTCTAAGCATTTACACACTATCTTGTCATTGACTCGTTGGTCGGCGATTTTAACAGAAATTAGGTAGCTAATGAACCTTCTAGGGTGATATGGCTGTCAAGTTATCATGGGTAACAGCCCATAGGTAGGTTGTCCAGAGCCCAGTCACTGGACCATTCTTTTCTTACTGCCTTTAGGTAAATCTTAGACAAAGGAAGCCACCTACTTAAAAAAAAGAAAGAAAGAAAGTCAAAAAGAAAAGAAAAAGAAAAAAGAAAAATGAGAAAATAAAGAAAACAAAAGAAAACAAAAGAAATAAGCCACACTTCGCCACACAAGTATGGCTGGCAAGTTGTCAGTGGTAACAGCTCATCGACCGGTTGTCTAGAACCCAGCTCAAGAAATGCACTAAAAATCCCCAAAACACTTAGGAAGAAGAGGAGAAGTATAATAAGCTGGGGAGATATACACTAGACTCACCCTTGTGTTGACCCCATAAAAATAAAAGTAGGGAGAAAGCTACCGGTCGTAAAGATACACCTTTAGGCAGAACTCTCTTTTTAAGGCCACCTAGAGACGTAGAAGCCCGAAGTCCATTCTAATTGCCGATCAACGAGTCTATCACATTCACAATAAAATCCTTAGAACTTAGGGTTCTCATCAAATCTTAGGTGGGTTGAGTGGCCGTAGAAAGCCACTATTTAACCCTAAACTCAAAAATCCAAAAAAATTACAAAAGAAGAAAAAGAGAAAAAGAGATTTTTCTTTGAAAAAGGAGAGTGCTTGAGGATGTCTGCATTTTGACAGATACCCGGGCACTGTTGTGTCTTCGAAAGTTCAGATCCTGAGTAAAAATTTCTTAATGTTGAAAATAACTTATAACCAAGTAATCCAACCTAATTCTTTTATAAATAGCATGCAGTTTTTACTAGGGACTAGCAAAAGATAGGCATGGGGATGTGATGTGCATACATGTAATTAACCTAAAATGTCTATTAATGCATGTTCTTACTGTCACATTAGCATCATGCATTGTAAATAGTGCATAACATGCATAATCATGCATTTAGATCAAGTTGTATAAATTGTATAGTAATTGTCTCCTTTTTATGGTTAGGGAAAGGATGACCTTTTATCAGAGCCTCGGATCAAAGATCCAACCGTACGGATCTGATCAGGGCGACGATTGGAGTTCAACGACTCCAAGATCGCCCTAATCGGACATCCGTAGCACCAGATAATGACTGAGGAACCTTAAAGAGCAAGGGCCAAGATGGTGCTAATCCGCACCTCAGACAACAAACCCGACCTCACGGTTGGGTTCGGATCATCGATCGCAGCCTAACGGCGTGAAAATCGGTCCAATCCAACACCCGTGGCACCATCTACATCACTCAGAAGATGGACGGCCTAGATAGCACCACATGGTGCCATCATAGCTGCCCAACACTGGCCGCAGCCCTCCCTCTTCACCCGCTCATTTGATCTCGACTGTTGGATGAAGATCCAACGGCCAAGGGCGCTTGAAATTATAACAAAACCGCAACCATCCGCCGGCTTAGCATAGCGGTTGCGCGCTCATGGGCAAGGTAGAGGTCGCGGGATCGATCCCTGCGGTGCCTCAAATCAAGGCCAGGCGTGGAGCAGGCGCGCGATCAGAGCCGCATGATGAAGATCGAGCGGCGAGGAGCGAGCAATAGCACCCACGCGCGATTAGACACGCAGCGCTTACACGTGATCGCACGTGGTCGCGCGGCGCCGGCGTAGCTACTCTCAGCCATCTGATCTCTTGATCGAACGGCTGTGAGCGTACGAACATGTGCAGGCGTTTTAGGCGAAGAAGAAGAGCGGAAGCACGCAGCGCGCACACACGTCACCCACAACAGACCTTTAGTGACGTTTAAGTCCATCACTAAAGGTCCCATATTAATGTTTTTGAACTTAAAATGTCCAAAATGCCCCCACTCCTTGCAACTATAAAAGGAGACCCCTACCCTATGAATTTTTCATCCCTTCCTTCTCTTCTCTCCCTCTCCAAAGCTTAAGAGAAGCTTGTCCCACACCCAAGATGCTCCTCAAGAGCTAAAACCAAGTTTTCGCCCCCATTCTGGAAGCGGATCCCGCGACAATGATGACGTGCTGCCTCATTCCCGTTCCTCTTGTTTCGACCTCCTTCCCACTCCGTTCCTCGTCTTCCAAGCGTTGTCTCGTCTGGCTCGTCCTCCAAGCGATCATCGAGGAGGATAACTTCTCTCTCCCATTCCTTTTCCTACTTTCTAGAGTAGAATTTTCTTGCTTTCTAGTTGTAATATTTTCTCGCTTTCTAGTGTAATCTTTTCTCACTTTCTTAGTTGTAAAAACATTTTGCAACATCAAGTGAATGTTTTCCCTCTCTCTCTCTCTTATTGTCTATATTTATTCCATTTCATTATGATTATTCTGCTCTTTAAACAAAAACACAAAAAAATATAATTACAAATTTTGATCAACATTGCCTCTCTGAGTTCGACATGGGATTTCTTTATAGATTTCTGGTATAAATTTTATTTGTTGAACCTGAGCTCTTCGCTACTCGAACTACAACGACAGGTTTCAAAACCAACTCCGATAGCGTAGTCCTCCGACGTTCAACAGATTCCTTGAGAAGTTCTCTTTCCAACGGATCAAGTTTCAATCTCCATAACCTTCCCAATCTCTCACGCGAACGCATGAGAGATTCGGGTATCATTTGATTTTCCAACTCCGGCAAGCTCTCCAAGCTCGCAAAGCTTGATTCTCAAGCTAAACTAACTCCTTGGGGCCTATATAAGGATCCCCTTGGTCTGCTCATCCTCCCTACACTCGAATTTGATCGGAAATCCCTCAATTCCTCCCTCCTCTCCAGCCAAATAGCTCCTAGATGTCTGGCAATCTTCTCCGACCTCCCTCGTCGTCCGCCTGCAATGCTGGCGGCGGATTCTCCTTCCTTGTCTTCTTCCGCGTCGTGCCATACCAGCCGACATCTCTCCCTCCGTCGTCCTCACTGTCTTACCCTCACCGGAGCACCTTCTTCCCCGATGCTGACGTACCCCTGGCAAGTCGATCTCCCCCCTTTCGTCGGTTAGTTTAGGAGTAGTTTAGTTCCATTAGACTCTTAGGTTAATTCTCCCCCTCTTAACTCTTGTTTTGACCCCTCTGATGGATCGGCCTGGATAGGTTGTTAATATGATGTTTTTATCGTTGAAATATGTATAGTGGTTAACCTAATTCAGACCTAACCATCTCTTTACAAAATTTTTAACCTGGCCTAATTGATTTTATCTTGTCACTTTTAGGCCCAGGGTCGAACTCAGGGAAGTGGGGTTAAAGTCGAGTTTCTACGTTTTCCTTAAAACGCGTCTCTTCCGTTCGTTTATTGTGTTTTTGGTGTTTTTCTTATTTAGGTTTTTTATGGTAATCCTTGTTCTTGAGGCACACCCTCAAAATTGTGTCCTTGGCTTTTAGCCAAACAGAGTCCCAAAACAAGTCTTGCTACTCGCAAGACGGGGGTACCTGCAAATCAAAGATTATCTTTTCACTTTTATACCTTTTTTTATCTTTTTACTAAGAAGGAAGCTAACAGATAGAAAGTAAATATAGTAGCTATAGATATATATTTATATGTAGTATATATATAAAGGGGTGGGGGTGGAGGTGACGATGGAGTGTAGCACTATGTCGAGTCAGTTGACGTCTAGAGAGACGCAACCAACACGACTATGTGCCGCGTGGAGTGTGGATGGAGGATGGATGATTGATGATGTATGGGACCACGCTTTTTTGTACGCGTGTATCAGGGAATATCAGCAACTGATGCAGATATCCCCGTGATACAGCTTATAGTAAATAACGTGAAAATATATGTACATATGTATGTATATGAGTAAATATATCTATATGTATATAAATGTATAAGTATATATGTATAGATATATATAGATATATATGTATTATATATATATATATATATATATATATATATAGGTGTATATGTATATATATATATGTATGTATATATGTATATAGCTATGTATATATGTATATAAGTATATATATATAATACTATATAGATGTATATATATATATATGTATATAAGTATATATGTATCTAGATATATATATATATATATGTGTGTGTATATATATAAGTATATAGATATGTATATATATATATGTATATAAGTATATATGTATATATATATAAGTATATGTATAAGTATATAGATATATATATACGTGTATATATATATATATATGATATATTATATATATGTGTGTGTATACATAAATATATAGATATACTATGTATATAAGTATATATATATATATAAGTATATGTATAAGTATATAGATATATATAAGTAGATATATATATATATATATATATATTATATATATATGTATATATATTATATATATATGTATGTATACATAACTATAGATATTACTATGTATATAAGTGTATATATATATATATATATGTATGTATATATTATATATAGATGTATATAAGTATATATATGTTACTATATATAACTATACGTATAGTGTAAGTGTGTGTGTGGGTGTGTGTGTGTGTGTGTGTCGGTGAAGATGTGTGTGTGTTGGTGTAGTGTGTGTCTGTGAGTGAGTGAAAAAGAGAGAGAATACGTGAGAGAGAGAGCGGGAGAGAGAGAGAATATGTGAGAGAGAGAGAGCGGGAGAGAGAGATCAGCAGAGAGAGAGAGATAGAGAGCGCCAGAGAGAGAAAGAGCGGGCGGGAGAGATCGCGAGCGCGGACGATGGCAGCGAGTTAAGACGTCTGCTCGCGGCGGCGGACGTCTGACGCCGCGTCGTCTGAAGGCGGAGGCGGACGTCTGAAGACGGCGGGTGCGGGCGCGCCTTCGCGCAGGGTTCTGCAGGCCTGCGCGAAGTCGACGAGCGGGCGATGGCGCGGAGGAGCGAGCGTGGAGGAGGTCTGCAGGTGGTCGCGGAGGGTCGCGGAGGGGGGCAGGGGTTGGCGTGAGGCCGTAGCCGGCCGCTGCAGTGCGCGCGACGGCGGGCTACGGGTGCACTGCGAGGCGGACAGAACGGAGACGGAGGCGGGGAACGCCCTGCAGACGCGCGCGGAGGCGGTGAGCGACTGCGGGGAAGGTCGCGGAGGAGGCGGGGGGTGCTGCTGCTGCTGCTGTCGGGCTGCTGCTGCCGTGGCTTCAAGCTTCGAAGCTTGGAGCGGCGGCAATGGCGTTAAAGAGAAAAAACGAAGCGAGGGAATGCACCACGCCCACCGGCTCGTCGAAGAGCTGGGCGGTGGTGCTCCCACTGTGGTGGTGTGCACCACAGTGGGTTCTCCTGCTCGCCGGGTGCCTCCTCGACGGAGGGCCGACGTATGGGAGGGGAGAGCGGTGGAGAAGATGGCTGCGGGTTTTTTTTAGCAGCTGCAGCAGCTGCGTCGCGAGGATGAAGCTGCAGCTACTTATAGAGGAGGGGAGAGTGGTGTGTCGGCTGCAGCAGGGAGAGGGTGTGCGAGTTGCAGCTATAGGGAGCGGCGTTGGCAGGGAGAAGTGACGGGAAGAAGTGCTGCGGGCTGCTGCATGCAGCTGCGGGAAGAGTGCAGCCGCGGGAAGGATGCAGCCGCGGGAAGGAGAGAAAAGAAGAAATCAAGAGGAAAAATAAAAAGAGGGTGATTTTGCAAGGAGGCACTTGAAGAAAAATGTAACTATGTAGGCGATTGTTTCACTCCTCTTCCTCTCTTGATTAAATGCATGCATGCAAGTGTTTTTACAAATGCGATTACAGGATCCTATTATGCAATGTTAATGCTAGAAAATAGCACAAGAAGGCGTTATTACAGGCATGTTTTGAGGTGCAAACACCCTCAACACCGTGAATCACCCTCATCTTCTCCGTCTTCGACCGAACCTCCGGTGAGGCATTTCTACGGCTACACCCTTCCATCCGGCTCGCCACCATGCCCTACACCTCTGCCACATCCACTCGTACAAAAGCCTTAACTTTGTTAGGGCGATTGCTCCTCCTAAATACCCACCAAACAACCCACTGTTCTCCGACCTAATTTACCTTCACCAGCCATCTCCGACCCCCCTCGCAGCATGCCACCACCACCAGAGCCTTTGCCGCATCTTCGCGATCCTACTGAGCTTCTCTGACAAGGCCGCAAGGCCATACTTTGTGTTTCAGGTTGCCGACCATTGCCGCCATTACCGATGACCTTCAAGTAAGCTTTGAAGCTTGCTTCTCAGTCGAAGGCCCCAGGTGCACCCTCTAGGAGATGCGGATAGCTTCTAGGAAGCAACCCAGGTCTCCAATTGGAAGCAACGAGCCCTCCTTTAGCTTCAATTGGAGGACCACTACTGCTGCCAGTCGCATGAAGAAGGTAGTAGGATTTAGTCCCACCTCGGAAGCACAGGAGCTGCTGGAGTGCCTTAAATTGATTTTCTCTTTGTGCCTTATCGCCTCCTAACACGAGGGTAAGGTCCTCCTTACCCACACTGCCCAACCCGCCTAACCCACTCCCACACCTCGGCTACTACCCACGCTAGTGGCCCTGGTCTTGGGTACGCGGATCCCTGACACCCGATTACTCGAGCATATAACCTGACATTGAGAAAGAAAAGGGGAACAGAGAGAGAGAGTGGAGGAAGGGGGGTTTTGTACTTCTATGCATTGGCTAACACTTAGCCAAAATGCAAGCCCTTTCCCCTGTGCTTGGAGAAGAAGAAGAAGAGGAAAAGGCAGAGAGGAGGAGGATAAAGAAGAAGACAGGCAGAAGAAGCCAAGAGAATGAAGAGAAGAAGAAGTACAATGCCCTCTTGGCACTGTAGCAGTGGACACTTAAGCTATCCGGTTGAAAAGTTCTGTCGTCTAATAGTGCATTGTGCACTAAAGCTTGCGTGAATTTAAAGTGGTTGATACTGTGCAAATATTTAGATCATTAAGTAATTATTATATATGTATCTAAGCTAATAATTGGTGATTCAAATCACCATTATTTTGACTTAGATGTCTTTTTGCCTCATTAGATTCTTCATATACTCATGTTATACATTGACTATTAGTTTTGAGTAATTATCTGTGCTCATTTATATTATTTATTGAGATTAGCATATGAATTTCATATTTGCTCTCTGTGTTCAAGCTCGGACTTAAATTCGAGTAATAAATTATATTTATTGACTGAGCGATTTAGATGATACTACAACGAAAGCATGCTTAAATCTCCTCGTTTGTGCGACTCAACAGTGGACGTCTTAGAGGAAGAAGGCAGAGGAGGGCTGGAGATGTTTGGAGCCAGAGATGGAGAGAGAGATGCCTTCAAATGGGAACTCTAGGGTCCTTTTTATAGCCAAAGTTAAGGAAAAATAGGTATTTTGGCCCTCCAATCCATGCATCAACCTTGGAGTAACCAGATTCATCGATTGGGAGATCAATGAACCAGATTGCACCTCAAAAGAGCCTCCCTAATGCCTTCTTTGCGCGGACGCATGCAATTGCGCCACGTGGTGCATGCATAGTTGCCCTCAGCCACCGCCTTAATGTCTCTCTCACACGCGCACATGTTTAACCTTAGTCGTTCGATCTCAACGATCAACGACTGAGATCACACGTGCTACCGCCTTCAGTCTCCACATGCAACAACTCATCTAACCGCACGTGCATCGCACCACCTCATCTGACGCCCTGCCGCATGCCACGTGGCCACATCCATGCTGCTCAATCCCATCTAACGACTATTTCATCCGAGCGCACCTCCTGATCTGATTTCACGTGTCGCGCAACTCGAGCGCTCGTCTCGTGCTTCTATGTGAGGGTAGTCTCCAACATGCTACACGCGTAGTGATAGGGGAGATTTACTCTTAATTAAGATGATTGCAATAAAAAGATGTGTCGTTGATGTATTTTATGTGGTGGAAATCTCGTATCAAAATCATTAAATCTACCCACAATGATTAAGATGTCATATCCATAGGGAGGAATAGATGCAATAAATTCACGAATATTTCCCTCTGTATCAACCCAATTAGTGCGAGAGACATGCTTACATTCGAGGCAAAATAAGGTGAAAAGAAGGAAACACACAATAACTAGAGAATGTAAGGTTATGGGTGCAGTTTTTCCTCAATAAAATAATTATTAAAAGATGTGATCATTAGTGGCATCTCATGTAATTTCCAACGGTATTCGTACGAGAGAGGAATGATGCAAATCTGAGTCACAATTTGATGCAATCGAAAGAGAAAAATATGCACTGAATAATAACGAGAAAGTATAAGTGCTCTGATGTAATTTCACCTCAATATAATATTCAAAAATTAAAATAAAAATTGGTGGAAATGGCATTAAATGTAAATACTAATAGAACTTGAAATAGAGGAATTCTTTGCCTCGTGCGTGTGTGAAGAAGAGGCCGCGGTCGGGTGTGTGGAGCTCGGAAGAGGTTGGCTGCGATGAGGGCTATGCATGGGTGGAGACGACGCATCAAACAGTGTTCGGAGTTGGCGTTGGCAACGAGGAGGACCGACGACTGTAGCAGCGGCTCGCTGGCACGCGTGGGCTACTGTCGACCTGTCAAAGGGTGAGGTTGCCCTCGTGGGGTTGAGGCGAGGTCGTTGGCGTGAAGCTTCGAGGTCCGTGGATGTGGTTGCGAGGAGGAACACGCCGATGTTGGGTTCTTTCGGGGAAGACGATGAATAGTGATTAGAGAGGAGGTGCTCGCATGCACGTGCATGCGAGGAGAATGGCCATGCATGGCTACTAGAGGCTTGCGCACGCGACGAGAATAAAGGTAACGCTACGACCTGTTGCACAAGGGGATGCTGCGTGGATGGCGCGAGCATGGCTAGTGGCTGCGTGGTTGGGTTGCAAGGAATGGTGGTGGAGAAGGTCGGTTGAAGAAGAAGGAGATGAAGGGAAAAACGGAGGAGTTGATAGTAGGTGTTGATGATTGTGGTTGCAAATGTGCACGCTGTCATCATGCACAGGAGATCGAGGGTAGGCGGAGGAAGATGGAGCTTGCTTCAGAGCACGGTGCATGCCTTGTCCATGGTGTGCGCATGAGGAGCACGGTGGAGAGCTTGTTTCACAGTGGTGGCAAGGGAGAGGATCCTCGCCAGGGGGAAAATTCTCAAGAGCCACAGAGGGAAGGATCCTTTATCCTTCTGTAGACCGCAACCTCCACCTCTGCCTTCGTGCTGGATTTGAATGCTAGCGGAGGGAGCGGCTGTGATGGATAATTATGGGCATACCCTCCTTCAAATGCTAATTATACTCATGTCCAGCCACCTATTATTATTTTCTCTCTACACGCACATATCAATTAAGGAGCATAATTGTATGTATTAGAATGTAAAGCAGATACAAAAATATTTATAAGCTAAGATTAATTACTACTTAGCTTAGGCCATTAAACTATAAGAAAATGTATTCCATATGTACTTAAGCCAAATAAATGTCCAATAAATTGGACTTATCACGCAGATTGTTGTTGTTGAAACGATTTTTGTGAATCGCTACGCTTACGTGTTCGATTTTGGAAAACCTATCGTTGTAGTTCGAAAGCGAAGAATTCGTGTTCAACAAATAAAATTTATACCGAAATTAAAATTCCGGGTCGAACACAGTGAGGCGGACGTTTGATTTAAAAACTACACGTTTCTTTTTATTTGTCACAGAATAATTCAATTTAAAACTATCTAATTATTTACAATAAATAGAAGAGAGAGAGTAAGAGATAAAGAGAATATTACACAGAGAAATCAAAATGAGATATAGAATAAACAAGGAATTTTTCATTGAAGAGATTGTTCATTACAACTAGAAAGTATAAAACAATTACTCTAGAAAGCGATAAATTTACTCTAGAAAGCATTAAAAGAATGGAGGGAGAAATGTCCTCCTCGACGGTTGCTTGGAGGACGAGTAGATTAATCTAGAAAGCAGTAACTCTATACTAGAAAGCAGTAAAAAGAATAGGGAGAGAGAAATCCTCCTCGACGGTTGCTTGGAGGACGAGTCGGACGGAACGACGCCTGGACAAAGGAGAACGAAGCAGGATGAAGGAGGACGAAGCAGCACGCCGTCGTCGTCGCGGGATCCACTCCGAAGGGGAACGAAAATTGGACTTTATCTCGCGAGAATCATCCCGGGTGTGGGACAAGCTTCTCTTGAGCTTTGGAGGGGTAGAGAGGAGAAAGAAGGGATGAGAATTTCATATGGAGGGGGTCTCCTTTTATAGTTGCAAGGAGTGGGGGAAAAATGGACATTACAACTTCAAAATAATAAAAGAGGGGTCTTTAGTGACGGATAAATCCGTCACTAAAGCCCTCAACGTGGGCGTCGTGGCTGGCTCGCGCGGGCCTCCTCGCCTACTCGCGCGCTCAACGGCTTGCGCACGTTCGCCGCTTTTCAGCCGTCCGATCGCGAGATCGGACGGCTTAAGATGCGTCCACGCCCGTTGCGTTGCGCGCCCGCCCGCGCGTTCGATTGCGCATCCAATCGTGCATCGACGCTATCGGGCGCACGCGGCCGTTCGATCTCCATCTGACGCTCCACCCGCACCCAATCGCTGCGCCTTCCAGCCCCTCTCCACGGCTCGAACCCGCGCCCCGCGCTCGCGATAGCGCGCTCGACCACTGCGCCATGGGGTGCGGATGGTCGAGCGGACGCTTTTAAATGCGAGCGCCCACAGCCGTTGGATTAAGATCCAACGGCGGAGAGCGATCCAGCGCGGGGCCTTCACAAGATGAAGCGGCCGTTTGGGCGGCTGAGATGGCACCACGTGATGCTATCTTGGCCGTCCATCTTCTGGAAGTTGTAGATGGTGCCACGGATGTCGGATTGACTCGATTTTTGTGTCGTTGGGCTGCGATCGTTGATCCGAATTCATTCGTGCGGTCGGATTTGTCATCTGAAGTGCGGATTTTTACCATCCTGACCCTTGATCTTCTAGGGTTCCCCGGTCACTATCTGATGCTACGGATGCCTGATTAGGGCGATCTTGGAGTCGTTGAACTCCAATCGTCGCCCTGATCACATCCATACGGTTGGATCTTTGATCCGATGTCCCGACAAAATGTTTGCCCTGTCCAAGCACATAAAATGAGACAATTAACCTCCATTTTATTCAAACTACTCTAAATGCAAGATGATGCATGTTATGCAATATTTATATCATGAAATGCAATCCTATGCTTAAGAACATGCATAAATAGATATTTTAAGTAGTGTAAATGTGTTTACATCAGTTGTGGTTCTAGTTTCGTGCGTGGCCACCCTCAACCATTGGATGACGATCCAACGGCTGAGGTGATCTTCCTCTTTGATGAAGGCACGGGGACTGATCGACGTGGCTCAACGGTGGCCATTGGATGATGATCCAATGGCCCTGCTTCACTCTTCAGTGGTTAAGGTGCAGAGGTGGGCCGTTGGGATGGCACCACATGGTGCCATTCTGACCGTCCATCTTCCCTGCATTTGTAGTTGGTGCTACAGGGATTTGATTGGGTTGATTTTTGCGTCGTTGGACTGCGATCGTTGATTTGGATCCATTCATGTGGTTGGATTTGACATCTAAGATTTGGATTTATGCCACCTTGCTTCTTAGCCTTTGCTCTTCCGCAGACTTCATAAGATGCTACGAGAGTCCGATCAAGACGATGTAAAAAGCGTTGAACTCCCTCTATCGTCCTGAACAGATCCGTATGGTCGGATTTATCATTTGTGACTTTAAATTACCTACAATTATTATTGCCTCTCAATCAGAACATAAAATAGCATTATTATTTACAAGGCTAATAAATCAACTATGATGCAAAATATGCTGCTCGTGCATGCATTATTCCTAAGTTAAGCTAGGATCTAACTTAATTGAGGTAGATTAAGTCCTATATTGCTACACAATCACCCAACAACAAATATGAAGATATAAAGGTGAACTTTGTCAATGAACATTTGTATCGATCCAACCTTAGCCACATGCAGGAAGAGCGGAGTCCTGAGATAGGTAGTGGGGAGAAGTCCCTCCAAAATCCTTAGATGAAGACATATCATCTAGGTTGGTTTGGAGAGATACACCTTACTCTTGTTGGCATTGAGTGCTAGGCTAGAGACCTCAAAGACTTGAAGCACTCAAAAAGAAGCTACACCAATCAACTTTGAAAAATGTAACCCATTTTCCTCATATAAACTATCAATTAATTTAACAATCTTGCTTTTATTTAATAGAATGTGGCACATACTAGAAGGGTGTGATAGGTCATTAGTAAATCATAAAAAATTAATATCTCTTAGAAATATGCAATGTCGACATGGCTAAGCCTAGAATCGTTTTCATGGCTAAACAAGTGCTTCTCAGCTTTGGTTGGGTGGTGTAAACTTGAATCCCTAGTTGAAAGTAAATAGAATAAGTAATTAACTATTAACAGATATGCTTATGTGATTATGCGTGCACAAATCACAAGTCAGCAACTATACGTGAACGTAGAAGTCAAAAATAAGCTCAATGTCAAGCCTATAAAAATATCAGAGTACCACATCAATTAAACACCTGTTTTCTAAGAGTAATCATTTATCTACTCCACAACCCACACCATGCGGATTTATGCCCCCCTACGGGGATAAGGGTGTGTGCTTGGGATTTAGTGTGGGTAGGGCTATCTATCAAGTCTAATGAATCAAGCTCGGATTAGTTTGTGCCCAAGTTACCTCAAGCTCAACTCAAGTTTGATTAGTTTTGAAAGGTCATGTTCAAATTTAGTACATTTGGACTTAAGCTCGTTAAAAAGTCCATTGACTAAGGAGTTCAAGTTTCCGAGGCCCACAATTGAACTTAATAAGTAAAAACTAAATACTTGAGAAACAAGGTATACTTAACAAAGTATAGAAAATAAAAAAAATTATATTAAATGAAATAAACATAATCTATGATGTATCAAGTGTCACATATTATACTGAATAAAAATATCAATATGCATTAGGTCATAAGCATAATGTAGTCATAAGTCATAATTTAACTACATTTTTAATTAGTCTTTCAAAAGTCTAACATTCATCAAAATATGAGAATCATAATAGAGAAGACTATAAAGAAAAAGGGCAACTTAAATTAAAATTTCAATAATCTAAATGAATCTTGTTAATGTGCAAGAAGGAAGGGAAGAGGGGCTTTTGGGGTGGGAAGTGGGTTTTTAAAAAATTGCATAGATTTCCCTATATTACTATGTATTTATTTAGGATATATAATGTAGTTTTGATGGTAGAGTGAAGGAGGAAGGGAAGGGAAAGAGGAGGTGGGGGTTTTGCGAAAATTTTATACATGTCATTATACTTGTATATATAATATATATAATTTTTTTTATTGAGGCGAGGCCTTTATTGAGTTGAGCCCAACTGGGCTCAAGCTCAACTTCATAACTTATCAAGCTTAGTTTTTTGTTCAAACTCAACTATCTCTCATCATATCTCCATATCAAAGTTTTGCTAGTTCCTCGTAAAATTAACTGTGAATATGATGATTTAAACACTTGGGTGGTTAAATATGAATTCCTAAGTAGAAGAATGATTAGGTCAGAATATTTTTGAAAATTTTCCCTTTTTATGTTTTTATATTTTTATAAATAACTATTTATAAATAAAACAGAGCATTTGGCAAGGAATCCTCTTATAAAGGACTCAAAACCCTAAATATCTATTAAAATAGATTCTAGTGAAAAATAGACTCAATGGGAATTTAACTCCGAATAAAAACATCTAATATCCATTTTGTTATTTATACGCCACTCTAAACTCTAAAGAGGTCAAGATGGGTAATGTAACAAGACTCAAAGACTCAAAATCAAATTCTAACTTAAAAATTCAGCAGACACAAGTCAACCCCTAAGCTTGTGAATTCTAATTCCTATCAACCTAAGCTTTTGTAAATTAACTAAACACCCTTTATCAATCAAATTCAGAAAGTAAGTAGTACCCTTAAACCAACTAGCCTGCTGCATCAAGGATGAACTTCTAGATCCAAGGCTTTGTCAATCTGTCTCTTTTAAACCTCAACTACTAACCTCCAAAACCCGATTTCTTAGGATTCACTGCCCACTTAGGTTTTAGCAGCTATGGGGTTAAAATGTCCATGAAAGTGAAGTAGATTCATCCTACAGGCATCCAAACTTGTAAAAATCCAAACCTCAAGGCATCAAGATCTCAATCCAGGTCATCCCAATTCAAGCCTTTGGAGTGGCCTTACTCAGATTTGGTTGTTTTCTCCTCACTCGTTTTTATCCCGAGGTCAACACTCAAGACGTATATTTCCTCGACTGAACCATTGGGTCTCTTATTCCTAGTTTTTATCTCCATATTTTCTATAGGTTAAAACATCCATTTGTATTGAGGTGTTTTTTATTGGATGGAGGGAAGCATCCATTTGTAGCGAAATGCTTTATTTGATGGATAAATGCATAAGCACCCATTTATACCGATGTGCATTAATATTACATGGTGTAATATATTTTTCTCTTATATATTTTTTTCATCACCTTCTCATTTTTCTTACTACTAAGTAAAATCTCCAAGTCTTTGGACTATGTGAGTTGCACATCCTTCACCCTTTTAAGAGCTACCCTGTAGAAATCCTTGAGGTAAAAAGGATATAAGACTGATCTCTTGATCTTCGTGTTTTCACAGTCAGATGCCCATGAGACAATTCTCTTGTGTGTAAAATTTGGATACTTAGGTTACTTAGCTCGCAAATCAGAGAGTGGACAACAAAACCTTTCACTTTCAAGTCTCTTAAACCATTAGTATCAACCCATAAGATCTGTCAAGATGCAACTCACTAAGCCTAGCCAAACGTCCTCAATTGATTAAGCTACCGATAGCCCATTAGACCTTATGGTTAAGGTTCCAAATTAACTTCTTTACTTGATTAACTCTAGGTATTTAGTCTTTCTACTCAATTTAGTGATAAAAATATAAATTCAAAGTCAAAAGGATCTGACCTAATCTTATTGACCAAGAAAGTTACAATTTAATTCCAAAAATTTAATCCTATATCAGAGTTAATAACATCTTAGTTACTATGTTTTCAAAGTAAAGTGCAGAAATACAAATCAGATACTTAAGTTTCAGATTCTCAACTCGAAAAATCTCCAGTCAAAAGTCAAAAACAAGTACTTGTTTTGAAAAATATCCAAGACAAAATCTAGAGTAAGGATTCAATTCTCTTACCTATGTACACTATAAATATAAATATATATTTATTTTTTATTTCTATCCTTTAAAATTACTTAATAAATTCATACTTTTTACGCTTTTTAATTTACTTATAAATATTAAATAAGTTCCTTTTATGATTTCTTTTCCAAAATTCTTCTTCTTTTTATTTTTATTTTTATATTTTTATGATTTATAATTTTTTCAAATTTTTACATGTTTTTAAAATTTAAAATTTTTAGAGTTGTCAAATTTTTTTTCTTCTTTTTTCTACTACTACATTTAAAGTATTAAGATTCAATGCACACCCTCCATGCCAATCTTATAGTATCCTCGTTGTAAAGAAAAAGCGAAAGACTCTACACTTCATTTAATATAGGATGATTAAAGGAATTCGACAGAGGAGATCAACATATCTCCGGCAGATGATTTCAACTCTGACAAAAGTCAGAGGGGTTAGTTGAACTAAGTGAGCTCTCAAGTATTCCGATGCAACATTCACAAAGAATGAGGGTTGTCTTTATGGTGGTGCTTGAACAAAACACCACAAGTCAACAATCTTGTGAAACATTGATGCCTCAATAGATTAGCATATGAGGAGAGCACAAATGTAAAGAAAGCATGCCATCTATATATATAACATAGCATTAAATGTGGATTCTAAAACTTTAGATTTCAAGTAGTGGACACAAGGGCATCAGTTATTTAGTTGCAAAGCACACCATCTACGCGCATCCAATCAGATTGCACAAGAAAATATATGCAAAAAGACCACTAACTAAAACCCAGATTGAGTAGCAAGTAGAAACATCATGATTCTCATATTCAGACCACCCATTTATTATCCCTAATTATAGGAAATAAGAAGAGGTAAACAAGAGGAAATCCCTTCCTGGGGTGCTCCTTCCTCGACTAAGACCCCAAATCAAAGCCAGCCACTCCTTGTGGCCTTTGGACGCCTTCTAGATCAAGAAACTTGATGGCGACCTTCAGCGGTTTGAGGACATCAGGATGTAGCTCATCGTGGACGTGGCCCTTGCAAATGGGGCCAAAACCTCCCTTCCCGACGAAGTTGCGAGAGACGAAGATGTTGGTGGCTGCCATCATCTCGGCTAAGGTGAACACGTGGAGGTTCACGCTGAGGACCACTAACGAGGATAGCAACGAGAGGTCCTCTAGGGTCAAGTTGGTGCTGTTGCAGATGATGTCGAAGCACGACACACGAATAAAGGAGCACGGCAGCAACATCAGCCTCCTTGGCTTTGCTGACGATGATGATGGCGACGGCGAGGGGGCGTCTTCCTCCAAACAGAGACCTCAACGACAACAACCCCATCTTCTTCATCTTCCTTTCTTTTTCTCCAGCAGCTCCAACAACAACAGAAGCAAGAGCAGCGGCAGCGGGAGCAACATGGCGATAGCAGCGGCAGTGGCAGCAACTGCCACAAAAGGCAAGGAGGAGGAGGAGAGGAAAGAGGCGTAGGGAAGAGGAGAAAGAAAGAGGTTGGCGGCGATGGCATCCCCTCCTCCCCACACGCACACATATAGGTGGAAAGGAGAAACGTGGCTTCCTCAGGAAGCCAACCGACCTTGCGGGGGAAAACTTATCCCCACCCGTTATTCTTTTTTTTTTTCTTTGTTAAAGATCCCTTCTACCTGTATTGACTTGAACATTCAATTATTTCAAGGGATTGTTCATTTCTAATGTTATCATTGCCAAATTAAGGTTCTCAATCCTTTAATCCATCATTAAGCAAGTAATTAAAATTTTAATTAACCTATTAAGTACATTAAAATCTAGACCCTTACAGTAAGCTTTTATTGATCAATTCCTCTCACTTAATTGAGTGAGTTATTACATCCTGAGTTTTGTCGAACTTAGGATGTAAATTCTGATGATTTCAAGTTTAGTTTGTTAATCAACGATTGAATGAAGAAATTGATGTGTTCCTAAGGTTCCTGAGATGATCATGATATATTTCTTGATGATTTTTATGGAGATTTGTAAATTGTCAATCAAATCCAGCCATCATCAGAGCTTCAGTGAGCTCCAACAATGTAATCTATGAGATACAGATCTCAGATCCCTGAGAGAAGCTCCAGATCATTCTCTTTCACTCTTCTGATCAATTTCCACTCTTATATTTTGTGTGTCAATGATTGTATCCAACAATTGATCATTGTCTTCCTTAGCTCTAGTAGAGTTGAGGAAGTGCCTCTAGTAAATCCTAGACCTTAGTAATAGGTCATGAAGCTTCGCCAGGATCCACTGAGTCTCGAACAAATTTCAAAAAGGTTGTTAAACCTCTCATTTGTTCTGTTGAT
This sequence comes from Thalassia testudinum, assembly GCA_037157565.1. Lineage (NCBI taxonomy): Eukaryota > Viridiplantae > Streptophyta > Magnoliopsida > Alismatales > Hydrocharitaceae > Thalassia > Thalassia testudinum. The sequence continues at coordinate 8,154,092 of JAZHRO010000058.1, read as the reverse complement.
CAAACATCTTTTGGACCTCAGGCATGGACCTAAGATCAAGGTTCTATAGGTTGAAACTCTGTTTTGATTAGCTAGAAACATTCCTTAGGATTTGAAGAGTCTATTTAGGCATTTATTTGATGGAAAATCTTCTTAAAACATAAAGTCAACTCTTGAGCATCATTTGGTCAAACCATAGTTGTTCTAGAGCTCAAAACTTCAAAACTTAAATTTGAGATCATTTCTGAGATCCTAGGGTTGTTAGAAATTAGAGTTGATTTGAAGTTATTTTAATGAGTATTTAGTTAAGACTTATTCTCTATATAGTTTGGGTCAATTTTGTGCTTCAGTGTGTTTCATTACTTTCCAGGTGAGATTCTAAGCTGGAATTAGCTCAAATTGATTAATTTCCATCTTCTAAACTCATATAGGACACTTCTAGAGGGCCTAATCTTTGAATTAAGCCATTTAAATCTCTGCTTAGATTATTCTAAGTTCTAATGTAGAGTTTTGAAGCTCTTCGCAACTTCAGAAGCTCCAAACACTTCCAATCCTTTTCTAAAGAGTGTGGAATACACTTAGGCACAAAGAAAGTTGTTAGGATTGAGAGAGAGAGAGAGTGAGTGATTAGGACGAGAGTCAGGTGTTTGCAGGTATGTGGCTAGTGTGGTAGAACAACAATGGTGTGTAGCTATTTTTGAGACTTGATTTGGAGCAGCTTCTGTGCTCTAATTCAGTAATTGAAGGGGGCAATCAAGAGAGATATCTTAGCTCTATAAATTTGAGTTGGTAACTGATGGAGATCTACTATAAATCAATCATAATCAAGGCTTGAAGTCAGATCTAGAGACAGGCATGCACTGAAGAAAACTGGGACTCACTTAGTCCCACATCGATAGTTGATGAAGCATTGCAGCGATATAAATGTAAACTCCTCCATAGGTTATTCACCCAAATGGGAGTGGGCTCCCCAAGTGTCACACTTATGCGTGCAACTCTTGACTATATTAACCATGTAGATCTGGGAGAGCAGCCTTTGGACGCCAGGTGGAAGGCTGAGATGGTGACACGTGGTTGGTAGTGGTACCGATCCGGCCAATCCTAGCTGTTGATCCTGCGAAAGCCACATGTGCTATCTCTCCTTTTGTTCTATAAAGAGCTTAAGTTTGAGAAAATTTGGCTAAGTGTTGAGAACACTTAGTGTGATTTCTGAGAATGCTGTGGGTGAGGATTTGACCTAAGTATCAAGTGATATATATGACTTAGTTTGTAGTAAATAATGTCGATTAATTGTATTGTTCTAAAACAACATTTTTTTGTACATTTCTTTTTATAATTCAATGCAAATCTTTTTCTTTTCATTATGAAATGATTTCCATGCTATTATTGTTCATTTTATACAATTATTCATGTGAATAACATATTGTAGTAATTAATTAGTTAATTAAGTAAGTTCATTATATAGTTAATTATTATGGTTAACTTATATTATAACTATATTTATGCTATAGTATTAAGTAGTAGTATAATGTAAGTAGTAATTTTAAGTAACTTAGTAAATATAGTATATTTAGTATAGTAGTTAGGTTAGTATTATACTTATAGTTTAATTAAGTAATTTTAGTATTTATTAGTCTAATTAACTAAACTAAGTATTAATTTGTTATATAACTTAAGTATGGAAGTTAATTATAAGTAAATTAAGTATGTAGTAATTAAGCAACTATAATTTAAGAAAGTAGTAATATTTATGTTTATAACTAGTAAGTATGTATTAAGTAAATAAGTTATATAATGGTTATGTATAATTATGATAAGTAATATCTAGTTAATTAATTAATTATGATAATTATGAATAAGAATTAAATTAAAATAAATTGTGAATATTATGCTAATTTAGGCTCTTAGTGAACGACCTGGACTCAATTAGAAAAAAATATTTTCTAAATATTAGGTTATCTTGCTCCTTATACTATAATTAACAATAATAAATTAAGCAAGGGAGCTTAAACATCATTTTTGTCATCATTGATTAAGTTAATAACCTTAATTAGCAATGTTGAGAATATGTATATCATTTAATGATGTCGTTGTCATTGGTGAAAAGTAGCTAGTATGTATATCATTGAGCTCTATTCATAAGCCTTTATTGAGCCAACCCTGAGTTGACCCTAATGAGCTTGAGCACTTTTGACAACCTTAAGTGTGGGTTGTGGTATGGATAAACCATTTTGCTTTTTTCAATATAGCATGTGAATTGACTTATTCACACACCTTTCTCTTATGATCAACTCCTTACAATGTATACAATATCCAATAAATTACTGTAAATTCCATTAATATTATAGTTTAAATGAAAGGATAGAAAAAGAAAGTATGAAAGAAGTATATAAACTAGCATCTTTGGCTATCAAAAAGGCTCAACTTGATTGGTTTGGTTCAGAATCAGTTTGATAAAGGCTCACAAGCTTAACTTGATAAATTATAGAGCTAAATTTGAACCAAATGATGGATGTTCTTCCTTTAAAAAAATTGTTGAAGGAAGTAGGCCAATTGTGACTTGTACCATGTTGTACTTACGATGTAATGTGCAATGTTATTCTGATTGAGTATTACATGTGACATTAATTAGACTTGACTAATGGGCTAACCTACCACTTACTTGGCTTGCTCATGGCCCAAGCTTGGGCTTGACAAATTTGGCTTTCACTTGACCTAGCCTAAGGTTTGGCCTGGTTAGCCATGGGCCAGGTTTAGATTTGGTTTTTTTAAAATCCAACCCATCCTAGTTTGAGTTTAAGGTTCAAGAAATCTTAAACCACCCCCAACACAAATCCTCTCCCATACTTTTGTCACCCCACAAAACCCATCCCTTCTAACTAAGACTCCCCTTCCCATCTAGCCAAAATCCATTCCCATGCTCTATAATGACAAAATGATAAATAATATTATCTCTGTTGATTACAAAATACCATTTTGATATAGATGTCAATATAGATTACTTTTTTTTCTCTTGTTTTGTTTTGTTAAATTTATAAGATTTATTTCTTCATATAAACTCTAGCTTCTTTTAGGTTAAAAAATCATAGTACTTTCACAAAATAATTGAAAACCATGGGCCAATCAGTCGGCCCATGCCTAGCCTGGCAAGCTTTTTTTCAAGGTTAACACAGTCAACTTAACCCAACTTCAATCTTGAATAGGTATAGACATTATATGCATCATAAATCACATCTATTTTATTTATAATATTTTCTATTTACTGTACTTTGCTTATTAGTATACCTTGGTTTCCAAGCATCTATATTATGTTTATCGAGTCTAAGAATGAGCTGTTGATGGCCGAGAATAGTTATTTAAAGTATGTATAGCATCGTAGTATTGTGATGAAAATCACAACAACATTTGAAATTTATAAACTCAAAAACAAAAGTGAATTTGAGGTCGTTTGCAGGGAGAAAATTGGAATTCACACACTAATCAAAGATATAGACATTGAGCATAATAATAAGAATATGCAATGAATATCAGTAGTCAAAATATATTCAATAACCGACCAAATTGTATCTCATAAAATACTGGGATAAAAAGAATAGAATAGCTCTAAAAATGGTGATTTAGATCACCAATTAATCTCCTACATTAAGCACATATCCCAAATATCTCAATTCAATTTCTCAACAGTGATTAGAACCACTAATGTCTCAATTTCCACGTCAAATAGATGTCAAATTCAAGCTTAAATATTTCAACAGTACTAAATCTGATGTCGACCATAGAGACTAGACGCCTTAAATGTCTCCAACCAACACAAGGCACCTAAGTACCAAGCATAGCGTAGAAGTCTCTCAAATTCTCGTTAAGTGTTGAGTGATGTAAGCACATTTGTTGAGGGTAAAATGCCTATTCATGCATGTTCCTAGGCTTAGATTTGCATTTCATGTTATAAATATTGCATAACATGCATCATTTTGCATTTAAAGTAGTTGTATATAATTTAGGTTAATTGCATCCCTTTTGTGGTTAGGAGAGAAGGATATTTATTTTGGAGCCTCGGATTGATGATCTGATCATATGGATCTGATTAAGACGACGATCGGAGTCCAACATCTCTGAAATCGCCTCAATCCGAGTTTCGTAGCACCATATGCAGTCCGAGGAAGATCAATGGCCAAGGGACTAGGAGACTTAATTCAGAGCTTTAAATGATAAATCCGACCACGCAGATGGATTCGAGTCGACGATCACAGCCTAACGGCACAAAAATCGACTCAATCCGACCTCTGTAACAGCCCCTACAACAAGAAGAAGATGTATGGTGTTAAGACCCCGTGACATCAAAACACTTTAAGACGTCTGGGAGTTGGTCCAGACGTCTGGTCAGACGTCTGGATACCTTTCTAGACATCTGGAAATAAATTTTTGCGTGCGTACGACCGCGAGTTTGCGCGCTGCACCCAACCGCCCTCTTCTCTTTCTTCCTCCCCTCGCCAACCTGCAGACGCTCTTCCCCCACGCCTACAAATACCCCCGTCCTCTCCCTCACGCCACCCCACCCCATCCATCTCCTCCTTCCAGCGTGAAAGCGAGAGTGAGAGCGAGCAGCAGCTGTTGTCGGGTGCAGTGGCGGAGAGGAGAGGTGCAGCGAGAGGGAAGAGAAGTGAGCGCGCGTGCCGTGAGGGAGAAAGACCTTGCCGAAGCAGCTCGAGGCCGGTCGACGTACGTGAGGCGGAGTGTTGTGTTGGGGAAGTCCTCCTCGATGTTGCTGCAGCTAGAGCAGCGGGCTGATGAGCACGGCGCAGTCGCGCGTAGCAGGAAGAAGTCGAAGGAGCTTCTGATTCTGGGTTTTTCCCAGAATCAGACGTCTAGACCTACATCCAGACGACGCTGACGACATCTGGAGGGAGCTCCAGACGACTGAGAGGTACGTATTTCCTCCTTTGCTTCTTTTTGTGGATATGACCATGCAGGCCATTCCGCCGAAGCTTTGTTGCGTGCCGTATTGGGAGAGTTTTGCGTGTGCGTGTAGGATTCACTTCAGGAAGGCACGGGACACGCCCTCCCACGCGGTTCAGATGTCTGGACGAGTCACCAGACGGCGGAGAGCGTCTCCAGGCGTCCGGAAAGATAGTCGGACGTCTGGAACTAGGTCCAGACGATTCAGCAAGATCTCTGGATGTCTGAAGAGTAGCGCGGAGTGAGGTATGACCTGAACCCCTTTTTAAGACGTCTGGAAGATGTTCCAGACGTCTGATTTGAGTCAGAGTTGTCATTTTTGACCCGTTTAGGGTCCGTTCGAGGTCTGATTTTCGCGTTTAAGATTCTGTTCTTCTTCGTATTAGATCCTCTACTTGTTGGAATGCGTATTATCATTTCTGAGTGATTTCTTGTGGTTGATCCTTGTGTTAGGACCTCGTTCTGTTGTGGACTTGGGGGTTACGGAGGCACATGGACCTGCCGATCACGCCCCCATTACTCCTGGTTTTGCCGATAGAGTGGCTTCCCTTAGTTAATTACAAACATAAATGCATATATGAAATAAATGATAGATCCTAGGGTATGGCATGAATCCTAGGACTAGAAACACTAGAACGAATGTCTTGAATGCCTGAATTGCAGTCTTGGATGAGTAGATAGAATAATGATAATTGCCTGTAATTGGATAACAGCTTCCTGTGAAATGTAGAGTACTGTTGCTAGTAACTACTACATGTAATTGCTGTTGTTTGGAAATTAAATTCGAGCTGCTTGTATATAAATTGGAAAAGAAAAGATTAAATGTTGGAAACACGTGCTACATGCGAATAAAATTGAAATGATGAAACCTAGTATGGCATGGCCTGAGAAACATGAGCACGAACCCTACGGGGAATTAGGAGTAGAACTCCTGGAAATAAATAGAATGGAACTGGAAAAGTGAATGTGGAGGTGTGTTGTCTCTTGGGTACGTGGTACCAAGGGAAGCACATGTTACCTCTTAGTGCAGAGCGAAGCCAGCCGCCCTAGGGACCTGGGGTTAGGTCTGGCCACTTTGTACTGACTTTTGGCCCTCGCGTACACTGTACCGGGGAGAGCTACTAGTGTAGGGAGGGAGATGGCCACCCCACGGGACCCGGGGTTCAGCTAGCCGTCCTACACCGACTTGTTAGGCCCACTGGGCAAACCAGGGTAGTCAGGCGAGGGTGCGCAGACTGTGGAGGGGCAAGACCCTTGTTTTGTTACTGTGGAGGGGCTAGACCCCTGTTACTGAGAGGGCTCTACCTTATACTGGTTCCGTGCTGTGCTTTGGGTGCACCCGTTAACGGAAACGACTGACCGCGTGCCAGTGCGGGGTAGTTACCTGTGCGTTTATCGCGCGTGCCGTAGTCACCGTTACGTCTGTCAACAACCTTGGGGTGGTTTACTGAGGGTAGGACCACCACGGGGGACTCTCCCGACCAGGAGAGCACCACGTGCTACTTCTACTTTTCGGAAAAGACTCCAATCAAGATCGTTCCCACGAGGAACATTCGAGATCAAGAGAAAGACTTGAGAAATAAACCAAGAAAGAGTAAAATAAAGAAAGAAATTAAAAACAACAGTTACTTGTCCACCTTTACTGTTTTTCTTAGCTTGCTGGTTGCCACTCTACTCAGTGTTTCGCTGACGTGTCGTACTTACCACCATTTTCAGGCCAAGGTGTTGAGCAGCCAGAGCCCACGGCTGCAGAGGGTGTTGGGCCTAGTAGAGCCCAGTAGTTGTACTTTTGTTGTACCCATTTTCTGTAGTAGTGAGTATTTTGTTACACTCCTGTACTCTTTTATTGTAAACTTCATATTCTGTACCTGTTTTAAATTTCTCTACTGTTGTGGTGGTGTGTACTGTAGTAGTTCTTTTCTTTACTGCTGTACTTTTGTTACTGTTAGTTACTTGCATGGTGAATGTGGTTTATTTTACTGCTTTTTGGTTACTTTCTCGTTGGACGACTGGGTATTGGGATCAGTCGAGTCGGTTCGATTCTCGTGTCCTGTAGGGATTCGGGAATCGGGTTGTAATAGATGGCTCAGACTACGCCACGTGGCGCAGCCCAGGTCACCAGCACATGCACAAAACATGCGCACGCGTGAGCGCACAGGCGCGCAGCACCAACGCGTGGGCACGCACACGTGCAGGACAAGGCAGGAGCGCAGCGCCAGCTATGCGTGAGCTGGACCTACAGCGACGCATGATCTGGACTTACAGCGATGGTTACAGCCGTCGGTAATTCATCGCAAGCCAGCAAAGCCAGCTGTGGGTGCTAGCGGGCATGAGTTGCCTACAGCGACGTTTCCAGCGATGGCCTGGATGTCACTAATGTCCCATGCCTATTTTTGCCTCTTCTCCTCTGCTATAAAAGGACCTACACCCTTTCCCTTCCAGGCCATCTCTACCTACTCTACTTGCACCTACTCCCAACCTCTAGCAAGCCTACCAACGCTCCATTAGAGCTTGTTCTTAAGCTCCCAAGGTGCCTATTAGTGTAGCGAACCTCTACCCCAGCAAATACTCCTCCAACTTCCCATCTCCCTTCATAGGTCACCTTGGAGCCGTCCTCCCACCTCCATTCCGGTAGCATATTATCTCCGTCTTTTCACCTCCATTCCAGAGCCACGCCGAAGCTTTCCTCAACACAACGTCCTCCTACATCTCACCTCCGTCGTCCCGCTCCTCACCTCCTTCATCCGAGCTTCCACCAGGCACCGTCATCTCGCCGAACAGCCAATTTGGGAGATTTCCTCTCACCTCCCTCTCTTTATATGCTTTCATAGTTTCTTGTAATTGACATTGGAAGTAATATATATCAGATTTATTCCACATCTCTATCTTGTGATACGTTTGCTTGTTCTCTTTTATTTCAAAAATACAAAAAATAACAAAACCCCAAAATACCAAAATGAAACGAATCGAAACGCGATTTTCAAGTAAAGTAAACGTCGCCTCCCTGTGTTCGACTCGGGACTCCCTTGGAGTTTTGGTATAAATTTTATCTGATCGACGTGTTTTGCAACTACGACGACAGGTTACTTGTAACTCTGATTTCTAAACACGCAAAACACGCCCGACCATTTTGGCGTCGTTGCCAGGGAGGCAACGGAATTTACTTTATTGTTTATTGCATTTCTTTGCATTTACATAGCACTAGCCTTACTTGTCTTTGATCTACTGTCTTGCAGGTACCCTAGCATGGAGATCCAAGTGTGGTAGACTGGAGTAAAGTGCGGGTAGAGTGTTTTGTAAGTGTCCCCTACACCACCCCTACCTTAGTTTTCATTCCATAACCTAATAACTCAAACCCAAATCAACTTAGGTGCTTTTTATAAACCCTACGATAGATTTGGTTGTTTGTTTGCCACCTCCACTCACCTCGCCATCCACATAAATAAAAAAATAAAAAAAGGTGTTATCTGATTGTGGGATTTTCTGAAAGCTACACACTTAACACCCACAACTTCTTATCCTAAGGTGCATAATCACTTTGATTAAACCACTTAACCGAGATGTGACCTGTGGACTCAGTACACTTCAACTAAATACACATAAGTGAGTAGAAATCTGAATAGGTCAAACATTTCTGTGTGCCTTAACTAAGTGGTGTAATAGGCCAATTGATTGAACTGTTTGGGTCGCACCACTCAATCTAAAATTGATTCATTAAGTAGCTTGCCACTTAGGGTTGATTTTTAAGACTGAACCAGGCACTCCACATTTTATTTCTGATTTTTAAAGGAATATATCTACACCAGTGCTTTCAAAACTTGGAGTGTTCTACTGATCCTTGATTGAATATACCTACAGATTAAACCCTAAAAGCTACTAAACAACTAAATGACACATCATCAAATAACCTTGTTTGAAAACCCTGGTTGTGCACGCACACATATTTTAACTGATCATTAAGGGCACCACCCATCTAAAGGGCCCATCACATTCCTAAAGCACCATTGTCCCAAGCCTAACTAAAATTGATTAAACGTTGACCCTAAGGACTGGTTCGCTCGTCAAGATCCAGATAGAGATTGTTCACGATTAACCTGCTTATATTAGTCAATCTGATGTCTAGCTAGGGGAGTAGCATCAAACGACCGCGGTTGGGGGGTACACTAGGAACCGGAGGCGCAGGCCAAAGGAAAAACCTTCTCCTCAGTCCCTCCTTCTAACTGGTTGGATTGCCTGGACATAAGTAGAGTAAATCGTCCATAATCTTAGGATGGATTCTGAGAGTCTGCAGACCTTTAGGCCACCCAACCTAAGGACAGGCTTGTATTTTTGTATTGCAGGGCTTCTTTCTCTTCTGATTTCCCTCCTTACTTCACCATGTACCCTTCCACATCCTACACACATTTCACATCCTATCCTCCTACCACCACTTACCCCCAAGATGATTACTATCCTGACTTAACTTGTAATTATCCATCCACTAGCCGGGATGACTTTGATTGGGGATATGAATCCGGACCTCAGTGTCCAGGGCCTAACCCTAGACAACAAGACTATGATTACTATCCTTCCTAGAGGTACAATGATTATAGATCTCCATCCTTTGATGATCAACCTAACCAGATCTACAACCATGAAGGATATGCTGATTATAACACTTACCCTCCCCAGAATTATGCTAAATTTAGGTTGCCACCAACCTTTAAACAACCTGAAATGACCTACTATCAAGGAAGGACCCGAGAACCTCGACATCTTGACTCCCTTAGATTTAACCTGAACCCACCCAAACCTGAACTGAACCAGTCGGTTTAGGTGAACCAGATCCAGGATAGGGTGTTGGCTAATTTGAGGAACACTATACAATCTTTAGAAGCTCAGCCAACACCATGCACTGAAGCACTATAGCCTATGATCAAAATGATTGATGAACTTAATAGTTCTCTATTGGATTTGCTCCAAAGTGTTAGGGATAGGGACCTGGGTGAGTTTCTTCTTAGGAAATTGTCGAGGTTGAGGATGAAATTTGTGGTTGCACTAGTCAAATCTTGGGATGATTCTCAAGATGAACCCCCTTCAGGAGAGCTAATGTCTGAACCCACTTAGGTGCCTGTCAGGGGGGATACATTTTCTGAGACTAGGGATGACTAGGTTGGGCTAGAGCAACCATTTGAGGATGAACCGATTGATTCACCCGAGATCCCTGAGCCAAGGAGCGGGGAAAAATATGTCTCCACAGACCATGAAATGACATATGATTTTGAGACATATATAAATGAGGATCATGGATTCTTTGACTCTGAGGGTGAAGAATCTTTTGGTGAAGTCTCACTTGAACTTAAGGAAGAGGATTTTAGTGAGACAAATGGGCTTGAGGAATCTGACGAACCAGTTGATAGCCCAATTATTGAAGATTTGGATTCAGTTGGGGCTAACTTAGAGGATTCGAATCCTCATTTACTAGAAGATTCAGTCAATAACCCCATTCCTCAACCACACCCCAAAGGGATTGATTTTGATTTGGAAATCATTGTACCCAAGTCAATCTTGAGTCAGCCACGATTTCTGGACTTGGGAGAATCTTATGGGGTGAATGATATGCTAGAGGTCCCGAAACCTGAGAACCTGATGTTGGAGGATAGGAATGTTGAAATGAAAATTTGGGAGGTTAATTTTGAGGGAAAAACAAGTTTGGATATAAGGGTACCTATTGACCTGAAACCACCTATCTTCTATACGAACCCTTATGATATCTTTCATGTGCGACCCAAGGCTGGAATAACTGATTATTTTTCTGAGCTAGATGTTAAGTGGACAACCGCACCTATTGAACCATCTTTACCCATTTTCCGACACTTTGGTCTTGGGTTGCACACCACTAAACCGCAGGCCCGGCCTCGCAAACACAACAACCTTCGGTTCTGGGTGATTTTCATTCAGAACCTGAGAATCACTCAACCCTGGGGCATGGGTCTGCACCATAATCTCATCCACATCTGTGGAGATCTTCTGCAAATGGGTTTCAGGATCAACCTTTTGATTTTGATTCTGACCCGCACTTGTGAATTCTCAATTTCTTCCTTGTATGTATTTTATGCCTAGCTGAAGGCATTAAATTTAGCACGTGTTTATATTTCACGTTCTCTACGAAGCTGATCGGATTCCTCATGATGTTCAGGTGATATTCTGTTTACTTCACCCTTTTCATGTCTTTATTTTTACAATGACATTGCATCATTTAGGCATGGGGGGTGGATAATCGATTCTTGAAATCATTATGTTAACTCCGTAGAATTTCTTTTAGTTTCTTATAAAATTAAAAAAAAATTTGAAAATTTGAAAAAAGATAAAAAAAAGAAAGAAATTACGAAAAGAGAACTTAGGCATTTGGAAGTTATTAATTTTAGGAAATGATATGAGAGGACCTAAACACTTAGACTCTTCAGGTCTTCGGGCTTAATTAGCCTGGGTGTCCACTCGAATGTGGATTTAGTCTCGAGTCCTCGCCAATTAAAATTCACTTTAATTTGGTAAATAATTTGGGATGATAAGTATGTGACATATCAACCTGCCTTCTGATTTGGGGGGACTTTAAGCCTAAGCATCTGCACACATTTTTTTGCACTGACTCACTTTCCGACGATTTTTACGGAAATTGGGTAGCTAATGGATCGACTTGGGTGATATGGCTGGCAAGTTGTTGGTGGTAACAGCTCATCGGCCGGTTGTCCAGAGCCTAACCATAAGATCATTTTCGTTGTACTGCCTTTAGGTAAATCTTAGATCAGGGAAGCCACCTACTTAGAAGAAAAAAAAGAAACACTCAAAAAGAAAAGAAAAAAAAAGAAAAAGGAGAAAATAAAAAAACAAATAAAACCACACTTCATCGCACGAGTATGGCTGGCAAGTTGTCGGTGGTAACAGCTTATCGGTCGGTTGTCCAGAACCCAGCTCACAAAAAAAAATGCACAATAATTCCCAAAACACTTAGGGAAGAAGCGAGGAAGTAGAATAAACCAGGGAGATATACACTGGGTTCGCCCTTGTGTTGACCTCATAAATAAAAGAAGTAGGGAGAAAGCTACCGATCGTAAAGATAAACCTTTAGGCAAGGTCACCTAGGGTCGTAGAACCCCGAAGTCCATCTTAACGGCCATTTTGTGAGTCTATCACTTTTTCACAAAGATGCTTAGTAATTAGAGTCCTTTTTGAGTCTTGGGCGGGTCGGGTAGCCGTAAAAAGTTATCCCAGAGCTCTCAAACTCCAAAAGTATAAAAAAATTAGAAAAGAAGAAAAATAAAAAATATATATCTTCCCTTCTCAAATAAGGTGAGAACTTGGGCGGTCTACATTCTAGCAGACATCCAGGTACTGTTGAGTTTTCGTAGTTTAGGACCTTAGTTGAAATTTTCTATTGTTAATAAATGACTTAAGCCTAAGTGATCTAATCCTAATTCTACTTTTATACAAAGCATATAGTTTAATTTTGCTAGGCACTAGCAAAAGATAGGCATGGGGGTATGATGTAAACACATTTGTTGAGGGAAAAATGCCTATTCATGCATGTTCCTAGGCTTAGTTTGCATTTCATGTTATAAATATTGCATAGCATGCATCATTCTGCATTTAGAGTAGTATATAATTTACGTTAATTGCGTCCTTTTTATGGTTAGGAGAGAAGGATATTTATTTTGGAGCCTCGGATTGACGATTTGACCATACGGATCTGATCAAGATGATGATCGGAGTCTAACACCTCTGAAATCGCCTCAATCGGAGTCCTGTAGCACCATATGCAGTCTGAGGAAGATCAACAGCCAAGGGACTAGAAGACATATTTCAAAGCTTCAAATGATAAATCCAACCATGCGGATGGATTTGAGTTGACGATCGTAGCCTAACGGCGCAAAAATCGACTCAATCCGACCTCTGTAGCAGCCCCTACAACAAGAAGAAGATGGACGACCTAGATTGTGCCACGTGGCACAGCCCAGGCCGCCAGCACACGCATGCAGCACCGCACGCGCGCAGCGCCAGCTATGCGTGAGCTGGACCTACAATGATGCATGATTTGGACTTACAGCGACGCTTACAATAGTCGGTAATTCATCGCATGCCAGCAAAGCCAGCTGTGGGCGCGAGCGGGCATGAGCTGCCTACAGCTACATTTCCAACAATGGCCTAGATGTCATTAATGGTCCCATACCTATTTTTGCCTCTTCTCCTCTGCTATAAAAGGACCTACACCCCCTCCCTTCCAAGCCATCTCTACCTACTCTACTCCTACCTACTCCCAACCTCTAGCAAGCTTACCAACGCTCCATTAGAGCTTGTTCTCAAGCTCCCAAGGTGCCTATTAGTGTAGCGAACCTCTGCCCCACCAAATACTCCTCCAACTTCCCATCTCCCTTCATAGGTCACCTTGGAGACATCCTCCCACCTCCATTTCGGTAGCATATCATCTCCGTCTTCTCACCTCCATTCCGGAGCCACGCCGAAGCTTTCCTCAACACAACGTCCTCCTGCATCTCACCTTCGTCGTCCCGCTCCTCACCTCCTTCGTCCGAGCTTCTGCCAGGTGCCGTCGTCTCACTGAACAGCTGATTCGGGAGATTTCCTCTCACCTCCCTCTCTTTATATGCTTTCATAGTTTCTTGTAATTGACATTGGAAGTAATATATATCAGATTTGTTCCACATCTCTATCTTGTGATACGTTTGCTTGTTCTCTTTTATTTCAAAAGTACAAAAAAATAACAAAACCCCAAAATACCAAAAAGAAATGAATCGAAACACGATTTTCAAGTAAAGTAAACGTCGCCTCCTTGTGTTCAACCCGGGACTCCCTTGGAGTTTCGGTATAAATTTTATCTAATCGACATGTTTTGCAACTACGACGGCGGGTTACTTGTAACCCTAATTTCTAAACACGTAAAACACGCCTGACCATTGAGCATTTAGGCATAAATATCGAGGCACAAAACCTACCCCTACCCTACTGGTCGTCGCGAAACATGTGAAAAGGTTTTTATATCATTGTAGTTGCGAATCACACTGAAATAAATAATATTTATAAATTTTTCAGTAAGTACCGAGTCGTTCGTAGGGAGACAAAACGTGATTTTTGTGCGAAAGCTTTTTGGAAAGATGTTCTATGCAAATATTTATATATGTATATATGTATATATAGACAAGCATTCATAAGATCGAATAAACATTTTATTTATAAAGAGCATGTCTCACAAATCTAATGTAATTAAATGCTTGAAAATAACATGAAACAGAAGAATAAACTATGGAGGAGGAAAAGAAGAGAATGTGGTGGAGATGATGGAGCCACTTGTGGGATGCTTGTACAAAGTGTGGCAGCACTTCAAATCTAGGGCGCTAGGAAGAAGACTAGAGAGAGAGACTATAGAGAAAGAGGGAGGCGTGCACTATGGTGGTCTAAACTAAACTAAGACTAATTCCTTTATCTCTAGGTATCTAAGTTATGTTGCAAAGGGTAGAGGCTAGGTCCTTTTATAGAAAAGTAGGTGGCTTCCTATTAGTTGATCTAGAGTGCCTAGGATCACTAATTTGGATGGATTAGATTTAATCAGAAGTGATGCCTAGGATTGGTTGAATAGGAACCTTAGGATCTAAGTTGTAGGGCTAGGATAGGATGAGGGTTTTATAAAAGTAGGCAACCTAGGTGGGTGGCTACCAAGGGATAAAATCTTGCCAAGAGATAGGATCTTATCTCTTGGCCAACCACTAAGGGATAAAATCTTCGTAATTGCCACCAACTTAAGAGGATTAGGTTAGGATTTTCGTGGGTCTTATGTAGGTAGGGTTAGGGTAGACATAGGTTGTGAGAATAGGTTCCACATTGGGCTAGGTTGACCCTAAGTCTAGTGGGTTGGGTCCAAATAGGTTCCATGAACCCAATTGACTTATACTAAGTCAATTAAGTGAGCTTATGGACCTAAATAGGTTCTTAGGTTAAGGATTGGATCTAGTGTAGGTTGGATAGGTTCCTGGATAGTAGGACAACTCTATGGAAAAAGAGTCAAGATCATGGATAGTGTTATCCATGATTTTGGCTTTTGAGCTCACTTATTAAGTTTGAGTCGACCTAAGGATAGTAGTTGGGATAAGGGTATCTTAGGGTTCTAAGGGTAGGGTTACGTTATCCTAGTCCCTCTCTCTCTTCTTCTTTACTTGGATTTTCATTTCTTCCTTGATCAAATCTTGGTCTTCAACCAGCTCGTAATTCTACTGCAGCTTCTTTTCCTATTCAGCTCAATGCTCCCACTTATTCCATGTCATTAACCTACATTATTCACAAAAGACTAAAATTAGATAATTAGGTCTAAACTAAACATAATGCATAGAATATGCATGCATGCTCTAAATGCAACATTTACAATCTAAATGCATGATTTTATTAAGGAGCTAACCCTAGAATAAGCTAATTAGGGTAATAAATTAAACTGTTATCACCTGCTCAGAAATTCCTCCCCTAATCGGATTTAATTTGAGTAATTGGGTCGAATGCATGGTCTAGACCTGTGGGTAGTGAATCGTGGGTGAGGAGTGAGAGGCATGTAAGTGGGCGAAGCAAAGCTCCTAATTAGGTTAGGGCTTTTTCTTGTGGAAGTGAGATGAAGGTGTGGGTGGTGGTGGCGTGGTGATCTGTGTGGTGTAGCGGTGGGACGACCACCTGGAGGCATGGCCAGAGGTGGAGAAGATGAAGTGGGAGAAGAGTGAATTGGTGGTTGAATTGAGGTCTAAAGGGGATAAACTAATACTAGAGGGAGAGAGGAAAATAGAACCCTAGTTTATGGTCAATAGGGGTAAGAAACCGTGCCGGTGTGATGGTCGGTCACGGAGAAGGTGAACTCTCTGGTGAGATGAGCGGCGGTGAAGAAGGGGTCAAAGCAGATGGAGCTTTGGTCAGCTACCATCGGAAGAAGACGAGGAAGAAGATGGTGCATCCAATTTGACTGTTGGATGCATGGAAGAGGAGAGGGGAGAGGGCCGCCGGAGTCATGGTTGGAGACGATTGGAGGAAGGAGGGAAGAGGTATTTTGGGCCTAGACAGGACTAATCTTGATGCTGGGAGCACGGGTAGCTTTTATAGAGCATGGTTTTGAGCTCCAAATAGGAAATTAGGTGCACTCGAGTTGGTTTTGGAAACAAGAAACTTCCACATTTTCTTCAGATTCGCTGGGGGCTTTTCGTGCAAGATTTGAGTACCAAATCATGCTCAATTGATTCCCCATAATGTGAACATCAATCCCACCAAATTTGGCAGGATTTGGTGTAGGTTTGATAAGGTTTTGGGCTTGGTCAAAGGGTCAAGTAGGTCGGTTGACCTAATAATGGTGGCAGGGACTAAAGCGTGAAGATGAGAGACTAGGGCCTTATTTGCAAGGAATTTTGAAAGCTAGGGGTATGAATGTAGGAAACAGAGGTTGTAGAGACTGAAGTACAAACTAGGTCAAGATAGACTCTGATTGGACCCAAATTTTGGTATTAACCTAATTTAAACCTAAGGAATCTAATGGTGGGCTTGGATTTGATTTTTGACCATGTTTGATTGGGAAAATTACACAAAAGCCTAAATTAGGGTAAAATCTTGTCTAAAACTCTATTCATGGTTAAAAGAGGCTCAGATGGTCAAACTAAGGGTACCAAACCTCTTAGAATATTTTTCTATGAATTACAGGAGGTTTAGATGAATTTTATCCTGACCATAACCTGTTTAATTCAAGTGGGGTTGAGGATTAAGGTTTTGTGTTCTGATTTGATTCTCGAAATGCATGAAATCCTGTTTCTGTCAGTGTGGACCCACTTTTTAGTCTTTAATGCTCAATTGACCTTTAATTAACCCCTGAGTGACCCCATGGTTACTCTGCATTCATGATGTGATGTTAAAACTACAGAATTAGCCCTTTTTATTATTTTCTTCTCAAAATGGATTTGAGTGGAATTACTCTCCTCAGGCGATCATTTAGGAGCATTTGTCTCTTGATTCTAACTAATTCAAGCTAGTTATGGCCAATGATGGTGTTACCATCATAAGCCTCGAAAATTTGAACTCATTAATTGATTAGTGAACTTAATAATGGGCTCAAGCCCAAATGAGCAAAGTTTGGACAAAACACTCTAAAACTTATGAAGATCGAGCCAAGCATTAGTAGGCTTGGACTTATCAAACTTGAGCCTAAACAAGATTAGGCTTAATTTATTCAGCTTGATAGATAGCGCTACTTGCATCAAATAAAACACACATCATGCATGTTAAAGTCTCTCGTGCATTATAGACTGTTACGACCCTAGTCCCTACCCTAGTAGTGACTTGAGTCGATTTGTCAAATACCCAAGATCTGGTCATCCATCTCATATGCGTAGAATAATAAAAGCATTCACAACACATCACATCACATATAAATATAAGAAACATGAATAAAACTGAACCGAAAATATTATGAGATTATTCATAGCCATTTAATGTACGAATACAAAACTGAAGAAAACAGAACAAGTACAGGAAGAAACTAAATAGAGTATTGAAGAACTGAAATTAATAAAGGAAGTACCAAATTGGGAACTACAACTACAACTACCAAACTATGGTGCTGCAATCAAACTGGCACCACTAGCTACTACAGCCGTATTACTATTAAACAACTTGGGCTTAAGCATTTTGGGTGGTTGGCTTGGGTCTATTAAGATTGATCCAACAAGTTGTCAATGTCAGTTTTTCTCGATTAAACTAGGGTTTAGGCCTGGGTCGTTACAAATGGTATCAAAGCCAAACTCCCTCTAAGGGGAAAGGACTACCCTTGGGACAACCAAAGAGTTCACCATGAGGTGGAGTCGCTATTACTACTGGCAGTATCGAACCCTGACGAGGACATCAAGATTTCAAGTGGGAGAGGTTGTAACACCCCTAAAGATAGTCCCACATCGTAAACTCATGAAAATGAGTAGTGGGATATAACTTAGGCTTAAGCATTTTGGATAGTTGTTTAGGTTTATGAGGCCTATACCCAACAAGTTGTCGAGGCCATCAAACTTGAGTTTAGTCTTGGGTCATTATAAAGACAACATGGTGAATAGTAATTCCTTAGTATCGCTAACAATAATAGTAGCATCTAATCCCTCCCATGATGCACACCCGTACCCTCCAAAACCCTAAAACCCCTCCTTTAATGTGCCACCTCGAGCCCCTACCTAGCCACCTTACAGGGGTCGGTGTTAAGACCCATGCTGTTAAAACCCTCTAAGACGTTTGGGATTTGGGTCAGATGTCTGGACATCTTCCCAGACATCTGGAAATCAAATTTTTCGTGTACATCCTTACATCTGCGCGCGTGCTGCGCGTAGACAGTACGCAGCCTCATTTTCTTCTCTCTCCTCTCACCGATGAAATCCTAACCCAGCGCCTACTTAAACCCCCTCCTCTCCCTCGTTCACCTCACCTTCAACCACCCTCCTTCCTCCAGCGCGAGAGCAGTGGGTGGTGAGTAGCGAGCAGCGGGCGTGAGTGGCGTGAGAGGAGAGGAGGAGCAGCGAGGGGAAGAGAGGAGAGCAAGCACGGGAGCTCGTGAGAGAGCTCGCCGGAGAGCTCACGGCCAGTCGGGCGTGCGCAAGGCGGAGAGGTGCGTCGGGGAGGTCCTCCCCGACACTGCTGTAGCCAGAGCAGCGGTTGAGCGAGTGCAGTGTGGCCACGCACGACGCGAGAAGGTGAAGGTAGTTTCTGGTTCTGGGATTTTCCCAGAATCAGACGTCTGGATCTACATCCAGACAACGTTTAGAGGAGGTTCCAGACGACTGAGAGGTAAGTTCCGCGACGTACACCTTCTTTGCGGATACAACCATGCAGGCCGTTTCGCCGAGGCACTGTTCCATGCCATATTGAGGAGATTTTGTGTCAATGCATGCAGGATTCGCTTCAGGAAGGCGCGGGACATGCCCTCCCACATAGTTCAGACGTCTGGGCGAGGCACCAGACGGCGGGAAGCGTCTCCAAACGTCCGGAGAGGTGGTCGGACGTCTAGAACTAGGTCCAGATGGTTCAGCAGAGTCCCTGGACGTCTGAGGAGTAGCACAGAGTTGAGGTATGGTTCTGGACTTTTTTTAAGACATCTGGAAGGTGTTCTAGACGTCTGATATGAATCAGGATTGCTGTTTTTGACCCGTTTAGGGTTTGTTTGAGGTTTGATTTCCACAATTAAGATTCCGTTGTTCTTCGTATAAGTTCCTCTACTTGTTGGAATACTTTTATCATATTCCGATTGGTCTCTGGTGATTGATCCTTGTGATAGGACCTCGTTCCGTTACGGATTTGGGGTTTGCTAAGGCACGTGGACCTGCCGATCAAGCCCCCATTACTCCTGGGTTTACTGGTAGAGTGGCTTCCCCTAGTTTAATTACAAACATGAATGCATATGTGGAATGAATGTTAGATCCTAGGGTATGGCATGAATCCTAGGACTAGAAACACTAGAATATTTGTATGGAATGTATGAATTGCAGTCTTGGATGAGTAATTAGAATAATAACAATTGCCTATAAATGTATAACAGCTACCTGTGAAATGTAGAGTATTGTTGTTAGCAAACTGTTACATGTAAATTCCTGTTGTTTATGATTAAATACGAGTTGCCTGTATATGAACTGGAAATGGAAGATTGCATGTTGGAAACACGAGCTACCTGCGAATAAACCTGGAATGTGAATAATAAAGTTATATGCTATATATGTAGAACCTGAGAAATGGAAATAGAAATGATGAAACCTAGTATGGCTTGGCCTAAGAAACATGAGCATGAACCCTACGGGGAATTAAGAGTAGAGCTCCTGGAAATAAATGGAATGGAACTGGAAATGTGAATGGGGAAGTGAGTTGGCCCTTGAGTACGGAGTACCAAGGAGAGCAACTGTCCCCCTGTTTAATGCAGAGCGGAGCTAGTCGCCCTAGGGTTGGGACCCAGGGTTAGGATTGGCCACTTTGTTCCAACTTTTTGGCCCTTGCGTACACAGTACCGGGAAGAGCTACTAGTGTAGGGAGAGAGCTAGCTACCCCACGAGGCCCAGGGTTCAGTTAGCCGACCTACACCGACTTGTTAGGCCCACTGGGTAAACCAGGGTAGTCAGGCAAGGGTGCGCGGACTGTGGAGGGGCGAGACCCCTGTTACTGAGAGGGCTATGCCCTATACTGGTTCCGTGCTGTGCTTTGGGCGCACCCGCTAACGGAAACGACTGATCGCGTGCCAATGCGGGGTAGCTACCCGTGCATTTATCGTGCGTGCCGTAGTCACCGTTACGTCTGTCAGTGACCTTGGGGTGGTTGACTGAGTGTAGGACCACCACAGGGGACTCTCCCGGACAGGAGAGCACCACGTGCTACTTCTACTCTTCGGAAAAGACTGCAATCAAGATCGTTCCCACGAGGAACATTCGAGATCAAGAAAGAGACCTGATAAATAAACCAAGTGATGAAAGAAAGAATAGGAACATTCGAGATCAAGAAAGAGACCTGATAAATAAACCAAGTGATGAAAGAAAGAATAATTAGTTAAAGAAAGAAAGAAATTGAAAAACAATAGCTACCTGTCCACCTTTATTGTTTTAGTTAGCTGGTTGCCACTCTACTCAGCGTTCGCTGACGTTTTGTACTCATAACCTTTTTTCTGGTCTAGGTGTTGAGCAGCCAGAGCCTACGACTGCAGAGGGTGCTGGGTCCAGTAGAGCCCAGTAGTGGTAGTTTTTTATTGTACTCCATTCCTGTTGTAGTGAGTAGTTGTTACACTTCTGTACTCATTTATTGTAAACTTTATACTACTGTACATGTTTAATTTTCTACTGTTGTGGTGGTGTGTACTGTAGTAGTTTACTTCTTTACTGTTATACTTTTGTTACTGTTAGTTGCTTACATGGTGAATGTGGTTTAATTTACTGCTTTTTGGTTACTTTCTCGTTGGAAGACTGGGTCTTGGGATCAGTCGAGTTGGTCTGGTCTCGTGTCCTGTAGGGATTCGAGAACCGGGTCGTAATAGTCGAGGACCCCTCGCAAGATGGTAAGAAGTGTCATTATGCATGTAATTTGATTATTTATAAAAATCTAAATTCTAAAAAATAAATAGGAATAATATAGCAGGAGTTGAGTCATCCTCAAGGAGGAAATTTTGTTTAAATTACTAATTACTAATCTAAGCTATTTTTTTGGGTTTTTAAAAAATTTTCCTATTTTTATGTGATTTAGAATAAGATATATAAACTAATCCTAAATCCAGAGAGTAATCCAACACTATCAAAATAATAATTGCACAAAAATCAATAAACTAATTAACTAAACACAAACTACAAACTATGAACTAAACACTAAACTAATGAAAATAAGAGAAAATTACTAAGGAAAACTTTTATTAATCAAAACAATGTGAAAATTAAAACGAAAACAAGTGGAGTGACTGAGAGAAGAGGGTAAGGGGGAAGTTCTTGGTTCGATGGTAAGATGTGGAAGCAGTGGTGGATGACGGATATGGTAATGGAGAAGCAAAGATTCACTAGAAAAACCCCATGCCCAAGAGGGAGGGAGAAGGGGAGAGAGAGAGAGGGGGGGAGAGAGAAGAGAATGAGGGATGGAGAGCTAAGGGGATCTCAAAGGGTATTTATAGAGGAGAGAGGTCTTCTTGAGTCCCAAAAATATTAGGATTAAGGTTGTTTTCGTGTATCCAATTTTTTGGCAAGTGAGAATAGGTATAAGAGTTTTAAATCACCTTAGGAATGAGATTTTTGGCCATAAATTTCACTTAGGAGTAGGCAAGGGCTCCAATCAACATGCATTGGGCCTTCTTGCCTTATTTTTCTTCATTTTCCATTATCACACCACGAGAATCATGACTCAATTGGGCCTCATGCTCAACCTTCAGCCATTGGGCTCGTTTTCTTTTTTTTATTTTTCTTTGCACACTAAGCCTATATGTGCCCAAACGGGCCTATCACTACCTTAGGCCCACATAGCCAACGCCTCAAGCTTGCACCCACTTGCTTAAGGAATGGGGTGGCTCCTCATCTGACCTATGCTTGGGCGCCTTAGTGCCCACATGGTTGCGAAATTGACTACACAAGGTCAACTCTCTAGCCCACACCTCTTTAGTGTTGATATTTTTTTTTGGTACATAGATGTCATTGTAAACCTTCAAAACTAATTAAATACCATCAAATTCCCAATGTTGCTTCAAGTAAGGTGGCACCACTTTCGTAATTCGTACTCCGTTAGTTATTGTCATTAAACTTAACAACTATGGACCAAACTGTATGGAAAAAAAAAAAACCTCAAAACTCTTTTTCTCCCATCCCACACTCCTCCTCCCTATCCTTCTTTCCCCTCCACCACCTCCTCCCCCCTCCACCTTCTCTCTCCGGGCATCCCCTCAATGAAGCTTCACCTCCTCATAAACCTTGGTGGCACCTTGTTGGACTCCACCACACCTAGCTAGATCGAATGTGTGAGTGCATGCGCGTGGGAGAGAGACATATAAAGAAAGAGTGGAATTGAAAAAGGGAGAGAACGACATCTAGCTAGACATTATCGAAACACTGCCTCAAATGTCCTTTTGCGCTTCCACAACCTTGTTGGGCTTCTTGAGGGCCTCTAGCCCCTCCACTTTATCGAACACGGCCATCATTGCCATGAAGTACCTATGAGACCGACATCATCAATCATAATAAAGCACTATTGTCAGGTTTTGGTCCCCGCCAATGGCGCGAAAAATATGACTGGCAACTATCGCGTTGCAACAAAAATGGTGTTTCAAATGTCATTGTTGTAGTATATTTGTTACAATGCAAATAGATGTCACGTCATTTTATTTATTTACATTTTTTACTGGTTAGTTTCCAGGTCATTCACTGGGAGGTAGTTATTGATATATATCACTTTCTATGTCCAAAAATGTTCTTTTATTCTAAAAATGTTAATTTTATTTACAAAATGAATCAATAAATCAATCAATGGATGAATTTGTTAATTATCTACAAAAGAATCAATTAACAAACATTGCAATGCCTTAAACAAATTTACAAATAACAGGAATAAAAAACCAGTTAAAACTACACTAAGTTATATATAACTACCCTAAGTAATACCTAAATATAGGTACAAAAATAGCTACTAATATATACTATGCTAAGTTATATTAACATACTAATACCTTTAGTAACATACTTTATACATACAGTAACATTTCATGCATTGCTATAGCCTTAGTAAAATATATACACAACATAAGGCAAAAATAATTATCTATACTAACACATATACATATCTACAGTGGCGGATGTAACTGTCACTAAAGCCTAAGGTTATTTATATACATACAAGGCTCAAACAAGTAATTACTATACTACTTTACATATACATATATACTAGCTATATATGTTATTTACATATACTTATTTTCATTATTTATGTACATATACTTATACTATATTATACATTATGTATTCATACAATACATATATACACACATACAAACACAAGCACACACAATGTTAGTTTAACACTTAGTCACTATTCACTAACTCTCCTCTCTTCTCTCTTACTCTCATTCTTGACACTTAGCCGGATTTAGGTGCTCTCTCTCACACACACAGTCAGTTCACTGTTCATTAACCCAAAAATTGGGTTTTTAATGGGTGGGTCGACCCATTTTGTGGGATATATAGCACCTCGTAGAAGTGGGACCAGACCACTACTAGGGGCCAACCCTACTTCCATTAGTGTATATTTTTGTGCATTTTTCAGGCCCAATAGGCCCACGGCTCTCAGCCACCCACATGCTCACGCGCCCACACACACGCACACAGGCATCCGCAGGCATGTGCACACGTACGCACACACACACTAGTAGGCGTGCACGCAAATCGAGGACTGAGGACCATATGCTCATGTGTTTTACACCCAGCACTGACGACCGAATAGCCATTAGCGCAAAAACAACTTATATTGCGTCAACAACACAGCATCCCACGATGTGGGACTATCCTGCGCGGTAGGATTTAGCACAGATCATCGCATGCGATTGCATGGATTTGGTGATTTTGGCTCTCGATTTGAGGGCCATAATTAATTCCACTTTTAAATTAAATTACATAGTTACAAAGCCCTTATATAGGGTTATATAATTGTACAATTTATTTACAAAAATAAGTTATTTAAATATATAATAAAATTAGTTAAAGTTATGAAGTTGTACACATTAAATTAGGGTTTAATTTACTAATTAAAGTACAAATTGGTAACTTAATTACAAAATTGACTTTATACAAAGTTAATTTATATATTAAAGTATTTATTATAAAATTTAATGTATTTTAGAATCTTTATTTGAATTTATTTACATTTAAATACACGTTTTAGATAGTTATGTACATAAATAATTTATAAATACTGTAGTATAGTACAAATACAGTATAAATAGGTCAAATATACATAAAATAATATCATACAAGTATGCAATATAGATTTATTTAGTATTAACTTAATTTACTAATTTATTTTATTTTAAGTTAATAAATTACTTAATTAACTTAGTAACTTAATTACCTACTTTAAATACATAATTAAATTAATCTACATGTATGGTACACTATATATTAGTTACTTAAATATTTATGTACAATATTAGACATGGTTATAGGTATATAAATAGGTACTTAGAATTACTTAGTATTATGTGTTGGTGCTAGAGTACCACGATCATTTGTTTTGATGATAACAAAACATGTGTCATTTAACATTTGTACTTTGAGTCCTAGATTTCAGGTCAATCGCAAATGGATATGTGACTGGACGGAGTTCAAGCTCGCATCCAGGACGGATTGGAGGAGCTTGATGGAGAACAGAAGAGATTCGCGAGGAGCGATCGATTGAAGATGGAATGTCAAGAAGAATAGGATAGATTTTTGTTTAAACCTTTCATGTATCTTTTATCTTTATTTTCTTGCTCTTTATTTTTGTTACTTAGATTCATGTTAAAGAGGCTCAAAGTACCCTAACAGTAGTCCTAGGAACACCGGCACAACCCTAGGATACTTAGGTTTTCTGTAGAACACTTAGAAAACCAATATAGGGTTCAAACAGAGTTTCCAGATATCTAATTCCCAAATCAGACGTCTGATAAAGTATTTTAAGACGTCTGACTATTGTTTCAGACATTTGATAACAATTAGGCTGGACTTAAGTAGTGCTGTCTGATGAAATCAGACGTCCAGACCTTAGACCAGACGTCTTAGGAGACGTCTGATGGATTTTCCAGACGTCTGATGGATTTGCTAGACGTCCAATTAGTGGACTGTTGGCTGGCTTTGCAAACAGTGTAGAATATGACTGTTAGAGCCTTATCAGACATCCTTAGGCCTTTCCAGACGTCTGATAAATGACCGTTTTGCCTCGGCTGACCCAAAATCTCTTCTCAGAGATTTTCTAGCCATTACAACATTTGGAAATCCATTCCCACAGAAAAAGTAGGTTTCCAGATGTCCAGACATAGTGCCAGACGTCCTGTATGTCGTCTGATGGACTTGCACAAGAACCCTGTTTAGATCTGATTCAAGTCAGGAAGGAACCCGCCCGAAATCAGACGTCTGACCTTTAAATCAGACGTCTTAAAGTGGTCTTACAGACGTCTGATGCCAGCATTAGACGTCTGATTACCCTGTTAAGTGTAATCATTGTCCTGATTTTGGCCTGATTCTCTTGGGCTTTGTACCCAACGGCTATGGAAGCTTTTCTAAGCCTTCCAAAGCTTTCCTAAGGCCTCTATAAATAGAGGGGAGCCTTTACACACCAAAAACACACCAAGAAAGATAAACACACACAAAAAGACACTAGGAGAAGTCCTTGCTCTCCAAGCTCTAGTTCCATTCTCTAGAGAGCATCAAGTTTTGCACACCCGCTCTCCCGCCGTTGTTCACAACAGCGACGTTGCGCCGTCGCGTGGCACACGCACCGCGTCATCCGTGTCGTCGACGCACTCCTTGCAAAGGGGAGTTTCCTAATTCCTATAGAAGCTTAGGTTAAAAATTACTTTGTTGGTTCTATAGGACTTGTTGTTTCTTTTATCTTTGTTATTTGGTTGGGTATTCGCTTTGCGAATTCCTGTCTCCTTCGCGAGACAAAATCCTTCTCGTGAAGAGAAGGGGTTGAGGTACGCTGCCCTCGTTTAAGTAGCGTGGTTGTATTGAGGTTGAATCACCCTCGTTTAAAGTGATTCGGTTTAGTGGATTTTGATCAACTTGGTTGATCGGAAAATCCTAACTCGAGAGGGTTAGGTGGTGGTTTTCACCCGATTTGGGTTTCCACCTAAAAATACTTGTGTACTTGTGCTATTGATTTTTTGTGAGATTGTTATATTTTCATTTCCGCATTTTATTACGTCACCCCCTCTTCGAAGGGAAAATTACATTTGGTATCAGAGCAGGTCTTGCGAGATCGGAGTAACACCAAGCAAGAGATCAAATGGAGGGAAGCACATCAGCGATCAAAATATCCGAGGGGCAGTCCACCGTCCGACCACCCTATTTCGACGGGAGGGACTTCGGATATTGGAAGTTGAGGATGAAGACGTGGCTCCAAGCCACTGAATTCGAGATATGGGGATGTTGCGAAACCCCATACGAGATCCCGAAGCGACCCCAAGGAGGCTACTCGCTGCTGCAGATTCGAGAGCTTTCACTCAATGCAAAGGCAATGAATGCCCTGTATTGCGCGTTGAGTCCGAAAGAGTTCGAGAAAATCCAAGAGTGCACTACCACCCACGAGATATGGAGGAAGTTAGAAGACACTCATGAGGAGACGAGCTCGGAAGAAGATTTCGGGGAAAAGGAAACCGCTTGCTTTGGTTTCATGGCCAGAGGAAGCAATAGCGACAGTGAAAGCGGAAGCGACTCCGACAACGAGGTAAATTTCGATTTACAAGAAGCTTTTAATGAACTATTTGATGTTAGTAAATCATTAAGAATAGAAAATAAAAGTATTAAAAAGAACCTTAGTTTTCTTAAAAATGAAAATGATAGGTTAGAAAAACAACTTAAGGACATAGAAGCTAGTCCTAAAATTGATAACCTATTATTAGAAAATAATAACCTCATCAATGAAAATAATAAATTGATTGAAGAAAATGATAGTATAAAGTTAGAAATCTATGATTTAAAGACTAAGATGCATACTATAGAAAAAGAAATCACATGTCTTAGGGAAAATTCTAACAAATTAATCAACAAAGTTGATAATTTTTATAGCCCTAAGGTTGAGAAAGGATCTCCGTCAAGGAGACCCACTAACAAATCCGGATCCAAGCTCACTTGGATACCAAAGAAAAAATTAGAATCTTGTTTTGTAGGGTTCAGGGATAACTACAACACGAAGGACTGGACCTACAAGCTCAAAGCTGGTCAACTCAAGTTGGGAGAACCAAGGAGTAGACCAAGGAGGAGAACAAGAAGACCGACGAGACGACAAACAAAAAACGGACCCGCCGCACGTCAAACGCCAGATTGGAGACCGGCGCCAATGCCCGGGCCTCCAAGCTATGGATGGGAGCCCCATCCGATGTGGCATCCACCACCACCATTTGGCCCATTTTATTGGCCATGGTAGGTGAGGTAAAACCCTTTACCCTATCCTTTTATCATAAGCATTTAGATAGGGGGAGCAAAAAAAATTATAAGCTAATTGTCAATTTTTAAGGGGGAGATATAAGGTAGCTAAATTTCCTGTAGAAAGGGGGAGAAAAATAATAGCTATCTTGTTGTTATAAAAAAAAAAAGGGAGGAAATTACCTTTGTTAAAATAAATTCATAGAAGAGCATGTTTTAAGGGGGAGTTATAGAAAATTTAAAATAAATAAAACTTTTTTGATAATGTCAAAAAGGGGGAGGATTTTTCTGCATTATTATTTATGGTTTTGTCATCATCAAAAAGGGGGAGATTGTTGGTGCTAGAGCACCACGATCATTTGTTTTGATGATAACAAAACACATGTCATTTAACATTTGCACTTTGAGTCCTAGATTTCAGGTCAATCGCAAATGGATACGTGACTAGACAGAGTTCAAGCTCGCATCCAGGACGGATTGGAGGAGCTTGATGGAGAATAGAAGAGATTCGCGAGGAGCGGTCAATTGAAGATGGAATGTCAAGAAGAATAGGATAGATTTTTGTTTAAACCTTTCATGTATCTTTTGTCTTTATTTTCTTACTCTTTATTTTTGTTACTTAGATTCATGTTAAAGAGCCTCAAAGTACCCTAACAGTAGTCCTAGGAACACCGGCACAACCCTAGGATACTTAGGTTTTCTGTAGAACACTTAGAAAACCAATATAGGGTTCAAACAGAGTTTCCAGACGTCTAATTCCCAAATCAGACGTCTGATAAAGTATTTTAAGACGTCTGACTGTTGTTTCAGACGTCTGATAACAATTAGGCTGGACTTAAGTAGTGCTGTCTGATGAAATCAGACGTCCAGACCTTAGACCAGATGTCTTAGGAGACGTCTGATGGATTTGCCAGACGTCCAATTAGTGGACCGTTGGCTGGCTTTGCAAACAGTGTAGAATATGACCGTTAGAGCCTTATCAGACGTCCTTAGGCCTTTCCAGACGTCTGATAAATGACCGTTTTGCCTTGGCTGACCCAAAATCTCTTCTCAGAGATTTTCTAGCCGTTGCAACGTTTGGAAATCCATTCCCACAGAAAAAGTAGGTTTCCAGACGTCCAGACATAATGCCATACGTCCTGTATGTCGTCTGATGGACTTGCACAAGAACCCTGTTTAGATCTGATTCAAGTTAGGAAGGAACCCGTCCGAAATCAGACGTCTGACCTTTAAATCAGACGTCTTAAAGTGGTCTTCCAGACGTCTGATGCCAGAATTAGACGTCTGATTACCCTGTCAAGTGTAATCATTGTCCTGATTTCAGCCTGATTCTCTTGGGCTTTGTACCCAACGGCTATGGAAGCTTTTCTAAGCCTTCCAAAGCCTTCTTAAGGCCTCTATAAATAGAGGGGAGACTTTACACACCAAAACCACACCAAGAAAGATAAACACACACAAAAGGACACTAAGAGAAGTCCTTGCTCTCCAAGCTCTAGTTCCATTCTCTAGAGAGCATCAGCTTTGCGCACCCGCTCTCCCGCCGTTGTTCACAAGAGCGACGTTGCGCCGTCGCGTGGCACACGCACCGCGTCATCCGTGTCGTCGACGCACTCCTTGCAAAAGGGAGTTTCCTAATTCCTATAGAAGCTTAGGTTAAAAATTACTTTGTTGGCTCTATAGGACTTGTTGTTTCTTTTATCTTTGTTATTTGGTTGGGTATTCGCTTTGCGAATTCCCGTCTCCTTCGCGAGACAAAATCCTTCTCGTGAAGAGAAGGGGTTGAGGTACGCTACCCTCGTTTAAGTAGCGTGGTTGTATTGAGGTTGAATCACCCTCGTTTAAAGTGATTCGGTTTAGTGGATTTTGATCAACTTGGTTGATCGGAAAATCCTAACTCGAGAGGGTTAGGTGGTGGTTTTCACCCGATTTGGGTTTTCACCTAAAAATACTTGTGTACTTGTGCGATTGATTTTTTGTGAGATTGTTATATTTTCATTTCCGCATTTTATTACGTCACCCCCTCTTCGAAGGGAAAATTACATTATGTACATTTAAGTTAATATTAATTAATATATAATTATATAATAAAGTTATATACAATAAATCATTCTAAATATTTAATTTAATATATAGAATATATATATATAAGTTATTTATACACATTATTTACATATTGTACAATATATGCATTTAGCTTAGTTTTAAATTATATTTACAAGTATAAATACAATGTACAAGGTATTTTTAGGTATTTTTGGAGATTTTCTGATTTTTATAGCTTTTATATGTATAATGGAAGTAGGAGATGAGAAATAAAGAGTGAGATGAGAGAGAGAAAGTTCTTTTTGGTGTTTTTCAATTTAGGTTCTTTTATTAAATTCTAAAGTATACTGAACCGTCGGCCAGTATGTTCTACCAAGCCAGAGGTTCAGATTACTTTGAACCTTAACGTACACCTACAAAAATACCTAATCTTACTCAAGACAAGTTTATTTTATTTTTTTGTGATTTTTTATGTATTTTATTTATTTACACACTAACCCAAGTTTAGGCCTTAAAGAATGATTTAAGTGAACCTAAGGCCTTTAAAAAAGCATTTCTAAGTGCTGGAATTCTACTCAAGCATGTTTAGCAGTTCATATAAAAGATGCTGAATCATTTAAACATAATTTTCAATTCAATTCACAATCACAATTACATTTTGGACAGTTAAGCACTGAAAAATAGCTGGCCAAGACTTTAAATCAAATTTACAGGAAATTCTAATTGAATTTAAATCAATTTCAAGTACATGAATGCTTGTACATTAAATTCTAACACTAGACAACATGTCAGCTTCCTTAATTTACAAAACTTCAATTCAATTCCCTTAAATCCAGACCTCCAATAGTGACTGATCTACTGTTGTTGTTGATGTCAAAATGATAGCAATTGATGCCCAATTCCAGGTGCCCATATTTCAAATAAATAAGTAGCTAAGAGCTACTATCTGGAAAAAATTAAATGGCTTAAATCAAACCAAATCAAGTCTGATCTGAGTCAAATATAAATCCCATCAAAACTGAAAACACAAGATCAAGGAGCTATGAATTCCTCTCAACATTTCAACCCTTAAATCCAGTGAAAATCAATTCCCAAACATTGCAAGGCATCTTCTAGAGGCATGAAAATAGTGGAATCAATTCTTACTCTTTAAAATATCTAAAGATCTCAATATGATCTTCACCCTACATTATAGACAATGTAGAGAGAATTGATCATATTAAGTACTTAAAACCATATCAAAATAACTCCACGTCCTCATTTTAACTCTGTAGACACCATTTGAGCCTTTAAACCAGATTGCAATCATAAGGCATCAAGAATCCATGTAGCCCCTGATTTGGGTTTTTGATTTGATTTAATTTCTGAATAAGTCATCCGATCTGCTTAAACACCATTGATTGGTGTTCAAGGTGATCTAGTGACTAACTCATAATCATTTGGGTCCTTAATTAACCTCAAATTAGTCTCAATGATTTTCCTTGGTCAAACTATCCAAAATACAACTCAAATTAGGTTTATGCTCATCTGAAAATTAAAAACCAAATCAAACACCCTAGATTCATTACATTGTACCCAACTAAGTGAATGAAAACTCAAATCACTCAATTCAATCCATTTAAAACAAAATTAATTCCAAATCACAAAATTAGGTGTGAAATCCAAATCTAAAAGAATCAAGCGAATTGGTTCAATTCAAACCAGATCGGGGGGTCCTTGTGGATTTATGGAGTGTATGGGAGACCCCATAGTTGAATTTTTGGTACAAATTCAGATCTAGAAGTCAAGACTTTAGATTTAAATTTGACCTTAATGGATGGGTGAATGATGAATACAATGCAAGGAAATTAGAGAAAATGGTCATGAGATGGTTAAGGAGATGTATGAGTCGATGCGAGAACATGAAAACACCTCCCTGATCTGAATTGGTCAAAGAGGGAAAGATGGATCTATACTATTCTACTCCTAACTAAACTACAAAATCCATGAATTAAGCTACCTGATCTACTCCTAATTAATCTACTGTATGCTAATTACTAATCTAAGCTACTCTAGAAAGCATGAAAAATACTAATCTAATCAGAGGAATGGGTTGCCTGCATGGAGCTAAAGCCTGTGGCTAAGGAGGAAGAAGGGAGGGAGGTCTCCAGCAAGTGAAAAGTCCACAAGAGGAGCTCCAAGGACGTCCTCAGGCTTACGTCATCCCTAGCGATGTGGTTGATGAAGAGGGAAGAAGCTATGCCCCTGTCACAAGTGCAGTCGAGTGAATGAGGAAGAAGACACTGGAGAGGGAGGAATGATCAACTTAAGTGGGGAGTTGATGGGGGTCGTGCGAGCTCAGTGAAGGTTCCTATATAGGCATTGGGGCGATATGGGCACTGCCTAGGTGTGATTAAGCCAATAGGTCACCAACGGTTGGATGAAGAGGGAGGGTGATGATAATATCATCATGATCCATAACTAGCTTTAATTAGTCGTAATCAAGTGACAAATGCTCCTACATAGTCTCCTAAGTGTCATAATTTCTTGCATATCCATTTTGAGGGATGAACACTAAATTAAGGTTAATTCTACAGTTTTAACATCCTATCATGAAAGTAGAGTAACCATGGTGTTTTCCAGGGTTTAATCTATGGTCAAATGAGCATTAAAGACTAATAAGAGGGTCCACACAGACAGAAAAAGGGTTTCACACTTTTCGAGAACTGATTCAGTACCCAAAATCCTAATTTCAGACCCGCTTGAATTACATAGGTTCTAGTCAGGATAAAATTAATCTAAACATTCTAAAATACACAAAATAATATTCCTTGAGATTTGATATCCTTGATTTGACCTTATGAACATATTTTGACCTTAAATAGAGTCACAAATAGAGTTCTGGCCTAATTTGGGTTTCTATGCAAATTACCCAATTAAACTTGGTCAAAACTAAAATTTAACTTCACCATCATATTCTTTGGGTCTAAATTAGATTTGTACCAAAATTTGTATCCAATCAGAGTCCATCTTAACCTTAGTTTGCATTCTAGTCCTTTAAAACTCTATTCTTCACATCCAAGCCCCTAACTTTTGAAAATCCTTGTAAATGAGTCCCTAACTTCCTTATCTTCCTTACAAATAGGTCCTTGCCACCATTGGAGTCAACCGACCTCCAAGAAGCTTTTGACCGCACTTAATCCTACTCTAGTCAACAACAAATCCCACCAAATTTGGTGGGATTGGTGTTTACATTATGAGGAATCATCTGAAAGCAATTTGGGATCCCAAATCACATCTGATTGCCCTAGCAGACCCATGAAATTAGTGGGTGTTTCTTGCATCAAGCACAAGTCAATGTGGGCTTGTTTCCCTATCTAGAGCTTTGGTGGAGCTCTATAAAAGCTTCCTCATTGAAAAACCAAGCTACTTAGCTCGGTTTGGCCTCATCTCTTCACAAATTCCCCTTCTCCATCCACCTCCACCGCAGCTCCGGTGACGTCTTCTTCCCCAACTTCCTCGCCCACTGCCACATACCATAGGCAGTGGGATTGCCTTCCTCACCTTCCTCCGCTTCTTGCGATACTGACATAAGCCCTCCAGACCCTCTTCTTCCTCACCGTTCCACTACTGGAGACTTCACCTTCCTTGGCGTCAGCCAATCACAACCAACGCCTCTCTTCATCCCCTTTGTCCATTAGGTAGTCAACTTCTTCCTCTCCCTCTCTAAATTAGGTACAACCCATCCCTTTCTTGTTTCGACCAACAATTTGCCCTCTTTCCCTCCATCTTCCTTCGCTTCGGCTGAGCTCCGGCAAGGTCACCCCGATGCCATAGTCCACCAAATGCCACGCCACCGCTCCCAAAAGCTCCGCCATCCCATGCCGACCAAAATCGCTCAAGAAATTGAGGGGATTGTCCATCCAAATCTCCTACCGAACACAGGCACTTACGCACATCTTCCCCGAGGTCGCCAGACCTCCACACGCACTCCCACGCCATGAAACCACCGCCATCACCTTCGCCATCACTTGACGAAGCTCCTGGACCTTCTAATTAGGGCTTTTGAGCCTGTATTCATGATCTGCAGGTTCGTCGTTGCTCGCCATCGTTGCCATCATCTCCGACCCCGTCCGCCGTGCTTTGAGTAGCTCTAACCCTGTTACCACCTCCAAACACCACGGCCCAATCCCAGGAACCTATCCAGGGCTTCAATTGTGTCAAAAAGCCTCCGCAACTACCCCAATTGGAGAAGCTTCACCTTCTGCTGCAACTAACGAAGGGAGGTAGGGACATAGTCCCACCGCGTTAGTTGACAAACCCCTACAAATGTATAAGTGGATTTTGTGAATCGACCCGGTTGCCCAAGAACACCGAGGGTTGGGTCCCCACTCACGCTCCTCCTCATGCCTTCACGCCTCGCTCGTGCACAGGCACACAGGTTTGGCCACTTCTTAGGATCCGATAACTCGACATTGAACCTAATTAACTCCAGGTTTCAGAGAGAAGAAAGAAGAGTTCTGTGAGAGGAAGGGGGTGGGTTTTGCTCTAAAGTGCTTGGCCCTGTGCTGAGGAAGAGAGGCTCTATACTTAGCCTCTGAGGAGAGAAAAGCCTATACTTGAAGGCTTGAGAAAAGAAGGCTTAGAAGAGAAGGCTCTCTCAAGAGCCTTGTGCTTGTGCTCTGTTGATTTGTTAAGGCATCTGATGCATTATTCCTATCATCTGAAAGGTTGATGCTAGTACTGTTGGATTATTTAAGCACCTAAGTTGAGTTGATTGAGAATTACTGTTGAATTATTTAAGTAATTTGAGTATGAGATATATGCTTAATTAAGATGAATAATTAGCGATTCAAATCACCATTATTTTATCTTTCTATTCTTTTTGTCTCATGATCATCAAATTACATTGAATATTAATCTGACAAATTGTATTCATTGCATATCTGTTATTGTGCTCAATTTATTATACTTATTGATTCTGAAGGAAGATTAATGTGTGAATTTCACATTTGCTCCCTACGAACAACCTCAGACTCCCTTTTTAGAATATGAGTTTTATAAATTTAAATGTTTTGTTGTGCAAATTAGGAGTATACTACAATGAACGCATATTAAAATCTCCTCTTTCATGTCACAACAGAGGGTACACAGGAAGCTTTCGAGACAAATCCCACCATTAGATGGGATTTGGGTGAGGGAATGGATCTTCGCACAAAGGCGCAGGAAAAAAGGATTGGGATCGGCCATTGGATTGAGAGGAAGAAAGATCAACGGTGGCTGTGCTTTGAGTTCCTCGCGATGGACAATACGTGTGTGCGCAGCAGGTGTGTCTGACAATTTGTACAAAAGCCTTTAAATGCGAAATGGTGCACAAATTGTGCAGAAGCCCATAAGTGAATGAAATGAGTTCAGAGCAGTACTCCGAGCTTAGCAAATATGTCCCTGCTAGCTTTCAATCAAGTCCCTAAAGGTTTTTTGCTTATGAAAATGTGAAGGATGAAGGACCTATATGTAATGTCATGAATGCAAGGTCCTAATGATATCCAAATGCAACCAAGTTTTTCATTGAAGCTTAATTAAACATTTAGGAATATGATTTCATTTTCAATTTGATCTTTTAAATGAAAATATGTGTTTAATTTACAATTGGATCACCATATTACACTTTTGAATATAATATCTCATTAATTGACCTAATTAACCATTTTTAACACCGATTTGCTTATTTAGGCCATTTTCCTTAATTTCCACACTTAACCCTTTTCTTGTGTTAATTATGTAGTGTTTAACCTAGTTTCTAGCTTAACTTGGGCATTTTAGCTATGATGAGCCACACCTCATCAGTACCCTTCTGCCCTCGTTGGTGAGAAGTTCTCCCTGAAGCTTACCTATGTGACACCAAGTGCGCTGACATCAAACTCAATGCCAATGAAGACGCACATGACCTTGTCCTATCCAACGTTGTCAGCAAGCCTAGAAAGGTGAGGCAAGCGGCAAATCTTAAGGGGAGGGGCCTACGGAGGGGATCAAGGGGCGAGGAGACCCAGTCAATGGTAAGGACTAGGTGTCGAGATTGACTTGAAGGGGTATCAAGTGTAAAGGAGGTGGGAGAAGGGGGAGGTTGTGGTCGAACAATGGTAGAGGATGAGACCGAAGTGGAGGTGGGAGACGCTAGGGAGGGAGGAGAGGGCATGGAGGATTTCTCACATGCACACACTCATTCTCATTCTTTCCCTTTCAATTGCTCCTCTCTCTTTAATTACTCTCTCATTCTATCCCTTTGTTGTGTCTCTCTCCCAATTAGTCCTCACACACTCTCTCACTCTCTCTTTCTCTCTCACATTCAAGTTTCCCTCTCAATCGATCCCCTCTCTCTTACACTTCTCTCTCTCAATCGATCCTTACTTTCTCCTCTCTCATTCTCTCGCTAGGACACACTCGCTCTTTTCAGATCCCTCTACTCTCGCATGTCCTCCTTCAATGACATCCCTCCTCCCCCTTAACCTCCATTTCCATATGGTCCATTGAGGTCCAACGAGGTGTTGGAGACTCCACAAGTTCCAATAATGTCCGGTGAGGCTGGACAAGGTTTGGGGAGTTGTGAGAGGTCAGTTGAGGGGAGGTTTGGTGAGGGAAGGTGGATGGGAAGGAGGAGCTGGAGGAGGGAGGTGGAGGAGGGTGGGGGAGAGAAGAAACATAAAAATTGAGGATAAAAAAAAAATTTCCCTTATTTTTAGATTCACCACTGTTAAAGTTTAATAGTGCTAATTAATGGAGTGGCAATTACAAAAGTCACACCACTTTTTTTTGTGGTACTTAAAGAAGTATTGGAATGCGATAATATTTGAAATGACCCCGGGATCGCCAAGGCATTTATGCATTCTCTGGGGTGATCCCTACAATTTTTGTGCCCCTACTTTTACCTCAAGAGGGCCCACATGAAGTAGGACATACGAGGTTCGAACCGTAATTTTTACGGGCCCATGTGACCTAAAACCCACCCTACAAACCCTAAAACCTAAACCTATAAAACCCCCCTTTTCCCTCATTTTCCACACCCCCCACCTTCCCCCAGCGACACCCCCACCAAAGTTGAGAGTGAGAGAGTAGAGAGAGAAGGAAAGAGTAAAGGGAGAAGAGGGAATTGGGGAGCTCAGCCACATAAAGCATAAGGAGCTCAGTTGCATATGAGTCGAGGTATGTGTGAGGCTCGAGGAAGCGCAGGTGTCGAGGCTGGGGCAAGCGTGGCTCGCAAGTGGGCAAGTAGCGTGGGCTTTAAGGTGGCAAGGCACTACAGGCGAGTAGCGCGGCATGCGAGGCACTACTGGTAGGGCAAGAGAGGCACGCGGCGTGCGAGGCCGCTGTGCGCGGGTTATGCGACGCGTGAGGCGAGCTTGCGTGGGGAGTCGCACGCATCAGACGTCCGGAGAGCCGCGCGGACGACAGGAACGAGCACAAAATGTCTGAGGAGAAAAGCACGAGGGAAGAGGGGGTCTTGAGGCTCGATAAGACATCTGGAGCATGTATCGGACATCTGAAGGAGGTGTGAATGCTAAAGGTCGATCGGTTCAGCTAGACCGAACCGACCCGATCCGATTTAAGTGAACCAAGAAGAGTTTTTGTGCTGATTCAAGGCCTAAACGAGGTCCAATTTCCGTGCAACAAGTATCGTTGGAAAGCTCTTGGAATTTACCACAAACTGGAATCAATTTTATACTTTTTTGAACTGTCTTAGCACACTAAAATGTCGATCAAAGTGTTTAATGCTCCTTTTGACCATTGATTTAGTGTAGGCTCTGAGTCCGGGGTGCGTGCAGGACCTGCGAGGACATCTGGATCGGTTCCTTGTGCCCCCATACCTCCCGTACACCTAGGTAGAGTGGTCCTTCTTGTTCCAGTGTGTTTAGTTCCATTTTGAATGCATGTTAGTTAATCAATTATTAAGATTCTGCAATTGTGACTTGGGAATGAAATTGATGAATGCATTGTCATATAGATGCACACACATACATGCATGCCCTAACTCTAAATTGATGAACTTTATACTTGTTCTACATGTGAAGAATGATTAATGCTTGTCATGAGAAAATGATAACCCTAATGGTTGAGATAAAGGCTTTTATTGTAATGCATTTATTGTCTATTCCATGTTGAAGTGTAAATTA
Organism: Thalassia testudinum; assembly: GCA_037157565.1. Taxonomy (NCBI): domain Eukaryota; kingdom Viridiplantae; phylum Streptophyta; class Magnoliopsida; order Alismatales; family Hydrocharitaceae; genus Thalassia; species Thalassia testudinum. Next base: position 8,116,309 of record JAZHRO010000058.1, on the reverse strand, counting down.
TGAATGGAGATGCATGTTATTTGCTGATGTTGGGAACTGAGTTAAAGGAATTATAAACACACCTTAGTGAGAACTAGAAAAAAAATAACTTATCCGCTATGGTATGAAACTTTGATAATGATGGGATAATTCGCCTATTGTGAGGTGCGACTTTTGGTTGGGTTCTAGTTGGGAGTGAGCTGGCCCTCGGGTACGCACATAGCGAGGAGAGCTAATCACCCTTTGTGTAGGGAGAGAGCTAGCCTTCCCTCGGGTTGAGACTCAGGGTAGGAATAGCCTTCCTACACCAACTCTTGTTAGGCCCACGGGGCCAACCGAGATAGTCGGCTGAGGGTACGTACACTAGTGAGGGGTGCGGTCCCTGCTTTGTTATGCGTTGTACGATTGATAGCGTACCCGATAGTAGAAATGACTGATCACGTGCCAGTGCGGGGTAGCCTCCGCTGCATTTATTGTATGTGCCATAGTCATCGCTACGTCGCTACTATGACCTCGAGGTGATAGACTGGGTCTAGGACAAATGCAGGGTGTTCTCTCGATCAGGAGAGCATCACGTGCACATTCTGCACCGTGGGAAAACTGCAGTAAGATCACTTCATTAGGGAACATGTGAACCACAAGATAATGGGCCCTTTGCTAGAATAATCGAAATCACAAACTAACTAGTACCTAGAAATAGAAATAAAACATGAAAATTTCTGAAATGTTTATTGCTGCCTGACATGTTTATTGTTTTTCTCTTCAATTAAGTTTTGTTAGTTGAATGTATACTTGCCACTCTACCCAGCTTTTGCTGATGTCTACCACTTGTATTTAGGACAGAGAGTTGAGCAGCCAGTTCTATCAGCTGCGGAGGGAGCTAGGCCTAGCTGAGCCCAGCCTTAGTTTGTTTCTTTTTTGTTCTACTGTAATTTGACTCTCCTTTTTGTTGTCGTGAGTATCTATTTTGGATCTAGTAGTTCATTTTCCATCTTTAGGTTTTGTTGTGATGGCTATAATATAAACGTGTTATTCTCCTGTGGTACTTTTTCCACTTGCTGTCTACTTTACAGTTTTCTATCTTTATTATGCTTCTAGCTGTAGTGCATGTGTGGAAATTATTACGTTTTGGTTTATTACTCGTTAGGCGACCAAGTCTTGGGATAGTTGAGGCACTTCGATTCGAGTTACACATGGAGTCAATTCGGGTCGTAACAATATTTAATTAATTTCGAAGGTTTCCCATTTTTTTGCTTGTTTTTCTTTTGCTTATTTCTTCTTCACTTCTCCTCTAATTCATGAGATTTTTGTGCCAAATTTCTTCTAAATTTTTTTTCTTCATCTTCAAACCATCACTTGTGGCTTCCTCTCCTCTGAGACCTCTTATCCTCTCTCTCCTACATCAAAAATAAAAGAAATTAGCTTGTTTCCTTATTTTGCAGTAAATAGCAAATTGTAAAATAAAATCCAAAGAATACCTGAAAGATAATGAAAAACAAAGGAAAAATTTCTACAAAATTGTGATGTGATCAAACACCCTCTCCCAACTTCCTTCATCACATGAGGATCCTTTCACAGGGGTTCTTTGACCTCAACAGAGAGTAGCTGTTGGATGGTACTTGGTGATGCTAACGGTGTTAAGCATGGCGATGCCAAGGTTGGGTGGAGCTCAACATGGCGATGATGATGGAAATCCTTGTTGCCTAACTTGTGCTCATGCACTATAGCGCTAAGGTGAGGTGGAGCCATGGATGAGTAGATCCTAGCATGGTGACGCCAGGGATGAGGTGTTATCCAGCATAGCAGTGTTGGGGGAGCTTGGTGCAGAGACGCTCGATAGTGCTTGGGTGATGCTTGGTCGTTTAGCGACATTGTTTGGTGTTGAGTTTGGTGGTACTCACCCAACTAAGATTGGTGGTTCTCAGCATTCTTGTGCTCCAACAAACCTTCCTCTTGGCTTGGGTTGACCTGTGTTCCCTCTTGTAGAAGTCCTTCTTCATTAGGGAGTGTATTGCCTCTTTATTCTCGTAGGTTGTAGATTTTGACGTACCTTGTCATCCTCCCTCTACATCTTGGTCTTATCCCTTGGCCTCCTTCTCGACTTGGGGTTGTGGCTCATGATCTCCCTAATTTTCACTCCTTTGGACCCCTTTGAATTTTCTCTCACCATACCAAATCTCTATGCCTTCAAGCCTATTGATATATCTCTTTATGGTCCATCCCACATTGTATAGATTTGTTGGTGAGTCTAGGAGGTTGGGACCGATTGTTGTGAAGGTGGGTGAGTAGATTGTCCCTCTCAATCAAAGACATGGAATGTTTGAAGGTCCAACATGAAGTTCAAAGTTGATAGATGTTTAGGGTTTGCCTTCCAAAACTGTGGCTTTGTTTCTGCTTTAGCTAAGGACCACGTGTGACATCGTGCATTCTACAATTGAGAAATTACCTAGCTAAGTCCCAGGTTCTAATTTCTCATTTGCACGGATCAAGCAGATCGCGTAGGGTTCACTCTTGGTGACGTAGTTATCATTTACGAGCATGGAGTTACTGTTATTACACCAAGCACCTAGATGGAGTGTGGCAAGAAGGTTGTTACTCTTGGACACTTTGTTTTTTATTTTATTTTGTTCCATTTTTTCTTCTTATGTTTAGTTTTGTCTTCTCCCTTTGCGGAGTATCCTCCCCTCATTTCTAAGGGAGCATCCTTCACCTCTTCTCTAAGTGTGTATAATTTGTCTCTTCCACTTTTACCCTTGTAATTAGGGCAGCGTCCTATTGTAATGAAGTTTTCACTTTTAATGCAAGCTAGATTTTCAAAAAAAAAAAACAGTGGCAACCAGTGAGGAGATTTATATTTAGTCCAAAGCCCTTGAGGAACTTATTACTTTGAGATGAAGGGTACGTATACAAGAAAAAAAACATGCTGATGGAATCGGCACAATTATGATTCAGATACTGCAAAGAGTGAAGGGTGGAACCTATGGTCTTTTTGCTGAAGGATTCTTAACAAATAAACTGCATCCTACGGACCATTCAGAAAAATTTTCAATCCGTAAGGAATACACCACATTAAACTTTGGGTAGATTTTAACAATATTCAAAATATGCTCGAGATGAAAGGTTTAATTGCAAGAGTATAAATAACGTGATCAGTACTCCACCCTAATAGGCGTTCATGAAATTACATCAGCAATGCTTAAAAGGAATGATGTTATTATCGATGAAGAAGATTACAATAAATGATTTAACTGTCAAAAATTAAATGACAAATGATATAGACGGACGTTGAGAGGCCCACCATATGTATGAGGCATTTAGCCCAACTAAAGGGGTCACTTCGTGTTTACGAGTGGTCCAGTGTCTTTGACACCTTACGAAGGCCTAGTGGACCAGCAAATACGTCTAAGGGCATGTGCACAGCACAATGTGTGTTTCGATGCTGTAGTTACGGGTGAGCAGTATTCGGATCAATCCCAAGCTCAGATCCAAATTATAAAATTTATATAGATTTTAGGTTGATTCATAAGTCAATATATGTAACCTAAATCATCCGCTGTTAAATTAAGTAACTCATGAGTCACACTTACCCTCCAACTCAAATCTAAATATATAGGTAAATTAATTTGTAAATATATATGAACATAATTTTGAAAGAATTTTCTTCTTGAAAATATATATAATATTTAATTTTTTATAAGATTAATGAAGCATTTATTTGTTATTATTTTGTAAAATATTTTCACCAAAATAACTCCTTTGACAAACATAGATAAAATTTAAATTTTAATCGATTAAACTTGATCCAAATCTAAATTAATTTGATCATGTCAAACATGACCATTTTGTCAAATCAAATATGATTTGAATTAAATTAATCGGATATAAGTACGTACCTGTAGTTGCAACCCCATGTTATAAGAAATAATAAAACATGATAGGAATAAAAGAGGCTTCATATTGCAATTATACATGAATGTATCGTAAGAAATTAATCCCCCAACTGCAAGCTACGGTAAATATGTAGATGATAGTTGTCTATTGTCCGTAAAGTGGTAAATGGGTTGTGCCCTCGTGTAATACACCTGCATAGCTTCCAGATAGCCAATAAAAGTAGTCAGCAAATTATTAGACTCCCCTGCTCCTTCTAACTAGTGGTGCACATATCTGCATTCAAAAATTTATTCGATTAGATTAGATTGGGTTTTTTATACCATTAATTTTTCTCAAAAGACCTTATTGGAGCACCAACGACCTCGGCTATCTGTGTGTACAGCGTCATAAAGAGAAATAAAGGAGGGACCGGTGTCTCTCTATATATACATGTAAAGTGTAAGCAAAGGGATCGAATGGCTACAATTGAGGATATTGAGAAATAAAGTTGGAACACATATTGGAGAAAGGAAACCATTTATGTACAAAAAGGTACTTATCTTAATCGTTATATGTGGATTGTGTGGCCAAATTTAATCACGTCCCGGTAATACGATAGTTGCTGTGGATCAAGTCCCTCCACCAACAATAAATAAGATGACAGATAGAGGAAAAGAGTAAAGAAATCACAAGAATGCATGAAATTTTAATATGAAATCCCTTAAAATGTAAAAGAATGTAGGTTAGAAATATAAATGTTGATGTTGTTAACATATTATTAATTGATATATATCTTATTTATGTAAAAAAATTATGCACATGGGGTGGAATCCATCATCGTTGAAATCAACAAAAAATCACTTTTATACAAATATAAATCATTCAAATCATCTTCGTAATTACTTTACATCAACGCAATCTTACTTTCCACAAGTATAAAGTAGCTCAAAGTAAGATTGTACTGGTGTAAAATTAAATTTCAAGTATTTCTTCACTTATAACAAATGATTTTACGTTTGAAAGGTGATTTTCACCTTAGGGTTTAGGGTTTAGGATTTAAGGCTTAGGGTTTAGCCCTAAACGTCAAGGTGAAAAATCACCTTTCAAGTGTAACATCACTTCTTATACGTGAAATCACTTTCCATAAACCTAAATCCTTAACCCTAAATCTTAAACCTATAGGTCAAAATCACTTTACACGGGTGAAGCCACTCTTGGAATAATTTTACACCAATGCAAAATGAAATTACATTGGTGCAAAGATACCTAAGAATAATTTATCATTAGTACAAAATCATCAAGAATAATTTATCTCCGATGCAAAGTAGTTTATCATCAATGTAAAGTTATTTATCACATGTATATTTTAGTTCAAAGTGGTGTGATAATTTTTTTAAATATGATGAAACCCATTATATAACAAACTTTACGTTCTTTTATTTTTTTATATTAAATATCAATTAATAAGTGAGGCATACATTTACACTACCTTACATTATTTTTTGTGCCAACTTTTACGTATCTCTACTTTTTATTAATGTAAAATCTACGTTATGAGAAAACTACTTAATTATACGAGGATGAGATAGTTTGATACGTTGGCATATAAGCATATTTGGATCATGATATCATGACACTTATGGGACCATCCCAACAATTAAGGATATGGTATTGTGAGATGCAATTATGGTGAGAGGAGGTAAGAGGTCTTTGTATGAAATTTCTTAATTGTATGGATGGAAAGAGTATTTTTCAAATAGTGTATCTATGAGAAATCATGTAAATCAAACAACCGTAAATCAGTTTTACCAGCAAATCAAATTAGATCTTATTTACAATCGTAGGTTGGGGGCTACTAGAATATATCAAAAGATGGATCGGATCTTTGTTAACTCGAGCGGAATGTCATTTTCCCCTTCTGGACGGTACCTCTCGAGCCAAAATTGTGATCATGCGCTTATTTTGCTTTCATTATCTACATTTCCCTTTTATTCTTGGCCATTTCACTTTCAAAATATGTGATTAAGGAAAAAACCTTTCGTGACTTGCTGGCTACAGTTTGGGGTCAACCTCTCTCTGGCCCATCTTCTGATCCAATTTCTTCTCTATGCTTAAAACTTTTGATTATGAAAAAAGGCACAGAAATTTTGGAATCGATCAACTTTTGGTGATATCCATACTTTACTGAAGATCCTCGAATCCACCCATGATGATCTGGATGCTAAATTATCACCTCAGTGGGATGATGATCTTATGGTTGAGCTTAATGATGTTTGTATTTAGTTAGATGATGTCCTAGCCAAAGTCAGGGACTCTCTTCAGAGTGAAAATTTGTTGGATCAAGAAAGTGGAAGGAAATGATAAGTTCTTTTTTACTACCATCAAAAACAAATTTGTAAAGTGCTCCTGTTCCTCTTTAGCTTCTACGGTGGGTCACGGCTCTTGGAGGGTAGCGACTGATATAACAACTGATTATTTTAAAACCATTCTTTCCACGGCTGGTCCAATGTCTATTGATAATTTCGTTCAGGTCATTCCCCTTCCAATTAATTTTGAAGACTCGATCATTCTTACCTCCCCTCCATATGAGGTTGAGATTTTTGAAGTTCTCTCTCAAATGCCTCCTAATCTACTCCTAGTCTTGACCATTTTAGTGTAGAGTTTTCTCTTATTTCTGGGATATCATTAAATAGGACCTTTTTGAGGCTATCTATTATTTCTTCTCCCACCATAAAGCCCCTAGAGCTTTTAACAATACCTTCACCTCTCTCATTCCTACAAAGTTAAAGGTTCATGAATTATATGATTGTAGGCCAATTAGTCTTTGTAATGTCTATTATAATATTGCATCTAGAATTCTTACAAATTGCCTAGCTACTTTGCTTCCCAAGATTATTTCTCTTGAACAGGCCAACTTTATTAAGGGGAGATTTATATTTGATCACATTGCTTCTACCTTTGAACTGACCCAGCATATAGATCGTAAAGTCTTTATTCCAGTGTAATCTCCCAACTAGATCTTGAGAAAGCCTATGACAGGGTAAAATGGCCTGCTCTGTATAAAATTCTTGATTGATTTGATTTCTCTATAGAGTTTATTGATCTTACCAAATGTTGTGTGCAGCATGAGGGTTTCTTTATCCTTATTGATGGGATATCATCCCCTTTCTTCACGGTTTCCCGCAACCTTCGGTAAGGTGATACCTCGCACCATTTCTTTTTGATATATTTATGAAACACTTCATTCATGGACTTGATGAGATGGTTCTCTGAAAGATTGTTCCTTTCTTCGTGAAATGTGGGGTGTCTTCTCCCATCGCTTTACTCTATGCATATGACTTTATATAATCTTATTGAATGGTGATCAGGCCTCTTAGAATAGAGGACTCGACTCAAAAATAACCATAAAGAAGCATAAGAATTGATGACCCAGTTTCACCAAATAGGTGCATATCTTGGGAGAGGGCCATGCTCCCAAAGTTTTACTAGAATTGGTATTACAAGTGCTCTACTTTTCTCTCACAGATTGCCTGTCACAAAATTTAACCTCACTCAACTATTTATAGAAGAGGTTAGACAAGAAGTGGAGATCGTGGGAGGTTCCCCACAATCCCATAATTTGACAATAAATAACATTTGACTATGACGGTTACTATTATAAATTGTCATTAACTTGGATGCCTTGGTAGTCGTCAAAATATGTTTTGTCATTACTGTCATAACGTATCGCAACGGATGACAGTCTTTAGTTGAGGCCCTCTAAGCTGGACAAGCTGAAGCTTTATCGAGTTGGCCCCGGTAGTTAGTTCCACGCAGGCAGACTTGACCTTCGGCAGTTAGCTGGATATTCTTGCCAAGACCGACACTCAGTTGGATCTTGTAATTATTCCCAACAGATTCACCATGCTTCCACAAGTAATTGGATCCTGAAAATCGGATAGTCGGATACCATGGATAGTCAGATCCGAGAGATCCTAGCAGTTCTTCGGGTAATCGAATTCAAGGAATGTTTTGTCCCTCATTAGTTGTCCCCACTCTCTTTGCTTGTGTAAAACAGCATAGAGGGTAGTAATTCTCAAAAAACTTCGTGTGTTGGATGCCCTCAATGATTGGTTGCACTTCTGGTGGGCCAATAATTTTGAGAAAACATGCAATAAGTTTGTTAAGGTGGAATTGATACTCAAGCGAGTGTGGCATCGTGAGAATTGAATATTTAGGCTGGCAAGGTGTCTGAGCAGGGCGTTGCCAAATGTTCAAGCGGACAAGGCACTTGAGCAAGGTGTTGCCGATTGTTTAGGCGAGCAAGGCACCTGAACAAGGCATTGCCAAATATACATGTATTTTGAAAAAAAAACAGGCCTATCACCACCTGCATATTTTGGAGAGTTAGGTGGAGTATCCGCCTGAACTTCCAGATAGCCAATGAAAGCTATCTCCAGGGTATTGTTGTAATACGATGAAAGCATCGTCGTCTGCGAGTGGTGGCCAATCACTGCAGGAATTTTGTCATTATCCACTGAAAGGATAGGCATTAAATGTCACACCCCTAACCCTAGGCCCTTAAATGAGGGTCAGAGTTCTGAGGAATGGTAACAAAAAAGGTGCTGGTCTATTTAATTCGGGTTGTACCTAGCTAAGTTGAGTATCTGGTCTATTAAAAGAGCATCATTTAATATATAAAATGTAAGAAAGTATGGGAAGGATGGCACATAATTGATAAAGAAAATCAGAAATTAAGCATGCACCAAATAGGAAGTTTCAATGAAAATAAAGCATAAAAGATTACTAGCAGAAATCTAGACAAAAACCCACGTACCGACAAAACCCCTGTGTCAACAACACATGACGACAAACACCTGAAAATAGATCACAAAGTAGGAATGAGTCAATCGACTCAATAGGGAACAAATAATTATTATATCTCAACTAAATAAGATAGTGTACAATTTCATTTACTAGATAGTCTCTAGCCCAACCCAACACCTTAGATTCTAATTCTTGAACCCTATCTAACACGACCAACTGTCGTAGCCCCACAACCCATTAACTAAGTTGCCCAAATTTTCCCATGTTTTGTTGGTGCAAGGGCACCACAATTGTTAATTTTGATGATAACAAAACACTTGTTATTTAACATTTGCAATTGGAGTTTAAGGTTTTAGGAAAATGCAAATGATTACAAGTGTGAAGGAGGAGCTCAAGCTCACATCCATGGCGGATTGGAGGAGCTTGTTGGAAGAGGAGCTTCGCGTGGAGTGAGAGCTTGAAGCCATGAAGAATATGATACAAATCTATTTTGTTATTGTAATTTGTATTTGTTGTTTCTTTTGCTCCATATTTTTTCTTAGATTATGTGTTAAAGAGGCCAAAGTAAAATAACAATAGTCCTAGGAACACCTACACAAACCTAGGTGGTCGAGTGATAAATCGGTGTTTTAAAATAGCTTCATTGTAATATAGCCAAAATAGCACTCAAACAAATAAATTTATTACTCGAATTTGAAGTTCGAGGTTGAACACAAGGAGTAATATGGAATTCAATTTCAGAATTGCAATTTAAGCACAATATGAGCAATTTGTAATGAAACTTCAAGCAATAATGATATATCAATGAAAGCTAACATCAATACTGTAGAAAGAATGGAGTAAAATGGTGATTTGAATTACCAATTACTCCGCACAATGATAGTTAAGAGATGCACAGTATTAATTAAGAAGCTCAAAGCAGACACAATATCAGTTAACAATCTAAAGAAATTTCTTTCTTCTTTCTATACTCCTCCTCTTCTCTTCTTCTTTCCCTGCTTCTCTGTTTGTGCGGCTCCTCTTCTTTCCTTCTTTCTTCTCCCTCTCTTCTCTCTTCTGAGGCCTTCTTCCTTCTCTCTTCTTCTGCCTCTCTGCCGTTCTGTTCTTCTACTCTTCTTTTTCTACCTTTCTTCCTGTGCGACTCCCCTTCTTCTTCCATCTTCTTTCTTTTTCTTCTCTGCTTCTTCACACATAGAGGGGGATCCTTCTTCAAACGACTATGTGTCAGCCGTTATTCTTTGCAGTAAAACCCCCCCAACCCCGCGCTCTCTTTCCTTTCTCTCTGGGCTCTTCTCTTTCTCACCTTCCCAAGGTCAGACACAATATCGGGTAGTCAGATTCAGGCAAGAGCATACCCGGGACTAGGGCTACTAGAGTGGGTGGTAGCCAAGGTGTGGGTTTAGGCAGGTTGGGTGTACCAGGTCCATGGAGGAGATATCGCAGACGAGGCACGTGAGGGGTGTGAGGGACCTCACCCCTTGTGTTTGAGGTGATAAGCCCCAGACACAAATTCAATTTATGCGTCCGCACGCACTCTTCAGCTTCCGAGTGGGACTAAAGTCCCACCTTTCCTTTGTGCATCGCAGTAGCAGGGAACTCTTCCTCAATTGGGTCAGCTGCTGAGGGTATCTCCCTCAATTGGAAACCTGGGCGTCTGCGTGTGATGAATCCGCACGGCCTGGAGCTAAGACTTGGAGTGAATGCACCTTGGAGGGAGCTTGAAGCTTGCTTGAAGGTCGGCTTTAGTGATGGAGGGGGGCTGGAACCTGAAATCATAAATAAGGCCTTTTGGCCGTGTCAAAAGGCTCAGGAACGATTGCCAGAGCACGGTGGTTGTGACAGTGGCAGTGGTGTGTAGTGAGCGTGTGTGAAGAGGCCTGTTGGCCTCGAGGAGAGTGGCCGGAGAAGTGTGAGTTCGGTAGAGGGTTTGGAGGAGTAATTAGCCTAACGAAGTTAGGGCTTTTGCTCCTGAGGTTGAGGCGGAGGTGTGGAGCATGGAAGTGGCGGTGTAGGTGATCTATGGTGGCCGCTAGTGCTCACCGGAGGTATGCCAGCAAGATGGAAGACGGAGTTGCGGAGGGCATCAGAGATGTCGAAGTGGAGTGTAGGAGGTACTGGCATGACGTAGAAAAGCTAAGGAGTTGATTGAGGTATGTAGCGGACGATGGGGGGTGGAGATGGTGCCGGTTGTGGTATAGTCGATGCTGGAGACGAAGTTGGCTTGGATAAGGGTTGATGGCGAGGATGAAGGGGATAGGGATGCCGGCTGGCGCTGCTCGACGTGGAAGAAGGCAAGAAAGGAGGATTTGTCACTGGTATTGCGGTCAGATGATGAGGAGAGGCAAGGAGAGTTGTCGGAGCTTTAAGAGCACTTCGACTGGAGGAGGACAGAAGAATTAGGGGTTACTCCGGTCAAATTCAAGCGTGAGAAGAACGGTTTGATCTAGAGATCTTTTTATAGGCCTTTAGAGGAGGTTTTGGGCTTGGGAAGCTTGCTTTGCCGGAGTTGGGAATTTTTCGATACCCAAATCTCTCATGCATTTGCATGAGAGATTGGGAAGGTTTTGGGGTGTGGGATTTGGCTCAAAAGGAAGGGAATTCCTTAACGAACTTTCCTTTCAAATTTGAAAGGGATTCGTCAAGGAATCAAAGAGTTCTTGCCAATTTTAGGTCTCCAGTGCTTGTAGGAATAGGATTAATGGTGGTAGGGACCTATTTGTAAAAATAATGACAAAGTTAGGGGTCTTTTTGTAAAGATTTTGAAAGTTAAGGGCATAAATGTAATCAGACAGGACCAAGTTGCAAACTAGGTCAAGACAATTTCAGCTTGGGTCCAAATTTTGGTAGAAATCTAATTTGGACCTAAGGAATCCAATGATAAAGTTGGATTTTAGTTTTGACTACGTTCGAATGGGTAATTTATGTAAAAATCCAAATTAGGGTAAATGTCTGTTTAAGACTCTGTTTTGGGCCAAAACGGGTTCTGATGGTCAATTTGAAGGTTCCAAACCCTAGAAGATATTTGTATATGAATTTTAGAGGGTTTAGGTGAATTTTATCCTGATCAGAACCTCACTTAATTAAGTGGATCTGTTTTTAGGGTTTCAAAAGTCATTTAATTCTCAAAGCATGCCAAAACCCTTTTCTGTCTGTTCCAACCCACTTGTTATCCTTTTAAGATCATTTGAACATTAATAACCCCTGGGAAAACCTGTGGTTGTATTGTATTCAAGTTATGATGGTAAAATTACATTTTTAACCCTGGTTTCTTGTCTCTCCCTTAGAATGGATTTGCAGTGAATTATGGCTCTTTAGCAATTATGTAGGAGCATTTACTGGCTTAATTAGATCAAATTGAGCTAGTTTATGGCTCATGATGGTGTTCTTATCATACCCTTATGCCTAGCTTTTACTAGTCCCTTAGCAAAATCTCATGGAATTATCTTTAATTCTATACCATATGCCTTTGTATGCTTAGAACTTTGATGTGTGCTTTTTTTTATAGATTAGGTTAGAATGCTGATGGTAGGCCTAGAGGTACTCAAGTACCAACCAAGATCCAGACCTGACCAGCTCTAGCCTTAGTCTGCCGCGAAGGTTTCTAAGGCCCACAGGAATTAACCTAAGGTTTGTTGAACTCTGCGGTTAAAGTACTCGTGCTTGTAACATGTTTTAGCCCAAGTTCAGTTTGCAGTGTATTTTTGTAAGAGAGAGACAGAAGAGTTTTTCTTTCTTTTTGGGGAGTTTTCTCTCTCTTTTCTTTTTATTCTAGCCTCAGATTAGCTTTACAACTCGGTCTGTATCGGATTCCTAGCTTCCACTATCAATCCTCGTAGGGTCCCTGGCAATTGATGCTTTGAGATAGCACCGGCCATGGCAACCCCTAGAACCCTGGCTTTCGAGATTTTGAGATAATCCCACCCATGGCATTCTGTAGCTAAATCCAGACCTTGGTAATTGACATTTCATGATAATGCCACCCATGGCATCTGAACCAGCACAGGGTGCTTACATGACTTCGGTAGGATATTTAGATATCCTAGGAGACAAGCACCGAGGAGACGATATGTTATTGTGCATCTTCGAGGGAAATTTCCCGCCTCTCTAAGTTGGGAACTCGTCTAAATCAACTTGTGTTGATCAGTTGCTCCTAATCTAGGTAACTTTTTTCAGAAAAAAATTAATGCATTTGCGTGATTTTGATATTTAAGCACACTGAACTAGACTATGCGTGGATTGGGGTGCTTAGGTTATCGAGTCCCGCAAACCAGATGTTAGTTAACGAGGCTGAATAATCCTTAAGCCTTAGACCTAATACTTAAGCTTTGCATTTTCCTTAACCTCTTGAGGACTATCCATATCTTAGTGGATACTTGAATTTTTAAGCCTAGGATTACAACCCGAGTCCTAAGATCAGCGTTCATACTAATCTCTTTTGTCGCTTAGCACTTTTTGTCTTTCATTTTCTTTCTTTTTGATTTGGTCTAGAACTAAGTCAATTCCTTAATCTTTTACTAACAACTATCTCTTTTCTTTTCAAATTGTGCTCCTTTTTGACATTTTTATCACATCCCCTTCTTTTCCTCAAGAATGATATGCAATCAATTCACTCAAAATTTCCTCCTTTCTCCTATTTTTGTTTTTTTTTCAATTTTTTATTTTTTTTTATTTATGGAATATGTGATTTTTTTTTTATGAAACCCTTTCTTGTGAAGTGATTTTCACAGCATTTTGCACTTTAATATCCCCCATGCCTATGATTTGCAATGTCCTCACTGTAAATTAGGTGGGTTTGAGTTTAGTTTAGATAGTACATTAGAACAAGTTTTGGGTGGGTGGATGGGTCAGGGTGACTGTTGCGGATGATTTGAAGCTTGGGTACGGGTACTAGAGGTGGAGTCAGCTGTTCTAATAGACGAACCTTAAAGTGTAATATGAGTTCAGCATAAGATGTGTCAAGAAGGGTTTTGGGTTTTTCAAAAAGATGATGGGTTGCATCCCGTTAAGCACTGAGTTTAACACCATCAGCCGGGCGCAATGAGCTTAGGGAGAATGGAGATCAAAAGATACCTCAGCCATGTTCTGTTCGTGTCAGTGAGTTCAATGAACAGCTTAAGTTGCTGACCGTTCACGATAAAGGGTTTTGAATCAAGGCTGGGTTGGCTGATTTCTATGGCTCCATTTTCAAAGATTCGTCTGATAAGATATGGTCCAATCCATTTTGATTTGAGTTTTCTTGGGAACAGTTTAAGTTTGGCATCAAAGAGTAGGACTTTCTGACCAGGGTGAAAGATCTTTCTGGATATGTGCTTGTCGTGAAAGGCCTTAACCTGCTATTTGTAAATTCGTGAGTTCTCATACACATCATTGCGTAATTCATCGATCTCGCTCATTTGAAGCTTTCTATGGGTTCTTGCCTTAGAAAGATCTAGATGACACTTCCGTACAACCTAATAGGCTTTGTGCTCCAACTCGACGGGGAGGTGACATGCCTTCCCATACACCAATCTGAAAGGAGACATGCCCAATTGGGTTTTGTGGGCGGTCCTATAGGCCCACAAGGCTTCCGGAAGTCGGGATGACCAATCCTTCCTGTCAGGTCAGACGGCGACCTGAAAGATTTTCTTGATCTCCCGATTTGATAGCTCAGCTAAACCATTGGTTTGGGGGTGATAAGGAGTAGAGATTCGGTGCAACACCCCGTATTTGGTCATTAGTGATCTGAACTAAGTATTTGTGAAATGGGTCCTTACATCAGAGATAATGCCACGTGGAATTTCGAATCGAGAAAAGATGTTCTGATGAATGAATTTGATTACCACCTAATGATCGTTGGTTCGGGTTGGAATGACTTTGATCCATTTGGACACGTAGTCAACAGCGAGAAGAATGTATTCGAAGCCATCTGAAACAGGGAAGGATCTCATGAAATCAATCCCCCAGATGTCAAAGATTTCACATACAAGAATTGATTGTAAAGGCATCATATCGTGGTGGCTCATGTTGCCCAAGGTCTGGCAATAAATGCATGCCTTACAGTGATCGTATGCGTCTTTGAAAATCATGGGCCAATAAAAGTTGCACTGGAGGACTTTTGCTACGGTTTTATGTCCGGAAAAGTGTCCGCCGCAGGCATGGTCATGGTAGAAGGACAAAATGTCTTGAATTTCCACTTCCGGGATGCATCGTCTGATGATCTGATCAGCACCTATGCAGAAGAGGTATGAATCTTCCTACATGTAGTACTTGGCATCGGAAAGCAATTTGTCTTTCTTGGCCTTCGGCCAATCAGACGAGATCTGATGTGATGCCAAGTAGTTTACTAAATCAGCAAGCCAAGGAAGTTTCGTACTAATAGTTAGGAGGTGCTCATCGGGAAAATGTTCTGTGTGATGGGTTCGGAAAGGTTGATACTATCAGAAGGAAGGAGGGATAAGTGGTCAGCTACCACGTTCTGCTTTCCCGCTTTATCGCGAATCTCGAGGTCAAATTCTTGCAATAGCAAGATCCAGTGGATTAGTTGAGGTTTCGCGTCCTTTTTCTTAAGGAGGTGCCTCACTATAGTATGATCTAAGTATATGATAACACGGGAACCTAGAAGATATGATCTGAATTTTTCCAGGGCAAATACTACGGTTAGCAACTCTTTTTCAGTAACTGTATAGTTACGCTAAGCCTCGTCAAGTGTCTTGCTAGCATAGTAGATGACCACGGGTTTCCTGTCTATTTTCTACCCAAGTACCGCCCCTACAGCATAATCAGATGCATCGCACATGATCTCAAAGGGTTGAGACCAATCAGGGGTCTGCAGGATAGGTGCTTGGGTAACTTAATCATGCAGGATTTAAATGCCTGAGTGCATTCCCTGGAGATTTCAAAAGGGACATCCTTAGATAGAAGATTAGTCAGGGGGCACATGATTTTCGAGAAATCGAGAATGAATCGATGGTAAAAATTGACGTGCCCCAGAAAGGATCAATGTCTTTGATTAAGCTAGGCACAGGAATTTGGAAATCAAATTCACCTTGGCTCGATCAACCTGGATGCCTTTTTCAGAGGTAAGATGTCCTAGGACAATTCCCTCAGGCACCATGAAGTGGCTCTTTTCCCAGGAAAGAACCAAGTTCACATCAATGCACCGCCTGAGGATTTGGACCAAGTGCAGGAGGCAATCATCAAATGATTCACCAAAAATTGAGAAGTCATCCATGAAGACTTCAAGGTATTCACCTACCTTATCTGAGAATATGGCAAGCATGCATAGCTGAAAAGTAGCGGGTGCATTGCAGAGATCGAACGGCATCCTTCTGAATGCATATGTACCGAAGGGGTAGGTGAAGGTGGTCTTCTCTTGGTCCTCGGGATGGATTGCGACTTGATTTTAACCAGAGTACCCGTCCAAAAAGCAGAAGAATTGATTTCCCGCTTGTTTCTTGAGAATTTGATCAATGAACGAAGTGGGAAATGATCCTTATTCGTGGAGGAATTGAGTCTTCTGTGATCAATGCAAACTCTCCACAAGTTTACTATATGGGTTGGTATGGTTTCTGCGGTTTCAGTCGTGATGACAGTGAGCCCTACCTTCTTAGGCACAACTTGGATTGGGCTCACCCATCGACTGTCGGAGATCGGTTAGATGATCCCTACATCTAACCACTTGATGATCTCCTTTTTCACGACATCCTGCAGATTTGGATTTAGGCATCTCTGCATTTCACGGGATGGTCGTGAGCCCTCTTCAGTGTAGATGTGATGTGTGCAATATGAAGGGCTGATTCCAGTCAGATCATCGAGAGTCCATCCAATGTCTCTCTGATGTTGCTGGAGAATAGAAATCAGGCATCTTTCCTGGTTAGGTGTGAGTCGGGAGTTGATAATCACAGGAAACGTCTGATTGGAACCCAAAAAGACATTTGAGATAATCGCGAAGAGACCTTAATTCCATAACTGGGTTGTTAGGAGCAGCGGGTGATTCAGGGTGGGTGTTGGGAGCAAAGGAAGGAGCTATGAGTTCGGATTCCTCTAATTGTGAGTTTTGATCCTCTTGTGGTTGATCAGAAATAGTCAGGTTTTCCTTGATAAAGTCATCAACCACAGCTTTGATATCACAAATCTGTTCTATGACTCCGCAATTAATTCCTTGTTAGGCCTTAAAGATGTCAAACTTTAGTGTCTTGCTCCCAAATTTTAATTCAATTTAGCCCTCCTCACAATTGATATTGGCCCTAGCAATGGCCAGAAAGGGTCTCCCTAGTATGATCGATGTATTCTTCACATTCTCAGGTGCATCCACGTCTAAGACAATAAAATCCACTGGAAAATAGAAATCATGTACCCTAACTATGACATCCTCGAGAATTCCTTTCGGTGACTTAATTGATCGGTCGGCTAGCTGTAAAGTCATTTATGTCGGTTTAAGCTTAGATTCCTCGAAGTAGTCTAGTAGGGATGTAGATATCAAATTTATGGAGGCTCCTAAGTCCAATAAAGCTTTGTCGAATTGTATATCACCGATTACATAGGAGATCAGAGGGGTGCCTAGGTTTTTTGCATTAGGCGAGAGTTTGCTCAAAATGACAGAGCTGGCTTGTTCCGATAGGACGATTGGATTCCTACCTTTGGTTCGCGGCTTACGCTTAGGTGTACACACGTCTTTTAGAAATTGTGCATAAGCCGGTACGTGGCGTATCGCATCCATCAAGGGGATGTTTATATGGACCTGCTCAAAGAGCTTAACCAGGTCCTCTTCAGGTGCCACGGGTTTGGCTGTCCTTTTTCCTTTGGTCAAGGCCTTGAGAAATGGAACCTTAGATGGTTCCTCTAGAATGGATCTAGGTTCTTGATCTTGGATAGAGGTATCCTGGATGACTATCCTAGTGTTAGGGTTTGTATTACCAGGCTGGGAGTGGCTTGGATGAGGTGAGTCCTATGTTGTTTTGCCACTACGGGTAGTAATAGAATTCAATCCCTCCTTGTTCTGGTTTGGTGTGGGTAAAAGTGGTGCTTACTGCTGGTAACCCGTATATGATGTCGAAGCCTCTATCCCATTGGGTGATGGAGTAGAAGGGGCCTAATAAACAAAGTGAGATTGTCCCTGATTTGGGTTCATAACGTGCCTCTGGTTCGGCACGTTATTCGGATTAAGCAGAGGTTGTGAAGGAAGTGCACCAGGTTGGCAGGGATTTGACATCTGGGCGAGTTGATTGTGAACCTCTGTAATCTCGTCTTTGTGCTATTTTTGCATAGCTGCATTCGTCTTCTGAATGTCAGCCAGAGCCTGAAAGATAAGAGTCATTTGATCTGCATGAGTCAGCCTAGATTGATAAGTTGGGCTAGGCCGAGGCTGAGGCAGTTGATATGGATGAGGAGCTTGTGGTCGGGGCTGAATTGAGGTCTCTGATTTTGATTATTTCCTGACCACAGGAAATTAGGATGATTATGCCATCTAGGGTTGTGGGTGTTTGAGAATGGATCATTCTGAATAGTGTTGAGGTCCTCGTAGGTCTGAGGAACCTCAGAAAAGTCAGAATACGAGGGTTCAGAGTTCCCCCAACTAGAGTAGGTGGGTCCAGAGTTTCCTTAGAAACAGAATCAAATGAGGGTGGATACGGGTCCATCCCCTGAAAAGATCGATGATAGATGTTATGCACAGCCTCCCTGCTAGAGGGCGATTGCGCGAATGGGTTTTGCGTAGAGGTGGCTCGCTGCAAGTGTCGAGTTAGCTCATCCACCTTCTCAATAATAGAGACCTTGTCTAGATGACTAGCCATCAGTTCCAAGTCGATGAAAGAGGACAGGCCCTGCGTCTCATGTGCTCCCTTTGGATTCGTCAATGCACGAGCATTCGTCTGGTCGAACATGCCCATGGATTCATTATTGATGGAGTTCTCGCACATATTCTCGAGAATCTCCCACATGGTGTCTTCGTGTTGACCCATGATATTTCCTCCGCAGGTCGCATTGACGAATAATTGGATATCCTCACGGAGTCCTTGGTAAAAAGACTGGACTTATTCCCATTTAGGAACTCCATGGTGGGGGTACTTTCGCATGAGATCCAAAAAAGGATCCCATGCCTCGTGAAGCGGTTCTCCTACTTGCTATGTGAAATGCGTGATCTAGTGCCGTAAAGCATTTGTCTAACCAACAGGGAAGAACTTTCTCAAAAACTCGGATTTAAGTTTTGCCCAGGTGTTGATTGGATGCGTTTGGGTTTGGTACCAGTGAGCAGCTTTATCCATGAGATAGAAGGAGAACATTTTCATGAGTAGGACATCCCAATTTTGAGCTTCTGACTTGAAGGTCTGGGTCAGATGCCTGAGTTGCTTGATATGCTGGAAAGGATCTTCGGAATTACGCCCATGGAATTTGGGAATGGCATGAATCATGTTGGGCTTAAGTTCAGTGTCAAGACCTCCAGTAGGGATTTGTACTCGAGGTTCGATTGCCACTGCACCAGGATTGTAGTAATCTCGCATCATTGGATGCTGCGGTGGGTTCACAAAGGCTTGGAATAGATCATTGAGACGCTGAAGCTGATTTTTAAGATTATTTTCTTCTGCTTGTTGTGCCATGATGATGGATGAAGGAGAATTATGTTCAGATGAATCAGAAGATATGTCAATTGGATTGGGCTGTTACACAAACAAGGAGGTCGAGGCTTGGCCTCGACGGGAATGAGTAGCTAAAGGAGGCCTCAAGGATGGTCTTAGAGACCTCCTCCCGAGCATGCACTGATGGAGTAGACGAGAAGCAGAATGTGATGGACCCAATCAAGACACCAAAAAATTTTGGATGACTATAGAGGTTCGGGGAAGATGATACCCCTTAGTCAGAAAGTCGTCCACCTGAGAATTACATGGGCAGCCAGAGATGGAGAGTCTCACAATGACCCCTACACAGTAGAGCGCCCCCACGAGTTATAGGGCTTCCCCCACCCGACCTCTCTTGTCACTGATGTTCCAGGTAAACCAGAATGGGGACTTAACCTCTTAAGTCTACCAGTTTTAATTAAGAGCAAGGGTGCTTATGATTTCACTTGAACTTTTAAGATGTTTTTGTGAAAGGTGACTAGTAACGGTTTCGTGTGTTTCGTCTTTATGTTTATTTATATTTGTTGTAGTATATGACAAAACAGCTACCAGATTACTACAAAAAATTTTTTTACTTGGAATAACAAGTTTACCCGAGGTCGAACTCAAGGAGCAACTATGATTCTAGAAGCATAAATGTTCACAATTATGTTACAAAAATAATAAGAGAGGGAGAGGGAGAGAGAAAAGTTCTATTTTGTTGGCTTCTTCTTCTTCTCTCTTTTTCTTCTCTTTTTCTTCTTCTTCTTCTTCTTCTTCTGCTTTGGCCGTTGACCTCTCTTCTTCTTCCTTTTCTTCTTTTCTTTCTCTTATGCTCTGCTTCTTCTTCTTCTTCTTCTTTCTTCTTTAACCTGCGGCTGTGGTGATCTTCTTCTTCTTTCTCTTCTCTTTCTCAGCCTGCCTTCTTCTTTATTCTTCTTCTTCTTCTTTTTTCTTCCTTGCGGCTGTGTCTTCTTTCTTCTTTCTCTTTTCTTCTTCTTCTCTGCTTCTGCTTCTTTTCTTTTCCTCTTCTTTCTGCTCTGGCCGTTGACCTTCCTTCCTGTTTTCTTCTTTTGGCTGTTGCCCTTCCGACGTCTGATGCGGTGTCAGACGGCTTATGTGCACGTTTGCTACAATTCCTTTCCTTCCTTCTTCTTCATCTCCTCTCCTCTCCTTCCTTTCTTCTTCTTCAGCTGCTTAGTGCGGTTAAGGCTTCGGCCGCTCCTCCTTTCTTCTTCTTTCTTTCTTCCCTGCGCGGATACACACCCATCAGTGCAAAACCTACCCCTACCCCTTCCCTGCGTCTTTCTTTCTCTTTGAATCTCTCATAGGAATGATCTCCTAGAGCTGGGTAATCGGGTTCGGGTAGCGTGCTTGGGACCAGGCCCATCGACGTGTGGTGGTGGGCGAGGAGTACTTGGTTGGGTAGTCGGATCCGACCCAGACCCGCGGGGCGTGAGCGAGCGCGTGGTGAGCCGCGTGCATGTAAGGGACCTGACCCCTGTGTATCGAAGGCAAACAACCCGATACACTTTTTGAATTTAAGTGTGGGCGCGTGGCTGCACACTTACGAGGTGGGACTAAAGTCCCACCTCTAGATTACGCACCCGCGGCTGAAGAAGCCGCTGCCAATTGGGGCAGCTGCGAGGTTCGCAACCCAAATCGCAAGCCTGGGTGCCTTCGTGGAGTCAGTCTGCGCAGCCTGGGACGCGTGACTGGGCTAGAGATGGCCTGGAGCTGTGAGCGAAGGAGCTGTAGCAACTCAACAATGGCGGCGAGGGGGCTCTGACCTGAAAACACAATGACGGCCTCTCGGCCACATCAGATAATGTGGGAAGCTTCGCCGGAGTGTGGCGAAGGCAATGCGGGGGTCGGCGAGGTGCGAGAGCGCCTGTGGTGGTGGACCTAGGTTAGACTGTGTGCGCGGGAATGGGTTTGTTCGGGGAGTGGTCGGGCGGTGAGTGGTGGTGCATGGAGTGGGGGAAATGGTTGAGTGGAGTGAGGGGGAGCTTCTGGGCTTGTCGGCGAGGGGTGAGATGGCCTGTGGTGGTGGAATGACCTCGCCGGAGAAGGTGACTGGAGATGGGGAAGGTGGTGATGGACAGTGGCGGTCGGGTGGTTGAAATGGCAAATTAGGACGGGGTAAATACAAGAGAGAGAGAGAGAGTGGAAAACTCCTACCTATTTAGTTGACGAAGAGGGGGAGAAAAGAGTCCGGCTTGTGCCTACCGGAGCTGAGGACGAAGGTGACCAGGAGGAGGTTATCGGCGACGAAGAAGCGATCTGAGGACGCCAGTTGGTACGGCCTGGTGTGGACAACGAGGCAGAGTGAACTCTGCTGCAGGTAGGGCAGCAGATCAACGAGGAGAAGAAGGAGAAGATCGCCGGAAGCTCAGGCGCTCTGACCGGAGAGGGAAGGGATGGAAAGTAGGGTTTCTCTTGGCCAGAAGAAGCTTGAAGGAGACGGCAGACCTTGCCGCTCCTTATAAAGGCCTTGGCGAGGAGAGGGGACCGAGGAGGCGACGTGCCTGCCTCGTTGGAGAGTGGTCGGAAAGGATACCCATTCCTTTCTTGCATTCGCACGAGAGGCATGGTCGGTTGCAGAGAGCAGGGGAGGGTCCCTGTGACAGAGGACGTCGCAGGGAACCCCCCGTTTGTTTTGGAGGATGGCCGCCCTGCCCTACGCGGCGCCATCCTCCGCGCAAGGTTGCCGGAGGTATGGCGCTGTGCAGAAATGGCAGGGGGGACCGTTCTGCAAAGAACGACGAGAAGTTAGGGGGTTGAATGCAAGGGTTTCAAAAGATAAGGGTCAAAAAGTAAATTAAGAGGACCAATTTGTAAAGTCAGTCAAGATGGTCTTTTATTAGGCCCAAATTTTTATACCAGACTAATTTGAATCTAAGGATTTTAATGGTGAAATTTTATTTGAGGTTGGACCATGTTTGACCAGTTAATTTGCACAAAAACCCAAATTAAGTTATAAATTGGGCATTGATTCTCATTTTAGGTCAAAATAGGTTGCAAAAGGCCAAATTGAAGGTTCTAAACCCTAGGAAATATTTTTATATGAATTTTAGAAGGTTTATTTGATTTTTATCCTACCTCGAACCTCGTGAATTAAAGTGAGTTTTTTTTAGGGTTACAGAATGTCATTTAATTCCTAGAAGTTGCTATAACCCTTTTTAGATCAGATCATCCCACTTCCCTCCTTGTTAAGCTTGTTTGACCTGTGTTTGGACCATTAATTACCTTGTTTGCATACTGCATTGGTGAAACTACAGTTTTACCCCTTATGGTTTGCTTTATTCTTTAACTCAGAATTTTCTGAGTTAAGCCTCTCTTTAGGTCTTATAGGAGATTTTTCACACATATTTGGATTAGATTATGCTAGTTAGGGTTCATGATGAGGTTCTCATCATACCCCCATGCCCAGCTTTTGCTAGTCCCTTAGCAAAATTTTAAGGTCTCAACCCTTGTTCTAGACCATGAAGTTCTTAATGAGTTTAGATAAGTGCCTTTTCTTTTGTAACCTTGATTAGGTCAGAATGCCATCCATAGGCCTAAAACGTACTCTAGTACCAACCATGATCCAGATCTGTCTAGCCTCAGCCTCAGCCCTTAGCAAAGGTTTTAAAGGCCTACAAGAACTAACCTAAGGTTTATTGGACTTTGTGGTTAAAGCACCCGTGCTTGAGATAATTTTAGCCCTGACTCAGTTCGCAGTGTGTTTTGTAAGAAAGAGAGGTAGAAGATTTATATGTTTGCAGAGTTTTCTCTCTCTTTTTCTTTTTAATTCTAGCTTAGGATTGGCTTCTCAACACGGTCTGTATCAGATTCCTTGTCCCCATCATCAATCCTCAAGGGTTCCTGCCAGTTGATGCTTCGAGATAGCACTGCCCATGGTAACCCCCAGAACCCTGGCTTTTGAGATTTCGAGATAATCCCATCCATGGTGTTCCGTGGCCGAATTCAGACCTTGACAATTGACATTTCGTGATAATGCCATTCATGGAATCTGAACCAGCAGAGTGCTTACATGCCCCCAGTAGGATATGTAAATATCCTAAGAGACAAGCACTGAGGAGATGATATTTTGTTACGCATCTTCGAGGGAAATTTCCCACCTCTCCGCGCTGGGAACTCGTCCAAATCAACTTGTGTTGATTAGCCGCTTCTACTCTAGGTGTCATTTTCAGAATTTTTCCAACGCTTCTGCATGATTTTGATTTTTATGCTTACTGAACTAGGCTGTGTGTGAAGTTAGGGTGCTTAGGTTACTGAGTCCCGTAAACCAAAAGTTAGTTAACGAGGCCAAATACTCCCTAAGCCTTGGACCTAATACTTAAGTTTTTCATTTTCCTCAACCTCTTGAGGAATGTCTAGATCTTAATGGGTACTAAGAGTCTATCCAAGAATGCCTAAGGTTTGCGTTCTTACTAATCTCACTGTGCACTTTCCATTTCTTTTCCTAAATGATGTCTAGAACTTTAGGTTAATTCCTTAATTTCTTACTAATGACCATCTCTTTTCTTTCATTTTATGCTCCTTTTCATTTTGTTCCTTTTTCCCCTCCTCCTTTATAGAGTTCACAAAATTTCTTTCCTCCTCTCATTTTATTATTTTTTTCAAATTTTTTTTTAATTTTTATGGTATTTTTGGCATATGTGAATTTTTTTATTTAAAGTCTTTTCTTACAAGTTTTGCACTTTCATACCCCCCAATGCCTAAGATTTGCAATGCCCTCATTGTAACTTAGGGGGTTTTTATTCAACTTAGTTCATACATTAGGACAGATGTTTTGATGAGTGAAGGGGTTAGAGTGACTGTTGTGGACGATTTCCAATCTCAGATGCAAGCACCTGAGGTGGAGTCAGCTGTCCTAAAGGGTGAACTTTAAGTGCAACAAGGTGTCAGAAAAGGTTTCAGGTTTTTTTTTTTCAAAAAGAATGACGGGCTGCCTCCCATTGAGCGCTGAGTTTTACGCCATCGGCTGGGTGCAATGTGCTCAGGGAGAATGGAGGATAAATGTTGATTCAGCCAAATCAGTAGAGGTTACATCAATGAATGGTTTGAGTCTGACTGTTCACGATGAAAGGTTCGGAATCATGGCTAAGCGGACTGATTTCGACAGCTCCATTTCCAAAAACCTGTCGGACAAGGTGTGGTCCGACCCACTTGGATCGCAGTTTCCCAGTGAAGAGTTTGAGTCGGGCATCAAAGAGTAGGACCTTCTGACCAGGATGAAAGATCTTTCTAGATATGTGCTTGTCATGGAAGGCTTTAACCTGCTCCTTGTAGATTCGCGAGTTCTCGTGCGCATCAAAGCGTAACTCATCGATCTCGCTTATCTGAAGCTTTCTGTGGGTTCCAATTTAAGTGTGGGCGCAAGGCCACACACTTACGAGGTGGGACTAAAGTCCTACCTCCAGTCTGTGCGCCCGCAGGTGAGAAGGCGCTGCCAATTGGGGCAGTAGCGAGCGTTCGCGACCCCAATCGCAAACTTGGGCGCACTCGCGGAAGCAACCCGCGTTGCCTGGGGCTCACCTGGGCTGGAGGCATCCTGGAGCTGCTTGCGAAGGAGCTTCAGCAGCTTGTCAATGGCGGCGAGGGGGCGGAGACCTGAAATCACAAGGACAGCCTCTTTACCACATCAGACAACGCAGGGAGCCTCGCCGGAGTGTGGCGAAGGCAGTGCGCGGGTCGGCGAGATGCGAGAGCGCCTGTGGAGGTGTGCCTAGGGCAGACTGTGTGTGCGGAAATGGGTGTGTTCGGGGGGTGGTCGGGCGGTGAAGGGCGGTGAATGGAGTGGGGGAAACGTTTGAGTGGAGTGAGGGGGAGCTTCTGGGCTTGTCGACGAGGGATGAGGTGGTCTGTGGAGGTGGCGTGACCTCGCCGGAGATGGCAATTGAAGATGGAGCAGATGGGGGTGGAAGTGGTTGTCGGTGGGTCAAAATGGTAAATTAGGAAGGGGAAAATATAAGGGAGAGAGAGGGGAAGATTCCTACCTACTTAGTCGACGAAGGGGGAGAGGAAGGCGTCCGGCTCGTGCCTGCCGGAGCTGGGAACGAAGATGCCCAGTAGGGGGTTATCGGCGACGAGGAGATATGAGGACGCCAGCTGGTGCAGCCTGGCGTGGGACGATGGAGCAGAGTAAGCTCTGCTGCAGGTATGGCAGCAGCGCGACGAGGAGGAGGGAGGATCGTCGGAAGCTCGGGTTGCCTGACTGGAGAGGGGAGAGACAAAATCTAGGGTTTCTCTCGGCCAAAACTAGCTTGAAGGAGACGGCAAACCCTGCCGCTCCTTATATAGGCACTGGCGAGGAGAGGAGATCGAGGAGGCGACGTCCCGTGCTTGCCGGAGTGTGGCCAAAAATGGACACCCATGCCTTTCGTGCGCTCGCACGAGAGGCATGGTTGGTTGCAGAGGTCAAGGGAGGGTCCCTGCGACAGAGGATGATGCAGGGAACCCCAAGTTCGTTCCTGAGGACGGGTGCCTTGCCCTGTGCAGCACCATCCTCCGCACATGGTCGCCGGAGGTATGGCGCTGCGCAGAAATGGCAGGGAGGACCGTTCTGCAAAGAATGACCAGAAAGTTAGGGGGCCTTTTGCAAGGGTTTCAAAAGATAAGGGTCAAAAAGTAATTCAAGAGGACCAATTTGTAAAGTTGGTCAAGATGGTCTTTTCTTAAGCCTAAATTTTTATACCAACCTAATTTGAACCTAAGGATTTTAATGGTGAAATTTGATTTTAAGTTGGACCATGTTTGACCGATCAAGTTGTGCAAAAACCCAATTTAAGTTGTAAATTGGGCATGATTCTCATTTTAGGTCAAAATAGGTTGCAAAGGTCAAATTGAAGGTTCTAAACCCTAGGGAATATTTTTCCATGAATTTTAGAGGGTTTAGTTGATTTTTATTCTACCTCGAACCTCGTGAATTAAAGTGATTTATTTTAGGGTTACAGAATGTCATTTAATTCCTAGAAGTTGCTATAACCCTTTCCAGATCAGATCATCCCACTTCCCTCCTTATTGAGCTCATTTGACCTTCATTTAGACCCTTAATTACCCTGATTGCGCACTGCATTGGTGAAATTACAGTTTTACCCCTTATGATTTGTCTTATTCTTTAACTCAGAATTCTCTGAGTTAAGACTCTCTTTAGGTCTTGCAGGAACTTTTTTCACACTCATTTAGATTAAATTGTGCTAGTTAGGGTTCATGATGAGGTTCTCATCATACCCCCATGCCTAACTTTTGCTAGTCCCTTAGCAAAATTTTAAGGTTTCAACCATTGTTCTAGACTATGAAGTTCATAATGAGTTTAAATAAGTGCTTTTTCTTTTGTAACCATGATTAGGTCAGAATGCCATCCATAGGCCTAAAAGGTACTCTAGTACCAACCAAGATCCAGATCTGTCTAGCCTCAGCCTCAGTCCTTAGTAAAGGTTTTTAAGGCCTACAAGAGCTAACCTAAGTCTTATTGGACTTTGTGGTTAAAGCACCCGTGCTTGAGATAATTTTAGCCCTGGCTCAGTTCGCAGTGCATTTTGTAAGAAAGAGAGGTAGAAGATTTATATGTTTGGAGAGTTTTCTCTCTTTTTCTTTCTAATTCTAGCTTAGGATTGACTTCTCAACACGGTCTGTATCAGATTCCTTGTCCCCATCATCAATCCTCAAGGGTTCCTGCCAGTCGATGCTTCGAGATAGAATCGCCCATGGTAACCCCCAGAACCCTGGCTTTTGAGATTTTGAGATAATCCCATCCATGGTGTTCCGTGGCCGAATTCAGACCCTGGCAATTGACATTTCGTGATAATGCCATCCATGGAATCTGAACAAGCAGAGTGCTTACATGCCCCTGGTAGGATATGTAAATATCCTAAGAGACAAGCATCGAGGAGATGATATTTTGTTACGCATCTTCGAGGGAAATTTCCCACCTCTCCGTGCTGGGAACTCGTCTAAATCAACTTGTGTTGATCGGCCGCTCCTACTGTAGGTGTCATTTTCAGAATTTTTGCAATGCTTCTGTGTGATTTTGATTTTTATGCTTACTAAACCAGGCTGTGTGTGAAGTTAGGGTGCTTAGGTTACTGAGTCTCGTAAATCAAAAGTTAGTTAACGAGGCCAAATACTCCCTAAGCCTTGGACCTAATACTTAAGCTTTTCATTTTCCTCAACCTCTTGAGGAATGTCTAGATCTTAATGGGTACTAAGAGTCTATCCAAGAATGCCTAAGGTTTGCGTTCTTACTAATCTCACTGTGCACTTTCCATTTCTTTTCCTGAATGAGGTATAGAACTTAGGTTAACTCCTTAATTTCTCACTAATGACTATCACTTTTCTTTCATTTTGCGCTCCTTTTGATCATTTTGTTCTTTTTCTCCTCCTCCTTTGTGGAGTCCACAAAACTTCTTTCCTCCTCTCATCATTTTCATTTTTTTTTATGGTGTTTTTGGCATATGTGAATTTTTTGTTTAAACCTTTTCTTGTGAGTTTTGCACTTTCATACCCCCCCCATGCCTAAGATTTGCAATGTCCTCATTGTAACTTAGGAGGGTTTTTATTTAACAGTTCATACATTAGGACAGATGTTTTGATGAGTGAATGGGTCGGGGTGACAGTTGTGGACGATTTCTAGTCTCAGATGCAAGCACTTGAGGTGGAGTCGGCTGTCCTAAAGGGTGAACCTTAAGTGCGAAGAGGTGTCAGAAAAGGTTTTAGGTTTTTTTAAAAAACTGACGGGCTGCATCCCATTAAGGGCTGAGTTTTACGCCATCGGCTGGGCACAATATGCTCAAGGAAAATGGAGGATAAATGATGATTCAGCCAAATCTGTAGAGGTTACATCAATGAACGGTTTGAGTCTCTGACCGTTCACGATGAAAGGTTCAGAATCATGGCTGAGCGGAATGATTTCGACAGCTCCATTTCCAAAAACTTGTCGGACAAGGTATGGTCCGACCCACTTGGATCGCAGTTTCCTAGGGAAGAGTTTGAGTCGGGCATCAAAGAGTAGGACCTTCTGCCCAGGATGAAAGATCTCTATATATGTGCTTGTCATGGAAGGCTTTAACCCGCTCTTTGTAGATTCGCGAGTTCTCGTACGCATCAAGGTGTAACTCATCTATCTCGCTTATCTGAAGCTTTCTGTGGGTTCCAGCCGTAGAAAGATCTAAATTACAGCTCCGTACTGCCCAATAGGCTTTGTGCTCCAGTTCGACGGGAAGGTGACACGCCTTCCTGTACACCAGTCTAAAAGGAGACATGCCTAATTGGATTTTGTGGGTGGTCCTATAAGCCCACAAAGTTTCCGGAAGTCGGGACGACCAGTCCTTCCTATCAGGCCGAACAGTGACTTGCAGGATTTTCTTGATCTCCCAATTTGATAGCTCAGCTAGACCATTAGTCTGGGGGTGATAAGGAGTGGAGATTCAGTGAGACACCCCGTATTTGGTCATCAGTGACCTAAATTGAGCATTCGTGAAATGGGTTCCCCCGTCAGAGATGATTGCACGAGGAATCCCGAACCATGAGAAGATATTGTGATGAATGAATTTGATAATGATTTTATGATCACAGGTTCGGGTCGGTATGGCTTTGATCCATTTGGACACGTAGTCCATAGCCAGCAGAATGTACTCAAAGCCATCCGAAACAGGAAAGGGGCCCATAAAATCAATTCCCTAAATATCGAAGATTTCTCATACGAGAATTGGCTGCAAAGGCATCATGTTGCGATGGCTCATGTTGCCCAAAGTTTGGCAACGAATGCATGCCTTGCAGTGATTTTATGCGTCCTTGAATAAAGTGGGCCAATAAAAGCCACATTGGAGGATTTTTGATGCGGTTTTGTGCCCAGAGAGTGGCCATCGCATGCCTAGTCATGGCAGAAGGAGAGAATATCATTGATTTCACCTTCTGGGACACATCGCTGGATGATTTGGTCAGCACCTATGCGGAAGAGGTACGGATCTTCCCAAATGTAGTACTTGGCATCAGAGCGTAATTTGTCTTTCTTGGCCTTCGACCAATCAGATGGGATTTGATGAGATGCCAAGTAGTTTACTATATTAGCAAACCATGGAAGTCTAGTACCAATAGTCAGTAGGTGCTCATCAGGGAAATGCTCCGTGATGGGTCCAGAAGGGTTGATGATCTTAGAAGGAAGGCGAGACAGATGGTCAGCTACCACGTTTTGTCTTCCCGCCTTATCGCGAATCTCAAGGTCAAATTCTTGCAATAGCAAGATCCATCGGATTAGTCGGGGCTTCGCATCCTTCTTGGCAAGGAGATGCCTCACAGCCGTGTGATCCGAGTAGATGATGACGTGGGAACCCAGGAGATAAGATCGAAATTTTTCAAGGGCAAATACTACGGCTAGCAGCTCTTTCTCTGTAACTGTGTAGTTACACTGAGCCTCGTCAAGTGTCTTGCTAGCGTAGTAGATGACCACGGGTCTCCCGTCAACTTTCTGCCCCAGAATCGCTCCTACAGCGAAATCAGATGCATCACACATGATCTCAAAGGATTGAGACCAATCAGGGGATTGTAGGATCAGAGCATGGGTGACTCGGTCATGGAGGTTTTCAAAGGCTTGAGTGCATTCCTTGGAGATCTCAAAGGGTACATCCTTAGAGAGAAGAGTAGTCAGGGGGTGCACGATTTTCGAAAAATCAGGAATGAAACGACGGTAAAAACCGACGTGCCCCAGAAAAGAGCTGATGTCCCTGATCGAGCTAGGCATAGGAAGGCGAGAAATTAGATCAACCTTGGCTCGATCCACCTGGATGCCTTTCTTAGAAATAAGATGTCCTAGGACGATCCCCTCAGGCACCATAAAATGGTTCTTTTCCCAGGAAAGAACCAAATTAACATCGATGCAACGCCTGAGTATATGAATCAAGTGCTGGAGGCAATCATCAAATGATGCTCCGAAAACTGAGAAGTCATCCATGAAGACTTCCAGATAATCACCTACCATATCAGAGAATATGGCAAGCATGCACCGCTGAAAAGTCGCGGGTGCGTTGCAGAGACCGAAAGGCATCTTTCGAAATGCGTAAGTTCCGAAGGGGCAGGTGAACGTGGTCTTCTCTTGGTCCTCAGGATGAATAGCCACTTGGTTATAACCGGAGTACCTGTCAAGAAAGCAGAAGAATCGATTTCCCGCTAATTTCTCGAGAATCTGATCAATGAAAGGCAGTGGGAAATGATCCTTCTTCGTGGAGGAATTGAGTCGTCAGTAATCTATACAGACTCTCCACAAGTTGGCTATTTGTGTAGGTATGACCTCTCTGGTTTCAGTCGTAATGGTGGTGAGCCCTACCTTTTTAGGCACAACCTGAATTGGGCTCACCCAACGACTGTCGGAGATCGGGTAGATGATCCCTGCATCTAACCACTTAATGATCTCTTTTTTCACGACCTCCTGCAGATTGGGGTTTAAACGTCTCTGCATCTCACGGGAAGGTCGTGTGCCATCTTCTGAATAAATATGGTGTGTGCAATAAGAGGGACTTATTCCAGTCAAGTCATCGAGAGTCCAACCAATGGCTCTACGATGTTGTTGGAGAACAGCAATCAGACGGGATTCCTAATCAGGAGTGAGCTTGGAATTTATAATCACAGGAAAAGTCTGATTAGAACCCAAAAAGATGTATTTCAAATGATCGGGAAGGGGTTTTAGTTCAAGGATGGGGTTATCAGCAGCAGCGGGTGGGTCAGGGCAAGTGTGAGGTTCAAGGATAGGAGTTATGGGTTTGTCTAAATCAGGGTTTGACTCCTCTAATTGCGGTTCAAGATCTTTCCGTGGTTGATGAGGTATAATCAGGTTATTCTCAAAATGTGTTTCATCAACCAAAGCCCTAATATCACAGATTTGTTTGATGACACCGCAATTGATTCCTTGTTGGGCCTTAAAGATATCAATTTTGAGGGTTTGATTTCCAAATTTTAGTTCTATTTGGCCCTCCTCACAACTGATGTTGGCTCTAGCAATAGCCAGAAAAGGTCTCCCTAGAATGATCGGTGTATCCCTAGGGTTTTCAGGTGTGTCCATGTCTAAGACTATAAAGTCCACAGGGAAAGAGAAATCCCTCACTCTTACTATAACATCCTCAAGAATCCCTTTAGGTGATTTTATAGATCGATCTGCTAATTGTAGTGTCACTTTAGTTGGTTTTATCTCAAATTCTTCTAGGTGGTTAAGTAAGGATGTGGGTATCAGATTTATGGAAGCACCCAAGTCTAGCAATGCTCTGTCAAACTGGGTTTCACCTATTTTGCAGGAAATCAGGGGAGTACCTGGATCTTTTGCCTTGGGTGGGAGTCTGCTTTGGATTATAGAGCTGGCTTGCTCTGATAGTACAATTGGACTCCCACTCTTGGTTTGCGGTTTACGCTGAGGTCTACACACATTCTTCAAGAATCGTGCATAAGCCAGTACGTGACGAATTGCATCCATCAAAGGGATGTTTATTTGGACCTACTCAAAGAGCTTGACCAGGTCCTCCTCAGGAGCCACGGGCTTGGTTGTCTTCTTTCCCTTGGTCAAGGCCTCGGGAAATGGAACCTTGGTTGGTTCTTCTAGGATAGGTCCAGGTCTTTGATCTGGGACAGGGATAAGAACGTCCTGGATTACTGTCCTAGGGTTTGGATCACTACCAGGCTTGGAGTGGTTTGGATAAGGTGGATCTTGGGTGTCCTTACCACTACAGGTGGTTACAGAATTTAGTCCTACCTGGTTTTGGTTAGGGTTTGATAGGATGGGTTGTTGCTGATAACCCGCATAAGAAGTGGAAGCCTCCATCTCGTCAGGTGAAGGAACAGAGGGGGCCTGATAAACCATGTGTGCTTGGCCCGGGTTTGGGTTCATAACGCGCCGCTGGGTCGGCACGTTATTCGAGTTAGGAAGAGATTGAGAAGGAAGTGTGCCTGGTTGGCGAGAATTTGCCAACTAGGCCAGTTGGTTTCGAACCTCTGTAAGTTCGTCCTTATGTTATTTTTGAATAGCCGCATTCGTTCTTTGAGTGTCAGCCAGAGTTTGAAGGATGAGGGACATTTGGTCTTGGTTTGGCCCTGATGGATAAGTTGGGTTGGGCCGAGGCTGAGGCGGCTGGTAAGGACAAGATGGTTGTGGACGGGGCTGAAAGAGTGGTCTTTGTGTTTGGAAATTTCCAGCCCACTGGAAGTTGGGATGGTTTCGCCATCCAGGATTGTAGGTATTGGAAAATGGATTATTCTGGATGGCGTTGAGGTCCTCGCAGGTCTGAGGAATCTCCAAAGAGTCGGAGAATGGGGGAGTGGAATTCTCCTGACTAGTATAGAAAGGATCGGAGTATCCTCCGATCCGAGAATCAGATGGGGGTGGATACGGATCCATCCCAGGAGAAGGTCGGTGGAGAATATTTTACACAGTCTCCCGTGTGGAAGGAGGCTGTGCAAAGGAATTATGCGCAGAGGTGGCTCACTGCAAGTGCTAAGTCAGTTCATCCACCTTCTTCTCAATGATAGAGACCTTGTCCAATCGACTGGCCATCAATTCCAGGTTGATTGATGTGGATAGGCCCTGCGTCTCGTGTGCTCCCGTAAGGTTTGTCGATGCGCGGGTATTGTCCTGTCGAATAATCCCATGGAGTCATTATTGATGGAGTTCTCGCACATGTTTTCGAGAATCTCCCACACGGTGTCCTCATGCTGACCCATGATATTCCCTCCGCAAGTTGCATTGACAAAATGTCTAATAGCTTCAAGGGCAAATACTACGACTAATAGCTCTTTCTCCGTTACTGTATAGTTACGCTGAGCCTCATCAAGTGTCTTGCTAGCGTAGTGATAACCACGGGTTTCCTGTCAACTTTCTGTCCCAGAACCGCTCCTACAGCGAAATCAGATGCATTACACATGATCTCAAAGGGTTGAGACCAATCAGGGGATTGTAGGATCGGGGCCTGGGTGACTCGGTCATGGAGGTTTTCAAAGGCTTGAGTGCATTCCTTGGAGATGTCAAAGGGTACATCCTTAGAAAGAAGAGTAGTCAGAGGGCGTGCGATTTTTGAAAAATCAGGAATGAAACGACGGTAAAAACTGACGTGCCCTAGAAAAGAATGGATGTCCCTGATCGAGCTAGGCATAGGAAGGCGAGAAATTAGATCAACCTTGGCTCGATCCACTTGGATGCCTTTCTCAGAAATTAGACGTCCTAGGACGATCCCCTCAGCCACCATAAAATGGCTCTTTTCCCAGGAAAGAACCAAATTAACATCGATGCAACGCTTGAGTATATGAACCAAGTGCTGGAGGCAATCATCAAATGATGCCCCGAAAATTGAGAAGTCATCCATGAAGACTTCTAGATAATCACCTACCATATCAGAGATTATGGCAAGCATGCACCGCTAAAAAGTCGCGGGTGCATTGCAGAGACCGAATGGAATCCTTCGGAATGCGCAAGTTCCGAAGGTGTAGGTGAATGTGGTCTTCTCTTGGTCCTCAGGATGAATAGCCACTTGGTTATAACCGGAGTACCTGTCAAGAAAGCAGAAGAATTGATTTCCCGCTAATTTCTCGAGAATCTGATCAATGAAAGGCAGTGGGAAATGATCCTTCTTCGTGGAGGAATTAAGTCGTCGGTAATCTATGCAAACACTCCACGAGTTGGCTATTCGGGTAGGTATGATTTCTTTGGTTTCAGTCATAATGGTGGTGAGCCCTGCCTTTTTAGGCACGACCTGAATTGGGCTCACCCAATGACTGTCGGAGATCGGGTAGATGATCCCTGCATCTAACCATTTAATGATCTCCTTTTTCACGACCTCCTGCAGATTGGGATTCAAACGTCTCTGCATCTCACGGGAAGGTCATGCGCCCTCTTCTGAATAAATACGGTGTGTGCAATAAGAGGGACTTATTCCAGTCAAGTCATTGAGAGTCCAACCAATGACTCTACGATGTTGCTGGAGAACAACAATCAGACGGGATTCCTGATCAGGAGTAAGCTTGGAGTTTATAATCACAGGAAAAGTCTGATTAGAACCCAAAAAGATGTATTTCAAATGCTTGGGAAGGGGTTTTAGTTCAAGGATGGGGTTATCAACAGCAGCGGGTGGTTTAGGGTGAGTGTGAGGTTCAAGGATAGAAATTATGGGTTTGTCTAAATCAGGGTCTGACTTTTCTAATTGCGGTTCAAGATCTTTCTGTGGTTGATGAGGCATAATCGGGTTATTCTCAAAATGTGTTTCATCAACCAAAGCCCTAATATTACAGATTTGTTCAATGACACCGCAATTGATTCCTTGTTGGGCCATAAAGATATCAATTTTGAGATTTTGATTCCCAAATTTCAGTTCTATTTGGCCCTCCTCACAACTGATGTTGGCTCTAGCAGTGGCTAGGAAAGGTCTCCCTAGAATGATCGGTGTATCCCTAGGGTTTTCAGGTGCGTCCATGTCTAAGACTATAAAGTCTACAGGGAAATAGAAATCCCGCACTCTTACAATAACATCCTCAAGAATCCCTTTAGGTGACTTTATAGATCGATCTGCTAACTGTAGTGTCACCTCAGTTGGTTTTAGCTCAGATTCTTCTAGGTGGTTAAGTAAGGATGTGGGTATCAGATTTATGGAAGCACCTAAGTCTAGCAATGCTCTGTCGAACTGGGTTTCACCTATTTTGCATGAAATTAGGGGAGTACCTAGATCTTTTTCCTTGGGTGGGAGTCTGCTTAGGATTACAGAGCTGGCTTGCTCTAACAGTACAATTGGACTCCCACTCTTGGTTCGCGGCTTACGCTGAGGTGTACATACATTCTTCAGGAATCGTGCGTAGGTCGGTACGTGGCGAATCGCATCCATCAAGGGGATGTTTATTTGGACCTGCTCAAAGAGCTTGACCAGGTCTTCCTCAGGAGCCACAGGTTTGGTTGTCTTCTTTCCCTTGGTCAAGGCCTCGGGAAATGGAAACTTGGCTGGTTCTTCAAGGATAGGTCCAGGTCTTTGATCTGAGATAGGGATAGGAACGTCCTGGATTACTGTCCTAGGGTCTGGATAAGGTGGATCTTGGGTCTCCTTACCACTGCGGGTGGTCACAGAATTTAGTTCTGTCTGGTTTTGGTTAGGGTTTGATAGGATGAGTTGCTGCTGATAACTCGCCTAAGAAGTGGAAGCCTCCATCCCATCAGGTGAAGGAACAGAGGGGACCTGATAAATCATGTGTTCTTGGCGTGGGTTTGGGTTCATAACGTGCCGCTAGGTTGGCACATTGTTAGGGTTAGGAAGAGGTTGAGAAGGAAGTGTGCCTGGTTGGCGAGAATTTGCCAACTGGGCCAGTTGGTTTCGAACCTCTGTGATTTAGTCCTTATGTTGCTTCTGAATAGCCACATTCGTTATTTGAATGTCAGCCAGAGTCTGAAGGATGAGGGACATTTGGTCTTGGTTTGGCCCTGATGGATAAGTAGGGTTGGGCCGAGGCTGAGGCGGCTGGTAAGGATGAGGTTGTGGACGGGGCTGAAAGGGTGGTCTTTGAGTTTGGGAATTTCTCGCCCATTGGAAGTTGGGATGGTTTCGCCATCCAGGATTGTAGGTATTGGAAAATGGATCATTCTGAATAGCGTTGAGGTCCTCGCAAGTCTGAGGATCCTCTGAAGAGTCAGAGAATGGGGGAATGGAATTCCCCCAGCTAGTATAGAAAGGATCGGAGGATCCTCTGATCTGAGAATCAGATGGGGGTGGATACGGATCCATCCCAGGAGAAGGTCGGTGGAGAATGTTTTGCACAGTCTCCCGTGTGGAAGAAGGCTGTGCAAAGGAATTATGCGCAGAGGTGGCTCGCTGCAAGTGCTGAGTCAGCTTATCCACCTTCTTCTCAATAATAGAGACCTTGTCCAATTGACTGGCCATCAATTCCAGGTCGACTGATGCAGACAGGCCCTACATCTCATGTGCTCCCCTAAGGTTCGTCGATGTGCGGGTATTCGTCCTGTCGAATAATCCCATGGAGTCATTATTGATGGAGTTCTCGCACATATTTTCGAGAATCTCCTACACGGTGTCCTCATGCTGACCCATGATATTCCCTCCACAAGTTGCATTGACGAAAAGCCTAATATCTTCACGGAGTCCCTGGTAAAAAGACTGGACTTGTTCCCATTTAGGAACTCCGTGATGGGGGCACTTCCTCATGAGATCCTGAAAGCGATCCCATGCCTCATGGAGAGGTTCTCCTGTTTGTTGCGTGAAGTGGGTAATTTGATGGCCAAGGCATTGGTCCGACCAATGGGAAAGAACTTCTTCAAGAACTCGGACTGAAGTTCCTCCCAATTGTTGATCGGCCGGGTCTGTGTTTGGTACCAATGGGCGGCCTTGTTCATTAGGGAGAAGGAGAACATCTTCATGAGGAGAATATCCTGATCTTGTACATCTGACCCAAAAGTCTGGGCCAGATGCTTAAGCTGTTTAATGTGCTGGAAAGGGTCTTCAGAATTAAGCCCATGAAATTTAGGTATGGCATGAATCATGTTGGGCTTTAGTTCAGAATCAGGTCCTCCAGTCGGGATTCTGACTCGAGGCTCAATAGCCACCGCAGCAGGATTATAATGGTCCCGCATCATGGGACGCTGTAGTGGGTGCATGAAGTTCTGGAAGAGGTCATTGAGTCGCTGGAGCTGGTGCTCCAGATTGTTCTCTTCCTCAACTGGCTGAGCCATTGTGGAAGAAGGTGAGTTGGGTTCGGAGTCGGAGGAGAGGTCTATGTGAAGTGTTGGTTGCACAAACAAGGGCACCGAGGCTCGACCTCGAGGAGAGTGAATTTCTAAAGGAGGTTTCAAGGACCTCCTACCAAACATACACTAATGGAGAAGATGAGTTTAGTAGGTGCTGGACCCAATCAAGACACCCAGAATGTTGGGTGACTATAAAGGTTCGGGGCAGATGGACCCCTTGATCAAAAGATCGTCCACCTGAGAATTACCTGGGTAGCCAGAGAGGGTGAGTCCCGCGAAGACCCCTACACGGTAGAGCGCCCCCACGGGTTACGGGGTTTCCCCCACCTGACCTCTCTTGTCACTGAGATTCCAGGTAGACCAGAATGGGGACCTTGACCTCTTAAGTCTACCACTTTTAGTTAGGATCAAGGTGCTTAGGTTTTCACTTGAACTTTAGCTTTTTTAGTGCGAAGAGTGACTTAAGTTTAAGGTTGGTTGACCCAAGAGGTCAACTTCACCTGCTAGTACCTTGGAGAGCTTATTAGGTCTTTGTCTTTTAGGGTTCAAGTGTTTTTTAAGATCCAAATTTCTTAGGGTTTCTCTAAATAGGTTCTTTCAAACAATGACTTGGGCACACTTCTTTTGGGAATTCTCAATTCTTGCTTAGAAAGTGTGTCTCTAAAATCCTAATTTTGAATCTTATATTGGCTCTACTTGGTCCAGTTAGTTTCCTTTAGCTTGGGTAATTAGGGCTCAAGCAAGAAGGTGTTAGCCCTAAATACCCTTAATGGATGTGAAGATATACTGTGTTGAAATTGAAAACAGGCCGCTTTGATGATTTACTAAATATGGAAGACAGGTTATGCCTAAATTGCTTTTTCTTTCTTTTTCTTCCTTTTTAGAATTTAGGGGTTAAAATGAGAGGATAGAAAATTACCTGTCCTAGGTGTGGTTCTTTTGCGCTGCTTGTTGTCCTCTTGATTTCCTGTGCCTGCACACAAAAGAGAAGAGATCAATATAAACTCAAAAATAGTAAATTAATGGCTTCTAGAATAGCCGTTGCTCCCCGGCAATGGTGCCAAAAACTGGTTGGTCCGTTTGGTCTTTATTGTTATTTATAGTTGTAATGAACGCGTGCCCCGGACGTATTTTAAGACGTCTGGGAGGTGGCCCAGACGTCTGACCAGACGTCTGGGATCACATCCAGACGTCTTGCCAGAAGTCTGGGATGGTTTACAGACGTCTGAAAAAAACGTTATCGTCGACACCTGCGAGTCGCCTGCGCGCCTGAGCGCGCAGACCGCATATTCTCTCTTTTTCTTCTGCGGCTGCAGACGCCTGCGGCGCCTTCTCTCTCTCCTCTCCGCGTGGCGTTGAAAGGGGCGCGCCTCCCCTCCCGTCTCCACCGTCTCCTCCTTCTTCTCCTTCCTGTGCGCGAGAGCGAGCGGACGCGAGGGCGGCAGCGGCGGCCGCAGTGAGCGCGGAGGTGCGGCGTGTGAGGGCGGAGCTCTGCCGTGAGGGCGAGCTCGCCGGAGCGGCTTGGCCGGCTGGCGGAGGGCGCAGGGGGCGCGGAGCGACGCGGAGAGGGACCTGTTGCGGTCTGAGCAGTAGGAGCGCGAGGTGCGACGCGGGCGGCGTCGCGAGCGGAGGCCGAGAAGGGTTCTGATTCTGGAAAAATTTCTAGAATCAGACGTCTGGGTTGATAGCCAGACGGCAAGGTCGACGTCTGTAAGATCATACAGACGTCTGAAAGGTGAGTTTCCGCTTTCTTCTTCTTGTCGACTGACCGTACTGAGGGAGGGGGGTTGGCTGTGCGCAGGTTCGCTGATTCGCCATCCTTTGCGAATCAGACGTCTGGAAGTTGTACCAGATGGCGGGAGTGACCTACAGACGTCCGTATGGACCATCGGACGTCTGGGGTATAGGACAGGCGTCCCCGAAGACTTCTGGACGTCTGGGAAACCACGCTGAACAGGTAATTCTCTGATCCACCGTTTAAGACGTCTGGAGGGAGTTCCAGACGTCTGATTCTGCACAGTATCGTCTTTTTTGACCCGTTTAGGGCCCGTTCGGGCTCCGTTTGCCGCGATTCGAGTTGCGTTCCTTTCAGAATTAATTCCTCTACCCGTCTACAGTAGCTATACACTGTTTTGAGACACCCCTTGTGTTTGATCCTTGTGATAGGACCTCGTTCAGTTGCAGTCTTGAGAGTCGCGGAGGCACGCGGGATTCCCGATCACGCCCCCATTACTCCCGTTGTACCTGGTAGAGTGGCTTAAGTTATTTTTAAAATCTGTTAAAGTATGGAACCATAACTAGAATCTAGGACATTGCATGAATCCTAGGAATGAGAAATGTATGGAATGATAGCTCCTAGGTGATGCATGAATCCTAGGGCTGGAAAACTAGTTGTATGCTAGATCCTAGGATGTGGCATGAATCTTAGGATGGAAAAACTAGTGGAATGTATAATACTGCAGTCTTGGAAAAATGGAAAGGAATATAAAGCTGCCTGTAATTTGAATTAACAGCTGCCTGTTATGAATAAAGAAACATGTTTGAGATCATGGATTTTGAGAACGTGAATCTGGAAAGTGAAACATATGATGTTCTGAGATAAAGAGCTGGAACCCTACGGGGAATTAGGAGTGGAACTCCTGGAAAGAAAAAGGAATGGAACTGAGATGTAGTTTGTACTGTCTCTTGGGTACGCAGTACCAAGGGAAGTACCTGTACCTGTTTAGTGTAGAGTGGGGCCAGCCACCCCAGGGACCCGGGGTTAGGATTGGCCGCTCTGTACCGACTTGTTGGCCCTCGTGTACGTAGTACCGAGGAGAGCTAGTAGTGTTAGGAGAGTACTAGCTACCCCACGGGCCCCGGGGTTCTGCTAGCCTCCTTCACCGACTTGTTAGGCCCACTAGGGCAAACCAGGGTAGTCAGGCGAGGGTGCGCGGACTGTGGAGGGGCAAGGCCCCGGTTTGATTACTGTGGAGGGGTTGGACCCCTGTTACTGAGAGGGCTCTGCCCTGGTTCCGTGCTGTGCTTTGGGCGCAC
The DNA here is from genome assembly GCA_037157565.1 of Thalassia testudinum. Classification (NCBI taxonomy): domain Eukaryota; kingdom Viridiplantae; phylum Streptophyta; class Magnoliopsida; order Alismatales; family Hydrocharitaceae; genus Thalassia; species Thalassia testudinum. The sequence goes on along the minus strand of JAZHRO010000058.1, from coordinate 8,076,328 downwards.
CCGTTAACGGAAACGACTGACCGCGTGCCAGTGCGGGCTAGCTACCTGTGCGTTTATCGCGCGTGCCGTAGTCACCGTTACGTCTGTCAGTGACCTTGGGGTGGTTGACTGAGGGTAGGATCACCACGGGGGACTCTCCCGGCCAGGAGAGCGCCACGTGCTACTTCTACTTTTGGAAAAGACTACAATCAAGATCGTTCCCACGAGGACATTCAAGATCAAGTAAAGGACCTGAGAAATAAATGAAATAGCGAGAAAAATTGAAAGATGTGAATAAAGGAAGTAATAGAACATAACAGCTACTGTACACTCTACTGTTGCCTTTAGTTAGTTTGCCACTCTACTCAGCGTTTTGCTGACGTGTTACACTCGTTACCTTTTTCAGGACCAGGTGTTGAGCAGCCAGGGTCGGCGGCTGCAGAGGACGCTGGGCCGAGTAGGGTCCAGTAGAGTTACCACAGCCTTTTGTACCTCTTTTGTTTCTGTTCTAGTGAGTAGTTTTTGTTTCCGCTGTACCTTCTTTACCTGCAGTTCTTGTTATATGATAAATGTTGTTTTACTGTTGTGGTGGTACCTACTGTAGTAGTTTCTTTCCTTACTGCTGTACTTTCTTACTGTTAGTTATATTCATGCTGAATGTGATTTATTTTACTGTCTTTTGGTTACTTCCTCGTTGGACGACTAGGTCTTGGGATTAGTCGAGTCGGTCCGGTTCTTGTGTCTCGTAGGGACTCGGGAACCGGGTCGTTACAATAGTCGTTGTGGTATATGACAAAACAGTTACCAGTTTAATACAATTTTTTTACTCGGAATGACAAGTTTCCCGAGGTCGAACTCAGGGAGAAACTATAATTCTAGATACATAGATTCACAATATAAGATTTTACAAAAATTAAGAGATAGAGAGAGAGCAAAAGTTCTCTTTTTTGTTGGCTTCTTCTTCTTCTTCTCTCTTCCTCTTCTCTTTTCTTCTTCTCTTGCAGCTGATTCTTCTCTCTTTTCTAGAATTATAGTTGCTCCCCGAGTTCGACTTTAGGAAACTTGTCATTCCGAGTAAAAAAATTGTATTAAACTGGTAACTATTTTGTCATATACCACAACGACTATAAATAACAATAAAGACTAAACGGACCAACCAGTTTTTGGTGCCGTTGCCGGAGGGCAACAGCTATTCTATAAGCCATTAATTTACTATTTTTGAGTTTATATTGATCTCTTCTCTTTTGTGTGCAGGTACAGGAAATCAAGAGGACAACAAGCAGCCGCACAACAACCACACCTAGGACAGTTAATTTTCTATCCTCTCATTTTAACCCCTAAATTCTAAAGAGGAAGAAAAAGAAAGAAAAAGCAATTTAGGCATAACCTGTCTTCCATATTTAGTAAATCATCAAAGCGGCCTGTTTTCAATTTCAACACAGTATATCTTCACATCCACTAAGGGTATTTAGGGCTAACACCTTCTTACTTGAGCCCTAATTACCCAAGCTAAAGGAAACTAACTGGACCAAGTAGAGCCAATATAAGATTCAAAATTAAGGTTTTAGAGACACACTTTCTAAGCAAGAATTGAGAATTTCCAAAAGAAGTGTGCCCAAGCCATTGTTTGAAAGCACCTATTTAGAGAAACCTTAAGAAATTTAGCTCTTAAAAAATACTTGAACCCTAAAAGACAAAGACCTAATAAGCTCTCCAAGGTACTAGCAGGTGAGGTTGACCCCTTGGATCGACCAAACCTGGTATGAAAGTGCAAAACTCACAAGAAAAGGTTTAAACAAAAAATTCACATATGCCAAAAACACCATAAAAAAAAATGAAAATGATGAGAGGAGGAGAGAAATTTTGTGGACTCTACAAAGGAGGAGGAGAAAAAGAATAAAATGATCAAAGGGAGCACAAAATGAAAGAAAAGTGATAGTCATTAGTGAGAAATTAAGGAGTTAACCTAAGTTCTAGACCTCATTCAAGAAAAGAAATGGAAAGTGCACAGTGAGATTAGTAAGAATGCAAATCTTAGGCATTCTTGGATAGACTCTTAGTACCCATTAAGATCTAGACATTCCTCAAGAGGTTGAGGAAAATGAAAAGCTTAAGTATTAGGTCCAAGGCTTAGGGAGTATTTGGCCTTGTTAACTAACTTTTGATTTACGAGACTCAGAAACCTAACCACCCTAACTTCACACACAACCTGGTTCAGTAAGCATAAAAATCAAAATCACGCAGAAGCGTTGCAAAAATTCTGAAAATGACACCTACAGTAGGAACGGCCGATCAACACAAGTTGATTTGGATGAGTTCCTAGCGCGGAGAGGTGGGAAATTCCCCTCGAAGATGCGTAACAAAATATCATCTCCTTGGCGCTTGTCTCTTAGGATATTTACATATCCTACCGGGGGCATGTAAGCACTTTGCTTGTTCAGATTCCATGGATGGCATTATCACGAAATGTCAATTGCCAGGGTCTGAATTCGACCACGGAACACCATGGATGGGATTATCTCGAAATCTCAAAAGCCAGGGTTCTAGGGGTTACCATGGTTGGTTCTATCTCGAAGCATCGACTACCAGGAACCCTTGAGGATTGATGATGGGGACAAGGAATCTGATACAGACCGTGTTGAGAGGCCAATCCTAAGCTAGAATTAGAAAGAAAAAGAGAGTGAAAACTCTCCAAACATATAAATCTTCTACCTCTCTTTCTTACAAAACGCACTGCGAACTGAGCCAGGGCTAAAATTATCTCAAGCATGTGTGCTTTAACCACAAAGTCCAATATGCCTTAGGTTAGCTCTTGTAGGCCTTAAAAACCTTTGCTAAGGACTGAGGTTGAGGCTAGACAGATCTGGATCTTGGTTGGTACTAGAGTACCTTTTAAGCCTATGGATGGCATTCTGACCTAATCATGGTTACAAAAGAAAAAGTACTTATTTAAACTCATTAAGAACTTCATGGTCTAGAACAATGGTTGAAACCTTAAAATTTTGCTAAGGGACTAGCAAAAGCTAGGCATGGGGGTATGAGTGACCTAATTTGAAGATTGGTTAACCCAACAAGCTGGGTCAACTTCACCTGTATTGTCCTTTTGAGAAATTTAGGTCCCTCTTTTAGTGTTCAAATGAATTTAAGAGCTTGATTTTAGGATTTCGCTTGAATAGATCAATTCAATCAAGGTTTAGGCACACATTATTTGGAAAGATCAATTCTTGACTAAGCAAGTGTGTCTCTAAAATCTAAAACTGGAATCCTTAATTGGCTCTGATTTGGTCCAATTTAATTTGTCTAAATGTGATACCTAGGGCTCAAATAAGAATGTGATAGCCCTAGATACCTTAGCTTCAAATGGGTGCATCGATTAGGGTTTGGATGTTGTCTAATAGAATGTATCAAATCAGGCACTTGATGATTTGTCTAAGAATGGAATGCAAGTAGCCCAAATTGATTTTTCCTTTTTTAGCTTTTTAAGATTCAGGGGTTTTAGAGGAAGGTAGATGGAGTTTACCTACCCTTGGAGTGGTTGATGCGCAGCTAATCTTCCTTTCGTGAGTCCCTAAAATAGATCACAATCAAAAGAGATGTAGCAAGTTAGAATTCAACCTGATATTGAAATCAAGAGATCTGAATTACGCGTTGCTCCCCAGCAATGATGCTAAAATGGTCGAGCGATAAATTGGTGTTTTAAAATAGCTTCATTGTAATATAGATAAAATAGCACTCAAACAAATAAATTTATTACTTGAATTTGAAGTTTGAGGTCGAACACAGGGAGCAATATAGAATTCAATCTCAAAATTGCAATTTAAGCATGGTATGAGCAATTTGTAATGAAACTTCAAGCAATAATGATATATCAATGAAAGCTAATGTCAATACTATAAAAAGAATGGAGTAAAATGGTGATTTAAATCACCAGTTACTCTGCACAATGATAGTTAAGAGATGCACAGCATCAATTAAGAAGCTCAAAGCAGACACAATATCAATTAACAATCTAAAGAAATTTCTTTCTTCTTTCTAAACTCTTTCTCTTCTCTTCCTCTTTCTCTGCTTCTCTGTTTGTGCGGCTCCTCTTCTTTCCTTCTTTCTTCTACCTCTCTTCTCTCTTTTGAGTCCTTCCTTCTCTCTTCTTCTACCTCTCTGCCTTTCTGTTCTTCTACTCTTCTTTTTCTACCTTTCTTCCTGTGCGACTCCCCTTCTTCCTTCTTCTTTCTTTCTCTTCTCTACTTCTTCACACACAGAGGGGGATCCTTCTTCAAACAGCTAAGTGTTAGCCGTTATTCTTTGCAGCAAAACACCCCCAACCCTACACTCTATTTCCTTTCTCTCTAGGCTCTTCTCTTTCTCACCTTCCCAAGGCCACACACAGTATCGGGTAGTCGGATTCGGGCAAGAGCGTACCTGGGACCTGGGCTACCGGCATGGGTGGTAGCCGAGGTGTGGGTTTAGGCGGGTCAGGTGTACCAGGTCTGCGGAGGAGATATCGCGGACGAGGCATGTGAGGGGTGTGAGGGACCTCACCCCTTGTGTCTGAGGTGATAAGCCTCAGACACAAATTCAATTTATGCGTCCGCACGCACTCTTCAGCTTCGGAGGTGGGAGTAAGGTCCCACCTTTCCTTTGTGCGTCGCAGCAGCAGGGAACTCTTCCTCAATTGGGTCAGCAGCTGAGGGTATCTCCCTCAATTGGAAAGTTGGGCGTGTGTGTGTGATGAATCCACTCGGCCTGGAGCTAAGACCTGGAGTGAATGCGCCCTAGAGTGAGCTTGAAGCTTGCTTGAAGGTCGGCTTTAATGGCGGAGGGGGGCTAGAACTTGAAATCACAAATAAGGCCTTTTGACCGTGTCAAAAGGCTCAGGAACGATCACCGGAGCATGGCGATTGTGACGGTGGCAGTGGTGTGCAGTGAGCATGTGTGAAGAGGCCTGTCGACCTTGCGGAGGGTGGTCGGGGAAGCGTGAGTTCGGTAGAGGGTTTGGAGGAGCACTTGGCCTAACAAAGTTAGGGCTTTTGCTCTTGAGGTTGAGGTGGAGGTGTGGAGCGTGGAAGCGGCGGCATAGGTGATATGTGGTGGCCGCCAGCACTCGTCGGAGGTATGCTGGCAAGATGGAAGACGAAGTCACGGAGGGCGTCAGAGATGTCGAAGTGGAGTGTCGGAGGTACTGGTGTGACGTAGAAAAGCTAAGGAGTAGATTGAGGCATGTAGCGGACAATGGGGCGTGGAGATGGCGCCGGTGCCAGAGATGAAGCTGGCTCTAATAAGGGTTGGATGGCGAGGATGAGGGAGATAGGGACGCCGGCTGGTGCTGCTCGACGCGGAAGAAGGTAAGAATGGAGGATCTGCCGCTGATATTGCGGTCAGACGATGAGGAGAGGCAAGGAGAGTTGCCAAAGCTCGAAGAGCACTTTGGCCGGAGGAGGAGAGAAGAATTGGGAGTTACTCCGGTTGAATTTGAGCGTGAGGAGAACAGTTTGATCTAGGGGTCTTTTTATAGGCCTTTAGAGGAGGTTTTGGGCTTGGGAAGCAAGCTTCCCAAGCTTGGAATGCTTCGCAGGAGTTGGGAATTTTTCGATACCCAAATCTCTCATGCGTTTGTATGAGAGATTGGGAAGGTTCTGGGACGTGGGATTTGACTCAAAAGGAAGGGAATTCCTTGACAAACTTCCCTTTCAAATGTTAAAGGGATTCGTCAAGGAATCAAAGGAGTTCTTGCCAATTTTAGGTCGTCGGTGCTTGTATGAATAGGATTAATGGAGGAAGGGACCTATTTGTGAAAATGATGACAAAGTTAGGGGTCTTTTTGTAAATATTTTGAAAGTTAAGGGCATAAATGTAATCAAATAGGACCAAGTTGCAAACTAGGTTAAGACAATTTTAGCTTGGGTCTAAATTTTGGTACAAATCTAATTTGGACTTGAGGAATCTAATGGTGAAGTTAGATTCTGGTTTTAATCACATTTGACTGGATAATTTATGGAAAAACCTAAATAAGGTAAATGTCTATCTGAGACTCTATTTTGGGCCAAAACGGATTCTAATGGTTAATTTGAAGGTTCCAAACCCTAGAAGATATTTTTTTATGAATTTTAAAGGATTTAGGTGAATTTTATCTTGAACAGAACCTCAGTTAATTAAGCGGATCTATTTTTAGGATTTCAAAAGTCATTTAATTCTCAAAGCACGCGAAAACCCTTTTTTGTCTGCTCCAACCCACTTGTTATCCTTTTAAGATTATTTGAACCTTAATTAATCCCTAGGAAAACCTGTGGTTGTACTTTATTGAAGTTATGATGGTAAACTTACAGTTTTAACCCTAGTTTCTTGTTTCTCTCTCAGAATGGATTTGTAGTGAATTATGGCTCTTTGGCAGGTATGTAGGAGCATTTATTGGCTTAATTAAATCAAATTGATCTAGTTTATGGCTCATGATAGTGTTTTCATCACTAGGATACTTAGATTTTTTGTAGAGAACTTAAACAGCAAAAGTAGGCATCAGACAACTTGATCAAACGTCCAATCTGCACATCAGATGTCTGATCTTAGACTTTAAGATGTCTGACTGTTTGATCAGATGTCCAAAACAGTTAGGCTTGAGAAGCACTCTTTGTCTGTCGGTTTCAGACGTCCAGCCCTTAGTCCAGACGTCTTGAAAGACGTCTAATAACCTTGCCACACGTCCAACTAGACTGTTGGCTTTGTCAGACTTAACCATTGAGGATTATCTTTTAATCTGACCTACATTCACTTTCAGACGTCTGTAGAGATCCCTAGACGTTAGGCCCAAATCACTTTTTGTCACATGATTATAACCGTTTAACCTCGGGAAATCCATTCCCACAGAAGATTGCATTTCCAGATGTCCAGACTTTGTGCTAGACGACAGACCTATCGTCTGACCAACTTATCCTAGAATCCTATTTAGGTCTGGGAAAAATAGGAAAGAAACCAGTCTTAAATTAGATGTCTGACTAGTTTCCCAGACGTCTTAAAACACTTCTTTAGATGTTTGTCTTGATCTAACCCTATCCAGATCTTCCACCCTTCTAGATCAGACGACTGATTATAGAATCAAACGATGACCCAGATATCTGATAATATATTCAGATGTTTGATAACCTTGTCAGATCATAAATGACCCTAATTTCAGCCTGATTTTCCTTGGGATAATTCTCAACAGTTAGAAAAGCCTTCCAACGGCTAGAAGAGGCTTCTAAACCCTTCTTAGGGCCTCTATAAATAGAGGAGGACCCTTCCTTTGCAAGACACACTTAAGAATACTACTTCCATACCATTTGTGTCGTAGAAGAGAAAGATCAAAGAAGAAGTGCTCTTTCTCTCAAAGCTTTCAATTCGAGAGCATCGATACTTTACTGAAGATCATGCCTACACACTTCCTACTAAGGGGAGATTGTTACCTATAGTAGCATAATATTACATTTACTTTATGGCTCTATAGGTTTTTTTTGTTTTATTTTGTTCTTGGTTAGGTATTCACTTTGTGAATTCCCATCTTCTTCGTGGAACAAAATACTCCTTGTAAAGGGAGGGTTTGAGGTACGCTACCTTTGTTCAAAGTAGCGTGGTTGTAAGAGATTAAGTTACCCTCGTTTAAGTGACTTGTTAGTGGATTTGATCGACACGATCAATTAGGAAATCCTAAACCGAGAGGTTTAGGTGATGGTTTTACCCAAATTTGGGTTTCCACCTAAAAATCATTGTGTACCTGTGTGATTGCTAATTTGTCAAATTGATTACTTTTATTTCTGCATTTTTATTTCGTATCACGCAAATCTCAACCCCCTCCAGTAGAACCTACAGTTTTGGTATTAACATTTATTCACTTACTCGCCTCAGTGATCAGATTCTGGAAATCATCCCTCTACTAGAGGAGATTGAGATGCATTGATTGTAATGCCATCATAAGCCCTAACTAGGCACATTTAGTCAGGTTTGAATGATAAGAGCTCCTACCTAATCATCTGAGGATCACAACTCTGCAACATTCTGTTTTGAGAAGAAAATAGGGAAACAAGGTTAGTTCTGCAGTTTTAACGTCACAAATACAAATTAACCACAGGGTCACTCAGGGGTTAATTAAAGGTCCATTGAGCATAAAATTTTAAAAAGTGAGTCTACACTGATCGAAATAGGGTTTCACGCATTTCGAGGGTGAAAACAGTACCAAAACCCTAACTATCAACCCTACTTAAATTGAAAAGGTCTTGGTCAATATAAAATTAATCTAAACCTCCTAAAATTCATAAAAAAATATTTTAAGACATTTGATATCTTTAGTTTGACCATCTGAACCCATTTCAACCTAAAATAGAGTTTCAGATGGAAATTTACCTTAATTTGGGCTTCTGTGCAATTTGACTAGTTAAACATGGTTAACACCAAAATTTGGGTCTAATAAGAGTCCATCTTGACCTAGTTTGCAGTTTAGCCCTTAAAAACTCTATTTCTTACATTTAAGGCCCCAGGTTTCAAGTTTCTTACAAATGACCCCTTAACTTTCCCGTCTTCCTTTCATTTGGGTCCCTACCACCATTGATGGTGTGAAAGTATCTGCAGCGAGATTCGAGCGAGGATTTCTCCCTCAGATCAAATCCAAATCCCTCCAAAATTGGAGGGCTTGACCTAGAGATGATTCCCAATGGATTGAACTGACTCAGAGACTCTAAGTCGATCCCTAGAGCTCATGCGAGTTTGAAATTTCAAGGGATCTTTTTCCCTAAAATCACGGGAAAATCAAGCCTCTTTCCTTGCTTTAGAGCTTGGTTTTGAGCTCTATAAAGAGCCCTCAAGTCCCTAGCTTCCTCCTCAGCCAAGAACAGGCCAAAAAACACCTTCTTCCTCCTTCAGTCACCGTCTCTTCGAACTTCGGCGACCTCCTCCATCCTCCTCCTTTGGTCATCCAACTATCAAATTGGATAGCCCTCTGTCTTCCTATCTCTCTTCCGCATCTTGCCGGTTAAAGTAGAGGTTCCATTCACCCTTATCATCACCATTCTTCTTCATCGTTGACCCCATCTTCTTCTACTTCGCCCTCTTCTTTCTCCCTAAACCTCTTCTCCTTCTTCCTCTCCTTTAAATCACATTCGCATCCTTTGAACTCACTTTTGACAGTACAACCACACACTCCATCATCGTCTTCCCTACATCCAGCAAGAGCTCCGGCGAGCTTGCGCCAGCAAACCACGACCACCCACACCTTCCTCTCCTTCCACTGATCAAAAGCCCTAACATTATTAGGACTTTCTATCACTCACACGCCCGGCTAAACTCCATCTTCACCCACTGTCACACACACTATTCAGTCTCTACCTCACGAATCACCACAAAACCACCACCATTGCATTCTACGTGCTCCGGCGATGATCTTGAGCATTTTAACTTGGGCTTATAGCCTGTATTCTTGTTTCAGGTATCTTCATCAGAGCACTGTCACCACCTTCATCTTCTCCATCACCGATCTCCCACCTTCAGCTTTCATTTGACTTGCTGCGGCTCGCAATTGAAGCGACTTCAGGTTTTAAAGCATTCCAGGTTTGCAATCAAGGCAGCAGCTATTGCCTCAATGGAGCACCTTATTTAGCGATAGCTCACGAGGATTTCACATGAAGAACCTCAGTCTTTAGTCCCATATCGTGTGGGACAAATCCAAAATAGTACATGAAAGGTTTTCGTGGCATCAGCTGTTTGCCTTCGAGAGCACCGGGGTGAGGTCATGCTCGCATGCTTCATGCACGTGCCCTCGCCTATGCTTACGCCTCGTGGGTTTGGGCTTGGATTCATTTACCTAGTTACTATTCACCCAGGGTCTAATTTGAGAAAGAGAGTGATTTGAGGAGAGAGGGGGGTTTTGCACTATAGCACATCAGGATTCGTGCCACCCCCCTCCTCGCTCAACACTTAGCCATTCTCGAAGTCTTTGGTGCTTGCCTCTTGTGCTCTCTTCTGAGGCTTTAAGGTGTCTGGTGCTTGGTCTTGACATCTGATTGGCTGGCCTTTGTGCTTGCCTTTGTTCTGTTACTGTGGATTTATTGAGCTGGTGTAGAAATTTGCCATTAGTGGTTGAGGATTACTACTCAAATATTTAATTCTGATTGTAGCTTAATTGTATGATTAATTTGGTGGTTTTAACTACCATTTTTATCCCTTTCTTTTTGTACTTTTATACCTGACATTCTAAGATACATTTCTGATATATATTGCATATCATTTTGGCTGTTTGATTCGGTTACAATTACTATTCCTGATTATTGTGATTAGTGAATTGATTTGCCATAGTTTCTCCCTACGAATGACTTCAGACTCATATATGTTTTTGAGCTTGTAAATTTAAATGTCGATTCGATTTTCATCTCTATACTACGACGCGATGTTTTCTTAAACTACAATGATTTTTGACCCAACATGCATCCTTTTCTTTGGATTCTAGCCTGATAGTCTCCTAGCTAGGAGAGAGGCTAACAAGTCTGTTGATCCTTGAGAAAAGCATGCCTTTTCTTGATGTATCGAGTACATTGTTGACTTCAGTCAAAAGAGTTAGGTGTCTTGGGAGCTACCCAGGCCTATGGCTTGCGATCACGAAGCATAAGCTTAATTCATGTCCAACAAGGACCAGTCATAGATAAAACCAGATTATCATCGTAGGATTGACCAGAATTGTCAAGCCACACCAATGCTCCCACTAGGAGCAGCACCCTGTAGGAGCGTAGTCTGCGGGTGTGCCCTCTCAATCCACCGTCAGACGAGGTCTCAACCAATCCATCATAGTACCATGTCACTTCCTTACTTACAGGTGCCTAGTGAGCCTTTAGCTACAAGTACCACATACCCCGATGTTCCCCGCTACGTATGCGAGTGCTGACAGAGCTTGGAGCCATGAGTACCTCTGCATCGAGTCAGATTCGGGTACATTCAAGTACCAAACACTGATGACAGCCCAAGGCTTGTCACCAAACCTAGGAACCTTCCTAGTTCCAAAGCAGATTCCTTGGTATCTAGCCTCCAGCTACCGCAATAGCTCAGGTTCTCTACCTGAGCAGTGAACTCATGGTTCACCAACTCCAAGGGTGTAGCCTTACGAGCTCACCTATTCGACCTACTATCGTTTCATTTCATTGGGTTCCAAGTCTAAAATGAAGCCCTAGAGACCTAGTGGATCTCCTGAGATCTTATCCAAGACCTTAAGATCCAAGCATTCTATTTATTAGACTTTAACCAAGTCATTACAAGTTCAACATTTTGGATTCAATCCTTTGCTTAGGCAAATTCAATCAACTTTTAACCGTCTTCTTAGAGTTCAAGCAGGGTGGAAAAAGTGTACTAGTACCAGTCTTGGGTACCAATGCCACCAGGCCATAGTGTGTCAGTACCAGCATTGACCTTTAGCACCAGTAGTGGGCACCCACTACTGTGGCCACTAAACTCATCCAATACTGGTACGAGATGCCTTTGGTACCAGACTTAAAGCCCATTTTTAATTAGGTACCTGATAAGGTATGACTCATCATAGTTAAAATGCCTAAGTTAAGCTAAAAACTAGGTTAAACACTATCTAATTAACATAATAAATGGGTTAAATGTGAGAATTAATAGAAATAACCTTAAACAACAAATTATTGTTAAAAATACATAATTAGGTCTAATTAATGAGATATTCTATTCACAAATACAAATTGATGATCCAACTACCAATTGAACACATTTCTGAGCTCAAAAGTTCAAATCAAGGGTAAAATTAACTTCTAATATGTTCAATGAAATTATCATAAAAACTTGGTTGCATTTAGACATCATTAGAACCTTGCATAAATGATTTTACATTTAGGTCCTCATTCCATAACATGTTATTCACATCTAAAACTACAAGGCCCTATCAGCAAAATCACAGGGGCCTTTCTACAAACATCCAAGGACTGCTCTGACATCGTTTCAATCACTTATGGGCTTCTTCAAAAATCACGCAGCATTTCAGTATAAGTCCTCCTTTGTAATTTTCCAAACAGACCTGTTATTGTTCATCTTCTTCATCCTTGCGATGAACCTAGCTCCAGCATCCATCCATCCCTCATGCCTTGATCCTACGATGGATCTGCCACCACCCTCCCTGTGCCTTTGTGTGAAGCTCTGCCTCACCTCCTAGATCTCATCCTACAGTGAGAGTTTGTCCAAATACTTCCTGCACATGCCTCAAACTCATCCCACTGTAGGAGCCCTAATAGCCTAATCACACCTCCATGGTGACCTGATCACTTCGTCACCTATGTAGGCAGCTCCTTAGTGCTTGCGCAATGCCATCATCTCCCTCTCCCTTGAGTTGGTCCCTTCACTCTACTCCCTCAGTTCTCCTCCCTCCTTCCTTGCCTACGATGATAAAGTAGGCTTCCTTACCTCCTTTAATCATCATCGACCGATGGCTGGTGGCTTGTGGACACCTTCTTCTTTCGCTGAGGGCTCCTCCCATTTCTTCACCATCAACCAACAGTCATTGGCTCTTGGACACCACCTTCACCTATAGAGTAGATTTAATCGCTTTCTAGTGTAGTTTAACACTTTCTAAGTTAGATCTAATGCTTTCTAGAGTAGCTTAGATTAGTTAAGAGTAGATTAGTTAGCTCAATTCACGGATTTGTTAGCTTAGATTAGGAGTAGAGTAGTTAGGTTTGATTTCACTCTCTCCAATCAATTCAGATCGGAGAGGCATTTTCATGCATTCATATTGACTCACTGATCTTCCTCTACACCTCACCATCTGCACTCTAATGCTTTCCTCACGTTTTGATTCACAATTCACCTCATCCATCCTAACATATCTAGATCCAAAGTTCTCAAACTTTGCGATCTAGATAGCATTCAAATCCATTAGGGGGTTTCTCCATTCACTTCATAAATTCACAAAGACCCTCCATCTGATTTTGATTGCTTTGATTCACTCGATTCTTTTAGATTTGTGTTTCATGCCCAATCTCACAATTTGGAGTTAATTCAAGTTTAATTTAGATTTAATCGAACGATTCGAGGTTTTAATTGCTAATTAGGTGTACTGCAAGGATTCTAACATGATTTGATTTGTTTTTAATTATACATGAGCATATGCCCAATTTGAGTTGCATTTTAGGTAGTTTAGCCAAGGAGAATTAATTGTACTGATTTGAGACTTAATAAGGACCCAAAGGACTTTCTTAGGATCGTTAGATCATCCTGAACACCAACCAATGGTGTGTAGGGTGATTAGGTGATCAGATCACCTGAGAGATCTGAAATTAAAAGCCCAAAATAAGGCAACATGGTTTTTAATCTTAATGATATTAAATCTTAGATTTGATGTGTATCAAAGGTTTTAGAAGATTAAAATGGAGGTTTGAAGTTGTTTATAAATGATTTTTGGATACCTAATATGATCTAGTCCTCTACATTATCTATATTGTAATGAGGAGATCATAATAGGATCCTTATGTATTTTGAAATGAAAGAATTGATTTTGATATTTTTAGACCTTTGAAAGAAGTTGCTCACAAATTTACAGTTGAATCTCATTAGATTTGAGCATGAATGGTGATTTGATGGAGTTTTTAGCTCTCACATCTAATTTTTCAAATCTGAAAGCAGTGTTTTGGACCCCTAAATTAGATCCAATTGGTTCTGATTTGATGCTTCAGTACAATCGCAACATTAGTTGCTGAATTTCAGTAGCAATAGCATTTGGTTGCTAAATTGTAGCAATTTAGCTGCTAATATAGTAGCATTTTCTAATGAGGTTTTCAAAGTGAATTTTGGATGAGTTTAAGATTTTAATTGAGCTGGCACATGTAATATTGATAGAACTTCATATTTCAAGGATTCATGAACGGGTATATATTTAAATCTGATTAGAATAACTTGAAATTGATGTTGGATCCACCGTTAGCAGCTTGTTTAGTGTAAAATCTGTGCAAACTTTGATTTTAATGAAATTCATGTGAGAAATCATGTTTTATTGTTCATTAACGTTGCATGTAATGTGCTGGACATATTTGAATGCAAATAGAACTATTAGAGCCATTAGAATTGAAAAAGAGGCTTTATGTTTCATGTTTCCAACTCATTTGAGCCTCTTTTATATGAAATTGAAAATATATAAAAAATTCTTAAAAATATATAAAATATAAAATAAACCTATATTAAGTAAGATGAGGTATTTTTTTTGGGTATGTGTGAAGTTTCAAAGTATTCCAAACTTCGGATTGGTAGAATATGCCAGTCGACGATTCGATTTACTTTGAAACTCAATAAAAGAACTACATTCAAAAATCTTAAAAAGAAAATAATTCTTTTATCTTCTCTCTTGCTTCTCTTACCTCTATATTATATATAAATATCATAAAAACACAAATATTTCCAAAAATGTATAAAAATACCATATATATAATATTTACACTTGTAAATACAACTAATTACTAAGCTATATGTAAATATTGTAATAAATACAAATAAAGTACATAAATAACTTATAAATGTATTATATATATTTAAATAAGTATTTAGGATGAGTTATTATATATATAACCTTATTATATAATTATATATTAACTTATAGGAGATTATATGTATTTAAATTAAGATAATTATAAATAAATATGGAAACTTGTATAATAATATCTATTAATGTACATAAATATTAAAGTAATTATTATATAACTATTTATGCATGTATATTGATTTATTTATATCTCTATTATAGATAATTAGATTATTAAGTTAATTAGATAAATTATTAAGTTAAAATAAAATAAATTAGTAATTTAACTTATTACTGAGGTAATTTATATTGTATACTTATATATTATTATTTCAATTATTTTGAACCTATTTGTAATATATTTATACTGTATTTTAGTATTTATACTTTAAATATGTATATATGTAATAAAAACATGTATATAAATGTACATAAATTAAAATAAATGTTCTAAAATAAATTAAAAATATATAATAAATACATTATTATATTAATTAACTAATTATAAGGTCAATTAACTTATTAAGTTGTTAATTTGTACATTAATTAAGGAATTAAGTTGTAAAATTAACGTGCATAAATCACTAATTTTAACTAATTTTTACATATAATTAAATGATTTATTTTTATAAATTGATTATACAATTAAGTAGCCCTATATAAGGGATTTCCAACCTTATATTTTAATTAGAATTTGAAACCAATTTGGGCTCTCAATTTGAGGCTCAAACTTGGCCTCAGCGAACGTAACGCCGTGCTCAATTCTACCTTGAGTTAGTGCCAACTCGAGTGCTAATGAACTGCCGGTGCCATATAAATTGAATTGCATCCATCAAATGCTCAGTCATTAACGCTAGATGCACAATAAACCCATTACCCATTACCCTTCGAGCATATCTGAGCATATTGAGTATTACTGAGCATTGGTGTGGGGCTTGGAACCCGGTTTGCTTAGGCCTGGTTCAATTGAATCGGGTCTGGATTGAAACTATGCGCTGAAAAATACTACATATAAACTAGGATTGGGCTTAGTAGTGATCTAATCCCACCCATATGCGTGCTGTGTAACTCACGAAAAGCTTGATTCGCCCATGAAAAATGATAATTTTTACAAGTGAAGGCTGTGATGAGTAAGAGAACAATCCAAATTTGGGTAGGTGTTGGAAAGCTCTAGTGTTGGAGAACTCTATATGTAAGACTTAAACTAAAATCAACTAAATATCCTAGTATGAGTATATATGAGTAGCGTGTGTTTTAGCCTTTTTATGTACAGTCTTTAGTGACAGTTTTTGAGGCTTTAGTAACATTTAAGTGTATCAGTATAATCTTTTATGCTAATTTAGTTAAGTTAAAGTTTTGTATATTGTTGATCTTGAACTTAAGTGTATGTATATATGTGTAGTATATAATAAACACTATATATATATATATATATATATATATATATATATATATATATATATATATAGAGAGAGAGAGAGAGAGAGAGAGAGAGATAGTCATTGTTTACCTTAAGTTGTATATAATGTTTCTAAGGTTAATAGGTGTTAGTACGTTTGTATATATGTTAATATAGTGCATGTAAATATGTGTTTATTATTTGTATACATAGATTTAGGTATTGAATTGTGCACAAATAATATGGAGTTGTTTTGATTAGTTTTTAATGTCTGATTAGTTGTAAATATATTTAAAATATTGTAATTAGCATTGATTGATTCACTTTATAAATAATTAACTCAATTCATTCATTATTTGATTCTTTTGTTCATTTATAAATATAACTGATATTTATGGAATAAAATGACATGGAATATAGAGTGATGTATATTAATAATTACCTCATAGTGAACAACCTGAAATAAATCAGTAAAAATTACATAAATAAATAAAATGACACAACATCTGTTTGCATTGTGACGCTTTACTACAAACAACAATGACAATTAAATCATTATTTTTATGCAGCACGGATTGTTCACGATTAGTACCTCTTCGAAAAGTTGAATTTTCATTAATAGCAGTGTTGAAACCTGTCGAAAATTCGATAGATTTTCCCCTATTTATCGAATATTTTCCTAAAAACCTGTGCCTTCAACTTGTGCTGTACATGCATATTACAATCTAAATACGTGGGCACACCCCATCACCACACCATGGAACAACAATAAGCAACATAAAACTGGCAAGCACACCCCGCATCTAAAAGCAATAAAAGTACAAAAAAAAACTAATAGAGAGAGATGAAGAAATAGAAATCATTTGATTTTAGCATATGTTGCTCCATCTTGACAAATCTGTCACTAGATTAAAACAAGCATTGCAACAAAAAATATTAGAAACCAAGAGTGTAGAATGTAATCATCAGTAAGTATTTAATTTTCCAATTCATGCATCAAAATAAAATGACAAGATTGGAAGCGTGCCAATCTTAACTTCAGTTTCCTTAAAATAACCTCAATTTGATTATTATCGTTAGAATACCCTACACCACTTTCAATTAAGTATAACTGAAAACTAAGTTCTATATTTCATTCATCCTTTCAACTCACAAGACGTAACTCCTCGTATTATTACCACCCTATGAGCACCACTAAACATGATTCGATTTCTTGACACATCTTTTCTTGATAACTACCACTGATGAAGAGATCAATTATATTACTAGTACAAAAGTAACGAACTAAAATCAAGGATAAGAAAGAAAAAGATATTACACTATGGAAAGCCCTTAATCATACACATCTTTTCTTTCACCATCAGTATTAATCATTTGCATGGAAATCATTTCTTTTCTATGTTCTCTATACCAAAGATTTATGTAAACATAAATATTTTGAGTCCTAGCAAAAGGGTGGTTGTTGTTCTAGTAAAATTGTCAAGCTAATTATCTAAGTTCAAGTCCCTATTCATCTCAATTTTACAAGCCTTACCGAAATATCCTGTTGGTGGGGCTAAGCATTGCATAGCCATACATCTAGTGCTTGGAATCACTAATTAGCACGACATTTTAGAATGCGGAATCAAGAGGTGGGGCTAACATTGTATGAGGTAAGAATACCTCTTCACAGAGGGCACAACGAATGGCCCTATTATAGTTGGTGTTGTCCTGCAACATCCACTTATGAGGGAAGCCCCAACCTAATGCCATTCGCAACATGTGAGACAAAAAGCCTCATCATGAACTCCAGTGTAAGGCACCCATACTTAATTGGTCGGATCAAAATCTCATCATTTGGTCTAGAATACCCCATTTACCATTCATTCTTGGAATTCTATCTTGGTTGTTTCTTTACATGTTTCCTTGGATTCACACTTAGGAAAGTCTTTTGACTGCAAAGGTCTCACAATAACACCAAGGATTTCAAAAGGAAGCATCAATAGAGATTCAAGCTAGAATGCAAGCACCAATTCCAACATTTGGTCTAGAATACCCTGTTTACCATTCACTCTTCGAATTCTATCTTGGTTGTTTCTTTACATGTTTCCTTGGATTCACACTTAGGAAAGTCTTTTGACTGCAAAGGTCTCACAATAACACCAAGGATTTCAAAAGGAAGCATCAATAGAGATTCAAGCTAGAATGCAAACACCAATTCCAATACACATCAACTAGACTGCCATCTACATGGCCAATTGCATTCCCCCATAGGAAACACATGTAGAAAGTAGCGATCCATGTTGTTATTAGTGCTAGTGACGCATTACCATCAATACAAGGAGCATCAAGACTCATGAATGATTACCCTTTACCAAAAGTTAAATAAAAACTTAAGGAAAACATTAAAACTAATCACCCATAAAAATCCCCTCAATCAACACCACAGGTCGAAGACACGAAGATAGTACCATACTTAAAAATGTGACGTTCACCCATACCAACATCGAATGGTCATGAAAGTAAAGTTAGAGCTTGCCTATCACACACCATGCATAAACATATGTGAATCTGAATCTCTTCTTTATTTATAGACTAACACCCTTAGGAACCTACAATAAGTTGAGTGTGATATCTTATCTGTATTCTTAAACATGAAAGATAGGTGCAACATTTTATAAATAACCATGCCATAGCAACATTGACTTCTTTGTTTAATCTACCTATTGCTGTAAATTGCATAATCAAACAAAATGGAAAGCCAAAATCTAGATAGTGTATCAACTCTACTCACAAAAACTAAGCCTTGCAAGAAAGCAGATGCAAGGTTGGAGCACTCCGGATGCAGGAAGTAAACAAGAGGGATAAGCGAAAAGGGAAGATCCCTACCTTGTCCCAGGTTTCCCATCATCCTCGTCGTTTATTGGTTGCCTCTCCGAATTTCCTCGCGTCAACAACAACGACAACACACGTCAGGTCCTAAACATCAAGGTCGGACCGAAATACAAATAATCCCTGCCAAAGCCTTAAGGTTTACACAACCTAGGGTTAGGGGTTTCGTTAAAGGAGAGGGAAGGGGGTGCACCAAAGGCATTTCGCCTCGACGGGGTGACTCCTCGTCTCCAAATCGACGAGGAACACACTCCACCAGCAGCCATGGCTACTGCCGTCCCCTACAACAGGCGCACCACCGCCCAAGCCGCTGCAATCGTGGCCATGGCGGGCCCTTCACACGGTAGCAGCAGTGGCCGAAGGGGTCGCCACGACCCTGATCAATGTCGGTGGCCCTTTCCTACCACCGGCTGCAGCCGCACCCCCCCTCGCCACCCTCTCGAAGCAGCCCCTCGCATGGTCCTTCCTCTCGCTCAGGCAAGTGCAGCAGCAGTGGAAGGGACGATGGTGGCTGGCAGGCGTGCATGGAGAAGAGCCGGTCTGCTTCGAAGGAGGAGAAGGGAGGAGTCGACGGTGGCAAATAGGAGGAGAAGGGAGGAGTCGGCGATGGGAAGAGGTGGTGCTCCCCTTCTCCCAAACACTGCGTTTTGGGTTGAGGGGGCGGCGGGGAAGGGTCACACACGCACACACATCAGCAGGAACAAAAGATGGCTTCCCAAAAGTGTGGGGGAAAAAAAGAGAATAAAAACATATTGCCCAATGGGTCCCTCAACTCAAAACTTGATGACCAAGTAAGTCTCACCAAGATAATTTTTTCTTACCTAAAGTCCCTCAACGTTTACATAAACACTTAATTAATTATTTCAAGGGATTATTCGTTCCAAAGTTATCATTGCCAAATTAAGGTTCTTAGGCCCTTAATTCCTCATTAAGCAATCAATTAAGAATTTTAATTGACCCATTAAGTTCATTAAAAATTCAAACCCTTACATTAAATGCCATCTTGACAAGGACATTAACTGGAGATCATGCGGATTGATATTTTGGTAATGATTACTGGGAATGGAATTATGGTGTAATGAGTAGGCAAGCATTAAATGCTTGCCATGATAATTACATTTGTTTCGAATCTCATAGGATCTTTCGAAATCTGCACCTCACATCATGGGATTTCATTTTCGAAATTCGTGCCTTGCTGTCTTTGCCCTCGGGGGTTATAAGTAAGGAGGTGGGGTAGAGTAAATGCCCCACCTACTCCCTTTTACTATCAGACCTCTTACCTCGCGATCTCGCAGCTACTCCTCCATCTCTGGCAATTCGTAAGAAGCTTCCTTTGCTAGAAGCCACCACCTCTAGAGGAGTAGCAACGGCTTGGAGATGTCTGGCCTTGCAGGCAAGGGTAAGTCCTCTTCCTCGGCTTGGAGATGTCTGGACTTCATTATCATCTATTTCCATCTTGGTATTGTTCCCCAAGTGGGCTTATAATGCCTAATTTTTTGGCTTATGCCCCTTAAGGTAAAAAGGGGTAAGCCTCCTTTTGGTACGTATATCCTGTACAGCTGACATACCAAATATAGGATCGTTGACCTGTCGGACAGTTTGAAAAGGCAGGATTGTCATTTTTTCTTTCTTCACAATATGGAGATGTTAAATGTCCTATATACTTAGCAAGGCCCGCCCGAGAAAGACCTACTACCTGGTCCCGAAGATTTTAGTCTGTCCGCTTAGGCGGACGCAGAAAAAATAATGGATTTTGAGCCAATTGCCCAATCAGAATTAAGCTGGAAGAACGTTTGGGCGGCGCTAACATGGGTAATAGTTCGTACGTGTGCGATGAGATCATATTTTAAAAAGAATATTCGCTGTAGTATATTTGAAATCACCGCGAAAACGATTACCAATTTTATTACTCGAAATTCAAAAACTTCCGAGGTAGAACTCAGGGAGCAAATTGATATTTTAGAAACAGAAATCACAATCTCAAATTTTACTTGAAAGATGATGTTCAATAATAATGCAATGTATATAAATGCTAGAGAGGAAAATGTAAAAAGAAATAGATTCCTTTTCTCTTTTCTTCCTTCTTCTTCTTTCTTTGTCTTTCCTTTCTCAGATGTCTGATTCTGTGAATCAGACGTCTTAACTGGTGATTGCTATAGTGCTTCTTCTTTTTCTTTTCTTCTTCACCTGGCTTTCCTCCTTGGCTTCTTCTTCTTCTCTTCTTGAGCTGCTGCGCCTCCTCTTTCTTCTTCCTTGGCCTCTTCTTCTTCTCTTCTTCTTAGTCTTTGTCTTCTTCTTTTCTTCTCTGCTGCGCCTCTGCTTTCTTCTTTTGTAGCTCCTTTTTCTTCTTTTGCAGCTTCCTCTTTCCTTCTCTTCTTCTTCTTTCTTCTGCTCCTGCTTCTCTCTGCTGCGCCTCCTCCTTCTTCTTCTTCTGCAGCTCCGTCTTCTTCTTTTTCCCTACACACACATAGGAGCAAAACCTAGCCCCTACCCTCCTCGCGTCTCTCTCTCTCTATTTCGCTTTTAGGTATGCTCTCCCAGAGACTTCTCTGGTTATCGGGTTGAGTTTGCGTGCCCGGGACCAGGCCCACTGACGTGAGTGGTGGGTGAGGAGTGTGCGGGTAATCGGGTCAGGATACTAGGTCCGCGGAGCGTGGGGCGCAGACGAGGTGTGATGGGGAGAGTGGGACCTCACCCCATGTCAGGAGGCGATAAGCCCCTGACAATTTTACAATTTATGCCACTCTTCCTGCTCTAAACTTACCGAGGTGGGGCTAAAAGTCCCACCTGCCTCGCGTGCGCTCGCAGGGGGTGTCGCACTCAATTGCTGATGCTGCAGAGTTCTGGGACTCCAATTGCCGGGCGTGAGGGGTTCGCGAAGGGAGCCCGCGCACCTGGGACCCTGCTTCTGGAAGCTTGGGGCAGTAGGTGAAGCTTGCAAGCTTCTTCTCATCTGCTCCAATGGCAGCTGCGACCTAAACCTGCACTCAAGTAAAACAACCTTGTGGCCTCATTAAAACTTGCAAGAAGCTTCGCCGTGGCATGGCGAAGATGCCTCAGTGGTTGGTGTGACGTGGGGTGGCCTGGGCGTGCATGCCTAGGTCGCCTTGCGCGTGTGAATATGGGTGTGTTTGGGGGGCATTCTAGGTGTGTGGCGGAGAGATTGGAGTAGGGGGAAATTGTCAGTGAGGTGTTGCGGAGGTCGTAGGGTGGTTGGCGAGGTGGATGGAGGAGTGGAGCGACAGGAACACCTCGCCGGTGATCTGGTTGGAGGTGGGAACGATGGTGGTGGTCAGTGGCAGTTGAGGGGTTGAAAGTGTGAATTAAAAGAGGGGAAATGAAGAGGAGGAGAGGAGGAACTTATCTAGGGTATTTGGAGTGAAGGGGGGATGCAGAGGGCAAGCAATGCGTGTTTGCCGTCGCTAGAGACGAAGGCCCTGAGGTGAGGATGATGGCGACGATGAAGGGGTCGGAGGGGTGCATGCTGGTACGGTGCGGTGTGGAAGAACACGGTGGAGAGGACTCTGCCACTGGTATGGTGGCAGAGTGACGAAACGAGGGAGGGAGAGATGCCGAAGCTTGCGGGCAGACGGCCAGAGATGAGGAAGACGAAATTCAGGGGATATCTCTGGCCAAATCAAGCTTGGGAGGTGAGGAATGATTTGGGCTTGCTTAAATAGGCTCGGGTAGAGGGAGAGTCACAAGGAAGCGGCCAGAGGTCTTTGCCGGAGGTATGGCCGGAGTGAGACCCATACCTCTCGAGTGTTCGCACGAGAGGTATGGGGCGATTCAGGGCATGAGGAGCTGCTCAGGCAGTAGGGGGTGTCGCAGAGGACTCCCCTTTCAAATCTGGGAGCAGCTCCCCATGGAAACGAGGAGAAAACCTTCTCGCAAAGTCGCCGGCAGTATGGGTCTCTGCTGTAATGGCAGAGGGACCAGATTACGAAAGTGACAATGAAGTTGAGGGGGTCTTCGCAAGGGTTTTCAAAAGTTAAGGGCTAGAAAGTAATTGGGTGGATCATTTTGCAAAATAGGTCAAGATGACCTTCCCTTATGTCCAAATTTTGGTACAAACATAATTTTGGCCTAAGGAATCAAATGGTGAAGTTGGATTTTAGGTTTGACCACGTTTGATTGGACATTTTGCATAAAAACCTAAATTAGGTCAAATATTGGGTAGGGACCCCAATCTAAGTCAAAATAGGTTCCAAAGGTCAAATTGAAGGTTTTAAACCTTAGGGGATATTTTTACATGAATTTTAGAGGGTTTAGTTGATTTTTATCCTGCCTAAAATCCTGTGAATTTAAGTAGGTTTGTTTTAGGGTTACAGAATGTCATTTAATTCTTAAATTTCATAATAACCCTTTTCTGACTGAACTATCCCACTTTTTCTCTTATTAAGTCCAATTGACCTATGTCTAGACCCTTAGAAATTCTGTTGATGCACAACAATGGTAAAATTACAATTTTACCCTTTATTTTATGTATTCTTTTCAGATCAATAATCCGCTAAATTAGACCTTCCTTTAGGTTATGCAGGAGCTTTTGTTCATTTTATTAGATCAAAATAAGCTAGTTAAAGCTTATGATGAGGTTCTCATCAATGGGTTACAGATTATTACCCCACACCTTGTAAGTTTGGGGGGGAATAGATTTAAATCCTTCTATTCCCTATTATATTTAATCGAATTTATGAATGGCTTTGCAGCTTTTGGTCGATTTGTCTACCCGGAGACCCCCAAGAAGCAAAGTGGATCTTCTTCTCAAGTAGGGGAGAAGACGGATTAGGCAGAGGGTAGCTAGGCTGCCACCCCCCAGGAGGGGAAAAGGAAAGAGCCTTCTATCTGAGAGGGAGAAAAGGAAGATGTGGGTGGAAGTAGCTGGGTCACCAATTCTCAGGAAGAGAAATGGAAGGAACTGTCAGGAGCTCCTGCCAGCTCGGAGTATTCCCCTCTGAAGCATCTGAAAAGGATGTGAGACCTTCCTGAGAAGGCACAACACGCTTCTTCCTATGGAGTATGAGGAGCTTGCCTTCCAATCCTTGATAGAATCGATCAAGGTGGAGATGGCTAGCATCCTAGTGGCATCTGCTGGGGTGCCGAGTACCTTTGCTCAGGTTGGTGAAATTGGGTAGACCACGGTCTCGCTGATGGGATCTGACCCGGAAGGCCCTTAGTTAGAGAGGGCAGTTGGAGGAGAGGGAGTGGCTAACAAGAGTGTCCAAGCGGAGGGAAGCATGTTTTCCTCTAGCATGGAGATATGAGTGCTACGACACCTGAATGATGGCATTAGCTAGGCATCGCCTCCCCAGGAGAGGGCAAACTTTAGAAACATTCAATTTTACTACTACTGTATGGTAAGATCCCTTTGTTTTAGAGAAACTTTTCTTCAAGTTCTTTTGCTATTTATATTTTTGACAAAATTTTCCCATCTTCTAACTATGCAGGTAGAGGCTATTGGGAATCATTTTATCCCCGAATTCGCTCTCGGTAAGTATGCACTGATAGTGGTAGGTCTGGTGCCACTGTCAAGGTGGAGGAATAGATAGTCAAGTGGGCAACTTCCGCTAGAGAAGAACAAAGGAGTGTTGCGTTGAAAATCATTGTAGTTTAGGAAAACATTGCGTTGTAGTATAGTGATGAAAATAGATATGACATTTAAATTTGTAAAGCTTGAAAAATTATGAGTTCTAAGGTCGTTCATAGGGAGCAAGTGTAGCAATTCAATTCACCAATCAGAAGTAATAATGCAGTGAATATCAACTCACAAATAGAATAATCAATTAATGCTAAAAGATGTATCTTAGAGTAAAAATAGAAGAGAAAAATTGGTGGTTGAAACCACCAAATATCTCCAATAATTAAGCATAATATCTAAACCAATTTCTCAACAATAACTAATATCAGTATCTCAATCCAAAGTTAGAAGCAATTTTCCTCTCAAATCAGACGTTGAGAATAAGGCTCAGACGCCTTAAGTAGCACCTCTCAAATTTTGCTAAGTGTGGGCACAGATCCCAAGGTTGAACAGTATAAAACCCCCTAAATCCTCTCAGAATTTCCCTCTCTTTCTCTCTCTTCAAAATTTGGTCAAGGGTTGTACGGGTAATCGGATCAGAGGCCCAGATCCATGGGGCGTAAGTGTGGGTGAGGGCATGCATGAACACGTGCATAGGGCCTCACCCCATGTTCACTTGAGGCGATAAGCTCCTGCGGCTGAAACCTTATTAACTTGTTTCAAAATCAGGTAGCCACTATGTGGCACTAAAGTCGCTCCCTTGCTTTGCACAGCTGCAGGCAAAGATTGAAGTTGCAATTGCTGCTTCTGCTGCGGTTGTTTGATCGATTGGAACTGTAGCTCTGCTCCTGAGGACAACCCATTTCAATTAGGACTGGCAGCTGGGTGTATGGTAGCCATAGTGTGGCGGACGACATTGGGGAAGACGCTAGTGGCGGAAGAGCTCCGATGACGTACCTGACATAAGAAAATGGGCTAGGAGCCCCAATTAAATAGCTCGGTAGCTTCACCAAAGGACAACAAGTGTTATGGTGGTTCTGGTTGGGTGATTGGGTGCTCATGGAGGTCTGTTGTGGTTAGATAAGGTGTTTGGAGGGTGTGTTGTTCGACAGGGAGAGGGAGAGTCCAAAGCCCCAAATTTCTTTAGGACTTTTGCTCAGTGAGACATGGCGGAGGTTATGGAGGTGGTGGAGGTAAGTTTGCGTGTGTGTGGCACCGACGTGAGCTCACTGGAGCTCATGCCGGACATGGGGAAAATGGAGTGGGAGAGGGTAAGTCGGTGGTCAAAACTAAATTTTAAGGACCTAAGAAGACTCTTGGAAGACAGAGGAGGAGGAAGAGGGGCTTATCTAGATTTGTGGAGGTGAGGTGTGTTCGGCATTGGCTGGCTAGAAGTGAGGAAGATGAGAATGATGGCGAAGCAATCGGTGATGAAGAAAGGGTCGGCGGCACCCTTGCTTTGGTTGGCAAGGTGCATGAAGAAGAGGGGAAGAATGTAGGCCTTCCAATTTGTTGATTCATCGGTCGAAAGAGGGGGGCGGAGGAGGTTGTCGGAGCTCAAGATGAGGTTGGCCAGAGGAGGAGGAGAAGGGTAGTTTCTGGTCTAATCTTGGCTAGTTTGGACCGTGGAACCTCGTGGAGCTTTTATAAAGCTCAATTTGGAGAAATTCGCGCAATTGGTCACAGATTTGGAAACTTGGATTCCCTGATTTTCACGAGCATGATAGGGTTCTAGGATCAATCATAGGATTCCTAGGCTTGCTCAAATGATTCCTCATGCTCTGAACACCAATCCCTCTAAATTTGGAGGGAGGTGCTGATTTGAGAGAGATATTCTCTTGAAGCTCGGCCTAATGGATGTTCACACAGTAATGGTAGTAGGGACCTAATTGTGAAGATGATGACAAAGTTATGGGCCTATATGCAATAAACTCGAGACCTAGGAGCCTGAATGTGACAGACAGAGATTTTAAGGATTAAAATACAAACTAGGTCATGATAGACTTCGATTAGGCCCAAATTTTGGTGCTAACCTAATTTGGACCCAAGGAATCTAATGGTGAACTTGATTTGAGTTTTGATCACATTTGATTGGGCACCTTGCATAGGAGCCTAAATTAGGGCAAATTCCCATTTGAATCTTTGTTTTAGGTCAACATGGGTTCAGATGGTCAAAGTGAAGGTACCAACCTCTTAGAATATTTTTCAGTGATTTTTAGGAGGTTTAAATTGATTTTATCCTGACCAAAACCTTTTCAATTTAAGTGGGGTTGATAATTAGGGTTTTTAGTACCGTTTTCACCCTTGAAATGAGTGAAACCCTGATTCAGTAAATGTGAACCCACTTTTTAGTATTTTATGTTCATTTGACCTTCAATTAACCCCTAGGTAATCCCGTGGTTAATCTGCATTTGTGATGTGCTGTTAAAACAATAGAATTAACCATGTTTTCTTGTTTTCTTCTTAGATCAATTTAGCATGGAATTGTGGCCCTCAAATGATCAGTTAGGAGAATTTATCATTTCAATCTGACTAATTTTTGCTAGTTAGGACCTGATGAGAACCTCATCATGAGCCATAACTAGCTCATTTTGACCTAATACAAAGGATAAAAGCTCCTACATAACTCAAGGAAAGGCTTAACTCAGAGAATTCTGAGTTTAAGGAGAAAACAAGTCATAAGGGGTAAAAATGCAATTTTACCAGTATAATCTGCATACAGGGTAATTCAGGGCCCAAACATAGGTCAAAGCAACTTAATAAGAATAAAAGTGGGAAGAAATGATCTAGCAAGGGCTACAGCAATTCCAAGAAACTAAATGATAATCTGTAACCCTAAAAAACCCACTTCAATTCACGAGATTCGAGGCAAAGTAAAAATAGAATAAACCCTCTAAAATTCATAGAAAAATAATCTCTAGGGTTTAGAACCTTCAATTTGGCCTTCAGAACCCATTTTGACCTACATTGAGAACCATGCCCAATTAATAACTTAATTTGGGTTTTCGCATAAATTGACTGGTCAAACAAGGTTTAATATAGAAATGAAATTCACCATCAGATTCCTTAGGTCCTAATTAGTCATGTATAAAAACTTGAGCCTAAGAAGAAACCTCCTTGACCAACTTTACACTTTGGTCCTCATATATTTACTTTTTGGCCCTCAACTTTTGAACCCTCGCATTTTGGCCCCTAACTCTCCTTCGTTCTTTGCGTTCAGGTCCCCCCTGCAAAACCGCGCAGGGTGAGGGGGAGAGCCTGGCAAGTAAACCGGGGGTGCCCTGCGTCGTCAGCCGTCGCAGGGACACCCGCCTGGTCGCTGTAACCCACCATACCGGCCGTGCGAACGCACGGACGGTATGGGTTTCCATCTCCGGCATCCTCCGGCGAGGGAGACACGTCGTCTCCCTCCGCCTTCCTCCCTGATTCAGTCCCTATAAATACCCCCGTCGCTCCACCGTTCTTCCCAGCTCGGATCTGACGGAGAAAACCCCCAACTTTCCTCTCCTCTCACTCCGGCAGACGCCCACCAGCTCCGGCGGTTCCTCCTCCTCCTCCTCTTCGCTCTGCCGCAATACCAGCAGCAGAGACTTCTTCCCTTGCTCTTCCCGTGCCACGCCGCACCCAGCTGGCGCCTCTCCGGCTCTCTGCTCGCCGCCGCCCCTTCCCCTGGGCATCTTCTTCTCCGGCGACAGTCGATACGACTGTCGCCTTGCTGCTTCCCCTTTCGTCTCCGTAGCTAGGTCAGAACTCCTCCCCATCTCCCCCTCTTTCTTTTCCTCACTGTCTTTTATTTGATTAAACCCTCGACCGCTCCTGTCCACCGTCACCCCCTTCGTCTCCGGCCAAACTCCGGCGAGACCCCCCCATCACCCCAGCAACCCACACGGCTCGCCGACCACCGCAGAACCTCCACCTCCTCATCCTGATCAATCCCTGCCCTTCCACCTCCCCCACATCACCCTCTGCAACCCCACCGAACAAACCCATCTTCCGACCCACAGTCCGACCTAGGGCAGCCCCTGCACGCCGCCCCACGCCTCGCCACCACCCACACGAGCTTTGCCGCACACGGCACCTTCTGATTAGGCCGAGAGGCCGTTTTGCTATGAACAGGCCACCCGACCTCCGCCGCCATTGCCGTGCAGAAGGAGCTGCTTCCGCCTGCAGCTGCAGGCGCGCCACGCCCAGATTCGACTCCCAGGCCTTGCGAGGCATTTCGACAAAGCATCAGGCTCGCAGCTGGGGCGAAGGCCTCGCGTGAAGCCGCGATCGCCCGCTGCCTTCTCCGCTGCGGGCGCTCAATTAGGGTGGGACATTTAGTCCCACCTCGGAAAAGTCTGAAGAGGCGCAGCGGTATAAGGCGCAAAAGTGCTGGAGGCTTACTGCCTCAGCACACGGGGTGAGGTCCCCTTCATCCGCCCGGTTACCCGGTCTCGTCCGTGCTCACGCCCCGCGGACCTGGCCCGACCCGACTTAGACTGACCTGCACTCCTCGCCCACCACACACGCCGGTGGGCCTGGACCCGGGAGCAACCCGTACCCGACTACCCGGCAGCTCTGGGAGAGCTTTCCCAAGAGTGGCTTCTGTGAGAGAGAGAGAGACGCGGGGGGGGGGGGGGGGGGGGGAGGGTAGAGTAGGTTTTGTCCTCTGACGTAAACTCTGAAGTGTGCAGGCACAGGTGAAGAAGAAGGACCGCGGAAGAAGAAGGAAGCTGAGGGAGACACTGTAGCAACAAGTGGTTTAAGTCGTCTGATTGGAAAATCAGACGACGTCCTGAAGGGAAAAGAAGAAAGAAGGAGAGACGACGTCCTGACAGGAAAAAGAAAAGAAGAAAGAAGGAGATCTGAAGAACAACAGAAGAAGGCGAGGCAGAGGAGAACACAAAAGAATAAGGGAAGAACTGAAAGAAGAGAAGCACGAGAAGAAGATCTGAAGAAAGGAAAAGAAGAAAGAAAGGAAAAGAGGAAGAACAGGACCGCTCTGCAAAAGAAAAAGGAAGAGCAGGAACAGCTGAAAGAAAGAAGAACATCACCACTGCAGATAAAGAAGAAGAAGATAACAGAAGATCTGAGACGAGGAGAAGCAAAGAGAAAAGAAGAAAAGACAACAAATTCTTTCTCTCTCTCTTTCTTTATTTTTGTAAAAGAAACTTGTACCCCTAGAATACAACTTGCTCCCTGAGTTCGACCTCGGGAACTCTTTTATTTTCCGAGTAAAAAATTATATATTTGAAATGATGGCAATAACTGGCTATACTACAACGCTATAACAATAAAACCCGGTTATCTCTCTTTCATTTTTGGCGCCGTTGCCGGGGAGCAACGGCTATTCTAGAGGTATACATTCCTGTTTCTTTTTAATTTCTGATAATCTCCTCTCTTTTGTGCAGAAAACTACAGGAAATCAAGAAGACAAGCAACCGCACGACAACCACTCCGAGGACAGGTAAATTTTTCCTCTCGCTATTAACCCCTAAACTCTAAAGAGGAAGAAAAGAAAAGAACAAGCAATATAGGGCTAACCTGTCTTCCATACTTAGTAACCATAAAGAGTTGCATGTTTTCAACTCATTAGTCCTGCACACTATTAAGGGTATTTAAGGGCTAACACATTCTTGCTTGAGCCCTAATTACCCAACAAAGAACTAACTGGACCAAGTAGAGCCAACATAAGATTCAACATTAGGGTTTTAGAGACACACTACTTAAATCAAGAATGGAGAAAATACAAAAGAAGTGTGCCTAAACCATTGATTGAAAATACCTATTCAAAAGAAAACCTAAAACAATTGGCTCTCTAAACACTTGAACCCTAAAAGACAAGACCTAAAAGCTCTCAAAGAAAACAAGAGGTAAAGTTGACCCCTTGGGTCAACCAACCTTAAATTAGGTCACTCTTTGCACTTAAAAGACTAAAGTTCAAGTGAAACCTTAAGCACCCTGATCTTAAAATTGGTAGACTTAAGAGGTCAAGATCCCCATTCTGGTCTACCTGGAACCGCAGTGACAAGAGAGGTCGGGTGGGGGAAACCCTGTAACCCGTGGGGACGCTCTACCGTGTAGGGGTCTTCGCGGGACTCTCCCTCTCTGGCTGCCCAGGTAATTCTCAGGTGGACGATCTTTCTGATCAAGGGGTCCATCTGCCCCGCACCTCTATAGTCACCCAACACATTTTTGGGTGTCTTGATTGGGTCCAGCACCTTCTAAACTTACCTCTTCCAACAGTGCATGTACGGAAGGAGGTCCCTAAGACCACCCTTAAGACCTCCTTTAGAAATTCGCTCTCGTCAAGGCCAAGCCTCGACGCCCGTGTTTGTGCAGCAACACCCTCACAATATTCTCTCTTCTGATTCAGAACCAAGTTCTTCTTCTTCCCCCATCATGGCTCAGCCAGTTGAGGAAGAAAATAATCTGGAACACCAGCTCCAGCGACTCAATGACCTCTTCCAAAACTTCGTGCACCCACCACAGCGTCCTATGATGCGGGACCACTACAATCCTGCTGCGGTGGCCATTGAGCCTCGAGTCAGAATCCCGACTGGAGGACCTGATTCCGAATTAAAGCCCAACATGATTCATGCTATACCTAAATTCCATGGGCTTAATTCTGAAGATCCCTTCCAGCACATCAAACAGCTAAAGCATCTGGCCCACACTTTTGGATCAGATGCGCAAAATCGGGATATTCTTCTCATGAAGATGTTCTCCTTTTCTCTTATGGACAAGGCCGCCCATTGGTATCAAACTCAGACCCGGCCGATCAACACTTGGGAAGAACTTCAATCCGAGTTTTTGAAAAAGTTTTTTCCCGTTGGTCGGACCAACGCCTTGCGCCATCAGATTACACACTTCACTCAACAATCAGGAGAACCTCTCCATGAGGCATGGGATCGTTTTCAGGATCTCATGAGAAAGTGCCCCCATCACGGAGTTCCTAAATGGGAACAAGTCCAATCTTTTTACCAGGGACTCCGTGAGGACATCCGCCTTTTCGTCAATGCAACTTGCGGAGGAAACATCATGGGTCAACATGAAGACACCGTATGGGAGATTCTCGAAAACATGTGCGAGAACTCCATCAACAATGACTCCATGGGATTATTCGACAGGACGAATACCCGCGCAGCGACGAATCTTAAGGGAGCACATGAGACGCAGGGCCTGTCCGCATCAGTCGACCTGGAATTAATGGCCAGTCGATTGGACAAGGTCTCAATCATTGAAAAGAAGGTGGATGAGCTGACTCAGCACTTGCAGCGAGCCACCTCCGCGCGTAACTCCTTTGCACAACCTCCTTCCACACAGGAGACTGTGCAAAACATCCTCCACCGATCTTCCCCTGGGATGGATCCATATCCATCCCCATCTGATTCTTGGATCGGAGGATCATCCGATCCTTTCTACACCAGCCGGGGGAACTCCATTCCCCCTTTCCCTGATTCTCAGGAGGTTCCTCAGACCTGCGAGGACCTCAACGCCATCCAGAACGACCCATTCTCCAACACTTACAATCCTGGATGGCGAAACCATCCCAATTTTCAGTGGGCGGGAAATTCCCAAACCCAAAGACCACCTTTTCAGTCCCGCCCACAGCCCTCTCGTCATTACCAGCCGCCTCAGCCTCGGCCCAACCCTACTTATCCATCAGGGCCAAATCAGGATCAAATGTCCTTAATCCTTCAGACTCTGGCTGACATTCAAAAAACGAATGCGGCTATTCAAAAACAGCACAAGGACGAGCTTACAGAAGTTAAAACTCAACTGGCCCAGTTGGCAAATTCTCGCCAGCCAGGCACACTCCCTTCCCAACCTCTTCCTAACCCAAATAACGTGCCAACCCAGAAGCGCGTTATGAATCCAAATTTAGGCCATGCTCAATGGATTTATTAGGCCCCTACTGCTCCATCTCCAGACGAGATGGAAGCCTCAACTTCTTATGCGGGATTTCAGCAGCAGCCACACCTCTTACCAAACCCAAACCAAAATCAGGCCGGATTAAATTCTGTAACAACACGTAGTGGTAAAACAACTCAAGACCCGCATTATCCAAACCACTCCAAGCCTGATAACCATGACCCTAGGATAGTTATCCAAGATACCGCTGTTCTGGATCCACAACCTGGACCTATCCTAGAAGAACCAACCAAGATCCCGTTTCCCGAGGCCCTGACCAAGGGAAAGAAGACCACCAAACCCGTGGCCCCTGAGGAGGACCTGGTCAAGCTCTTTGAGCAGGTCCACATAAACATCCCCTTGATGGATGCAATCCGCCACGTACCAACTTACGCACGATTTCTAAAGAATATATGTACACCCCAGCGTAAGCCGCGAACCAAGGGAGGGAGCCCAATTGTTCTGTCAGAGCAAGCCAGCTCTGTAATCCTTAGTAGACTCCCACCCAAGGCAAAAGATCCTGGGACTCCCCTGATTTCCTGTAAGATAGGTGGTACCCAATTTGATAGAGCATTGTTAGACTTGGGTGCATCCATAAACCTGATACCCACATCCTTACTTGACCATCTAGAAGAATCTGAGCTAAAACCAACCGAGGTGACATTACAATTAGCAGATCGATCTATAAAGTCACCAAAAGGGATTCTCGAGGATGTTATCGTAAGAGTGCGGGATTTCTATTTTCCAGTGGACTTTATAGTCTTAGATATGGATGCACCTGAGAACCCTAGGGATACACCAATCATTCTAGGGAGACCTTTCTTGGCTACTGCTAGAGCCAACATCAGCTGTGAGGAGGGCCAAATAGAGCTTAAGTTTGGAGATCAAACACTGAAAATTGATATATTTAAGGCCCAACAAGGAATTAATTGCGGCGTCATCGAACAAATTTGTGACATCAAGACTTTGGTTGATGAATCACACCTCCAGAATGACTCGATTATGCCTCATCAACCACAGAAGGATCTTGACCCGCAAACAGAGGAGTCGAATCCAGATATGAACAACCCAGTAACTCCTACCCTTGAACCTCACATCTATACTGAACCACCCGCTGCTGCTGAAAACCCCATCCTCGAACTGAAACCCCTTCCTGCTCACTTGAAATACGTCTTTTTGGGTTCTAATCAGACCCTTCCTGTGATTATCAATTCCAACCTCAGTCCTGAACAGGAATCCCGTCTGATTGTTGTCCTCCAGCAACATCGCAGAGCCATCGGATGGACTCTCGATGATTTGACTGGAATAAGTCCCTCTTATTGTACTCATCATATCTATTCAGAAGAGGGCACACGACCTTCTCGTGAAATGCAGAGACGCTTAAACCCCAATCTGCAGGAGGTCGTGAAAAAGGAGATCATCAAGTGGTTAGATGCCGGGATCATCTACCCGATCTCCGATAGTCGTTGGGTGAGCCCAATTCAGGTCGTGCCCAAGAAGGCAGGACTCACCACTATAATGACTGAGACCGAAGAAATCATTCCTACCCGATTAGCCAACTCATGGAGAGTCTGTATAGATTACCGCCGACTAAATTCCTCCACGAAGAAGGATCATTTCCCACTACCCTTCATTGATCAAATTCTCGAAAAACTTGCGGGAAATAGGCTCTTCTGCTTTCTTGACGGGTACTCCGGTTATAACCAGGTGGCAATCCATCCTGAGGACCAAGAAAAGACCACGTTCACCTGCCCTTTCGGAACATACGCTTTCCGAAGGATGCCTTTCGGTCTTTGCAATGCACCTGCTACTTTTCAGCGATGCATGCTTGCCATATTCTCAGATATGGTAGGTGATTATCTGGAAGTCTTCATGGATGACTTTTCAGTTTTCGGAGCATCATTCGACGATTGCCTCCAACACTTGGTCCAGATACTCAGGCGGTGCATCGATGTGAATTTGGTTCTTTCCTGGGAAAAGAGCCATTTCATGGTGCCTGAGGGAATTGTCCTGGGACACTCAATTTCAGAGAAAGGTATCCAAGTGGATCGAGCTAAGGTTAATCTGATTTCTCACCTTCCTATGCCTAGCTCGATCAGGGACATCCGTTCCTTTTTAGGGCATGTCGGTTTTTATCGACGATTTATCCCTGATTTTTCAAAAATCGCGCGCCCCCTGACCACTCTTCTCTCCAAGGATGTTCCTTTCGAAATTTCCAAGGAATGCACTCAAGCATTTGAAATCCTTTTGAAATCCTGCGTGACCGAGTCACCCAAGCCCCGATCCTACAGTCCCCTGATTGGTCTCAACCCTTTGAGATCATGTGCGATGCATCCGACTTCGCTGTAGGAGCAGTTTTGGGGCAGAAAATTGACAGGAAACCTGTGGCCATTTACTACGTCAGCAAAACACTCGATGAGGCTCAGCGTAACTATACGGTTACTGAGAAAGAGCTGCTAGCTGTAGTATTTGCCCTAGAAAAGTTCAGATCGTACCTTCTGGGTTCCCGTGTCGTCATATACTCGGATCACACAGCTGTGAGGCATCTCCTTGCAAAGAAGGACGCGAAACCTCGATTAATCCGATGGATCTTGCTGTTGCAAGAATTTGACCTTGAGATTCGCGACAAAGCGGGAAAGCAAAATGTGGTAGCTGATCACTTGTCCCGTCTTCCTTCTGAAATAATTGACCCTTCCGGACCCATCACTGAGCATTTTCCCGATGAGCACCTGCTGACTATTGGTACTAGCCTTCCATGGTTTGCTAATGTAGTAAATTACTTGGCATCTCATCAGATCCCGTCCGATTGGCCGAAGGCCAAGAAAGACAAATTACGCTCCGATGCCAAGTATTACATTTGGGAAGACCCGTACCTCGTCCGCATAGGTGCCGATCAGATCATCCAGAGATGTGTCCCGGAAGGGGAATTCAACAATATCCTCTCTTTCTGCCATGACCAGGCATGCGGTGGCCATTTCGCCGGGCATAAAACCGCATCAAAAGTCCTCCAGTGCGGCTTTTACTGGCCCACACTATTCAAAGACGCATACAATCACTGCAAGGCATGCAGTCGTTGCCAGACTTTGGGCAACATGAGCCATCGCGACATGATGCCTATGCAACCGATTCTAGTATGCGAAATCTTTGATGTTTGGGGGATTGATTTTATGGGCCCCTTTCCTGTTTCGGATGGTTTCGAATACATTCTGTTGGCTGTGGACTACGTGTCCAAATGGATCAAAGCCATACCGACCCGAACCTGTGATCACAAAATCATTCTCAAATTCATTCATTAACACATTTTCTCAAGGTTCAGGATTCCTCGTGCAATAATCTCTGATGGGGGGACCCATTTCACAAATGCTCAGTTTAGGTCACTGATGACCAAATACGGGGTGTCTCACCGAATCTCTACTCCTTACCACCCCCAAACTAATGGTCTACCTGAGCTGTCTAATCGGGAGATCAAGAAAATCCTGCAAGTCACTGTTCGACCTGACAGGAAGGACTGGCCGTCCCGACTTCCGGAAGCATTGTGGGCCTATAGGACCGCCCACAAGACCCAATTGAGCATGTCTCCCTTTAGACTGGTGTACGGAAAGGCATGCCACCTTCCCGTAGAACTGGAGCATAAAGCCTATTGGGCAGTACGGAACTGTAATCTAGATCTTTCCAAGGGTGGGACCCACAGAAAACTCCAAATCAGCGAGATCGATGAATTACGCCTAGACGCGTACGAGAACTCGCAAATCTACAAGGAGCGGGTTAAAGCCTTCCACGACAAACACATCTCGAGAAAGATCTTTCATCCTGGTCAAAAGGTCCTACTCTTTGATGCCCGACTAAAACTCTTCCTAGGAAAACTGAGATCCAAGTGGGTCGGACCATATTTGGTCCGACAGGTTTTTGGAAATGGAGCAATCGAAATCAGTCCACTCAGCTACGATTCTGAACCTTTCATCGTGAACGGTCAGAGACTCAAGCCGTTCATTGATGTAACTTCTACTGATTTGGCTGAAGCATCTTATATCCTCCTTTCCCCTTGAGCTTATTGCGCCCAGCCGATGGCGTAAAACTCAGCGCTTAACGGGAGGCAGCCCGTCATTCTCTTTGAAAACCTGAAACTTGTTCTGACACCTTTTTGCACTTGAAGTTCACACTTTAAGACAGCCGACTCCACCTCAGGTGCTTGCATCTAAGATTAGAAATCGTCCGCAACAGTCACCCCGACCCATTCACTCATCCAAATTTCTGTCTTAAGAAATGAACTAAGTTAAATAAAAACCCCCTAGGTTACAATGAGGACATTGCAAATCTTAGGCATGGGGGGGGTATGAAAGTGCAAAACTTGTAAGAAAAGGTTTCAAACAAAAAAAAAAATTCACATATGCCAAAAACACCATAAAAATTAAAAAAAAATTTTCGAAAAAGAATAAAAGGAGAAGGAAATTTTGTGAAGGAGAAAAGAAACAAAATGAAAAAGGAGCACAAAATTATGAGAAAAGGTGATAGTCATTAGTAAGGAACTAAGGAATTAACCTAAGTTCTAGACCTCATTCAAGAAAATAACTGAAAAGTGCATAATGAGATTAGTAAGAATGCAAACCTTAGGCATTCTTGAATAGACTCTTAGTACCCATTAAGATCTGGACACTCCTCAAGAGGTTGAGGAAAATGAAAAGCTGAAGTATTAGGTCTAAGGCTTAGGGAGTATTTGGCCTCGTTAACTAATTTTTGGTTTACGGGACTCAGTAACCTAAGCACCCTAACCTCACACACAGCCTGGTTCAGTAAGCGTAAAATTCAGAATCACGCAGAAGCGTCGCAAAATTCTGAAAAGAACACCTAGAATAGGAGCGGCCGATCAACACAAGTTGATTTGGACGAGTTCCCAGCACGGAGAGGCGGGAAATCCCCTCGAAGATGCGTAAAAAAATATCATCTCCTCGGTGCTTGTCTCTTAGGATATTTACATATCCTACTGGGGGCATGTAAGCACTCTGCTGGTTCAGATTCCATGGATGGCATTATCTCGAAGTGTCAATTGCCAGGGTCTGGATTCGGCCACGGAACACCATGGATGGGATTATCTCGAAATCTCAATAGCCAGGGTTCCGGGGGTTGTCATGGGCGGTGCTATCTCGAAGCATCGATCGCCAGGAACCCTTGAGGATTGATGATGGGAGCAAGGAATCTGATACAGACCGTGTTGAAAAGCCAATCCTAGGCTAGAACTAAAAAGAAAAAGAGAGAGAAAACTCTCCAAACAGAAAAACTTTCTATCTCTCTCTTACAAAACGCACTGCGAACTGAGCCAGGGCTAAAATCATTTCAAGCACGGGTGCTTTAACCACAAAGTCCAATAAACCTTAGGTTAATTCTTGTGGACCTTAAAAACCTTTGCTAAAGACTGAGGCTAAGGCTAGACAGATTTGGATCTTGATTGGTACTAGAGTACCTTTTAGGCCTATGGTCAGCATTTTAACCTAATCTATGCTCAAATAAAAAAGGCACTTATCTAAAACTATTAAAAACTTCATGGTCTAGAACAAGGGTTGAAACCTTAAGTTTTTGCTAAGGGACTAGCAAAAGCTAGGCATGGGGGTATGATGAGAACCTCATCATGAGCCATAACTAGCTCATTTTGACCTAATACAAAGGATAAAAGCTCCTACATAACTCAAGGAAAGGCTTAACTCAGAGAATTCTGAGTTTAAGGAGAAAACAAGTCATAAGGGGTAAAAATGCAATTTTACCAGTATAATCTGCATACAGGATAATTCAGGGCCCAAACATAGGTCAAAGCAACTTAATAAAAATAAAAGTGGGATGAGATGATCTAGCAAGGGCTACAGCAATTCCAAGAAACTAAATGATAATCTGTAACCCTAAAACAACCCACTTCAATTCACGAGGTTCGAGGTAAAGTAAAAATAGAATAAACCCTCTAAAATTCATAGAAAAATAATCTCTAGGATTTAAAACCTTCAATTTGGCCTTCAGAACCCATTTTGACCTACATTGAGAACCATGCCCAATTAATAACTTAATTTGGGTTTTCGCATAAATTGACCGGTGAAAAAAGGTTTAATATAGAAATGAAATTCACCATCAGATTCCTTAGGTCCTAATTAGTCATGTATAAAAACTTGAGCCTAAGAAGAAACCTCCTTGACCAACTTTACACTTTGGTCCTCATATATTTACTTTTTGGCCCTCAACTTTTGAACCCTCTCATTTTGGCCCCTAACTCTCCTTCGTTCTTTGCGTTCAGGTCCCCCCTGCAAAACCTACCAGCACCATGCTCCGGCGACCTTGCGCGGAGCATGGCGCTGCGCAGGGTGAGGGGGAGAGCCTGGCAAGTAAACCGGGGGTGCCCTGCGTCGTCAGCCGTCGCAGGGACACCCCCCTGGTCGCTGTAACCCACCATACCGGCCATGCGAACGCACGGACGGTATGGGTTTCCATCTCCGGCGTCCTCCGGCGAGGGAGACACGTCGTCTCCCTCTGCCTTCCTCCCTGATTCGGTCCCTATAAATACCCCCGTCGCTCCACCGTTCTTCCCAGCTCGGATCTGACGGAGAAAACCCCCAACTTTCCTCTCCTCTCACTCCGGCAGACGCCCACCAGCTCCGGCGGTTCCTCCTCCTCCTCCTCTTCGCTCTGCCGCAATACCAGCAGCAGAGACTTCTTCCCCTGCTCTTCCCGCGCCACGCCGCACCCAGCTGGCGCCTCTCCGGCTCTCTGCTCGCCGCCGCCCCTTCCCCTGGGCATCTTCTTCTCCGGCGACAGTCGATACGACTGTCGCCCTGCTCCGGCCCCTTTCGTCTCCGTAGCTAGGTCAGAACTCCTCCCCATCTCCCCCTCTTTCTTTTCCTCACTGTCTTTTATTTGATTAAACCCTCGACCGCTCCTGTTCACCCTCACCTTCTCCGCCTCCGGCCATCCTCCGGCGAGCCGCTCCCATCACCCCAGCAACCCACACGGCTCGCCGACCACCGCAGAACCTCCGCCTCCTCACCCTGATCAACCCACGCCCTTCCACTTCCCCCACATCACCCTCTGCAACCCCACCGAACAAACCCATCTTCCGACCCACAGTCCGACCTAGGGCAGCCCTTGCACGCCGCCCCATGCCTCGCCACCACCCACACGAGCTTCGCCGCACTCTGGTGAAGCTCCCGGCACCTTCTGATTAGGCCGAGAGGCTGTTTTGCTGTGAACAGGTCACCCGACCTCCGCCGCCATTGCCGTGCAGAAGGAGCTGCTTCCGCCTGCAGCTGCAGGCGCGCCACGCCCAGATTCGACTCCCAGGCCTTGCGAGGCATTTCGACAAAGCATCAGGCTCGCAGCTGGGGCGAAGGCCTCGCGTGAAGCCGCGATCGCCCGCTGCTTTCTCCGCTGCGGGTGCTCAATTGGGGTGGGACATTTAGTCCCACCTCGGAAAACTCTGAAGAGGCGCAGCGGTATAAAGCGAAAAAGTGCTGGAGGCTTACTGCCTCAGCACACGGGGTGAGGTCCCCTTCACCCGCCCGGTTACCCGGTCTCGTCCGCGCTCACGCCCCGCGGACCTGACCCGACCCGACTTAGACTGACCTGCACTCCTCGCCCACCACGCACGCCGGTGGGCCTGGACCCGGGCGCTACCCGTACCCGGCTACCCGGCAGCTCTGGGAGAGCTATCCTATGAGTGGTTTCTGTGAGAGAGAGACGGAGGGGCGGGGGGTAGAGTAGGTTTTGCCCTCTGACGTAAACTCTGAAGTGTGCAGGCACAGGTGAAGAAGAAGGACCGCGGAAGAAGAAGGAAGCTGAGGGAGACACTGTAGCAACAAGCGGTTTAAGTCGTCTGATTGGAAAATCAGACGACGTCCTGAAGGGAAAAGAAGAAAGAAGGAGAGACGACGTCCTGACAGGAAAAAGAAAAGAAGAAAGAAGGAGATCTGAAGAACAACAGAAGAAGGCGAGGCAGAGGAGAACACAAAAGAACAAGGGAAGAACTGAAAGAAGAAGAGCACGAGAAGAAGATCTGAAGAAAGGAAAAGAAGAAAGAAAGGAAAAGAAGAAGAACAGGACCGCTCTGCAGAAGAAAAAGGAAGAGCAGGAACAACTGAAAGAAGAAGAAGATAACAGAAGATCTGAGACGAGGAGAAGCAAAGAGAAA
Source organism: Thalassia testudinum (assembly GCA_037157565.1). Classification (NCBI taxonomy): domain Eukaryota; kingdom Viridiplantae; phylum Streptophyta; class Magnoliopsida; order Alismatales; family Hydrocharitaceae; genus Thalassia; species Thalassia testudinum. The sequence goes on along the minus strand of JAZHRO010000058.1, from coordinate 8,035,980 downwards.
AGAAGAAAAGACAACAAATTCTTTCTCTCTCTTTCTTTATTTTTGTAAAAGAAACTTGTACCCCTAGAATACAACTTGCTCCCTGAGTTCGACCTCGGGAACTCTTTTATTTTCCGAGTAAAAAAATTTATATATTTGAAATGATGGCAATAACTGGCTATACTACAACGCTATAACAATAAAACCCGGTTATCTCTCGAAGCCAGCGTTTCACGAGCCAACTGATCCAGGGCCTTTACATGGGACCCAAGCAGGGACCTTTGATCCCAGCTATCCTGATTCCACACACTTATTCTCATCATCATCTGGATGTGAGGATGTGTCATCTATCCAAGGAAACAATAGAAATCCTTTCTCAAACACTTATAATCCTGGTTGGAGAAACTACCCGAATTTTTCTTGGAAAAGCCAAGGTCAAGGAAACCAACAAATTGCACAACCTGGACCCTATCAGATAAACCCTATCTTACCTAACACTTATAACTAGGGTCAAACTTATCAACACTTTCCCCCTAACTAGACTAGCCAAACTAAATTGTCTATATTGAATCAGAACTAGCAACTAATGGACACAAATACTTCCATGTTGCAAGCTATGCAACAGTTGACCCAGTCCATTAGGGATCTGAAGAACCAGATAGGGCCTAAGCCTACTGATAGACCTATTGGTGCCCTCCCTTCCTAACCCATTCCGAACCCTAGAAACATACCTAATCAGGGACACAATCCTCAAGGGTTCAACCAAGCTCATATGATTCAGCAAGCTCCTGTGACTCCCCTTGGCTTTTATTCACCTCAAGTTCCACATCGTTCTGCACCAATCGTTCCTACTCCTCCTACTGAAGGGTATCAATACCCACCTACCACTACTAATTCCATCACCTTGAGAAGTGGCAAGACCACTCAAAACCCTATGCACCAAAATCAAACAACCTAAGATCATGTTAAGCCAACTCTAATTAATACACCTGAGGTTGAGGATGAGATCTAGGCTTATGATTTTGAGGACCCAAAGATACAAATCCCTTTCCTTGAGGCCCTGAATAGGCCTAGGAAAAACAAGATTGAGCCTAAAAATGAGACTTGGTTGGATATGTTCAAACAAGTACAGACTAATATCCCACTTTTGGAAGCTATTGAATGCATCCCAGCTGCTCAAGGCGAAATTGTCGTTGTTTAGAAAATGCATCATAGTATCATTGACAAAATCGCATAAAATTTAAATTTATAAAGGTTGAAGTCAATTTGGAGTCTGAGGTCATTCGCAGGGAGTAAAGGTGGCAATTTAATTCACTAATCACAATTCACTTTAGAAAGATATGAAAATATAATGAAAACTTTACTCAAAATAATATATCAATGAAATCAAGTATGAGAATGCAAAAAGATTAGGTTAAAATAATGATTTGAATCACCAAATTAACCCTTAAGTTTAATCTCACAATTAATTCAAATAAATGAATAGTACTCTCAACCACTTATCACAGTTAGCACCACTTAAATGCCAGATCAGATGAAAATAGAAGACCTCAGACGCCTTAATCAACAGTAGCTCACAAGGCACAAGGGCCTCGCACAAAGCCTCATAGAAGAGATATAGCAACAGTACCCAACAGAGGCACAAGGGCCTCCCACAAAGCCGACAAAGGCTAAGTGTAGAGAGAGGGAGAGGGCACGGATCCCAAGGTATAGCAAAACCCACCCCCTATCTCTGATTCTCTTTCTCTTCCTTCAACTCAAACCCAGGTGAACAGTATTGGGTTATTGGGTAAACGGTCAAGGGTTCAGACCCGTCGGTGTGCAGGTGGGCGACAAGTGTGCAGTGTATAAGAGGGACCTGACCTCTCTATTCTTGTGCGAACAATTGAAGGCACAAAAGCACTTTATGCACAGTTGAAACATCCTCAATCCACGATGTGGGACTAATGTCTCACGTCTTCTCTTCGCGCAGGCTACAGCCAATGTTGCCTCTGATTAAGGTGGAAGAAGACCCCTGCAGCTTTAATTAAGGGCCTGGGAAGACTCCTGGGGATGGTCCGCAACGCCTGGGGGTGGTAGTGCTGAAGAATATGATCAGAGAACTGTAGCAAAAGTCGAAGAAGATGGTCACAGTGGTGGAGCTCCGGTGAAGACCTGAAGCACAAAGTACAACCTTTTGACCTTGTCAAAACAATTTAGAAGCTTCACCTCAGGGTGGTGAGTGTGTTGGTGGGTGTTGCGCGTGGTGAGGAGGCACGTGGAGGGCAAACGTAGTCGGAGATGGAGTGCGGTGGAGGTGGAGTTCGGTGGAGGTTTTGGTGGTCTAAATCCCTCAATTTCTTGAGGGGGTTTGGTGAGCGTGGAGTGACGAAGGTTTTGGGAGTGTTGGTGGAGCGATTGGTGGTCTGTGGAGGGCGTGCGTGCTCACCCGAGTACGGCCAGAGTTGGGGAAGGTGACGGTGGGGCAGGTGTATTTGCGTGCGAACCTAAAGTCTAAGGGTATGAATAGAGTCAGGGAAAGAAGAGGAGTCGAAGAGGGGTAGTTGCGGATGGAGAGAGGGTGAAGGTGATGCTGGCAATGATTGACCGACACTGGAGACGAAGAAGCTCCAAAGATGAGGACGGCGATAAGGAAGGTGCCGGAGAGCTCCTCGTAGGTATGGTGAGGTGTGGAAGGAAGGGATGAAGCTTTTCCTGCTTCCTATTGTATGTGGCAGCAGGCGAGGAAGCCAGAGGGAGGAGGTCACCGAAACGAGCTTTGCAGTAGGCCAGAGATAGAAGAAGATTTCTAGGCCAAAAACTCGCTAAGGGGCAAGGCCTTACGAGGGGCTCCTTTTAGAGTTCCAAGGGCGGCTTCCAAGCTTGGGAAGAAGCTTGAGAAGCTCAGGTTTTCGGGGAAGATCTCTAAAATCGTGGAGTTCGCATGAGCTCTACAGTCCAAATTAGGGCCCAAGATGTTCAATTGATTGGGAAAGTCCTTAGGATTAATCCCTTCAATTTTGGAGAGATTTGATCGAGAAATCAGGGAGAAATCCCAGATTGAAGGTTGCAAGCTTTGGGTTCACACTGATAATGGCGATAGGGACTATTTTGAAGAAAATGATGAAAAGTTAGGGAGCTAAATGTAATGATTTCGAAACCTAAGGGGTTAAATGTAGGAAATAGAGTTTTGAAAGGCTAAATTGCAAAGTAGGTCAAGACGGGCTCTGATTGGGTCCAAATTTTGGTAGAAATCTATTTTGGAACTAAAGAAACTAATGGTGAAGTCATATTTCAGTTTTGACCAAGTTTGATTGGGTAATTTACATAAAAATCCAAATTAGGGCAAACTATCGTCTAACACTCTGTTCAAGGTCAAAATAGGTTCAGATGGTTAAAACAAAAGATATCAAACCTCTTAAGATATTTTTATATGAATTTTAGGAGGTTTAGATGAATTTTATCCTGACTGGAACCTCTTTAATTTAAGCAGATCTGAAATTAGGGTTTTGTGTTATGATTCGGTTCTCGAAATGTGTGAAACCCCGTTTCTGTCTACATGGACCCCCTTGTTAGACTTTAATGCTCATTTGACCTTCAATTTACCCCTGAAAAATCCTTTATTTATTCTATGTTCATGATATGTTGTTAAAATTGTAGAATTAACCTTGATTCCTTATTTTCTTCTCAAATCAGAATATTATGACATTTCCTTAGATGATTATGTAGGAGCATTTATCCATCAATCCTGACTAAAAGTGGCTAGTTAGGACCTATGATGGTGTTCCCATCACCAGCTTGTGCCAAAATTTTAAAGGAATTAACCATAACTAAGCGCAAGCCGAAATCAAGTAATCATGAGAAGGTAATCCTTTCTGAATAAGCTAGCTCTATTCTCTTAAAGGATTTATCTGTCAAGAAGAGTGACCCCGAGGCCCCCTTGATTTCTTGTAAAATTAATGATCTAGACTTTGATAGAACTTTAATTGATTTGGGGGCTTCCATCAACCTGATGCCCACTAAAATTTGTGAGATAATTGGATTCGAAGACTTGGAACATACTAAAATACAAATCCAGTTGGCCGACCAATCTGTGAGATGTCCATGTGTGATTTTAAGGGATGTAATTGTTAGAATTGATAGTTTCTACTATCTCGTGGATTTCATTATCCTTAATCTTGACATTCCTAAGGATTTGAGGTGGGCCCCGATTATCCTCAGAAGACCATGCTTAGCAACTGCGAAGGCCTTGATTGATTACAAAAATGGGAATATACAAATAGCCTTTAGGGATGAAAGGATGAAATTAAAACTTTTTAAGGCTATTGAGAACTCTAATGAAAGTTGTGGGCTTATTGAAGAACTTAAGTAGGTTAAGGGTTTGATTCAAAATGCCTCTGAGACAGACTTAGAATCTGAGGAATATACAGATGAATTTGAATATGAGACATTTCCTTTTAAGGATCAAGTTCCTGATAACTCTAAAATGGAAAGCTTTATATTTGATCTTAAGACAAAATCTAAGGAAGATGAGCATAAATGTAATTATGAGATTTTTCTTTTTGTTAAGGAGATTTCTGATAAGTCTGAAATGAAAGGATTCACATTTGATTTTGAGAGAAATTTCTTACTTAAAGGTGAAGTTTAGAGATTTCAAATTGAACTTGATGAACCTTCGATGACTAGCTTCACCTTTACATCAAATTTGGATGATCCTGAATTTGAATCATTTTCTATGGAATTTGATTGCATATCTGATGTAACCAAGTTTGATTTTAGCATTGAAGATTTTAAACTTGGCCTTTAAGAAAGAAAGAAAGGAGGTGGTGAAACTAAGAGAAAATTATTTGGGAAATGATACCAAGGAGCTCACGGTGCCTCTACTCTTAAATCTTCCTACCTTCTATAAGGACCCTTATGACTTAAGCAACCTTGATTTATGTAAACCCAAGATAACCCAAAATCTGCACCCTAACTTCAAATCTCATTTCGATTAGGCTCAAAACTTCATGAATCACCTATCTTTTGTACTTAGGTTACCTACCTTCAGTCCCAATGCACCTCATGTCCTTAACATTAAATGTCACTAGATACAGTTTCTTCTGATTTATCTATCTTGTACTCAACCTTTTGGCATGGGGTTGCATCACCAACTAGTCTACATTTGTAGACATCTGATTGTGAGCTTCCTTGATTTATTTGTGATTCCACTCTTGACCCTCTCCTCTTTATTAATTGATTCATCTTTTTAGGGGTTTAGGTCTAGCTGTAGACCTAAAATTCAGCACATGTTGGGAGGCAACCCAATGTTTGTTGATAATCATGTTATTTGTTTTGAAATTTTCATTCAAGTATGGAGATGATCGAGTCTTGACTTCTTTAGAACTCTTGAGTTTCAAGTAACATCTATTCTTCTTGTACATTCTTTGCATGCATTGAGGACATTGCATGAAATAGGCGTGGGGGGTTGATAATATTTTTTAGAGTCATTCTTATTTATTTCCAAAATTATAAGTTTTTAGTGGTTTTTCTTGAATTAGTTGTGTTATCAAAAAGTAGTATGTGTTTTTGAAAAAAAAATCATTTATACATAGCATTTATACATATTGTATTTGTGTATTTATTCAAAACGATTTTTATCAAAGAGGTTTTATTTAAGATTTTCTTCTTGAATTGTCTTAGTTTAAAATCTAGTACATTTATTTCACTTGCACGTAGACTTTGTAATGGATCCTTTATGAAAACCATTAGACATTTTTAGTTTGTCGAGGAGAAGCATTGCTTCTTTTCCTGAATCCTTGGACAGTTAGTTAGGGAGTCAGGCAAACTATCTTTTATTAGATCCACCAAACATTAATTTGTGAGGTGAGAATAGAGTGTCTACTGGTGCTTTAAGTCTAGTGTGAGGACTCTTAAGTTCTGAATAATTGCATGATAATACCTAAGAATTAGGCATAGTTTTCGCTCTTAGTTCCTGCATGCGAACATTGTGTGTAAATTTTTAAGAGCCACCAAATAAGGCAGATACACAAAGATTGAGTTCTAATAAAACTAGGACTAAGGTGGATGGTTAGATTGTCCTTTACGGAATCCTCGACCGAAGGAGGGTATTAATGTCAAGGCCAAGAAATATGCCATCCTGTCCATTCATTTCTTAGTGCCTATAGTAGGCACTTCTACCAAATAAGCCACTCGATATCCTCTTGAACATTACCAATCCCCCATAATGCCTCGTGAATAAAAATTTGTATGTGTTGTGTTGTGTTGTATTAATAGATATACGAAAAATAGAGAGAAAAAAATATATATATATGAAAAAAAGAAAAAAAAAGAAAAAAGGGGCACAAGAGGAAAAAGTTTGAAAAAAAATGGTGTAAAAAAAGGTTTTGAGTACATAGTTGTGTTTATTTCATTACATTGAAGCAATAATACCCTTTGTGATCCACAAAATATGGCCCTGACCTACTTTTTCTATATTTCTGATCACCTAAATACGAGTAAAGGAATTCTAATTTAGTTATAGGGTTATCAGAACTTTAATTTAGGTGTTAATCTCATGTAAAGCCACCAAATATTGAGTGCATTTACAAAATCTGGTGAGATTGTGAGCTCAAAAAAAAAAAAAAGAAAGCAAAAAGAAAGAAAAGAGAAGAAAAAGAAAAGAAAAGAAAAAGAGTGAGTGCAAAGGAACTAAAAGAGAGCACAATTTTGAGCCTCTCTAGGCTGATTTATTTGATAATCTAGAGATCTGGAGTCTATAGCACTGGGCTATATGTAGCACCAGATGAGTGTGAGCCACCAAATATGAAACCATTTGACTCAGATATCTTCTACCTAAGACAAAAAGCTGGGTAGAAATTTCAATTTATTTGTATCCCTGAGGGAACTTTGCCTATCTCAATAGAATTTTTACCGAGGGTCAAGTACAAACTTTAAATATAGGTTGGCTTTTCACTTGGATCCGTTACTTAGACTACTATCACATCATTTTCACATTTGTTTGTATCTTTAAATTTTTGAAAGAAGATAAGAAGAAATCTTTTTTCATACCCTTGATAAAAAGGAATAAGCAGACCTTTGGGGGTCGAGTTGTAATTAGCATGGATTATACATTTTGCATTCATTTTTCATTCTTGCATTTGCTCGAGGACTAGGAAAAGATAGGAATATTAAATCCAAGCACTAGAATATCCTTTCATATTCTCTCCTCTCACCAAACTAGGAAATCCTATTTTTGGAAAACCACCAACCTATCCTAGCCTTACAATCTAGATCCTAAGGTCCTTATTTAACCAATCCTAAGATGAAATCTAAGCCATCCAAATTAGTGATCCTAGGCACTCTAAATCAACCAATAGGAAGACACCTAGATTCCTATAAAAGAACGTAGCCTTCGACCCTTAGAACCTAATTAGCCTTAACTTATAATTAGCCTCAGGCCACCACCTAGAACTGGTTCTCCTTCTCTTGGAGTTCGTGGATGCACCTTCTAATGTGTATACATCTAATTAACCTAAAATGTCTATTAATGCATGTTCTTAGTGTCACATTAGCACCATACATTATAAATAGTGCATAACATGCATAATCATGCATTTAGATCAAGTTGTATAAATTGTATAGTAATTGTCTCCTTTTTATGGTCAAAAACAGGGAAACTTTTTATCAGGTCTCGGATCGAAGATCCAACCATATGAATCTAAACAGGGTGACAATTGGAGTTCAACGACTCCAAGATCGCCTTAATCGGACATCCGTTGCACCAAATAGAGATCGAGGAACCTTAAAGAGCAAAGGCCAAGATGGTGTTAATCTGCACCTCAAATGACAAATCCGACCACACGGATGGGTTCGGATCGACGATCGCAGCTTAACGGCATGAAAATCGATCCAATCCGACACCGGTGGCACCATCTACATCACTTAGAGGATGGACGGCCTAGATGGAGCCATGTGGCTCCATCATAGTCGCCCAACATCGGCCGCAGCCCTCCTTCTTCACCCGCTCATTTGATCTCGACCGTTGGATGCTCATCCAACGGCTGCAGAGCCGCGTGCACAAAAGCGTCTGCTTTCCTAAAGAGGAAGCGTAGCGCAGCGGTTGAGCGCCCCTTCGCGAGCGAAGGGCGCGCATTCGAGCCACGCTGCACTTCAAATTTAGAAGAGGCGTGGAGTGGGTGTGCGATTAGACCCGCACGATGAAGATCGAGCAACGGGGAGCGAGCGATAGCGCCCATGTGCAATCAGATGCATGATGCTTATGCGTGATCTCACGTGGGCGCATGGTGCGAGCGTAGCTACTCTTAGCAGTCCGATCTCTTGATCGAACGGCTGTGAGTGTGCGAACATGCACAGGCGTTTTAGGCGAAGAAGAAGAGCAGGCGAGCACACACGTCGTCCACGACGGACCTTTAGTGACGTTTAAGTCCGTCACTAAAGGTCCCATATTAATGTTTTTGAAATTAAAATGTCCAAAATGCCCCCACTCCTTACAACTATAAAATGAGACCCCCTCCATACGGATTTCTCATCCCTTCCTTCTCTTCTCTTCCTCTCCAAAGCTTAAGAGAAGCTTGTCCCACACTCGGGATGCGCCTCAAGAGCTAAAATCAATTTCTCGCCCCCATTCCGGAAGCGGATCCCACGACGACGATGTTGTGCTGCCTCATTTCCGTTCCTCCTGCTTCGACCTCCTTCTTCCTGCTCCATTCCTTGTCTTCCAGGCGTTGTCTCATCCGGCTCGTCCTCCAAGCGATCATCAAGGAGGATAACTTCTCTCTCCCATTCCTTTTTCCTGCTTTCTAGAGTAGAATTTTCCTGCTTTTTAGTTGTAATAATTTCTCGCTTTCTAGTGTAACCTTTTCTTGCTTTCTTAGTTGTAAAAAATTTTGCAACATCAAGTGAATGTTTTCTCGCTCTCTCTCTCTTATTGTCTATATTTATTCCATTTCATTGTGATTATTCCTCTCTTTAAACAAAAACACAAAAAATATAATTACGAATTTTGATCGACATAGCCTCTTTGAGTTCGACCTGGGATTTCTTTTTCGGTATAAATTTTATTTGTTGAACCTGAGTTCTTCGCTACTCGAACTACAATGATAGGTTTTCAAAACCAACTCCGATAGCGTAGTCTTTCAACGTTCAACATTTTGGCATTATTGCCGGGGAGGCAACAATTTTCCGATCTTCTTTTCGCATTTCACGCACTTTGTTGTCTTCTAACTTGCTTTCTCTTGTGTCTATTGTTTTGCAGATACCTCTATCAGGGAATCGTCAAGCGGTAGATCAGAGTAAAGTGTAGTTGAAAATGACTGTAAGTGCTCCCCATTCTTCCCCCTCCATTGATTTCATTTCATCACATTAAATTCAAATTCCAATTAACCTAGGTATTTGCATAAATCCTAGGATTAGTTTGGTTGTTTGGATTTCCACTCACACTTACATTTCACCCTTGCATATAAAAAAAACAAAAAGATATTTTTGTGGGGTAATTCAACATACACACAACATACACCGACATTCAAGGCACTTAACCTAATCGATTTTTTTTTCTACTCAATCGGGTTCTGATTTGTGGAACTGGTACACACAAATCAACACATCAAAGAGTAGAAATCATTCTAGGTTAATCATTTATGTGTGCCTAACCTAGTGGTGCAATTGTGGCCAATTGTTTGAGTTGTTTAGGCCACACCACTCAATCTAAAACCAACTCACCAAGTAGCTTCCTCTTAGGGTTTTCAATCTAGGTTCATACCAGGCACTCCACTTTATTTTTTATTTTAAAAGAAAAGCAATCTTCACCCATGCTTGAAAACCTGGTTTGCCTCAAACTTGATTGAAATCAACCTAATTCTAAACCCTAAAAGCTACTTAAGCAAGATTTGAACATTAAAATCTACCTATCACAAATAATCTTACTTGAAAACCCTGGTTGTGCATGCACTTACACATACTCAATTAATCATTAAGGGAACAACCCATTTTAAGGGCCCACCACATTCCATAAGCACTACAATCCCAGGCCTCAATAAAATTGAGTAAACGTTGGCCTTAAGGACTGATTTGCTCTTCAAGACCTAGTCTAAGATTGTATACGATTAACCTACTTGTACCAATCAATCTGATGTTTAGCTAGGGGAGTAGTGTCAAACGACCGCGGCTGGGGGGTACACTAGGAACTGGAGGCGCAAACTGAAGGAAGAACCTTCTCCCTAGTCCCTCCTTCTAACTGGTTGGATTGAGCAGACACAAGTAGAGTAAATCGTTTATAATCTTAAGGCGGGTTTTGGGAGTCTGTAGATCCTTAGGCTACCCCACTTAAGGACAGGTTTGTTTTGTTGTGCTACAGGGTTCTTATCCCCAGTCCTTCTGACCTTTTCCTAGTTTATGCTGGGAAGAAGGTCATTGAATCCTCGATTGGAAGGACCATTAGAGTATTCTAGGAGGTGTAGATTGGATTTTGGCCAAATTGATCTCATGGCCGATCAATAGCCTCCTCTGCCTCAGGATCCACAGGAGGTATTTCGAAGGCAGCTGGAACAAATGCAAAGAATGCAAGAATGGTTCCAGAGAATGCAGGGCACTTAGCCCTTAAAGGATTTTTATGATCCTTCAAATTATGGGGAACGTCCCAGTATCCAGATTCCTACCGGAGATGTAAAAATCAGCCCCAGGTGTTAAGCTTGATCAAACATTTCCATGGGCTTGGCTCTGAAGACTCATTTTAGCACTTGGAGGACTTGACCACTTTGGTCCAGACCACCAAGGCGTGAAACGTGAATAAGGAGCAAATGATCATGAGGCTCTTCCCCAACTCTCTTAGGGATAGAGATGCTCATTGGTACAGGACTATAGGAAGACCAATTGCAACTTGGAATGAGTTAAAATCGGCTTTTCTGAAGAAATTCTTCCTTGTCAGACGTACTAATGCTTTGAGACAGGCAATCACTACCTTTACCCAACGGCTGGGGGAGTAGTTTCATGTGGCCTGGGAGCGATTCCAGGACTGTTGCGGAGGTGTCCACACCACGAGGTGCCAAAATGGCAACTCATGTAGATCTTCTGCCACGGGTTGACTGAGCAACTCATAAATCACGTGGACGCTTCTTGCGGAGGCAATTTCCTCAACAAAGATGCAGATAGCGCACGCGATTTGTTTAAGGAGATGAGCGAGAATTCGATCAATCATGCCTCCATGGATACTTTTAACCAGTCCCAGCAGCCTAGATTGGATGTTAATGAAGTCCACAACTCTCATTCATTCGATATGAAATTGATTTGTAATAAACTTGATAAGGTGGACTTGGTTGCTAAGAGAATGGAGGAGTGGATGGCTGGAAACTCAATGAACAACTCTCGATCCACTCAATCCCATAATTCGGGATTCCATTCGTCGTGAGCTCCTTCTGGATGGGAGTTCGTGAATCAACTTGATGCGGCTCGACCTGCGAGCCAGCATTATTCGGAACCCCATGGGTTCCAAATTGGGGCCTTTGTTCCTAGTTTCTCTGATCCTTCCCTTTCTTTCTCTCCATCCAAATTGGGGCCTAGGAGGATGTTAGATCCAACCCCTACTCCAATGCTTATAATCCGGGTTGGAGAAACCACCCTAACTTCTCCTGGAAAAACCCGGGGCAGTAGACCCAATTTCGACCCAGCAACTATGCTCCACAACGACCAATGGGTCAGGGGCATGTTTATACTCAGGTGCCCTCGAATCAGGTCAATCAACTAGCTTAGAATGCTCGTCCACCCGTAGGGCAGGCTGATTTGAACTGATAAATGGTAGAGATGTAAGGATCCATCCTCCAGCTCATGTAGCAAATGAAAACCTCGCTGGGCAACTTGCAAACCGAGCTCATAGCTAATTCTCGTCTACCTGGATCTCTACCATCTTAACCCGTACCCAACCCATGAAATATCTTGAATCCGGGCAATCAAGCCCATGGGTACAGAAATCAGAGGGACCCACATGCACATGCTCAAGTGGTTGAGTAGGGTCCTTCCTCTTCTTCTTCTTCTTCTGCAAGTCAACGATTCTTGGCTAATGAAGCCCCTCGAATCTTTCCTAGCCCTCCCTAAGACCTAAACTCGTATGCATTCGCAAATTCTGTTACCTTGAGGAGTGGTAAACAAACTCAAGATCCACAACCACACTGTTCTGATTTACCGAATCCTGAAGAATCTGAGGAGAGAAAGGAGAACTCTGGAGAAGAAATCAAGGCTCAGGAACTTGATTCCAAAGATCCGACTCATGTTCGTTTTCCTGAGGCCTTGATCATATCAAGGAAGAAGAAGTCTGTTGATAGTAATAGGAGCTTCTAAATATTTTCAAGAATGTTGAGATCAATATCCCGCTCCTCGACACTATTAAGCATATACCGGCTTACGCAAGATTTTTAAAGAATTTATGTACACAAAAGCATAAGTCGAGAGAATTTGTTCTGAGGAAGGTGGCACTCTTCGAGCAGGCTAGTTTTGTTATCCTGCACCACCTCCCTCAGAAAAAGAGAGATCCAGGTGCTCCTTTGATTTCTTGTGTCATCAGAGATTACACTTTTGATAGAGCGCTACTGGATCTAGGTGCATCCATCAACCTAATTCTGACTTCTCTTTACAAGAAGTTTGGATTAGGTGAACTTCGGCCGACTTTAGTAACGCTGCAGTTTGCGAAAAGTTTGGTCATAAATCTATGAGGCGTTATTGAAGATGTTATTGTTAAGGTTAAGGATTTCTATTTTCCTGTAGATTTCCTTGTCCTTGACATGGATGTACTTGAAAATCTAAGGAACACGCCCATCATTCTGGGGCGTCCGTTCCTGGCTACCGCTAAGGCCAACATTAACTGTGAAAGCGGTAGCATGGAAATCGCCTTTGGGGATCAAAGAATGAAATTGGATATTTTTAAGGTGATTAATAAATTCGAGGATTGTGGATTTATTGAAGAACTTGAGGATGATAATGTGAATATTCAAACTTGTATGATGGTTTCTGCATTTGAAAGTTCCTCCTCTGATGATGAATTGGACCTTCAACCCTCTATGGCAGACCCGCCATCTTCTGAAGAGGTTACTGATTTTGTTCACTCTCAACCTCTTCCTCTTGATGAGTCTTCATTAGCATCTTCCTTACCTTCAATCATCAACCCGCCCCAGCTTGAATTGAAACCATTGCCTGAGAATATGAAAATCAGTTTTTAAGACCACATAAGATGCTCCCTGTGATTATCAGTGCTAAATTAACAAAGGAACAGAAGATTAAACTGATTAAGGTCCTGAAGGAATACAAGGAGGCAAGTGGTTGGACCATTCATGACCTTAGGGGAATCGAGCCATCTTATTACAATCATAGAATATTTTTGGAAGATGGATTCTGCCATTCTCGTCAGATGCAGAGGAGATTAAATCCAAATATGCGAGAAGTGGTCAAGAAGGAGATTATTAAGTGGCTCGATGTAGGAATCATTTATTCGATCTCTGATAGTCCTTGGGTAAGTCCCGTGCAGATTGTTCCTAAGAAAGTCGGGATTACCGTTGTGACTAATAAGAAAGGAGAATCTGTCACAACTCGTTCAGCTTCCTCTTGGAGGGTTTGTATCGATTACAGAAAGTTGAATACGGCCACAAAAAAGGATCATTTCCCTCTGCCTTTCATTGATTAAATCTTGGAAAGATTATCCGAGAAGAAGTACTTCTGTTTTCTTGATGGCTACTTAGGATACAACCAAGTTCCTATCCATCCTGAGGATCAGGAAAAACTACTTTCACCTGTCCCTACGGAACCTTTGCTTTCCGTAGGATGCCATTCGGCTTATGCAATGCACCTGTGACTTTTCAAAGGTGTATGCTGCCATATTCTCTAACATGGTGGGAGAGTTTATGGAAGTCTTCGTGGACAATTTCTCTATTTTTGGAGATTCATTTGACTCTTGTCTAGCTAATCTTGAAATGATTCTTAAACGATGCACCAAAACAAGATTGGTCCTTAGCTGGGAAAAGAGTCATTTCATGACACAAGAAGGCATCATCTTGGGTCATGTAATCTCTGAACGGGGAATTGAAGTGGATAAAGCTAAGGTTGATGCTATCGCTAAACTTCCTCCTCCCACATCTATTAAACAAATTCAATCATTTCTTGGTCATGTGGGATTCTACAGGAGATTCATTAAGGACTTTTCGAAGGTTGCTCGTCTTTTGAGCAATCTTCTCGCCAAAGAAACGCCATTTGATTTCGATGAATCATGTTGTAAGGCATTTGATTATCTTAAAATGGCAGTCACTTTTGCTCTGGTGTTGCAACCACCGGTTTGGACAGCCCCTTTTGAGATCATGACTGACGCTTCTGATTATGTGGTCAGGGCTATTTTGGGTCAGAAAGTTAATAGGAAGCCCTCTGTCATCTATTACGCTAGTAAAACTCTGGACGAGGCCCAGAGGAATTACACTGTTACTAGGAAGGAATTACTAGTCGTAGTATTTGCTTTGGAGAAATTCAAGGCTTATCTCTTAGGGTCTCACGTCATTATATATACCGACCACTCAGCCTTGAGACATCTCTTGGCCAAAAAGGATGTCAAACCTCGGCTTATTTGTTGGATTCTTCTGCTTCAAGAATTTGATCTTGAAATCAAGGATAAATCTGGGGTACAGAATGTGGTGGCGGATCATCTGTCGAGACTTCTGAGTGATTCTTCTCGTCTGGGCATCCTAATTGCTGATACTTTTCTGGATGAAACCATCCTTACAGTTTCAGGCGTCCAAACCCCGTGGTTTGCTGACATGGTTAATTATTTGGCCGTTGGTCAAATCCCCCAGGATTGGACCAAGCAACAACGGGATAGACTCAAATCTGAGGCCAAATATTACTTCTAGGAGGACCCTGAACTAAATCGCATCGCTCTGATCAAATTATTCGCTGATGTGTTCTGGAGAACAAATTCAACAGTATACTCGAGTTCTTCCATGCATCTGCATGTGGTTCACACTTCTCCGAGGAAAAGATGGCTGCAAAAATTTTGCAATCTGGATTCTATTGGTCGTCTTTATTCAAGGATGCCCAGGAATTCTCAAGGTTGTGTTCCCGATGCCAGGCACTCGGAGTATAACTAAGAGAGATATGATGCCCCTAAACCCAATTCTTCCTATCGAAATCTTCACCGTTTGGGGTATCGATTTCATGGGACCCTTCCTCCCTTCATTTGGACATCAGTACATTCTTGTCGCTATTGATTACATGTCCAAATGGATTGAGGTGATTCCCACCCGTACCAATGACCACAAGGTGGTCATCGATTTTGTCAAGAAGAACATCTTCAGCAGGTTCGGGATTCCGAGGGCCATCATCAGTGATGGTGGCACTCATTTCACTGATGCCCAGTTTCGTAATTTGCTGGCTAAATACAAAGTTAATCACCAAATCTCCACACCTTGCCATCCCCAGACGAATGGATAGGCCGAGATCTCCAATCGGGAGATCAAGAATATTCTGCAGAAAATGGTTAGGCCTGATCGCAAAGACTGGACTCAAAAGCTTGAGGACGCTCTTTGGGCCTATCATACGACGTATAAAATGCCCATCAACATGTCTCTGTTTCGTCTGGTGTATGGAAAGGCATGCCATTTACTTGTAGAAATTGAACATAGGGCATTCTGGGCAACCAAGTAGTGCAATCTAGATCTGAGTTTAGCCGAGAAGGCTAGGAAACTCCAACTATTTGAGTTGGAGGAGCTTAGAAATGATGCGTATGAGAATGCCAAGATCTACAAGACTCGGACCAAAGCTTTACATGACCAATTGATTTCCTGCAAGAGCTTTGAGTCGAACCAAAAGGTCTGGCTATTCGATTCTCGACTTAAGCTCTTTCTCGACAAACTTAAGTCGAAATGGAACGGCTTGTTCATTATCAACCAGATTTTTCCAAACGGAGCTGTTCAGATCTCTGACCTAAAAATGGGTAATTCATTCAAAGTCAACGGTCAATGTCTGAAGCCTATTATTAACCGTACTATTCCAGAACCCGTCTCAGACACGGCTGCTCTAGCCTTGTTGTGACTTCTTTGGCTGGACTTCGCCTAACTAACGACATTAAACTCAGCAGTTGTATAGTCTGACTCAGAGTTGACCTGAGCTTCATATTCAGGTGATATCTTCCGTACTCTACCCTTCCTTTCATGTCTCGTCTTCTCATTGCGAACATTGCATCAGCTAGGCATGGGGGGGTGGATTCATTTTTGAATCATTTTGTCACCTCTATGAAATTCTTATAAATTTTATTTCTCTTCTTATATATACATAAAAAAAAATTAAATTAGGAAGGAATACTTGGACATTAGGACTTTTTAATCTTATGAAATATTACAATAAGATCTGAACACTAAGACCCTTAAGGTCTTTAGGCTTAATCAGCCTGGGTATCTACTAAAATATGAATTTGTTTTTCGAGTCCTCGCCATCCTGAATTCTATTTTAATTTGATTAAATAAGTTTGGGTGATAAGTACACGACTTATCAACCTGCCCTCTGATTTGAGGGAACTTTAAGTCTAAGCATCTACACACTATCTTGTCATTGACTCGTTGTTCAGTAATTTTAATGAAAATTGGGTAGCTAATGAACCTTTTAGGGTGATATGGCTAGCAAGTTATTGTGGGTAACAACCCATAGGTAGGTTGTCCAGAACCCAGTCACTGGACCATTCTTTTCTTACTGTCTTTAAGTAAATCTTAGACCAGGGAAGCCACCTACTTAAAAAGAAGAAAAAGAAAAAGTCAAAAAGAAAAGAAAAAGAAAAAGAAAAAGGAGAAAAGAAAGAAAAAAAATAAAAGACATAAGCTACACTTCCCTGCACGAGTATGGCTAGCAAGTTGTCGGTGGTAACAACTCATCGACCGATTGTCTAGAACCCGACTCAAGAAATGCACTAAAAATCCCCAAAACACTTAGGAAGAAGCGGAGAAGTAGAATAAGCCGCGGAGATATACACTGGACTTACCCTTGTGTTGACCCCATAAAAATAAAAGTAGGGAGAAAGCTATCGGTCATAAAGATACACCTTTAGGAGGAACTCTCTTTTTAAGGTCGCCTAGAGGCATAGAAACCCGAAGTTCGTTCTAATTGCCGATTAACGAGTCTATCACATTCACAATAAGATGCTTAGAACTTACGGTTCTCATCAAATCTTGGGTTGGTTGAGTGGCTGTAGAGAGCCACTCTTTAATCTTAAACTCAAAAATCCAAAAAAAAAATAGAAAAGAAGAAAAAGAGAAAAAGAGATTTTTCTTTGAATAAGGTGAGGGCTTGAGGCAGTTTGCATTTTGGCAGATACCCGGGTGCTGTTGTGTCTTTGAAAGTTTAGATCCTGAGTAAAAAACATTTCTTAATGTTGACAATGATTTATGCCCAAGTAATCCAACCTAATTCTTTTATAAATAGCATGAAGTTTTTGCTAGGGACTAGCAAAAGATAGGCATGGGGTTGTGATGTGTACACATCTGATTAACCTAAAATATCTATTAATGCATGTTCTTAGTGTCACATTAGCACCATACATTGTAAATAGTGCATAACATGCATAATCATGCATTTAGATCAAGTTGTATAAATTGTATAGTAATTGTTTCCTTTTTATGGTCAGGGATAAGATGACTTTTTATCAGGACCTCAGATCGAAGATCCAACCGTACGGATATAATCAGGGCGACGATTGGAGTTCAACGACTCTAAGATCGGCCTAATCGGACATCCGTAGCCACAGATAGAGATCGAGGAACCTTAAAGAGTAAGGGCTAAGATGGTGTTAATCCGCACCTCAGTCGACAAATCTGATCGTACGGATGGGTTCGGATCGATGATTGCAACCTAACGGCGTGAAAATCGATCCAATTCGACACCCGTGGCACCATCTACATCACTCAGAAGATGGATGTCCTAGATGGCGCCATGTGGTGCCATCATAGCTGCCCAACACCGGTCGCAGTCCTCGTTCTTTACCCGCTCATTTGATCTCGACTGTTGGATGCTCATCCAATGGCCGCAGAGTCGCGCGCACAAAAGCGTCTGCTTGCCTAAAGAGGAAGCGTATCGCAGCGGTTGAGCACCCCTTCGCGAGCGAAGGACACGCGTTTGAGCTGTGCTGCACTTCAAATTTAGAGGAGGTGAGGAGTGGGTGTGCGATCAGAGCTGCATGATGAAGATTGAGCGGCGAGGAGCGAGCGATAGCGCCCACGTGCGATCAGACGCGTGATGCTTACGTGTGATCGCACGCAGGCGTAGCTACTCTCAGCCATCCGATCTCTTGATCGAACGGCTGTGAGTGCGCGAACATGCACAGGCGTTTTAGGCAGAGAAGAAGAGCAAGTGTGCACACACGTCTCCCATGACGGACTTTTAGTGACGTTTAGGTCCATCACTAAAGGTCCTATATTAATGTTTTTGAAATTAAAATGTCCAAAATGCCCCTACTCCTTGCAACTATAAAAGGAGACCCCCTCCATACGGATTTCTCATCTCTTCCTTCTCTTCTTTCCCTCTCCAAAGCTCAAGAGAAGCTTGTCTCACACCCGGGATGCTCCTCAAGAGCTAAAATCAATTTTTCGCCCCCATTCTAGAAGCGGATCCCACGATGACGTGCTGCCTCATTCCCGTTCCTCCTGCTTCGACCTCCTTCTTCCCGCTCCGTTCCTCATCTTCCAGGCGTTGTCTCATCCGGCTTGTCCTCCAAGCGATTGTCGAGGAGGATAACTTCTCTCTCCCATTCCTTTTTCCTGCTTTCTAGAGTAGAATTTTCCTTCTTTTTAGTTGTAATAATTTCTTGCTTTCTAGTGTAACCTTTTCTCTCTTTCTTAGTTGTAAAAATATTTTGCAACATCAAGTGAATGTTTTCTCTCTCTTTCTTTCTCTCTTATTTTCTATATTTATTCATTATGATTATTCCGCTCTTTAAACAAAAACAAAAAAATATAATTGCAAATTTTGATCGATGTAGCCTCTTTGAGTTCGACCTGGGATTTCTTTTCCGGTATAAATTTTATTTGTTGAACCTGAGTTCTTCGCTACTCAAACTACAACAACAGGTTTTCAAAACCAACTCCGATAGCGTAGTCTTTCAACGTTCAACACCTTCACATTCCCTACTGCACAGCCGCTCCGATCTTTACCTTCTAGGCCCATAGTTCCTAGTCGTTATTTTCTAGTTCTAGTTGTCATTAGATTTGATTTCAAGCATTCTTCTAGTTGAACCATCTTATTCTCACATTTGATAAAAGTTTTAATAGTTTTTCTTCAACTCACCTTCGAGTTATTTCTCTACTTTTCATATTCGTAGTTCTAGTCAATTTTATTTTCATTCTAGTAGTGATCTCATTCTTAGTACTTTGGAAAGCGAATTAGTCTTGTAACCTCGTTGCGAACAACTTAGACTCCATTTTGAAAACATTAACTTCATATTTTTTGAGTTCGATTGAAATAAATTTAAGAGTTTCTAACGTGATTATATTACGACAAAATCATATTTTACACAATCACATCCATGTTTAGAACAAAGAGCCTCTCAGGGTTGTCTCTAACCCTTTGTTGTCTAGTGAAATATTGACAAAACTTGTCCACTAGCTCCTAGAAATAGGTTATTTGGCTGGCTGGTAGTTCGTTGAACCACGTGAGCCATGCCGGCAAGGTAGGATGGGAATACTCAGTTGAGAACTCCATCTGGACATCCATGCACCAACATCATTTGTTGATAGCTTCCAATGAAGCTATTAGGATTAGAAGTTCCATCATACTGAGCCAAAATTGGCTGTTTGAACTTCTCAGGCAGAGGGGCACTCATTACCTCCTCTGTAAAGGGATATGTAGTTACATATGCCTAGGGAAGCATGCCTCAAATAGCCTGAGTGACCTGACGGACAATCTCGAGGATTTCTCCTCCTTCGCTAGTCACTAAGGGGTGTGCCCCCGATTGCTTGTCCGACTCCCACAAAGGCGGGAGTGGAGCTTTAGGTGGACTAGGGGGAACTTCGCCCTTCTGGCTACTAAGCTCTCATTTCAATTTCTCGAGTTGTTCAAGCAAATGGTCATTTTCTTCCTCTACCATACGATGCCATTTCAATTGGTCGTCAATGTGGCTAGAGTTTTGTGGCTCCTCTGGTAGGGGTAGGGCATTTTCTTGGATCAGCCAGATTTCTTCCAGCTACTTAGCCACTAGTTGTTGCTCTGCTTTAAGAGCTGCAAGTTTAGCCTTGAACTCCTCTCTAGCTTTTTTCGAGGAGCGGGTCTTCTCTTGGACCTTCCTCATGAGGAGGCTCAGGATAGGTGCCAGGTAGCACATTCTTCCCCATGCTAGTATCGTCCGTCTGACGACATTTCCATGAAACAGAAATGCTTGATTCAGCAGGGCCATCCTTCTCCCACTACCTTCGTGAAGAGTGACGAGTTGAAGGAGCCATTTGAATGTTTGAGAGTGTAGAAAATCGAGTGTAACAACTCGATTTCCCACAGATGGAACCAATTGATCATGCCTCTTAGAATAGAGGATTCAACTCAAAAACAATCACAAAGAAGGATGAGAATTGATGACTCAGTTCCATCTAATAGGTGCACATCTGGGGGGAAGGTTATGCTCCTAAAGGTTCACTAGAATTGGTATTACAAGCTCTTTGCTTCTTTTCTCTCTCAGATTGCTTGTCCTAAAATTTAACCTCACTCAACTATTTATATTGGAGGTTAGACAAGAAATGGAGATTGTAAGGGGTTCCCCACGATCCCACGATTTGGCAATAAATAACATTTGACTACAACAGTTGCTATCATAAATTGTCACCAACTTGGAAGCCTTGATAGTCGTCAAAATACATTTTTTCGTTTCTGTCATAACATATCACAATGGACGATAGTCTTTATTTGAGACTTGCTAAGCTGGATGGCTTGAAGCTTTATCGAGTTGGCCTTGGCAATCAGTTCCAAGCAGGCAGACCTGACCTCCAACAGGTAGCCAGATATTCTTGTCGGGATTGACACTCCGTCGGATCTGGTAATTATTCCCAATGGATTCACCATGCTTCCATGGGTAATTGGATCCTGAAACTCAGATAGTCAAATCTTCCAAACCCCTTGGATAGTTGGATCTGAGCAATTTAAGTGATTCTCTAGGTAATCGGATTCAAGGAATGTTTCGTCCCTCATCAAATGCTAATTTGAAAACTATCTCTAATCTATCCTCTTTTATCAAAGATTTTGAAATGGCCTTCGCGCAAAAAACTAGGCTTATTAAAAGTTCTTGATATGTAGGTTGCCACTTTTCAGCTGGTTGGATCCCCCATCTTCTTTCCTTAACAGGTTATCAACTAGGCTCATTCCCTTTCACTTATCTTGGGTGCCCTATATTCCCTGGTTAGTCTAAGGCTTCCTACTTTCATCACATAATGGACAAAATTCTCTCTAAGTTAAGTGGCTAAAAGGCAAATCTACTCTTTGCTTCTACTAGATTACTGCTGATTAAACATGTTCTAACTTCTATTCCGATCCACATTCTCTTTGTTCTTGAGTTTCTCAAATCTGTCCTTCAAATGTTAGAATCTATTTTCGCCAACTTTTCCTGGGGATCCTCTGATTCAGAGAGGCATCGTCACTGGATTTCTTGGAAGAAAATTTCCAAACCGTATGAGTGTGGTGGGCTAGGCATCTGTGACTTGTTCGTCTTTATTAAAGCCCTTAAGATGAAAAGAGCATGGAACATACTTCTTGGCGACTCTCCCTATAGCAAATTGATGAAGGACCTTTATGGAACTTTCTTGGACAGTCTCTTCTTGCTAGATTCAGATTACTATATGAGTCTTTCTTTGAAATGAGATTGCTAATCCATTGAGAGATTCACAAGGGAATAATGGATTTTTGGCTTGACATATGGGTTGATGATTTACCTTTGAAAGAATTTCTACCGAAGGATTCCTATCTTGTTCCTATAGCTTTTTGTGATGCGATCATAAATCCTCTTAGTGTTGATTTACTAACTTGTATTCTAAGTCATATCCACCAGACTATTCATAATACCCATTGTGATGACCTTAAGGATAGTCCCATTTGGACTCCAACTCCCTCGAGAGAATTCTCTAGAGTGTCTACCTATTCCATTAACTTTCATCATGTCCCTAGGAATTTGGCCGCAGAAGCTGTGTAGGCTCTTAAGCTTCCATTAAGAATCTCTCTTTGTGCTTGGTGTATACTTTAGTACAAACTTCCAACTGATGATAATATTTCTAAGTTTGGAATCCCCTTTCCTTCCAAATGATTGTGTTGTCCATCTCCCCAAGTTAAATGTCTTTTTCTCTCCTTTTTTCTTATAGTCAGCTTGCTCATAAAGTGTCTTGTTGGGTCTTTTTTAAAAGTTATCTAAATCCCATTGGTCCTAACTTCTTCTTCTCTATCATGAATTGTCAAAGTCACTCCTTCAGGGGGATTCAACTCAAAGGATTAATTTGTTTCGTGTAGTATAATGTATGGTGGATTTGAAATCCGTTCAAACATGATTCTTTTCCATTTCATAAAATCTCTTATCACTTGGAACATAATTGGAATTGTTTTGCACTAACTACTTGGTTCTATAGTCAACATCCATCAAAATTTGCTCTTAGTTGAGTTTGTCCTATTACTAGTTTTAAATTTAATATTGCAACTACTAATAATACTCACTCTAGTTTCGTTGGATGGGTTATTGGTGAGCTTAATAGAGCTTTGTGTATGGAGCAATCGTTAAGTTTTTTAGGATTCCTAATGAGGATTTTATGCTCAAATGCATCCATCATGCTTTTTCTATTTTTGCTATCTCCTCTTTATCTATGCAGATCGGAGTAGACTCCTCGCTTTTATACTACTAGTGGAAAGGGAAAACCCAGGTTGCATGGTCTGCAAAATGGGACTTCATTGAAGTTCAAGTCCATAGATAATGGATTGATGATATTCTCTATGTCCACCCTTCTGCCACCAGTTTATTTCAGGAAATTGCTAAATTAAGCAGAGTAGTTTGGCATCTTTGTGGATCCCCTACTGAGCTTCCTCGTCACATTAGGGGCATAATTTGGATGGATAAGATTCGATTCCCGTATATCATTTGATTTCCATCTCGAGTTTGGTTTGTTGATTTTTTTTTGTTGTCTTCTTTGTTTGGCTTTTGATTTTGCTAATGTACTAGGCCACAAGTCGTAGTCCTATTTTTGATGTATTTGACAGGTTTTGGTCTAATCTCCCTTGCCTTTCTTTTGATAGCTTCTAGGGAGTGAGTGATGGTAACACTATCATTTGCCATAACTAGCTTGAATTAGTAAGAATCAAGAGATAAATGCTCCTGAATGATCGTTTGAGGATAATAATTCAACTCTGATATATTCTGAGAAGATAATAAAATAGGGATAATTTTACAGTTTTAACATCACGTCACAATTGCAGATTAACCACGGGGTCATCCAAGAGTTAATTAGAGGTCAATTGAGCATTAAAGACCAAGAAGTGCGTCCACACTAATAGAAATAGGGTTTCACGCATTTCAAGAACCGAAAATAGCACCAAAACCATAATTATTAACCCACTTAAATTAAAGAGGTTTTGATCAAGATAAAATTTATCTAAACCTTCTAAAATTCATAAAAAAATATTCTAAGAGGTTTTGGTACCTTTGGTTTGACCATTTGAACCCATTTTGATCTAGAATAAAATTTCATATGGGATTTTACCTTGATTTGGGCTTATGTGCAAATTGCCTAGTCAAATGTGGTCAAAACTCAAATCAAAGTTCACCATTAGATTCCTTGGATCCAATTTAGGTTAAGACCAAATTTGGATCCAACCAGAGTCCATCTTGACTTAGTTTGCAATTTAATCTCTAAAATCTCTATTTCTCACAACCAGATCCTTAACTTTCAAAGTTTCTTGGAAAAAGGGGCCTAGCTTTCTTGTCTTCCTTGCAAGTAGGTCCCTGCTGCCATGATTAGGTCTGAACAGAATCCACCCGAAATCACTGACCTTCAAGCTTGGAAATCTCACATGATTAATGACCAAATCCCTTTAAATTTAAAGGGATTGATCCTCAAGAGATCCTCAATCGAGCGAGCAAGGCCAAGAGACCTGCTCTGACCCCTACACCACCCACGAACTCACAATTTTAGGGCAAGTTCCTTGTGATTTTTGCGAGGAAATTGCACTAATTTAGTGCAATTAAAGGTCCTCAATCCCTCTATAAAGACTCCCCTAAGTCCCAGCTTTTGATTTAGTCCGATCTAGGCCCAAAATGCCTCTTCCCTTCTTCCTCCAGCCATCTCCAATTGTGACTCTGGCGACCTTCTAGCTTGTTCTCTTTTGTGCCTCCAACAGCCAAATTGGAGGCACCAAGCTTCTCCTCTCTTCTTTGTGACTAGAACCAATCACAGTTCGGCCACTTTGAGCCCCTTGCTCGTTGTCGTTCCTATCACCGGAGTATTCGCCTTCTCCACGACTGGCAAGTCATTTTGGTGTGGAAATGCTATCCCCTTCATTCGTAGCTAGGTTCTTCCTCCTCTTCTTCTTTAGGTTAGATCTAACGCCTTCCAACTCCAATTCAACCATGTTCAACCCCTTTTCCGTTCATCTTCTCCAATGCTGGCCGTGCCTCTGGTGAGGTCGCACAACAGCTATCAACCACCAAACACCAATCCACCTTCACCAAAACATCCACCACACTCCCGTGACCAAAAGCCCTCAACTTATTGAGAGCTTTGGTCTATGGAGAACTTGGCCGGTGATAGCGAACTACGCGTGATTTGCAAAAGCGGGTTTTTAATGTCGTTGTAACACGCGAATTCGCATACGCTTTTAAATTTATATCCTAGATAGGGGAAGTATCTAGGGTCATCCAAGGAGGCCAAATGGTTGCAAAATTAATCCTCTTGCTTACAAATAGATCTCAACTTTCTTTTTGGTATTTTAAATATATAATTTTTTTTGTTTTGAAAAGACGAGGGCAAAATGAGAATTGTAACGGAAAGTACTAACACCTACAATTGCTTAACTAAAATTTAAAAGATAGAAATATCTTCTTCCTAAGCTCACTCTAGGCAAGTGGAGGCCTAGAGGAATTAGGAAGAAGAGGTGAAACAAGTGCTAGAACCAAAGTAACAATTGCAATAAAAGCTAAAAGAAGGCAATTTAATTGACTAGAATTAGTGTTCTTTTCAAGGACAAGTAGAGGAATGCTTCTACTAGAACTAAACAAATTTAAAAGCAAATAAAGAAACAATAATCCTCTTGCAAAATTTTGTGAAGAAGGGAGTCTTCTTGCTCCAAGCCTAGCTGCTCCTTGGCTTGAAAAGAGGGCCTCCTTCTTCTCCTTCCTTGAGAGCTCCTCCAAGGTGGAAGCTACCACCTTCAATGCTCTCTCCAAGGGGTGGGCGTGCACCACCCTCAAAAACTCCTCTAAGGTGGTGTGGACCACCTTCAAGATCTCCTCCAAAGATCTTCCTTGCCTGGCTTCTCCTTTGGCTGGCGTGACCCAAGAGAGAAGGGAAGAGGGGAAGGCACCAAGGGGAGAGAATATCCCCTTAATCTTCTTCTTCTTCTCTCTTGGATGTGGGCTTCTAGGTGGAATATGAGAGTGAATTTTCTAGCCAAGGATGTCTTGAATGGTGGTGGGTAGTGGTCTTTTTATAGGGTAGGATGGGGGGTTAAGGTGCCCCTTGAAATGGAGGGCTAGGATGGAAGGATGGAGGTGGTTGGTGATCCTATGGCCAAGGGTGTGTGGCGCCAACCCAAGAGGTGTTAAAGGGGGTGGTTATGGTGGTGGAGAGACGCCACCATTTTGGTGCCAACATAGGGTCCTCTAGAAGGGGGGTTAGGTGGATGGTGGAGATGGATTCAAGGGGAATTGTGTGGTGGAGATGAAGGGGAATTTTAGAGGGAAAAGTGGCACCATCAAGGGGGTGGCTAGGGTGGTTTTGGTGCCACTTTTAGGTGTCTTTTGGAGGTGGTGGGTAGGCTAGGTTGGTGCCAAGTAGGTTAGCTTATGTGGAGCTTAGGTGGAGCTAGTTGGGTGAAGTTGTTAGGTGGGTTTTTGGGGTGGTACAAGCCAAGGAAGTTGGAGCATAGCTAAGCTAAGCTAAGCTAGCTTAGCTAATGGAGGAGTAGGGGAGAAGGTGTTGGAGCTAGGGTTTGGAGGGAGGAGCTGAGGAGGAGAAGTCTGGAGCTGAAATTGGAGCTGGCTGCTGCTGAAGAGGCTGGCATGGAGTTACTCTAGCTGGCTTAGCTTGCTAGTTCTTTGCTAGCTGCTAAGCTGAGCTAAAGTAAGCTAGCTTCTACCATAATGAGCTGAGGTGAGCTAGGTCTAGTGCTCCCGGGGAGAATCAAGCTGGTTGAGGCAACTAAGGTAGCTTAGTTCAACTGAGTTGAGCTAAGCTAAGTCCCTGGGAGCTGGACTTGAGCTTCCTGAGCTGGGATGAGTTCTTCTTCAGTTGGCTGGAGTTGAGTGGAGCTGGATGTAGCTAGATTTGAGCTGGGGTGAACTCCTGTCAACTCAGCTGAGCTAGCTAGAGCTCCCTGTGGACTAGTGGGAGCTGAGATGAGCTAGACTCAGCTAAGTTGAGCTGGATCTGAGTTGACTTGAGCTAGGGCGAGCTAAGATGAACTCTCTTGAGCTACCATTCAGCTGAGATTAGCTGAATGGAGCTGGGATGAGTTAACCCTAGTTCAAGTGAGCTAGGTTCCAGCTGTGGTGAGCTGGATCAAGCTGAGTTCCAGCTAGTCTGGGCTTCTCCTTCACCATTTGCCTTCTTGAGTGCTAGGGTTTTAGGGATCTGTATATCTGTACATCCCTAACACTCACAAAAACATACTAAAAAGATAATAAAAAAATGCAATGCATGCCTAACTTATTTTATGCCTAAATGCAGCCCAAAAACCCGTTTGCGGAGTAAAATCCTAAGAGCTAGGTTTGTTTTAATGCATAAGAATGATGATAAACTGGCGTTTATCAGCCGGACAACCCATCAACACCTCCATCACCCCTTCACCGTCTGGCCGCCCTAGCACTCCAACCACCTTGCCATTGACATGGCCACACTCTTCGTGGTCCGACGAAGGTCTTGAGCTACTCTAATTGGGCCAAGAGGCCTTTTTTCTTGCTTCAGGTGTCCGTTGGAGTTGCTGCGATGCCAATCATCGCCACCTTCGATCACCTCTCTTCGGCTATCACATGACCTATGGCCACTCCTGATCAAAGCAATTTCCCTGCTAGAGTAGGGTTGCATCTTCAATTGAGTAAGCACATAGCAGTAGCAACTTGAATTGGAGAGGTCTTCTTGCCTGTAGCTACGTGGAAGAGTAGTGCATCAAATAGTCCCATATCGTGGGCTTAAAAATTGGAACCTTGCATAAAAGGAAAAGAATGCAACAACTGTTTGCCTCAAACATGAGGATGAGGTCCCCTCGCCCATGTGCTCTCTCACTCCTCACTCGCAACTCACGCCCGTGGGTTTGGACACCATACTCGACCCAATTACCTGATTAAATATCTGATTAAGGCTTAAAGTGGAAAATCCAAGGAGGGTGGGGGGTGGTTTTGCATTGGGATAAATGTACCATTGCCTTGGGATGCGTGCCCCCACACCTAATACATAGCCATTCTGAGGCTTTGTGAGGCCCTTAAGTCTTTGCTGCTGTGCTGTGCCTTAGTTTTGTGCTGAGGCTTGATGATTTAAGGCGTCTGAGCCTTACTTGTGACGTCTTGGCTGGTTCTGTTACTGTGGAGATATTTAAGGCATGTGCTAACTTAGTTCTAAGCACTATTGGAAAATTTGAGTGGTTGATTACATTTGATATGTGCTTAATTTGGGGATATCATTGGTGATTTAAATCACCATTTTTAGGGTTATTCTATTCTTTTTATCCCGTTATTTCCTAAGATACAATTTGGGTGATTATTGAATATATTCTGATTAATTGATTCTCATCGCATACCTTTATTATTGTTCTCATTATTGTGATTAGTGTGTGAATTTCATATTTGCTCCCTGCGAATGACTACAGATTCATTCTTGTTTTCGAGTACTTATAAATTTTAAATGTTGTTGTAATTTTTTTCACTATACTATGACACTATACTTTAACGACTAATGTAAACATGTTTATATCACATAAATCATCTATTTTTGCATGTTCTTAGACAAAGTTGTATCATACATTATCAATATTGCATAACATGCATCATCATGCATTTAGATTAGGTTGTATAAATTATAGGTTAATTTCTCCTTTTTATGGTTAGGTGACAGGGCGACATTTAATTGGGGCTTGAATTGAAGATCTAACCATACGGATCTGATTAGGGCGACGATTGGAGTTCAACAACTCCAAGATCGCCCTGATCGGACTTCCATAGCATCAGATGTAGTCTGAGAAAGATCAGAGGTCAAGAGACCAGGTGGTGTAAATTTGTACCCCATATGACAAATCCAACTGCACAGATGGAATTGGATCGACGATCGTAGCCCAACAACGCGAAAATCGATCCAATCTGACATCCGTGGCACCACGTATGAGCATATGAAGTTGGACGGCCAAGAGGCCAGGTGGTGTAAATTCATACCTCAGATGGTAAATCCAACCACACGGATGGAATTGGATCGATGATCGTAGCCTAACAGCGTGAAAATCAGTCCAATCCGACATCCGTGGCACCACCTACGAGCATTTGAAGTTGGACGGCTAGGATGGTACCACGTGGCACCATCCCAACCATCCAAACTCACCCGCACCTCTTTGCTTGACTCTCTTACCTCAAGCGTGCGACAAATTTGGGTTGTTGGATCTTGATCCAACGACCATGAAGCACGGGCATGGAAGATGTCCTCGCACCAATCCATGCACATAGCGTAGTGGAGTTGACGCTCAAATAAGATTCGGCAAGGGATCGAACCCTCGCATGCTTCAAATTAGAGCGAGAAGGAGGCACGGATGAAATTGGGTCATCTGATGCACGATGGACAACTGATGGAGTGAGCACATGGTGCACGTAGAGCGCACGGTAAGCATACGCGTGATCCTACGAGCACTAAAGAAGAAGCGGGCGCACGCTTTTAAGCTGTCCGATCTTGTGATCGGATGGCTAAGATCATGAGATCGTGGCTTATGCATTGAGCATGAGGGGAAAGGAGAGGGCGACGCGTGCGTGGTTCTAAGGCCACATTTGGGGTCTTTAGTGATGGTTAAATCCGTCACTAAAGATCCTAAATTAATGTTTTAAAGCATAAAATGACCAAATTGCCCTCAATCCTTACAACTAGAAAAGGAGACCCCTACCACTCGAATTCTTCATCCCTTCCTCTCTTCTCTCACCCCCTCAAAGGATCTACAAGCTTGTCCCAAACTCGAGATGCTCCATTAGAGTTAAAATTAGAAATTTTCCACCTTCTCACCTCCTTCGTGGAGCATCTCGCGGTTGTCTTCTCACTGCCATTTGGGAAGTGGATCCCACTGCAATGTCACCCTACCCCATTCTCCCTCGTCCGTCATCGTTCTCTTTCATCCCGTATCTCACGACATTCTTCCAGGCACTCCGTCAACATGGTTCATCCTCTAAGCAATCGTCGAGGAGGATAATTTCTCACCTCCCTTCTCTTTACTACTTTCTAGAATAGATTTACCACTTTCTAGATGTAAGATTTCCTGCTTTCTAGTGTGATGAGTAGTTGTAATAAACTTGATTCAATGACTAAGAAATACCTATTCATTCTTTCTTTATTTTATCTTTATTTGTATTATTCTCTCTCTCTTCTATTCTTTATTCTTTAAGTAGATAGCTATTGTAGATTTAATTTAGCTAGCTAATCTACTTTGTGACAAAAAGACAAACACAATTTTTAATCAAACATCCGCCTTCCTATGTTCGACCTGGAATTCCTTTTGAGTTTCAGTAAATTTATTTGTTGATGGATTTTCTCACAAATTGCGCTACAATGACGAGTTTTCAAAACTCAATCATTTTGCGATGATTCTCCGCCACAACAACAACGATTTTCACATGCAAAATTTTACTGGGGAGCAATGGACAATTCATCACTAGTCATATTCTTCTTGAGTTGATTACTAACTTGCCTTATTTGCTTTATGTGTTTTGCGAGGTATATCATGAAGAGATCTTTCGCACAATCAACTGCTCCAAGGGTAGGTAAATTCTTTCTTCTTCTGTAAATCACCTCTTAATCTTGGGAAGGGAAATAGAAACAAAATCAATTAGGATCCACTTGACTTATTGTCCTTGTAAATATCATTTAAAAGCAAAAGCTTCTTGATTTGCGAAAAGTAATTGATATCTGATTGAAGTTGAGATGATTTAATTAGAGAATCCCCATCCTGATTTCCTATACCTATTAGGGAGTTGCTCTAAATTTCACATCTTGGACTACTCACTTTCTTGTTTGAGGCCATGGTATTACATTTGGAATCGAATTAGACTTGAAATAGAGCCAAGTAGGGTTTCCACATTAGGGTTCTAAAGTATTAGTACACAATTTCCTGTAATAAAGGAAATTGACCTTCTCGCATTTTTGTGCCACCCAAGCCCTTGTCTGAACTAATCTATTCAAGTAAACCCTAAAATCAAGGATCTAAATGCACTTGAATCTTAAAATTTTGGGACCTAATAACCCGAGAATCAATTCAGGGTGATTTGGGACTTGACCCAAAATCCATCCTCAATCTTAGGGTAGGTCAGGTGAAGTTGTTTCACCATGTGGACCAACAAACCTCCAAATTAGGTCACAAATTGAAATAACTTCTAAATCAAGTGAAATTCAAGGTACAATTAGTGCTAAAAATTGGTAGACTTAGGTCTCAATTCATACATTCTGGTCTACTTGGAATCTCAGTGACAAGGAAGGTCAGGTGGGGGAAATCCTGTAACTCGTGGGGATGCTCTACCTTGTAGGGGTCTTGGCAGGATTCTCCCTTCCTAGCTATCCAAATAATTCTTAAGTGTGTGGATTTCTGATCTAGAGGTATCATTTGCCTTGAAATAACCCTAGGCATCTAAAATTTTTTAGGTGCCTTGATTAGGTCCATTACACATCCAGTCTCTCATTTATCTATGGTTGAAGATAAATGTCAATTGCATTTCTTAGCTGCTTTGGACCTAAGATGAGGAGAGTCAACATCATAAGTGATGATCACATATAAAGCCACGCAGGTAAGTTGTAAGTTATCATCATGACTAGCCAAATTGAATAGGATGGGTACATGTTTTTGAAAGGATTAAACCCATCACTTGTAAGACCCAATCTAACATTTCTTGCATCCTCTGCAAATGCTGAATGAGTGCTGTCAAACATTTTTCACTCTTCTGAATCTACGGGATGACGAATGCGATCATCTCATGACATGTTATCCTTATGCCATGTCATCAAATTTGCAATTCTACTTGAAATAAAAAGGCGTTGAAGCCTACGAATCAATGGAAAGTAAGGTAGAACCTTCTTCAATTGTTTTTTTGGCCCTTGTATGTAGTGAATTTCCCACCTTAAATCTCTCAACACCACACATGGACCATTAGTCAACTTTGCATATTCATTTCTGTATAACACAATCATTTGGACAAGCATCAATTTTCTTGTAATTTAAACCAAGTCCATGAATCTATTTCTTTGCTTCATACCATGTCTTTGGATAACCTTTCAGATCATTTAAAAGCTCTCCAATGAATTCAAGCACGTCGGACATCAATTTAGAGGTTGCTTTATTCATTACCTTCATCCGAAATAACTTCAAAAGAAATGATAACTTAGAATTGGATGTGACACCGGGAGCAATAGGTTCATCCACTGCCCTAATAGAATCATAAAATTGATTAGAAGTTTCCCCACTAAATGGATCTTTAACTCTTGCTCTCATTTCATCAAGTATTTCATCAATGTCATCAGCTTCAATATCAACAGTTGTCTCATCGAAATCTATCGAAGATTGTCTGACTTCCTTTGTAAGATCCTCTCCATGAGCAATCCACTTAGTATAATGCTGCCACCAATCGTTACAAATCGTGTTCTCATATACAGTGTTCCTATCATGTGAATATCCATTCAAGCACCTCCTACATGGGCAAAAAATCCTATCAAACTTGTCTCCTCGTCTGAATGACTTCCTATCATTATGAAATACCCAATTAAGGAACTCTCTCACTCAATTCTTGTATAGAAAGTAATCCGAGTTCCTCAAACTAATCTAAGACTTATCCATGATGATCTACAAAAATGAAATAAAACCACCCAATAATTATAATATGATTTTATAACCGTGTTTGTATTTTGATTAGGGTTTCACTTAATATCGCATCCTTGAAGATTTGATCACAATGTTACTTGGTACATGTAACCGGTGTTTGGAGAAATTTCAACAGCATCTCCTTGTACTTCTCCAGTATTCCTCTCAAGACTAATCTTAACTATATTCCCAATACTCTCATTTAAGGGTGCATTAGGAACGTAGATAAGATAAGTTGGTATACCAGAGAAGAGCGAAAAGATACTACCGAAATTCCTCTAGATATCGGTTCCATGTAACAAGTAACCTTAAGTTGTTATCAAAGCTCCAAGGATCCCCCTTTATTCAGAACTTCTCTGAATAAAGGATGGCGACTCTTATGGTATTCTATAAAGATAAAGCTTTGTGAATGTGAGGTATACAAACACTCTGCGTTGTCCGTATAACATGATCATAAATGTCGATGGGCAAGTATTTTGGCACGATTATTCCCTCCCAAAACTTGCAACCTAGGGGTTAGAATACCTATTGTTTGTCCTCAAGTGCATTTAGATTTGTGCAAGTGTGTGTAGTTATAAATGCATTAAAATAATAACATCAAATAGACATAAAGTGGGTACATAATAGAATCAAATTCAATTAGTTAAATCATTCAAACATACATAATAGAATCAAATAAACATTTAAAAAAAAGTGGGTACACCCCGCAATTAATCAAACACATTCAATTTACTAAGTCAAGTGACACACCCCACAATCATAAAAATAATTCACATTCTAAACCTAAGTGGGCACACCCAACATTCTAAATATAATTAAGTGGGGACACCCCACATTCATTCACAAATGAATTAAGACAACTTAATTTCATACCTCAACAAAGCTCGTGAATCACAGAGAAGGTGTCTGACGACGTAAGATACCTAAATCAAATTACAAATATTTATAAGTAAAAAACTATAACAAATTTAAAAAATCAACCAAATTTGACATTCAATTAATAAAAAAAATTTAAGGATTAGGGGGATAGTAATGGGAGGAGGGATGGCTAATAGGGGATGGGGGTTGCGGATGGGAGGAGGAGGGGGGCTGCGTGATGCGTTGATTTTCGCTTTCGAATAGGATGATTAAGATGATTTGTCGTTATATTTTAAAGTGGTGGAAAATTGACTAATCAAAGTATTAAATTGAAAATAAACCACTCGAGAGAGCATGTCAAGTCCACAGGGAGGCAATGGCCAATTTAAACTCTCAAGGGTCAAAAATCGATGTTCATTATTAATTTCATCAAGAAACCGAATCAAAATCACTTTCAGATTAGGTAAGCAATAAGAGCTAATATTGAAATAACAATTTTGCAAAACTAAAGGATATATTTTGCAATGTAGCTTAATAAAATAATAATAAAAATTTACAATGGCACTAAATGCAAATTTTAATAGGAGCTTTATTGTAGCAAAACAGGGGAAATTCTTCCCATTGTTCGTGCGCGAGGAGGAGGCCGCGATTGAAGGCGAGAAGCTCACCGGAGGTTGAGTGAGCCGAGGGCTATTCGATGGTGGTGGTCTTGTGGTCAATGGTGGCCGGAGGCGACGGTGGTGAGGAGAGGAGTGGCAGTGGTCGGCGATTGGTGGTGGCTGCAGCTCTCTGCTACTACTGGTGTGGCACACGTGAAGGCGTGCCTGCAAGGGGCGTCAGATGCCAGCGTGCTTGCTGGAGGAGTTGGCAAAGGCATGCGCAGGTCGTGCGGGCACGTGCAAGCATTGCTGGGCTTGGCCGTAGGTGCTGCAGGTGGCGGAAGTGGTGCTGCACGCTGTTGAAGGGGCCGCGGGACTGCTGGCAGAACGCGTGCGTGCATGGGGAAGTTGCTGCAGGTGTGCGTGGTCTGTAGCGAGGGGGCAGTGCTGCTTAAGGGCTGCATGCAGGTGGGTGCCACGCGCGGAAGAAGGGGTTGCGGCGATGGGTCTGTTTCTGCTGTTGGAGGCCTGGAGGTCATGTGCACGCAGAGGAGAAGGTGCGACTGCTGGAGGTGATGTTTGCCTGCACGCGGTGGAGCTGGAGAGTGATGCAGCACGCTATTGTTGCGCACGCATGGGAGAGGTGGCAGTGGCGAAGCGGGCATTGGTGAAGGTGATGGCTGTTGGTAACGGTGGTGGTGGGTTTCATTGAGTTGGAGGAGAAAATAGAGGAAGTGGAAAATGAGGAAGAAGATGGAGGTGGTACTGTAGGGGCTTCAGACATCTGGGAGCATTCCCAGATGTCTTAAACTTGAGAGAATGGCTGCTGGAGTGTGGCTGCGGTGGTGGTTGCTGGTGATGGTTGTGAGGGTGGTAATGCATGCTGAGGTGCTTACGGTAATCTGCACAGTCCAACGGTGGCATAGCAGTCTGTCACCCTGCTTGCCTACGGTGGTGTGGAGTTGTGCACATGGTAGGAGGTCGACGGTGGTGGAATGGAAGAGAGCTTGACTCTTTGTGCAATAGTGGATCAGGGGTGATGGCCTGTGCGCTAAGGACGCAGCCCTTCTTTTATGCTGCAAGAGGAGTGTGGGCACAGGCAGACGTTGGTTGAAGAGGTGAAGTGATGCAGATCATGGGAACAGAGATCCACGATCGTCGCTTGTGCATTATAGCTGGCGCAACTGATGTAAACACATTTACACTACTTAAAATGTCTATTTATGCATGTTCTTAAGCATAGGATTGCATTTCATGATATAAATATTGCATAACATGCATCATCTCGCATTTAGAGTAGTTTGAATAAAATGGAGGTTAATTGTCTCCTTTTATGTGCTTGGACAGGGCAAACATTTTATCGGGGCCTCGGATCAAAGATCCAACCGTATGGATGTGATCAGGGCGACGATTGGAGTTCAACGACTCCAAGATCGCCCTAATCAGGCATCCATAGCATCAGATAGAGACCGGGGAACCCTAGAAGATCAAGGGATAGGATGGTGTAAATCCGCACTTCAGATGACAAATCCGACCGCACGGATGAATTCGGATCACCGATCGCAGCCCAATGACATAAAAATCGAGTCAATCCGACATCCGTGGCACCATCTACAACTTCCAGAAGATGGACGGCCAAGATGGCACCACGTGGCGCCATCTTAGCTGCCCAAACGGTCGCTTGCATTTTGTGAAGGCTCCCGCCCGATCGCTCTCTGCCGTCAGATGGAGATCCAACGGCTGTGGCCCCCCGGCGCTTAAAACGTGCGTTCGACCATCCGCGCCCCGCAGCGCAGCGGTCGAGCGCGGGGCGCAGGTTCGAGCCACAGTGAGGGGATTGAAGGCGTGGGTAACTGAGGCGCGTGGAGCGTCGGATGGAGATCGTGCGGTCACGGGCGCCCAATAGCACCAACGCGCGATTGGACGCCCTGCGTAACGCGCGATCGCACGCGCAGGCGGGCAGGCGGCAGCGGTGAAGGCGCGATTTTAAGCCGTCCGATCTCGCGATCGGACGACTGAAAATCAATGGACGTGCACCGGCGTTGCACGCGTGAGCAGTCGAGGAGGCACGCGCGAGCCGCCCACGTCGCCGACGAAGGGAGCTTTAGTGACGGATTTATCCGTCACTAAAGACCCCTCTTTTATTATTTTGAAGTTATAATATCCATTTTGCCCCCAGTCCTTGCAACTATAAAAGGAGACCCCCTCCATACGAAATTCTCATCCCTTCTTTCTCCTCTCTATCCCTCCAAAGCTCAAGAGAAGCTTGTTCCACACCCAGGATGCTTCTCGAGAGATAAAGTCCAATTTTCGTTCCCCTTCGGAAGTGGATCCCGCGATGACGACGGCGTGCTGCTTCGTTCCCATTCTTCTGCTTCGTCCTCCTTCGTCCCGCTTCGTTCTCCTTCGTCCAGGCGTCGTCCCATCCGACTCGTCCTCCAAGCAACCGTCGAGGAGGATTTCTCTCTCCCTATTCTTTTTACAGCTTTCTAGTATAGATTTACTGCTTTCTAGATTAATCTACTCGTCCTCCAAGCAATTGTCGAGGAGGACATTTCTCCCTCCATTCTTTTAATGCTTTCTAGAGTAAATTTATCGCTTTCTAGAGTAATGCTTTCTAGTTGTAATGAACAATCTCTTCAATACAAAATTCCTTGTTTATTATACATCTCATTTTGATTTCTCTGTGTAATATTCTTTTTCTCTCTTACTCTCTCTCTCTTCTATTTATTGTAAATAATTAGATAGTTCTAAATTGAATTATTCTATAACAAATAAAAAGAAACGCGTAGTTTTTAAATCAAACGTCCGCCTCCCTATGTTCGACCCGGAATTTTAATTTCGGTATAAATTTTATTTGTTGAACACGAATTCTTCGCTTTCGAACTACAACGACAGGTTTTCCAAAATCGAACACGTTAGCGTAGGTTCGCACCGTTCAACATTTTGGCGCCATTGCCGGGGAGGCAACGATCTTTGATTTCTCTTCGCGTTTTGTAACTTACAAATCATTTACCTCACTTTTCTCCTTTCTTATTGTAATTGCAGGTACTCTTTTGAGGCAAGCAAAAGCGGTAGATTGGAGTAAAGTACTGTGGAAGGTTTTGTAAGTTATCCCCCATTCTTTCCCCCTCCATAGATTTCATTCGCCACGTTGAATCCAAATTCCAATTAACCTATGTGTTTGCATAAATCTTAGGAATAGTTTGGTTGTTTGGATTCTCACTCACATTCATTCCACCTTCATAAAAAAAAAAAAAACAAAAAGATAATTTTGTGGGGCAATTTTCAACAAATACACAATGTACACCCACATTTAAAGGTACTTAACCGAATTGATTTGTTTCTACTCAACTGGGTTCTGATCTGTGGAACCGGTACACATAAAGCAACACATAAAAGAGTAGAAATCATTCTAGGTTAACCATCTTTGTGTGCCTAACTTAGTGGTGCATTTGTGGCCAGTTGTTTGAGTTGTTTGGGCCGCACCACTTCGAATAAAATCAACTCATCAATTAGCTGCCAATTAGGTTCAACTCTTAGGGATTTACCAGGCACTCCACATTCTTTTTAAGCTTTAAAGGAAAACATCTTCACCTGTGCTTGTAAAACTTGGTGTGCCAACGAAACTTGATTGAAAACACCTAAAGTTGAATCCTAAAAGCTACTAAGCAAGATTTGAATCTTAAAATTCACCACATCAAAAATAATCTTGCTTGAAAACCACTGGTTGTGCACTCACACACGAATCAATCAATCATTAAGGGCACAACCCATTTAAAGGGCCCATTACATTCCAAAGCACATTCAAACCTGGCCCTAAATAAAACAGAGTAGACGTTGGCCTTAAGGATTGGACTCGCTCTTCAGAACCCAGAACGAGATTATTTTCGATTAGTCTATTTCTACTGTTCAATCTGATGTCTAGCTAGGGGAGTAGAGTCAAACGATCGCGGCTGGGGGGTACACTAGGAACCGGAGGCGCAAGCCGAAGGAAGAACCTTCTCCCCAGTCCCTCCTTCTAACTGGTTGGATTGAACAGACGGAAGTAGATCAAATCGTTCCTTTATCTCAAGATGGGTTTTGAGAGTCTGTAGGTCTTTAGGCTAACCTATTTAAGGACAGGTTTGATTGTTTGTATTGCAGGGCACCTTTCTTCCTCCCGTGTATCATGAATCCTTCCACATATTTCACGCATTCCTGCTCTTTCCCTCCTGTTGTAAATTATCCTCAACATGACGATTATCCCAACTCGTATTGTAATCAACAATCAGTTAGTTGGGATAATTTGGATTGGGGATACAATTCCGGACCCCCTTGTTTAGGGTCTAACCCTGAACACTTTGATTCTGATTTTTATCCTTCTCAAAGCTACATCGATTATAGATCGTCTTCCTTTCATGAACAGCATAATACGATCTACAATCAAGAAGGATACACCGATCCTTACCCATCCTTTGATTTCACTGCCTTTAGGTCATCACCATCTTTTGAACAATCTGAAATGACCTATTATCAGGAAGGGTATAACGAATCTCAATTCGTTAATTCCTCTGCATTGAGCCCAAACCCGCCCAATCCTGAACCAACTCATTTGGTTCAGGTTAATCAGGTTCAAGAAAAGGTTCTGGCTAACTTGAGAAATATCATTCAATCTTTAGAAGTTCAGCCAACACCTTGCATTGAGAGATTGGAGCCCCTAATTCAGATGATTGATGATTTAAACAAGTCTATGTTGGATTGGCTCCAGGATGTTAAGGATGAGAACCCGGGTGAGTTTCTACTTGGGAAATTAGCGAAATTGAGGATGAGATTCGTGGTTGCTTTGATTCAATCTTGGGATGATTCCCAGGATGAACCCTCTTCAGGAAAGCCAATGACAGAACCCGTTCGGGCACCTGTTAGGGGGGACACGTGTTACGAGGCTGACCAGATTGAATTAAAGCGACCAATTAAGGATGATCTGATTTCTTCACCTGAGATCCTTGAGCTGGGTTACGAGAAAACGTATGTCTCCTGGGAACACAAAGTGACAACTGATTTTGGGACATACATTGATACGGATCCTGATTTCTTTGATGGTGAAGATTCAAGTTGCGAAGTCTCACACGAGTTTTCACAACACGATTTTTGTGAGACGATTGGGCCTGAGGAATCTGATAGATCATTTGATAGCCCAATAACTGAGGAAACTGATCTTATTAGGGAACACATTACGGATCCAGAATCGCATTTTCTGGAGGAATCAATTCAATGCCCTGATTATCAGTTACACCCTGTTGAGATTATTGATGATTCTAATTCTGAGATAATTAGGCCCAAGTCAATTTTGATTCTGCCACATCATTTAGACTTGGAGATTTCAGACGGGGTGATGAATATACAAGAGGTCATGGAATTTGATATGCTAAATGAGGAGGATAGGAGCTGGGAAATTCTGATTTGGGAAGTCAATTTTGGAGGAAATAGAAGATTGAGTCGAAGGGTTCCTTTTAAGCTGAAACCATCAAATCAGAACCCTTACGACATTTGTTTCGAGGATGTCAAACTCAAGCACACATTTAACGATTATCCTTTTGAGCTTCAATTCTCTGTAACCCGACTTTTTGGCCCTGGGTTGCATCCTCATAAATCGCAGGCCCGACCCCACTTGCATTCTAATTTTAGGTTTTGGGTAATTTTTATCCAGAACCTAAGACATTCTCGATTATGGGGGATGGGTCTGCACCACAATCTGGTCCACATCTGTGGACCTCTGTTGACAGGTCGGAGGATTCTTCTGTTTATTCTAATTTTAACCTGCACTTGTGAATTCTTCATTTCTTTTCTTTGTATAGTGTGCTTAGCTGAAAGCACTAAACTCAGCAC
The DNA here is from genome assembly GCA_037157565.1 of Thalassia testudinum. Lineage (NCBI taxonomy): Eukaryota > Viridiplantae > Streptophyta > Magnoliopsida > Alismatales > Hydrocharitaceae > Thalassia > Thalassia testudinum. Next base: position 7,996,432 of record JAZHRO010000058.1, on the reverse strand, counting down.
ATTTACAGTTCTTTTTCATTTTCATCTCGGAGCAGACCTGATATCCACGCAATTCAGGTGCTTTCTACGCTTTTCCACTCTGTTTTATGTCTTTTTAATACAATGAGGACATTGCATTAGATAGGCATGGGGGGGTGGATATTTATCTCTGAATTCATTCGTCAGCTCCATAAATTTGTCTTATTTTCTTTTATTAAAAAAAAATTCAGAAATTAGGGAAGAGAATTTGGGTTTAAGAAAATTTTCGATCTTAAGAAATACTATATTATGATTTGAACACAAAGACCCTTCAGGTCTTTGGACTTAATCAGCCTATGTATCCACTAAAATGTGGATTTGTTTTTCGAGTTCTTGCCAACCTGAATTTTATTTTAATTGGAGTAAATAAATTTGGGTGATAAGTACATGACTTATCAACCTGCCCTCTGATTTGAGGGAATTTTGAGTCTTAAGCATCTACACACTTTCTTTGCACTGACTCGTTGTTTGGTGATTTTAACGGAAATTGGGTAGCTAATGAACCTTCTAGGGTGATATGGCTGGCAAGTTATCATGGGTAATAGCCCATAGGTAGGTTGTCCAGAGCCCAGTCACTGGACCTTTCTCTTTTTGCTGCCTTTAGGTAAATCTTAGACCAGGGAAGCCACCTACTTAAAAATAAAACAAAAAGAGAAAAGAAAAAAAAGGAAAGGAGAAAAGAACAAAAAGAAATAAGCCACACTTCGCCGCACGAGTATGGCTGGCAAGTTGTCGGTGGTAACAGCTCATCGACCGGTTGTCCAGAACCCAGCTCAGTAAATGCACTAAAAATTCCCAAAACACTTAGGAAGAAGCGGAGAAGTAGAATAAACTGGGGAGATATAAATTGGATTCACCCTTGTGTTGACCCCGTTAAAAAATAAGAGTAGGGAGAAAGCTACCGGTTGTAAAGATACACCTTTAGGTAGAATTCTTTTTGAGGTCACCTAGAGGCGTAGAAATCCGAAGTCCGTTCTAATTGCCGGTCAACGAGTCTATCACAATCACAATAAGATGCTTAAAACTTAGGGTTCTCATCAAATCTTGGGTGAGGTGAATGGTCGTAGAAAGCCACTCTTAAACCCTAAAATTTTAAAATCCAAAAAAATTACAAAAGAGTAAAAAGAGAAAAAGAAATTTTTCTTTGAATAAGGCAAGGGCTTGAGGCAGTCTGTATTTTGGCTGATACTCAGGCACTGTTGTGTCTTTGAAAGTTCAGTTCCTAAGTAGACAATTTCTTAATGATTGAAAATAACTCAGGTCCAAATAATCTAACCTAATTCTTTTATAAATAGCATATAGTTTTTGCTAGGGACTAGCAAAAGATAGGCATGGGGGTATGATGTAAACACATTTACACTACTTAAAATGTCTATTTATGCATGTTCTTAAGCATAGGATTGCATTTCATGATATAAATATTGCATAACATGCATCATCTTACATTTAGAGTAGTTTGAATAAAATGGAGGTTAATTGTCTCCTTTTATGTGCTTGGACAGGGCAAACATTTTATCGGGGCCTTAGATCAAAGATCCAACCGTATGGATGTGATCAGGGCGACGATTGGAGTTCAACGACTCCAAGATCGCCCTAATCAGGCATCCATAGCATCAGATAGAGACCGGGGAACCCTAGAAGATCAAGGGACAGGATGGTGTAAATCCGTACTTCAGATGACAAATCCGACCGTACGGATGAATTCGGATCGACGATCGCAGCCCAACGACACAAAAATCGAGTTAATCCGACATCCGTGGCACCATCTGCAACTTCCAGAAGATGGACGGCCAAGATGGCGCCACGTGGCGCCATCTCAGCTGCCCAAACGGTCGCTTGCATTTTGTGAAGGCTCCCGCCCGATCGCTCTCCGCCGTCAGATGGAGATCCAACGGCTGTGGCCGCCCGGCGCTTAAAACGTGCGCTCGACCATCCGCGCCCCGCAGTGCAGCGGTCGAGCGCGCTTATGCGAGCGTGGGGCGCGGGTTCGAGCTGTGGTGAGGGGATTGAAGGCGCGGGTAATTGAGGCGCGTGGAGTGTTGGATGGAGATCGTGCGGTCGCGGGCGCCCGATAGCACCGACGCGCGATTGTACGCCCCCTCCGGTAATTGAGGCGAGTGTTGGATGGAGTGTTGTAATGTCCATTTTGCCCCCACTCCTTGCAACTATAAAAGGAGACCCCCTCCATACGAAATTCTCATCCCTTCTTTCTCCTCTCTATCCCTCCAATGCTCAAGAGAAGTTTGTCCCACACCCGGGATGCTTCTCACGAGATAAAGTCCAATTTTCGTTCCCCTTCAGAAGTGGATCCTGCGACGACGACGGCGTGCTGCTTCGTTCCCATTCTTCTGCTTCGTCCTCCTTCGTCCCGCTTCGTTCTCCTTCGTCCAGGCGTCGTCCCGTCCGGCTCGTCCTCCAAGCAACCGTCGAGGAGGATTTCTCTCTCCCTATTCTTTTTACCGCTTTCTAGTATAGATTTACTGCTTTCTAGATTAATCTACTCGTCCTCCAAGCAATTGTCGAGGAGGACATTTCTCCCTCCATTCTTTTAATGCTTTCTAGAGTAAATTTATCGCTTTCTAGAGTAATGCTTTCTAGTTGTAATGAACAATCTCTTCAATACAAAATTCCTTGTTTATTCTACATCTCATTTTGATTTCTCTGTGTAATATTCTTTTTCTCTCTTACTCTCTCCCTCTCTTCTATTTATTGTAAATAATTAGATAGTTCTAAATTGAATTATTCTATAACAAATAAAAAGAAACGCGTAGTTTTTAAATCAAACGTCTGCCTCCCTGTGTTCAACCCGGAATTTTAATTTCGGTATAAATTTTATTTGTTGAACACGAATTCTTCGCTTTCAAACTACAACGACAGGTTTTCCAAAATCGAACACGTTAGCGTAGGTTCGCACCGTTCAACAACAACTCTCCTCTATGCATCAGTTGGAGATAAAATAAAGAAATTAAATGAGGGTTATTTATTTATAAGCCCTTAAAAGAAATGTGAAGTAAAATAATGCATGTAATGCAACCTAAAAGATTAACTATTCTAATGCGTGCTATTCTAAATGAATTCTAAGTATGAATGTAATGCATAAAATATGTAAATAAATAAATAATTAGACTAATCTATTTACATCTTATTGTATGCTATTTATATGTCAATATTAATCTAATTTCTAGGCATTTAAGTAACTAATTACCTTACAAATATGGGCTCATCAAATGCCCCCATGCCTAGTTTTTGCTAGTCCCTAGCAAATTCAAGCAATATCCTAGCTCTTCAAGTAGACTAGCAAACCCAGTCGGTCTTCCTTTAGAAATAGTTTAAGTTCAGACTTTAGACCTAAGGTTCCCAAGTAATTGCTAAGTTACAGACTAGGTCGGCTAAAGACGAGTTGCAGGCACATGTTTCCCTGATTTCTAACTCTACCCTAGGGTTTATTGGTCCTAGAGATTAAAGCATCCATGCATGTGCATTGGTCTGAGTTATTTGAGGTTGGTTTGATTGCCAACCAGGAAAGAGAGTAAGAAAGAGATTTTTTTTAATATATAATATTTTTTTGTTTGACTCCTCTAAGTCTAACCTTGGATAAGCTATCCGCACGGTCTGTGTTAGATTCATTGTCCCCATCACCGAACCTCAAAGGGTGCCTGGCTTTCGATGCTTCAAGATAGCATCGCCCATAGCAACCCCAAGAACTCCTAGCAATTGACACTTTGAGATAGTATCGCCCATGGATTTCTAAAGCGAATTCAGGCCTGTGGCAATCGGCACTTCGAGATAGGCCCGCCCATGGTACCTGAATCACACAATGCGCTTACATGCCCCCAGTAGGATGGATATCCTAAGAGATAAGCGCCGAGGAGGTGACATGTTATCATCACATCCTCAAGGTGAGTATATACTCCAACTCTCCTACGGCAGGGACTCTTCCAATCAACTTATGTTTTCAAGCTTCTCATAAGTCAGAACTAAGAGAACCAAAATTTTTCTCCAAGAAAGGAATTAGGGTGATCACTATTTACACAAGACCAAGTGTGTGTGAATTGTGGATGCTTTGGTTACGAGGACCCGTAAACCAAAAGGTAGAAAAAGACATCAGGTACTACCCAACCTTTAACTCAATCCCTAGCTTTCCTTCCTCAACGTCTTGAGGAATGGTCCACAACTTAACACCTACTTGAGTTTTTTAAGTCCACAAAGGACCCTAAAGGTCTAAAGCTAGTAACTCAACTTTGCTTCTAAGTCAAACCCTAGAGTCAACTTAGACTAACCTAAAGTTCTGGTTAGCCTAAGAATGAAGGACCCAGCCAGTTAAGCTCAATAATGCAAAATGTTTTTTTTTTTAACAAATGTATGCAATGCGGAATATTTAAACTAAATGCATGAATGCACTATGTACAGATGCCTCAGGTCCTATCCCCCCATGCCTAGTTCAAACAATGTCCTCATTGAAAATAAAATGGCCAAGGGAAGATTTTACCTAAGGCTGGAAAGAAAGGAGCTAAGGCTCCTTGAGAGTGACCTCGTCAACAAGATGGCCATCCAAGGTTACATAAGGTTTTAATTGTTGGCCGTTGACGGTAAAGGGTGATGCTGAAGAAGAAGGGCTCTTGATTCCACATCCCCATGTGGAAATACTTTGGTGATAATATAAGGCCCATCCCAATGTGATTTTAATTTTCCGGGAAACAACTTAAGTCTGGAATTGAAAAGCCAGACTTGTTGGTTGGGCTCAAAGGTCTTTCTAAGGATATATTTATCATGCAAGACCATAATTCTCTCTTTATAAGCTTGGGAGGTGTCATAAGCATCATTCCTCAGCTCCTCAAGCTCAGTCAACTCCAGTAAACGTGCTTTACCAGCTTGCTCTAAATCCATGTTGACACTTTGGATAGCCTAGAGTGCCTTATGTTGAAGTTCAACGGGTAAGTGGCATGCTTTCCTGTACATAATTCGGAAGGGAGACATACCCAAAGGGGTTTTGGAGGCCGTTCGATAAGCCCATAAAGCGTCATCAAGCTTTTGGGACCAATCCTTCCTATTTGGCCTAGCAATCTTTTCTAAAATGTTTTTGAGATCCCTATTTGACACTTCAACCTGGCCACTTGTCTGAGGATGATAAGGGGTAGCAATCTTATGAGTTACTCCCATACTCCTGAGTAGCCGATTGAAGTGATGGTTCCGGAAATGAGGTCCCCCATCACTTATAATCATCTTGGGGCAGCCAAAGCGAGGTATGATATTGGCCTTGACAAATTTCAAAACCATAGAGTGGTCATTTGTGTGCGTAGGAATGGCCTTTATCCACTTGGAGACGTAATCCACTACCACCAAGATATATTCAAATCCATGGGACGAAGGGAAGGGACCCATGAAGTATATCCCCCAAACATAAAAAATTTCTATAGGTTGGATAGGGTGTTGGGGCACTCATTCCGCTTCCTAATCATTCCAGTCTGTTGACATTTGAGACAGGTCTTAACAAAGTAATGGGAATCCTTAAATAAAGAAGGCCACCAAAAATCAGACCGGAGAACCTTAAAAGCTATTTTCTTAGCACCAAAGTTCCTCCACAATGAAGCTCATGGCAAAATCTCAACACACTCTATTTCTCTTCTTTAGGTACACATCGTCTCCAAACTTGGTCATGTCCAATATGAAATAATTCTAGCTCTTCCCAATGAAAGAATCTAGCTTGGAAAATGAAGCGCTTCCATTTTTGCACATCCCAAGAGCCAGGGGTTTCTCTAGTGACCAAGTAATTAACTGTATCCGCATACCAGGGTGAAGTCAGCGTTATTGCCATAACGATTTCATCAGGAAATGTCTCGCGGATGTCTCCAGATTGAGTCATCAAGTGAAGGGCGAGACAGGTGGTTAGCCACTACATTTTCCACTCCTTTCTTTTCATGAATTTTCAAGTCAAACTCTTGAAGGAGTAGAATCCATCTAATTAAACATGGCTTAGAGTCTTTCTTGCCAATGAGATGTTTCACTATCGCATAATCAGTAAAAATGACCACCTTGGAGCCAAGAATATAAGACCTAAACTTCTCCAGAGCAAAAACTACAGCAAGTAATTTCTTTTCAGTAACTATGTAGTTTTGCTGTGGTTCAGTTAAAGTCTTGCTAGCATAGTGCAGCAATTGTGGTCTTCCCTCAACCCTCTATCCAAGAATGGCTCCCACTGCATAATCCGAAGCATCACACATCAGCTCAAATGGGAGTGTCCAATCAGGAGCATGGAGAATAGGTGCAGAGGTCAAGGCCTTCTTTAGCATATGAAAAGCCTCGGTACACTTTGAATCAAAATCGAAGGAAGATTCCTTCTCCAATAAGTCACAAAGTGGCCTAGAAATTTTTCTGAAATTCTTAATGAATCGCCTATAAAAACCTGCATGGCCCAAAAAGGATCTAATCTGTTTGACATTCGTGGGTGATGGAAGTTTGGAAATAGAATCAACTTTAGCCTTATCTACTTCCAAACCACTTTTAGACATAACATGCCCAAGTACAATGCCTTTCTATACCATGAAGTGGCTTTTCTCCCAGCTGAGGACTAAACTAGTCTCCTTACATCTCTTCAACACATTCTCTAAGTGCTGGAGACACTGGTCAAAAGATGACCCATAAATGGAAAAATCATCCTTAAAAACCTCAATGTACTCATCAATCATGTCCGAGAAAATGGACATCATACACCGGTGGAAAGTTGCTGGTGCATTACATAATCCAAACGGCATATGCCTGAATGCAAAAGTGCTGTAAGGACTAGTGAAAGTTGCCTTATCTTGGTCATTAGGGAAGACTGCAACCTGGTTGTACCTAGAATATCTAGCTCAAAAGTAGAAATACTTGTTCCCTGCCAATCTCTCTAGGATATGATCAATAAAGGGCAAGGGAAAGTGATCCTTTTGGGTAGCAGTGTTCAGTTTGTAATAGTCAATGTAGACCCTCCAACTAGTTGAGGGTTTGGTCACCACTTGTTCACCTTGGTCATTTGTTTCAACCGTGAAGCCTACCTTCTTTAGAACCACATGGATTGGACTAACCCATTTGCTATCTACGATGGGATAAATGATCACAGCATCCAACCACTTCAGAATTTCCTTTTTAACCACCTCCCTCATGTTGGGGTTAAGACGTCTATACATGTCTCAGAAGGGTTTGATGGAATCATCAGTATAAATGTGATGCATGCAAAGCGTAGAGTCTATACCCTTAATATTAGCAATCATCCAAGCTATGGCTTCCTTGTGCCTTGATAAACAGTCTAACAAGGCTCCCTCTTGCACTTCAAATAGTGCAGATGAGATGATTACAGGGCGTGTATCATTTGGCCCAAGGAATACATACTTGAGAGAGTCTGGGAGGGGTTTCAGTTCAAGGTTGGGGGCTTGCTTGGTTGAGGGTTTCAAAATAGAAGTTCCCATCATAGGTAGCAGATCTACCTTAGGTAGACATGATGGGGAGAGAGACTCAGTAGAAACTCCAAGCAATTCCTCAAGTTCTAGCACATCCCCTTCACATTCCTCCAAGAGATGGGAATGATCATTAAGCATGACATGTTGAAGGGGGTCATCACGTAAAATTGCAAGAGTTGTCTCTTCAATCAGATCATCTACCACCTAAACTTGGGAACAATCCTCAAATCCAGCTTGTTTATAAGCATCAAATACATTCAGCTGAATTTTCCTGTTCCCAAAGCCCATTTTTAACGCCCCAGTGTGATAATTAATTAAAGCATTAGAAGTTGCAAGAAAAGGGCAGCCCAAAATGATTGAGGGCTTGGTTGGTTTGTTGGTAAGGTCATTGTCCAGTACTAGAAAGTCAACGGGGAAAAAGAAATCCTCCACTCTCATGAGGATATCTTCCAGCAAGCCCCATGGTGTCTTCAAAGAATGGTCTACAACTTGGAGGATTACAAGGGAAGGCTTCAGCTTACCTCCTCCAAGTTGTTCATATACATAGCTCGGAAGGATGTTTACCCCCGCACCCAGATCAAGCAGAGCCTCACTTATTTGTAGGTCACCAACAACCACTGAGATGTAAGGGGCTCCTGGGTCCTTAAGTTTCGGGGACATCCCGTGTTGTATAATTGAGCTAACAGAATCAAGTAGGACACTTTTGATTGGACCTGTTTCCTCAATTACCACTTTTTTGTGCACAGGTCCTTGAGAAAGCGAGCATAGGATGGAATCTATCTGATAGCTTCAAGCAAAGGTAGGTTAATTTGCACTTGTTTGAAAGTCTCCATGGTTTCGTCCGTCCTATCATTGGCTCCAGATGATCTAGTAGAAGTCTACCCAGAGTCAGATAAGCGCTCTGCAAAGGGCACTCTTTGTCTCTGGGTGGAAGGGTTGTCATGTCGGGTAAGTGGGGGAATGGAGACAACCTCTTCTGGTGAGGTGATTTCAAGCGGAGAAGAGTTGGGTGGCTCTTCTCCGGTGGGGGCGTAAGTTGGGGTGGGTGGGTTCTCAGAAGGTGAGACTATAGGAGCATCAGGTTTTGAAATTTCTTTCCCACTCCTCAGAATAGTCACCTCCTGGGCATGCCCCCTAAAAATAATCCCTTTCCCTTTAGGGTTCTCCTTAGAAGAACTGGGAAGCTTCCCAATCTCTCTTTTACTCATGGCCTCTACAAGGTGTCCAATTTGTGATTTCAACTCATTGATTTCCTTGTCATGAGATTGGATGATCATGCTTTGATTCTCTTGCATGGCCTTAAGCATGGCTTTAAGCTCATCCATCTCAGAAGTCTTAGATGGTTGGGAGGGCATAAGAGGTTGATTATACTGTTGAGTCTGAAAGGGTTGGGGTCTGTAATTCCTTGAATTAGAGACATTCCCCTGTCTCCATGAAAAATTGGGGTGGTTCCTCCATCCCTCGTTATAAGTATTGGAAAAAGGGTCATTACGAGGTATAGGTCGGAACCCCTTGGGTGGCATTCAGGTTCGCCTGTACAATGTTAGGGAATTGCAAGGCCAAATGACAATCCACAGTAGCATGCGTATTGCCATTGCAAATGGAGCATTCAGAAGCTTGGGAAGCAGAGGCATTTGGCGTGAGTTGGCTAGGGTTTGTCATAAGCCTTTCCATGTTTTGGTTCAACAATTGAATCTGGAAGGCCAAATTCTGGGTATTCCTAGTTTCATTTGCCTCAATCTTTCACTACATAGGAGTGGGCTTCCTATCCAAATAGGCAGAATTTAGATGGATAGAATTCTCACTCAAGGTCTCCAAAGATCCCAAGCCTCATCTTCAGCTTTTGTAAGAAAGATTCCTGCACAGGCTCCATCCACTATTTGCCTGTGCTTGCCATTTAATCCAGTGTAGAACCTTTCTATAAGTTGCCATCTTGGCATTTGATGATGGGGACATAAGTGATGAGTGGCTACTCATCATAGCTAACAAGCTAAAGTTAAGCTAGACACTGAGTAAAGAAACATCAAATTAACAGATAAAAAGGGTTAAGTGCGGGAATTAAAGAAAAAGACCTAAAACCTTTACTATGTGTTAAAATTTCATAATTAGGTCACAAAACGAGATATTCTGAAAGCAAAGGACAAATGGTGATCCATGCGTTAATTGAACACATAAATAAGTTTGAAAGGCCAAATCAAAAGTATAATTAATGTCTTAAATGTTCAATTAAGCACATATAAAAATTTGAAGGCATTTAGACATCATTTAAGCTATGTAATATGTAGTTTACACTTAGGTCCTTCATGCATCACATTCTTGTCTTTAAAATTCCTTTTTGGACCTACTTGTAAACTGCAGGGACCCCTTTGAAAAGCTGCAGGGTCCATCCTGTTACAATTCTCTTCACTTATGGGCCTGCACGCAAATTTTCTACCCCTTCGTGCAGGGGTCTTCCCTACAATTTTCCTGACATTTCAAAGGTCGGCCTGCTGCTCTTCGCACGCACTGTAGCACACGAAGAACACGGCAGATCTCCGCCGTCCGTTGCTTCTCGCGATTTCGATCTGCGGTTGGATTTGAATAGAAGCTTCGCACGAATCGGCGCGTGCGCTCACCCCTCTCCCCAGATCCCATCTGACGGTCAAATTTTGAGATTGGCTCGCCACGCGCTCCTCTCCTCTCATCCTCGCCGTTGGTTACCTCATCGATTATCCTCACCCACGCAGTGATCTCAGCCATTGAGTTTGCTACTTAAGCACCTCAGTGGTTGCGCGCGCAAGGGATCGCTCCCTCCTACATCTCTTAGCGATCGTTCGTCCACTCCAGTTCCTCCTCCCCATCAATCCTATGATTTCACAGCCACCGGCTGTGAAATTGTCATCTTCTCTTGACCTCCTCGTCGCTAAGGACCTCGTAGCACCTCAGGACGACCCTGGAGCCTCACTAGCAGACTCTTCCCTCTGCTGGAGTCATCTTCCCCCCTTCTTCCTCCTTAGCCACCGGCTAACGACCCATAGGTCCCATTCTTCCTGTTAGAGTAGATTTATCATTCTGCAAATTAGCTATAGCTGTATTTAAGTAGGTTTAGAGTAGAATTAACGTAATTGGTAGTGTTTAATTTTGCTGTTATGATAGAGTAGCTATAGCAGTAGATTTAGACTATAATTTCCCTCCTCACCTCCTCTGATCATTCCAGATCAGAGGGGAAGGTTTCACATAGTCATGATCACAAATTCTCTCCCTCTCCATATTTTCATATTCGCTTCGATTTCCACTACCTGTTTCTCGCATTCCACCTATACATTCAGACCTAATTTCAGATCTGATTGGTTTTTAACCTCAGATCTGAAATTGGCGTCAAAAAGCACATAAGGGGGCTTCCCATTCACCTCACTTGTTCACAAAAGCCCCTGGTCTGAGCTTGAAGTTATCAGTTTGTTGGATTTTTCTTTAACTTGGATTTCAAGGATTTTCACTCAATTGGGTTTTAACTATTTTGATCTGACAAATTGAAAAATTTTGATTTGTGGTCATTGTTTGGCAAGGAATCTGAGATGTTTCTGATGTCAGAATTCATCTCAGAAGAGCCATATTCTGATATGAGTTTTATGATGGTTTTACTGCATTGAATGAAAGATAGAACTAAGGAAAATCACTGTGGTGATTTGAAGTTCTATCTTGCATCCATGAGTTTGTTTTGGATGAAAGCATTGATGATTTCCTAACCTAAGGAGTTCTCAATACTCCTTAAGGTTTCAGAACCTGGGATTTGAATTAGGGATTTTAATTAATTGATTTAACTCTTTCTACATGCTATCTATAGCATTAGGAAGAGTTAGATCAGTGTTCTTGTTGATTTAATCTGATGTGAATTTATCGATAAGGGTTTTTGCATTTGAATTGGGGTATTCAGTGTTTTTAATGAGAAGTGAAACCCTTGTCAGATGGGGATTGAGAGAGTATTTCTTTTCTTTAGTTTGGATGTATGATTTTAATTCCAGTGGTCACAGCAAGTTGCTGCACTTTGCAGCTACATTCTCCTTCTCTCCTAGATCTAATTTCATTCCAAATGGACTAACTGCAGTAGCAGTTAAGCCATCTAGAATCAGATCTGAGCTGCTGCAGGGTTGGTATGTAAAATCCATGTTGCTGTTACTGTCTGATTGTCTTAATTGTAGCAGATAGAATCTGATGTAAAACCCTGTTAAGTGTATTTTGAACGTAGCTGACATATAGTTGTATTGTTTTCCTTGTGTATACAAGCTTCCCTGTATAAGTAATTGAACTTTAATTTCTGTGAATGCGTGTTTATCTCTTTCAAATGTTGTTAGCTAGTTTAGTTAAAGCTAACTATCCAACACATGACTTAAAGGGAATATCAACTAAGGAATGTATTAAAAATGGGTAAAAAAACTTCCCAGATTTCATGCTGAATGAAAATAAGGCAGTCACTGCCTGTTTACATCTTTTAAGACCCATCCTAAGCCTTTAGGATCCCTTAGAAATCTTTTGAAAGGCTTAGGTTAGGTGAGATTTAAAATTCAATAAAAATTAGTAAAAATTCTAAAAAATTAAAATAAAATTGTCTGATCAAAGATCAGAAATTTTTCTATCCATATACCAAGTTTCATGGTATGCAAAACCCTCGACTTGGTAGAATTTGCCAGTCGATGGATTTGTATACCATGAAGCTTAATAATAAGAGTCATATCTAAAAAAAAAAAACATCAAAAACACCTCTTTCTCCTCAACCAATTCTTCCCTTCTCATCTCTTATTTCTATAATATTTATAAAAACCATAAAAAGTGAAAAACTCTAAAAAGACCTAAAAAATAATTACTTTGTATATTAAGTATACTCTTGTAAACATAGGCTTTATACTAGGTTATATATGTAAATAGGTAGTATATGTATATAAACTGTACAAATAACTATGTATATATTGCATACTGTAAATTGGGTATCTAAGTTAGATCAGACTGTATATACATTAATTATATAACTATCTATGAATTAAACTAACTTATATGTATTCTTAGACTAAATAAATCAATAGATAGCATAAATAACAGTGTTAAACTATAAAACTATATATATATATGTGCATATGTAGATTATAAGTAAATAAAACCCTGTACCTTAATTTAATTCTTTATACATAATAAATAATGAATTTATTAAGTTAATAGCTAAGTTATTAAATTAAATCAGATAAATTAGTAATTTAGAGTTATAATTAAGTTAATTGGATATGTATACTTAGACTAATATACCTTAAGTAATTTAAGCTAATTGAAGTATGTTTATATTTTATTATATTACTTTAACTTAATTTATAAGTAAAATAGTCAAATCTGCTATTTAAATGTAAATAGAACAGAAATTAATTTCGAAAAATATAATAAAAATATTTATAAAATACTTATACATGTATACTAACTCTGTATAAGGTCAATTAGACCATATAGTAGCTAATTTATAAGTAATTAAAGAATTAAACACCAAAATTAGTGTGTAAAAATCATACATTTTAGTGAATTTATTTATATAGTAAATATAATTAAAATTTCAAATTAAATGTACAATTGTATAGTATTATATAAATACTTAATTTTCCCATAGTTTATTTGTATTTTAAAATAAATTATGGCCCTCGAATTGAGGGCCAAAATCACCTTCAGTGAGCAGCCGCGCACATTTTCTGTGCAGATGCGGCGCTCGAATAGCGCCACATCGTGCGCTGCAAAGTGCGCGCGGTGGTTTAAATTATTTTTGTTAAGTTATAGCGCAGTCGTCACGGGCACCGGGCGCCCGAAACAACCTACGCTATTACTATCTGAGCATATCCTTGAGCATTTGAATGAGCTTTGTGGGGCCAGGGGCCCGGGGAGGTGTGTGTGTGCGCGGGCTGAGAAAGCCCTGATCTGAGCTTGATAATGTACAATTAAGCAGCCTAGTGACAATTAGGGCGCGCTTAGTAGAGGCTTGGTCCCACCCTCTGGGTGCTGTGTATCCCTCAAAAAGCGTGCCTGCAAATTAAACACATTTTTGATTAATTAAGAGAACTAATGACAGTAGCTAATCACCTATATGCCGCAGTATGTGAAGACTGTTAACGCAGAATTAAAACAAAGAAGAAAAAGAGTAGTGTGGAATGAGAGAGGGAAGATGTAAATACGAGAGAGAATACAGATACAAAGGACTTATATATATATTATAGCCAATTGCTTTTATGTAAATAAATTCATACATTTACTAACAGAATAAAATGTCGCCATAACCGTCGCTATAGACCCTAGTTTCCCACTTTAAGTTTGTATATAGTATTTTCTGGGGTCTAGCGACGCTTAAATCTGTCACTATAGCTATTGTATGTGTTACTATAGGTGTTAGATTAGTAAGTTCAGTTAGTATACTATGTAATCTTAGTTGGTAGTGTACTTTTATGTAAGTATTAATATTATAACTTGTAAAGAGATAGTTTAGAATATAGTGATGAAGTGTTTGGTGCTTGTTTATAGTTAGTTTTTGCAAGCATTTTGATTAATTCTTTGCGAGTAGGCAAACCAAGTCTTCATTTATTCATTCTTTATTAGATGTAAAACTTCTTTTTGGAATTAAAGGATAATTTTGAGATTAAAGAGTGATGTAAATCAATAATTGCCTCCCAGTGAATGACCTGGAATAAAACCAGTAAAAATTAGGTAAGTAAATAATAATGGTCGTAATAATGACTGGTATCCCATACAATTTACTACAATGACACTAATGGTATTTTCATCCATCAATACACCTTACACCATGCATCATTATGAGAACGTATTACCATTACCACCATTAATAAGCGTAATAAATCTTTGAAGCGCTCCCATGCATCATGAAATTGTTCTCCATCTTGTTGAGCAAAACCTATGATTTCCCTCCTATAGTGATTAGTCTTGCTCATGGGGAAGTATTTTCTCAAAAACTCTCCCTTCAAGGCATCCCAAGTATCCACTCTACCATCTAGAGTGTGATACCAATGCTTCGCCTTATCCTTGAGGGAGAAAGGAAAGAGGGTTCGCATTTGGGCGTCATCAGTAACACCCTGCAATCTCACCGTGGAACTGACCTCAGTGAATTCCTCCAGATGCCTGTAGGGGTCCTCCTTAGAAGTACCATAGAATGAGGGCAATAGAGATATGGTACTACTCTTGATTTCATATGGATCATTCCCCTCAGGTCTTCTTAGTGTATGGCCAGGTTGATTAGTAGGGATAAAATAATCTCTTAGAGATCATTGGTTCTCCACAATTCTATTTTCACCTTCCTCGGCCATCTCTCTTCTCTCTTGGTTGGCTCTCCTAAGGATCCTTTTAGGTTCTGAATTAAACACAAGTTGTCTCCTCAGAGATCGCCTACCAAGCATACACAAACAAACACAATTCAGAAGGACTTTTATGTCTTTAATCATTTAAGATCTTTGAGATTTTAGTCCAGCTATAGGTGACAATACAAATTACTCAATCAATTACGTGCCTATTGTCGATGAAATGCCTTAATGAAGACCTAATTGGAACTTAGGTGCTCTTCCCTAAAGTTCAACTAGTAAAGTACTCCAAGGATGGAAGATCGAGGGATGCAAGTAGGCCTAAGTCTTCTTTTGAAGCTGTGCTTTCGCGGTGCTATTTAACTACCCTTAAAAATCTATGACAGGGTATCCCCCTCTTTGGAGTTACCAAACTTTTGAACTTAAGTTTCAAACACTTTGGTATCCAATAGTAGGAAAGTTCTTTCCTAGTAGCTCGAAACCTAGGAGTGTCTAATTGCGTGCTTTAGTGCGCAGTCATGCATGTGTGCATTCACCGTAAAAGTTTGAATTTTTGAACCGCATCACAATGTCTCAAATCAACTCCTGGGTTTTATATGTTCCTCCTTTAATTAGTTCTTTTTTTCAGAAAATGTGACCACTTGTTAAGTCGTTTCAAGACAAATTATGTGGTCTAGGAATTAAGTCCAAATGCAAATGCGTGATTAAAATATGGATGCAAAGTAAGAGAATGCGTACCTTGCTTCCAGCAATCAACAATGCGAAAATGCATGCAATGTAAAAAAAATAAATCTAAAGGCTGCTTATACAGACCTAAATGGTTCATCCTCAGGGTAGGCAGCTTCTAGCAGGCAGCTCATTTTTTTTTTAATTTTTTTAGCTACTTATGCACAATCAAGAAAAAATAAATTCAATCCACAAAAGAAAGTAAAAACCTAAATCTAAAGAAAGAGGGAACAGACTCCCAAAAATTACCCAACATGGGCCTAAAACAAAATCGGGGAACAAACCCCTAAAACTGGCCCCAGAGTACAAGGGCGAGAAAACAAACAACTAAACTAAACCTAAAGAGTCTATTCTAAAATGCGGAATCAAAATTCTAAGAGGAAGACTCCTCCTAGATGGTCCTCCGTGCATCTCTATGCGTGTGGGTCAAGGCCCACAAGCTCCTGTGTTTATCTCGGAGGTGGCCACAAGATCCACCAAGATGCAAAGCTCAGTTCCTCCTCCAAGTGGTGGAAACAAGGTCCACCACAGCATTGCTAAGGCTGATGCGACAACTTGTGTGTAATATGCATACCTCACACCAAATCAGATAAAACAGTTAAATATGCCTCAATTTAAATCAACATGAGCAAATGAATAATTGCAAATTAATTAAGCCTATTGCCTCCCCGGCAACGACGCCATTTGACGTGTCGATTTTCACTTTCTAATAGGATGATTAAGATGATTTGTCGTTACATTTTAAAGTGGTGGAAAATTGACTAGTCAAAGTATTAAATTGAAAATAAACCACTCGAGAGAGCAGGTCGTTTCCACAGGGAGGCAATGGCCTATTTAAACTTGCAAGAGTCAAAAATCGATATTCATATTAATTTCGTCAAGAAACCGAATCAAAATCGCTTTTAGATTAGGTAAACAATAAGAGCAAATGCTGAAATAACAATTTTGCACAACAAAAGGATATATTTTGCAATGCAGCTCAATAAAATAATATTAAAAGTGCACAATGGCACTAAATGTAAATTTTAATAGGAGCTTTATTGTAGCAAAATAGGGGAAATTCTTCCCCTTGTCTGTGCACCAAGAGGAGGCCGCGATTAAAGGCGAGAAGCTCATCGGAGGTTGAGTGAGCTGAGGGCTATTCGGCGGTGGTGGTCTCATGGCCAATGGTGGCCGAAGGCGGTGGCGGCGAGGAGAGGAGTGGCGGCAGTCGGCGGTGGCTGCAGCTCTCTGCGGCTACTGGTGTGGCGCTCACGAAGGTGGGCAAGCAAGGGGCATAAGATGTCTGCACACTTGCTAGATGAGTCAGCGAAGGCGTGCACGGGTCGTGTGGGCATGCGTGGGCACTGTTGGGCTCGGCCGCAGGTGCTGCTGCTGAGGGCTGCAGGCGGCAGAAGTGGTGCTGCACGCTGCTAGAGGGGGCGTGGGATTGCTGGCGGAGTGCGTGCGTGTGCGGGGAAGTTGCTGCAGGTGCGTGCGGTTTGTAGCGAGGGGGTGCAGTGCTGCTCAAGGGCTGCACGCAGGTGGGTGCTGCGCGTGGAAGAAGGGGAGGCGGCAATGGGTCTGTTTCTGCTGTTGGAGGAATGGAGGTCGCACACGTGCGGAGAAGAAGGTGCAACTGCTGGAGGTGATGCGCGCCTGCACGCGGTGGAGCTGGAGAGTGATGCAGCATGTTGTTGTTGCATGCGCACGGGAGAGGTGGCGGTGGCGAAGCGGGCATTGGTGAAGGTGATGGCTGTTGGTAACGGTGGTGGTGGGTTTCGTTGAGTTGGAGGAGAAAATAGAGGAAGAGGAAAATGAGGAAGAAGAAGATGGAGGTGGTATTGTAGGTGCTTCAGATGTCTAGGAACATTCCCAAACGTCTTAAACTTGCGAGAATGGCTGCTGGTGTCTGGCTACAGTGGTGGTTGCTGGTGATGATGGTGATGGTGGTAATGCACGCTGAGGTGCTCATGGTAATCCGCACAGTCCAATGGTGGCGCAGCAGTCTGTCACCCTGCTTGCCTGCGGTGGTGTGGAGTTGCGCACACGGTAGGAGGCCAGTGGTGGTGGAATGGAAGAGAGCTTGACTCTCTGCGTAGTAGTGGATCGAGGGTGATGGCCTGTGTGCTAAGGATGCAGGAGCCTTTCTTTATGCTGCAAGAGGAGTGTGGGTACAGGTAGACGTTGGTTGAAGAAGAGGTGAAGCGACGCAGATCGTGGGAACAGAGATCCATGATTGTCACTTGTGCATTGTAGCTGGCGCAACTCTCCTGCATGCATCCGTCGGAGATAAAATAAAGAAATTAAATGAGGGTTATTTATTTATAAGCCCTTAAAAGAAATGTGAAATAAAATAATGCTTGTAATGCAACCTAAAAGATTAACTATTCTAATGCATGCTATTCTAAATGAATTCTAAGTATGAATGTAATGCATGGAATATGTAAATAAATGAATAATTAGACTAATCTATTTACAACTTATTGTATGCTATTTATATGCCAATATTAATCTAATTCCTAGGCATTTAAGTAACTAATTAGCCCACAAATATGGGCTCATCACTGTGGATGGGGCTCCTCGGCTTAATTCTCCTAAGGTAGTTTTCGAGGATGTCCAAGATCAGAGTAAGCCAAATCTTGGTGGTGGTTCGTCATATCCTGGGAGGAGTTCGTTAAATCCTAACACATCGATTTTTTGGGAGGCGATACCTTCTCTAAGGAAAGTCCTTAATGGGCGCTTCGATTGGAGTAAAATCTAATCCTTTCTCATTTTGTTTATTTTTGCAACTATATGTAATTTGTTCCTTATTTTATTCTGGATCTTGTTAAATTATGTTTAACTTGCTTGATCTAATATTTTTTATCTATACGAAATCGTTGGAAATGCATATGTTTTTATTTATTTATTTCATATATGCATTGATTTCAACACCATCCCCACCCCTCAATCTTTCCTTGTCAACATTATTTCCTCTTCTTTTATTCTCATTACTCTCGTTCTCTAATCTTGCATAGTATGTCGTCCCATATCATTGACGCTTAAGAGATTTTTCTCTTAGGGCCCATTTGTTTAGGGGAATAAAGTAGGGCCTTCCATGTTTGGGTTGGGAAAACCTGAAAGAAAGTTACACTAGATTAGTCTCACTTATGTTGCCATAAAGTTATTCTAGGGGGCTCTTGGAATAATTACATTCTGCTCCCCCTTCCTCTAAACGTGGAACATCAACCATTTATTCCTCCTCAAAGCCAAAGTTGAACTCAATCAGCGAAAGGGTCCTATTCCTCCACTTATTCCACGTAATGTTAATTTCTTGTGGAATTCCACTAAATCTTATTCCACAAACCAAACATGCCCTTAGAATTCCTACTACGATGAAGGGGAAAAGTGCACTGGAACGGTGGGCAATTCTCAACAGAATCATGGCATCAGACATTGAATGAGTTTACTAAGGAGTTCAATTCCCCTATTCGTGTCTGTCATTCAAGATTAAGAAATTATCAAATTAATAATTTAATTTGAATTATTTCACTTAATTTATCAAACAATGATTGTTCAAGATTAATTCATTATTAATAAAGAGCATAACACAAAAATGCAAAAAAACTTATTCAACATTAATTTGAACTTGATAGAAAGTAATTAATCATGTATTATTTCACAATTTTATTCTACATGATTTCAAAAAAATCTACACAATCTTATTTCACATGAATTTTAAAATTATGGGATTGTGGGATACCTAAGAAAACAATTACTTAATTTGATTAACGATTAAGCTATTTTTCAAAATCATACACTCAATTTTTGAGCCTTGTTGGGAAAAAATTGAATTAGACTTACCTTAAATGCTAAAAATTCATATTATCTTATAATGAGTCGCACAATCACAAACTGACACAATCGTGAATCCATCCACACAATTAGGAACTTGCATAATCACTACTACCAAAACAATCTTCATAAAAGTGATTACACTATAGAAAAAAAATTAATTGAAATTAATAAAAAAATAAACGTAAATAAATGAAACATGCATGTAGGCAATGGATAACAATAGATGTCCGATATTAACTGCAAAAATGAGGAAAAATAATAAATACAAAGTAAAGTAGTAATGAAATGACATAATGAACAAGAAAATGCTCTTGATTAGGGTAACTAACAGCCACACATAAGATCTGAAGGACTCTTGAGGTTACCTATGAAGGAACCAAAAAGATAAAAAATTTCAACATTGTTATGCTAACCAAAGATTTCAAAAAATTTGAAATGCAGAAAAATGAAATTGTGAAGGGCATGTACACCTGCTTCATGTTTATCATCAAGAACTCGAAAGCACTGGGAACAACTTCATCAAAGGTGAGCTTGAAAGTAAGATTTTATGTTCTTTAACTAACAATTTTGAGCCTATGGTAACCGCAATAAAAGAAAAGAGCAAAGTTGAGGACATGGATCAACTTCTTAGAAATCTGATGGTGTATGAGACAAAGCCAAACCAAAAGAAAAAGGGAATGGATGAAGGAAACAAAAAACAACTAGCATTAAAAGCCAATTCATATTCAGAAGAAAGCAATAAAGAAGTTGATGATCTTGAGTTTCTCACATGTAAGTTTAGATATTTTTTGAAGAATAACATGAATTTCAAGAGCAAAGGAGCTACGGAAAAGATAAAGAAGGAACCAACAATTGCTACCATTGCAAAAAAAAAAGGGTCACATTAAAAAGGATTGTCCCCTTTTCAAAGAGGATCTTGAAAGGACCAAGAAGCGGAAAGATAAAGAAATGAAAATGTTTAAGAAGTTCAAGAAGAAGAAAGCCTTGCAAGCAACTTAGGATAATTCGAGCGAAACGAACAAGAAGAAAGTGATTCAAATAAGGAAGAAGCCGCTTTTCTTAAATTCATGGTTCTTGAGGACGAAACCAAGGAAGAAAGTAGTGATAATGATGAAGTATCACTATGGCTGTTAAAAAAATTTTATCTTCAATATTCGTATAACTTCGATTCATCAAAAGTTCGATTTAGATTTGACTCGTAAATAAATGAATCAAACCTAAACCTAATTTTAGTCTCACTTAGATAAACGAACCGAGCCTGAACAAGGTAGGTTCGTTTAGGTTCGATTCGTTAAAGGTTTGATATATATATGTATGTATGTATGTATGTATATAGGAAATGTATCTGTTGAGTACAATGCTCATAAAAACCTATTTGAGCCCAAAATTCTGTTCGTTAGATCGACATTTGCCTTTGTGAAACCACTTCCATGTTTAGTCAATGGTTTTGTGTAATATGAGTGAAACCAATTAATTATTTATGCTAATTGTCCATTTACATTTAATATCATATTTATGGATATTGTAGATATCGAATGTCCTTGCAACATCATTGCACCTTTTTTTGTCTTTTGTTATTTTGATTTTATCATTCTCATTGTCTTCACTTTATTCTCAATACTAGTTGCCGTTCGTCTCATATGTTTTGAAGGTAAGTGCTTCTTATTTAATCACATTATATTGATTCGTTAATATTATTAAATATCATTACATGTCAAAATGATATTCAGCAACTTATATCACATTTTGTAACACCTGTTACATTCATGAACTTACATTACTTTTTTGTATTACAAAATTATGTTGCGCCTGTTTTCACTTTATTATGTAGGTTGACTTTGTATTACAATTCATGATATCTAGAACATATTCTAACATTCAACTTTTTGGTGGTTGCATTTTGTATTAAGGATTCAATTTAGTCACACATATTCGTATTACAATTTTAAGCTCATTATATATTACAAAATAATAAGCAAACATTTATTCCTAAAATTTGTATTACAACATTCGTATGCAACATTTAGTCCATTACAATACCACACACAAAGGAGGTTGTGTTACAATTATATAACAGAATACGTAAGATCAAGTCATTGTTCCAGTAATTCGTAATACAACAATATGTTTACATTACAAAATCATATGTAGCATTATTTATAGTGAATGACAATAGTGATAATCATTAAATTCTCATGTACGTTAAAATTTTGATACATTTATATTATAATTTCTTTTTGTATAACACAAATTAATGCCTAATAATGAAGTTTTAAATTATTTTCATTATTACATAATGCATTTTGTTATGTTACAAAACATGTCTCATTTGTTACAATCATAAAGT
This sequence comes from Thalassia testudinum, assembly GCA_037157565.1. Lineage (NCBI taxonomy): Eukaryota > Viridiplantae > Streptophyta > Magnoliopsida > Alismatales > Hydrocharitaceae > Thalassia > Thalassia testudinum. Next base: position 7,974,779 of record JAZHRO010000058.1, on the reverse strand, counting down.
TTATCCATTACAAAAGCAGTTAGTTCTCATTACAATGCTTATTCTTTATCCTTACAACATTTTTCATTTTTCTAATACATTTAGAAATTATTTTGAGCCATTCAAGGTAGTCATTTTCGGAATCATTTCTTAATATCAATTAATTATTTATCTATTTATAGATGTATGATTGTGTGTGGCTATAACTGTGTCCTACTTTTTAGGAAATTTTATATTTTGAACGACTTTTATATGCTTTTTTAGCAACTTTCCATTAATATCAATGCATTACAATACCAGATTGGTTCCTTTTCGTGGTTGTACTTTGGATGGTACAATTTTCATCTGATGGTTATCACATGGTGCTCATTTAATGGTTTTTAGGCATTGTGCTCAGAGGATCCATCCCTGTAAAGACCCATTCTGTCCTGAGCCTTTTAAGATGTCTGGACTATCGGTCAGACGTCTGGACCCCTTCCCAGACGTTTGGAAATTGAAATTTTTGTGCGAGCCTTTACGTCTGCGCGCGGGCAGATCGTAGACAGTACCCTCTTTTTCCTCTCTTCATCTCTCTTCCCTCTTCCACCAAACCCTAGTGAGACTTATAAAAGGCCCCACTTCCCCTCTTATTCACCCCACTCCACCACTAGCCCCTTCTTCTCTTCCTCTCCACCCCAGCGAGAGGAGCTAGCTCGAGGGAGAGAGTGCGAGAGCGACGACGAGGAGGAGCGGTGTGAAGAGAGGAGGAACTTGAGCTCGCGAGCTCACGTGGGAGCTCACCGGAGGGCACACGGCTGGAGCGACACGTGCTGGAGGAGGAGTGTGTCAGGGAGTCGTCCCTGACATTGCTGCAGCCGGAGTTGCAGGCGAGGGGGCGAGGCGCGGCTACGCGAGGCAAGGGCGAGCGGGAGGAGGTTCTAGTTTTGGGTTTTTCACAGAATTAGACATCTGGAGTGACGTCCAGACGATGGAGCAGACGTCTGGAGACGACTCCAGATGTCTAAAGGCAGATCTCCGTGAAGGTGTGCTCCCTTTGCGGATACAGCCATGCAGGCCACTCCGCATCTACGCTTTGCATGGCTAATTTGAGGAGATTTTGTTTTCGCATGCAGGATTTGCTGTGAGAAGGCATGGGACATGCCCTCCCACGCATTTCAGACGTCTAAGCAGCTTACCAGACGACTGGAAGCACTCCTAAACGTTGAGAGAGGTGGTCGGATGTCTGGAGTTGGGTCCAGAGGAGGTCCTGGATGTCTGAGGTTGACGCAGAGCCTGAGGTGCATTTTTGGAAACTTTTAAGACGTCTGGACATTTTGCCAGACGTCTGATTTGGGTCAGTAGCCCTATTTTTGACCCGTTTAGGGTCCGTTTGAGGTCCATTTTATGCAAATAAGATATCAGTGTTTTTCTTGTGAGTTCCTCTACTTGTTAGAAGGCTTTCTATACTATTCTGAATGTTCCAATGTGATTGTTCCTTGTTATAGGATTTCGTTCCGTTGCAGGTTTGGGGCTTGCTGAGGCACATGAGCCTGCCGTTCGAGCCCCCAATACTCCTGGGTTGTCTGGTAGAGTGGCTTCCCCTAATTTAATTATAAACCTGAATGCATGTGTGGAATGAATGATTAGAACCTAGGATATGGCATGAATTCTAGGACGAGAAATACTTGAAATGTCTGTATGCGTGATTGAATTGCAGTCTTGAATGAGTAGATAGGAAACAACTGCCTGTTAATGAACAAGAGCTACCTGTGAAATATGAATTACCTGTGCTACTTAAACAGTTACATGCGACCTTACCTGTTGTATATGTTAAATGCTAGAATACGAGTTGCATGTGTATAACCTGAGAATGGAAACATGAATGATAGAAACACGAGCTGCATGTGTATAACCTAGGAATGGAAATGTGAATGATGAAACCTGGTATGGAATGGTATGAGAAATATGAGCATGAACCCTACGGGGAGTTAGGTGTAGAGCTCCTGGGAATAAATGGAATGGATATGGAAATGTAAGTGGGGAAGTGTGTTGGCCATTCAGTACATAGTACCAAGGAGAGCGACTTTCCCCTATTTAGTGTAGAGTGGAGCTAGCTACCCTTGGGTTGGGACCTGGGGTTAGGATTGGCCACTCTACACCGACTTCTTGGCCCTCGTGTACACTGTACCGGGGAGAGCTACTAGTGTAGGGAGTGAGCTAGCCACCCCACGGGGCTCGGGGTTCAGCTAGCCACCCTACACCAACTTGTTAGGCCCACTGGGAAAACCTGGGTAGTCAGGCGAGGGTGTGCGGACTGTGGAGGGGCGAGACCCCTGTTTGGTTCTTAGGGACTAGACGCCTGTTACTGAGAGGGCTAGGCCCTATACTTTTCTGTGCTGTACTTTGGGAGCACCCATTAGCGGAAACGACTGACCGTGTGCCAGTGTGGGGTAGCTACCCGTGCACTTATTGCACATACTGTAGTCTCCGTTACATCTGTCCGTGACCTTGGGGTGATTGACTGGGTGTAGGATCACCACGGGGGACTCTCTCGGCCAGGAGAGCACCATGTGTGCCTTCTACTCTTCGAAAAAGGCTACAATCAAGATCATTCCCATGAGGAACATTCAAGATCAAGAAAGAGATTTGGAAATATATATAACCTAATGGGTGAGAAGGAATAACTTGTGAATTAAAGAATTGGAATAGCTAGTTTACCTATTAGCTTTACTGCTTTAGTTAGTTGGTTGCCACTCTACTCAGCGTTCGCTGACTTTGTATACTCATAACCCTTTTCAGGTCCAGGTGTTGAACAACCTGAGTCTCCAGCTGCAGAGGGTGCTGGGCCCAATAGAGCCCAGTAGCTGTAGTCCTCTGTTGTTATACCTTTTTGTTGTAGTGAGTTTAGACTCTTGTACTTTTACGTTCTGTACCTTTACATTTCTGTACCTTTACGTTTCTATACCTTGATACTGTTTTACTGTTGTGGTGGTGATATGTACTGTAGCAACTTTACTTGATTTACTACTGTACTCTTTTACTGTTTGTTGCTTAGCATAGTGAATGTGGTTTACTTTCTTGCTTTTTGGTTATTTCTTGTTGGGCGACTGGGTCTTGGATTTAGTCGAGTCAAGCTAGTCTCGGGCCCTGTAGGGATTTGGGAATCGGGTCGTAACAAGATGGTATCAGAGCAAGGTTGTCTCGAGAAATGAACCAACTAGTTTGAGAATAACCAATTCACGTGCATGTAACTAGAGTAACCACCACAACGTGCCTTTTGACATCTGTTCTGAGTTTCTTTTGCTGAATGTTCGTTAGAGTTGATGTCTTTGCTCTGCTTTTCACGTCTCCATGCAGGAGATGCCTCGACGTGGAGTCCTTGAGGCGGGCCACGGACGCAGCCGTGGACGAGGTCAGAGGGGCGGACGTGCTGGGCCTGAGGTTTCAGTGGACCAGCCACTTCTTCCAGGCGTTTAGGCCCAGGACCTCGCCTAGTTCATATGGGCGATAGTACGAGAGGAGCTTCACCCGCCTCCACGAGCGCCTCTCCCTGGGGACGTGGAGGGGGAGTGCTCTGTGAGACCACGAGACCGACACAGCGCTGGACATGGGGGAGGGGGTGGTCCTCCACCACCCCAACCGCACTCTGACACTTCCGAGCACAAGCCCTCCCTACTTGGAGGCGTGCACGTTTCCCCACTACAGGACACTACGAGCTTTTCAGACAGTTCTTGAAGCTGATGCCCCCCTCCTTCAAGGGGGATGAGGACACGACTGAGGCGGAGGGCTGGCTTGAGCAGATTGAGAAGGTGTTTGACACCCTTCGCCCCCTTGCGGAGTGCCGCATGGCCTTTGCCACGTACCTGCTGGAGAGCATGGCACACAGGTGGTGGAGGGCAGTCAGAGGCCAGGAGAGGGCAGAGCCGACGTGGGACCAGTTTGTGACCCTCTTCTGCGAGCAGTACTTCTCGCAGATGTGGCAGGATCAGAGGAGGCTGGAGTTTCACATTCTCTGCTAGGGGAGGATGACTGTTAGCGTGTATCGTACGCGTTTCCTGGAGCTACCCCGTTTTGCTGTGACAGCTATGGCTACTGAGGAGGAGCACTTGTGGAGGTTCATTGAGGGGCTTTGGCCTACCATTCGGGGGTATGTCAAACCCCTGAAGTTGCCCACATTCTCGAGAATGGTGGAGGCAGCTATGACATATGAGGAGACCAACCCGACCACACGTGACACTGACAGAGGATGGAAGAGGCCCTACCAGCCAGAGTACTCACAGGGCTGGCGAGAGAGGAGGCACGCGACGCCTGCGGGAGAGCCATCTCACTTTGCGGGGCCGTCAGTGGCCTTTGGGTGCCCCCGACAGGGGCCAGCTGTCAGCATTGGACCCCTGCCCAGCCGTTAGCAGGGACCTACTGAGGGCGAGAGTCAAGTTCCCCTCTACTACCAGTGTGGCTTTCCGGGCCACATCAGGAGGGACTACCCGTCTAGGGCCGGAGTGCAGCAGATGCTCCCTGCACCGAGCGTTGGAGGCTAAGCAGGTGGCCATTGTTCCGAGGCACGCAAGGGAGGACAGCAGTTGCAGGGAGGGTACCGGCCATCGGCTACCCATTCGACGTAGAGTGTGGCTGCTTCTTCTGCACCGAGAGCTGAGGGGCGTATCAACGCGTTGACACACAGAGATGCCAGAGCATCAGGTTCAGTGGTGGCAGGTATGGTTACAGTTTTCGATAGATTAGTTTACGTACTTTTTGATTTCGGTGCCACGCACTCATTTGTTGCTGCAAGTTTTATTGTTAGTTTGGGACAGAACTGTGTGTTGCTAGAGGATCCGTTTGTGACCAGAGATTCGGGTGGTCAGCTGCTTGTAGCTGAGGAGGTCTACATAGACTGTGAGGTCAGTGTTGGGGGACACAGCCTCCCCACTAACCTGATCGTGATACCAATGGAGGATTTTGGTGTGATTCTGGGGATGGATTGGCTGTCCGCTTACCACGCTTTGGTGGACTATTTTGAGAGGAAGATCACCTTGTCCATACCAGAGATGCCTTCTTTTGAGTTTCACGGACAGCCGATGGACGGAGGCTTCAGGTGATTTCTGCACTTCGGGTGGTGAGACTTTTGGGCCAGGGGTGTGAGGGCTTTTTGGCTTGTGTAGTGGCAGAGCCCAGCCCCGTGACAGACTTTCAGAGCATCCCGATGGTTAGAGAGTACCCCGACGTGTTTCGAGAGGAGCTGGCAGGACTACCGCCCGAGCATGAGATAGAGTTTGAGATCTCACTGGTACCAGGGACCAGCCCCATTTCTACAGCACCTTACAAGATGGCACCACTTGAGCTACGAAAGCTCAAGTCCCAGTTACAGGACCTATTGGAGAAGGGCTTTGTGAGGCCCAGTGCATCCCCGTGGGGAGCCCTGGTGTTATTTGTGAAGAAGAAAGATGGTACCCTGCGCCTTTATGTGGACTACAAACAGCTGAATAGGGTCACCATCATGAACAGGCATCTGCTGCCGAGGATTGATGATTTTTTTGACTAGTTGCGAGGCGCCACGATGTTCTCTAAGATAGATTTGAGATCTGGCTACCACCAGTTGAGGATCAGGGAGACCGACGTCTCCATGACAGCTTTCCGTACTCGGTATGGACACTATGAGTTTTTGGTCATCCCGTTTGGGCAGACCAACACCCTCGCTGCCTTCATGGATTTGATGAACCAGGTGTTCAGACTGTATCTGGATCAGTTTGTGGTGGTATTTATTGATGATGTGCTCATTTACTCCCGAGACCAGGCGCAGCACGGACAGCACTTGCAGATGGTTCTGGACACGTTGAGACGACATAGGCTGTATGCGAAATACAGCAAGTGTGAGTTTTGGTTGAGGCAGGTGACCTTCCTAGGTCATGTGATTTCAGGGGATGGCTTGGCTATGGATCTAGCCAAGGTAGAGGCAGTGCTCAGGTGGGAGAGGCCATGTACAGTGACAGAGATCTGCAGTTTCTTGGGACTGGCAGGTTACTACCGATGGTTTATTAAGGGTTTCTCCCAGATTGCGTGTCCTATGACTCAGTTGACCTAGAAGGACGTGCCCTTTGCTTGGACAGATGCTTGTAAGGCATGCTTTCAAGAGTTGAAGGAGAAGCTGACTTTGGCTCCTGTGCTTACCATCCCAGATAGTAGTGGCAGTTTCGTTGTTTACACGGATGCTTCGTTGCAGGGGTTAGGGGGTGTGCTCATGTAGTGGGGTCACGTTGTCGCTTATGCTTCGTGGCAACTAAAGCCCCATGAGCATAGCTACCCTACCCATGACTTAGAGCTAGTAGCTGTCGTCTTCGTGCTGAAGACATGGAAGCACTACCTATACGGTGAGACATTTGAGATATTCACGGATCATAAGAGCCTTAGGTACTTATTTGATCAGAAGGAGCTTAACATGAGACAGAGACATTGGTTATAGCTCCTGAAGGACTATGACTGCAGCATCTCCTACCATCCAGGGAAGGCCAACGTGGTGGCTGATGCCTTGAGCCGGAAGGCACTCGCCCACTTGGCCAGCTTACAGGCACAAAGTTGGAGATTTATGGAGGAGTTGGGCAGTTGGCGACCCTTAGAGTTACAGGGCCATTGTGGGGCAGTGATAGTGACACGACAGACGAGACCAGAGCTGATAGACCGCATCATTAGAGGACAGATGACAGATCTGTATCTGCAGTCGTTGAGAGATAGAGTACTGTCAGGGAACCCAGGAGACTTCTCTTTTTCAGACGAGATGCTACGTATGAGGGGACGTTGGTGTGTTCCCAAGGATGAGGGGTTGTTGAGAGAGCTCCTGACTGAGGCACATGGGTCTAGGTTCACCATACATCCCGGGAACACGAAGATGTATCATGATCTGAGACGTGACTTTTGGTGGAGAGGGATGAAGCAGGATGTAGGTGAGTTTGTACAATAGTGTTTAGTGTACCAGCAGGTGAAGGCTGAGCATCAGAGGCCTGCAGGGCCATTGCAGCCACTTCCCGTGCTAGAGTGTAAGTGGGAGAGCATCACCATGGACTTGGTGGTGGGCTTGCCCGTTACCTAGCGAGGACACGATGCAGTCTGGGTGATTGTAGATAGATTGACAAAGATGGCACATTTCTTGCCGATCCGATTCACCTTGGGACTAGCACAGTTGGCAGAGAGATGTATTCGTGACGTGGTTCATCTGCACAAAGTTCCGCGCAAGATTGTATCCGACCAGGCTCTTTACTTCCCAGTTTTGGGTCGAGTTTTAGCAGGCTTTGGGGACACGGTTGAGGTTCAGTACGGCGTACCACCCCCAGACGGACGGACAGTCAGAGCGCATGATACAGACACTTGAGGACCTTTTACGTGCCTGTGTACTGGGCTGGAGGGGTTCCTAGGAGGAGCACTTACCCCTGGCAGAGTTTGCATATAATAATAGCTATCACTCGAGTATCGGCATGGCACCCTATGAGGCTCTGTACGGACGGAGGTGTACTACGCCCTTAAGTTGGGTTGAGGTGGGGACCAAGTGGGAGGTTGGCCCCCGGCTGATCCTGCAGAGTCAGGAGGTGGTAGAGCAGATTCACAGATGACTTCGCACTGTCAGGAGTAGATAGAAGAGTTATGCCGATCGGAAGCGTAGAGAGGTACAGTTCGAGGTTGGGGATCACGTCTTTCTTCGCGTTTCGCCCATGAAGGGCCTGCAGCATTTTGGGGTGAAAGGGAAGCTCGCACTAAGGTTTGTGGGGCCCTTTGAGGTCCTGGAGCGGGTAGGACCTGTTGCTTACAGGCTTGCCCTTCCTCCCCAGCTTTCCGGTGTGCACGACGTGTTCTACGTGTCCAACATCAGGAAGTACGTCGCTGATCCCAGTCACGTTCTGAGCTACGAGAGTGTCGAGGTGGGTGACGACCTGACCTACCCTGAGAGACCGGTGCAGATACTAGACAAAGTTGTCTGGAGTTTGAGACGGAAGCAGTTACCCCTGGTGAAGGTCTTGTGGAGGAGCCAAAGGTACGAGGAGGCTACCTGGGAGCCTGAGGCAGCAATGCAAGAGTGGTACCCGGAGCTTTTTCAGGGTACATTTTTTCAGACCAGCTTCGGTCCTCTTTAAGTTTGTTATGCGTATATAGTTCTTTTTCCGCACCCTAGCTAGCTCATGTTTCGGGGTCGAAACTTCCTTTAAGTTTGGTATGATGTAAAGACCTGTTCTGTCCTGAGCCTTTTAAGATGTCTGGACTGTCGGTCAGACGTTTGGACCCCCTCCCAAACGTCTTGAAATTGAAATTTTTGTGCAAGCCTTTGCGTTTGCACGCGGGCGGTGTGCAGATAGTACCCTCTTTTTCCTCTCTTCATCTCTCTTCCTTCCTCCACCAAACCCTAGCGAGCCTTATAAAAGGCCCCTCTTCCCCTCTTGTTCACCCCACTCCACCACCAGTCCCTTCTTCTCTTCCTCTCCACCCCAGCGAGAGGAGCTAGTGCGAGGGAGAGAGCGCGAGAGCGGCGATGAGGAGGAGCGACGTGGAGAGAGGAGGAGGAACTTGAGCTCACGAGCTCATGTGGGAGCTCACTGGAGGGCACACAGCCGGAGCGACGTGTGTAGGAGGAGGAGGAGTGCGTCAGGGAGTCATCCCTGACGCTGCTGCAGCTGGAGCTGTAGGCGAGGGGGCGAGGCACAACTGCGCGTGGCAAGGGCAAGCTATAGGAGGTTCTGGTTCTGGGTTTTTCCCAGAATCAGACGTCTAGAGTGATGTCCAGACGACGGAGCGGATGCCTGGGGACGACTCCAGACGTCTAAAGGTAGATCTCCGCGAAGGTACGTTGCCTTTGCGGATACGGCCATGCAGGCCGCTCCGCAGCTACGCTTTGCATGGCTAATTTGAGGAGACTTTGCTGCCGCATGCAGGATTTGCTTTCGGAAGGCGCAAAACACGCCCTCCCACGCGTTTCAAATGTCTGGGCAGCTTACCAGACGGTTGGAAGCACTCTCAGACATTCGGAGAGGTGGACGGACGTCTGGAGCTGGGTTTAGACGGTCCAGAAGAGGTCCTGGATGTCTGAGGTCGACACAGAGCCTGAGGTGCATTTCTGGACACTTTTAAGACATCTGGACATTGTGCCAGACATCTGATTTGAGTCAGTAGCCCTGTTTTTGACTCGTTTAGGGTCTATTTGAGGTCTGTTTTATGCAAATAAGATATCGGTGTTTTCCTTGTGAGTTCCTCTACTTGTTAGAAGGCTTTGTATACTGTTCTAAATGTTCCATTATGATTGTTCCTTGTTATAGGACTTTGTTTCGTTGTGGGTTCAGGGCTTGCTGAGGCTCGTGAGCCTACCATTTAAGCCCCCAATACTCCTGGGTTGTCTGGTAGAGTGGCTTCCCCTAATTTAATTATAAAACTGAATGCATGTGTGGAATGAATGATTAGAACCTAGGATATGACATGAATCCTAAGACAAGAAATACTTGAAATGTCTGTATGCATGATTGAATTGCAGTCTTGAATGAGTAGATAGAAAACAACTGCCTGTTAATGAACAAGAGCTGCCTATGAAATATGAATTACCTTTGCTAGTTAAACAGTTACATGTGACCTTACCTGTTGTATACGTTAAATGCTAGAATACGAGCTACATGTGTATAACCTGAGAATGGAAACGTGAATGATAGAAACACTAGCTGCATGTGTATAACCTGCGAATGGAAATGTGAATGATGAAACCTGGTATGGAATGGTATGAGAAATATGAGCATGAACCATACGGGGAGTTAGGAGTAGAGCCCTGGGAATAAATGGAATGGATCTGGAAATGTGAGTGGGGAAGTGTGTTGGCCCTTGAGTACGTAGTACCAAGGAGAGCGACTGTCCCCTATTTAGTGTAGAGTGGAGCTAGCTGCCCTTGGGTTGGGACCTGGGGTTAGGATTGGCCACTCTGCACCAACTTCTTGGCCCTCGTGTACACTATATCGGGGAGAGCTACTAGTGTATGGAGAGAGCTAGCCACCCCACGGGACCCGGGGTTCAACTAGCCACCCTACATCGACTTGTTAGGCCCACTGGGCAAACTAGGGTAGTCAGGCGAGGGTGCGCAGACTGTGGATGGGCGAGACCCCTGTTTGGTTCTTAGGGGTTAGACCGCTATTACTGAGAGGGCTAGGCCCTATACTATTCTATGCTATACTTTGGGTGCACCCGTTAGTGGAAATTACTGACCGCGTGCCAGTGCGGGGTAGCTACCCGTGCGTTTATCATGTGTGCTGTAGTCATCGTTATGTCTGTCCATGACCTTGGGGTGGCTGACTGGGTGTAGGATCACCACGGGGGACTCTCCCGACTAGGAGAGCACCACGTGTGCCTTCTACTCTTTGGAAAAGATTGCAATCAAGATCGTTCCCATGAGGAACGTTCGAGATCAAGAAAGAGATTTGGAAATATATATAACCCAATGCGTGAAAAGGAATAAGTTGTAAATTAAAGAATTGGAATAGCTAGTTTACCTGTTAACTTTACTACTTTAGTTAGTTGGTTGCCACTCTACTCAGCGTTCGCTGACTTTGTGTACTCATAATCCTTTTCATGTCCAGATGTCAAGTAGCCCGAGTCTTTGGCTGTAGAGGGTGCTGGGCCCAGTAGAGCCCATTAGCTGTAGTCCTCTGTTGTTGTACCTTTTTGTTGTAGTGAGTTTAGACTCTTGTGCTTTTACATTCTGTACCTTTACATTTCTGTACCTTTACGTTTCTGTACCTTGATACTGTTTTACTGTTGTGGTGGTGATATGTACTGTAGCAGCTTTACTTCTTTACTAGTGTACTCTTTTACGTTAGTTGCTTAACATAGTGAATGTGGTTTACTTTCCTACTTTTTGGTTATTTCTTGTTGGACGACTGGGTCTTGAGATTAGTCGAGTCGAGCCAGTCTTGGGTCTTGTAGGGATTCGGGAACCGGGTCGTAACAATCCCCTATGTATATATATATAAAATCTGGACCTACAAAGGGCCACAATCAATTACTACTACTATTGCCTTTGTTGCATTCCCGTCCCCAAAGTAAAGACTCTTCACCTCTCAAGATTGGAACATGCAATGACAAGGCAACTCAAGGGACACCTCCCTTCCATATTTTGTGGACTATAGAGGTATTTTTGTTATTTATATTTTTTCTTTTGAGAAACATACCTTAAAATACTTATGAAATAATTTGTATATTTTTAAACTTTTTACTCCATGCTTTATTTCTTTTAATTATGATTTATTTTGTTTCCATTTATAATAAAACATTATACTCTAAAGGAATCATAAACAAACATTTAAATAAACCCTTGAATGAACTCTAAATGAATAGAACCTAAATTAGCAACATTTCAAACTTTACGCTTAAATGAATTGTAAACGAACCGAACCTTTGATAACAAAAGCAAATCAAACCAAAGCTTACTCTTATTTTTTCTTATTGAACCTGGACCTTGAAAAACTCTTATTGAACCGAACCAAACCAAACCTACGTAGGTTTGCTCAGGTTTGATCCGTTGACACCCCTATCTCTTGGTGGCTCCCCCTCCCTTCTCTACATCCTTCTCCAATTACTGCCGCTCCCTCCTCCTCTATAACAGTTTAAGAAAGGAAAGTTTATGGTTGTTATTCTTCTTTAATTAAGAGTTATGATCTCTCATTTCATATGATTATTAGTGGAATGTAACACTTGCAGATTAGTTAATAGCTTTTATCTTAGAGTTCATTTCGTATGATTGTTAGTGAAATTCTTAAATGAACCTTCAACGAACAAAACCTAAACATGCTTCTATTCGCAAAATAAATGAACCAAACCTAAACAAAAGTTTAGGCTCATTTAGATAAATGAATCAAACCTAAACAAGGTAGGTTCGCTCGAGTTCGACTCGTTTACACCCCTAAGTATCACCTTCTTACACTATAGAAGAATTACAAGATGCTTTAGAAGATATTTATGAACTTTATAGATTGTTAACAATAGAAAATAAAAAGTTAAAAAGTTCTTATAGTTCTTTTGAGCATGAGCTTGTAATAGAAAACACAAATCTTATTATGGATAAAACTCAACTTCTTGAAGAAAATAGCTCATTGAAAATAGAAATTTCCTTATTAAAAGGGAGAATAGACTTTGTAGAGAAAGATCTAGCTAGTCTTAAAAAAAAAATCGAATAAACTAGTTAACGACCTTGCTTAGATTTCTAAGGGTAATGATAAAATGAATGAAATCAAGCCTAACTTAACACACACTAAGAAAGATTTTTGTGGACCAAAGCCAAGAGGATGGAATCCAAGAAACACACTCTTGAATGAGAAATTCCAACTCTTAAGGACCCAGAAAAATGTGTGTACCTAGATCTTTGGTTCGTTCTTATTTTGTAGATACTTGAATAGAAACAAGATGCTATTAGGGGTTTGAAATGTCATCGTGCGGGAAGGGGTCTGGTGACCAGGTGGGCGAAGAAGGTTTGGGCACCGGCAACTATGGTGGGGGCGGAGGTGGGTGGAAGAAGGGTCTAGGGCGATAGGAGAGAGAAACCATGGGTGGACAACCTGGAGGTTTAGGGCTTGGAGATGGAGGGAAAGAAGGGGGGTTCTTTCAACAGGGGATGGGAGGCAAGTATGGGGCATGTGAATAAAGGCAGACCTTGGGGCAACAAGGAGATTGTATGCTTTTGTTGTCGAAGATGAGGACATATGGAGGCGATATGTCATTTCCCTCTTGTCTGTTTGGCTTGTGGTGGCCATGGCCATAAACGGGATTCCTGTATGGCAAGTAGAGGGCAAGCGAGAGGAAGGGCCTCCATGCGCACTAGAGAAACAAATGCTGTGGGTATGCCTCCACCACCACTACCTTCACCTACTTATGGGGGGCACACTGTGAATGTTGAAATCCCTATGTCAGAAGACATTAGGATGGCAGAGCTTAGGCTGAGAGGGGCTCTAGTTGGAGAGGTTATGACAGGAAATTCGTCTGTGAATAAGATCCATCAATTGGTAAGATCACCAACCCTATTTGCTGATGGTTGGAAGATCATGTCTCTCTCCCCTACGTGGTTTGTGCTTTTTGGTTTGGGGATGATGGATGTTGAACATTTGTGATTTTGATCGAGTGCTTTTGAAGGCCTGATGGTGATATGGAGGTTGGTCCCCCCCTTCGATGGGTCTTTGCCTGAGCGGCCACCCCAGAGGGTAGAGTCCAAATCAGGGAGGCTGGCGATTAGAGGCTTGCCTTTAAATTTGAGATCAAAGGAGGTGGTGATGTCCATGATAGTAGGATTCGCATTGCTGGCTAAAGAAGCTGAGGTCGGACTGAGGGAGGGTGATGGTCGCGTGTTGAATGTGTTGGTGGATGATGTGCATACATTTGAATAGCCAAAAATGTCTATTAATGCATGTTCTTAGTATCACATTAGCATCATGTGTTATAAATATTGCATAACATGCATCATCATGCATTTAGGTCAAATTGTACAAATTGTATAGTAATTTCTTCTTTTTGGTGGGCAGGGACAAGTCGACTTTTAATCGGGGCCTCAGATCGAATATCCAACTGTACAGATCTAATCAGGGCAACGATTGGAGTTCAATGACTCCAAGATCGCCCCGATTGGACTTCTGTAGCATCAGATATAATCTAAGGAAGATCAAAGATCAAGGGTCAAGATGGTGTAAATCCGTACATTAGATGATAAATCCGACCACACTGATGGATTTGGATAGATGATCGTAGCCCAACGGCGTGAAAATCAATCCAATCAGACATCTGCGGCACCATCTACAAGGAACAGAAGTTGGACGGCCAAGATGGCACCACGTGGTGCCATCTTAGCTGCCCACATCAGCTCAAGACTCGCTGCTGCTTTTCCCTTCTCAACCGTGTGATGGATTTGGGCCATTGGATCACCATCCAACGACCATGGTTGCTCGTGCACAAACTATCTGCGTGCCTCAAATGTATGCATGACATAGTGGTTGCGCACCCGTGGGCGACGCAGAGGTCGCAGGTTTGATCCCCGTTGTGCCTCAAATCAAGGTGCAGGTGTGGGAGCGACTAAATCAAGCCATTGGATGGTGAGCAGGCGGTGCAGATGCGGGACACATGGCGTGCCTAGATGCAAGGAGTGCGATCGCGCCATCAGACGTGCTTTTGTCAAGGCGGACGAGCGTGCATTCTGAGCTGTTGATCTTTGATCCAACGACGATGAAGGAGATCGAGCACGACGTGTTTAAGTCGTCCGATCTCACAATCGGATGGTTGATAAGGCGCGATCATGCGTGGGTGTTGAGGCAGCCGAAGGTGAGGAGGCGGGTGTGCACGTGGATCTTCAGCCTATGTTCAGGCCTTTAGTGACGGATAAATCTGTCACTAAAGGCCCTGAATTAATGTTTTTATATAAAAAGACCTAATTTCTCCCAACCTCTACACCTATATATAGCCCTAACACCCTTACTTCTTATCCCTTCACCTCTCTCCCTCTCCAAAGCTTTAAAGAAGCTGGTCCCAAACCCAGGATGCTCCTTTAGAGTCAAAATCAAAGTTTTCTCTCCCCCGTTTCGGAAGTGGATGTCGCGATGACGATGACGCCCTGCCTCGCCCCTGGTTCTTCTTGCTCCATTCTTCATCCTCTATCTTTGTCCTCTGTCTTCCAGGCGTCGCCTTGTCCAGCTCGTCCTCCAAGCAGCCGTCGAGGAGAATAACATCTCTCTCCCTTCTTTATTGCTTTCTAGAATAGAATTTCTCATTTTCTAGCTGTAATCATTTCCTGCTTTCTAGTTGTAAAAATAATATTCAGTTACAAAGTGATTATTCTCTCTCTCTCTCTTAGTATTAATATTAATGTCATTGTGATTATCTCTCTTTTAAAACAAAAATCCTAAAATAATATAATCATGGATTTTAGATCGATGTAGCCTCCCTGTGTTTGACTCGGATTTCTTAGAATTTTGGTATAAATTTATCTGTTGACGGATTTCTTCGCAAATTATACTACGACGACGAGTTTTTCAAAATCCAATCCTTTTTGCGTAGATCTTCCATCCAACATTTTGGCATCGTTGCTGGGGAGGAAACGATTCTCGTTTTTCTTTCTGCATTTCGTGCACTTTATTATTTTCTAACTTGCTTTTATTTCTCTTCTATTATTTTGCAAGCACCTCAACAGGGAATCTTCAAGCGGTAGAAAGGAGTAAAGTGCAGTTGAAGACAACTGTAAGTGCTCCCCATTCTTCCCCCCTCCATAGATTTCATTCCACAACCTTAATTCAAACCCCAATTAACCTAGGTGTTCGCATAAACCCTAGGATTAGTTTGGGTGCTTTGATTTCCACTTCCACTCATCTCACCTTCGTGAAAAAAAAAAAACAAAAAGATACTTCTTGTGGGATAAATCAACATACACACTACATACTCCTACATTCAAGGCACATAACCTAACTTGATTGTTATCTACTCAACCGAGATTCCGACCTGTGGAACATTACACGTAAATCAACACATAAAAGAGTAGAAATCAGTCTAGGTTAATCATCTTGTGTGCCTAACTCAGTGGTGCATTTCAGCCAATTGTTTGAGTTTTTTAGGCCGCACAACTTCATTTTAAAATCAACTCATCAAGTAGCTTCCCCTTAGTGTTTACAATTTAGGTTAATACCAGGCACTCCACTTTACTTTTTGATTTCAAAAGGAAAGGATCTTCACCTGTGTTTGAACATTTGGTTTGCCTCTGAAACTTGATTGAACTCACCTAATTCTAAACCCTAAAAGCTACTTAGGCAAGATTTGAACCTTAAAATCCATTCATCCAAATAATCTTGCTTGAAAACCCTGGTTGTGCATGCACTCACACATATTCAATCGATCATTAAGGGCACAACCCATCTTAAGGGCCCACCACATTCCATAAGCGCTACAATCCTAAGCCAAAGTAAAATCAAGTAGACGTTGGCCTTAAGGACTAATTCGCTCTTCTGGGCCTAGATTGAGATTGTTTGCGATTAACCTGCTTGTACTAGTCAATCTGATGCCTAGCTAGGGGAATAGAATCAAACGATCGTGGCTGGGGAGTACACTAGGAACCGGAGGCGCAAGCCAAAGGAAGAACCTTCTCCCCAGTCCCTCCTTCTAACTGGTTGGATTGACTGGATACAAGTAGAGTAAATCGTCTATAATCTTAAGATAAATTCTGAATCTGTAGATCCTTAAGCTATCCAACTTAAGGACAGGCTTTTTTTGTTGTGCTACAGGGTTCTTATCCCCAGCTCTTCCGACCTCTTTCTAGTTTATGCTTGGATGGAGGTCATTGAATCCCCGATTGGAAGGACCATTAGATCATTCTAGGGGGCGTAGATTGAATTTTGGCCAAATTGATCCCATGGTCGATCAACAACCTCCTCTACCTCAAAATCAACAGGAGATTGATGAGTCCATTAAATTGGACTAATATTAAGCCTAAGTATCTTTAATTGTATAGTTTAGGTGTGTTAATAATGGCAATTAAGTTGTAGAATATTTGTACGCCTCATGATTTAAGTTTATAACATTCTATAACTTAATGATTTTGTTGTTTTTATGTGCAGGTAATAAAATGCAGAAAGAACAAGGGTGGGGGGATAAATTTCCCCAATAGCCGCAACTCTTTCCCCCCTCCCCCGCCGCACATGGGGTTAATCTTCCGCCGCCCTTCAACTGACGAGGCCAGAAATAGTTAAGGGATTTGAAAATCCCTTAACTCACGCACGCGAGGAAAGAGAGAAATTAAAAAGAGAGGAGGTGCACTGGGGATTGATCTTCATCTTCCCCCTTGCGGGGAACGATTCCAGCGTGCACAGTGGATGGGCATCTTCCCCCTGGCGGGGAACTACATCAAGCGTGCACTGTGCACAACTTCCTCTATCTTCTCCACTGCCATCAAGTGAGCTCCAACCTCTCCAACGCCACTACCACAGCCTTCCCCACGCACCCAGATCTGCATCTTCCCCATGCAGGAGTGCGCCCTACTCTTTCTCCATGCACTTATCTCCAGTCGCATCCTCCTTTCAGCACTTCCTCCCTTCAGCACCAAGTGCAGCACTTCAACCCTCTGCAGCCGCTACGTTCGCCCCTGCCAGCATCGCACATGTGCCCATCCATCCTCCAACGCCCCCCTGTTGTAGGCACTCACTCCACCTCTGCCCGCACCGCAGCCCAGCCGCACCGTAGGCACTCCAGCGCAGGCACTCTACACCGCAGGTGCTGCTTCGCACCTTCCAGGCCCCCAGGTCCGCCTCCCTTCAGTGCCTCCATCGTCCCAGCAGGCACCGTGTGCCAAGTTCTTCAGAGCCACCTCAAGCCAGCGCCTGGCACTCCCCTCGCCTCCAGCGCACTGCAGCGCACGCACCGCTCATCCAGTGCCTGCCCCTGCCTGGCGCACCGCTTCACCAGCAGCCCGCACTTCTCCACCCTGCAGGCACGCCCGCAAGCCCCACCGCAGGCAGCGCGCTCCACCGCTCATTTGTAGGCGCTACCTCCATCATTTGCAGGCGCACCAGCGCGTGCACGCCCGCACGCCACCAGCCGCAGGCACCGCAGCAGCACCTCAGCCTTCTTGTTCAATAGGTCGGAGCTCCAGCCACCTCCGCCGGCCACCACCGAAGAGCTCTCGACCTTGCCGTCCTCCTGAGCCTTGCGATAGCCCCGCGGTTCTCTCTCTCTCTCGTGAGGAGGAGAGAGGAAAAAAGCCCTGTCTTCCCACCAATCAAAATTTACATTCAATGCCATTGCCACCTAATTTGATTTTTTTATTATTATTATATTGTGGAAGAATTGCGTTCGAACACTCATAGTTCTTTATAATTGCATGGTATTGATATTAACTAGTTTAAAGATTGATTTTGGGCTTAACTTAAGTACTAATTGTCTTTAGTACACATCACGTGAAAATTGCATGAATTCATCCTAAATTTATTGAGGATTTCTGTGAGGGAAAACTGCACTTATACCCTTTTTAAGTTATTGCAAATCTACTTTCCTTCACATTTTAAGTCAGATTTGAATAGGGATTTCGCACTATCCGAAATAACATTAAATAATTAAGTATTGATTGCATCATTGCCTCCCTGTGGACATGACCCGCTCTTCTGCGAGTGGTTATTTTCATTATTTTTGATTAGTCAATTTTTCCACCACTTAAATACTATAATGCTAAACGAAAAGTTGTCTACCAAAATTGGCGCCGTTGCCGGGGAGGAAACAGACACAATAGATTTACTTTATTGTTTTTAAATCTTTTGAGTTGCAAAATTATCTAATCATTTTTATTATTGTGCGAGGAATCTAACATGGCGACGAGGCGCAACAAAGCAACGACTTTGAACGTGAACAACGTGCAAGATGGAGACGATCTTTTTGGTGGACCTTGACGCCACTTGGAGGGCGACAACAGGAACACGTGGGCCTTGATCCCACGCATATAGGCTTACGGTGAAGCCTATTTCTGATTTAGGCAGTAGGTCTTAGTTAGATTTAGTTAGATAGACATTAGAATTTAAATTACTACCTTTTGGGCCCTTGTTGGGTATTTTTGGGAACGTGTTCCTAGTGCCACTTCATTTCTTATTGCTGTTGTATGCGAGAGCGTATTTTTGGGATCGTGTTCCCATTTATTTAGATTATAGGATTATTTGAACTATTTTGAACTGCATTTCAGTTAGTTAGTTAGATTAGGCCTATTTGTTATTATTATTAAGAAAAAAAATTTGAACTGCCTACTAAAAGCTGCATATCTATAGGACGATCATCTAGGACTGAATGAGCAGCATCTAGTTTATTTTTTATTGCATTGCATTCATACACTGCACGAAGAAAGCTGGAGTAAGGTACGTCTTCTCTTGAGCATTAATTACTTGTCATGCATATGCATTGAACCTAAATCTATGACCACTAAAGTGCTTGAATCAAATTAATTCAGTGGTCACTTTAAAAAAAAAATTGAGACTGTTAAGAGGTTGGACTTTAAAATCTGTGACTGAAAATTGTGTGCAAAAGGATCCTGTTTGCAGAATTTCAAAAAAATCAAAACACGATTGTATGCTTGCACACTTGAGACACTGTGCACCTCACATAAGGTCACTAGATAAATTTCTACCTCTTCTTTTTTTGCACCACAAGAGAAGTTAGTCAGAAATCAACAAGCCTATCCACCAAGTTACTTTGGTTCCTCGTGTGTGGGCTCGATTCGAGACTTCCATCCCTTGCGAGTAGGTTATAAGCACCAGTGAAGGTTGGCCTAGGAAGCGTAATTTTTTGCAAAACTTGTTTGGCTACCAACTAAACATATAACTCTAAGACCTACAATCTACTAAAAATAGATCCTGTTGAATTTACGTTTGCTATGACAATAGGACTCTTTAGGAAGTTTTCTGCTAAATCCTAAGAAAGTTAAAATTGTTTTGCTTAAAGAAATGGATTACTCTTACTCCTATCATTCAGATTATCAGAGTCAATACTTCCCATCTTTTAATTAGGATCCCATGCTCCGAGCATATCCATCCTTTGATGGGTGCATTGACAATTCATGGAATCATTCTCATTCTTACCCTGGGAGTACTGGCTTGATAACTCTCACTTTTGAGCAGAGCCTAGGAGCAGGATTTTCTAATCCTGAAATTCCTACTTCCATGCAAACACCCAACCCTCCCACCCTTCATGATTTTCCGTATCGAGGTTGGACCGATACCCCTAGGCAACTAGAGCCTGAAATTGACTATCCTCCCCAACTTGGTAATAGTAGCCTCTCCTCTTTTATGATAGAAATGCAAAAACAGCAAAAGGAAATAATGGAATTAATGGGAGAGATGTTGAGGAATAGTCAACACTTAAATGAAGAAATAAGACAACTTAGCTACACGCTTCCCAATAATCCTGATCCCTACCCAATAAACCGTGATCATGAAAATAATTCTGAGGAACCTAATGACAATAGGGGTCCAATTTTAGGTAGCTATCACTCAGACTCTCCCAATGAGACATGGCCACTAAAGGATAATGATCATAGTGACTATCCACCTAAATTATATTGCAATCAAAAGCAAGGGAAGATGGTATCTCTTGAGGACCTTGACCCCAATGACGGTATTCTCCTTACCCCTACCAACCCGGGTCAAGGTTATATTATTCCTATCACTTCCTCTCTTGATTATTTGGTGGAATCCCATTCTACTCTTAGTGAGCCTACTCCTGACCCTCCACTTAAGGAATCAACACCTACCATTCAATATTCTAAGGATTCAAATGCACCTAATGAAGGTGACCCTAAGGGAATAGACGATGATCAATTCTGGTCTCAAGGATATGACGAGTCTAATTCTAAAGATGAGGATACCCTAATAGAGGAACCTGGACTGAAAATCTGGAGTGATTCACAGGAGAATTATTTATCATTTGAGGATTTACCTCCAGAGGATAGAAATAATATGATTAAATCAAGATTCCTCCTTTCTTTTAAGAGCCATCCTCCATCAAAACAGGAGTTGATATTAGAGGAGGACGAACAAAATAATGAGAAGTCTATGGGAGACTCTCGGGGATAAACACATCAATTAAGGATTTATACCCTGAGAAGAATGACGAATTCAATGATATAGGCTTCCTCTAAAATATTAAGACTGATCCTCCTTTAAAAATAATTGAGGATACTGATCAACTCCTAATGAATCACATATACACCCCGACAAATATTTCAGTGAACCAAACGAATCTGGGGATGAGCTGAATGATAATTACATTTTGACCCTACCATCAAAAAGTTGTAATTTGGAGTCTACCCTTGATTCAAATATGACTCCGATCATTAATGCTAGGTAGGATAACTTGAAGTTGTCTACTACTGTTAGGGAGTGTACACAATCTGAATCATTGTTGGAATTGGACCTAACACCAACTAAGCCCTCATTGGACTTAATCATTACCTTCCAACACTACAAACAACCCTTATACTCCCTAACCGATCCTTGGCTCAAATCTCTGCTCATGTACATTCTTTCTGGAGAATATATCAGTCCAATACATCCTAGGGTAGAATGGCGAGTATGGATTGATGCTTGTACTTTTGCTCTCACCATTCAAGGGTTTGAACTAATTATGTGTATATCTTTTAAAACCCATCCTGCTCTGGAGGATCCTTGTTATCCTCCACTTATTCCATTTCGGGAGGTCCCTTTTCATATTCCGTTTATTATTCCTAGACCTCCCAAGGGAGCCAATGAGATTTTTTGTTTTCATTTCTTCTGGCGAGCATTTGGAATTACATTGCATCATCAGCTCGCCAACATCCATGGTTTCTTGTTTTCTAGGCCTGCACTGTTATGAATATTTTTAAGGCCTAACTTTGTTTGTTTGGAACCAGACTTATAGGTTCCTTCTTAGTCTGGCTGCTGACAGAAAATGCAGCGCTTGTTGGGAGGCAACCCAGCAAACTGTGTCAAGTGATATTTTTCCTTTCTCCTCCTGTTTTAATTTTACAATGGGGACATTGTAGGATTTAGGCATGGGGGAGTGCATTTGCATTTTAGGAAGTATTTATGCATTTAGGTTAGTATATAAAAAAAAAATTGAGCTGAATGGGTTAGTCCTAGCAAAATACCTTTGTTATTGGAGGTTCTTCTTCTGGAATTATTTCTTAAGTTTAGAATCCAGTATATTTATTTCACGTGCACGTAGATTTGGTAATGGATCCTTGAGGAAAACCAATAAGCATTTGTAGTCCACTGAACCCTTGGACAGTTCATAGGGAGTCAGGCATATTATCTTCTAGTAGATCCACCTCATATTTGTGAGAAGAAGTAGAGAGATTACTGGTGTGCTAAGTCTAGTGCAAGGACTCTTAAGTTTTGGATAATTAGATAATGATACTTCAGAGTTAGGCATAGTTTTCACTCTCTGTTCTTGTGTACGTACTTTGAGTGAATTCCTGAGAGTCACCAAATAAGGCAGATACACAGAGATTGAGTCTTAATAAAGCTATAACTATGGTGGACGGTTACGACCGTCCTTCATAGAGTCCTCAGCTGAAGGAGGGTAATAGTGTCAAAGGTCAGAAATACGCTTGTCCTATCCATTCCTTCCCAGTGCTAAGAATAGGCACTTCCACCAAATAAGCCACATAACTTCCTCTTGACCATCATGTTCCCTAATAATGCCTCATAAATAAAAGTCCGTATCGTGTTGTGTTGATTGAAAAAGAAACAAAAATAAGAAGAAATTAAAAAAAATAAGAGAGAGAAAAGAAGAAGAAAAAGAAGAAACAGAAAGAACAAAAAGAAGAAATAGTTATATTACAAAAAAAAAGTCCAAGTGTATGATGTAACATTGTTTCTGAGGCAGCAAAACACCTATCGTGTTCCACCAAATATGACCCATACCTACCTTCTAGTATTTCTGATCGCCTGAATATTGGTTGAGAACTCTAACTTAGTTATAGAGTTATTAGGACTTTAATTGAAGTGTGGATGCCATGTGAGGCCACCAAATAGTGAGTACAATTTCTAAATTTGGCGAGATTTGTGATCTCAGAAAGAAAGAAAAGAGAGAGTGCCCAGGAACATCAAGAGGGCATAATTATGTAGCCTTTCTCAGAGTTGACTTGTCTAATAGTCTAGAGAGCTAGAGTCTGTAGTACTAGACTATATGTAGCACCAGTTGAGCGTGTGCCACCAAATACAAATCCATTCAACTTGATATCTCTTACCTAAGCCAAACACCGGGGTCAAATTACAGATTATCGTCTGCTTTATCCCCGAGGGAAGTAGTTGCCTATCTCGACAGAAATTTTTGCCAAGGGTGATGTACGAACTCCAAATGTGAATCGGCTCTTTCACTTGGATCTGTTACCTAGGCTATCAGCATTTCATATTTGTCTGAATTTCTAAAGTTTTGAAATAAGAAAAGAAGAAGTCTTCTGATTACTTCTATTATTCATTTTTGTTAGGGACTAGCAAATCTTAGTCATGGGGGTATTTGATGAGTCCATTAAATTGGACTAATATTAAGCCTAAGTATCTTTAATTGTACAGTTTACGTGTGTTAATAATGGCAATTAAGTTGTAGAATATTTGTACGCCTCATGATTTAAGTTTATAACATTCTATAACTTAATGATTTTGTTGTTTTTATGTGCAGGTAATAAAATGCAGAAAGAACAAGGGTGGGGGATAAATTTCCCCAACAGCCGCAACTCTTTCCCCCCTCCCCCGCCGCACATGGGGTTAATCTTCCGCCGCCCTTCAACTGATGAGGCCAGAAATAGTTAAGGGATTTGAAAATCCCTTAACTCACGCACGCGAGGAGAGAGAGGAATTAAAAAGAGAGGAGGTGCATTGGGGATTGATCTTCATCTTCCCCCTTGCGGGGAACGATTCCAGCATGCACAGTGGATGGGCATCTTCCCCCTGGTGGGGAACTGCATCAAGCGTGCACTGTGCACAACTTCCTCTATCTTCTCCACTGCCATCAAGTGAGCTCCAACCTCTCCAATGCCACTGCCACAGCCTTCCCCATGCACCCGGATTTGCATCTTCCCCGCGTAGGAGTGCGCCCTACTCTTTCTCCGTGCACTTATCTCCAGCTGCATCCTCCTTTCAGCACTTCCTCCCTTCAGCACCAAGCGCAGCACTTCAACCCTCTATAGGCGATGCGTCTGCCCCTGCCAGCACCGCACATGCGCCCATCCATCCTCCAGTGCTCCCCTGCTGCAGGCACTCACTCCACCTCTGCCCGCACCACAGCCCAGCCGCACCGTAGGCACTCCAGCGCAGGCACTCTACACTGCAGGCACTGCTCTACACCTTCCAGGCCCCGCAGGTCCGCCTCCCTTTAGCGCCTCCATCGTCCCAGCAGGCACCGCGCGCTAAGTTCTTCAAAGCTGCCTCAAGCCAGCGCCTGGCGCTCCCCTCGCCTCCAGTGCACCGTAGCGCGTGCACCGCTCATCCAGCACCTGCCCCTACCTGGCTCACCGCTTCACCAATAGCCCGTGCTTCTCCACCCTACAGGCACGCCCGCAAGCCCCACCGCAGGCAGCGCGCTCCACTGCTCATCTGCAAGCGCTACCTCCATCATCTGCAGGCGCACCAGCGTGAGCATGCCCGCGCAGTAGCGCGCACACACCCGCATGCCACTAGCCGCAAGCACCGTAGCAGCACCTCAGCCTTCTTGTTCAATAGGCCAGAGCTCCAGCCACCTCCATCGCCGCCGCTGCCACCACCGGAGAGCTCTCGACCTCGCCATCCTCCTGAGCCTTGAGACAGCCCCACGGTTCTCTCTCTCTCTCGCGAGGAGAGAGGAAAAAAGCCCTATTTTCCCACCAATTAAAATTTACATTCAATGCCATTGCCACCTAATTTAATTTTTTTATTATTATTATATTATGGCAGAATTGCGTTTGAACACTCATAGTTCTTTATAATTGCATGGTATTGATATTAACTAGTTTAAAGATTGATTTTGGGCTTAACTTAAGTACTAATTGTCTTTAGTACACATCATGTGAAAATTGCATGAATTCATCCTAAATTTATTGAGGATTTCTGTGAGGGAAAACTGCACTTATACCCTTATCTTTTTAAGTTATTGGAAATCTACTTTCCTTCACATTTTAAGTCAGATTTGAACAGGGATTTCGCACTATCCGAAATAACATTAAATAATTAAGTATTGATTGCATCATTGCCTCCATGTGGACACGACTCGCTCTTCTGCGAATGGTTATTTTCATTTTTTTTTATTAGTCGATTTTTCCACCACTTAAATACTATAACGCTAAGCGAAAAGTCATCTACCGGAGATGTTTCAAAGGCAGTTGGAACAAATGCAAAGAATGAAAGAATGGTTCCAGAGAATATAGGATGCTCAGCCCTTGAAGGATTTTTTTGATCCTTCAAATTACGGGGAACGACCCGGCGTCCAGATTCTAGTCGGAGACGTAGAAATCAAGCCCCAAGTGTTAAGCCTGATCAAACATTTCCATGGGCTTGGCTCTGAAGACCCATTTTAGCATTTGGAGGACTTGACCACTTTGGTCCAGACCACCAAAGCATGAAACGTGAATGAAGAGGAGATGATCATGAGGCTCTTTCTCCACTCTCTTAGGGATAAAGCCGCTCATTGGTACACGACCATAGGAAGGTTGATCATAACATGGAACGATCTGAAATCGACTTTCCTGAAGAAATTCTTCCCTGTCAGACATACTAATGCTCTGAGATGGGCAATTACTACCTTCGCCCGGTGGTCGGGGGAGTAGTTTCATGTTTCCTGGGAGCGATTCCAAGACTTATTGTGGAAGTGTCCACACCACGAGGTACTGAAATGGTAGCTCATGCAGATCTTTTACTACGGGTTGACTGAGCAACTCAGAAATCACATGGACGCTTCTTGCGGAGGCAAGTTCCTCAACAAAGATGCAGATAGCATGCACGATTTGTTTGAGGAAATGAGTGAAAATTCAATCAATCATGCCTCCATGGATACTTTTAATCGGTCCCAACAACCCAGATCGAATGTTAATGAGGTCCACGACTCTCATTCATTCGATATGGAACTGATTTGTAATAAACTAGATAAGGTGGACTTGGTTACCAAAAGGATGGAGGAGCGGATGGCAAAAAACTCTGCAAATAATTCTCGATCCACTCAATCCTAGAATTTGGGATTCCATTCTTTGCGAGCTCCTTCTGGACGAGAGTTCGTGAATGAATTGGATGCGGCTCAACCTGTGAGCCAGCTTTGTTCGGAACCCCACGGGTTCCAAACTGGGGCCTTTGATCCTAGTTTCTCTGATCCCTCCCTTTCTTTCTATCCATCCTCACCCTATGAGGATGTCTACGCTGTACAGGAGAATGTTAGGTCCGACCCTTACTCCAATGCTTATAATCTTGGTTGGAGGAACCACCCTAACTTCTCCTGGAAAAACTTGGGGCAGCAGACCCAATTCCAACCCAGCAACTATGCTCCGCAAAGACCAATGGGTCAGGGTCATGTTTATACTCAACTGCCCCCAAATCAGGTTAATCAGCCATCTTGGAATTCCTATCAACCTGTAGGGCAGACTAATTTGAACTGTCAGATGATAGAGATGTAAGGATCTATGCTCCAGCTCATGCAGCAAATGAAAACCTTGCAGGACAACTTGCAAAGTAGGTTCATTGCTAATTCCTGACAACCCGAATCTCTACCATCTCAACCCGTACCTAACCTGGGTAATATACAGAATCCGGGCAATCAAGCCTAAGGGTATGAGAATCAGAGGGACCCATACGCACATGCTCAAGTGGTTAAGCAGGGTCCTTTTTCTTCTGCTTTATCAAACTCAAGGTTTCTGGCTAATAAAGCCACTCCAATCTTTCTTAACCCTCCCCAAGACCCAAACCCATATGCATCTGCTGACTTGTTACCTTGAGGAGTGGAAAGTAAGCCCAGGACCCACAACTACCTTATTTTGATCTACCAAATCCTGGAGAGCCTGAAGAGAGAAAGGAGAACTCTGAAGAAGAAATCAAAGCTCAGGAACCTAATTTCAAAGATCTGATTCATGTTCCTTTTCCTAAGGCCTTGATTAAACCTAGGAAGAAGAAGCATGTTGATAGTAATGAGGAGCTCTTGAATATATTCAAGAATTTCGAAATTAATATCCCACTCCTCGATGTTATCAAACACATACTGGCTTACGCTAAATTTTTAAAGGATTTATGCACATAGAAGCGTAAGTCGAGGGAATCTGTTCTGAGAAAGGTGATACTCTTCGAGTAGGCTAGTTCTGTTATCCTGCATCGCTTTCCTTCGAAAAAGAGAGATCCAGGTGCCCCTTTGATTTCTTGTGTCATTGGAGATTACACCTTTGATAGGGCACTTCTGGGTCTTGGTGCATCCATTAACCTAATTCTAACTTCTCTTTACGAGAAGTTCAGATTAGGTGAACTTCAGCCGACCTCAGTAACGCTACAGTTAGTGGATTGTTCGGTCACAAATCTGAGAGGCGTCATTGAGGATGTTATTGTCAAAGTTAAGGACTTCTATTTTCCTATAGATTTCCTTATCCTTGACATGGATGTACCTGAAATTTAAGGAACACGCCCATCATTCTGGGGAATCCGTTCTTGGCTACCACTAAGGCCAATATCAACTATTAGAGCGGTAGCATGGAAATCGCCTTTAGGGATCAGAAATTGAAATTGGATATTTTTAAGGCGATTAACAAATTTGAGGATTGTAGATTTATAGAGGAACTTGAGGAAGATAACTTGAATATTAAAACATGTATTGTGGTTTCTACAATTGAAAGTTCCTCTTGTCTTGATGGATCCAACCTGCAACCCTCTATGGCAAACTCGCCACATTCTGAAGAGGTTATTGATTTTGTTAACTATCAACCTCTTCCTCTTGTTGAATCTTCATCAGCTTCATCCTTACCTTCCATCCTAAACCTGCCCCAGCTCAAACTGAAACCATTGCCTGAGAGTTTGAAATATCAATTTTTTGGATCTCAAAAGATGCTCCCTGTGATTATCAGTGCTAGATTAACTAAGGAGTAGGAGATTAAACTGATCAAGGTCCTAAAGGAACACAAGGAGGTAACTAGTTGGACCATTCATGACCTTAGTGGGATCGAGCCATCTTACTGCAATCATAGAATATTCTTGGAAGATGGATCCCACCCTTCTCGCTAAATGCAAAGGAGATTAAACCCTAATATGCGAGAAGTGGTCAAGAAGGAAATAATTAAGTGGCTCGATGTAGGAATCATTTATTCGATCTCAGATAGTTCTTGGGTAAGTCCCATGCAAATTGTTCCCAAGAAAGCTGAGATTACCGTTGTGACTAATGAGAAAGGAGAATCTGTCACAACTTATTCAGCTTCCTCTTGGAGGGTCAGTATCGATTACAAGAAGCTGAACACAGCCACGAAAAAAGACCACTTCCCTTTGCCCTTCATCGATCAAATCCTTGAAAGACTAGCCGGGCAAAAGTACATCTGTTTCCTAGATGTTTACTCAGGATACAATCAAGTTCCTATCCATCCTGAGGATCAGGAAAAAATGACTTTCACCTATCCCTACAGAACCTTTGCTTTCCATAGAATGCCATTCGGCTTATGCAATGCACCTGTGACTTTTCAAAGGTATATGCTAGCCATATTCTCTAACATGGTGGGAGAGTTTATGGAAGTCTTCATGGGTGATTTCTCTATTTTCAGAGAATCATTTGATTCTTTCCTAGCTAATATTGAAATGATCCTTAAAAGATGCATCAAAACAAGATTGGTCCTTAGTTGGGAAAAGAGCCATTTCATGACACAAGAAGGCATCGTCTTGGGTCATGTTGTCTCTGAATGGGGAATTGAAGTTGACAAAGCTAAGGTTGATGCTATCTCCAAACTTCCTCCTCCCTCATCTGTCAAACAAATTCGATCATTTCTTGGTCATGTGGGATTCTATAGGAGGTTCATCAAGGACTTCTCTAAGGTTGCTAGCCCTCTGAGCAACCTTCTCACCAAAGATACGTTGTTTGATTTCAACCAATCATGACGTAAGGCATTTGATTTTCTTAAATCGGTAGTCACTTATGCTCCAGTGTTACAACCATCGTTTTGGACAACCCCATTTGAGATCATGACCGACGCTTCTGATTATGCTGTCGGGGTTGTCTTAGGTCAAAAGATTTACAGGAAGCCCTCTGTCATTTACTATGCTAGCAAAAGTCTGGATGAGGCCCAGAGGAATTATACTATTACTGAGAAGGAATTGCTAGTTGTAGTATTTACTTTGGAGAAATTCAGGGCTTATCTCTTAGGGTTTCACGTCATAATTTACACCGACCACTCGGCCTTGAGATATCTCTTGGCCAAAACGGATGCCAAACCCCAGCTTATCTGATGGATTCTTCTGCTGCACGAATTCGATCTTGAAATCAAAGATAAATCCGGGGCGTAGAATGTGGTAGCAGATCATCTTTCGAGACTTCTAAGTGATTCTTCTCGTCCGGATATTCCGATTGTTGATACTTTTTCGGGCGAAACTATTCTTACAGTATTAGGTGTCCAAACCCTGTGGTTTGCAGACATTGTAAATTATTTGGTCGTTGGTCAAATCCCCCAGGATTGGACCAAGCAACAACGAGATAGACTCAAATCTGAGGCCAAATATTACTTTTGGGAGGACCTTGAACTATATTGCATTGGCTCTGATCAGATTATTCGCCGATGTGTTTCGGAGAATGAATTCCAAAGTATACTCGAGTTCTGCCATGCATCTACGTATGGTGGACATTTCTCCGAGAAAAAGACGGCTACAAAAATTTTGCAATCTGGATTCTATTGGCCTTCTTTATTCAAGGATGCCCAGGAATTCTCCAGGTTGTGTTCCCGATGCCAGGCACTTGGGAGCATAACTAAGAGAGATATGATGCCTCTAAACCCGATTCTTCCCGTCGAAGTCTTCGACGTTTGGGGCATCAATTTCATGGGAACCATCCTCCCTTCATTTGGACACCAGTACATTCTAGTTGCTATTGATTACGTGTCCAAGCGGATTGAGGCCATTCCCATCCAAACCAATGACCACAAGGTGGTCATCGATTTCATCAAGAAGAACATCTTCAATCGGTTCGAGATTTCGAGGGCCATCATTAGCGATGGTGGTACTCATTTCACTAATGCCTAGTTCCGTAGTTTACTGGCAAAATACGGGGTAAATCACAGAATCTCCACACCTTACCACCCCCAGACAAATGGACAGGCCGAGATCTCCAATCGGGAGATCAAGAATATTCTACAGAAAATGGTTAGACCTGATCGTAAAGATTGGACTCAAAAGCTTGAGGATGCTCTTTGGGCCTACCGTAAGGTGTAAAAAATGCCTATCGACATGTCACCGTTTCTTCTGGTGTATGGAAAGGCATGCCATTTACCCGAAGAGATTGAACATAGGGCATTATGGGCAATCAAGCAATGTAATTTGGATTTGAGTTTAGCCATAAAGGCCTGGAAACTCCAACTATCTGAGTTGGAGGAGCTTAGAAACAATGCATACGGCAATGCCAAGATCTATAAGGCTGGGACTATAGCTCTAAATGACCAATTGATATCCTGAAAGGGCTTTGAGTCGAACCAGAAGGTCTGGCTCTTTGATTCTCGACTTAAGCTCTTTCTCGACAAACTTAGGTCAAAATGGAACGACCCGTTCATCGTTGATCAGATATTCCAAACGGAGCTATTCAGATCTCTGACCCAAAGACGGGTAATTCTTTTAAAGTCAACGGTCAATGTCTGAAGCCTTCTGTTGATCGTATTGCTCCAGAACCCGTCTCAGACGTGGTTGCTCTACTCATATCATGATTTCTTTGGCTAAACTTTGTCTAGCTGATGGCATTAAACTCAACACATGTACAGTCTGACTCAGAGCTGACCCGAGCATCATATTCAGGTGATTTCTACATTCTACCTTTCCTTTCATGCCTTTTATTTTCAATGAGTACATTGCATTAGCTAGGCATGGGGGGGTGGATTCATTTTTGAATCATTTTGTCAGCTCTGTGGATTTATTTTAAAAAATGAAAAAATTTTAAAAAAATTGAATTAGGAAAGAATAATTGGGCTTTAGGAATTTTCAACCTTAGGGAATAATATAGTAGGATCTGAACACTTAGACCCTTCAAGTCTTTGGGCTTAATCAGCCCGAGTGTCCACTAAAATATGGATTTTCTTATCAAATCCTCGCCATTCTAAATTTACTTCAAATTGGTTAAATAAGTTGGGGTAATAAGTACACGACTTATCAAACTACTTTCTGATTTGAAGGGATTTTAAGTCTAAGCATCTACACACTATTTGCACTAACTCGCTTCTTGATGATTTTTACAGAAGTTGGGTAGCTAATGAACCTTCTAGGGTGGCATGGCTGGCAAGTTATCGTAGGTAACAACCCATAGGTAGGTTGTCCAGAGCCCAGTCACACGACCATTCTTTTCCTGCTGCCTTTAGGTAAATCTTAGATCAGGGAAGCCACCTACTTAAAAAAAAAAAGAGAAACAAAAAATATTAAAAAAAAAGTGACGAGAAAAGAAAAGAAAAGAAATAAGCCACACTTCACTGCACGAGTATGACTGGCAAGTTATCTGGGTAACAACCCATTGGTAGGTTGTCCAGAACCCAGCTTAAGAAATGCATGTAAAATTCTAAAACACTTAGGAAGAAGCAGAGAAGTAGAATAAGCTAGGGAGATATACACTGGGTTCACCCTTGTGTTGACCACATAAAAATAAAAGTAGGGAGAAAGCTACTAGTCGAATAGATACACCTTTAGGCAAAATTTCTTTTCAAGGTCACCTAGGGGCATAGAAACCTTAAGTTCGTTCTAATTGCCATTCAATGAGTCTATCACATTTCACACAAAGATGCTTAGAACTTAGGCTTCTCTTCGAGTCTTGGGTGGGTTGAGTGGCCATAGAGA
The DNA here is from genome assembly GCA_037157565.1 of Thalassia testudinum. Classification (NCBI taxonomy): domain Eukaryota; kingdom Viridiplantae; phylum Streptophyta; class Magnoliopsida; order Alismatales; family Hydrocharitaceae; genus Thalassia; species Thalassia testudinum. The sequence goes on along the minus strand of JAZHRO010000058.1, from coordinate 7,943,334 downwards.
GCTACTCCGAAACCCTAAACTCAAAAATCCAAAAAAATTAGAAAAGAAGAAAAAGATCCTTCTTTGAATAAGGCTAGGGCTTGAGGCATTCTTCATTTTGGTAGTCACCCTGGTGTTGTTGTATCTTTATAGTTCAGGTTATTAGTAAGAATCTCCTAGTGTTGAAGAATAACTTTTGCCGAAGAAATCCGACCTATTTCTTTTATAGATAAAATATAGTTTTTGCTAGAGACTAGAAAAAGATAGGCATGGGGCATGGGGGTGTAATGTGCATACATCTAAATAGCCAAAAATGTCTATTAATGCATGTTCTTAGTATCATATTAGCATCATGCATTGTAAATATTGCATAACATGCATCATCATGCATTTAGGTCAAATTGTATAAGTTGTATAGTAATTTCTTTTTTTGGTGGCCAGGGATAGGGCAACTTTTAATCGGGGCCTCGGATCGAAGATCTAACCGTACAGATCTGATCAGGGTAATGATTGGAGTTCAGTGACTCCAAGATCACCCCGATCAGACTTCTATAGCATCAGATATAATCCGAGGAAGGTCAGAGATCAAGGGCCAAGATGGTGTAAATCTGTACATCAGATGATAAATCCGTCCGTACGCATGGATTCGGATCGACGATTGCAACCCAACGGCGCAAAAATTGATTCAATTCAATATTCGTGGCACCATCTACAAGGAACAAAAGTTGGATGGCCAAAATGGCGTCACGTGGTGCCATCTCAACCGCCCACATCAGCCCAAGACTCGCCATTGCTTTTCCCTTCTCAACTGCACGATGGATCTGGGGATGGTTGCTCGTGCACAAAACTATCTACGCGCCTCAAACGTAGGCATGGCACAGCGGTTGCGCGCCTGTGGGTGACGTAGAGGTCGCAGGTTCGATCCTCGCTGCACCTCAAATCAAGGCGTGGGCGTGGCAGCAACTAAATCAAGCCATTGGATGACGAGCGGGCAGTGTAGATGTGGGACACGTGGCACACCCAAATGCGAGGAGAGCGAACGCGCCATCAGACACACTTTTGTGAAGGTAGACGAGCGTACATCTTGAGCCATTGATCTTCGATCCAATGGCGATGAAGGAGGCCATGTTGCCTCTTAACAGGCATTGAAGGAGATCGAGCGCGATGCATTTAAGCCGTTCGATCTCGCGATCGGATGGCTGATAAGGCGAGATCGTGTGCGAGCATTGAGGCAACCGAAGGTAAGGAGGCGGGTGTGTGCACAGATCTTCAGGCCATGTTCAGGCCTTTAGTGACGGATAAATCCATCACTAAAGGCCCTGAATTAATGTTTTATATATAAGAAGACCTAATTGCCCCAACCTCTACACCTATATATGGCCTTATGACCTCCACTTCTTCTTCATTCCTTCCTTCACCTCTTTCCCTCTCCAAAGCTCTAAAGAAGCTGGTCCCAAACTCGGGATGCTCCTTTAGAGTCAAAATCAAAGTTTTCTCTCCCCCATTCTGGAAGTGGATCCCACGACAACAATGACGCCCTACCTCACCCCCGGTTCTTCCTGCTGCATTCTTCGTCTTCCATCTTCGTCCTCCATCTTCCAGGCGTCGCCCCGTCCAGCTCATCCTCCAAGCAACCGTCGAGGAGGATAACATCTCTCTCCCTTCTTTATTGCTTTTTAGAATAGAATTTCCTGCTTTCTAGCTGTAATCATTTCTTGCTTTCTAGTTGTAAAAATAATATTCAGTTACAAAGTGATTATTCTCTCTCTCTCTCTTAGTGTTAATATCAATGTCATTATGATTATCTCACTTTTAAAACAAAAATCCCAAAAAAATATAATCGCGGATTTTAGATCGATGTAACTTCCCTATGTTAGACCTGGAATTCTTAGAATTTCGATATAAATTTATCTGTTGACGGATTTCTTTGCAAATCATACTACGACGACGGGCTTTTCAAAATCCAATCCTTTTTGCGTTGATCTTCTGTCCAATAGTGGATGTCTTCAAGGTAGGGTTTATCCCTAAGAGACTTATCCTCTGGTACAGGGGTAGCTCATGGTTGTTGCATCTAAGCTTTGTAATGTGGGATACAGAGGGGCAACTTCATCAGGATAAGATGACTTATGTGAAGGTTGTGAGGGAAGAGGATACCCTACAGCAGGGGGGTCGTGCAACTCCTAATGAGGTGCCTATGCCTAAGAAATGCAAAGACCATCACCACCTGGGGAGAGAGGAGGAAGTGATGGATGTGGCTTTGGTAGAAGATACAATGCCTCCACTTGAGGAAGTTGCTGCAGTTGGACCAGTGAATGCTATGCCTGATGATCGTGTTTTGCATGATGCTTCCAATCTTTCTATGAGACCTCAGTCTAATCTACAAGGCATGGATGGGCTGAAGTTTGGAATTGGGCCAGCAACCAAGGTAGGTGTAGGCAGATCTCCATACAAACTCAGACAAAGGAGGCTTTCCACCTCTGTGAAACTGGATGAAAATGCCACTACTACCATCATGAAAGTTGGAAAAATCCAAAACTCCAATTTGGGGAATGCCCAAGGAGGGAGATGAGAATTCTCTCCTGGAATGTGTGTGGGTTGCGCGATAAGAGTTGGAGGGCCTCCCTTTTGAGATATATGAGGGAGTGGGAGATAGACTGTGTAATTATACAGGAGACGCACATCGAGAGTGAGGATGACAGGGCTTGGAATGATTTGAAATGTGCAGGTGTTGCTGAATGTGTTGGGCTCGTGTCACAAGGTAGATTAGGCGGCATTGCTGTGTGGTGGAGGAAAGCATGTCTGCAAGTGATGGGGGTGCATAAAGCCAGACATATGTTGACATGTAAATGTAAGAGGAGTCAAGGGGAGGGTGAATGCTACATTATAGGAGTGTATGGTCCCTGTGCTGCCTTTGTGAGACATGAGCTGTGGGAGGATTGGGTTGCAATAGCAGAATACGTACATGGGGCTGCATGGCTCGTGGGTGGGGATTTTAAATGTGCTTTGATAGGGATGGACAGACCGAGTGGATTGATGGATAGTGCTTCTCCTGGATTCCAGCTGACAGTACAAAGCCTTGGTTTGAGTGAGTTCCCATCATCTGGTGTAGAATTCACATGGAGAAATGGAAATGGCCTAATGTCCAAAATAGATAGGTTCTTTGGGAATGCTTGTTTGTTGGACATGTATCAACTATCTTCAGTGGTAGGGTTGGAACACCCCTTCTCAAATCACACACCATTGCTCTGGGACTGTGGTGAGCATGTGTACACTAGTTCATACTTCAAATTTTGAAGATCATGGCTGAGAGAATTTGGTTTTCGCGATATGCTTGAGGCATTGTAGAGGGCCAAGCAAGTGGAAGGTTCAGCCACTATCAGGCTAGCTTCCAAACTAACAGCCATGCGCACATTGCTCAAGGAGTATGGGTCTGTGGTGTCCACTTTAAGGAAGCAAAGGCACCATGAGGCCTTGATGGAAATTCAAGGATTGGATACTAAGGAAGCAGTAGGCCCCTTATCTGATCAAGAGCTAGATGCAAGAAGGTCGTGGCAGAGGGTGATTGTGGAAGAGGACCTGAAGCTAGAAATGGACTGATGGGAATGTTCACGACAACTTTGGCTTAAAGAGGGAGACGTCAACACCAAATTCTTCCCCCTTGCTGCCAGCTCTCAAAGAAGGTTGAATATAATCTCTTCCATTGTCAAGGATGGGCAGAGATTATCTCCCTTGTAGGAGATTAGGTCTGAAGCCATCAAATACTATAGGGAATCCTCATGGGTAGCATAGAGGGGTATGTGGAGAATGGCTGCAAGTGATTTTCCTCGAATTTCTGCAGAACAAGCTTCTAGGCTGACGACTTCTTTCACTGAGAATGAGACTAGGGAGGCCATCCATGATTTGACTATGGAAGGAGCCCTTGGACCTGATGGCATTCAAGCCTTTTTCTATAAGGAGATGTGGGGCTTGCTGGGTAAGGAGGTGATGGATGTTCTCAAGGAATTTGAGGGAGGCAACTATGGGTTTGATAAGATCAATAGATCTTATCTTTTCCTATTACCAAAGATGCAAGGGGTAGAGAGGTTCTCTGATTTCAGACCTATAGGTCTCTCGAATTCCATTTATTTGGTGGTGAGCAAAATTTTGGCAAATAGATTGAGGGTGGTATTACAAGATCTAATTCACCCTATCCAGTCAGCATTCCTTCCGAACAGATCTTTGCAAGAATCCTTCATTATGGCTCAGGAGATGGTGAGTGGGTGTCATAGGAAGAAGTGTAAAGCCTTTTTGTGGAAAGTGGATTTCCGAAAGGCTTATGATTTTGTTTCTTGGCCCTATTTGTGGGAGGTCTTTAAAAGAAGAGGGTTGCCTCCCCTTTGGATACAATGGATGAAGTGCTGCATCATTACCCTGTTGGGCTTGGATTCAACCACAATGCAGAGTGAGGCAAGGGTGCCCACTAGCTCCACTGATTTTTAATGTTGCGATGGATTGTCTAGCTAGATACACTTGCAAGCTATCTGTGGTAGGTATCATTAGAGGGTACTCAATATCTAGCAAGAGAGCCATGGCTCCTGTACTTCAATATGTAGATGACACGGTCTTTTTTGTGGAGGGGATAGGACCTAAAGCCTAAGCATTACGGCATTTGGTTAAGATTTTTGGGGATATCTCAGGTCTGAAATTGAACGGAGAAAAATCATCCTTGGTATGCTTTGGTCTTAGCGATCAGGAACAAGGTGCACTATCAGAGATCTTGGGAACTCCACGTACTAATCTGCCAATCAAATACTTAGGGATGCCCTTAAGATGTTCGAAATTGAGAAAGAGTGATTGGTCCCTCATACACGCTGATAAGATTTCGGGGACACGCTGAAAGTTTGCTTCAGGAGAGACCAGTGTGCTCTGAGCAAATTGTAAATGAGTACTGGTCCCTCATACATAGGTGGGGATCTATTTTGTAACTCTCCCTATTTTATTTCTTGATATGAATAAAAAAATGCTCACTTGGATTGCTATCGTAGCTCGATAGCTTTCCTCTTAGTTTCAAAAAAAAAAAAAAACAAGATGCTATCGATATGGACTTCATCAAGGATGGATAAAGGTACTTGGAGAACTAAATGGGTATGGAGGGTGGAACCCATACCATTGGCGATGATTCACTTGGTATCATCTTCATTTTGGTATGTTTGGAAGTAAGTTTTCCCTTCCTCAGCTAGTTTATTTTATTGATTTTGATAAAGGGAAACTTATAAAGATTAAAAGGGAAGCTCACCATTAAGAGGAGTTATTTAAAATCGATTAAGTAAATTTCTGTTAATGGGGAGAATTATCATAGCTTAATTCTTTTCTATTTGGTAGTTAATTACTCATGAAGTTTAAAATTAGAATGCATGTATTTAGAAGGAGACCAATTTGCTTACCATAGTTACTTGTAGGCGGGGGGTGGTGGGGGAGAGTACAAATTTGAACCCTCTAATAAACAAAAGTAGGGATTAAGGGGGAGTTTAAAATAATTAAAATTACAACTTTTTGATAATGTCAAAAGAGGGGAGAAAATTTTTGCTTTATATATGGTTTTGTCATCATTAAAAAGGAGGAGATTTATTAATTGGTGATAAAACACCATGATTAGCGATTTGATGATAATAAAACATGTTATATTTAACATTATTTTTGGAGAAATATTTCAGGCTTAGAAATGGATGAAGCCTGATGAAAGCTCAAGCTCAAGCTATGTGAAAGGATGGAGGAGCTATGAAGAAAAACTATCAAGGAGGAAAGCTTAAAGCAGTGAAGAGAAAGATCTTAGATTTAGATTTATTTTGTTGTATTATTTTAGAATGTTGTAAAAGAGCCTTTCTCTCGTTTGAACATAACCATAGGTTAGAAACAACCCAATCTTTCTATATCCTTAGGATCTTGAAAAATCAACTTTAATTTTTCGGACGTCAGGTTTTCCTCTTAGACATCTGATTTATTTCTTCCAAACATCTAACTTATTTCTTCAGTTGTCTATTTATATTTTTGGATCTTGTCTTTCTTATAATTTCTCATTCTCGTCTACTTATGATTTCAAACGTCTACTTATGATTGAGTTTGAAAAATTCTAAATGATCATATTTTCAAACTCAAATGATTAACCAATGATTAATGTTTCAGTTACTTCGATTTGATTTGAGCTTTCATTCACTAGAAGTCTGACTCTTTCTTTGAGATGTCTAATCTCCACAATCAGACTTCTTATTTTCAAATTTAGGACATTTGATCATCTTCCTAAACGACCCTATCCTCAGTTTGAAAAATCCAGTAATGATCATTTTCATACCGATGCCTTTCCAGACGTCTTCCATTTATCTCAAACATCCAAATTATGATTTGAGATATCTTAATCTTGCTTCCAGACGTCTCCTTCTAATTCAAACGTTGGCTTCAATTACTACATTCTTTCATGCGTTATAGTCTTTGAATTTCAAATGTCTGACTTATTCTTAAGACATCTTCCATGTGTGTTTCAGATGTCTACTTTGATCTTCAGACATCTGAATAGTGACTTTTCGATGTCTGAATCATGTTTTTAAATGTCTGATCCAGTTAACTTTCACTTAAATGCTGAGTATCCATTTCACTTTAATTATTCTATTCAAATTCAAATTCAAACAACACCTAAGGCTTAAACTTGACCTCCTACACCTATAAATTCCCACCAACGGTTGCCTTAAGCCTACACACCAAGCATAGAAACATTTTAGTGTTAAATTATTCGATATTTCTCTCTCTAAGCATTCTAGTGCTCCATTGTGCTCTTTGTAATATCTTGAGAGCATTCTCACTCAATACTCTAATTCTTTGCTACTCACAAGTTTGCAAAAGGAGTATTATTAGTCTATTATTCATTCTATATTATTCAAACCTCATAGGTTGCTATATACTTTGTTTTTGATAGTTTATTTAGGTACCCAATATATAGGTTCCTGTATTCCTTTTAGTAGAGAGGCAAAACTCTCTTTGGGAGTTGTCCAGGAGAGGGGAATTGTATTTTGAAGAACACCACCCTCAGATTAGTGGTGTGGCTTAGTGATTCCCATTTGATTTGGGGGCAAAATCCTTGATTAGGAGATCTAGGTAGGGGTTTTTATTGCAAGGTTTCCTTTCTAAATTCTCATTTTATTTTGTGCGATTGATTGAGATTGTTTCCTTTAAAATTTTTGTAGCACAATTCAATCCCCCTTCTTATGTCACTAACAATTAAGCTATTTTTCAAACTTAATCATACACTCAATTTTAAAGTCTTGTTGGGAAAAAATTAAATTAAACTTAATTTAAACGCTAAAATTTGCACTATCTTGTGAAGAGCTGCATAATCACAAACCTGCAAAATCACGAACCCACACAATCACTACCACTAAAATAATCTACATAAAAGACATTACATTATAAGCAAAATATTTAATCAAAATTCATAAAAAAAAAAAGATAAATGAAACTTACATGTAAGCAATGGTATAACAATAGATGTATGATATTACCTACAAAAATGAGAAAAAATAATAAATAAAAAATAAAGTAATAATGAAATAAAATAATGAATAAGAAAATGCTCATGATTTGTCTAACTAATTACAGGAAAAGTCGTGTGGAAGCTTGTGAGCCATGGAAGCGTCTTTCTCGCAATGATGGCAATAGTGAGAGTGAGAATTGCAAGAGGCCCTTCATAGCAATTGCATAATATTTGGCCAATTTGAGAAATTAGGGAAATCAATTAGGAAGAGATTAGAGAGAATGAGAGTAAGGGAGGAGGAGTATATGTGAAAGGTGGGGGGTGTATATATAGAGGGAAGGGGGAGGGGAGGTTGTTGTTGGCCTGATGAATGTTGGAGAGAAGTCAGTAAATGATCCAATGAACTTACCCCATCTGTCTGCCATTCCCCAATGTTTGCATGACCTAGTGCAGTGTGGGTGTGAGGTTGCTGGATGATATGCTGACCTTATAAGTCACTGGATCTTCCAGTAACCTATTTCCCTTTTTACCAAATAAATAAGATTCCTACCCCTTTTTTCAACTACCAGCCCCATCAATGTCGACCCTTATGATTGCGAAAGACGGAACCCCTAGTCTCTTTGTTGAAGGAGTTTGATTAACAAATAAACTATGCACTCGCACGACAATTTCCGCTTTTGTCATCAGTTGAAAACCAACAGCAAAGCTCTTTTAAACGACGCCACTAAGTGACATTGTTAGTAGCATCATTATTTCTTTTTCGCGTCGGTTACAAGGAACATCCGACGTCAAATTATTGTTCGACCAACGGACATATTGGATATTTTGTCGTCGTTTGATAACCGATGAGAATTTTATTTCCTGTCACTAATAAAATAAGCGACAACATTTATACATCACTTTTTCCCACGTTAGCGCTTGTACGTCACTTTTCCTGCATTAGCGTGTCTTTTCTTAAGTTTCACTGTCATTTAAATGAATACGCCGTCGCTTATATAAGTGATGGCAAACATATTTTTGTTGTCACTTTCCCAAATAAATGACGACATATGCCTTTCAGGGAAAACTAAAGTTACATTTTTTTGTCGTTGCTTTCTCAAATAGGCGACGACAAATATACAATATTTGCTAACAAAATTAACCTTTAATGCCGTCGTTTTGTCGAAAAGCTAACAACAAATGTAGGGTTTTTTTTTTAATGTGAAAATTAGGGGAAATACCTACTAAACCTACTTAAAAGACTTGCTTTTATACAGAAATTGCTAATGAAAATAAAGAGAAGTTAATATGTCATAAATATAAACCTAGTATAGAAAAACTTTGAAAATGAAATATTTACATAAAAAGGGTAACACGAAAACATAACAAAAGGAAATGGATAAAAATCAAAATAATGCTGCCCTGATGCCACTAGCTCCACCTACACCGACCATGTCGTAATCGCCTTGTTTGTGGATGTTGGGATCTAATGAAGATGGATGCTCTGACTGACCCTTCTTTAGAAGAAGGGTTAGAAGACTTTCGATCTTATCATTCGTCCTACTCATCTAAGACTGCATGGCATCCATCTGATTCTTCATCTCCTCTCGTCTCTGTAGTGTGTTGATCTTTTGATGCAGCTGATTGACGACACTAGATGACATGGCACCCTTCCTCCCATACCAGCTGGACAATGTGTGTGCCCTCCTCGCATTATGAACAAAACCACCATGTTCCGGTGGCATCACTCTCCTAAATGCCTCCTCTGGATCTAGAGGCTACTAGACTCTGTCAAAAGTCTCGTCAGTGGAGGGATGCGCCAAGTGTACCATTTGCTCCTAAATGTATTAAAAAATATTATTATAATATATATACAAAGTTATAAATTTTTTGAGTTTAGGAAACTTACGTGCCTCTCTTGGTATGTCTAATGAATCCACTTACGAGCACCCTCAGTTGCAGCCTTACTGTGGGTGACCTCATAAATATCCATCCTACTCATCTCCCTCCCACTATGTATAGCAGAGTGAAAATATGAAAATGATACAATTATATTAAGATAACTTATAAATTAAGTAATATTCAAGTGCGGAGTAGTTATAATACTTATGTAATGACTCCTGCCCGTCTCGATGATCCTTCGACCCAAACAATGGGTCTGTGGTGGAGCTTTGACCCTATTAGCCTTATTTTTCCTTGCTTACTCCTATAATAAAAGCATATATATGTATAAATTAATATACACAATAATATTTTCTATGAATTTAAATTATATGAAATTAACATAATCATTTTTAATTGATTACTAACCTCCCCTTTGGGATCCAGTCAATGCTTAATGCCTGCTTCCAATGTTTAGGCATGACACTAGGAGGACAATTCTCCATTTCCTCCTTGGGTGAATTGTAGTTCGAGAAAAACTAAATATCGAATATAAAATGTTAGAAATAATATATGAAATTATGTATATAATAAAAATGTAAATGTTTAAAAATTATTACCTTTATGATTGCGTAGCAATTATAGCCTAATCTACCTGAATTAAGTTAGATTTTAGCTTAAATTAGTGATAATGCATGCGTAAGCATCATAATTTGCATCATAATTGATTGGTTAGCTTTATAGATAATAATGCTATTTTATGCTCTAAGAGGGAGGCATTATTAATTGCAGATGATTCAGGGCCATGGATAATAAATTTGACTGTACAGATCTGATCAGGATGACGACAGGAATCCAACGCTTTCGGAATCGTCTTAATCAGACTTCTGTAGCATCACATTCAGCCCATAGAAGATTAGAGGCCATGGATCCATATAGCATAAATCCAAACCTCAAATGTCAAATTGGACCGTACGGATGGATCTGGATTAACGATCGTAGTCTAACGACGCAAAAATCAACTCAATCGGAGCCCTATTGCATCAACTACAAAGGCAGGAAGATGAATGGTCAGGATGGTGCCATGTGGCACCATCCCAACAGCCTATCGCCACACCCCAACTACTAGAGCATGATGGGAACACCATCATGAGCTAAAACTAGCTCACTTTGATCTGATTAAGTCATTAAATGCTCCTGCATAACCGCTAGAGAGCCCTAATTCATTGCATAATCATTCTGAGAGAAAATAATAAAACAGGGGTCAAATTATAGTTTTAACAGTGTATCTCAATTGTAGTAACTCACAGGTTTTCTCAAGGGTTAGTTAAGGGTCAAATGGCCTTAAATATCCAACAAGTGGGTTAATACAGACAAAAAAGGGTTTTCGTGTGTTTTAAGAATTAAATGACATCTGAAATCCTAAAAATCGACCTGCTTAATTAACTGAGGTTTTGGTCAGGATAAAATTCACCTAAACCCTCTAAATTCATAGAAAAATATTCTCTAGGGCTTAGTACCTTCAATTTGACCATCAAAACCCATCTGGACCCAAAATAGAGTCCTAGATAGACATTTGCCTTAATTTGAGTTTTTACATAAATTACTCAGTCAAACTTAGTTAAAACTTAAATCTAACTTCACCATTGGATTCTTTGGGTCCAAATGAGGTTTGTACCAAAATTTGGGCCCAATCTGAGATCATCTTGACCAAGTTTGCATTTTAGTTCAATCAGACTCTTTTTATCTCATTTAAACCCTTAGCTTTTTGAATTCCTTGCAAATTGCCCCCCAATTTTGTCATCTTCTTTACAAAAATGTCCCTCTGCCATTATCGCTCAAGAATCCTACTCTGACAAGCTTCATTTGGATATTTCTCCTTGATTGATTGATGAAACCTTCCCAAAATTAAACTAGAGACTCTTTAGGAAATCCTCTTTCCAATGGGACCAACCTTGGATCCCAAGTCCTTCCCAAAAGCTCGTGTGAACGCTTTGAAGGAATGGGTATCCTATTTTTGCATAAGTTCCAAGGTTCCCAAGCTTGTTTCCAAGCTTAGAACCCCCTCCCTAAGCCCTATTTAAGCATGCCCAATGCATGGTCGTGCTCTTCAGCTAGGTTTTGACCCCAAAACCCTCTTCTAAACCCTACCTCTGGCCTCCTCCGCCCTAACTCCGACGAGCATCCTCCCCTGTCATTTTATGGCCTCCCAACAACCAAATTGGGAGTGTCTCCTTCCTCCTCGACTTCCTCCACCTCTCGACGATCACATCAGAGGTGCCTTAGCCCCTTCTTCCCCACCATCTCTCCCTTCGAAGATTCATCTTCCCCACGTTCGGCCATCACACCGGCGTGGGAATATCTCCCCCTTTCGTCTCTAAACTAGGTTCTTTAGCTTCCTCTACTTCCCTCCTTTTTCCTCTTTCTATCTCTCAAAATGACCGCCGACCACACGTCTCCCCCTCAGTCTTCTTCCGCTCAGGCGAAGCTCTGGCAACGCCCAACCACTGCTTCACCATATGAATTGCGCCGCTCTCACCTCCATTAGCTTTACCGTGCTCCACTCTTCAAAACCCCTCTCTCCATTTGCTTTCTCATCCACCCAATCACACCACCAAACAAACCCATCACCGGCTTCCTTCACCGGCTATGACCGGCCACCACAGACCACCATCCTCCACGAAACCACCTCCGCTACACTCGCCATGGTCTAGCGAAGCTCCTAAGCTATTCTAATGTGGTCGTGAGGCCTTATTCAATGTTTCAGGATCTCGCCGTCATGCTCCTCCGCCATTGCCATCTTCAGCCTTGTTCCTAGTGTTCAAGGCCGCGATATCCCCAGTTCCTAGTCCCAGGTGCTGCGGAACCTTCTCAGCAACACATGAAGTAGGTCAATTGGGAGCATTGATTGTTTCCCTGACCTCAATCGGAGCGACTGATAGCAGCTACCAGTGCACGAACAGAGTAGGGACAATAGTCCCACCTCAGAAGCTGACAACCAAGCGACACCGCATAAATTGATTTTGTCACTTAGGCTTATAGCCTCGATTAACATAGGGGGTGAGGTCCCCGCACGCCCCTCACATGTGCCTCACCCGTGACACTGCCCTCTGCGGGTCTGGCGCAGATTTGACCCACCTAACCCACGCACTGCTTCTCACCACCCATTGCCGGTGAGCCTGGTCCTGGGTTTTCTCTACCCGAATAACCGATATCCCGCTGTGGCCCTAAGAGGGCAGATCCTAGAGAGAGAAGTAGAGAGAGAGAGCAGGGGTAGGGGGTTTTGCCCTGTGTGACACTTCGCGAGAAGAAGAGGAGAGAAGCTGAAGAGGATAGTACAGAGAAGGAAGAAGACGAAGAAGGCACAGTGAAGAGAAGAAGAGAAGAACAACTACAGAATAGAGAAGGGATGAAGAAGAAATAGAGAAGGCTTAAGAAGAGAAGAAGTTCTAAAGAAGAGGAAAGTACTGAAGAGAAGAATAAGAGCTGAGAAGAAGAATAAAGAAGAAGAGGAAGCACTTAAGCCGTCTAATTATCAAATCAGATGCCCAAGGCACTGTTCATTTATTTAATTGCTTAAGTGGTCCTCGATATTGTGGGTTTATTCGACATTCTTGCTTAACTATTATATGTTTATCTAGATTAAATAATTGGTGATCTAAATCACCACTATTTTTATTTTAGATTTCTTTTTGATATGCTAAACTCTTGTTAGACTTATATTCTACATTGTTGATCAATTTTGAGTAATTAATATTCATTGCTTAGCATTATTTGGCTCATTTTCTTGTGGTCATTTACTTGTTAATTGAGATTAGTGCTTGAATTCCTACTTGCTCCATGTGTTCGACCTTGGACTTTCATTCAAGCATAAATTGTGTTTGTTTTTCGCGCTGATTCAACCTATACTACAATGCAATGATTTTAAAACCCGATTCAGAGCGATTAATAGAGTCTAAAATGTGGGCCATTGGATCATTATCTAATGGCCATGATGAGGCTACGTTGCCCCTCTCCACTCCTCATCAAAAGGATCCACCTTAGCCATTGGATCTTCATCCAATAGCTGAGAGTGGCCGTGCTTGAAAACAAAACATGACACAAACTCATGCACTATGTGTTGTTCGCCGCTTTCGCACGACAGCAGCTGACATGAGTTTGATTCGCGCTTCGTGTGAAATTGGAGAGGCAATGGAGCGCGAGCACAATTGGGTCATCAGATCGAATCAAAGGGCAAGGATGTGGCCACGTGGCGCGAAGAAGCTCGTCAGATGAGGCGATGCAATGCATGCATGATCAAACACCCAAACGAATGCCCCAATCGACATGCTCAAACATAAAGCGGTAGCACGCTCATTTTAAGTCGTCCAATCATGAGATTAGACGGTTGAGATCAAAGGCACGCACAAGCGCGAGGAAGCGCGCGATGAAGGGGACATGATCAGGATCAGAAGGCTGAGCACATGCCACATGTCAACATCCGATGAAATCTACATGTTTAAGGAGTGATAGAGGTTATTTTGAGGCACGATTTGATCCGTTGATCTCCCGATCGATGGATCCGTTCGCACCTAAGTTGTTGCACGATTTTGAGGGCCTAAATATCTACTTTGACCCTCATTTTAGCTATAAAAGAGCTCTAGAGCCCCCATTTGAGAGGAACTTCCACCAGACACATCTCCAACCTCTCTCTCTCTCTTTGCAACATCTCCCCAATCTTCTTCTCGACGTTCTGGATCTGAAGTGCTACCACACTTCACACAAGCATCCCTCAAACAGTGTTGCTCTTCATCTATTTCTTTCTCTCTACTCTTTAGCATACTTGTTTTAATTCCTAGCTTAAGAATTGTTGGCAATTAGCAATAAAATTATGATTCTATGAACATCTGGTCACTCTTTATGCTTTCATTAGGTTAGATTAGTTAGTACGAAAAGTATTGAAAATCTCATTTTGCCTCCCTACGAATGACTCAAGATTCACCAATTCTAAATTATAAATTTATTTGTCTTGACATGATTTGCAACTACAGCAATATAAATCTTTTTATGTGTTTTGCGATGAACACTTTCTCTTGCTCTTCGTCCTCTAATCTCTGTGGAGTTTGGCGACGTGCTTAAGGATATATCGGGAGGCATTGGGGTTGTCACCCCAATCGTAACTCGCCTACATTTATTTTAAAAAAATATCAATCTTACTTGATAATAATTTTAAGATAAAGTTATAAAATAAATACTTAAGATACATGGAGTTACCTCCAACTATCGGAGGAGCTTCCTCTTCAACTCTGCGAGCACCTTCCTCCAGTTGAAGTAGCAAATGAGCATAATGGACTTAACCATTGTGCCCACTAGACTGATTAAGCCTGGGTAATTCTCCGCCTCCCCAGTGGTTCTAAGCTTGATTGTTATTCTTAGGCCCTCGGGGACACGCTGGAGGTTTAGATTCTATGTCTTCCCCCATCCTCTTCTTACTTTACCTACATAAACATTAGTCATATTCATTATATATTTTTGAAGTTATAATAAACTTTGAAATATAGAAGTAATTTACTTCTTAAAAGTACAAGAGTTCTTACAAACAATTGTTCCCACCGTTAAGGGGTCCACATGAATTGGGGACGAACTCCCCACCATCTCATCCTCCACTTCCTCCCCCTCCTCCTCTCCCTTCTCCTCTTCTTCCATGTCATCATTCTCATCTTCATCCTCCTCATCTGATGCTCCATAATCTGGATCATCTTTTACTTGCTCTGGCAAAGTTGGAGCAATCTCCTTCCCCCTTCCCTTCCCCCCCACATATAGTAAATGTGCTAGGTCCCTGGGCTGTACGAAATGTGATTGGAGAGGAGCCTAGTGCCGGGGGGGTGGATGAGCCTGCTGTTGGGGGGTGCTTGAGCATGAGGAGACAGCTTAGGTTGGGTGGATGGCCGTGTCTCAAGGGGACCCTTTTTTTGGGCTTTTTCCTAAACCCCTTCATCTATAACAAGAAATAAATGCAATAATTAATACAGTTGAAAATTATTAATATATATATCATTAATGAAAAAAGTTTGGCGAACATTAAAAAAATATTTAAAAATTTAGGCTGAGTTTCCCCTTAAATTTGGAGGTTTCTCCATAAACTTGCATATTAAAATGAAACCTGCATATAGAAATTGCTATTACAAAGAAATGTTGGGTAATCCAACTTATACAACATAAACTAAACGAAACATAACATGAAACTAGATGATGAGCTTGCTCGGTTAAGTAAACACAAGGCTAAAACCCTTTTACAATTGGACATTTTACATACACACACATACATACTTGCTATAGCGGATGATTGTTGTAAATGGAAGTTGAGTTTTGAAAATCCGTCGCAATGCAATTTGTGAGAAAAATCGTCAATAGATAAATTTAACTGAAACTTGAAAAGAATTCCAGGTCGAACACAAGGAGGCAGACATTTGATTAAAAATCATGTTTGTTTTATTTGTCACGAAGCAGATTAGCCAGTTGAATTGAATCTAACTAGCTATCTACTTAAAGAATAAATAATAGAAGAGAATATTACAAATAAAGAGAAAACAGAGATAGAATAAACATTGATTTTATTACCATAGAGCAATGCTCATTACAACTACTTGCTACAACTACTCACTACACAATAAAGCAGGAAATCTACACTATAAAGTGGGAAATCTACACTAGAAAGTAGTAAAAGAAGGTGGAGAGAAGTTATCTTCCTCGACGGCTGCTTGGAGGACCAGCCGCAATGACGAAGCACCCGGAGAAGGTGGTGAGATGCGGGATGAAGGAGAACAATGTGGGATGACGAAGAACGGGGCAGGACGACGTCGTAGCAGGATCCACTTCCTGAATGGCAGTGAGAGGACCATCGTGGGATGCTCCATGAAAGAGGTGAGAATGTGGAAAAATTATATTTTTAACTCTAATGGAGCATCCCAGGTTTGGGACAAGCTCTTAGAGCTTTGGAGGGGTGAGAGAAGAGAGGAAGGGATGATGGATATGTGGGGGTCCTAGGGCTATTTATAGGTGAGGTTTAAAGGGGCAAAAAGGTCATTTTATCCTTTAAAATTTAATCTACAGGTCTTTAGTGACGAATTTATTAGTCACTAAAGAGCTGAACGTGGGTGTAGGTCGTGCATGGCCACGCCTCCTCTCCTTCTCTATTGTTCAATGCCTTCATCGTGCGTGCAAACTCTCAGCCATTCATCTTGCATCCAACGGCTTAGATCACATCGCACCCGCACCTTCATCTTTTCTTCTTTAAAGCTTAAGCTCACGATCTCGCAATCTCAGTCGTCCGATCGTGAGATCAAATGGCTTAAGATGCATCGGCGCCTACGTCTGATCAAGCGTGTAAGTGCATGTACGGTGCTCTTGCTTCAGCCATTGAGTGTATGACGTGGACAAATCATAGTCGCCCACACGAGATTGGGCGGTCCTAATTCAAATTGGATCTACGCTCAGGAGAAGCGCTGCGGGGATTCGATCTCGCAATCTGGAGGCACTGAAGTGTTTTATCCAACGCACTATGTGCGTGGATAGGTAAGAAGAGCATTCATGTGCTATTTGATCTTGACCGTTAGATCTTGATTCAACAGTTGAGATCAAATGTGTGGTTCTTCTCACATGAGGTGTGGCATGAGGGAGGCAACCTGATCAATTCTTAGTCGTTGGATGAGAAGGTGGGGTAGCGAGCGATTTGGAGGGTCTGGATGGTGCCACGTGGAATCATCTGGACCGTCCATCTTCTCTTCTTTGTAAGTGGTGCCACGGATGTTGGATCGAACCGATTTTCACTCCATTGGGCTACGATCGTCAATCCAAACCCATCTATGCAGTCAGATTTGTCATTTGAGGTATGGATTTACACCATCTTAGCCCTTATCCTCTAATCTTTCTCAAACTGTATTTGATGCTACGAAATTCCGATCGGGGCGATCTTGGAGTCATTGAACTCCGATTGTTGCCCTGATCAGATATGTATGGTTGGATCTTTAAACTGAGGCCTCGATAAGATATTGCCCTATTTCCTGACCACAAAAAGAGAAAATTAACCTAAAATTTGTACAACCTAACGTAAATGCAAGATGATGCATGTTATGCAATATTTATAATGTATGATGCAACTATATGTCAAAGAACATGCAAAAATAGATGATTTATGTGATATAAACATGTTTACATCACACCCCATCCCTATCTTTTACTAGTCCCTAGCAAAACTACATGTCATTTATAAAAGAATTAGGTCAGATTTCTTGGGCAATAGTTATTTTTCAATGCTTATGAATTTCAACTATGACATGAACTACAAAGATACAACAGCGCCTGGGTGTCTGCCAAAATGCAGACTGCCTTAAGCCCTCGCCTTATTCAAAGAAGGATCTTTTTCTTCTTTTCTTCTTTTCTAATTTTTTTTCTTTTGGATGTTTGAGTTTAGGGTTTCGGAGCAGCTTTCTACGGCCACTCAACCCACCCAAGACTCGAAGGGAACCCTAAGTTCTAAGCATCTTTGTGTGAAATGTGATAGACTCACTGATTGGTGATTAGAACGGACTATGGGTTTCTACGCTCCTAGGTGACCTTGAAAAGAAATTCTACCTAAAGGTGTATCTATTCGACCGGTAGCTTTCTCCCTACTTTTATTTTTATGGGATCAACAGAAGGGTGAACCCAATGTATATCTCCCTGACTTATTCTACTTCTTTGCTTCTTCCTAAGTGTTTTGGAATTATACATGCATTTCTTGAGCTGAGTTCTGGACAACCTACCAATGGGCTGTTACCCATGATAACTTGCCAGCTATACTCATTTGGTGAAGTGTGGCTTATTTCTTATTTTCTTTTCTTTTCTCCTTTTCTATTTTTTTCTTTTCTTTGTGGATATTTTTCTTTTAAGTA
Organism: Thalassia testudinum; assembly: GCA_037157565.1. Classification (NCBI taxonomy): domain Eukaryota; kingdom Viridiplantae; phylum Streptophyta; class Magnoliopsida; order Alismatales; family Hydrocharitaceae; genus Thalassia; species Thalassia testudinum. Next base: position 7,925,082 of record JAZHRO010000058.1, on the reverse strand, counting down.
GGTGGCTTCCTTGATTTAAGATTTACCTAAAGGCAGCAGGAAAAAATGGTCATGTGACTGGGCTTTGGACAACCTACCAATGGGCTGTTACCCATGATAACTTGCCAGTCATACCACCCTAGAAGGTTCATTAGCTACCCAATTTCCATTAAAACCGTCAAAAAGTGAGTTAGTGTAAATAGTGTGTAGATGCTTAGACTTAAAATTCCCTCAAATCAGAGGACAGGTTGATAAGTCGTGTACTTATCACCCCAACTTATTTAATCAAATTAGAAATATAGTTAGACTGGCGAGGACTCGAGAAGCAAATCCACATTTTAATAAACACCCAGGCTAATTAATCCCGAAGACTTGAAGGATCCAAGTGTTCAAGTCATACATTTTTATTCTCTAAGATTGAAATTTTTCTAAAGCCCAAGTTCTCTTTCCTAATTCAACTTTTTTTTTTAATAAATAAAAAGAAAACAAAAAGAATCTACGGAGCTGACAAAATAATTCAGAGATGAATATCCACCCCCCAATGCCTATCTATTGCAATGTTCTCATTGTATTAAAAAGACATGAAATGGAGTGGTGTAGAGTAGAAAGCACCTAAATTGCGTAAATAACAGGTTGGCTCCGAGAAGATAACAAACTGTATACATGCTGAATTTAGTGCCTTCAGCTAGGCACACTATACAAAGAAGAAGAAACAAAGAATTCACAAGTACATGTCAAAATCAGAATAAGAAAATTTAGCTTTGGACCTACCAGGAGAAGATGTCCACAGATGTGAACCAGATTGTGATGTAGACCCATACCCCATGGTCGAGTATATCTAAGGTTCTGGATAAAAATTATCCAAAACCTGAGATTAGTATGCAAGTAGGCTCGGGCCTACGATTTGTGAGGATGCAACCCAAGTCCAAAAAGTTAGGTTATAGAGAAATCAAGCTCAAAAGGATAATCAATGAATGTGCGCTTGGGTTGGATATCCTATAAATCAAGGATGTCATAAGGGTCCTGGTAGAAGGTTGGTGGTTTCAGACAAATAGGCTCAGTCGTCTCACTGAAATCGTGTGCTATAAACTAAGGTGAGACTTCGCATAATGATTCTTCACCTTCAGAATCAAAGAATTCTAAATCCGCATTAATGTATGCCTCAAAATTATCAATCACTTTCTGTTCCATGGAGACATACGTTTCTTCGTACCCCGGCTCAGGGATCTCAGGTGAAGAAATCAGTTCATCCTTATTTGATTGCTCTAGAATAATCTGGTCAACCCTGGTTTTGTAAAATGTGTCCCCCCTACAGGTGCCTAACTAGATTCTGACATCGGCTCTCCTGTCAGGAGTTCATCTTGGGAATCCTCCAAAGATTGGACTAGAGCAATCACAAATCTCATCCTCAATTTCGATAACTTCCCAAGTAAAAACTCACCCAAGCCTTTATCCCTAATATCCTGGAGCCAATCCAACAAATACTTGTGAATATCGTCAATCATTTTAATCAGGGGCTCCAATTCTTCAGAGAAAGGTGTTGGCTAAGCTTATAAAGATTGTATGGTATTCCTTCAGTTAGCCAACACCTTATCTTGGACCTGGTTCACCTGAACCAAATGGTTTGGTTCAGGGTTGGGCGGGTTTCGGTTCAATGCAGGGGAGTTAACGAATTAAGGTTCTTGATACCCTCCCTGATAATAGGTCATTTTAGGTTGTTCAAAGAGGGGTGGTGACCTATAAGTAGTGTAATCTGGGGAAGGGTAAGGAACAGCATATCCTTCTTAATTGTAGATCATATTAGGTTATCCAAATGAGGGTGGTGATCTATAATCGATGTAGCTCGGTGAAGGATAAGAATCAAGATTATGGTGTCCAGGGTTAGACCCTGAACATGGAGGTCCGGAACTGTATTCCCAATCAGGATTATCCCAACTAGAAGATGGATGAGAATAAGTCTAGTTGGAATAATAATCATTTTGGGAATAAATAGTGGTAGGAGGGTAGGAGTGGAAGTGCGAATAGGATGTGGAAGGATCCAAGATAGAATAGGAGGAAGAAAGGTACCCTGCAATACAAATAATCAAACCTGTCCTTAAGTGGGCTAGCCTAAAGACCTATGGACTCTCAGAACCCGTCTTGAGATAAAGAAACAATTTGATCTACTTCTTTCCGGTCAATCCAACTAGTTAGAGGGAGGGACTGGGGAGAAGGTTCTTCCTTTGGCTTGTGCCTCCGATTCCTAGTGCACCCCCAGCAACGATCGTTTGATTCTACTTCCCTAGCTAGACATTAGATTGAACGGTAGAAACAGATTAATCGAAAATAATCTCGATCTGGGCTCTGAAGAGCGAGTCCAATCCTTAGGGCCAATGTCTACTCTGTTTTAATTAGGGTTAGGTTTGAATGTGCTTTAGAATGGGATGGGACCTTTATCTGGGTTGTGCCCTTAATGATTGATTGATATGTGTGTACGTGCACAACCAATGATTTTCAAATAAGATTATTTTTGGATGCGATGAATTTTAGGGTTTAAATCTTGCTTAGTAGCTTTTAGGTTTCAACTTTAAGTGTATTTAATCAAGTTCAGTTGGCACACTAGGTTTTGAAAGCAAAGGTGAAGATGTTTTCCTTTAAAGCTTAAAAGAATGTGGGGTGCCTGGTAAATCCCTAAAAGTTGAACCTATATGGTAGCTACTTGATGAGTTGTTTTTAGTTGAAGTGGTGCAGCCCAAATAACTCAAACAATTGGCCGGATGCACCACTTAGTTAGGCACAAAAGTGGTTACCTAATCTGATTTCTACTTGATTATGTGTTTGGGTGTGTGTACCGGTTCCAAAGATCAGTTTACCGGTTGAGTTCGAAAATCAGAAGAGGTTGTGTACCTCTATGAGATTTTTTAAAATTTTTCTTTTATACGTGGAGGGTGGGTAGGTGGAGGTGATAAACAAATAATCAAAAACTAACCTTAGAGCTTATAAGAACACCTAGGTTGATTTATGTTTATGTTATTACGTGGTGGAATGAAAACTAGTGGGTGGGAGGTGGGGGTGAACTTACAAACCCTTCAATAGCACTTTACTCCAATCTACCACTTTTGCTTGTCTTGAAAGAGTACCTGTAATCACAATAAGAAAGGAGAGAAGTGAGGTCAAAGATAAGCAAGGTGGGAAAACGCAACAAATCAAAGAGTATCGCCTCCCCGGCAACTGCACCAAAATGTTGTAGCGGATGATCATCGCAAACGTAAGTTGAGTTTTGAAAACCCATCATTGTGCGATTTGCGGGAAAAACCCTTGACAGATAAATTTAATCGAAACTTGAAAAGAATTCCAGGTCGAACACAGAAAGGCGGACGTTTGATTAAAAATCGGGTTTGTTTTATTTGTCACGAAGTAGATTAGTCGATTGAATTGAATCTAAACTAGCTATCTTCTTAAAGAATAAATAATAGAAGAAAGAGAGAGAATATTACAAATAAAGAGAAAACAGAGATAGAATAAACATGGATTTTATTACCATAGAGCAATGTCCATTACAACTACTTGCTACACTATAAAGCAGGAAATCTACACTATAAAGTGGGAAATCTACACTAGAAAGTGGTAAAAGAAGGTGGAGAGAAGTTATCCTCCTCGACGGCTGCTTTGAGGATGAGCCGCAACAACGAAGCACCCGGACGAAGGCGGTGAGATGCTGGATGAAGGAGAACGATGAGGGACGACGAAGAATGGGGTAGGACAACGTTGTAACGGGATCCGCTTTCCAAATGGCAGTGAGAGGACCATTGCGGGATGCTCCACAAAAGAGGTGAGAAGGTGGAAAAATTGTATTTTTAACTCTAATGGAGCATCCCAGGTTTGGGACAAGCTCTTAGAGCTTTGGAGGGGGTGAGAGAAGAGAGGAAGGGATGATGAATATGTGGCGGTTGTAGGGCTATTTATAGGTGAGGTTTAAAGGGGCAAAAAGGTCATTTTATCCTTTAAAATTTAATGTACAGGTCTTTAGTGACAGATTTATTCGTCACTAAAGAGTTGAATGTGGGTGTAGGTTGTGCACGACCATGCCTCCTCTCCTTCTCTACTGTTCAATGCCTTCATCGCGTGTGCAAACTCTCAGCCGTTCATCTTGCATCCAACGACTTAGATCGCATCGCGCCCGTGCCTTCATCTTCTCTTCTTAAACGCTTAAGCTCATGATCTTGCGATCTCAGTCGTCCGATCATGAGATCAGACGGCTTAAGATGCATCCGTGCCTACGTTTGATCAGGTGTGTAAGTGCGCGTGTGGAGCTCTTGGTTCAGCCATTGAGTGTATGACGTGAACAAATCAGAGCCGTCCACACGAGATCAGGCAGTCCTGATTCAAATTGGATCTACACTCAGGAGAAGCGCTGCAGATATTCAATCTCACGATCTGGAGGTGCTGAAGTGTTTTATCCACTGCACTATCCGCGTGGATAGGCAAGAAGAGCATTCATGTGCTATTTGATCTTGGCTGTTGGATCTTGATTCAATGGTTGAGATCAAATGTGTGGTTCTTCTCACATGAGGCATGGCTTGAGGGAGGCAACCTGATCAATTCTCAGCCGTTGGATGAGAAGGTGGGGCGGCGAGCGATTTGGAGGGTCTGGATGGTGCTATGTGGCATCTTCTGGACCTTCCATCTCTTCTTTGTAGGTGGTGCCACGGATGTTGGATCAGATCGATTTTCGCGCTGTTGGGCTGTGATCGTCGATCCGAACCCATCTGTGTGGTCAAATTTGTCATATGAAGTACGAATTTACACCATCTTGGCCTCTCACCATCTCATCTTTCTCAGACTGCATCTGATGCTATGGAAGTCCGATCGGGGTGATCTTGGAGTCGTTGAACTCCAATCGTTGTCCTGATCAGATTCGTACTGTTGGATCTACAATCCAAGGCCTCGATAAGATATTGCCCTATTTCCTGACCAAAAAAAGAGAAAATTAACCTAAAATTCATACAACCAAACCTAAATGCAAAATGATGCATGTTATGCAATATTTATAATGTATGATGCAACTATATGTCTAAGAACATGTAAAAATAGATGGTTTATGTGATATAAACATGTTTACATCAATACTCATATGTGATAGGCCCACTTTAGTGGATTAGAATTAAGCTGAAGTGCATTTAATTAAGAGTTGGAAAATGGATTTCTAGTATGCATTACAAAATAATATTAGTTGAGTACGAAAATTATAAATCCTACATCTCTTAATTAGTGGGCTTGATTTGCATATGTATTTAACATACATTCATATATGGGTATGTATTCTCTTGTAGAAATTAATTGGGGATGAGAATTTGGAATGTTGCAAAAGGATAAAATCATGAGAGATTCCCTATCTCTGATTTTTCCAATTCTCTATCTCTTTCCTATTATTCCCCTTCCTGCCCTCTTTTCTTTTGTTGGGATACACACACAAAAACACCAACAGAGATTCCCACAACCTCTTTCTCCGATAATTTCTTTCAATCTTTTATTCTCTCTAATTATTCTCTTCCTTTATATAACAAGGCATAGGACAGCCAAGCCATCCATCTTCCTCATGGGAGGAACTCCCTCCCCACATCTCCTCCTCAACAGTGGCCACCGTACAACCTTCATCTCCTTCTCCCCATGCCAACAGAGACCTTCCACCACTATAAGCCAGCCATTATCGCAAGTTGATGGGAATACCATCATGAGCCATAACTAGCTTAATTTAATCATTATCAAAGAATAAATGCTCTTACAAAATTGCCAGAGAGCTATAGTTCATTGTATAATCATTCTGAGAGAAAGATAGGAAACCAGGGTTAAAATTATAATTTTACCATCATATCTTGAATGCAAAATAACCATGGGTTTTTTCAGGGGGTAATTAAGGGTCAAATGGTCTTAAATATCCAACAAGTTGGTTAATACAGACAGAAAAGGGTTTTCTCTTGTTTTGAGAATTAAATGACTTCTAAAACCCGAAAAATAGACCCGCTTAGTTAGCTAAGGTTCTGGTCAGAATAAAATTCACCTAAACCCTATATAATTTGTAGAAAAATATTCTCTTGATTTTGGTACCTTCAATTTGACCATGAGAACCTGCCTTGACCCAAAATAGAGTCTCAGACTGGCATTCGCCCTAATTTGGGATTTTGCATAAATTACCTAGTCAAACTAGGTAAACACCAAAATCCAGCTTCACCATTGGTTTCCTTAGATCAAAATTAGATTTGTACCAAAATTTGGGCCAATTTGAGACTATCTTGACCTAGTTTGCAATTTGGTTTTGTTTGATTCTTTTATATCACGCATATGCCATTAAATTTCAAAATCCTTACAAAAAGGCCCCTAGATTTGTCATCATTTTCACAAAAAGGTCCCCACCACCATGAATCCTATTCCTACAAACTCCAACGACCTAAATTTGGCAAGTTCTCCTTAATTCCTTAACGAATCCCTCTCAGATTTGAAAGGGAAGTTCGTCAAGGAATTCCCTTCCTTTTGAGCCAATTCCCAAGCTCTCAAACCTTCCCAATCACTCATGTGAATGCATGAGAGATTAGGGTATCTTGGGATTTCTTTCTCCGATGAGCTTTCCAAGCTTGGGAAGCTTGCTTCCCAAGCCCAAAACACTGCTTCCCAAGCCCAAAACACTGCTTCCCAAGCCCAAAACACTGTCTAGAGCCCTATAAAAGGACCTCCGTGGCCTTGCGCATTTCTCCAGCAAGTCTTGGCACGTCAAAAGGCCCTAGAAACCTACCTCCGACCACTGTTGACCCTTGCTCCGGCGATCTCCTCAATCATCATCCTCCATCCGTCCAACGACCAAATTGGTTAGCTTACCCGACTCCTCTCTTCCTCGTGACCCTCCCCAGCCAAAGGGAGGGCATTTCTCCGTCTGTCTCGTCGTCACTGCCTCACCGTTCCCTCCTCCTTCTCCGGCGCCAGTCAATCAAAATCAGCTACCTCCACCTCTCTCCCACCTAGCTAAGTCCCTCTCTTGCTCTCTCTCTCACTCTATTTCTCGCTCTCACACCTACAACACACGCATGACCGCCAACCACTTCCCTCGCACTTCATCTTCTTCGCCTTCGGCCACATCTCCAGCGAAGCATTTCTATCGCTCCACAACTCCATCCGCTTCGCCAACTGGTCCAAAACCTCCACCGTGTCCTCACAGCCAAAATCCCTCAGGTAATTGAGGTGATTGGCCTCTCGAACACCACCTTGAGCACACCCACCTCCATGCACCTTCTTCGACCTCGCCATGCACATTCACACACACGCACGCCAAACCGATGCCACTATCGCACTTGCCAGTCCTCAGTGATCCTCGTGAGCGCTTTAACTAGGGCTTATAGCCCGTATTCCTCATTTCAGGTCTCTCGCCAGAACTCCATTGTCGGCACCTCCTTCGCCACCCTATTCATCGTGTTCTTATGCTTTCCACCCTAGGCGCTACGCCCAGGTCACACGGGGATGCTCCAGGTTCATCTCCAGGCAGCCAATTAGAGCCATCAGCCATCCCTTCGACGCTAATTGCAAGCCTCAGCTGCTAAAGAGTGCACACGAATGAAGCGGGCGTCTTTAGTCCCACATCGACAATTCCTGAAGCCCGCACAGCACATAAGAGGAGAAAGTGCCTCTGCCTTGTTGCCTCAGCACGCACAGGGGGTGAGGTCCCTGCATGCACGTGCATACGCATGCCCTCACCTACGCTCAAGCCCTACGAGTCTAGGCTTGGTACGTTTACCCAGATACCCGGGTCTGTCTGGTTTTTTGGTTCTGAGGGAGGAAGAAGAGAAAAAGAGAAGAGAGGGGGGGTTTGCTCTACCACCCTCCTCTCAACACTTGTGAGATCTGAGAGAGGCCTTTGCCTCTGCTGGTGTGCTGAGTCCTGTACTGTGCCTTCTCTAAAGTGAGGGAAGAAGAGAAGGAAGAGGAAAGAGAAGAGAAGCCTGCGCCTCTCCCTGAGGCTTGAAGAGAAAGAGAGGAAGAGACCTGTGCCTCTGTTAAGGCATCTGAGCACCTATTCTGTCGTCTGATATCTGTTGATACCTTGGTTCTATTAGTTAAATTGAGATTTACTTGGTTTATATGATTCTGTTACTTTGAGTAGCTTGCAAAACTTAACATTATAGGGTAATTTGGTGATTCAAATCACCATTTTACCCCATTCATTTTTCATTATTGACATCAAATTTTATCATTCTTGTTTGAAATTCTCTTATACATTGCTTATATTACATTTGAATTGCGATCTTGAGAATTATTTTGCCAATTGCTTCCTTTGTTCGACCTCAGACCTCATTTCTGATATTCTAGTATAAATTTTATTTATTTTTCGCATTGATTCAAACTATATTGCAATGCGACAATTTTAAAATCCATTTCAGAGCGAACATTTTGGCACCGTTGCTGGGAAGCAACGTGCAATTTGATCTCTTGATTGCAATATTTGATTTGGTACTAACTTGCTCTATCTCTTTTGACTATGATTTGTTTCAGGGATTCATTAGAGGAAGATCAGCCGCACATAAGCCACTCCAGGGTTAGGTAAAGCATAAATCCAATCTCTTCTAAGCCCCTGATTCTGAAAAAGCTACAAAAGGATAAAATCAATTAGGGCTACTTGTATTCTATTCTTAGATTAATCATCAAGTTGCCTGATTTGATATAGTCTACTTAGACAACATCCAAACCCTGATTTATGCACCTACCTAGTGTTTAAGGTATCTCAGGCTATCACCTTTTTGCTTGAGCCCTACGTACCACATTTGGACGAATTAAATTGGACCAATAAGAGCTAATTAGGGTTTCCAGTTTAGGATTTGAGAGACACACTTGCTTAATCAAGAATTGACCTTCCCAAACATTGTGTGCCTAAACCTTGGTTGAATTGATTTATTCAAGCAAACCCTAAAATCAGGCTCTTAGTTTCATTTGAACACTAAAAGAGGGACCTAAATTTCCTAAAGGACAAAACCAGATGAAGTTGACCCACCTTGTTGGGTTAGCCAATCTTCACATTAGGTCACTTTTGCACAAAAACATCTCAAAAGTTCAAGAGAAATCATAAGCACCCTTGCTCTTAACTTAAAACTGGTAGACTTTAGAGGTCAAGTCCCCATTTTGATCTACCTGGATCATCAATGACAAGAGAGGTCGGGTACAGGAAACCTTGTAACTCATGGGGGCACTCTACCATGTAGGGGTTTTCGCGGGACTCTCCCTCTCTGGCTGCCTAGGTAATTCTCAGGTGGACGACTTTCTGACTTAGGGGTATCATCCGCCTCGAACCTCTATAGTCATCCAAATTTTTTTGGGTGTCTTGATTGGGTCCATCACATTCTATCCCTCATCTACCCCATCGGTGCATGTTTGGGAGGTCTCTAAGACCATCTCTAAGGCCTCCATTAGCTATTCATTCTCATCGAGGCCAAGCCTCGACGTCCCTGTTTGTTCAACAACCCAACCAGATCGATATCTCCTCTGATTCATCTGAACCTAACTCTCCATCCTTCATCATGGAGAAACTAGCAGAAGAAAATAATCTTGAAAATCAGCTTCAGCACCTCAATGATCTATTCCAAGCCTTTGTAAACCCACCGCTGCGTCCTATGATGCGAGATCATTATAATCCCACTGCGGTGGCAATCGAACCTCGAGTCCAAATTCCCGCTGGAGGTCGTGATACTGAACTCAAGCCCAACATGATTCATGCTATTCCCAAATTCCATGGGCGTAATTCCGAGGATCCTTTCCAGCATATCAGGCAACTCAAGCATCTAGCCCATACCTTCAGATCAGAAGCTCAAAATTGGGATATCTTACTCATGAAAATGTTCTCCTTCTCTCTCATGGACAAGGTTGCTCACTAGTACCAAACCCAAACACATCCAATCACTTGAACTACAATTCGAGTTTCTAAAAAAGTTCTTCCCTATTGGTCGGACAAATGCTTTACGACACCAGATCACGCATTTTACGTAGCAAGCAGGAGAACCACTTCATGAGGCATGGGATCATTTTTTGGATCTTATACGAAAGTTCCCCCACCACGAAGTTCCTAAATGGGAACAAGTCCAGTCTTTTTACCAGGGACTCCGTGAGGATATTCAATTATTTTTCAATGCGACCTGTGGGGGAAATATCATGGGTCAACACGAAGATACAGTGTGGGAGATTCTCGAGAATATGTGTGAGAACTCCATCAATAATGAATCCATGGGCATGTTCGATCGGACGAATGCCCGTGAATTGACGAACCCAAAGGGAGCACACGAGACACAGGCCCAATCCTCTTCCGTCGACTTGGAACTGATGGCAGTCACCTGGACAAGGTCTCTATTATTGAGAAGGTGGATGAGCTAACTCAACACTTGTAGTAAGCCACCTCTGCGCAAAACTCGTTCGCGCAACTGCCCTCTGGCAGGGAGGCTGTGCATAACATCTACTATCGATCTTCTCAGGGGATGGACCAATATCTGCCCCCATCTGATTCACTGTTTGGAGGAAACTCTAGACCCACATATTCTAGTTGGAGGAACTCTGAACCCTCGTATTCTGACTTTTCCGAGGCTCCTCAGACCTATGAGGGCCTCAACGCCATCCAGAATGATCCATTCTCAAACACCTACAATCCTGGATGGCGTAATCATCCTAATTTCATGTGGTCAAGGAATAGCCAAAATCAGAGACCTCAATATCAGCTCCAACCATAAGCTTCTCGTCCATATCAGCTGCCTCAACCTCAGTCCAACACAACTTATCAATCTGGGCCGACTCGTGAAGATCAAATGACTCTTATCCTTCAGACTCTAGCTGACATTCATAGAACGGATGCGATTTTGCAAAAACAGCACAAAGATGAGATCACAGAGGTTCGCAATCAACTCACCTAGATGGCAAATCCTCACCAGCCTGGTGCACTTCCTTCCTAGCATCTTCCAAACCTGAATAACGTGCCAAACCAGAGGCGTGTTATGAACCCAAATCAAGGCCAAGCTCACTTTGTTTATTAGGCCCCTTTTGCTCTATCACCCGACAGAATGGAGGCTTCGACATCATACGTGGGTTATCAGCAGCAATCACCTCTTTCGCCCACACCAACCCAGAACCAGGAAAGACTAAATTCTGTTACTACCCGTAGTGGCAAAGAGACACAAGACCCACCTTATCCAAGCCACTTTCAACCTGGTAATGCAACCCCAAACCCTAGGATAGTCATCCAGGATATCCCTATCCCAGATCAAGAACCTGGACCCATTCTAGAGGAACCTGCAAAGGTTCCATTTCTGGAGTCCTTGACCAAAGGAAAAAGGAAACCTCAACTCGTGGCACTTGAGGAGGACCCGGTCAAGCTCTTTGAGCAAGTACAAATAAACATCCCCTTAATGGATGCTATACACCACGTACCGGCTCATGCACAATTCCTGAAAGATGTGTGTACACCCAAGTGTAAGCCACGAACCAAAGACGGGAACCCGATCGTACTGTCAGAGCAAGCCAACTCCTTCATTTTGAGCAAGCTCCCTCCTAAGGCAAAGGACCCTTGTACCCGTCTAATTTCATGCAAGATCAGTGATTTAGAATTTGACAAAGCCCTTTTGGACCTAGGAGCTTCCATTAATTTGATACCCACATCCCTACTAGACCACTTTGAGGAATCTGAACTTAAACTGACAGAGATGACTTTGCAATTAGCTGATCGATCCATTAAGTCACCAAAAGGAATTCTCGAGGATGTCATAGTTAGGATACATGATTTCTATTTTCCCGTGGATTTCATTGTCTTAAACATGGATGCTCCTGAGAACTTGAACCATACACCTATCATATTAGAGAGACCCTTTCTGGCCATAGCTAGGGCATATATTAATTGTGAGGAAGGCCAAATTGAATTAAAACTTGGGAGCAAGACGCTAAAGATCAATATCTTTAAGGCCCAACAAGGAATTAATTGCGGGGTTATAGAATAAATTTGTGATATTGAGGTTGTGGTTGACAACCTATGTATCGAGGAAAACCCAACTATTTCTGATCAACCACAAGAAGATCAAAACCCGCAATTAGAAGAGCCTGAACCTAACCTAGACACTCCCAAAGCTCCTTCCTTTGCTCCCGACAGCCATCCTAAACCACCTGCTGTTGCTGACAACCCAGTTATGGAATTGAAGCCCCTCCCTGACCATCTCAAATATGTCTTTTTAGGTTCCAATTAGATGTTTCCTGTGATTATCAACTCCCAACTCACACCTGATCAAGAAACATGCCTGATTTTTGTTCTCTAGTAGCATCGAAGAGCCATTAGATAGACTCTTGATGATCTGACTGGCATTAGCCCCTCATACTGCACACATCACATCTATACAGAAGAGGACTCACGACCATCCCATGAAATGCAGAGATGCCTAAATCCAAATATGTAGGATGTCGTGAAGAAGGAGATCATCAAGTGGTTAGATGCAGGGATCATCTACCCATTCTCCGACAGTCGGTGGGTGAGTCCAATCCAAGTTGTGCTTAAGAAAGCAGGACTAACCATGATCACGACTGAAATCGGAGAAACAATACCGACCCGTATAGCAAACTTGTGGAGAGTCTGCATTGATTACAGAAGACTCAATTCCTCCACGAAGAAGGATCATTTCCCCCTACCGTTCATTGATCAGATCCTCGAGAAACTAGCGGGAATTCGATTCTTCTACTTCTTGGATGGGTACTCCGATTATAACTAGGTTGCAATCCATCTCAAGGGCCAAGAGAAGACTACCTTCACCTGTCCCTTCGGGACGTACGCATTCCGAAGGATGCCATTCGATCTCTGCAATGCACCCGCTACTTTTCAACAGTGCATTCTTGTTGTATTCTTAGATATGGTAGGTGAATACCTTGAGGTCTTCATGGATGACTTCTCTGTATTTGGAGAATCTTTTAATGATTGCCTCCTGCACTTGGTCCAAATCCTCAGGCGGTGCATCGATGTGAATTTGGTTCTTTCCTGGGAAAAGAGCCACTTCATGGTACCTGAGGGAATTGTCCTGGGACATCTCATCTCTGAAAAAGGCATCCAAGTTGATTGAGCCAAGGTGAATATAATTTCCAAACTCCCTATGCCTAGCTCAATTAAAGACATTCGATCCTTTCTGGGGCACGTCGATTTTTACCGTCAATTCATTCCTGATTTTTCAAAAATCACGTGCCCCCTGACTAATCTTCTATCTAAGGATGTCCCCTTTGAAATTTCCGAGGAGTGCACTCAGGCATTTGAGATCTTACGTGATTGAGTTACCCAAGCACTTATCCTGCAGTCCCCTGATTGGTCTCAACCCTTTGAGATCATGTGCGATGCATCTGATTATGCTGTAGGTGTGATACTTGGGCAGAAAGTAGATAGGAAACCCATGGTCATCTACTACCCTAGCAAGACACTTGACGAGGCTCAGCGTAACTATACAGTTACTGAGAAAGAGCTGCTAGTCATCGTATTTGGCCTGAAAAAATTCAGATCTTATCTTTTGGGTTCCCGTGTTATCATATACTTGAATCACACTGTAGTAAGGCACCTCCTCACGAAGGACGCGAAACCTCAACTAATCCACTGGATCTTGCTGTTGCAAGAATTCGATCTCGAGATTCGTGATAAAGCTGGAAAGTAGAACATGGTAGCTAACCATTTGTCCCATCTTCCTTCTTCAGTCATCGACCCGTCTGGTCTGATCACCGAGCACTTCCTGGATGAGCACTTGCTAGCCATTCACAGTCTCCCATGGTTTGCTGATATTGTAAACTACTTGGTTACGGGGAAAGTTCCGCCAGATTGGGTGACTTCCAGGAGGGAAAAATTGATTGCCGAGGCCAAGTACTATATTTGGGAGGAACCATACCTCTTTCACATTGGCAATGATCAGGTGACCCGGAGATGCATTCCTAACGGCGAGGTCAATGACATGATCTCATTCTGTCACGACCAGGCCTGCAGTGGCCATTTCTCTGGGTGTAAAATTATAGTAAAAATTCTCCAATGTGGGTTCTTCTGGCCCATTTTGTTCAAAGACACACAAACGTATTGTAGGGCATGCGCTCATTATCAGACCCTCGCAACATGGGCCCACGGGATATGATGCCCTTGAACCCAATTATTATGCGAAATCTTTGACATATGGGGAATTGATTTCGTGGGACCCTTTCCTAGATCTAACGGCTTCAAGTACATTCTACTCACTGTTGATTATGTCTCTAAATGGATCAAAGCCGTCCCCACAAGAACTAGTGATCATAAAGTTGTCCTTCGATTTATCCAGAACTTCTTTACCAGATTTAGGGTTCCTAAGGCCATCATCAGCGATGGTGGGTCCCATTTTAACAATGTGCACTTCCAGTCCTTGATGAAAAAGTACGGGGTGCCACATCGTATCTTGATTCCTTACCACCCCCAGACTAATGGATTGGCAGAACTATCGAATTGAGAGATCAAGATGATCCTTCAGGTCACTGTTCGGCTTGATAGGAAGGATTGGTCTACTCGCATTCTTGAAGCTTTGTGGGCCTATAGGACCACCCACAAGACCCAATTAGGCATGTCTCCCTTCATATTAGTGTATAGAAAGGCATGTCACCTTCCCGTCGAGATGGAGCACAAGGCCTATTGGGTAGTATGGAAGTGCAATCTGGATCTAATGAAAGATGGAATACACCGTCGGTTGCAATTGAGCAAGATCGAGGAATTACACAATGATGCATATGAGAACTCACGTATCTACAAAGAGTAGGTTAAGGCTTTTCATGACAGGCACATTATACAAAAATCTTTTAACCCTGGTCAAAAAGTTCTACTCATTGATGCCAAACTAAAACTATTCCCAAGAAAACTCAGATCAAAATGGATTGGATCATTCTTAGTGAGAAGAATCTTTGGAAATGGAGCCATTGAAATTAGTGAACTTAGCCTTGATTCTGAACCTTTTGTCGTGAACAGTCAGAGACTCAAACCGTTCGTCGAACTCATTGACTCAAACTTGGCTGAGGTATCTTTTGCCCTACATTCTCCTTGTGCTCATTGCGCCCGGCTGGTGGCATTAAACTCAATGCTTAACGGGAGGCAACACGTCATCTTGTTGAAAAACTTGAAACCCTTCTTGACACATCTTATGTTGAACTCATATTGCACTGTAGGGTTTGTCCATTAGAACAACCGACTCCACCTGTGGTACCTATACTTGAGCTTGTCCGCAACAGTCACCCCGACCCGTCTACCCACCTAAACCTATTCTAATGTACGATCTAAGTTGAATTTGAACCCACCTAATTTACAATGGGGACATTGCAAATCGTAGGCATGGGAGGGTATTAAAGTGCAAA
This sequence comes from Thalassia testudinum, assembly GCA_037157565.1. NCBI lineage: Eukaryota > Viridiplantae > Streptophyta > Magnoliopsida > Alismatales > Hydrocharitaceae > Thalassia > Thalassia testudinum. Next base: position 7,909,731 of record JAZHRO010000058.1, on the reverse strand, counting down.
ACTCTATGAGAATCACTTCACAAGAAAGGGTTTCATCAAAAGAATTAATATTCCAAAAAACCAAATAAATAAAAAACAAAAAAAGAACAAAAAAATGGAGAAGGGAGGAAAATTTGAAAGATCAATGTACATATCATTTTTGAGGAGGAAAAGGGGAGGTGATATAAATGTCAAAAAGGAGCAACAATTTGAAACAAAGAAAAAGATAGTCATTAGTTAAAGATTAAGGAATCTACTTAGTTATAGACCAAATCAAAAGAAAGAAACAAAAAAACAAAAGTGCTAAGGGACAAAAGAGATTAGTATGAACGCTGATCTTAGGCCTCTTAGGCTATGATTTTAGGCTTAAAAATTCAAGTACCTATTAAGATCTGGATAGTCCTCAAGAGGTTGGGAAAAATGCAAAGCTTAAGTATTAGGTCTAAGGCTTAGGGATTATTCGACCTCATTAACTGACCTCTGGTTTGCAGGACTCAGTAACTTAAGCACTCCAATCCACACACAATCTGATTTAGTGCACTTAATTATCAAAATCATGTAAATGCATTAATTTTGTTCTGAAAAAGCTACCTAGATTAGGAGCGGCTGATCAACACAAGTTGATTTGGAAGAGTTCCCGGCACGGAGAGGCAGGAAATTCTCCTCGAAGATGCGCAATAACATACCATCTCCTCGGTGCTTATCTCTTAGGATATCTAAATATCCTACCAAGGGCATGTCAGCACCTTGTGCTGGTTCAGATGCCATGGGCCGCATTATCACGAAATGAGGATTGCTAGGGTCTAGATTTAGCTACAGAATGCCATGGGCGAGATTATCCCAAAATCTCAAAAGTCAAGGTTTTAGGGGTTGCCATGGGCGGTGCTATCTCGAAGCATCGATTGCAAGGGACCTTGCGAGGGTTGATGGTGGGAGCTAGGAATCTGATACAGACCGTGTTGTAAAGCCAATCCGAAGTTAGAAATAAAAGAAAAGAGAGAAAACTCTCCAAAAACAAAAAATTCTTCTATCTCTCTCTTACAAAAATGCACTGCAAACTGAATCGAGACTAAACATGTCTTAAGCACGGGTGCTTTAACCGTGGAGTTCAACAAACCTTAGGTTAGTTCCTATGGGCCTTAGAAGCCTTCGCGACGGACTGAGGCTAGAGCTGGTTAGGTTCGGATTTTGGTTGGTACTTGAGTAAGTCTAGGCCTACTATTGGCATTTTGACCTAATCCACAAAACAAAGCACACAGTAGAAATTTGAGCATAAAGAGGCATGGTTTATAATCTAAGTTAATTCCATTAGATTTTGCTAAGGGACTAGCAAAAGCTAGGCATGGGGGTATGATGGGAACACCATCATGAGCCACAACTAGCTCAATTTAGTTATTATCAAGGAATAAATGCTCTTGCATAATTGCCAGAGAGCCATAGTTCATTGCATAATCATTCTGAGATAAAGACAAGAAACCAAGGTTAAAATTGTAATTTTACCATCATATCTTAAATGCATAACAACCATGGATTTTTCCAGGGAGTAATTAAGGGTCAAATGATCTTAAATATCCAACAAGTGGGTTAATACAGACAGAAAAGGATTTTCGCGTGTTTTGAGAATTAAATGACTTCTAAAACCTGAAAAATAGACCCGCTTAGTTAGCTAAGGTTCTGGTCAGAATAAAATTCACCTAAACCCTATATAATTTGTAGAAAAATATTCTCTTGATTTCGGTACCTTCAATTTGACCATGAGAACCCGCCTTGACCCAAAATAGAGTCTCAGACTGGCATTCGCCCTAATTTGGGATTTTGCATAAATTACCTAGTCAAACTAGGTAAACACCAAAATCCAGCTTCACCATTGGTTTCCTTAGATCAAAATTAGATTTGTACCAAAATTTGGGCCAATTTGAGACTATCTTGACCTAGTTTGCAATTTGGTTTTGTTTGATTCTTTTATATCACGCATATGCCATTAAATTTCAAAATCCTTACAAAAAGGCCCCTAGATTTGTCATCATTTTCACAAAAAGGTCCCCACCACCATGAATCCTATTCCTACAAACTCCAACGACCTAAATTTGGCAAGTTCTCCTTAATTCCTTAACGAATCCCTCTCAGATTTGAAAGGGAAGTTCGTCAAGGAATTCCCTTCCTTTTGAGCCAATTCCCAAGCTCTCAAACCTTCCCAATCACTCATGTGAATGCATGAGAGATTAGGGTATCTTGGGATTTCTTTCTCCGATGAGCTTTCCAAGCTTGGGAAGCTTGCTTCCCAAGCCCAAAACACTGTCTAGAGCCCTATAAAAGGACCGCCGTGGCCTTGCACATTTCTCCAGCAAGTCTTGGCACGTCAAAAGGCCCTAGAAACCTACCTCCGACCACTGTAGACCCCTGCTTCGACGATCTTCTCGATCCTTTTCCGGTCATCCAACAACCAAATTTGTCAGCTTACCTGACTCCTCTCTTCCTCACAACCCTCTCCAGCCAGAGGGAGGGCATTTCTCTGTCTATCTCATCGTCGCTTCCTCATCATTCCCTCCTCCTTCTCCGACGTCGGTCGATCAAAATCGACTGCCTCCGCCTCTCTCCCACCTAGCTAAGTCCCTCTCTTGCTCTCTCTCACTCTATTTCTCACTCTCACACCTACAACACACGCACGACCGCCAATCACTTCCCCCACACTTCATCTTCTTCGCCTCCAGCCACATCTTCAACGAGGCATTTCCATTGCTCCACAACTCCATCCTCTTCACCAACCAGTCCAAGATCTCCGCTGTGTCCTCACGACCAAAACCCCTTAAGTAATTGAGAGGATTGGCCTCTCGAACACCACCCCGAGCACACCTACCTCCACGCACCTTCTTCGACCTCGCCATCCACATTCACACACACGCACACCAAACCAATGCCACCGTCGCACTTGCCAATCCTCTACGATCCTCTTGAGTGCTTTAACTAGGGCTTATAGCCCATATTCCTCGTTTTAGTTCTCTCACAAGAACTTCGTCGTCGCCACCTCCTTCGCTGCCCTATTCGGCGTGTTCTTATGCTTTCCACCCCAGGCGCTACGCCTAGGTCACGTGGGGACGCTCCAGGTTCATCTCTAGGTATCCAATTAGAGCCATCAGCCATCTTTTCGATCCCAATTGCAAGCCCCAGCTGCTGAAGAGTGCACGCAGAAGAAGCGGGTGTCTTTAGTACCACATCGGCAATTCCTGAAGCCCGCACAGTGCATAAGAGGAAAAAGTGCCTTTGCCTTGTTGCTTCAGCATGCACAAGGGGTGAGGTCCCCGCACGCATGCGCATATGCACGCCCTCGCCCACGCTCATGCCTCACGGGTCTGGCCTTGGTCCGTTTACCCGAATACCTAGGTTTGTTTGGTTCGATGGTTCTGAGGGAGGAAGAAGAGAAAAAAAGGGGAGCAGGGGGTTTTGCTCTGCCACCCTCCTCTCAACACTTATGAGATCTGAGAGAGGCCTTTGCCTCTGCTGGCGTGCTGAGTCCTGTACTGTGCCTTCTCTGAAGTTAGGGAAGAAGAGAAGGAAGAGGAAAAGAGAAGAGAAGCCTGTGCCTCTCCTTGAGGCTTGAAGAGAAAGAGAGGAAGAGGCCTTTGCCTCTGTTAAGGCATCTAAGCGCCTATTCTGTCATCTGATATCTGTTGATACCTTTGTTCTGTTGGTTAAATTGAGATTTTCTTGCCTTATATGATTCTATTACTTTGAGTAGCTTGCAAAACTTAACATTGTAGGGTAATTCGGTGATTCAAATCACCATTTTACCCCCATTCTTTTTGCATTATTGACATCATATTTTATCATTTTTGTTCGAAATTCTCTTATTCATTGCGTACATTGCATTTGAATTATGATCTTGAGAATTATTTTGCCAATTGCTCCCTGTGTTCGACCTCGAACTTCATTTCTGATACTCGAGGATAAATTTTATTTATTTTTCGCATTGATTCAAACTATACTGCAACACGACGATTTTAAACCCATTTTCAGAGCGAACAACACAAGTTCCTTCATAGCAAACTACCGTGCGCCCTCCATGACACTATGTCTGCTACTACATCCGCAACATCACCACTGCGTCTTGTCCCTACTGCGATCAACTGCCATCACAACCTCGATGACTTCCTCCTTACAGCGACCACCACAGCGCTCTGCATCATTGATTGTGATCGTGCTTCCTTTCGACGAGCGTGGTGACAGCACGCTCCTCGACACCGCATTCTCCTCACTACGATCGTGTGCTTCATCATTTGTGAGCACCACATCCATAGTCTCCTCGATAGTGCCACCTTCCTCGCCGTCAAGCAACCTCTACGCATGCAGCAACTCTCAAGCACACGCCCATCGGCACCACCAACCAAACTCTCCAAATGAAAAATACTTCTTTATCTATCTCTTACAAAAATGGTCTGGCAAATTGAACCTAGACATGTTACATCTATGCACAGGTGCTTTAATAGTTCGGGTCAACAAACCTCTGGGTAGTTTTTGCAGGCCTTAAAAGCCTTCGCGGCGGACTCAGGCCAAAGCTGGTCAGGTCTGCATCTTGGCTAGTCCTTGAGTACCTCTAGACCTATTGTTGGTATTTTGATCTGATTTCTAGAGACATAGCTTAGTAAGGTGTCTTGACAGTTACATCTGACCTAGAGACTTGGTTTGATCCGTAGGATTTTTGCTAAGGGACTACCAAAAGCTAGGTATGGGGGGATGATGGGAACACCATCATAGGCCTTAACTAGACACTTTTAGTTAGGATTGAAAGATAAATACTCCTACATAACCATCTGAGAGTTATAACTCCACATCATTCTGTTTTGAGAAGAGAACAGGAAAGTAGGGTTAATTCTGTAATTTTAATAGCATATCATGAACATAAAAGGGTTTGTCAGGGGTAAACTGAAGGTCAAATGAACATTACAGACTAGTAAGTGGGTCTATGAAGACAGAAATGGGGTTTCATGTATTTCGAGAACTAAAACAACATCCAAAACCCTAATTTCGTACTCGCTTGAATTAAAGAGGTTTCGATCAAGATAAAAATCATATAAACCTCCTAAAATTCAAATAAAAATTTTCTATGAGGTTTGGTACCCTTTGTTTGACCATCTGAACCTATTTTGACCTTGAATAGTGTCTTAGACGGAAGCTTACCCTAATTTGGGTTTCTATGCAAATTACCCAATTAAACTTGCCTAAAATTGAAATCCAACTTCACCATTAGATTCCTTTGGTCCAAATTAGGTTACGGTGAAAATTTGGTCCCAATCTGAATCCACCTTACCTAGTTTGCATTTTAGTCCATTTAAACTCTAATTTTCACACTTAAGCCCCTAGCTTTCGAAATCTTTACATTTAGCCCTCTATCTTCTTGTCATTTTCTTCAAAATGGTCCCTCCCACCATTAATAGTGTGAACCCAAACACACCGACCTTCAATCTGGGATTTCTCGATTTTTCGACCAATTCCTTCCAAAATTGGAAGGAATGATCTTGAGAGAATCCCCAATCATCTGAACCAAGTCTTGGACCTCAATTCATGTCCAAAGGCTCGTGTGAACTCCTAAAGATTAGGGATCTTCTTCCCAAAAATTCTGAGCTCCTCGAGCTTGTTTCCACACTTGGAAGTTGCCCTTTGGCCTTTAAAAGGTCCCCCATAGCGAGGCCTTGCTCCTTAGCGAGTTTTTGGCCCAGAAATCTTCTTCTTCTACCTCTGGCATGCTCCAAGCTCGTCTCTGGTGACCTTCAACTCTAGCCTTTTCACTTGCTATCACGTGCTATAGGCAGCAGGTCCTTCCTCCTCTCCGTTGTCTGCACCTCGCCATACCTTCGAGGGGCTTCCTCCCCCTTTAGATGTCACTGTCCCTCTCTCCGGAGCCCTCTTCATCTCTGACGTTGGTGAATCATAGCTGGCATCATCTCCACCCTCTCGTTGTCCGCAACTACCCCCCTTCGACTCTTCTCCAACCCCTGACTCTACTCATACACTTAGACTCTAGGTTCGCATGCCCACACAACTGCCTTACCATCACCTTCTCCAGCTCTGGCCACACTCCAGCGAGAAAGCACGCACTCCACAATATACCAAACACCCTTGCAACACCCCCAAAACCTCTACCACTCCACGCTCACCAAAACCCCTCAACAAATTGAGGGATTTGTGCCCTAGACACCACCGAACTCTACCTCCTTCGCACTCCATCCCCAACTTTGTCAACTGTCCACACACCTCCTCACCGCACACCACACCCACTATCACGTTTGCCTCTTCCAGGAGAAGCTTATGAGCTTCTTTGACGATGTCGAAAGGCTGTATTCTCCTTTTCAGGTACCCATCGAAGCACCATTGCTACAACCTTCTTCTCCAACCTCCACTGTAGTTCTTCGACCATGTTCTTCGTCGGTACAACCCCTAGGTGCTGCAGGCCACCTCCATGTTCCCTCCTAGGTCATTAATTGCTGCTGCCAGGGCTTCCTTCATCCCTAATCAGACGCTACATCATCTGCAGTTGCCACGCGAAGAAGAAGCAGGATAATAGTCCCACATCGTTAGTGGGAGTGCTCAAGACCGTGCGTATAATGAAAAAGTGCGTTATTCCCATTGCCCCAGTAAGCATGGGGTGAGGTCCCTTCTTGCATGTGCTTACACACACCCTCGTAGCCATACACGCCGGCGGGTCTAGGCTGATCCGTTTACCTGGCTACCCAGGTCTGGTCCGTTCTGAGTTCTGAAGAGAGGAAAGAGAACCTTAGAGGGAGGAGGCGGGTGATGTAAATATGTTTACACTACCTAAGATGTCTATTTATGCATGTTCTTAAGCATAGGATTGCATTACATACTATAAATATTGCATAACATGCATCATCTTGCATTTAGATTAGTTTGAATAAAATGGAGGTTAATTATCTCCTTTTATGTTCAGGGATAAGGCAAACATTTTATCGGGACCTCGGATCGAAGATCCAACCGTACAGATGTGATTAGGGAGATGATTGGAGTTCAATGACTCCAAGATCACCCTAATCAGACATCTGTAGCATCAGATAGAGATCGGGGAACACTAGAAGATCAAGGGCCAAGATGGTGTGAATCTGCACTTCAAATAACAAATCCAACCTTACGGATGGATTCAGATTGACGATCGCAGCCTAACAACGTGAAAATCGACTCAATTCGACAACCGTGGCACCATCTACATCGTCCAGAAGATGGACGGCCAAGATGGCACCACGTGGCGCCATCTTAGCCGCCCAATCGGCCGCTACATTCCATCGCCGCATTTCAAGTATCACTTCCCATCTTTATAAATTTTAATGCTCATTAGGCCTTAGAATAACCCTTGAGAAACTCCATGGTTACTTTGCTTTCATGATATGATGTTAAAACTGCAGAGTTAACCCTATTTTAATGTTCTTCTCTCTGAAAGGATATACAAGGAATTACGACTCTTAGGCGATTATGTAGGAGCATATGCCACTTGATTCTGATTAATTAAAGCTAGTTATGGCTTATGATGATGTTATCATCATTAACCCACAAGGTGGGTCACCTAACCTGCACTAAAGTTTAGGATGAGTTGGGTAATGAACCCAAAATCACCTTGAGTGGTTTGCAAGAAAATTATTAAGTCCCAAGTTTTAAGGATTTAAGTGAATGTTAGAATCTTCTTTTAGGGTCTTCTTTCTTAGATCAATTCAATCAAGGATTTGGGTGGCACGCAATGTGAGAAATCAATTCTCTTGCAATTCAGGTAGGTGTGTTTTCCTCAATCCTAGAATAAAAACCCTAATTTGGCTCTTTTCCAGGTCCAATTCTTTCCAAGTTTGGCACTGTTGGACAGGATTTGTATGCTGAAAATTTGAGTTTTGAAAACCCTGTCGTCGTAGTCGCGTAAAAATCCGTCAAACAGATAATTTAACTGAAACTCTGGTGAGTCCTAGGTTGAACACGGGGAGGCATACGTTTAATCAAAAATCGTATTAATATTTGTTGTCACAAAGTAGAGTAGCTAGTAGGATTAAATCTACCCTAGCTATTCTACTTAAAGAATAAACAATAGAAGACAGAGAGAATAATACAAATAAAGAGAAAATAGAGAGAGAATAGACAAATGTTTGATAACCACCATAATTATGTTCATTACATCTACGTGTTAAACTAGAAAGCAGAAAATCTAATATAGAAAACGATTAAGAGAAGAGAGAGAGAAGTTATCCTCCTCGATGCTGCTTGGAGGACAAGCCGCACTGACATGGCACCCAGATGAGGGTGGTGAGATGCTGGACGAGAGAGAACGAAGATGGAGGATGGAGCAGGGAAACGTCACAGCAGGATTTGCTTCCCGAATGGCGGTGAGAGGACAATTGCAGGATGCTCCACGAAGGGGGTGAGAAGGTGGAAATTTTATTTTTATAACCCTATCATCTGATACTGGGGATGGACTGGTTGTCCTCCTATCACATCCTAGTGGACCATTTCGAGAGGAAGATCGCTTTCTCCATGCTGGAGTTGCCTCCTTTTGAGTTTCATGGACAGCCACTGGATGGAGGTTTTAGATGCATCTCCGCGCTTCGGGCAGCGGGGCTTTTGAGCCAAGGGTGTGAGGGCTTCTTGACCTATGAGTGGCAGAGCCTAGCCCCGTGGTTGACTTTCAGAGTATCCTGGTGATCTGCGAGTACCCTGACGTTTTCCAAAGGAGTTGCCAGGACTACCGCCTGAGTGTGAGATCTAGTTTGAGATCTCACTGGTACCGGGGACCAGCCCCATTTCTACTGCACCATATCGGATGGCACCGCTTGAGTTGCGAGAGCTCAAGTCATAGCTACAGGACCTATTGGAGAAGGGCTTTGTGAGGCCCAGCGCGTCCCCGTGGGGAGCCCCTATACTATTTGTGAAGAAGAAGGATAGTACCCTGTGACTTTATGTCGACTACCGACAGCTGAATAGGGTCACCATCAAGAACAAATATCCGCTGCCGCTGCTGAGGATTGACGACCTCTTCGACCAGTTGCGAGACGTCACAGGGTTCTCCAAGATAGATCTGAGGTCGGGTTACCACCAGTTGAGGATCAGGGAGACCGACGTCTCCAAGATAACTTTCCGTACTCGATACGGGCACTACGAGTCTAGGTCATGCCATTTGGGCAGACCAATGCCCCCGCATCCTTTATGGATTTGATGAACCGTGTTTTCAAGCCGTACTTTGACCAATTTGTGGTAGCGTTCATCGATGACGTACTCGTTTACTCGCGGGATCAGGCGCAGTATGGACAACATTTACACATGATCCTGGACACCCTGAGGCGACGTAGGCTGCACGTCGAATACAACAAGTGCGTGTTTTGGTTGGGGTAGGTGACTTTCTTGGGCCACGTGATTTCAGGAGATGGATTGGTTGTGGATCCAGCTAAGGTAGAGGCCGTACTTAGGTGGGAGAGGCCACGCACGGTGACCGAGATATGCTACTTTTGGGACTGGAGCAGTTGTCTTCGCGCTGAAGACATGGAGGCACTACCTTTACAATGAGACTTTCGAGATCTTCACAGATTGTAAGAGCCTCGGGTACTTGTTTGACCAGAAAGAGCTTCACAAGAGACAGAGAAGTTGGTTAGAGCTCCTGAAGGACTACGACTGCAGCATCTCCTGCCATCAAGGAAGGCCAATGTGGTGGCCGACGCCTTAAGCCGGAAGGCGCTCGCCCACTTGGCCAATTTACAGGCACAGAGTTGGAGACTCATGGAGGAGTTGGACAGTTGGCAACCCCGGGAGTCACAGGGATACTGTGTGACAGTGACACAGCAAAAGTGTGGTCAAAGCTAATATACCGCATCATCGTAGGGCAGATGACAGATTCGTACTTACAGATGCTGCAAGATAGGGTGTTGACAGGGGACACAGGAGACCTTTCCGTTACAGAAGAGATACTATGCATGAGGAGACGCTTATGCGTTCCTAGGGACGAGGAGTTGTTGAGAGAGCTCCTGGCTGAGGCGCACGAGTCCAGGTTCACCATACATTTTAGGAAAGCAAAGATGTATCATGATCTGAGACGCGAATTTTGGTCGAGATGGATGAAGCGGGATATTGGTGAGTTTGTGCAACAGTGTTGGGTATGCCAGCAGGTGAGGCCGAGCATCAGAGGTCTGCGGGACCATTGCAGCCACCTCCTGTGCCAAAGAGGAAGTGGGAGAGCATCACCATGGACTTGGTGGTGGGTCTACCAATTACCCAGCAGGGACACGATGCAGTCTGGGTGATAGTAGACAGGATGACGAAGACAGCACGTTTTCTGCCTATCCGAGTCACCTTGGGACCAGCACAGTTAGCAGAGAGATACATTCGAGATGTGGTGCACCCGCACGGAGTTCCATGTAAGACCATATCCAATTGGGATACCCGTTTTACTTTTCAGTTCTTGGCTGAGTTTCAGTAGGCTTTGGGGACACGTTCGAGGTTCAGTACCGCTTACCACCCCCAGACGGATGGACAGTCAGAGCGCACCATCCAGAGACTTGAGGACCTTTTGCATGTCTGTGTGCTGGACTATAAGGGCTCCTGGGAGGAGCATTTGCCCTGACAGAGTTTGCATACAATAGCAGTTACCACTCGAGCATCGACGTGGCACCTCACGAGGCTCTGTACGGATGAAGGTGTATTGCACCCTTGAGTTGGGTCGAGGTTGGGACCAAGTGGGAGGTTGGCCCCAGGCTGATCCGGCAGAGTCAAGAGGTGATAGAGCAGATTCACAGATGACTCCACACTTACAGGAGCAGGCAGAAGAGTTACGCTGATCGAAAACGTAGAGAGGCGCAGTTCGAGGTTGGGGATCACATCTTTCTCTGTGTTTCGCCCATGAAGAGCCTACAGCATTTTAGGGTAAATGGGAAGCTTGTGCCGAGGTTTATGGGACCCTTTAAGGTCTTGGAGCGGGTAGGACCCGTTGCTTACTAGCTTGCCCTTCCTCCCCAGCTTTCTGGAGTGCACGACGTGTTCCACGTGTCCAACCTCAGGAAGTACGTCGCTGATCCAAGTCACGTTCTGAGCCACAAGAGCGTCGAGGTGGGTGACGACTTGACCTACCTTGAGAGACCAGTGCAGATACTAGACAGAGTCATCCGGAGTCTGAGACGAAAGCAGGTACCACTAGTGAAGGTCCTATGGAGAAGCCAGCAGTACGAGGAGGCAACCTAGGAGCCTGAGGCGGTGATGCGAGAGCGGTACCCGGTGTTTTTTGAGGGTATATCTTTTTAGACCTACTTCGATCCTCTTTAAGTTTGTTATGCATTTTATGTTCCTTTTTCCACACCCTAGCTAGTTCAAGTTTTGGGGATGAAACTTTCTTTAAGTTTGTTATGATGTAATGACCCGTTACCTTTTTAGCCTTTTAAGACGTTTGAAGTTTTAGTCAGACAACTGTCCAGATGTCTGGACACGTTCTCGGACGTCTGAAAGTAGAAATTTTCATACTGCGCTTTGCGCTCTGCGTGCAAGCGATGCACAGAGGCCCTTCCTTCTTTCTCCCCGCAACCTCACCCAAACCCTAAACCCTATCCAATATATATATACCCATACCCCCTCCTTTCTCCTCTCCACTCCTTACACCATAGCCACCACCACCTCCAGTTTCTTGTGCGGATACGGCGAGCCTAGACGGGAGTGGCGAGAGGGGGTGAGCGAGGGAGAACGAGAGAGAGGAAGGAAGCAAGCATGGAAGGTCGGAGCTCGGCAGAGCTTGCACGACCGGCGGTGGGTGCGTGCGTGTGTGGAGGATGTCGGCGGGGAGCTATCCCAGCTCCTGTAGCGGTTGGAGCTGCTACCACGGGCGGAGGTGCAAGCAGAGCAACCTGCTAACAGGTTTTGATACTACAAGTTTTCTAGTATTGGACGTCTGGAGTGAGGAGAAGACGTCTAGGGAGGCACTTGGACGTCCGAAGCTAAGGTTGAACATTTGAAACATGAGTTGCGCGAGGTATGTATGTTCCTACGCTGATCTCCACCAAGCAGAGTATCTCAGCACAGGAGCTGTGGGATTGATTCGGTTCCTGCGTCCTTTGTACGTAGGGCAGACTTTGGGAAGGCACGCGATGCACTTTCTCAGGCACTTTTGGACGTCTGATAGCATCACCAGATGTCCTGAGGTGCTTCCAGATGATCGGAGACCTTGTCCGACATCTGGAACTGCTCCCAGACGGCCGTAGAGGGAGTCTGGACATCTGAATCAGCTACAGAGAACATAAGGTGAGTTTGTCATCTTTTAAGACATCTGGGAAGAGTCCCAGACATCTGATTTTGATCAGAAACCGTGTTTTTGGCCTATTTAAGGCGCAAACAGAATTGGATTTCCGCAAACAAAGTATCATTGTTTTCCACTTGAGTCCCTCTACGTTTTCGTGTTGAGTATCTACTGTTTTGAGTTCGTCTAATGTAATTGGTCGCTGGTACAGGTTACCAGTCAGTGGCATGTTCGGGGACTGCGGAAGCGACGAGATCTATGGCGCAAGCCCCCATTCCTCCCGTTATACCCGGTAGAGTGGTTTAATTCAGTTATTAATAGCTAAATGAGAATGAACTTGGTTGAAATAGCCGAATGGAACTCTAGGATGTGGAATGAACCCTAGGATAGAAAATGAATAAACCTGTTGTACTGTATGGTTTATTTGCATGTGTGATTAAGGTAAATTGCTAGCAAATGCCTGTATTATAATTACGAGTTACCTGTTAGAATATGAGTTGCCTGTATTTAATGAATAAGTACCTGTGAAACCACCAGTTGCATGTATTGAGAATTGAATCATGAAAATACGAGCTACCTGTATATGGATGAGAAATGAATTATGAAAGATGAGATCTGGATCTGGATAAATGAGGTGAGCATGAGCATGAACCCTACAGGGAATTAGGAGTAGAACTCCTACGGATAAATGGAATATGGAATGGTAGACGGGAAGTGTGCTGGTCCTTGTGTACGTGGTACCAAGGAGAGAAACTGTTCCCTTTTAGTGTAGAGAGGAGCTAGCCTCCCTTGGGTTGTGACCCGAGGTTAGGATTGGCCACTCTACACCGACTCATGTCGGCCCTCGCGTACGCAGTACCGAGGCGAGCTACTAGTGTAGGGAGGGAGCTAGCCACCCTACGGGGCCCGAGGTTAAGCTAGCCAACGTACATCGACTTTCTTGGCCCTCTGGGTAAATCGGGGTAGTAAGACGAGGGTGCGCGGACTGTGGAGGGGCGAGACCCCTGGTTGGTTCTGAGGGACGAGACCCCTATTCCTAGAGGGCAAGGCCCTATATCATTCCGTGCTGTACTTTAGCGTACCTGCTAGCGGAAATGACTAACTACGTGTCAGTGCGGGGTAGCTACCCGTGCGCTTATCACGCATGCCGTAGTCACCGCTACGTCTCGACAGTGACCCTGGGGTGGTTGACTGGGTGTAGGACTATCACGGGGGACTCTCCCGGCCAAGAGAGCACCACGTATACCTTCTATGGTACGGAAAAGACTGTAATCAAGATCATTCCCACGAGGAGCATGCAAGATCAAGAAATGCCTGGATACTCGAGAAATAGAAACACATGAAAGAGATACATAGAAATGAGAAATAAACCTGTTGTTGCTTTTACTGTAATAGCACTTAAAAAATGTAAACACCACTCTACTCAGCGTTCACTGACTCTGTCTTTTTCGTGACCCTGTTCAGGACCAGGAGTTGAGCAACCCGAGTTTTCGACTGTAGAGGGTGCTGGGCCCAGCCGAGCATAGCCATAGTTGTTCTTTCAGTACTTCCTGTTTTCCTTACTGTTGTAGTAAGTAATGGATACTTAATTTATTGTTTCCGCTACTTCTGTTTCCTTTTCGTTTCCAGTTGTTGTTGTTGTTGTTGTGGTGGCATGTACTGAGACAGTTGTTTACTCTCTTTACTGCTTTGTACTTTGCTTCTGCTTAGTTATATTGCATGTGTGAATGTGGTTTACTTTCCTGCTTTTGGTTATTTCTTGTTGGACGACTAGGTCTTCGGGTTAGTCAAGGTGAGCCGATCTCAGGTCCTGTAAGGATCCAGAAACCAGGTCGTAACACTTAGGGATTATTCAGTCCTGTTGCTTGCCATTTGGTTTGCGGGACTTGGTAACCTGAGCACCCAAAATCACACACTAAGTTTGGTTCAGTGTGCTTAATAAAGAAAATCATGACAAAAGTATTCTATTCTGAAAAGCCATCTCGAAGATCTAGCTTAGGAGCAGCTCGACAACACAAGTTGATTGGATGAGTTCCTGTCACAGAGAGGTGGTAAATTCCCCTCAAAGATGCGTAACAACATATCGTCTCCTTGGTACTTGTCTCCTAGGATATCTAAATATCTTACCGGGGGCATGTAAGCACCTTATGCTGGTTCAGGTGCCATGGGTGGGATTATCCCGAAATGTCGATTGCCAGGGCCTGAATTTAGCTACAGAATGTCATGGGCAGCACTATTCTGAAGTGTCAAAAGCCAAGGTTCTGGGGTTGCCATAGGCGGTGCTATCTCGAAGCATTAAAAGCTAAGGACCCTTCGAGAATTGATGGTGGGGACAATGAATCCGATACAAACCATGTTTAGGGCCAATTCGAAGCTGGATTTAGGGGAAAATAAAAATAAAAGAGAGAAAACACTCCAAATGAAAAATCATTCTCTATCTCTCTCTTACAGAAATGCTCTGGCAAACTGAACCTAGACATGTTACATCTATGCACGAGTGCTTTAATCGTTAGGGTAACGAACCTCTGGGCAATTTTTGTGAGCCTTAAAAACCTTCATGGTAGACTTAGGCTAAAGCTGGTTAGGTCTAGATCTTGGCTAGTACATGAGTACTTCTAAGCCTATTGTTGGTATTTTGATCTAATTTCTAGAGATGCAGCGTAGTAAGACATCCTGACGGTTACATCTGACCTAGAGACCTGGCTTGATCCATAGGATTTTTGCTTTGGGACTAGCAAAAGCTAGGCATGGGGGTATGATAGGAACACCATCATAGGCCCTAACTCGCCACTTTTAGTCAGAATTGAAAGATAAATGCTCCTACATAATCATCTAAGGGTTATAACTCTACATCGTTATGTTTTGAGAAGATAACAGGAAAGTAGGGTTAATTCTATAATTTTAATAGCATATCATGAACACAGAATAACCACGAGGTTTGTCAGGAGTAAACTGAAGGTCAAATGAGCATTAAAGGCTAATAACTAGGTCCATGCAAACAGAAAATGGGGTTTTACGCATTTCAAGAACCAAAACAACACCCAAAACCCTAATTTTAGACCCGCTTGAATTAAAGAGATTCCAATCAATATAAAAATCATCTAAGCCTCATAAAATTCATAGAAAAATATTCTATGAGGTTTCGTACCCTTTGCTTGACCATCTGAAACAATTTTAACCTTGAATAGAGTCTTAGACGGAAGTTTACCCTAATTTGGGTTTCTATGCATATTACCCAGTAAAACTTGGTTTAAACTGAAATCTGACTTCACCATTACATTCCTTGAGTCTAAATTAGGCTAAGGCCAAAATTTGGTCCCAACTAGAGTCCATCTTAACCTAATTTCCATTTTGGTTCATTTAAACTCTATTTTTCACACCTAAGCCCCTACCTTTCGAAATATTTACATTTAGCCCCCTAACTTATCATTATTTTCTTCAAAATAGTCCCTGCTACCATTAACAATGTGAACCCAAACACACCGACCTTCAATCTGGGATTTCTCCCTGATTTCTCAACCAATTCCTTCTAAATTGGACGAAATGATCTTGAGAGAATCCCCAATCATCTGAACCAAGTCTTGGACTTCAATTTGCATCCAAAGGCTCGTGCAAACTCCTCAAGATACGGGATCTTCTTCCCAAAAATTCTGAGCTCCTCGAGCTTGTTTCCAAGCTTGGAGGCTACCCTTTGGCCTTTAAAAGGTCCCCCATAGCTAAGCCTTGCTCCTTAACGAGTTTTTGGCCCATAAATCTTCTTCTTCTTCTACCTCCGGCCTGCTCCAAGGTCATTTCCGATGACCTTCCTCCTCCGGCCTCTTCGCTTACTGCTATGTACTATAGGTAGTA
This sequence comes from Thalassia testudinum, assembly GCA_037157565.1. Taxonomy (NCBI): domain Eukaryota; kingdom Viridiplantae; phylum Streptophyta; class Magnoliopsida; order Alismatales; family Hydrocharitaceae; genus Thalassia; species Thalassia testudinum. The sequence goes on along the minus strand of JAZHRO010000058.1, from coordinate 7,893,650 downwards.
GGTCCTTCCTCTCCGTCGTTCGCACCTCGCCATACCTGCGAGGGGCTTCCACCCCCTTCAAATGTCACCGTCCCTCTCTCCAAAGCCCTCTTCATCTCTGGCGCTGGCCAATCATAGCCGGTGTCGCCTCCACCCTCTCATCGTCCGCAACTATCCCCCTTCAACCCTTCTCCTTCCCCTAACTCTACTCACACGCTTAGACTCTAGGTTCGCACGCCCACATGAACTCCACAATCTAGCTTCGGCCACATGGCCCCACCATCACCTTCCCCAGCTTTGGCCACACTTTGACAAGCACGCACGCACTCCACAATCCACCAAACACCCTCGCAACACCCCCAAAACCTCTGCCACTCCACACTCATCAAAACCCCTCAAGAAATTGAGGGATTTGCACCTTAGACACCTCCACCGAACTCGACCTCCTTCGCACTCCATCCCCGACTCCGTCAGCCCTCCACATGCCTCCTCACCACACACCACACCCACCATCACGTTTGCCTCTTCCAGGTGAAGCTTCTGAGCTGCTTTGATGAGGTTGAAAGGTCGTATTCTCCTTTATAGGCACCCATCGGAGCACCACTGCTACGATCTTCTTCTCCAACCTCTGCTATAGTTCTCTGACCATGTTTTTCGTCGCTACCACCACCAGATGTTGCGGGCCACCTCCAGGTTCCTTCCCAGGTCAGCAATTGCTGTTGCTAGGGTTCCTTCATCCCCAATCAGATGGTACACCACTTGTAGTTGCCACGCGAAGAAGAAGTAGGACAATAGTCCCACATCATTAGTGGGAGTGCTCAAGACCATGCATACAAGGAAAAAGTGCCTCATCCCCATTGCCTCAGTAAGCACAAGGTGAGGTCCCTCCTTGCACATGCGTACACACACCCTTGCTCACCATACATGCCGGCGGGTCTAGGTTGATCCATTTACCCGGCTACCCAGGTCTGGTCCGTTCTGAGTTGTGAAGAGAGGAAAGAGAATCTGAAGGGAGGAGGGGGTTGTTGCAGCCTTGGGATTTGAACCCTCTCCTCTCTCAACACTTAGTGAAATTTTGAGGGGCCCTTGAGGCTTCGTGGTTGCTGCTTCTAGGGCTTAAAGAAGAGAAGCCCTTGTGCTTCTTCTGCTGTGTTGTGCCTTACGATCTGAGGCCCTTGTGAGAGCCTTGTGCTCTGTTGGTGCTATGCCTATTCTGATAAGGCATCTGATGCCTTGTTCTATTGTCTAAGGCATTCTGTTGGTTACTATTGAAACTTTTAAGTGCCTGACGTGGATTACTGATTGAGAATTATTGTTCATTTATTTGAGTATTTGTGAGCTTAAACTTAAGGGTTAATTTGGTGATTCAAATCACCATTTTAACCCGATCTTTTGCACTGTTCTTCTAGTTCTTCTTGAAATATCATTTTGAGCATCTTATTAATTTTAATTGCTTACTCTCTTAATAAATTGTGATTGGTGAATTAAATTACACAATTGCTCCATACGAACAATCTTGGACTCACTTTTGATTCTGAGCTTTATAAATTTAAGTGTTTTTCATTTTTGTTGACTATACTACACATGCATTGCCTATACATCAATGATTTCACACAAATAGAAATCCATATTATTTCATTTCCAACTTAGACTTTATCCAACCTTCACAAGCTAGGCCTAAGACTCATTCTGCATATTGAGAAACATAGAGGAATGCTTCTTAACTCAAAGAATACCCTGGAATTGATTCAACATAGAGTTTTGAGCTTATAATCCTATTCTAAATATCCTTATAGGATTTAAACTGATTCAAATAAGCTCTGTAGAGCTTCGAATTTTGACCTAAGCTCAAAGAAGCTCAACTACAAGCCATATGAACCCAAATAAAACATAAATTGCTAACAGACATAGGTAACTTTAGAACTTCATAGAATATATTCTAACAAATTTCTTTCATCTTAAAGATCATTTCACATCCATTAGAAGTGAGATCAGAAGCTCCAAGGTTCATTGTAACTTCAGGTTGACCAGTGCTAGACTAAAAATTGACTTTTAGATCCTCAGTAATTCAATCAAATTAATGACCTATATAGACCTATATAAACATTAAAATAATTTTCAAAAAAATTTAATAGAGTTTCCCCTTATATTTTCAAGTTGTCTATAAGCCTGCATAGCCAAATAATACTCATAATAAAAGTAGGCACACCCCACATTAAATTTCTTTTCAATCAAACAAGTGGGAACACCCCACATCCATTCAATGAAATTAACAACACTATGTAGCATACCCCACATCTAACAAAAACCCATATTATCTTTTAAATAAATTAAAAACATTAAAATTATATCTCTAAGTAGTACAACCCTGAAGAATGTCCGTCAGTGATAACTTGTAATTTCAAAAATAGAATCAATTGAATCAGGCTATCAAGCATGACAAAAATTAAATTTAGTAGATTTCAGTTAGAATTGGAGTAAATTAAGTTAGCTAAAATGTTTATTTGATTAGTGATGTAGGATGGGAGGAGGAGGATGGGTAGGAGGAAAGGAGGGAGGGCAGGAGGAGGGGGGTGGTCAGGAGAAGGAGGAGGGGTTGGAGGCGAGGAGGAGGAGGAGGGGAAGGAGCCAAGGAGGAGGAAGAACGGTCAGGAGGAGGGGGTTGGTCAGGAGGAGGAGGAAGAGGTGGTCAGGGGGGTGGGGGAGGGAGGAGGAGGAGGAGGATGGGAAGGAACCGGGGAGGAGGGGGAGGAGGAGGAGGTAGTCTGGAGGGGGGAGGGGGGGGGGGAGGAATCGAGGAGGAGGAGGAGAAGCAGTGGATCATAGGAGGAGGAGGAGAGGAAGTGGGTTGTAGGAGGAGGACGAGGAGGAGGAGAGGCAGAGAGGGGGGGAGGAGGAGGAGGGGGGGCGCTAGCAAAGGATGAAGAGGGGGTAGGAATCGGCGAGGAGGAGGATGAGGGGGATTAGGAGGGGGAGGGGGTGGATCACAGGAGGAGGAGAGGCGGAGGGGGTAGGGAGGAGGAGAGGCGGAGGGGGTAGGGAGGAGGAGGAGGAGGAGAGGCGGTGGGTTGCAAGAGGAGGACGACGAGGAGAGGTGGAGCATTCGCAGAGGAGGGACTGACCTGAGGTGGAGGAGGACGGCGATGAGAGGCAACGAGGAGGAGGGGCTCGTGAGGGTTTAGGTCAGGGCGAGGAAAATGAATAATGATGGGAGGAGGCTCTGCACACAGGTAGATCAACCTATATTTGCCGTTAGTTTAATTAAAAAGTGACGAAATAGGTCGCTTCAAAAAATTTTCGCCACGCGTCCAAATGCCCCACCTCTTTAACAAAATACATTTGCTGTCGCTTAAATCAATAAACGATGGTAAATACACATATTCACCTCCATCGCTCTTCTTTGTTAGCAACAAGGGGAGGGGTAAGTTCACCACACTCCTTCACCGTCACTTTTGTTATGCCGTCGTCTTTTCAAATGATGGTAAAGAACTAACGGTAAATCCTATTTTTGTAGTAGTGACTAATGAAACATTAAGAATACTTTTTAATTTGAAAGGAATATGTCACTTTGAGCTTGACTAGAATGAACACCCAGAATATGTTCAAGATGAATTATTTTGAATAATTATAATATTCAAAATAATGACTTCAACATATGTACCACTACACCGTAATATATTGCAGGCGAGATCTCCATATTAACAATATGGGAAAAAAATTCTCAAAAGATGTCATATATTAATTATGTTGAAGAAGATTGTTCAACTTATTTCTAACATCTTATTAAGAATTGCAATTGTTTGTATGGTAATAAATGATTGGATTGTCGAAAAATGAAGAATGGTAGTTAATGTTGAAGGTTGAAAGGCCCACCATGTGGCATTTACTCCAACCAAAGAGATATGGTTTAGATATTTGTGGGTGGTCCAGTTTTGACACCTTATAAAAAGGCTTGTAGGGCCAGAGGATATGTGTGATGGTCCAGGCTAAGGTTACGTCCATAACGTAGGTAGTAGGTGCAACCTTTACAAACCCCATGTTCAAAAAACAAATAAAATATGGTTGGAATAGATGAGACTTCATGTTGAAAATATCTGAGCATGTATCTTGGATTTAGGGCTATGGAAATTAGTAGGCAGCAAGAAATCTCCAACAGTAAGCTACTCTATTAATATAATACTTGCATGTCGTTTATAAAGTGGTAAATGAGTCATTTCCTGATAAAATACACATGTAGCTTCTTGATGTTCATCAAATGTAGTCACCAAATGATTAGACTCCTATGCTTGTTATAATTAGGGATGGACAAGAATTAATTGTATTATGAAAGTTACTCAATTGGACTAAACCACGTTTTTTATTCAAATGGATCGGATCGGATTTGGGATCAAAATCCATGAATTTTCTACATTGTTTTTTGAGGTAAAGTTGTATCACTTGGATCTGAGTTTGGGATCCAAACACATGAGACCTATTCATTTCTCCTCCTTCAGCCACTCATCTAATATTTCAATCCTTCTACACTCTCTTTGCTCACTCTTCAATCTCTACCCAAATGCATACCTTCTCCAATGTAGAATTTTTTCTTAACAAGTACTCTTGCGGCAACGCTCAATCCTTAGAATTAGCTCATTTTAAAAGAAGGATTTGAAATCTTCATTTTCTAGATGTAATATTCCATCTTTTAATGTACAATAAGATGTTTGGTAAGTAGATGATCTAGACACACTTTCTCTAGCCTAATGTGTATTGTTCCTTCCACCTCCACCAAGTCACAATGAATACAATAACAAGAACTAAGCTGTAACAGTAATAAGAGAAAATGTTTAAAGTCTAAAATGTATGATATTCTTAAACTTTCTAGGCATCATTTGTTTAGATATATGAGATTAGCTTATCATTTTGAATAGATATAATGGCTCATTCTCATTATCACTTCCCCTCCTTTTCTTCTCCACTCCTACTTTTACATCTTCTCTTCACCTACTCTCCAAAGGGAGTAATGCAGTGAAACCATCCCTAATAGAGTACTTAAGGATTAGTCCCATGATTATCAAGATACCTCAAAGAAATCGTGTATGCAGTGATGATTTAATGATTGCTTGATCGTGTACTTGGGTATTGATGAGGGTGGAAAAATCTCTTATGAGCTGGACCAAATTAAAGAGGCCTACAACAACCTATAAGCCTAAAAACTTATCCCCAAACCTAAGGAGATCTTTACCTAGCTAAGCAGGCGAATGGACCACGTCATCTAATCAAGCCAGTAGATAATAGCCCAATTGATCATCACTACACAGGCGGATCACCATCTGGCTATAATTAAGCGCCTCACAAGTCTGACTCACTATTACCTGGATTACTTGGCTATCTTAAACATAGGTGAACTAAACCAAACTCGACTAGCTAGGTGAACTGCCACCCCGATAGTCCTCACCTAACAATTCTGGCAAATAGAGTGAAAGAGGTGGTTGATGTGCAATAGATTGACATTAGAAACTGGTTTGATGACAACGTCATAATCTTCTTCGATCAAAGCAAAGTTAATAGAAGGTGCATGACATATGTGGAATAACGTGCATAGAAAAGTCCATTTCGAAATATCACATTCGACAGTAATGAAATTTTGAATTAATTAGCGAAAATCTCAGGATGTAATCATCTAACCCCTTTTAAAAAGAGTACTAGAGAGGATTTGAGTGCACTAAAAAAAAAGCAATATTGTAGTCTCTCTCTCACACAAAAAAACTTAGTGGACAACTTAAAGGATTTGATTCCCTCCACAGGGGTACATTCTTCGAGGTAAAACTAGGATACCAATCTCTTGCGTGCTTGTGTAATTTTGATTGTATTTGTTCAAACTCCCCATCTATTCAGTACCAGATAGAACTTGTCTCTGAGTCTTTGATTAGATATTCACCTCATAATTTTAACAGTGTTCTTGAGAGAGGTCTAAAATCCTCTAACTGTCATGAAGATTTAGTTAGACCAAATCTTGTCATAAGGTTGATTGGATACGACTGAAAAAGTATATCCCAATCCATGAAAGTTGGATTCGATCGAGAATTTGACCAAATCCAATCCTCTATCCAATTTCCAATTTAAAGATGCAGCCATTTATCAAGCACCAAGGCATTATTTGTTTAGCAGATTGCTTTAGTGGGATAGAATTTTATAGGAGTGGGATTGTGTTGTAATCCAGGGATTGCAAGATTCTGGTGTTTGTTTTTGATAGGTGGCAATCTCAAGGATTAAAATGAGTAATCCCATATTTGACATAGTTGGAGTGTTTGCCATCTTTGGAGATTATACCGGTGGATTCTCATATTCTGCATGTGGATTCTTAGTCTCCATGAGAATACACTAGTGGTTTAGATTTTAAAATTAGAGAACCATACCTCTTACAGATATACTGGTGTTGCATGTCTATATCTATAGAAACAACCTAAGCAGTGTTTATGTTGCAATTGAACCCAACCTAAAGTAGGAACCACGATCACCATAGGCTACTAGAAAAATATCGATAAGTGTTTTTGCTGCAATTGACAGCAATGCAGTTTCTCTTATTGCTTGTTGCAAGTATATGACACTATTTTTTTTAATTTGGGGAAAATAGGGGCAACGTTGTTGCCTCCAGATATATAGGATGGCGATGCCATGCATCGTTGGTGGTGATGTTACTACTGCTGTTTGTGGCAATCATGGTGAGGCTACTGCTTTTCCGTGAGATCTCCAAATCTTGCCTCCATCAAGATCCCAACCCTACCCTCATGACACCCAACCTCACGGGATTAGGCTCAGGATGAAGGCATCCCACCCCCCGCCACAGAATCAAATTATCAGGTTAACGGCCTTTAACCTGGTATTACCCCATCCTCGATCAACTCTCCTAAATAAAAGGTAGATGTCCCAAACCCACAAAACAAATACTACTGATGGAAACACCATCATCCTTCATAACTGATGTAAACACATTTACACTACTTAAGATGTCTATTTATGCATGTTCTTAAGCAGAGGATTGCATTTCATGATATAAATATTGCATAACATGCATCATCTTACATTTAGAGTTATTTGAATAAAATGGAGGTTAATTGTCTCCTCTTATGTGCTTGGACAGGGCAAACATTTTATCAGGGCCTCGGATCGAAAATCCAACCGTATGGATGTGATCAAGGCGGCGATTGGAGTTCAACGACTACAAGATTGCCCTAATCAGGCATCCGTAGCATCAGATAGTGATCGGGGAACCATAGAAGATCAAGGGCCAGGATGGTGTAAATCCACACTTCAATTGACAAATCAGACCACACGGATGAATTCGGATCGACGATCACAACCTAACGACGCAAAAATCGAGTCAATCCGACATCCGTAGCACCATCTACAACATCCAAAAGATGGACGGCCAAGATGGCACCACGTGGCACCATCTCAACTGCCCAAACAGCTGCATGCAATCACTGAAGCCTCCGTGTCTACCCTCTCTCCACCATTGGATCTCGATCCAATGGCTGTGAATGGTTGCACCACAATTTGCCTGCTCGACCATCCGTGCCCTGTAGCGCAACGGTCGAAGGCGCTATCACGTTCACAAGCTGCAGGTTCGAGTCGCAGCGAAGGGGAGAATGGTGTGGGCGAGCGAGCGTGGGCGTGCGTTGGATCGTCATCGGACGGCTCAGATCTCCCAATAGTGGCCACGCGCTATTTCACCCGAGGCGAGGACGTGCCATCGTACGCATTGAGGTGGGCTCACAGCAGCGGGTGAAGGTGCATCCTAAGCCGTCCGATCTCGCGATCGGACGGCTGATGTTTGATGAACGTGGGTGGACATTGAGTGCGGGCAGCTAAGGAGGCGTGCGTGGGGAGTGCCCACTACACCCACGTTGGGGCTTTAGCGACGGTTTTATCCGTCACTAAAGGCCCCTCATTTAATGTTTTAAAGATGTAATGACCAATTTGCCTCCACTCCTTGCAACTATAAAAGGAGACCCCCTCCATACGAACTTCTCATCCCTTCCTTCTCTTCTCTACCTCTCCAAAGCTCAAGAGAAGCTTGTCCCACACCCGGGATGCTCCTCGCGAGATAAAGTCTAAATTTTTGTCCCCCTTCGGAAGTGGATCCCGCGACGACGACGGCATGCTGCTCCATTCCCGTTCTTCTGCTTCGTCCTCCTTCGTCCTGCTCCGTCCTCCTTCGTCCAGGCGTCGTCTCGTCCGGCTCATCCTCCAAGCAATCGTCAAGGAGGATAACTTCTCTCCCATTCTTCTTTACAGCTTTTCTAGTGTAGAATTTTCCTGCTTTATAGTGTAGCTGATTTCCAGCTTTCTAGTGTAACTTTTATTTGGTTTGATTGTATAAACAGTTTGAAATATTGAATGCATGTTCTCTTTCGCTCTCTCTCTCTTTCTCTCTTTCTCTTCCTTTTAGTCTGATAACTTCATTGTAATTATATCATCTCGCTTTTCAAAAATTCTAAAAAATATATAATTGTGAATATAGATCGACGTAGCCTCCCTGTGTTCGACCTGGAATTCAAATTTCGGTATAAATTTTATTTGTTAAACATGAATTCTTCGCTTTCAAGCTGCAACGACAGGTTTTCCAAAACCAAACACGTTAGTGTAGCAATTTGTATATTCAACATTTTGGCACCGTTGTCGGGGAGGCAACGATTTCCGATCTTTTCTTCGCATTTCTTACACTTTATTATTTTCTAACTTGCTTTCTCTTGTGTCTATTGTTTTGTAGAGACCTCCATCAAGGAATCAACAAGTGGTAGACTAGAGTAAAGTGTAGTTGAAAACAACTGTAAGTGCTCCCCATTTTTCCCCCCTCCATAGATTTCATTCACCACATTAAATCCAAATTCCAATTAACCTAGGTGTTTGCATAAATCCTAGGAATAGTTTGGTTGTTTGGATTTCCACTCACATTCATTCCACCCTCATTCATAAAAAAATAACAAAAAGATAATCTTGTGGGGTAATTTTCAACAAACACACAACACACACCCACATTCAAGGCAATTAATCAACTTGATTTGTTTCTACTCAACCGGGTTCTAATCTGTGGAACCGGTACACACAAAGCAACACATAACAGAGTAGAAATCATTCTAGGTTAACCATCTTTGAGTGCCTAACTTAGTGGTGCAATTGTGGCCAATTATTTCAGTTGTTTGGGCCGCACCACTCTATTTAAAACCAACTCATCAAGTAGCTCCTCCTTAGGGTTTTCAATCTAGGTCTATTCCAGGCACTCCACTTTCTTTCTGATTTTAAAGGAAAATAATCTTCACTCGTGTTTTACAACTTGGTTTGCCTAGAAACTTGATTGCAATCCACCTAATTTGAAACCCTAAAAGCTACTTAAGCAAGATTTGAACATTAAAATTCACGCATTATAAATAATCTTGCTTGAAAACCCTGGTTGTGCACGCACTTACACAAATCTCAATCAATCATTAAGGGCACAACCCATTGTAAGGGCCCATCACATTCCATAAGCACCACAATCCCAGGACTTAATAAAATTAAGTAGACGTTGGTCTTAAGTTTTGATTCGCTCTTCAGGGCCTAGTCTGAGATTATTTTTTATTAACCTACTTGTACTAATTAATCTGATGTCTAGCTAGGGAAGTAGCGTCAAACGACCACGACTGGGGGGTACACTAGGAACCGGAGGCGAAAGCCGAAGGAAGAACCTTCTCCCCAGTCCCTCCTTCTAACTGGTTGGATTAAACAGACGCAAGTAGAGTAAATCATTTACAGTCTTAAGGCGGGTTTTGGGAGTCAGTAAATCCTTAGGCTACCCCACTTAAGGACAACCTTGTTTTGTTGAGCTGCAGGGTCCCTATCCCCAGTCCTTCCGACCTTCTCCTAGTTTATGCTGGGAAGACGATCATTGAATCCCCGATTGGAAGGACCATTAGAACATTCTAGGAGGCGCAAGTTGGATTTTGGTCAATTTGATCCCATGGCCGAACAACAGCCTCCTCTGCTTGGAAATCCACAGGAAGAATTTCGAAGGCAGCTGGAACAAATGCAGAGAATGCAGGGCGCTCAGCCCTTGAAGGATTTTTATGATCCTTCAAATTATGGGGAACATCCCGATGTCCAGATTCCAGCCGGTGACATAGAAATCAAGTCCCAGGTGTTAAGCATGATTAAACATTATCATGGGCTTGGCTCCGAAGATCCGTTTCAGCACTTGGAGGACTTGACCACTTTGGTCTAGACTACCAAGGCTCGAAATGTAAACGAGGAGCAAATGATCATGAGGCTCTTCCCCCACTCTCTTAGGGATAAGGCTGCGCATTGATATAGGACAATAGGAAGACCAATTACAACTTAGAATGAGTTGAAATCGGCCTTTCTGAAGAAATTCTTCCCAGTCGGTCGTACCAATGCTTTGAGACGGGCAATCACTACCTTTACCCAGTGGCCGGGGGAGTAGTTTCATGTGGCCTAGGAGTGATTCCAAGACTTATTGTGGAGGTGTCCACACCACGAGGTGCCGAAATGGCAACTCGTGTAGATCTTCTATCATGGGTTGACTGAGCAACTCAGAAATCATGTGGATGCTTCTTGTGGAGGCAATTTCCTCAATAAAGATGCAGATAGTGCACATGATTTATTTGAGGAAATGAGTGAGAATTCAATTAATCATGCCTCCATGGATACTTTTAACTGGTCCCAGCAACCCAGATCAAATGTCAATGAAGTCCATGACTCTCATTCATTTGATATGGAATTGATTTGTAATAAACTTGATAAGGTGGACTTGGTTGCTAAAAGAATGGAAGAGTGGATGGCTGGCAATTCCATGAACAACTCTCGATCCACTCAATCCCAAAATTCGGGATTCCATTCCTCACGAGCTCCTTCTGGACGAGAGTTCGTGAATCAACTCGATGCGGCTCAACTTGTGAGTCAGCATTTTTCAGAGCCCCATGGGTTCCAAACTGGGGCCTTTGATCCCTATTTTTTTGATCCTTCCCTTTCTTTCTCTCCATCCTCACCCTATGAGGATGTCTGTGCTGTACAAGAGAATGTTAGATCCAACCCTTACTCGAATGCCTATAATCCAGGTTGGAGAAACCACCCTAACTTCTCTTGGAAAAATCTAGGGCAACAGACCCAATTCCAACCCGGCAACTATGCTCCGCAATGACCAATGGGTCAAGGTCAAGTATATACTCAGTTGCCTCCGAATCAGGTCAATCAGCTAGCTTGGAATGCCTGTCAACTCGTAGGGCAGGCTGATTTGAACCGTCAAATGGTAGAGATGCAAGGATCTATACTCTAGCTCATGTAGCAAATGAAAAACTCGCTGAACAACTTGCAATCCGGGCTCATTGCTAACTCTCGTCAACTCGGATCTCTACCATCCCAACCCGTACCCAACCCACGAAACATTATGAATTCAGGCAATCAAGCCCAAGGGTACGGAAATCAGAGGGACCTGCACGCACATGCTCAGGTGGTTGAGTGGGGTTCCTCGTCTTCTTCTTCTGCAAATCAACAATTCATGGTCAATCAAGCCCCTCCAATCTTTCCTAACCCTCCCCAAGACCCAAATACTTACGCATCTACAAATTCTGTCACTTTGAGGAGTGGTAAGAAGACTCAGGACCCACAACCACACTATTCTGATCTTTTGAATCCTGAAGAACCTAAGGAGAGAGAGGAGAATTATAGAGGAGAAATCAAGGCTCAGGAACCTGATTCCAAAGATCTGACTCATGTTCCTTTTCCTGAAGCCTTAACTAAATCAAAGAAGAAGTCTGTTGATAGCAATGATGAGCTTCTGAATCTATTTAAGAATGTTGAGATCAATATCCCTCTCCTTGATGCTATCAAGCACATACCGGCTTACGCAAGATTTTTAAAGGAATTATGTACACAAAAGTGTAAGTTGAGAGAATCTGTTCCAAGGAAGGTAGTACTCTCCGAGTAGGCTAGTTCTGTTATCCTGCACTATCTCCCTCAGAAAAAGAGAGATCCTGGTGCTCCATTGATTTCTTGCGTTATCAGAGATTACACATTTGATAGAGCACTTTTGGATCTCGGTGCATCCATCAACCTAATTCCAACTTCTCTCTACGAGAAGTTTGGGTTAGGTGAACTTCGGCCAACTTCAGTAACGCTACAGTTAATGGACTATTTGGTCACAAACCCGCGAGGCATTATTGAAGATGTTATAGTTAAGGTGAAGGATTTCTATTTTCCTGTAGATTTCCTTGTCCTTGACATGGATGTACCTGATAATCTGAGGAACACGCCCATCATTCTGGGGCATCCGTTCCTGGCTACCGCAAAGGCCAACATTAATTGTGAAAGCGATAGCATGGAAATCGCCTTTGGGGACCAACGAATGAAATTGGATATTTTTAAGGCGATCAACAAATTTGAGGATTGTGGATTTATTGAGGAACTTGATGAGGATAATGATAATATTGAAACTTATTTGACAGTTTCTTCAATTGAAAGTTTCTCTTTGGATGATAAATTTGACCCGCAACCCTCTATGGCTGACCTGACATCTTCGGAAGAGGTTATTGATTTTGTTCACCGACAACCTCTTCCTCTTGTTGAATATTCAGCATCTACCCTACCATCAATCATCAACCCACCCCAGCTTGAATTGAAACCATTGCCCAAGAATTTGAAATATCAATTTTTAGGACCTCAGAATACGCTCCCTGTGATTATCAGTGCTAAATTGACAAAGGAGCAAGAGATTAAATTGATCAAGGTCCTAAAGGAACATAAGGAGGCAATTGGTTGGACCATTCATGACCTCAGGGGGATCGAGCCATATTCTATAATCATAGAATATTTTTGGAAGATGGATCCCACCCTTCTCACCAGATGCAGAGGAGATTGAATCCAAATATGCGAGAAGTGGTCAAAAAGGAAATCATCAAGTGGCTCGATGCAGGAATTATTTATCCAATCTCTGATAGTCCCTGGGTAAGTCCCATTCAGATTGTTCCAAAGAAAGCTGGGATTACTGTTGCGACTAATGAGAGAGGAGAATCTGTCACAACTCATTCAGCTTCCTCTTGGAGGGTTTGTATTGATTATAGGAAGCTGAACACAGCCACTAAAAAGGATCATTTTCCCTTGCCCTTCATCGATCAAATCTTGGAAAAATTAGCCGGGCAGAAGTACTTCTGTTTTCTTGATGGCTACTCGGGATACAACCAAGTTCCTATCCATCCCGAGGATCAGGAAAAAACTACTTTCACCTGTCCCTATGGAACCTTTGCTTTTTGTAGGATGCCTTTCAGGTTATGCAATGCACCTGTGACTTTTCAAAGATGTATGCTAGCCATATTTTCTGACATGGTGGGAGAGTTTATGGAAGTCTTCATGGATGATTTCTCTGTTTTCGGAGAATCATTTGACTCTTGTTTGGCTAATTTGGAAATGATTCTTAGGCGATGTATCAAGACACGACTGGTCCTTAGCTGGGAAAAGAGTCATTTCATGACCCAAGAGGGCATCGTTTTGGGTCATCTAATCTCTGAACGGGGAATTGAAGTGGACAAAGCTAAGGTTGATGCTATCGCTAAACTTCCTCCTCCCACATCTGTTAAACAAATCAGATCATTTCTTGGCCATGTGGGATTTTATCGAAGATTCATCAAGGATTTCTCGAAGGTTGCTCATCCTTTAAGCAATCTTCTTGCCAAAGAAACACCGTTTGTTTTTGACGAATCATGCCGAAAGGCATTTGATTTCCTAAAAATGGCAGTCACCTGTGATCCAATTTTGCAACCACCAATTTGGACTGCCCCTTTTGAGATCATGACTGACGCTTCTGATTATGCGATCGGGGCTGTCCTAGGTCAGAAAATTGATCGAAAGCCCTCTGTCATCTACTACGCTAGTAAAACTCTGGATGAAGCCCAGAGGAATTACACTGTTTCTGAAAAGGAATTACTAGCTGTAGTATTTGCTTTGGAAAAATTCATGGCTTATCTCTTAGGGTCTCATGTTATCGTTTATACCGACCACTCAGCCTTGAGACATCTCTTGGCTAAAAAGGATGCTAAACCCCAGCTTATTCGTTGGATTCTTCTTCAAGAATTTATTCTTGAAATCAAGGATAAAATCAGGGTACAAAATGTGGTAGTGGATCATTTGCCGAGACTCTTAGGTGATTCTTCTTGTCCGGACGAAACTATTCTTATAGTTTTAGGTGTCCACACCCCATGGTTTGCTGACATTGTTAACTATTTGGCCGTTGGTCAAATCCCCCAAGATTGGACCAAGCAACAACGGGATAGACTCAAATCTGAGACCAAATACTACTTCAGGGAGGACCCTGAACTGTATCGCATCGGCTCTGATCAGATTATTCGCCGATGTATTCTGGAGAATGAATTCAACAGTATACTCGAGTTCTGCCATGCATCTAGGTGTGGTGGACATTTCTCCGGGAAAAAGATGGCTACAAAAATCTTGCAATCTGGCTTCTATTGGCCGTCTTTATTCAAGGATGCCCAGGATTTCTCAAGGTCATGTTCTCGATGTCAGGCACTCGGGAGCATAACTAAGAGAGACATGATGCCCTTAAACCCTATTCTTCCTGTCGAAATTTTCGATGTTTGGGGCATCGATTTCATGGGACCCTTTATCCCTTCATTTGGACATCAGTACATTCTTGTTGCTGTTGATTATGTGTCCAAATGGATTGAGGTGATTCCCACCCGAACCAATGACCACAAGGTGGTCATCAATTTTGTCAAGAAAAATATCTTCAGTAGGTTCAGGATTCCGAGGGCTATCATCAGTGATGGTGGCACTCATTTTACTAATGCCCAATTCCAGAATTTATTGGCCAAATACGGGGTTAATCACCGAACTTCCACACCTTACCATCCCCAGATGAATGGACAAGCCGAGATCTCCAATCGGGAGATCAAGAACATTATGCAAAAAACAGTTAGGCCTGATCGCAAGGATTGGACTCAAAAGCTTGAGGACACTCTTTGGGACTACCGTACGGCATATAAAATGCCCATCGGCATGTCTCCATTCCGTTTGGTGTATGGAAAGGCATGCCATCTACCCGTAGAGATTGAACACAGGGCATTCTGGGTAATCAAACAATGCAATTTAGATCTAAATCTAGCTGGGAAGACCAGGAAACTCCAACTATCTGAGTTGGAGGAGCTTAGAAATGATGCTTATGAGAATGCCAAGATCTACAAGGCTCGGACCAAAGCTTTACATGATCAATTGATTTCCCGCAAGAGCTTTGAGCCAAACCAGAAGGTCTGGTTATTCGATTCTAAACTTAAGCTCTTTCCTGGCAAACTTAGATCTAAATGGAATGACCCATTCATAATTGATCAGATTTTTCCAAATGGTGCCGTTCAAATTTTTGACCCAAAAACGGGTAACACCTTTAAAGTCAATGGTCAACATCTGAAGCCTATTGTTGACCGTGTTCTTCCAGAACCCATCTTAGACTCTGTTGCTCTAGCCATTCTGTGACTTCTTTGGCTGGACTTCACCTAGCTGAAGGCATTAAATTCAGTAGTTGTACATATGACACAAGGATGATATGAGCTTCATATTCAGGTGACATCTTTCATATTCTACCCTTTCTTTCATGTCTCTTTTCAATGAGGACATTGCATCAGCTAGGCATGGGGGGGTAGATTTATTTTTAATTATTTGGTCAGCTTTGTGAAATTCATGTAAATTGTTTATAAAAAAAAATAAAGAAAAAAAAATCAAAATTAGGAAGGATTAGTTGGACATTAGGACTTTTCAATCCTAAGAAATTTTACATTAGGATTTGAACACAAAGACCCTTCAGGTCTTTAGACTTAATTAGCCCGTGTATCCACTAAAATGTGAATTTGTCTTTCAAGTCCTCACCATCTTAATTCTATCGTAATTGCAATAAATAAGTTTGGGTGATAAGTACATGACTTATTAACCCACCCTCTGATTTGAGGGAATTTCTGAGTTTTAAGCATCTACACACTTTCTTTGCACTAACTCGTTGTTCGGCGGTTCTAATGGAAATTGGGTAGCTAATGAACCTTCTAGGGTGATATGTCTGGCAAGTTATCGTAGGTAACAGCCCATAGGTAGGTTGTCCAGAGCCCAGTCACTGGACCTTTCTCTTTTTCCTACCCTTAGGTAAATCTCAGACCAGGGAAGCCACCTACTTAAAAATAAAGAAAAGAAAAAAAAATCAAAAAGAAAAGGAGAAAAGAAAAAAAAAGCCACACTTCGCCGCACGAGTGTGGCTGGTAAGTTGTCGGTGGTAATAGCTCATTGACCGGTTGTCTAGAACCCAGCTGAGTAAATGCACTAAAAAAATTTCCAAAACACTTAGGAAGAAGCGGAGAAGTAGAATAAACCGGGGAGATATACATTGGATTCACCCTTGTGTTGACCCCGTAAAAAAATAAAAGTAGAGAGAAAGCTACCGGTTGTAAAGATACACCTTTAGGCAGAATTCTTTTTAGGTCACCTAGAGGCGTAGAAATCCGAAATCTATTTTAATTGTCGGTCAACGAGTCTATCACAATCACAATAAGATGCTTAAAACTTAGGGTTCTCATCAAATCTTGGGTGAGTTGAATGGTCGTAGAAAGCCACTCTTAAACCCTAAAATTTGAAAATCCAAAAAAAAAATTGAAAAGAGTAAAAAGAGAAAAAGAAAATTTTCTTTGAATAAGGCGAGGGTTTGAGGCGGTTTGCATTTTGGCAGATACTCGGGCACTGTTGTGTCTTTGAAAGTTCAGTTCCTAAGTAGACAATTTCTTAATGATTGAAAATAACTCAAGCCCAAATAATCCAACCTAATTCTTTTTTAAATAGCATACAGTTTTTGCTAGGGACTAGCAAAAGATATGCATGGGGGTATGATGTAAACACATTTACACTAGTTAAGATGTCTATTTATGCATGTTCTTAAGCATAGGATTGCATTTCATAATATAAATATTGCATAACATGCATCATCTTGCATTTAAAGTAGTTTGAATAAAATGGAGGTTAATTATCTCCTTTTATTTGCTTGGATAGGGAAAACATTTTATCAGGGCCTCGGATCGAAGATCCAACCGTATGGATGTGATCAGGGCGACGATTGGAGTTCAACGACTCCAAGATCGCCCTAATCGGGCATCCGTAGCATCAGATAGTGATCGGGGAATCCTAGAAGATCAAGGGCCAGGATGGTGTAAATCCTCACTTTAATTGACAAATCAGACCACATGGATGAATTCGGATCGACGATCGCAGCCTAACGACGCAAAAATCGAGTCAATCCGACATCCGTAGCACCATCTACAACATCCAGATGGACGGCCAAGATGGCACCATGTGGTGCCATCTCGGCCACCCAAATGGCCGCATGCAATCACTGAAGCCTCTGTGTCCGCCCTCTCTCCTCCGTTGGATCTCGATCCAACGGCTATGAATGGCCGCACCACAATTCGCCCGCTCGACCATCCTTGCCCCGTAGCGCAACGGTCGAAGGCGCTATCACATTCACAAGTCGCGGATTCGAGCTACAGCGAAGGGGAGAAGGGCGCAGGTGAGCGAGCGTAGGCGTGCGTTGGATCGTCATCGGGCAGCTCAGATCTCCCAATAGCGGCCATGCACTATTTCACACGAGGCGAGGACGCGCCATCGTACGCATTGAGGCGGGCGCACAGCAGCTGGCGAAGGTGCATCCTAAGCCGTCCGATCTCGTGATCGGACGGCTGAGATTTGATGAACGTGGGCGGACGTTGAGCACGGGCAGTTGAGGAGGCGCGCGTGGGGAGCGCCCACTACACCCACGTTGGGGCTTTAGCGACGATTTTATCCATCTCTAAAGACCCCTCATTTAATGTTTTAAAGATATAATGACCAATTTGCCCCCACTCCTTGCAACTATAAAAGGAGACCCCCTCCATACGAAATTCTCATCCCCTTCTTCTCTTCTCTACCTCTCCAAAGCTCAAGAGAAGCTTTTCCTACACTCAGGATGCTCCTCGCGAGATAAAGTCTAAATTTTCGTCCCCCTTTGGAAGTGGATCCCGCGATGACGACGGCGTGCTGCTCCGTTCCCGTTCTTCTGCTTCGTCCTCCTTCGTCCTACTCTGTCCTCCTTCGTCCAGGCGTCGTCCTCCAAGCAATCGTCGAGGAGGATAACTTCTCTCTCCCATTCTTCTTTACAGCTTTTCTAGTGTAGAATTTTCCTGCTTTATAATGTAGCTGATTTCCTGCTTTCTAGTGAAACTTTTATTTGGTTTTATTGTATAAACAGTTTGAAATATTGAATGCATGTTCTCTTTCTCTCTCTCTCTTTCTCTCTTTCTCTCTTTCTCTCTCTCTCTCTTTCTCTCTTTCTCTTCCTTTTAGTCTGATAGCTTCATTGTAATTATATCATCTCGCTTTTCAAAAATTCTAAAAAATATATAATTGCGAATATAGATCGATGTAGCCTCCCTGTGTTCGACCCAGAATTCAAATTTCGTTATAAATTTTATTTGTTGAACATGAATTCTTCGCTTTCAAGCTGCAACGACAGGTTTTCCAAAACCAAACACGTTAGTGTAGCAATTCGTACGTTCAACAATAACTAGTTAAATTTGACTAGGTTCTAAGGTTAAATTCACTTTATTAACAAACAAAAGGGTGTAACTTGATGACATGAAGAATTGGGAGGAATGACATTGAAATCAATTAATTCTGCTACTTTAACAGATTAATACAAATGCAGATTAACTAAAGGGTAAACTACACTAAATTGAAGGTCATGTGAGCTCAAATTCTGAATAAGTAGGCTTGCATTAACTGATTAAGGGTTTCTATTTAGATTGAAGGCTAAATCTCAAATAAAAAAACCTATTTCAACCTCACTTAAATTAATAGGGTTTGAACGAAAATAAATGTAATCCAAGTCTTCTAAAAATCATTGAACAGTATTCCATAAGGTTTGGATTAATCAATTTTACAATCGCAACCCATTTTGACCTCAAATAGGGACCTAGGCGGGTTTTTGATACATGTTGGGTCTAAATGCAAATTGATCATGAAAACATCATCAAAACCTAAAATTGAAGTCACCATTAACTTTCTCATGTCAAAATTAGGTTACCATAAAAAGTTGGGCTCATGCCGACTTCATCTTGGCCAAGTTTGCAGTTTGGCCCTTAAAAATCCATTTGCATGCATACGGCCCCCTAAATTCTTCATCTTCTTCACCTTTTGGTCCCTGCAGCAGCAACATCTTCTCTTTGGCTATGACTTCGGCCATGGATTGCGATCAATTCACGTGGCGGAATCTCGCCAAAATTGGCAGGATGATACACCTATCATTCCTCCACATCCTCGCACTTTTTCTAGCTCATTTCACCAACTAGGGAAGCCACGATCCTCGACCGAAGTTTTCGTTGGAGCACGTTTCTATCATGACATCTCGGCACTGATTGGGATGCAATCTTGCCTCCATCACCGCGGCCGAGATCCTTTAAAACAAGGACATTCCCTTGTGACTGGATTCGTGCAAAAATTTGGTCTGAATACCACCCTTTCCTCTCCTCTTGTCACGCCATTATCATGCACCTTGGAGCTTCTTCGTCCATCTTCCTCGCCGCATCTCCCCACCAACCAAGGCCGAGGCCCTCTTCCTCTTTCTCTCGCCGTCCGCCTTGCCAAAGGATGCAATTCCTATCTCTGTCGTCGCTCCAAACTCCCTCGCTAGATTTCTCCTCCCGCAAGTCCGGCTAGCCACGCCAGCCTCCTCACCACATCCTCGCCACATAGGTATCTCTTTTCCTGCACCTCACCCTCTAGATCATTCTACACTATTTCCTTGTAGGAAATGACCAACGTAGTGTAGGTTCCCTACTAGGAGGGGTGACGTAATAAAATGCGAAAATAAATATAAACGATATCACAGAATAGACAACCACACAAAGTACACAAAGATTTTTAGGTGGAAACCCAAATCGGGTGAAAACCACCACCTAACCCTCTCGAGTTAGGATTTTCCGATCAACCTAGTTGATCAAATCCACTAACCGAATCACTTTAAAATGAGGGTGATTCAACCTCAGTACAACCACGCTACAAGTACGAGGGTAGCGTTCTTCAACCCCTTCTCTCCACGAGAAGGATTTTGTCCCACGAAGGAGACGGGAATTCGCAAAGCGAATACCCAACCAAATAACAAAGATAAAAGAAACAACAAGTCCTATAGAGCCAACAAAGTAATTATAAACCTAGCTTCTATAGGAATTAGGAAACTCCCCTTTGCAAGGAGTGCGTCGAGTTGATGACGCGGTACGTGTGCCATGCGACGGCGCAACGTCGCTCTCGTAAACAACGGCGGGAGAGCGGGTGCGCGAAGCTTGATGCTCTCTAGAGAATGGAACTAGAGCTTGGAGAGCAAGGGCTTCTCTTGGACACAAAAGAGTGGAACTAAGTTGCTTAGGTGTGTCTCTTGTTTCTCTTAGTATATATCTTGTGTCTCTAAGTGTGTATTTGTGTTGCAAAGGTTCCCCTCTATTTATAGAGGCCTTAGGAAGGCTTTGGAAGGCTTAGGAAGGGTTCTATAGCCGTTGGGTGCAAAGCCCAAGAGAATCAGGCCGAAATCAGGACAATGATTACATTTGACAGGGTGATCAGACGTCTAATTATGGCATCAGGCGTCTGGAAGGCCACTTTAAGACGTCTGATTTCAAGGTCAGATGTCTGATTCTATGCGGGTTTCCTCCTGACTTGAATCAGATCTAAACAGGGTTTTTGTTCAACTTGATCAGACGACATACAGGACGTCTGGCACTATGCCAGGACGTCTGGAAACCAACTTTTCCTACGGAATGGATTTTCCAAACGTTGCAACAGCTAGAAAATCTCTGAGAAGAGATTTTGGGTCAGCCGAGGCAAAACGGTCATTTATCAGACGTCTGGAAAGGCCTAAGGACGTCTGATAAGGCTCTAACGGTCATAACCTTGAGTGCCTGCTAAGCTAGCCAATGGTCCACTATCTGGACGTCTGGCAAGTCCATCAGACGTCTCCTAAGACGTCTGGTATTAGGTATGGACGTCTGATTTCATCAGACAGAACTAGCTATGTCCAGCCTAACAGATATCAGACGTCTGAAACAACAGTCAGACGTCTTAAAATACTTTATCAGACGTCTGATTTGTGAATTAGACGTCTGGAAGTGCTGTTTGAACCCTATATTGGTTTTTCTAAGTGTTCTTCAGAAAACCTAAGTATCCTAGGGTTGTGCAGGTGTTCCTAGGACTACTGTTAGGGTACTTTGAGGCTCTTTAACATGAATTATCTAAGGAAAAATAAAAAGAGCAAGAAAATAAAGACAAGAGATACAAGAAAGGATTAAAAAGAATCTATCATATTCTTCTTGTCTTCTATCTTCAATCTGTCGCTCCACGCGAACCTCCTCTGTTCTTCATTAAGCTCCTCCAATCCATCCTGGATGCGAGCTCGAGTTCCGTCTAAACACGTCCACATTTGCAATTGACCTGAAATCTAGGACTCAAATTGCAAATGTTAAATAACACGTGTTTTGTTATCATCAAAACAAATGATCGTGGTGCTCTAGCACCAACAATCTCCCCCTTTTTGATGATGACAAAATCATAAATAATAATGCAGAAAATTCTCCCCCTTTTTGACATTATCAAAAAGGTTTAATTGATTTTACATTTCCTATAACTCCCCCTTAAGAAATGCTCTTCTATAAATTTCTTTTGACAAAGGTAATGTCCTCCCCCTTTTTGTAACAATGAGATAGTTATTATTTTTCTCCCCCTTACTAAAGGAAATTTAGCTACCTTATATCTCCCCCTTAAAAATTGACAATTAGCTCATAAATTTTAACTCCCCCTATCTAAATGCTTATGATAAAAAGATAGGGTAAAGGATTTTTACCTCACCTACCATGGCCAATAAAATGGCCCGAATGGTGGTGGTGGATGCCACATCGGATGGGGCTCCCATCCGTAGCTTGGAGGCCTGGGCATTGGCGCCGGTCTCCAATCTGGTGGTCGACGTGCGGCGGGTCCGTCGTTCGTTCGCCGTCTCGTCGGTCTTCTTGTTCTCCTCCTTGGTCTACTCCTTGGTTATCCCAACTCGAGTTGACCAGCCTTTAGTTTGTAGGTCCAGTCCTTTGTGTTGTAGTTATCCCTGAACCCTACAAAACAAGATTCCAAATTTTTCTTCAGTATCCAAGTGAGCTTGGATCTGGATCTGTTAGCGGGCCTCCTTGATGGAGATCCTTTCTCAACCTCAGGGCTATAAAAATTATCTACTTTATTGATTAATTTGTTGGAGTTTTCCCTAAGACATGCAATTTCTTTTTCTATAATATCCATCTTAGTCTTTAAATCAAAAATTTCTATTTTTAGACTAACATTTTCCTCAATCAATTTATTATTTTCATTGATGAGGTTATTATTTTCTAATAACAGGTTATTATCCTTAGGACTAGTTTCTATGTCCTTGAGTTGTTTTTCTAACCTATCATTTTCATTTCTAAGAAAACTAAGATTCTTTTTAATGCTATTATTTTCTCTTTTTAGTGATTTACTAACTTCAAAAAGTTCATTAAAAGCTTCTTGTAGATTGAGATTTACCTCGTTGTCGGAGTCGCTTCCGCTTTCACTGTCGCTGTTGCTTCCTCTGGCCATGAAACCAAAGCAAGCGGTTTCCTCCTTCTCGTGATCTTCTTTCGAGCTTGTCTCCTCATGAGTGCCTTCCAACCTCCTCCATATCTCGTGGGTGGTGGTGCACTCTTTGATTTTCTCGAACTCCTTCAGACTCAATGCGCAATACAGGGCATTCATTGCCTTTGCATTGAGTGAAAGCTCTCGAATCTGCAGCTGCGAGTAGCCTCCTTGGGGTCGCTTCGGGATCTCGTATGGGGTTTCGCAACATCCCCATAACTCGAATTCAGTGGCTTGGAGCCACGTCTTCATCCTCAACTTCCAATATCCGAAGTCCCTCCCGTCGAAATAGGGTGGTCGGACGGTGGACTGCCCTTCGGAGATTCCGATTGCGGCTATGCTTCCCTCCATGATCTTCTTGCCGGGTGTTACTCTGATCTTGCAAGAACCTGCTCTGATACCAATTGTAGGTTCCCTACTAGGAGGGGTGACGTAATAAAATGCGAAAATAAATATAAACGATATCACAGAATATACAACCACACAAAGTACACAAAGATTTTTAGGTGGAAACCCAAACCGGGTGAAAACCACCACCTAACCCTCTCGAGTTAGGATTTTCCGATCAACCTAGTTGATCAAATCCACTAACCGAATCACTTTAAAACGAGGGTGATTCAACCTCAGTACAACCACGCTACAAGTACGAGGGTAGCGTTCCTCAACCCCTTCTCTCCACGAGAAGGATTTTGTCCCACAAAGGAGACGGGAATTCGCAAAGCGAATACCCAACCAAAAAAACAAAGATAAAATAAACAACAAGTCCTATAGAGCCAAGAAAGAAATTATGAACCTAGCTTCTATAGGAATAAGGAAACTCCCCTTTGCAAGGAGTGCGTCGAGTTGGTGACGCGGTGCGTGAGCCACGCGACGGCGCAACTTCGCTCTCATAAACAACAGCGGGAGAGCGGGTCCGTGAAGCTTGATGCTCTCTAGAGAATGGAACTAGAGCTTGGAGAGCAAGGGCTTCTCTTGGACACAAAAGAGTGGAACTAAGTTGCTTAGGTGTGTCTCTTGTTTCTCTTAGTGTGTATCTTGTGTCTCTAAGTGTGTATTTGTGTTGCAAAGGTTCCCCTCTATTTATAGAGGCCTTAGGAAGGCTTTGGAAGGCTTAGGAAGGGTTCTATAGCCGTTGGGTGCAAAGCCCAAGAGAATCAGGCCGAAATCAGGACAATGATTACATTTGACAGGGTGATCAGACGTCTAATTCTAGCATCAGACGTCTGGAAGGCCACTTTAAGACGTCTGATTTCAAGGTCAGACGTCTGATTCTATGCGGGTTTCCTCCTGACTTGAATCAGATCTAAACAGGGTTTTTGTTCAACTTGATCAGACGACATACAGGACGTCTGGCACTATGCCAGGACGTCTGGAAACCAACTTTTCCTACGGAATGGATTTTC
This sequence comes from Thalassia testudinum, assembly GCA_037157565.1. Classification (NCBI taxonomy): domain Eukaryota; kingdom Viridiplantae; phylum Streptophyta; class Magnoliopsida; order Alismatales; family Hydrocharitaceae; genus Thalassia; species Thalassia testudinum. Next base: position 7,869,537 of record JAZHRO010000058.1, on the reverse strand, counting down.
CAAACGTTGCAACGGCTAGAAAATCTCTGAGAAGAGATTTTGGGTCAGCCGAGGCAAAACGGTCATTTATCAGACGTCTGGAAAGGCCTAAGGACGTCTGATAAGGCTCTAACGGTCATAACTTGAGTGCCTGCTAAGCTAGCCAACGGTCCACTATCTGGACGTCTGGCAAGTCCATCAGACGTCTCCTAAGACGTCTGGTATTAGGTATGGACGTCTGATTTCATCAGACAGAACTAGCTATGTCCAACCTAACAGATATCAGACGTCTGAAACAACAGTCAGACGTCTTAAAATACTTTATCAGACGTCTGATTTGTGAATTAGACGTCTGGAAGTGCTGTTTGAACCCTATATTGGTTTTTCTAAGTGTTCTTCAGAAAACCTAAGTATCCTAGGGTTGTGCAGGTGTTCCTAGGACTACTGTTAGGGTACTTTGAGGCTCTTTAACATGAATTATCTAAGGAAAAATAAAAAGAGAAAGAAAATAAAGACAAGAGATACAAGAAAGGATTAAAACGAATCTATCATATTCTTCTTGTCTTCTATCTTCAATCTGTCGCTCCACGCGAACCTCCTCTGTTCTTCATTAAGCTCCTCCAATCCATCCTGGATGCGAGCTCGAGTTCCGTCTAAACACGTCCACATTTGCAATTGACCTGAAATCTAGGACTCAAATTGCAAATGTTAAATAACACGTGTTTTGTTATCATCAAAACAAATGATCGTGGTGCTCTAGCACCAACACGTAGCTCCCTCCTCGTGGGCATCTTCTTCAAGGTCGGCCACACTCCGATGTCTTCTCCGACGACTTACCCACCTCGCTCCACGCCAGCTCACGCACCGCCGACCACCTTACGAGCTTCGCCTTGACGAGAGGAGCAAAATCCCTCTCCTTATTGAGTCGATTGCTCGCTGAGGCACCTCGCCAGATGCACCCCTCCACCGTTGTCTTCATCGACTTCGGCTGCCCTCCTCCGACCTCGCAACAAATTAACATCGCAATCACCTCCAGCAGGTCTCATCGAAGCTTGATGACACCTTGGTCTCAAGCTTCGACGCGTCCATCGCCGGGACCTCCGCCGCCCTCGAACCCATCCTCTCCGTCAATGGCCCATCCATCGTTGCCTCTGATCACCAATCCAAGGAGACTATCAAGTCGATCGACCTCCAACGACCATCCACAACCATTCCCGACCCCATCCAATGGCTGGAGCTCGCCGTCGATCTCCCTTCGAAGCCTCTCCATTAACGGCCTGTAGAAGAAGAAAGAAGGAGAAGAGAGGTAGGGACCCTATTGAAAGAGAAAATATTCTACAAGAACTAAAGTGCAATTTTGTAGGGACCCAAAAGTGATACTGGGACTAATTTGCAATTTTTGTTGATTGACTCTCATCTTGATTCTAAATAAGTTTTTTCTGCAATTACCTGCTCAAACATTCTTGATAACTGAGTATTTAGTTCTTAATTGCTTTCACACTTGATTGAATTATATTATTAAGCAATAAAGAATTTTTCCCACAAGGAGATTAAGGGGAATTTAAAGAGTTCATATCTTTGCCCCTTACTGTAAGTTTCAATTTTTTTGAGTTTGATTATCATTTTTTCTAATAGAAATCCTTTAAATCAAACTCCTGTGCATAAAACTTGTAAATAGATCCAATAGTGATAAGTGGTGCATCAGCTTGCTCCTTGAGATGACCTCGGAATACTTTTATTTCGAGTTTTATAAATTTTAAGTTTTCATCTCTCTTTAATCAACTATATTACAATGTGTGTTTTATAAGTACGATCGAAGCGACATAACATTTTGGAGTCGTTGCCAGGGAGCAACACAAATTTATCACTATTATTCTTGATTTCTGACATATCTGCCTCGTTGGTTGTTTTGAAAAAACAGAACTGGAGTGCTTGACTTCTAGAGCCTGAGGACAACCACTCCGCGGTAGGTAACACTTAATCCTTTCTTCTTAATCCCCTCCTTCCTCATATTAATAAAACAAAAAGGGGTAAAAGAAAAATAGGACTCAACCTTGTCATATTTTCTTAGAAATTTCATTTATGGCAAGAAATTATAATTTTTGAGCAAGGTTCGACCTAGAAGACACAACCCAATAATTTCTGAGCCTAAAGGGACTAGTTAATTGACCCGTGGACTAGAACATTCTTGATTGAGTCCAATGGGATCACTAAACTTCAAATTGGACTCCACTCTAGAGCCAAATTAGGGTTAACATTTTAAGGGCTATCTAGTACACATTTACAAATTATAAAGGAAAATATCATCCGCATTGTATGCTACCTAAGCCTTGGTTGAACCGATTTACAACTCAAACCCTAAAACATAGGCCCAAAGATCCCTTGAACCCTAAAAGAAGTGACTTAATAACCTATTTGCCAAACCAAAACAAGGTGATTTGGGTGACTCAACCTGGATTGCATCCTAAACATTAAGACAGGTCAGGTGAAGTTGGTTCACTTGGTGAACCAACCAACCTAGAAATTAGGTCACAACTACAATAAAACTCTTAATCAAGTGATAATGCAAATGCACAAATAGGTTTAAAATTTGCTAGACTAAGGACTTAATTCACACATATCCGGTCTACTTGGAACCGTAGTGACAAGAAAGGTCGGGTGGGGGAAACTTTGTAACCCTCAGGGATGCTCTACAGTGTAGGGGTCTTCGAGGGGCTCTCCCTTTCTAGCTACCCAAGTAGATCTCGGGCAGGTGGATTTTTGATCTAGAGGCCATCTGCCTTGAACCATCCTTAATCATCCAAAATTTTTTGGGTGCCTTGATTGGGTCTGATTCATATTTGGTCCCTCAATAGTTTCATTAGTGCATGCACGGAAGGAGATCCTTAAGACCAAATTTAAGATCTCCTCTGTTAGTTCACTCACGTCGGGGCCAGAACCTGACTACCTTATTCGAGTCTTCTTCTAAGTAGATTCTTATATCTTCTGACCCATCTACATCCAATTCGGGGTCTTCATCTCCTAATTCTAACTCCATGGAGAACCCTGGTCCAAAAGGAGAAGGGGGTGACATCCAGCACCTTCAGAACCAATTGTAGACCCTCACAGATCTTATCAATGGGTTGGTGATGTGAATACATCTAAATAGCAAAAAATGTCTATTAATGCATGTTCTTAGTTTCATATTAGCATCATACATTGTAAATATTGCATAACATGCATAATCATGCATTTAGGTTAAGTTGTATAGATTGTAGAGTAATTGTCTCATTGTAAGGTCAGGGCGACTTTTTATCGGGGCCTCGGATCGAAGATCCAACTGTACGGATCTAATTAAGGTGACGATTGGAGTTCAATGACTCCAAGATGGCCCTGATCGAACATCCGTAGCACCAGATAGAGATCGAGGAACCCTAAAGATCAAGGGCCAAGATGGTGCCAATCCACACTTCAGACAACAAATCTGGCTGTAGGGATGGATTCGGATCGATGATCGCAGCCCAATGGCGCGAAAATCGATCCAATCTAACATCTGTGGCACCATCTACAACTCACAGAAGATGGACAACCAAGATGGTGCCACGTGGTGCCATCTCGGTCACCCAAACCGGCCCAGCCAAATTAGAAAGAACCGCCGCACCCTCTCTCTCTCCTCACCCTCGTGATGGATTTGGGTCGTTAGATCACCATCCAATGGCCATGGTCGCTTGTGCACAAAATCCTCCGCTCGCCTCAAGTGGAAGCGTAGCACAGCGGGTGAGCACCTCTTCCCGAGCAAAGGGCGTGAGTTCGATCCACGCTCTGCTTCTAATCAAGTCGGGCGCGGGTGCAAACGCAATTCAGCCGTCAGATGATGATCGGGCGACGAGGGGTGGAGACGTGGTGAGCGGAGGAACCTTGGATTGTCACGTGCACGATGACGTGCTTACGCATGCCTAATCGCACGCAGGTGCACGGTGAAGGTGTAGACGAAGTCACGCGACGAGAAATCTGAGCCGTCCGATCTTGCGATCGGACGGCTATGATTTGAAAGACGTGCGCGGGAGTTTTGGGTGCGGAAGGTGGGGAGGCATGCGCTGCGCAAGCACCTTGGCCACGATCAGACCTTTAGTGATGGATAAATCCATCACTAAAGGCCCTGAATTAATGATTTGAGATGAAATGACCCATTTGCCCCCTCCAATCTACACCTATATATAGCCCTCTGACCTCCACTTCTTCTTCATCCCTTCCTTCTCCTCTCTTCCTTTCCAAAGCTTAAGAGAAGCTTGTCCCACACCCGGGATGCTCCTTAAGAGCTAAATCCAAGCTTTCAACCCCGTTCCGGAAGTGGATCCCGCGACGATGGTGACGTGCTGCCTCATTCCCGTTCTTCCGACTTCGTCCTCCTTCTTCTCGCCTTATCCTCCGTCTTCCAAGAGTCACCTCCGACCGGCTTGTCCTCTAAGCATTCGTCGAGGAGGATAACATCTCTCTCCCTTCTTTTATCACTTTCTAAAGTAGAATTTCCCGCTTTCTAGTTGTAATAGTTTCCCACTTTCTAGTGTAATCATTTCCCGCTTTCTTAGTTGTAAAAATATTATTCAAATACCAAGTGATTGTTCTCTCCCTCTCTCTCTTATTGTTTATATCGATTCCATTGTGATTATTTCATCTTTTAAACAAAAAAATATAAAAAAAATATAATTGTGGATTTTGAGATCGATGTAGCCTCCCTGTATTCGACTCAGAACTTCTTTACGAATTTTCGATATAAATTTTATCTGTTGAACAGATTTCTTCGCGACTCAAACTACGACGACGAGTTTTCGAATCCAACTGCGAACGTGTAGATTTTCACATTCAACATTTTGGCGCTGTTGCTAAGGAGGCAACGATTTTCGATTTTCTTTCCGCATTTCGTGCACTTTATTATTTTCTAACTTGCTTTATTTCTTGTCTATTGTTTCACAGGTACCTTGACAGGGGATCTTCAAGCGATAGATCAGAGTAAAGTGCAGTTGAAGACAACTGTAAGTGCTCCCCATCTTCCCCCTCCATAGATTCCAATTCACCACATTAATTCAAATTCCAATTAACCTAGGTGTTTGCATAAATACTAGGGTTAGTTTGGTTGCTTGGATTGCCACTCACATTCATCTCACCTGCATATAAAAAATCAACAAAAAGATATTTCTTGTGGGGTAATTCAACATACACACTACATTCATCCACATTCAAGGCACTTATCCTAATTGATTTTCTTCTACTCAATCGAATTCTGATCTGTGGAACCGGTACACATAAATCAACATATAAAAGAGTAGAAATTAGCATAGGTTAATCATTCTGTGTGCTTAACTTAGTGGTGCAATTGTGGCCAATTGTTTGAGTTGTTTGGGCTGCACCACTCAACCTAAAATCAACTCACCAAGTAGCTTTCCTTAGGGTTTTCAATTTAGGTCAATACTAGGCACTCCACTTTATTTTGAATTTCAAAAGGAAAGTGATCTTCACCCATGCTTGAAAACCTGGTTTGCCTCAAACTTGATTGAATTAAACCAATTCTAAACCCTAAAAGCTACTTAAGCAAGATTTGAACCTTAAAATCTACTCATCACAAATAATCTTGCTTGAAAACCCTGGTTGTGCACGCACTCATACCTACTCAATTGATCATTAAGGGCACAACCCATTTTAAGGGCCCACCACATTCCATAAGCACTATAATCCCAAGCCTAAATAAAATCAAGTAGACGTTGGCCTTAAGGACTGATTCACTCTTCGGGGTCCAATCTGAGATTGTTTACGATTAACCTACTTGTACTGATCAATCTGATGTCTAGCTAGGGGAGTAGTGTCAAACGACCGCGGCTGAGGGGTACACTAGGAATCGGAGGCGCAAGCTGAAGGAAGAACCTTCTCCCCAGTCCCTCCTTCAACTGGTTGGATTGAGTAGACAAAAGTAGAGTAAATCATTTATAATCTTACGATGGATTCTGAGAGTTTGTAGATCCTTAGGCTACTCCATTTAAGGACAGGCTTGTTTTGTTGTGCTGCAGGGTTCTTATCCCCAGTCCTTCCGACCTTTTCCTAGTTTATGCTGGGAAGGAAGTCATTGAATCCCTAATTGGAAGGACCACTAGAGTATTCTAGGAGGCGTAGATTAGATTTTGGCTAAATTGATCCCATGGCCGATCAACAGCCTCCTCTGCCTCAGGATCCACAGGAGGTATTTCAAAGGAAGCTGGAACAAATGCAGAGAATGCAAGAATGGTTCTAGAGAATGCAGGATGCTCAGCCCTTGAAGGATTTTTATGATCCTTCAAATTACAGGGAATGTCCCAGCATCCAGATTCCTTCCAGAGACATAGAAATCAAACCCCAAGTGTTAAGCCTGATCAAACATTTCCATGGGCTTGGCTCTGAAGACCCATTTCAGCACTTGGAGGACTTGACTACTTTGGTCCAGACCACCAAGGCACGAAATGTGAATGAGGAGCAGATGATCATGAGGTTCTTCCCCTACTCACTTAGGGATAAATCCGCTCATTGGTACAGGACTATAGGAAGGCGAATTGCAACTTGGAATGAATTGAAATCGTCCTTCCTGAAGAAATTCTTCCCTGTAGGACGTACCAATGCTTTGAGATGGGCAATTACAACCTTCACCCAGTGGCTGGGGGGGCAGTTTCATGTTGCCTGGGAGCGATTCTAGGACTTATTGTGGAGGTGTCCACACCACAAGGTGCTGAAATGGCAACTTATGCAGATCTTCTACCACGAGTTGACTGAGCAACTCAGAAATCACGTGGACACTTCTTACGGAGGCAATTTCCTCAACAAAGATGCAGATAGTGCGCACGATTTGTTTGAGGAGATGAGCGAGAATTTGATCAATTATGCCTCCATGGATACTTTTAACCAGTCCCAACAACCCAGATCGAATGCTAATGAAGTCCATGACTCTCATTCATTCGATATGGAATTTATTTGCAATAAACTAGATAAGGTGGACTTGGTTACTAAAAGGATGGAGGAGTTGATGGCTGGAAATTCAATGAACAATTCTCGATCCACTCAATCCCAGAATTTGGGATTCTATTTGTCACGAGCTCCTTCTGGATGGGAGTTCGTGAATCAACTTGATGTGGGTCAACCTGTGAGTCAGCATTATTCGAAACCCCATAGGTTCCAAACAGGGGCCTTTAATCCCAGTTTCTCTGATCCCTACCTTTCTTTCTCTCCATCCTCACCTTATGAGGATGTCTATGCTATATAGGAGAATGTCAGGCCCAACCCTTACTCCAATGCTTATAATCCGGGTTGGAGGAACCACCTTAACTTCTCCTGGAAAAACCCGGGGCAGCATACCCAATTCTGACCCAGCAATTATGCTCCGCAAAGACCAATGGATCAAGGTCATGTTTACACTCAGCTGCCTTCGAATCAGGTCAATCAACCATCTTGGAATGCCCGTCAACTTGTAGGGCAGGCTGATTCGAACTGACAGATGGTAAAAATGCAATGATCTATGCTCCAACTCATGCAAGAAATGAAAACCTCGCTGGACAACTTGCAAAATGGGTTCATTGCTAATTGTCGTCAACCTGGATCTCTGCCATCTCAACCCATACGCAACCTGCGTAATATCCAAAATCCAGGCAATCAAGCCCATGGGCACGGGAATCAGAGGGACCCACACGCACATGCTCAAGTGGTTGAGCAGGGTCCTTCCCCTTCTTCTTCCTCAAATCAAAGGTTTTTGGCTAATGAAGCCCCTTCAATCTTTCCTAACCCTCCTCAAGACCCAAACCCGTATGCATATGCTAATTCAGTTACTTTGAGGAGTGGAAAACAAACTCAGGATCCACAACTGCACTGTTCTGATCTACCAAATCCTGGAAAGTCTAAGGAGAGAAAGGAGAACTTTGAAAAAGAAATCAAGGCTCAGGAACCTGATTCTGAAGATCTAACTCATGTTCCTTTTCTTGAATCCTTGATTAAACCTAGGAAGAAGAAGCCTGTTGATAGTAATGAGGAGCTCTTGAATATATTCAAGAATGTTGAGATCAATATCCCGCTCCTTGATGTTATCAAACACATACCGGCTTACGCTAAATTTTTGAAGGATTTATGCACACAAAAGCATAAGTTGAGAGAATCTATTCTGAGAAAGATGGTACCCTTCGAGTAGGCTAGTTCTGTTATCCTGCATCACCTTCCTCAGAAAAAGAGAGATCCAGGTGCTCCTTTGATTTCTTGTGTCATTGGAGATTACACTTTTGATAGAGCACTTTTGGATCTAGGTGCATCTATCAACCTAATTTCGACTTCTCTCTACGAGAAGTTTGGATTAGGTGAACTTCGATAGACTTCAGTAATGCTGTAGTTAGCGGACTGTTCGATCACAAATCCGTGAGGCGTTATTGAAGATGTTATTGTTAAGGTTAAGGATTTCTATTTTCTTGTAGATTTCCTTGTTCTTGACATGGATGTACCTGAAAATATGAGGAACACGCCCATCATTCTGGGGCGTCCGTTCCTAGCTACTGCAAAGGCCAATATCAACTGTGAAAGTAGTAGCATGGAAATCGCCTTTGGGGATCAGAAATTGAAATTGGATATTTTAAAGGCGATTAACAAATTCGAGGATTGTGGATTTATAGAGGAACTTGAGGAAGATAGTTTGAATATTGAAACTTGTATGGCTGTTTTTGCAATTGAAAGTTCCTCCTATTGTGATAGATCTAAACTACAAGCCTCTGTGGCAAACCCGCCATATTCTGAAGAGGTTATTGATTTTATTCACTTTCAACCTCTTCCGCTTGATGAATCTTCATCAGCATCATCCTTACCTTCCATCCAAAACCTGCCCCAGCTTGAACTGGAACCATTGCCTGAGAATTTGAAATATCAGTTTTTGGGACCTCAAAAGACACTCCCTATGATTATCAGTGCCAGATTAACTAAGGAGGTCCTAAAGGCACACAAGGAGGCAATTGGTTGGACCATTCATGACCTTAGGGGGATTGAGCCATCTTACTGCAATCACAGAATATTTTTGGAAGATGGATCCTGCCCTTCTCACCAAATGCAGAGGAGATTAAACCCTAATATGCAAAAAGTGGTCAAGAAGGAAATTATCAAGTGGCTCGATGCAGGAATCATTTATTCTATCTCTGATAGTCCATGGGTAAGTCCCGTGCAAATTATTCCCAAGAAAGCCTGGATTACCGTTGTGACTAATGAGAAAGGAGAATTTATAACAACTCGTTCAGCTTCCTCTTGGAGGGTTTGTATTGATTACAGGAAGCTGAACACAACCACGAAAAAGGATCATTTCCCTTTGCCCTTTATTGATCAAATCCTTGAAAGACTAGCCGGGCAGAAGTACTTCTGTTTCCTTGATGGTTACTCGGGATACAACCAAGTCCCTATCCATCCCGAGGATCAGGAAAAAATGACTTTCACCTGTCCCTACGAAACCTTTGCTTTCCGTAGGATGCCATTCGACTTATGCAATGCACCTGTGACTTTTCAAAGGTGTATGCTGGCCATATTCTCTGACATGGTGGGAGAGTTTATGGAAGTCTTCATGGACGATTTCTCTATTTTTGGAGAATCGTTTGATGCTTGTTTGGCTAATCTTGAAATGATTCTCAAGAGATGCATCAAAACAAGACTGATCCTTAGTTGGGAAAATAGTCATTTCACGACACAAGAAGGCGTCGTCTTGGGTCATGTAATCTCTGAACGGGGTATCGAAGTTGACAAAGCTAAGGTTGATGCTATCTCTAAACTTCCTCCTCCTACATCTGTCAAACAAATTAGATCATTTCTTGGTCATGTGGGATTCTATAGGAGGTTCATCAAGTACTTTTCTAAGGTTGCTCGCCCTTTGAGCAACCTTCTCGCCAAAGCCATTTGATTTCAACGAATCATGCCGTAAGGCATTTCATTGTCTTAAAATGGCAGTCACTTGTGCTCCGGTGTTGCAACCACCGGTTTGGATGGCCCCATTTGAGATCATGACCGACACTTCTGATTACGCGGCCGGGGTTATTTTGGGTCAGAAGATTGACAGGAAGCTCTCTGTCATCTACTACGCTAGTAAAACTCTAGACGAGGCCCAGAGGAATTACAATGTTACTAAGAAGGAATTACTAGCTGTAGTATTTGCTTTGGAGAAATTCAGGGCTTATCTCTTAGGATCTCTTGTCATAATTTATACCGACCACTCGGCTTTGAGACATCTCTTGGCCAAAAAGGATCCCAAACCCCAGCTTATTCGATGGATTCTTCTGCTTCAAGAATTTGATCTTGAAATCAAGGATAAATCTGGGGCACAAAATGTGGTGGCAGATCATCTTTCAAGACTCTTGAGTAATTCTTCTCATCCAGATATTCCGATTGTTGATACTTTTCCGGACGAGACTATCCTTACAGTTTTAGGTGTCCAAACTCCATGGTTTGTAGACATCATAAACTATATGGCCATTGGTCAAATCCCTTAGGATTGGACTAAGCAACAATGAGATAGACTCAAATCTGAGGCCAAATACTATTTTCTGGGAGGACCCTGAATTGTATCACATCGGCTCTGATCAGATTATTCACCAATGTGTTCCGGAGGGTGAATTCAAAAGTATACTCGACTTTGCCATGCATCTGCGTGTGGTGGACATTTCTCCGGGAAAAAGACGGCTACAAAAATTTTACAATCTGGATTCTTTTGGTCGTCTTTATTCAAGGATATCCAGGAATTCTCGAGGTCATGTTCCCGATGCCAGGCACTTGGGAGCATAACCAAGAGAGACATGATGACCCTAAAGCGGATTCTTCCCGTCAAAATTTTCGACGTTTGGGCCATCGATTTCATGGGACCCTTCCTCCCTTCATCTGGACATCAGTACATTCTCGTCGCTGTTGATTATGTGTCCAAGTGGATCGAGGCCATTCCCACCCGAACCAATGACCACAAGGTGGCCATCAATTTCATCAAGAAAAATATCTTCAGTGGGTTCGTGATTCCGATGGCCATCATCAGTGATGGTGGTTCTCACTTCACTAATGGCCAATTTCGTAATTTATTGGCAAAATAAGGGGTAAATCACAAAATCTCCACACCTTACCATTCCTAGACGAATGGACAGGCTGAGATCTCCAATCGGGAGATCAAGAATATTCTTCAGAAGATGGTTAGGTCTGATCATAAAGACTGGACTCAAAAGCTTGAGGATGCTCTTTGGGCCTACCGTATGGCGTACAAAATGCCCATCGGCATGTCTCCATTTCATCTGGTGTATGGAAAGGCGTGCCATTTACCTATAGAAATTGAACATAAGGCATTCTGGGCAATCAAGCAATGTAATCTAGATGTGAGTTTAGCCGAGAAGACCAGGAAACTCCAACTATCTGAGTTGGAGGAGCTTAGAAATGACGCGTATGAGAATGCCAAGATTTATAAGGCTTGGACCAAAGCTCTTCATGACCAATTGATTTCCCGAAAGAGCTTTGAGCTGAACCAGAAAGTCTGGCTCTTTGATTCTCAACTCAAGCTCTTTCCTAGAAAACTTAGGTCGAAATGGAATGGCCCATTCATTATCGATCAGATACTTCCAAATGGGGCTGTTCAGATCTCTGACCCAAAGACGGGTAATTCATTCAAAGTCAACAGTCAACGTCTAAAGCATTTTATTGACTGTATTATTCCAAAACCCATCTCAGACACGGTTGCTCTCATCATGTTGTGATCTCTTTGGCTGTACTTCACCTAGCTGATGGCATTAAACTCAGCAATTGTACAGTCTGACTCAGAGCTGACCCAAGCATCATATTTAGGTGATATCTTCTACATTCTACCTTCCTTTCATGTCTTTTATTCTCAATGAGGACATTGCATCAGCTAGGCATGGGGGGTGGATTCATTTCTGAATCAATTTGTCAGCTCTGTAGAATTCTTGTAAATTCTACTTGTTTTCTTATATATACATAAAAAAAATTTTGAATTAGGAAGGAATACTTGGGCATTAGGACTTTTCAATCTTAAGAAATATTACAGTAGGATCCGCACACAAAGACCCTTCAGGACTTTGGGCTTAATCAGCCTGGGTATCCACTAAAATGTGGATTTGTTTATCGAGTCCTTGCCATCCTGAATTCTATTTTAATTTTATTAAATAAGTTTGGGTGATAAGTACACGACTTATCAACCCACCTTCTGATTTAAGGAAACTTTAAGTCTAAGCATCTACACACTATTCGTCACTGACTCGTTGTTTGGCGGTTTTAACGGAAATTGGGTAGCTAATGAATCTTTTAGGGTGGTATTGTTGGCAAGTTATCATGGGTAACAGCCCATAGGTAGGTTGTCCAGAGCCCAGCCACTGGATCATTCTTTTCCTGCTGCCTTTAGGTAAATCTTAGACCAAGGAAGCCACCTATTTAAAAAGAAAAAGAAAAAGAAAAGGAGAAAAGAAAGAAAAAGAAACAAAAGAAATAAGCTACACTTCACCGCATAAGTATGGCTGGCAAGTTATCGTGGGTAACAGCCATTGGTAGGTTGTCCAAATCCCAGCTCAAGAAATGCACGTAAAAATTCCTAAAACACTTAGGAAGAAGCGGAGAAGTAGAATAACCCAGGATGATATACACTGGATTCACCCTTGTGTTGACCCCATAAAAAATAAAAGTAGGGAGAAAGCTACCGTTCGTATAGATACACCTTTAGGCAGAATTCTTTTTAAGGTCACCTAGGGTCATAGAAACCCAAAGTTCATTCTGATTACCTATCAACGAGTCTATCACTTTCACAAAAAGATACTTAGAACTTAGGGTTCTTATCAAGTCTTGGGTGGGTTGAGTGGCTGTAGAAAGCCACTCTATAACCCTAAACTCAAAAATCCAGAAAAAATTAGAAAAGAAAAAAAAGAGAAAAATAGATCTTTCTTTCAATAAGGCTAGGGCCTGAGGCGGTCTGCATTTTGGCAAATACCCGGGCACTATTGTGTCGTTGAAAGTTCAAGTCCTAAGTAAAAATTTCTTAATGTTGAAAATGATTTGTGCCTAAGTAATCCAACCTAATTATTTTATAAATAGCATGTAGTTTTTGCTAAGGACTAGCAAAAGATAGGCATGGGGTGTGATGTGCATACATTTAAATAGCCAAAAATGTCTATTAATGCATGTTCTTAGTGTCATATTAGCATCATACATTTTAAATATTGCATAACATGCATAATCATGCATTTAGGTCAAGTTGTATAGATTGTATAGAAATTGTCTTATTGTAAGGTCAAGGATAGGGCGACTTTTTATCGGGGCCTTGGATCAAAGATCCAACCTTACGGATCTGATTAGGGCAACGATTGGAGTTCAACAACTCCAAGATCGCCCTGATCGGACATCCGTAGCACCAGATAGAGACCGAGGAACCCTAAATATCAAGGGCCTAGATGGTGCCAATCCACACATCAGACAACAAATCCGACTGCACGGATGGATTTGGATCAATGATCATAGCCCAATGGCACGCAAATCAATCCAATCTGACATTCGTGGCACCATCTGCAACTCACAGAAGATGGACAGCCAAGATAGCGTCACGTGGCACCATCTTGGGCACCCAAACCAGCCCAGCGAAACTAGCAAAGACCGCCGCACCCTCTCTCTCTCCTCACCCGTACAATGGATCTGGGCTGTTGGATCACCATCCAATGGCCATAGTCGCTTGCGCACAAAATCCTCCACTCACCTCAAGTGGAAGGGTAGTGCATCGGGCAAGCGCCTCTTCGCGAGCGAAGGGCGCGAGTTCGATTCGTGCTCTGCTTCAAATCAAGCGGATGTGGGCACGGGCGCAATTCAGCCATCAGATGATGATCGGGCGGCCAAGGGGTAAAGATGTGGCACACGAAGGAACCTTGGATCGTCACACACACGATGATGGGCTTACGCACGCCCAATCGCACGCGGGCGCACGGTGAAGGCGCAGACGAAGGCATGCGAGGAGAATCTAAGCCGTCCGATCTCATGATTGGATGGCTAAGATTTGAAAGACGTGCGTGGGCATTTTGGGTGCGAAAGGTGGGGAGGAGCGCTCGGCACACGCACGTCGACCATGATCAGACCTTTAGTGATGGATAAATCCATCACTAAAGGCCCTAAATTAATGATTTGAGATGAAATGGCCCATTTGCCCCCTCCAATCTACACCTATATATAGCCCTTCGACCTCCACTTCTTCTTCATCCCTTCCTTCTCCTCTCTTCCTCTCCAAAGCTTAAGAGAAGCTTGTCCCACACCTGAAATGCTCTTCAAGAGCTAAATCCAACTTTCGCCCCCGTTTTGGAAGTGGATCCCATGACGACGACGATGTGCTGCCTCATTCCTGTTCTTCCAACATTGTCCTCCTTCTTCCCACCTTGTCCTCCATCTTCCAAGCGTCGCCTCCGTCCGTCTCGTCCTCCAAGTATTCGTCGAGGAGGATAACATCTCTTTCCCTTCTTTTATCGTTTGCTAGAGTAGAATTTCCCACTTTCTAGTGTAATCATTTCCCGCTTTCTTAGTTGTAAAAACATTATTCAAATACTAAGTGATTGTTCTCTCCCTCTCTCTCTTATTGTTTATATCGATTCCATTGTGATTATTTCACCTTTTAAAAAAATAATAATAATAACAATAATAATACAAAAAAAAATAATTGCGGATTTTGAGATTGATGTAGCCTCCCTGTGTTCGACCTGGTTCTTTACGGATTTTCGGTATAAATTTTATCTATTGAATGGATTTCTTCGCGACTCGAACTATGATGATGAGTTTTTGAATCCAACTACGAATGTGTAGATTTCCGCATTCAATAGCTGGCAAACCCTAGAGCAGGTCCACAAATGCGGGATCATTATAATCTCGCAGAAGTGGATATTGAGCCCAGAGTGTATTCTGGTTGGGGGACCTGAGATCGAGCTCAAGCCGAATATTATTTTCTTGATTCCTCATTTCCATGGGATGGGTTCTGAAGACCCATTCCAGCACATTCAAGAATTAAAACATTTGGCTCAGGCCCTCAAGCCAGCTATTCAAAATCGAAACGCTTTGCCCATGAAGATGTTCCCTTTCTCGCTTAAAGAGAAAGCTGCCCACTGGTATCGGTCTCTGAATCGACCGATCAATACCTAGGAAGAATTGCAAGCTGAATTTATGAGGAAATACTTCCTAGTAGGGCATACTAATACCCCGAGGCATCAAATTACGCATTTTCAACAAAATGCAGGGGAACCACTTCATGAGGCATGGGATCACTTTCTCAATCTTATGCGAAAATGACTGCATCACGGAGTCCCTAAATGGGAGCAGGTCCAATCCTTTTACCAAGGACTCCGTGAAGACATTATACTTTTCATTGATGCAGCTTGTGGAGGCAATTTCATGTCCAAGCATGAGAATGACGTTTGGAAAATTCTCGAAAATATGGTCGAGAATTCAATAAACAATGTGTCCATGGGTATGTTTAATAGGACGACTACCCGTGCATCAACAAACACACGCGAGACACATGAAGCACAAGACTTATCCTCTTCCATCGACATGGAGGTTGTGGCCAGTCGATTTGATAGGGTCTCAATAATTGGGAAGAAGCTTGATGATTTGACACGCCAGCTGTAGAAGGTCACTTCTTATCACTAGAACACGCATGCATGACTTCTCGCAGGGAGGGAGGCTGTGCATAACATTCATCACACTAGGATCGATATGAATCCATCTTCTTCTGACTCAGGTTTCAGAGGAAACTCTGAACCTATTTATCCTAGTTGGGGGTCCTCTGAACCCCACTATCCTGACTTCTCTGGAGTTACTCAGCCTTGTGAGGAACTCCACGCCATCCAGAACAACCCCTATTCCAATTCTTATAATCCTGGATGGCGTAATCATCCTAATTTTCCCTAGTCAGGGAACTCTTATCCTCAAAATCCTAGACCTCAATATCCTCCCCGACCACAAAATCCGCACTCATATCAACCAGCTCAACCTAGGCCCAATTCTAATTTTCAACCTAGGGCTAGTAAAGATGATCAAATGAGCATGATTCTCGTGAAATTGGTTGACATGCAGAAGACCAAAGCTACTATGCAGAGGCATCATACCATGGATATGGCAGATATCGAAACCAAATTATGCAAATGGTTGGGACTCGCCAGCCAGCCACATTACCCTCGCAACCACTGCCAAACCCTAACAACATACAAAACCAGAGGTACGTTGTGAACCCAAAATAGGGCCAAATCCACTATGTGCAACCAGGCCCGTCTGTACCCTTATATCAAGATGTGTTAGAAGAATCAACTTCTATACCTAATATGTCTCAGCAGCAGCAACCACCAATCCTACCCACTCCACCATACCCTACGGGGCTACATTCTGTAACAACCCGCAGCGGTAAATGTACTAAGGATCCTGAGCCCAAGAGATACACTAAACCTGACCCTAGTACATCTCAACCTGGGGTGGTTATCAAAGATAACCAAGAATCAACAGAATCCATCCTGGATGAGCCTAGGTGCACACCATTTCCTAAGGCCATGACCAAGGGAAAAAAGGGTAGGAAACCACCTCAAATTGATGAGGACTTGGTCAAGCTCTTTGAGCAAGTCCAAATCAGCATCCCCTTGATGGATGCGATTCATCATGTTCTGACTTACGCAAGATTTTTGAACTTATGTACACCTAAGCAGAAGTCGAGAAATTTTGACGGAAGTCCTATTTTGCTATCGGAGCAGGTTAGCTCCATTATTTTGACTAAGCTTCCACAAAAGTTGAAAGACCCTGTGTTCGCAAGGCGAGATCGATGGTTTAAAATAATTGCATTGCAGTATAGTTGAAATCGCTTTGAAAACAAGTATAATTTTTTTATTACTCGAAAAAGTTCCAAGGTCTAACACAGGGAGCTATATGGGATTTAGAAATCAAGATCACAATTCAAACTTAAAAGAGATTGCAGTAATATCAGTAGCAATATGCAAAAATATGGGAGTAAAATGGTGATTTAGATCACCAAAATACTCCTACAATATCACCAAAGAACTCAATGTAAATGTATATGTAATGAGAGCTAATGATCTGTTGTCTGATGAGGAAATCAAACGACTTAAAGTTGTCTACTTCTTCTTTTCTTCTTCTCTGTCTTTGCTGTGTCCTTCTCTTCCTCTCTTCTTCTTCTCATCAAACCTTCATCTCTTCTGCTTCTTTTGTCCTTAGCTCTTCGTCTTCTTTCTTCTTTCCTTCTTTGACTCTTCTTTTCTTCTTCTTCCTTTTGCTTCTTCAACCCTGTGAGCCTTCTCTTCTTCAACTTCTGCTCTGTCCTCCTCTTCAGAACTCAGCTAAGTGTCAGCCGAAGATCACTGTAGCAAAACCCACCCCCTACCCGCGCAACTCTCCTCTCTTTTTCTCTCTTAGGATCCGCTCTCCCAGAGCCACAGGTATCCGGGTTATCGGGTCAGGTGCGTACCCGGGTCCAGGCTCATCGACGTGCGGTGGTGAGCGAGGAGTGCAGGTCAGGTCGGGTCAAGCCAGGTCCGCGAGTGAGGTGTCACAGACGAGACTGGGTGAAGGTGAGAGGGACCTCACCCCGTGGTATCTGAGGCGAACAGCTGGTGGTAGTTTTTCAATTTATGCAGGTGCGGGTGCCTCTTCGTATCCGAGGTGGGACTAAATGTCCCACCTTCCTTCCACGCAGCGTAGCAAGGAGTGTCCTTCATAATTGCCTCAACAACTGAGGCTCGTGGCTGAAGACCTGGGTGCATGCGCAAGAGACTTCCACACATCCTGGGACTTTAACCTGGGTGTAGCAGCACCTGGGGTAGCCTCAAGCAAGCTTCGAGCTTGCTCGCCAATGGTGGACAAGGCCTGGAACCTGAAATCAGTAGAACGGACTCTCGGCCATGTCAGAGCGTTCAGGGAGCGTCGTCGGAGCACGGTAGATGTGATGGGGGTGCTGGCAAGGGGTGACAGTGGCTGTAAGTGCGTACCTAGGGCAGACTATGTGCGTGTGAGTGGGTGTGTTCGGGGGCTCTTGTGAGTGGATGGATGGGTGAATGAAGAGAGGGGAAATGATCAGTGAAGTGTATCAGAGGTTTTGCGAGGGTTGGCGAGGGTTTTGGTAGCCTGTGGAGGTGAGATGGGCTCGTCGGAGAGGGTGATCGGAGATGGAGGAGATGGAGGTGCAAAGGGCGTCAGTGGTCGATTTGAAGTGGAGTAAATGCGAAAGTAAAGTAGAAGGGACAAGGGACTTAGCTAGGAAGTTAATGGACGAATTGGGGTAGTGATGGAATGGGGTATGGTGTGGCTGACGCCAGAGATGAAGGCGACTCCGGTGAGGTGGGAATGATGAGGATGAAGGGGAAAGGGGTGCCTGCTGGTACGACGAGATGCGGACGAGAGCAGGAAGGATGAATCTGCCGTAGGTATGGCGGTCGAACGACGAGAAGAGGCAAGAAAGGTCACCGGGCATCGAGGAGCCTTCAACCGTGAGAGGGAGAGATGAATTGAGGGGATTCACGGCTGAATTCGAGCGTGAGGAGTTTGGGGTGATCTGGGCTTCTTTAAATAGGGATCTGAGTGGCGGTTAGGGCTTGGGGAGCAAGCTTCCCAAGCTTGGAAGGTCGCCGGACTTGGGAGCTATTAGGATACCCAAATCTCTCATGCATTCGCATGAGAGATTGGGAGGGAATCATAGCTCATCAATGGGTTCAGACTGAAGAGAATTTCTCAGAGGATCTCCCTTCCAATTTTGGAAGAGATTCTCCAAGCAATCAAAGGGATATTCCTTGTCAAAGGTTGTTGGAGTAGGTTTCCTACTCGATAATGGCAAAGGGACCTACTTGTGAAGACGACGAAGAAGCTAGGGGGCTGAATGCAAGGTTTTTTGAAAGTTAGGGGTAGAAATGTAATCAGATAGGACCTTTTTGCAAACTAGGTCAAGGCAAACTCATCTTGGGTCCAAATTTTGGTACAAACCTAATTTGGACCTAAGGAATCCAATGGTGAAGTTGGATTTTGGTTTTGACCACGTTTGATTAGATCATTTATGTAAAAACCTAAATTAGAACAAATATCTATCTGAGACTCCATTTTAGCTCAATATGGGTTCTGATGGTCAAATTGAAGGCACTAAATCCTAGCGAATATTTTTCTATGATTTTTAGAGGGTTTAAGTAAATTTTATCCTGACTAGAACCTTGGTTAATTAAGTAGGTCTGTTTTTAAGGTTTCAAAAGTCATTTAATTCTCAGAACACACACAAACCATTTTCTATTTGATCCAACCCACTTGTTATCTTATTAAGACCATTTGGCCTTTATTCAGCCCTTGAGAAAACCTGTGGTTGCACTGCATTCATGATAAGCTGCTAAAATTACAGTTTTAACCCTAGTTTCTTATTTTTCTCTCAGAATGGTTATGCAATGAATTATGACCTTCAACTGGTTATGTAGGAGCATTTATTTGCTTCATTAGGTCAAAATGAGCTAGTTAGGGCTAATGATGGTGCTCCCATCATACCCCCATGCCTAGCTTTTGCTAGTCCCTTAGCAAAATTTCAAGGTATTAACTTTGATTCTGGACCATAAGATCCTTTGATGCTAAAAAATTATGATGTGTGCTTTCTACTGTAGATTAGGTAAGAATGCCAATAGTAGGACTAGAGGTACTCAAGTACCAACCAAAATCCTGACCTGACCAGCTCTAGCCTCAGTTTGCCACAAAGGTTTCTAAGGCCCATAGGAACTATCCTAAGGTTTGTTGAACTCCATGATTAAAGCACTCATGCTTGTAACATGTTTTAGCCTTGGTTCAATTTGCAGTGTGTTTTTATCAGAGAGAGACAGAGGAATTTTCTTTATTTTTGGAGAGTTTTCTCTCTCCTTTCTTTTTATTCTAGCTTCGGATTGGCTTCACAACATGGTTTGTATCGGATTTCTAGTCCCCATCATCAATCCTCATAGGGTCCTTGGCAATCGATGCTTCTAGATAGCACCACCCATAGCAACCCCTAGAACCCTAGCTTTCGAGATTTCGAGATAATCCCACCCATGGTGTTCTGTAGCTAAATCCAGACCTTGGCAATCGACATTTCGGGATAATGCCGCCCATGGCATCTAAACCAACACAGGGTGCTTACATGCCCTCGGTAGGATATATAGATATCATAGGAGACAAGCACCGAGGAGACGATATGTTATTGTGCATCTTCGAGGGGAATTTCTCGCCTCTCCGCATTGGGAACTCGTCCAAATCAACTTGTGTTGATCAGCCACTCCTAATCTAGGTGACTTTTTTTCAAAACAATTTAAACGCATTTGCGTGATTTTGATACTTAAGCACAGTAAACCAGACTGTGTGAGGATTGGGGTGCTTAGGTTACCGAGTCCTGCAAACTAGAGGTCAATTAACGAGGCTGAATACTCCCTAAGCCTTAGACCTAATACTTAAGATTCGCATTTTCCCCAACCTCTTGAGGATTATCTAGATCTTAACGAGTACTTGAATTTTTAAGCCTATGATCACAGCACCCCAATCCTACTAATGCATATGATCACCGCCTAAGATTAGCGTTCCTACTAATCTCTTCTTTGTTTCATTAGCACTTTTTGCCTTCCATTTTCTCTCTTGATATGGTCTAGAACTAAGTCAATTCCTTAATTTCTTACTAATGACTACCTCTTTTTCTTTTCTTTTCAAATGGTGCTCCTTTTTGACATTTTTATCTCCTCCCCTTCTCCTCAAAATTGATATGCCCTCAAAATTTTCTCTCCTCTCATTTTTTCTGTTCTTTTTGAAGAATTTTTTATTTTTTTGGTATTTTTGGGATATGTGATTTTTTTGATGAAACCCTTTATTGTGAGATAATTTTCATGGCGTTTTGCACTTTAATACCCCCCATGCCTACGATTTGCAATGTCTTCATTGTAAATTAGGTGGGTTCGAGTTCAGCTTAGATCATTCATTAGAACAGGTGTTGGGTGGGTGAATGGGTCAGGATGACTGTTGTGGACAATTTCAAGCTTGGGTACGAGTACCAGAGGTGGAGTCGGTTGTTCTAATGGATGAACCCTAAAGTGTAATATGAGTTTAGCATAGGAATGTGTCAAGAAAGGTTTTGGGTTTTTCAAGATGACGAGTTGCCTTCCGTTAAGCGATGAGTTTTACGCCATCGGCCGAGTGCAATGAGCTCAAGGAGAATGGAGGGTAAAAGATGTCTCAGCCAAATTTGTATCGGTAAGTTCAATGAACGGTTTGAGTCTCTGACCATTCACGACAAAAGGTTCTGAATCGTGGCTGAGTTGACTGATTTTGACAACTCCATTTCCAGAGATTTGTCAGCCAAGGTAAGGTCCGATCCATTTTGATTTGAGTTTTCTTGGGAACAGTTTGAGTTTAGCATCAAAGAGTAGGACTTTCTGACCAGGGTAAAAGATCTTTCTAGATATGTGCTTGTTGTGAAAGGCTTTAACCTGCTCTTTGTAAATTCGCGAGTTCTCATATGCGTTGTGGCGTAATTCATCGATCTTGCTCATTTGAAGCTTACTGTGGGTTTTTGCCTTAGAAAGATCGAGATTGTAGTTCTGTACTGCCTAATAGGCTTTGTGCTCTATTGATGTGCGGAAAACTACGCATTCGCAGTTGGATTCGAAAACCCGTCGTTGTAGTTTGAGCCATGAAGAAATCCATTCAATAGATAAAATTTATACCGAAAAATCCGTAAAGAAGTTCCGAGCCGAACACATGGAGGCGGATTATTTATTAAATAGATAGCTAGCTTTCGACTAGCTAATCTGTTTCATGACAACCAAATAAAATACGCATTTTATTTGGTTGTCATGAAACAGATTAGCTGGTCGAAAGCTAGCTATCTATTTAATAAATAACGAATAGAAGAGAAAGAGAGAATATTAAAAATCAAACCAAAAGAGAGGTAGAATAAACATGGATTTCATTATAAGAAGTTGTTCATTACACTACTCATTACGACTAGAAAGCGGGAAATCTACACTAGAAAGTAGTAAATCTACTTTAGAAAGTAGTAAAGAGAATGGAGAGAGAAATATCCTCCTCGACGATTGCTTGGAGGACGAGCCGAATGGGACGAAGCTTGGAAGACGAGGAACGGAGCGGGAAGAAGGAGGATGAAGCAGGAGAAATGGGAATGAAGTAGCACGTTGTCGTCGTTGCAGGATCCACTTCTCGAATGCAGAGAAAGGACAACCGCAGGATGCTCCATGAAGGGGGATGAAGGTGGAAAGATTAAGATTTCTACTCTAGAGGAGCATCCTAGGTGTGGGACAAGCTCTTAGAGCTTTGGAAGGGGTAAGAGAAGAGAAGGGATGAGAAATTCATAGGGTAGGGGTCGCCTTTTATAGTTGCAAGGAGTGGAGACATTTTGGACATTTTAATTTCAAAAACATTAATTCAGGACCTTTAGTGATGGATTTATTCTTCACTAAAGGCCCGAATGTGGCTGACGTGCACACGCTGCACGACCCCTCGCCTTCGCGCTCTTAAATGCTCGCACACGTTTGGATTGATCTCAGCCATCCGATCGTGAGATCGGACGGTCGAGATCGATCCTCGCCTGTGTCTTCAAAACTCCTCTGCCGCATGCCCATGTGTGATGAGGCGTGCAGACGCGTGTCATCGTGCATGTATGTGATCGACGATCCTCCACGTGCCACGCCTCCTCCCCTCGGCTGCCCGATCTCCATCTAACGGCCCAATCATGCCCGCGCCCCCTCTGAATTTGAAGTGCAACACGGCTCGAATGCATGCCCTTTGCTCGCGAAGGGGCGCTCAACTGCTGCGCTACGCTTCATCTTGAGGTGAGCAGATGTTTTAGTGCACAAGCGACCATGGCCGTTGGATGGCGATCCAATGGCCCAGATCCATTGTATGGGTGAGGAAGAAGAGCAGAGGCGAGTCCTTGGGGCCGGTTGGGTGGCTGAGATGGTGCCACGTGGTGCCATATTGGCCGTCCATCTTCTGTGTGTTGTAGATGGTGCCACGAGTGTCGGATTGGATTGATTTTCGTGCAATTGGATTTGTTGTCTGAGGTGCAGATTTACACCATCTTGGCCCTTGATCTTTAAGGTTCCTTGGTCTCTATCTGGTGCTATGGATGTCCGATCAGGGCGATCTTGGAGTCGTTGAACTCTAATCGTCGCGCTGATCAGATCTGTATGGTTGGATCTTTGATCCGAGGTCCCGATTAACAAGTTTCCCTATCCCTGACCATAAAAGGAGACAATTAACCTACATTTTATACAGACTACCTAAATGCAAGATGATGAATGTTATGCAATATTTATAGTATGTAATGCAATTCTATGCCTAAGAACACACGTAAATAGATAGTTTATGTGATATAAATTTGTTTACATCACACCCCCATGGCTATCTTTTGCTAGTCCCTATCAAAACTATATGTTATTTATAAAAGAATTAGGTTGGATTACTTAGGTACAAGTCATTTTCAACATTAAGAAATTATTACTTAGGACCTGAACTTTCAAAGACACAACAGTGCCTGGGTAACTGCCAAAATGCAGACCGCCTCAAGCCCTAGCCTTATTCAAAGAAAGATCTCTTTTTTTCTTTTTCTTCTTTTCTATTTTTTTTGGATTTTTGAGTTTAGGGTTACAGAGTGGCTTTCTACGGCCACTCAACCCACCCAAGATTTGATGAGAACCCTAAATTCTAAGCATCTTTTTGTGAATGTGATAGACTCGTTGATCGGCAATTAGAACGGACTTCGAGTTTCTACGCCCCTAGGTGACCTTAAAGAGAAATCTGCCTGAAGGTGTATCTATACGACCGGTAGCTTTCTTCCTACTTTTATTTTTTATGGGGTCAGCACAAGGGTGAATCCAGTGTATATCTCCCCGATTTATTCTACTTCTCCGCTTCTTCCTAAGTGCTTTGGAATTTTTAGTGCATTTCTTGAGCTGGGATCTAGACAACCGGTCGATGAGTTGTTACCATTGACAACTTGTCAGCCATACTCATGCGGCGAAGTGTGGCTTATTTCTTTTTGTTTCTTTTCTCCTTTTTCTTTTTTTTTTTGAACTTTCTTTTTCTTTTTAAGTAGGTGGCTTCCCTAGTCTAAGATTTACCTAAAGGCAGCAAGAAGAAAGTGGTCTAGCGATTGGGCTCTGGACAACCTATTTATGGGCTGTTACCCACGATAACTTGCCAACCATATCATCCTAGAAGGTTCATTAGCTACCCAATTTTCATTAAAACCACTGAAAAATGAGTCAGTGACGAATAGTGTGTAGATACTTAGACTTAAAGTTCTCTCAAATCAGAGGGTGGGTTGATAAGTTGTGTACTTATCACCCCAACTTATTTAATCAAATTAAAATAGAATTCAGGATGGCGAAGACTTGAGAAACAAATCCACATTTTA
This sequence comes from Thalassia testudinum, assembly GCA_037157565.1. NCBI lineage: Eukaryota > Viridiplantae > Streptophyta > Magnoliopsida > Alismatales > Hydrocharitaceae > Thalassia > Thalassia testudinum. The sequence continues at coordinate 7,845,125 of JAZHRO010000058.1, read as the reverse complement.
GTGGATACCCAGGCTGATTAAGTCCGAAGACCTGAAGGGTCTTCGTGTTCAAATCATACAGTTTTATTTCCTAAGATTGAAGATTTTCTAAAGCCCAAGTTCTCTTTCCTAATTCCACTTTATATATATATATATATATATAAAGAAAATAAAATGAATCTACGGAGCTAACGAAATAATTCAGAGATGAATATCCACCCCCTATGTTTATCTAATGCAATGTCCTCATTGTATTAAAAAGACATGAAACAGAGTGAAGTAGAGTAGAAAGCACCTGAATTGCGTGAATAATGGGTCCACTCTGAAATAAACAGAAACTGTATACATGCTGAATTTAGTGCCTTTAGCTAGGCACACTATACAAAGAAGAAGAAATAACGAATTCACAAGTGCAGGTCAGAATCAGAATAAAAAGATTCACCCTAATACCTGCCAACAGATGTCCACAGATGTGGACCAGATTGTAATCCAGACCCATACCCCATGTCGAGTATATCGAAGGTTCTAGATAAAAATTATGGGGTCAGGCCTGCGATTTATGAGGATGCAACCCAAAATCAAAAAGTCAAGTTACAGAGAAATCAAGCTTAAAAGTATAATTAATGAATGTGTGCTTGGGTTGGACATCCTCAGAATAAATGTCGTAAGGGTCCTAATTTGATGGTTTCAAATTAATTGGAACCCTTAGAGTCGGTCTTCTACTTCCTCCGGAGCTTGCTTCCCAAATCAAAATTTCCTAGCTCCTATCCTCCTCATTCAGAATGTCAAATTCCAGGACCTCTTGCATATTAATCACCCCATCTGAAATTTCCAAGTCTAAAAGATGTGACTAAATCAGAATTGACTTGGGTCTAGTTATCTCAAAAACAGAATCGTCAGTAAGCTCAATGGGGTATAACTGAAAATCGAGGCATTAAATTGAATCCTACGGAAAATGCGATTCTGAATCTGTTATGTGAGACCCAATAAGATCAGTTTCCTCAGTTATTGGGCCATCATATGATCTATCGGATTCCTCAGACCCAGTTGTCTTACAGAAATTGTGCTCTACAAACTCACATGAGACTTCGCAAATTGATTCTTCACCCTCAGACTCAAAGAAATCTAAATCCGTATTAATGTACATCCCAAAATCATCCATCACTTTCTGGTCCATGGAGACATACGTTTCCTCATACCCTGACTCAAGGATCTCAGGTGAAGAAATCAGATCATCCTTAATTGGCTACTCTAGGTCAATTTGGTCAGCCTCGTAACACGTGTCCCCCCAACAGGTGCCTGAGCGGGTTCTAACATTGGCTCTCCTGAAGGGGGTCATGATGGGAACACCATCATGTGCCATAACTAGCTCATTTTGACCCAATGAAGAGAATAAATGCTCCTACATAACCAACTGAAGGTCAGAATTCACTACACAACCATTCTGAGAGGAAAATAAGAAAATAAGGGTAAAACTGTAATTTCACCAATGTAGTACATCACGGGTTTTCCCAAGAGCTAAACAAAGGTCAAATAGTCTTAATAAGATAATAAGTGGGTTAAATCGGACAGAAAAGCATTTATGTGAGTTCTGTGAATTAAATGACTTCTTGAAATCCTAAAACAGACCCACTTGATTAACCAAGATTTTGGTCAGGATAAAATTCACCTAAACCCTCTAAAAATCATATAAAAATATTTTCTAGGGTTCAGTACCTTCAATTTGGCCATTGGAACCCATCTTGACCTAGAATGGGGTCTCAGATAGATATTTGCCATAAATTAGGTTTTTACATAAATTACCCAATCAAACATGGTAAAACCTAAAATCCAACTTCACCATTGGATTCCCTAGGTCCAAATTAGGTTTGTACCAAAATTTGGACCTAAGAGAAACTCATCTTTACCTAGTTTGCAAAAAGGTACAGCCTAATTACATTTCTACCCCTAACTTTCAAAAACCCTTGCATTTGGCCCCCTAACTTCTTCATCATCTTTTCAAATAGGTCCCTTCTCCATTATAGTGGAGGAATCCTACTTCGGCGAGTTTTGAAGGGAGGCTTCTCCTTGATTGCTCAGAGAATCCCTTCCAAAATTGGAAGGGAGATTCTCTGAGTAATCCCCTCCAATTTGAACCCATGTTTGATCTCTGATTGTTTCCCAATCTCTCATGCGAAAGCATGAGAGATTTGGGTCTCTTGAGAATTTCCATCGTCGGCGACCCTTCCTTGCTTGGAAGCTTAGCTTCCAAGCACAAATCCATCTCCAGTGACCTATTTAAGAAGCCCCAAATCCAACCGAGTCTCCTCAGCTTGAATTTGGGCTAGTTCCCCCTCAATTCCTCTCTCCTCACCAGCCACAATCTCTGCAAGCTCTAGTGGCTTCTCCCTCTCTCTTTAATTGCCCAACCACAATACCAGAGGTTGGGTTAACTCCGCCACAGTCTTCCGCGTCGCGCAACACCGGCCGACGTCGCTTCTACCCTATCTTCGTTGATGCCTCATCTATGGAGTTCTTCATCTTCCCAACGTCCGGCAACCATACCGGTGTGGGTTCTCTATTCCTTTTCGTCCCTTAGAGTAGACTCTTAGGTCCCCTCTCACTCACACTTTCTTTCCCTCTCTTTATTTCCCAAAACGACCCACCGATGCCACTGACCACCGTCACCTTCTCCACCTCCGACGATACCTTCGATGTGGTGCTCCCGTCGCTCCGCACCTCCATCCACCTCACCAACCACCCTACGACCTCCGCCTCGACTCCCTGATCACATCCCCTTACTCCAACCTCTCCATCGACCACCCAAATATCCCACCGAACACACCCACTCACACGTCCACAGTAAGCCCTAGACACGTCGCCACAGCCACCCGCACATCAGGAAACCACTCCCATCACATCCATTTTGCTTTGGCAACGCTCCCTGAGGGATTTGACGTGGCCGTGAGGCTGTGCTATTGATTTCAGGTTCAGGCCATGGTCCACCATTACTGTCGAGCGTGAAGCTCGCTAGCTGCAGCTCCAGGTGCTACCAACCCCAGGAAGACACTCCCAGGATGTGCAGAAGACTCTCACGCACGATTCCAGGCCTTCTATTGGAGTCGAGAGGCTTTGTAGTTGAGCCAATTGAGGAAGCCATCTGCTGCTGCGGTGCGAAAAGGAAGGTGGGACATTTAGTCTGACCTCAAAAGTGGAAAGCCACCTGTGTACGCATAAAGGGAAAAAGTGTTAAAGGCTCTTCGCCTCCAACACTGAGGGTGAGGTCCTCCTCCCCCCTCTCATAGACTCATATACGATATAACCCGCGGACCTAGCCACGACCCGACTACCGACCTATTCACTCCTCACTCACCACACACGCCGGTGAGCCTGGACCCGGGTCTGCGTTAGGTCCGATTGCCCGACCGGTTAAAGGCTCTGGGAGAGCGGCTCTGAAATAGAAAAGAGAGAAAGAGAGAAGAGAGTTACGCAGGGGAAGGGGGGTTTTGCTCTGAGGAGTTTACCTTCGACACTTAGTCAAATTCAGAGAAAGAACAGGCTGAAGGAAGAAGGGAAGAAGAAGAAGAGAAGGCCAGCACAGCCCAAGGCCAAGACAGAAGAAAGTAAAGTCAAGAAGAAGCAAAGGAAGAAGAAGAGGTCAGGTAGAAAAGAAAGAAGGAAAGAGAAGACAGAGAAGAAGGAAGAACCTGAAGAAGAAGGAAGCTAAGGTAGAAGGCAAAGCAAAGGAAGAGAAGGTAGAAGGCAGATAAAGCTAAGGAAAGAAAGAAGAGAAAGAAGAGGGCTCGCAAAGGCAAAAGAAGAAGAAGAAAAGAGAAATCAGAGAAAGAGATCAGAAGAAGAAAAGAAGGAAAAGCACTGTAGCCAGAGTCATTTAAGACGTCTGATTTTGCAATCAGATGTCTGAATTTATATTTTCTTCTTTAATTAATTTGACTAACTATTATCTGGTCTACAATTCTTTTTACTCTTGACATAATCATATGCTCTACATTCATGATTAGTTTTTGAGTAATGATTTGTGTTTAAATTGCATTAATTGCCAAGTTTATTGAGTGAATTCCATTTGCTCCCTATGTTCGACCTCGAAATATATTCGAGTAATAAAATTGTATTTCTTTTGAACACTATTTCGGTTGCACTACAATGCAACACTCTTAAACACTGATTCAGTGTTCACAATATTTTGGTGCCATTGTCGGGAAGCAACGTGCAATTCACCACTATTCTCTACATTAATTGATTATATTTGAGCACTAACTTGCCCTATTTGCTTTATTGTGATTTTGTGAGGTATTTCACGAGATCTTCCACGCAAATCAACCACTCCAGGGCAAGTAACTTCTTTATTCTTCCCTAATCAACCACCTAATCTTGGGAAGACAAAAAGGAAACAATTGATTAGGAATCACTTGCCTTATTTTCATAGTAATTATCATTTTAACGGCAAGTTTCCTTATTTGCGATTTTTTTTTTCAAATCTCATTGAAGTTGAAGCGATTCTAGAGATCCTACCCCAAAATTCCTGTGCCTACTAGAAACTACTCTTAACTTCTAATCTTCTTGGACTATGCACTTCTTGTTTGAAGTCCAAGGAGAACATATTTGAAGATCAAAGTGGACTTGGAAATAGAACCAATTAGGGTTTCTGCATTAGGGTTTTAGAGTGCTAGTCATACTTGCCGGCATAAAAGGAAACAAACCCACCCGCATTTGTGTGCTACCCAAGCCCTTGATTGAAAAGATCTTATCAAGAAAAACCCTGAAATCAGGCTCTAAACTCACTTAAACCATAAAATCCTTAGACCTAATAACTTGGGAGTCAAACCAAGGTAAATTCTAGGTCTTGACCTAGAATCATTCTGTCATATTTAGGGCAGGTCAAGTAAAAGTTGGACTACATTGTAGGCCAACCAGCCTCCAAATTAGGTCACAAATCAAATCAATTGCTAATTCAAGTGAAAACTAAGGCACAAATTAGGACATAAAACTGGTAAACTTAAGAGGTCAAGTCATTCATTCTAGTCTACCTGGACCCTTAGTGACAAGGATGGTCGGGTGGGGGAAACCCTATAACCCATTGGGACGCTCTACTGTGTAGGGGTCTTTGCGGGACTCTCCCATCCTGGCTGCCTAGGTAATTCTCAGGTGGATGACTTTCTGATCCAGGAGTGTCATCCACCCCAAACCTCTATAGTCATCCAAAAATCTTTGGGTGCCTTGATTGGGTCAACACCACATCTAGTCCCTCATCCCTTCTATTTAGAGCACACACACATATTTTCATTGGGATTCTCTTTCAAGATCAAATCACTTCATTCTAAACTTGAATTTTGATTCTACATCTTGATTCCACCATCTGATTCAAAAATACAGCCTGGTTACTTAGGAAAACCTGTGAAGAAACCTAAATCACAAAGATCCATGAGAGATAGAATGGTTGAGGATGCCCTTAAATTCTATGAAATTGATCACAAAACCTCAACACCAATTGAAGACATTCTGGTTGATGTATCAGCAACAACAACCTTCATCATAAACTGTGCCTAATTACTATTAATAGAAGCAACAAAGGGATCAACTCGGGACATTCTCATAATAGGATACACTGAGATAGAAAAATTGCATAACTTTGAATATCTCCAATGCCTAACAAATTCTGTACTTTGGGAAAAATACCAAGATGATCTTAAAAAATGGGAATAGATGATGAAATTGTTGAAACAAGTTATCGATCAAAAATACCCGTACATGCCCCAAACAGTTAATGAAACATCTTGGAGTAATATTGAGGATCAATCTAATTTCCCAAAGCTTGGGTTTGAGGCACAAGGTTGCTGTGGATTCCCAACCCAAATGGAATATAACATGCTTGATCTTGAATTAGGTTGGGAAGTCCCGATTGTAGGAGAGCACGATTTTGAGCTAGCCCTAGAAAATCAAAATCCTGGTTCACCAAGCATAGAATTCCTAGACTCCTATAAGAATGAGATTGAATCAGAACCTCTCGAGGGTTTGAATTAGAACCTCTCGGGGGTGTAAATCCCATCCTTTATTCTGATAAGGTAACCCTCGAAGGCAATTATGACCTAGATTCTAGTGATTCAACCCTCATCCTCAGCCTAGAATCTGGATCTGAATCTTCTTGGGACAATTACAAGGCCTCATATGTCGAAGATCAAAGTTTGAATTGGGATTATGATTCTGGGGCTTTATTTGATGAATTTCCCTCTCCAACATCCTCAGAGATACAGATTAATTTTTCGGAAGTCACACCAATCTATGATACAAAAATCGAGGAGTTGGAAGAGTGGGATTTTGATTGGATCTTCCCTACGAGCCAAGAACCTGAGCCCAAAACCAATAGAGACACCTTTTTAAGCTCGGAATCTACAAATATGCTAGACCCAAGTCAGGTTGTGGAGTCTACATCTTGTGATTTATTCTAAGGTGGAACCTCTGATCTCAAATCAAATTCAAAACTTGATTCTCATAATTTCTCCGTCGATTTCGAATCTTACTATGATTTCGGAGAACCATTGTTTCCTGATGACTACGAGCCAATCTACGACCTGAGTACACAAGATCCATTCTTCGACTTTGACTCTGAGGTCCCTAATCTCGAGATCATTGATTTAAATTCAAGTTTCATTGAGATGGAATCATTTCTTTTCGATCCTCAGGAATCAAAACCAAAAAGTGCCAAGAGTGACTACAATCCAAATTTTGAATATTTTCTTGACTCAGATTTTCTTCATCCTATAAACACTCTTCAGGCATTCACTTTTGAGTTTGTTGGTTACTATGAGGGCTCTCAAAATGAACCCACCTTTAATTCTTTTTTAGATGAGCCCTCATACACAATTCTTATTAATGCCACTTCTTCCACATATACAAAACCAATTCAAACCCATTTTCAACCCCAACCTGCAACCGAACTCAATTTCTATTCTGATTCCCCTCTTACTGAGCCGATTGTAGATGATTCGCCTCCACATCTTTATCAGGTTTCGGACATTGATCAGACTAAAACTCATGCCCCATCCTTCTTTGATCACTCCTATAGGGTTCCTACATCCTCCACTGATTCTTTTTCATTTAAGGATCCCTACTCTGATCAGGCTGATTCGACTCAGCCAAACCCTGGATGCACACTTCTATATCATTCCGAGCTTCACAGTATATGGTGGGTTTCACATCTTTTGATCTACATTTATCAACCCACCAGATTGATTAGGTTTGGGCTGCATCATCAGCCTGTTAATCTGAACAAGCACCTAGTTGGACCAACCAGGCTTTTGATTAAGGTGCTTGTTCTGCAAAATTCATATGATTTGACCACTACATCTCCATACCATTTCCCACTCGGCTAAAGGCATTGAATTTAGCACTGAACGGGAGGCAACCCGTCATTCCAACAACTCGAGATTCTTCTGATTATCTTTCTATACTTCACGTCTATTGTACCCTGAGTTCGATTTTTAGAATAGTAAATCCCACCTCTGGTACACGTGCCAGAGCTTGAAATCGTCTACAACAGTCATCCCTGACCCGTTCGCTCACCCGATAAATCCTGTTCTAATTCCTAAAGCCCAAACCTATTTCACATCCTCCGTTTACAATGAGGACATTGCAAAACTTAGGCATGGGGGGGTGGTAAAGTGCAAACATACAAAAATCAAAGTTCGGAAGGGTTCTCACAAAAAAATCATGTATTCCAAAAATACCAAAAAAAGTAAAAAAGTACGAAAAAGAGCAAAAATATGAGAGAAAAGGAAATTTTGATGGCATATCAGTTTTAAGGAGAAAAAGGGGAGTTAAAAATGTCAAGAAGGAGCACAAGTTGAAAAGAAAAAGAAAAAAGAGATAGTCATTAATAAGAAATTAAGGAATTGAATTAAGTTCTATACCATATCAAAAGAAAAAGAAAATGAAAGGCAAAAAGTACTAATAAAATACAGAAGAGATTAGTAGGAATGCTGATTTTAGGCCTCTTGGGCTATATTCCTAGGCTTAAAAATTCAAGTATCCGCTAAGATCTGGATAGTCCTCAAGAGGTTGGGGAAATGCGAAGCTTAAGTATTAGGTCTAAGGCTTAGGGTGTATTCAGCCTCGTTAACTGACTTCTGGTTTGCGGGACTCAGTAACCTAAGCACCCCAATCCACACACAGTCTGGTTCAGTGCACATAAGTATCAAAATCACGCACATGCATTTAAATCATTCTAAAAAAGTCACCTAGATTAGGAGAGACTGATCAACACAAGTTAATTTGGACGAGTTCTTGGCCCGGAGAGGCGGGAAATTCCCCTCGAAGATGCGAAATAACATATCGTCTCCTCGGTGCTTTTCTCCTAGGATATTTACATATCCTACGGGGGGCATGTAAGCACCCTGTGCTAGTTCAGATGCCATGGGCGGCATTATCCTGAAATGTCAATTACCAGGATCTGGATCTAGCTACAACACACCATGGGTGGGATTATCTCAAAATGTCAAAAGCTAGGGTTCTGGGAGTTGCCATGGGCGGTGCTATCCCTAAGCATCGATTGCTAGGGACCCTTTGAGGATTGATGATGGGAACTAGGAATTCGATACAGACTGTGTTGGGAAGGCAATTCGAAGCTAGAAATAAAAAGAAAGGAGAGAGAAAACTCTCCAAACAAAAAAAATTCCTCTGTCTCTCTCTTACAAAAATGCACTGCAAACTGAACCGAGGCTAAAATATGTTACAAGCATGGGTGCTTTAACCGCGAAGTTCAACGAACCTTAGGATAGTTCCTGTGGGCCTTCAAAGCCTTTGCGGCACACGGAGGCTAAAGTTGGTCAGGTCCAAATCTTGGTTAGTACATGAGTACCTCTAGGCCTATTATCGGTATTCTAACCTAATCTATAGAAGAAAGCACACATCACAGTTTTGAGCATTAAAAAATTACATGGTCTAGAATCAGAGTTAAAACCTTAAAATTTTGTTAAGGGACTAGCAAAAGCTAGCCATGGGGGTATGATGGGAACACCATCATGAGCCATAAATAGCTCATTTTGACCCAATGAAGAGAATAAATGCTCCTACATAACCAACTGAAGGTCATAATTCACTACACAACCATTCTGAGAAGAAAATAAGGAAATAAGGGTAAAACTGTAATTTTACCAATGCAGTACACCACCGATTTTCTAAATGGCTAAACAAAGGTTAAATAGTCTTAATAAGATAATAAGTGGGTTGGATTAGACAGAAAAGGGTTTGTGTGAGTTCTGTGAATTAAATGACTTCTTGAAACCCTGAAACAGACCCACTTGATTAATGAAGGTTCTAGTCAGGATAAAATTCACCTAAACCCTCTAAATATCATATAAAAATATTCTCTAGGGTTTAGTACCTTCAATTTGGCCATTGCAACCCATCTTGACCTAGAATGGGGTCTCAGATAGATATTTACCCTAAATTGGGTTTTTGCATAAATTTCCTAGTCAAACATGGTCAAACCCAAAATCCAACTTCACCATTGGATTCCTTAGGTCAAAATTAGGTTTATACCAAAATTTGGACCTAAGAGGAACTCATCTTTACCTAGTTTGCAAAAAGGTTAAGCCTGATTACATTTCTACCCCTAACTTTCAAAAACCCTTGCATTTAACCCCCTAGCTTCTTCGTCATCTTTGTAAATAGGTCCCTCTGCCATTATAGCAGAGGAATCCTACCCGACGAGCTTTGAAGGGAGGTTTCTCCTTGATTGCTCACAGAATCCCTTCCAAATTTGGAAGGGAGATTCTCTGAGTAACCCCCTCCAATCTGAACCCATCTTTGATCCTTGATTGTTTCCCAATCTCTCATGTGAACGATGAGAGAATTGGGTCTCTTGAGAATTTCCATTGCCAGTGACCCTTCCTTTCTTGGAAGCTTGGCTTCCAAGCATAAATCCATCTCCAGTGACCTATTTAAGAAGTCCCAAATCCAACTGAGTCTCCTCAGCCTGAATTTGGACTGGTTCCCCCTCAATTCCTCTCTCCTCGCCGGCCACAATATCTGCAAGCTTCGGTGGCTTCTCCCTCTCTCTCTCGTTGCCCAACCACAATACCAGTGGTTAGGTTAACTCCGCCACAGTCTTCCGCGTCGCGCAACACCGGCTGACGTCGCCTCTGCCTTGTCTTCGCCGCCGACTCATCTATGGAGGTCTTCATCTTCCCCTCGTCCAGCAACCATACCGGTGTGGGTTCTCTATCCCTTTTCATCCCTTAGAGTGGACTCTTAGGTCCCCTCTCTCTCACACTTTCTTTCCCTCTCTCTATTTCCCAAAATGACCCACCGACGCCACTGACCACCGTCACCTTCTCCACCTTCGGCGATACCTCCGGCGAGGTGCTCCCGTTGCTTCGCACCTTCATCCACCTCGCCAACCACCCTACGACCTCCACCTCGACTCCCTTATCACATCCCCTCACTCCAACCTCTCCATCGACCACCCAAACATCCCACCGAACACACCCACTCACATGCCCATAGTAAGCTCTAGACACACCACCACAGCCACCCACATGTCACGAAACCACTCCCATCACATCCGTCGTGCTTTGGTAACGCTCCCTGAGTGATTTGACGTGGCCACGAGGCTGTGCTATTGATTTCAGGTTCAGGCCATGGTCCGCCATTACTGCCAAGCATGAAGCTCGCTTGCTGCAACTCTAGGTGCTACCAACCCCAGGAAGACACTCCCGGGATCAGCGGAAGACTCTCACGCATGATTGTAGGCCTTCGATTGGAGTCGAGAGGCTCTACAGTTGAGCCAATTGAGGAAGCCATTTGCTGCTGTGGCACGAAAAGGAAGGTGGGACGTTTAGTCCCACCTCGGAAGTGGAAAGTCACCTTCGTACGCATAAAGGGAAAAACTGTTAGAGGCTCTTCGCCTCCAACACTGAGGGTGAGGTCCTCCTCCCTCGTGTCACGGACTCATCCGCGATATAACCTGCTGACCTAGCCACGACTTGACTACCCGACCTATTCACTCCTCACTCACCACACATGCCGGTGAGCCTGGACCTAGGTCTGCATTAGGTCTGATTACCCGACCGATTAAAGGCTCTGGGAGAGCGGCTCTAAAATAGAAAAGAGAGAAAGAGAGAAGAGAGCTACTCAAGGGAAGGGGGGTTTTGCTCTGAGGAGTTTACCTTCGACACTTAGTCGAATTTAGAGAAAGAACAGGGCTGAAGGAAGAAGGGAAGAAGAAGAGAAGGCTAGCACAACTCAGGGCTAAGACAGAAGAAAGGTAAAGTCAAGAAGAAGCAAAGGAAGAAGAGGAGGTCAGGCAGAAAAGAAAGAAGGAAGGAGAAGACAGAGAAGAAGGAAGAAGCTGAAGAAGAAGGAAGCTAAGGCAGAAGGCAGAGCAAAGGAAGAGAAGGCAGAAGGCAGAGAAAGCTAAGGAAAGAAAGAAGAGAAAGAAGAAGAGGGCTCGCAAAGGCAAAAGAAGAAGAAGAAGAAAAGAGAAATCAGAGAAAGAGATCAGAAGAATAAAAGAAGGAAAAGCACTGTAGCCAGAGTCATTTAAGATGTCTGATTTTGCAATCAGAAGTCTAAATTTATATTTTCTTCTTTAATTAATTTGAGTAACTATTATCTGGTCTACAATTCTTTTTACTCTTGACATACTCATATGCTCTACATTCATGATTAGTTTTTGAGTAATGATTTGTGTTCAAATTGCATTAATTGCCAAGTTTAGTGTGTGAATTCCATTTGCTCACTGTGTTCGACTTCGAAATATATTTGAGTAATAAAATTGTATTTCTTTTGAATGCTATTTCGGCTGTACTACAACGCAACACTCTTAAACACTGATTCAGTGCTCACAACAGCTCATCCTGGGAATCATCCCAAGATTGAACTAAAGCAACCATAAATCTCATTCTCTGTTTTGATAACTTCCCAAGTAGAAACTCACCTGGGTTCTTATCCTTAACATCCTGGACCCAATCCAACAAATACTTATTCAGATCATCAATCATTTCAATCGGGGGCTCCAATTCTTCAGTGCAAGGTATTGGCTGAGTTTCTAAGGATTGTATGGTATTCCTCAAGTTAGCCAAAACCTTATCTTTGACCTGGTTAACCTGAACCAAAGGGCTTGGTTCAGGGTTGGGCAGGTTTGGGATCATTGCAGAGGAGTTAACGAATTTAGATTCGTGATACCCTCCCTGATAATAGGTCATTTCAGGTTGTTCATAAGGTAAGGATGGCCTAAAGGCAGTGTATTCAGGGGATGGGTAAAGATCAGTGTATCCTTCTTGATTGTAGATCGTATTAGGATGTCCATGAAAGGGTGGCGATCTATAATTGATGTGGCTCGAAGAAGTATAGAAATCACAATTATGGTGTTCAGGGTTTGACCCCGAACACGGAGGTCCAGAACTATATCCCCAATCTGAGTTATCCCAACTAAGAAATGGTTGATTACAGTACGAGTCGTAATAATCATCATGTTGAGGATAAGACATAACAGGAGGGTAAGAGCGAGAATGCATGTGGAATATGGAAGGATTCATGACAAATGGGAGGAAGAAAGGTGCCCTGCAATACAAATAATCAAACATGTCCTTAAGTCAGCTAGCCTAAAGACCTACAGACTCCCAGAACCCATCTTGAGATAAAGAAACGATTTGATCTACTTCTTTTCGTTCAATCCAACCAGTTAGAGGGAGGGACTAGGGAGAAGATTCTTCCTTCGGCTTGCGCCTCCGGTTCCTAATGTACCCCCCAACCGCGATCGTTTGATTCTACTCCCCTAGCTAGACATCAGATTGAACAGTAGAAACAGACTAATCGAAAATAATCTCGTTCTAGGCTCCGAAGAGCGAGTCGAATCCTTAAGGCCAACGTCTACTCTATTTTAATTAGGGCTTGGTTTGAATGTGCTTTGGAATGTAATGGACCCTTTATCTGGGTTGTGCCCTTAATGATTGATTGATGTGTGTGTGCGTGCACAACCAATGGTTTTCAAGCAAGATTATTTTTGATGCGGTGAATTTTAGGGTTCAAATCTTGCTTAGTAGCTTTTAGGATTCAACTTTAGGTATTTTTAAACAAGTTTTGTTGGCACACCAGGTTTTGAAAGCACGGGTGAAGATGTTTTCCTTTAAAGCTTAAAAGAATGTAGAGTGCCTGGTAAATCCCTAAGAGCTGAACCTATTGACGAGAGCCTCATCATGAGCCCTAACTAGCTCATTTTGACTTAAGAATGAGAATAAGAGCTCCTACATAACCTAGAGATGGACCTAATTCAAGGAACTAATGTTCTGAGAAGAAAACATGAAACAAAGGTTAAAACTGTAATTTTACCGTTGCAATACATAAACGGAATTTCTCAGAGATAAAGCATAGGTTAAATGGTCTGAATAAGATAAAAAGTGGGTTGGTTCAGTTAGAAATGGGTTATTATGAGAGCTAGGAATTAAATAACATTCCATAATCCTAAAATAGACTCGCTTAATTCAACAAGGTTCTGGTCAGGATAAAAATCAACTAAACCCTCTAAAATTCATGGAAAAATATCCCCTAGGGTTTAGAACTTTCAATTTGACCTTTGGAACCTATTTTGACCTAGATTGGGGTCTTAACTCATTATTTGACCTAATTTGGGTTTTTATGTAAAATTTCCTGTCAAACATAGTCAAACCTAAAATCCAACTTCATCATTGGATTCCTTAGATCCAAATTAGGTTTGTACCAAAATTTAGACCTAAGGCGAGGTCATCTTGACCTACTTTGCAAAATAGTCCACCCAATTATATTTTGGCCCCTAACTTTTGAAAACTCTTGCACAAACCCCCCTAACTTCCTTGCCACTCTTACAATTAGGTCCATCCGCCATTAATGGGGAGAAATCCTACTCCGGTGAAGGAATGGAGGGGGATTACTCCCTGATTCCTCAGAGATCTCCTCCCAGATTTGGAAGGGAGATTCTCTGAGGAATTCCCTTCCATCTGAGCACAATCACGAGATCTGAATCGCTCCCAATCTCTCGTGCGAAAGCTCAAGAGATTTGGGCATCCAACGGATTTCCTACTCTGGCGAGGACTCTTGAGCTTGGAAGCTTGTCTTCCAAGCGCAAGAGCCCCTGCCAGTACCTATAAAATGACCACCCCCTCCAGCCACATCTCTTCAGCTTGACTTGGCTGGAGATCCACCCCAATTTCATCTTCTTCTCCTCTGGTCAGGAGTCTAGTGAGCTCTAACGAGCCCTCCTCCACTTGTCACTCTGCCACACTACTAGTGGCAAAGTCGCCTTCACCATCTTCCTCCACGTCGTGCAACACCCGCGCGTGCGCCTTTAGCCCCTTCATCGTTGCCGTTCTCCCTCCACTGGACATCATCTTCTCCGACGACAGCAGGTATCGCCAGCCGCCACCTCTCCCCCTTCGTCCACTTAGTTAGGTTAGAATTACTCCTCTCTATCCCCTCTTCAATTCCCCTCTTTCTATTTCCCCTTTTCGACCCCTCGCAACAACTGTCCATTGCCATCTTCTCCATCTCCGACCGCCCACTGGCGAGGTGCATCCACCGCTCCACACCTCCACATGCCTCGCCAGACACCTCACTACCTCCACCATCGTTCACTGATCACCTTCTGCCCATCCATTGACCACCATCACCTCCCTAAACGTCCCCCGACCAAACCCATAATCACGGCCACAGGGTGACCTAGGAACGAATGCTTAGGCCACCCCACGGCCTACTATCCTCCGTCCCACCTTCGCCTTGGCACGGCGAAGCATCCCATGTGTTTTAATGGGGCCACAAGGCCATTTTTGTGTGTGTCAGATCTGAGCACCTGCCACCATTGAAGCACATAGCAAGAAGGTCGCAAGCTTCACTCCAGGCCGTGCGCTCTAGGTGTTAGAGTCCCAAGTGAAGCGGATTGGTGTTGCGAACTCATACAGCCAGGCAATTGGCTTGGCAAGCAACCCAGTAGCAGCAATTGAAGGAGTTCCTGCGGGCGTTAGCGCAGAAGCGGGTGGGACTTTTAGTCCCACCTCGTGAATGCGAGAACACAGTGCGTAGTATAAGTTGTTTTTGTGCTCTTAGCTCATCGCCTCCAGTACACAGGGGTGAGGTCCCTCACCCTCACTCGCCCACGCCTCGTCCGAGGCTCCTGCCCCCGTGGGCCTGGCACCAGACCAGATTACCTAGACCTAGCACTCCTTGCGCATCACACCCACACCGGTGCACCTGGACCCGGGTGCACAATACATGACCCGATTACCCGGCTCTGGGAGAGCGTATCAAAGAGAGAAATAGAGAGAGAGAGATGCGGGGGAGGGTAGGGGATATGTTTTGCTTCTGTGTGCATGCGTAGGGAAGAAGAATAGAAGAAGGAAGGGGAAGACGTAGCTAAGGCAAGGTAAAAGCGAAGAAGGGAAGGAAGGATACTTAGCCGCAAAAAGGAAGAAGGAAGGAAGGCCAAAGAGAAGAAGTGAAAGAGGAGCTAAGGCTGAAGGAAATCAAGGTAGAAGCCAAGGAAGGAAAAGGAAGAAGAAGAAAGGCAGAAGCTAAGGGAAGGTGCAACACTATAGCAGAGGTGCGGTTGAAGCAAGAAAGAAGAGAAGTAAAAGAAGAAGGTCAAAGAATAAGGCAGAAGAAGAAGACTGCAGAGGAAGAAGAAGGAGAAAGGCAAAGGCAGAAGACAGAGGAACATAAGAACGAGCAGAACTAAAGAGAAAGAAAGACGAAGAAGAAAAGGGAAGAAAGAAAGCAGAACAGAGAAGACTCAAGAAGGAGAAGGAAATAAGAGCTTAAAGAGAAAATATCTTTTTAAGACGTCTGATCATGGAATCAGATGTCCAATTCTTCTATTTTTTGCTACAATTTTGACTCTTAAATTCTTGCATATTTATTCTACATTAGGTTTTAAGTAACTCTAAGTGTTCAATTACATTATTGAGATTAGTGAATAAATTCCATTTACTCTGTGTTCGACCTCAGATACTTAGGTTTTCGAGTAATACATTCTTATTTATTTTCGGGGCGATTTCATCTATACTACAATGTAACATCTTTTAAAACACAATTTTGCCTCGTCAACATTTTGGCGCCATTGCCGGGGAGCAACGCCCAATTTATCACTAGTCTCTACATTCTTTTTGAGTATATTTGAATACTAACTTGCCCTATTTGTTTTGTTGTGATCTTGCAAGGTATTTCACGAAAAGATCTCCCGTGCAAGTTGTAACGACCCGATTCCCGAGTCCCTATGAGACACGAGAATCGGATCGGCTCGACTAATCCCAAGACCTAGTCGTCCAATGAGGAAGTAACCAAAAGAGCAGTAAAATAAACCGCATTTAGCACGAATATAACTAGCAATAACAAAATACAGCAGTGAGAAAATGAACTACTACAGTATACACCACCACAACAGTAGAACAACAAATATGTACATAACATGAAGTTTACAAAAAAAGTACAAGGTGTAACAAGGAAACTACTTACTACAGTGGAAGAAAGTACAAAAAGAACTGCGGGTAACGCTACTGGACCCTACTCGGCCATGCGTCCTCTGCAGCCGCTGACCCTGGCTACTCAACACCTGGTCCTGAAAAGTAACGAGTGTAACATGTCAATGACACACTGAGTAGAGTGGCAGCTAAAAACTAAAGAAGCAGTAGAGTGTACAGTAGCTGTTATATTTTACTTTCTTTATTTACGTCCTATTATTTCGCGATTTATTTATTTCTCAGATCCTTCACTTGATCTCGAATGTTCCTCATGGGAACGATCTTGATTGCAGTCTTTTCCGAAAAGTAGAAGTAACACGTGGTGCTCTCCTGGCCGGGAGAGTACCCGTGGTGATCCTACCCTCAGTCAACCACCCCAGGGTCGCTGACAGACGTAATGGTGACTACGGCACGTGCGATAAGCGCACGGGTAGCTACCCCGCAATGGCACGCGGTCAGTCATTTTCGTTAACGGGTGCACCCAAAGCACAGCACGGAACCAGTATAGGGCAGAGCCCTCTCAGTAACAGGGGTCCAACCCCTCCACAATCCGCACACCCTCGCCTGACTACCCTGGTTTGCCCAGTGGGCCTAACAAGTCGATGTAGGAGGCTAGCAGACCCCTAGGGCCTATGGGGTAGCTAGTGCTCTCCCTACACTAGTAGCTCTCCTCGGTACTGCGTATGCGAGGGCCAGCAAGTTGGTGTACAGTGGCCAAACCCACCCCGGTCTCAACCTGAGGGCGGCAAGCTCCCCTCTACACTAAGAAGTAATGTGTGCTCTCGTTGGTACCACGTACCCCAGAGACAACGCACTTCCACGTCTTTCTTTCTCAGTTCCATCCATTCTCTTTCCAGGAGTTCTACTCCTAATTCCCCGTATTGTTCCAACTCTTTTAACTCAACACATTTAGGTTTCACCGTTCCAATTTTACGTTCATACAACCCATGTTCTCAATCATATTTATTCCTTCATAACAGGCAGCGGTTAAATCAATTTACAGGCAGCTATTATTTCCTTTCCACCTTTCCAAGACTGCAATATTTATATACATATCACTAGTTTTCCAGTCCTAGGATTCATGCCGTACCCTAGGATCTATCATTCAATCTAGTTTCCAGTCCTAGGTTTCATGCAATCCCCTAGGATCTATCATTCAATCTAGTTTCACAGTCCTAGGGTTCATGCAGTGCCCTAGACTCTATTAATTATTCCACAATTGTAACAATTTTGATTAAGTAAATTAAAAGCCACTCTACCAGCTACAACGGGAGTACTGGGGGCGTGATCGAAAATCCCAAGTGCCTCCGCAATCCCCAAGATTGCAATGGAATGGGGTCCTAACACACGGATCAAACATAAGGAGTTTCTCAGAACGGTATATAATTACTGTAAACGGGTAGAGGATTTTATTCTGGAAAGAACGCAACTCGAAACGTGGAAAACGGACTCTGAACGGGCCCTAAACAGGTTGAAAACGACGAAACTGCCCAAAATCCGACGTCTGGAACCTCTTCCAGACGTCTTAAAATGTGGGTCACAGCATACCTTCATTCTGTGTAGTCCCTCAGATGTCCAGAAGCCTGCAGGGGCGTCTGGCTTAGTTCCCAGACGTCCGATGGTCACCCCGGACATCTAAAAGTCCTTCCCGTCGTCTGGCACTGCGGCCAGACGTCCGACTCACGTGGGATGGCGAGCCCTTACGCCCTCCCGAGCAGAACCTGCATGTACCCACACCTGTTCTCTGTACGACGAGTCATAGACGAAGGCTCGGCGGATGGCCGCATGGCTGTACATGCGAAAAAGGAAGAAGATAGAAATATCTTACCGTCCAGACGTCTGGACAGTCCTCCAGACGTCTTCACCATCGTCTGGTTGGAAGCCCAAACATCTGATTCTGGAAAAACTTCCAGAATCAGAGCTCGACTCGTTCTCCGCTCGCGACGCACGGCCGCGCCGCACCCCGTCTGCCTGTTGCTCGAGCTGCAGCAGCCCCTCCGCGACACTCCATGCCCGCTGCTCCCCCGCCAGCCGGCTCTAGCTGCCCCGGCAAGCTCGAGCCCTCACGGTCGAGCGTCTCCTCCCTCGCGCAACACCTCCTCCCACACACTTGCTGTGGCCACTGCTGCCGCCGCTCACTCGCTCGCTCGCGCTCTCGCACCGGCTGGGAGAAGAAGAGGGACATGGAGGAGATGAGGGTGAGGGAGAGGGCTAGGGGCCTTTTAAGGCCACGCAGGGAGAGAGAGAGAGAAGCGCCATGCCCTGCAGGAGGAGAGAGGGAAAAAGAGGGAAGAGAGCGGCTGGTGCAGGTCTGCGCGCGCATGCACGCAGACGCAACCCCGTACGCCACAAAAATTAAATACCAGACGTCTGGAAAGGGTTCCAGACGTCTGGTCAGATGTCTGGGCCACTTCCCAGATGTCTTAAAAATCGTCTTGAGGCCGCGTTCGTAACACAAGTCAACCACTCCAGGGTAGATAATCCCTTTTCTTCCTTAAGATCCATCGCCTAATCCTTGAAAGACAAAAGGAAGAAACCAACTTAGGAATCAATTTCCTTCTTTTTATAGTAATTACCTTATTTAAGGCAAAGGTTTCCTAATTTTGCAAAATTTTTTTAAACTTATTAAAGTAGAAGCAATTTCTAAGAGATCCTATCCCACAAAACTCCTGTGCCTAATAGAAATCACGCTTAATCTCCACAGACAACACATTTCTTATTTTTGAGTCCAAAGAGAACTTTTGTGAAAAAGAGGATTGGAAATAGAACCAAATTAGGGTTTCAACGGTAGGGTTTTTGGAGTGCTAGTCACACATGCCTATTTAAAAGAAAATAAACCCTCCCGCATCAGTGTGCTACCCAAGCCCTTGATTGAAGAGATCTAAGCAAGATAAACCCTAAAAAAATCGAGCTCTAAAATCACTTGAATCTTAAAATCTTGGACATAATAAACTGGGAGTCAAATTAGGGTGATCTCTACGTCCCAAGCCTAGAATCATTCTGCCATCTTTAGGATAGGTCAGGTGAAGTTGACCCCTTGGGTCAACCAACCTCCAAATTAGGTCACAACATCAAAATATCTAAAGTTCAAGTGAAAACCCTAAAACCACCTTTGAAATAAAACTAGCAGACTTAAGAGGTCAAGGTCCCTATTCTGGTCTACTTGGAATCTCAGTGACAAGAGAGGTCGGGTGGGGGAACCCTGTAACCCGTGGGGATGCTCTACCGTGTAGGGGTCTTTGCGGGACTCTCCCTCTAGCTGCCCAGGTAATTCTCAGGTGGACGACCTTCTGATCTAGGGGTATCATCCACCCTAAACCTCCATAGTCATCCAAACATCTTTAGGTGCCTTGATTGGGTCAAAAACAACTCCAGTCCCTCATCTCTTCTCTTTAGAGCACACAAATAAAACTTCAGTGGGACTCTTTATTCACATCTAGTTGCTTCATAACTTAATTCCACAACTTTATTCAAACCCTGATTCTACATCTTGATTCCGCCACCTGATCCAAATATGTAGCCAAACCACTTAGGACTACCATTCAAGAAACCTGAATCCCGGAGATCCATGAGAGATAGGATGATTGAAGATGCCCTAAAATTCTATGAAAATGAAGACAAAACCTTAACACCAGTAGAAAACATTCAGGTTGATGTCCCAACAACCACAACCTTCATCATAACTTGTGCCCAAGTGCTATTGGCAGAAGCCACAAAGGGATCAACCCGAGACATGCTCATCGCAAGATACATTGAGATAGAAAAATTGCACAATCTTGAATACCTTCAATGCATGACAAATCTTGTACTTTGGGAGCAACACCAAGATGATCTTGAAAAATGGGAAGAGATAATGAGGTTGTTAAAACAAATTATCAACCAGAAATACCCGTATATGCCACAAACAGAGGATAAACCATCTTGGGACAATATCAAGGATCAATCTGATCTCGGGTTTGAGGCACAAATGGTTGTGGATTCCCAACCCAGATGGAGTACAATGTGCCTGATATTGAAGAAGGTTGGGAAGTTCCAATTGCAGGAGAGCACAATGTTGAGCCAACCCTAGACCATGAATCACTAGGCTTAGAATTCCAAAACTCCTGCAATAATGAGAGTAGAACTGAACTTCTCGAGGGTGTAAATTCCGCCCCTTATTCTGATAAGGTGACCCTTGAAGGTTATTCGGACCTAGATTCTAGTGATTCAACCCACATCCTAAGCCCAGAATCTAGATTTGAAACCTATTGGAAAGATTTCGAGGCCCCATATGAGGAAGATCAATTTTTCAATGAAGGATATGATTTTGGGCCTCTATTTGATGAATATCCCTCACCAACATCCTTAGAGAAACAAATCGATTTTTCGGAAGTCATGCCAATTTACGATACAGAAACCAAGGAGTTGGATGAGTGGGGTTTCAATTAGGTCTGTCCTACCAGCTTGGAACCTGAGCCTCTACCAAATCAGGACACCTTTTTAAGCTCAGAATTGACATCTAGGCTAGACCCCAGTCAGGTTGCTAAATCTACAGCATATGATTTATTCTATGGTAGAACTCATGATATTGAATCTCATTCAGATTTTGATTTTTGCAAACTCTCCGACGATATCAAATCTGACCATAACATTGGAGAAAATCTACTTCCTGATTACAACAAGCTAATCTATGACCTCAACTCACATGACTCATTCTCTAACTTCGATTCTGAGGTCCCGATTCTCGAGATCACTGATTTCAGTTCAGGTTCTAGTGACATGGAACCATTTCTTTTCGATCCTCAGGAATCAGAACCAGAAAATGTTGAGAGTAATTGTGACCCAGAATACGAATCTTTTCTCAACTCCAATTTCCAGTATCCCATAGGCACACTCTAGGCATTCACTTTTGATTTTGAAAATTACTATGAGGACTCTCTACATGAGACCACCTATCATTCCTTTCTAGAAGAGCCCTCATACACAATTTTCATTGAAGCCACCTCTTCCACATATACAAAACTGATCAAAACCTGTTTTCAATCTCGACTCGCAACCGGACTCAATTTCTATTCTGATTCACCTCTCACTGAGCCATTTGCAAATGATTCAACTCCACATCTATACCAGGAATCGGGCATTGATCAGACTGAAAATCATGATCCATCATTCTCTGATCTCCCCTGTAGGGTTTCCACACCATCCACTGATCATTTTTCGGATCCCTACTCTGACCAGGCTGATTCGACTAAGCCTAAACCCGAGTTTGCACTTCCATATTCATCTAAGCCACATTGCATATGGTGGGTTCCACATCTGTTATTCTACAGCTATCAATCCACCAGACTGATTGGTTTGGGTTGCATCATCAGCCTATTGATATTAACAAGCACCTGGTTGGACCAACCAGGCTCTTAATCAAGGTACTTGTTTTACAAAAATTCGCTGATTTAACCACCCCGTCTCCATCCCATGTTCTGCTCGATTGAAGGCATTAAATTTAGCGCTTAACGGGAGGCAACCCATCATTCCAAAAATAGAGACCCGTCTGATTATCCATCTGTACTCCACGTCTATTGCACCTTGAGTTCAGCCTTAGACATTCAAATCCCACGTTTGGTACACGTACCAGAGCTTGAAATCGTCCGCATCAGTCACTTCCCAACCCATTCACCCACCTGATGTATCCTGTTCTAAGACCCTGACTTCAACACTGTTTCACACCCTCCGCTTACAATGAGGACATTGCAAAACTTAGGCATGGGGGGGTGGTAAAGTGCATACATACAGAAATAAGAAAAAGTCAGAAGGATTCTCACAAAAAAATTGACATATGTCAAAAGCAAAATAAAATTGAAAAATTATGAAAAAGAATAAAAAAATGGAGAAGGGAGGAAATTTTGTGAGCCACATAATCATAAGGAGGAGAAAAAGAGCAAAATGATAAAAAAGGAGCACAAAATGAAAAAGAAAAAGAGATAGTCATTAGTGAAAGATTAAGGAATCAACTGAAGTTCTAGACCACATCAAGAAGAAGATAAAGAATGAGGAAAGTGCTAATGAGACACAAAAAGAGATTAGTAGGAACGCTAATCTTAGGCCTTTTGGGCTAGACTCTTAGACTTAAAAATTCAAGTATCCGCTAAAATCTGGATAATCCTCAAGAGGTTGGGAAAATGAGAAGCTTAAGTAGGTGTAAGGCTTAGGGAGTATTCGACCTCGTTAACTGACCTTCGATTTGCAAGATTCGGTAACCTAAGCACCTCAACCCACACACAGTCTGGTTCAGTGCGCATAACTATCAAAATCACGCAAAAGCATTTTAATGTTCTAAAAAAGTTGCCTAGATTAGGAGTGGCCGATCAACACAAGTTGATTTAGACTAGTTCCCGGTGCAAAGAGGTAGGAAATTTCCCTTGAAGATGCATAACAACATATCATCTCCTCGGTGCTTGTCTCTTAGGATATTTAAACATCCTACTGGGGGCATGTAAGCACTCTGCTGGTTCAGATACCATGGGCGGCATTATCACGAAATGTCGATTGCCAGGGTCTGGACTCAACCACGGAACTCCATGGGTGGGATTATCTCAAAATCTCGAAAGCCAGGGTTCTGGGGGTTGCCATGGGTGGTGTTAGCACGAAGCATCGATTGCTAGGGACCTTTGAGGATTGATGATGGGGATGAGGAATCCGATACAGACCGTGTTGAGAGGCCAATCCAAAGCTAGAAATAAAAAGAAAAGGGAGAGAAAACTCTCCAAACAAATAAATCCTCTATCTCTCTTACAAAAACGCACTGCAAACTGAACCAAGGCTAAAAATGTCTCAAGCACGGGTGCTTTAACCACAGAGTCCAACGAACCGTAGGATAGTTTCTGCAGGCCTTAAAAACCTTCGTGGAGGACTGAGGCTAAAAGCGGGTTAGGTCCAGATTTTCATTAATACTTGAGTACCTCTAGGCCTATTGTCAGCATTCTAAACCTAATCAAAAGAAGAATAAAAGCACTTATCATAACTGGTGACAGAAACTCAGGGTCTAGAACAGAAGTTAAAATCTTGAAATTTTGCTAAGGGACTAGCAAAAGCTTGGCATGGGGGTATGATGAGAGCCTCATCATGAGGCCTAACTAGCTCATTTTGACCTAAGAATGAGAATAAGAGCTCCTACATAACCTAGAGAAGGACCTAATTCAAGGAACTAATGTTCTGAGAAGAAAATATGAAACAAAGGTTAAAACTGTAATTTTACCGTTGCAATACATAAATGGGATTTCTCAGAGACAAAACATAGGTCAAATGTTCTGAATAAGATAAAAAGTGGGTTGGTTCAGTCAGAAATGGGTTATTATGAGAGCTAGGAATTAAATGGCATTCTATAACCCTAAAACAGACGTGCTTAATTAAACAAGGTTCTGGTTAGGATAAAAATCAACTAAATCCTCTAACATTCATGGAGAAATATCCCCTAGGGTTTAGAACCTTCAATTTGGCCTTTGGAATCTATTTTGACATAGATTAGGTCCTAGCTCATTATTTGACCTAATTTGGGTTTTGTGTAAAATGTCCATCCGAACGTGGTCAAACCTAAAATTCAACTTCATCATTAGATTCCTTAAGTCCAAATTAGTTCTGTAATAAAATTTGGACCTAAGGGGAGGTCATCTTGACCTACTTTGCAAAATAGTCCACCCAATTACATTCTAGCCCCTAACTTTTGAAAACTCTTGCGCAGACCCCCCTAACTTCCTCACCACTCTTACAATCAGGACCCTCCACCATTAATGGGGAGAAATCCTACTCCGGCGAAGGAATGGAGGGGGATTGCTCCTTGATTCCTCAGAGATCTCCCAGATTTGGAAGGGAGATTCTCTGAGGAATTCCCTTCCATCTGAGTGCAATCATAAGATCTGAATCGCTCCCAATCTCTCATGCGAAAGCTCGAGAGATTTGGGTATCCAACGGATTTCCGACTCTGGAGAGGACTCTTGTGCTATTTTTGCATAGCCGTATTCGTCTTTTGAATGTCAGCCAGAGTCTGAAGGATAAGAGTCATTTGATCTGTCTGAGTTGGCCCAGATTGATAGGTGGGGTTGGGCAGAGGCTGAGGCAGCTAATATGGACGAGAAGCTCGTGGACGGGGTTGATATGGTGGTCTCTGATTCTAATTGTTTCCCACCCACATGAAATTAGGATGATTTCACCATCTAGGGCTATAGGTATTAGAGAATGGGTCATTCTGGATGGCATTGAGGTCCTCGTAAGTCTGAGGAACCTCAAAAAAGTCAGAATACGAGGGTTCAGAGTTCCCCTAACTAGAGTAGGCAGGATCGGAGTTTCCTCCGACCCTAGAGCCAGACGGGGGTGGATACGAGTCCATCCCCTGAGAAGATCGATGGTAGATGTTATGTGATGAGAGCCTCATCATGAGCCATAACTAGCTCATTTTGACCCAATAAAGAAGATAAAAGCTCCTACATAACCTAGAAGAAGGCTTAACTGAAGGAACAAGTGCTCTGAGAAGAAAACATGAAATAAAGGTTAAAACTGTAATTTTACCATTGCAGTACATAAACGGGATTTCTCAGAGGTAAAACATAGGTCAAATGGTCTAAATAAGATAAAAAGTGGGTTGACTCAATCAGAAATGGGTTTATGTGCAATCTAGGAATTAAATGACATTTGGTAACCCTAAAACAGACCCACTTAAATTAACAAGGTTCCGATCAGAATAAAAATCAAGTAAACCCTCTAAAAATCATGGAAAAACATTCTCTAGGGTTTAGAACACTTAATTTGGCCTTTGGAACCCAGTTTGACCTAGATTAGGGTCCTAGCTCTTCAATTAACCTAATTTGGGTTTTTACGCAAAATGTATAGTCAAACGTGGTCAAAACTAAAATCCAACTTCACCATTGGATTCCTTAGGTCAAAATTAGGTTTTTACCAAAATTTGGACCTAAGGGGAGGTCATCTTGACCTACTTTGCAATTTAGTACACCCAAATCACAAATTGGTCCCTATCTTTTCAATATCTTTGCAGAGAGCCCTCTAAGTTCTTCGCCCCTTTTGCAATCCGGTCCTGCCGCCATTGATTAGGGCAAAACCAAGCTCTGGCGAGGTTTAGAGAGGGATTGCTCTCTAATCCCTCAGAGATTCCCTCCCAGAAATGGAAGGGGGATTCTCTGAGGAATTCCCTTCTAGAGCAGATCACGATCCCTGGTGTGAACCCAATCTCTCGTGCGAACGCACGAGAGATTTGGGTATCCACCTCCTTCCATCTCCGGCGAGCCGGCAGAGTTGATTGCGTGGTCTCCATGCGCTAGTAGGTGCGGCCAGCACCTATAAAAGACTCCCCATACCTTGCCGCAGAACCTAAGCTTGATTTTGACGGAGATCCCCTCCAAATTCCCTCTCTCCCATCTCCGGCCAAACGACCCGCAAGCTCCGGTGACCTCCTCCCCTCCTTTTCGTCGCTTTACTGCCATACCAGCAGCAGAGTCAACTCCGCCACTTCCTCCCGCGTCGCGCTATACCACGCGCACGTGCCCCTGACCTCATCTTCGTCGCCGCTTCCTCCCTCAGGGTCCTTCCCCGACGACGGCAGTTACGCGCCGTCCACTCTGCTGCCCCCTTTCCTTCCAAATCACCCAGATATCCTCTCCATCCTCTCCTCTCTTTTTTCCCTTTGATATTTTATCTGATTACCCCCCCGACAGTGCCAAACAACCTCCATCGTCCTCGCCTCCGACCGACCTCCGGCGAGCTGCCCACACCACTCTGCCCCTCCACACGGCTCGCCAACCCCCTCGTGAGCTCCGCCTCACCATCAAGAACTCACTTCACCCTACCACTGCCACTCTAGACCTCCACAATCACCCCCCGAACAACCCAACATCTCCGGCCACAGGTTGACCTAGGCACGCACGCCTAGGCCGACCTGCAGCCTACAGCACCGCCCACCGCCTTCGCCGTGCCACGGCGAAGGTTTCTAGCCAATCTGATTGGGCCAATAGGCCGTTCTTGTGTGTGACAGGTTTAAGCTCCGGCCGCCATTATCAGCCGAAGTAGCAAGGAGCTTACAGCAGCTTCAGGTACCAGGACTCCCAGGCTGCAGGTGCAGCAGACTCACGTGAGTGTCGCGAAGTGAGTGAGGCTAGCAAGTCGCACAGAGAGGCCAGCAGCTGGAGCAATCGCGCGACGAAAGATCTGCGGGCGCGAAAGCAGGACCGACCAGATAGTCCCACATCGTGGGATTGCAAAACACAGGTATCATATAAATTATTTTTGTGTTTTAAGCCCATTGCCTCTGTAAGCACAGGGGTGAGGTCCCTCACCCGCCTCGTCCGTGGCTTGACCTCGCGGATCTGGCGGGATCCGACCCGACCTAAACCTACGCACTCCTCGCGCATCACCACCTGCCAGTGCGCCTGGTCCCGGGTGCAAATCCGACCCGACTACCCGTGTGGCTCTGGGAGAGCGTCCTTGAGCGAGTTGCTTGAGAGAGAGAGAGACACTTGGGTAGAGGGACGAGGGTAGGTTTTGCTGTGGTGTGTGCAGGACGGAAGACGCAAAGGAAGCAGCGAGCACTTAGCAGCTGTAGAACAGGAAGAGAAGAAAGAAGAAGAGGCTGTGCAGCAGAAGAAGGAGAAGTTTTCGTATAGAACCAAAGAGAAGGAAGAAGGAAGGCAAGGCAGAAGAAAGAGAAGAACGAAGAGAGCCCAAGTGAAGACTGCAAAGATCAGAAGAAGAAGAAGAAAAAAAAGAAAGGCAATGCAGGAGAAGAAATAAGAGAAAAGAAACAAAGGCAGGAAGAAGCCTTCGCAAGACAAGAAGAAGTGCAGAAAGAGAAAGAAGTACAAAGGAGAAGAAGAGAGAAAGGAGATTGCATTTAAGACGTCTGATACAGAAATCAGACGTCCAATTATATTTTTCTTTCACAAATCCTTTTTAATATTCTCTCTTTGAATAAATCCTTTTCATTTAACAGTTGTATTCTTTGATTTTAAAAAGTACTGAGATTGCTCCCCGTGTTCGACCTCGGATACTCTAGTTTTTCGAGTAATAAAATTCTTTATATTTGTTTAAACGTTTTGTCGGTTATACTACAACGTGATACACTTTAAACCCGCACCAAAACGTTGAGAACATTATGCACAGCTTCCCTCCCAGAGGGCGGCTGTGTGAACGGGTTTTGCGTAGAGGTGGCTCACTGCAGATGATGAGTTAGCTCATCCACCTTCTTCTCTATAATAGAGACCTTGTCCAAATGACTGGCCATCAATTCCAAGTCAACAGATGAGGACAGGCCCTGCATCTCATGTGCCCCCCTTGGATTCGTCGATGCACGGGCATTCGTCCGGTCAAATAAGCCCATGGAGTCATTATTGATGGAGTTCTCGCACATATTCTCGAGAATCTCCCATACATTATCCTCGTGTTGACCCATGATATTTCCTCTGCAAGTTGCATTGACGAATAAATGGATATCTTCACGGAGTCCTTAGTAAAAAGACTGGACTTGTTCCCATTTAGGAACTCCGTGATGGGGGCATTTTCGCATGAGATCCAGGAAATGATCCCATGCTTCGTGAAGTGGTTCTCCAAGCTGCTGTGTGAAGTGCGTGATCTAGTGTCATAAAGCATTCATCCAACAAACTGGGAAGAACTTTTTCAGAAACTCGGATTATAGTTCAACCCATGTGTTGATTGGATGCATTTGAGTCTGATACCAGTGAGTTGCTTTGTCCATGAGAGAGAAGGAGAACATTTTCATGAGAAGGATATCCCAATTCTGAACATCTAACCCGAAGGTCTAAGCCAGATGCTTGAGCTGT
The DNA here is from genome assembly GCA_037157565.1 of Thalassia testudinum. Taxonomy (NCBI): domain Eukaryota; kingdom Viridiplantae; phylum Streptophyta; class Magnoliopsida; order Alismatales; family Hydrocharitaceae; genus Thalassia; species Thalassia testudinum. The sequence goes on along the minus strand of JAZHRO010000058.1, from coordinate 7,816,846 downwards.
TTGATGTGCTGGAAAGGATCCTCGGAATTGAGCCCATGAAATTTTGGAATAGCATGAATCACATTGGGCTTGAGTTCAGTATCAGGACCTCCAGCCGGGATTTGGACTTGAGGTTCGATCGCCACCACAGCAGGATTGTAATGGTCTCTCATCATAGGACGTTGCGGTGGATTCACAAAGGCTTGGAATAAATCATTAAGGCACTGAAGTTGATTCTTGAGGTTATTCTCTTCTTTTGCGGGTTGTGCCATGGATGAAGGAGAATTAGGTTCAGATGAATCATAAGAGATGTTTATGTGATGGGGTTGCTGTACAAACACGGAAGTCGAGGCCTGGCCTCGACGGGAGTGAATAACTAAAGGAGGCCTCAAGGATGGTCTTAAGGATCTCCTACCAAATATGCACCGATGGACTGGATGAGAATAGAATGTGATGGACCTAATCAAGACACCCAAAAATTTTGGATGACTATAGAGGTTAGGGGCGGATGATACCCCTTAGTCAGAAAGTCGTCCACCTGAGAATTACCCAAGTAGCCAAAGAAGGAGAGTCCCACGAAGACCCCTACACAGTAGAGCGCCCCCACGGCTTACAGGGTTTCCCCTACCCGACCTCTCTTTCCACCGATGTTCTAGGTAGACCAGAATGGGGACTTGACCTCTTAAGTCTACCAATTTTAATTAAGAGCAAGGGTGCATTGGATTTCACTTGAACTTTAAGATGTATTGAGTACAAGAGTGACTTAATTTCAAGATTAGTTGAACCAACAAGGTGGGTCAACTTCACATATTTGTCCTTGAGAAGTTTTAGGTCCCTCTTTTAGGATTCAAGTGAGATTAAGGGCTTGATTTTTAGGATTTTCTTGAATAGATCAATTCAACCAAGGCTTAGGCACACATCATTTTAGAAAGATCAGTTCTTGATTATGTAAGTGTGTCTCTAAAACCCTAACTTGGAATTCTTAATTGGCTCTAATTTTGGTCCAATTTAGTTTGCCAAATGTGGTATATAGGGCTCAAACAAGAATGTGATAGCCCTAGTTACCTTAAATGGGTGCACAAATCAGGTTTTGTTGTTGAAATCAAATTAGGAAACTTGACGGATTATCTAAGAATGGGAAGCAAGTAGCCCTAATTGATTTTTCTTCCTTTTTAACCTTTTCAGAATGAGGGGCTTAAGAGAGAGAGTAATCAGAAGTTACCTGGCCCTGGCATGTTTGATGTGCGGCTGACTTTCTTCAATGTATCTTCTCCATGAAACAACCACAGCAAATGAGATATAGCAAGCTAGTATCTGTATCAGAAATTGTAATCGAGAATTCTAAATTGCCCGTTGCTCCCTAGCAACGGCACCACAATGTTCGCAAGGCGAGATCAATGTTTTAAAATAATCGCGTTGCAGTATAGTCAAAATCACTTTGAAAACAAATATAATTTTTTATTACTCGAAAAAGTTCCGAGGTCGAACACGGGGAGCTATATGGGATTTAGAAATCAAGATCACAATTCAAACTTAAAAGAGATTGCAGTAATATCAGAAGCAATATGCAAAAATATGGGAGTAAAATGGTGATTTAGATCACCAAAATACTCCTACAATATCACCAAAGAATTCAATGTAAATGTATATGTAATGAGAGCTAATGATCTGTCGTCTAATGAGGAAATCAGATGACTTAAAGTTGACTGCTTCTTCTTCTTTTCTTCTTCTTTGTCTTTGCTATGTCCTTCTCTTCCTCTCTTCTTCTTCTCTTCAAGCCTTCATCTCTTCTTCTTCTCTTCTACTTCTTCTGCCCTTAGCTCTTCGTCTTCTTTATTCTTTCCTTCTCTAACTCTTCTTTTCCTCTTCTTCTTCCTTCTGCTTCTTCAACCCTGCGAGCCTTCTCTTCTTATTCAGCTTATGCTCTGGCCTCCTCTTCAGAATTCAGCTAAGTGTCAGCCGAAGATCACTGCAGCAAAACCCTCCCCCTACCCGCGCAACTCTCCTCTCTTTTTCTCTCTTAGGATCTGCTCTCCTAGAGCCACAGGTATCCGGGTTATCAAGTCGGTCGCGTACTTAGGTCCAGGCTCACCGGCGTGCGGTGGTGAGCGAGGAGTGTAGGTTGGGTCAGGTCAGGCCAGGACCACGAATGAGGTGTCGCGGACGACACTAGGTGAAGGTGAGAGGGACCTCACCCCGTGGTATCTGAGGCGAGCAGCTGGTGGCAGTTTTTCAATTTATGCAGGTGCGGGCGCCTCTTCGTATCCGAGGTGGGACTAACTGTCCCACCTTCCTTCCACGCAGCGCAACAGGGAGCGTCCTTCACAATTGCCTCAACGACTGAGGCTCGCGACTGCAATTGAAGACCTAGGTGCATGCGCAAGAGACTTCCGCACGTCCTAGGACTTTAACCTGGGCATAGCAGCACCTGGGGCAGCCTCAAGCAAGCTTCGAGCTTGCTCGCCAATGGCAGACAAGGCCTAGAATTTGAAATCAGTAGAACAGCCTCTCGGCTACATCAGAGAGTTCAGGGAGCATCATCGGAGCATGGCGGATGTGATAAGGGTGGTGGCGTGGCGTGACAGTGGCCGTGAGTGTGTACCTAGGGCAGACTATGTGCTTGTGAGTGGGTGTGTTCCGGGGCTCTTGTGAGTGAATGGATGGGTGAATGAAGACAGGGGAAATGATCAGTGAAGTGTGGCGGAGGCTTTGCGAGGGTCGATGAGTGTTTTAGTGGCCTGTGGAGGTGGGATGGGCTCGCCGGAGAGGGTGGCTGGAGATGGAGGAGATGGAGGTGCAAAGGGGCGTCAGTGGTCGGTTTGAAGTGGAGTAAATCCGGAAATAAAGTAGAAGGGACAGGGGACTTAGCTAGGAAGTCAATGGACGAATTGGGGAAGTGATGGCATTGGGTGTAGTGTGGCCAACATCGGAGACGAATGCGGCTCCGATGAGGTGGGAACGGCGAAGACAAAGGGGAAAGGGGCATCTGTTGGTATGGCGAGACACGGACGAGAGCAGGGAGGATGAATCCACCGCAGGTATGGCAGTCGGACGACGAGAAGAGGCAAGAAAGGTTGTCGGATGTCGAGGAGCCTTCGGCTGTGAGAGGGAGAGATGAATTGTGGGGATTCACGGCTGAATTCGAGTGTGAGGAGTTCGGGGGGATCTGGGCTTCTTTAAATAGGGATCTGAGTGGCTGTTAGGGCTTGGGAAGCAAGCTTCCCAAGCTTGGAAGGTCGTCAAACTTGGGAGCTGTTAGGATACCCAAATCTCTCATGTGTTTGCATGAGAGATTGGGAGGGAATCAGAGCTCATCAATGGGTTCCAACTGGAGAGAATTTCTCAGAGGATCTCCCTTCCAATTTTGGAAAAGATTCTCCAAGCAATCAAGGAGATATTCCCTGTCAAAGGTTGCTGGAGTAGGTTTCCTCCATGATAATGGTGGAGGGACCTACTTGTGAAGACGACGAAGAAGCTAGGGGGTTGAATGCAAGGATTTTTGAAAGTTAGGGGTAGAAATGTAATCAAATGAGACCTTTTTGCAAACTAGGTTAAGGAAAACTCATCTTGAGTTTAAATTTTGGTGTAAACATAATTTGGACCTAAGGAATCCAATGGTGAAGTTGGATTTTGGTTTTGACCATGTTTGACTAGATAATTTATGCAAAAACCCAAATTAGGGCAAATATCTGTCTGAGACAACATTTTTGGTCAAGATGGGTTCTGATGGTCAAATTGAAGGTACTAAACCCTAGAGAATATTTTTCTATGATTTTTAGAGGGTTTAAGTGAATTTTATCCTAATCATAACCTTGGTTAATTAAGTGGGTCTGTTTTTAAGGTTTCAAAAGTCATTTAATTCTCAGAACACACACAAACCATTTTCTGTCTGATCCAACCCACTTATTATCTTATTAAGACCATTTAACCCTTGAGAAAATGGTTGCACACACAAACCCCTTGAGAAAACCCATGGTTGCACTTCATTCATGATAAGCTGGTAAAATTGCAGCTTTAACCCTAGTTTCTTATTTTTCTCTCAGAATGGTTATGCAATAAATTATGACCTTCAGCTGGTTATGTAGGATCATTTATTGACTTCATTGGGTCAAAATGAGCTAGTTAGGGCTCATGATGGTGTTCCCATCACCCTGGCACCCCTCTGATCTCCTGCAAGATCGGAGATTTAGAATTTATCCAAGCTCTTTTAGATTTAGGTGCATCCATTAACCTGATTCCAACATCCCTCCTAACATATTTTGAGGATCCTGAACTTAAACCCACGGAAGTGACCTTGCAATTAGCAGATCGATCCATTAAGTCACCCCATGGAATTTTGGAGGATGTCGTTGTGAGAGTCTGGGATTTTTACTTCCCAGTTGATTTTATCATTTTAGACATTGATACACTAGAGAACCTGAAAGAGACACCTATAATCTTGGGGAAACCGTTCCTAGCAATAGCTAGGGCAAACATTAATTGTGAGGAGGGCCAGATGGAAATTAAATTCAGGGATAAAACAATGACACTTGACATTTTTAAGGCCCATAGAGGAATTAACTATGGTGTAATTCAGGAATTGAACAGAATCGACTCACTTCTTGAGGACACAATTGCTGATAATTTGGATTCGATTGCTTGTGAGCAAGAACCTCTAGAAACTCAACCCCAGTTACACCTTGAGGAACCTAGTACACCTCTAGTTTCCCCTCAGGCTAGCCCCGACCTACTTGCTGTTGCTAAGAATCAGGTACTTGAGTTGAAACTGCTTCCTAAAAATCTCAAGTACGTCTTCTTGGGTCCAGACAACATGTTTCCTATGATTATCAATTCTTCTCTATCCGTAGATCAGGAAATGCGTTTGATTTCTGTCCTCCAGGAGCATCGCAAGGAAATTGGTTGGACCTTGGACGTTCTCACCGATATAAGCCCTTCTTACTCTACACACCGTATCTTTAAAGAAGAAGGCTCATGACCTACGCACGAGGGACAGCGCCGACTCAACCCAAATCTTCAAGAGGTCATGAAGAAAGAGATAATTAAATGGCTTGATGTGGATATCATCTATCCCATCTATGATAGCCATTGGGTTAGCCTAATTCATGTGGTGCCTAAGAAGGCTGGAATAACCATTATCAAATCTGAGTCTGGAGAATCCATCCCCACTAGGATTGCAAATTCGTGGAGGGTTTGCATAGACTACAGGAAATTAAATACCTCCACAAAGAAGGACCATTTCTTTCTACCTTTTATTGATCGGATTCTTGAAAAGTTAGCAGGAAATCAGTACTTCTGTTTCTTGGATGGATATTCTAGCTATAATCAAGTGACCATTCATCCTAAAGACCAGGAGAAAACCACATTCACCTGCCCCTATGGGACATTGGCATTCCGTAGGATGCCATTTGGACTCTGCAATGCGCTTGCTACCTTTTAACGGTGCATGTTGGCAATATTCTAAGATATGGTAGGAGAATTCTTAGAAGTCTTCATGGATGACTTTTCTATTTTTGGGAGGACTTTTGACGAATGTTTATGCCACTTGACTAACATCCTCAAGCATTGCATTGGAGTAAATCTGGTCTTGAGCTGGGAAAGAGCCATTTTATGGTTCCCCAGGGCATCGTTCTTGGACACCTTGTGTCTGAACAAGGTATTCAAGTTGACCGAGCAAAAATCAACTTGATATCTAAGCTCCCTCCTCCCTCCTCGGTCAAGGAAATTAGATCCTTCTTAGGGCACGTCAGGTTCTACCAACATTTTATCTTTGATTTCTCAAAAATCTCCAAGCCCCTATCGCACCTGTTATCGAAGGATAGTCCCTTCGATTTCTCAGATGAGTGTGCCAAGGCTTTTAAAATCCTTAAGGACTGAGTCACCAAGGCATCGATATTGCAACCCCCTGACTGGTCTCTACCCTTTGAGATCATGTGCGATGCTTCAGATTATACTGTGGGGGCAGTCCTTGGTCAGAAAGTAGATGGGAAACCCATAGTGATCTACCATGCTAGTAAAACTTTGGACGAAGCCTAATGTAGTTACACGATCACTGAGAAGGAACTTCTGGCTATTATCTTCGCCCTGGAGAAATTTTGATCATACCTTCTCGGCTCCTGCATTATTATATACTCAGACCATACCGTAGTTCGGCACCTACTCTCCAAGAGGGACGTGAAGCCTCGCCAGATTTGTTGGATCTTGCTCTTGCAAGAATTCTATTTAGAGATTCGCGACAAAGTGGGAAAATAGAACGTTGTAGCAGATCATCTGTCCCGCCTTCCCTCATCTATCATTGATCCTTCGGCTCCAATCATCGAGCACTTCTCGGATGAGCATCTTATGAGCCTTAACGTTGGACTTCCCTGGCATGCTGACATTGTGAACTACTTGGCATCAAACCAGATTCTGTCCAATTGGCCCAAATCCAAGAAGGACAAATTAATTTCAGATGCTAAGTATTACTTTTGGGAAGATCTTATCTTTTTCGCATTGGAGCAGATTAGATCATCCGACGATGTATTTCTAATGTTGAGATCAGTGATATAATTTCATTTTGTCATGACCAGGCCTGTGGTGGCCATTTTTCTAGGCACAAAATCACAGCAAAAATCCTCCAAAGTGGCTTCTATTGGCTGACTTTATTTAGGGACACACACAATTATTGTAGGACATGTGCTCGTTGCCAGACCTTGGGCAACATGGGCTGTTGCAATATGATGCCCTTAAATCCGATTATCGTGTGTGAAATTTTTGATATTTGGGGGATCGATTTCATGGGTCCATTTCCAAACTCGAACGGCTTCAAGTATATCCTTCTCACTATGGACTATGTGTCCAAATGGATTGAAGCCGTCCCTACCCGAACTAATGATCATAAGGTTGTTATTAAATTTATTCATGATAACATCTTCTCTCAGTTCGGTGTTCCTAAAGCAATCATTTCTGATGGAGGGACTCATTTTTTGAATGTGCATTTCCAGTCCGTGCTTAGAAAATATGGGGTATCTCATCGCATTTCTACCCCATATCATTTATAAACAAATGGATTGGCTGAGTTATCAAATCGGGAAATCAAAAAGATTCTACAGGTCACTGTTCGACCTGATAGAAACGACCGGTCAACCTGGCTTCCGGAAGCATTATGGGCTTATAAGACTGCCCATAAGACCCAATTAGGAATGCCTCCTTTTAGGACTATTTACAGGAAAACTAGTCACCTTCCTACAGAATTGAAGCATAAAGCCTATTGGGCAGTACGGAAATGCAACCTGGACCTCGGAAGGCTAGCATTCACCATCACTTGAAAATAAGTGAGCTCGATGAGTTACGCAACGATGCATACGAGAGCTTGCGAATTTACAAGGATCGAATAAAAGCCTTGCATGATAAGCATATTTCACAGAAATCATTAAGTCTGGTCAAAAGGTACTTTTGTTTAATGCCCATCTCAAGCTATTCCTTAGAAAGCTTAGATCTAAATGGACTGGGCCATTTCTTGTAAGGAGGATTTTTGGTAATGGTGCTGTAGAAATCTCGTCACCCTACACCATTTGTTGTTAATGGTCAGTGTCTCAAACCTTTTCTGGAACTTAATGATTTGAGTCTAATCGGTGAATCTTTTGATCTCCATTCCACCTGAGCTACATTGTACCTAGCTGATAGCGGTAAACTTAGCGCTTAACGGGAGGCAACCCATCATTCTTTGTTTAATCCGAGACCTTTCATATCCTTCCTGAACAAAAAATCCTATTGCACTTTGAGATTCATATTTTAGAATAGCCGACCCACCTCTAATGTTCGCATTGGAGATCGAAATCATCCGCAACAACCATTTCAGGCTCATCCACCCACCCTTATAAACCTATTCTAAAATATGAATTACGATAAATTTGAACCTATCCTATTTGCAATGAGGGCATTGCAAAACCTAGCTATGGGGGGTATTAACGTGCAATTAATTAAAAATTGAATCTCTTTGAAAGGTCCATGCAAAAAAAAAAAAAACCAGAGAGAGACAAAACTGAGAGTATAGGAGGGGAAATTTTTAGAACTAAATTGCATATCTTTTAAGTGGCAAAGAAAAAGAGGAAGGAAAATGTGTTAAAAGTAAATTTGTTGATCTTGGTCGAATTCTAAATTGTTTATGCTCTAGTCTAGTATGAGGACACCCAAATCCTTAACCTTAGATTTTTCGGGCTAAAATTGCTTAATTAAGCATGGCTTAACTTACCCTATAAAGCGAAGTCGAAAAATATGATTTCTTGGACTAAGGGGCACGAGTGTTTAAATCGGTCTCTTTATCACTTTTGGTCTAGGAGTTTGATGAATCGGGATACAACTTCATGTGCACGGATTGAGTTTTAGGACCTAAGTAAAAGGTTAATAAAATATTGGACTTAGGTAGAGTTAGAAAATAACTCTTTTGTAGCAGCCAACCCATGAAGGATGGCGAGCCACTTCCTTAATAAGGTGCATGCTTTAATTTTTGCTTTGATAGGGCTTGTATACATAAGTCTTAGTAAGCAGTGTACCTGTCCTCACCACCCCAAAAGGCACACAAATGCCTCACACACTTACACCCGAAAAAAGGAAAAAGAAACAAAAAAAAGAAAAAAAAGATAGAAAACCAAGAAAAAAAAGAAAAATATATATGGTGCTAGACTTTTAGTTTTCGTTTACGGGGAGATATACCATGAGGTTGACCCCGTTGGAAGCTAGAAAGCTACCTAATTCATGTGGGAGCAGTCGACTGAGTCTAATAGGTTATTAATTTGATACTTAGGACCTTTAACTCAATTCACCTTCACTACACGTGTTCCAACCCTAATAACTACGAAACTGAGACCAACCTGAACTATGTGCCCTATGTTTAAAAATCAAGAGTCAGGATAAATTAAAATAGGGAGCCGTTAGATTTAAGTGTTTTGAGGAAGCAAGTTGTCTAAAGTACTAGGCATAAGAGCACTATTTTCTGTATTAGAATATGACCATGACAAGAGGTGGTTCTCACGCGTGTTTTGAAAACAGAGATCTCGTCGTAGTATAGTGTGCGAAAATGCTCGTCAAAAATAATTTATAAAATAACGAGACTTGAGTCCCGGTCGTTCGTCTCTGGGAGGCGTTTAGAAAATGCAAATTTGAATTCGATCTAGCTCGCTCTACTTATTTAGAAATGCATGCCCATTTACAATAATTTGTATTGATATACGACATGCTTGGTTGCAAGTGAATACAAATTTCGCGCATGCAACTTTAATCACAAGGAAATATGACAATTAGCTCATGGTGATTTTCACACATAGACATAGAGATATATAAAAGATGATTTCATTGATTGCATCATAGTGGCTACAGAGTGAAACTCGCGGAAAGCTTTTATAGGAAAGTTTGAAAGCAATAAACTAACTAACAGAAAATAACTACATATATGAATCTATAAGGAGATTATACATGCATCATTAGGAGAGAATATGGAACCACACCAGATGCCTTTATCACGACCTTTTCATCCATCACATAAGTGAAGGTTATGAAAGATAGTAAAATTAAAGGTGCACCTGCAGGTGGTCTTCAAATCTTTCCTCCACTTTCTTGTCTAGGATGAATATATGCACAATAATTGGATTACACTTTAATGTTTAAATAAAGGGAAATACGACAAAAGTTGGCCATTACCACCTCTAGGAATAAACTTAACAATTATAGTAAATATCAGCGATTTCGTGAGAGGAAGTATCGAATCGAGTTCAGTAGTTATGCCTTTTCTTTTTCTTTTCTTTTGTTGCCCTTTTCCTACTTTTATAATCAATAGAAAACAAATGCAAAGAGTCCAATCTTTTTCGGTGATCTTGTTAATGTTTAGAATATTTTGAATGGCCCCATCCTTTTTTTCGGTGATATTATCATTTAGAATATTTGGAGCGTAAGGTCGAATATGCTCCACATATGTATCCCTCATCCGTCGTGGCAATACAAATCTCTATCTACAAGTTGCTAATACGTATATTCCACCTCCAGGTGTCCCTTTTAGTCATTTCCATGGTCAAAGCCGATACTTATCCTATCAATTAGCAACGAGTGTTGGAACATAAAAACGGGACAAGCGTCGGTGTATCTTCCAGTGAAGTCATCATCAGTGCTTATATGCACATGTAGCATGAAAGTGTCTTGGTCAAACATTTCTCAATTTCTTCTCTTATTTGTGTTTTTTAATCTTAAAAGATAAATAACTTATTTAAGGGTACACACACACATATAGGTGTCCTATCTTTGTTGGTAGTCTGATTGTTGGATAAATCACTAACAAGGGATTGAAGGATAAGACTGAATTGTACTTCGATATCTACAGTTTTCACATGGCCAAAATTTTCATGGATCTCGTTCAAACCAAGGTCTCTTTCTGCAGGTCACATTGGCAATATGTTACGTCAATAGAATGTAGAGAAAAATATTTGTAAATATATATGTTGATGCATAAATGCATGCATGTACGCATGCATATGTATACAGATGCATGTATCTACCCTGGTCTTTTTATACAGTTGCAGATTATTGAGATTATTTAAGTGATTTAAATATCGGCGTTCGGTCACCTCTTGCAACTATCTACGAAGAAAAGGCTTCCACTATAAAGAGAAAATAGAGCACAACTCTCTTGTTTCCCATTCTCTTTCTCGATCTCTTTTCTCTCTAATCGGCGTCGTAGAATTTAAAGACTTTGCTCACTATTTATAGATATAATGCAGGCCTCGTAACCCAAAAGAAATCCTATTCTTAATAGGATTTCAAGCTCATACTTGCTGAGACTAAAAAATCATAGACTTATGAGGACTCCCGATCAATCAAGTCAAATAAAAAGTAGAAATATTCCTAAAAATTTCCCTATTGACTTGAATTATACTGCATGTGCCACTTTTCATTGAGTCTTGCATCAATCCCTCATCTACAGATCCTCTCCTGCAAAGTCTCAACCATCTCTAGATGGTGCACCCACCTAGGGTGCATGTGTAGCTCAACATTAACAAATCCATTAACATGATGCCATCTGCCTCTTGTGATTAGCGAATGTCCTTCATGAAGGGAGTCGATTAGATTGCACCATGGCATCACAGAAGCGTGAAATTGGGCATTTTAATTTTTAAAATGACGATCGAATTGATGCCCAAAATCGATCGACAATTGAATAAAAACACCCTAAAATTGGAACTGCATAGGAGAAAGTAGTTTTCTCCCATTCTAGGGTCACACGAGATAGAGGTATACCTTCGCGGGTAGCATAGTTCAGCAACCAAGAGTAGTGTCTCCTAATATAAGTATCGGTAAAGAGTACACTCTTCTTCTCAGTAGGTTGATGAGACCTATCATGCCAAAAGAACACCTGATTCTTTATATTCACCATCGCCTTCATGAATCTCGAAGATGACTCTTGCCTTCCACCTTGATTCGCGTACTTCTCTAAAGGGAGGAAGAACTTCCTCAAACCGTCAGAAGGTGTCGACCACCAGGAGCAAAGGTCGTCCAAGGCCAATGCTTCTAAGCATCCATCAATAATGCTGGACTTTTGGTGGCACCCCCAAAAGTCCAAATGGAAGTCTAGACATCCAGAAGTTTGGTGTTTCTTCTCTGTTTCTTTAGATCTTCTTGAAGCTTTTTCGTTCATTGATCCATCTTAACTTCATACACCATCAAGTTGCCAAGTAGATCATCCATCTTCTAGTCCTCAACTTCAATTGCAATGACTTTTTGCTCCCAATCGAATGAAAGGGAGTAGAGCAACTTTCCCTCAAGTTCTCCATTCAAGAACATCTTCCCAAGTGCTTTTAGATTGTCCACTATGCAAGTGAACCTTCTATTCATTTCATTTATCGTCTCTCCTCCTTTCATAGAAAAATCATTCAATTCCTACGTCAAATGGTTAATCTTACAAGATTTAACTTTACTAGTACCTTCATGGGTGATTTGGAGTGTTTCCCAAATCTCATTCGTAATTTTGCCTTGTCAAATCTTGTTGAATTCGTTAGGGCTGAATGCACAATATAAGGCATGATTGCCTTGAGTTAAGGGAGAGTTCCTTCTTGTCATCCTTCGAAAGAGCTCTTCCTTTAGGTTTCACCAGTTTGAAAAATGGTGTGTGCACCATTTCCTAAAGAGTATAGTCCTCAGATTGGAGAAAAATCTCTATCCTTTGCTTCCAATAAGAGTAGTTCGTACAATCAAAAAATGGAGGCTTTGTGGTAGAAAAGCCAATAAATCAATTTGTTGCTACCACCCTTAATGCCATCAAATCTTGACTTTGTTTTTAGACCTACAAATAGAAGGTAATAGGGCTTTGATACCAGTTGGTAGTAGTACATGAAGGAGGGTTGAATTATGCAATAAAAATTAAATATAAATAATTGCACAAAATGACAACAGAATTTATAGTAAAACTCTTACGAGAAAACCCCTACCAAAATCTCCCAAGCTAGAATTTTACACCCAAAAATAATGGAAATCACTATAATCAAATTACAAAACCACTTCCTAGATAGCTCCTAAGGAGAGTTTTACCTCTCTCTAAGAGAGAACGGGAAACTCATAGCTCAGGTACCCAACAAGCTAATCAAAAAAGCAATATCTTAGAAAAAATCCTAAGAGCCTTTGAATGATATTGAATGCAAAGTAAGGCTGAAATGCTCCCTTATCAAACCTAAATAAAGTTGAGATGGATCAGAGGGAGTGACTATGCTCTTACAATTTGAAAAAGCAAAGCACAAGAACTCAAAAATTTGTTGAAGAGAAATTCAGGGGGGGAAGAGAGAGAGAGAGAGAGGGAGAGGAAGAAGAAGAAGAAGAAGAGAATGAGGGATGGAGAATCAAGGGATATTTATAAGGAGAGAGGCCCCCTAGAGTCCAAAAATTATTAGGATTAAGGTCAATTTTTTGTATTTTATTTTCGATAAGTTCGAATAGGTTCAAGAACTTTAAGTTACCTTAGAAATGGGATTTTTGTTCATAAATTCCACTTAGGAATAGGCAAGGGTGCCAATCAACGTGCATTAGACCTTCGTGCCTTATTTTTCTTGATTTCTTGACATCAACCTACGAGAATTCTGACCCAATTGGGCCTCATGTGCACCCTCTAACCATTGAGCTCATTTTCTTTCTTTTTTCACACACCCAACCTATATGCACCCAAATGGGCCCGTTACTACCTTAGGTAGTGACTCAAGCTCATGTGTACTTGCTTGGAGAATGGGGGTGGCCCCCCATATGACCTGTGCTCGGGCACCTTAGTGCCTACATGGTTAGGGAGTTAACTGTGTGAGGTCAACTCCTCAAGTTGTGCCTCTTCTATTTTTTTTCTTTTTTGGGTGGGGGGGTTCAAAATTAATTAAATACCATTGCATTCCCAATATTGCTTTAAGTGCAATTGAAAAAGTGACACCACTTTTGCAATTACCACTCTGCTAGTTAGTGTTGTTAAACTTAATGGCTATGGACCAAAAAGTAAGGAAATTTTATTTTTTTTACCCTCAAAACATTTTTTACCCATCCCCCACCCTCTTCCTCCACCCCCTCCTCCCTTCCCCTCCACCTCCTTCCTCCTCCCCCCTCCAACCTATCTCACCAAGCATCTCAACAAAGCTTCACCTTCTCATAAACCTTGCTGAACTCCACCACACCTAGCTAGATCGATTGTGTGAGTGCATGCGTGTGGGAGAGAGTCAGATAAAGAGAGGAACTGTAAGAGGGAGAGAATGAAATCCAGCCAGACATCATTGAAACACTACCTAAAATGTCCTTCTACACCTATACGGCCTCATTGGGCTTCTCAATGCCCTCTAGCCCCTCCACCTTATCAAACACAACCATCATTTCCACGGAGCACCCCTTTGCCCTCATTGGTGAGAAATTCTCCCTGAAGCTCACCTATGAGACCCCAAACGTGTCAACATCAGACTCAATGTTGTCAAGGACATGCATGACCTCGACCTATTAGGTGTTGTTGGTAATCCTAGCGAGGGTGAAGTGGGTGGCAAAGCTTGGGGGATCAAGGGGCATGTGGAAGGGATCGAGGGGCTAGGAGACCCAATAAACAATGAGAAGTAGGAGTTAAGGTCAAGTTTAGAGGGGTATCGAGTGCGGAGGAGGTGGGAGAAGGGAGAGGTTGAGGTGGAGAGATGGCAGAGGATAGAATTATAGTGGAGGTGGGAGATGCTAAGGAGGAGGAGAGGGCATGGATGATTTCTCATACACACATGCACATTCTTTCTGTTAAGACCCGTGCTGTTATGCCTTTTTATGACATCTGGACTTTAGGTCAGACGTCTGGACTCATTCCCAGACGTCTGAAAATCGAAAAATCTTGGGTACGAACTCATGTCTGCACGCGTGCTGCACGCAGACAGTACCCCTAGTTTTCCTCTGTCTTCTCTCTCTCTTCAGCTCCCAGTGAAAACCATAAAACCTCACCTTTATAAACCCCCTCCTCTCCCTCACACCATCCCACTTCCATCCACCCTTCTCCTTCCTCCAGCAAGAGCAGCAGGCAACGAGCAGCGAGCGTGAGCAGCGTGGGAGGAGAGGAGCAGTGAGGAGAAGAGAGGAGAGCGCATGAGCTCGTGTGGGAGCTCGTCGGAGAGCTCACGGCCGATCGACTCATGCACGAGGTAGAGAGGTGCGTTGGGGAGGTCCTCCCTGACACTGCTGCAGCCGAAGTAGCAAGCGAGCAGGTGTGGCGCGGCCATGCGCGGTGCGAGAAGGTGCTGGCAGGTTCTGATCTTCTTTATGGATATGGCCATGCAGGTCGTTCCGCCGAGGCACTATATCTTACCTTTTGATGGAAGATTTGGTTGATCGTGCAAGATTCGCTTCGGGAAGGCGTGGGACACGCCCTCCCACGCAATTCAAACATCTGGATGAGGCACCAGACGACAGGAAGTGTTTTCAGACATCCGGAGAGGTGGTCGGACGTCTGGAACTAGGTCCAGATGATCTAGCGGAGTTCCTGGACGTCTGTAGAGTGGCGCAGAAACTAAGGTACGACTCTGGACTCTTTTAAGACGTCTGGAAGGTGTTCCAGACATCTGATTTGAGTCAGAATTACTGTTTTTGACCCGTTTAGGGTCCGTTTAAGGTTCGATTTCCGTAATTAAGATACTATTGTTTCCCGTATAAATTCCTCTACTTGTCGGGATACTTTTTATCCTATTTTGAGTAGTCTCTTGTGTATGATCCTTGTGATAGGACCTTGTTCTATTGCGGATTTGGGCTTGCTGAGGTACGTGGACCTTCCGATCAAGCCCCCATTACTCCTGGGTGTACTGGTAGAGTGGCTTCCCCTAGTTTAATTACAAACTTGAATGCATATGTGGAATGAATGTTAGATCCTAGGGTATGGCATGAATCCTAGGACTAGAAACACTGAAATATTTGTATGGAATGTATGGATTGCAGTCTTGGATGAGTAGATAGAATAATAACAATTTCCTGTAAATGAATAACAACTGCCTGTGAAATGTAAAGTACTTGTGTTAGCAAACTGTTGCATGTAAATTTCTGTTGTTTACGTTAAATGTCATAATATGAGCTGCATGTATATGAACTGAAAATGGAAGATTGAATGTTGGAAACACGAGCTACCTGTGAATAAACCTGGAATGTGAACAATATAGTTACATGCTACATGTGCAAAACCTGAGAAATGGAAATAGAAATGATGAAACCTGGTATGGTTTGGCATGAGAACATGAGCATGAACCCTACAGGGAATTAGGAGATAAGCTCCTGGAAATAAATGGAATGGATCTAGGAAAGTGCTGGGAAGTTTGTTGTCCCTTGGGTACGTGGTACCAAAGGGAGCACATGTTACCTCTTAGTGTAGAGGGGAGCTTGCTACCTTCGGGTCGAGACCCGAGGTGGGTTTGGCCACCTTGCACCGACTCTGTGGCCCTCATGTACATTGTACCGGGGAGAGCTACTAATGTAAGGAGGGTTAGCCACCCCACGGGGCCCGGGGTTCAGCTAACCGCCCTACACCGACTTGTTAAGCCCACTGGGCAAACCAGGGTAGTCAGGCGAGGGTGCTTGGATTGTGGAGGGGCGAGACCCCTGTTTGGTTGTTGAGAGGGGCTAGACCCCTGTTACTGAGAGGGCTATGCCCTATACTGGTTCCGTGTTGTGCTTTGGGCACACCCGCTAACGGAAATGACTAACCATGTGCCAATGCGGGGTAGCTACCCGTGCGCTTATCACGTGTGCCGTAGTCACCGTTACATCTGTCCGTGACCTTGGGGTAGTTGACTGAGTGTAGGACCACCACGGGGGACTCTCCCGGCTAGGAGAGAACCACGTGCTACTTCTACTCTTCGGAAAAGACTGCAATCAAGATCATTCCCACGAGGAACATTCGAGATCAAGGAAGAGACCTGATAATTAAATCTAGTGGTGAAAGAAAGAATAACTAGTTAAAGAAAGAAAGGAATTGAAAAACAACAGCTACCTGTCCACCTTTACTGTTTTAGTTAGTTGGTTGCCACTCTACTCATCATTCGCTGACGTTTTGTACTCATAACCCTTTTTAGGTCCAGGTGTTGAGAAGCCAGAGCCTACGGCTGCAGAAGGTACTGGGCCCAGTAGAGCCCAGTAGTTGTAGCTTTCTGTTGTACTCTGTTTCCTGTTGTAGTGAGTAGTTTATTACACTTCTGTACTCTTCCATTGTGAACTTTATATTCCTGTACTCATTTACTTTTCTACTGTTGTGGTGGTGTGTATTATAGTAGTTTATTTCTTTACTGCTGTACTTTTGTTACTGTTAGTTGCTTGCATGGTGAATGAGGTTTATTTTACTGCCTTGTGGTTACTTTCTCGTTGGACGACTGGGTCTTGGGATCAGTCGAGTCGGTCTGGTTTCGTGTCCTGTAGGGATTCGGTAATCGGGTCGTAACACTTTCTCTCTCAATTGGTCCTCTTTCTTTGATCACTCTCTCATTCTCTCTCTCATTTATCTCTCTCAATCAATCTCGTCTCTCTTACACCTGTTCCCTCTCTCAATTAAACCTTACTTTCTCCTTCTCTTTCTTATTCTCCTATTAAGACACATTCTCTTGCTCTCTTCTAATCCCTCCGCTCCCCCATGTCCTCCTCCAGTGCCATCCATTCACCCCCTTAACCCTCACTAGTGCAAGGTACACTAAGGTCGAACAAGGTGCGGGAGACGCTACAACTTCTAATGATGTCCAACGAGGTTCGACGAGGTCTAGACAGTTGCGGGAGGTCAGTCGAGGGGAGGTCTGGTGAGGGGAGGTGGAAGGGGAGTAGGAAAGAGGAGATGGAGGAGCGTGGGGGAGTGGACAAAAATATGAATTGTGGATAAAAAAAGTAAATTTTCCTTATATTTAGATCTATCACCATTAAGTTTAACAATGCTAATTAATGGGTTGGCAATTATAAAAGTGACACCACTATTTTGGTGGCTGTTGAACGTACGAGTTGCTACGCTAACGTGTTTGATTTTGAAAAACCTGTCGTCGTAGTATGAAAGCAAAGAACTCGTGTTCAACGAATAAAATTTATACCGGAATGGAAATCCCAAGTCGAACACAGGGTGGCGGGCATTTGATTTAAAAAATTCACGTTTGTTTTATTTTTCATGAAGTAATTTAATTGACTAGAAAGTATCTATCTATTTACACTAAATAGAAGAGAGAGAAAAAGAATGAGAGAGAATATTACAAACAAAAATCAAAAAGAGATGTAGAATGAACATGAAATTTCATCATCAGAAAGATTGTTCATTACACTAGAAAGCGAGAAAATGATTACACTAGAAAGCAGTAAATCTACTCTAGAAAGCAGTAAATCTATTCTAGAAAGTAATAAAAAGAATGAGGAGAGAGATATCCTCCTCGATGGTTGCTTGGAGGACGAGTTGGACGGGACGACGCCTAGATGATGGAGGATGGAACAGGACGAAGGAGAACGAAGCAAGAAGAATGGGAACGGGGCAGCACGTCATCGTCGTCGCAGGATCCGCTTCCGAAAGGGGGACGAAAAGTTGACTTTATCTCGCGAGAAACATCCCGGGTGTGGGATAAGCTTCTCTTGAGCTTTGGAGTGGGAGAGAAGAGAAGGAAGGGATGAGAATTTCATATGGAAGGGGTCTCCTTTTATAGTTGCAAGGAGTGGGGACATTTTTGTCACTCCAATTTTAAAAATATTAATTCAGGACCTTTAGTGACGGATAAAACCGTCGCTAAAGGTCTGAACGTGGGCGCAGTGGGCGGCGCACAAGCGCCCGCTCACTTGCTCCCGCGTGTAACGTGCGTACACGTCCAGCTGCTCTTAGTTGTCCGATCGCGAGATCGGACGACTTAAATCTCACCTTCGCTCGCTCCTCAGTGCGCGCTCGCCCTCGTACGATCCCGCATCACGCGCGGGCGTGCAATAACGTGTGGGGAGGATTGTGCGTGTGCAACCGTTCGATCGCGATCTAGCTGCTAATCGCACCCACTCGCTCGCACCGCTCGTCCGCTCGCGAGGAATCGATCGTGCGCCGCTTGCTCGCGATAGAGCTCTCGCCCGCTGCGCTGCGTCAAAGAGTTGGTCGCGGAGATGATTTTAGCAGCGCATGCTCATGGCCGTTGGATCAAGATCCAATGGCCCAGATCGCGCATCAGATTTTCTTTAGAGAGGCAGTGACAATCCTGAGGGTCGGTTGGACGGCTGAGATGGTGCCATCTTGGTCGTCCATCTTCTGGATGATGTAGATGGTGCCACGAGTGTTGGATTGAGTCAATTTTCATGCCGTTAGTTTGCGATCGTCAATCCGAATCCATCCGTGCAGTCCGATTTGTCGTTTGAAGTGCAGATTCACACCATCTTGGCCCTTGATCTTCTAAGGTTCCCTAGTCACTATCTAATGCTACAGATGTTTGATTAGGGTGATCTTAGAGTCATTGAACTCCAATAGTAGCCCTGATCACATTTGTACGGTTGGATCTTCGATCCGACGCCCCGATAAAAAGTCTGCCCTATCCATGAACATAAAAGGAGACAATTAACCTCCATTTTATTCAAATTACTCTAAATGCAAGATGATGCATGTTATGCAATATTTATAGCATGCAATGCAATCCTATGCTTAAGAACATGCATAAATAGACATCTTAAGTAGTGTAAACATGTTTACATCAGTGGCACTTGAAGAAATATTGTGAATGCGATAGTATTTAATTAATTTTGAGGGTTTATAGTGGCATTTATGCAAAAACCCATTTTTTGTTTTTTTTTCTTTTCCTTATTTCTTCTTTATTTCTCCTTTGATTCATGAGATTTTTGTGCTAAATTTCTTCTAAAAAATTTTTCTTCATCTATAAACAGTTACGTGTGACTTCCTCTCATCGAAGACCTTTTCTCCTCTCTTTCCTACAAGAAAAAACATAGTTTATTTCCTAATTTGTAATAAATAGTAAATTGTAAAATAAAATCTAAAAGATATCTGAAAAATATAGAAAAACAAAGGGGAAAATTCTACAAAATTATGATGTGATCAAATGCCCTCGCCCACCTCCCTTTATTACATGAGGCTCCTTTCATAGGGGTTCTTTGGCCACAATGGAGAGTAGCTACTAGATGGTATGTGGCGACACTATGGGTGTTGTGGTAGGGCGGAGCTCAACACGATGACAGTGAAGGCAATCATTTGTGTCCTACTTGTGCTCATGCATTGTAGCACTAAGGTTAGGTAGAGCCAGGATGAGTAGAGCTTAGCATGGAGATCCTAGGGATGAGGTGTTCTACAACATGGCAATGCTGGGGGAGCTCAACATGGAGATGCTCAAAAGTGCTTGGGTGATGCTCAGTCATTCGATGACACTAGTTAGTGTCAAGTTTGGTGGCGCTCGACTAGTCGAGCTTAGTGGTTCTCAACATGCTCATGCTCCAGTAAACCTTCCTCTTGTCATCGATTGACTTGTGTTCCCTTTTGCAAAATTCCTTCTTGCTGGGGAGTGTATTACCTCTTTATTCTCTTAGGTTGCAAATTTTGCCCCACCTTGTCATCCTCCCTCTATATCTTGGTTTCATCCCTTAGCCTCCTTCTTGACTTAGGGTTATGGCTCATGATCTCCCCAATCTTCGCTCCTTTGGACCCCTATGAATTTTATCTTGCCATACCGAATCTCTACACCTTCAAGCCTATTGATATATCTCTCTATGCTGCATCCTACGCTGCATAGATTTGCTGACGAGCCCAGGAGGTTGTGATTGATTGTTGTGAAGGTAGGTGATGAGGTGCAACTCATCATAGTTAAAATGCCCAAATTAAGCTAGAATCTAGGTTAAACACTATTTAATTAACATAATAAATGAGTTAAGTGTGAGAATTAATGAAAATGACGAAAAATACTCAATTTGTGTTAAAAATGTATAATTAGGTCACATTTGTGATATTCTATTCAAAAAATACAATTTGATGATCCAAATATAATTGAATGCATTTTTTAGCCTCAAAGTACAAATCAAAGGTTAAATTATGTTCCAATATGTTCAATTAAGCTTCCATAAAAATCTTATTGCATTTAAACAACATTAGGACCTTGCATTTAGAGCATTACATTTAGGTCCTCCATGTTTATACATTTATTCACATATAAAAGTCGCAGGGGCATCTTTGCAAGACTCTAAAGACTGCAATGCAGTGATTGTCATCACTTATGGGCTTCTTCTACAATTCTTCTACCCCTTCAGTATAATGTCCATGGTAAAATTTCACCAAAAGATTTGATAAGCACCTCTTCCACTATTTACTACGAAGAACATGTGGAGTAACTACTATCCATCTATTAATCCATTGATCCTACCGTGGATCTGCCACTATTCACCTCACACCATTGCCTACACCACTATTACCTCCTCCAGATCTCATCCAACAGCGAGATTCATGCGTACGTAGCACTTCCTATGCTCCCCTCACTCTCATCTCCACCATTCCCACACAAATTGAATAACCTTCGATTGTAGTGCCCATATCTCTCCATTGCTTATATAAGTAGTTCCCTAGTGAACATAGCTCCTTGATCAGCTCCCTCCCTATTGAGTTGATGTTACGACCTGTTTCCTGGATCCCTACAGGATCTGAGGCTGGCTGACCTCAACTAATCCCAAGACCTAGTCGTCCAACGAGAAATAACCAAAAGCAAGAAATAAATCACATTCACACATGTAATATAACTAAGCAGAAGGAAAAATAAAACAGTAAAGGAAAGTTGAGTAACTGTCCCTTTTAGTGCAGAGTGGAGCAGCCACCCTTGGGTTGAGACCCAGTGTTAGGATTGGCCACTCTACATCAACTCCTGTTGGCCCTCGTGTACGTGGTACCGAGGCGTGCTACTAGTGTAGGGAGGGAGCTAGCCACCCCACGGGGCCTAGGGTTAAGCTAGCCACCCTACACCAACTTTGTTAGGCCCGCTGGACAAACTGGGGTAGTCGGATGAGGGTACACAGATTGTGGAGGGGCGAGACCCCTATTCTGAGAGGGCAAGGCCCTATACTGTTCCATGTTGTACCTTAGGCATACATGCTGCTAGTGGAAACAACTGACCGCGTGCTAGTATGGGGTAGCTACCCGTGCGCTTATCACGCGTGCCATAGTCACCACTACGTCGCGATAGTGACCTCGGGGTGGTTGACTGGGTGTAGGACTACTGTGGGGGACTCTTCCGATCAGGAAAGCACCACGTATGCCTTCTACTCCACGGAAAAGACTACAATCAAGATCGTTCCCATGAGGAACAAGCAAGATGAAGAAATACTTGGATACTTTGTGAAATAGATGGACCAGAAATACATAGATGAGATAAATAAAAATGAGAATAAAACCTGCTTATTTGTTTTTACTTTACTTGCCCATAAAAAATGTAAACACCACTCTACTTAGCGTTCGTTGACTCTATCTTTTCGTAACCCTATTCAGGACCAGGAGTTGAGCAGTCCGAGTTTCAGGCTGCAGAGGGTGCTAGGCCCAGCCGAGCTCAACCATAGTTGTTTCTTTCCAACCCTTTCATTTTTTGCTATTGTAGTGAGTAATGGACATCTATTTTATTGTTCCTGTTACTTTCTGTTTCCTTTCCGATGTTGTTGTTGTGGTGGTATGTACTATTTTGAGACAGTTGCTCTACTTTCCTTTATTATTTCATTTTTCCTTCTGCTTAGTTATATTGCATGTGTGAATGTGGTTTATTTCCTGCTTTTGATTATTTCTCGTTGGATGACTAGGTATTGGGATTAGTCGAGGCGAGCCAGCCTCGGGTCCTGTAGGGATCCGAGAATCGAGTCGTAATAAGATGGTATCAGAGTGTGGTGGGGGTGGTAGAGGACCACCCCCTCCCCCTCTTGCTCGTTCGACATTGAGACACTCTCTATCCCACCGAGGACTCCCCCTCCACGTCCTTAGGAAGAGGTGCCCGAGGAGGCTGCTGGAGCTCCTCTCGCACGATGACTCTGATTAGCTAGGCGAGATCCTGGGCCTGAATGCCCGGGAGGAGAGGTGGGTCAACTGGTGCCTGAGGTCTGGCACGTCTGCCCCTCCGACCTCGTCCACGGCCACAACCACGGCCCACCTCAAGAACTCTCCAATGAGGCATCTCCTACAAGGAGATGTAAGAGATAGAACAAGAGTTGTCAACGATATTGGATTACATCGAGAAAATGACTCAGAAACGAATAGCAAAGTGATACATTGTGGTGGCTATCCTAGTTATATGCATGTGAGTGGTTATTCTAGGACCAATTGGTTCATTTCTTGGGACGACCTTGCTCTGATACCATCTTGTTATGATCTAATTCCTAGATCCCTATAGGACCCGAGGTTGACTCACCTCGACTAATTCTAAGACCTAGTCATCCCACGAGAAATAACCAAAAGCAGGAAATAAACCACATTCACACATGCAATATAAGTAAGCAGAAGGAAAATGAAACAGTAAAGGAAAGTTAAGCAAATGTCTTAAAATAGTACATGCCACCACAACAACAACAGCGGAAAGAAAATAGAAAATAACAGGAACAATAAAATAGATGTCCATTACTCACTACAATAGCAAAAAATGCAAGGGCTGGAAAGAAATGACTACAGCTGGGCTCAATTGGGCCCAGCACCCTCTGCAGTCGAAAACTCGGACTGCTCAACTCCTAGTCTTGAATAGGGTTACGAAAAGACAGAGTTAGCGAATGTTGAGTAGAGTGGTGTTTACATTATTTATGGGAAAGTAAAGTAAAAACAAACAAGCAAGTTTTATTCTCATTTCAATTTATCTTATATTTGTATTTCTGGTTCATCTATTTCACAAAGTATCCAAGTATTTCTTAATCTTGCTTGTTTCTCCTTGGAACGATCTTGATTGCAGTCTTTTCCGTGGAGTAGAAGGTATACGTGGTGCTCTCCTAGCCAGGAGAGTCCCCCGCGGTAGTCCTACACCCAGTCAACCACCCCGAGGTCACTGTCGCAACGTAGCGGTGACTACGGCACACGTGATAAGCGCATGGGTAGCTACCCCGCACTGGCACACGGTTAGTCGTTTCTGCTAGTGGGTACGCCTAAGGTACAGCACGGAAGAGTATAGGCCTTGCCCTCTTAGAACAGGGGTCTCGCCCCTCAGAACCAAATAGGGGTCTCACCCCTCCACAATCCACGTACCCTCGTCTGACTACCCCGGTTTGCCCAGCGGGCCTAACAAAGTCAGTGTAGGGTGACTAGCTTAACCCCGAGCCCCATGGGGTGGCTAGCTCCCTCCATACACTAGTAGCATGCCTCGATACCACATACGCGAGGGCCAACAGGAGTCAGTGTAGAGTGGCCAATCCTAACCCTGGGTCTCAACCCAAGGGTGGCTAGCTCCACTCTACACTAAAAGGGATAGTTGCTCTCCTTGGTATTATGTACACAAGGGCCAGCTCACTTCCCATCTACATTCCAGATTCCTTTCATCCACAGGAGTTCTACTCGTAATTCCCCATAGGGTTCATGCTCATATTCATCTTGTTTATCCATATTCAGGTCTCATGGTTCATACTCATTCATCATCCATATACAGGCAGCTCGTGTTTTCACAATTCAATTCTCAATCGTATGCATGCAACTTGTGGTTTCACAGTTCAATTTCTCATTCACATACAGGCAGCTCGTATTTTAACAAGCATCTCAAGTAAACAGAGTAGCTCAACATCAGTCTCATACATTTCTACCCTAGGGTTCATTCCACATCTTAGAGTTTCAATCAATTTAATCTAAGCAAGCCTATTCTTTATTCACATCTTAACAAATGAATTAAACCACTCTACCGGGTATCACGGGAGGAATGGGGGCCTACACCGCAGATCTCGTCGTCTCCGTGGGCCCCGAACACGCCATCAGCTAGTAACCTGTACCAGCGATTAATTTACATCAGACGAACTCAAAACAGTAGGTACTCAACACAAACATGTAGAAAAACTTGACTGGAAAACAGCGGTACTTCGTTTGCAGAAATCCAATTCAGTTTGGGCCCTGAACAGGCCAAAAACACGAATACTATCAAAAATTAGACGTCTAGGACTAGTCCATGACGTCTTAAAAGACGTCAGATCTTACCTTGTGTCTCCTGCGGGTTCTTCAGATGACCAGATCTCTCTACGACCGTCTAAAGGAAGTTTCAGACGTCGAACTACACCTCTGGTCGTCTGAAAGTACCTTCGGACGTCTGGAGATGCGGTCAGACGTCCAGAATCACCTTGAAGTGCGCACCCCACTCCTTCCCAATGCTCTACACTTGCGTGCAGAGCACAGACCCCATTTTCAGCCCAACATTCCCTGTGCTACAATCTGCATGTCAGAAAGTAGCGTAGGAACATGTACCTCGAGCGATATTTTACTTTCAGACATCCGGCTTTATCTCTGGATGTCCTTATGCCTCTCCAGACGTCTGGGCGATGCTCTAGCCATTTGATACTGGAGTTGTTCCAGTACCAGAACCTCATCCACGACGCTACTCTCCTCGCAGCACCACTAGCAATTCACCGCAGCAGCTTCAGCAGCTGCAGAGGGCCAGGAGGCCACCTCCCCAAGCCCCTCCTCCTCACACTCATGCCCGCCGCTGGTCGCCCGAGCTCTGCCGAGCTCCCTCCAAGCTCCCATCGAAGCTTCCCCGAGCTTTCGCCGAAGGTCCTCTAAGCTTCGCGCGAGGCTCTCCGACTCCATGCGAGCTCCCCAAAGGTCCACCGACCTTGGTCCTCCTCTCTCTCTCTCCCTCTCGTCACTCTCATTCTCCCTCACTCACCCTCTCTCTCGTCGCTCTCGTTCTCCCTTGCTGCAGCTGCATAGGGAGGATGGCTAGAGATGGCAGTGGCTAGTGGTGAGGGGGTAAGGGTGGTGAGAAGGGGGGTTTAAATAGAAGGGGTTAGGGTTTAGGGGTGAGGGGTGTGGAGGAGAGAGAAGCTTTGCGCACCACCCACGCACAGAGCGCAAAGGAACGTACGAAAATTCCCACTTTTAGACATCTGGGCCTATGTCCAGACATCTGAACAGACGTCTGACTGAAACTCCAGATGTCTTATCCGCCTAACAAGACAACGGGTCATTTCAGTTGATCCCTTCATCAACATCTCCAGCTCCTTCCTCTCCTTCATTGACTACTGGTGACAGTGATGGTGTCTTCTCCCCCAATTTGTCGCCACAACCACCAACTATGGATCCAGAGACCTCATTCACTCCACTGGATATCCTCTTCTCTCCTTTCGTCGTTGCAGTAACTAATTGCATCCCAGGTATCCCATTCCTCTATTAGCTAGATTTACTCATTTTTGTAGCTAGATTTAATCACTTTAATAGTTAGATTTAATGCTTTCTAGTTAGTTTAGATAGTTTAGATCACAATTACACTGACTGATTGCTTAGAATAGGTTTAGATTAGTTGTAGATTTAGAACTCCTTGATCACACCTCTCTGATCAATTCAGATCAAAGAGGCAAATTCACATTCATTCATGTGTTCACTAATCTCACATTCTTTCACTTCCCTCGTGTTTTTTAATCTGCAATTCACCCTAACCATTAGAGTTGATTCGAATATGAATTTCACCAACTTACAGATCCAAATCACGCTTAATTCCACCTGGGGGTCTCTTCATTCATTCCATCTGATCGCAAAGGCCCCTATTTGAGTTTAATTGTATCGATTCACTCGATTCATTTAGATTTGAGTTTTAAGCCCAATCAAGAGATTTGGTGTCAATTTGAGTTGAAACGGATTTAATCGAGAGAATTGAGATTGTATTTACCTAATTGGGTGCAATGTGATGAATCTAAGGTGTTTTGCTTGGATTTTTATATTCAGATGAGCATATGCCCAATTTAAGCTTTGATTTGGGTAGTTTAGGCCAAGGAATCTCAGATTCACTGAGATGAGGCTTAACAATGACTCGTTTAGTTTCTATAGGATCACTTGAGGTCCTAAACACTAATTAATAGTGTTTAGGAGTTCCCGGTGATTAGATTGCCTGGGTGGATCTAAAATAAAAGCCCAATCTAGGCAACAGTGCCTTGGGATGCAAAATGCTTTTAATCAGTGCTTTGAGGCTTGAATGAGTTTTTGAAGATTCTAATGAAGGTTTGGAGTTGATTTGTAAGTGGATTTGACATCTAGTTTAATCCAATTCTATTGTGTTGTCTATGACAATGAGAATGGATTGAACTAGGATTTTTAGGATTCTTTGAATCATGACTCAGTTTTAATGGATTTTAGATCTTCCATGGAATGTTTGCGATAGATTTCAATGGGATTTTAATGTTTAAATTTGATCTAATTTAGATCAAACCAGTAGCAGCAGCAATGGTTATATTCTACTGTTTAATCGGGTCTATTTTTGGATTTTAATCCTTGACCTCAAGAATTTGATGATAAATTTGGCTTTTTGGGTTAAATTGCACTTAGATCTGATTTTCCATACTTGAAGCTACTTAAGATCAAACCTAAAAGGTCTGATCCTGATTTTTGGACAGTTTTTGACTGATGATAGCAGTAGCAACATTGAGGAATTTTTAGAGATTTTGGATGAATTGATTTTCTGGAATTGATTATCCTTAGATCTGGTTTTCCATATTTGAGGATGGTGTTTATGGACCCTCAGATCAGACTTTGGTCATTTGATTCAACACTTGTTCAACCATTGCTACTACCATAGCAACTGAATTGCAGTAGCAGTGGCTACATTTGAGAAGTCTAGGTTGATTTTTGGGTTTAAATGAGCTATTGATGTAGTATACTATTAGAACATCTTGAACAAGCATTCATATACTTTTGTAGCTCAGATTTGATCTAAGAATGGCTTGTAATCCATGTTTCAATTCATTGTTAGCAGCATATTTGTTTGCAAAACTATCCAATATGAAGATTTAGTGAAATACAAAGTCAAAGTCATGTTTTATGATTCAATTATGTTGTATGTGGTTGTGATGGACATTTTTGAATATTCACACTTCACTTCTAGCCATCAAAACTGAAATTCAAGGCTTGAGTTCATGTTTAACACTTCATTTTAGCCTTTAATGTGTCTACTTGTAAATACATACAAAAATACAAAAATAATCTAAATAAATAAAACAAAAATGTCTTGAGTAGGATTAGTATATGTTTAGGTGTGTGTGAAGTTTGAGTTGATTTTGAACCCTCTAGTTGGTAGAACATACCAGTATAAATAAAAGAACTCAACATCAAAAATCCAAAAAGAGTCCTTTCTTCTCTCTTCTCACATTTCCTCTCTCTTCTCCTACCTCTATAAAATATAAAACACCAAAAAAACTTGAAAAAGCCAAAAATTCCACAAAAACACCTTGTATATATAATATTTATACTTCTATATATAATTTATTACTAAGTTAAATGTAAATAATAACTGATATAACTATAATGTACATAAATAACTTATATATTTATTATATTTATTTAAATAATTATGTATGTTGATTTATACTGTATATCATAATTATATAATTATATATTTATTTGTTTCGATTATATATACATAAACCTATGTAAATATAAATAAATATGTATATATGTACAATCCTATTTATAACTATATATATATATATTAATGTAATTATAATGTATGTTAGTATACCCTTATATTTATTTATTTATGTATTTATTATATATAATTAAGTTATTAAGTTAATTAACTAGTTTCTTAAGTTAAAATAAATTAAATTATTAAATGAATTTATTACTGAAGTAAATTATGTTGTATAGTTGTATACAATAATTTTAAGTATTTTCAGTATAATTATAATATATTTATACTGTATAATAGTATTTGTAATTATGTATTTATCTATTTAAAATGTGCACTTAATTATGTGTAAATTAAAATAAATAAATAAAAATAAAATAAAATAAAAATGTGTAATAAATACTTTATAATGTATATTAACTAAATTATAAGTCAATTAAGTCATTAAGTTATCAATTTGAACGTTAATTAACAAATTAAGGAATAAATTAACATGTATAATTTACTAACTTTAATGATTTTTTAAATATAATTAAATAATTAATTGTTGTATATTCAATACACCAATAAGTAGCCCTATATATAGGCTTTAAGAATATATAATTTAATTTGAAAACAAACCTTAAATGAGCATGCAAATCGAGGCTCGAATTTGCCTATTTCACACGTTTCTATACATAGAACATACGCCTAAAATCGGTGCAAGTAGCATATTTAGGCACCAACGCTCACGACCTCACCAGTCGTCAACATTGGGCGCACATACTAAGCATATAGATCGTCTTTGGCATTGGGGCATGTGCTCATGCGCTTGCGAGTGTGCATGCAGGTGCGCATGTGTGTGTAGGCACGTGTGAGCTCGCATTGGCCTGAAATTATACTAAAATCCACACTAATCACACTAGGGCTCATCTAGTAATGCTACCAATTCGACCTCAAAAGGGGAAGTTGATCCTGTGAACAGTGGGCCTGCAAATCAATAATTTTTGCCTAAGTTATAAGTTAACATAAAAATGAGTTAAGTGTTGTGAGTTCTGTGTAGTGTTAGAGTTAGTGTGCAAGTGTGTGTTATTTGAGTATGCGTATATATGTAGTATAATGTTAAGTGTTGTGTTTGTGTGTGTATAGGTATAAGTATATTAGTATATATAAATCTGTTAGTATAGTATGTTGGAACCTAGTTCCACTTCTCTTTTGTGTTTTGGTGTTAACAAAACTGTTTTAAAATCTGATGAGTTTAAGAAGTATTAAAGGAAAATATAGGAGTTAGAAAGTTTGCAAGCAAGAAAGAATGGAAGACATGAATATTGAAGACCATAGTTTAGTTTAGCTTGTTGTATCTTAGAACTGTTGTATGTCTCCTAACAAGAAAAAGATATCTTAGGAGTTAAAATCAAAGTAGAGATAATTAGGGATCTAAATCATGTTCAATCATTTATTTTAAAACTAAAAATCGGCTCTTTGAAAATATTATCGTATAGCTAAGATAGGATTTCCATAAAAGCTGGCTTAAACTTGTAAAACAAGGAAATTGTAGCAAGTACCGATACTAGTCATAAGTACTAGTACATGCTAGGCATAAGTTTGGGCCTGTGAGTCACAAGTACAGGTACTAGTGATAAGTACTGTTACCAAGTGAATTTGTTTGTACTCAACAGAATGCACTGAGTACCAGTATCGATGATCAGTACCGGTACTTGAAAGGGATGTTGGTGTAGACCCGGATAGGTTGTGTTAATATGGTGATTTTATCATTGAAATGCGTATAGTGGTTAACCTAAATTGAGCCTAACCATTTCTTTACAAAATTTTTTAACCTGGTCTACTTGATTTTATCTTGGTCACTTTTATGCCCAGGGTCGAACTCAGGGAAGTGGGATTAGAAGAAGTTTCTATGCCTTTCCTACAACGAATCTCTTCCGTTCATTTATTGTGTTTTTGGTGTTTTTCTATTTAAGATTTTTTTCTGATAATTTTTGTCCTTGAGGTACACCCTCAAAATCAGGTTCTTGGCTTGGAGCCAAATTAGGGTTTCAAAACTAGTCTTCGCAAGACTGAGTACCTGCAAGTCAAGGATTATCTTTTCTCTTTTATATATTTTTTTTTACTGGCAGGAAAGAGAAACAGAAATAAAGTAAATATAGTATATATATATGTATATATTATATATGTATAAAGGGGTAGGGGTGGATGTGGAGATGGCATGTAGCACGGTGTCGAGTCAGTCGTCATCTAGGAAGACGCAACCAACAAGATGAAGTGCCGAGTGGAGTGTAAGGTGGATTGGTGGAAGATGAGTGCGAACACGCTTTCTGTACGCGTGTATCGGGGAATATCAGCAACTGGTGCAGATATTCCCACGATACAACGTATGGTAGGTGATATGAAAAAAAAAATATATATATATGTATGTATATATGTATATATATATATACTAATATATGTATATAGTTATATATATATGTATATGTATATATATATATATATATGTATAAGTAGCTATGTATATAGATATATGTAGATAGATATATATATATATGTATTTATAGTTATAGATATATGTATATATGTATGTATACTTGTATATATATATATGTATATATACTTATACTTAGTTATATAGGTACTAATATATGTATATATATAAGTATATAATAGTATATAAGTGAGTGGGTGTGTGTACGAGAGAGAGTGTGTGTGTGTATGTATCTGCAGTGAGAGTGAGAGAGTGCTGTGAGAGATAGAGAGCGTGAGAGAGAGAGAGAGCGTTTACTAAGGAAGAAGGCTGTAAGTTAATTGGTCCAGAGCAGCGGGCCATCGTTTGATGCCACACGCATGCGCAGGCGCGTAGGCGCACGAAGGCGCGCACGCAGGAGGGAGCGGGCGTGGGAGGAAGGGCCGCAGCACACTTTGCTGCGTGCTGAGGTGGGTGCGGACGAGAGGAAGCGGGCACTGGGAGCAAGTGGGTTCAGACGCGAGGATGGGCACGCGGAGAGAGACGTGGACGCAGGCGCTGGAGCGGGCACGAGGAGAGATGCGGGCGTGGGCTGGGGCTGGTAGCGGCGCGCCGGGTGGCCGGATAAGTGAGAAACTTATCGGTCACCGCACTGTAGCCACAATGTTCCGCTGACTAGCATGAATAGTGGCTACAGTGCATGGTCGCTCACACGACTGCCTGTGCTCGGTGCCGTGAGTGCGGGAGGTGTGGAGCAGTTGGCGCGCGCTTGGAGAAGCCGCGCCGGCTGTTGGCTTGAGGAGAGGCGGGTGCTGACGCGAAGAAGCAGGAGGCGAGGGCGGCCTGCAGGCGCGCGCTGGAGGCGAGGGCAGCCTGCAAGCGTGCGCTGGAGGGCTTCGCTGCTGCTGCCGCGGAGCTTCAGACCTTGAAGCTTGCAGCAATGGCAGAAGTGGCTCAACATCGAAATAGAGAGAGAAGGCCACAACGCCCACAGGCTCTTTGATGAGCTGGGCAGTGGTGGGACTCACAGTGGTGGTTGTGCACCACTGTGAGCTACTCCTGCCCGCAGAGTGGCTGCTCAGAAGGAGGAGAGGATGCGTATGGAGGGGAGAGGGGAGGAGACGGCCTGGAGAAGAAGCTGCTGTGGTGTTTTTTTGTGTGGACCAGGCTCCCTCGCAAAGAAGCAAGCCATGCCCTTTTAAAGAGGAAGAAGGCATGCACAGCCATGCCCTGGCTGTGCATGGCTGTGCATGCGGCTATAGGGCAAGCTGCTGTAGGGAATGGCACGAGGAGGAAGCTTTGCAGAGCATGGTGCGAAGAAGGTCTAGCCATGCTTTGCAGCCGTGGAGAAGAAAGTCGAAATAAAAATAAAAATAAGGATGAAAATTTTGCGAGGCAGCACTTGAAGAATTTGTCAATTACAAGGCCATTTATTTCACTCTCCTCCCCTCTCAATTAAATGCATGCATGCATGTATTTTCACAAATGCGACTATGATTACCTAATATGTACTGGCAATGCTAGGAAATAGCACAAGATGGCACAATTGTTGCTGTATTTTTGCTGTGCAATCATACCCCCATGCCTATCTTTTGCTAGGCCCTAGCAAAACATTTTTTATATCGTATTTAGAAATGATCTTAAACTGAAGATTTTCTTCTAAGGCGACATTGGTGTGTTTATTATTGGATATTGTGAGAACCAATTGTAGAGAAGACTACTAGTACTTTAAGTCTCACATGACATAGACCATCTCTCGACTATCCAGAACTCTTGATATTTAAACCTTAAGTACGATTTCCAGGACCCAGGAGGTTTTTGTCGTACCCGAGAGCTCAAGAGATTATGGCTTGTGCATAGTGAAGGATCAAGACTGACCAGATGAACATTAAGACTCAAGCCCAGGGTTTCACCATTTTTAAGTACAGGTTGATCCCAGTTTCAGCTCGTGTCTTCGGATTGACCCTTAAAAAGATGACGGAAAACTCAACTCCCATTTTCTGACATTTGTGGCTCAAAGAAAACAGGGTATTTGCGACTTGCCCTGGAGAACTTTTGTAGGGGGAAGATTTTACAGATATTTGTGAGATATACTGACTTATTTGCATTTTTTTTTTTGAAACACATGTCAGTATATCTCTTACAACATTATTTGGAGGAGCACACTTTTCTTTTTGGTGGGAGGGTTCCTTTTTGGTGGAAAGAGTCTCTCCTAAACACAAGACTAAAGCCTGGGATAAAAGTCTACCTGCCCGCACAGGTAAGGACTACACCTTCCCTAATGAACACTAGGGTTGGATCTTATGTTCACCTGGTCTTTCTTGATATGTGTAGTGTGAACCAAGATTACTTAGGCTCTCGAGTAGAAGCAAACCAACAGATCCTATGCTGATGTCTCAGGTACAAGAATATGTCCTTAGTTAGGAGAGATTTCGATCTATCTTGTCAATGCTCAAGTGAATTAAGCCGAGCCTGAGAGAATGAAGCTTCTGTGACCTGGAAAGTCTTCAAAACAGTGGTTGAATATCCATAAACACTTATTGTATTTTTGTTTCAGCTTTCAGATCATTACTAAACACCATTTTTTTTTTTGTATATAGATAAATGGAAACTGTATGATACCATAAAATACCCAGATCTTATGGATGCCTATCCACCCCCCCATGCCAAATGATGCTATGTCCTCATATGCATGCAGGGAAGGGTAGAGGAAGGACGAAAGATCAGGTAACGAGAGTTGAGGTGTAGGGTATACAGCAGGGTGGTAGGGTGGGTGGATGGTGGGTGGTGAAGTGAGCGTGACAGTGAAGTGAAAAGTGATGGTGGATAGTGAGTGTTGTTGGGGTGCCTCCCAACGAGCACTGAATTTAACGTCCCCAGCTGGACTCAGAATGAGGCACGAAATTAGTTACCCTCCAGCAGGGCAACAGTTTCTCCAAAGGGGGCAAGTTCATGAGTAAGATAGGGTTTCAAACACTGCCCATTGACCGTAAATTTATGCCCAGATTTGGGATCTTCAATCTCAACGGCCCCGTTGGGAAATGGTCTCGAGACCAGGAAAGGACCAGTCCATTTGGACTTCAATTTCCCAGGAAAGAATTTGAGCCGGACATTGTAGAGCCAAACTTGCTGAGATGGCTCAAATTCTTTCCACCGAATATGGCTGTCGTGAAAAGCCTTAGTGCGTTGCTTGAAAGTTAAGGCAGAATCATAGGCTTCACGACGGAGCTCTTCTAGCTCCTGGAGTTAGAGTTTCCTTTCTCGACCACACAGGTCTGGGTCGAGGTTACATTGGCGAACCGCCCAATAAGCGTGGTGCTCCAACTCCATGGGAAAATGACAAGGCTTCCCGTAAACGATTCTATAAGGAGACATACCAAGGGGAGCCTTGAAGGCGGTCTGGTACGCCCAAAGTGCGTCAATCATCTTGTCGGACCAATCCTTACGGTTAGGCAGAATCGTTTTCTGGAGAATTTACTTGATTTGCCAGTTCGACACCTCTGCCTGGCCGTTCGTCTGAGGATGATACATGGATGCGATACGATGGTGAACTCCGTATTTCCTCAGAAGTGCCCGAAAAGAAGCATGGGTAAAGTGGCTTCCTCCATCCGAGATAATGGCTTGAGGGATCCCAAAGCGCGCAAAAATGTGGTCTTTGACAAATTGAGTGGATATAGCATGGTCCGCACGGCGCGTGGGAATAGTCTCGATCCATTTTGAAACAAAATCAACAGCCACGAGGATAAATTCAAAGCCGTTGGAAGGAGGAAAGGGACCCATGAAATCAATTCCCCAAATGTCGAAGATTTCCGCAGCTAGGATGGGTTATAAGGGCATCATGTCACGACGTGACATTGACCCTAACAACTGGCACCTAGTGCAATGCTTGGCATATTTGTGTGCATCCTGGTAAAGGGAGGGCCAAAAGAAATCTCACTGCAACACGTTGACTGCAGTTTTCCTCCCAGAGAAATGGCCTCTGTAGGCCTGATCGTGGCAGAAGGATAGCACACTGGGGAATTCGCTGTCAGGAATACAGCGACGGATGATTTGATCAGCACCTATGCAAAAAAGAAGTGGATTATCTCAGAAATAATACTTTGCTTCTGCCATGAGACACTCGCGCTGGTTTTTAGGCCAGCCATGTGGAAGGGATCTAGAAGCAAGGTAATTGGCAATGTCGGCATACCAAGGTCCACTTGCCACATTAATTGCCAATAGGTGCTCATCAGGAAAATCTCATTGATCGGCAGAGTAAGTCCAATATGGTCAGGGTCCAGTCTGGAAAGATGGTCAGCTACAACATTCTGGGCTCTGGCCTTATCACGGATCTCAATGTCAAATTCATGGAGCAGAAGGATCCAACGAATCAGTCTAGGCTTGGCATCCTTCTTGTGCATGAGATGGCGAATGGCCACGTGATCAGTGAAGACAATAACATGTGAGCCCAGAAGGTAAGAGCGGAATTTCTCCAGCCTAAAGACGATCGCCAGTAGTTCTTTTTCAGTGGTAGTATAATTACGCTGGGCCTCGTCCAACGTCTTACTGGCGTAGTACACCACGAAGGGGTGTCTATCGCGTCATTGTCCCAGGATGGCTCCGACTGCAAGGTCGGAACCGTCACACATGAGTTCAAAGTCGAGGGACCAATCAGGTGGCTGGAGAACAGGGGCCTTGGTGACAGCATTACGCAGCTGCGTGAATGCTCGTATGTAGTCGGGGCCCATATCGAAGGGTGCGTCGATTGATAGGAGATGAGTTAAAGGTCAAGAAATCTTAGAGAAATCTTTGATGAATCTTCTATAGAAACCGACGTGTCCCAGGAAGGAGCGGATTTGTTTGACAAAGCCAGGCACAGGTAAGTCAGCAATTACATCAAGCTTAGCTCTATCAACCTCGATACCCCTATCGGAGATGATATGTTCGAGAATAATTCCCTCGTGTACCATAAAATGATTTTTTTCCTAGGAAAGCACGAGGTTTACATCAATACATCTCCTAAGGATACGGGTCATGTTGGCAAGACAGTCATCGAAAGATGGTCCAAAGACCGAAAAGTCGTCCATGAAGACCTCGAGAAAGTCACCCACCATGTCATGAAATATCGCTAGCATACATCTCTGGAAAGTTGCTGGCACGTTGCAAAGTCCAAACGGCATCCTTCTAAATGCAAAGGTGCTGACGGGGCAGGTAAAAGTGGTTTTCTCTTGGTCCCGGGGGTCAATTGCCACCTGGTTATATCCTGAGAATCCATCCAGGAAATAGAAAAATTTATTTCCCGCTAACCGCTCTAGGATTTGGTCAATGAAAGGTAGCGGAAAATGATCTTTCTTAGTTGCAGCATTGAGTTTCCTATAATCCACACACACTCTCCAAGATGTAGGAGTGCGTGTAGGGATGAATTCGCCCCTGTCATTGACACGGATGGTGAGTCCCGCCTTTGTGGGCACGATGTGAATCGGACTCACCCAGGGGCTATCGCTGATCGGGTAGATTATACCCGCATCCAGCCACTTAATGATTTTCTTCTTAACGACCTCCTGCATGTTAGGGTTGAGACGTCACTGCATCTCGCAGGAAGGTCGAGCCTCCTCCTCCGTATATATACGGTGAGTGCAATAGGAGGGGCTAATGCCAGTTAAGTCTGATAAAGACCATCCAATGGCTGCCTTGTGTTCCATAAGGACCTCAGTTAGTTTGCACTCCTGCTCCTTGGTCAATTTTGAACTGATGATTACAGGGAGTGTTTCATTTGGTCCCAAGAAAACATACTTGAGTGTACTGGGTAGCTCTTTCAGCTTGGGAGTGGATGGTGAAAGATCTGGCATTCTTTGGGACGAGAGTGTCCCAGGCTGATCAGAAAACAAGTCAGGAGGAAGAAGTTGGCCCTCAGATTGGCCAAGAAGAGGGGCTTCTTGGATAGATGGATCCAAAAAGGAATAGCCCTAGTGAGAAGTATATGGGCTCAAGGTCCCAGTGTGGAGTTGCAAATCCGCCTGATTTGGCGGGAAAGAAAGGGAAATCCGATCTTCAAGAGTGTGGACCGGCGGTAAGTAGCCCGGATATGACTCAGACCATGAGGTATGGGAAGCGGAGAAAACCTTGTTAGAAGTCTGATCAGGAGAAGGTACGGGAATAGGGAGGGATGGGGGAATGTCACAATATGTGTTGGTCAGGCAATCGTCAGTGTTTATAGGTAATCCGCATCAATCTGAATAGGTCCCAATTAGTTCGATACACGTGTTGACGGCCATGTCCTCGTCAGACATGTCATCCTCGATGCAATCGTAATCAAAGTTTTTGGCTGCCTTGAAGATGTTAAGCTTTAGCTTTTCAGATCCAACGGCAATCTCAATACAGCCCGACTCGTAGTCGATATGGGCGCAGGCTGTGGCCAAGAAAGGTCGACCAAGGATGATCGGACAATCAGAAAGTGAGCTAGGAACTTCCATATCTAAAACAAGAAAGTCAACAGGAAAACAGAGACTGTTGACCCTAACCACCACGTCTTCCACCACACCCTTCGAAATTTTGAAAGAACGATCTGCCAACTGTAACGTGACAGGGGTGGGTTTCAGATTTCCCAAGGAAAATTTTTCAAGCATGATGGTTGGTATAAGATTGATGGAAGATCCTAGATCAAGTAGGGTACGACTAAAATTGCAGCCTTGGATGCTACAGGAGATAAGTGGTGTGCCCGGATCTTTCTGCTTCGGTGGTAGATTTGACAGTATAGCACAACTCGCATGAGGTGAGAGAACCATCAGATTCTTAGTTTTCTTTGACTATCGCCTGGGTGTTGTGTAGTCTTTAAAAAATAGGGCGACAGTAGGTATGTGGTCGATAGCCTCGAGCAGAGGTACCTTGATTTCTACATCCCTAAACAAATTACGCAGGTTATCAAAGGCCTGTGTATCTTTCTTTTTGTCTTTTGGCTCCCTCAGTAGAGCCTCAGGGAATGGGACTGATTTTGGCACCAATTTGGGTGTATCGTCCTCTCGCGAATGCGATGCGCATCCCGAATGAGAGGGCAACGAAGAAGATGGGCCAGGATCAGGTTGAGGCAGATCGACAGTCTGCTTACCACTCCTCGTAGTGATCGCATTGGATGATGCGGGTCCAGTGGGATCATAAGGCGGAGGAGGGTTCGCAATAGGGACATAAGAGTGAGGTGCTGCAGTGGGATTAGCCTGAAATCCGAATGGAATGCTTGGAGCTTGCAGAATTTGATGTACCTGCCCTTGAGAAGGTCGTACCTGTGGTTGAGGACCATGGGGTACGAAATTTCGCAGGTTGGGAATAGGTTGGGCTGGGAGAGTGCCCTGAGATCGAGTTGCTGATGGTGGTCGTAAAAATGTTTGTTGGTAATAATTGTTGATCATGTCGTTGTAGTATAGGGTGTATAATATAACCTTAAGGATGTCGTATAGTGGTGAGTATGGGTGAGTACCAGTCATTACAACCATTATTATCATTTGCTTATTTATCTAATTTTTACTGGTTTTGTTCCAGGTCGTTCTCTGGGAGGCAATTTATTGAATTTAATTCGGTCACTCTTTGATTATCTCCAAAATTGTCTTCTTATTCAAAAAGAAACTCTACATTTAAAGAATGAATGAATGTTTTATTTACCTAGTTACTAAGAAGTGCTTGCAAAAATGCTAACTATGAACAAGCATCAAAGAATCTATTATTATACTCTAAACTATGTATTTACAAGTTATACTATTAACACTAATATGCTAGTTCATACTACATTAGGATACCATAGTGTAAAAACTTAACTTACTAGTCATTTATTTATAGTGACATATATATCAGTTTTAGTGACAGATATAAATGTCGCTAAATCTCAGAAAACACTATATACAACCTAAAGAAGCAAACTGAGGTCTTTAGCGACATTTATAGTGTCGTTTTATTCTGTTAGTAATTATGTGGGTTTAATTATACGTATGTACAGAGTCTTTTCTGTTGTTATCTCGTGTTCTCTCTTTTTTTTTTAAGCCGTCTGTCCTTTGATTTTGTTCTGTATGGTATTCCAGAGGCTGCGGTGGAGACGGGGTTACTAGGCTAACGTCCTTAGTGTAAAATGTGCTTAATTAGCGGGCACGCTTTTCGAGGGATACACAGCACCCTACGGGTGGGACCAGACCTCTACTAAGCGCGCCTTAATCTCGGATTAGGTGCCTTAATTACGTTTTCGTACTCAGCGTCAGGCCTCAGCCCAACGCCATCAACAAGTTCGCACACGCTCGGGCCTCCAGCCCCACAGATGCATCACATATTCAATATCGTCACATATCAGAGTTCACTACAAATCGGGTTATCGGATAAAGGGTTGCGTTTCGGGCGCCCGGCGCCATGACGACTAACTAAGCTATTGCATAAATTGTATTTATATAGCTGCGTTTGGTTTGCAGCCCACGATGTGGCGCTATTCCAGCGCCACATCGTGCGCTGGAAACCAGACGCAGCTGCGTCTGTGCGCGTTTTTGGCCCTCGATTTGGGGGCCATAAATTATTAAAAAAAATAAAATAAAATATGGTAAATAAAATATTTACATAATACTACATAATTGATTAATTAATTTTGAATTTTAAATATATTTACTATACAAATAAATTCGCTAAACTAGGCTGATTATACAGGTTGATTTAGGTGATTAAATAGTTAATTACTTATAAAATAATTAGTAAATGGTCTAATTGACCTTAAACAGTTTTAACTTACATACTTAAGTATTTAATACATATTTTTATTGTATTTTTACGAATTTATTTATGTTTTATTTAGGCTAAAATAGCAGTTCTGGGTGTTTAAAATTAAAACTAAGTTACAGTAAGTTATACTAGGTATAATTATACTTTGACTAACTTAAATTACTTAATATATATATATATTCCCAAGTTTATAGATTTATTTACTTGATTATTGCTCTAACTTGTTAACTTAGCTACTAAATCAGTAAATATAAATCTGTATCTATATATATACATAAATCAGTAAATACATGCATAATAGATTAGTATATATACATATTTTTACATAGATTACATATGTATATGAATTTCTGTACAGGTTTTATACATATTTACAGTATAACTATGAAT
Source organism: Thalassia testudinum (assembly GCA_037157565.1). Classification (NCBI taxonomy): domain Eukaryota; kingdom Viridiplantae; phylum Streptophyta; class Magnoliopsida; order Alismatales; family Hydrocharitaceae; genus Thalassia; species Thalassia testudinum. The sequence continues at coordinate 7,777,273 of JAZHRO010000058.1, read as the reverse complement.
CTAACTGATATGCTACAGTTATAATACTATGAGTAGGTATATTTACAGTTTTAAAATAAGTCTATGTCATTAGGCTTCTGTATAAAGTTAGGGAATTAGAGTTGATTGAGTTCTTATTTGAGTTTAGACAGCAGCCGCAGCTACTGTCAGAGGAGATGGAGAAGAGAAGAATGTGTTGTTTTAGTGTTGGTTTTCGTTGCTGTTCAGGGGGAGTTTTTGTAGCAGCAGCAGTGGCTTAAGCCACTGTCAAATGGCTAACTGCTGCTGCAGTTAGTCCACTTGGAGAAAGGGGAACAAAAAAAATTCACAGATGAAAGGGGAATTTGGAGGAGAAGAGAATTTGGAGATGGAGGGAAATGTAGCTGCAAGTTGCAGCATGTTGCTGTATAACTGGGAACAAGATTAAATTCAAAACAAACTAAACATTGAAGAGATGAAATCCAAATCTGAAAGGGGTTTAAATCTCACGAAAATCTCATGTAAATTCAACTCAAATACTAATTAGGAAAAACCTTATCAGAAGCATCCTTTCAGATCAACATTCAAATGGCATTGAGTTAGTCTTCCTAATGCCATAGACAGCATGAAGGAAGACTTAGCTCGATCAATTAAAACCAAAGAAACACAATCCCAGTTTCTTGCAACCTTAAGGAGTATGGAAAACTCCTTAGGTTAGAGAATCACCATACAGAAATGATCATCAACACAAATAGTGCATGGCAGTTCTGAAATAGCAAAAAGAGACTAAGAATGCATTAAGGAAATTTAATGGAAGCTGGCGAATGCATTCAAAACAAAGTATAAATAGAATCATGAAAGGCTCTTCTGATTGGTTCTCTGTCACCAGAGAACTTCTCAGAATCCTTGCCTACAATGAAAACCAAAAATCCCTTCAATTTGTCAGATCTGTCAAAACATTTCAGAGAGTAAAAATCCTTTAAAATCCAAATCAAAAGTGCTCTGACAAACTGAGGCAATCCATTTAAAACAGAGGGGCTTTTGTGAAACAAATGGAGTGAGTGAGAAGCCCCAAATGGTGCTTGTGATGCCACTTTCAGATCTGAGGCAGTGCGCCATCAGATCTGAAATTGGGTCAGGATGTGTGGGTGATTGATGAAAAATTCGTCGTTAAAAAGGAAAAAACAAGAATTAGAATTTGGATGATGGAAAAACAAAACATGAAGAGGGAGATAAATTGAACAATGAACAGATGATTCTTCCCCTCTGATCTGGACTGATCAGAGGAGGTGAGGGAGGGGATCTAATACTAATTCTACTCCTAAGACTAATCTAACTACAGCTAACATTAAACACTAACAATTAAAACTAAATCTATTCTAAACTACTGCAAACTAAATCTAACACTACTTGTGCAAAATTAAAAACTAAACTAAGAGGAAGAATGGGACCTATGGGTCCTTAGCCGACGGCTAAGGAGGAAGAAAGGAGGAGGGTGACTCCAGCGGAGGGAAGAGTCTGCTAGTGAGACTCCAGGGTCATCCTCAGGTGCTACGAGGTCCTTAGCGACGAGGAAGGTCGAGAGCAGGCGATGATTCCACAGCCGGTGGCTGTGAAATCAGGGTTTAGATGAGGAGGAGAGACTGGAGTGGAAGAATTGATCGCTAAGAGATGTAGGAGGGAGCGATCCTCTGCGCGCGACACCACTGAGGTGCTTAAATAGCAGCTCAGTGACTGGAATCACCGCAAGGGTGAGGTTAATCAAAATTAGGCCGGCGGTGAGGATGAGATGGGTAGAGCGCGCGGCGAGTCAAGAGAGAGATCTGACCGTCAGATGAGATCTGGGAAGAGAGGTGAACGCACACACCGAATCGCGCGAAGGTTCCATTTGATTCCAGCCGCAGATCGAGATCAAAAGTGCGATGGACGGTCGAGAATGGCTGTGTTCTTCGCGTGCTACAGTGCGCGTGAAGAACACAGGCTTCTCTCTGAAATGAGGGAAAACTTGCAGGAAGACCCTTAAACGAAGGGGTAGAAGAATAGCGTGCAGGTCCAAAAGTGAGAAGAACTATAACTGGAAGGGCCCTGCAGTCATACAGAAGGGTCCCTGCGGCTTGCAAAAAGGTCCAAGAAGGAGTTTTGAAGGGTAGAAATGTAATGCATGAAGGACCTAATTGTAATCTATTTATTTCTAAGCCTAAATGATGTCCAATTGCTTTCAAATTTTTACATGTGCTTAATTGAACATTTAAGACATTGATTTTACTTCTGATTTATCTTTTCAAACTTGTTTATGTGTTCAATTGATGCATGGATCATCATTTATTCTTTAGTTTTCAGAATATCTCATTTTTGTGACCTAATTAGGAGATTTTAACACACATTAAAAGTTTTAGGTCTTTTCTTTAATTCCCACACTTAACCCTTTTTATGTGTTAATTTGATATTGTTTTGCTTAGTGTCTAGCTTAATTTCGGCCTTTTAGCTATGATGAGTAGCCACTCATCATACCCCCATGCTTACGTTTTGCTAGTCCCTTAGCAAACAATCTGTTGAAGTGTAAGGCAATTTAAGTATCAGCAAGGTAAGTGTGTAAAGATATCTTTTTCTTCTTTCAAAAATTTTTAAGTGTTTTATGATGATCTTTAAGCTGAAAAATTTTTTCAATAAACCAACTGTGTTTTTGGACATTGTGAGAACTTGGTTACTGAGGATAACCTACCAGAACTCGAGGCTTAAATGACATAGACCATCTCTCAACCAACAAGGATTCTTGATATTTAAACCTTAAGTCGAATTCCAGGACTCAGGGGGTTTTTACAGAGACTCAGAATGCTATGAAGTTATGGCTGTGCTTTGTGATAAGTCAGAACTAACCAGGTGAATTCTAAGGCTCATTCGCGGGGTTTCATTTCTTTTTAAGTCCAGGTTGGTCCTAACTTCAGCTCATGCTTTTGGATGACTCTCAAAAATTGATGGTATTCAATCCCAACCCTTATTGTATTTGTGGCTCAGAGAAGATTTTTTTTTTTTTTTTAACAGTATGTCTCCGGAACTTATTTGGTAGAGCGCAGTGTATTTGGTGGGTGGATTTCTTTTGTGGAAAGAGATTCTCCTAGACACAAAACTAAAGATTAGGACAAAGAGTCTACCTGCATGCACAGGTAAGGACTCCACCTTCCCTAATGAACACAAGGGTTGAGGCTTAGGTTCAAGTGGTCTTTCCTGACACTGTGTAGTGTAAGCCAAGGTTACTTAGACTCCTAAGTCAAAGCAAACCAACGAATCCTGTATTGGTGACTCAGGTACAAGAATTGTCCTAAAGTTAGGAGAGACTGTGGTCTATCTTGTCAAGGCTCGAAGTGTATTAAGCCTAAGCTTGTACCAAGCTTCTATGGCCCGGCAGGTCAAACTAGTAACGGTTGAATGTCCATAGACACTTATTCTATTATTATTATATTTATTTATTTATTTTTTTTTTTTTTCAGCTATAAGATCACTTATCTTTTCTTTCTTTTTCTTTTTCTTTCTCTCCCTCCCCTCTTGAAATGAATGTCCTCCTTTGATAATGAAGTACATGTCCCTTATTGTATTTTTGGAATTTTTCTGATTTGTTATTTTTTTGTATTTTTAGCTTTGTAATTTTTAAAAAAAGTTATCAAAATTTTTCAATTTTTTTTTTTGAAGTATATAATTTTCTTGATAATACTATATGTACTATAGTTGTGTCTACAATTGCATTTTGGTTTAAATGGTTTACCATTTACACCCCTCCATGCTTAAATGTTTCAATGTCCTCATTGAATGAAAGGGTGGATGCAAATGCATGCTCTGCTTTTCACTATCCTAGACTGGGTGATGAAAGGAAGTCGGAATGAGGAGATAAAATCTCTGTGCGGACGATTTTAAGTCTGATCTAGGATCAGAGTGAACAGTCGGGCTAGGAAGTGAAATGCATGACATGTGTGTCAATGAATGTATGCTCAGAATGCAAGGTTAGACACTATATGCAAATAAGGGCAAGAGTAAGAAAGGTGTAAAATAGCTATATACAAGGGTAGGTGTTTGCTAAGTTTAACGCCGTCAGCTAGGCGAAAACTTAGTTGGTAGCTCAAAATGTAGGAGCGAAATGGTGGAATTGACAAGTCTGAGATCATGCGGCTTAATGAAAGGTTTCAGTCTTTGTCCATTAACAATAAAGGGTTCAGATTTGTCAAGTTCAGTGATCTCAACGGCTCCATTATCAAATAATCTCAAGATTTTGAAAGGTCCAATCCATTTTGATCTTAACTTCCCAGGAAAGAGTTTCAGTCTAGAGTCGAAGAGAAGGACTTTTTTACCAGGGTGAAAAGATTTCCTAAGAATGTGACGGTCATGGAAGGCCTTAAGTTTGTCCTTATACATCCTTGAGCTTTCATAAGATTCATTCCTCAATTCATCGAGCTCAGACATTTGTAATTTCCTAAGATCACCGGCCTTCTCTAAGTCTAAGTTACACTTTCTGATGGCCCAATAGGCTTTGTGCTCTAATTCTACAGGAAGATGACAATGTTTCCCATACACAAGTCTAAAAGGAGACATGCCTAAAGGAGTTTTGTGGGCTGTCCTATATGCCCACAATGCATCAGAAAAGCGGGAAGACCAATCCTTTCTATCAGGTCGGATGGTAGTCTGTAAAATCTTTTTGATCTCCCGATTAGATAATTCAGCAAGTCCATTGGTTTGAGGGTGATAAGATGTAGCAATCCTATGTGACACCCCATACTTTTGAAGTAGGGACTGAAAATGTGTGTTTCTAAAATAAGACCCTCCATCACTAATGATGGCTTTAGGTACCCCGAATCTAGGGAAGATGAAATCTTGAACAAATTGTGTCACAACTCTATGATCATTAGTCCTTGAGGGGATGGCTTCAATCCATTTTGAAACATACTCAACTGCCAACAATATGTACTCGAAGCCATAAGATTTAGGAAAAGGTCCCATGAAGTCAATGCCCCAAATGTCAAAGATTTCGCACACCATGATCGGATTCAAGGGCATCATGTCTCGGCGGCCAATACTACCGAGAGACTGACAGCGTGAACATGCCCTGCTATATTCGTGTGCATCCTTGAAGATTGTGGGCCAATAGAAACCACTCTGCAAAATCTTTGCAGCGGTCTTTTTGCCAGAGAAGTGACCGCCGCACGCCTGGTCGTGGCAGAATGATAAGATGCTTCTAATCTCCTTATCAGGGACGCACTTCCTAAAGATCTGGTCCTTACAATGCTTGAAAAGCCAAGGTTCTTCCCAGTAATAGTGCTTGGCCTCGGATCTAAGTCTGTCTTTTTGATGTCGGACCCAATTAGTGGGGATGAGTCCAGAAGCGAGGTAGTTGACAATGTCAGCATACCAGGGAAGATCAGAATGAATGACCAGCAATTGCTCGTCAGGGAAGTGGTCAGAGATGGGTAAAGAAGGAGAAATCGCTTCAGAAGGAAGGCGGGATAAGTGGTCAGCTACCACATTCTGCTTTCCAGCCTTATCACGAATCTCTAAATCAAATTCCTGTAAAAGTAGGATCCATCTAATCAGACGAGATTTCGCGTCCTTCTTGGCGAGAAGATATCGAACTGCCGTGTGGTCAGTGTAGACTATAATGTGGGAACCTAAAAGATAAGGTCTGAATTTTTCCAGTGCATATACTACAGCTAGCAATTCCTTTTCCGTGACGGTGTAATTCCTCTGAGCTTCATCTAAGGTCTTGCTAGCGTAATAGATGACTGTGGGTTTCCCGTCCAATTTTTGACCAAGGACAGCTCCTACTGCATAATTAGAGGCATCACACATGATCTCAAAAGGGTGAGACCAATTCGGGGGTTGCAGTATGGGTGCCTTGGTAATCAGATCACGAAGTGTCGTATAGGCACGAACACAATCGTCAGAGATCTGGAAGTCTACGTCTTTAGAGAGGAGAGTAGTGAGAGGTCGGGCTATTTTCGAGAAATCCGCTATAAAGCGGCGATAAAAACCAACATGCCCGAGGAAAGATCGAATTTGCTTAACCGACGAAGGTAGTGGTAAATCAGAAATCAACTTTACCTTCGCGCGGTCAACCTCAATTCCTCTCTCAGAAATAAGGTGACCTAATACAAGTCCTTCAGTTACCATGAAATGAGATTTCTCCCAGGAAAGTACCAGATTCACATTAATGCATCTTTGCAGGACCTTGGTCAGGTGGTCTAGACATGCATCAAATGTGCTCCCGAAGACCGAGAAGTCATCCATGAAGACTTCTAAACAATCGCCTACTAAGTCGGAAAAGATTGCAAACATACACCGCTGGAATGTAGCAGGTGCGTTGCACAATCCAAAAGACATCCTACGGAATGCAAAGGTTCCGTAGGTGCAGGTGAATGTCATTTTCTCCTGATCATCGGGGTGAATTGCCACCTGATTATATCCTGAATAGCCATCCAAAAAGCAGAAAAATCTATTCCCTGCCACTCTTTCCAGTATTTGATCAATGAAGGGCAAAGGGAAATGATCTTTCTTCGTGGCTTGGTTGAGTTTTCGGTAATCTATACATACTCGCCACGAACTAGCAATGCGTGTAGGGATGACTTCTCCAGAATCAGTGGTGACGATGGTAAGTCCGGCCTTCTTTGGCACAACCTGAACAGGACTTACCCATCTACTGTCAGAAATTGGGTAGATAATTCCATTGTCCAGCCATTTAATCATTTCACTTTTTATCACCTCTTGTAATGTAGGGTTTAATCTACGCTGGGGCTGTCTAGTAGGTCTAGATCCTTCTTCAGTGAAAATCCTATGTGTGCAATAAGAAGGACTGATGCCAGTAAGGTCAGAAAGGCTCCATCCTATAGCCTGCCTATGTGCTCTTAGGACAGATAAGAGTCGTGACTCTTGATCAGAAGAAAGGGAAGAGTTAACAATCACCGGATAGGTCTGATCAGGTCCTAAGAAAACATATTTGAGAGAGTCAGGAAGAGGTTTGAGTTTAACAGGCACAGGATCAGAAGGAGCAGGTGTGAAAGTTTCAGGAGATCCTAGAGATACTAATGGAATGGGAGGAAGGTCCTCAGTCTCTAAATTTGGTATCTCAGTGGAAGTCAAGTCAGAGTCCAAAGAGTGTTGAGGTTCTAAATTTAATGAATTGATCAAGGTGTCCTCAACCAATTGGTCCAATGAATCCAGGGAGAAGATTTCTTCAATTAAACTACAGGTTGGTCCTTTTTGGGCCTGAAAAATATCAATTTTTATTTTCTGATTTCCAAACTTTAATTCTATAAGGCCCTCCTCACAATTGATGTTTGCCTTGGCCGTAGCCAAGAAAGGTCTTCCTAAAATGATAGGTGTATTCTGGATATCTTCAGGTACTTCCATGTCAAGGACTATAAAGTCTACAGGGAAGTAAAAATCCTTGACCCGCACTATGACATCTTCCAACACTCCCTGAGGTGTCTTAACTGATCTGTCAGCTAATTGCAGGGACACCTTGGTTGGCTTCAGATTGCCAACCTCAAAATGTGTCAGTAGAGAGGTTGGGATAAGATTGATGGAAGCACCTAGGTCAAGTAGTGCTCTATTGAATGTGGTGTTACCTATCATGCAGGATAAGAGAGGGGTGCCTGGGTCTTTCATCTTAGTTGGGAGGGTACTAGAGATGATGGAACTGGCTTGTTCCGAGAGAATGATTGGACTACTCCCTTTTTGAATTCTTGCTTTACACTTAGGTGTACATAGGTCTTTTAAAAACTTAGCGTAAAGAGGGATGTGGCGGATTGCATCCAACAAGGGGATGTTTATGTGGACTTGCTCAAAGAGCTTAAGCAAATCCTCCTCAGGTGCCACACAGGTCTTTTTCTTTCCTTTCTCCTTCTTCTTTAAAGCTTCAGGAAAAGGTACTGGAGTTATGAGAGGTTTAGTCATAGGTAGAGGAGAAGTAGGAAGTGGAGGAGCAGAACTAGAAGTGGTAGGTGTTGGAAGAGGTGGATCTAGTGTGCATTTACCACTCCTAGTGACTATGGCATTTAGTTCAGCTCTAGAGGTAGATGGAAATCATTGTTAGGTAGCAGAGGTGGTTGTGTTTGTGCAAGAGAAGAATTTGAGTCAGTGAAGAATTCAGTGTTGTGTACTGGTTGTGAAATGTCATGTGTTTGGTCTTGCAGTGCTGGTCTAGGTTGGACATACCTTTGAGCAGGTATGTTCCTAGGGTTGGGTTGTGCTTGTGATGGGAGTGAATGTGGTTGATGGGACTCCGTCAAGTGTGATAGCTGGGCTCTCATCTCAGCTAAGGCCACGTCCTGTCTCTGCTGCATAGCAATATTCTGTTGTTGCATATCAGCAAGAGCTTTCATGATAGACCCCAACTGGTCATCTCGTGTAGGCCCAGATTGAGAGTATTGGGTGGGCCTGGGTTGGGGTTGTTGGTAGGTACGCGGTGGATATCCATGTGATTGTGGAGGTGGTGCTCGGATCGGGTTGTGCAATGGTGGTGCAGAAGGTTGTTGAAAAGGAGGTCTTTGTGAATTTCCCGACCACGAGAAATTTGGATGATTATGCCATCCAGGGTTATAGGTTTGTGTGAAAGGATCATTGTGAATGGCATGAAGCTCCTCCGAAGCTCCAGGAGGTGCAGGGAAGTCAGTGAAGGGAGGAACAAAGGTTCCTCCAACCGGTGAAGGATATGGAAATGGAAAATCCGGTAATGCAGTTTGTGTCACAGAAAGGTTATTCACAGTTTCCCTCCCTGTGGGAAACTGAGAAGAAGTGTTTTGTGCTGGTGACTGAGAAGAAGAAGATGGGTGTTTTGAGAGAAATTTCCATACTTCATCTACTTTCTTCTCGATTAAGCCCACTTTATCCAGTTGACTAGCCACTATCTCTAAGTCTTTGCTACTGGATTGGGCTTCATGTACCCCCGTGTGTGAGTGGGAATGTGAGGACTTTCTATTAAACACGCTCATTGAAGCATTATTAATAGAGTTTTCGGCCATGCCTTCAAAGAGCTCAAAGGCTGAGTCCTCGTCCCGACACAGGAAATTGCCTCTACAAGCGGCATCTACAAAATTCCGTGTGTCATCATGGAGCCCATGGTAGAAGATCTGGACCTGTTGCCAGCGTGGGACACCATGGTGGGGACATTTTCTCAAAAGCTCATGGAATCTCTCCCAAGCCTCGTGCATAGGTTCTCCTGAATTCTGGGTGAAGGTGGTGATGGCACGCCTTAAGGCATTAGTGCGGCCTACAGGAAAGTACTTCTTTAAGAACTCATGTTCTAAAGAAGCCCAGGAATCTATAGGTGTAGTCCGTGCAAGTGTTCTAAACCAAAAGGCTGCCTTATCTTTTAATGAAAAGGAGAACATTTTCATCAAAAGCGTGTGCTGATCATGTCCTTGCGGACCCAAAGTTTGGGCAAGATTCTTCAGCTCCTCTAAATGCTGAAAAGGGTCCTCAGAAGCAAGTCCATGGAAGTGAGGAATGAGTGCTATAATGTTCGGCTTCAGTTCAGCAGCACGACCCCCATTGGGATAACGTACCACAGGCATTGGTTGGGCAACTGCGGGATTATAATAATCTCGTAGTTGAGGTCTACGGGGTTGGGGTGGTGCCTGAGGATTTCTAGGTTGAAGTGGTTGTGGTTGGGGGTTAGCCAATAGATTTACAGCTTGAGCAAGTTGTTGCACCTGTTGGGTTAAGGTATTCATTTGTAGTTGTGTATCGAAAAGGTGCTGAAGATGAGGCATAGGTCCTCTCTCCGGGGGTGGATTAGGATGATTAGGATAAGGTGGAGGTTGGAACCTAGGGATAGGTGGTTGCTGTGGTAGAGGATGTGCAACTAAGTCTGGAGGAAGTTCTTCAAAATCCTCAAAGTGTGAAGAATCAAGATCATCCTCTTGGCGAGGGGGATTGTGAAAAGTATTTTGAGACTCAGGAGGTAAGGGATTAGAAGTGGAAGGCAAAGAAGATGATGCAGTAGCTTGGGTAGCAGTACCCAAGGGGAGTACAAGTTCTGGGTTTTGGGATCTCCTACCTTCCATTGAGTTGGGTTTTTTTTTTTTTTGAAATCCCGTTTACTCTAATTCGATCCAACTCAATGGGAAAAAATTTTTAACGTTCACAATAAAACAGAAGAATCCCAATAAAATCTCAATTCAAGAAGACCAATCAATCGAAATGAATCGGAGAAAATTTTTCCTAGAGGCTGCTACGCAAAGTATGTTATACGCAAGCAATTGTTTCAAGCAATTGTACGTATCCTAAGATAAACCTAGCGAAGTGCAGACCTCTAAAATCCACTGGGAATCTGGATAAGACTGAGCGTGCGAATCCAGATCCTGTGGTTGCAGAAAGATGAGGTAGAAACCCGTGTATTGTGGCCTTAAGTGATCGTGCTGTGTGCACGATAACATTCAACACAAGGCGATTAAAATCTCAAACATGGTTTCACCCAATTTTGCTATCTCCTTTTTGATTTAATTGAAGTGATTAAAATGTGTTTTCTATGCTGCTCGTTTCACTTTTTAATAAATTCAGAACAAGTAGTGGTCTTCTTTAATTTTAAGTCAAATGCAAATATGGCAGGAGTTAGAGTTAGGTAAGAAATGCGTACCTGACTCCAGCAATCTTCTAATGCAGATTTGACTTGAATTAAAATCTAGCAGGAATGAAATGCAATCCTAAAAATGGATGCCTGAGGTTATGCTGCTGCTAGATAAGTATGAGGTCTTTTTGATTTTTTTTGATTTTTTTTTTTTTTTGAAAAATATTTTTATATGCAATTCAAAAGTAAGGAAAGAAATTAAGAAGATAAAGAAATAAAGTCCAGATAGTCCAGAATTATTACAAAAATTGTGTGAGAACAAGCTCTCACAACTTATGACTAACAATTGCTCCTAATCAATAAACCTAAAACTATCTATACTAAAACTAATACTAAAATCCTACAGCTACTACGAGGCAAAACTCCACCAGGAAGACGGATCTGGAGCGCAGCGACTCCACCAGGAAGAAGACACTCCTCCTCAAGTGCTGTGGAAAAACAAATGATTAGTAAAAGAATAAAGGAATGTATACACAAATAATTCAATGGAAAATAAAAGAAATTACAATGAATGAATGAAATAAAGAATTTCTATATACAAAAGAAAATTTTGGTGCAAAGAGCGTTGCCTCCCCGGCAGCGGCGCCAAAATAATGATGGTGGTCGTAAAAATGTTTGTTGGTAATAATTGTTGATCATGTCGTTGTAGTATAGGGTGTATAATATAACCTTAAGGATGTCGTATAGTGGTGAGTATGGGTGAGTACCAGTCATTACAACCATTATTATCATTTGCTTATTTATCTAATTTTTACTGGTTTTGTTCCAGGTCGTTCTCTGGGAGGCAATTTATTGAATTTAATTCGGTCACTCTTTGATTATCTCCAAAATTATCTTCTTATTCAAAAAGAAACTCTACATTTAAAGAATGAATGAATGTTTTATTTACCTAGTTACTAAGAAGTGCTTGCAAAAATGCTAACTATGAACAAGCATCAAACAATCTATTATTATACTCTAAACTATGTATTTACAAGTTATACTATTAACACTAATATGCTAGTTCATACTACATTAGGATACCGTAGTGTAAAAACTTAACTTACTAGTCATTTATTTATAGTGACATATATATCAGTTTTAGTGATAGATATAAACGTCGCTAAATCTCAGAAAACACTATATACAACCTAAAGAAGCAAACTGAGGTCTTTAGCGACATTTATAGTGTCGTTTTATTCTGTTAGTAATTATGTGGGTTTAATTATACGTATGTACAGAGTCTTTTCTGTTGTTATCTCGTGTTCTCTCTTTTTTTTTTAAGCCGTCTGTCCTTTGATTTTGTTCTGTATGGTATTCCAGAGGCTGCGGTGGAGACGGGGTTATTAGGCTAACATCCTTAGTGTAAAATGTGCTTAATTAGCGGGCGCGCTTTTCGAGGGATACACAGCACCCTACGGGTGGGACCAGACCTCTACTAAGCGCGCCCTAATCTCGGATTAGGTGCCTTAATTACGTTTTCGTACTCAGCGTCAGGCCTCAGCCCAACGCCATCAACAAGTTCGCACACGCTCGGGCCTCCAGCCCCACACATGCATCACATATTCAATATCGTCACATATCAGAGTTCACTACAAATCGGGTTATCGGATAAAGGGTTGCGTTTCGGGTGCCCGGCGCCATGACGACTAACTAAGCTATTGCATAAATTGTATTTATATAGCTGCGTTTGGTTTGCAGCCCACGATGTGGCGCTATTCCAGCGCCACATCGTGCGCTGGAAACCAGACGCAGCTGCGTCTGTGCGCGTTTTTGGCCCTCGATTTGGGGGCCATAAATTATTAAAAAAAATAAAATAAAATATGGTAAATAAAATATTTACATAATACTACATAATTGATTAATTAATTTTGAATTTTAAATATATTTACTATACAAATAAATTCGCTAAACTAGGCTGATTATACAGGTTGATTTAGGTGATTAAATAGTTAATTACTTATAAAATAATTAGTAAATGGTCTAATTGACCTTAAACAATTTTAACTTACATACTTAAGTATTTAATACATATTTTTATTGTATTTTTACGAATTTATTTATGTTTTATTTAGGCTAAAATAGCAGTTCTGGGTGTTTAAAATTAAAACTAAGTTACAGTAAGTTATACTAGGTATAATTATACTTTGACTAACTTAAATTACTTAATATATATATATATTCCCAAGTTTATAGATTTATTTACTTGATTATTGCTCTAACTTATTAACTTAGCTACTAAATCAGTAAATATAAATCTGTATCTATATATATACATAAATCAGTAAATACATGCATAATAGATTAGTATATATACATATTTTTACATAGATTACATATGTATATGAATTTCTGTACAGGTTTTATACATATTTACAGTATAACTATGAATCTAACTGATATGCTATAGTTATAATACTATGAATAGGTATATTTACAGTTTTAAAATAAGTCTATGTCATTAGGCTTTTGTATAAAGTTAGGGAATTAGAGTTGATTGAGTTCTTATTTGAGTTTAGACAGCAGCCGCAGCTACTGTCAGAGGAGATGGAGAAGAGAAGAATGTGCTGTTTTAGTGTTGGTTTTGGTTGCTGTTCAGGGTGAGTTTTTGTAGCAGCAGCAGTGGCTTAAGCCACTGTCAAATGGCTAACTGCTGCTGCAGTTAGTCCACTTGGAGAAAGGGGAACAAAAAAAATTCACAGATGAAAGGGGAATTTGGAGGAGAAGAGAATTTGGAGATGGAGGGAAATGTAGCTGCAAGTTGCAGCATGTTGCTGTATAACTGGGAACAAGATTAAATTCAAAACAAACTAAACATTGAAGAGATGAAATCCAAATCTGAAAGGGGTTTAAATCTCACGAAAATCTCATGTAAATTCAGCTCAAATACTAATTAGGAAAAACCTTATCAGAAGCATCCTTTCAGATCAACATTCAAATGGCATTGAGTTAGTCTTCCTAATGCCATAGACAGCATGAAGGAAGACTTAGCTCGATCAATTAAAACCAAAGAAACACAATCCCAGTTTCTTGCAACCTTAAGGAGTATGGAAAACTCCTTAGGTTAGAGAATCACCATACAGAAATGATCATCAACACAAATAGTGCATGGCAGTTCTGAAATAGCAAAAAGAGACTAAGAATGCATTAAGGAAATTTAATGGAAGCTGGCGAATGCATTCAAAACAAAGTATAAATAGAATCATGAAAGGCTCTTCTGATTGGTTCTCTGTCACCAGAGAACTTCTCAGAATCCTTGCCTACAATGAAAACCAAAAATCCCTTCAATTTGTCAGATCTGTCAAAACATTTCAGAGAGTAAAAATCCTTTAAAATCCAAATCAAAAGTGCTCTGACAAACTGAGGCAATCCATTTAAAACAGAGGGGCTTTTGTGAAACAAATGGAGTGAGTGAGAAGCCCCAAATGGTGCTTGTGACGCCACTTTCAGATCTGAGGCAGTGCGCCATCAGATCTGAAATTGGGTCAGGATGTGTGGGTGATTGATGAAAAATTCGTCGTTAAAAAGGAAAAAACAAGACTCAGAATTTGGATGATGGAAAAACAAAACATGAAGAGGGAGATAAATTGAACAATGAACAGATGATTCTTCCCCTCTGATCTGGACTGATCAGAGGAGGTGAGGGAGGGGATCTAATACTAATTCTACTCCTAAGACTAATCTAACTACAGCTAACATTAAACACTAACAATTAAAACTAAATCTATTCTAAACTACTGCAAACTAAATCTAACACTACTTGTGCAGAATTAAAAACTAAACTAAGAGGAAGAATGGGACCTATGGGTCCTTAGCCGGCGGCTAAGGGGGAAGAAAGGAGGAGGGTGACTCCAGCGGAGGGAAGAGTCTGCTAGTGAGACTCCAGGGCCGTCCTCAGGTGCTACAAGGTCCTTAGCGACGAGGAAGGTCGAGAGCAGGCGATGATTCCACAGCCGGTGGCTGTGCAATCAGGGTCTAGATGAGGAGGAGAGACTGGAGTGGAAGAATTGATCGCTAAGAGATGTAGGAGGGAGCGATCCTCTGCGCGCGACACCACTGAGGTGCTTAAATAGCAGCTCAGTGACTGGAATCACCGCAAGGGTGAGGTTAATCAAAATTAGGCCGGCGGTGAGGATGAGATGGGTAGAGCGCGCGGTGACTCAAGAGAGAGATCTGACCGTCAGATGAGATCTGGGAAGAGAGGTGAACGCACGCACCGAATCCTGCGAAGGTTCCATTTGATTCCAGCCGCAGATCGAGATCAAAAGTGCGATGGACGGTCGAGAATGGCTGTGTTCTTCGCGTGCTACAGTGTGCGTGAAGAACACAGGCTTCTCTCTGAAATGAGGGAAAACTTGCAGGAAGACCCTTAAACGAAGGGGTAGAAGAATAGCGTGCAGGTCCAAAAGTGAGAAGAACTATAACTGGAAGGGCCCTGCAGTCATACAGAAGGGTCCCTGCGGCTTGCAAAAAGGTCCAAGAAGGAGTTTTGAAGGGTAGAAATGTAATGCATGAAGGACCTAATTGTAATCTATTTATTTCTAAGCCTAAATGATGTCCAATTGCTTTCAAATTTTTACATGTGCTTAATTGAACATTTAAGACATTGATTTTACTTCTGATTTATCTTTTCAAACTTGTTTATGTGTTCAATTGATGCATGGATCATCATTTGTTCTTTAGTTTTCAGAATATCTCATTTTTGTGACCTAATTAGGAGAATTTAACACACATTAAAAGTTTTAGGTATTTTCTTTAATTCCCACACTTAACCCTTTTTATGTGTTAATTTGATATTGTTTTGCTTAGTGTCTAGCTTAATTTCGGCCTTTTAGCTATGATGAGTAGCCACTCATCAGTTGCCATGCGTAGTTGACTGATCTCAGCATTCTGCTGTGCCAATTGGTGCTGAAGAGAGGTCATGTTCTCTTCATGGCGCTTCGACATTTCCATCATCATTCGCATCAATTTGTCAAGAGGACTTGATGCGTGTTCTGTTTGTGGTACGCAAGGACTTGATGGCGGATTCGCCATAGGATTAGACTGGGCCATTGGGATGACGAGTGCGGACGGTCGCATTGGTCCACTCGCGGGGTTTTGGCATTGCCGGTTGCTGGACCATGCGAAGTTCGGATGATTTCGCCACCCTGGGTTATAAGTGACAGAGAACGAGTTGTTCCCCAAGGCGCAAGCGTCTTCTATGCCAGAAGACATCTCCGCATGCAAATATGCGTCCGAGCACACGGAGGCTTGGTCCTCCGTGTCGAAATACTGGCTCACAAAAGCTAGATCCACATGACTTATCGAGTTGCTCGGCGTGACACTCGATATGGAAGGTCTTACGGGGTTTCTCGGGATAAGCCTGGAGTTGGAAGAATTGGGATTATGACAAAGTGGTGAGGTGGGGGTGTTTGCCATAGAACGGGAGGGGTTGGCCAGAAGCTCGTCCAGCCTCTTGTGCACGATGGAGACTTCATCCAATTTTTGTGCGATAAGGCTGAGATCTATGGATGAATGGGAGGGTCCTGTGTCAACTTCGTGGACATTACGGGGCAGGCTGGTATGATTAAAGGCAATGATGGAAGCATTGTTCATTGAGTTTTCGCTCATATTTTCAAATAATTCGAATGCTCCATTCTCATCTTTATTCATGAAATTCCCTCCGCAGGGAGCATCTGCAATCTGCTTCAAAGTCTCATTTAGCCCGTAGTAGAAAATCTAGGCTATATGCCACTTAGGTAGACTGTGGTGCGGACACTTCCTAAGGAGGTCATTATACCTCTCCCATGCCTCATGAAATTGTTCGCCGTTTTGTTGCGTAAATGAAGTGATAGCACGGCGAAGCACATTGGTTCGCCCGATTGGGAAGAACTTCTTGAGAAATGCTGTTCGCATCTCTTCCCAAGAGTGGATGGTTCTTCCAAGGGTGCGTAACCACTGCGACGCTTTATCCTGCAATGAAAATGGGAACATTTTCATGAGGACTATAGGTAACCCGATATTTCTTGGTTTAACCATTTCAGCCAATCGGGTTAGGTCTTCCAAGTGGAGAAAGGGATCTTCACTTGCATGACCATGGAAGTGAAAATTTATCAGGCCAATTATGTTAGGTTTCAGTTCAAAGTCATCCCCGCCCATGGGGACCTAAATTTGTCCTATGGTCTCTGTAGCAGCAGGATTCTGATAGGAGCTAAGAGACCTAGACTCCTCCCATTCGGGAAGGTTCTGCATTTCCTCCAATGTTTTCCTAATGGCCTCAATTTGTTCATTATACATTTCCATTTGGGCTTGGAGGCGGGTTATGGGATCCAAGGCTCCACCACCTGGTGGGTTTTGAGGGCGGTTTCCTCCCTCGGGATTTGGGGGTGGGCGTGCAGCCATGTTTGTGGAGGAGGAGGACGATTCGGCTTCTTTTCTAAAATTATCAGGCAATTCACACAGTTCAGGGTTTTGTGACCTCCTCCCAAACATGCACTACCGTAGGAAGAATTGGGGAGATAAGAAGGGAACAGGAGATGAGAGAAATGATGTCGCAAAGGTACACTTGATGATAAATCAATACAATCAAATTCCTAACCTCTACAGTGTGCCCTTAGACCTAAAGATCTAAGTTACCTACTATCACGAACTACGGAACCGAATGCGAGCATGCGGAACCACCGGGCCAGATTGAAAGGCCGTTTGCCCCAGTCATAGACACCCGATAGCATGCAGGAACCCTCACTAATACGTAGGCGCTATACGCAGGTAGTTAGACCGCCAATCCTTAAGAAGGGTCAAGTTGCTACCAATTTTAGTTAAAGGCTTAGGATCAAGTGCTTCTGGAATGTGAAGGGCATTTTTTATGGGTAATGCCCAAGTGATTGATTTTACAAAGTGTGTAAACCAAGCATGCAGCGGGGAAATCTCCCCGAATTGAAGTTTTAATTGGTGAATGATTTTTAGAATTCAACCTTAAGTAGTATGGATTTTAGGATTTTACTGAATTACGAATTCAACCAATCTCCGGGTTTTGAGAGAATGCAAGTTTTCTTCTAAGCCCAACAAACCCTTCTTCAATGTCAATTGGTTAATGCATGCTAAAATGCAATGGGCTTCCCTAGATGGAGATTTCTATGTGTGGATGCACAAATCAGTTTTAGATTAGTGTGAAAGGGAGCCAAAGCACTTTAATTCAAGTGCTCCCAATCACCAAAATGATTTCCACACACAAGGCTCAATCAGAAGATAAAGAAAATCAAATTGTTGGGGTTGAAATATTCGGGATCGAATCTTAGGCACATGAAAAGTCGTGGCGGGGTTGGAATCAACTCAATTCCAAGTCTCCCCACCAAAAATGTGATCCCGAATTTGTAGATAAATGAGGAAAAAAGGGATGGCAATCAATCTTTTTATTTTTGCCTCAAAGAATACTTCACACGGCGAAAGATTCAAGAATCAAGATTCTAGGATCTTCGCTATGCGAAGTTTGGCGGGAAATCCTGGGGGGTGGGAGTGATGACAAACAAGCAAACAAGTGATTTTTAATCCACTTGCCCCAAGAGATCCCAAGAAGTGTTTTTAGTTTTTTTAGTTTTTTTTTTATTAAGGTGACAAGTTAACCTAAGTTGCTGAGAAAGAATGACCTACTTGTTCAGCAACGTGCGCGAAGTTCCAGTGCGGTGCCGGCAACTTCACGCTCTCGTTCCCGCCTTAGATCTACCCACGTCTCTAACTTTGTCTGCCTGTCTTCTCCTTGCAACAGGTTCACCTGCACACCAACAAACAAAAACACCTGTGAAGAGAAGGGTGTGAGAAAAGGAAAATTAAAGGAATGGAATAGAAACTTACTTGAATGCGCACTTCCCCGGCAACGGCGCCATGAAAGGGATGTTGGTGTAGACCCGGATAAGTTGTGTTAATATGATGATTTTATCGTTGAAATGCATATAGTGGTTAACCTAAATCGAGCCTAACCATCTCTTTACAAAATTTTTTAACCTGGCCTACTTGATTTTATCTTGGTCACTTTTAGGCCCAGGTCGAACTCTGGGAAGTGGGGTTAGAAGAAGTTTCTACGCCTTTCCTACAATGAATCTCTTCTGTTCGTTTATTGTGTTTTTGGTGTTTATCTATTTAAGTTTTTTTTCTGATAATTTTTGTCCTTGAGGTACACCCTCAAAATCAAGTTCTTGGCTTCGAGCCAAATTAGGGTTTCAAAACTAGTCATCGCAAGACTGAATACTAGCAAGTCAAGGATTATCTTTTCTCTTTTATATATTTTTTTTATCTTTTTACTGGCAGGAAAGAGAAACAGAAACAAAGTAAATATAGTATATATATATATGTATATATTATATATGTATAAAGGGGTGGGGGTGGAGGTGGAGATGACGTGTAGCATGGTGTCGAGTCAGTCATCGTCTAGGAAGATGCAACCAACAAGACGAAGTGCCGCGTGGAGTGTAAGGTGGATTGGTGGAAGATGAGTGCGAACACGCTTTCTGTACGTGTGTATCAGGGAATATCAGCAACTGGTGCAGATATTCCCACGATACAACGTATGGTAGGTGATATGAAATTATATATATATATGTATGTATATATGCATATATATATATATATATATATATATAGTAATATATGTATATAGTTATATATATGTGTATATGTATATATATATATATATGTATAAGTAGCTATGTATATAGATATATGTAGATAGATATATATATATATGTATAAATATATGTGTATATATATGTATATATACTTATACTTAGTTATATAGGTACTAATATATGCATAGATATATGTATATATATATATATATGTATATAAATATATGTATATATATCAATATATATGTGTATATGTATATATATATAAGTATATAATAGTATATAAGTGAGTGGGTGTGTGTACGAGAGCGTGTGTGTGTGTGTGTGTGTATCTGCAGTGAGAGTGAGAGAGTGCTATGAGAGATAGAGAGCGTGAGAGAGAGAGAGAGCATCTGCTGAGGAAGAAGGCTGTGAGTTAAGTCATCCGGAGCAGTGGGCCATCGTCTGATGCCACGCGCACGGGCAGGCGCGTAGGCGCCCGAAGGCTTGCACGCATTAGGGAGCGGGCATGGGAGGAAGGACCGCAGCGCACTTTGCTGCACGCTGAGGCTGGTGTGAACGTGAGGAAGCGAGCGCTGGGAGCAGGCGTCTTCAGACGCGAGGACGGGCGCGCGGAGAGAGACGCAGACACAGGTGCTGGAGCAGGTGCGGGGAGAGACGCAGGCGCGGGCTGGGGCCGGTAGCGGCGCGCCGGGTGACCGGATAAGTGAGAAACTTACTGGTCACCGCACTGTAGCCACAGTGTTCCGCTGACTAGCGTGGACAGTGGCTACAGTGCATGGTCGGCTCGCGCGACCGCCTGTGCCCGGTGCCGTAAGTGCGGGAGGTGTGGATCGGCTGGCGCGTGCGCGGAGAAGCTGCGCCAGCTGTTGGCTTGTGGAGAGGTGGGTGTGGATGCGAAGAAGAGGGAGGCGAGGGCGGCCTGCAGGCACGCGCTGGAGGCGAGGGTGGCCTGTAAGCGTGTGCTGGAGGGCTGCACTACTGCTGCTGCCGCAGAGCTTCAGACCTTGAAGCCTGCGGCAATGGCGGAAGAGGCTCAACGTCGAAATAGAGAGAGAAGACCACCACACCCACCGGCTCTTTGATGAGCTGGGCGGTGGTGGGACTCACAGTGGCGGTTGTGCACCACTGTGAGCTACTCCTGCCCGCAGAGTGGCTCCTCAGAAGGAGGAGAGGCTGTGTATGGAGGGGAGAGGGGAGGAGACGGCCTGGAGAAGAAGCTGTTGTGGTGTTTTCTCGCGTGGACTAGGCTCCCTCGCAAAGAAGCAAGCCATGCCCTTTTAAAGAGGAAGAAGGCATGCATAGCCATGCCCTGGCTGTGCATGGCTATGCATGCGGCTGCAGGGCAAGCTACTGCAGGGAATGGCGCGAAGAAGGTCCAGCCATGCTTTGCATCCACGGAGAAGAAAGTCAAAATAAAAATAAAAATAAAGATGGAAATTTTGCGAGACAGCACTTGAAGAATTTGTCCATTACAAGGCCATTTATTCACTCTCCTCTCATCTCAATTAAATGCATGCATGCGTGTATTTTCACAAATGCGACTATGATTACCTAATATGTACTGGCAATGCTAGGAAATAGCACAAGATGGCACAATTGTTGGTGTATTTTTGCTTTGCAATCAGTACTCCAAGCATTGTTGGGCTGACTGTGAGCAGCAGTACCGGTACCACAACTTTAGTATCGGTACCAACTAGCCGTTGTGCCTAATCAGAACAGCTATTTTACAATTAATCCTATCTTTAATCTTCCCATTTTGCTCCTAACGGCTAGTATTCGTAGGCGAGGTGTTTAGTGGCCTATATAAACACTCATTATGTATCTTTTGCATAATAACATCAAGCCAAAAATACTCTCCTTGCCTAAACCTCCATTTCCCAATTTTCTAGCTGCAAAGGAGCTTGATTTGTTGCATTCTTCTCAAGGCCACTCTTTGTTTGCAACAAGTCTTCAAAGGCAATTATGTACTTCACTGTTAAATTGTTCTCTTTTAATTTAGTATTCTTGTTAGATTAATTCATACACTTTTTGAGCAATATACTTGTTGGAGACTTAGGAAATTTAGTTGTAAGCTTTATTATATCTTGCTTACACCCATACTTTTTTCCATTCCTTTATCTTGTAATTGGGTTGAGGTAACTCGTTAATTACGTCAGGTTATTAGTAAATTGATTCCCTCCAGGTTGAGGGAATCGGGTTAAAAATCCTAAGTTAGGAGACTTAGGTAGTGGAGTACCCGAGTGAGGGGAACCACTATACATCTTATGTACTTTTTGTGGTTTGCTTATTCTTGCAATTTTTATTTATATACCACACTATTCATCCCCCCTTCTAGTGTGCTTGTGCCCTACAGATCCTACAGGTGGTGACAGAGCAGGTCGCGAAAAGAAGAAGTAAACACTCTCTCTCACAATGACATCATTAGCCAAGTACACCGAAGGACAGTCATCCACACGTCCTCCCTACTTTGATAGGATGGACTATGGATACTAGAAGAGGATGATGCAAATCTTCCTCAAGGCCATGGATGAAGACTTGTGGACTCTCATTCAAGAGAATTACATGGATCCGGAGCCGCAAGAGGCATTGTTTGGACGACGGATTAAAAGAAGAAGATCGTTGGAAATGCAAATGTAATGAACGCACTCTATTGTGTGTTATCAAGGGAGGAGTTCAACCATATCTCTGCGTACGAGTCCATGTAAGAGATATGAAATACACTTCAAGTCACATATGAAGATACAAATAAGCTTAAAGAAACACGAATCTCAATTCTAACCAAGAGTTATGAGTGTTTCAGGATGGAAAAAGAAGAAACAATCAAAGCGATGTACACGAGATTTGGGGATATCATCAACCCCATGAGGAATTTGGGAGTGAAGTTTATGGAAGAACAACTTGTAAGAAAGATCTTGAGATCCCTTACAAGTGATTGGTCTCCAAAGTCCACAGCGATCCAAGAGTCTAAGGATTTATCCATTCTCCCCTTGGATGACTTGATTGGAAGCCTCATGGCGTATGAGGTCCAATTGGAGAATATGAAGAAGAATGAGGAGAGATCTGTAAGCAAGATGGAGATTGCTTTCAAAGCCATGAAGGAGGATTCGGACTTCAACGATTCTGACTCCGACGAAGAAGAGGTGCTTGCTCTTCTAACAAGGAGATTCTGAAGATTCATCCGAAAACAAGGTAAGAGAGTCAATAAATTTTCAAATGGCATTGTTTGTTTTGAATACAAAAAGGGGCACGTACAAAAAAATTGCCCAATGATTAAGAAGAAGGAAGAAAAGAAGAAGGCCAAAGAACTCGATCAGAAGGAAAAGAAGATATCAAGAAAGGCATACAAAGTGACTTGGGATGATAGTGATTCCGGCACGTAATCATCTTTTGAAGAATATGAAGAAACGGAGGTTGCACATCTCTGCTTGATGGCAAACAATGATGGATTTGAAAAAGAGGTAGATTCTGAACTTACCTTTGATGAATTATTACAATCTTATGAAGAGTTATATCATAAAGCTAAGATGATTAAAAAGGAAAATAAGGTCTTGCATGATAATTATAAGACTCTAGAAGTAGAAAAATCTTGTTTAGAAATAGAGTTAGACATAGCAAAAGATACTAACTCACAATTACATGCAAAAATAGTAGAACTAGAGGACATTTATGAACATTTTGAGGAAACATTGAATAATTTAAAAACAACAACTAGATTGAATACAGAATTTTGTAATAATTTAAAAGCCAAATTTAATAATAAAAAGAACACACAAAATAAGTCACATGCACCTAAACATGCATGGATTTATCAAAAGGTCAAAAATCCTAAGAATTATAGATCTAACACAAAGATGATCTATAAACCTAAGGATTTGAAGGGTACTAACCATCAAGGACCCAAAAGAAAATGGGTATCTAAATCAGATTTGATAAACTATTTTGCAGGTCAAGAAGGGCAAATGGATCCTCGACAGTGGGTGTTCCAAGCATATGACGGGACACTCCGACCTCTTTATCAAGTGGACAAGAATCCAAGATGGTGGACACATCAAGTTGGGCGGCAACAAACGTTGTCGCATTATTGGTGAAGGTACAATAGGTAATTCATCTAATTAGGTATATAATGTTCTTTTAGTAGAAAATTTAAAACATAACCTGCTTAGTGTTAGTCAAATATGTGATAATGGATGTGATGTATTATTTACTAAAGTTGGTTTTAAAATATTAGAAGAGGGAACAAACATGGTTTTAATTGAAGGCCTTAGATATGAAAATATCTATGCTCTTCATTTTTCACAAGAGAAATTTATAAAATGTCTGCTTGCATCCCATGTTGAAGTAGATCTATGACACCGTAGGCTAGGTCACATTAATCACAAACATTCAAATAAGTTAGCCAAAAATGAGTTAGTAAAGGGCCTACCCAAACTAACTTATAAAAAGGATGCATTGTGCAAATCTTATGAACTTGGAAAAATGCACAAGGGTTCTTTCAAGTCAAAAGACTTAGTTTCAACCACACGACCTTTAGAGTTGTTACACCTTGATTTATTTGGGCCAACACGATTTGAGAGCCTAAATGGATCAAAATTTTGCCTAGTTATTATTGATGACTTCTCAAGGTTCACTTAGGTCATCTTCCTAAAATATAAGGATGACTCATTTGATTCCTTCCTAAGTCTTGCTCGAAGACTTCAAAAGGAAAAATCATCTTCAATTCTTAGACTTAGGACTGATCATGGGGGTGAATTTGAAAATGAAAAAGTTTCAAGTTTTTGTGCTAATTCTGGCATAACCCATGAATTTTCATTTCCTCGAGCACCATCTCAAAATGGTATTGTAGAGCGCAAGAATCGCACTCTACAAGAATGCACCCGAACTTTGCTCTTGGAGTTTGGGCTTCAAAAATATTTCTGGGCTGAAGTAGTTTATACGGCATGTTATGTTCTTAATAGAACTCTCTCAAGGCCTATTATTAAAAAAACTCCATATGAGCTTTACTATGAGAAGTCTCCTAGGATTTCATATTTCAGGGTGTTTGAAAGTCGATGTTATTTATTAAACACTCGAGGTCGACTTAATAAGTTTGATGTTAAAGGTGATGAGGCAGCTTTATTGGTTATTCAACTAGAAGCAAAGCTTATCGAGTCTTTAATAAAAGGATCTTTATTATTGAAGAATCCCTGCATGTTTAATTTGATGAAACAACATTAAGAGAACCTGAACTAAATCATTTAGATTCTAATGATGAAGATACCCTCTTCATTGATGTATCAAAAATGGAAGATTCTCGGAATGTACATGATCTTCCAAAAGAATGGGTACACCACAAGGATCACCCTCAAAGTCAAATTATAGGTGATATTGAACAAGGTGTAAAAACCCGATCTCATTATAGAGCTGATTTTGTCCTTAATGCCTTTGTTTCTCAACTTGAACCCAAGAAAATTGATGAGGCATTAAAGGATGAATCATGGGTTGTAGCTATGCAGGAGGAGTTACTCCAATTTACAAGGAATAATGTATGGAACTTGGTACCCGCTCCAGAGGGTAATTCCATTATTAGAACCAAGTGGGTGTTCCAAAATAAATTGGATGAATCTGGTTTAGTAATCAGGAATAAAGCCAGATTTGTAGCTCAAGACTATAACCAACAGGAGGGTATTGACTTTGATGAGACTGTTGCACGCTTGGAGTCCATACGGATGCTACTTGCTTTTGCAAGTGCAAAGGGCTTTAAGTTATATCAAATGGATGTCAAGAGCACTTTTCTTAATGGCTACATTAAGGAAGAAGTTTATGTTCATCAGCCTCCCAGGTTCGAGGACCCAGCACACCTAGAGCATGTATACAAGCTCAATAAGGCATTATATGGACTTCAACAAGCTCCTTGGGCCTGGTATGAGAGGCTTAGGTCCTTCCTTCTCCAGCATGGATATAGAATTGGGGTCGTTGATTCAACTCTTTTTGTAAAGGAAGAAGGAGATGACATCTTGTTGGTTCAAATATACGTCGACAATATTATATTTGAATCAACCAAGGAGTCCCTGTGTCAGCATTTTTGTGAGACTATGAAGACTGAGTTCGAAATGAGTATGATGGGTGAACTCAGATTCTTTTTAGGCTTCCAAATTCAACAATTAGACACAGGTACATACATTAGTCAAACTAAATATGTTCTTGAAATTCTCAAGAAGTTTGACTTTGAAAAAGTAAATGGAAAAGAGACTCCAATTGCTCTATCTGCTTCTTTTGGTGAAGATTTATCCGTCAAGAGGGTAGATGAAAAGAAATATTGGGGTATGATAGGATCACTACAATACCTTACAACTTCTAGACTTGATATTCTTTTTGCTACATGTTTATATGCAAGATTCCAATCCAAACCAAGGAATCTCATTTAAATGCAGTAAAAAGAATATTTAGATACCTAAATAGCGTAAGAGATCTTGGTCTCTTTTACCCTAAAGCACAGACCTTAGATTTATTATCCTATAGTGATGCAAACTATGCAGGGAGTCGGACAGACCGAAAGAGCACTAGCAGCACATGTCATTTTATTGGAGAATCCCTGGTCTCATGTTCTCTAAGAAACAGACTTGTATTTCACTTTCTCTGAATGAAGCAGAGTATGTTGCTGCTTCACTTGCTTACTCTCAGGTCATTTGAATAAGACAGACTTTGTCCGACTTTGGATTAGTTTTTGTGCAATCCAAAATTTTATGTGATAATACAAACGCAATAAATTTATCCAAAATCCAGTACATGATTCACGTACCAAACACATAGATGTTAGACATCATTTCCTTAGAGATAATGTGCTTCAAGGTTCCATACAATTAGAATTGTAGACACTCAAAATCAACTGGCAAATATTTTTATAAAACCTCTTATAACAGAGAGATTCTACTTTATAAGAAGAAAGTTACGACTTTGTACAATAAAAGAAATTCAAAATTAACAAATTGATTGCTTAATAAATTGATTGCAATTATAAAATTCCCTGAGGATCTAACTGTAATTTACCCACTTTTGCAAAAAAGGCGGTAAACTGTAATATTTTTATATCAATGGAAATATCAGGGTATTGTTTGCAATATGGTTGCTTAACTTGTATAACATTTCTTATGCTTTACTTGTATGACATGTCTCATTTGTACTTCGATTTTGTATTATGAACTTGCATTATGCGTTGATTTTATGAATATTGTATGAAGTTGGTTGCTTATGTATCATGCTTTGCTTGATATTTACTTGCTTAAATTGTATTATTTGCTTATCTTTTTGCTTGCTTGACAAAAAGGGGGAGAAATGCTATGGATACTTCATATTTAAAATAGGGGGAGCTTCATTTGAGGTGAAGTTTCTTTCACTCCTTGTGGAGTATTTTATTATTCTATTATTAAGTTTATGTTTATTTTAAATATGGGTATCTTGTTTGTTTTGTCAACACCAAAAAGGGGAATATTGTTGGAACCTAGTTCCACTTCTCTTTCGTGTTTTGGTGTAAACAAAACTATTTTAAAATATGATGAGTTTATGAAGTATTACAGAAAAATACAAGAGTTAGAAAGTATGCAAGCAAGAAAGAATGGAAGACATGAAGATTGAAAACCATAGTTTAGTTTTGTTTGTTGTATCTTAGAACTTTTGTATGTCTTCTAACAAGAAAAAAATATCTTAGGAGTTAAAATCAAAGTAGAGATAATCAGGGATCAAAATCACACTCAATCATCCGTTTTAAAACTAAAAATCGATTCTTTGAAAATATTATTGTATAGCTACAATAGGATTTCCATAAAACTTGATTTAAACTTGTAAAACAAGGCAATTATAGCAAGTACCGGTACTAGTCATAAGTACTGGTACAAGCTAGGCACAGGTTTGGGCCTGTGAGTTACAAGTACCGGTACTAGTGATAAGTACCGATACCAAGTGACTTTGTTGGTACTCAACAGAATGCACTGAGTACTGGTACCAATGATCAGTATCGGTACTCCAAGCATTGTTGGGCTGACTGTGAGTAATCAGTACTGGTACTACAACTTCAGTACTTGTACCAACTTGTCATTATGCCTAATTAGAATGGCTATTTTACAATTAATCCTATCTCTAATCTCCCCATTTTGCCCCTAACGGCTAGTATTCGTAGGGGAGGTGTTTAGTGCCTATATAAACACTCCTTGTGTATCTTTTGCATAATAACATCAAGCCAAAAATATTCTCCTTACCTATACCTCCATTTCCCAATTTTCTAGCTGCAAAGGAGCTTGATTTGTTGCATTATTCTCAAGGCCACTCTTTGTTTGCAACAAGTCTTTAAAGGCGATTGTGTACTTCATTATTAAATCATTTGCTTTCAATTTAGTATTCTCGTTAGATTAATTCATACACTCTTTAAGCAATATATTTGTTGGGAACTTAGGAAATTTAGTTGTAAGCTTTATTATATCTTACTTACACCTGAACTTTTGTTCATGCCTTTATCTTGTAATTGGGTTGAGGTAACCCGTTAATTACCTCAAGTTATTAGTAAATTGATTCCCTCCGGGTTGAGGAAATTGGGTTAAAAATCCTAAGTTGGGAGACTTAGGTAGTGGAGTACCCAAGTAAGGGGAACCACTATACATCTTGTGTACTTTTTGTGATTTGCTTATTCTTGCAATTTTTATTTATATACACACTATTCATCCCTCCTTTTATTGTGCTTGTGCCCTACAGATCCTACATAGTATACATACATATGTGTATAGTATAATATACATAGTTTTTGCCTTGTTTAGTGTATATATGTTTTCAAGTTCTTTAGTGACACTTAGATGTGTTAGTATGAGTATTTATATATGTTAGCAAAGCTTATGTTAGTTTATATATATAATCTTTTTGTGCCTTCATTTCGACATTTTTTAGTGTTAGTGTAAATAAGTAACATGCATTAGGTGAGATCAGTTTTTAGTGCCTTTAATATGTGTATATGCTTGAGGCATTGTGATTAATATTAATTGATTCATTTTGTATATAATTGATTTACATTCATTAATTCTTTTGTAAATAAACTTGACATTTTTGAAATAAAAGAATATTTTTTGAACATAGAAAATAATATATATCAATAACTACCTCCTAATGAACGATATGAAATAAACTAGTAAAAATTATAATTAAATAAATGACATAACATTAATCTGGACTCCATCTATATTACAGCATAATGACTTAATTAATGATCTTAATTAACATACGATCCAAAATGACCATCAAAAGGTGAGTTGATTGTTTTTCTCAGTTAAAGACTTGGAATGTTTGAGGGTCCTACATGAAGTTTAGAGTTGAGAGATGTTCGGGATTTGCCTTCTGCTTGTTTCAGCTTCAGTTGGGGAGCACATGTAACATTGTACCTTCACCAATTGAGAAATTGCTTGGCTAGTCTTGGATTCTAGGGAGAGGGGATGAATAATATCAACTCCTATACTTTGTTGAAAAGAAAACCTATACAGTGAGGATCACATTCGTATTTTACAAGATGTATTATGTTCTATATTTTTACATTTTTGTACGTTTCGATAAATTATATACGTCAATCAACAATATTGAACAGACGACGTGGCACGTAATAGAAAGGTGTGATACGTCCTTAGTAAATTACAAAAATCAATTAATATCCTGTGACAATTTGCAATGTCGATCCTATATAACTATGGTATCGTTCTCAATGACGAAACCAACGCTTGTTGGCATTGGTCGGTGCCGACTTGAATCCCGAGCTACTGTAAATAGAATTGCTAATTAAATTAATTATTAACATGTGCACTTAGGTAATCATAGAAGACCAAGTACAAGGGGGCATAGAAGTCAAAAGAAACTCAGAGACAAACCAACGAAAGAAAAAACGGAATATGCCACCAATTAAAGACCGTCGGTGTTTTCTCAATAGAAGAACGCTAAAGATACTCATAGTTGACTTAGTCGCTCAAACTTTTCCCTTGTTAAATTTCTCAAAAAGTATACACTATCCAACAAATAATGGCAGATTCCATTCATATGATAGCTTCAAATGAATTAATTTTTAACTTGTACGTTAGTGCAGGATGACGGTTCACATGTTAAATTCCCTTGAGAGGAGGAATTACACGAAAATTTTGGATCCAAGCATTAATTGGTCTTTTCTAAGAAAGAAAATCAAATGTTGGAATGTAATAATATAACCTCATCTCAAGACAATGCAAACCCATAACTGAGATCATTTAGAAGATTTTAATGAATTAACACAAAAATGAAACTTTATCTTTAAATTCTCCGGGTCATATGTGACCATAGGAAAGGATGATGAGGTACCTATTGATGCCATTGAAGTCGAATAGGTAGTCTATGGTGGTCTTGGTGACATTTTTTTATTCTATAATATCATCTTCATTTTCACCAATTTTACCCTATTTAACCACCACACACCCAAGCACACACCTTCCCACTTGTAACTTCCAATCTCATTACTGTTTCCCCTTATCTCATTACTTGAACCTCATCTTTGTTCCCACCGGAGTGAAGAGAAGAGGAGAAACCCAATGACCTTGCTTGTCCTCATGCCCCACACCCTCCACCTCTTAGCCATGACCTTCAACCTCTTCCCAACCCCCTCTCCACCGTCATCACTCCTTCCTCCGCTCTTCTGTTGTCAACTCGTCTCTCTCTCTCTTGTCCAGTACTACCACCAACCATCATCGTCACCCTCTCCTACTCCCTCTCCTCTTCTTCCTCATGGTTGGCCTCCAATGCAATTGCTATCGACCCCCTTTCCTACAACCTCACCTCCTCCTTGGCCTCCTTCCTTCCTCCTCTATTGCTCTCTTCTCCTCTCCTCTCCTCCACCATAACCCAACACCACCACATGACTACCTTCTCGTCAAATACGGATGATCACCCCACTCTCTTGCTCCATTGTGACTACCCAACTCGTTTGCATCTCCTTGCCAATCTCCTCGTCAACTTATCTCCCTCTATTGTAGCTCACACTGCTTCAATTTTGAGCTCAAATCCTCCTCCTACACTCCCTGGTTTCTCCCATGCCACCCTCCTCCCTTTCCTCCTCACTTCTCTTCTCTTCTCACGACCACAGCAACCCACCACCAGTGTCCACTACCACCATGGCCTCCTCTCCCTCTCCCCGTGGTCTTCTCTTCCTTCTCCTTTCCCTTTCCATTGTTCTCTCCCTTTCTCTCCTCTCCACAACAATAATCACCACCACCTCTCCATCATCGCTAATGCCGTCGTCCTCCATCCCTCTCTTCGATGCTACCCTCCCATTCTCTCTCTCTCCTCTCCCGAACAACAACCACCACCACAACGTCGCCATCCTCCTTCCTTCTCTTCAACACTACCCTCCTTAACCACTCCACGGCAACCACCAATTCAGTCAGAGTAACCGAAGGGAAGCAAATAATCATATATTGAAGCAGCATGAATAGTGAAATGATAGAGAAAGAGCGAGCAAGGGTAGAGAGAAAATTTTGGTACAGTCACATGAATAATGACTACACCACATTGCTTCAATATATATATAGATATGAAAAGAGAATACGGAGACCACACACCCTTATCTCATGCATGTTACTCTCATGAATATGAAAGATAACAAATTAAGTAGAAATTCCTCGATATAGACATAATAAATTAGCGAGAGGACATTTATATTTGGCGCAAGGCCCTTGAGAAACCTGTTACTTTGAGGTGAAGGGTACACATTTTAAAAAATATGCTAATGGAGTCCGTACACCAATTTACCAGAAGGTGGTGGGGGTAAGAATTGGGAAAGGGGAGAGGAATCGCAACAATTTGGCAAATGGGACAACAAGTCACTAGATAAAGGTCACTAGATCATCACCCCCACACAGTGGATGTGATAGGGCTGCCATAGGCAAGGGAGCATTGGGGATAAAACGTTGAATGATCTAATGACCTCACCTAATGATTAAAACGTTACCCAATGGCCACCTCACCAACAATGGCCCTTTCTTCCCCCATTCCCATTATATACATACAACCTCCTCCTCATTCTTTCTCTACCCACATTATCTCCTCTTCTCTTACTCACATTCTCTAACCTCTTCCTCATTCTCTAATCTCTAACAGATGTTGTCTGTAAAGACCCATTCTGTTCTAAGCCTTTTAAGACATCTGGATTGTTAGTCAGATGTCTGGAACCCTTCCCAGACGTCTGGAAATTGAAAATTTTGTACGCAGGGTTGGGTCTACACGGTGGCTGCGTGCAGACAACTTTTCTCTCTTCTCTCTCCTTTCTCCTCCATCGAACCCTAGCTACTCCCTTATATATATCCCCTCTTCCCCCTTCCTTTCTTCTCCACTCCACCACCACCACCTTCCTCCTTCCTCTCCACTGTAGCGAGAGGGACGAGCGTGAGAGAGGGCGCGAGAGCGAGTGATGAGGAGGAGAGGCGGCATGAAGAGAGGAGGAAGAGCTTGAGCTCGCAAGCTCGTGGGAGCTCGTCGGAGGATGCATGGCCGGAGTGGAGCTTGCGAGAGGAGCAGCGCGGTGGGGGAGATGTCCCCGACGCTTTGCTGCAGCCTGAGCTGTAGACGAGGAAGAGAGGTCGTGGCCGCGCACGGCGAGAGGAGCAGGAGGTCAGTCTGGTTCTGGGTTTTTCCTAGAATCAGACGTTTGGCGTGTCGTCCAGATGATGGGTTGGACGTCTGGTGACGACATCGGATGTCTGAAAGTAGAGCTTCACGAAGGTACGTTCTTCTTATAGTTACGGCCATGCAGGCAGCACCGCAGCTTCGATCTGTGTGGCGAAAAGAGGAAGATATGGTCTGCTGCATGCAGGAATAGCTTCGGGAAGGCGCGGGGCACGCCCTCCCATGCATTTTAGACGTTTAGATAACTTACCAGATGACCAGAAGCACTCTCAGACGATTGGTGGAGAGGTCAGACATCTGGAGCTGGGTCTAGACGGTCAAGTAGGGGTTCTGGACGTCTGAAGTTGATGCAGGAACCTGAGGTGAGACACTGGTGACTTTTAAGACGTCTGGACCTTGTGCCAGACATCTGATTTAGGTTTGCAGTTCTATTTTTGACCCGTTGAGGGTCCATTTGAGGTTCGTTTTACGCAAACAAGATATCTGTGGTTTCCTTATGAGTTCCTCTACATGTTAGGAAGCCTTATATACTATTCTGAACATTCTGTTGTGGTATGTCCCTTGGTATAAGACTTTGATCTGTTGCGTGTTTAGGGCCTATAGAGGCACGTGAGCTTGCCGTTCGATCCCCCAGTACTCCCGGATTGTCTAGTAGAGTGGTTTCCCCTGTTTTAATTATAAATCATAACTACATATGTGAAATTGGATAACTAGAAACCTATGATGCGGCATGAATCCTACGACGAGAAGTACTTGCACTGTTTGTATGTGTGTTTGAGATTGCAATCCTAAATGAATGAATAGAAACGTAAATAACTGCCTATTAATAAATACGAGCTACCTGTGAAATATGAAATGCCTGTGCTAGTTAAACAGTTACCTGTGACATTACTTGTTGTATATGTTAAAGGATGGAAATACGAGCTGTGCGTGTATAATATGAGAATGGAAATGTGAATGATGAAACTTGGTATGGAACCACATGGTGAATACGAGCATTAACCCTATGAGGAATTAGGAGTAGAGCTCCTATGGATAAATGGAATGGATTTGGAAATGTGAGTGGGAAGTGTGCTGGCCCTTGAGTACGTGGTACCAAGGAGAGCGACCGTCCCCTATTTAGTGTAGAGCAGAGCTAGCCGCCCTTGGGTTGGGACCCGGGGTTAGGATTGGCCACTCTACACCAACTTCTTTGGCCCTCACGTACACTGTACCGGGGAGGGCTACTAGTGTAGGGAGAGAGCTAGCCACCCTACACCGACTTGTTAGGCCCACTGGGCAAACTGGGGTAGTCAGACGAGGGTGCATGGACTGTGGAGGGGCGAGACCCCTGTTTGGTTCTAAGGGGCTAGAATCCTGTTACTGAGAGGGCTAGGCCCTATACTATTCCGTGCTGTACTTTGGGCATACCTGCTAGTGAAAACGACTGACCGCATGCCAGTGTGGGGTAGCTACTCATGCGCTTATTGCCCATGCCGTAGTCACCGCTACGTCTTCCCTTGACCTCGAGGTGGTTGGCTGGGTGTAGGATCACCACGGGGGACTCTCCCGGCCAAGAGAGCACCATGTGTGCCTTCTACTCTTCGGAAAAGACTGCAATCAATATCGTTCCCATGAGGAACATACGAGATCAAGAAAGAGATCTGAAAAGTAAACCAATGGGTGAAAAAGAATGACTTGTAGAACAAATAATTGGAAAAGATAATTCACCTGTTAGCCTTTACTACTTTAGTTAGTTGGTTACCACACTACTCAGCTTTCCCTGACTCCGTTTACTCATAACCCTTTTTAGGTTCAGGTGTTGAGCAGCCTGAGTCACCGGCTGTAGAGGGTGCTGGGACCAGTTGAGCCCAGCAGTAGTTCCTATTATTGTTGTACTTCCTTTTGCTAGTGAGTTAGATTGTTGTTATCATTTCTATTCTGTACTTTGTTCTACTTTACTGTTGTGGTGGTGATGTGTATTGTTAGCAGCTTTTATTTCCTTTACTGCTTGTACTCTTTTACTGTTAATTACTTAGCATAGTGATGTTTACTTTCCTGCTTTTTGGTTATTTCTTATTGGACGACTGGGTCTTGGGATTAGTCGAGTCGAGCCGGTCTCGGGTCCTGTAGGGATTCGGGAACCGGGTCGTAACAAGATAGTAGCAGAGCAAGGTCGTCCCGAGAAATGAACCAACTATCTTGTGAATAACCAATTCACGTGCATGTAAGTAGAGTAACCACCACAACGTACCGCTTGACATCTATTCTGAGTTCTTTTGCTGAAGTTCGTTAGAGTTGACATCTTCTCGTTCTGTCTTCCGCATCTCCTTGCAAGAGATTCCTCGACGTGGAGTTCTTGAAGTGGGCCGCGGGCACGGCCGTGGACGAGGTCGGAGGGGCGGACGTGTCGGACCCGAGGTGCCAGTTGGCCTACCACTTCTCCTGGGCGTTCAGGCCCAGGACCTGGCTTAGCTGATTCGAGACATAGTATGAGAGGAGCTCCACCCTCCTCCACAGGCGCCTCTCCTTGAGGATGTGGAGGGGGAGTTCTTTGTGGGGCCGAGAGACCGACGCAACACTGGACGAGGGGGAGGGGGTGGTCCTCCACCGCCTACACTGCACTCTAACACTTCTGAGCACGAGCCCTCCTTGCCTAGAGGCATGCCTGTTCCCCCACTGCAGCTGCACTACGAGCTTTTTGGACAGTTTCAGAAGCTGAAGCCCCCCTCCTTCAAGGGGGATGAGGACCTGTCTGAGGCAGAGGACTAGCTGGAGTAGATTGAGAAGGTGTTTGACACCCTTCGTCCCCCTGCAGAGTGCTGCGTGGCCTCTGCCACATGCCAGTTGGAGAGTGCGGCACACAGGTGGTGGAGGGCAGTCAGAGGCCAAGAGAGGGGAGAGCCGATGTGGGACCAGTTCATGACCCTCTTCTGCGAATAGTACTTCCCGCAGACTTGGCAGGACCAGAGGAGGCGGGAGTTCCACACTCTCCCCCAAGGGATGATGACTGTTAGCGCGTACCGCACGCGCTTCCTGGAGCTGTCACATTTTGCTGCGACAGCTGTAGCTACAGAGGAGGAGCACCTGTGGAGGTTCATTGAGGGGCTCCGGCCTACCATTCGGGGGTATGTCAAACACCTGAAGCTGCCCACTTTCTCGAGAGTGGTGGAGGCAGCTATGTCGTACGAGGAGACCAACCTGGCCACACGAGACACCGACAGCAGACGGAAGAGCCCTACCATCCAGAGTACTCACAGGGCCGACGAGAGAGAGGCACGCGGCGCCTGCGGGAGAGCCGTCTCATTTTGCGAGGCCGTCAGTGGCCTTTGGGGGCCCCCGACAGGGGCCAGCTGTTAGCACTGGATCCCCACCCAGCCGTCAGCAGGGACCTACCAAGGGAGGGAGTCGAGTCCCCCTCTGCTACCAGTGTGGCCAGCTGGGCCACTTCAGGAGGGATTGCCCATCTAGGGCTGGAGCGCAGTAGATGCTCCTTGCACCGAGCGCTGGAGACCGAGCAGGTGGTCAAGGTTCCCAAGCATGTGGGGGGGGGCAGCAGTCACAGAGAGGGTACCGGCCAGCGGCTACCCATCTGACGCAGAGTGTAGCTGCTTCTTCTGCACTGAGAGTTGAGGGGCGTATCAACGCTCTGACACACAGAGAGGCCCGGGCATCAGGTTCAGTGGTGGCAGGTATGGTTACGATTTTCGGTAGATTAGTTTACATAGTTTTTTATTCCAGCACAACACACTCGTTTGTTGCTGCGAGTTTTGCTGTCAGTTTAGGACATGACTACGTGTTGTTAGAGGACCCATTTGTGATCAGAGGTCCAGGTGGTCAGCTGTTTGTTGCTGAGGAGGTCTGCATAGACTGTGAGGTCAGTATTGGGGGACATAGCCTCCCCACTGACCTGATTGTGATATCGATGGAGGATTTTGGCGTGATTCTGGGGATGGATTGGCTATCCACTTACCACATCTTGGTGGACTATTTTGGGAGGAAGATCGTCTTCTCCATACCAGAGATGCCTTCCTTTGAGTTTCACGGGCAGTCGGTGGACGGAGGGTTCAGGTGCATTTTTGCACTTCGGGTAGCGAGACTTTTGGGCCAGGGGTGTGAGGGCTTTCTAGCCTATGTGGTGGCAGAGCCCAGCCCCGTGGTAGACTTTCAAAGCATCTCGGTGGTCAAAGAGTACCCTGACATGTTTCTAGAGGAGCTACCAGGACTACTGCCCGAGCATGAGATCAAGTTTGAGATCTCACTAGTACCGGGGACCAGCCCCATTTCTATGGCACCGTATCGGACGGCACAACTTGAGCTGCGACAGTTCAAGTCAGAGTTGCAGGACCTGTTGGAGAAGGGCTTTGTGAGGCCTAGTGCATCCCCGTGGGGAGCCCCTGTGTTATTTGTGAAGAAGAAGGATGGTACCCTGCACCTTTGTGTTGACTATAGATACCTAAATAGGGTCACCATCAAGAACAGGTATCCGCTGTCGAGGATTGATGATCTGTTTGACCAGTTGTGAGGTGCCACGGTATTCTCCAAGATAGATCTGAGGTCAGGCTACCACCAGTTGAGGATCAGGGAGACCGACGTCTCCAAGATAGCCTTTTGCACCCGGTACGGACACTACGAGTTCTTGGTCATGCCGTTTGGGCTGACCAACGCCCCCGCTGCCTTCATGGATTTGATGAAACAGGTGTTCAGATCGTATCTGGATCAGTTTGTGGTGGTATTTCTTGATGACGTGCTTGTTTACTCACGGGATCAGGCACAGCATAGATAACACTTGCGGATGGTTCTGGACACTTTTAGACGGTGCAGGTTGTATGCCAAATACAGCAAGTGCGAGTTTTGGTTGAGGTAGGTGACTTTCTTGGGTCATATGATTTCAGGGGATGGCTTGGCTGTGGATCCAGCCAAGGTTGAGGCAGTACTCAGGTGGGAGAGGCCATGTACAGTGACAGAGATACATAGTTTCTTGGGACTAGCAGGTTACTACTGACGGTTTATCAGGGGTTTCTCGTAGATTAGGAGTCCTATGACTCCGTTGACCCAGAAGGACATGTCCTTTGCTTGGACAGATGCTTGTGAGGTGTGTTTTCAGGAGTTGAAGGAGAGGTTGACTTCGGCTCCTGTGCTTACCATCCTAGATAGTAGTGGCGATTTTGTTGTCTACACGGATGCTTCGTTGAAGGGGTTAGGGGGTGTGCTCATGCAGCGGGGTCACGTTGTCGCTTACGCTTCGTAGCAACTGAAGCCCCATGAGCATAGCTACCCTACGCATGACTTAAAGCTGGCAGATGTCTTCGTGCTGAAGACATGAAGGCACTATCTTTACGGTGAGACCTTTGAGATTTTCACGGATCATAAGAGCCTCAGGTACTTGTTTGATCAGAAGGAGCTTAACATGAGATAGAGATGTTGGTTAGAGCTCCTGAAGGACTATGACTGCAGCATCTCCTACCATCCGGGGAAGGCCAACGTGGTGGCTGACGCCTTGAGCCGGAAGGTGCCCGCCCACTTGGCCAGTTTACAGGCATAGAGTTGGAGACTCATGGAGGAGTTGGGTAGTTGGCGACCCCTAGAGTTACAAGGGCATTGTAGGGTAGTGACGGTGACACGATAGACGAGACCAGAGCTGATAGACCGCATCATCACAGGGCAGATGACACATCCGTACCTGCAGTTGTTACGACACACAGTGCTGTCAAGGGACCCAGGAGACTTCTCTTTTACAGACGAGGTGCTGCGCATGAGGGGACATTTGTGCATTCCCAGGGACGAGGAGTTGTTGAGAGAGCTAATAACTGAGGCGCACGGGTCCAGGTTCACCATACATCCTGGGAACACAAAGATGTATCATGATCTGAGATGTGACTTTTGGTGGAGAGGGATGAAGCGGGATGTAGGTGAGTTCATGCAGTAGTGTTTGGTGTGCCAGCAGGTGAAAGCCGAGAATTAGAGGCCTGCAGGGCCATTGCAGCCACTTCTTATGCCAGAGTGGAAGTGGGAGAGCATCACCATGGACTTGGTGGTGGGCTTACCTGTTACCCAGCGAGGATACGATGCAGTCTTGGTGATAGTAGACAGATTGACGAAGACGGCACGCTTCTTGCCGATCTAAGTCACCTTGGGACCAGCTCAGTTGGCAAAGAGGTATATTCGTGATGTGGTACATCTGCACGGAGTTCCACATGAGATTGTATCTGACCGGGAAACCTGTTTTACTTCCCAGTTTTGGGCTAAGTTTCAGCAGGCCTTGGGGACACGGTTGAGGTTCAGTACTGCGTACCACTCCTAGACGGACAGACAGTCAGAGCGCACGATACAAACACTCGAGGACCTTTTATGTGCCTGTGTACTCGACTGGAGGGGTTCTTGGGAGGAGCACCTACCCCTAGCAGAGTTTGCATATAATAACAGCTGTCACTCGAGTATCGGCATGGCACCCTATCTGTACGGATGGAGGTGTACTGCGCCCTTGAGTTGGGTTGAGGTGGGGACCAAGTGGGAGGTTGGCTCCAGGCTGATCCGACCGAGTCAAGAGGTGATAGAGCAGATTCACAGATGACTTCTCACTGTCAGGAGC
The DNA here is from genome assembly GCA_037157565.1 of Thalassia testudinum. NCBI lineage: Eukaryota > Viridiplantae > Streptophyta > Magnoliopsida > Alismatales > Hydrocharitaceae > Thalassia > Thalassia testudinum. The sequence goes on along the minus strand of JAZHRO010000058.1, from coordinate 7,738,902 downwards.
AGACAGAAGAGTTATGCCGATCGGAAGCGCAGAGAGGTGCAGTTCGAGGTTGGGGACCACGTCTTTCTTCGCGTTTCTCCCATGAAGGGCCTGCAGCATTTTGGGGTGAAAGGGAAGCTCGTGTCAAGGTTTGTGGGGTCCTTTGAGGTCTTGGAGCGGGTATGACCCGTTACTTATTGGCTTGCCCTTCCTCCCCAGCATTCTGGTGTGCACGACATGTTTTACGTGTCCAACCTCAGGAAGTACGTCGCCGATCCCAGTCACATTCTGAACCACGAGAGTGTCGAGGTGGGTGACGACCTGACCTACCCCGAGAGACTAGTGCAGATACTAGATAGAGCCGTCAGGAGTTTGAGACGGAAGCAAGTACCCTTGGTGAAGGTCTTGTGGAGGAGCCAACGGTATGAGGAGGCTACCTGGGAGCCTGAGGCAGCGATGCAAGAGCAATACTTGGAGCTTTTTGAGGGTACATCTTTTTGGATCGGCTTCGGTCCTCTTTAACTTTGTTATGCGTGTATATTTCCTTTTCCGCACCCCAGATAGCTCAAGTTTCAGGGATGAAACTTCCTTTAAGTTTGTTATGATGTAAAGACCCGTTCTATTCTGAGCCATTTAAGATGTCTAGACTATCAGTTAGACATCTAGTTAGACGTCTAGAACCCTTCCTAGACGTCTGGAAATTGAAAATTTTGTATGTAGGGTCGGGTCTGCATGCTGGCGGTGCATAGACAACTTTCCTCTCTTCTCTCTCTCTTCTTTCTCCTCCACCAAACCCTAGCTACTCCCTTATATATATCCCCTCTTCCCCCTTCCTCTCTTCTCCACTCCACCACCACCACCTTCCTCCTTCCGCTTCACTGCAGCGAGAGGGACAAGCATGAGAGAGGGCGCGAGAGTGAGCGATGATGGGGAGAGGTGGCGTGAAGAGAGGAGGAAGAGCTTGATCTCTCGAGCTCGTGGGAGCTCGCCGGAGGACTCACGGCTGGAGCGACGCGTGCAGGAGGAGGAGCGCAGTGAAGGAGATGTCCCTGACGCTCTGCTGTAGCATGAGTTGCAGACGAGGAAGAGAGGCCGTGGCCGCGCGCGGCGAGAGGAGTAGGAGGTCGGTCTGGTTCTGGGTTCTTCCCAGAATCAAACATCTGGCCTGTCGTCCTGACAACGGGTTGGACGTCTAGTGAGGACACTGGACATCTGAAAGCAGAGCTTCGCGAAGGTACGTTCCTCTTGCGGTTGCAGCCATGCAGGCCGCACCGCAACTTCAATCTGCGTGGCCTAAAGAGGAAGATATGGTCTGTCGCGTGCAGGAATAGCTTCGGGAAGGCGTAGGCATGCCCTCCCATGCGTTTCGGATGTCTGGACAACTTACCAAACGACCGAAAGCACTCCCAGATGACTGAAGGAGAGGTCGGATGTCTAAAGTCGATGCAAGAACCTGAGGTGAGACACTGGTGACTTTGAAGATGTCTGGACCTTGTGCCAGACGTCTGATTTAGGTCTGCAATTCTGTTTTTGATCCGTTTAGGGCCCGTTTGAGGTCCGTTTTACACAAACAAGATATCTGTGATTTCCTTATGAGTTCCTCTATATGTTAGAAAGCCTTATATACTATTCTGAACATTCTATTGTGGTATATCCCTGGGTATAGGACTTTAATCTGTTACGTGTTCGGGGCCTATAGAGGCATGTAAGCCTGCCGTTCGATCAACCAGTACTCCCGGATTGTCTGGTAGAGTGGTTTCCCCTATTTTAATTATAAATCATAACTACATATGTGAAATTGGATAACTAGAAACCTATGATGCGGCATGAATCCTAGGACGAGAAGTACTTGCACTGTTTGTATGTGTGTTTGAGATTGCAGTCCTAAACGAATGAATAGAAATGTAAATAACTGCCTGTTAATAAATACGAGCTACCTGTGAAATGTGAAATGCCTGTGCTAGTTAAACAGTTACCTGTGACAATACTTGTTGTATATGTTAAAGGATGGAAATACGAGCTGCATGTGTATAATATGAGAATGGAAATGTGAATGATGAAACCTGGTATGGAACCACATGGTGAATACGAGCATGAACCTGATGTAAACACATTTACACTACTTAAAATGTCTATTTATGCATGTTCTTAAGCATAGGATTGCATTTCATGATACAAATATTGCATTACATGCATCATCTTGCATTTAGAGTAGTTTGAATAAAATGGAGGTTAATTGTCTCCTTTTATGTGCTTGGACAGGGCAAATATTTTATCGGGGCCTCGGATCAAAGATCCAACCGTATGGATATGATCAGGGCGACGATTGGAGTTCAACGACTCCAAGATCGCCCTAATCAGGCATCCGTAGCATCAGATAGAGACCGGGGAACCCTAGAAGATCAAGGGCCAGGATGGTGTAAATCCGCACTTCAGATGGAAAATCCGACCACACGGATGAATTCGGATCGACGATCGCAGCCGAACGACACAAAAATCGAGTCAATCCGACATCCGTGGCACCATCTACAACTTCCAGAAGATGGACGGCCAAGATGGCGCCACGTGGCGCCATCCCAGCCGCCCAATCGGCCGCAGGAGTCCTGTGAAGATCGCGCAACGTCTCCTCTCCGCCGTTGGATCTCGATCCAACGGCTGCGGTCGCGCGCGTTTAAAAACGTCCGCGCGACCATTTCGCCGCGTAGCGCAGCGGCTATGCAGCTGCGGGCGAAGCGGAGGTCGCGGGGTCGAGCCGCGGAGAGGGGGGTCGAAGGCGCGGGCGAGCGGGCGCGCACGAGCGTCGGATGAAGATCCAACGGCCGCGCGCGCCCGATAGCGCCGACGCGCAATTGGACGCTCTGGTGGGCGCGCGATCGCACGCGGGCGGCGCGCTCGGCAGCGGGCGCGGACGCGATCTAAGCCGTCCGATCTCACGATCGGACGGCTGAGACGACGCGGACGTGCGTCTGCGTTACGCGCGCAGGCCAGCCGAGCGGGCGCGCGTGGGTGCGGCGGCGACGGCGACGGCGGGGCTTTAGCGACGGTTTTATCCGTCACTAAAGACCCCTTATTTATTATTTTGAAGATGTAATGTCCATTTTGCCCCCACTCCTTGCAACTATAAAAGGAGACCCCCTCCATACGAAATTTTCATCCCTTCCTTCTCCTCTCTACCTCTCCAAAGCTCAAGAGAAGCTTGTCCCACACCCGGGATGCTTCTCGCGAGATAAAGTCCAAATTTTCGTCCCCCTTCGGAAGTGGATCCCGCGACGACGACGGCGTGCTGCTTCGTTCCCGTTCTTCTGCTTCATCCTCCTTCGTCCCGCTTCGTTCTCCTTCGTCCAGGCGTCGTCCCGTCTGGCTCGTCCTCCAAGCGACCGTCGAGGAGGATTTCTCTCTCCCTATTCTTTTTACTGCTTTCTAGTATAGATTTACTGCTTTCTAGAGTAGTCTATTCGTCCTCCGAGCGATCGTCGAGGAGGACATTTCTCCCTCCATTCTTTTAATGCTTTCTAGAGTAATTGTTTTATGTTTTCTAGTTGTAATGAAAGAACTCTTTTATGATAAATTCCTTGTCTATTCTACATCTCATTTTGATTTCCATGTATAGTATTCCTTCGCTCTCTCTTACTCCCTCTCTCTCTTTTATTTGTTGTAGATACTTAGATAGTTTAAATTGAATTTCTTTGTGACAAAATAAAAAGAAACGCGGAGTTTTTAAATCAAACGTTCGCCTCCCTGTGTTCGACCCGGAATTCTTATTTCGGTATAAATTTTATTTGTTGAACACGAATCCTTCGCTTTCGAACTACAACGACGGGTTTTTCCAAAAACCAAACACGTTAGCGTAGATTCTCCGCTCAACAGAACCCTATGGGGAATTAGGAGTAGAGCTCCTGTGGATAAATGGAATGGATTCGGAAATGTGAGTGGGAAGTGTGCTGGCCCTTGAGTAAGGGTACCAAGGAGAGCGACTATCCCCTATTTAGTATAGAGTAGAGCTAGCAGCCCTTGGGTTGGCACCCGGGGTAAGGATTGGCCACTCTACACCGACTTCTTTGGCCCTCACGTACACTGTACCGAGGAGAGCTACTAGTGTAGGGAGAGAGCTAGCCACCCCATGGGGTTCGGGATTCAGCTAGCCACCCTACATCGACTTGTTAGGCCCACTAGGCAAACTGGGGTAGTCAGACGAGGGTGCGCGGACTGTGGAGGGGCGAGACCCTTGTTTAGTTTTGAGGGGCTAGACCCCTATTACTGAGAGGGCTAGGCCCTATACTGTTCCGTGATGTACTTTGGGCGTACCCGCTAGCGGAAACGACTGACCGCGTGCCAGTGCGGGGTAGCTACCCGTACATTTACTGCGTGTGCCGTTGTCACCGCTACGTCTGTCCGTGACCTCGGGGTGGTTGACTGGGTGTAGGATCACCACGGGGGACTATCCTGGCCTGGAGAACACCACGTGTGCCTTCTACTCTTTGGAAAAGACTGTAATCAAGATCGTTCCCACGAGGAACATACGAGATCAAGAAAGAGATCTGAAAAGTAAACTAATGGGTGAAAAAGAATGACTTGTAGAAGAAATAATTGGAAAAGATAATTCACCTGTTAGCCTTTACTGCTTTAGTTAGTTGGTTACCACTCTACTCAGCGTTCGCTGACTCCGCTTACTCATAACCCTTTTCAGGTCCAGGTGTTGAGCAGCCCGAGTCACCGGCTGCAGAGGGTGCTGGGCCCAGTCGAGCCCAGTAGTAGTTCCTGTTGTTGTTGTACTTCCCTTTGCTAGTGAGTTAGACTGTTGTTACCGTTTTTGTTTTGTACTTTATTCTACTTTACTGGTGTGGTGGTGATGTGTACTGTTAGCAGCTTTTATTTCCTTTACTGCTTATACTCTTTTAATGTTAGTTACTTATCATAGTGAATGTGGTTTACTTTCCTGCTTTTTGGTTATTTCTTATTAGACGACTGGGTCTTGGGATTAGTTGAGTCGAGCCGATCTCGGGTCTGTAGGGATTCGGGAACTGGGTCGTAACATTGTCCCACATTATTAACGATCAAGAGAATCAGATTGGAATGGTGGGCAATTCTTAAAAGAATCATGGAAATAGACACTGAACTAGTTTACTAAGGAGTTCAATTCCCCTATTTGTGTCCTTCATTCACAATTGAGTAATTAGCAAACAATAATTTAATTTGAATTATTTCACTTAATTTATCAAACTATGCATTGTTCAAGATTATTTTATTATTAACCAAGAACATAGCACAAAAATGTAAACAAACTTATTACACATTCAAACTTAATAGAAAGTAATTAATCATACATGATTTCACAATTTTATTCTACATGATTTTACAAAAATCTAGGCAACCCTATTTCACATGATTTTTAAAATTATGGGATATCCAAGAAAATATTTACTAAATTTGATTCACGATTAAGCTATTTTTTAAACTTAATCATACACTCAATTTTTATATTTTGTAAATTAGACTTACCTTATATGCTAAAAATTCACACTATCTTGTGATGAGCTGCACAATTACAAACCTGCAGAATCACGAACCCATTCGCTCAATCACTACTGTTAAAACAATCTACATAAAAGAAATTAAATTATAAGAAAAAATATAATTAGAATAATAAAAAATAAAAATAAATAAATGAAATTTACATGCAGACAACGGTATAACAATGATGTATGATATTACCTCCAAAGGAAAAATAATAAACAAATAGGAAAATAATAATGAAATCAAATAATGAATAGGAAAATGCCCATGATTAGTGTAACTGATCGCGAGCAAAGTTGTGTGGAAGTTGGTGAGTTGTGGAAGCATCTCTCTCGCAATGATGACAATAGTGAGAGCAAGAATTGAGAGAGGCACTTCACAGCAATTGCAAAATATTTGGCTGATTCAAGAAATTAGGGAGAGATTAGAGAGAATGAGTAAGAGAGTAGTATATGTGAGGAGAAAATGAAATAGGGGCGAGGCGTTGTTTGCCTAAGAAACATTGGAGAGAAGCTATTGAATAATCCAGTGACCTTACCCCATATGTCTACCATTCCCCAACATTCACATGACCTAGTGCAATGGGGGTGAGAAGTCGCTAGATTATTTGTTAACCTTATAGGTTCCTAGATCATCTAGTAACATGTTGCCCCTTTTATCAGATAAATAAGATTCCTAGCCCCTTTTCTAATTACCAATCCCATCAATTCCGACCCTAGTGCTAGCGAAAGATGGAACCCCTAGTCTCTTTGTCAAAGGATTTTGATGAACAAATAAACTATACACTAATGGACCATTAAGAATGGTTTTTAACTTGGAAGGAATACATCACTTTGAGGTTGACTAGAATGAACACCTAGAATATGTTCAAGATGAATTGTTTTAAACAAGTATAATATTCATAATGACTTCAACATATGTATCACTACACCCTAATGATGAGGTGTGGCTCATCAAAGCTAAAGTGCCCAAGTTAAGCTATAAAAATGGTTAAAGCACTATCAATTAACACGAGAAATGGGTTAAGTGTGGGAATTAAGGAAAATGACCTAAAACACAAATTTTGTGCTAAAAATGCATAATTATGTCATATTAAAGAGATTCAATACCTATAATACACATGGATGATTTGAATACCAATTGAACACAAATTTGAGCACAAATTTACAAATCAATGGTTGGAATATTTTTTAAAATGTGTAATGAATATTGCATAAAAGTTATGTTACATTTTGACATCTTTAGGACCTTGGATTTAGTGATTCATACTTAGGTCCTTCCTATACAACCTAATCTTCACATTTTATTCAATCAAAAGCTGCTGAGGACCTTTTTGTAAGTCTTTAGGGACCTTCTAGTTAGAAAACGTATCACTTATGGGTTCTTGTACAAAATTTCTACTCTTCGCGCAGGGTTTCTCTTACAATAAAAGTTACATTACATTTTGATATCTTTAGGACCTTGGATTTTGTGATTCACACTTATCTCCTTCCTATACAACCTAATCTTTACATTTTATTCACTCAAAAGCTGTTGAGGACCTTTATGTAAATCTTTAGGGACCTTCTGGTTAGAAAACATACCACTTATGGGTTCTTGTACAAAATTTCTACATCTTTGCGTAGGGGTTTCTCTTGCTATTTTCCTAATAGACCTGCATCTCTCTCATCTCCTCAACTGCGAAGCATATGACTCTTTTGAGCCATTCATCATCTTCCACACCAGATCAACAGTGGATCCATTATCTACCTATTAGAGCCAGCTCCAAATCCTTCGCTCCTAAACATAGATCACATCTAATGGCTGCTCTTCAATCTCTTGCATCGAGTGTAATCTAGATCTCTTTCCTATTGCCGATGCCCAATGGCATACACCTACGATCCTTAGTGACCTAAGTCTTCCCTTGCCTATAAATTGAGCTGCCTAGACCCCTGCATGAGCCACCAGCTCCACTCTACCTCTCTTGAGTCTGGTTAGTTCCTCTTCTCTAGCTTCTTCTTCTTCATTCTTCTCCACCTGTGACAGAGGTAGAATCATTTCCCTCATTCAATCCTTGTTGATAAGGCTCATGTAATGCTTGAGGACAACTATGGAGTTCCACTAATGGACTTTTCATCAGCTAGAGACCATCTACCTTACTTCATCACCACTAACCACCAGTCATGGTTTCCTTAAGATCCCATTCTTCCCTTCGAATAGATTTATTGCCTTTTAGAAAGATTTTATCACTTTCTAGATTAGTTTAGATAATTTAGATCATAATTCATGGTTTAAATGTCGTAGATTAGGAGTAGAATAGAATAATTATAGTTAGGCTTAGATTCTCCTTCTCTGATCAATTCAAATAAGAGAGGTGAATTTTCACCTCCATTTCGATCCATCTCTCTTCCTTTACATCTCATGACCGTTTTCTTCTTCTTCTGTCACTTAATTAATCATCTGCTTACCATAGCAGTAAGTGTTGGTACAAGGGTACCACGATCGTTAATTTTGATGATAACAAAACACTTGTTATTTAATGTTTGCATTTGAGTTATAATTTCATGATAAATGCAAATGGTTACAAGTGTGGAGGAGGAGCTCAAGCTCACATCCATGATGGAATGGAGGAGCTTGACGGAGGATAAGGAGCTTCGCGTGGAGTGAGAGCTTGAAGACAAGAAGATGAAAATAGGATAGAAGTTCTTTCTATTTTTGTTCTATGTATTTGTTTTTTTGTTCTTTGCTTTCTATTTGCTTAGATTATGTGTTAAAGAGCCTCAAAGTAACTAAATAGTAATCTTAGGAACACTTACATAATCCTAAGATACTTAGACATCTTGTAGAGAACTTAGAAAATTAAGTAGACATCAGACAGCCTGATTAAACGTCCAATCTGGACATCAGACGTCTGATCTTAGACTTTAAGACGTCTGATTGTTTGATCAAACGTTCAAAACACTTAGGTTGGAAACTACTCTGTCTGCCACTTTCAGGCGTCTAGCTCTTAGTCCAGATGACTTAGAAGATGTTTGAGGACCTTGTCAGACATCCAACTAGAGGACCATTGGCTTGTCAGACTTAATCGTTGAGGATTAACCCTTAATAGGATTTACATTTACTTTCAGATGAACATACTACATCCCAGACATCTGATATATAGACGTTAGGCTCAATCCACCCCCATATCACTTTTGTCAGTGATTATAGCCATTTAAGCCTTGGGAAATCCATTCCCGCAGTGATTTTTGTTTCCAAACGTCTGACCTGTCGTCTGAGCAAATAAAACCTAGAACCTTGTTTAGGTCTGGACAAAATAGGAAGGAAATACGATTAGAGTTAGATGTCTGATTAAGTGCCCAGATGTGTTAAAACACCTCATTAGACATCCGTCTTGTTCCAACCTTGATAAGATCTTTCACCCTTCTTGATCAGATGACTGTTCCCTAGAGCAGATGACGACCCAGATGTCTGACCATAAAACCAAACATCTAATAACCCTATCAAATCATAAATGACCTTGATTTTGGCCTGATTTGCCTTGGGTTTATTCCCAACGGCTATAGAATCCTTCCAAAGCCTTTTTAAGTCCTCTATAAATAGAGGAGCACCCTTCCTAAGCTAAATACACCTTAAGTATACTACTTTCACTCATATTGTGTCTAAGAAGAGATTAGAATCAAAGAAGAAAGTGTTATTTCTCTCCAACCCCTCTAGCATCCATCCGAGAGCACCGTCATACTGCCAACTTCATGTTGCACCACTTCCATCTAAGGGAAGTCCTTTTTCCTATAGAAGCTAGGTTGATTTACATTTGCTTTGTGGCTCTATAGGACTATTGTAATTGTCTTTGTTTGGGTATTCTCCTTGCGAATTCCCATCTCCCTTGCAAGACAAAATAATCCTCGTGAAGATGAGGGGTTTGAGGTACACTACCCTCGGGTTCAAGTTGTGTGGTTGTAAGAGGTTAAATCACCCTCGTTTTAAGTGACTTGGTTAGTAGATTTGATCGACTAGGTCGATTAGAAAATCCTAAGTCGAGAGGCTTAGGTGGTGGTTTTTACCTAAGTTTGGGTTTCTACCTAAAAATACTTTATGTATTAGTGATTGTTCCTTTTGTGAGATTGTTTATTCCACATTATTTCATTTCACTCCCTCTGTTAGAACCTATAGTAATGAGACCTGAAGCTTAGTAGCTCTCAAATCTCCTCATGCGCTAAATTCATAGAGGGTTCATAAACTTACTTCATTGTATCACAAGGACCCTCCTAGTGATTTGAATTGAATGAATTCTATATATCGATTGATTTAGATTTGAGTTTCGCAGTGGATCGATGAATTTTATGAGCAATTGAGCTTCAATTCAATCTAATTGATGGAATTAATGTTATAGACCCCTAATTGAATCAAATGCAATTGGATTAAGTTTCTTTGTTTGTTTTTTCATTGTCTGATTCAACTACACCTAATTTTTATGCTCAATATTGTTTCCTACCTTCATTTGAGTAGTGAAGGCTAAGGAGAATCTGATGCACGAATTGGAGGCCTTTGGAATGACCTAAGGATTTTCAAAGGATTACAATGGAACCTTAAGCACCAAGTAATGAAGCGCAGGGATCCTAGATGTCCAAATCACCTTGGTGATCACACATTAATAGCCCAAGTTGGCAATAATGTATTCTCATATCAAAACGTTTTAATCTAGCAGTGAGGTATTGGATAAGACTTTAGAGATTGAATGAAGGTTTAGGACATGTTTCAAGTTGATTTCAATGCTTGATTCGATATCTTGCTTACACATTGTCTATGGTGTAAGGTGGAAATCGATTAGGATTTTTGAGAGCTCTTTGACCTTAGATATGATTTATGTTAGGTTCTAAAACATTCGATGAGTATTTGCAATGATTTAGAGTAAGGTTTTAATGCTGTGTATTAAATCTGGAATGTTGAGCTTCATCATCCAGGTTTGAGGCAACTTTTGGAATTCAAGCATGCAATTGGTGTTCAATGACCTAAGTAAGATGTCAAGATAAGTTTCTAAGATGATACAACAAGTTTGAATGGTTATGTCAGTGTTTTGAGTTTCGAATCAATTCTGAGATTTGCTTTTGTCAATAAACCAACAAATGCAACAATAGCCATGGTATCTGAATCTGATTTGGGATTTTTGTGCTTTAATCCTGGATTTCAAATAGTTTTTGAATGTAATTGTATTGTAATGGATTTTCTAGAATGGAATTTACATGGTTTTATATCTCATATGTATGAAACAATTTTGGAATGCAATGATTGGACTTGTAGATCAGCCTAAAGTCTTTTTGTCAATAGAAGCATTGCAACTAGGACTGGATACAAACTTTAGATCATGATGTTTGTCAAATTTTTAGGTCTATGAAGTCAAGAAGAGTTTCTTGAATGATTTAATGATAGAACAAGCTTTCAACTATGTGCAGAGATGGTGTTTGAACCTAAAATGAGTTGTAAACACTTATAAATTTCAATAGGAATTTCTGTCATCAAATAGAACTTGACTAACTGTATAAAATGTTGTTTGAATTTAAAATCAGTGCTAAATCATATTTAGATGTTTTTTTTTTATGAGATATCATGTATGGAAGTTTGTTATGCTCTATCTTTGAATTCCAACATCTTTAGTTGAATTTATAGTCTTGATTTCATGTTCTAACCATATTTTAACCTATTTTCTACCCTTGTCTATAAATATCAAGAAACATACAAAAATAATTGTAAATAAATAAAATAAAATGGTCTTGACTTAGACTAGGATTAGCTTTAGGTGTGTGTTATTAGACTTAAGTTTGGAGTGTGTTTGTATATAGATATAGTTGGAGAAGTTTTAGACTTCTCAGGTTTAGAAATAAAAATTCTAAAATAGAAAGAAAACAAAAGGAGTTCTTTCTTTTCCTCTTAACTTTCTCTCCCCACCCTCCATTCCTATAAAACATAAAAACAAAATAAAAACCAAAAAACTCAAAAATCTTATAAAAATACCTTTGTGAATAGTGTATATACGTGCATATAATCATAAAATAATTTTGTATAGTAAATTAATTATGTGTATAGTATGTATATAACTTATATATTTATCTTATTTATTTAGATAGGTATTTATGTAAAGTTACATATTAAAATAATATATTTATGTATATATTATATATTTATTTATACTATATGTATATAATTTATATGTAAATATAAATAACTATATATGTATAAATTAAGCATATACATAACTGCATATATAATTTACAGTAATTATTATGTACAGTAATATATATATATATTTATTTATTCAGATATTATACATATGTATATTTATATAAGTTAATTAAGTATATTATTAAGTTAATTTAATATAGATTAGTAAATTAATAAGCTATTGACATAAATTATGTTGTACACTTATATATTATAATTTAAACTATTTAAATTATATTTATAACCATATTTATACTATAAAATATTATGTATATGGTACAATTATGTAATATATATATACTGTGTAAATTAAATGTGTAAAAATATAAATAAATCAAATTAAATTATTTAAAAATATTTATTAATTATATAATTATATAAATTAACTAAATTAAGAGGCAATTGTACCATCAATTCATTAATTTATACTTTAATTAAGTAATTAAGCCTAAATTATACATGTATTTATCTGTAACTTTAACAAATTTTTAAATACATTTATATAATTAATTTAGGTAAATAAATTATACCAATAAGAAGTCCTATGTATTGGCTACATGCATATATAATTTAATTGTTAAATGAATAATTAATTAGCATCTCATTAATAGCTTAAATTCAACACAAATCCACATAGTCGAGTGCTAAATTGGCGCTGAACATAGTGCCACATCATGTGGCAATGACCACCTATAGCGGTACTCAAAGATTCATGTCTAAGGACCTCCCATCCAGTATGGGGTCCGATCCCTAGAGCATATGCAAGAGAGAGAGAGAAAGAGAGAGAGAGAGAGAGGAAGGGCCTGTGGGCCAAGCTGTGTGTGAGCATGAAATGGGCTTGATTGAATAAATATAAATATGCATATTCCCTCCTATGGGCCAACCTAGTAGTGATACCGATCCGGCCCGTAAGGAGATGTTGATCCTGTGAAAAGTTGGCCCAAAAACCTAAAAAATGTGTAGATGGTGTAAGTATTAACTTAAAAATAAAGCTAAGTACTAGTGCGTGTGTTTAGTGTTAGGCATAGGCTATGTTTATAGTATATATGATAAGTTATAGTATTTATATATTACATGTAAATGATATGTACATATGTTTCTATATTATGTTAAGAGTATATTAGTTGTGTAAAGTGTTAGGATAAGTGATCGGTCGGCCCTGATAGGTTGTTAATATGATGCTTTTATCGTTGAAATATGTATAGTGGTTAACCTAATTCGGACCTAACCGTCTCTTTACAAAATTTTTAACCTGGCCTAATTGATTTTATCTTGTCACTTTTAGACCCACGGTCGAATTCAGGGAAGTGGGGTTTTTCTGGTAATCCTTGTTCTTGAGGCACACCCTCAAAATTGTGTCCTTGGCTTTTAGCCAAAACAGAGTTCCAAAACACGCCTTGCTACTCGCAAGACGGGGTACCTGCAAATCAAAGATTATCTTTTCTCTTTTATATTTTTTTTATCTTTTTACTAAGAAGGAAGCTAACAGACAGAAAGTAAATATAGTATCTATATATATATATATATCTATATGTAGTATATATATAAAGGGGTGGGGGTGGAGGTGGCGATGGAGTGTAGCACCGTGTCGGGTTGGTCGTCATCTAGAGAGACGCAACCAACACGACTATGTGCCGCGTGGAGTGAGGATGGATGATGGAAGATGTATATGTCCATGCTTTTTGTACGCGTGTATCAGGGAATACCAGCAACTAGTGCAGATATTCCCGCGATACAGCATATAGTAAATAACGTGAAAATATATGTACATATTTATGTATATAAGTAAATATATCTATATATATATAAATGTATAGGTATATATGTATAGATATATATAGATATATATGTATATATATATATAGGTGTAGATGTATGTATATATATATATATATGTATGTTTATATGTATATAGCTATGTATATATTTATATAAGTATATATATATAATACTATATAGATGTATATATATATATGTATATAAGTATATGTATCTAGATATATATATATATGTATATATATATGTATATAGATATGTATATATATATATATATGTATATAAGTATATATGTCTATATATATAAGTATATGTATAAGTATATAGATATATATATAAGTAGATATATATATATATATTATATATATATATGTATGTATACATAACTATATAGATATACTATGTATATAAGTATATATATATATTTATTTATGTATGTATATATATGTTACTATATATAACTATACTTATAGTGTAAGTGTGTGTGTGTGTGCGTAAGTGTGAGTGTAGGTGTGTGTACGCTGGTGAAGGTGTGTGTGTGTGTTGGTGTAGTGTGTGCTGTGAGTAAAAAAAAGAGAGAGAGAAAGAGAGAGAGGGAGAGAGGGAGAGAGAGTTGAGAGAGCGGAGCGAGGAGGACGCAGAAGGGACGAGTTAAGTCATCAGTGGATGGCGGCAGACGTCTGGAGCCGCGTTGTTTGCAGGAGGAGGCGGACGTCTGGAAATGGTGTCTGCAGATGGAGGTGATGCATCTACAGGTCAAGTGCGAGGGCGAAGAGCAGGCGATGGCGCGGGGAAGCGAACATGGAGGAGGGTCTGCGGTGGTTGCGGAGGGGTGCGGAGGTTGGCAGGGGACGACGAGAGGGCTGCAACGGCGGAGGTGATAGAACGGAGACGGAGGCAGGGAATGCCCTGCAGGCGCACGCAAAGGAGGAGAGCGGCTGCGGGGAAGGTCGCGGAGAAGGCGGGGGGAGCTGCTGCCGCCGCTTGGCTGCTGCTGCCGCCGCTTGGCTGCTGCTGCGGCAGCTTCAAGCTTTGGAGCTTGAAGCAGCAGTAATGGCGTGAGACGAAAAAATGAAACGAAGGAAGACACCACGCCCACCGGCTCATTGAAGAGCTGGGCGGTGGTGTTCCCATTGTGGTGGTGTGCACCACAGTGGGTTCTCCTGCTCGCCGGGTGCCTCCTCGAAGGAGGGCCGACGTATGGGAGGGGAGGACGGTGGAGGAGAAGGTGGTGGCTGTGGGTTTTTCTTCTGCAGCAGACTCCGTGTCGCGAGGAAGAGGTTGCAGCTTTAAATAGAGGAGGAGAGCGTGGCCATGCAGCATGCGGGGAATGGGGGAGATGGCCACCGCAGGGAATGGTGTGAGAAGGACAGCAGGGAGTGGCGTTGGCAGGACGTGAAGCTGTAGCATGGTGTGGAGTGCATGCTGCCGCAGGAAGAAGAACCGCGGGAAGAGAAAAGAAAGAAAGAGGAAATAAAAAATAGAGAGGGGACTTTTTGCAAAGAGGCACTTGCGAAAAAATGTAAATATGCAAGCCATTTATTCCATTCTCTTCTCCTCTCAATTAAATGCATGAATGCAAGTGTTTTTACAAATGCAACTATAGAATCCTAATATGCAACGTTAATGCTAGGAAATAGCATAAGAAGGCTTTATTGCAGGCATATTTTGAGGTGCAAACAATAAGTTAAGTATTATGTATTGTAAAGTATTATACATATATTAAGTACTATATATGTGCATATTATACTTATATAAGTATTGTAAATTAAATCTTATTTTTGGCCTTATTTTGTATATATGTTTTCAAGGCTCTTGTTCACATTTATATATGTAAATAGTGTTATATATATATATATATAGTGTATTTATGTTGTATATTATGTATGATTAGTATGTTAAAACATACATAGGTTAAATGTATATAAGTATTGTAGACAGCTCTTTTTATGCCTTGATTGTACATATTTTTAAGGCATAATTTAATATTATATATAATTAGATAAAGATACTTAGATATTGTGTACATAATTAACATAGTTTAGCTTAAAATATTTTTGATGCCCTTAATCTTGTATATATTCTTAAGGCATTGTCATTAACACTAATTCATTCATTTTTGTACACAATTGACTTAGATTAATTCATTCTTTAATTCTTTTATTTATAATTCATTCTGTTGTAAATAAACTTAACATTCTTGAAATAAAAGATGATTTTTGGATAATAGAGAATGATGTATATCAATAACTACCTCTCAGTGAATGACCTAGAGTAAAACCAATAAAAATTGTATATAAATAAATAACATCCGTTTGAATAGCAACACTATACTATGACACGCTAATTAACCCTAATTAACATGCGATCCAAATGGTACATCACCTAATATATTGTAGACGGGATCTCCATATTAACAATGTTGGAAAAAAATTCTTAAAAGATGTCATATATTAATTACAATGAAGATTATTTCAGTCTACTATCTTATTAATAATTGCACTTCTTTGTATGGTAGTAAATGGTAGTAAATGACTGAATTGTTGAAAAAAGGAAGAATGGTAATTCATGGTGAAGGGCGAAAGGCCCACCATGTGGCATTTACCTCAACCGAAGAAATATGCTTTAGATATTTGTGGGTGGTCCAGAGTTTCGAATCCTTATAAAAAGGCTTGTTGGGCTAGAGGTTATGTGTGATGGTCTAGGCTAAGGGCACGTGCATAGCGTAGGTAGTCGTTGCAACCTTCATCAGCCCCATGTTCAAAAAATAAATAAAATATGGAAGAAATAAATGAGGCTTAATGTTGAAAATATCTAAGCATGTATCTTGGGTGCAGGGCTGTGGAAGTTAGGTGACAACGAGAAATCTCCAACAGCAAGCTATTCTATGAATATAATACTTGCATGTGATTTATAAAGGGGTAAATTGATCATTTCCCCTTGAAATACACTTGTAGCTTCTTGTTCATCAAATGTAGTCACCAAATGACTAGACTCTTATGCTTGTTATAATTAGGGATGGACACGAATTAACCATATTCTGAAAGTTACTCAATTGGACAATCAGAATTTTGATTCAAATGGATCCATTGGATTTGGGATCGAAATTCATGAATTTTCTATATTGTTTTTTTAAGGGGAAGTTGTATTACCTATATATAAGTTTGGAATCCAATTTAATGCATGAGATCTATTCAATTCTTCTCCTTCAGCCACTCTTAAAATATTTCAATCCTTCTACACTTTCTTTGCACTCTCTTTTTCAATCTCTACTGAAATGCATACCTTCTCCTGACCAAAAGAGGTCCACAACAGCCTATAAGCCCAAAAAATTATCCCCAAACTGACAAGGGAAGAAAAATTCTTACTTGAGTCCAATTATTGAGGTCTCTTTCAAGGCCAGGAGTAAGCCCAAGGAGGCCTAATAAGCAAAAGATACAAATGCTCCCTCAGGCGAGTAAGCGAGTAATACTTGAAGACCTGCCTTAAATGCCCAATGAAACAAATGGCTACTGCCTAAAGGGGATTATAGCTGAAACGACTCTTTGTTCACCTAGTTAGGTGGGCAACCTTTTCATTTGCCTAACAAATCAGGCAAACAACCTTCTTTATCTTGGCCTGCCTAAGGGCACCATCATTAGATTGAAGTTTCGTTTGACTACTTGGACAGACAAGCGGACAATAGTTACAAGTGGTGAAATCCATGTCTTTGCATTCACTGGGAATGTGGCTACATGACAATAACGGTTATCACTTGATGATTGTGCATTTAACCTCAACCATTACAATCCAAGAATCCCACAAGAGTAATGTTGCGTGCATTTATAAATAATTAGCAAATAAATATGTGAGTGTCCCAGGATGCAAACACAGAGAGAAAAGGAGAGGCTTAAGGCAAGCTTCGACCATTTGGCGCCGTCTATGGAAAACTTAGAAGGAATTACTCTTTTCCACTCTTCATTGTACTCGCTAAATGGCTCCCACTACTCAGCATTCTTCAAAGGAAAATCCTGAGAACCCTAGACTTGAGGAGTCCAGCGTAGCTCAATCCCAATGTCCATGGTAGGATATGAGGGTGGACAATCAAAAGAGTGTTACGC
This sequence comes from Thalassia testudinum, assembly GCA_037157565.1. Taxonomy (NCBI): domain Eukaryota; kingdom Viridiplantae; phylum Streptophyta; class Magnoliopsida; order Alismatales; family Hydrocharitaceae; genus Thalassia; species Thalassia testudinum. The sequence continues at coordinate 7,721,335 of JAZHRO010000058.1, read as the reverse complement.
ATGAAGTTGAGCAACCTCATCTCGACTGACTACCCTTCATGTAGAATGGGAGTTGGTGCTGGGCCAACTCCGCAAGGTACAGTGGCAAAAGGAGAAGGTGAAGTTGTAGCTCCCTCATATTCCTCCTTTGACATCAAGCCAGGCAAATGACCAAGCACATTGGTGTCACATGGTCAAGGAAGAGAATGCTCTCCTACACAAGTGGCAAATTGGTAGTAGCGAGGGGGGAGTTCCACATGCATCACCTCCTCCTCTAGCCCCACCTTTGCATGACTCGAAAGAGTAGTCAGGCACTTGGGTTTTGACTCCTAGCAGAGGTGACTCCCTTCTTGAGATCATCCAGCAAGTTATGCAAGTGATGAGGGGCATCCATCCTTAGTTGTACATGACAATGTACCCCTTTACTGAGGTGGTAATGAATGAACCCTTCCCTGAGAAATTCAAGCACCCCAGTCTTCCCCATTACAATAAGAGCTTTGACTCAAATAGCTTCATTGAGAGCTACAGGCAGATAATATATACTTCTCTATGGGTGTCTTAACAATGTGTTTTGTTGAGTATTCCCCTCATATTTTATCAGCATGGCTCACAAGTGGTTCAACGAGCTATCGGCAGGTCAAATCTCCTACCTCAACAAATTTAAGGCCCAGTACTTCAAGTATAAGTGACTTCACGATGCTATCACTATCCAGTACTTCAAGTCAGGAATATTGGCTCAAAGGTTCTAGTACGATATCTACAACTTCCCACTTAGGGAGATGGTGAAGTTGTAAGACAGAGCCACATGGTTTGTGGAGCAATATGATTTATTCCACTCTCGTGGTCATCTGCCAACAATTTAGGGGAAGATTAGCATCACTCCCCCAATGATAAGAGAGTAGCTGGCGAGTTTCTCAACAACATAGGTAGGGGTATCAGCTTCAATAAACATAAGGGATCCTTCCTCAATCAAAGGGGCGATTGCCAAGTTTGCAATTGGGATAATGGGCCTTAACATCCCCGACGATATCTATACCAAGGGTACACTCCTCTTATAATCAACTAGGTTGATGTCCTCACAGAGGTATGGCTGACTAATAAGGATATCTTACCACCCCCTCCCCTTATAAGGAAGTAGATAACTATAGGGCCATATTGTAGATACCACAAGACTCGGGAACACTCCACTGAAAACTGTCACAATCTTAGGGAATAGATTGAATATCAAATCAATCATGGCAACTTGGCTCAGCTTGTAAATGAAACAAGAGCCAAGATAAAGGAAAAAGGCTCCTTGAAGGCCTTAAGGAGTATGAAAAGGAGAAACTCCAACAGCTACGCAGAGTTAATATGGTCGTCGTAAAAGAACTAGCATCGATTGACTCCAATAATGCCCTAGAGAAATAGGGCCTTTCTCCCAACCTTCTACCAAAAGCATACCACAATAGGGCTTTACTTATTTTGGAAAAGAGAAGGGCCTCCCAGAACGCTGACACATCCAATCGAAAATCATGCTCATTTCACTCCCTACCAAAGTAGGAGGCTGTTAAGTTGATATCCTAAGTCAATGCTACACCTCCATCCCAGTAAAATCTTGTGAAAAAAGGAGATGTTCATAAGGTTTGTGCCACCATGTAGTGCCCAAGACTGGCTTCCCTACATGAAGTAGGGAAAGCCATCTCTGTCTTTTACAAAGTCCTACTAGACCCAAGTACTCGTTCAAACCCCCACCCAATTACTTTGTTAATGGCAGGGTAGGTCCAACCGTGCCTCGTGGTAGATGAAGTGTAGTCGATATCCTATTGCTCAAAACCCTCATCAGATTGGGGTTCCATGAAAAGGACCTAACTCCTTTGGCATACCTAGTTGTCGATTTCGGCAATCACAAGGTCATGCCCAAAGGGGAGATGGAGCAGTGGAGGGAATCCTACTCTGGTGAGGATTCAAGGGAAACATCTCCTTGATTCCTCAAAGATTCCCTCTCAAATTTGAAAGGGAGATTCTCTGAGGAATTCCCGTTCATGTGAACCCAATCTTGAGCTCCAATTTCCACCCAATCTCTCATGCGAATGCAAGAGAGATTTGGGTATTTCCCGACCTTCCAAGTTCGACGAGGTTTCCATGCTTAGAAGCTTGCCTTCCAAGTACATGAACCTCTGCCAGAGGCTATTTAAAGGTCCCCAGATCCTCCCGTTCCTCTTTAGCATGGTTTGGCTGGAGATAACCCCTAATTTCCTGTCTTCTCCTCTAGCCAAACTCCTAGCGAGTTCTAGCGACCTCTACCTCCTCTCATCGCTCTGCCACAATACCAGTGGCAGAGTTGCCTTTGCCTCTTTCGTCCGCGTCACGCCATACCTGTGCATGCGCTTGCCTCCTCGTCATCGCCGTCGCCCTCCTACTGGGACCTTCGTCTTCAGCGATGGCAGGTACGAGCCGTTCGCCATCTCTTCCCCCTTTGTCCTTAAATTAGGTTAGGTACTTTCCCTCTCTCTCCTCTTCCTGTTTCCCCCTCTTTATTTCCTAAAATACCCTTGACGCTCATAGACCACCACCATCTTCTCCACCTCCGACAGGCCACCGACAAGGTGCTTCCGTCATTCCACACACCCATCCACCTCGCCAGCCACCTCAAAAGCTCCGCCACATCCCACTGTTCATCATCCCTCTTTCCATTGACCTCCACACACTCAACACACATCCCCCGAACACACCCATCTCCATAGCCACAGAACGACCTAGGCACGCACACCCAGGCCACCCCGAGCCATGCCAACCACCGAGCCACCTTCGCTGTGTCATGGCGAAACTTTCTGTGTGATTTAACGAGCCCATGAGGCCATTTTGTTTTTGGGTAGGTTCAAGCCTTGACTGCCATTGGAGCGAGCTTGAAGAAGCTTGCAAGCTTCATTCCAAGCCCCAGGCACCAAGTTTCAGGTTCCCAGACACGCGGGTTTTGGTAGCGAACAACTCTAGCCCAACAATTGGAAGGCAAGTCCCTACATCTACTGCAATCGAATGTGAGACCTGCTGCAAGCGCGTGCGAGAAGAAGGTGGGACATTTAGTCCCACCTCAGAAGTTTTCGAGTAGGCGGTGTGATATAGTTGAAAAAGTGCTAGGGGCTTATCGCCTCCTAACATAGAGTGAGGTCCCACTCATCCCATAAGCCTCGTCCACGACCCACACCTCCGCGGTTCTGGTTCTCGACCCGACTACCCATGCACTCCTCGCCCACCACCCACGGCGGTGGGCCTGGTCCCAGGAGCACTAACCTGACCCGATGACCCAAGAAGGCTCTGAGAGAGCGAGCCTATGAGAGAAAAGAGAGGAGAATTCACGGGGGAGGGTAGGGGTAGGTTTTGCTCTTGCAGGAAACGAAGAAAGAAGGAGGAAGCCGAAGGTGAAGCTATGGAAGAAAGGGTGGCAGCCATAGCAGCTAAGGAAGGAGAAGGCACTGCACTGTTAAAGAAAGAGGAAACTGAAGAAGAAGTTGAGGGCTAAAGACAAAGGAGGACAACAATTGCAGAGAAGCTAAGGAAAGAAGAAGAAGAAAGTAGCTGAGGCTCACAAGGCCAAAGCCAGAGAAGAAGAAAGAGAAGAAAGAAGAGAAAGCCAAGGTAGGAAGGAACAGAAGAAGAAAAGAAGCCAAGGAAGAGAAAGAAGAAGGAAAGAAGAATAGAGAAGAAAGAAGAGAAAGAGAGGAACGAGCCTAAGAAAGAAGTAGAAGAAGGAAAAATCACACTGTAGCACATCACTTTTAAGACATCTGATTTTATAATCAGACGTCCAATTCTTCCCAAGTTCTCCTTTATATGTTTTCTAGCTACATTTTATTATCCATATACTCATGCATTACATTATGAATTATATTTTGAGTAGTTTTATGTGTTCAAATTGCATATATTGTTGAGATTAGTACGTGAATTCCATTTTCTCCCTATGTTCGACCTCGGATTTAAACTTCGAGTAATAAAATTTATTTGTTTTCAAATTGATTTCAACTATACTACAACAAATTATTTTAAAACCTGATTTCGTGTTTGACAAATATTTTGGCACCGTTGCCAGGGAGCAATGCGCAATTCATCACTAGTCTCTACATTATTTTGATTATATTTGAGTACTAACTTGCCCTAATTGTCTTATTGTGATTTTGCAAGGTATTCCACGAGGAGATCTCCCACGCAAATCGACCACTCTAGGGCAGGAATCTTCTCTATTCTTCCCTAATCAACTTCCTAATCTTGGGAAGATAAAAAGGAAACAATCAAATTAGGAATCACCTGCCTTCTTTTTATAGTAATTATCATTTGAAAGCCTAGTTTTCAGATTTGCAAAATTTTTTTCACATCCTATTGAAGTTGAAGCGATTTCTAAGGATCCTACCCAAAATTCTTGTGCCTATTAGGGATCACGCTTAATTTCTAAATCTCCGCAGACTACACACTTCTTGTTTGAAGTCCAAAGAGAACTTCTGTGAAAATCAAAGAGGATTGGAAATAGAGCCAAATTAGGGTTTCTATAGTAGGGTTTTGGAGTGCTAGTTCACACGTGGTTGCATAAAAGGAAACAAACCCACCCGCATTTGTGTGCTACCCAAGCCCTTGATTGAAAGGATCTAATCAAGAAAAATCCTAAAATCAGGCTCTAAAATCACTTGAACCTTAAAAAACCTTGGACCTAATAACCTGGGAGTCAAATTAGGGTGATTTCTAGGTCTTGACCTAGAATCATTCTACCATCTTTAGGGCAGGTCAGGTGAAGTTGGACTACATTGTAGGCCAACCAACCTCCAAATTAGGTCACAAGTCCAAATAACTACTAATTCAAGTGAAATCAAAGACACAAACTAGGACATAAAGCTGATAAACTTAAGAGGTCAAGGTTCCCATTTTGGTCTACCTGGAATCTCACTGACAAGAGAGGTCGAGTGGGGGAAACCCTGTAACCTGTCGGGACACTCTACCGTGTAGGGGTCTTTGCGGGACTCTCCCTCTCTGCCTGCCTAGGTAATTCTCAAGTGGACGACTTTCCGATCTAGCGGTACCATCCGCCCTAAACCTCCATAGTCATCCAAACATCTTTGGGTGCCTTGATTGGGTCAAAAACACATCCAGTCCCTCATCCCTTCTCTTTAGAGCACACACATAGATTTTCAGTGGGATTCTCTATTCAGAACTAATCACTTCAGTCTAAGATATAAATTCTAATTCTACATCTTGATTCCACCATCTGATCCAAATATGTAGCCTGGTTACTTAGGATTACCATTCAAGAAACCTGAATTACAAAGATCCATGAGAGATAGGATGATTGAGGATGCCCTTGATTTGATGAAATTGAATACAAAACCTCAACACCAGTAAAAGACATTTAGGTTAGTGTACCAACAACAATCTTCATCATAAACTATGCCCAAGTGTTATTAACCGAAGCCACAAAAGGATCAACCCGAGACATTCTCATAACAGGATACATTGAGATAGAAAAATTACATAACTTTGAATACCTCCAATGCATGACAAATCCTATGCTATGGGAACAACACCAAGATTATCTTCAAAAATGGGACGAGATGATGAGATTATTGAAATAAGTTATCGATCAGAAATACCTGTACATGCCCCAAACAGATAATGAACCATCTTGGAATAGTATTGAGGATCCATCCGATTTCCCAAATCCCGGGTTTGAGGCACAAGGTTGTTGTAGATTCCCAACCCAGATAGAATACAACATGCCTGATCTTGAATTAGGTTGGGAAGTTCCAATTGCAGGAGAACACGATTTTGAGCCAGCCCTAGATCCTGGGTCACCAAACATAGAATCCTGAGACTCCTGCAATAATGAGATTAGGATTGAACCTCGCGAGGGTGTAAATCCCGCCCCTCATTCTGATAAGGTGACCCACGAAGGTAATTCTGACCTAGATTCTAGTGATTCAACCCACATCCTCAGCCTAGAATCTGGATCTGAAACTTATTGGGAAGATTATGAGGCCCCGTATGACGAAGATCAAAGTTTCAACGAAGAGTATGATTCCGGGCCTTTATTTGATGAATATCCCTCTCCAACATCCTCAGAGATACAGATCAATTTTTTGGAAGTCATGCCAATCTACGATATAGAAATCGAGGAGTTGGAAGAGTGGGGTTTTGATTGGGTCTTTCCTACCAGCCTTGAACTTGAGCCTAGACCAAATAAGGGCACCTCTTTAAGACCCACGTCAAGTTGCTGAGTCTACATCATATGATTCATTCTGTGGTGGAACCCCTGATCTCGAATCTCATTTAGAACTTGATTTACGCACTATCTCCGATGATTTCGGAGCAACTCTGTTTCTTGACTTCGACAAGCCAATCTACGACCTTAGCTCACATGATTCATTCTCCGACTCTGACTCTGAGGTCCCTGATCCCGAGATCAATGATTTGAATTCAAGTTCCAATGAAATGGAATCATTTCTTTTCGATCCTCAGGAATCAAAACTAGAAAATGCTGAGAGTGACTGCAACCCATAGTTCGAATCTTTTCTTGACTCAGATTTCCCGCATCCTATAAACACTCTTTAGGCATTTAGTTTTGAATTTGAGAGCTGCTATGAGGACTCTCTAAATGAAACCACCTGTAACTCCTTTCTAGAAGAGCCCTCATACACAATTCTTATTAAAGCCACCTCTTCCAAATATACAGAACCTATCCAAACCCATTTTCAACCCTGACCCGCAACCGAACTCAATTTCTATTCTAATTCCCCTCTTACTGAGCCGATTGCAGATGATTTGACTCCACATCTATACTGGGTTTCAGACATTGATCAGACTGAAGACCATGCTCCATCATTCTCTGATCACCCCTGTAGGGTTTCCACATCATCCACTGATTATTTTACGGATCCCTACTCTGACCAAGCTGATTCGACTAAGCCAAACCCCGAATTCACATTTCCACATCATTCCGAGCTCCATAGTATATGGTGGCTTCCACATCTCTTCATCTACATTTATCAACCCACTATATTGATTGGGTTTAGGCTGCATCATCAGCCTATTGATCTAAACAAGCACCTGGTTGGACTAACCAGGCTCTTGATCAAGGTGCTTGTTCTACAAAACTCTGCTGATTTGACCACTCCCTCTCCATACCATTTCCCGCTCGACTGAAGGCGTTGAATTTAGCGCTTAACAGGAGAAAACCCATCATTCCAAAAACCTGAGATCCATCTGATTATCCATCTGTACTTCACATCTATTGTACCCTGAGTTCGGATTTCTTAGAACAGTCACCTCTGGTACACGTGCCCAAAGCTTGAAATCATCCACAACAGTCATTCCTGACCCATTTTCCCACCCAATAAATCCTATTCTAAGTCCCTGAACCCAACACTATTTCACACCCTCTGTTTACAATGAGGACATTGGAAAACTTAGCCATGGGGGGGTGGTAAAGTGCAAACATACAAAAATCAAGAAAATTCAGAAGGGTTCTCACAAAAAAATCATATATGCCAAAAATACCAAAAAATTAGAAAATTATGAAAAAGAATAAAAAAACTAAGGGGAGAGAAAATTTTTGAGGCCATACAAATCATGAGGAGAAAATGAGGAGGAAAAGAGCAAAATGTCAAAAAAGGAGCACAAAATGAAAAAGAAAAAAAGTGATAGTCATTAGTAAGAAATTAAGGGATTAATCGAAGTTCTAGACCACATCAAGGAAAAGAAAAATGAAGGAAAAAAGTGCTAATGAGACACAAAAGAGATTAGTAGGAACGGTGATCTTAGGCCTCTTGGGCTAGACTTTTAGGCTTAAAAATTCAAGTATCCACTAAGATCTGGATAGTCCTTAAGAAGTTGGGGAAAATGCGAAGCTTAAGTATTAGGTCTAAGGCTTAGGGAGTATTCAGCCTCGTTAACTGACCTTTGGTTTGTGGGGCTAGGTAACCTAAGCACCCCAATCCACAGACACGTCTGGTTCAGTGCGCATAACTATCAAAATCACGTAAAAGCGTTTAAATGCTTTGAAAAATGTTGCCTAGATTAGGAGCGGTTGATCAACATAAGTTGATTTGGATGAGTTCTCGGTGCAGAGAGGTGGGAAATCCCCCTCGAAGATGCGTAACAACATATCATCTCCTTGGTGCTTGTCTCCTAGGATATTTACATATCCTACTAGGGGCCCGTAAGCATCATGTTGGTTCAGATGCCATGGGTGGCATTATCATGAAATGTCGATTGCCAGGGCTTGAATTTAGCTACAGAACACCATGGGCGGGATTATCTCAAAATCTCGAAAGCCAGGGTTCAGGGGGTTGCCATGGGCGGTGTTATCACGAAGCATCGATTACCAAGGACCTTTGAGGATTGATGATGGGGATGAGGAATCCGATACAGACCGTGTTGAGAAGCCAATCTGAAGCTAGGAATAAAAAGAAAAGAGAGAGAAAACTCTCCAAACAAATAAATCCCCTGTCCCTCTCTTACAAAAAATGCACTGCAAACTGAACTGAGACTAAAATATGTCTCAAGCACGAGTGCTTTAACTGCGGAGTCCAATGAACCTTAAGATAGTTCCTATGGGCCTTAAAAACCTTCGTGGAGGATCGAGGCTAGAGTTGGTCAGGTCCGAATCTTAGTTGGTACTTGAGTACCTCTAGGCCTACTGTCGACATTCTAACCTAATCAAAAAGAAAAAGGAAAAGCACTCATCATAATCTCTGAACATCAAGGAATTCATGGTCTAGAATAGAAGTTAAAACCTTAAAATTTTGCTAAGGGACTAGCAAAAGCTAAGCATGGGGGTATGATGGGAATACCATCATGAGCCTTAACTAGCTCACTTTGACCTAAAAAAAAGAACAAAAGCTCCTACATAACCAACTGGAGGTCCTTACTCAAGGAAAAAACCCTTCTGAAAGAAAAGTAAGAAATAAGGAGTAAAACTGCAATTTTAGCATTGCAGTACAAAAATGGGATTTCTCAAAGGATAAACATAGATCAAATGGTTTTAACAAGATAAAAAGTGGGTTGGTTCAAATAGAAAAGTGTCCATGTGAAATCTGGGAATTAAATGACTTCTAGTAACCCTAAAACAAACCCACTTAATTTACAAGGTTCTGGTCAGGATAAAATTCACCTAAATGCTTTAAAAATCATGTGAAAATATCCTCTAGGGTTTAGAACCTTCAATTTGGCCTTTAGAACCTATTTTAACCTAAATAGGGGTCTCAGTCAAATGTTTGCCCTAAATTGAGTTTTTATGTAAATTGCCCTGTCAAACGTGGTCAAATCTAAAATCCAACTTCACCATTGGATTCCTCAGGTCCAAATTAGGTTTATACCAAAATTTGGACCTAAGGGGAGTTCACCTTGACCTACTTTACAAATCAGCCCAGCCAATTACATTTATACCCCTAACTTTTGAAAACTCTTGCAGACACCCCCTATCTTCCTCGTCATTCTTCGCAATTAGGTCCCTCCACCATTACAGCAGAGGGAATCCTACTTCGACGAGGATTCAAGGGAAACATCTCCTTGATTCCTTAGAGAATCCCTCTCAAATTTGAAAGGGAGATTCTCTGAGGAATTCCCGTTCATGTGAACCCAATCTTGAGCTCCAATTTCCACCCAATCTCTCATGCAAACACATGAGAGATTTGGGTATTTCTCGACCTTCCAAGTCCGACGAGGTTGCCGTGCTTGGAAGCTTGCCTTCCAAGCACATGGCCCTCTGCCAGAGGCTATTTAAAGGTCCCCAGATCCTCCTGTTCCTCTTCAGCTTGGTTTGGCTGGAGATAACCCCCAATTTCCTCTCTTCTCCTCTGGCCAAACTCCCAACGAGCTCTAGCAACCTCTACCTCCACCTTTCGTCGCTCTGCCACAATATCGGTGGTAGAGTTGCCTTTGCCTCTTTCATCCGCATCATGCCATACCTGTGCACGTGCCTACCTCCTCCTCGTTATTGCCATCCCCCTCCTACTGGGACCTTCATCTCCGGCGACGGTAGGTACGAGCCATCTGCCATCTCTTCCCCCTTCATCCTTAAATTAGGTCAGGTACTTTCCCTCTCTCTCCTCTTCCTGTTTCCCCCTCTTTATTTCCTAAAATACCCCGCGACGCTCACAGACCACCACCATCTTCTCCACCTTCGGCAGACCATCGGTGAGGTGCTTCCGTCATTCCACACACCCATCCACCTCGCCAGCCACCTCGAAAGCTCCTCCACATCCCACTGATCATCATCCCTCTTTCCATTGACCGCCACACACTCAACACACATCCCCCGAACACACCCATCTCCACAGCCACAGAACGACCTAGGCACTCACGCCCAGGTCGCCCTGCACCACGTCAACCACCAGGCCACCTTCGCTGTGTCACGGCAAAACTTTCTGTGTGATTTCACGAGCCCGTGAGGCCATTTTGTTTGTGGGTAGGTTCAGGCCTTGACTGCCATTGGAGAGATCTTGAAGAAGCCTGCAAGCTTCATTCCAGGCCCCAGGCACCAAGCTTCATGTTCCCAGACATAAGGGTTTCGGTAGCGAACAACTCCAGCCCAACAATTGGAAGGCAAGTCCTCGCATCTGCTGCAATCGAATGTGAGACCTACTGTGAGCACGCGAGAGAAGAAAGGGGACATTTAGTCCCACCTCGAAAGTTTTCAAGCAGGCGGTGTGATATAAGTTGAAAAAGTGCCAGGGGCTTATCGCCTCCTGACACGGGGTGAGGTCCCACTCATCCCATAAGCCTCGTTTGCGACCCACACCTTCGTGGACCTAGTTCTTGACCCAACTACCCGTGCACTCCTTGCCCACCACCCACGCCGATGGGCCTGGTCCCGGGCATGCTAACCCGACTCGATAACTCGAGAAGGCTCTAGGAGAGCGAGCCAAAGAGAGAAAAGGGAGGAGAATTCACGGGGGAGGGTAGGGGTAGGTTTTGCTCTTGCAAGAAAAGAAGAAAGAAGGAGGAAGCCGAAGGTGAAGCTAAGGAAGAGAGGGTGGCAGCCACAGCAGCTAAGGAAGGAGAAGGCACTGCATGGTTGAAGAAAGAGGAAACTGATGAAGAAGTTGAGGGCTGAAGACAGAAGAGGACAAGAGTTGCAGAGAAGCTAAGGAAAGAAAAAGAAGAAAGTGGCTGAGGCTCGCAAGGCCAAAGCCAGAGAAGAAGAAAGAGAAGAAAGAAGGAAGAGAAAGCCAAGGCATGAAGGAATAGAAGAAGAAAAGAAGCCAAAGAAGAGAAAGAAGAAAGACGAACAGAGAAGAAAGAAGAGAAAGAGAGGAATGAGCCTAAGAAAGATGCAGAAGGAAAAATCACACTGTAGCACATCACTTTTAAGACGTCTGATTTTATAATCTGACGTCCAATTCTTCCCAAGTTCTCCTTTATATGTTTTCTAGCTACATTTTATTATCCATATACTCATGCTTTACATTATGAATTATATTTTGAGTAGTTTTATATGTTCAAATTGCATCTATTATTGAGATTAGTATGTGAATTCCATTTTCTCCCTGTGTTTGACCTCGGACTTAAACTTCGAGAAATAAAATTTATTTGTTTTCAAAGCGATTTCAACTATACTATGATGCATTATTTTAAAACCCAATTTTGCTTTCGACAAACACCAAATCAAAGCAAAACCCCCCCTCCCTGCTCTCTCTCTCTCTCTTTCCTTCCTCTCCTCTCTCAAGCAACCGGTCAGGCAATCGGGTACTCGGGTTTAAGCAGTATCAAATCTAGGGCTATCGGCGTGGGTAGTAACCGAGGAGTGAAGGCTTAGGCAGGTATGGGTGAGTGGGTAAGGGGACTCAACCCCCGTGTTACTAGGCAAGAATCCTAAAGCACAAAAATAACTTAAGCGCTCTCAAGCGCTCTTCCATGCCCGATGTGGCACTAATGTGCCTGCTCCTCTTCATGTGCGTGCTGCTGCTGGAGGACGATCCAATTGAAGGTGCTTGCTGCTGCTAGGAAGCCAATTTGAGACGCGGATGATGTCGTGATGTGAAACCACATTTCGTGATGCTGGAGGTAGATGGCTTGGCTGCCAGAGTACTGTGAATGAAAGCGGAGATGGAGGCGATGGTGGAGCACGATGGCGAGAACCTAAAATCATGAATAAGGCCTCACAACCATAATAGAATGCCTCAGGTTGATCGCCGAACGACAACGAAGGTGGTGGTGGTGGTCTTGTGCCTTGTGAGTGCATGTGGTGGTGTGTCAAAGTTAGTGGAGAGTGAAGGTGGGTGAGTTTAGTGGGTAATTTGGGTGGGTGAAAGTCCGAAATAAGAGAGGGCTTTTGGTCATAGTGGTGTGGTGGAGGTTGTGAACTTGGTGGCAAGTTGTTTGGTGGGTTGTGGAGGTGGGGTGGACTCGCCAGAGGTGCAATCGGAGATGGAGACGAAGGTGGCGTGCAGTGGCAGCGAGGGTTGAAATTAAGATTAAAAGGGATAAATAGGTAGTGGGGGAGGAGATAAACCTAATTAACCTAATCTAAATGGATGAAAGGGGAGGAATTCCTCGTTGGTGGTAAGCCAGACTTGGAGGAGATGAAGTCTCTGGTGGTGAAGAAGCGGCGAGGAAGACGAGGAAGGTGGCATTCGCCGGTATTACGAGACGTGGAAGAATGTGGGGAAGAAGAATCACCTGCTATTGTCTGTGAGGGTGGATGAACAAGGTGGTCGGAGGGCTCGCCGGAGCTCATGGAGCTCTTAGTTAGGGAGAAGGGAAGATGGTGGGAAATGGGCCAAAAATGAGCTAAGGAGGTGAGGAATGCCATGGGCGTGCTTTTATAAGCATTTGGACAAGTCTCTAAGCTTGGAAACAAGATTGAAGAGCTTGGATTTCAAGGTATTAGGTTTAGGATTTTCAACAGTTCTCATGAGCTCTTGGATGGATTTGGAAGGCCAAGAATGAGCTTAGATGGAAGGGGATCTCGTCAGGAGTCCTTCAATTTTTTGGAGAGATTCGTTGTTGAACTTTTGAATTGCTACGCTAACGTGTTTGGTTTTAAAACCTTGTCATTGTAGCTTGAAAGCGAAAAATTCGTGTTCAACAAATAAAATTTATACCGAAATTTGAATTCCGGGTCAAACATAGGAAGGCTACGTCGATCTATATTCGCAATTATATTTTTTTTAGAACTTTTGAAAAGCGAGGCGATATAATTACAATGAAGCTATCAGACTAAAAGGAAGAGAGAGAGAGAGAGAAAGAGAGAGAGAGAGAGAGAGAAAGAGAAAGAGAACATGTATTCAATATTTCAAAATGTTTATACAATCAAACCAAATAAAAATTACACTAGAAAGCGGGAAATCAATTACACTAGAAAGCAGGAAAATTCTACACTAGAAAAGCTGTAAAGAAGAATGGGAGAGAGAAGTTATCCTCCTTAACGATCGCTTCGAGGACGAGCCAGAAGGGACAATGCCTGGACGAAGGAGGAAGAAGCAGGACGAAGGAGGACGAAGCAAAAGAATGGGAACGGAACAGCACGCCATCGTCGTCGCGGGATCCACTTCCGAAGGGGGATGAAAATTTGGACTTTATCTCGCGAGGAGCATCCCAGGTGTGGGACAAGCTTCTCTTGAGCTTTGGAGAAATAGAGAAGAGAAGGAAGGGATGTGAATTTCGTGTGGAGGGGGTCTCCTTTTATAGTTGCAAGGAGTGGGGGCAAATTGGTCCTTACATCTTTAAAACATTAAATGAGGGGTCTTTAGTGATGAATAAAACCGTCGCTAAAGCCTTAACGTGGGCGTAGTGGCTGCTGCCCATGCGCGCCCGCTCAGCTACTCTCTCTCTCAACGCATCCGCACATTCAACAAATCTCAGCTGTCTGATCACAAGATTGGACGGCTGTGATTACGCCTTCCTCGCTCGCTGCGCACCCGCCCCAACACGTGCGATGGCGCGTCCTCGCCTCGCATGAAATAGCGCGTGGCCTCTATTGGATGATCTGAGCTGCCCGATCACGATCCAAAGCATGCCCGCACCCGCTCGCCCACGCCCTTCGCCCCTTCGCTGCGGCTTGAACCGGTGTCCGCTGCTCGCGATAGTGCCTTCGCCCACTGCGCTGCGGAGCGCGGATTGTCGCGCGGGCGATTTGTGGTGCAGCCGTTCACAACCGTTGGATCAAGATCCAACGACGGAGAGGGGGCAGCTGCGGAGGCTTCAATGGTTGCATGCGGGCATTTGGGCGGCTGAGATGGCACCACGTGGTGCCATCTTGGCCGTCCATCTTCTAGATGTTGTAGATGGTGCCACGGATGTCGGATTGACTCGATTTTTGCATCGTTGGCTGCGATCGTCGATCCGAATTCATCCGTGTGATCGGATTTGTTATTTTAAGTGCGGATTTACACCATCCTGACCCTTGATCTTCTAGGGTTCCCCGATCACTATCTGATGCTACGAATGCCTGATTAGGGCGATCTTGGAGTCATTGAACTCCAATTGTTGCCCTGATCACATCCGTACGGTTGGATCTTCTATCCGAGGCCCCGATAAAAAGTTTGCCCTATCCAAGCACATAAAAGGAGACAATTAACCTCCATTTTATTCAAACTACTCTAAATGCAAGATGACGCATGTTATGCAATATTTATAGCATGCAATGCAATCCTATGCTTAAGAACATGCATAAATAGACATCTTAAGTAGTGTAAATGTGTTTACATCATTCGTCAAGGAATCAAAGAGAAATCTCTGATTGAATGTCACTAGAGTAGGAGTTCCTCTGCGATAATGGTGGAGGGATCTGACTGAAAAGGATGACGAGAAAGATAGGGGCATTTTGTAATTATTTCAAAAGTTAGGGACATAAGTGTGAGAGAATAGAGTCATACTGGACTAGAATGCAAACTAGGTCAAGACAATCTCTGATTTGGCCCAAATTTTGGTACAAACCTAATTTGGATTTAAGGAATCTGATGGTGAAGTTAAATTTAGGTTTTGACTAGGTTTTTCTAGGTAATTTACGTAGAAACCTAAATTACGGTAACTTCCTATCTGAGACTCTATTTTAGGTCAAAATAGGTTCCAATGGTCAAATCAAAGGTACCAAACCTTGTAGAATATTTTTTTATAATTTTTAGAAGGTTTAAGTGAATTTTATCCTAACCAAAACCTCAGTTAATTAAGCGGATCTGAAATTTAGGTTTCAGATGTCCATTAATTCTTGAAATGCACAAAAACCCGTTTCTTTCTACATGAACCCACTTATTACACATTAATGACCATTTGACATTTAATTAACCCTTGGAAAATCTCGTGATTGTTTTGCATTTATGATCTTCTTTTAAAACTGCAGATTTAACCCTGATTTAATGTTTATCTTTCATAAAGGATATGCAGTAAATTACGATCTTCTGGCGGTTATGTAGGAGCATTTGCCTGTTGATCTTGACTAATTAAGGCTAGTTATGGCTGATGATGACGTTATCATCATACCCTCATGACTAACTTTTGCTAGTCCCTTAGCAAAATCTTATGAAAATAACTAGAGTTCTAGACCATGCATTGATATTCAGAGTCCTGATTCTTTCTTCTCTTTTAGAAATTAGGTCAGAATGCTAATAGTAGGCCTAGAGGTACTCAAGGATTAATCAAGATCCAGACCTGACCAGCTTTAGCCTCAATCTACCATGAAGGTTTCTACGGCCCGCAAAAACTATCCAAGGTTCGTTGAGCCCAGTGGTTAAAGCACCTGTGCTTTTAGCATGGTTAGTCCAGGTTCAGTTTGCAATGAGTTTTTGTAAGAGAGAGGGATAAAAGAATTTCTTTGCATTTTTTGAGAGCTTTCTCTCTCTTTTTCTCAATTATTTTTCTAGCTTCGGATTGGCCCTAAACATGGTCTATATCATATTCCTAGTCCCCATCATCAATCCTCGAAGGGTCCTTGACTTTCGATGCTTCGAGATAGCATCGCCCATGGCAACCCCCAGAACATTGGCTTTCGACACTTCGGAATAGTATTGCCCATGGCATTCTGTAGCTAAATTCAGGCCCTGACAATCAACATTTTGGTATAATCCCGCCCATGGTACTTGAACCAACACAAGGTGCTTACATGCCCCCGGTAGGATATTTAGATATCCTAGGAGACAAGCACCGAGGAGATGATATGTTATTACGCATCCTCGAAGGGGATTTCCCACCTCTCTACGTCAGGAACACATCCAAATCAACTTGTGTTTTAAAGTCGCTCATAATCTAGGTAGATTTCTCAAAACAGAATAAACGCTTTGCGTAATTTTTATTGTTAAGCGCACTGAACCAGACTGGTGTGTGGATTAGGGTGCTTAGGTTACTGAGTCTCGCAAACCAAAGGTTAGGTAACGAGATCGAATAATCCCTAAGCCTTAGACCTAATACATAAGCTTCGCATTTTCCTCAACCTCTTGACTATCTGGATCTTAACGGATACGTGAATTTTTAAGCCTAAAAACAAGCCCAAGAGGACTAAGATTAGCACTCATACTAATATTCGCATCTCTTTAGCACTTTTTGACTTTATTTTCTTCTTTCTTTTGATTTGGTCTAGAACTTTAAGTGGATCCCATAATCATTTACCAAGACTAACACCTTTGTTTCAAATTTGTTGCTTCTTTTTTTTACATTTAAAATCACCTCCTCTTTTCTTCCTCAAGAATGATATGCAATTAATCTCTCAAAATTTCTTTCCCTTTCTCCATTTTTTTATTTTTTCAAAATTTTTTATTTTTTTGGTTTTTTGGAATATGTATATATTCTCTTATGAGAACCCCTCAGAAACTTGAGTTTTTGTGTGTTTGCACTTTAACACCCCCCCATTCCTAAGTTTTGCAATGTCCTCATTGTAAATCAGAGGGTATGAAGTGAGCTTGGTTCAAAGGTTAGAACAGGATTAATGAGTGGGAATGGGTTGGGATGACTATTGCGAACGATTTTAAGCTCTGGTATGTGTACCAGAGGTGGGATCGGTTGTTCTAACTCTAAACTCAAAGTGCAGCAGACGCGTAGCTCAAAAGGATGATAAAAAGGGTCATAGGTTTTTGGAATGATGAGTTACCTCCTGTTAAGCACTAAATTTAATGCCTTCAACCGAGCAGAAGGTGGTCATGGAGGAGTGGTCAAATCAGATGAGTTTGTAAAACAAGCACCTTGATCAAAAACTTGGTTTGTCCAACTAGGTGCTTGTTTAAATCAACAGGTTGATGATGTAGCCCAAACTGAATCAATCTAGTGGGTTGACGGATGTGAATCAGTAGATGTGGAGCCCACCAGATACTTTGAAGCTCAAATAGATGTGGAAATGAAAATCTAGGGTTTGGCTGAGTCGAATCAACCCTGTCAGAGTAGGGGTCATCAAAAGAAAATGGATTTGAAAAGGATATAGGAACCCTATTAGTAGGATCAAAGAAGGATGGGACATGATTATTGATTTTATCAGAGTCCAAAACCCGATCAACAGATGGAGGAGAATCATATGCAATTGGATCAAAGAGAGGTGAATTAGAGTAGAAGTTGATTCCGGTGGCAGGTCAGGGTTGAGAACAGGTTTTGGAGGGCTTTGTATGTGGAGTGGAAGATAAGGCTTCTATGAGAACTGTGTATGTTGAGGCCTCCTCTAGAAAGGATTCAAAAGTAGGTTCATCTAGAGAGTCCTCATAATACCCAACAAAATCAAATGTGAATGCCTAGAGAGTGCTTATAGGATCATGAAAATCTGAGACAAGAAAAGATTCGAACTCTGGATTGCAGACACTCTCAGCACTTGTTTCTGATTCCTAAAGATAAAAAAGGACGTATTTCATCTTGGTGGAACCTGATTTTGAATCAATGATCTCGGGATCATGGACCTCAGAGTTAGAGTCGAAGAATGAGTTATGGATGTTGAGGTCGTAAATTGGTTCATAGATGTCAAGAAACAAAGGTTCTCTGAAATCAGAGTAGGATTCGAAGTCATTGGAGAATTTGCGAAGGTCATGTTCTGAACCTAATTCCAGATCGGAAGTTCCACCACAGAGAGAATCACAATGCGAAGAATTATCAACCTGACTTGGATCTAACCTAATTTCAAATTCTGAGCTCAAAGAGGTGTCCTTATTAGGTATGGTCTCAGGTTCTTGGTTCCTTGGATAGACCCAATCGAGTCCCAGCTCTTCCAACCCCTCAGTTTCTGTATCATAGATTGGTGTGACTTTCGAAAAATCAGTTATTGTCTCTAAGGAGGTTGGAGAGGTGTATTCATCAAAAACAAGCCCAGAATCGTAATTCAAATTCAAAATCTCACTCTCCTCACTTTGGGCCTCATGATTATCCTAAATAGGCTCGAATCCAGATTCTAGGTTACAGGTAGGCATTGGGTCACTAGTATGTAGGCTAGGCTCTATAGGGATGTTAGAATTGCTCTCAAGAGTCACCTTATCAGAATAAGGGGCGGAATTTACATCCTCGAGAGGTTCTTTTTTGATTTCATCATCATAGGTGTCTGGGAAATCTAGGCTTGATGGACCAGCTTCCTGGTTTCCTAGGGCTGGCTCGAAATCGTGATCACCTGCAATTGGATCCTCCCAACCCATCTCAAGATTAGGCATATTAATTTGTATGTAATTTGAATCAAATTCCATTTGGGTTGGGGGTCCACAACAACCTCGATTCTCGACCCTGAGGTTCGAGAAATTATGGTGATCAATAGAATTACTCCAAGATGTCTCATTATAAGGGGTGTACGGGCATTTCTGATTGATAACATGTTTCATCATCTGTATCATCTTATCTCTTCTTTCAAGGTCATCTTGGTGTATTTTCCAGAGTGATGGATCTATTCTATACAGGATATACTCACCATTATGCAATCTCTCAATTTCCCAGTATTCCATCCCAGGTCGAATCACTTTCTATCTGTGTCAAAATCAACTGAGCCCATTTTGCAATAAAAGTTGTTGTGTTTGACACATTAACCTGAATATCCCTAAATGGATTTGAGGGTCTATAATACTCTTCATGATGTCTGTAAGCATCCTCAATCATCTTATCTTTGAGAGTCATTTGGGACACAAGTTTCCTAATCACTTTTCCTAACATGTCAGGTTGCATTTTCGAATTAGGTGGTAGAATCAAGATTTAGAATCAAATTCAGGATCAGATTGGAACTGATTAGATCTGAAAGAAATTCCCAAGAAGATCTAATGAGCCCCCTTAGGTTAAAAACCTAAGGAACTTCCTGTGTGTGTGCTCTAGAGAAAAGATGAGGGACTAGATATGAATTGGACCCAGTCAAGGAACCCAAAGATGTTTAGATGACTAAAGTTGTTTTGAGGCGATGATACCTCTGAATCAGAAATCCGCACAGCCGAGAATTACTTGGGTAGCCAGGAAGGGAGAGCCCTACAAAGACCCCTACACGGTAGAGCGTCCCCACGGGTTACAGGGTTTCCCCCACCTGACCTTCCTTGTCACTGCGGTTCCAAGTAGACCAGAATGTATGAACTTAAGACCTTAAGTCTACCAATTTTAGCTTAATTAGTGCCTTGAATTTCAGTTGATTTAGAAGTTAATTTGACTTGTGACCTAATTTGGAGGTGGATTAGCCCACAATGTAGGTCAACTTCACCTGACCTGCCCTAAAAGATGGAGAATGAAATCTAGGTCAAGACCCTGAAATCACCCTGAATTGACTCTCAGGTTATTAGGTCCACAACTTTTAGGATTCAAGTGAGATTTATAGCCTAATTTTAGGGTTTAAGTGATTAGTTCTTTCCAAGCACAGGTTTAGGTAGCACATAGATGCGGGAGGGTAAATTTCCTTTTATGCAGGCAAAATGTGAGCTCACACTTCAAAACCCTAATGTAGAAATCCTAACTGGCTCTATTTCAAGTCCAATTAAATCTCAAGATGTACACCTTGGACTCAAACAAGAAGGTGAGTAGTCTAAGATGATCAGAATTAAGCGTAATCCCTAGTAGGTATAGGCAATTAAGGTAGGGAATCTCTAAACAGAATCGTCTCATGCTTCAATTAGATGTGAATTTTTCGTAAATCAAGAAACTTGCCTTTTTAATGATAATTAATATGAAAATGCGTAGTTTCAAAAAAAAAGTTACTATGAAAATAAGGCAAGTAGTTCCTAATTGATTTGTTTCCTTTTTTATCTTCTCAAGATTAGACAGTTGATTAAGGAAGAAAAGAGAATTTACCTACCGTAGAAGTGGTTGAATTGCGTGGAAGATCGCCTCGTGAGATACCTTGCAAAAATCACAGGAAACAAACAAGGCAAGTTAGTGCTCAGATATAATAAAATATAACAAAGAACAGTGATGAATTGC
Organism: Thalassia testudinum; assembly: GCA_037157565.1. Lineage (NCBI taxonomy): Eukaryota > Viridiplantae > Streptophyta > Magnoliopsida > Alismatales > Hydrocharitaceae > Thalassia > Thalassia testudinum. The sequence continues at coordinate 7,701,055 of JAZHRO010000058.1, read as the reverse complement.
GCGTTGCTCCCCAGAAATGGCAACAAAATGTTAACCAAGTTTTTTAGTGTTTCGTCATTGTAGCAAAATCTCCCAAATAGCTCAATCAACAAATACAATTTATAACTCGAAAACTAAAAGAAGTCTGAGGTCGAACAAAGAGAGCAAGTATTGCAATTTACATGCTAATCTTAAGCAAAATATATAAATGAGCACACATGATATTCAATGAATCAATATATTAATGAGAAGTAATTTTAGCTCATAGAATTGTAAAGCAAAAAGAAAGCAAAATAATGGTGATTTAAATCACCAATTATTTAGTATTATTAAGCACACACCTCACTTCATCAAATTACTCAAATAATGCTACAGTACTCTCACTCATAGTTCCTCGCCAGCTTAAGTTTCAATAATGCCATAGTGCACAATGTCAGAGAAATCAGATGTTGGCTCCTCAAGGAAAACGATTTAAATGTCGCCTGCTATAGTGCTCCTTCAAGAGCCTTCTTCCTTTCTCCTCTTCTTCTACATAGGCCTTCTCTTTTCCTTCCTTATTTCCTTCTTCAGCTTCTTCTCTTCTGAGTCCTTTCCTTCACAACACACAGGGAGCCAAGCCTTTTAGCGACTAAGTATCGCACAAGGGAACCAACTCAGAGCAAAAACCACCCTCCCCCACTCTCTCTCTCTTTCCTTCCTCTCCTTTCTTAGACAACCGATCAGCCAATCGGGTATTCGGGTGTAAGCAGTATCGGGTCCAGGGCTACCGACGTAGGTAGTAGCCTAGGAGTGAAGGCTTAGGTGGGTATGGGTGAGTGGGTAAGTGGACCCGACCCCCGTTTTACTGGACGAGAAGCCTAAAGCAAAAAACTAACTTAAGCACTCTCAAGCACTCTTCCACTCCCGATGTGGCACTAATGTGCTTGCTCCACTTCGTGTGCATGCAGCTGCTGGAGGTCGATCCAATTGAAGGTGCTTGCTGCTGTTGGGAAGCCAATTGGAGATGCGAATGATGTTGTGAAGTGAAATCACATCTTTTAATGCTGGAGGCAGATGGTTTGGCCACCGGAGGACAGCGAACAAAGGTGGAGATGGAGGTGGCGGTGGAGCACAACGGCGAGAACCTGAAATCATGAATAAGGCCTCACAGCCACAATCATGGTGGTGTGGCGGAGGTTGTGGACTTGGTGAAGAGTTGTTTGGTGGGTTGTGGAGGTGGGGCAGACTCACTAGAGGTGCAATCGGAGATGGAGACGAAGGTGGCGTGCGGTGGTGGCAAGGGTTGAAATTAAGATTAAAAGAGAAAAATAGGAACTGGGGGAGGAGATAAACCTAATTAACCTAATCTAAATGGATGAAAGGGGAGGAATTCCTTGCCGATGGTATGTCGGACTTGGAGGAGATGAAGTCCCTAGTGGTGAAGAAATGGCAAGGAAGACGAGGAAGGTGGCGTTCGCCGGTATTGCCAGATGCGGAAGAACGTAGGGAAGAAGAATCCACCTGCTATTGTCTGTGAGGGTGAACAAAGAAGGTAGTCAGATGTCTCGCCGGAGCTCATGGATCTTTCAGCTGGGGAGAAGGGAAGACGGTGGGAAACTAGCCAGAAATGAGCTAAGGAGGTAAGCACTACCATGGGCGTGGTTTTATAGGCATTTAGATGAGTCTCCAAGCTTGGAAATAAGCTTGAAGAGCTTAGATTTCACAGTTTTAGGTTTAGGATTTTCAATATTTCGCATGAGCTCTTGGATGGATTTGGAAGGCCATGAATGAGCTCAGATGGAAGGGGATCTTGTCAGGAGTCCTTCCATTTTTGGGAGAGATTCGTCAAGGAATCAGAGAGAAATCTCTGATTGAAAGTCTCCGGAGTAGGTGTTCCTCTGCAATAATGGTGGAGGGACCTGATTGCAAAGAATGATGAGAAATCTAGGGGGAATTCTGTAATTATTTTGAAAGTTAGGGCATAAGTGTAAAGAACAGAGTCAGACTAGACTGGAATGCAAACTAGGTCAAGACGATCTTTGATTAGAGAAAATTTTGCTACAAACGTAATTTGGACCCAAGGAATCTGATGGTGAAGCAGGATTTTGGTTTTAACCAAGTTTGACTGGGTAATTTACATAGAAACCCAAATTAGGGTAACTTATCTAAGACTCTATTTTAGGTCAAAATGGGTTCCAGTGGTCAAATCAAAGGTACCAAACCATATAGATTATTTTTATATGATTTTTAGAAAGTTTAGGTGAATTTTATCTTAACTAAAACCTTAGTTAATTAAGTGGGTCAGAAATTAAGGTTTCGGATGTCCATTAATTCTTGAAATGCACGAAAACTCATTTCTTTCTACATGAACCCACTTATTACACATTAATGACCATTTGACATTTAATTAACCCTTGGAAAATCTCGTGATTGTTTTGCATTTATGATCTTCTTTTAAAACTGCAGATTTAACCCTGATTTAATGTTTATCTTTCATTAAGGATATGCATTGAATTACGATCTTGTGGCAGTTATATAGGAGCATTTTTCTGTTGATCTTGTCTAATTAAAGCTAGTTATGGCTGATGATGACATTATCATCAGAGGGTTAGGTATGCTTAGCATGCTAATTGAAGGGGTGTGGTGATGGATGGCTGCCACCATACTTAATGCCAAAATGAGGGTGGTTAAGGAGGTGGTTAAGGCATGGGTGGTGCCACCCATGAAAAGGGTATGAGATGGTGGTAGTTACATCTATTTTTGGAATGCTGATGATGACATTATCATCAGAGGGTTAGGTATGCTTAGCACGCTAATTGAAGGGGTGTGGTGATGGATGGCTGCCACCATACTTAATGCCAAAATGAGGGTGGTTAAGGAGGTGGTTAAGGCATGGGTGGTGCCACCCATGAAAAGGGTATGAGATGGTGGTAGTTACATCTATTTTTGGTTCCAAAAATAGATGTAACTACCACCATCTCATAGCCTTTTCATGGGTGGCACCACCCATGCCTTAACCACCTCCTTAAATGAAGGTCGTGGAGGTGGTTAAGGCATGGGTTGGTGCCAATTTAAGTGGTAGGACTAGGAGCTAGGTAGTGGACATGTAGGAGGAGAGCTTAGGTAACTAGCTTATTGATACAACTTTTACGTGGTTTGTAAAATTAGGTTTTTATAAGTCGTTGCAATGCGTAAAACCATTTCTCTTTTGAATTTATAAACCTAGATAGGGAAATATCTAGGGTCATCCAAAGAGGCAATATGTCTGCAAAATCGAGTCTCTTGCTTGGAAATAGAAATCAACTTTCTTTTTGATATTTTTGAATATGTAATTTTTATGGTTTTAAAATAATGGGCACTCGCAAAGTTGATGGTGAAAAGCAATCTACACCTAATTCACTAAATTATCACTAAGGTGACAAGTATGGCCTCTCCCTCAGCTAACTCTAGGCATGTGAAGGCCTAGAGTAATTTGGAAGAGGAAGTGAAAAAGTGCTAGAACAAAGATAAAACAATTGTGACAAAAGCTAATTAAGAGAAAGGCAACTTTGATTAATGCAAAGTGTTTTACAAAAAAAACTAGTAGAGGAATGCTTCTACTACTAGCAACAAAAATACAGAAAAAAGCAAAACACTAATCCTTTGAATGTTGGTGAAGAGAGGCTCTTGCTCCAACTACAACTGCTCCTATAGTTGAAAAGAACTTCTCCTTGAATGGCTCCTCCTGGCAAGCCCTAGAGGGGGCCTACTGGTTGAACTCGAATAGGTTGTGTTAAAATGGTAAAACTATCGTTGAAGTGAGTATAGTGGTTAACCTAAATCGAGTTTAACCATCTTTCACAAAATTTTTTTTAACCTGGCCTACTTAATTTTATCTTAGTCACTATTAGGCCCAGGGTTGATCTTAGGGAGGCGGGGATTAAAGGTGAAGAAGTTTTTACACCTTTCCTAAAACGTATCTCTTCCGTGCATTTATTATGTTTTTAGTTTTTTTCTATTTAAAATTTTTTTGTTGATAATATTGTCCTTGAGGCACACCCTCAAAATCAGGTCCTTGGCTTTGAGCCAACTTAGGGTTTCCAAAAGAACTGGCCCTGCTATTTGCAAGACCGAGTACCCGCAAGACAAGGATTATCTTTTCTTTTTTTACTCTTTTTTTTTTATCTTTTTAATGGCAAGAAACAAAAGAGAAATAAAAAACAAGGTAGGTTGCTTGTAGAAAAAGGAATACTTAGCTTAATATAATAAATACAATATTTATATATATAGATATGTATATATTATATATATAGGGGTGGGGGTGGAAGTGGAAATGGCATGTAGCACAGTATCGAGTTAGTCCACGTCTAGTAAGCGCAACCAACAAGACGAAGTGTCGCGTAGAGTGTGGGATGGATGTGTGGGAGTGTGTGTGGAGGCGCTTGCTTTACGCGGGTATCGGGGACTATCAGCAACTGGTGCAGATATTCCCGCGATAGAATGCGTGGTGGAGTGACTAGTGCAAGGACGTATGGATACAGGTAGGTGATGTGTATGTAAAGATATATATATATATATATGTATATATATAGATAGGGTTATAACTATATAGGTATATATGTAGTTATGTATATATATATATATTTATTTATTTATAAATAGATATATATATTTATAACTATATAGATATATATATGTATATATGTATATATATATATGTAGATATATATTTATGTATAAATGTGACTGGATATATAAATATATATGTGTGTAGACGTGAGTTTATAAGGGTGTGTGTGTGTGTACAAGTATGTGTGAGAGAGTAAATGTGAGTGTGTACAAGTGAGTGTGTGTTTGCGTGTACTGGCGGGTGACTGTGAGAGAGAGGGAGGAGTTTAAGTCGTCTAGAGGAAGCATCCGCCGTCTGATCGTGTAGGAGCGCACGCAGGCGCACAAGCGCTTCACGCGGGCGCTGGAGAGAACACGCGTGCTGACTTCGTGTGCAGGCGGGGGAGTGTGAGAGAGGGGGCAACGCAGCGCACTGCATAGTGCAGCACACAGCGCTGCGGGCCAGAGTGGGCGCTGGTGCAAACGCGGGCGTAGGTGAAGACGCGGGCGACCTGCTAGAGCAGTTTGCGGGCGAAGAGAGAGAGTGTTGTGCCACCAGCTAAGTGAGAAACAAGCTGGTGGCCTGCTACAGTGTCGCGCTGAGAGGTGTGAACAGTAGCTACAGTGCCACGCAGGAGCGGGCGACCGGTAGCGCCAGTTCTGTGTGCGCGGGCACGCTAGGAAGTGCCTGCGTGCGCGGGGAGAGCTCGCAAAGGTCTGCTGGCATGCGCACGGTGGCCTACACTGCTTTAGGCGACTGCTGCTGCTGCTGGAGCTTCCGAGCTTGAAGCTCTGATAATGGCAGCGAGGGTGTTTAGCAGTGAAAACAGAGGGTGAAACCACCACGCCCACCTGCTCTCGAAGGAGCTGGGCGGTGGTGGAACTCACAGTGGTGGTCATGGGACCACTATGAGCTTGCTCATGCCCGCAGTGTGTCTCTTCAGTGAGAAGAGATACTGCGTATGGAGGGGAAGAGGGGAGGAGATTCGCCTGGAGGAAAGTGTCTGCGGGTGGTTCTCTGTTCAGGCCCCCCTTGCAAGGAAGAGGATAAGGCTTTTTAAAGACGAAGGAGCCTGCCATAGCCATGCTGCAGGTGTTGCATGTCCAGCCATGATACCGGGTAGAGGAATGGCACGAAGAGGTGCATGCCCCATGCCCTGCAGCCGCACGGAGAAGAATTCAAAGTCAAAAATAAAAAAAATGAAAATGGCGAATTTGCAATGCAGCCCTTGATGAAGATGTTAATTAGATGGCCAATTATTTGCATCCTCCTCCCCTCTCAATAAATGCATGCATGTGTTAATTTACAAATGCCACTATTGATACATAAGATGCAATGGTAGTGCTGGGAAATATCATAACATGGCATATTTATTGGTGTATTTTTGCTGTGCAATCATACCCACATGCCTATCTTTTGCTAGTCCCTAGCAAAACATTTTTTTTATTTTGTATTTAGAGATAATCTTAAGCTGAAGCTTGAAGTGACTTGGGTGTGTTTATTTGTTGGATATTGTGAGAACCAATTACAGAGAAGACTACCACTACTTTAAGTCTTATATGAAATAGACCATCTCTCGACTAACCTGGACTCTTGGTATTTAAACCTTAAGTACGATTTTCAAGACTCAGAAGGTTTTCACTGTACTCGAGAGCTCAAGAGATTATGGTTTGTGCATAGTGAAGGATCAAGACAGACCTGATGAACATTAAGACTCAAGCCCAGGGTTTCACGAATCTTTAAGTGTAGGTTGGTCCCAGTTTCCGCTCGTGTCTTCGGATTGACCCTTAAAAAGATGACGGAAAACTCAACTCCCATTTTATTACATTTGTGGCTTAAAGAATATATGGTAGAAATAGGGTATTTGTAACTTGCCCTGAAAAACTTTTTAGGGAGAAGAATTTACAGACATTTACGAGATATACTGACTTATTTGCACAGATTTTTTTTTTTTTGAAACAAGTGTCAGTATATCTCTTACAACTTTATTTGGAGGAGCACACTTTTTTTGTGGGAGAGTTTCTTTTTGGTGGAAAGAGTTTCTCCTAAACACAAGACTAAAGCCTGGGATAAAAAGTCTACCTACACGCACAGGTAAGGACTCCACCTTCCCTAATGAACACTAGGGTTGGATCTTATGTTCACCTGGTCTTTCTTGATATGTGTAGTGTGAACCAAGATTACTTAGGCTCTCGAGTAGAAGTAAACCAACGGATCCTGTACCGGTGTCTCAGGTACAAGAATACGTCCTTAGTTAGGAGGGATTCCGATCTATCTTATCAGTGCTCAAGTGAATTAAGTCGAGCCTGAGCGAATCAAGCTTCTGTGGCCTGGAAAGTCTTCAAAACAGTGGTTGAATATCCATAAACACATTGTATTTTTGTTTCAGCCTTCAGATCATTACTAAACACCATTTTTTTCTTTTTGCTATGTACATATTGATAGATGGATGGAAGTTGCATGATACCATATAATACCCAGATCCTATAGATGCCTATCCACCCCCCCATGCCAAACGATGCTATGTCCTCAAATGCATGCAAGGTAGAGGAAGGTCCAAAGATTGGGGAACGAGAGCTGAGGTGCAAGGTATATAGTAGGGTGGGTGGATGGAGGGTGGTGAAGTGAAAAGGTGCGAAGTGAAGTGTACGTGACAGTGGAGTGTTGCTGGGGTGCCTCCCAACGAGCGCTGAATTTAACGTCCCCAGCTGGATTCAGAATGAGTCACGAAATTAGTTACCCTCCAGTAGGGCAACAGTTTCTCCAATGGGGGCAGGTTCATGAGTAAGATAAGGTTTTAAATGCTGCCCATTGACCGTAAATTTATGCCTAGATTTGGGATCTTCAATTTCAACGGCCCCATTGGGAAATGGTCTCGAGACCAGGAAGGGACCAGTCCATTTGGACTTCAATTTCCCTGGAAAGAATTCGAGCTGGGCATTGTAAAGCTAAACTTGCTGAGATGGCTCAAATTCCTTCCACCAAATTCGGCTGTCGTGAAAAGCCTTAGTGCATTGCTTGATAGTTAAGGCAGACTAATAGGCTTCACGACAGAGCTCTTTCAGCTGTTGGAGTTGGCATTTCCTTTCTCGACCACAAAGGTCTGGGGCAAGGTTACATTGGCGAACCGCCCAATAAGCGCAGTGCTCCAACTCCGCGGGCAAATGACAAGGCTTCCCGTAAACGATTCTATAAGGAGACATACCTAGGGGAGCATTGAAGGCGGTCCGGTACGCCCAAAGTGCATCAATCAGCTTGTCGGACCAATCCTTACGGTCAGGTCGAACCATTTTCTGGAGAATTTGCTTGATTTGTCGGTTCGACACCTCAGCCTGGCCGTTCGTCTGAGGATGATATGGAGATGCGATATGATGGTGGACTCCATATTTCCTCAGAAGTGATCGAAAAGAAGCATGGGTAAAATGACTTCCTCCATCCGAGATAATGGCTCGAGGGATCCCAAAGCGTGCAAAAATGTGGTCATTGACAAATCGAGTGGATATGACATGGTCAGCATGGTGTGTGGGAATAGCCTCGATCCATTTCGAAACATAATTAGCAGCAACGAGGATGTATTCAAAGCCGTTGGAAGGAGGAAAGGGACCCATGAAATCAATTCCCCAAATGTCGAAGATTTCAGTAGCTAGGATGGGTTGCAAGGGCATCATGTCACGACGTGACATTGACCCTAACGACTAGCACCTAGTGCAATGTTTGGCATAATTGTGTGCATCCTGGTGAAGGGAGGGCCAAAAGAAACCGCACTGCAACACCTTGGCTGCAGTTTTTCTCCCAGAGAAATGGCCTCCGCAGGCCTGATCGTGGCAGAAGGATAGCACACTGGGAAATTCGCTGTCAGGAATACAGCGACGGATGATTTGGTCAGTACCTATTCAAAAAAGTAGTGGATTATCCCAGAAATAATACTTTGCTTCTGCAATGAGACGCTCGCGTTGGTTTTTAGGCCAGCCACGTGGAAGGGAACCAGAAGTAAGGTAATTGGCAATGTCGTCATACCAAGGTCCACTTGCCACATTAATTGCCAATAGGTGCTTATCGGGAAAAATCTCATTGATCGGCAGGGTAAGTCCAATGTGGTCAGGGTCCAGTCTCGAGAGATGATCAGCAACAACATTTTGGGCTCTCGCCTTATCACGGATCTCAAAGTCAAATTCTTAAAGCAGAAGGATCCAACGAATCAGTCTAGGCTTGGCATCCTTCTTGTGCATGAGATGGCGAATGGCCGCGTGGTCAGTGAATACAATAACATGTGAGCCCAAAAGGGAAGAGCGAAATTTCTCCAACCCAAAGACAACCACCAGTAGTTCTTTCTCAGTGGTAGTATAATTACGCTGGGCCTCGTCCAACGTCTTACTGGCATAGTACACCACGAAGGGGTGTCTATCGCGTCTTTGTCCCAGGATGGCTCCGACTACAAGGTCGGAAGCGTCACACATGAGTTCAAAGTCAAGGGACCAATCTGGTGGCTGGAGAACAAGGGCCTTGGTGACACCATCACATAAATGCGTGAATGCTCTTATGCAGTCAGGACTCATATCAAAGGGTACGTCGGTCGATAGGAGATGAGTTGAAGGTCTAGAAATCTTGGAGAAGTCTTTGATGAATCTCCTATAGAAGCCGACATGTCCTAAGAAGGAGCGGATTTGTTTGACAGAGCCAGGCACAGGTAAATCAGCAATTACATCAAGCTTAGTTCTATCAACCTCGATACCCCTATTGGAGATGATATGCCCGAGAACAATTCCCTCGTGTACCATAAAATGACTTTTTTCCCAGGAGAGCATGAGGTTCACATCAATACATCTCCGAAGTATATGGGTCAGGTTGGCAAGACAGTCATCAAAAGAGGGTCCAAAGATCGAAAAGTCATCCATGAAAACCTTAAGAAAGTCACCCACCATGTCATGGAATATCTCCAGCATACATCTCTGGAAAGTTGCTGGCGTGTTACAAAGTCCGAACGGCATCCTTCTAAATGTAAAGGTGTTGAAGGGGTAGGTAAAGGTGGTTTTCTCTTGGTCCCGAGGGTCAATTGCCACCTGGTTATATCCAGAGAATCCATCCAGGAAATAGAAAAATTTATTTCCCGCTAATCGCTCTAGGATTTGGTCAGTAAAAGGTAGCGGAAAGTGATCTTTCTTAGTTGCAGCATTAAGTTTCCTATAATCTACACACACTCTCCAAGATGTAGGAGTGCGTGTAGGGATGGATTCGCCACTGTCATTGACACGGATGGTGAGTCCCACCTTTTTGGGCACGACATGAATTGGGCTCACCTAGGGGCTATCGCTGATCGGGTAGATTATACCCGCATCTAGCCACTTAATAATTTCCTTTTTAATGACCTCCTGCATGTTAGGGTTGAGACGTCGCTGCATCTTGCGGGAAGGTCGAGCCTCCTTCTCCGTATATATACGATGAGTGCAGTAGGAGGGGCTAATGCCAGTTAAGTCTGATAAGGACCATCCAATGGCTGCCTTGTGTTCCATAAGGACCTTTGTTAGTTTGTGCTCTTGCTCCCTGGTCAATTTTGAACTAATGATTACGGGGAGTGTTTCATTTGGTCCCAAGAAAACATACTTAAGCGTATCAGGCAACGCTTTCAGCTCGGGAGTGGATGGTGAAAGATCTGGCATTTCTTGGGACGAGAGTGTCCCAAGCGGATTAGAAGAAAACACGGCAGGAGGAAGAAGTTGGCCCTCAGATTGGCCAAGAAGAGGGGCATCTTGGATTGATGGATATAAAAAAAGATAGCCCCAGTGAGCAGTATGTGGGCTCAAGGTCCCAGTGTGGAGTTGCAATTCCACCTGATTTGGTAGGAAAGAAAGGGCAATCCGGTCTTCAAGAGTGTGGACCGGCGGTGAGTAGCCCAAATATGACTCAGACCACGAGGTATGGGAAGCGGAGAAAACCTCATCAGAAGTCTGGTCAGGAGAAGGTACGGAAAAAGGGAGGGATGGGGGAACGTCACAATACGTGTCGGTCAGGTAATCGTTTATGTTTAAAGGAAATCCACAACAGTTAGAATAGGTCCCTATTAGTCCGATACACGCGCTGACGGCCATGTCCTCATCAGACGTGTCATCCTCGATGCAATCGCAATCAAAGTTCTTGGCTGCCTTGAAGTTGTTAAGCTTGAGCTTCTCAGATCCAACGACAATCTCAATACAACCCAACTTGCAGTTGATATGGGCGCAGGCTGTGGCCAAGAAAGGTCGACCAAGGATGATCAGACAATCAGAAAGTGAGCTAGGAACTTCCATATCCAAAACAAGAAAGTCAACAGGAAAACAGAGACTGTTGACCCTAACCACCACGTCTTCCACCACACCCTTTGGTATTTTGACAGAACGATCTGCCAACTGTAACGTGACAGGGGTGGGTTTCAGATTTCCTAAGGCAAATTTCTCGAGCATGATGGTTGGTATAAGATTGATGGAAGATCCTAAATCAAACATAGCACGGTTAAAATTGCAACCTTCGATGCTACAAGAAATAAGCGGTGCGCCCAGATCTTTCTGCTTCGGTGGTAGATTTGACAGTATAGCACAACTCGCATGAGGCAAGAGAACCACCAGATTCTTTGTTTTCTTTGACTGTCGCCTGGGTGTAGTGTAGTCTTTGAAAAATCGGGCGATAGTAGGTATGTGGTCGATAGCCTCTAATAGGGGTACCTTGATTTCAACATCCCTGAATAAATTACGCAGGTTATCAAAGGCCTGCGTATCCTTTTCCTTGCCTTTTGGCTCCCTCAGTAGAGCCTCAGGGAATGGGATCGATTCTGGCACTAATTTGGGTGTATCGTCCTCTCGCGAATGCGATGTGCATCCCGAATGAGAGGGCAATGAAAAAGATGGGCCAGGATCAGGTCGAGGCGGATTGACGGTTTGCTTACCACTCCTCGTAGTAATCGCATTGGACGTTGCAGGTCTAGTGGGATCATAAGGAGGAGGGTTCGCAATAGGGACATAAGGGTGAGGTGTAGTTGCTGCGGGATTAGCCTGAAATCCTGGTGGAATGCTCGGAGCCTGTAGAATCTGATGAACTTGCCTTTGAGAAGGTCGTACCTGTGGTTGAGGACCACGGGGTACGAAATTTCGCAGGTTGGGAACAGGTTGGGCTGGAAGAGTGCCTCGAGATCAAGTCGCCATGCATAGTTGACTGATCTCAGCATTCTACTGCGCTAATTGGTGCTGAAGAGAGGTCATGTTCTCTTTATGGCGCTTAGACATTTCCGTCATCATTCGCATCAGTTTATCAAGAGGAATTGATGTGTGTTCTATTTGCAGTATGCAAGGACCCGATGGCGGATTCGCCCCAGGATTAGACTGGGCCCTTGGGATGACGGGTGCGGACAGTCGCATTGGCCCACCCGCAGGGTTTTGGCGCTGCGGGTTGCTAGACCATGCAAAGTTCGGATGATTTCGCCACTCTGGGTTATAAGTGGTAGAGAACGGGATGTTCCCCAGGGCGCAAGCATCTTCTAAGCCAAAAGACGAGTCCGCATGTAAATATGCATCCGAGCACACGGAGGCTTGGTCCTCCATGTCAAAATACTGGCTTGCAGAAGCCAGATCCACATGACTTACCGAATCGCTCGGCGAGACGCTCAGTAAGGAAGATCTCACGGGGTTTTTGGAGATAAGCCTGGTGTTGGAAGAATTAGGATTGTGACGAAGTGGTGAGGTGGGGGTGTTTGCCATAGAACGGGTGGGATTGGCCAGAAGCTCGTCCAGCTTCTTGTGCACAACGGAGACTTCATCCAATTTTTGTGCGATAAGGCTAAGATCTATGGATGAATGGGAGGGTCCCGTGTCAACTTCGTGAACATTACGGGGCAGGCTGGTACGATTAAAGGCAATAATGGAGGCATTGTTCATTGAGTTTTCGCTCATGTTTTCAAATAATTCGAATGCTCCATTCTCGTCTTTATTCATGAAATTCCCTTCGCAAGAAGCGTCTGCAATCTGCTTCAAAGTCTCATTTAGCCCATAATAGAAAATCTGAGCTATATGCCACTTAGTAAGATCGTGGTGCAGACACTTCCGGAGGAGGTCATTATACCTCTCCCAAGCCTCATGAAATTGTTCGCCATTTTGTTGCGTAAAGGAAGTTATAGCACGGCGAAACGCATTGGTTCGCCCGATTGGGAAGAATTTCTTGAGTAATGCTATTCGCATCTCTTCCCAAGAATGGATGGTTCTCCCAAGGGTGTGTAACCATTGCGACGCTTTATCCCACAATGAAAACGGGAACATTTTCATGAGGACAATTGATAGCCCGATGTTTCTTGGTTTAACCGTTTCAGGCAATCGGGTTAGGTCTTCCAAATGGAGAAAAGGATCTTCACTTGCAAGACCATGGAAGTAAAAGTTAATCAGGCCAATTACACTGGGTTTCAGTTCAAAATTGTCCCCGCCCATGGGGACTCGAATTTGTCCTATGATCTCTGTAGCAGCAGGATTTTGATAAGAGCTAAGAGACCTAGGCTCCTCCTGTTCGGGAGGGTTCTGCATTTCCTCCAAGGTTTCCCTAATGGCTTCAATCTGTTCATTATACATTTCCATTTGGGCTTGGAGGCGGGTTATGGGATCCATGGCTCCACCACCTGGTGGGATTTGAGGGGGGTGGTTTCCACCCTCGGGATTTGCGGGTGGGCGTGCAGCCATGCCTGTGGAGGAGGATGACGATTCAGCTTCTTTCCTTCTAGAATTATCAAACAATTCAAACAATTCAAGGTTTTGTGACCTCTCAAACATGCACTACCACAGGAAGAATTGGGGAGATAAGAAGGGAAAAGGGGATGAGAGAAATGACGCCGCAAAGGTACACTTGATTACAAATCAAGGCAATCAAAGTCTTAACCTCTACAATGTGCCCTTAGACCTAAAGATCTAAGTTACCTACTATCACAACCTACGGAACCAAATGCGAGCACCGTGGAACCACCAGGCCAGATTGAAAGGCCGTTTACCCCAGTCTTAGACACCCGATAGCACACGGGAACCCTCACCAGCACGTAGGCGCTACACGCAGGTAGTTAGACCTCCAATCTTTAATAAGGGTCAAGTTGCTACCAGTTTTAATTAGAGGCTTAGGATCAAGTCCTTCAGGAATGTGAAGGGCGTTGTATACAGGTAATGCCCAAGTGCGTTGATTTTAGAAAGTGTGTAAACCAAGCATGCAACGGGGAAATCTCCCCGAATTGAAGTTTTATTTGGTGAATGGTTTTTAGAATTTCAGCCTTAAGTAGTATGGATTTTAAGATTTTGCTGAGTTATCAATTCAACCAATCTCTGGATTTTGAGAAAATACAAGTTCTTCTATGCCCAACAAACCCTTCTTCAGTGTGAGTTGGTTAATGCATGCTAAAAATGCACTGGGCTTCCCTAGGTGGAAATTTCTATGTGTGGATGCACGAATCAATTTTAGGTTAGTGTGAAAGGGAGCCAAAGCACTTCAATTCAAGTGCTCCCAATCACCGAAATGATGTTCCACACACAAGGCTCAACCACAAGATAATGTAAAGAAAATCAAAGTGTTGGGGTTGAAATATTCAGGATCAAATCTAAGGCATGTGAAAGGTCGTGGTGGGGTTGGAATCAACTCAATTCCAAGTCTCCCTACCAAAAAATGTGATCCCGAATTGCGGATAAATGAGGCAAGGAGGGATGGCAATCAATCTATTTAATCTTGCCTCAAAGAATACTTCACACGACGAAAGATTCAAGAATCAAGATTCTTGGATCTTCGCTATGCGAAGTTTGGCGGGAAATCCCGGGGCGGTGGGGGTGATAGCAGACAATAAAACAAATGATTTTCAATCCACTTGCCCCAAGAAATCCCAAGAAATGTTTTTAGTTTTTTTTTTTTATTTTTTAAAGTGACAAGTTAACCTAAGTTGCTAAGAGAGAGAGACCTACCTTTGCAGCAACGTGGGCGAAGCTCCAGTGCAGTGCCGGTGACTTCACGCACTCGTTACCACCTTGGATCTGCCCACGTCTCCAACTTCCTCTGCTTGCCTCCTTCTTACAACTGGTTTACCTGCACACCAACAAACAAAAATACCCGTGAAGAGAAGGGTGTGAGAAGAGAAAATCAAAGGAATGGAGTAAAAACTTACCTCAATGCGCACCTCCCCGGTGACGGTGCTAGAAAAAGATGTGGTTGAACTCGAATAGGTTGTGTTAATATGGTAAAATTATCATTGAAGTGAGTATAGTGGTTAACCTAAATCGAGTTTAACCATCTTTCACAAAATTTTTTTTAACCTGGCCTACTTAATTTTATCTTAATCACTTTTAGGCCCAGGGTCGATCGGGAGGCAGGGATTAAAAGTGAAGAAGTTTCTACGCCTTTCCTAAAACGTATCTCTTCCATGCATTTATTATGTTTTTGGTTTTTTTCTATTTAAGATTTTTTTGTTGATAATATTGTCCTTGAGGCACACCCTCAAAATCAGGTCCTTGGCTTTGAGCCAAATTGTTCTTGGCTTTGAGCCAACTTAGGGTTTCCAAAAGAACTAGCCCTGCTATTTGCAAGACCGAGTACCTGCAAGACAAGGATTATCTTTTCTTTTTTTACTCTTTTTTTATCTTTTTAATGGCAGGAAACAAAAGACAAAAAAAAACAAGGTAGGTTGCTTGTAGAGAAAGGAATACTTAGCTTAATATAATAAATACAGTATTTATATATATAGAGATGTATATATTATATATATAGGGGTGGGGGTGGAAGTGGAAATGGTGTGTAGCACATATCGAGTTGGTCCACGTCTAGTAAGACGCAACCACCAAGACGAAGTGCCATGTAGAGTGTGGGACGGATGTGTGGGAGTGTGTGCAGAGGCGCTTTCTTTACGCGGGTATCTGGGAATATCAGCAACTGCTGTAGATATTCCCGCAATAGAATGCGTGGTGGAGTGACTAGTGCAAGGGCATATGGATACAGGTAGGTGATGTGTATGTAAAGATATATATATATATACATATATATATATATTTATAACTATATAGATATATATATAGTAATATATGTATATAGATATGTATATGTATATATGTCTATAGATATATTTGTATAAGTATCTATGTATATAAATATATATATATGTATATATGTATATATATATATGTAGATATATATTTATGTATAAATGTGAGTGGATATATAAAAATATATGTGTGTAGACGTGAGTTTATAAGGGTGTGTGTGTGTACAAGTGTGTGTGAGAGAGTACACGTGAGTGTGTACAAGTGAGTGTGTGTTTGCGTGTACTGGTGGGTGACTATGAGAGAGAGGGAGGAGTTTAAGCCATCTGGCGGAAGCATCCGCCGTCTGATTGCGCAGGAGCACATGCAGGCGCACAAGCGCTTCACGCGGGCGTTGGAGAGAACGTGCGTGCTGACTTCGTGCTCAAGTGGGGGAGTGTGAGAGAGGAGGCAACGCAGCACACCGCGTAGCGCAGCAGACAGCGCTGCCGGCGGAAGCGGGCACGGGTGCAAACGCGAGCGTAGGTGCAGATGTGGGCCACCCACTGGAGTAGGTTGCGGGCGAAGAGAGAGAGCGCTGTGCCACCAGCTAAGTGAGAAACAAGCCGGTGGCTACAGTGTCACGCTGAGAGGCGTGAATAGTAGCTACAGTGCCGCATGGGAGCGGGCGACCAGTAGCGCCGGTTCTACGTGCATGGGCACACTAAGAAGTGCCTGCGCGCGGGGAGATCTCGCGAAGGTCTGCTGGCATGCGCATGGTGGCATGCGCTGCTTCAGGCGGCCGCTGCTGCTGCTGGAGCTTCCGAGCTTGAAGCTCTGATAATGGCAGCAAGGGTGTTCAGCGGTGAAAACAGAGGGTGAAACCACCATGCCCACCTGCTCTTGAAGGAGCTGGGCGGTGGTGGAACTCACAGTGGTGGTCGTGGGACCACTGTGAGCTTGCTCCTGCCCGTAGTGTGTCTCTTCAGTGAGAAGAGATACTGCGTATGGAGGGGAAGAGGGGTGGAGATTGGCCTGGAGGAAAGTGTCTGCGGGTGGTTCTCTGTTCAGGCCCCCCTCGCAAGGAAGAGGACAAGGCTTTTTAAAGACGAAGGAGCCTGCCACAACCATGCTGCAGGTGTTGCATGTCCAGCCATGCTGCCAGGCAGAGGAATGGCTCGAAGAGGTGCATGCCCCATGCCCTGCAGCCACACGAAGAAGAATTCAAAGTCAAAAATAAAAAAAATGAAAATGGTGAATTTGCAATGTAGCCCTTGATGAAGATGTTAATTAGATGGCCAATTATTTGCATCCTCCTCCCCTCTCAATTAATGCATGCATGTGTTAATTTACAAATGCCACTATTGCTACATAAGTTGCAATGGTAGTGCTGGGAAATATCACAAGATGGCATATTTATTGGTGTATTTGTGCTGTGCAATCACCTACCTACTTGACTCCTCCAAGGTGAAAGCTTCCACCTTAATTGCTCCTGCAAGGGTGGGCGTGCACCACCCTTCTCTCCTCCAATGCCTGGCCATCCTCCTTGAATGAAGAGAGTCTCCTCCTTGGTGTGGTACACTAAGAAGAGTCGAAAGGAAGAAGACACCAAGGAGGCAAGGGATAGCCTCCTTAATCTTCTTCCTCCCTTCTTCTTCTTGGCCATGGTTTATAGGTAGAATTAGGGTGGAAAATATACTAAGGGAGGATGATTTTATGTGGTAGTTAGGAGGGATATATATAGGAATTGAGGAGGGGGGTGGTGTGACCTTTGGATGTAGGGTTAGGATTGAATGGTGGAGGTAGTTAGGTGATCCTATTTCCACCAAGAGTTGGCGCCAAGTGAAGGGTTGGGAGGGGGTAGTTACGGGGTGGAACCACCCCTTTGTGGATGTCCAAAATGGTGGTTATCCACCTTATTTTGGCACCAAAACTAAGTTAGGTTCTAGAAGGGGGGTAGGTGTAGGGTTATGATGGCTTTAAGGGGTATGTGTAGGGTTAAGATGGGGGGATTTTTGGAGGGAAAAGGTGGTGCCAAGGAGGGGGTAGTTAGGGGCATTTTGGCACCACTTTTGTGTTGCCTTTTGGTGGTGGTTGAGGGGTGAAGAAATGTGGCTAAGGTGGCGCCAACATGGATAGCTTAGGTGGACTATAGGTGGGCTTAGTTGGTGGAGGTGTTTAGGTAGGGTTTTAGGGTGGTGGATGGCTATGGGAGCTGGAGCTTAGCTAAGCTAAGCTAGTAGTAGGGTAGAGGAGTAGACATATGGAGCTAAGGTTTAGAGGAGAGGAGCTAGAGGAAGTTGTTTGGAGCTGACTGTAGCTGGTAGCTACTGAAGAAGGTGGCATGGAGCTACTTTAGCTAGCTTAGCTTGCTAGTTCTTTGCTAGCTGCTAAGCCAACCTAAAGCAATCTAGCTTCTGCTGACTAATGCTGAGGAGAGTTGGGTCTGATATTCCCAGGTATGACCTAGCTAGTTGGAGTAGCTAAGGTAGCTTAGCTCAACTAAGTTGAGCTAAGTTAAGTCCCGAGAGCTTGACTTGAGCTTCCTGAGCTAAGATGAAGTAATCTTCAGCTGGCTGGAGTTGAGTGGAGCTGGATGTAGCTGGTCCTGAGCTGAGGTGAACTATAGTCAACTTAGCTGAACTAGCTAGAGCTCCTCGTGAACTGATGGGAGATGAGAAGAGCTAGACTCAACTAAGTTGAGCTGGATCTGAGCTGACTTGAGCTAAGGTGAACTGAGATGAGCTCTCTTGAGTTGCCATTCAGCAAAAATGTACTTTAATGCTCCATCTAAAGATATGAAATGTAGACATAGAGCAGCGTCGAGGCGGTAACATGTTGACATCGCATCCTCAAAGGAGGAATTTTCCTCCTTCTCGGTGGTGGGACTCAAACCAATGATCTGCTTCAGACTTTTACTAAGGCCAAACAAGGGGCTTTTTCTAATTTTTAGTTGTTCTTAGTTGTTGGCTTGTGTGTGAAATTTGACACAAGAAGTTTTGCATGAGATGCAAGTTTTTGAATCAGAAACTAAGCCAGATAGTTTCCATATTACAAAAGAGGATCAAGTCACCTGAACTATCATGAGTTTAGGTGGAATTTTAGAGAAGGATATCTGATCTAATCTAAAGGAAGACCGTGAAATTCTAATGATCAGATCCGTATCCTTATCCCTAGTTTGTTAAAGATAAAATCTTATTGTACCAAAAGTGAGTTTTCAACCTTAGTCCCGATTTCAAAATTTTTCTCAAAAAGTTTTCAACATTTTTATTTCTTTGGGTATGCATGCAGGAAAATAAAAGAAAATGACAAAAGGAAAAAAGGCATATTTTTAGGTTTTGAAAATCCTAAATTGAAAGTCAAAATTTAAAAAACACCCCCCATGCTTATGATATGCATGTCCTCATGCATTAGAAGGGAGAAGGGATCACCTTAGGGAAAGGCGATCGAGTTTAGGATGTTCAAAACCTGGAAAAAGAAAGAGAAAAAGAAAGCAGGAAAAATGATGGGTTACCTCCCATCCAATGCTATCTTTTATGCCATTCAGCCGAGCGTGAAGGTATGCACGGAAAATAGACAATCATGTAAATAATTGGACACTTGAATGTCCTCAAGAAATGTGTTTTCCTCAAGATCCCTAAAAAGATGATTGGTAAAGAAATAGGGATCAAAATAAAATGGAAAGGTGGAAGAATGACCCGGATCTGGTCATAGGTTAAGTTCATGTAAAATGCCATACTTGGGTGGGTTGGGTGGTAGGTCCAATGGAAAGGGAGGGAGAAAGTAGTTAGTGAGATGTACGGTGGGTGAAGTTAGTGTGGATGTTTTTGGTGAAAAATCAGGAAGATTGAAAGAGTCAAAGTCAAACCCTAGTTGATCTGAAAAGTTTTGGACCACAAAATGATCCTAAGTATAGGAATCAATAAAATCTAAATCCATGGTGGTTAGAGCTGAGTAGGATATGATCAACAAAGATTTCTCACATACTACTTCCATTGTATTATTAGTGTCAAAAATTTTATGATCAATGGACTTCTTGGAAGCTTGAAATAAATCTAATGAAAAAGTCAAATTAACGCAACTTATACTCATTTTCCCAGAATGAGAATTGATATTAGTTGTAGCAGTAATAACAAAGGGTCTTCCAAGGATGACATTAATGAGAGCCTCAGGTACCTTTATGTCAAAGACCAGAAAATTCATCGGAAATAGATAATTCCAAACCTTGACAATACCATCCACAAAAATTCCCTACGGTTGAATGGTAGATTGATCTTCTAATTGAAATTAAACCTTAGTAGGTTTAAAATCATCGAATCAAGATTCCTCGAATAAGACCGAGGGAATGATATTAATGGAGGTACCTAAGTCGAGAGGGGCGCGAACAAACGTAGTGTCATTTATGACAACCGAGATGAGTGATGAACCCAGGTCCTTTTTTGTGAAAGGCAGCTTGCTCTGAAAACTGAGCTTGCTATCTTAGAAAGGACCACCTTTCCCAGATTCTGGGTTTGTCATTTTGGAGTATATGTTTCTTTCAACAATTTATCATAGGCAAGGGTGGCATCTAGGAGGGGGATATTAGTCTCTACTTGCCCAAATAAATCCAAAAGATCTTGGTGAGAGGGTTCTGATTTCTGATTAGAAGGATTGGATTGCAGTGCTTGAGAGTGGGAGATAGGATTTGAATCTGGTGTTTTTGGTGTTTCTTTTTATTCTTCCTAAGGGGGGTTAGGAGAGTCAATTTGCATAGGTTGAGAGTGGGTTTCATCAATTTGATTTAAAGGCCCTAAATCAGTGGTGGTTTTCCCACTCCTCAATGTATTTGCATATGCAGTTTGGTTATCACTGGGAGGAGTTGGGGTGGCCTGTTGTTGATGGAAACCAGGTTGGTGCTAATTGGTGTGGTTCTGATGTTGGGGTCCACCCGGGTGTTGGTTCCTTTGATTGACAAAGTTTGGTGTGGGCTAGGATGGTGAATGTTCTGTAGTTCTTTGAGTCAGAATAACCCCAATTTGATCATTGAGATTGTTAATAACACGGGTGATTTCCGTAGTTTTTCTTTGCATATCCTACAGGGTTTTCATCATCTGGGCATTGATGTCTTCTTGAGATGGCCCAAATTGATAAGTTTGATTTGAACCATACCCTCCCAATGGGTTTTGTTTTTGGTGAGGAACTGGATTGGTCTAGGAGTGAGTCAGATAATTCCTCCAATTAGAGGAATTTTTCATTTGCTCATGGAAGGTGGAGACATTTTGAGTGGGGTAATGATTTGGATAAGTATAATTCCTCGTGGAACCATAGAAAGCCTCAGAATAATGATTATACTCAGCAAGGGTCATATGCAAATTTTGTCTCTTTGGGATGTTAGAAGGGGTGAGATGTGGAATGTGTGGAGCTTGGGTAGGTGTGGCAAGACTCCCTAGGTTAGCTAGGCTTGCTAAATCCCTATTCAACTGATGTTGACTAGTTTGTAGCTGAGCCATTATGAAGTAGAAATTAGGTAGGGGGGCTTGATTAAGAAGCTCCTAGGTGAATAGATTGGGGAAAGAAAAGTTAGCATGCAGGTTAGAGGACTAATTTTGATTTTCCATTTTTAAAGAAGAAGGTGAATGCAGGAAAAGTCTTTTTGGGAAGGGAAAATCAAGTGGTCCCTCCAAGTGAGGAGTTTTGGACCGCTGCTCATGTAAAATGGAAGAAACAGTAAGGGAGGAGAAGAGATGGAGATGAGAGAAAGCGTACAATCAATCAATCAAAATTTCTAGACCTAGCTTAAGTGTGACTCCCTAAAAAATTAAACTAAGACTTGTTTTACCTAGGAAATAAGAATTAAATAGTGAATACCCTTTCTATCAACAAATCTGGCCAAGTTGAATAAGGGGAGGGTTGGGCCCAAGCATATCCCAGGAAAATCCCCAGGGGCTTGTGTAAACCAACACTTGGTTATTTGACACGGCCCCTCAGCCTGTCACCAGATATAAATGAAAGAATTGGTGTTAACTAGAGAAAACTTAAGCCCTAGATAGCAAGCTTAAGTTGATGAAACCTTAGGGGTCAAATTGCTACAAATTTTAATTAGGTCTAGGAGACTAGAGTGCACATGGAATGTGGAGGGCATTGATTTGGGTATTGCCCTATTATTTCAATTTTTATAGTGTGTGCAGGAATTGGAAAGTGATTCCAATATCAAACAAGTTGTCACACGATTAAATGTATTTCTGCTTTTAGGATTTACTTTAGCTTAGTGTGTTTTAGGGTTTGTCTCTTTAAGTATTCAAATAAGTTTGAAATTCTACAAACAAAAGGAAATCAGGTTGTGTCAGCGAAGATTAATTTCCTTTAATTTGTTGGTCTCTAGAAATGAAAAGAAACCTTAATCAATTTAATCCTAAGTAGAAATTTAACTCCCAATAAGTTTGGTTTTGGCTTTCCTTTTAAGTAGTGGCCCAAAAAATGCAAAAAACACCACTACTGTATGGAAAATCAAACAAGGATTCCAAAAAAGATTTTTTTTATGATTTTAGGATTTTGTTTGATATTTTTTAGAATTTTTCTTTATCTAGTGTCAAAGTCCAGAAATGATACCTATGAGTATTTTGGACTTTTCAATACCACCACCGGCCTCAAAAAATTTTTGTGAATTTATATGATGTGTAGAATTTCACAAGAATTCCAAAAAGCTACATTTCACAAAAGTTGGATGAGCATAAAAATTCCTAAAATTCGCAGACAGTAGCAAAATAGGAAGATTAGAGGAGATGACCCCTCCGTAGTCCATGAATTTTAAAACTTTTATGCAAATCTAATTAATCTAAAAATTGGAACAAATGTTCCTCACTTGATTTGAAATCCCTGGGTGAAATTTCAAGATTTTTGGAGGCTTGTGGTGTCAGGAATTGATTTTTAAAGTCCAGACAGAAGTCTGAACCATAAAATTAGAACACCAACACTTGAAGTGAAGTGGTGTTAAATGATGCAAACAAGCAACAAATGGGTTTTAAATTGCACCACTCCACTTAATGAAGATATTTAGGGTCCTGAAAGACAAGTTTAATATTTTTTTTGGTAGTTTTTAAGGCTATGTGTGACTAAGAAAAAGAACCAACCTGAAATTCTGTGGAAGGACAAGGTACTGCAATCTTCTTAGAATCCTGCTTTCTTCCTGCAATACCTGCGCACACGAGACAAAAAGAGAGAAGGGGGTGAGATCCACTTCAAGTAAGAGAATGACTAAAAATGCAAAGCCGTGCCTCCTTGGCAACGGCGCCAAAAAGTGATACGACTTTTACGTGGTTTGTAAGATTAGGTTTTTATAAGTCATTGCAACGCGTAAAACTATTTCACTTTTGAATTTATAAACCTAGATAAGGAAGTATCTAGCGTCATCCAAAGAGACAATATGTTTGCAAAATCGAGTCTCTTGCTTGGAAATAGAAATCTTCTTTTTGATATTTTTGACTATGTAATTTTCATGGTTTTGAAATAACAGGCACTCGCAAAGTTGATGACGAAAAGCAATCTACACCTAATCCACTAAATTATTACTAAGGTGACAAGTATGGCTTCTCCCGAAGCTCACTCTAGGCATGTGAAGGCCTAAAGTAATTAGGAAGAGGAAGTGAAAAAGTGCTAGAACAAAGATAAAACAATTGCGATAAAAATTAATTAAGGGAAAGGCAACCTTGATTAATGCAAAAGTGTTTTACAAAAAAAACTAGTAGAGGAATGCTTCTACTACTAGCAACTAAAATACAAAGAAAGCAAAACACTAATCCTTTGAATGTTGGTGAAGAGAGGCTCTTGTTCCAACTATGGCTGCTCCCATAGTTGAAAAGAACTTCTCGTTCTCCTTCTCCTTGAATGGCACCTCCTGGCAAGCCCTAGAGGGGGGCGTGCCTACTTGACTCCTCCAAGGTGGAAGCTTCCACCTTAATTGCTCCTCCAAGGGTGGGCATGCACCACCCTTCTCTCCTCCAATGCCTGCCGTCCTCCTTGAATGAAGAGAGTCTCCTCCTTGGCGTAGCACAAGAAGAAGAGTGGAAAGGAAGAAGGCACCAAGGAGGCAAGGGATAGCCTCCTTAATCTTCTTCCTCCCTTCTTCTTCTTGGCTGTGGGTTATAGGTAGAATTAGGGTGGAAAATATACTAAGGGAGGATGATTTTTATGTGGTGGTTAGGAGGGTTATATATAAGAATGGAGGAGGGGGGTGGCGTGACCTTTGGATGTAGGGTTAGGATTGAATGGTGGAGGTAGTTAGGTGATTCTATGGCCACCAAGAGTTGGCTCCAAGTGAAGGGTTGGGAGGGGGGTAGTTAAGGGGTGGAACCACCCCTTCATGGACGTCCAAAATGGTGGTTATCCACCTTATTTTGGCACTAACTAGGTTAGGTTCTAGAAGGGGGGTAGGTGTAGAGTTATGATGGCTTGAAGGGGTATGTGTAGGGTTAAGATGGGGGGATTTTTGGAGGGAAAAGGTGGCGCCAAGGAGGGGGTAGCTAGGGGCATTTTGGTGCCACTTTTGTGGTGCCTTCTGGTGGTGGTTGACGGGTGAAGAGATGTGGTTGAGGTGTGATAAACTCCAGTTTATCATCATTCTTATGTATTAAAACAAACCTAGCTCTTACGATTTTGCTTTGCAAATGAGTTTTTGGGCTGCATTTAGGCAATAATTAGGTTAGGCATGCATTGCACTTTTTGTGGTCTTTTTAATATGTTTTTATGAGTGTTAGGGATATATAGATTGCCAGATCCCTAGAACCCTAGCACTCAGGAAGGCAACTGGTGAAGGAGAAGCTCTCACCAGCTGGAACTCAGCTTGATCCAGCTCACCATAGCTGGAATTTATCTCACCTGAACTAGGGTTAGCTCATCCTAGCCCCATTCAGCTCACCTCAGCTGAATAGCAGCTCAAGAGAGCTCATCTTAGCTCACCCTAGCTTAGGTCAACTCAGATCCAGCTTAACTTAGCTGAGTCTAGCTCATCTCAGCTCCCATTAGTCCACAGGGAGCTCTAGCTTGCTCAGCAGAGTTGAATGGAGTTCACCTCAGCTCAAGACAGGCTACATCCAGCTCCACTCAACTCCAACCAGCTGAAGATGACTTCATTTCAGCTCAAGAAGCTCAAGTCCAGCTCTTGGGGACTTAGCTTAGCTCAACTCAGTTAAGCTAAGCTACCTTAGCTGCCTCAACCAGCTTGATCCTCCCCGGGAGCACCAGACCCAGCTCACCTCAGCTCCTTGTGGCAGAAGCCAGCTTACTTTAGCTTAGCTCAGCAGCTAGCAAAGAACTAGCAAGCTAAGCCAGCTAAAGTAGCTCCATGCCATCCTCTTCAGCAGTTGCCAGCTCCAGTTCACCTCCAGACTTCTTCTGTCCAGCTCCTCTCCTCAAACCCTAGCTCCCATTGCCCTACTCCTATACTCCATTACTAGTTAAGCTAGCTTAGCTTAGCTAGGTTCCAGCTCCCTTGGCATTTACCACCCAAAAACTCTACCTAACTAGCTCCACCAACTAAGCCCTACCTAAGCTAGCTCCATTCACTCCAAGTTGGCGCCACCACCATCACCACCTTTCACCCCTCAACCACCACCAAAGGGCACCAAGAAGTTGGCGCCAAAACCACCCTAACTACCCCCCTTTTTGGCACCAACTTTTCCCTCCAAAAATGCCCTAATCTCCACCCTACACCTAAGCCTAAAGCCCATCTCAACCTTCCGTTTTCCCTCCAAAATTGCCCCCCTTCTAGAACACCATTTTGGCACCAAAATGGAGGCACCTCCTCCACCATGGATGTCCACCAAGGGGTGTATTCAACCTATAACTACCCCCCCTTGCACCCTTTAAGGTGGCGCCAAGTGATCTCCACCTTAGGATTCCTAACCACCATCCCAAACTCCATCCTAAACACCCATTACCTCCATGCCAACTACCCCTTCTCCACCACTATATATACCCACCTAATTACCCACATTTTCCCATCCTCCATTTAGTAAAATCTACCCTATGCCCACCTCAAATCTACAGCCAAGAAGGAGTAGAGAAGAAGATTAAGGGGGCACATCACCTGCCCCCTTGGTGCCTTCTTCTCCCCATTTCTTCTCCCTTGTGCCACACCAAGGAGGAGGAGCACTTCCCCACCAGGAGGACGGCCAGGCAAGGAGGAGCAAGGGGGTGCATGCCCACCCTTGGAGGAGGAAGTTATGGTGGAAGCTTCCACCTTGGAGGACACCATTTGAAGGATCTTTACAAGGAGTTGGAGGACTCTTTTCAAGCCCAGGAGCTACCAGGCTTGGAGTAAGAAGCCATCATCGTCTTCACCATTTCATTTAGAGGATTTGTGTTTTTATCTTCTTGCATTTCAAGTAGATTAGAAGCTTTCCTCTATGTGTTTTGTGTAGAACAAGTTCAATTCAATTCAAGTTACCTTCTTTTAAATTCTTGTCGCATTTGTTTTTTTTTAATCTTGATATAGCACTTTTTCACTCCCTCTCCCTAATTACTCTAGGCACCCACGTGCCTAGAGTGAGCTTTGGGAGAGGCCTTTCTTGTCACTCTAGCAATAGTTTAGTGGATTAGGTTTAGATCACCTTTTTCTTCGTCAGCAACTTTGCGAATGCTCATTATTTCAAAACCCTAAAAAAATTATAAATTAAAAGACCAAAAAGAAAGGTGAATTTCATTTCCAAGAAAGAGGCGTATTTTTGCAAACATTTGGCCTCCTTGGACAACCCTAGATACCCTACTATTTAGGTTTATAAATTTAAGAGTTGATCGATTTTGCTCGTTATAACGACGTATTTTACAAACCACGTAAAACATGTATCACTTTTTGGTGCCGTTGCCGGGGAGGCACAGCTTTGCAAATTATTTTTATCTTGCTTGAAGTGGATCTCATCCTCTTGCCTCTCTTCTTTCTTATGTGTGCAGGAACTACAGGAAGAAAGCGGGAATTTGGAAGCGAGAGCTCAAAGTTACTTTTCTTCCCGCGATTCTAGGTTGGTTTCTTCTTTCTTGTCTCACTTAGCCTAAAAGACTACCAAAATACACTAAACTTGGCTTTCAGGATCTTAAACATCAAATTTTGGTAGAGTGGTACCTTTAAAACCCATTGTTTGATTGATTGCCCCATTAAACACCACTCTACCTTAAGTGCGGGTGTTCTGTTTTTCAGATCAAGACTTCTGTTTGAATTTGAAAAATCAATTTAGAACACCACAGGCCTCCTAAAATCGTTAAATTTCACCCAGAGATTTCAAATCAAGTTGGGAACATTTGTGCCAAATTTGAAACTAATTGGGTTTGTATTTAATTTTTAAAAATTCGTGGACTACAGAGGGGTCACACCCTCTAATCTTCCTATTTTTCTACTATCCATGAATTTTTAGAATTTTTGTACTCGTCCAATTTTTGTGAAATTTAGCTTTCTCGAATCCTTGTGAAATTATACACATCATATAAAGTCACCAAAATTTTATAAGGTTGGTGGTAATACTGAAAAGTCCAAAATACCCACAGGTATCATTTCTAGACTTTGACACCAGCACAAATAAAAATTCAAAAACAATATCAAACAAATTACTAGAATCTTAAAAAAATCTTTTCTAGAATCCTTGTTTGATTTTCTATAAAGTAGAGGTGTTGTTTGATCTGTTTGGGCCATTACTTAATACAGAAAGCCTAAAACAGATCCATTAGTAGTTAAATTTCTGTCCTAGGATTAATTAGATTAGGGTTTCTTTTTCATTTTTAGAGACAAACCATTAAAAGGAAATTGATCTCAACCCATACAACTTGATTTCCTTTCATTTTTGGAATCTCAAAACTTGTTTGAAGTCTTAAGAAAGGAAACCCTAAAATGCATTAATTTAAAGCAAATCCTAAAAGACAGAAATACATAAAATTTTTTATGTGACAACTTATTTGAATTGGAACCACTTTCCAATCTTGCACACATTATAAAAATTGAAATAACAGGGCAACAACCCAATCAACGGCCTTCACATTCCGTATGCACTTTAGTATCCTAGACCTAATTAAAATCTATAGCAACTTGACCCCTAAGGTTTCATCAACTTAGGCTTGCTATCTAGGTCTTAAGTTTTCTTTAGTTAATATCAATTTTATCATCTATATATGGTGTTCAGGCTAAGGGGCCGCGTCAAACGACCAGGCACAGGTTTATACAAGAACCTGGGGATTTCCTAGGAAATGCTTGGGCCCAAACCTCCTCTTAAACAACTTGGCTAGATTTGTTGACAGAACGGGTATTCACTAGTGATTACTTATTTCCTAGGTAGACCATGTCTTAAGTTATTTTTAAGGAGTCACATTTAGGTTAGGTCTAGAATTTTGATTGCTTATTTGCACACTTTCTCTCATCTCCATCTCTTCTCCTCCCCTCCCGTTTCTTCCATTTTGCACGGGCGACGGTCCAAAACTCCACTTAGAGGGACCACTTGATTTTTGCCTCCCCAAAAAGACTTTTCCTCTATTTTTCCTCTTCTTTAAAAATGGAAAATCAAAATTGATCCTCTAACCTACATGCTAATTATTCTTTCCCAAATCTTTCCACCCAAAAGCTTCTTAATCAGGCCCCCCCACCTAATTTCTACTCCATTATGGCTCAGCTACAGGTTAAGCAACAACAGTTGCATAAGGATTTAACAAACCTAGCCAACCAAGGGAGTCCTACCACACTTACCCAAGCTCCACACATTCCACATCTCACCCCTTCTGAAATCCCAAAGAGACAAAATTTGCATACGACCCATGCTGAGTATAATCATTATTCTGAGGCTTTCTATGGTTCAACAAGGAATTATACTTATCGAAATCATTACCCCACTCAAAATGTCTCCACCTTCCAGGAGCAATTACAAAATTCCTCCAATTGGAGGAATTATCCGACTCACTCCTAGACCAATCCGGTTCCTCACCATCAACAAAACCCATTTGGAGGGTATGGTTCAAATCAGACTTATCAATTTGAGCCATCTCAAGAAGACATCAATGCCCAGATGATGAAAACCCTGTAGGAGATGCAAAGAAAAACTACGAAAATCACCCGTGTTATTAACAATCTCAATGATCAAATTGGGGTTATTCTAACTCAAGGACCTGCAGAACAGTCACCATCCTAGCCCACACCAAACTTTGTTAATCAAAGGAACCAACACCCAGGTGGACACCAACATTAGAACCACACTAATCAGCCTCCTATTAACCCAATACCTCAGCACCAACTCGGTTTCCATCAACATCAGGCCCCCCCACCTCCTCCCAGTGACAACCAAACTGCATATGTAGATACATTGAGGAGTGGGAACACCACAACTGATTTAGGGCCTTCAAATCAAATTGCTGAAACCCACTCTTAACCTTTACAAATCAACTCTCCTAACCCCACTCAAGAAGAAGAAAAAGAAACCCAAAAACACTTGATTCAAATCCTACTTCTCACTCTCAAACACTGCAATCTAATCTTTCTAATCAGAAATTAGAGCCCTCTCACCCAGATCTTTCAGACTTATTTGGGCAAGTTGAGAAGAATATCCCCCTCCTAGATGCCACCCCTGCCTTTGCTAAATGTTTGAAAGAAAGGTTTACTCCAAAAGGGTAGGCTCAGAATCTAGGACGAATTGTCCTTTCAAAGATACCCAGCTCAGTTTTTCAGAGTAAGTTGCCTTTCACAAAAAAGGACCTGGGCACATCACCCATCTCGGTTGTCTTAAATGACACCACCTTTTTTCATGCCCCTCTAGACTTAGGTACCTCCATTAATATCATTCCCCTGATCTTATTCAAGGAATCTCAATTCGGTGATTTTAAACCTATTAAGGTTCAATTTCAATAGGAAGATCGATTTATCATTCAACCACAGGGAATTTTTGAGGATAGTATGGTTAAGGTCCAAAATTGTCTATTTTCGGTGAATTTTCTGGTCCTTGACATAAAGGTACATGAGGATCTCATTGATTCCATCCTTGGAAGACCCTTTCTGATTACTGCAACAGCTAATATCAACTCTCATTCTAGGAAAATGAATATAAGTTGCGGTAACCAGATTTTCTCATTAGATTTATTTCAACCTTCCAAGATGTCCATTAATCATGACATTTTTTAGGACACTAATAATACAATGGAAGCAGTATTTGAGAAGCCGATGTTGATCAAATCCTACTCATCTCTGACCACCATGGATCTAGATTTTATTAATGATTATGTGATCCAAAACATTTCAGATCAACTAGGGTTTGACTTTTACTCTTTCAATCTTCTTGATTTTTCACCAAAAACATCCACACTAACTTCACCCACCCTACATCTCATTGACTACTTTCTCCCTCCCTTTCCATTGCACCTACCACCCGATCCACCCAAGTTTGGCATTTTACATGAACTTAAACCATGGCCAGACTCGGGTCATTTTTCCATTTCATTTTGATCCCGATTTCTTTACCATTCATCTTTTTAGGGATCCAAAACAAGACACATTTTATGCAGGCATCCAAGTGTCTAATTATTTACATGATTTTCCATCTTCCGTGCATACCTTCACTCCCGGCTGAATGGCGTAAAAGATATCACTGGATGGGAGGTAACCCATCATTTTTCCTGCTTTCCTTTTTCCTTTCTTTTTCCAGGTTTTGACCATCCTAAACCTGACCACCCTTCACTAAGGTTATCCCTTTTCCCTCCAATGCATGAGGACATTGCATATCATAAGCATGGGGGGGTGTTTTTAAAATTTTGACAATCGATTTAGGATTTTCAAAACCTAAAACCATGCATTTTTCTTTAGTCATTTTGAGGACCGACACACTTGAAGGATGGCGTCTAGGGTTTGCGAGGGGGGCGATGGCTAGAAGGTGTGGAGGTCTAGGAGATGGTGTCAGAGAGAGAGGAAGGAAGAGGCAAGGACAACAAACTGGGTGGCTTACGGGGTAGGTGATCTCTGGAGACAAAGGAGAGGAGGAAATGCCGATATAGTGTGTTTTAGATGCAGAAGAAGGGGGCATATGGTGGCGGTGAGCGGCAATTTGATTGTCTATTTGGCGTGCGAGGGAAGGGGACACAAGAAGGAATCATGTAGAAGGGAGGGTTTTACAGCTCAGAACAGAAAGAAGCAACACAGAAGACATGGAGAGACGGGGATGACTCCCCCACCACCGCCAGCGGGCATGGGACAAGCCTATGATGTTGAAATCCCTCATTCTGAAGACATCAGGGAGGTCGAGATTGTGATAAGGGGCGCCCTTGTTGGAGAAATACTGACCAGAGCTTACTCACCAGAGAACATCCATGCTATGGTTAGATCTCTATCTTTGTCCTCTAAGGGTTGGAAGGTATCATACTTGGGGGGGCGTCGATTTGTATTATTCGGCCTGAGCATGCTGGATGTGGAAGGGCTTCATTTTCACACAAGTGTTTTTGAAGGGATGACTGTTCTATGGTGGCTAGTGTCGCCATTTGACGGTGCATTACAGGATCGTCCCCCTCAGAGAGCGGAGAGCAGACAGGGTATCATGGAAATATGGGGTATTCCACTTCATCTTAGAACCAGAGGAGTGGTGGCCGGGGTGCTGGCGGGGTTTTCTTCCCTGACAGAGAATGCTTGGGTTGGCCTTAGCGAGGGTGATGGTAGATCGATTAAGGTGGAGGTATCGATCCTAAGAGGGGGCCCAATTCCGGATAAATTAATCCTTAGAAGTGGAGGTAGCTCCTGGCTTCTCAGACTGAAGCTTGCTGTTGTGGAAGACAACATGCATCAGCAGGGGTCTTCTGAAGTACAAGAGGAAATGAACATTGTACCAAACACTGACAGTGAAGGTAATACCGTGCAACCTCGCCAACTGGAGGCTAAGAAGAGGAAGGAGATACATGTGTCTGAAGTGCTGGAGGAAAACTTCAGCGAGAAGGATCACACACTTGCGAACGAAGCCATGGTTCAGGAAGCCAGAGTGGGAAGGGAGTTGGTGATTAGCAATATTGGTCAGCAGGGGGAGGAGCCTGAAAATCAATCCTCCATGAAATCAGGGAGAGTGGAATACGTAGTGGGAGTTTCATTGAAAGGTAAACTAGTGCATTCTCCCTATAAATTATGGAAAAGAACTACTGGTGTTGGACAGGAATTCATGGAAGGAAAGCTAGCTGCCATTCTGAAAGTTGAGAAGAGGGCTATGGGAAAGCCAAGGAATTCCTGTTCTAGGGGATGAAATTCATCATGTGGAATGTGCATGGGTTGAGCGACGGGGTCCGGAGAGCATCCTTGGCTCGGTACTTTCGTGAGTGGGAAGTCAACGGTGCACTATTGTAGGAAATGCATATAGAAGGAGGAGAGTCTCTTTGGCAGTCTCTTTTGCAAGGAGGTCAGGCTGACATCAGGGCAGTGGATGTGTAGGGCAGGGCGGGAGGTTTGGCATTATGGTGGAAAACTTCTATACTGATGTTAAAAGAGGTCTGGAAGGGACAGTTTCAAGTGTCATGCAAATTCCAATCGATGGGGGATAATCAAGATCTGATTATATATTGTGTATATGGCCCCTACGTGGATAATTTGAGGACTGATCTTTAGAATGAACTACGAAAGATGGCAGATAGAACTGAAAGGGTGCCTTAGCTTTTGGGTGGAGATTTTAATTGTGTACTCTCAGAGAATGACAGAGGGACTAAAAGAATGGATTGAGCATCACTCGGCTTTCGGATGCTGATTTCAAAGTTGGGTTTGAACGAATACCCATCTGCAGGAGTGAAATTCACATGGAGGAGTGGTAATGGTTTGGCTTCAAAACTGGACAAGTTCTTCGGTAGTGTAGAGCTGATGGAGAGATTTCAGCTCTCATCGATGATTGGAATGCCCCAACCTTTCTTAGACCATACCCCACTGCTGTGGGATAGTGGGGATGGGTCTCATACCAATACGTACTTTAAGTTCAAGAAGTCTTGGCTTAAAGAGGAGGGGTTTAGAGAAATGATCACCAGTTGGTGGAATCAGAAGCTGATTCATGGGTCAGCAACCTGTAGGTTGGCTAGGAAACTGAGGGAATTGAAGTCTATGCTGAAGGAGTATAGGCAGATTGCTGATATAATGAGAAGTCAAAGAAGAACTGAAGCTCTTGCAAATCTACGCATACTAGATCAAAAAGAAGATGCTGGAAGGTTAAACGAGGCCGTATTGGAGTAGAGAAAGCAGTGTGAAGAGGTGATTCGTGTCGAGGATGTGGTGAGAGAGATGGACCGGAGGGAAAAGTCCAGATAGCTATGGCTGAAAGAGGGTGATGCGAACACAAAGTATTTTCATATGGCTGCAAGTGCTAGGAGGGTCAACCTCATTTCCTCACTGAAGAAAGACGAAACCACGATAACTTCTGAAGATGATATTCTGAGGGAAGTCATACGGTATTTCAAGAAGGCCACCAAAGCTGCAGATAGGGGCTGCTGGAGATTGGCAGCATCTGGTTTTTCTTGAGTGGGGGAGCAGGCAGCAATCAGATTGACAGCTGACATAACAAAGTAGGAGGTGATAGAGGCTATAAATGGGTTCAATGCGGAAGGGTCTCCAGGACCAGATGGATTTCAAGTGTTTTTTTACAAGGAGTTTTGGCAGGCGGTCAAAGGTGATGTCATGGAAGTCATTAAAGAATTTCAAGGTAGGAATTCTGGGGTGGAAAGATTAAACAAGTCGTATCTATTCCTACTTCCAAAAAGACATGGGGCTGAGAAACTATCAAAGTTTAGACCAATTGCCCTTTCGAATTCGATCTACCTAATCATTAGCAAAGTGTTGGCCAACCAGTTGAAGGGAGTTTTGTCAGATCCGGTCAGTCCTGTGTAGTCGGCTTTTCTCCCCAATAGATCACTGCAGGAGTCTTTCATTGTAGCATAGGAGATGGTGGTAGGGTGGAGCAGAAGGAGTAAAGCATATTTATGGAAGGTGGATTTCAGTAGAGCCTATGACTCTGTTGCATGGTCCTATCTATGGGAGATCTTTAGAAGAAGAGGCTTCCCTGCACTCTGGGTTCAATGGATGAAGAGATGTATTGTGACTTCTTCCTTTTCACCTCTAGTTAATGGAAGGCTATGTGGGGTGTGGATACAACCACAATGTGGTGTGAGACAAGGCTGCCCACTGGCCCCTTTAATTTTAATTTAGTAGTGGATACGTTGGCTCAATTCTCGTGTAGGTTGGCCAGTGCAGGCTTGGTGAAGGTTTACTCCTTGTCAAATTCCAAGGTGTTGGTGCCTATCCTACAATACGCTGACGACACGGTCTTTTTTATGGAGGGGGGGAGAGAAGAAGCAAAGATTTTATATACTATGGTCAACATTTTTGGGGAGATCTCGGGCCTTAGATTAAATGGTGTGAAGTCTTCATTAGTTTGTTTTGGCATGGCTGTACAGGACAGGGAAGCAATTAGTTCCATCTTACACACGCTTGATACCACCTTACCTATAAGATATTTGGGTCTACCCCTAAGAAGTGGGAAGTTGAAAAAAAGAGATTGGGCCACTTTATTCGAGAAAATTTCAGCCAAGTTAGAAAATTGGAGCAGCAAATTTCTGTCTAAGGGTGGAAGATTGATCCTTCTCAATTCGGTCATCACCTCTATCCCTGTCTTCTTTTTTTCTATGATTAGATCGCCGAAGGCGGTGTGGAAAAGGCTGGACACAATGAGGAAGCGGTTCTTTTGGAAAAGCACAAAGGCTGATGGAAGATTCTTGCACCCAGTTAAGTGGCAAAAACTATGTAAACCTCGATCACAGGGTGGCCTGGGGGTGCGTTCTCTCAAAGAATTCAACGACGCACTCCTACTGAAATGGGCAGTGAAACTGTCCTCTGATGGGAAAGTATGGCAGCAATTAATCAAGGATGCTCATGGATCCTCGATTGTGCAGCTTTGGTCCACTCCACCCCAATGGCCCTCTCCATTTTGGCATTCAGTATGGAAAACGATACGCGACAATCAAACTGAATTTGATACAATTGTGGGAGATGGCAGGAACTTCAAGTTTTGGACAAACTATTGGTCAGACCGGGGAAGGTTGTGTGAGGCCCTCCCGAGGGCATACTCAGCGATAGCAAATAGCAGGATCACCATTAGTGATTACTGGGATGGTAATTGTGATAGATGGAACATTGTAAGTTCTAGATCGTACTATGGAGGGCGCATGCAGGCTGAATAGGAGCACCTATTGTCTGAAATTGAGGCTTTCCAGTCGGTGGGAGGGATAGACTGCTTCAGGTGGAAACATGGCCTTTTCACCCTAGCCAAGGCATACAAAAATATGATAGCTAGCTCTAACATTGATCAACCGAGGGAAGACAGGGAGTGTGCCAAAATTTGGTCCATGAAGATTCTACTGAAGATCAAAATCTTCTTGTGGTTGTGTAGGCACGATGGCCTAGTGACCGGAGATCTGAGAACAAGAAGGTTGGGCAGTCCCTCTCAAAATTGCCCTTTGTGTAACCTCCCTTCAAATAGTAGGATACATTTATTTTCCTCTTGTCTCTTGACGGATCAAGTTTGGAGGAAAGTGTGTGGGGAAGCTCTCCCCACATGGGAAGAATTATGGAGAAGAATTCTGACGAAAGGAGAGTGGCAAGTGAAGATGGCTGGAGTAATGTGGTGTGTGTGGCGTGCTCGAAACGAGCGTTTGTTTAAAGGAGCTCTATTAATTTTGGGAACGTGTGTTGGGAGTGTTGGAATTTTGTAAAGGAGTGGAGTAATTCACTGTAATTTTTTTAAAAAAAGAAATTTTGAATAAAATGTTCTCGATCTGCTATGATCATCGATAGCATTCCTCACTTTTTCAAAAAAAAAAATTCTTTAGTCATTTTTATTTTCTTGCATGCATACCAAAATAAAAATAAAAATACTAAAAAAACCTTTTTGAGGAAAATTTTGAAATTGGGACTAAGGTTGACAACTCACTTTTGGTACAATGGGATTTTATCTTTAACAAACTAGGGATGAGGATACGGATCTGATCATTAGAATTTCATGGTCTATTTTTAGACTAGATCAGATATCCTTCTCTAAAATTCTACCTGAACTCATGATAGTTTAGGTGACTTGATCCTCTTTTATAATATGGAAAGTATCTGGCTTAGTTTTTTATTCAAAACTTGCTTTTCTTGTGGAACTTCCTGTGTCAAATTTCACACACAAGCTAACACCTAAAAAACTACTAAAAGTCAGAAAAACCCCTTGTTTAGCCTTAGTAAAAGTCTGAAGCAAATCATTGGTCTGAGTTCCCACCATCGAGAAGGAGGAAAATGCCTCCTTTGAGGACGTGATGTCAACATGTTACCACCTCAGCGCTGCTCCATATCTATATTTCATATCTTTATATGGAGCATTAAAGCGCATTTTAGTAGCTCAAGTGTCTTGGATGGTGCTCTACCTATAGTGTTGGAGCAAAAGCTTCAGTTTGCTTGGAGCACCCCTTTACACCGCATTGTGTTTTGGGGTTGTGAGCTTCTGGGTGGTGTCATGGACAATGCTCTCTCAAAGTACTGGCGCCAGAGCCCCCTTGAGAATTGGTAATGGGAATGATGATCCCGACACATTTGTTGTAAGACTAAGGTAAAAATAAGCATGGGGGTGAAAAAAAAAACATTAGACACGCCCTTATAAATGTTGGCTTCTCACAAGCACGACACAAGGTTTTAAAGGTTTTTGCAAGTTGCGACTCAGATTCAAAAGCCAGAAAAATCTCAAAAACAAAAATTTCAAGTCATCTGAATTAACAAGGGGTTAATCTATGAATTTTTTGGAGGATATATTGATCCCTTTTTTATCTAATTTTTGGATCCGAAAACAAATCTCGATGTTTATCTTTAACAAATCCCATCCTCCTTTGTTTAAACCAACCAAGGTCCCTTAATCTTTTTCTCCGCAAAAGTCAAAAAAATTAGATTTCCCAAAAATTCTGTTTTGTAAAAATTTAAGTTTTTCTAAGAGACTAGCAAAAGATAAGTATGGGGGTGTGATAAACGCCAATTTATCATCATTCTTATGCATTATAACAAACCTAGCTCTTAGGATTTTGCTCCGCAAATGGGTTTTTGGGCTGCATTTAGGCATTAATTAGGTTAGGCATGCATTGTACTTTTTGTTGTCTTTTTAATATGTTTTTGTGAGTGTTAAGGATATACAAATTGCCAGATCCCTAGAACCCTAGCACTCAAGAAGGCAATTGGTAAAGGAGAACTTCTCACTAGTTGAAACTCAGCTTGATCCAGCTCACCATAGCTCGAACTTAGCTCACCTGAACTCGAGTTAGCTCATCCTAGCTCCATTCAACTCATCTTAGCTGAATGGCAGCTCAAGAGAGCTCATCTTAACTCACCCAAGCACAGGTTAGCTTAGATCCAGCTCAACTTAGCTGAGTCTAGCTCATCTCAACTCCCATTAGCCCACAGGGAGCTCTAGCTTGCTCAAATGAGTTGACTGGAGTTCATCTCAGCTTAGGACCGGCTACATCCAACTCCAGCCAGCTGAAGATGACTTCATTTCAGCTTAGGAAGCTCAAGTCCAGCTCCCGGGAACTCAGCTTAGCTCAACTCAGTTGAGCTAAGCTACCTTAGCTGCCTCAATCAGCTTGATCCTCCTCAGGAGCACTAGACCCAGCTAACCTCAGCTCCTTGTGGCAGAAGCAAGCTTACTTTAGCTTGGCTCAGCAGCTCACAAAGAGCTAGCAAGCTAGGCCAGCTAAAGTAGCTCCATGCCATCCTCTTCAGCAGCTGCCAGCTCCAGTTCACCTCCAGACTTCTTCTGTCCAGCTCCTCTCCTCAAACCCTAGCTCCCATTGCCTACTCTTCTACTCCATTACTAGCTAAGCTTGCTTAGCTTAGCTTAGCTTAGCTAGGTTCCAGCTCCCTTGGCATTTACCACCCAAAAACTCTACCTAACTAGCTCCACCAACTAAGCCCTACCTAAGCTCACCTAAGCTAGCTCCATTCACTCCAAGTTGGCACCACCACCATCACCACCTTTCACCCCTCAACCACCACCAAAGGGAATCAAGAAGTTGGCGCCAAAACCACCCTAACTACCCCCGTTTTTGGCACCAACTTTTCCCTCCAAAAATGCCCTAATCTCCACCATACACCTAAGCCTAAAGCCCATCTCCACCTTCCATTTTCCCTCCAAACTTGCCCCCCTTCTAGAATACCATTTTGGCACCAAAATGGAGGCACCCCCTCCAACATGGACATCCACCAAGGGGTGGATTCAACCTATAACTACCCCCCCTTTCACCCTTTAAGGTGGCGCCAAGTGATCTCCACCTTAGGATTCCTAACCACCATCCCAAACTCCATCCTAAACACCCATCACCTCCACGCCAACTACCCCTTCTCCACGATTATATATACCCACCAATTACCCAAATTTTCCCATCCTCCATTTAGTAAAATCTACCCTATACCCACCTCAAATCTACGACCAAGAAGAAGGAGTAGAGAAGAAGATTAAGGTGCACATCACCTACCCCCTTGGTGCCTTCTTCTCCCCATTTCTTCTCCCTTGTGCCACACCAAGGAGGTGGAGCACTTCCCCACCAGGAGGATGGCCAGGAAAGGGGGAGCAAGGGTGGTGTATGCCCACCCTTGGAGGAGGAAGTTACGGTGGAAGCTTCCACCTTGGAGGACACCATTTGAAGGATCTTTACAAGGAAGGAGTTGGAGGACTCTTTTCAAGCCCGGGAGCTACCAGGCTTGGAGCAAGAAGCCATCATCTTCTTCACCATTTCATTTAGAGGATTTGTGCTTTTATCTTCTTGCATTTCAAGTAGATTAGAAGCTTTCCTCTATGTGTTCTGTGTAGAACAAGTTCAATTCAATTCAAGTTGCCTTCTTTTAAATTCTTGTCGCATTTGTTTTTTTTTATCTTGATCTAGCACTTTTTCACTCCCTCTTCCTAATTACTCTAGGCATCCACATGCCTAGAGTGAGCTTAGGGAGAGGCCTTTTTTGTCACTCTAGCAATAGTTTAGTGGATTAGGTTTACATCACCTTTTTCTTCGTCAACAACTTTGAGAATGCTCATTATTTCAAAATCCTAAAAAAATTATAAATTAAAAAGACCGAAAAGAAAGGTGAATTTCATTTCCAAGCAAGAGACGTATTTTTGCAAACATTTGGCCTCCTTGGACGACCCTAGATACCCCACTATCTAGGTTTATAAATTTAAGAGTTGATCGATTTTGCACGTTACAACGACGTATTTTACAAACCATGTAAAACACGTATCAAGGTGGTGCCAACATGGATAGCTTAGGTAGACTATAGGTGGGCTTAGTTGGTGGAGGTGTTTAGGTAGGGTTTTAGGGTGGTGGATGGCCAAGGGAGCTGGAGCTTAGCTAGTAGTAGGGTAGACGAGTAGATATTTTGAGCTAGGGCTTAGAGGAGAGGAGCTGGAGGAAGTTGTCTGGAGTTGACTAGAGCTGGTAGCTACTGAAGAAGGTGGCATGGAGCTACTTTACCTGGCTTAGCTTGCTAGTTCTTTGCAAGCTGCTAAGCCAAGCTAAAGCAAGCTGGCTTCTGGTGAATAATGCTGAGGAGAGCTGGGTCGGATATTCCCAAGGATGATCTAGCTAGTTGGAGTAGCTAAGGTAGCTTAGCTCAACTAAGTTGAGTTAAGCTGAGTCTCCGGGAATTGGATTTGAGCTTCCTGAGCTAAGATGAAGTCATCTTCAGCTGGCTAGAGTAGAGTGGAGCTGGATGTAGCTGGTCTTGAGCTGAGGTGAACTCCAGTCAACTTAGCTAAGCTAGCTAGAGCTCCTCGTGAACTGATGGGAGCTGAGAAGAGCTAGGTGCAACTAAGTTGAGTTGGATCTGAGCTACCTTGTGCTAAGGTGAATTGAGATGAGCTCTCTTGAGCTGCCATTCAGCTCATAATGGAGTTAGGATGAGCTAACCCTAGTCCAAGTGAGCTGGATCAAGCTAAGTTCCAGTTAGTTTGGGCTTCTCCTTCACCAGTTGCCTTCCTGGTGGTAGGGTTCCCAGGATCTGACAAACTGTAAAGCCCTAACACTCACAAAAACATATTAAAATGACAATAAGATGTAAAATGCATACCTAGCCTAATTGATGGCTAAATGCAACCCAAAAACCCATTTGCGGAGCAAAATCCTAAGAGCTAGGTTTGTTTTAATGCATAAGAATGATGATAAACGTGTTTATCACTTATCTAGCTAGCTGAGAGCTAACAACTAAGAGGGTCTGGGTAAAGATGCCTTGAGCTAGTATGAAGCTGAGAGGAGCTGAGGTGGAGTTGAGTGTGGACTCAATAGCTAGCTAGCTAGTTAAAAGTTAGTAGCTAAGCAAAATTGAGTTGAGCTGGTAGGGGCTATCTGTTGTAGCGCTTCTACCATGTTTTAGAAAAGAGATACGTCGTAGTATAGGTGATAAAAGCGTAACAATACTTAAATTTATAGTGCTCAAAAAATCATGAGTTTCCGTGGTCATTCATAGGGAGCAATCAATTGTAATTCAATCAGTAATCAAGTAATATAAATGAGCACAATAATAATATATTCAATAGCCTGCAGAGTGTATATCAAGAGCCAAAGAACAAAAAGATAATGGAGAACGAGCAAAAGAATGGTGGTTAGAACCACCAATTAATCACTTAAACATTCAAGATTTTCTCTCTTCAGCAGTTCAACTTTTCAGCACATAAACCCTTTAGACTTAGCCAAATTTCCCGAAGTCAGGCATCTCGACATAGCCACAGATATCTTAAAGTCTTTTCTCAAGTCCCTTCACAATTTTCATGGCAAGGCCCAATGAGTTCTGAAGCAAAAGCCCCCTTCCTCCCTTAGAAAACCTCTCCTTTCTCTCTCTTTGTAATCAGGTAATCAGATCTGGACCAGGCCTGCCCAAGTGTGGGTGGCGAGCGAGGTGTGCTGTTGAAGGCGACTATTCGGGAGATTAAAGTGTCTCGTTGTAGTAAAGTCTCCTAAATTACAATTTATAAACTCAGATACAATTTATAAACTCAAATATCTAAAAATGAAGTT
Source organism: Thalassia testudinum (assembly GCA_037157565.1). Taxonomy (NCBI): domain Eukaryota; kingdom Viridiplantae; phylum Streptophyta; class Magnoliopsida; order Alismatales; family Hydrocharitaceae; genus Thalassia; species Thalassia testudinum. Next base: position 7,660,492 of record JAZHRO010000058.1, on the reverse strand, counting down.
CGAGGTGGAACATAAGGAGCAAATAGGAATTCATACGCTAATCTCAATTAATAAATAAATGAGCACAAGAAATTAAGCATAATAATGATTTTTTTTTTGAAACAGAAAGGAAAGCTATCGTCTTACGATAGCAATCTGGAGGGGTATATTATATAAACAGGTAAGAGAAATTACAAAAGAGATCCCCAAGAAAGTATGAGGGACCAGCACTCTCTTACAATTCTTTCACAGCACACCGGCCTCTCCTGAAAAAGTCTCTCATTTCTTGCCTTTCACACACACCATAGAGTGACAGCCATGCGTACATGTGGCTTCCCACTCATACCAAACCCATGCCAAATAGAGTCCCACTCTGGTAGCGGCTCCTGACATGTTCTTCTCCAAACAGCATCAGTGACAAGGCAAGAAGAAAAGAGGTGATTTACATTGTCAGTATTCATTTCACACAGAAAACAAACATGGTGATCAGTTCCCAACCTTCTATGCCGCAGATCACTTGTTATCAATCCATCTCTCCTACAAAGCCAAAGAAAAATCTGTACCTTGAGGGGAATTTTTAAAAGTCAATTCTTCTTGTCAATAAAGTCACATCTCCACCCACTTTCAAGGCTCAAAATTCTGTTATAGCTTGAATGCACACTATAAATCCCCTCCCAAAGGTACTTGTCCTCCACTCCAGGCCTAGGATTAAAGCTCTCAAGGTCTGAAATTAGCCTTCTCCTTTCTTCCCACAACCTGGTAGCTCTCCTGCTGGAATCCTCCTCAATCAGATTCTAGCTGCTGCTATTGCAAGACCAGACCTTGCTAACAGTGGCCTCCTTGTCAGATGCTGCAGCAAAAGCTCTTGGATAGAGCTCCTTCAAGACACCTAGCCCTGACCGCCCCTCCTTCCAAAAGCTAAAGGTCCTGCCACGCCCAAGAGCTGGCTGCAGCAAGTGGAAGTGATCAGCCAAAGCTCTTATCACTGACTTCCAGAAGGGAGAAGGCCTATTAGGCTGAAGTCTGGACAGCACACTGTTGGATGCTCCATAACTATCTCTGACCAGGATAGTCCATGATTTCAGGTCTCTTTTGCAAGAGTTTAACAACCCATTTAAGTAGCAAAGAATCATTAAAGTGTTTCAGGGATTTAATCCCAAGTCCACCCCTATCTTTTGGACAACAAATCTGCTCCCATTTGAGTGGCTGCAAGAATCTTCCCTCATGTTTAGCTCCCTTCCAAAAGAACCTCTTTCGCAACACATCTAGCCTTTTCCAAATGGAGTTAGGTGCTTTAAATATGGAAAAGTAGAAAACAGGGATGGATGTGATCACAGAGTTGAGCAAGATAAGTCTTCCACCTTTGGAGAGGAAACTACTATGCCAACCATCCAATTTCACTAAAATCTTGTCAAAGAGGCAACTCCAATCTCTTTTCTTCATTCTAGTGCATCTCAAGGCAACCCTAAATATCTAATAGGAAGACTGATGTGGGGAGACATCAAAACAGCAGCTAGAGCTCCTTGCTCCTCCTCAGATAAGCCAAAGCAAACCAAACTAGATTTATCCCTATTCAACCTCAAGCTAGAGAGCTCACCAAAAATATTAATCATATGATGCAAAGCCATTGCTTCATCCATAGACCCTTCTACAAAGAAAACTGTATCATCTGCATACTGGAGAATGGGAGCCAGATTACTCCTGCACGACAAAGAGTACCCTCTAATAAGACCTGCTTCAGCAAGCTTACAAGCATACCAAGCCAAGCTATCAACTGCCAAGTTGAAAATTAGGGGAGCCAGGGGACATCCTTGCCTAATGCCACATTGGGGCTGAATCCACAACCCACAGGGCTTCCCATTTATCAGGGGGGTGAAAGAGGCAGTGGTGATACATCTTTTCACCCAATGGATCCAAATAGAAGGGAAGCCCCTTCTTTTAAGCACATCCCAAAGATAGGGCCAACTGATGGAGTCATAAGCTTTGCAAAAGTCAACCTTCCAGAGAAAAGCCTTGCATTTTCTCTTATGCCATCCACAGATCATCTCCTGGGCCATGATGAAGTATTCTTATAGAGATTTGCCAGGGAAGAAGGCTGATTGAGTAGGATGGATCACATCTTGCAAAATAGGCCTCAATCGATTGGCTAGGACCTTGCCAATCACCAAGTACAAAGAGTTAGAGAGGGCAATAGGCCTAAACTCTTGAAAAGATTCAGCACCTGGAGTCTTTGGCAAAAGAAATAGATAAGACCTATTTATTCTTTCAAAGCCAAAGTTGCCACTCTCAAACTCTCTGATCACTTCCATAACCTTAGTGCCCACAATGTCCCATAATTCTTTGTAGAAGAGAACTTGGATTCCATCAGGACCAGGCGAACCTTCACAATTGAGATCCTTAATGGCCTTCAAGACCTCAGCTTCAGATAAAGGTTCAACCAGGCTGGACCCCTGAGCCTCAGTAATTTTGGGCAGATCACTAGCTGCCATCCTCCAGCAGCCCCTACCTGCAGCTCTTGAAAACCCCTTGAAATATCTGATAGCCTCAACTCTGATATCAGAGATGGAGGTAATTCTCTGCCCCTCTCTGACAATTGAAGAGATCAGATTAGCTCTCCTCCTAGAACTGGCAACCAAGTGGAAGAACTTCGTGTTTGCATTAGCACAATAATGATATTTCAAGGAATATTAATCTGTCACATTAAGTATTCAATGAAGCTCAATGTATTTCATGACCAAAAGGATAACTAAGACAAAATAATGGTGATTTAGATCACCAATTATTAGCCTAAGCACATATATTAATTATTCAAAGGATGTTAAATAAATAAATAGTGCCCAGACATCTAATTTGATAATCAGATGACTTCAAATGTCATTGGCTACAATACTCTGATTTTCTTCTTCTGCTATCTTCTTCTTCTCTTTCCTTCATTAGCCTTTTCTTCTTCTTTCTTCCTTAGGCACGGTCTTCTTTCCCTTCTCTCTCTTCCTTAGCACTTCTTTTCTTTCCTTCTTTCTCAGCCTTTTCTCTTCTCTTCACGCACAAGGGCTACACACCCTTCCTCAGCAGCCAAGTGTTGGACTATATTTCTGAAGCAAAACCCAGCCTCCCCCACTCTCTCTCTTTGTCCTTCCTCCTCCCCTCTTTCTCTGATATCCGATTTAATCGAGTAATCGGATCGTGTATGAGTGTCCAGGGCTACGGGCGTGGGTCGTAGACATGGAGTGAACAGGGTTTAAGTGGGTTAGGTGTGCGGGGGTGTAGTAGGACCTCACCCCATGTTTGGAGGCAAACAGCCATAGTGACAAATTCAATATATGTGCCTTCATGAGCTTCTCTCCCACCGATGTGAGACTATACCCAGTTCCCTTCTTCGCGTGCGCACCTGCAGTGACGGTGTCCTCAATTGGAGTAGTAGCAGGTGGTGTGGTCTCCAATTGACCACCTGGGAGGATACCTGGAGCCAAACCGCACGACCTGGAGGTGCGACCTGGGGCGAGCGTGACCGTGAACTCGGCTCCAAGCTTGCTCGAGCTTCCTCGTTAATGGTGGCGAAGGGCGAAACCTGAAAAATAAGAAGACAGCCTTTTGGCCTAATCAAAAGCATTCAGGAGCATCGCCAGACCATGGCGAATGTGTGGGTGGTGGTGGCGTGCCGTGTGAGGGTGTATGGTGGTTGGACGGAGTCGGGGAAGGTGATGAGAAGGTGGGTTGTTCGGTGGGGAGCTAGGGTGAGCGAAAATGAAATTAAGAGAGGGGTTTGATGGGCGTGATGTGGTGGTGTAGAGGGTTTCGGCAAGGTGTGTGGTGTGGTGGAATGACGGGAAGCCCTCACCGGAGTGGTGGTCAGAGGTGAGAAAGATGACGGCGTGTGTGTGCATCGAGGGATATTTTTAGGTTTTGAATAATGGAAACCAACCTAAGGACCTAAAAGAACCTATCTAACCAAATTTAGTTGGACGAAAGGGGGGATTTGCCCACGCCGGTGGTACGTCAAACGTAGGGAAGATGAAGCCTCTGGGGATAGGGGCCTTGACGACGAGGAGAAATAGGCGACGGCTGCTGGTATTACAGCGTGCAGATGAAGGTGAGGGAGAGAAATCCACTCGCTATGGTCTGTGAGAGCGGATGAGAAAGGAGATCAAAGGAGGCCTCCGGAGCTTAGTTGGAGAGGGGCCAGAGGTCCAGAGGAAGAAGAGATTTTAGCCCCAAACCTAGCTAAGGATGTAGGGCTGTGCACAGGGGCTTTTTATAGGGCATTGGGTCGAGCTTCAAGCTTGGAAACCAAGCTTGAGAGCTTCGCAAATCAGGAAATAGGTTTAGGATTTCCAAGAGTTCGCATGAACTCTTGGATGAATTAGGAAGGTCATGGAAGAGATCAGATGGAAGGGGATCTCCTCAGGTTTTACCATGAAATCAGGGAGATCTTCCTAATTGAAGATCAGCTCTAGGTGGGTTCACACGGCCATGGTGGTAGGGACCTTTTTGAAAAGTATATGAGGAAGTTGGGGGGGTCCTTACAAAGAATTCGAAAGTTAGGGGCATGTGTGTGAGAGAAAAGACTTAGATTGAACCAAAATGCAAACTAGGTCAAGATGATCTCTAATTAGACCTAAATTTTGGTATAAACCTAATTTGGACTCAAGGAATCTGATGGTAAAGTCAAATTTAGGTTTTGACTAAGTTTGTCTAGGTAAATTACGTAGAAACCTAAATTAGGGCAAGTATCCGTCTGAGACTCTGTTTTAGGTCACATTGGGTTCCAATGGTCAAAGCAAGCATACCAAACCTTAAAGAATATTTTTCTATTATTTTTAGAAGATTTAGGTGAATTTTATCCTGACCATAACCTCAGTTAATTAAGCAGATCTATTTCTAGGATTTCAAATGTCATTTAATTCTCGAAACGCATGAAAACCCGCTTTTGTCGGCACGAACCCACTTATTAGACATTTATAACCATTTGACTTTCATTTAACCCCTAGGAAATCCCGTGATTGATATGCAATTAACATATTCTGCTAAAATTATAGTTTTACCCCTATTTTAGTGCATTTCTCTCAGAATGGATATGCAATGAATTACGGTCTTCTGGCAATTATGTAAGAGCCTTTATCTGTTGATTATGACTAATTAAAGCTAGATATGGCTGATGATGACATTATTATCATACCCCCATTCTTAACTTTTGCTAATCCCTTAGCAAAATCTTATGAAATGAACTCGAATTCTGGACCATGCTTTGATGCTCAAAGTCCTGATTCTTTCTTCATTTTAGAAATTAGGTCAGAATGCTAATAATAGGCCTAGAGGTACTCAAGTACCAACCAAGATCCAGACCTGACCAACTTTAGCCTTAGTCTGCCACAAAAGTTTCTAAAGCCTACAGGAACTATCCTAAGGTTTGTTGGACCCTGCAATTAAAGCACCCATGCTTGTAACATGGTTAGTCCAGGTTCAATTTGCAATGCATTTTTGTAAGAGAGAGGGATAGAAGAATTTTTTCATTTTTGGAGAGCTTTCTCTCTTTTTCTTTTCTTTATTTCTAGCTTCAGATTGGCTCAAAAACACGGTCTGTATCGGATTCCTAACTCCCACCATCAATCCTTGCAGGGTCCCTAGCAATCGATGCTTCTAAATAGCACCGCCCATGGCAACCCCCAGAACCTTGCCTTTCGACATTTCAAGATAGTGCCGCCCATGGCACTCTGTAGCTAAATTCAGGCCCTAACTATCAACATTTCAGGATAATCCCGCCCATGTCACCTGAATCAGCACAAGGTGCTTGCATGCCCCTGGTAGGATATTTAGATATCCTAGGAGACAAGCACCGAGGAGATGGCATGTTATTGCACATCTTCGAGGGAATTTCCCACCTTTCTGCACCAGGAACTCATCCAAATCAACTTGTGTTGATAAGCCGCTCCTAATCTAGGTAGCTTTTTTAGAATAGAATAAACGCTTTTGCGTGACTTTGATTAATTAGGCACACTGAACCAGACAGTGTGTGGATTTGGGTGCTTAGGTTACCGAGTCCCGCAAACCAGAGGTCAATTAACAAGGCCGAATAATCCCTAAGCCTTAGACCTAATACGTAAGCTTCACATTTTCCTCAACCTCTTGAGAACTATCCAGATCTTAATGGATACTTGAATGCTTATGCCTAAAACAAGCCCAAGAGGCCTAAGATTAGCACCCATACTAATCTCTAAGGGAGATGCCTCATTAGTCCCACATTGAGGATCGATGAGGCTTTTGCTGCGTATAAAGGGAAATCGTGGAAAGGCCTCATTGCCTCAGTAACACGAGGGGTGAGGTCCCCATGCATGCGGTCACCCACACGCTCTCACTCCTCACCCGCGACCACTACCCACAGGTCTGGACCCTACTTGGATCTAATTACCTGCTTATGAAGCCGATTACTCGATATTGAGAAAAATGAGGAAATTGTGAGGGGGGTAGTGGTAAGTTTTCCTTTGGGATCCATGCCTTATGCTTCGAGATGCATGCCTACTCGCTCTAACACTTAGCGAGAATTTGAAGAGGCTTTTGATCCTACATTGGCTTTATGTTTTGTTGAGGTTCTGTGCCTTGGTTGTGCTTTGAATGGTTAAATCGTCTGACCTTAGGGTTTAATGACTGATTAAAGGTACTGTGGAAGTATTTGAGGCCTACTTGGCTTTGGCTTGAAGCTCTAATACTGTGGACTTATTTATGAGGATAAGTGGTTGAGGCACTGTTGGAAAATTCAAGTTAATTAAATACTTGGGATGTGCTTTGATTGAAGGGAATAATTGGTGATTTAAATCACCATTGTTTTATGCTTTTATTCTTTTTATCCCATGACTTCTTGAGATTCAATTTGCGCTAGTATTACATATATTTTTTATTATTAATTCTTATTGCATATCTCTATGATTGTGCGCATTATTTCTGAATGCGATTAATGTTGTGAATTCCATATTAGCTCCTTGCGAATGACCTCAGACTCACATTGATTTTGAGTTTACAAATTTAAATGCTATAGCAGTTTTGTCGACTATACTACAACGCATATCTCTTAACAATCGACGATTCTCGCTCTTAAACATCCACCAACTTACATAGGGAGGATAAGATCAACCAGCCATTCAACTGTCCTCTTTAGGCAGATATCACCTGCTCAGTAAGATTCTTGGTAAGCATAACTTGGTGTTCAAGTTCTACTTTGGCCACATCCACATCCTTCTCATCCTCTTTCTTCACAAAAAGGCCATCTTTGAGTTGGAGGGATGATCGAGAATAAATTGTCAATTAAAAATTAGAAAAATCGAGTTGCTACGCATGGCAATGAAATCTTCCGAACAGAAAATTATCAAGAGATTAAACCATATACAGCGAGGGGGTATTGTCGTATACACAGAGAGGCTATACAAATGCACATTAAGTTCTCATTTATTCAATGCAACTCAACATATAATAGAAAACACACATGACTAAAACACTATTCACATTCAAATGAAATAACAACTCAACTAAATTGAAATACAACATACTAAAATGCAACTAAGGAAAGGGAACGATGACTCCCCTTGTGTGCAGCGGTCGGCAGAGGTGGCAATTGGAGAACCACTCACACGCCTCTTACGCTGTCACCGCAAGGGGGTGGTAAGAGTGTGCATTTCGATGAGGACGTATTAGAGGGCACATGAAGGAGAGTCGGCCTAGTGTCCACACTCTCTTCGTGTTGTTGAGATGAGGTCGAATGCACGGTTGTGGGAGATGTCGGCCTGGTGTCTGCTCTCTCCTTGGGTCTTAGAAGGCGATGAAGAAGGCGCAGACGTGGTGGTGAAGGTGGTAGGCAGTTGTGGTGGTCGAAGATGGTGGTGCTTAGTGGTGATCAGTGATGAGAGGTGGTGGTGGTTACAGTGGTTTGGTGATGGAGGTCAACGTTAGCCTACTAGTGGTGATGGTCGTGGCATGGAGGAGATGGGAAGAGAGGCGAGGGAGGTGCAAGGAGTAAGGCCGCTAAGGCCTGCCCCTCTCGAGGTCACGAGTGAGCTGGGAATAGGGTCCCGTCGTTAATGAAGAGTCGATTCGGGTCAACGAGCATCGCATGGCACTATAGGTGGGATTGTGAAGAGGGTTGAGCGTGTGTATGGTCTCGGGTGTGCTGGGATTAATGGGAAAATAAGATCAGGTGAGGGGATGCATTGGAGTTCAATTTGAGAGAGAGAAAGAGAGAGAGTTGGGTATGTGGGAGTGAGGAGGGTGGTGCTAGGAAATCCGTGTGTGAGGTGTGTGCGTTGAGATTTAGTGTGTGTGCATGCAAAAGCAAGAAAATGAGGGATAGAATGAGAGGGGAGTGAGAAAAAAGATAGAAATGGAGTGTAGGGTGAGAGAGTTAGTTAAGTGAGATTGTGTGTGGGTTAATTTTGTGTATTGCGCTAGTGAGTGAATAGCGAAATGAGCTGGCGTTGGGAATGAGTGAAATGTTGCAGGTATACATGGGGGTGTATTTATTCCTGAAACAACAAAATGAAGATAATTATTTATATACACAACATAATTTGAAGTGCAATAAAATGTATGTAAATCTAAATATTAATGCATGCAGCTAATCTATCATTAAATAAAGATATGAATGCATCCTAAATGCAAGGACCAACAAACTTAAAACTAGAATTAGTCCATTGAAATGGACTCAACAAAGGACACTCACTTACTATCCACTGCATCTTCTTATTAGTCCACAAAGTCAGTTGTTTGGTCAAGTAGTGCCTCGACACATCAACTGGAATCGAGGTGTCATGAGTTAGATGACCCCCGAAGACTAGATTTGTCCTGATGTTTTCCACCTATCAAGTACAATATGCCATCAGTATGACACTTTAAGGATGATTAATCCAAAATTTTTAAGTGTAAGAACTCACCACACAGAGACAATACCAGTATACATTATTTAAATTTGTCAGACCTTGTGGTGGGAAGGCTTAATCAAGTGATGAATTGAGAAAACTCAACACCTTCTAATTCAGTTGTAGTATGGGCATCAGCAGACACCTCAAAAGTTGACTCTAAGGATGGGTGATCATCGTCCTCACTTCCTCCAACAATGTTCGACAGCTCTACAACCCATTTCTCCTCAAGTGGCAAGAGGATTTTCACTGTTGAACCGGTTGACTTAGAATCCAGGCAATGTCAGGATTGGCATTCCAATCTCTCTTCCTCCTCCTCCACAATTTCCTCAAGAGTACATCCTCTAACAAATTCAATCCTTTGACTAATAATCCCAAATTCGCCATGGTAATTGATATCAATTGGAATGTGGTAGCTGACAGTGGTGTATCGGAATGTCTGTTGCATGGGAAGGCTTCTAAATGGTATGTAAGTGGGGGAGGTTCCTCCTATTTCCTTGAACGGACCTGCCTTCTCTGTCGTCTGTGAAGGTAATCTCCTTTGAATGGTACCCCCTGCCTTCAACAACAGCAGGCTTCTAACTGGCATCAGTTGAGCTCTTACAATTGGGCACAATGGTGATGGAGTATGCACTTTTTCTAATGGTCTCCCAACCTCAAGCGGCTAAGAGTAAGACCTAGCAAGGGAGATATGAATACGTAGGCCCCCTCTCCCTGACGAACTTGGCATCATTGCTTAAGGGAAATGGGGTGACTTGACAACTTGCACCTTCTTCAACTTCTTTGACAGGTTGCTAGCGTGAGGTCTAGAACCCTCAATAGGTTCCTTCTTTTTCACTCCCTCACCCTTGTTGTCGAAGCACTCTTCCCTTTCCTGATGAGAAGAGTGTGATGAGTGCAACTCCTACATGCCAGTTTTTTCCTTTTGCGCTTCCTCCACCCACCCAGGTTCATCTCAATAAGAACTACTGCGAGATGAACCAGCACCCTCCTAACTTCGTTTCTTCGGCAATTCTGGTTTCAAAAACTTGTGAAAGGTTGTGACACAAATATATAATCATGCACAATAAAGAAGCAATCAAGATTCAATAGTCCCTTAAGGCTCCCAACTTACTTAGCATAGGATACGAGCCAACCATTCATGACAGCACCTTCCAAACCTATGGCCGCTATAGGTCTATGAGAGAAATAGCTCCAAACTTAGCTATCTCATCCACATCCTCCTGAGCTATCGAATTAGGCTCGTGTGGACCAACCAGAAGGTCTTTCTCAGGCGTACCTTTCTAGGAGTTGGAGACTTCTAACTTCTCCCCATTGTGAAGGAAAAAGATATGGTGGTCTTAGCCCTTCAGGTTGTCAGGGAGGTCGGTGATCCTATACCTAGTTCTTTGACTATATAAAGTATAGGTACTAGATGGTGATTTCCTCTTTTCCACTTTTAGGGGGATTAAACCAAAAAGTAGTTGGAAAAGCCCCATCCATAGATGGATATCAAGGTGTAAACATAACAAAGGCACTCAACACTAGCCAATAATTTAAACTCAGTTGGGATGGTGCCAATTAGTAATGAGAAAGAAAAGACACTATCAAGCGGCTTAAGGGTACCTTAAGCCCATACTCTACAACATATTTACATATAATAAAGAAATCACCCTCAACGAGTGAACAGAGTTGGATATCCTTTCCGACAGGTTGAAACTTAGCTGCCCCTAAGATATGCTCTTCGAGGAAGGACCTAAGAATAGACCTAATACGAAAATCATAACTAAAGGTGTAAAGCCCTAGTGTATTGATAGGTAAGTGTGATGAGGAAAAGGCAGACTAACCTTTTCCCGTGATATTCAACATCTTCACTTAGGCATTGGCAAGAAGTCTAGCCGACAAGTCAGACCAAGCAGGTGGATGGTACGCTAGTCGACTACAGCTCTCATGCACAAGAATAATTGAGGGGTATCAAGTGCCTTTACTCACACCTACCTCCACTTTCATACCCATGAAATCCCATGATTCAAGTGAAAATTTGCGCCAATCTCTGATATGAAATCTGCATCATCCCATTAGCATTAAATGCTTATAGAGATGATCCTGACAGTATGGAACTTCGGTAAGCGTGATTATCGTGCATTCCCAATGATCCACAATCGATTAGCACCAATGATGATGATGATGTCATCTTTGCCTCTCAAAAAAGACACATTTAATAGGCGGTGACTGGCTATCACCTACCTAAAATCAAGCAATCTTAATCATCATCTACCAATCTTTATAATAAAACCTAGGTAGGCAAAAATCCAACCACCAGAAGCTAGGCATCGATATGCCTGCATATATTTATAGAAGTCAGTATGCTTATCAATATCATCTTCCTTCCCATCATTACTTCCCCATCCAAAAGCAACCACCCATCTAGTGTTAACGACAGGGTCACTTGTTGGGGGCAAATAAGAAAGAAGTTTTCTCTGAAAATTTAATCATAAAAATACTACTCTCATAGTTAGTGTACTAAGTAAAGAGAATGGGGGCAATTGATGAGAGAAGGAAAATCCTTACTCAAGCCTAGTTATTAAAGGCCACTTTCAAGCCCAATAATAAGCCTGTAGAGGCCTAACAAGCAAAAGATACAAATACTCTCTCAAGCGGGTATGTGGGTAATACTTAAGGACCTGCCTAAAATGCCCAATTTGAACAAATGGTTATTGCCTAAAGAGGATTATAGCCAAAAAGGTTCCTTGCTCCCCTGGTCAACCTGGTGAACATCTTTGTTCTTAGTCCACCAGTCAAGTTAGGCAAGCAACCTCTCATCTATCAAAAAGATCAGGAGGGCAACCTTTTTGTCTTTTGTGATGACCCAAGTCCTGCCAGGTGATGGAACCTGGGTCGTCGTGTGCTATCAACTAATACGAACACCCACAAGATCATAGTCACCCAACACATAGCCATAAAACGTCAATAGCCAACATTCAATCATGATGCATTAAATGAAAGAAAACTAAAGTGCTGAGAATATAATTAAAATTCACCATAAAATAGAAAGTAAGGAATCTCCTACAATCACCAAAAAGATAGGAAAATAAAATCTAACAGCAGAAAGAACCTACTACTGTGAACCACTAGCTCAATACAGACCATCTCCTCAGGTAGGACCCAGTTCCACAAAAGCCTGATCGATGGCAATTGCTGCACCCGATTGCTCAACAACACCTAAGTATGGAACCCGAAACTATACGTCAGTGAAATATGAGTAGAGTAGACAATGAAGCAAGTGGTAGCAATAACAAGAGTACAGAAAAGGGCACTTTATCAACAGTTCATCCATTTATAATTCATTTCTTAGCTAATTCCGTTCATGCACCTTGCCCATGTTCTTATAGTTCACAATCCATAAATTGACGTCTCAAGGCACGAGGCCATCTCGCCTAACTTCCTACGACGTAACATCGATATAAGCCATCCTCCTAGTCTGGAAGACTACTTATACCCATTGAGTCGCACACTCCATCACCCTGGGGCCACTACGGAAAGGGGTCGTAGCTACGTCGTGTAGTGTGAACACATACAAGCACTACGTATGCTGAACCATAGACAACCAATGACCCACCCTCTAGTTGAAAAAAAATCAAACCTCAAGCCCTGCATCCAACTATCCCAATTGACTGCTAAGCTTAACTAGAGAGTCGTAGGGAGGCCAGCAACTCCCTAAACCAACCCTTGGAACCGATCTAAAAGACCAAAGCTACAATCAAACTCTAGCGAGTAGTGGGGCTAAAGCTAGTTATCTTATCCTTTCGTTCCCGAGTAAATAGTTGTATCAAATTCATTCCAGATAACTATATCTTTTATTTTCATCAAATCAAATCATCCTTAATAATTCTAGGATTAACAAATACTCACCTTATCCTCCAACTTATCCATTTAAAAGTAGTTTTAAATTTATGATAGTGGTTCCCTATTATGTATCAATTAATGAACATCACGAAACTTATTTCACAAAAATCAAGGTTCGTTTTATGCATGCAATGATAGGGGTACATGTGGTCATTAAGCTTTATTATTTTGCATAAAAACATATTAATTTTTCTCTAAGGTGCCCATGAATCAGGCAAAGTACCAAAGGGATTCCAAACACAGCAAGAAGAAAGGCATATGCTAATCAAGAAATCACACTTGACGGATCCACAAGCAACTAAAAAGTAGATAGGATTGAGAGAAGGGGTAGACTACTCTACCTAATGTCATCGAAGGGTTATGATGACTCTGAATCATATGCACAGGGCCTGGGATAGTCTCCATGCCTCCTCAGGATCCGCACATGCACCGGATATAAGACCTAGTTCACACAAACCAGAAATAGGGTTGGGAATACCTAGTCACATTTCTATTTTTTCACTAAAACTAAAGGACTCAAAAGTGAAAATAAATTATGCATCAATACGATTCCATAAGGTTAGGATGGCCTCGAACCAGATGAAACAACGTAAGGAAATCCTGAACAAACCTTGTTCAATCAGACTGGTCAACCGGTCAATGCGGACCCACTCGCAACACGTGTTGCGCCATGATTCATCCACCCACACACCATTGGATCACGCTCACTGCCCACATTGTAGCCGCTGATCGCGCCACGTGGCACAATCTGCCGCGCTCACCTTTTCACACGCACACGCTCACTGATCCACCACGCATCACCCACCAGTGTACCCGCACTGCCACATGTCAGCCGCTCATCCCACATTGCCACCGTTGTTGCAATAATTACGGTGGGAAGCTCGGGTTTTGCATATTTGCACCCAGGTCCCTGAGACAAGTTTTTGATTTTATGAAGGAAAAGCTTAAGCCTCTCCTCTCTTCCTCTCTTAATTAAGAGACTTAGTGAAAAGATCACGACCGAAGGATCCAAAGGGGTCCTTATATATGTCCAAAGGTTGCTACAAATAGGTTTAGTAGGGTGAAAAATCCAAAATACCCCTAGGGTTGGGTCAATCTTACATTTAGGTCCCTTTCGACTTCTTTTGGCCATAACTAGAGCTATACACCTTGGATTTACACAAAACTAGTGTCATCAGAAAACTTGCAACGAGAGGAATCCAACGGTACCATATATGGCACCATTTTGATAGTGTTTGGATAAGGGTTGACTCAAAATACGTATTTTTTTGGCAATTTAAGGAGGTGTTGACACCAGCACCGAACTACTATCGGGTTTCTAGGTTCGAATTGACCCGAATCGCCTTGAAATGACTCAAAGCCTAGATTTCGGGATGTTATAGGTATAACAACCTTAAAGGGAGTTTCATCCCTGAAACTTGAGTGAACGTGGAGGTAAAGGAAAAGTCGTGCCAGGTGTATAACAACGTTAAAGAGAAATAACCCAGGGGGTTAAAAGCTTACCTGTGAAAAGCTCTGGGTACTTCTCCTTCATTTCTTCATCTGGTTCCCAAGTCTCCTCCTCATACTTCTAACTCCTCTAAAGAGCTTTCACCAAAGGGATCTCCTTCTTTCGTAGCCTCCAAATGATACGGTCTAGTATCCGCACCAGCTACTCCTGATAAGTCAAGTCCTCCTCTGTCCCCATGCTTTCGTAGCTAGGAACATGGTCTAAATCTGACACATCCTCCGCAGACTAGAGATATGGAAGATGACTTGTCAATTTACACTTAACAAGATGATAATTAAAATGATTTGTCATTTGTATTTCTAAGTGGTGGAAAATCGACTAATCAAAGTATTAAATTAAAATTAACCACTCAATGAGGAGTAGGTCGTCTCCATAGGGAGGCTTGTGCCTATTACAAACTCGCAAAATGAGAGAATTGATGTTCACTATGATTTCCCTTAACTAATGAGACCAAAATCCACTTTAAATCAAGATAACATTAATAAGATATGCTGAAATTGCATTTGTGTGAAAGTGGAGGGGTATTCGAGCAAAGCAACAATAATATAATATTAATTAAACAAAATCCAACTTTTGACAATGGCAATGGAATGTAAAAACTAATACCACTTCTACTGCAGCAAAACAGGGGAATGGCTTCCCCTTGAGCATGAGCACGGAGGAAAGGAGTGTTAACAAAGCAAGATCGATGTTAACAGAGCAAGATAGAACATAGGGAGCAAATAGGAATTCACGCACTAATCTCAATAGATAATATAAATGAGCATAATAAACTACTCAAAAACTAATATACAATGTAAAACATGAGTGTATGAAGAGATAAAAAGAATTCTAGACAAAATAATGGTGTTTTGGATCACCAATTATTAGCCTATAGTATTTACTGAATATAATCAAATGAAGGAACAGATAATCAGACAACTTAAAGTGCGTTGCTACAATGCAACTTTCTTTATCTTCAACTATTCTTCTTCTTTCTTCCTTTGATTTCTTCCCTTCCTCTTCTTTAGCTTCTCTTCTTCTTCCTCTTCTTTTCTTTCCTTCTTCTCTTTCTCTTCATGCACGAGCCTCCTTCCTTTCTTTCCACTTCAGCCTTCTTTTTAAGGGCTTCTTCCTCTTCTATCCTTGTCGGCTTACTCTTCCTTCTCCTCTTCAAGCCTTCTGCTTCTGTCTGTCTTCTCTTCTTCAAGCATAGGGGAAAGAGCTCAAATTTTGGCTAAGTGTTAGCCAACCCACAATAGAGCAAAACCCCCCCTGCCCCTACACACTCTCTCTCTTTCTCTCTCTCTCTGGGTTTCCACCTTTCTTCTACCTTCATAAGGCCATGCACAGTACTAGGTTATCGGGTATCAGGTATGAGCGCACTTGGGTCCAAGGTCACCGGCGTGGTGTAGTGACTGAGGAGTAGACAAGGCTTAGGCGAGTAATCGGGTGCACCAGGCCCGCAGGGGTAGTGTCGCAGACAAGGCACGTGTAAGGGTGTGGGGGACCTCATCCCCCAAGTGTTGAGGCGATAAGCCCACAACACTTTTTCCTCTTATGCACTGGTGCTACTTCCGAATCCCACGATGTGGGACTATCCGCTCATGTCTTCTTCGCGCATCTGTAGCAGAGGTGAAGCCATTCAATTGCTGATGCTGCTGCTACTGGGAAGCCAATTGGAGATGCTGTTGGCATCGTGAGGTGAAATCGCATCTCCTGATGCTAAAGGCAGATGGTTTGGCAACCGGAGGACTGTGAACAAAGACAGAGATGAAGGCGGTGGCGGAGGAGAACGACGAACATCTAAAACACAAAGGATGGCCCCACGGCCACATTAGAATACCTCGGAGGATCGCTTGGTGTTGGCAAATGTGATGGTGCTGTTTGCGTGAAGTTTGGCAACGTGTGGAAGGTGAACGATGATGGAGATGAAGCACGGAGGAGGTGGTGTTTAGTGGAGCAATTGGATGGGTGGAATGGCGAATAAGTAGAGGGGTTTTGTGTGCGGAGGTATGGCAGAGCTTATGGAGTAGTTGGCGAAGTGTTTGGAGCAATCGAGTGAGTGGAGGGCTTCGCCAGAGGGGTGGCCAATGCGGAAGATGAAGATGGGTTGCATGTAGATCGAGGGTTTATTTTTGTTTTTTTGTAGAGGAAGCTAACCTAGGAACCTAGAGAGACCTAACTACCTCTTCTAAGTAGACAAAAGGGGGAGGACGACACCAGTTGGTATGGCCAGCGTCGGGGAAGATGAATTCTCCGATGATGAAGAAACGGCGAGGAAGACGTGGAAAAGGGCATCCGCTGGTATTGCGGCACACGAAAGAAGTCGGGGAGGATGAATCCACTACTCGTTTTGCAAGATGGACGAGGAATGTGGACGGGGAACTTACC
Source organism: Thalassia testudinum (assembly GCA_037157565.1). Taxonomy (NCBI): domain Eukaryota; kingdom Viridiplantae; phylum Streptophyta; class Magnoliopsida; order Alismatales; family Hydrocharitaceae; genus Thalassia; species Thalassia testudinum. The sequence continues at coordinate 7,643,845 of JAZHRO010000058.1, read as the reverse complement.
GGAGCTTGTGGAGACTTATAGCCGAAAAGGGGAGAGCAAGAGGGGGGTTTTTGGCCGAAATTCAAGTTAAGGAGACTCAGCGTGGTCTGGCGATTCTTTTATAAGTGTCTAGAGGGAGAAAGGAGCTTGGAAGCCAAGCTTCCAAGCTTGGAAGGTTCATTGGAATAGGATACCCAATTCTTCCACAAGTTTGCATTAGGATTTGGGTGAGATCTGGAGCTTCAGATCTTGTTGAAAAGGAAAGCAATTACCTGACGAGTTTTCCTTTCAATTTTCAGAGGGATTTGTCAAGTAATCGTAGAGATTTTGCCAAACATAAGCTCACCGGAGTAGGAATTCTCTGCAATAATGGCGGAGGGACCTGATAGCAAAGAAGAAGACAAAGCTAGGGGCCTTTTGCAAAGAATTCAAAAGTTAGGGGTCAGAATGAGATAGAAAGAGTCTGACTGGACCAAAATGCAAACTTAGTCAAGATGATCTCAGATTGGGCCTAAATTTTTGTACAAACCTAATTTTGACCCAAGGAATTAAATGGTGAAGTTAGATTTAGGTTTTGATCAAGTTTGATTGGTTAATTTATGCAAAAACCTAAATTAGGGTAAATGTCAGTTTGAGACTATTTTGGATCAAGATGGGTTCTGATGGTCGAATGGAAGGTACCAAACCCTAGAGAATATTTTTCTTGTGAATTTTAAAGGGTTTAGGTGAATTTTATCCTAACCAGAACCTCAGTTAATTAAGAAGGTCTATTTTTAGGGTTTCAGAAGTCATTTAATTCTGAAAACACGCGAAACCCTTTTCTGTCTGTTCTAACACACTTGTTAGCCTTTTAGGACCATTTGACCCCTAATTAACCCTTGAGAAAACCTTTGGTTATTCTGCATTCATGATGTGATTGTAAAATTACAATTTTAACCCTGGTTTCTTGTCTTTCCCTCAGAATGGATTTGCAGTGAATTACAGCCCTCTGGCGGTTATGTAAGAGTATTTAATGATTTAATCAGATCATTTTGAGCTAGTTCTGGCTCATGATGGTGTTCCCATCATACCCACATGCCTAGCTTTTGCTAGTCTCTTAGCAAAATCTCATGGAATTAACTTTAATTCTAGACCATGTGCCTTTTTATTTTCAAAACTCTGATGTGTGCTTTCTTTTGTAGATTAGGTCAGAATGCCAATAGTAGGCCTAGAGGCACTCAAGTACCAACCAAGATCCAGACCTGATTAACTCTAGCCTCAATCTACCATGAAGGTTTCTAAGGCCACAGGAACTAACCTAAGGTTCGTTGAACTCCACGGTTAAAGCACCCATGCTTGTAACATATTTTAGCCTAGGTTCAGTTTGCAGTGCATTTTTGTAAGAGAGAGACAAAAGAATTTTTTTATTTTTGGAGAGTTTTCTCTCTCTTTTCTTTTTTTTATTTCTAGCTTCGAATTGGCTTTACAACATAGTCTATATCGGATTCCTAGTTCCCACCAGCAATCCTCGTAGGGTCCTTGGCAATCGATTCTTCGATATAGCACCGCACATGGCAACCCCTAGAACCTTAGCTTTCGAGATTTCGAGATAATCCCGCCCATTGCATTCTGTAGCTAAATCCAGACCCTGGCAATCGACATTTCGTGATAATGCCGCCCATGGCATCTGAACCAGCACAAGGTGCTTACATGCCCCCAGTAGGATATTTAGGTATCCTAGGAGACAAGCATCGGGGAGACGGTATGTTATTGCGCATCTTCGAGGGGAATTGCCTGCCTCTCCTCATCGAGAACTCTTCCAAATTAACTTGTGTTGATCAGCTGCTCCTAATCTAGGTAGCTTTTTCAAAATAGATTTAACGCATTTGCATGATTTTGATAATTAAGCGCACTGAACCAGACTGTGTGTGGATTGGGGTGCTTAAGTTACCGAGACCCGTAAACCAGAGGTCAGTTAACGAGGATAAATACTCCCTAAGCCTTAGACCTAATACTTAAGCTTCGCATTTTCCTCAACCTCTTGAGGACTATCCAGATCTTAACGGATACTTGAATTTTTAAGCCTAAAATCACAGCCCAAGAGGCCTAAGATCAGCATTCATACTAATTTCTTTTTTTCACTTAGCACTTTTTGTCTTTCATTTTCTTTCTTTTTCATTTGGTCTATAACTAAGTCAATTCCTAAATCTTTTACTAATGACTATCTCTTTTTTTCTTTTCAAATTATGCTCCTTTTTTACATTTATATCACCTCCCCTTTTCCTCCTCAAAAATGATATGCAACTAATTCACTCAAAATTTCCTCCCTTCTCCATCTTTTTTGTTCTTTTTCAATCTTCTATTTTTTTTTTTTTTATAATATGTAATTTTTTTGTAAGAACCCTCTTCTGAATTTGATCTTTTGTATGTTTTCACTTTACCACCCCCCATGCCTAAGTTTTGCAATGTCCTCAATGTAAATGGAGGGTGTAAAACAGTTTTTGGGTTCAGGATTTAGAACAGGATTATCGGGTGGGCGAATGGGTCGGGAATGATTGTTGCGAATGATTTCAAGCCCTGGTATGAGTACCAGAGGTAGGATTGACTGTTCTAAAATCAAACTCAGGATACAATAGACGTAAAGTATACAAAGGATAATCAGAAGGATTCAGGTTTTTTGGAATGATGGGTTGCCTCCCGTTAAGTGCTAAATTCAACGCCTTCAGCCAAGTGGAAAATGGTATGGAGGAGTGGTCAAATCATATGCGTTTTGTAGAATAAGCACCTTGATCAATAGCCTGGTTGGTCCAACCATGTGCTTGTTTAGATCAACAGGTTGATGATGCAGCCTAAACCCAATCAGTCTAGCGAGTTGATAGATGTAGATCAAGAGATGCGGAACCCACCATATGCTCTGAAGCTCAAAAGGATGTGGAAGTGTATAGCTAGGGTTTGGCTGAGTCGAATCAGCCTAGTCAAAGTAGGGGTCCTCAAATGAAAAATAATCAATGGAGGATGTAGGAACCCTATGAAAATGATCAGAGAAGGATGGGTCGCGATTTGTAGTCTGATCGATGCCCAAAACTCGATTGGAATGTGGAGGAGAATCATTTGCAACCGGCTCATTGAGAGGGGAATCAGAGTAGAAATTGAGTTCGGTTGCAAGTCAAGGTTGAAAATAGGTTTGGGAAGGTTCTGCATATGTTGAAGAGGTGGTATCAGTAAGTATTGTGTATGAGGGATCTTCTAAAAAGGACTCAAAGGTGGGTTCATTTAGAGAGTCCCCATAATAGCCATCAAAATCAAAGGTAAATGCTTGAAGAGTATTTATAGGATGAAGGAAATTTGAGTCAAGAAAAGATTCGAAGTCTAGGTTGTAGACACTCTCGGCAATTTCTGTTTCTGATTCTTGAGTATCAAAAAGAAATAATTCCATCTCAATGGAACCTGATTTTGAATAAGTGATCTCAGGATTAGGGACCTTAGAGTCAGAGTCGAAGAATGGATCATGTATGCTGAGGTCATAGATTGGTTCATAGTCGTCAGGAAACAAAGGTTCTCCGAAATCAGGGCAAGATTCGAAATCGTCGGAGAACTTGGGAGAATTAAGTTTTGAATCTGATTCGGGATCAGAGGTTCCACCATAGAATAAATCAAAAGATGTAGACTCAGCAACCTGACTTGGATCTAGCCTATTCTCAGATTTCGAGCTCAAAAAGGTGTTCCTATTAGGCATAGGCTCGGGTTTTTGGCTTGTAGGGAAGACCCAATCAAAACCCAACTCTTCCAACTCCTCAGTTTCTATATCATAGATAGACGTGACTTTCAAAAAATTAATCTATGTTTCGAAGGAGGTTGGAGAGGTGCATTCATCAAATAAAGGCCCAGAATCATAATCTAAATTTAAAATATGATTTTCATCACACAGGGCCTTGTAATCATCCCAAGAAGACTCAGATCCAGATTCTAGGTTAAGGGTGTGGGTTGTATCACTAAAATCTAGGTTGGGTTCTACAAGGATGTCAGAATTGCTTTGGAGAGTCGCCTAATCAGAATAAAAAGTGGAATTTACACCCTCGAGAGGTTCTAAGCCAATCTCATTATCACAAGAGTCTGGAAAATCTAAGCTTGCTAGCCCAGGGTTTTGTATCTCTAGGGCTGGCTCGAAATCATGTTCTCCTACAATCGGATCCTCCCAACCCATCTCAAGATTAGGAATGTTAATTTGTTCGTAATTTGAATCATGTTCCATTCGAGTTGGGGATCCATAACAAGCTTGATCATCAAACTCAGGATTTGGAAAATTGTGTTGATCACTAGTCTCACTCCAGGATGTTTTGTTAGTTTCTAACGAGTATTTTTGATCAATTGTTATATATAACTTATTCAGCAATTCTCCCCGTTTTCCTAAAAATTCATCAAATTTTTCTGGAAGTGAAGGGTTTGACCAACATTGCAGACAATCATTGTTGTGTAATTTCACCAATTCACCATGTTCTACTAATAAGAGATCCCAGTTTGAACCATATTTCATTTGTGTCCATATTATCTTCACATAATTCGTGATGACTTCTGTTGTTTTTACAAATCTTTCCTGAATGTCCTTTGCATAATATTCTTCATGGTTTCTATAGGCATTCTCAAGTATCTTTTCTTTCAAGCTCATTTGGGATTCAGGTTTCCTAAACAGTCTTCCTATATAATCAGGCTGCATTTCAAATCAAATGGTGGAATCAAGATGTAGAATCAAAATTCAAGACTAGATTGAAGTTGATCAGATCTGAAAGAGATTCCCAAGAAAAATCTATATATGTGCTCTAATACAAGGGATGAGGGACTGGATGTGAGATTTGACCCAATCAAGATACCCAAAAGATTCTTTGGATGACCAAGGCAATTTTGAGGCGAATGAGACCTCTGAATCAAAAATTCGCACACCCGAGAAATACCTGGGCAGCCAGGAAGGGAGAGCCCAGCAAAGACCCCTACACGGTAGAGCATCCCCACGGGTTACAGGGTTTCCCCCACCCGACCTTCCTTGTCACTGAGGGTCTAGGCAGATTGAAATGTATAAACTTAAGACCTTAAGTCTACCAATTTTATGTCCTAATTTGTGCCTTGAGTTTCACTTGATTAGAAGTTAATTTCAACTTGTGACCTAATTTGGAAGTTGGTTGGCCTACAATGTAGACCAACTTCACCTGACCTACCCTAAAGATGGCAGAATGAGATCTAGGTTAAGACCTAGAAATCACCCTGATTTGACTCCCAAGTTATTAGGTCCAAGGATTTTAGGGTTCAAGTGAATTTAGAACCTAATTTTAGGGTTTTCGTTTATTAGATCTTTTTAACCAAGGGCTTGGGTAGCACAAAAATGTGGGTGGGTTTGTTTCCTTTTATGCAGGTAAGTGTGAACTAGCACTCCAAAACCCTAAAAATTGAAACCCTAATTGGCTTTTAGTCTGCACCCAATTTGATCTTAAAATGTTCTCCTTGGACTTTAAACAAAAAGTGCGTAGTCCATGAAGACTAGAAATTAAGCAAAGTCCCTAATAGGCATAGGAAATTTTGGGGTAGGGAATTCTAAACAAAATCATCTCAATCTTCAATTAGATTTGAAAAGAATTTTCATAAATTAGGAAACTTGCCTTTTAAATGATAATTACTATGAAAAATAAGGCAGGTGATTCCTAGTTGATTGTTTCCTTTTTTGTCTTCCCAACATTCGGAAGTTGATTAGGGAAGAATAGAGAAGTTACCTGCCCTGGAGTGGCTGTTTTGCATGGAAGATCTCCTCGTGAAGTACCTCGCAAAATCACAAGAAAGCAAATAGGGCAAGTTGGTACTCAAATATAATCAAATAATGCAAAAAGAATAGTGGTGAATTGAGCGTTGCTCCCCGGCAACGGTGCCAAAATATTAACAGAGCGAGATCGATGTTTATAAAAGCTGCGTTGTAGTATAGCCGAAATTGCTTTGAAAACAAATACAATTTATTACTCGAATTTGAAATCCGAGGTCGAACACAAGGAGCAAATAGGAATTCACGCACTAATCTCAACAGATAATATAAATGAGCACAATAAATTACTCAAAAACTAATATGCAATGTACAACATGAGTATATGCAGAGATAAAAAGAATTCTAGACAAAATAATGGTGATTTGGATCACCGATTATTAGCCTAACACATATATATTATTTGCTGAATATAATCAAATGAAGGAACAGGTAATCAGACAACTTAAAGTGCATTGCTATAGTGCTCCTTTCTTTATCTTCAACTGTTCTTCTTCTTTCTTCCTTTGATTTCTTCCCTTCCTCTTCTTTAGCTTCTCTTCTTCTTCTTCCTCTTCTTTCTTTCCTCCTTCTCTTTCTCCTCACGCACGAGCCTCCTTCCTTTCTTTCCTTTTCAGCCTTCTTTTTCAGGGCTTCTTCCTCTTCTTTTCTTCTCTACTTACTCTTCCTTCTCTTCAAGCCTTCTTCTTCTGCCCATCTTCTCTTCTTCAAGCATAGGGGAAAGAGCTCGAATTTTAGCTAGGTGTTAGCCAACCAACAATAGAGAAAAATCCCTTTACCCCCACACTGTCTCTCTCTTTCTCACTCTCTGGGTTTCCACCTTTCTTCCTCCTTCACAAGGCCATGCACAGTTCTTAGGCGGTATGAGTGCACCCGGGCCCAGGGTCACTAGTGTGGTGTAGTGATCAAGGAGTGGACAGGACTTAGGCGAGTAATCAGGTGCACCAGGTCTGCAGGGGCAATGTCGCAGATGAGGCACGTGTGATGGTGTGGGGACCTCACCCCCTAGGTGTTGAGGCGATAAGTCCACAACACTTTTGCCTCTTATGCATTGGCGCTGCTTCCAAATCCCACGATGTGGGACTATCCGCTCATGTCTTCTTGGCGCATCTGCAACAGAGGTGAAGCCCTTCAATTTTTGATGCTGCTGCTACTGGGAAGACAAGTGGAGATGTGGTTGGCATCGTGAGGTGAAACCGCATCTCCTGATGCTAGAGGCAGATGGCTTGCCAGTCGGAGGACTATGAACAAAGGCAGAGATGAAGGCGGTGGTGGAGGAGAATGGTGAACATTTGAAACACAAAGGATAGCCCCACAGCCACATTAGAATACCTCAGGAGGATTGCTTGGTGTTGGCGAATGTGATGGCGGTGTTTTCGAGAAGTTTGGCGGCGTGTGGAGGGCAGACAATGACGAAGACAAACGCAGAGGAGGTGGTGTTTGATGGAGCAATTGGATGAGTGGAATGGTGACTAAGTAGAGGGGTTTTGTGTGAGGAGGTATGGCGGAGCTTATGGAGTAGTTGGCAAAGTGTTTGGAGCAGTGGAGTGAGCGGAGGGCTTCGTTGGAGGGGTGGCCGGAGTGGAAGATGAAGATGGGTTGCATGTAGGTCGAGGGTTTATTTTTGGTTTTTGGTAGAGGAAACTAACTTAGGAACCTAGAGAGACCTAACTACCTATTCTAAGTGGACAAAAGGGGGAGGACGACACCGGCTGGTATGGCCGACGTCGGGGAAGATGAATTCTCCGATGATGAAAAAGCGACGAGGAAGACGTGGAAAGGGGCATCCGCTAGTATTGCGGCACACGGAAGAAGTCGGGGAGGATGAATACATTGCTCATTTTGCAAGATGGATGAGGAATGTGGATGGGGAACTCGTCAGAGCTTGTGGAGACTTGTGGCTGAAGAGGAGAGAGGAAGAGTGGGGTTTTAGGCCGAAATCAAGCTGAGGAGACTCAACGAGGTCTGGCGATTCTTTTATAAGGGTCTAGAGGGAAAAAGGAGCTTGGAAGCCAAGCTTCCAATCTTGGAAGGTTCACCGGAATAGGATACCCAATTCTTCCACGAGTTCATATTAGGATTTGGGCAAGATCTGGAGCTTCAGATCTTGTTGAAAGGAAAGCAATTACCTAACGAGTTTTCCTTTCAAATTTGAGAAGGATTCATCAAGTAATCATAGACATTTTGCCAAAGATAAGCTTGTCAAGGTAGGAATTCCCTGCAAAAATGGTGGAGGGACCTGATTGCAAAGAAGACAACAAAGCAAGGGGCCTTCTGCAAAGAATTTGAAAGTTAGGGGTCTTAATGAGATAGAAAGAGTTTGAATGGACCAAAATGCAATCTTGGTCAACATGATCTCAGATTAGGCACAAATTTTTGTACAAACATAATTTTGACCCAAGGAATCCAATGGTGAAGTTAGATTTAGGTTTTGACCAAGTTTGATGGGGTAATTTATGCAAAAACCCAAATTAAGGCAAATGTGAGTCTGAGACTCTATTTTGGATCAAGATGGGTTCTAATGGTCGAATTGAAGGTACCAAACCCTAGAGAATATGTTTCCATGAATTTTAGAGGGTTTATGTGAATTTTATCCTAACCAAAACCTCAGTTAATTAAGAAGGTCTATTTTTAGGGTTTCAGAAGTCATTTAATTCTGAAAACACGCGAAACCCTTTTCTGTCTGTTCTAACACACTTGTTAGCCTTTTAGGATCATTTGACCCTTAATTAAACCTTGAGAAAACCTATGGTTTTCTTGCATTCATGATGTGATGGTAAAATTACAGTTTTAACCCTGGTTTCTTGTCTTTCCCTCAGAATGGATTTGCAGTGAATTACAGTCCTCTGGCGGTTATGTAGGAGAATTTAATGACTTAATCAGATCATTTTGAGCTATTTATGGCTCATGATGGTGTTCCCATCAAGGAGGATATGCCATAAGGAGCACAACGAAGGTAGAGTGAAGCGAAGGCTTCGCGGTGAGAGCTAGGACTGTCGAAGATAGCAGCAGCGATGAGGAGTGGGTGGTGGGTGGTAGTGGTTGTTGAGCTATTGCTATTATCACGCACTAGAGGGGCAGCTAGATTGTGCACGTAGGCACATTGCTGGCTACTGCACGTGTAGGCGTGCACGCGAGGAGGGTGTCGACGAGGAGGCAAGGCTAGCGGCGGTGGACGTGCGAGGGCATGTGCAAGTAGGCAACGACGTGCGAGGGTGCGTGGAAGGTGTGGTGAGCAGGGTAGCGCACTCAGCGTGCATAGCAGCTGCAGGTGGACGGGCTGGCCACATGAGTGGGCGGGTGGCACTCTACGTGTAGTGGCACACGTGAGGAGGGTGGTGGCGAGGAGGTGAGGCTTGCGGTGGCCACTTGGAGTGGTGCTTGGTCGGTGGTGATGTTGGGTTCATTTTGGTTGCAGAGGAAAAAGAAGAAGAAATGAAGAGGAAGAAGTGAAGATGGTGATGGCCTGTTGGGTCTTCAGATGTCCGGGAACCTTTCTGGACGACTTAACTGGAGGGGATGGCTTGGCGAGGATGGATGCGAGGCATGTGTAAGTGGTGGCGTGGCTGTGACCATGGGTGGATGGCACCGTGAGGGCTGCTGGTGAAGTGATGGTAGCAGTTACAATGGTGTTGTGAGGCTCTGCGGATGGCGGTGCAGGCTATCACCCCACACACCCACGGTAGCAGAACTCTTGCTGCGGTCGAGGCCCACAGTGGTGAGATGATGAGCTTGAAGCCCTGCACAGTGGTGGAGTGGGGTGAAGTCCCGCAGCTCTTTGTCGTTGGAGGTCTTTCTTATGCTGACTGCAGGAAGGTGGAGAGGGAGATGGAGCGTCAAGTAACGTGTGTAACAAAGATCCACCTTCGTCGCCCATGTTGCTGCTCTTCAACAGCCGCAACTCCTGCAGCAATTAAGAAGAAGAGAATAATAAAAATAAATGAAAATAAATGATGGGTTATTTATGTGCAAACCCTTAACTTCTATGTTAAATCCAAAATAATATATATAATGCACCTAATTGGTTAACTAATCAAATGCATGTCATTCTAAGTCAATTCTAAATGCATTTAATTATGAATGCAATGCATGAATTATGCAATCAAGTCAAAAATATAAACTAAGCTATTTACATCTTAATGCATGCTAAATAAATGTTAAAGATAACTTAATATCTAGGCATTGAAATACCTAAATTGCCCATAAATATGGGCTCATCAAATGCCCCCATGCCTAGTTGTTGCTAGTCCCTAGCAACATCTATGAAGAATTCCTAAGTTCCAGGCTAGAATTAACCATCAGGATGCCTTATTATATCTCACCTCTAGAGATTTGTTGAAATACTAAACTTAGACCTTAAGGTATCCAAGTACTAGTCAAAATGCAGACTTGATTTGCTTCAGTTTTGGTCTCGGCCAATGGTTTCTTAAACTTCTAAGTTTATCTTATAGTTTGTAAATCCCAGAGGTTAAAGTGTCAGTGCTGAGTGTGTAATTTGATTAATGGGCATCCATACTTGTTCTTCCCATATGTTCCCAGGATCGAACTCGCCCTTCATCTACCTAAACCTACCTAGTTTCAGCCATACTTAGACTTGGCAACTTTCTCCTCCCTTTTTTTTTTTATTTCGAGGTCAACATGGGCTAACCCAGTGTATATCTCCTCAATTATATCTCCATTTTTTTTTAATATAATTTTGGTACCCATGTATAATGAGGTACTTTTTTTATTCTCAATAACACCCATGTGTAACAAGGTGTTATTTCCCTCCCCATTTTTTTTATTCTCCATTTCTTTTTCTTTTTTTTTTCTGGTGAGTGGCTCTCCTTCATCCTTTCTAAATGCTTCACCTAAGTAAAATCTAAGAAGACTCGGGGCGCAAGGTTGGGCTCTAGACATCCCACACCCAGGGGTTACCACGTGTGACATGCCAACCATACCCCGCAGGGATCTCTATTAAGTTTGAATATAAGTTAAGGTGCATTAATTTAGAGTCCCCAACCCAGTTCTAACAGAACCGATGGTAAGCTGTCACATGGTTGCCCCGATTTCAAATTCGTGTAATGTGAAAAAGACACTTCGGTTTCAAGGATCTTCAAACCAAGGAATAAACAGAGAAGTTCTTTACTTCCTAAGCCCTTGACTTAATACATCAGCTTCTCAAGTACCTCTTTTGCTTGAGGCAAAATCTGTATCTTAACAAATACTTAGATTTTTAAGCTAACCCAGCCTTAAGGGTCTAAGATTAATATCTCTTCCTTATCACCTGAAACAAGACATTTAAGGTCTTATCTCATCATTTGTTCCAATCCAGAACTTTAGGCAACTCATCTACAGAGATTGTTAGGACTAACCAATTAAGATCAACAAATTAAAACCTTTTTTTTTTAATGCAATATGTATACATGCTATAAACAGATGTCTCAGGTCCTATCCCCCCCATGCCTTATTCAAACAATGTCCTCATTGGAAGTAAAATAGCCAAGGGAAGATGTTACTTGACGTGGAGAATGAAAGGAGCTAAGGCTCCCCGAGAGTAACCTCATCAAGCAGATGGCCATCCAAAGTAACATATGGTTTTAATCATTGGTCGTTAACTGTAAATGGCATTGTTGAAGAGGAAGGGCTCTTGATCTCCATAGCCCAATGCGGAAATACTTTGGTGATTATGTAAGGCCCATCCCAACGTGATTTCAATTTCCCTAGGAAAAGCTTAAGTCTGTAATTAAAAAGCCAGACTTGTTGATTGAGCTCAAAGGTCTTTCTTAGGATATGCTTATCATGCAAGATCTTAGTTTTCTCTTTATAAGCTTGGGAGGTGTCATAAGCATCATTCCTCAACTCCTCAAGCTTAGTCAACTCCAGTAATCATGCCCTACCTACTTGCTCTAAATCCAGGTTGACACTTCGGATGGCCCAGAGTGACCTATGCTCAAGCTCAACGGGTAAATGGCATGCTTTCCCGTACACTATCCAAAATGGAGACATACCCAAAGGGGTTTTGTAGGTCGTTCGATAAGCCCATAAAGCATCATCATGCTTTTGGGATAAGTCCTTCCTATCAGGCCTTATGATTTTTTTCCAAAATGTTCTTTATCTCCCTATTCGACACTTCAACCTGGTCACTTGTCTAAGGATGGTAAGGGGTAGCGATCATGTGAGTTACTCCCAGACTCTTAAGTAGCTGATTGAAGTGGTGGTTCTAGAAATGAGGTCCCCCCATCACTTATAATCGTCTTGGGGCAGCCAAAGTGAGGTATGATATTGGCCTTCACAAATTTCAAGACCACAAAGTGGTCATTTGTGCATGTAGGAATGGCCTCTATCCATTTAGAGACATAATCGACTGCCACCAAGATATGCTCATATCCATGGGACGAAGGAAGGGACCCATGAAGTCTATCCCCCAAACATTAAAAATTTTGACAGGTTGGATGTGGTGTTGGGGCATCTCATTCCTCTTCCCAAATGTTCCAGTCTATTGACATCTAATGCAGGCCTTAACGAAGTTATGAGAATCCTTAAATAAAGTAGGCCACCAAAAATCGGACTGGAGAACCTTAAAAGCTATTTTCTTAGCACCAAAGTGTCCTCCACAATGAAGTTCATGGTAAAATCTCAACACACTTTGTTGCTCCTCTTCAGGCACACATCGTCTCAATACTTGGTCATGTCCAATTCTAAATAATTCTGGCTCTTCCCAATGAAAGTATTTAGCTTGAGAAATGAATATGTTCCATTTCTACGCATCCCAAGAACCAGGAGTCTCTCTAGTGACCAAGTAATTGATGATATTAGCATACCAGGGTGAATTCGGTGTTATCGCCATAAGGGTTTAATTAGGAAATGTCTTGCAGATGTCTCCAGATGGAGAGTCATCAAGTGGGAGTCGAGACAGATGGTCAGCCACTACATTTTCCACTCCTTTCTTTTCACGAATCGCCAAGTCAAACTCTTAAAGGAGTAGAATCCACCTAATTAAACGTGGCTTAGAGTCCTTCTTAGCAATGAGATGCTTCATTGCCACATGATCAGTAAAAATGACCACCTTAGACCTAAGAAGATAAGACCTAAACTTCTCCAAAGCAAATACTACAGCATGTAATTCCTTTTTAGTGACGGTGTAGTTTTGCTATGATTCGGTTAAAGTCTTGCTGGTATAGTGCAGCACATGTGATCTTCCCTCAACCCTTTGTCCAAGGACTGCTCCCACTGCATAATTTGAAGCATCACACATCAACTCAAATGGGAGTGTCCAATCAGGAGCTCAGAGAATAGGCATAGAAATCAAGGCCTCCTTTAGAGTGTGAAAGGCCTCGGCACACTTTTAATCAAAATCGAAGGAAGATTCCTTCGCCAACAAGTCGTAAAGTGGCCTAGAAATTTTGCTAAAATTTTTAATAAAATGCCTATAAAATCCTGCATGGCCCAGAAAGGATCTAATATGTTTGACATTCATGGGTAATGGAATTTTGGAAATAGAATCGACCTTGACCTTACCTACTTCCAAACCCCTCTCAAACACAACATGCCCAAGTACAATGCCTTTCTGTACCATTAAATGACTCTTCTCCCAACTAAGGACTAAACCAGTCTCCTTACATCTCTTCAGCACATTCTCTAAGTGCAGGAGACATTGGTTGAAAGACGGGCCGTAAATGGAGAAGTCATCCATAAAAACCTCAACACACTCGTTAATCATGTCTGAGAAAATGGACATCATACACCACTATAAGGTTGCTGGTGCATTACATAATCCAAATGGCATATGCCTGAACGCAAAAGTGCTATAGGTACTAGTAAAAGTTGTCTTATCCTGGTCATCAGGGAAGACTGCAACCTGGTTATACCCAAAATATCCATCTAAAAAGCATAAATACTTGTTCCCTGCCAATTTCTAGAGGATCTGATTAATAAAGGGCAAGGGAAAGTGATCCTTCTAGGTAGCGATGTTTAGTTTGCAGTAGTCTATGCAGACCCTCCAGCCAGTTGAGGGTCTGGTCACCACTTGTTCTCCTTGGTCATTGGTTTCTATCGTAAAGCCTACCTTCTTTGGCACCACATGGATTGGACTAACCCGTTTGCTATCCGCGATGGGATATATGATCCCAGCATCCAACAACTTCAGAATCTCCTTTTTAACCACCTCCCTCATGTCAGGGTTAAGACTTCTCTACATGTCTCGAAATGGTTTGATGGAATCATTAGTATAAATGTGATTTATGCAGAGTGTAGAGTCTATACCCTCAATATCAGCGATTGTCCAAGCTATGGCTTCCTTGTGACTTGATAAGCAATTTAGCAAGGCTTCCTCTTGCACCTCAGATAGAGCAGATGAGATGATTACAGGGAGCCTATCATTTGGCCCAAGGAATACATACTTGAGGGTATCCAGGAGGGGTTTCAGTTCAAGGTTGGGGGCCTGAATGGTTGAGGGTTTCATAATAGATGTCCCCATCTCAGGTAGCAGATCTACCTTAGGAAGGTATGATGGGGAGAGAGACTCAGTACAAACTCCAAGCAACTCCTTAAGTTCTAATACATCCCCTTCACATTCCTCCAAGATATGGGAATGCTCATTTAGCATGACATGCTGAAGGGGGTCATCACATAAAATTGCAGGAGTTGTCTCTTCAATCAGGTCATCTACCACCTCAACTTGGGAATAATCCTCAAATCCAGCTTGTTTATAAGCATCAAACACATTAAGATAAATTTTCATGTTTCCAAAGCCCATTTTTAATGCCCCAGTGTGACAATTAATTAAAGCATTAGAAGTCGCCAGAAAAGGGCGGCCCAAGATGATGGAGGGCTTGGTTGGTTTGTTGGTAGGGTTAGTGTCCAACACCAGAAAGTCAACGGGGAAGAAGAAGTCCTCCACTCTCACTAGGACATCCTCCAACAAGCCCCGTGGTGTCTTCAAGGACCAGTTTGCAACTTGGAGAATTATAGGGTAAGGCTTTAGATTACCTCCTCCAAGTAGTTCATATATGTAGCTCGGAAGGATGTTTACCCCTGCACCCAAATTAAGCAGAGCCTTGTCTATATGTAGGTCACCAACGACCACCGAGATTTATGGGGCTCTTGAGTCCTTAAGTTTCGAGGGTGTCCCGTGTTGTATAATTGAGCTAACAGAATCATGCAAAACAACTTTTGATTGGACCTATTTCCTTGATTCACTTTTTCGTGCACAGGTCATTAAGAAAGTGGGCATAGGATGGAATTTTCCTGATAGCCTCAAGCAAAGGCAGGTTAATCTACACTTGCTTGAAAGTCTCCATGATTTCATCCATCCTATCTTTAGCTCCAGATGAGCCAGTAGAAGTCTACCCAGAGTCAGATAAGCACTCTGGAAAGGGCACTCTCAATCTCTGGGTGGAAGGATTGTCATGTCGGGTAAGTGGTGGAATGGGGACAACCTCTTCCAGTGAGGTGATTTCAGGTGGAAAGAGTTGGGTGGCTCTTCTCCGGTGGGGGCGAAAGTTGAGGTGGATGGGTGTTGGAGGGGATCTAGATAGGAGTTTAAGATGTGTCTCGTTGTAGTAAAATCTCTTAAATAGGTCTCTCAATAAATAATATTTATAACTCAAATTCTAAAATGAAGTCCGAGGTCGAACACAGGGAGCAAATTGGAATTCACATGCTAATCTTCAATTAAAATATAAATGGGAAAAATGAATGAAGCACAATAGAGATATTTCAATGAATAATTACTACTCAAATCTGATATTATATAAGAACATGAGTATATCAAGAGTTTCATGAGACAAAAAGATGTCTAAGATAAAATAATGGTGATTTGAATCACCAATTATTAGTCTAAACACATATATATCAACTACTCATTAATATCAAATAAATAAACAGTAATCAGACATCTGAAATTGGTAATCGGACAACTTAAGTGATGCCTGCTATAGTGCTCCTTCAAATATTTTTCCTTCTTCTCTTCTTCTCGAGTCTCTTCTTTTCTGCTTTGCTTCCTTTCTTCTTTTCTCCTCTTCTCTTTAGCCTTCCCTCTTCTTTTCTTCTTCCTTTCCTTTCCTCTTCACATACAAGGGAAACCAAAGCCTTCCTCTCTTTCTCAAGCTTTGCTTAAGGCTCCTTCACAAGCTAAGTGTTGGGCATCTGCACAGAGGAGCAAAACCCACCCTTCCCCTACTCTCTCTTTCCTTCCTCCTCTCTCTTTAGATATCCGAACCTTAGTCGGGTATACGAGTATGCAATAACCGGGTCTAGGCTCATCGGGGGTGGTGATGAGTGAGGAGTGTATAGGCTAGTTGGGTAGTGTGCATGGGTCAAGGGACCTCACCCCATGTGTTTGGAGGTGAATAGCCGATGGCGTAAAATCAATTTATGCGCATCCACGCACTTCTCTCCCACCAATGTGGGACTATCTTTCCCACATCCTGCTCACATGTGTCTGCAGATGAAGGTGTCTCTAATTGAAGCAACCACTGGGGTTCACGGTTTCAGTCAAGGACCTGGGAGTTGTCCTGAAGCTTATCCATGTGTCCTGGAGTAAAGACCTAGGGCTATCGTGGCTTTCAACACAAAGAACGAAGGCAGTAAGGACAACGGTGGTGGAACTTCGACCGAAGATCTGAAAAGCAAGAATATAGCCTTGTGGCCAAGTTAAACTAGCTCAGGACCTTCATCGGACCACAGCGAATATGTGGGTGGTGGTGGCATGCCTTAAGAGGGCGTATGGTGGTATACAAAGGTCGAAGATAGTGGTGCGGCAGTGGGTTGTTCGATGGGTGATTTGGGAGGTCGAGAGGGTGGAATAGGTTAGGGATTTTATTCATGGGCACACGATGGAGATTGTGAGGGTGTTGGCAAGGTGGTTGAACGTGTGTAGTGTGCAGAGGTCCTCGCCGGAGGTGGGGCCGGAGCGGAGGAAGAAGGTGGCATGTGGTTAGGTCGAGGGTTGTTTTTGGTTTTTGGTTAGAGGGTTATAACCTAGGGAACTAAGGGAACCTATCTACCTACTCTAATTGGACAAAAAAGGGAGGGATTCCTTGTTGATGGTACGCCGAACTTGGAGGGGATGAAATCTCAGGTGAGGGAGAAACAGCGAGGAAGACGTGGAAGAAGACCCTCGCTGGTATTGCGAGTGGCGGAGGAATGTAGGGAGGAAGATCTGGCCGACTATAGTTTGTGGCAGCCTGCAAAGAATGTAGATGGAGAAGTTCGCCGAAGCTCACAGAACTTTCAGCTGGAGAGGAGAGAAGAAGGTGGAGAAACCGGCCAAAATGAGCTAAGGAGCATGGCCTTGCAATATGGGTCCTTTTATAGGGCTCAGGGGGTCATTTCAGGCTTGGAATCCAATCTTGAAAGCTTGAAGCCTTCATAAGAATAGGAAATCCAAACCTTTGAAAGGTTCGTATGAGCTTTTGAGTAGGAATTAGAGCCCAATGTGCGACTCAGATTGTAAGAAACTCTTCATGAATCTTCCTTCCAAATTTGGAAGAGTTTGGCCATGAAATCATGGAGTAATCCTTGATTGAAGGTTGTTGGTGATGGGTTTAGGAGTTTGAAGGCAGTGGGGACCTGTTGGTGAAGAAAATGATGAAGTTAGGAGGTATTTGCAAGGATTTCAGAAGTTAGGGGCATATGTGTGAGAGAAAAGAGTCAGATTGGACTAGAATTCAAACTAGGTCAAGATGATCCCTGATTGGGTCCAAATTTTGGTACAAACCTAATTTAAACTCAAGAAATCTGATGGTAAAGTAGAATTTTGGTTTTGACCAAGTTTGGCTAGTTAATTTGCATAGAAACTCAAATTAGGGCAACTATCTGTCTGAGACTCTATTTTAGGTCAAATTGAGTTCCAATGGTCAAATCAATGGTAAAAAACCTTAGGGAATATTTTTATATGATTTTTATAAGGTTTAGGTAAATTTTATCTTGACCATAACCTCGATTAATTAAGTGGGTCAATTTTTAGGGTTTCAAATGTCCATTAATTCTCAAAACACGTGAAAACCCATTTCTATCTGCACGAACCCACTTATTAGACATTTATGATCATTTGACCTTTAATTGACCCTTGGGAAACCTCGTGATTGTTCTTTAATTAGGATATTCTGTTAAAATTATAGTTTTACCCCTATTTTAATGCATTTCTCTCATAATGACTATGTAGTGAGTTATGGTCTCTTGGCAGTTATGTAGGAGCATTTATCAATAAATTATCACTAATTAAAGCTAGATATGACTGATGATGCTGTTAACATCAATAGGTTTTCAGAAGGTGGGACTATAGGAGCATCAGGTTTGGAAATTCCTTTCCCACTCCTCAGAATAGTCGCCGCCTAGGCATGCTCCCTAAAGACAATCCCTTTCCCTTTAGGGTTCTCCTTAGATGAACTGGGATGCTTCCCAGTCTCCCTTTTGCTCATAGCCTCAACAAGGTGTCCAATTTGGGATTTCATCTCATTGATTGCCTTGTCATGAGATTGGATGATCATTCTTTGATTCTTCTGCATGGCCTTCAGTATGGCCTTAAGCTCATCCATCTCAAAAGTCTTAGGCAGTTGGGAGGGAATAGGAGGTTGATTATATGGTTAAGTCTGAAAGGGTTGGGGTCTGTAATTCCCTGAATTGGAGACATTCCCTTATCTCCATGAAAAATTAGGGTGGTTCCTCCAACCCTCGTTATAAGTGTTGGAAAAAGGGTTATTACAAGGTTTGGGACGGAACCCTTGAGTGGCATTTAGGTCCGCCTGGACACGGTCAGGGAATTGGGAGGCCAAGGGGCAATCCACAGTAGCGTGGGTATTGCCTTGGCAAATGGAGCATTCAGAAGCTTGGGAAGTGGAGCCATTTGGCGTGAGTTGATTAGGGTTTGACATAAGGCTTTCCATATTTTGGTTCAACAATTGAATTTGGAAGGCTAAATTCAGAGTATCCCTAGCCTCATATGCCTCAATCTTTCATTGCATAAGAGTGGGTTTCCTATTCAAATAGGAAGAATTTAGGTGGATAGAATTCTCACTCAAAGTCTCAAAAAGCTCCCAATCCTCTTCAGTTTTTGTGAGAAAGGTTCCTGCACAGGCACCATCCACTATTTGCCTGTGCTTGTCATTTAACCCAGTGTAGAACCTTTCTACAAGTTGCCATCTTGGCACCTGATGATGGGGAAATAAGCATAACAATCTTTAAAGCACTCCCATGCATCATGAAATTGCTCTCCATCTTGTTGAGCAAAACCTATGATTTCCCTCCTATAATGATTAGTTTTGCTCATGGGGAAGTATTTTTTCAAAAACTCTCCCTTCAAGTCATCCCAAGTATCCACTCTACCATCTAGAGTGTGAAACCAATGCTTTGCCTTATCCTTGAGGGAGAAGGGAAAGAGGGTTCACATTTGGACGTCATCAGTAACACCCTACAATCTCACCGTGGAACAGACCTTGGTGAATTCCTCCAAATGCCTGTAGTGATCCTCCCTAGAAGTACCATAGAATGAAGGCAATAGAGATATGGTACTGCTCTTGATTTCATAAGGATTGTTCCCCCCAGGTCTTCTTAGTGTATGGCCAGGTTGGTTGGTAGGGATAACATAGTCTCTTAAAGATCATTGGTTTTCCACAATTCTATTTCCTCCTTCCTCGGCCATCTCTCTTCTCCCTTGGTTGGCTTTCCTAAGGATTCTTTTAGGTTCTGGATTAAACACTAGTTGTCTCCTGAGAGATCACCTACCAAGCATACTCTAACAACACAAACACAATTCAAAAGGACTTTTTATGTCTTTAATCAATTAAGGCCTTTGAGATTTTAGTCTAGTTGTAGGTGACAATACAAATTGCCCACTCAATTATGTGCCTATTGTCAACCTATGAAATGCCTTAATGAAGACCTAGTTGAAACTTAGGTGCTCTTCTCTAAAGTTCAAATGGTAAAGTACTCCAGGGACGGAAGATCGAGGGATGCAAGTAGACCTAAGCCTTCCTTTGAAGCTGTGCTTTTGTGGTGCTTCTTAACTACCCTTAAAAATCCGTGATAGGATATCCCCCTCCTTGGAGTTACAAAACCTTTGATCTTAAGTTTCAACCACTTTGGTATCCAACAGTAGGAGGGTTCTTTCTTAGCTGCTCAAAAACCTAGGAGTGTCTAAATGCGTGTCTTGATGCAAAGATCAAACAAGTGTGCATACACCGTAAAAGTTTGAGTTTGAATTTTGAAACGCAACACAATGTCTCAAATCAAATCCTTGGGTTTTAATATTCCTCCTTTAGTTAGTCCTTTTTGGAAGCTTTAATGTGACCACCTTGTTAAATCGTTTCAAGAAAATTAGGTGGCCTTGCAATTAAATCCAGATGCAAATGCATGATCAAGATATGGATGCAAAGTAAGAGAAATGTACCTTGTCTTCAGCAACCTTTAATGAGAGAATGCATGCAATGCAGTAAATGAAATCTAGAGGCTGCTCACACAATCTTATATCATCGTCCAAAATCATGTAGCTTCTAGGCATGCAGCTCGTATTTTGTTTATATATATATATATATCTACCTACTTATGCACAATCAAGGAAAAGGATAAATTAACCACAAAATAAGACAAAAACCTAACTCTAAAGAAATGGGAATAGACTCCTGAAAACCAGCTCCAAAAGACAAGGGCGAGAAAATAGTGAAATTAAACTAAGCTAACTAATAAGTCCAATTAATCTCCAACCATCACCACCACCGTCCCGAAGTTCGTGTCTTCTATCTCAACCGGTGGAAACAAGGTCTACCTTGGCGTGGATGCGAGTGATACAGCACTCTGTCTCCCAAGTAACCGTACCTCGCACCAAAACACAAATATATATCAATTATAATAGCCTTAAAATTGATCAAAGTGAACAGAAAAATTTTCATCCTCCCCAGCAACGACGCCATTTGATGAGTCAATTTTCACTTAACAAGACGATAATTAAAATGATTTGTCATTTGTATTTCTAAGTGGTGGAAAATCGACTAATCAAGTATTGAATTAAAATTAACCACTCAATGGAAGCGGGTCATCTCCACAGGAAGGCACATGCCTATTACAAACTTGTAAAATCAGAGAAATGATGTTCACTATGATTTCCCCCAACTAATGAGATCAAGATCCACTTTAAATCAAGATAACATTGATAAGATATGCTGAAATTGCATTTGTGTGAAAGTGGAGGGGTATAATTCAAGCAAAGAAGCCACACTATAATATTAATTAAACAAAATCCAACTTTTGACAATGGCAATGGAATGTAAAAACTAATACCACTTCTACTTTAGCAAAATAGGGGAATGGCTTCCCCTTGAGCATGCACATGGAGGAGAGGAGGGTTGGTTGCAAGGAGCACATCGAAGGTAGAGTAAAGCGAGGGCTCCACGGTGGAGGCAGTAGTGAGAGATGGGACTGTTGGAGATGGCGGTAGCAAGGAGGAGTGGGTAGTGGGTGGTGGTGGCTATTGAGTTGCTACTATTGTCATGTGCTAGAAGGGCTACTAGACTGTGCACGCAGGTGCACTACTGGCTGCTGCACGCGGAGGCATGCACGCGAAGAGGCGAGGCTGGCAATGGTGGACGAGCAAGGGCGTGTGCAAGCAGGCAGCGGTGCGTGGGGGTGCATGGAAGGTGTGGCGAGCAGGGCATCGCAATCGGCGTGCACAGTAGCTGCAGGTGGACAGGGTGGCCACACGCGCGAGCGGGTGGCGCTCTACGTGCAGTGGCACGTGCGAGGAGGGTGGTAGCGAGGAGGCAAGGCTAGCGTTGGCCACTTGGAGTGGTGCTTGGTGGGTGGTGATGTTGGGTTCGTTTTGGTTGCAGAGGAAAAAGAAGAAGAAGAAATGAAGAGGAAGAAGTGAAGATGGTGGTGGCCTGTTGGGTCTTCAAACGTCTAGGAACCTTCCCGGACAACTTAACTGGAGGGGATGGCACGGTGAGGATGGATGCAAGGCTTGTGTGCATGGTGGCGTGGCTATGACCGTGGGTGGATGGCATGGCAAGGGCTGCTGGTGTGGTGATGGTAGTGGTTACGATGGTGTTGCAAGGCTCAGCAGATGGCGATGCGAGCTCTCACCTCACATGCCCATGGTAGCAGAACTCTTGCCGCGGTCGAGGCCCACGGTGGTAAGATGATGAGCTGGAAGCCATACACAGTGTTGGAGTGGGGTGGAGGCCTACAACTCTCTGTCGTTGGAGGTCTTTCTTATGCTGACTGTAGGAAGGTGGAGAGGGAGATGGAGTGTCGAGCAACGTATGCAACAAAGATATGCCTTCATCGCCCACTGTGGAATGACGAAGGACTACGCTATCAGGTTTGGTTTTGAAAATCTGTCATTATAGTTTGAATAGTGAAGAACTCGGGTTTAACAAATAAAATTTATACCGGAATAGAAATCCCAGGTTGAACTCAGGAAGGCTACGTCGATCAAGATTCGCAATTATATTCTTCTTGTGTTTTTGTTTAAAAAGCAGAGTAATCACAATGAAATGAAATAACTATAGACAATAAGAAATAGAGAGAGAAAATATCCATTTAAAGTTGCAAAATGTTTGTACAACTAAGAAAGTGGGAAATTACACTAGAAAGCAAGAAAAAGGAATAGGAGAGAAAAGTTATCCTCATCAACGATCGCTTGGAGGATGAGCCAAACAAGACAATGCTTGGAAGACGAGGAATGGAGTGGGAAGAAGGAGGACGAAGTAGGAGGAATAGGAATGAGGCAGCACGTCATCGTCATTGCGGGATCCGCTTTCGGAATGGGGGCAAAAAATTGATTTTATCCTTGAGGAGCATCTCGAGTGTGGGACAAGCTTCTCTTGAGCTTTGGAGAGGCAGAGAAGGGAAGGAAGGGATGAGAAATTCGTATGGAGGGGGTCTCCTTTTATAGTTGCAAGGAGTGGGGGCATTTTGGGCATTTTAATTTGAAAATCATTAATATGGGACCTTTAGTGATGGATAAATCCGTCACTAAAGGCCTGAATGTGGCCTTTGTGTGCGTGCACATCCGTCACTAAAGGCCTAAACGTGGCCTTTGTGTGCACACACCGCGCGCCTCCTCGCCTCCGTGTCGCACAACACACGCGCATGTCCGCGCGCTTACAGCCATCCGATCAAGAGATCGGATGGCTTAAGATCGCCTACGCTTGCTCCATGCGCCCGCGTGCGATCACGTGTCAGCGTCATGCGTCTAATCGCGCGGGGGCTCTATTGGCCGCTCCGTGCCACACGATCTTCATCGTACAGCTCCGCTCCTCGCGCACCCACTCACTCGATCTTCAATTTGAGGCTCAAACGCGTGCCTTGCGTCTCACATAGCGTGCTTGACCGCTGCATTATGCTAGGCTTTGTGTCGCGCAGCAGTTTCGAGTGCACGGGCCTGCAACCATTGGATGAGCATCCAACGATAGAGAAGCGTCGATCAGTTGAGGAGGAAAGGCAACTACAGGTCCTTGAGGTCGATTGGGCAACTAAGATGGCTCCAGTTGGCCATCCATCTTCTAAGTATTATAGATGGTGCCACAGGTGTCTGATTGGATCGATTTTCATGCCGTTAGGTTGCGATCGTCGATCCGAATCCATCCGTGCGGTCAGATTTGTCATCTGAGGTGTGGATTAACACCATCTTGGCCCTTGATCTTTAGGGTTCCTCAGTCTCTATCTGGTGCTACGGATATCCGATTAGGGCGATCTTAGAGTCGTTGAACTCCAATCGTTGCCCTGATCAGATCCGTATGGTTGGATCTTCGATCCGAGGCCCTGATAAAAAGTCACCCTATCCCTGACCATAAAAAGGAGACAATTACTATATAATTTATACACTTTGATATAAATGCATGATTATGCATGTTATGCACTATTTACAATGTATGATGCTAATGTGACACTAAAAACATGCATTAATAGATATTTTAGGTTAATCAGATGTATGCACATCACACCCCATGCCTATCTTTTGCTAGTCCCTAGCAAAAATTACATGCTATTTATAAAAGAATTAGTTTGAATTACTTGGGCATAAGTTATTTTCAACATTAAGAATTTTTTTACTTAGGATCTGAACTTTTAAAGACACAACAGCGTCCGGGTATCTACCAAAATGCAGACCGCCTCAAGCCCTCGTCTTATTCAAAGAAAATTTTCTTTTTCTCTTTTTCTTCTTTCCTAATTTTTTTAGATTTTTGAGTTTAGGGTTAAAGAGTGGCTTTCTACGGCCATTCAACCCACCCAAGATTTGATGAGAACCCTAAGTTCTAAGCATTTTATTGTGACTATGATAGACTCGTTGATCAGCAATTAGAACAGACTTCGGATTTCTACGCCTCTAGGTGACCTTAAAAAGAGATTTTTGCCTAAAGGTGTATCTTTACGACCGGTAGCTTTCTCCCTACTTTTATTTTTATGGGGTCAACACAAGGGTGAATCCAGTGTATATCTCCCCGGTTTATTTTACTTCTCCACTTCTTCCTAAGTGTTTTGGAAATTTTTAGTGCATTTCTTGAGCTGGGTTCTGGGCAACCGGTCGATGAGCTATTACCATCGACAACTTGCCAGCCATACTCATGCAACGAAGTGTGTCTTATTTCTTTTGTTTTCTTTTTTTTCTTTCTTTTCTCCTTGTCTTTTTCTTTTCTTTTTGCCTTTCTTTTTTTCTTTTTTTTTTAAGTAGGTGGCTTCCCTGGTCTAAGATTTACCTAAAGGCAATAAGAAGAGAATGGTCCAGTGACTGGGCTCTGGACAACCTACCTATGGGCTGTTACCCATGATAACTTGCCAGCCATATCACCCTAGAAGGTTCATTAGCTACCCAATTTCCATTAAAACCATCGATCAACAAGTCAGTGAAAAGATAGTATGTAGATGCTTTAGACTTAAAGTTCCCTCAAATCAGAGGGTGAGTTGATAAGTTGTGTACTTATCACCCAAACTTATTTAATCACATTACAATAGAATTCAAGATGGCGAGGACTCAAAAAATAAATCCACATTTTAGTGGTTACCCAGGCTAATTGAGCCCAAAGACCTGAAGGGTCTTTGTGTTCAGATCTAATGTAATATTTCCTAAGATTGAAAAGTCCTAATGTCCAAGTATTCCTTCCTAATTCTTTTTTTTTAATATATAAATAAAAGAAAATAAAATGAATCTATGGAGCTGATGAAATAATTCAGAGATAAATATCCACTCCCCCATGCCTATCTAATGCAATGTCCTAATTGTATTAAAAAGACATAAAATAGAGTGGAATAAAGTAGAAAGCACCTAAATAGCGTGAATAACGGGTCCACTCTAAGATAAACAGAAACTGTGTACATGTTGAATTTAGTGCCTTCAACTAGGCATACTATACAAAGAAGAGAAATAAAGAATTCAGAAGTGCAGGTCAAAATCAGAATAAAAAGATTCACTATAAGACTTGCCAGCAGATGTCCATAGATCTGGACCAGAATGTGGTGCAGACCCATACCCCATGATCGAGAATATGTAAGGTTCTGGATAAAAATTACCCAGAACTTAGAATCAATATGCAAGCAGGGTTGGGCCTGCGATTTATGAGGATGCAACCCAAGACCAAAAAGTCAGGTTACAGAGAATTCGATATCAAAAGGATAATCAATGAATGTGTGCTTGGGTTGGACATCCTTAGAACAAATGTCATAAGGGTCCTGATTTGATGGTTTCAGCTTAATTAGAACCCTTCGACTCGATCTTCTACTTCCTCCGGAGTTTGCTTCCCAAATCAAAATTTCCCAACTCCTATCCTCCTTCAGAATGTCAAATTTCGGGACCTCCTGCATATTAATCACCCCATTTGAAATTTCCAAGTCTAAAAGATGTGGCTGAATAAAAATTGATTTGCGTCTAATTATCTCAAAAATAGAATCATCAGTAAGCTCAATGGGGTATAACTGACAATCGGGGCATTGGATTGAATCCTCCAGAAAATGCGATTCCGGATCCGTCATGTGGGCCCCAATAAGATCAGTTTCCTCAGTAATTAGGCTATCAAATGATTTAACCGATTCCGCAGGCCCAATCGTCTCACAGAAATCATGTTCTATAGACTCACGTGAGACTTCACAAATTGAATCTTCACCATCAGAATCAAAATCTATATTAATGTACGTCCCAAAATCATCCGTCACTTTCTGATCCATGGAGACATACATTTCCTCATACCCCGGCTCAAGGATCTTAGGTGAAGAAATCGGATCATCCTTAATTGGTTACTCTAATTCAATCTAGTCAGTCTCGTAACACGTGTCCCCCCAGTAGGTGCCTGAGCGGGTTTTGACATTGGCTCTCCTAAAGGGGGTTCATCCTAGGAATCATCCCATGATTTAACTGAAGCAACCACAAATCTCATTCTCAATTTCGCTAACTTCTCAAGTAGAAACTCACCCAGGTTCTTATCATTAACATCCTGGAGACAATCCAACAAATACTTGTTCAGATCATCAATCATTTCAATTAGGGGCTCCAATTCTTCAATGCAAAGTATTACCTAAACTTCTAAAGATTATATGGTATTCCTCAAGTTAGCCAAAACCTTATCTTGAACCTACTTACCCTGAACCAAATGACTTGTTTCAGGGTTGGGTGGGTTTGGGTTCAGTGCAGAGGAGTTAACGAATTGAGATTCATGATACCCTTCCTGATAATAGGTCATTTTGGATTGTTCAAAAGGTGGTGATGACCTAAAGGAAGTGTATTCAGGGAATGGGTAAGGATCAGTGTATCCTCCTTGATTGTAGATCATATTAGGTTGTCCATGAAAGGGTGGCGATCTATAATCGATGTGGCTCTAAGAAGGATAGAAATCACAATCATACTGTTCAAGGTTAGCCCTAGACACGGAGGTCCAGAACTGTATCCCCAATCCAAGTTGTCCCAACTAACCATTGGTTGGTTACGGTATGAGTCGGGATAATCGTCATGTTGAGGATAACTCATAACAGGAGGGAAAGAACAGGAATGCGTATAAAATGTGGAATGATTCATGATAGACGGGAGGAAGAAAGGTGCCTTGCAATACAAACGATCAAACCTGTCCTTAAGTGGGCTAGCCTAAAGACCTACAGACTCTCAGAATCCATCTTGAGATAAAGAAATGATTTATCTACTTCTATCTGTTCAATCCAACCAATTAGAGGGAGGGACTGGGGAGAAGGTTCTTCCTTCGACTTGCGCCTCCGGTTCCTAGTGTACCCCCCAGCCGCGATCGTTTGATTTTCCTCCCCTAACTAGACATCAGATTGAACAGTAGAAACAGACTAATCGAAAATAATCTCGTTCTGGGTTCCAAAGAGCAAGTCAAATCCTAAGGCCAACGTCTACTCTGTTTTATGTATGGCTAGGTTTGAATGTGCTTTGGAATGTGATGGGCCCTTTATCTGGGTTGTGTCCTTAATAATTGATTGATGTGTGTGTGCATGCACAACCAGTGATTTTCAAGCAAGATTATTTTTAATGCGTAGATTTTAATGTTCAAATCTTGCTTAAGTAGCTTTTAGGGTTTAGAAATAGGTTGATTTCAATCAAGTTTGAGGCAAACCAGGTTTTCAAGCACGGGTGAAGATTGCTTTCCTTTAAAATCAGAAATCAAATGGAGTACCTAGTATGAACCTAGATTGAAAACCCTAAGAGGAAGCTACTTGGTGAGTTGATTTTAGGTTGAGTGGTGCGGCCCAAATAACTCAAACAATTGACCACAATTGCACCACTAGGTTAGGCACACAGAAATGGTTAACCTAGAATTATTTCTACTCTTTTATGTGTTGATTTGTGTGTACTGGTTCCACAAATCAGAATCCGGTTGTGTAGAAGAAAATCAAGTAGGTTAAGTGCCTTGAATGTGGGTGTATGTTGAAAATTACCCCACAAAATTATCTTTTATTTTTTTATATAAGCGAGGGTGAAATGTGAGTGTGAGTGAAAATTCAAACAACCAAACTAATCCTAGGATTTATGCAAACACCTAGGTTAATTAGAATTTGAATTTAATGTGACAAAATGAAATCTGAGGGGGGAAGAATAGGGAGCACTTACAGTCGTCTTCAACTACACTTTACTCTAATCTACCGCTTGATGATTCCTTGATAGAGGTCTCTGCAAAACAATAGACACGAGAGAAAGCAGGTTAGAAGACAGTAAAGTGCGTAAAATGCGAAAAGAAGATTGGAAAATCGTTGCCTCCCCAGCAACGGCGCCAAAATGTTGAATGACAGAGGACTACGCTATCAGATTTGGTTTTGAAAACCTGTCGTTATAGGTTGAATAGCGAAGAACTCAGGTTCAACAAATAAAATTTATACCGGAATAGAAATCCCAGGTCAAACTCAGGGAGGTTACGTCGATCAAGATTCTCAATTATATTCTTTCTGTGTTTTTGTTTAAAAAGCTGAGTAATCACAATGAAATGAAATAACTATAGACAATAAGAAATAGAGAGAGAGAAAGAAAATATGCATGTAAAGTTGCAAAATGTTTGTACAACTAAGAAAGCAAGAAATTACACTAGAAAGCAGGAAAAAGGAATGGGAGAGAGAAGTTATCCTCCTTGACGATCGGTTGGATGATGAACCAAACGAGACAATGCCTGGAAGATGAGGAATGGAGCAGGAAGAAGGATGACGAAGCAAGAGGAACAGGAATGAGGTAGCACGTCGTCGTCGTCGCAGGATCCGCTTTCGGAATGGGGGCAAAATTTTGATTTTATCTCTTGAGGAGCATCCCGAGTGTGGGACAAGCTTCTCTTGAGCATTAGAGAGGGAGAGAAGAGAAGGAAGGGATGAGAAATTCATATGGAGGGGGTCTCCTTTTATAGTTGCAAGGAGTGGGGGCATTTTGGACATTTTAATTTGAAAATCATTAATATGGGACCTTTAGTGACGGATAAATCTGTCACTAAAGGCCTGAACGTAGCCTTCGTGTGCGCACATTGCTCGCCTCCTCACTACCGCATCGCGTAACGCACAAGCATGTTCGCGCGCTTACAGCCGTCCGATCAAGAGATCGAGCGACTTAAGATCGCCTACACTTGCGCCGCGCGCCCATGTGTGATCACACGTCAGCACCGCACGTCTAATCACACATGGGCGTTATCGACCGCTCAGCGCCGCACGATCTTCATCGCATGGCTTTGCTCCTTGCGCCCGCTCACCCGCTCTTCAATTTGAGGCTCGAACGCGCGCCTTGCATCTCGCATAGCACGCTCGACCGCTGCACTATGCGAGGCTTTGTGTCGCGCGACGATTTCGAGTGTGTAAGCCTGCAGCCGTTGGATGAGCATCCAACGATAGAGAAGCGTCGATCAGGGGAAGAGGAAAGGCAGTTGTGGATCCTTGAGGCCGGTTAGGCAACTGAGATGGCACCATGTGGCGCCATCTTGGCCGTCCATCTTCTGAGTATTGTAGATGGTGCCACGGATGTCGGATTGGATCGATTTTCGAGCCATTAGGCTGCGATCGTCGATCCGAATCCATCCGTGTGGTTGGATTTGTTGTCTGAGGTGTGAATTAACACCATCTTGGCCCTTGATCTTTAGGGTTCCTCGGTCACTATCTGATGCTATGGATATCCGATTAGGGCGATCTTGGAGTCGAACTCCAATCGTCTCCCTGATCAGATCCATACGATTGGATGTTTGATCTGAGGCCCCGTTAAAAATTCACCCTATCCTTAACCATAAAAAGGAGACAATTGCTGTACAATTTATACACTTTGATCTAAATGCATGATTATGCATGGTATGCACTATTTACAATATATGATGCTAATGTGACACTAAGAACATGCATTAATAGACATTTTAGGTTAATCAGATGTATGCACATTACCCACGTTGCTGCTCTTCAATGGTTGCAACTCCTCCAGCCGTTAAGAAGAAGAGAATAATAAAAATAAATGAAAAATAAATGATGAGTTATTTATGTGAAAACCCTTAACTTCTATGTTAAATCCAAAACAATATATACAATGCACCTAATTAGTTAACTAATCAAATGCCTGTCATTCTAACTCAATTCTAAATGCATTTAATTATGAATGCAATACATGAATTATGCAAACAAGTCAAAAATATAAACTAATCTATTTACATCCTAATGCATGCTAAATAAATGTTAAAGATAACTTAATATCTAGGCATTGAAATACCTAAATATCCCACAAATATGGGCTCATTAGAAGACGTCATGGATACTGGCTAGCTGAGGTGGCAAGGCGAGTCTGTAAGCTACTGTTTCAACCCGCTCCAGTATCTCAAACAGGCCCACGAACCTCGGAGCCAACTTACCCTTCACCCCAAATCTTTGAATCCCCTTCAGTGGTGATACCCTGAGGAACACCGAGTCACCAACCTCAAACTGTACATCTTGCTGTCGATGATCTGCATAGCTCTTCTGCTAGCTCTATGCAGTGAGGAGTTTCTTTCGAATCTACTCGATGACCTCCTTCTTTGCCTAATCAGTCTGGGACCTACCTCTCACTTCATGCCCACCTCATCCCGAGCAAGCAGAGAGGTGCACTTCTGACCATACAATGCCTCATGCGAGGCCAAGTTGATACTGGCATGATAGCTGTTATTTTACATGAACTCTACCAGAGGGTGCTCCTCCTAAGAGCATCTCCACTCAAGTATACAGGACCTCAACAAGTCCTCCAATGTCTGAATGGTCCTCTCTATCTGTCCATCGCTTTGCGGGTGATAAGATGTACTCAGGCTCAGCTATGTACCCAAGGCCTGCTGAAAACTTCCCCAGAACTAGGAAGTGAAATGGGTGTCTCTATCTGAAATGATCTCTTAGGGCACACCATACGATCATACAATCTCCCGTACATACAACTCCGCTAGCTGCGAAGGACCATGAGTCACTTTGATCTATAGAAATCGTGCTGACTTTGTCAAATGATCCACAACCACCCAAATAGCGTCGTGTCCCCTCTGAGTCAACGGCAAACTAGTCACAAGGCCCATGGAGATGCTCTCCCACTTCCATTCGAGAATGGGAAGAGGTTGTAATTGACTAGCTGGTTTCTGATGCTCAGCCTTCACCTGCTGACATACCAGGCACTGTCTCACAAACTCACCACATCCTTCTTCAAACCATGCCACCAGAAGTCCCTCTTCAAATCATGGTACATCTTAGTGTTCCCTGGATAGACGGTGAGCCTACTGCAATGAGCCTCGGACAACAACTCCTTCCGAAGTGCTTCATCTCTTGGATCACATAATCTGCCACAGAGTTTGAGCACCCCGTCTACAAAGGTGAACTGATTGAGGTCTCCTATGAATACTTGATCACGGAGAATATGTAAATTAGCATCCTCCATCTGCTGGTCAACTATACGAGTGATCATATCAGGGTGGGTGAGCCTCATCACCGTCAACTCCCCTATGTGTCCTCTCACCTATAATGGCTTCCATTGGGCTATCTCAACCATACTAGTCCATCTCTATGCTTGAAGTGCTGCCAACCTGGCTAGCGGCTTTCTACTGAGGGTGTCTGCCAGGACATTCCCCTTCCCTGGGTGATAGACTATCGAATAGTCATAATCCTTTAGGAGCTCCATCCAGCACCTCTATCTCAAGCTCAACTCCTTCTAATCAAAAAGGTACTTCAGGCTCTTGTGATCTGTGTGGATCTCGAAGGTCTCACTGTACAAGGAATGGCGCCAAACCTTCAAGGAGAAGACTATGGCTGCCAATTCCAGGTCATGCGTCGGATAGTTCTTCTCATGAGGCTTTAGTTGCTTCGAAGCATAGGCAACCACATGCCCATGCTGCATCAGAACATAGCCCAATCCCTAGAGTGAAGCATCAGTGTATCCGATAAATCCACCATCGCTGCCTAGGATGGTAAGTACAGGGGTTGAAGTCAACTTCTCCTTGAGTGTCTGGAAACTGGTCTCACACTCACCGGTCCAGACAAAAGGAGTATCCTTCCTCGATAACTAGGTTAAAGGGAGAGTGATCTGTGAAAAGCCCTAAATGACACCTATGGTAACCCACTAGACCTAGGAAACTGCAAATATCTATCACTGTCTTGGGTCGCTCCCACTTCAGTACTACCTCAATCTTTTGCTAGTCCCTAACAAAACTGCATGGTATTTATAAAAAGAATTAGGGTCGGATTTCTTGGGCATAAGTTACTTTTCAACACTGGAAAATTTCTACTAAGGACTTGAACTATAGAGACACAACAGTGCCCGGGTGTCTGCCAAAATGCAGGTTGCCTCAAGCCCTCGCCTTATTCAAAAGCAAAAGGATCTTTTCTCTCTCTTCTTTTTCTAATTCTTTTTTGAACTTTTAAGTTTAGGGTTTCGAGGTAGCTTCCTATGGCTACCCAACCTACCTAAGACTTGAAGAGAACTCTAAGTATTAAGCATCTTTTTGTGTATATGTGATAGACTCACTAATCGACGATTAGAATGGACTTCGGGTTTCTACGCCCCTAGGTGACTTTAAAAGGAATTTTGTATAAAGGTGTATCTATTCGACCGGTAGCTTTCTCCCTACTTTTATTTTTATGAGGTCAACACAAGGGAGAACCCCCAGCTTATTCTACTTCTCCGCTTCTTCCTAATTGTTTAGGAATTTTACATGCATTACTTGAGCTGGGTTCTAGAAAACCTACCAATGGGCTGTTACCCACGATAACTTACCAGCCATACTCGTGTAGTGAAGTGTTGATTATTTCTTTTTTCTTTTCTTCTTTTCTAATTTTCTTCTTATTTTTGGATACTTTCTTTTTCTTTTCTTTCTAAGTAGGTGGCTTCCCTGATCTAAGATTTACCTAAAGGTAGCAAGAAGAGAATGGTCGTGTGACTGGGTTCTGGACAACCGACCAATGAGTTGTTAACCATGATAACTTGCCAGTCATACCACCTTAGAAGGTTCATTAGCTACCCAATTTTCATTTAAATTACCAAAAAGTGAGTCAGTGCAAATAGTGTGTATATGCTTAGACTTAAGTACCCTCAAATTAGAGGGTGGGTTGATAAGTTGTGTACTTATCACCCCAACTTCTTTAAATAGTTTAAAACAAATTTTCAAATGGCGAGGACTCGATAAACAAATCCACATTTTAGTGGACACCCGGACTGATTAAGCTTGAAGACCTGAAGGGTCTAAGTGTTCAGATCCTACTATATTATTCCATAAGGTTGAAAAATCCTAATGCCAAAGTATTCTTTTCCTAATTCAATTTTTTTTAAAATAATAAATAAAGAGAAAAATAAGCAGAATTTACAAGAATTCCATAGAACTAACAAAATGATTTAGAAATGAATCCACCCCCCATGCCTAACTAATGCAATGTCCTCAATGAAAATAAAAGGCATGAGAAGCAGGGTAGAATGAAGAAAACATCACCTATATTCTATGATGTTCGGGTTAGCTCTGAATCAGACTATACAAGTGCTGAGTTTAATGCCATCAGCTACGCGAAGTCCAGCCAAAAGAGTCACATCAAGGTTAAAGCAACCTTGTCTGAGATGAGTTTTGGAATAACATGGTCAACATAAGGTTTCAAACGTTGTCCGTTGTCCTTAAAAGAATTACCCATCTTTGGGTCAGAGATCTTAACGACTCCGTTGGGAAATATTTGATCGATGATGAACAGGCCACTCCACTTTGACCTAAGTTTGCCGAGAAAGAGATTAAGTCGAGAATCAAAGAGCCAGACCTTTTGGTTCTGCTCAAAGCTCTTGCAGGAAATCAATTGGTCATGAAGACCTTTGGTTCAAGCCTTGTAGATCTTGACATTCTCGTATGCATCATTTCTAAGCTCCTCCAACTCAGATAGTTGGAGCTTCCTGGTCTTTTTGCCTAAACTTAAATCAAAGTTGCATTTCTTGATTGCCTAGAATGCCCAATGTTCAATCTCTATGGGTAAATGGCACACCTTTCCATACACCAGACGAAATGGTGACATGCCAATAGGTGTTTTGTACACCGTACGGTAAGCCCAAAGAGCATCCTCAACCTTTTGAGTCCAATCTTTTCAATCAAGCCTAACCGTCTTCTGCAGGATATTCTTTATCTCACGATTGGAGATCTCGGCCTGTCCGTTCGTCTTAGGGTGTAAGGTGTGGAGATTCTGTGATCTACCTTGTATTTTACCAGTAAATTACGGAACTAGACATTTATGAAGTGAGTACCACCATCGCTGATGATAGCCCTCAGAATCCCGAACTGACTGAAGATATTCTTCTTAACAAAATCAATGACCACCTTGTGGTCATTGGTTCGGGTGGGAATAGCTTCGAACCACTTGGACACGTAACCAAAAACAATGAGAATGTACTGGTGTCCAAATGAAGGGAGAAGGGTCCCATGAAATCGATGCCCCAAATGTCGAAGATTTCAACGGGAATGATTGGGTTTAAAGGCATCATATCTCTCTTGGTTATGCTCCCGAGTGCCTAGCACCGGGAACACAACCTTAAGAATTTTTGGGCATCCTTGAATAAAGACGGCCAATAGAATCCAGATTGAAGTATTTTTGCAACTGTCTTTTTCCCAGAGAAATGTTCACCACACGTAGATGAATGGAAGAACTTAAGTATGCTTTGAAACTCATTCTCGGGAACACATCGGCAAATAATCTGATTAGAGCTGATGCAATACTATTCAAGGTCATCCCAGAAGTAATATTTGGCTTCAGATTTAAGTCTATTCCATTGTTGCTTGGTCCAATCTTGGGGGATTTGACCAATAGCCAAATAATTTACTGTCTCCAAACCAAGGGGTTTGGACACCTGAAACTACTAGAATAGTCTCATCCAGAAAAGTATCAGTAATTGGAATATCTAGATGAGAAGAATCACTTACAAGCCTCGAAAGATGATCCGCCACCACATTCTGTGCCCCAGATTTATCTTTGATTTCAAGATCGAATTCTTAAAGCAAAAGAATCCATCGAATGAGCTAGGGTCTGGCTTCCTTTTGGCCAAGAGATATCTCAAGTCCGAGTGGTCGATGAAAATTATGGCGTAAGACCCTAAGAGATAAGCCCTAAATTTTTCTAAAGTAAATACTATAGCTAGCAATTCCTTCTCAGTAACAGTGTAATTCTTCTTAGCCTCGTCCAGAGTTTTGCTAGTGTAGTAGATGACAAAGGGCTTTCTGTCGATCTTTTGACCCAAAACAACCCCGACTGCATAATCAAAAGAGTGGATCATAATCTCAAATGGGGAAGTTCAAACTGGTGGTTGCAACACCGGAGCACAAGTGATTGCCGTTTTAAGAAAATCAAATGCCTTGTGGCATGATTCATCGAAATCAAACGGAATATCTTTGGCGAGAAGGTTGCTTAGAGGGCAAGAAGCCTTTGAGAAGTCCTTAATGAACCTCTGATAGAATCTTACATGATCGAGAAATGATCGAATTTGTTTAACAAATGTGGGAGGAGGAAGTTTGGAAATAGCATCAACCTTAGCTTTGTCAACTTCAATTCCCCATTCAGAGATTACATGACCCAAGACGATACCTTCTTGTGTTATGAAATGACTCTTTTCCCAGCTAAGGACCAATCTTGTTTTGTGACCAATCTTGTTTTGTTACATCTTTTAAGGATCAATTCGAGATTAGCCAGGCAAGATTCAAATGAATCTCCGAAAATGGAGAAATCGTCCATGAAAACTTCCATAAATTCTCCTACCATGTCAGAAAAAATGACTAGCATACACCTTTGAAAAGTTGCAGATGCATTGCAAAGCCCGAATGGCATTCTACAGAAAGTAAAGGTTCTATAGGGACAGGTGAAAGTTGTCTTTTCCTAATCCTCCAGATGGATAGGGACTTAATTGTATCCCGAGTAACCATCCAGGAAACAAAAGTACTTTTACTCGACTAATCTTTCAAGGATCTGATTGATGAAGGGAAAAGGGAAATGATCCTTTTTGGTGATTATGTTTAACTTCCTGTAATCGATACAGACTCTCCAAGAGAAAGCTGACTGAGTTGTGACAGATTCTCCTTTCTCGTTAGCCACAACGGTAATCTCAGCTTTCTTGGGAAAAATTTGCACGAAACTTACCCATGGACTATCCAAGATAGGATAGATGATTCCTGCGTCAAGCCACGTAATAATTTCCTTCTTGACCACTTCTCGCATATTAGGGTTTAAGGGTAGGATCCATCTTCCATGAAAATTCTGTGATTGCAGTAAGATGGCTCAATCCCCCTAAGGTCATGGATGGTCTAACCAATTACCTCTTTATGTTCTTTTAAGACCTTGATCAGTTTTATCTCCTGCTCAGTCAATCTAGAATTGGTAATAACAGGGAGAGTCTTCTTAGGTCTTAAAAATTGATATTTCAAACTCTTAGGCAATGGTTTCAATTCGAGCTGGGGCGGGTCTAAGATGGAAGGTAAGGAAGATGCTGATGAAGATTCATCAGGACGATCGAGAGGAAGAGGTTGAAAGTGAACAAAATCAGCAACCTCTTCAGAATGTGGCGGGTTTGCCACAGAGGGTTATGGGTTGGGTTCATCGGTGCAGGAGGAACTCTCAATAGCAGGTACAGGCATACATGTCTCAATATTCAAATGATCTTCCTCGAGTTCCTCTATAAATCCACAATCCTCATATTTATTAATCACCTTGAAATTTTCTAGTTTCAGTTTCTGATCCCCAAAGGCGATTTTCATGCTACCGCTCTCATAGTTGATATTGGCCTTAGCGGTAGCAAGGAACGGATGCCCTAGAATGATGGGCGTGTTCCTTAAATTCTCAAGTACATACATGTCAAGGACAAGGAAATCTACAGGAAAATAGAATTCTTTAACCTTGACAATAACATCCTTAATAACGCCTCTCGGATTTGTAACCGAACGGTCTGCTAACTGCAATGTTACTGAGGTCAGCCGAAGTTCACCTAATCCAAACTTCTTGTAAAGAGAAGTCGAAATTAGGTTAATGGATGCACCTAGATCCAAGAGTGCCCAGTCAAAAGTGTAATCTCCGATAACACATGAAATCAAAGGGCACTTGGATCTCTCCTTTTTGGAGGAAGGTGATGCAAGATAACAAAACTAACCTGCTCAGAGAGCATCACCTTCCTCGGAATAGATTCCCTCGACTTACGCTTCTGAGTGCATAAATCCTTTAAGTATTTAGCATAAGACAGTATGTGTTTGATATCATCAAGGAGCGAGATATTGATTTCAACATTCTTGAATATATTCAAGAGCTCCTAGTCACTGTAAACAGGCTTCTTCTTCCTGAGCTTAATCAAGGCCTCAAGAAAAGGAACATGAGTCAAATCCTTGGAATCAGGTTCCTGAGCCTTGATTTCTTCTTCAGAGTTCTCCTTTCTTTCCTTAAGCTCACCAGGTTTTTCTTGACTAGAGTAGGGTGTGGGTCGTAGGTTTTCCTTCCACTCCTCAAAGTAACGAAGTTGGCAGATGCATATGGGTTTGGGTCTTAGAGAGGGTTAGGAAAGATCGGAGGGGCTTGATTAGCCAGAAACACTGGATTTGATGAAGCAGAAGAGGAAGGACCCTACTCAACCACCTGAGCATGTACGTGTGGGTCCCTCTGATTCCCATACCCTTGGGCTTGATTGTCTGGATTCTGTATGTTGCGTGGGTTGGGTATGGGTTGAGATGGCAAAGGTCCGGGCTAACGAGTATTAGCAATGAGCCCGGTTTGCAAGTTATTGAAAGAGCAATCTTTGTTTTTGATAAAAATTTTAACATAAAAAGTAGCATTGTTGTATTTAGTCGTGTGGCATAAAATCGCTTTTCAAAACATTTAATATTCAAAATCTAACTACAAAAATAGTTAGATCATCTCCACAGGGAGGAATTATCCTATTAAACTAGCAAATATTTCCATGCTAAATCTCATTCCATGAAAGATCTTTTTGCGTTTAATGAAAATGATTTTCTCAAAGAAGAGAAAGTTGACTAATATTTCATGTAATTGTAAGTATCATAGTAGATATTTTCCCATATTTTCACCAATTTATCAAAAAATGATATTCAGATATTTGCCAACAATTGTCGTATATCGTGCAATGTATGTGAGGCCAATAGAATGGAGGAAAATGCACTTATAGATAATTAGATAATATTGCGAGAACTAAAGGTGTTGGCTTGCAAATTCACTTAATATATTAACTCAGTAAATAAATGAATAGGATTCCCACAATGGCATAACCCGTAAATATTAATGCGTGGTGAAATAGAGGATTTGCTTCTCTCCTCTTCGTGTTCATGGAGGAGGGGTCGTCTGCCGGCCTACATACGGTGGAGGTGCACCTGAAGAGGGGCTTCGAGATGGTGACGAAGGTGTGGCCGATGGTCGCCGGCGGTGCTCGACCGGCATTGAAGTGGCTGAACGGCGTGGACACTTGCTTGGCGGCGTTGGACCTTGGCGCGATGGTGGAACCATAGGGGGTGGCTGCGAGGACGTCGGTGCAGATGAGGTGGAGCACGATGTCACGCCAGTGGTGAAACAACGACTGGAGGTGGCGTGGGATGAGCAGTGGCGTTAGCTGTGTTTTTGGGTGGTTTGGGTTCTTTTGGTTGGCAGAGAGGAGAAAGAAGAAGAAGAGGAAGAGGAAGAGAAGCGACAGTAGGCGAGGGCGTGGTGGTGATGGGGCTGCTGCGATGGTGATGGGCAGGGGGCTATGGGTTTGGGTGAGGGCAGTCGAGAGGTTGGTAGTGGTGAAGAAGGTGGTAGATGGTAGGCGTGGATGTCGTGGTGGCCGTGTGCTGTCACCACATGGCCCCCACTATAGAGCTTGCAGTGAAGATGGAAGATGGAGCCTGCTTCAGATCACGGTGCATGCCATGTCCATGGTGTACGCTTGAAGCACGGTGCACGCTACGAGCACAGGGTGCGCCCAGGCCACGGTGGTGGAGGATGTAAGGAGGTCCCCACAGAGGGAGATGATGATATATCTTCCGCAGGTTCTCTGTTGCAATTTTACCTCTATCATTCTATTCTCTGTCGAGATCTCCGCCCTTCTCCAACGACAGCAGTGAGGCGGTGGCTTTGGAGGCGGTGCTGCGCGTGGAGAGGATTATTTGTGAGAGAGAGGGATGCGATGCATTTGAAATCCGTCAGCATCATCAGACGTCCAGAATAAGCTCTGGACGTCTTAAAAATCACATTTGGCTGACCTTGAAATCTACAATCAAATAAATGTACATAATTATTAATACTATAAAATAAATTATGCAAACATAAATTATAATGCATGCATTCATTTAATAAGCAAATATAAATATTAGTACATTCTAAAATGTAAGAATTAACCAACTTAGGATAAAAATTAGTTCACTATTGTGAACTCATTAGTTATCCAGTGAGGTTATCATTTGTTGCATGAGCTGGAGCATAGATCCTTGCATCTCTACCATCTTCCAGTTCAAATCAGCTTGCCCTATGGGTTGACGAGCATTCCAAACTGGCTGATTGACCAGATTTGGAGGCAGCTGAGTATAAACATGATCTTGACCCATTGGTCTTTGTGGAGCATAGTTGCTGGGTTGGAATTGGGTCTGCTACCCCGGATTTTTCCAGGCGAAGTTAGGGTGTTTCCTCCAACCTGGATTATAAGCATTGGAATATGGGTTGGACCTAACATTCTCCTATACAGCATAGACATCCTCATAGGGTGAGGATGGAGAGAAAGTAAGGGAGGGATCAGAAAAATTAGGATCAAAGGCCCTAGTTTGGAATCCATGGGGTTCCGAGTAATGCTGGCTCACAGGTTGAGCGGCATCCAGTTGATTCACAAACTCCAATCCAGAAGGAGCTCGCGAAGAATGGAATCCCAAATTTTGGAATTGAGTGGATCGACAATTGTTCACAGAGTTTCCAGCCATCCACTCCTCCATTCTTTTGGTAATCGGGTCCACCTTATCTAGTTTATTACAAATCAGCTCCATATCAAATGAATGAGAGTCAAGGACCTCATCAACATTCGATCTGGATTGTTGGGGCCGGTTAAACGTATCTATGGAGGCATGATTGATTGAATTTTTGCTCATTTCCTCAAACAAATCATGCATACTATCTGTGTCTTTGTTGAGAAAATTGCCTCCACAAGAAGTGTTCACGTGATTTCTGAGTTGTCCAGTCAACCCGTGGTAAAAGATCTGCACGAGTTGCCATTTCGACACCTCGTGGTATGGACACTTCCGCAATAAGTCCTGGAATCGCTCCCAGGCACCATGAAACTGTTCCCTTGATCACTGAACAAAAGTAGTAATCACTCGCCTCAGAGCATTGGTACACCCAATTGGGATGAATTTCTTTAGGAAAGCTGATTTCATATTGTTCCAAGTTACTATTAGCCTTCCTATAGTCCTGTACCAATTGGCAGCCTCATCCTTAAGAGAGCAGAGAAAGAGCCTCATGATCATTTGCTCTTCATCCACGTTTTGTGTTTTGGTGGTCTGGACCAAAGTGGTCAAGTCCTCCAGATGCTGAAACAGGTCGTTAGAGCCAAGCCCATGAAAATGTTTGATCAGGCTTAACACCTAGGGCTTGATTTCTACATCTCCGGTAGGAATCTAGACACCGAGACGATCCTCGTAATTTGAAGGATTGTAAAAATCCTTCAAGGGCTGAGTGCCCTACATTCTATGGAACCATTCCTTCATTCTCTGCATTTGTTCCAGCTGCCTTTGAAACATCTCTTGTTGATTCTGAGGCAGAGGAGGTTGTTGATCGGCCATGAGATCAAATTAGTCAAAATTCAATCTACACCTCCTAGAATGATTTAATGGTCCTTCCAATCAGGGATTCAATGACCCCCTTCCAAGCATAAATTAGGAAGAGGTTGGAATGACTAGGGATAAGAACCCTGCAGCACAACAAAATAAGGCTATCCTTAAGTTGGGAAGCCTAAGGACCTAAGCTTCAGGATAACCTCAAACCACAATACGAATTTCGTGTTGTACTTAATCCAAAAGCTGATTAAGTTGGAATGGCGAGATAGGAAGAGCGTGTCCCAGAGGCTGCTAATTATGCCAAACCCGTGCCTACTTAAGTCATTTGACAATCCAGCCACCCAACTTAGCACCTTCTAGAGAAAGCAGACATCACAAATTCGCACCACAGTTCAAGAAATACCTTGAAACCGACAGATGAGTCCTAAAGCCAACATCTACTTGATTTTAACTTAGGCTTAGGATTGTACTGTTTATGGAATGTGGTGGGCAATTAAAATGGGTTGTGCCTTTCATGATTGATTGAATATGTGTGAGTGCGTGCATAACCAGGGTTTAGTGGATTTTAGGGTACAAATCTTGCTTAAGTAGCTTTTAGGGTTTAGAATTAGATAAATTCAATCAAGTTCAAGAGGCAAACCATATATTCAAAACACGGGTGAAGATCTTTTCCTTTTGAAATCAAAAGTAAATTGGAGTGCCTAGTATTAACCTAAATTCTAAACCCTAAGGGGAAGCTACTTGATGAGTTGATTTTAGATAAAGTGGTGCGGCCCAAACAACTCAAACAATTAGCCTTAATGCACCACTGAGTTAGGCACACAAGTAGTTACCTAATCTGATTTCTATTCAATTATGTATTTGGGTGTGTGTACTGGTTCCAAAGATCGGATGACTGGTTGAGTTTGAAAATCAGAAGAGGTTGTGTACCTCTGTGTTTTTTTTTTAGATTTTTTTCTTTTATAAGCGGAGGGTGGGATGAGTGGATGTGGAAATCAAAGCATCCAAACTAATCCTAGGGTTTATGAGAACACCTAGATTAATTAGGGTTTGAATTAGGGTTGTGGAATGAAATCTATGGAGGTGGAGAAGAATGGGGAGCACTTATAGTTATCTTCAACTACACTTTACTCCTTTCTACCGCTTGAAGATTCCCTGTTAAGGTACCTGCAAAACAATAGAAATGAAATAAAAGCAAGTTAGAAAACAGATAAGTGCGCAGAAATGTGGAAAGGAAATCGAGATTCGTTGCCTCCCCGACAACGGTGCCAAAATGTTGATGCGGAAAATCATCGCACAAAGGTTGAGTTTTGAAAACACATCGTTGTAGTGCGAGTAGCGAGGAAATCCGTCAGCAAATAAATTTGCTGAAATTCAAAAGAAATTTTTGGTCAAACACAAGGAGGTGACATCAATTTGAAATCTGCGATTATATTTTTTTATTTTTGT
Source organism: Thalassia testudinum (assembly GCA_037157565.1). Lineage (NCBI taxonomy): Eukaryota > Viridiplantae > Streptophyta > Magnoliopsida > Alismatales > Hydrocharitaceae > Thalassia > Thalassia testudinum. The sequence goes on along the minus strand of JAZHRO010000058.1, from coordinate 7,601,962 downwards.
TTAAAAGCTAGATAATCACAATGAATCTGATATTGACACTGAAAGAGAGAGAGGAGAGAGAATAAAACACTTTTATAATAAAGATAATGTTTTTACAACTAGAAAGCTGGAAATTTTACAACTAAAAAGTAGTAAATCTAGTCTAGAAAGCTGTAAAGGGCAGGGAGATGGGAAATTATCCTCCTCGACAATTGCTTGGAGGACGAGCCGAATGACGACGCTTGGAAGACGGAGGGCGAAGGTAGAAGACGGAGAATGGAACGGGAAGAACCAGGGGCGAGGCAGGGTGTCATCATCGTGGGATCCACTTCCAAAATGGGGGCGAGAAGATGACCATGGGAGCTCCATGAATAGGGTGAGAAGTGGACAAAACTTTGATTTTAACTTTAGAGGAGCATCCCGGGTTTGGGACAAGCTTCTTTATGCCTTTCGAGAGGGAGTGAGGTGAAGGAAGGGATGAGAAATTTGAGTAGTAGGGTCTCCTTTTATAGTTGTAGGGATTGAGGGCAATTAGGTCATTTTATGCATTAAAACATTAATTCAGGATCATTAGTGATGCTTAGTGCGCATGCACCCGCCGCCTTCTCACCTTCTGCCTTCTTCATTGCGTGCCCACGATTTCGTGAGATCGGACGGCTTAAACGCACCTCGCCTCATCGCGTGATCGCGTCAAATTGCGTGTGCATGGTACCTTCGATGGCGTATTCGCAATCTATGCAATATGGTGACTCCACGTGGCTGCTCCTGCTGCCATTCATCCTCGATCCAACAGCCATAATTGGCTCGTTCCTACTAGCACCCTCGATTTGAGGCTCATGCGGTATCGAACCTGTGACCTCCGCATTGCCCATAGGCGCGCGACCACTGCATCATGCCTTGTTTTGAGGAGAGTTTATGTTTTGAGCTTAAGCACCCTCGGCCGTTGGATGAAGATCCAATGGCTGAGGTGTGTTGAGCGTTGGCCTTCAGAAGAGGAGGTGCGGCATTGAGTGAATCTCGGCCGTTGGATCATGATCCAACTACTGAGATCGTACGATGGAGAGGCCTTCAAGGAGGAGGAGTGGCCTAATGGCACTTTTGGATGGTTTGGATGGTGCCACGTGACACCATCCTGGCCGTCCATCTTCATATGCTCGTAGGTGGTGCCACGGATGTCGGATTGGACCAATTTTCGTACCATTGGGCTGCGATCGTTGATCCAAATCCATCTATGCAGTTGGATTTGTCATCTAAAGTATGGATTTACACCACCTGACCACTTAACCTTTGATCTTTTTCGGATTTCATGTGATGCTACAGAGGTCTGATTGGGGCAATCTTGGAGGTGTCCTAGAAACTCCACCTGGTGCAGCCAGAACTCACACTTGCTGAACTTGGCATATAATCGGTCCTTCCTCAATGTATATATCTAAGACCAATCAGAGATGTTATTCAGGCTGTACCTTATCGCGGGAATAGATGAGGACATCGTCAATGAATACCACCATGAAGTGGTCAAGATAGGGTCTGAAGATCTGGTTCATCAAGTCCATGAACGCGATAAGGGTGTTCGTCAGTATGAACGACATCACCAAGAACTCGTAATGGCCATAGCAAGTCTTGAAGGCAGTCTGTAATACGTCCCCTTCTCTTATTCTGAGCTAGTGGTAGCCTGAACGCAGATCAATCTTGGATAATATCGTGGCCCCAAGAAGCTAATCAAATAGGTTTGTGGAACGGGATATCTATTCTTGATGGTTACCTTATTCAGCTGCCTGTAGTCAATGCAAAGACATAAGGTACCATCTTTCTTCTTTACAAACAACACTGAAGCCCCCTAGGGTAAGTTACTAGGCCATATGAACCCCTTCTCAAGGAGTTCTTGAAGCTGCATCTTCAACTCCTTCAACTCTACTGGTGCCATCTGGTATGGGGTAATCAATATAGGAATGAGAGAGATCTCAAACTTGATCTCCCACTTAGGTGGAAGTCCCAGGAGATCCTTTAGGAACACATCAGCATATTCCTGTATGACAGGCACACTCCCCAATTTTGATTTCTCTCCTGGGGTTGCAGATACATAGGCAAGGTATCTGCTGCACCCCCCCTTCAATAACCTGGCTACCTGTAAGGCTAAGATACACCTGACTAGTCTGCTTTCAGATATGCCGTAATACTTAAACTGAGGCACTCCTGAAATTGAGAAGACAACCTTTTTCTCGGAATAATCCACTAATGCATGGTGCCCCAACAGCCAGTCCATGCCCAGAATGGTATTGAAATCCTCCATCTCGATCTCCATTAGGTCAGCTAGCAGAGTATAGTCCCCTATGTCCACCTCACAACCCCTGAAAACTATCTCAGCTACCCATAGTTACCTTGCTGGGCCCCTAATGACTAACCTCTCATCTAGTAGTACTGGTTGTTTCTTTAGTTATGCAGAAAACTCAGCTGATATATATAAATGAGAAGTGCTAGAGTCAAATAAGGTAAAAACCAAATCTGGACAATCATCACCATACCTGCTACCACCAACAGCGAAGCCTATGCGTCCCTCAGAGATAGTGCATACATTCATCCAGTCGATGAGGGCGCAGAAGAACTGATCATGCTCTTAGTAGGCCTCTTTCCTGGAGCAATCCTACCTCCTCGAAATTGCTAGGAGCCCCTGCCACAAGTCAGGTAGGCCCAAGCTACTCCTCCATTCTAACCGGAGGACACCCCACCCTGGGTCCCCATCTTGGCTAGGCAGTCCTTCCTAAGTTGGCCCTGCTGGCCACAATTGTAGCAAGATTTCTACTTCAGTCCTGATTGCACTCGTCCCACGGTGCCCTGAGTCTGAGTTGACGTAACCAAACAGGACTGAGTGTACCCCGAAGCCGAAGTCAGCATCTAGTGTTGAGGAACCTGAGGCACAGGGGGTGCTCTGTACGACTGGTACCTCTGGTCCCTCCACTTCTGAAATCTACCTTAAAACTTTGACTTCTATCCTGATCCTCCTCCAAAACTCCTGCAGGTCTCAGTGTCGCCCCTCCATACTTCATAGCAGTATCAACTACCAGGGCGAAAGTGTCCAACAGAAGTGGGTTGACGTACTTTTGTATCTACGACCAAAGTCCATAAACGAACTTCAAACACTTGTCTGCCTCAAAAGCCACCATAGTCGGCTCAAAATGTGAGAGCTCAATGAAACGAGTCCGATACACACTAACAATCATCAAACTCTGCCTCAGGTTGTGAAATTCGAGCCTCCTCAAGTCCTACTAGGTCCTGAGGTAGTACTTGTTGCTAAAAAGCTCAAGGGAACAACCCCAAGACACCACCCGAGTGCCCTCCTACTCGTGGATGAACACCCACCAGCGGTGTGTCACACTGGTCAACTAGTATGTCCCGAAGGGCACCTTGCAGTCCTCCAGTGGGTGGATAATATCGAAGGCCTTCTCGATCTGCTGTACCCATTCCTCCGCCCTGTAGGATCCTCATCCCCTTTGAAAGTTGGGGGCTTCAGCTTTCTGAACTTAGTGAAAATCTACCAGTATTGATGCAAAGGGTCCACTGGTTCATCCTTCAGTGAGGGAGACCCATAGTTCTCCCCACTCTCCTCATGTAGAGGAATATGCACACTTGGGATCGAGGGCTGCTCCTGATCCCCACCGCCCCCTCCTCCCGCCTGAGATGCAGGTGGTAACCTTTGCTCCAGCATACTGAAGAAAGACTTCGTAATGGCCTGAAACTGGGCGGCCAGATTCGGAGCCTACTGAGGGGAATCTATTTATCAGTCTCCATCAATCTAGCTAGTAGCACTAGCCTGCCTAGACCTACGTGGAGCCATCTCTATCTACATGGTGAAAATCAACTGTCAGCAACCGTAAGTCCACAACAAATCCGAGGTATGCGAATCTCATGCAAATCGATTTTCCTATCAATTAGCAGATGGGTACCCATCATTTAACACAATTCGAATGTCCATGTCTTTTTCAGATAGTTTTATGCCTTAGTGGGGTGACCTTGCTCTGATACCATTTGTGACGACTCGAGTCCCGCACAGTGATGGAACCCGAGTCGCTGTGTGCTACCAACTAGTACGAACACCCACAAGATCGCAGTCACTCAACACATAGCCATAAAATGTCAATAACCAACATTTATTCATGTTGCATTAAATGAAAGAAAACTAAAGTGCTGACAATATAATTAAAATTCACCATAAAACAAAAGTAAGGAGAGTCTCCTACAATCACCAAAAAGATAGGAAAATAAAATCTAACAGCAAAAAGAACCTACTACTATGAGCCACTAGCTCAGTATGGACTGTCTCCTCAGGTAGAACCCGGTTCCACAGGACTCTGGCCAACGGCAGTCGTTGCACCAGCAACACCTGAGTATGAAACCCAAAACTATACATCAGTGAAAACTGAGTAGAGTAGACAATGAAGTAAGTGGTAATAATAACAGGAGTACAGAAAACGACACTATATCAACATTTCATCCATTTATAATTTATTTCTTAGCTAATTCCATTCATGTACCTTGCCCATGTTCTTATAGTTCACAATCCGTAAATCGACGTATCGGGACACGAGACAATCTCGCATAACTTCCTACTACGCAAGATTGCCATCCTTTTGGCCAGGAAGACCACTTATACTCATCGAATTGCCACACTCCATACCCCTAGGGCCATTCTAGAAAGGGGTGGCATAAACATGTATAAGCGCTACATATGCTCAACCACAGATAGCCAAGGACCCACCCTCCAGCCAAGAAAGAACCACACCTTGAGCCCTACATCCAACTATCCCAGTTGACTACTAAGCCTAACCAAAGTGTCGTAGGGAGGCTAGCAACTCCCTAAACTAGCCTTTGAAACCAATCTGAAAGACTAAAGCTACAGCCAAACTCCAACGAGTAGCGGAGCTAAAACCAGTTATCTTATCCTTTCATTTTTGACTAAATAGTCATATAAAATTCATTCCAGATAACTATATCTTTTATTTTCATCAAATCAAGCCATCCTTAATAATTTCAATATTAACAAATATTCACCTTATCCTCCAACTTATCCATTTACAAGTAGTTTTAAATTTATGACAGTGCTCTCATATTATGTATCAATTAATGAACATCACGAAACTTGTTTCATGGAAATCGGGGTTTATTTTATCCATGCAATGATAAGGGTACATATGATCATTAACCTTTACTATTTTGCAAAATAACATATTAACTTTCCTCTAAAGTGCCCATGTATCAGGGAAAGTACCAGAGGGATTCCAAACTCAGCAAGAACAAAGGCATACGCTAAAAAGGCAATACATGCGAGAAATCACACCCGACGAGTCCACAGGCACCCGAAGACCAGACAGGATCGAGAGGAGGGGTAAACTACTCTACCTAATGTCACTGGAGGGTTACGGTGTGTAACGACCCGGTTCCCGAGTCCCTACGAGACACGAGAACCGGACCGACTCGACTAATCCCAAGACCTAGTCGTCCAACGAGAAAGTAACCAAAAGAGCAGTAAAATAAACCATATTCAACATGAATATAACTAACAGTAAGGAAGTACAGAAGTAAGAAAAGAAACTACTACAGTAGATACCACCACAACAGTAGAACAACATTTATCATATAACAAGAACTGCAGGTAAAGAAAGTACAGCGGAAACAAGAACTACTCACTATAACAGAAACAAAAGAGGTACAAAAGACTGTGGTAAACTCTACTGGACCCTACTCGGCCCAGCGTCCTCTGCAGCCGTTGACCCTGGCTGCTCAACACCTGGTCCTGAAAAAGGTAACGAGTGTAACACGTCAGCAAAACGCTGAGTAGAGTGGCAAACTAACTAAAGACAACAGTAGAGTGTGCAGTAGTTGTTATGTTCTATTACTTCCTTTATTCACATCTTTCAATTTTCTCACTATTTCATTTATTTCTCAGATCCTTTACTTGATCTCGAATGTCCTCGTGGGAACGATCTTGATTGCAGTCTTTTCCAAAAGTAGAAGTAGTACGTGGTGCTCTCCTGGCCGGGAGAGTCCCCCGTGGTGATCCTACCCTCAGTCAACCACCCCAAGGTCACTGACAGACATAACGGTGACTACGGCATGCGCGATAAACGCACAGGTAGCTAGCCCGCACTGGCACGCGGTCAGTCGTTTCCGTTAACGGGTGCGCCCAAAGCACAGCACGGAACCAGGGCAGAGCCCTCTCAGTAACAGGGGTCCAACCCCTCCACAGTAACCAAACCGGGGCCTTGCCCCTCCACAGTCCGCGCACCCTCGCCTGACTACCCTGGTTTGCCCTAGTGGGCCTAACAAGTCGGTGAAGGAGGCTAGCAGAACCCCGGGGCCCGTGGGGTAGCTAGTACTCTCCTAACACTACTAGCTCTCCTCGGTACTACGTACACGAGGGCCAACAAGTCTGTACAGAGTGGCCAGTCCTAACCCCGGGTCCCTGTGGCGGCTAGCTCCGCTCTGCACTAAACAGGGGGACAGTCGCTCTCCTTGGTACTCCGTACTCAAGGGCCAGCTCACTTCCCCAAAACTATTCCATTCACCTTCCAGGAGTTCTACTCCTACTTCCCCGTAGGGTTCCATCCTTTTTACTCAAACATCCAGGTTTCACTTTCCAGTTTCACATTCTTACAATCCATGTTCTCAACCACGTTATCTATTCACAACAGGCAGCTGTTAATTCAATTTACAGGCAGCTTTATGTTCCTTTCCATTTTTCCAAGACTGCGATATTATACATTCCACTAGTTTTTCCATCCTAGGATTCATGCCACATCCTAGGATCTAGCATACAACTAGTTTTCCAGCCCTAGGATTCATGCATCACCTAGGAGCTATCATTCCATGCATTTCTCATTCCTAGGATTCATGCAATGTCCTAGATTCTAGTTATGGTTCCATACTTTAACAGATTTTAATAATAAACTTAAGCCACTCTACCAGGTACAACGGGAGTAATGGGGGCGTGATCGGGAATCCCGCGTGCCTCCGCGACTCCCAAGACTGCAACTGAACGAGGTCCTATCACAAGGATCAAACACAAGGAGTGTCTCAAAACAGTGTATAGCTACTGTAGACGGGTAGAGGAATTAATTCTGAAAAGAACGCAACTCGAATCGCGGAAAACGGAGCCCGAACGGGCCCTAAACGGGTCGAAAAAGACGATACTATGCAAAATCAGACGTCTGGAACTTCTTCTAGACGTCTTAAAAAGTGGATCAGAGAATTACCTGTTCAGCATGGTTTCCCAGACGTCCAGAAGTCTGCGGGAACGTCTGACCTATCTCCCAGACGTCCGATGGTCACCCCGGACGTCTGGAGGTCACTCAAGCCGTCTGGTACAACTTCCAGACGTCTGATTCGCAAAGGATGGCGAATCAGCGAGAATGCGCACAGCCAACTCCCTCCCTCAGTACAGTCAGTCGTCAGGAAGGAAGAAGAAAGCGGAATACTAACCTTTCAGACGTCTGTATGAGCTACCAGACGTCGTCCTCGCCGTCTGCCTATCAACCCAGACGTCTGATTCTGGAAATTTTTCCAGAATCAGGGCGCGACCCGGACTCTGCTCGCGACGCCGCCCGTGTCGTACCTCGTGCGTCTGCTGCTCAGACTGCAGCAGGTCCCTCTCCGCGTCGTTCCGCGCCCCCTACGCCCTCCGCCGGCCAAGCTGCTCCGGCGAGCTCGCCCTCCTGGGAAAGCTCCGCCCTCGCACGCCGCACCTCCTCCGCGCTCACTGCGGCCGCCGCTGCAGCCCTCGCGCTCGCTCGCTCTCGCGCACAGGAAGGAGAAGAGGAAGGAGACGGTGGAGACGGGAGGGGAGGCGTGCCCTTTTTAAGGCCGCTGGGAAAGGAGAGAGAAGGATTCACGGCAGGGGAATCTGCAGCCGCGAAGGGAGGAAAGGCGAATATGCGGTCTGTGCGCGCAGACGACTCGCGCGTGTGGAAGATAACGATTTTTCAGACGTCTGTAAACCATCCCAGATGTCTGGCAAGACGTCTGGATGTAATCCCAGATGTCTGGTCAGACGTCTGGGCCACCTCCCAGACGTCTTAAAATACGTCCGGGGCACGCGTTCGTAACACGGTGACTTCGAATCACGCGCATAGAACCTGGGGCAATCTCCACGCTCACCTCGAGATCCACGCACGCACGAGGATAAGACCTGGTTCACACAGGCCAAAAGTAGGGTCGAGAATACCTAGTCACGTTTCTGATTTTTCATTAAAGCAAAAGGACTCAAAAGTGAAAATAAATTATACTAACATGTAGTATGCATAGATATGATTCCAACGATACCATGTTTGTTGAAATCCGAGGTCGAAAAGGCCTCGAACCAGATGAAACAGCACGAGGGCATCCTAAACCAACCTAGTTCAACCAGACCGGTCAACTGATCAACGCGAACCCACCTGCGACACTTGTCACCCCGTGATTTGTCTACCCGCAAGCCACTGGATCACACTCACCGCCTGCGTTGCAACCGCTGATCGCACCACACCTCGCGATCTACCATGCTTGCCTTCGCACGCCTGCGCTCGCTTTTTTGCACGCTCGCACTCATCGGTCCACCTCACGTTGTCCACCGATGTGCCCACGCTGCCACGCGTCAGGCAGTAAAGGCACCACCATCAGATCAAACTTTCATCTGACTACTTAGACCAACCAGAGGACAACGATTACAAACAATGAAGTCCATGTCTTCGCATTCATTGGGAATGCAACTACATGAGAAATAATGGTTATTACTCGATGACCGTTCATTTGACCTCAATCATTATGGTGAGTAATGTTGTGTGCATTTTGGAATAATCAACAAATAAATAGGCAAGTGTCCATCCAAGGGCAGGACACGCATAGAGAGAAAAGGTTGACATTCTTCTTATACTCAAAAGGCAAACTAGTGAAATTTCTAAGAGTGCTCCAACTCTCCGCAGACGCATACCTTTCGAGTGGAATTGGGTAAACAATTTTCTCTATCTCTTTGTGTGCTTGATTATTTTGAGTGGACATACTTCCCCCATTGTGAACCCAAATAAGGCCTAATAAGGCATAGGCTCCAATCACAAACCTAAAGGGATCCTCACCTAAGTTGGTGAATGAATTGCCTCATCTAATTAGGTGGGTAGATAATAGCCTAGCTGATCATTGCTACATAGGCAAATCATCATCCAACTGTAATAAGGTGCCTTGCAAGTCTGACTCACTATTACATGGATTACTCGATTGTCTTAAATGCAAGAGAACGACACCAACCAAACTAACAAGGCAAACAATCACCCCGGTAGTCCCTTCCTAACAATTCTTGCATATAACCTCCGCTAGATAGGCAGATGAAAGAGGCAAATGATCATGTAATAGACTGATGTCGAAAAGTGGTCCGATGATGCCATAATCTTCTTTGGTCAAACCAAAGTCAACAGAATGTGCATGACATGCATTGAATAGTGTGTGTGGGAAAGATCATTTCCAAAGATCACAGAATTTTGAATTAGTTAGTGAAAATCTCAATTCTTATAAAAAAATGTATTGGAGAGGATTCGAGGATATACAAAAACAAATATTATACTCTATTTCTCTTTCACACGCACAATCTTAGTAAAAAACTTTGAGAGTTTGATTCTCTCTTGAGATATACACCTTGTGGGTGTGTAATTTTGATTATATTCCATCCGACCCTCCATCTACTCCTTTCCTAATAGAACTTGTCTTGGGGTTTCCGTTTAGATATTCACCTCATTATTTTAACCGTGCTCTTGAGGGAGGTCCAAGATCCTCTGACCTCCGTCAAGATCCAAAATCATAAAAACTACAAATCTAGTTAGACCAGATCCCGTTATAGGGTTAATTTGGGTTCCGACTGAAGATGTACATCCCAATCCATGAAAGTTGATTCGATGGAGACTTTGACCAAGTCCAATCCCCAATCCGATTTTCAATATGCAGTCGTTTATCAGAACAGTACATGCATATATGGTTGATAACGACTACACTAATTAATTAGAATCGATGGATCTGTCCCAACAGGCTTCATTGATCCGAGCCTAAATCTTTTCGAACTTTTATGTGGAGATCGATCGACGTGAGATCAATCAATGTAGCCATGCACCCGAGCAGCCCATGTGATTAATTAGTTGAGAAAGGGAAATGGGCTATATATAATCGAAGAGTGCATATATAATACCATGAAACATTAATGTTAATCACGTAAAATTAATGGCCTTCTACAGGTGAATGGACAATTTATTTATATATATATCAGGTAACTTTATCACGACCTTTTCATCCATCACATAAGTGAAGGTCATGAAAGCAAGTAAAATTAAAGCTGCGCCTAGAGGTGTTCTTCAAATCTTCCTCCTCTTTCCTGTCTGGGATCAATACAGAATAATTGGATTACATACACTTTAAAGTTTAAATATATGGAAATAAGCAGAAAGTTGGCAATTACTACGTCCAGGAGTGAACCTAACAATGAGATCGGTGGTTCTTTTCCTCTGTAGCCTTTTTCCTTCTTTAATAATAAATAGAAAACAAATGCGAAGAGTGCAATCTCCTTCGATGGACTTATTAATGATTAGAATATTTGGAATGGCCCCATCTTTTAGTTCGAGTGTAAGGTAGAACATGCTCCACGTATATTCTACCTCCACGTGACCCTTTTCGTCATTTCCATGGTCAAAGCCGATACTTATCCCATCAACTTGCAGCTGGAACGTAAGGCTCGTTTCTTAAGGGAAATAAATTTATGAAATAAGGTAAAATATTAGAATAAATAAAAGAATAAGAAAGTTTAATAGATTCTAGTTATTTTACAAAAAGAGGTGGAATAAATTTTTAATGGATTAAGTCTATTTAACTTGACCTAAATAGGATGTGTGTTAAGTGATGATTAAATAATTAATCTGTCAATCAAATAAAGTCAAATCAGTAGTACCGGTATATATTCTAGTGAAATCATTATCGGTGTGTGTATATATATATATATGAAATGTACCTAGAGAATATAATATTCAAAATATCAAAATAAGCATATCCGCACGATTATGTCATTATTTAATGAAATCGTTAGGTTATGTTTTAGTGATTTTTATTTTTGGCTTTGCTAATTTTGAGCTTTTATGATATTTAAAGTGTTAAGTCTTTTTTTACAACCAACCTCCATCATCTCACGTAAATTTTGGATGGCTTCTTTTAGAGCTTCACACATCATCATACAATTATTCTCATACATATTACAACGCAACTTTCTTTAAATGTACATTATATATAATTCACAACACATTCCTATTTGTATTACAATGCTCAAAAACTTTCATTACCTACTTTTTTTTATGGCCACATGTTGGACGCGATTTCTATGCAGAGTTTGAGTTTAGAAAATCCATCGTTGCAGTCACATAAAAATCCATCAAACAGATAATTTAACTAAAACTCTAGTGAGTCCCGTGTCAAATATGAGGAGGCAAACGTTTGATCAAAAACTGTGTTAGAATTATTGTCACGAAAGCAGAATAATTGGTTGAAATTAATATACTAGCTATTCTACTTAAAGAATAATTAATAGAAAACAGAGAAAGAATAGTATAAATAAAGAGAAAATAGAGAGAGAATGAACAAGAATTTTATAATGATAGAATCAGGTTCATTACATCTAATCGCTACATAAAAAGTGGGAAATCTACACTAGAAAGCAGTAAAGAGAAGGTGATTAGAAGTTATCCTCCTCAATGGCTGCTTGGAGGACGAGCCACGTTGACGGGGGCGTCCGGACGAAGGTGGTGAGATGCTGAACAAGGGAGAACAAATACAGAGGAAGGAGGATGGGGGAGGGCGACGTCGCAGTGGGATCCGCTTCCTAAACGGCAATGAGAGGACAACCGCGGATGCTCCACGAATGGGGGTGAGAAAATGAAAAAATTATTTTTATAACTCTAATGGAGTATCCCAGGTTTGAGACAAATTCATAAGTGACGGAGAGCCACATCGTTGAAGCATGCATGCACCCTCACCTCTCTGCCTTCAGCCACTGAAACGCATCATCACACGCACGCATTCTCAGTCATTTGATTAAACACACTCAAGCCTCTTCATCTTCAGCGCAACGTGCGCTTGCGACAGATTGGGCATGCGTTCGCGCGTGATCATGCGCGTGCAGTGCGCTCTTCCATCCGGCGCTCGAGATGGTGCCACATAGCGCTCCCTCGACCACCCGATCACCATTACACGAGTGAATTTCACCTGCGCCCGGGTGCACGCTCGATTTGAGGCGCTCGGCATCTCGAACGCGCACCTCTGCCTTCGCAAAGGGGACCTCGACCGCTATGCTACACCCTGCTTTAAGTCGCATTTACGAATTAACGCTTAAGTGCCCTCAGCCGTTGGATCTCGATCCAACGGCTGAGATCGTGTCTTGATAGCACCTTCAAAGTTGGTGCGGGAGGCTTGGTAGGCATTGGGCGGTTGGGATGGCGCCACGTGGCGCCATCCTAGCCATCCATCTTCTCTAACTTGTAGATGGTGCTACGAATGTTAGATTGGACCGATTTTCGACCATTGGGCTGCGATCGTCCATCCAACCCATCCGTGCAGTTGAATTGGTCGTCTAAGGTACGAATTTTACACCACCTTGCCCCTTGGCGTTTGATTCTTCTCAGACTGCATCTGATTCTACAAAGGTCCGATCGAGGCGATCTTGGAGTCGTTGAACTCTGATCATCACCCTGATCAGATCCATACGGTTGGATCTTCAATCCAAAGCCCCAATAAATGTTTCCCTGTTCCCTAACCACAAAAAGAGGCAAATTACTAAACAATTTATACAAATTAACCTAAATGCATGATGATGCATGTTATGCAATATTTATAGTGCATGATGCTTCTATGATACTAAGAACATGTATAAATAGACATTTTAGGCTACTCAGATGTACACACATCACACCTCCATGCCTATTTTTTGTTAGTCCCTAACAAAAATTATATGCCATTTATAAATAGAATTATGATTAAATTACTTGGGCAATAGTTATTTTTCAAAACTAGGAAATTTCTGCTAAGGATCTAAACTACGGAGACTCAACAGTGCCCGGGTGTCTACCAAAATGCAAACCGCCCAAGCCCTCACCTTATTCAAAAAGAAAAGAATCCTTTTCTTTTTCTTCTTTTTCTAATTTTTTTTGGATTTTTGAGTTTAAGATTTCGAAACTGCTTTCTACGGCTACCTAATCCACCCAAGTCTCGAAGAGAACTCAAAGTATTGTGCATCTTTTTATGTAAATGTGATAAACTCACTGATCGGCAATTAGAATAGACTTCGGGTTTCTACACCTCTAGGTGACCTTGAATAGAATTCTACCTAAAGGTGTATCTATACAATCGGTAGCTTTCTCCCTACTTTTATTTTTATAGGGTCAATACAAGGGAGAACCCAGTGTATATCTCCCCAAATTATTCTACTTCCCCGCTTCTTTCTAAGTGTTTAGGAATTATACTTGCATTTCATGAGCTAGGATCTGGACAACCAGCCGATGAGCTGTTACCATCGACAACATACCAGCCATACTGGTGCGATGAAGTGGGGCTTATTTCTTTCTTCTTTTCTTCTTTTCTATTTCATTTCCTTTTCTTTTTGGATATTTTTCTTTTTTTTTTCTTTTTTTTCTAAGTAGGTGGCTTCCTTGATCTAAGAGTTACCTAAAGGCAACAGGAAGAGCATGGTCTGTGGCTGGGTTCTAAACAACCGACCGATAAGTTGTTACCACCGACAACTTACCAGCCATACCACCCTAGAAGGTTCATTAGCTACCCAATTTCCGTTAAAATCACCGAAAAGTGTGAGTCAATGCAAAGAGGGCGTAGATGCTTAGGCTTAAAGTTCCCTTAAATCAGATTGCAGGTTGATAAATCGTGTACTTATCACCCTAACTTATTAACAATTTCAAATAAATTTATGAATGGCGAGGACTCAAGGAAAATATCCACATTTTACTGGACACCCAGGCTGATTAAGCCCGAAGACCTGAAGGGTCTAAGTGTTCAGGTCCTATCATATCATTCTCTAAGGTTGAAAAATTCTAATGCCCAAGCTCCTTTTTTCTAATTCAATTTTTTTGTATAAGAAAATAAAAAGAATTTACGGAGCTAATAAGATAATTTAGATAATGATATCCATCCCCTCATGCCTATCTAATGCAATATCCTCATTGTATTAAAAAGACATGAAAAAAAGCGGAGTAAAGAAGAAAGCACTTGAATTTCGTGATTACCTGGTTAGCTCTGAAATGAAAATAGACTATTTATGTGTTGAATTTAGTACCTTTAGCTAGGCACACTTTACAAATAAAAAAGAAATAAAGAATTCACAGTTGTAGGTCAGAATCAGAATAAAAGAATTCACCTCAGGACCTACTAGCAGATGTCCACAAATGTGGACCAGATTGTGGTGTAGACTCATACCCCAGGGTTGAGTGTATCTGAGGTTCTGGATAAAATTACCCAAAACCTAAAATCAGTATGCAAGCGGAGCCAGGCCTGTGATTTGTGAGGATGCAACCCAAGTCCAAAAAGTTAATTAATAGGAAAATTCATATCAAAAAGATAATCAATGAATTTGTGCTTGGGTTTCACATCCTCAGAGTAGAAATTGTCATAAGGGTCATGGTAAAAGGTTGGTGGCTTCAGGTATATAGGAACTCTTAGATTTAGACTTCTACTCCCCTCAGAATTGGCTTTCCATATCTTCATTTCCAAATTCCTATCCTCCACAATTAGAATTTCAAATTCCGAGACCTCCTGCATGTTAATCACACCATCTAAAATTTTCAAGTCTAAGATTTATGGCTGAATCAGAATTGACTTAGGTCTAGTGATCTCAAAATAAAAATCGTCAGTATGCTCAATAGGGTGTGATTCAGGATCAATTTCCTTAATTACTAGGCTATTAAATGATTCATTGGATTCCTCAGGCCTAGTCGTCTCACTAAAATCATTTTCCTCATATTCAGGTGAGACTTTACATAAAGATTCTTCACCTTTAGAATCAAAGAATTCTGGATTTACATTAATATATGTCTCAAAATCATCTATGATTTCCTGGTCCATGGAGGCATACTTTTCCTTGTTCCCTAGCTCAAGGATCTCAAGTGAAGAAATCAATTCATTCTCAACAGTTACTTTAGACCAACCTGGTCAACCCCATCTCATAAAATGTGTCCCCCCTTACAGGTGCCTGAGTGGATTCTGACATTGGCTCTCCTAAAGGGGGTTCATCATGGGAATCATCCTAAGATTAGACTAGAGCAATCACAAATCTCATCCTCAATTTTAACAACTTTTCAAGTAAAAACTCACCCAGGTCCTTATCCTTAACATCTTGGAGCCAATTCAACAAATATTTGTTAAGATCGTCAATCATTTGAATCAGAGGCTCCAATTCTTTAGTGTAAGGTGTTGGCTGAGCTTTTAAAGATTGAATGGTATTCCTTAAGTTAGTCAACACCCTATCTTGGACCTGGTTCACCTGAACCAAATGATTTGGTTCAGGGTTGGGTGGGTTTGGATTCAATCCAAGGGAGTCAAGGAATTGAGGTTCTTGGTGCCCTCCCTGATAATAGGTCATTTCTGGTTGTGTAAAAAGAGATGTTAACCCATATGCAGTACTGTAATCCTGGGGAGGGTGTGGGTCATAATCAGCATATCATTCTTTATTGTAAATCGGGTTATGTTGATCATATAGAGGTGGAGATCTATAATCATTATAACTCGAAGAAGGATAGAAACCAAAATCATGCTGTCCAAGGTTAGACCCTGAACACAGAGGTCCAGAATTGTATCCCTAATCCGAGTTATCCTACCTAGTAGATGGTCAATTACAGCACAGGTCAGGAAAATAATCATCATATTGGGGATAAGAAATATCAGGAGGGTAGGAGTGGAAATGTGTGTAGGATGTCGATGGATCCATGACACAACAGGAGGAAGAATGGTGCCCTGCAATACAAACACTCAAAACCTGTCCTTAGGTGGGATAGCCTAAAGATCTACTGACTCCCAGAACCCGTCTTGTGATGAAAAGAATGATTTGATCTACTTCTTTCCGGTCAATCCAACCAGTTAGAGGAAGGGAATGAGGAGAAGATTCTTCCCTTGGCTTTCGCCTCAGGTTCCTTTGATACCCCTCAACCGTAGTCGTTTGACTCTGCTACTCTAGCTAGACATCAAATTGAATAATAGAAGCAGATTAATCAAAAATAATCTCAATCTGGGCCTCGAATAGCGAGTCCAATCCTTAAGGCCAACGTCTACTTTGTTTTAATTAGGCTTAGATTTGAACGTGCTTGGGGATGTGATGGGCCCTTTATCTAGGTTGTGCCCTTAAAGATCTGTTTCAATGTGTGTGCGTATACAACCAATGATTTTCAAGCAAGATTATTTTTAGATGCAGTGAATTTTAGGGTTCAAATCTTGCTTTAGTAGCTTTTAGAGTTTGCATTAAGGTGAATTCAATCAAGTTCAGGAGACACACCAGGTTGTAAAGGCACAGGTGAAGATGTTTTCCTTTGAAATCAAAATAAAGTGGAGTGCCTGCTATTGACCTTAAATATTAACCCTAATGAGCAATCTACTTGATGAGCTTTTTTTAAATGAAGTGGTGCAGCCCAAACAACTCAAATAATTGCCTGATGCACCACTGAATTAAGCACACAAGTGGTTACCTAATCTAATTTCTACTCAATTATATGTTGATGGGTATATCGATTCTAAATATCGAGTTACCGGTTGAGTATGAAAAATCAGAAGAGGTTGAGTACCTCTGTGGAATTTTTTAGATTTTTCTTTTAGCGAGGGTGAGGTGAGTAGAGGTGACAAACAAACAACCAAGACTAACCTTAGAGTTTATGCAAGTTCCTAGGTTAATTAAGGTTTGTGTTATTTATGTGATGAAATGAAATCTAAAGGGTGGGAGGTAGGATATACTTACAAAACCTTCATCCACACTTTTCTCCAATCTAACCGCTCTAGCCCGCTTCGGAAGAGTACTTGCAATCACAACAAGATCGGAAAAAAGTGAGATAAATGTTACGTAAGGAGGAAATCAAAGAGCATTGCCTCCTAGGCAACGGCACCAAAATGTTGGACGTGATTTCTACGTTAAGAATTTGAGTTTAGAAAACCCGTCATTGCAGTTGCATAAAAATCCATCAAATAGATAATTTAACCGAAACTCTAGTGAGTCCCAGGTCGAACACGGGGAGGCGAACATTTGATAAAAAACCACGTTGGAATTATTATCACGAAAGCATAATAACTGGTTGAAATTAATCTACTAGCTATTCTACTTAAAGAATAATTAATAAAAAATAGAGAAAGAATAATACAAATAAAGAGAAAATAGAGAGAGAATGAATATGAATTTTATAATGATAGAATCAGGTTCATTACATCTAATCACTACACTAGAAAGCGGGAAATCTACACTAGAAAGTAGTAAAGAGAAGGTGATGAGAAGTTATCCTCCTTGATGGCTACTTGGAGGATGAGCCACGTTGACGGGGTGCCCGAACAAGTGTGGTGAGATGTTGGATGAGGGAGAACGAAGACGGAGGAAGGAGGACGGGGTAGGGTGATGTCGCAGTGGGATTTGCTTCCCGAACAGTGGTGAGAGGACAACCATGGGTGCTCCACGAATGGGGTGAAAAGATGGAAAAATTATTTTTATAACCCTAATGGAGCATCCCGGGTTTGGGATGAGCTCGTAGAGCTTTAGAGGGGGTGAGAGAAGAAAGGAAGGAATGAAGAGAATGAGTGGTAGGGGTCCCTTTTATAGTTGTAGAAATTGGGAGCAAAAAGGACTTTTAAGGTTTTACACATTAATTGATGGGGTCTTTAGTGATGGATGTAAACGTCACTAAAGACCCATGTCGTTAAAGCATGCACACGCCCTCACCTCTCTACCTTCGGCCGCTGAAATGCCTCATCACTTGCACGCATTCTCAACCGTCCAAAACATGCTCAAGCCTCTTCATCTTCAGCGCAACGTGCGCCTGCATCAGATTGGGCATGCGTTTGCTCGTGATCATGCGCATGCGACGCGCTCTTCCATCTGGTGCACTCTTCCATCTGGCACTCGAGATGGTGCCACGTCACACTCCCTCGACCACCTGATCGCCATTGCATGGCCGAATTTCGCCCGCACCCACGTGCGTGCTCGATTTGAGGCACTCACCATCTTGAACATGCGCATCTGCCTTCGCGAGGGGGACCTCGTCCGCTACACTACACCCCTCTTTAAGCCTCATTTACAAATTAACACTCACGCACCCTCAGCCGTTGGATCGAGATCGCGTCTTGATAGCGCCTTCAGAGTTGGAGTGAGAGGCTTGGCCGATGTTGGGCGACTGGGATGGCGCCTCGTGGCGCCATCCTGGCTGTCCATCTTCTATAACTTGTAAATGGTGCCATGGATGTCGAATTGGACCAATTTTCACGCTATTTGGCTGCGATCATCGATCAAAATCCATCCATGCAGCTGGATTTGTTGTCTGAGGTACAAATTTTATACCACCTTGCCCCTTGACCTTTGATCTTTTTCGGACTGCATCCGATGCTATAGAGGTTCGATTGTGGCGATCTTGGACTCGTTGAACTCCGATCGTCACCTTGATTAGATCTGTATGGTTGAATCTTTAATCCGAGACCTTGATAAATGTTGCATGTTCCCTGACCACAAAAAGAGGCAAATTACTATATAATTTATACAAATTAAATTAAATGCATGATGATGCATGTTATGTAATATTTATATAGCATGATATTCTATGATACTAAGAATATGCATAAATAGACATTTTAGGCTACTCAAATATATGCACATCACCACACTTGTATTACACTATAATACATTGCATTATTTTGTAACACACATTAAATACATTATATGATGGATAATTGCCTTAATAATTACATGGATTGTATTACAACATCATTTACTCTAACATTGTTACAACTCATGCATATATTCATTACAACTTATATTTATCCTATTACATCATTGAAGTTATTTGGTTACAAATAAAATAAACTTATATTATAATGATTCATCGAAGCTATTACAATATTTTGTTGGTGTTCTTTGTATACAATAAGTCATTTGTATATATTAAATTATTTAAGTTGATTAGAATCCTCTACGACGTATATTTTATTGCTTAGCTCCAGTTATATTACAACTTTGTTTAGTATGACAATGTTACAACTTGATCTTGCATTTGTTACAATATTCATTTGATCTATTATAACTGTAAAGTTTATTTGTTACAACCATATTTAAATCTTATTATAAATCAGATACCATGACATTATAATTTTTTTATTATTATTTCACTTATTGCACATGGTTTTTATTATGTAAATTGTTGGATTCACATTCTATTTTTAATATTTATTAACACTAATTGATTTAATTAGTTGTAACTTTCTATGAATGAATTTTATGAAGTTATGAATGACAATCTTTTTCATAATATCCGTTTTATTCACGTCGTTACAATACAATGATTGATTAATTGATGGTATTTATTTCATCTACTAAATTAAAATCCAATAACCTATACATAATATTTATTTTAAAGTTTTCAAAAACACTATTCATTTCCTCTTTAATTATCTTCAAATATAAATAACTTAGTAAAGTGTGTACACACACTTATAGGTGTCCTATCTTGGTTGGCAGTTTGATTGTGGTTAATGGATAAATCTACACGATGAGCGATGGAAGGATACGACGGACTCTTCCTTGGATATCTGTGGTTTTCACATGAACAAAATTTTCATGGATCCCATTTAAACCGATGTCTCTTTCTGCGGGTCACATTAGCTATATAATACGTTAATAAAAAAATGTAGAGAAAAATATTTGTAAATATATATACATTGATGCATAGATACACACATACACGCATGCTTATATATACATATGCATGTATCTGCCCTGGTCTTTTAAGTAATTTAATATACGGTTGCATATTGCTGAGAGATTAGTTCAAGAAGATGAAAAATAATGATTCTACTGTGAGTTTTGATTTTAGATATTGCAAATACTATTGGGCACAGGAAATTCATGAATTAAAAATATACATGGGATGTATAGAAATATAAGTGCACAAGTTACTTGTGATCGATCTCAACCACAAAAGAGGAAAAAACTTCCACTATAAAGAGAAAATTGAGTACAACTCACTTGATTTCCACTCTCTTTCTCTCTTCTCTCCCTTATCGGTGTTGCAGAATATGAAGACTCTATTCACTATTTATAGATATAATACAAGACTCATAATTTCATATGAAATCCTATTTTTAATAGAATTTCAAACTCATACTCACAAATCATAAACTTACGAGGACTCTCAATCACCTGACAATCAAGATAAATAAAAAATAAAAATATTCCCAATAATTTTCCAGTTGACTTGATTTCCACCACATGAGCCACCTCTCATTGAGTCTTGCATCAATCCTTCATCTATAGATTCTCTCCTACAAAGTCTCAACCATCTTTAGATACTACGCCCACCTATGATGCATGCATAGCTCAATAATAGTGAATATGTTGCCTAAAGGAGTTGACCAGGTCGCACCATGGCATGATGAAATCGTAAAATTGAGTGTTTTAAATTTTTAAAATGACAATCAAATCAATACCCAAATTAGACCAATACACATATCATCTCTTGTCGGATTCATGACCTATAAAGCCAAAAGATTATATAGTATTATTAAACTTTTCATGCCATTACTTGGGTTCTTATTTTAAACCATAAAGAGATTTAACAAACTTACAAACATTTTTCTCATTTCCAAGAGCTACAAATCCCTCAGGCTAATCCATATAAATCTCCTCCTCAAGATCACCATAAAGAAAGGCAATCTTCACATCCATCTGGTGGATAGTGAGATTATAAATGGAAGCCAATGAAATAAGCATCTGGATAGTAGTTACCCTAGTTACTGAAGAATGGGTATTAAAATAATCGATACCTTCCATTTGCTTAAACCCTTGGCAATAAGTCTAGCTTTGTATTTCTCAATAGATCCATCAAACCTGAATTTTCTCATAAACACCGACTTGCACCCAATAGTAGAACACCCTGGAGGTAAATCAACCAACTCCCTAGTGTCATTACAGATGATTGAGTCCATCTCATTCTTAAAGGTATCTTTCCAATGCTTAGGTTCAGAAGAAGTCATAGCATCACGATAAGTGGGGGGATCATCCTCAATTTGGTAAGCAATAAAACCTCTTACCAAATCCTTGGCAATTCTTGGTCTTTTACTTCTCCTAAGTTCAAAATCCTCTACTTCATTAGGTTCAGAGTGGGAAGAGCTAGCCCCCACATTAGACATCCTTTCCACTTGATCAGGAATAGAACTAGATGTGGTGGCTAGATTATCTGAAATCACATTTTGAGGTAGTCCTGTCTTCATAGGGAAGACATCCTCAAAAAATGTAGCATCGCGAAGCTCAACAATAGTGTTGGCATTTATGCCTGAAATGACATAGTTTATAACCAAAAATCTACAAGCATAGGTATTGTCAACATAACCTAGAAAGACGATGTCAACCGTCTTAGGTCCATGCTTTTCCTCTTGTGTTATGGGACAACTACCTTTGTGAGGCAACCCCACACTTTGAGATATTTTAGACTTGGTTTCTTGTTTCTCCAAATCTCAAATGGGCTACTTTCCTTATTCTTAAGGGGAACTCTATTCAGAATATGGCATATCGTATTCAAAGCTTTGTAGGTTCTGGTGGAGGGGTGAGATTTGCGTGATAAAATAATGCAAAAATATAATCTAAACAATCTCACAAATAATGCAGAAATATAATCTAAATAATCTAACCAAAATCAAGCACACAAGGAAGACAAGTATGTTTACTTAGAAGCCCCAACCCGGGTAAAAACCACCATCTAAACCTCTCAACTTAGGATTTTCCAGTCAACTAAGTCGACCAAATTCACTAAGTGTCACTTGAAAGAGGGTGGCACAACCTTAAGTATAACGACGCAATTTCAACTCGAGGATAGCATACCTCAAAACCCTCTTCTCCACGAGGAATATTTTGTCTCACGAAGGAGATGAGAATTCACTAAGTGAATACCTAATCAAAGAAACAAAATACAAATAAGACCTATAGAGTCACAAATATATATTAAGCTATACTACTATAGGTGAAAGGACTTCCCTAATATGGAAGAGAGTATGCGTGGATTGCAACAGAGTTTCGGTACTCTCAGATTTGGAGTATGGATCTTGGAGAACAACTTCTCTTCTTGACGATTTCTTCTCTAAAACACAAATAGTATGGAAGTAGTATATCTTGGGTGTCTTGGACTTAGGAAGGGTACTCCTTGATGGGAATACCCTCATGAGCCATAACTAGCACAATTTAGTTATTATCAAGGAATAAATGCTTCTACATAACTGCCAGAGAGCCCTAAGTCACTGCATAATCATTCTGAGGGAAAGATAAGAAAACAGGGTTAAAACCATCATATCTTGAACGCAGAATAACCGTGGGTTTTCTCAAGGGTTAATTAAGGGTAAAAAGGTCTTAAACATCCAACAAGTGCATTCATAAAGAAAGAAAAGGGTTTTTGCTTATTTTGAGAATTAAATAACTTCTGAAACCCTAAAAATAAATTAGCTTAATTAAATGAGGTTTTGGTGATGATAAAATTCACCTAAACCCTCTAAAATTCATATAAAAATATCTCTAGGATTTGGTACTTCAATTTGACCATCAAAACCCGTCTTAACCCAAAATAGAGTCCTAGATAGACATTTGCCCTAATTTAGGTTTTTGTATAAATTATCCAGCCAAACTTGATCAAAACCAAAATTCAACTTCACCATTGGATTCCTTAGGTCTAAATTAGGTTTGTACCAAAATTTGGACCCAATCTAAGACTATCTCAACCTAGTTTGCAATTTACTCCTGTCTGATCACACATATGCCCTTAACTTTCAAAATCCTTACAAAAAGGCTCCTAAATTTGTCATCATTTTCACAAAAAGGTCCCTACCACCATGAATCCTATTCCTACAAATTCCGATGACCTAAAATTGGCAAGTTTTCCTTGATTCCTTGACGAATCCCTCTCAGATTTGAAAGGGAAATTCATCAAGGAATTCCCTTCCTTTTGAACCAATTCCCACATCCCAAAACCTTCCCAATCTCTCATGTAAACTCATGAGAGATTAGGGTATCCTAAAACTCCTATCTCCGGCTAAGCTTTTCAAGCTTGGGAAGCTTGTTTCCCAAGCACAAAACTCCCTCCAAAGGCCTATAAAAGGACCTCTAGATCATACCGAAGCTCTCAAGCTTGATTCCGGCTGGAAAGCTCCTCAAGCTCCAGCGACTTCCTCCGACTCCTCTTGTCGTCTAACCACAAAACCAGTGGTAGATTCGCCTTCCTCTCTCTCATCCTCTCTTGGCCGTACCAATAGGAGCCCCTCTACCTCCATCGTCATCGCCGTCCCCATCACTGGAGTATCTTTCTTCCCCGGCGCCGGCCTACCAACGCCGGTGCTATTCTTCCCCTTTCATCCGTTTATAGTTGGTTAGATTAGTTATTTTAGCCCTTAGGTTTAGTTTTATACCCAAAAACCTCAAAAACAACCCCTCGACACCTTAACCCACCTCCGTCTTCCCCGTCTCCGGCGAGGCGGCTACACTGCTACACAACTCCATCTGCCTCGCTGGCCACCTCACGACCTCCATCATGCTCCACTCTTCAAGATCCCCATCCTATTTTGCCTTATTAGGCCCTCAGCCACTACACCGAACATCGCATCTTCTCACTTCACTTCCCGTCATCGTCCGGCCACCACACACATCCATACATCACAAAACCACCACGAAAGCATTCGCCGTGCTCCGACGATCATCTTAAGTGTTTTTAATGTGGCCGTAAGGCTGTTTTACTTGTTTGAAAGGTTCCTCCTCTGGCCGCCATTAACAAGCTTCTCCAACAAGTTTTGGAGCAAGTTCTTAAAGGCACTGCCCTAGGTACCTATCCCAGCCGAAGTAGATTCACTCCAGGAATGCAAGTGGACCAACAATTGGGGCGTTGACCACCTTTCTTGCACGATTTGGCTAAAGATAGCTACTACTGTGAATAGAGAAGACGATGTGGGACTTTAGTCCCACATCATAAACTCGCGAGCTCATACAAGCGCATAAATTGGATTTTTGCATTGGCCTTATCGCCTAGAGACAAGGGGGTAAGGTCCCTTTCACCTACGCACACCTGACCCGACCCAACCTATGCCTACTCACTCCTCGGCTACCATACACCCCCGATAGCCCTAGACCTAGGTGCGTACTCTGCCCGAACATCCGATTACCCGACACTGTTTGAGGCCCTGGGAGGGTGGATCCCAGAGAGAGAAGGAAAGAGAGAGTGGGGATTAGGGGGGTTTTGCTCTCTGTGACACTTAGTCGTTGGAGGGATTGCCCCCTTTGTGCGAGAAGAAAGAAGAAGAGGAGAAGAAGGCTGAAGATAGGCAAGAAGAGATAGAAGAGGAGGAGAAGGAAGAAGGATCATAAAGGGAGAGAGCAGCTGAAGAAGGAAAGTTAAAGAGGAAGGAAGGAGAAAAGCAGAAGCAGAAGAAGATAAGAAAAGCCAAAGAGAAAAGAGAAGAAGAAGAACAGTTCCAAGGAAGCACTGTAGCATCTATTAGTTAAGCTGTCTGATTAAAAGATCCGACGTCAGATTTGAGGATTTATCTGAGTACCTAAGTTTGATGGTTGATAGCACTGTTTCATTATTTGCATATATGCTTAAATTGAATAATTGGTGATCTAAATCACCATTATTTTTATTTTGAGATTCTTTTTGCCATATGTTAAACTTACGCTTTATATTGATTATCAATTCTGAGTTATTTCTTGTGCTCATTTATATATTTATTGAGATTAGTGTGTGAATTCCTATTTTCTCCCTGTGTTCGACCTCGGACTTTCATTTGAGTAATAAATTTTATCTATTTTCAAGCAATTTCGACTATACTACAACACAGCATTTAATACTCGATCTCGCTCTACAAACATTTTGGTGCCGTTGCCGGGGAGCAACATGCAATTTTGATCTCTCGATTGCAATATCTAATCTAGTACTAACTTGCTCTATCTCTTTTGATTATGATCTATTTTAGGCGATTCATTGAAGAAAGATTAGCTGCACATCAGCCACTCTAGGGGCAGGTAAACTCCATCTACCCTCTTCTAAGCCCCTGACTCTAAAAGCTGAAAAAGGGAAAAATCAATTTGGATTACTTGCATTCTATTCTTAGACAAATCATCAAGTTGACTGATTTGATACATTATAGAGAAAAATCCAAACCCAAATTTGTGCACCCACTTAAGATTTAAGGTATCTAGGGCTATCACCTTCTTGTTTGAGCCCTAGGTACCACATTTGGACAAATTAAATTAGACCAATTAGAGCCAATTAGGGTTTCCAGTTTAGGGTTTTAGAGACACACTTGCTTAATCAAGAATTGATCTTCCTAAACAGCGTGTGCCTAAGCCTTGGTTGAACTGATCTACTTAAGCAAACCCTAAAATCAGGCTCTTAATTTCATTTGAACACTAAAAGAGAGACCTAAATTTCTCAAAGGACAAAACAGGTGAAGTTAACCCACCTTGTTGGGTTAACCAATCTTCAAATTGGGTCACTTTGCACAAAAACATCTTAAAAGTTCAAGAGAAATCATAAGCACCCTTGCTCTTAATTTAAAACTGGTAGACTTAAGAGGTCAAGTCCCCATTCTGATCTACCTGGATCCTCAGTGACAAGAGAGGTCAGGTGGGGGAAACTCTGTAACTCGTGGGGGCGCTCTACTGTGTAGAATTCTTCACTGGACTCTCCCTCTTTGGTTGCCCAGGTAATTCTCAGGTGGACGACTTTCTTACTAAGGGGTATCATCTGCTCCGAACCTCTATAGTCATCCAAAATTTTTAGGTGTCTTGATTAGGTCCATCACATTCTAACTCTCATCTAATCCATTGGTACATGTTTGGGAGGAGGTCCTTAAGACCATCCTTGAGGCCTCCATTAGATATTCACTCTCGTCGAGGTCAAGCCTCGACTTTCGTGTTTGTGCAACAACCTAATCATATTGACATATCCTCTGATTCAGAACCTACTTCCCCTTCATTAGCTATGGATCACCAAGAAGAACAACCTAATCTTGAGCAACAATTTCATGATTTCCAAAATCGAATCGATGCCATCATCAATCCACCACTGCGTCCTCAAATGTGAGATCACTATGATCCCACAGCAGTGGAGATCGAACCCCGAATCAACATTCCCGTGGGAGGACCCGAGGTAGATCTCAAGCCTAGCATGCTTCATATGACCCCAAAATTTCATGGCTTAAACTCCGAGGATCCTTTCCAGCACATCAAAAACCTAAAACATCTGGCACACACTTTTAGGGCAGATGTGTAGAATCGAGATGGATTACTCTTGAAACTCTTCTCATTCTCCTTGGCTGACAAAGTCGCTCACTA
This sequence comes from Thalassia testudinum, assembly GCA_037157565.1. Taxonomy (NCBI): domain Eukaryota; kingdom Viridiplantae; phylum Streptophyta; class Magnoliopsida; order Alismatales; family Hydrocharitaceae; genus Thalassia; species Thalassia testudinum. The sequence continues at coordinate 7,575,387 of JAZHRO010000058.1, read as the reverse complement.
GATTCAGACTCAACCACACATGATCAACACATGGGGAGAACTTCAAACCGCCTTCCTGCAAAAATTCTACCCCATTGGTCTTACCAACACGATGCAGCACCAAATCACGCACTCCTCCCAAGTAGCAGGAGAATCTCTACACGAGACATGGGATTGTTTTTTGGATCTCATGCATAAGTGCCCCCATCACGGAGTTCCAAAGTGGGAACAAGTCCAATCCTTTTACCATGGACTCCGTGAGGATATCAAGCTCTTTGTCAATGCAACCTGTGGTGGTAGCATCATGAGTCAACATGAGGACACGATCTGCAAAATTCTTGAGAACATGTGCGAGAATCCCCTAAACAATGAGTCATTGGGTGCGTACAACCGGACGTCCACCGGTGCATTAACAAATAATCAGGGGCTACACGAATCCTGAGGCCTATCCGCATCCGTTGATCTAGAGTTGGTAGCCAGTCAATTGGACAAGGTCTCCATTATCAAGAAAAAGGTGGACGACATCACTCGTCATCTACACAAATCCACCTCTGCACCTCAAAGCACATACGTGCACCCACCCATGGGAAGGGAGGCTACGCACAACATCTACCACTCCCCGGGGATGGATGCATATCCACCCCCTTCTGATTTTGGCTTCGGAGGCAACTCCGGGTCAGCCCACCTTTGTTGGGGGAACTCTAAACCCCCATACCCTGATTATCTCGGAGCTCCTCAAACCTACAAGGATCTTCACGCCATCTAGAATAATCCTTTCTCCAACACTTACAACTCTAGATGGCGTAATCATCCTAACATTTCGTGGTCGGGAAATAACCGGAATCTAAGACCTCAATTCCAACCCCAACCACAAGCTCCGCATCCTTATCAACCGACCCAACTAAGGCCCACTCAAAGCTTCCAATCTGGACCACCTAAAGAAGATCATACATCTTTGATTCTCCAGACCTTGGTTGACATGCAGAAATAACACAAAGAGGAAATATCTGAGTTACGAAATCAATTGGCCTAGCTGGCAAGTGCTCGTCAGCCTGGTGCGCTTCCTTCTCAGCCTCTTTCAAATCCGAATAACGTGCTGAACCAAAGGCGCGTTATGAACCCAAATCAGGGCCAAGCACACTTTGTTTATTAGGCCTCTTCTGCTCCAACACCTGACAGGATGGATGCTTCAACTTCATACTCGGGATTTCAGCAGCAAACACCTATTTTGCCCAACCCAAACCAAAATCAGGCAAGATTAAATTCTGTCACCAACCATAGTGGCAAAGCAACAGAAGACCCACCCTTTCCTAGCCACAACATGCCTGAGACCGTAAACCCTAACCCTAGATTGGTCATCCAAGACACACCCATCCCTGATAAAGAGCTAAGCCAATTCTAGAGGAACCATCTAAGGTTACATTTCCCAAGGTCTTAACCAAGGGAAAGAGGACAGCCAAACCGGTGGCACCTGAGGAGGACCTAGTTAAGCTCTTTGAGCAGATCCATATAAACATCCCCTTGATGGATGCAATATGTCACGTACCGATTTACGCACGATTCCTGAAAGACGTGTGTACACCTAAGCATAAGCTGCGAACCAAAGGTAGGAACCCAATAGTATTATCAGAGTAAGCCAGCTCTGTCATTTTGAGCAAACTCCTGCCTAAGGTGAAAGATCCAGGCACCCCTCTGATCTCCTATTCTATCAGTGATATACAATTTGACCGAGCCATACTAGACCTAGGAGCTTCCATAAATTTGATACCTACATCCCTACTAGACTACTTTGAGGAATCTGAGCTTAAACCGACAAAAATGACCTTGCAATTAGCTGATCGATCAATTAACTCACCAAAAGGAATTCTCAAGGATGTCATAGTTAGGATACACGATTTCTACTTTCTCGTGGATTTTATTGTCTTAGACATGGATGCTCCTGAGAACTTGAAGAATACACCAATCATATTAGGGAGACCCTTTCTGGCCACTGCTAGGGCCAATATTAATTGCGAGGAGGGCCATATTGAATTAAAATTTGGGAGCAAAACGCTGCAGATCAACATCTTTAAGGCCCAACAAGGAATTAATTGCAGAGTTATAGAACAAACTTACGATATCGAGGCTGTGGTTGACGACCTATGTATCGAGGATAACCTAACTATTTCTGATCAACCACAAGAAGATTAAAACCTGCAATTAGAGGAGACTGAACCTAACCTAGATACTTCCATAGCTCCTTCCTTTGCTCCTGACACCCACCCTGAACCACCTACTGCTGCTGATAATCCTATTATGGAATTGAAGCCCCTCCCTAATCATCTGGAATATGTCTTTTTGGGTTCCAATTAGACGTTTCCTGTGATTATCAACTCCTGACTCACACCTAATTAGGAAACACGCCTGATTTCTGTTCTCCAGCAGCATCGAAGAGCCATTAGATAGACTCTCGATGATCTAACTGGCATCAGCCCTTCATATTGCACACATCACATCTATATTGAAGAAGGCTCATCACCATCCCATGAAATGTAGAGATGATTAAATCCAAATCTACAGGATGTCATGAAAAAGGATATCATCAAGCGGTTAGATGCAAGGATCATCTACCCGATCTCCGACAGTCGGTGGGTGAGTGCAATTCAAGTTGTGCCTAAGAAAGAAAGGCTCACCGTCATCACGACTGATACCGGAGAAACCATACCAACCCATGTAGTGAACTCGTGGAGACTCAGCAATGATTACAGAAGACTCAATTCCTCCACGAAGAAGGATCATTTCCCACTACTGTTCATTGATCAGATCTATGAGAAACTAGCAAGAAATCGATTCTTCTACTTCTTGGATGGGTACTTCGGTTATAACTAGGTCGCAATCCATCCCGAGGACCAAGAGAGCCACCTTGTAACGACCCGATTCCCGAGTCCCTACGAGACATGAGAATCGGACCGACTCGACTAATCCCAAGACCTGGTCGTCCAACGAGGAAGTAACCATAAGAGCAGTAAAATAAACCACATTCAGCATAAATATAACTAACAGTAAGAAAATACAGCAGTAAGGAAAGAAACCACTACAGTATATACCACCACAACAGTATAACAACATTCATAACATAATATGAACTGCAGGTAAAGAAAAGTACAGTGAAAACAAGAACTACTCACTACAGTGGAACCAAAAAGAGGTACAAGAGAACAGTGGTAACTCTACTGGACCCTACTCGGCCCAGCGTCCTCTGCAGCCGCTGACCCTAGCTGCTCAACACCTGGTCCTGAAAGGTAACGAGTGTAACACGTCCGCAAAACGCTGAGTAGAGTGGCAGTTAAACTAAAGAAACAGTAGAGTGTACAGTAGCTGCTTTAATTTTCTTTCTTCCTTTATTTACGTCTTTCTATTATTTCAAAATTTATCTATTTCTCAGATCCTTCACTTGATCTCGAATGTTCCTCGTGGGAACGATCTTGATTGCAGTCTTTTCCGAACAGTAAAAGTAGCACGTGGTGCTCTCCTGGCCGGGAGAGTCCCCCGTGGTGATCCTACTCTCAGTCAACCACCCCAAGGTCACGGACAGGCGTAACGGTGACTACAGCATGCGCGATAAATGCATAGGTAGCTAACCCGCACTGGCACGCGGTCAGTCGTTTCCGTTAACGGGTGCGCCCAAAGCACAGCACGGAACCAGTACAGGGCAGAGCCCTCTCAGTAACAGGGGTCCAACCCCTCCACAGTAACCAAACAGGGGCCTTGTCCCTCCATAGTCCGCGCACCCTCGCCTGACTACCCTGGTTTGCCCAGTGGGCCTAACAAGTCGATGTAGGAGGCTAGCAGAACCCCGGGGCCCGTGCGGTAGCTAGTACCTCCCTACACTAATAGCACTCCTCGGTACTACGTACACGAGGGCCAACAAGTCGGTACAAAGTGGCCAGTCCTAACCCCGAGTCCCTGTGGCGGCTGGCTCCGCTCTGCACTAAACAGGGGGACAGTCGCTCTCCTTGGTACTCCGTACTCAAGGGCCAGCTCACTTCCCCAATTCTATTCCATTCACCTTCCAGGAGTTCTACTCCTAATTCCCCGTAGGGTTCCAACTCTTTTAACTCAACACAATCAGGTTTCACCTTTCCAGTTTCACGTTCATACAATCCATGTTCTCAATCACGTTTATTTATTCATAGCAGGCAGCTGTTAATTCAATTCACAGGCAGCTATTAATCCCTTTGCACATTTTCCAAGACTGCAGTATTCATACATTCCACTAGTTTTCCCGTCCTAGGATTCATGTCATATCCTAGGATCTATCATACAATCTAGTTTTCCTGCCCTAGGATTCATGCAACACCCTAGGATCTACCATTCAATCTATTTCTCATTCCTAGGATTCATGCAATGTCCTAGGTTCTATTTATGGTTCCATAATTTAACAGATTATACTAGTAAACTTAAAAGCCACTCTACCGGTTACAACAGGAGTACTGGGGGTGTGGTCGGGAATCCCGCGTGCCTCCGCAAACCCAGAGACTACAACGGAACGGGGTCCTATCACAAGGATCAAACACAAGGAGTTTCTCAAAATAGTATATAGCTACTGTAGACGGGTAGAGGATTTAATTCCGAAAAGAGCGTAACTCGAAACGCGAAAAACAAAACCCGAACGGGCCCTAAATGGGTCGAAAACGACGAAATAGTGCAAAATCAGACGTCTGGAACTTATTCCAGACGTCTTAAAAAGTGGATCAGGGGTTACCTTGCTCTGCGTGGTCTCTCAGACATCCAGAAGCCTGTGGGGGCGTCTGGCCTAGTTCCCAGACGTCCGATAGTCACCCCGGACGTTTGGAAGTCGCTCCAGTCGTCTGGCACTGCAGCCAGACGTCTGATTCGTGTTGGGTGGCGAATCAGAACCTGCGCGTACCCGTTTCCTCTCTCTCTCAGTACGGTCAGTCGAAGAAAAGGAAGGAAGATGGAACTAACTCACCTTTCAGACGTCTGGACGGTCCTCCAGACGTCGCCCCTGCCGTCTGGCCAGAAGCCCAGACGTTTGATTCTGCAAAAGCTTCTAGAACCAGGGCACGACTCGCCCTCCGCTCGCGACGCCTGGCTGCGCCGTGCCTCGTCCGTCTACTGCTCGAGCCGCAGCAGTCCTCCCGCGTCGCTCCGCGCCCGCTGCGTCCCCCACCGGCCGGCCCTAGCAGCCCCGACGAGCTCGCCCTCACGGCCGAGCGCTTCTTCCCACACGCAGCACCTCCTCCCACGCTCACCGCGGCTGTCGCTGCCGCCGCCTCACTCGCGCTCGCTCTCACGCACCGGCTGGAAGGAGAAGAGGAAAGGAACGGAGATGACGGGAGTGAGGGAGAGGGCGTGGCCTTTTAAGGCCGCGCGAGGAGGAGAGAGAGCGTGACAGAGGGTAGCCTGCGGCCGCAGGAGAGAGGGAAAAAGAGAGGGAGAGAGAGCATACGCAGGTCTGCGCGCTCAGGTGCGCAGACGAAAATGCGTGCCGAAAAATAACCGAATCCCAGACGTCTTAAAAACGTCTGAAGCCACGCGCTCGTAACACACCTTCACCTGCCCCTTCGGAACATATGCATTCTGAAGGATGTCGTTCGATCTCTACAATGCATCCACTACTTTTCAGCGGTGCATGCTTGCCATATTCTTAGATATGGTAGGTGAATACCTTGAGGTCTTCATGGATAACTTCTCGATATTTGGAGAATCTTTTGATGATTGCCTCCTGGACTTGGTCCAAATCCTCAAGCGGTAAATCGACATGAACTTGGTTCTTTCTTGGGAAAAGGGCCACTTCATGGTACCAAAGGGAATTATCCTGGGACATCTCATCTCTGAAAAAGGCATCCAGGTTGATCGAGCCAAGGTGAATATGATTTCAAAACTCCCTATGCCTAGTTCGGTCAAAGACATCCGATCCTTTCTGGGGCACATCGATTTATATCGTCGATTCATTCCTGATTTTTTGAAAATCGCGTGTCCCCTGACTAATCTTCTATCTAAGGTGTCTCCTTCGAAATCACCGAGGAGTGCACTCAAGCGTTTGAGATCCTACATGATCGAGTTACCTAAGCACCTATCTTGCAGTCCCCTGATTGGTCTCAACCCTTTGAGATCATGTGCGATGCATCTAATTATGCTGTGGGTGCAGTACTTGGGCAGAAAATAGATGGGAAACCCGTGGTCATCTACTGATAGGTCGATTTTCCGCTGTGTTGTAGTATTTAAGTGGTGGAAAAATCGACTAATCAACAATTAGAATAACTACTCACAGAAGAGCGGGTCATGTCCACAGGGAGGCAATTATGTAATAAAATCTCGATTATTTCATATTCTTTCGATTAAGTGCGAAATCCCTAGTTAAATCCGACATAAAATGTGAAGGAAAAAGATTCACAATAATTCAAAAATATAAGGGTATATGTGCAATTTTCCCTCACTCAAATCTTCAATAAATATATGATGATTTTATGTAATTTTCAATTGACATATATTAAAGAAAGTTGGTGCACATGTTAATCCCAAAACCAATCTTGAAATAGGTGAATATCAATAACGTGTAGTTATCAGAAAGTATGAGTGCGCATTCACAATTTTGCCATAATAAAATAATAATAAATTGAAAATCAAGTGTTGGAAATGGCAGCAAATGTAATTTTTAATTGAATGAAAAACAGAGCATTCACTCTCTCTCCTCCTCGCGAGAGAGAGAGCACCGGCGGGGCTGTTAACTGCAAGGGAGGTTGGCAAAGACGAGGCCTATCTGATGGAGGTTGTGGCGTCGACGGAGATGGCTGGAGGTGGTTGGTCGATGGAGGAGAAGAACGTCGGAGGAGGCACGCCTGTGGTGCAGCGTCTGTAGCAAAGGGCGCTGGAGGAGAGGTGCGGTGTCGTGCCTGCGGGTGGTGCTGGTGCAGTGACGCAGGTCTGCAGAGGGGAGGGCGCGCTGCAGATGGCACGTGCCTGCGGGCGTGGCAGTAGGGTGTGTGGACGAGGGTGGTGCAGCGCCTTCAATGAAGGGCGCTGGCAGAGCGCCTGCGGTGCGGCTGGAGGGAGCACTGGACGCCTGCGGGCGTGCAGGCGGGTGCTTGTAGAAGAGCTCGCACCTGCGGGCTCAGGTGGCGAGATGGATGTGCTTGCGAGCGCGGGTGGCGGTGCAGCTGTGGAGAAGGAGCGGGCGCCTGTAGGTGGCTAGGGTGGTCTGCAGAGAGGGGAAGCGATGCCGTTGCGAAGGCGGGCGCTGGTGTGGTGCCTGCGGTGCTTAGTAGGGGCACGGGTGAGCGGAGCGGCAATGTAGTGCCTGTGGGTGCGGGCCTGGCAGTGGTGAAGGCGCACAGCGCCTTCAGGCACAGCTGGAGGGAGCTCTGGATGGAGCGGCTGGTGAGGCAAGGCGGGTCTGCAGAGGTGGGGGGGTGCACTGCAAGGAGGCGCTGGAGGGTGGATGGGCACTTGTGCGGCTGAAGGGCAAGATGGGGTGATGGCGCTAGAAGGGAGGATGCGCCTGCGGGCGTGGCCTGGCAGGGGTAGATGCAGCGCCTACAGGTGCTTGAAGACGGGTGCAGGCGCTTGGTGTTGCACCTGAACAGGCCTACGGGTGATTGGAGGGCACGGTGGGCGGTGTGCACACTGTCACTGCACACACTGCGGCAAGGGAAAGACGATGGTGAAGCTCGCTCAAGCCATGGTGCACGCTGGATCCATAGTGTAGGTAGAGATCATGGTGGAGAGGAGCGAGGAGATCCTCGCAGGGGGGAAGATGATGATCACCGCTCCTTTCTCCGTCTCCTTTTTAACTCCTCTCTCCTCGCGTGCGTCGTTTAAGGGATTTTCAAATCCCTTAGCTGTTGAGGGTGCCCGGAGAATGGGGAAAAGAATTGCCACCGGTTGAAAGGGTAATTTACCCTCCCCTCCATATTCTTTTGCCAAATCTTCTTCCTGCACATAAAAATATAAAATTATCACATATTAAGTTATGGAATGCTATAAAATAAATGTAAACTTAAATAATGATGCATGCAAACATTCTATAACTTAATTTAGTTATTAACAAATCTAAAAGGTAAGATTAAAGTTAACTTAGGCGTAATAATAGTCCATTAAAATGGACTCATCAAATACCCCCATGCCTAAGATTTGCTAGTCCCTAGCAAAAAAAAAAAAAAAAATAGAAGTAATCAGAAGATTTCTTCTTTTCTTATTTCAAAACTTTAGAGATCCAGACAAATGTGACGTAATAATAGACTAAGTACCAGATCCAAGTGAAAAAGTCAATTCGCACTAGGAGTTCATACTTCACCCTTGGTAAATATTGCTATCGGGATAGGAAACTACTTCCCTCGGGGATAAAGCAGAGGATAATCTGTAATTTGACCTCGGCGTTTGGCTTAGGTAGGAGATATCGAGTTGAATGGATTTGTATTTGGTGGCACACACTCATCTGGTGCTACATATAGTCTAGTACTGTAGACTCTAGATCTCTAGACTATTAGACAAGTCAACTCTGAGAGAGGCTACACAACTGTGCTCTCTTGATGTTCCTGGGCACTCCCTCTTTTCTTTCTTTCTGAGATCACAAATCTCGCCAGATTTAGAAATTGTACTCACTATTTGGTGGCCTCACATGGCATCCACACTTCAATTAAAGTCCTAATAACTCTACAACTAAGTTAGAGTCCTCAACCAGTATTCGGGCGATCAGAAATACTAAAAGGTAGGTATGGGTCATATTTGGTGGAACGTGATCGGTGTTCTATTGCCTCAGAAATAATGTTTCATTATAGCTTGGACCTTTTTTTTTTGTAATATAAATATTTCTTCTTTTTCTATTTCTTCTTTTTCTTCTTCTTTTCTTTTTTTTTTTAATATTATTTCTTCTTGTTTTTATTTCTTTTTCAATCAACACAACACGATACAGACTTTTATTTACAAGGCATTATTAGGGATGATGATGGTCAAGAGGAAGTTGTGTGGCTTATTTGGTGGAAGTGCCTATTCTTGGCACCGGGAAGGAATTGATAGGACAGGCGTATTTCTGACCTTTACACTATTACCCTCCTTCAGCCGAGGACTCTATGAAGGATAGTCGTAACCATCCACCATAGTTATAGCTTTATTAAAACTCAATCTCTGTGTATCTGCCTTATATGGTGACTCTCAGGAATTCACTCAAAGTACACACACATGAACAGAGAGTGAAAACTACGCCTAACTCTGAAGTATCATCATCTAATTATCCAAAACTTAAGAGTCCTTACACTAAACTTAGTGCACCAGTAATCTCTCTACTTTCTTCTCAGAAATATGAGGTGGATCTATTAGAAGATAGTATGCCTGACTCCCTATGAACTGTCCAAGGGTTCAGTGGATACAAATGCTTATGGTTTTCCTCAATGATCCATTACCCAGTCTACGTGCACGTGAAATAAATGTACTGGACTCTAAACTTAAGAAATAATTCAGGAAGAAAAACATCCAATGGCAAAGGTATTTTGCTAGGGACTAACCCATTCAGCTCAAGAAAATAGAATTATATATATATGCTAACCTAAATGCATGAATACTTCCTAAAATGCAAATGCACTCCCCCATGCCTAAATCCTACAATGTCCCAATTGTAAAATTAAAACAGGAGGAGAAAGGAAAAGCATCACCTGACATGGTGTTATTCTGACCGCTGGGTTGCCTCCCAACAAGCGCTGCATTTTCTGTCAGCAGCCAGACTTAGAAGGATCCTATAAGTCTGGTTGCAAACAGAAAAAGTTAGGCCCTAAAAATATGCGTAACAGTGCAGGCCTAGAAAACAGGTAGCCATGGATGTTGGCGAGCTGATGATGCAACGTAATACCAAATGCTCGCCAGAAGATATGAAAGCAAAGAACCTCGTTGGCTACCTTGGGAGGTCTAGGAATAATAAATGGAATATGAAAAGGGACCTCCCGAAATGGAATAAGTGGAGGATAACAAGGATCCTCCAGAGCAGGACGGGTTTTAAAAGATATACACATTATTAGTTCAAACCCTTGAATGGCGAGAGTAAAAGTACAAGCATCAATCCACACTCGCCATTCTACCTGAGGATGTACTGGCCTGATATGTTCTCTAGAAAGAATGTACATGAGCAGAGATCTGAGCCAAGGATCTGTTAGAGAGTATAAGGGTTGTTGGTAGTGTTGGAAGGTAATGGTTAAGTCCAATGAAGGCTTAGTCAGTGTCAGGCCCAATTCCAACAATGATTCAGATTGTGTATATTCCCTAACAGTTGGAGGCAACTTCTCGTTGCCCTACCTAGCCTTAATGATCGGAGTCATATTTGAATCAAGGGTAGACTGCAAATTACAACTCTTTGATGGCAGGGTCAAAATGTAAGAATCATTATCATTCAACTCATCCCCGGATTCATTTGGTTCACTCCAATTTTTGTCGGGGTGTATATGTGATTCATTAGGAGTTGGATCCTCAATTATTTCTAAAGGAGGATCAGTCTTAATATTTTGGAGCAAGCCTATATCATTGAATTTGTTATTGTTCTTGAGGTATAAATCCTCAATTGACGTGTTTAGTCCCCGAGAGTCTCCCATAGACTTCTCATTATTTTGTTTGTCCTCCTCTAATATCAACTCCTATTTTGATGGAGGATGACTCTCAAAAGAAAGGAGGAATCTGGATTTCACCATATTATTTATATCCTTTGGAGCTAAATCCTCAAATGATAAATAATTCCCCTATGATTCACTCCAGATTTTCAGTCCAGGTTCCTCTATTGGGGCATCCTCGTTTCTGAATTAGACTTCATATCCCTGAGACCAAAATTGATCTAATTCATCCTCCATTCCGTTAGGGTCTCCTTCATTGGGTGCATTTAAATCCTCAGGATATTGAATGGTAGGTGTTGATTCCCTAAGTGGAGGGTCAGGAGTAGGCTCACTAAGGGTAAAATGAGATTCCACCAAATAATCAATAGGGGAAGTGATAGGAATAATGCAACCTTGACCTGGGTTGGTAGGGGTAAGGAGAATACTGTCATTGGGGTCAAGGTCCTCAAGAGGTACCATCTTCCCTTGCTTTTGACTCCAATATAGTTCAGGTGGATGATCACTATGATCATTGTCCTCTAGTGGCCGTGTCTCATTGGGAGAGTCTACGTGATAGCTGCATAAAATTGGATCCCTATTGTCATTAGGTTCCTCAGAATTATTTTCATGATCATGATCATATGGGTAGGGATCAGGATTATTGGGAAGCGTGTAGCTAAGTTGTCTTATTTCTTCATTTAACTGTTGACTATTCCTCAACATCTCTCCCATTGATTCCATTATTTCCTTTTGCTATTTTTGCATTTCTATCATAAAAGAGGAGAGGCTACTATTATCAGGTTGGGGAGGATAGTCAATTTCAGGCTCTGGTTGCCTAGGGGTATCGGTCCAACCTCGATACAGAAAATCATGAAATGTAGGAGGTTTGGGTGTGTGCATGGAAGTAGGGATTTCAGGGTTGGGAAATCCTACTCCTAGGCTCTGCTCAAAAGTGGGAGTTATCAAGCCAGTAATCCCAGGATAATAATATGAATGATCCCATGAATTATCAATGTACCCATCAAAGGATGGATACGCTCGGGGCATGGGATCCTGATTAAAAGATGGGAAGTATTGACTCTGATAATCTAACTGATAGGAGTAAGGGTAATCCATTTCTTTAAGCAAAACCGTTTTAACTCCCTTAGGGTTTAGCATAATTCAGAATACAAGCAGAAATTTCCTAGAGAGTTCTACTGTCAAAGCAAATGCAAACTCAGTGGGATCTTGTTCTTAGTAGATTGTAGGTCTTAGAATTAAATGTTCAATTGGTGGCCAAACAAGTTTTGAAAAAATTACGCTTCCTAGGCCAACCTTCGCTGATGCCTATAACCTACTCGCAAGGGATGGAAGTCTCGAATCGAGCCCACACACGAGGAACCAAAGTAACTTGGTGGATAGGCTTGTTGATTTTCGACTAACTTCCCTTGTGGAGCAAAAGAGGAGAGGTAGAAATTTATCTAGTGACCTTATGTGTGAGGTGCACAGTGTCTCAAGTGTGCAAACATACAATCGTGTTTTAATTTTTGAAATTTCGCAAACAGGATCCTTTTGCACATAATTTTCAGACACAGATTTTAAGGTCCAACCTCTTAGCAGTCCCAATTTTTAAAGTGACCACTGAATTAATTTGATTCAAGCACTTTAGTGGTCTTAGATTTAGGTTCAATGCATATGCATGACAGGTAATTGATGCTCAAGAGAAGATGTACCTTACTCCAGCTTTCTTCGTGCAATGTATGAATGCAATGCAATAAAAATAAAATAGATGCTGCTCATTCAGTCCTAGATGGTTGTCCTATAGATATGCAACTTCTAGTAGGTAGTTCGATTTTTTTTTTTATAATAAACAAACAGACCTAATCTAACTAACTAATTGAAATTCAGTTCAAACAGTTCAAATAATCCTATAATCTAAATAAATGGGAACATGCTCCCGAAAATAGGCTCCCACATACAAGAGCGACAAGAAATAAAGTGGCACTGGGAACACGTTCCCAAAAATACCCAACAAGGGTCCAAAAGACAGTAATTTAATTCTAATGTCTATCTAAACTAAATCTAACTAAATCAAAAATGGGCTTCTCCGTAAGCCTATGTGCATGGGATCAAGGCCCACGTGTTCCTGTTGCCATCCTCCAGGTGGCGTCAAGGTCCACCAAAAAGATCGTCCCCGCCGTGCACGTCGTTCAGGGTCAATGTCGTCGCTCTGCTACGCCTGTCGCCGTGTCAGATTCCTCGCATAATAAAAAAAATGATAGATGATTTCGCAACTCAGAATATTCAAAAAAAAAAAAGAACGTGAATCTATTGCATCTGTTGCCTCCCCGGCAATGGCGTCGATTTGACAAGTCGATTTTCCTCTTTACGTTGTAGTATTTAAGTGGCGGAAAAATTGACTAATCAACAATAAAAATAACCACTCACAGAAGAGCAAGTCGTGTCCACAGGGAGGCCATTATGCAATAAACTCTCGATTATTTCGTATTCTTTCAGTTAAGTGCGAAATCCCTAGTCAAATCTGACATAAAATGCGAAGGAAGAAGATTCACAATAATTCAAAAATATAAGGGTATATGTGCAATTTTCCCTCACTCAAATCTTCAATAAATATATGATGATTTTATGTAATTTTCAATTGACATATACTAGAGAAAGTTGGTGCAAATGTTAATTCCAAAACCAATCTTGAAACAGGTGAATATCAATAACGTGCAGTTATCAGAAAGTATGAGTGCGCATACACAATTTGGCCACAATAAAATAATAATAAATCAAAAATCAAGTGTTGGAAATGGCAGCAAATGTAATTTTTAATTGAATGAAAAACAGAGCATTCACTCTCTCTCCTCGCGAGAGAGAGAGAGCATCGGCAGGGCTGTTAACCGCAAGGGAGGTTGGCGAAGACGAGGCCGATCCGATGGAGGTTGTGGCGTCGACGGAGATGGTTGGAGGTGGTGGGTCGACGAAGGAGAAGAACGCCAGAGGAGGCACACCTGTGGGGCAGCGCCTACAGTGAAGGGAGCTGGAGGAGATGTGCGGTGTGGTGCCTGCGAATGGTGCTGGTGTGGTGAGGTAGGTCTGCAGAGGGGAGGGTGCGCTGCAGATGGCGCGCGCCTGCGGGCATGGTAGGAGTCCGCGTGGATGAGGGCGGTGCAGCACCTTTAGTGAAGGGCGCTGGCAGAGCGCCTGCAGTGCGACTAGAGGGAGCGCTGGACGCCTGCGGGCGTGCAGGTGGGTGCTTGCAGAAGAGCGCACGCGTACGGGCACGGGTGGCGAGACGGGTGTGCCTGCGGGCATGGGTGGCTGTGCGATTGTGGAGAAGGAGCGGGCGCCTACAAGTAGCTAGGGCGGTCTGCAGAGAGGGGAAGTGCTGCGGTTGTGAAGGCGGGCGCTGGTGTGGTGCCTGCGGTGCTTGGCAGGGGCGTGGGTGAGCGGAGCGGCCATGCAGTGCCTCCAGGTGCGAGCCTAACAGGTGTGAAGGCACACAGTGCCTTTAGGCACGGCTGGAGGGAGCGCTGGATGGAGCGGCTGGTGAGGCGAGGTGGGTCTGCAGAGGTGAGGGGGCACGCTGCAAGGAGGCGCTGGAGGGTGGATGGGCGCTTGTGGGGTTGAAGGGCAAGATGGGGTGATGGAATTGGAAGGGAGGATGCACCTACAGGCGTGGCCTGGCAGGGGCAGACGCAGCGCCTACGAGTGCTTGAAGACGGGTGCAGGCGCTTGGTGTTGCGCTTGAACAGGCCTGCGGGTGATTGGAGGGCGCGGTGGGTGGTGTGCGCACTGTCACTGCACACACCGCGGCAGGGGAAAGACGACAGTGAAGCTCGCTCAAGCCATGGTGCACGTTGGATCCACAGTGTAGGTAGAGATCATGGTGGAGAGGAGCGAGGAGATCCTCGCAGGGGGGAAGATGATGATCACCGCTCCTTTCTCCGCCTCCTTTTTAACTCCTCTCTCCCCGCGTGCATCATTTAAGGGATTTTCAAATCCCTTAGCTATTTTTGACCGGCGGCTGTTAAGGGTGCCCGGAGAATGGGGAAAAGAATTACCACCGGTTGAAAGGGTAATTTACCCTCCCCTCCTTATTCTTTTGCCAAATCTTCTTCCTACACATAAAAATATAAAATTATTACATATTAAGTTATAGAATGCTATAAAATAAATGTAAACTTAAATAATGATGCATGCAAATATTCTATAACTTAATTTAGTTATTAACAAATGTAAAAGGTAAGATTAAAGTTAACTTAGGCGTAATAATAGTCTATTAAAATGGACTCATCATCTACTACGCTAGCAAGACACTTGACGAGGCTCAGAGTAACTACACTGTTTCTGAGAAAGAGCTGCTAGCCGTAGTATTTGCCCTGGAGAAATTCATATCATATCTTTTGGGTTCCTGTGTTATCATATACTCATATCACATTGCAGTGAGGCACCTCCTTACGAAGAAGGATGTGAAACCTCGACTGATCCGCTGGATCTTGCTGTTGCAAGAATTGGATCTCGAGATTCGCGATAAAGCGGGAAAGCAGAATGTGGTAATTGACCACTAATCCCACCTTCCTTCTAATAATATCAACCCTTCCAGACCCATCACAGAACACTTTCCCAATGAGCACCTCCGGACTATTAGTATGGGACTTCCTTGGTTTGCTGATTTGGTAAACTACTTGGCATCACATCAGATCCCATTCGATTGGCCGAAGGCCAAGAGAGATAAATTGCTTTCCGATGCCAAGTACTACATCTAGGAAGACTCGTACCTCTTCTGCATTGGTGTTGATCAAATCATCAGATGGTACGCTCCGGTAGCGGAAATGCAGGACATTTTGTCCTTCTACCATGACCAAGCCTGCGGCAGACACTTCTCTGGACATAAAATCACAGCAAAAGTCCTCTAGTGTGGCTTTTATTGGCCCACAATTTTCAAAGACGCATACGATCACTGTAAGGCATGCACTCGTTGCCAAACCTTGGGCAACATGAGCCACCGCGATATGATGCCTTTACAGCCAATTCTTGTATGCAAAATCTTCGATATCTGGGGATTGATTTCATGGGACCCTTCCCTATTTCGGATGGCTTCGAATACATTCTTCTCGCTGTTGACTGCGTGTCCAAATGGATAGAAGCCATTCTGACCTGAATCAACGATCATAAGGTGGTAATCAAATTCATTCATTAGAACATCTTTTCTCATTTCGGGATTCTACGTGTCATATCTCTGATGGAGGGACCCATTTCACGAATGCTTAGCTTAGATCACTAATGACCAAATATGGAGTGTCACACCGAATCTCTACTCCTTATCACCCCCAAATCAATGGTCTAGCTGACCTATCAAATCGAGAAAGTAAGAAAATCCTTCAGGTCACTGTCCGACCTGACAGGAAAGATTTGTCGTCCCGACTTCCAGAAGCCTTGTGGGCTTATAGGACAACCCACAAAACCCAATTGGGCATGTCTCCTTTTAGATTGGTGTACAGGAAGGCATGTCACCTCCCCATCGAATTGGAGCACAAAGCTTATTGGCTATACAGAAGTGCAATCTAGATCTTTCTAAGGCAAGAACCCACAGAAAGCTTCAAATGAGTGAGATCGATGAATTACACAATGATGCATATGAGAACTTGGGAATTGACAAAGAAAGGGTTAAGGCTATTCATGACAAGCACATATCCAGAAAGATCTTTCAACCTGGTCAGAAAGTCCTACTCTTTGACTCCAAACTCAAACTGTTCCCAGGAAAACTCAGATTGAAATGGATTAGATCATATCTTATCAGATGGATTTTTGGAAATGGAGCTATTGAAATCAGTCAACCCAGCCTTAATTCCGAACCCTTTATCGTGAATGACCAGTGACTCAAGCCGTTCATTGAACTCTCCGATACGAACATGGCTAAGGTATCTTTTGATCTCCATTCTCCCTGAGCTCATTGCGCCTAGCTAATGGTGTTAAACTCAATGCTTAATGGGAGGCAACCCGTCATCTTTTGAAAAATCTGAAACCCTTCTTGCCACATCTTATGCTGAACTCATACTGCACTTTAGGGTTCATCCATTAAAACAGCCGACTCCACCTCTGGTACCCGTACCCAAGCATGAAGTCATCCGCAACAGTCACCCCGACCCTTCCACCTACCCAAAACTTGTTCTAATGTACATTCTAAGCTGAATTCGAACCCACCTAATTTACAATGAGGATATTGCAAATCATAAGCATGGGCGGGTATTAAAGTGCAAAACACTGTGAGAATCACTTCACAAGAAAGGGTTTCATTAAAAAAAATTACATATTCCAAAAATTAAAAAAAAATAGAAATTTGGAAAAGAACAAAAAAAATGGAGAAGGGATGAAATTTTGAGTGCATATCACTTTTGAGGAGGAGAAGGGGAGGTAACATAAATGTCAAAAAGGAGTACAATTTGAAACAAAAAGAGATAATCATTAGTAAAAGATTAAGGAATCGACTTAGTTCTAGACCAAATCAAAAGAAAGAAGTAAAAAGACAAAAGTGCTAAAGGATAAATAGATTAGTATGAACACTGATCTTAGGCCTCTTAGGCTGTGATTTTAGGCTTAAAAATTCAAGTATCCATTAAGATCTGGATAGTCCTCAAGAGGTTAGGGAAAGTGCGTAGGTTAAGTATTAGGTCTAAGGCTTAGGGATTATTCAGCCTCATTAATTGACCTCTGGTTTGTGGGACTTGGTAACCTAAGCACCCCAATCCACACACAGTCTGGTTCAGTAAACTTAATTACCAAAATCACGTAAATGCGTTAATTCTGTTATGAAAAAGTTACCTAGATTAGGAGCGGCTGATCAACATAAGTTAATTTGGAAGAGTTCCAGGTGTGGAGAGGTGAGAAATTCCCCTTAAAGATGTGCAATAACATACCATCTCTTTGGTGCTTGTCTCCTAGGATATCTAAATATCCTACTGGGGGCATGTAAGCACCTTGCACTGGTTCAAATGCCATCAGCGGCATTATCACGAAATGTCGATTGCCAGGGTCTGGATTTAGCTATAGAATGCCATGGGCGGGATTATCTCAAAATCTCGAAAGCAAGGGTTCCGGGGGTTGCCATGGCGGTGCTATCTCGAGACATCGATTGCCAGGGACCCTGCAAGGATTGATGGTAGGAGCTAGGAATTCGATACAGACCGTGTTGTAAAGCCAATCCGAAGCTAGAAATAAAGAAAGGAAAGAGATAGGAAACTCTCCAAAAATAAAGAAAAAAATTCCTTTGTCTCTCTCTTACAAAAACACACAGCAAACTGAACCTGAGCTAAAACATGTTAGAAGCACGGGTGCTTTAACTGCGGAGTTCAACGAACCTTAGGATAGTTTCTGTGGGCCTTAGAAACCTTCAGGGCAGACTGAGGCTAAAGTTGATCAGGTCTGGATCTTGGTTGGTACTTAAGTACCTCTAGGCCTACTATTAGCATTCTGACCTAATTTACAAAAGAAAGCACACAACAGAGATCTGAACATGCGGTCTAGAATCTAAGTTAATTCCATGAGATTTTTCTAAGGGACTAGCAAAAGCTAGGCATGGGGGTATGATGGGAATGCCATCCTGAGCCATAACTAGCTCAATTTAGTTATTATCAAGGAATAAATGCTCCTACATAACTGTCAGAGAGCCCTAAGTGACTACATAATCATTCTGAGGGAAAGACAAGAAAATATGATTAAAACTATAAGTTTACCATCATATCTTGAATGCAAAATAACCACATATTTTCTTAGGGGTTAATTAAAGGTAAAAAGGTCTTAAATGTCCAACAAGTGGGTTCATACAGACAGAAAAGGATTTTTGCGTGTTTTGAAAATTAAATGACTTCTGAAACCCTACAAACAAACCTGCTTAATTAACTGAGGTTTTGGTTAGGATAAAATTCACCTAAATCCTCTAAAATTCATAAAAAAATATTTTCTAGTGTTTGGTACATTCAATTTGAGCATCAAAACCCGTCTTAACAAAAAACAGTCTTAAATAGACATTTGCCCTAATTTATGTTTTTGCATAAATTACATAGTTAAACTTGGTTAAAACCAAAATCCAACTTTGCCATTGGATTTCTTAGGTCCAAATTAGGTTTGTACCAAAATTTGGGCCCAATATGAGACTGTCTTAACTTAGTTTGCAATTTGGTCCTATCTGATCACACATATGCCCTTAACTTTCAAAATCCTTACAAAAAGCCCCTAACTTTGTCATATTTTTCACAAACAAGTCCCTGCCACCATGAATCCTATTCCTACAAACTCCGACGACCTAAAATTGGCAAGTTCTCCTTGATTCCTTGACGAATCCCTCTCAGATTTGAAAGGGAAGTTCGTCAAGGAATTCCCTTCCTTTTGAACCAATTCCCACACCTCAAAACCTTCCCAATCTCTCGTATGAACTCATGAGAGATTAGGGTATCCTAAAACTCTTATCTTCGGCGAAGTTTTCCAAGCTTGGGAAGCTTGTTTCCCAAGCACAAAACTCCCTCTAAAGGCCTATAAAAGGACCTCCAGATCATGCCGAAGCTCTCAAGCTTGATTCCAGCCGTGAAACCCTAAATTCCTCCCTCCTTATCTGGCCGGAAAGCTCCTCAAGCTCCGGCAACTCCCTCCGACTCCTCTTGTCATCTGACAACAAAACTAGTGGCAGATTCGCCTTCTTCTCTCTCGTCCGCTCTTGGCCGTACCAGCAGGAGCCCCTCTACCTCCGTCGTCGTCGCCTTCCCCATCACTGGAGTATCTTTCTTCCCCAGTGTCAACCTACCAACGCCGATGCTGTTCTTCCCCTTTCATCCGTTTAGAGTAGTTTAGATTAGTTAGTTTAGCCCTTAGGTTTAGTTTTATACCCAAAAACCTCAAAAACAACCCCTCAACACCTTGACTCACCTCCGTCTTCCCCATCTCCGACTGCTCCTCCAACGAGGCAGCTCCACTGCTACACAACTCCATCCGCCTCGCCGACCACCTCATGACCTCTGCCGTGCTCCACTCTTTAAGACCCCCATCCTATTTTGCCTTATTACACCCTCAGCCGCTATGCTGAACACCGCATCTTCGCACTTCACTTCCCCTCATCGTCCGGCCACCACACAAGTCCATACATCACAAAACCACCGCGAAAGCATTCGCCATGCTCCGACGATCATCCTAAGTGTTTTTAATGTGGTCGTAAGGCCATTTTACTTGTTTGCAGGGTTCCTCCTCCGACCACCATTGACGAGCTTCTCCAACAAGTTCTAGAGCAAGTTTTTGAAGGCACTACCCCAGGTACCTGTCCCAGCCGAAGCGGATTCACTCCAAGAACACAAGTGGACTAGCAATTGGGGCGTTGAAGTCCAGGATTGGACATCTAATGTCCATATTAGATGTCTGATCAGTCTATCTGAAGTCTATTTTGATTTTCTAAGTTTACCTAAGTGTCCTAGTGATGGATTAGTATCCTTAGGACTAATGTGATATATTTTTGGGATCTTTAACATGTATCTAAATAAAATAAAGAGCACAGAAATAAATGACAAGTAAATACAAGAACAAATTGACTTATATCCTATTATTCATCTTCTTCTTCCTTCCTTAAGCTTTTGCTCCATGCGAAGCTCTATCTCCTCTTCTCCATCAAGCTCCTCCAGTCCACCATGGATATGAGCTTGAACTCCTTCACACTTTCTTTCATTTGCATTATTCCTAAAACTTATAAACTCAAGTGCAAATGTTAAATAACAAGTGTTTTGCTATCATTAAAATCAACAATCGTTGTACCCTTGCGCCAACAAGCTTCCCCCCACATGTAAGTAAGTAATCCTGAGCTTTATAGGAGAGCATTGACCATGTTAGTTAAGATCCTATTCTTTCACTCTGCTATCCAATTAGATTGCAAGGAATATGGAGACATCACTTCATGAACTATGCCAAAAGCTTGGCACCATTCATCAAATAAGTTGAACGTATATTTCCCTCTCTATCTGACCTCAATCTCTTAAGAGTTTTCTCATTTTGTGTTTTTGTTTCTTTATTAAAGATAAGGAATTTACTTAATGTCTCATCCTTAGACTTAAGTAAATACACATAGCAGTTTCTACTACTCTCATCTATAATGGTAATAAAATACTTTTTGTTGTCCCTAGTCAACACGCCATTAAACTTATAGATATCCATGTGTGCCAGATCTAAAACCTCAGTACTCTAGCAATAGAGTGAAAAGGGTTTTTAGTTTGTTTAGCCTATACACATATCTCACATTTCTTAGTTTTATCTATGGTTTGTTTAGGAATCATATTTAATTTCATCATTCTTTTCAAAGAATTGAAATTTACATGACCCAATCTACCATGCCATATAGCACAAATATTACTGCAAACAAATTGAATCGAATGAAAACTAACATTATTTAGAGCATTTCTAAATGATACATCCACATCGCATCTCAGTCTAAATAATAAATCAAAATCTACTAAATACCCATTCCATAGAATGTTTCACGTGTCAACATAACAACTTTATTATATTTAAAGTTCAACTCAAAACCCTCTCTAACCAATAAAGAGACAGAAAGAACATTCTTTTTCACAGCAAGAATGTGTAACACCCTGCATAGTGTCTAGACTCACCCTGAGGAAAATCTCAAGTCCACACGTCCGAAGCCCAGCACCTTAGCTGCAAAATCGTTCCCTATCTTTATAGTCCTGCCACTGCAGTCCTGATAGGAAGAAAAGAATGATCTATCAGTAGAAATATATACGTTGGCTCCAGTATTCATGAGCCATTCAGTAGGATCGTAAATAACATAGAGTTCAGATTTTATTAAGACATACCTATCGCTAGGCTCGGCCTCTTCGATGATCACGTTCACATGAGGATTCCCATTTACGATCTTCTGTTGAGCTTTATTAGAAGGATTGTCCTTCCAGTGCCCAACCTGCCCACAGTGCCAGCATGGTTTGTTCTTTGATTTCGTCTGAATCTTGGGTTTGGCTTTCATTTTGCTTCTATTGTTCTTATTTTTATTCTCCTTACCCTTAGACATCATGACATTCACCTTAGGTTTTACAAGCACTATAGGCTTCTATTTCTTATGCTCTTTCTCAATAGCAATAACCACCATCAAGTCATCAAGAGAAATCTTTCCTTTCTTATTCTTGAGAGTCATCCCGAATTCTTCCCAAGATTTAGGAAATTTCTCAATAATAGACATGACTTGACACTTCTCAGGAAGCTTCATTTCAGCCTCTGCTAAACCATGGAGCAATAACAGAAATTCATGTGGCTGCTATAATACCGATTTATCCTCAGCCATTTGAAATTTAAGGAATTTTGAGACAAAGTATTTTTCAATACCAAGATCCTTGATACTATACTACTGGTCTAATTCTTCCCATAGCCCCTTCGTAATGGATGTGGATGTGCTATATACATCAAATAGTGCATTGGACAAAGCCAATAAAATGCAATCATGGCAAATGCGACTGTGCTCATTCCACTCATCCACCGCCTTTTATCCTTTAAGAGTGGGTTTTTCCTTATCCAAAATTGGGCATTTGGTTTCCATCATCGAGATCAACTCAATGGTGGTCAACCAAATCCACATGCATTATTGCCAACACTTGAAATTTTGTCCACCAAACATTTCGGGCATACCGGATAAGTCTACACGTGATTTAAAAGTCATTTCCAACATTACCAATATTTTAAATCTACACAATACCTTCTCTAAGATTGTTGAAAAAAATGCATATAGGAAATAAATAAATAAAAATATATGTATTTCCAATGATTTCACATAGATCAAAAAATATTAAATTAAGCAAGTTAAATATGATTTGGCAAGATCTAAAATAAAATAAAGAACAAAGAACATGCAATGCATAAATAAAGAAAACAAAGAAAGGTTAGAAATTACTTCGATCGAAGCGTCCATGAAAGACTCATGCAATAGCATAAATAAAAAAAATGAAGAAAGGCTAGAAATTACTTCGATCGAAGCACCTATTAAGGACTTCCCTTAGAGAAGGTATCATCCCTCGCAATAGTGGTGTGTCGGAGTCTGACGAACACCTCTCAGGATACGACAATCCACCTCCAAGATTCGACGCACTCTGATCTTGGACATTCTCAAAACCACCTTAGGAGAATAAATCTGAGGCAATTTGGTTGATCAACTGAATTTCTGATTGATCTACTAATTTAATGGTTTGATCAACCAAAAAGCTCTCGTGAATCACTTTCAACCCCTATGCAAGATCAACAAACTTGATTGGAGATTTTTCTACCAATCTTACGTTTAACGAACGCAACAAGAAAGAGAGATAAGAATGAGAGAGGGGGAGAGAGTGAAGAGAGCTTTTCTACTCTTGTTGTATGTCAAGTGAGAGCCTCCTCATGGCCTTTATAGAAAACCCACAACCCAATGCTTATAGAAATTCCCATTTTGTGGAAATACGGCAATTGATCGACCAATTTAGTTCCGTTAATCGATCAAACTTAACTTTTTGGTCTACCAAACTTAACTCATTGATCGATCAAAATAATTGATCGACCAATTTTACCTTTTGATCAACCAATTCAGATAAAAAACATGAGATTAAAAAATTAATAGCAAAAGAGTCCAATTTCCAAGTTCCAAATTGATTTTAACCTGAGCCCAAGCCCAAGTCGGAGCAGGGAGAAGGCAGGTCACGCGTGCGCATGCATGGTCCCTATCCCTGCCTCTCACTTTTTACTACATAAACCATAGGAGGCAGAAGCCTTTTACACACACCAAGAGATTTGTCCACTTCCAGTATGGGACTAAAAACCTCTACCAAATCTCACTGACTTCAACATGAATTCCAACATCATCAATATCAATTGCATCCTGATTGATGCAATTAGGCTCTCAAATCCAACACTTTCCTATTCTTTTTTGTTATTGCTACTAGCTTTGTTGTTAGTTCAACTTTACTGAATTTTACTGACATATTCTTTGGGTTTCGTACTTAGGTGTTGCTGAGCAACCAGGTGTAGCACCTGCAATCGATCCTTCTAATGCTAAACCTAGCATGACATTAAGTGATGGTCCGTACTAAGCCTAGTTGCTCGTGTAGTTTTTGTTTTAATCGTTGGTTACTTTTCTATAGTTTGTAGCCTGTTTTACCTTTCAATTTTCTCGTGCCTTTACTTGCACTTGAAAACTTATTTCTTTTCCTACTTTCTATGTTGGATTTGATTTTGACGGTTACCACTCTCTTTTATTTAATGCATTGTGAATAAATGTTTTGTAGGTTATAATGCGAGGGGTGGACAGGGGTGAGATGTGCATGATACGAAAGATAATGTGGAAATGAAATAGACAATCACACAAATATGCAATCACACAATGACAAAGGATTTTTAGGTGGAAACCCAAACCCGAGTAAAAACAAACACCTAAACCTCTCGGTTTAGGATTTCTCGATCTACCTAGTAGATCAACTCCACTACCAAACTACTTAAAAGAGGGTAGTTCAACCTCTTACAACCACGCTACTTTGAACCGAGGGTAGCGTACCTCAAACCCCTCCTCTTCACGAGAAGAATTTTGTTTCACGAGGGAGATGGGAATTCGCAAAGCGAATACCCAACAAAAACAAATAGAAAAACAAATAAACCTATAAAGCCACAAAGAATAATTTAAACTATGCTATAGGCTAGGGTTCTCCCCTTAATCAGAAGTATGTAGGCATGAAGTGAGCAGCGTAACGATGCACTCAGATGCATGCTAGATGCTTAGAGAGCAGGGTGACTTTTCTTTTAGTTGATCTTTCCTTTCCTTGGACACAAATGTAAGTGGAAAGTATTCTATCAAGGGGTATTTGGCTTAGGAAGGGTCCTCTCCTATTTATAGAGGTCCTAAAAAGGCTTTAGAAGGTTTAGGAAGCCTTGGGTAGCTATTAGAAACATATCTCAAAAGATTAAGCCAAAATCCCAATGAAATCAGGGCCATTATGACTCTGATAGAGTTATCTGACGTTTAATATTTGCATCAGACATATAGTCAGACGTCTGATGAATATTTTGGACATCTACTCTTAAGGGTCAGAGTCCCTGATCTTATTGGATCGAAACAGAGATCTAGGTGGATGTCTGATATGCCATTATAAGATGTCTAATAATAGGCAGGTTCGTTCCTGTTTTGACCAGATCCAAACAGGGTTTTAGATTTTAATGGTCAGCTGACAGACTAGATGTTTGGAAAGAGAATTCTCTGTAGGAATGGATTTCTCGAGAGGCTAACAGCTATAATTGTCTGACAAAAGTATATTTAGGTCAAATTTAGGCTAATGTCTATTTATCAAACGTTTGGGTGTCTCTACGGGAGTCTGATTAATATCATTAATACAAGCTTAGGTCAACCCTCGAAGATGTTCTCTGACAGACCAACGGTCCTTTATTTGGACATCTCGCATGGTCATCAAACATCTTCTAAGATGTCTGGATTACGGGCTGGTCTTCTGAAAGCAATGGTCATAGAATACTAAATTCAGCCTAAGTGTTTGGATGTCTATACAAACTATCAGACGTCTTAAAGTCTACAATCTGAAGTCTAAGGTCAGTATTGGATGTTTGAAAGGTTGTCTGATTTCTATATTGGTTTTCTAAGTTTTCTATGAAATGCTTAAGTGTTTGTCTAACTGTCCCAGTGATTTGTAAGTGTTCCTAGGACTAAGGTATTACTCTTTGGGTTCTTTAACAATAATTCTAAGGAAATAAAAGCGAAAACAAATAAAGATAACAAAATATCGGATACAACAATGTGAAATAAATCTAAGTTCTATTCTTCTAGTCTTCAAGCTCTTGCTCCAAGCGATGCTTCCATCTTCTCTTCTCCTCCATCAAGCTCCTTCAATTCACCATGGTTGCCAGCTTGAGCTCCTTCACACTTGATTCCATTTGCATTATTCCTTAAAATTTAAACTCAAATGCAAATGTTAAATACCAAGTGTTTTGTTATCATCAAAATCAACGATCGTCGTGCCCTTGCACAAACAATCTCCCCCTTTTTAATGATAACAAAATCATAACTAATAATCAAAAAATTCTCCCCCTTTTTGACATTATCAAAAAGATTTAATTAATTTTAATCATTTATCCTATACTCTCCCTTAATACATACTCTTCTAATTTGGGTTAACTCCCCTTTTTGACATAATAAAGCATGAATAACATTCTCCCCCTTTTGTCATAATAAGATAACTATTTAATTTATTCATTAACTCTCCCATTCTAACTATATTCATTTTTGAAATCTTCCCCTTAATCGAAGGAAAATTTTCTCCCCCTTCTTAAAAGAGTCCAAACATATAGGAAATGTTTATCTATCTCCCCCTTAATGATGTACATATAGCATATAAACTTTTAAAGCTCCCCCTATCTAAATGTTATTAAAAAATTGGGTAAAGGTTTACCTCACTTACCATGGCCAATAAAATGGCCCTTGAGGTGGATGCCAAAAGTAATGGAGCTCCCATTCGAAGTTTGGAGGTCCAGGCATCGGTGCCGGTCTCCAATCGAACAGTTGACGCACAGTAGTTTGATCATCCGTTTGTCGTCTCGTTGGTCTTCTTATCTTCTTCCTTGGTCTACTCTTTGGTCCTCCTAATTTGAGTTGACCATTCTTAAGCTTGTCGATCCAATCCTTCATATTGTAATCTCCTTTGAAACCTACAAAATAAGATTCGAGTTCACTTTTCGATATCCAAGTTGATTTGGATCCAGACTTGTTAGCAGGTCTCCTTGAAGAAGAGCCTTTCTCAACCTTTTATTTAGAGCTAACTCTTTCATTAGAAATATTATCTAATTTATTCATCAAATTATTGGAGTTTTCCCTAAGACATGCAAGCTCTTTTTTCATAACATGCATCTTGATTTTTGAATCAGAAACTTTTATTTTTAAGCTAGTATTCTCCTCAAACAAATTACTATTTTCATTACTTAGGTTATGATTCTCTAATAATAATTTATCATTTTCAGAAATGTTAGGACTATAACTAATTTCTAGATCCTTAATTTGAGTCTCTAATCTTTCATTTTTAGTTTTTAGAAAATTAAGATTCTTTTTCATATTTTTATTTTCTACTTTTAATGACCTACTAATCTCATAAAGCTCTTTTAATGCTTCTTGTAATTCTAAATTGGTAAAAGAATGTACCTCCTCTTTGTCAGAGTCATCATCTTCTTCATTATCCTCCACAATGGCCATAAAGCCAAGGCATGTGGATTCATTCTCTGATCCTTTCTTGGATTCTTCTTCCTTCGAGCTTGATTTTCCATGAGCTATTTCTAGCTCTCTCCAAATCTCAAAGGCGGTGTCACACCTTGAGATACAGTTGAACTCCTCCATGCTAAGAGAGCAATAGAGCGAGTTCATGGCTTTTGCATTGCTACACTATATTGTAATTCCCTATGGGAGGCGGTGAGATGTGCGTGACTGTTAACAGAGCGAGATCGATGTTTACAAAAGCTGCATTGTAGTATAGCCGAAATCGCTTTAAAAACAAATACAATTTATTACTCGAATTTGAAGTCCAAGGTCAAACACAGGGAGCAAATAGGAATTCATGCACTAATCTCAATAGATAATACAAATGAGCTCAATAAATTACTCAAAAACTAAAATGCAATATATAACATGAGTATATGAAGAGATAAAAAGAATTCTAGATAAAATAATGGTGATTTGGATCACCAATTATTAGCCTAACACATATATAGTATTTACTGAATATAATCAAATGAAGGAACAGATAATCAGACAACTCAAAGTGCATTGCTACTGTGCTATTTTCTTCATCTTCAATTGTTCTTCTTCTTCTTTCTTCCTTTGATTTCTTCCCTTCCTCTTCTTTAGCTTCTCTTCTTCTTCTTCCTTTTCTTTTCTTTCCTTCTTCTCTTTCTCGACATGCACGATCCTCCTTTTCTTTCCTCTTCATCCTTCCTTTTCAGGGCTTCTTCCTCTTCTTTCCTTCTCTACTTACTCTTCCTTCTCCTCTTTAAGCCTTCTTCTTCTACCTATCTTCTATTCTTCAAGCACAAGGGAAAGAGCTCGAATTTTGGCTAAGTTCTAGCCAACCCACAACAGAGCAAAACCCCCTGCCCCCGCACTCTCTCTCTCTTTCTCTCTCTCTAGGTTTCCACCTTTCTTCCGCCTTCACATGGCCATGCACAGTAACGGGTTATCAGGTATCGGGTATGAGCGCACTTGGGTCCAGGGTCACCGACGTGGTGTAGTGACCGAGGAGTGGATAGGGCTTAGGCAAGTAATCAGGTGCACCAGGTCCGCGGGGACAATGTTGTGGACGAGGCACATGTGATGGTGTGGGGAACCTCACACCCCAAGTGTTGAGGTGATAAGCCCACAACACTTTTTCCTCTTATGTGCTGGCACTGCTTCCAAATCTCATGATGTGGGACTATCCGCTCATGTCTTCTTCGTGCATCTGCAACAAAGGTGAAGCCCTTCAATTGCTGATGCTGCTGCTACTAGGAAGCCAATTGAAGACGTGGTTGGCATCGTGAGGTGAAATCGCATCTCCTGATGCTAGAGGCAGATGGTTTGGTACCCAAAGGACAGTGAACAAAGGCAGAGATGAAGGCAGCGGTGGAGAATGGCGAACATCTGAAACACAAAGGACAGCCTCACGGCCACATTAGGATCGCTTGGTGTTGGCGAATGTGATGGAGGTTTGCATGAAGTTTGGCGACGTGTGGAGGGCGGACAATGACGGAGATGAAGCGCAGAGGAGGTGGTGTTTGGTGGAGCAATTGGATGGGTGGAATGGTGAATAAGTAGAGGGGTTTTGTGTGCGGAGGTATGATGGAGCTTATGGAGTAGTTGGCGAAGTGTTTGGAGCAATGGAGTGAGCAGAGGGCTTCGCTAGAGGGGTGGCCGGAGCGGAAGACAAAGATGGGTTGCATGTAGGTTGAGGGTTTATTTTTGGTTTGTGGCAGAGGAAACTAACCTAGGAACATAGAGAGACCTAACTACCTATTCTAAGTGGACGAAAGGGGGAGGATGACACTAGCTGGTATGGCCGACGTCGGGGAAGATAAATTCTCTGGTGATGAAGCGGCAAGGAAGACGTGGAAAAGGGTGTTCACTAGTATTACGGCACACAGAAGAAGTCAGGGAGGATGAATCCATCGCTCGTTTTTCAGGATGGACGAGGAATGTGGATGGGGAACTCGCCGAAGCTTATGGAGAGTTGTAGCCAAAGAGGAGAGAGGAAGAAGGGGGTTTTTGGCCAAATTTTAAGCTGAGGAGACTCGATGAGATCTGGCGATTCTTTATAAGGGTTTAGAGGGTGAAAGGAGCTTGGAAGAAAATTACCCAATTCTTCCACGAGTTTGCGTTAGGATTTGGGCAAGATCTGGAGCTTCAGATCTAGTTGAAAAGGAAAGCAATTACCTGACGAGTTTCCCTTTCAATTTTGAGAGGGATTCGTCAAGTAATCGTAGAGATTTCTCCAAAGATATGCTCGTCGGAGTAGGAATTCTCCATGATAATGGTGGAGGGACCTGATTGCAAAGAAGATGACAAAGCTAAGGGGCCTTTTGCAAAGAATTCAAAAGTTAGGGGTTTGAATGAGATAGAAAGAGTCTTACTGGATCAAAATGCAAACTTGGTCAAGATGATCTCAGATTGGGTCCAAATTTTGTTACAAACCTAATTTAGATCCAAGGAATCCATTGGTGAATTTAGATTTAGGTTTTTACCTTGTTTTATTAGGTAATTTATGCAAAAACCCATATTAGGGCAAATGTCAGTCTGAGACTCTGTTTTGGGTAAAGATGAGTTCTTATGGTCAAATTCAAGGTACCAAACCCTATAGAATATTTTTATATGAATTTTAGAGGGTTTAGGTGAATTTTATCCTGACCAAAACCTCATTTAATTAAGTAGGTCTATTTTTAAGGTTTCAGAAGTCATTTAATTCTCAAAACATGCACAAACACTTTTCTATCTGTTCTAACCCACTTGTTAGCCTTTTAGAATCATTTGACCCTTAATTAACCCCTGAGAAAAACCCATGGTTATACTGCATTCATGATATGATGGTAAAATTGTAGTTTTAACCCCGGTTTCTTGTCTTTCCCTCAGAATGATTATGCAGTGACTTAGGTTTCTCTGGCGATTATGTAAGAGCATTTAGTGACTTAATCAGATCAAATTGAGCTAGTTATGGCTCATGATGGTATTCCCATTAGTGTCGTATAAAATGCGGAATTAGAATAAAAAATCTCATAAAAATAAGCAATCACACAATGGCACAAGTGATTTTTAGGTGGAAACCCAAATCAGGTGAAAACCACCACCTAACCCTCTTGAGTTAGGATTTTTGATCGACCTAGTCGATCAGAACCACTAAAAAAGTCACTTAAAATGAGGGTGGCTTAACCTCTTACAACCACACTACTTTGAACGAGGGTAGTGTACCTCAAAACCCCTTCTCTTCTCAAGAAGGATATTGTCTCGCAAAGGAGATGGGAATTTGCAACGCGAATACCCATCCAATAATAAAGAAAAAAATGCAACAAACCTATA
This sequence comes from Thalassia testudinum, assembly GCA_037157565.1. NCBI lineage: Eukaryota > Viridiplantae > Streptophyta > Magnoliopsida > Alismatales > Hydrocharitaceae > Thalassia > Thalassia testudinum. The sequence continues at coordinate 7,545,258 of JAZHRO010000058.1, read as the reverse complement.
GATCCAATAAAGTATATAAATGAAACTAGCTACTATAGGTGAAGAATCTTCCCTTATGTGGGAGTGCGTCGGCGTGACGACGTAAGTGCTTGAACCATGCTTTGGCACAACAAGGCTCTCATAACATCGGCAGGAGAGCAGGTGCACAGCAAGACAAAGCTCTCAGGTGTGTAACGAATGCTTGGAGAGCTAGAGCTTCTTCTCAAGATCAATTTGACACAATATAGTGGAAAGTAGTTTCTCTAAGTGTGTCTAAATAAGGCAAGGGTCCTCCTCATTTATAAAGGGCCTAGGAAGGCTTTGGAAGGCCTTACAAGGCTTCCATAGCCGTTGAGGTTGAACCCAAGGTAAAATAGGTCGTAATCAAAATCATTTATGATTCTGACAAGGTCATCAGACGTCTGGAAAAGTAGTTTGAGACGTCTAGAAACTAAGTCAGACTTCTTATTCTAGATGGGTTTCCTTCCTGACTTTCATCAACCCTAAACAGGGTTCTAGTTTATAACCATCAGACGACGTACAGGATGTCTCGCACTAGGTCTGGACGTCTGGAAACCTATTGTACTATGGCAATGGATTTCCAAGGTCCAAACGGCTATATTAGTCTAGCAATGAGATTTTGGGTCAGTCGAGGCACAACGATCACATATCAGACATCTGGGGTCCTCTACGGATGTCTGATAGAAGCCTAACGGTTATTTTCCTCAACATCTATTTTGTTAGCCAACGTTCCACTAATTGGACATTTGGCACAACCATCAGACGTCTGGACTAAGGTCTGGATGTCTAATTTCAACAGACAGAACCTACTAAGTCCAGCCTAAGTTATTGGACGTCTGCATCAACAGTCAGACATCTTAAAAGTCAAGATCAGTAGTCTGATTTTTAGATTGGTCGTCTGATCAGGCTGTCTGAAACCTATCTTGGTTTTCTAAGTTCTTTAAGAAAACCTTAGTATCCTTGGGTCTGGCAGGTGTTCCTAGGACTACTTTGAGGGTACTTTGAGGCTCTTTAACATGCTACTAAGAAAGAAAATAAAGAGCAACAAAAGAACAAATAACAAAGTACAATGAACAAGAAAGGAAATCTATCATATTCTTCATCTCCTTCTTTCTTCAAGCTTTCGCTCCTCGCGAAGCTCCTTCTCCTTCGTCAAGCTCCTCCAATCCACCATGGTCGCGAGCTCAAACTCCGTCTCTACACTTGTCTCCATTTGCAATTTGACCTGAAAGCTTTGACTCAAAAGTAAATGTTAAATAACAAGTGTTTTGTTATCATCAAAATAAATGATTGTGGTGCTCTAGCACCAACAATCTCCCCCTTTTTGATGATGACAAAATCATAAATAATAATATATAAAATTATCCCCCTTTTTGACATTATCAAAAAGGTGCTATAATTTTTAATTATCCTAAACTCTCCCTTAAAACATGCTCTTGTAATTTTATCTTTTCATAAAACAAGATAGCTATGTTATTACCTCCCCATTTCTAAATTCAATATAACTAGGTTATTTTTAAAAACTCCCCCTATCTAGATGGACAAAAAGCTTCATAAAATTTTTGACTCCCCTTATCTAGATGCTATAAATTAAAAGATAGGGTAAAGAATTTACCTCACCTACCATGGCCAAAAGAATGGCCCAAATGGAGGTGGATGCCAAACTGGATAGGGTTCCCATCCGTAGCTTGGACATCTGGTGAAATGACCCATTGCCTTTTAGTTGGATAAGACGTCTGGAGTGTCAGTCAGACGTCTGTCCAGACATCTGAACATATGTTCGGACGTCCGAAAGTGGGAAAAATCAAAACCTACTTTCCTCCGCACGCGTGCGGCACACAGATCGTTCTCTCTCCTCGCGACCCTCTCACCCTAAACCCTAATCCCCTTCTATTTAAACCCCCACTTCCCCTCACACCCTCACCACCAGCCACCGCCACCTCTAGCCGTCGTCCCTATGTAACCGCGATGAGGGTTAGGAGGAAGAGGAAGAGAGAGAGAGGGTGAGCGAGGGAGAACGAGAGGGAGAGAGAGGAAGAACTTGAAGGGAGGACCAAGGTCGAGGAGCTTCGGTGGAGCTCGAAGGAGTTTCAGCAGAGCTCGGAGGAGCTTCGACTGAAGCTTGGAGGAGCTCGCATGAGCAGCAGCGGGCATGCGCACAAGGAGGGGCTCTGGGAGGAGACCTCTCGGCCCTTTGTAGCTGTTGAGGCTGCTACGGCATGCTGCTGACGACACTGCGAGAGGAGCAGCATCGTGGAGGAGGTCCTGATACTGGAAGTCTTTCAGTATCAGACATCTGGAAGGTCGACCAGACGTCTAAAGAGGCATCAGGACGTCCAGAGTTGAAGCCGGATGTATGAAAGCATTTTATCGCCTGGAGGTACATGTTTCCTACACTACTTTTCGCCATGCAAACCGTAGCGTAGGGTGGTTTGGCTGAAAATGTGTCTGCGTCTTCGTATGCAGCTGCAGGACATTGGAAAGGCACGCAATGCACCTTTCTAGGCACTTTTGAACGTCTGACCAATTCCCCGAACATCCGACGGCACTTCCAAACAACTAGAAGGAAGGTCAGACCACTGGAACTCTCCTCAAACAGTTGCAGAGGACGCTAGACGTCTGAGGCAACCATAGGAAGTAAGAGGTAAGATCTGACGTCTTTTAAGACGTCTGGGACTAGTCCCAGATGTCTTATTTTGGACAATAATCGTGTTTTTGGCTCGTTCAGGGCTCAAATGGAATCGGATTTTCGCAAACGAAGTACCGTTGTTTTCCACTCGAGTTTCTCTGCGTGTTAGTGTTGAGTACCTACGATTTTTGACTTGTCTGATGTGAATTAGTCACTGGTATAGGTTACCAGCCGGTGGCATGTTCAGGGCTCGCGGAGACGACGAGATCTGCGGTGCAAGCCCCCATTCCTCCCGTGATACCCGATAGAGTGGTTTAATTCATTTGTTAAGATGTAAATAAAGAATATGCTTGCTTAGATTAAATTGATTGAAACTCTAGGATGTGGAATGAACCCTAGGGTAGAAATGTATGAGCCTGATGTTGATCTATACTATTCACTTGAGATGCATGTTTAACTAAATTGCTAGCAATGTGTATTAGTTGATTTATTAGTTGCCTTATCAAATATGAAAACATGAGCTGCCTACTATGTAATGGAAAAATGAAGAGTTGAATAATATGATCCAGATATTAATAAATGAGATGAATATGAGCATGAACTTTACGGGGAATTAGGAGTAGAACTCCTGTGTTTGAAAGGAATCTGGTATGTAGACGAGAAGTGAGCTGGCCCTTGTGCACACGGTACCAAAGAGAGAAACTATCCCTTTTAGTGTAGAGGGGAGCTGATGGGAACACCATCATAAGCCCTAACTAGCTCATTTTGACCCAAAGAAGAGAATAAAAGCTCCTACATACCCAACTGGAGGTCATAATTCACTAAATAACCTTTCTGAGAGAAAAGCAAGGAACAAGGGGTAAAACTGTAATTTTACCATTACAGTACAGCAACGATTTTCTCAAAGGCTAAACACAGGTCAAAAGGTCTTAATAAGATAAAAAGTGGGTTGAATCAGACAGAAAAGGGCTTGTGTGTACATTGTGAATTAAATGACTTCTTGAAACCCTAAAATAGACTTACTTGATTAAACAAGGTTTTGGTCAGGATAAAATTCACCTAAATCCTCTAAAAATCATGAAAAAATATTCTCTAGGATTTAGAACTTTCAATTTGGCCATTAGAACCCATTTTAACCTAGAATGGGGTCTCAGACATATATTTGCCCTAAATTAGGTTTTTGCATAAATTGCCCAGTCAAACCAGGTCAAACCCAAAATCTAACTTCACCATTATATTCCTTAGGTTCAGATTATGTTTGTACCAAAATTTGGACCCAAGGGGAACTCATCTTGACCCACTTTGCAAATAGGTCCAGCCTGATTACATTTCTACCTCTATCTTTCAAAAGCCCTTACATTTGGCCCCCTAGCTTCTTCATCGTTCTTTGCAATTAGGTCCCTCTACCATTATAGCAGAGGAATCCTACTCCGACGAGCTTTAGATGGTGATTTCTCCCTGATTTCTCAGAGAATACCCTTTAAAATTAGAAGGGAGATTCTCTGAGAAATTCCCTCCAATGTGAACCCAATTTGAGGCCCTGCTTAGTACCCAATCTCTCATGTGAATACATGAGAGATTTGGGTCTCTTTCAAGTTGCCATCGCTGACGATCCTGCCTTGCTTGGAAGCCTGGCTACCAAGCACAAAATCGACCTCCATGGCTCTATTTAAGGAGCCCCAGTTCATCCCAACTCTTCTAAGCTTGAAATTGATCAGAGAACCCCCTCAAATTCATCTCTCCTCCTCCGACCGACTCACTCATCAAGCTTCAGAGACCTTCCCTATTCTTCTCCATCGCCTAGACACAATACTGGTGGCAGGTTCTTCTTCCTCACGTTCGTCTGCATCACGCAGCACCGACCGACACCCCTGCATCCCCTTCGTCCTCATCGACCGTCCTCTCTAAGCATCTTTGTCTTCGACGTCGGCAATACGAGCCAGACTCCAACTCTGTCTCCCTTTCGTCTCTTCCCCGCCTAGATAAGTTCCTCTCACCCTCTACAATCTTTCCCCCTCTTTATTTCCCTCATTCGACTACTGCTGCACTCCACCACCATCATCTCCTTCACCTTCGGCCACCAACTCTAGCGAGATCGCTCCACCACCACAGACCACCTTCATCCTTGCCGACCAGTCCATAAGCATCACCTCGACTCCCTGATCACAACCCCCCTACTCCATTCACTCCATTGACCACCCAAACACACCCTCGAACACACCCACACACACGCACACAATGTGCCCTAGGCATGCTCACTTAGGAGTTCCCATGCCACACTGACCACTGCTGCACACTCGCCGTGCCTCAGCGAAGCTCCCTGAACATTCTGACGTGGCCGCGAGGCCATTGTGGTGATTTCAGGTGCAGACGGTCATCCGCCATTGAAGCGAAGCTTGGAGCTTGCTTGCAGGAGCTCCAGGCTGTGCCAGCCCCAGGTCGCTATCTTAGGTCATGCAGAATGTCTTCGTGCACAACTCCAGGCTGCCAATTGGTGTCAAGGGCGATGGCAACTGCCGCAATCAACGAGAGCACCTCTACTACGAGCTCGCACGAAGAAGGTGGGAAGATAGTCCCACCTCGGAACTGGAAGAGGCACCGTGCCCGCATAAGTTGAATTCCTGCCAGAGGCTTATCGCCTCCAACTCATGAGGTGAGGTCCCTCTCACTCAACCCGACCACCTCGTCCACAACCACGCCTGCGGACCTGGTTGACCCAACCCAACTTGCACACCTCGCCCAACACCGAACACCGGTGGGCCTGGTCCCGAGCACGTACCCAACCCGATTACCCGAGAAGCATACTCTGGGAGAGCAGAACCTAAGTGAGAAAGGAGAGGAGAGTTCGCGCATGTAGGGTGTAGGTTTTGCTCTACAGGCTAAGAAGATGAAGAAGTGAAGCTGAAGAAAAGGAAGGAGAAGGTTAAGGGCTAAAGCATAAGAGGAAGGAGCTGAAGGAGAGAAAAGAGTTGCAGAGAGGCTAAGGCAGAGAAAGGAAGAAAAAGAAGTTGAAGGAAGCAAAGGCAGCAAGGCGAAGGAAAGGCAATCGGCAGAGAGAGGAGAAGGAAGGAGAAGCCAAAGAATAGAGAAGAAGGGAGATAAAGAAGAAGAAAAAGAAAGAAGAAAACTGAAGCCAAAGGTAGCCGGCAGAAGAAGCACTGTAGCATCATCATTTTAAGACGTCTGATCTACAAATCAGACATCCAATTTTGAGTTTCATTCATATACATTGGTTTCTTTAGTATTTTGTGCTCTACATTTACTCCTATCGTTTTGCACTATGACATTGATATTCTTTTAAATTCTAAGTTGTGATCTTGATTTCTAAACCCCAATTTGCTCCCTGTGTTCGACCTCGGACTTCAAAATTTGAGTAATAAACAAATTGTATTTGTTTTGAACACTTTTTCAGCTATATTACAATGCGATATTCTTAAAACCCGATCCAGCACGATAAACAAGAGCCAGCCACCCCTTGGGTTGAGACCTCGGGGTAGGACTGGTCACTCTACACCGACTCTTGCTTGGCCCTCGCGTACGTAGTACCGAGGTGCGCTACTAGTGTAGGGAGGGAGCTAGCCGCCCCACAAGGCCCGGGGTTAGGACTAGCCAACCTACACCGACTTTTTAGGCCCTCTGGGCAAGCCGGGGTAGTCAGATGAGGGTACGCGGACTGTGGAGGGACGAAACCCCTGTTTGGTTCTGAGGGGCGAGACCCTTATTCTAAGAGGGCAAGGCCCTATACTGTTCCGTGCTATACTTTAGGTATACTCGCTAGCGGAAACGACTGACCGTGTGCCAGTGCGAGATAGCTACCCGTGCACTTATCACACGTGCCATAGTCACCGCTACGTCGCGATAGTGTCCTTGGGGTAGTTGACTAGGTGTAGGACTGCCGCGGGGGACTCTCCCGACCAGGAGAGCACCACATGTACCTTCTACTCCACGGAAAAGACTGCAAACAAAATCGTTCCCACGAGGAACAAGCAAGATCAAGAAATACTTGGATCCTTTGTGAAATAAATGAACCAGAAATACATATGTGTGATAAATAGAAATGAGAATAAAACCTAGTTGCTTGTTTTACTATACTTGCACATAAATAATGTAAACACCACTCTACCCAGCATTCGTTGACTCTGTATTTTCGTAACCCTGTTCAGGACCAGGAGTTGAGCAGCCTGAGTTTCCAACTGCAGAGGGTGCTGAGCCCAGCCGTAGTTGTTTATTTCCAACTCTTTCATTTTCTGCTGTTGTAGTGAGTAATGGACATCTATTTTTCTGTTCCTATTACTTTCTGTTTCCTTTCTGCTATTGTTGTTGTGGTGGCATGTACTATTTTGAGACAGTTGCTCTACTTTCCTTTTCTATTTCATTTTTCCTTCTACTTAGTTATATTGCATGAGTGAATGTGGGTTATTTCCTGCTTTTGGTTAATTCTCGTTGGACGACTAGGTCTTGGGATTAGTCAAGGCGAGCCGATCTTGGCTCCTATAGGGATCTAGAAACTGGGTCGTAACAAGATGGTATCAGAGCAAGGTCGTCTCGAGAAATGAACTAATTGGTCTGAGAATAACCACTCACGTGCTATTTGGAATGCGTATCGCGCATTTTTGATAGGGAATACGCGTCGTAGTATAGTGCACAATACGATCAAATAAAGATATTTAAAAGATAACGAGACTTGAGTCCCAGTCATTCATCTCTGGGAGACATTTCTTCTACTTTAGAATTCGATCTTATACCGCTCTACTATGTTTAAAATCGCACGCCAGTTTCCAATCTCCTGATTAAGATTTTACCACTTCTATTATGAACTCTGATTACATGAGCATGTGTTAAATAAATCACAAGGGTGACCGTGTGAGTTTCTGTGCGCACGATTCTAATGAGGTGGTGACTGTTTACAGAAAATGAGTCTATTGTTAGATTTTCTATATTTTCAGGAAACGACATGCTTGTTGCGGAATAGATAAACAATTGAAAATAGGCAACTTGAATCACGCAAACAGGATGGCAATCAATAAGCTCATGGTGATTTCAAAACATAAAGATATATATATGCATTTTTCATTCATTCAATTGAAGAGTTGTTTGCACAAAGAACTGTACAGGAAAGCTTGTAGAGAAATGCTTAAAATGTAAATCTAGCTACCAGAAAATGATCACATACAAGAATCTATGGAGGGATTTCGCATGCATCATTTAAGGAGAATAAGGACTACCCTACTAAGCAGTAATAAAAAGCAGTAAAACTATGAAGAGCATAAACTACTAATCTAGATCTAGCAGAACAAAAGGGCATTCGGAGGTGGTCTCCGATGGCCTTGGAGTGGTCGGGAGGAGAATGAGGGGCGGCCAATGGAGCTTAGGCTGGCCCTTGCAGAGAAAGAGGAGTGATCCAGCATCCCGGCATGGTGTCCTTCATGGTGGTGGTGAACTCATGGAGATGGAGTGGCTAGCCTAAGTGGAGATGGATGTGAATGGAGCCAAGGAAGTGAATGGGTGCAAATGGCCACCCATTGGGTCTTTTTATAGACCTAAGGGCTTCTCTCTAGAGAGGTGTGGAACTCTCTAGAGAGAGTCCAAGAGTGGCCGGCCATATGGTTATGAGATCCAAAAAATGTGGATCTCATTTTGAATGCCTCTTGGTTGCTAAATTTGGCAACCAAGAGGTGGCTCCACTTCAAGAGAGTTCTAGAGAACTCTAGAGAAGTGTGTGTGTGTGAATGGGTGTGTGTGTGTGTGTGTGTGGTCGTGCTCTATGTGGCTAGGTGGTTTAGGTTAGGTCCTAAGGGGTTTGGGTAGGTGTATGCCTTAAATTAGGGTTGCAAACCCTAATTGCTAAGGGGAAATTGCAATTAAACTTAACCTAAGTTTAATTGGATGAGTGTGAACCTAATTGAGAGTGAAATAACTCAATTAGGTTGGGTTTAGGTCAATTGGACTCTCACTAAGTCCAATTGAACTTGTGTGGGTTGAGATCTAAGCTCAATTGGACTCAATGAGTCCAATTGACTTAGGTGAAGGTAATTGACCTTGATCTAAGTCAATTGGGTTTGGTGAAGACCTAATTAGGTCCTTAGGTAGGTCTAGAGGTGATGTACTGGGGTTAGGACACCTTAATTTAGGTTCCTATGGGGTTGGGATTAGGTCTAGGGAGCTAAAGATCAAGGATCAACGCTTGAATCTCAAAACAGGGACTGGAGACCAGTATCAGACGTCCAAAAATGTGATCAGACGACTTATACTCAAAAATCAGAAGTCCAGACTTCAGTTCTGGACGTCCAATCTGAGTCAGGGGGAAATCAAGGTTCTGTTTTGGGTATTCTGCAGAAATTGGATGTGTGACAAAGTGTCTAGACGTCCAATAATACTGCAGAAGTGGGTTTGAGGTGTGCGGGAGTTGGCTAAGGGTCCTGGACGTCCTAAAACTTATCTGGACTTCCAGATAAGGGTTGGAACTAGGGTTTTAGGGCTTCCTAGGGTTTTGTGACCTTATCTAAGGATGGCTAAGGCTTGGGGAAGTCTCTAGGCTATCCTAGGGCTAGGATGGACCTAAGCTCTTCACATTTTTCTGCTTTATTCCTACTTAATAGAATGGCAAACCTTTAACTCCCTTACATCATTATTCCTACATCTAGTCCAAGCCTTCTGCTCCAGCTCTGCTGCAACTCCCGTTATTCCAGATCCAGCTCCAGATCTAGCTCCTAATCAACTTATTGCCTGCAATCGACATAATGCACTTAATCAGCACATTATAACATCATTTTATGCATAGCTAAAGGAAAGCAGTAAAGATACAGATAATGCTTATGCATGCATGAACTACCCTACTTATGCTAAGTTCTAGCCTAATTTAGGTCAATTAAGACCTATGATTGCTGTGCAATCATACCCCCATGCCTAAATCTTGCTAGTCCCTAGCAAATACAAGACTAAATTATTTACAACAATGGTCCCTAAGGGACTGATTATTTTATCAAGTGTATGCCTAGATATTTTTCTCCTTTTTATTTTTATCCTACGCTCTAGAAATCCAGACAATCGTGAAAGTGCAGCTATGTAGCTTTTGCAACGGATTCGAGTGAAAAATTGATTCACCTCTAAAGCCTGTACTTGACCCCTAGTAAAAATTCTAGCAAAATAGGCGGACTTCTTCCCTCTGGGTATTCAAGATATTCTATGAATTTTATCCCGGCTTTAGGCTTAGGTAAAGAATCTTGAGGGAAAAGATTATATATTTGGTGGCTCACTCTCACTTGGTGCTACATAGAGACTAGTACTACAGAATCTAGATTCCCAGATTACTAAGTAACTCAACCTAGAGAAAGACAAGGAAAACTATGCTCTCTTTTGATTCCTTCGTATTCAGTCTCTCTTTCTCTTTTTCTTTTTCTTTTCTTTCTTTTTCTTAGAGCTCACAATCTTACTAGATTCACACACATGATCTGTATTTGGTGGTCTCACTTGGCATTAACACTTTAATTGAGTTTCCGTAACCCTAACACTAAGTCAAAATTCCTCAGCCAGTATTCGAGCGGTCAGAAACATAAGAAAGGTGGGTTAAGGCCATATTTGGTGGATCTCAAATTTATTTGGTGGTAGTGTCTCAATGTAAATGAAATAAGCACTAAATATTCATAAACTCTTTTTCTGCTCTTTTTTCTTCTCCCTTTTTTTTGTTTCTTTTTGTTTCTCTTTTTTTTTATATATACTTTTTCTACCTCAACACAATCTAGCAACACATTCATGAGTTTTATTGAAGAGGCAGTATTAAGGATTGGTGGTACTCAAGAGACATTGGGTGGCTTATTTGGTGTAAGTGCCTACTCACGGCATCGGGAAAAACGGATAGGACGGCGTATTTCTGACCTTGACATCAATACCCTCCTTCAGCCAAGGATTCCGTAAAGAATGGTCGTAACCATCCACCTTAGCCCTAGTTTTATGAAAACTCGCTCTCCGTGTATTTGCCTTATTTGGTGGCTCTCAAAATTTCACACAAAATGTATATGCAGGAACCGAGAGCGAAAACTATGCCTATTCTCTAAGTATCATCACCTAATTATCTAGGATTCCGGATTTCTTGTACTAATCTTAGAGCACCAATACACTCTACTCTCATCTCAATCTATTTGGTGGATTTTTGGAGGAAAATCTACCTAACTCCCAAAACACTGTCCTGGGGTTTAGGAAAAGAAGCACTGCTTCTTCTCGACAGATTAAAGACATTTATCAGCCTTCACCGTGAATCCATTACAAATTCTACGTGTGTGTGAAAAATTATACTGGATTCCAGATTACAGGAATCAACTAGAGGATAAAATCCCTAATGCATTCTCTTAATAAAATAATCTTATTCATGAATGCAATATGTAAATATGCTATGAACAAGTAACCTCATATATTTGTACTTCATGAAATTCTTGTATCAGGTTAGATTCAGCTTGACCTTAAATTTAGAACAAAAGGTGAGCGAGTGAGTCGGAAATGGCTATTGCCAACGAATTTTAGCTCCAATGCGAGCATTGGAGGTGGAGTTGGTTGTTCTTTTATTTAGGGTCCTAAAGTACGTTTTACATGCAACTCCGAGGTTTTCCTAAATGTTGGCATAAAAATTTTTCAGTTTTGTTGTATCTACCCCCCCATGCCTAAGTTCTTGCATGTCCTCATGCGTGAATATAAAAGAAAATAACTTGACAGAGGATGAGTGGGTAGAAGTCACCTAGAATTACTTCTGAAAATATACATTCAGCACCGGCCATCCTTTCAGTATGCAATATGCAGAAGAAAATATGCTAAAAGAAAAATATGCTATGTATAAAAATGAATATGTATAGGGTGATGGTGGAATGTGGGATATGCTATCTATACGTGCTGAGTTTAACGCCTCCAGCTGGGCGAGCACTCAATCACATGTCCTCAATAAGATGAACAATCTTGTCAGGTGGAGGAGGTTCCTGGGCCAAAAATGGCTTGAGGCGCTGGCCATTTACCGTGGAAATATGCCTAGATTTTGGGTCCTTGATCTGGACTGCCCCATTAGGATATGGATGAATCACAATATACGAGCTAGTCCATTTGGACTTGAGCTTCCCTACGAACAGTTTCAATCGTGAATCAAACAACCAGACTTGCTGGTTGGGCATGAATGCTTTCCTCCGGATGTGGCGGTCATGAAAGGCCTTGGCCTTATCCTTGTATATCAATGCAATCTCATAGGCCTCCTGTCGGATCTCTTCTAATTCGCTGAGCTGGAGTTTCCATTCTTGACCTCCTGCATCGAGGTCAAGGTTACATTTTCGCACCGCCCAAAAGGCGCGGTGTTCCAACTCTACAAGAAGGTGACAGGCCTTGCCATATACCATGCGATATGATGACATTCCGAGTGGGGCCTTATATGCAGTTCGATATGCCCAGAGTGCATCGACTAATTTGTCGGACCAGTCCTTCCTGCCTGGTCTAACCGTCTTCTGGAGAATTAGCTTGATCTGACGGTTAGACACTTCAACCTACCCATTGGTCTACGGGTGATACGGGGTGGCTATACGGTGATGTATCCCGTATTTCTTTAATAATGACCTGAAATGGGCATGAATGAAGTGGCTTCCCCCATCTCTAATAAGAGCGTGGGGTATTCTGAATCTCACGAAGATGTTCTACCATATGGAAGAAATGACGATCTTATGGTCAGCCCGTCTCGCTGGGATGGCCTCGACCCACTTCAAAACAATCGACGGCTAGTAATATGTACTCGAAGCCATGCAAGTTCAGAAAAGGGCCCATAAAATCGATGCCCCAGACATCGAACACTTCTACGACCATGATGGGTTGGAGTGGCATCATGTCCCTCCTGGTCATAGAACCGACCGACTGGCATCGTTTGCAGTGTTGGGCATATTTGTGTGTATCTTTGAAGATGGTTGGCCAGAAAAATCCCAACTGCAAAATTTTTGCAGTGGTTTTCCGTCCCGAGAAATGGCCACCACAAGCATCATTGTGGAAAAAAGATAACACACTGGGGATCTCAGAATCTGGGATGCATCGTCGAATAATCTGATCCGCTCCAATGCGGAAGAGTAGTGGGTCATCCCAGAGGTAGTATTTGGCTACTGCAGTGAATTTGAGTTTTTGGTCCTTGGATAGATTCACAGGAATCTTACCTGTGGCAAGGTAGTTCGCGATATCCGGTACCAGGGGAACTCAACAGAATGAACTACCAAAAGAGATTCATTCGGAAATTGCTCGTGGATAGATAGGGAATAAGGAATGTGGTCTAGGTCCAATCTGGATAGGTGATCAGCCACAACATTCTGCTTTCCAGCTTTGTCACGAATTTCGATATCAAATTCCTGCAATAGAAGGATCCATCTAATGAGCTGTGGTTTGGCATCCTTCTTTGCCAACAAATGCCGGTGGGCGGAGTGGTCAGTGAAGATGATGACCTTGGACCCTAATAAGTACGATCTAAATTTCTCCAACCCGAATACTACTGCTAGCAGTTCTTTTTCGGTGACAATGTAATTGCACTGAGCCTCATTGAGCGTCTTGCTAGCATAGTATATGACGAAGGGTTGTTTCTCCCGACGCTAGCCTAAAACAGCATTGACGGCAAAATTAGAAGCGTCGCACATCATTTTGAAATCAAGCGACCAGTCGGGTGGTTGGAGAATCAGGGAGTTGGAGATAGCGCTTTGTAAAGTCTCAAAGGCACTATGACACGAGGTATCAAATTCAAATGGGACATCGGCAACCAGGAGATTCGTCAAAGGCCGCGCAATTTTTGAGGAATCGCGTATAAATCTCTGATAAAAGCCAACGTGACCCAAGAATGATTTGATCTGCTTGACCGAGCTGGGTGGCGGTAAGTGGAAAAAAATCTCGGAATTAGCTCGGTCAACCTCGAGTCCATTTTTGGAGATCCTGTGCCCTAGTACGATGCCATCCCTCGCCATGAAATGGCTTTTCTCCCAGGACAGTACTAGGTTCACCTCAATACACCGTTTCAGGATCTTGGTGAGGTTATCAAGACAAGATGCAAAATTATCTCCAAAAATGGAGAAGTCATCCATGAATAACTCCACATAGTCCCCGATCATGTTAGAGAAGATGGCCATCATACAACGCTGAAATGTCGCTGGTGCATTACAGAGGCCAATGGGCATCTGCTTGAAAGCAAATGTTCTGAAGGGGCATGTGAATGTGGTCTTGTCATGATCTTCCGGGCTAATCACTACTTGATTATACCCGGAGTATCCATCTAGAAAGCAGAAGAAACTACATCCGGCTAATCATTCCAAGATCTGATCAATGAATGGCAAAGGAAAGTGATCCTTCTGGGTAGCCATATTCAGTTTCCTGTAGTTGATGCAAACCCGCCAAGATGTCGCAGTGCGAGTCGAGATGGATTCGACCTTATCATTCTTTATTACGGTGAGTCCTGCTTTCTTGGGCACTATCTGGATCGAACTCACCCACTGGCTGTCAGAGATTGGGTATACAATACTTGCATCCAGCCATTTGATGATCTCCTTCTTAACAACCTCTAGCATATTCGGGTTAAGTCGTCTTTGAGTTGTCTCGAAGGTTTCACCCCCTCATCCGTGTAAATGTGATGAGTACAATACGAGGGGCGAATACCGCGGAGATCAGCAATACTCCACCTGATAGCAGCCCTATGGTCTTGCAGCGTAGAAATCAATTGATGCTCCTGTTCTTGGGTTAAGTGGGCATTGATAATGATTGGGTATGTCTCACTTTCGCCCAAGAAACATACTTGAGTGATTCAGGTAAGGGCTTCAATTCAATCACGGGTGGGTCAGAGTCAGAAATGAGAGTGGAAGGAGCAGAATCGAGGGTGGGAATCTACTGATCCATGTGCATGTGAATTCCTGCTGAGTTGCTCCCTGTGGAATAATCGGTTGTGACTGCATTAACGGGAGACCCGTTAGCTGTGGTTACGTCTTCCTGCAACAACAGGGGCGATTCAGTAATGTGTGGATTAGGATAGCTGGATTCAGGGGTGCTGTGGTTAAAAGCACACCCTAAATAGTCAGATCCTCGAGGAGATATGTGTAGTGCAGTGGTCTCAGTCCCGTGTGGATCAAGGTCCAAGAACCCTGATAGTGCAGACGAATGAGACATTGGGTTGTCACAAAGGAGCCCAATGTTGCCACAGTATGCCGAATCTTCGTCTTCACCATCCTCCTCTATTCGATCACAGTCAAAATTCTTTGCTGCCCTGAATATGTCAAGTCGAAGTCTCTCATTGCCTAGGGCTATCTCCATACACCCGGATGCACAATCAATGTTCGCTCGGGCTGTCGCTAGAAATGGGCGACCCAAAATAATTGGTGCATCTAGAAGATTAGGAGGAACTTCCATATCGAGAACAAAAAAATCTGCGAGAAAACAGAACCAGCGGACTTTCATGATCACATTCTCAACCACCCCCTCGATGTTTTGACTGATCTGTCAGCTAGCTGAATCGTGACCGAGGTGGGCTTCAACTCCCCAAATCGAAATCGATCAAATATGGCAGTGGGAGTTAGGTTGATGGACTAACCCAAATCTAGAAGGGCCTAATCAAATGGAGAATCCTGCAAGAAGCAGGATATGAGTGGGGTACCAGGGTCTTTCTTCTTCGACGGTAAGTCAGCTAGAATCACAGCGCTAGCCTCTTTCGACAGTACCGCCTATCGTCCAATTCTCGGCTGTCGCTTCAAGGTACAATAGTCCTTGAAGAACCTAGCGACAGTGGGAATGTGATTGATTGCCTCGAGGAAGGGGACCTGCATATGTACTTCCTTGAACATCGATTTCAGGTCCTCAAAATTCCATGTGTCCTTTTTTCGTTGTGCATTTCGTGTCAAAGCCTCAGGAAAAGGGACGGGAATCTCAGGGTTAAGTGGCCTCTTACCCTTATCTGCCGCAGGTGGCTCCTGAGATGAAGGAGTCGATCCCGCCTGCAGCGAGGGGTGGGAAAAATTAGGACCCGCCTGCCTAAGTGGTGGGTCTAATGTCTTCCTTCCGCTCCTCAAAGGGACAGCATGTGCATCGGCTTGCTGTCCATGAGGTGGTGGGGGAGCAGAAGGGGCAGAATACACGGGGTTTTGCAAAGGCAGCTGGCCTTACGTGTAACCGGGTGGTGCAGGAGGCGCTTGTAGTATGGCATGTGCCTGCCCCTACGGTGCCTGAAACCTAGGCGAGGTGCCTTGGTTCTGCACATATCAAGGATTCGGGATGGGTTGGGAGGGCAAGGCTCCCTGAGTTCTATGCTCCTGCAACAGCTGGTTCTGCATATTCTGTATAGTATGTATTTGATCAGCCATCGCCTTCATAATCTTCAAGCTATCTTGTGTAGACTTCCTCATCGATTCTTGCAGTTCCTCTTTTAGTGCCTCCAAAGGGTCAGCCCGCTTTGGAGGGTGGTTGGCAGCTTGGTGCAGCGGCTGGTATAAAGAGTGGGGTTGCTGCTGATGCAAGAATGGCTGTTGCCTAGGGTACGTGTTTTGCGCATTCCCGTATTGCCTAGTATGGTAGTATGGATCTTGATGTGGTCTCTGTGAATTACCAGACCAAGAGAAGTTCGGATGCTGGCGCCAACCAGGGTTATACGTCTCTGAATATGGGTTATTACTCCCGTATTCTTGGATAGCACTGACGTCCTCGAAGGCAGAAGATGTCTGAGATGTATATCCGTCAAGGGGATACGCATTATAATCTGCGGGTGGTGCGTAACCCCGGTCGTAGGGTGCTAGATCTGGATTTTTTATAGGATCCTGATATGCAGGATCTCGTAAATACGAAGAAGATGCATCCCAAGTGAGTAGATTAACTCGAGCAGGGGCTCAGGGTGCATAGGAGGGTCATGAGGCGGCAGAGCTCAAATCAGATTGACCCTGACTAATCTGGTCAATCTTCTTCTCAATCAGGTTTATTCTATCCAGCTGCTTGACGATGATATCCATGTTAGCTCGAATAGACTCGGTGTGAGCCTCATAGACACCAACCTGCTGCTAACTAGGCCACTGGAACTGGTTCATGGATGCGGCATTCATCAAGTTCTCCGCTAATGATTCAAACAGCTCAAATGCACTATTCTCATCTTTTGCAAGGAAATTCCCACCACTAGATGCATTGGCCAGATACCGATGTGTGTCATCCAGCCCATGGTAGAAAATCTGAGCCAGGTGCCATCTAGGTATACCATGATGCGGGCATTTCCGGAGAAGGTCATGAAATCTATCCCAAGCTTCATGTAACTTCTCCCCAGCTCCTTGGGAGAAAGTCGTGATTGCGCGCTGCATTGCGTTTGTTCAACCGATTGGGAAGAACTTTTGCAGGAATTCACGTCGTAATTTCGGCCAGGTTCCAATTGGCTTCCCAATGGTTTTGAACCAGTATGAAGCTTTGTCCTTTAGAGAGAATGGGAAAAGCTTCATTAGAACAATCTCGAGATCGATATTCCTGGGTCGAATCGTTTCGGCGAGTCGACTCAGGTCCTCAAGGTGCTAGAACGGATCTTCGCTTGAGTTCCCATAGAAGTGAGTGCTGATCAACCCAATCACATTGGGCTTGAGCTCAAACGAGTCTCCGCATGCGGGAATTCTAACTAGTGGTGAGACGATTTGTGCGGCTGGGTCGTAGAAATCCCACAGTTGTTCTCCTCGTGGCGGATCCTGCATCTTGTCAAGCACCGTCAAGATGCGATCCATGCTCTGCCGATGCCGCTCCTCGGATTCGACTACTCGGGCTTCCAGACGAGCCATCGGATCCAGATTCTTGATATCCTGACCCGATCTTGGTCCAGGTCCAGGATTTGCCATGGTGGCTCTGGGAGTAGAAGAAGTGGGGGGAGAAGATGGTCCTGGCGGGGTGACTCGCCTCCTTAGGAGTGGCTCCCAAGGTCCAACCAAGTGAGGTCTAAGTGACCTCCTTCCTCGCATACACCACCCAACCCCTGGGTTGGTGTAGCCAAGCTAGACAAGGCTAAGGCCCTGTCAATCAAGTGGTTCTTATGGATCAAATGATCGGATTTTTCGTTAGAGGTTTTAATTCCTGAAGAAATTCGTCGTTCAACCGACTGAAAGTGATTCCCGCCTCTCAAGCTAACCCAACCAGTCTGGTTACGAGGAGACTAAGGGGAAGGTTCTTCCTTTGGCTTACGCCTCCGGTTCCGTTAACCCCCAAGCTGCGGTCGTTTGAAACTACCCTGCAGACTTAGTCACCAGGTTTGGCAAGAGAGGTTGAAAACACCCAGTAGTATGACAACGAATTCGGGTTGATTTCGTGTTTTTTAAAATTTATTTTAGCCCGTTTTCTTCAGTGGGGTTTTCTCTTGGTGAGTGCCCCACAAGGTGACCAAGCTCACCGACTAAGTACTAGACTTGGTTAAGTCTAGGTTAGCCTAAAGTGTGGTCTCTAAGTTGTAACCCTAAAGATTCAACCTAAGGTTCATCCACTTCTAGGGTTGGTTCTGTTTCAGCAGACCACAAAAGTAATGTTCATTCTCTGATGATAATTGGAAACCAATTAACTTCAAATTTTGCGAGTAGATTCCTTCTTCAATTACCTTTCCATTGAATATTTTTTTGGAATTTTTACTATTTCAACCAAATTTTTACCGATTTTTGAATGTCAAGGGGTCAGATTTGAAATTTTGACCACTGGTCGGTTTCTCACTTTGAAATAGTATAAATTGACCTTAAAAAATTTAGAAAAAATATGGAAAATAAAGCCAATGAAATCATCTTCCAAACCCCACCATTTTTAGTCAAAACAGATTCATTAATTGCTCAGAATTACTTTTTGAAATTTGAAAAATCTCAAATCTGGGTAAGTCTGACCCCCGTGCACTTCATGAATTTTTAAAAATTTTATACTTGAAATTTTTTAAAGGAACATTGGCGTTTGAAAGATGGCTTGAAAATAAAGGTTTGACCCGAATTTCAGAATTTTCTTCTTACTAATTTTTTGGCAATAGAATTTTTTAATCAGACTTGAAATCTGGCCGAAAATTAGAAGATAGTGGAAAAGCTTTTAAATAGGGTTTTGGGTTGAAATCCAAGCTTTCCACCAAAAATGTTTTTTTTTTTTTGAAAACTTTTGCAATTTTTTTTCAAAAAGAATTTTTCAAAGGATTCAAAGAAAAAAATTTTTTTTTTTTTGCTTTTTCTTTCAAACTAACCTAGGATTCAAAAAGAAACCTAATCTAGATTTTTTTCAAATTCTTTTTCTTGAATTTTTTTATTTTTTTCACAAAATTGAATAAAGATTTTTTTTTTCAATAGAACTTGCTGAAAGTAAATCTACTCCTAGGGTTCAAAAAAGAAAACCTAATCTAAAGGGGAGATGATGTGCACCTGATTTTTTCTTTGCCGTGCTCGTTATGTGCGCAGATCCCGTTTTTCTTCCGTGTTGTCTTGCACATCAAAAAAAAAGTAGAGAGAGATATGTCAGTGATGGTTTCAAAGATTGAAATCAAAGAAAATGATGTTGCCACCCCGGCAACAGTGCCATTTGTTTGGAATGCGTATCGTGCATTTTTGATATGGAATTCGTGTCGTAGTATAGTGTGCAATACGATCAAACAAAGATATTTAAAAGATAACGAGACTTGAGTCCAGGTCATTCGTCTCTGGGAGGCATTTGTTCTACTTTAGAATTCGATCTTATACCACTCTACTCTGTTTAAAATCGCTCGCCGATTTCCAATCTCCTGATTAAGATTTCACCACTTCTATTATGAACTCTGAGTACTTGCGCATGTGTTAAATAAATCACAAGGGTGAACGTGTGAGTTTCTGTGTGCACAATTCTAGTGAGGTGGTGACTGTTTATAGAAAATGCGTCTATTGTTAGTTTTCTATATTTTCAGAAAACAACATGCTTGTTGCAGAATAGATAAACAATTGAAAACAGGCAACTTGAATCATGCAAACAGGATGGCAATCAATAAGCTCATGGTGATTTCAAAACATAGAGATATATATATGCATTTTTCATTCATTCAATTGAAGAGTTGTTTGCACAAAGAACTGTAGAAGAAAGCTTGTACGGAAATGCTTAAAATGTAAATCTAGCTACCAGAAAATGATCGTATACAAGAATCTATGAGGGCATTTCGCATGCATCATTTGGGGAGAATAAGGATTACCCTACTAAGAAATAATAAAAAGAAATAAAACTATGAAGAGCATAAACTACTAATCTAGATCTAGCATAACAAAAGGGCATTAGGAGGTGGTCTCCGATGGCCTTGGAGTGGTCGGGAGGAGAATGAGGGGCAGCCAATGGAGCTTAGGCTGGCCCTTGCAGAGAAAGAGGAGTGATCCAGCATCCTGGCATGGTGTCCTTCATGGTGGTGGTGAACTCATGGAGATGGAGTGGCTAGCCTAAGTGGAGGTGGATGTGAATGGAGCCAAGGAAGTGAATGGGTGCAAATGGCCACCCATTGGGTCTTTTTATAGACCCAAGGGCTTCTCTCTAGAGAGGTGTGGAACTCTCTAGAGAGAGTCCAAGAGTGGCCGGCCATATGGTTATGAGATCGAAAAAATGTGGATCTCATTTTGAATGCCTCTTGGTTGCTAAATTTGGCAACCAAAAGGTGGCTTCACTTCAAGAGAGTTCTAGAGAACTCTAGAGAAGTGTGTGTGTGTGAATGGGTGTGTGTGTGTGTGTGTGTGTGGTCGTGCTCTATGTGGCTAGGTGGCTTAGTTTAGGTCCTAAGGGGTTTGGGTAGGTGTATGCCTTAAATTAGGGTTGCCAACCCTAATTGCTAAGGGGAAATTGCAATTAAACTTAACCTAAGTTTAATTAGATGAGTGTGAACCTAATTGAGAGTGAAATAACTCAAATAGGTTGGGTTTAGGTCAATTGGACTCTCACTAAGTTCATTTAAACTTGTGTGGGTTGAGATCTAAGCTCAATTGGACTCAATGAGTCCAATTGACTTAGGTGAAGGTAATTGACCTTGATCTAAGTCAATTGGGTTTGGTGAGGACCTAATTAGGTCCTTAGGCAAGTCTAGAGGTGATGTACTAGGGTTAGGACACCTTAATTTAGGTTCCTATGGGGTTGGGATTAGGTCTAAGGAGTTAGAGATCCAAGATCAAGGCTTGAATCTCAAAACTGGGACTGGAGACCAGTATTAGACGTCCAAAAATGTGATTAGACGACTTATACTCAAAAATCGGAAGTCCAGACTTCAATTTTGGACGTCCAATCTGAGTCAGGGGGAAATCAACGTTCTGTTTTGGGTATTCTGCAGAAATTGGACGTCTGACAAAGTGTCTAGATGTCCAATAATACTGCAGAAGTGAGTTTGAGGTGTGCGGGAGTTGGCTAAGGGTCCTGGACGTCCTAAAACTTATCTGGACGTCCAGATAAGGGTTGGAACTAGGGTTTTAGGGCTTTCTAGGGTGTTGTGACCTAATCTAAGGGTGGCTAAGGCTTAGGGAAGTCTCTAGGCTATCCTAGGACTAGGATGGACCTAAGCTCTTCACATTTTACTACTTTATTCCTACTTAATAGAATAGCAAACCTTTAACTCCCTTACATCATTATTCCTACATCTAATTTAAGCCTTCTGCTCCAGCTCTGCTGCAACTCCCGTTATTCCAGATCCAGCTTCAAATCCAGCTCCAGATCTAGCTCCTAATCAACTTATTGCCTGCAATCGACATAATGCACTTAATTAGCACATTATAACATTATTTTATGCATAGCTAAAGGAAAGCAATAAAGATGCTGATAATGCTTATGCATGCATGAACTACCCACATGATTGCTGCACCGATCCCAGCCACATGCTGAGCCACGAGAGCGTCGAGGTGGGGAACGACCTGACCTTCCTCGAGAGGCCAGTACAGATACTAGACAGAGCCGTCCGAAGTCTGAGATGGAAGCAGGTACCACTGGTGAAGGTTCTATGGAGAAGCCGGCAGTACGAAGAGGCAACTTGGGAGCTTGAGGTGGCAATGCGAGAGCAGTACATCTCTTCAGACCTACTTCGAGCCTCTTTAAGTTTGTTATGCATTTTTACATTCCTTTTTCTTCACCCTAGCTAGCTCAAGTTTCAAGGACGAAACCTCCTTTAAGTTTGTTATCATGAAATGACCCGTTGCCTTTTAGTCGGATAAGACGTTTGGAGTGTCAGTAAGACGTCTGTCTAGATGCCTGGACATATGTTCGGACGTCCGAAAGTAGGAAAAATTGAAACCTACTTTCCTCTGCACACGCATGGCACATGGATCGTTCTCTCTCCTCATGACCCTCTCTCCCTAAACCCTAATTCCCTTTTATTTAAACCCCCACTTCCCCTCACCCCCTCACCACCAGCCACCACGACCTCCAGCTGTCGTCCCTATGCAGCCGCGGCAAGGGTTAGGTGGGAGAGCGAGAGAGAGGGTGAGCGAGGGAGAACAAGAGGGAGAACGAGAGGGAGAGAGAGGAAGAACGTGGAGGACCAAGGTCGGGGAGCTTCGGCGGAGCTCGGAGGAGTTTCAGCGGAGCTCGGAGGAGCTAGTGTGGGAGCTCAGAGGAGCTTCGGTAGAAGCCTAGAGGAGCTCACTTGAGCGGCAACGGGCACGCGTACGAGGAGGGGCTCGGGGAGGCGACCTCCCAGCCCTTTGCAGTTGTTGAGGCTGCTACGGCATGCTGCGGGTGACACTACGAGAGGAGAAGCGTTGTGGAAGAGGTCCTAATACTGGAAGTCTTTTAGTATCAGACATCTGGAAGGTCGACCAGATGTCTAGAGAGGCACCAGGATGTCCAGAGCTGAAGCTAGACGTTTGAAAGCATTTTATCGTGAGGAGGTACGTGTTTCCTACGCTACTTTCCACCATGCAGACCGTAGCGCAGGGTGGTTTGGTTGAAAAAGGGTCTGCATCTTTGTACGCAGCTGCAGGGCATTGGAAAGGTGCGTGGTGCACCTTTCCAGGCACTTTTGGACATCTGACCACTTCGTTGGACGTCCGATGGCACTTCTAGATGACTGGAAGGAAGGTCAGACGGCTGGAACTCTCCTCAGACGGTTACAGAGGAGTTTAGATGTCTGAGGCAGTCATAGGAAGTGAGAGGTAAGATCTGACGTCTTTTAAGATGTCTGAGATTAGTCCCAAACATCTGATTTTGGATAGTAACCATGTTTTGGCTCGTTCAGGGCCCAAATGGAATCAGATTTCCGTAAATGAAGTATCGTTGTTTCCCTTTCGAGTTTTCCTACATGTTAGTGTTGAGTACCTACTGTTTTTGACCCGTCTGATGTGAATTAGTCGCTGGTACAGGTTACTAGCCGGTGGCGTGTTCGAGGCCCGTGGAGACGACGAGATTTGCGGTGCAGGCCCCCATTCCTCCCGTGATACCCGATAGAGTGGTTTAATTCATTTGTTAAGATGTAAATAAAGAATATGCTTGCTTAGATTAAATTGATTGAAACTCTAGGATGTGGAATGAACCCTAGGATAGAAATGCATGAGCCTGATGTTGAGCTATACTGTTCACTTGAGATGCATGTTTAATTAAATTGCTAGCAATGTGTATTAGTTGATTTATGAGTTGCCTTGTCAGATATGAAAACACGAGTTGCCTACTATGTAATGGAAAAATGGAGAGTTGAATAATATGATCCAGATATTGATAAATGAGATGAATATGAGTATAAACCCTACGGGGAATTAGGAGTAGAACTCCTGTGTATGAAAGGAATCTGGTATGTAGACGGGAAGTGGGCTGGCTCTTGTGTATATGGTACCAAGGAGAGCAACTGTCCCTTTTAGTGTAGAGGGGGAGCCAGCCACCCCTTGGGTTGAGACCCTGGGGTAGGACTAGTCACTCTACACCGACTCCTGTTTGGCCCTCGCGTATGTAGTACCGAGGTGTGCTACTAGTGTAGGGAGGGAGCTAGCCGCCCCACTGGGCCCGGGGTTAGGACTAGCCAACCTACACCGACTTTTTAGGCCCTCTAGGCAAACCAGGGTAGTCGAATGAGGGTACGCGAACTGTGGAGGGGCGAGACCCCTATTCTGAGAGGGCAAGGCCCTATACTGTTTCATGCTATACTTTAGGCGTACCTGCTAGCGAAAACAACTGACCGCGTGACAGTGCGAGATAGCTACCCGTGCGCTTATCACACGTGCCGTAGCCATCGCTACGTCACGACAGTGACCTCGGGGTGGTTGACTAGGTGTAGGACTACCGCGGGGGACTCTCTCGAATAAGAGAGCACCACGTGTACCTTCTACTCCATGGAAAAGACTGTAAACAAGATCATTCCCACGAGGAACAAGCAAGATCAAGAAATACTTGGATCCTTTGTGAAATAAATGAACCAGAAATACATATGTGAGATAAATAGAAATAAGAATAAAACATAGTTGCTTGTTTTACTTTACTTGCACATAAATAATGTAAACACCACTCTACTTAGTGTTCGCTGACTCTGTCTTTTCGTAACCCTGTTCAGGACTAGGAGTTGAACAGCCCGAGTTTACGACTACAGAGGGTGTTGGGCCCAGCCGAGCCCAGCCGTAGTTGTTTCTTTCCAGCTCTTTCATTTTCTACTATTGTAGTGAGTAATGGACATCTATTTCATTGTTCTTGTTACTTTCTATTTCCTTTCCGCTGTTGTTGTGGTGGCATATACTATTTTGAGACAGTTACTCTACTTTCCTTTACTATTTCGTTTTTCCTTCTACTTATTTATATTGCATGTGTGAATGTGGGTTATTTCCTACTTTTGGTTATTTCTCATTGGATGACTAGGTCTTGGGATTAGTCAAGGTGAGCCGGTCTCGGGTCCTGTAGGGATCCGGGAACCGGGTCGTAACATCCGGGTATTGGCACCGATCTCCAATCGGGCGGTCGACGTGCAGAGATTCGATTATTTGTTCACCATCTCGTCAGTCTCCTTGCAGATCTTCTAGTCTTCCTCCTTGGTCTTGATGTTGGTCCACCTAACTCGAGTTGATCGTTCTTCATCGTGTAGGTCTAATCTTTGATGTTGTAGTCTCCCTTGAAACCTACAAAATAAGATTCTATTTGTCTCTTTGGTATCCAAGTCAATTTGGATCCAAATCTGTTAGCGGGTCTCCTTAAAGTAGATCCTTTCTCAACCGTAGGGCTAGACAGATTATCTACTTTATTTATCAATTTGTTAGAATTTTCCCTAAGACATGAAATTCCTTTTTCTATAATATGCATCTTGATTTTTAAACTAGAAACTTCTAATTTTAAATTAGTGTTCTCCTCAATCAATTTGCTATTTTCAATGATTAGGTTGTGATTTTCTAATGACAAATCATCATCTTTAGGACTAGAACTACTTTCTAGGTCCTTAAGTTTTATTTCTAACCTATCATTTTCAGATTTTAAAAAGCTAAGTTTCTTTTTCATGCTTTTGTTTTCCACTTTAAGTGACTTACTGATTTCAAATAACTCATCAAATGCATCTTGTAAATCCAAGTTTACCTTGTTGTCGGAGTCACTTTCGCTATTACTTGAAGTGGCCATGAAACCCATGCAAGCAATTTCTTCCTTGGGATTCTCCTCTTCTTCCTCCGAGCTCGAGTCGTCCCAAGTTGCTTGGAATGCCTTCTTGTTCTTCTTTTCCTTCTCCTTCTTCTTCTCTTTTTTGAGAAGAGGGCACTCTGGTCGTAGATGACCATTTTCATTGTAGTGGTAGCAACGTCTCAGGCTACCTTGCTCCTTTTTTTTCTTTTCTCTCTTAGAATCCCTACAAAACTTGGAAAATTTCTTAAGTAAGAATTTAAAATCTTCGTCATCAGAACTTATCTCGCTATATGATGCAGCTCTGAATGCGAGAGACTTCCTAGGCTTTGGTTCAGGTGTGTCCTTTTTCTGCTTCAATTTTGTCTCATAGGCCATGAGATTACCTAGGAGATCCTTCATGTTGAGCTCCTCCACCTCGTTTGCCTCCTCGATTGTGGTGACCTTCTATTCCCACTGCAGTTCGAGGGAACGAAGAAGCTTCCCTTGAAGCTCCCCCTTGACGAAAGTCTTTTTTAATGCCTTAAGATTATTTACTATGAGAGTGAACCTAGTGTTCATTTCACTCAAAGACTCATTAGATTTCATAGCAAAAGACTCAAATTCTTGTGAAAGTAAATTGAGTTTAGAGGTCTTTACCTTAGAGGTACCCTCGTGAGTTACCTTGAGTGTGTGTTAGATCTCGTATACGGTGGCACATTGCGAGATTCTATTGAACTCCTCCAGGCTGAGCGTGCAATAGAGGGCATTCATGGTCTTCGCGTTCAGAGACAGCTTTCGAATCTGTTGTTGCGAGTATCTCGCGGTGGGTCTCTCCAGGATGATGAATGGGGTCTCGCATCGGTCCTAGATTGTAAAGTCATTGGCTTGAAGCCACGTCTTCATCCGCAGCTTCCAATATGGGTAATTACTCCCGTCAAAGAACGGTGGACGGGTGGTAGACTACCCCTCAAGAATCCTCATCGCAGAGCTGCTTCCCTCCATGATCTTCTTCCTAGGTTGTTACGTGGAAACAACAAGAACCTGCTCTGATATCAAATGTAATTCCTTATGGGAGGGGGTGAGATGTGCGTGACGTATAAAATGCGAAATTAAAATAAACAATCTCAAAAAAATAAGCAATCACACAATGTCACAAGTGATTTTTAGGTGGAAACCCAAACCAGATGAAAACCACCACCTAACCATCTCGAGTTAGGATTTCCGATCGACCTGATCGATCAAATCCACTAAAAGTGTCACTTAAAACAAGGGTGACTTAACCTCTTACAACCACACTACTTTGAACGAGGGTAGTGTACCTCAAAACCCCTTCTCTTCACAAGAAGGATTTTGTCTCATGAAGGAGACGGGAATTCGCGATGCAAATACCCAACAATAACAAAGAAAAAAATACAACAAACCTATAGAGCCAACAAAGTATATAAATGAACCTAGCTACTATAGGTGAAGAATCTTCCCTTAGGTGGGAGTGTGTCGGCATGACAACGTGGGTACTTAAACCACACTTTGGCACAACAACGCTCTCGTAACATCGATGGGAGAGCGGGTGCATAGCATGACAAAGGTCTCAGGTGTGTAACGAATGCTTGGAGAGCTCGAGCTTCTTCTCAAGATCAATTTGACACAATATAGTGGAAAGTAGTTTCTCTAGGTGTGTCTAAACAACGCAAGGGTCCTCCTCTATTTATAGAGGGCCTAGGAAGGCTTTGGAAGGCCTTACAAGGCTTCCATAGCCGTTGAGGTTGAACCTAAGGCAAAACAGGCTGTAATTAGAATCATTTATGATTCTGACAGGGTCATCAGACGTCTAGTCCAGGTATCAGACGTTTGGAAAACTAATTTAAGACATCTAGGAACTAAGAGAGACTTCTAATTCTAGGAGTGTTTCCTTCCTGACTTTAATCAAACTTAAATAGGGTTCTAGTGTATAACCATCAGACGACATACAGGACGTCTGGAAACTTATTGTACTGCAGGAATGAATTTCCCAAGGTCCAAACGGCTATATTAGTCTAGGAATGCGATTTTGGGTCAGTCGAGGCATAGCGATCACATATCAGATGTCTGGGGTCCTCTACGGATGTTTGATAGAAGCCTAATGGTTATTTTCCTCAACGTCTACTTTGTTAGCCAACGTTCCACTAATTGGACATCTAGCACAACCATCAGACATCTTCTAAGACATCTGGACTAAGGTCTAGATGTCTGATTTCAACAGACAAAACCTACTAAGTCCAACCTAAGTTAGTGGACGTCTGTGTCAATAGTCAGATGTCTTAAAAGTCAAGATCAGACATCTGATTTTTAGACTGGACGTCTGATCAGGCTGTCTGAAACCTATCTTGGTTTTCTAAGTTCTCTGAGAAAACCTAAGTATCCTAGGGTCTGGCAGGTGTTCCTAGGACTACTTTGAGGGTACTTTGAGGCTCTTTAACATGCTACTAAGAAAGAAAATAAAGAGCAACAAAAGAACAAATAACAAAGTACAATGAACAAGAAAGGAAATATATCTTATTCTTCATCTCCTTCCTTCTTTAAGCTTTCACTCCTCGCGAAGCTCCTCTCCGTCAAGCTCCTCCAATCCACCATGGATGCGAGCTCGAACTCGTCTCAATTTGCAGTTTGACCTGAAAGCTAGGACTTAAAAGCAAATGTTAAATAACAAGTATTTTATTATCATCAAAATAAACGATCGTAATGCTCTAGCACCAACACGTATAACCTCCCTTAGGTTTCTCCGGGATGGTGAATGGGGTCTCGCAACATCCCCAAACTAGGTGGCTTGAAGCCACATCTTCACACTCAATTTCCAATATCCAAAGTCGCTACCGTCGAAGTAGGGAGGACGGCTAGTGGACTGCCCTTCAACGTGTGTTGTTGTGACCAAGTTCCCCTCTATGCTTGGATCCTCACTGGTGTGTAACACCATAGATGCAAGACCTGCTCTAATACCAATTGTAGGTTCTAACGGAGGGGAGTGAGATGTGCATGATATGAAAGATAATGTGAAAATGAAATAGGCAATCACACAAATATGCAATTACACAAAGACACAAAGGATTTTTAGGTGGAAACCCAAACTAGGGTAAAATCACCACCTAAACCTCTCGATTTAGAATTTCTCGATCTACGTAGTCGATCAAATCCAGGAACGAACTACTTAAAAGATGGTAATTCAACCTCTTACAACCATGCTACTTTAAATGGAGGGTAGCATACCTCAAACCTCTTCTCTTCACAAGGAGTATTTTGTCTTGCAAGGGAGATGGGAATTCACAAAGCGAATACCCAACAAAAATAAATAGAAAAAAAATAAACCTATAGATCCACAAAGAGTAATTTAAATTATGCTACTATAGGATAGGGTTCTCTCCTTAATCAAAAGTATGTAGGCGTGAAGTGCGCAGCATAACTGTGCTCTTGGATGTATGCTAGAAGCTTAGAGAGTAGGGTGACTTTTGTTCTAGTTGATCTTTTCTTTCCTTGGACACCAATGTAAGTGGAAAGTATTCTATCAAGGTGTATTTGGCTTAGGAAGGATCTACTCCTATATATAGAGGTCCTAAGAAGGCTTTAGAAGGTTTGGGAAGACTTAAGTAGCCATTGGGAACTTATCTCAAAAGATCAAGCCAAAATCCCAACAAAATCTGGGTCATTATGACTCTAACAGAGTTATCAGATGTCTAATATTTGAGTCAAACGTTTGGTCAAACGTCTGATGAATATTTTGGGCGTCTGCTCTTAAGGGTCAGAGTCCCTAATCTTATTGGATCGAAACAGGGATTTAGGTGGATGTCTGATATGCCATTATAAGACATATTAAAATTTGACATCTAATAATAGGTAGGTTCGTTCCTGCTTTGACCAGATCCAAACAGGGTTCTAAATTTTAATAGTCAGACGACAGACTGGACGTCTGTCCAAGTGTCTGGACGTCTGGAAAGAGAATTCTTTGCGGGAATGAATTTCCCGAGAGGCTAACAACTATAATCGTCCGACAAAAGTAGATTTAGATTAGATTTAGGCTAACATCTATTTATCAGACGTCTGGGAGTCTTTACGGACGTGTGATTAATATCATTAATACAATCATAGGTCAACTCTCAAAGATATTCTCTGACAGTCCAACGGTCCTCAAATTTGATGTCTGGCAAGGTCATCAGACATCTTGTAAGACGTCAGGACTATGGACTGGTCATCTGAAAGTAATGGTCAGAGAACATTAAATCCAGCTATGTGTTTGGACATCTGTACAAACTATCGGACGTCTGTATCAGACAGCTAAGGTCAGTATCGAATGTCTGATAAGGTTGTTTAATTTCTATATTGGTTTTCTAAGTTCTCTATGAAATGCCTAAGTGTTTATCTAAGTGTCCTAGTGATGTGTAAGAGTTTCTAGGACTAAGGCATTTCGCTTTGAGCTCTTTAATAATAATTCTAAGGAAATAAAAGAGCAAAACAAATCAAGAGAATAAAATACAATATACAACGATATGAAATAAATCTAAGTCATATTCTTCTAATCTTCAAACTCTCGCTTCAAGCGATGCTTTCATCTTCTCTTCTTTTCCATCAAGCTCCTTCAATCTGCCATAGATGCAAGCTTGAGCTCCTTCACAATTGATTCTATTTACATTATTCCTGAAAACTTAAACTCAAATGTAAATGTTAAATATCAAGTTTTTGTTATCATTAAAATCAACTATCGTGGTGTCCTTATACCAACATATTTGTCAATTGATGTTCTGTGACTGTGTTGGGTGACTGCAGTTTTGTAAACATGTGTTGCTTAATTTAGCACTCAACATCTCAGGTCTCGTCGATCTGATCAATTGGCTGGAATTAGGTCATCATGATGACCCTTACCCTTTGGGACATGACTCATAAGTCTATCCACCAATTGAAGGTTTGGTGATAATTAAATTTTATGTTAAAGCTATTAGAGTGGAATAAAGTCACGTGGCAAGTGTCGCGTGGTAGCAGCAATCAATGGCCACGTGGTAGAGTTACATGGCCCATTGTTGGGCACGTGATGTGTTTGTGTGTGCATTGAAAATTGATTTACTCATTTAATTTTTGAGTTGCAATAAATTATTTGTCACATTTAAAATCTCCCTCCTTCTTCCTCTTCAACTCCTCCAGCTTCTCTCTCTCTTCCTCCTCTCTCCACGTTTCAACATCTATAAAAAGAAGGGCTCCTCCACTCTTCCTCAATTCTCCACAAAAGAAATTCCAAGTCCTAAGGTGATCTCAGGAAAACAGTCAATCAACACATATAATTTGACCTCCAACCATGCATTTAAGCCCATGAAACCTATTAACTATTTGATTTAAGGCTACAAGCCAAACCAAAGCAAAAAGTTTTTATCTTGATACGTGTAATCATTTAAGAAAGATCCCAAATTACCATTTTGAAAGGAACGCGGGAGCACCCACTCTTGAACACATCTGTTGGTAGAGAGGGCGGTGGGACCCTATGTATAATGCGTACAGCTGTGTACACAGCGGTGTCCCCCTTTGCATTTGTTTGTTTTTTTTTGGAAGTGTTCATTAATATCGGGGGGAAGAACAACGACAATTTCCTATGGCAAGAAGTTTGCTAGAGGTCTTTTCCATCAATTTATGGGCAGCTGTAGACAATAGAGTGCCTGTAACACAAGACAACGAGGGCACATCGAAGTTGGAAGCTTCCGCCATTTGCGAGGAAGACAGCGAGAGAACCGCACGTGATCCGGTTCTTTGCTTTTGCGAGGAAGCCAAGTGGGAGAAGAACACAGAAAGAGAGAACTGTGATCCACAGATGAGCGCCCATCACGTTTGCAATTTTCTTGGTGGGATTAATCCTTGTCCACTCAACTTTTTGCTACCGATCCATCGGCATTCAGATCTGTTGCTTTCTTGGACGGAAGCTATTTCCTAAAAATAGCAGTTTTAATCTTATTTGCGGTGCCATATATATCTCACTAAGATGGTAAGTATCTTCCAAGGCATAGCATGGGAATGGAACCCGTGTTAATCTGCAACTTCAAACGAAACGATAGAGCTTTACCTCTGAATGAGACAGATTCCTAGCAGGAATAAAAAAGTCTTAGGTCTTATTTGCCAACACAATAACTTAAGGGTCTAAAAGATGTTAAGTTTTCGTTGGATAAGAGAAATAAATTTATGGAATAAATAGAAAAATATAAAAGAAATATAATAAATAGTGAAACAAATAAATTAATTTATTTTAAATATTTTGGATGATTAAAATTTTCTATAAAAAAATAAAATAATTTTATTTAGAGTTAAATTTAATTTAATTCGACACAAATAAAAGATAAATTAAGTGAGAAATTATGCATCAAATCAATCATAGCATCTATTAAAGTATATCACTATTAAGCTAATTCATTACATTATATCAATAATAATATATATTAAAATTTATCCATTTTAACAAAACATATCCATTAAAATACCTTAATATATCCAATTAACTTACCCATACTCATATCATAATATTATAAATTTATTCACTAATATTGCATCATCACACAAATCATTTTCATCCTATCAATTATCCCATCTCTATGTACGAATACCCTTTGGTTGTGATTGGGGCTAATTTACTAAGAGATTTGTATAAATTTTTGAACTAAATCGAAAATTGGATCATTCCTAAACTTAACAACCAGGATGAGATCGCTTTAAGCGCATAACCGAATTTTTCTATTTAGATTTTAATTGTCTCGAACCACACTACTCTTGACTGTAACTGATTTTAAGCATTACTGGCTGATTTTCCATGCATGGGAGGAAAGTTGGCAACGGTTATTATTAAGTATCAGACATTATAGTGTTACGGCTCTCTATAGTTTACAAAACTAGTTAATGCTACGGATTATTATCTTATAACGTGTAATAATCTACATACACAATATACATATAGATATACATCTATACATGTTAGCGAAGGAAAATCGATTGAGTCTTTTTTTTGAAATTTTTGGGTATCCGATTTGAACGCAGCCATTTTTTTTGTTATTTATGCATAGCTCTATTCGTGAATCTATTAAACAAGAATCAATGACAAGTGTCTCATGTCCGTCCATTATTAGCTTATAAAGCAATTATAAAAGTAAGTAATCAAGCTAAACCTTCAAAAAACAGGTGTAATCGTCACATTACGATGATGATTACAACAACGTAACTAAAGACCAAACCGAATTCCCATTGAACTCTTCTGAAATACACAATATTTCTTGAGGGTGCAAGTGACATTTTTTCCACCGTGCTCTGTACCCCTTCGGACCCTCGAAGAGAGTAGAGGTGCGGATGACGTGGCGTCGCGAATGACTCCCGCGTGGAGTCCCCACCCAAGCCACGTCACGTGAGCCGCTGTGGCACACGTGTCCCCACCACAGTGGTCGAGACGGAGAACATGCGGTCCTCTCTTCGAGTGGGCCCCACCACCCCTTTCTTTGGAGCAACTAAGACGCGGCCTCTCTCAAACTTGACCGTTTTGAATGAGGAAGTTTTAGGTTCGTACCTTTACAAAATATACGATGCTAACACATATGTCCCTCTATCTGTCATACAAGAAGTTTCAATCAAGCAGTTCGATTTCACAATCTTGCCTCTGTATAAATAGAAGATCTTCTAAATTGACCGTACGTGATCTAACTACGTATTCCAAGAATAAGGTTAACTATGATGTTAGTGCCCTAAAGTAACGACAAACGATCAAATATTCCAAAGAATTGACCGCTTAAATCAGTAGTAGTAAATTACCTTCACAGGAGCTTAGCTCTAGGGGGTATTTAAATGAAGGGTCTCAACTTGGTCTAGCCAAATGCATAAATATAAGAGGCTCACTGGGTATTTGTATAGTAGAGATAGTTTGTAGGGTACACACGTAATAACATCTTTTAAACAAATGATTTTAGCCGACCTAAATTTGCCGACTCATTGATCGGTCAAAAGTTTGTACCTTCGGATATATGTATCCTCAAGGCAATGGCACTTTTAGTAATGATCTTACGTTGTAGTTGGATGTGAGGTAAGGATCAATGCATTGGAAAATCACCGACGATCTCGCTTTTGGAAGAACTTATCTGCTACGTGGTAAGCACCAATTTGACATCTTTTAGGTTTAGTTTGCGTGAGAGGTAGCAAGTTTTGTTAAAAAATATTAATATCCAATTACAAGGGAAGAAAAATTTGTCATTTAAATCCAATAAAAAAGGTCTCATAAAGATCAAGGAACTTACAAATGCTCAACTAATAGAGGTTAAAAGTCTAACATCATAAGATCTGACTAAATTAAATGGAGAATCGGGTGGATAATTGCCCAAATATGTGGATCATTGTCGAAAGATTGTTTGAAGGGAAACATGGTTAGCCAGATGGCTTACACAAATAGATACGAGTCTAGAATATCTACCTAAAGACGTAGGCGGATAGATAGACTCCCCAAGTGACTGAAAAGCTTGGCAATGGTCAGGTTCCTCATCTAATTGAACACCTAGCGAGTAGGTGAATATACTTGTCCAACAGGCTCACCCTATCCATTACTCCATCTTCACATCTATCGAGGAATGTGGGCAACATGTTCAAGATCGTGTATGACATGTCATCAACCTGATCGACCATTACAATCACAATCACGAGATCATGCTCAAGAGTCAATGCTTGAGATTGCAGCACTAGTCGAGGGGTGAATAGTGCAAGAAATAAAAGTGATAACAATTGCAAAATAAAATTCAATCACACAAAGACATTCATCACACGAGACGAGATTTTAAGTGGAAACTCAACCCAGATAAAAAGCATCACCTAAGTCTTTTAACTTACGATATTTCAATCTACCAAGTAAATCAAATCCACTAAACGTACCACTTAAAATGAGGGTAGCACAACCTCAATACAAAAACACTATTTTAAACCAAGAGTAATGTACCTTAAACCCCTCTTCTCCATGAAGAGAATTTTGTCTTACAAGGAGATTGAGAATTTGTAATGTGCATACCCAACAAGAACAAAATCCAAAAACAACTTATAGAGCCCAACAAATAAAGTTAAACTAGATCATATAGGTGTGCTTGGTCGTAAAATCACGTTTCAAGGTGATTACGTCGCAGTATAGTACGAAAAAATGTCGAAACAAATAAATTTAACGAGATGGTGAGTCTCGGTCGAACTCAAGGAGGCAAAAAATGACTTGATTATAATACTGATTTAGAACTAACTGTGCTAGAATAATCAAATATATATATCACTACAACAATTTACACTTTTGATGTCGGTTGAAAATCGACGGCAAAAGCCTTTAAACCAATGTCAAAAAGCGATGGCATAAGTAATGATATTGTTTCTTTTTGTTGTCGGTTATAAGGAACATCTGACTTCGAAATATTGTTCACCTCGAGGATGGATTTGATCTTTTGCCGTCAGTTATCAATCGACGACAATTATATTTACCGTCACATGTAGATTAAGCGATGGCGTTGTTACGTCACTTTTTCTCGCGTTAACGCGCTGTTTTTTAGTTTTGCTGTCGTTTAAACTCAAACGCGGTCGCTTATACAAGCGATAGTAAAAATATTTTTGCTATCACTTTCGAAAATAAGTGATGGCAAAAACATTTCATTCGCAAAAATCCTTATCTTTGTCGTCGATTTTTTTGTATAACCAACGCCAAAGATAAGGAATTTTTTTTTAAATCTATTCGACGCCAATGACATTCAGTTAATGTAGAATTCTACAGGAGAAAGATGGACATCAATGATTCTGCCATCATTGTTAGGCATCTTCTTAACATGAAGTGGGTAATTTACAAATAAATAATAAAGGATACTTTTCTCCAAGTGATCATAATGCATCGGAAAAAAAAACCTCATTTAGAAAAAAATTATCCATGCAATTAAGAAATATAGGATCTTACTTGGGTAGTAAAAGGAAGAGCAGAATATATTTGCTTTTTAGGCTTACAATGGATGACATTCAACTTAAAAGTTGTTTTTATCTGGATATGAATAACACATTGCAACAGTTGCTATGAAATTTGATCCATATGCATATGTGGTTATACCCATAACAAGAATTGTCATCCACGTTTAAGATGTTAAGACAAGTCTAACTGTAACACAGTTAAAACAACTATATTTATAAGAATTATACTTGCGTGAATATGCATCCCATTCAGATTAGATGCTCATAAAATAGTCCTAGACACATGGCAGAGTATCAACATAAATACCTGGTTGTAAAGGTGATAGAACATTCCAACCCAGAATAGATCTAACTCAAACTTGGTCATTCCTACTTTAGCAATTTCATCTTTGAAACCATGTTGCATTAACTTAGGCCCCTCAACCTGCAAATTGGGAAAGAAAATGGTTTTAGTAATAAAAAGGTATATTCCTTCTTTGGAAATAGAGTAAATAAATTTATTACAAGTGGTATTTACAATCAGGGGAACATAGGAAGCAATTACAGAGACCACAAAAGAAGAAATGAAATATTACGAGCAATTCACATGAAATACATGTAGAATGAGAATGAACTCAGGGGCATTCATGTAGATACATTCTTTGGAGGGTGTTTTGACTTAGAGTGGGTGTGTTATGTCAGAGGGTGCAAGGCTATTCCACTAAGTGCTAAGTAAAATCCAAATAAAAAGCACAGATAGAAATGACAATTGTGATCTACATGTAACATTAGGTGAATATCTATGTCAAAACAGGGAGTCAATAGAATTTAGCATACTGGTTTCTCTCCTAATCACCAGAGCGTTCTTATTGATTTCTCCCTTAATAAACTTCCAACATCCACAACCTTCAAATTAAGTAACT
The DNA here is from genome assembly GCA_037157565.1 of Thalassia testudinum. Classification (NCBI taxonomy): domain Eukaryota; kingdom Viridiplantae; phylum Streptophyta; class Magnoliopsida; order Alismatales; family Hydrocharitaceae; genus Thalassia; species Thalassia testudinum. Next base: position 7,509,279 of record JAZHRO010000058.1, on the reverse strand, counting down.
ACCACTCAACTCTTACATAATTCATAGATTCTAAAATGTTACGGATTTTCTAATATTTATTGAACTTTTATTTGAAGATAGGTCAAAGTGCCTTGGGCTCTTCCACAGCTTGCTGATGTATCCTCTTTCACTAGATGGATCTCCAAAGCTTGTCCCAGTGTATTTAACTTTTTTCCCTTCTTGGAGGGGTTTGTCCATGTTAAAAATGGTATTCTTGTTCACATATCAATCAATCTATCACACATTCAAACAGAGACTTAAAGTACTTTTCACCCCTTTTAATAATAACTTATTAAGTACCATGACTGGCCATCAACTTCAAGATTATTTGATATAAAATAGAAAGCTAGTTACCAATAACAACTGGAGCTAGTGATATAAAATGGTATTTACATCCATTTTCCTCACTGTCTCAGCTAATACTAGTATCTCAACTAGGTTTCTCCATCAAATTGGCACTGAACATACTTGATCTTACCATCCTTAACAAGGTTTATGCTCTGCAGGAAATCTAACAACATTTAAGGTGGTATTACATCCACCAGGAAACTTCCAATATTAAATTTCCTCTCGAGAAGCTACCCCACATCAAATTGTGAAATCAAAATCCAAAGCCCTAGAAACATGCTAACTGAGGATAAAAGATAAAAGTAAAATGAAGAATGAAGAATGTATCAACATGTGCACACGGTCCAAGAACTCAAATTCATTAACAATACATCATCCTAAGTTTAGTATACCAGCTCAAATATCAAATCTAAACCTCCAACATTGGTAATTTTCATGAATAATTATTCAAAGAACCAAATCGCCCAAATCCAAATATTGAAATTCAATTGTCAGACAAGGGGCAACGAGATAAACTTTTGGGTAGTGATTCTATTGGAGGATCAGATTGACTAGCTGCACCATGTAGGGAATATTTGTTTAATATAGGGGATCATAAGAGAAGGTTCTTGGTCTCCGTAAATTGGCATACTTGACAATGTCCAATTTACTTTACATTGATTTGGAAAGGCATGTCCCCAAATCTGAATCCCTTAATAAGTCTCACATTGTAATGTTTCACATAGTATGTAAATCCTCTAGTCCATTACTATATGCCCAGGGCAAGCAACACTTATCATTTATGGCATCAAAACTTACTCTTTTCATCAACACTATTTTCCAAATCAACTTTCACTTATGGAAAAATAGGTGAATTACCGTTTGAAGCATCAGGTCTTTTTTTTTTTTTTTGAGTATCCAGTTGCTCTTAATATTGCCAATTAGCATTTAAGCATAATTACCTAATCAGCAAGGAAAAAAAAAGGTATGAAATTCTCGCTTTGATGATTTATGCATTGTAGCACAAGGTTTTGCAGAAAGTAGGATCATGAGAGTATAGATTTTACCTGGTCTTTGCTTTTGCTTTGAACTCGACAAGTTATCTTTTCGAAATTCTGTTCTCAAGCACAAACAACAATGATTTTCAGTAATACATTTGTCGAGTAGATTAGATAGAGACCATGACATCACATGCCAAAAAGATACCTTACCAACTAATCGCAATGCACTAAAGAAATTTTCCTCTTATTGGCATGTCTAAGCAGCCCATTGTCGTGTAGGTTTTTTCTCTACAAAAAGAGAAATAATTTATCATTCTTACTGACGTAAGAGGATTGTACCAAAACCAAGCCCTTTTTCCTATTAGGTAGGGCCAGCTGCATGTATTTTTACTACTTTGTTAAGGGACATTGATTTTAAAATTTTGATTACTAGGCTTTTCAGGCATGGAAATGGCCGAGGCCAATGAAGGAAGGCCAGTGTCACAATCTCCAGCTGAAGCAACTACAGATAGGAGAAGTAGATCCATGGATTCTGGTGTTTTCTGAGGCAAGCCAACACCTAAATCTTTGCATCTTCCATTTTAAAGCTTCTTCTACAAATATTGATTAAAGCCACCTAACTATTTTAAATACTAATCCTACCATGACAAATAACCACCTAGATTTAATAAAATCATATTATCCGAAAAATATTCTTCTTGAAAGGTCATATTGTCTAAAAATTAACTTTCTTTTTGAACTAGCTGCATGAAAAACATGTTGCAAATAATGTAGTAGCTCTGTACCTTAATGATTATATGAAAGAACATGAACACATATAAAAGTCAAAGAAAGTTAGATAGTCAAGAGGCCAATGAACCAAGAAATTATGTTATCTCTGACTTTATCCTGACCTAACTTTTACAACCAGATAACAATAGAACCACCAAAGTTTTTCTATTGAAACTTGTCATTTCCTCCAGCAAAACGAACAATGACTACTTGAATAAGGGAGAATGCATCATTCCTCATCTTTTAGGTCAAATATAAACAAAATTATTCCAAAATAAATAGAAAAAATAATTTATACCAAGAATTAAAACTGTTGTATGCATAGGAGAGGAAACAGCAATCCTCCTTAAGTTTTAAAAAAAAAATCAACAGTAAGGATTAAACAAAGTATAGATTTTCGCCATCGAGGGGAGGAGGAGGAAGGGCACGGGCGACAGTAGTAGCAGTAGGAGGAGGAGGAGGGTGCCGCAGAGGAGGATAGGCAGAGGAGGGTGAGGAGGAGAGGCAGAGGATGGTGGGGAGGAGGAGTAGGGGGATGGAACAACAGTAGGAGGAGGAGGGTGGGGAGGAGGAGGGGGAGATGATGATAACTTCATCATCAGACATATCTAGCTTTAATTAATCATAATCAAGGAATAAATGCTCTTAAATACCCACCAGAGAGATGTAATTCACTATAAATCCATTCTGAGGGAAATATAGTAAAATAAGGGTAAAATTGTAATTTTACCATCATATCATGAATGCAGAATAACCGTGGGTATCTCCAGGGGTTAATTAAGGGTCAAATGATCTTAAAAGTCTAACAAGTGGGTTAGTACAGACAGAAAAGGGTTTTCGTGTGTTTTGAGAATTAAATGACTTCCGAAACCCTAAAAATAGACCTGCTTAATTAACTTAGGTTATGGTCATGATAAAATTTATCTAAATACTCTAAAATTCATATAAAAATATTCTCTAAGGTTTGGCATCCTTGATTTGACCATCAGAACCTGTCTTGACCCAAAATAGAGTCTCAAACAGACTTTTGCCCTAATTTGGGTAATTATGTAAATTACCCAATCAAATGAGGTCGAAACCAAAATCAAAATTTACCATTGGATTTCTTAGGTCCAAATTAGGTTTGTACCAAAATTTGGGCCCAATCTAAGATCATCTTGACCTAGTTTGCAATTTGATCCTGTATGAGTCTTTTCTCTTACACATATGCCCCTAACTTTCGAATAAATTACATTTGGGTCCCCAACTTTATCGTCTTCTTCTTCAAATAGGTCTCCGCCACCCTCAACTCATAATCCTAAAGCCTCGGTGACCTTCAAATGGAAAGATCTCCCTGATTTCTCGCTGAATCCCATCCAAAATTAGAAGGGAGATTCCTTGAGGAGTCCTCTTTCCAATGAATCAGATTCGAAGCTCAACAACCTTCCGAATCTCTCATGTAAATGCATGAGAGATTTGGATATCTTTCAAGTTTCCAACTCCAGCGACTTTCCTAGCTTGGGAAGCTTGCTTCCCAAGCTCAAATCGATCTCTAGAAACCTATAAAAGGACCCCCAGACCTCACCGAGTTCCCTACGATCGAATTCGACCAGAGTTACCCTCAAATTCATCTCTCCTCATCCGGCCGAAGCTCCTCGATGTCCAGCGACCTTGTCCATCTCCTCTCATTGTCTGACTGCAATACCGGCGGCAGATACTTCTTCCGCGCTTTCCTGTGCATCGCGCCATACCAGCGGGCGCCTCTATCTCCATCCTCGCCGTCTTACCCTCATCGGAGCACTTCATCTTCTCTAGAGCCGACGTACCCCCAGTAAGGAGAATCCTCCCCTTTTTTCTGATTAGATTAGGTTAGATTAGTTCCTCCCTACTTTTAGGTTAGATTCCCCAATTCCTATCCTAGTTTCAACCCTCGACACCGTTGTTCACCTTCATCTTCCCCGTCTCCGACAATCCCTCCGGTGAGGCATCCCCACCGCTACACCCTCCCATCTGCCTCGCTGAAATTCCCATAAGCTTTGCCTTGCCTTCCCACACAAAAGCCCTCTCATTATCTCTCCATTCACGCATCCAACACTGCCCCCGAACAACGCACCTTCGCACGGCCATCTCTGTCACCATTTGGCCACCTCACACACTCTTACGCCACAAGACCACTGTCCACACATTTTTCATGGTCTGGCGAAGGTCCTGAACTTGTTTAATTGGGGTGTAAGGTCTTATCCATGCTTTTCAGGTTTCACCGGTGCTCCGCAATCGCCACCGTCACCCATTCCTTATTCTTCAAGCTCTAGGCACCACCTCTAGGTGATGCGGCTACCTCTCAGCAATCATCCCAGGTGGACAATTGGAGGCCTTAACCTCGTTAGCTGTGGTAATTGAAGGAAGGAGCCCTGTAGCTGTACGCGAAGAGGAAGTAGTGGGATTAGTCCCACCTCGGAAGTGGGAAACCGAGTGAATCGCCTTATTATGATTTTCTGCATATGCCTCTTCACCTCCTAACACGAGGGTAAGGTCCTCCTTACCCATGCATGCCTTTCCCGTGACACTGTGCACGCGGACCTGGCTCCATGCCAACCCACCTAACCCGCGTACACCTCGGCTGCTACCCCACACCGGCAACCCTGGTCCCGGGTACGCTTAGATCCGAAACCCGACCACTCGATACTATGCTTGGCCCTGAGAGGACGTGAAGGAGGAGAACCCTGAGAGAGGAAGTGGAGAAACGAGAGAAGAGAGCACAGGGGAAAGGAGGTTTTGCTCTGTTGTGAATGGGCTAACACTTAGCCAATTTCGTAAGTGTCCCCCTATGCATCAAAAGAGCCAAAGAAGAGGAAGAAAGAAGGCCTGGACATAGGAGAAGAAAGGTCGAAGAAGAGAAGGAAGAGAAGAGATAGAAGCCAAATAGAGAAAGGAAGAAGAACAATATCAGTAGAGAACCGAAGAAGAAGAAGAGAAAGGAAGAGAAAAACACTGTAGAATCAGATGTTTAAGACGTCTGATCCTACCATCAAATGGTCAATTCTCCTATTTCAGGCTAATTAACTTGATTATTGAGCATTTACTTGCTATGATTGTGAGGAGTAATTGGTGATTCAAATCACCATTTTACTCCATTCTTTTTGCACATTGATACTTGACATTATTGATATATCATTCTGAATTAATTCTGATTGCAATTTCTTATAGAAATGTATTGTTCTCATTTACCTTATTTCTTGAGATTAGGGCATGAATTCCTAATTACTCCCAGCAAACGACCTCAGACTTTTATTCGAGTATAAATTTTATTTATTTTCAAGCAATTTTGACCTATACTATGACGCAGCTTTTATAACTTCGATTTCGCTCTCTAAACATTTTGGCACTGTTGCTGGGGAGCAACGCGCAATTCACCGCTATTCTCTGCATTATTTGATCATATTTCATCACTGACTTGCCTTGTTTGCTTTCTTGTGATTTGCGAGGTACTTCACGAGGAGATCTTCTGCGCAAATCAACCACTCCAGGGCAGGTAACTTCTCTATTCTTCCCTAATCAACCTCCTAATCTTGGGAAGACAAAAAAGGAAACAATCAATTAGGAATCACCTGCCTTATTTTCATAGTAATCATCATTTAAAAGGCAAGTTTCCTGATTTGCAAAATTTTTTCAAAGCTCATTGAAGTTGAAGCGATTCTATTTAGAGATCTCATCCTTGATTTCCTGTACCTATTAGGGAATATGCTTAAATTCTAAATCACTTTGCGCTAACACATTTCTTGCTTGAAGCCCAAGGTGAACATGTCAAGATCAATTGGACATGGAAATATAGCCAATTAGGGTTTCTGCATTAGGGTTTGAAGTGCTAGTACACATTTCTGCCTGAATTAAAGGAAAGTTACCCTCTCGCATCTGTGTGCTACCCAAGCCCTTGATTGAAAAGATATAATCAGAAAAACCCTAAAATCAAGCTCTAAATTCACTTGAACCCTAAAATCCTTGGACCTAATAACCTGAGAGTCAATCAGGGTGATTTCTAGGTCTTGACCTAGATCTCATTCTACCATCTTTAGGATAGGTCAGGTGAAGTTGGTCTATATTGTAGGCCAACCAACCTCCAAATTAGGTCACAAGTTGAATTAACTTCTAATCAAGTGAATTCAAAGGCACAAATTATGACATAAAATTGGTGGACTTAAGGACTTAAGTTCGTACATTCCGGTCTACCTGGACCCTTTGTGACAAGGAAGGTCGGGTGGGGGAAACCTTGTAACCCGTGGGGATGCTCTACCATGTAGGGGTCTTTGCGGGGCTCTCCCTTCCTGGCTGCCCAGGTACTTCTCGGGTGTGCGAATTTCTGATTCAGAGGTATCAACCACCTTGAAATTGCCTTAGTCATCCAAAAATCTTTGGGTGCCTTGATTGGGTCAAAAATTCACATCCAGTCCCTAATCCCTTCTATTTAGAGCACATACATAGATCATCTTAGGGATTTCTTTCAGATCTGATCAACTTTAAATCTAATCTTGAGTTTGATTCTACATCTTGATTCCACCACTTGATTCAAAAATGAAACCTGACATGTTAGGAAAAGTGATTAGGAAACCTGTGTCCTAAATGACCATCAACATGGAATATAGGAGGCTTAGGTGATTTTATTGATCTCTGATACTTTAATTTTATTGATCTCTACTAAAATTATTACAAAAAGAGCCCTTTAAATGGAATACACCCAAAATAAAAATACTAAAACTCAGACATATAGGAGGCTTAGGTGATTTTAAAAGGTATGTTATGGTTAGGAGGGCAAGGATTGTCAAGCAATTGGAAGGTATCGGGGATTCTTAATGGTGTTATAAGTGTAGATCCTAGGATGCTTAAGTTGATTTTAGTAATCAGATTAGGTTTCCAAAGAGTTCTCACCAAATCAGAAATTTCTTCTCAAATTCACCCTCATGTATTTAAATCTCCGGGTACCTGATGTAAACACATTTGCACTACTTAAAATGTCTATTTATGCATGTTCTTAAGCATAGGATTGCATTTCATGATATAAATATTGCATAACATGCATCATCTTGCATTTAGAGTAGTTTGAATAAAATGGAGGTTAATTATCTCCTTTTATGTGCTTGGATAGGGCAAACATTTTGTTGGGGCCTCGGATCAAAGATCCAACCGTATGGATGTGATCAGGGCGACGATTGGAGTTCAACGACTCCAAGATCGCCCTAATCAGACATCCGTAGCATCAGATAGTGATCGAGGAACCCTAGAAGATCAAGGGCCAGGATGGTGAAAATCCGCACTTCAGATGAAAAATCCGACCACACAGATGAATTCGGATCGACGATCGAAGCTCAACAACACAAAAATTGAGTCAATCCGACATCCGTGGCACCATCTACAACTTCCAGAAGATGGACGGCCAAGATGGCGCCACGTGGCACCATCTCAGCCGCCCAAACGGCCGCCTACATTCCATGAAGACCACGCACCCGCCCCCTCTCCGCCGTTGGATCTCGATCCAACGGCTGTGGACGCGGCGCTTTAAAATCATCCTCGCGACCTTCTCGACGGCGTAGCGCAGCGGAGATGAAGCGGCGGGCGAAGCAGAGGTCGCGGGATCGAGTCCCGCGAGCCTCAAATCAGGCGGAAGCGAATGGGCGCGGGCGGACGTTGGATCGCGATCGGACTGCCGCGTGCGCCCAATAGCGTTCACGCGCGATTGAACGCGCGGCGTCACGCGCGATCGCATGCGCCAGGCGGGCGCAGCAGCGGGCGGAGATGCATCTTAAGCTGTCCGATCTCGCGATCGGACGGCTGAGAATCGACGAACGTGGGAAGCCGTTGCGCGAACAAGAAGCTGAGCGGGCGTGCGTGGGCGCGGAAGCTACGCCCACGTTGGCCTTTAGTAACGGATTTATCCGTCACTAAAGACCCCTCATTTATTGTTTTGAAGTTGTAATGTCCATTTTTCCCCCACTCCTTGCAACTATAAAAGGAGACCCCCTCCATACGAAATTTTCATCGCTTCCTTCTCCTCTCTACCCCTCCAAAGCTCAAGAGAAGCTTGTCCCACACCCGGGATGCTTCTCGCGAGATAAAGTCCAATTTTCGTTCCTCTTCGGAAGTGGATCCCGCGACGACGACGGCGTGCTGCTTCGTTCCTGTTCTTCTGCTTCGTCCTCCTTCATCCTACTTCGTTCTCCTTCTTCCAGGCGTCGTCCCGTCCAGCTCATCCTCCAAGCAACCGTCGAGGAGGATTTCTCTCTCCCTATTCTTTTTACTGCTTTCTAATATAGATTTACGGCTTTCTAGTGTAGTTTTGTTCGTCCTCCAAGCAATCGTCGAGGAGGACATTTCTCCCTCCATTCTTTCAATGCTTTCTAGAGTAAATTTATCGCTTTCTAGAGTAATTGTTTTATGCTTTCTAGTTGTAATGAATAATCTCCTCAATGAAAAATTCCTTGTTTATTCTACATCTCATTTTGATTTCTCTGTGTAATATTCTCTTTCTCTCTTACTCTCTCTCTCTCTTCTATTTATTGTAAATAATTAAATATTTTTAAATTGAATTATTCTGTGACAAATAAAAAGAAACGTGTAGTTTTTAAATCAAACGCTCACCTCCCTGTGTTCGACCCGGAATTTTCATTTCGCTATAAATTTTATTTGTTGAACACTAATTCTTCGCTTTCAATCTACAACGACAGGTTTTCCAAAATCGAACACGTTAGCGTAGCGATTCGTATACGTTCAACATTTTGGTGCCGTTGCCGGGGAGGCGACGCTCTTTGATTTCTCTTCGCATTTTGTAACTTACAAATCATTTACCTCACTTTTCTCCTTTCTTATTGTAATTGGAGGTACTCTTTTGAGACGAGCAAAAGCGGTAGATTGGAGTAAAGTGCTGTGAAAGATTTTGTAAGTTATCCCCCATTCTTTCCCCCTCCATAGATTTCATTTGCCACATTGAATCCAAATTCCAATTAACCTAGTTGTTTGCATATATCCTAGGAATAGTTTGGTTGTTTGGATTCTCACTCGCATTCATTCCACCTTCATTTATATAAAAAAAAAAAAACAAAAAGATAATTCTATGGGGCAATTTTCAACAAACACACAACGTACACCCACATTCAAAGGCACTTAACCAAATTGATTTGTTTCTACTCAACCGGGTTCTGATCTGTGGAACCGGTACACATAAAGCAACACATAAAAGAGTAGAAATCATTCTAGGTTAACCATCTTTGTGTGCCCAACTTAGTGGTGCATATGTGGCCAGTTGTTTGAGTTGTTTGGGCCGTACCACTTCAATTAAAATCAACTCATCAAGTAGCTGCCAATTAGGTTCAACTCTTAGGGATTTACCAGGCACTCCACATTCTTTTTAAGCTTTAAAGGAAAACATCTTCACCTGTTCTTGCAAAACCTGGTGTGCCAACGAAACCTGGTTGAAAACACCTAAAGTTGAATCCTAAAAGCTACTAAGCAAGATTTGAACCTTAAAATTCACCACATCAAAAATAATCTTTCTTGAAAACCACTGGTTGTGCACGCACGCACAAATCAATCAATCATTAAGGGCACAACCCATTTAAAGGGCCCATCACATTCCAAAGCACATTCAAACCTAGCCCTAAATAAAACAGAGTAGACATTGGCCTTAAGGATTGAACTCGCTCTTCAGAACTCAGAACGAGATTATTTTCGATTAGCCTGTTTCTACTGTTCAATCTGATGTCTAGCTAGGGGAGCAGAGTCAAACGATCGCAGCTGGGGGGTACACTAGGAACCGGAGGCGCAAGCCGAAGGAAGAACCTTCTCCTCAGTCCCTCCTTCTAACTGGTTGGATTGAACAGACAGAAGTAGATCAAATCGTTCCTTTATCTCAAGACGGGTTTTGGGAGTCTGTAGGTCTGTAGGCTAACCCATTTAAGGACAGGTTTGATTGTTTGTATTGCAGGGCGCCTTTCTTCCTCCCGTGTCTCATGAATCCTTCCACATATTTCACGCATTCCCGCTCTTTCCCTCCTATTGTGAATTATCCTCAACATGAAGATTATCCTAACTCGTATTGTAATCAACCATCAGTTAGTTGGGATAATTCGGATTGGGGATACAATTCCAGACCCCCATGTTTAGGGTCTAACCCTGAACACTTTGATTCTGATTTCTATCCTTCTCAGAGCTACATCGATTATAGATCGTCTTCCTTTCATGCACAACCTAATACGATCTACAATCAAGAAGGATACACCAATCCTTACCCATCCTCTGATTTCACTGCCTTTAGGTCATCACCATCTTTTCAACAATCTGAAATGACCTATTATCAGGAAGGGTATAACGAATCTCAATTCGTTAATTCCTCTGCATTGATGTCAAACCCGCCCAACCCTGAACCAACTCATTTGGTTCAGGTTAACCAGGTTCAAAATAAGGTTCTGGCTAACTTGAGGAATATCATACAATCTTTAGAAGTTCAGCCAATACCTTGCATTGAGAGATTGGAGCCCCTGATTGAAATGATTGATGATTTGAATAAGTCTTTGTTGGATTGGCTCCAGGATGTTAAGGATAAGAACCCGGGTGAGTTTCTACTTGGGAAATTAGCGAAATTGAGGATGAGATTCGTGGTTGCTTTAATTCAATCTTGGAATAATTCCCAGGATGAACCCTCTTCAGGAAAGCCAATGACAGAACCTGCTCAGGCACCTGTTGGGGGGACACGTGTTACAAGGCTGACCAGATTGAATTAAAACAACCAATTAAGGATGATCTGATTTCTTCATCTGAGATCCCTAAGCCGGGTTACGAGGAAATGTATGTCTCCTTGGAACAGAAAGTGACAAATGATTTTGGGACATACATTGATACGGATCCTGATGGTGAAGATTCAAGTTGCGAAGTCTCACGAGAGTTTTCTGAACACGATTTCTATGAGACGATTGGGCCTGAGGAATCTGATAGATCATTTGATAGCCCAATAATTGAGGACACTGATCTTATTAGGGCACACATTACGGATCCAGAATCGCATTTTCTGGAGGAATCAATTCAATGCCCTGATTATCAGTTAAACCCTATTGAGCTTATTGATGATTCTAATTATGAGATAATTAGACCCAAGTCAATTTTGATTCTGCCACATCATTTAGACTTGGAGATTTCAGATGGGGTGATAAATATACAAGAGGTCCTGGAATTTGATATGCTGAATGAGGAGGATAGGAGTTGGGAAGTTTTGATTTGGGAAGTTAATTTTGGAGGAAATGGAAGATTGAGTCGAAGGGTTCCTTTTAAGCTGAAACCATCAAATAAGAATCCTTACGACATTTGTTTCGAGGATGTTCAACTCAAGTACACATTCAACGATTATCCTTTTGAGCTTCAATTCTCTGTAACCCGACTTTTTGGTCTTGGATTGCATCCTCATAAATCGCAGGCCCGACCCCGCTTGCATTCTGATTTTAGGTTTTGGGTAATTTTTATCCAGAACCTAAGATATTCTCAATTATGGGGTGTAGGTCTGCACCACAATCTGGTCCACATCTGTGGACCTCTGTTGACAGGTCGGAGGTTTCTTCTATTTATTCTAATTCTGACATGCACTTGTGAATTCTTCATTTCTTTTCTTTGTATAGTGTGCCTAGCTGAAGGCACTAAACTCAGCATATATACAGTTGTTTTTAATTTTTCATCTCAGAGCGGACCTGACATTCATGCAATTCAGGTGCTTTCTTTGCTTTTCCACTCTGTTTTATGTCTTTTTAATACAATGAGGACATTGCATTAGATAGGCATGGGGGGGTGGATATTTATCTCTGAATTCATTCGTCAGCTCCGTAGATTTGTTTTATTTTGATTAAAAAAAAATCGAAATTAGGAAAGAGAATTTGGGTTTAAGAAAATTTTCAATCTTAAGAAAAACTACATTAAGATCTGAACACAAAGACCCTTCAGGTCTTTGAACTTAATCAGCCCGTGTATCCACTAAAATGTGGATTTGCTTTTGAGTCCTCGCCATCTTAATTCTATTATAATTGGAATAAATAAGTTTGGGTGATAAGTACACGACTTATCAACCCGCCCTCTGATTTGAGGGAATTTTGAGTTGTAAGCATCTACACACTTTCTTTGCACTGACTCGTTGTTCGGCGATTCTAACGGAAATTGGGTAGCTAATGAACCTTCTAGGGTGATATGGCTGGCAAGTTATCGTGGGTAACAGCCCATAGGTAGGTTGTCCAGAGCCCAGTCACTGGACCTTTTTCTGTTTGCTGCCTTTAGGTAAATCTTAGATCAGGGAAGCCACCTATTTTTTTTTTTTTAAAAAAAAGAGGAGAAAAGAACAAAAAGAAATAAGCCACACTTCGCCGCACGAGTATGGCTGGCAAGTTGTCGGTGGTAACAGCTCATCGACCGGTTGTCCAGAACCCAACTCAGAAAATGCACTAAAAATTCCCAAAACACTTAGGAAGAAGCAGAGAAGTAGAATAAACTGGGGAGATAGACACTGGATTCACCCTTGTGTTGACCCCGTAAAAAAAAATAAAAGTAGGGAGAAAGCTACCGGTTGTAAAGATACACCTTTAGGCAGAATTCTTGTTAGGTCACCTAGAGGCGTAGAAATCCAAAGTCCGTTCTAACTGCCGGTCAACGAGTCTATCACAATCACAATAAGATGCTTAAAGCTTAGGGTTCTCATCAAATTTTGGGTGAGTTGAATGGCCGTAGAAAGCCACTCTTAAACCCGAAAATTTGAAATCCAAAAAATTAGAAAAGAGAAAAAGAGAAAAAGAAATTTTTCTTTTAATAAGGCGAGGGCTTGAGGCGGTCTGCATTTTGGCTGATACCTGGGCACTGTTGTGTCTTTGAAAGTTCAGTTCCTAAGTAGACAATTTCTTAATGATTGAAAATAACTCAATTCCAAATAATCCAACCTAATTCTTTTATAAATAGCATATAGTTTTTGCTAGGGACTAGCAAAAGATAGGCATGGGGGTATGATGTAAACACATTTACACTACTTAAAATGTCTATTTATGCATGTTCTTAAGCATAGGATTGCATTTCATGATATAAATATTACATAACATGCATCATCTTGCATTTAGAGTAGTTTGAATAAAATGGAGATTAATTGTCTCCTTTTATGTGCTTGGACAGGGCAAACATTTTGTCGGGGCCTCGGATCAAAGATCCAACCGTATGGATGTGATCAGGGCGACGATTGGAGTTCAACGACTCCAAGATCACCCTAATTAGACATCTGTAGCATCAGATAGTGATCGAGGAACCCTAGAAGATCAAGGGCCAGGATGGTGAAAATCCGCACTTCAAATGACAAGTACGACCGCACGGATGAATTTGGATCGACAATTGCAGCTCAACGACACAACAATCGAGTCAATCCGACATCCGTGGCACCATCTACAACTTCCAGAAGATGGACGGCCAAGATGGCACCACGTGGCACCATCTCGACCGCCCAAACGGCCGCCTACATTCCATGAAGACCGCGCACCTGCCCCCTCTCCTCTGTTGGATCTCGATCCAACGGCTGTGGACACGGCGCTTTAAAATCATCCTCGCGACCTTCTCGACGGCGTAGCGCAGCGGAGATGAAGCGGCGGGCGAAGCAGAGGTCGCGGGATCGAGTCCCGCGAGCCTCAAATCAGGCACAAGCGATTGGGCACGGGCGGGCGTTGGATCGCGATCGGACGGCTGCGCTCGCCCAATAGCGTTCACGCATGATTAAACGCGCAGCGTCACGCGCGATCGCATGCGCCAGGCGGGCGCAGCAGCGGGCGGAGATGCGTCTTAAGTCGTCCGATCTCGCGATCGGACGACTGAGAATCGACGAATGTGGGAAGCCGTTGCACGCGCGAGAAGCTGAGCGGGCGCGCGTGGGCGCGGAAGCTACACCCACGTTGGGGCTTTAGTGACGGATTTATCCGTCACTAAAGACCCCTCATTTATTGTTTTGAATTTGTAATGTCCATTTTGCCCCCACTCCTTGCAACTATAAAAGGAGACCCCCTCCATATGAAATTTTCATCCCTTCCTTCTCCTCTCTACCCCTCCAAAGCTCAAGAGAAGCTTGTCCCACACCCGGGATGCTTCTCGCAAGATAAAGTCCAATTTTCGTTCCCCTTCGGAAGTGGATCCCGCGACGACGACGGTGTGCTGCTTCGTTCCCGTTCTTCTGCTTCGTCCTCCTTCATCCTGCTTCGTTTTCCTTCGTCCAGGCGTCGTCCCGTCCGGCTCATCCTCCAAGCAACAGTCGAGGAGGATTTCTCTCTCCCTATTCTTTTTACTGCTTTCTAATATAGATTTACTGCTTTCTAGTGTAGTTTTGTTCGTCCTCCAAGAAATCGTCGAGGAGGACATTTCTCCCTTCATTCTTTTAATGCTTTCTAGAGTAAATTTATCGCTTTCTAGAGTAATTGTTTTATGCTTTCTAGTTGTAATGAACAATCTCCTCAATGAAAAATTCCTTGTTTATTCTACATCTCATTTTGATTTCTCTGTGTAATATTCTCTTTCTCTCTTACTCACTTTCTCTTCTATTTATTGTAAATAATTAGATAGTTTTAAATTGAATTATTCTGTGACAAATAAAAAGAAACGCGTAGTTTTTAAATCAAACGTCCGCCTCCCTGTGTTCGACCCGGAATTTTCATTTCGGTATAAATTTTATTTGTTGAACACGAATTCTTCGCTTTCGAACTACAACGACAGGTTTTCCAAAATCGAACACGTTAGCGTAGCAATTCATATATGTTCAACAGTACCGAATCCAACCATCTTCATCTTCACGTTTTTCACCCACGGATTGAACCTCAAACTCTAGTAATTTAGGATAAGGGTTTTGTTGGATTTTTGATTGATCAGGTAAATCCTTCAGCAAGATTTTTGGTTCATGGATATCTTTCACATAAGAATACTGACCCTGATGTTTCAAAGTAGGTTGCAAATCATTACTATCCTCGATTATGCTTGCAACCTCATGATTTTCTCCTTGAGTGTGGGTTGAATTGGCCATTGTGGGTTTTTCTATGGTGTGTACGGCCAAAACCTCCTCTATTCTGTCGAGCTCCTCGATCAAACCACACTTAATTTTATTTTTCTTGGATGCCTCAAAAATACTAAATTGATCTATTTGATTTCCTGAGGTCATCTTTATGTTTCCCGAATCACAATTAATCTTTGCCTCAGCGGTGGCCAGGAAAGGTCATCCAAGAATAATCGGGTTGTCGTTGAGTTGTTTTGGTGCTTCCATGTCAAGGACCATAAAATCAACAAGATAGTGAAGATTATTGACCTTGACCAACACATCCTCCAGAAGGCCCCTAAGTGTTGTAATTGATCGGTCAGGCAATTGAAGGGTTATTTTAGTCGATTTTAGGTTGTCCAGATCGAGTTTCTTAAAGAGTGTAGTAGGGATCACATTAATGGAAGCACCTAAGTCAATGAGGGCTTGGTCAAAAGTAATATTACCTATCATATAGGAAATGAGTTGGGCTTTCAGGCCCTACTTCTTTGAAGGTAGCTTGTTTAAGATCAATGAGCTGGTTTTGTCTGAAAAAACTACCTTCTTAATATTTTCATATTCCACCTTACGCTTTTTCATATATAATCCCACCAAAGACCCAACATAGGCGAGAATGGATCCGATAGTCGTAGGACTAGGGTAATTATTAATTTGAATCCTTGTATCATGGATATTCCTTCCTCGAATTTCTCCAACTTTTTCTATTTGCCTTTACAACAACATCTTACTCCCAAATCAGATTCAAACTTGAATATTCTTTCAATCACATTCTTGATCGGGAGTTTGGATTTCTTATTATGGGTTCTAGGGTTATTACCTTCGGATTAGGTGGGACCCTTGCATTTACTGCCAATCCTTAAGGTAATGGTGTTGGCTATGGCATAGTGTTGTTGGTTTGTTCCTTAAGGAAGGTTAGGCAAAATAGGTGACTCCCTGTTAATCATGGTAGGTATTTGGTTAACTCCAGGAGGGGTCAGGATAGCCTGATAGATCGCATAAGCTTGAGCTTGTGGCTCCCCAACATTACCGAACCCTTGAGGCCCAGTGCTTTGGTTCTGCACATTCCTTAAGTTCAGTACAGGTTAGGATGGTAGAGATCTGGGATATCAGTTGTTTGTAATGAGTCCGTATTGCAAGGTGTCCAACAAAGTTTTCATTTGTTGCATAAGCTGGAGCATTGAACCTTGCATTTCAACCATCTTCAGGTTCAAATCAGCTTGCCCTGTGGATTGTGAGACATTCCATGTAGGCTAATTGACCTAACTCGAGGATAGTTGAGTGTATACATGACCTAACCCATGAGTTTTTGCAGTACATAGTTGTCAGGTCAAGATTAGGTCTGCTGCCCCTGGTTTTTACAAGAGAAGTTAAGGTGGTTCCTCCAACCTGAATTATAAGTGTTTAAGTATGAGTTGGACCTAGCATTCTCCTGAATTGCTCAAACATCCTCATAAGGTGAGGATGGTGAATAGGAAAGATCAGAAAAATTGGGATCAAAGGACTCAGTTTGGAACCCGTAGAGTTCTAAGAAGAGTTGGCTTGAAGGCTGAGCCAAATCTAGTTGGCTCACAAACTCCCTCCCCTTAGGAGTTTGCAAAGAATGAAACCTCGTTCCTTGGGATTGAGTGAATCTAGATGTGTTTCTTGAGTTACCTCCCATCCACTCCTCCATTCTTTTATTTACCGAATCCACCTTATCTTGTTTATTACATATTAATTCCATATCAAATTTAGAAGAGTCAGTTTGAACTTCATTAGCATTTGATCTAGGCTATTTGGATCTATTGAAAGTATCCATGGAGGCATGGTTTATAGAATTCTCACTCATTTCCTCGAATAATTCATGCGCTCTATCTACGTCTTTATTAAGGAACTTGCCTCTGCAAGAAGCATCTACATGATTACGGAGTTGATCATTCAACCCGTGATAGAAAATTTGCACTAGTTGCCACTTGGGCACCTCATGGTGTGGACACTTTCGTAATAGGTCTTGAATCATCCCAAGCCCCATGAAGTGGTTCCCCTGCGATGGTAGCACGATCATTGATGTTAATAAGCCTAATTTAGCATAACTATAGTAATAAATGCCCCTGAATATTCCTTAGAAGATCATAATTCCATTCTGAATTGAGTTTGAGAAGAAGATAGGAATTTGGGTTAATTATGTTGTTTTAATGAGTAATCACAATTGCAGAATAACCAAGGGATTAATTGGGGCTTAATCCAAGGTTAAATGAGCTTAATTTCCCAAGAAGTAGCCTAAGCTGACTGAATAGGGATTTCTCCGCATTCTAAAGATTAATAATTTATTAAGAAAAACCCTAAATACAGCCTCACTTCAATTAAATGGGTCTGGTGGAAATAAATGTAATCTAAACCTCCTAAAAATCATTTTAAAATATTCTAAGAGGTTTGGAACCTTCGCTTTGACCAACAGAACCTGTCTTGACCAAAAATAGAGACTTTAGCGGGAATTTGATTTATTTTGGGATTCTTTTTAATTTTTCTAGTCAAACTTAGTCAAAACTCAAATCCAAGGCTACCATTAGATTCCTTGCATTCAAATTAGCTTAACCCCAAAATTTAAGCTCAATAAGAGTTCATCTTGACCAAGTTTGCATCTTAGTCCGTAGCTTCTACTTATTACACATGCCCCCCCAAGTTTCTGACTTTCATCACAACCAGGGCCCTAGCTTTTGGTTTTATTGCATTCAGGTCCTTCCTCCACCACCTCCATCTTCTCCAAACTTGGAAACTGCAGAGCTCAAAACCCATTCTTTGGCGAATTTCAAGCAAGGAATTGAGCCTTCAAATCCTTGTCAAATCCCACCAAACTTGGTGGGATTGACAATCAAATCCTCCTTGTTCGATTGACCATCCTCCTAAGCTCTCAGATGGTTGGAATTGTTGCTAGTGATCTTAAGAAGATCCAGTGCACAAGTAGGCTTGAAGACCTACTAATTGCACACATCTTTGCATTTTTGGAGAGGGAAGACCCTCTATTTAAAGGGTCGCATGTCAACATTCATGAACTCGCGCGAAATTGGCAAAATTCTTCTTCTTCTTCCTCCATCACCATTATCGAGCACCTTGGAGCTCCTCTACCCCACTCATTTGCCTCTCTATTTAGACAATTGATAGAGGGCTTTTCATCCTCGTCGTCTGTCGAAGCTTCATGCAAAGCTTTGGACCCTACCTAGCTTTCCCCTTCTTAGCCTATAAGCCAGCCAAAGCTATGAGTTTTTCTTGCCCCTTTCACTCAATTAGTTTAGGGTTTTCATTCTAGGTACTTAGTCTTAGCTTTAGGATAGGTTAAGTTGGCAATTCATCACCTTCTTCACCTTCTCCCCCTCCCACCATTAACGGTCGGAGGAGCTTCTTCGACAACTCACTCCAGCCACCCTTGACCTCAATAAGTTGAGGGCTTTTCTCTGCCTCACCATGGTGGAGCGTCTCATGTATTTAATTGGGGCCAAAGGCTCATATTTGTGTATGCAGGACTTCACCGATTTCACCTTCTTCTCCGACGTCGAGCAACTATCTCCGGCAAGCAATTGACGATGACCATCTTCTCTCCTTGTACGGAATCATTCCAACAGTAGACCTGGGCCATGGATTTCTAATCCCATGGCTAATCGAGCATGAACAACATGCCAACTTCCTCACAGTGACAAAGAAGATGTTGCAAGGATAGTGCCACATCGGTGGAGGATAAACCAAATTTCCCTTCTTCACATTTCGTGTGCACTACCCCACTACCCAAGATCATAGGGGGTTAGGTCCCCCACACGCATGCCTAAACACACATGCACACTTGCCCATGCCCATCAAGTGTGAGTCTGATTCTGGACTTGAGAAAAGAGAGAGAGGAGGAGGTTATTGGGTCGAGAAAGATGGGGGTTTTTCTCTGGGATGAAATCAGACGTCTAGACTTGGATATGAATCTCACTTTAAGCAGTTTGAGGGCTAAGGAAAACATCTGATTTGAGTTGGAACATTTGCCTAAGTGTTGGAAAGGCTTCATAGTTGCAAGACACTTTTTCTCTTCAACACTTGATACGTTGATTGAGTTTGATATATATATTTTTGCTCTTCATTGAATACATTTCTCATTACATCCATCTCTTGAGATCTATTTGATTACTTGATTAGTGGTTAAATTGCAATCTATTGCTCCCTGAGATGACCTTGGAACTCATCTTTCGAGCATATAAATTTAAGTGTTGATTCATTTTCGTTGCTATACTACGACATGTATTTTAAACCCGACAAAAGCACACTGACAACCTAGCTGCTGGTCACCTGTCGCAAGGTGTTGGTCTGCTTGATTAGGAAAAATTTCTTTAGGAAGGCTGATTTCAAATCAGTCTAGGTGGCTATCGATCTTCCTATGGTGTAGTACCAATGTGCGGCCTTATCCTAAGTGAGTGGGGAAACAACCTCATAATCATTTGTTCCTCATCAGCATTCCTTGATTTGGTGGTCTGGACCAAGGTGGTTAGATCCCCCAAATGCTGGAATGGATCCTCAGAGCCAAGCCCATGAAAATGCTTGATCAGGCTCAAAACCTAGGGCTTGATTTCAACATCACCAATGGGGATCATTATGCCGGGACAATTCTTGTAATTGAAAGGATTATAAAAATCCTTCAAAGGCTAGACACCCTAACCATTCATTCGCTGGAACCAAGCTTGCATTTGCTGTAGCTGGTCTAGCTACCTTTAAATCAGCTCATGCTAGTTTAGAGGAGGTGGTAGTGGTTGGTTATCAGCCATGGGATCTTTTTGACTATAACTCAACCTTCTCCTCCTAGAATGATGGTTTGAAGGTCCTTCCAATCGAGGATTCAATGACCTCCTTCCAAGAATACACGAGAAGGAAATTGGAAGGACAAATGAAAAGTCTTGCAACACAAAAATACAATCTTGTCCTTAGGTTGGGTAGCCTAAAGACCTATAAACTCCTAGAGCCCGTCTTAAGATCAAGAGTAATTCAATTTACTACCATCCGACCAATCCAACCAGCTAGAGAGAAGGAATTGAGGAGAAGGTTCTTCCCTCAGCTTTTGCCTCAGGTTCCTTTGACACCCCCCAATTGCCCTCATTTGACGCTACTCTCCTAGCTAGACAGTAGATGGACCAGTAGAAGAAAATTAATCACAATTAATCTCAATCTAAGCCCCGAGAAGCGAGTCCAATCCTTCGGTCCAACATCTACTTATTTTTAGTTAGGCTTAGGATTGAATGCACTCTTGGAATGTGATGAGCTATTAATGGGTTGTTTCCTTAAAGATCAATTAATACGTGTGTGTGTGTGTGCACAACCAAGGGTTTTCAAGTAAGATTATTATTAAGATGAGATAGATTTTAAGTTTAAATATTGCTTAAGTAGCTTTTAGGATTCAAGTTTCAGGTGTTTTCAATCAAGTTTCTGTAGGCACACCAAGTTGTGAAAGCACAGGTGTAAGTATGTTCCTTTAGAAATCAGAAAAAGAATGTGGAGTGCTTGGTTCAGACCTAATGTTGAATCCTACAGGGAAAACTACTTGATTTCTCAATTTTATGTTAAGTGGTGTAGCCCAAAAAAATTAAGCAATTGGTTGTTTGCACCACTGAATTATGGCACACATAGATGTTTAGCCTGTTCTGACTTCTAGTCACTTATGTGTGTATTGAGTTCAAGTGTACCGAGTCCACAGGTCGGAGTCTCGGTTAAGTGACAAAATCAAGAAAGAGTGGTGCACCTTAAGTTAAAAAATGTGGGGTGTTTAAGTGGATAGCTTTTAATTTAGTCCCATAGTCAGAGAAAAGAAATATTTTTTTGTTTTTTTTTTAACTGGGTGAGGTGCGTGGAGATGACAAACAAGACAACCAAGTCTACCCTAGGCTTTATGCAAACACCTAAGTTGATTTAGGACTTGGTTATTAAGTGGGTGGAATGAAATCTAATGGGTGAGTGAAAAGGAAGTGAACTTCTTAAAACCGCACGTTACTCCAATCTCCTGCCTTTGGACCGCCTTGATTGGGTACCTCCAACACATCAAATTAAACAAAATTGAGTTAAAAGATGAGCAAATGAGGGAAAAGTACGGAAAATCAAAGTCCATTGCCTCCCCAGCAATGACTCCAAAATGATCAACGAAAATTCACGAAAGAAATCATGTTTGGAAAAATTGTGTTGTAGTATGTGCAAAAATTTGTGATCAAATAAAATTACTGGAGGTGAGTCTGAGTCGAACATGATAAGGCGACGTTCAAAAATCCGTGTTTGTTTATTTTCTTTTGGTATTTTTTGATTTTATAATTTTTATAAATTTTTTGGAATAAAAATTGAGTGAAAAAAGTGGGAGCGATAGTGGATATGGGAGAAGTGATAGAAAAATAATTACAAGAATGAAAATGGCAAGGTAAGCAGAAATTGATTACAGAATAAATTTTATTGAAAAATACAGTATCACAAATTACACTAGAGAAGGAGAGGAAGGGAGAGAGAGAAATGATTATTACTACAAAAAATGTTTGAAATAAATCTACACTAGAAAGTAGAAATAAAATAATAGAGGAGAGAGAGAGGATCTCCCTAGCCAGCTACTTGGGAGAGGAGCAGTTGGATTAGTTCTCGGATGATAGAGAGAGAAGACAAAGGAAGGGGGACGAAGCCAGAGGAGGAAGGGGCGAGGCAAGGAAGTGTCATGGTGATTCACTTCCTAGAAGGGGCCGAGAAGACAGCCAGAGGGAGATCCATGAAAGGGGGTGAGAAGAGGGACAAAAATTATTTTTATTTCTAATGGAGCTTCCCAATGGCTTCGGAGGCAAGAACTAGAGCTTAGAAATGATTTCCAAGCTTTAGAGGGGAGAGGATTGGAGTAGGAAGGGATGGTTTGAAATGGAGGGGACTATGGCCTTTATATAGTGGAGGAAGAAGAGGATTTAAGGGCAAATTCAAGGTCACATGTGCCTGGTGCACACGGAGGGCTGATTTGGCCTGCAGCTGTCATGCTTGGCATGCACACATGATGGTGCTGGCGATCTAAGCGCTAATGGAGTGCGTCTGCTGGCCTGAGGCATCCTTCCCACATGCATATTACGTGCATGGTTGGAGCAGGTGAGGATCTCCGCTGAGAGCACACGCTGGCTATGGCTATGCTACGCTGGCCACATGTTTTCCACATGCGTTTGTCAGCTGCGTGGCGGCATGCACTGACTGCTTGTGTGGCACATGCGAAGACTTGGTTAGCATGTTGCTCGCATAACAAGTGCCTTGGGCTTGGCATTTGATTGCAGGTGAGCCCTTTCTTATGAACTTTGCACTAATACCCACAGAAACTTAGGCACATTAGAGTTGGATCTTGGTATTGGATGGCATGTTGCCCTAAAGCCCCTGTATTATGGTAAATATGCATTTTGCCTCTTCGGAAATGTGTGTCCTCAATTTCCCTCTTCCAGCCTTTTGTTTCCCCTTCTTCTAGAATTTTACAAAGATATCCAAAGGAGCTTGGTTTCTTCAAGAACAAGGGCTTGGGCTGATGAGTGGACAAATTGCACCTAAGCCCCTATACTTTGGCAAAATATCATTTACCCCTCCTATGATGTTTCTTCTCTTCCAATGCCTCTGCAACCCTGTACACCATACCCAAACTACCCAATGCACATTATTTGTGTATAATAAATAAATAAAAATGTAATTTAACTAATATGTGCATGTATGGACCTAATTATGCAGGAGTTAGTATAGTGAAACATATTCATCCAACATGAGCTATTTTAACCTAGTTCCAAGCATATTTTAGGTGTTTTAAGTATAATTGTATTATTGTCAATAGGGGGAGTGGGAAAACTCGGAGTGGAATCTTCAAGTGCTCTTTTCTTCCCACAGATTCAAGGTAGGTACCTCACTCTTGGACCCCCTCCTAAAAAAAAATCATAAAATCAAAAACAAAAAAAATCTGAAGGTATTAGGTCATCAAAATTGAATTGTGTGCTTGTATTGACGTTTTCACCCACCACCACCACTTCATCTCGTGCTTAAAAATCTAAAATCCAGGCTCTAGCCAATCTTGAAAAATCGATTGTGAGCACTAGGGGGCTCCAATAATTCCAAGTGTTTGTCCATTAATGCCCTATTAAGTATAAAACTTACAAACTAAATTTCATGCGAAAATTCTCTATGATTAATTTTTAAGAATTCGCACACTAAAGTGGTATCAGATTCTCATGAATTCAAAAAAAAATTGAACTTGTTCGAATTTTCATTATTTTCGTACTTAACCAAAATTAATTAAATTTGCCATTATGAAAATATGGTGAAACCTACTATCTTGATAAAAATAAAAAAAAATTCTTTTCCTGGAAATAAGTTTTTAAACACCTTCTTTGAAGAGGTATCAGTTATGGATTTTTGACACCACTTTAAAGAAAATTCTCCAATAAATATCAAATCATCTTAGAAAAATCTAAAAAAAAATTCTGGAACCCTTAACTAACATGTGAAACAATGGTGGTGTGTTTGCTCTATTTGGATCACCAGTTCAAACTTGGTGATAAAATCAATTCATTGATTAGAAGTTGCATGCTGTAGGGTTTTCCACATTAAGGTTGCTTTCAGCTTCTTAGTCACACAAACTTGCTATAAAGGAAATTGATCTCCACCAATTGTGTGCCTCAACTTCGTGCCTTAATTGAATCCATAATAAGAGGGACCCTAAAAGCCACAAATAAAGGTCTAAATCTTAAAAGACATTAATAATCTTGCTTACAAAAGACTTTGTTTGAGTTGTCTGCTCACTTGCACACTCTTGATTAATTGATCATTAAGGGAAATCACACCCCATAATAGCCATCATCCTCCAAGTGCATAATAGATCCCAAGCCCTAAATTTAAACAAATTAATAATGTGACTCTTAAGGATTGGATAACTAGGTTTTGAAACCTTGGTTGTGATTGTACTTAATTTGGTTTGACTTGCTTAGGCAAAATTTGGTGTCTAAACCCGCAGGCTAGCATCGAACAGCCGTGGTTGGGGGGTACAAAGGAACCTTGGCAAGAGCCTTGGAAGAACCTTCCCTCCAATCCCCTTGTACTCAACCTAGCCAAATTAGCCTTGGGAGGCCCAGTCATTTGAATTGCATTCTTAGCTAAGACTTTTAGAATCTTAGGTCCTTAGGATCAACCTCTAGGGCTAGTATTTGATTACTTGGTTGTGCACACACACATTTTCTCTCTCTTTTTCTCTTCTCTACCCTACAATTCTTCCAACTCATGGGTTTTGATGCTTATCCCTCCTATAATACCTATCCCCAACATGATTGCTATCCCAACTTAACCTACAACTACCCATCTTCTAGTTGGGATAACCTTGAACCTAGATAGGGAGATGATTTAGGACTTCCTTATCTAGGGTTCAACCCTGGATATCAACAACTCCTATCCCTCTAAAGCTTACACTCAACATAGGTCCCTATCACTGTAGGAGCAGTCTTATAGGACCTACACACAGGGAGGATACCAAGAACCATCATATCTTGATTCTCATGGTCCACACTCAAACCCACCTAACCTAGAGCAAGACCTTGAGACCCAATTAGCCTTAACCCAAAAGAATGTGTTGGCGAGGATAACACAAAGTCTTCCAACCCTAGAGTCCCAACCAAGACCTAGTAGCGATAAACTAGAGCCTTTCATAAAAACAATTGATGAATTCAAGAAAATGACAACAGAATTGCTCTAAGAGGTTGAAGATGAAACTAATAGGAGTCCAACTGGGGTGTTAATTTCAAAGATATTAAGATTGAGGATGAAATATGTGGCTGCCCTCATCCAATCTTGGGATGATTCTCAAGATGAAGGTCTCACTAATAACCTCCCTCATGTTGAAGTAGTTGACAAATCTTTACACATACTTGTGGAGGAGAACTTAACTGAACCAAATGAGACCTTCGATGCCAAGACTAATCTTAAGGATGTAGAGCACACCACAAAATTTGAGGAAGAATCAAGT
Source organism: Thalassia testudinum (assembly GCA_037157565.1). NCBI lineage: Eukaryota > Viridiplantae > Streptophyta > Magnoliopsida > Alismatales > Hydrocharitaceae > Thalassia > Thalassia testudinum. Next base: position 7,484,138 of record JAZHRO010000058.1, on the reverse strand, counting down.
CCTTTATCCATGATCTTGGAACCAAAGAACGAGGAGAAATATGCCTCTGAGGATGTAGGTATGATTTTTGATCGAGAGACATATATATGTGAGGAACACAAATTTTTTGATTTTGAGGATGAAAGATATGTCATTGATGGTATCTCATCGGGACAACCTAAGTGGATGAAAAAATAATAAGACACCATCTAAGGAAAATGGGTTCAAGAAACCCAATGAACAATTAATTGACGACCCTTTTGATGGGGCAGAAGCAAATGAGTTAATTTTAGAGATATTTGAGGACCTAACTCCTAGCCCTACCCCCCAGTTAAACCCCCTAATATTGGATGAAAAATCTATTGGGCTTGAATTTGATCAACCCAAGTCCACTATGACTGATCCTAACTCTATGGACTTAGACATTTTAAAAGGGGTCAATGACACGTTAGAAGTCCCAAATACAAAACTAGTAATCATGGAGGACTCAAAATTAGAGAAAAATATTGAAATATCTAAATATGAGACATTTCTTTTCGAGGACAAGATCTCTCGTGAACCTAAATTAGAAATATTTACATTTAAGGAAAATCTCCTTCCTAAAGTAGATGAAACACAAAAGTTAGATGAACCTTCAATGACTAGTTTCACCTTAATATCATATCTAGAGGAACTAGAAATAGAATCATTTTCTTGGATCTTGATTGTGCATCTGATGTAACAAAGTCTAATTTTAATCTTAGTAATCCATAAAACTTGAACTTCAAGGAAGAAAACAAAGAGAACGGAATTAAAGGATTTTTGGGGAGATAATTTGGAAGATCTAAGGGTGCCTTTCATTTCAAAACCTCCAACTCTTTATAAGGACCCTTATGATTTGATTAAATTTGATTCTTATAAACCCAAGTTGGACCAACCTCTACACCCTCACTACCATTGGGGACAACATTCTATAAATAACAAATCTTTTACACTTGGGTTACAAAACTTAAGTCCCAGCCTACACCTCATCTCCTCAGCACTGAAAGCCACTGGGTGCAGCCTTTCATGATCTATCTATCCTAGTGGAGTAGGGTTGCATGACTAGTTAGGAAACCCCCTATCTAAGCTCTACATCTTTTACATACCATATACTTGTGGGGGCCAGATGATTAGTACTGCTTTACCAAAAAATGGCTCGTTTGATTGTCTACATTGCACTTGGCTATAGGCATTAAACGTAGCACTTATTGGGAGACAACCAGACCTATTTTGACGGAATTTATACCAGGTCCAAGTACACCTTCATCAATACACACAAGATTCTCAGGTGTATTCTACCCTTTCTCTCATGCATTGAGGACATTACATGATTAAAGCATGGGGGGAGACAAAACATTTTCCACTTGTTTGGACCAGTTTTGTAAGTGTTTGCAAAAAAAAAAAAGGTAATGGAACTGAGGTCGAGGAGAGAAAATTTGGGATGAACTTTAGAATCTTTAGGTTAGACCTATCAGGAACAAACTAGTCTTAATTGTTCCAGTGTTGATTAAAAATGGGATTTGTTTTTGAGTCCTTAAAGAGACTGGTTAACTTCGGAGATGAGTAAACGATATGATAGGATCTAATAGATAGATTGCTACATGCACAATCACTCAAGCAAAGTATTAGTAATAACAAGAAAGATTTACACAAATCACAATCACAGAAATTGACACAAGATGTATAGTGGTTCCCCACTCACTTGGGTACTCCACTACTTAAGCCTCCCAACTTAGGGTTTTTAACCCGATTCCCTCAACCCCAAGGAAATCAATTTACTAAATGAGGTAATTAATGGGTTACCTCAACGCAAGTACAAGAGACGGGCTTGTTACAACCCAACGAGAAAATGCTCAAGAACAAATATAGCACTGGTGTAAGACAAATAAAATCTTACAACAAAATACCTAAGCCTCTCAACAATAATATAAAATTAATACCAATTTGAGAGCCTAGAATGAATGTGAATGCCTTGACAATGCATGAAGAAATCACGTTGATGTGCTTGCAAATCCGTAGAGAGATTGAGAGCAGCAAATTATTCCTTCTCTTGAAAATATTGAGAAAATGTGAAATATAGCTCTAGAAGTTTTCTTCTTTATTTCTTATGTGCAAACTAAGAGTCTAAGGGTTTATTTATAGAGTTAGGACCTTAGTGGGTTGTCTACTAGACGTTGGGGTTTAAATCCCAATGTTCATATTGCGAAAATTAATTTTCTAGCTATTTAGTTTTGAGCCAATAGCTAACTAGTACCAGTAGTAAAGTATGAGTACTAGTACTCATTGCTTCTAGATTTGGGTTTCAAACACTTAACACAAATCTGTAACCCACTTGTACCGGTACTAATCATGAATATCGGTACTCGTTACCTCTAGTACCAGTACTGATCATGAGCACCGGTACTTGCGGGATATAGGTTTGTTTCTTTGAGAAAACCAAAACCTGTAACTCACATGTACCGGTACTAAACTTTAGTACCGGTACTTGTGGGTTAACAAGTACCTTTTTTAAGAGAATTATTCAATTACTTTCTTTTTAAATAATCGTAGTATAAATCCTAGTTTATCACTAATTTATTTTACGATCTAAGTTAATTCTTTGTTAAGAGGCATACATTCTATAAATTAGAAAAGCCTAAACTAAAAAACTAAAGGACGAAGATGATCTTCTCCTCCTCGATTCTTCCTTGTCATCTTGCCTCCTTCATGTTATGATCTTCTCCTTCTCATCATCATGCCTCCATCATTTCCTATTTGCCTTGATTTTCACCTAAATTTGAAAAGCACTCAATTGCAAACATTAATCCATAATAATTTTGTTAACACCAAAACAAGATGTGGAACAATGTTCCAACACGATATAGATAGTACCCAACTCGATGTTCAACCCTTTAGGTTGAATGGTTCTAAAGATCCAAGTGTCAAACTTTTACACAATTTCACATTTGACCAGTAGGCACAAAAATAAACAAGTTCGAAAATAGAAAATTTTCCCTCTACACTATGGAGTAGGTAAGGTCCAAAATAATTTTTGATTGGATGAGTTCTTGACATTGAAAAGGATAAATCCTTCAATGAAGCGTAATAACATGTCAATGCCTCAGTTCCTTCTCCCTACGTACAGAATATATCTGGGGAGCATACATGGGTACATTGAATGATCTAGATGCCTTGAACGGTACTACCAGAGCGGGGACCTGGCTATGCTCGAAGTGCCTCACACAATATCATATCAAGATGTCAGGGTGTAGGGTGATAAATATACAAGAGGGGGTAAATTGTATAATTTAAATATTCAGAGAAAAATATGGCAATCACAAAAATTAAACCACAAATAACACCAAGATATTTAGAGGAAATCTAACCAGGAAAAACCTCTACCTAGTTGATCCCCAACTAGGATTTTTCTCTTTTTCTCCAAGCAAGAAAATCCACTAACATTCACTACTTAAACCAAGGGTAGTAAGCCTCAATCATATAAACCCCTTCTTATACAACCCACAAGAAGGCATTTTGTTCTTCATTCCTTAGAAGAATAAGAAGCCAACAACCCTGGCACCCAAATTACAATAAGCAGGTGATAACAAAAATGATAGAAGTCCTATTGGTAAAACATGCAAGTGCTTAATCAAACGTAATAGGACTCAAAAATTTTCTTTTTAATTTCCTTTAAAGATATATATAACTTTAATGCAAGGGAAATAGAATTTGATATAAAGCATATGCGTGAAGAACAAACTTTGAGAAATATTCTCTTGAAACTTCCTTTTAATGGAAAAACAAATTTCGTGCTTAGAAACTGAATCTAGAGGACATCTAAAATCTGAGTTTCTTGAAAAATAACTTCAAAGAAATAAGTGTTTGATTCTAATAACGAGAAACTCTTTTGATCAAAATGCTTCCAAAAATAATAACGTGGATATATAAAGAAAGATCAAATTGACAAAAAGTACTTTCTTGTACTTTCCAAGTAGAACAAGTTGACGCAAAAAGGAAGTAGAATCTTCGAGTCTTTTGGAACACAATGTTGGTGTGAAGAATGCTTCTTTAGAGGCTTTAGAAAACTTCTCAAGAGTGTAATTGCCTGTAGAATGTAGGAGAAAATGTTGTATTATATGTGTAAGAATGAAGGAACCCATGTAGGATATTTATAGAATGAAAAGTGGGAAGTTAGGAATAATTGTTAACTAATCGGAAGTTATGCCAATAATTAATGATAACTAACCATCTGCCAAAATTTGGATATAACTTGGAAATGCAATTAATCGATTAGTTAATTGATTAATAAACTCAGTTCTATTTTTGAAAAATCATGAAAATCAATTAATTCTGCAGCCAGCAGAGACTTATTAAGGTAGTTATTTTGGAAGTTTTCTTTTCATGAAAGGGTGCATATGACTTTGTAGCCACTTATTTATGGAAGGGTGCATATGAATTTAGTAACCAACCTTCTAGAAAATGTAACCACCATTCTATAATGTTTATTTATTATTTATGATATATTTAAAATCATTTTTATATGAATTTTAATAATAGCTATTTTATAACAATTATAGCCAACATTCTAGAAGCTTTATTTCTTTTTATACACATAATTGACTTTAAAAAAATTAGGTTTAGGTACTTAAAAATAAATGTGCATGTGTATGTGTGCATTGGCTCTTAGCAAAAGATCTAAAGAACTTAAAATAAAATGATTGAGAGACTTTGAATCAACAAATTTAATCTTCTTAGATCTTCAATCAACTTCTTCATCATCATTAAATCTTCCTATCATCATCATAGCAGCCTTCTACTGTGAGTATCTAAATCTGCAAATAATTTTATAATAAAATATAATTTCACATAAAATATCAAAATAAATAAGATTAGTACCTAAGTACTAACATAGGGCTCCAAGGGGGTGCCTCTTACGATACCACGAGATGTTGGAGTGTAGGGCCCCATTCAAGGATGACTAACAAGAACAAGGATTCTAACAGAGCTTGCACTAGGATCGATTCGAGGATAGGTGCGAAGGGGAGAAAAAGAAAAGGTTCTCTAATAAAAATGATCACAAAAATAAAAATTTTGCCTGCTGGTCGAACATTACGCACAACGCACTAATACTTGAAATCTTAGGGTTAAACAAATTGAGGTTTGTTGCGAGATCTGATCTAGGTTGGTTGGAATCTGAGATGGCAAGGCAGTCCTATTTTTAGTCCCCACTCGGGTGCTATAGGTCTAACTTAGAGATCCAAAGGTTCATTTTCATATATATATATATATATATATATTCCGCAGCTTCTGAGTTAAATACTAACCCAAAGTCCCAGGAAAGTTTTGCTGTTATAAGAAAGAATGGTTTTGAAATAAACTTTGTTAGAGACTAGTAAAAGCTAGGCATGGGGGTTTGATAAACCTAGATTTTGCATAAATTTGTGCCTATAAGTTACTAGATTCCCTCCTTGATTACACAATTTTTGGGTTTAGTCATTCATTTTCGGCGACTCATGCATTTAGGTATATTTTGCATCAACCTTGAATAAAAATAAGGTCTTTGATGATCTTCCTGTATTTTGGTCGGTCAAAGGAATAAAGCTTGATCAAATGGATAGAGGATCAATCGACTATAGGATGATCATGGAGAACCAGATACACTCAACCCTGAAGCTCGAAAGAAATTGTATCAATTCAAGGAACCTCTAGCCCAACTCCATCAATGAAGTTCCAACTCCATCATTGCAGCTCCCTTACCCTCAACTTGATAATTATGTTCCTCTCCTCAACCTCACACTCCCAACTCACCTCCATAAATAAGCTCACCATGTTCACCTCTATAAATGAACTCCAAGTCTACCAAACCAGCTCTTGTACTCACCTCACATGCTCATTCTCCAAGGTACCCTTCACACCTCTCCATGCCACCTAGAGCACAATATCAAATGTCTCCCATGGCACCGTAAATCCCCCACCACAATTCCAACGAATCTCCCCATTAAGTGGGCAAGCCACCCTGATAAACATCAGTTTATCATCATTCTTATGCATTAAAACAAACCTAGCTCTTAGGATTTTGCTCCGCAAATAGGTGTTTGGGTTGCATTTAGGCATTAATTAGGTTAGGCATGCATTGCACTTTTTATTGTCTTTCTAATGTGTTTTTATGAGTATTAGGGATATACAGATTGCCAGATCCCTAGAACCCTAACACTCAGGAAGGCAACTGGTGAAGGAGAAGCTCTCACCAGCTGGAACTCAGCTTGATCTAGCTCACCATAGCTAGAATCCAGCTCACCAGAACTAGGGTTAGCTAATCCTAGCTCCATTCAGCTCATCTCAGCTGAATGGTAGCTCAAGAGCGCTCATCTTAGCTCACCCTAGCTCAGGTCAGCTCAGATGCAGTTCAACTTAGTTGAGTCTAGCTCATCTCAACTCCCATTAGTCCACAAGGAGCTCTAGCTAGCTCAGCTAAGTTGACTGGAGTTTACCCCAGCTCAGGTCCAGCTACATCCAGCTCCACTCAACTCCAGCCAGCTGAAGATGACTTCATTTCAGCTCAGGAACCTCAAGTCCAGCTCCTGGGGACTCAAATTAGCTCAACTTAGTTGAGCTAAGCTACCTTAGCTACCTCAACTAGCTAGGTCTTCCCCGGGAGCATCAGACCCAGCTCATCTCAGCTCCTTTCAGTAGAAGTCAGCTTACTTTAGCTTAGCTTAGCAGCTAGCAAAGAACTAGCAAGCTAAGCCAGCTAAGATAGCTCCTTGCAACTCTCTTCATTAGCCACTAGCTCCAATGTAGCTCAAGATGACTACCTCCAGCTCTTCTCCCTCAAAACCCTAGCTCCAAATGCCTTGAACCCTACTCCCTACTAGCTAACCTAGCTTAGCTTAGCTAGTCCACCTCCATGGCACCAAAACCTACTACCCTACTACCTAAGCTCCAGCAAAAAGACCACCCACTCCTACTTTATTTTGGTGCCAACTATCCCTTCCATCACCACCCTACATCCACCATCAAAACACATCTCCACCCTCCATTTTTTCCCTCCAAAATCAATGCCTTCTAGAAGGTATTTTTGGAGGGAAAAGCAAGGCACCTCTTCATTTCCCTCCCATTTTTCCCTCCAAAAATATCCAAGCACCCCTTCATTTCCCTCTAAAAAAAACCATAACCACCCCCCTTCCCATCTTATAAATACCCTACCCTACCATCACATAATTACCATCCTCCATTTAGTTAAATCTACCCTATACCCACCTCATATCTACGGCCAAGAAGAAGGAGTAGAGAAGAATATTAAGGGGGCACATCACCCACCCCCTTGGTGCCTTCTTGTCCCCATTTCTTCTCCCTTGTGCCACACCAAGGAGGAGGAGCACTTCCCCACCAGGAGGACGGCCAAGCAAGGAGGAGCAAGGGTGGTGCACGCCCACCCTTGGAGGAGGAAAGTTAAGGTGGAAGCTTCCACCTTGGAGGACACCATTTGAAGGAGCTTTACAAGGAAGGAGTTGGAGGACTCTTTTCAAGCTCGGGAGCTACTAGGCTTGGAGCAAGAATCCATCATCTTCTTCACCATTTCATTTAGAGGATTTGTGTTTTTATCTTCTTGCATTTCAAGTAGATTAGAAGCTTTCCTCTATGTGTTTTGTGTAGAACAAGTTCAATTCAATTCAAGTTGCCTTCTTTTAAATTCTTGTCGCATTTGTTTTTTTTTTTATCTTGATCTAGAACTTTTTCACTCCCTCTCCCTAATTACTTTAGGCCCCCACGTGCCTAAAGTGAGCTTAGGGAGAGGTCTTTCTTGTCACTCTAGCAATAGTTTAGTAGATTAGGTTTAGATCGCCTTTTTCTTCGTCAACAACTTTGCGAATGCTCGTTATTTCAAAACCCTAAAAAAAGATAAATTAAAAAGACCAAAAAGAAAGGTGAATTTCATTTCCAAGCAAGAGACATATTTTTTGCAAACATTTGGCCTCCTTGAACGACCCTAGATTCCCCACTATCTACGTTTATAAATTTAAGAGTTGATTAATTTTGCGTGTTACAACGACATATTTTACAAACCGCGTAAAATCCGTATCACACCCTTGGTGGCTCCATGGTCCCTAGACACCATTAAAGCTCCCTTTCATGCCTCCCATGGAGAAGCACACTCTCCATGGTAGCTTCATCTCATCCTAGGTCCCCATTAAATCATCCACCCTTACCTAGGTGCACATTGTCCATAACTATAAAAATGCTTATTCACTTAGCTCTTCCTACCATCTCTCACACCCAACTAGAAGCCCACATTTTCATGACCATAAATACACCCAACCCACTTCCAATGCATAATTAATCAAGCCACCAATAAACACAGCATAAATCTCCCCATGACCATGATTAATGGCACACTCCACCAATGAATCCCCCATTTCCAATGTCCAACATGGATTTCCCAACTTACCCCTCTCATCTTCTATAAAAGAGGTACTCAATTCATTTGCATGGGGAGGATAGTACCTTTTTCTTGAGAGAAAAATTGGAGAGCATTTGAGAGCCTTGGGTCATCTACTTTTGGAGGAGAAAACTGAGAGGGAGCCATCGCCCTCTCCTTCTTCTTCTCACATCCACTCACTCCTAGGGATGAAAATGGGTTGGGTTCAAGTCAAGTTTGGCTAAACTCATACTCATACACATTTACAAAATACATACCCATACCCTACCCATTTACCATCGGGTACAAAAATCTAAACCCATACCCATCTACCCATCGGATATCCATTTATAAATTAATTTTACAATCAAATCATGCCAAATTATAGTCAAAGAAGAAGAAAAATCTATAACACAATTCATTAATTATTTATTTTTAACAAGTTTTAAACATAAGAGCTTGGGCTACTTTAATTTTATTGATCTCTACTAAAATTATTACAAAAAGAGCCCTTCAAATGGAATACACCCTAAATAAAAATACTAAATACAAGTACCATTCAAACAAAAAATTCCCATCCCTGAAATAAATGTTCAATGGAAGCTTCAGAAGCATTCCCAACCTTCAAAATCATGGAGAGAATCATAAGGAAGATTAGGATTTGGGGAACGAGAGACTTAGGGTGGGACTTATATATCTTAGGTAAATAGGGATTTTATTCTTGTATTCAGGTAGGGTAATTAGGTATAGAGCCATACCCATATCTATACCCAAACCCGATCGAGTTTTTTGGATAAAACCCATACTCGAACCCAATCGGGTTCTGGTCGTGTTTTACCCATTCTTTTCGGGTTGGGTTGGGACGGGTACGAGTCGGGTTTATTGAAACTTGCATCCCTACTCACACCACCATTGAAGGAGACTCTTGGGAGCACACCAAGCTTGAGAGGTGGTCAACACCAAGAAGGAGCCACCTCAGAGGACATCTTCACTGCCAATGTTTCAACATCACATGATCCTCTCCTTCCTTTGTCTTTTATTTTGATGTTGATGTTTCATTTTTAGCTCTTAGTATTAGTAGCCATTTTGAGTAGTGCATTAGTTGCTTTTGGTGAATCTTATCTCATCATCTCTTGTTGAACTTACTTATGTTAGTAATGAAGATCTTAATATTATTTCCTTTCTAAACTTGTTGGCCGTGTATTTTGGGGTCATGTAGTGATTACAAGAAATCTACTATGGTCTTTTGTGAACTCATTACTTGACATTCCCTTATTGATTATCACCTTGCACTTTCCCTTAATTTTCATTCATTGAATGTGTGCGATAGAAATCTTAATCATCACTTGTGTTCTCCTTTACTTTCATTATATCCAAAAGACCAAAAAAAATGTCAAAAGATCAAAAAACAAAAAAGTGATAAGGTGAAGCTAAGGGTTTTGAACGTAACACCACACCTCCTTGAGACAACCCAGTTACTCCCAAGGTTTCCATTTTACAAATTTTAAAAGTTGAACTTTGATTTCACGTTGGAATGACACACTTTTATTAAATTGCGATTTTGACGTGTCAGTGACCTCTATATGGGGGCACATGTGCATAGGCAAGAGAGAGAGAAAGAGTGAATTCTTGTACCTTTAGGAAAGATGGTCTTAGTGGAAATTCAAGAGTGAACACACTCTCTCTAGATGTACACTTATTCCAAGTGGAACTAGGTCACCAAAATCTCATCTTACATGTGATTGTTTGCTTTTGTGGATGGACCTTTTCCCTATTTCTGAACTCGATAGGGCTTGGCAAAGAAAGGCTCCAATCAATTTGCACCATTTGTGGGAAGTTATATTTTCCTACTTCTTTTTGATGTCCATTTTCTAATACTATCCTTCCTTCAACTAATGGCCCTTACAACTTGTCATTCCTTCAAGGCAAACCTTAAGAATGCAAGACATGATGAGTCTAGTGTGGCTCAGTCTCATCACTGTTGACAAGCCAAGAAGGCTAACAAGCGAAAGGACCTCACTCCCGAAGAAGAGGTGCCTATTGTGTACCCGTTGCTCTTTAGACAAAGTAGGAGGTAGTTATGGGACAACTTTGTGAGGTACGAATGCGTAAGGAGAAGGCCCAATCATAAACTCCACCTAAAGCTTCCAGCTAGGCGAACGACTAGGTGCATTGGTGTCATGTGGTCAAGGAGGAGAATGCTCAACTCCATGAATAATTGGAGCAACTTAAGAAGCAAACCAGAAGATGTAAAGGAAAAGCCCCGTCAGGCTCCTCCCCCTCCTCTTCCCCTGGTGCGACTTCAAGGAGCAATCGAGAGTGTGGTCATTGTAGCCCAACAGAGGTGGCTCCCTCCTGGAGATTGTCCACCAAGTCATGCAGGCAACGAGGGCCATCTGCCCCCAAGAGTACATAACAGTTTACCCCTTTATAGTGGAAGTGATGAATGCACCACTTCCCAAAAAATTCAAACACCCCACTCTCCCCCAGTACGATGGCACAACCGACCCAAACAACTTTGTCAATAGCTATGGGTAGATGATGTTGGTCCACGGGTGCCCATATAGGGCATTTTTTCAAGTTTTCCCATCTTATCTTGTCGGCATGGCTCACGAATGTTCAACAAGCTATCGGTAGGACAAATCTCTTACTTCCAAGAGCTAGCCAATAAATTCTACCAATAATTTTGCTAGCTAATAGATAGTTCAAGATAACCTGAAGAGACTGTTGGAGGTCAAGAAATGAAAGTATGTGTCCTCCATTCCTACATCAATAGATTCAAGGTCTAGTAATTCAAGTGCAAGAGGCCTTGTGACGTGGTTTCCATCTAGTACTTCAAGTCAGATCTTCTAAACTAGAGGTTCTAGTATGACATTGATGATTTTTTGCCTAAAGACATGGCAGAACTATGTGATAAGCCACACGGTTCGCAAAGTAGGATGACTCTTTCTGCTCTTGGGGCCAATTAGCCAATAATATGGGATAAGAGAGACACACTTCCCCTAAAGACAGGCAAACTAGAGTCAAGGTGGCTAAAAGTCGAGGCAAAGGCTCATGCTTCAATAAGCTGAAGGGATGATTCCTCGACTAGAGGGGCGATTGCCAATCCCGCAACCAAGATGGAGGACACCAACTAGCTCAACGAGAAACATTCCAAGAGTACACCCCTGTTGCTATCAACTAGGTGGACATCCTAACTAAGGTTTGGGTGACTAATAATGACCTCTTACCTCCACCTACTCCTTTAAAGAGGCAAAGAATAATGGGCCCTATTTCCAGTACCACAAGTAGTGTGGACATCCCATAAAGATTTATTGTGATCTTAGGGATCATATTAACTATCAAATCTAGAACAACAATTTGATCCAGTTTGTCAATCGCAACGAGGGCCAAGATAAGGGGAAGCAACCCCTAGAAGACCCTGAGGATTAACAAAAGGAGAAGCTCCAACAATTACATGCTGTAAATATGGTCCTCGTGGAAAAAGTGGCACAGACAAACACCACTATTACCCTTAAAGAGTGAGGTATGGACAAAGACCTCTTGCCCGAGGATTACCATACAAAGAGCCTTTATACTTTTGGCTAAGAGGAGAGCTACCCTTCAAGATGGCACTCCATGCCAAGAGTATACCTTGGTTGCTTCGACCCAAGGAGGGGAAGTTGAAGTGATCTTTATTGTCAATGCCACACCTTGGAATCAACTCATTCCAACTGGATCCATCGAATCTCATGACATATGCATTTTGGGACAATGGCAAAGGGCCTCTCATCAGCATGATTTCACGCAAGTAGCCACTACCCTTTACAAGCTGTTGCCAGATCTAAGTGCCCACGTCGATACCCTCCTGATTACCCTACTCGTAGTAAGGCAAACTTAGTTGCACCTCCTTGTCGACGAAGCAAGTGTGATAGATGTCCTTTACTTGAAAACCCTTATCAAATTGGGATTCCAGGAAAAGGATTTAAACCCCTCGTCATACCTAGTGGTCGATTTTGGAAATCACAAGGGGAGAGATTGAGTTGTCAGTGACTATTCACGATAGAAGCTGGTACATCAACTGAATGACCACTTTCACAATAACCAATCTAGCGGCAACATTTGATGGGATCATCAGTCACCCCTCTACCCATGGATTCAACACTATCCCCTCCTCCTATTTCAAGATAGTCCTGTTCTAGTAGCCCAATGGAATAGGGTTAGTTCATGTGGATCAATTAGTTGAGAGAGAGCTCCTATGGCTGGAGCTCGAATGGAGCATGGAGAGAAAACCCCAAAAACCACAGAAGTGGGGGAAGAAGAAAGCTCAAATACATACTGTTACGAATCACGTTCATGGAGAGTGGAGGCTCCCTTGAGCATGGAAAAATAGTCCACGTGGGATTGCTTACGTGGAGAGTTGGGAGAGGAGGAGTAGCCACCAGCTGCTCTTGGTGGCTATTTCACGGTGGTCAACCTTGGTGGTGATGGTCGGCTATTTGGAGAGAAGAAGAGAGAGGAGAGGAGTCTTAAATGATTGGAAATATTATTATTGGGCTCAAGAACCAAATACAATGGGAAGACTCTCTATAGATAGAGAGAAATATCCAACAAAATAAAAAACAAATCTTATCTCTAAAATAAGAAAGATCAAATCTTAAACTAATTCCTAAAATAACTTCTCTGAAAACCAAACATAACAAAATAGCAAACTTGACATCTAAAACAAAACCAAACTTGGACCTTTGGTCCTCCAAACCACCGTCCTTGAGGGCCCCCCTGATGTTGCCACGTGGCCTATCTAGTTGCCATGTGGCAGTCCCATGTGTCCACCTTATTCCTAACATTCCCCTTCAAGTCAAAGGCCGAGAGGCCAACAACTTACTCTTCTACTTGTGAGGCTAGACGCCCCACCACTCATCTTCCTCGAGAGTCATTCCCTCGATCTTTTCTTTAAACGAGTATATGGTGTAGCCTCTTGTGACCTCTTGTTTACTGTGAAATCGTCGATGTTTAGAAAGCACGACATAGTATAGTTGATAAATCACACAAAACACTTAAATTTATAAACTCGACATCAATTTGGAGTCCAAGGTCGTTCGTAGGGAGCAATTATGGCAATTCAATTCACTAATCAAAACATAAGAAATGATATGCAATTGAGATCAATAAAATGCTCAAGATAATATTTCAATAAAGAAATAGAGAGTCAGTGCAAAAAGATTGGGTTAAAAATGATGATTTGAACCACCAAATTAACCCTTAAGTTTAAGCTCAAATTTCTCAAATAAATGAATAGTATCTTCAACCACTTATCACAATTAAATATTTCCATAGTAAATCAGAACCAAGCACCAGCAAGGGTCAAATGTTAGTATAAGGCCTCTGATGCCATAACTCAAACCCTCAGAGAACCAACAGAGGCACAGTAGCATATCACCAACAGAGGAACAAGGGCCTCAGCAGCTAAGTGTTGAGAGAGGGAGGGCATGAATCCCAAGGTAGAGCAAAACCTGCTCCCCTCTATCTCTGATTCTCTTTCTCTTTTCTTAGCTTAGATTGACCACACCCAGCTATCCGGGTAAACGGATCCAACACCCAGACCCGTGAGGGGTGAGTGCAGGAGAGGGCGTGGATAAGCGTGTGAGCGTGTGTGTTCGGGCACGTGTGGGGGACCTCACCCCCCGTGCATTCGAGGCGATAAGGCACTGCACCTTTTTCCTTTTATGTGTTGCTAAAGGCTTCTCCCTGAACAATATGGGACTAAAGCCCCACTTCTTTTCTCTACGCAGTAGCAACTGATGTTGCCTCTAATTGAGGTCGATGAAGGCTCTAGCAGCTGCAATTGAGGAACTAAGAGGGCTCCTAGATGTATTCTGCAATGCCTGGGGATGGCAACGTTGAAGAACACGACTGGGAGATGGTGGACAGAGCCGGAGAAGGAGGTGGCGGCGGTGGAGCTCCGGTGTTCACCTGAAATGCAAAAGACGACCTCTCGACCTTGTCAAAATAGCTTAGGAGGATCACCTGGAAGAGACGAACATGCTGGTGGAGGTGGTGTGTGGTATGAGTGTGTGTGCATGCATAGCAAAGGTAGAGAGAGTGCGTGAAAGTGACTATGTTTGGCAAGAGCGTGGAGCGATCAGTAGCCCTAATAAAGTTAGGGCTTTTGATCAAGATGTTGTGGCGATGCTTCTAGGAGTGGTGGTGAGGCGGTTGATGCAGTGGAGCGGGTGTGCGAGGTTGCCGAAGGTACGCTGACACTAAGGAAGGCGAGGTGGAACATGCATATGAGTGAGTGAACCTAAACTCTAAAGGTGTAAAGAGAGTCGGAGGAAGGAGAGGAGTCAAAGGGGGTAGTGGCAGACGAAGAGAGAGAGGAGGTGATGCTAGCTATGATTGGCCGACGTCAGAGACAGATGCTCTAGAGATGGGGACGATGACGAGAAAGGGGTCGGAGAGCTCCTCGTAGGTATGGCGAGGCATGGAATGAAGAGAGGAAGTGTTTCCCACTGCCGATTATACGTGGCAATGGGCGAGGAAGACGGAGGAAGAGGGTCGCCAGAGATGAGCTTGGAGCCGGCCAAAGGTAGAGGAAGAAGGGATTTTTTAGGCCAAAAACTCGCTAAGGAGCGAGGCCTTGTGAAGGGGAACCTTTTAAAGGCCTTAGGGCAAGATCTAAATTAGGGAAGAAGCTTAGAGAGCTCAAAGTTTTGGGGAAGAAGATCCCTGAATTCATGGAGTTCGCACGAGCTCTACGATGCAATTTAAGGTCCCAAATTTGGTTCAGGTGATAAAGGGTTCTCCCAAGATCAATCTCTCTAATTTTAGAGGGATTTGGTCAAGAAATCAGGGAGAAATCCCAGATTGAAGGTCGACTGCTTTGGTTTCACACTGTTAATGGAGGTAGGGATCATTTTGAAGAGAATGACGAGAATTTAGGGGGCTAAATGAAAATCATTCGAAACTTGAGGGGCTAAATGTAAGAAGTAGAGTTTTGAAGGGCTAAATTACAAACTTGGTCAAGATGGACTCTGATTGGGCCCAAATTTTGGTACCAACCTAATTTGAACCCAAGGAATCTAATGGTGAAGTCATATTTTAGTTTTGATCAAGTTTGACTGGGTAATTTGCATAGAATCCCAAATTAGGGTAAAATCCTTCCTACAACTTTATTCAAGGTCAAAATGGGTTTAGATGGTCAAAACAAAGGTACCAAACCTTAGAATATTTTTCTATGAATTTAAGGAGATTTAGATAAATTTTATCCTGACTGAAACCTGTTTAATTTAAGCAGGTCTAAAATTAGGGTTTTATGTGCTATAGAGGTTCTCAACATGTGTGAAATCCCGTTTCTGTCTGTATGGACCCACTCTTAGGACTTTAATGCTTATTAGACCTTCAATTAACCCTTAGCAAATCCCATGGTTACAGTGCTTTCATGATGTGATGTTAAAACTATAGAATTAACCATCTTTTAATGTTTTCTTCTCAAAATGGATCTGAATGGAATTATGGCTCTCAGGCGATCATGCAGGAGCATTCTTCACTTGATTTCCACTAATTTAAAGCTAGTTATGGCTCATGATGACGTTACCAGCACCTCTAAAGTTGTTACGTTTGTGGCAACCTAAATAGTCGTTGTGACGATTGACATTGACTTGTCTTCACGAAGCAGGGTCCGTAGTTTCTTGATATCTTCAGGAGTTAGGGAGTCTACACGCGAGGTTCTAATAGCCCCACGTGGAGGTCTCTCGAACTTATCCCAGCACTTATCTTGTGGATGATTGGTACATCCACAGTGTTGGCACTTCAGGTAGACGCGACCAGGGCCTTGGCCACATCCTCTTCCATGCCCCACACTTACTTCTAGAATAGCAAGTGTGGAGTTCTCACCCTTTAGTGTAACTTCTTCAGGTACCTCCATCTTCAAGAGACGGCAGAAGATGGTCTCAAGGTCCATCTTCCTATCAGAGGAGAGGATCTGATCACGAGTGGCTCGATAATAGGGATGCAACCCTGATAAAAACTTGGCAGATTACCAAACTGCTCGTGTCTCCCCCTTCTTGTCGCAACATAGTGGCTTAACTATCTCCAACGCCTCGAACAAGGCCTCCATCTTCTTGTAGTACTTGATCAAGGAAAGATCTCCCTGACTTGCTGTCCAAATACATGTATAAATCAGTAATATGTGTGTTACTTGACGTTTGGGTGTACCTTTTTTCAAGAGCCATCCAAATATTGTATGCTCTCCTCTTGTAAAGCACGTTTGAGGTGATGGATGGGTCCATTGAGTTCATGAGCCAGTTCATGACAGTGTTGTTCTCCTTGTCGAATGTCTTCTTCTTGTCATCCTTCTACTTCGGTGGCTCTTCAAGGAGAACACTAAGTTTCTCCTATCCTCCAACAAATATCTTGAAGGCGCAAACCCACAAGACATAGTTTGAGGCACCATGTGCTTAATGGTTGTCCTGAAGACCACCTTGCTTTCTTCCAAACCCAACATGGCATCACCCACCGTCATGAAAGCTTCTGCCATCTTCTATAGTCTCCCTTCTCTACGTAAGGCACCAAGTTTGTCGAGGAAGACTTTCTTTGGAGACGTGAGCCACCAACGTGCGATCAAATAACCCACACGCACAAGAGAGCATAGATCGTAGGTGCTAATACCATGTTACGAATCACATGCGTGGAACGTAGAGTCTCCCTTAAGCGTGAAAAACACTCCACGTAGGACTGTTCACGTGGAGAGTAGGGAGAGGAGTAGCCAACGGCTACTCCTGGTGGCCAGTTGAAGGTGGTCGGACTTAGTGGTGACAACCGGCTATTTGGAGAGAAAAGGAGAGGGGTAAGGAGTCTTGAATGATTGGATATATTATTAATGGACTTAAGAATCAAATACCATGGGAAGGCTCTCTATATATAGAGAGAACATATCCAGCAAAATAAGAAATAAATCTTATCTCTAAAATAAGAAAGATCAAATCCCAAACTAATTCCTGAAACAACTTTTCCTAAAAACAAAACATAACAAAATAGCAAACTTGACATTTAAAGTAAAACAAAACTTGGACTTTTGGTCCTCCAAACTACCGGCCCTAAGAACCCCTTTGATGCTGTCACGTGTTTTGTGTGGCTACCACATGGCAATCCCACATGTCCACCTTATTCCCAATAGATACAATTCAAGGAAACTCAGCTTCACATCCATTAGCTCCGCTTGCTGTCAGCCTTGGATCATCGACCCTAGTGGTCCAACTTTTCCAGACTTTACGAGACACGCTAGTGCAAGTGGGAGAGAATTTAAGCACTCATGAAGCTCAGAAATTACCGGTGATCCTTCAAGCTAATAAGGATGCCTTTGCTTGGTCTACCGATGATCTGCTAGGTGTGAGTCTGACAATCATTGAGCACCACCTGAATATTCAATCAAAAGTACGACCAATCAAGTAGGAACACTATCACAAATCAACAAAACAACGATAGGCGGCAACAGATGAAGTTGATAAGCTCCATAAGGCGAGGTTCATCAAGAAATCTTTGTACCCTAAATGGCTTTCAAACATCATAATGGTATGAAAGTCCAATGGCAAGTAGCAGATGTGTGATTGCGCAGCAATCATAGGTCTTAATTGACCTAAATTAGGCTAGGACTTAGCATAAGTTAGGGTAATTCATGCATGCATAAGTGATAAGTCGATTTTCTCTTTTGAATAATGTATTAAGATGATTTGTCGTTGTAGGAACAAGGTGGTGGAAAATCGCTTCGCAAAATAATTAAAATAAAAATTAAACCACTCACAGAAGAGCGCATCGTGTCCACAGGGAGGCAATGATGCAATAAAATCACGAATATTTTTTCTCATATTCGTTCAATCAAGTGCGAAATCCATAGTCAAATCTAACATGAAATGCAACGAAAAGAAGATACACAATAACTTGAAAATGTAAGGGCATATGTGCAATTATTCCTCACTGAAATATTCAATAAATATGTGATGAATCTATGTAATTTCCAATTGACATGCATTAAAGAAAATTTTTGCACATCTTATTCCAAAACCAATGTCAAAAGATGTAAATAACAAAAGCCACACAATTGTAAGAAAGCATGAGTATGAAGTCGCAATTTCACCATAATAAAATAATCATAAATTAAAATTCATTTTTTGTGGCAATGGCATGAAATGTAATTATTAATTGAGGTTGAAACAGAGGATTCTACCTCTCTTCTCCTCGCGCATGGGAGAGAGGATTGTTCGAAGAACTCTTCTGGACGTAGATTGGCTAGAGCGAGGGCTCTGCAATGGTGGTGGCGGCAAGTTGCGAGATAGCCGGAGCCAGCCTGCTGAAGGAAAGAAGTGGCGGCGGTGGAGGAGGCTGCTACTGGCAGCGCATGCTGTAGGTGCAAGGAGGGTAGTGTGCAGGCGTTGGGGGCACTGCAGGCACACAGAGGCGTGGATGCATGGGCACGTGGGTGCTCTGCAGGGCGCATAGGTGCACGTGGGCGTGCTGGTGGCACCAGCTGGAGGTTGGCAGGGAGGTGCTAGAGTGTTCTGAAGTGGGGGTGCTGAGGCACGGTGAAGGCGAAGGGGTGAGAGCACGCGGGCATGCTGGCTGGGGTGAGGGTGCGCACGCGTGTAGGCTAGCACGGCCAAGAGGCATGCGGTAGGGTCTGATGGAGCGGGGGGGGAGGGGGTTGCTGTCACGTGCGCTGGCTGAGGTGAGGGCGCTAGGGTGAGAGCGCGCGGTGCACAGGTGGCTATTGAGGGAGCTGGTGCTGCTAGTGATGAAGTGAGGGTGTGCGGTGGTGCAGGTGCTGGTGCGTGGGTGGATTGGAGATGAAGGCGCGTGCGCTGAAGGTGGGTGCGCTGGAGGTGGAATGTGCAGAGGCTGGCGTGAGTTGTTGGCAGGAGGAGTTGCAGCTCTTTGTGCTGCAGTGGGTCTTGCGAGGTTTTTGGGTTATTTTTGGTGGAGTAGAGGAAAAACAGAGAATGGGGAAGAAGATGGAGGTGGATGCTGGTGATGGTTGATGACGGTGGTAACAAGTCATGCATCAGTAGATGCACTCACAGTAGGCGAGCTTCAAGGAGCTCGTGCACGGTGGTGGTCAAGTCCATCCTCTTGGCGCAGCGGTCTGTCACCCCGCCGGCCCACAATATGACGGAGCTTGGCCGTGGAGGCCCACGGTGGTGGAATGGGTGGTGGCCTCCCTTGAATGGTCATCTCCTCCTCCCTTTGTAGTTGAATTTGAAATCCAAAGAGGCAGGCTCAGATGCTCTTCATGGCCAATGAATGCTTGGAGCTGTGTGTGAACAATTGCGCAAAGAGAAGAAGCAGCCGTTACCTGTGGAGGAAGAAAATAATAAAATATTATGATTATTTATGCATAAACCCTTAACTTCTATGTTAAATTAAAATAATGCAAGTAATTCACCTAATTGATTAACTAATCAAATGCATGCAATTCTAAGTTAATTCTAAATGCATGCAATGAATGAATTATGCAATTAAGCTAAAATATGAATTAATTTATTTACATACTAATGTATGCTATCTAAATGTTAAAATTAACTTAATGTCTAGACATTTAAATACTTAAATAGCACACAAATATGGGCTAATCAAATACCCCCATGCCTAGTTTTTACTAGTCCCTAGCAAATCCAAGCAAAACCTAGCACTCCAAGTAGAGTAGCCAACCCAATCGGTCTTCCTTTAGAAACATATTAAGTTCAGACTTTAGACCTAAGGTTCCCAAGTAGTTGCTAAGTTACAGACTAGGTTGGCTAAAGACGAGTTGCAGGCACAAGTTTCTCTGATTTCTGACTCTACCCTAAGGTTTATTGATCCCTGAGATTAAAGCATCCGTGCATGTGCATTGGTCTGAGTTATTTGAAGTTGGTATGATTGCCAACCTAGAAAGGAAAAAAAGGATTTTTTTTAAATAATATATATATGTATATATATTTTTTTTGATTCCTCTAAGTCTAACCTCGAATCAGCTATCAACATGGTCTGTGTCGGATTCATTGTCCCCATCACCGTACCTCAAAGGGTGCCTGGCTTTCGATGCTTCGAGATAACACCACCCATAGCGACCCCAAGAACTCTTGGCAATCGACACTTTGAGATAATATCGCCCATGGATTTCTTAAGCGAATTCAGGCCTGTGGCAATCGGCACTTCGAGATAGGGTCACCCATGGTACTTGAACCGCACAATGCGCTTACATGCCCTCAGTAGGATGGACATCCTAAGGGACAAGCACCGAGGAGGTAATATGTTATCATCGCATCCTCAAGGTGAGTATATACTCCACCTCTCCTGCAGCAGGAACTCCTCCAATCAAATTGTGTTTTCAAGCCTCTCCTAAGTCAAATCTAAGAGAACCAAATTTCTTTTAATGTGATCACTTACACAAGACCAAGTGTGTGAAATTTGGATGTTTGGGTTACAAGGACCCGTAAACCAAAAGGTAGAACAAGACTCTAGGTACTACCCCACCTTTTAACTCAATCCCTAGCTTTCCTTCCTCAACCTCTTAAGGAATGGTCCGCAACATAGCTCCTACTTAAGTTTTTAAGTCCACAAAGGACCCTAAAGATCTAAAGCTAGTAGCTCACTTAGCTTCTAAAGTTTGACCCTAGAATCAACTTAGTCTAACCTAAAGTTCTGATCTTATGCCTAGGAATGCAGGGCCAGCCAATTAAACTCAATAATACAAAATGTTTTTTTTTTCTTCAATGCAAATGTATGCAATGCAGAATGCTTTAACTAAATGCATGAATGCACTATGCTATGTATATCTCCAAGTACACCCCCCCATGCCTAAAATCTGCAATGTCCCTATTGCATAGAAGGATATTACCTGGGTCAAAGATGGGCTGCCGTTCTTTTGTTAGCAGCCAAGTAGCCAAAGAACCTGCAAATCGGGTTCAAGGATCACAGAAATAGGCCCTAAAAATGAGCAAAGTAATGCTGGCCTACAAAACAGGTAACCTAGGATGTTGGCGAGCTGATGATGAATCTTGATAGCAAATGCTCGCCCAACCAGGATGGGAATAAAATCTTCCCAGGTCACCAGAGGAGGTTCTAAAGGATAAACTGGCATAACAACCTCCAAAGAGGTAGGGTGAGGATGACAAGGATCCTCCAAAAGGAATGGGGAAGGAATGGTGTAGATATAAGCCCCTAGGGCAATGGACTGACTAAGGAAATCATCAATCCATACTCGACACTCCATTACAGGAAATATTGGTTTGTTAAGCCCCCTGGTCAGAACAAAAGTGAGCATATCTCTAAGCCAAGGATCGTCTAGGGTGTCCAAGTTTCGAGGTTGTGGGATGGCCATAAGATCTAGGTTGGGTTTAATCAGCTAGGTGTCCATCCTTAACAATCTTTCCAAATCCTCAATTGCATCCCTAGCATTCCTTGCACTATCACAAGTATCTTCCTACACTTCATCAAGAGTGAAAATTTCACCTTCAGACATAAGCGAATAAGAGGGTGACTTCGAAACAAATGAAGGCAGGTTGGAAGCAACAGATCTAGGGATTATCTTATCAATGTCATCTCCGGGTTCTTGTTCTTTACTCAAATCTTCCCTGGAGTCTATATGTGAATCCATATAAATCTTAGAAGTTGCTTCCAAATTTTCCATCATTTCATCATGAGGAGAAATATCATCGATGGGTGTGCTAAGGAAACCTAATTTGGTCAAATTTGTGACATCCTCAGGGGCTAACTCTTCAAATAAGACATAATGCCCTTAGTGTCACTCCAAATCTTGAATGTAGGTTCCTCATATAATTTATCCTTCTCCTCATCATATGATCCATCATATACCCAAGGTCTAGAATCATCTAAAATCTTAGCAAATCCCCTAGGGTACTCTATCTGAGGTAAATGGTTTAAATTGGTAACATCGGACTCCTCAGACAGGTCAATTTCTTCAAGGTTAGGTTCCCTAAGGGTGGGTTTGA
Source organism: Thalassia testudinum (assembly GCA_037157565.1). NCBI lineage: Eukaryota > Viridiplantae > Streptophyta > Magnoliopsida > Alismatales > Hydrocharitaceae > Thalassia > Thalassia testudinum. The sequence continues at coordinate 7,461,776 of JAZHRO010000058.1, read as the reverse complement.
GTTCCATCTCGTGATCAGAAGGGAGTGTAGGATTAACAACTTGACTTTGACCCACTTCATCAAATGTCACGAAAATACTATCATCTGGGTTGAGGTCTTCCAATGGTACCATCATTCCCTTCTTTTGACTCCAATATAATTCAGGTGGATACTCAACCTTATCATTATCTTCCTCAGGTTGCCACCTTTCTTCATCCAATGCATAGCTACTTTCATATGTATCTTCCTCCCACTTAAGACGTGGATCTCTCAAGGAAGCGTCATCTAACGGGGAGGTTTCAAAATCGATCCTCGAAAAGTAGCTATTCTCCCTTACATAATCCCCAAAATTTCCTTCCAACTTAAAGTGAAGCTCTCCCACGGGAGCTGCATCTATTGTAGAGGGGTGTACGTCATCCTCAATGGGGTAGATTGGGTGGCTAATTTCATCTCTTTCTTGTTGGCCTGCTCTCGAAGATTCTCCTAACAATTCAATCATTTCGTCTTGCATTTTCTGTATTTCCATCTTCAAGGAGGAGAGGTCATTTCTATCAGGAGAGAAGTCAAGCTTAGGCTTATAGTACCCAGGAGTGTCTATCCAACCATTATAATTATTCAGGGAGGGTGGGTTGGGTATTTCTATGGTGTGTGGGATATTGGGCAAAGCAAATCTCCTCCTAGGTTATGCTCACTGATTTGGGACTTAACTTGGCCAATACTCCTATAATAGGAGTAAAACGGATCCCAATGATTGTCATTATGTCCATCAAAGGATAGACCATCTTGGTGTATGGGATCGAAGAGTGCAGAGTGGGGGTAAGGGTGTGGGCAAGATGTGAAAGGATGAAAATCAATGTAGTCCAATCTAACTCACACCTCAATCAAAATTCCCCAAGTAAAACACAATTCAAAAAGGACTTTTTATTCTTTTATTTGTTAGGCTTTTGAGATTTTAAGTCCACTTGTAGGTGACAAATCAAGTTATCAAAACAGTTACGCGCCTACCTGTCGACCTATGATACTCCTAGAAGACCTAGTTAGAGCTTAGGTGCTCTTCCCTAAAGCTCAAATGGTAGAGCAACTCTAAAGACAGAAGATTAAGGGATGCAGGTAGGCCTAAGCCTTCCTTTGAAGCTGTGCTTTCGCGGTGCATCTTAACTACCTCCAAAAATCCATGACAGGGTATCCCCCTCTTTGGAGTTACAAAACCTTTGATCTCAAGTTCTAAACACTTCAGAATCCAACGATAGGAGGGCTCTTTTCCTAGTATTTCCAAACCTAAGAAGTGTCTAAAAGCGTGCCATGGTGCAAGAAATATAAGTGTGCATACACCGCAAAAGATTTTGAATTTTGAATCGCATGCCAAGTTTGAAAATCAAATCCTTGGTTTTTAAATATCCCTCCTTTAATTAGTCCTTTTTCCAGAAAATATGTGACCACTTGTTAGATCTATTCAATACAAATTAGGTGGTCTTGAAATTAATCTAAATGCATTTGCATGACAGGTAGAAATGCAAAGTTAGAATTGCATACCTGATTCCAGCATTCTTCATGCAATATGCAAGACAGGAAATTAGATCTAGATGCTGCTCATTCAATCCTAAATGATACGACCTAGGAGCAGGCAGCTTCTAGTAGGTAGCTTCTGTTTTTATTTTTGTTTTTTTTTTAGCAACTTATACACAAGCAAATTAAAGGTAAACAATCCACAAAATAAATTAAAAACCTAAATCTAAAGAAAAGGGAACGGGCTCCCAAAAATTACCCAACACGGGCCTAAAACAAAATCGGGGAACAAACCCCTCAACTGTACCCCAGAACAAGGGTTTCAAACCAATTGTGCAATGAAAAATTAAGTCTAAAGTCTTAATCCTACTCTAATCAAATCAGCGACTAAATGTGTAGAGATGATCGTTGCGTCCTTGTCCTTCCCCTCCTAGCGATCTAGTTCCTTGCAAGGTAGCTCGAACAATTTCTCCTCTGGCAACGTCAAGGGTCGCCTCTCACGATGGCTAGTGTGATTGCGAGTCATAGAATGTGTGTCGCAGATTGTTGCACTCTCATCAGAAAAATAAAAATCCAGAGTTAAATATGATTCAAAATTTAAATCAATGTAAACGAATGAATGAATGAATGAATGCGATTTAATTAAGCCTGTTGCCTCCCCGGCAACGGTGCCATTTGATAAGTCGATTTTTGTTTTTGGATAATGTATTAAGATGATTTGTCGTTGTAGTATCAAGGTGGTGGAAAATTGCTTAACAAAATAATTAAAATAAAAATTAAACCACTCACAGAAGAGCGTGTCGTGTCCACAGGGAGGCAATGATGCAATAAAATCACGAATATTTTTTTCTCATATTCGTTCAATCAAGTGCGAAATCCATAGTCAAATCTGACATGAAATGCGACAAAAAGAAGACACACAATAACTCGAAAATGTAAGGGTATATGTGCAATTTTTCCTCACTGAAATATTCAATAAATATGTGATGAATCTATGTAAATTCCAATTGACATGCATTAAAGAAAATTTGTGCACATCTTATTCCAAAACCAATGTCAAAAGATGTGAATAACAAAAGCCACGTAATTATAAGAAAGCATGAGTATGAAGTCGCACTTTCACCATAATAAAATAATCATAAATCAAAATTCATTTTTTGTGGCAATGGCATGAAATGTAATTATTAATTGAGGTTGAAACAGAGGTGATAGTGCACGGGCATGCTGGCTGGGGTGAGGGCATGCACACTTGCAGGCTGGCGCGGGCGGGAGGTGTGCGGTGGGGTCTGATGGAGCGGGGGGGGGCTGCTGGCGTGTGCGTTGGCTGAGGTGAGACGCTGGGGTGAGAGTGCACGGTACGCAGGTGGCTGGTGAGGGTGCTGGTGCTGCTGGTGATGAAGTGAGGGCGCACGGTGGTGCAGGTGCTGGTGCATGGGTGGATTGGAGATGAAGGCATGCAGGGGTAGGCACGTGCGCTGAAGGTGGGTGCACTGGAGGTGGAATGTGCAGAGGCTGGCGTGAGTTGCTGGCAGGAGGAGTTGTAGCTCTTTGTGTTGCAGTGGGTGTGGCGAGGTTTTTGGGTTCTTTTTGGTGGAGTGGAGGAAAAACAGAGAATGGGGAAGGAGATAGAGGTGGATGCTGGTGATGGTTGATGACGGTGGTAACAAGTCGTGCATCAATAGATGCACTCACAGTAGGCGAGCTTCAAGGAGCTCGTGCACAGTGGTGGCCAAGTCCATCCTCTTGGCACGGCAATCTGTCACCCTGCCGGCCCACAGTATGACGGAGCTTGGCCGTGGAGGCCCACAGTGGTGGAATGGGTGGTGGCCTCCCTTGCATGGTCGTCTCCTCCTCCCTTTGTAGTTGAATTTGATATCCAAAGAGGTGGGCACAGATGCTCTTCATGGCCAATGAATGCTTGGAGCTGTGCGTGAACGGTTGCACAAAGAGAAGAAGCAGTCGTTACCTGTGGAGGAAGAAAATAAGAAAATAATAGAATATTATGGCTATTTATGCATAAACCCTTAACTTCTATGTTAAATTAACACAATGCAAGTAATTCACCTAATTGATTAACTAATCAAATGCATGCAATTCTAAGTTAATTCTAAATGCATGTAATGGATGAATTATGCAATTAAGCTAAAATATGAATTAATTTATTTACATCCTAATGTATGTTATCTAAATGTTAAAATTAACTTAATGTCTAAACATTTAAATACTTAAATAGCCCACAAATATGGCCTAACCAATAAGTATTACTAGCACCTTTACTGTTTTCTTTTAGCTATGCATAAAATAATGCTATAATGTAATGATTAGGTACATTATGTCAATTGCGGGTAATAAGCTTATCAGAAGCTAGATCTGAAGTTGGATCTAAAGCTGGATCTGAAGAATAAAGAATAACTGGTGTTGCAGCAAAGCTAGAGCAGAACACCTAGATTAGATGTAATAGATAATAATGTAAGGGAGTTAAGGTATGCTATTCTATTAAGTAGGAATAAAGCAATAAATTGTGAAGAACTTAGGTCCATCCTAGCTCTAGGACAGCCTAGAAGCCTCCCTAAGCCTTAGCCACCCTTAGATTAGGTCACCACACCCTAGGAAACCTTAAAACCCTAATTCCAGCCTCTATCTGGACGTCCAGATGAGTTATAGGACGTTCAGAACCCTTAGCCAACTCCCGCACACCTTAAACCCACTTCTGCAGTGTTATTGAACGTACAGACACTTGGTTAGACGTCCAATTTCTGCAGAATACTCAAGACAGAACCTAGAATCCCTCCTGACTCTGATTGGATGTCTAGACAATAAGTCTAGACTTTTGATTTTTCACTATAAGTCGTTTGACACTTTTATTGGATGTCCAGAACTGCCGTCCAGACCCTGTTTTGAGATCAAGCCTTGATCTTGGATCTCTAGCTCCCTAAACCCAATTCTAACCCCCTAAGAACCTAAATTAAGGTGCCCTAACCCTAGTACATCACCTCTAGACCTCCCTAAAGGCCTAATTAGGTCCTCACTAAACCTAATTGACTTGGATCTTAGTCAATTCCATTAGCCTATTCAATTGGACTCATTGAGTCCAATTGAGCTCTGATCTCAGCACACACTGTCCAATTGAACTTAGTGAGAGTCCAATTGACCTAGACCTAACTTAATTGAGTCTTTTTACTCTCAATTAGGTTTCCACACACCCAATTAAACTTGTATTAAGTTTAATTGCACTTTACCTTAGTGAATTAGTGTTTACAACCCTAATTTGAGACCTACCTTGACCTAAACCCACTAGAACCTAACCTAATCAACCTAGTCACCTAAGTTTCGACCCACACACACCCACACACACCATCCACACGAAAATACCTAGCCTAGAGTTCTCTAGAACTTTCTACCATGTGTTATTGCCTTGGTTGCAAAAATTAGCAACCAAGTGACATTCAATTTTTAGATCAACATTTGGTGGATCTAAAAATCACCATCCATCCTCTCTCTCACTCTCCCACAAGCTCCCACCATAGGCCTCTCTAGAGAATTCCATAATTCTCTAGAGAGCTTCCATTAGGTCTATAAAAAGACCTAAGAGGTGGCACTTTGGACCCATTCACTCTTGGCTCCATTTTAGCTTAGCTTCATTCCACCTACACTCCACCTTCAGGAGTAGCTTCACCATGGCCATCACCATCTCCACGCCAAGATGTTGGATCACCTCCTCAACCTCTCCCCAAGGGTCGACCTAAGCACCATTAGCCACCCCTCTTTCTCCTCTCAACCAAGTCAAAGGCCATCGAAGCCCACCTTTGAATGCCCTTAGTTCTGATAGATTAGATTACAGTTCTTCATAGTTTTACTGCTTTATTTACTGCTTAATAGTGTAGCTCTATATTCTCCCCCAATGATGCATGCATAATCCCCCCTTAGATTCATGTATGCAATCATTTTCTGCTAGTTAGATTTATGATTTCAAGCATTCCTCTACAAGCTTTTCATGAGCTTTATGTTGCAAACACCATCATGAATCAATGAAAATCTTTTTCTATATATGTATATCTATTTGTGAATATCACCATGAGCCTTGTTGCAATATTTTTGTGCGATTGAAGTTGCATGTTTCAATTTCTATTACTCTGGCAACTAAGCATGTCGTGCATAAATACGAACTTAGCATAAATCGATATGCGATTTTGAATAAGTAGAGTAAGAGAGATCGATTTCAAATCTACATTTCCATAAACACCTCCCTGAGACGAACGACAGGAACTCCAAGTCTCGTTATCTTAGAAATTATTTTTGTTGATCGTATTTCGCAACTGTACTACGACTCATTTTTGATCAAATACGCGATCTACAATTCCCAACAAATGGTGCCGTTACCGAGGAGGCAACGTCATTTTTTATTTCGATCCATAGAATTATCACTGATAAATCTTCCTCTGCTTGTCTTTTGATGTGCAGGAAAATAGGGAAAAACGGGATCTGTGCACACAACGAGCGCGGAAAAAAAATACCAGGTGCACATCATATCTTTCTTAGTCTAGGTTTGATTTGAACCTTAGGTTAGATTTCCTTCTAGAAATTTCATTTGAAACAAAAAATCCTAATTATTTTGTTGAAAAAAAATAATAAAAAAAAATTAGGTAGTTATAATAGGTTACCCTTTTTGAATCTTAGGATTAGTTAGTTAGTTTTGAAAAAAAAAGTAAGAAAAAAAAAGAAAATTTGAAAATCTTTTGAAAAAAAGATCTTAGAAAAAAAAATCATTTTGGTGGAAAGCTTGAATTTTAAATTCAAACACCTTTTCAAAAGCTTCCCCATCACCTTCTGATTTTCGACCAGGCTTCAAATTCTGATTTAAAAATTCAATTTCCAAAAAATTATTGAGCAAAAAATTTTGAGATTCGAGCTAGACCTTCATTTTTAAACCACCTTTCAAACATCATCATTCATTTGAAAAAATTCCAAGTACAAAATTTTTAAAAATTCGTGAAGTGTAAGGGGATTAGACTGACCCAGATTTGAAAATTTTCAAAATTCAAAACGTAATTTCGAGCAATTCGCGAATCTATTTTGATTAAAAATGGTGGGGTTTGAAATATGATCTCATTGGCTTTAATTTCCATATTTTTTATAAATTTTTGAAGATCATTTGATACTATTTCAATTTGAAAAATCGACCAGGGTCACAATTCCAATTCTAACCCCTAACATTAAAAAATTCCTAGAAATTCGGTTGAAATAGTAAAAATAAAAAAAAAATTCTATGAAAATATAATTGAAAAAGGAATCTACTTACAAAATTTTAGTTTATTTGGATTCAAATTTTATCCAGAGAATTATTTGTGTGTTCATTGGCCTGCTGAATTTGCAAAGAAAAAAAAAACCTAGAATTGCATGAACCCTAGGTTATAACTTTAGGGTTACATTCTAGAGATCACACTTGGGCTAGCCTAGACTTAGTCAAGTCTAGTGTTTAGCCAGTGAGCTTGGTCACCTTGTGGGTCACTCTCTACAAAACCCAACTGAAGAAAAGTAGGCTCAAATTAATTTTAAAACACATAAGCAAACCTGGACTCATTGTCATACTACTGGGTGGCTTCAACATCTCTTGTCGAACCTGGTAACTAAGTCTGCTGGGCAGTGTCAAACGACCGTGGCGAAGGGGTAATGGAACCGGAGGCGTGAACTGAAGGAAGAGCCTTCCCCTTAGTCCCCTTGTAACCAGACTGGCTGGGTTAGCTTGAGAGGCAAGAATCACTTTCTGTCGATTGTATGACAAATTTTTCTTCAGGAATTTGAACTTAAAACAAAAAATCTGGATATCCGACCATAAGAACCATCTGATTGACAGGACCTTAGCATTGTCTGGCTTGGCTACACCAACCAAGGGGTTAGGCGGTGTATGCAAGTAAGGAGGTCACTCAGACCTCGACTGGTTGGACCTTGGGAGCCGCTCCCAAGGAGGCGAGTCACCTCACCAGGACCATCTCCCCCCCCCCCCCACTTCTTCTACTCCCTTAGCTGAGATGGCTAATCCTAATCCTGGACCTGGACATAGACCGGGTTAGGATGCAGGTAATCTGGACCCGATGGCTCGTCTCGAGGCCCGAGTGGTTGAATCAGAGGAGCGGCAGCAGAGCATGGATTGTATCTTGACAACGCTTGACAGAATGCAGCATCCACCGCAAGGGGAACAACTTCGGGATTTCTATGATCCAGCTGCACCGATCGTCGCACCCTTAGTCAGGATTCCCGTAGACGGAGATGCGTTTGAGCTCAAGCCTAATGTGCTTTGTTTGATCAATAGTCATTTCTATGGAAACTCGAGCGAAGATCTATTCCAGCACTTAGAGGACCTGAGTTGAATTGTAGAGACTATTCGACCCAGGAATGTTGATCTTGGGATTGTTCTTATGAAGCTTTTCCCATTTTCTCTAAGGGACAAAGCTTTGTACTGGTTCAAGACCATCGGGAAGTTGATTGGAACCTGGCCGGAATTATGACATGAATTCCTGCAAAAGTTTTTCCTGATCGGTCGAACAAACACAATGAGGCCTGCGATCACAACTTTCTCCCAAGGAGCTGGGGAGAAGTTGCATGACGCCTGGGATCGATTTCACGACCTTCTCTGGAAATGCCCACCATGGTGTGCCCAGATGTTACCTAGCTCAGATCTTTTACCATGGGCTGGATGACACACATCGGTATCTGGCCGATGCATCTAGTGGCAGGAATTTCCTCGCGAAAGATGAGAACAGCACATTTGAGTTGTTCAAATCTTTGGCGGAGAACTCAATGAATGCCGCGTCCATGAACCAGTTCTAGCAGCCTGGTCACAGCAGGTTGGTGTCCATGAGGCTCACACCGAATTTATTCGAGCCAACATGGATATCATCGTCAAGCAGCTGGATAGAATAAACCTGATCGAAAAAAAGATTGACCAAATTAATTAGGGTTAATTTGACTTGAACTCTGCTGCTCCAAGACCCTCCCATGCACCCCGAGCCCCTCCTGCTCGAGTTAATCTACTCACTCGGGATACATCTTCTCCTTATTTACGAGATCCTGCATATCAGGATCCCATGAACAATCCTGATCTGGCACCATATGACTAGGGTTATGCACCACCCGCTGACTATAATACGTACCCCCTATACGTCTAGACGTCTTCACCCTACGAGGACGTTAGTGCTATTCAAGGATAAGAGTGTAATAACCCGTATTCAGAGACGTATAACCTTGGTTGGCATCAGCATTCGAACTTCTCCTGGTCAGGTAACTCACAAAGACCACATCAAGATCCACATTACCAGACCAGGAAATACGGGAATGTGCAAAACACATACCCTAGGCAGTAGCCATTCCCATCTCAGTAATAGCAACCCCATTCTATATAACAGCCACTGCACCAAGCTGCCAGTCACCCTCCAAAGCGGGCTGACCCTATGGAGGCACTAAACGAGGAGCTGCAAGAATCGATGAGGAAGTCTACATAGGATAGCTTGCAGATAATGAAGGCGATGGCTGACCAGATACAGACTATACAGAACACGCAAAACCAGCTGTTGTAGGAGCATAGGACTCAGGGAACCTTGCCCTCCCAACCTGTCCCAAACCCATGGTATGTGCAAAACTAAGGCGCCCCACCTAGGTTTCAGGCACCACAGGGACAGGCACATGCCATATTACAGGCGCCTCCTACACCACCTGGTTATGCTCAAGGCCAGCTGCCTTTAATGTAGAACCTCGCATACTCTGCCCCTTCCACTCCCCCACCACCTCATAGATAGCAAGCCGAAGCAAATGTTGTCTCATTGAGGAGTGGAAGGAAGACATTCGACCCACCACATAGGCAGGCGGGTCCTGATTTTTCTCACCCTTCGCTGCAGGCGGGTTCGACTCCATCTCAGAAGCCACCTACAGTAGATAAGGGTAAGAGGCCACTTGACCCTGAGATTCCCGTCCCTTTTCCCAAGGCTCTAATGCGAAATGCAGTATGGAAGAAGGACACACAGAATTTTGAGGACCTAAAGTCAATGTTCAAGGAAGTACATATTCAGGTCCCTCTCCTCAAGGTAATTGATCACATCTCCACTGTCACTAGGTTCTTCAAGGACTATTGTACCCCAAAGCGACAACCTAGAATTGGACGACAGGCGGTACTGTCAAAAGAGGCTAGCACCATGATTCTAGTTGACTTACCATCCAAAATGAAAGACCCCGGTACCCCACTCATATCCTGCTTCTTGCAGGATTCTCCATTTGATCGGGCCCTTTTAGATTTGGGTTCATCCATCAACCTGACTCCCACTGCTGTATTTGATCAACTTCGATTTGGGGAGTTAAATCCAACCTCGGTCATGATTCAGCTGGCTGATAGATCAGTAAAAACACTGAGGGGGGTGGTTGAGAACATGATCGTAAAAGTCCGCGGATTTTTCTTTCCCGCAGATTTTTACATTCTCGATATGGAAGTCCCTCCTAATCTCCGAGATGCACCAATCATTTTGGGTCTCCCATTTCTAGCGACAGCCCAAGCAAACATTGATTGTGCATTCGGGTGTATGGAGATAGCCCTAGCTAATGAGCAACTTTGACTTGACATATTCAGGGCATCCAGGAATTTTGACTGTGATCGCATAGAGGAGGATGGTGAAGACAAAGATTCGACATACTGTGGTAACATTGGGCTCCTTTATGACGACCCGATGTCTCATTTGTCTGCACTATCAGGGTTCTTGGAACTCAATCCACACGAGATTGAGACCACTGCACTGCACATATCTCCCCGAGGATCCGATTGTTTAGGGTGTGTTTCTGACCACAGCACCCCTGACTCTAGCTATCCTGATCCGCACACTACTGAATCACCACTGTTATTGTAGGAAGACGTGACCACAGCTAACGGGTTTCCCATTGACGCAGTCACAATCGACTATCTCACAGGTAGCAAATCAACGGGAATTCACGCACATCCAAATCATCAGATTCCCACCTCCGATTCTGCTCCTCCTATTCCCATTTGACTCCGACCCACCCGTAATTGAATTAAAGCCCTTACCTGATTCACTTAAATATGTGTTCTTGGGCGAAAGTTAGACATACCCGGTCATTATTAGTGCCCACTTAACCCAAGAACAAGAGCATCAACTGATTTTTACGCTAAAAGACCATAGGGCTGCTATAGGGTGGAGCATTGTTGATCTTCGTGGTATTCACTGCTCCTATTGCACCCATCACATTTACATGGATGAGGGGGTGAAACCTTCGAGACAACCTCAAAGACGGCTAAACCTGAATATGCTAGAGGTTGTTAAGAAGGAGATCATTAAATGGCTGGATGTAGGTATTGTATACCCAATCTCTGACAACCAATGGGTGAGTCCGATCCAGATAGTGCCCAAGAAAGTAGGACTCACCGTAGTGAAAAATGATCAAGGCAAATCCATCCCGACCCGCACTACGACATCATGGCAGGTCTGCATCGACTATAGGAAACTAAACATGGCTACCCAGAAGGATCACTTTCCTTTGCCTTTCATTGATCAGATCTTGGAACGGTTAGCCAGACGCAGTTTCTTTTGCTTTTTGGATGGATACTTCAGGTATAATCAAGTAGCGATTAGCCCGGAAGATCAAGACAAGACCACATTTACATGCCCCTTTGGAACATTCGCTTTCAAGTGGATGCCCTTTGGCCTCTACAACGCACCAGCAATATTTCAACATTATATGATGGACATCTTCTCTGACATGATTGGGGACTATGTGGAGGTGTTCATGGATGACTTCTCCATTTTCGGAGATGATTTCGCATCTTGTCTTGATAACCTCACCAAAATCCTGAAATGGTGTATTGAGGTAAACCTAGTACTATCCTGGGAGAAAAGCCATTTCATGGTGAGGGATGGCATAGTACTAGGGCACAGGATCTCTAAAAATGGACTCGAGGTCAATCGAGCTAAATTTGAGATTATTTCCCACTTATAGCCACCTAGCTTGGTCAAGCATATCAGATCATTCTTGGGTCACGTTGACTTCTATTGGAGATTTATATGTGATTTCTCGAAAATTGCATGACCTTTGACGAATCTCCTTGTTGCCGATGCTCCATTCGAATTTGACACCTCATGTCTCAACGCCTTCGAGACTTTACGAAGCGCTGTCTCTGATTCCCCAATTCTCCAACCCCTCGATTGGTCGCTTGATTTCGAGATGATGTGCGACGCCTCTGATTTCGCCGTCAGTGTTGTTTTAGGCCAATGTCGGGAGAGACAACCCTTTGTCATATACTATGCTAGCAAGATGCTGAATGAGGCTCAGCGTAATTATACTAGCACCGAAAAAGAACTGCTAGCAGTAGTATTCAGGTTGGAGAAATTCAGATCTTATCTATTAGGGTCCAAAGTTATTATCTTCACTAACCACTCCACCCTCTGGCATTTGTTGGCAAAGAAGGATGCCAAACCCTGTTTGATCAGATAGATCCTTCTATTGCAAGAATTTGATATTGAAATCCGCAACAAAGCTGGAAAGCAAAATGTTGTGGCGGATCACCTATCCAGACTGGACCCAGCCCGCATTCCTTATTCCCTGCCTATCCACGACCAATTTTCGGATGAATCCCTTTTGGCAGTTCAATCTATTGAGTTCCCCTGGTACGCGGATATCGCAAACTATCTTGCTACAGGCAAGATTCCCGCCAACCTATCCAAGGACTAGAAACTCAAATCTACTGCGGAGGCCAAATTCTACCTCTAGGATGACCCACTACTCTTCTGCATTGGAGCGAATCAAATTATTTGAAGATGCATCCCAAATTCTGAGATCCCCAGTGTGTTATCTTTTTGCCACAATGATGCTTGTGGTGGTCATTTCTCGGGATGGAAAATCGCTACAAAAATTTTGCAATCGGAATTTTTCTGGCCAACTATTTTTAGAGATACACACAAATACGCCCAGCACTGTAAACGATGCCAGTCGGTTGGTTCTATGACCAGGAGAGACATGATGCCATTCCAACGCATCATGGTTGTAGAAGTGTTCGACGTCTGGGGCATCGATTTTATGGGCCCTTTTCCGAACTCGCATGGCTTTGAGTACATATTACTAGCTGTTGACTATGTCTCGAAGTGGGTTGAGGCCATCCCGGGGAGACAGGCTGATCATAAGACCGTCATTTCTTTCGTACGGGAATACATATTTGCAAGATTCAGAATGCCCCACGCTCTGATTAGCGACGGGGGAAGCCACTTCATCCACGTCCACTTCAGGTCATTATTAAAGAAATACGGGGTACATCACCGTATAGCCACCCCGTATCACCCGCAGACCAATGGGCAAGCTGAAGTGTTTAACCGTCAGATCAAACTAATTCTCCAAAAGATGGTTAGATCAGACAGGAAGGACTGGTCTGATAAATTAGTTGATGCACTCTAGGCATATCGGATAACGTACAAGGCCCCACTCAGAATGTCACCATATCGTATGGTATATGGCAAAGCCTATCACCTTCCTGTAGAGTTGGAACACCGCGCCTTTTGGGCGATGCGAAAATGTAACCTTGACCTTGATGTGGGAGGTCAAGAATGGAAACTCTAGCTCAGCGAATTAGAAGAGATCCGGCGGGAGGCCTATAAGAATGCATTAATATACAAGGACAAAACCAAGGCCTTTCATGACTGCCACATCCGGAGGAAAGCATTCACGCTAACCAGCAAGTCTGGTTGTTTGATTCGCGACTGTAACTTTTTTCAGGGAAGCTCAAGTCCAAGTGGACTGGCCCATATGTTGTGATTCACCCATATCCTAATGGGGCAGTCCAAATTAGGAACCCAAAATCTGGGCATGTATCTACGTAAATGGCCAGCACCTCAAGCCATTCATGGCCTAGGAACCTCCTCCAGCTGACGAACTCATTCATCTTATCGAGGATATCTGAGTAAGTTCTCACCCAACTGGAGGCGTTAAACTCAGCACGTATAGATAGCATTCTACCATCATATATACATAACCATTTTTATACATAGCATATTTTTCTTTTAAGCATATTTCTCTTGCATATTACATACTGTCAAGTTGGTCGGTGCTGAACGTTAAAATTTCAGGAACAATTCCAGGTAATCTCCACCCACTTACTCCCTGCTGTATTCATTTTCTTTTATATTCATGCATGAGGACATGCAAGAACTTAGGCATGGGAGGGTAGATACGACAAAACTGAAAATATTTATGCCAACATTTAGGAAATCCTCAAAGCTGCATGTTAAACGTACTTTAGGACCGTGAATAAAAGAACAACCGACTCCACCTCCAATGCTCATATTGGAGCTAAAATCATCTACAACAACCACTTCCGACTCACTCGCTCACCTTTTGTTCTAAATCTAGGGTCAAGTTGAATGTAACCCGAAAGGGAAATTTCATGAAGTACGAATATAAGAGGGTACTTGTTTATAGCATATATACATAGTGCATCCATGAATAAGATTATCTTATTAAGAGAATGCATTAGGGATTTTATCCTCTAGTTGATTCCTGTAATCTAGAATCCAGTATAATTTTTCACACATACGTAGAATTTGCAATGGATTCACGGTGAAGGCTGATAAACGTCTTTAGTCTATCGAGAAGAAGCAGTGCTTCTTTTCTTGAACCCTTGGACAGTGTTTTGGGAGTCAGGCAGATTTTCTTCCAAAAATCCACCAAATAGTGTGAGATGAGAATAAAGAGTACTGGGGCTCTAAGATTAGTGTAATGAATCTGGAATCCTAGATAATTAGGTGATGATACTCAGAGATTAGGCATAGTTTTCACTCTCGATTCCTGCATATATATCTTTGTGCGAAATTTTGAGACCTACCAAATAAGGCAAATACGCTGAGAGCGAGTTTTCATAAAACTAGGGCTAAGGTGGATGGTTATGACCATTCTTTACAAAATCCTTGGCTGAAGGAGGGTATTGATGTCAAGGTAAGGAATACACTATCCTATTCGTCTCTCCCGGTGCTGTGAGTAGGCACTCCCACCAAATAAGCCACCCAATGTCTCTTGAGTACCACCAATCCCTAATAATGCCTCAATAAAGTTCATGAATGTGTGCTAGCTTGTGTTAAAAAAAAATTATACATAGAAAAAAAAGGGAAGAAAAAAAAAGAAAAATTGAAAAAGAAGAAAAAGAGTGTGTGAATATTTAGTATTTATTTCAGTTGCATTGAGGCAATACCACCAAATAAATTTGAGATCCACCAAATAAGGCCTTAACCTATCTTTCTATGTTTCTAATAGCCCCAATACTGGCTGAGGAATTCCGACTTAGTGTTAGGGTTATGGAACTCAATTAAAGTGTTAATGCCAAGTGAGACCACAAAATACAGGTCATATGTGAGAATCTGGTGAGTTTGTGAGCTCTAAGAGAAAAGAAAAAGAAAAAGAAAAAAAAACGAGAAAAAGAGAGAATGAATACAAAGGAACCAAAAGAGAGCATAGCTTTTCTCGTCTTTCTCAGAGTTGAGTTACTTAATAATTTGGGAATCTAGATTCTATAGTACTAATCTCTATGTAGCACCATTCGAGAGTGAGCCACCAAATATATAATCTTTTCCCTCTAAGATTCTCTACCTAAGCTTAAAGCTGGGTGGAATTCATAGAATATCTTGAATACCCCAAGGGAAGAAGTCCGCCTATCCCGTTAGAATTTTTACTAGGGGTCAAGTACAGGTTTTAGGGGTGAATCAGGTCTTTTACTTGAATCCATTACAAAAGCTACATAGCTACACTTTCACGATTGTCTGGATTTCTAGAGCATAGGATGAAAACAAAAAGGAGAAAAATCTCTAGGCAGACACTTGATAAAATAATCAATCCCTTAGGGACCCTTCTGTGAATAATTTAGTCTCGCATTTGCTAGGGACTAACAAGATTTAGGCATGGGGGTATGAATGTGCAGCAATCATAGGTCTTAATTGATCTAAACTAGGCTAGGACTTAGCATAAGTTAGGGTAATTTATGTATGCATAAGCATTACTAGCACCTTTACTGCTTTCTTTTAGCTATGCATAAAATAATGCTATAATGTACCGATTAGGTGCATTATATCAATTGTAGGTAATAAGCTTATCAGAAGCTAGATCTGAAGTTGGATCTAAATCTGGATCTGAAGAATAAAGAATAACTGGTGTTGCAGCAGAGCTGGAGCGGAAGACCTAGATTAGATGTAGTAGATAATAATGTAAGAGAGTTAAGGTATGTTATTCTATTAAGTAGGAATAAAGTAATAAATTATGAAGAACTTAGGTTCATCCTAGCTCTAGGATAGCCTAGAAGCCTCCCCAAGCCTTAGCCACCCTTAGATTAGGTCACCGCACCCTAGGAAACCTTAAAACCCTAATTTCCAGCCTCTATTTGGGCGTCCAGATGAGTTATAGGATGTCCAGAACCCTTAGCCAACTCCTGCACACCTTAAACCCACTTTTGCAGTGTTATTGGACGTCCAGACACTTGGTCAGACATCCAATTTCTGCAGAATACCCAAGACAAAACCTAGAATCCCTCTTGACTCTGATTGGACATCCAGAAAATAAGTCTGGACTTCTGATTTTTCACTATAAGTCGTCTGGTACTTTTATTGGACATCCAGAATTGCCCTCCAAACCCTATTTTGAGATTCAAGCCTTGATCTTGGATCTCTAGCTCCTTAAACCCAATTCTAACCACCTAGGAACCTAAATTAAGGTGCCCTAACCCTAATACATCACCTCTAGACCTCCCTAAGGATATAATTAGGTCCTCACTAAACCTAATTGACTTGGATCTTAGTCAATGCCATCAGCCTATTCAATTGGACTCATTGAGTCCAATTGAGCCCTGATCTCAGCACACACTGTCCAATTGGACTCAGTGAGAGTCCAATTGACCTAGACCTAACTTAATTGAGTTGTTTTACTCTCAATTAGGTTTCCACACACCCAATTAAACTTGTATTAAGTTTAATTGCACTTTACCTTAGTGAATTAGTGTTTCCAACCCTAATTTGAGACCTACCTTGACCTAAACCGACTAGAACCTAACCTAATCAACCTAGTCACCTAAGTTTCGACCCACACACACCCACACACACCATCCACACAAAAATACCTAGCCTAGAGTTCTCTAGAACTTTCTACCATGTGTTATTGCCTTGGTTGCTAAAATTAGCAACCAAGAGCCATTCAATTTTTAGATCCACATTTGGTGGATCTAAAAATCACCATCCATCCTCTCTGTCACTCTCCCATGAGCTCCCACCATAGGCCTCTCTAGAGAATTCCATAATTCTCTAGAGAGCTTCCCTTAGGTCTATAGAAAGACCTAAGGGGTGGCACTTTGGACCCATTCACTCTTGGCTCCATTTTAGCTTAGCTTCATTCCACCTCCACTCCACCTTCACGAGTAGCTTCACCATGGTCACCACCATCTCCACGCCAAGATGTTGGATCACCTCCTCAACCTCTCTCTAAGGGCCGGCCTAAGCACCATTAGTTGCCCCTCCTCCTCTTAACCAAGTCAAAGGCTATCGGAACCCACCTCTGAATGCCCTTAGTTCTGATAGATTAGATTATAGTTCTTCATAGTTTTGCTGCTTTGTTTACTGATTAATAGTGTAGCTCTATATTCTCCCCTAGTGATGCATGCATAATCCCCCCTTAGATTCATGTATGCAATCGTTTTCTGCTAGCTAGATTTATGTTTTCAAGCATTCCTCTACAAGCTTTTCACGAGCTTTATGTTACAAACACCATCATGAATCAATGAAAATCTTTTTCTATATATATTTGTCTATTTGTGAAAATCACCATGATCCTTGTTGCAATATTTTTGTGTGATTGAAGTTGCATGTTTCAATTTCTGATACTCTGGCAATTAAGCATGTCGTGCATAAATATGAACTTAGCATAAATCGACATGCAATTTTGAATAAGTAGAGCAATAGAGATAGATTTCAAATCTGCATTTCCATAAATGCCTCCCAGAGACGAACGACCGGGACTCCAAGTCTCGTTATCTTAGAAATTATTTTTGTTGATCGTATTTCGCAACTGTACTATGATGCATTTTTGATCAAATATGCGATCTACGATTCCCAACAATGTGCATGGATTTAGAAACCTTAGCGACACTTATACCAAAGATAATTTCCCTCTGTCCAAGATAGATGCTCTGATGGACTCCTACTTTGTGCAGTTCCATATGTCTTTCCTAGATGCCTATGGTGGTTATCACCACATAAGTAACAGATAGAGGGCTATTTCAGTATCGCGTAATGCCGTTTAGCTTAAAAAATGCTAAAGCCACTTATCAACACCTTGTAAACATGGTCTTTTCAAAGTTAATAAGAAAGGCATTTGAGGTGTACGTTGATGACATGCTCATAAAGGGCATCAATTTTCAGGTCATCTAGATAATTTGATGGAGGTCTTCAAAATTTCAAGGGAGACCTGGGTCAAATTAAATCTAGAGAAATGTGTATTTGGCAATTCCTTAGGAAAATTCTTAGGTTTTTTGGTCTCTAGTCACGGGATTGAAGTTAACCTCGACAAGGTCAAGGTGGTAATGGACTTGCAACCACTTGCCAACCTGAAGGCTATGCAATCCTTGGTTGGGCACATAGCCACCTTGGGTTGATTTTTGTCCAAATACTCCAATATATGCCTCCCTTTCACTGATTGCATCAAAAAGGGAAAATGATATAATTTGTCCCACCGAACTCCCCAATGCCAAGAAGCCTTGAAAAAAATCAAGGATGCTCTTCAACAACCTCCCATTTTATCGACTCCTCAATCGAGTTAACCACTATCAATATATCTCACCTCATCTACCTCAGGTGTCAATGTTGCACAGGTACACGAGGAAGCTAGTATTCAACGAGCACTTTATTTCATGAGAAAAACTTATCAAGATGCACAAGCTAAGTACGCTCCCATTGAGAGAATCAAACTAGCCCTTGTTACTATCTCTAGGAAATTGCACCCCTAGTTTTAGGCTCACACCATCATTGTCCTTTCAGGCCATCCATTAAGGACGATGCTACATGATCCATCTGAGTGTAGCAAACAAATGAAGTGGACCTTGGATCTAGCAGAGTTTGATATTAAATATCAATCTCGAATAGCCATTAAAGGGTAGGTCCTAGCGGATTTCCTAGCAGAGCTCACCTCAGTAGATGATTCAGCCGGAGGACCCTAGTGTCTTTTTGTAGATGGATCCTCCATGATGACTGGGTCAAGTGAAAGAATTGTCCTAACCTCCCCCCAAGGACACACACAGAAATACTCTATTAAGTTGGCTTTCCCAGCCACGAATGATGTAGTAGAGTATGAACTGCTACTTACAAGATTTCACCTTGCCAAGGCCATGGGAGATCAACCCCTAGAAGTATTTACTACTCCTAATTGGTTTTAAATCAAATAAGTGGAGATTCTTAGGCATGGCTCTGTATGCTGATAAGGCTGAATTGGAAGTAGTCGAGTTTCAAAGTATCATCATTAGTCGGATACCCAGAGCTGAGAATCCTTTCGCTGAAGCTCTATCCAGGCTAGCGTTTGCCATTCCTGCTAATAGGAGATGGATTTGTCTAGAGAAGTTGGTGGAGCCATCAATTTCCCTCATATCTAACTCCCAACTGTGCTCAAAGACTTCATGATGGCACCTATTTTTAAATATTTGGCTGATGGAAAACTTCCACTAGATATCCCTCAACCCAAGGCATTTTGCTTAAAAGTTGTTCATTTTGTTCTTTTAGATGACATCTTATATGAGCGAGGTTATTCTACTCCCTTATTGAAATGTCACTCTAAAGAAGAGGCCATCCAAGCCATGGAGGATGCACATGAAGGCATTTGTGGAAACCATGAGGGCCATAGAGCATTGATTGCTCAGCTTTTATAATATGACTATTTCTGACCCCAAATGAGGCAATAGGCTAAACACTTTGTTAAAACGTGACAAATGCCAACGGTTTGCTAATGTGTCTCATTTGCCGCTCAAAGAGATGACACCGGTCCTATCTCCCCTTCCTTTTGCATCTCCCATATTTAATTCATGCATCACTACCAATCAAAGAGTTCACAAGAAGTAGTAGAGAAAGAAGTAGAGAAAGAGAGAGAATACTGAAGAGGTAGCCATGAATCTTGAGATGAAAATAGAGGCTCGCAACAATGGTGAAGAAGAAGCTACCACAACCTTCGGGAAGTAAAGGGATGCTTGGAGAAGACCGGAGGGAAGTCAAAGAAGTAGTCAGAGTAGAAGTCAAAGTAGAACCCAGAGAAAGAGAAATTGAAGTAGAAGGTGGAGGCAAGGGAGATCCAAAGTAGTTAAGAGATTAACTTATAATCTAAGGGACCTAAGGAGGTTGCTATAAGATAGAAGAAGGTTGAGGAAAGTGGAGGACCTAGGAAGAAGAAGAAGAAGAAGAAGAAGAAGAAGAAGAAGAAGAAAAAGAAGAAGAAGAAGAAAGGTGGTAGGAAGAAGCTATGGAGGAGGAAAAGGCTAAAGAGGTAGAAGAAGACCTAAGGAGGAAGAAGGAGCATTAAGGAGAGTTCAATGCATTTAATGGAAGCCATTTGGTGTTTATATAGGCACAAGGGGAGGGGGTGGACGTCCATTGATGTCTTGGTGCCCAAGAAATAGGTCTAGGTTTTTGAAAATTAGGATTAAGATTAAGTTTATCTAAATAGGAAGGTGGGAACCCTTAATTATCTTCAATTTCGGCCTCTGTATGTTCCGAATTTGAAGTTTTACATAAAAGAAAAGTTGTATCCCTTGAAATCAGCATTTAAATGCAAGAGGAAATTATGGCTAAAATACTAAAGGTGTACCAAGTTGTCATGAATTTCAGGATTAGGATTGGAATTAGAATCTTAATTTCCTAAAATCATAGGATGTGATTGAAACCTACTTAAATTAATTGGTACATTTATCAATTAATTCAAAAGAATATTTTTGATAATTTAGTGTAGAAAATTATGTGGCACATGTAGATAAGGTAGAGCGTTCTCGAAAATAAGATTAGGACTAGGATTGAGCTAGTGTCACTATGAGTGTAAGTTGGAATTTAGGATTAGGCTAGGAGTGTGGTGTAGGCTTAGGATTAGGGTTAGGGGAGTGAGAGGAGTTGGTTAGGATTTAGGTTTGGATACCAGGATTAGGATTAGGGCTCGAGCTAAATAAGGTAGGTTTTGACTAGAGATAAGGTTAGGGTTTTTATGGCCAAAATTGATTCTTCTCCTCTCAATTTGAGCTCTGATGATCTGGATTCCCGCTTCTCTCATGATCCTATGTAACGACCCGGTTCCCGAGTCCCTACGAGACACGAGAACCGGACCGACTCAACTAATCCCAAGACCTAGTCGTCCAACGAGGAAGTAACTAAAAGAGTAGTAAAATAAACCACATTCAGCATGAATATAACTAACAGTAAGAAAGTACAGCAGTAAAGAAACTACCACAGTATATACCACCACAACAGTAGAACAACATTCATAATATAACTTGAACTGCAGGTAAAGAAAGTACAGCGGAAACAAGAACGACTCACTATAACGTAACAAAACGAGGTACAAGAGACAGTGGTAACTCTACTGGACCCTACTCAGCCCAGCGTCCTCTGCAGCCGCTGACCCTGGCTGCTCAACACCTGGTCCTGAAAAAAGGTAACGAGTGTAACACGTCAGCAAAACGCTGAGTAGAGTGGCAACTAAACTAAAGACAACGGTAGAGTGTACAGTAGCTGTTATGTTCAATTACTTTCTTTATTCACAACTTTCAATTGTCTCACTATTTCATTTATTCCTCAGATCTTTTTCTTGATCTCGAATGTTCCTCGTGGGAACGATCTTGATTGCAGTCTTTTCCAAAAAGTAGAAGTAGCACGTGGTGCTCTCCTGACCGGGAGAGTCCCCTGTGGTGATCCTACCCTCAGTCAACCACCCCAAGGTCACTGACAGACGTAACGGTGACTACGGCACGCGCGATAAATGCACAGGTAGCTAACCCGTACTGGCATGCGGTCAGTCGTTTCCGTTAACGGGTGCGCCCAAAGCACAGCACGGAACCAGTCCAGGGTAGAGCCCTCTCAGTAACAGGGGTCCAACCCCTCCACAGTAACCAAACCGGGGCCTTGCCCCTCCACAATCCGCGCACCCTCGCCTGACTACCCTGGTTTGCCCCAGTGGGCCTAACAAGTCGGTGTGGGAGGCTAGCAGAACCCCAGGGCCCGTGGGGTAGCTAGTACCTCCCTACACTAGTAGCTCTCCTCGGTACTACGTACTCGAGGGCCAGCAAGTCAGTACAGAGTGGCCAGTCCTAACCCCGGGTCCCTGGGGCGACTGGCTCTGCTCTGCACTAAACAGGTACAGGTACTTCCCTTGGTACTACATATCCAAGAGACAGTACACAACTACATCTCAGTTCCATTCCTTTCTCTTTCCAGGAGTTCCACTCCTAATTCCCCCGTAGGGTTCCATCCTTTTTACTCAACATCCAGGTTTCACTTTCCAGTTTCACATTCTTACAATCCATGTTCTCAACCACGTTATTTATTCATAACAGGCAGCTGCTAATTCAAATTACAGGTAGCTTTATATCTCTTTCCATTTTCCAAGACTGCAGTATTATACATTCCACTAGTTTTCCCATCCTAGGATTCATGCCATATCCTAGGATCTATCATACAATCTAGTTTTCCAGCCCTAGGATTCATGCAACACCTAGGATCTATCATTCCATCTATTTCTCATTCCTAGGATTCATGCAATGTCCTAGGTTCTATTTATGGTTCCATAATTTAACAGATTTTATTAATAACTTAAAGCCACTCTACCAGGTACAACGGGAGTAATGGGGGCGTGGTCGGGAATCCCGCGTGCCTCCGCGACCCCCGAGACTGCAACGGAATGGGGTCCTATCACAAGGATCAAACATAAGGAGTGTCTCAAAACAGTGTATAGCTACTGTAGACGGGTAGAGGAATTAATTCCGAAAAGAACGCAACTCGAATCGCGGAAAACGGAACCCGAACGGGCCCTAAATGGGTCGAAAACGACGAAACTGTGTAAAATCAGACGTCTGGAACTTCTTCCAGACGTCTTAAAAAGTGGATCAGAGAATTACCTTGTTCAGCGTAGTTTCCCAGACGTCCAGAAGTCTGCAGGGACGTCTGGCCTAGATCCCAGACGTCCGATGGTCACCCCGGACGTCTGGAGGTCGCTCCCGCCGTCTGGTACTACAGCCAGACGTCTGATTCTCGTTGGATGGCGAATCACCGAGCCTGCGCACACCCATCTCTCTCCCTCAGTACGGTCAGTCGACAGGAAGGAAGAAGAAGACGGAAAACTCACCTTTCATACGTCTGGACAGTCTTCCAGACGTCGATCTCGCCGTCTGTCTATCAGCACAGACGTCTGATTTTGGAAATTTTTCCAGAACCAGGGCGCGACTCGCCCTCCGCTCGCGACGCCGCGCCTTGTCGCACCTCGTGCGCCTGCTGCTCGAGCCGCAGCAGGCCTCCCGCGTCGTTCCGCGCCCGCTGCGCTTCCCACCGGCCGACCCTGGCAGCCCCGGCGAGCTCGCCCTCACGGCTGAGCGCCGCTCTCGCACGTAGCACCCCCTCCGCGCTCACTGCGGCCGTCGCCGCCGCAGCAACCCCGCGCCCGCTCTCGCGCACTAGAAGGAGAAGAGGAAAGGGGTGGAGGCGACGGGAGGGAGCGCGTGGCCTTTTAAGGCCGCGCGAGGAGGAGAGAGAATCGCGGCAGGGCGTCTGCAGCCACAGATGGAATAACGAATATCCAGGTCTGCGCGCTCAGGCGCGCAGACGACCCGCGCGTGTCAAAAATAACTGATTTCCAGACGTCTGGATGTGATCCCAGACGTCTTGTCCGACGTCTGGGCCACCTCCCAGACATCTTAAAAGACGTCTGGGGCACGCGTTCATAACATCCTGAGTAAAGGATTCTTGCACATAACAAGACCTCAAATTTGTACAAAATAGGCTCAAAATGACAGTTTTACCCCTAGCATGTAAATATGCAATTGTGTACAATATGACCTACATCTAATGCAACTAACACCCAAAACCAATAAATCTAAGCATGTTAACATATAATTATGTTGACTTATCAAAAACCAAAATACATCGGTTAAATATCAAAATACATCGGTATATTTTACCTTTTCACCGGTGAAAAATGACTTTCCACTTCACCCAAAAGTGAAGTTGTAAGTTGTTAACCCTCAACTTTTGACTTAAAAGAATTATTTTTTATTCAGAGGTGCTTTTCCACTGCTAGAAAGTCAAAATATACCAGTGGAAAATGAAAACACATCGATGTGTTTTGCTTTTCCATGAGTGAAGAATGACATTTTTTACCCAAAAGTGAAGTTGTAGGTTGGCAAACCTACAACTTTGACCCAAAAAAGTTTTTTATATTCGAATGTAGTTTTCCATGGGTGGAAAACCAAAATACATTAGTGAAAAATGAAAACATGCTGGTGTACTTACCTTTTCACGAGTGGAAAATAGCTTTCACTTCACCTATGAAAGGTGATTTTCCACCTATGAAAAGTAATTTTCATCGATGAAAAACCAAACACACTAGTTGAAATCGTCGATTAAAACCATAGGCTAAAACCACCAATGTGAATGGGGCCTGCACGTTGCAACGTGCATTGCAACACGCGTTTCCCTACTCCTATCCTACTAAATACTACACCATTCAAGTTAGTTTGTTGTAATGTTCATTTAATTATTGTCTTCAAATGTTGTCACTACATAATTTGTACTTCCTTCTTCTATCAAATTACTTCAACAAGATATCATAGAAAAAGATACCAACTCTATCTATTGCATATGGAGTGCAATTCTACTTTTCAAGAGCAAATTGTGAATTTTCAATGAAACATGACATTGAAGCTCTTTGCATGTAATAGGGTCCAACATTTGTTAAAGTCTTGCCTGATGTATTCATTGGTTGCTTCTTGATCCAATAATTCATAAGTTTTAGTTCACATTAGGGGTTAACCCTTGAAAACATGAGGTCCACTCCAATCATTAGTTAAGTTATATTGAATTTGTGCACACACAGTAGTTGAGCCAACCTCTTTTTCCACGTTCCTAATATTTGTCATTGAAGCTAATAAAATCGAATCCCACAATGATGGTGCTCCTTTCTTACATAAACAAATACTAACCATGTAACTAGCTTCATCACCATTCTAACATATAATCACATTGTATGAAGATCACAAATTAGACCATGAAAAGGTTGATAGAGCCACAAGCCAACCTCTAACTTACTTAATAGTTTGGATGTAAATATTTCAAATAATTAATGTGGATTTGTTGAATCACAGCAAAATAAGTTATCAAAATTAACTTTTTGAATTAAGATTAAATTTAATCTTAAATTATTACACCTTCGTAAATTATAACCGTCTGACTCTTGAACACTAAACTTTCTTCTTCACGTAAAGATGAAAAGAAGATAGATAAATGTGGATCTTTTTTTTTTTCAATGCAAAGGACCAACATGCACATCCAAATGGAGGTGGGTTCCACCCTTGCACGAATGCGGGGGCGAAAGTGTAACTTCATAGGGGGTCCCAAATCCTATAAACAAGGCCGCAGTTCCCCACCTCAATCGCCCCCTTAGCTAAATACTCTTTTCCTTCTCTCCTGCTTCCACCGCCAGAAGTAGTTTGGTTCCCCACCACCTTCTCCTCCAATGGCTTCCAAGAAGGCAGCCACCAACGACCTCCACCACCTCCACGAAGACGACGACGAACTCTTCCTCTCCTCCTCTTCAGACGACGACGACGAAGAAGAAGAAGAAGAAGAAGAAGAAGAAGTTCAAGTCAACGAAGAACTAGAAGAAGAACAAGAGCAAGTAGAAGGAGGACCCTCGAAACTAACAAGAAGGCCCTCGAGAACGCAGAGGCGCGTGGTGGGTCGCGAGATGTGGGTCGACCAGGCGTGGCAGATGCGCTGGAGCGGCAGCCCGTCAGACGTGGGGTGTCGCCTCTTCGTGCGCCCGGGCAGGAGTTTCGGGAGGCGCCACGTGGCCATGGACGTCGACGAGGCGAGGGCTTGCAGGGACCTCGGCCTGGAGTTCCCCCCTGACTGGTCCCTCGAGCTCTCCTCCCCCTCCTCCTCCTCCTCCCCTTGCAGCCCCGGCACCTCCCCTGCCTCCACCCTCAGAATATCCAGCCCAGGTACTTCACCGACGTTTGCTTTTCTTTTACCGACGTTTAGTGCATGAAGTGGAAACTTAAGTACGCGTGGTAACTTTTTTCGCATGCAGGAGATGATCCAAGGGACGTGAAGGAGAGGCTGAAGGTGTGGGCGCACGCGGTGGCGTTGGCATCCGCCTCCTTCTCCAGGTCTAGCGGCTGATTTGATTGGTTGATTCATGCATGTGTTTGTGTGTGTGGGCGCGTGTGTGTTATATATGTGTTTTTGTTTCCATGTGTTGGGTAGTGTAAATACATGCAGAAGTGGGGAATTGAATCGTTTCATGTAGCTCTTTCGCAGTGTAGTTTGTTGTTATTGTTGTTGTCGTTTTTGTTGTCAGCTGACAACGTGGTGTTTTTGTAGATTTCTAGCAACAAGGAAGGGAATAAGAAGAGAAAAGAAAGGAAAGGAGAATCCTTTTTCTTCTTTTTTTGATGTGTTTCATTCTGTTATTCACTGGCTGATGTGAGGATGAAGGATCGAAACCTTCTCCCTTTTTTTCCTTTTTTGTCTTTTTTAATGCTTGTTGATTTTGATGCACTTCCAGTTTGTTTGATGTTATTTGCCAATTAAGAGGGGAGATAATAAAAAAAAAGAGGAAAGGGGGATCCTTTCCTTTTTCTTTCGTTGATGTGTTTCTTCCTTCGAGGGGTTGATGTGAGGATCAGGCTGGAAGACTTTTTCTTTTCTTTTCTTTTCTTTGATGAAATATCTCAGTTTTGGATGTGAAGTTGGATAGGTAGCTCTGATGATAAGAGTGCATGTGTAGGTCTATGGTAGCTCTTCCAGATTTATTTGATGCTACTGCCAATATGGTTTTCTACGAATTTTCAGTAGTAAGAAAATAACACAGAAAAAAGTAGAGGAAAATACATCTTTTCCTTTATTTTGCCTACCTTTTTTTCTTTCTGGTGGATGATGTGAGGGTGAGAGGCTTTTTGGATAGTTGGCTGATTTTTGACCTTTATATGTATCTCTGGTTGGAATCTCTCATTGTCTGTTCCTCTTACAGTTTGCATGATGGTGTTGCCAGATGGTGTTATGTGAATCTTTTTAGTAAAAGTAACAACAAAGTAAAGGACAATCCCTTCTCTTTACTTTTGTGCTCTTTTTTATTGGCTGATGTGAGAATAATAATGGTAGGATGAGAGCGTTTCTTATTGTTGGTGGATTACAGCCCTTTTTCGTATAGCTTTGTTGACAAAAAAAAAAAAAGCGTGAGAGAGAGTGTGTGTGTAACAAAAGGAAAGGAAGTGTTATTTTTATCTATTTATCCCTTATGTTTTTTCTTTTGTCATAGTATCTTTCTCAAAAAATTTACTATGGTTTTTAATTAGTCTATCTTATTTTTTAAAAATCAAAATTTCATATATTATAAAATAAATTATTCGACATATCTTAATTTTTGTCGATAAAAAAATTAAAATATTAATTAAAAATCAATACATATCATATGTTCTAAAATATTTTGTTAGATGTATTTTAATTTTTAATTATTATCTTAAATTATATTTATATTATATAGATTTGGTTATGTATTATTCTATATTTTTCAAAAAATATAGTTAATATTAATCTTTAATTAAAAAATAGAAGAGAAGGTCGACGAGTATAAAATTTAAAATAGGCGTATATTGGAAAGAAATCAATGAAATTAAAAAGAGACAACAGTGATGATAAAAGATTAAAAATTATTGATAACTCAGTTGTCCAGGAGCATACAATTGTTGCGTGCAGCTCTTCCATTTCGTTCGATGCCACTGCCCATGTGATGATTGATCCGTAAATTTTCGATAACAAAAGAAGAGAACAATCAGGAGAGAGACAGAGAGGGAGAGAGCAAGGAGAATCCTTCTTTATTTACTAGTGGGTGATGTGAGGATAAGGATGAGAAATCCATTTCGGTTGTTGGTTGGTTTGAATCATTAAATAAAATAAGCCGTTGTTGCGAGTGCATGTGCAGGTCTGTGAAGTCCGGTGATGGTGTGTGCGCTTGGCGTAGTTTCGGCGGTTACTGTCAGATGTGTAAAAATAAATAAATAAATAAATAAATAAATAAAAGAAACAAAAAGAAAAAACAGCCCGAAGGGAGAAGGTGGTTTGTTCATCTTTGCTTTTTCTTCTCAAATGCTGCTGTCCTTTTCTCATTATTTATTGCTATTTTGTCCGTTTCTTCTTCCTTAATTAGATTAATGTCTTGCTGTGTCAGGTTGCAAACGATGCGTTAAATATCGAATCCATCATTGAATTAATTTGGTGGTGTTTGATTTAATATTATCGGTTTAAACAGTGACAAATGAAAAAATCGAAAAAATTTAAATAGTAAGATATTTGAATTGACGTTTAATTAAGAAATGTAATAAGAAAGAATATCTTTCGATCTTTAATTGTGCTAAACTTGACATGTTTTTAGTAAATATTGAATAAAAATAAAAAGTATAATAGTAAGAATTTAGTCTTAAAGAATATATAGGTTTGTAAACCTTTGTTTTGAAATTCTAAAGTGATGTATTTTTTTCATTTTTATTTTTTAAATTTTAAGAAAATAGTTAAATTAGATGGTCAGCTTAGTCTAAACCAATTGATCCAACCTGAGTTATATCAATTTTGACCTTTTCACTCAAATCGTAACGTATTAATTTTAGGTTAAATCAACCAATGTGGTTAGACTTTTAAAACGTTGGCTGTAAATGAAAACTTGAGCATCTTTTGTTAGTATCAAAGAACTATGCATTGAAGTCTTTTCTCTTTTATCTTTTCTCTATCGATTGTATTATTTTTTTTGTTTTTTTACTTTTCTATATAATTATTTCTTTGATGTGCATTTCTTAATTCAATATAGAGGATTCTAGGGTTGATTTACCATGAAGATTTGTGGAGTATAAGTATTCTAGAAATCAATCAAGATGAAAGCAATCACATACGATGCATAATTTATGTGGAAACTCTCCTCCAAAGGAGGAAAAAAATTACAAAAGTGAGAGTTCTAGACCTCTTCTTTCACTAGAAGGTAGGATTATTCTTTACTAACTCACGAACGAAAGGTGTTACAAACTATAAAGCTTAGGATATACATGGATTCACCCCAAGATTCATATACTTGTTTATATAATAATTCAACACTCCCCCTCTTGTTGAACATGAATATTAAACATTTCGAACTTACCAACATTTTCCTCAATCTGGTCACTAGACTTGATACAAGGAAGGCACACCTCGCCTATGTCAAGCTTCTCTCATATAAAGTGTCGATCCAACTCTACATGCTTAGTCCTGCTGTGAAGAGCTGCATTGTTTGCTAGATTTATTATTGTTCATTATCACAATAGAGCCTCATCAAACAATCTACAAAAATATCCCTCTGTCAACATGATCTTTACCAAAGCATTTCTATGATCCTAGATGTTATAGCTCTATATTTTGCCTCTACACATGACCTTGGATAAACACTTTACTTTTTACTCCTCTAAATAATGGGATTGCCATCTAGAAAAACTGTGTAACCTATAGCAAATTTCCTGTCATCAACAAATCATGTTCAATCTGCATGTGTACCCTTCAATTTGCCTCCTTTGGTGAATAGTAATTCTCTTTTAGGATTTTTCTTCAAGTAATGAATTACTCGATCTACAACCTTAATAAAAATGTTCGTAGGAGCATGCATAAATTGACTCATGATATTCACAACATATGTAATATCCAAATGAGTTAGGGTTAGACAGATGATTTTTTTAACAATCATTCTATCTGTGCTTTTAGTGATCATCAAGAAGTTCACCACTTTTTAAGCTTGGATGATGATTGGCCTCAATTGGAGCCATAATAGGTCTACTCCCAAGCTTTCCAGTTTTCTTCAACAAGTTTAAAACATATTTCCTTTGACATAAGAAAAACCCATCTCTAGATTTTACAATCTCAATGCTAAGAAAATATTTCAAACTACCAAGATCTTTAATTTCAAATTCCTTAGAAAGTCTTCTTTTGAGGCTCTGAATCTCTTCGTGAGCCTCTCCTTATGATGATCTTATCATCAACATATACCAAGAGGAGAGCAACTTTGTCTCCATAGTATTTTATAAATAGAATATGATCACCATTTCCCTACTTATAGTGTTGGTTTTTCATAGCTACCCTTTCAATCTTTTAAACCAACCTATTGGGGATTGTTTGAAGCCATAAAGAGATTTTTTAAGTCTACAGCACTTCCCGTCTCATTCGTATCCTAATGGCATATGCATTTGACCTCCTCCTTGAGATCTTCATTCAAGAAGGCATTCTTAACATTCAGTGGGTACAACGGTAAATCCAACTGCCAATGAAAGAATAACCTGAATTGAGTTCATCTTTGCTACTTGTGCATAAGTTTGAGTAATCTACTTCATATTTCTGTGTGAACCCTTTCACCACCAGTCAAGCCTTGTACCTCTCCGCCTACCCATCTACTTTATATTTGATGCTACATACCCACTTGGAGCTCACTATGTAGGTGCCCTTGGGTATATCTACCACTTTCCAAGTTCCATTATTTATTAATGCCTTCATTTCCTCTTACATTGCATCTCTCCATTAAGGATCAAGTTGAGCATCTCCAACATTTCTAGGAACAATGGAAGCAAAAGGAGAAGAAAGGAAGCACTTGTACCGTGGACTAAACCAAAAGAAACTCACATATTTTCCAATGTTATATCTATAGCATTCTGCATATGTTTGAGGTTGCTTCATTTCTCCCCTTTCACATCTCTAAGAAATGTTATCAAGGGTTGCAATACTTTCATTACTTCCATCACTTGTCCTTATGACTTCAATTCCATCTTCATCATAGTCAATAATGGGAGTAGGTATGTCAACAACTCTCGGTGTTGGATTTTGAGGTAAAAAGGAAGTGCGAATGGCATATGTGTTAACATTAGCATTCTTTTTAAAAAGGGAATGAGGATAGGAATGTTGATACCCTTTTCCATACATCCTATCTCTAGATTCATCACTATTATTATTCTCCCCTTGCCTATTGGTGTTGCTATTTCCTATATCATTCACACTTCCATTATCATCCTTTGGCTCATTCTCACCATTAGCATAATCACCACTTCCATAAAAAAATTGTATTTCACCCTATCCATCAATGTCACCAAGGTCGTCTTCACTCAAAGTAGTCTCTCCCTCAAGAGGAGTCTTGGTAAAATATGATTCATTCTAAAATAAATAACATCTTTAGTTACATACTTCTTATCCCTTGTAGGATCAAAATACTTATACCCCTTTTATATTGTAGAGTAACCCAAGAGCACTCCTTTAACGACCTTTGGATCCAAATTTTTCTAACTAGGACTAAGATTATGAGTAAAATAGAGACACCGAAAGATTTTAAGAGACAATGTGAACTGCTTCTTATTTGGGAATAGTATGGATACTTGAGTTCTACAACCTAGAATTTGAGATGGCATTCAGTTAATGAGAAAAACACTTATCAGTACTACATCACTCGAAAATCTTTTGGGAAAATTCGTATGGTACAATAAGGTACGTGTGGTGTTAAGAAGATGTCTATTTTTCCACTCTGCTACTCCATTCTATTAAGGGGTATAGCTACAAGATGTCTCAGGAATTATTCCTTTTGTATGAAAGTAATCCTGCAATTGTTTCTCCAAATACTTCTTAGCATTATCAAATCAAAATACTTTTATATGATGACTGACCTAATTCTCAATCATATTCAAAAAGACTTGAACAACTTTTGGGACTTTTATCCGACTTCTTAGCAAGTACACAAAAGTAAAGGAAGAATAGACATCCACAAAAGAAATATAGTACTAAAATCATCTTATGGATTTGTTGCTAGCATGACCGTACACATCTAAGTGAACCAAGTTGAACGACATTGAACTCTTATGCTAAGATTCTAGAAAGGAGGCACGATGGTACTTTGCAAGTTGACAAACTTCATAATTTAAATCTTCAAGATTGATTCTAAAGAATGAATCGGGGAGTAACTTCTATAATGCCATAAAATTCAAATGCCCAAGCCAATTATACCACAAATCACGAACATCTTAAACCTTCATGGCATTCACCCTTCTTGACTATAAGATAGGCTGGATAGCTATAATAACTCTTCCAGGTAATATGTCCAATCCATTACACTCTATAATGATTCCAGCCTCCCTTTCTATCTGAAGATCTTATAGTATACATCAATCCTCATAAAATATTAATTTACACCGTAGTTCCTTACAAATATTTCTCATAAACAATAAGTTCAAAGAAAGCTTTGGAACATGGAGGGAATCATCAAGTTTAACCCTTTTCAAAAGGTGTACATTGCCCCTTCTAGCAACATTCATAGCGACTATGATATTGCCCTTTCCAAAACTGAATGTGTACCAAGAAAACCACCATAGATTATTGGTCATGTGATCCGTAGCTCCACTATCCATATTACAATCGTCAGAGATGGAGCATGATCGTCATTCATGATCAACACACGCACAACTAAAGTCTTTTCCTACTAACTTCATTACAGATGTCTTAAACCCCATCGCCACTTATCATAACCATAGATTGATATAGCCATGCAAGCACAAAAAAATACATGAAACAATAATAATACGAGACCACTTATACTCCTTGCTCACTAAGAATACGACCAAGTGTACTAATCTCGAGGAAGATTTAAGTAAAAGAAGTACCTCAGTCTAAGATTGTGACCCCAACTATCACCAACCTTGGATAGAAAAGTGACCAGATGCAATTGCTACCAACTGTTGGCCTTGACTTGGCATAAGAGTAGCAACAAAAGATATATCTTCAATAGTAATGGGGGTGAAAATTTGTTATTGTATGAGCTCCCAACTTCTTCCAAATGTAGTAGCCAATTACTTTATAGCTTGACCAATTGGTAGGGTACCTAATTGGCCAGCCATAAGCAAAGAAGATGTCTTTAACCGGTCCATTTGGTTAGCCAAAGAGTTGATTAGTCATCAGATAGATAATATAGCGTAACCTTGCACCTAGCTAATCGGTTCGAACAAGTTCTCATCAGTCAAGCTATAACAACTACGAAGAATGAAAAGAACTAAGGTTGATTGGTTCAAGAGGGTACTGATCGGTCTAGGGCAACCTAAATTGAGTTCCTTGATGTCAAATCTTCCACAAAATGAAGAATAGCCACCAACATTGATTAAGCTCGAGCATCACCCAAGTTAAGTCTTCTACACCCACACAAACTTGATACAAGGGAAGAAAATTCACACAACGCAAGGAGAGCTTCCACACCCATGTGAACTCTGAACTCGTGGCCACAAACTATGTGAGATCCTCAACACGTATGATTATGTGGAGAATCCCTTCTACGCCACAATCCTATGATTGAATCATGGTTTGATACCAATTAGAAATTGGTCAAGACGAAAGCAATCACATAAGATGCATGATTTATGTGGAAACCCTCCTCTAAGGGAGGGAGCAAACCACGACAAGAGTCCTAAACCTCCTTTCTCAATGGAGACTAAGGTCATTCTTTGCTAACTCGTAACTCAGGGTATATATGGATCCACCCCAAGATCTAGACACCCATTTACATAATAACTCAACAAGCATGATATGGACAAAGGTCATTAGGTTGGCGTTCTTTCACCAAATCTAGCAAACAAAATTTGATATGCATCGCATCATCATCATATATTGAACTTTATAGCTTCACATGGTGTGAACCCAAATTTGCCCAAGAATATTCTGATTTTAGTGTGAAGGTGACTATGATTTTTTACTAATTGTTGCATTTTGTTCCCGTCAATTTAAGCGATACCTAGATGCAAAAAGAATGTCCTCACATAATGTTGATCACCAGAGTAGTAGTCATCAAGGAAGAAATGTGAGCAAAATTGAATGTTTCTTGATTAATTTTAAGAAGGAATATTTTATGATTGGTGATTAATTAATGAATGTAGATAATTCTGATGAATAATTAGCTTGGTCAACCTTAGAAAGAAATACTTGACACTTGATGTTTTGATGTTCTATGGATGAGTCATAGTCTTTGATCTTCCTCTTGCATTGAGGTTTTTGCATGGTGGGAATAGGGCCATGGCTACTATGGCATTACCATGTCTTGGATAACCAAAGTACCATTTGTTTAGTCCCAAATGTAGAGAAGGAAATGCTTTTTGTCCATAACTTTCTACTTTATCATGATATCCATTCTTCTTTTAGAAGTGGCTATTTTTCTCAAGTCTCTTTTGGAGGGGAACATTTCACGTGGTAGTCCATCTAGTAAGATTGTTACTTCCTCAAGTTAAGCCATCATCATAAAGTTTGACAGGGAACATCTAATCAACCATTTATCAAAATTGTACAGAAACTAAACTATATTAAACAATGCTTCCATACTCTTGGAATATGGAACTAAACAATATACAACCACACTTACATTTCTTATTTGAATTGCCCATCAGCAACCAGATAGCAACAGCATACTGGTTCTCTTAAGATCTTCGTTTCATCCTATTCTGTACATATTTTCATTTTATTTGTCAATTTTGTATGTGGGCCATGTTGGCATGTCTGATCCTATAAAATATTCCCAAAGCAATGGTCCCATGTGAAATTTTATACCTACCATTCAAATTATTCAAACTGCCAACCACTCTTTCAGTTGGGAATCTCAATATATAAGACTTTACCAAGTACTTTTCTTTGGCCTCTACAATCTGCTTGATGAAGGAAGCAGAGTCGATCTTTTTCCCCAACCATTAGATTGATTCAATGTGTGCTATGTGTAGAAAGATCTCGATTCCGTGATGAATCAAGCAAAGGACATAGAACCCATATCCTTGCATTTGTCCTTTTCCTTCAACTTCTAGTTGATTTGACCTGCCAACATGACATTTGTGCAGATAGAGTTGTGGAAATGAGAAGCCAACATAGTTGCTATATATAGCAGTGATTTAAATGTGTATGGCATGTCACCGGCATGTCGTCAATAAAGCTATTTTGGGGGGAGGGGGGACCGTGCCAACACGGTTAAAGTGTCAATTTACAGGAATGCTGGTGGCATGCTGATGATTTCGACGACATGCTGATGAAAGGGGTAGCATGTCACCGGATGCCGATGTGGTGCCGACCTTGCCGCTGCTAGGTGAAGGTGGTGTCGCTGTAGGTTCACACACACACACACATACGATTTTGGGCTCCGATATTATTACACGATCATTATTTTTTTGAAATTGATGTTATTTTGTGTATTTGTGTGATTTTTTGTCGGCATGCCCTCGGCATTTCCACAGCGTGCCCATCAGCATGGGCATTTCCACGACGTGCCCTCAGCATGCCCATGAAATGCACGCTTAGAATTTCATCGGTACGACGTCGAAATCGACATTTCAAACCTTGCTGTATAGACATGAGTTCGATTGTTATATTCTATAAGTTTAATTTGAATTATGGAAATGAGAATCTCGTGTAGAGTGCAACAATAATGATGATGTCATTCCTAATGTGTATATCCTCATTAGTGACTTTCATTCACTATGCATATGGGATGAGAAGGGTAAGGGTTGCAAGTCACACAACCAAAAAGTGAAAGAAACAAGTGTTACGACCCGAACCCGGTTCCCTATGGAACCTGAGAATGGCTCTCCTCGACTAAATCTCAAGACTCAGTCGTCCAAAGAGAAATAACCAAATGCATGAAACATTACATAACTACATATGCAATATAACTAAGCAAAATAAATAATAGGAAGCAACGAAAAAATAGAACATAGTTCCATAAGAACAACATGCCATAAGTGGAATATAACGTTCACTAATATAGCCATCACAACTAAAGTAGAGAGGCATTAACGAAACATGCTCTAACATATACCAAAAATACTCACTAATAGTAAAAGGTCTTTGAAATGGAAAAGGGAAAAAACAAACTACTGCTGAGCTCGACTAGGTCTAGCACCCTCTGCAGCCTGTGGTGCTGGCTGCTCAACTCTCTGACCTGAACATGTTTACATATATCTGTGGTCAGCTAATGTTGAGTAGAGTGGCACATAAGAACATTAAATACATTTAAACATGAAAGAAGAGCAGTAAACCATTCATGCATTTTCCAGTTACTTATTATCATCTATTTCCATTTATAATGCACTATGTGTTTAATTGTTAGCGTATTCTAGTAAGGGTCCACATCATTATTTAATCCACGTGTTTCCTAAGGGAACGATCTTGATGCAGTTTTCCTGTGATGTAGGATGTACACATGGCACTCTCCTGGCTAGGAGAGTACCTCGTGGTAGTCCTACACCCGGTCTACCACCTCGGGGTCAAGGTCGTGACGTAGCCGTGACTACGGCACGTACGATAAATGCATGGGTAGCTGCCACATATTGTGTTACGAACACATTCCAAGATGTTTTTTTTAAGACGTCTGGGAGGTGGCCCAGACATCTGAACAGATGTCTGGAACCCCTTCCAGACGTCTGGGATTTTATTTGGGTGGCACGCGGGGCTGCGTCTACGCGCAGGCGCGCGCAGACCCGCAACCGCCGCATCTCTCTCTTTTTCTCTCTCTCCTCCTGCGACCGCAGTCTACGTTCTCTCTCTCTCCCTCTCCCCACGCGTCTTTAAAAAGCCTCGCCCTCTCCCTCACTCTCATCACCTCCACTCCCCCTTCTTCTTCTTCCGGCGAGTGCGAGCACGAGCGAGTGGCGGCAGCGACAGCTGCGGTGAGTGCGGGAGGAGGTGCTGCGCGAGGGAGGAGGCGCTCGGTCGTGAGGGCTCGAGCTTGCCGGGGCAGCGAGAGCCGGCCGGCAGGGGCGCAGCGGGCATGGAGTGACGCGGGAGGTCTGCTGCAGCTCGAGCAGCAGGCGGACGAGGCGTGGCGCGGCCGTGCGTCGCGGGCGGAGGGTGAGTAGCGCTTTGATTCTGGAAGTTTTCCAGAATCAGACGTCTGGGTTTCCAACTAGATGACGAGGAAGACGTCTGGAGGACTGTCCAGACGTCTGAAAGGTAAGTTATTTTCGTACTTCCTCCTTTTCTTCGACCGTCCGTACTGAGAGCGAGGAATGGGTACGCGCAGGTTTTGAGATTTGCCATCCAACGCTAATCAGACGTCTGGCTGCAGTGCCAGACGACGGGAAAGACTTCCAGACGTCCGGGGTGACCATCGGACGTCTGGGAACTAGGCCAGACGCCCCCGCAGGCTTCTGGACGTCTGAGAGACTATACAGAGCGAAGGTACCATCTGATCCTCATTTTAAGAAGTCTGGAAGAGGTTCCAGACGTCTGATTTTGTACTGTTTCGTCATTTTCGACCAGTTTAGGGCCCGTTCGGAGTCCATTTTCCGCATTTCGAGTTGCATTCTTTTCGGAATTAAATCCTCTACCCGTCTACAGTAGTTACATACTGTTTTAAGAAACTCCTTGTGTTGATCCTTGTGAAAGGACCCCATTCCATTACAGTCTCGGGGATTGCGAAGGCACGCGGGATTCCCGACCACGCCCCCAGTACTCCCGTTGTAACTGGTAGAGTGGTTTTTAAATTTATTAGCATAATCTGTTAAACTATGGAACCATAAATAGAACCTAGGACATTGCATGAATCCGAGGAATGAGAAACTAGATTGAATGATAGATCCTAGGGTGTTGCATGAATCCTAGGGCTGAAAAACTAGATTATATGATAGATCCTAGGGTATGGCATGAATCCTAGGATGAGAAAACTAGTGGAATATATGAATACTGCAGTCTTGGAAAAGTGGAAAGGAATAAATAGCTGCCTGTAATTTAATTTAACAGCTGCCTGTTATGAATAAATAAATGTGATTGAGAACATGGATTATAAGAACGTGAAACTGGAAGGTGAAACCTAGATGTTCTGAGTTAAAAGAGCTGGAACCCTACAGGGAATTAGGAGTAGAACTCCTGGAAAGAGAAATGAATGGAACTGAGAAAGAAAGACGTGGTAGTGTGCTGTCTCTTGGGTACGTAGTACCAGGGGAAGCACTTGTTACCTGTTTAGTGCAGAGCGGAGCCAGCCGCCCCAGGGACCCGGGGTTAGGTCTGGCCACTTTGTACTGACTTGCTGGCCCTCGTGTACGTAGTACCGAGGAGAGCTACTAGTGTAGGGAGAGCACTAGCTACCACACGGGCCCCGGGGTTCTGCTAGCCTCCTACGCCGACTTGCTAGGCCCACTGGGCAAACCAGGGTAGTCAGGCGAGGGTGCACGGACTGTGGAGGGGCAATGCCCCTATTTGGTTACTGTGGAGGGGTTGGACCCCTGAGAGGGCTCTGCCCTATACTGGTTCCGTGCTGTGCTTTGGGCGCACCCGTTAACGGAAACGACTGACCACGTGCCAGTGCGGGTTAGCTACCCGTGCGTTTACCACGCGTGCCGTAGTCACCATTACGTCTGTCAGTGACCTTGGGGTGGTTGACTGAGAGTAGGATCACCACGGGGGACTCTCCCGGCCAGGAGAGCACCACGTGTTACTTCTACTGTTCGGAAAAGACTGCAATCAAGATCGTTCCCACGAGGAACATTCGAGATCAAGTGAAGGATCTGAGAAATAGATAAATTGTGAAACAATAGAAAGACGTAAATAAAGGAAGAAAGAAAATAAAACAGGTACTGTACACTTTACTGCTTCTTTAGTTTTAGCTGCCACTCTACTCAGTGTTTCGCTGATGTGTTACACTCGTTACTTTTCAGGACCAGGTGTTAAGTAGCCAGGGTCAGCGGCTGCAGAGGACACTGGGTCGAGTAGGGTCCAGTAGAGTTACCACTGTTCTTTTGTGCCCTTTTTGTTCCACTGTAGTGAGCAGTTTTTGTTACTCTCTGTACTTTTCTTTACTTGTAGTTCTTGTTATGTTATAAATGTTGTTCTATTGTTGTGGTGGTACATGCTGTAGTAGTTCTTTTTCTTACTGCTGTATTTTGTTACTGCTAGTTATATTTCATGTTGAATGTGGTTTATTTTACTGCTCTTTTGGTTACTTCCTCGTTGGACGACTAGGTCTTGGGATTAGTCGAGTCGGTCTGGTTCTCGTGTCTCATAGGGACTCGGGAATCGGGTCGTTACATATTGGAACGCGGTTAGTTCTTTCCACTAGTAGGTATGCCAAAATGTACAACATAGAACAGAACAGGGGCCTCATCCCTCAACAGTCTGCGTACCCTCACCCGACTATCTTGGTTGGCCTAGTGGGCCTCACAAAAGTTGGTGTAGGGAGGCCAATCCTAACCCCGGGGCCAACCCTTGTTGGTGCAAAGGTATCATGATCATTTATTTTGATGATAACAAAGCACTTGTTATTTTACATTTGCTTTTGAGTCCTAAATTTTAGGTTGATTGCAAATGTTACAAGTGTAAAGATGGAGTTCAAACTTGCATCCATGGCAGATTGGAAGAGCTTGATGGAGAAGGAGCTTCGCGAGGAGCGAAAGCTTGAAAAAGGAAGGAGATGAAGAATATGATAGATTTCCTTTCTTGTTCGTTCTACTTTGTTTTTATTTTTTTTGTTACTCTTTATTTCTATCTTAGAATATTTGTTAAAGAGACTCAAAGTTACCTAACAATAGTCCTAGGAACACTTGCACAACCCTATGATACTTAGACATTTTCATAGAGAACTTAGAAAATCAAGATAGGCTTCAAAAAGCCTTTTGGGACGACTAACAAAAATCAAACGTTTGATAGTGAACTTTAAGATGTCTGAATGTTAGATTAGACGTCCAATCATTTAGGCTAGACATAATAGGTTCTGTTTGTTGAAATCAGACGACCCACCCTTAGTCCAGACGTCTGATGACTTTGCCAGACGTCCAATTAGTGGAAGGTTGGCTTACAGAATTTGATCATTCAGAAATGACCTTTGAGCTTCTATCAGACATCCTTAGAGGACCTTAGACATCTAATAAAGTGACTATTAGCCTCGATTGAGCCAAAATCACTTCTCCTAAGTAATATAATAGTTTGTGTCATAGGAAATCCATTCTCACAGTTAATTAGGTTTTCAAACATCTAGACATAGTGCCAGACGTCCAACTTATCGTCTGACCCACTTTCACAAGAACCCTGTTTAGGTCTGATGCAAGTCAGGAAGGAAACCCGCCTAGAATTAGACGTCTGATTTAGTTTCTAGATGTCTTAAGAGTCTTCCATACATTTGACACTTTTCCCAGACGTCTAATGACCTTGTCAGAATTATTAATAATTATGATTGCGGCTTGATTTGCCTTGGGATGATCCCCAACGGCTATCTAAGGCTTCCAAAGCCTTCCTAAGCCTTCCTAGGCCCTCTATAAATATAGGAGCACCCTTACCTTGCAAAGACACACCAAGACACACCAAGAAATACTATTTCCACATACATTGTGTCACTTTGATCTTAAGAAGAAGCTCTAGCTCTCCACGCTTTAGTTCCACACCTGAGAGCTTCATCCAACTGTGCACTCGTTCTCACTATGCGATTACGTGAGTGACATAGTGCCTACACGTGGTTCATGCATCCGTGTCAAGCCAATGCACTTCCAGCAAAGGGAAGTATTATTTACCTATAGTAGCTAGATTTATTTTGTGGCTTTATAGGTTGTAATTTTACTTTGTTAATTGGTTGGGTATTCGCTTTGTGAATTCTCATCTCCTTCGTGAGATAAAAACCTTCTCATGAAGAGAAGGGATTTGAGGTTACTCTACCCTCGTATTTATAGCGTGGTTATAAGAGGTTGTCACCCTCGTTTAAAGTGACTGGGATAGTGGATTTGATTGACTTAGTCGATCGGGAAATCCTAACTCAAGAGAGTTAGGTGATGGTTTTCACCCGGTTTGGGTTTCCACCTAAAAATACTTTGTGCATTTGTGTGAGATTGTTTACATAATTCCGCACTCTATTTTATATTCCATAAATCTCACCCCCTCCCGTAGGAATCAACAGTTAGTATCAGAGCAGGTTCTTGCAATATCGGTGTAACACCTAGTAAGGATCAAATGAAGGGAAGCATCACCGCCATCAGACTCGTCGAGGGGCAGTCCACTACCCACCCTCCCTACTTCAATGGGAGTAACTACTGGTATTGGAAGCTCAGGATGAAGATGTGACTTCAAGCCAATGACTTCACCATCTAGGCCAGATGTGAGACCCCCTTCGACATCTTGGAGAGACCCACCGCAAGCTACTCGAAGTAGCAAATTCAAGAGCTATCACTCAACACGAAGACGATGAACGCGTTGTATTGTGCGCTTAGCCCAGAGGTGTTCAACCGAATCTCGCAGTGCGCCACCGCATACAAGATTTGGCACACACTTGAGGTAACTTATGAGATTACCTCTAAGGTAAAAGCTTCTAAAATCAATATTCTTTCACAGGAATTTGAATATTTTATTATGAAACCTAATGAGTCTTTAAGTGAGATGTATACTAAGTTCACTCTTATAGTGAATAGCCTTAAAGATTTAGGAAAGACCTTTATCAAGGGGGAGCTTCAAGGAAAGCTTCTTTGTTCCCTTGGATCAGAGTGGGAACAAAAGGTCACTGCCATCGAGGAGCTGAACAATGTAGAGGACCTCAACAT
Organism: Thalassia testudinum; assembly: GCA_037157565.1. Classification (NCBI taxonomy): domain Eukaryota; kingdom Viridiplantae; phylum Streptophyta; class Magnoliopsida; order Alismatales; family Hydrocharitaceae; genus Thalassia; species Thalassia testudinum. Next base: position 7,420,465 of record JAZHRO010000058.1, on the reverse strand, counting down.
GGAAGATCTCCTAGGCAATCTCGTGGCCTACGAGACGAAGTTGAAGTAGAAGGACACTCCAGAACCAAAGCTGAGGAAGTCTCTCGCCTTCAAAGCTGCATTTGATAGAGAGGTAAGTTCCGATGATGAAGACTTTAAATTTTTACTTAAAAAAATTTCCAAGTTTTGTAGGGATTCTAACAGAGGAAAGAAAGAGAAGAAGGAAAAGGAGCAAGGTAGCCAAAAACGTTGCTACCACTGCAACGAAAAAGGTCATCTTTGACCAGAGTGCCCTCTCCTTAAGAAGGAGAAGAAGGAGAAGTATAAGAAGAAGGTGCTCCAAGCAACTTGGGACGACTCGAGCTTGGAGGAAGAAAATGAGGATCCCAAGAAGAAGAATGAAACTGCTTGCATGGGTTCATGGCCATCGCAATCGATAGCGACTCCTACAATGATGAGGTAAATTATGAACTTCAAGATATCTTTGATGAACTCTATGAAATTAGTAAATCATTAAATGTAGAAAATAAAAACACTAAAAAGAATCTTAGTTTTCTAAAAACTGAAAATGAAAGATTAGAGATTAAAATTAAGGATCTAGAAATTAGTTCTAATATTTCTGAAAAAGATGACTTATTGTTAGAGAATAATAATCTAACAAATGAAAATAGTGAGTTGATTAAGAAGAATACAAGTTTAAAATTAGAAATTTCTAATTTAAAAACTAAGATGTATGTTGTAGAAAAAGAACTTGCAGGGAAGACTCTAATAAATTGATAAACAAATTAAATAACTTTTCTAAAGTTAACATTAGCTCTAAGGTTGAGAATCGATCTCCATTAAGGAGACCTACTAATACATCCGAATCCAAGCTAACTTGGATACCGAAAGATCAACTTGTTTTTTAGGTTTCAAGGGAGAGTTCAACATCAAGGATTGGAATTACAAGGTAAAAGGTGGTCAACTTGAATTGGGAGGACCAAGGAGTAGACCGAGGAAGCAGAAGAGAAGACCGACAAGACGACGAATAAATGTATGAGCCATTTCTCATCAACCGCCCGATTGGAGACCGGCATCGATGCTTGGTCCTCCAAGCTACGGATGGGAGCCCCATCCAGTTTGGCATCCACCTCCATTTGAACCATTCTATTGGCCATGGTAGGTGAGATAAACCTTTAACCCTATCTCTTTATTAATAGCATATAGGTAGGGGGAGTTAAAATCAATGAGATAATTGTCCATCTTTAAGGGGGAGTGGTTAACATAGCTATATTTCCTTTAGAAAGGGGGAGCTAATCATATAGCTATCTTGTTGCTTCAAAAAGGGGGAGAATGTTATTCTTGATTAAACCCAAATTTAGAAGAGCATGTTTTAAGGGAGAGTTGTCGAAGAATTAAAATTAATTAAACATTTTTGATAATGTAAAAAATGGGGAGATTGTTATGCATTATTATTTATAATTTTGCCATCATAAAAAAGGGAGAGATTGTTGATGTAAGGGCACCATAATCGTTTATTTTGATGATAACAAAATACTTGTTATTTTACATTTGCTTTTGAGTCCTAGATTTCCAGGCGATTATGAATGTTACAAGTGTAAAGATGGAGTTCAAGCTCACATCCATGGCAGATTGGAGGAGCTTGATGGAGAAGAAAGAGCTTCACGAGGAGCGAAAGCTTGAAGAAGGAAGGAGATGAAGAATATGATAGATTTCCTTTCTTGTTCGTTCTACTTTGTTTTTGTTTTTTTTGTTACTCTTTATTTCTATCTTAGAATATTTATTAAAGAGACTCAAAGTTACCTAACAGTAGCCCTAGGAACACTTGCACAACCCTATAATACTTAGACATTTTCATAGAGAACTTAGAAAACCAAGATAGGCTTCAAAAAGCCTTTTGGGACGACTAACACAAAAATCAAACGTCTGATAGTGAACTTTAAAACGTCTGAATGTTAGATCAGACGTCCAATCACTTAGGCTAGACATAGTAGGTTATGTCTGTTGAAATCAAACAATAACCTTTAGTCCATATGTCTTAGCAGATGTCTGATGACTTTGCCAAATGTCCAATTAGTGGAACGTTGGCTTACAGAATTTGATGGTTCAGAAATGACCTTTGAGCTTCTATCAGATGTCCTTAGAGAACCTTAGACATCTGATAAAGTGATCGTTAGCCTCGATTGAGCCAAAATAATTTCTCCTAAGTAATATAGCCGTTTGTGCCTTGGGAAATCCATTCCTGCAGTTAATTAGGTTTCCAGACATCCAGACATAGTGTCAGACATCCAACCTATCGTCTGACCCACTTTCACAAGAACCCTGTTCAGGCCTGATGCAAGTTAGGAAGAAAACCCATCTAGAATTAGACGTTTGATTTAGTTTTCAAACATTTGATACTTTTCCTAAACATCTGATGACCCTGTCAGAATCATTAATGATTCTGATTGCGGCTTGATTTGCCTTGAGATGATCCCCAACGATTACCTAAGCCTTCCTAGGCCCCCTATAAATAGAAGAGTACCCTTGCCTTGCAAAGACACACCAAGCAATATTATTTTCACATACATTGTGTCACTTAGATCTTGAGAAGAAGCTTTAGCTCTCCAAGCTTTAGTTCCACACTTGAGAGCTTCATCCAATTGTGCACCCGCTCTCACTCTGCGATTACAAGAGCGACGTAGTGCCCACACATGATTCACGCATCCGCGTCAAGCCGATGCACTTCCAGCAAAGGAAAGTATTCTTTACCTATAGTAGCTACTTTTATTTTGTAACTCTATAGGTTGTTGCAATTTTACTTTGTTAATTAGTTGGGTATTCGCTTTGCAAATTCCCATCTCCTTCGTGAGACAAAAACCTTCTCGTGAAGAGAAGGGGTTTGACGTTACGTTACCCTCGTATTTGTAGCATAGTTGTAAGAGGTTCAGTCACCCTCGTTTAAAGTGACTGGGATAGTGGATTTGATTGATTTAGTCAATCGGGAAATCCTAGCTCGAGAGGGTTAGGTGATGGTTTTCACCCGATTTGGGTTTCCACCCACAAATACTTTGTGTATTTGTGTGATTATCCTTTTGTGTGAGATTGTTTACATATTTCCACACTTTATTTTATATTCCGCAAATCTCACCCCCTCCCGTATGAATCAACAACGCTCTCCCCACATAAAAGTGACAGTAGCTCTCCTCGGTATCACCTATGCGAGAGCCAGCCTATTCTCTCTACACAAGGGGTGATTAGCTCTCCTTAGTATGTGCGTACATGAAGGCCAGCTTATCCTCTGAAAAAGGGTAATTAGCTCTCATCAGTATGTGCGTACACGAGGACCAGCCCACGCCAAAGTTAGAGCTCAACTAACCATCATGCTTCACAGTAAGCGAATTATTCCATAACCATCAGAGTTTTCATGTCACAATACTTAAGCTATCTTTCTTGTTCCCCCTAGGGTTCATTCATAGTACTCGTCTCATTTCATTACACGGTGTTACGACCCAATTCCCGGATCCCTACAAGACTCGAGATCGGCTCGCCTCGACTAATCCCAAGACCTAGTCATCCAACGAGAAATAACCAAAAGCAGGAAAATAAATCACATTTACACAGGTAATATAACTAAGCAGAAGGAAAGAACGAAGTTGTAAAGAAAGTAGAACAACTATCTCAAAATAGTACATGCCACCACAACAACAGAAAACAGAAAGTAATGGGAACAATAGTTTAAAGTCTAGTACTCACAACTACAGCAGAAACAAAGAACTGGAAAAGAAACTACTATGGCTGGGCCCAGCTCCCTCTGCAGCCGGAAACTCGAGCTGCTCAACTCTCGGTCCTGAATAGGGTTACGAAAAAATGGAGTCAGCAAACGCTGAGTAGAGTGGTGTTTACATTATTTAAGTGCAAGTAAAGTAAAAACAAGTAGGTTTTATTCTCATTTCCATTTATCTCATTTATGTATTTCTGGTTCATCTATTTCTCAAAGTATCCAGGTATTTCTTGATCTTGCATGTTCCTCGTTGGAACGATCTTGATTGAAGTCTTTTCCATGGAGTAGAAGGTACACGTGGTGCTCTCCTGGCCAGGAGAGTCCCTCACGGTAGTTTTATACTCAGTTAACCACCCCGTGGTCACTGTTGAGACGTAGTGGTGACTACGGCACATGTGATAAGCGTAAGGGTAGCTACCCCGCACTGACACGCAGTCAATCGTTTCCACTAGCGGTTACGCTCAAAGTATAACACGGAATAGTATAGGGCCTTGCCCTCTCAGAACAGGGGTCTCGCCCCTCAGAACCAAACAGGGGTCTCGCCCCTCCACCGTCTGCGTACCCTCGTCCGACTACTCCGGTTTGCTCAAAGGGCCTAACAAAGTCGGTGTAGGGTGGCTAGATGAATCCTGGGTCCCGTGGGGTGGCTAGCTCCCTCCATACACTAGTAGCACACCTCGGAAAAACGTACGCGTGGGCCAACAGGAGTCGGTGTAGAGTTGCCAATCCTAACCCTGGGTCTTAACCCAAGGGAAGTTAGCTTCGCTCTACACTAAAAAGGGACAATTGCTCGGTACCGCGTACACAAGGGCCAACACACTTCCTGTCTACATTCCATATTCCTTTCATACACAGAAGTTCTACTCTTAATTCCCTGTAGAGTTCATGCTCATATTCATCTCATTTATCCATTTTCAGATCTCATGTTTCATAACTCGTTCCTCATCCATATACAGGCAGCTCGTGTTTTCCTAATTCAGTTCTCAATCATAAACATGCAACTTGTGATTTATCAGTTCAATTTCTCATTTACATATAGGCAACTAGTATTTTAATATGCATCTCAAGTAAACTAGAGTAGTTCCATATCATGCTCATACATTTCTACCCTAGGGTTCATTCCACATCCTAGAGTTTCAATCAATTTAATCTAAGCAGACATATTCTTTATTCATATCTTAATATTGCATTAAACCACTCTACCGGGTATCACGGGAGGAATGGGGGCCTGTGCCGCAAATCTCGTCGTCTCCACGGGTCCCGAACACGCCATTGGCTGGTAACTTGTACAAGTGACTAATTTACATTAGATGAGGTCAAAACAGTAGATACTCAACATGAACACGTAGAGGAACTCGAGTGGAAAACAACGGTACTTCGTTTGCGGAAATCCGATTCCGTTTGGGCCTTAAACGGGCCAAAAATGCGGTTACTGGCCAAAATCAGACGTCTGGGACTAGTCCCAGATGTGTAAAAGATGTTAGATCTCACTTTACACTTCCTGCGGCTGATTCAGACATCCGGACTCCCTCTGCGACCATCTGAGGGTAGCTCTAGATGTCGGACAAGGCCTCCGGTCGTCTGGAAGTGCCTCCCGACGTCTGGCGACGTGATCAGACATCCAAAAGTACTTGGGAAAGCACACCGCGCGCCTTCCCAAAGCCTTCACCTGCGTACGAACAATGCAGGCACAAAAATTAGCCCGACATCCCCTGCGCTACGATCTGCATGGCGGAAAAGTAGTGTAGGAAGATACGTACCTTGAGATATCTTATGCTTTCAGACATCCAGCTTCAACTCCGGACATCCTGAAGTCTCACCAGATGTCTGGTCGATGCTCCAAACGTCTGATACTGGAAACTTCTAGTATCGAAATTCCTCCACACAGCTCACCCCGCTTGCACCTCCATCCGCAGCGGTAGCTTCAGCAGCTACAAGAGCTTGGGAAGCTCCTTGCCGATGTCCTCCTCTCTCCCATGAACTCCATAAGCTCCATCGAGCTCCCACGGCCGTCGCCCACCTCTCCCGCTCTCACTCCCTCACACACTCTCTCTCTCGCTCTCCCTGTTCTCCCTCGCTGGCTCCTTTCTTTCTCGCCGCGGCTGCAGTAGTAGGGATAGGAGGCTAGAGGGCATGGCCGTTACAAGGAGAAGGTGGAGGTGGCGGTGGCTTGAGTGGTGTGACGGGGTGAGAAGAAGAGAATGGGGATTTATATAGAGTGGGCTTAGGGTTCGGGTGAGGGGGTGGAGAAGAGAGAGCAAGACTCTGTGTGCCGCCCATGCGTAGAGCGAAAAGAATATACGATATTCTTCTACTTTCAGACATCCGGACATATGTCCAGACATCTGGATAGACATTTGACTGACAGTCCAAACATCTTATCTGAGTAAAACGGCAACAGGTCATTTCACACGGCATGTATCTCTGTTCACATTCTGGTTTCTTATTCATATAACAGGCAGCTCATGATTGAAAAGGATAAGCAATCATCACATCAATTTAAGTATTCAATTACTCATAGTAGAGAATTTAACCACATGCATTCTCAATTTATAGCAAGCGAGGTTAATGCATCAAATATAAACATTCACATTCTCAGTCCTAGAGTTCATCTCATGTCCTAGGTTTCAAGCAGATATTTCTAATTTAACATGAACTTTAATAATTTAAACCACAGGAGTAGAGAGGACCACTCTACCAGGGCGTACAGGTGGTATGGGGGCACGAATGGTGGATCCCGATGTCTCCGTGGGTCTCGTGTGCGCTACAGATTGGAGACCTATTCCAAATAGTTTATCAACCCAGATGTTAACATCGTTGACCATTATGTTAAACAAGCACAAAAAAGTACTGACATGACCTTAACATGCAGGAAATTCCGAAAGAAAACCAACGGTACTTCATTTGTGCGAAATCGACTTCGTTTGAGCCCTGACCCGGTCCAAACACACACACCCTAACCAAAATTAGATGTCTGGGGTGAGTCCCAGATGTCTTAAATGAGTGTAGGATCTCACCTTGCTTTCCCGCATTTGTACCCATCGTTTGTTACCCCTCATAGCCGTCTGAGGGGGTCTCCAGATGCCTGACACTGCTTCCAGTTGTCTGGGAGAGCAGTCGGGCGTCTGACGCTGCTTCCAGACGTCCTAAAGTACCTCAAATGCCATGCCAACACGCCTTTCCAATGTTCCTCATACCTATGCACACACGTGCCTCAAAACACGACACCTCAACGCTACTGCGGTACGTATGCATGGATCAGAACTTGGGCAAAGAGAATACCTCGACACTCTGCGTGCTATCAGACGTCCTGAGCTAGCTCCGGACGTCCGACGACCCCTCCAGATGTCTGGCGAATGTCGCAGACATCTAATAGCGCAGAAATATCCACGCGTAGAGACTCCTCGTGAAGCTCTTCCTCACCCGTGGAGCTGCAACAGTCTTCTCCCCCTACTGCTCTCCCTCTCCCATGCTCTTTCCTCCTCTCCCAGCTCCTCTTGCTGCCCCCCCTTCTCTCCTTCTCCCCCACTCACGGTTGCAAGGGGAAGGAGGGAAGGAGATGGGCGGCGATGGTGAGGCAAATGGAGGAGTGTCCTCCATGCTCCTCCTGCTCCCGTCCTCTCCTTCTACTCCTCCTACTCCCTTCCTCTCCTTCTCCCTCACTCACGGTTGCAAGGGGAAGGAGGGAAGAAGATGAGTAGTAGCTGTGAAGCAAATGGAGGAGTGGGGGTGTGGTGTCATGGGGTTAAGAGGGTGGAGGAGTGGAGAGGGTTTTATAAGGGAGGGCTTAGGGTTTTAAGGGTAGGTGTGCGTGGGTGAGGTGTGGGTGTTGTGTGGAGCCAGGTTAATTGCGACTCTGGCCTCGTAAAATCCCCCCATTCGCGCAAAGCCCACAAAGTAAGTCCCAGGGGATTTAAAATTACGTTAAACCCCTCTAGAAATCAAAAACTTTGTACGGGATCCTCTGGTGCACAGAAAAATTGCGAGAATACCCCTAAAATTCTGAAAAAATTTCAAACGACCCTTGAAAAGGGTCTTTTCAACAAGAGAGAGCAATTGATCAAGCATCCAAGAAATAAAAAGATTCATGTGGAGTGCTTTCTAGGAATTCTTGGTTTTGTAGGTCATCAATTCAGAGTATAGATGTGTACCCATTTAGATAGCTTCTTAAAATGATTGTTTTGAAATAGGATTTCAAATATGCCCTAAATTTAAAATTTTGGTTTGAAAATTTTGAGATGTTACGAAATCTAGGTTTTTAAATGCGCAACTGGTGTTAATCTCCCTTTTTGTTTACTTTGTAAGAGAAGTTAACACATATTTTTGTTTACTTAAATAGGTGTTAAGCTGAGGGGTAGTTACATGAAGTGTTACAAGACTTGCATTTTCAAATGTACAATTAGTGTTAAACTTCCTTTTTATTTACTTTACAAGAGGGCTTAACATCTATTTTTATTTACTTGAAACATGCATGTATTAACATGGGGTGTTAGAAAAGAGAAAGGTAAAAAAATGTGAGTTAACACCGGTTCAACTTAATACTAGTAGGAATCTAGGTTTTGCAAAACTCGTGTTTCTTCTCCAAAACACAGGTTTCGAAAGCTGGTGTTAACATACAAAGTAAATGAAGGTTAACCCTCATTTATAGGAGTTAGCCCCTCAAGTAAACTAGGCATGAGGTGCCAAAGAGGAGAAAGGTAAAAAAAGAAGAGTTAACATCAATTCCATCTTAACAGTAGTAGGAACCTAAGTTTTGCAAAACTTGTGTTTTCTCTCCTAAAGACAGGTTTCAGGAGGTAGTGTTAACCCATGAAGTAAATGAGGGTTAAGCTCCAAATTAAACTAAGCCTAAGTCTTCAAGATACGTTTAAAATATATAATACTTTCTTATCAATATTTTTATCTAGACGTGGTCAAAGACATTACACATGCTCTTAGTTTCTTAGGTGTTTGCTTTATTTTGCAATGTACTCGTACTAAAATGGATTGCAAACAAAAAATAGTAAGCTAAATTTTCAAAAAAATCAACAAAATCACATATTTCATTTCAAGCACATCATTTCGAACTTATATATATTTAGTGTGTGTGTATATATATATATATATATATATATATATATATTACTTCAAGCAACTTAGGTCTTTTTAGCCTATGCTTCATAGGTTTGACTAAAATAAAACGTATGTATTTCAAACATGTTCTGCAATTTATAATTTTAAAATAATTCAAGAGATGGATTAGTGTGCAGGGGTACCTGTTTTGCAAAGCACGGGCCTCCAGACTAGTTCAATTTGAAGACTAAAATCACAAGCAAGGAGGACAATTTTGCAATGTGAAGATTCTAAATTAGATGAAGAATGCAACAAAGTTATATGCAAATTTATAGACCTTTGGGCTTTGGCCCAAATGGGAATCTAATCAATCTCCAATTTGAGATCAATTCACGATCGATCTTGGGATTTGCAGTGAATCACAATCAATCTCTGATTTGAGATTAATCCTAATCAATCTCAGCCAATTTTGAAATCATTACCAGCCAATCTTATGGTTTGCTATCAAATCCCAACATAGCTAATGTGTATATAATTACAAAGTTGCATATGTCATAAAGTGATCACGTAGAAAAAATTGGTTCAAATGCTCTAAAGTCAACTTTTTATATCAAAACCTATGTATGTGAAAAATTTATCATCAATGAAATTTACATGAGAATTTAAGTACCTATAGATGAATTTGGATGCCAATAGCAATATGCATTTAGCACTTGTGAAAATATAAGCAAAGGAAAATAATCGGATACATTAAAAGGTGATTGCGTTAGCTTTGCTTCAAGAAAATTTATCCTTTCATGCATATATATATATATATAATTTTAAGAGCAACGTATTAAAATTTGACACCTAATGCGATGAAATAATTCATCCCCCCAAGACAGAATGTTTGGCTTCAACCTTGTATCTACATACACAAACTTACATATCCCAATTGGATTGCCCGCATAGGAACTGCACACTGGTAGTCTTGGGATATTCACTTCATCCCTATATATATGCGCACGTGCACGCGTACATGCACTTGCACGTGCGTGCCCACACACACATATATATATATGTGTAAGTGTATATATATTTACATATATATGTGTGTATATATATATGTATGTTTGATTATGTAAAAAATAAAATATTTCAAATGCACTGATCCCATGTGAAATTTTATTCGAAGTCTTTGGTAACTACCATTCAAATCATTCAAACTGTCAACAACTTCATCAGTTGGGAATCTCAATATCAAAGACTATATATTATGTATTATTCCATGGCATCTCTGCAAAATCTATTTGATTGCTGAATGCAATTGGATTGATTCGAACGTGCTACATGTAGCTAGATCCTGAGTCCATCACGAATCAAGTCAAGGTTTTGGAGTCACATGGATGGGGATAAGATCCCATGTGCACCGCCAGGGGCATACATGATGTAGGTGTTTGGTATTATGTTTTTCTTTTTGCTGAGTCAAGCTCAAAGATAGCAATACTCCTGATCAAATAGATGAGCGATAAGGTCAGGGGGGATGAAACTACACCACCTCCCTTCCAGTCCCCCCTTATTCAATTACCTGCTAATTAATGAGCTAAGGCAAACATATAAAAGAGTAACATTAGTTGTCTTCAAAAGATAATCCTTACACCAGCTGATTAAATTCCACTTCATCCAGTTGTTCTCTTGCTGCTTGTTAGCCATTTCGACGACATTCACACAATCACTAATTACATTGAGCACATAGCAATCATAGTCTCCTGCCAATTTTAAACCTCACTCAGCCGCCACCGCTTCAGCTTCCTCTACCGAGTCAGCAATTGGATATTTTTTGCAATGGCATCAAAAAACTTACCGTTGGATAGCATGCACACTACAGCAACAGCAGCTCGCCCTTCTTTAAAAGATACATCCACTTGGATGGTCAAATCACCAGGGGGAAGGGATGGCCGAGTGGTGTCTAGGGCTACGTGCCCAAAACCACTCCCTTCATTTGCTTGTACTATACAAAGTCAACCTTGGATTATGTTTTGTCTGCCTGTGTTTGAAGTTGCATCTGGTGAACCAGATCTGATGTAATAATCTGCTGCACGCCACATCAAATACTTCAATCTAGCCCTTCAATTCATTAAAAACAAAATTGACCGTCTCTGTCAACTTAACTGATTCCCATCCCGAACCATAGTGCCCTCGCAAATTTGATTGTGTTATATCCCATAGTCTATCTATGTTTTATTTATTTAGTTTTTTTGAAGTAGAAAGGAGAGCTATCGTCTTGCGATAACAGTTCGGAACAATATATTATGTGCAAAGCAAGGGAGATTACAAAAAGGATCCCCAAAAGTGTATGAGAGACCAGCACTCTTTTACAATACTCTCACAACATACCGACCTCTCCTGAAAAAGTCTCTCATTCCTTGCCTTCCATATACACCAAATAGTAGCAGCCATGTGGACATGTGGCTTCCCTCTCACTTCAAACCCATGCCAAATAGAATCCCACTCTGGTAATGGCTCCTGACAAATTTTTCTCCAGATGACATCAGTGATAAGGTAAAAAAAAAAGAGGTGATTTACATTATCAGTGCTCATCTCACATAAAAAACACACATGATGATCAGTACCCAATCATCTGTGGCGTAGATAACTTGTGATTAACCCATCTCTCAAAGGAAAATTTGTACCTTGAGAGGAATTTTTAACAACCATATCTTCTTGTCAATGGAATCATGTCTCCATCCCTCTTCAAAATTCAACATTTTGTTATAGACAGATTGGACACTATAAATCCCCTCCCACAGATATCTATCCTCCATTCCAGGCCTAGGTCTGAAACTTTCAAGGTCTGATATAAGCCTTCTCTTTTCTTCCCATAACCAGGTAGCTCTTCTGTTGGACTCCACACTATCTAGATTCCAACTGCTGCTGCTGCTGCAGGACCAGATCTTGCTGACCGTAGCATCCCTGTCAGCTGCTGTAGCAAAAGCTCTCGGATAGAGCTCTTTCAAGACACCCATTTCAAACCATCCCTCCTTCCAGAATCTATGTTTTATTTTTATATAAGGATATTTTTTTGTACTCTTTTTTTCTTCCTTAGAGTTATGCTGTAATTGTCCCACCTATCTCTTAATATAAAGAGAGGTAGGATTTGAGAATAAATTGATTCATTTTTTCTTCCCAACTTGGTATTAGAGCAACGGTCTTAACCAATGCCCTAGAGACCCCACTGAAATAAGCCTCCAAGACCTCCACCCTAACCCTAGCTGTAGCAGGCACCCTCCGCAAACCCGCCATTGCTGCCACCTCTCCAAGCGCCATTGCCACCGCCCAATGGAGAGAAGAGGAGGTGGCAGGGTGTTACGACCCGGTTTTCAAATCCCTATAGGACACGAGACCAGACCGACTCGACTGATCCCAAGACCCAGTCGTCCAACGAGAAAGTAACCAAAAAGCAGTAAAAATAAACCACATTCACCATACAAGCAACTAGCAATAATAAAAGTATAGCAATAAAGAAATAAACTACTACAGTACACACCACTACAATAGTAGAGAATTTAAAAAGATACAGGAATATAAAGTTTACAATAAATGAGTACAGAAGTGTAACAAAAATACTCACTACAACGGAAACGGGGTACAAAAAGGTACAACTACTGGGCTCTACTAGGCCCAGCACCCTCTGCAGCCGTAGGCTCTGGCTGCTCAACACCTTGACTTGAAAAGGGTTATGAGTACAACACGTCAGCGAATGCTTAGTAGAGTGGCAACCAGCTAATTAAAAACAGTAAAGGTGGACAGGTAGCTGTTGTTTCAATTTCTTTCTTTATTTAACTAGCTATTCTTTCTTTTATCACTTGGTTTATTTATCAGGTCTTTTCTTGATCTCGAATGTTCCTCGTGGGAACGATCTTGATTGCAGTCTTTTCCGAAGAGTAGAAGTAGCACGTGGTGCTCTCCTGGCCGGGAAAGTCCCCCGTAGTGATCCTACACTCAGTCAACCACCCCAAGGTCACTGACAGACGTAACGGTGACTATGGCACGAGCGATAAACGCACGGGTAGCTATCCCGCACTGGCACACAGTCAGTCGTTTCGGTTAACGGATGCACCTAAAGCACAGCACGGAACCAGTGTAGAGCATAGCCTCTCAGTAACAGGGGTCTCGCCCCTAAGAACCAAACAGGGGTCTCGCCCTTCCACAGTCTGTGCACCCTCGCCTAACTACCCTGATTTGCCCAGTGGGCCTAATAAGTCAGTGTAAGGCGGCTAGCTGAACCCCGGGCCCCGTGAGGTGACTAGCTCTGCACTAGTAGCTCTCCCCGGTATAGTGTACACGAGGGCCACAGAGTCGGTACAAAGTGGCTAGTCCTAACCCTGGGTCCCAACCCTAGGGCGACTAGCTCCGCTCTGCACTAAACAAGGGGACAGTCGCTCTCCTTGGTACTCTTTACTCAAGGGCCAGCTTGCTTCCCCACTCTCATTTCCCGTTCCATTCCATTTATTTTCTAGGAGTTCTACTCCTAATTCCTCGTAGGGTTCATGCTCATGTTTCTTAGCTCAAGCCATACTAGGTTTCGTCATTTCTTTTTTCATTTTATATACAAGCAGCTCGTATTTAATTGCAACAACAGAAATATACATGCAACAGTGGTTAACAACAGTACTTTACATTTCACATGCAGCTGCTATCCAATTACAGGCAATTTTATTATTTTATTTACTCATCTAAGACGGCAATTCATGCATTCAATGCCATTATTCCAGAGTTTCTAGTCATAGAATTCATGCCACACCCTAGGATCTAATATTCATTCTAGATATGTATTCATGTTTGTACTTAAACTAGGGGAAGCCACTCTACCAGCAAAATCAGGAGTAATAGGGGCTTGATTGGCAGATCCACGTGCCTCCGCAACCCCCAAATCTGCACCGGAATGAGGTCCTAACACAAGGATCAACCACAAGAAACTACTCAGAACATGATAAAAATCATTCCAACAAGTAGAGGAACTTATACGAAGAAGAACGAAATCTTAATTGCGGAAATCGAACCTCAAACGGACCCTAAACGGGTCAAAAACGATAATCATGACTCAAATCAGACATCTAGAACACCTTCTAGATGTCTTAAAAGGAGTCCAGAACCATACCTCACTCTACGCTGCTCCTCAGATGTCCAGGGATCCTGCTGAACCGTCTGGACCTAGTTTCAGACGTCCAACCACCTCTCCGGACGTCTGGAGACGCTCTCCGCCATCTGGTGCCTCGGCTAGACGTCTGAACAGCGTGGAAGGGTGTGCCCCATGCCTTCCCGAAGTGAATCCTACACACGCAATGCAATCTCCTCAACACGGCACATCTCAGAACCTCGGCAAAACGGCCTGCATGGTCGTATCCGTAAAAAGGAGGTATAGGGCGCAGGATGTACCTCCCAGTCGTCTAGAGCTTCCTCTTAATGTCGACTGCGTCATCTGGATATATGTCTAGATTTCTGATTCTGGGAAAAATCCCAGAATCAGAAGCTCCTTCTTCTTCCTCCTGCTGCGTGCGGTAGTGCCGCGCTCGCTCGTCCGCTGCTCTAACTGCAGCAACGTTGAGAAGAACCTCCCCGGCGCACCCCTCCACCATGCGCACGCCGACAGGCCGTGAGCTTCTCCGGCGAGCTCTCTCTCTCAGCCCGCGTGCTCTCCTCTCTTCCTTTCTCTCGCTGCTCCTCTCCGTCGCTACCCTCAGCTGCACTCACCGCTCTCGCTCTCGCTGGAGAAAGGAGAAGGTGGATGGGAGTGGGGTGGCGTGAGGGAGAGGAAGGGGTATATGTAGGTGTGGGGGGGGGGGTAAGGGTTTTGCAATTTCGGTGAGGGGAAGAGAAAGAGAAGGAAAGGCAGCGGAGCTCAGTCTGCACGTGGCACGCGCGCAGACTTAAGGTCGTACGCACAAAAATTGATTTCCAGATGTCTGGGAAGGCGTCCAGATGTCTGACAAGACGTCTGACCCAAGTCCCAGACGTCTTAAAGGACTTTAATGGCACGGGTCTTAACACAGGGCGATGCTTGTCGGTGGTTGCCGCTATACATGTTGCAGGGGGCCTAGTCAGGCCTGACTGCTGTCACCTAAAGGGGGGTGCCCAACCTCCGCCCAACGGGGTAGTGCTCATCGCCTCTTAGGACTGTCGTCCAACCTCCGCCCCAAGGGGTTGCCGTCTAGTGGGGCAATGCTCGCCACCCCTCCTTCTGCTGGCCTCTAAGGCCACCTGCTGACCGGTTGCCGCCCTTGATACGGTCCCGCTATGACACGGGCATACGAGTAAGAAACACGACGAGGTGGACATACAAACCGGCGCTCGTGGGGTGATCGGCGATGAATAGACAGTGGAAGATGGGGATATTGTGAGTGGAAAAACCAACAACCACAAGGTAGAGAAGCCAATGGCCAAAAGGGTTCTTGTTCGTTACTTCATTCATGCTATAGGTGAGCTTTAAGTAGTCGATAACATAAAAAAAAGACAGAAAAAGACAACATAATATCCTACCAAATCTTCCTCCAACACACTAACCTATGTGATCTTTCCTTCTCAGTGAAGGAGACCACAAAGGGGACCAAAGGGCAGCCGGGATTGACCAAAATGAGCTCTCCCCCTTGCAGGTACACGTTGGGTTCATCTCCCTTGTCAACGACAACATGGGTTGCTTCTGCCCTTACCCAAAATGGGCTATCATCAGAGTTGGGAACCCAAAAATGAGTTTTGGGTTGCATCAATTTTCTCCCCTTACAAAAATGTCATCGTCCTCGATGACATAGGGGTGTGGACGCCGATGGAGTGGCAGACGGGTCGTCGAGCCTCCTGGCGCGATGGTGGTGCTTGGTGGGGGTCTCGAGGTTGGGGTGGATGCGGGAGAAGTCTGGGACGAAGAGCAGGGGCCTGGGAGTTGGCCCTCGTACAAGCCGGTCGGGAATAATTGACCAGCTAGGAGACATAGTGGTTGGAAAAAAGGGTGGTGACGAGGGCCGTGGAGAACTTCGTCGGGTGCTCAGTGTCGAAGCTGTGGGTGATGCGGTGGTCGCGGAGGCAGGAGTCGAAGTCGGGGATGTTGAACTGCCCGACACTGCGGTGGTGCCAGGAGGGGTAATCCGAAGAGGAGGGGAGGTTGCTGAGGTCGTCGGAGAAGGGGAGCTAGAGCAGGACAATGACGAGGGTAGCGAGGGTGCAGGTGAGGTTCGAGGCGACATGGTCTGCGATGAACTCGATCCCGTTGCCGCTGTGGGCCAGGTGCTTGGAGATGATGGTGAAGACAAAGGCGAAGGAGGGGCGTGAGGGTCGGATGGGGCAACGTCATGGGGGCCATTGGAGGTGTTGATGGTGTGGAGTGGCTAGAGTAGGACGGGTCTCGGGTTCAACGAAGATGACTCTGTGGAGCGGCGGAGGGCACCAACCTCGGTGGGGGTGAGGCGGGCGAAAAAGCCATGGGAGACGTTGATGACGTCGGCGCGAATGGAGAAGGGGCCACAGGGGAAGTCGAAGGTGGTGGCTGTTCCGGTGAGGATGGTGGTGGAGTCACTGGAGGGGATGGGGTAGTGCGATGGCGCGGGAGTGGAGGTCGAGGAGGCCCCTGTTGAGATGGCGAGGGGGGCTGAAGGCGACGAGAGAGTTGATATCCGGCAGCTTGCAGCTTGAAGGGGGAGTTCACAGGTGATGGAGGGCCCTACAGGAGGAGAGGAGGGCGAGTGAGCCTGGGAAGCAACGGTGGTCGGGGTGGAACCTGATGAGGAGAAAAAGGCAAAGCTGGAGGAGACCACCGTTGATCCGATCTGAGTGACTGAGGCGGCCACCGGTGACAAGGTTGTTGAGCACGAGGCAGGCCTGGAGGGGGCCACTATGGTTGGCGAGAAGGGCCTTGTTGTTGAGGTCACCGGTGACGAGGAGGAATTTGGGGGTGTTGGAGGAAGTAGAGGTGAGGTTGTCGGGCCTCCTGGCGTGGTGGTGGTGCTTGGTGATGGCGACAACGACATTGGCGATCCTGTTGTCGTTGGTGTGGGAGGAGGTCGTGAGGAGGTGGAGTGGTGTGATGGCTGTGGAGATGCATGTTGGTGGCTGGGAGAGAGCGAGAGGTGGTGATGGAGTTGGAGGTGTGCGTGTGGAGAAGGGAGAGTGTAGGTGGTGGTGCTAACGGTGGTGGAAGAGGCTTTGGCAGGGGGTGGTGGTGATCGGTGGGCAGGAAGCAATGGAGGAGCAGCGAAGGTGGCATGTGATGGCGTTGGTGATGATGGTGGCAATGGAGGTGGAGATGGGTCATGAGGGCTCGTGACTTTGAACCTCTCCCCCATTCTGTTGCAATTTGCTTGCAACTTTGCAAGCATTTCTTGCAAGCGTTCCAGATGATCAAGCCGCTCCTCAACCATCATAATCATCACCGAGGATCGTGAGGTTCTGATACCACTTGATACGATCCCTCTACGACACAGGCGTATGGGTAAGAAATGCGGCGAGGTGGACCTACAAACCAATGCTTGTGGGGTGATCGGCGGTGGATAGACGATGGAAGATGGGAATATTGTGGGTGGAAAAACCAACAACCACAAGGTAGAGAAGCCAATGGCCAAAAGGGTTCTTGTTCGTTACTTCATTCATGATATAGGTGGGCTTTAAGTAGCTGATTACATCAGAAAAAGATAGGAAAGGACAACACAATATCCTACCAAATCTTCCTCCAACACACTAACCTATGTGATCTTTCCTTCTCAGTTAAGGAGACCACAAAGGGGACCAAAGGGCAGTCGAGATTAACCAAAATGAGCTCTCCCCCCTGCAGGTGCACTTTGTGTTCGTCTCTCCTATCAACGACAGCATGGGCTGCTTTTGCCCTTACCCAAAATGGGCTCTCGTTAGAGCTTGGGAACCCAAAAATGAGTTTTGGGTCACATCAGCCCCTCTGACCAGCCTCTAAGTTGATGCCCCTGTTGGTCTGACTAGGGCATGTTGTCGCCATTTGCTGGTCTGGCCAGGGCGCTTCGGTTGCATCTGGTCTGACCGGCTGCCACTGCCTCTGGTTTGCCCATGCGCCGCCGTCGTCAGTAGCAAGGTCTAACCCTGTGCAACCATGTGTGATGGTGGTCTGAAAATCGTTGTCTCTCCATCACATTGGTTAATCTACCCTAATTCAGTGATTTAGAAGTTTGCTCCTTGGTGAAGTTATAGTCTTTACGATATTGGTATGGCTCCCTTTGATATTGGTTTAAGCACCTCTACTATACAGAGGTTGGCAGATGATATAATGACCATTACCCAGAGTGAGTATGAGAGACTACTCCATGGTTGTAGCCATCATGATGGGCTTCAAGGAGCCACTGAGTTGGGTTCTATTGCAGACGATAGGAATTGGAGTAGTACTGAGTGGCTTGTTGATTAAGGGGCTTCACAGCATCTCAGTGGAGATCGGGATCGTTTTACCCATCTCATATCTGTATCTGCAATCAGGACAATGCAAGTAGCAGATGGTCGGCACTCCAGGATAGAAGGTTAGGGGGAGGTACCAGTGACTCCTACCTTATGCTTACGTGGTGCTTCTTATGTACTAGGCTTTCTTACAAATTTACTCTCAGTGAGTACGATTACAAAGGAGCTTAATTGTCGTGCTATCTTCGATGATGTGGGATGCATCATTCAAGATAAATTGACAGGGAAGATGATTGGTAGTGGAAATGTCAAGGGTGGAATTTATCGTCTGATTCAGACTCTACTTGCCTCTACATGTCGAGGACATGTATCATTGGCCGCTAGGAGCACATTTTAGTGGCATTTATGACTTGGGCATCTTCCCCACATATATCTTCTATGACTCAGATATGTTATTATGCATGCTAGATGGGCAAGCATCATCATACTTCCTACCTAATGAGTACCTGTTTTGGGTTGACAACCTTGTTTAAGCTACTGCACATGGATGTATGAGGGCTAAGTAGGATACCAGATAGGTAGGGTCATCGTTATTATTTAGTTGTTGTGGATGATTTTTCTCGCCTATCATGGGTATTCTTGCTAAAGAACAAATCAGATGTTGGCTCTTTCATTGAGCATTTCATGGTAGAGATTAAGACTCAGTATTTAGCTACTGTTAAGGTAGTCAGATCTGATAATGAACTAGAGTTATGTACCACCGGACTATTTGCATTTTATAGGTCACATGGGATAGTGCACCAGACTACCTGTGCCCATACCTCTCAGCAGAATGGATGGCCGAGAGGAAACATCAACACCTTTTAGATGTGGCACATACTTTGTTGATTCATCATAGTGTACCTTCGTTATATTGGGGTGATGCAGTTCTTACAACGTGTTATTTAATCAACAGAATGGCCAGTTCAGTGCTTCATGAGCGGATTCCTTGGCACATATTGTATCCTGAGCAAGAGTTGTTTCACGTGCCTCCACATGTGTTTGGCTGTATTGCTTTTTTTCACCTACCCACTCTAGGACAAGAAAAGCTTGCATCTCGGGCAATTAGCTGTGTGATTTTAGGATACTCATGGACTCAAAAAGGATATAGATGCTTGGACCCTATTGTTAGTGCAAGGGCATCACGATCATTAATTTTAATGATAATAAAACACTTGTTATTTAACATTTGCAATTTGAGTTTATGAGTTTCAGGAAAATTGCAAATTGATACAAGTGTGAAGGAGCTCAAGCTTGCGTCCATGGTGGATTGGAGGAGCTTAATGGAGGAGAAGGAGCTACGCATGGAATGAGAACTTAAAGACAAGAAGAATAGGATAGACATTTTGTTCTATGTATTTTTATTCTTGTCGTTTTGTATCTTTTTGTTCTTTATTTTTTATTTCCTTAGATATTTTTGTTAAAGAGCCTCAAAGTAACAAAATAGTTATCCTAGGAACACTTACACAACCCTAGGATGCCTAGACTTCTCGTAGAGAACTTAGAAAACTAAAATAAATATCAGATAGCCTAATCAGATGTCCAATATGGATATCAGACGTCTGATCTTAGACTTTAAGATGTCTGACTATTTGATTGGACGTCCAAACACTTAGGATGGACTTAGTGCTTTCTGTCTGTTGATTTAGATGACCAACACTTAGTTTAGACGTCTGATGACCTTGCCAGACGCCCAATTAGAGAATCATTGGCTTGAGAAATCTAATCGTTGAGGATTAACCCTTAGTATGATTCACATTCACATTCACACATCCGTAGTGTATCCCAGATATCTGATAAATAAACGTTAGGCTAAGATCTGACCCTAATTACTTCTTATCAGATCTTATAGCCGTTTAAGCCTCAGAAAATCCATTCCCGCAGTGATTTGTGTTTCCTGACGTCTAGACCTAGTGACAGACGTCTAATCTGTTGTCTGTGCAACTTAACTTAGAACCCTGTTTCGATCTTGACAAAACAGGAAGGAAACCTATTTAGAATTAGACATCTGATTAGTTTCCCAAACGTCTTAAAACACTTCTTTAAACATCCGTCTTAATCTAACCCAGTCTAGATCTTCTACCATTCTAGATCAGACGACCAATCCCTAAATCAGACGATGACCCATATGTCTAATAATATATTCAGATGTCTGATAATCCTGTTAGAATCATTAATGACCCTGCTTTCTGCCTAATTTGCCTTGAGATTATTCCCAATGGCTAGAAGAGGCTTTTAAACCTTTCATAGGGCCTTTATTAATAGAGGACCCTTGCTTTGTTATATACACCAAACAATACTACTTTCCACCACATTTGTGTCAAAGAAGAGATTATCAAGTAGAGAAGTGTTGTTGCTCTCCCATCTACACAAGTCTACACTAGAGAGCACCATCCTTGTTGTGCACCCGCTCTCCTACCTACGTATACGAGAGTGCCGTAGTGCTATCGCGTGGTTCATACACCCGTGTTGGTAGCCAACACACTTCCATCAAAGGGAAGTTTCTTTTTCCCATAGTAGCTAGATTAAATATATACTTTGTGGCTCTATAGAACTGTTGTAATATTATCTTTATTTGGGTATTCGCTTTGCAAATTTTCATCTCCCTTACGAGATAAAATACTCCTCGTGAAGAGGAGGGATTTTGAGGTACGCTACTCTCGTTTAAGTAGCGTGGTTGTAAGAGGTTGAGTTACCCTCATTTTAAGTGACTCGGTTAGTGGATTTGATTGACTAGGTCGATTGGGAAATCCTAAACCAAGAGGTTTAGGTAGTGATTTTTACCTGGGTTTGAGTTTTCACCTAAAAATACCTTGTGTACTTGTGATTGCATTCTTTTGTGAGATTGATTATTTATATTTCCGCATTTCATTTTATATCACTTAAATCTCACCCCCCTCCGTCAGAATCCACACCTATTACTAGTAAGTAACCTGATGATTATACATAGCATGCATTTATACATAACATTTATACTTAGATGCATTCATGCATTATTCTAAAAAAAAAAGTGTTAGTCCTACCATTTGACTATGGAAAAGTTAACCTAAGTTCTAGGTTGGAAAGAGTGATGAATTAAGATGTGAAGTGCCAAACCATAAGGGATAAGTGTGACATATTGACTTTAGACCTCTATGGCCTATATGGCTTAAATATTGGAGTATTTGTTAAGATACAAATTTTTCCTCAAGAATTGAGGAAGTTGAGAGGCTAATATATTAAGTCCAGGGCTTAGTAAGTATAGAACTTCTCTATTTATCCCTTGGTTTTGAGGATCCTTAAAATCGAAGTGTCTACTTTCACATATACGCACTTAAAAAGTTGGCAACCACGTGCAAGCTCGCTATGGGTTCTATCAAAACTAGGGTTGGGGACTCTAAATTAATTCACCTTAACTATAGAGACCCCTGTGGTATGTCACATGCAGTAGCCCCTAAGTGTGGGATGTCAAGAGCCCAACCTTGCACCCCGAGTCCTCCTAGATTTTGCTTAGGTGAAGCATTTAGAAAGGACGAAGGAGTGCCGCTCACTAGAAAATTGAAATGGAGAATAAAAAAAAAAGAGGGAATGTCACGTCACTACACATAGGTGTTATGGAGAATAAAAGGCACCTTGTTAGACATGGGTACTAGAAGAATCCAGCAAATACACCTCGCTAAAAATGGGTGTTATTATTAAAAAGGGAAAAAAATGATTTCGAGACGAGTCGAAACAATAGAGTAAATAAAAGGGGCCACATGCCTAGTTGGGGAGATATACACTGAGTTCGTCCTTTTGTTGATCTCGAGATAAAAAAAGGTGAGGAGAAAGCTACCAAGTCTGAGTATGATTGAACCTATGTAGGTCTAGGTAGGTGAAGGGAAAATCTAGTCCTGGGAACGTATGGGAAGAATAAGTGTGGATGTCCATGAATCAATTTACTCACTAAGCATAGATACTTTGACCTCCGGGATTAACAAACCCTAGGATAAACTTGGGAGTTTAAGAAACTTTTGTTGAAGACCCAACGCTGAAGTCGATTAAGTCTGTATCTTGACTGGTACTTGAGTGTCATAAGATCTTGAGCTAATATTTCATACTAATCTCTATAGGTGAGGCACACTAAGGCATTCTGATGCTAAATTCTAGCCTAAAGATTAGGTACTCCTCCAATAAGGTACTCATTCTCGACAACGACGTTATTTGATCAGAATTTTTTACTTTAACATGATAATAACAATAATAATCTGAACGTTGCATTTTACCTCCTTACAAAAATTAATTAATTTTAACTACAATAATTAGGTCGTACATGCAAGGAGTAAACTCAAAAATAATGTATGTCACTTTATCAAACAGACAGGACAAACAGAAAGAGCGGGGCCTGGCAGCAATTTCCAACTCAATGATATATAAATTAAATTCAAATCATAGCATGCAATGTAAAAAGCAATTGCCCAAATACTTCAGAGGAAGAGGGAAGTTGTGGGGGTGGCCGGCACTCGTGGAGGAGAGGCTCGCCGGCGACGAGGAGCTCGTCGGAGGTGCGTGAGAGGTAGAGGAACCCGGCAGCGGTGGTGGCGTGGTCGGAGGTGGTGGGTGCAGGCCGACCGGCGAAGAGGTGGCAGCGGCGATGGAGTTGCCCGCTGCTGCTCGTGGCGCACACGCGGCCGTGTGAGCGTGGCGGCCGGCTGCTGCGAGTCGTGTTGCCGTGGGGTCGTCGACGGCGAGGGCCGAGGTGGCTGAACGTGGCCTGCCGGAGGGGGGAAAGCCGGTGGCTGATGGGTTCTTCACTTGTAGCAGAGGAAGAAGAAGAAGAAGATGGGGAAGTAGAAGGTAAAGGGAGAGGAAGAAGGACGATCGGTGCGGTCGCAGTGTTGAGGCCGCACGCTCTGAGAGGGAGCGGCGAGCGCAGTCTGTGCGCGAGCGGTGGAGGGAGTCGAGAGGGTGCTCTTGGCGGTGTGGGCGTGCGCAGGGAGAAGGTGTGTGCGAGTAAGAAGGAAATGAAGGAGAAGAAGAAAACAAAGAAGAGGAAGACGCGGTGGAGATGCGGCACACGCCCGCGGTGTGTGAAGCGCGCGCCGCAGTAAGGATGTGCAGTTGAGGCTCGCGGTGATGGTGAAGAGAAGAGCAACGCGGTGGAGGTGGATCGCGGTGAGGGGTGAGGGCCCGGAGTACGATCGTGTGAGTGGGAAGGTTTTAACGTAGGTGAAGAGGTGACAGCGTTACATCTATTAATAGGTGGCGTGAGTTTCGGGAATAAATGGTTACGTGAAATAAATGGTAGATGAATAGATTGCGTTACATAAATTCGCACTTGGAAGGACTTGGGTGTGGGATGTGTATGTGCATTGCATGGGTCGAGGTGTGCGTGAGTTTGGAGTAATCTCTTCTGTGGTTTTTGCATAGAAGTTAAGTGATGGTAGGAATTTAGGTGATGTAAAGAAACCTTAGACATTGGGGAGCCATATTATAAAAGTGATCTCTTCATTCCTTGAATTGACCTTTGTTTGGCACATAAAACCTCCTATAAAATATGTAACTCCTGTGCAACAAATAAAACATGATTAGAATAGAATTAGTGAGGAATTACTAATGCCATTTAAATTGAAAAATAAGTATACCACCTTAAGATGCCCAATGCAAGAAAATGCAATATTATTACGACTTGAACCTGATTCTATGTGGAGCCCATGTCAAATCACCTCAACTAATTCAATATCCAATCGTCTAACGAAAAATATACAGAAAAGGAAATCATTCAACACATGTAACATAGCTAAAAATTTAAATAAAAGACAGAAAGCTGTAAGATAGACCGTAACTGTAAATAGTACCATAAGAGAATATCAACGTAGCCATTACAACCAAAATAGAAAGACAGAAACAAAACTACTAGTTGTAGGAATGGCTACGACAACGGAAGGAAAAAGTCACGCTACAGTAGAAACGGAAATGGAGACAAACTAAGGTTGGTCTCGACTAGGCTCAGCTCCCTTTGCAGCCAGTGGTACTGGCGACTCACCTTCCTGTCCTAGACACAAGTGGTAGTCGTCAGCAAAAAACTGAGTAGAGTGGCAAATGTACATTCATCTAACACAATTTAACTAAGGAGAAAAGTAGTAAACATTTCAGGTAGTAATAAGCATTTTCAAACGTTTTCATGTTTTATTTCTATTTCTAAGTACTAGTTATTTTGTAATTTCAGTTATTCTAGCAAAGGTCCCATTTTCTCTTGGTTCACATGTTCCGTCACGAAACGATCTTACTGTAGTTTTCCCGCGATGCGGAACGTGGACGTGGTGCTCTCCTGGTCGAAAGAATGCCCTGCATTTGTCTTACACTTGGTCTACCACCCTAGGTTAAAGTCGCTATGTAGTGATAACTACGACACGTGTGATAAACACACGGGAGCTACCCCGCATTAGCACGCGATCAGTCGTTTCCACTACGGGTACGCTCTAAGTTGTACAACACATAATAGAACAGGGGTCGCGCCTCTAACCAGTCTACGTACCCTTGCCCGACTATCCTGGTTAGCCTCGTGGGCCTAATAGGAGTCGGTGTAGGGAGGCCATTCCTACCCTGAGTCCAAAACTAAGGGAAGGCTAGCTCTCTCCTTACACAAGAGGTGATTAACTCTCCTCGATACGTGTGTACCTGAGGGCCAGCTCACTCCCATACTAGTACCCAAACAATAGTCATGCCACACATTAGGCGAATCATTCCATCATTATCAGAGTCTTAGCCCATAACAAATAATTTATTCGTCTAATTCTCCCTAAGATTCATCTGTGATTCCTTTGATTTTGTTCAGACACCAGTGAAAAAAACGTGCTTCTCCATTCATTTTTAGATTTCATACATGGAAGTAGATAACTGTGTATTACAGTAAAAGCCTTGATCTCAACCGTTAGGGTTACCATTTCTCACAATATGAATTAATTATCACCCATGTGTATAACAAGTATAAAGTTCATATACTAAGAATTAGGGCATGCACACTTTTGTGTGAGTCTACAAGGCAAAGTAGTTTTCATTTTCCTTCACAACATGTATATACAAAATTTCGGTCATTCATTAAGTAGCTACTTTTAACATGCATTTAAAATGGAACTAACTACATCGATACAAAAAAAAAAAATTCTACGTAGGTGTACGGGTGATATAGGGGCAAGAGGGACCAAATTGGATGCCCCTGCAGGTCCCACACGTAACACAGACTCAGAGCCTACGCCAAACCAATGGTCAAAAGGAGCATTAACCACTTTGATCGATATTTAAATGTGCTAAGACAACTCAAACTACTATAGAAATGATTTCAGTATGTGGGAAATCTCAATAGCTTTCCAACAATACCTGTCGTGTGGAAATTGGACCCCGTTTGGGCCCTAAACCGGCCTAAAAACCCTTCCTAGTTCACTTGAATCAAGTTGGGTTGGTTCGATCTGACTGAATCGATCGCCCGCCTGCTTCAGGAAGTTCCTGACACCCGTATCAGATGTCTGAGACACTCCTCAGACATCTTATACAGCGCGAAATTCCAACTATCTTCCTTAGATGGCCAGCGGGTGTCCTAGTCATCTTGGGACCACTTCAAATGTCCGATACCCTACCTGGATGTCTGAAAGTACCTCGAAGTCCACCCGCGCACGACTCCCTATGTGAGCTCGCTTTGCGGGAGTGCTATTTCCCCATGCGAGCTCGTTTCTCTAGTTCGTCCCTACTGCAGACACCTTGGACAGGCCGCGCCTTGTGCTTTGCACGTCTCCAAACGTCAGAAGCATGCCTTGGCCGTCCGCGGAGTCTCTCGACCATCTGCAGGGCGTTACAGACGTTCGATGGCTGTAGGGTTTGCTTGCTCCTCTCTCTCCTACTCTCGTTCTCCTCTCCCTCTCTTTCTCATTCTCGTCTGGTGGGTGCCACTGAGGGAAGGTGGGAGGGGGAAGGTGCGGAAAACTATGAAAAGAAGGGTTTTATAGGTCTAGGATTTTAGGGTTTGTTGGGTAGGGCTTTAGGGTCGGGAAAATTATGGGTTTGGCCCCGCATAACTTGTTTTTCCCCATGGAATCCACATAACAAGGATTGGGGGTGGTAAAACTTCTCGAAATACCTTGACAATTCAGAGAACCATGCAAGGACCCTTAGGAAGGGTCATTCCAAATATGAATGCGTGTGAATGCAATATTTACTAGGCAACTAAGCATAATAATATTTAATAGAAAATATGGCTTCACCAGTAAGCACTATGTAAGTGCTAATGTTACCTTTCAGTAGTCCATTTCATACTTTTCTATAGCTGGTCGGCATCTATCTCCTGGGGGTATAGAGGCCCTAATTGCACAACAATCATAGGACTTAATGAACTTAAATTAATATAGATCGTAGATTAACGTAGGAATAATATATGCATAAGCTGCATATCTTGCATTCTAGCTTTTGTATTTAGTTGTTTAGAGAATAAAGGTATTTTCTTTAGTAATTGGCAAAATAATTGTATTTTCAAATAATAAGGAGCTCAAAAGATATCCTGAGACTGAATAAAAGGTGGATAGAAGCTCGAGCTGCAGCAGAGCTAGAACGGGAGCTTAGAATAAAGCTTAGAACAAAGAAGAATGAAGGCATAGGGAGTAAAAGAGAGATAGGCTAGGTTGTTGGTGAGGATATAACGATCGTTAATTTTAATGATAACAAAACATTTGTTATTTAACATTTGCAATTTAAGTTTATGAGTTTCAAGATATTTGCAAATAGATACAAGTGTGAAGGAGTAGCTCAAGCTCACATCCATGGCAGGATTGGAGGAGCTTGATGGTGGAGAAGGAGCTTCGCGTGGAGCGGGAGCTTGAAGACAAGAATAATATGATAGATTTCTTTTTTGTCTTGTATTCTGTACTTAGTTTTTGTATCCTTATTCTTTGCTCTTTATTTTTGTCTAGATTATATGTTAAAGAGCTCAAAGTAACAAAACTATAGTCTTAGGAACACCTACACAAACCTAGGATACTTAGGCTTTTTATAGAGAACTTAGAAAGCTAAAATAGGCATCAGACTGCCTGATCAGATGTCAAATCTAAAAGTCAGACATCTGGTCTTAGACTTTAAGACATCTGACTGTTTGATTAGACATCCAAATACTTAGGCTGGACTTAGTGCTTTCTGTCTGTTAATTTCAGACGACTAGCCCTTAGTCTAGATATCTTAGAAGCCGTCTGATGAACTTGCCAGATGTCCAACTCGAGGACCGTTGTCTTTATCAAACTAATCGTTAAGGATTAACCTTTAATCTGACCTAGATACACTTTCAGACGTCTGTAGAGATCCCTAGATGTCTGATAAATAGATGTTAGGCTCAATCCATCCCCAAATCACTTTTGTCAGTGATCATAGCCGTTTGAGCCTCGGGAAATCAATTCCCACAGTAAAACCTATTTCCAGGCATCCAAACTTTGTGCCAGACATTTGACCTATCGCTAACCAACAAGACCTAGAATCCTATTTAGGTCTGGACAAAAATAGGAAGGAAACCCTTTTAGAATCAGACATCTGATTAGTTTCCCAGACGTCTTAAAAGACATCTTTAGACGTCTGTTCTGATCCAACACCGTCTAGTTGATTCACCCTTCTAGATCAGATGTTCGACTATAAAATCAGACGATGATCCAGACGTATGATAATAGATTTAGACGTCTGATAACTTTGTCAAAATCATAAATAGCCCTGATTTCGGCCTGATTTGCCTTGGGATAATTCCCAACGACTATAGAAGCCTTCCAATAGCTATAAGAGGATTCTAAACCCTTCTTAAGGCCTCTATAAATAGAGGAACACCCTTCCTAAGCTAAGAAACACCAAGCAATACTACTTTCCACTCCTTTTGTGTCCAAGAGAAGAGAAATCAAGAAGAAGTGCTTTGCTCTCAAAGCTTCCAATCCGAGAGCATCGACACTCTATCAAGATCACGCCTATGCACTTCCTACTAAGGGGAGATCCTTGACTATAGTAGCATATCATTATAATTACTTTGTGGCTCTATAGGTTCTTGTTATTATTTTCATTTATTTTTGGTTGGGTATTCGCTTTGCGAATTCCCATCTACTTCATGAGACAAAATACTCTTCGTCAAGAGGAGGGGTTTGAGGTACTCTACCCTTGTCTAAGTAGTGTGGTTGTAAGAGGTTAAGTCACCCTCAATTAAGTTACTTTATTACTGGATTTGATTGACTCGATTGATCGGGAAATCCTAAGTCGACACACTTATGTGGTGATTTTTACTCAGGTTTGGGTTTCCACCTAAAAATACTTCTATATTTGTGTGATTACTCTTTTGTGAGATTATTTATTTATTTCCACATTTTTATTTTATATCACACAAATCTCACCCCCTCCGTTCGAACCGACATAGGTTACTTGTGTGAATAATTACAGAAAAATGAGAAAAGAAGAACTTAGGATAACCCTATACCTATCCATAGTTTCCTAGGATAGCCTTATCCCTTCTCCTATCCCTAAGCCACCTTCCTATTAGGTTAACTTAGCCTAGAACCAAAACATGGATAGTGTTATCCATGTTTTTATCCACACTATCCCCACCCTTATCTTCTACCTGGGATATCTCTATCCCTAATCTTGAATTTCCCTCACTTTGACCAAAACCTGGAGAATGTTATCTAGATTCCTATTATCCATTATTCATAAACCCTATCCACTATCCTTATTCCTAATCCATAGCTTAGAATCCTATTTAAAACCATAGAGCCCTCAATTGACTCAATTTAAGTCAATTGGGTCAACGACATTCTAATTGGGTCCAGTTGAACTTGATTAGGCTAACCTTAGGCTAATTAGGCACATGGGAGCCTAATTAGACTCCACCCAAACCTAATCAGCTTGCCCACATTCAATTGGGTGCATTTCTACTTGATTGGGTGCACCTGAACCCAATTAGGTTCACCCAAAGCGTAATTGACACAAATCAACCTATACAAGTCTAATTAGGCTCATTGGAACCTAATTAGACTCGACCTTAGACCTTAGGACCATTTCCCTACCTTACTTCATGAGGTACTTGGGAGCTTGCACCTTTACCAGAGGGTACTATAGTAGTTGGCTGCAGATGGGTGTTTGTAGTCAAGTATAATCCAGATGGGTTAGTTGCACTCTACAAGGCCCGACTTGTTGCAAAAGGGTTCACCTAGACATATAGGGTGGACTTCTTTGATACTTTCTCATCGATGGCTCAATTGTCTATAGTTAGGATTTTGATTTCAGTGGCAGTTCAGCGAGATTGACATCTTCACCAGTTTGATGTGAAGAGCACCTTTCTCTATGGGGATTTATAGGAGGAGGTTTACACGTAGCAGCCTCTCGGTTATGAGGTTCAAGGGGAGTGTATATGTAGATTGCAGAAGACCAGTTATGGCTTCAAACAAAGTCCTCATGCTTGGTTCCAGAAGTAATCCCAGGTGGTTGAGTCTATTGGATTTCATAGGTTGTCTGCATACCACTCTCTATTTTTCAGGAAGATAGGTAGTGGTATTACTATTCTTTCAATATATGTGGATGACCAGATTGTCACAGGAGATGATTATGGAGGGATAGCTGAGATCAAGAGATGTTTGGCTAAGTGGTTTGTGATGAAGGATCTGAGTCCGATGAGATACTTTCTTGGGATAGAGATGACTCACAGCAAAAGTGGCATTGTTTTTTCCCAAAGGAAGTATGCTCTAGATTTATTACAAGAGGTTGGTATGCTGGGAACCAAGTTAGCAAATATACCCATGGATCCTAAGGAACATCTTCATGACACTGAGGCTGAGGCAGTTGATAGCAAGCCATATAGATAACTTGTAGGGAAGCTTTTATGCCTCACCATCACTAGACCAAACATATCTTTTGTAGTTGGCAAATTGAGTCACTTTATGACTGAGCCAACTAGACAACACTGGGATGCAGCGATGATGGTCCTTAGATATCTCAAGAAGGCCCCTGGGCAGGGTCTTCTATTCACCAGAGGGACATCCATGACAATGATAGGTTATTCAGATGTAGATTATGTAGGGTGCCACCTTGACCGAAAATCCACAACAAGTTTTTGTACTTATGTAGCTAGCAATCTTGTAACCTGGAAGAGCAAGAAGCAAGTGGCAATCTCCAATTGATGGGAACCCCATCATAGTCCCTAACTAGCCACATTTAGTCAGGTTTGATCAATTAAAGCTCTTACATAATCATCTGAGGGTCATAACTCCTCATTGTTCTGATTTGAGAAGAGAATGGTAAATCAGGGTTAATTCTATAATTTTAACAACACATCAGGAACACAGATTAGTCACAAGGTCATTCAGGGTTAAATGATGGTCCAATTAGCTTAAAAATCCAAAAAGTGGGTCAACACAGATAGAAACGGGGTTTCACGCGTTTCGAGGACAACAACAACATATAAAATCCTAATTTCAGACTCGCTTAAATTAAAGAGGTCCTGTTCAAGATAAAATTCATCTAATCCTCCTAGAAATCATATAAAAATATTCTAAGAGGTTTGGTATCCTTGGTTTGACCATCTGAACCCATTTTAACCTGGAATAGAGTCTCGAATAGAATTTTGCCCTAATTTGGGTTTCTATACAAATTGTCCAGTCAAACGTGGTCAAAATTGCAATCTGACTTCACCATTAGATTCCTTGGGTCAAAATTAGGTTATTACTAAAATTCGGGTCCAATCAGAGTCCATCTTGACCTAGTTTGCAATTTAGCCCTTTAAAATTCTATTTCTTACATTTACCCACTCAGGTTTCGATTTATTTTCAAAAGGGCCCTAACTTCTCATCATTTTCTTCACTTTAATCCCTATCGCCATTGGCGGTGGGAATGCATCTTCAGCGAGGTTCGAGGGATATTTTCTCCCTCGAATCAGGTCTAATCACCTCCAAACTTGGGGGAAAGATCCACGAGAAGTTGCCTGATCAGCCAGACCACACCTCGACCTCCAAATCAAGCTCTTGAGCTCAAGAGAACTCAAGATTTCTAGGGATCCTTCTCCCTGAAATTTTGAGCTATTCAAGCTCCTTCCGAAGCTTAGAGCTCGACCTTGGCCCTTTAAAATGACCCCATTCACCAGATTGTCCTCCTTAGCACGGTTTAGGGCCAGAAATATCCTCTTCTCTCTCTTCCTTGGCCTTCTCCAACCAAGCTCCAATGACACCTCTACTCTTCCTTCGTTGCCCTCTACCACATGTGATAGGCAAAGGGAATCATCTTCCCTCCGTCATCTGCTCCTCGCCATACCAGCTAGGAGCTCCCTCTCCCTTCGACGTCGCCATTCTCCCTCACCGAAGCATTCCTCTTCTCCGGCACCAGTCCATCATAGTCGGTGTCATACTCTCTCTCCCCTCATTTGTAAGCACCCTCTCTCGACTCCTCTCACTTCCCTGATTTTTCCTGCCTACCTAGACTCTAGGTTCGTGCACCACATCACTCGCATCTTTGTCTTCTTCCCCAACTTTAGCTTGACTCTGGTGAGTTTGTGTTGTCACTCCACCACATGAAACTCATCGCCACTAAGCCCGTGAGCTTCGCCTCGCCTCACTGATCAAAAGCGCCAAAGAAATTTGGGCTTTTGATCTCTCATGCACTCCCCCGAACACACCCACTCAAGCACACCTCCTCTGTCACCAACAACACTCCACTAACCATCGCACACCTTGAAACCACCACCATCACATTCGCCTCTTCATGGCGAACCTTCTGAGCATATCTGACAAGGCCGAGAGGTCGTATTTTGCATTTCAGGTACACGCCGAATCACCGTTGCTGCCACCACCTTCTTCAGTTTCGTTTGCAGTTCTCCAACCGATTTCATCCTACTGCAGCTTCCAATCGACACGGCTCCAAGTCCTAAAGCATCCTAGGTGCCTAATCAGAACACCTCGCACCTGCAGCTGCTCCAATTTGACACAACCATCACTTGCAGTTACACGAGAAGAGAAGGATTGCAGATAGTCCCACATCAGGGATTTTGAAGTCAGCTACAGCATACAAAAGGATTTTGTGACAGAGGTTGTTTGCCTCAGCACATGGGGTGAGGTCCCACTCATCGTACATGCTCACTCTTCACCTGCTACACTACGCAGGTGCGTTTGGTCCCTGGTCCGAATACCCATATACCCGGGACTGTTCACCTAGGTCTAACCTGAGAGATAGGGAAGGAAAGAGAAGAGGAGGGGGTGGGTTTTGCTCTGCAGCTTTGGGATTCGTGCCCTCCCTCTCTCTTAACACTTAGCTAAAATCTGAAGAGGCCGTTGCGCTTTTGTGTTGGTGTGCTACTATTGTGCCTTGGCTCCTTTGAGGCTCGAGATAAGGCCTTTGTGCTTTGTGCTGGTACTTGGTTCTCTCAAGGTTAAGGCATCTGATGTTACGAACGCGTGCCCCAGACGTCTTTTAAGACGTCTGGGATGTGTCCCAGACGTCGGACCAGACGTCTGGGATAGTTTCCAGACGTCTGTAAATTCGTTATTTTCGACACACGCGAGTCGTCTGCGCGTCTGCGTGCGCAGACCGCATATTCGCCTTCCCTCCCTCCTGCGGCTGCAGATTCCCCTGCCGTGAATCCTTCTCTCTCCTCTCCGCGCGGCCTTAAAAAGGGCACGCCTCCCCTCCCGTCTCCACCGTCTCCTCCTTCTTCTCCTTCAGCTAGTGAGCGCGAGTGCGAGGGCGGCAGCTGCAGCTGGCGTGCGAGAGCGGAGCTCTGCCGTGAGGGCGAGCTCGCCGGAGCGGCTTGGCCGGCCGGCGGAGGGCGCAGGGGGCACGGAGCGACGCGGAGAGGGACCTGCTGCAGTCTGAGCAACAGGCGCGCGAGGTGCGACGCGGGCGGCGTCGCGAGCGGAAGCCGGGTGGCGCCCTGTTCTGGAAAAATTTCCAGAATCGGATGTCTGGGTTGATAGGCAGACGGCGAGGACGATGTCTGGTAGATCATACAGACGTCTGAAAGGTTAGTATTCCGCTTTCTTCTTCCTTCCTGTCGACTGACTGTACTGAGGGAGGGAGTTGGCTGTGTGCAGGCTCGCTGATTCGCCATCCTTTGCGAATCAGACATCTGGAAGTTGTACCAGACGGCTTGAGTGACCTCCAGACGTCCGGGGTGACCATCGGATGTCTGGGAGCTAGGCCAGACATTCCCGCAGACTTCTGGACGTCTGGGAAGCCACGCTGAACAGGTAATTCTCTGATCCACTTTTTAAGACGTCTGGAAGAAGTTCCAGACGTCTGATCTTGCACAGTATCGTCTTTTTCGACCCGTTTAGGGCCCGTTCGGGCTCTGTTTTCCGCGATTCGAGTTGCTTTCTTTTCAGAATTAATTCCTCTACCCGTCTACAGTAGCTATACACTGTTTTGAGACACTCCTTGTGTTTGATCCTTGTGATAGGACCTCGTTCAGTTGCAGTCTTGGGAGTCACGGAGGCACGCGGGATTCCCGATTACGCCCCCATTACTCCCGTTGTACCTGGTAGAGTGGCTTAAGTTTATTTTTAAAATCTGTTAAAGTATGGAACCATAACTAGAATCTAGGACATTGCATGAATCCTAGGAATGAGAAATGTATGGAATGATAGCTCCTAGGTGATGCATGAATCCTAGGGCTGGAAAACTAGTTGTATGCTAGATCCTAGGATGTGGCATGAATCTTAGGATGGAAAAACTAGTGGAATGTATAATACTACAGTCTTGGAAAAATGGAAAGGAATGTAAAGCTGCCTGTAAATTGAATTAACAGCTGCCTGTTAGGAATAAAGAAACATGATTGAGATCATGGATTGTGAGAACGTGAAACTGGAAAGTGAAACATATGATGTTCTGAGATAAAGAGCTGGAACCCTACGGGGAATTAGGAGTGGAACTCCTGGAAAGAAAAAGGAATGGAATTGAGATGTAGTTTGTACTGTCTCTTCGGTACGCAGTACCAAGGGAAGTACCTGTACCTGTTTAGTGCAGAGTGGGGCCAGCCGCCCCAGGGACCCGGGGTTAGGATTGGCCGCTCTGTACCGACTTGTTGGCCCTCGTGTATGTAGTACCGAGGAGAGCTAGTAGTGTTAGGAGAGTACTAGCTACCCCACGGGCCCCGGGGTTCTGCTAGCCTCCTTCACCGACTTGTTAGGCCCACTAGGGCAAACCAGGGTAGTTAGGCGAGGGTGCGCAGACTGTGGAGGGGCAAGGCCCCGGTTTGGTTACTGTGGAGGGGTTGGATCCCTGTTACTGAGAGGGCTCTGCCCTGGTTCCGTGCTGTGCTTTGGGCGCACCCGTTAACGGAAACGACTGACTGCGTGCCAGTGTGGGCTAGCTACCTGTGCGTTTATCGCGCGTGCCGTAGTCACCGTTACGTCTGTCAGTGACCTTGGGGTGGTTGACTGAGGGTAGGATCACCACGGGGGACTCTCCCGGCCAGGAGAGCACCACGTGCTACTTCTACTTTTGGAAAAGACTGCAATCAAGATCGTTCCCACGAGGACATTCGAGATCAAGTAAAGGATCTGAGTAATAAATGAAATAGTGAGAAAATTGAAAGATGTGAATAAAGGAAGTAATAGAACATAACAGCTACTGTACACTCTACTGTTGTCTTTAGTTAGTTTGCCACTCTACTCAGCGTTTTGCTGACGTGTTACCCTCGTTACCTTTTTCAGGGCCAGGTGTTAAGCAGCCAGGGTCAGCGGCTGCAGAGGACGCTGGGCCGAGTAGGGTCCAGTAGAGTTTACCACAGTCTTTTGTACCTCTTTTGTTTCTGTTATAGTGAGTAGTTCTTGTTTCCGCTGTACTTTCTTTACCTGCAGTTCTTGTTATATGATAAATGTTGTTCTACTGTTGCGGTGGTATCTACTGTAGTAGTTTCCTTCCTTACTGCTGTACTTCCTTACTGTTAGCTATATTCATGCTGAATGTGGTTTATTTTACTGCTCTTTTGGTTACTTTCTCGTTGGACGACTAGGTCTTGGGATTAGTCGAGTCGGTCCGGTTCTCGTGTCTCGTAGGGACTCGGGAACCGGGTCGTTACAAGATGGTATCAGAGCAAGGTCGTCCCGAGAAGTGAATCAACTGACTGGAAAATAACCAATTCACATGTTTATAGCTAGAGTAGCCACCACAACATATCTCTTGACATGAGCTCTTAGAAGTTTTGTTAGGTACCGTCTGTTTTGACGTTTCCGTTTTGTTTCGCGTCTCCTTGCAGGAGATGCCTCGTCGCGAGACTGGCCGCGGGCGCGGTCGAGGGCGAGGTTGGCGAGATGGACGTGCTGTTGTTGACGTCTCGGTGGACCAGCCACCACTCCCTGGCATCCAGGCCCAGGACCTCGCCAGACTGATACGAGATATTGTACGAGAGGAGCTCCACCCACCGCCCCGAGCGCCTCCTCCTGGGGCTGCAGAGGGGGAGTCCTCTGTGGGGCCACGCGACGGACACGGCGCTGGACACGAGGGAGGGGATGGGCCCCTACCGCCCCCACCTTCCTCCGACACTTCTGTACACGAGGCACCTTCGCCTGGAGGTGCACCAGCACCTCCCCTACAGCGCCACTTCGAGCTTTTCGAACAGTTCCGGAAGCTGAAGCCCCCCTCCTTCAAGGGGGATGAGGACCCGACCGAGGCAGAGGACTGGCTTGATTAGCTGGAGAAGATCTTCGACACCCTTCGCCCCCCGGTGGAGTGCCGCGTGGCCTTTGCCACGTACCAGCTGGAGAGTGCGGCACACCGATGGTGGAGGGCAGTCCGGGGACAGGAGAGGGACGAGCCGACGTGGGACCAGTTCGTCACCCTCTTCTGCGAGCAGTACTTTCCCCAGACGTGGCAGGACTAGAGGAGGCGGGAGTTCCACACTCTCCGCCAAGGGACAATGACTGTGAGCACGTACCGCATGCGTTTCTTGGAGCTGTCCCGCTTTGCAGCGACAGCGGTAGCCACTGAGGAGGAGCACCTTTGAAGGTTCACTGAGGGGCTCCGGCTTGCGATCCGGGGGTATGTCAAACCCCTGAAGCTGCCTACGTTTTCGAGGGTGGTAGAGGCAGCTATGACTTACGAGGAGACCAACCCGTCCGCGCGAGAGACCGATGGCGGGCGGAAGAGGCCCTTTCAGCCAGACTTCTCACAGGGCCGGCGAGAACGGAGACACGTGGCGTCCGCAGGAGAGCCGTCACGTTGTGCAGGGCCATCAGTGGCCTTTGGGAGCCCTCGACAGGGGCCAGTCGCCAGCACCGGACCCCCGCCTAGTCGACAGCAGGGACTCACTGAGGGCGGGAGTCGGGTTCCCCTCTGCTACCAGTGTGGCCAGCCGGGCCACATCAGGAGGGACTGCCCATCTAGGGCAGGAGGTCCGCAGATACTTCCCGTGCAGAGCACTGGAGGGTGCGCAGGAGGCCGCGGTTCCTAGGCACGAGGAGGAGGACAGCAGTCACGAGGAGGGTACCGGCCAGCACCTACCCATCCGACGTAGAGTGTGGCTGCTTCGTCCGCACCTAGAGCTGAGGGGCGTATCAACGCCCTAACACACAGGGACGCCAGAGCTTCGGGATCCGTGGTAGCAGGTATGGTTTCAGTTTTCGACAGACTCGTTTACACGCTTTTCGATTCCGACGCTACGCACTCGTTTGTCGCAGCCAGTTTCATAGTTAGTTTGGACCAGGATTATACACTGTTAGAAAATCCGTTCGTAATCAGAGGTCCGAGTGGTCAGCTGTTTGTAGCTGAGGAGGTGTACACGGATTGCGAGGTCAGCGTTGGAGGACATAGCCTGCCAGCTGACCTGATTATGATCCAGATGGAGGACTTTGGTGTGATTCTGGGGATGGATTGGCTGTCCGCTTACCACGCCTTGGTAGATTGTTTTGAGAGGAAGATTGTCT
The DNA here is from genome assembly GCA_037157565.1 of Thalassia testudinum. Taxonomy (NCBI): domain Eukaryota; kingdom Viridiplantae; phylum Streptophyta; class Magnoliopsida; order Alismatales; family Hydrocharitaceae; genus Thalassia; species Thalassia testudinum. The sequence continues at coordinate 7,383,382 of JAZHRO010000058.1, read as the reverse complement.
TCTCCATTTCGGAGTTGCCTTCTTTCGAGTTTCACGGACAGCCAGTGGACGGAGGTTTCAGGTGCATCTCAGCACTTCGGGCGGCGAGACTTTTGAGCCAAGGGTGTGAGGGCTTCCTAGCCTGTGTGGTGGCAGAGCCCAGCCCTGTGGCAGACTTCCAGAGCATCCCGGTGGTCAGAGAGTACCCCGACGTGTTTCCAGACGAGTTACCAGGACTACCGCCCGAGCGTGAAATCGAGTTTGAGATATCACTAGTACCAGGGACCAGCCCCATCTCCACAGCGCCATACAGGATGGCACCGCTTGAGCTGCGAGAGCTCAAGTCCCAGTTGCAGGACCTTTTGGAGAAAGGTTTCGTGAGGCCTAGTGCGTCTCCCTGGGGAGCCCCGGTACTGTTTGTGAAGAAGAAGGATGGGACCCTACGCCTTTGTGTGGACTACCGACAGCTGAATAGGGTCACCATCAAGAACAGATATCCGCTGCCGAGGATCGACGATTTGTTTGACCAGTTGCGGGGTGCCACGGTGTTTTCCAAGATAGACTTGAGGTCTGGATACCACCAGTTGAGGATCAGGGAGACCGACGTCTCCAAGACAGCTTTCCGCACCCGGTACGGACACTACGAGTTTTTGGTCATGCCGTTTGGGTTGACCAATGCCCCCGCTGCTTTCATGGACCTGATGAACCGGGTGTTTAGACCGTACTTGGATCAGTTCGTGGTGGTTTTCATAATGATGTGCTCATCTATTCTAGAGATCGGACGCAGCACGGGCAGCACTTGCGAATGGTTTTGGACACTCTGAGGCGACGCAGGCTGTACGCCAAATACAGCAAGTGCGAGTTCTGGTTGAGGGAGGTGACCTTCTTGGGTCATGTGATCTCTGGAGACGGCCTGGCGGTGGACCCCGCCAAGGTCGAGGCAGTGCTCAGGTGGGAGAGACCGCGTTCAGTCACTGAGATTCGCAGTTTCCTGGGACTGGCAGGTTACTACAGACGGTTCATCAGAGGATTTTCGCAGATTGCGCGTCCTATGACACAGTTGACCCGGAAGGACGTGCCTTTCGCTTGGACAGATGCCTGTGAGGCGTGTTTTCTGGAGCTGAAGGAGAGGTTGACCTCGGCTCCCGTGCTCACCATCCCTGACAGTAGTGGCGGGTTCGTTGTGTACACGGACGCTTCCTTGCAGGGGTTAGGAGGTGTGCTCATGCAGAGGGGTCACGTTGTCGCTTATGCTTCGCGGAAACTGAAGCCCCATGAGCATACCTACCCTACCCACGACCTAGAGTTGGCAGCTGTTGTCTTCGCGCTGAAGACTTGGAGGCACTACTTGTACGCTGAGATCTTCGAGATTTTTACAGATCACAAGAGCCTCAAATATCTTTTTGACCAGAAGGAGCTCAACATGAGACAGAGACGTTGGTTGGAGCTCCTGAAGGATTACGACTGCAGCATCTCCTACCACCCAGGAAAGGCTAATGTGGTGGCCGACGCCTTGAGCCGTAAGGCGCCCGCACGCTTGGCCAGTCTACAGTTACAGAGTTGGAGCCTTTTGGAGGAGGTGGGCAGTTGGCGAACCCTAAAGCCTCGGACAGTTAATGGTTACCCCGGACTTGACTGATGAAGTGATTCCCCTGCTCTTTCATTAGGGAAGTCAAAGACCTCTAGGTGAATGAATGGATTCCCTCCCCGTCAGGTCAGGTCAGGTAGGTCATAGGTCAGGGCCGGTCAGCAGGGTGAGAATCACCAATTCATGAGTATTTGGAAAGTTCGGGTTCAAGTATTGCAAGTATAATTATACATATAATCCATCCTCATACTGTATGAATTCCCGGGATGAGTAGTTCACCCAATGCATCCATTTTTCAATCCCCGGGGTTAGGCTTGTTTAGATATAAATACATGATTCTCTCCTTAGTTATATCTGATTTAGTCAGACTTTCTTTGAGTACTCCTGCGTGTAATTAGACTTCCACCCGACCCAAGACTCACCTCCCTCCATACGGGGCTTTGGTTCTGGTTCACAACCCGGGCAGTCAGAAGCATACCCCAATAAAGTGGATAAAGATGATCCACCTTCTAGGCGTCCTACCTCAAGAGCAGGGGTACAAGTGAAACGCTTTGATGCAGCCCGGGAATTTGGGGTAAGCTCAGAGGTAGCAGGTGTTTCCCTACCTGATCAAGAGGGCCAGCCTAGTCCTAAAAACACTATGAACTCCAAAGCTTCACTAATCTCCTTGAAATACCCATCAAACCCCGGCTGATGAATATGTTTGTGAAATTCCCCACCCAGGGATTGAGCTGAAATACCAAATTGCCTGCCGGAAGTAATCAAGCTGAGAGTAGGATTCTTCATTTCAGAAAGGAGTCAATTAGTTAGTGAAGATCCGGAGTCCAGCAGCCGGTCGGTCCGCGGATTGGAATTGGAATGTGAGGTCCGCGGATTTAGTTCAAGATTCTCCCGAGTCCGATTACGATTCAGTTGTGGTCAGTCTCATTCTACCAAATAGTAGGTTGATCCCGATGTGGGTCAAGTTCCGAGGTTGATTCCGATTCTTCGTATTCTACTCATAGGCCGGCGCAGAGAGAACAGACGGATGTCAAGGACGGAGAGGAATTCAGAAGCCGTTCATTAATAATATGAATCCCGACCCGGGTGAATCAAGAATCTCTCTTAAGGGAATCGACTTTGGAACGAGCATGTCCCGAAAGAAGCAAACTGCACTGATTTATGCCCGGTTGAAATCCACCTAACTTAAGCTGTTTGTAGTAAGGTCGGTCTTGACTACCCTTTCGAGTCCGCTCTGCCCTCGGAATGATATTCAGACAGATCCCATTCTAGTCGCTTCCCTTCGTCCGCAGGGGAACTATAACTATAAACATCCTCCGCTTCACTTTACCCTCACTCATCAGTGGATGGCCTAAACCTTGGCTCAAACCTGGTTATTTCACAATGGGTATGCTTCTCCCCTCTTGGGGTGTCTTGTAGGGGCTTTTTCCCCCGATGCCGATTATAGGTAAGGCTGTCTGACTTATGAAATAATGAATCACACACTTCCCAGGCCGTGGAATCGACATAGTCAGCTTTTTATTGACAAATCCTCCTTCTTTATTTCTGTATTGTAATACATATACGATCGTATGCTGTAGTGAAAGATCGCTTCTATTTTGGTTTCCGCAAATATACTCTACCAGTAGATGAGATTTGATTGTCCTTAAACAAACCAAAAAAAAGATGACAGACTCTTTTCTCCTGAGCATTGCCAATAAAGATGGATTTTGGTTTGATTAGGTTGGAAGTGTATATATTATATTAGACCAACTTGAAAGAAGAAAGGAAATGTCAAGAAAATGTCTTTTTGGGTAGTATGGATAAAGAATATTTATGGATAAAGAAGAAAAGAATGATGTGGAAAACAAGACAGGCCTTTTGTACAATGGGACTGTACAATAATGGAAAGAAGGGATGTAGCGTAGCTTGGTAGCGCGTTTGTTTTGGGTACCAAATGTCACAGGTTCCAATCCTGTCATCCCTACCTATTACTTCTCCTATGGGTCCCCCAGTAACGAGGGATTCCTGAATCGGAATTTAGATAATTGAGATCGATGAAAGTTAGGCATCCTTTTTCATTGGATCATACTATATACATGCAAGATATATTGTTCAGGGTACAAAAAGAATATTTGTCTTTACAGTTGTGTCTTCTGTCATAAAAAAAAAGAAAGCGCTCTTAGAAATACAAAATCGGTAGAACGCGGGTCTCCAAAACCCGATGTCGTAGGACCTACAGAGCGTGATTTGATTCTTTCTTATGCTAAATCACAAGAAAATCACTGAACAAAATGGAATTACAACTCGAATTTGACCTCCTCTCTGCAGGTTCAAACAAAATGTGACTCAATTAAAGATCCAACTGATCACCACGTCTGTATTGTCAATATGCAGTTACGAATAATCCCGCCAAAGTAATAGGAATTTGACCTAACACGATTCCAAATAGAAAAACTTCAATCATTTCGATGTTGTTGAGGAAATAAAAATAGAGATCAGATCTATTCCTAAATATGAATCCGAATTATCCCTGAATCTCAATGACCAAAAATGGGCGGGCAATTCACATGAATTTTGGATTCCATAGAATACTGAGAATCTTGGAAAATAGGGATTTATAGGAATTGCTTGTTCATTCCATGAATTGAAAAGAAGTCGTATTTTGTTCAAACCAATGAATAGAGCTGAAGTGATAGTTGAAGCAGCTTTACCAATAGAAAATCGAAATCACTAGTTATAATAAGCATGAAAAAGCGAAATGAGATATGTTTTTTTTTCTACATATGCTGATCAAACACTTACCTAAGTTTCCATTTCTCGAGATAGGATCGTAATAGACAAAAAAATACCAATTGACACAGAATTCGTTCCAACTGAAAGTGATTGATGGATCAGTCATTATAGACAACACTAACAAAGATCAAATAGACAGAAAAGGAAAAAAGGAATTGATCCACTATGACACTGACCGATTCCGCGATTCGAAATCATAGATGAATTGTGTCACTTGTGAGTCTAAAGTAGTCGATACCACTTTATTAACAGGGAAAGAGTCCTATAATATATTTCATAAAGAAAACCTTGCCATACTTTATGTTGATTTATTTCATCAGGCCCAACTTTCTTGCTTCAGAGACTAGCAACTCTCATTATTCCTCACTTTAAGTAGAAGTCAGTCACACCTTACCACATGTCTTTCCATATCATGAAATTATTGATGGTTCGGTCAACAAAAATAAGGAACCCTTGCTTTGGATTTCATGGAACAAAGGTTCCATCATGAATATGGATTGTTCCCATTTTTTTTGTTCTCTTTCTTTCATCAAATATTATTGACTATTGTATTATAGTACACTCATTGGACTGTAAGACAAATCCATTACTTGAAATGAAAGAGAGAATGAGAGCAAACTCATTTGGAACCATGGAAAGCAATGAAGTTTATGGATTTTGCATGGAATGAAATTGTATGAATATGATACAAATTCGTTAGGAATTTTGATATTCTATTCGTATGTCTATTATTCGTATGTCTATTAGTAGGAATTGTTCTATTATAATAATATTTCATGTCTTTGGACGTGAAGACAAAATACTTGCAGCAGGGCAACAGCAGATAAGAGAACACCGCTACGCGCCTTAAAAAAGAGGCTTTAGGGTAGGAAGTGAAGAATCCTCTATAAAGCGAATCGTATTATCCCTGATAGAACTTTCCACAGCATATTTCACGCACGGCAAAGTGAGGAGTGAAATATCCTCAATCTCGTTGGCGCATTCAACGATTCTCAATTAGGGTAGAATCTGTCCGATTTTGTATAAATTGGCTTGAGAGGAATAGCATTTCTTTGAATTCCCGCTTCAGATCGGGGGGTCCTTGATCTGATTGGAGCTGGGACCACTGAAATCGGATAAATGTAATATCATCTTTTTCTACCGAAAACCCCTTCTCATACTTCTCATACCAAGAATCGGAGATCACCGAAGAACGAGCATTCGCGAAATCTTCGGGCAAAAAAGAGATAATCTTTGAAAGAATCGACTAACTCGTTTTCGAATCGAAAAGGAGGATGAATCTTGTAAATCGTTCCTGCGAGTCGCATGTTTTGGTAGTCGACGAGCTCGTTACGAGCGAGTTGTATGTTAAGGAAACGAGCTTCACTCACTCGTGATTCAAGTGGAATACCTGAACTTCGTACACTTCGCAAGGTTCCAAAATCTCCTCCAAAGTGTTATGATAAGTGGATCCAAATCCATCCAGTAAATTGTGACTTGAGGAACAAAAATACGGTTCCCAAATCTTCTCTGAAATTGTTGGATAAGTGGATCCAAAAACATATCGTAAATCACTCCTCGAGGAAAAAGAACAATGACCCCGAACCTTCTCCAAAGGTATTCTCGAAATCCATAAAAAAACCTGAGTACTTTGGATCCGTAATCCAAATCCACCAATTTGTATTCTTTGGAATCTGTTTCAAAGATGAAGTGCCCGCTGAGTGCCCTTCTGTCTGCTGCGTGAACGTGAAAAGGTTCATTATCTCTTCTATCCGATTCTAACCTTCTATCCGATTCTAACGAAGAACTTGATGATTCATTCGAAGAATCGCTAAGTAGATTTGTTTTTGATAAAGAATCTCAAATGCTTTCACGGTGAAGTGATAGGTGATCACTATTCAGGACAAAACACCTCTGGATTTGTAATTCTTGACGAATCAGCGGTAGCGGTATCCGCCGATTGCAACTACTCAAGTCAAAGAATAAAGTAACTGTGACCAACGAAAAATGGATGGAAATTCAAAAGATTGGATTTAGCTTTTTCACCTCATCCCCATAATCAGGATATACGGGTTATTCATATGGTTCCTCCTCTATTGGGATTTGTTTATGAAATTGAGTAATAGTATGAATTCACTATTACTTCTACGAAAAAGGAAAAAGACCAATTCGTTATGTATGAATAATGAGATTCCATCGATCCAGGATTCGAACCCTTGATTCGGTCTCATTGTCCTGCATCCAGCACCAGCAGAATTCATCACCCAAAATTGGAATTTGAAAATCCAATTCCGTGTTTTGGATATACCTGATATTGGATATTTGACCATCAATTCTTGTTTCAATCAAGCAAGTGTCTTTTTTTCTGACTTTTGTGTGTGTAATAATACATTCTTCAGAGGATCTTCTTAGGTAATGCTTTGTTTAACAGATTGATCGTGAAATGAGTCTGAAATACAATGGAATTTGAGAATAGACATTCTGAATTGGAATAGAAAAGAGGGATAGGAATGTTTGTTTTTTACAATGTATAAATGGAGAATCCTTGTATTCTCGGATTTCTTGGACTAGCATAAGAATATCTACTAAAAACTGAGACAAAAATGTGCGCAAAATGGGGCCTTTTTTGATTCTTAGAAAGAGCAATCCATTCATTGTTCTATGGATTCCATTTTTCTACTATTTTTGATAATAGTATTCCTATAAACATAGATTCGAATCAGACTAGAATGGCACCAATCCGTATGAATCATTTTGGATTCTCTATCTCTATATGGAATCGAGAAATAGAAAGGACTCAAACCCATGAGTAGAATTGATTCATCGCATTCGCATGTATCCCGGGGGTCGAATCCATGAGTGGAATTCGGAGTTGGCTCACCATTCAGCGCTACCATGGATGCATGCTTCCCAGGAATCATCGTAAATGACTTCTCTTTCTCTATATAGAAATGAGAAATGACTTATCTAAATGAGAAATGACTTCTCTTTCTCTATATATTATAGAACACCAAATTCCAATTGCACATATGTGATATTGGCGTAGATCTAGCAGGATTGGATTGTACATCTTTTTGATTGATAGATTTTGGATATATCTAAGGCATCCTCCGGATCATTCCAATCGAAGCAATTGGATGTCTGACTCGGGCCTATATGACCGATCGACGATCGATCGAAATATTCCAACACTCCACCTTTGTCATATATTCCATATATCACACTATATAGATATCCTATTCATGGAATAGGATTCACTTTCAAGATGCCTTGATGGTGAAATGGTAGACACGCGAGACTCAAAATCTCGTGCTAAAGAGCGTGGAGGTTCGAGTCCTCTTCAAGGCATAATATGGAGAATGCTCATTCCATGAGCAATTCCATAACAGATCTCGGATCTCATCGATATTTATATACCGAGTATCTGTTGATACGAAGTATTCCGGCCATCCTCACGATCCAAGTCCGAGCTGTTTCAATTGGAATAGGTTCGGCAGTGGATCACGAAATCTTGGCGATCTTCCATTCTCGCTTCCGCTTCGTCCACACCTGCTTGCTTAGTGAATTCCCGGGTGAGATCTAGGAGTCAGATATGCGTATATTAGATCTCAACATGAGTGAATGCATTATAAGCTGATAATAAGAATGGAATGAATATGAAAATACCTCATTTTGTCACTTCAAAGTGAAGGGAAGGGGTTTGGAAGCTTACCTAGCTACGCTCTTTTCACTTCGTACACCTGCCAGCGAGTCAGATACGAGGTAGAGCTAATCAAGGTATTTGGTTCTCAATCCACAACGCTCTGCACTTTGATGAGCAAGTCGGAAAACGTGCAGCTTAGCTCATTCCGCTATCGCTTCACGTCGCAGCTTCACTTCGTACCCTTTGATTATCCGACTCGTAGCTTCGCACCCTTTACTTTACCACAACGGGGTAGGTTGGGTAGTGAATAGGTCTCGTCCCGAGGTTGGCTTAAAAGATAGCTTTCTGGGGATCCAAGCATTCAAACGTTGACCCATCTAACTAACTAATCGCCTGTTCTAGTGCTTGTTTGGGGCATACCTTGGAATGACCTACTTTGCCCGGAATCAACCTATTCCTATGTGCCCGTGTGCCTGGGACCCTCACTCATAAACTCACATTATCAGCACCAGCAATAGAACTGTTGAATGTCACTATCCTGACTTCTGACTTCCCTGAATCCGAACCGAACATGCATGCTAACCTGTTGAATCCACCGGGCGAATCTCCCTGGCCCCTCTGACGTCAGAACTTCCCGGGTTGGTTTATTAGTACTATTGATTCGCTCCGCTATGAAACGCATCACTTTGGGTGGTCAAAGTAGGTAAAATCGCGACTGCTTTGCTTGGAGTGCTGCACGGGAGAGAAGAGGAGATCAAAGGAGCAAAGGGTAGTTTGAAGAAATCCAATAACAACGTAACGGCTGGTAGTAGAACGGTTGGATGCTTCTGATCAATAGTGAAGAATAGGAGGAAAAAAAAGCGTCATGATGAGCTTCCGTCGATCATTTCCAAGATCTAATTCCAGTTTCCTCTCCTGTAATGGAAAGGCCTTTTTCTCTTCTGTTTTACGCTTACGCCGGAGGAAACAAATGTTCTTGGTGGATGCAGGACTTGGTACTCCCAGAATTTGTATGCAAGATGAGCCTACTTTGGAAGGAGTGCCAATCCACCGAGCCACCAGGTTTGAGAATCAGGTGGGATCCCTGAATGTAGGGGATGGTCAATCACTGATCAAAGAGCGAACAGCCACCGGATTTCATTCTTTTTTTGGATCCTTGGATGTAGTGGCTGGTGAACCGCTTCTTCTTCCACGAAAATTCAGATTGTTCCGCGCTTGGATGGAACTAAAGAAGATTTGGCGAACGAACCGGTGTGGTAAGGTCAAAGGCTTGATCCTTGATAAAGTCAAAGGAGGTTATTCAGTAGCAATCGCAGGTTTCATTACTTTTCTTCCATTCCGTTCTCTCAAAAAAAAAGGGAGGGAGAATGATCGATTCACCATTGATAGCCTCCACCCCAAACCAAATATTGTGGTGTTATTGGAAGATCAAACTCGACAGGGGGGTTCGGGGGGGCGTCGGAGGGGAGGAGTGAAAGGGTATTTCCCTCGCTCCAGAAACGGCGGGTAAGGTCCAATGAAAACCTTGCTTTCTTTTCCCGCTCCAGATGAGATTCGGATTTTACGCTTCGGAACGTTTATCACAAAGAGACCAGACCGTCCCATTCCACATGAGGGGAGAAGCGAATCTTTGTATGCTGGGAAAGGGAGAGAGATCAACAAGGACCCTGACTGTCAAAATGAGGGAAAAGCATTGGGGAATAGAGTGCCCAGCTACTTTTCTTTGACCCTCAAGCATGAATCGACTCCCTCTCGACGACCGACCCCGCAGATCGACCAGCCAAAGAACTACCCAGATGAGCTATTTTTTAGACATAAGATATTAAGCAAAGCCACGTATTGGTATTTCCGACCGTGGAGGAATAAAAAGCAAAAGATGGAAAAGGTGCGAAGTTTTCATGGTAATTCTCCGCTATTCAAACACTCCGCTTCACACACTTCAAAGCTCGCTCCGCGAAACGAATTAGCTAGCTTTGTAGCTCAAGGTAGTGCCTGAGTCGGTGTGTGATCGAGGGGACAGTTGAAGCTGCTATTGACTCTAGTGACGGAGCATCGAGGGACCTGATTATTTGAGATAGCTACCGTTCTTCTACGTACAGCGGCAGGTGTCTTCAAAGAGGAGAATCAGACAGAAGTAGAAATCACTATATACCTGCTAAAGGCATCAGATAGGTAGTCGTCTGACCGTTTATCAAAAGGGTAGTTGAGAGCGGAGCTTCCAATCTAACAAGAGCAATGAAGATTAGCTACCGGAAGATCAAGGGGCTTTGAAGTAGTTGCTGAGAAAAAGCTCCAGTTTGCTATGCAGGGAGCATGTGAGGATCATGCCGAAGAAAAAGAGGGTCTTTCACAGCCGACATGATTGACCTGTTCAGGGGGTGTCAATGCCTTCCCTATCTTTCGGGTCGAATGGACGAGAATTGAGGAAGGAACATGGAGTGGGGAGTTCCAGCACGGGGCGGGCGATTGATTCGCTTTTGCTGATGTACCGGGAGATCCAAGTGCCAACCCCGGTCAAACGACACCGTTGCGGGGTGGGGGTGGCCCACTACCCAAAACCATCCGGAATCAGAGTCCCACAACTTATTGGGAATCGCGGGCAATCCCGAACGAAAGATTTGCTGTGGCGTTCCGGAGATGCCAAAGTGTGGAATGGAAACAAAAGGTAGTTCTGCTCTTCCTTACTACAAGCGTCGGAGTACGAGTAGTCTCGACTTGGAATTGGTGGCTGATGGAGCATATGATATGCATCGAAAGCGGATCCGCTCCCGTCGACTCTATAAAGAAAGCTGTCCTGCGATCTTGTCCTACTCGTGCTCTGCTGGGGAGGAGAGAAAGCTGTGAGTGGGTAGGTTCAGGATGACTAACAACATAGAACAGTTCCGCCTGATGATACCAGTGGTAGACAAAAACGAAGTCTACATCAAAGTCGGATTCTACAAAAACGGCCGTGTAGTAAAGAAGCGCGAGGGCGAGCGAAGGTGCGGCATGGAGCCCGCGTAATGGAGCTGAGTGAAGGGCGCGGAGCTTCATAAAGGTAGTGTGTTTCGCTGAGGCCGCCTCTTGCTTGTGCTTGCGTGGGATCGGATCCATCTTCTGAAAAACCAAGATCCCGGAACCTGGTACCCATTCTTCTTATTCATTCAGCACCAGAAGCAGGGGAAGCTCCAGTGGTTGATCTAGTGGAAGAGGTCAAGCGAAGCTGAAGGAGCGAGCAGAAAGCTGCTGCCTGGAAACAACAAGACCCCCCAGCAAAGCCTCCCAGCGCAGCGGGGGAAAAGGCGGAGATGAAAGTGAGTGCTTGCTTGGGAACATCCGGGTAGGCCCTCCACTTTCTCCAGTTTCCTTTATGATTCCAAATCGAACCCTCGAGTGAGTTGGGTAGAGACAAGACCGTTGATTTCTTATAATAACTCAAAAACGCTATTCACTCCGTATACTAACTCACCTAATCCGGGGTGAGATCTTATATATGCATATATTACTCAACTGGGGTGGGTCAGGTATGTATTTGGATTCTATTCCGTCCGTCCGCACGCAATGAAGTAGGCTTTCAGAATTCATCATGTTCGAGCCGCCCCCCTCATACACCCCCCTGCTCGGAGCCTGACCGTCACGTGACGTTACTCTATCCTCAAAGCGCCCCCTCCTCCCCATATGCTGATCTTTCCTCTTGTTCTGGTTCTCCTCGCTTCGTCGACTTGTAAGTATTTTCGGAAAGAGTGACTCTTTTTCCTCCTACCCTCAACAAAAGGACTGGTTGCTGGGGCAGAGGAGACATAATTGCAAACTGCTCCCCTGGAACCCTCGCCGGTAGAGTCTCCGGGTAGGGGGGGCTTCGGGAGCGTATCAATCAAAGCTGTCTTGAGCAAAAAAAAAGATGTATTCTGGAAACCAAGGGACATTTTGTCTCTTCATGGGGCGGAGGACAGGACGGACTCTCTTTTGAAGAAGGAGGAAAAAACAAAGAGAAGATTGGATCTTTGAGGGTGGGGGGTTAAAGGGGGGGCTGCAGGTTCTGCTTGTACTGACATAGCCGTAGGTCTCTTTTGCACAAAGAGCAAATCTCAGATGAGATGCGACGTGGTCCGTGTTCAGGAATGCGGGGACGTATAGTCTCATACCAGACCATTCCCACACAGTGGGGAATCCCTCGACGTGCAAAGTGATGTATATAAGTGCCTGTCTTTTTTTAGAACAAATCACAGTCTCCCTTGGAGTAGTACGCCTCTTTCACTAGGTTCTACCACTGAACCTCGTCAAAGACTTCTATCCACCAAAGCGAAGCGGGGCAGCGGGGGAGGTACGAAGTGAAGCTGACGGTCATATATGCGTATATAGTGGCGTAAGTGCTGAACCCGGAGGGATGAATCAAGTACGCATATATCAGGCCTAACCCCGGTATTACTACTTATCTGCGTAGTGGTTAAGTAGCACGTTATGAGCTCGTAGTGAATACGTTTTTACCCCAGCGTATATTAGATCTAATCCGGTGAATAATAATCATAATAGTACTCTCCTCCGCTTTCATCTGTTGATGGTACCGGGGAAAGTCTCATTAAGAAGAATGTTTATGCTCTTTTCACAAAAGAAATCGGAAGTGAATTGACTCTTGTACCTTTCAAGATGCATGGACTCCGATATATTCTAGCAGCTCAACAATCACCTTTTTTCTGGAATTACAGTAGGAAGAAAGCTGAGAGTGTCATGATGTTGTACAACTGAAGGCGGAGGTACGGGTACTTAGATCTACCTGAAACAGCCCTGAAACAGCTCTAAAGGTAATACCCTAATGGTAATACATAATGCTCAAATGGTGGATCGAATGGACCGAAACGTCGGGAGTGGAGTAGGTCAGGGATCGAGTGAGGTAGGAGCATACCCCAGGGAGAGGGTAGAGCCTACCCCAGGGATCGAGAGATAGCTCGAGTGAGGGAGGAAAAGAGAGCGTGGTCAGTCTCACGAGCACCCCGTGAGATCAATCTGATGCTTGTTGAGAAGTGGGTGGAAGAGGGTGGTCGGTTGGTGGAGCTTAGTTATTCATCGTCGGCTTTTTTTCACATTAGCTCGACGAGCTCCTCACAAGGGGCCGGGGGCAGGATATACTAATATATGCGTATGTATATAGGGTATCTCTGAAACTGACTTCACCGGCCCGGTAATGGAAGTGATGAGCCTGGAGTGAATAGCTGGAATAAAGCTCGTCTTCGTCTGCTACGACTCGCACCAAAGGCTTGCACCTAACTTTTCCAACATTTCCACCTCCAAAGAATCTTGTGGTGGTGGTTGGGCCTTGACGATGGCCTTTGACCTCCCAGGTATTTCTTCCGTAAATCACTTTTCATCTCTCATCATTTTTAGCAAGATCAATCACTTTTCAAATCAATTGGTACAAAACCTTCTCACTTCTTTCTGCAAAGGTATCAAATAGAAAAGAATCCTCACTATACCAACAATCAACCCCGCTTTTGTCAGGCAATGCTTGCACTGGATTCACTTGAAACACTCCAGCAGCTTAAGGTAAGGTGGTTCATATGCTCTTCATTCTCATTAGGTACTGTTTCAATATCAGCAACTAAGAAGGGATCTCTCTTTTGATTTATATTAGATTGGATCTTGCTTATGAATTCTTTACGAGTACAATACCTGGTTCTATGGAGGATTGGTAATGTGGGTATTGATGGAATTGGTGTAAGTTCGTCAATAAATATGGAGTGATACCTCTTTTCCACTTCCTCATCGGACCCTCTCAACCTTCTTTTTCACCATATACACTCTCAGAGTCATTTGTGATATATTCAATTAGATGAGTCCTTGGACACAGGTCTTCTTGACATCATGTGATACAAATTACAACAGATTTGGTAAAGACTCAACCAATTTCCTTTATCATCTGTTAATGGTATAGATTCACCTATTGTGAAGACCAAATCACTAGATGAAATTGCCTTATGCAGAGTATAACTCAAAGTCATTTTTGCATATCCATCAATAGCAGGAATCACATTCTGAATCAAGAACTTGCTAGCAGTCTGAAAGACACTTCTGATATCACCTGACTTTGAAAGTATCAGGTAAATGATAATAACCTGATGCAATCAGCAAACCTGCATGTGGTTCTATCACTTTTTCGTACCATCTCTTCTCAGTATAATGATGATGCTTATTAGAATTGCTCAGAAAACGAAGATTATAATTAGGGGGGAAATTGTTCATATAACCAAATGATAACATCATGTTGTTTTTTTTTTAGAAGAAAGATTGTCCCGGAATACCGAGCCATGGTATGCATTGTAGTTTCAAATGGAATGGGGACAGTGCGGACTGGAAAGTGGAATCAGAGGGTTGCCTTGCAAGTTTTTTTTGGGTCACACAAGATAAGCTCAACCACTCACGCTCTGTAGGATTTGAACCTACGACATCGGGTTTTGGAGACCCACGTTCTACCGAACTGAACTAAGAGCGCTTTCTTCACTTAAGGTATGTCAGGAAACAGATCCTTTTTGTCCTACCGGCCCCTTCTCCTGTCCCATTTTCATCGATCTCAATTGATCCCTTTTCCCCGCCCCTCGTACCAGGGGGTAGGGATGAAAGGAAAGGTACCGTGACATTTTTGACCCAAACCAAATGCGCTACCAAGCTGCGCTACATCCCTTTCTTTTTGACAGTGTCATTGTAGAGATTCTCTGTCTTGTTTTCCACATCTTCCTTTCCTCTATTTATATACAATATCTTTCTCTTGCCATTTTGTCTCATATTTTCTTTCATGTAGGCAATTTTCTAAATCATAGAAAGCAGCAAGGGAAAGACCACTTAGCGCAGTGGAATAGGAAAGAGAGCGTCGAGCATAGCTTTCGTGTCACCAGCAATCCTTTTTCATTTATTGGGAGACTGGTAGTCAAAAGGCTTTGTCAAGCAGACATGATTGTCACGTCGATCGACAGTTGAGAAATCCTATCTCCGGGGCCCTCACTTTAGGGTAGGGCTATCTTTCACCGTTGACAGACATGGCATTTTTTATTTCAGTTCCTCAATCAATAGATCACTCGACGGTTGTGGTTTTCTATCTGGTATGGGGGCAGTAAGGAGAAGAGAGTTTTCGATGATGTGTGGGTCTGTCAAAGATTGAGCCGAGTTTCTTGAATTACACTTAGGAGAACAAACAGGAATTACTGAATTATGCACGCTTATGTATCCAGCCTACGGTTTGAATTCGAATTGTCTTTCCTTCCACACTTAACAAGCAGCGGCAAGTTAAGGGCTCCATTTGCAAGCTTCACGGATCATTTCATTACCTTCACTAGCTAGATCACGCCCTTCATTACGAGCTTGTACACACGCTTATAAAGCCACCCTATTAGCTACTGCACCAGGATGCTACCCCAAGGGTGTCCCAAAGTTCCTCCGCCGAACTGGCGTTGCGTTGCGGTAGTACGGTTCCAAAGATCTCGGTCAAGGCAGGCATATGCCAAACATGAATACCTCCTGAACCGGCATAACACCTGGCATAGAGACCCAATCTTGAGTGAAGAAACAATCAAAGTGGTGAAGCGGTATCTGAAAACATATGTGTTAGAAGGAATATGTATCCATGTACTAGCATTACTATTTCACGAAATGGAAGAGTCCACAGTTGTCAGAGCATCTACTTTGATAGATCAACTCAGTCATTTTGTTCACTTTCATCATTCAATCATTGAATCGCTATCAGCTATGAATCAAAAGCACATGGTGAATGAATCCACTATAAAAAAGGATGACTCTCCAATTCAGAAACCAAAAACTGATATTAGCATTTACCACATCATTGCTTGTTACATGGTGGAATTTCTTTTGGAACGAGGTTTCATCAAACTCACTGATGAGATTCATCGAACACTGTCCGACACTCTGAAGATTCAGAAAGGGGGTTATGCTAAAGTGAAGAAACTATATGTAGAAATCCTCTTTGATTTCAAACTCTTACCTATCAAGATGAACTTACCAATGGGTAGATCTGTCCACTCTACCATTAGCTTGGGAACTTTCAGAAGATGTTGAAAGAGAGCCCATCTTCTCTGATTTGACTGGTGGTTACTTATCCCAACCAACAGGATATTTGTTTCATCGCTATAGATTATTAACAAGTAGTAACTACGAACACTTTGATGTCAAATTCATTTATAAAGAGAATTGCTCCCATTTTTGTCAGATCATTAATACCTGACTTTTCAAATCAGCCTTTCCAGATAAACAGTCAGATGTTACATTTTCTGAAGTCACATCAGGAAGACTTATCATCTTTGGGTCTTCTAATGCCTCCTTTTCTTGCAAGCGTGAATCCACATCTTGTATACGGGAAACTCAAAGAAGAGCTGACCTCATACGTGGATAGGAAGAAGTTCCATTTTTCCCATTTAGTGGATATGATGGACAAACGAATACAAAGAGCTCGCTATGAGCAGTTTATTATCAGACTTGCTTCAGCCTACGAAGGATACAAGTTTGACTTACCAGCTTTTATAGATTTTAGAGGAAGGATTTACCGAACTGGTATCTGACATTTTCATGAAAGGGATTTTGCTAGAAGTCTGATACTTTTCTCCACTCCTCAACAAACCAATGAGACTACTGAAAATGTTTTTTTAGAATTGCTGAATTTGCTGTATTGCTCAATAGCTAACCATTATCAATCATTGAAAAGAGATCTAGAAGCTTTAGAATGGTTCAAAACTCATTGTTTGAAATACATACATGGTATTGAAGAGCGGAGCTGAGAATCTAATTAAGCTAGCATCGGAAGCAAAACATCACTACCTTTTCAGTTCATTGCAAATCTCACTAGTATTGATCTAACCAGATTAGATGATGCAGTTCACACCATTCCTATCACTCAAGATGCTTCCTCGTCAGCATATCAGATAATGAGTTACTTCCTTTTCAATATTGACTTGGCAAAACAGACCAATTTGATCCAATCTGATGATGATAAGATTCAAGATCTGTACCTATTTATGTTAGATCAAATCCAAAATGAGAGCGATCAATTATTGCTCAAATTGCTAAGATTGTTCGTGATTTCCTGACTCGTAATCTAGTGAAAACACTCTATATGCCATTTGTGTATGGAAAGTCATTGCATAGCTCAGCTTTAGATATTAAGGAATCTCTGAGTTTGATAATCAAATCCAATGAAAGCTTGAAGATTGCTAAGGCATTGATCCCATTTTGGATGAAAATGTTCCCCTCCATTTACAATTTGATGTCTTTAATCAACGAGATAGGGTGGTTGGCAGCTTCCGTAAATCAACCTGTCATTTATAGAAATCGGTTCATGACAACCATACAAGATTATATGGTGAAAAAAGAAAGATATGTATGGCTTTATGATAGGTTGAAACAAAAGCGGAGAAAAATGACTCTCACACTGCCCACCATTCTACCACTAGGGATCAAAGAAAGAGCATGAAAGCCACCTTACCTTATATCAGCCAATTGAATTCACCAGAAGGATGCTGAGATTGCATGCAATGTAGTCATGAGATGTGTTTTGAATCAGATTCCTATATACACTGTTCACGACCACTTTATCACTAACACAATCAATGCAAAAAGCCTCTTTATATACCGATAGCTTGATAAATATGTTAGGCCCTCTCTATCATGTCAACAGACTAATCTATGATAACCTTATTGATGAAGAGACTTCTTCCCAATTCTTTGAGAATTTGTTCAGTCAACAAATCATTGCATTGAAGAAGATGATTTGAGAACTATTTATAATCATATCAAACCTCAGAACCCCCTGGTTTTTGAGTAGTCAAATCCTCGGGCCGTTTACGAGTACCATCTCTCTGACTGGCTGCTTCCCTTTCTCCTCTATCCTCAATGGTCAAATCAATAGCGAGAGGGGAGTATGGTAGAGTGGATGGATTTCTGTCTTTCCTTCTAGGAATAGTGGGAAACAAACTATATCGTGCAATACGGAAGGAGGTCGTCGATTCCCTCTACCTACTACTTCTCCTATTCCTATCTAACAACTACACACCTACTACTAGACACCTAACTACTAACATACATACCTCACTACTAAACCACTAATAGACAGCCCCGCTTTCTTTGTTCTCAATCGGCGAAGCCTCGTACGTTCGTGCTCCCCACCCGGGGATCACTCACTCGCTGGTCTGGTCTAGTATCAGGAAGGAAGGAGGGAAGGAAGACTGTAGTTCCTATGTTGTTCCTAATATCCTATATAGTGTTCGAAAGGGTTGACTAACAAAAGAACGAATCCGAGTATGGACGAGAAGGCGGACACTGGTTGTTCCGGACTATTTGAGATTGGGACATCCCATGCCTAAGAGATCAAGTGATTGGCAAGAACAACCGCCCGTACGGTCTCAATGCTTGGCCCGGAATCAAGCCGGGTACGTACAGGATAGCACGCAGCAACTGCGACGGACATACGGGAAGAAAGAAAATGGGACGGGGGCTGAACTAATATATGCGTTGGGGTCTCCGCGAAGGGATAATAATCAGTGAAGTGAGTTCGACTACCCGGACCGGAATCAGTAATGTGATCTGCATAGATAATAGGGTTCTTTCAATCAACTGCAGGGTCTTAATGAAACGCAGGTAAGAAAAAGTGTCTAGTTACCCAGGGAAGTAATCAAGTCAATCAAGAAGATAGTAATGATTACACCCTCCGTTGCCGGCCTATAATAAAGAATACTCAAACTCCTGCTTCAAGAAAGAACATTCCCGGGAATCTATTGGTAGCTCTGAACTAGGCTAAATCACGCAATTCCCTACGATACGAAGTGCAGTGGAACGAGCGAAGTGAAGCGATAGCGTAACGAGCTAACTAAACTACCTACGCGTCGACTACCAAAACATACGACTTGCAGTCTCCTACGAAGTGAAGCGATAGCGGAACGAGTTATGCTCGTCTCCGTATCCGTAGACTCGCTCATACGACTCGCACTACAGGAACGAGTGAGTTGAGTTAAGCTCGAGCTCGTTACGTAAAATACCTGAACTTCGCAGGTTCGAAGCGAAGTCTATTCGCTGAAAAATCCATTTATAAGTGGTAAGGCTAGTCGAAAGTGTCATTCGAGGCTTAAAAGCAGACTCATAGCCTACTCTCGTACCGGTGGGATGCGACTTTACCACACCACTGAGATGGGATGTGGGATGAGGAGATTGAGACATGGGATTTCCTTATAATTCATAAGTAAATGAAGTAAGAATATATTAAGAATATATTGAATAGGGGTTAAAGTTCTTATTATAAGCTTATAATTCATAAGTCAATGAAGTCAGAATATATTAAGAATCTATTTCCTAGGAAGGACCCGAAACTAAGCTCTATTACGTACGCGGGCTCGCTAGGTACTTAGTATGCCTGCTCTCCTCTGGACCCCACTATCTGATTCAGCCCTCCGGGTTAGATCTGATATACGCTGGCCTTTTCAATAGTATATTACTCCAGTAATACTTGTAATACCCATACCCGCTTCGTGTCGTTCCACAGTTAGCCTCTTCCGACTCCGTGGAAGACGGGGGGAGGGAAGAGATGAAGTCCGTACCATCCGTGGGGGATCCACAGCTGACCTGACTCCGTACCGACGCCTCCCTCCCCCTTCTTGATTAATTGGAATTACTCCACAATGTTCTGTCTGCTTTCCTTAACCAGCTGACCGAACATGTACTTTCTTTCGTACGTGGGTAGGAACTTCGCTTCGCCCCCCATCTATTTTTGAGAAGGAAGGGGACGGGGGGGGGAACAAAGGGGGGTAGGGGTAGGGGGGACGACCCGCTTTTTAGATCAGTCCATCAGAAATCCTTTTTCGAACGTAAAAAGACAGAAATGGAGTATAGAAAGAAAACGAACCACTTCGCGCATCGCCCTTTGATGAGGTATATGAGGCTTTTTTGTCCCTTTCGTCCAGTGGTTAGGACATCGTCTTTTCATGTCGAAGACATGGGTTCGATTCCCGTAAGGGATAGGTACTGGAAATGACGAAAATTCCGGAAGAGTAATCGCTCGCTTTCTTCTCAAAGCTGTAACAGGTGGCTTGGCCCGGAAGCTTCCTCTCTCCCAGCAAGCCCTGCCGGTGGGTCTTCTCAGTCAGGGAATTCCTTTCATTCTTCTCCCGTCCTCCCCAAACTAGTTCTCTGCTTCCCCACTGTCTTTCAAGACAAAGAGGTCTGACACCACCACTTTGGAGATCAGAGACCATTCTTCGACTTAGCGCTACATCCCACCGCTTGCTTGCAAGTGGTTGGCAAAGAAAAGAATCAAATCAGAAGAAAAAAAAAGACAAAATCCAGCGAGAAACTACTAAGTTCGTTAAGGACAAAGGCGAGTGAAGTGCGAGTCTGCGAGTCGTATGTTTTTGTAGTCGACAAGCTCTCTAACTCCCCGAAGACGAGCTGTGTCCTATTCCATCCTCGCAAGACAAACAAAAATGAACTGATTCACTTATTCCACTGAGTTCAGAAACCGCTATCGCTTAACTTCGCACGAAGTGGAGCTAAGAAGCGACACGTAGCTTGCGGAGTGGAGCGGAAATGCGACACGTAGTGAAAGGCAGTGGAGCAATTCAAGGGGCTGCCGCTTTTTTCAACACGGTACGGGTGAATAAGGAAGGCCGGCATAGAAGTCTCTTGCACGCAGCAAGAAGATGCTATTTGTTGCTGGATGTCATGGTTCCGGGGCGCCATGATCCCTCTCTCTGAAACAATCGAGTCCCGCCGGGCATCAATCATCGTTCTATTCGAGGGCCAAACAATTCGCTTGCATGCAAGACGGTCGCCGTCCCTCGCGCGCGGGCGTTTTTCTTTCTACCCTTCCCGGGGGGTACTGGACAAGCGTCGGGGGGAATAATCTCTTTCTTCTTTCTGCCTTTCTTTCCCATGACGACTAGGAACGGGCAAATCACCAATTTCACTTTGAATTTCGGACCTCAACATCCTGCTGCTCATGGTGTTTTACGATTAGTATTGGAAATGAATGGAGAAGTGGTGGAACGTGCGGAACCACATATTGGATTACTTCATAGAGGGACTGAGAAATTAATAGAGTACAAAACTTATCTTCAAGCTTTACCTTATTTTGATCGTTTAGAGGGCGATCGCGGAGTCACTGAATGAAGTCCTCCCTTTCTTTCGGAGGTGCTGACCCGCAGCGAGGCAGATATGACTAAGTGATATATTATATATGGCGACGACAACAGCATGTCGTAGAAGGATACCAGAGGTGGAGCCAACGACCCACGGAGACGAACGTATCTACAACTACATCCTCGAGCGGCAGTCAAATGGGGGCGTGAATGCGAGATGCCAGCGGAATGATCGGCCGGACAGAGGCGGGGGACCTTACCTAACCACCGCGTCCTGCGCTACTTCTGTGTCGGAGATATAAAGCGAGTGCACCGGAAAAGAACGGGAACTGGGTCGACCATGGAGAAGCATCCGAAGCAAGACTGCACACTCAAACGATCTTTGCCGAGACACCGGAGCATTCGGTGGAACCGGTGAACCACATGTCACTTCTGTACCGATGTGTGGGACAGAGGGCTCGTGGTACCTGCTGCCCACCCTTCCTCCGCTTTGATAACTGTGTGAACGGAGAGTGGGTAGAGCAGAAGGGAAGGAGGTCCTCATACGGAGTCGCACACGTCGAGCAGTGCGGGAGACTGGAGAATGGGGAGAGGGTGCGACACGGTACGAGGTAAAGCGGAGCGGTCATGTATGCGTATATAGTGGCGTAAGTGCTGAACCCGGATTTAGTTAGTGATGGGGCGGGAGGAGGATATACTAATATATGCGTATATAGGGTATCTCTGAAACTGACTTCACCGGCCCGGTAATGGAAGTGATGAGCCTGGAGTGAATAGCTGGAATAAAGCTCGTCTTCGTCTACTACGACTCGTAGACTCGCACTTAACACGTCTTTTTTCTTCGCGTCCAAAGACTTGCAGCAGGGCGGAGTGGAGCTAAGTGACGTCGGGTCGATCGAATCAAAGACGATGGTTTGACTCTACCATTGGATTGGAGGGTCTTTCCCCCTTTTTTCTCCTCTCCGCTTCGCGTTGGGTGAGGACCCTGGGAGAGGCTCTGAAGAGGCTCGAACTTACCACGCCACGCCACGCCAATAGTAGCATAGTTGAGGGGATCAGCTCTGATTCAGCGGGGTTCGGGCAGCCTCTCCGCTTCGCGTTGGGTCAGGAGTCTTTTTTCTAATCGTGAACTGAGTTTGGCATGACCGTGTGTGGCGGGAGGGTAGATGACTGCACCTTTTTCTCCTCCACTGGAGAGGCCGTCTTCTCTTCTTCTTCTTGCCTGAACCTCCCGCCCGGCCCTCCAATAAAGAGAACCCTGCCCCCGGGTAGTATCGACAGGCTCCAGACCTCTCCCTGCGAGGCTTTCCCTCCTAGGCTGCCATTTTCCAATATCATGGCAAGGGCATGGCCTAGGTCCCAGGTCACTCAAGTGGGAGAGCCGTGTTATGGGTGACCTTATTGCACGGTTCGGAGAGCACTTGTCTAAGTGATGCAAGTGAACGTGTACGAAAAAGCTATCGTAAAGTGTTGTTGTTCGTTCCGTCGTTGACCCTATCTATGTTTCTATGATGGCCCAAGAACACGCTTATTCTTTAGCCGTAGAGAGACTTTTGAATTGCGAGGTACCATTACGAGCTCAATATATACGAGTCTTATTCTGTGAAATCACTCGAATTTTAAATCATTTACTTGCTTTAACTACTCATGCTATGGATGTGGGAGCATTCACTCCATTCCTTTGGGCTTTTGAGGAGCGGGAGAAATTGTTGGAATTCTATGAAAGAGTCTCGGGAGCCAGGATGCATGCCAGTTTCATACGACCTGCTGGAGTGGCACAAGATCTGCCTCTTGGCTTATGTCGAGATATTGATTCCTTCACACAACCATTTTCTTCTCGTATCGACGAATTAGAAGAGATGTTAACCGGCAACCGTATCTGGAAACAACGATTAGTGGATATTGGTACTGTCACTGCACAGCAAGCAAAGGATTGGGGATTCAGTGGTGTAATGTTAAGAGGTTCTGGGGTATGCTGGGATTTGAGAAAAGCAGCACCTTACGATGTTTATGACCAATTGGATTTTGACGTACCAGTAGGTACCAGGGGAGATTGCTATGATCGTTACTGTATTCGTATCGAAGAGATGCGACAAAGTCTTCGGATCATTGTGCAATGTCTGGAGCAAATGCCGGGGGGCATGATCAAAGCCGATGATCGTAAGCTATGTCCTCCATCACGATCTCGAATGAAACTATCCATGGAATCCTTAATTCACCATTTCGAACTTTATACAGAGGGTTTTTCCGTACCAGCTTCTTCAACCTATACCGCAGTGGAAGCACCCAAAGGAGAATTTGGTGTCTTTCTGGTCAGTAATGGAAGCAATCGTCCCTACCGTTGTAAAATAAGAGCACCTGGCTCTACCCATTTACAAGGACTCGATTTGATGTCCAAACATCACATGCTAGCAGATGTAGTCACCATCATAGGTACTCAAGATATTGTGTTTGGAGAAGTAGATAGATAGTCCCCCGCGACGATCAGGACCCGGGAAAGGGGGCCGGCCCGAAGTGCTGACCTTCAGTCTACGTCTCAGTCGAAGGAGAAGTCTGACCCACTTCGTCGAACCGGCAAAAAGGACCTAGTTTACTCTGCTAACCTTAGGGAGTCTTCTCGTCTGATCTTCTTTCCCGATCTGATACTATAGTGCTTATATAAATACGAATTCCCTTCTGGTCCAATTCGGAACAGTAGTAAATACCCGGGATTTGCAATATTTGATTGATCACAATTCGATCAATTCCACTGATTTGACTATAAAGGTTCCCAAGTGGGTATATTCATTAGAGGAATGTTTCCAAGAAGTACGGTTTGTTTTTGCATATTTTGACGTTTCCAAATGAATCCCGCAGATACATATAATTAATAAGAATATGTGAGTGATTCATACACAGCATCTCTTTCTTCTATCAAAGGTTCTACCAATTGATATGTTTCCCCAAAGAATTTCAATGTCATTTTGTAATCTTTCACTTTTGGAAATTGAGACAACTCTTCTCTCAAGCCCTGATTAATGAACCTCACAAATCCCTCCAATTGTATCTGGCTAAATCCAGGTATTGTGGACATTTCCTCATTTCCATCACAGAGCATCTTCATCTGAAGTTTCCTGTTTATCGAACAAATCCCATTATTGGCTCACTCTTTATCGAACCATAACCATATAGATCGATCTAGTAATGATGGGATATATATATTCTGTTTACTGAATCACATGAAATGGGAGACAACCCCATCCCTATTTATACACTTCATAGCTATGAACAGAGACAGAATGGAAGAAGAAAGAGAATTGTCGCTGCAAATTGTTATATTGTTTGCGACAAATACAAATGGATTGATAAAGCATTCCTATGGATTGATAAAGAAACCAAATGATACCACTTAGACTTGTGGAGTGAATATCCAAATGGATTCCATCTCTACCTATTAGGATATGACAATCGGATTGGTTACCAAAAGAGATTCCGGATGGAATCCGCTCTCTGGGAATGAGAGAAAGACAAAATCCAAAAGTGGCAAAGAATTAGGGGCAGTATAGAATGGACTTTGTTTGGATTGGAACACGAAATGTTCAAAAAAGGATTCGCGGATTATTTACCAATTGTTTTGGTAGTAGAATTCCCGGGTGGAAAGGGAGAATAGGAATTGTATTTATAAAGTATATACCAATATAGTTATCCGTAGATAGATTCGAACTTTGTTTATGGTAGTTCCCTTTGAAGCAACATAAGTCGTGCTATATCCCAATGGATCTTTTCCCTTTCCTATATTCAATGAAGAATGAAAGCACAACAACTCTCTATAGAAGAAGATGTGGAGAAAATCCCTGACTCCTATTTGTGTAACAATTTCTGTTCTAGGGTTTACATAGATACATCATTCTTGTTATAATTGCACTTGTTATAATTGCAAAAAGATGGATTCTTTCAAATAGTGGATACTGATCATCGGTTTCAAATAGTTTTCTTGTGTCATTCCGAACTACCAAATGGGAAATATCCATGGAAAAACTGTTCATTCCTAACTAATGAAGTCAATGGTTTCGAATTTGCCATACATTTGTGTTAGTCAGAGAAATGTTTTCTCTTTTCCATGGAAAATCCAAGTTTGGAATTCGTATCTATATTGAGATACATGGAATTGAAGAGACTCAAGCAGATCCCAGAAAAAAAGCGGGATTCCCTTTTGGATTGGAATGGAGAAGAAAGCGAGATTCAGGATATCAATCCAATAAACAAAAAAACAAAGAGTTCAGCAGTCTCTCCTACAAAATGAGGAGTAGGTAAAGGATGTAGGATATTGATATCCATTTCGTATCGTTTTGGCAACATGGCCAAGTGGTAAGGCAGGGGACTGCAAATCCTTTATCCCCAGTTCAAATCTGGGTGTCGCCTGATCAGATCAATCAAAGACTCGGGGTTTTTCCTTTCTGACTCTTCTAGCCAACTGTGACTATGCATTGGATGGAATCGAGAAATCCAATAAATGGTTCAAACCAACCTTGAACTAAAAAAGGGTTCTTCCTACCAGTATCGGTTTTGGCTACACCCGAAATCCCATTTTTGTAAGGTTTATGCCACGGGTTTCTCAAGTATCGACAAGATTGACTAGCCCTCTGTCTCTGCTCCTGTTGGTCAAGCCAAGAATTCATGAAGTTCTATTTAGATCAGAAATCTCGATTCCTAGAAGATTCCTAATTAGAGTCGCTAACGTTCCAGAAGGGGTTCTCAGATCTCAAGTCTTCCTAATTCTCTTACCCTACACTACTCAGATAGTGTCTACTGAAGACTCAGTCTAGGATTAGACTGAATAGGTTGATAAACAATCCATTTCCTAGTAGGGACGGAAGATACTTTCATTAAGTAGGGGTATTCCATTGATCTTTCCTATTTTGTATGTGTATCGTATTTGTATTTCATGCCTTCCAATTCTATTAGAGTGATTATACTAGAGATATGGATACTATAAATATAGGAATTTGTTACGAGCGGGTTCGTAGGATTGCTTCATCAAGAATCACCTTCAGTCCAAATCCTATTTATTTGGACTCCGTTTCATTGATTCCACTATGATTGGTGATCAATCATCAAAGAATTCCTTTCTTTCCTAAAGTCAAGAAGATAGGGGACATCATTGACATGGATATAGTCAGTCTCGCTTGGGCTGCTTTCATGGTAGTCTTGACATTTTCCCTTTCACTCGTAGTATGGGGGAGGAGTGGACTTTAAGGATACTACTAATGGAGTAATCGAATTGTATCAATTGTGCTTAGAATTATGGATATTCCAGTGAGAAACAGTCAGTCCCCATTTCTTTCTTGAGTTGGATTCTCTCTTTCTTTATTTGGATTGTTCTCAGAAAAAGAGGTTCTGCTATTCTATGGCAATATATACTTTCTACTAGAAACTACTAACTCGGTAGAATGGCTTGGTTATCCAAAGAGGTCCCCCCCACACATACATAATCCAAATCAAATCAAATCCAATCCGATTTTGCTTACGTTGAGTGATCTGTATATCGCACATTTCACTAACGTTTTAGACTCCTAGAAATGTGATTTATGCTTCATCCATTCATTTGATGTCACGTTTCAGCATGATGCAACAGTGGGTCTACTACTAACACTTCTTTGGAATTCGAATCGAATTCTTCTTCGGTTTTGTTTTCTTCCTTTTCTTTCATAATTTCTCTTATTGATATTTGGGTTTCATCTCTTTTTCATTTTCACGGTACGATTTGAGAATCGATCTTCATATATATCTATATTCATGCTTTCGATGGATCCCAGGATCCCTATTTCTTTCTTCAAATTATCAGACACTTAGGAATTAGATTCGAATAGAACAGTGAATCTTCGATGATTTTGGAGATTGGTCCAAATTCATACAAATGGATGTAGCGAGAAATAGAATTAGAGTACTGTTTCCATATACAAAATAGATAGTATCTATCTACATACTGTAAATGAATCTATGGCAAGCCTAGATCCGTATACAACTGTATACCTGGATAGTATGGTAGAAAGATTGACATAGTATTTATACTCTATTTCATTTAGACTTCCGGATTCTATTATATTCCATTCTTATGTAATCATTCCATAGAATACAAGAATTTGACTATTATACAAAATAATGAGAATAGGAGAATTCAAAAATAGAGTTTTCTATTAGTTCTTTTTATCATACTATCTTAGCTTAGATAGTCTAAATTCCGATCCAATTCTTTCTTTCATTAAGACTGAGACCCTTTCATTTCTTCCATCATTGATAAGAACTAATCAGTTTCAGTCCAATTCGTCATTTTGACTGACTTACGTAGATGATAAGTCAAAAGGCAGTAGGAACTAGAATCAAGAGTGCAGTAGCAATAAATGCGAGAATATTGACTTCCATAATCTCATTGTTCTTTTTTTTTTTTTTTGCTTCGTAATCACTCGGGATCTAATCCCATAGAGATGATCAATTGGACTCTTAGAAATTCCATGGAATGAATGACATCCTAATGATACAGAATCGGAGAAATCCATATTATGAATAACAATATCTGATCTATCCAATCGATTCATCGTCGAGAATGGAAGAATCGAATATAGAGAGATCCTTGATCCATACCAAAAATGGATTCCCGATCCAATCCAGAATCCCATTGAATTTCTCATCCTTTTCCGCTCTGGATTTTCGATAATCCAATTCACATTGGATAGAATTCCATTGGAATAGGATTCTACTATTTCCTTCCTTCCTTCCTTCCACCTAATAGGATTCTATTATTGATTTCCACCTTAGAATTAGAATACTATTTACATCTTATATTACTTAGTCACTTATACTGTCACTTATACTACTTAGTCAATAGTATATCAAATTATCCTATCCAACTATCTGATGAGATATCATATGATCAGTTTTCTATTGCCTCCGGATCCAAACAATCAAAAAAGGTGAAATAGACAAAAGTGTGAAGTTCCTTCGAAACTCAGTTTTTTTGTGATGATTTCATTTGGAATACATCAAAGTCTAATCAATCTGGATTCCGGTAGAAAGGATATCCTATTGAAACCAATTTACGAAAAGGGAGCATTCTTGGATTTGGATTTTCTCAGGATCTTCAATCCTTGGATTGGTACTAACGTGTATACATCCAAAATTCCGTGTGCAATTGGAATGAAAATGAGACAAAGAATTTCCGATTCGATTGTTTCCAATTCGTAGTTGAGAGAGAATCTCTATCATAGGGGGTGCTTTCGAAAGTCTTTAGTAGAGCGAATTATATTCAATGCTCATTGTGCATTGTACAATAACAAAATACATAGATGATATGTAATACTGGTGGAAATATGAGTACTCTATTCCATTGAATTGATCAAGAGAAATGGAAAAAGGAGTATGGTATCTCTCCAAATCCCTGACTACTACGATACTGCTTGCTAATTATACCAATCTACATACACCTCTCTTTGATCAGGTCCCTCGATGCTCCGTCACCAGAGTCAATAGCAGCTTCAACTGTCCCCTCGATCACACACCGACTCAGGCACTACCTTGAGCTACGAAGCTAGCTAATTCATTTTTCATGGTATTTCTCCGCGAGCTTTGAAGTGTGTGAAGCGGAGAATGAGTAATGTAATATACGAAGTCTCACGTTGTTCGTCTGCCTCTTCCCTTCCCCTAGGGGCCCATTTTCTGCCTTGATATATTAGATTGGAGCATCCGGGAAATGCCAATTCAGCTTGGTCCCCAAAACCCGGAACAAATGGGTCAAAACCCGTGGAGTAAGGGCATAGGGCATCTCATATAAGCGCAATAACTCACTCATTATTCACCGGATTGAGCTGGGAGTTATATAGGCGTTGGGGCAATAGTAATCTCATATCATCATATCACTCCAGATCAATAACGCATGGTGCGAGTTGAAAAGTAGGTGCAAGTCGTATGTTTTGGTAGTCGACGCGCTTTACTCCCGAAGACGAGCTAGCCTTGTTTCGCTCCGTTTCACTTCACTCACTTGTTTCGCTATCTTTTTTCGAGAACCGCCTAAGGCAAAAAAGGAAATGATTTTTCATTATCTCAATGGGAGTCATGAGCCTCCCATATTGGGAGGCTCATTACTTCCATCAACTAGTCTCCGTGTTCCTCGAATGGATCTCTGAGTTGTTGAGAGGGTTGCCCAAAAGCAGTATATAAGGCGTACCCAGTCAAACTGACAAGCAAACCAGATATGGAGATGGCGACTAGGGTTGCTGTTTCCATTCTGAAATAATGGAAAGATCGCGGTAGATCTACAACTACAAGAAGATCATTTATTTACAATTACAACCAAATAGTATACAAAGTCAACAGATCTCAACCAAGGAATGAAAGAATATTGATGGCTACACAAACCGTTGAGGGCAGTTCTAGGTCTGGACCAAGACGAACTGTTGTAGGGGATTTCTTGAAACCGTTGAATTCGGCTTGGTCAAGTAGCTCCGGGCTGGGGGACGACTCCCTTTATGGGAGTCGCAATGGCTCTATTTGCAATATTCCTATCTATTATTCTGGAAATTGAGAATGATTCCGAGGATGGAATTTCCATGAAAGCCGAACAACGCTCTGAATTCCTCCTAGGGGCATCACTCATGGGTTTGGTCTTCTTTATGCATATTATATTCCTAGGTTTGATTTCTCAGAATTAGGAAGTCCTATTTTGTCGATCCAAAAATGGAGTTTCTTAGAACTCGGATTTCTAGGACATTCTGGTAGTTCGACCGTGGAATTTCTTTGTTTCGGTATTTACGGAATATTAGTGTGTGACTTGTTATAATTGATCCTATTGATAGTACAGAAAATAGGTCTGTCATCTTGATAGAGATGATTCTACCTCGTCGAATATTGATATTTATGTGAATATCTGGAGCACGGAAGGGGTATATAAAATAGATCAAGAAAAGACAGATTGGAACTATGATTCATACCTATTACTTATGGACACCTATTCAGACCTCGTAACCGGATTCCAAGAAATGAACAAAAACAAAAGAAAGGGGGAATTGCCTAAATCAAACACCTTTTCGGCCACCTGACTGCTCAGCCCAAATTGTGTGCCTTGACTGAAGGCCAACTTGTTCTCTGGATTTGTTTGAGTGATTCCATTTAGCCTAGTCATGGAATAAGTGATGGTCAAAGGGTTCTGACTCAAAAAGCCTTTGAACTGAGTTTGTGACTTTGGGAAATCATCGTGGTTATAGTATGAATCTGAAGTGTTCATGGATTCCTAGGATCTCAACAAGAGAATTCCTATCCATAGTCAAACAATCCATAAATAGTCAATTGGACTTATGCAAAAAACGACACAAATAACAAGCAATATATAGATAGGAGAAAAGAAGACTAAAGAGGAACCACCTATAACAATAGAAAGAGAAACAGATGAGCCGACTTTATATTGGTATTCTCATCACAAAGACACAATTCCGGATTTGGATTTTGGGAATCAAGTGTCTAATAAGTTTCCCATTTTCTACTACATATCCGTTGAAACCAGTATTTTGGTGTTTCTGCTTGAGCCGTACGAGATTCCATTTGAATATACAGTTCTAAGGGGGGGAGTCTCCTTGTTTGACCTATCTAAAGAAAGTCTATGATTGGTTTGAAGAAGGGTATATCTAGAGATTCAGGCGATTGCAGATGATATAACTAGTCAATATGTTCCTCCTCATGTCAACATCTTTGATTGCGGGATCACACTCACTTGTTTTTGAGTACAAGTAGCTACTTGCTATGACTTTTGACTATCGTCCAACCTCCTCTGTTCAATACACAATGACTGAGGCCAACTTTGGTTGGCTAGTTCATCGATGGTCGGCAAGTATGATGGTTCTAATGATGATTTTGCACGTATTTCGTGTATATCTCACAGGTGGATTTCACAAACCCTGCGAATTCACTTGGGTGACGGGTGTAGTTCTAGCTGTATTGACTGCATCTTTTGGTGTAACCGGTTATTCCTGACCCTGTCCCATGGGTCACCGAATAGTAACCCTAACTCCCTATAGACATGAGTTACTGAGTTATTACCTTGCCTATAGTATAGTGTGATTGAGCAGTCAAAATTGTCACAGGTGTATCTGAAGCTATTCCTGTAATAGAATCGCCCTTGGTAGAATTCTTGCATGGGAGTGCTAGTGTGGGTAAATCCACTTTGACCCGTTTTGATAGTTTACACACTTTTGTATTGCCTCTTCTTACTGCCGTATTTATGTTAATGCATTTCCTAATGATACGTAAGCAGGGTATTTCCGGGCCTTGACTTTACTAGTTCAGAATGATTTGTCAAATCCATAAGACGGATTCTCAATATGGATCATTGGTCATATATTTATGATTTCGGAGAGGAACAATAGTCTTTCATTGCTACAAATATGGATTCTTGAAAAGAATCAGACATGTGATTTGGATTGGGGTAACAACGTTATGAAACCCCGCCCCCTTGGGGTCACAACGCTATTCACCCACCCCCCTCACTCACTCATTCCGGCCGGATTTAGCTAGGAGTCATATATGCATACATAAATCAAATCCGGACTTCCTTATTTAGATTCAGAATTGTTGAGATTCAGATTCCGTTTCTTCTTTGTTTCTTAGGTGTATCAATCATTCTATCATTATAGTATAGGCGAGATTGTAATGTCAAGGGTCAAGTCTATGCATTGTGGACATATTTATGGATTGGATTTCTATTTATATAGATATATACAAAATAGATATATCAAAAAAAGGGTATGTGCAAATCCAAAGATGGATATTTGGTCATTCTTTCTTTGGTTCAGCTCAACCTTTGATTTACTAAACAAAATCAGACTTTCTTGAGCGAACCCATTTCTATGGAAAAATAGAGTATCTTGTAGTAGTTTGTCGTAATGATTTTCAGAAAAGCTTACAGTTGTTCAAGGATCCTTGCATGCATTATGTGAGATATCAAGGAAAATCCATTTTTGCATCAAAAGACACCTATTTTCTGATGAAGAAATGGAAATGTGACCTTGTCCGTTTTTGGCAGTGTCATTGTGACTTTTGGTCTCAATCATATAGGATTCCTATCAACCAATTATCCAAGAATTCTTGACCACCTATTTTTGGGGTTATCTTTCAAGTGTATTAATCAATTCTTTGGCAGTCCGGAGTCAAATGCTAGAGTATTCATTTCTAATAGACACTGTGACTAAGAAATTCGAGTTTGACTATAGTAAAACAAACCCAGTTATTCCTCTCATTGGATCCTTGTCAAAAGCTCCATTTTGTAATGTATCCGGGTATCCTGTTAGTAAGGCGATTTGGACGGGTTTCTCCGATTCTGATATGATTGATCGATTTGGTCGGATATGTAGGAATCTTTCTCATTATTATAGTGGATCCTCAAACAAACAGAGTTTGTATCAAATAAAGTATATACTTCGACTTTCATGTGCTAGAAACTCAAAAAAACTCGTAAGCATCAAACTACAGTACGCGCTTTTTTGCAAAGATTGGGTTCAGGGTTTTTCGAAGAATTATTTACGGAAAAAGACAAAGTGCTTTCTAAACCAAATATTGCCAAAAACCTCTTTTCCCTCACATGAGTTCTATAGAGAACGTATTTGGTATTTGGATATTCTTCATATCAATGACTTGGTCAATCATTCCTGATTGGGTATGAGACTGTGTAAATAGAATAGAAAGAATCTAAACATGTTCGAGAGATCAAAAGAAATGGGTTCATTGTTCTTCTGAAATGCTCATGCGATAGTAGTGGAATCCATTGAGTAGTCCACTTTCTGATATTTGTTCCAAATCGAAGTGTTCGATGTATACATAGGGAAAGTCGTGTGCAATGAAAAATGCAAGCACGATTTGGCTTTCTTGCAATAAAGAAAGATTATCTACTCCATCCGATTAGTTCCGGGTTCGAGTCCCGGGCAACCCATATTACAAATGGAAAAATGGAAAGATTTCCATCTTCATGCACTTTCTTTCTTTCTTTTTGTTCTGATGAACTATTACCCTTTGCTATTGGTTGACATTGATATATAGACCATGTTATACTGTGAAATAACAAGCCTTTCATTAGCTAGCTATAGTTATAGCTAATATGTGTGCTTGGGAGTCTTTGAAAAAAAGAATCCACCAAGATTGGATCATGACTGCAATTTGAGAGAGACGTGAAAGTACAAGCTTACCCTATGGGGTCGCTTCTGCAATTGGATAACTACGCACTTGACTTGACTTGACTTTCAAAAAAGGATAGTATAAACATAAATAAACACCACTTCCCGGGGGAACTCCAATTCCAGACTATTCCGGGGGATCACCTGCCTGACCTATTCCTTACTACACTACCCTCTTTCGGCACTGGATTGATGGCTGGAAAAGACATTGATTAAGGGGATCCACTGCGCAGGGGGCGAGTATACTGAATAAGCTCGATTCCAGGCTGGATTGGATGAAAGAAAGAATCCACTCAAACTACTACCCATGGGTAGTTCAACTCCTGAAACCCCGGGGTCGAGCCAAGCGAGTCGTAGAAAGACCCTATTGGTAAAGTCGACGAGCCTCGTGGTCTTCTTTCCTCCCTATCCCTCCTGAACAGTAGAAGAGCGTCGAGCTTCACTACCCTCTCCATTCGGTAGCAGTATGAGATCAGTCTAAGAAATACCCATCCAACCCCGTATTATAGGGTGTGTGTCCCAGCAGGTATGTTGTTACTTATCTCTTTCTTTCCTCACAACCTAACTCAAAGTATCAGCATTAAGCATTAGTACTTAGAAGCCCAGCACCTTCTTTCTTTCCAGGTTTCTTTATAATCAAGTAGGACTGAGTGCTTCCCTGCCTACCTTGGCTAAGAGTGAATAAACGACTTGATTGATCCTCGTTTTCCTACCCTAAAAAGTGATAACGCATTCTATCAGCCTAAGAACCACCTATGAGGTTTAGCTCAAAGACAATCCATACCCTGCTATGCTGCTGACTCTTCCGGGGGGCCAGGACACCGGCTGAGCTTCCCTCCTATCATCGGGTAAAGCAGAGATGGTGTCGATTCCATGGCCCGGGAAGTGTATATTATATAATGAAATCAGTGTTGCTATATAGATTCTCACTTATATATCTGATTCTTGAAGCATGTTTGATTGATTTGAATATTCATTCCATTCTTATTATCAGCTTATAACGCATTCACTCATGTTGAGATCTAATATACGCATATCTGACTCCTAGATCTCACCCGGGAATTCACTAAGCAAGCAGGTGTGGACGAAGCGGAAGCGAGAATGGTAGATTGGCTTGAGTAACGCAAACATTGGTTAGAATCCAATGCCCCGAAAACCTAAGGGTTCCTCCGCAAGGTTCATCCATGGAGGGAGGGTAGCTACCTAAGATCAGGCCGAAAGGCGTAGTCGATGGACAACAGGTGAATATTCCTGTACTACCCTTTGTTGGTCCCGAGGGACGGAGGAGGCTAGGTTAGCTGAAAGATGGTTATCGGTTCGAGTCCGCTTATCTCCAGCCCGTGAACTTAGCCGATACTATGACTAGGGTAGCACCCAATTGAAATATAATCAACGGCAGTTCGATCTATGATTTCTCATTCATGGACGTTGATAAGATCCTGCGCTTTCGCAGCACGCACCTTACTGCATGCAGGATG
Source organism: Thalassia testudinum (assembly GCA_037157565.1). Lineage (NCBI taxonomy): Eukaryota > Viridiplantae > Streptophyta > Magnoliopsida > Alismatales > Hydrocharitaceae > Thalassia > Thalassia testudinum. The sequence continues at coordinate 7,348,649 of JAZHRO010000058.1, read as the reverse complement.
GCATAGCCTGACTTCACTTCTGGGTGGAATTGCCACAACATGGGTGCGCATTCTTCTTAGCAAGAATTCTTGCAGTAGGATAATGGTCTTTCTAGGAGGATTGGAAAGGCATTATGGCATTCAGATTTCCAAAGTTTAGCCAAGGCTTAGCTCAGGACCCCACTACTCGTCGTATTTGGTTTGGTATTGCTACCGCACATGACTTTGAGAGTCATGATGATATTACTGAAGAACGTCTTTATCAGAACATTTTGGCTTCTCACTTTGGGCAATTAGCAATCATCTTTCTGTGGACGTCTGGAAACCTCTTTCATGTAGCTTGGCAAGGAAATTTGGAATCATGGGTACAGGACCCTTTACACGTCAGACCTATTTCTCATGCAATTTGGTTGCCCCATTTTGGTTAGCCCGCTGTAGAAGCCTTCACTCAAGGGGGTGCTCTTGGACCAGTGAATATTGCTTATTCCGGTGTTTATCAGTGGTGGTATACAATTGGATTACGCACCAATGAAGATCTTTATACTGGAGCTCTTTTTCTATTATTTCTTTCTGCTATATCTTTCATAAGGGGTTGGTTACACCTACAACCCAAATGGAAACCAAGCGTTTCCTGGTTCAAAAATGCCGAATCTCGTCTCAATCATAATTTGTCAGGACTTTTCGGAGTCAGTTCTTTGGCTTGGACAGGACATTTAGTTCATGTCGCTATTCCTGGGTCTAGGGGGGAGTATGTTAGATGGAACAATTTCTGAGATGTATTACCATATCCTCAAGGGTTGGGTCCGCTTTTTACAGGTCAGTGGAGTCTTTATGCACAAAACCCGGATTCCGGTAGTCATTTATTTGGTACCTCTCAAGGGGCGGGAACTGCTATTTGAACCCTTCTAGGGGCCACAAACGCAAAGTTTATGGCTAACTGATATTGCTCATCATCATTTAGATATTGCCTTTCTTTTCCTGATAGCCGGTCATATGTATAGGACCAACATCGGGATTGGGCACAGTATCAAAGATCTTTTAGAAGCACATATTCCTCCGGGGGGTCGATTAGGACGTGGACATAAAGGTCTTTATGACACAATCAATAATTCCATTCATTTTCAATTAGGTCTTGCCCTAGCCTCTTTAGGGGTTATTACTTCTTTAGTAGCTCAACATATGTACTCTTTACCTGCTTATGCATTCTTAGCACAAGACTTGACTACGCAAGCTGCGTTATATACTCATCACCAATACATCGCAGGGTTCATCATGACAGGAGCCTTTGCTCATGGAGCTATCTTTTTCATTAGAGATTACAATCCGGAACAGAATGAAGAGAATGTATTGGCAAGAATGTTAGACCATAAAGAAGCTATCATATCTCATTGAAGTTGGGCCAGCCTCTTTCTGGGATTCCATACCTTAGGACTTGATGTTCATAATGACGTCATGCTTGCCTTTGGTACTCCCGAGAAACCAATCTGGATCGAACCTATCCAATTTGGACAGGTCAAATCATTGGGTAAAAGGATCTACTAAATTCATCGAGTTGTTCCAAAGAATCAAAACGGCCAGTGAAAGGGTAGAATCCCTTGGTAGTTCGGCTCTCTATGAAATACTCATTTGGCCGTGGGCTTCCAAACACATCGTAAGCTAAACCCGTACTGACGAATAACCAACCTGCAATAAATAGGGAAGGTATAGTAATGCTATGAATCACCCAATATCGAATACTGGTAATAATATCAGCAAAAGAACGTTCTCCCGTGCTTCCAGACATGCTGAGCTCCACATATTCTTGTACAGTCAAAAAAGGGGAATCGATTGGACTTCACTTGGCAATGGGTTTTCTCTTCTTGAAGCTAATGTGTGATTCTATGAAAGGGGTGATGCAGTACTGAAAGCGACCTATCTGATCAATCGCGTTCTGTCCTCAGTTCTACATGGAGGCATACCATACCAGGTGCTACATACTGACTCGGAGATACCATTTATGCTACCACTTCGTCTTGACTTCTCGGATGCACCTTTTTTGTTCAGGTGGATCATTTTTCCCCTTTTCCCCCAGGACAGTGAAGTGTGCATACTACATTGGGTGACTCTCGTACCCGGCTACAGATGCTACGATCCAGTACACCGGCAATACTGCAAAAAACTGCTAATGCCACCTACTACCCTGCACTACCCTTTGAGAAGGTTCCCTACTACTCTGAGGAGGGTGCCAGTCTGGATCTTGCTCCTCGGGAGACACTTGTGTATAACCGGCGACATACTCCATTACCTACTGCTCCAGAGTCTGCCGACGTCCATCACAAGGTTCTCCACAGGTTGCTCCAGATGAGAGTGATGACAGAACTACCCGATTGCACTGCGGAAGTCTAGCAGATCATGTACTCTTCATCTGATGTCCAACTATACCACTACCGCTCATCTGCAGCAGGACGTCCAGCACTTTGCTTCTGTTCTGACCAGTAATCAGATTCCCCGAGATCCTATTGAGGCAGCCCAGGACCCCCGCTGGAGAGCTGCTATGGATAGCTCGAGGAGATGGATGCATTTACTTATCGCGGTACTGCTATAAGTGAGGAAGGAAAGGAGCTTGTACCTTTCCCACAAGATGCTACACTTGTTTACTGTCGTTGGGTGTATACAGTCAAAGACTTGGCAGATGGATCTGTGGATCGATTCCAGGCGCGTCTGGTTGCCAAGGGGTTCACAAAGACTGACGGCATTGATGACCTTGAGACATTCTCACCTGTGGCACGTGTATCCTCTATCCGCATGATCTTGTCTTTTGCTGTCAACCACAGTTGGCCCCTTTCTCAATTAGACATCCATAATGCATTTCTGTATGGTGATCTTACAGAGGAGGTGTATATGAGAGAGCCGCCTTGCTATGTAACTAAGGGGGAGCGTGTATGCAGGCTCAGGAAGGCAATCTATGGCCTCAAGCAAAGCCCCAGGGTATTCCCTGGTTCCAGAAGTTGTCAGAGGTAGTTGAGACACTGGGCCAGATCCTCGTCGGATCATTCCCTATTTATACAGAAGATTGCGCGGGGACTGGTGGTCATGCTTGTATATACTCACATTTACCGGGCCGGGTTATTAATAGAATGAAGACTGAATACAAGTAATCAGTCATCCAATAAGATACACACAATGGAAACTCCCTTCTCTCGGGTCAAGAATGAAGACTGAAGTAATCCAATAAACACAATTGACTAGTCTGAATAACAAACTCCAAATTCCAATTCCAACTCCAAGTGAATTCACCCAGGGTAATCTCTTTTCTGAACTAGGCAAGGGGTTTGATCTATCTGATTTCAGCAGGAGTTTATCAATTGTTTCCAGAAGCCGGGTTTTTGTAGAAGGAAGGAAAAGCTTTGCCCCGGGGAGCTACAGTAATAAGCGGGTAATTGCACAAATATATTCATCAGCCGGCAAGTCAAGTTTGTTTCAGCTGACCCTGGGGATTTGGTGAAATATGGGGGTTAAGGGGGAGAATCCTCAGTTAAGAGCTTTGCTTTGTTTCCCGGGGTAGCGGAGGCTGAATATCTGACTTAGGTTCAATCATTATTACTGACTAGCTCCCCTGCGAATGAGGTGAATTTATGAAGGGAATCAATCTTCCTCTCCTACACTTGTGATGTGAACCTACTGGTGCCCCGCTGATTCGCTCCTTAACTGATTGTATGAATTCAACGCTTCCCTTATATTGAGGAGTGTGATTACTGAGAGGTTGAGAAACCGCTAATAATATAGCTACACCTCATTCCTATATACATACAGGCAGGCTGACGCTACAATATAACTACTACAAAACAAAACAAAACAAAGCCGCCCGCTATCAAACCCATTGCCGAGTGAAGTCCAATCGATTCTGTTGGCAAAAGATGGGATCAGTCAAGTAAATAGAAAACTACTGATCTTTCATCTTCATCAGATCGTCAATATTGTACCGAAGGTGTATTTCGAGTATACCGAATCAGTATAGCTATCCTTCCTCTGACACAGCAACGTAGTTTCGATAAGTATCAAACCAAAATGCTACATAATTCCTTTCTTTATTGTTCCTTGCATATGGATAACTGTGTCTTATTCAACAAAACCCCGTATTCTAGGGATAAAGCGTATATATATCTATTATATAACAATACCGGCATCAAATAGTGGCCCATTTTGGCTTTATCTTTCGATTGCTAATACGAGATAGAAGGACCACTACTACAACCAGGACTCCACCTTTGATAAGCAGTACTACACCTTGACTTGACTGGTGCGGCAGTTTGATCGTGAAATATGGATTGCTTGTTGAACCCCGCGAATCGCGTGTGGATAAAGTAGGATACTTACAATTAGGGGGTCGAATAGTTTCAGAAAACGTTCTTGGTGAAAACAAATGTGAATGAAAGATCCGATGGACTGGAATTGGATCCATGAATCTACCAAATAGTGATACTTCTGAATCTCTCTCAAAACTTCTCTCAGCTCATAAATCCAAAGTGGAAATTGATGGGTAGGTCAGGTTCCATTTTATGAAAAGCGAAATCATTAGCATGCATCCATGGTAGCGCTGAATGGTGAAAGCGCCCAACTCATAATTGGCAAATTCGTAGGCCCTGCTGGATGCAGGCCAATGCGATATCACATAGGGTATAAGGAAGAGTTGGAATTGGCCTTGGATCGATGGAATCTCATCATCCATACATAACGAATTGGTAGGGTATATTCATACTATCACATAGGAACAATCAGAACTAGAATTCTTATCGATACTGGAACTTATAGGGAATCAAATGGATTTATGGATGGAATCCAATATGCAGTAGTTACAGAAAAAAGTCTTCGGTTATTGCAGAACAATCAATATACTTCTCATGTCGAATCAGGATCAACTAGGACAGAAATCAAGCATTGGGTCGAACTCTTCTTTGGTGTCAAGGTCATAGCTATGAATAGTCATCGACTCCCCCGTTCCGAAAGGGTCATCGACTCCCCCGAAAGGGTAGAAGAATGGGACCTATTATGGGACATACAATGCATTCCAATTACAGACGTATGATCATTACGCCCGGGTGATTCTATTCCACCTCTTTTTGGATTCTATTCCACCTCTGATAGAGAAAAGAAGGGAAAGCAAAATACTGAATAACATGGCGACACATTTATACAAAACTTCTACCCCGAGCACACGCAACGGAGCCATAGACAGGAAATCCAATCCACAAAAGAATTGGACTTATGGACAGCATCGTTGTGTTGTGGTAAAGTTCGTAATGCCAGAGGAATCATTACCGCAAGGCATAGAGGGGGAGGTCATAAGCGTCTATACCGTCAAATCGATTTTGGAATCAAAAAGACATATCTGGTAGAATCGTAACCATAGAATACGACCCGAATCGAAATGCATACATTTGTCTCATACACTATGGGGATGGTGAGAAGAGATATATTTGACATCCCAGAGGGGCTAGAATTGGAGATACCATTGCTTCTGGTACAGAAGATCCTATCTCAATGGGAAATGCCCTATTCGCACTATTCGCACTACCTTTGAGTGCGGTTTGAACTATGGATTTACGTAATTGGAAGTAACCAATTAGGTTTACGACGAAACCTAGAAATCGATCACTGATCCAATTGGAGTACTTCTACGGGATAGACCTCAACAGAAAACTGTGGAGTAACGGTAGCAAGTGATTGAGTTCAGTAGTTCTTCATAGAAAATGATTGACTCTAGATATATGGTAATATGGAGAAAAAGGGTTTGAAGCACGGACAGAACCGGAAGCGCTCCTGCGAGTCTACGGTGCGAGAAACTACTTTTTTGAGTAACGACTATTCAAAAAAAATAGGCGAGCTGCTTGCCCGAAGAGCGAAGTGCGAAGTTCAGGTAAAAAACGAGTGATCCTCAAGATAACGAGTGCAACGATCAAGATCCAATCTAACCCTCTTTATGTTATATCTATATCTGAGTTAAGCAATAGAGGTTCACGAGCCAGGGAGAGCGAGGGAGCCGATCAATAATCTAATTCTGATCCTTCCTTTGTATTCTCTATATATCTTATATAAGCCAAAGTACATAACAGAGGAGAGTGAGTGGTACCCTAGTCGGGTAGCACGAGGGAACCGATCAAAACTACCATCTTTGACTAATATATCCCTTGAGTGAATGAAAGGAGTGAACGAGTTATTCCCTAGTCGGGAAGAACGAGTGAACGATCCACCATATATATTATTATATTATGTTATATCTCCTATTATATTATAAGGAAGGAGTGGAACGAGTTCTCCAATGGGGGAGAACGAAGTGAAACGAGGAAGATAGATTTCTCCTGTTTGATTAAGATAAGCTTCAAGCAAAGGAGTGGAACGAGGGGTTCAATGGCCCGAAGTGAACACGATAAGGTTAGAGCATGCCTGGAGCATGCGTCAATGGAGGTGAAAGAGTGCTTACCTGGCCGGTGAGCACGATTGAACCGATCCAGATAAGAATATATCTTTCTTTTATCTATCTAGATATCTGAGTGAAAGGAGTGAATGAGTTATCCATTCGGGATGGAGAACGAGTGAACGAGGTATCAAACTACTATCTTGTAATATCTATATAATAAGGTCAGGAGTGGAATGAGTGGGAACCAGCCTTAAGGCTACCACGAATGAAATGATAGGGGGGTTTGGGCAGGGAGTATCTTTGAATCCAATCCATCTTGTTCTTGTTGTTAGTGGAGGTGAGCTCAAGCGAGCCGATCCATATATCTCATTCTGTATTTAGTTACATATATCTCATTCTGTATTTAGTTACATATATCTCATTCTGTATTTAGTTATTAGCCCTTAGTTCTTTCTTTATCTCATGAGTGAATTAGCCTTGAGTTAGGGAGTTATGAGCTGGGAGTTAGAGGAGGTGAAAGAGTGCTGGGTAGCACGATTGAGCCGAGCAAGGTACTTACCATCTTGTTTATCAGAATCTCTTTTTTAATGGAGTTAGTTGAGTTAGGGAGTTATGCAGTTAAGGTAGTGGAATGAGTGCTTACCTGGCCGGTGAGCACGAGTGCAACGGCGAGCCGGTGCGGTGATTGAGCACCCTTCACCAGTATCTTGTGATCAAATCCATCTTTTGATTGTGTTATTAGTCCTGAGCTATGATTCCTGATTTCTGAGTTCATGAGTTAGGAGTCCTTAGCTCTGAGTCATGAGTTCTGAGTTCATGAGTTCAGGAGTTCAAGAGTTATGGAGTTATGGTTTGATGAGTTATATGTATCTAATGAGTTATCTACTCTATACTAATACAGAGTGAACGAAGTGCTCTTAGTGGAGTTGAGCACGAGTTACACGTTCAATAGGAGGGTGAGGGTTACAGGGAGAGGGAACCAACTCAATTGGTTCCTACCTTAGCTCATACATAATACCCTCACACTCCACCCATAGCAATCTATTCCTTAGAGTACACTAAGCTCAAAAGTATATGGCTCCTCAAACCTATTCCAAATAGGGTTTAGCATAAGCTATGAGGTATCCAAATCTAGGCTTATATGTAGATTTGTATTAATACAATACCCTCGTTTTGATGTTGTCAATAAATCTAAATCGAGATAGAACAAGACCCATGGGAAAGTGAGGTATCTAACCCTCTTAAACAACCCTAGGTCGATTCTCAGATCTGATTCCCTAGAAGCAGTATCAAACCAAACAAGATATCAACCCTTATCCCCCCACTATGGGATACAAGAATATACTATGGAATACCATAATATATAGAATATTCATTCCATATGCTATAAGTCTGATGTATGGAATCAACCCTTAAGTCAGTTGTTTACACTTACGACTTCCATTCCACTAAGTAAACCAAATCACTCCCCAACCCTGGGACAACCCTAGGGACAAGCTCAAGAGCAGCAGACTTCTTCTCCCCCTTGCCTTAGGTTGTTGGTTCCTACCTGATATTATAGATAGTGACCCTCACACTACACGGCCATCTATGTATACACCTGGTTGAAATACCCTGTAGAAGAAATGTGTGTTCACCTCAAACCTGTTCCATAATGGGGGTTAGGTATGAAGATACATGATGCCTCCAACAAGTGTCTTATAGGTTTCTTTGGAGACAAGCCCTATTATGCTCTTTTGGTTGTGATAAAACCCTCTCAATCGATATCAAAGTAGATCCCTTGGTATGGTTTTAGTATCAACCCATGGGCTTAAATAAACCCTAGGTCGATCTTTATTAATACTTAACTAGAAGCAGTAAGTAAGTGAGTCCAATCCAAACCAAAGATACACCCTGGCCCCATGGGAAACCCGACCTCAAGGGAGGAACCACCACACTATTCTGATCAATAAGATAAGGTCTAATTCTATAATAAATCTCAATATAATTGAACCTCTTTTTGACAATCAATCCTAGGCTTATACCTATATATATATCTATGAAACCCGGGATCAAGTCTGTAGAATTACAACACTGATTGGCTTAAGCAACAAACCCGGGGGCGGAAAGAAGATCCCTATCAGAACGCCTGCCTATATCAGGCTGAATCTTGATGTACGCTGGGGGAAAATCAGACCTCACTCCGGAGGAGGTTACGATTTCAGAGCGTTTCATTAAGAAAATCAGGGAGGGAATGGTAGAATCAGTGAGTTCGAAAATATAAGGCAGGGAAGGGAATAGCTTTGTTTCCCGGGAGCAAGAGTGGGTTTATTGAAGGTAAACTGCTAACTAGGGGAGGAGGTTAGATCAAGAGGAGCCGCGCACGTAGTCTGGAAGCATCTCTGGAGCTCCCACATTCCCCCTGCTGTGGATTCCGCTGCTGTTCTTGGCTCGTAGCAAGAGGGAGGCTTTTGACGAGACGTCGTTTGAGGGACTGGGGGATAGCTATTGACCCCCTTTGCCCGCCCCCTATGCGCTACTCAGGAAGAAACGGCTGAACATCTATTTGAGGGGGGTTGATTCTCTTAATGGTTCATTATGCGAATTAGGGACATTCTTTGAACTACCCCTATGAGATGCTTCTTTACTCTTTCCAGTCAATCCATGGAGCTTTGTAGTCAAGTGGCGCAAGTAGGAATGATTAATAAGGGGAAGAGAATTCCCTCAGTGAGCAGTGACCCCTACTACAACCGGGCTCTGATTCAGGTGAGGTAGGATGGGGAATGGGACTTTCATAGACTATTATCCCTTGTATCCACCCTGCTGACTCCTAACCTGCCTGTGAACTAGGGGAAGATAATAACCTAAGTTAGCAGTTGATGAATTGGATTAGATCTCATACTCTCTTCGACTAAGACCGCTGATGACCTCCTCCCAGCTCCACGTAGTGAACAGGGTCTGGTCTGATTCTCTCTTCTCCGCGAAACTCCTAATCTGATCACTTCATCCTTATTACCTCGCTGCTACCTACTTCCCTCTGACTCCAAGCTGCTCCCGTAGAAGTTCAGCTAAGACTCGATTGATTATACTACTATAGGTAGCTCTACTAATCCCTCTTCCAAGTGTTCTGAGCTAACACATCCCTCTATTCCCGACAGTCTACCCTTCGACTGAACCTAGTGAGCATCTCTCACACAACCTGCATTACCTATTCGCCCGGGGTTGTTAGGCACTGATTCTATGACCTTACCTACCGCGCAAGGGAAGGGGGTAGGAATTCGCTGTATGTCCCTTAGGGAAGGGGAGCAAGTGGTTCAGTAAAGTAGGTGCAAGGGGATTTTGAACTCGATGACCGGATGACCTATATAATATCAGTAGTCCTCGGGGTGGATGAAAAACCTAGTCAGGGTGTTCGGAGGAAGGGTTTCTGAAAAAGTGATCTGGTGCTGATGAGGGGAAAACAGAATACAATCAATGTGGGCAAAACCAACTATCTGAGCGCCACTATATGGAGGCCCGGGCTTTGTTGCAAGTGGCTGATTGGGTGAGGATACTTTACTACTTCATCAGATTCTCCCCCTCTGTACTACCCAGTTTGTTCGGGGAATGGGAACAGGTGCTGGTTGGGGTTTATTCAGCTGAGCATTTATTGATAGGATGTAGGGGTTTAGTGGTAGTCTGATTGAGTCTCTTCCCCCCGTCTCCTCATCCCTATTCCGAAGTGGGGAAGGGGAGTGTTGCCTACCTCCTAGGTAGTGCAGGGTAGTATAGGGGTTTATATATAATAAGCTTGATCCGACCCCTGCTTACCATCTCACCTCTTTATCAGCTGTTTCATGAAAAACCCGCCTCACTAACTCCACCCCTTTGATCAGCTCCCTACACTGCCCTACTTGACCCTCAACTGCCCGTGAAATACCCTTGGAGTCAAAGTCATCAAACCAGTACCCCTATTAGTAGTTTCAGAACCCCCTAATAGTCAAGTAAACCCAACCCCCCTATAGGGGGCTTTGATTGAGCTATTCCCCCGCAGGGGAGGAGTAAAGGTAACCTAACAAGTACCCTGGCTGATAGGTAGCATCCCCCAATATCAAACCTAACTCCCCTATAGATGAGAGTGACTGAGTGATTCCCCCGCTGATAGGCAACCCCAAGAAGTAGGCATCTTCACTGTTTACTCTACCTATAAGAAAGAAGGTTTGATGGGGTTCCCTCTCCCTACTAGAAGAGCCATCTCTGGATACCAGGGTGGAATCCCCTGGAGAAGAGATGGTGGTTCAAATAGGCCTCAAATATCTTTCAAATAGATTTGAGGTAGCAGTATTTACCCATTAGAGTCCAAAATCGAGGATTGGCCCCTACTTCTACAAAGCGGGGGATAGCACTACAGAGGGGTTCCCAGTGGCTAATATGCTCCGTCGAGAACTACCAATAGGTAGGGTCAACTGTCACGGGCCACTATCTAAGCTATTAGTGGGCCTCTTTGTTCTATTGAAATACTGAATCGAGTGAATGCTGCAGGTCAAACGGATGACTGATTCCCCAGTGGTTATGTAGCTTACTACTTTTTAGTAGTAGTTCTGACGTATCTTGTAGCTTGGTGCATTAGTAGGTTTTATATGTGTTGAACTTAATTTACGAAGCTACGCCAACGTGTTCGGTTTTGGAAAACCCGTCGTTGTAGTTCGAAAGCGAAGGATTCGTGTTCAACAAATAAAATTTATACCGAAATTAAAATTCCGGGTCGAACACAGGGAAGCGAACATTTGATTTAAAAACTTCGCGTTTCTTTTTATTTTGTCACAAAGAAATTCAATTTAAACTATCTAAGTATCTACAACAAATAAAAGAGAGAGAGGGAGTAAGAGAGAGAGAAGGAATACTATACATGGAAATCAAAATGAGATGTAGAATAGACAAGGAATTTATCATAAAAGAGTTCTTTCGTTACAACTAGAAAACATAAAACAATTACTCTAGAAAGCATTAAAAGAATGGAGGGAGAAATGTCCTCCTCGACGATCGCTCGGAGGACGAATAGACTACTCTAGAAAGCAGTAAATCTATACTAGAAAGCAGTAAAAAGAATAGGGAGAGAGAATCCTCCTCGACGGTCGCTTGGAGGACGAGCCGGACGGGACGACGCCTGGATGAAGGAGAACGAAGCGGGACGAAGGAGGACGAAGCAGAAGAACGGGAACGAAGCAGCACGCCGTCGTCGTCGCGGGATCCACTTCCGAAGGGGGACGAAAATTTGGACTTTATCTCGCGAGAAGCATCCCGGGTGTGGGACAAGCTTCTCTTGAGCTTTGGAGAGGTAGAGAGGAGAAGGAAGGGATGAAAATTTCGTATGGAGGGGGTCTCCTTTTATAGTTGCAAGGAGTGGGGGCAAAATGGACATTACATCTTCAAAATAATAAATAAGGGGTCTTTAGTGACGGATAAAACCGTCGCTAAAGCCCCGCCGTCGCCGTCGCCGTCGCCGCCGCGCCCACGCGCGCCCGCTCGGCTGGCCGCGCGCGTAACGCATATGCACGTCCGCGTCGTCTCAGCCGTCCGATCGCGAGATCGGACGGCTTAGAACGCGTCCGCGCCCGCTGCGTAGCGCACCGCCCGCGTGTGATCGCGCGTTCACCAGAGCGTCCAATTGCGCGTCGGCGCTATCGGGCACGCGCGGCCGTTGGATCTTCATCTGACGCTCGTGCGCGCCCGCTCGCCCGCGCCTTCCACCCCCTCACCGCGGCTCGAACCCGCGACCTCCGCTTCGCCCGCAGCTGCGTCGCCGCTGCGCTACGCGGGCGAAATGGTCGCGCGGACGTTTTTAAACGCGAGCGACCGCAGCCGTTGGATCGAGATCCAACGGCGGAGAGGAGACGATGCGCGGTCTTCACCAGACGCATGCGGCCGATTGGGCGGCTGAGATGGCGCCACGTGGCGCCATCTTAGCCGTCCATCTTCTGGAAGTTGTAGATGGTGCCACGGATGTCGGATTGACTCGATTTTTGTGTCGTTGGGCTGCGATCGTCGATCCGAATTCATCCGTGTGGTCGGATTTGCCATCTGAAGTGCGGATTTACACCATCCTGGCCCTTGATCTTCTAGGGTTCCCCGATCTCTATCTGATGCTACGGATGCCTGATTAGGGCGATCTTGGAGTCGTTGAACTCCAATCGTCGCCCTGATCATATCCATACGGTTGGATCTTTGATCCGAGGCCCCGATAAAATTTTTGCCCTGTCCAAGCACATAAAAGGAGACAATTAACCTCCATTTTATTCAAACTACTCTAAATGCAAGATGATGCATGTAATGCAATATTTATATCATGAAATGCAATCCTATGCTTAAGAACATGCATAAATAGACATTTTAAGTAGTGTAAATGTGTTTACATCATACCCCCATGCCTATCTTTTGCTAGTCCCTAGCAAAAACTATATGCTATTTATAAAAGAATTAGGTTAGATTATTTGGACCTGAGTTATTTTCAATCATTAAGAAATTGTCTACTTAAGAACTGAACTTTCAAAGACACAACAGTGCCCGGGTATCAGCCAAAATGCAGACCGCCTCAAGCCTCGCCTTATTCAAAGAAAAATTTCTTTTTCTGTTTTTACTCTCTTTTTTTTTTTTTTTTTTTTTCAAATTTTAGGGTTTAAGAGTGGCTTTCTACGGCCATTCAACTCACCCAAGATTTGATGAGAACCCTAAGTTTTAAGCTTCTTATTGTGATTGTGATAGACTCGTTGACCGGCAATTAAAACGGACTTCGGATTTCTACGCCTCTAGGTGACCTCAAAAAGAATTCTGCCTAAAGGTGTATCTTTACAACCGGTAGCTTTCTCCCTACTTTTATTTTTTTAACGGGGTCAACACAAGGGTGAATCCAGTGTATATCTCCCCGGTTTATTCTACTTCTCCGCTTCTTCCTAAGTGTTTTGGGAATTTTTAGTGCATTTTCTGAGCTGGGTTCTGGACAACCGGTCGATGAGCTGTTACCACCGACAACTTGCCAGCCATACTCGTGCGGCGAAGTGTGGCTTATTTCTTTTTGTTCTTTTCTCCTTTTTGATTTTTTTTTTTTTTTTTTTAAGTAGGTGGCTTCCCTGGTCTAAGATTTACCTAAAGGCAGCAAAAAGAGAAAGGTCCAGTGACTGGGCTCTGGACAACCTACCTATGGGCTGTTACCCACGATAACTTGCCAGCCATATCGCCCTAGAAGGTTCATTAGCTACCCAATTTCCGTTAAAATCGCCAAACAACGAGTCAGTGCAAAGAAAGTGTGTAGATGCTTAAAACTCAAAATTCCCTTAAATCAGAGGGCGGGTTGACAAGTCGTGTACTTATCACCCAAACTTATTTATTCCAATTATAATAAAATTCAGGTTGGCGAGAACTCGAAAAACAAATCCACATTTTAGTGGATACGTAGGCTGATTAAGTCCAAAGACCTGAAGGGTCTTTGTGTTCAAACCATAATATAGTATTTCTTAAGATCGAAAATTTTCTTAAACCCAAATTCTCTTTCCTAATTTCGATTTTTTTTTTTTTTTTAATAAAACAAATCTACGGAGCTGACGAATGAATTCAAAGATAAATATCCACCCCCCCCATGCCTATCTAATGCAATGTCCTCATTGTATTAAAAAGACATAAAACAGAGTGGAAAAGCGTAGAAAGCACCTGAATTGCGTGGATATCGGGTCCGCTCCGAGATGAAAATGAAAAAGAACTGTATATGTGCTGAGTTTAGTGCCTTCAGCTAGGCACACTATACAAAGAAAAGAAATGAAGAATTCAGAAGTGCAGGTCAAAATTAGAATAAACAGAAGAATCCTCCGACCTGTCAACAGAGGTCCACAGATGTGGACCAGATTGTGGTGCAGACCCACACCCCATAATCGAGAATATCTTAGGTTCTGGATAAAAATTACCCAAAACCTAAAATCAGAATGCAAGCGGGGTCGGGCCTGCGATTTGTGAGGATGCAACCCAAGGCCAAAATGTCGGGTTACAGAGAATTGAAGCTCAAAAGGATAATCGTTAAATGTGTGCTTGAGTTTGACATCCTCGAAACAACTGTCGTAAGGGTTCTGATTTGATGGTTTCAGCTTAAAAGGAACCCTTCGACTCAATCTTCCATATCCTCCAAAATTAACTTCCCAAATTAGAACTTCCCCGCTCCTATCCTCCTCATTAAGTGTATCAAATTCCAAGACCTCTTGTATATTCATCACCCCGTCTGAAATCTCCAAGTCTAGATGATGTGGCAAAATCAAAATTGACTTGGGTCTAATTATCTCAGAATTAGAATCATCAATAAGCTCAACAGGGTGTAACTGATAATCAGGGCATTGAATTAATTCCTCCAGAAAATGCGATTCTGGATCCATATCGTGTGCCCTAATAAGATCAGTTTCCTCAGTTATTGGGCTATCAAATGATCTATTAGATTCCTCAGGCCCAATCGTCTCACAAAAATCGTGATCTGAAAACTCGTGTGAGACTTCGCAACTTGAATCTTCACCATCAAAGAAATCAGGATCTGTATCAATGTATGTCCCAAAATCAGTTGTCACTTTGTGTTCCCAGGAGACATACGTTTTCTCGTAACCCGGCTCAGGGATCTCAGGTGAAGAAATCAGATCATCCTTAATTGGTTGCTTTAATTCAATCTGGTCAGCCTCGTAACACATGTTCCCCCCAACAGGTGCCTGAGCGGGTTCTATCATTGGCTTTCCTGAAGAGGGTTCATCCTGGGAATCATCCCAAGATTGAATCAAAGCAACCACGAATCTCATCCTCAATTTCACTAATTTCCCGAGTAGAAACTCACCCGGGTTCTTATCATTAACATCCTGGAGCCAATCCAACAAAGACTTGTTTAAATCATCAATCATTTCAATCAGGGGCTCCAATCTCTCAATGCAAGGTATTGGCTGAACTTCTAAAGATTGTATGATATTTCTCAAGTTAGCCAGAACCTTATCTTGAACCTGATTAACCTGAACCAAATGAGTTGGTTCAGGATTGGGCGGGTTTGACGTCAAAGCAGAGGAATTAACGAATTGAGATTCGTTATACCCTTCCTGAAAATAGGTCATTTCAGAATGTTCAAAGGATGGTGATGACCTAAAGGCAGTGAAATCAGAGGATGGGTAAGGATCAGTGTATCCTTCTTGATTGTAGATCGTATTAGGTTGTTCATGAAAGGAGGACGATCTATAATCGATGCAACTCTGAGAAGGATAGAATTGAGAATCAAAGTGTTCAGGGTTAGACCCTAAACACGGGGGTCCGGAATTGTATCCCCAATCCGAATTATCCCAACTAACTGATGGTCGATTACAATACGAGTTGGGATAATCGTCATGTTGAGGATAATTTACAACAGGAGTGAAAGAGCGGGAATGCGTGAAATATGTGGAAGTATTCATGAGACACGGGAGGAAGAAAGGTGCCCTGCAATACAAACAATCAAACCTGTCCTTAAATGGGTTAGCCTACAGACCTACAGGCTCTCAAAACCCATCTTGAGATAAAGGAACGATTTGATCTACTTCCGTCTGTTCAATCCAACCAGTTAGAAGGAGGGACTGGGGAGAAGGTTCTTCCTTTGGCTTACGCCTCCGGTTCCTAGTGTACCCCCCAGCCGCGATCGTTTGACTCTGCTCCCCTAGCTAGACATCAGATTGAACAGTAGAAACAGACTAATCGAAAATAATCTCGTTCTGGGTTCTGAAGAGCGAGTCCAATCCTTAAGGCCAACGTCTACTTTGTTTTATTTAGGGCTAGGTTTGAATGTGCTTTGGAATGTGATGGGCCCTTTAAATGGGTTGTGCCCTTAATGATTGATTGCTTTGTGTGTGCGTGCACAACCAGTGGTTTTCAAGCAAGATTATTTTTGATGTGGTGAATTTTAAGGTTCAAATCTTGCTTAGTAGCTTTTAGGATTCAACTTTAGGTGTTTTCAATCAAGTTTCATTGGCACACCAGGTTTTGCAAGCACAGGTGAAGATATTTTCCTTTAAAGTTTAAAAAGAATGGAGTGCCTGGTAGATCCTTAAGAGTTGAACCTAATTGGCAGCTACTTGATGAGTTGATTTTATTTGAAGTGGTGCGGCCCAAACAACTCAAACAACTGGCCTGATGCACCACCTAATTAGGCACACAAATGATTACCCAATCTGATTTCTACTCGATTATGTGTTTGGATGTGTGTACCGGCTCCTAAGATTGGTTTACCGGTTGAGTTAGAAAATCAGATGAGGTTGTGTACCTCTGTGAGATTTTTTTATTTTTTATTTTTTTTTAATGTGGGGGTTGGAGTGAGTATGGATGTCAAACAACAAACAATCTAACCTTAGAGTTTATAAGAACACCTAGGTTGATTGATGTTTGAATTATTATGTGATGAAATAAAATCTAATGGGTGGGAGGTGGGGGATAACTTACAAAACCTTCCACAGCACTTTACTCCGATCTACCGCTTTTGCCTGTCTCGAAAGAGTACCTGCAATTACAATAAGAAAGGAGAAAAGTGAGGTAAATGATTTGTAAGTTACAAAACGCGAAGAGAAATCAAAGAGCGTTGCCTCCCCGGCAACGGCGCCAAAATGTTGAACTTAATTTACGAAGCTACGCCAACGTGTTTGGTTTTGGAAAACCCGTCGTTGTAGTTCGAAAGCGAAGGATTCGTGTTCAACAAATAAAATTTATACCGAAATTAAAATTCCGGGTCGAACACAGGGAAGCGAACATTTGATTTAAAAACTTCGCGTTTCTTTTTATTTTGTCACAAAGAAATTCAATTTAAACTATCTAAGTATCTACAACAAATAAAAGAGAGAGAGGGAGTAAGAGAGAGAGAAGGAATACTATACATGGAAATCAAAATGAGATGTAGAATAGACAAGGAATTTATCATAAAAGAGTTCTTTCGTTACAACTAGAAAACATAAAACAATTACTCTAGAAAGCATTAAAAGAATGGAGGGAGAAATGTCCTCCTCGACGATCGCTCGGAGGACGAATAGACTACTCTAGAAAGCAGTAAATCTATACTAGAAAGCAGTAAAAAGAATAGGGAGAGAGAATCCTCCTCGACGGTCGCTTGGAGGACGAGCCGGACGGGACGACGCCTGGACGAAGGAGAACGAAGCGGGACGAAGGAGGACGAAGCAGAAGAACGGGAACGAAGCAGTACGCCGTCGTCGTCGCGGGATCCACTTCCGAAGGGGGACGAAAATTTGGACTTTATCTCGCGAGAAGCATCCCGGGTGTGGGACAAGCTTCTCTTGAGCTTTGGAGAGGTAGAGAGGAGAAGGAAGGGATGAAAATTTCGTATGGAGGGGGTCTCCTTTTATAGTTGCAAGGAGTGGGGGCAAAATGGACATTACATCTTCAAAATAATAAATAAGGGGTCTTTAGTGACGGATAAAACCGTCGCTAAAGCCCCGCCGTCGCCGTCGCCGTCGCCGCCGCGCCCACGCGCGCCCGCTCGGCTGGCCGCGCGCGTAACGCATATGCACGTCCGCGTCGTCTCAGCCGTCCGATCGCGAGATCGGACGGCTTAGAACGCGTCCGCGCCCGCTGCGTAGCGCACCGCCCGCGTGTGATCGCGCGTTCACCAGAGCGTCCAATTGCGCGTCGGCGCTATCGGGCACGCGCGGCCGTTGGATCTTCATCTGACGCTCGTGCGCGCCCGCTCGCCCGCGCCTTCCACCCCCTCACCGCGGCTCGAACCCGCGACCTCCGCTTCGCCCGCAGCTGCGTCGCCGCTGCGCTACGCGGGCGAAATGGTCGCGCGGACGTTTTTAAACGCGAGCGACCGCAGCCGTTGGATCGAGATCCAACGGCGGAGAGGAGACGATGCGCGGTCTTCACCAGACGCATGCGGCCGATTGGGCGGCTGAGATGGCGCCACGTGGCGCCATCTTAGCCGTCCATCTTCTGGAAGTTGTAGATGGTGCCACGGATGTCGGATTGACTCGATTTTTGTGTCGTTGGGCTGCGATCGTCGATCCGAATTCATCCGTGTGGTCGGATTTGCCATCTGAAGTGCGGATTTACACCATCCTGGCCCTTGATCTTCTAGGGTTCCCCGATCTCTATCTGATGCTACGGATGCCTGATTAGGGCGATCTTGGAGTCGTTGAACTCCAATCGTCGCCCTGATCATATCCATACGGTTGGATCTTTGATCCGAGGCCCCGATAAAATTTTTTCCCTGTCCAAGCACATAAAAGGAGACAATTAACCTCCATTTTATTCAAACTACTCTAAATGCAAGATGATGCATGTAATGCAATATTTATATCATGAAATGCAATCCTATGCTTAAGAACATGCATAAATAGACATTTTAAGTAGTGTAAATGTGTTTACATCAATATGAAAGTGATCTTCGCGCGTACGTACGTACGTACGTACTCCATAGAATGCGGGACTAATTAGTTATAATATCGTTGGTATTCCAGTTCCTTAAAAAAGAACCACCCTCTTGGATTGATGGATTTGGATTACCTGACTACATCCCAAACCCAGCGTCGATTGTACTTCTTTTCCTTTGACCGCACTGGTACTCTCTTTCACCGAGATGCAGTGCAAACATTTGTGGGAAAGTGATTCAAGTGCAGTCGCCTGGTGATTGCGATGGAGCTTCAGTTGGATGGTACAGCTTGCTTTCATGTACTTACTAGTAGAATTGGGCTGACCGATTCTTGGATTGATTGGAAGATCGTGTTTACCATGATCAAGTCTCAGTTTGGTTCCACCCTCTTTCACGTAGTGCCCTGACATAGCTTCGGGCGGGGCCTCAAAGACATCCTGGGTGCTGACCAAACTCCCTTATTCTGGAACTGAACTCCCTCAAAGGTAAGCTCAACGCTTAGTCGACCTTCACTTCTTCTGTTCTACCATTGTAAGGATGAAGCGTAAATACGCTCATCTTGACATTCAAGACACCGGTGAGTTGACTCCTGGTGATCTTTGTAATCCACCTTCAGACTTCGGACCGAAACCCAAAGGTCTTTCTTAGATGGTCTACCAGGAGGAGATGATGAAAGACATTACATTAAGGAGCTCAATTGGATGAAAGTGCTTTCTATCGAAATGTAGGCTCTCTGGAACCGTAGCCCTCAGTTCCAGAAGCTCTACTCCCCGTCCTGTAGTAGTAGCTGAGTGAATTGAGAAGCTTATGTCTGGTTGCTATGTTTGGTCTCCTATGTATCGCAGCTACTTGGATCCCGAAGCCTCCTGGGCAACTTCGCCCAATTACTCAACCAGCTGATGCCGATCGTTTAGTCCTTCATTATATTAACCGGGTCCTCCAGGTGTTCTTGTATTCCAGTTTCTCCTCTCATTCTCATGGCTTCCGAACTACCCTTCCCGGGGCACTGGCACCTTCTTCACCGAGCTCAAATCCTGGCCTCAACTGGACGTTCTGGAATTGTCAAGGGGACTTTGTGAAGTGCTTTGACTGCCTCGACCATTCCCAGTTGGTGTCTGTCCTTACCACTATTCTCGGGTTGGATCGCTGAACTCTCTCCTTGTCCACCTTGTGGTTTCATTCCTCCCCCATTCTGGACAAATTCGGGCGGGGAAGTCAGTACTATTCTATGGTTGGTATTGGTATTCCTCAAGGCAGCCCTATCTCTCCTTTTTTGATGAACATGTATCTTGATCGGGTTGACCGGCATCTGGAGGCTGGGCTTGCTAAGTGGGACTGGCTTCGGTACGAGAGGTACGCCGATGATATGATCTTCGGTATCGCCATTTGCCCTAAACCTCACCGCTGTCTTCGTAAGCTGAAGCGTGACCTGTTCTGGTGCGTTGAAGAATTGAGGCAGTCCGTGACGTTTGAGGTTCGTCGCCGTGGGCACTATCCCCTAACTGGCAAGCGCTGTCGGCTGACCATTCTCTGTATCCAAGTTGGCTTGAATCCTGATGGTCGCTTGTTATTCTCTGCGCCCTACGCTAAATGGCCGAATATCCCAAGCGCTTTCTCGCTCTTCATCTAGCCTTCCCTTGAAGTATATCGCAGCTACTTTGACTACGCGCTCTGGTACTACCACTCTCCAGGTCGCCAGCGTGAACTCGCTTCCTTCTTGGCTAACTGCATCCTAGTGACTATGTATGTAGAGCCCCCAGGAGCTTGAATCACATATGCCTATATAAGATATAATCCCGGCAGAGTCATATATGCTGGGGTGCGAGTCTACGTCAGGGCGTAGACGAGCTTGTTCGCTCGTTGCACTCCGGTTCCCTCCGTTTCACTTCGCACATCTTATATAGATTCATCACGCATTCATTCATGTTGAGATTGGTGGATATATGAGTATCTTAGATCTAAACATGCATTAATGAGTTATGAGTCTATATTATATGTATATTGTGCCAACGCGTATCTTACTCCCAGATCTCACCCGGAATTAGTGAGTGATGGGGCGGGAGGAGGATATACTAATATATGCGTATATAGGGTATCTCTGAAACTGACTTCACCGGCCCGGTAATGGAAGTGATGAGCCTGGAGTGAATAGCATTTTTACCCTCCACGAGTGAGCTCGCTCATCCGACTCGCAGGGGACCCCTAAAGGTATTTCAGGATCAAGCCCGGCTCAACCGTGCTCGACTAATTCGACTGACCAGTTCGCTAAACTATAGACTAATCAATGATCTTTTATTGTGGGGCCATGTTCTCAATCTCAAGTGGTATGTCCCCTTGCCTTCAAAAATGGGTGGTGCTTTCGATTTGTAGACAGCAGACGAATCAGTGAGTGGTTGACCAACATTATGACCGCTTGAAAAGACTTTCTGATTTATTATGTTATGAATCCGCCTGCTTATGAGAGAAGAGGACCAAGTTTGATCTGACAGCTAAGATAGATGATCATCATACGACTGGGTCTTCACATGTTCTAATTCTGATTATATATAGATATCTATTTGAATGAAGAGGTAGTAATAGTTATAAGAGCAAGAATAGCAGGTCGTCCAATTGCTTCTTAAGCAACATCCCAATGGTAGTTCTGCTGGTTCACTTCTTCAGCAGCGAATGCACTAGTTGGCCAATTTTTGAGTACTATGAAATGAGGTTGTCCCTATTTTGTGATAGATCCGGTGATGAGGTCTTTTCTTGATTGAGAAAATATGCTCTGATTTTGTCCTCCTTTGAGGTCAGGATCAGCCGTGGTCTTTACAACGTTAATAAATAGTATGGACGAATTCATATTCCTTGCTGCTTCAAAAAAGACATGTACAAAAGATCATAGCTATAAAGAGGTGGTGAAGACAGAAGGTCCTCCACATCGGACTATTTTTTAAGGACCTCAAACTGAAGCTTGGCCGCTCGACGCACTTCGACCTCTCAATCGACGGGGACACTGATTTCTCACAAATCTGGTACCTGCTGGTCCTCGCCCCCGCCCGGTTCTGAAAAAAGAGGGTTCGTTGAAATCAGCAAGCTATGGGTCCTCTACCCGCAATCCACCCAAAAAGGTGAGGCGCGGAACAAGTAAGGGCTTGTCCACGATTGGCTAGGGAGAGAACGAGATAGACCTCTTCTATCTACCACTAAGAAGTCTCCTTTCTTTCTAAGTAGTCCAGTCCGTGGAGTCAGGTTCATGTCTCAGCCTCTTCTTCAACCTCAGGATGTGATGAGTCGTCTCAACCTATTCACAGGGAAGGCTAGTCCCACGCACCAGCCAATCCATCCCGAGCCTCTGAGATTGCACTCTTTTTGGTTGGAAATACCCATATGAAAGTCTCCCCTTCATCACTCCCTAGTAGGCCTATCAAAGCCTATTGCTCGCTCTGTCAACTCAGAACCCCTCCCCTATTCCCCACTGATATGACTTTGGATTCGAACTACCCTTTTTCGTATATTTCAAAGGTAGGCTTTGAATCACATTCTTCTTTCGAATCAAGGATGGCAATCCCGGGCATCATCAAAGAGCAAAAGCTCTGTGTTCTAGGTCTATGACTACCAATCCCGCCCGCTTCTTTCCAAAGAAAAAAGTGACACCATTCCCTTCTTCGACTTCTTTGACCTATCTCAATTCTAAAGAAAGTCTATGATTGGTTTAAGGAAGGAGTGAAGCAAGCAGAAAGAGAGGCACGCTGGAGGTGGAAAGAAGTAATCCAAGAAGTAATAATGAATCCAATAATCACCTTCCCCGGGTAAAGATGAATGTGATTTGCATAGGGTACCATATCAGACCTAATCTATCATGAATGAGTGAGTTCAGGAGGTCCAACAAATGAGGATTTGGAAAAGCAAAGGTAGATTCGAGGGAAGAAGTCTTGTCTACCTCATATAAGACGACTAACTGTACTGTAGTAGTGCGAGCATTCAAATCCACAACAATACCCCTAAAAACAGGTGGGTCAAACAAACCCACCCTTCTTTTCGTGAACCAATCAACAACCGCCGGGTCAGCTGCTTATATTTCTGGGTGGTGAACAAGTTTAGGATTCAAGTATTTATATTCGAAGAATTGTGAACCAAAGATCACTTCCATCCAATAGCCCTTCCTTGAACCCTACCCGGGCCTCGTCTCGTTTTCTTTCATTCTTTTTGCCACCCGGAAGCACTCCTCGCAACCTCATAACTACAATGAGCAGGAATCAAATCATTCAAAAGAATCCGAACTTCCCGGGCAAAACCATAGAAAACATCATTCTTCTTCATTTTGTGAGTTTGCTTGGATTGGATTCAAAGAAACAAAACCATGAAACTCAAATCACTCACCCAGAACAACTTGACTAGCCTAGTAAAGTATTACGTGGTTTTTTCAAATCTGACAAATCAACCCTTCTCAAATCCATTCTCAGCTTCTTCCACGGTCACATGCAATGTTTCTTCAATGACTCTTTGACCCGCAAATGCAATGTAGGCAAAAGGTTCAGCAAAAATGACATCCCCCAACATACCAAAACTAGCTGTGACCCCACCTGTTGTAGGAGAAGTCAGGATTGAGACATAGAATAGCTTTTTCTTCGATTGATGGTCATATGAAGCAGAAGATATTTGAACCATTTGCATCAAGCTCAAACTTCCTTCTTGCATGCGCGCTCCACCGGAGGCACACACCATAATAAGAGGTAGAGATCGATCAGTAGCACGCTTGATCAAACGGGTGATTTTCTCGCCCACGACGGATCCCATACTACCCCCTATGAATTGAAAGTCCATAACCCCAATTGCTACGCTAGTAGTATCTAATTGACCTATGCCCGTTTGAACAGCTTCAGTGAGACCTGTTTGTCTTTTTTTTTTTCTGAGGATTTTGGATCACTCCCTTCATCCATTTCCTCTGGATCGCTCTGCTCCCCTCCGACATTTGCTCGAGAGCGGCCTGAAACATAATTCTTTGTTTTTCTTTTTCTTCTTCTTGCGGTATCAATTGATGAGTCAAAACAGGAAATGGCATCCGGCCCCAGTAGATCATCAAAGTGATAAATAAAAAAAGATTCCATATTTGAGCTCCGGAATGAGGTATCAGTCAAGCTAGCTTTGTCTGTTTCCTTGGGTTTGATTGTATTATTGATGTTCCAAGCCAGCCTTCTACTGACTTTCATCGAGTGGGCCTCGAGGGATTGATACACTGAATCTGACGGGGTTTACCCATAGGTTGATTCCCTAATTAAGCAGTCTTTCTTTACTAGCAGGGGAGTAGTCCTCGGGTAATACATAGGACAGGACTAAGCAAACCAACCGGAGGAGTTTGGTAGTTCGGGTCATTTCTTAAGGGAAACAGCGAACTACTAAAAGGGAAGTCAGGTTCAGTCAGGGGTTCCGGGGCATTAGTTTGATTCCCTAATTGCGCATCGGGCTAGGAATTCCTCCATGAAAGAGCTAGGGTAATGTTGACTTCGCGGGGGTAAACAGAATGGAATTCGTATTTATATAAGCACTATAGTATCAGATCAGGGAAGAAGATCAGAACTAGAAATGGATAGAAAAGAACGGATATGGGTTCGTGTGAGCAAGAAACGACAAATATCTATTCTCATTCTATTATCAGCTATGGGTTCGAATCTCAGAGAAATTCTAGATAATGTTTGTTACCCTGAATTTGTCTTGTCTTTTCCAAAGGATCAGGATGAGGAAGAGAAAACAAAGATGGAGTCAAAAGACACATTTTTTCCTTTTATAAAAAACTGACTTGTGTAGATGATGACGATGATGACGATGATGACACAGTATTTTCGGAGTCCTTATATCAGGACTGACAAGAGGAATTTGTCGAAGCAAGATGTGAATTAGGAAGGATTGGTCGACGAAATCTAAATCGAAGACTCAATCTTGATATACCTCAGAACAATACATTTTTGTTACCACGAGATGTATTGGCTGCCGCCGATCATTTGATTGAAATGCAATTTGGAATGGGTACATTTGACGATATGAATCATTTGAAAAAGGAACGTATTCGTTCTGTAGCAGATCTGTTACAGGATCAATTTGGATTGGTTCTTGATCGTTTCAAAGATGTAGTTCGAGAAACTATTATATGTGGAGCAATCAAGTATAATTATAAAAGGAGATCGATTCCTAACAAATTTATACCTTTTTTCAATCCATTAACAACCACTTATGAATCATTTTTTGGTCTCCATCCTTTATCTCAAGCTTTGGATCGAACGAATCCATTGACACAAATCGTTCATGGGCGAAAATGGAGTTTTTTGGGTTTTTTTTTCAAGCCGAACTGCTGCCACAATTTTCGGATACGGGACATCCATCCTAGTTACTATGCGCGTATTTGCCCAATTGACACGTCTGAGGGTGTCGGACTTATGGGATCTTTAGCTAGTCATGTGAGGATTGGTCATTGTGGATCTATAGAGAGTCCATTTTATGACAAATCGGAAAGAATCACCAATGTGAGCAGCCACTAATGCCCCTGCCCAGTTTTTTAGAATGAGAAACCAATAAATCACCGGTTTTTCAATTAGTATTACAGCAGCCCCGGAGGTAGTAGGGTTTGATTCAGTATAATGATTTCCCTACGTTGCCGGACCGGAAAGGGGTTGGTAATATAGGTCTGAGTCGGATTCCAACAAGTAGCTTTCTCCTGAGTCCGAGTCATACCCTGGGTTCGCTGATTCTTATGAAGTGAATTCAGTAGAAGTTTTGAATAGAATAGCTCCGCGAATCAAATAAAGAGTACTAATAACAAATCTCCCTGGGGGAATAGAGTCTGAGCTATAATAAATAGTACTGACTACCCCACTCCGAAATTACTCGAAACTCGGTGAAAAGCTGGGGCAGGCCTATCAAAAAGCAAGGCTTATTCACTTCCTGGTGCTACCTATCTGGCAGAGAGTGGTTTAGTCTAGACCCTTCAGTCAGGGGGAAATCGTGCCACTAGTGAGCAGTATTGAATGAAGGGGAGTTTGAGCCTATGTTAGATGACATACCTTTCACTATAGGGGCTGGGGTTATGAAACACTCACTGAATTCAGGGGCAAGGGGTTTTGAGGCAGGGGTAGATGGATTGAGGGTTTGAATTGGGGTGGCCTATCAGTGAGGTAATCACGCAGTAACCCCCCCTATAGTGTAGTGTGTTATTGAGTGACTCAGCGGTGACCCATGGTAGACCCCGGAGTGGTTGAGCTTATCTTGGGTGACCCATACTGCCCTGAAGTGCAGGGGTGACCCATGCTTACGGCTATAGTAGGAGTGGTTTAGTGACTATGAGGGGGTTTATAATCGGAGGTTACTATTAGGTGACCCTTCCTCCAAACTCCTACTTTGACTCCCATCTATGGAGAGTTGGAGTTGACACTGGGTGACCCTAACCTAAAGGTTGGGGCTTCGACGGGGGTCCGTGGGACGGGGGGGGAGCGAAGCGGCCCGTCGATCCCAAGCGGGGTAGAGGAATTGGTCGACTCATCGGGCTCATGACCTGAAGACGGCAGGTTCGAATCCTGCCCTCGCCGGAGCATGTCCAAGACTGCAAGTCGAAGGAGACTGCAAGTCGAGCAAGTAAGTAATACAATCTAGATATTCCCGGTATTGTTCTATAATACATAGAATGAAGCTTGAATCTCTTTTTTACGGGTTTGAGTGACAAAATACGAATCACCTTTCTGATATTATAACCCGGGACAAATGGACAGTCTAATTATACATCAACACCAACGCTCGGATTGAAAAAAGGTATCAATTTGTGAGGACTCGGTCTCCCTCCTGCTTAATTCAAAGCTCTTCACTGATTCAACCCCTTGCCTTAGGTTGTTGGTTCCTACCTTCGATTCAAACACTAATACCCTAACACTCCCCCAAGGAGCATCTTTTTCCTTGTGTTCCACTAAGTCAAATGTAGATTCCTATGAAACCCTGCCTCAAACCCTCTTCCAAATGGGGTGGAGGTATTTTGGGCGGTACATGAGCCCTCTGAATCTCCTCTTCTAGGTCGATTTAGAGTATAACCTTCAATTCCTTTGTCTTATTGGAATACCTCGAAATACCGATGAAACAAGACCCCTGGGACTCCAAGGTATCTAACCCCATGAGGAGACCCAAACCCACCCTTGTTCTATGTCGATTCTGAAGATCCACTTAATAGAAGGAGTTTCAAACAAGATGAAAACCAACCCTGGGACAATATTCAATACATATGATTCACTACTGTTGTTCTCATCCTAATGTATGTTCTTTCCTATGTGAGTTTTCAACCAAACAATACCCCAACCCCGGGACTAAACGAACCCTTGGGATATGAAATCAATATTACTTAAGATACTGTTCTCATCCTAATGTATGTTATGAGTCTTATGGTTTCCAATTCCACTACTGTTTCCTTTTATTAACCAAATAATACCCTACCCCTGGGACTACCCAATGGGATATCCGACCTCCAGGGAGGAACAATACATATGATTCAATACTGTTGTTCTCATTAGTATGTTTGTTATTAGTCTTATGATACCAAATGACACCATCATTTCCTTTGATAAAGCAAATCACTCCCCACCCCCTCAATTTCTTGAACTCAATATATTATGATCAATAGATAGATGTCAGCTTTCATCTCTTGGGTTTGAGTGACAAAATACGAATCACCTTTAGAATCAGCTTATAAGAATCAGTGAATTCCTATGGCAAGCTTGTCTTTGTTCTTCATGTCTGCTGAGTAGTTTCTCGCACCTGGAAGAACTCATTCACCTATGAGATTCTATTAGATAGATACATAATACAAAGGATAATGAGATTGAACGTTTCACTCGTGGACCTTAAGGGTACCACTCATTCCACTCCAAGGTATAGAAAGAAGACATTATTCAGATTAGAATGAGATTTCACGTGCAAGTCGTATGTATCCAATTTGATATCTTCGTTCTACTTCAAAAAGCTGCACTCGCAGGAGACGAAGTGAAGTGATAAGGGTATTAGGGGAATGGGTTAGCGAGTCGTGTCGGAGAAGTCGGAGTTCCGGGATTGAGGATTTAGGGTGATAATGGGCGGGTGATTTGGAATCAGTATGAATGTATTATTTCCAATAGATTCCCGGGCTAGGGTGTAGCTTTCCTCCGGGGCAAGAAATGAACCTCATTTAGCAGTAGGCTCAGGCAGGGGAAAGCGTTGAATTAGACTGATTCCTCCTGTCCGGGGCAAAGTGAAGGGCGGTTCTTTGTGTTTCTCCCGGGCAAACTACTTGATTCATTCTACCCTTAGTGTTCGTAAAGGTCATTCCGGTTTTTATAGCAACAGACAGTTCTCTTTATTGCTTTGACCCCCGCGAAGTCACCCTTCAGAAATGACCCTACCCTAGTGGCCTTCTGCCCGGTCATCGATTGGATTCACTTCTGAACCAGGCTGATGCGAAGTATAAGCACCAGACCAAATCCTCTTCTTAAGGTAAGGAAGTAGTTCTAACTGCCCCCAATAACCGTCACACCAGAAGCCGAGAAATATAAAGCAGGGAAGGGAAGTCAGTTGATTTATCTTATCAGGGATTGAGCTCGGATTGATATTTCATAGTTTTGATTTGAACAAATACGTTGAAATGCCTATATTCCTAATCTATGTAGGGTGGGTGCTCTATTCAGCAATACAGGATGTCCCTGCACAACTTCTTGAAGTATTTCCCATACAATCGGTTCTTTTTCTCTAATTGGACTTTTCGCAATACCTATGTTGGAAGCAACATGTTGTCTGATTAGACCACGAATCACAAATGCCTGGAAAAGTTCGATTGCTATTTCTCGAGGTCATCCGCATTGATGTAATGAAAGCGAAGGGCCCACGACAATGACGGAACGCCCCGAATAATCCACTCGTCTACCGAGCAGAGTCTGACGAAATCTTCCCTCTTTGCCGCTTTCAATGATATCGGCAAAGCACTTGTCAATTCTATTATTAATGTCCTTCAGTGGTCGTCCACGGATCCCATTATGAAAAAGTGCATCCACAGCTTCTTGTACTAGTCTTTCCTGACACATTAGGACTTGCCTTGGGACGAGGTATTGAAGCTTTATCATTTTTCTCAGAGTCCTATTCCGAAACAGAATTGGTTTATAGATGGCATTCAGATCCGAAGCCACTACTTGACCCATTCCTATCGCAATCACGGGTCTGAACTCAGGGGGAAGAACTGGTAATAGACACAAAACCATCCATTCTGGTTTAACATTTGTTCGAATCCAATGTTTTGCTAATTGCATACGTCTAACCAAAAAATGCTTTCTTCTTCGAATTTGTCTGAGAGCCTTCTTGTCCCTCGTATGGAATTCTTTCTTTCTGAATTCCTCCCACTCTACCAATGAATTCTCTATAAGAATTAGAAAATTTGAATCGACTAACTGCGCTCTGATAGCACCTGCTCCGATCGAGATTTCTCGATTTCGAAATGGCTCGAAGACTAGGATAGAAAAAAAAGATGGGATGCTCTTTTTCCCAGATTGGGTTTCATCTCGGAAGAAACCTCTTCTTAATCGTAATAAAGTAGGTTTGTTCGTTATGGGTATTTCCTAGCAAAAGACAAATCGAGATAGGTTCCTATGGGATCCCCCCCCTCCAAATCGGACGTGAGGGTTTCCTCTCATCCGGCTTAAGTAGTTACAACAAATAAAGAAAGGAATTTGGCAATTGGATTTGCGATTCGAAAAACCCCACAAAAAGCTACTCCTTACTCAAGTTTCCAGTGAGGCCAACTAATCTATATATAGATGTATAAATCTATATGTATATGGATTGATTTTGACTTTGACCTTCCCTGTACCTTTTCAAAGATAACTCCTAGCCCTGATCCCTTGCCAGCTGGCCTACTATCACTTTCTTTCATTGGCTTTCTCACTGCCTCATCTCCTGCTGCAAGTCTTTGGACGCGAAGAACAAATACTAATGACATTATTTTGACCCCTAACGTTTTGAATCCAGCTCTGAGTATACGGGGTGAATAACGTTTTGACCCAGGGGTGAATAGCGTTGTTCCCCGGTGGAGTGAATAGCGTTGTGACCCCTCGTTGGATTGGAATCAACGTTTCAATTCTGTTTCAGATGATGAACCTCAACCCACTAAGCAAATGACTCGAAAAGAACCAACTTACGGGCCCCAACTATACGGACTGGCTCCATAACCTCGAGCTTGTTCTAGCTGCTGATCGCATAGAGTATGTGATCAAGGAGAACAAGCACGATAATCCCAGGAACTCTCAGGAGAGGGAGTATAATGCGAACTGGGATAAGGATCCAACTCTTGCCCGGTGTGACGTCCTAGGTTCGCTCTCCAATGTGCTTTAGAAGCAACGTGAGGAGATGAAAACTGCCTCTGAGATCCTGACGAGCCTGAAAGAAATGTTCGGGGATGTGAACCGCACTCAGCGCCACTGAATGAACCGCACTCAGGGAGTTGCTTTCATGCAAGATGAAGGTAGGGACCCCAGTGAGGGAGCATGTTCTGAAGATGTATGGACACATTTCAGAACTCCAAAGGTTGGGGATGAAGATTGATGATGAGACCCTCACGGATATCATCTTGCAATCTCTTCCGGGCGACTTTACTAAACTCACTTCATCGTCATATTCCACATGGGAAAGATGAAGACGACGACAGCTGATCTCCTTGCTTAAGTCCGCAGAGGACATCATTAAGAAGGATAACCCACATGAGGCAATGGTTGCCGAGAGTAGTGGGAGGTTCAAGCGGAAGAAGCAGGGTCTTTTGGTAGACCGGAGGAATGGTCACTCAGATTAGATTATACGACCGGTCAATGTGCTTAGTATTATATAATTGGGTCCCCAAGGATACGAGGTGGGGAAGACAATGCATTGGATCTGAACCTGCTATCTTGACTTGCAAACTTGAAAGAGCATTCCGTCCTACTTTATAGCTATTCTTGGATTGACTTCCCTTGAAGAGCTGGTGAACCGTATTCACTGAGTCAAGTCAGGGAGAATCAGTCAGGGGCAAATAATGTAACCAGTACGCAGTCTGGGTCAAATGAAGGGTCCGGGGCCGGAACGCAGGGGATGCCTACAAGCGTTAGGGGTTGGGGAATGGAGCAGAGTTCAAAACCCGGGAAGTGAGATTCTGCCTCAAGCTTGGTTTATCTTTCTATTGTGCTTACTGGGCTCTGATTATTGACTATAGGCCAGGGCAACCTGGGCAACTGGCTGAGTCCGCGCTAGGGTCAGTTCAGAGCGCTTTGATTATTCCCGGGAAAGCCAAAGAACGCTAAACTCCGGACCGGGGCTCAAGGGAAAGGGAAGAACCTCACAGGTATGAAGCTCCAATGTATGAATCAAAAAGCGGTCATTTGGGCGAGGAGTGAGTGAGATGGGCATACCTCTACCACTTCAAACCCGGGATCAAGATTGCTTCTATGCTCCGCTTGGGCCACTATTACTTGGCTTTCAGTTCTCCGTAGACTCGTAGCTTGCATCCCAACTTGACTTGGAGTTCACCACCCAGTGATTTGCGCCTACTCATTCTACAAAAATGGGCGGGAATTTGGTTATATCTTCTTGGGTATTTCCGACCCGACTCCCTAAACAAAATACCTGTCCCCAGCCGCCTAACTCCCTGAACGGAAAGCCATCCCTAGCGAAAGCCCCTCACGAAAGCTTGCTCCAATTCACTAATGTTCGAGGACCACTTCAATCAAAGAGAACCTCCAATCGAGATCGAGATCCCATCATTCAAATCCGGACTTCCCGAGTTGGTTTGACAAGTGAATCTATCTGCCCGTACCAATCAATAACATAATTCACTAAGAATTACCCTACCCCCTTTTCATGGTAGTGCTGATGCTTATATATATGGGTGATTATCCCCCGTTACCTTCAAGCTTGGGTGAAACTAAATCGGGTTTGGAATCAAGGGGAGGGAGTATAGTGAATTCACCTTTTACCTGCTGCCGGTTAACGGAGGCTCCTTTCCTTGCAAAGAGGTATGTGATTCCCCGGATTCTGCTGTTTCATTATGTTCTTCCAATCCTGGGGGTCATTGAATTCATAGTCCGTGGACGCGGAGTAGGTTATGAATTGCCCAACCCGTCCGAGCCGAGCCGAGGATCTACCTTTTCCGATCCTTGAAGTAAGGTAATGCTGGGAGGAATGACTATCAGCGAGGGAAGCCTTTGGAGTAAGCCGGGGGTTTCATCAAGTTTATCAAATTCACAATCCGAGGGACGCAGCGGATAGATATGAATAGTACTCAGTAAGCCGGGTTTCGGAGGCGGGAAGTGAGGTTTCGGCGGCGAAGTTCACATGATTCCCTGTATTCGAGGAAGTTTCCCCTGTGGAAGTTTACCCTGTAAATACACCGGGTCGTATGCTAAGCTAAGGGTTCTTGAACCTGGAGCCGGGTAATCCAATTCAGAAGCCGGATCTTTTGCCGGTTGGAGTAGTACTTGAGGAACCGGTGATTTTGTTATTCCTGGGGAATTGACTGAATACGCAGCCAGCTTGACTTCAGATTCAGAAGCAGGGGACTACTCCAAAGCCGGAGGAGTAGAATTGACTTCATAGGGTCCGCACGGATTGGGAATGAATTTGGTTAACCAATGGATTCAGTGCCTATGCCTAGTTACTAAGATGAAGTTGAGAGTTCAACAGACCCAGTGTACTGTAATTCACATACTACTTCAGAGGCCGCTTCATCCGCCGAGGAATTAGATGAAGATTCAGAAGCCGGATACGCGGAGGGACCATCTGAGTCCGCCGGGTTCGGGGCAGAGTTGGTTTCTTTTGAATAGTCTAAGGGATCCTTCGCGAGTGGAGAAGTGTTGATGTTGAGGCCGGTGTGGTAAGTTCAGGTTGTTAACAGGCAGGTTATTACATCAATTCCTGAGTGGGTTGTTAAGAGGACGAGGTTGATCTTCTTGTAATATAGTGAAGTTCCCGGCCGGAGGGTAGGAAGAGGAAGGTGAGTTCCAATTACTCCAATTACAATTCTAATTATGAGTTCGGGAGTTCGGGAAGCCAATCAAAGCTGGAAGACTGATGAAATACCCGTCTCGGGGAAAGAAAGCAAGCCTAGGTTGATCAACTCACCTCGGGTATACCATTAGAGGTCTGAGACCGGGCAAAGAAGGTTGGTTGAGCTGGCCCCGGCAAAATTCACAAAAGAACCAGGTTTGAGCAACGGGGAGCTATAGGTATTTTCGAGTCCGAGTAGGTTTAGGATTCTCCCGCGTCTGGAACTACCCTTCAAGTAGTAGGTTGAGGTTTATGAAGTTGAGAGTTCGAGAGTTCCCATGCTCCATGAAAGTCAATGTGCTTAGTATATACGCAGTGGACTGAACAGATGTACCCACTAAAGCTGATTCCGCGGACTGACCGGCTAATCTTGAGGGGGTTTAGCTCTGATTTCCATTCAAGAGGGAATCGAGTGAGGTACAAAAGGCTCACTCGCACCCTAAAGCCTCTTTTTGTCTAGTATTTACTAGTCCATTTGATCTTTTTTCCTTTTTTCTATAATGGAGATAGTCGCACGTAATGACAGATCACGGCCATATTATGAAAAGCTTGTGGTCAGAAGGGGTTTCATTCTAGTGCCCGGAAATCATATTCCAAAGCCTTTGTATGTTCTCCGTTGCTTGTGTGTAGAAGTCCTATGTTATAGAGTATATAACTTCGATCATAGGGATCCATTTCTAGTCGCGTAGCTTCATAATCATTCTGTAAAGCTTCCAATTTCCTTCGGATTTAGCCGACATCCGTGACTACTTTACTTACGTTCATTCTATTCTATTCAAAGAATCTCCGTTCCAGAACCGTACGTGATATTTGAATCTCATACGGCTCCTCCCTTCTGTGCATAGTACTCTAAGGTGAATAATCTAGGAAATCCAAATTTCCATCTTCTCATTATGAACTGACAGGGGCTAGTATTTGTACAATCCATTTCTAGCCAGCCTTCCTGCAAGAGCTTTTGTTTTTGATTCATACCAATCCTATGAATTAGTAACTCCAACCATTTCTTTGTCCTCAGCGCCTCTGATTTCCAGGAATTCGTCACTTCAATGATCTTGGCTATACGGGTATCCAAACAAAGTACAAACGAGATGGATGCTTGTTGTCCCAACCATTCTTGTTCGTCCCGATATCGATGAGGAAGGGGAGGTCATTTAGAACAAAGTGTTCCACTAATTAGCAGTGGATTCCTGAGTGTAGTGCTTCTTCCCCTATGCGGCCTATTGGTACTAGTGAAGTGGGATTGACCCCACAATACAGAACCCATAGGTATGAACCTTTTGCTCAATACTCAAATCGACAATTGAAGCATCTGAGGCTGCATCAATCGAGGATACACGACAGAAGGAATTGTTCCATCTCCGAACTTCACCTTCCACAAGCGTAGCTTTATTTCCATAATCTTTTCTTTCTATCTTGAATCATGTCTCTTTCTCGTAAGACTAAGGGTATTTCTAAAAAAACCAAACCAAAATCTCCATCTCTTTCTTGGCTTTTGATAGGTAAATGCCTCTTTTTCTCCTGAAGTTGTCGGAATTATTCGTAATAAGATATTGGTGTTGACTTAGAGCAAAAGGGTCTTTCTGATCAATCCAATTTCCATTTCTCCGAGATCTAGGCATAATTCGCAATCCATTCTATAATTCTTAGAATTTCCCCCCAGGGGAAAATGATCTCACAAACAAAGGGTAGTAATTCATTCTAGAGTACAAAATAGCATAAAAGCGAATTCATTCTCACACTTTTTTTTAGTCAACTTGATACTCAAATGGCTTTTAGGAGGAAGAGATCAGAAATCTTTTGATTTCATTGGATTGGATCCAATTTCAGTAGTATACCAATGAACGGAAGTCTGACTATTTGATCTAAGTTCAAGAATTCATAACTTGATTTGCCTATAGAAAAGTTCGGATAATTTCATCCATTTTGATTCCTAGAGAACCATTGTCTAAATGAAATCGTAGTATAAAGTATGGATTCTTCAGT
The DNA here is from genome assembly GCA_037157565.1 of Thalassia testudinum. Classification (NCBI taxonomy): domain Eukaryota; kingdom Viridiplantae; phylum Streptophyta; class Magnoliopsida; order Alismatales; family Hydrocharitaceae; genus Thalassia; species Thalassia testudinum. The sequence goes on along the minus strand of JAZHRO010000058.1, from coordinate 7,313,877 downwards.
GGATTTCTTCCAAGCCATTGATTGGATTCGGTATAAATGTCAGAACAAACAAAGCCGTCGGTCTTGACAAACATGAATGGATATCCTTTTTTTGTGAAACAACAATGACACCCCTCTTTGTCTTTTTTTATTGGAAGATTTCCATTTTTTATTTCGATTCGAATGGATTGATCGGTTGCACCTGTACTGCAAGAATAGGAATGACTCGCTATTTACTGCAAGCGGTTTCTGGTAAATAATCAGATTATGCCGAAAAGATGGCCGAGTGGTTGGAAGGGAAGTAAGGTGTAGCATTGGAACCGCTATGTATGTAGGCTTTTGTTTACCGAGGGTTCGAATCCCTCTCTTTCCGTTTATGTACCCTCATCCATCTAATTCGCCAACGTGACCGACCTGCTACAATAAGTATCAAATCCAATAACAATGGATACCATTATTCTGATTCCAACAGTCAGGCCTTGACTTGATAGAGATTCTCTATTCCTAATTCGTGCAGTACGTCAAATACAAGTATCGGAAAGGCTGAAAATGCAAACCTGACCTCCGACCCATTTTTCATACGTGACAAAATGTGGACCAAGGCCCTTCACTTCCATCTATTTACTTCGACGAAAAAAAAGGGGGCAAAATTGCATGAGCAATAGGTCTGACATGTAAAGGGTCCTCCATGACTCACAATTTCCTTGCCAAGCTACATGAAAGAAAAGATATGAGTGTCATACCGCTTGTTCGCCCAGTCAATCAATCAATCCGAAGAGCTCCACTGTCCTACGGAGTTCGGGAGGGCTATAACACATCTCCCACTCGAACGGTTTGACCTTAACCCCTAGAATTCTCACCCTACTAGTTGGGAAGCGAGCCTACCCCTAAGCTTACCATAGGGATGAGGGGGCAAGATCCGCACAATCCCCACAAGCGGGCTTCCCGACTCATCTTTTCTTGACTTGACTTTACTTGACTTTACTCATTCCGCTCTGAACTGATTATTCCCCGGAAAAGCCCCACACAACCCCAGGGGAAACAGGAGTATATGTATTAGTTATCAATCGGGGAACCCCATAGAGAGACCCTGGGGAGGAATGAGGGAGGATTTGGTCAGGAGGAGCTACCTATTTCAGTCGTGCGCGGGGGAATCCAACTGGATGGAGATTGAGGGTTGGAGTTTGAATCTGGAGTTGGGGGTTGGCTCAAAGCGGTTCACTCCGTATGCACTAGGGTATATCTGGTTAACAAGGTCACTCCGTATATACGGGGTATGCTGGATTCAAGCGGTGAACTCCGTATACTTTTCTGACCTTCTCTCTTCCTTGATTCTCCATGCCTTACCTAGCTTGCCTTGCTCTTCCGGAGGTTAGGAAGAAGCTGTCTCCTGCCGGCCCCAGCGGAGCCTAGAAGGCATCTTGATCAGCTTGTTAAGTCAGAATCGATAGGGAGAAAGAACAAGCAAGAATGACTGAATCAAAGAATTCCAATCCATTCCTTATTCATCAAAGTGTCATTGGATTCCATGATTAGAGTGAAACGAGGATATATAGCTCGAAGACGTCGAAACAAAATGCGTTCACTTGCATCAAACTTTCGAGGGGCTCATTCGAGACTGACTCGAACTATTACTCAACAAAAAAGGAAAGCCTTGGTTTCCACTCATAGAGATAGAGGCAGAAAAAAGAGAGATTTTCGTTGTTTGTGGATTACTCGGATAAATGCAGTAACTCGTGAGAATGAACTATCCTATAGTTATAGTAGATTCATACATGATCTGTACGAGAGGCACTGACTTATGAATCGTCAAATACTTGCGCAAATAGCTATATCCAATCCACTATGTAATGCTTTCCATTTTGTCGAATTCTAAGAACATTCTCAATCCACAAATCAAAGATATTCTCTTATCAAGTCAGAAATAGAATATACAGTACGGGAATGATGGAACACAAAATTCCTCCCCCCCGGAGAATGAACTCCGGGAAGATAGAGATAGAATCCAAATCCGGAATTGTGTCTTTTCAGAGAACTAAGTAGTAGGAATGAAGGAGCATGTTTCAATTCAAAAACGATTTCTTGATTCTTCCCCCATTTTTGTCTTCGAACACAAGAATCCAATCCGGATTATACATCTTTTTCAAACAAAGCATCCATCTGATGTTGAGTTCCAATTTCAATTTTGAGTCCATTGTTTATAGCATAGAATATGCTTCTTTCTTGATAGTATAGTTGGAAAACCGGTATTTCTAGGAATCCACTTCGTTCTCGTTCTCCTTCTCTCTCTACGATGATGTTTGATGTCTGTAATTCGTTAGTCTAAGGTTTCCATTACTGACTTCATAATAGAAAGGAATGAGTTTTGGAAAGTATGATTGATTAGTTCTATTCTATTATTATAATAGAACAATTCCTACTAATAGACATACGAATAATAGACATACGAATAGAATATCAAAATTCCTAACGAATTTGTATCATATTCATACAATTTCATTCCATGCAAAATCCATAAACTTCATTGCTTTCCATGGTTCCAAATGAGTTTGCTCTCATTCTCTCTTTCATTTCAAGTAATGGATTGGTCGTACAGTCCAATGAGTGTACTATAATACAATAGTCAATAATATTTGATGAAAGAAAGAGAACAAAAAAAATGGGAACAATCCATATTCATGATGGAACCTTTGTTCCATGAAATCCAAAGCAAGGGTTCCTTATTTTTGTTGACCGAACCATCAATAATTTCATGATATGGAAAGACATGTGGTAAGGTGTGACTGACTTCTACTTAAAGTGAGGAATAATGAGAGTTGCTAGTCTCTGAAGCAAGCAAGTTGGGCCTGATGAAATAAATCAACATAAAGTATGGCAAGGTTTTCTTTATGAAATATATTATAGGACTCTTTCCCTGTTAATAAAGTGGTATCGACTACTTTAGACTCACAAGTGACACAATTCATCTATGATTTCGAATCGCGGAATCAGTCAGTGTCATAGTGGATCAATTCCTTTTTTCCTTTTCTGTCTATTTGATCTTTGTTAGTGTTGTCTATAATGACAGATCCATCAATCACTTTCAGTTGGAACGAATTCTGTGTCAATTGGTATTTTTTTGTCTATTACGATCCTATCTCAAGAAATGGAAACTTAGGTAAGTGTTCGATCAGCATATGTAGAAAAAAAAACATATCTCATTTCGCTTTTTCATGCTTATTATAACTAGTGATTTCGGTTTTCTATTGGTAAAGCTGCTTCAACTATCACTTCAGCTCTATTCATTGGTTTGAACGAAATACGACTTCTTTTCAATTCATGGAATGAACAAGCAATTCCTATAAATCCCTATTTTCCAAGATTCTCAGTATTCTATGGAATCCAAAATTCATGTGAATTGCCTGCCCATTTTTGGTCATTGAGATTCAGGGATAATTCGGATTCATATTTAGGAATAGATCTGATCTCTATTTTTATTTCCTCAACAACATCAAAATGATTGAAGTTTTTCTATTTGGAATCGTGTTAGGTCTAATTCCTATTACTTTGGCGGGATTATTCGTAACTGCATATTGACAATACAGACGTGGTGATCAGTTGGATCTTTAATTGAGTCACATTTTGTTTGAACCTGCAGAGAGGAGGTCAAATTCGAGTTGTAATTCCATTTTATTCAGTGATTTTCTTGTGATTTAGCATAAGAAAGAATCAAATCACACTCTGTAGGTCCTACGACATCGGGTTTTGGAGACCCGCGTTCTACCGATTTTGTATTTCTAAGGGCGCTTTCTTTTTTTTTATGACAGAAGACACAACTGTAAAGACAAATATTCCTTTTGTACCCTGAACAATATATCTTGCATGTATATAGTATGATCCAATGAAAAAGGATGCCTAACTTTCATCGATCTCAATTATCTAAATTCCGATTCAGGAATCCCTCGTTACTGGGGGACCCATAGGAGAAGTAATAGGTAGGGATGACAGGATTGGAACCTGTGACATTTGGTACCCAAAACAAACGCGCTACCAAGCTACGCTACATCCCTTCTTTCCATTATTGTACAGTCCCATTGTACAAAAGGCCTGTCTTGTTTTCCACATCATTCTCTTCTTCTTTATCCATAAATATTCTTTATCCATACTACCCAAAAAGACATTTTCTTGACATTTCCTTTCTTCTTTCAAGTTGGTCTAATATAATATATACACTTCCAACCTAATCAAACCAAAATCCATCTTTATCGGCAATGCTCAGGAGAAAAGAGTCTGTCATCTTTTTTTTGGTTTGTTTAAGGACAATCAAATCTCATCTACTGGTAGAGTATATTTGCGGAAACCAAAATAGAAGCGATCTTTCACTACAGCATACGATCGTATATGTATTACAATACAGAAATAAAGGAGGATTTGTCAATAAAAAGCTGACTATGTCGATTCCACGGCCCGGGAAGTGTGTGATTCATTATTTCATAAGTCAGACAGCCTTACCTATAATCGGCATCGGGGGAAAAAGCCCCTACAAGACACCCCAAGAGGGGAGAAGCATACCCATTGTGAAATAACCAGGTTTGAGCCAAGGTTTAGGCCATCCACTGATGAGTGAGGGTAAAGTGAAGCGGAGGATGTTTATAGTTATAGTTCCCCTGCGGACGAAGGGAAGCGACTAGAATGGGATCTGTCTGAATATCATTCCGAGGGCAGAGAGGACTCGAAAGGGTAGTCAAGACCGACCTTACTACAAACAGCTTAAGTTAGGTGGATTTCAACCGGGCATAAATCAGTGCAGTTGTCTTCTTTCGGGACATGCTCGTTCCAAAGTCGATTCCCTTAAGAGAGATTCTTGATTCACCCGGGTCGGGATTCATATTATTAATGAACGGCTTCTGAATTCCTCTCCGTCCTTGACATCCGTCTGTTCTCTCTGCGCCGGCCTATGAGTAGAATACGAAGAATCAAAATCAACCTCGGAACTTGACCCACATCGGGATCAACCTACTATTTGGTAGAATGAGACTGACCACAACTGAATCGTAATCGGACTCGGGAGAATCTTGAACTAAATCCGCGGACCTCACATTCCAATTCCAATCCGCGGACCGACCGGCTGCTGGACTCCGGATCTTCACTAACTAATTGACTCCTTTCTGAACTGAAGAATCCTACTCTCAGCTTGATTACTTCCGGCAGGCAATTTGGTATTTCAGCTCAATCCCTGGGTGGGGAATTTCACAAACATATTCATCAGCCGGGGTTTGATGGGTATTTCAAGGAGATTAGTGAAGCTTTGGAGTTCATAGTGTTTTTAGGACTAGGCTGGCCCTCTTGATCAGGTAGGGAAACACCTGCTACCTCTGAGCTTACCCCAAATTCCCGGGCTGCATCAAAGCGTTTCACTTGTACCCCTGCTCTTTAGGTAGGACGCCTAGAAGGTGGATCATCTTTATCCACTTTATTGGGGTATGCTTCTGACTGCCCGGGTTGTGAACCAGAACCAAAGCCCCGTATGGAGGGAGGTGAGTCTTGGGTCGGGTGGAAGTCTAATTACACGCAGGAGTACTCAAAGAAAGTCTGACTAAATCAGATATAACTAAGGAGAGAATCATGTATTTATATCTAAACAAGCCTAACCCCAGGGATTGAAAAATGGATGCATTGGGTGAACTACTCATCCCGGGAATTCATACAGTATGAGGATGGATTATATGTATAATTATACTTGCAATACTTGAACCCGAACTTTCCAAATACTCATGAATTGGTGATTCTCACCCTGCTGACCGGCCCTGACCTATGACCTACCTGACCTGACCTGACGGGGAGGGAATCCATTCATTCACCTAGAGGTCTTTGACTTCCCTAATGAAAGAGCAGGGGAATCACTTCATCAGTCAAGTCCGGGGTAACCATTAACCAATAAATACCCGGGGAAAGCAATAGTGGAATTCTTCGCCCCGGGTTGCTGAGTCCTGTCCTATTCATCCGCTTCATAGCTACGACTCGCAACTACCCTTAAGTCACGAGGGAATCACTCCAATCGCCTGTTCCCCTGCTAGTAAAGAAAGACTGTAGGTCTGACTGCATCAATTCTCAGGCATTGTCACTGCGAAACACCTGTATTGATGTGGAGTACGGAACCTCACAGGTATTCATAAACAATGCGCTCAAACAGGCGAGGAGTTAGCGCTGCTTGTGATTCCCTTAACAAGCTGATAAATAGGGCTTATATACTAATCTTGAGCAGGCAGGGGCCGGGGTTGATGTATCATAAAGAGAAATCCCCGGGTCAAGAAATACCTAGGTGTATAAACATAATGAATGACTATAACTGGGCAGGCTTTAGCTCCCAAATCAAACAATTCACAATCCCCCCCGGGGGAACCAGCTCCATATTCCAACTCCAAGGTGAATTCACTCCTAATCCCGCAGTTGAATGGATAATACCGGTTATCCCATTAGCTGTTTCCCGGAAATTCGTATGAAAGTTGGCCCGGAAAAGCATGTGCCACACACACCTAGAAACACCCGGGGGGAGGGACTGTCTTTTATTGATATTTGACACAAGGATCCTCCCCTTGCCAAATCGAAGGAGGGTCGAGATAGATTTGATGAAATGAAAAGCACATAACCCCCCGCCTATGAATCCAAGACAGCACAACCCATTACTTGTACCTAACCGTACGTGAGGTTGGGCGATATTGTATTGAATGGAAGGCTAGGAGGAACTACCTTTCATGACTAAAAGCAGCCCCTTTCACCCCCTAATCCAGGTGCAAATTAGGAGTGGTGCGGACGACTGGCCAGGGGCTTGGAATGTGCCACACCACTAACCGGTTGTCGGGAGCCTCCGGGTGGGAGGGGAGGTAGGTGTGGACCCCTCCTCAAAGAGTGAGGTCAGGGAGAGATCATAACCTCTCCTTGGTACTTGGTTGAACTACGACTCTTTACTAACCCGGCCATGCTTCACACATACTTATCATTAAGAAAGCACGGTGTGAAGCTTAATTGGGGCCTCCTCTTCATTCATTCTTTGATTCCAATCCTGGGGCTCTTTCATTCCGCTTTTCAGTAGTAGTATTCAAACCCTCAATCTAAAGTGAGATTCGCCCGGGCACATGGTTCATTTCATATAGTGTCAACGCGGGTGGTGAAAAGTAACCTAACAAGTCAAGTACCCAATCCCCTGTCCTACGGTTGTATCTTCTTTCCGCATGGATACGCTTCAATCAGACCTCACTCATAAGTGAGATTAGTTAGTGAAGAGCGTTCTTATACAACCGGTTGGCGCAGTAGGGGAGTTGTTGTGTTTATTGATAATGAGACTGAAATGCTGCCCCCGTCAGGTAAGAGGAAGTGGCTAGTTACCCAGGGAAGTCCAACCCTACTCCGGATTATACAACAGTGGATTCCCGCCCGAAATGATGACCCGAATGACGCAGTGGATTTCAAGTCTTTCACCTAAGCTAAGTCAGAGCCCGGCAGCGGAGGTCCCATGAAAGTTGGGTTGGAAGTTCGGGTAATACTAGGCTAGGAGTAATACCGGTGAGTGTGAGGAATGGGAGGAGAAAGCTAGGTATCTTCCGGAGGTGAGGAACAAAGCCTATAATGATTTGACCGGACCCTTCTTATTGAGTTGCCAGTTCGCAGGCCAAGGATAATATATGCGTATATAAAGCCTAACTCACGAGTAATGCCAGGGTTAGGCATCAGTCAAGCGCTTTGATTCTTCCCCAAGGCAGGGAAAGAGAGATGGGAGGATTTCAAGGGTAGATGAAGAGGAGCCTTCCAATATTCAGGGGTAGTAAGGCCGGCTTAATGAAACACGCTTTCATTCCCAGCACCGTGCTTGATGATTGATCAGTTAGTAGGTGGTTCCCTTCTCAAGTGAGTGTGATTACTGAGAGGTAGGTTGATCCCCCTAATGCATCATATAGAAAGGTAGTTCTTTAGCTCCAATCCAAGAGGTCAAGGCGGCAGGGGAATACCGGAACTTCACTCACTTATATATCTGATTCCTAACTCACTGAATCCGAGATGGGATCTTCTTTAGCCTAATGTAATTCCAACCCTCACTCACTTATATATCTGATTCTTGAAGCATGTTTGATTCACAGGACTGGGGCAGAGTCCAGGGCCAGGACTGGACCGTGAAAGCAGTCAATCAGATTTCCCGTGCTCCCTTGGCTCTTCACTCTTTGAGCTATGGTGTGAGTCGTAGTCGGAGAAGTGAAGGTAACGAAACGAGTGAAACGTTCATTCAATCTCATTATTACCCTTTGTATTCTCTATATATCTTATATAAGCCAAAGTACATAACAGAGGAGAGTGAGTGGTACCCTAGTCGGGTAGCACGAGGGAACCGATCAAAACTACCATCTTTGACTAATATATCCCTTGAGTGAATGAAAGGAGTGAACGAGTTATTCCCTAGTCGGGAAGAACGAGTGCAACGATCAATACATCTAATAAACAACAGAGTGGAACGAGTTATCCATTGGGGATGGATAACGAGTGCAACGATCAATACCTAATAGATCATTCTGTTATGAACTCATAAGAATAAGGGGGGTATGGGGGTTCTCCCCCATTATGGATACTACTAACGTTTCATTTCTAATTATAATATGAATGGAGTGGAACGAGCAATAGGTGATATGAGGTTAACGAGTTATTCCCTGGCCGGGAAGAACGAGTGAAACAATGAATAGTATTACTCTATTGGATCCCAATATCTCACTTCACTTCTTCGTTTATCTAAATCAATCACTTATGAGTTATAGCTTATGAGAACTTATGAGTTATAGCTTATGAGTTAGAGGAGGTGAATAAGTGGTAACCTTAAGGATGGTTACCACGAGTGAGCCGATCAATCTCATTATCCTGTTGCTTGCTTAGGTATAGACCTATTATGGGATTGGATTATATAAGGATTGGATTATGGGATTGGATTATATAAGGATTGGATTGTCTTTCTTTTATAAGGAAAAGATAAGAGTGAGTGGTAACCTTAAGGATGGTTACCACGAGTGAACCAATCAATAGGGGGGCCTGGGGGAACACCCTCAGTATATAGTACTAATACTGTTAATGATGAATGAATCGAGTGAAAAGAGTGGAGTGAGTGCTACCCTAGTCGGGTAGCACAAGTGAAACGCTCAATCTCAGTACCTTGTTTTGTTCTCAGAGGTGAGTGAGTTATCCCCTAAGGATAACGAGTGATCCGATCTCTCAATATATATAATCCTTTCTTTCTTTAAGTTGAAGTATGAGTTCTTTATTTAAGTATGAGTCCTTAGTTGTGAGTTCTTAAATGAAACAGAGGTGAAAGAGTGGTAACCTTAAGGATGGTTACCACGATTGAGCCGGTAAAGTCTCCCCCTCGAAAACCCGAATGACCGGTAGGGATGGAGGACCGACCGATAGGGAGGAAAAGTAATAAATAAAAGAATCTAGTAATAAACTATAAAACCAAGGAGGTGAGCCCCAGCGAGCCGTTCATTCATTCAATAGATATATAATTCTGTATTGAGTTAATAAGTAGGAGTCCTTAGTTCTTATTGAGTGAAGTATTAGTCCTTAGTTCTGGTGTTAGGAGTTATACCTTATTAGTTCTATAATACAGAGTTTAGTGAGTGATGCCCTAGTCGGGTATCACGAGGGAAACGTTCATTCAATCTCATTATTGGATTACCCTTTTTATTATCTATATATCTTATATAAGCAACAGATCTTCTCTAAGAAGCAGAGGTGAACGAGGTATCCAATGGGGGATACCGAGTGCAACCGAACACTATAATACAATACTAATATAGACTCTAATACTAATAGAACTAATACTATGGAGTGTAACGAGGTATCCAATGGGGGATACCGAGTGCAACGGTCAGTATTCAATATTGCTTTATGATTCCTCAAGCTCAAGAATGATGGAGTGTAATGAGTTCTTACCTGGCCGGTGAGAACGAAAGGAACGAAAGAAAGGGGGTTTGGGGGTTCTCCCCCATACATAAGGATGGGACTCACTATCGATACTAATAACTCTTCAATATACCTAATAGCAGATATACCTAATAGCAGATCGTGAGGTGGAAACCGAACTCCTCTCCTTATTGTATTTTGTATTATAGATACAACTCCATTATATATTCAACTCATATAACCAGAAGAGGTGAACGAGTTAGCCTCAAGATAACGAGTGAGCCGACCCTTTCATTCAATACTGCTTGAATCTGATTACTGAGTGAGGGAGTGAAATAGTTATGCCCTGGCCGGGTATAACGATTGAACGAGCCAGATAGATGATACTCTTTTCTTGCTTGTAATAATGTATACCTGTAGCTAAGGTAAAGGTAGTGGAATGAGTGAACCTGATATCCCTTAGGATAGAAGGTGAACGAGTGAAACGATCAGTATCAATATTTATATAAGTATGCCTTAAGAGTTAGTGAGTGGAATGAGTGCTACCCTGGCCGGGTAGCAGGAATGCAACGACAGGGGGGAATGGGGCCCCAGATTCATTCTTGTAGCTAGGGGTGCTTGGAGCTATGGGTTATTGGAGCTATGGGTTAGGGGAGCTATGGGTTAGGGGAGCTATGGCTTAATATGAAGCTTGGAGCTAGGGGTGAGTCTTAAGCGAGTAGCTAAGATGCAGCTCTTAAGTTCAAGGAGTGAGTGATACCCTGGCCGGGTAGCACGAGCGATAAGCGATAAGAGTATTAGTTATTAGTTATTAGTTAGGGAAGGGAGCTAATGAGTTAGATGGAGCTAATAAGTGAAAGGAGGTGAAAGAGGGGTAACCTTTAGGTTACCACGATTGAGCCGCCCCAGTATTATTCCTGACCTCCCAATAGGGAGGGAGGACCGACCATTCCATTAGGGAGGAAATACAAGAAAAAAAAGATATCCTTTAAATGAAACATGAGTGAACTACTATTATGCTTGAGTTAACTACTATGCTATGGAGTGGAGTGAGTGATGCCCTAGTCGGGCAGCACGAGTGAAACGGTCAATCCTTATCCTTACCTAATATAGGGTATATCTTTTATATCACTTCTACTCCTGATGGATGGAGGGGTCTGGGGGCGCACCCCCAGTATATGGTCCTTTTTTATTTATGAGTTATAAGTGATTAAACAGAGGAGAGTGAGTGGTACCCTAGTTGGGTAGCACGAGGGATCCGATCAAGATATATGATGCTATTTTCTTCTCCAAATCTATCCCTTTAGTTCAGTTAATAAAAGGAGTGAATTAGTTCTCCAATGGGGGAGAACCAATGAACGATGAATAGCCCATGCGGCTAATATATCCTTTCCTTCCTTTGTTTGAGTTAAGGAGTGAGCGAGTGCTTACCTGGCCGGTGAGCACGAGTGACACGTTCAATACTATACTTGAATATATGGCTTGTCTCAATACTGTAGTGAATAGAGTGGAGTGAGTTCTTCCCTGGCTGGGGAGAACGAGTGAAACGTTCAATAAGCCGGTGCGGTGTTTGAGCACCCTTCACCAGCTATCTTTCTGTTAAATAAATAAGATATCTCCTGCTGCTTTAGTTTGGAGTTAGGAGTTGGTAGCCCTTAGTCTTTAGTGAGGAGCTTGGAGTTATGAGCCCTTACCTGAGTTAATGAGTTATATGCATGCAGCTAATGAGTTATGCAGTTCCTTAGTTATGAGTTATGGAGTTGATAGCCTTTACTTGAGTCTGGAGCCTTGAGTTCTGAGCCTGGAGTTAGAATTCATAAGTAAATTCAGTCAGAATATCAGAATCTATTTCATAGTTTTTATTTGACAAAATAGAAATGAAGTCAGAAAATATCTAATAGATATTACCAGGTGCTATTTTCATATTCATTCACTGATTCTTATAAGCTGATTCTAAAGGTGATTCGTATTTTGTCACTCAAACCCAAGAGATGAAAGCTGACATCTATCTATTGATCATAATATATTGAGTTCAAGAAATTGCGGGGGTGGGGAGTGATTTGCTTTATCAAAGGAATTTATGGTGTAATTGGGAATATGAATACTAAGAACCAACATTATTATGAGCACAAGAGTCTTATATCATAATAATAGAGTCCCATGGTTGGGTCCCAGGGTTGTCATCTTGTTGGTTTATTTAATAAGGCTTATATTAAGTAGGGATCGAAATAGACTGAGAAGCAGGGTGGATTTAGTCCCATGGGGTGCCGATACCTAAGGATACCATAGGACTTGTTTAAGCCTGATTTCGAGGTATCCCAATACTCGACATGGATGTTCAGTTCTGATTCCAATCGAGCTAGAAGAGGATATTTTCATCCCACATGTATTTTGGGCGATACCTAACACCTATTTGAAATAGGGTTTAAGCACATTCTGATTTCAGACCCATATGAACCCGGGGATTCCACCCGGGTATACACATTTGGATTACCGGAGTGTTAGGGTAGTGATTCTTAACAAGGGTAATAAATCCATTGAACCCTAACCCTCCTTACTTAGTATGACCGGCTCACTGAAGCGAGCCTCCAACAAGAAGAGTAGTATATTAAGTATTACAAGAATAGCACCTTTCTGAGCTACCTATTTGGGGGAAGGGGAAGATCCTTTAATAAGAAAATACCTGAGTTCTTGTGTTATTAGTCCTGAGCTATGAGTCATGAGTTCTGAGTTCATGAGTTATGATTCCTTAGCTCTGAGTTCTGAGTTCAATGCAGTTAAGGAGTTATATGTATCTAATGAGTTATGGAGTTAGGTGTTTTGAGTTAAGAGTTATGCAGTTCTTAGTTATTATCCCTGAGTTATGTCTTTCACTAATGAGTGAATTAGTTATGAGTTAACCCAAATGAGGAGAGTGAGTTCTTCCAGGGAGAACGAGCTATCCGATGAATATTAGCATGCTGAATAAAGCATGCGTCAACTGGAGGGTGAGGGTTTAAGGGAGAGGGAACCACCACCCCTTGGGGTGAAGTGGTTCTACCTTAGTTAGATATAAAATCACCCTCACACTACATGACTTATGGAGCTAATAGTTTCCTGCAGTGAATGAGTTATATGTAGTTCATGAGTCCTTAGTTCCTAGTGATATCTTATTAGTTAAGTAAAGGAGTTGAATGAGTTAGGAGTTACGAGTTCATATTGATTATATCTTCTGAGTTCTATAATGCAGAGTGAACGAGTGCTCCGGCGGGCGTATAGTAGTAGTGGAGTTTAGGAGCACGAGTTACACGTTCAATAGGAGGTTTAGGTTTCAGTTAAGTAAGTGGAACCACATAAACAACCCTTAGGTTGTTGGTTCCTACCTTAGATAAGGATAATAATATCCTAACCCTAATAATATAAGGATAATAATATCCTAACCCTCATAGAAGAGCAATCTCTTCTGGGTCTGAAACCCTGCTCCAAATAGATGGTGGTAAACAGATGCCTCAAACCTATTCAACGGAGGGGTTAATAAGATACATGAGGTATAACAATCTAGGCCTCTATCTCTATTTGGATTCATTAACTACCCTCGTTTCGATGTTTACTCAAACCCACAACATAGAAATCGAGTAAGAAGAGTCCCCAAGGGTACCAGCTGACCCATGGGCTTCCTTTCCTCTATAAGCTTCAATAGGTGAGGTCGATATCGACATCGACCGGAACAAGGGAAAGGTAAACGAGCCTTGGGACAAACCCGACCTCAAGGGAGGGGAAGAAGAACACCCGACCTCAAGGGAGGAGAATAAGAACATCCGACCCCAAGGGAGGAACAAGAAAGCAAGGAAGAAGACCTAATGGGTATACCGTATTATAAGAGTAGAATATACCCCTTAGGGAGACCAACAAGCTAAGAAGGGGTATTCCATATTAGAATATGAAGTAGAATATACCCCTTAGTTAGATAGGAACAAGATGAAATAAAGGGTCCTACTTATTGATGTATTTTCATAGTTCAAATACACCTGATTGAACTATTTGACACTGACTCCTGGGACTCAGTAAATCAAATACACTCCATCAATCAATCTCCCCCGCTGATTCGCTCCTTAACTGATTGTATGAATTCAACGCTTCCCTGGAACTATTCCAACTGGGTCAGGTCAACCGAACTCTTCTACTGCATGGGGTTGAGATCCTCTGCTGTATGAGGAGACAAATTCCCGTGAAACATCTGAAGAATCAGCCGAGTCTGAGCTGTTTATAGCTAGGTATTTCCGGGTCCGCGTCCGAAATAATCAATACATAGGTTCATTGATGAAAGTAAACTGCTAAGCATAGGGGCCGGAGAATTGTTTATGTTGATTCCGATCCCTAACCTCAGTCTGATTCGGATTCAGAGGCAGGTGAGGAAGATTTGGTTTCAAATTCTCCATATTCAGATTCAGACGAGTCAGAGGTTTAGGATTCACCCGATTCATCGAGTTCAGCGGAGAGCGAGTACGATTATTCTGATTCAGATTACGATTCCGAGTCCGACGAAGCTTACTACAAGGCAGGTGACGACCGAGCCAAAGGTAGTTCCGATGATAGCTACTTAAGGGGCGGCCGAGTCAGTAGTTCGGTCGGTTCCGAAGTCTAATTCATCATCTTCCGGGTACGCGCTTGCTCCGGGGAACTAGACTTTCAGAGCTTCCGGGTGTCACAAGTAAGCAGGGGAGTCTCAGTCTATGAGGTCTGGGGTTGATAATTCCACTACTTCATAATCCGGATCCGCAGAAGCAGGGGCATGATATTAGGTGGATTGATTCGCCGTTGATTTCCATTCGTTATAGTCGTGAGCTAGATTAGTATTGTGTCGGAAGATCGGGGCTCTCGCACGGAGCGGAGGGAATCGAGTACGAGGAGTTTGCCCTGGTTGGGGAGTCCAGGTCTGGTTCCGAGTCCGAGGACAGAGAGGCAATGAAATCATCCGCCAAGCGGCCGGACAGAGAGGTAGGTTTGACTCAAAAAATAGGCAGGAAGTTCCCCGGTATCAGAGCGGCTTTGAGGTCGAGGTACGAAGTGAAGCTCTTTTCATTCTGAACTATTCCGAAGTGTGTTGAGGCGGCGGGTCAGTGATCTTCCCCAGGGGATTGAACAAGCTCAGCGTGTTTCGGCGGGGCCAGGGGAGTGCAAGTCTTTGGACGTGAAGACAAAATACTTGCAGCAGGGCAACAGCAGATAAGAGAACACCGCTACACTTCCTAGAGTTACGAGCGTACTGTGGGGCAGTGACGGTGATGCGGCAGACCAGGCCAGAGCTGATAGACCGCATCATCACAGGGCAGATGGCCGATCCGTACTTGCAGTCTTTGCGCGACAGAGTACTGTCAGGAGACCCTGGGGACTTCTCTTTCACAGACCAGGTGCTATGCTTGAGGGGACGGTTGTGCGTTCCCAGGGACGAGGAGCTGTTGAGAGAGCTCCTGACTGAGGCACACGGTTCCAGATTCACCATACATCCCGGAAACACGAAGATGAACCACGACTTGAGGCGCGAGTTTTGGTGGAGAGGGATGAAGCGGGATGTTGGTGAGTTCGTGCAACAGTGCTTAGTGTGCCAGCAGGTGAAAGCCGAGCATCAGAGGCCTGCAGGGCCGCTTCAGCCGCTTCCAGTGCCGGAGTGGAAGTGGGAGAGCATCACCATGGACTTGGTGGTGGGCTTACCTGTTACCCAGCGGGGACATGACGCAGTCTGGGTAATAGTGGATAGACTGACGAAGACGGCGCGTTTCTTGCCGATCCGAGTCACTTTGGGACCAACACAGTTGGCAGAGAGGTATATCCGTGATGTGGTACGACTACACGGAGTTCCGCGGGAGATCGTGTCCGACCGGGATGCCCTCTTTACGTCCCAGTTTTGGGCTGAGTTTCAGCAGGCCTTGGGGACGCGGTTGAGGTTTAGCACGGCTTACCACCCCCAGACGGACGGACAGTCTGAGCGCACGATACAGACACTTGAGGACCTTTTGCGTGCCTGTGTACTGGACTGGAGGGGCTCTTGGGAGGAGCACCTGCCCCTAGCGGAGTTTGCATACAACAACAGTTATCACTCGAGCATCGGCATGGCTCCCTACGAGGCTCTGTACGGACGGAAGTGTACGGCACCCTTGAGTTGGGTTGAGGTGGGGACCAAGTGGGAGGTTGGCCCCAGGTTGATCCGGCCGAGTCAGGAGGTAGTTGAGTAGATCCACAGATGACTCCGCACTGTCAGGAGCAGACAGAAGAGCTACGCGGATCGGAGATGCAAAGAGGTGCAGTTTGAGGTTGGGGACCACGTCTTCCTTCGTGTTTCACCCATGAAGGGCCTACAGCGGTTTGGGGTGAGAGAGAAGCTCGCGCCGAGGTTCGTAGGGCCCTTTGAGGTCCTGGAGCGGGTTGGACCCGTTGCTTACAGACTTGCCCTTCCCCCACAGCTTTCTGGTGTGCACGACGTGTTCCATGTGTCCAACCTCAGGAAGTACGTAGCCGATTCCAGTCACGTACTGAGTCACGAGAGCGTCGAGGTGAGCGACGACCTGACCTACCCCAAGCGGCCAGTGCAGATCCTAGACCGAGCCGTCCGCAGGTTGAGATGAAAGCAAGTACCCCTGGTAAAGGTTTTGTGGAGGAGCCAGCGGTACGAGGAGGCTACCTGGGAGCCTGAGGTGGCAATGCGGGAGCGGTACCCGGAGCTTTTCGTGGGTACGTCTTTCGGACCGGCTTCGGTCCTCTTTGAGTTTGTTATGGTTATTTGGACATCTTTTTTTTCCCGCACCCTAGTTGGCGCAAGTTTCGGGGACGAAACTTCCTTTGAGTTTGTTATATTGTTACGAACGCATGCCCCATACGTCTTTTAAGACGTCTGGGATGTGTCCCAGACGTCGGAGCAGACGTCTGGGATAGTTTCCAGACGTCTGTAAATCCGTTATTTTTGACACACGCGAGTCATCTGCGCGCCTGCGCGCGCAGACCGCATATTCGCCTTTCCTCCCTCCTGCGGCTGCAGATTCCCCTGCCGCGAATCCTTCTCTCTCCTCTCCGTGCGGCCTTAAAAAGGGCACGCCTCCCCTCCCGTCTCCACCGTCTCCTCCTTCTTCTCCTTCAGCCAGTGAGCGTGAGCGCGAGTGCGAGGGCAGCAGCTGCGGCCGCTGCGAGCGCGGAGGAGGTGCGGCGTGCGAGAGCGGAGCTCTGCAGTGAGGGCGAGCTCGCCGGAGCGGCTTGGCCGGCCGGCGGAGGGCGCAGGGGGCACGGAGCGACGTGGAGAGGGACCTGCTGCAGTCTGAGCAGCAGGCGCGCGAGGTGCGACGAGGGCGACGTCGCGAGCGGAAGCCGGGTGGCGCCCTGTTCTGGAAAAATTTCCAGAATCGGACGTCTGGGTTGATAGGCAGACGGCGAGGACGACGTCTGGTAGATCATACAGACGTCTGAAAGGTTAGTATTCTGCTTTCTTCTTCCTTCCTGTCGACTGACCGTACTGAGGGAGGGAGTTGGCTGTGTGCAGGCTCGCTGATTCGCCATCCTTTGCGAATCAGACATTTGGAAGTTGTACCAGACGGCTTGAGTGACCTCCAGACGTTCGGGGTGACCATCGGACGTCTGGGAGCTAGGCCAGACGTTCCCGCAGACTTCTGGACGTCTGGGAAGCCACGCTGAACAGGTAATTCTCTGATCCACTTTTTAAGACGTCTGGAAGAAGTTCCAGACGTCTGATCTTGCACAGTATCGTCTTTTTTGACCCGTTTAGGGCCCGTTCGGGCTCCGTTTTCCGCGATTCGAGTTGCGTTCTTTTCAGAATTAATTCCTCTACCCGTCTACAGTAGCTATACACTGTTTTGAGACACTCCTTGTGTTTGATCCTTGTGATAGGACCTCGTTCAGTTGCAGTCTTGGGAGTCGCGGAGGCACGCGGGATTCCCGATTACGCCCCCATTACTCCCGTTGTACCTAGTAGAGTGGCTTAAGTTTATTTTTAAAATATGTTAAAGTATGGAACCATAACTAGAATCTAGGACATTGCATGAATCCTAGGAATGAGAAATGTATGGAATGATAGCTCCTAGGTGATGCATGAATCCTAGGGCTGGAAAACTAGTTGTATGCAAGATCCTAGGATGTGGCATGAATCTTAGGATGGAAAAACAAGTGGAATGTATAATACTGCAGTCTTGGAAAAATGGAAAGGAATATAAAGCTGCCTGTAAATTGAATTAACAGCTGCCTGTTAGGAATAAAGAAACATGATTGAGATCATGGATTGTGAGAACGTGAAACTGGAAAGTGAAACATATGATGTTCTGAGATAAAGAGCTGGAACCCTACGGGGAATTAGGAGTGGAACTCCTGGAAAGAAAAAGGAATGGAACTGAGATGTAGTTTGTACTGTCTCTTGGGTACGCAGTACCAAGGGAAGTACCTGTACCTGTTTAGTGCAGAGTGGGGCCAGCCGCCCCAGGGACCCGGGGTTAGGATTGGCCGCTCTGTATCGACTTGTTGGCCCTCGTATACGTAGTATCGAGGAGAGCTAGTAGTGTTAGGAGAGTACTAGCTACCCCACGGGCCCCGGGGTTCTGCTAGCCTCTTTCACCGACTTGTTAGGCCCACTAGGGCAAACCAAGGTAGTCAGGCGAGGGTGCGTGGACTGTGGAGGGGCAAGGCCCCGGTTTGGTTACTGTGGAGGGGTTGGATCCCTGTTACTGAGAGGGCTCTGCCCTGGTTCCGTGCTGTGCTTTGGGCGCACCCGTTAACGGAAACCACTGACCGCGTGCCAGTGCGGGCTAGCTACCTGTGCGTTTATCACGCGTGCCGTAGTCACCGTTACGTCTGTCAGTGACCTTGGGGTGGGTGATTGAGGGTAGGATCACCACGGGGGACTCTCCCAGCCAGGAGAGCACCACGTGCTACTTCTACTTTTGGAAAAGACTGCTATCAAGATCGTTCCCACGAGGACATTCGAGATCACGTAAAGGATCTGAGTAATAAATGAAATAGTGAGAAAATTGAAAGATGTGAATAAAGGAAGTAATAGAACATAACAGCTACTGTACACTCTACTGTTGTCTTTAGTTAGTTTGCCACTCTACTCAGCGTTTTGCTGACGTGTTACACTCGTTACCTTTTTCAGGACCAGGTGTTGGGCAGCCAGGGTCAGCAGCTGCAGAGGACGCTGGGCCGAGTAGGGTCCAGTAGAGTTTACCACAGTCTTTTGTACCTCTTTTGTTTCTGTTATAGTGAGTAGTTCTTGTTTCCGCTGTACTTTCTTTACCTGCAGTTCTTGTTATATGATAAATGTTGTTCTACTGTTGTGGTGGTATCTACTGTAATAGTTTCCTTCCTTACTGCTGTACTTCCTTACTGTTAGCTATATTCATGCTGAATGTGGTTTATTTTACTGCTCTTTTGGTTACTTTCTCGTTGGACGACTAGGTCTTGGGATTAGTCAAGTCGGTCCGGTTCTCGTGTCTCGTAGGGACTCGGGAACCGGGTCGTTACATCTGAAGCCTAAACCTGACGTCTGATTTGGTTATGCTTATGTTGGTTCTAATACTGTTGGGATATTTAATTAAGGTTATGTTCAATTATTTAAGTGGTTATATAGAACTTAAACATTAGGTTTAATTTGGTGATTCAAATCACCATTTTAACCCCATCGTTTTACATTGACTCTCTAATTTTTATTGAAATATTATTCCGAGTATTACTTTGGTTTCAATTGGATATTATTCTTGATACCGTGATTAGTGGATTGAGTTGCTAATTTGCTCCCTATGAACGATCTCGAACTCCCTTATGTTTTCGAGTTTTATAAATTTTATTGTTGTGTTTTTGTTGAGTGTACTACATTGCAAATCTCTTAACACTTGATGATTACGCACCAACACCAAATCTAGTGCAAAGTCAGAGTACAAGGCGATGGCCTAAACTGCAGCTGAGATGACGTGGATTCAGTCTCTTCTTACTAACTTACATATTAAGATAGATGAGGTCATGGAGATGAGGTGCAATAATCGAGCGGTTACCTATATAGCCAACAATCCCATGTTTCATTAGTGCACGAAACATGAGGAGGTTGACTGTCACTACACTAGAGATATTATCCAGAGAGGGTTGCTCTATACAGCTCCAGTATCTTCTGATGATTGGACAACACATATATTTACCAAGCCTCTTACTAGATCGAGCTTTGATATCTGTTGTTTCAAGCTAAGCATGATTGACACCTATGCTCAAACTTGAGGGGGAGTATTATACCCCTTGGTCTATCTATGTTTTATTTCTATGTAAGGGTTTTTTTGTAGTCTTCTTTTCTTTCTTGGACCCACCTCATCCTAATATAAATAGAGGTAGAGTTTGAGAATAAATTGACCTGCTTCTTCTTCCCAACTAATTCCAAATGAAATCCACAAAGAGCACATTCCTCGAGATAATCAGGAATCCTTCTTGCTAATTCCTCAGCAAGTAGTAAACAATTTGTTAACAGGCTCCATACGAAAACTTTCACCCTAAGATTAATTTCCTTTCTCTTCCAAATGATAGCTGATGGTAACACCATCATTCGTCATAACTAATTTAATTTAG
The DNA here is from genome assembly GCA_037157565.1 of Thalassia testudinum. Taxonomy (NCBI): domain Eukaryota; kingdom Viridiplantae; phylum Streptophyta; class Magnoliopsida; order Alismatales; family Hydrocharitaceae; genus Thalassia; species Thalassia testudinum. The sequence continues at coordinate 7,293,399 of JAZHRO010000058.1, read as the reverse complement.
CTAGAATCGAGTGTTAAATGCTCCTAAATGATCGTCGGAGGATCGCAATTTTGCACCAAACTGATTTGAGAAGATAAGAAAATAGGGTTAATTCTACTATTTTACCATCTCATCATTAATGCAGATCAACAAATGGGTTAATCAGAGGCTAATTCAAGGTCAAATGAACTTAAATATCCAAGAAGCGATCTCACATTGATTGAATCAGGGTTTCACGCATTGCAAGGACGAAAATAGCACTAAAAACTCTAATTATCAGCCCCACTCAAATTGAAATGGTTCTGATCGAGATAAATTCAATGTAAACCACCTAAAAATCATTAACAAATATTCGAAGAGGTTTGGTACCTTCACTTTGACCATCTGAACCAAGTTTGACCAAAAGTAGATATTCAGATGGGAATTTACCTTGATTTGGGCTTCTATGCAATTTACTTAGTCAAATGTAGTCAAAACTCAAATCCAAGTTTACCATTAGATTCTTTGGGTCTAAATTAGATTAACACCAAAATTTGGGCCTAATCAGAGTCCATCTTGACCTAGTTTGCAATTCAATCCCCATATCTATACTCTTTTCAACCAGACCATCAACTTCTACATTATTCTTACCAAGACACCCCTAACTTTATCATCTTCTTCACACATAGGTCCCTACCGCCTGAAACTAGCTTGAATCCCAAACACAAGGCAAAACCCAAATCACGTGAACTTTTGCGCGATGATTGCGCATGCATCTCAAGATCAAATCCCTCCAAACTTGGAGGGATTAATCTTGAAGTGATCCCCTACCAAATGCACAAGGCCATGAGGACCGACCTGCTCCCCATGCCACTGGCGAGGAGCTTGAAAAATAAGGATTTAAGTTGCCAAATTTGCTAGGAAATCACGTTGATTCCTCAAAATTAAGGTTAATGTCAAGCTCTATATAAGTCCTAGCACCTTCCCATGACTTCCCTAGCCCGGTAATGGCCAAGAAAACCTCTTCTCCTCCTTCGGCCACCTCCGACTGCTGCTCCGACAACATTCCTCTTCTCCACCCTCTGACCGTCCAGCCGCCTAATTGGGCGATCCTCCTTCCTCACCTTCATTCGCTTTTAATGTACATCAATAGGAGCTTTCAATCCCTGTCGCCATCATCTGATTGCACAGTAAAAATACACCAGTAAATATGCCATCTTATGTTATTTCCTAGCACTGTCTTTGCATCTTATGTAGCTATAGTTGCATTTGTAAATGGACACATGCATGCATTTTTAAAGAGGGGAGGAGAGTATGAATAATTGGCCATCTATTAATTAACATCTTCATCAAGTGTTGCATTGCAATTTCACCATTTTCATTTTCTTTATTTGCTTTGAATTCTTCTCTCCCGCAGCTGTAGGGCATGGGGCATGCGTGCCACCTCGTGCCACTCCTCCTGTCAGCAGCATGGCTAGACGTGCGACGCTATTAGCATGGCCGTGGCATGCTTCCTCGTCTATATATTGCCTTGCTCTCTCCCTTGTGCGAGGAGGCTTTTACACACACACATACAGGCACTTTCCTCCACCGTCAGGCCAACCTCCTTCCCTCTCCTTCTCCATACACAGTATCTCTTCTCACTGAAGAGACACACTGTGGGCAGGAGAAAACTCACAGTGGTCCCACAACCTCCACTGTGAGTTCCACCACCGCACAGCTCTTTCGTGAGCAGGTGGGCATGGTGGATTCACCTTTCGTTTTGCCTGCTGATCACCGTTTCCCCCATTGCCAGAGCTTCAAGGTCAGAAGCTCCAACAGCACGTCCGTCGGCCTGCAGTAGTTGCTGGCCACCACGCGCGCACCAGCAAGCCTGCGTAGCTCCTTTCCGCACGAGCAGATGCTTTGCAGCACACACGCGCATGCAAAACCGATTGCTACCGGTCGGCAGACAGCGCGCGCACTGTAGCGCACGGTCTGCCCGACACTGTAGCCACCTGCTAGCTTCTCACTTAGCCAGTGGCTTTGGCGCTCTCTCTCTTCCATGTCACCCGCTCCAGCTGGTCTCCGCGTCCGCGCCCGTACCTGCTCGTAGCGCTGCGCGCTACGCTACACAGTGCACTGTGCTGCGTTCACCTGCACTCGCTCAAGCAAGAAGACAGCGCAGGCACTCCCTCCAATGCCCCGTGCATGCGCCTTCTCCTGCATCCGCGCCACAGCGCGCACCAGATGACGGGGTTGCGCAGCAAAAGGCTTATCTGCTGCGCTCCCCCTCATCCGTTTGTACATGCACACACACACACCTGTACACGCACACACACACACACACATATATATATATATCCACTAACATACATATATATACATATATATATATACATATACATATATACATATATATATACATATGTATTTATATATATATACAAATACATATATATATATATATACACATATACATATCTATATACATATACAACTATATATATATATATTTATATACACATCCACCTACACGTATCCATATATACATTTCACCACCCATACGCCCGTGCACTAACCACTCCACCGCGCATCATATCGTGGGAATATCTGCACCAGTTGCTGATATTCCCCGGTATCCATGCAAAGCAAGAGCCTCCACACACACTCCCACACATCCGTCCCACACTCCACGCGGCACTCCATCTTGTTGGTTGCGTCTTACTAGACGTGGACCAACTTGACACTGTGCTACACTTCATTTTCACTTCCACCTCCACCCCTATATATAATATATACATAAATACATATAGATACTGTATCTATTATATATCTATACATATATTAAGCTAATAATTCCTTTCTTTGCCAGCAACCTACCTTGATTTTATTTATCTTTTGTTTCTTGCTATTAAAAAGATAAAAAAAGAGTGAACGAGAAAAAGATAATTCTTGTCTTGCAGGTACTCGGTCTTGCGAATAATAGGACCAGTTTTTGGAAACCCTAAGTTGGCTACAAGTCAAGAACCATTTGACTCAAAGCCAAGAACTTGATTTTGAGGGTGTGCCTCAAGAACAATATTATCAACAAAAAAAATCTTAAATAGAAAAACCAAAAACATAATAAACGCAAGGAAGAGATATGTTTTAGGAAAGGTGTAGAAACTCCTTGACCTTTAATTCCTGCCTCCCTGAGATCGACCCTGGGCCTAAAAGTGACCAAGATAAAATCAAGTAGGCCAGGTTAAAAAAATTTGTGAAATATGGTTAGACTCGATTTAGGTTAACCCACTATAATAACTTCAACGATAATTTCACCGTATTAACACAACCTATTCGAGTTCTACAATGCTTTTTCTGGCGCCGTTGCCGAGGAGGTGCGCATTGAGGTAAGTTTCTACTCCATTTCTTTGATTTTCTCTTCTCACACCCTTCTCTTCACGGGTGTTTTGTTTGCTTGTGTGTAGGTAAACTAGTTGCAAGGAGGAGGCAAGCAGAGGAAGTCGGAGACGTGGACAGATCCAAGGTGGGAGCAAGAGCGTAAAGTCGTCGGCGCCGCACTGGAGCTTTGTCCACGTTGCTGAAGAGGTAGGTGTCTCTCTCTTAGCAACTTAGGTTAACTTGTCACCTAAATAAAAAAAAAAACCTAAAAACACTTATTGGGAATTTCTTGGGGAAAGTGGATTAAAAATCATTTGATTGATTATTTGCTATCACCCCCACCACCCCTTGATTTCCCGCCAAACTTCACATAGCGAAAATTCAAGAATCTTGATTCTTGGATCTTTCGTCATATGAAGTGTTCTTTGAGGCAAGTTTAAATAGATTGATTGCCATCCCTCCTTGCCTCATTTATTCACAATTCGGGATCACATTTTTGGTAGGGAGACTTGGAATTGAGTTGATTCCAACCCCACCACGACCTTTCACATGCCTTAGATTTGATCCCGAATATTTCAACCCCAAAATTTTTATTTTCTTTACATTATCTTATGGTTGAGCCTTGTGTGTGAAACATCATTTTGGTGATTGGGAGCACTTGAATTGAAGTGCTTTGGCTCCCTTTCACATTGGCTTAAAATAGACTCGTGCATCCACACATAGAAATTTCCATCTAGGGAAGCCCATTGCATTTTTAGCATGCATTAACTAATTCACATTGAAGAAGGGTTTGTTGGGCATAGAAGAACTTGTGTTTTCTCAAAACCCGGAGATTGGTTGAATTGGTAACTCAGCGAAATCTTAAAATCCATACTACTTAAGGCTGAAAATTCTAAAAACCATTCACCAACTAAAACTTCAATTCAGGGAGATTTCCCCGTTGCATGCTTGGTTTACACACTTTTTAAAATCAATGCACTTGGGTATTACCCATATACAACGCCCTTCACATTCCTGGAGCACTTGATCCTAAGCCTCTAAATAAAACTAGTAGCAACTTGACCCTTATTAAGTATTGGAGGTCTAACTACCTACGTGTAGCGCCTACGTGCTAGTGCAGGTTCCTGCGTGTTATCGGGTGTCTAAGATTGGGGTAAACGGCCTTTCAATCTGGCCCGGTGGTTTCGCGATGCTCTCATTTGGTTCCGTAGGTTGTGATAGTAGGTAACTTAGATCTTTAGGTCTAAGGGCACATTGTAGAGGTTAGGACACTGATTGCTTTGATTTGTTATCAAGTGTACCCTTGCGGCGTCATTTCTCTCATCCCCTTATCCCTTCTTATCTCCCCAATTCTTCCTGCGGTAGTGCATGTTTGGGACGTCACAAAACCCTGAATTGTTTGAATTGTCTGATAATTCTAGAAGGATAGAAACCGATTCGTCATCCTCCTCCACAAACATGGCTACATGCCCACCCCTAAATCCCAAGGGAGGAAACCACCCCCCTCAAATCCCACCAGGTGGTGGAGTCATAGACCCCATAACCCGCCTCCAAGCCCAAATGGAAATGTATAATGAGCAGATTGAAGCCATTAGGGAAACCTTGGAGGAAATGCAGAACCCTCCTGAATGAGAGGAACCTAGGTCTCTTAGCTCTTATCAAAATCCCAATGCTATAGAGACCATAGGACAAATTCGGGTCCCCATGGGCGGGGACGATTTTGAACTGAAACCCAATGTAATTGGCCTAATTAACTTTCACTTCCATGGTCTTGCAAGTGAAGATCCTTTTCTCCATTTGGAAGACCTAACCCTATTGGCTGAAACGGTTAAACCAAGAAACATCGGGTTATCAATTGTCCTCATGAAAATGTTCCCATTTTCGTTGCAGGATAAAGCGTCTCAATGGTTACGTACCCTTGGGAGAACCATCCATTCTTGGCAAGAGATGTGAACAGCATTTCTCAAGAAATTCTTCCCAATCGGGCGAACCAATGCGCTTTGCCGTGCTATAACTTCCTTCACGCAACAAAACAACAAGCAGTTTCATGAGGCTTGGGAGAGGTATAATAACCTCCTTCGGAAGTGTCCGCACCACGGTCTGCCTAAGTAGCATATAGCCCAGATTTTCTATTATAGGCTAAATGAGACTTTGAAGCAGATTGCAGAAGCTTCCTGTGGAGGGAATTTCATGAATAAAGATGAGAATGGAGCATTCAAATTATTTGAAAACATAAGCAAAAATGCAATGAACAATGCCTCCATTGTCGCCTTTAATCGTACCATCTTGCCCCATAATGTTCACGAAGTTGACTTGAGACCCTCCCATTCTTCCACAGATCTTAATCTTATCGCACAAAAATTAGATGAAGTCTCCGTCGTGCACAAGAAGCTAGACGAGCTTCTAGCCAATCCCGCTCGTTCTATGGAAAACACCTCGACCTCACCACTCCATCACAACCCTAATCCTTCCAATGCCAGGCTTATTCCCAAAAACCCCGTGAGATCATCCTTACCGAGCGTCGCTCCGAGCGATTCGGTAAGTCATGTGGATCTGGCTTCTACAAGCCAGTATTTTGACACGGAGGACCAAGCCTCTATGTGCTCGGAAGCATATTTACATGCGGACTCATCTTCTAGCTTAGAAGATGCTTGCGCCCTGGGGAACAACCCGTTCTCTGCTCCTTATAACCCAGGGTGGCGAAATCATCCTAACTTCGCATGGTCCAGTAACCCGCAGCGCCAAAACCCCGTGGGTGGGCCAATGCGACCGTCCATACCCGTTATCCCAAGGGCTTAGTCTAATCCTGTGGCAAATCCGCCATCGGGTCCTTGCATACCGCAAACAAAACACGCATCAAGTCCTCTTGATAAACTGATGCGAATAGTGATGGAAATGTCTAAGCGCCATGAAGAGATCATGACCTCTCTTCAGCACCAATTGGCGCAGCAGAATGTTGAGATCAGTCAATTACACATGGCGACTCGATCTCAAGGAACTCTTCCAGCCCAACCTGTTCCCAACCCACGAAATTTTGTACCTCGTGGTCCTCAACCACAGATACGACCTTCTTAGGGGCAGGTTCATCAGATTCTGCAAGCACCGATCATTCCACCAGGATTCCAGGCTAATCCTGCAACGACACATCACCCTTATGTCCCTATTGAGAACCCTCCTTTGCCTTATGATCCCACTGGACCCATGACGTCCAATGCGATTACTATGAGGAGTGGTAAGCAAACCGTCGATCTGCCTCGACCTGATCCTGGCCCATCTTTTTCATTGCCCTCTCATTCGGGATGTGCACCGTATTCTCGTGAGGACGATATACCCAAACTAGTGCCGGAATCAGTCCCATTCCCTGAGGCTCTACTGAGGGAGACAAAAGGCAAGAAAAAGGATACGTAGGCCTTTGATAACCTGTGTAATTTATTCAGGGATGTTGAAATCAAGGTACCCCTGTTGGAGGCTATCGACCACATTCAATTGTTGCCCGATTTTTCAAAGACTACACTACACCCAGGTGACAGTCAAAGAAAACAAAGAATCTGGTGGTTCTCTCGCCTCATGCGAGTTGTGCTATACTATCAAATCTATCGCTGAAGCAGAAAAATCCGAGCACACCGCTTATTTCTTGTAGCATCCAAGGCTGCAATTTTAACCATGCTCTGCTTGATCTGGGATCTTCCATCAATCTTATACCAACCATCATGCTCGAGAAATTTGCCTTAGGAAATCTGAAACCCACCCCTGTCATGTTACAGTTGGCAGATCGTTTTGTCAAAATACCGAAGGGTGTGGTGGAAGACGTGGTGGTTAGGGTCAACCGTCTCTGTTTTCTTGTTGACTTTCTTGTTTTGGATATGGAAGTTCCTAGCTCACTTTCTGGTTGTCCGATCATCTTTGGTCGACCTTTCTTGGCCACAGCCCATGCCCGTATCGACTGTGAGTCGGGCTGCATTGAGATTGTCGTTGGCTCAATTGAGATTGTCGTTGGCTCGGAGAAACTCAAGCTAAACATATTCAAGGTAGCCAAGAACTTTGATTGTGATTGCATCGAGGATGACACATCTGACGAGGACATGACCATCAGCATGTGTATCGGACTAATAGGGACCTATTTTGACTGCTGTGGATTGCCTTTGAACACAGACCATTGCCTGACCGACACATATTGTGACGTTCCCCCATCCCTCCCTTTACCCGTACCTTCTCTTGACCAGACTTCTGACGAGGTTTTCTCCACTTCCCATACCTCATGGTCTGAGTCATACTCAGGCTACTCACCGCTGATCCACACTCTTGAAGACCGGATTTCCCTTTCTTTCCCTCCAAATCAGGCGGAATTGCAACTCCACACTAGGACCTTGAGCCCACATACTGATCACTGGGGCTATCCCTTTTGGATCCATCAATCCAAGATGCCCCTCTTCTTGGCCAATCTAAGGGCCAACTTCTTCCTCCTGTCTTGTTTTCTTCTGATCCGCTTGGGACACTCTCGTCCCAAGAAATGCTAGATCTTTCACCATCCTCTCCCGAGCTGAAAGAGCTGCCTGATACGCTTAAGTATGTTTTCTTGGGACCAATTGAAACGCTCCCTGTAATCATTAATTCAAAATTGACCAGGGAGCAAGAGTACAAACTAACAAAGGTCCTTATGGAAGGCAAGGCAGCCATTGGATGGTCCTTATCAGACTTAACTGGCATTAGCCCCTCCCACTGCACTCACCGTATATATACGGAGGAGGAGGCTCGACCATCCCGCGAGATGCAGCGACGTCTCAACCCTAACACGTGGGAGGTCGTTAAAAAGGAAATTATTAAATGGCTGGATGAGGGTATAATCTACCTGATCAGCGATAGCCCTTGGGTGAGCCCTATTCATGTCGTGCCCAAAAAGGCGGGACTCACCATCCGTGTCAATGATAAGGGCGAATCCATCCCTACACACACTCCTACATCTTGGAGAGTATGTGTAGACTATAGGAAATTGAATGCTACAACTAAGAAAGATCACTTTCCGTTACCTTTTATTGACCAAATCCTGGAGCGGTTAGCGGGAAATAAATTTTCTGTTTCCTGGATGGATTATTTGGATATAACCAGGTGGCAATTGACCCCTAGGACCAAGAGAAAACCACCTTTACCTACCCCTTCGGCACCTTCGCATTTAGAAGGATGCCTTTCAGACTTTGTAACGTGCCAGCAACTTTCCAGAGATGTATACTGGCGATATTCCATAACAAGGTGGGTGAGTTTCTTGAAGTCTTCATGGATGAATTTTCGATCTTTGGACCCTCTTTTGATGACTGTCTTGCTAACTTGACTCGTATCCTTCAGAGATATATTGATGTGAACCTCGTGCTTTCCTGGGAAAAAAGTCATTTTATGGTACACGAGGGATTTGTTCTTGGGCATATCATCTCCGATAGGGGTATTGAGGTTGACAGAGCCAAGCTTGATGTAATTGCCGATTTACCTGTGCCTAGCTCTATCAGACAAATCCGCTCCTTCTTGGGACACGTCGGTTTCTATAGGAGATTCATCAAAGACTTCTCCAAGATTTCTAGACCTTTAACTCATCTCCTATCGACCGAGGTACCCTTTGATATGGGCCCCAACTGCATACGAGCATTCACGCAATTGCGTGATGCTGTCACCAAGGCCCCTGTTCTCCAGCCACCTGACTGGTCCCTCGACTTTGAACTCATGTGTGACGCTTCCAACCTTGCAGTCAGAGCCATCCTAGGACAAAGACGTAATAGACACCCCTTTGTGGTGTACTATGCTAATAAGACGTTGGATGAGGCCCAGCGTAATTATACAACCACTGAGAAAGAACTACTGGCGGTCATCTTTGGGTTGGAGAAATTCCGCTCTTACCTTTTGGGCTTGCATGTTATTGTATTCACTGACCACGTGGCCATTCACCATCTCATGCATAAGAAGGATGCCAAGCCTAGACTGATTCATTGGAGCCTTCTGCTCCAAGAATTTGACATTGAGATCCGCGATAAGGCCGGAACCTAGAATGTTGTTGCTGATCATCTCTCGAGATTGGACCCTGACCACATTGGACTTACCCTGCTGATCAATGAGGTTTTTCCCGATGAGCACCTATTGGCAATTAATGTGGCAAGTGGACCTTGGTATGCCGACATTGCCAATTACCTTGCTTCTGGTTCCCTTCCACGTGGCTGGCCTAAAAACCAGCGCGAGCGTCTCATTGTAGAAGCAAAGTATTATTTCTGGGATAATCCACTACTTTTTCGAATAGGTGCTGACCAGATCATCCGTCACTGTATTCCTGACAGTGAATTCCCCAGTGTGCTATCCTTCTGCCACATTAGGCTTGCAGAGGCCATTTCTCTAGGAGGAAAACTGCAGCCAAGGTATTGCAATGCGGTTTCTTTTGGCCCTCCCTTCAAAAGGATGCACACAATTATGCCAAACATTGCACTAGGTGCCGGTCGTTAGGGTCAATGTCACGTCGTGACATGATGCCCTTGCAACCCATCCTAGCTGCCGAAATCTTTGACATTTGGGGAATCGATTTCCTCCCTCCAACAGCTTCGAGTACATCCTCGTTGCTGTTGATTATGTTTCCAAATGGATCGAGGCTATTCCCACGCGCCATGCCGACCATGTCATATCTACTCGATTTGTCAAAGACAACATTTTTGCACGCTTTGGGATCCCTCGAGCCATTATCTCAGATGAAGTCATTTTACCCATGCTTCTTTTCGGGCACTTCTGAGGAAATATGGAGTCCACCATCGTATCGCATCTCCGTATCATCCTCAAACGAACGGCCAGGCTGAGGTATCGAACCGGCAAATCAAGCAAATTCTCTAGAAAATGGTTCGGCCTGACCGTAAGGATTGGTCCGACAAGCTGATTGATGCACTTTGGGTGTATCAGACCGCCTTCAAGGCTCCCCTAGGTATGTCTCCTTATAGAATCGTTTATAGGAAGCCTTGTCATTTGCCCGTAGAGTTGGAGCACCGCGCTTATTGGGCGATTCGCTAATGTAACCTCGACCTAGACCTATGTGGTCGAGAAAGGAAACTCTAGCTCCAAGAGTTGGAAGAGCTTTGTCGTGAAGCCTATGATTCTACCTTAACTTTCAAGCAACGCACTAAGGCTTTTCACGACAGCCGAATTCAGTGGAAGGAATTTGAGCCATCTCAGCAAGTTTGGCTTTACAATGCCCGACTCAAATTCTTTCTAGGGAAATTGAAGTCCAAATGGACTGGCCCCTTCTTGGTCTCGAGACCATTTCCCAATGAGGCCATTGAAATTGAAGATCCCAAATCTAAGCATAAATTTACGGTCAATGGGCAGCAGTTAACACCCTATCTTACTCATGAACCTGCCTTCGTTGGTGAAACTGTTGCCATACTAGAGGGTAACTAATTTCGTGCCTTACTCTGAGTCCAGCTGGGGACATTAAATACAGCGCTCGTTGGGTGGCACCCCAGCAACACTCCTCCACTCTCACTTACACAATTCCATTCACTTTGCACTTCTTCACTTTTCACTTCACCACCCACCATCCACCCATCCTACCACCTTGCTATATACCATGCACGTCAGCTCTCGTTCCTCGATCTTTGGACATTGCTCTACCCTGCATGCATATGAGGACATAGAATCGTTTGGCATGGGGGGGTGGATAGGCATCCATAGGATTTGGGTATTATATGCTATTATGCAGCTTCCATTATATATATCCATCTATAAATATGTACATAAAAAAAAGGGTGTTTAGTAATGATTTGAAGGCTGAAACAAAAATACAATAAGTGTTTATGGATATTCAACCACTGTTTTGAAGACTTTCCAGGCCACAAAAGCTTGATTTACTCAGGCTTGGCTTAATTCACTTGAGCATTGACAAGATAGATTAGAATCTCTCCTAACTAAGGATGTATTCTTGTACCTGAGTCACCAGTACAGGATTCATTGGTTTGCTTTTACTTGAGAGCCTAAGTAATCTTGGTTCATACTATACATATCAAGAAAGACCAGGTGAACATAAGATCCAACCCTAGTGTTCATTAGGGAAGGTGGAGCTCTTACCTATGCACGCAGGTAGACTTTTTATCCCAGGCTTTAGTCTTGTGTCTAGGAGAAACTCTTTCCACCAAAAAGGAACTCTCCCACCAAAAATGTGTGCTCCTCCAAATAAAGTTGTAAGAGATATACTGACACTTGTTTCAAAAAAAAAAAACTGTGCAAATAAGTCAGTATATCTTTCAAATGTCTGTAAATTCTCCTTTCAAAAAAGTTTTCAGGGCACGTCATAAATACCCTGTTTCTACCATATATTCCTTAAGCCACAAAAGCAATGGGGGTTGAATTTTTCATCATCTTTTTAAGGGTCAATCCGAAGACATGAGCTGAAACAGGGACCAACTTGCACTTAAAAATTCGTGAAACCCTGGGCTTGAGCATTAATGTTCATTTGGTCAGTCTTGATCCTTCACTATGCACAAACCATAATCTCTTGAGCTCTCGAGTATGGCAAAAACCTTCTGAGTCCTGGAAATCGTACTTAAGGTTTAAATATCAAAAGTCCAGGTTAGTCGAGAGATGGTCTATGTCATGTAAGACTTAAAGTATTGGTAGTCTTCTCTGCAATTAGTTCTCACAATATCCAACAAATAAACACACCCATGTCGCTTCAATCTTCAGCTTAAGATCATTTCTAAAAAAAAGAAAAATGTTTGCTAGGGACTAGCAAAAAGATAGGCATGGGGGTATGATTGCACAGCAAAAATACACCAATAAATATGCCATCTTGTATTATTTCCTAGCACTGTCTTTGTATCTTATGTAGCTATAGTTGCATTTGTAAATAGACACATGCATGCATTTTTAAAGAGGGGAGGAGAGTATGAATAATTGGCCATCTATTAATTAACATCTTCATCAAGTGCTGCATTGCAATTTCACCATTTTCATTTCTTTATTTGCTTTGAATTCTTCTCTCCTGCGGCTGCAAGGCATGGGGCATGCGTGCCTCTTCCCGCCACTCCTCCTGCCAGCAGCATGGCTAGACGTGCGATGCTAGTAGCATGGCTGTGGCATGCTTCCTCGTCTATATATTGCCTTGCTCTCTCCCTTGTGCGAGGAGGCTTTTACACATACACATACAGGCACTTTCCTCCACCGTCAGGCCAACCTCCTCCCCTCTCCCTCTCCATACACAGTATCTCTTCTCACTGAAGAGACACACTGTGGGCAGGAGAAAACTCACAGTGGTCCCACAACCTCCACTGTGAGTTCCACCACCGCCCAGCTCTTTCGTGAGCAGGTGGGCATGGTGGATTCACCTTTCGTTTTGCCTGCTGATCATCGTTTCCCCCATTGCCAGAGCTTTAAGGTTAGAAGCTCCAACAGCACGTCCGTCAGCCTACCGCAGTTGCCGGCCACCGCGCGCGCGCCAGCAAGCCTGCGTAGCTCCCTTCCGCGTGAGTAGATGCTTCGCAGCGCGCGCGCTCATGCGAAATCGACCGCTATTGGTCGGCAGACAGCGCGTGCATTGTAGCGCACTGTAGCGCACGGTCTGCCCGACACTATAGCCACCAGCTAGCTTCTCGCTTAGCCGGTGTCTTTGGCACTCTCTCTCTTCCGTGTCACCCGCTCTAGCTGGTCTCTGCGTCCACGCCCACGCCTGCACCCTCCCGTAGCACTGCTCGTTGCGCTACATTCACCCGCACCCGCTCGGGCAAGAAGACAGCGTAGGCGCTCCCTCCAGCGCCCCACGCGCGCGTCTTCTCCTACGTTCGCGCCACAGCACGCACCAAACGACGGGGCTGCGTAGTAGACGGCTTATCTACTGCGCTCCCCCTCATCCGCCTGTACACGCACACACACACACTTGTACACGCTCACCCACCCTTATATACTCACACCTACACACACACACACATATATATATATCCACTCACATATATATATATACATATATATTTATATATATATACAAATACATATATATCCACTCACATACATATATTTATATATACACATATACATATCTATATACATATACAACTAGATATATATATATACTTATAAATATATACATACATAAATACATACATATATATATATTTACATACACATCCACCTACACGTATCCATATATACATTTCACCACCCATACGCTCGTGCACTAGTCACTCCACCGCGCATCATATCACGAGAATATCTGCACCAGTTGCTGATATTCCCCGGTATCCGTGCAAAGCAAGCGCCTCCACACACACTCCCACACATCCGTCCCACACTCCACGCGGCACTCTGTCTTGTTGGTTGCGTCTTACTAGATGTGGATCAACTTGACACTGTGCTACACTCCATTTCCACTTCCACCTCCACCTCCACCCCTATATATAATATATACATATATACATATAGATATTGTATCTATTATATATCTATACATATATTAAGCTAAGTATTCCTTTCTTTGCCAGCAACCTACCTTGTTTTTATTTATCTTTTGTTTCTTGCTAATAAAAAGATAAAAAAAGAGTAAAAGAGAAAAAGATATTTCTTGTCTTGCAGGTACTCGATTTTGTGAATAACAAGACCAATTTTTGGAAACCCTAAGTTGGCTACAAGCCAAGAACCATTTGGCTCAAAGCCAAGAACTTGATTTTGAGGGTGTGCCTCAAGGAAAATATTATCAACAAAAAAAAATCTTAAATAGAAAAACCAAAAACATAATAAACACAAGGAAGAGATACATTTTAGGAAAGGCGTAGAAACTCCTTGACCTTTAATTCCTACCTCCCTGAGATCGACCCTGGGCCTAAAAGTGACCAAGATAAAATCAAGTAGGCCAAGTTAAAAAAAATTTGTGAAAGATGGTTAGACTCGAATTAGGTTAACCCACTATAATAACTTCAACGATAATTTCACCATATTAACACAACCTATTCGAGTTCTACCATTGTCGTTCTCCCCCACCAGAGACTTCATCTCCCTCAACTCAGGCAAGCCACACTGGCGAGGATACCTCCCTCTTTCATCCAATAGACTAGGTTTCTATATACCTTTCCTTCTATAGATTAGGACTAGACCCTTAGGACTTAGATTTGATCCCTATTTCACTCTCTCCCCCTTTGTCTTCCCCAAGTTCGATGTGAGCTCTGGTGAGCTCGCGTTGCCACACCATGCCGCAAAACTTCATGGAACCGACACCACAAGCTCCCCCACGACTTAAAGGTCAAAAGCCCTCAAGAAATTGAGGGTTTTGACCTACAAATCCATCGGTTGACCAACCCAGCTCGCTGCCATCATCTCTGTCATTGTCCACCCTCTACACAGCATAATACACTCGAAACACTGCCACCACACTGTCCATACACCAGAAACCCTTATGAATGTGTTAATTAGGGCTTAAGGCCCATATTAGTGTATTTCAAGGTCATTGCCACTGTCGTCTGTCCATATCCGGCCACCAGCACTGGGAGCTACAGAAGACCATCATGAAGCCTTCTGGGACTTCAATTGAGAAGAACCAAAGCAGCAGCAGCAGCTACGATCGAGATCAATCCCTCACACAACAAAAATGAAGCCAAAGCTTCTTTAGTGCTACATTGAGGAAATTTGGTTTAGAAATTGATTAATTAGGTTTTACGTGCATAGCCATGTTGCCTTCGACACGGAGGTTAGGTCTCCCACTCATGAGCATGCGCACCCCTCGCCCGTGCCCACACGCACATGGGTCTGGTCCTTGATCCGATTACCCTATTAGGAAGAGAGAGAAAGGAGACTTTGTGAGAGAGTTTGGCAGGGTTTTGCTCTTGGGATCTGTGCCCAAGGAGTTAGGCGAATTTGTGCATGTCCTTGGCTTTAAGTGGTTAAGCTAACTATTGGGCTTGAATTAAATGTTTAATTGAAGCCTCTAATGCCCTTTAAGAAGTTGATTTAATCATGAGTTGGAAATTGAGCCAAGTGTTAAATGATTAAATGGTGGTCTCAACCACCACTTCTTTGGCTTTCCAATATATTTTTGTTTATTGAATTTGAGATACAATTTCATAATTTATTGAATATATTTGTGAGTGATTATTCATTTTATATCATTCTTGTGACTTATTTGCTGTGCTCATATTTACATCATTTATTATTTGATTGGTGATTGAATTGCAACACTTGCTTCCTACGAACGACCTCGGAACTCATGATTTTTCAAGCACTAAAATTTAAGTGTTTTACGCTTTTATCGCTTATACTACGACGCATGTCTTTTCTAAAACACGGTAGAAGCACTCAAACATTTTAGCGTCTTTGCCGAGGATTATCGAGAGGTACCCAGATTCCCACCCAAAAACTAATGATGCATCTTGGAGCAATTTCAAGGATCAATACAATTTCGTAGAGCCCAGGTACGAAAATGGAGGTTATTATTATGGACCCCAACTCAAATGGAACCAAATGTTGATTTTGTGCATAATGAAATACTTGAACAAGATATGGGTTGGGCAAATTCAATTACAAATGTTCCTGATTATGAGCCAGCCATAAGTAGCTGTGAAGCTGGTTCATTATGCCTAGACTCAGAATCTCTCGAGGATGTAACTCCCACACCTTATCATGTTAAGGTATTCCTTGAGAGTAATTCTGACATCCCAATAGAACTAAGTCCAGATTCTAGTGACCTAAGTCCTACACCTAACCTGAAATCTAGATCTGAGCCTAGTTGGGATAATCATAAATCTCAATGTAATGAGAACAAGCTTTTAGATTCAAACTATGATCTTGAGTTGATATATGATGATTATACCTCTCCAAACTCCTCAGAAGAACAAATCTAATTATTGAAAGTCAAATCGATTTACGATGCAGAATCAGAGTTGGAAGAGTAGGAATTTGATTGGATCTCCCTTAGATGCCATGAACCTGAGCATATGCCTAATAAGCACATCCCTCCGAGCTTGGAATTAAAGAGTAGGTTAGACCAATGTTAGGTTGATAACTCCATGCATCTTGATTTATTCTATGGTGGAAATTCTAATCTTGAATCAAGTTTAGAAGATGATTTTCGCAAATTCTCTGATGATTTTGAATCATACTCTGATTTTGGAGAATCTTTGTTTATAGATTAGGAGCTGATTTACGACCTCAATATCCATAATCCATTCTTTGATTCTGATTCTAAGGCTAATGATTTGGAACTCGAAGTAGCCTTGCCTCCTACTCTCTAGCCAGAGCCTTTTAGAAACTAATATAAACCCCGACCCACCATTGGAATCAATTTCTATTCTGACTCACCTCTTTCTAATCCGGTTGCTCATGATTCGCCACCACGATCTGACAACGAAGAGACACTGATCAAACTGACAACCATATATTGTCCCTCTCTGATCCCATCAGTAGGGTTGCTACATTCTTCACAGATCCATTATCTTTTGAGGACCCCTACTCTGATTTGGCTAAGCCGATACAGCCAAACCCTCGATTCGCATTTCCTCATCTATTTGAGCCAAAAAGTATCTGGTGGGCTCCACACCTATTGATTCCCATTCCTCAACCCACCAAACTGATTGGATTTGGTTTGCATCATCATGCAATTGATCTAAATAAACACCTGGTTGGACCAATTGAGCTACTCATCAAGGTGCTTATTCTACAAAATTCTTCCAATCTGACCACCCCTTCTCCTTGACCACCGTCTGCTCGGTTGAAGGCATTGAATTTAGTGCTTAACGAGAGGTAGCCCGTCCTTTCAAAAACCCGAGACCCTTCTGATTCTTTTTGAGTTGCATTCCTATTGCACTTTAGGGTTCAAACTTTAGAACAGCCGACTCCACCTTTGATATTTGTATCAGAGCTTGAAATCATTCACAACAGTCATCTAACCCATTCACCCACCCTTTGACCTTGTTCTAAACTTCGAACTAAGCTGAATTCGAACCAACTTGGTTTACAATGAGGACATTACAAAACTTAGGCATGGGAGGTTTTACAATGTAAAGCAAATGGAAAATTCAATTCTTTAAGGGTTTTCACAAAAAAAATATATACAAAAAAAATGGAGAACGATTAGAAGCCAATTGTAAACTCACAAATTTTCAAGCACATTGCAAATTGCTTAATGAGCAAAACTTAGGGCCCATTGCAATTTACTTAAGGGTGTAAGGGCCATAATTTTTTAGCACGTCTAAGGGCTTAGATTTTTAATTTACTTAATGGGGTAATGAAAGTCGAAATTGATTGCTTAATGGTGGATAAAAGGCCTTTGGAACCTAAAGTTAGTAATGGTAACCTTGGAAATAAGTCATCACTTTAAGTTATTAACAAAAGGTTAAGTAATAAAAGGTTAAGGGCTATTTGTAAGGGAACTAAAATTAGTGGCCTTTCTTGGAACTTAAGTTAAAAGTGGAGGGGCCTCGGTGTAACTATTAGAACCCTTATATAAGGCTAAGGCCAAAAAAAAAAAAAGAGAGAAAAAAATCCCATTTTGTTGCCTTCCCTCCCACGCCTCTTTTCTTTTCCATTGATAAAGAGCTCCACCATCACCTCCACTTTGCTCCACTGTTGACCAGCCACCTCGTCGCTACCGCCACCGCTACCATCGCCAGAGGAGCTGCTGCTACGCTTGGCATTGTTGCTGTTACCTGATGAGTTGCGACTCATCATAGCTAAATCGCCTAAGTTAAGCTAAAAACTAGGTTAAACACTATGGAATTAACACATAAAAAGGGTTAAGTGTGAGAAATATAGAAAAAGACCTAAAACATCAATTTTGTGCTAAAAATGTATAATTAGGTCATTAAATGAGATATTCTATTAATAAATGTAAAATGATGATCCAATTTCAAATTGAACACACAACCGAGTTCAAAAGTTCAAATCAAAAGTGAAATTAACTTTTAATATGTTAAAGTAACCTTCAATAAAAACTTGGTTGCATTTGGACATCATTAGGGCCTTGAAATTAAGGATTCACATTTAGGTCCTTCACATATCACATTGCATGCATAGAAAACCTTCCAAGGGCCTATTTGTAACCCACAGGGAGCCTTTTGTAAGGCCATAAGGACTGTTCTGAATTGATTCTTGATCACTTATGGGCCTCTATGCAAATTTTGTACCATTTCGCTTGAGGACCTATCGCGTAATTTCACCAATAGAGCCCTCAACCACCTGCTGCTCGCGTGCACTGTAGCACCCGAAGAGCTGAGGTCATCGTGGCCATTCATTCTCTTGATCGCTCGATCTGTGGCTGCCAATCAATCGAACCCTGGCGCGAATCCTTTCGTGCGGTCACCCCTTCCCCTAGATCTAATCTAACAGTGGCTTTTCATTTTAACTCTTTGCACACTCCTCTCCTTGAATCCTCACCGTGAATGACCTAATCGCCTATTTTCACCCTCGCGGTGAGCTCACTCACTGATCGTTCTACTTAAGGAACTCCCATGCCTCGCGAGCAAAGGATCGACCTCCTCTCCTACTTCCTTGAGGCCGATCTCTTCGTCCTCTCCAGTTTCTCCTCTTCACCCAACCCTGTTCTGGTGCCATGAGCAAAGGAACTTCATCTTCTCTGACTCTCCTCATTGCTAAAGACCACATAGCACCTGAGAGTGACCCTGAGTCCCACTAGTGGACTTTCAATCTGCTAGAGATCCTCCCCCCTTCATCACTGTAGCCACCAGTTGCCGATCTTCTCAACAGGTCCCATTCATCTGATTAGATTAGGATTTCCTGCTTTGTTAGGGTAGTTTAGATTAGTAATTAGCATATAGTAGCTTAGTTAGTGAATCCACTGGTTTGTAGTTTAGCTTAGGAGAAGTTAGTGTAGAAATCACCTCCACCTCCTCTGATCACTTCAAATCAAAGGAGATGATTTCATCTCACTCGCTAAACATTGATCTCCCCCTTCACATCCCCATTTCATGTTCTAATTTTCCTCATGTTTTATTTTGATATCCACTCACTCATTAGAGCCAAATCCTCATCCCATTGCTTTCGAGCTTTGAGATGAGGATTTGCGCTAAAAAATCATCTAGGGTTCTCTTCACTCATGTCATTTTGTTCACAAAGACCCCTTATCTGATTTGGAAAGGATCGATTTGCTTGGTATGATTTCAGTTTGGTCTTTAAGGAGAGATCGCGAGATTTTGATCAGATTGAGTTTTGAAGGGTTTTGATCAAGAGAATTGATATGTTTTTGTGTAGATCAGTTCATGGCCGTGAATCTAAGATGCTCTTAATGAAGAATTTTCCCACAGATAAGTCATGTATAAATTGGATATAAATTGGGGATTTCATGGTTTTAAAGGGAGTGGTAGAGCCAAGGAGAGTCAATTTTGTTGATTTGAGGCTCTACCAAGTATTTCTGAGTTGTTTGGTTTGAGATTCTGATTTCCAACCTAGGGAATTTTCAGTATTCCTTAAGGTTTTTAGAGTAATTGGGATTCAAGTGGGTTGAGTTTATTGAACTGATCTAAGACCCTTCTTCATGCTGTCTATATCATTAGGAAGGTGTTAGATCAGGGCATTTTACTTGTTTTGATGATGAAGATTATGATTTAAAGATTTTTGATGAAAAGGTTGCAACTTCAATCTGGGTTTAGTGTGATTTTCAAACATTGTCAAATTATTTGAAGTGCTTACTAATGTGAGTGTTTTGAATCCCAAATGAACACATTAAAGTCCTGCATTGGCAGCTACATTTCCATGGACTTTCCAACCCTAAATTTGGTACAACTTGGTGTTATTTGGACGAGAATCACTCTCTGATTTGGACACTTTTGATCCCTGATCAGACTTTCTCAAGGCTGATCTGGGATATGTGTGTACTGAATTCATTTTTGATCTGCTGAAATTGAATAAAAGAAGCACTGCAGCAGCATTAAAACTCCATCCAGAATTCTGATAGCAGCTACTGCTACTTCGTTTGTTGCTGCTACTGTAGCTATTGAAGCTACTGCTAGACTAAAAATAGTAGAGTAGTAGGTGATGCTTAGAGTTTTAATTAGCTGACATGATGTGTAATGTTGTATTTTATTTGTACAAGCTTTCATGTATTGTTAGAGTCTATAATTGCATTTGAATAGCTTATTTTTTAGTTTTAAATCTCTTTTGTCAGCTAACATACATTCAAAACTACCCAAATTTGGACTTTAAAGGATAAATTGAATGAAAATCATGTTTATTGGTTGGAACATCTATCTTAAAATGTATTGAGCACATCTGAGGTAGTTTACTACCCATCCAGCCTTTAGACTAGGATTTAAGGCCTTAGGTTCACATTAGAAAACCCTTCTTAGGCATAGGTTGTATGAATTTTTGTAAATAAATAAAAATGATATAAAACTTCCAAAAAAATAAAATAAATGTGTAGCGAGTAAGATTATATATATTTTTAAGTGCATGCCAAGTTTCAAAGTATTCTAAACCCTCGACATGATAGAACATATTAGCTGACGATTCAATATACCTTGGAACTTAATAAAAGACATCAATATGAAAAATACCAAAAAAAAACTCCATTTCTCTCATCTCTTTCTTTCTCTCTCATCCCCTACCTCTATGAAACATATAAAACCCATAAAAAGTAGAAAAACCCTAAAAATAACCAAAAATACCATGTATATTATGTATATACTTGTAAATATAAACTATATAGTAAGCTACATGTATATATATTGTAAAATAGGTGTATAATAGGTATAACTAACTTATATATATTGTATAATGTAAATTAAATATTTAAGATTATTTAAATTGTATATAACTTAATCATATAATTATTTACTATTTATACTTATATACACTATAACTTAAGTAAATATATAAAACCTTGTAAATAACTATATGTACTAATGATACTGTATATACATATCTATATGTGTATTATGTATATTATAAACCCTGTATCATAATTTAATTAGGTATATGGAATAAATAATTTATTTATTAAGTTATTAGCTAATTTATTAAGTTAAATCAAAATAAATTAGTAAATTAAGTTATAAGTGAGATAATTTATACTGTACATTTGTATTATAATATTTTAAGTAATTTAAACTAATTTAACTATATTTATATTGTATTATACTATTTAGACCTAATTTATATGTAAAATAGCCTAAAAATTGATATTTAATGTAAATAAATTAAAATAAGAATTTTAAAATATAATAAAAATGTGTATTAAATACTTTAATAGGTATATTAATACTATACAGTATCAATTAGACTATTAATTAACTAATTTATACATTAATTAAAAAAAACAAATAAATAATATATATAAATTATAAACTTTGACTAATTTATTATATAGTAAATGTAATTAATTTTGTAAATAAATTATATAATTAAGTAGCCCTATGTAAATGCTTTAAGTCCCATAATTTATTTTTAAATTATAATAATTTATGGCCCTTGAATCGAGGGCCAAAATCACGAATCCAGCACATGCGCCACGCAGCTCCCACTGTGCTTTATATTGTATTTGCTTCTCTCGCTCTTCAGTCGTCAAGGGCGTTGGGCGCCCGAAACCCTCTCCTCTTATCCCCTTGATCATGAATTGATATTGGTGTGAGAGTTTGAGTGCGGTGTGGGCTAGGGGCCTGGCACTGTGCATGGGCCTGAATGGGCCCATTAACGAGCTTAAACCAAAATTAAGAGGCTTAATAATGAATTATGGGTGGCCTTAGTAGAGGTCTAGTCCCACCCCTTGAGGGTGCTGTGTATCCCTCGAAAGGGTCGCCCGCCAATTACAAATCCTAATTTTTGTTAAAGATGAACAGTAATCGTGCCTTAATCACCTAAGGGGAGGGAAGAAAGAAAGGCTAAGTCTTGAATAAGAGAGGCCTTGTGCCTTTGTGTAAGTTGTGTGTGCGTGTAAATATATGTAAGTATAATATATATATATATGTATATGTATATGTATAGATAGTATATGTGTATATATGTATACTGTTATATATGTATATGTATATAAGTATAGTATACTGTAAATAATATGTTAATATAGAATACGTAGTATTTAGAGTGTTTGAGCTCATATATGCATATAAATAACATATGAGCTTTACTGATAGATAAATACGTCACTGTAGATATAATAAGTGTCACCATTTACCCTATTTTGACCTTAGTTCATGTTTATAATTTTTCCTAAGGTTTAGCGATGCTTATATAAGTTGTTGTAAATATTATATATGTTACTATAGGTGCTAGTATATTAAGTTAAGTTAGTATGATATATTTTATGACATATCATTGTATAGATATGTAATAATTATTACTATAAGTTATAAATAGATAGAATATTGTATTTAGTTATAGTGTTTGATGCTTGATTGTAAATAGTTGTTTCAAGCATTTATAATTCATTCTTTCATTCATTAATTCATTCATAATTGTACATAGAACCAATCTTTTTTGGAATTAAAGAATAATATTGGATTTAGAGAGTAATGTATATCAATAACTGCCTCTTAGTGAACGACCTGGAATAAACCAGTAAAAATTTTGTAATTAAATAAAATTGACACGACAAGGGTTACTATTTGTGACATATACTACGATAACGACATATTTTTATACGAACCGTGGTCGATCGCTTAATTACCGCTGCTGCTGCTACTACAGCTGCTGTTGGTGCTACTGTCGTTGTGGCCGCGGCTGCTTTTGTGAGGGGAGGAGTTGCTGTTGCTACTGCAAGAGCTGCTGCTGCCACAAGAGTTGCTGCTATTGCCGCTGTTGTGTTTGTTGTTGTTTATTGAAATCGTAAGTCGCTAGTTGATTTAAATACATCGTAGTATAGAAGCGAAATCCGTTTCAACAACAAAATATTTCTAACGAGTTGGTGGGTCCCAGTCGATCTCAGGGAGGAGTAGTTTTGCGACTTTGATTTTAATTTCTTTTTCTCTCTCTACTTGCTCAGAATTGTAGTCCGATATTTAATGTATGAATATAGGACTGGCCGGTCACATTGGCTATGCGTAAAACTTGCGCATGAGTCAAGAAGAGTATGAACGTAAAAGTATGCATCTCAGTGCACACGAATTTAACTAGTTGATGGTGACCAATCGAAAATTCATTTATTGTTAAGTCCTCAATATCCTTCGAAACTAACATTTTATTCACATAAAAGAAAGACTATGATCCAACAAAGATAATGGAATTTTATTTCATAGAATCATGTCATTACAATTAGCTCTAGAGGAATGCTTGTACAATGAAATAAAAATAGTGAAAACTAATCTAACAGAAGAGAGATGCATGCATGCGTGGAACCTGTGGAGAGTTTATTGAACGAGAGATTTTGCTTGTCAGAAAAATATGTTGTTGCAGTAATGTAAATTGTGGTGGAAAAAATCCCAGATCAAACATATTTATCAAAACTAACTATGAAAGTTAGGTCGTATCCATAGGGAGGAACAGATGCAATAAATTCACGAATACTTTTCCCTTATATAAGCCCAATCATGTGCGGAATCCGTGCCCAAATTCGATGTGAAACGAGGTAAATGAAAGAAGACACACAATAATTTAAGAATGTGAGGGTTATGTGCATAATTTTCCAACAATGGCATGTATTGTAAATAAAATTAGAATTCAAGACATTGGGCTCTCTCCTCTAAGCAGGGTCCGCATTTGTTGATATTTTATGTATGCAAGTTAAGAATCTAATTTAATGTATAAAGAGCTGAGTGCATGAGGAATATTGAGGACGTGCACGCAATTTTGGCTAAATAAAAATAAGTAAACCTTAAATCCAAGAGGTAACAATGGCATCAAATGGAATTATTAATAGACCCAAAAATAGAGTGTTTCTTTCCTTTTGCTGTGGGCATGTTTTCAGGCCGCAGAGAGGGGCGAAAAGCTTAGTGAAGGTTGGTCGGGGGTTGTTGCTTGAAGTTGTAGTGGAAGGGACTGTCGTGGGTGTTGCATGGTGGCGAAGCACAGTCATGGTTGAAGAAGACGATGGAGCACGGTGATGGTTGTTGAGGTCGCAGTGGTGACTGATGCGATCATGGTGGCGGTATCGCAGTTATCATCGAGAAGATGAGAGGAGCGCAGTTGTGGTTGCTGCGAGGAGGAAGTCGTTGAGGTCGCGGTGGCGATGTCAGAGCTGTCACCTCCGACCATGCTGGCGGTCGATCGCAGTAGGGACAAGATGCGGTAGCAGACGTGGTGGCAGTCGATGGCACGGTCGATGGTGGATGGAGGAGAGGTTGCTATTGGAGGGAAGGTTCTCCCTCCGTGGGGAGGAAGATGGATATTTTCAAGAGGAAAGCGCCTCTCTTTAACTTGTCTGCAATCTCCCAAAGGAGGAGTCAGGCGGTGGCATCTTCTCTTTCCATTTCCATCACCTACAATGGCTTTCCAAAAGAGAAGGATTTCCTTCTTTTTTCTTCTCTTGAAAATCAAATATATTTGATGTGAAGCCATTAACATTATCCTTCCCAAAATGACCCTGCATCCAAATAAGTAACTAATCAAATCACTTATTCAAGGCATGTAAAAATTAATGGAATGACAATTTAAAGCTTAAATGGTTTATCAAGGTAATGCATTCTTTAAATAAATTTCCCATTCCAATAGCAATGTACTTAGGTTCTAATTTAGTCCACTAAAGTGGATTTATCATTTATGCATGCACTCTAAAGAGATATGACTATGCTACTAAGTAGGATAAAATGAGAGATTAAAATGTGAAGAATGGTTATCACTATGGGAAAACAGGGCACCAAAGGTGGTCTCTGGTGGCCATGTGGCTTGAGGTGGTAGGAGGGAAGGAGGGACGACCAAGGTGGGTGGCCAGCCTCTTGAGAGGTAGTGGAGGTTCTTGCTCTTGGACGTGGAAGTGGTGGTGCTTGTGGAGGAAGGAGCTCGTGAATGGAGTGAGTGGAGATAGAGGTGGTGTCCAAGATGAAGGGCTATGGGCGGCCACTATGATGGCTTTTTTATATATGTGGAGGGCCTTCAAGTGGCTGTCCATAGAAGAGTTTAGAATGGCTCTTAGGTGGCAACTAATTTAGGAAAGGAGTGAGTCTTTTTAGATCCACAATTTGTGGATCTAACTAGACTTGCTATATTTAGGGTTTTAGGGTTCCAAGTAGCGCCACCTATGTGTGGACGCCAACTCTAAGTGTGGGTGTGTGTGCGTTTTCAAGTGAATTCGTCGTTGTTTAAGAAATGCAACGTAGTATAGGATAAATTTGCTCAAATCATTTAAATTTGTAACTCAGATTCAAAAAGAGTCTAAGGTAGAACATAGGGAGCAAATAATAGCAATTTTAATCTTAACAATCATAATTTAATCAGAAATGTAAGTAATTATAATCAAAACTTTATTCAGGACTATTTAGAATGAAATATAGATGAAATCCAATATCCCAGTGCAAAAAGAATGGGTTGAAATGGTGATTTGAATCACCAATTAACCCTTTGAATGTTAAGCTCAAATATCTCAAATATATCAATAGTAATTATCAACCAATATTCCACGTTAATGTTGAACAGGGCTTTTCAGGAGTTTAAATGTGTCTCGTTGTAGTAAAGTCTCCTAAATCACTCAATCAACAAATACAATTTATAGCTTGAATATCTAAATGAAGTCCGAGATCGAACACAGGGAGCAAGTAGGAATTCACACGCTAATCTCAATTAAAAGTATAAATGAGCACAATGAATAAGCACAATAATGATATTCAATGAATGCCAATATGTCACATTAGATGTTCAATGAATAACATAAGTATTTCAAGACAAAAAGATACCTAGAACAAAATAATGGTGATTTAGATCACCAATTATTAGCCTATGCACAAGTATATCAATTACTCAATAATATCAAATAAATGAATAGTACTCAGACATCTGATTTGAGAATCAGACGACTTAACCAAGCCTTGCTACAGTGCTTCTCTCTGATTTTCTTCATCTGTTCTTCTGTTGCTTTCTTCTTATTCTTCTCTTCTTTCTTTTCTTGGCCTCTTCTTCTTTTCTTCTGCTTTCTTTCCTTGGTCTCTTCTTCTCTCCTTCCTCTTCTGCCTTCACGACAACCTTCTCCTTTTTCCTTGGTTCTTCTTCTTTCAAGCTCTTACGGCTAAGTGTTGGATTTTAGAGATCAAAGCCCACCCTCCCCTGCTCTCTCTCTCTCTCTTTCCTTTCCTCCTCTCTCAGATAACCAGGTAATTGGGTATTTGGATATGAGTAACCCAAGTCCATGGCTACGTGCATGAGTGTCGCAGTCGAGGAGTGTGGCTAGTCGGGTCAAGCGTGTAGGTGTAAAGGGACCTCACCCCGTGTTTGGAGGCGATAAACCATATTCACAAATTCAACTTATGCGGCTTCGTTGGCTTATATCCCACCGATGTGGGACTATACTCACAGCATTCTTTCACGTATGCCTACACGTGAAGATGCATCAAATTGAAGTTGCTGCTGAGGTTGTGGTCTTCAATTGACCACCTGGGATTGTACTTGAGCCTTGTCCACATCACCTGGAGATGTGACCTGGGGCGAGCGTGACCTTCAACTCGAAGAACGTGATGGCGGTAATGGTGGTGATGGCGGAGAGACGACGAACCCTAAAAATCAAGAACACGGCCTCTCGACAATGTTAAAATAGTTCAGAAGGGTCACTAAGTGCTTGTGAGTGTAGTGGCGGTGGTTTCATGAAGATTGGTGAAGCATGGAGGTCGGAAGAACTCGGAGATGATGGTGCAGCAGTGGGTTTGTTGAAGGGGGGTTTAAGTGGATGGAATGGCAAAATAGGAGAGGGCTTTTGGTCATGGTGATGTGGCGAATGTTGTGGGGTAGGTGGCGAGGCGGTTGGTTGCTTGTGGTGTGAGATGGGCCTCGTCAGAGTGTTGGCCGGAGATGAGAATGAAGGTGGCGTGCATTCAATCGAGGGGGTATTTTTGGGGTTTTGAATGGTAGAAATTAACCTAAAGATCTAACTAACCTAACTACCTAACCTAATTGGACGAAGGGGGTAGGATGGCGGCGATTGTGGTATGGTTGGTGCCATGGGAGGAGAAACCTCTGATGAGCGAGAACTGCGAGGAAGAGAGGGGAAGACGACCCTCGCTGGTATTGCGAGCGAAGGAGGAGCTTGAGGAAGGTAGACCGGTCGACTATGGTCTGTGACAGCCAGCGAAGAATGTGGACAAGAAGCTCACTGGAGCTTGCAGAGGGATTGGCTGGAGAGAGGAGAAGGTGTAGAATTGATTCAAACCAAGCTAAGGAAGTAAGGCATGCCTTAAGCGTGCTTTTATAGGCCATAGGAGGTCCTTCCAAGCTTGGAAACCAAGCTTGGAAGCTTCATGGTTTTAGGAGACCCAAACCTTCAAAAGGTTCGCATGAGCTTTGGAGTAGGATTCAGAGCCTCGTATATGGCTCAAATGGAAGGCAACTTCCTTATGAATCCCCCTTTCTATTTTGCGAGAGATTCGTCAATCAATCAGGGATAACTCTCCAATCAAAGGTTGTCAGTGAAGTAGGTTTAGGAGTTGAAGGTGGAGGGAACCTGTTGGCAAAGATGACAAAGTTGGGGGGCTATTTGCAAAAAATTCAAAAGTTAGGGGCATGTGTGTGAGAGAAAAGACTTAAATTGGACCAAAATGCAAACTAGGTCAAGAATAGGGTGCAGGCCTGCGAGCGTGATCGTAGGCGAGCAGTGGGGTAGGCAAGTAAGTGGGTGAAGGTGGTGGGGACCTGATCCCCATGACTTGGGCGAGGGGTCAGGGTAAGGAATTCAATTTATGTGTAACCGCGAGCTCTGTGTCCCATGATGTGGGACTATCTAGTCTCTCTATCGCAGTGTAGCAACAGATGAAGGAACTTGCAATTGAGGCAGTAGGTGCGGTTGAGGGCTTCAATTAAGGGCCTGATGATGTGCCTGGAGGTCAATCGCTTCACCTAGGCGTGTTGTCTGGAAACTATGTGGCCAGAGGATAGAAGACAAGGTTAGAGGAGTTACAACGACGATTGAGGTCCGGTGAAATACCTGCAAGCAAGAACACAGCCTCGCGGCCACGTCAAACATGCTCAGAAGCTTCACCGTGAAGCGACGAGTGAAGTGGTGTGTGTGGTGTGGTGTGCATGTGCATGAGGAGGCCTGATGGTGACGGAGATGACGCGTGAAGGAGGCGATGTTCAGGGAGGAGTTTCAATGGGTGAAGGTTGAAATAGGTTGAGGGCTTTTGTAGGGGGTGGTACGGTGGAGCTTGTGGAGGTGTGTAGCGTCGAGAGTGCTTCACCGGAGTGTTGCCAGAGGTGGGGAAGATGATGGCGTGGCGGGTGATGCAGTGGTTGTGCGTGTGTTGTGAGTGTGGGAAAAGGGAATAGAGGGAGAGAGGAAGGTATAGAGGGACTTAGGAGAGAAGGGGGCAAACGAGAAGTGCTGACATTCGCGAGCCGGAGCTGAAGAAGATGAGGAGGTCCAGTGAGTTGGTGCAGTGACGATGAGGAGGAAGAATGCCCCTGTTGTGGCTGGCGAGGAGAGGGATTGATGGAGGAAGGTAGAAAGCCGTCCAATTTGATTGTTGGACGATTGGAAGAGGAGGATGGAAAGGGGTCGCTGGAGCAAGCTGCAGAGGTGGCTGGAGAGGGAAGAGAGAAGGTTTTCTCTGACCAAAACTTGCTAAGGAGCATGGTTATGTAATGTAGAGGCTTCTATAGAGCTTCAAGCAAGCTTCCAAGCTTGGAAACAAGCTTGCGAAGCTCTGATTTTAAGGAAGAAGATCCTTGAAATCCAAGGATTCACACAGTCTTGTTGAGGGGAATTGAATTCTAGAATTAAGTTTAGATGATTAGGGATGACCTAAAGATCATTCCTTCCAATTTTGGAAGGGATTGATCGAGAAATCAGGGAGAGGTATCCCTGATTGAAGCTTGGCTCCTTTGGGTTCACACCTGCCATGGTAGCAAGGACCCATTTGAAGAAAATGAAGAGAAGTTAGGGGGCTTTTTGTAAGGATTTTGAAAGTTGGGGTTATGAATAAGAGAGAAAGAGTTAGATTGGACCAAAATGCAAATTAGGTCAAGTAGACTCTGATTCGGCCCAAATTTTGGTACAAACCTAATTTAGATCCAAGGAATCTGATGGTGAACTTGGACTTTGGTTCTGATCAAGTTTGACTAGCCTATTTACGCAGAATCTCAAATTAAGGCAACTTTTTGTCTAAGACTCTATTTTAGGTCAAAATATATTCCAAAGATCAAATCAAGGGTACCAAACCTGATATAATATTTTTCTATGATTTTTAGAAGTTTTAGATGGAATTTATTCTGACTAGAACCTTTGTTATTTAAGTAGGTCTGAAATTAGGATTTTGGGTTATTGTTAATTCTCGAAATGCACGAAAACCCATTTCTGTCTACGTGAACCCACTTATTAGACTTTAATGCTCTTTTGACCTTTAATTTACCCTTAGTCAACCCCTTAGTTATTCTATGTCCGTGATATGCTCTTAAAATTACAAAATTAACTCTGGTTTCTTATTCTCTCCTCAAAATACAATATGGTGGAGATATAACCCTTTGATGAATATGTAGAAGCTTTTTATCTTTTATTCTAGGCTAAAATGGGCTAGTTAGGGCTCAAGGTGGTGCTTCCATCATACCCCCATGCCTATCTTTTGCTACTCCCTTAGCAAATACCCTATGGATTATACCAAATCTCTAGGTTAGATGTAACCGTCAGGGTGCCATACTAAGTGCATCTCTAGAAATCAGATCAGAATACCAGCAATAGGCCTAGAGGTACTCAAGTATCAGCAAAGATTCAAACCTAACCAGCTTCAGCCTGAGTCTACCGCGAAGGTTTCTAAGGCTCGTAAAAACTACCCAGAGGTTCATTGACCCTAGCGGTTAAAGCACCCGTGCATAAACGTAACATGTCCAGGTTTAGTTTACCAGTGCATTTTTTGTAAGAAAGAGATAGAGGGATTTTCATTTGGAGAGTTTTCTCTCTTTTCTTTTTACTTTTCCCTAAATCTAGCCTCGAATTGGCCCTAAACATGGTCTGTATTGGATTCCTTGTCCCCACCATCAATCCTCGAAGGGTCCTTGGCAATCGATGCTTCGAGATAGCACCGCCCATGGCAACCCATAGAACCCTGGCTTTCGACACTTTGGGATAGTGCCGCTCATGGCGTTCTGTAGCTAAATTCAGGCCCTGACAATCGACATTTTGGGATAATCCCGCTCACGGCACCTGAATCTACACAAGGTGTTTACATGCCTGCGGTAGGATATTTAGATATCCTAGGAGACAAGCACCAAGGAGACGATATGTTATTATGCATCTTCGAGGGGGATTTCCCACCTCTCCACATTAGGAACTCGTCCAATCAACTTGTGTTGTCGAGTCACTCCTAAGCTAGATCTTCGAGATGACTTTTCATAATAGAACACTTTTGGCATATTTTTGTTTGTTAAGCGTATTGAACTAGACTAAGTGTGTGATTTTGGGTGCTTAGGTTACCAAGTCCCACAAACCAAAGGGTAGGCAACTGGGCTGAATAATCCTTAAGCCTTAGACCTAATATGTCAGCCTCGCACTTTCCTCAACCTCTTGTGGATTAATCTGGATCTTAACAAATACTTGAGTGTTTAAACCCTAGAATAGATACAAGAGGCCTAAGGTCGGTATCCACCACTAATTCCCTAAGTTTTAGCCTTCCAGGTCATAATTCATCATCTGATCCAACCTAGAAGTTAGGTAGGTTCCATATTCAGTTTCAAGGGACTCTTTTTTTCTACTTTTTCTTCTTTCTTTTCTTTTTCCTTCCCTCTCTTTTTTCATTTAGCTCAAAATGACCTCTCCTCTCTTTTCTTTTATTTTTTTAATGAAACCCTTCCATGCATTAATTTCACAGTGTTTTGCACTTTAATACCCCTATGACTAAGATTTGCAATTCCCCCATTGTAAATTAGGTAGGTTCGAGTTCAATTTAGATCGTTCATGTTACGAACGCGGCTTCAAGATGATTTTTAAGACGTCTGGGAGGTGGCCCAGATGTCAGACCAGACGTCTGGAACCCCTTCCAGACGTCTGGGATTCAATTTCTGCAGCGTACACTCGCTTTCCTCTTTTTCCCTCTCTCCTCCTGCAGGCGCAGTGCTGCGCTCTCTCTCTCTCTCCCCGTGCGGCCTTATAAGGCCCTCGCCCTCTCCCTCACTCTCATCTCCTCCGCTTCCTTCTTCTTCTTCTTCCAGCCAGTGCAAGAGCGAGCGAGCGGCGGCAGCAGCGGCCGCGGCAAGTGTAAGGGAGGAGGTGTTGCGCGAGGGAGGAGACGCTCGACTGTGAGGGCTCGAGCTTGCCGGGGCAGCTAGAGCTGGCCGACGGGGGAGCAACGGGCGTGGAGTGTCGAGGGAGGGCTGCTGCAGCTCGAGCAGCAGGCGGCCGTGCGTCGCCGGCGGAGAGCGAGTCGAGCTCTGATTCTGGAAGTTTGTCCAGAATCAGACATCTGGGCTTCCAACCAGACGACGGTGAAGACGTCTGGAGGACTGTCCAGATGTCTGGCAAGTAAGTTATTTCGTCCTTCTTCCTTTTTCGCGCGTACGGCCATGTAGCCGTCCACTGCGCCTTCGTCTGCAACCCGTCGTACTGAGAGCGAGGAGTGGATACGTGCAAGTTCTGCTTGGGAGGGCGCGAGCCTCGCCATCCAACGCGAATCGGACGTCTGGCCGCAGTGCCAGACGACGGAGAGGACTTCCAGACGTTCGGGTTGACCATCGGACGTCTAGGAATTAAGCCAGATGCCCCCGCAGGCTTCTGGACGTCTGAGGAACTACACAGAGCAAAGGTATCCTCTGAACCACCTTTTAAGACGTCTAGAAGAGGTTCCAAACGTCTGATTTTGGACTATTTCGTCGTTTTCGACCCGTTTAAGGCTCGTTCGGAGTCCGTTTTCCGCGTTTCGAGTTGCATTCTTTTCGAAATAAAATCCTCTACCCGTTTACAGTAATTATATACTGTTCTGAGAAACTCCTTGTGTTTGATCCTTGTGTTAGGACCCCGTTCCATTGCAGTCTCGGGGATTGCGGAGGCGCGCGAGATTTCCGACCACGCCCCCAGTACTCCCGTTGTAGCTGGTAGAGTGGCTTGTAAATTTATTAGTATAATTTGTTACAATTACGGAACAATTAATAGAACCTAGGGCACTGCATGAATCCTAGGAATGAGAAACTAGATTGATTGATAGATCCTAGGGTATTGCATGAAACCTAGGACTGGAAACTAGATTGAATGATAGATCCTAGGGTACGGCATGAATCCTAGGACTGGAAAACTAGGGATATGTATATAATATTGCAGTCTTGGAAAGGTGGAAAGGAAATAATAGCTGCCTGTAAATTGATTTAACCGCTGCCCGTTACAAAGAAATAATATGGTTAAGAACATGGGTTGTATGAACGTAAAACTGGAACGGTGAAACCTAAATGTGCTGAGTTAAAAGAGCTGGAACCCTACGGGGAATTAGGAGTAGAACTCCTGGAAAGAGAATGGATGGAACTGAGAAGGAAAGACGTGGAAGTGTGTTGTCTCCGGGGTACGTGATACCAAAGAGAGCACACATTACCTCTTAGTGCAGAGCGGAGCTAGCCGCCCCAGGGACCTGGGGTTAGGTCTGGCCACTTTGTACCGACTTGCTGGCCCTCGCGTACGCAGTACCGAGGAGAGCTACTAGTGTAGGGAGAGCACTAGCTACCCCACGGGTCCCGGGGTTCGGCTAGCCTCCTACACCGACTTGTTAGGCCCACTGGGCAAACCAGGGTAGTCAGGCGAGGGTGCGTGGACTGTGGAGGGGTTGGACCCCTGTTACTGAGAGGGCTCTGCCCTATACTGGTTCCGTGCTGTGCTTTGGGCGCACCTGTTAACGGAAACGACTGACCGCGTGCCAGTGCGGGGTAGCTACCCGTGTGCTTATCGCGCGTGCCGTAGTCACCGTTACGTCTGTCAGCGACCTTGGGGTGGTTGACCGAGAGTAGGATCACCACAGAGGACTCTCCCGGCCAGGAGAGCACCACGTGCCACTTCTACTTTTTGGAAAAGACTGCAATCAAGATCATTCCCACGAGGAACATTCGAGATCAAGTGAAGGATCTGAGAAATAAATAAATCGTGGAATAATAGAAAGACGTAAATAAAGGAAGAAAGAAAATAAAACAGCTACTGTACACTCTACTTCCTCTTTAGTTTTAGTTGCCACTCTACTCAGCGTTTCGCTGACGTGTTACACTCGTTACTTTTCAGGACCAGGTGTTGGGCAGCCAGGGTCAGCGGCTGCAGAGGACGCTGGGCCGAGTAGGATCCGGTAGAGTTACCGCAGTTCTTTTTGTACCCTTTTTGTTCCACTATAGTGAGTAGTTCTTGTTACTCTCTGTACTTTTCTTTACTTGTAGTTCATGTTATGTTATAAATGTTGTTCTACTGTTGTGGTGGTACATGCTGTAGTAGTTCCTTTTCTTACTGCTGTATTTTTGTTACTGCTAGTTATATTCATGCTGAATGTGGTTTATTTTACTGCTCTTTTGGTTACTTCCTCGTTGGACGACTAGGTCTTGGGATTAGTCGAGTCGGTCCGATTCTCGTGTCTCGTAGGGACTCGGGAATCGGGTCGTTACAGTTCACTAGAATAGGTGGGTGGTGAACAGGTCGGAATGACTATTACGAACAATTTCAAGCTTTGATACAAGTACCAAAGGTGGAGTCGGCTGTTCTAATGGACGAACCCTAAAGTGCAATATGAATTCAGCAAAAGGATATGTCAGGAAGGTTTCGATTTTTTTGAAAGATGATGGGTTGCCTCTCGTTAAATGCTAAGTTTAACGCCATTAGCTGGGCTCAATGAAGCTCAGGGAGAATGAAGATCAAAAGATACTACAACCAAGTTTGATTCAGTAAGTTTGATGAATGGTTTAAGTCTCTGACCATTCATGACAAAAGGTTCCGAATCAAGGCTAAGTTTACTGATTTCGACAGCTCCATTTCTGAATACATGTCTCACCAGAAATGGTCCAATCCATTTAGATCTGAGTTTGCAGGGGAAGAGCTTGAGTTTGGCATCAAAGAGCAGTACTTTCTGACTAGGATGGAAGATTTTTCTTGAAATGTGCATGTCATGGAAGGCTTTAACCTGCTCTTTATAGATTCGCGAGTTCTTGTACGCATCATTGCGTAACTCCTTGATCTTGCTCAATTGCAACCAATGGTGGATTCTAGCCTTCACAAGATCTAGATTTCACTTCCATACTGCCGAGTAGGCTTTATGTTCCATTCCTACGGGGAGGTGACATGCCTTCCCATACACAAGTATGAAGGGAGACATGCCTAGCTGGGTCTTATGGGCGGTCCTATAGGCCCATAAGGCTTCCGGAAGGTGGGTGATGGGGCAGAGATTTGTCGCGAAAAGGTTTGAGTTTGGAAACCCGTTGTCGTAGTTAGATTCGCGAGAAAATCCATCGATCAGATAATATTTATAACCAAAACTCGAAAGGAGTCCCAGGTCAAACATGGGGAGGCGAATGTTTGGTTTGAGAAAATCTACATTCCACTTTTATTTCTTTTTGTTGCTTTTATCTTTTATAACTTTTTTTTGCATTTTTATCAAGCAAGTGATCAGATCGATGAAAACATTATCTAACTAATCTACTTGCAGAATATAAGAGAGAGAGAATATCAATATATTGATGAACAAATGTTTCCTACAACTATGAAAGCGGAAAAACTATACTAGAAAGTAGTAAAGATAGATGGAGATGAGAAGAGCCCCCCTCGACAGTCGCTTGGACGATGATCCTCTCTAACAATGCCAGGATGAAGGTTGTGAGGAGCGGGACGAGGGAGAATGGCGGCGGAGGAAGGAGGACAGGGCAGGTTGTCATCGCGGTGAGGATCTTCTTCCTAAAAAAGGTGAGAGGACGGTCGCGGGATGCTCCACGAATGGGGATGAGAGGTGGGAAAATATTTGATTCTAGTCTAGCGGAGCATCCCAAGCTTGGGACAAGCTCTCTCTAGAGCCTTGGAGGTGGTGAGGAGAAGAAAGGAAGAGATGAAGAAAAATGGGAGGGTTAGGGATCCTTTTATAGTGAAGAAAAGGATCAATTTCGTATACAGGACATTTAGTGACAGTCATACACATTGCTGAAGATCCGCCACAAATGCCGCTTAAGACAGCCCACTCGCCTCACCGTTGCCGCTACACTGGCGCATGCCCGTGTCGGGAGCCCACGCCAACTGTAGCACCACTGCACCTTCGCGCGCCCGCTGTGCCCATGCGTGCAGTGCCTTCCACTGCCACTGTGCTGTGCGTGCGTGCCTCCACGTGCACGTGCACTGCTGTGCACATGCGGTGGCATGTGTGTGGGCATGGGCAGCCTAGGTTCTGCCACATGGCACGATCTGGGCCATCCATCTTTTGTCCTTTGTAGGGGATGCTACAAAGGTCAGATTGAGTCGATTTTCATGTCGTTGGGCTGCGATCGTTGACCCAAATCCATCCGTGTAGTCGGATTTATCGTTTGAAGCTTTGGATTGCATCACCTAGTCCCTCAACCATTGATCTTCCTCAAACTACATATGGTGCTATGGGACTCCGATCAAGGCAATTTTAGAGGCGTTGGACTCCAATCATCATCCTGATCAGATCTGTACAGTCGGATTGTCAATTCGAGGCCCTGGAATAAATTTCCTTCCCTCCTGGACATAAAGAGGACACAATTAACCTAAAATATACACAACTACTCTAAATGTAGATTGATGCATGCTATGCAATATTTATAAAATGAAATGCAAATCTAAGCCTAGGAACATGCATGAATAGGCATTTTAACCTAAATAGATGTGTCTACATCAGCGGGTAGACCAATCCTTCCTATCAGGCCGAACAGTGACCTGAAGGATCTTCTTGATCTCCCAATTAGACAGTTGTGCCAATTCATTAGTCTGGGGGTGATAAGGAGTCGAGATACGATGTGATACCCCGTATTTTTTCATCAGGGACTAGAAGTGCACATTTGCGAAATGTGACTCACCATCGCTGATGATGGCTTTTGAAACCCCAAATCTGGAAAAGATGTTCTCTTGAATGAACCGAAGAACTTTATTGTCACTTGTTCTCGTACGAATGGCTTCGATCCATTTAGAGACGTAATCAATGGTGAGTAAGATATATTTGAAGTCATTAGATCTTGGAAAGAGTCCCAAAAAATCAATTCCCTATATGTCAAAGATCTCACACACAATGATCAGATTCAAGGGCATCATATCATGTGGGCCCATGTTGCCTAAGGTTTGGCAATGAGCATATGCCCTATAATAAGTTTGTGTGTCTTTGAACATTATGGGCTAGAGGAACCCACACTGAAGGATCTTCATTGCGATTTTTCAACCAGAGAAATGGCCACCGTAGGCCTGTGATAGCGATTTCACGCGGTTTGTTAAAATACGTCATTGTAACGCGTAAAATCGATCAACTCTTAAATTTATATTCCTAGATAGGGGAGTATCTAGGGTCGTCCAAGGAGGCCAAATGTTTGCAATAGTGATTCTCTTGCTTGGAATACAATCTCAACTTTCTTTTTGGTATTTTTCAATATATCATTTTTTTGTTTTAAATTAAGACAACATGCGGAATGGTGACGGGAAGGTGATTTACACTTCAATTTAAAATACTACTTCTAAGTGGCAAGTAGAGCCTCTCCCTAAGCTCACTCTAGGCAAGTGGAAACCTAGAATAATTAGGGAGAGGAAGTGAAGAATGCTGAAAATAAGCAAATAGAAATGCAAACAAGATATACGAAGAAGGCAACTAGATAATTGATAAAGTGTTTAACAAAAATGCCTAGTAGAGGAATGCTTCTACTACTAGATAATTGAAGTAAAAGAAAACACAAATCCTCTAAATAGATGGTGAAGAAGAGGGCTTCTTGCTCCAAGGTTGGTGGCTCCCAAGCTTGAAAAGAATCCTTCAACTCCTTCCTTGCAGAACTCCGCCAAGGTGATGACCTCCAAGGCAAGCCCTAAGGGGGCGTTCCCTAAGTTTCTCTCCAAGGGTGGACGTCCACCCTAAGCTTTTCTCCTTTGCCTGGCCGTCCTCCTTGAAGTGGGAGAGTCCTCCTCCTTGGTGTGGCCCAAGTTGAAGAGAGTGGGGAGAAGAAGGCACCAAAAGGGCTGGTGGTGTGCCCCTTTAATCTCCTTCTCTACTCCTTCTCCTTGGGCGTAGGTATAGGTGGATGTAGGTAGAAAATACACTAAGGGAGGATGGGAATTATGTGGTGATAGGGTAGGGTATTTATAGGATGGGAAGGGGGGGTGGTTATGGTGTTTTTGGAGGGAAATGAAGGGGTGCTTGGTTATTTTTGGAGGGAAAAATGGGAGGGAAATGAAGAGGTGCCTTGGTTTTCCCTCCAAAAATACCTTCTAGAAGGCAATTTTGGAGGGAAAAAATGGAGGGTGGAGATGGGCTTTGATGGTGGATGTAGGGTGGTGATGGAAGGGATAGTTGGCACCAAAATAAAGTAGGAGTAGGTGGTCTTTTTGCTGGAGCTTAGGTAGTAGGGTAATAGGTTTTGGTGCCATGGAGGTGGACTAGCTAAGTTAAGCAGCTTAGCTAGCTTAGCTAGTAGGGAGTAGAGTTGGAGGCATTTGGAGCTAGGGTTTTCAGGGAGAAGAGCTGAGGAGGAGAAGTCTGGAGCTGGAGCTAGAGCTGGCTGCTGCTGAAGAGGCTGGCATGGGGCTACTCTAGCTGGCTTAGCTTACTAGTTCTTTGCTAGTTGCTAAGCCAAGCTAAAGTGAGCTAGCTTCTACCAAAATGAGCTGAGGTGAGCTAGGTCTGGTGCTCCCGAGGAGAATCAAGCTGGTTGAGGCAGCTAAGGTAGCTTAGCTCAACTGAGTTGAGCTAAGCTGAGTCCCCGGGAGCTGGACTTGAGCTTCCTGAGCTGAGATGAATTATTCTTCAGCTGGCTGGAGTTGAGTGGAGCTGAATGTAGCTGGATCTGAGCTGGGGTGAACTCCTGTCAACTCAGCTGAGCTAGCTAGAGCTCCCTGTGAACTAGTGGGAGCTGAGATGAGCTAGACTCAGCTAAGTTGAGCTGGATCTGAGCTGACTTGAGCTAGGGTGAGCTAAGGTGAACTCTCTTGAGCTGCCATCCAGCTAAGATTAGCTGAATGGAGCTGGGATGAGCTAACCCTAGTTCAAGTAAGCTAGGTTCCAGCTATGGTGAGCTGGATCAAGCTGAGGTGAGTTGGATCAAGCTGAGGTGAGCTGGATTAGGCTGAGTTCCAGCTAGTCTGGGCTTCTCCTTCACCATTTGCCTTCTTGAGTGCTAGGGTTTTAGGGATCTGTGCATCTGTACATCCCTAACACTCACAAAAACACATTAAAACGACAATAAAAAATGCAATGCATGCCTATCCTAATTTATGCCTAAATGCAGCCCAAAAACCCATTTGCGGAGTAAAATCCTAAGAGCTAGGTTAGTTTTAAAGCATAAAAATGATGATAAACTGGCGTTTATCAGCCTGGTCATGATAGAATGAGATGATGTCATTGACCTCGTTGTCAAGAATGCATCTCAAGATTACCTGATCATTTCCAATATGGAAGAGGTATAGTTCTTCCTAAATGTAATACTTCACATCGGCAATCAACTTGTCCTGCCTAGAAGTTGCCTAATCTGGCAGGACTTTCCCCATAACTACGTAGTTTACCATGTCAATAAACCAGCGAAGTCTGTTAATGGCCGGGTGATGAGAACACCATCAAAAGGCATAACTAGCTCATTTTGATTCAATTAAGTCAGTAAATGCTCCTACATAACTACCAGAGAGTCATATTTCACTACATAATCATTCTGAGGGAAAAATAAGAAACTAAGGTTAAAACTACAATTTTACCATCATATCTTGAATGTAGTACAACCACGGGTTTTTATAGGGGTTAATTAAGGGTCAAATGGTCCTAAAAGGCTAACAAGTGGGTTAGAACAATTAGAAAAGGGTTTGCAATTATTATGAGAATTAAATGACTTTTTGAAACCGTAAAAATATACCCACTTAATTAACTGAGGTTCTGGTCAAGATAAAATTTACCTAAACCTTCTAAAATTCATAGAAAAATATTCTCTAGGGTTTGGAACCTTTAATTTGACCATCAGAACCCGTTTTAACCCAGAATAGAGTCTCAGACAAACATTTGCCCAAATTTAGGTTTTTACATAAATTACTCAGTCAAACATGATCAAAATCAAATTCCAACTTCACCATTGGATTCCTTAGGTCTAAATTAGGTTTGTACCAAAATTTAGACCGAAGATGAGTTTGTCTTGACCTAGTTTGCAACTTGGTCCTATCTGATTACATTTATGCCCTTGACTTTCAAAATATTTTCAAAAAAACCCCTAACTTTGTCGTCGTTCTCACAAAAAGGTCCTTCTTTGCATTAAACCTATTCCTACTTACTCCGGCAACCTTGATTTGGAAAGAACCCCTTGATTTCTTGATGAATCCCTTTCAAAATTGAAAAGGAAGTTCGTCAAGAAATTCCCTTCCTTTTGAGCCGAATCCTACGCCCCAAAACCTTCCCAATCTCTCATGCGAACGCATGAAAGATTTGGGTATCAAGGAATTTCACAACTCTGGCAAGCTTTCCAAGCTTGGGAAGCTTGCCTCCCAAGCTCAAAACTTCCTCCTGAGTTCTATAAAAGAACTTCCTGCTCAGACTGTCCTCCTTACGCTCGAAATCGGCCAAGATTCCCCACTAATTCCTCTCTCTCTCTCGGCCGAAAGCTCTTCGATGTTCGACGAGCCCCTCCACCCATATTCATCCTCCGTTTGCAATATCAGCAGCAGAATTTTCTTCCTCATGTGTTCCTGCATCGAGCCATACCAGCAGGCACCCTAATCTCTTCCCTCTTTGCTGTCTCCCACTCTCCGGAGTTGTTCTCTTTTCCGACGCTGGCAACACCACAACCAATGCCTTCTCCTTCCCACTTCATCCATTAGTACATTTAATCACTCCCTAACCTCTTCCTCATCACACCAATACTTTCGACAAGCTGTTTCGACCTCGACCACGCCTCTGTGACTTCGTCTTCCACCGCTCCGACCACACCTTTGGCAAGGTACATCTCACTCCACACACCAGCAAACCCCTCGCTGACTATCTCAAAATCTCTGCCACACCCCTCCACTCATTTTCGCTCTCCTATTTCACCCTATTGCCCCCTCCAACGCTCCACTGAACAAACCCACTTCCATTCATCTCCTCTATCATCAACTACCCCCACTTTTTACAAATTAAATTGGACCAAATTAGAGCCAATTAATGATTCTAGTTTAGGGTTTTTAGAGACACACTTGCTTAATCAAGAATTGATCTTTCCAAACAATGTGTGCCTAAGCTCTAATTGAACTAATCTATTCAAGCAAAACCCTAAGATCTGGCTCTTAAATTCAGTTGAACACTAAAAGAGGGACCTAAAATGCTTAAAAGGACAATATAGGTGAAGTTGACCCACCTTGTTAGGTTAACCAATCTTCAAATTAGGTCACTTTTTCACAAAAACATCTTAAAAAGTTAAAGTGAAATCCTAAGCTCCCTTTCTTTTAATTAAAATTAGTAGACTTAAGAGGCTGAGTCCCCATGTTGGTCTATCTGGAATATCAGTGACAAGAAAGGTCGGGTGGGGGAAACCCTATAACCCGTGGGGGCGCTTTACCGTGTAGTGGTCTTTGCGGGACTCTCCCTCTCTGGCTGCCCAGGTAATTCTCAGGTGGACGGCTTTCTGACTAAGGGGTATCATCCGCCCCGAACCTCTATAGTCATCCAAAATTTTTGGGTGTCTTGATTGGGTCCATTACATTCTACCTCTCATCTACTCCACCGATGCATGTTCGAGAGGAGGTCTCTAAGACCATCCTTGAGGCCTCCTTTAGCTACTCATTCACGTCGAGGCCAAGCCTTGACCTCCTTGTTTGTGCAACAACACAATCCTATTGATATCTCTTCCCATTCATCTGAACCTGATTCTCCTTCATCCATCATCATGGCACAACCTGCAAAAGAAAATAATCTTGAAAATCAACTTCAGCACCTTAATGATCTATTCCAAGCCTTTGTGAACCCACCGCAGTGTCCAATGATGCAAGATCA
Source organism: Thalassia testudinum (assembly GCA_037157565.1). NCBI lineage: Eukaryota > Viridiplantae > Streptophyta > Magnoliopsida > Alismatales > Hydrocharitaceae > Thalassia > Thalassia testudinum. Next base: position 7,251,922 of record JAZHRO010000058.1, on the reverse strand, counting down.
CTACAATCCCACTGTGTTGGCAATCGAACATCGAGTACAAATCCCTGCTGGAGGTCCTGACACTGAATTCAAGCCCAACATGATTCATGCCATTCCTAAATTCCATGGGCGTAATTTCGAAGATCCTTTCCAGCATATCAAACAACTCAAGCATCTGGCCCAGACCTTTGGTTCAGAAGCTCAAAATCGGGATGTCCTACTCATGAAAATGTTCTTCTCTCTCATGGATAAAGTTGCTCACTGGTACGAAACCCAAACGCGTCCAATCAACACCTGGGTGGAACTTCAATCCGAGTTTTTGAGAAAGTTCTTGCCTATTGGTCGAACAAATGCTTTACGACACCAGATCACACATTTCACACAGCAAGCAGCAGAACCACTTCACGAGGCATGGGATCGTTTTCTGGATCTCATGCCAAAGTGCCCCCACCACGGAGTTCCTAAATGGGAACAAGTCCAGTCTTTTTACCAGGAACTCCGTGAGGATATTCAATTATTCGTCAATGCGACTTGCGGAGGAAACATCATGGGTCAACACGAAGACATCGTGTGGGAGATTCTTGAGAATATGTGCGAGAACTCCATCAATAATGAATCCATGGGCATGTTCGACTGGACGAATGCCTGTGCATTGACGAATCCAAAGGGAGCACATGAGACGCAAGGCCTATCCTCTTCCATCGACTTGGAACTGATGGCTAGGCATATGGACAAGGTCTCTATTATTGAGAAGGTGGATGTGCTAACTTGACATTTGCAGTGAGCCACCTCTGCTCAAAACCCGTTCACGCAACCACCCCCTGGTAAGGAGGCTATGCACAACATCTATCACCGACCTTCTCAGGGGATGGATCCGTATCCACCTTCGTCTGTTTCTGATTTCGGAGGAAACTCTAGACCCACCTACTCTAGTTGGGGGAACTCTGAACCCTCGTATTTTGATTTTCCTGAGGTTTCTTAGACATGTGAGGACCTCAATGCCATTCAGAATGATCCATTCTCAAACACTCACAACCCTAGATGGTGTAATCATCCCAATTTCACATGGTCAGGCAATAATCAAAATCAGAGACCTCAATATCAGCCCCGACCACAAGCTCCTCATCCATATCAGCCGTCTCAGCCTTGGCCTAACCCAACTTATCAATCTAGGCCGACTCATACAGATCAAATGACTCTTATCCTTTAGACTCTGGATGGCATTCAGAAGATGAATGTGGCTGTGCAAAACCAGCATAGAGATAAGATCACAGAGGTTCGCAATCAACTTGCCCAGATGGCAAATCCTCTCCAACCTAGTGCACTTCCTTCACAACCTTTGCCTAATCCGAATAACGTGCTGAACCAGAGGCGCATTATGAACCCAAATCTGGGCCAAGCTCACTTTGTTTATTAGGCCCCTTTTACTCCATCAACCGACGGGATGGAGGCTTTGACATCATATACGGGTTACCAGCTGCAAGCACCTCTTTTACCCACACCAAACCAGAACCAGGTGGGATTGAATTCTGTTCCGCACTAGCAAAACAACATAGGACCCACCTTATCCAAGCCAATCCCAGCCTGGTAATACAAACCCTAACCCTAGGATAGTCATCCAGGACACCTCTATCCCAGATCAAGAACCTGGACCCATTTTAAAGGAACCATCTAAGGTTCCATTTCCCGAGGCCTTGACCAAAGGAAAAAGGATAACCAAAACCATGGCACTTGAGGAGGACCTGGTTAAGCTCTTTGAGCAAATCCATATAAACATCCCCTTGATGGATGTGATATGCCACATACCGGCTTACACATGATATCTGAAAGACGTATGTACACCTAAGCGTAAGCTGTGAACCAAAGACAGGAATCTGATCGTATTGTTAGAGCAAGCCAGCTCTGTCATTTTGAGCAAACTCCCGCCTAAGGCAAAAGACCCAGGCACCCCTCTGATCTCCTGTGAAATCGGTGATATACGATTTGATCAAGCTTTATTAGACTTAGGAGCCTCCATAAATTTGATACCTACATTCCTATTAGACTACTTCGAGGACTCAGAACTTAAACCAACAGAAATAACTTTACAACTAGCCGATCGATCAATTAAGTCACCAAAAAGAATTCTTAAGGATGTCATAGTTAGGGTACATGATTTCTATTTTCTAGTAGATTTTATCATCTTAGACATGGATGCTCCTGAGAATGTGAAGAATACATCGATCATACTAGGAAAACCTTTTCTGGCCACTGCTAGGGCTAATATCAATGGTGAGGAGGGCCAAATTGAATTGAAATTTAGGAGCATGACACTAAAGATCAACATCTTTAAGGCCCAACAAGGAATTAATTACGGAGTCATAGAATAGATTTGTGATATTGAAGCTGTGGTTGACAACTTTATCGAGGAAAAACCAATTATTTCGGATCAACCACAAGAGGATCAAAACCTGTAATTAGAGGAGTCCAAATTCAACCTAGACACACCCATTGCTCCTTCCTTTGCTCTCAACACCCATCCTAAACCACCCGCTACTGCTGACAACCTGATTTTGGAATTAAAGCCTCTTCCCGATCATCTCAAGTATGCCTTTTTGGGTTCCAATCATATGTTTCCTGTGATTATCAACTCCCGACTCACACCTAATCAGGAAACACGCCTGATTTCTATTCTCCAGCAACATTGAAAAGCCATTAGATGGATTCTCGATGATCTCATTAGTATCAACCCTTCATACTGCACACATCACATCTACATTGAAGAGGGCACACGATCATCCCGTGAAATGCAGAGATGCTTGAATCCAAATCTACAGGAGGTCGTGAAAAAGGAGATTATCAAGTGGTTAGATGCAGGAATCATCTACCCGATCTCCAACAGTCGGTGGGTGAGCCCAATCCAAGTTGTGCCTAAAAAGGCAATGCTCACCGTCATCATGACTGAAACTGGAGAAACCATACCAACCCATATGGCAAACTCGTGGAGAGTGTTGAGTGAGGAAAACTGCGCGTTCGGAGTTGGATTCAAAAACCTATCGTTGTAGTTCGAGTCGCGAAGAAATTTGTTCAACAGATAAAATTTATACCGAAAATCTGTAAAAAAGTTCAAGGTCGAACACAGGGAGGCAGACGTTTGATTAAAAATATGCGTTTTATTTTTTTGTCACGAAGCATATTAGCTGGTCGAATAGAGAGAGAATATTCCAAATAAAAGCAAAAGGGATGTAGAATAAACGTGGATTTCATTATAAGAAGTTGTTCCTTACACTACTTATTACAACTAGAAAGCGGGAAATCTACACTACAAAGCAGTAAAGAGAATGGAGAGAGAAATATCCTCCTCGATGATTGCTTGGAGGACGAGCCGGATGGGACAACGCCTGGAAGATGGGGAATGGAGCGAGATGAAGGAGGACGAAGCGGGAAGAACGAGAATGAAGCAGTACATTGTCGTCGTCGCAGGATCCGCTTCTCGAATGCAGGGAGAGGACAATTGCAGGATGCTCCACGAAGGGGGACGAAGGTGGAAAAATTATGATTTCTACTCTAGAGGAGCATCCTAGGTTTAGGACAAGCTCTTAGAGCTTTGGAAGGGGTGAGAGAAGAGAAGGGATGAGAAATTGGTAGGGTAGGGGTCTCCTTTTATAATTGCAAGGAGTGGGGGCATTTCGGATATTTTAAATTCGAAAAGATTAATATAGGACCTTTAGTGACGGACTTAAATGTCACTAAAGGTCCATCGTGGGCGACGTGTGTGATCGTTGCGTGCGCCTGCTCCTCTTCCATGCTTAAATGCACCCGCTCACGTTTGGGTAATCTCAACTGTCCGATCGTGAGATCGGACAGTTGAAATCGATCCTCGCCTGTGCCTGCTCTTCAGCTTCGCACTGCCTAATCGTGCGTTAGATTTGGCATGAGGCGGGGCAACTGATCCCGCGTACACCCGATTGGGCGATCAACGCTGTCTGCAGCCGATCGCGCTGTCATGATTATTCGCCCATGTGCTGCGGATGCGGATTCGAATGCGCGTCGCACGCTCGCGCAACGCGCTTGACCACTGTGCTGCAACGACGACTTTGTCTCGATTGTCATTTCAAGCGCACGCTCTTGTGGCCAGATCACGCATTGCAAACCCTTTGGAGATGCAGCGGTGGTCTTGAGGGCCGATTGGGCGGCTAGGATGGCACCACGTGACGCTATCTTGGTCGTCCATCTTCTGTGTTGTAGACGGTGCAACGGGTGTCGGATCAGATCGATTTTCATGCCATTAGGCTATGATCATTGATCCGAACCCATTTATGCGGTCGGATTTGTCGTTTAAAGTACAGATTGGCACCATCTTGGCCCTTAATCTTTAGGCTTCCTTGGACTATATCTGGTGTAGCGGATGTCCGATCAGAGCGATCTTGGAGTCGTTGAACTCTTGTTGTTGCTTTGATTAGATCCGTATGGTTGGATCCTCGGTCTGAAGCCCTGGTTAAAATGTTGCCCTGTCCGTGGCCATAAAAGGAAACAATTAACCTACATTTTATATAGACTAACCTAAATGCAAGATGATGCATGTTATGCAACATTTATAGTTTATGATGCAATTCTATGCCTAAGAACAAACGTAAATAGATAGTTTATGTGATATAAACATGTTTACATCAGAGAGTCTGCATTGATTATAGAAGACTCAATTCCTCCACAAAGAAGGATCATTTCCCACTACCATTCATTGATCAAATTCTCGAGAAACTAGTGGGAAATCGATTCTTCTGCTTTTTGGATGGGTACTCCAGTTACAATCAGGTCGCAATCCATCCTGAGGACCAAGAAAAGACCACCTTCACCTGCCCTTTCGGAACATACGCATTCCGAAGGATGCCGTTCGATCTCTGCAATGCACCCGCTACTTTTCAGTGGTGCATGCTTGCCATATTCTCAGATATGGTAGGTGAATACCTTGAAGTCTTCATGGATGACTTCTCAGTATTTGGTGAATCATTTGACGATTGCCTCTTACACTTGGTCCAGATCCTCAGGCGATGCATCGATGTGAACTTGGTTCTTTCCTGGGAAAAGAGCCACTTCATCGCACTTGAGGGAATTGTCCTGGGACACCTTATCTCTGAAAAGGGCATCCAGGTTGATCGAGCCAAGGTGAATCTGATTTCCAAACTCCCTATGCCTAGCTCGGTAAAAGACATCTGATCCTTCCTGGGGCACGTCGATTTTTACCGCTGATTCATTCCTGATTTCTCAAAAATCGCATGCCCCCTGACTAATTTGTTATCTAAGGATGTACCTTTTGAAATCACCGAGGAGTGCAGTCAGGCATTTGAAATCCTGCGTGATCAAGTTACCCAAGCACCTATACTACGGTCCCCAAATTGGTTTTAACCCTTTGAGATCATGTATGATGCATCTGATTACACTGTAGGTGCGGTACTTGGGTAGAAAATAGACGGGAAACCCATGGTCATTTACTATGCTGGCAAGACACTTGATGCTCAGCATAATTACACAGTTACTGAGAAAGAGCTGCTAACCGTAGTATTTGCCCTAGAAAAGTTTAGATTGTATCTTCTGGGTTCCCATGTCATCATTTACTCAGATCACACTGCTGTGAGGCACCTCCTTGCGAAGAAGGACGTGAAACCTTGGCTAATCCGCTGGATCTTGCTGTTGCAAGAGTTTGACCTCGAGATTGGTGACAAGGTGAGAAAATAGAATGTGGTAGCTGATCACTTATCCAGCCTTACTTTCGACATGATCGACCCTTCCGGACCCATTACTAAACATTTTCCCGATGAGTACCTCCTGACTATCAGCTCGGGACTTCCATGGTTTGCTGATCTAGTAAACTACTTGGCATCACATTAGATCCCATCCAATTGGCCAAAATCCAAGAATGTCAAGTTACTTTCTAATGCCAAGTACTACTCTGAGGATGACCTGTATCTCTTCCACATTGGTGCTGATCAGATCATCAGATGATGTGTTTCGGAAGCAGAAATTTAGGACATTTTGACCTTCTGCCATGACAAGGCTTGCGATGGACACTTCTATGGTCATAAAATCGCAACAAAAGTACTCCAGTGTGGATTCTATTGGCCCACAATTTTCAAAGACACATACAATCACTGTAAGGCATGCACTCATTGCCAGACCTTAGGCAACATGAGCACCACGATATGGTCCTTTACAGCCGATTCTCGTATGCGAAATCTTCAATATTTGGGGGATTGATTTCATGGGACCCTTCCCTATTTCGGACAACTTCGAATACATTCTTCTCATTGTTGACTACATGTCCAAATGGATCGAAGACATTCTGACCCGAACCAACGATCATAAGGTGGTTATCAAATTTATTCATCAGAACATCTTCTCACGGTTCGGGATTCCACGTGCCATAATCTCTGATGGAGGGACCCATTTCACGAATGCTCAGATCAGATCACTGATGAACAAGTACGGGGTGTGACATAGAATCTCGACTCCTTATCACCCCCAAACTAACGGTCTAGCTGAGTTATCAAATAGAAAGATCAAGAAAATCCTCCAGGTCACTGTTCGACCTGACAGGAAAGATTGGTCATCTCGACTTCTGGAAGCTTTAAAGGCCTGTAGAACTGCCCACAAAACACAATTAGGCATGTCTCCCTTCAGATTGGTGTACGAGAAGGCGTGTCACCTCCTTTTCGAATTGGAGCACAAAGCCTATTGGGCAGTACGGAACTACAATCTTGACCTTTCTAAGGCAGGAACCCACAGAAAGCTTCAAATAAGTGAGGTCGATGAACTACGCCATGACGCGTATGAGAACTCGTGAATTTACAAAGAGCGGGTCAAGGCCTTTCACAACAAGCACATATCCAGAAAGATCCTTGTCCCTGGTCAAAAAGTCCTACTCTTTGACGCCAAACTCAAATTGTTCCTAGGAAAACTCAGATCAAAATGGATTGGACCATACCTTGTCCGATGAATCTTTGGAAATGGAGCTATCGAAATCAGTTAACTCAGCCACGGTTCAGAACCTTTTGTCGTGAACGGTCAGAGACTCAAACCGTTCATTGAACTCACTAATACAAACTTGGCTGAGGTATCTTTTACCCTCCATTCTCCCTGAGCTCATTGCGCCCAGCTGATGGCGTTAAACTCAACGCTTAACGGGAGGAAACTCGTCATTTTGAAAAACTCGAAACCCTTCCTGACACATCTTATACTGAAGTCATAGTGCACTTTAGGGTTCATCCATTAGAACAGCCAACTCCACCTCTGGTACCCGTACTCGTGCTTGAAATCATCCGCAACAGTCACCCCAACCCATTCACCCACCCAACACCTGTTCTAATGAATGATCTAAGCTGAACTTGAACCCACCTAATTTACAATGAGGACATTGCAAATCGTAGGCATGGAGGGGTATTAAAGTGCAAAACACTGTGAAAATCACTTCATAAGAAAGGGTTTCATAAAAAAAAATCACATATTCCAAAAAAAAAACCAAAAAAATAAAAAAAATTTGAAAAAAAATAAAAATAGGAGAAGGGAGGAAATTTTGATGGCATATCATTTTTTATTAGAAAAAGGGGAGGAAATAAAAATGTCAAAAAGGAGCACAATTTGAAAAGAAAAAGAAATAGTCACTAGTAAAAGATTAAGGAATTGACTTAGTTCTAGACCAAATCCAAAGAAAGAAAATGAAAGGAAAAAAGTGCTAAAGAAATAAAAAGAGATTAGTAGGAACACTGATCTTAGGCCTCTTGGGCCGCAATCCTAGGCTTAAAAATTCAAGTATCGGCTAAGATCTGGATAGTCCTCAAGAGGTTGGGGAAATGCGAAGTTAAGTATTAGGTCTAAGGCTTAGGGATTATTCGACCTTATTAACTGACGTCTGGTTTGCGGGACTCGGTAACCTAAGCACCCCAATCCACACACAGTCTAGTTCAATGTGCCTAAGTATCAAAATCACGCAAATGCATTAAATCTGTTCTGAAAAAAAGTTACCTAGATTAGGAGCAGCTAATCAACACAAGTTGATTTGGATGAGTTCCTAGCGCGGAGAGGCAAGAAATTCCCCTCGAAGAGCCGCAATAACATATCGTCTCCTCGGTGCTTGTCTCTTAAGATATCTAAATATCCTACTGGGGGCATGTAAGCACCTTGTGTTGGTTCAGATGTCATGGGTGGCATTATCACGAAGTGTCGATTGCCAGGGTCTGAATTTAGCTACAAAACGCCATGGGCGGGATTATCTCGAAAGCCAGGGTTCTGGGGGTTGCCATAGGTGGTGCTATCTCAAAGCATCGATTGCCAGGGACCCTACGAAGATTGATGGTGGGAACTAGGAATCCGATATAGACCGTGTTGTAAGGCTAATCCGAAGCTAGAAATAAAAAGAAAAGAGAGAGGGAACTTCCCAAAAATGAAGAAAAGTTCTTTTGTCTCTCTCTTACAAAAATGCACTGCAAACTGAGCCTGGGCTAAAACATGTTACAAGCATGGATGCTTTAACCGCGAAGTTCAACAAACCTTAGGTTAGTTCCTATGGACCTTAGAAACCTTCACAGTAGACTGAGGCTAGAGCTGGTCAAGTCCGGATCTTGGTTGTTACTTGAGTACCTCTAGGCCTACTATCAGCATTCTAACCTAACCTACATGAAAAAGCACACATTAGAGTTTTAAGCATCAAAAGGCATGTGTCTAGAATCAAAGTTAATATCTTGAAATTTTATTGAGGGACAAGCAAAAGCTAGGCATGGGGGTATGATAGGAACACCATCATGAGCCATAACTAGCTCATTTTGATTTAATTAAGTCAGTAAATGCTCCTACATAACTGATAGAGAGCCATATTTCACTGCATAATCATTCTGAGGGAAAAATAAGAAACTAAGGTTAAAACTATAATTTTACTAACATATCATGAATGCAGTACAACCACGGATTTTCCTACGGGTTAATTAAGGGTTAAATGGTCCTAAAAGGCTAACAAGTGGGTTAAAACAATCAAAAAAGGGTTTACACATGTTCTGAGAATTAAATGACTTTTTGAAACCCTAAAAATAGAACCGCTTAATTAACTGAGGCTCTGGTCAAGATAAAATTCACCTAAACCTTCTAACATTCATAGAAAAATATTCTCTAGGGTTTGGAACCTTCAATTTGACCATCAGAATCAGTTTTGACCCAGAATAGTCTCAGACAGACATTTGCCCTAATTTGGGTTTTTACATAAATTACCTAGTCAAACGTGATCAAAATCAAAATCAAACTTTACCATTGGATTCTTTAGGCCTAAAATAGGTTTGTACCAAAATTTGGACCCAAGATGAGTTTGTCTTGACCTAGTTTGCAACTTGGTCCTGTTTGATTACATTTATGCCCTTAACTTTCAAAATATTTTCAAACAAACCCCTAAATTTATCGTCATTCTCACAAAAAGGTCCCTACCGGCATTAAACTTATTCCTACTTGCTTCGGCAACCTTGATTTGGAAAGAACCCCTTGATTTCTTGACGAATTCCCTTTAAAATTGAAAGGGAAGTTCGTCAAGAAATTCCCTTCCTTTTGAGCCGAATCCCACGCCCCAAAACCTTCCCAACCTCTCATGCAAACGCATGAGAGATTTGAGTATCAAGGAATTTTCCAACTCCGGCAAGCTTTCGAAGCTTGGGAAGCTTGCTTCCCAAGCTCTAACTTCCTCCTGAGGTTTATAAAAGAACCTCCTACTCAGACCGTCCTCCTTACACTCGAAATCGGCCAAGATTCCCCATTAATTCCTCTCTCTCTCTTGGCCAAAAGCTCCTCAACGTCCGCCTCCGTCCATATTCGTCCTCTGTTTGCAATACCAGCAGCGGAATTTTCTTCCTCATGTCTTCTCGTGTCGAGCCGTACCAGCAGGCACCTTAATCTCTTTCTTCTTCTCCGTCTCCCTCTCTCCGAAGCTATTCTCTTCTCCAGCACCAGCAACACCACAACCAGTGCCTTCTCCTTCCCACTTCGTCCGTTAGTACATTCAACTACTCCCTAACCTCTTCCTCATGACACCAACACTTTCGACAAGCCGTTTCGACCTTGACCATTCCTCGGCAACTTCGTCTTCCACCGCTCTAGCCATACCTTCGGCGAGGTACATCTCGCTCCACACACCACCAAACCCCTCGCCGACTACCTCAAAACCTCTGCCACACCTCTCCACTCATTTCCCTTCTCCTATTTCACCTTATTGCCCCCTCTAACGCTCCACCGATCAAACCCACTTCCGTTCTTCTCCTCCATCACTGATTGCCCCCACATGCCCTCTCACGCCACAAGACCACCACCCACACATTCGCCATGGTCCGGAGAAGGTCCTGAGCGAATTTAATTGGGCCACGAGGCTGTATTTTTGCTTTCAGGCACCCACCGTTCGTCGCCGCCGCTACCTCTGTCTCCGACCACGAATGCAGTCCTCTAGCCACAATCCCCTCAATTCCACTTCCAGGACTTTGCGCATCACCCCCAGGACCCTTCCCAAGTCCTTCAATCGAAGACCCAAAAGCTGCAGCTCACCTAATTGGTGAAGCATCAGATGCTGCTGTTGTGTGAAGAGAAGCCCAGCGGATAGTGCCACATCGCGAACAGACACCCACGCGAATACACAAGTGGGCTTACTACCTCCAAACACGGGGTGAGGTCCCTCTCACCCACGCACTGCCTTGCCCGTGACCTCTGCCCGCGGACCTAGCCTAACCCGTTAACCCGCTTAAGCCTCACTCCTTGCTCATCACCCACTACCGGTGAGCCTGGACCCAAGTACGCTAGGTCCGATTACCCCTATGGCTCTGGGAGAGCACATCCTAAAGAGAGAAAAAGAGAAGGAGAGCCTGCGTGGGTAGGGGGAGGGTTTTGCTCTTGGTGAGAGCAGGGTAACACTTAGCCGAATTCAAGAGGCCTCTCCCTTGCTATTGTGTGAAGAAAGACAGCGAAAGAAGAAGAAGAAAGGCAGAGAAGAGAAAGAGAATGAAGAAGAAGAACAGAGAGGCTTGAGCAATTTAAGCCGTCTGATTAGTAAATCAAACAATTGGTTTGATTGCATTTCATACATACATTGAGTTCATTAGCAATCATTGTGAGTATTTGGGGATCTAAATCACCATTTTACTTCATTATTTTTGCATTCTGACACTTGATTCTAGTACTTCCTTATTCTGAAATAGTTTTTATTTACAATTTCATAGCTTTCTTGTCTTAAATTGCAATCTTTGAGAACTAAATTCCATATTGCTCCCTGTGTTGGACCTCAGAACTTTTTCAAGTAATAAATTTATTTGTTTGAGTGCTATTTTGGCTATACTGCAACGCGACAACTTTAAAACACTGATTTAGCAACCTAAACACCAGCAAATGTTCATCCAAAAAATGCTCGGTGATAGGTTCGGATGGGTTAATGACCGAAGAAGGAAGGCGGGAAAAATGGTTAGCTACCACAATCTGCTTTCCCGCCTTGTCGCAAATTTCAAGGTCAAATTCTTGCAACAGCAAGATCCATCGGATTAATTTGGGTTTCGCATCCTTCTTCATGAGTAAGTGCCTTACTGTAGTGTGATCTGAGTATATAATGACATGGGAACCTAAAAGGTATGATCTGAATTTCTCCAGGCCAAGTACTACAGCCAGCGGCTGTTTCTTTGTAACAGTGTAAATACGCTGAGTCTCGTTTAATGTCTTGCTGGTGTAATATATAACCACGGGTTTCCCATCAATTTTATGCCCCAACACCGCTCCCACTACGTAGTCAAATGCATCACACATGATCTCAAAGGGTTGAGACTAATCAGGGGATTGCAAGATTGGTGCTTGGGTGACTCGATCACGTAGGATCGCAAATGCGTGAATGCACTCACTCGTCATCTCGAAAGGTGTGTCTTTTGAGAGGAGGTTCATCAAGGGGTGTGCGATCTTAGAAAAATCAGATATAAATCATCAATGAAAACCCACGTGCTCCAAGGATGATCTGATATCTTTGACTAAGTTAAGCGCAAGAAGCTTAGAAATCAAATTCACATTGGCTCGGTTGACTTGAATACCTCTCTAAGAAACAAGATGTCCCAGGACGATGCCTTTTGGAACCATAAAGTGACTCTTTTTCCAGGAGATCACTAGGTTCACATCAATGCATCTCTTGAGGATTTGGACCAGATGTAGGAGGAATTCATCAAAAGATTCACCAAATATCGAGAAGCTGTCCATGAATACTTCAAGGTATTTACCCACCATGTCAGAGAATATGGCTAACATGCATCGCTAAAAGGTGGCAAGTGCATTGCATGGCCCAAAAGTCATCCTACGGAATGCGTACGTACTATAAGGGCTGGTAAAGGTGGTCTTTTCCTGATCCTCTGAATGAATTGCCACCCCGAAGTAACCATCCAAGAAATCAAAGAATCGATTTCCCACAAATTTCTCAAGAATCTGATCAATAAATGGCAGTGGGAAATGATCTTTCATTGTGGAGGCGTTTAGTCTTCGGTAATCAATGAAATCTCTCCACGAATTCGCAATGCGAGTCGGGATGGTTTCTCCAGATTCAGTCGTAATTAGATGAGTCCTGAATTCTTAGGCACATCCTGGATTGGGCTCACTTAGTAGCTATCAGAGATCGGGTATATGATCCCAGCATCTAACCACTAATGATCTCCTTTTTCACAACCTCCGACAAATTTGGATTGAGTCTTCTCTACATCTCCCGGGATGGTCATGATCCCCCTTTTGTGTAGATACGATGTGTGCAATAGGAGGGACTGATACCAGTCTGATCATCTAGAGTCCAACCAATGGCTCTCCGATGCTGTTGGTGAATAGAAATTAGCTTTGCTTCTTGATCAGATGTGAGTTGGGAATTGATGATCACAGGAAAAGTTTGATTGGAACCCAAAAAGATGTATTTTAGATTATCAAAAAGTGGTTTCAACTCCATAACTGGGTTATCAGCAATAGAAGGAGGTTCGGGATGGGGCTCGAAAGATAAAGCGGGAGTCGTAGGTGAATCTAGATCAGTTTTAGGCTCCTCTATTTGTGGGACATGATCTGCTTAGGATTGAGGATCAAGGGAAATTAGGTTTCCTTCTAGAAGTGGGTCCTCAATCACAAAACTATTGTCATAAACTTGCTCAATTGCCCCACAGTTAATTCCTTTCTGGGCCTTAAATATATCAATCTTCAATTTTTTTTCCCAAATTTCAATTCGATCTGGCCCTCTTCATAGTTTATATTAGCCCTAGCTCTAGCTAGGAATGGTCTTCCAAGAGTAATTGGTGTATTCTTCAAATTTTCAGGAGTATCCATATCTAATACAATAAAGTTCACTGGGAAGTAGAAATCACGAATCCAAACCAGAACATCCTCGAGAATTCATCTAGGTGACTTGATTGATCGGTCTTCTAACTGCAAAGTCACTTCTATCGGTTTGAGGTCAGTTTCCTCGAAATAGTCTAGTAGGGATGTACGTATCAAGTTTATGGAAGCTCCAAAATCCAATAATGCTCGATTAAACTCTAAATCACCAATTTTGCAGGAGATCAAAGGGGTGCCAGGATCTTTTGCGTTTTGCAGGAGCTTACTCAAAATGATTGAGCTGACCTACTCAAACAATACAATCGGGCTCTCGTCTTTGGTTCGTGGCTTACACTTAGGTGTACACAAATCCTTCAGAAATCTCTCGTATGCTGGTACGTGGCGGATCGCATCCATCTCCTGAGAAGAGTGGTGATAGATGTTATGCACAGCCTCCTTACCAAAGGGCGGTCGCACAAGCAGGTTTTGCTATGCTGAAGTGGCTCTTTGCAAGTATCGAGTCATTTTGTCCACCTTCTTCTCAATAATCAAGACCCTGTCCAAGCGACTGGCCACTAGTTCCAGATTGACGGGTGCGTACAGGCCTTGGGTCTCGTGTACCCCTCGAGTGTTCATCAATGCACAGGCAGTCATCCTATGCCCATGGATTCATTATTGATGGAGTTCTCGCACATATTCTTTAGGATCTCCCACACAGTGTCCTCATGTTGGCCCATGATGTTGCCACCACAGGTCGCATTGACGAATTATTTGATATCTTCATGGAGTCCCTGGTAAAAAGACTGGACTTGTTCCCATTTAGGAACTCCATGATGGGGCATTTTCGCATGAGATCCAGAAAGTGATCCCATGCCTCATGAAGTGGTTCTCCCACATTCTAAGTAAAGTGTGTGATCTGGTGCCTCAAAGCATTTGTCCAACCAATGGGAAAAAACTTCTTTAGAAATTTAGATTAAAGTTCAGCCCATGTGTTGATTGGACAAGTTAGGGTTTGGCACCAGTGGGCAGCCTTGTCCATGAGGGAGAAGGAAAACATCTTCATGAGCAATATGTCTCGATCTTGAGCAGCTGTCCCGAAGGTCTAGGCGAGGTGCTTGAGTTGCTTGATATGCTGGAAGGGATCTTCGAAGTTTAGCCTATGAAATTTAGGGATAGCATGAATCATGTTGGGCTTGAGTTCAGTATTAGGTCCTCTAGTAGGGATTTGAACTCTAGGTTTGATTGCTACTGCAGCGGGATTGTAATGATCTCGCATCATAGGATGCTGCGGTGGATTCATGAATGAATGGAATAGATCGTTGAGGCGCTGAAGCTGATTCTGGAGATTATTTTCTTCTTCTGCTTGGTGTTCCATGGCTATGGATGAAGGAGATCTAGGCTCAGATGAATCAGAAGAGATATCGGTCCGGTCGGGAGGTAGCACAAACAAGTGAGTCGAGACTTGGCCTTGATGGGAATGAATAGCTAATGAAGGCCTCAAGGGTGGTATTAAGGACCTCCTCCCGAACATGCACTATGGACCCTAAACCACTATGGAATTCGTCAAGAAATTAGCTTCCTTTCTAGCCAGATCTGAAGTCCCAAAAATCGCCCAATGTATCATGCGAATCCTTCAAAGGAGTGGGTTTCTTATTCTGGCAAGCCTTCGAAGCTTAGGAAGCTTGCTTCCCAAGCTCTAACCGCTCTCTAAAGGCCTATAAAAGGAACCCCAAGGTAGACCGTTCTCCCTCATCAAGGTTTTGGGCCAAAAACCACTTCCTAACCCTACCTCCAGCCCCTCTCCAACAGAGCTCTGGCGAGCCTCTTCCTCTATCGTCTCCGGCCTCCCAACCGCCAACTTGGGAGTGCCAATATCTTCGTCTCGTTCATCCGTGCCTGGTGTGACAAAGCCAGGGCTGTTCCTTCCCGTTCTTCCTCGCCGTCCCCCATTGAAGAACTTCTCTTCCACATCACCAGCCAATCAAAGCCGACGTCCTCCTACCCCTTTCGTCTGATTAGCTTAGGTTAGATTAGTTTCCTACCCAAAAAACCCAAAAACAAACCCTCAACACCATCGTTCACCCTCATCTCCTCCATCTCCGGCAACCACTTCGGTGAGGGTTCCCATTCACCACACACGTCCATCCCCCTCGCCAACTAGTCCACAAGCTCTGCCATACTCCCCTCATCAAAATCCCTCTACCTATTCGCCACTCCACTCACGCAAACACGCCTCCAAACAACCCACCTTCTCATAGCCATCTCCATCACCGTCCGGCCACTACACTTACTCCCACACTACAAAACCACCACCACCGAATTCCTCATCCACCAATGATCCTCGAGAGCATTTTAACTGGCGCTTAGCGCCCGTATTCTTGGACTTCAGGTGTACAGGTCCTCCTCACCATTGACGATAGAGTTCAAGCTTGTTTGAAGCCTTCTTCAGCACCTACAACTCCAGGTGATACTCCCAGACCACGTGGAAAGTCTCCAGCCTTCGAAGTAGGGTTTCAATTGGGAGCTCCACCTGCAGCAGTTGCACCAATTAGCCACAGATTCAGCCGCAGATGCACGCGAAGAAGAGGCACTAACTTTAGTCCCAAGCCACCAAGCAATCACAGCCAGATAAATTGAATTTCTGCATTGTGCTTCTTGCCTTGACACTTGGGGGTGAGGTCCTCCGTTACCCTCACTGACCTCGCTCGTGACATTGTGCACGCAGGCCTGGCTTCGAACTCGATTACCTGCCTAAGCCATACTCACACCTCGACTGCGACCCAGGACCGCAGCCCTGGTCCTGGGTGCGCTCTGATCTGATACCCGACTACCTGGTTATCCCTAAGAAGAGAAGGAGAGGAAGAAAGAGAGAAAGCTTAGGGTTAAAGGGGGTTTTTGCTCTTCAGTGTTCTCGACACTTAGTCAATTTCAGAGGAGAGTTCCCTCCTGTGCATCAAAAGGGCCAAAGAAGGAAGGAACAAAGAAGAGGAGAGGTTCTGAAGAAGAAGAGAGGGCTTGTGCTTGCCTTTTGTTAAGTCTGATTGCTAAGCCTATCGTCTGAGGCACTGTAGCATTTAAGCTACTATTGTTTTATTTGAGATAATTGATTGTTGAATGCATGCTTAAACTTTAGAGGATATAAGTGGTGATTCAAATCACCATTGACTTTTATTTTTATCCTCATATTCTTGAGATGCATTAGATTTCATTGAATAACTAATGTGACAGATTATTATTCATTGAAAATCTATACTTTGCTCAATTTCATGTGTTCATTTATATTATATGTTTAGAATAGCACGAAATGCAATACTTGCTCCCAGTGAACGACCTCGAACTTCATTTTTGACATTCGAGTTATAAATTTTATCTGTTGTTCGAGCTATTTTTGAGGAATTATTGCTACAACGAACACATCTTTTAAAATCTCGATCTAACCCTTTCAATACTATGTTCTTCATACTTTACTTCTAACATTAAATCACTGCAAGTAGTATAGTATGCCTCTCCCATACTCTCTGTCTTCAACTTATTTGTAGCTTTATTCCAGGCTTCTACTCCAGCTCTACTGTAGCTCTAGCCTCTATCCAGCTTTAGGCTATCTCCTAAGCTTCTTATTACCTGCAAACCAAATATTACACTAATCAGTACAGCATTATGGCATATTTCATGAATATCTATGTAAAGTAGTAAAGATGCAAAATATGCAATTAATGCATGAATTACTCCTAAGTTAAGCTAAGATCTAATTCAATTCAGGTCAATTAAGTCTATGATTGCTGTGTAATCACTGCTATTGCTACTACATCCACTGCTGCTGCTGCGGCCATTGTTGGTCTTACTATTGTTGTCATTGGTAGTAAAAGGAAGAGGAGAAGAGGGTAGAGAAAAGCACGAACCTCCTCCTTTGTCCTCCTAATCGAGTGGGGGGCTATTTTGCTACTCAAGGGAATAGGTAGGGACTTCGACCTCCTTGGGCTTTTCTATTTTTCCATGCACCATTGCTTAATCTCCTTGGTTTTCTTAGATAAACCGTGAAATAGGAACGTGTGGTTGCATAGATGTGCTGAATGTGATCAAACATGTGTGCAGGCTTTGATTTAAGGGCTTAATCGAGGGAGGAGCATGCTAGGTAGGGCATTCCACCTCTTGGTGCTTCTCTTGACTCCTAGATGTGTAGATGATGTTTTAATTTAATGTTTGGTGATGTATAGAGACCCAATAGGGTCCAATTGGTGTTGATCTAATTGAAATATGAGGTGTTGTCATCGGATTAAAGGGGTTTAAGGGCCTACATGTTGGGTTCCTGACAAATGGTGGCAAAAAAAAAGAAGGAAATGCTAAGTTAATTTTAACCCACTTAAATGGATAAATAAAAAGTTATATAGGGGTTATGTGGTAAATTACGTGATGGAACTCCTATTGCAACCTTTGTGTATCACATGAAATCAAATGGAAGCAGACTATTTGTGTATCACAAAACAAAGCCATTATTTTTTTATGATTAAATTTAGCATTTTGCACAATTTAGCCATTTTGATTAAACCTGCCTAAGAATAGGCAATTTTTACCCCCCTTGCAATTCTTGGAATGATAAGAGTTCACTAATTCTATTGCCAAAAGATTAGGCTTTGATCGTCAAATCGATTGAACCGTAGTTTTGATCAATATGATTGGGTCTAAACCTTAGTAAAAGATGAGATGGATTGTAATCACATTCGATATAATTTAATCTAACATGAGTAGTAGCTATTCAAGTTCACCAAAAAGGTTAGATTATACAAGATGCGACCAATAAAGGGACCTTGGTTCCAGTTACCTTTGAGGGGAAGGTTGCTTCCTCTTGGATCCCTGAGGAGTGATGTGTTGAGATGTCTGGAAGCTTGGTCCTTTGAATTGATTTTTTTTTTTTAATTTTTGTGCATTGGGGGACACTTTGGTTTAGGCCCTTAAAAAATGGTATCATTTGTGTAAGCATGTAAATTACTTGGGTAATTGGTGTGGTTAGCTAATGAGGTGTGACTTACCATAGCTAAAATGCCCAAGTTAAGCTAGAAACTAGGTTAAACACTACATAATTAACACAAGAAATGGGTTAAGTGTGGAAAATAGCAGAAATGGTCTAAAACAGCAAATTAGTGTTAAAAACTCACAATTAGGTCAATTAATGAGATATTCTATTTACAAGTGTAATTTGATGATCTAATTACAAATTGAACACATCTTTGGGTTCAAAATTTAAATTAAAAGTAAAATCATGCTCTTAAATGATCAATTAAACTCAACTAAAAATCTCATGACATTTGGACATCATTAGGACCATGCATTAATTACTGTACATATAAGTCCTTATTTCATTTACATTTATTCACGCATAAAACCCTCAAGGACCTATTTGAAAAGTTGACAGGGACCTTTTTGAAAGACTTTTGGACTACTTTATTATAAATATTATCACTTTTGGGTCCTCTTGCAATTCTTCTACCCCTTCAAACTTCAATACCTTTCTTGTAAATGTCTAAACACACCTGATGCGTGGATCCACTATTCCTCGCCGAAGAGCATGACCCATCTAGGCCATCATTCCTTTGATTCTCTCATCCAACGATCGATTATGATCCAATCTTCCCGCACCTTTGTGTGATGCATTGTAGCCTCACATAGATCTAATCTAGCGGTTGAGATTTGGTTTAAGCTTCCCGCGCACACATCCCTCTCATCACCACCGTCCATGCCCTAATTGACTAAATCCACCACCACGGTGCTTTGATCCATGGGTGCAGCTACTTAAGCACCATCCCAGCTCCTCGCGTGCACTATCGACTCCCTCCTACATTTCTTGAGCTGGTCTTCACTCCTCTCCAGTTTCCTCTCATACTACCCCTGTTCCTCCACCTGAGTGGTGGAATTCCACCTTCTGCAACCTCTCCTTGCCACTAAGGACCACATAGCACCTGAGGGAGACCCAGAGCTTCACTAGCAAACTTTCAGTCCACTAGAGATCCTCCCTCCTTCACTGTAGCCACCACCTGCAGTTCTCCTTACAGGTCTCATTCTTCCATTTAGATTAGGTTTTAATGCTTTCTAGGTTAGTTATAATATCTGTTAGTGTAGTGTATATCTTTCTAGGAATAGAATTAGATAGTAACTTCATGGATTGATTGATAGCTCTAGGAATAGAGTAGTGAAATGATCCAGTGCCCTTTTAGTTGGATAAGACGTCTGGAGTGTCAGCCAGACGTCTGTCCAGATGTCTGGACATATGTCTGGACGTTCAAAAGTGGGAAAAATCAAAACATACTTTTCCTTCATGTGTGCACGGTGCGTGGACCGTTCTCTCTCCTCGTGACCCTCTCACTCGAAACCCTAATCCCCTTTAATTTAAACCCCCACTTCCCCTTACCCACGCCACTCTCCACTAGCCACCACCACCTTCACCATTCACCTTCCTCTCTTCCTTCTAGCACGGCGAGAGAGAGAGGTGGGATGCGGAGGAGGAGGAGAGTGTAGCGAGAGCATGGAGGGAGAGAAAGAGGGAGAGAGAGGAAGAACGTGAAGGGAGGGTCGAGGCCGAAGGAGCTCGGCGGAGCTCGTGCGGGAGCTCAGAGGAGCTCGCGCAAGCGGCAATGGGCACACATGCAAGGAGGAGGGGCTTGGGGAGGCGACCTCCCGACCCTCTACAGCTACTGAGGTTGCTGTGGTGTGCTGCGGGTGGCACTATGAGGAAGGCAGCATCGCGGAGGAGGTTCTAGTACTGGAAATTTTCCAGTATCAGACGTCTGGAGGGTCGACTAAACGTCTGTAGAAGCATCAAGACATCCAGAGCTAAGGCCGGACGTCTGAAAGCATATTTTTGTTCGCACGGAGGTACGTGTTTCCTACACTACTTTTCGCCATGCAGACCATAGAGCAGGAATGTTTGGCTGATAACAGGTCTGTGATTTTGTGCACAGGTGCAAGGTGTTGGAAAGGTGCACAGTGTGCCTTTCCAGGCACTTTTGGATGTCTAACCACATCACCAGATGTCCGATGGCCCTTCCAGACGATTGAAAGGAAGGTCAAACATCTGGAACTCTCCTCAGATTGTTGCAGAGGAGTCTGGACGTCTGAGGCAACCGCAGGAAGTGAGAGGTAAGATCTGACGTCTTTTAAGACATCTGGGACTAGTCCTAGAGGTCTGATTTTGGACAGTAACCGTGCTTTAGGTCCGTTCAGGGCACACATGTTATCAGATTTTCGTAAACGAAGTACCGTCGTTTTCCACTCGAGTTTCTCTACATGTTAGTGTTGAGTACCTATTATTTTGAGCTCATCTGATGTAAATTAGTCACTTGTACAGGTTACCAGTCGGTGGTGTGTTCAGGGCCCGCGGAGACGACGAGATCTGCGATGTAGGCCGCCATTCCTCCCATGATACCTGGTAGAGTGGTTTAATTCAGTTGTTAATATTTAAATAAGAATGTGCTTGTTTGGAATAAATGGATTGAACTCTAGGATGTGTAATGAACCCTAGGGTAGAAATGTATGAGCCTGTTTTGAGCTATACTGTTTACTTGAGTGCATGTTAAAATAAATTTTTAGCAATGGTATTAGTGTAATTATGAGATACTATTTTAGACATGAAAACATGAGCTGCCTGTATGTGATGGAAAATTAAGAATCGGATAGTGTGATCCGGATATTGATAATGAGATGAATATGAGCATGAACCCTATGGGGAATTAAGAGTAGAACTCCTGTGTATGAAAGGAATCTGGTATATAGATGGGAAGTGAGCTAGCCCTTGTGTACACAGTACCAAGGAGAGCAACTGTCCCTTTTCGTGTAGAGGGGGAACCAACTACCCCTTGGGTTGAGACCCAGGGTAGGACTGGTCACTCTACACCGACTCCTGTTTGACCCTCATCTACGTAGTACTCAGGTGTGCTACTAGTGTAGGGAGGGAACTACCCACTCCACAGGGCACGGGGTTAGGACTAGCTAATCTACATTGACTTTTTAGGCCCTGTAGGCAAATCGGGGTAGTCAGACGAGGGTACGTAGATTATGGAGGGGCGAGACCCCTATTCTGAGAGGGCAAGGCCCTATACTATTTCATGCTATACCTTAAGCGTACCCGCAAGTGGAAATGATTGACCGCGTGCCAGTGCGGGGCAGCTACCCGTGCAATTATCACGTGTGCCGTAGTCACCGCTACATCGCGACAGTGACCTCAGGGTGGTTGACTGGGTGTAGGACTACCGCAGGGGACTCTCCTGACCAGGAGAGCACCATGTGTACCTTCTACACCACAAGAAAGACTGCAATCAAGATCGTTCCCACACAAACAAGATCAAGGAATACTTGGATCCTTTGTGAAATAGATGAACTAGAAATACATAGATGAGGTAAATAGAAATGAAAATAAAACTTAGTTGCTTGTTTACTTTACTTGCGCATAAATAATATAAACACCACTCTACTCAGCATTCACTGACTCTGTCTTTTTGTAACCCTATTCAGGACTAGGAGTTGAGCAGCCCGAGTTTCCGGGTTCTTTAGTTTTCTGCTATTGTAGTGAGTACTAGACATCTATTTTACTATTCCTGTTACTTTCTATCTTCTTTTCCGTTGTTGTTGTGATGGCATGTATTACTTGTTGAGACTTTTAGCTCTATTATTCCTTTAGGTCTCATTTTTCCTTATGCTTGGTTATATTGCATGTGTGAATGTGGTTTATTTCCTGCTTTTGGTTATTTCTCGTTGGACGACTAGGTCTTGGGATTAGTCGAGATGAGTCAGTCTCAGGTCTTGTAGGGATCCAGGAACTGGGTCGTAACAAGTAGATTTGGTAGTTTTCACCAAATCCGCCTCCTCTGATCAATTTAGATCAGAGGAGATGAATTCACCCCTTCATAGTGCTCATCTGATCTTCCCTTGCACTCAACACTCATTTCTGATTTCTCCTCAAATTTTTATTCATCATTCATCCCTTCACCAAAGTCAAATTCATATTTGAAGTCTTGACTTCTAGATCTAAATTTGTGCCTAAAATCCACCTTAGGGGGTCTCCCATTCATTCCATAAATTCGCAAAGACCCCCTGAATTTAATCAAACTGATTCGCTCGATTCTTTCAAATTTGGATTTCACGTCCAATTTTGCAATTGGAGTCAATTTGTTTTAAATGGAATTTAATCGAGTGATTCGAGTTTGGATTTGCTTAATTAGGTGTATTGCTATGAGTTTGATGTGTTTTGTTCGAAGTTTTATGATCAAAAGAGCATATGCCCAATTTAAGCCTTGTTTTGGGTAGTTTAGGTCAAGGAGAATCAAATACTAATTTGAGGCCTTAAACCAGGATCCAATGTTTTGTATAGGATCATCTGAGGTTCTAACACTGATCTATGGTGTTTAGAAGTTCATGGTGATCAGAAATCTGAATGGATCATAAATTAAAAGCCCAAATAGGGTACATGAATTCCTACTCTTATCTGATTTCACTTTGGTTTTCAAAGGATAAAATGATGTTTTCATGGTTTTAATGGAAATTTAGAGTTATGTTGTGATGATTTCAACACCTAATGCGATCTTCTCTACATTGTCTATAATGTAAAGAGAAGATTATATTAGGGTCTTTTGAGAGTTTTAAAGAATGAAAATTGGTCTTATGGTCAGAGTTTCAGAAATTTATTTCAAAGGAGTTTGGACAATGTGATTTGTTTGTTAGAGATGTGTTTTGGGGATTTTTGTGCCTTAAATTAGACCTTTTCATGTCTGATCTAGGCTGATTTTAGTTAGTAACTTATGTAGCTACTGGTTTCAATTGCAACAACCCACGTAACAACATCTATTGGTAGTGTCTCCTTGCAACAGCAACTGCTGTTAAATTAGAGTAGAAATAGCAGCTGAACTAGCTGCTAAAAGTGTGCAACAGCTGCTGCTGTCTTAATTGCAGCAGATGGACTGGATCAGAGGAGTTCAAGTTGAATTTGGAGAGGATTAGGGTTGTAATGGGAAGCTGGCTTGTGTATAATGTAAAAGTTAATGTACAAGCATTCATGTACCTAAAATAGATTGAAATCTAATTTGAATTACTTGTAGGTTGCTTTTGAAATCCATTGTCAGCTATTCTTGGATGATTTAATAGTCCAAAAGTAAAATATGAATGAAATTGAGATGAAAATCATGTTTAAATGATCAACATATTTCAGATTGTGTGCTGAGTGTGTGTGAGTGTTTAAACTACAATTTCAGCAATTTGAACTAAATTTTAAGGCTTAGGTTCTTTATTGAAAACCTATTTGAAGACATATTTGAACGAGATTGAGAAAACATGAAAAAATACAAAAGAATTGTAAATAAATAAAATAAAGGTGTCTTGAATAGGATTAGATATTTTTCTAAGTATATGCCAAGTTTCAGAGTATTCTGAACATCTAGCTTAGTAGAATATATCAGCGAACGATTCGATTTACTTTGAAATTTAATAAATGAACCAAAGTTCAAAAATTACAAAAAGAGCTTTTCTTCTCTCATCTCACCATTTTCTCTCTCATCCTCTACCTCTATAATACATATAAAAACCATAAAAATTAGAAAAGACTAAAAAATACACAAAAATAACATGTATAATATATTTATACCAGTAAATATGAATTAATATTAAGCTATATGTATATATTATAAAATATGTAAATAACGTACATAAATAACTTATAAGTGTATTCTATATATTAAATTAAGTATTTAAGATGATTTATTATATATATAACTTTATTGTATAATTATATATTAATTTATATTAACTTAAATGTATATAATCCTAAGTAATTATAAAAACCTATGTATATGTCCATAATCATATTTAATACTGTACATATGTATTTAACTAATTAATATATACTGTATAATACCTGTAAATTAATTTAATTATGTAATTATTGTAGGTAATTAAGTTATTAAGTTAATTAGGTAAATTACTTACTTAAAATAAAATAAATTAATAAATTAAGTTAATACTAAAGTAATTTATCATGTACACTTGTATAGTATTTTTTTAAGTATGTTTGACCTATTTATAGTGTATTTGTATTATACTACAGTATTTATAATTTAAATATGTATATAACTATATAAAATGTATATTTGAAATGTATATAAATTAAAATAAAGACTCTAAAATAAATTTAAAATGTTTAATAAATAATTTATTATATAAATTAACTCTGTACAAAATCAATTTCAAGATTAATTTATCAATTTATACTTTAATTAAGAAATTAATCCTTAAATTAACATGTACAAACTCCTAACTTTAATTAATTTTAATATATATAAATTAATTATTTTTATAAATTAATTATACAATTATGTAGACCTATATTAGTACTTTATAAATATATAATTTATTTGTATTTTAGAATTAATTATGGCCCTCAAATCGAGGGCCAAAATCTTTAAATCAGAACGCACTATAATGTGTTATTACAAAGTCGATCCACTTAACTTTAGCGCCACATCATACGGTGAAGTACGAGCAACACCGTATAAAAGGAATTTGGTGAGGGGGCTACCTAGTCGTCAGTGCTACGTGCACCCTCACCATATTACCATTACCCTCTCTCCTGATTTTGAGCATATATGAGCATGTATTGTGTACAATGAGGGGCTAGGACCTGCATTGTAGTGGGTTGATATTGGGCCCGAATGGGCCAGAGAGAATACACTCAAAAATACCCTAAATAAACTAGGGGTTGGTCCATAGTAGTGGTCCAATCCAGCCCAGCTGGGCCATAGATCCTGCGAATCTGACCGGCCCATCCACTAAAAAACCTAATTTTTGGCTAAGTATGAAGAGAGAAGAGGGGAGTGAAAAAACTAAAGTGTTGAAAGAAGAGGAGATGAGAGAGGTGAGAAATTCTAAGTGTTGGGATTGTGAGTCTTGTTTGTGTGTGTTGTGTGTGTGCATACGTGTATATACATATATGTATAATATAATATAATAGTAAATGTATACATATAAATAAGATACATATAAATAATGTATACGTATACAGGTAATATATGTAAATATAAATATAAATAGAGTGATAAAGTATTGTTTGAGCCTTATATATGTATAAATAAACCTTAAGGCTTTAGTGACAGTTGTATCTATCACTGTAGATATGTATATATGTTATTAAACAAAATCTTTTGACCTTATGTCGTGTACATATTTTACTAAGGCTATAGCGACATATATATATGTTACTGTATATATAGTGTATGTTACTAAAGATATTAGTATGTATTAATATAACTTAATATAGTACATATTAGTAGCTATTTTTGTACCTATATTTAGATATTATTTAGGGTAGTTATACATAATTAGCATAGTGTAGTTACGCATAGTTTTTGATGCCTATTAGTTGTAAATTTGTTTAAGGCATTGTAGTGCTTATTAATTGATTCTTTTGTAAATAATTAACCAATTCATTCATTAATTGATTCATTGATTCATATTGTAAACAAAATTGACATTTTTGGAATAGAACATTTTCGAACATAGAGAGTGATGTATATCAATAATTACCCCCCAGTGAACGACCAGAAATAAACCAGTAAAAATTAAGTAAATAAATAAAATGACGTGATATCTATTTGCATTGTGACAAATATACTACAAAAATGACATTTAAAACACAATTTTTATTGCAATATGATTGTGGTGCATCATATTTTTGGCACCATTGTCGGGGACAAAAATCCAACAATAGTTCTTTATTGCGATTAATGATGTCGCTTGTGTCATTAGCTAAGGTGTATTTTACTCTATTGCTTTTAAATCTTGCATTAGGAGAGACGTTGTGGGGATCTAGTTTATAACTAGTCGATTTGGGTTGTGGTTATTTTAGTCCCTTTGTTTGTATTTTGAGGTGACCAAGTAGTTGTGCTTGTTTTATTTTGTTACAATACTACATGTCATCAATTTGTTTATGACTACTGACCTTGAGTAGCTATATACCATCCTCTTCCTTCTCCAAAGAAAAATCATGAATGCTCATGATTTATTTAGTAATGTGTGGTTTTGGCACTTTAGCTCATTCAACTGCTATTGTGGACTGTACATGAGCCTTGTAGTTCATTGAGGTTGCTTATGGCTTGTGTTAGCAGTAAATAGCCTTGCTTCTCACTGTTTTTCTTGTGTTTTTAATATTTTTGGATGCGGGGTGTGCCTACTTGTGTTTATCGCTATTTTCTACCATTGTGGTGTGATGGTGGGGAGTACACACTTGTATAATTTGTAGTATGTACGCATAGATGTAGGTTGCACGTATCAATTAAAGGAAAATATTCGATAAACAGGGGAAACTCTACCGAATTTTCGACAGGTTTCGACAGTATAATTTATTTAAAATTCGATTGTCCTATGACGTACCCAATTGACGGGATCTCAAACTCTAACTCGAGCCACCTAGTAGCGGGCACCTTGGCATGGTATTGGGGTATATAGTGTTTGGGGGTGCCTAGTACAAGTACTAATTTTCATTACTATCACGCATGCTATGGCCTAGTGGAGGCAATGGGTGCTCAGCACCAATACCTAGGACTAGGACCCGTACTAGTATACTTGTTCCACCATGCTTGAATTCTAAAAAGAAGATTAAAAGTTGATGGTATCTGACTAAGAAAAGGATTGAATCGAAAATGTTGAAACTGTATTGACTCGATCAGAGTCTAACAAATGGAATGCTTGGATCTTAAGGTCTTTTGATAAGACCCCAGGCAATCCACTAAGTCTCTAGGGCTTTGTTCTGGACGCGATACCCAATGAAATTAAATGATAGTAGGTCAACTAGGTGAAATCGTAAGGCTGCACCCTTGGAGTTGGTGAACCATGAGTTCACTAGTCGAGTAGAGAACCCGAGCTGTTGCGGTAGCTAGAGGCTACCAAGGAATTTTTTCCTTGGAACTCGGAAGGTTCCTGAGTTCAGTGATAGGCCTTAAGCTGTCATCGGTGTTTAGTACTTAGATGTACCTGAATCTGACTAGATGGAGTGCTACTCATGACTCTATCGGCATCTGCATGCATAGCGGAGGACATCAGGGTATGCGGTACTCTTAGCTAGAGGTTCACTGGGCACCCGTATGTCTGAAAGTGCTAAGGTACTATGATGGATTGGTTGAGACCTCGTCCGATGGTAAATTGAGAGGGCACTGATCGATGATCTAGATCTTTGTTAATTTAGGTTAATTAATCGCGTTGTAGTATAGTGTCGCAATCCAGATGGATGTCATTTATTTATATACAATTTTTACTGGTTTTATTCAGGTTGTTCACTGGGATGCAGTTATTGATATACATCACTCTTTATTATCCAAAAACCATCTTTTATTTCAAAAATGTTAAGTTTATTTACAAATAAATGAATAATGAATGAAAGAATTAAAAAATGAACTAATCTAAGTCAAATATGTACAACAATGAATGAATTGTGTTAATGACAATGCCTTAAACATATAAATAAAGGCAATAAAAACTAATCTAAACTAATCTAAGTTAATTATGTACAATTCTATCTAAATAATGCCTTAATATAAGCACAAAAAGACTATCTATGCTAACATATATAAACTATATACACTAACACATCTAAACGTCACTAAAAGAGCCTTAAAAACATATATAAGAAACTAAGGCAAAAAGAATGTATATATTACATAGTATGTATACTATATATATATACGCGTATATACTCTATATCCATATGTATACCTATATACTATACTATATATACTAACTATACACTTATACTAACATACATATACTAACACTATTAACACACACACATCAATTAACACTTAGCCACATTTTACTCACTCAACACACACACAGTACACATATATAACACTTACCCATACAGACTTACCAATTTTAACACTTAACCAAACTTAACCCAAAAATTTGTTTAATGGGCGAGCCCAGTGGTTCCTGGAATCTACAGCCCAATAGGGGTCGGATCGACCATTACTAAGTCGAGCCCATAGTTTTTATTAGTGTATTTTTTCATAGTTTTGAGCCAATACTGGCCCAGACCGCTCGAGCTCCCAACCCTTCCTCTCTCTCTCTATCTCTCTCATAATAGTCATAGGTTATCTAGGCTATGGGATCGGACCCCGTAACTAGGACAGTCAACCTTCTTGTGCAAATTGTTAAATATGGCATCAAGCAATTGAAAGTTCCTAATGTGGGACTAAAAGCAGAGCCAATTGGTGCACCAGACTGTGGTTTATTGCCATCTTTAGGTCTTAATTAAGGTCTTAATTTATTAATTATTTTGAAATTAAATTATAAATGTTGTTGGCGAAAATCCATTGTTAAAGTATAACATCATAGTATAGTGACAAAAATTGCAACAACATTTACATTTGTAAACTTGAGAAATAGAAATATGAGTTCGAGGTTGTTCGTAGGGAGCAATTTGAAGCAAATCAATCACTAATCACAATTATCAAAAACAATGTTTGCAAGTGAATTTAATACCCAAAAAAATATGCAATATATATCAGAAAATGATCTCAGAATATAGATATCAAAGTGCAAAAAGATTGGGCTAAAAATGGTGTTTTAAACCACCAAATTTAACCCTAATTTCTAAGCTCTAATCCAACTCAAATATGTGAACAATAATCTCAATCAAATGTCAGTATCAGAACCATACACAACACCAAGTCAGACGACAGAACTATGGCTTAGATGCCTTATCTCACACCTCAACAGAAGGCTAAGGCACAACACAGCAGCAGAGAGGCACAAGGGCCTCACAAGCCTTAG
Source organism: Thalassia testudinum (assembly GCA_037157565.1). Lineage (NCBI taxonomy): Eukaryota > Viridiplantae > Streptophyta > Magnoliopsida > Alismatales > Hydrocharitaceae > Thalassia > Thalassia testudinum. The sequence continues at coordinate 7,222,834 of JAZHRO010000058.1, read as the reverse complement.
CATGGCTAAGTACTAAGCGAGGGGGGGGCACAAATCCCAAGGTCAAGAGTACAAAACCCCCCCCTCTCGTGGGAGTAATCGCAGGCAAGGGTCTGTGCGAGCACATGTGAAGTGTTCGTGGGGTTGTGCAAGGTACCTCACCCATGTGCTCTCGGAGGCAAACGATTGTTTTCACAAAACCCTTTTATCTGCTTTTGCAAGCTACTAAGTCCTCGAGGTGGGACTAAAGTGGCGTCTTCTTCCTTGCATGAAGCCGTAGATTGGAACTTCAAATCAAAGCTGCTAGAGTCATTGCTATGCTCAATTGGGAATGCAAATGGCTACATGGGTGTGAACCATGTTGATTCAGTGTGGAAGCATGACTAGAGATGGCTGGGTGGCGGTGGCTGGAGACGGCGATGATTCTTGACAATGGCAAAGTTTACCTACAAGATAAGTACGGCCTAGGGCCTAATTAGATAGCTGGAAACCTTCACCTTGGTGTGGCAAAGGCGGTGGTGTGTGCAATTGGGTGTGAGGTGTAGTGAAGTGGCTAGTAGGTGTCAGGGAGTGGAGCTCCGGCAAATAGAGTCGAGGAAGGCAACCGGGGTGCTAAAGGGTTAAATTAGGTTGGGAAAAAGTGTGGTAGAGGTGTGTGTGAACTTTTTCCTATCCTAATTTGGGTGGAGCAGAGCGAAGGAAGTCTGGCAATGAAGGTGGTCGTAGTGGTAGTTGCTTGAGTCGTAGAAGGAGAAGGAGAGGGAGTTAGGAGCTGAGAAGCTCCAGATTTGAAATTGGGAACGAGGGGAGTAAAGCCCAAAACTAATTGGAAGAACGGAGGATCAGGAAAGCTTGCCGGAGGTACGCCGACATTGAGGACGAAGGAGGTGAGGATGGAGCCAATGAAGGGGTAAATGGGTCGTCTTCTTTGTCCAGAAGCACGACGACGAGGTGTTAAGGGGAAGCACTCTCCCTATTGTACGTGGGAGCGGCTGAAGAAGAATTTTGAAGAAGCTCCATGGTGTCATCAATGCCGATGAAGGAAGAAGCAGGGGGATTTTCACGCTAGAAACGAGATGAAATTGGCGTGGGTAGATGCAGCCTCTTTTATAGAGGAGGCTTCCCTCCTTAATTGATCTTTGAAGTGACCATTTGGTAGGTCCCCTTGCCACCTGAAGAGTTCGATTTTATCAAGCTCACCAGCATGAATTCTGGCCATGATTGGCATTGAGAATGATCTTGATCGATGTGGATTGATATGGGGATCAATCCTACCAAGTTTTAGGATTTTTTTATTGAGATATCTAAAACCAAATCCTCGATTGAATGTCGTCAAGAGATCTTTAAAGATCCTTTTTAGACTTTCATGGCAGAAAGGACCATTCTAAGAAGAACGATGAGAAGTTAGGGACCAAATTGCAATAGAATTGAAACATAGGGAGTTAAATGTAAGAAATAGATTTTTTAAGGGCTAGAATGCAAACTAGGTCAAAATGAACTCTGCTTTGGTCCAAATTTTTGTGCTAATATAATTTGGACCCAAGGAATCTGATAGTGAACTTGGATTTGAGATTTTACCATGTTTGACTAGGCAATTTTGCACAGAAGCCCAAATTAGAGCAAATTCCCATCTACAACTTATCCTAGGTCAAAATGGGTTCAAATGGACAAATCAAAGGTACCAAACCTCTTAGAATATTTTTATATGAATTTTAGGATGTTTAGATTAATTTTATTTTGATTATAACCTTTTCAATTTAAGTGGGTTTGATAATTAGGGTTTTGGTACTATTTTCGCTCTCGAAATGCGTGAAATCTCATTTCTATTAGTGTTGACCCACTTTTTAAACTTTTATGCTCATTCGACCTCCAATTAACCCCTGAATGACCCTGTGTTTAATCGATATTTTTGATGTGATGTTAAAGTTACAGAATTAACCTTGATTCCCTATTTTCTTCTCAAATCAGAATGATGCGGAGTTATGATTCTCAGATGATTAGGTAGGAGCTTTTATCATTCAAACTTGACTAAATGTGGCTAGTTAAGACCCATGATGGTGTTACCATCGTACCCCCATGCCTAGCTTTTTCTTGTCTCTAGCAAAATCCTATGGACCAAACGAGATCTTTGAGTCGGATGTAACTGTCAAGAAGCCTTAACTAAGTTGCATCTCTAAAAGTCAGATTAAAATATCGACAATAGGCCTAGAGGTACTCAAGTATCAGCCAAGATCCAAACCTGACCTATTTAGCCTTGGGTCTATCGCGAAGGCTTATAAGGCCCGCAAAAACTACCTAAAGGTTCGTTGATTCCTATAGTTAGAGCATTTGTATGTAGACGTATCGCATCTAGGTTCAGTTTGCCAATTCATTTTTGGTAAGAGATAGAGATGGATTTTTCATTTTGAGAGTTTTCTCTCTTTTCTTTTTATATTCACCTAAATCTAACATCGGATTGGCCCTAAACACGGTCTGTATCGGATTCCGTGTCCCCACCATCAATCCTCGAAGCATCCCTGGTTTTGATGCTTCGAGATAGCATCGCCCATGGCAACCCCCAGAACCTTGGCTTTCAATACTTCGGGATAGCATAGCCTATTGTGTCAGAGAATCGTTGCAAAAAGAGTTGAGTTTTGAAAACTTGTCGTAAGGCAATTTGCGAGAAAATTCCGTCAATAGATAAATTCTATCCGAAACTCAAAAGGAATTCTGGGTCGAACACAAGGAGGCAGACGTTTGATAAAAAATCACGTTTGATTTGTTGTCACGAAGCAAATTAGCTAGTCGAATTACATCTAAACTGGCTATCTACTTAAAGAATAATTAATAGAAGAAAGAGAGAATAATACAAATAAAGATAAAATAGAGATAGAATAAACACGGATTTCATAACCACAGAGTCATGTTCATTACAACTAATCACTACACTAGAAAGCAGGAAATATACACTAGAAAGCAATCAAAGAGAAGGTGGAGAGTGGTTATCCTCCTCGATGGCTACTTGGAGGATGAGCCGCTTTGACGGAGCATCCGGAAGAATGTGGTGAGATGTTGGATGAAGGAGAACGATGATGGACGATGGAGAACATGGCAGGGCGACGTCACAGTGGCTTCCCGAATGGCAGTGAGAAGACAACCGCGGGATGCTCCACGAAGGAGGTGAGAAGATGGAAAATTATTTTTGTAACTCTAATGGAGCATCCCGGGTTTGGGACTAGCTTGTAGAGCCTTTGAAGGGGTGAGAGAAGATAGGAAGGGATGATGGATATGTGGGGGCCGTAGGGTTATTTATAGGTGAGGTTTGAAGGGGCAAAAAGGTCATTTTATCCTTTAAAATTTAATGTATAGGTCTTTAGTGATGGATTTATTCTTCACTAAAGACCTGAACGTGGGCATAGATCGTGCACGCTTGTGCCTCCTCTCCTTCTCTATTGTTCAATGCCTTCATCGCGTGCTCAAGCTCTCAGCTGTCCATCTCGTATCCAACGACTCAGATTGCATCACACCCGTGACTTCATCTTCTCTTCTTCAACGCTTAAGCCCATGATCTCGCGATCTTAGTCATCTGATTGTGAGATTAGACGGCTTAAGATGCATTCGTGCCTCATCGTGCTCCTGCATCTAATCAGGCATTTAAGCATGCGTGTGGTTCTCTTGCTTTAGCCGTTAAGTGTATGATGCAGACGAATCAAAGCCATCCACATGAAATCGGGTGGTCCTGATTCAAATTGGATCTGCCCTCAAGAGAAGTGCTATAGGGATTCGATCTCATGACCTGGAGGTGCTGAAGAGTTTTATCCACCTCGCTATGCTCGTGGATAGGCAAGAAAAGCATTCTTGTGCTATTTGATCTCCACCATTGGATCTTGATTCAATGGTTGAGATCAAATGTGTGGTTCTTCTCACATGAGGCATGGCTTGAGGGAGGCAACTTGATCAATTCTCAACCGTTGGATGAGAAGGCAGGGCCGCGAGTGGTTTGGAGGGTCTGGATGGCGTCACGTGGTATCATCTAGATTGTCCATCTTCTCTTCCTTTTAAGTGGTGCCACGGATGTCAGATCGGTTCAATTTTCATGCCGTTGGGCTACGATCGTCGATCCGAACCCATCCGTGTGGTCGGATTTGTCATCTAAAGTAGAGATTTACACCACCTGGCCCCTTGATCTCAGATCTTTCTTGGACTACATCTAATATTACAAAAGTCCGATCAAGGCGATCTTGGAATCGTTGAACTCCGATCGTTGCCCTGATCAGATCTATACGGTTGGATCTTCAATCCGAGGCCCCGATATGATATTTCCCTATTACTTGACCATAAAAAGAGAAAATTAGCCTAAACTTTATACAATCTAACCTTAATGCAAGATGATGCATGTTATGCAATATTTATAATGTATGATGCAACTATACATCTAAAAACACGCAAAATAGATGATTTGTGTGGTATAAACGTGTTCACAACACCACCCATGGCATTCTATAGCTAAATTCAAGCCTTGGTAATCAACATTTCAGGATAATCCGCCCATGGCACCTGAACCAGAATAAGGTGCTTACATGGGCCCGGTAGGATATTTAGATATCCTAGGAGACAAGCATCGAGGAGACGATGTGTTATTACACATATTCGAGGGGAGTATTTTTCATCCCACCTCTTCGTGTTGGGAACTCGTCTAATCAACTTGTGTCTTAGAGCCACTCCTAGGCTAGATCTTCAGGAAAATCTTTTTTAGAACGGACGCTTTGGCATTATTTTTTAGTTAAGCGCACTGAACTGGACTGGTGTGTGAATTTGGGTGCTTAGGTTACTAAGTCCCGCTAACCAAAGGGCAAGGAACATGGCCGAATACTCCCTGAGCCTTAGACTTAATACATCAGCCTCACACTTTCATCAACCTCTTAAGGACTAATCCAGATCTTAACAAATACATGAGTGTTTAAACCCTAGAATAGGTCTAAAAGGCCTAAGGTCGGTACTCGTCACTAATCTCCTAAGTTTTAGCCTTCCAAACCTTAATTCATTATCCAATCCAACCTAAAAGTTAGGTGAGTTCCATACTCAATCACAAGGGACTATTTCATTTCTTCCACTTTGATTGCTCCTTTTTTCTTTCTTTTCTTTTCTCCTCAATTGTTTTCAATTCAACTCAAAATTTGAGTTCTCCTTTCTCCTTTTTTTTTTTGATTGAAACCTCTCCATGAATCAAATTTCACAGCATTTTGCACTTTCATACCCCTCCATGCCTAAGATTTGCAATGTCCCCATTGTAAATTAGGTGGATGGAGTTCATCTTACATTGTACATTAGAATAGGTTTGGTGGGTGGTGAACAAGTCAAGATGATTGTTGCACACAATTTCTAGTTTTGATACAAGTATCAAAGGTGGACTCAGCTGTTCTAACAGACGAACCCTAAAGTGCAATATGATTTCAACAAAAAGATAAGTCAAAAGGGTCTCAAGTTTTTCAAATGGCGGGTTGCCTCTCGTTAAGTGCTAAGTTTAATGCCATCAGCTGGGCGCAATGTGGCTCAGGGAGAATGGAGATTAAAAGATACTGCAGCCAGATTTAAATAAGTGAGTTCGAGGAATGGTTTGAGTCTAACAGTTCATGATAAATGGTTCTAAGTCATGGCTGAGTTTGCTGATTTCGACAGTTCTATTTCCAAACACTCGTCGAACAAGGAATGGTCCAATCCACTTTGATCTCAGTTTTCCTGGGAAGAGCTTGAGCTTGGCATCAAAAAGTAATACTTTTTGACCAGGATGGAAAGATTTCCACAAAATGTCCCTACCATGGAAGGCTTTAACCCACTCTTTGCAAATACATGAGTTCTCATACACATCATTGCGTAGTTCCTCGATCTCACTCATTTGTAACTGGTAATGGATTCCAGCCTTCATGAGATCTAGACTACACTTCTGTACTGCCCAGTAGACTTTGTGCTCCATTTCTACAGGGAGGTGACATGCCTTCCGGTACACGAGTCTGAAGAGAGACATTCCTAACTGGGTCTTATGGGTGATCCTATAGGCCCACAAAGCATCCAGAAAGTGGGTAGACAAATCTTTCCTGTCAGGTCGAACAGTAACCTGAAGGATTTTCTTGATCTCTTGATTGAATAGCTCAGCCAATCCATTAGTTTGGGGGTGATAAGGAGTCTAGATATGATGCAACGCCCCTTCTTCATCAGGGACTAGAAGTGCACATTTGCGAAGTGGGTCCCTCCATTAGAGATGATAGCACGTAGGATGTCGAATCGAGAAAAGATGTGTCGATGAATGAATTTGATTACAACCTTATGATCATTAGTTTGGGTCGAGACTGCTTTGATCCATTTGGACACGTAGTCCATGGCTAGGAGGATGTACTCAAAATCGTTGGAATTAAGGAAGGGACCCATGAAATCAATCCCCCAAATGTCAAAAATCTCGCACACGAGAATCGGTTGTAAAGGCATCATGTTGCCTAAGGTTTGGCAACGAGCACATGCCTTATAATAATTGTGTGCATCCTTGAAGATCATGGGCCAATAGAAGCCACACTAGAGGATTTTGCTGCGGTCTTATGTCTAGAGAAGTGACCACCACAGGCCTAGTCATGGCAGAATGACAGAATGTCATGGATCTTTGATTCTAGGATGCATCTCCGGATTATTTGATCTGAACAAATGCGGAATAGATATAGAACTTCCTAGATGTAGTAATTGGCATCTGAAATCAATTTTTCTTTCTTGGCTTTTGGCTAATCAGATGGAATCCGGTGTGATGCCAAATAGTTGACCATATCAGCATACCAAAGAAGTCCCGTACCAATGGTCAGGAGGTGCTCATTCAGAAACTGCTCGGTGATAGGTCCAGACGGGTGATGGGAACACCATCATGAGCCAAAACTAGCTCAATTAGATCTGATTAAGTCAGTAATTCTCCTACATAACTACTAGAGAGCCATAATTCACTACAATCCATTCTGAGGAAGAGACAAGAAACCAGGGTTAAAACTATAATTTTACCATCATAACTTGAATATAGTACAACCACGGGTTTTCTCAAGGGTTAATTAAGGGTCAATTGGTCTTAAAAGGATAACAAGTGGGTTAGAACAGACAGAAAAGGGTCTTCGCATGTTTTGAGAATCAAATGACTATTTGAAACCCTAAAAATAGACCCGCTTAATTAACTGAAGTTCTGGTCAGGATAAAATTCACCTAAACCCTCTAAAATTCATAGAAAAATATCCTTTAGGGTTTGAAACCTTCAAATTGACCATCAAAACCCGTTTTGGCCCAAAACAGAGTCTTAGACAGACATTTACCGTAATTTGGGTTTTAGCATAAATTACCTAGTCAAACTTGGTCAAAACCAAAATCCAAATTCACCATTGGATTCCTTAGGTCTAAATTAGATTTGTACCAAAATTTAGACCCAAGCTGAAATTATCTTGACCTAGTTTGCAACTTGGTCTTGTCTGATATACTTATGCCCTTAACTTTCAAAATCTTTACAAAAAGACCCCTAAATTTGTGATTATTTTCAAAAATAGGTCCCATCCACCATTAATCCTATTCCTACAAGCACTGACGACCTAAAATTGGCAAGAACTCCTTGATTCCTTGACGAATCCCTTTCAAATTTGAAAGGGAAGTTCGTCAAGGAATTCCCTTCCTTTTAAGCCAAATCCCATGCCCTAGAACCTTCTCAATCTATCATGTGAACGCATGAGAGATTTGGGTATCAAAAAATTTCCAACTCCGGCAACCTTCTAAGCTTCCCAAGCTCTAAGCACCCTTTAACGACCTATATAAGACTCCCCAGGGCAGACCGTTCGGGGCACTCTTGAATTCAACTGGAGTAACCCCCGATTCTTCTCTCCTCCTCCAGCCGAAGTGCTCTTTGAGCTCCAGTGATTCTCCTTGCCTCTCCTCATCATCTGATCGCAATACCAGCGGTAGATCGTCCTTCCTTGCCTTCTTCCTCGTTGAGCAGCACTAGCCGGCGTCCTTATCCACTTCATCCTCGCCGTCCAACCCTTATCAGAGCCAACTTCATCTCCGACGTCGGCCATACCACAACCGGTGCCATCTCTGCCCCCCATCATCTAGTACATACCTCAATCGACTCCTTAGCTTTTCTACGTCACGCCAATACCTCTGACACTCCACTTCAACATCTCTGACGCCCTCTGCGACTCCGTCTTCCATCTCGCCGGCATACCTCCGGCGAGCACTAGTGGCCACCACAGATCACCTACGCCGCCGCTTCCACACTCCACACCTCCGCCTCAACCTCAGGAGCAAAAGCCCTAACTTCATTAGGCCAATTGCTCCTCCAAACCCTCTGTCGAACTCACGCTTCTCTGACCACCCTCCGCGAGGTCGACAGGCCTCTTCACACACGCTCACTGCACACCACCACCACCGTCACACTCACTGTGCTTCGACGATCATTCCAGAGCCTTTTGACACGACCAAAAGGCCTTATTTGTGATTTCAAATTTTAGCCTCCCTCCACCATTAAAGTCGACCTTCAAGCAAGCTTCAAGCTCGCTCCAGGGTGCATTCACTCCAGGTCTTAGCTCCAGGTCACACGGATTCATCACACGCACACACCCAGGTCTCCAATTGAGGGAGATACCCTCAGCAGCTGACTTAATTGAGGAAGGGTCTCCTGTTGTTGCATCGTGAAAAGGAAAGGTGGGACTTTAGTCCCAACTCAGAAGCTGAAGTGTGCATGCGGACGCATAAATTGAATTTGTGTCTGTGGCTTATCGCCTCAGACGTAAGGGGTAAGGTCCTTCACACCCCTCACATGCCTCGTTCGTGATATCTCCTCCGCGGACCTGGTACACCCGACCTGCCTAAGCCCACACCTCAACTACCACCCACGTCGGTAGCCCTGGCCCCGAGTACACTCTTGCCCGAATCTGACTACCCGATACTGTGTGTGGCCTTGGGAAGGCGAGAAAGAGAAGAGCCCAGAGAGAAAGGAAGGAGAGCGCGGGGTTGGGGGTTTTGCTATAGAGAATAACGACTGACACTTAGCCGTTTGAAGAAGGATCCCCCTCTGTGTGTGAAGAAGAGAAGAAGAGAAAGAAAAGAAAAGAGAAGTGAAGGTAGAAGAAGAAGAGGCACGTAGAGCTAAGCAGAAGAGATAGAAGCCAAAGAAGAGGAAGGGGAGCTACATAGGAAGAAAGGCAAAAGAAGAAGAGTAGAAGAATAGAAAGGCCTCAGAAGAAGAAGAAAGAAGGAAAGAAGAGGCGAGTCGCACAAATAGAGAAGCAGAGAAAGAAGAGAAGAGGAAGAGTTCAAGAAGAAAGAGATCGCTTTAGATTGTTAATTAATATTGTGTCTAATTTGAGCTTATTAATTGCTATTGTGCATCTCTTAACTATCATTGTGCAGAGTAATTGGTGATTCAAATCACCAGTTTACTCCATTCTTTTTACACTATTGACATTAGCTTTCATTGATATATCATTATTACTTGAAGTTTCATTACAAATTGCTCATACTGTGCTTAAATTGCAATTTTGAGATTGAATTCCATATTGCTCCCTGTGTTCTACCTCGGACTTCAAATTCGAGTATTTATTTTCAAAGCGATTTCGGCTATACTACAACGCAGTTTTTAAAACCTTGATTTCGCTCATGAACAACAGGTCAATGACCGAAGTAGGAAGGCAGGACAAATGGTCAGCTACCATGTTTTGCTTTCTCACCTTGTCACAAATTTCAAGATTGAATACTTGCAAGAGCAGGATCCAATGGATTAATCAAGGCTTCGTGTCCTTCTTCATGAGTAAGCGCCCCACTGCAATGTTATCTGAGTAAATGATGACATGGGATCCCAGGAGGTATGATATGAATTTCTCAAAACCAAATACTACGACAGCGGCTCTTTCTCCATAATTGTGTACTTATGCTGAGCCTCGTCCAGTGTCTTGCTGGCGTAATATATAATCACTAGTTTCCCATTGATTTTCTGACCTAGCACCACTTCTACTACGTAGTCAGATGCATCACACATGATCTCGAAGGGTTGAGACCAATCAAGAGATTGCAGAATTGGTGCTTGGGTGACTCATTTTGTAGCGATCTAGAGAGGATTAAGATTAAGTTATCATCATTGTAGTGCAAAATCCTCAATCGATTTCTCAACAAATAAAATTTATAAGCTCAGATATCTATAGATGAAGTCTGAGATCGAACATAGGGAGCAAATATGAATTCACATGCTAATCTTCAATTAAAATATAAATGAGCACAAGAATAAGCCAAGAATGATATTTCATGAGTTAAAGAGGATAAAAAGATATCTAAGACAAAATAATGGTGATTTAGATCACCAATTATTAGCCTAAGCACATATGTATCAATTACTCAAATGTTTGAAATAAGTGAACAGTCTAACAAGTGTATCAGATGACTTAACTGACCGACGCGTACTCTTCTTTCTTTTTCAATTCTTCTCTCTTCTTCTTCTTCTTTGTCTCTTTTTCCTTTCTCTTCTCTATCACAGTCTCTCTTTCTTCTTGTACTTTCTTCCTTAGCCTTTCTTTTCTTCTTCTCAGGCATGGCCAAGGGTCTTCTCCTTCTTATGCCTTTCCAAGCATTTTCCTTTTCTTCAGTTCTTCCTCTTTCTTTCTCACGCACAAGGGGAGCAAACCCTTCCGCATGACTAAGTGTTGAGTCTCCTTTCTTCAGAGCAAAACCCCCCTTTCCCCCATGACGAGTTGATCTTCACTTTCGTTAAAATTTTAAACATAAAATGACGCGTCATTTTAAAGCTTTTATGGTGGAAAATCGACTATCAAAACATTAAATATTTCTAACCATAGTGATTAGGTCATCTCCACAGGGAGGAATTAGTCTATTAAACTCGTGAGTGATGCCTCATTTATTCAGGAAACTCAGTGGGTGCTAATTCATGTAATTCTTTTTCAACGTAAATCATCATTCTAAGCAATTAATAAAAAATGCAGGTGTTTAAATGCAAAATCACCACAACCTAATATTTTGTTAACTAGTGATCTTGGCAATGGAAATCAATGTAAAGATTAATCTTCAATAAAGGACACCTTATTCATTGTAATCAATATCCCAATCATGAACAAATGCAATCATCTGTAATTCGGACAAACTGGAGGGATATTCATGCAAATCTTACTGAATATAATAATAAGATAAATAAATGAATAGGAAGTTGCAATGGCATTCACATGTAATTTTTAATTAAACTGAAAACAAAGCACTTGCTCTTGAGTCCGGCCACGGTTGAAGGAAGGGCTAATCGGCGGTGTGGATGGCCATGGAGGATCTCTAGAGTGAGGGTGTTGCTTTGGAGATGACGGAGCGGCCGATGGTCACCAGAGGCGGCCGGTCGGCAGTGAAGGGTGGCAGTCGATGGTGACGGCAAGAGGAGCTCGCGTGCATCGTGGAGGACGGCTAGTGGGTGTACAGAGGTCGTAGGCATGAGATGAGGAGGATGACGAGGTTGCCGGTGAGTTTGGTCGCGTGTAAGGGCCGTATGAAGCGAGGAGGCAGCTGCAACTTTGGGTTCCTTCGTAGTCACAAGGAGGGCGGTTGGGTGAAGAGGAAGAAAAAAAAACGATGAGGAAGGAGGAGATGATAGGGGTGGCGTGTGGTGTGTTGGCGGTGGTGTTGGCTGTGGGTTTAGGGGGTAGTTGTGGCTAACGTCTGGTGGTGGTGATAGAGTTCATGGTGGGTGGCTACGGTGGGACGTGGAGATGACGTTGTGTTGGAGAAGAAGATGAATAGTGGGTTGTAGTGATGGTGAGGGGAATTTTTGGTGGAGGAGGTGATGGTTATGGGAGATGGCTGGTGGTGGTGGTGCTTACTGTCACTGAGCACCACCACGTTGAGGTGAGTGGAGGAGAGGTAAGGCCGACGTTGATCCATAGTGAAGGCTTGGGTTCACCATGAAAGCCAGGAGCACCCCGTCGCCTTTTCTTCACGGTGGAGCCTCCTCTTTAACCCAACGCGCAGGCATCTTCTTTAACAATGCAGGTTTGTGTTCACCGTGAAAGCCATGAGCACCCCGTCACTTTTCTTCACGGTGGAGCCTCCTCTTTACCCAACGCGTGGGCATCTTCTTTAACAGATGTTCCCCGACTTTCCCTCATTTGGTTTAACCTGTGCGAGATCTCCTCCAACAACTCTTCAGGATGAGGTGTTGCTATTAATAGGTTGCGAAACGCACGGCTCAACTGCTGGAGGAGATGATGGTGAAAGTTTGCACTCATAACCCTACATAAATATATATATATCAAAATTTACCAATGTATTCTCTAATTAATATAAACTAACACTTAAATCTAATTGCAATCTAATGAAGCATGTTTTAAATGTACTTAGGCTAATTAAGTGTCCAATAAATTGGACTCATCAAATATCCCCATGGCTAAGTTTTGCTAGTCCCAAGCAAAAGTGAAAAACAATGGAAAAAACCAAAAGATTTCTTATTTTCTTATTCCAAAAATTTAGAGATGCAGACAAATGTGAAGTGATAGTAGCCTAGGTAATGGATTCAAGTAAAAGGCCAACTTACATTTAAAGTTCAAACTTATCCCTTAATAAAATTCTATTGGGATAGGCAACTACTTCCCTCAGAGATAAAGAAGAAAATGTTCTATAATTTGACCCCAACTTTTTGGTTTAGGTAGGAGATATTGAGTTGAATGAATTTATATATGGTGGCTCACACTCATCTGGTGCTACATGTAGTCAAGTACTGCAGACTCTAGATCTCTAGACTATCAAATGAGTCAGTCTAGAGAAAGGCTAAAAACTGTGTTCTCTTAAGGTTCCTTTGCACTCACTCTCACTCTTTTTCCTTTTCTTCTTTCTTTTCTGAGATCACATATCTTATTAGATTTTGTACATGTACTCAATGATTGGTGGCCTTACCTGGCATTCACACTTTAATTAAAGTTCTAATAACCCTACAACTAAGTTAGAAGTCCTCAACCAGTATTTGGGCAATCAGAAATGCTGAAAAATAGGTATGGGTCATATTTGGTGGATCACAATGGGTGTTTTTATTGCCTAATGATATGGACACCTGATAGAATTGACACCTAAGACAGTTATAACTCGAACACATTTTTTTTCTTTGTATATATATATTTTCTTTCTTTCTTTTATATATATATATTTCTTTTCTTCTTCTCTTTTTCATAACTCAACACAGCACGATGTAGACTTTTATTCATGAGGCATTATTAGGGATGATGATGGTCAAGAGGATATTATGTGACTTATTTGGTAGAAGTGCCTACTCTTGGCACTGGGGAAAGGATGGATAGGACAAGCGTATTTCTGACCTTTGACACCACTACCCTCCTTCAGCTGAGGATTCTACGAAGGACAATCGTGACCATCCACCGTAGTCATAGTTTTCCTAGGACTCAATCTCTGTGTATCTGCCTTATTTGGTGACTCTGAGGAATTCACACACTATTCGTGCATATGAATGGAGAGCGAAAACTATGCCTAACTCTGAGGTATCATCATCTAATTATCCAAAACTTAAGAGTCTTTACATTAGACTTAGCGCACCAGTAGTTTCTCTACTTCTCCTCACAAATAGTAGGTGGATCTAATAGAAGGTAGTTTGCCTATCTCTCTATTAACTGTCCAAGGGTTCAACAGACTAAAAATGCTTATTGATTTTCTTCACAGATTCATTACCCAGTCTACGTGTAAGTGAATGTACTAGATTCTAAACTTAAGAAACAATTTAAGAAGAAAATCTTCAATGACACCTCCTTGATAAAAATTTTCTGCTAGGGACTAACCAATTCAATTCAAGAAAATAAAAGAGTTTTTTTTTTGGCTAATGCACCTATCCTAAATGCATGCAAATATTTATAAATGCTATAAGCATCCTCAAATTATACCCCCCATGCCTAAGACTGACAATGTCCTCATTGGAAAAATAAAGGCATAGAAGAATATCACCTGAGAAGGAGAGTGAGAGGAGCTAAGACTCTTCAAGCTGAAGTGCATCCAAAACCTGAACATTTGAAAGAGTAACATAAGGTTTAAGTCATTGGCCATTTACCTTAAAGCTCGCACCAGAAGTAGGGTTCTGAATTTCTACAGCTCCATAAGGGAAGGTATTGATAACAACATATGGCCCATTCCTGTGGGACTTGAGCTTTCCTAAAAATAATTTAAGTCTAGAATTGAAAAGCCAGACCCATTGGGTGGGCTCAAAGATCTTTCTAATGATGTGCTTATCATGGAAGACCTTTGTATGTTACTTGTAAGCTTGAGAAGTTTCATAGGCTTCATTACGAAGCTCCTCAAGCTCACTTAATTCCAGCATTCGTGCCTTTCCCGCTTTATCCAAATTTAAGTTAGCTTTTTTAATTGCCCAATAGGCTTTGTGTTGGATTTCAACAGGAAGGTGGCACACCTTCCCGTAGACAAGATGGAAAGAAGACATTACCAAGGGAGTCATATGCAGTTCTGTAGGCCCAAAGAGCATCATTTAGTTTTTTAAACCAATCCTTACTATCAGGTTTCACAGTTTTTTCTAAAATTCGCTTCATCTCCCTATTAGACACTTCAACTTGTCCACTCGTTTGGGGATGGTAAGGTGTGGCTATCATGTGGTTGACTTCCAAAATTTGGAGTAGTCTTGTGAAGTGCATGTTCTTGAAGTGAAGTCCTCCATCACTTATGTTCATCCTTAGGCACCCGTACCGGGACATGATATTGGCCTTAACAAAATCCAAGACCATAGAATGGTCATTGGTCCATGTGGGTATGCCTTCTATCCATTTCAATACATAGTCCATAGCCACAAGGATGTATTCATATCCGAAGGACACAGGAAAGGGACCCATGAAGTCGATGCCCCAAATGTCAAATATCTCAATGGGGAGAATAGGTTGTTGGGGCACCTCATCCCTTTTTCTGATGGTTCTCGTCTGCTGGCAACGTAGTCATGCACCCATATATGTATGTTCATCTCGGAATAATGTGAGCCACCAAAAGCCAAACTGAAGAACCTTATGGGCAATCTTTCTTCCACTAAAATGCCCTCCACAATGGAGGTCATGGCAGAAACTCAAAACACTCCTTTGTTCTTTGTTAGGCACACAATGGCGGAAAAGGTGGTCAGGGCTGATTCTAGAAAGCTCAGGTTCCTCCCAGTGATAAAATTTAGTGTCAACAAGAAACCTGTTTTGCTTCTACTTGTCCCAAGTACTAGGGGTAATGCCCGTGACCAGATAGTTCACCATGCCAGCGAACCAAGGAGTTTTGGCCTCCACGGCCATTAGAGACTCATCAGGAAAAGTCTCTTGAATAACTCCAACCGAAGTTGATGCCTCAATAGGGATCCTAGATAGATGATCTGCTACCACATTCTCAACTCATTTCTTGTCTTTAATTTCCAGGTCAAACTCCTGGAGTAGCAGGATTCAACGAATTAAGCGAGGTTTGGTGTCCTTTTTAGCAAGAAGATGCTTTAAAGTAGAATGATCAGTGAACACCACAACCTTGGATCCCAAAAGATAAGACTGAAACTTTACCAAAGCAAATACTACAGCAAGAAGTTCCTTTTTAGTGATTGTGTAGTTTTGCTAAGGATCCATAAGGGTTTTGCTAGCATAATGCAACACATGAGGTTTACCATCAACCCTTTGACCTAAGATCGCTCTCACTATGAAATCAGAAGCATCGCACATTAGCTCAAACAGGACGGTCCAATCTGGTGCTTGGAGAATCGATGCAATAATAAGGGATTTCTTCAAGACTTGGAAAGCCTCACCACATCTATCATCAAAATCGAAGGAAACATCCTTCGCTAACAGGTCACAGAGTGGCTTAGAGATTTTACTGAAATCTCTAATGAAGCGCCTATAGAATCCAGCATGGCCAAGGAAAGATCTAACCTGACGAACATTGGTAGGTGATGGAAGCTTAGAGATGGAATTAATTTTTGTGATATCAACCTCTAATCCTCTCTCGGAAACTACATGCCCCAACACAATGCCCTGCTGGACCCTAAAGTGGCTTTTCTCCTAGCTAACCACCAGCTTTGCCTCTTCACATCGAGTTAAGACTTTATCAAGGTGCGAAAGGCATAGGTCAAACGACGAGCCATAAATGGAGAAACCACCCATGAAAATCTCAACAAACTCATCGATCAAATCAGAAAAGATAGCCATCATACAACGTTGGAAATTGGCAGGAGCATTACATAACCCAAATGGCATTTGACGGAACACAAAAGTGCCATATGTACTCGTGAAGGTGGTATGCTCCTGATCGTTAGGAAAGATGGCTATCTGATTATACCCAGTGTACCCATCAAGAAAATAGAAGTACTTGTTCCCCACCAGTCATTCCAAAATCTGATCAATAAATGGTGAGGGGAAATTATCTTTCTAGGTAGCCATGTTCAAACGGCGATAATCAATGCTAACCCTTCAACCAGTTGAGGGTCTAGTGGTTACCAACTCTCCTTGGTCATTCTCTTCCACAATGATTCCTGCCTTTTTGGGCACCACATGTATAGGACTGACCCATTTACTATCTGAAATGGGATAGATAATTCCTGCATCTAGTCATTTCAAAATCTCCTTTTTAACAACCTCCCACATATTGGGGTTGAGCCTTCTCTCCATGCCTCAGAAAGGTTTCACGGACTCGTCCATGCATATATGATGCATGCAAAGGGAGGGATCAACACCCTTAATATTAGCTATCGACCAAGCAATTGCTTCCTTGTGCCTTTGTAAACACTCAAGTAGAGCTCCCTCCTGCGATTCCGATAATGCAGATGAGATAATAATAGGGAGGGTGTCATTAGGGCCAAGGAAAGCATACTTCAATGTGCTCAGGAGGGGTTTCAGCTCCAACTCAGGAGTCTTTTGGATTCAGGGTTTAAGTTGAGATGTCCCCGCCTCAGGTAGCAAATCTACCTTCAGGTCCAGGAGGGGACAGAGACTCTGTGTGTACCCCCAGCAACTCTTCTAATTCGGGTATATCCCCTTCAGTATCTTCAATAGTCGGAGGATGGTCCTTAGATTTGACCTTTTGAAGGGGATCTCTACATAAGAGTGCTGGAGTAATCTCTTCAATGATTTTATCAACTACCTCAATCTGAGAACAATCTTTCAATCTGGATTACTTGTAGGTATCAAAAACATTCAACCATATCTTCTTGGTCCCAAAGCCCATTTTAAGTGCCCCTGATCTACAATTGATAAAGGCATTAGCTGTGGCCAGGAAGGGACATCCCAAAATAATGGACGGCTTGGTGGGCTTATTAGATGGGTCAGTATCTAGCACAAGAAAGTCAAGAGGGAAGAAGTCCTCCACTCTCACGAGGACATCTTCCAGTAATCCCTGTGGTGTCTTAAGCAATCTGTCTGTGACCTGGAGGATGACTGGACTAGGCTTTAAATCACCTCCTCCCAAAAGGTCGTAAACAGAGCTTGGTAAAATGTTCACCCCCACGCCCAGATTGAGCAGAGCCTCATCAATGTGTTGGTTATCTATAGCCACTGAAATATATGGGGCTTCTAGGTCTTTCATTTTGGGGGGTGTTCCATGTTGGAGAACCGAGCTAACATGATCAGGAAGGATGACCTTAGCTTGGACCTATCTCCTAGATCGACGCTTCTGGGTGCACAGGTCCTTTAAAAACTTGGCATAGGATGGGATCTGTTTGATAGCTTCCAACAAAGGCAAGTTGATCTGGACTTGCCTAAAAGTGTCCATAATCTCCTCTGTCCTATCCTTGGCTCCAGATGAGCCAATAGAAGATTCCCCAGGAGCAGATAAGCAAATTGGATAGGACACCCTCGGCTTCTGTGTAGAGGGGTAGTTATGGCGAGAAAGGGGTGGTGGAATGATGACATCCTCAGAGTGGGTGATTTCAAATGAGGGAGAGTAGTGTGGCTCTTCCTCGACGGAGATGGAAGTCAAGTCTAATGTAGGAGGGGAATCTTAAGAGGTGACCGTAGGAGTGCTTACAGGCTTGTCGATTTTCTTTCCACTCCTCAGCACGGTCACAGCTTGGGTGTGCTCCTTGAATATGACACCCTTGCCCTTCGGGTTCTCCTCAGAAGAGCTAGGCAACTTCCCCGAATCCCACTGCCTAATTGCCTCATAAGATGAGCAATTTTGGATTACATGTTAGTGATCATCTTACCCTAAGATTGAATGACCATATTCTGATGTTCTTGGATCGCTTTCATCATGGCTTTAAGTTCATTCATCTCAGAAGGCTTATGCTGAGGAGGGTTTGCATAGGATGGCTGGTATATGGGTTAAGGAGGTAGGGGTCTTGCATTTCCTGAGTTAGAAGCATCACCTTTCTTCCATGAGAAGTTTGGATGGTTCCGCCACCCTGGATTATAGGTATTAGAATAAGGTTATTGAGAGGAGGTGGGTGGAAACCTTGGGCCGCGTTCAGGTCATCCTGAATCAACTCAGGGAATTGATTTGCCTGGTGGCACTCCACAGTGGCGTGTGTTGTGCTTTGGCAAATGGAGCATTCACTTGAAGCCTGAAAGATAGAGGCTGCTTGCAGGTTCATGCCGGAATTTGCTAAAATCCTATCAAAGTTTCTATTCAACACTTGAATCTGATAAGCCAAATCTTGAGTAGCCCCGGCTTCATGGGCCTCTATCTTCCTTTGCAAGATTGATGGTTTTCTTTCTTGATAGGCAGAGGACATATGTATGGAATTGTCACTTAATGTTTCAAATAATGCCCAGGCTGCATCGATGGTTTGCCTGTGCCTTTCAGATAATCTGTTATAGAACCTTTCGACCAACTTCCATCTTAGCACCTGATGGTAGGGGCATAACCTCAGAAGGTCATTAAAATGCTCCCAAGTCTGGTGAAATTGCTCCATTTCTTGTTGAGTAAAACCTATAATCTCTCTTCTGTAATGGTTGGTCTTACTCATAGGAAAATACTTTTTTAAGAATTCTCCCTTAAGGGTGGCCTAATCATTTACCCTTGTATTGAGGGTATGATACCAGTGCTTGGCTTTATCCTTAAGGGAGAATGGAAATAGAGTCCTTATCAGGGCTTCATCAGTAAAGCCCTGGAGCTTCATCGTGGAACAAACCTCGGTGAATTCCTTAAGATGACTGTAGGGATCCTCCCTAGCAGTACCATAGAAAGATGGCAGCAAAGATATGGTGCTGCTCTTGATTTCATATGGATTATCCACTCCAGGTCTTTGGATACGTAAGGCTTGGTGGGTTGTAGGGAGGAAATAGTCTCTCAAGGTTCTCTGATTTTCACCAACCCTAATCTCATCTTCAAGTCTTTCTTCAGCCATTTTTCTTCTTTCCTGGTTAGCTTTCCTAATAATTCTCTCAGGCTTAGGGTTGAAAAGAAGACTATTTCTAAGAGAGCACCTACCAAGCATACACCAAGCAAACACAAGGTAAGAGGTCTTTTGTTGAGTTAAAGCACTTTAAGCTCTCTTCCAACCTTTCTAGTTTAGCCAAATGGAGTCAAGGTAGTATTTCTCCATTCCTACGTAAGTGGTATAAGAGAAGTGAGGCACTTGAGATTCCTGGTCAAAGGCTATTAAGGAGGTTGAGGTTACTTTTAGTTCTTTTGGGGTGACCAATCAAGTTTGTCAATCAATTATGCACCCTAAATAGACCTTCGAGTGCCCTAGCGATGTACACTTTGTCGCAATGATATTCTCAGATCCTCAAGTAAAAAGTTACTCCAAGGATGGAACCAAGGGATGCAAGTAGGGCGAACCCTTCCTTTGAGGCGAAGCGTTAGCGATGCCTCCTAACTACCCTTGAATTCCTTTAAGGGGTGTCCTCCTCCTTAGAGTATCAAATTACTCGAGCAAAAGTCAATACCACCGTCACAAAGCGAGATAGGAGGGTTTGCACCGATAGAGAGATCGATGCCTATAACCTTAAGGGTCCAAGTCCTAGTGCAATGCCTATAGTGAGTGCTCAGTGCAGGAAGTGTGCAACACACCTCGAAAAGTGATTTTTCTTTTAAAAATCGCAATCAAGTTATTCAAACACTTCTTGTATATTTTACTTTCTTTTCAATAAATAATGTGACCATTTGATTAATCTTTTCAAATCAGCTTAAGTGGTCTTCTTAAATTATGTTCAGATGCAATGCATGTGCAGATAATTGATGCAGAAAGATAAGAGATACGTACCTTGCTCCAGCACTCTTCAATGCAGAAATGCACACAATGCAAAAAAAAAATTTTGATGCTACTCAAGCAATCCTAGATGGTCGACCTATGGATATGCAGCATCTAGTAAGAAATTCAAATTATATATGTGTGTGTGTGTGTGTGTGTGTGCGTGTGCAATCAAAAGATCTAACTACCACACATAAAATAATCCTAGAATCTAAAGAATCGAGGACACTCCCCCAAAAACTGGCCCCAGAGTACAAGGGTGAGAAAACAAATAACTCAACTAAATCTAAAGAGGCTACTCTAAAATGCTAAATCAGAAGTCTAAGAGGAAGAATCCTCATAGATGGTCCTCTGTGCGTCTCCACGCACGTGGGATCAAGGCCCACAGGCTCCTATGATTATCTCTGAGGTGGCAGCAAGGTCCACCAAGATGAGCGTCTGCTGTGTACGCCTTCTCCTTCAATGTACCTCGCAGAGAAAAAAAAAAGATAGATTAATAATCTCAATCAGAACTTAATTCAGACAGAAAGAATACTTGCGAGTTTACTAGGCATGTTGCCTCCCTGACAACGATGCCATTTGACGAGTCGATCTTCACTTTCGTTAAAATTTTAAACATAAAATGATGCATCGTTGTAAAGCTTTTGTGGTGGAAAATCGACTATCAAAACATTAAATATTTCTAACCACAGTGATTAGGTTGTCTCCACAGGGAGGAATTAGTCTATTAAACTTGTGAGTGATGCCTCATTTATTCAGGAAACGTAGTGGGTGCTAATTCGTGTAATTCTTTTTCAACATAAATCATCATTCTAAGCAATTGATAAAAAATGTAGGTGTTTAAATGCAAAATCACCAAAACCTAATATTCTTTTAACTACTGATCTTCCCAATGGAAATCATTGTAAAGATTAATCTTCAATAAAAGATACCTTATTCATTGTAATCAATATCCCTATCATGAACAAATGCAATCATCTGTAATTTGGACAAACTGGAGGGATATTCATGCAAATCTAACTTAATATAATAATAAGATAAATAAATGAATAGGAAGTTGCAATGGCATTCACATGTAATTTTTATTTAAACTCGAAATAGAGCACTTGCTCTCGAGTCCGGCCACGGCTGAAGGAGGGGCTAATCGGCGACATGGATGGTCGTGGAGGATCTTTGGAGTGAGGGCGTTGCTTTGGCGGTGACAGAGCAGCCGATGGTTGCCGAAGGTGGCCGGTCAATGGTGGAGGGCAGCGGTCGACGGTGACGGCAGGAGGAGCTCGCGTGCGTCGTGGAGGGTGGCTGGTGGGCGTACGGAGGTCGTGGGTGTGAGATGAGGAGGACGACAAGGTTGTCGGTGAGTTTAGTTGCGTGTAGGGGCCATATGAAGCGAGGAGGGAGTTGCAACTTTGGGTTCCTTCGTAGTCACAAGGAGGGCAGTTGGGTGAAGAGGAAGAAAAAAAATGAAGAGGAAGGAGGAGACAATAGGGGTGGCATGTGGTGTGTTGACGGTGGTGTTGGCTGTGGGTTTAGGGGGTTGCTGCGGCTAACGGCTGGTGGTGGTGATGGAGGTCGTGGTGGGTGGCTACGGTGGGACATGGAGATGACGTTGTGTTGGAGAAGAAGATGAACAGTGGGTTGTAGTGATGGCTAGGGGAATTTTTGGTGGAGTAGGTGTAGGAGGTGATGGTTATGGGAGATGGCTGGTGGTGGTGGTGGTGGTGCTTACTGTCACTAAGCACCACCGCGTTGAGGCGAGTGGAGGAGAGGTGAGGCCGACGTCGATCCACAGTGCAGGCTTGGGTTCACCATGAAAGCCAGGAGCACCCCATCACCTTTTCTTCACGGTGGAGCCTCCACTTTAACCGAACACGCGGGCATCTTCTTTAATAGATGTTCCCTGACTTTCCCTCATTTGGTTTAACATGTGCGAGATCTCCTCCAACAACTCTTCGGGATGAGATGTTACTGTTGATAGGTTGCGAAACGCACAGCTCAACTGCTGGCGGAGGAGATGGTGAAAGTTTGCACTCATAACCCTGCATAAATATATATGTATCAAATTTTACCAAAGTATTCTCTAATTAATATAAACTAACACTTAAATCTAATTACAATCTAATGAGACATGTTTTAAATGTATTTAGGCTAATTAAGTGTCCAATAAATTGGACTCATCACCCCGCTCTCTCGTTCTTTCCTTCCTTCTCTTTCTCCCAAACCTGGTTTATCGAGTATTCGAGTCACATACCCAGGTCCAGGGCTGCAAGCGTGGGTCGTAGCCAAGGAGTGAGAGAGGCTTAGGCAGGTCGGGTGTGTGCATGGTGAGCGGGACCACACCTCGGTGTACTTGAGGCAGTAAGCCCAAGTGAGAAATTCAATGTATGCACTCTCACTGCTCCCAAATCCCACGATGTGGGACTAAACTTCAGGCTTCTTCTCTTCGCATATCCAAGTAGCAACGAGTAGTCCTCTTCGAGCAATTGGAGTGGCAGCTGAGGTTGTGGTTTTCAATTGACCACTTGGGAAGGGTCTTGGAAGCCTTCTGCACAACCTGGGTGTAACACTTGGGGCTTTCGACGTCAAAGAATTGCAAGCGAGGGCGAAGATGACGGCGGTGGCAGATAGTGGCGACGTATACCTGAAACTCACGAGTAAGGCCTCATGTCCACATTAAAATAGTTCACAAACATCGTCGGACCACAGCAAGTGTAGTGGCGGTGGTTTCATGGTGATTGGTGAAGCATGGTGGTCAGACGAAGTCGAAGACAGAGACTGGTGATGGGTGTGTTTGGTGGCAGTCGTGAGTGTGTGGACAGTGAAATAAATATGGGGGTCTTGTGCAAGTGGATGTGGAAGAGGTTGTGGAGTAGGTGGCGAGGCATTTAGTGGCTTGTGGTGTGAGATGGGCCTCGCCAGAGAGGTGGCCGGAGATGGGAGAGATGACGGTGAGCGTGTGCGTCGAGGGATATTTTTAGGTTTTTGAATAGGAAAACTAACCAAGAACTCTAAAAGAAACTATCTACTCTAAAGGGACGAAGGAGGTATGATGGTGCCAGCTTTGGCACGCCGGTGCCATGGAAGATGAAGATCTGCTGAGAGGGACGGCGGCGAGGAACGAGGTCAGACAACCCTTGCTTTGACTGGCAAGGCGCGGTGGAAGATGAGGAAGAGGATGGGCAAGCCAATTTGGGTATTGGCTTCCCCTAGGAAGACGAGGAAGGAAGACCGCCGGAGCTTGGTCGGAGAGGGGTCAGAGGTAGGTTAGGAAGAGGTTTTTAGCCCCAAACCTTGCTAAAGAGCACAGCCTTGCAATAGGCGTGCTTTTATAGGGCTCAGGGGGTCATTTCAAGCTTGGAATCCAAGCTTGAAAGCTTGGTAACTCGATGAAGAAGGAAACCCCCGAACCTTTGAAAGGTTCGCATGAGCTTTTGGGAAGGTATCAAGGCCCAATGAATGACTCAAATGGAAGAAGGTTGTCTCAGGAGTTCTTCCAAATTTAGAAGGGTTTCATCAATCAATCAGGGATAACTCTCCAATCGAAGGTCGCCGATGAAGTAGGTCTAGGAGTTGAAGGCAGAGAGGACCTGTTGGTGAAGAAGACGACAAAGCTGGGGGCTATTTGCAAAGAATTCGAAAGTTAGGGCATGTGTGTGTGAGAAAAGACTTAGACTGGACCAAAATGCAAACTAGGTTAAGATGATCTCTAATTGAGCCCAAAGTTTGGTAAAAACCTAATTTGGACCCAAGGAATCTGATGATAAAGTTGCATTTTGGGTTTGACCAAGTCTGACTGGGAAAATTACATAGAAACTTAAATTAGGGAAACTATCTGTTAAGACTCTATTTTAGGTCAAAAGGGGTTCCAATGGTCAAAGAAAAGGTACCAAATCTTAGGGAATATTTTTCTATGATTTTTAGAAGGTTTAGGTGAATTTTATCCTGACCAAAACCTCAGTGAATTAAGCGGGTCTATTTTTAGGGTTTCAGATGTCATTTAATTCTCAAAAACGCATGAAAACCCGTTTCTATCTGTATGAACCCACTTATTAGACATTTATGACCATTTGACCTTCAATCAAACCCTGGGAAACCCCATGATTGTTATACAATTAAGATATTCTATTAAAACTACAGTTTTACCCATGTTTTCATGTTAATCTCTCATAATGGATATGAAATAAATTAGGGCTCTTTAGCAATTATGTAGGATCATTTATCAATGGAATATGACTAATTAAAGCTAGATATGGCTGATGATGACGTTATCATCTACTCGGTCACGCAGGATTTCAAACACGTGAATGCACTCACTCGTCATCTCGAAAGGCGTGTCCTTTGAGAGAAGATTCGTCAAGGGGCGCACGATCTTGGAAAAATCAAATATGAACCAATGATAAAATCTAACGTGCCCCAAGAATGATCTGATGTTTTTGACCGAGGTAAGCACTGATAGCGAAAATACGCGGTTTGTTAAAATACGTCATTGTAACGCGTAAATCCGCTTTCGCTCTTAAATTTATAATCCTAGATAGGGGAGTATCTAAGGTCGTCCAAGGAGGCCAATTGTTTGCAATAGTGATTCTCTTGCTTGGAATATATCTCAACTTTCTTTTGGTAATTTTCAATATACCATTTTTTTTTGTTTTTGAACTAAGGCAACATGCGAAATTATGGCGGGAAAAGTGTTTACACTTCCAATTAAGTAAACTACTCTAAAGTGGCAAGTAGAGCCTCTCCCTAAGCTCACTCTAAGCAAGTGGAGGCCTAGAATAATTAGGGAGAGGAAGTGAAGAATGCTGAAAATAAGCAAATAGAAATGCAAACAAGATATGCGAAGAAGGCAACTAGATAATTGATAAAGTGTTTAACAAAAATGCCTAGTAGAGGAATGCTTCTACTACTAGATAATTGAAATAAAGAAAGAAAACACAAATCCTCTAAATAGATGGTGAAGAAGAGGGCTTCTTGCTCCAAGGTTGGTGGCTCCCAAGCTTGAAAAGAATCCTTCAACTCCTTCCTTGCAGTACTCCGCCAAGGTGATGTCCTTCAAGGCAAGCCCTAGGGGGCGTGCCCTAAGTTTCTCTCCAAGGGTGGACGTCCACCCTAAGCTTTTCTCCTTTGCCTGGCCGTCCTCCTTGAAGTGGGAGAGTCCTCCTCCTTGGCGTGGCTCAAGTTGAAGAGAGTGGGGAGAAGAAGGCACCAAAAGGGCTGGTGATGTGCCCCTTTAATCTCCTTCTCTACTCCTTCTTCTTGGCCGTAGGTATAGGTGGTTTTTGTAGAAAATATACTAAGGGAGGATGCCCAAAAATGGTGGTAGGTGGTGGCTTTTTATAGAATAGGAGGGGGGCTATGGTGCCCCTTGAAATGGAGGGCTAGGATGGAAGGATGAGGGTGGTTGGTGATCCTATGGCTAGGGTGAGTTGGCGCCAACCCAAGGGGTGTTAAAGGGGGTGGTTATGGTGGTGTTGGTGTCTTTTGGTGGTGGAGAGACACCCCCATGTTGGCGCCAACATGGGGTCTTCTAGAAGGGGAGTTAGGTGGATGGTGGAGATGGGTTCAAGGGAGATTGTGTGGTGGAGATGAGAGGAGATTTTGGAGGGAAAAGTGGCACCATTAAGGGGTGGTTATGGGTAGTTTTTGGCGCCACTTTTAGGTGTCTTTTGGAGGTGGTGGGTAGGTTAGGTTGGTGCCAAGTAGGTTAGCTTATGTGGAGCTTAGGTGGAGCTAGTTGGGTGGAGTTGGTAGGTGGGTTTTTGGGGTGGTACAAGCCAAGGAAGTTGGAGCATAGTTAAGCTAAGCTAAGCTAGCTTAGCTAATGGAGGAGTAGAGGAGAAGGTGTTGGAGCTAGGGTTTGGAGGGAGGAGCTGAGGAGAAGTCTGGAGCTGAAATTTGGAGCTGGTTGCTGCTGAAGAGGCTGGCATGGAGCTATTCTAGCTGGCTTAGCTTGCTAGTTCTTTGCTAGCTACTAAGCCGAGCTAAGGTAAGCTAGCTTCTACCACACTGAGCTAAGGTGAGCTGGGTCTGGTGCTCCCGGGGAGAATCAAGCTGGTTGAGGCAGCTAAGGTAGCTTAGCTCAACTGAGTTGAGCTAAGCTGAGTCCCTGTGAGCTGGACTTGAGCTTCCTGAGCTGGGATGAATTCTTCTTCAGCTGGTTGGAGCTGAGTGGAGCTGGATGTAGCTGGATCTGAGCTGGGGTGAACTCCTGTCAACTTAGCTGAGCTAGCTAGAGCTCCCTGTGAACTAGTGGGAGCTGAGGTGAGCTAGACTCAGCTAAGTTGAGCTGGATCTGAGCTGACTTGAGCTAGGGTGAGCTAAGGTGAACTCTCTTGAGCTGCCATCCAGCTGAGATTAGCTGAATGGAGCTAGGATGAGCTAACCCTAGTTCAAGTAAGCTAGGTTCCAGCTATGGTGAGCTGGATCAAGCTGGGTTCCAACTAGTCTGGGCTTCTCCTTCATCAATTGCCTTCTTGAGTGCTAGGGTTTTAGGGATCTGTGAATCTATACATCCCTAACACTCACAAAAACACATTAAAACAACAATAAAAAATGCAATGCATGCCTATCCTAATTTATGCCTAAATGCAGCCCAAAAACCCGTTTGCGGAGTAAAATCCTAAGAGCTAGGTTAGTTTTAAAGCATAAAAATGATGATAAACTGGTGTTTATCACACCCCCATGCTTATCTTTTGCTAGTCTCTTAGCAAAACATTAAATTTTTTTTTGGAAAACGGAATTTTTGGGAAATCTAATTTTTTTGACTTTTGAGGAGAAAAAGAGATTAAGGGACCTTGGTAGATTAAAACACAGGAGATACGGGATTTGTTGAAGATAAACATCAGGATTTGTTTTTTTTTTTTAATCCAACCATTAGATAGAACGGGATCAATATATCCTCAGAAAATTCACAAATTAACCCCTTGTTAATTCAGATGACTTGAAATGTTTGTTTTTAGGATTTTTCTGGCTCGTGAATCTGATTCGCAACTTGCAAATTCCTTTAAAACCTTGTGTCGGTGCTTGTGAAAAGCCAACCTTAATAAGGACGTGTTATTATTATTATTTTTTTTTTTTTCTCCCCCATGCTTATTTTTAGCTTAGTCTTACAACAGATGTGTCGGTATCATCATTCCCATTACCATTCCTCGAGGGGGCTCTGGCGCCAGTACTTCAGGATAGCACTGTCCATGACACCACCCAGGAGCTCACAACCCCAAAACACGATGCGGTGAAAAGGGGCGCTCCAAGCAAACTCAAGCTCTTGCTCCGACGCTATAGGTAGAGCACCGTCCAAGACACTTGAGCTGCTGAAATGCGCTTTAATGCTCCGTCTAAAGATATGAAATATAGATATAGAGTAGCGCCGAGGCGGTAACATGTTGACATCGTGTCCTCAAAGAAGGTTTTTTCCTTCTTCTCGACGGTGGGAACTCAAACCAATGATCTGCTTCAGACTTTTACTAAATCCAAACAAGGGAGTTTTTTCGAATTTTTTAGTTATTTTTAAGTGTTGGCTTGTGTGTGAAAATTGACACAAGAAGTTTCTCAAGAACCGCAGGTTTTTGAATCAAAAACTAAGTCAAATACTTTCCATATTACAAAATAGGATCAAGTCACCTGAACTATCATGAGTTCAGGTGGAATTTTAGAGAAGGATATCTGATCTAGTCTAAAATAGACCCTGGAATTCTAATGATTAGATCCATATCCTCATCCTTAGTTTGTTAAAGATTAAATCCCATTGTACCAGAAGTGAATTTTTCGACCTTAGTCCTGATTTCAAAATTTTTCCTCAAAAAGTTTTCAATATTTTTTTTTTCTTTTTGTTTTTTTTGTTTTTGGATATGCAAGCAGGAAATAAATTAAAGAAAAATGCATGTTTTTAGGTTTTAAACATCCTAAATCGATCGTAAAAATTTAAAAACACCCCCCCATGCTTAAGATATGCCATGTCCTCATGCATTAGGTGGGAAAAGGAATCGCCTTAGTGAAGAACGGTCAGGTTTAGGATGAATAAAACCTGGAAAAAGAAGAAAAAAGGAAAGCAAGAAAATGATGGGTTACCTCCCATCCAGTGCTATCTTTTACGCCATTCAGCCGGGCGTGAAGGTATGCACAGAAGACGGAAAATCATGTAAATAATTGGACACTTGGATGCCCGCAAAAAAGGTGTCTTCGTCTAGATCCCTAGAAAATTGATTAGAAATAATATTGGGATCAAAGTGAGATGGAAATTGATAAGTGTGGCCCGAGTCTGGCCATGGTTTTAATTCAGGTTCGGTGCCAAACTCGGGCGGGGTTGGTGGCAGGTCCGTAAGAAAGGGGTCGGGGAAGGAATGGTGAGTTAGTGTGGAAAAATTAGGTGCGTGAATAGTGGGTGGGTTAGGGGGGGTATCAGGAACAAATTTGGAGTCAAGACAAGTTTCCGGATCACAGATCTCGCCGACCACTGAGTCTGAATCAGAGTCCTCAAAAAAACTGTGGTCGGTAAGGGTATCTATTAACATTGTCTCCTCCACCATATTAGAAATTTCAGTATCTGAGTCCTCAAAGAAGTTATCATCATGGAATCTCCTGGAGGATTTAAAAATATCTAAGGTGATAGTTTGGCCTGCACAGTTGATATCCATTTTGCCTGTGTGGCAATTGATATTTGCCTTTGCAGTAGCCAAAAAGGGGCGTCCAAGGATTATCGGGGAGTCCAGTAATGATTCGGGTGCCTCAATGTCAAGAACCAGAAAGTCTGCAGGGAAGACACAATTCTAGACCTTGACTAATACATCCTCGACAATCCCACGAGGTTTGATTGTAGATCGGTCGGCTAATTGCAGGGTAACCTCGACGGGTTTTAATTCACCGATCTGAAATTCTTCGAATAAACTTGTGGGAATAATATTTACAGAGGCACCAAGATCAAGGAGGGCGCGATTAAATGTAGTGTCATCAATAATTACAGAAATTAAAGGCACCCCCGGATCTTTCATCTTAGGAGGCAGCTTACTCTGTATGACAGAGCTTACTGTCTCCAAAAGATGCACCTGTCCTAGATTTTTGGCCTGCCTTTTAGGAGTACAAATCTCCTTTAAAAATTTAGCATAGGCAGGTATATATTTAATGGCATCTAGGAGAGGGATATTGATATGAACTTGCCCAAATAGCTCCATGAGTTCTTCTGTAGTGGGCTCAGATTTCTTTCTTTTGTTGGTGGTAGGGTAGAGAGCTTGTGGGAAAGGGATAGGAATCTTGTCTTGAGATTTTTGTTGTTCTTTTTCTTCCTGATGGGGAGGTGGGGAGTCAACTTGCACATGTATCTTACCAGGTTCGTGCGAAGGCTCGGGGTCAGTGGTGGTTTTCCCACTCCTCAAGGTAACTGCATGTGCAGTCGGATTATTATTTGGAGGAGGTGGGGGGGCCTGTGATTGCAGGAACCTGGGCGGCTGCTGAGGTGGATTAGGAGGAGGCTGATTTGGATAATGTGGATTTCTGCCCATATAATGGTTCCCTTGGTGATTGGGATTGGGTATGGGTTGGGACGGAAGATGTCCTACAGGTCTTTGCGTGGGAGTAACCCCAATCTGATTGTTCAGATTTGTGATGTTGCGGGTTACTTCCGTCATTTTTGTTTGCATATCCTGCAGGGTCCGTAGCATCTGGGCATTGATATCTTGTTGGGATGGCCCAGGATGGAAATTTGGATTCGACCCATACCCATTAAAATGATATGGTTGGGAGGAGACTTGATTATTCCAGGAGTAGTTCGGGTAATTTTTCCAATTGGAAGAATTTTTAAAGGGCTCCTGGATGGCAGAAATATTTTGGGTGGGGTTAAGATCTGGATAATTGAAATTCCCCAGTGAATCATGGGCAACCTCAGAATAATCAGCAGGAGTGGTGTTGAGATTGTGCAAATTTTCTCTTCGTGGAAA
The DNA here is from genome assembly GCA_037157565.1 of Thalassia testudinum. NCBI lineage: Eukaryota > Viridiplantae > Streptophyta > Magnoliopsida > Alismatales > Hydrocharitaceae > Thalassia > Thalassia testudinum. The sequence continues at coordinate 7,192,747 of JAZHRO010000058.1, read as the reverse complement.
GTTAGGTTGGGTTAGATGTGGTCGTGGAGCTTGAATTGATGTGGCGAGTCTTTCCTCAATTTTCTTCTGATTAATATGCATCTAGTCAAGTTTCTGAGCGATCATTTGAAGATCGTCTTGGGCGACTGGGATAGATTGAGCGCCTATTTCATGAACACCAAACTGTGGGTTTTGGGTTCTGCAAAATGTGTTCATGGAAGCTTGGTTAAATGAGTTTTCACTCATTTCTTCAAATAGATCATAAGCACTTTCAGCATCTTTATTTAAGAAGTTGCCGCCACACGAGGCGTCGACAAATTGTCGGATTTGGTCTTCTAATCCATGATAGAAGATTTGCACGAGCTGCCACAAAGGAATCTCATGGTGCGGGCAACTTCTTAAAAGGTCCTGAAATCTTTCCCAAGAATCATGGAAAGTTTCGCCAGATTTTTGGTGAAAGGTCGTAATAGATCTTCGTAAGGAATTGGTACGACCTATGGGAAAGAATTTCTTGAGGAAGGCACTCTTGAGTTGAGGCCATGTTGTAATGGGTCGGCCAATGGTCCTGAACCAATAAGCGGCCTTATCTTTAAGAGATAATGGAAAAAGCCGCATCAGCCATATGTCTTCTTTCACATTTCAGGAACGGGTTGTCTGTGCAAGAAGAGTTAGTTCTTCAAGGTGGCTGAAAGGGTCTTCCCTAGGAAGGCCATGAAAGTGTTTAATCAGGTTCAGGACGGCTGGCTTGATCTCAAAGTCCCCCTCCGGTATGACCACCCCTAGTCGTTCCTCATAATAAGACGGATCATAGAAATCTTTTAGAGGAACAACAGGCTGCTGACGGGGTGGTGGGTTTGGCCTTGGATTGGCTAGGTTTTGGATGTTCCTAGTCAATGTTTGTTGATTGGAATTTAATTTATTAATCTGATCGGCCATCAATTTTAAAAGATCAGGTAGGGGGTCTTGATGTTGTGTGTGGGGCAACTCAAGATTGGGGAGCTCCAAGTGTGGAAAGTTACTGGTGGTTGGGTTTTGAGTGGAAGGGTTAGAATTAGGGTTAGAGGTGGGGTTAGAGGTAGACGTGGAAGGGTCAGTGGACCTATTTTGTTGTGTTTCCATTTTTTTAGGAGAAGACAGAAAAAGTGGTCTTTTTACGTGGGGGGAGAAATCAAATGGTCCTTCCAAGTGCGGATTTTGAGACCGTCGCCCGTGCATAAAATGGAAGAACGAGGAGGGGAGGAGAAGAGAAAGAGATGAGAGAAAGTGTGCAATTCAAACAAACAAAAACTAGACCTAACTTAATTGTGACTCCCTAATAATAACCTAAGACTTGGTCTATATAGGAAATAAGTAGTCAATAGTGAATACCCGTTCTATCAAAAAATCTAGCCAAGTTGCTTAAGGGGAGGTTTGGGCCCAAACGTTTCCCAGGGAAAACCCCAGGTGCTTGTACAAACCCGCGCCTGGTCGTTTGACACGGCCCCTCAGCCTGAACACCAGATATAGATGGCAGAATTGGTACTAACTAAAGAAAACTTAAGACCTAAATAGCAAGCCTAAGTTGATAAAGCCTTAGGGGTCAGGTTGCTACAAATTTTAATTAGGTCTAGGATTCTATAGTGCACACGGAATGTGGAGGGCATTTATTGGGTTGTTGCCCTGTTATTTGATTTTTTTGTGTGTGTGCAGGAATTGGAGAGTGGCTCCAATGAAAATCAAGTTGTCACACAAATATTTTTTTTGTATTTTTGCCTTTTAGGATTTGATTTAATTGAATGTATTTTAGGGTTTCTTTAGTTAAATTTTCAAACAAGTTTGAAAACCCACAATCAAAGGAAAACAAGTTGAATGGGTGATTGTATATTTCCTTTGAATTAAGCCTCAAAAGAGAAAGAAAGAAACCCTAAGCCAATTATCCCTAAGACAGAAATTTAACTACCAATGAGTTATTTTTTAGGCTTTCAGAATTAAGTAGTGGTCCAAACAAGTCAAACAACACCACTAATTTGAATAAAATCAAACAAGGATTCCAGAAAAGATTTTTGTAAGATTTCAGGAATTTGTTTGATAATAGTTTTGAATTTTTAATTGTACTGGTGTCAAAGTCCAGAAATAATACCCGTGGGTATTATAGACCTTTCAGTATTACCACCGACCTCAGAAAATTTTTATGATTTTATATGATATGTAAAATTTCACAAGGATTCCAACAAGATAAATTTCACAAAAATTGGATGAGTATAAAAATTCTGAAAATTCGCGGACAGTAACAAATTTGGAAGATAAGAGGGTATGACCTCTCTGCAATCCACGAATTTTTAAAAATTAAATACAAATCCAATTGATTTGAAATTTGGAACAGATGTTCCTAACTTAATTGGGAATCACTCTATGAAATTTTATGATTTTAGGAGGCCTGGGGTGTTAGGAATCGATTTTTCAAGTCCGGACAGAAATCTGGACCCGAAAAATAGAACACCAATACTTGCAATGGAGTGGTGTTAAAGAAGCATACAAGCAAACAATGGATTTTAAAATGCACCACTCCACTTAATTTAAGTGTTTAGGGTCCTGAAAGCCAAGTTTAATATATTTTTGGTAGTTTTAATTATTTATGTGACCAGAAAGAGGAACCAACCTGAATTTTCGCGGGAAGAAAAGGACCTTTGAGATCTCTCTTCCAGATTCCCGCCTTCCCGCTGTAGTTCCTGCACACACAAAAGAAAGAAAGAGAATGGGATGAGATCCACTTCAAGTAAGAGAAAATGAGTTAATGCAAAGCCGTGCCTCCCCGGCAACGGCGCCAAAAAGTGATAGCGAAAATACGCGGTTTGTTAAAATACGTCGTTGTAACGCGTAAATCCGCTTTCGCTCTTAAATTTATAATCCTAGATAGGGGAGTATCTAGGGTCGTCCAAGGAGGCCAATTGTTTGCAATAGTGATTCTCTTGCTTGGAATATATCTCAACTTTCTTTTGGTAATTTTCAATATACCATTTTTTTTTGTTTTTGAACTAAGGCAACATGCGAAATTATGGCGGGAAAAGTGTTTACACTTCCAATTAAGTAAACTACTCTAAAGTGGCAAGTAGAGCCTCTCCCTAAGCTCACTCTAAGCAAGTGGAGGCCTAGAATAATTAGGGAGAGGAAGTGAAGAATGCTGAAAATAAGCAAATAGAAATGCAAACAAGATATGCGAAGAAGGCAACTAGATAATTGATAAAGTGTTTAACAAAAATGCCTAGTAGAGGAATGCTTCTACTACTAGATAATTGAAATAAAGAAAGAAAACACAAATCCTCTAAATAGATGGTGAAGAAGAGGGCTTCTTGCTCCAAGGTTGGTGGCTCCCAAGCTTGAAAAGAATCCTTCAACTCCTTCCTTGCAGTACTCCGCCAAGGTGATGTCCTTCAAGGCAAGCCCTAGGGGGCGTGCCCTAAGTTTCTCTCCAAGGGTGGACGTCCACCCTAAGCTTTTCTCCTTTTCCTGGCCATCCTCCTTGAAGTGGGAGAGTCCTCCTCCTTGGCGTGGCTCAAGTTGAAGAGAGTGGGGAGAAGAAGGCACCAAAAGGGCTGGTGATGTGCCCCTTTAATCTCCTTCTCTACTCCTTCTTCTTGGCCGTAGGTATAGGTGGTTTTTGTAGAAAATATACTAAGGGAGGATGCCCAAAAATGGTGGTAGGTGGTGGCTTTTTATAGAATAGGAGGGGGGCTATGGTGCCCCTTGAAATGGAGGGCTAGGATGGAAGGATGAGGGTGGTTGGTGATCCTATGGCTAGGGTGAGTTGGCTCCAACCCAAGGGGTGTTAAAGGGGGTGGTTATGGTGGTGTTGGTGTCTTTTGGTGGTGGAGAGACACCCCCATGTTGGCGCCAACATGGGGTCTTCTAGAAGGGGAGTTAGGTGGATGGTGGAGATGGGTTCAAGGGAGATTGTGTGGTGGAGATGAGAGGAGATTTTGGAGGGAAAAGTGGCGCCATTAAGGGGTGGTTATGGGTAGTTTTTGGCGCCACTTTTAGGTGTCTTTTGGAGGTGGTGGGTAGGTTAGGTTGGTGCCAAGTAGGTTAGCTTATGTGGAGCTTAGGTGGAGCTAGTTGGGTGGAGTTGGTAGGTGGGTTTTTGGGGTGGTACAAGCCAAGGAAGTTGGAGCATAGTTAAGCTAAGCTAAGCTAGCTTAGCTAATGGAGGAGTAGAGGAGAAGGTGTTGGAGCTAGGGTTTGGAGGGAGGAGCTGAGGAGAAGTCTGGAGCTGAAATTTGGAGCTGGTTGCTGCTGAAGAGGCTGGCATGGAGCTATTCTAGCTGGCTTAGCTTGCTAATTCTTTGCTAGCTACTAAGCCGAGCTAAGGTAAGCTAGCTTCTACCATACTGAGCTAAGGTGAGCTGGGTCTGGTGCTCCCGGGGAGAATCAAGCTGGTTGAGGCAGCTAAGGTAGCTTAGCTCAACTGAGTTGAGCTAAGCTGAGTCCCTGTGAGCTGGACTTGAGCTTCCTGAGCTGGGATGAATTCTTCTTCAGCTGGTTGGAGCTGAGTGGAGCTGGATGTAGCTGGATCTGAGCTGGGGTGAACTCCTGTCAACTTAGCTGAGCTAGCTAGAGCTCCCTGTGAACTAGTGGGAGCTGAGGTGAGCTAGACTCAGCTAAGTTGAGCTGGATCTGAGCTGACTTGAGCTAGGGTGAGCTAAGGTGAACTCTCTTGAGCTGCCATCCAGCTGAGATTAGCTGAATGGAGCTAGGATGAGCTAACCCTAGTTCAAGTAAGCTAGGTTCCAGCTATGGTGAGCTGGATCAAGCTGGGTTCCAACTAGTCTGGGCTTCTCCTTCATCAATTGCCTTCTTGAGTGCTAGGGTTTTAGGGATCTGTGAATCTATACATCCCTAACACTCACAAAAACACATTAAAACAATAATAAAAAATGCAATGCATGCCTATCCTAATTTATGCCTAAATGCAGCCCAAAAACCCGTTTGCGGAGTAAAATCCTAAGAGCTAGGTTAGTTTTAAAGCATAAAAATGATGATAAACTGGTGTTTATCAAGCACAAGTAATTTGGAAATCAGATTTACCTTAGCTTAGTTGACTTGGATACCTCTCTCAAAGACAAGGTGTCCAAGCACGATGCCCTTAAGAACCATGAAGTGGCTCTTTTCCCATAAGAGAACCAGGTTACTTCGATGTATCTCTGAAGTCTCTGGACCAAATGCAAGGGGAAATCATTAAAATATTCACTAAATACCAAGAAGTTGTCCATGAAGACCTCAAGGTATTTACCTACCATAGCGGAAAATATGGCTAGCATGTACCACTAAAAGGTGGCGGGTGAGTTGCATAGCCTAAAAGGCATCCTGCGAAACACGTACATACTATAGGGGCAGGTAAAGGTGGCCTTTTCTTGATCTTCAGGATGGATTGCCACCTGATTATATTCGGAGTACCCATCTAGGAAATAGAAAAATTGATTTCCCGTCAGTTTCTCGAGAATCTGATCAATGAACAGAAGCAAGAAATGATCTTTCTTCGTAGAGGCATTCAATTTTCGATAGCCTATGCAGACTCCATGAATTCGCAATACGAGTCGGGCTAGTCTCTCCAGATTAGATCATAATCACGATGAGCCCTACCTTCTTATCCACAACTTAGATGGGGCTCACCTGGCGACTGTCAGAGATCAGGTATGTGACGGCCTGAGTCCCGCCAACCGATGAAACTTGAGTAGTGGTGTGCTACAACTGGCACAACACGCCCACAAGATCGCAGTCACCTAACACATAATCATAAAATAGAAACATAGCCAAAAAAATAATTAATATTGCAAAAATTAAAGGAACATAAATTGAATACTAACCAAAAGATTTATGGTAATATATAATCCTAAGGAGATGTACAACAGAAATTCCCTTGCAAACTGCCAAGTATACCTGAGTACGGAACCCAAAAAAGAATACGTTAGTAAAAATTGAGTAGAGTAGAAGCAACAACAGTGGAGTGCAACAGTAACCGAGCATAAAATGGATATTATAACTTTAATTAACTCATTTATTAGACATCTTGTTATCTGACTCCGTTTTGTATATTGGAAGCGCAATTTATTATAGTTTACAATCTGTCAATCGACGTCTCGGGACACGAGACCATTTCATGTAACTTCATGCAGCACAAGATCAATATAAGCCACCCTCCTGGTCGGGAAGACTACTTATACCCACCGAGTTGCTGCTCTCCATTACCCCAGGGTCATTGCAAAGAGGGGTGGTGGCTACATCGTGTAGCATGAACACGTACAACCGCTATGTATGCTAAATCACAGACAGCCAATTATCCACCCATCAACCAAGAAAGAAACCACTCCAACCCATGAGTCCTGCAATCTGCTATCCCAGTTGGCTGCTAAGCCTAAACAAAGAGTCGTAAGGAGGCCAGCAACTCCCTAAACCTGCCCCTGAACCCGATCTGAAAAGACCTAAAGCTACGGTCGAAAATCTGACAAGTAGCGGGGCTGAAAATCAGTTCTCTATTCCTTTTATTTTCCTGACATATCCGTCGTATTATATATCTCATTTCCAGATAGCTGTATCTTTCATTTCATCCATTCAAACCATCCTTAATTATTTCACATTATCAATTCCAAAATTAACAATTATTTACATTATCTTCCAACTTATCCATTTCCAGGAAATTTCTAATCGTGGTTCCAATAAATTTATTATTTAATCATCCTGATGATGCCAATTTTACTCAAAATAGAATTCATTTCATATATGTGATGTTAAGATCACATCCCATATTCTAAGTGTATCATAATTCAGTAATTCATGAACATGATCTAATAAATTGTTGTTAGCCCCTTTGTCTAATTAATTGCAGTTAACTCCTTTAGATTTGGCAATCAACTATATCAAAATGATTTTTCACATTCCAAACCATCAATCCGATTCACAGCATTAAGATTTAATACTTAAGTACCCAAATAGCAAGCAATGTGCAAATGGGTCTAATCCTAGCAAAAGGTAATAACACATGATAAATGATGAAATACATAGAGAAAATCACCATGTAGATAAACTGTACGGAAAAGAGAGAAACTACTCTATCTAACATCGTCAGGGGGTCACGACTTCGCAAAAACAAGTCGAAGACTCCTAACACCACACGTGTTCCACAAATCTGCGCCTCAAAAATCGAAGCGAAAATCGCCTGATCCAACTATATGGATGCATCCAACACCCTTGAGAACCCTAATATCAAATCTTGGATCACTTGATTCCAATCTCGAAGGTCCCCGATCTAAGCAAAACAATTCTGATCATCAAATCTCACCCAAGATAATAAATCCCTTCACAGGGACCGATCCATAATATTTAAAATTTTAATTTTTAAAACGTAATTTTCCTACCTCTTCAATTAATCCTTCTTCTTATTTCGCTTCTTCCTCCTTCAAACCTCCTCCCCGCGTGCGTCTGCAACGACCCAACAACGACCTCCTCGCCGACGTCCTCCACCCACCAGCCGTACACCACCGCCGGTCATCCGACAATCCTCCTCCTCCTTCTCTCCTCCTCGCTCTCTCTCTCTTGTCCGTTCTTCCTCGTTGTGTTGCACTATTCACGTAGGTGAACGACAACCCATGCACGCAGGGCGTGCATGGGCGAGACACCAGCCACGTCGGTCGCTGCCAGCCATGTCGACTGCCGCCGGAGACCCACCGACGCTCCGGGGGCTCTCCTCTTGCCAACTGGCCCTTCTTCTACCTCTCCTCCTTGCCACCATGCATGGGTGCAACACAACACCTATTACCGGCCCACCTACGCCCAAGCCTCGCCTGTCGTTCATCGGCTTCCATCGACCACCTGCAGCTCTTCCCCACCAAGCGTCCATCTTTCAGTGACCTTGAGCGCAAGGAAGAACCTGCTGTTCCTAATCTTGCCGGCCTCCTTTCTCGATCTTTCTTTCTATCTCCCTTTATCTCTCTCTCTCTCTCCCTCCTTTCTTGGGGGGGGGGGGGGGGGGGGGGTTGCGCTGGCGGGGAGGGTTTGGGTTTTTATAAAGTAGGGAAGGAGGGAGAGGCGGCGGCGTTTAGGATTAGGAAAGGTATTTATTTATTTATTTTAAAAAAAATCTTACGTATGATTTTCGATTTAGGAAACAAAATAATCATAGCATCTTTATTTCTATTTATAACTACGTGCACTTTCATAACAGGATCAAATGAACTTCGATTCCCACGGAACACATACCATCGGAGTTATTACAAAACAAGGAATCCGATAAAATTTACGGATTTTAAAATGGGAGTCGTTTGCAAAATGAGATCCCTAAGGCGATAAAACGTGACTTTGCTCATAGTTCACACACGTTTCGCACATCTGAGGTTCAATCGCCACACTGAACATACCGTAAAAATCCTCACGACACCAGAAAATTAACAGTACTTTCGGATAGTCGATCTGAGGTCCAGATTGCAAAAGCGAAAAACACACAGGTTTTCAATCTGATTATGCATTTTTAATTCGTGTAGGCTCCGATTTGCATACGAAAATGTGTCGACGAGTTTGTCTTGGCATGCTTATTCGAAATGACTCAAAAATTTGGGTTTAAGACGTTACAGGGTAGATACCAACATCTAACCACTTGATGATCTCTTTCTTTTTGACCTCTTGAAGATTCGAATTCAGTCATCTTTTCGGATTCAGTCATCTTTGCATCTCTCTAGATGGTTGTGAGCCCTCTTCAGTGTAGATACATGTTCGATGCGGATCTCGTGTTTTCAAATATGAAAATGTTGTTATGTCACAGTATAGCGCAAAATCCGATCAAAGCAAAAATATTTGCAATAAGGAGATGGTGAGTCCCGGTCAATCTCAAGGAGGCGTTTAGAAAAGTGAAATTGATTTTTGATCTTTTCGCTACTTGCTTTAAATTGCCGTCCAATGTTTAAAATACTAATAAAATCTTCCATATCTTCTGGAACAGACATTTTGTTGCAAAGTAATAGGAAATCAAATCAGGCAACTCATGATCACAAAAGAGATAGCTAAAATAATGATTTCATTCATTCACAAAGGTTGTCATTACAACTGATTTTCGAGGAAAGCTTGTACACGAATGATTAAAGCAAAAACTAGCTAGCAGAAACTGAGTGCATGCGCGGATCTACAAAAGATTGTGCATGCATCAGGCTGGAGGAAGATAACCACACTACTAAAGCAGAAAATAATGTAGAGAAAAATCTATGAAGAACTACTATGATCTACTTATCTATCTAGCAGAAAGAAGGGCATTGGAGGTGATCTCCAATGGCCTTTTGGTCTTAAGGTGGTAGGAAGGAGAAGGAGGGGTGGCCAATGGTGGGTAGGCCGGCCCTTGGAGAGGTGGTGGAGGGTTGCTCTTGGACATCCACTAGTGCTAGGAGGTGGAAGGAGCTCGTGGAGATGGAGATGGAGTGAGGACCCACTAATGGAGAGTCCAAGATGGGTGCATGCCAGTCCAAAAGGGTCTTTTTATAGACTCTTGGGTGGCTATGGGTGTGGCTCTCTAGAGAATTATAGGATTCTCTAAATAGTCTCTAAGGTGGCTTTCCAAGAGAGGGAGACGGAGAGGTGGTTTTTAGATCCAAAAATCATGGATCTAAGAGAAGACTCTCCCTTGGTTGTTATTTTTAGCACCCAAGGGTGGCACCACCTATGGAGGGTTCTAGAGAACTCTACGTGTGTGGGGCTAGGTGAGGGTGTGTGCGTAACCTAGATGGCTAGGTGGTCTAGTGGTCTAGGTTAGGTCCTAAGGGTTTGAGTTAGGTTAGGTCTTAGAATTAAGGTTGCAAACCCTAACTACTAAAGTGAATGTGTAATTAAACTTGTAATAAGTTTAATTGCAAGAGTGCAAACCTAATTGAGAGTGAGAATACTCAATTAAGTTGGGCTTAGGTCAATTGGACTCTCACTAAGTCCAATTAGACTTGTGTAGGTTGAGATCAAAGCTCAATTGGACTCTATGAGTCCAATTGACTAGGCAATTGTAATTGACTATGATCCAAGTCAATTAAGCTTAGTGACAACCTAATTAGGTTCTTAGGAGGGTCTAGGGGCAGTGTACTAAGCTTAAGATACCTTAATTTAGGTTCCCTAGGGTTTGGAATTGGGTTTAGGGACCTAGGAAATCAAGATCCAAGCTTGATTTCCAAAATATGGTCTAGAGAGGGGTATTAGACGTCTAATCTAAGTGTCAGACGACTTATACTCAAAAATCAGAAGTCCAGACTTCTTGTCTGGACGTCCAATCAGAGGTCAGGGTGGATTCAAGGTTCTGTCTTGGAATTCTGCAAAAATTAGATGTCTGACAACATGTTTGGACATCCAATAACACTACAGACTTGGGTTCTAAGTTTGCGGGTTGTGCTTAAGGGTTCTGGATGTTTAGATAAGGGCTGGAACTAGGATTTTGAGGTATCCTAGGCTAAGGTGACCTAATCTAAGGGTGGCTAAGGCTTTGGATGGTCTCTAGGACTAGGATTGGTCCTAAGTTCATAATTTAAACTCTACATTAAATTCTACTAAGTAGAGTAGCATACCTCAACCTCACATTATTTTTGTACTTTATTCCAAAGTCTTCTACTCCTCTACTGCGGCACCAACTCCTCTTTATTCTTCAGATCCATCTTCAGATCTAGCTTCAGATCTTCTTATTACCTACAAACCATATAATGCACTTAATGAGCACATTATAACATTATTCTATGCATAGCTAAAATAAAGCAATAAAGATGGAAAGTATGCTCATGAACGCATGGATTACACTAAGTTTTGCTAAGTTATAACTTAATTTAGGCCATTTATGACCTATGATTGATGCGCAATCAATACAACGTGTGCAATAAAAGGGGCTTATCCTAATTAGGTTATCTAGAGTCCATTCGATGGCTCTTCGATGCTACTAGAGGACAGAAATTAGCTTTGTTTCCTGATCAGGTGTGAGTTGGGAATTGATAATCACAGGAAACGATTGATTGGAACCTAAGAAGACAAACTTCAGATGATCATAGGCCTAGATCAGCAGCGAGTGGGGGTTCGGGATGGGCCTCAGAAGATAGGGTGCAAGCTATGGGTAGGTCTAGATCAGCTCTGGGCTTCTCTATCTGTGGGTCAAGATCTTCTTGCGGTTGAGGATCAGGGATAATCGGGTTTTCCTCTGTAATCAGGTTCTTAACCAAACAACTGATGTCGCATACCTCTTCGATTGCCCCACAGTTTATTCCCTTCAGGGCCTTAAAAATACCAATCTGTAATGTCTTGTTCCTAAATTTTAACTTGATCTAGCCTTCTTCACAATTGATATTTGCCCTAGCTGTGGCTAGGAACTGTTTCCCTAAGATGATCGATGTGTTTCGCAGGTTTTCAGGAGTATTCATATCTAATATGATGAAGTCCACCAGGAAGTAGAAAACTCGAATCCTAACTAGAACACCCTCGAGAACTCCTCTAGGTGACTTGATTGACCTATCTATTAACTGCAAGGCCACCTCAGTCGCTTTGAGTTCAGTTTCTTCGAAATGATCTAGTAGGGATGTAGGGATCAGGTTTACGGAGCCTCCTAAATCCAGTAAAGCTCAATCAAATTCTAGGTCGACGATCTTATAGGAGATCAAAGGGGTGCCAAGGTCTTTTACTTTCTGCAGGAGTTTGCTCAGGATGATTGAGCTGACTTGATCAGATAAAATAATCGAACTCCCATCTTTGTTTTGCAGCTTATGCTTCAATGTACATAAGTCCTTCAGAAATCGTGTGCAAGTCAGAATGTGGCGAATCGCATCCATCAAGGGGATGTTTATCTGGACATGCTCAAAGAGCTTGACCAAGTCTTCCTTAAGTGCCATGGGCTTGGGTTTTCTCTTTCCTTTGGTCAAGGCCTAAGGAAATGGAACCTCTGTAGGTTCCTCTAGGATTGGTTCAAGTTTGGATTTGGGATAGGGTTATCTTAGGCTTTGAACTACCAGGTTTAGAGTGCCTACGATAAGGTGGATCCTCAGTTGATTTGCCACTACGGGTGGTAACAGCACTAAGGGTAGACTGGTTTTGGTTAGGAGTTGGTAAAAGAGGTGGTTGTTGCTGATATCCCGAATACGATGTGGAAGCTTCCATCTCATCGGGTGATGAAGCAAAAGGGGTTTGATACACGTAGTGAGCTTGGACCTAATTTGAGTTCATAACATGCCTCTAGGGTTATTTGGACTCGACAGAGGTCGAGACGGATGTGCACCAGGCTGGCGAGACCCAGCCATCTGTGTGAGCTGATTTTGAACCTCTATGATCTCGTCTTTATGTTGTTTCTGCATAGCTACATTAGTCTTTTGGATGTCAGCCAAGGTTTGTAAAAGCATCCATTTGATCTTCCCTTGATGGCTCAGATTGGTAATTTGGATTGGGCCTAGGATGAGCGGGCTGATATGGGCATGGAGTCTGTGGTCGGGGTTGAAATTGAGGTCTCAAGTGCTGATTATTTCCCTACCACGCAAAGTTGGGATGATTACACCATCTAGGGTTATAGGTGTTGGAGAATGGGTCATTCTAGATAGCGTGGAGATCCTTGCAGGTCTGAGGTACTCCAGCGAAATTAGAGTATGAGGGTTTACAGTTCCCCCAACTAGAGTAGGCAGGTTCGAAGTTTCCTCTAAAGCCAGGATCAGACGGGGGTGTATGTGGGTCCATCCCCTGATAAGAGTGGTGGTAAATGTTATGCACAGCCTCCCTACCTGAGGGCAGTTGCTCATATGTGTTTTATCGTGCGGAGGTGGATCTATGCAGATGTCAAGTCAATTCATCCACCTTCTTTTCAATAATGGAGACCTTATCCAAGCAACTGGCTACCAACTCCAGATCGACGGATGAGGATAGGCCTTGAGTCTCATGTACCCCTCACGTGTTTGTCAATGCACGGGTGGTCATTCAGTCAAATACACCCATAGATTCGTTGTTTATCGAGTTCTTGCACATATTCTCGAGAATCTCCCAAACAGTATCTTCATGCTGACCCATGATGTTTCCACCACAGGTTACATTGACAAATAGCCTGATATCCTGATGGAGTCCCTGGTAAAAATACTGGACTTCTTCCCATTTAGGAACTCTGTGATGGGGGCATTTTCGCATGAGATTCAAAAAGCATGCCTCATGAAGTGGTTCTCCCGCATTTTGCGTGAAATGCGTGATCTGGTGGCTCAATGCATCCATGCAACCAACTAGTAAGAATTTCTTCAGGAATTTAGATTGGAGTTCCTCCCATGTGTTGATCGTACGGGTCAAAGTCTGATACCAGTGCCTTATCCATAAGCGAAAAGGAGAACATCTTGATGAGCAAGAAGGCCCAATTCAAAATAGGAGGCCCAAAGGTCTGGGCCAGATGTTTTAGCTACTTGATATGCTGGAAGGGATCTTCGAAGTTTAAGCCGTGAAATTTGGGAATAGCATTAATCAGATTAGACTTCAGTTCAATGTCAGGTCGTCCAACCAGGATTTGCACCCTGGGTTCGATCAATACCGCAGCGGGGTTGTAGTGATCTTGCATTTGAGGATGCTATGGTGGGTCGATGAATGCATGGAATAAATCGGTGAGGTGTTGCGATTGATTCTAAATGTTGGGTTCTTCGTCTTGGTTCTCCATGGATCCAGATGATGGAGATCTGGGCTCAGAGATGTGAGAGTCAGAAGAGATGTCAATCTGATCGGGTGGTAGCACCAAAAAATGGGTCGAGGCTTGGCCTCGACGAGAATGAACAACTAGTGGAGGCCTTAGGGTGGTCTTAAGGACCTCCTCCCGAACATGCACTAAAGAAGCAAATGAGGGGTAGAATATGTAATGGACCCAATCGAGGAACCCAAAAAATCTTTGGTTGATCAAGGAGGTTCGAGGTGGATGATACCTCTAGATTAGAAACTCACTCTCCTGAGAATTACTTGAGCAACCCCCTACACAGTAGAGCATCCCCACAGGTTATAGGGTTTCCCCCACCCGACCTTCCTTGTCACTGAGAATCCAAATAAATCGGAATGAAAAAGCTTGACTCCTAAGTCTACCAATTTTAATCCTATTTACGTGCCTTGAATTTCACTTGAACTTTAGAGTTGATTTTGATTGTGACCGAATTTAGAGGTTGGTTAACCCACAAAGTAGATCAACTTCACCTAACCTACCTTAAAGTTTAGGATGAGTTGGGTAAGAAACCCAAAATCACACTGAGTAGTTTGCAAACAGGTTATTAGGTCCCAAGTTTTAGTGATTCAAGTAATTGTTAGAACCTACTTTTGGGGTTCACTTGATTAGATAAATTCAACCAAGGCTTAGGTAACACACGATGTGGGAAATCTGTTCTCTTTAAACCAGGTAAGTGTGTTTTTCTGAAACCATAATTTGGCTCTATTTTCCAAGTCCAGTTCATTTCAAAGTTGGCAACTAGGGCTCAATCAAGAAGGTGAATAGCCCTAGGCAACTTAAGTCCCTAATAGGTGCAAGTACCAGGACGGGGATCAGAACAAATAAGACAACTTAGATGATTGATTACTATGAAATAAAGCAAGTTGATCCTAATTGATTTCCTTTTTAATCCTTTTAGAAATAAGGGGTTTAAGAAGGGAATGAGATTACCTACCCCTAGAGTGGTTGCTTATGCAGCCGCTCTTCAGATTCACCTCACAAAATCACAGCAAATCAGAAAAAGCAAGTTAGTACCAAATCAGAATATTAATCAGTGAATGAAATGCATGTTGCTCCCCAGCAATCGTGCCAAAACGTTGTTGATGAAAATTCATTGTTAAAGTATAGCATTGTAGTATAGTGACAAAAATTGCAACAACATTTAAATTTGTAAACTCAAGAGACAGAAATATGAGTCCGAGGTGTAGGAAGCAATTTGAAGCAAATTAATCACTAATTACAATAATCAAAAACAATATTTGCAAGTGAGTCAGATACCCGAAAAGATATGCAATATATATCAGAAAATGTATCTCAGAATATAGATATCAAATTGCAAAAAAATTAGGCTAAAAATGGTGGTTTGAACCACCAAATTTAACCGTAATTTCTAAGCTCTAATCCAACTCAAATATGTGAACAATAATCTCAATCAAATGTCAATATCAGAACCAAGCACAGTACCAAGTCAGATGACAGAACTAAGGCTCAGATGCCTTCTCTCACACCTCAGTAGAAGCCTAAGGCACAGCACAACATTAGAGAGGCACAAGGGCCTTAGAAGCCTTAGAATGGCTAAGTACTGAGAAAGGGGGGGCACGAATCCCAAGGTCAACAGTGCAAAAACCCCCTTCTTAGATTTCTCTCTCAAACCTAGGTATACAGTAACCGAGTAAATGGATCTAGCCTAGACCTGCGGGCGTAATCGCGGGCAAGGGCGTGTGTGAGCGCATGCATGGGGGCGTGCGAGGGACCTCACCCCTGTGCTCTCGGAGGGGAACAACTGTTTTCACAAAACCCTTTTATCTGTTTTCCCTGAGGAGGGACTAAAGTGGAGTCTTCTTCCTTGAGTGAAACTACAGATTGGAGCTACAAATCGAAGCTGCTGGAGTCGTTGCTATGCTCAATTGGGAATGCAAATGCTACATAGGTGTAAACCACATTGATTCAGCGTGGAAGAAAGACTGGACATGGCTAGATGGCGATTGCCGGAGACGGAAGTGATGACCATCGACGGTGAATTTTACCTGCAAAATAAGTATGGCTTAGGGCCCAATTAGATAGCTAGCAACCTTTACTGTGGTGTGGCAAAGGTGATGGTGTGTGCAATTGGGTGTGAGGTGCAGTGAAGTGGCTGGTAGGTGTCAGGGAGCGGAGCTTCGACGAACGAAGTCAGGGAAGGCGACAGGGGCACTACAGGTTTAAATTAGGTTGGGTAAAAGTGTGGTAGAGGCATGCGTAAACATTTTCCTATCCTAATTTAGGTGGAGCAGAATGGAGGAAGTTCGGCGATGAAGGTGGTCGTGGTGGTGGTTGCCGGAGTCGGAGAAGGAGAAGGAGGAGAGGGAGTTAGGAGTTGAGAAACTCTGGATTTAAAATTGGGAATGAGGGAAGTTAAGGCCCTAAACTAATTGGAAGAACGGAGGCTCAAGGAAGCTTGCCAAAAGTACGCTGGAGTTGAGGATGAAGCTGAAGAAGGGATAATTGGATCATCTTCTTTGTCTGGAAGCACGGCGACGAGGTGTTGAGGGGAAGCCCTCTCCCTATTGTACGTAGGAGCAGCTGAAGAAGAATTTTGAAGAAGCTCCAGGTCATCGTCAATGGCGACGGAGGAAGAAGCAGGGGGATTTTCACGCCAGAAACAAGATGAAATTGGCATGGGTAGATGCAGCCTCTTTTATAGATGAGGCTTCCCTCCTTAATTAATCTCTGAAGTGCCCATTTGGCCGGTGCCCTTGCCACCTGAAGAGCTCAATTTTCTTGAGCTAGCCTGCATGAATTCCGATCATGATTGGCCTCGAGAATGATCTTGATCAACGCGAATTGATCTGGAGATCAATCCTGCCGAGTTTTAGGATTTTTACATTGAGATTTCTAGAACCAAATCCTCAATTGAATGTTGGAAGGAGAGCTCTGAAGATCCTTTTCAGACTATTAGGGTCGCAGGGACCGTTCTAAGAAGAATGATGAGAAGTTAGGGACCAAATTGCTATAGAATTGAAACATAGGGGTCTAAATGTAAGAAATAGAGTTTTTAAGGGCTAGAATGCAAACTAGGTCAAGATGAACTCTGATTTGGCCTAAATTTTTATGCTAACCTAATTTGGATCCAAGGAATCTAATGGTGAACTTTATTTAAGTTTTGACCATGTTTGACTAGGCATGTTGCACATAAGCCCAAATTAGGGCAAATTCCCGTCTACAACCTATCCTAGGTCAAAATAGGTTCAGATGGTCAAATCAAAGGTATCAAACCTCTTAGAATATTTTGATATGAATTTTAAGAGATTTAGATTAATTTTATCCTAACCATAACCTTTTCAATTTAAGTGGGTTTAATAATTAGGGTTTTAGTACTATTTTCACCCTCGAAATGCATAAAACCCTATTTCTGTCAGTGTTAACCCAGACTTTATGCTCATTTGACCTGCAATTAACCCCTGAATGACCCTATGATTAATCTGTATTTGTGATGTGCTCATTTTTCAAAAATTGACTCAATGGAAGGTAGGAGATCCCAAAACCCTAAGCTAGTACTTCCCTTGGGTACTGATGCCCAAGCTTCTACTTCTATGCCTTCCACATCCAATTCTATACCTCCTAGGCCTTAAACTCCCATTCACCACTCCATTCATCCTAAGGATGATCATGATTCTACATAATTCGAGGATTTCGAAGAATTTCCTCCACATCTTTCTACTCATCATCCTCTACCACTACCACCAAATCATAGGTTCCAACCTCGTCCATATCTTAACTTTCCTAACCAACCACCACCAAAGAGAGGTCCTATGCCTCATCTGCAACACCTATTTGAAATACAACTTCAAATGAGTACCCTTACCCAATAGGTGCAACAACTTGCACAAGCTATTAATTTCTTATAAAACCCCCAGTCTCAACCTAAGAATCCCCAGGCACCACCTCAATCTTGTAGGTGACAACTACAGGATTACTATAATCCTGCAATTGCACAACCTATGCTTGTGGTATGTTATCTAGATGGGGGTCATGCTGCTGAACTAAAGCCAAACAACATAGCACTTATACCTCACTTCCATGGTCAAGCTTTTGAAGACCCTTTTCAGCATTTAAAGGAGCTAAAAAATCTTGCTCAAACCTTGGGTCCACAAGGTCATGATCAGCACACGCTTTTAATGAAAATGTTCTCCCTTTCATTAAAACATAAGGCAGTCTTTTGGTTTAGAACACTTGCACAGACTACACCAATAGAAGATTGGGTTTCTTTGGAACATGAGTTGCTTAAAAAGTATTTTCCTGTAGGCCACACGAATGCTTTAAGGCATGCCATCACCACATTCACCCAAAATTTAGGAGAACAAATGCACGACGCCTGGGAGAGATTCGATGAGCTTCTTAGAAAATGTCCCCACCATGGTATCCCACACTGGCAACAGGTCCAGATCTTCTATCATGGGATCCATGATGACACAAGGAATTTTGTTAATGCCACTTGTGGAGGCAATTTTTTGTGTCGAGATGAGGACTCAGCTTTTGAGCTCTTCGAAGGCATGGTAGAAAACTCTATTAATAATGCTTCGATGAGTGTTTTTGATAGAAAGTCCTCTCATTCCCACTCACACATGAGGGTACATGAAGCCCAGTCCAGCAACAGAGATTTAGAGATAGTGGTTAATTAGCTAGATAAGGTGGGCTTAATAGAGAAGAAAGTAGGTGAAGTATGAAAATTCCTATCTAAACCTTCATCATTTTCTTCTCAATCACCTGTACCTTACACTTCTCAATTTCCTACAGGGAGAAAAACTGTGAACAATCCATCTGTGACACAACCTATACTACCGGATTATAGTTTTTCCTATCCTTCACCGGTTGGAAGAACCTTTGTTCCTCCATATACTGAATTCCCTACACCTTCTGGAGCTATAGAGGATATCCACGCCATTCACAATGACCCTTATTCACAAACCTACAACCCTGGATGACGGAATCATCCAAATTTCTCATGGTCGGGAAATTCACAAAGACCTACTTATCAACAACCTTCTACACCACCACTTCACAACTCGATTCGAGCACCACCTCCACAATCTCACGAATATCCACCGTGTGCCTACCAGCAACCCCAACCCAGGCCTGCCCAATACTCTCAACCTGGGCCTACATGAGATGATCAGTTGGGGAATATCATGAAAGCTCTCACTGGCATGCAACAACAAAACATTGCTATGCAACAGAGACAGGACATGGCACTAACTGAGATGAGAGCCCAGCTATTGCACTTTACAGAACCCCATCAACCACATTCACTCCCATCTCAAGCACAACCTAGACCTCCTTTGCAAGGTCAAGCACACTTCATATCACAAACCTTGCACGAAACTGAGCTTTACACTGATCCTAATTCTTTCTATTCTTATCCTATTTCTTATTCTAATACACAACCACCTGTCATACCTGATCCTGATTCATTGTCTACACCGCAATCTGATTTAAATGCTGTCACTACTAGGAGTGGTAGAAGCACAACTGGTCCACCATTACCAACTTCTACATCTCAACCTGGACCTTCCACTCCTACTACTAATTCACCTGTTCCTGACTCTTCTAAACCTTTGATTGATCCTCCTATTAGCACTTCTGTACCTTTTCCAAAGGCCCTAGAAAAGAAGAGTGATGAAAAGAAGAGGAAACCTTCTGTGGCACCTGAGGAGGATCAGCTCAAGCTCTTTGAGCAAGACCACATAAACATCCCTTTGTTGGATGAAATTCGCCACATTCCTCCTTATGCTAAGTTTGTAAAAGACCTATGTACACCTAAGAGTAAGGCTAGGATTCAGAAAGGGATGATCCTATCATTCTCTCAGAACAAGTGAGTTCCCTTATTTCAAACCTCCCTATTAAAAAGAAAGACCCAGGCACCCATCTTCTCTCTTGTATGATAGGGAACACTACATTCAATAGATCACTGCTTGATCTAGGTGCTTCCATCAATCTTACACCAACCTCCCTACTAACACATTTCGAGGTTGGCAATCTAAAGCCAATCGAGGTGTCCCTGCAATTTGCTGACAAATCAGTTAAGAAACCTCAAGGAGTGTTAGAAAATGTTATAGTGCGGGTCAAGGACTTTTATTTTCCTGTAAACTTTATAGTCCTTGACATGGAAGTACCTGAGGATATCCAGAACACTCCTATCATTCTAGGAAGACCTTTCTTGGCTACAGCCAAAGCAAACATCAATTGTGAGGAAAGCCTTATAGAATTGAAATTTGGAGATCAGAAAATGAATATTGATATATTTCAGGCCCAAAGGGGACCATGCTATAGTTTAATTAACGAAATCTATTCCTTGGATTCATTGGATAAGTTGATTGAGGATACATTGATTGGTTCACTAAACTTAGAACCTCAACACCCTTTGAACTCTGACTTGACTCTCCCTGAGACACCAACCTTAGAAACTGAGAACTTACCCACTATTCCCTTAGTGTCTCTAGGATCTTCTGAGATCTCCACACCTACTCATTCACCTGATCCTGTACCTGTTGAACTAAAACCTCTTCCAGACTCTTCGAAATATGTCTTCTTAGGACCATATTAGACTTATCCTGTGATTGCCAACTCTCTTTTATCGTCTGATCAAGAATCACGACTATTATCTATCCTGAGAGCACATAGACAAGCTATAGGATGGAGCCTTTCTGACTTGATTGGCATTAGTCCTTACTACACACATAGGATTTTTACTGAAGAAGGATTTAGACCCACTAGACAGCCACAGCATAGACTGAACCCTACACTTCAGGAGGTGGTTAAAAATGAGATGATCAAGTGGTTGGACTAAATTTCAAATCATCAAACCTAGAACCGAAGCTAGTCATTACTTTTGGGAAGAACCTTGGTTATTCAAATCTTGCCCAGACCAGATCCTTAAGAAGTGTGTCCCCAAAAAGGAGATAGAAAGCATCTTGTCATTCTGCCATTACCAGGCTTGTGGCGGGCATTTCTTTGGCAAAAAGACTGCTGCCAAATTTTGCAGAGCGGTTTTGATTAGCCCATGATCTTCAAAGACACATATGAATATAATAGGGCATATTCACACTGTCAATCTCTCGGTAGTATTGGCCACCAAGACATGATGCCCATGAATCCGATCTTAGTATGCAAAGTCTTTGATATTTAGGGCATTAACTTCATGGGACCTTTTCCAAATTCTCATGGCTTCAAGTACATCTTGTTAGCAGTTGATTATGTTTTTAAATGGATTGAAGCCATCCCCTCGAGGACTAACGATCAAAGAGTTGTAACACACTTTGTTCAAGACTTTATTTTCTTTAGATTTGGGGTACCAAAAGCCATCATTAGCAGTGGAGGGACTCATTTTAGGAACATCCACTTCTAGTCCCTACTTCAAAAGTATAAGGTGACACATAGGATTGCAACATCATATCACCCACAAACCAATGGACTAGCTAAATTGTCCAGTCAGGAGATCAAGAAGATTCTACAGACTACCATCCGACCTAATAGAAAGGATTGGTCTTCCCACTTTTCTGATGCGTTGTGGGCATATAGGACAACTCACAAAACCCTATTAGGTGTTTTTGCAAGCGAAATCGTGGTTATAAAAGTTGCATCGTAGTATAGGTCAAATTGCTTTGAAAATAAATAAATTTTATTACTCGAAAAGGTTTCGAGGTCGAACATAGGGAGCAATATGGAATTTAAAGCTCAAGATCACAATTTAAATCAAGTATAAAGATTGTAATGAGAGTAATGTCAGGATCAATATGCAAAAAGAATGGAGTAAAATGGCGATTTAAATCACCAATTACTCCTCACAAATAACACTTAAACCAATGTTCAAATATATGCAATTAAAATATAATGTGATTTTGCTTTTCTTCTCTTATTCTCTGTTCAGCTTCTTCTTCTTCTCTTCTTTGTTGTGCAAGCCTTTTCTTTCTTCCTCTTCTTTCTTCTTCCTCTGCTTCTGCGGGTCCTCTCCTTCTTCTTCTTTCTCTATTCAGCCTCTTCACACAAGGGAGGGGAACCTCTTGATTTGGCTAAGTGTCAAGCAATACTTTCTTCAGCAAAACCCTCCCCCTACCCCGCACGATCTCTCCTTCCCTTTCTCTCTTAGGCTCCGCCCTCCCAGGTCCTCTCTCAAGATATCGAGTTATCGGGACACGTGCACCCCGGACTAGGGTTGCGGGCGTGGATCGCAGCCGAGGAGTGCTTAGGTTAGGCAGGTTATCGAGCGCACCAGGTCTGCACTGTCAGAGCCACGAACGAGGTGCATGAGGCGTGTGTGCAAGGACTGTTGGTGCTAGAGCACCACGATCATTTGTTTTGATGATAACAAAACACGTGTCATTTAACATTTGCACTTGGAGTCTTAGATTTCAGGCAAATTGCAAATGGAGACGTGACCAAACGAAGTTCGAGCTCGCATCCAGGACAGATTGGAGGAGCTTGATGGAGAACAGAAGAGATTCGTGAGGAGCGATATATTGAAGAAGGAAGGAGATGAAGAATAGGATAGATTTCCTTCTCTTGTACTTGTTGGGTTTTTCGTTTCTTTTGTTGCTCTTTATTTTTGTTACTTAGATTCATGTTAAAGAGCCTCAAAGTACCCTAACAGTAGTCCTAGGAACACCGGCGCAACCCTAGGACACTTAGGACTTCTGTAGAAAACTTAGAAAACCAATATAGGGTTCAAACAGCATTTCCAGACGTCTAATTCCAAAATCAGACGTCTGATAATGTGTTTTAGGATGTCTGACTGTTGATTCAGACGTCTGATAAACATTCAGGCTGGACTCGGTAGTTCTGTCTAATGAAATCAGACGTCCAGACCTTAGACCAGACATCTTAGAAGACGTCTGATGACTTTGCCAGACGTCCAATTAGTGGACCGTTGGATGGCTCAACAAACACTCAAGGTTATGACCGTTAGAGCCTTATTAGGCGTCCTTAGGCCTTTCCAGACGTCTGATAAATAGTCGTTTTGCCTCGGCTGACCCAAAATCTCTTCTCAGAGATTTTCTAGCCGTTGCACTCTCTTGGAAATCCATTCCCACAAAAAAGTAGGTTTCCAGATGTCCAGACATAGTGCCAGACGTCCTGTATGTCTTCTGATGGACTTGCACTAGAACCCTGTTTAGATCTGATTCAAGTCAGGAAGAAACCCGCCTAAAATCAGACATCTGATATTTTTCCCAGACGTCTTAAAGTGATCTTCCAAACGTCTGATGCCAGGATCAGACGTCTGATAAGCCTGTCAGTGCAATCATTGTTCCTGATTTTGGCCTGATTCTCTTGGGCTTTGCTCCCAACAGCTATGGAAGCTTTCCAAATCCTTCCAAAGCCTTCCTAAGGCTTCTATAAATAGAGGGGAACCTCTTGCACACATACACACACCAAGTAATACATTTTCACACCATTTTATGTCTCTTGATCCCAAGAAGAAAAGCTTTTGCTCTCCAAGCTCTAATTCTTCATCTAGAGAGCATCAAGCATTTGCGCATCCGCTCTCCCACCGTAGTTCACGAGAGCGACGTTGCGCCGTCACACCCGCATCATCGATCCGACTCACTCCTTGCAAAGGGGAGTTTCCTAATTCCTATAGAAGCTTAGGTTAAAAATTACTTTGTTGGCTCTATAGGATTATTTGTTATTTTATCTTTGTTATTTGGTTGGGTATTCGCTTTGCGAATTCCCGTCTCCTTCGAGGGACAAAATCCTTCTCGTGAAGAGAAGGGGTTGAGGATGCTACCCTCGCACTTGTAGCGTGGTTGTAATTGATGTTGAATCACCCTTGTTTAAAGTGATTCGTTTAGTGGATTTTATCAACTTGGTTGATCGGAAAATCCTAACTCGAGAGGGTTAGGTGGTGGTTTTCACCCGGTTTAGGTTTCCACCTAAAAATCTTTGTGTACTTTGTGTGATTGTATTTTGTGAGATTGTTTATATTCTATTCCGCATTTTATTACGTCACCCCCTCCTGGTAGGGAAGAATCTACAAGGACCTCACCCCTATGCGTGCTGAGGCGATAAGCCTATACAACTTTTTCAATTTATGCGCCTTCAGCTCCTTTGCCGCTTCCGATGTGGGACTAAACCACGCCCCTTTCTTCTGCGTGCAGCTACAGCTGGTGCTCTTTGTGATTGCGGTCAAAGACGCAGTCAAAGAGCCAAATTGACTCCTTGGTTGTGATCCTAGAAGTGCTCCGCAGTGTCTGGGACTTCACCTGGGGTCTACAGATGCTAAAGCGAGGTTCGAGCTTCGCTTGAAGCTTTGGTAATGGCGGCGGAGACCTAGGAACTTGAAAGCACAAAAACAGGCTAAGATCCCCAGTTAAAATAGCTCATGAGCTTCGCTAGATCACGGCGGATGCATAGGGGATAGTCTCGTGGTTCGTGGAGGTGTTTGGTGGGCTGTGGAGGTCGAAGGATGAACGCGACGATGGGTGTGTTCGGCGAAGCGGTGGAGAGACTAATAGCCTCGAAGACTAGAGGGCTTTTGCTCTCTGGGACACGACGGAGGTGTAGGGATGAACGGTGGCCGGATTGGTGGAGCATAGTGGCCGTGCGAGCTCGTCGGAGGTACGACAATGAGATGGAAGACGGAGGACGGTGGGGCAAGTCGATGGTCGAAACGGAGTGGTGAGTGCCTGAAAACGAAGAGTGGAAGATGAGGAGTTGTTTAGGAGAGGAGGTAGACGAAGGGGATCGGAGTTGGCGCCAGTTGAGGTGTGGCCGGTGCTGGAGACGAAGCTGCTCTAATAAGAGGTGGACGACGAGGATGAAGGGATGTAGGGACGCCGGCGGGTGCTGCTCGACGTGGAAGAAGGCAAGGAGGAAGAATCTGCCGCTGGTATTGTGGTCAGATGATGAGGGAAGGCAAGAGGATCGTCGCAGCTTGAAATGCAATTCGGCCAGAGGAGGAGAGAAGAAAATTGAGGGTTTCTCTAGTCGAATTCAAGCTTGAGGGATTCAGTATGAGTAGGGGGTGCTTTTATACACCACAAGAGGACGGTTAGAGCTTGGGAAGCAAGCTTCCCAAGCTTGGAAAGCTCGTCGAAGTTTGGGAATTCCTTGATACCCAAATCTATCATGCATTCACATGAGAGATTTGGTAGGTTCTAGGGCTTAGGATCAGGTTCCAAAAGGAAGAGAATTTCTTGACAAACTTTCCTTTCAAATTTGAAAGGGATTCGTCAAGAAATCAAGGAGTTCTTTCCTTTTTATGGTCATCAAAGCAAGTAGGAATAGGTTTAATGGTGGCAGGGACCCTTTTGTGAGAAGGATGATAAAGTTAGGGGCCTATTTGAAAGGATTTTGAAAGTTAAGGGTAGAAATGTAATTAGACAGGACCAATTTGCAAACTAGGTCAAGCCAAACTAATCTTGGGCCTAAATTTTGGTACAAATCTAATTTGGACCTAAGGAATCCAATGGTGGAGTTGGATTTTGGTTTTGACCACGTTTGTATGGGTAATTTATGAAAAAAATCTAATTTAGGGCAAATGTCTATCTATGTCTCCATTCTGGGTCAAAATGGATTCTGATGGTCAAATGAAGGTTCCAAATCCTAGAGAATATTTTTCTATGAATTTTAAAGGGTTTAGGTGAATTTTATATTGATCATAACCTCAGTTAATTAAGCAGGTCTACTTTTAGGGTTTCAAAAAGTCATTTAATTCTCATAACACGTGCAAATCCTTTTCTGATTGTTCTAACCCACTTGTCATCTTTTTAAGACCATTTGACCTTTATTCAACATCTGAGAAAACCTGTGGTTGTACTGCATTCATCATAAGCTGGTAAAATTACAGTTTTAACCATAGTTTCTTATTTTTCCTTCAGAATGATTGTGCAGTGACTTGTGACTCTCTGGCGGTTATGTAGGAGCATTTACTGACTTAATTGGGTCAAAATGAGCTAGTTATGGCTCATGATGGAGCATTTATTGCCTTCGACTGGAATTGAGCGCCTGGAGTCATGCATGAGAGTGTTCTGCACAGCCTGGGATAGGGGCTTGGAACTGGCAAGGCCTAGAGATTGCTTCAAGCTCTGCACTAATGGCGGATGATGCCTGCTACCTAAAATCACAAAGATGGCCTCGCAGCCACGTCAAATCGCTCAGGAAGCTTCGTCGAGGCACAACGAATGTGCTGCGGTGGTTGGCGTGGTGTGGGAACACCTGTGTAAGCATGCCTAGGGCACACTGTGTGCGAAGGTGTGGGTATGTTCGATGAGGTGCGTGAGTGAGTGGAGTGGTGTATGAAGTGTGGGGAAATGTTCAGTGGAGTGAGGGGATGCTTATGGACTTGTTGGTAAGGGGTGGAATTGCCTGTGGAGGTGGAGCGGCCTCACCGGAGGTGGTGGCTGGAGATGAAGGAGATGAGGGTGTTGGAGGTCGGTAGTGGTCGATTTAGGGAAATAGAGAATGGAGAAGAAAGTAGAAGGGAAACGGAACTTAGCTAGGGTGTTAGGAGATGAAGGGAGGCAGAGGTGACGTCGGTCGAGGTGTAGCCGACGTCAGAGACGAAGGTGCTCAGAGAGAGACGGTCGGCGAGGATGAAGGGAAGTAGGAGCGTCGGCGGGTGCTGCGCGACGTGGACGAAAGCAAGAATGAAGAGCCTACCACTAGTATTGTGGTCTGACGATGAGGGAGAGTAGGGAAGGTTGCCAGAGCTTGATAAGAGAATCAACCAGAGGAGGAGAGAAGAATTTGGGGGGGTTTCCGATCAAATTCAAGCTTAGAGGAGTCGGTTGGATCTGGGGCTTCTTAACTAGATCTCTGGAGGGGGATTTGTGCTTGGAAGCCAAGCTTCCAACAAGGTATGCTCGCCGGAGAAGGAAACTCAAAAGTGACCCAAATCCTTCATGCATTTGCATGACAGATTGGGAAGAAATTAGGGCATCAAACTGGATTCACATTGGAGGGATTTTCTCAGAGAATCTCCCTTCTAATTTTGAAGGGGATTCTCTGAGCAATCAGGGAGAAACCACCTTCCAAAGCTCACCGGAGTAGGATTCCTCTTCTATAATGGTGGAGGGACCTAATTGCGAAGATGATGAAGAAGCTAGGGGGCCATTTGCAAAGGTTTTTTGAAAGATAGGGGTATAAATGTAATCAGGCTGGACCTTTTTGCAAACTAGGTCAAGGAAAATTCATCTTGGGTCCAAATTTTGGTACAAACCTAATTTGGACCTAAGGAATCTAATGGAGAAGTTGGATTTTGGGTTTGACCATGTTTGACTAGAAAATTTATGCAAAAACCTAATTTAGGGTAAATATCTGTTTGAGACCCCACTCTAGGTCAAGATGGGTTCCAATGGCCAAATTGAAAGTTCTAAACCCTAGAGAATATTTTTTTATGATTTTTAGATGGTTTAGGTGAATTTTATCCTGACCAGAACCTTGGTTAATCAAGTGGGTTTGTTTTATGGTTTCAAGAAGTCATTTAATTCACAGAACTCACACAAACCCTTTTCTGTCTGATCCAACCCACTTATTATCTTATTAAGATCCTTTGACCTTTGTTTAGCCCTTGAGAAAACCCATTGTTGTACTGCATTGGTAAAATTTCTTTTTTACCCCTAATTTCTTATTTTTCTCTCAAAAAGGTTATGCAGTGAATTAGGACCTCTAGTTGGTTATGTAGGAGCTTTTATTCTCTTTATTGGGTCAAAATGAGTTAGTTAGGCCTCATGATAGTGTTCCCATCACCAGGTCTTCCTTAAGTGCCACGATTTTGGTTATCCTTTTTCCCTTGGTTAAGGCCTCAAGAAATGGAACCTTAAGTGGTTCTTCTAGAATGGGTCCAGGTTCTTGATCTGGGATAGAGGTATCCTGGATGATGATCTTAAGGTTAGGGTTTGTATTACTAGGCTAGGTTTGGCTTGGATAAGGTGGGTCCTATGTTGTTTTGCCAGTGTGGGTTGTAACAGAATTTAATCCTACCTGGTTTTGGTTTGGTGTGAGTAGAAGAAGTATTTGCTGCTGGTAACCTATATATGATGTTGTTATGACCCGGTTCCCGAATCCCTACAGGACCCGAGACTGACTCGACTCGACTAATCTCAAGACCCAGTCGTCCAACAAGAAAGTAACCAAAAAGTAGGAAAGTAAACCACTTTCACTATGCTAAGCAACTAATAGTAAAAAGGTACAGCAGTAAAGAAGTAGAAGCTGCTATAGTACATATCACCACCACAACAGTAGAAAAGTAACAAAATACAAGAACATTAAAGTACATAATGTAAAGGTACAGAACATAAAGGTACAAGTGTTTAAACTCACTACTACAAAAGAAGTACAACAAAGAAGCTATTGCTACTAGGCTCTACTGGGCCCAGCACCCTCTACAGCCGTAGACTCTGGCTACTCAACACTTGGACCTGAAAAGGGTTATGAGTACACAAGTCAGCGAACGCTGAGTAGAGTGGCAACCAACTAACTAAAGCAGTAAGCTAATAGGTGAACTAGCTATTCCAATTCTTTAATTTACAGGTTATTCCTTTTTTTCTTTTTACCCATTGGTTTATATATTTTCAAGTCTTTATCTTGATCTCGAATGTTCCTCGTAGGAACAATCTTGATTGCAGTCTTTTCTGAAGAGTAGAAGTCACACGTGGTGCTCTCTTGGCCGGGAGAGTCCCCCGTGGTGATCCTACACCTAGTCAACCACCCCAAGGTCACGGATAGACGTAACGATGACTACGGCATGCACGATAAGCGCACGGGTAGCTACCCCACACTAGCACACGGTCAGTCATTTCCGTTAACAAGTGCGCCCAAAGTACAAAACGGAATAGTATAGGGCCTAGCCCTCTCAGTAATAGGGGTCTAGCCCCTAAGAACCAAACAAGTTTCTCGCCCCTCCACAATTCACGCACCCTCGCCTGACTACCTTGGTTTGCTCAGTAGGCCTAACAAGTCGGTGTAGGGTGGCTAGATGAACCCTCGGCCCCGTGGGGTGGCTAGTTCTCTCCCTACACTAGTAGCTCTCCCCGGTACAGTGTACACGAGAGTCACGAAGTCGGTGCAAAGTGGCCAAACTCACCCTAGGTCTCAACCCGAAGGGTGGCAAGCTCCTTTCTACACCAATAGGTAACATGCGCTCCCTTTGGTACCATGTACTCAAGGGCCAGCACACTTCCCGTCACATTTCCAGATCCATTCCATTTATTTCTAGGAGCTCTACTCCTATTTCCCCGTAAGGTTCATGCCAATATTCCTCATGCCATTCCATACCAGGTTTCATTATTTCTATTTCCATTCTCAATTTATACACATGCAGCTTATATTTCTATCACTCACATTTCCATTCTCAGGTTATACACATGCAGCTTGTATTTCTATCATTCACATTTCCATTCTCAAGTTATACACATGCAGCTTGTATTTCTATCATTCACATTTTCATTCTTAGGTTATACACATGCAGCTCGTATTATATCATTTATCGTATACAACAGGAAGGTCACATGCAACTGTTAACTAACACAGGTAATTCATATTTCACAGGCAGCTTTTGTTCATTTACAAGCAGTTGTTAACATTTCTATCTACTCATTCAAAACTACAATTCAATCACACATACAGACATTTCAAATATTTCTTGTCCTAGGATTCATGCCACATCCTAGGTTCTAATCATTCGTTTCACACATGCATTCAAGGTTATAATTAAATTAGGGGAAGCCACTCTACCAGTCAACCCAGGAGTATTGGGGGCTCGAATGGTAGGCTCACGTGCCTCAGCAAGCCTCGAACCTACAACGGAATAAAGTCCTATAACAAGGAACAATCACAATAGAACATTCAGAACAATGGGGAAAAGCCTTCTAACAAGTAGAGGAACTCGCAAGGAAAACATCAGTATCTTGTTTGCGTAAAATGGACCTCAAATGGACCCTAAATGAGTCAAAAATAGGTTTACTGACTCAAATCAGATGTCTGGAACAACTTCCAGACATCTTAAAAGTGTCCAGAAACGCACCTCAAGCTCTGCGTCATCCTCAGACGTCCAGGAACTCTTCTGGACCATCTGGACCCAGCTCCAGATGTCCGACCACCTCTCCGGACGTTTGGAAGTGCTTTCAATCATCTGGTAAGCTTCCCAGATGTCTGAAATGCATGGGAGGGCATGTCACATGCCTTCTGAAGCAAATCTCCATGCCACCACAAAATCTTCTCAAAAAGGCCACGCGAAGAGTAGCTGCGGAGCAGCCTGCATGGATGTATCCACAAAGGGAACGTACCTTCGCGAAGATCTCCACTCAGACGTCTGGAACCGCCTCCAGACGTCTGCTCCGTCGTCTGGACGTCACTCCAGACGTCTAATTCTGGGAAAACCCCAGAGCCAAAACCTACTCCCGTTCGCTCTCACCGTGCGCGGTCGCAGCTCGCCTCCTCGCCTGCAGCTCCGACTGCAGCAATGTCAGGAATCACTTCCCCGACACACTCCTCCTCCTGCACGTGCTGCTCCGACCGTGCGCCCTCCGGTGAGCTCCCACACGAGCTCGCGAGCTCAACTCCTCCTCCTCTCCTCACATCGCTCTTCCTCGTCGCCGCCCTCACGCTCTCCCGCTCGCGCTAGCTCTCGCGCTAGGGTGAAGAGGAAGGGAAGAAGTGGCTGGAGGCTGTGAAGTGAGGAGAATGAGAGAGGAGGAAGGGGGGTTTTATAAGGATGGGGTGTTAGGGTTTGCTGGAGGAGGGGAGAGAGAAGAAGGGGAGAAAACGAGATAGTATTGTTTGCGTGCTACCCGCACGCAGACGTGAGCTCGTACTCAAAATTTTTGATTTCCAGACGTCTGGGAAGGTGTCCAGATGTCTGACCAGATGTCTGATCAACAGTCCAGATGTCTTAAAAGGCTCAGAACAACACGGGCCTTTCCAGATGTCGAAGCCTCCATCCCATCGGGTGATGGAGTAGAAGGGGTTTGATAAACAAATTGAGCTTGGCCCGGATTTGGGTTCATAATGCGCCTCTAGTTCAACATGTTATTCATCTTAGGCAGAGGTTGTGAAGGAAGTGCAATAGGTTAGCAAGGATTTGCCATTTGGGCAAGTTGATTGCGAACCTCTGTGATCTCATCTCTGTGCTATTTTCGCATATCCGCATTTGTCTTCTGAACGCTAGCCATAGTCTGAAGGATAAGAGTCATTTGATCTATCTGAGTTGGCCCAGATTGATAAGTTGGGTTAGGCAGAGGCTGAGGCAGCTGATATGGACGAGGAGCTTGTGGTCGGGGCAGATATTAAGGTCTCTAATTTTGATTATTGCCTGACCACGTGAAGTTGGGATGATTACTCCATCCAGGGTTGTAGGTATTTGAGAATGGATCATTCTGAATGGCATTGAGGTCCTCGCAGGTCTGAGGAACCTCAGGAAAATCAGAGTATGAGGGTTCAGAGTTCCCCCAACTAGAGTAGGTGGATCCAAAGTTTCCTTCATAGCCAGAATCAGACGAGGGTGGACATGGGTCCATCCCCTGAGAAGGTCTGTGATAGATGTTGTGCATGGCCTCCCTGCTAGAGGGTGGTTGTGTGAACGAGTTTTGCACAGAGGTGGCTCGCTGCAAATGTCGAGTTAGCTCATCCACCTTCTTCTCAATAATAGAGACCTTGTCCAGATGACCGGCCATCAGTTCCAAGTCGACGGAAGAGGATAGGCCCCACGTCTCATGTACTCCCTTTGGATTCGTAAATGCATGGGCATTCATCCGGTCGAACATGCCTATGGATTCATTATTGATGGAGTTCTCACACATATTCTCGAGAATCTCCTACACGGTGTCTTTGTGTTGGCCCATGATGTTTCCTCCATAGGTCGCATTTACGAATAATATAATATCCTCATGGAGTCCCTGGTAAAAAGACTGGACTTGTTCCCATTTAGAAACTCCGTGATGGGGGCACTTTCGCATGAGATCCAGAAAATGTTCCCATGCTTCGTGAAGTGGTTCTCCTGCTTGTTGTGTGAAATGTGTGATCTGGTGCCTTAAAGCATTTTTCCGACCAATAGGGAAGAACTTTCTTAGAAACTCGGATTGAAGTTCCTCCCAGGTGTTGATTGGACGCATTTGGGTTTGGTACCAGTGAGCAGCTTTATCCATGAGAGAGAAGGAGAATATTTTCATGAGTAGAACATCCCGATTTTGAGCTTCTGACCCGAAGGTCTGGGCCAGATGCTTGAGTTGTTTGATATGCAAGAAAGGATCTTCAGAATTACGCCCATGGAATTTAGGAATGGCATGAATCATGTTGAGCTTGAGTTCAGTGTCAGGACCTCCAACAGGGATTTGTACTCGAGGTTCGATTGCTACCGCAGCGGGATTATAGTGATCTCGCATCATTGGACACTACGGTGGGTTCACAAAGGCTTGGAATAGATCATTGAGGTGCTGAAGTTGATTTTCGAGATTATTTTCTTCTGTGGATTGTGCCATGATGATGGATGAAGGAGAATCAGGTTCAGATGAATCGTAAGAGATATCAATAGGATCGGGTTGTTGCACAAACAAAGAGGTCGAGCTTGGCCTTGACGTGAATGAGTGATTGAAGGAGGCCTCAAGGATGGTCTTAGAGACCTCCTTTCGAACATGCACCAATGGAATAGATGAGAGGTAGAATGTGATGGACCCAATCAAGACACCCAAAAATTTTGGATGACTATAGAGGTTTGGGGCGGATGATACCCCTTAGTCAGAAAGTCGTCCACCTGAGGATTACCTGGGCAGCCAGAGAGGGAGAGTCCCGCAAAGACCCCTACACGGTAGAGCACCCCCACGGGTTACAGGGTTTCCCCCACCCGACCTCTCTTAGCATTAATGTTCCAAGTAGACCAGAATGGAGACTTAACCTCTTAAGTCTACCAGTTTTAATTAAGAGCAAGGGTGCTTATGATTTCACTTGAACTTTAAGATGTGTTGAGTGCAAAAGTGACCTAATTTGAATATTGGTTGACCCAAACAAGGTGGGTCAACTTCACCTGTATTGTCCCCTTGAGAATCTTAGGTCCCTCTTTTAGTGTTCAAAAGACTTTAAGAGCCTGATTTTAGGGTTTTGCTTGAATAGATCAGTTCAATCAAGGTCTAGGCACACATTGTTTGGAAAGATGATTTCTTGATTAAGCAAGTGTGTCTCTAAAAATCCTAAACTAGAATCCTTAATTGGCTCTAGTTTGGTCCAATTTAATTTGTCCAAATGTGGTACCTAGGGCTCAAACAAGAATGTGATAGCCCTAGATACCTTAAGCTTTAAGTGGGTGCACAAATTAGGATTTCATTTTCTAAATAAAATATATCAAATCACGCAACTCGATGAATTATCTACGGATAGAATGCAAGTAGCCCTAATTGATTTTTTCCTTTTATCCTTTTTAGAATGAGGGGCTTAGGAGAAAGAGTGACGTAAACACATTTAAACTACTTAAGATGTCTATTTATGCATGTTCTTAAGCATAGGATTGCATTGCATGATATAAATATTGCACAACATGCACCATCTTGCATTTAGAGTAGTTTGAATAAAATGGAGGTTAATTGTCTCCTTTTATGTGCTTGGAAAGGGCAAACTTTTTATCAGGGCCTCGGATCGAAGATCCAACCATACAGATGTGATCAGGGTGACGATTGGAGTTCAACGACTCTAAGATCGCCCTAATCAGGCATTTGTAGCATCAAATAGTGACCGGGGAATCCTAGAAGATCAAGGGCTAGGATGGTATAAATCTGCACTTCAAATGACAAATTCGACCACACGGATGAATTCGAATCGACGATCGCAGCCTAACGACGCAAAAATCGGGTCAATCCGACACCCGTGGCACCATCTACAACATCCAGAAGATGAATGGCCAAGATGGCGCCACTTGGTGCCATCTCGGCCACCCAAACGCCCGCATGCAACCACTGAAGCCTCCGCATCCGCCCCTCTCCGCCGTTGGATCTCGATCCAACGGCTGTGAACGGCTGTGCCTCAAAACGTCCACCCGACCAACCGCACTTCGCAGCGTAGTGGGCGAGGGCGTTATCGCGAGCAGCGGACGCAGGTTCGAGCTGCAGCGAGGAGGCGAAGGGCGCAGGCGGGCGAGCGCGGGCGTGCGTCGGATCTTGATCGAGCAGCCGTCCATGCTCAATAGCGTTGACACGCTATTGCACACCCGTGCCTCACGCGGCATCGCACGCGTTGGGGCAGGCGTGTAGTGAGCGGGCGAAGGCGCAATCACAGCCGTCCGATCTCGCGATCGAACGGCTGTGGATGGCTGAACATGTGGCAGGCATTGAGAGCGAGCAGCCGAGTAGGCGCGTGTGGGGAGTGGCCACTACGCCCACATTGGGGCTTTAGCGACGGTTTTATCCGTCACTAAAGACCCCTTATTTAATGTTTTAAAGATGTAATGACCAATTTGCCCCCACTCCTTGCAACTATAAAAGGAGACCCCCTCCACACGAAATTCTCATCCCTTCCTTCTCTTCTCTACCTCTCCAAAGCTCAAGAGAAGCTTGTCCCACACCCGGGATGCTCCTCGCGAGATAAAGTCCAAATTTTCGTCCCCGTTCGGAAGTGGATCCTGCGACGACGACGACGTGCTGCTCCGTTCCCGTTCTTCTGCTTCGTCCTCCTTCGTCCTGCTCCGTCCTCTTTCGTCCAGGCGTCGTCCCGTCCGGCTCGTCCTCCAAGCGATCGTCGAGGAGGATAACTTCTCTCTCCCATTCTTCTTTACAGCTTTTCTAGTGTAGAATTTTCCTGCTTTCTAGTGTAATTTTTATTTGGTTTGATTGTATAAACATTTTGAAATATTGAATGCATGTTCTCTCTCTCTCTCTTTCTCTCTTTCTATTTATCTTTCCTTAGCCTGATAGCTTCATTGTAATTACATCACCGCGCTTTTCAAAAATTATAAAAAAAAATATAATTGCGAATATAGATTGATGTAGCCTCCTTGTGTTAGACCCGGAATTTAAATTTCGGTATGAATTTTATTTGTTGAACACTAATTCTTCTCTTTCAAGCTACAACGACAAAGTTTTAAAATCAAACACATTAGCGTAGCAATTCGTACGTTCAACAGAGAGTATTCAGAACTAACATGCCCCTGGCGTGTTTATTGTGTAGTTGATATTCCTTAAATGTATCCCTCCTAAAACAACCACAGCAAAAGAGATATAGCAAGTTAGAATGTAAATCAAGAGTTGTAATCAAGAGTTCTAAATTGCCCATTGCTCCCTGCAACGGCGCCAAAATATTTTCACAAGTGAAATCGAGGTTATAAAAGTTGGGTCGTAGTATAGGTCGAAATTGCTTTGAAAGCAAATAAATTTTATTACTCGAAAAGGTTCCGAGGTCAAACACAGGGAGCAATATGGAATTTAAAGCTCAAGATCACAATTTAAATCAAGTATAAAGATTGCAATGAGAGTAATGTTAGGATCAATATGCAAAAAGAGTGGAGTAAAATGGTGATTTAAATCACCAATTACTCCTCACAAATAACACTTAAATCAATGTTCAAAATATATGCAATTAAAATATAATGTGATTTTGCTTTTCTTCTCTTATTCTCTATTCAGCTTCTTCTTCTCTTCTTTGTTGTTCAAGCCCTTTCTTTCTTCCTCTTCTTTCTTTCTTCCTTTGCTTCTACGGGTTCTCTCCTTCTTCTTCTTTCTCTGTTCAGCCTCTTCACGCAGGGGAGGGGAACCTCTTGATTTGGCTAAGTGTCAGCCAATACTTTCTGCAGCAAAACCCTCCCCCTACTGATTAGCCCATATTTGTGGGCTATTTAAATATTTAAGTGCCTAGACATTAAGTTAATTTTAACATTTATTTAGCATAAATTAGGATGTAAATAGATTAATTCATATTTCTAATTTAATTACATAATTCATGCATTGCATTCATATTTAAATGCATTTAGAATTAACTCAGAATTGCATTCATTTAATTAGTTAACCAATTAGGTACATTGCATGCATTAATTTAAGTTAACATAAAAGTTGAGGGTTTGTATATAAATAACTATAATATTTTGTCATTATTTTTATTCTTCTTCTTTCATCAACGGCTGCAACGCCACCAGCTGCCGCACTAAAACCTACATTCATGGACTAGCGGAGAATGTGGATCTGCTCCCGCCTCTCCATTCAAATCCATGCAGGTGGCTACAGAAAGAGGAAGAGGCAACCGAGCTCTGGAGGCCAACATCCCAACGACCCACCACTGTGCAGAGAGTTGAGCTCTCATCCATTCCACCACCACCGGCCTCAATCGCAGTGACGAGCCTCCACCACTGTGGGCGTGTGGTGTGATAGGCCACACTGCCATCTGGAGCTCATCTGCATTATTGTGAGCACCTCAGCGTGCACCACCCTCGCCGTCATCACCAACAACCTCCACTGCAACTTCACGTCCCCGTCAATTAAGACGTCCGGGAAGTTTCCCAAACGTCTGAAGCTTCATCCCCACACACAACAGCAACCGGCCTCCACTTCACACCTGCATCCCTCTGGCTGCACAAGCCTTCCAGCTCCAACGCCATCCCCAGCCCACACGCGCCCCTGCTGCACGCCTGCAGCAGCAGCCGCCTTCACGTCCGCACCTTCCTTGCAGCCTCGGCACACCGCACTTCCTGCAGCATCCACGGCTCATGCCATTGCTGCACCTTACCTCCTTCACTCCTGCGCCCCTCCGGTTGCACAAGCCGCCAGCACCCCGCACCACCCATGCGCACACCTTGCAGTGCCTCCAGTCACGCATGCAGCCGGCACTCCCGCCAGCGTGCAGCACCGGCCACCACCTCCTCACCCGCGCGTGTATGCACCTCCTGCAGTAGCACCCCTCAGTGCACCTCACCTGTTGCAGCAGCGTCTCCAGCCTACTCACCGTGCCCGTAGAGGGCGCTGCACTTTCGCTGCACACCCTGCAGCGCGTCATCGACGCTTGCAGCGCACAGCCAGCAACATCCAACAGCAGCAGCGCGTCCGCCAGCAGCACTACCCTTCGCACGCGTGCAGTTCAGTGTGTGCGCCTACTTGCCAGAACCTCAGCCGCACCCGTCCACGCCCGCACGGCCTACGGCACTTCAGCAGCAACCGCGACGATGAACCCATCACCACCGTACCTCCATCCAGCCACCTCAGAGCATCTCTCACTTCGCCGCAACCGCCATCACGGAGCCCTCGGTCTAGAGATCCTCCTCCAAGCTTCATGCCCCCGGCCGTTCCTTCCTCCTCGCGTACAGACAAAGGGAAGAAGTTCCCCTGTTTTGCTACAGTACAAGCCCTATTAATATTTACATTCTATGCCATTGTCATCTTTTATTAATATTTTATTAAGCTGCATTGTAAAAAATATCCGTTAGTTGTTCAAAATTACCATTTCAGCATGTTCTCTTGATGCTTTCTTAATCTGAAGGCATATGTGGCTCGATTCTCGTCGAAACTAACTGTGAACATACGTTTTTAACCGGTGCGAGTTTAAATACATCATTGCCTCCCTGTGGACACGACCCGCTCTTCTGCAAGTGGATATTTTAATTATTGATTAGTTGATTTTTCCACCACATAGAACTACAAATGACGCGTCATTTTATGTAACAAACGACTTTAAAAGCGAAGAATTGACTCGTCAAATGGCGTCGTTGCCGGGGAGGCAACAGACGCAATAATTTCACCTGATTTTATTTTTTATTATTTCTCATTGCACAGTGATCTGACCTTTTTTTTGTGCAAGAAATTTGTGCGAGGCATTAGAGAGAGGCGAGTGCAACAATCTGCGACACATATTCTACGACTCGCAATCACACCAGCCATCGTGAGAGGCGATCCTTGACGTCACCAGAGGAGAAATTGATCAAGCTATCTTGCAAAGGAGGAGAAGGACGAGGACGCGACGATCATCTCTGTACATTTAGTCGCTAATTTGATTAGAGTAGTATTAAGACTTTAAACTTAATTTTTCATTGCACATTTCGTTTGAAACACCTGTTCTGGAGTATATTTTGAGGGGTTTGTTCCTCGATTTTGTTTTAGGCCCATGTTGGGTAATTTTTGGGAGCCTATTCCCTTTTCTTTAGATTTAGGTTTTTAATTTGTTTTGTGGATTGTTTACCTTTATTTGGTTGTGCATAAGTAGTTAAAAATAATAAAAAAAAAAATGAGCTGCCTGCTAGAAGTTGCCTGCCCCTAGGACGAACCATTTAGGTCTGTATCAGCAGCCTCTAGATTTACTTCTCTGCATTGCGTGCATTCTCTCATCGTTGATTGCTGGAAGCAAGGTACACATTCTCATACTTTGCAACCTATTCTTGATCACGCATTGCATTTGGACTTAATTCGAAGACCACATAATTTGTCTTGAAGCGATCTAACAAGTGGTCACATATATTCGTGAAAAATGACTAATTAAAGTAGGGACATCTAAAAATCAAGGACTTGATTGTTAAACGTCTAGGACAAGAGCCCTCCTATCGTTGGATTCTGAAGTGTTCGGAACTTGAGATCAAAGGTTTTGTAAATCCAAAGAGGGGGATACCCCGTCACGGATTTTTGGGGGTATTTGAGAAGAACCGTGAAAGCACAGCTTCAAAGGAACGCTTAGGCCTACTTGCATCCCTCGATCTTTCGTCTTTGGATTTGCTTTACCATTGGAGATTTAGGGAAGAATACCTAAGCTCCAACTAGGTCTTTTTAGGCATTTCGAAGGTTAACAATAGGCGCGTAATTGATTGGGCAACTTGCTTTGTCACCTACAATTTGAACTAAAGTCAAAAGCCTAAATTTGTAAAGACCAAACAAGTCCTTCTGAATTGTGGTTGTAGTGCATGCTTGGTAGGCGTTCTCTTAGGAGACAACTTGTGTTTGATCCTGAACCTGAAAGAATCTTAAGAAGAAACCTTCCAAGGGTAGAAATGGCCGGTCAAAGGAGCCTTAACGAATATTTCATTCCAACCAATCAAGCTAGCCCTGCACTACGTAGACCTGGAGGGGACAATCCTTATGAGATCAAAAGCAATACCATATCCTTGCTGCCCTCCTTTTATGGTACTGCTAGGGAAGACCCTGACAGGCATATAGAGGAATTCACCGAGGTCTATTCCACGGTGAAGCTGCAGGGCGTTACTAATGACGCTCAAATGCGGACCCTCTTTCCCTTCTCCCTTAAGGACAAAGCCAAGTCTTGGTATCACACCCTTGATAATATTAACACTTGGGATGCCCTGAAGAAGGAGTTTTTGAAGAAGTACTTCCCCATGAGCAAAACCAATCACTTTAGGAGGGAAATTATGAGTTTTGTTCAAAAGGATGGGGAAGCATTCCATGATGCGTGGGAGCGCTTTAACGACTTGTTGAGACTTTGCTCACATCACCAGGTGCCTACATGGCAACTGGTTGAAAGATTCTACACCGGACTTAATCATTCGCACAGGCAAACTGTGGATGGTGACTGTGCAGGAACCGTTCTTTCTAAGACTGAGGATGAAGATTGGAACCTTTTTGATACTTTGAGTGAGAATTCTATTCACTTGAATTCTGCCTACATGGATAGAAAGCCCACTCTCATGCAAAGAAAGTTGGAGGTGAATGAGGCAAGGGACACCCAGAATTTAGCCTATCAGATTCAATTATTGAATCAAAACATGGAAAGGCTTATGCCGAACCCGAGTTCATTCGTATCTAACACCTCCACATACCAAGCTTCCAAATGCTTAATTTTCCAAGGCAATACACACGCCATGTGGATTGCCACTTGGCCTCCCAATTCCCTGAGCTTGTACAAGTGGATTTGAATGCCACTCAAGGGTTCCGTCCTAGACCTCGTAATGACCCTTTCTCCAACACTTATAATGAGGGATGGAGGAACCGCCCAAACTTTTCATGGAGACAAGAAAATGTCTCAAATTCAGGGAATTACAAACCACAATCCTTTCAAAACCATCAAATGAACCAACCTCAGACCTTTGCCCAACCTAAGACCTCTGAGATGGATGAATTGAAGGCGATGTTGAAAACTATGCAAGAAAGTCAAAGTGCCATCATCCAATCTCATGACAAGGCTATACATGAGATGAAATCACAAATAAGACACCTTGTTGAGGTCGTTAGACAGAGGGAAACTGGGAAGCTCCCGAGTGCTGCTGAGGAAAATCCTAAAGGAAAAGGATTGTCTTTAGGGAGCATGCTCAGGCGGTAACTATTCTGAGGAGTGGAAAATAAATTTCCACACCCGATGCTCCTATAGTCTCACCCCCTAAAAAACCATCCACCCCGACTTTCACCCCCACCGGAGAAGACTTGCCCAAATCTTCTCCGCTTGAAATCACCTCACTGGAAGAAGTTGCCCACATTCCACCCCTTACTCGACATGACAACCCTTCCACCCAGAGATTGAGAGTGCCTTTTCCAGAGCACTTATCCACCTCTGGGTAGACTTCTGCTGGCTCATCTGGAGCCAAAGATAAGACGGATGAGATTATGGAAACTTTCAAGCATGTGCAGATAACCTGCCTTTGATTGAAGCTATCAGGCAAATTCCGTCTTATGCCCGCTTCTTAAAGGACCTGTGCACGAAAAAGCGGCAATCTAGAGAACAGGTCCAATCAAAAGTTGTCCTGCCAGATTCTGTTAGCTCAATTGTTCAACATGGTACACCCCTGAAACTTAACGACCCAGGAGCCCCATACATCTCAGTAGTTATTGGGGACTTACAAATTGATGAGGCTCTACTTGATCTGGGTGCGGGGGTGAACATCCTTCCGAGCTACGTGTATGAACAACTTCGAGGAGGCAATCTGAAGCCTAGCCCTGTAATCCTTCAAGTTGTTGATCGATCACTTAAGACACCACGGGGAATTTTGGAAGATGTCCTCATAAGAGTGGAGGATTTCTTCTTTCCCGTTGACTTCTTAGTTTTGGACACTGACCCTACCAACAAGCCAACCAAACCCTCCATCATTTTGGGCTGCCCCTTCCTTACAACTTCGCATGCTTCAATCAATTGCAATACTGGGGCATTGAAAATGGGCTTTGGAAACAGGAAAATCCGGCTTAATGTGTTTGATGCTTACAAACAAGCCGGACTTGAGGATTGTTCTCAAGTTGAGGTGATAGATGACCTGATTGAAGAGGCAACCCCTGCAATGTTATGTGATGACCCCCTTCAGCATGTCATGCTAAATGAGCATTCCCATCTCTTGGAGGAATGTGAAGGGGATATACTAGAACTTGAGGAATTGCTAGGTGTTTCTACTAAGTCTCTTCCCCCATCATTTTCGTCGAAGGTAGATCTGCTACCTGAGATGGGGACATCTATTATGAAACCCTGAACCATACAAGCCCCCAACCTTGAGTTGAAACCCCTCCCTGACACTCTCAAGTATGTTTTCCTAGGTGCCAAGGATACGCTCCCCGTTATCATTTCAGCTATGCTATCTGAGACATAGGAGGGAGCCTTGATTGAATGCTTGTCTAGGCACAAGGAAGCTATTGCTTGGAGCATTGCTGACATTAAGGGTATAGACTCTACACTCTTCATGCACCACATTTATACTGATGATTCCATCAAGCCATTTAGGGACATGCAGAGACGTCTGAACCCTAATATGAGGGAGGTGGTAAAAAAGGAAATCATGAAGTGGTTGGATGCTGGGATCATATATCCCATTGCAGATAGTAAATGGGTAAGTCCTATTCATGTGGTGCCAAAGAAGGCAGGCTTTACTGTGGAATTCAACGACCAAGGTGAACAAGTTGTCACTAGACCCTCAACTGGATGGAGGGTCTGTATTGATTACCGCAAGCTGAACACCGCTACCCAGAAGGATCACTTTCCTCTGCCTTTTATTGATCAAATTCTCGAGAAATTGGCAGGGAATAAGTACTATTGCTTTCTCGATGGATATTCTGGGTACAATCAGGTGGCAGTTTTTTCTGATGACCAGGAGAAGACGACATTCACGAGTCCTTACAGTACTTTTGCATTTAGGCATATGCCGTTTGGATTATGTAATGCCCCTACAACTTTCCAGCGATGTATGATGTCTATCTTTTCGGACATGATTGATGAGTGTGTTGAAGTGTTTATGGATGAGTTCTCCATTTATGGCTCGTCATTCAACCAGTGTCTCCTGCACCTAGAGAATGTGTTGAAGTGATGTAAGGAGACTGGTTTAGTCATCAGCTGGGAGAAAAGTCACTTCATGGTACAAAAAGGAATTGTACTTGAGCATGTTGTATCCGAGCAAGGTTTGGAAGTAAATAAAGCCACGGTTGATTCTATTTCCAAACTCTCATTGCCTACTAATGTCAGACAAATTAGATCATTTCTGGCCCATGACGGCTTTTATAGGCGCTTTATTAAAAATTTTAGTAAAATTTCTAGGCCACTTTGTGACTTGTTGGCGAAGGAATCTTCCTTCAATTTTGATTCAAAGTGTGCCGAGGCCTTTCAAACTCTAAAGGAGGCCTTGATCTCTGCGCCTATTCTCCAAGCTCCTGATTGGGCACTGCCATTTGAGCTGATGTGTCATGCTTCGGATTATGCAGTGGGAGCAGTCCTTGGACAAAGGGTTAAGGGAAGACCTCATGTACTGCATTATGCAAGCAAGACTTTAACCGAACCTCAGCAAAACTACACCATCACTGAAAAAGAATTACTTGCTGCAGTTTTTGCTCTGGAGAAGTTTAGGTCTTATCTGCTTGGGTCTAAGGTGGTTATTTTTACTAATCACGTGGCAGTGAAACATCTCATTGCTAGGAAAGATTCTAATCCAAGTCTGATTAGGTGGATCCTACTCCTTCAAGAATTTGACTTGGAAATACGTGAAAAGAAAGGAGTAGAAAATGTTGTGGCTGACCACCTGTCTCACTTTCCTCTTAATGTCTCTCTTTCTGGAGACATTCGCGAGACATTTCCCGATGAAACTCTGATGGCGGTAACACCAACTTTACCTTGGTATGCAGATACTGTAAATTAGTTGGTCACTGGACAAACTCTTGGCTCTTGGGATGAGCAGAAAAGAAAGAGATTCATTTCCCAAGCAAGATATTTTCATTGGGAAGAGCCAGAATTATTTAGAATTAGACAAGACCAAGTATTGAGACGTTGTGTACCTGAAGAGGAACAACAAAGTGTGCTGAGTTTTCACCATGAACTTCATTGTGGAGGACACTTTGGTGCTAAGAAAACTGCTTTTAAGGTTCTCCAGTCCAGTTTTTGGTGGCCTTCCTTATTTAAGGATTCTCATAATTTTGTCAAGGCCTGTATTAGATGTCAACGGACTGGAACGATTGGGAAGAGGAATGAAATTCCTCAACATCCTATTCAATCTGTTGAAATTTTTGATGTGCGGGGAATTAATTTTATGGGCCCCTTCCCATCGTCCCATGGTTATGAATATATCTTGGTGGCAGTTGATTATGTCTCTAAATGGATAAAGGTCATTCCTACGTGCACAAATGACCACTCTATGGTTTTGAAATTTGTGAAGTTCAATATCATATCCCGTTT
Source organism: Thalassia testudinum (assembly GCA_037157565.1). NCBI lineage: Eukaryota > Viridiplantae > Streptophyta > Magnoliopsida > Alismatales > Hydrocharitaceae > Thalassia > Thalassia testudinum. The sequence continues at coordinate 7,149,585 of JAZHRO010000058.1, read as the reverse complement.
CGGCTGCCCCATGACCATTATAAGTGATGGAGGACCTCATTTCCGAAACCACCACTTCAATCGGCTAATCAGGAGTCTGGGAGTGACTCACAAGGTCGCTACCCCTTACCATCCTCAAACAAGTGGCCAGGTTGAAGTGTTGAATAGGGAGATAAAAATATTTTGGAAAAGACCATTAGACCTGATAGGAAAGATTGGTCCCAAAAGCTCGATGATGCTTTGTGGGCATATCGAATGGCCTATAAGACCCATTTGGGTACTTCTCCCTTTTAGATTGTCTATGGGAAAGCGTGCCATTTACCTGTTGAGTTGGAACATAAGGCACTTTGGGCTATTCAAAGTGTTAACATGGATTTAGAGAAGGCAGGAAAGGCACGACTTCTAGAATTGAGTAAGCTTGAGGAGCTGAGGAATGATGCTTATGACACCTCTCAAGCTTATAAAGAAAGAACTAAGGTCTTGCATGATAAATTTATACTTCGAAAGACCTTTGAGCCCAACCAAAAAGTCTAGATTTTCAATTCCAGACTTAAGCTTTTTCCTGGGAAGTTAAAATCTCATTGGGATGGGGTTACATAATCACTAAAGTATTTCCGCATGGAGCTGTGGAGATAAAAAACCCTTCCTCTACAGCAATTCCCTTTATCATCAACGGTCAATGGTTAAAACCTTACATAACTTTGGATGGCCATCTGGTTGACGAGGTCACTCTTGAGGAGCCTTAGCTCCTACCATTCTCCGCCTCAAGTAATATCTTCCTTTAACTATTTTTGTTTTCAATGAGGACACTGTTTGAACCAGGCATGGGGGAGAGGACCTGAGGCATGGGGAGAGGACCTGAGTTTTGAACTTAACTGGCTAGGTCCTGCATTCTTAAGCAAATCAGAACTCTAGGGTAGACTAAGTTAATTCTAGGGTCAAACTTTAGAAGCTAAATGAGCTACTAGCTTTAGACCTTTAGGGTCCTTTGTGGACTTAAAAACTTAAGTAGGAGTTAAGTTGCGGACCATTCCTCAAGAGGTTGAGGAATGGTCCGCAACTTAACTCCTACTTAAGTTTTTAAGTCCACAAAGGAAGGAAAGCTAGGGTTTGAGTTAAAAGGTGGGGTAGTACATGGAGTCTTGTTCTACCTTTTGGTTTACGGGTCCTTGTAACCCAAGCATCCAAATTTCACACACTTGGTCTGGTGTAAGTAAGTAATCAACTTAATTCCTTGCTTAAAATAGATTTGGTTCTCTTAGTTTTGATTTAGGAGAGCTTGAAAACACAATTTGATTGGAAGAGTTCCCGCCGCAGGAGAGGTGGAGTATATACTCACCTTGAGGATGCGATGATAACATATTATCTCCTCGACGGTTGTCTCTTAGGATATCCATCCTACTGGGGGCATGTAACCGCATTGTGTGGTTCAGGTACCATGGGCGGCCCTATCTCGAAGCATCGAAAGCTAGGCACCCTTCTTGGTACAGTAATGGGGACAATGAATCCGACACAGACCGTGTTGATAGTTGATCCGAGGTTATACTTAGGGGAATCAAACAAAAAAAAAAATCCTTTTTCCTTTAACTCAAATAACTCAAACCAAAGCACATGCACGGATGCTTTAATCTCAGGGATCAATAAACTTTAGGGTAGAGTCAAAAATCAGGGAAACTCATGCCTGCAACCCATCTTTAGCAGACCTAATATGTAACTTAGCAACTACTTGAGAACCTTAGGTCTAGAGTTTGAACTTAATATGTTTCTAAAGGAAGACCAATTGGGTTGACTAGTCTACTTGGAGTGTTAGGTTTTGCTTGGATTTGCTAGGGACTAGCAAAAACTAGGCATGGGGGTAGTTAATTAGCCCACATTTGTGGGCTATTTAAATATTTAAGTGCCTAGACATTAAGTTAATTCTAACATTTATTTAGCATAAATTAGGATGTAAATAGATTAATTCATATTTCTAATTTAATTACATAATCCATGCATTGCATTCATATTTAAATGCATTTAGAATTAACTCAGAATTGCATTCATTTAATTAGTTAACCAATTAGGTACATTGCATGCATTAATTTAACTTAACATAAAAGTTGAGGGTTTGTATATAAATAACCATAATATTTTGTCATTATTTTTATTCTTCTGCTTTCAGCAATGGCTGCAACGCCACCAACCGCCGCACCAAAACCTACATTCATGGACTAGTAGAGAATGTGGATCTGCTCCCGCCTCTCCATTCAAATCCATGCAAGTGGCTACAAAAAGAGGAAGAGGCAGCCAAGCTCTGGAGACCACCATCCCAACGACCCACCACTGTGCAGAGAGTTGAGCTCTCGTCCATTCCACCACCACCGGCCTCAACCGCGGCGACGAGCCTCCACCACTGTGGGCGTGTGGTGTGACAGGCCACATCGCCATCTGGAGCTCGTCTGCATTACCGTGAGCACCTCCGCGTGCACCACCCTCACCGTCATCACCAACAACCGCCACTGCAACTTCACGTCCCCATCAGTTAAGACATCCGGGAAGTTTCCCGGACGTCTGAAGCTTCATCCCCACACACAACAGCAACCGACCTCCACTTCACGCCCACATCCCTCCGGCTGCACAAGCCTTCCAGCCTCCAGCTCCATCCCCAGCCCATACGTGCCCCTACCGCACGCCTGCAGCAACAGCCGCCTTCACGCCCGCGCCTTCCTTTCAACCTCAGCGCACCGCACTTCCTACAGCATCCACGGAGCATGCCCTTGCTGCACCTCGCCTCCTTCACGCCCGCACCCCTCCAGCTGCACAAGCCGCCAGCACCCTGCACCACCCACGCGCACACCCTGCAGCCCTCCAGTCACACACGCAGCCAACGCGCCTGCCAGTGTGCAGCACCGGCCACCAGCTCCTCACCTACGCGCGTACGCACCTCCTGTAGCAGCATCTCCAACCTACCCGCCACGCGCGTAGAGGGCGCTGCACTTCCGCCGCACACCCTGCAGCGCATCATTGACGCTTGCAGCGCATGGCCAGCAGCAGCGACGCGTTCGCCAGTAGCACCACCCTCCGCGCGCGTGCAGTCCAGTGCGTGTGCCTACCTGCCAGAACCTCAGCCGCGCCCGTCCACGCCCGCACGGCCTGCGGCACTTCAGCAACAACTGCGGCGACGAACCCACCACCACCATACCTCCGTCCGACCACCTCAGAGCATCTCTCACTTCGCTGCGACTGCCATCACGGAGCCCTCGATCTAGAGATCCTCCTCCGAGCTTCATTCCTCCGGCTATTCCTTCCTCCTCGCTCACGGACAAGGGGAAGAAGTTCCCCTATTTTGCTACAGTACAAGCCCTATTAATATTTACATTCTATGCCATTGTCATCTTTTATTAATGTTTTATTAAGCTGCATTGCAAAAAATATCTGTTAGTTGTTCAAAATTGACATTTCAGCATGTTCTCTTGATGCTTTCTTAATCTGAAGTCATATTTGGCTCGATTCTCGTCGAAACTAACTGTGAACATACGTTTTTAACCGGTGCAAGTTTAAATACGTCATTACCTCCCTGTGGACACGACCCGCTCTTCTGCGAGTGGTTATTTTAATTATTGATTAGCCGATTTTTCCACCACATAGAACTACAAACGATGCGTCATTTTATGTAACAAACGACTTTAAAAGCGAAGAATCGATTCGTCACCTACCCCGCACGATCTCTCCTTCCCTTTCTCTCTTAGGCTCTGCCCTCCCAGGGCCTCTCTCAAGATATTGGCTTATCGGGCACACGTGCACTAGGGACCAGGGCTGCGGGCGTGGATCACAGCCGAGGAGTGCTTAGGTTAGGCAGGTTATCAGGCGCACCAAGTCCGCGAGGTCAGAGTCTCGAAAGAGGCGTGTGAGGCATGTGTACGAGGACCTCACCCCCTGTGCATGCTAAGGCGATAAGCCTATACAACTTTTTCAATTTATGCGCCTTCAGCTCTTTTGCCGCTTCCAATGTGGGACTAAACCGTGCCCCTTTCTTCTGCATGCAATTGCAACTGGTGCTCTTTGCGATTGCAGTCAAAGACGCAGTCAAAGAGCCAAATTGGCTCCTAGGCTGTGATCCTGGAAGTGCTCCACAGCATCTAGGACTTCACCTGAGGTCTGCAGATGCTGAAGCGAGCTTCAAGCTTCACTTGAAGCTTCGGTAATGCTGGTGGAGACCTAGGAGTCTGAAAACACGAAAATGGGCTAAGATCCCCAATTAAAATAGTTCATGAGCTTTGCTAGATCACGGTAGATGCATAGGGGATGGTCTCGTGGTTCGTGAAGGTGTTTGGCGGGCTACGGAGGTCGGAGGATGAACGCGATGGTGGGTGTGTTCGGCGGAGCGGTGGAAAGACTAATAGCCTCAATGACCAAAGGGCTTTTGCTCTCTAGGACACGGCGGAGGTGTAGGGATGAATGGCGGCCAGATTGGTGGAGCATAGTGGCCGTGCGAGCTCGCCGGAGGTACGCCGATGAGGCGGAAGACAAAGGACAGTGGGGCGAGTCAACGGTCGAAATGAAGTGGCAAGTGTTTGAAAACGAAGAGTGGAAGATGAGGAGTTGTTTAGGAGAGGAGGCAGATGAAGGGGATCGGAGTTGGCGCCAGTTGAGGTGTGGCCGGTGATGGAGACGAAGCTGTTTTAATAAGAGGTGGACAACGAGGATGAAGGGATGCCGGCGGGTGCTGCTCGACACGGAAGAAGGCAAGGAGGAAGAATCTGCCGCTGGTATTGTGTCAGATGATGAGGGAAGGAAAGAGGATCGTCGCAGCTTGAAATGCAATTCTACTGGAGGAGGAGAGAAGAAAATTGAGGGTTTCTCTAGTCGAATTCAAGCTCGAGGGATTCAATATGAGTAGGGGGTGCTTTTATACACCTCAGGAGGACGGTTAGAGCTTGGGAAGCAAGCTTCCCAAGCATGGAAAGCTAGCCAAAGTTTGGGAATTCCTTGATACCCAAATCTATCATGCATTTGCATGAGAGATTTGGTAGGTTCTAGGGCTTAGGATTAGGTTCAAAAGGAAGAGAATTTATTGACAAACTTCCCTTTCAAATTTGAAAGGGATTCGTCAAGAAATCAGGGAGTTCTTTCCATTTTATGGTCGCTGGAGCAAGTAGGAATAGGTTTAATGGTTGCAGGGACCTTTTTGTGAGAACATCAACAAAGTTAGGTGCCTATTTGAAAGGATTTTGAAAGTTAAGGGTAGAAATGTAATTAGATGGGACCAATTTGCAAACTAGGTCAAGACAAACTCATCTTGGGTCCAAATTTTGGTACAAACCTAATTTAGACCTAAGGAATCCAATGGTGGAGTTGGATTTTGGTTTTGACCATGTTTGACTGGATAATTTATGCAAAAAACCTAATTTAGGGCAAATGTCTGTTTATGTCTCTGTTCTAGGTCAAAACAGGTTCTGATGGTCAAATTGAAGGTTCCAAATCCTAGAGAATATTTTTCTATGAATTTTAAAGGATTTAGGTGAATTTTATATTGATCAGAACCTCAGTTAATTAAGCAAGTCTATTTTTAGGGTTTCAAAAAGTCATTTAACTCTCAGAACACGTGCGAACCCTTTTCTGATTGTTCTAACCCACTTGTCATCTTTTTAAGACCATTGAACCTTTATTCAACCCCTGAGAAAACCCGTGGTTGTATTGCATTCATGATAAGTTGGTAAAATTACATTTTTAACCCTAATTTCTTATTTTTCCCTCAGAATGATTATGCAGTGACTTGTGACTCTCTGACGGTTATGTAAGAGCAATTACTGACTTAATTGGGTCAAAATGAGCTAGTTATGGCTCATGATAGTGTACCCATCATTAGGCATGTCTCCATTTAGACTTGTGTATGGGAAACCATGTCATCTTCCCATAGAACTTGAGCACAAAGCCTATTAGGCCATCAGAAAGTGTAACCTGGACTTAGAGAAGGTCGGTGATCATAGAAGATTAGAAATTTCCAAGCTAAATGAATTCAGGAATGAATCTTATGAGAGTTCAAGGATTTATAAGGATAAGTTAAAGGCCTTCCATGACCGTCACATCCGTAGGAAAACCTTTCCCCTTAGTTAGAAAGTCCTATTTGACTCAAGACTAAAACTCTTCCTAGGGAAACTTAGATCCAAGTGGACTGGACCTTTCAAAATCTTAAGAACCTTTGACAATGGAGCTGTTGAGATCACTGAGATTGACAAATGTGAACCTTTCACTGTTAATGGACAAAGACTAAAACCCTTCATTAAGCCACATGGTCTCAGACTTGTCAATTCTACTATTCCACTCCAATTTCTTGAACCTATTTTTATTGATACATCTTTATCTGGGTTTACGTCTAGCTGAAGGTGTTAAACCTAGCAAACCTATCCTTTGTACATAGCTATTTTTCACCATTCTTGTTTTCCATTTCTTGCGTCAGGTGTCTGATTGTGCGGCAATCAGAGGTCTTAATTGACCTAAATTAGGCTAGGACTTAGCATAAGTTAGGGTAATTCATGCATGCATAAGCATTACTAGCACCATTTTTGCTTTCTTTTAGCTATGCATAAAATAATGCTATAATGTATTAATTATGTGCACTATGTCAATTGCAGGTAATAAGCTGATCGGAAGCTAGATTTGAAGCTGGATCTAAAGCTAGATCTGAAGAATAAAGAATAACTAGTATTGCAACAGAGCTTAAGCAGAAGACCTAGATTAGATGTAGTAGATAATAATGAAAGGGAGTTAAGGTATACTAATCTATTAAGTAGGAATAAAGAAATAATTGTGAAGAACTTAGGTCCATCCTAGCCCTAGGACAGCCTAGAAGCCTCCCCAAGCCTTAACCACCCTTAGATTAGGTCACCGCACCCTAGGAAACATTAAAACCCTAATTCTAGCCTCTATATGGATGTCCAGATGAGTTATAGGATGTCCAAAACCCTTAGCCAACTCCCGCACACCTTAAACTCACTTCTGTAGTGTTATTAGACGTCCAGACACTCGCTCAGACGTCCAATTTCTGCTGAATACACAAAACAGAACCCAAAATCCCTCCAGACTCTAATTGGACGTCCAGACAGCAAGTTTGGACTTCTGGTTTTTCACTATAAGACGTCTGACACTGTTATTAGATGTCTAGAACTGCCCTCTAGACCCTGTTTTGAGATTTAAGCCTTGATCTTGGATCTCTAGCTCCCTAAACCAAATTCTAATCCCCTAGGAACCAAAATTAAGGTGCCCTAACCCTAGTACATCACCTCTAAACCTCCCTAAGGACCTAATTAGGCCCTCACTAAACCTAATTGACTTGGATCATGGTCAATCTCTTTAGTCTATTCAATTGGACTCATTGAGTCCAATTGAGCCCTGATCTCTGCATACACTATCCAATTGGACTCAGTGAGAGTCCAATTGACGTAGACCTGACTTAATTAAGTTATTTTACTGTCAATTAGGTTTCCACACACCCAATTAAACTTGTATTAAGTTTAATTGCACTTTACCTTAGTGAATTAGGGTTTACAAACCTAATTTGAGACCTACCTTGACCTAAACCCACTATAACCTAACCTAATCAACCTAGCCACCTAAGTTTCGACCCACACACACCCACACACATCATCCACATGAAAATACCTAGCCTAGAGTTCTCTAAAACTCTCTACCATGTGTTGTTGCCTTGGTTACTAAAATTGGCAACCAAGAGCCATTTAATTTTTAGATCCACATTTGGTGGATCTAAAAACCACCATCCATCCTCTCTCTCACTCTCCCACGAGCTCCCAACATAGGCCTCTCTAGAGAATTTCATAATTCTCTAGAGAGCTTCCTTTATCTCTATAAAAAGAACTAAGGGGTGGCCATTTGCACCCATCCACTCTTGGCTCCATTTTAGCTTAGCTTCATTCCACCTCCACTCCACCTTCACGAGTAGCTTCACCATGGCCACCACCATCTCCATGCCAAAATGTTGGATCACCTCCTCAACCTCTCTCCAAGGGCCCTGCAATACAAGCAATCAAACCTATCCTTAAGTTGGCTAGCCTAAAGACCTACAAACTCCCAAAAACCCACCTTTAGATAAAGAAACGATTTAATCTATTTCTATCTGTTCAATCCAACCAGTTAGAAGGAGGGACTGGGGAGAAGGTTCTTCCTTCGGCTTACGCCTCCGGTTCCTAGTGTACCCCCCAGCCGCGATCGTTTGATTCTGCTCCCCTAGCTAGACATCAGATTGAACAGTAGAAACAAACTAATCTAACATAATCTCATTCTGAGCTCCAAAGTGCGAGTCGAATCCTTAAGGCCAACGTCTATTCTATTTTATTTAGGGCTAGGTTTGAATGTTGTTGAACGGGTTTTTTTGCGAATCGCTACGCTTACGTGTTTGGTTTTGGAAAACCTGTCGTTGTAGTTCGAAAGCGAAGAATTCATGTTCAACAAATAAAATTTATACCGAAAAGAATTCCGGGTCGAACACAGGGAGGCTACGTTGATCTATATTCGCAATTATATTTTTTTAGGATTTTTTTTATAAGCAAGGCAATATAATTACAATGGAGCTATCAGACTAAAAGAAAGAGAGAGAGAGAGAGAGAAAGAGAACATGCATTCAATATTCCAATTGTTTATATAATCAAACTAAATAAAAGTTACACTAGAAAGCGGAAAATCAATTACACTATTAAGCAGGAAAATTCTACACTAGAAAAGCTGTAAATAAGAATGGGAGAGAGAATTTATCCTCCTCGACGATTGCTTGGAGGACGAGCCAGATGGGACGACTCCTGGACGAAGGAGAATGAAGCAGGATGAAGGAGGACGAAGCAGAAGAACGGGAACGGAGCAGCACGCCGCCGTCGTCGTCGCAGGATCCACTTCCGAAGGGGAACGAAAATTGGACTTTATCTCGCAAGAAGCATCCCGGGTGTGGGACAAGCTTCTTTTGAGCTTTGGAGGGGTAGAGAGGAGAAAGAAGGGATGAGAATTTCATATGGAGGGGGTCTCCTTTTATAATTGCAAGGAGTGGGGGCAAAATGGACATTACAACTTCAAAACAATAAATAAGGGGTCTTTAGTGACGGATAAATCCGTCACTAAAGCCCCAACGTGGGCGTAGCTTCCGTGCCCACGCGTGCCTCCTCGGCTACCCTCTCATCAACGTCCACGCACGTCCAGCGATCCCGCTGCATCGCGCGCCCGCCCGCGCGTCTGATTGCGCGTCTGATTGCGCGTCCAATCGCGCGTCAACGCTATCGGGCACGCGCGGCCATCTGATCTCCATCTGACGCTCCACCCGCGCCCAATCCCCGTGCCTGCCGCTCCTTGCCACGGCTCGAACCCCAGCCCGGCGCTCGCGATAGCGCGCTCGACCACTGCGCTATGGGGCACGGATGGTCGAGCGGACGCTTTTAAAAGCAAGCGCCCACAGCCGTTGGATTAAGATCCAACGGCGGAGAACGATCGAGCGTGGGGCCTTCACAAGATGAAGCGGCCGCTTGGGCGGCTGAGATGGCGTCACGTGGCGCTATCTTGGCCGTCCATCTTCTGGAAGTTGTAGATGGTGCCACGGATGTCGGATTGACTCGATTTTTGTGTCGTTGGGCTGTGATCGTCGATCCGAATTCATCCGTGCAGTCGGATTTATCATCTGAAGTGGGGATTTACACCATCCTGGCCCTTGATCTTCTAGGGTTCTCGGGTCACTGTCTGATGCTATGGATGCCTGATTAGGGCGATCTTAGAGTCGTTGAACTCCAATCGTCGCCCTGATCACATCCATATGGTTGGATCTTTGATCTGAGGCCCTGATAAAATATTTGCCCTGTCCAAGCACATAAAAGGAGACAATTAACCTCCATTTATTCAAACTATTCTAAATGCAAGATGATGCATGTAATGCAATATTTATATCATGAAATGCAATCCTATGCTTAAGAACATGCATAAATAGACATCTTAAGTAGTGTAAATGTGTTTACATCATACCCCCATGCCTATCTTTTGCTAGTCCCTAGCAAAAACTATATGTTATTTATAAAAGAATTAGATTGGATTATTTGGACTTGAGTTATTTTCAATCATTAAGAAATTGTCTACTTAGGAACTGAACTTTCAAAGACACAACAGTGCCCGGGTATCAGCCAAAATGCACACCGCCTCAAGCCCTCGCCTTATTAAAAGAAAATTTTCTTTTTCTCTTTTTCTCTTTTCTAATTTTTTTTTGGATTTTCAAATTTTCGGGTTTAAGAGTGGCTTTCTACGGCCATTCAACTCACCCAAAATTTGATGAGAACCCTAAGCTTTAAGCATCTTATTGTGATTGTGATAGACTCGTTGACCGGTAATCAAAACGGATTTCGAATTTCTACGCCTCTAGGTGACCTAACCAGAATTCTGCCTAAAAGTGTATCTTTACAACCTATAGCTTTCTCCCTACTTTTTTTTTTTTTTTTTTACGGGGTCAACACAAGGGTGAATCCAGTGTATATCTCCCCAGTTTATTCTACTTCTCCACTTCTTCCTAAGTGTTTTGGGAATTTTTAGTGCATTTTCTAAGCTGGGTTCTGGACAACCGGTCGATGAGCTGTTACCACCGACAACTTGCCAGCCATACTCGTGCGGCGAAGTGTGACTTATTTCTTTTTATTCTTTTCTCCTTTTTTTTTTTAAGTAGGTGGCTTCCCTAGTCTAAGATTTACCTAAAGGCAGCAAACTAAGAAAGGTCCAGTGACTGGGCTCTGGACAACCTACCTATGGGCTGTTACCCAAGATAACTTGCCAGCCATATCACCCTAGAAGGTTCATTAGCTACCCAACTTCCGTTAGAATCGCCAAACAATGAGTCAGTGCAAAGAAAGTGTGTAGATGCTTAAAACTCAAAATTCCCTCAAATCAGAGGGCGGGTTGATAAGTCGTGTACTTATCACCCAAACTTATTTATTCCAATTATAATAGAATTAAGATGGCGAGGACTCAAAAACAAATCCACATTTTAGTGGATACACAGGCTAATTAAGTCCAAAGACCTGATAGGTCTTTGTGTTCAGATCCTAATGTAAAATTTCTTAGGATTGAAAAGTCCTAATGTCCAACTAATCCTTCCTAATTTTTTTTTTTTTAAATAAGAAGAGAGACAATTTATATGGATTTCACAAAGCTGACCAAATAATTCAAGAATGAATCCACCCCCCCATGCCTAGCTGATGCAATGTCCTCATTGAAAAAGAGACATGAAAGAAAGGGTAGAATATGAAAGATGTCACCTGGATATGAAGCTCATATCAACCTTGTGTCATATGTACAACTGCTGAGTTTAATGCCGTCAACTAGGCAAAGTCCAGCCAAAGAAGTCACAGAATGGCTAGAGCAACAGAGTCTGAGACGAGTTCTAGAAGATTACGGTCAACAACAGGCTTCAAACGTTGACCGTTGACTTTAAAGGTGTTACCTGTCTTTGGGTCAAAAATCTGAACGGCACCATTAGGAAAAATCTGATCAATTATGAATGGGCCATTCCATTTAGATCTAAGTTTACCAGGAAAGAGCTTAAGTTTAGAATCAAATAACCAGACCTTCTAGTTTGGCTCAAAGCTCTTGCGGGAAATCAATTGATCAAATAGAGCTTTGGTCCGAGCCTTGTAGATCTTGGCATTCTCATAAGCATCATTTCTAAGCTCCTCCAACTCAAATAGTTGGAGTTTCCTGGTCTTTCCAGCTAGATTCAGATCTAAATTGCATTATTTGATTGCCTAGAATGCCCTGTGTTCAATCTCTACGGGTAGATGGCACGCCTTTCCATACACCAAACGGAATGGAGACATGCCGATGGGTGTTTTATACGCCGTACGGTAGGCCCAAAGAGCATCCTCAAGCTTTTGAGTCCAATCATTGCGATCAGGCCTAACCATTTTTTGCAGAATGTTCTTGATCTCTTGATTGGAGATCTCGGCTTGTCCATTCGTTTGGGGATGGTAAGGTGTGGAAATTCGATGATTAACCCCGTATTTGGCCAATAAATTTCGGAATTGGGCATTAGTAAAATGAGTGCCATCATCACTGATGATAGCCCTTGGAATCCCAAACCTACTGAAGATATTTTTCTTGACAAAATTGATGACCACCTTGTGGTCATTGGTTCGGGTGGGAATTGCCTCAATCCATTTGGACACATAATCAACAGCAACAAGAATGTACTGATATCCAAATGAAGGGATAAAGGGTCCCATGAAATCGATGCCCCAAACATCAAAAATTTCTACAGGAAGAATAGGGTTTAGGGGCATCATGTCTCTCTTAGTTATGTTCCCGAGTGACTGACATCGAGAACATGACCTTGAGAAGTCCTAGGCATCCTTGAATAAAGACTGCCAATAGAAGCCAGATTGCAAGATTTTTGCAGCCATCTTTCTCCTGGAGAAATGCCCACCACACCCAGATGCATGGCAGAACTCGAGTATACTGTTGAATTCATTCTCCAGTATGCATCGGCGAATAATCTGATCAGAGCCAATGCGATACAGTTCAGGGTCCTCCCAAAAGTAGTATTTGGCCTCAGATTTAAGTCTATCTCGTTGTTGCTTGGTCCAATCCTAGGGGATTTGACCAACTGCCAAATAGTTAACAATGTCAGCAAACCATGGGGTGTGGACACCTAAAACTGTAAGAATGGATTCGTCCGGAAAAGTGTCAGCAATCGGAATGTCCGGACAAGAAGAATCACCTAGGAGTCTCGACAAATGATCCGCTACCACATTTTGCACCCCGACTTTATCCTTGATTTCAAGATCAAATTCTTGAAGAAGAAGAATCCAACGAATAAGGCGGGGTTTAGCATCCTTTTTAGCCCAGAGATGTCTCAAGGCCGAGTGGTCGGTATAAACAATAACATGAGACCCCAAGAGATAAGCCCTGAATTTTTCCAAAGCAAATACTATAGCTAGTAATTCCTTCTCAGTAACAGTGTAATTCCTCTGGGCTTCATCCAGAGTTTTACTAGCGTAGTAAATGACAGAGGGCTTTCGATCAATTTTCTGACCCAAGACAGCCCCGACCGCGTAATCAGAAGCGTCGGTCATGATCTCAAAAGGGGCTGTCCAAATTGGTGGTTGCAAAATTGGAGTACAGGTGACTGCCATTTTCAGAAAATCAAATGCCTTTCGGCATGATTCGTCAAAAACAAACGGTGTTTCTTTGGCAAGAAGATTGCTCAAAGGACGAGCAACCTTCGAGAAATCCTTGATGAATCTTCGATAAAATCCCACATGGCCAAGAAATGATCTGATTTGTTTAACAGATGTGGGAGGAGGAAGTTTAGCGATAGCATCAACCTTAGCTTTGTCCACTTCAATTCCCTGTTCAGAGATTACATGACCCAAAACGATGCCTTCTTAGGTCAGGAAATGACTCTTTTCCCAGCTAAGGACCAGTCGTGTCTTGATACATCGCTTAAGAATCATTTCTAAATTAGCCAAACAAGAGTCAAATGATTCTCCGAAAATAGAGAAATCATCCATGAATACTTCCATAAATTCTTCCACCATGTCGGAAAATATGGCTAGCATACACCTTTGAAAAGTCGCAGGTGCATTGCATAACCCAAAAGGCATCCTACGAAAAGCAAAGGTTCCGTAGGGACAGGTGAAAGTAGTTTTTTCCTGATCCTCGGGATGGATAGGAACTTGGTTGTATCCCGAGTAGCCATCAAGAAAACAGAAGTACTTCTGCCCGGCTAATTTTTCCAAGATTTGATCAATGAAGGGTAGGGGAAAATGATCCTTTTTAGTGGTTGTGTTCAGCTTCTTGTAATCAATACAAACTCTCCAAGAAGAAGCTGAACGAGTTGTGACAGATCCACCTCTCTCATTAGTCACAACAGTAATCCTGGCTTTCTTTGGAACAATCTGAACGGGACTTACCCAGGGACTGTCAAAGATTGGATAAATAATTCCTGCATCGAGCCACTTGATGATTTCCTTTTTGACCACTTCTCGCATATTTGGATTCAATCTCCTCTGCATCTGGCAAGAAGGGCGGGATCCATCTTCCAAAAATATTCTATGATTACAGTAAGATGGCTCGATCCCCCTGAGGTCATGAATGGTCCAACCAATTGCCTCCTTATGTTCCTTTAGGACCTTAATCAATTTAATCTCTTGCTCCTTTGTCAATTTAGCACTAATAATCATAGGGGGCGTATTCTGCGGTCCTAAAAATTGATATTTTAAATTCTCGGGCAATGGTTTCAATTCAAGCTGGGGTGGGGTAATGATTGATGGTAGGGTAGATGCTGAAGATTCAACAAGAGGAAGAGGTTTTGAGTGAACAAAATCAGCAACCTCTTCCGAAGATGTCAGGTCAGAGGGTTGCAGGTCAAATTCATCAACCAAAGAGGAACTTTCAAATGAAGAAACTGTCAACCAAGTTTCAATATTAACATTATCCTCATCAAGTTCCTCAATAAATCCACAATCCTCAAATTTGTTGATCGCCTTAAAAATATCCAATTTCATTCGTTGGTCCCCAAAGGGGATTTCCATGCTACCGCTTTCACAATTAATGTTGGCCTTTGCAGTAGCCAGGAACAGACGCCCCAGAATGATGGGCGTGTTCCTCAGATTATTTGGTACATCCATGTTAAGGACAAGGAAATCTACAGGAAAATAAAAATCCTTGACCTTAACTATAACATCTTCAATAACGCCTCGCGGGTTTGTGACCGAACGGTCCGCTAACTGTAGCATTACTGAAGTTGGCCAAAGTTCACCTAACCCAAACTTCTCGTAGAGAGAAGTAGGAATTAGGTTGATGGATGCACCGAGATCCAGAAGTGCTCTATCAAATGTGTAATCTCCGATAACGCAAGAAATCAAAGGAGCACCAGGATCTCTCTTTTTCTGAGGGAGGTAGTGCAGGATAATAGAGCTAGCCTGCTCGGAGAGTACCACCTTCCTCGGAACAGATTCTCTTGACTTACACTTTTGTGTACAAAATTCCTTTAAAAATTTTGCGTAAGCCGATATGTGCTTGATAGCATCAAGGAGCGGAATATTGATCTCAACATTCTTAAATAAATTCAGAAGCTCCTCATTGCTATCAACAGACTTCTTCTTCTTTGCTTTGGTTAAGGCTTCAGGAAAAGGAACATGAGTCAGATCTTTGGAATCAGGTTCCTGAGCCTTGATTTCTCCTCTAGAATTCTCCTCCCTCTCCTCAGATTCTTTAGGATTCAAAAGATCAAAATAGTGTGGTTGTGGATCCTGAGTCTTCTTACCACTCCTCAAAGTGACAGAATTTGCAGAAGCGTAAGAATTTGGGTCTTGGGGAGGGTTAGGAAAGATTGGAGGGGTTTGATTGACCATGAATTTTTGATTAGCAGAAGAAGACGAGGAACCCTGCTCAACCACCTGAGCATGTGCATGCAGGTCCCTCTGATTTTCGTACCCTTGGGCTTGATTGCCCGAATTTATAATGTTTCGCGGGTTGGGTACGGGTTTGGATGGTAGAGATCCGGGTTGACGAGAGTTAGCAATGAGCCCGGATTGCAAGTTGTCCAGCGAGTTTTTCATTTGCTGCATGAGCTGGAGCATAGATCCTTGCATCTCTACCATTTAACAGTTCAAATCAGCCTGCCCTGCGGGTTGACGGGCATTCCAAGCTGGCTGATTGACCTGATTCGAAGGCAACTGAGTATATACTTGACCCTGACCCATTGGTCGTTGCAGAGCGTAGTTGCTGGGTCGGAATTGGGTCTGTTGCCCCGGATTTTTCTAAGAGAAGTTAGGGTGATTTCTCCAACCTGGATTATAGGCATTCGAGTAGGGGTTGGATCTAACATTCTCTTGTACAGCACAGACATCCTCATAGGGTGAGGATGGAGAGAAAGAAAGGGAAGGATCAGAAAAACTGGGATCAAAGGCCCCAGTTGGGAACCCATGGGGTTCCGAGAAATGCTGACTCATAGGTTGAGTCGCATCGAGTTGATTCACGAACTCCCGTCCAGAAGGAGCTCGTGAGGAATGGAATCCCGATTTTTGGGATTGAGTGGATTGAGAGTTGTTCATAGAATTTCCAGCCATCCACTCTTCCATTCTTTTAGCAACCAAGTCCACCTTATCAAGTTTATTACAAATCAATTCCATATCAAATGAATGAGAGTCATGGACTTCATTGACATTTGATCTGGGTTGCTGGGACCGGTTAAAAGTATCCATGGAGGAATGATTAATTGAATTCTCACTCATTTCCTCAAATAAATCATGTGCACTATTTGCATCTTTATTGAGGAAATTGCCTTCGCAAGAAGCATCCACATGGTTTCTGAGTTGCTCATTCAACCCATGATAGAAGATCTGCACGAGTTGCCATTTCGGCACCTCGTGGTGTGGACACCTCCGCAATAAGTCCTGGAATCACTCCCAGGCCACATGAAACTGCTCCCCCGACCGCTGGGTAAAGGTAGTGATTGCCCGTCTCAAAGCATTGGTACGACCGACTGGGAAGAATTTCTTCAGAAAGGCTGATTTCAACTTATTCCAAGTTGTAATTGGTCTTCCTATTGTCCTATACCAATGCGCGGCTTTATCCCTAAGAGAGTGGGGGAAGAGCCTCATGATCATTTGCTCCTCGTTAACGTTTCGAGCCTTGGTGGTCTGGACCAAAGTGGTCAAATCTTCCAAGTGCTGAAACGGATCTTCGGAGCCAAACCCATGATAATGTTTAATCAGGCTTAACACCTGGGGCTTGATTTCTACATCATCGGCTGGAATCTGGACGCCGGGACGTTCCCCGTAATTTGAAGGATCATAAAAACCCTTCAAGGGCTGAGCGCCCTGCATTCTCTGGAACCATTCCTGCATTCTCTGCATTTGTTCCAGCTACCTTCGAAATTCTTCCTTTGGGTTTTCAAGAAGAGGAGGCTATTGTTCGGCATGGGATCAAATTGACCAAAATCTAACTTGCGCCTCCTAGAATGTTCTAACGGTCCTTCCAATCGGGGATTCAATGACCATCTTCCCAGCATAAACTAGGAGAAGGTCAGAAGGACTGGGGATAGGGACCCTGCAGCACAACAAAACAAGGCTGTCCTTAAGTGGGGTAGCCTAAGGATCTACTGACTCCCAAAACCAGCCTTAAGACTGTAAGTGATTTACTCTACTTACGACTGTTTAATCCAACCAGTTAGAAGGAGGGACTGGGGAGAAGGTTCTTCCTTTGGCTTTCGCCTCCGGTTCCTAGTGTACCCCCCAGCCGCAGTCATTTGACGCTACTCCTCTAGCTAGACATCAGATTAATCAGTATAAGTAGGTTAATCAAAAATAATCTCAGACTAGGCCCTGAAGAGCGAATCAAATCTTAAGGCCAACGTCTACTCAATTTTATTAAGGCCTGGGATTGTGGTGCTTATGGAATGTGATGGGCCCTTACAATGGGTTGTGCCCTTAATGATTGATTGAGATTTGTGTAAGTGCGTGCACAACCAGGGTTTTCAAGCAAGATTATTGATAATGTCTGAATTTTAGTGTTCAAATTTTGCTTAAGTAGCTTTTAGGGTTTCAAATTAGGTGAATTGCAATCAAGTTTCTAGGCAAACCAAGTTGTAAAACACGGGTGAAGATTGTTTTCCTTTAAAATCAGAAAGAAAGTGGAGTGCCTAGAATATACCTAGATTGAAAACCCTAAGGAGGAGCTACTTGATGAGTTGGTTTTAAATAAAGTGGTGCGGCCCAAACAACTCAAACAATTGACCACAAATGCACCACTAAGTTAGGCACTCAAAAATGGTTAACCTAGAATAATTTCTACTCTGTTATATGTTGCTTTGTGTGTGCCGGTTCCACAGATCAGAACTCGGTTGAGTAGAAAACAAATCAAGTTGATCAAGTGCCTTGAATGTGGATGTGTGTTGTGCGTTTGTTGAAAATTACCCCACAAGATTATCCTTTTGTTATTTTTTTTTATGGATGAGGGTGGAATGAATGTGAGTGAAAATCCAAACAACCAAACTATTCCTAGGATTTATGCAAACACCTAGGCTAATTGGGATTTGGATTTAATGTAGCAAATGGAATCTATGGAGGGGGAAAGAATGGGGGAGCACTTACAGTTGTCTTCAACTGCACTTTACTCCAGTCTACCGCTTGTTGATTCCTTGATGGAGGTCTCTGCAAAACAATAGACACAAGAGAAAGCTAGTTAGAAAACAAATAAAGTGCAAGAAATGCGAAGGAAAGATCGGAAATCGTTGCCTCCCCGGCAACGGCGCCAAAATGTTGAACGGGTTTTTTTGCGAATCGCTACGCTTACGTGTTTGGTTTTGGAAAACCTGTCGTTGTAGTTCGAAAGCGAAGAATTCGTATTCAACAAATAAAATTTATACCGAAAAGAATTCCGGGTCGAACACAGGGAGGCTACGTTGATCTATATTTGCAATTATATTTTTTTAGGATTATTTTTATAAACATGGCGATATAATTACAATGGAGCTATCAGACTAAAAGAAAGAGAGAGAGAGAGAGAGAGAAAGAGAACATGCATTCAATATTCCAATTGTTTATATAATCAAACTAAATAAAAGTTACACTAGAAAGCGGAAAATCAATTACACTATTAAGCAAGAAAATTCTACACTAGAAAAGCTGTAAATAAGAATGGGAGAGAGAAGTTATCCTCCTCGAAGATTGCTTGGAGGACGAGCCAGACGGGACGATGCCTGGACGAAGGAGAACGAAGTAGGATGAAGGAGGACGAAGTAGAAGAACGGGAATGGAGCAGCACGCCGTCGTCATCGCGGGATCCACTTCCGAAGGGGAACGAAAATTGGACTTTATCTCGCAAGAAGCATCCCGGGTGTGGGACAAGCTTCTTTTGAGCTTTGGAGGGGTAGAGAGGAGAAAGAAGGGATGAGAATTTCGTATGGAGGGGGTCTCCTTTTATAGTTGCAAGGAGTGGGGGCAAAATGGACATTACAACTTCAAAACAATAAATAAGGGGTCTTTAGTGACGAATAAATCTGTCACTAAAGCCCCAACGTGGGCGTAGCTTCCACGCCCACGCGTGCCTCCTCGGCTGCCCGCTCATCAACGTCCAATTGCGCGTCGACGCTATCGGGCGTGCACGGCCGTCCGATCTCCATCTGACGCTCCACCCGCGCCCAATCCCCGTGCCTACCGCTCCTCGCCACGGCTCGAACCCCAGCCCGGCGCTCGCGATAGTGCGCTCGACCACTGCGCTATGGGGCGCGGATGGTCGAGCGGACGCTTTTAAAAGCAAGCGCCCACAGCCGTTGGATTAAGATCCAACGGTGGAGAGCGATCGAGCGTGGGGCCTTCACAAGATGAAGCGGCCACTTGGGCGGCTGAGATGGCGTCACGTGGCGCTATCTTGGCCATCCATCTTCTGGAAGTTGTAAATGGTGCCACGGATATCGGATTGACTCGATTTTTGTGTCGTTGGGCTGTGATCGTCGATCCGAATTCATCCGTGCAGTCAGATTTATCATCTGAAGTGGGGATTTACACCATCCTGGCCCTTGATCTTCTAGGGTTCTCAGGTCACTGTCTGATGCTACGGATGCCTGATTAGGGCGATCTTGGAGTTGTTGAACTCCAATCGTCGCCCTGATCACATCCATACGGTTGGATCTTTGATCCGAGGCCCTGATAAAATATTTGCCCTGTCCAAGCACATAAAAGGAGACAATTAACCTCCATTTTATTGAAACTATTCTAAATGCAAGATGATGCATGTAATGCAATATTTATATCATGAAATGCAATCCTATGCTTAAGAACATGCATAAATAGACATCTTAAGTAGTGTAAATGTGTTTACATCAAATGCGCTTTGGAATGTGATGGGCCCTTTATCTGGGTTGTGCCCTTAATGATTGATTGATATGTGTGTGCATGCACAACTAGTGGTTTTCAAGAAAGATTATTTTTGATGTGGTGAATTTTAGGGTTTAAATCTTGCTTAGTAGCTTTTAGGATTCAACTTTAGGTATTTTCAAATAAGTTTTGCTGGCACACCAGGTTTTGAAAGCACAAGTGAAGATGTTTTCCTTTAAAACTTAAAAGAATGTGGAGTGCCTGGTAAATCCCTAAGAGTTGAACCTATGTGGCAACTACTTGATGAGTTGATTTTAATTGAAGTGGTGCAGCCCAATCAACTCAAACAATTGGCCTGTTGCACCACTTAATTAGGCACACAAGTGATTACCTATCTGATTTCTACTCAATTATATGTTTGGATGTGTGTACCGGTTCCAAAGATTGGTTTACCGGTTGAGTTTGAAAATCAGATAAGGTTGTGTACCTCTGTGAGATTTTTTTTATTTTTCTTTTTAAATGTGGAGGTTGAGGTGGGTGTAGGTGTCAAACAGACAAACAAAACTAACCTTAGAGTTTATAAAAACACCTAGGTTGATTTATGTTTGTGTTATTATGCGGTGGAATGAAAACTAATGGGTGGGATGTGGGGGATAACTTACAGAACCTTCAACAACACTTTGCTCCAATCTACCACTTTTGCTCATCTCAAAAGAGTACCTGCAATCACAATAAGAAAGGAGAGAAGTGAGGCAAATGATTCGTAAGTTCTAAAATGCGAAAAAAATCAAAGAGCGTCGCCTCCTTGGCAACGGTGCCAAAATGTTGAATCCCCGGCTACGGCGCCAAAATGTTGAAGCTTGAGTTACTACGCTATCAATTTTGATTTTGAAAAACCTGTCGTTGTAGTTTAAAAGCAAAGAACTTGTGTTCAACAAATAAAATTTATACCGGAATAGAAATCTCGGGTCGAACTTAGGGAGGCGGACGTTTGATTAAAAATACGCATTTGTTTTATTTTTCACAAAGCAGAATAATTGATTAGAAACTATCTATCTATTTACAATAAATAGAAGAGAGAGAGAAAGAGAATATTACAAACAAAAATCAAAAAGAGATGTAGAATGAACATAGAATTCATTATCAAAGAGATTATTCATTACACTACTAATTACCACTAGAAAGTGGGAAAATGATTATACTAGAAAGTAGTAAATCTACTCTAGAAAGCAGTAAAAGGAATGGGGAGAGAGATATCCTCCTCGACGATCACTTGGAGGACGAGCCGCACAAGACGACACCTAAAAGAAGGGGAACGAAGCGGGAAGGAGGACGAAGCAAGAAGAACAGGAACGAAGCAGCACGTCATCATTGTCGCAGGATCCACTTCCGAAATGGGGGCGAAAATTTGACTTTATCTCTTGAGAAGAATTCTGGGTGTGGGACAAGCTTCTCTTGAGCTTTGGAGAGGGAGAGAAGAGAAGGAACGGATGAAAATTTCGTATAGAGGGGGTCTCCTTTAATAGTTGCAAGAAGTGAGGGCAATTTGGTCTTTTTAATTTCAAAATATTAAATAAGGGGTCTTTAGTGACGGATGAAACTGTCGCAAAAGCCCTAGTTGTGGGCGATGTGTGCCGCCCGCTCACCTTTTGCGTTGCACACGTCCATCAAGTTGATCGAACGGATGAGATACACCCTCGCTGCACCTTTCAAGCTGCAACGCCCACGTCTGATGGCACGTCACGCATGAGCGTGCGATAGCGCGTGGGCGCTATTGGGCGCTCGCAGCCGCTCGATTGCAATCAAGCGGTCGCAAAGCCCGTTCACCCGTGCCCCAGCAGTCGCTTCTGAAGATTCGAACGCACGCCCCTTGAACTCACGAGCGCTCTCACCCACTGCGCTACAGCGGCGTTTGTGTCGTAGAAAGATTTCGTGCGCGCGCAATTAAGACCGTTGGATTGAGATCCAATGGTCAAGGCGGCTCTTCAGATGAGGCTTCAGAGAATGGGCGCGCCAGTTGGGATGCAATCTCAGTCGTTGGATCTTGATCCAATGGCGAAGATGCGTGGGTGCTAGCGGCTTCAGAAGTTGAGGGCGGCCGGTTGGGCGGCCGAGAAGGCACCACGTGGTGCCATCTTGGTCGTCCATCTTCTAAATGATGTAGATGGTGCCACGAATGTCTGATTGAGTTGATTTTCATGCCATTAGGCTGCGATCGTCGATTCGATCCATCCATGCGGTCAAATTTGTCATTTGAAGTGTGGATTCACACCATCTTGGCCCTTGATCTTCTAGGGTTCCCCAATCTCTATCTGATGCTATAGATGTCAGATTAGGGAGATCTTAGAGTCGTTGAACTCCAATCGTTGCCCTGATCAAATCTATACGGTTAGATCTTCGATCCGAGGCCCCGATAAAAATTTACCCTATCCTTGAACATAAAAAGAGACAATTAACCTCCATTTTATTCAAACTAATCTAAATGCAAGATAATGCATGCTATGCAATATTTATAGTATGCAATGCAATTCTATGCTTAAGAACATGCTAAATAGACATCTTATGTAGTGTAAACATGTTTACATCACACCCCCATGCCTATCTTTTGCTAGTCCCTAGCAAAAACTATATGCTATTTATAAAAGAATTAGGTTGGATTATTTAGGCATGAATTATTTTCAATCATTAAGAAAATGTTTACTTAGGATCTAAACTTTCAAAGACACAACAGTGCCCGGGTATCTGCTAAAATGCAGACCGCCTCAAGCTCTTGCCTTATTCAAAGAAAATTTTCTTTTTCTCTTTTTCTTCTTTTCTAATTTTTTTGGATTTTCGAGTTTTATGGTTTAAGAGTGGCTTTCTACGGCCATTCAACTCACCCAAGATTTGATGAGAACCCTAAGTTCTAACCATCTTATTGTGAATGTGATAGACTCGTTGATCGGCAGTTAAAACAGACTTTGGATTTCTATGCCTCTAGGTGACCTTAAAAAAAGAATTCTGCCTAAAGGTGTATCTTTACAACCGGTAGCTTTCTCCCTACTTTTATTTTTATGTGGTCAACACAAGGGTGAATCCAATGTATATCTTCCCGATTTATTCTACTTCTCCGCTTCTTCTTAAGTGTTTTCAAAATTTTCAGTGCATTTATTGAGCTGGGTTCTGGACAACCGATCGATGAGCTGTTACCACCGACAACTTGCCATCCATACTCGTGCAGCAAAGTGTGGTTTATTTCTTTTGTTTTCTTTTTTTTCTCTCCTTTTCTTTTTCTTTTCTTTTTGACTTTCTTTTTCTCTTTTTTTTTTTTGCTTTTAAATAGGTGGCTTCCCTGGTCTAAGATTTATCTAAAGGCAACAAAAAGAGAATGGTCTAGTGACTGGGCTTTGGACAACCTACCTATGGGCTGTTACCCACGATAACTTGCCAGCCATATCACCCTAGAAGGTTCATTAGCTACCTAATTTCCGTCAAAATCGTCGAACATCGAGTCAGTGAAAAGAATGTGTGTAGATGCTTAAAACTCAAAGTTCCCTCAAATCAAAGGGCGGGTTGATAAGTTGTGTACTTATCACCCAAACTTATTTACTCGAATTAAAATAGAATTCAGGTTGGCGAGGACTCAAAAAAGAAATCCACATTTTAGTGATACACAAGCTGATTAAGTCGGAAGACCTGAAGGGTCTTCGTGTTCAGATCATAATGTAGTATTTCCTAAGATTGAAAATTTTCTTAAACCCAAGTTCTCTTTCCTAATTCCACAATGTTAAGACACATGGTATTTGAGCCTTTTAAGACGTATGGACTGTGGGTCAGACGTCTTGACACCTTCCCAAACGTCTGAAAATCGAAAATTTTGAGTACGAGCTCGCATCTGCATGCGAGTTGCGCGCATACAGTACGCTCATTTTTCCTCCCCTTCTTCTCTCTCTTTCTGTCCCCAGCAAAACCCTAACCCACCGATCTATAAAACCCCCTCCTCCTCTCTCATTTCTCCCTACCTCTCAGCCACCAGCCCCTTCCCCTCTTCTTCCCCACTCTAGCGAGAGAGCGCGCGGGCGACATCGAGGAGGAGCGACGTAAGGAGAGGAGGAGAGCAAGCTCGTGAGCTCTCATGGGAGCTCACCGGTGAGCACACGGCTGGAGCGGTGTGTGCGCGAGGAGGAGTGCGGCGAGGAGGTCCTCCCCGACACTGCTGCAACCGGAGTAGCAGGCGAGGAGGGGCGCGGCGCGGCCACGCGCGGCGCGAGAGCAGCGAAAGCTGGTTCTGGTTTTGGGTTTCTCCCTGAATCAGACATCTGGAGTGACCTCCAAACGACGATGCAGACGTCTGGAGATGGTTCTAGACGTCTGAGGAGAGGGCTTCGCGAAGATACGTCCTCTTTGCAGATACGGCCATGCAGGCTGCTCCGTTGATACCCTGTTGCATGCCCTTTTGAAAAGATTGCATGGTTTCGTGCAGGATTCACTTCGGGAAGGCGTGGGACACACCCTCCCAAGCATTTCAGATGTCTGGGTGACGTACCAGACAACGGGAAGTGCTTCCGGACGTCCGGAGAGGTGGTCGGACGTCTGGAGCTAGGTCCAGACGGTCCAGAAGAGTTCCTGGATGTCTGAGAATTGGCACAGAGACTAAGGTATGGTACTGGAGACTTTTAAGACGTCTGGAAGTTGTTCCAGACGTCTGATTTGAGTCAGAAACCTTATTTTTGACCCGTTTAGGGTCCGTTTGAGGTCCGTTTTCCGCAAATAAGATACCGATATGTTCCTTGTGAGTTCCTCTACTTGTTAGAAGGCTTTCCATATTGTTTTGATAGTTCCCTTGTGATTATTCCTTGTTATAGGACTTCATTCTGTTGCGAGTTCGGGGCTTGCTGAGGCACGTGAGCCTGCCGTTCAAGCCCCCAATACTGTCGGGTTGACTGGTAGAGTGGCTTCCCCTAATTTAAATACAAACTTGAATGCATGTGTGGAATGAATGATTAGAACCTAGGGTATGGCATGAATCCTAGGACTAGAAATACTGGAATGTCTGTATTGAATGAATGGATTGCAATCTTGAATGATAACAATTGCCTGTAAATGAATAACAGCTGCCTGCGAAATATGTAGTACTTGTGCCAGTTAACTGTTATATGTAACTTTCCTGTTGTACACGTGAAATGACATAATATGAGCTGCATGTATATAAATTAGGAATGGTAATGTGAATGATGGAAATACGAGCTACCTGTGTATAACCTAAGTATGGAAATGTGAACGATAGAATTACAAGTTGCATGTGTATAACCTAAGAATGGAAATAGAAATGATGAAACCTAGTATGAAATGGCATGAGGAATTTGAACATGAACCCTATGGGGAGATTAAGAGTAGAGGTCTTGGAAAATATATGGAATGGATCTGGAAATGTGTTGGGAAGTGTGCTGGCCCTTGAGTACGTGGTACCAAGGGGAGCGCATGTTACCTCTTAGTGTAGAGGGGTGCTTGCCGCCTTCAGGTTGAGGCCTGGGGTGGGTTTGGCCACTTTGCACCGACTCTGTGGTCCTCGTGTACACTGTACCGGGGAGAGCTACTAGTGTAGGGAGAGAGCTAACCACCCTATGGGGCCCGGGGTTCAGCTAGCTACTCTATACCGACTTGTTTGGCCCACTGGGCAAACCAGGGTAGTCAGGTGAGGGTGCACGGACTGTGGAGGGGCGAGACCCCTGTTTGGTTACTGAGAGGGGCTAGACCCCTATTACTGAGAGGGCTAGGCCCTATACAAGTTCCATGCTGTACTTTGGGCGCACATGCTAACGGAAATGACTAACCGCGTGCGAGTGTGGGGTAGCTACCCGTGCACTTATCGCGCATGCCATAGTCACCGTTACATCTGTTTGTGACCTTGGGGTGGTTGACTGGGTGTAGGATCATCACGGGAGACTCTCCCAGCCAGGAGAACACCACGTGTGCCTTCTACTCTTCGGAAAAGACTGGAATGAAGATCGTTCCCATGAGAAACATTCGAGATTAAGAAAGAGATCTGATAAATAAACCAAGTGGTGAAAAGGAGTAATTAGTTAAGGAAAGTAAATGAAAAATAACAGCTACCTGTCTACTTTTACTGCCTTAGTTAGTTGGCTACCACTCTACTCAGCATTCGCTGACTTTGTGTACTCATAACCCTTTTCAAGTCCAGGTGTTGAGCAATCCGAGTCTACAGCTATGGAGGGTGCTGGGCCTAGTAGAGCCCAGTAGCTATAGTTTCTTTTGTTGTACTCCTTGTAGTAGTGAGTTAGACTCTGTACCTTTATATTCTGTACTTTTACGTTCTGCATTTTATATTCCTATACCTGGTTACTTTTCTACTGTTGTGGTGATATGTACTGTAGCAGTTTTACTTCTTCACTGCCATACCTTTTTACTGTTAGTTGCTTAGCATAGTGAATGTGGTTTACTTTCCTACTTTTTGGTTATTTTCTCGTTGGACAACTGGGTCTTGGGATCAGTCAAGTCGGTCCGGTCTCGTGTCTTGTAAGGATTCGGGAACCGGGTCGTAACACATAATTTTTTTTAATATATATAAATAGAAGAAAATAAAATGAACTACGGAAGCAAGTACGATCGAAACTTTTCAAGTCCAAAGACTACAGCGAGCAACTCTTTCTCTGTGACCGTATAATTTCGTTGGGCCTCGTCCAACGTTTTGCTCGCGTAGTAGATCACCACGGGCTTCTTGTCTTGCCTTTGTCCCAGGAAAGCGCCTATGGTAAAATCTGATGCATCACACATAATCTCAAAGTCCTAAAACCAATCTGGGGGCTGAAGTACAAGTGCTGTGGAGACTAAGTCCCGAAGGGTGTGATAAGCCTGGATGCAATCAGAAGACATGTGGAATATGGTGTCGTTGGCCAGAAGGTCGGTTAAGGGTTTGGAAAGCTTAGAAAAGTCTTTAATGAACCTTCGGTAGAAGCCAACGTGTCCCAGAAATGAGCGAATCTGTCGAACCGAGCTAGGTGGAGGAAGTTTGGAAATCAAATCAGCCTTAGCCCGATCTACCTCGATGCCCCTGTGCGATACGATGTGACCAAGGATAATTCCTTCTTGAACCATAAAATGGCTCTTTTCCCAACTTAACACCAGATTAACCTCGATACATCATTTTAGGATTTTCTCCAAGTTGCTCAGACAATGGTCGAATGAATTCCAAAATACAGAGAAATCATCCATAAAGACCTCTAAGTATTCACCCACCATTTCTGAAAAAATGAATAGCATGCAACGCTGGAAGGTAGCAGGTGCATTGCATAACCCGAACAGCATTTGACGGAATGCAAACATGCCATACGAGCAAGTGAATGTGGTCTTTTCTTGATCCTCCAGAGCAATTGCGACTTGGTTATATCCTGAATATCAATCCAGGAAGCAAAAATACTTCTGCCCTGCCAATCTTTCAAGGATTTGGTCAATGAATGGCAAGGGGAAATGATCCTTCTTAGTGGCTTCATTGAGCTTCCTATAATCAATACACACCCGCCATGCGGTGGTGGTGCGAGTAGGGATGGATACGCCATGATCATTGGTGACAACGGTGAGCCCAGCTTTCTTTGGAACCACTTGAGTGGGGCTCACCCAGGGGCTATCGGAGATAGGATAGATGATGTCGGTGTCAAGCCACTTGATAATTTCTTTCTTAACGACTTCCTGCATGTTTGGGTTTAATTGTCTCTGCATCTGGCGGGAGGGTCATGCCCCATCTTCCAGGTAAATCTTATGGGTGCAATAGGTGGGGCTAATTCCTCTTAAGTCAGAAATGGTCCAACCAATGGAGGCCCGATGTTCTGAAAGGGTCGCAGTCAACCTGAGTTCCTGATCCTTGGTTAGATGAGAATTAATAATCACCGGGAAGGTCTAGTTAGGTCCCAGGAAGACATACTTGAGATTCTCGGGCAGTGGCTTAAGTTCAGGTGCGGGTGGAACCATAGTTGATGGAAAAGGAAAAGGCGGGAGTTGATCAACATCGATCTCCTCAAATGGTGTTGTGTGATGGTAATCAGCCTTACAAAGGTCCACGGGTAGTGACGGGTCAAAACAGTCATTACAGGTTTGGTGGTCTGAAATAGAACTAAGGGTGAGGCATTCCTCGACCAGAGTTTCCACGAGATCATGTTCCTCAACACAATCGCAATCAAAAGACTTTGTCATCTGGAAGATATCCAATTGCATTTTCCTGTCTCCGAAGGAGATTTCCATGCATCCCATGTCACAATCAATGTTTGCCTTAGCCGTAGCTAAGAAAGGTCTGCCTAAGATTATGGGTGCGTTCTGTAATTTTTCAGGGACTTCCATGTCGAGCACCAAGAATTCGACCGGGAAATAGAAGTCCTTGACCCATACGATTACGTCCTCGACAACCCCCTTCGGGGTTTCACTGATCTATCAGCCAGCTGGATGGTGACAGGTGTGGGTGTCAACTCTTCGAAGCCAAATTGGTGGTACAGGGTTGTTGGAATCAGATTGATAGAAGCACCTAAGTCCAGGAGCACTCTATCAAATGTCATGTCCCTGATATTGTAGGAAATCAGGGGTGCTCCTGGGTCAGTTCTCTTGAGTGGCAGGTTGCTTGATATTACAGAACTTGCTTGTTCGGAGAGCACAACCTTCCCAGGTGCTTGAGGTCTTGGCTTATGTTTGGGTGTACAGGCATCTTTCAAAAACTTGGCGTAAGCCGAGATGAGCTTAACGGCTTCAAGGAGCGGAATATTAATTTGTACTTGCTTAAAGATCTCTAAAAGCTCCTCAGTTTCCACAACATTCTTCTTTTTCTTGATTGTTCCCAAGGCCTCAGGGTAGGGTGTCTGGATGTGGATCGAGTCTATTTCTGGGTCCATAGGTTTTTCTGGTGCCTCTTCTGAGTCGGGTATTTCAGCGAGTGAAGTCTCAGGGAGGGTCGGCCATTTGGGATCCTGGGTTTTGGTGCCGCTTCTCAAGGTCACCGCATTTGCAAAGGCATTGGGACCATGGGTTGATCCTTGAGAAGACGAGGATGAAGAAGCACCAAACCGAGGGGGTGTTTGTGGGGCTGGCTGGACCATGTGAGCCTGCCCGGGATTGCCTTGGAACCCTTGCGAATTGGGGCCTCTGTTAATTATGTTTTACGGGCTCGGTTGTAGCTGGGAAGGTAGGGATCCTTGTTGTTTACAGTCCAAGAGTTGGCTTAACTGTCCCTTTACCAAGGCCATTTCCTCCAGATGTTTCTGGTTCATGTCAACCATCATCTTTATTAGGGTGTCCATTTGGTTTTGTGGGGGAGGGGCCACCCTATTTTGATTATATGGGGGTCTAACTGGCGGTCCTTATTGATAGGGGGCAAGTGTGGCCGCTGGTTCGGCCTGGGCTGGTTTTGGAATTGCGATGGTTTCTGGTTTGTCCAACCAAGGTTGGGGTGGTTACGCTAGCAAGTGTTGTAAGTGTTAGAGAAAGGGTCAAGTTTAGCATAACCTTGGACAGCTTGCACATCTTCAAGGATAGCAGATGTCGATGGAGAGGGGAGAGAGTAATCAAGGGTTGAGGGAGCAAAGGTCCCTCCCTGGAACGCAATCAGGGGTTGTTCCAGGTTCAATTGGGTTAAGGGCTGGACCAGGTCAACATTATGTGCTCCCTTTGCTAGGGAGAAGGTCTGTAACGGGTTCCTAGTCTGGTTTAGTAGCTCATCAATCTTTTTGTCCACCAATTCCACTCAATCTAGTTTCTTGGCAATGATGTCCATGTCAACCATTCCAGAATTTGCTTGTACCTCATAAATCCCACCACAGGGTTGACTGGACCTGTTAAACTGGGTCATGGAGGCATTGTTGAGCGAATTCTCACTTATGGACTCAAAGAGCTCAAACGTGCTCTCCTCGTCCTTGTTCAAGAAGTTCCCCTCGCATAAGGCATCGACGAAGTTCCATAGGTTGCTGTCCAGACCATGGTAGAAAATCTGGGCCAATTGCCACCTTGGTACTTCGTGATGTGGGCATTTCCTCAAGAGTTCATTAAATCTTTCCCACGCCTCATGGAACTATTCCCCACCCTGGAGTGTGAAGGTAGTAATATCTCTTCTGAGGGCATTGGTCTTTCCTATGGGGAAGAATTTCTTTAAAAATGCATGCCTCAGTTCTTCCTAGGTGGTGATGGGTCTACCTAGGGTTCTAAGCCAGTGAGAAGCCTTATCTCTTAACGAGAAGGGAAACATCTTGATTAGAACAATGTCAAGGCTAATGTTCCTAGGTTTCACAATTCGTGCTATGCGGTCGAGATCCTCTAGATGCTGGAAGGTCTCCTCCTTTGAGCTTCCATGGAAGTGGCTCTGGATCAGACATAAGACATTCGATTTCAGCTCAAAATCATCTCCCCCTTCTGGGATCCTAAGGTGTGGCTCGACTCTAATAGCGGAAGGATTATAGAAATCGTGGAGGGGCCTCAGTTGATCCTGAAATAGTGGTACATCGAGTGGTGGTTGCCCTTGTGGGCCTTGGAAAGGTGGTGGTAGTTGTTTTTGTGGGTTCTATAACCGGTGTATGGCTTGCATGATGGTGTGGATTTGTTGTTGCTGAAATCGGTGGTTTGCATTAATCTGGGCTTGGATAATGGCCATTGTGTCTGGTGGGGGTTGATCCTCAGCCTCATCTACCCTAGGTTCAGCCATGTTTCTAGCAGAATCACGTCACCTAGATTCCTGCCCCAAAATAAACAACTCGGGATGCAGTGAGCGTCTCCCGTGCATACACTAGAGAAGAACAGGAGGGGACGCAGAGAGCGACAGATGCGAGAAATGTGTTCAATCAAGCACACAAGCCTAGTCCTTATGGTGTATTCCTTAGGAGACCTAGAAATCTCAAAAAGGGTGATTAAGTCTATAAGCACTGGACTCCCCTTCCCAAGGCTAATCTAGCCAAGTTGATTACGAGGGGATTGCAGGGAAGGTTCTTCCTTTGGCTTGCGCCTCTGGTTCCGTAGACCCCACAACCGCGGTCGTTTGACACTGCCCCATAGCCTAGTCACCAGATTCTACCAAGGGAATGAAAGCCAACTGCCCAGCGAACAAAACCTTGCCTTTCGAGACTTAACTCAGTTTTAAAAGGGCTAGGATAGTGCTTATGCTAGGGTTATGTGATGAGGCGTTGATTGGGGTGGTGCCTCTTAATTTTCCACTTTCATTGTGTGTGCCTCTATCAAAACATGATTTTCAAGCAAGGATTTTTAAGATGTGGTGTCTTTTAGTGTTTCATCCTTACTTTAGTGCCTTTTAGGGTTGACGTGTCTTAGTGTTTTCAGACAAGTTTCAGTGGGCACGTCAAGTTTTGCACACAACTTGGTGAAAGTAGATTTCCTTTTATTGTGTATAGGCATTAAAACCCTAATGTGCTCATCCTAATGATCATGCAACTTCTATTAGATGAGTCATTTTTAGGGTTGAGTGGTGCGGCCCAAGTCAATCCATGGTGGCTTCGCAAACACCACTCAAAAAGGGAAAAGAACATTCCAAAAATTTATTCAGAATGTTAGAGTGTACATTTTTTGTGGGGTGATGTGTTAAGGATGTGAGTCAAATAATCATACACCACTGCAATTTTTTTCCAATTTTTACAATTTTTTTAGTTTTTCACACAAGCAAACAGTCATGAGTGAAGAATTACTCACTACCGGTCCTTGTTGCGTCTACTCCCTTGTTACCATCATGGGATGCGTCGCTTCGCCGTCCAAGTGCCGAATTCCTGCAACCGTCAAGTAAAAAGGAAATAAGGCATTAGACGATGTGAGAATGGATGTGGAATGGAAGTGACAAAACAAATCCGTTGCCTTCCTGGCAATGACGCCAAAAACTGACGTGTGCTCATGCGTGTGTGTTAACAAGTGTCGTTATAGTCGCACTTGCAACGCCGGTTTTAAAGTAAAGAAATGGGGGTGAGTCCAAGTGTCGGTCTCAGGGAAGCATGAAAATTGGATTTTCTTATCACTTGTTGTCACGGAAATCGCGGAGTTTTGCTTGCGAAAAGGTGCAGTTGAGAGAGAGAGAGAGATTAGGGTTAGAGTTGTTTCTTTTTTTAACATGCAACTTGGATAGGAAATAAAGTAAGCAACTGAATGGAAAATAACTTCATTAATCATGCAGCTTTAGTTCACTGATTACAACATTAGATACATGCTTAAACACAAGTAAAGGAAAGCTTAAAAGTGAGGAAGAGGGAGAGAGAGAGAGGGAGAGTGGCGAGGCAGCCACGGTGGTGGAGAAGGCTCCGTCGGTGACTCGTCGTCTTCGGCGATTACAAGAGGGCCTAAAGCAGCTAAGAAAGGGGTAGAGTAGTTGCAAGGGAAGTGAATGCCTTGAATGAGTGGTTGGAAGGGGTTTAAATAGGGAGAAGGGCTTTCTAAAAGAAGAAGAGGTTTTAGCGATATCCGAGACGTCGCTAAAACCCTTCAAAAAGCATCGGTGAAGCCCCCAGCCCGCCGGTCGCACGCCCGCGCCATTCTTCACGCTCAATCTGTGGGTCCGGCATGAGAGCTGTCCGATCAAAGATCGGACGGCTAAGATCTTCACCCGAGCGCGCTTGGATCACGCCTGGAGCGTGCGTAGACACGAGCATCATCACCCGGCGTGCGTGAGCGCGTGGGAGATTGCTACCTGAGGGTGCGCCACGTGGCACTATCTCGGCCGCCCACTGCAGATCGGGCGGCCCAATTTTGCCACACACTTCGCTGTCCTCAATTTCCTGCACTGAGCGGCTCGATCCTGCGTCGCGTGGTTGCGAGCGTGCGCGTTAACCACTGCGCCACGCCCGCTGCTTTGTCGCGGCGACCGCGGGCGTAGCGCGCGGTTCTCGACCATCGATCAGAGATCGACAGCTGAGATTTGATCTCCGGCTGAAGGTCGGAGCGACGTGCGGTGAGCAGGTGCCATGTGGCGCATCGAGGGCCGTTGATCATCAGATCAATGGTCAGAACTTCTTGGGCCCATTGTGGGAGCTCCGAATGTCGAATTTGGTCGATTTTGAGTCCGTTGGACTCCGTTCGTCGTTCTGAATCCATCCGTGCAGTCTAATTGCTCATCTGAGGCCTGCTTTGACAAGTGCTTACATAAATGGCCATTAATACAGTTTTATAAGCAATCTTGGTATATGATGCAAGCAATGCTCCCATTCTACTTATGTTGTGCCTTTTATTCTTAAGATGGGCCCTATTTAACATAATTATCACCCCCATATGTAGTGTTATCACCGCACCATCCTCTCCACACGTGCTGAACCTCCTCCAATAGGGCCAACAGGACGGTGGCCATTCCCCTTCGTCCGGCTGCCGCCGGCCACCTCCGGCCGTCACGTCACCACCATCGCGAAGCACACATCAAGGTGCACCACCCCGTCGACTCTCGCCGCCAACCGTGAACGGCCGTCCACACGACGAAGAGAGAGGAGAAATCCTCTGTTTTCTCCTCAATTAATATTTACATTTAATGCCATTGCCATTTAGATATTAATATTTTATTCATGCCACATTGCATTGATGCACTCATAGTTTCCTAAAATTACTTCACTTGTGTTATGTGCATCATTTAACTTTGAATTTCAAATCAGATTTGCATGCAAGTTGAATTTACATGATATGCCATTACACATGCATCATATACATATTTTTGGAGCTTAATTCCTGATGTGAAAATTGCATAAATAACCTTGAACTTTTAAAGAAATTGCAAGCTCCATTTAAAATAGCATATTCCTCGCATTAAAGTCGTGAAAGTGTCTGCGAACAGTATATTCCTCTACTCGTGAATTTATTGGTCTATTCCTCCCTGTGGATGCGACATCTTTATTGTAGTTAAAATATTTAGTTTTCATTGAGAGATTTTCCACCACATAGAACACGACATATCATTCTATTGCTATCATAAATAAGCGAGAATCTCTACGTCACCAATCAGGGGACTGCAGGATCAGTGCTTGGGTAGCTCGATCACGTAGGATCTTAAATGCTTGAGTGCACTCCTTAGTGATTTCGAAGGGGACATCCTTAGATAGAAGAGTAGTCAAGGGATGCATGATTTTCGAGAAATCGGGAATGAATCGACGATAAAAATCGACGTGCCCCAAAAAGGATCGGATGTCTTTGACCGAGCTAGGCATAGGGAGTTTGGAAATAAGATTCACCTTGTCTCGATCAACCTGGATGCCCTTTTCAGAGATAAGGTGTCCCAGGACAATTCCCTCAGGTGCCATGAAGTGGCTCTTTTCCCAGGAAAGAACTAAGTCCACATCGATGCATCACCTGAGGATCTGGACCAAGTGCAGGAGGCAATCATCAAATGATTCACCAAACACTAAGAAGTCATCCATGAAGACTTCAAGGTATTCACCTACCATATCTGAGAATATGGCAAGCATGCACCGCTGAAAAGTAGCGGGTGCATTGTAGAGATCGAACGGCATCCTTCGGAATGCGTATGTCCCGAAGGGGCAGGTGAAGGTGGTCTTCTCTTGGTCCTCAGGATGGATTGTGACCTGGTTATAACTGGAGTTCCCATCCAAAAAGCAGAAGAATGGATTTCTCGCTAGTTTCTCGAGGATCTAATCAATGAACGATAGTAGGAAATGATCCTTCTTTGTGGAGGAATTGAGTCTTCTGTAATCAACGCAAACCCTCCACGAGTTCGCTATACTGGTTGGTATGGTTTCTCCAGTTTCAGTTGTGATGATGGTGAGCCCTACCTTCTTAGGCACAACTTGGATTGGACTCACCCAACGACTGTCACTTGATGATCTCCTTTTTCACGACATCCTGCAAGTTTGGATTCAGGCGTCTTTGCATTTCACGGGATGTTCGTGAGCCCACTTCGGTATAAATGTGATGTGTGCAGTATGAAGGGTTGATTCCAGTCAGATCATCGAGAGTCCATCCAATCGCTCTCCAATGGTGCTGGAGAACATAAATCAGGTGTGTTTCCTGATCAAGTGTGAGTCGGGAGTTGATAATCACAGGAAACACCTGATTAGAACCCAAAAAGACGTATTTTAGATGATCGAGAAGAGGCTTTAATTCCATAACTGGGTGGTCAGTAGCAGCAGGTGGTTCAGGGTGGGTGTCATGAGCAAAGGAAGGAGTTATGGGAGTATCTAGGTTAGGTTCAGGCTCCTCTAATTGCAGGTTTTGATCTTCTTGTGGTTGATCAGAAATAGTCGAGTTTTCCTCGATACATAGGTCGTCAACCACGGCTTCGATATGACAAATTTGTTCTATAACTCCGCAATTAATTCCTTGTTGGGCCTTAAAGATGTCGATCTTCAGTGTCTTGCTCCCAAATTTCAATTCAATTTGGCCCTCCTCGCAATTAATATTGGCCCTAGCAATGGCCAGAAAGGGTCTCCCTAATATGATCGATGTATTCTTCACATTCTCAGGAGCATCCATGTCTAAGATAATGAAATCCACTAGAAAATAGAAATCATGTACCCTAACTATGACATCCTCGATAATTCCTGTTGGTGACTTAATTGATCAATAAGCTAATTTCAAGGTCATTTCTGTCGGTTTAAGCTTAGATTCCTCAAAGTAGTCCAGTAGAGATGTAGGTATCAAATTTATGGAAGCCCCTAGGTCCAATAAGGCTCAGTCGAACTGTATATCACCGATTGCACAGGAGATCAGAGGGGTGCCTGGGTCTTTTGCCTTAGGCGAGAGTTTGCTCAAAATGACGGAGCTGGCTTGCTCCGACAATACGATCAGGTTCCCGCCTTTGGTTCGCAGCTTAGACTTAGGTGCACACACGTCTTTCAGGAATCGTGCGTAAGCCAGTACGTGGTGAATTCATCCATCAAGGGGATGTTTATTTGGACTTTCTCAAAGAGCTTAACCAGGTCCTCCTTAGATGCCACGGGTTTGGCTGTCCTCTTTCTCTTGGTCAAGGCCTCGGGAAATGGAACCTTAGATAGTTCCTCTAGAATTGGCTTAGGCTTTTTATCAGGGATGGGTGTGTCCCAGATGACCAATCTAGGATTTGGGTTTACGGTCTGAGGCATGTTGTGGCTAGGAAAGGGTGGGTCTTGTGTTGATTTGCCACTATGGGTGGTGATGGAATTTAATCCTGCCTGATTTTGGTTTGGGTTAGGAAAAATAGGTGTTTGCTGCTGGAACCTCGAGTATGAAGTTGAAGCATCTATCCCGTCAGGTGATGGAGTAGAAGGGGCCTGATAAATAAAGTGGGCTTGGCCTTGATTTAGGTTCATAATGACCTCTAGTTCATCACATTATTTGGATTTGGAAGAGGTTGAGAAGGAAGTGCACCAGGTTAGCGAGCACTTGCCAGCTGGGCCAATTGATTTCGTAACTCAGAGATCTCCTTTTTGTGTTGTTTCTACATGTCAACCAAGGTCTGGAGAATAAAAGATGTATGATCTTCTTTAGGTGGTCCAAGTTGGAAGTTTTGAGTGGGCCTTGGTTGGGTGGGTTGATAAGGTCACAGAGCATGTGGTCAGGGTTGGAATTAAGGTCTTAGATTCGGGTTATTCCTAACCACAAAAAGTTAGGATGATTACGCCATCCAGAGTTGTAAGTGTTGGAGAAAGGATTATTCTAGATGGCGTGAAGATCCTCGCAGGTCTGAGGAGCTTCAAGATAATCAGGGTACGGGGGTTCAGAGTTCCCCCAACTGAGGCGGGTTGACTCGGAGTTGCCTCCAAAGCCAAAATCAGACGAGGGTGGATATGCATCCATCCCCGGGGAGTGGTAGATGTTGTGCACAGCATCCCTTCCCGTGGGCAGGTGCGCGTATGTGCTTTAAGGTGCAGAGGTGGATTTATGTAGATGACGAGTGATGTCGTCCACCTTTTCTCAATATGGAGACCTTGTCCATCTGACTGATACCAACTCTAGATCAACGGATGTAGAAAGGCCTCAGGATTCGTGTACCCCCCGATTATTTGCCAATGTGTGGGTGGACATCCAATCGTACGCATCCAATGACTCATTGTTCAGGGAGTTCTCGCACATGTTCTTGAGAATTTCCCAGATCGTGTCCTCATGTTGACCCATGATGCTACCACCACAGGTTGCATTGACAAAGAGCTTGATATCCTCACGGAGTCCGCGGTAAAAAAATTGGACTTGTTCCCACTTCGACACTTCGTGATGGGGGCACTTACGCATGAGATCTAGAAAGCAATCCCATGCTTCGTGTAGAGATTCTCTCACTTCTTGGGAGAAATGTGTGATTTGGTGCCGCATTGTGTTGGTACGACCAATGGGGTAGTATTTTTGCAGGAAGGCAGTTTGAAGTTCTCCCCATGTGTTGATCGTGTGTGGTTGAGTCTGAAACCAGTGAGCGGCTTTATCAGCTAGGGAGAATGAGAAGAGCTTTAAGAGTAATCAGTCTCGATCCTGTACATCTGCCCCAAAGGTGTGGTCCAGATCTTTTAGGTTTTTGATGTGCTGGAAAGGATCCTCGGAGTTCAAGCCATGAAATTTTGAGGTCATATTAAGCATGCTAGGCTTGAGATCTACCTTGGGTCCTTTGACGGGAATGTTGATCCGGGGTTCGATCTCCATCGCTGCCGAATTATAGTGATCTTGCATTTGAGGGCACGGAAGTGGGTTGATGATGGCATTGATTCGATTTTGGAAATCATGAAATTGTTGCTCAAGATTAGGTTGTTGTTCTTGGTGATCCGTAGCTGATGAAGGGGTAGTAGGTTCTGAATCAGAGGATATGTCAATGTGATCAGGTTGTTGCACCAAGATGGAAGTCGAGGCTCGACCTCGACAAGAGTGAATATCTAATGGAGGCCTCAAGGATGGTCATAAGGACCTCCTCCCAAAATGCACCGATGGATTAGATGAGAGGTAGAATGTGATGGATCCAAACAAGACACCCAAAAATTTTGGATGACTATAGAGGTTCGGGGCGGATGATACCCCTTAGTGAGAAAGCCGTCCACCTGAGAATTACATGGGCAGCCAGAGAAGGGGAGTCCCACGAAGACCCCTACATGGTAGAGCGCCCCCACTAGTTACAGGGTTTCCCCCACCTGACCTCTCTTGTCACTGAGGATCCAAGTAGACCAGAATGGGGACTTGACCTCTTAAGTCTACCATTTTTAAGTTAAGAGCAAGGGTACTTATGATTTCTCTTGAACTTTAAGATGCTTTTGTGCAAAGTGACCTAATTTGAAGAGTGGTTAACCCAACAAGGTGCGTCAACTTCACCTATTTTATCCTTTGAAAAATTTAGGTCTCTCTTTTAGTGTTCAAATGAGATTAAGAGCCTTGTTTTAGGGTTTTCTTGAATAGATCAATTCAATCAAGGCTTAGGCACACATTGTTTGGAAAGATCAATTCTTGATTAAGCAAGTGTGTTTCCAAAACCCTAAACTGGAAACCTTAATTGGCTCCAATTTGGTCCAATTCAATTTTGTCCAAATTTGTTACCTAGGGCTTCAACCAAGAAGGTGATAGCCCTAGATACCTTAAGCCCTAAGTAGGTGCACAAATCAGGGTTTGAATGATGTCTACATAGAATGTATCAAATCAAGCAACCTGATGATTAATCTAAGAATATAATGCAAGTAGCCTTAATTTATTTTTTCCTTTTTTAGCTTTTTAGAATTAGGGGCTTGGAGGGTGAATGGAGTTTACCTACCCCTGAAGTGGCTGATGTGCGGCTGATCTTCTTTCAATGTATCCCCCCTGAAACAAATCACAGTAAAGAGAGATAGAGCAAGTTAATACCAATTCAGATATTACAATCAAGAGATCTAAATTGCACGTTGCTCCCCGGCAACTACACCAACACGTTCATCTCTCTGAAATGGGTTTTAAATTTGTCATGTTGCAGCATAGGTCGAATTAGCGTGAAAAACAAATACAATTTATTACTCGAATTTAAAGTCTGAGGTCGAACACAGGGAGTAATATGGCAATTTAAA
Organism: Thalassia testudinum; assembly: GCA_037157565.1. Taxonomy (NCBI): domain Eukaryota; kingdom Viridiplantae; phylum Streptophyta; class Magnoliopsida; order Alismatales; family Hydrocharitaceae; genus Thalassia; species Thalassia testudinum. The sequence continues at coordinate 7,110,836 of JAZHRO010000058.1, read as the reverse complement.
ACTCAAGATCACAATTTGAATCAAAGATATAAAAAATTGCAATCAAAATGATATAACAATAGTGTCAAGTGTCAATGTGCAAAAAAAATGGAGTAAAATGGTGATTTGAATCACTAATTACTCCTCACAATAATAGCACTTAGATCAACAGTATCAATCAAGGAAATAAAGCCTCAAATGTATGCAATCAGATGGCAGAGGCTTGTATCAAATGGCTTAAACAGTCGGTTGCTACAATGCTTCCAAGGGACTCAAGGGTCTCTTCCTTCTTTCTTCTCTTTTTGGTTGTGCTTTCTCGCTTCTTCTTCTGCTCAAGCTTCCTCTATTCTTCTTCTTCTTCATGCGCAAGGGGGAGGATCTTTAAACGGCTAAGTGTCGACCATTAGTCCTCAGAGCAAAACCCCCCTACCCCCGCGTGCTTTCCTCTCCTTCTCTTTAGGATCTGCCCTCCCAGGGCCTCGGGTAATCAGGTATTCGGATAGAACGCACCCGGGACCAAGGTTGCCAGCCGTGGGTAGCAGCAAAGGAGTGCGTGGCTTAGGCAGGCAATTGGATGCACCAGACCCGCGGGTGAAGTGTCACAGGCGAGGTGCGTGGGGGTGTATGGGACCTCACCTCGTGGCTAGGAGGCGAACAGTTAGAGGCAAAAAATCAATTTATGCGGGCGTGGACACTCTTCAACTTCCGAGGTGGGACTAATCCCACCTCCCTCTGTGTGCGCCGCTCCTGATTCTTCGTGTGATTGTGGTCAAAGGCTCAGTCAAAGGCCAAATTGGCTCCTTGGTTGCGCTCCTAGAGACGTTCCGTTGCGCCTAGGGCTTCGTCTGGGGCCTACAGGTGCTGGAGCATGGTTGAAGCTTTGCTGATGGTGGTCGATGCAATGAAGACCTGAAAACAAGAATATGGCATTGTGGCCAAGTTAAATAGGTTCAAGAGCTTCGTAGGAACGCGACGAATGTGATGGTGGCAGTGGTGTGTTGCGAAGGTGGTTGTAGGTGGCTGGCAAAGGTGGAAATGAAGTTTTGGAGGTGGGTTGTTCAGTGAGGTGTTAGAGAGGCTAATCCCCTCAATTACTTGAGGGGTTTTAGTCTCTGAGTCAAGGGGATGGTGAGGAGTGTGGAAACGACAGTGTAGGTGGTCTTTCATGGCCACTAGCACTCACCGATGGTATGCCAGCGAGATGGAAGACAGAGTCGCGGAGGTTGATGCGGAGGTCGAAGCGAAGTGTCAAAGGTGCTACCATGAAGGGGAGAAACTGAGTTGATAAAGATAAGTAGCGGATGACTGGGATCAGAGTTGGCGCCAGTTGTGGTATGGCCGGCACCAGAGACGAAGATGACTTCGGTGAGAAGGAAACGATGATGACAGAGATAGGGACGTCGGCTGGTATTGCGCGACGCAGAGGAAGACGAGGAAGTAGTATCTGCTGTTGGTATTGCGGTCAAATGCTAAGGAGAGGCAGGGAGAGTCGCCAGAGCTTAAGGAGCCTTTCGACCAGATTAAGAGGGAAGAATTTAGGGTAGATCTAGTCAAAATCGAGCTTGGAGGTTTAGTATGATCTAGAGGTCTTTTTATAGGCCTTTGGAAGGAGTTTTGAGATTGAGAAGTAAGCTTCCCAAGCTTGGAAAGCTTTGCCGGAGATAGGAATTCTATGATCCCAAATACCTCATGCGTTCGCATGAGAGATTGGGAAGGTTTTAGGGAGTGGGAATTGGCTCAAAAGGAAGGGAATTCCTTAACGAACTTCCCTTTCAAATCTGAGAGGGATTCGTCGAAGAATCAAGGAGATCTTGCCAAATTTAGGTCGCCGAAGTTTGTAGGAATAGGATTCATGGTAGCAAGGACCTATTTGTGAAAATGATGACAAAGTTAAGGGCCTTTTTGTAAGGATTTTGAAATTTAAGGGCATGAGTGTGATATAAAAGAATCAGACAAGACCAAATTGTAAACAAGGTGAAGACATTCTCAGATTGGGCCCAAATTTTGATACAAACCTAATTTGGACCTAAGGAATCCAATGGTAAAGTTGGATTTTGGTTTTGACTAAGTTTGACTAGGTAATTTATGCAAAAATCCAAATTAGGAAAAATATTTGTCTGGGACTTTCTTTTGGGTCAAGATGGGTTCTAATGGTCAAATTAAAGATATCAAACCCTAGAAAATATTTTTATATGATTTTTAAAGGATTTAGGTGAATTTTATCCTAATCAGAACCTCAGTTAATTAAGAGGATCTATTTTTAGGATTTCAGAAGTAATTTAATTCTCAAAATACGCAAAAACCCTTTCCTGACTGTTCTAACCCACTTGTTAGCCTTTTAGGACCATTTAACCCTTAATTAACCCTTGAGAAAACCTGTGGTTGTACTGCATTCATGATATGATGGTAAAATTATAGTCTTAACCCTATTTTCTTATCCTTCTCTCAGAATGATTATGCAATGATATGTAGGAGCATTTAATGACTTAATCGGATCAAATTGAGCTAGTTATGGCTCATGATGGTGTTCCCATCAAGGATTGACTCCCCTCCTACTTCCTTGGGTCGATCCTTTCTTCCTTCTCCAGCTTCTTATCCTTCTCGATTCTTCGCCACTTATGACAGAGATGGACTCATCTCTCTCCTTCGTCCACGTCGAGCTAAATCACATAACTCTAGGGGACGTCCCAAGAGTCCCACTAGTGGATTCTTCTTCACTGGAGACCTTCCTCAATTCGTCACCATTGACCACTGGTCATGGTCCTAGAGATCCCATTCACCCAATTAGAGTAAATTTTAATGCTTTCTAGATATAATTACCACTTTCTTAGCCTATATTAGTTAGATTAGAGTAGCATTTACTACTTAATTGAGTGTGAATTGCTATAGAGTAGTTGTAGTTAGTCACTGCCCTCAATCAGTCCTCCCTATTCAACTTTGATTAGAGAGGCGAATTAACACCTATTCATTAGTTCATGTAGCTTCTTCATCTACCTGCATGTTCATCTTCTTGCCTCACTGATTTAATCCATAATTCACTTACTCCGTCATGGTGCCTTTAAATCTGAAGCTCAGTAGCTTTCAGACCTAATGGTGCACTAAGATCAAATGAGGGTATTGATAGTAGCACCATCATGGGTCCTAACTAGCCACAATTAATCAGGTTCAATTGGTAAAATCTCCTACTTAATCATTGAGGGTCACAACTCCGCAATACTCAGATTTGAGAAGAAAATAAGAAAATAGGGTTAATTCTACAGTTTTAACAGCGCATCACAAATGTAGAATAATCACAGGGTCACACAGAGGTTAATTAAAGGTCAATTGAGCATAAAAGTCCAAAGAGTGGGTCCACATTGAAAAAAATAGGGTTTCACCCATTTCGAGGGCGAAAATAGTACCAAAAGCCCTAATTATCAACTCCACTTAAATTGAAGAGGTTTTGGTCATGATAAAATTAATATAAATCTCATAAAATTCATATAAAAATATTCTAATAAATTTGGTGCCTTTGGTTTGACCATATGAACTAATTTTGACTTAGAATAGAGTTTCAGACGAGAATTTACCCTAATTTGGGCTTCTATGCAATTTACCCAGTCAAATGTGATCAAAACTCAAATCTAAGTCCACCATTAGATTCTTTGGGTCTAAATTATGTTAATACCAAAATTTGAGTCCAATCAGAGTCCATCTTGACCTAGTTTGCATTTTAGCCCTTGAAAACTCTATTTTTTCTCATTTAAACCCCTAGGTTTCTATTTTATTGCAAATAAGTCCCTAACCTTGTCATCATTCTTACAATTGTGTAGCTTCCACCATTGAAGGGGTCAAGCACCTACAACCGAGATTCGAAAGAAAAAATCTCTCTCAAATTAGATCCAAATCCCTTCAAAATTGGAGGGAATGATCTTGAGGAGATACCCAATCATTTGAGCCATCTATGGAACCCCAAATCAAATCCTAGTGCTCAGGCGAGCTCGTGAATTTTAGGGAACTTTTTTACCTAAAATCGTGGATCAATCAGGCTCTTTCCTTGATTTAGAGCTCGGATTTGAGCTCTATATAAAGCCCCCATGTTCTCAGCGTCTTCCTCAATAAAGAAACGATCGGATTCCTACCTTCTCCGCCTTCCTCGACCACCATTTCCACAGCTCTGGCGAGCTCCACCACCTCCATCATAGAGCCATCCAACGTTCAAATTGACCAGCTCACTGTCCTCTCTTCTTCGCGACCACGACCGACCAAAGTCCAGTCGTCTCTAACCCTTCCTCGTCAACACCTCGCCGTACTTCTCATCTTCTCCAACTCAAGTCATCCAACACCGGACACCGCTACCCTTCGTACTCTCTCCTAAGTCCCTTAATCTCTCCCTCTACTCCTCTACTCCACCTCAAAACTCTGTTCTTCACATTTCAGCCCCTAACTTTTAAAATTCTTTACGTATAGCTGATTGTAACAATTGCAATGACTGAATGGGTGGATGCAATGTGATGATTGATTATAATTGATGTTGGTTGTTGTAGTATGTAACACTGAGAGTGTCAAAGTGGTGAGTTAGGGTGAATACTAGTCATTACAACCATTATTATTATTTACTTATCTAATTTTTACTGGTTTTGTTCCAGGTCGTTCACTGGGAGGCAATTTATTGAATTACATCGCTCGCTCTTTGATCTCAAAATTATCCTCTAATTCCAAAAAGAAACTTTACATCTTATTAAAGAATGAATGAATATAAAAATGGTTTGCCTACTTACTAAAAGTTAATTGTAATGCTTTTAAAAACTAACTAAAAACAAGGACCAAACAATTTATTACTATACCTTAAACTATGTCTTTACAAGTTATAATATTAATACTAACATGGAAGTACACAATAGACTAAGATGTTATAGTATATTAACTTAACTTACTAGTCTGTTATCTACAGTAACGCATACAGCAGTTTTAGTGACAGACATAAGCGTCGCTAGATCTTAGAAAACACTATATACAAACCTAAAGAGGAAAACTGAGGACTGTAGCGACGTTTATGGTGTCAATTTATTCTGTTAGTAATTATATAAATTCACTTATACAAATAATAGGGCTATATATTTTACTACGTGTACATATGTACATCTTTTTCTTCTCTTTTGTTTCTGCCGTAACAGGTTCCAGATACAGCGGCGTAAAGGCACTTAACACTGTCATTAACTTTCTTTAATCAATTAAAAATGTGTTTAATTTGCGAGCGCGCCTTTCAAGGGATACGCTGCACCCAGAGGGTGGGACCAAACCTCTACTAAGCGCACACTAACCTTGATTAGGCCGTCTAATTATGCTTTCAGAATCAGCGTAGGGCCTCAGCCCCACGCCACACACACACTCGGGCCCTCGGCCCCACACACAATGTACGTTTCCATCACAATGCTCAGACAGAATGCCAGACAATATTCTCAATATAATCGGATCATGTGTATATGCCCTTGCTTCGGGCGCCCGGCGCCCGTGACGACTGGGGAGTATAGAGACGAATTCATATTATAGCGCTGCGCGCGATTTGCAGCGCACGATGTGGCGCTATTCCAGCGCCACATCTGCGCTGGAAATCGGGCGCAGGTGCGCCTGGAGGCGAATTTGGCCCTCGATTCGAGTGCCATAACTTATTAAAAAAAATAAAATAAATTATGGAATATAAAGTATTTACATAATACTACATAATTGTTCAATTAATTTTGAATTTTAATTAGGTTTACTATACAAATAAATTCATTAAAGTAGGCTGTTTGTACAGGCTAATTTAGGTGCTTTATTAGTTAATTACTTATAAATTAGTTAGTAAATGGTCTAATTGACCTTATACAGATTTAGATTATATACTTAAGTATTTTATACACATTTTTATTATATTTTTACGAATTAATTTATGTTTTATTTATATTAAAGTAGCAGCTTTTGGCTGTTTAGCTTGTAAACTAAATATAGTAATCTAAAATAGGTATAAATATACTTTACTAGCTTAAATTACTTACTATATACATTAACCTAAGTCTACATATTCAATTAACTTACTTATAACCCTAGATTACTAATTTATCTAATTTATATGTATATATACTATTCAAGAGGTGATTAATTATGTACACTTACATTTCAGTAGATATATACATACTTTACATAGTTATTATGTACAGTATAGTTATAGTTAGTTGTATATATATATGTACAGTATCAGATTTCAGTTAGATTTCAGCAGAAGGTGAGAAAGGAAGGATTAATTGTGTTTAATTTTCTTTTCCTAACAGCAGCATCAGCCACTGTCAGAGAGATGAGAAGAGGGGAATGTGTTCAGAGTGTTCAGTGTTTTAGATGAGAAGGGAAGAATTTAGAGAAGAGGGAAATATGTAGCTGCCAGATGCAGCACTTCACTGTGTAACTGGGATTAAAATCAATCAAAATCAACTGAAAAATAGATAAGTAAATCCCAATTCTGACAAGGGTTCAATTTCTCATGAAAATCACTAAATGTCTCAACTCAAATGCCCAAAAAAACCTCATCAAAAACATCACTGAATTAATTCTTCCTAATGCAATAGGCAGCATGAAGGAAGACTTAAGTCAGTCAATTAAAACCATAAGATCAAATCCCAGTTTCTTGCAACCTTAAGGAGTATTAAGAACTCCTTAGGTTAGGAAATCACCATACAAATCACCTCAGTAATTATCACAGTAATCATCAAAACAGAAAATGTATGGCTATTCTGAATTATCAAAACAGTACAGAGAATTCATTAAGGGAATTCACAGTAACTTGTGAATGCATTAACAGTATAGCAAAACAGATTCAAGGATGGCTCTTCTGAGATGGTTTATGTCACCAGAAAACCTCTCAGAGTCCTTGCCAACAAGAAATTCAAATCATCTTCAATCTGTTAGATTAGGCAGTGAAATCCAGAAAGCAAAAATCCCTAAAATCCATGTTGAAAAGAAATCTAACAAACTGAGGAATTCGACCCAAAATCAAGGGGCTTTTGTGATCAAATATGGGGTGAGTGAGAAGCCCCTTAGGTGCTTGTGACGCCACTTTCAGATCTGAGGTTGTAAACCAGCCAGATCTGAAATTGGATCAGGGTGTGTGGGTGAAAGATGAGAAAAACTTGTCGTAAAAAAGAAATCAGAACTGGATTGTGAAAAAAAATGGAGGGAGATAATTTGAAACATGATTTGATGAATTCTTCCCCTCTGATCTGGACTGATCAGAGGAGGTGAGGGAAGGGAATTAAAACTAATTCTACTCCTACAGCTACTTTAACCTACAACGAAAATTAAACACTAACAATTATGCTAATTCTACTCTAAACTACTTAACTACAGCTAAAACTAACAATTATGCTAATTCTACTCTAAACTACTTAACTACAGCTAAAACTAATTATGCAGAATTAAAAACCTAAACTAACAGGAAGAATGGGACCTATGGGTCCTTAGCCGGTGGCTAAGGAGGAAGAAAGGAGGAAGATGACTCCAGCGAAGGGAAGAGTCTGCTAGTGAGGCTCCAGGGTTGTCCTCCGGTGCTACGAAGTCCTTAGCGACGAGGAGTGTCAAGAGAAGGTGATGATTTCACATCCGGTGGCTGTGAAATCAGAGGCTGGATGGGGAGGAGAGACTGGAGTGGACGAATTGATCGCTAAGAGGTGTAGGAGGGAGCGATCCCTTGCGCGCGACACCATTGAGGTGCTTAAGTAGCAGCTCAGTGGCTGAGATCACCGCGCAGGAGAGAATAAACAAGATGCAACCAGCGGCGAGGATGTGAGGGGCGGAGCGCGCGGTGAGCTGAGCACAAGATCTGAACGTCAGATGAGATCTGGGCAGAGGTGAACGCACGCACCGAATTACGCGAAAGTTCCAATAGAATCCAACCGCAGATCAAGATCTCAAGAGCGACGGATGGCTGAGATTGGCCGTGTTCTTCGTGCACTACAGTGCGCGTGAAGAGCAGCAGGCTTCTCTCTGAAATGAGGGAAAAATTGTAGGAAGACCCTTGAACGAAGGGGTAGAAATATTGCATGCAAGCCCATAAGTGAGAAGAACAACAACTGGAAGGGCCCTGCAGTCTTACAAAAGGGTCCCTGCGGCTTACAAGCAGGTCCAAAAGTGAGTTTTTAAGGGTCAAAGTGTAATGCATGAAGGACCTAAATGTAAACTACCTATTTCCAAACCTAAATGATGTCCAATTGCCTTCAAATTTTTATATGTGCTTAATTGAACATTTAAGACATTGATTGTACTTCTGATTTGGCTTTTCAAATTTATTTATGTGTTCAATTGACGCATAGATCATTATTTGTATTTTGCTTTCAGAATATCTCATTTTTGTGACCTAATTATGAAGTTTTAACACAGAGTAAAGGTTTTAGGTCTTTTTCTTTAATTCCCACACTTAATCCTTTTTATCTGTTAATTTGATATTGTTTTGCTTAGTGTCTAGCTTAATTTCAGCTTTTTAGCCACGATGAGTAGTCACTCATCAATAGCCCCCTATCTTTGTCATCTTCTTCACCAACTACCCCTTGCCACCTGACTCCCACACAAATTCCTACACCCAAAGACCACCGACTTCAAAGAGGGAAAGCACCTGCATTTAGCAACCAAATCCCTCCAAATTTGGAGGGATTGGTCCTTGAAGGATTCCCTATCTATTGCACCTCAAACCTTGCCTGATTGAAGCCTGAAAAGCTCCACCAAACTCTCATTTAGAAAGAGGAAACTCCTCTGTTTCCTAGAGAGAATCTTGCTTAATTTAGGAATTAAGAGCATATTGGAGCTCTATAAAAGCTCCTGGAGCTATAGGCCTTGTTCTTTAGTTGAGTTTAGGCCCAAAATACTCAAGTTCTTCCCTTCTCTAGCCATCCTCCGGCTCAACTTCGGCGACCTTCCTCAATAGCTTCTTCAAGCCAGCCAACAGCCAAATTGGCTCAGCCTCGACCTTCCTCTCCTTCCTCCACCTCTCGTCAACCAAAGTAGAGGTCACCTACCTCTTCATCGTCGCCACTTCTTCTCAACGGAGCAACCTTCGTCTCCGACGTCGGCCAATCATAGCCGATGCCAAATTCTCCCCTCTTCATCCTTTATTTAGGTCTACCTTCCTCCTCTTCTTCTCCTAAATTTCCCTATCCCTTTCTTCCCCTATTTTGACTACCAACTCACCCTCGACCACACTATCTTCCTCCACTCCAACCAAACTCCGGTGAGGTCGTCTGCCCTCCACAAGCCACCAAATGCCACTAGTCCCACAACCTCTGCCTCACTTCCGTGAATAAAACCCCTCAGGAAATTGAGGGGATTGTCCATCTATCACCCCACCGAACATGACCTCCACCTCATCTCTTCCCTGACTTTGTCACGTCACCACAGAGCCCCAACGTCCACACGAACCCCACCATCACCTTCTCCATCCTCCAGCGACCCTTATGGACCATCTAACCGGGGCCTAGTGCCCGTATTCATGAGTTTCAGGTTTCATCGGAGCTCGCTGCCACCGCCATTTCTCCGAAGTCATTTGCAGTGCTCCAATGAGTTCAAGGCCCAATTCCACTTCCAGGTGACGCAGATTACATCCGTGCATCTAGCTACTGCTCCAATTGAGATGTAAAGCAGCAACACACCTTCAATTCCACTAAACTTGGCTGCAGCTATGCTCGAGCGAAGGAAGCATGAAGGATAGTCCCACATCGTGTGGGACAAAATCCTAACAGTACATAAAAGGAAAAACTGACATATGCTTGTTACCCAGTACACCAGGGTTGGGTCCCCACTTCACGTGCCTCCTCGCACCCTTCACACCTCACCAACAATACATGCACACGATTCTGGCCAATCCTTAGATCTGATTACCTGACGTCTTACCCGAACCTATACCCAATTATCTGAGAAAGATAAGAGAAGAAAGATTTGTGAGGAGGAGGGGGAAGGGTTTTACTTTGAGGAAGTTCACCCCGTGCTGAAGAAGAGGCTAACACTTAGCCTCTGAGTTGCCTCTGTGTGCTGAAGAAGAAAGGCTCTTAAGAGAGCCTTGTGCTCTGCTAAGGTTCTATGCTCCTGTTAAGTCGTCTGATTTACATAGGCGACAACTGATTGAGGTTGATTCTGGTTACTATTGAATTATTTAAGTACCTAAGTTAACATTGATTAATTGATTGAAGGTATTGTTTAGTTATTTGAATAAATTGAATATGAGATGCATGCTTAATTGGAGGAATCTAAATGGTGATCTAAATAACCACTTTTTAGGTTTTCTCTATTCTTTTTGTCTAATGATCTATTGATTTATATATGAATATCAATCTGACAAGTTGTATTCATTGAATATCTATCTGATGCTTAATTTATTATGCTTATTTATTTTAAATGAAGATAATGTGTGAATTTCATATTTGCTCCCTGCGAACGACCTCGGACTCCGATTAGAATATGAGTTTAAAAATTTAAATGTCTTGTTGTGTGATTTAGGAGTGTACTACAACGAACGTATATCAAAATCTCCTCAATTCATGTTGCAACATTTTGGCACCATTGCCGGGGAGCAACACGCAATTCACCATTAGTCTTATCTTTCTTGATTTATCTGAGCACTAACTTGCCCTGTTTGCTTTGCTTGTGACTTTACGAAGTACATTACGAAGAGATCTTCCGCGTAATCAACCACTCCAAGGGCAGGTAAACTCTTCTTCCCTAATCAACCTCCTAATCTTGCGAAAGACAAAAAGGAAACAAAAAAATTAGGATCCACTTGCCTTACTTTCCTAATAATCATCATTTAAAGGCAAGTTTCCTTATTTGCGAATTCAACTAGATATCTGATTGAAGATGAGATGATTTATTTAGAGATCCCAACCCTGATTTCCTGTACCTACTAGGGATTTGTGCTTAAATTTTAAAACATCTTGGACTACGCACTTTCTTGTTAGAGTCCAAGGTGTTACCCTTGAGATCAAATTGGATTTGAAATAGAGCCAATTAGGGTTCCTACATTAGGATTTTGAAGTACTAGTACACACTTGCATACATTAAAGGAAATTGATCTTTCCGCATTTGTGTGTTACCCAAGCCCTTGTTTGAAAAGAGCTATTCAAGAAAAACCCTAAAATCAGGCTCTAAATTCACTTGAACTCTAAAATTTTGGACCTAATAACCTGAGAGTCAATTCAGGGTGATCTTTGGGTCTTGACTTAGATTTCATCCTCAATCTTTTAGGGTAGGCCAGATGAAATTGGTCCACCTTGTGGGCCAATCAACCTCCAAATTAGGTCACAAATTGAATCAAGTTCTTAATCAAGTGAAATTCAAGCACAAACTACGACTAAAATGGGTAGACTTAAGGTCCTAATTCATACATTCCGGTCTACTTAGAACTGCAGTGACAAGGAAGGTCAGGTGGGGGAAACCCTGTAACTCATGGGGATGCTCTACCGTGTAGGGGTCTTTGCGGGGCTCTCCCTTCCTAGCTACCCAAGTATTTCTCAGGTGTGTGGATTTCTGATTCAGAGGTATCATCCACCTCGAAACAGCCTTAGTCATCCAAAAATCTTTAGGTGCCTTGATTAGGTTTAATTCATATCCAGTCCCTCATCTATTCTTTAGAACACAGACACAGGAAAGGTCCCTAGGTTGTTGACCTAGAGGCCTCATTAGAGTTGATCTTCTGTGAGATTTCTGATCTGATCTGATTGATTCAATTTGAACCAGAATTTGATTCTACATCTTGATCAACCACCTGATTTGAAAATCCAACCTGATAATTTAGGAAGAATATTTAGGAAACCTAAATCCCAAATGAGCACGAAAGAAAAGATGATTGAGGATGCTCTTAGACATCATGATGAATATTAGAAAACCTCAAATCCATATAGGCACATTCAGAGATACAAATTGATCTATCAGAAGTTACACCGATTTACGATACAGAAATCGAGGAGTTGGAAGAGTTGGGATTTGATTGGGTCTACCCTAGGAGCCAAGAACCTGAGCCTATGCCTAATAAGGACACCCTTTTGAGCTCAGAATTTGAGATTAGGTTAGATCCAAGTCAGGCTGTTGATTCTACACATCATGATTTATCCTGTGGTAGAAATCTCAATCTGAAATCAGGTACAAAAACTAATTTTCGCAAATTCTCCAATGATTTCGAATCCTACTCTGATTTCAAAGAAGCTTTGTTTCCTGACGATTATGAGCCAATCTACAACCTCAGCATCTATGACCCGTTCTTTGATTCTGACTCTGAGGTCCCTGTTCCTGAGATCATTGATTCAAAATCATGTTCCATTGAGTTGGAATCATTCTGTTATGATCTTCAGGAATTAGAAATAATAAGTGCCGAGAGTGTCCACAATCCAGAGTTCGAATCTTTTACTGAATCAGAATTCCATTATCCTATAAGCACTATTTAGTCATTTACATTTGATTTGAATGAGTATCAGGAAGACTCTCTAGATGAACCTATCTTTGAATCATTTCTAGAAGAACCTTCTCCGCACCCAGATTGTAAAGAATCCACACCTTCTAATCCATATACAGAGCCTTCCAAAATCCGAGCCCAACCCCGACCCGTCACTGGAAACAACTTCTATTCTGATTCACCTCTTTTTGATCCGATTGCATATGATTCACCTCCATCTTTTGATCGGATATTGGACATTGATCAGACTATTAATCACTTTTTATCCTTCTCTCATCTTACCCGTAGGGTTCCTACATCCTTTTCAGATCCATTTTCTTTTGAGGACCTCTACTCTGATCAGGCTGAGCCAATTCAGCCAAACCCTGGATTTTCATCTCTACATCTTGTTGAGACTCAAAGTATCTGGTGGAATCCACATCTACTAATTCACATCAATCAACCCACCCGACTGGTTGGGTTTGGTCTGCATCATCAGCCTGTTGATCTGAATAAGCACCTAGTTGGACCAACCAGGCTACTTATCAAGGTGCTTGTTCTACAAAATTCCTCTGATTTGACCACCCCTTCTCCTTAACCACCTTCTGCTCTGTTGAAGGCAATGAATTTAGCACTTAACGGGAGGCAACCCATCATTCCAAAAATTCGAGACCCTTCTTATCATCCTTTTGAGCTACACTCCTACTGTACTTTTGAGTTCAACTTTAGAACAGTCGACTCCACCTTTGGTACTTGTATCAAAGCTTGAAACCATTCACAACAGTCATCCAGACCTATTCACCCACCCTTTGATCCTATTCTAGTCCTTGAACCAAACTGAATTTGTATCCTCCTAGTTTACAATGAGGACATTGCAAAACTTAAGCATGGGGGGTGTTAAAGTGCAAACATATGGAAATTCAATTCTCTAAAGGGTTCTCACAATATATATATATATATATTCAAAAATGTTAAAAAAATAAAAAAATGAAAAAGAAAATGAAATTGGAGAAAGGGGAGGAAATTTTAAGAAATTGACTGAAAATCTTTCTTGAGGAGGAAAAGAGGATGAGATTCAAATGTCAAAAAGGAGCAAAATCAAGAAAAACTGATAGTCATAGCAATTGATCATGGAATTTACTTAAGTTCCAGACCAAATAAAAAAAAAGATTAAAGTCCTGAAATGATAAAGACAAAGAGATTAGTATGAGTGTTGATCTTAGGCCTCTTGGGCTTGTTTTAGGGCTTAAACATTCACGTATTCATTAAGATCTGGATTAGTCCTCAAGAGGTTGAGGAAAGTGCGAAGCTAATGTAGTAGGTCTAAGGCTTAGGGATTATTAGACCCCGCTGCCTATCCATTGGTTTGCAGGACCTAGTAACCTAAGCACCCAACACTAAGTCTGGTTTAGTGTGCTTAATAAAAAAAATTGTTGTCGTGCTAAATCGGGGTTTTAAAATCACTTTGTTGCAATATAGCTAAAATAGCGCGTGAACAAATACAATTTATAGCTCGAATTCAAAAGAGTATCCGAGGTCGAACACAAGGAGCAATTATAGCAATTAACCTCAGAGATCACAATAGAATCACAAATATAAGCAATTTATAATGAGGATTTCATTCAAAAATGATGTATCAGTAGAATCAAGTAACAATACGCAAAAAGTAGAGGGTAAAATGGTGATTTAAATCACCAAATTACCCTACAATGTTGAGATCACAAGTTATTCAATTATTCGAATCAAGTACTTGTCAAATTAAGAACCACAGAACCAATGTATCAAACGACAGAATGAGCAGTCAGACGCCTTAACCAGCAGTGGCTCAAGGTGCTCTCTTCTTCTCTTCAAGCCTCAAGGAGAGGCACAGCACAGAGGCACAAAGGGCCTCCCAACAACTAAGTGTAGAGAGGGTATAGCCTAGTGCAAAACCCCCCTAACTCTCTCTCTCTCTTTCCCTTTCTCTTCTTCTTTCTCTCAAACCCGACTAATCGGGTAATCAAACCAGGGACCAGACCCGCCTGCGTGGTGTAGCGGGTAAGGAGTGAGCGCGAGGAGGTGCATGAGCGGGGACCCGAACCCCGGTGTACTGGGCGAAGGGATGGAAACACAAATTCCCTTTAAGTGTGAGCGAGTGCTCTTCTCCTACCGATGTGGGACTAAACCCCACAGGTCTCTTCGCGTGCGTGTAGCTAATGAAGATGCACTCAATTGAAGCAACGGGAGCGCTTGTTGCTCCTAATCAAAAGCTTGGACATGAACCTGGAGGTATTCCGCGTGGCCTAAATATGGAGCTTGGAGCAATTGCTGCAAGAATACAATACGAAGCTCTTCGAAGGTGCTTCGTTAATGGCAGCTTCAACCTGTGACCTAAAAACACAAATAAGGCCTTTCAGTCGCATCAAATAAGTTCAGCAGCTCAACCGTGGAACAACGAGTGTGATGGTTTGCATGGAGTGGTGAGAGGGTGAGCGAAAAGGTCTGACGACCTCAGGACAGTGGTGCGAAGGAGTTGTTGCTCGATGAGGTGAACAAGAGATCAAAGACCCAAATTTCTTTAGGGCTTTTGATCAGTGGAGTAAGGCAATGCTTGTTGACTTGGTGGCAGGAGAAGAGATGGTCTATAGCGGTTGGAATGTCTCACCGGAGATACGCCAACGAGGTGGAAGATGGAGGCATGGAGGGCACGTGAGGAGTCGATTCGAAGCAGCGGTGATACAGTTGTGATGAGCAGATGATAGTGAGTCATCAAGGCTAAGTAGCGGATGAAGGGGAACGGAGGAGGCGTCGGCCGTGATGAGCCGATGCTGGAGAAGGAAGTAGCTCCAATGATGAAGAACAGCGACGACGAAGGGTTAAAGGACACCTCGTCGGTATTGCAAGGTGCGAAAAGACGTAAGGAAGGAGAACCGATAACCTATGGTATGTGGTGGTCGGCGAAGAGGCCGAAGGTAGAGGGGTCGCCAGAGACGAGTTGGAGCGAGCCGAAGGTAGGGAAGGAAGAGGTATTTTTGGCTCAAAAACTCCCTAAGCAGGTGACGAATGTCATGGGAGGTCTTTTATAGGGCTTAGGAGAGGTTGGAGAACAGGAAACAAGCTTCTTAGCTTGCTTGGGATTCAAGAAGAACCCCACTGATTTTGTGGGTTCGCACGCACGAATCAAAGCGAGTTAGGTGTCAAGATTGATCCCAGTAGGTTTCCCTAGGTGTGAACATCAATCCCACCAAATTTGGTGGGATTTAATTGATGTTTGAGTAGGATTCTGCTCAGTAAAAGCTCTCCTAGAGGTCGGTTGACCTCCAATGGTGGTAAGAACTTCTTACCAAAGAAGATGAAGAATTTAGGGGGCATTTTGTAAAGATTTCAAAAGCTGACAGGCTATTTAAGAGAATAAGAGTCAGACTTAGACCAAAGTGCAAACTAGGTCAAAATAATCTCAGATTGGGCCCAAATTTTGGTACAAACCTAATTTTGACCCAAGAAATATAATGGTGAAGTCGAATTCAGGTTTTGACCAAGTTTTATTGGAAAAATTACGTAGAAACCTAAATTAGGGCAACTTTCTATCTGTAACTCTGTTTCAAGCCAAAATAGGTTTTGATGGTAAAATTAAAAATACCAAACCCTATAGAATATTTTTATATGAATTTTAGAGGGTTTAGGTGAATTTTATCTTGACCAAAACCTCAGATAATTAAGCAGGTCTATTTTTAGGGTTTCAGATATCCATTAATTCTTGAAATGAGTGAAAACCCATTTTTGTCTATATGAACCCACTTATTAGACATTAATGACCATATGACATTTAATAAACCCTTGAAATACCCCATGGTTATTCTATAATTGTGGAATGCTGTTAATTTTACAGAAATAACCTTGTATTCTTCTCTACTTTTCAAAATCAGATTTTGTGCCCTTAGGACCTTCTAATGGATATGTAGGAGCATTTGTCAACCTTTTTAGACAAAATTGAGCTAGTTATGGCTCATGATGGTGTTCCCATCAAAAATCATGCTAAAAGTGTTCTATTCTGAAAAGCCATCTCAAAGATCTAGCTTAGGAGCGGCTCGACAACACAAGTTGATTGGTCGAGTTCCCGACGTGAAGAGGTGGGAAATTCTCCTCGAATATTCGTAATAACATATCGTCTCCGCAGTGCTTGTCTCCTAGGATATCTAAAAATCCTATCGGGGGCATGTAAGCACCTTGTGCTGGTTCAAGTGCCATGGGCGAGATTATCTCAAAATGTCGATTGCCAAGGCCTAAATCTAGCTACAGAACGCCATGGGCGACACTATCCCGAAGTGTCAAAAGTGAGGGTTATGGGGGTTTCCATGGACGATGCTATCCCGAAGCATCAAAAGTTAAGGACCCTTCGAGGATTGATAGTGGGGACAAGGAATCCAATAGTGACCGTGTTTAGGGCTAATTTGAGGCTAGATTTAGGGAAAAAAATAAAAAGAAAAGAGTGAAAACTCTCCAAATGAAAAAAAAATCCTTCTATCTCTCTCTTACAAAAATTCACTAACAAACTGAACCTAGACATGCTACTTTCTATGCACGGTGCTTTAACCGTTCAGTTCAACAAACCTCTAGGTAGTTTTTGCAAGTCTTAGAAACCTTCACTGCAGACCTAGGCTGAAGCTGGTTAGGTTCGGATCTTTACTGATACTTGAGTATCTCTAGGCCTATTGTTGGCATTCTGACATAATTTCTAGAGAGTGGAATAAATCAGGCATCTAAACATCAATGCATGGTCAAGAAATCTAGTCCTTTCCATAAGATTTTGCTAAGGGAATAGAAAAAGTTAGGCATGGGGGTATGATGATAACATCATCATGAGCCATAACTAGCTTTATTTAGTCATAATCAAGTGACAAATGCTCCTATATAGTCGTCTGAGAGCCATAATTCCTTGCATATCCTTTCTGACGGAAGAACATTAAAATAGGGTTAATTCTGTAATTTTAACATCATATCATGAAACCAGAGTAACCATGGGGTTTTCCAGGGGTTAATCTAGGGTCAAAGGAGCATTAAAGTCTAATAAGGGGGTCCACACAGATAGAAATAGGGTTTCACTCATTTCGAGAACCAATACAGCACCCAAAACCTAATTTCAAACCCGCTTGAATTACAGAGGTTTCGGTCAGGATAAAATTCACCTAACCTTATAAAATTCATAGAAAAATATTCCTTGAGGTTTGGTGTCCTTGATTTGACCTTTGGAACCTATTTTGACCTTGAACAGAGTCTTAAACGGATTTCTACCCTGATTTGGGTTTTCGCGTAAATTTCCCAGTCAAACTTGGTCAAAACTCAAATCCAACTTCACCACTAGCTTCCTTGGGTCCAAATTAGGTCTGTACCAAATCAAAATTCATCTTCATCAAGTTTATAATCTAGTCCCTTAAAACTCTGTTCTTCACATTTAAACCCCTAGATTTTGAAATTCTTTATGTATAGCCCCCTATCTTTCTCATCTTCTGCACCAACCGTGCCCTGCCACCTGACTCCCACACAAATTCCTAAACCCAAAGACCACCGACTTCAAAGAGGGAAAGAACCTGCATTTGGCAACCAAGTCCCTCTAAATTTGGAGGGATTGGTCCTTGAAGGATTCCCTACCGATTGCACCTAAAGTCTTGCCTAATTGGAGCCTAAAAAGCTCCACCAAGCTCTCGTTTCAGAAAGAGGAAACTCCTCTATTTCCTAGAGATAATCTCACTCAATTTAGGAATTAAGTGCATATTGGAGCTCTATAAAAGCTCCTGGAGCTTCAGGCCTTGTTCTTTAGTCAGGTTCAGGTCAAAATCAAGTCCTCTCCTTCAACTCTGGCCACCTCCAACCTCGGCTCCAGTGACCCTCTCCCCTGTCTTCCTACGACCTCCTAACCATAAAATTGGGAGTTCCAAACTCTTCCTCATGCTAGTCCGCACCTAGTGGGCCAAAGCCAGGGCTTCCAACCCCTTTCGTCGCATCGTCTACCCCCACTGGAGGAGGTCGTCTCCCTCGTGTTGTGAGTTTCCCCCTCTTTCATCCAATAGATAGGCCCTCCTCCTTCCTTTCCCTCCTTAGCTGTGATTCAACTTCTAATCACCCTAATTCGACCACTGTTCACCGATCTCCCCCTCCGTCTTCCTCTGCTTCGACCAAACTCCGGTGAGGTCGTCCGCCCTCCACAAGCCACCAAACAACCCGATTCCACCTTCACAACCTCTGCCTCACTTCCATGAATAAAACCCCTCAAGAAATTAAGCGGATTGTCCATCCAAACGTCCCACCGAACATGACCTCCACTGCACCTCTTCATCGACTTCGTCCACCCTCCACACACCTCCACACTCCACACAACCACCACCATCACCTTCGCCATCCTCCGGCGAAGCTCCTGGACCTTCTAATTAGGGATTTTAAGCCTGTATCCATGGTTTGCAGGTTCGCCATTCGCTCACCGTCGCCACCATTGTCTCCGACATTGTCTGCCTTACTCCGACCACCAACGGTTGTCATTCCACACCCAGGTGCTGCGGATTCATCTCAGGAGTAGATCCGCACCAACAATTGAAGGAAGCAGCGCCAGCAATTGCTTCAATTGGAGAAGTGACTCTAGCTACACTCGCACAAAGAAGATGGGTACGTTTAGTCCCACATCGTGAATGAACAAACCCACGACGCAACATTAATTGATTTTGTGTTGGTAGCTATTCGCCCAAGCACATTGGGGGTCAGGTCCCCACTCATGCACCTCCTTACGCCTTCACACCTGGCCCGCGATACATGCACACAGGTCTAGCCAATGCTTAGATCCGATTACCTGATGCCTTACCCAAACCTATACCCGATTATTTGAGAAAGAGAAGAGAAGAAAGGTTTCTGAGGAAGCTGGCCCCATGCTGAAGAAGAGGCTAACACTTAGCCTCTGAGTTGCCTCTGTGTGCTGAAGAAGAAAGGCTCTTGAGAGAGCCTTGTTCTCTGCTGAGGTTCTATGCTCTTGTTCAGTCATCTGATTTACATAGGAAATGACTAATTGAGGTTGATTCTGGTTACTGTTGAATTATTTAGGTACCTAAGTTAACGTTGATCAATTGATTGAAGATACTGTTTGGTTATTTAAATAAATTGAATATGAGATTCATGCTTAATTAAAGGGATCTAAATGGTGATCTAAATCACCAATTTTTAGGTTTTCTCTATTCTTTTTATCTCATGATCTTTTGATTTACATATGAATATCAATCTGACAAGTTGTATTCATTGAATATCTATCTGATGCTTAATTTATTGTGCTTATTTATTTTAAATAAAGATTAATGTGTGAATTTCATATTTGCTCCCTGTAAAAGACCTCATACTTCAATTAGAATCTGAGTTTATAAATTTAAATGTCTTATTGTGCAATTTAGGAGTGTACTATAACGAATGCATTAAAATCTCCTCAGTTAGCATTGCAACAACCACTTCAAGAAGATCTGCCACACCTCCTCCATCAAAACCCCTCAACCAATTCCTCTATTTTCTGGTGATGCACAAATGACCATATCCCCTATTTTGGGTACACCATTGGTTACTCTTCCAATCAGATACTTGGGCTTGCCTCTGAAATGCACAAAATTAGAAAAAAGTGATTGGAGTATCTTGTTTGATAAAATCTCAGTCAAACTGGAAGGTTGGGGCAGCAGATACTTATCCAAGGGAGGTAGGCTTATTCTCTTAAATTTTGTGATTACCTCCATACCTGTCTTCTTTTCTGTGTTCAAAGCACCTAAATCCATTTGGATGCACATTGATGTGATGTGAAAGCGATTCTTTTGGAAGGGATCGAGCCATGAAGGTAAATTTTTACAATGCATGAAGTGGAATAAACTGTGTATGCCCAAAGAACATGGTGGAATGGGAATAAATTCCCTTAAAGAATTCAATGATGCATTACTTCTTAAGTGGGCCATCAGATTACTTAATGATGAGAATAAGAACTAGGCAGTCCTTATTAAAGAAAACTATGGCAATTCTCAAAGTTCTTTGAACCAACTTCAGCTAATCAAACCGTCCCCTTTCTAAAAATCTGTGGTACAAGTAATGAGGGACAATTGGCAGATGTTACAGCCAGTGTTAGGTGATGGTTGCTCTTTCAGTTTTTGGCAGGAGGAATGGTCGACTTTGGGCCTACTGAAGGTTGCTTATCCAAGAGTCTATGCAGCTACGACAAGTAAATGGGACTTGGACAGCAGGTTTTGGTCTGAGTTGGAGGAGTCTTGGCGGATTGATGGGGGTGACTCAAGCAGAGAAGGGACCAAAACTTGGGAGGAGAAGTCACGGCTGCAACTGGATTTGATGGCCTTCAGACTAGTGGCTAGTTTAGAAGAAAGCTATCGTTGGGATGGGATCTTCAATCCAACCCGAGCATATGACAAGATCATGATGAGGCGAATCTGATAGGACCAAAACTATGGCTCCAAATATTTCTGTGGCTATGTAGGAGGGATGGACTGATTACAAGGGATCCCAGACATAGGAGGATGGGTATTGCCTTACAGTCTTGCTTGCTTTCCGGATTAGCCACCGACAGCTCTACTCACATTTTCTCCTCATGTGTGGTTACTAATGTAGTTTAGAGAAGAGTATGTAAGGAACCGCTCCCCATGTGGGATATCCTATGGCATAACTTTTTGATGCGTAGTGATGCGGTGTGTTTGGAGAGCGAGAAATGAGTTTTTCTTTCAGGAGAGGTCAGTTTGTATGGAACAAATTGTAAATGTGTGCTGATCCCTCATACGTATGTGGGAATCTGTATTGTAAGTTCCTACTTTAGTTTCAAGGAATAAAATGCTCTCCCGGATTGTTATCGTAGAACGATAGCTTTCCTTTTTGTTTCGAAAGAAAAAAAAAAAAAAACCCTCAACCAATTTCACAAAACATGCACTCTATACCTCCACTGAACAACCTACATAGCTTCACCTTTTCTGACTTCGCCACACTACCACACACACACTCGCACCACATCATGAACACCACTACACTCGCCAAAGTCCGACGAAGCTTCTGAGCAAGTCTGACGAGGCCGCAATGCCGTTTTCGTGATCTCAGGTACCTCACCGAAGCATTACCGCTGTCACCGTCTTCTCTAACTACGTCTGCCCCACTCCGACCATCTTCCAACCTGCAACTGCCCTCGCTCAACGTGGCTTTCTCTCCTGAGGGCAGCTGCAGCACCAATTGAGCAATGCATTAGTAGCAGTTTCATCAATTCAAAGAGCATTCCTCTAGCTGCAACTCGCAAGGAACACTTCGGTAGATAGTGCCACATTGTGGCTTTTTGTTTTTGAAAAGCATTTATAACTGCTTTGCTACATTAGCTCATCGCCTCCAAACGTGGGGTGATGTCCCCTATTCACATGAGCCCTCTCACTCTTCGCCCACTGCCCACACACGAGTGAGCTTGGTCCCCAATCCAGATCCGATTACCCAAATACCCACTACCTCGTTCTAAGGAGACAGAAAAGGAGGGAATTTCTAAGGAGGAGGGAGTGGGGTTTTGCATTGTGGAGCATTGTGATTCGTCCCCCCCGCTAAACACTTAGCTGTTGCCGTGTTTATTCCTTGAGCTGCTGAGGCTTGTGCCTTGTGCTTGGCTGGCCCTTGTGCTTGCCCTTGGTTCTGAGATTACTATGGATCCATTAGCTGACGTGGATATTTGGCATTAGTGGTTAAGGGTTACTATTCAAAAATTTGATTGGGGATTAGTGCTTAATTCTAGGGTTAATTTGGTGGTTTCAACCATCATTTTTAACTCTTCATTTTTACCTTTTAATCCCTGACTTTTGAGATACAATATTCTTTATTATTTAATATCATGTTGATTATTGATTTCACCTGCATTATTACTCTTGATTACTTTGATTAGTGAATTGATTTGCCATATTTGCTCCCTGCAAATGACATCAAACTCATCTATTTTTCAAGATTATAAATTTAAATGTCGATTCGCTTTTGTTAACTATACTACGACGCATATTTTAAACTCGACTAAAGCACGTTAACATTTTGGCGCCGTTGCCGAGGATCAACGTGCATTTCATTCACCAATTACAATTATAATCTGGTTCTAACTTGCTTTATCTAATTTGCTATGAATTTGCAAGGTGAATCTGAAGATCGACCACAAAAGCAACCACACCAGGGGCAAGTAATCTTATTCCCTTCTTCTTTAAGCTCGACATCTCTTGAAAGATTAAAAGGAAAATCAATTAGGATCAAATCTCTTTATTTCATAGTAATCATCATCTGAGTTGCCTGATTTGATTTGATTTGATTAGAAATCCCCATCCTGATACTTGCATCTATTAGGGACTTAAGGTACCTTGGGCTATTCACCTTCTTGATTGAGCCCAAGGTACCAATTTTTGGAAAGAATTGGACTTTGAAACTAGAGCCAAATTAGGTTTTCCACATTAGGGTTTCAAGAATACACACTTGCCTGATTTAAAGAGAACATATTTCCCACATCGTGTGTTACCCAAGCCCTAGTTGAATTGATCTAATCAAGTGAATCCTAAAAGCAAGGCTCTAACAATCACTTGAATCATTAATATTTAGGACCTAATAACCTGTTTACAAACCACTTCAGGTTGATTTGGGTTCTTGACCTAACTCATCTCAATTTTAGGGTAAGTTAGGTGAAGTTGATCCACTTTGTGGGTCAACAAACCTCCAAATTAGGTCACAAATCAAATCAACTTTAAAGTTCAAGTGAAATTCAAGGCACGTACACAGGATTAAAATTGATAAACTTAGGAATCAAGCTTGCTCATTCCAGTCTACCTGGATTCTTAGTGACAAACACGGTTGGGTGGGGGAACCCTATAACCCGTGGGGACGTTCTACCGTGTAGGGGTCTTTGGGAGACTCTCCCTTCCTAGTTGCCCAAGTAATTATCGAGTGAGTGAGTTTCTGATCCAGAGGTATCATCTGCCTTGAACCTCCTTAGTCATCCAAAATTTTTGGGTGCCTCGATTGGGTCCATCATACATTTTGTCCCTCATCTAGTTCCCTAGTGCATGTTCGGGAGGAGGCCCTTAAGACCAAACTTGAGGCCTCCATTAGCAGTTCATTCTCTTCGGGTGTTGTTACGTGAATCGAGGAAATTTTAATATGCGTTCATTGTAGTACACTCCTAAATCGCACAACAAAACATTTAAATTTATAAAACTCATATTCTAATTGGAGTTCGAGGTCGTTTGCAGGGAGTAAATATGGAATTCAAATATTAATCTTCATTTAAAATAGATAAGCAAAATCAATTGAGTATAATACCAGATATTCAATGAATACAACCTCTCAAATTGATATTCATTGTAAGTCAATGTATCACAAAAGATCATGGGATAAAAAGAAATAGAAAGGAAAAACAATGGTAATTTAAATCACCAATTATTCATCTTAATTAAGCATATAGCTCAAATATTTAAATTATTCGACAGTATCTCAATCAACCAACTCAGGTACTTAAATAATCCAACAATATCATCATCAACCTTTATCAGACATCGCCTCACAGAACCAGACGACTTAACCTTCACAAAATATAGCTTCACAGAAGGCACCAAGGCGCCAAACCTTCTTCAAAGCCTTCGTAAGACCAAGGCTTTCAAGCACAAGCTTTCCTCTCTTTAGAGGTAAGTGTCAAGGCCTCTTCCTTCAGTACATACCCAAGGCACTTTAGAGCAAAACCCTCCCCCCTCCTCCTCACAGATCTCTCCTCTTATCTCTCAGAACAGGGTTTTATCGGGCATAGTATTGAGTATTCAGATCCTGTATGGTGGCTAGACCCGCGTGCGTGTGCACAGGCAAGGCGTGAAGGCGCAAAGAGGCGCGTGAGCGGGGACCTACCCCCAGTGTCCTGGGCGAACAACTCACTTCACAACATCGACCTAAGCAGCTACGCAAGTTTGTCAGCATCAAGGTGGGACTATATTCCACACCTTCTCTTCACACATAGTAGCAGATGTTGTTCCCTTGATTGCAGTTGCTGTTGGTCCTCTCTCACTCAATTGAGGGTCTGGGCTTCATCAGGGTGCCAAGTCACGTCAATTGAAGGTGGAGGTGAAGCTTGCGGGTGTTGAATGGCGATTGACAACGTTGGGGAAGACGACCAGTGACAACAACGGTGACTAATCAATCGATTCTATTGCAATGTTTGTTATTTAAGTTAATCAATCATTTCACAAATAAGCGCTGTTGTCGGGTTTTAATCCCCGGCAACGGCGCCAAAAATATGATGGCTAAATGATCGATCACGGTTCACATAAAAAAAAAATCATTGTTGTTGTAATATATGTCACAAATACAAACCATTATCGCATCAATTTTTATTTAATTTACATAATTTTTACTGGTTTATTCCAGGTCATTCACTGGGAGGTAATTATTGATATACGTCACTCTCTAAATCCAAGATTATTCTTTAATTCCAAAAATGATTAATTTTATATACAATCAATAATGAATGAATGAATGAATCCATAAAGAATCAATTAAAGGTTTCATTATGTACAAAAAGAGTCAATGAAAATGCTTGCAAAAACTACTTACAAACAAGCATCAAACAATCATAGATATATTCTATGCTATCTATTTATAAGTTATATTACTAATACTTACATAAATATACACAACTAACTAATATTACATATCATACTAACTTAACTTAATATACTAATATATACAGTAACATATATAGAAGCTACAACGATAGATACAAACGTCGCTGGACCCCAGAAAAACTATATACAAACTCTAAAGCAAAAACTAGGGTCTATAGCGACAATTTTTTTGTCAGTGAAAATATGAAGTTACTTATATACATGTATATATAGCTATATTACTTACCTATACATACTATACAACTTTTTTTTTTTTTACTTATACATATTATTTACATATACTATACATACCGATATACATTATACATATATACCTCTCTTCTTTTACTTGTTCTACCTGAGTCATTAGGGTCCTTTTTAATTAGGAAGCAAAATATGTGTTAATTGGCGGGCATGCCTTTCGAGGATACACAGCAGGGTGGGACCATACCTCTACTAAGCGTGCCCTAATTTCTTAATTAGGCCGCTTAATTACGTTTTCAGTTCAGATATGGGCTTAATCAAGCCCTCGCACAGTAACCGGCCCCCGACCCACACACACATTCTCAGATATGCTCAGGTAAGTATGCTCAGTGGTTTCGGGCACTCGGCGCCCGTGACAACTGAGCTATGCACTGTAGAAAAATAACTTAAAGTGCTAAGAGCGCTCGCACGCCCACGATGTGGGACTATTCAGACGCCTACGCAGCACTGGAAATAAGGAGGCTGTGCACAATTTTACGATTTTGGCCCTCAATTCGAGGGCCATAATTTATTAGATATTAAAAATAAATTATGTAAAAATAAAGCATTTACATAGTACTATACAATTGTACAATTAATTTGGAATTTTAACTATATTTACCACATAAATTAATTAGGTAAATATACAGTTTATACATAACTGATTTTAGGTTTTATTCTTTAATTACGTATAAATTAGTTATTATATGGTCTAATTGACCATATACAGACTTAGTAAATATGTTAAAGTATTTAATAGATATTTTTATTGCATTTTACAAGCTTTATTTCTATTTTATTTACATTTAATTAGTATAATTTTAGATTATTTTATTTGTAAATTGAGTTTAAATAACATATACATTATAAATATACTTAAATTAGGTTAATTTACTTAAAATACATTAGTATAAATATACAATATAATTTAGCTAAGTTTTAACTTAATCTACTAATTTATTTTAATTTAATCTAATAACTTAACTATTAAATTAATAAATTATTTACTTATTCCAAATATAGAATTAAATTAAGGTACAGGGTTTAATATGTTTATAATATACATATAAATACGTATATGCAATATTATAACTTAATATGATTATTTATAGTATTTACTAATTTATATAGCTTATTTGTACATATAAATTAGTTTAATTAATAATTAGTTACATAATTAAGATATATACAGTATAATCTAACTTAAATATTTAATTTACATTATACAATATATACATAAGTCATTTATTTTATAAATATGTATAATTTACATTATAGATAAATAGGCTTACAATATAGCTTATATATACACTTATATTCATAGTATATTAAGGATTTTTATTATTTTTAGGGTTTTTTCACTTTTTATGGTTTTTATGTCTTTTATGGAGGTAAGAGATGAGAGGGAAAGAAATACATGAGGAGAAAGAGATATTTTTGGTATTTTTAAGTATAGTTTCTTTTATTAAGTTTCATGGTATACAGAACCGTCAACTGATAAATTCTACCAAGCTGAGGGTTTAGATTACCATGAAACTTGGTACGAACTTAGGGAAGGACTTAATCTTTAATCAAACAAGTTTATTTTAATTTTTTACATTTTTTATATGATTTTTATTTAATTCCAAAGTTCACTCATTCTAGGCCTTTTAAAGGTTTTCTAATGTGTGTTAAGGCCTAAAATGGGTCTCAAATGGTTTAAAAGGCAGTAAAATGCCTCTAACAAACTCAATGTAATATATAACAAAGATATACACATCAAAGCATGCAATTCTACATGGATTTCAATTAATTAAACTAATTGGATAGTTAGGCTTAAAGTATAGCCGACAAAAGAGATTTAAAACATATTACAAGCATTCACTGAATTTAAAAATGCATTGAAATTACATGACAGCTTGTTTACAATTCAATACACCTTTAATACAAGTCAGCTATCTAACACTTAAGATCTAAACCTCTGTCTACTGACTTCTCTACTACTACTGCAAATACAACAGACCAGCAGCAGGCCATGCAGCAGCACAAACAGCCTAAGGTTCATCCAATGCAGCAACAAACAGCAGTAGAAGCTGCTGAACTTCACTCTACACAGCAGGCCAAGTTCTTCTTCAGACATCTTAACTGCTACTGCAGTTAATCCATCTAAAGAAGAGTAGGTTTGCAGCAAGGAAGAAAGCTAAATTCAGCTACTTAATAGCTTAAATCAGCCAATTAAATCCCAGATCAGACTCAAGATAGCCTGATCAAGGATTCAAAATGATTCTTTCAGGCTATTACTTAGCTGGGATTTGGGGGAATGTAGCTGCAATAGCAGCAATTTACTCTGATTATGAGATTCAAAAACACAAAACAAAAATCACTAAATCACATTCTGACAAGGGTTTAAATTCACATAAAAACCATACTCAGATGTTCAGCATCTTAGATCTAAGTTCCTTGTCACAAAAATCACAACCATTTAGTCCATAAAAATTGTTGATCTAACTCTTTCTAATGCTATAGATAGCATGTAGAAAGGGTTAGGATCAACACAGTAAATCCAAAAACTGATGATCTAACTCCTTCTAATGCTATAGACAGCATGTAGAAAGGGTTAGAATCAATATAAGAAATCCAGCTGAATCCCAGGATGGTACACATCTTAAGGGATATTGAGAATCCCTTAAGTGAGAATCAGATTCTCAGAAAAATAATTCAGATTAGAATCCCTAATAAAGCCTCAATCAACATGGTTGATCTTCCTTGGCTCTACAAGGCATTCAACACATTGAAATCCTCAAAAAAATAACAGATCAGATTATGGCTCTTCTGAGATGAATGTTGACGTCAAAATCATCTCAGATTCCCAGCCCATCAGTGAATCAAAATAAAAAATTATCCAGTTTGCAAGATAAAAGCATTCAAAGCCCAAATGAATGAAAATCATTGAAATTTGAATTCATAGAAAATCCGGCAAACTGATTCACTTTTTAGCTCAGATCAGGGGCTTTTGTGATAAACATGGGATGAATGGGAAGCCCCTAATGTGATTTTCAATGCTAATTTCAGATCTGAAATTAGGTCTTATGAGTGGGTTGATTGCGAAATACAAATCAAGGGAATCAGAAATAAGGTGAAAACATGTAGAGGAAGAAAAAAAATGAAAAGTGATTGGGTGAATTCCTTCCCCTCTGATCTGGGATGATCAGAGGAGGTAAAGGGGGGAAATTCTATTCTAAAACTACTCCTAATGCTAAACTAATCAGAACAGCATATCAATTACTAATTCTACATCTAATTCTACTCTAATCTACCTATCTAATGCTATAGCTAATCTAGAAAACATTAAAACTACTCTAATAGGAAGAATGGGACCTGTGGGTCCTTAGCCGGCAGCTAAGGAGGAAGAATGGAGGGGGAAGAGCTCTAGCGGAGTGAAAAGCCTGCTAGTGAGGCTCCTGGGTCGTCCTCAGGTGCTACGTGGTCCTTAGCGACGAGGAGAGTCGGGGAAAAGTCAGAGATTACACGATGGTGGCTGTGAAATCAGGGAATTGGTGAGGAGGAGAGGCTGGAGTGGAAGAACGATCTCTAAGAAGATAGGAGAGAGCAATCCCTTGTGTGTGCGACCACTAAGGTGCTTAAGTAGTGACCTCAGTGACTCAGATCACCGTGTGGGTGAAGATAGGCAACGAGGGCATCGGCAGCAAGGATGAGAGGAGAGAAGCGCGTGGGCTGCCAAGTTGAAAACTGACCGTAGGATGGAATCTGGGGGCTGCGGTGAGCACACGCGCCACTTCGCGCAAAGCTTTCACTGAGATCAAGCCACAGATCAAAATCAAGAGAGAATGGACGGTCCAGATCATGAGAGTTCTGCGCACACATAGTGTGCGCGTAGAGGCTCCAGGTGCCGAGTCTATTGGGTAATTTGCAGGGTCAACCCCTTCTGCGAAGGGGTAGAACATTTATAGGCAGGCCCATAAGTGGTAGAGAATAGTAACTGAATGGTCCTTAAGGGCTTTCAAAGAGGTCCTTGTATGTTACAAATAGGTCCAAAAAAGTTTTCTAAAGAAGGAAATGTGATGCATAAAGGACCTAAATGTAAATTCTAAGTTTTAAGGCCTTAATGATGTCCAAATGCCTTCAAGTTTTTATATGTGCTTAATTGCACTTTTAAGAAGTTAATTATACTTTTGATTTGGATTTTTAAACTTATTTGTGTGTTCAATTTACACTTGAATCATCATTTGACCTTTTTCTCAAGGATATCTCAATTTATGACCTAATTATGCAATCTTAACCCAAAATTAATGTTTTAGGTATTTTTCTTTGATTCCCACACTTAACACTTTTTACATGTTAATTTGGTATTGTTTACCCCAGTTTCTAGCTTAACTTTAGCTTTTTAGCTATGATTAGTAGCCACTCATCAGTGACCTACAAAATAATGTCCTAAGGCCCAGTTAAATGGCTGGAAATCTTCTCCGTGGTGTGGCGAAGGCAATGGTGAAGGTGATTTGGTGTGAGCTGCAGTGGAGTGGCTGGAGCGTGAAGGTGAGCGGAGCTCCGGCGAATAGAGTCGGGGAAGGAGGTGGCGGTGTTGAAGTGCTAAATTAAGTTGGGCAAAAGTATAGTGGAGGTGTGCGTGAACTCCTGCCCAACCTAATTTGGGCGGAACGGGGCGAGGGAGTTCCAGTGATGAAGGTGGTCGTTGAGGTGGTTACCGGAGTCGGAGGAGGAAGAGAAGGAATTAGGACCTAAGGTTTAGCCTAAACCTAATTGAAGGGTAGAGAGAGAGAAGACCTAAGGTAATTGGATGAATGGAGGTTTGGGGAAGCTTTCCAGAGTTACGTCGGAGCTGTGGATGAAGGAGGTGGAGATGGAGCCAATGAGGAGGTAATCAGGCTACCTTCTTTGTTCGAAAGCACGGCAAGGAGTAGATAGAAAGCCCTCTCACTATGGTATGTGGGAGCGACCGACGAAGGGGATTGGTGAAGCTCCATGCCTTCATTAATGGCAGCTGAGGACAAAGGAGAAGAGAGGGGTGGCACGCCAAAAACTAGACAAGGACGGAGTGAACAGGTGCAGTCGCTTTTATAGGTGAGGTTTCTCTCCCCTGAAGTGCCCAAAAGGAAGCCATCCTGAACTGCCTACAAAGCTTGGTTTCCTCAAGCTCACCAAAGTGATTTCCAACCATGATTGGCCTCCAAGAATATCTTGGTCGACGCGGAATGCTCTAAGGATCAATTTCGCCAAGTTTGGCGATTTTTGGTTGAAATTTCATCAATCAATTAGAAAGATTAAATAAAGCAGTTTAGGTTTAGGAATTGCGAGTTTCCTTCTCTGCTTTACGAGGAAGACAATGGCAGTTGGACCTATTTGCAAGAGAGGAGAGAAGATAGGGGCATCTTTGAAAAGAAAAGATGAAAGCTAAGGGGTTAAATGTAAGGAATAAAGGTTTGGGGACTAAAATGAAAACTCGATCAGGATGAACTTTGATTGGGTCCAAATTTTGGTACAAACCTAACTTGGACCCAAGATATTTAGTGGTACATTTGGATTTGAGTTTT
Source organism: Thalassia testudinum (assembly GCA_037157565.1). NCBI lineage: Eukaryota > Viridiplantae > Streptophyta > Magnoliopsida > Alismatales > Hydrocharitaceae > Thalassia > Thalassia testudinum. Next base: position 7,080,003 of record JAZHRO010000058.1, on the reverse strand, counting down.
GACCAAGTTTGACTAAGCAATTTCCACAGAAACCCAAATTAGGGTAGAAATCTGCCTGTGACTCTATTTAAGGTCAAACTAGGTTCAAATGGTCGAATCAAGGATGCCAAACCTCTAGAAATATTTTTATATGAATTTTAGAAGGTTTAGATTAATTTTATCTTGACCATAACCTCTGTAATTCAAGTGGGTCTGAAATTAGGGTTTTGGGTGCTGTATTGATTCTCAAAACGTGTGAAACCCTATTTCTGTCTGTGTGGACCCACTTATTAGTCTTTAATGCTCATTTGACCTTAGATTAACCCTTAGCAAATGCTGTGGTTACTCTGTTTTCATGATGTGATGTTAAAACTGCAGAATTAACTCTATTTTAATGTTTTATTCTCACAATGGATATGCATGGAATTCTGGCTCTCAGGCGACTATGTAGGAGCATTTGTCACTTGATTTTGACTAAATAAAGCTAGTTATGGCTCATGATGATGTTATCATCATCGGGGCCAAGCCCCAACCTACTTGTTTATGCACCCGCCCAATCAGATTGAGATTTCTTTTGACACTTCCACATCTGAGCCCAACTCTCCATCATCTTCATCAATGGAGAATCCAGAAGAAGAAGAGCCCAATGTTTTGAATCAATTACAATGCCTCACTGATCTATTCCACGCATTCATGAACCCTCCACTGCAGCCACAGATGCGAGATCATTAAATCCCGCTGCAGTGGCAATCGAGCCCAGGGTGCAAATCCTGGCTAGAGGACTTGATACTGAATTGAAGCCAAATCTGATTAATGCAATCCCCAAATTCCACGACTTGAACTCTAAAGATCCCTTCCAACATATCAAACAACTAAAACATCTGGCCCACACCTTTAGACCACCTATTCAAAATTGGGGCAACCTACTCATGAAGATGTTCTCTGTCTCCCTTATGGATAAGGCTGCCCATTAGTATCAGACTCTGACTCGTCCGATCAACACATGGGAGGAACTCCAATCTGAATTTCTAAAGAAATTCTTCCTAGTTGGTCGAACCAGCTCCTTGAGGCACCAAATCACGCATTTCACGCAAAATGCGGGAGAACCACTTAATGAGGCATGGGACCGCTTTTTGGATCTCATGCGGAAATGACCCCATTACAGAGTTTTTAAATGGGAACAGGTCTAGCCTTTTTACCAGGCACTCTGTGAGGATATCAGATTATTTATCAATGCAACTTGTGGTGGCAACAACATGTGTCAGCATGAAGATATCGTTTGGGAGATTCTTGAGAACATGTGTGAGAACTCCATAAATAATGAATCTATGAGTGTGTTGGATCGGACAACCACTCGTGCATTAACAAACATGCGAAGGGAGCACGAGACTTGAGACCTATTTGCATCTGTCGACCTAGAGTTGGTGGCTAGTAGCCTGGATAAAACTCTATCATTGAGAAAAAGGTGGACGAATTGACTCGACATCTACAGAGATCTACCGCCGCATAGCAAAGCACATATGCACAATCGCCCTCAAGCAGGGAGGTTGTGCATAACATTAATCACTACTCTTATCAGGGGATGGACAGATATTCTCGTCTGATCCTAATTTCGAAGGAAACTCTGGCCTACCTACTCTAGTTGGGGGAACTCTGAACCCTCATACGCGAATTTCTCTAGAGTTCCCCAGACCTACAAGGATCTCCATGTCATCCAAAATGATCCATTCTCCAACACATAAAACCTTGGATGGCACGATCATCCAAATTTCATGTGGTCAGGAAATAATTAGAACTCGAGACCTCAATTTCAACCCTAACCATAAACTCAGTGACCATATCAGCCCTCCCAGGCTAGGCCCAACTCGAATTACCAATCCAGACCTAGCAAGGAAGATCAAATGAGAATGATTCTGCAAGCCCTGGCTAACATCCAGAAGACTAATGTGGCCATGCAGAAACAACACAAAGAAGCAATCACAGAGGTTCGCAATCAACTTGCACAGATGGCATGGAATTGCTAGCTTGGTGCACTTCCTTCCCAACCTCTACCTAATCCAAACAACGTGTAGACACAAAAACACATGGTGAATCAAATCCAAGGCCAATCTTGCTACACTCAAGCAGGCCCATCGACTCATACCTACTTGTTTCGAACTTCCACCACCTCAGCTAATCCAAATCAAGCCTCAATGATTAACGCGAACAACAGGGTCCAATTCTCTCTCCTCCACCTCTGCATCATGACTGTGCTATGATCAATGTTGTGGGCATGAGAAGAGACCGCAAGACCAAGCCCCGAGGCCCTTCTCCCAAGTCTCATCAAACCCATGATCAACACAACAAGGTTGAGGACAAAACCAATAGGTGGAAACAGAAACCTGACCCCTAGGATAGCCAATCCATTCCCCTATCCCAAATCTTACCCCACCTCCACAATAGAGGACTATCTGAATCTGACATAATGGGACCATTGAGGAATGCACAAGTCACTATCCTGTTACTTGATATCCTCACTCTTACCTCCACCTTGCCTAACTCATCCAAAAAAGAGGTGATGAGTTATGTCTAAAAAGGTGAGTGCTATAATCCAAAATAGTCTACCTTTTAAGAAATCAAATCCAGGCACCCCGTTGATCCTCTGCAAGATCAGTGGTACAAATTTTAAGCAGGCTGTATTGGATCTCGAAGCTTCAGTCAACCTAATCTCGATAGCCCTATTTGATAAACTACGGATAGGACAACTAAAACCCATTGATTTTACTCTATAATTAGCTAACCGAATCGTAATCACCTCGATTGGGCTGGTAGAGGATGTGGTAATTAGAGTCAAAGATTTCAGCTACTTAGCTGATTTTCTAGTTCTTGACATGGACGCACCACAACAAATACAAGATATGCCCTTGATTTTAGGGAGACCTTTCTTGGCTATTATAGGAGCCATAATCAATTGTGAATCAAGGCACACGATAATCCCCTCTGGAGATAAGCAAACTGAGATCAATATTTTCAAGGCATCATATAAAGAAAAAGAAAAACACTCAGCAGAACAGCTAGGTTTGATTAAGGATCTCATGACCGTTTCGGTAGTAGAAAACCTAGAACCAGAACTAGAAGTTTTCTGCATTACAGAGGATCTCAATTCAGCCAAGCCTGATTTCAGCGAATTGAGAGTATTGAACGCTTTCACCTTTGATCTTGAGGGCACACAAATGGATTTCGAGGAACAAAATGATGACATTTGATGGGATTTGGATTTGTTTTCCATGGATCTGGAGACATTTTATCATGATGATTGTTTTGAGGATCTCCAGGAATCAGGCATGGCAAATACCGAGAGTGAGCACAACCTAGAGTTTGAATCATTTAAGGAATCAGAGTTCTATGATCCAATAGTCACTCTCCAGACATTCATCTTTAATTGGAATGAGAACTATAAAGGAGATCCTTTAGATGAACCAATGTTCGAGTCATTTCTTGAGGATTTGATCTTGCACCCCTCGGAAAAGAATCAAGATGACTCATTGGATAATAACCTATTAGGCCACATTGCACGAGAAGAACCAAACATTTGGGCTATGTGGACTAGGTTCACCTCTGTTGGGTCTTGGACTCACCACGATCTTACTTTAGAGCCCCATGATCACTAAATCTTCTCGGCGATTCTACTACAAAAACTCAATAAGAGACACCCAAAAATGAACCAACTAGACCCATATCATAGACCTTCTCGATTGACTCTTCATCATGATTTGATACTCATTTGTGGCCATCCGATTCTCATTCACCACGATCACATATTTTCTCCTACCACTCATCACAGTGTGTTAGATGATATATCCTTTTGAGTTGCATTGCGCCTAGCCAATGCCAATAAACTTAGCGCTTAACGGAAGGCAACCCGTCATGTTGAAAAAAACCCGTGACCCTTCTGACCTATCTCTAAGGTGAAATCATATTGCACTTTAGGGTTCATCCACTAGAACAGCCGACTCCACCTTTGATACTTGTATCAGAGCTTGAAATCGTCCACAACAGTCACCCTGACCCGTTCGCCACCCACCAACCCTGTTCTAATGTACGATCTAAGATGAACTCGAACGCACCTAATTTACAATGACATTGCAAATCTTAGCCATAGGGGGTATTAAAGTGCAAAACGTTGGGAAATTTGGTTTGTGGAGGGGTTTCATAAAAAAAAATGGAGAAAGGAGAGGTCAATTTTGAGCTGAATTGAAAAATTAAGAAAAGAAAAGAAAAAAAAAGGAGCAAACAAAAGAACGAAAATGTGATGGTCCCTACAATTGAGTATGGAACTTACCTAAGTTCTAAGCTGAATCGAATAATAAATTAAGACCTGGAAGGCTAAAACGTAGGAGATTAGTAACGGGTACTGACCTTAGTCCTCTTGGGCCTATTTTAGGACTTAAACACTCACGTATTTGTTAAGATCCAAATTAATCCAAAAGAGGTTGAGGAAAGTATGAGGCTGATGTATTAAGTCTAAGGCCTATTATTTTGCCTGCCCTTTAGTTTGCTGGACTTGGTAGCCTAATTACCCAAAATTCACACACCGATCTCGTTCGGTGCATTTAACAAAGAAATAATGCTAAAAGTGTCCCACTCTAAAAAAGGCTTTCCCAAAGATCTGGCTTAGGAGCGGCTCGAAGACACAAGTTGATTAGACGAGTTCCCGACGCGGAGAAGTAGAATGAAAAATGCTCCCCTCAAAGATGCGTCGTCTCGTTGGTGCTTGTCTCCTAAGATATCTAAATATCCTACTGGGGGCATGTAAGCACCTTGTGCCAGTTCAAGTTCCATGGGCAGGATTATACCAAAATGTCGAATGCCAGGGCCTGAATTTAGCTACAGAACATCATAGGCAGCACTATCCCAAAGTGTCAAAAGCCAAGGTTCTGGGGATTGCCATGGGGGGTGCTATCCCGAAGCATCGAAAGCCAAGGAACCTTCGAGGATTGATGGTGAGGACTAAGAATCCGATACAGACCGTGTTTAAGGCCAATTCGATGTTGGATTTAAGGGAATATAAAAGAAAAGAGAGAAAACTCTCAGAATAAAAATCTCTGTCTCACTCTTTTAACAAAATGCACTGGCAAATTAAACCTGGACTTGATATGTCTATGCACGGGTGCTTTAACCGCTGGGTCAACAAACCTCCAGGTAGTTTTTGCAGGACTTAGAAACCTTCACGGCAAACCCAAAGTTGTAGCTGGTCAGGTCTGGATCTTCGCTGATACTTGAGTACCTCTAGTCCTATTATTAGTATTTTGATCTGATTTCTAGAGATGCAGCTTACTAGGGCATCTTGACAGTTATATCTCACTTAGAGATGTGGATTAGTCCATAGTATTTTGCTAAGGAGTAGCATAAGAAAGGCATGTGGGTATGAAGGTAGCACCATCATGGGTCCTAGCTAGCCACAATTAGTCAGGTTCAATTGGTAAAAGCTCCTACTTAATCATCTGAGGGTCACAACTCCGCAATACTCTGATTTGAGAAGAAAACAAGGAAATAGGGTTAATTCTGCAATTTTAAGAGCACATCACAAATTTGGAATAAACGCAGGGATTAATTAAAGGCTAATTGAACACAAAAGTCTAAAAAGTGGGTCCACACTGACTAAAATAGGGTTTCATACATTTCAAGGGTGAAAATAGTACAAAAAATAGTAATTATCAACCCCACTTAAACTGAAAAGGTTCTGGTCAGGATAAAATTAATCTAAACCTTCTAAAATTCATAGAACAATATTCTAAGAGGTTTCGTACCTTTAGTTTGACCATATGAACCCATTTTGACCTAAAATAGAGTTTTAGACGGGAATTTACCCTAAATTGGGTTTCTATGCAATTTACCCATTCAAACGTGATCAAAACTCAAATCAAAGTTCACAATTAGATTCCTTGGGTCAAAATTAGGTTAATACTAAAGCCTAGGCCCAATCAAAGTCCATCTTGATCTAGTTTGCATTTTAGCCCTAAAAAACTCTATTTTTTCTCATTTAAACCCCTATGTTTCAATTTTATTGCAAATAAGTCCCTAACTTTGTCATCATTCTTGCAATTGGGTCCCTATCGCCATTGAAGGTGTGAAGCACCTACAGCCAAGATTCGAAACATGAAATCTCTCTCAAATCATATCGAAACCCCTCCAAAATTGGAGGGAATGATATTTAGGAGATACTTGATCATTTGAGCCATCTCTGGAGCCTCAAATCAAATCCTAGAGATCAGGAAAGCTCAAGAATTTTGGCAAAATTTTTCCCCTAAAATCACAGATCAATCAGGCCTTTCCTTGATTTAGAGCTTGATGGATCCACTTTGGTGGACTAATTTAACGCATAAGTACATTATTATTGGGATGAGAGATTAATTTAAAGCATGCATGTTATTTAGAAAATTATGTCAACACTAGATTTATCATTTCATATATTAATTGCATTAATCTTGATATGGAAGGATTGATTATTCACTTTAAAAGGCAAGGACATCACATCAAAGCTTGATTTGAGATATGCGGGATTTTGTTCTAGCAAAATATAGTAAGGAAATATATTTTAGAGGCATCCTTATATGCATCTCAATTATTCAAGCACATTTCCTCATTTAATTTGCTTAAATATCTCCCTCATGAATCTCTCTCTCCCTCAATTCTCTATTCTCTAGTTGGAAATATAGTGAAGAATCTCTTTCTCTCTTTGACTCTTTCCTTCTCTCTCTCTCTCTCTCTCTCTCTCTCTCTCTATATATATATATATATGTATATAACAAGGACACCAGGACAACAAGGAGATCATTCCCTCTAGAGGGAGGAAGCCCTCCTTCTCCACCTCTCCTCCCCGCATGCAACCTTAACGGTGTGCCTTTCACCACCGGGAGCCACCACCTCACTGTGCAACCTCGACGTTCCGACGACGATGTGCCTCCTCTCCACAACCGCGAGCCTTCATCTTCAACCATGTCTCCTAATCACCACAACAAGCCACCACAGACCCACACAACTGGGAGCCTCCGTTGAAACCGCGACTTCTTCCTTGCCACTCCCGCTCCACCAAACACAACCGAAGCAACCACCACGTGCCAATCACAAAGACCGACGTCCACTCCCCAACAAAACTCCACCGTGTGCCTCCATCAACCACCGTGAGCCACCGACCACGTGCCACTCCTCCTCGTATTTCTTTCGCACAGCAAGCCACATGGTGACAGCGTGTGGCCTATGCCGTGAGCACCACCGCTAGCCACCACATCACCGTGCAACCGCGACCCTACTGCGGCCTCGACGTCTCCTCTTCGACCATGCATTCCACAGCCTCTCCTTCCCTCCAACGCACACCATGCACAGCACCTTCCTCCATCATCTCAGACTCAAGGTCATGCCATCTTCTCTTCAAGAGAGCCGCGTGCACTGCTCACAGCGCACGGCTAGTTGCCTCCATGTCCTCGCGTAGCAGCGCCCTCGTGCGCACTAGCTACGCACAGAGCCGGCCCCCTTGCGCGCCAACCTTACATGCCCACCACCCTTGCAGGCACCTGCCTCACATGTGCCACCACCAACAGTACACCTCCCTCGAACGCAACAGTGCCCTCGTGCGCACGGCCAGCAGCAGGGAGCTCTCCTCTTTACGCGTAGGCGACGTCTGTCTTCTTCTTCGTCTTGCTCTCCAATAGACCGAAGGGAACCCAACATCAACGCCAGTCCCCCTCATGCACAGCCACCTCCTTTAGTCACCATCCTTCACTCCGTCGATGCCCTTGAACTCGCCGACCCTCACGAGCACGGCCACGCCCTCAGATCCGCCAATGACATACCACACGACCGTCGGCGAGGCTCCACGTCACCGACCAATCTTCCCACTGGCCATCGTTTTCCTCAGCGCGACCTCTGACGCGAAGCTCTCGACAACGCCATCCTTCTCCGAGCTCACTCCTCCATCCACGGCCTCTTCTCCTTACACGAGAAAAGGAGAGCAAGTCCCCTATTTCTCTACAATGAAGGGGGTATTAATATTTACATTTGTTGCCCTTGTCGATAGTTGAATTTTAAGATTAATATTTGTTATATGAAGTGAAGTTGCGTGTGCACCCCTATCTTTCTCTCTATTTCACATGCATGATTATCCAAGACTCTCTTTCTCTCATTTGATGCAACAACGTATTGACAAATTAATTTTTGCATTGTTTTTGCCTCGTACAACGTAGTCGAATACTGTATTAGAAACATTGGTGAATTTATTGGTTTATTCCTCCCTGTGGATACGACCTAACTCTTCGTGGTTAGTTTTATTGAAATATTTTTTTTCAGGATTTTCCACCACGATCTACACATTGCGACGACATATTTTTCTGACGACACATTATTTCTGCCAAGCAAAAAATGCCCGATCAAATGGCGCAATTGCCAGGGAGGCAACGAACGCAATAATTTCACCTAATTTTTATTTATGATTATTTCTCGTTGCACAGTGATCTGACCAGTTATCTTTTTTCTGCGACGAATCTGACAAGGCGACAGGCGCAATTGAGAGACGACGTCAACCTTGAGCGACGTCCACACGTGGGGCAGATGAGGAGACCTGGATCTCGCTTTCATAGGGGATTCTCCTTTGTCTCAAGTTTTATTTCTATTTTCTCGCCCTTGTAGTAATTAGGGCTGATTTTTGGGAGTCTGTCCCCACATTCTTTAGAGACTAGGGGCTATACTTTTGCTACTCACATGATTCATTTTTCTGCATGCTTGCCTCTAAAACAAACACAAAAAAATATCGAGTTGCCTGTTTAGGAGTTGCATGCCCTTAGGTGCATGCATTTAGGGGTGATTAAGCAGCATACTAGATCTCTTCTAAGCATTGCGTACACATTTGCACAAAGATTGCTAGAGACAGGTATACCTTTCTATCTTTGCATTCAGCTCCTATTCACGCATTTGCATTAGGATTAAAATTCAAGACCACCAAACTAATTGAATTGACCTAATTCAGTGGTTGCCTAACTGCAATTGGGACTGATAATCAGATTCAACCTTAAAACTAAATCACACTTGATCTAATTTAAAGGGACTTGTCTACGTTTTCAAAATCAAAAATGATTTACGGTGTGATGCGCACTTCTGGCACTGAGCGCGCACATTAGGCACCGCACTACGGCTCGATCCCTTAAGGCTATAGGCACCGATCTCTTTATCGGTGCAGGCCCTCCTATCTTGCTTTGTGGTGGTGGTACTATCTTTTGACATAGTGTTTTGATACTTCACGGAGGGGGACACCCCTTAAAGGAACAAAAGGGTAGTTAGGAGGCATCGCTTACGCATCGCCTCAAAGGAAGGGTTTGCCCTACTTGCATCCCTTTGTTCATCCTTGGAGTAACTTCTTACTTGATCACCTGGGAGTATCATCTAAGCAAAGTATAGGTCATAAGGCACTCGAAGGTCGATTTAAGTCACGTAATTGATTGTGAAACTTCTTTTGCCACCAAGAGAGAACGTAAACGACCTCTATCTTCTCTAAAGAGCTTGTCAGGGATCTCAAGTCACATCTCCCTCTTATACCACTAAAGTGGGAATGGACGGGTGCAAACTTGACTCCATTTGGCAAATTTTAAGGAGTCGATTGGAGGTTGGCTTAAATCTGCTTTAAGAAAGAAAAGAGAAGTCCCATTGCCGTGTGTTTGATTGGGGTGTGTTTTTCAATTCATGTTTCAAATGGATTACAATAACTACTTCACTTCTTCTCACCCCAGAATACCCAATCCCAATCCCATGACCTACAGTTATCCCTCATCTGATGAACAATGGGATCCTTTCTACTCTTACTATAGGAACATTGGTCTGATTATTTCCCAATCTTGTGATCATGAGCAAAACCTAGGAGAAGGATACACCATCCCTAACCCATACATGACTATGCCTAACCCACCCACCCATGATGATTCTTACATTCCTAGTAGGATAGAAACTCCTAGGTTTTATAACCCTGAGCTTGACTTTCCTCCTGAAACAAATGATAGCCTCTCCTCTTTCAAAAGAGAAATGCAAAAACAACAAATGGAAATGATGGAATCTTTAGGAGAGTCTTTGAGGACAAGTCAACAATTAAAAGAAGAAATTGGTCACTTGATTTACTCCCTTGAGGTTGACCATAACCCCTCCATGTTAGATACATCTCCCTTGAGAGAGCCCTACCACAAGATGGGAGGGGACATTAGGGAGTATAGCTACCCTTTTGAGGATAATGTAGACCTCTCTAGACTTGATAACTCCTATTTGAGAAGTCCTGACATTAAGGAGGAGGGAGGCTACTTGGATACAATGGGAATTGAAGGGGGTTGCCAGACATGGAATTGTGATATAGATTGGTGGTAGCCAGCAAAGGAGGACTCCTCGGACTTTCCACTTGAGCTTTATTGGAGCCAAATAAAGGGGAAGATGGTCCCATTAGATGAACTTGACCCGAATGATAGTATCTTCGTTACATTTGATGAAACAAGTCGCAGTCAAATAGTCGACCCCACTCCCAATCTGAATCTTGAGGTGAAATCTATACCCCATCCTAGGGATCTTGAGCACCTTGCACCTCAATTAGAGCCCCCTGAGGATTGTGATTTAGAAGTTAACAAATTCCTGGAGTCTTCGATGCTAAAGGAAATCATACTAGAAGGAAGTGATAATAACCACACTCCTCTATCAATAGGACCAACACCTATCATTGAATATTCTAAGGATTCACAAGTTCCCAACCCAAGTGACCATAAGAAAATTGAGACGGAATTGGAAGAATTAGATCAATATTGGTCTTAGGGACACAGAGTTGATTTTTGAGGAAGCACTTGATCCTGATATGAAAGTTTGCCCTGAGGCTTAGAGGCAAGAGGGACAAAATGTAGAAGAGGATGATGATGACTTTGAGGGGCTCGGACTCAGAGTATGGAGTGACTCTAGGGGAGAATATGTTTTGTTCGATAACTTATCCCTTGAGGATCTGATTGAATTAGCCAAATCCGGATTCCTACATACCTTTGACTGTCAAGATCATCCTCTCAAATAGTTGGAAGAAATGGAAGCAATTACTGCTCTTGAGGAAAGAAATCTATACACCACGGGAGTAGGATCTTAGCATTAAACAAGAACCTGGGGAAGTCATTATTGGGGACACTCACAACCTTATTGCTTCCAACCCACTTCTACATGATAATGAAATGAGTGACACCCTTAAGCAGTTCAATTTGGATGACGAACATTTAGGCCCATTCTCGGACATGCACACCAATGATATACAACATGAAAGGCAATCAGTAACTAAGGTTGCTTCTGATAACATTCAAGAACACGAATGGATATTGATGTAAACATGTTTACACTACTTAAGATGTCTATTTATGCATGTTCTTAAGCATAGGATTGCATTGCATACTATAAATATTGCATAGCATGCATCATCTTGCATTTAGATTAGTTTCAATAAAATGGAGGTTAATTGTCTCCTTTTATGTTCATAGATTGGGCAAACTTTTTATCAGAGCCTCAAATCGAAGATCCAACCATACAAATGTGATCAGGACGACAATTGGAGTTCCACGACTCCAAGATCGCCCTGATCAGACATCTGTAGCATCAGATAGAGACCAAGGAACCCTAGAAGAGCAAGGGCCAAGATGGTGTGAATCTATACTTCAAATGATAAATTCGACTGCACGGATGGATTCGGATCGACGATCGTAGCCTAACGATGTGAAAATCGACTCAACCCTACAACTGTGGCACCATCTACATCATCTAGAAGATGGACGGCCAAGATGGCATCACGTGGCGCCATCTCAGCCGCCCAAATCGGCCCAGCTGATCTTGAAGACCACCGCGTGTTAGATCTAGACTGCACAATCGCGATCCAACGGCCATGGACAGCCGCTCCTCAACTCATCCGTGCAACCATTTCTCCTCCACAGTGCAGCGGGTGAACGCGCTTACGCGAGCAAGCGGCGCGCGATCGAGTCGCGAGGAGCAGGCGAGCGGGCGCGATTGACCGCTCGATCGTGCGCATGCAATAGCGTTGACGCCGCATCGTACGCCCGCGCCTCACCCGAGTTCAGACGTGGGCGAGCGCGTAGAGGAGGAGGACGGAGAGGTGACTTAAGCCATCCGATCTCACGATCGGACGGCTGAGATCTGCTGAACGTGGAGCGTGCGTTACGCGCGAGGAGGCGAGCGGCCGCGTAGGCGGTGCCCCACTACGCCCACGATGGGGCTTTAGCGACGGTCTTATCCGTCACTAAAGACCCCTGATTTAATGTTTTTCAAATTAAAATGACCAAATTGCCCTCACTCCTTGCAACTATAAAAGGAGACCCCCTCCACACGAAATTCTCATCCCTTCCTTCTCTTCTCTCCCTCTCCCAAGCTCAAGAGAAGCTTGTCCCACACCCAAGATGCTTCTCGCGAGATAAACACAAATTTTCGTCTCCCCTTCGGAAGCGGATCCCACGACGATGATGACGTGTTGCCCCATTCCCGTTCTTCTCGCTTCGTTCTCCTTCATCCTGCTCCGTTCCCCATCTTCCAGGCATCGTCCCGTCTGGCTCATCCTCCAAGCAACCGTCGAGGAGGATATCTCTCTCCCCATTCTTTTTACTGCTTTCTAGAGTATATTTACTGCTTTCTATAGTAGATTTACTACTTTCTAGTGTAATCATTTTCCCGCTTTCAAGTCGTAATGTTTAGTGTAATGAACAATCCTTCTGATAATGAATTTCATGTTCATTCTACATCTCTTTTTGATTTTTGTTTGTAATATTCTCTATCTCTCTTATTCTCTCTCTCTTCTATTTATTGTAAATAGTTAGATAGTTTCTAATCAATTATTCTGCTTCGTGACAAATAAAACAAACGCGTAATTTTAAATCAAACGTCCGCCACCCTGAGTTCGACCCGAGATTTCTATTCCGGTATAAATTTTATTTGTTGAACACGAGTTCTTCGCTTTCAAACTACAACGACGGGTTTTTTTCAAAACCAAACACGTTAGCATAGCAACTCGTAGCATTTAACAGATATCAAGGATGAATGTCAAACTACTCATACCCTCTTTAACCTTTTTCCCTACCCCGCACCTGAGAGACTTCAGCTCACATAGTACCAGCTTCCTAAAATCTCTGCTCACACTTTTGATTAATGAGGGAATATCCAGACAATTACACCCTGTGGTAGAGTGGCGAGTGTAGATCGACGCTCTTTCATGTCAACCCTTCAGTCTTAGGGTATGTTTCTTCACACCCTCTGTTGCCCACACAAATCTACTTAAGGAGACTTTGCCTTCTCATCGCACACTCTTGGAGGTCCCTACTCAGGTGTATTATGTAAAACCTCCACAAATAGCTCAGGAGTACCCTCTTTTCACCTGCTTCTGGCGAGTATTTGGCCTCACTATCCATCACCAGCTTACCAACATCTTAGGTTACTTACTCGCCAGGCCAGGTTTGTTATGTATCTTCTTTGGGTCTCCTTCTGTCTCCCATCCAGAACCCAATTTACGAGCTATCCCAACTCCATCTCAGGTAATATCTTTCTTTGCTTTTGCTTTTCAATGAGGACATTGTCATATTTAGGCATGGGGGGGTATAACCTGAGGTTGTTCATAGCAGTTATACATATTATGCATGCAATTAGGCATCCATCTTGTTTTGCAAAAAAAAAAAAGGAAAAGAGAGAAAAAGAAGGAGAAGAAATCTTTGTGAGCTAAATTTCAAATATATTGAGAGACATAGAAAGAAAGTAGGCAAAGTTGTGCTAGTCCCAATAGTTGATTATGGAAAAGTTACCTAAGTTCTAGGCTAGAATAAATGAATAAATAAAGTCTTGAAGTGCTAGAAAAAAGGAGATAAGTGAGGGATACCAACTTTAGGCCTCCTGGGTCTGTTCTAGGGCTTAAACACATGTATTTGTTAAGATCTGGACTATTCCTCAAGAGGTTGAGGGAGTTGTGAGGCCGATGTATTAAGTCAAAGGCTTAGGAAGTATTTGGCCCCATTGCCTACCCTTTGGTTTACGGGACTTAGTAACCTAGGCATCCAAAAATCACACACTGGTCTGGTTCAGTGCGCATAAAGAAGAATAATGCCAAAAAGTGTCTGTTCTAAAAATGTTTTCCCAAAAAGTTGACTTAGGAGCGGCTTGAAGACACAAGTTGATTGGATGAGTTCCTAGCACGGAGAGGAAGAATGTAAAATAATCCCCTCGAAGATGCGTTATAACATATCGTCTCCTTGATGCTTATCTCCTAGGATATCTAAATATCCTACAAGGGGCACGGAAGCATCTTATGCTGGTTCAGATGCCGTGGGCAGTATTATCCCGAAATGTCGATTGCCAGAGTCTGAATTCAACTATAGAATGCCATGGGCGGCACTATCCCGAAGTGTCGAAAGCCAGGGTTCTGGGGGTTGCCATGGGTGGTGCTATCCCGAAGCATTGATTATCAGGAACCCTACAAGGATTGATGGTAGGGACAAGGAATCTAATACAGATCGTGTTTTGGGCTAATCCAATGTTAAGTCTAGGGGAATTTAAAAAGAAAGAGAGAAAACTCTCAAAATAATATTTCTCCCTCTCTCTAAATATGCACTGGCAAACTGAACCTAGCCTTGCTACACATATGCACGGGTGCTTTAACCGCTGGGGTCAACGAACCTCTGGGCAATTTTTGCGTGCCTTAGAAACCTTTGCGGCGGACCCAAGGCTAAGGCTGGTCAGGTCCTTATCTTGCTTGGCACTTGAATACCTTTAGGCCTATAGTTGGTATTTCAATCTAGTCTTTAGAGGCGTGGCACGATAGGACGTCCTGACGGTAAAGTTTGGCCTGGAGATCTGGTCTGCTTCAGATAATTTTGCTCAGGACTAGCAAAACCTAAGCATGGGGGCAATTGATGGGTCCACTTTAGTGGACTAATTTAATGATTAAGTACATTATTATTGGGATGAGAGATTAATTTAAAGCATGCATGTTATTGAGAAAATCATGTCAACACTAGATTTATCATTTCATGTATTAATTGCATTAATCTTGATATGAAGGATTGATTATTCACTTTAAAAGGTAAGGGCATCACATCAAAGCTTGATTTGAGATATGTGGGATTTTGTTCTAGCAAAATATAGCAAGGAAATATATTTTAGAGACATCCTTATATGCATCTCAATTATTCAAGCACATTTCCTTATTTAGATTACTTAAATATCTCCCTCACGAATCTCTCTCTCCCTTAATTCTCTATTCTTTATTTCGAAATATAGTGAAGAATCTATTTCTCTCTTTAACTCTTTCCTTCTCTGTCTCTCTCTCTCTCATTTTCTCTTTATATAACAAGGACATCAGGACAACCAGGAGATCATTCCCTCCAGAGGGAGGAAGCCCTCCTTCTCCACCTCTCCTCCCCGCAGGCAACCTTAATCATGTGCCTTTCACCACCATGAGCCACCACCTCACCGTGCAGCCCCGACGTTCCCACAACCGTGTGCCTCCTCTTCGCAACCGTGAGCCTTCAACCTCAACCGTGTCTCCTAATCACCACAGCGAGCCACCACAGACCCACACAACTGCGAGCCTTCGTCAACACAGTGACTTCTTCCTTACCACTTCTGCTCCACCAAACACGACCGAAGCAACCACCGCATGCCAATCACAAAGACCAACATCCACTCCCCAACAAAACACCACCATGTGCCTCCATCAACCACCACGAGCCACCGATCATGTCCTGCTCCTCCTCGTATTTCTTTCTCGCAGCAAGCCACACGGTGACAGTGTGTGGCCTATGCCGTGACCACCATCGCTAGCCACCACATCACTGCGCAACCACAACCCTACTGCGGCCTCAACGTCTCCTCTTCGACCATGAATTCCACGGCCTCTCCTTCCCTCCAGCGCACGCCATGCACAGCACCTTCCTCCATCATCTCAGACTCAAGGCCGTGCCATCTTCCCTTCAACAGAGCCACGCGCACTGTCTCACCACGCACGGCTAGCCACCTCCACGTCCTCACACAGTAGTGCCCTCATGCACACCAGCCACGCACAGAGCCGACCCCCTTGCGTGCCAACCTTGCGTGTCCACCGCCCTTGCAGGCACCTGCCACATGCGCGCCACCACCAGCAGTACACCTCCCTCGCACGCAGCAGCGCCCTCGTGCGCACGACCAGCAACAGCGGACCCTCCGCCTTGCGTGCAGGCGACCTCCGTCTTCTTCTTCGTCTTCCTCTCCAACAGACCGAAGGAACCTAACATCAACGCCGGTCCCCCTCACGCACAGCCACCTCCTTCAGTCACCATCCTTCACTCCGTCGATGCCCTTGAACTCGTCGGCCCTCACGAGCACGGCCACGCCCTCAGATCCACCAATGACAGGCCACACGACCATCGGTGAGGCTCCACGTCGCTGGCCAATCTTCCCACCCCGGCCATAGTTTTCCTTAGCACGACCTCTGATGCGAAGCTCTCAACAATGACATCCTTCTCTGAGCTCTGCTCCTCCATCCGCGGCCTCTTCTCCTTACACGAGGAAAGGAGAGCAAGCCCCATGTTTCTCTACAGTGAAGGGGGTATTAATATTTACATTTGATGCCCTTGTTGAGAGTTGAATTTTAAGATTAATATTTGTTATATGAAGTGAAGTTGCATGTGCACCCCTATCTTTCTCTCTATTTCACATGCATGATTATCCAAGACTCTCTTTCTCCCATTTGATGCAACAACGTATTGACAAATTAATTTTTGCATTATTTTTGCCTCATACAACGTAGTCGAATACTGTATTAGAAACATTGGTGAATTTATTGGTTTATTCCTCTCTGTGGATACGACCTAACTCTTCGTGATTAGTTTTATTGAAATATTTTTGTTCAGGATTTTCCACCATGATTTACACATTGCGAAGACATTTTTCTGATGACACATTATTTCTGCCAAGCGAAAAATGCCCGATCAAAGCTCAGATTTGAACTCTATATAAAGCCCCTATGTTCCCAGCATCTTCCTCAACCAAGAAACGACCAGATTCCTACCTTCTCTGCCTTCTTTAGTCACTGTTTCCGCAACTCTGGCGAGCCCCTCCACCTCCTTCATCGAGCCAACGAATGGTCAAATTGACTGGCTCGCTGTCCTTCTCTCTTATTCACGACTGCGATCGACCAAAGTCTGGTCGTCTCAGACCATTCCTTCCTCACTGACACCTAGCCATACTTCTCATCTTCTCTGACTCCAATCAACCAACACCGGATGCTACCACTCTTCGCCCTCTCTCCTAAGTCCACTAACCTCTCCCTCTACTCCTCTACTTCACTTCTACGTCCTTAGACTCTAGGTTTATCCACCGAACCACCCTCACCCCCTCCATCTTCCCCAAATCTGGCACGAGCTTCAGCGAGCTTGCATCAACACCATAAACAACCAAACTGCCCGCTACCACTTCCAGAAGATCTACCACACCTCCTCCATCAAAACCCCTCAACCAATTTCATGAAACACACACTCTACACTTCCACCGAACAACCCACCATAGCTTCACCTTTTCACCATACTACCGCACACACACTCGCACCACATCATAACCACCACTACACTCGCCAAAGTCCGGCGAAGCTTCTGAGCAAGTCTGACAGGGCTGCAAGGCCATTTTCTTGATCTTAGGTACCTCACTGAAGCACTGTCGCCATCATTGTCTTCTCTGACTACGTTCGCCCTACTCTGACCATCTTCCAACCTAAAACTGCCCTCGCTCGACGCGGCTTACACTCTGGAGGGTAGATGCAACACCAATTGAGTGATGCATCAGTAGCAGCTGCATCAATTTGAAGAGCATTCCACCAGCTGCAACTCGCGTGGAACACTCCAGTAGATAGTGCCACATCGTGGCTTTTTGTTTTTTAAAAGCGTTTATAACACTTTTGTTGCATTAGCTCGTCGCCTCCAAACATAGGGTGAGGTCCCCTATTCACACAAGCCCTCTTACTCCTCGCCCGCCGCCCACACCCAGGCAGGCTTGGTCCCCGATCCGGATCCAATTACCCAAATACCCACTACCTGATTCTGAGGAGAGAGGCAAGGAGGGAATTTCTGAGGAGGGAGGGGGTTTGCACTATAGAGCATTGTGATGTAAATATATTTATATCACATAAACCGTTTATTTATGCGCGTTCTTAGGCATATAGTTGCATCATACATTATAAATAGTGCATAACATGCATCATCATGCATTTAGATTAGATTGTATAAATTTTAGGTTAATTTTCTCTTTTTATGGTCAGGTAATAGGACGACATTTAATTGGGGTCTCGGATTGAAGATCCAACTATATGGATCTGATCAAGACGATGAGTGGAGTTCAATGACTCCAAGATCGCCCCAATCAGATTTCTATAGCATCAGATGTAGTCAGAGAAAGATCATAGGTCAAGAGCCAAGGTGGTACAAATCTATACCTCATATGACAAATCCGACCACACGAACGGGTTCAGATCGATGATCGTAGGCCAACGGCATGAAAATCGATCTAATCAGACATTCGTGGCACCACCTACGAGCATATGAAGATGGACGGCCAAGATGGTGCCACGTGGTGCCATCTCAGCCGCCCAAACCGGCCCAGCTAAAAGAGCGAGGACCCGCTGCTCCCACTCTCTCCTCAACCGTGTGATCAGATATGGGCCATTGGATCTTGATCCAACAGCCATGAGAGCGCGCTCCTTAAACCAAGGCTTACCTCAAAGGGCAACTTGGCACAGCGGACAAGCGCCCTTCCGTGGAGCTAAGGTCACAGGTTTAAAGCCTCGCACACCTCAAATCAAAGGTATGGGCGTAGCACGGCCAAATTCAGCCATCGAATGGAGCACGAACGGCTTATCAAGCGACGAATGGCAGCGCTGGATGCGTGGATCGGGCACGCGCGCGATGACATGCAATCGCACATGCCATCACCTGCACGGGCGCGCATCGAAGCAGAAGCGACGCTAGTTCATCTTAAGCAAGATCGGACAGCTAAGAAGAAGTGAACGTGATGTGTGCGGTTACAGCAGAGGAAGGAGAGGAGGCAGGGGCGCACACGTCTTCAACGACATGGGGTCTTTAGTGATGCTTAAATCCGTCACTAAAGACCCCTCATTAAATGTTTTAAGATGAAATGACCTTTTTACCCCTTCAAACCTCACCTATAAATAGCCCTACGACCCCCACACTTTCTTCATCCCTTTCCTCTTTTCTCACCCTCTCAAAAGCTCTACGAGCTTGTCCAAAACCCGAGATGCTCCATTAGAGTTACAAAAAAAATTTTCCATCTTCTCACCTCCTTCGCGGAACATCCCGTGGTTGTCCTCTCAATGCCATTCGGGAAGCGAATCCCGCTGTGACGTTGCCCTGCCCCGTTCTCCGTCGTCCGTCGTCGTTCTCCTTCATCCAGCATCTCACCACGTTCTTCCAGGTGCTTCGTCAACGTGGCTCATCCTCCAAGCAATCGTCAAGGAGGATAATTTCTCACCTCCCTTCTCTTTACTGCTTTCTAAAGTAGATTTACCACTTTCTAGTTGTAATATTTCTAACTTTTTAGTGTAGTGATTAGTTGTAATGAACATTATTCTGTTGTTATGAAATCCATGTTTATTCTATCTCTATTTTCTTTATTTGTATTATTCTCTCTCTTGCTTCTATTAATTATTCTTTAAGTAGATAGCTAGTTTAGATTTAATTCAACCAGCTAACCTGCTTCATGACAACAAATCAAACGCGATTTTTAATCAAATGTCCACTTCTCTATGTTCGACCGGAAATTCCTTTTAAGTTTCGGTTAAAATTATCTGTTGACGGATTTTTCTCGCAAATTATGTTACGACGGGTTTTCCAAACTCAACTCTTTTTGCGACGATTTTTCGATCCAACACATTGGGATTCATACTCGCCCCCCCACTCGCTCAATACTTAGTTGCTGCCGTGTTTGATCATTGAATTGCTGAGGCTTGTGCCTTGTGCTTGGCTGGCCCTTGTGCTTGCCCTTGGTTTTGAGATTACTGTGGATCCATTAGCTGACGTGGATATTTGGCATTAGTGGTTGAGGGTTACTATTCAAAAATTTGATTGGAGATTAGTGGTTAATTCTAAGGTTAATTTGGTGGTTTCAACCACCATTTTTAGCTCTTTATTTTTATCTTTCTATCCCTGACTTTTGAGCAATATTGCTTTATTATTGAATATCATTTAGATTATTGATTTCACCTACATTATTACTCTTGATTACTGTGATTAGTGAATTGATTTGCCATATTTGCTCCCTGTGAACGACCTTGGACTCATATCTATTTTTCGAGATTATAAATTTAAATGTCAATTCGCTTTTGTTAACTACACTACGACTCATATTTTAAACTCAATGAAAGTGTGTCAACAGATCTTCTCATACATTCCATAGATCATAAAGGCCCTCCATCTGAGCTGAATTGGTTTAATTCAATCGATTGAATGAATTTTGATTTTTATGTCCAATTGGAGGATTAGAGAGTCAAATTGGTTTTTATTGAATCCAATCGATTCAAATGAGTGGATAATTGTGAAATTGAATTGATTGCGATAGGTATGAACTATAGTGAATGGATTTTGATTGAGAATTGTGTTTATGCCCAATTTTTGACGTTGACACTAGTTTTGGGTAGTAGAAACCTATGAAAATTTCAATGCATGGTTTTGAGGTTTCTGCAATGACCAAAGACTATCTAGATGATCGCAAGGGTATCCTGAACACCAATCAATGTTGTGCAGGATGCCAAGGTGGTCATATCACCTTGACGATTGCATATTAAAACGCCCAGGTAGGCAACATCTTGATTCGATTCTAAATTATTTCGATTAGTTGATTAAAGTGTACATGAGGTTTGATGCAATCTTATAAAGCTTTAAATGTGGTTTTAAAGTGATTTTGATACCTATATTTATTTCCTCCTTTCATGTTGTCCATAGCATAAGGGAAGGGATCAATTAGGGTTTCTATGAATTTGTGGTATTAAATCTCATTTGTTTTGAGTCCCAGACCTTTCGTAGATCATTTGCGGTAGTTGAAAAGAGATTTTAACTAGTTTGAATCTTATTTGAAATTTTTGCCATTACTGCCCAGGTTTCAGATTGAGCCTGACATTTGGAGTTCAAACCTACATTTAGATGACCTAGAAAAATTTTCAAGATGATTTTTATGAGTAGATAAAGTAGTTAAATGATGCTTTCAATACATTAAGTCATAAATCAAATCTGAGATGCATTTTGATAGTAGTAGCTATTGTTTGAATTTTGGATGTGATCGTAACTGTTAGTGGCACAAGAAGGAGGGTTGAATTGTGTAATAAAAATATTCACAAACAATCGCAACAAATGATGCAGGTATTTTGAGAGGAAACCCTTACAAGAAAAACCTCCACTGTAACGACCCGATTCCTAAGTCCCTACGAGACACGAGAATCGGACCGACTCGACTAATCCCAAGACCTGGTCGTTCAACGAGGAAGTAACCAAAAGAGCAGTAAAATAAACCACATTCAGCATGAATATAACTAACAGTAAGAAAATACAGCAGTAAGGAAAGAAACCACTACAGTATATACCACCACAATAGTAGAACAACATTCATAACATAATATGAACTGCAGGTAAAGAAAAGTACAGCGGTAACAAGAACTACTCACTACATTGGAACCAAAAAGAGGTACTAAAGAACAGTGGTAACTCTACTGGACCCTACTCGGCCCAGCGCCCTCCGCAGCCGCTGACCCTGGCTGCTCAACACCTAGTCCTGAAAGGTAACGAGTGTAACACGTCAGCAAAATGCTGAGTAGAGTAGCAGCTAAACTAAAGAAACAGTAAAATGTACAGTAGCTGTTTTAATTTTCTTTCTTCCTTTATTTACGTCTTTCTATTGTTTCAAAATTTATCTATTTCTCAGATCCTTCACTTGATCTCGAATGTTCCTCGTGGGAACGATCTTGATTGCAGTCTTTTCCGAACAGTAGAAGTAGCACGTGGTGCTCTCCTGGCCGGGAGAGTCCCCCGTGGTGATCCTACTCTCAGTCAACCACCCCAAGGTCACAGACAGGCGTAACGGTGACTACGGCACGCACGATAAACGCATAGGTAGCTAACCCGCACTGGCACGCGGTCAGTCGTTTCCATTAACAGGTGCGCCCAAAGCATAGCACGGAACCAGTACAGGGCAGAGCCCTCTTAGTAACAGGGGTCCAACCCCTCCACAGTAACCAAACAAGGGCCTTGCCCCTCCACAGTCCGCGCACCCTCGCCTGACTACCCTGGTTTGCCCAGTGGGCCTAACAAGTCGGTGTAGGAGGCTAGCAGAACCCCGGGGCCCGTGGGGTAGCTAGTACCTCCCTACACTAATAGCTCTCCTTGGTACTACGTACACGAGGGCCAGCAAGTCGGTACAAAGTGGCCAATCCTAACCCCGGGTCCCTGGGGCGACTGGCTCCGCTCTGCACTAAACAGGTACAGGTACTTCCCTTGGTACTACGTACCCAAGAGACAGCACACTACCACGTCTTTCTTTCTCAGTTCCATTCCTTTCTCTTTCTAGGAGTTCCACTCCTAATTCCCCGTAGGGTTCCAGCTCTTTTAACTCAAAACATCTAGGTTTCACTTTCCAGTTTCACGTTCTTACAATTCATATTCTCAGACATGCTCATTTATTCATAACAGGCAGCTGTTAAACCAATTTACAGGTAGCTACTATTTCCTTTCCACATTTTCCAAGACAGCAGTATTCATATATTCCACTAGCTTTCCCGTCCTAGGATTCATGCCATATCCTAGGATCTATCATACAATCTAGTTTTCCAAGCCCTAGGATTCATGCAACACCTAGGATCTATCATTCAATCTATTTCTCATTCCTAGGATTCATGCAATGTCCTAGGTTCTATTTATGGTTCCATAATTTAACAGATTATACTAGTAAACTTAAAAGCCACTCTACCAGTTACAACAGGCGTACTGGAGGCGTGGTCGGGAATCCCGTGTGCCTCCGCAAACCCCGAGACCGCAACGGAACGGGGTCCTATCACAAGGATCAAACACAAGGAGTTTCTCAAAATAGTATATAACTACTGTAGACGGGTAGAGGATTAAATTCCGAGAAGCACGCAACTCGAAATGCGGAAAACGGAATACGAACGGGCCCTAAACGGGTCAAAAACGACGACACAGTGCAAAATCAGAGGTCTGGAACCTCTTCCAGACGTCTTAAAAAGTGGATCAGAGGTTACCTTTGCTCTGCGTGGTCTATCAGACGTCCAGAAGCCTGCGGGGGCGTCTGGCCTAGTTCCCAGACGTCCGATGGTCACCCCGGACGTCTGGAAGTCGCTCCCGTCGTCTGGCACTTCAGCCAGACGTCTGATTCGCGTTGGATGAGAATCTCAGAACCTGTGCGTACCCATCCTCGTGCTCAGTACGGACAGTCGAAGGAAAGGAAGAAGGTACGAAAAATAACTTACTTACAAGATGTCTGGACAGTCCTCCAGACGTCTTCCCCGTCGTCTGGTAGGAATCCCAGACGTCTGATTCTAGAAAAACTTCAGAATCAGAGCGCGACTCGCCCTCCGCCCGCGATGCACGGCCACGCCTCGACTCGTTCGCCTGCTGCTCGAGCTGCAGCAGGCCTGCCACCACCGCCGCTCGCTCGCGCTCGCACTTGCTGGAAGAAGAAGAAGAAGGAGAAGCGGAGGTGGTGAGAGTGAGGGAGAGGGCAAGGCTTTTTAAAGCCTCGCAGGGAGGAGAGAGAGAGTGGGACAGGGGGGCAGCGCCTGCGGAGGAGAGGGAAAAAGGGCATCCGCAGGTCTACGCGTGCAGGCGCGTAGACGCGACCACGCGTGCCGCCGTAACCGAATCCCAGACGTCTGGGAGGGGTTCCAGACGTCTGGTCCGACGTCTGGGCCACCTCCCAGACGTCTTAAAAGACGTCTAAAGCCGCGCGTTCGTAACAATATAACAAACTCAAAGGAAGTTTCGTCCCTGAAACTTGCGCTAACTAGGGTGCGGGAAAAACGTCATAGTAACCATAATAAACTCAAAGAGGACCGAAGCCGATCTGAAAAGACATACCCGCGAAGAGCTCCAGGTACCGCTCCGGCATTGCCGCCTCAGGCTCCTAGGTAGCCTCCTCGTACCACTGGCTCCTCCAAAAAACCTTTACCAGGGGTACTTGCTTTCGTCTCAAACTGCGGACGGCTCGGTCTAGAATCTGCACTGGCCGCTCGGGGTAGGTCAGGTCGTCGCCCACCTCGACGCTCTCGTGACTTAGTACGTGACTGGGATCGGCTACGTACTTCCTGAGGTTGGACACGTGGAACATGTCGTGCACACCAGAAAACTGCGGGGGGAGGGCAAGTCTGTAAGCAACGGGTCCAACCCGCTCCAGGACCTCAAAGGGCCCCATAAACCTCGGCGCGAGCTTCCCTCTCACCCCAAACCGCTGTAGGCCCTTCATGGACGAAACACGAAGGAAGACGTGGTACCCAACCTCAAACTGCACCTCTCTGCGTCTCCGATCCGCGTAGCTCTTCTGTCTGCTCCTGACAATGCGAAGTCGCCTGTGGGTCTGCTCGACTACCTCCTGACTCTGCCGGATCAACCTGGGGCCAACCTCCCACTTGGTCCCCACCTCAACCCAACTCAAGGGTGCCATACACCTCCGTCTGTACAGAGCCTCGTAAGGAGCCATGCCGATGCTCGAGTGATAACTGTTGTTGTATGCAAACTCCGCTAGGGGCAGGTGCTCCTCCCAAGAGCCCCTCCAGCCCAGTACACAGGCATGCAAAAGGTTCTCAAGTGTCTGTATCGTGCGCTCAGACTGTCCGTCCGTCTGGGGCTGGTAAGCTGTACTAAACCTCAACCGCGTCCCCAGGGCCTGCTGAAACTCAGCCCAAAACTGGGACGTAAAGCGGGTATCCCGGTCGGATACGATCTCCCGCGGAACTCCGTGTAGTCGTACCACGTCACAGATATACCTCTCTGCCAACTGTGCTGGTCCCAAAATGACTCGGATCGGCAAGAATCGTGCCGTCTTCGTCAGTCTATCCATAATTACCCAGACTGCGTCGTGTCCTCGCTGGGTAACAGGTAAGCCCACCACCAAGTCCATGGTGATGCTCTCCCACTTCCACTCTGGAACTGGAAGCGGCTGTAGCGGCCCTGCAGGCCTCTGATGCTCGGCTTTCACCTGCTGGCACACTAAGCACTACTGCACGAATTCACCCACATCCCCCTCATCCCCCTCCACCAAAACTCGCGTCTCAAGTCATGGTACATCTTCGTGTTTCCAGGATGTATGGTGAATCTGGAACCGGGTGCCTCAGTCAGGAGCTCTCTCAACAGCTCCTTGTCCCTGGGAACGCACAACCGTCCCCTCAGGAGCAACACCTGGTCTGCAAAAGAGAAGTCCCCTGGGTCTCCTGATAGTACTCTGTCGCACAAGGACTACAAGTACGGATCGGCCATCTGTCCTGTGATGATGCGGTCTATCAGCTCTAGCCTAGTCTGTCGTGTCACCGTCCTTGCCCCATAGTGCCCCCGTAACTCCAGGGGTCGCCAACTGCCCACCTCCTCCAAAAGGCTCCAACTCTGTAACTGTAAACTGGCCAAGCATGCGGGCGCCTTACGGCTCAAGGCGTCAGCCACCACATTGGCCTTTCCCGGGTGGTAGGAGATGCCACAGTTGTAGTCCTTCAGGAGCTCCAACTAACGTCTCTGTCTCATGTTGAGCTCCTTCTGATCAAAAAGGTATCTGAGGCTCTTGTGATCTGTGAAAAATTTCGAAGGTCTCACCGTACAAGTAGTGCCTCCAGGTCTTCAACGCGAAGACAACAGCTGCCAACTCTAGGTCGTGGGTAGGGTAGGTATACTCATGGGGCTTCAGTTGCCGCGAAGCGTATGCGACAACATGACCCCTCTGCATGAGCACACCTCCTAACCCCTGCAAGGAGGCGTCCGTGTACACAACGAACCTGCCACTACTGTCAGGGATGGTGAGCATGGGAGCCGAGGCCAACCTCTCCTTCAGCTCCTAAAAACACGCTTCACAGGCGTCTGCCCAAGTGAAGGGCACGTCCTTCCGGGTCAACTGTGTCATAGGACGCGCGATCTGTGAAAACCCTCTGATAAATCGTCCGTAGTAGCCTACCAGTCCTAGGAAACTGCGAATCTCAGTGACTGAACGCGGTCTCTCCCACCTGAGTACTGCCTCAACCTTGGCTGGGTCCACCGCCAAGCCATCTCCAGAGATCACATGACCTAAGAAGGTCACCTCCCTCAACCAGAACTCGCACTTGCTGTATTTGGCGTACAGCCTACGTCGTCTCAGAGTGTCCAGAACCATCCGCAAGTGCTGTCTATGCTGCGTCCGATCTCGAGAATAGATGAGTACATCATCAATGAATACCACCACGAACTGGTCCAAGTACAGTCTAAACACCCGGTTCATCAGGTCCATGAAAGCAGCGGGGGCATTGGTCAGCCCAAACGGCATGACCAAAAACTCGTAGTGTCCGTACCGAGTGCGGAAAGCTGTCTTGGAGACGTCGGTCTCCCTGATCCTCAACTAGTGGTATCCCGACCTCAAGTCGATCTTGGAGAACACCGTGGCACCCTGCAACTGGTCAAACAAGTCGTCGATCCTCGACAGCAGATATCTGTTCTTGATGGTGACCCTATTCAGCTGTCGGTAGTCCACACAAAGGCGTAAGGTCCCATCCTTCTTCTTCACAAACAGTACCAGGGCTCCCCAGGGAGACGCACTGGACCTCACGAAACCCTTCTCCAAAAGGTCCTGCAACTGGGACTTGAGCTCTCGCAGCTCAAGCGGTGACATCCTGTATGGCGCGGTGGAGATGGGGCTGGTCCCTGGTACTAGTGAGATCTCAAACTCGATCTCACGCTCGGGCGGTAGTCCTGGTAACTCGTCTGGAAACACGTCAGGGTACTCTCTGACCACCGGGATGCTCTGGAAGTCTGCCACAGGGCTGGGCTCTGCCATCACACAAGCTAGGAAGCCCTCACACCCCTGGCTCAAAAGTCTCGCCGCCCGAAGTGCCGAGATGCACCTGAAACCTCCGTCCACTGGCTGTCCGTGAAACTCGAAACAAGGCAACTCCGGCATGGAGAAGACAATCTTCCTCTCAAAACAGTCTTCTAAGGTGTGGTAAGCAGACAGCCAGTCCATCCCCAGAATCACTCCAAAGTCCTCCATCTGTATCATAATCAGGTCAGCTGGCAGGCTATGTCCCCCGACGCTGACCTCGCAATCTGTGTACACCTCCTCAGCTACAAACAGCTGACCACTCGGGCCTCTGATTACGAACGGATTCTCTAACAGTGTATAATCCTGGTCCAAACTAACTGCGAAACTGGCTGCGACAAACGAGTGCGTAGCACCGGAATCAAAAAGCGTGTAAACGAGTCTGCCGGAAACTGAAACCATACCTGCCACAACTGAGCCCGAAGCTCTGGCATCCTTGTGTGTCAGGGCGTTGATACGCCCCTCAGCTCTAGGTGCGGACGAAGCAGCCACACTCTGCGTCGGACGGGTAGGTGCTGGCCGGTACCCTCCTTGTGACTGCTGTCCTCCTCCTCGCGCCTGGGAACCGCGGCCTCCTGCGGGACCTCCAGTGCTCTGCGCGGGAAGTATCTGCTGACCTCCTGCCCTAGACGGGCAGTCCCTCCTGATGTGGCCCAGCTGGCCACACTGGTAACAGAGGGGAACCCGACTCCCGCCCTCAGTGGGTCCTTGCTGTCGGCTGGGCGGGGGTCCAGTGCTGGCGACTGGCCCCTGTCGAGGGCCCCCAAAGGCCACTGATGGCCCTGTAAAACGTGACGGCTCTCCTGCGGATGTCACGTGTCTCCTTTGAGTTCTCCTAACACGCCTAGTGTGACGGCGGAAATCTCGTTCCACCACCAACTCCCCTGTCATACGCTCGGAAGGGGGAGGAGGGGGTGGCGATGTGGGTGGAAGCTGGAATTCTTCTCGAACCACCTCTCGAATTAGTTGGACGAGGTCCGGAGATGGTATGCTCAGGAGAAGAGGAGGGGTAGTATGTACTCCAAGCCCGACACATCTGTCCCTCGGGCCCCGACCTCGACCGCGCCCGCGGCCCACCCTCCTAGTTCCACGACGAG
This sequence comes from Thalassia testudinum, assembly GCA_037157565.1. Lineage (NCBI taxonomy): Eukaryota > Viridiplantae > Streptophyta > Magnoliopsida > Alismatales > Hydrocharitaceae > Thalassia > Thalassia testudinum. Next base: position 7,051,813 of record JAZHRO010000058.1, on the reverse strand, counting down.
GCATCTCCCACAATGGAGACACGAAACAAGACGAAACACGTCAATACGGAACGATACCTAACAAAAACGTCTAAGAGTTCATGTCAAAAGGTATGTTGTGGTGGCTACTTTAGTTATAGACATGTGAATTGGTTATTTTCAAGTCAGTTGATTCACTTCTCGGGACGACCTTGCTCTGATACCATCTTGTAACAACCCGATTCCCGAGTCCCTACAAGACACGAGAACCAGACCAACTCGACTAATCCCAAGACCTGGTCGTCCAACGAGGAAGTAACTAAAAGAGTAGTAAAATAAACCACATTCAGCATGAATATAACTAACAGTAAGAAAATACAGCAGTAAGGAAAGAAACCACTACAGTATATACCACCACAACAGTAGAACAACATTCATAACATAATATGAACTGCAGGTAAAGAAAAGTACAGTGGTAACAAGAACTACTCACTACAGTGGAACCAAAAAGAGGTAAAACAGAATAGTGGTAACTCTACTGGACCCTACTCGGACCAGCGCCCTCTGCAGCCGCTGACCCTGGCTGCTCAACACCTGGTCCTGAAAGGTAACGAGTGTAACACGTCAGCAAAACGCTGAGTAGAGTGGCAGCTAAACTAAAGAAACAGTAAAGTGTACAGTAGCTGTTTTAATTTTCTTTCTTCCTTTATTTACGTCTTTCTATTGTTTCAAAATTTATCTATTTCTCAGATCCTTCACTTGATCTCGAATGTTCCTCGTGGGAACGATCTTGATTGCAGTCTTTTCCGAACAGTAGAAGTAGCACGTGGTGCTCTCCTGGCCGGGAGAGTCCCCCGTGGTGATCCTACTCTCAGTCAACCACCCCAAGGTCACAGACAGGCGTAATGGTGACTACGGCACGCACGATAAACGCATAGGTAGCTAACCCGCACTGGCACGCGGTCAGTCGTTTCCGTTAACGGGTGCGCCCAAAGCACAGCACGGAACCAGTACAGGGCAGAGCCCTCTCAGTAACAGGGGTCCAACCCCTCCACAGTAACCAAACAGGGGCCTTGCCCCTCCACAGTCCGCGCACCCTCGCCTGACTACCCTGGTTTGCCCAGTGGGCCTAACAAGTCGGTGTAGGAGGCTAGCAGAACCCCGGGGCCCGTGGGGTAGCTAGTACCTCCCTACACTAATAGCTCTCCTCGGTACTACGTACACGAGGGCCAGCAAGTCAGTACAAAGTGGCCAGTCCTAACCCCGGGTCCCTGGGGCGACTGGCTCCGCTCTGTACTAAACAGGTACAGGTACTTCCCTTGGTACTACGTACCCAAGAGACAGCACACTACCATGTCTTTCTTTCTCAGTTCCATTCCTTTCTCTTTCTAGGAGTTCCACTCCTAATTCCCCGTAGGGTTCCAGCTCTTTTAACTCAGAACATCTAGGTTTCACTTTCCAGTTTCACGTTCTTACAATCCATATTCTCAGACATGCTCATTTATTCATAACAAGCAGCTGTTAAACCAATTTACAGGTAGCTATTATTTCCTCTCCACATTTTCCAAGACTGCAGTATTCATACATTCCACTAGTTTTCCCGTCCTAGGATTCATGCCATATCCTAGGATCTATCATACAATCTAGTTTTGCAGCCCTAGGATTCATGCAACACCTAGGATCTATCATTCAATCTATTTCTCATTCCTACGATTCATGCAATGTCCTAGGTTCTATTTATGGTTCCATAATTTAACAGATTATACTAGTAAACTTAAAAACCACTCTACCAGTTACAATAGGCGTACTAGAGGCGTGGTCAGGAATCTCGTGTGCCTCCGCAACCCTGAGACTGCAACGGAATGGGGTCCTATCACAAGGATCAAACACAAGGAGTTTCTCAAAACAGTATATAACTACTGTAGACGGGTAGAGGATTAAATTCCGAGAAGCACGCAACTCGAAACGTGGAAAATGGGCTCCGAACGGGCCCTAAACGGGTCAAAAACGACAAAACAGTGCAAAATCAGATGTCTGGAACCTCTTCCAGATGTCTTAAAAAGTGGATCAGAGGTTACCTTTGATCTGCGTGGTCTCTCAGACATCCAGAAGCCTGCAGGGGCGTCTGGACTAGTTCCCAGACGTCCGATGGTCACCCCGGACATCTGGAAGTCGCTCCCGTCGTCTGGCACTTCAGCCAGACGTCTGATTCGCGTTGGATGCGAATCTCAGAACCTGCGCGTACCCATCCTCGTGCTCAGTATGGACAGTCGAAGAAAAGGAAGAAGGTACGAAAAATAACTTACTTACCAGACGTCTGGACAGTCCTCCAGACGTCTTCCCCGTCGTCTGGTTGGAATCCCAGACGTCTGATTCTAGAAAAACTTCCAGAATCAGAGCGCGACTTGCCCTCCGCCCGTAATGCACGGCCGCGTCGCGGCTCGTTCGCCTGCTGCTCGAGCTGCAGCAGGCCTCCCGCGTCACCCCGTGTCTGCTGCTCCCCCCACCGGCTGGCCCTAGCAGCCCCGGCAAGCTCGCCCTCACGGCCGAGTGCCTCCTCTTCTCGCGCAGCACCTCCTCCCACACTCGCCGCGGCTGCCACCGCCGCCGCTCGCTCGCACTCGCACTTGCTGGAAGAAGAAGAAGGAGAAGCGGAGGTGGTGAGAGTGAGGGAGAGGGCGAGGCTTTTTAAAGCCTCGCAGGGAGGAGAGAGAGAGCAGGACAGGGGGCAGCGCCTGCGAAGGAGAGGGAAAAAGGGCACCCGCAGGTCTGCGCGCTCAGGCACGCAGACGCAACCGCACGTGCCGCCGTAACCGAATCCCAGACATCTGGGAGGGGTTCCAGACGTCTGAAGCTGCGCGTTCGTAACATCCACTTAGATCTCTCAATCTAGGATTTTGCCCCCAATTCAATTGGGAATCACTAAACCACATCACAAATCTGAGGGTGGTGTTCCTCAAAAATAATTCCCCTCTCCTAGACAACCCCCAAGTGAGTTTAGCCCCTCTACTAAGAGGAAAGGAAAAATCCACAACTCAAGCACCCAAACAAACTAATAAAACAAAATAAAGTAAACAATCCTAAGAGCCTTGTATGATATAGAATACAAAGTAAGCTAGGATACTCCCTTTGCAAACCTATGTGATGCAGAAAATCAGAGTGGGAGTGATGTTGCTCTCAAAAATTTCTAAGAACAAAAGAGCACAATGGAGCACAATAGCTTTAGAAAGCTTAGAATAGGATAATAGAAGTATTTAGCAATAGAATATTTCTTTTCTTGATGTGTAGGTTTAAAGCAACCCTTGGTGGGTATATATAGGTGTAGGAGGTCAGATTTAAACCTAGGTAGTCGTTGGGATTTGAATTGGAATGGAGTAAATTAACGTAGAATGGCTACAAAACATTTACTCAAAGTCTAACTGGATCGGATGTTTGAAAAATCATGATAGACATATGAAGGAGTCGTTTCAAAAGTCTGAGAATAAAGCCAGACATCTAAAAAACTTCAATGAAAAAGTAGTCATTACTAGATTTCTCAAGATTGAGTACAGGGATGTCTGAACAAAAAGACAAATATCTGAACAAATAGTTTCAGACATCTGAGAATAAAACTAGATGTCTGAAAAGACTTCAGTGTCAATCGCTAAGTTATTGGAATTCAATTGGATCTAGACAGAAATTTAAAGACAAATGGTCAGATGTCTTACTGGATGTCTGGTAAAAAATGTAGATGTCTTAAAAAGAATAATTAGACATCTAAAAAAATACAAATACGTCTGATGACCTACAACATTCCAAATTCAAAGAGTAATGGACATAATCAATTGCGATCAAACTTAACGTTGGATAGAAAGTGAACGTTGATCATTCTCAAACGTCTCAAGAATACAACAGACGTCTGAAAGACAACTAAAAATATGACCATTGTTCTTCTAAAGTTAAAGACATATCGCAAGTTCAAAGAGGTGTCTGAAAGATACTATTAAACGTCTGAAGTAGAGCACAGAAGTCTGAAAACCTAAGTGACAGTGGTCGAGGATTCCGGATATGAATCTAAGGCTCTAGACAAGATCCTATACATTTGGTGAAGTAGATCAGACGTCTTAAAAATCAGACTCAGGCATCTAAAGGAAAAATGAGACATCTAAAAAACCAACAGAAGTTAAGCTTCACAAGTTTAAGAATAAGGGTATGGATAGGAAGATTCTAAAGAGAACCTAAGGACAATGCAATGCTCATTTACATTCTAAAAATGAAAAGAAATAAAACTAATATAACTACATCTCCTTCTATCTCATCTCCTTGATGCTCATCTCCTTCTATCTTCATCCCTCAATTCCTTAATGCTCATCTCCTTCTATCTTTCATAGAACTTGATCTTAAGCTTTCATCAAGCTTCATCCAACCCTAATCTTGAAATATCCATCTCCAAATACAATGTTAAATATAACATGTTTTGTTATCATCAAAATCAATGATCATGGTGCTTTATCACCAACAGTAATAGAGTTGTTCGTGGATTTGAATTGAATTCTAATGTTTTGAAATTTAAATGAATCTTTCTGGATATAATTCTTATTCTTACAACAACAGCAATACATTTACTGTCTGCCAGAGTTGGATTGAAGTGTTAGAAAAGCTTGTGATATTATCTTGATTCTCAGAGAGTATTCCAGAGATTAGATGATTAGATCAAGTTTTCTAAGCATTCATGTACTGATGTTAGATATTATTTTGAACTATAAAGCATTATAAACTAGTATAAAATTCATTGTCAGTAGAATGAGATTTGTTAGAATGTTGTTTGATTTAGAATTTAATGTTTAAATATGTTCTTCTGTTAATTCTAATATTAATTGATGTCTGGAGCTTTATCATGTTTATATCCTTTAATTCTACCAACTAGAATGAGTTTATTATGGCTTGAGTTCATTGTCAAAGATCCATAAAGCCATATTTTGACCATTTGTAAATACAAAAAAAATCAAAAATAATTGTAAATAAAAGAAAGAAAGGTGTCTTGAGTTAGCTTAGGATGTGTTTTAGGTGTTAGAATCCTTAGGATTAGGTTTTGATTGCATGAGTTAAGAGAACATACTAATAGAAGTTTAGGTCTTCTCTGGTTAGAAATAAAAGAAAAACAAGCAAAAACTACAAAAGGAGTGTTTCTTCTCTTCTTCTCATCTTTCCCTATCTCTATAAATCATAAAAAGAAAAAAAAATGAAAAATTCCAAAAATCTTATAAAAACATCTTTATACATAGTATTTATACTTGTATATAATATTAAATTAATTGCATAAAGTATCTTATATGTATATAAAGTATATAAAGAACTTATATATCTATTTTATTTACTCAGGCAGGTATTTATATTAAGTTATATAGTATGTATTATAATAATATAATTATCTATTTATTTATTTACATTATAGGTACATAATCCCTATGTATTTATAAAAAGCTATGTATATATTTATAAACACAATTATCACTGTATATATAACTTAAAGTAATTATTATGTACAGTAATATACCCCTATATTTATTTATTTACCTATATATTGTACATAATTATGTTTATAAGTTAATTAGTTATATTAGTAAGTTAATATAATTTAAATTAGTAAATTAATAAACTAATGAAATAAACAATGTTTTATAGTTGTATATTATAGTTTAAGGTATTTTCAATATATTTATAGCTTATTCATACTGTAGAATAGTATTTATATTGTATATATATGTATATATATGTAAATCGTCTAAATTAAATGTGTATAATTACAAATAAATGAATAAAATTAATTAAAAATCTATAATAATAATTTAATATTGTAAATCAACTAATTTATAAGTCAATTGTACCATTAATTTATTAATTTATACTTTATTTAAGGAATTAAGGTTAAAATCAACGTGTATTTATTCCTAACTTTAATGAATTTTTAAATATAATTATATATTTAATTAAGTTAAATAACTATACCAATAAGAAGCCCTAGGTATTGGCTACATAAATATATAATTTAATTGTAAATTAAGTAATTAATTAACACCTTAATTAAGCATCGAATGTGGCCTTAAATCACGGATGGTGCACTGATTTGGGGTGCGAAGTTAGCACCACATCGTGATTTGTGAATTGTAGACGGCCCATAGCCATATTTAACAAATCATGCTCGTTAGCGGCGTGTCCAGTAAAGGGGTCAGATCCCTATAGCCATTCATGACCCTTGAGTATATTCTGAGAGAGAGAGGGCCTAGAAGCCCATGGGCCCATGCATAGGCTGTGAGCGATCCTTGTGGGCCTAATATGGGCAGAAACCATGCAAAAATAAACTAAATAAAAGCTAGGGCATAAGATTAGTAGTGGTTCATCTGACCCCCTATGGGTTGTTGATCCTGTGAAGGGTTGAACCCACCAATTAGACAAATTTTTGGATTAAAGTGTACTTAAAGTGAAAAGTTAAGTGTAGTTAAAAAGTTAACCAAGTGTTAGTACCGTGTGGTGTTAAGTGTTAGAGAATTAAGTTAAGAGAGTGTGTTACGTGCGGTGTATATGAGTATGTTAGTATAGTTAGTATATATACATATGATTAGTATAGTATACATGTATATACATAAATTTATATATATATATATATAGAGAGAGAGAGAGAGAGTATATCTATTATATATTGTATATATTATTTGTGCCTTATTTTGTATATAATTGTTTTTAAGGCTCTTTGGTGACGTTTACATATGTTAGTGTATATAGTATATATCTGTTAGTATAGTATGTAATAGAGATATGTATATATATATATATATATATTCTTTTTATGCCGATGTTAAGGCATTACTTAGATAGTGTTGTTCATGATTAACCTAGATTAGTTTAGATTAATTTCTGATGCTTTTATAATTGTTTATATCTTTAAGGCATTGTCACTAACATTAATTCATTAATTATTGTACATAATTAGCTTGATTAGTTTATTCTTTCATTCATAATTCATTCTGATGTAAATAGACTTCATATTTTTGGAATAAAAGAATATTTTTGAATAATAGAGAGTGATGTATATCAATAACTGCCTCCCAATAAACTGTTGGTGCAAGAGCACCACAATCCTTTATTTTGATGATAATAAAACATTTGTTATTCTACATTTGCTTTTGAGTCCGAGATTTCAGGTCGATTGCAAATGTTACAAGTGTAAAGATGAAGTTCAAGCTCACATCCATGGCGGATTGGAGGAGCTTGACAGAGGAGAAGGAGCTTCGCGAGGAGCGAAAACTTGAAAGAGATGAAGAATAGGATAGATGTTCTATTCATGTATTCTTTGTTGTATTGTTCCTTATGTTTTTTCTTAGATGCATGTTAAAGAGCCTCAAAGTATCAACACTGTAGTCTTAGGATCACTTGCATAATCCTAGGATACTTAGATTTTCCATAGAGAACTTAGAAAACCTAAATAGGCTTCAAACAAATTTTTCAGATGTCTAATATGATAATCAGACATCTAATAGTAAACTTTAAGAAGTCTGAATGTTGAATCAAACGTCCAAACTTTTAGGGCTGGTCTTAGAACCTTCTATCTGTTGATTTCAGATGACTGACCCTTAGTCCAAACGTCTTAAAAGACGTTTGATGAGTTGGCCAGACATCCAATTAGTGAAACATTGGCTTTCACAATATGATCGTTGAGAAATGACCTTTAGGCTTCTATCAGACGTTCGTAGAGGACCTTAGACATCTAATAAATGACCGTTAGCCCTCGATTGAGCCGAAATCACTTCTCTTGAGGCTAATAGCCGTTTTGCCTTGGGAAATCCATTCCCGCAATAAATTAGGTTTTCAGACGTTCAGACCTTGTGCCAGATGTCCGATATGTCGTCTGACTGAATTACACAAGAACCTTGTTTAGGTCTGACTCAAATCAGTAAGGAAACCTGTCTAGGATTAGATGTTTAATTTAGTTTCCAGACGTCTTAAGAGTATCTTCTAGACGTCTGATAATTTTCCCAAACGTCTGATGACCTTGTCAGAATCATTAATTATTCTGATTGCGACTTGTCTTGCCTTAGGATGATCCCCAACAGCTACCTAAGGCTTCCACAGCCTTCATAGGCCTTCTTAAGCCATCTATAAATAGGAGAGGCCCCTTACCTTGCAAATACACACCAAGTAACACATTTCCACATCAATTTGTGTCAATTTGATCCTTAAAAGAGATCTAGCTCTCACAAGCTTAGTTATACATCTTGATAGCTTTCCTCTCGCATGCACCGGCTCTCCCGCCATCATTACGAGAGCATCGTCATGCCTTTGTGTGGATCATGCACCCACGTCACTTGCCGATGCACTTCCACCAAAGGGAAGATCCTTTACCTATAGTAGCTAGATTCAATTGTTTACTTTGTGGCACTATAGGATTATTGTAGTTTATAATCTTTGGTTGGGTATTCGCTCTACGAATTCCCATCTTCTTCGAGAGACTAAATACTCCTCGTGAAGAGGAGGGGTTTGAGGCACACTACTCTCGTATAAAGTAGTGTTGTTGTATTGAGGTTGAGTCACCCTTATTTTAAGTGACTCGATTAGTGGATCTTGATCGACTTGGTCGATTGAGAAATCCTAACTCGAGAGGATTAAGTAGTGGTTTTCACCCGATTTGGGTTTCCACCTAAAAATAATTGTGCAAATTGTGTGATTAATCTTTGTAAAATTATTTTACATTATTTCCGCTTATTTTTCGCATTATGTAAATCTCACCCCCTCCCGTAGGAATCTATATAAATGACTAGGAATAAAATCAATAAATTATATATAAATAAATGACATCCGTCAGGACTGCAACATTATAATACGACAAGATTAATTAATCCTAATTAACACGCTTTCTAGATCGTCAATCACCTGTCGAGGAAGCGGGCTTCTTCAACCTCTTCTTCACTCCAACAACCTCGCCACCCCTTCCTTCTTCCTCGCATCCGGCTGGCCACACCCGACGCTCTCCAACCTTCCTCGTCACCTTGTAGATTAGTGTAGGCTCTTTAGACATAGGATTTTGTCTCAAATCCACCCAACCACCGCCACCATCCACTTCCACGGTCAGCAACCCTCCGACGAGGTACTCCCCCTCACTTCGTTCATCGTTTCCCTTCACCAACCATCCCAGAAGCTTCACCCCACCTCCGCGAACAAAGCCCTCATTGTATTGAGGGTTTCAACATCCCCTTTGCTCTGCCGACCACCACCTTCGACCACCGGCTTCCTCGACTTCGGTTGGCCTCCTCTGGCCTCGTCATAGCAACTCAACACCGCCACCACCTTTAGCAAGGTGCAACGAAGCTTCTCGACAACTTGGTCGAGGTCGGGCTCCCCTTCCACATCGAGTTCAATCTCCACCGAAGCTACCATCTTCTCTGCTTCCGTTCACCGTTCCTGTAGTCCCCGATCGATGTCCGCACCTCGTCATCCAGTCAACGGTGGTCCGCCGATCCTCTTCCGCCTTTCACTGCCGCCATCCCACGGCTGAACCTCGACTCCGACGAGCTCAGTTGTGCACCAGCAAGCCCTGCTAGGCAAAAAGAAGAAAAGGAAGAAGAAGGGCAGGGATGCCTCTACAGAAAAAAAGAAATTCGTAGGGACCAACGTGCAAATTTGTAGGTACTATACAGCAATAAAAACTTTATTCCCATGGACTTATTTGGAGATCTTCTTGATATATTAAGGATTTGCTTCATCTATTATTTTTTTGAGGGTTCCATTGCATTAACTTGTTCTTCATACATTACTTGGATTGTTAAAGCTTAATCACATTAATTTCTTGTCTTATTTAATTAAGCATTAAATAATTAGAAAGAGCCCAACTCCTATTGTTTAAATTGAATTGAAATTTTTGCTTGAATCAATTGAAGAGTTATTTCTATATGGGATTTTATTGCAATATCTTGTTCGATCACTATTGACATTGACTATTTAGTACATGATCTAACCAACACTTGATTATTTCTTTTATTAAGCACTAAATAATAATATTTCTGATCATTAGTCTGTTGCCCTTGGGATTTATATTTCATCTATTTATTTCGTGAAAGCAAGTGCGATTTTGGAAGTTGTTCGCTTTTTGAAAATTCACGCTTAATACAAGTTCGCCATAGTCTTTTGTAAATAATTAGATAGTGGTTTTCACACATTTCTTTACTCCTAGCAAACGACCTTGGAATACAAACTTTTATTTTGAGAAATATAAATTTTTAAAAGTCGATTTGTGTTATTCAGCTATACTACGATGCATGTTTTAACAATCATCGTTTTGCGCACATTATGACCTTGAAGTAAATGTACTTTTTGACGAACTCTAGATGTTCTATCCTCTTCATACAAAGTGAGCTTTGGTTTGACCACCTCACCACCATTAATCAAACATTACAGCATAAGTATCAGTTCCTCTTTTTTGAACTCTATGAGCACTAGAGAAATACCAAGCTAAGAAGTTGTATACAAAAGCATCTAACCTACAATAAATGGAATAAGATTGTAGTGTAATAGAAAAAAACTAGATGTGTCAAAAGTGAAGCAAAATGTATATGTGAGCACTAAATGCAAAGACAATGACATATGTATTGATGGAAATGTAAAGGAGGTTGGTGCATTAAAGGAGAGAGGGTGGGGGTCAATGATGTATGTAACATGAAAAGTTCAAGTTTAAATCATGAAGAGAGTGTGAAGTGTGGTGTGGAGTAGGGGAGGGTGGTGAGAGATGGAAGCTATGTCGAAGAGTAATCCCACTATTGCAATCTCCCCTCAAAGGGGGAGACAAGTCACCCTCTTCCTATTGAGAGGGGTGAATGGGAGAATCCTAGAGGGAACATGGTGGGGCCATATCTTTATGGGAAGCATTAAGATGGTGGCAAGGCAAGCATTACTTGGGGGCTTCTTGGTTGAGATGGAGGTCAAGCAACAAATGTTGGGTCGGGTGTGTGGTATTATGTTAGGTGTGTGGAAGATTTGGATGAGGCAAGAAATAGCTCAAATAGTGGACAATGAAGCTTATTCCATCCATCTTATATCAAGGCTTGTGGCTTATGTTTGTGCTTTGTCCTCTTCCTTCAACTTCTAGTTGATTTAAGCAACTAGCTTGAAATTTGTGCAGATGAAGCTGTGGAAATGAGAAGAAAACAACAGTGTTGAATCCATAACGACTAAGTTTGATTTGTTTCCTTTAATGAATTTAATTTGAAGTGTAGATTCCCAAGGATGCCATGGATGACTATCGTACTGTTATAGTGATCAACAGTGTGTAGGTGAGAATCTTGTGCAAGGAGATAAATGATGATAATGTCACATCAAACACATATTTTCACTGGTGATTTTCATACTCTATATTGCACTGGGAGTGTCGAAGAAACAAGAATAAACAATTCCTCAAACATCCATGAAACACTGAAATTTACTTAAAAACCTCTTTCGTGATAAAGGGCAACAAGTACATTACCTAAGAACACCTTTTACTATATGAAAATCCAAGACAAGTTGAAGTTTATAATGGAGTTATAAGCATAATTATATGTTACAACCCGAGACCCCACCTGAGTAGGGACCCAAGTCGAACAAAACATAAACTAGACGATCAGCAATGGTGACCATACCTACCACCACAAAAGTAGAGGCTTTGGCATCCCTAAGTGATAGGGTGTTGGCATGACCCTCAGATCTAGGTGCACTGGACGCTACCACACTCTCAGTTGGTCGAGGCGCAGGTGGCCTATAGCCTCCTCAAAACTGCTGGAATCCCCCTCTTGTATGATAAGTACTGTCGACAATCCCCAAACTGACCACGACACCCACACTTGCCATCCTTAACAGTGATGGTGGGTTTCTGATATATACAAACACTTCACATCAGGGATTGGGTTGTGTGTTGATGCAACGGAAATATGTGATTGCCTATGCCTCTAGGCAACTGAAGCCGCATGAGCACAATTACCCTCCTCACGATCTAGGGCAGGCATCTCAATGGATCCCACCAAGGTAGAGGCAATATTGAAGTGGAAACGACTGAAGTCAGTATCTGAGATTCGTTGTTTTCTAGGGCAAGTTCAAAGTCAGAGGAATCTCTAACATGTTTTACAGAGTCACCATGACCTCTCGATGGCCCTAAGTAGAGTAGCCTTTGATATTATCATGATGTTGAACCATTATCTAAGTTAAAATATTTCGTCTCCTTACTTAGTATTGATTTTTGTCCCTATGTCACAATAAATTTTAGATACTTGAACAAGTGGTTAATTGGAAATTGATGCCTCTGTCCATTATTTAAATGATTAATTGCTTGATGAATCAATTTACTATGGATGTTCGATTAATGAATTAAAGTACATAAATCTTCCTATTTAAATTATTGAAAATCTGATCTTGAATGTAAATAAGGACTCGTGAATAATGCTATTTGAGGAACTAATGTGGTGTGATGTGTTGTGAATGCTTTTATTATTCTATTTGTATGCGTTGGATGATCAAATCTTAGGTATTTGACAAATCACAATAGACCTCGCCATTTGCAATCAACCACAATTAATGTTTGACTTGAGATAAACCCCAATCAATCTTGAAATCACTTCCATTTAGTCCTAGGATTTGTAATTAATCCCCAAACAATTTCCCATTATTCACCGTAGGAATTATGATTGATAAATTAGATCCATCAACTAGTTTAATTGCATCAATTTATTTTCTAGTCACTTCAAGGGATCAATGCAATTGCATCTTGATGCAAGGCACGATCAACAAAGGATACCAATTCTCACTATTCACACATTAGAGATGCGGGATTATTCACTCAATATGCCTCTTCCTCATTTGGCCTCCTTTAGATTAGATTAATGGACAATCACTTTTGTAGTGTGTAAGAGCATCCAACTAAAAATAATTAAGCTGTTTCCTCAAGAAGCCTGTCCATTTTTTAACCACTTCTCACTTTACCACTTACTAGATTATTCTCTCAAAAATCACATAATGGATCCAAGAACACCATTGAAAATGTACAATAAGTTATTTCTGGCTGAACACAAGATCAACTAGCAGGTCCTCACATGGATATTGCCTCAACTACTACATCAATCCTGTTAAGATTTTGTGTGCATCCATGCCCACTATGCCTATAATGCTTCTAACATAATGTCACACAAGACTTTATAAAAGGTCCCTGGTAGTGCCCCATGCCATATGGTTTCCAATTCAAGTTTTCATTTTTGATACTTGTAACTCATTCACCTACTACCATTCATTCAGGATCCCTTACTGGAAAGGGGTTTGGTTGCCTTAGTCTGTTTAGTATGCTCACATTAGATTCCTCTAATTCCATCACCGGCTCTTATGTTTGGGGACCTTGTCATCCAGGTGTCTGCTATATAAGTGAAGATATACTGATGAAATATATGTAAATGCATGTATAGATAAGGTCCCATGTGTAGATCAGAAAACTTTATGAGGGACACGTGGAACATTTTAAACAGTGTATGTAAACAGAAAACAGTTGAAATAGTGGATGAGACAGCTGAATCTCTCACAGTATCTTGATTTTGTGTATGCACATGTCTGTCCCCCTTTCCTGATTCCAGTCTACATCCTGATATTGATTTCTGTGCACAAACGGCTAAGAGAAACCAATTGAAATATCTGAAAATTTAGTTATACGTGTATGCCATTTATCCTCCTGTTACCACTTATTTCTGGCTGCTCCTCTTCATTTCTTCCATTACTTTCCATTGTCTAGTTCCAATGAGATTAAGGCTAGGTAAATGGAAGAAAGAATGCCTTTCTTCCTCTGGGAGAAAATGAATTAGTGGTATGTAGTAGACTACCAAAGCAAATTAGTTTCCATCCAATTTCATAGCAGTTCCCTGGATGTGATGAAAAGAAGAGGTCGATGATGTAGTAGTCTGTTTTCTGAAATACATTATCCTTGCTCTCTGACTCCATAAAAGCAAAGACAAGGATATCCCCAAAAAAGCAGAAACAAAGAATAATGATCTATAGCCAAGAACTTAATAGATCTCTCCTTATTGCAAAATATATTATAATCTAGAAGATTGGTCAAAAAAAAAAGATGCACAAAGAAACTTAAACTAGAGTCCTTGAGTGAGGACGTATAATCTCTGTGTACAAGAAAACCTCGATTATAAACTACCTATAAATTGAAATGCAAAGAGTCTTCATAAGGCATAAGATGCACTTACATCCTTCGTGTAGAACTTTGGCAACACCTCTTCTATAGGTCCCATATACCGAGTAAAGGCAGAGAATTTGTTGGTTGTTCAACTAGTGTCATCAATAAGATGAAGGCTGGTTACACCTATAAAGGATGGCAACCCTTTTGGGATCCCACTACAGGGGCAAGGCAACATTAGAGTGGCAGGCACATTGGTGGCTCAACAAGGCAACTAGTGGCTCAGGGGAGGTGCAACAATGGCGGCCTAGCATTATATGACAATAAGATGAAGGCTGGTTACACCTATATAGGATGGCAACCCTTTTGGGATCCCACTACAGGGGCAAGGCAACATTAGAGTGGCAGGCACATTGGTGGCTCAACAAGGCAACTAGTGGCTCAGGGGAGGTGAAACAATGGTGGCCTAGCATTATATGACAACAGCAATGAGGGGGAGGGGGAGAAAAGTAGGTTTTATTTGGTGGAGACTATCATGCATGAAAACCCTAGGGCTACACTAATCAGATACCATACAATTGCAAAATCTTGAATTTCATTTAATGATTTTGCCTTCTATATAGAGAGAGCCTTAAAACCTTAAAGTGGGAATAGGAGTACATAAAAGGGCAAAACATGAAAGATAACAGAACAGGGAATGTGCATAAAGACTATGAAGAATAAAAATCTTTAATTATGATTTCTAATAGGGAGAGGCATGCTCCAATAAAAATTGCATTGCATTGTCTCTATTCAACCAAAAATTTACGAGTAAATCTACTTTATACATCAACCAATGAAACTAAATACAAGAATCAATATGTCTACTCATGTGCTTGTGACATTATATTGCCTACTGGAATTAATAAGTTCACAATTATAAACAACTTTTAAACAGATGAACAAAGAGAGGGTTGGAAAGCGATAGAAGGAATTATGTTGCCCTTTAGGTCTTCTAGTTTTGGTGTTGGCAGGTACCATCACATGGATATGGACAATCTATTGCCTTTACTGCAGCATGGTCAAAAAACCAGTCTCCAACAGCCTGTGCAATTGCCTGTAGAAGCCAAAACCAATAACATGTCCACAAAAGAGCAAACAAAGCGAACACAAATATATTGTTTCACAAACTTCCTTTTGAGAAGCTTAGTTTCTAATTTCATGTTAGGGGTCAATAAGTTGAGTCTATATAATGAGGAATCGAAAAATTAAAGATAAAATAGAGCTTTACCCTGCCCTGAAGACGAGGAGAATCAACGGCAAACCATGCATTCTGATGCTCAGACTGGCAATGAGCAAAACAAGAATTAAGAAACAACCCATTCTTATCCCAAACAGTAAATCTTGCGACAGCATTCACCATCTCCTCCCTGAATCCTGAATTAGAACAGAAAAATAAAGATGGAATGTGCGTATATTGGGAATCACGATACACAATCTGTCATATGACTAGTCCTTGAAAGAGTTCAAGACCCACCTTGCAAGACTTCGAGTTGTGCCTGACTGCAGTTGGCATGACTCCTCTTGCATGCCATCCATTGACCACCAGGATCAGCCGATTGCGGAGCAATGCTTTCTTCAATCTATGTGAAAGATATAAAGACATTACAAAATTTTATTAGACTTTTCTGTAATATGATGGCATCAGTAAATGCCCATTTAACAGTGGGTTGATTAGCTTCATAAAAGAATAGAGTGGAGTGTTTTGCTCAGTGGAATCTGTATTTCGTTGATCTCTATTTATTAGACATGCTTGTTCCATAGTTATATATAGATTCCTGTGAGAGACATCACCACAAGATCACCAAGAAGGTGAAGATGTAACATGGTTCATCATGGAGCAATGATGTCCTATATTGAATGATGCCCTATATTGAGTTATCATGTAAATGGGTATACGTATCTTGGGATGGATCGGTGTATACCTAGGGCTTCATATACATACATATATAAGTTGACAGAACTAAATAATGCAGAAAAAATATCAAAGCATAAAATAAGGGTTTACGTGGAAACCCTACTCATCAGGAGCGGGGAGAACCACGGGAGAAGTGTCCTATAGGTGTGTGTTTCTATTTATTTCTTCTCAAAGGAATAAGTGGGGGTACACGCCTATTAATAGGCCACCACACACACAACAAAATCCCGCTCCACTATGTGGGACTAAACCACTACAATTCTTTCAACACTCTCCCTCAAGTTGAAGCATGGAATGTTCAACTTGTAACACAGAAAAATCCACTCTACACAATAGAACACAACTCTCTGGACTGATTCTTGCTTGTAGGCGGGAACACAGGCTGAAACTGCTGAAGGAACTACTGATGTCTCTAACCATGGCCTCTCCTCTGAACCTCAACTGGTGTTGGTGGCTCCCTATTTAGTATCCCTAAAATGAATCTTCTTCTGAAGACCTTAAAACTGGATCTCCCTCTCTAGAGTCCATAAAACTGAATCTCTCACATAGAAACATGAAATGAGTCCTTCCTCTAAGGACCTCAAAAATGAGTCTCCCTCTTTCTGAAGACCTCGAAACTCTATTCCTCCTAATGTTTTGATTTCTAATGTGATGATCATCTACTCTAAAAAGTCCGTAGCGATATCCGATATCACCCATCGTGCTTTTGGACTGCAACAAAGGGACTCCCAAATGAGAGATGACTATAATAGACATATCGCTTGCCCTTTCTCCCATACTCATGTGGGAGAAGAAACAAACATAGAGAAAATAAAATAGAGAAAAAATTAAAAAAAAAAATGATGATGAACGTTAATATCATCATTTTTTTTTCCTCTTTTTTCTCTTTTTTATTTTTCCACTTCATTTTTCACCTTTTTTTTATTTTTCCTTCACCCTATTTCTTTTTTTTTTTTTCTGCACCTCCTTTGCAAAGCAAAAGAAAACCAGATAAAAATATAAGGAGAGAACCAACCTATCTCTTAGGTTGAAAAGAACCCAGAAAAGGCACATCGGTGCAACCCTCGATCACCAATCACAGGATATGAATCCCCAGCGTACGCAGCCAGAAATCACTCCTCCAATCACGCAGTGAGATTCTCGTCGCGATCTACGTCAGCTTCATCGCCACTGATCTCTCGTCGCCTTCTTCCTTTCAAACTTCATGTCAAGGCAGGCGTCTACTGTCGTCTGCGTAACGATGTGCGCACTACTGCAACGTCCCCACGCGACGCCGCCGAAGAGATTTGGTGCTAACTCACTTCTTTGTTGACCTCTTCTACTCCGCCTCCCCTCTTCTCAGCAAGGTTGCCGCCCTAGGGCCATAGCCCCTCTTCCCAGCAGGCAGCATCGCCTATCTGTACGACAGCACCGCCACCTCTTCTTCTCCTTCTCTCTTGATCTGCACGACGACCGCATCCTCAAGGGGGCCGCCATCTGCAGCAGCCCTCTCCGGTCGCCTCCTCGGTGTCTCCTCTACACAACGTCTCCTCCGATGGCCATGGCCGCGACGATGCCCTCCTTAGAGGATGCATCACAGTCGAGGAAGTGCTACGTGGCTACGAAGGACATGGACACCGAGCGGCTGGAGATGCCCTAGTAGCCCCCTTGGGCCACCTCCTGCCTTGTCACTCTGCTCTCCTGATCTCGACCAAGATGCCGCCAGCGGTCACCTGAGCGTCGCCAATGCCAATAGGACCGCACCCTCTTCTTCTTCCTCCTTTCATGATCGCCACCAGGGGCCTCGTCAAGGAGGCCTACCACAAGGACAACGCCAATGACAAGCCTCGCCCAACTACATGGACGAGCTTTAAGACGATGCTCTCTTCCTCAAGCTGATATCAAGAACTCCAAGAACAGATAATAGAAACCTAAAGAGAATAATAACCCAAGAATCAACCGCTCTGATACCAAGTCGACAGATCTAAATAATGTAAAAAAAATATCCAAGCATAAAATAATATAAACATTTGGGTTTATGTGAAAACCCCACTCACGAAGAGCGGGGAGAAAACTACAGGAGATGCATCCTATGGGCGTGTGTTTTTGTTTATTTCTTCTCAAAGAAATAAGTAGGGGTACACGCCTATTTATAAGTCACCACACACAACAAAATCCCACTCCACTACATAGGATAAACTACTACAATTCTCTCAACAATATATGTGTGTGTGTGTCTACCCACTTTCATTTTTAAGTGGAGAAAATTCATAGCCTCCATTGAAAGAGGTCTAGGTCACTACCATGGTTTTCTTCCCCCCTCTTGTGCCCAAATGTGATTGATGTCGTTATTCTTGTGAGATTTCAATTTTACATGGTATCAAAGCATATTTCAATTCGTGGTTGTTACGGATATTCCATGCCCATGTATGTGTCGAAGGATCCCACAAGTTGTGCAAGTGAGGGATTCCGTGTTTGCGCTGAGGCCTTCATATCACAGTTCATGGTGGTTGGATTGTTCATTGTGGTAGCGGTGCACATGGAGATCTTCCAACCAATCAGATCTGCTCTTCATCTTGCGGAGCGTAACTTTGACTGTTCTGACCATCAGCATCTTACTTAACAGGTCAGCCTGCAACTGGGTGAATTTCCAACCTCTGTCCAACCATTTGGAAGCCTTCCCAACCGCTCTGTACCAGTCAGACCTGTTGTGCTGGAGATTAAGGCACAATCCAACCTGTTGGGAGCTTCCCAATCAATCAGAATTGTGCAACAGGCACTGGAGCACTTTTTGGTTGGATTGTGCCTGCTGCTCGATTGCTGTGGTTGCATCTTAGATCTTATGTCCAAATTATTGCTGCAATTGTGTCCTTGCCATTGGATTCTTCATTTTCCTCGATTCGTTGCAAACTTGCAAGGAACTACAATTGCATCTGACCTTTCTTTTCCAAGGTTGGTGATTTTTTTTCAGTGTCAAGATCTTGGATTGAGGTACTTCCATTTCCTCTCTCTACAGCCGGATTGGTACACCTGGTTGTATTCCCTTAGTATGCAAGGGGTACAAGTGGTCTTGCTTATTCTTGTTGTTGTTCTTGTGACTATATATTGTGATTGTGATTGCATGTGATGGGTGTAAATTCCTATTACAGGAGGGGGTGAGATTTACGTGATAAATATTAAAATACGGAAACAATCTCATAAAAGTATGCAATGACAAATACAAAATGATTTTAGGTGGAAATCCAAATCTGGATAAAAACTACCACCTAAACTTCTTTGTTTAAGATTTCCCGATCGACCGAGTCGATCAAATCTACTATCAAGTCACTTAAACGAGAGCGACTTAACCTCTTACAACAACATTACTTTATACGAGAGTAATGTACCTCAAACCCCTCCTCTCCACGAGGAGTATTTAGTCTCTCGATGGAGACGGGAATTTGCAATACAGATACCCAACCAAAGAACAATATAACAAAATCCTACAGAGCCACAAAGATTAAAACCTAACTACTATAGGAGTTAGGAAACTTCCCTTTGGCGGAAGTGCATCGACGAATGGCGTAAGTGTGTGAACCACACAACGGCACGATGGTGCTCTTGAAATCTATGACGGGAGAGCGGGTGTACGACGAATGTGGTGCTCTCTAGATGTAGACTAAGGCTTGTGAGAGCTAATACTTCTTTTACTTCTCTTGGACACAAAAGATGTGGAAATGCTAATGCTTGGTGTATGTTTGCATGGAAAAAGTACTCTACTTATAGAAGGTCTATGAAGGTTTACGAAGGCTGTGGAAGCCTTAGGTAGCCGTTGGGAATTATCTGAAGGCAAATCAGGCCGCAATTAGAATCATTAATGATTCTGATAGAGCCATCAGACATCTAGGAAAGTATCAAACGTCTGGACACTACTTTTAAGACGTCTGGAAATTACATCAGACGTCTAACCCTAGATAGGTTTACTTACTGACTTCAATCAGACCTAAACAGGGTTCTAGTGTAAGTTGGTCAGACAAGTTAGACATCTAGCACCAGGTCTGGACATCTGGAAATCTAATTAACTGCGGGAATGGATTTCCCAAGACACAAACGGCTATTAGGTTGATGCAAAGTGATTTTGGTTCAATCGAGGCTAACGTCTATATATTAGGCGTCTGAGGTCTTCTATGAACGTCTGATAGAAGATCAAGGGTCTTTCTTCAACGATCAAATTTCTAAGCCAACGTTCTACGAAGTAGACGTCTGGCAAGGTCATCAGACGTCTGGACTATGGGCTAGACGTCTGAAAGTGGCAGACAGAAGGTGGTTCTCCAGCCTAAGTGTTTGGACGTTTAATACAACATTCAAACGTCTTAAAGTCCAAGATCAAACGTCTGATTTTAGGATTGAGCGTTTGATCGAGGTATCTGAAGCCTATCTTGGATTTCTAAGTTCTCTATGAAAAGCCTAAGTATCATAGGGTTGTACAAGTGTTCCTAGGGCTACTGATAGGTAACTTTGAGACTCTTTAACAATTATCTAGACAGAAAGAGAGAGCAAAAGAAACAACAAAATAATACATAAAGTCCTATCATATTCTTCATCTCCTTCTTCAAGCTTTCACCCCGAGTGAAGGCTCCTCTTCCGCCAAGCTCCTCCAATCCATCATGGATATGAGCTTGAGCTCCATCTTTCACACTTATAACCATTTGCATTTTCCTAAAATCTGAAACTCAGTACAAATGTTAAATAACAAGTGTTTTGTTATCATCAAAATTAACGATCGTGATGCTTACACCAACAATCTCCCCATTTTTTATGATGACAAAATCATAAATAATAATCCATAAAAATCTCCCCCTTTTTAACATTATCAAAAAGGTTTTATCAATTTTAATTCTCTTAAATTCCCCCTTAAAACATACTCTTCTAGTTTTTGGTTAATTTCCTTTAACAAGAATGATATTTTCCCTTTTTGTAGCAAGATAGTTATATGATCATCTCCCCCTTTCTAAAGGAAATATAGCTAACTATCAAGTTCTCCCCCTTAATGAAGGACAAATGGCTTATCAATTTTAAACTCCCCCTATCTAAATGCTATAGATAATAAATAGGGTTAAAACTGTACCTCACCTAGCATGGCCAATAGAATGGCCCATATAGAGGTTGATAAAATGGATGGAGCTCCCATCCGAAGCTTGGAGTCCAAGCATCAGTGCCGGTCTCCAATCCGGCGATCGACGCAAGACGGCTTGGTTATTCGTTCGTCATCTTGTCGTTCTCTTCTCCTTCCTCAGTCCACTCCTTGGTCCTCCTAGCTTGAGTAGACCATCCTTGAGCTTGTAGGTCCAATCTCTCGTATTGTAATCTTCCTTAAAACCTACAAAACAAGATTCTAATTGATCTTTCGGCATCCAAGTTAGCTTGGATCTGGATTTGTTAGTTGGTTTCCTTGAATGAGATCCTTTCTCAACCTTAGGGCTATACAAATCATATACTTTGTTGATCAATTTGTTAGAATTTTCCCTAAGACATGTAAGCTCATCTTCTATAACATGCATTTTAGGTTTTAAGGTAGAAATTTCTAATTTTAAACTTGTATTCTCCTCAATCAACTTACAATTTTCATTGATTAAGTTTTTTTTTTCTAGAAGTCACCATCTTTAGGACTAGAACTAGTATCTAGATCATTAAGTTTTATCTCTAATCTTTCATTTTCTAATTTAAGAAAACTAAGATTCTTTTTTATGCTTTTGATTTCTATTTTTAGAGACTTACTAAGCTCATAAGTTCATCAAAAGCATCTTGTAATTTAGAGTTTACCTCTTCTTTGTCAGAGTCACTATTGCTTGCAATAGCCATGAAACCCATGCAAGCAGTTTCATTCTTCTTCTCAGGATCTTCCTCTTCTTCCTCCGAGCTCAAGTCATCCCAAATAGTTTGGAACACCTTCTTGTACTTATTGTCCTCCTTCTTCTCCTTCTTGAGAAGAGGGCACTCAGGTCGAATGTGCCCCTTCTTGTTGCAATGATAGCAACGATTTGGGCTTTCTTTCTCCTTTTCCTTCTTTTCTCTCTTTTCTTTCTTTGAATCCCTACAAAACTTGGAAAATTTTCTAAATAAAATTCGAAGGTCTTCATTGTCGGAACTTACCTCGCTATCCGATGCAGCTTTAAAGGCGAGGGTCTTTTTCGGCTTCGGTTCTGGTGTCCTTTTGCTTCAACTTTGTCTCATAAGCCATGAGGTTGCCTAAGAGATCCTCCATGTTGAGCTCCTCAATTTCGTTCGCCTCCTCAATGGCAGTGACCTTTTGTTCCCACTCCAATCCAAGAGAACGAAAAAGCTTTCCTTGAAGCTCCCTGTTGATGAAGGTCTTACCTAAGGCTTTTAAACTATTAACAATGAGAGTGAACCTAGTATTCATCTCACTCAGTTTCGTTAGTCTTCATAGAAAAGGATTCAAATTCTTGACTAAGTAAATTGATTTTTGAAGAATTTACCTTAAAGGAACACTTGTGAGTTACTTCAAGTGTATGGCAAATCTCGTATGCGATGCCGCAGTGCGAGATTCGGTTGAACTCTTCCGGACTCAATGCGCAGTAGAGGGCATTCATCGTCTTGGCATTGAAAGAAAGATCCCGGACTTGTTGCTGCAAGTAGCCCCTTGCGGGTTTCTCCGAGATGTCAAACAGCGTCTCGCACCTGGCCCAAATGAAGTCGTTGGCTTGTAGCGACGTCTTCATTCTGAGCTTCCAGTATAGGTAGTTGCTCCCGTCGAAAAATGGTGAACGAGTGGTAGACTGCCCCTCGGATATCCTTGCCGCGAAGCTGCTTCCCTCCATCGGATCCTTGTCGGGTTGTTACGTCGAAATGCAAGAACTTGCTCTGATACCAATTGTAAATCCCTACTACGGGAGGGGGTGAGATTTACGTGATAAATATTAAAATGCGGAAATAATCTCACAAAAGCATGCAACCACAAATACACAATGATTTTTAGGTGGAAACCCAAACCCAGGTAAAAACCACTACATAAACCTCTCGATTTAAGATTTCCCGATTGACCGAATCGATCAAATCCACTATCAAGTCAATTAAACGACGGTAACTTAACCTCTTATAACAACACTACTTTATACGAGAGTAGTGTACCTCAAATCACTTCTCTTCACGAGAAGTATTTAGTCTCTCGATGGAGACGGAAATTCGCAATACGAATACCCAACCAAAGAACAATATAACAAAATCCTATAGAGCCACAAAAATTAAAACCTACCTACTATAGGAGTTCAGAAACTTCCCTTTAGCGAAAGTACGTCGACGAATGGCACGAGTGCATGAACCACGCAACGGCACGACGACGCTCTTGAAATCTACGGCAGGAGAGCAGGTGCACAACGAATGTGGTGCTCTCTAAATATAGACTAAGGCTTGTGAGAGCTAGTACTTCTTTTACTTCTCTTGGACACAAAAGATGTGGAAATGCTAATGCTTGGTATGCGTTTGAAAGGCAAGGGTACTCCTATATTTATACAAGGCCTAGGAAGGTTTAGGAAGGCTGTGGATGGCTTAGGTAGCTGTTGGGAATCATCTCAAGGCAAATCAGGCTGCAATCAGAATCATTAATGATTCTGACAGGGTCATCAGACATCTGGGAAAAGTATCAGACATCTAAAAACTACTTTTAAGATGTCTGGAAATTACATTAAACTTCTAATCCAAGATGGGTTTCCGTACTGACTTCAATCAGACCTAAACAGGATTCTAGTGTAAGTTGGTCAGATGATAGGTTGAACGTCTGGCACAAGATCTGGACGTTTAGAAACCTAATTAACTGCAGGAATGGATTTCTCAAGGCACAAACGACTATTAGATCTGTGCAAAATGATTTTGGCTCAATCAAGAGTAACGTCTATATATCAAACGTCTGAGGTCTTCTATGGATGTCTGATAGAAGATCAAGGGTCGTTCTTCAACGATTAAATTTCTAAGCCAACGTTCCACTAATTGGACGTCTGGCAAGGTCATCAGACGTCTTCTAAGACGTTTAGACTAAGGGCTGGACATCTAAAAGTGGCAGACAAAAGGTGGTTCTTCAACCTAAGTGTTTGGACGTCTGATACAACATTCATACGTCTTAAAGTCCAAGATCAGACGTCTGATCAGGCTGTCTGAAGCCTATCTTGGATTTCTAAGTTCTCTATGAAAAGCCTAAGTATCTTAGGGTTGTACAAGTGTTTCTAGGACTACTAATAGGTAACTTTGAGGCTCTTTAACAATTATCTAGACAGAAAGGGAGAGAAAAAGAAACAACAAAATAATACATAAAGTATCTATCATATTCTTCATCTCCTTCCTTCTTCAAGCTTTCACTCTAAGTGAAGGCTCCTCTTCCATCAAGCTCCTCTAATCCACCATTGATGTAAGCTTGAGCTCCGTCTCACACTTGTAACCATTTGCATTTTCCTGAAATCTAAAACTCAATGTAAATGTTAAATAACTTATGTTTTGTTATCATCAAAATTAACGATCGTGATACTCTTGCACCAACAATGGGATCTGAGACAACCATAATAAAGTTGGTAGAAGAAGACTTTAGTTGTTCTCTTGGTGCTCAAAAACAATAACCACGTTGTTGGGGTGGTGGCTGTGGGGGAGAAGGGTCGGAAGAGGAGGGTGGAGAAAGTGGTGGGTGGCAGGGTGGTGATTGCAACGGTGGGTGGCTGCAGGGGAGGAGGGATCGAAAGAGGAGGGTGGAGGATCGGTTGAGGGAGGAGGATGGAGTAGGTAGTGGCGATGGAGGTGATGATTATGGGAGGAGGAAGGTGGTTTTTTTTCTTTTTTTTTTAAGGTAACTTTGGCATATAGTTAAATCTCAACCATATTTAGTGCATTGTACCATTAAATCCTAAGAGGACATGCGATAAACAACACAAATTTACAAGGGTATAGATATATGTTAATACATATTAGCTTTTTTTTATTTTTTCTCATTGTAAGGGCTATGATAGTCTTTATCCCTCAGGAATATTTATGTACTTTTGACTCTACGGTCTTTCTCTATATAAAGAGGGCCTAGGGTTTCTAATGAAATTGACTCTTTTCATCCAATTTGGTATCAGAGCACTTGTCCTAGACCGTGGCTCTAGGTATCCCATCCCTCAAGGCCTAAACCCTAACATCAAATCCCAATCTCCTCTCTTTCTTCCTCGACGGCGGCAGCGGCCTCCGACGGCCCTCCGACCACACATAGTAGCCCCAGCGCCCCTGATGGCACTGCAGAGGCACGCTTCAACCCTGACAACGAGGCTGCGGCGACGCAGGGGTTGCTGAACCATCGCAGCGGCGCTCAAGCGAGGGTCGACCTAAGACAGGCGCTACGGCTACGCTGCAACCTGCTACAGCAGCTGGCGGAGGCGTAGCCAATCCAAGGACCCTCGGCGGTGCTCTGCAATAAGTGCTAGTGCCGACGACACTTTAGACCAGTAGCGACAACCTCTTCAACACCACGGCGGCCATCTCGACTGCGACAGGCGGCGATTGGTGGCACAACCACCTGCTGAAGCAACTCACAGGGCTTCTGATCGCTGTGCAGCGATCATGAGGGGCACCTTGCCCTGATCCAGGGACTGCAGTCCCTATTCTTGTTGCGAGGAGGCTAAATCTCTTTGGGGCCTCCTTGGGTGTTCTTCTTGCACCCAAGGGAGGCCAACATCTGTCCAAGGAAGTCTCTTAACTATGCAAATCTGAATCTGTTGGTTTTTTAAGTTATTTGATGGTTTCTTGCTCCTAGACGCTTGATCGAGGCTTCCGAATTGCGAAGATGGCTTCAGATGATCAGTCTAAAGTGTCTTCGAGCTCTATTTCTAACACCGGGGTACTCAAGAACCCGTTCTTTTATCCTGTTAAGTTGGATGAGACTAATTACCCGCGGTGGTCCCAGACCTTTCTTATACCGTCAAGGGTCATACAAATAGCCATATACTTACAAATCCGGAGCCTGAGAACAAGACTAGCATAAATACCAACTGGGATAATGATAATGCCATGGGTTGCGCATGGCTGATGCTGACAGTTATTCCCGAACAGGAGATGAGATCATGTACTATACTACAGCAAAGGAGGCGTAGGAGTCTTTACGTGATACCTATTCACATGCCAAGAACTCCGCACGAGTTTTCCAGGTCTTTTATGGCCTCTTCTATCTACGTTAGGAGGGACGCACGCTATCGCAGTATTACTCCCTTATGAAGGGAATGCTAGAGAGGCACTACTTCTACCTGCCAGGGTGTGCCTGTGAGTCCTGGAGGAGTTTCAAGAAATAATTGGCTGTCTTTCTTTTCCTGGCTGGCCTTGGACCTGAATATGCTATAGCCAGAGATCAGATTCTCACTGCTCCTGAGCTTCCTACCCTAGAGGAAGCATATAGTAGACTTAGCAGAGTTGTAGTGGACACT
This sequence comes from Thalassia testudinum, assembly GCA_037157565.1. NCBI lineage: Eukaryota > Viridiplantae > Streptophyta > Magnoliopsida > Alismatales > Hydrocharitaceae > Thalassia > Thalassia testudinum. The sequence goes on along the minus strand of JAZHRO010000058.1, from coordinate 7,025,319 downwards.
CCTGCTCCTAACTTTACTAAGTCTACGCTGGCTGCGATTCCTGGACGTGGCAGGGGTATCACTTGTCCTGCACATGGTCGTGGACGTGGACGTTCTTCTGGTACACGCACTAGGACCTCGTGTACTTATTGTGGCAGATTTGGTCACTCTGAGGCTACATGTTGGCAGAAGCATGGTAGACCACCTGTGGCCAATCAGGCAACTGAGATCTCAAATTCAACTCTTCCTACCTCTGATATTAGCTCCTTGAGTACTGAGATTGAAACTTTGTGGCAATAGATTGCTCAGTTGACTCATGCTTCTTCCTCTCAGACTCCTGACATTGCAGCTATGGCTACCTCTTCAAAGAGACCTACGACTGGTATGTCATCCCTTTTATCTTATGGTGAGTAACTAATTGATTCTGGTGCATCCAAGCACCTATGTGGAGACAGAGGCTCTTTCTCTCAGCACCTGTTACACTTGCTAGGATAGTACAGGTAGCTAATGGGAAAACTCGCCACTTGTTGGCAAGGGAGATATATCTTTATCTTCTACCTTGAGGCTAGCAAATGTTTATTATGTGCCTGATTTTCCTTTGAGTTTATTGTCTGTTAGTAGTATCACTAAAGATCTAAACTGCCAAGTTATTTTTGATGCGTTCTCTTGTGTCTTACAAGACATGTTCACTGGAAAGACAATTAGTGGAGGGTGTAAGGAATATGGGGTGTACCGTCTGAGCCGCACTGCTTTTGCTGCCTCCGCCACTCAGGGCCTTGCTTCTGCTGGATCTCCTCTCCAGTGGCACCACCGCCTTGGCCATCTATCCATTCATCACCTTATACGTGTTCTACCGCACATACCCTCCACTACTGCTCTCACCTGTGATCCTTGTCAGCTTGGCAAGCACCACAGGACTAATTTCTCCAGTTCTTCCTCTGTTTCATCTGCTGCTGTATTTGATCTTATTCATATGGACGTGTGGAGTCCTAGTCGTACTCCTAATCAACTTGGGAACAAATATTATCTTATTTTAGTTGATAACTTTTCTTGTGTTTCTTGAATGTTTCTCTTGAAAAATAAATCTGATGTGGGACAAATTATTGAGAACTTTGTCAAGGAAATAAAAACCTAGCATTCGTGTCTGGTGAAATGCTTCCATTCTGATAATGCCTTGGAGTTTTGTACTATGAATTTGCGCAGTTTTTTTTTCTAGTTGTGACACTATCCATGAGACAATTTATCCTCATACCTCTCAGCAAAATGGTGTTGCTAAGAGGAAACATCGTCATATTCTTGATGTTGCTCGCACTTTATTAATTCATCAGTCGGTCTCATCTCTTTATTGGGGTGATGCTGTTTTGACTGCATGTTTTTTTATTAATCGAATGCCCAATGCTGCGTTACATGAACAGATTCCTCTTCAAGTCATGTATCCTGATCGCCCCTTATTTCACGTTACCCCTCGGACTTTTGGTTGTGTTGCTTTTATCCATTTGTTGGGACCGGGTCGAGATAAACTTGCACCAAGAGCAGTTAAGTGCATCTTTCTAGGGTATACCCTAACACAAAAAGGGTATCGTTGTTTTGATCCGCTTACTTCTTGACACTATATTTCTACAGATGTTACCTTTCATGAGACTATACATTTCTTTTCTATGACAGCTGCTGAAATACCTCCTAAGGGTGATATGGCACCTATGCCATATACTCCCATTCGCTTTGGGAGCTTGCCTGAGATTCCTGTCCCTACTACACCACCACTACCTCTTACTACGCATCCCTTTCCATGCCTGACAAGGCCAGTCCAGACATATGTTCGCCCTCATAATACCTATCAGGGACCCCCACTCTCGCCTTCACCATTAGCTTCTTAGGTGAGTCCTTTAGACACTGACGTGTGTTTGCCATGTGATGGTCATAGGGACAGGACATGTGATGTGCCAGGCGATGATCTTGATCTTCCGATAGACATTCGGAAGTGACCACGGAGCTGCACCACTTATCCTACGACAGGGGCACTTGCTACTGACTGTCTAGTTCCTAGATTTGCTGGATTCACTCAGGCGTTAGCCACTACACAGATTCCAACTACTCACTATAAGGCCATGCTTGATCCAAAATGGCGGGCAGCTATGGAGGATAAGATGGTCGCTCTTCGAGGCCATGGGACTTGGGAGCTAACTCCCCTTCCTGATGGTTCTGCACTTGTTATCTGCAGATGAATATTTATTGTGAAGTTCAATCCTAATTGTGGTGTTGCTAGGTACAAAGCCCGCCTCGTAGCAAAGGGGTTCACCCAAACTTATGGGATGAACTTTTTTAACACCTTCTCACCAGTTGCCAGGCTTCCCACAGTCTGGGTATTGGTTGCAGTAGCAATTCAGTTAGATTGGCCCTTGCATTAACTAGATATCAAGAATGCCTTCCTTTATGGTGATCTCCAAGAGGAAGTCTATACGCAGCAGCCACCTGACTTTGAGAATCAGGAGGAGTGTGTATGCTGATTACGGAAGGCTCTATATGGCCTTAAACAGAGTCCTAGAGCCTGGTTACAGAGGTCACAGGTTGTTGAGACAGCTGGATTTAGGAGATCAACATCTGATTTTGCACTCTTTGTCAGGAGGACTACACAGGGTACTATGGTACTTGTTTATGTTGATTTGATTATCACAGGGGATGATGAGCAGGGCATTGCTGAGGTCAAGCGCATCCTTACAGAGCAGTTTGTCATGGACTTAGGGACTCTACGGTATTTCCTTGGTATTGAAGTTGCTCACAGCAAGAAGGGTGTGGTCTTGTCTAAGGGAAAGTATGCTTTAGATATCCTACAGGAAGTTGGTATGCTTGGGGCCAAGGGACCAATATTCTTATAGACCCCAAGATGCTACTCTATAATGAAGATCCACAGGTGGTGGACAGTAGATAGTACAGACAGCTTGTGGGCAAACTACTGTATCTCACTATCATGAGACCAGATATCTACTTTGAAGTTGGGAGACTGAGTCGGTTCATGGCCAAGCCAACACGTCAGCATTGGGATGCGGCATTGATGGTACTTAGATATATCAAAAAGGCTCCTGGGAAGGGTCGTTTCTTCTCTAAGGGGTCTTCTATGACGTTGGTTGGCTACTCTGATGCAAACTATGCTGAATGTCATGTGGATCGCAAATCCACTACTAGGTTCTGCACCTTCTTAGCAGAGAATTTGATCACATGGAGGAGCAAGAAACAAAGCACAGTTGCGAGATCCAATGCCATGTCTGAGTATAGAGCTATAGCTCAGACGACTGCTGAGATGATGTAAATCAGATCCTTGCTTATTGATCTACAGGTGCAGTTTTTCAACCCCATGGAGATGCAATGTGATAATAGAGCAGCCACTTTCATTGCTAACAACCCAGCATTTTATGAAAGGACAAAGCATGTTGAGGTTGATTGTCACTACACCAGGGACATTACACAAAAGGGGCTGCTATATTCCACTTCGGTTGCATCTGAGGAGCAGACTGCAGATATTTTCACCAAGCCCTTGGCTAGATCCTCATTTGATTCATATATGTCCAAGCTAAGTATGATAGATATCAATGCTTCAACTTGAAGGGGAGTGTTAATACATATTAGCTTTTTTTTATTTTTCCTCTCATTGTAAAGGCTATGATAGTCTTTATCCCTCAGTGATATTTATATCTTTTGACTCTATGATCTCTCTCTATATAGAGAAGGCCTAAGGTTTTTAATGAAATGAACTCTTTTCATCTAGTTATATATATAGGAGGGTTTCAGGGGTATAGATGTAAGTAGATATGATTATAGAAGCATGAATGTAAATATCCCTATTTATGTGTTTTTGTTGTCTTGTCATTTATGGTTTGCTCAAGGGCCCACATGTAAGTTTTCATTAACCGTCTATAAAGAGGATTAGCATTTTTTTTTAGTGAGAAGTATGCTCACTTCTTCTAGCTCATTCTTTAGTTTTGTTGGAGGCTTTAAAGCACAAGATCTCTTAGGTTATGTTAATTAGAAAACATCTTGAATGCAAATAGAATTTTTATTTATGAAGTATATCCTTTAGCACCAAAGACAAGAAAAGGATATTTGAATATACGCCCATAAAGATATAAAAAAAAACAAATATCAAACTATTATCCAATAAAAAATCATATGCTTAAAATGAGCATTACCATTGATAAGGATACAATCTTAACTTTTCAAGCTTATCCCCGAAGGTCCTAGATAGTGAAGGACTGAGGCCTATCCCGGTAAATTGGCATATTGTTCAAGGGTTTGTACATATAATCATGCATAAAAAGGGACGAATACATTTCCCCTCTCCAACTCAAGTAACACTCAACACCATCCAACCCCTTCCTCCCTACTCCCAAAAAAAAAAAAAAAGGTACTAGTGGTAATAGTAGTAGTAATAGTAGCAGTAACAATCTTTATGCAGGCATATCGGATCAATGAGCATGGAAATGAATAAAAGAGTAAAAGAATAAACATTCAAGGATATTACATGGTCAATGTTATGGTTTATATATACTTTATTTTCTATATAAGGGTATTTGAGTACTCTCTCCTTTCTTGGAGTTGTGATTGTCCCATCTCTCTCTTGATATAAAGAGATGTAGGGTTTAAGAATAAAATGATTTTGCTCATTATTTCTAACTTGGTATCACAGCAACGGTCCTAAATTGATGCATTAGGTAACCCACCCAAGTAGGCCTCCAACCCATCCACCAATCCTTCTCTTCTCCTCTTCCTCCTCACCGCCGCTGGTGATCTCTCCTGCCAGCAGCGGCAGCACCAACAGCAGGAGCACCAGCCCCCATCTGTAGCAACGCGAGAAGGAAAGGAGGGGCCTCGCCGACACCGTTGATGGGTTGCCCGACCTCAGCAACACCGTCAATGAGCCCAACAGCGTCGCCGGTGGGCTGCCTAACATTGCCTCACCCAGATCTACCTAGCGCCACCGATCTATCGGTGGGCTCATCTACAGGTGGTACGCCCAGATCTGCTGATGGTGCACCAAAATCTACAGGTCATTACCGTAGGTCATTGCAGGTGGTGCCGCCGATTTCATCCTCCATTGGCAACTTGATTTGGGTGACTTTTCTTCCTCAGACTATGATCTAAATTTTTTTTTTCAGACTTTTCTTTGTCATCAGATTGGCATGATCTACCCCTGATGTAATACTTTAGAGGTTTGTTTCTTGGTGAATCCATGGTTTTACGATATTATTGTGCTTCCTTTGATATTAGTCCAAGCATATCTACCACACAGATGTCAGCAGATGATCTAGTGACTATTGCCTAGAGGGAGTATGAGAGACTACTCCGAGGTCTTAGCCATCATGATGGGATCCAAGGAGCCACCAAGTTGGGCTCTATTGTACATGACAAAAATCGGGGTACTGCAGAGTGGCTTGTTGATTTAGGGGCTTCATGACACCTCAGTGGAGATCGGGATCATTTTACCCATCTCAGATCTGTATCTGTAGGTAGGACAATGCAAGTTGCAAATGGCAGGCACTCCAAGATAGAAGGTCAGGGGGAGATACCGGTGACTCCTTTGAGGTTACTTGATGTTTCTTATGTGACAAACTTTCCTATGAGTTTACTCTCAGTTAATAAGATTACTAAGGAGCTTAATTGTCATACTATCTTTGACGACGTAGGATACATCATTCAAGACAAACTAATAGAGAAGACGATTGGTAGTGGAAACGTATAGGGTGGAGTTTATTGTTTGATTCAGACTCCACTTGCCTCTACACGTCGAGAAGTATCGTTTGCCGCTGGGTGTGCATTTCAGTGGCATCTTTGACTTGGACATCTTCCCCTGGACAACCTCCAATGGGTCATTCCACATCTCTCTCCTGTGACTCAAATATGCTGTGATGCGTACCAGACGGGCAAGCACCATCGTACCTCTTACCCGGTGAGTACCTGTTACATAGTGTAGCTATTTATTTGTTCTATTGGTATTATGTGATGCTATATATTTTTTGTTTTCTTCATGGAGTTTTACGATAATTTGCACCCACCACTTTCTCTATATAAAGAGAGGTAGGGTTAGAGAATAAACTGAATTCATTTTTTCCCAACTTGGTACCAGAGCGGCGATCCTAGATCTGTAGTCTGGTATCCCACCTCTCACGGACCTCCATAACCATCCACCAAAAACCCTAATCCTCCTAGTACACACCCACGGGAACCCCCGCCAGCGAGCCACCCACCGCCGCCGACACTAGCAGGCCGCCACCGTGGTTGCAGCTGCTGCTGGCACTCGCCGCTAACCGCTGTTGGCCCTAGCGGGCCTCCTCCAAGTGCCACAGGGCACCCCTGCCCCTCTGTCGACGGTGATTCGAACTCCTCGAGGCACCGCAGCGCCACCTCTCACGCTCCCTCATCAGTTGTAGGTCGCAGCTCCGCCTGGAGGTCGCAGCGCCACCCTGGGCCATAGCCCCCAACCTCGGAGTGCCACCCCTACATCACCCTCACCTCGAAGCAACGTCGCCCAACCTCCCAGTGCTGCCCCTAACCACTGAGCGCCATCGCCCATCGTCTGCAGGTCGCAACGATGGCCCTCAGGGTCCTACAACGCCACCTCTGAACCACCGGCAACGGCCCAGCAGATCACCAAGTTGGTCCTCTTTTCAGCGGCAAGGAGGGTAGGCGCTCCTGGATGGCCATGCTAGGATGGTTCCCCGCATTCTAGTGTGGCCTCCATTGGTTCCAGGGGTTCCTTTAAGGCCTTTGATCTAATTTCCAAGCAATGTATGCTTTGATCTCGTGATCAAGGGGTTCATCTTCTATATTTCAGACCTTCATGATCTGAAATCAGTGATTCAGATCTGTTTTTTAGGTTTATCCTTCCTCTTAAGGCACAATGGCATTATTAAGGTTGTCAGAAATGTCATTGGATACCGCTACAGAGGTTGGGAAGTATAAAAACCCGTTTCTTCAGCCTATTCATAGTGATATTTCAACCACTCAGGAGTTGAGAGATGACACTGTGATCATTGCCCGAAGTGAGTATAAGAGACTACTCCAAGGTCATAGTCATCACGATAGACTCAAGGGACCAAACGAATTGAGTTCCATTGCACGTAGCAGGAATAAGAGTTACTCAGAATGGCTTGTGGATTCAAGAGCCTCACAGCACCTCAGTGCAGATCGGGATTACTTTACCCATCTTCATTCACTACCAGCTAACAGGACTATTCAGGTTGCAAATGGCCGACACTCCAAGGTGGTAGGTCAGGGCAAAGTACCGGTAACTTCTACGTTGAGATTGCCCGATGTTTTGCATGTTCCAAACTTTCCTATGAATCTTCTCTCAGTCTGCCAAATTACTAAGAAACTTAATTGTCGTGCAATATTTAATGCTATGGGATGCACCATTCAAGATAAATTGACAGGAAAGGTGATTGGCAATGGACAGATAAAGCATGGGGTTTATCGATTGGCTCAGACTCCACTTGCAAACTGCATGTCGAGAGGTATCCTCTACACCTGGGAGTACATTTTAGTGGCATCTCCACCTTGGACACCTTCATTTGGATAGCCTTTGTCGAGTCATGCCACATATATCTCCTGCAACCCGGATTTGCTGTGATGCTTGTAGTTGGACAAGCATCATCATTCCTCCTACCTGGTGAGTACTCGTCCTAGATCGACAACCCTATTTGAGTTATTACACATGGATGTGTGGGGTCCGAGCAGAATACTAGACAGGCAGGGTCACCGTTACTACTTAGTAGTGGTTGACAATTTTTCACATCTATCTTGGGTGTTTTTATTGAAGAATAAATCAGATGTTGGATCTATCATTGAAGGTTTCATGTTGAAGGTTAAGAATCAGTATTCAGCTACTATTAAAGTAGTAAGATCTGATAATGCACTTGAGTTATACACCACTAGGTTGTCTACTTTCTACAGGTCCCATGGGTTGTGCACTAGACCACGTGTGCTCATACTTCTCAGTAGAATGGGGTGGATGAAAGGAAGCATAGGCACCTTCTAGATGTGGCTCATACCTTGTTGATCCACACAGTGTGCCTCCAATATATTGGGGAGATGCAGTTCTTACAGCATGCTATTTAATCAATAGAATGCCCAGTTTAGTACTTCATGAGCAGATACCTTGGCAGATATTACACCCTGAGCAGGAGCTTTTTCATGCACCACCACATGTGTTTAGTTGTGCTGCATTTGTTTACCTTCTTTCTCCAGGACGAGACAAGTTGGCACTATGAGCAATTAAGTGCGTGTTCTTGGGATATTCACGGATTCAGAAAGGATATAGATGTTTCAATCCTCTTACTAGTAGGCACTATGTGAGTGCCGATGTTACGTTTCATGAGTCTATTCCATATTTTTCTACTGCTACCCGGAGTTTATCCCCTAAGGTTACAAAGGCTCCCATACCTATACCTCCTGTTCCCTTGAAAGCAGTACTTATTTCTGTTCCCCTACCTACTACGATTGATCCTGTGAAGTTCTCTGAACCCATTGTTACGTATCAACGACCTCACAGCACTTTTTAGATACAACCTCCTATAGAAGCCACACAGACTTCATCGTCTCCATCTCAGGAGACCACAGATAGGTTGCAGAATGATGATAAGGCACCCTTTGATAATAGATGCCTGGATGAGAATCTTTTTGCTTCACAGCCACTACAGGAGGATCGGATAGCTGATCTTGACCTTCCTATTGTCATTAGGAGGGCACCCTGCACCTGTGAGTCCAGATACCGTGTTGCAGGTAGTCTTGCTACTGATGGCCTTGGGTCAGCTTTTAACAGCTTCTGTCGTGCTCTTTCTGCCATATCAATCTCTGCCACCTACCAGCAAGCTATGCTTGATCCAAAGTGACACCAGGCTATGCTTGATCCAAAGTGGCGCCAAGCCATGGAGGATGAAATGACTGCTCTTACGTCACGTAGTATTTGGGATCTTACACTTTTACCAGAGGGTGCTACAGTAGTTGGCTGAAGATGGGTGTTTGTAGTCAAGTACAATCCAGATGGGTCCGTTGAACGCTACAAGGCCCGACTTGTTATCAAAGGGTTCACCCAGACATATTGGGTGGACTTTTTTGACACTTTCTCACTGGTGGCTCAGTTATCTATAGTGAGGATTTTGATTTCAGTGGTAGTTCAGCGAGATTGGCATCTCTACCAGCTTGATATAAAGAATGCCTCTCTATAGAGATTTACAAGAGGTCTACATGCAGTAGCCCCTCAGTTACGAGGTGCAGGGGGAGTGTGTATGCAGGTTGCAGAAGACCATTTATGGCCTCAAGCAGAGTTCGAGAGCTTGGTTTCAGAAGCTCTCCCAGGTGGTAGAGTCTGTGGGGTTCATTAGATCGTCTGCAAATCATTCTTTGTTTGTTAGGAAGATCGAGAAAGGTATTGTGGCTCTTTTAGTTTATGTTGATAACTTAATTATCACTGGTGATGATACAGCAGGTGTGGCTAAGATCAAACGGACTTTGCAGATCAGTTTGTGATGAAGGATTTAGGGCCATTGAGATATTTTCTTGGTATAGAAGTAGCTCGCAGTAGGCATGATATTGTTCTATTACAGGTATGTTGGGAGCCAAGCCGGCAAATATTCCCATGGACCCTAAGACACGACTATATAACCATGATGCAGAGCCAGTGGATAATAGACAGTATTGCCAACTGGTGGGGAAGCTGCTTTACTTAACAATTACTAGGCCAAATATTTGCTTTGCAATAGGGAAGTTGAACCAGTTTATGGAGAGGCCTACTAGACAGCACTGGGATGCAGCCATGATGGTGCTCAAGTACTTAAAGAGAGCACCAGGGCAGGGTCTTCTCTTCAAGGGGACATCCATGACCGTAGTTAGATACTCTGACACAAACTATGCAGGCAGTCATGATGACAGAAAGTCTACCACAGGGTTCTGTACGTATGTTGCAGGGAATCTAGTTACCTGAAAGAGCAAGAAACAGACTGCGGTGTCGAGATCCAGTGCAGAGTCTGAGTATCGTGCTATGGCTCAGACATTGGCAAAGTTAATGTGGGTGAGATCCTTGTTGAGTGATCTACATGTACATATTAATGGGTTTATGGAGCTATGATGTAATAACATGACTGCCACTTATATTGCGAACAATCCCATAGTTCATGAACGCACCAAACATGTGGAGGTAGATTGCCATTACATCAAAGATTTGATTCAGAAGGGGTTTATCTTCACCTCCCAGGTTGCTTCAGAGGCGCAGGCTGCTGATATCTTTACCAAACCTTTGGCTAGATCCGTCTTTGATACATGTGTCTCCAAGCTGAACATGATTGATATCTATGCTCCAGTTTGAGGGGGAGTGTCACAGAGCCTAGCTATTTATTTATTCTATTGGTGTTATGTGGTGCTATGTATTTTTTTTTCTTCATGGAGTTTTATGGTAATTTGCACCTACCTCTCTCTCTATATAAAGAGAGGTAGGGTTAGAGAATAAAGTGAGTTCATTTTTTTCCCAACTGTACCCATTCTAGGCCTACGACCTTGTTTGACTTACTGCACATGAACGTGTAGGGCCCGAGTCAAATACCAAATAGGCAAGATCATCGTTATTATTTAGTAGTTGTGGATGACTTTTCCCACTTATCATGAGTATTCTTGTTGAAGAATAAGTCAGATGTTCGTTCTGTCATTAAGCATTTCATAGTGGAGATTAAGACTCAATATTCAACTGCTATTAAAGTAGTCAAATCTGTTAATGCACTTGAGTTATGTACCACCAGACTGCATTTTACAGGTCACATGGGATAGTACACTAGACTACTTGTGCACATACCTCTCAGTAGAATAGGGTGGTTGAGAGGAAACACCGACATCTTTTGGATGTGGCCCGCACTTTATTGATTCATCATATTGTGCCTCCGTTATATTAGGGTGATACAGTACTCAGCATGTTATTTAATCAACAGAATGCCCAGTTCAGTGCTTCATGAGCAAATTCCTTGGCACATATTGCATCTTGAGCGACAATGCTACCACGTGTCTTTGGTTGTACTGCTTTTGTCCAACTACTCTCTCCAGGTCGAGATAAGCTTGCACCTCGACCAGTTAAGTGTGAGTTCCTGGGATACTCACGAACTCAGAAAGGATATAAATGATTAGATCCCATTACTGGTAAGCACTATGTGAGTGCTGATGTTACCATTCATGAGTCCATTCCATACTTTTCTACAGTTACCTGAAGTCTATCTCCTGAGGTTACAAAGGCCCTCATGCCTATACCTAATGTTTCCTTGGAGGAGATACCTGTTTCTACTCCTCCGACCACTACAACTGGACCCATGAGGTTTTCTTAGCCCACTGTTACCTACAGATGCCCTTATACTACTTTCCAAGTGCCAACTACAAAGACATCACCCTCGCCAGTCCAGGTAACCACGGACAATTGGCATACTGATGATACAAGATCTAGTAGTGATGCTAGAGGTCCAGATATAGATGTTCCTACTCCAAAGTCAGTACAAGAGGATCAGACAAATGATCTTGACCTTCCTATTGGCATTAGGAAGGCACCCTGCACTTATGAGTCCAGGTACCGTGTTGCAGGTAGTCTGGCTACTGATGGACTTGGGTCAGCTTTTAGGAGTTTCTGTTGTGCCCTTTCTGCCATATCTATCCCTACCACCTACCAGCAAGTCATACTTGATCCAAAATAACTCCAGGCCATGGAGGATGAGATGACTGCTCTTACCTCACATAGTACTTGGGAGCTTACACCTTTACCAGAGGATGCTACAGTGGTTGGCTGCAAATGAGTGCTTGCAATCAAGTACAATCCAGATAGGTCAGTTGCACGCTACAAGGCCTGGCTTGTTGCCAAAGGGTTCACCCAGACATATAGGGTAGACTTCTTTGACACTTTCTCACTGGTAGCTCGGTTATCTACAGTGAGGATTCTAATTTTGATGGCAGCTCAACGGGATTGGCATCTTCACCAGCTTAATGTAAAGAATGCCTTCTTCTATGGGAATTTGCAGGAGGAGGTTCACATACAACAGCCTCCCAGTTATGAGGTTGAAGGAGAGTGTGTATACAGATTGCAGAAGGTCATTTATGGCCTCAAGTAGAGTCCTCGTGCTTGGTTCCAGAAGTTATCCTAGGTGGTTGAGTCTATTGGGTTTCAGAGGTCGTCTGCAGACCACTCTTTATTTGTCAGGAAGACAGGTAGTGGTATTACTGTTCTTTTGGTTTATGTGGATGACTTGATTATCACATGAGATGACTATGAGGGAATAGCTGAGATCAAGAGATGCCTGGCTGAGCGATTTATGATGAAGGATCTGGGTCCATTAAGATACTTCATTGGGATAAAGGTGCCTCGCAGCAAAAGTAACATTGTTTTGTCTCAGAGGAAGTATGCTCTTGATTTATTACAGGAGCTTGGCATGCTAAGAGCCAAGCCAGCAAATATACCCATGGATCCCAAGGCGCATCTTTATGACACTAAGGCTGAAGCAGTTGATAGCAGGTCATAAAGGCAACTTGTGGGGAAGCTTTTATACCTAACTATCACTGGACCAAACATCTTTCGTCATTGGCAAACTAAGTCAATTTATGGCTAAGCCCACTAGACAGTAGTAGGATGTAGCAATGATGGTCCTTACATATCTCAAGAAGGCCCCTAGGCAGGGTCTTCTATTCACTTGAGGGACATCCATGACTATAGTGGGTTACTCAGATGTAGATTATGCAAGATACCACCTTGACCAGAAATCTACTATAGGTTTTTGCACTTATGTAGCTGGCAATCTTGTAACCTGAAATAGCAAGAAGCAAGTGACAGTCTCTAGGTCTAGCACAGAGTTAAAGTACAGGGCGATGGCCCAAATTGCAGTTGAAATGATGTGGATCCGGTCTCTCCTAACTGACTCACATATTGAGATAGATGGGGTCATGGAGACGAGATGCAATAATCAAGCAACTACCTACACCCAACAATCCCATTTTTCATTAGCGCACGACATGTGGAAGTTGACTATCATTACACTAGAGATAATAGCCAGAGAGGACTGCTCAATCGATATATTTACCAAGCCTCTTGCTAGATCTAGCTTTGATGTCTATTGTTTCAAGCTGAGCATGATTGACATCTATGCTCCAGCTTGAGAGGGAGTGTTATACCCCTTGGTCTATATATACTTTATTTTTTATGTAAGGATATTTTAGTGCTCTTTCTTTCTTTCGTAGAGTTGTAATTGTCCCACCTCTTTCTCGATATAAAGAAAGGTAAGGTTTGAGAATAAAATGATTTTACTAGTTGTCCCCAACTTTCAGTGACGAAGTAGGTGTAGGATTAGGAGTCAATATATTAAAGTGTCATTTTTCAAATAAAAGAAAAGAGTAGGGTGCCACTGGGAAATCATCTGCAGAAATAATATGCCACAAGTAATTTTCTAGGAGAAAAACAGCCAGACAACATTCTCACTTCAAAGCATATGAAGGTGTTTTTCGATGAATATTTACCTGCCACAAATCATAAGCAGAGTTTAAAAGAAAGAGAGGAGTCTGAATGCTGTCAAGTAAATACTGTGGGAAGAAGCACTGAAAATGAAATGCAATCAAAACATTAGTTTTTTATGTTGATGTATACTTATCTCTTTGTATCTATGTTGAAACAGATTCTTACCAGTTTGGGGTCCATTTGAGATGTACAGTATTCTGGCAGATTTCTTTCCACTCCCTGTTAATATAGAGTTCAAATTTGATGGTAGAATAATAAGCATGTTCAGCGTCAACCATATTTACAGCAAATAAAAAATACCATACAAGAAACCTTAACACATGGAGATTTAGAGGTATGATGGCAACTAAAATAATAAAAAATACAATGACTTTCAATCAATGGCTCAGAAATTTTGGAAATGGAAGGCTTACACAGATACAAATCGTTTTGGATTTAGCATTGGGGCACAAACAATTAGGGCAACACAAAATGAACACAAGCATGCAAAATGAGGCACAGTCAATGGTGGTCGAAAGCCATTTTTGACCAAACCAAAGAGATCTTTATTCAAAAGAAAACAAGAGATACTACCTGTCAATCTCTCTATCGTTCTCCATCCTTCAATCTGCACTTAGTCATGAGACAATACCTCTGTATCTAAAGATTAATATAGACTCTACTCCTAAACCTACTACTGCTTCAACTTCAAGGCAACATTGATTGGGACTGTCTAAGAACAGAATGGGATATTTGTTATTTGATGAGGACTCCTCTACTTATAAACTAAAGAGGAGTCTATTTTGGGATAGAAATACACAATAAAGCAAACGAAACATATAAGGAATAAGTCCATTCCTTCAAGTAGCAAATCAAACCAATTGTTCCAACAACCTCGATGGATTCAGTTTCCTACTTCTTTAGGCTCATATCAATTTCTTGTTGGAGGCAAGATTCCTGATCTAGTCTATGTAATAGGCCGGCCAAGATCTCACTTGCTTTAGAGGCTTTTTGCTACTTATTTTAAGAATCTTTCTACTAAGATTCTGCTATTGATTTATCTGGATGTCGTGGATATGGTAATTATGAACATGGTGGCTATTCTTCCTTTGTTTGTGAACATGGACATGGTAACAATTCACCGTCTATACACTTTTAGAAGACATCTTATGATAGGTATTTGCATAAGTTTGGCCATCCAATGATAGTTAATCAAGCAGAGACAACTGTTATCATTGCCACAAATGATGGTTGTGGTGTGACTTTCTGCAAACAATAATCATGGTGTGACTTTGTCTAAGGAATATGCACACTTCTAAGAGATGATTGGACCTAGACATGATCAATCTTCCAGCTTATTGATAGGACAAAAGAGTGAACTATTTTCTATTAGAAACCCTAGGTGCCTTTCTATAAAGTGGCACAAAGGATAATTAGAAGCACACACCCGTACAATATAAAAAACAGTAAAAGAACCACTAAACTATAACTCAACACTCTCCCTTAAGCTGCATATACATCAAGCATGCTTAGATTAGAACATAACTCAACATTTCTTGGAGAGTGCTTTGGTGAAGACATCAACAATATGATCTCCGGTGGCTATATAGGGTATAGTGATCTTGTAATAAACATAGCTACCTTGTCACAATACATGGGAGTAGGGTCAGAACCAAGCACTCCTAAATCCTGTAAAACAGATCTCACCCACAGCAACTCACAAGTAGTATGGGCCATATCCCTATATTCCGACTCTACACTGGATCTAGAGATAGCATTCTATTTTTTACTTCACGTGACTAGATTGCCACCAACATAGGTACAATACCCTGTAGATCTCCTGTCCTCATGAGCTCCAGCATAATCTGCATCAGAGAACCCTTATACATCCAGATGGCCATACTTCATGAATGATAGCCTCTTACCAGGCCCTTGCTTAAGGTATCTTAGCACCAGACAAACAGCTTCCCAATGCACTTCTCTAGGAGACTACATGAACCAACTGAATCTCTCAACTGCAAAATAGATGTCAAGTCTAATAATAGTCAAATACAATAGTTTTCCTACCATAGCATGGTATCTAGTCACATCTTCAAGCAGTGAACTCTTCGAATCTACAAGTGGCATAGATGGGTCCATTGGAACATTAAAAGGTTTACAACCCAGCATTTCTACCTCTCTTAACATGTCAACTACATATTTTCTTTAGGATAGAACCAGACCACCAGCATGTTTACTTCAATATCCAAAAAATAATTTATTATTCCCAGATCTTTGTTAACAAACTGAGAATGTAAGAACTTCTTAGTAGCTTCTATCCCTACTTTATCACTTCCAGTAAAGTAGTATATCAACATACACAATGAGAATAACAGACCCAATGGCTCTATGCATACTAAACACTAAACGATTAGTAGTAAATCTAGTAAAGCCAAATTCTTGCACAGCATTACTAAACCTCTCAAACCAGACCCTGGGACTTTGCTTCAAGCCATAAATAACCTTCTTTAATCTGCAAACCTTCTGACACTCCCCCTCAACCATAAATCCTGGGGGTTGTTGCATGTAAACTTCTTCCTCTAAATCACCATAGAGAGATACATTTTTAATATCTAGCTGAGATACTAACCAACCACTACTGACTGCCACAAAAAGAAGAATCCGCACTGAATTGAGTTTGGCCATTAACGAAAAGGTCTCAAAATAATCAACTCCAAAGATTTGTGTATAATCTTTGGCAACCAACTATGCTTCAAATCTTTCAATTGTTCCATCCGGGCTGCATTCGAGGCTGAACACTCACCTACACCCGGCAACAGTAGCACCAGGTGGTAGGTCAACAAGCTCCTAGGTACCTCTGGACTAGAGAGCGACCATCTCTTCCTCCATGGCTAAGGTCCAGGAAGGGTCTTGAGAAGCCTAAATATAATTCCTGAAAATATGCTTGTTATCAACTACAAGAGATAGGAGTCTTACTGAAAACGATCAAATGACATATAATTGGAAATAGAATACTTAACACAAGATCTCTATGGCTTCCTCTGAGCAATAGGAAGATTCACATCAGGTACCTCTAGTGGCATTAGCTCTGGACCTCCATCTGAATCAACAACATCGGCAAAGGATTAAGCAGAAATAATAGAAAGGGGTTCCTCTGCAAGAAGTGTGGGTAGTGGAGGTCTACGCTGAAAATGTTCAAGGAAAGCATCTGTAACCTTAAGATGTCTAGGATAAGTGATGAAAGGAGGATCTTGAGGTACAGGAGGCTCAGAGGGACCTAGTGGCACAGCAATGGGCATAGGCAATGGAACATCCTATGTGACATTAGGAGACCTCCCTGCAGCAGAATAATATGGTATCTCCTCAAAAAAGGTCACATCCTTACTAACATAAAAGCGATGTGTAAAAGGATTGAAACATCTATACCCCTTCTGAGTTCTAGATAGCCTACAAAAATCCATTAAATTGATCTAGGAGACAGCTTGTCCACTTTGAATAAGTGAACAAATCAAACACATCCAAGAACTTTGGGTCGTATAGAAAAAAGCTCATGATCAGGAAACAAAACAAAATAAGGGATCTTCCCATCAAGAACAAAAGAAGATATACGATTAATCAAAAAAGTAGCTGTAAGAATAGCATTTGCCCAAAAAGTAGCACGAATATGCATCTGAAACATAATAGTATGAGCAACATCAAGTAGGTATCTCAACTTACATTCAGCCATGTCATTCTATTGGGATATATGAACACAAGAAGTCTAATAGATAACATTAAGAGATTGAAAAAATTGAGTTAAAATAGAATTCACAAATTCAAGTCCATTATCAATCCAAAACATGCAAAGAGTAGTAGAAAACTAAGTCTTTATTTTATTAACAAAATTTTTTATCAATACAGGGATTTCAAATTTCTCCATCATAAAAATCTAATAGACACGAGTATAATCATCCACAAGAACAAAAAAATATTGAAAGCCCCTAAGACTCTTAACTCGACATCGACCCCATCAATCAGCATGAATAAGAGAAAAACAGACTCGGTCTACTCGAAAAAGACACTCTATGATGCTTGCCAAGTTGACAGGCATCACAAGAAAATGAATCAGGAAACTGCATGCTGGGAAACTGATAACGGAGAACAGAAACACTAGGATTTCCCAATTTAACATGACACTGTAGAGCAAAAGTGGCAAAAGCGGCAACCATGGAATGATGCTCAGGTGAAAGATTTAGGTAGTATAGGCCATCTTGCTCAAGTCATCTACCAATCTACTTCATCGTCAAGAGATCCTGCAGAAAGAAAAGTGATCATGAAACACTACTCTACAATTTAATGCCTTAATAATCTGATTGATAGACATTAAATTCAAAACAAATTTAAGTGCATGCATAACATCAGAAAGTGACAAAATAGTAGACAGAGATATGTCACCCAAACCTATCAAAGGGGACAAGGCACCATCAACTATACTGACCTGCACAGGAGTAGTCAATGGTCTAAGAAAAGAAAAAAGTGTAGCATCTCCTGTGATGTAGGAGGATGCACCTGAGTCAGCAAGTCATGATAGTGTACAAACACCTTTGACACTAACAATAGTACCTGTCGTTTGAGTCAAAGAAGCACTAGCAGTAAAAGATGACTAAGAAGACGCAAGTCTGTCATATTCCTCCTTGGAAATAGTAATCTAAGGACTAACTTGTCTCCCTCCTGATAGTGCTGACTTCCATCTCCACCATAAGCAACCTGATTGGCCTGATGCCCCTGAGGAAATTTGTGTTTTATCCAGCACCTATCAACGATGTGATTAGTCTTGTAGCAATGGTCACAAAACAAACCACGTACTCTGCCACGGCCTCTTGCTCTTGTGACACGTCCTCTCCCCCTACCTCCTAAGGTTCCCCTACCACGGCCAATAGCCATCATGGCAGAAGAATCCGAAGGTGGGACAGGATCAGATATCTCCAGTCTAGACAAGCGGCATAAATCTGAGTAGGTGTAGGAATCTCCTTCAGGGTCATAAGTTGATTCTTAACAAATTTGTATTCAGGACCAAGACCCACAAGCAACTAAACAGAGCGAAAGGCCTCATGTTGTTTGGCAATAACAGTAACATCAGTGGAGATCAACTGATAAGTATCCTGCTCGTCCCAGAGATTCTTCATAGAGCCATAGTATTCGACTAGGGACAAGGTTCCCTTCTGAAAAGAATGCAGCTCCTCAATCACCTTATATAGGCGACTAATATTGCTCTTATGAGAGTGTATCTCATGAAGAACCTCCCACATCTTCTTAGCAGACGCATAGGACATAACCTGCTTTGCTATAGGCTCCTTCATGCCGTTCAACATGCACGTGGCCACCCAATCATGGTCTGCCTCCCAGTCAACAGATTTGATAGTAGGTTCGTCTTGCGTCAGGATGTATTTCTTGCAATGCGATCCCACAAATTGAGAATGTTGAGTTACGTTTTGTTGTGGGGGGCTATTTGTTATTCTATTTTTCCTTCTTAGACTTATGTTGTTATTTTCCCTTACCTCTCTCTATATAAAGAGGCGTAGGGACAACTTAGTAAAAATAAGAAATATTCTTTTTCAACTTGGTATCAAAGTACCAGGTTGGGGACACCACCAAAAAGAAACCCTAACACTACCTCAAGCCCTACCGCTAGACGCCACCACCACCACCACCCACGGCAGCGCTGACGTCGCATCGTCGCCACACTGCAATAACCAATCGCCACCCCTGCTTCAGTGCGCTGTCCTCACGCAGGGGGTTGTGTCTCGGCCTGGAGCTGCTGTAGCACGCCACCATGCCTTGGTATGCATGTTGCAGTAGCGCAACTTGCATCCACAACACCTAGCCATCGATCTCTCCTCTCCCTGCCGCCGTCCAGGTCACAAGAGAGGGGGATCTTTGTCTCCAAGAACTTCGTATGTGTGGTATGATTTCTTTGATCTTCTGATCTGATCTAGGGTGTGTATTCCCCGTTAATGGTTTTTAGGGTGTGTATTCCCCTAATTGCTTAATTCTTGGGATGTGTATTCCCCAGTGAAGTTTTGGAGATATTGCTTGTGGACTACGGGGTGTGTTCCCTGGGTTTTTAGTGTTTGATCCAGAATTTCAGATCTACTATCTGGGTTTGGTTCTATATGTACGGAGTTACCATGGCTACATCTGATGATTTTGAGGTGTCTTCAGGACATAGTACAGAAAGCAAGGTGCACAAAAGCCCCTTTTTTGCTCTAATTACTAAAATTGGATGAGAACAATTACCCCCAATGGTCTCAAACCTTCCTTGTAACTGTGGAAGGTCATGAGAAAAAGCATGTGCTTATGAAAACACCACCGAAGCAAAAAATCAGAAAATACGCAACTTAGAATCGGGATAATGCTATGGTGAGAGCCTGGATCTTGAATAGCATTATTCCTCGGATTGGCGATGAAGTTATGTACTACACTTCTGCTAAAGAGATGTGGCATGGCTTGAAGATTGCCTATTCACATGAGTTGAATTCAACTCAAACATTCTAGATCCACTATGATTTATGCCATCTCAAGTAGGAGGAGATGAGTTTGTCACAGTACTACTCCACTATGAAGGGGCTGTTGGAGAAATATATTGCATGTAGGCCAATGTGTACTTCTACATGCAGAGATCACAGAAAGGAGTTTAAAGCGCACATGCTTCTTACAGGGCTGAGTGATCACTATTTTGTGACTCATTCTCATATTCTAACTCTCTAAGCTCCCTCTTATTGAGGAAATTTACAAAAGGCTGAGTAGGATGCAGTTTCAACCAACTCATGATGCGGTTGTTATCAATACTTCTTCGGCTCATGCAACTGTTAGCACTGGTGGTGGTCTAGGTGGCTTCTTTCGTGGCAGAGGCAAGGGGCAAATTGATGGTGGTTGTGGCATGCCTACATGCACTTAGTGTAGTAGACTTGGCCATATTTGGGCCAAATGTTGGAATAAACTTGGCTGCCCTACTATTGCCAACCAAGTCTTTGTTACAGCATCTCCAAGTGTGACCACTGAGGCAGTGTCCCTTGCAGAGGCAGACTATGATGCAATTGTGCAGCAGCTAACACAGTTGACCCACGAGTAGCCTCAGTTTTCCGACACTGCAGCCTATGGATCTGCATCAGGTACGAATGGGTCATCGTTGACTGATTCAGGTGCATCTGATCATTTGACAGAAAATTTCCAATGCTTGAGGGAATTGTAGAAGACACCACAGGAGAATTCAATACAACTGGTAGATGGTAGACATGCCTCCATCTGTGGTAAGGAAGGGGTATCTGTTACATCCTCCATGCATCTTACTGATATATATTATATGAGTAACATGACAATGCAACAGTTATATGTTAGTTCTATTACTAAGCAGTTGAATTGTCGTGCTATTTTTGACGTTGTTGGATGCATATTTCAAGACCGCATGACAGGGAGGACAATTGGTGGTGGCCATGAGGTGTGTATCAACTGGTTCAGAGTCCAGTTGCTGCAACTTGTCAGGCAACTACTACAGGAAGTGCCTTGCAGTGGCACAGACAACTAGGTTACCCTTCATTGGATAAGCTACGCGATGAGAACCTCATCATAAACCCTAACTAGCACAATCTAACCTTGATATGTGAGAAAAAGCACCTACATGACGCAAAGAAAGGCTTAACTCAGAGAATTCTAAGTTTAAGAATAAAAAAAATCATAAGGGGTAAAACTGTAATTTCACCAACACAGTTTGCAAACAAGGTAATTAAGGGTCCAAACATAGGTCAAACAAGCTTAACAAGAAAGAAAGTGGGATGATCTGATCTAAATAAGGGTTATTGCAACTTCCAGGAATTAAATGACATTCTGTAATCTAAAAACAAATCCACTCCAATTCACGAGGTTCGAGGCAGGATAAAAATCAACTAAACCCTTTAAAATTCATAGAAAAATGTTTTCTAGGGTTTAGAACCTTCAATTTTGCCTTAGAAACCTATTTTGACCTAAAAATAGAACCATGCCAAATTAATAACCTAATTTGGATTTTTGCACAAATTGACCGGACAAACATGGTCCAACCTAGAATTAAAATTCACCATTAAAATCCTTAGGTTCAAATTGGTCCCATATAAAAACTTAAGCCTAAGTAGAGACATCCTTGACCGACTTTACAATTTGGTCCTCTTCATTTACTTTTTAACCCTTATCTTTTGAGACCCATGCATTTAGGCCCCCAACTTTCCATCGTTCTTTGCAGAACGGTCCCCCCTGCAAACTCCGCGCAACACCATGCTCCGGCGACCTTGCGCAGAGCATGGCGCCGAGTAGAGAAGGGGTACCACCCTACAAAGCAGAAGCGGGGTTCCCTGCGACGTCCTCTGTCGCAGGGACCCAGCCATGCTCTCTGCCGTCCACCATACCTTCCGTGCGAACGCGCGGAAGGTATGGGTATCCCTTCCAGCCATGCTCCTGCAAGGCTGGCACATCGCCAGCCCGCTCCTCCCTCTGCGCCAACCTCTTTATAAGGACCGGCACCCCCTGCCGGCTCTGGCAAGCTCTTCTTTGACGGAGAACACCCCCCCACTTCATCCCTTCCTCCTCCGTCAGAAGGACCGAAGCTTCCGGCGACTTCCTCCTCTTCCTCCTCGTCGCTCTACTGCCTTACCTGCAACAGGGTTCTCCGTGCCCCATCGTCCGTGCCGTGCTGGACCCGCCGGCGCCCTCCGCCTGCCTCCTCGTCGCCGCATTCCTCCTCCAGGGCTCTTTCTTCTCTAGCTCCGGCAGATACGAGTCGGCTGCTCCGCTCTCCCCCTTCGTCCAAAACCTAGGTAAATAGCTTCCTCTCCTCCTCCCTTACATTTACCCTCTCTCAATTTACCTTTTTGCTCCACCGCACGTGACTTCCACCTCCGCCTGCTCCATCTCCAACCACCTTCGGCGAGCCCATCCCACCTCCACAAACCTCACCCCTCGCCGACTACCCCAGAAGCTTCCCCTCACTCCACTCAACTGATTCCCCCTTCCCATTCATTGCCAAACGCCACCCGACCACCCCCTGAACAAACCCACCTCTCCGACCACAGTCCGACCTAGGGCTACCCCCACACGCGGCCTCGCGCCTCGCCACCACCAGCACTGCCTTCGCCGCACTCCGATGAAGCTCCCTGCATCTTCTGATTGGGCCGAGAGGCCGTATTCTTGTTTTTAGGTCGAAACCCCTTCACCGCCATTACCGAGCTGCTGCAGCTCCTTCACCTGCAGCTGCAGGTGCTCTCCAGCCCAGGCGCACACCCCAGGACGCGCGGGTTGCCTCCGCAAACATGCCCAGGTCTGCAGCTGGGGCGAAGGCCTCGCGAGCTGCTGCAATTGCCTGCGACTTCCTCAGCTGCAGCCGCAAATTTGGGAGGTGGGACTTTAGTCCCACCTCAGAAATGCGTGACTAAGCGCCCGCACTTAAATTAGAAAAGTGTCTAAGGCTATTCGCCTTCGAACACAGGGGTCATGTCCCTCCCGCACGCTGCGCGTCACGCGCTCGCTCGCCCTCGCCCGCGCTGACGCCCCGCGGGTCTGGGCCGGATCCGATTACCCAAACCGCACACTCCTCGCCCACCACCGCACGCCGGTGGGCCTGGTCTCGGGCGCGATACTCGCATCCGATTACCCGGCTCTGGGAGAGCGATCCTAAGAGAGAAATCTGAGAAAGAGAGATGCGGGGAAGGGTAGGGGTAGGTTTTGCTCTCTAATCCTTCTGTGAGCGTGCAGGAGCAGAAGGAGAAGAAGAAGGGAAGCGGCCGAAGCCTCAGCCGCTCAGGGCAGCCAAAGAAGAAACGAAGGAGAGAAACAGAAGAAAAGAGGAGAAGGAAGGCACTGTAGCAAACCTACAGTTAAGTCGTCTGACCACTGCACCAGACGACGGATGAGCAGTGGCCAGAACAGAAAGAAGAGAAAAGAAGAGGAGCTGTAAAGCAAGAAAAGAAGGAAGCAGAGAAGAAAAAGAAGAAAAGAGAAAGAAGAAAGAAGACTGAAGCCGCAAGCAAGGGAAGAGAAGAAAAAGAAGAAGGTCAAACAAGAAGTCAGGAAGAGAAGAAGATTACCACAGCCGCAGAAGAAGAAAAGAAAACAAAGAAAAAGAGGAGATCAGCTGAAAGAAGAAGAAAGATAGAAAAGGAGAGAAGAAGAAGAAGCCAAGACAAACTCTCTCTCTCTCTCTTATTTTTGTAATCTAATAGAGAACTTTTATATTTCTAAAATTCCAGTAGCTCCCTGAGTTCGACCTCGGGAAAACTGTTTTCCGAGTAAAAATTTGTAATGGTAATCTGGTAGCTGTCTTATTACACACTATAACGACTGTAATTTAAAGTATAATAAACGTAAACAAGCTAACTGGAGCAACCACTATGCCATATCATCCCTCATGTGTCTCCTGCCATGAAGATTCAGTTTGATGCTTGTCAGTTGGGAAAGCATCACCGTGCCAGCTTTCCGACAGCTATCCAGTCCATCGTTTTAAATGCCGTCAGCATGCCATCGGCAAGGCCATTTTCGAGCAGGGGCCATGTCGACACGAATAGTGTTTATTTACAGGGATATCGTCGGCATGCCTTCGGCATGATTGGCATGGCATCGACATGGTCGACATACCAGCGAAATAGGTACACATGCTGAGGTTGCTGCTAGTTTTTTTTTACTACTGTTATTTTTGTCGGTATGCATCGGCATGCCCTTGACATGCTCATCAGCATGCCCATCGAAAAATGGACATTTCCACGACGTGCCTCAGCATGCCCACGAAATGCACACTTAGAATTTCATCGACACGACATCAAAATCGGCATTTCGAATCTTGATCCAATCTACCAGTTCTACTTGTTTTGATTTGCTGCATTGTGATGTCTAGGGTCCTAGCCGTGTGGCAAACCACCAAAATTTTAGATATTATCTGTTATTTATGGATGATTTTCACACTTATCATGAACCTTTTTTATGAGGAATAAATCAGAAGTTGGTTCTCTGATTCAGCAATTTGTGAAGTTAGTGAAAAATCAATTTGATGTGTGCATTAAAAAAATCAGAACAGATAATGCATTAGAGTTTTGTACAAAGAAACTGGTTGATTTGTATGGATCATTAGGTATTGTGCATCCGACATCATGTTCTCACACGTCGCAGCAGAATGGGATTGCTGAAAGGAAGCACCAGCATATTCTGGATACAGCTAGAGTTTTACTTATCCAGAATAGTGTTCCACATAGTTATTGGGAGATGCGGTTCTTACTGCCTGTTATCTTGTTAACAGGCTTCCTTCCTCTGTGTTACATGAGCAGATCCCATGGAGTATCTTATATTTGATGCAGACTTATTTCTTGTGCCGCCAAAGACTTTTGGGTGTGGCATTTATACACCTCCTTGGGCCTGGTCATGACAAATTGGAACCAAAGGCGATTAAGTGCGTATTTCCGGGGTACTCGCGTACGCAGAAGGGATACAGGTGTTTTGATCCCATACATTAGAGACACTGTGAGTGCGGATGTGACTTTTCATGAGTCTATCCCTTATTTCTCTACCTCAGGTTGTCGGTTGAGAGAGGTGGAAGTGGTTGCTCCTATGCCTGTAACTCCTATAGCCTTGGAAGATTTTTCTCAGAGTAGTAGTGTATATACCACAGATCAGACTGTGGGCACTTTCAGACCTGTACCACCTGATGAGAAGACATTTAAGGGTGCTACATATCAACTACCAGTCACTTACAGAGAGAAGACACACCCCCTCCCCTTCAGTCCCTACAGAGCCACCATCGTCCTCCGCTCAGGTATGTGTTGAGGATACTGGTGATTCTTCTGTTGATATGTCTTCAGGGTTCTTTCTATCTCCACAGATGAGAATATTCCCATTGCTGTCAAGAAGGCCCGCGATCTTGTGCATAGTACTGTGCTACTAGCAGTGTTGTTTCTGTAGGCTCTCTTAGATCAGAGTTTCATGCACTCACAACTACAATCTCTAGTACTGAGACCCCTACCTCCTACTAGTAGGCTCTCCTACATCCACACTAGAAGGCGACTATGGAAGAGATGCCTACTCTTACTGATAGGGCACCTAGGAGCTGTCTACTCTACCTTCTAGCATGCACTTAGTTGGGGCTAGATGGGTCTTTGCCCTGAAATACAACCATGATGGGTCTATTTATCGATATAAGGCTCACCTTGTAGCCAAAGGATTCACCCAGACCTATGGGGCGGATTTCTTTGACACTCTCTCCAGTGGCATGGCTTTCCACGATCCGCATTCTTGTCTCTGTTGCAGCTCATTATGGATGGCATCTACACCAGCTAGATGTCTATATGGAGACTTGGAGGAGGAGATCTACATGCAGTAGCCACCTAGCTTTGAGGTTCAGGGGAGTGTATGTGTAGGCTTCGTAAGGCTATTTATGGCCTTAAGTAGAGCTCCTGAGCCTGGTTTTAGAGTCTATCTGAGGCACTATCTATTTTTGTGATGCAGAGATCTTCTGATCAGTATCGTGGCTTTATTGGTATATGTTGATGACCTTATCCTTACAGGTGATGAGGTAGATGGCATTACTCAGGTGAAGGATTATTTGACTAGCCAGTTTGTCATGAAGGACCTTGGGAAGCTAAGATATTTTCTAGGCATTGAGATTACCACAAGCAAGGCATAGTGATGTCTCAAAGGAAGTGTGCACTTGATATTCTTCAAGAGGCATGCATACTAGGATTCAAGGAAGCCAACATTCCTTTGGACCCTAACATTCATCTATTTGAGGATACAGTGAAGCTAAAAGACAAAAAGGCCTATTGATAGCTAGTTGGGAAGCTATTGTATCTAACCATTACCAGGCTAAACATTAGTCTTGCAGTGGGTAAGCTAAGTCAATTCTTAGACAAGTCCACTGATATTCACTGACAGACTGTTATGCAGGTGTTGAGGTACATCAAGGAATATCTAGGCAGAGGCATTCTATTCTAGAAGAAAAAGTCTCCTATGTCTGTAGTTGCTTACTCTGACGTAGATTATAAAGGAGATGTTGGAGATAAGTGATCTCCTACTGGTTTTGTACATTTATTGTTGGGAACTTGGTGACCTGAAAGAGCAAGAAATAGTGTGTTGTTTCACTCCCTAATACTGAGTCGGAATACAGGGCTATGGCTCATACTGCAACTGAGACGATATGGATCATATCTCTGCTACGAGATCTTCATGTTGACATCCAGGAGCCCATGGAGATGCACTGTGACAACCGGGTGGCGACATATATTACTAACAATCCAATGTTTCATAAGAGGACAAAACATGTGGAAGTGAACTGTCACTATAGCAAGAGTCTGATTCAATAGGGTCTACTTTATACCACGTGTCTTGCCTCCACCGACCAGACTACTGAAGTGTTTACCAAGCCGGTACCTCGCCCCCAGTTTGAGAAGTGTAGAAACAAGCTAAGCATAATGGATATATATGCTCCAGCTTAAGGGGAGTGTTGAATTACCTTTTGTTGTAAGGGACCATTTGTTATTCTGTTTTTCCTTGTTGGACTTATGTTGTTATTTCCCCTTCTCTTTATACAAAGAGGTGTAGAGACAACTTGGTAAAAATAAGAAATATTCTTTTCTTCAATTGAGAAAAACATGCAGACCATATAAGGAAGTTGGTGCCATCCAACTTAATAGAGGTTCCTTGCAAAAAGGAAGATACACTCGGGGTAGATATCTTCCCCACAGAGTCACGAAAAAGGTTGTAACATCCTAAAATCCAAGTTCCAAGTTGTTGAGTTATGTTTTTGTTATTCTTTTTTGTTGATTGGACTCATTTTGTTATTTTTCCCTTTTCTCTCTCTATATAA
Source organism: Thalassia testudinum (assembly GCA_037157565.1). Taxonomy (NCBI): domain Eukaryota; kingdom Viridiplantae; phylum Streptophyta; class Magnoliopsida; order Alismatales; family Hydrocharitaceae; genus Thalassia; species Thalassia testudinum. The sequence continues at coordinate 6,997,990 of JAZHRO010000058.1, read as the reverse complement.
AGAGACATAAAGACGGCTTGGTAAAGTTTAAGGTTCTCTTTTCACTTCAACTTGATATCAGAGCCAAGGTTGAGGTCTCCAGCAAAACAAAACCCTAACCTTACCTAAGCCCTCTCGCCGGAGCTACCATCGGCAGTACCTCCGCCGACGTCGGACCACCGCCACAGTAGCAACAGCATCGACTGTCGCCGGTGCTGCTGCAGCCAGCCCTTCGCGCCAAACTGCAGCGCAGTAGTTTGACCGGGGCATAACCGGGCCTTCGCACCGCAGAATCCTCGCTGTTGCTGCCGCCAGCAGCCCTCCCTGCTACAGTGCTTCTCCTCCCACCACAGCACTCGGCCACGACACTGCTGCCGCTGCCAGCAACCTGATCGAGGCGCTTGCACTACAGCACCCCCGCTGCTGCCACCGCCGCCGCCAGCAGCTGGATCGAGGTGCAAGTTGCCCCTCGCACTGCAGCACCCCCTCTGCTGTCGCCACCAGCAGATCTCCTTGCTGCAGCACCCTTCCTCATGCCGCAGCACCTCATGACGGTGCTACTGCCACCCTGTCACAGCTACAGCCAGTTGCTCTTGATCTCTCTCCGTAGAGATGAGGGTTTGAAGCAAAAAAACTTTCAATAGGATGGTATAAACTCCTTGATCTTTTGACCTAATTTACGATCTGTATTCCCCGTAGTGGTTGATTTTTGGGGTGTGTATTCCCCAGTGAAGTGTTGTTTTTTGGCTTGTGAGTTGTAGGGTGTGTATTCCCCAAGTTTGTTGGTGCTGTTTGTCCAGGATTTTAGACCTGTTGTTTAGGTTTAATCTTGTGTGCTTAGAGTTACAATGTCTGCATCAAATGATTCTGAGGTATCTTCAAGACAGAATATAGAAAGTGGGGTGTCTAAGAGCCCTTTCTTTGCTCCAATTATGAAATTAGATGAAACCAATTACCCCCGCTGGTCTCAGACCTTTCTTGTTACTGTGGAAGGTCATGAGAAGAAGCATGTGCTTATGGAAGCACCACTGGAGCAGAAAATCGAAAAATATGCGACTTAGAACCGGGATGATGCTATGGTGAGAGCCTGGATCTTGAATAACGTCATTCCAAGAATTGGTGATGAAGTTATGTACTACAGCACTGCCAAAGAAATGTGGGATGGCTTGAAGATGGCGTATTCACATGAGTTGAATTCAACTCAAGTATTTTAGATCCACCATGACTTATGACATCTCAAGCAAGAAGAGATGAGTCTATCTCAGGATTACTCTACTATGAAGGGATTATTGGAGAAATATAATGGGTGTAGACCGATGTGTACTTCTACATGTAGGGATCACAGGAAGGAGTTTGCAGCCTATATGTTCCTTGCAGGGCTGAGTGATCACTATTCTGCAGCTCATTCACAAATTCTGACTCTCTCTGAGCTTCCTCCTATTGAGGAGATTTACAGGAGGCTGAGTAGGATGCAAGTACAGCCTACTCATGATGCTATTGTTGCCAATACGTCCTCAGCTCATGCTGCTGTTAGCACTCGTGGTGGTCGTGGAAGCTTCTTTCGTGGCAAAGGCAGGGGCAAGACTGATGGTGGTCGGGGCAAGCCTACATGTTCATACTGTGGAAGGCTTGGCCATGTTGAGGCTAAGTGTTAGAATAAACTTGGTTGTCCTATTGTTGCCAACCAAGCTTCTGTTACAGCATCTACAAGTGTGAGTACTAGGATAGTATCTCTTACAGAGACAGACTATGATGTAGTTGTGCAGCGACTAGCACAATTGACTCATGAGCAGCCACAATCCTCCAGCACTGCAGCTTTTGCATCTGCATCAGGTACGAAAGGGTCATGGTTGATTGATTCTTGTGCATCTAACCATTTGACAGGAAATTCCCAGTGTTTTAGGAAATTACAGAAGCTACCAGAGGAACACTCAATACAACTGGAAAACGGTAGACATGCTCCCATTCGTGATAAGGGAAGGGTACCTGTTACACCCTCCATGCATCTTGCTGATGTATATTATGTGCCGAACATGACAATGCAACTATTATATGTCAGCTCTATTACCAAGCAGCTGAATTGTCATATTATTTTTGACGTTGTTGGATGCATCTTTTAGGATCGCATGACAGGAAGGACGATTGGTGGTGGCCATGAGGGGGGTGTGTATCGGCTACTTCAGAATCCAGTTGCTGCAGCCTGTCAGACAACTACTGCAGGGAGTGCCTTGCAGTGGCACAGACGACTAGGCCTCCTTCACTGGACAAGCTACACCTTGTCATCCCTCACTTGTCTCCTGCCATGAAGATTCAGTGTGATGCATGTCAGCTGGGAAAGCATCACCGTGTCAATTTTCCAACATCTATCTAGTCTACTAGTTCTGCGTGCTTTGATTTGTTGTATTGTGACGTCTAGGGGCCTAGCCGTGTGGCAGACTGTCAGAATTATAGATATTATTTGCTATTTGTGGATGATTTTTCATGTTTATCATGAACCTTTTTTATGAAAAATAAATCAGAAGTTGGTTCTTTGATTCAACAGTTTGTAGTGTTTATGAAAAATCAATTTGGTGTATGCATTAAGAAAATTCGAACTGATAATGCATTAGAATTCTGCACAAAGAAACTAGCTGACTTGTATGGATCACTGGGTATTGTACATCAGACCTCATGTCCTCATACATCGCAACAGAATGGGATAGCTGAAAGAAAGCATCGTCATATTCTGGATACAGCTAGAGCTCTACTTATTCATAATAGCGTTCTGCATAGTTACTAGGGAGATGCGGTTCTTACTTCCTGTTTTCTGATCAACAGGCTTCCTTCATCTGTTTTACATGAACAGATTCCATGGAATATCTTATATCCTAATGCAGACTTATTTCTTGTGCCACCAAAAACATTTGGGTGTATGGCATTTATACACCTCCTTGGGCCTAGTCGTGACAAATTAGCACCAAGGGCAGTTAAGTGTGTATTTCTAGGATACTCACGCATGCAGAAGGGATACAGGTGTTTTGATCTCATACATCAGAAACACTATTTGAGTGCCGATGTGACTTTTCATGAGTCTATCCCTTATCTTTCTACCTTTGGTCATCAGTTGAGAGAGATAGAGGTGGTTGCTCCTATGCCTGTACCTCCTATAGCCTTGGAGGACTTCTCTCATAATAGTGGTGTATCCACTATAGAACATACTATGGGCAACTTCAAACCTATACCACCTGATGAGAAGACATTTAAAGGTGCTACATATCAGCTGCCAGAAAGAAAACACACCCCTCCTCTTCTTCAGTACCCAATGAGGCACCATCGTCCTCTCCTCAGGTATGTATTGGAGATACTGATGATTCTTCTGCTCATGTGTCTTCAGGGTCCCTCTCTCTGCCTACAGATGATGATATTCCCATTGCTATCAGGAAGGCTCCGAGGTCTTGTGCACAATATCGTGTCGTTGGTAGTGTTGTCTCTACAGGATCTCTTGGCACCAAATTTCAGGCCTTTACAACTGCAATATCTAGTATAGAGATACCTACCTCCTACCAGCAGGCTCTTCTACACCCACATTGGAAGGAGGCTATGGAAGAGGAGATGTCTACACTTACTAATGAGGGACCTGGGAGTTATCTGCCCTACCATCTGGTGCGCACTTAGTTAGGGCCAGATAGATCTTTACCCTGAAATACAACCCTGATGGGTCTATTTCTAGGTATAAGGCTCGCCTTGTAGCCAAAGGATTCACCCAGAATTATGGGGTAGATTTCTTTGACACCTTTTCCCTTGTGGCACGACTCTCCACAGTCTGTATCCTTGTTTCTGTTATGGCTCATTATGGATGGTGTCTTCACCAGCTAGATGTTAAAAATACCTTTCTATATGGCAATTTAGAAGAGGAGATATACATGTAGCAGCCACCTGACTTTGAGGTTCAGGGGGAGTGTGTATGTAAACTTTGTAAGGCTATTTATGGCCTTAAGCAGAGCCCTCGAGCCTGGTTTCAGCGTCTATCTGAAGCACTTTCTATGTTTGGGATGCAAAGATCCTCTTCTGATCATTCCTTGTTTGTTAGAAAGACCTGTACTAGTACCGTGGCTTTATTGATATATGTTGATGACCTCATTCTTACAAGTGATGATACAGATGGTATTACTCAGGTAAAGAAGTATTTAGCTCACCAATTTGTTATGAAAGATCTTGGTAAGCTAAGATACTTTCTTGGTATTGAGATCACCACGAGCAAGCAGGGCATTGTAATGTCTCAAAGAAAGTATGCACTTGATATTCTTCAAGAGCCAGGCATGCTTGGATCCAAGGAAGCCAACATTCCTATGGATCCTAAAGTACATCTATTTGAGGATACAATGAGAATAAAGGACAAAAAGATCTATCGGCAATTTGTTGGGAAGTTACTGTATCTAACCATCACCAGGCCAGACATCAGCTTTGCAGTGGGTAAGCTAAGTCAATTCCTAGACAAACCCACTGATGCTCACTGGCAAGCAGTTATGCAAGTGTTGAGATACATCAAGAGCTGTCCAGGCAGAGGCATTCTATTTCAGAAGACAAAGGGCCCTATGTCTGTAGTGGCTTACTCTAATGCGGATTATGTATAAGATGTGGGAGACAGACGATCTACTACTGATTTTTGCACATTTGTGGTTGGAAATCTGGTGACTTGGAGGAGTAAGAAACAAGGTGTTGTCTCACGCTCTAGTGCAGAGTCCAAGTATAGGGCTATGACTCATAATGCTGCCGAGATGATATGAATTAGGTCTCTGTTACAAGATCTTCATGTTGAGATTCAGGAGTCTATGGAGATGTATTACGATAACCGAGCTGCAACATACATTGCTAATAACCCCATGTTTCATGACAGGACGAAACATGTGGAAGTAGACTGCCAATATACCAGGAGCCTGATTCAGCAGGGTCTACTTTGTACGACATGTCTTGCCTCACTGATCAGACTGCTGATATATTTACCAAGCCATTGCCTCGCCCCCAGTTTAAGAAGTGGAGAAGCAAGCTGAGCATGGTGAATATATATGCTCCAGCTTGAAGGGGAGGGTTGAGTTATGTTTTTGTTATTCTTTTTTGTTGATTGGACTCATTTTGTTATTTTTCCCTTCTCTATATAAAGAGACATAGGGATGGCTTGGTAAAGTTTAAGGTTCTCTCTTCACTTCAACTCAAGTCGTTTCGAAGTGGTAGTGTCATTTCGAACCTGTAGACACGCATTGGGTTCGGTGCGAGTACGAAAACATCGTAAAATGTGCAAAAACGCATATTCTGGTCAAGCCCTAGTCAAACCTCATCAAAAGGGTACCATATATGATACCGTTGGATTCCTCTCATTGTAAGCTTTCCAACAATGCATGTTTCACACAAATCCGAGATGTGTAGCTCAAGTCATGTTCAAAACAAGTCAAAAATGACCTAATTATAAGAGGAAACAAACCTAAGAGTAAATTCGATATTTTTCCCACCAATCATAAACCTAAACCTAATGTGGGGTCAATAAAAAGGGCTTCTTAGAGTTGGAGCTATCATTGCATCCTTAGGGCCTCCAAATTCCAAGAGAAAGATAAAGGAAGGATGTAGAAAATCAATTAGGATTTCCTAATTAGGAAACTTAAGGACCTAATCATAGATTCAAGAAACCCAGGCTTCCCACCGCAAATTTCGCAAGGGCGACAACGGTGGCAAATGCATGCAGTCTGATCTGGTGGCAGGGTGCGGATTTGCACCACATGTTGTGAGTACAGGGGCTTGCAAGCACGCGTTCCTGTAAGGAGGGTGTGCGTGAGGCGTTGCGGCCATTCGATCGCCAGCATGTGGCGATCGTGCAGCGCAGGGAAAGCAGGCGTGAGCAATCTACGTGCAAACACGCGGGCAAATCACACGCCGACACGTGGCGTTCTCACGGACCATAGACCGATATGCTTGAACCAGTTGGTTTAGTGACTCCTTCGCATGTTTTTTAGCGATTCAAGGTCTTTCCGACCTCGAAATTCGGCAAATAAGGTACTATTGAAATCGTCTTGACGTGTACTACACGTTAGTACACTTTATTTCCACTTTTTACCACTGTTCCTAACGTGAAAAATCATAAACGTGTATGGATGTTTTCCAACCTTGCTCTTAGTGTTCTTGATTCGAGATAACCTCCCGACGCATGTACGGATCACAAGGAGGATCTGACATGCATCCTAGGACCTTTCGCGCATGATCCAAAGTCACTGTGATCCTCTGATGACGTTAAGTAGAGTAACCCACCCCTTTCTCTGTTTTGTTCCGTTTCCGAGTGTTGTAAACCCGTTCCACGTATTCCTTCACGTGTCTCATGATATTGGTGTGTTGCCTCTCATTGCTGAGTTTGGAACCCAGTTGAGGTAATGATTTCTGTTTTGAGTACTTAAACGTGAATTGAATTGATATAATTGGAATATTGATTGTTTAATGTTTAAATGTGACCTTATTATCATATGCGTAAAATCAACTCCAATTTATGTGAACAAGTTCCATTGTGTTTGTTAATTACCAAATATTGTGGGACCACTGTCATAAATTGGAAAACTACTTGTAAATGGATATCTGGCAATATAATGTGAATACCTCTTAGTTTTGAATAAATGGATCTAATTGATTAATTATGGGATGATTTAGCAAAAGTTAATGATTCAGTTATCAAAAATTGTTTAAGTAATCAGCACGACAATTTTGTCAGGATATAGAGATTGGATAACTGGATTTAGCCCTGCTACTCGCCGGATTGGCTATAGCTTTGGTCTTTTAAACCGGTTCTGGGTTGATTTAGGGAGTTGCTAACCTCCCTACAACTTTTTGGTTAAGCTTAGCGGCCAAGTGGGATAGCGGGATGCATGGCTTGAGGTTTGTAATGGTTCTTTCTCGACCGGTGGATGGATCATTGGCAATTTGTACTTTAGCGTACATAGCGCTTGTACGTGTTCACGCCTCTCTACGGAGCTACCACCCCTTTCCGCTATAACCCCAGGGTGATGGACTGAGGTGACTTGCTGACTATAAGCTGCCTTCTAGGACAAGGAGACGGCTTATACCTGTCTTGCGCCTCAGGAAGTTACACAAGAACATCTCATGCCCTGAGGCATTGATTAACTAGTTGTGGACTGTAACCACTTGGGCTTTCAACACAAAAAATAGAACGGGATAACAAAATGACTAATAAGTGAATGAATTAAGATACAGTACCTTTTCTCTTATTCTTGTTTATTGTTTCCCTGTTGTGTTGCTCTACTCTACTCAATTTTTACTGACTTGTTTTCTTAGGTTCCATACTCAGGTGTTGCTGAGTGGTTGGGTGCAACAGCTGCTGTTGGTTTGTCTACTGTAGAACCGAATCCTACTGTATGAGACAATCCGTACTAAGCATTGTGGCTCTTTAGTTTTTCTCTTTTCCAGTGTTAGACTTTTATTTCCAGTCTTTTGTAATTATACTAATATTTGAGCACTCGTTACCTTTTTACTTTCTCTGGTGGATTTTATTCATTTTGCCAACACTTTATATTTTCATTTAATGTATTATGAATGGATGTTCGATTATTCATATTCTACGATGATGTGTTGGGTGACTGCGATCTTGTGGTTATTTGTGCTTGTTGTTAGCATTTGACGACTCGAGTCGTCAAAAAGGTTCTTGTCTTCCATTTCACCTGACATGTAGGGCACACAAGATCAAAGGTACTGTAGTAAAAAATCAGACCATGTATAGAACTGAAATCATCACAGATCTGAGAAAAAAGACGAAATTCAAACCATAACGACCCTTTAGAGCTAGATAAGACCCCAAAGGGGTTGTTTCTTCTCCTTAGCCTCTACTCAGTTCGAGAAGAGAGATGGGTGACTGTTCCATCACCCTGAAGCAAGCAGACCTGCCCACGACCAGATCTAGGTCACCGACTTGCAACTATGCCTCATGAAGAGGTCGTAGAGGCACAACACAAGAAGAGGAGGCGAGGTGTAAGGGTTTAAATTTTTAATATTTTACTAACACCAAACTAAACCCTTAAGAGGCATCTTATAAAAGGGATTGAGAAGGGATTTTGTTGCTCATGAATGCCTCAACAATTATTGAGATTGAGGCGCTTCTTGATGATGAAATGGGTATTATTGGACCCCTTTTTAATGGTGGCTAGGGTGGGAGGTCCCCTTCACAAATGACCCAACAAGTTAAAAGGGGAGAAAATCCCATTCATTTCTTCTCTTAGCCATCCCCCCCGTTCCTTCTTCCCTACTCTTCTCATCCTTCCCACCGTCAACCCCCTTTTCTTTCTCTCGCCGGCTGCTGCTACTTCAGCCACCAACCATCACCCCTGCCGTCATGGCCGTTGCTGCTGCATGAAGCTACGCTAGTGCTACTTGCTTTGCTGCCACTGCTGCTACTGCAATTGCTGCCGCTGTTGCTACTGTTGTCGTGGTTACACTGCCACAGTTGTGGGTGGAGGTGGTGGCACAAGTGCTAGAGTAGGAGTTGAGGCCAACAAGACCTCAATTGAGGGTAACCCGATTTCAATCCCTAGATTTTTGGGTTGCCCTAAATTTTGGGGTTTTTGGTTCCCTTTTGTTGAGGGGTTAATTAAGGTCATAATGATGACTTTGTTGGTGCTAGGAAGGCTTAAGGCTTCCATTCATTGAGGGAGGAGCAACTGCAGCCACGGGATTTCGTTGGTGGTCACAGCCAAGGGACCTTTCCCCTCTCCCCTTTTTAAATCATCTTTTAATGCCTAAATAAATTGTCTCCATGGCACTTTAATCTTAAATTCAAATATCTAATTTTATTGTCTCATGGATGGGTGAATGTGGAAAACTTAATGCATGTGTTAGGATGAGGTAGGGACACCCATCTTTGGGTGGGTGATTTGTGATGACTTTGTGCTAACAAGGGGATCTTATTTTGGACCTAAGGTAGCCTTAAATCTAATATGAAGTTGCAAGCAGCGAATATGACAAAAAAAAATGTTTTATGAGTGTGTTCTCAAGACTATTCAGGTGTTCCCGATGAGTGGTTTAATAAAGGCACTATTGAGATTTTCATGACATTAATCATGTCATGAATGGATAAAGAATATGAGAATTATGATGATGACGTAGTATGGGTATAACATCTTGGTCCTATGTGGTGATGTGGCCTATATGGGAAAAATAAATATGGCTAAGAAATTAGAAATGTAGAGGGCATGAGAGCCCTAAAATTCAGCTGAAGTGCAATCCATGTAAGCAAATTAAAAAGGGTCAAACTTGGATTAATGAACTAGTTGACTCTGAAAAATATACAAAAAATGGGAAGAATAGTATTGGGATCCGTGAAGTCTCAAGTGAGACTTCAAAGAATTTGGTAGGTCCACAGGGGCAAGATACCCGTTGTGGGATAGGAAATTGAATATCAAAATGATGATTAGGTCACATAGGTGGATCCGTAAGGAACGACACCTCAACCACATGAATCGAGGGTTCACCGTTGCGGGATGAAAAATCGAAGAACTGAAGTAGCTAGTAGCTACCTATGGTTGACCTTGGAATCGAGAGGATTCCAAGCTACAATGACACACCCAGTGGCTGTTGTCGACTATGGGTACGCAGGGGTACCAAGGTTTGACCTGAAGGGTCAAGACACATGGATGTGGGATTTGGTCATTGGCCTCGGTACCGATGGCGAATCGAGAGGCGCACCCAGAGAACCATTTTCCACAAGGGAGCAATGGTGCAATCCGTTAAACATCTGGCCTACCTAAATGGGTTAGAGTTGTAGCCTCAATCAGATGGCTAACTGAGAGGGCACACTCAAAATACGTGGTCCTAGCGGGAGGCACCGGTGTGACCCGTTAAACATCCAACGTACCTACCATAATTAAACCAAATAAAATGTGACCGTACCTCGATAGATACGAGCTGAGACGCTCTTGGAAATCCCGAGGACTTGGCCTAGGTCACTCCCAATAGGCTCAACTCTACTGATTGGTGTTAGCACTGTCCTTGCACGACAAGGACGAGTACGCCTCACTCGAGGATTGCTAGTGTTGTTAAACTCTCCCCTAATCGAGGAGAGCCTACTAAGCTAGGACTCCAGAGGAGGCTACATCCTAATCACCTCTGTTAGAGATGGAAGATTTCTAATAAGTTGATCTCAAAGGCGAGAGAGAGAACAAATGATTCAAAAGAAAATTTTTGAATGTTCACGAGATAACCATTGGGGGGGAATTAGAATGGATAACTAGCCTGTAAGGTAGTATCCATGCACTACCCATTTTTGCTCTGTTGGTACACGGAGTTTTGTCCCTATTGGGCCAATTGCCTCATCCCGTTCTTGTGACCCATTTCAAAATAAGATGCCGTGGCACAGCGATTCCAGGACTTTCCCTAAGCCATTTCAACTCCACGCACGAGTGGACCGATGCTTTTTCCGGGCCTTAGGGTGTCCAGGGATGGCGATAGCCGAGGTGTGACACAAGGGGCCGTAGAGGGGCCACCTACTAAACTTTTGAATAGCACTCTTTTATTCTCGTTTTGTTATGACCCCTTTTAGTGTTATGAAAAATCTATTGTTGAGACATGTTTTGCTATATATATATATATATATATATATATATATATATATATCTTGAGTTGTGTAGAATGTGGTAATGATCAAACTGTGAAACATGAACATGTATGTATACTCGTAGATCGGAACAATGCGGTACGTTGCAGATAATGAAAGTTGATACTAGTTAGTTTTCTTTCCGTACATGTTGGTTAAAGAGGTTGTGATGGTTGTGGAGTGTGCCCGCTTGTATTATATTCGTGACTATTGCTTCATGTTTGGATTGTGGGGTGTACCCACCTTTTTTTTGTGGTATGCATGCACAACTTTTCCTCTCAGGTCCAATATTTTGGAAAATATTAAGAAAACAGGGGAAACTCTGCCGAATTTTTGGCAGGTTTCAGTCCCTTAGTTTTATACATTTACCTTACTTGTACCTTTTTAACGGACTATTATAACCTTAACTAACTCAGTTACTGAGGCCCGAGCATCGTTACACCCACTAATCTTCTCCTTAATCGCCAGAGAATTAGCGGGGCGTGACACAAGGGGACCTGCTGCTCCTCACAATAGGGTCAAGGCGGCACCATAGCAAGTCGCTGGCTCGTTGGGATCGCCTCCACCACCCCTAGCAACAGCGCTGAGGCTGCACAGGCCGCCACTGGGCCCACCTACCAATGGTGGTGACGCTCCTGCCAGTTGGAAGGGTTGGTAGCAATAGTCGGAGACGATCTAAAGGATGGTGGCGCCCTTGAGAGGAGAGGGATTGTGTGGAGGGGTTCGGAGGCTAGGTTTTGAGGCGAGGTACCTAGGCACCGATCTAAGACTACTGCTCTGATACCATGATAGGACAAAAGATGAGCTATTTTCTATTAGAAACCCTAGGTGCCTTTATATAGAGAGGCACAAAGGGTAAATTACAAGCACACCCGTACAATATAAGAATAGTAAAAGAACCACTAAAAAATAACTCAACACTTATTTTATCATCTTTCTTTATCTGACCTCCATCATCAAGTATAGGTCTTCATTTATTGGAAAATGGATTATTGATTCAGATGTATCTTTGTGTAGCTCATTAATGTTAGATACCTACCAAAGGCATTACTGATGTTTATTTATCATCCACGTGTCCAAAAGATTTTTTTCTTGTACCAAAAGTTTGTGTTATTCCATTAACCAAAGCATCAAAGTGTATTGCTTCCTTTTTTGCTTATACTCTCTCTTTTAGGATCTCTAGAAGATAAAATTGATTAACAACCGTCAGGACCACAAAATGCTCTCTTATTGGAATCACCCTACACATTTTGCCTATGCTACATCGACCAAATCTTATCAATTTTGTTGGTGTCATCAACTAGGCCATTCTTCGTGAAAAACCCCAAAAACAATGTCCAAGTGTTATGAGCTTTACTACCATCCATATTAAGGCTAGATAGTTTGGAAATGTGGAAGAAAAATTCATATTCTATTCTCGAGAGAAACCCTCAGCTCAGATATCTAGGGAGAGGGGCTAGGGAATAATTACATGTAAACCCAAATAAAAAAAATACAAAAGAAAAGACCAAGATAAAAACTTCATATCTATCTACACTCCCCCTCAAGTTGGAGGCTGGAGCATAGATATCCTTTATGGTCAGCTTGGTACAACATCTTCAAAAGCATGGGGAAGCACCTTGTGAATAGATGCATCACCTTGTATGCTAAGGAAACATGAGAGGTATGAATGAGGCCTTTCTAGATCATGTCTCGAGTGCAGTAACAATTAACTTCTACATGCTTTGTTCTCTTGTGGAACATTGGATTGTTAGCTATGAAAAGTGCCACCTTGTTATCACACTTCATCTCCATGGGGCCAATCAACGGGATATAAAGATCCTTTAACACAGAATAATCCACATCAGCTTAACTTTAGCTTGTGACATGGCCTTGTATTCAAACTCTATGCTCGACCTAGCCACCATAGTCTATTTCTTACTTTTTCATGTGACTAAATTGCCCCCAACAAAGGCACAGAATCCAATAGTAGACTTCCTGTCTTTAGGGCATCCTACATAGTCTACATCAATATATGTTATCACATCCAATGATCTATTACAAGCAAAAAAATAGTCCCTTTCGTAATAAGGACTTCAAGTACCTAAGGATCATCATAGCTGCATCCCAGTATACCCTCCCAGGTTTCTGAAATGACCTACTCCAGATTTTTTATTCGACCCTACGGGTTTCAACGAAATTTCTATGTGCGTATTAACGTGTCTTAAAGCCTCGAGGAGTCCGCCTAACCTCCAGGGGCCTTCCCATAATTTTCCCCACCGTATCCAATCCACCTAGGGACCAAGCATTAGTTAGTTTCCACGTTGGGGAGGGTAGTGCATAATTTTTCACACTCTAATTCCCATAACTGGAGGGCCTCTCTTCAAAAAAAAATAAAGTTGGGTGAAAAATCCATGAGTTTCCTTGGCCCCACCTAACCCTAAGCATCCCACTATAAAGCCCCTATCCTCCTTGGAGCCAGTGCACCTCGAGAACGCCACCTCAAGCTGTGCACCTCACCATCGGTAGAGAGGGAGAGAGAGACTGAAAGAGAACGCACACCACCCCCTCCCTCTCATTTTTTTCCTTGTCCCATGCAAGTGTGCACGAGCATCGAGGGAGCAAGCGTGAGGCACGATAGCACTCAAAATCGCATGCTCGTGGTTGAGGCGCACAGGGGGATCTGAGGGGTGCAATCCAATGGCACAGCAGGGGAGGGTGGGACGATCCGTGGAGTGGCGCGAGCGCAAATCCTAAAGTGCCACATCATAGCGTGGGAGAGGGGACCAGTTCATAAGAACCGGTCAGTCTAAACCGACCACTAGCCAGTCCACATGACCCAGGAGCAGTATTTTGGCCAGTTCAGGGCTCGAACTGAGTTTGCATACAATGTATCAATGGAAAGCCCTTTCAATCCTCTATGTTTTGACACCCTGTATGCTACATTTTGAGCACGTATGAGTCACTAAGAATGGAGTTACGCCACTAACGTTAGTCTGAACCCTGGGTAACTTAGGTTCGGTGTCCTAGGGCCACTCAACACCAACGGAAGCCCACGCAACGCCTACCAAGGCCACAGGCAGACTAACCCTACCCCCATTCCTCCTAGGTAATCGAGGTAGAGTGGTGTTTATCCCATCCTCCTTGCCTTTTATGATCTAGATTCCAATCCTTTGTGTATCTAGAGTTTCCGTATCACACCCATGCATGACCCGTTTCCTGTGTAAAAGAAAAGAAAAGCAAAACAAATACTCGTATATAATTGCTAAGTATAGATTGGTACGTGACTAAAATTGACTTTGGATTTTATAGCTAACCGCTTTCGTCAAAGATTTTGCATAAACCATATTGTCATATGCTTATTAAAAACAACCTAGGAGTGTACCTGAACATTAAGGGAAAGAAACTAAAGACTCATTGGTAATATGTGAACCACAAGGGATTGACAACGCTCGAACTCGTTAGCAACCAAATTAAGGGTTTTACTTGAACCCTAAGGTGAACTAAAGATGGCGTTTAAAGGTGTAAGAAGATCTTGCGAATGGAAATAGGATGGTAATATGAATGTGACGCGTAAATGATCGAGTTAAGGTCTGGTTGTGGGGGTGAGCTAGCCCTCGACTACATGCATACTGAGGAGAGCTGACCTCTCTGGGTAGAGGTAAACTAGAGACTAGAGTTCAACATTAAGGGAAAGAAACTAGAAACTCATTAGTAATATGTGAATCGCGAGGGATTGACGACGCTCGAACTAGTTAGCAACCAAATTAGAGGTTTTACTTGAACCCTAAGGTGAACTAGAGATGGCATTTAAAGGTGTAACAAGATCTTGGGAATGGAAATGGGATGGTAATATGAATGTGGGGCGTAAATGGTCGAGTTGAGATCTAGTTGTGGGGGTGAGCTGGCCCTCGGGTACACGTGTACCAAGGAGAGTTGACCACCTCATTGTGTGGGGAGAAAGCTAACCTCTCCAGGTAGAGACCTGGAGGAGGAACGAACTTCCTGTGTAAACTCCTGTGAAGCCCACAAGGGGCCAACCAGGATAGCCAGGTAACGGTATACAGTGTTGAGGTGGTGTAGTTCTTGTATCGTTTTTCCATGTGTACCTGTTAGTGGAAACAACTGACCGCGTGCCAGCAAAGAGTAACACCTCGTGTGTTTATAGCACATGCCGAAGTCACCACCACTCCGCGGCCATAGCCCCAAGGTGGTAGAGTAGGTAGTAGGGCAAGCGCGGGGTGTTCTCCCGGCCAAGAGAGCATCCCATGGTTGCCCTACAACAAAGAATACTACAATGAAATCGTCTCACTATGAGACATGTGAATAAATAAGAGGGGATGACCATATTTAGTGGACTTATGGGAGCTAACGAATGCGATAATGGGCCACCAATCAAATCTAATAATGAGGAAGCGTGAGATTGATAATATGCTAACATAATCCAAGGCCTAAACAAAACCACCACTTACACTTTCGTTTTCATTGTGACACATTCTTTTCCATCTCACCACTCTACTCAGCTTTGCTGACACCTACCTTAGTTGTATACTTAGGTCAAGGAGGAGAGCAGCCAACTCCACAGGCTACCGAGGGAGACAGAGCTGGGCCTAGTCATGCCCAGCCTTAGTGTTTGCCTGCTATTTTTCTTTCCGCAATAGTATGTTCATTTTCTTAAGAACCATATTAGTTTCTTTTCACATCGTATTGTTAGTTTGTGTGATGGCTATGTTGTGAACTCAGTGGTTTCTTTCTTTTTTCATGCATTGTTGGTAGCTTAGTTACAACCTTCTTTTTTGTCGCCTCTTCCCTTTATGATGCATGCGTGGAATTGTTATACGTTTTAGCTTATTTGTTTGATGGACAACTACATCTTGAGGTAAATATGCGGTCCAGCCCAACCTCCATGTGTTACAGCTTGTCCATAAACTAGCTAACTGTGCTTACTGCAAGAGCAATATCCGATCCTGTCACAGTAACATACAGTGGCTATCCCATATGGCATTTGAATTGTCTGCCATCAATTTAACCCAAGTCATTATCACACAAGTGTACACTTAGATCCATGGAAATAAAAATAGGTTTGGCACCCAACATGCTAGTTTCTTGGAGAAGATTTATCATATACTTACTCTGCTAAAGGACAACTCCATGTGCATTCCTAGCTACCTTAATCCTAAGTAATAGAGTAACCCCAAATCCTTTGTAACAAAGTGCATAGTCAAAAACTCCTTCGTAGCTTGAATCTCCTGTACACAGTCCCCAGTCAGGGTGATGTCATCAACATAAATAAGAATCACTATAATCCTAGTATTCATCCTTCATATAAAAAAGAGTGGTTTGCATTAGATCTTTTGCAACTTTTAAAACCAGGCCCGCAAACTTTGTTTGAGACCATATATCACTTTATGTAGCTTGCAAACCTTAATACACTCCCCCTGAACTTCAAATCCAAGGGGTTGCTGCATATACTTCCTCTTAGAGATCATCATAAAGGAGGTGTTGAGTTATGTTTTGTAGGCTCTTTATTTTATTTTACTGTGAAAGGGTATTCTTGTAATCCCATCTGTGGTGTCTCTCTATATAAAGGCACCAGGGCCTCTCTGGCATAAACTATTGCACTTCAACCCTAACATGGTATCAGAGCAACGGTCCTAAACCGGAGTTCTCGTATCCCACCAAAACCCTGGCCTCCAACCCACCTCCACACCCTTTTCTCTCTCTCTCTCCCTTCTCAACACCATCAACCACCATAAGGCCAACACGCTAGCAAGGGGGCCTACGCCACCTCCTTAGCGACGACGGTGACCTACAGCACCAAGGGAAGTGCCGCCGATCTTCAAGGAGCAACACCACCGACCTTCTCCCAACTCTACGCTACCAGTGCAGCGTCGACTGGTGGTGTAGGGGTTCTTCATCAGCACCGCCCATCTTCCCTTTGGCCCAACGCAGCCTCTAGATCCTTATCTAGAGGTTGTGTTGGCTTAGATCAGGGTTCTTGGAGACTTGGACTTCCTTAGTCCCTGATCTACTTCTTAGGGCTGTGAAGATCTTCTACAAATACTAGAACTAGAGTTACCGATTCTCATTCTCTTCTATAGCCCACTCTAGAAGAGTTTGAGACATTAGAAGGCACTGCTATGGCCTAATCTATGCCATAGCGCATGCAAAAATTATTTTTGGTTGGTGCCTACAACTTATATGATCTGAAATCAACATTTTCTATGATTCGTATGTGTTTTGGAGCCTGTTCAAGTCTGAAATTGCAAGTTTCAGGCCTTGTGATCTGATTTTCAGTCTTTGAAGTCATTGGTTTTCGTGGATCTTGACTCCAGCCATTATGAGGGACCAAAAGGAATCCGTGAGGGAAGACATCTACCACAAGTGCTCCCCCTCACATGCAAGGGACGTCTATCAAGTTGGATAGATCCAACTTCCTACGTTGGTCTACCTCCTCCCGATTTGTCGGATCATATTAGAAGAAATGTATTTTGACAAATGATGTGCTTACCGTGAAGACAACAGATTAGGAGGCTAACAATGATTAGGTAACAACATGCCTCCTAAATAGCATGACTCAAACTATCGCCAAGCAGGTCATGGCGTATGCCTTCGCAAAGAAAATGTAGGAAGTGTTGCATGAGATTCATTCTCATAGGAGCAACATTACCAGGCTATACAGAGTCATAGAGGACATTCACACTCTTTAGAAAGGCAATATGGTTATGACACCATGATGAGCCTATGGGACAAGTAGGACATCTACTAGCCTATTTCTACTGATGCAACTATTATAGCCAAGCAGAGAGAGGCTATTCGCTCTATCTAGCTTCTATCTGGACTTGGCTCTGAGTACAAGGCGGTGAAAGATAGATTTATGACCATGGATGAGATTCCCACAACAATACAGATTTATGCTCGTCTCTCTAGACTTGACACCTCTGATCTCGTGCCTACTTCTGATGCCTCTGCTATGGTCGTTGTTAGTCGTGGTAGGGGTACTTGTGGGGGCAGAGGTGGTCGGTCTCGTGGTAGTACACGTGGTCATGGTTGAGGCCGGAGCTCCTTATGTGAGTACTGTCACAGAAACGGACATACTTGGGACCAATGCTAGGTGAAGCACAGATATCCACAAGGTATGGATCCACATGCTCATCAAGTATCTGCAAAGGACATTCTTAGGCGCATGAGGATGATAACCAGATTTCAGTCTCTAGAGCAGACTATGAGCGCTTCATGGCTTCTCAAGCATCCTCAACCTCAGTTCAGAGATCTACAGGTACTGCAACCGTGTTAGCGGGATCCCAAGCCTCTGCTTAGCTTGCAAATTCAAGTGCCTCCTCTCACATAACTGGTTATACCACCTTGTTTTCCTCTCTACGAGATCTTGCTACCCCATTTCAGGTTAAGGTAGCAAATGGTGGTTTGTCACCAGTTATTGGTCTTGGGAACATCTCTATCTCTTCCATTTTATCTTTATCAAATGCTCCCAAGTTTGCTCTTAATTTTAATGTCAATTAGTTAAATTACGAAGTATTTGAGGTGCCAAGCAGTTTATCATGACCAATACTTCTTATAGGACCTCCAGACGATAAGGCAGATTGGTGGAAGACTTGAGCAGAACGACCTCTGCTATCTCCATGGTCCACCTACACAGTGCTGATGTCGTTTGTGCCTCTATTGCTCTTCAGTGGCATTTCCGCCTTAGTCACCCCATCTTGCACGTCCTTCATTGTCAATTTCCTAAGATATCTTTTCTTGAGTTTTTTAGTTGTGAAGCATGCAATTGGGCAAACACTATAGGTCTTCTTTTCCGTCTCGAAATAAATGGACTGAGTGTATTTGATTCGATTCATGCTGATGTTTGGGACCCATGTAGAGTCAAGAGTACTCGAGGCTTTCGATACTTGTTCTTATGGATGACCATACTAGAATGTCCTGGGTGTTTATGATAAAAGAGAAGTCCGAAGCTTTGGATCTTGTTAAAAATTTTGTTCAAGAAATAAAGACTTAGTTTTCCACCACTACAAAAATTTTTAGAGTGACAATGATTTGGAGTTTATGAATGCCAAAGTTACACATTTCTTTCAGTCTCTTGGTATTATTCACCAAACTTCTTGCATTCATACCTCCCAACAAAATGAGGTAGCCGAATGTAAGCTCCGTCATTTGCTTGATGTGATTCTCACTATTATGTTTCAAATAATGTTCCTTCATCTTTTTGGGTTGATGCTGTGTTAACTGCCACATACTGGATGAATCGGGTTTCATCTTCAATTTTAGGAGGTAAAACCCCATACTCTATCCTGTTCCCTGGCAAGGACATGTTTTCTGTCACTCTAGTTGTTTTTGGATGTTTGTTTTGTCCACTTATATAAAGTGGATAAGATTTCTCCTCGCTTCATGAAGTATAGTTTTTTGGGCTACTCCAAGAGCTAGAAAGGGTACAGATGTTATGATCCTATTTCACGAAGATTTTATGTTTCTACTGATGTCACGTTTTTTGAGGAGATTCCTTACTACCAAAAATAGGGAGAGGAATCCATGTCTTTCCATCCTTAGGAGGTCCCTCTTCCTATGTCATCTGAGCCACCACAGCCATCTCAGCCACCACAGCCTATTGAGCCACCTATATCTAGGGTCAATCAGCCTGATCTTGGTCCTTTCCCATATCGTCCAAAGATTCCTAATACGTATACCTTTCCTAAGCACATTCAGTGTAGGTCTTTAGATGTCCCTCAGGTGGAGGAACCGTTGTCTACCATTTCTACTCAGTTCCACTATCTGCTGATGACTTGGCTAAGGACTAGGTACATACTGCCATTGAGGATACTACTCTGAACCTTCCTATTGCACAAAGGAAGGCTCTGCGTTCTTGTATTAAATACTCTATATCTCAATTTATGTCACTTGATAGTTTGCCTGCTGTTGAAAGACAATTTTCTCTAGCTATTGACAGTTTACAAGTATCACAGGATCATGAGGCCTTCCAAGATCCATCTTGAACTTTGCCTATGGAAGAGGAGATGGCAGCTTTGCAATCCCATCGCACATGGGATCTTATTGATCTACCCCCAGGTGCCACTATTATGGAGTGTAGATGGGTCTTTACCCTTAAATGTTGCCCAGATGGCACTATAGAGAGACATAAGGCACGACTAATGGCCAAAAGCTATACTCAGACCTTCGAAGTTGACTACTTGACATTCTCCCCAGTGGCTCATCTCAATTCTGTCAGGATATTGCTCTTTTGTTGTCAACAAAAGCTGGATTGTTTATCAGTTAGATATTAAAAATGCATTTCTCTATGGAGACTTGGAGGAGGGTGTGTATATGCAGCAGCCACCTGATTTTCTTATTCAGGAGTGTGAAAAGGTATGCAAGCTGAAGAAAGCGATTTATGGACTAAAACAAAGTCCTAGAGCTTAGTTTGAGAGGTTCAGCCGGGTAGTTCAAGAACATGGCTTTATCAGATCATTTGCTGATCACTCTGAATTTACATTTTATGGGAAGACAGGTTCAGTTATTCTTATTATTTATGTTGATGATATACTACTCACTGTCAGTGATAGGAAAGGATAGAAGAAACAAAGGAGCTACTACAATCACAATTTGTGACCAAGGATTTAGGCCCTATCAACTATTTCCTTGGCATTAAGGGGCAACACACTGGGATAGGACTTATGCTATCTCAGCACAAGTATATTCTTGATATGTTGAGAGACGCTGGTATGCTGAGGTGCAAAGCTGCATTTGTGCCATGGATGTGTCCTTGCCTTTTGCAGATGAGGATAGCCCCCTACTGTAGGATGTGACTAGATACCGTGCAATGATGGGTAAGTTATTGTATCTGATAGTTACCCAACCTGATATTGCCATTGCAGTTAGAAGGTTGAGCCAATTCATGAAGTCACCAAAGGAAGTCCATTGGGATGGTGTTTGCCAGGTTCTCAAGTACTTGAAAAGTGCACCTAGGAAAGAACTTTATTTTAAAAACAATGGGCACTTAGATGTATGTGACTATTTAGATGCAGATTATGCTAGAGCACATGAGGATCGAAGATCCACTATAGGATCCTACACATTTGTTGAAGGTAATCTAGTTACATAGAGAAGTAAGAAGTAGGCAGTTGTCTCTAGGTTAAGTGCTGAATCTGAGTACAGGGCCATGGCTCAGACTATTTGTGAGCTACTCTAGGTCCGATCTATCCTAGAAGATTTTAGAGTATAGGTTTCCAGCCCTATTTCTATGTTGTGTGACAATAAGGATGCCACGTTTATTGCTAATACTCTTATCTTTCATGAGAGAACCAAGCATATTGAAGTTAATTGTCACTTCATCAGAGAGGCCATTATAGCAAAGAAGGTTTCCACACCCTACATATGCACTGAAGACAACTTTCGAACATCTTCACTAAAGTACTTCCCAAGAAATGACTGCGTTAGATTAGTTCAAGCTAAGCATGTTCGATGCTTATGCTCCAACTTGAGGAGTGTTGAGTTATGTCTTGTGGGCTCTTTATTTTATTTTAGTGTGAAAGGGTATTCTTGTAATCTCTTCTCTGGTGTCTCTCTGTGTAAAGGCACCAGGGTCTCTCTGAAATAAACTATTACATTTCAACCCTAACAAGAGGCATTTTACATATCAAGCTGGTATAGTGGCAAGTCTTAAGGAACTACATTAAAGATGAGTATGTGCACTATAAGAAAGCGTGCCACAAGAGAGAACATGTCAAAGTAGTCAACACAATAGATCTAGGTGTACCTCCTTTGCCAAAAGACGGGTTTTCTACCTCTCAACTGAGCCATCTGGGAGATGCTTCATCGTAAACACCCACTTGCAACCAACCACTCTAGCATGTAAAGGAGGCTCAACAAGACTCCATGTGTCACGTAATAATGAAGCTGACATCTCATCCTCCATAGTTTGTCACCACTTCGGATCAAGAATAGCCTCCTGATGAGTAGTAGGCATGTGTATAACTAAAAGACCACTAATGCATTGCCTATATTGGGAAGACAAGCTAGCCATCGACATGTGTTTAGAGATTGGATGCAGTGTGCATAACCTGGTGTCTTTTCGCAAGGCCATGGCCTATGTGTATATCAAAACTGAAATCAATGGGATCCTCTACCCCAACTTATACAAGTTCAAAAGCATCCATAACAACCAACTCAAGCTGCTGAGGTACACTATGATCTTCTTGAGCAGTTTGTACACTAGTAGTCCTAGTTACATAAGAACTAAAAGTACCATTATTTCTATCAAGAACAAGGGTTACCTCAGGTGCAGATGACAGTCTAGCCTCAAGAGGGGTGTTCATCTAGCAACGTGAATAAATCATCTTGAGCCTATGTTCCTAGCCATCAATGGGAGCAAGATAGGGATAATGGTGTCACTCTCAAGAGCTGAAGTGATAACCCATAAGCTAAAGGTGAATAATTAAGATATAGACTCAAGAAAGGTGACGTCAGCACTAATAAAGGTGCTAATCAATAGGGTCATAACCCTTGTACCCTTTCTGAGTCCTAGAATATCCAAGAAAAATACATTTAAGAACCTAAGGAGATAATTTGTCCCGGTCATAACTAAAAAGGTGGATAAAGGCAAAACAACCAAAGACCTTATGTAGGACCCCAAAAAGCTTACAATCTAGGAATAAGACGAAGTTAGGAGCCTTCTCATCTAAAACAGTAGATGGCAATCTATTAATCAGGTAACATACAATAAGCACCACATCGCCCCAATAGGAAAGAAACATTAATTTTAATGACTAGTCTGAGCAACATCAAGGATATGAGGGTGTTTCTTCTCTACTATGCCATTCTGCTATGAAGTGTTTAAGTAACTAGTTTTGTGAAGAATACCACACCCTTGAAAACAGAAATGAAGTGACTAAGTACAAAACTCCAAAGCATTATCGGATCGAACAATTTTCACATCAGCAACAAATTGAGTTTTTATTTCTACTAAAAAGTTTTTGATAACATTACTAGCATTAAACTCATACTTTAACGAAAACCCCATGACAGTCAAGAGTAATCATCAACAGCAACTAAACAAAACATGTGCCCTAAATTATTAAGAACATGACTCGGACCCCAAATATCAAAATGCACTAACTACAAAATAGACTCAAACTCCAAGTCTGCTAATTGGGGAAGGAACTCCTATGATGTTTTCTTAATTAAAAGGCCTCACATTAGTAGGGTGCTACGGTGATCGGACGCATCGGGCCGTGGAGGCCATCAAAGAGGATTTCAAGCGTCCCTATTTCGTCAAAGAGGTTGGGCGACAACCAAATGGAGAGGGGAAACGTAGGTGACTCAAGCGATGGCTGGAGGAGGGTCCAGCGTCGACGGCAAGGGGCGATGATCAAAGAAGGGAAGTTGGGGGCTTCAACAAACAATGGGCCAGGGGAGGTTGGTCTCGAGGCCTCGATAGGAGGAGATCACCGCGGGGGTTTGGAGAGGGGCTTTGTGCTTTTGATATAAGGAACGAGGGAACATTGCGACGGATTATCGCAATGCTCTCGTTTGCCTCGCGTGTGGCGGGCTAGTGCATAGGAGTACGTGTAGCAGAGAAGGGCCTTAGGAGGGGCGATGTGGACCATTGAGATCACGTGGGGGTTTTGACCCTCCACAGCAAGATGAAGGTCCAAGACCTAGTCCCTAAGTCTTCCAACGTGAACTGAGGTGCAAGGAGGGAGAAGCATGTAGGGAACATGCATGGCAAGCACTGAAGGCCCCAACAGCACCATCTTTGGACATCAAGGTCCCTCTCTCACCAAACGTCCTTGTTGCGGAGACGCTCCTCCAGGGATCTCTCGTCGAGATCATGGTGGGCGCCCCTTCCTTGGATGCTATCCAAGGCTTCGTAAGACCCCTTTCCCTTTCCTTGTTGATGTGGAAAGTTATGGTGATGAACCCTTCAAGGTTCTTGCTTTTTGGATTGTCGAATTCCAATGTCGATTCGTTGAAGCTTCACTCTTCTTGTTGTGGATCGATTTCAATTTTGTGGAGATTGGTTTCCCCATTTAATGGGGCTTTAAATGAGAGACCCCCTCAACGTGTTTTCATCAGAGAAGGTGTGGTTGTGATTAGAGGATTTCCGTTGCATCTTCGTACCAATGCAGCTGTTGAGAGCATCATTGCAGGTTTTGATTCCTCAAAAGAAAGCTCGATAGTGGGTCTGACAGAAGGCGACGAAAGCTTAGTAACCGTGAAGGTTCGATTGAGACATAGTGGGTCGTTCCATGAGAGGGTGGTCCTTTAATGTGATGCCTCATCCTGGCTTCTATCTATTAGGGTGGCAGTGCAACCTGTGGTGGTGGAGGCGAAGGAGAGGGAAGAAGAGGTTGAGCGTGGGAGGGATGTGGACATGCAATGGCGCCCTGTGGTGCTGGAGTCTCAGACTTCGAGAAGCAGTACTCAGAAAAACGTAAGGTTACTGGGGAGACACAGGAGGTGCAGATGAGAGGTGAGGAAGAAATGGGTGACAATGAGCCCATGGAATATGGGGGTGATTAGGCGATGATCCTTCATGATGGGAGAATGTCTACTAGAGAAGAAGCTCATAATGTAGTTAAGCCACAAGAACAAGGAGGCAGCAGCACGTTTGTGTCTTCTACGCCTGTGGGGGGTGCCTATAATGAAGGGTTTGTTACATCTTCTTGTGGGGCTACCGCAGGTAGGGGAAGGTATAATCTTCAAAGCAGGGGTCCATCTAGAGTGGAAGAGAAGCAGGTGGTCAGCAATCTCTATGTTGCATGCAGAGGTGATTGTAATGGGGATAAACAAACCACCACATGTTGAGGATCCTAACATGGAATGTTAAGGGTCTGCAGGACCACACCCAGTGGAATATTTTGGCCAGGTACCTTCAGGAGTGGAGCATTGATTGTGCTTTGCTGCAAGAGACTCACAGTGGGGGATGTAGTGGGGGAGTGGTTTCCGTTAAAGAAGGATGAGACTCCAATGGAGTGCGTTGGATCTTCTGGGCGAGCACGAGGCCTGTACATGTGGTGGAGGTCCAGCTGCCTTCGTCTAGAAGACAAGATTGGTAGATATGTGATTACTTCTTGCTTCATTAGAGAGGCGGATAATGCTATGATGTACATATCTTCAGTTTATGGGCCTTGTAACCAGAGTGACAGACCGCTCCTATGGGATGAACTAAGGGATATAGCTGGGTGGGTGCAAGGAGCAGCATGGCTGGTGAGTGGAGATTTCAACGCCACCTTGCTTTCAGACCACAGACTAGATGGAAAGCTGGACTCCTCTACACACGGCTTTCAGAATGTGGTCGATGAGTTAGAGTTCGTGGGCATCCCCTCGTCTAGTGCAGCATACACGTGGAGGAATGGCAGTGGCTTGATGTCGAAGATAGATCGCTTCCTGGGCAGCATGGATTTGATGGGCACTTATCATATGGCATCTGTGACAGTGTTAGGAAGACCTTTTCAAGCCATACCCCCTGGTCTAGGAGAGTGGAGAGGGTGCTAGGATGAGCACGTACTTCAAATTTCAGAAGTCGTGGCTCAAGGAGGAAGGTTTTCGAGACATGGTGATGCTTGATAGAAGTCACAGGAGGAGGTGGGCTCAGCTACACAAAACTTAGCGGCGAAGTTGCAAGGTCTACGTCTTATGCTCTTTGATTTTAAAAAATCATTGGCACATGTGAGGGCTCAAAGAAGGATGGAAGCCATGAAGGCCGTGAAGAGGCTGGATAAGGAGGGGCAGGGGGTGCTCACTGAGGAAGATCAAAAAACAAGAAGAAACCTGCAGGAT
The DNA here is from genome assembly GCA_037157565.1 of Thalassia testudinum. NCBI lineage: Eukaryota > Viridiplantae > Streptophyta > Magnoliopsida > Alismatales > Hydrocharitaceae > Thalassia > Thalassia testudinum. The sequence goes on along the minus strand of JAZHRO010000058.1, from coordinate 6,972,627 downwards.
ACTATGGCTAAGGAAGATCTAAAGCAAGAGGTGGATTAGCACCAGAAGTCACGGCAGCTATGGCTGAAGGAAGGAGATTCGAATACTAAATTTTTCCATGCAGTGTCTAGTGCAAGGAGAAGGTTTAACTTGAGCTCTACCGTCCGGTATGGAGATCAAGTGGCCGAATCACTAGCCAATCTTTGTGGCCTAGCTAATGCATATTATACAGACACCGCACGGGCAGGTGCGAGAGGAGCGTGGAAACTCAACACGTCTGACATGTCGAGGTTGAGTGAAGAAGCGGGTTGGCAGTTGTGTAGTCAGATCAGTTTGGAGGAGGTGATCACGGCATTGAAGGAATTGAAGGCAAAAGGGTCACCTGGCCCAGACAGCTTTCTGATCCTTTTTTACAAGGAAATTTGGCAAATGCTTAAAGAAGATGTCATAGGAGTTTTGGAGGAGTTTCAGAGGGGCAACTTTGGGATGGAAAAAATCAATAGGTCCCTTTTTTTTCTTCTCCCAAAGAAGGCGGGTGCGGAGTCCCTTTCTGATTTTAGGCCCATTGCATTGTCGAATGCTATTTATTTGTTGCTTGGGAAGATACTGGCCAATCGTATGAGAGAGATCTTGCAACCACTCATCAATCCAGTACATTCTACATTTTTGAAGGGTAGATCTCTGCAGGAGTCATTTATCCTCACCCTGGAGATAGTGTCGGGATAGGTGAGGAGAAGGGAGAAAACCTTTTGTGGAAGGTAGATTTCTCCAAGGCGTATGACTCAATTTCTTGGGCATACCTTTGCGAAATCTACCGGAGGCAAGGCTTCCCAGAGACGTAGATTCGGTGGATCAGACGGTGCATAACTACCTCCTCCTTTTCGCCTCTCATCAATGGTAGTCCAACGAGCTATTGGATACAATCGCAGAAGGGCATTAAGCAAGGGTGCCCGGTTGCCTCTTTGGTATTCATTTTGGCTGTTGACACCCTTGCCCACTTCCCTTTTAAAGCCTGCTCTAGGGTCCTTATCCACGGGTATACGCTCTCATCACAGAGAGCTTTGACGCCCATACTACAGTTTGCTGATAACACCATCTTCTTTGTAGGAGGGGAGTATGAGGTTGAGTGCCTAAAGTATGTGGTGGAAATATTTGGAGAAGTTTTGGGCTTTCAGATCAACAATGCAAAGTCCTCCTTGGTGTGTTTTGGGGATGCGTGTAACTTGAGAGATAGATTATCCCAAATCATCCAAACGCCAATTGTTAGCCTGCCAATCAAATATCTTGGGTTGCCCCTTTAGGCGAAGAAAATGAAAAAGAAAGACTGGATGGTGCTCTTAGAGAAGATGTCATCTTCTCACTATTGAGGCCACCTGACTTGGTGGTGAAGAAGATGGTTCATTGCGGAAACGTTTCTTCTGGAAAGGCCTGTCACATAATGGCCACTTTATGCAACATGTCAAGTGGCATCAAGTGTGTACCTCTAAGAAGTGTGGTGGTCTAAGGGTGAGAAGCCTCAAGGGATTAAATGACTCCTTACTACTCAAGTGGGGAGTGAAGATCCTGAGGAGGGAGGAGGGGATTGGCAAGAGGTGATAAGGGACTCCTATAGTGGTTTAGGTCGGTTGAAAGAAGTGATTCAAGCCAGAGACGCATCGCCTTTCTAGGCTTTGATTTCCACAGTCGTGGAGAATCGGTGGGGGTTGTTTTCCCCCACGTTGAGAAGGGGAGAACACCTTGCTTTTTGGGAAGATGATTGGAGTGGGCTTGGGACGCTGCAAGACACCTTTACACATGCTATGAAGCTTCGGACAGGAAGGGAGTTTCGGTGGCAGACATGTGGCACCACGAGAATGGACAGTGGCTGATACAAACAGGCAATGCACTTGCTACTAGATTGGGCTGAGAAACTGACAGGCTAAAAGATGTTTTAGCAGCATTTCAACCTAGAGATGGCATTGACAGGTTCGAGTGGAAAAGGGGAGTTTACATGTCTTCTAAGGCGTACTCGGTCTTGTTGGAGGAGGATGCGGAGGATGAGCATAAAAGGTTCTGTGCACACCTTTGGAAGATCAAGGTCTTGCTAAAGGTCCAGGTGTTTCTTTGGCTGATGAGAAGGGAAGGGCTGATGACTAGTGCATACAGAAGATGGATCCTTGGCATGCCACATGTCTGCTGCCCCTTGTGTGATTTTGAGGAGGATGACGCGTCACCTCTTTAGTGCCTGCCTGGTTACAAACAACGTTTGGCAGAGGCTTTGTTCCTCTTCTCTGCCTACATGGGATATGCTATGGTACTCTTTTCTATCCAGCGAAAGCCCCCGCATGCACATGGCGGCGATCTTGTTGGCCATGTAGAAAGCTCGCAACGATGCTATTTTTAGAGGAAGGGGAGGAATGTATGGGTTGAAAATCTGTATGCGGATGTCAATTTTCATGTAAAGCTTCGGCTGGATAATTTGTAACCAGATTATTTGATTAATAAAACAGGACGCTATCGTAAACGATAGCGCTCCTTTCTCTTTGTCAAAAAAAAAAGGCCTCACATTAGTAAGTAAATGTAGGAGAGTATCTAAAGAAGCAGACATCACAATTTAAGTAAAGGAAGACGGCCAAAATGCAGATGCCACAAGTAGCTAGAAGCACCTCCTAAGAGAATAGAAATGTGTCAAGCCCATAGTGATTATAGAAGACAGTAGACACCCCCTTGCTCACGGCCACAACCAATCACCCACCCCATCAACATATCCTGAAAAGTAAGAGACACAAGGTTAAATATGGCTCTATAGTTTAATTCCTTCGTAATTTTGCTGACAGAAAGTAGACTCAAATCAAGAGCTAATAAAACATTCTCTAGTCATGAGAAACAATTTGAATCTCCCCCTAGAAAATGATGGGGGAATGCGTCCCATCAGCAACTAGGATGGTCTTATCCAATGGGACCGACGTTAATATGGAGAATTGGCATGTATATCCACAGATGTGACAGGATGCATCCAAGTCAACCAGCCAAGCTATGTCTCCTATAGAAGACTCGCATGCTGCACATGCTATAGATTTACCTAATGGGCCAGTAAGGCTACGTGTCAGAATTCCCTATGGATGAGCTCGAAGCAACCTAAGTTGGGGGTGACAGTAAAGCCGTGTTGATTGAGTCTCTCAATCAGATCATCATACTCAACCTTAATAATAAGAACAATCTCCAGTATTGTCTCCGATGCTGCAACAACCTAATGGGCAATAACTTGCATCCCGTGCTTAGTCTAGCATGTATCCTTAGTGTGATTAATCTTCCCACAATGAGAACAATGGAACCTAGCACACCCCTAACCTCCTCGTCCATGCCTAAGGCCTTTAATAGATAGAAAAGAAGCTCTCCCTCTTCCTTAAAAGAGGGCCATTGCAGACGGGTGCTCATTGCAAGATGAGGATGAGAGTAAGCAAGTCCAGTAATCCTACTATAAGCCTCCTCCATAGTTGGAATTTTCGGTAATGTGGAATTTGTGACCAAGCTACCTCATATACTAGGTCTAATCTAGCACGGAAATGTCCATCTGAGCCCCATATGTCTTCTAAGGCTTGCACGAGCACACAGGTGTATATGCATTGAGCCTCTCAAAGGTTGATTTCAAGGCCAAGTAGTACTATACAAAAGGTCAACCACCCCGACGGATGTGAGCAATCTCATTGTGTACAATGTGTAGTTGTAAGATGCATGCAACGTTATTCTCTTGAAAATATGTTTGACAGAGTATTTTCCACATTTCTTTAGTTATCCTATAATACACTATCTTTGTTGCAATAGGCTAAATAGTATTCATGATCCACACCTTGACAATAATATTGTCCTTCCAAGATATATACTTCCCAACCTTCTCTGTAGGTTCCGACTCAATTAGGATGTGTTCCTTATCATGTCCCTCAACAACATTAGGAAAAGACTACAATCGAAGTGCATGATTGGTCCCATCAAACTTTACAATCAGGCTAAAGAATGAGTTCTTGATCCTCGTTGTTCCCATCTCCATGAGTAGGAGAATCAACAACTTTAGATGGCATAGTAAGTCGAATCAGGATCCCGTAATAGATAAAATGTGAAACTACTCCATAGATGTGACCGAAGCTTCACAAAAGCATGACATAATCACAAATGCCTAAAATGAAGAGCACAATAAGTGTCTTACTCCAAAACCCTCGCATCTACTGTGCACCCCACCAATGAGATTTGAAGGGGGCTAACACTACATGGGCCCTATGCTAGAGGTTTCGAGTTGTTGGCAATAGAACTGAGCGAAGCAAGGTGGTGAGGACGATGATTGGCTACCCTAAGAGGGTTGTCAGAGGAGGGATCAACCTGGGGCTCTAACCTAAGCCCTAGCAACGAGTGGAACAAATTCCCAATGGTAGGCAACGATGGCGACTCTAGATTTTCAACTACAGATCAATTGCCCAGTAAACAATCAATAGCCAATGATGTCACAACCAATCAACTGGTGGTCGGTGAGGTGGCCAAAGGTCGATTAGAGGCTGATGGCTTCCCCCCAATAGGTGAGTAGTCGATCATAGCTTCAAGTGCCCTTAAAGCACAAGCCCCATAAAGGTGATTTGGGGGCTTTTCCTCCATTTAAATACAAGTTGGAATCCCAATGCACTAGAGGAAGGATTTAAAATTATTTAGTGGAAGAACGGAAGAGGAAAAGGTCAAGGAGGTACAGAGCTCCAACCTAAGACCACCACTCTAATACCATATAGAAGAAAAATCCATATTCTATTCTCGAGAGACCCAAACCCATGTACATATGAAGAGGAGCTAGGGGATAATTGCATCTAAGACCAAGCAGAAAAGAAAAATAAGAAAAGTAGAAGATAAAACCTTCATATCTCTCTACATGAACTATTATCATTGTATCTTTCCTAGAGAATCTGACAATTGCAACACAACTCTTATTGAATGGGTACATGTCATGTAGGGGACCCATGTAGTGTAGCTTCTATTGCTGGTCACCATTTAGTGTGTTTGTTGATGATTAGTCTAGAGGCAAGTAGGTCTATCTCTTGCAAGGTCATGTGCAAGATGGATTACTCTTTCAATAAATAAATATTATTCTTCAAAAAGGTGCAAATATGGTGCAAGTTTGTTTTCAACCATATATGGATATTAGCTTTTTCTACTGTGGTGCCTTTAGGTGATATTGACTTTACCACATGCAAACTTATTAATATGGTACCTTCATTACCATGTAGCTCGTTGCACAGATATAAAAGTCTTTCCATCAAAGGTGTTTAGTTTGTGCTCATTGCATCCATTTTTTTCTTCATATATGTTGTTTGCTTAGACGATGAAGTGTGCCTTCTGGGGTTCTTCTAGTAGTTCAAAAAGCCAACATTGCTTTCATCCTATTAAAGAGAGATATTATACTAATGTTGATATTACACTCTTGACGGGGAATGCTATTCATTGAAGAAGGTGAAATTATGAAATAGGATATTGTTATTTTAGATCATCCTTTGCAAGTATACATTGGGTGTAGCAATTGTTGGAGTCTCCATCTAGAAATCACATACACGGTAACTTTCAACACATTCATCTTTATATTCCCATTGCTACAAATACCAATATCTTTATCTTGTACCTTTTTTTTCATCTCAGACCTTTATGAAAGTCCTTTGCAGTTTCTTTGTCTAATGTGACCACCTAGAAATTGGTCAAACATAATTTGGATTTATAGTCAAAAAAAGGCAATGGGTGACTAGATGGCTATGCTGCAAGTGTATGGTATGTGGAAGCTTGTTGAGGCTGCTATTGTTGCATGAAGGTACATACTGTAAGTGCCTTTCAGATGATTCTATCGACAGGATCAAGGCATAATTTATAGCAAAAAGGTCTATTTGGACTTCTAGTGTGGACCATTAAGACCTCATGAATGGCTATCTCAAATCTATTTAGGTTATCGATACTATTGCCTTGAATAAAAACTCAACCTATCAAGTTTATATCAAAAATGCTTTCTCCTATGCTGATTTGAATGAAGATATCTACATGTTCTTTGACGGGAGTAAGGTATGTACATGTAGTAACCAGTTAATTTAATTGGGCAGGAGCAAGGTGTGTACATTGAAGAAAACTATTCAAGAATTGGGGGGGGGTTCGTTGGACCCTTGTCGACCGGCCAAACCCCCTCTGACAAAGATCCGACCAACCACTCACCAGCACCGCCTCTGACCACCCTTACTCGAATCCAAGTTCAAGGCATTCATTTCTGGTTGGTTGGGGAATCTCAAGGGTTCTCCACCTTCCTCACCCTAAAGGCTATCAATCCTGACTGACCAAAGGTTGAAACAGTCACCGAAGAACCACCAGAGTCCGGTCACATTGCCACAGCATTGTTAGAAGGTTTGAGGCTCTTTTTTTGGCACTATTTTCAGTGCTTGAGATTACCTAAGTAGACTATCTTGGTCCTAAATCAATTGGTAGAGCTCCATTAAGCAAGTATGGAATCCGAAGTTGTTGATTCATCCTCTCATAAGGAAGGAGGAAAGGGTGTTAGTGCAAGGGCACCACGATCGTTTATTTTGATAATAACAAAACACTTGTATTTAACATTTGCATTTGAAGTCTAAGATTTCGGTTATTTGCAAATGGGTTCAAGTGTGAAGGACCTCAAAGCTCGCGTCCATGGTGGATTGGAGGAGCTCGTTGGAGAAGAAGGAACATTGCGAGGAGTGAAAGCTTGAAAAATGAAGGAGATGAAGAATATGATAGATACTATTTTCATGTATTCTTTTGTAATTATTTTGCTCTTTGTTCTTTGTGTCTAGATATATGTTAAAGAACCTCAAAGGATCTAAACTGTAATCCTATGAACACCTACATAACCCTAGGATACTTAGGTTTTCAGTAGAGAACTTAGAAATCCAAGATAGGCATCAGACAGCCTGATCAGACGTCCAATCTAGAAATCAGACGTCTGATCTTGACTTTTAAGACGTCTGACTGTTGACTCAGACGTCCAATAACTTAGGTTGGACTTAGTAGGTTATGTCTGTTGAAATCAAACATTTAAACCTTAGACCAGACGTCTTAGATGACGTCTAATGGTTGTGCCAGACGTCTAATTAGTGGAACGTTGGCTAACAAAATAAACGTTGAGAAAAATAACCGTTAGGCTTCTATTAGACGTCCGTAGAGGACCGCAGACGTCTGATATGTAACAGTTGAGCCTCGACAGACCCAAAATCACTTTCCTAGACTAATATAGCTGTTTGGACCTTGGGAAATCCATTTTCGCAGTACAATAGGCTTCCAAACGTCCAGACCTAGTGTCAAGCATCATGTATGTCATCTGATTGATTTACACTAGAACCTTGTTTAGGTCTGATGAAAGTCAGTAAGGGAACTCGTTTAGAATTAGACGTCGGACTTAGTTCCCAGACGTCTTAGGAATGACTTCCAGACATCTGATCTGTTTCCCAGACATCTGATGACCCTATCAGAATCATTAATGATTCTGATTTCAGCCTATTCTACCTTGGGATAATTCCCAACGGCTATGGAAGCCTTCCAAGGCCTTCCAAAGCCTTCCTAGGCCCTCTATAAATAGAGTACTCTTGCCTTGCATACACACACCAAGCAACACATTTTCCACATCTTTTGTGTCCAAGAGAAGTAGAAGCTCTAACTCTCCAAGCATTTGCTCCACACCTGAGAACTTTGTCCCACTATGCACCCGCTCTCACTCCGCGGTTACGAGAGCGACGTAATGCCTACGCGTGGTTCACGCACCCATGTCATCAAATCGACGCACACCCAGCAAAGGGAAGTTCCTTCACCTATAGTAGCTAAATTCAATCATTTACTTTGTGGCTCTATAGGTTTGTGTTGTAATTTTACTTTGTTATTTGATTGGGTATTCGCCTTGCGAATTCCCATCTTCTTTGTGAGACAAAAACCTTCTCGTGAAAAGAACGGGTTTGAGGAACACTACCCTCATTCAAAGTAGTGTTGTATTGAGGTTTAGTCACCCTCGTTTAAGTGACTGGATTAGTGGATTTGATCGACTTTGTCGATCGGGAAATCCTAATTCGAGAGGGTTAGGTGGTGGTTTTCACCCAATTTGGGTTTCCACCTAAAAATCTCTTATGTTTTTGTGTGTTTGTTGCTTTTTGTGAGATTGCTTACATTATTTCTGCATTTTATATTTTATCACGCAAATCTCACCCCCTCCTATAAGGATCTACAAAGGGGAGTTCAAGAACCCCTTCTTTGACCCAATCGTAAAGTTTGATGGGTCAAACCATGCCTTATGGGCCTAATCAATCCTCAATGTGGTTAAAAGTCATGATAAGGAGCACATACAGAGATGGAGCCCGCCGAGAAGGTTGAGAAGTATGCAACGTGGAAGGACAACGCCATGATCAAAGCATGGATCATGTACACCACTATACCACATGTGACTAATAAGATCATGTACCGCAAAATGGCTAAGGAAATGTGGGATGGTCTGAAGGATACATATGTATCTGAGGAGAAGAGAGAGAATGGCTACTGCTAAACATAGCGCTCTTATTGCACATGATATAATGATTGTTCCTAGAAGCAAGTATGAGATACTACTCTACAAAGTCTGCCAGCAAGATGCATCTCAGGCAAAGATTACATCCCAATCTCAGGCAGAGGAAGCTGACTAGCTTGTTGACTCGAGTGCATCCCAACATATGTGGCGATGCAAGGCAGTTCACACTCAGAATTGTTCCATCCGACAGGACCATACTAGTAGTTGATGGGCAACATTCCCCCATTATAGGTTAAGTGAAGGTTCAAGTGGCTCTACGTATGAAATTGGAGAATGTATTCTTCACCCTAGATTTCCTATGAGCCTGCTCTCTGTCAGCAAGATAGCGAAGGAGTTGAATTGCAGAACGATATTTGATGTTTCTCACCTTTGAGGATGGTCTGACAAGATGCACTATTGGATATGGCCGCGAAGAAGGCGATGTTTGTCATCTCCTGCAATCTCCTTATGCAGGTCACGTCTCTCTTCCTTCAGGAAGTGTCTCTAGCTACTTGTGCCATCTTCAATTTGGTCGTCTCCCTTTACCTAAACTTAGAAGAGTTCTACCACAAATTCCACCAACTAATTTTCAATGTGAGGCATGTCAACTTGGAAAACACCATAGGAGTACATTTTCGAGGAGTCAACATAGGAATTCCCAAGCGATGTTTGGGTTACTCCATCTGGACATCTGGGGACTAAGTCGAACCCCAAATCATCTAGGACATGGATTCTATTTGGTGGCAATGGACAATTTCTCACGTCCTACTTAGATTTTCCTATTGAAATCCAAGTCTGAAGCTGGGGATATGATCTGTGTTTTACTTGTAGAGATCAGGAACCAATTTAAGGCGAAGGTCAAAATTATTTGATCGAACAATGCTTAGAATTATGCACCGACTCCCTGCATGCCTTTTATCAGGAGCGTAGAATCACCCATTAGATGAGTTGTCCTTACACATCACAACAGAATGGCGTGGCAAAAAGGAAGCACCGACACATTCTAGATGTTGCTAGGACCCTATTAATACAAAGGAGTGTACCTGATAGGTATTGGTTAGATCCAGTGTTGACTACATGTTACCTCATAAATCGGATGCCGTCTATGGTCCTTCACGAGTAGGTACCTTACTCTATTTTATTACCAGACCGTGAGTTATTTGGGGTATCACCCAAGGTCTTTGGTTGTGTGGCCTTTGTCCATCTTCACAGATCCAACAAAGATAAGCTTGCTCCTCAAGCTGTCAAGTGTATCTTTCTTGGATACTCAAGAACACGAAAGGGGTACCGTTGTTTTGACCTGGTTGAAAAACACCACTGTTAATGCCGATATCACCTTTCATGAGTCAATACCTTACTACTTTACATCTAATTCCCATATTCGTACTCCCACATCTGAGGTTGCCGTCATACCACTTCCTACACCCTCAAATATCTCACAAAGGAAGCTACCCCAGCCACCATCTTCTCATGATCATCCTAGTAGTATGTTCGAGAGGGGCAATTCTCATCGACCTAAACAAGATCACACTCCAACACCAGAGACTTTACCTACTCCTCCTAAGGTAATCCCTATCTCTCATGAGATTGGTACTTCTCCAAGTCCTGGTGCCACTGATATTCCCAGTACATTCGAGCCACCTGACAATGATGATCCTGAGAGAATTGATCTTGATCTCCCTATTGCCTTGCGAAAGGGAACGAGGCCCTACAAACTACATCCTTTATCCCGGCATGTGTCTCTAGCTCGACTCTCCCCCGAGCATAACAATTTATGGTTGCTCTTTCCACGGTGAAGATTCCTCATTCTCCTCAACTGGCACTTGGTGATCCCCGATGGCATCATGCTATGGAGGAATAAATGTCTACCTTGCGCTTCAAGGGCACTTGGACACTAGTTGATCCTCCAGCTAATGCTACAATTGTTAGTTGTAGGTGGGTCTTCAATATTAAGCATTGGCCAGATGGTACTGTGGAGTGCTACAAGGCGCGATTGATAGCCAAGGGCTATATATAGACATATGGTATCGACTACTTTGATACATTTTCTTCAGTGGCACACCTTCCTACCATTTGGATTCTTATCTCTGTGGCCATACACATGGACTGGGGTCTACACCAACTAGACGTCAAGAACACCTCTCTATGGTGACCTTGAAGAAGTCTATATGTAGCAATCACCTAGTTTTGAGGCTCAGGGGGGATGTTCCAAAGTTTGCAAGCTTCATAAGGCTATCTATGGCCTTAAGCAAAGCCTGTGAATGTGGTTCCAGAAATTGTCAGAGGTGGTTGAATAAATTGGATTCAAAAGACTGTCTGTTGATCACTCTTTCTTTGTCAAAACCATGACACATGGATGGGTGGTAATGCTCGTATATGTTAATGATATCATATTTACAGGGGATGACACTAGTGACATCTGCCACCAAGGAGTTCCTGAGACAGTACTTTGTCACCAAGGATCTAGGTCATCTTAAGCACTTTCTAGGTATTAAGTTGGCTCGTAGTGCTCGAGGAATTGTACTCTCTCAGAGGAAGTATGTCCTCGACCTTCTTCAGGAGACAGGCATGGCTGGTGCCAAGCCAGCCTCTATTCCCATGGACCCCAATGTGCACCTTTATGAAGATAACTCTGAATTAGTAGTGCTAGACAATTCAGAAGCCAAGTTGTATGTAACAATGGCACGACCTAACACCTCACTTGTTGTCAATAAAGTGAGCCAGTTTATGGACAAACCTAGGAGAGTCCATTGGAAGGCTGCTATGATCATCCTAAGATATCTCAAGTCTGTGCCTGGAAAAGGGCTTCAATTCTCTCGTGCCAGCGATCTTGAAGTAATGACCTATATTGATGTTGATTACGTTGGGTGCCCCAAGGATAGGAAATCCACCACAAGTTTTTCTGCCTTTGTGGGAGGTAATCTAGTTACATGGCATAGTAAGAAACAAATTGTTATAGCCAAATCTAGTGCTAAGTCCGAGTATAGGGCTTTGGCATAAGCATATCTATTGAGTTGATGTGGATTAGGTCAATCCTTCAGAATCTCCAGCTCCTTGCTGAGATGTGACAACACAGTTACAACCTTTATTGCTAAAAATCCTACCTTCCACGAAAGCACAAAGCATGTGAAAGTGGATTGTCATTATACGAGAGATATGATTCTAAAGGGATTTATTCGCACTATTCATGCGGCATTAGAAGATCTAGCAGCTCGTATGTTCACTAAAGTGCTTCCCAGATCCAACTTCAACAGATGTTCTTCCAAGCTGAGCATGATTGACATCTATGCTCCAACATGAGAGGCATTATCGACATCCCGTTTGCTGTGTTTGTTGCTATTATATTCTTTTCCCTTTTTTGCTTAGTGTATGAAGTATAGGGGATGCCTATTATTTTCCCTAGGGTTCCTCTATAAACAGGACCCTAGGGTTTCTTACAATCAATTAAGTCACATTTCTCTACACCAAGGTTTGGCCCTATTAGGCATGGGTCAAGGTTGGATTTGATCTTTTGAAGTCAGCCCAGCTCACTCAAATTTAGGGTTCAAAAAATCTTAAACCACTCCTAACAAAACCCTCTCCCACACTCTCTATTGGCCCCCAAAACCCATCCTTTCCAGCAAAAGCCTCCATCTCTTCCAAGCAAAACCCTCTTCAACACTTCATAACAATAAAATAATGGATAAGATTAATTTCCTTAATGATAAAATAATAGAGATAGCATTCTCATATTTTTAGATATTTTAAAAAAATTCCTGCATTAATATGTATATAGATATAGATTAGTTGTTATAATTTAAAGACCAATATTTCTTATTGGTTAGTTAAATATGCTTTTTCTCTCTTTTTTGTTTGTTTAATTCATAAGGTGTGTTTTTTCATATAAGCTTTAGCGTCTTTTTGGTAGAAACTAGAATATTTTCATAGGCTCAGTCCAAAACCATCGGCCAATGGGCCAGCCTAAGCCCAACCAAACCAATATGGGTCAAGCTTGAGTTGAGCATTTTGGCCCCATTGATTGGGCTAAGCCAAGATTCTAATCAATGGATCGGGCTCTTTTTTAAAGTCAGACAAATTGGCCCAACTTGGACATTAAATAGGTCTAAAGAAGAGTTAGTAGTCTCATAACACATGTTTTGGACAACCCACGTGACATTTATTTATTTTTTTGTTAGGCTCTAACAATTTCTTTAGGTGGGATAAGAATAAAATTGTTAATTAATTGTGTTGAGAGAATTGTAAGTGACCATTTAGTACCACATTGTCTGTTATGGAAATATAGTGTGTGCTTGCCTATAAATAGGCATGTACTTATTGAGAGAATTGTGTGTAAGTGAACATTTAATACCACATCGTTTATTGTGGAAATGTAGAGTGTGTGGTGGCCTATAAATAGACATGTACTCCTCACTTATTTCTTTAAGAAGAGTAATACAGATATCATCCCTACCAGGGCCTTCTCTCGTGATCTTCTCCCCGCTCTTCTGATTGGGATTTACATGTAAACCCAAGTGTTTTCATCATTTATGCTTTGATATTATTTTACTTTCGCTTATTTACATTATTCAACTTAGTATCAGAGCAGGTCAATCCTTGGGTTCATTTTATTATCATGTTTATCATTATTTTGTTGTTCCAATTTCTTTGATTCATCTAGAGGAGTCGAAGGCAACACTTACAAAAGAGGCACATGTGGAAAAGAAGAGATTGCACAAGATTAATCCCACGCAACATTAGAAGAAGGCAAAAAGGGCGGCAAGAACTCCACCAACTGAGGTTGTGTTGCCTGTTGAAGCCCCTAGTGGCAATAAGTGGCACCACTAAGGATCAGGCAATGCAACAGTGACCCCTAAAATGAGTCGCATTGCTAGTGGGGATCCCTAATGGCGATAGGCGACATCGCTCAAGCTTAGGTGACCCCAACAACAACACGCAAGGCCTCCAAATCACCACCAACAACAATGTTGGTGGTGTTGCTACTGCTGCGTCGCCCACCCAAGGAAGAGGGCCAACACCAAGTAGATCCGGCAAGGAGGGATCTTGCTTGCGATGATGCATGCGATCTCAGGCAAAGATCATGGCAATGGCGCTTAAGGAAGAGGCATTGAAGGACACAGCGATGATAAAAGAGATCTCGTGCTCAATCGGGACAACTGGCACTGGCAATGAAGGGATGGCATCTGCAGCAGCGCAGATGGCGGTAACGAATCCACTCCACGTGATTTTGGAGATGCTACTGCAGGAGAGAGAGCTTGAGAGGAAGAACTAGCATGATCTCACACCAAAGAAGAAGAGAAGGATTGGATGGGTCGAATCCTAACAAAAGACATGAGGGCTTTTTTTTTACCCTTCTCCTCTGTCTTCTTTGATTTTGGTATTTCTTGCCTTGTTGGCTATACAAAAGCAAAAAGAGAGAGAGAGAGAGAATAGAAAGGAGAAAAAAAAAGGAAGAGGAAGAAGAGAGAAGAGGAAAAAAAATAAGAATAATAAATTGAAAAAAAAGGAAAGAAAATAAAAGGAAAAGAGATGAAGTGAAGAGGTAAAAAAGCTCTTCTCTATCTTATTGTTCTTTCTTTTCTATGTTATTTTTCTTCTCCCATAGAGTATGGGAGAAAGGGGGAGTGTGGATCCTATTATGGTCATCCCCAATTTGGGAGTCCCTTTGTTTGAGGTCACCACAAGAGAAACCACAACTCTAACGGGGCCAAAGTTGCGAGGTTTCCAAGAGAGAGATCCAGTTTCGAGGTGCTCAGAGGAAAGGCCCATGTCAAATTTTTATGTGGAAGATCTAGTTTCGTAAACTCCAAAAGGGAGATCCAGTTTCGAGGTCTTCAGAGGAAGGCCCATGACATGGATACTAAATGGGGAGCCACCAGCACCAATCAAGGTCTCCAGTGGAGAGGCTCATATCTGAGTACAGCAATTCATCATCAAGCTTCAGTCTCACTAATGTGTCGTCATCAGCATGCCTACCTATAGGTATGAACAAGAGTGCAGCTGCCGTCTACAGAGGAGAGGTAGTTGTACCAGTAGAAAGTTTTGTTTGTTCTGCTGTGTAGTGGAGTTTCTTTGTTTTATAAGCTAAGCACTCCATGCTCCAGCTTAAGTGTTGAGAGAATTATGTGTTAGTGACCATTTAGTACCAAATCATCTATTGTGACAATGTAGAGTATGTATGTTGAGACTCCCATTTATTCTAGTTGTCTTAGTACTTTTGTTATTTCATTATTGATCTAGACATGCCCTGTTATTTACCCAAACGTCTCTCTATAAAGAGGTAGTAGGTTCATTTCTAAGAAACAAGAATAATCATTTCATCCCACTTGGTATCAGAGCGCAGTCCTAAGCTAGGTTCTAGTATCCCACCGAAAAAAGTCCCTCTGAAACCCTAACACCAAAAAACCCGTCCTTGCGTAGGGTTTGCCATCACCGCCCCCTTTCTCTCTTCCTCGCCGACGTAAGGGAGGCTCCACCAGCCTCTAGCGCCAGCAGGGGACAAAGTGAAGGGCCCCACAGGGGCCCATTGAGCAGAAGAGCCCGAAGCAACTAGCAACAGGGGCCACCGGAGGAGCACCAACCCTACAGCAACGCCTAGACCCCTCAGGGCAGCAACACAGGGACTGGAGCAAGACACCCTAGCGGCGTAGGTGACGCGGTTGGGGTTCTCCTCTTAGGCGGCGACACACAGGGCCCCCTCTCTTGTTATGGGTGTGCAAGGTCGTTCCCTTGGCCATGCGCACCCATTAAACATGCAAAGGGGGTCCTTTCTTGTCTTGGCGTAAGTCTCTAGTCTTCTATGGTTTTGAATCCTCACGCCTAAGGCCTAATTTGATCGTGGTGATCTCCTTTATGATATGAAAAATATTTCAGATCGTAAGGGTAGCATACTCTGTTGTCTATTTAGCTTACAATGGAGAGTTCTAGCCCTTAGTGATCCCATGTCCCTATTAAGCACAATGCTAATCTTAGGAGGAGCAAAAATGGCATTGGATACCGCCACTACAACAGGGAGAGTGGAGTATGCAGACTTGATGCTGGAGGAGCATGATAGGAGTCATCATGGTGCAGGATGATTAGTTGACTCTGGTGCCTCACAGCATCTTTGTGAGGATCAGGGCTATTTCCAGTCACTGAGTTCTGTTGCACAAGGGAGAACAGTGCGGTTGCTGATGGCAGGCACGCTCCAATTGTTAGCCAAGGGGAAGTGTCCATAACCCCCCACGTGTAGCTGCCGAGAGCACTACATGTATAGGAGTTTCCCATTAGTCTATTGTCCGTGAGCAGGATCACGAAGGATCTTCATTGCAGGGTTATTTTTAATGAGGTTGGATGTATTATTCAGGATAAGTTCACTAGGAAGACCATTTCCAAAGGTACAGAGCAGAATGGTTTGTATCACCTTGTCCAGGAACCATTTGCGGGAGCCAGCAAGTATGATGGTGGGAGTACCTTACAATGGCACCTGCGTCTAGGTCACCTACCTTTGGATCATCTCAGGAGGGTGATTCCACATATTTCGCCTGCCACTCCTATTAGGTGTGACGCTTACCAGTTAGGTAAGAACCATCGGTCCTCCTTTCCTGCCAGTAATTCTCCTGGATCAGCGACAGCTTTTGAGTTACTCCATATGGATGTCTGGAGACCGAGTAGAGTTCCAGACATGATGAGACATCGTTATTATCTTGTTGCCGTTGATGGCTTTACCAAAGTGCCCTACGTGTTTCTTTTGAAGAACAAGGCCAAGGTTGGAGGTGTTATAGAGACGCTTCTTTTGAAGATCAGGACTTAGTATTCCGCCACAGTGAAGATTGAATGGACAGATAATGCTCTCAAGTTTTACACTGCTAGACTTACAGTGTTCTACAAGACTCGTGGGATTATCCACCAGACTACTTGTCCCCATACCTCACAGTAGAATGTTGTTGTAGAGAGGAAGCACAGACACCTATTAGAGGTTGCCCGCACTCTTCTTATCCACCATAGTGTTCCACAAAAATACTGGAGGGATGCTATTTTGACAGCCTGCTACCTCATTAACAGGATGCTGAGTTTAGTCCGTCACGAGCAGATATCGATTCTCTTATTACATTTAGATGGTAAGCTTTTCCATGTGTCTCCTAAGATTTTTGGGTGTGTTGCTTTTATTCATATGCCATCATCAAGCTGTGACAAGCTTGCTCTTCGCGCTGTTAAGTGCGTCTTCTTAGAGTACTCCAAGAGTTAGAAGGGGTACCGATGCTATGATCTCATCCACCACAGGCATTATGTCAGCGCTGATATGACTTTTCATGAGACGACACCATATTTTTCTATTGCTCGACAGACGAGTGTTCATGATGATGTAGCTCCCATGCCTATTCCCCCTATTTCACTTGAGGTGATTCCGGTCTCCACACCTCAGCCAACTTCGAGCTCCACTACCCCCTTGGATGACTACCAGAGATTACATGGTCCTCTACGCATAGAGTAAACCTTATGTAACACTACAGAGGCCACCGCCCGCACTAGTGACTG
Source organism: Thalassia testudinum (assembly GCA_037157565.1). NCBI lineage: Eukaryota > Viridiplantae > Streptophyta > Magnoliopsida > Alismatales > Hydrocharitaceae > Thalassia > Thalassia testudinum. The sequence continues at coordinate 6,955,583 of JAZHRO010000058.1, read as the reverse complement.
ATATTCCACAGGCAGTTGAGATGGGTTCTGATGAGAGTGAGAGTATAGTTAAACTTGATCCCCCTGATAATGCAGATTATCATAGTAGTAAGGCTCCTGCAGCGACTCAGTCAGAGATACAAGATGATTCTAACCTTCCTATTGCCATTAGGAAAGCGCCCCGCACATGTGAGTTCAGATATCATGTTGCAGGCAATTTGGCTACAGATGGTCTTGCTTCTCAGTTTAGTAGCTTCCGTCAGGCACTTACAACCTCACACATTCCGTCTACCTACCAGCAGACCATGCTTGATCTTAAGTGACGTCAAGCCATGAAGGATGAGATGGCAGTGCTTCAGAGTAGACAAACTTGGCATCTCACCTCACTTCCTACAGGCACACGACTAATTAGCTCCAGATGGGTCTTTACCTTGAAGCACAACCCTGATGGGTCTATTTCGAGGTATAAGGCCAAGTTGGTGGCAAAGGGGTTCACACAAACCTACGAGGTGGACTTCTTTGATACTTTCTCCCCCGTTGCACGACTTGCCACTGTTCGGGTACTCATCTCTGTTGTTACTCACAGAGATTGGTAGTTACACTAGTTTGATGTGAAGAATGCATTTCTCTATGACGATCTTCAAGAGGAGTTTTACGTAAAGTAGCCCCCGAGTTTTAAGGTTCAAGGGGAGAGTGTGTGCAGACTCAAGAAGGCCATCTATGACCTAAAGTAAAGCCCGAGAGCCTGGTTTCAGAAGCTCTCAGATGTGTTGCAGAGGATGGGGATGTAGAGGTCTTCTTCAGATCACTCTGTCAAGAAAACAAAGAATGGCGTGGTAGCACTGCTGGTTTATGTAGATGATCTGATTATCACTGGCAATAATGAAACTGGGATAAGGCAGGTCAAGGAGTCTCTTACACAGTAATTTGTTATGAAGGATCTGGGCCAGCTTAGATATTTCTTGGGGATTGAGGTCCTAGGAGCAAAGATGGGATTGTTCTTTCTCAACGCAAGTATGCGTTAGATGTTCTTTAGGAGACAGGTATGCTGCGGTCTAAGACATCCAATATTCCTATGGATCCCAAAAAACATCTTCATGATGAGGAGACAAAGGCAAATGATGACAGAGCATACAAGCAGCTTGTAGGTAAGCAGTTATACCTATCACCAGACTTGATATTGCCTTGGCAATAGGGAAACTTAGCCAATTTATGGAGAGACCGACAAAGCTACATTAGCAAGCAACTATGTAGCTGCTGAGATACTTGAAGAAAGCACCAGGTCATGGTATTCTCTTTCAGAGAAGCTCTCTTATGACAATGGTAGGATATTCCGATGTTGATTATGCGGGATGTGTGCTTGACAGGAAATCCACCATTGGTTTATGTACCTTTGTGCTGGTAATCTGGTTACCTGGAGAAGCAAGAAACAGAGAGTAGTTTCTCACCCTAGTGTAGAATTAGAGTATAAGGCGATAACCCAGACTGCTGTAGAGATGATCTGGATACGATCTCTACTGCATGATTTGCATGTTCAGATTGAGGAACCTATGGAGATGAGATGAGACAATCGAGCAGCTACATGCATAGCCAACAACCCGATGTTCCATGAGTGCACCAAACATATTGAGGTTGACTGCCACTACACAAGAGATCTCATACAACGTGGTTTGCTGTGTACCACTTATGTTGCATCTGACGATCAGACTGCCAATGTGTTCACGAAGCCTCTACCCCAATTGGAGTTTGACTATTGTTCCAAACTGAGCATGATTGACATCTATACTCCATCTTGAGTGGGAGTGTTAAGACTCATTTATTCTTGTTGTTTTAACACTTTTGTTATTTTTATCATTGATCTAGACATACCTTGTTATTTACCCAAACCTCTTTCTCCATAAAGAGGTATTAGGTTCATTTCTAAGAAATAAGATTAATCATTTTGTCCCACTATGTAGTGGCCTATAAATTGGCATGTACGCCTCACTTGTTTCTTTCAGAAGAGTGATACAGATATCAGTCCTATCGGAACCTTCTTCCATGGTTTTCTCCCACTCTTCGTGAGTGGGATTTCCACATAAAGTTAAGTATTTTCATTGTTTATGCTTTGATATTATTTTACTTATGGTTATTTATATTATTCAACTATTTGCATAGATACAAGAGTATCGTTGGTAAACTATCTTATTTAACTATTAAAAATCAGATGTGGAAAAAGACAAAAAAGCAGTCTATGGACAAACCCACATATAGCCGTGTGAAAGTTGCCTACCTTATTCCTTAATAGAATTGAAATCTTCACCTAGAAAGGAAATTATGTTAAGGAGGAACGACCGATAGGATATCCCAGGTTATGATAACAAGATTAAATTTTCAAAAGATCATCAATTTATTATTATTTTCTGTACTTTATAGGTGGAAATCTAGTTACATAGTGTAGCAAGAAAAATTTGTGGTCTCTTCATCTAGTGCAAATCCAAGTACCAGATGGCATAGAATAGCAGGAGAGTTGTTCAACATTTGTTCATTAATGCCAGACAAGGTTTCAACTACCACTTCCCAGAGAGATGTTTTATGATAACAAGACTGCCACTTTTCTAGAAAATAGTCCAATCTTTCATGAAACGCACAAAACACATTTTTAGTTGATTTCCATTTTATTCATGTTGCCACTGTTCAAGGGGAGCATCTTCTCTAAGTACAGTCCCTTCCACCATATTGTAGGTCTCTTCACAAAGCCCTCAAGCATGCTAAATTTATGGGCATATGTTCCATACTGAATTTCATTCATGTATATACTCTAGCTTGAGGGTGTCTTGGAGAATTATCAATTTTCCTGTTTATGTAATAGTTTGGGGTTTTTATGTAATTATTCCTTTTACTCAACTATAGATACAGAGGTTAATATTCAGTCATGAATAGATGCATATTACCGAAATATGCATAAATATATGTTCATACCAGATAAAATGTCAAACTTTATATTCAAAAATTTGCATACACGTAGGAATTGAAGAAAAAAACAAGGGAAGAGATAAAGGTCTATTTATGATCTTATTGATATTCCTATTTATCCAGTGATTAGTAGTTTTTTATTATTTGTTATTTCTTTATGGATCTGTACTATTATTTACCCATATATCTCTCTCTATAAAGAGGTATTGGGTTATTTTCGAAGAAATAAGACAAGTTATTATCTCCTACTTGGTATCAGAGCGGGGTCCTAGGCTAGATTCCTGATATCCCACTGAGAAAGGACCTCCAAACCCTAACCCTAACCCCTTCTTCTTTGCCTCTCCACTGCCGGCCAACTGGCACCCTTCTCTTCCCCTCCATCGGTACAGCACCAGCAACCAAGGGTTGCAACGGCATCGTAGGGTCCTTGTTGGCCCCTGCAGTGACTGCTGCGGCTGTTCTCTGGGTCGACCAAGGTTGGGAGATCCCCTTCCCATGTAGATCGCCGCCTTCTAGGGTGGTTTCAGATCGTTCTCTCAACTGCGGTGACAGCGGCGCGCGTGTACATCTACAACAACACGTGCAACGACACTATGCGGCGACGCTAGGCGATCAACAGCACCTATACAAGTCTGTCAGGTAGGCCCAAGACCACCCCACTTCATTACAATGGTGTGGGATACGATCCTCATTAGTCACAGGATAGAGCAGACGTTGGATCCGAACCACTAATCATGCTCTAGCCAAGGGCCCATGTTTCATCAACCAAACCTTGGGATCTAGCTCCTTTGTATTAAAGGATATCAGAAGTACAATTCTGTAGAACAAATCCTGTTCGAGTAAGTTCGTAGTAGGGTATGCTTGGTTGATCTCTACATAAGGTTGCCTGCCTTTGCAAGATGCTTTATATGATCTAACTATATATATATATATATATATATATATTAGATCATAGTTTGGTTGTCTTTCTTGTCTCGATGGCATTGGATACCACTGTTGCTAAAGGGATGGTAGAATATGCAGGTGTGATGCTGCAGGAGCATAACAGGAATCACTGTGGTGCAGGATGGTTGGTCGATTCTGGTGCTTCACAGCACCTTTGTGGAGATGAAGCCTATTTCAGGTCACTCAATTCCGTTGTACCAGGGAGAACGGTACAGGTTGCTGATGGCAAGCATGCTCTAGTTGTTAGCTAGGGGGAAGTGTTTGTGACCCCTACATTGCTGCTGCCAGGAACACTACACGTATCGGAGTTTCCTATGAGCCTATTGTCTGTGAGTAGGATCACGAAGGATCTTCATTGCAGGGTTATCTTTGATGAGATAGGAAGCATTGTCCAGGATAAGTGTACTGGGAAGACCATTGCCAGAGGTACACAGGAGAATGGTCTTTATCACCTTGGCCAAGAGCCTTTTGCTGGAGCCAACAGATATGATGGTAGAAGTGCCTTACAGTGGCACACTCGTCGAGGTCATCTGCCTTTGGATCACCTTTGGAGGGTGATTCCACATATTTCACCTGCCACGACTATTCAATATGATGCTTGCTAATTAGGCAAGCATCATTGGTCCTCCTTTCCTACCAGTACTCCTGGATCAGCAACTGCTTTTGAGTTACTCCATATGGATGTCTGGGGACCAAGTAGAGTTCCAGACAGGATGGAACATCGATATTATCTCGTAGTCGTTGATGATTTCACCAGAGTATCTTGGGTCTTCCTTCTGAAGACCAAGGGAGATGTTGGACGTATCATCGAGACTCCTCTTGGAGATCAGGACTCAATTTTCCGCCACGGTGAAGATTGTACGGACAGATAATGCCCTCGAATTCTGCACTGTTGACTTACTGAGTTTTACAAGACTCATGGGATTATCCACCAGATCACTTATCCCCATAGTTCACAGTAGAATGGGGTTGCAAAGAGAAAAGACAGACACTTGGTAGAGGTTGCTCGCACTCTACTTATTCACCACAATGTTCCACAGAGATACTGGGGGGATGCTATTTTGACGGCGTGCTACCTTATTAACAGCATGCCGAGTTCAGTTCATCACGAGCAGATACTGATTCTTCTATTACATCCAGATTGCAAGCTTTTTCACGTGTTCCCTAGGACCTTTGGATGTGTTGCTTTGGTTCATGTGCCATCACCAAGTCGTGATAAGCTTGCTCCTCGCATTGTTAAGTGTGTATTCTTAGGGTACATCAGGAGTCAAAAGGGATACCGATGTTATGATTCCATCCATCACAGGCATTATGTCAATGCTGATGTGACTTTTCATGAGACGACACCATATTTTTCTGTTGTTGGACAGACGAGTGTTCATGATGATGCCGCTCCCATGCCTATTCCTCCAGGTTCACTTGAGGCAATTCCGATCTCCACACCTTTGCCAGCTTCTTCAGGGTTACTACCCTCTTGGATGACTACCAAAGATTGCATGGTCCGCTGCAGACATATAGTAGATCTCATGCGACACTACAGAGACCTCTACCCGTACCAGTGACTGATATTTCACAAGCAGTTGAGATGGACTCTGATGACAGAGATCGTCAAGTTAGACTTGATTCCCCTGACAATGCAGATCACCATAGTAGTGAGGTTCCCTCTACAGAGACCCAGTTAGAGATACCAGGTGAGTATGATCTTCCTATTGCTATCAGGAAGGTGCCTCGCACGTGTGAGTTCATATATCGGGTTGCAGGCAGTTTAGCTACAGATGGTCTTGGTTCTCAGTTTAACAACTTCTGCTAGGCACTTACAACTTCACCCATTCTATCTACCTACCAGTAGGCCATGCTTAATCCAAAGTGGCATCAAGTCATGGAGGACGAGATGGCAGCACTTCGAAATAGGCAGACTTGGGATCTTACCTCACTACCTACAGGTACGCGACTTGTTGGTTCCAGATGGGTCTTTGCTTTGAAATACAACCCTGATGGGTCTATTTCAAGGTATAAGGCCAGGTTAGTGGCAAAGGGGTTCACTCAAACATATGGAGTGGACTTCTTTGATACTTTCTCTCCCATTGCGCGGCTAGCCACTGTTCGGGTACTCATCTCTGTTGCTGCCCATAGAGATTAGTGGTTACACCAGCTTGATGTGAAGGAACGCTTTTCTTTACGACGATCTTCAAGAGGAGATTTACATGCAACAGCCCTCAGGTTTTGAAGTTCAGGGGGAGTGTGTGTGCAAACTCAGAAAGGCCATTTATGGCCTAAAGTAGAGCGCGAGAGCCTGGTTTCAGAAGCTCTCAGATGTGTTGCAAAGGATGGGGATGTAGAGGTCCTCTTCAGATCATTCTCTATTTGTCAGGAAAACAGAGAATGGCATTGTAGTACTGCTGGTTTATGTAGATAACCTGATTATCACTGGCAATGATGAGATTAGGATAAGACAAGTCAAAAAGTCTCTTGCACAACAGTTTATTACGAAGGATCTGGGCCAGCTTAGATACTTTCTAGGGATAGAGGTCACTTGGAGTAGAGATGGGATTATTCTTTCTCAACGCAAGTATGCATTAGATGTCCTTCAGGAGACAGGCATGCTGGGGTCCAAGCCAGCCAATATTCCTATGGACCCCAAGGCACATCTACATGATGAGGCAAAGGTAGTTGATAGCAAAGCATACAAACAGCTTGTGGGCAAGTTGTACCTGACCATTACCAGACCAGACATTGCCTTGGCAGTAGACAAACTCAGCCAGTTTATGGAGAGGCCGACGAAGCTGCACTGGCAGACAGCTATGCATGTACTGAGATACTTGAAGAAAGCATCAGGTGTGGTATTGTCTTCTAAAGAGACTCTCCTATGACAGTGGTAGGATATTCTGATGCAGATTATGCAGGATGTGTGCTTGACAGGAAATCTACCACTGGTTTCTGTACCTTCGTGGCTGGTAATCTGGTTACTTGGAGCAACAAGAAACAGGGGTAGTTTCTCGCTCTAGTGCTGAGTCGAAGTACAAGGTAATGGTCCAGACTGCTGCAGAGATAATCTGGATACGATCACTCCTGCGTGATTTGCATATCCAGATTGAGGAGCCCATGGAGATGCGATGTGACAATTAGGCAGCTACCTTCATAGCCAACAACTCGATGTTCCACAAGTGCACCAAACACGTTGAGGTAGACTGCCACTATACCAGAGAACTTATACAGCGTGGCTTGTTGCGCACTACTTATGTGACATCTGAGGATCAAACAGCCGATGTGTTCACGAAGCCTCTACCTCGTTCGGCGTTTGATTCCTGTTGTTCCAAACTGAGCATAATTGATATCTATGCTTCAGCTTGAGGAGTGTTGATACTCCTATCTATCTAGTGACTTTCCTACTGTTAGTAGCTTTTTATTATTTGTTATTTCTCTATGGACCTGTACTATTATTTACCCATATCTCTCTCTCTATAAAGAAGTATTAGGCTCTTTTCGAAGAAATAAAACAAGTTATTATCTCCTATTGATCTTGCACCCCTTTCTTAGAGAACCCTTTAGCCTACAAAAAGTAATATATATTTATACATGACTGAGGAAGAGACTCATGTTTCCTCACAGGTTGTCACATCAATTTTACATAGCTGCCATATGACATATTTACTACCTCAAAGTCCAAAGATGGGAATTTTCCATGAAGAAACACATAGGAAAGTGGGACATAACTGCAGTAGTTTGGATAATAGATGCTACACCTATCAATCCACACTTTTAAACAATACCCCTCAACTACTTCAGATCAAACATAATCATAGTGCCAAACAGTTATACACATCACACCAGCTAACAAAGCCTAAGAACAGTTACAGCTAATTACATAAAAACCATGGTCAAACTACTTGAAGAAGTTAATATTGTTTTGGAGAGAATTACCTGTAAGCTCACCACACCATCAAAGAAGTTTCTTACAGCTCTTACATTGGCTATGTCTATGCTGCACAAAAAGCAAACTAACAAATAAGAAATATTTATTTTTTATCAAACGTATCTGATTTTTTTTCACCTAGTTTTGGTATTTGCCAAAAGTACAGATCCTTACGTGTTGAGGAATAATCCAGCATCAGCAAAGCACTTAACTTTGGTGCTAGAAGGAAATAATTTTCGAAACTCGTCACAACGTAGTATTGTTGATAACCCACCTGCCGAACAACCAGAGAGAAGTACCTAAAGAAGCAACAGGGAATTATCCTGAGAATGAAAAACAAAATTATCAAGAGTTGGGTCCATATAGATAAAGATACTTGTTCAGCTTGATTCAGCCCTTTCGACATCAGCTCTTCCAAAGCAGATGACCAAATGCGTTGACCTCGAAAATAAAGATTCCCAATCTGCATTAGAATGCCTACAACTTGTGAAGAAAATCATCGCGAATCATGTTTTGATAATGTATATAGCTTATAACATAATAAAGCATTCAATGCAACCTTTTTTCTTATGCCTTTTTTTTTATCGTTTACCATAGCTTATAGATAAGATGACCCTTTCATAGTCTCAAAATGTGACACATGTTATACTTGCTACGTCCAGCACCCATCAGTGAGGGTATGCAGATGGGATAGATGGTACCTTTAGAAGGGAGGATTCAACCAAAGTTGCAAAACTCGTTACAAGGTGTTAGAAATAAAATTAGGAATTGTGTTAGTTATTTAGTCTTTTCTATTTTTAATAAGTGTTTAATTGGTGTTTCTATGTATGCCCTTGCCTTTCTCTATATAAAGAGGGCGAGGGCCTCTCTTTATCAATAATAAGAATTATTCTCCCACCAAAAATCTCTACACAGTATTAGAGCCACCGATTTCTGTGGCTTACCGTTAGAAAAAGGAAAAACCCTAGAGAGGGAAGGGGGCCTCCAACAATGCCGCTGGTCTCTGGCAAGCCTCTGGGGAATCCCCTCCTCTCCAAGACATCTCCTCTCTCTTTTCTTCCTCTCAATGTCGTAGAAGATTATTGCCATCGTTGGAATACCACTGCTATTGATCAAAGAACAAGTCCACCACTGTCGTCGCTGCACCAATCGCCGTCAGACTTGGAGGGGTGCGTTGCCAACCCATCGCCGACTAGCCACACCCCCTCCGGTGACCATCAGCCGCCGAAGTCGCCGCCGATGAGCTATTCCTGCCCCAACGCCGTCGGCGACAAAGAGGGCTCGAAACTTTGTTTTGAGTCCTCTCTCCCTGATCTAATGAAGCCCTGAGGTTCTCATCGAAACCCTAGGGAAGTCTTCTCGTGTTTGAGGCAAACTCCAGTGTTGAAGGCTCGCCGAAGCGCTCTAGGCCGTCGCCATGCCATCGAAGTGCCGCCCAGAGCTCCTAGTGCAGCCAGAGAGGGTTCCAATGGTGTTGTTATCATCTTGTGTGGCCTTGGATAGTTGTCGGCAGCCACTAGATCTAAAGATTACATTGAAGAGATGATTTGTGTGATGAATCTCTTCTCACGCGTATCGAGTCTTCGGTGATGAGCCTTCTCTCATCGCTATCAGAGAACGTCTTGCTTTCAAATATGCCCATGGCAACTTGATGAAGAAACATTGACATGTAGATGGGGTGCACTCTCATGCACCTAGAGTGTTTCGGTTGGCTCTTGGGACTAGGAGCAATAGCAACGAAGGTGACCTTATGCATGCCTAGAGAAACCAAAGCACCGTATGCTGGCTCGTGGGTTGTAGGAATGACACCCGTGTGACCTTATGCACTCTCAAGAAGATCAAGCCTCGTCATCTTCAGACTCTTGGACGTAGGAGCAACAACACCCAAGTTTTAGTCATGATTTCTCACGTACCCAGCGCCTTACGCAGAACATACAAGTAGAAACATGACAAGTTTGTACAGATACTAAAGCCAACGTTCTTTCCGGCTGGTTGAAGTTCTTCCCGGCCCCAACAAAAACCAAAGTTCTTTTCAATTCAAACTAGCTTAGACACATTAACCTCAACTCAGGTCGAAGTTCTTCCCGACCTTCTCTAGAGCTGACGTTCTTTCCGGCTAGGCCAAAGTTCTTCCTGACCCCAACCAAAACCAAAGTTCTTTCCGATTCAAACTATCTCAGAGGATAATGGGGGATTCGACAATACAAGAAATCCAAGTCTTCGCCATCTCCCGCATCTCGACTTGCGGGAGAGTGTTAAGAATAAAATTAGGAATTATGTTACTTATTTAGTCTTTTCTATTTTTAGTAAGTGTTTAATTGATGTTTCCATGGATAGCATTGCCGCTCTCAATATAAAGAGGGCTAGGGCCTTTCTTTATCAATAACAAGAATTATTCTACCACCAAAAATCTCTACGCTAGGCATTCAAGTCAACCAGGTCATGGGCCAAGAAGTATGCAATATGTAGGAGATTATTCAGGAATTACTCAGTTGAATAATATTTTAGTACTTAGATATTTTAATAAATATATATTGAAGATGTATTTACTTGCACAATTTATTATTAAGCCATAGATAAAATTGAGGTTTTAACAAGTAAAATATACCATCACATAAAAATCAACTATTTTGCATCACCACCAACATCTATTCTGGAGTTAATGATTATCACCATTGCAAATATAAAGTTGGTTTTCATTATTAAAATGTCATTACACACTTATTTAACTACAATTCAAAAAGAAAACCCTTAAGCATTTTCACATATGATACCTTTGAATAAATCTCAGTACATGCAAAAATATAGCAAAACTATAGTTGGGAAGCTGAAATCTAGCGAACATGAACAATACCAGAAGAAACAAAAAGAAAAAAAAAATCGCCAGAGAGCCTCATGCAAAAGTCGGCCTACTACTTGGTTGCATACTGCAACTAGTCGGCCAAGCCAAGTATTGAGTCAAGTAGGCCCACTCAGATTGGTATGGGGCCAACTAAGAGTACTTGGTTCAGCCGAGTTTTAGGTCCTTGGATTCAACTCCAATGAAGTGTCAACAGTGAAACAAAGAATTATTCTCTCACAGTTTCACCATTAAAGATATCCTACATATCACATGATGTGTGTGCAAGGTTTAAAAAGTAAGTGGGAAGAAATGAAAAGTCTTATTTTATTATAGGAGCCCTACCTCTCTTTATATAGAGAGAGGAAATGGACAAATAGCATTACAACCCAAACGACAGAAAAGGTGTACAACAAACCCTTACGAATAAATGTAAAAACAAATAAAAACATCCAAGTCCCTCTACACTCCCCCTTAAGCTAAAGTATATATATCTGTCATGCTCAGCTTGGAACAGCAAGAATCAAAATTAGATTTAGGAAGAGACTTGCTAAAAATATTTGTCGTCTGATCATCTGTAGCAACAAGGGTTGTATATAACAAGCCTTTCTAAATCAAATTCCTCGACAGGCTTAGTCCTTTCATGAAACATTGGGTTGTGTAGCTATATACGTGGCAACAACATTACCACATTACATCTCCATAGGACCAGTAATCTAAATGTACAAATCTCCCAAGAGTGATTTTACCCATATGATATCAGCAGTTGTCTGAGCCATAGCTCTATATTTTGATTCTACACTCGACCTGGAAATTGCAGCTTGTTTCTTACTTTTCCATATCACCAAATTGCCAACTACGTAGGTGTAGAATCCTATGGTGGATTTTCCATCTGCCAAACAGCATGCATAGTCTACATCAGAGTATGCCACTACTGACATGAAATTGCCTCTAATAAATAGAAGACCTCATCCCGGTGCCTTTTTAATGTATCTCAGAACCATCATGGCAGCATCCCAATGCTGCTTTGTTGGCTTAGCCATAAATTGACTAAGTCTTCACACAACAAAGGCTATATCTAGTCTGGAAATAGTGAGGTAGAGCAACTTTTCCACAAGCTACCTGTAATGTCTACTGTCCACTGAAGATGCCTCTGCATCACATAGATGTGCCTCTGGGTCCATAGGTATATTTTACTAGTTTTGCCCCAAGCATCCCAGCCTCATCTAGAACATCTAATATATACTTTCTTTGAGATAGAACTATACATTGCCTATTGCGAGCAACTTCTATCCCCAGAAAGTACCGTAATGGACCCAAATCCTTCATCACAAACTGACTGGCCAACCGCTCCTTAATCTGTACTATACCATCTGTGTCATCCCCTGTGACAATTAAGTCATCCACGTAAACAAGAACTGCCACCACACTTTTCCATGTCTTCCTGACAAACAGGGAATGGCCTGCTGAAGATCTATGAAAACCATCAGACTCCACCACCTAGAACAACTTCTAGAATCACTTGCGCGGACTTTGCTTGAGTCCATAGATTGCCTTCTGTTACGGAGTCTAGTTAGTTTCATGGTGTCGTGGTGCACTATTATTTTTTGTTTTCTTCATGGGGTTACATGTAATTTGTACCCACCTCTCTCTATATATAAGGAGAGGTAGCCAGGTAGGGTTAGAGAAAGAGATTGATTTTGCTCATTTTTTCCAACTTGGTATCAGAGCAACGGTCCTAGACCGGTGCCCTAGATACCCCACCTAAACAAGCCTCGAGACCTCCACACCCTAACCTTAACCCAAGGGGCACCTTTTGCAGCCCCGCCACAGCCACCACCTCGCTCAGCACCGCCGTCACCGTCCGATGAAGAGAGACGAGGCGGCGGGATAACACTCGCCGACCACCTACACTACAGAGGAGTCTAGCGGACTCCTCTGCCGTCGCACCGCCCAGAGTGAGCTGCTGCTGCTCCACCCAGGGGCATCGCCGCCCAGAGGTGCAGCTGCTGCTGCTCCACCTAGGGGCACCGCCACCCAAAGGCGCAACTACTATTACTCCACCCCGCTCCACCCAAGGATGTCTGCTACTGCTCCACGTTGCTCAAGAGGCTACTGCCCGCCCAAGGGCACCACTACTGCTCCACCCAGTGGCGCCACCACCCAAAAGGGGTTGTTGCTCCGCCCAGAGAAAGCAATCATTGCCCTTCGCCGCTCATGATCATGGTCTGAAAATTTCATATCGATTCTCTGTCTCCTTTTTTGGTATGATTTACCCCTGATCCTGTGCTCTAGAAATTTGTTTCTTAGTGAATTTGTGATTTCACAATATCAGTATGGCTTCTTTTCATATTGGTCCAAGCATCTCTACCATACAGAGGTTAGTAGATGATATAGTGACCATTAGCCGGAGTGAGTATGAGAAACTACTTCGAGGTTGTAGCCATTATGATGGGCTCCAAGGAGCCACTGAGTTGGGTTCTATTGCACACGGCAAGAATCAAGGTAGTATGGAGTGGCTTGTCGATTCAGGTGCTTCACGACATCTCAGTGGAGATCGGGATCATTTTACCCATCTCAGATCTGTACTTGCAAGAAAGACAGTGCAAGTTGCAGATGACAGGCACTCTAGGATAGTGGGTCAGGGGGAGGTACCGATGACTCCTACTTTGAGATTACCTGATGTTTGTTATGTGCCAGACTTTCCTATGAGCTTACTTTCAATTAGTAAGATTACTAAGGAACTTAATTGTCGTGTTATCTTTGATGAAGTGGGATGCATCATTCAAGACAAACTGACAAGGAAGACGATTGATAGTGGAAGCGTAGAGGGTGGAGTCTATCATCTGATTCAAACTCTGCTTGCCTCTACATGTCAAAAAGTATCGTTTGCTGCTGGGAGTGCCATTCAGTGGCATCTTCGACTTAAACATCTTCCCCTGGATAGCCTCCAACGAGTCATTCCATGTATCTCTCCTACAACTCGGATATGTTGTGATGCGTGCCAGATAGGCAAGCACCATCGTACCTCCTACCCGGTGAGTACCCGTTCTGAGTCTACAGCCTTGTTTGAGTTACTACACATGGATGTGTGGGGGCCGAGTCGGATACCAGATAGGCAAGGTCACCATTATTATTTAGTAGTTGTGGATGATTTTTCCCACCTATCATGAGTATTCTTGCTGAAGAACAAGTCAGATGTTGGTTCTGTCATTGAGCATTTCATGGTGGAGATTAAGACTCGGTATTCAGCTGTTATTAAAGTAGTCAGATCTGATAATGCACTTAAGTTATGTACCACCAGGCTATCTGCGTTTTACAGGTTACATGGGATAGTGCACCAGACTACTTGCTTTCATACCTCTCAGCAAAATGGCATGGCTGAGAGGAAACACCAACATCTTTTGGATGTGGCCTGCACTTTATTGATTCATCATAGCGTGCCTCCGCTATATTAGGGTGATGCAGTCCTTACGACATGTTATTTAATCAACAGAATGCCCAATTCAGTGTTTCATGAGCAAATCCTTTGCATATATTGCATCCAGAGCAAGAGTTGTTTCATCTACCACCATGTATGTTTGGATGTGTAGCATTTGCTCATATTCTTTCTCCAAGGTGAGACAAGTTGGCACCATGAGCGGTCAAGTGCGTGTTCTTGGGATATTCATGAACTCAGAAAGGATAGAGATGCTTTGATCCTCTTACTGATAAGCACTATGTGAGTGCTGATGTCACCTTTCATAAGTCTATCCCATATTTTTCCACTGCTGCCCGGAGTTTATCCCCTTAGGTTACGAAGGCTCCAAAGCCTATACCTCCTATTCCCTTAGAGGAGATACCTATCTCTACCCCTCCTACTACTACAGAGCGTGCTATGAAGTTCTCTGAGCCTGTTGTTACATATCAACGACCCCACAATACCTTCCAGATGCCACCTCCTACAGCAACCACAGAGACTCCACCTTCTCCACCTCAAGAGATCATAGATAGGTTGCAGAGTAATGATACGGCACCCCCTGATGATGGATATCCGGATGAGGATATTTTTGCTTCACAACCACTACAGGAGGATCAGATGGTTGATCTTGACCTTCCTATTGCCATTAGGAGGGCACCACGCACCTGAGTCCAGATACCATGTTGATGGTAGTCTGGCTACCGATGGCCTTGGGTCAGCTTTTGAAAGCTTCTATCGTGCTCGTTCTATGATATCTATCCCTACCACCTACCAGCAGGCTATGCTTGATCCAAAGTGGCGCCATGCCATGGAGGATGAGATGACTGCTCTTACTTCTCGTGGTACTTGGGAGATTACACCTTTGCCAGAGGGTGCTATAGTAGTTAGCTGCAGATGGGTGTTTGCGGTCAAATATAATCCAGATGGGTCTGTTGCACGATACAAGGCCTGCCTTGTCGCCAAAGGATTCACCCAAACATATGGGGTGGACTTCTTAGACACTTTCTCACCGATGGCTCGGCTATCTACGGTAAGGATTTTGATTTCAGTGGCAATTCAGCGAGATTGACATCTTCACCAACTTGATGTGAAGAATGCTTTTCTCTATGGGGATTTACAGGAGGAGGTTTGCATGCAGCAACCTCCCGGTTATGAGGATCAAGGGGAGTGTGTATGCAAATTGCAGAAGGCCATTTATGGCCTCAAGCAGAGCCTAAGAGCTTGGTTTCAGAAGCTTTCTCAAGTGGTAAAGTCTGTGGGGTTCACCAGTTCGTCTGCAGATCATTCTTTATTTATTAGGAAGATGGGGAAAGATATTGTTGCTCTTTTGGTCTATGTTGATGACTTGATTGTCACTGGTGATGATACAACAGGTGTGGCTGAGATCAGACAGACTTTGCCAGATCAGTTTGTGACGAAGGATTTAGGGCCATTAAAATATTTCCTTGGGATAGAAGTAGCCCATAGTAAGCATGGTATTGTGCTATCTCAACAGAAATATGCTCTTGATATGCTAAAGGAGACAAGTATGCTAGGAGCCAAGCCAGCAAATATTCCCATGGATCCTAAGGCACGAATATATGATAGTGATGCAAAGCCAGTTGATAGTAGACATTATCGCCAGCTAGTGGGGAAGTTGCTCTACTTGACAATTACTAGGCCGGATATTTCCTTTGCAGTAGGAAAGCTAAGCCAATTTATGGAAAAGCCTACTAGACAGCAATGGGATGTAGTCATGATGGTGTTCAGGTACGTGAAGTGAGCACCAAGACAAGGTCTCCTTTTCACTAGAGGAATGTCTATGACAGTTGTTGGATACTCTGACGCAGATTATGCAGGTAGCCATGATAATAGAAAGTCTACCACAGGTTTTTGTACATATGTTGCAGGGAATTTGGTCACCTGGAAAAGCAAAAAATAGACTGTGGTGTCCAAATCCAGTGCTGAGTCTGAGTATCGTGCTATGGCTCAGACCTCAGCAAAATTGATGTGGGTGAGATCCTTGCTGAGTAATCTACATATACAGATTGATGGGCTTATGGAGTTGCGATGTGACAACAAAGTTGTCACTTACATTGCCAACAACCCCATGTTTCATAAACACACCAAACATGTAGAGGTAGATTGCCATTACACCAGAGATTTAATTCAGAAGGGATTTATCTTTACCTCCCAAGTCACTTCAGAGGCTCAGATGGCTGATATCTTTACCAAACCACTAGCTAGATCTGCATTTGATACATGTGTATCCAAGCTAAGCATAATTGATATCTACGCTCCAGCTTGAGAGGGAGTGTTACGAAGTCTAGTTAGTTTCATGGTGTCATGTTGTGTGCTATTATTTCTTGTTTTCTTCATGGGACTACATGTAATTTGCACCAACCTCTCTCTATATAAGAAGAGGTAGTGTTAGAGAAAGAGATTGATTTTGCTCATTTTTTCCAACTCCTTCCTCAGCCTGCATCACACTTCCCCTATGTCTCATGTCCAAGAGGTTGTTGCATGTACACTTCCTCATGCAAATCATCGTACAGAAAAGCACTATTCACATCAAGCTGATGCAATTGCCAATCATAATGTGTCACCACGGAAACCAAGATTCGCACAGTCGACAAAAGTGCAACAGGAGAGAAGGTATCAAAGAAGTCTAACCCATAGGTTTAGGTGAACCCCTTCGCCACCGACCATGCTTTGTATCTGGCAATGGTCCCATCTGGATAAAACTTGAGTGCAAATACCCATCTGCACTCCACAAGACTGGCCCATGACGAAAGTGGTGCAAGCTCCCATGTGCCTCTACTCTGAAGAGTAGACATCTCCTCCTCCATGACCTAGCGCCATTTTGGATGAAGCATGGCTTCCTAGTAAGAAGTTGGATAGTAGTAGAGACGAGCTTTAGTAAAGCCAGAAAATGTTCTCCCAAGGTCAGTTGTTTGCAAGTACCCAACCACATGGTACCTACCACATAATCTGGGAGCCTTTCGAATGGCAATCGGAAGGTCACTACCCACTTAAGCATCATCATCTATAGCCTCCTCTATCCCTGCATCATCACTAGGCACCAAAATGTCAATGTCTAAAGACCATCTGGCCACTTGATGCGGAAAGGCTAGAGATGTGGAAGGAGGGGGCATCTGGAATGTAGTATGTGGTCTCTGATATATAGCAACAGGATCATTAAACCAGTCTTTCTCACTGGTAGAAGTAGGATGCTCATCCACAAGTATCACACCAAAAGGAATTAGTGGAATAGGCATAAGAGCCACATCAGTCATAGGAAACAAGTCACTACTAGTGATAGAAAAATATGGTACAGACTCGTGGAATATCACATCAACAGAAACATAGTGGCACGAATTTAGTGGATCAAAATACCTGTACCCCTTTTGGGTTCTAGAATAACCTAAGAAAACACACTTGATAGCTCGTAGTCTGTCTTGAACTGAAATCATGGACAATTGCGACACACCCAAAAACACGAGGGATGACAAAAAATAGAGGACGACCAGAATACAGAACCTACCACGGAATTTGCTCATAAATGGTAGAGTTTGACATCCTCTTAATCAAAAAATAGGTTGTAAGGACTGCATCCCCCTAATACAAGGTAGGCACAGAGTGGTGGATTAGTAGGGTGCGTGCAACATCAAGAAGATGTCTATGCTTCCTCTCAACCACTCCATTATGCTGATAAGTATGAGCACAAGTGGTCTAGTGCACAATACCATTATCACAAAAAAACTACAATAAGCAAGAAGTACTAAACTCCAAAGTATTGTCAAACCAAAACATTTTAACAGTGACAAAATTGGGTCTTTATTTCCATAATAAAACTTTCAACAATAGTTCAGATTTATTTTTCATCAAGAATAATCACGTAACACGAGAAAAGTCATCAATAAGAATAAGGAAATAACAATGCCAAAGATAGTCAGGAACCTGACTTTGACCCCAAACATCTATATGGATTAAATCAAAAATAGTAGACGACCCAATAGGAGCGGAAACATGAAAACTAGCATAATGGTGTTTGCCAAGCTGGCAATCGTCGCAGGTGATGGTGGTGCTGGCGGGTATGTGGGGTAATACTCGTCTAAGTCTGTCCACAAGAAGGTGGTCAAGGCGAAGATGCCACTGGATGGGAGATTCTGTGGCCAAAGCAGTCTCCCACTGACTCACAGAAGTAGCAACAACAACAGCAATTGGAGAACTACTCAGATGGTACACCTCTCCTTCCTCACATCCTCCACCAATCGTCCTCCTTGTGAACTGATCCTACAAGACGCAAGAGCGCGCATCAAAAATGGCTTTGCAATTAAGCTCCCTGGTAATACGGCTAACAGAAAGTAGACTGAGCGAAACATTTGAAACATAAAGAATATTCGGTAACTGCAAGGTAGAGGAAAGGGACACCTCCCCCTTTCTAGCAACCTTTAATAGTCGACCATCTGCCTCCTGCATTGTCCTACTTGGAGGAACAAATCTCAAGTCTGAGAAGGCATCTAAAGTGACACATAAGTGCCTAGAAGCTGCAGAATCCACCAACCAGTCTCTTGTACTAAGTGCAGACAGGGAATAGGCATCTACTAGACCTGACAAGGAGGTAACCGCAGTTGTCTCTGGAGGAGTATGCTGGGATAACTGACTAAACTTCTACGGTAACTCCTCAAACTCCACTCATCACTATGTCAACCATAGTAGTAGTAGTCATTGTTGCCTAATGAGCTGTAATAGGCTTCCTGTGCTTCTGCCAACACGTAGCCTCACTATGACCTAATCTGCCATAATAAGTGCACAGAGGCTTGGAACGCCCTCCTGAACCTCGTCTACGGCCATGACCACAGGTGGAAGGAGCTCCTCTCCAGGGACCATGAGAGGCAACCAGTGCAGTAGTCTGACTAGTAGCCTTAGTAGAAGCAACCGTCACAGTAATCTGGCTGAGTCTACTATACATTTTCACTAGTGTAGGAAGGTCAGTCATGACCAGAATCTAATCCCATGCAGCAGCATACTCTGGCCCCAAGCCGAACAGAAACAAGGAAACTGCAAGGTCGCTGTTGAAGGCATGCTAAGAGGAGCATGTGTAACCAGGTCTATAGGAGTTATGTCGGTCCAATAACCCCTTGACTTGAGAGTAGTACTAGGCCAATGTCTTCCCCTCCTATCACAAATGGAAGAGATCATGGTAGATCTGGAAGACTCGAGCAGAATTCTTCTCATGAGAGTATGTCTCATTGAGAGAATCCCACATCCACTTCACAGTAGGATAGTACATAATCTTGTTTCTAATCCTAGGTATCACAGAGTTCATCATCCAAGCATAAACCATCGCATTATCTCAATCCCATGAAGCATCGACTCCTGTTTTCTTGGCAGGCTCAGGCTGACTAAAAATATGCTCCTTCCCATGACCCCTAACAATCACCAAGAACACCTAGGACCACTGTGGATAATTAGTCTCGTCCAACTTGATCATCGAACCGAACAATGGACTCTTGTAACTCCCGGTGTCCATGGAAGTGTCCGATGTAATCTCGGACGAACCATAAGTGATGGAAGCACTAGAGGATGCCATACTACAATCCCCTATCACCCACTAGATGAAAACAGGGCCAAAGGAAGCAAAATTTTGACAAGAAATCACTGAAATCAATTTTTCATATCATGAATCACCACTTGAATGGCGTAGTGACCCTCCTCTAATGTGATCTAGCGAGGATGGATCACCTTTCCCTGTTGAGACCCCACAAAGAGGTCAAACGAAGGGAGGAGGGTGCTCAAAGGCACCCCTACCAATCAATAAGAGAAGGGTAGCAGTGGCGCAACCCTTGCAGCGACAACCAGCGAAGGATATGGCGGCGATCAAGTGGCGCAACAATGGCGCAGCCCCCTGCAGCGGCAATCAGGCATGACTACAGTGGTGCTGGAGGCGTTGTGCCACTGCTAGCAATGCTGCAGCAGGTGGGGGGACCCATGCCGCCTCCTCTTCTCTCCGCCTGGTAGGTAGCGGTGACGTTGCAGAGAGGCGACAGCAACAGCAAATCCCACCGGCGATGCTAGGGTTAGGGTGGAAGGCGTTGGCGACTTATTTCGATGGGGTATCTAGGGCACCAGTCCAAGACTACTGCTCTGATACCAAGTGGGAAGAAATAAAAGGCCTTATTTTATTATGTGAGCCCTACCTCTCTTTATATAAAGGAAATGGGCAAATAGCATTACAACCCCGACAATAGAAAAAGGTGTACAACACACCATTACAAATAAATGCGAAAGCAAATGAAAACATCCAAGTCTCTCTACATAGTATGCAATATTTGGTTGGTAGGGTTACCACATAGACAGTATACAATATGCAGGCAAGTATGTGGACAAGTATGTGATTTTTTATTTTTTATTTAAAAAATTTAAAATAATTAGTCAACTTACTAAAATTTGTATTATACATTCTAAACATATGAAAAATCAAAGCTATAAATATAAAACCACCTAAAGAAAAATACATTAATCCTTAATTGTTGTATTATTAACAATATGAAACATAAGTTCTTAAAAAGGGGGTTTTATATGGGTTCCCCTAAGTTCCTTTGATATTACCTAGAACCCCTCAATTCTCGATGTTAGCACGGATGCCCTTAAACTTATTGAATTTCTTATATTTATGCCCTTTTGAAAAATAGGTACTAAACATTAATAATTTTTTGTGAAAAAGTCGTTATATTCTTTATCTTTTTTTATTTTTGGGTCCTCCCCCTCCACTTCCTCATCTAAGCAAGGGCAACACAGGCCCACCAGCAGCACTACAACCGACCGACGATGGGTCCTACCACTGCTATTATGCTTGCAGTAGCCCCTAATGCCGCTGCTCCTATTGATCTAGCCGGCGGTGGTGTGGAGAGGACAGGGAAAAGGATTAGGGTTTAGGTGGTTCGGGTAGGAGGCCTATGTCAATGAGATACCAAAGTACCAACCTAAGATCGCACTCTAATACCACGTCGATAGGAAACAAATGACTTGATTTATTCCAAAGAGCCCCGCATCCCTTTATTTAGAAGAGAGGTGTGCGAAAATAATACTACATGTCCAAGGAGAAAAAATAAATAAAATGCAACATAAGCAAACAAGCTAAATATGTCAACAAGATTGATGAACCTATGGAATTGCGATGTAATAACCAGGCTGCCACATCTATTGCTAACACCCATGTTCCATGAGTGCACCAAGCATGTAGAGGTGAATTTCCATTACACTCAGGATTTGATCCAAAAAAGCTTTCTTTTCACCACACAGGTGGCTTCAGATTATCAAATTGCTGATATCTTCACCAAGCCTTTAGGTTGCTCTTCCTTCAATGCCTACACTTCCAAGATGAGCATGATTGTATCCAGCTTGAGGAGAAATGTTGAGTTATTCTTTCTTCCTTTATTTATTGTATCCGAGTGATTGTGCCATTTTATTTTTCTTCATGAAGTTGTGTTATAATTTGTTCCCACCTCTATGTATAAAGAAAGGTGGGGCTTGAGAATAATTTAAGTTTCTCAGTTCCTTCAACTTAACCTATAACACTCAACACAGAGTGATCAAGACTCTTCACATCAACATTACCACTATTCGCCTTAAGGTTCATCACCCATCCTTACTCCTCATCGACTTCAATTTGAAAGTAAACTTCTTCAATACTCGAGATCCTATCAAAATTAAGAATCTAAATCCATACCACTTCAAATTCTAAATTTAATCCTACCAAGAATGTGAAGGTACAGTTCCTCCATTTGTGGTGCCAAAACAACTTTTGGTCATTTGCACTCTCCCATGTTTCTTTTGCATAATAATCCAAGTCTTCCCACTAGGATATCAACGCGCCATAGTATGTAGTCACAAACATAATACCTTGTCGCATGCCATAAATCTCTCGCATGAGATGACAAATCCTCACCTCCTTTTTCTTTTAGCCATACATACTTTCCAGTACCACCTACATGTCTCTAACTGCCGTCTTCCTCGAGATAAGTGACTAGATCTCTACCCACACAAAATTAACAATCCATGCCTTGCTTGGTTATCCTTTAAGTACCATTTTTCCTATGATTTGTCCATTTGCTCGAATTTTAGCTTGGTGCCATTAACATATCCAATCCTCCCACCTTCCTGCGTTGCCATTTTAGCAACCGCGAACCAAAATAAATAGTTATCCTTCGTTAGTTTCATCGAAGTAATTTGAATATTCATGCAGCTTCTCATTACTCAACCATCCTCAGTTGCAATCCTTTAAGATCACTATTGTTGTCCCTTTAACTAAGAACGAATAAGAACCAACACAAACCAACAAGAAGAGGTTTGAATCTACAAGCCACCAACACAACCCAAGTTGAGGGTCGATACCTGGACCTTTGCTACTTAGATGGCTACACGGCCAAAAATGGAGTTTAAGCCAAAGTTAAAGGAGACTGTCAAAGCGTTGTTGAAGATCACTAAAGCTACAACAATGGTGGAGTAGCCAAAGGGCCACCCAAGTAGCTGGAAAGAGAAAGGGAGGTGAGAGTGGTGGCTATGCGCCCCTCGACAACTTAACGAACCCGTTAAGGTTTCGCCAATGCCACCCCCGAGCTCACCAGAGCCACTAAGGGTTCCAACAACGTCGCGATCTACAAGAGACACCACTCGGACCCTCTCCAAGCAAATGCATGGCACAAGGAAGCTTGAGTTGCTTCATACGGGTCTCATTTCCTAACGGAGAGCACAAAAAGCAAACCACAAAACAAATCAAATCACTATGGCTCTGATACCATGTTGATTGAAGCATAAAAACACACAAGAAACATGAAGTCATGCAGAAAACCTAATACAAGAAAAATCATGGGAGCACAAGCTCCACCAAGCCCTAGTACCCATTAGCAACTAGGATTTTGTTTTCACTATATCTCAACAAGGACGTGAAGAGTTACACATTTATAAGGACATGAATTATGTGGACCCACACCTAAGGATCCATATACCATTTACAATATGCCACTCAACAACCATAATACACTCTAGAGCAATTCATGGCCAAGCTGGGGCACATGGGACAATGCTTGAACTAAACTATTCCTATTTAGAGCCTAAAGTTCAATTTTGAACTATCAAAAGCTAAGCTGTAATGCATATAAAATTGGGTTTACAGAAACCTTAAACAACACTGTGAACCACAAGGAAGATGGCAAAGTTATTGCCTGGTGACTAGGCGCAGTTGAATGCGCACATTCACATCACGGGTTCTGTGTAGACCTTATTGGTTGCATACCACTTAATTAAGAAAATATTAAAGAGATACAACGACATTACTCCAAAGATTGATAGAGATGATTTCTTCTTTTTCTGTTTGAGCTAATGGAACTCTGAGATGGTGGCATGCTAGTCCTATGTCCTAAAGGGCTAACCAGCAGGAGATTTACAAAGAGATCTAACCTTCACCAAAGATTTAAAATGCAATCATTTGAAACTTGCATCTAATAAACTCTAAATATTCTAAATTGGGACCTAAAATTATAGTACGATTTCACATAAAAAGTACTAAAATAAACCTCATCATAACCTTCTCCACTGAAGGATGCACCGTCGCAATACCGAATCTTCACTCTGTTCCAATTATAAAAATCTGGACATGGCAAACAACTACCAATCTTTAATTTAAAAAGCAAAGGAGACAATGCTTCGAATAAAAATTAAATTTAATGGACAATGAGAGGGCCACTGTATAGTGGATTTAAGCAATTTCACAGATAACAAAAATTGACTTATAAACAAACAGACAACAAGGCGATGCAAAGCAAATGAGATAAAAGTTCCATATATACCAGGATTTTCTTCCGGTTTGTCACTTAGCATCCCAGTGAATGGTAGCATATTCTCCATGTAATTTGACGAACCATGGCGTGAGGTCTTGAGATACACACAAGATCTCCTGCTGTTACACCAGCCTCCACCCTACAAGTCAAGAAATACAGTTAAGTGGTCAACTAGATGTAAACCATTTAAATGAAGGATAAAACGTGTTTTGGATTTGTTAGCCCTCTTAACTTCAGAACTGTATACTATCAATAAAAAATGCTGTCATATATAAGTGATAACTTCATGCAAAGTTTAATCCACATTAAAATAGTTTTTGCTGAAAATATTTCCTACCTCTAAATTGACAACCCAACTATTCATCCCCGATCCATGTCCACGGTGAAGGTGAAAGGCAGGTAAACTTCCATCCAAGCAAACTAGAGATATTTCATAAACCCAAGCACTAGTCATCTGATGAAATAAAGGAAAGAAGAAATCTAATATATCTGCAAAACAAAAAAACTGAGGAAAAGAATCCACTTCACTGGATTTGCCAAATAATTTTACCCTTCTCACAAGGAAAACTACATAGCAAGAAAATAACGCAACCCACATAAAGTGGACAATTCCAATTCAGCCTTTAGTTATGTAAGTGTACAGGACAACAAAATTTGTGACCTTTATACAATAATGATAATCTTGTTTATAAAATTAAAGATAACAACCACACAAGGATGTTAAGATACCAAAAAAAAGTCAAAATATATACTATAAGATATAATATCGTCAGCAACATTCTATAGTCAACCATTTAGATGATTTACAGAAAAGACCAGCCTACACATGAGATATGCATATAAGAAAGTAATATAGTCTTAAGTGAGAAGTAATACAAAGAGTTGTAACAACACATTTACAACATCTACTTGTTAAGACTAGTGCCCATTCCCCCCAACCCCACCCAAGCAAAATGCTAGCTACCACTGCCACACAAGGCTTCAGCCAGTTTCCTTCCTTTCTGGTCAAAGCCTCTTCCCCTCAACCCCAGCCTTTTCCCCTCCCAACTCCTTATCATTTGCCATCAACTTTCAATGTCTCTTCTAAGCAGCACTAGTTCAATGGCACCTCTTTCCAGCTTCTTCTTTGCTAGGTTAGTGGGAAACAACAATCAATCTTATTCCAAAAAAAAACCCTACACCTCTTTATATAGAAAGAGGTGTGAGAACAATTGCAAAGCAAAATCAATAAAAAAAAAAAATGATAAAGTAACCCTCAAAAGCATAAACCAGATCAAAGGGGGAGTCAACACTCTCCCTCAACCTAGAGCATAGATGTCAATCATGTTCAGCTTGGAACAAAGACATCAAACATAGATCGAGGAAGAGGCTTGGTGAAAATGTATGTTATCTAGTCCTCAAAAGAAATAGAAGTGATGTAGATGACTCCACATTGAATCAGATCCTAGGTGTAGTGACGGTCAACCTCAACGTGTTTGGTGCGCTCGTGAAACATCTGGTTGTTAGCAATATAAGTGGCAGCGCAGTTATCACATCGCATCTCCATAGGCTCCACCTGCACATGTAAATGCTGTAAAACGGATCTCACCCACACCATCTTTGCAGCAGTCTATGCCATAGTACGGTACTCGAACGCTGCACTGGATCTAGACACCAGTCCTTGCTTTTTGCTCCACCATGTGACTAACTTCCCAGCAACATAAGTACAGAAACCAATAATTGACTTTCCATCTGCCAAGCAACCAGCATAATCCGCATTAGAATAGCCAACCACTGTCATCGATGTGCCTCCAGTAAATAATATGCCATGCTCAAGTGCTTTCTTTAGATATCTAAGCACCTGCATCGCTATCTCCCAATGCTGTTTAGTAGGCCAATCTATGAACTAGCTCAACTTCCCCACTGCTAAGGAAATATTTAGCCGGATGATGATAAGATATAATAGCTTACCCACTAGCTGTCTATAAGATCTGTTGTCCACAGGTGCTAACTCAGCATCAAATAGATGCCCCTTGGGATCCATAGGTATGCTGGCAGGCTTAACCTCCAACTTCCCTATCTCTTGTAGTAAGTCAAGAGTGTACTTGCGTTGTGAAAGTACAATTCTTCCTCTACTTCTCGCCACCTCAATGACTAAAAAATATCTCAACTGGCCCAATCCTTCATTACAAACCTATCAGCCAAGGTCTTTTTCACCTCAACTACGCAAGCCTCATTATCATCGGTAATAATGATGTCATCAACATATACCAAAAATACGACTCCCCTGTCACTCCTCCAAACAAACAAGTAATGATCTGCAGATGATCTCTGAAGGCCTATCACCTATATCACCTCAAACAACTTCTGGAACTATGCACGTGGACTCTGCTTAAGTCCATAAATAGCCTTCCAGTCTACGCACACTCTCCCTGGTCTCAAATCCAGGAAGCTGCTACATGTAAACTTCCTCCTAAAGATTGCCATATAGAAAGGCGTTCTTCACATCAAGTTGGTAAAGAAGCCACTCAAGATGGGTTACAACAGACATCAAAATCCACACTGTCGATAGTCATGCCACTGGAGAAAAAGTGTCAAAGAAATCCATCCCATAGATCCGGGTAAATCCCTTTGCAACCAACCAAGCCTTATGCCTTGGAATAGATCCATCAAGATTGCATCATCCAACCACTCTCTCCTGCAGGAAGTGAAGCAAGCTCTCGCGTCGCTCTGGAACAAAGAGTAGCTATCTCATCCTCCATGGCCTGATGCCATTTCAGATCAAGCATGGCTTGCTGGTACGTAGTGGGAATCTGGGTGGCAAAGAGTGCACAACAGAAGCTCCGAAAGGTAGACCCAATTCATCAATAGCCAGACTGTCTGCAACACGGTATGTAGACTCACAGGTGCGAGGTGCCTTCCTGCATCACCACTAGATCCCCTATCATCAGCATACAAACTGTCCATGGTCACCTGAACTGGAGAGGGTGGTGCCTGTGTAACTCCTAAAATATCTGGTATCTGTAAAGTGTTGTGAGCACATCTATAGGTAACAGTAGGCTCAGAAAACCTCACAGGTCCAATAGTAGTAGAAGGGGAAGCAGAAACAAGTATCTCCTCCAAGGGAACAAGTAGGATAGGCATGGGCACGTCCATAACCTCAAGAGATATTCCTCGAGCAGCAGTGGGAAAATACGAAATAGACTCATGAAAGGTAACATCCGCACTCACATAGTGCATGCCGATAATAGGATCAAGGCACCTATACCCTTTCTGAGTCCGTGAATACCCCAAGAATACACACTTGACTGGCTGTGGTGCAAGCTTATCTCGGACTGGGGAAAGACGATGAACAAAGGCAACACATCCAAATACTCGTGGTGGCACATGAAAAAAGCTCTCAGTCAAGATGCAAGATATGCCAAGGAATCTGCTCATGAAGTACTGAACTGTGCATTTTTTTTATCAAGTAACAAGTAGTAAAAACGGCATCTCCCCAATATAACTGAGGTACATTGTGGTGAATCAACAAAGAACAGCTGCATCCAAAAGGTGGTTTTGTTCCTCTCAGCCACCCCATTCTGTTGAGAAGTGAGGACATGTGGTCTGATGTATAATCCCATGAGATTTATAAAAAGTAGACAACCTGGTGGTGCAGAACTCAAGTGCATTATCAGATCTCACTATTTTAACTGTTGAATATTGATTCTTTATCTCCAACAAAAACTGCTCAAGAATAGATCCAACATCAGATTTATTTTTCAAGAGAAATACCCATGATAGGTGTGAGAAATCATCAACAACAACCAAGTGATACCGGTGACCCTGCCTGTCTGGAATTCGGCTTAGACCCCATGCATCCATATGTAGCAACTCAAACAAGGGTATGGATCCAAGATGAGTACTCACCAAGTAGGAGGCATGATGGTGCTTGCCCAACTGACAAGCATCACAATTGATCTTAGTTGTAGGACATATGTGTGGAATAACACGTCGAAGACTATCTAGAGGAAGATGTCTAAGTCTAAGATACCACTAAAAAGTACTCCCAGCAGTAAAAAAGACGCATCTATGACACGCAATAGCAAATGGAGACTGAACCAGATGATAAATACCACCCTCTACATGACCACTATCAATTGTCCTTCCTGTCAATTTGTCTTCAAAAACACATCCAACTTCATCAAAAATAGCCCGACAATTAAGTTCCTTAGTGATACTACTAACTGAGAGTAGGCTGATGGGAAAGTCTAGCACAAACAGAATATCAGGCAATCTCAACTTGGAGGTCACCAGCATGTCCCCTTAACCCTCTATCCTAGAGTGCCTGCCATCCGCGACTTGAACAGTCCTGCTTGCAGGCACGGGTCTAAGGTTAGTAAACCAACTTCGATCTCCACTAAGGTGTCTTAAGGCTCCTAAATCAACCAACCACTTGGTGCTATCACGTTTCTTGTCATTTGCAAGAGACATTAAGTCGATGCCTCCCCTGAAATAATCATGATGGCCGCAACCTCGAAGTAGTCTCTCATACTCACTCCGTGTGATGGTTATTGTATCACTTGCCAATCTCTGTTCGGCAAAGATACTTGCCTCAACATTAGGGGAGGCCATCTTCCTTCAACAAAGTCACATGAAAGACAAGAAGAATATGCCAAGAAACAAGATCTGAGATTAATTTCAGATCAAGTTGAGTGTTGGAAGAAGCAAATAAGGAACTCAACATGGATTTCTAGGCAAAAGAGGACCCAAAATCCACCATAAAAGGGCCCTCCTCTTTAGCCTACGTGCCCTACAGCAAGCTGGTGTACCCAGCAGCACCAGCACTGTCCTGCATGGACAGCGTCGACAGCCCTGCTGGGCAACCCCGGCAGCCCTGCTGGGTAGCACCAGCTGCTGGTGCTAGTGCTGCTGGTGCTGCCCGTCTGCTGCTGCTGCTGCTGGCACTTGGTGCCACCAATGGCTGCTGGCAACTCTGGTGGGAGGAGGAGAGAGGGGATTAAGGTTAGGTGGACGGGTTTTGGGGCTTGATTTGGGTGAGATATCAAAACCGAGCCTAAGACCGCGCTTTAATGCCAAGTGGGAAATAATAATCAATCTTATTCAAAAAAGAAAAAACCCTACACTTCTTTATATAAAGAGAGGTGTGAGAATAATTGCAGAGCAAAACCAATAAGAAATAAAAAATGACAAAGTAGTTCTCAAAAGCATAAACAAGATCAAAGGAGGACTCAACAAGGTTTCAATGGTGAAAATTTAGCTAGAGATGCTACTCTTAGTAGGATCCACCATCATCTTCTATGTTTCGTTACATCTTTATTTCACTTTATGATGATTCCCGTCATTGGCAATGGCTTCTATTTCCTTATGCCATGCAGGTTTTCGTTCCACAGCCCCACTGTCAGTGGCATGTAGGGAGGCATCATTGCATTCTCTCTTCGTTGAGGCGAAATAAATCTCTCCATAGAGGAGTCCAAAAAAAAACAAAAGGTTAGAAAATTCTAGATTGTTAAGATGGAGAAGCAATCTACTCGAAATGAAGCAACGCTGAAACAGTTTCTTTGTATCCAAACCTAAATCAACAACAAAGGTGGGTATTTGGAAGTAATGTGCTCTGTGCAGATAAGAAGGCATCATCCAATTTCTTACAAGAACTGAAAGCATCAAAATAGATTTTAGCAAGAAGATTCAAAGTGACCAAATCATGATATGGATCTCCTGTTACTTATCACCTGCTCCTTTGTCGGTAGCACTATAGATGAGGGTCAGATTGACCATCAGAGGGCTCTCCACAGCAGGTGGTTCTCCTACTGCATACACACTTCTCCCCATTGCCAACAAAGCCAGACCCCAAAGCCACAACGCTTCCATGGCCTTTAACCCTCTCAAAACCAAGAAAGAAACGGTACCCACTTGAGATAGAGGGCAATGGAAGCGGTGGAGACGCCAAAGAAGGGATATTTGTGGGAGAACAGAGTTGGGTTTTTGGTATACGAGGTGGGAGGAACAGAAGAGCAGGTGGTGGAAAGGCCACATCTTCCGAGAGTTGAGGAGAGTCGATCCTTTTCTGTAGTTACCGCGTTCTACTATGTGTGGATTTGCTTTTGGGCGCTTCGGTGGATTTTTTGAATTCGGTTTTATCTGGTTTTGATCTTTCTTCCTGTGTTTTGACGTAGGCGTAAAAATGTAAAAAGTGACGCATTTTGAAATGTCAGTTGATGGGATAATTAAAAAATATATATTTAAAAATAAAAATCATCTGTACACAAAAAAATGAACGTACTGTCATGTAATGGAATACTTTATCATTTAAACATATGTACCACTGCTCGTAAACTAAAAATGCAATTACAAAAATGGGTGTAAAAGTAAAAAAATAGCTTTAGAATCATTTTTACATCGATTAAAAATTATCAAAAATACCTTCAAAATTTATCTTATATCGATGCAAAATCACAAAAAAAATCATCATCAGAATCATTTTACATTGTGTAAAATTACAAAATACATTTTAAAATAATTTTATTTGAATACAAAATCATAAAATATAATTCATAATTATTTTGCATTGGTATATTTTGATTCAATACCAAAAATTACCTAGGGTGCAAATACAGGAACACGTGTTGCAAAAATAAAAATAAAAACATACCAATTAAAAATAAAAATATATTGGTTGAAAATGAAAATATACCGATATATTTTATCTTTTCATCGATGAAAGATGATTTTTCACTTGAAGCGTTGTTTTTACACTAATGGAAAGTGATTTTTCACTTAGAAAGTGATTTTTTATCAGTAAAAAGTGATTTCCACTAGTGGAAAGTCGAAATACACCGGTTGAAACCACCACTTTTATTTTATACAACATATGATTGTTTACTTTTTAAGTGGTGACAAAATTGTTGAAATATGTATTTATTTACCTTTTAAATAGTGGTGACTTTTTTAAGTGAACTAAAAATATCCATCACGCAATGAAATTTATGTTATATATTTAAATTTTTTAATATTAAATACTAGTTCGATTTGCTATCAGATAAATAGATAATTTCAAATTTTCTGATCATTTCTATATTTCTTTGGATGTCTACTAAGGTCACATTTACATTGAAGAATATTACCTCAAAATAGAAGATATTTAAAGTAGCGGGTTAGGGGAATCTCGAGGTTGCATATATCCTATGTTTTGAGAAATCAAGTATAGGAGGAAAACAAATCTCCTCTTCAAATCCTCCATTAAATCCTATGTTATCCCCTCCCTATACATTTTGGTAAACACCACCAATGGATTATCTTAGGTTTCAAATAAACACTAATAGGAACTATACCTTATTTGCAATCTTCAATCTCACAATCCCTCAAAGTAAACTAGCCTTGAGAGGTAGATGTAGGGTATATATAGAGCTATTTGGCTAAAGGCACCCAAGAGGAAGGCCACAGGGTTAGTGGCTTGCTTGAAGAGTAAGGGTGGTGCATCTAACATGTAAAGATACAAATGATTCAATAACAATTTTGTTTGTTGAGCTTTCTTCATTCATTTTTGCGAAAACAAAACCTTCTTAAGTGTGATTGCAAACATTCCATGTGCATAGAAGTATGAGGATCATATAAGTCATGTGACAAGTCACCCCAAGGAATGAAAAATTGATAAAGCTATTACATTCATGGAGTTGGACCGTAAATGTGTTAGTGAGTAGGTGTGTATTGTAATTTTCTCATTACTTGGGTAGTAAGAAAGTGCTAGTCAGTGTAATAAATAAATAAATCTCTAGAGGCTCCTCATCATTGGATTGAGACGTAGAGAAGTACGTTGTCTGTTGAATTGGATTAATAAATATTCTCTCTTCATTGACTATGTGTGATTGTTCCTATATGTGTTAATTCGATTAAATTATCTAGTTGCTAAGTAGTTGAGTGACCTTACTTGGAAAGGAGGGGAAAAAACTTACATTCGGTCTAACCAAGGATATTTCCATGTCTATCCGAGAATGTTCCTTAATATACTTATCGTTTATGTATGGACAAATTTGGCACACAAGTACATTTATTTTCTAGAAAAGAAATTACATTCTTAAATGTGAAACTCACAATGGATTCAAAGGCACTTCTATACTGGGGTTTAGAGTTGTCAATCTAGTGAATCTACATCTTTTTTCAACCTTTTACCCACCTCAATTTTGGTAATGAATCATGTTTGATTCAATTCTAAGAGACCTTTCAATAGCAAAAATTAATTTGAGGAAATGTAAAATGAAATGACCCTTTTAAGGGGCTGTCGCAAGATTTCTAAGTCTCCAAGGTGTTTTTCATAATTTTCACACATTAAAACAATTATCCGAGGGTTTCTTCACAATTTCTATGCATTAGGGGACCCACATAAGGGCTGATGTGTTATCTGGATCGCTAGTTAATTAGGATTAATTAGTCGCATTGCAGTACAATATCACAATTCAGACCACTTTAGGATTATTTATGTTCACTGGGAAGCAATTATTGATATACAACACTCTTTATTATTCAAAATTCATATTTTATTCCAAAAATGTTAAGTTTATTTACAACAGAATGAATAATGAATGAATTAATCTAAGTCAATTATATAAAAAAATGAATGAATTAATGTTAATGACAATGTATCAAGAATATATGCGAGATTAAAGGCATCAAAAATTATTCTAAACTAATCTATGTTAATTACATACTCAATATCTAAGTATCTATATTAACTACCCTATATATATACAATATAATACTAATTATAAGAATATACTAACATATATGCCTACTACTACTATATATATATATCACTACCCTATATAAATATATAAGAACCTTAAAAACATGTATATACAAAAATAAGACAAAAATTATACATATATGTGTGTGTGTATGTATGTGTAATTCTTTATTTACACTATGTATACAATACATAATATAGTATATATACAATATATATTCATATACATCTTATAATAAGATATATACTAACGCATTCATACTCAACACTTCTCTCATTTTTCTCTCTCAATTAATGCTTGGTCAATATGCTCACTACGGATCTAACCTGATGTGGCACCAAATTCATGCTCTAAATTGGTGCACATTATGTGATTAATTTCTAGTTGACATTAGAGGCTAATTTAGGTGTTAAATAATTATTTATTTATCAATTAAATTATATGTACACATAGTCAATACATAGGGCTACTTATAAATATAATTTATTTACTTTAATTAATTATATAGATATATTTAAAATTAGTTAAAGTAAATAAAAAATGCATGTCTAATTTAAGCTTAATTCCTTAATTAAAGTATAAATTAATAAATTGATGATGCAATTGACTCTTAATTTAGTTAATTTACCTTATTACCTAACTAATACATATTTTTAATTAATTTTTATTGATTTATTTCTATTTAAACACATTCAATATACACGATTTATATATATACATATATATACAATATAAATATTATTCTACAGTATAAATGGACTTATAAACATACTGAAAATATCTTAAATTATAATATACAATGTTACAACATAATTTATTTCATTAGTTTATTAATTTACTAATATAGATTACATTACCTTAATAATTTACTTAATTAACTTATAAATATAAATATGTACAATATTTAAGTAAATAAATATATATAGATATATTACTGTACATAATAATTACTATAAGTTATATATACAGTTATGGTTATGTTTATAAGTACATATATTACTATATATATTTACATATAGATTATATGCATATAGTATAAATAAGTATATATATTATATATATAAATATATTATTATACTATATACTATGTAACTTAATATAAATATCTATCTAAATACATAAAATGGATATATAAGTTATTTACATACTTTACATATATATAAGTCACTTTGTACAATTAATTTAGGATTATATACAAATATATACACCATTTACATGGGTATTTTTATATGATATTGTAGTTTCTCATATTTTTGTTTTGTTTTTGTGTTTTATAGAAATAGAGGAAGAGAGGAGAAAGTTGGGATGAGAAGAAGAATGTTCTTTTTATTTGTTTTTATTTTGTTTCTTTTAATTTAAAACATGAGAAGACTCAAACTTTTACTGGCATGTTCTCCTAACCAGGGAACTCAAAACCTAAATCTAACTCAACGCACACCTAAAACACCTTAAGTTCCCACTCAAGAAAGTTTTATTTTATTTATTTACAATTATTTTTCTATTTTTACGGTATTTACAAATAAGGCTAAGAATAGGCTTTATAAAGGTTTGACATTCAAAATAAAGCTATAAAAATCAGATAATAATGCTGGGAAGAAAGGATAAAGCATTATAAACCTCCATACATCTAGTGAGAACAGATTCACACTCAAAAACATGAGTTAAGCATTGGAATTAACATCAAAATTTGGTCTGTATAGATTTCAGAAATTGTACTTGCTGACAACAATTTCAAACATGATTTTCTTACTACTTAATTCGATTCAGAGCAAATCAAAAGTGGATAAATGCTTCAATGATATTGTTCTACATAAAATTAACTCAGAAAGCCCAATTAAGCCTCTAAACAACATCAAGCTTCATAAATAATAGTCCTTGACAGATGTCAATACTGCAACAGCTATCCAATTACTTCAAACATTGATTTTGAGATTTATCAGTGCATTCCAGATCCTCTGACAACCTCCAAAGATTAAGTCTATGCAAATTCTATTTCAGAAAACTCATTACAAGCACGTCTCATTCAAAAGCCATTTCAAAGTCTCGATCAAAATCACACTCAGCTCAGTTCAGTTCAGTTTACAACTGCTATATAAAATATGTATCAGAATTTTCAAAACTAATATAAAGCTTCCTAGACAGAATGGACTGTCAAAACATGTGGCATAAGTATCACAATCACTTATATATCATTGCTCAGGTCATTAGAATTTGTATTGAAGCTCAACAAGAGTCTAAGCATTATGACAAAAAAAATCTCAAATCATACTCAGATTAATCAAAGACAAATCTCAATTGTCGCAAACACTCAGAAGGCACTATGAATCTCTTAAAAAATCAAATCCAAACATATTAACCCTCAAAAACCCTAATCGATTCTCCTCCTCTTGCTATAGACAACAAAAGATGAAAAATCAATTTAGGCATCAAATATATTGGGAAAATATTTGAAAAGATTCATTCAATCATTCTAAACTCCATACACCGCCTCATTGACAAATTAAAACACTTAGATTCAAACTCAATGTCGCCCAAGTGGACAGTTGATATGGCTTTGTCATATGATTTGATCACTCAAGACACTTGCACACCATTGATTGGTGTGTAAGTATCCTAGGCGATGCTAGAAACCTATCAGGGCATTGCTTTGGCCTCAAATCAATACAACTAATTTTCATAGGCCATTGCTACCTAAGTGAAGGAAAAATAGTATTGAAAATCAGAATTAGGCGCAAAATCCATAAGCGATGAAAATCAAGTTAAATCAATTCAAATCCACCGCAATTAATCCAATAAAACCTCTATCAACTCAATTTCACCAATTGAATAGATTAACCATCAATTGCTCATCAAATCTACCAATCAATCTTTAAAACTAATCTCAATCAAATCAAATAAATTATATACAATCAGTGCATCATGGGAGGATCTGGTGATCAAATGAAAGGCCCTCCAATGGATTTAGCTCATCCTAGAATCTGATAGCTAAAAAGCTTCAGATCGCAAGGTTGCTATTATGAAGGAGGTGGTTTGATGAGTTAAACATCGAAGGAAGAGATTGAATGTGATTGTGCGATGATAAGAAGGATTATGAACTAGAATGGATGAATGATTCATCCTCTCTACTCAGAATTGATCAAAGAGGGCGAATTGGTGAAGGACTGAATCTCAACTATTCTATTCCTAATTGATGTAAACATATTTACTCTACTTAAGATGTCTATTTATGCATGTTTTTAAGCATACAATTGCATTACATATTATAAATATTGCATAGCATGCATCATCTTGCATTTAGATTAGTTTGAGTAAAACGGAGGTTAATTGTCTCCTTTTATATTCAAGGATAGGGTAAACTTTTTATCGAGGCCTCGGATTGAAGATCCAACCATACAGATTGGATTACGGCGACGATTGGAGTTCAACGACTCCAAGATCGCCCTAATCAAACATCTGTGACATCAGATAGAGACTGGGGAACCCTAGAAGATCAAGGACCAAGATGGTGTGATCAGGGCGACGATTGGAGTTCAACGACTCCAAGATCGCCCTAATCAAACATCTGTAGCATCAGATAGAGTTCGGGGAATCCTAGAAGATCAAGGGCCAAGATGGTGTGAATCCGTACTTCAAACGACAAATCCGACCGCATGAATGGATTTGGATCGTCGATCGCAGCCTAACAGTGCGAAAATTGGCTCAATCCGACAACCGTGGCACCATCTACATCATCCAGAAGATGGACGGCCAAGATGACACCATGTGGCGCCATCTCGGTCACCCAACCAACCGCCCTCAACTTCTGAAGATGCTATCACCCGTGAATCTCCACCGTTCGATCAAGATCCGATGGCTAAGATTGCGCCCAACTGGCGCGCCCATCCTCTGAAGTTGCACCTGAAGGAGCTGCCTTGACCGTTTGATCTCAATCCAACGGTCCTGATTGCGTGCGCATGAATTCGTCGGGCGCAGTGGGCGAACGCGCGAGCGGCATGGGTGAACATGCTACAAGTGCCGCTGTAGCACAGCGGGCGAACACGCTCGCGAGAAGGCGAGGCATACGTTCGAGCCTACGCGAGCAGCATTTGAGGCACGGGTGAGCGGGCTCCGCTACCTCTCGATCGCGATCGAGCGGTTGCGGGCACTCCATCCATTCCACGCGCTATCGTACGCCTGCGCGTGACGCGAGATCGCACGCGGGCGTTGCGCGTAGAAGAGGTGGGAGAGAAGCGCTCTTAGCCGTTCGATCTCACGATCGAACGGCCGTGATTCAGAGGGCATGGGCGGCGCAAAAGATGAGCGGGCGCCCCACTACACCAAAGATGGTGCTTTAGCAACGGTTTTATCCGTCACTAAAGACCCCTGATTTAATGTTTTAAGATTGAAAAGACCAAATTGCCCTCATTCCTTGCAACTATTAAAGGAGACTCCCTTCATACGAAATTCTCATACTTTCCTTCTCTTCTCTTCCTCTCCAAAGCTCAAGAGAAGCTTGTCCCACACCCGAGATGCTTCTCACAAGATAAAGTCAAATTTTCATCCCCCTTTCGGAAGTGGATCCCGCGACGATGACGATGTGCTGCCCCGTTCCCGTTCTTCCCGCTTCGTCCTCCTTCGTCCTACTCCGTTCCCTGTCTTCCCGGCATTGTCCCATCCGGCTCGTCCTCCAAGTGACCGTCGCGGATGATATCTCTCTCCCCATTCTTTTTACTGTTTTATAGAGTAGATTTACTGCTTTCTAGTATAATCATTTTCCCGCATTCTAGTTGTAATGAATAGTGTAATGAACAATCTCGTTGTTAATGAATTCCATGTTCATTCTACATCTCGTTTTGGTTTTTGTTTGTAATATTATCTCTCTCTCTCTTCTATTTATTGTAAATAGATAGATAATTCCTAATCAATTATTCTGCTTTGTGACAAATAAAACAAATGCGTATTTTTAAATCAAATGTCCGCCTCCTTAAGTTCGACCTGGAATTTCTATTCCGGTATAAATTTTATTTGTTGAACACGAGTTCTTCGCTTTAAAACTACAACGACAGGTTTTTCAAAACCAAATACGTTGGCGTAGTAACTCGTAGCTTAAACACTAATCTAAAGAAATCAAACCATGAATTGCGATCTAACTAAACTACTCTACTCTAAATCTATCTAAAAAGAGAGTAAATCTATCTAGAAAGCATTAAAATCCTAATCTAACGGAGGAATGGAACCTTGAGAGAAACCACAGCTGGTGGCTGTAGCAAAGAAGAGGAAGAGGGTCTCCAACTAATGAAGCTCTAGGGTCACCATCATGTGTTATGCAATCCTTAGCGGTAAATATTGAATGGAGGAAGGGCATGCCACCCCTATCACAAGTGGCGAAGAACGAAGAAGCCAGAGAGGAAGAACTGACCAATTTGAGAGGAGTAGAAGGGAGATGGTAAGCGGTCACTGGAGGTCTAAGGTTAAGTACTTATAGGTGTAAGTAGCTCAAGTGACCGGGAATAGAGGGTTCCAGGCCGTTGGCAAGGAACGGCTAGGATGGGTTCTGGGAGGCGCAAGTTGCACTAGAATGAACTTCAGCCATAGGACTAGATCTATGGTTAGGGCGGGAACTAGAGCACGCCAGCCTCAGCCGGTTGGTTAAGGATCAGCTGTAGAATCTATGGTGCAAAGGATGGGCGGCTAGGATGCTTCGTGTTCTTCACTAAGGAAGGCGACGGTGGGGCAGGCATATGTGCATGCGAACCAAAAGTCTAAGGGCATGAATAGAGTTAGGGGAAGGAGAGGAGTTGAAGGGGGGCAGTAGCGGACGAAGAGAGGTCGAAGGCGACGCCGGCTATGATTGGCCAGCACCGGAGACGAAGATGCTCCAGAGATGAGGACGACGACAGAGAAGGGGTTGGAGAGCTCCTCGCAGGTATGGCGAGGTGCGGAAGGAAGCGAGGAAGGGTTCCTGCTGCCTATTTTACATGGCAACTGGTGAGGAAGCTGGAGGGAGGAGGTTGCCAGAGACGAGTTTGGAGCTAGTCGAAGGTCGAGGAAGAAGGTGTATTCTGGGCCAAAAACTTGCTAAGGAGCAAGGCCGTGTGAGGGGGAACCATTTAAACTTCCAAGAGCAGCTTCTAAGCTTAGGAAGAAGCTTGAGAAGCTCAAAAATTTGTGGAATAAAATCCTTGAATTTGTGGAGTTCGCAAGAGCTCTACGGGCTAAATCGAGGTTGAGTATGTGGTTCAATTGAATGGGAAAGTCCTCAAGATCAATCCCTCCAGTTTTTGAGGGATTTGGTCGAGAAATCAAGGGAAAATCCCAGATTGGAGATTGCAAGCTTTAGGTTTACACTGTTAATGGTAGCAGGGACCTTTTTGAAGAAAACGACAAGAAGTTAGTGGGCTAAATGTAAGGATTTCGAAACCTGAGCAGCTAAATGTAAGAAATAGAATTTTTAAAG
Organism: Thalassia testudinum; assembly: GCA_037157565.1. Taxonomy (NCBI): domain Eukaryota; kingdom Viridiplantae; phylum Streptophyta; class Magnoliopsida; order Alismatales; family Hydrocharitaceae; genus Thalassia; species Thalassia testudinum. The sequence continues at coordinate 6,916,512 of JAZHRO010000058.1, read as the reverse complement.
GCTAAATTGCAAACTAGGTCAAGATGAATTTTGATTGGGTCCAAATTTTGCTACAAACATAATTTGGACCCAAGGAATCTAATGGTGAAGTAGGATTTCAGTTTTGACCAAGTTTTACTAGGAAATTTGCAAAAAAACCTAAATTAGGGTAAAATTTCGTTTGAAACTCTATTCAAGATCAAAATAGGTTTAAATGGTCATACCAAGGGTACCAAACCTCAAGGAATAATTTTCTATGAATTTTAGGAGGTTTAGATGAATTTAATCCTGACCAAAACCTTATTAATTTAAGCGGGTGCAAAATTAGAGTTCTGGGTGCTGTTGTGGTTCTCGAAACACGTGAAATCCTATTTATGTCTGTATGGACCAACTTATTAGACTTTAACGCTCATTTAACCTTCAATTTATCCCTGACAAACCCTATGGTTATTTTGTGTTCGTGATATGCTGTTAAAATTGCAGAATTAACCCTGATTCCTGTTTTCTTCTAAAATCAGAATATTATGGAATTATGCCCTTCAGATGATTATGTAGGAGCATTTATCCATCAAACCAGAATAAAAGTGGCCAGTTAGGGCCTATGATGGTGTTCCTATCATACCCCCATGATTATCTTTTTCTAGTCCCTTAGCAAAAATCCTATGAATCAAACCAGGTCTTTAGGTCGCATGTCATCATCAGGATGCCCTACTAAGCTGCATCTCTAGAAATTAGATCAAAATACCAACAATAGGCCAAGAGGTACTCAAGTACCAGTCAAGAACTAGACCTGACCAGCTTCAGCTTGAGTCTGCCTCGAAGGTTTCTAAGGCCCACAAAAATTGCCCAGAGGTTCATTAACCCCAGTGATTGAAGCACCCGTGCATAGATGTAACATGTCCATGTTCAGTTTGCCAGTGCATTTTTGTAAGAGTGAGATAGAGAAGGATTTTTCATTTTGAGAGTTTTCACTCTTTTCCTTTTATATTTCCCTAGATCCAGCCTCGAATTGGCCCTAAACATGGTCTGTATCGGATTGCTTGTCCCCACCATCAATCCTTGAAGGGTCCCTGGCTTTCGATGCTTCGGGATAGCACTACCCATGGCAACCCCCAGAACCCTAGATTTTGACACTTCGAGATAGGGTCGCCCATGGCATTCTGTAGCTAAATTTAGTCCCTGGCAATCGACATTTCAGGATAATGCCGACCATCTCACCTGAACTGGCACAAGATGCTTACATGTCCCCGTCAGGATATTTAGATATCCTAGAAGACAAGTATCGTGGAGTCGATATGTTATTACGCATCTTCGAGGGGAATTTCTCACCTCTCCACGTCGAGAACTCGTTCAATCAACTTGTGTTGTCGAGCTACTCCTAAGCTAGATCTTCGAGATGATTTTTCAGAATAGAACACGTTTGGCATGATTTTCTTTATTAATTGCACTAAACCAGAATTAGTGTGTGATTTTGGATACTTAGGTTACAAGACCTACAAACCAAAGTGTAGGCAACATGGCCAGATAATCCCTAAGCCTTAGACCTACTACATTAGCCTCGCACTTTCCTCAACCTCTTGAGGATTAATCCAGATCTTAACAAATACATGAGTGTTTAAGCCCTAAACCATGCCCAAGAGGCCTAAGGTCGATACTCATTGCTAATCTCCTAAGTTTCAACCTTCCAAGTCTTAATTCATCATCCGATCCAACCTAGAAGTTTGGTAAGTTCCATACTCAATTTCAAGGGATTATCTCATTCTTTTCTTTTTGCTTCCTCCTTTTTTTTTTTTTCTGTTCTTGTTCTTTTTTTCTTTTCTTTTCTTCTCCTCAATGGTTTTCCATTCAGTTCAAATTGACCTCTCCTTTCTTCTTTTCTCCTCTCTCTCTCTCTCTCTCTCTCTCTCTCTTTTCTTCAATGAAACCCTTCCATGCATTGATTTGCACAATGTTTTGCACCTTAATACCCCCCATGCCTAAGATTTGCAATGTCCTCATTTAAATTAGGTGGGTTCGAGTTTCGCTCAGTTCGTACGTTAGAATAGGTGGGTGGTGAACGAGTCGAAAATGACTATTGCGGACGATTTCTAGCTCTGATATGAGTATCAAAGGTGGAGTTAGTTGTTCTAACGGATGAACCCTAAAGTGCAATACGATTTCAGCAAAAAGATATGTCAGAAGGGATTCAAGTTTTTCAAACTGATAGGTTACCTCCTATTAAGCGCTAAGTTTAACACCATCAGCTAGGCGCAGTGAAGCTTAGGGAGAATGGAGATCAAAAGATACTGCAGCCAGATTTGAGTTGGTGAGTTCGAAGAATGGTTTAAGTCTCTAACTGTTCACGACAAATGGTTCTGAATTGTAGCAGAGTTTGCTGATTTCGACGGCTCCATTTTCAAACACTTGTCTCACAAGGAATGGTCCAATCCATCTTGATCTAAGTTTTCCTGGAAAGAGCTTGAGTTTGACATCAAAGAGTAATACTTTCTGACCAGGAAGGAAAGATTTTCACGAAATGTGCCTATCATGGAAGGCTTTGACACGCTCTTTGTAGATTTGCGAGTTCTCATACGCATCATTTCATAGTTCCTCAATCTCGCTCATTTGCAACCAACGATGGATTCCAGCCTTCATAAGATCTACAGTGCACTTCTGTACTGCCCAGTAGGCTTTATGCTCCATTTCTATGGGGAGGTGACATGCCTTCCCATACATGAGTCTGAAGGGAGACATTCCTAACTAGGTCCTATGGGCGGTCCTATAGGCCCACAAGGCTTCCGGAAGGCGGGCAGACCAATCCTTCTTGTCAGGATGAACAGTGACCTGAAGGATCTTTTTGATCTCCCGATTTGATAGTTCAGCCAATATATTCGTCTGGGATGATATGGAGTCGAGATACGATGCGATACCCCATACTTTTTCATCAGGGATTGGAAGTGCACATTTGCAAAGTAGGTCCCTCCATTAAAGATGATAGCTCATGGAATACCAAACTAAGAAAAGATGTGTTGATGAATGAATTTTATCATGACTTTATGATCATTGGTTCTGGTCGAGATGGCTTCGATCCATTTGGATATGCAGTCCACGAGTAGGAGAATGTATTCGAAACCACCAGATTTTGGGAAGGGACCCATGAAATCAATACCTCAAATGTCAAAGATTTCGCACACGAGAATCAGCTGTAAAGGCATCATCTCACGATGGCTTATGTTGTCTAAGGTATGGCAACGAGAGCATGCCTTATAATAGTCGTGTGCATCTTTGAAGATCGTGGGCCAATAGAGTCCACACTGGAGGACTTTTATTGCGATTTTGTGTCTAGAGAAGTGACCATGCAGGCCTGGTTGTGGCAAAAGGACAAAAGGCCATTAATCTCTGATTCCAGAGCACATGTTCTGATAATTTGATCAGCTCCAATGTGAAATAGGTATGGATCTTCCCAAATAAAGTATTTGGCATATGAAAATAATTTATCTTTCTTGACCCTTGGCTAATCAGACGGAATCTGATGCAATGCCAGATAATTCACCATGTCAGCATACTAAGGAAGTTCCGTATTGACTATCAGGAGGTGCTCATCTAGAAAATGCTATGTGATAGGTCCGGAAGGGTCAATGATTGAAGAAGGAATATAGGATAAATAGTTAGCTACCCCATTCTGCTTTCCCACCTTGCCATGAATTTGAAGATTGAATTCTTGCAATAGCAAGATCCAACGGATTAATCTAGGCTTCGCATCCTTCTTCGCGAGTAGGTGTCTCACTGCAGTGTGATCAGAGTAAATGATGACCTTGGAAGCCAGGAGGTATGACCTAAATTTCTCCAGGCCAAATACTACAGCCAGCAGCTCTTTCTCCGTAATGGTGTAATTACGCTGAGCCTCATCGATTATCTTGCTGGTGTAATATATGACTACTGGTTTCTCATCAATTTTCTGACCCAGCACTGCTCCTACTGCGTAGTCAGACGCATCGCACATGATCTCGAAGAGTTGAGACTAGTCAGGAGATTGCAAGATTGGTGCTTGGGTGACTCGGTCACGCAGGATCTCAAATGCGTGAATGCACTCACTAGATATCTCAAATGGCATGTCCTTCGAAAGGAGATTCGTTAAGGGGCGTGCGATCTTAGAGAAATAAGGTATGAATCGACAATAAAATCTAACATGCCCTACGAATGATCTGATGTCGTTGACCGAGTTAGGCACAGGTAGCTTAGAAATCATATTTACCTTAGCCTGGTCAACCTGAATACCTCTCTCAGAGACGAGGTGTCTAAGTACAATGCACTCAGCACCATGAAGTGACTCTTTTCCCAAGAGAGAACCAGGTTCACTTCGATGCATCTCTTAAGGATTTGGACCAAATGCAAGAGGTATTCACTAAAAGATTCATTGAATACCAAAAAGTTGTCCATGAAGACCTCAAAGTAATTACCTACCATATCTGAGAATATGGCTAGCATCATCGCTAACAAGTGGCAGGTGCATTGCATAGCCTAAATGGCATCCTGCGGAACACGTACGTACTGTAGGGACAGGTAAAGGTGGCATTTTTCTGATCCTCGGGATGAATTGCCATCTGATTAAATCCGGAGTAACCATTCAGGAAACAGAAAAATCGATTTCCTACCAGTTTCTCAAGAATCTGGTTAATGAACGGAAGCGAGAAATTATCTTTCTTCATGAAAGCATTCAATTTTCAATAGTCTATGTAGACTCCACAAATCCACAATACGTGTAGGGATGATCTCTCCAAATTCAGTCGTAATCACGGTGAACCATGCCTTTTTAGGCACAACTTGGATCAGGCTCCTCCAACGGCTATCAAAGATTGGGTAGATGATACCAGCATCTAACCACTTGATGATCTCTTTCTTCATGACCTCCTGTAGATTCGTATTGAGTCTTCTCTACACCTCTCGAGATGGTCGTGAGCCCTCTTCAGTGTAGATACGGTGTGTGTAATGTGAGGGGCTTATACCAGTAAGATCATCGAGAGTCCATCCGATGGCTCTTCGATGCTGCTAGAGAATAGAAATTAGCTTCGTTCCCTGATCAAGTGTGAGTTGGGAGTTGATGATTAAAGGAAATTTTTTATTGGAACCCAAGAAGATGTACTTTAGATGATTTGGATGGGGCTTTAGTTCCAAAATTGGGTTATCAGCAGCAGGTTGGGGTTCAGGATGTGCCTCAGAAGATAAAGTGGTAGCTATGGGTGAATTAGGATCAGCTCTGGACTCCTCTATCTATGGGTCAAGATCTTTTTGAGGTTGAGGATCAAGGATAATCGGGTTTTCTTTTGTAATTAGGTCCTCAACCACAGAATTAATGTCACAAACTTCTTCAATTGCCCCACAGTTTATTCCTTTTTGGGCCTTAAAGATATCAATCCGTAATGTCTTATTCCCAAATTTCAACTCGATATGGCCCTCTTCACAGTTGATGTTTGCACTAGCTGTGGCTAAGCATGGTCTCCCTAAGATGATCAATGTGTTCCTCAGATTTTCAGGAGTATTCATATCTAAGATAATGAAGTCCACCGGGAGATAGAAATCTTGGATCCGTACTAGGACATCCTCAAGAATTCCTCTAGGTGACTTGATTAATCTATCTACTAACTACAAGGTCAGCTCAGTTGGTTTGAGCTCAGTTTCCTCGAAGTGGTCTTGTAGGGATGTAGGGATCAGATTTATGGAGGCTCCTAAATCCAACGATACTCGATCAAATTCTAAATCACCGATCTTTCAGGAGATCAAAGGGGTGCCAAAATCTTTTACTTGTTGCGGGAGTTTGCTCAAGATGATTGAGTTGACTTGCTCTGACAACATGATCGACTCCCGTCTTTGCTTCCTGGCTTATGCTTCAAGTGTACATAACTCCTTCAAAAATTTCACGTAAGTCGGTACGTGGCAGATTGTATCCATCAAGGAGATGTTTATCTGGACTTGCTCAAAGAGCTTGACCAGATCTTCCTCAAGTGCCACAGGTTTGGGTTTCCTTTTTCCCTTGGTTAAGGCCTCAGGAAAGGGAACCTCTCTAGGTTCCTCTGGAATTGATTCAGGCTCAAGATCTGGGATAGGAGTGTCCTGGATAACTATCCTAGGGTTAGGATCTGAACTACCAGGCGTTGGGTGGCTAGGATAAGGTGGATCCTGGGTTGATTTGCAACCACAGGTGGTAACAGAATTAAGACCTACTTGGTTTTGGATTGGAGTTGGCAAAATAGGTGGTTGCTGCTGATATCCCGAGTATGATGTCGAAGATTCCATCCCGTCGAGCGATGGAGCAGAAGGGGCCTGATAAACATAATGAGGTTGGCCCTATGATAAGGTGACATGGTGAATTAGGGGTTGGTGGTGGAAAAACACTAGGATGAGGAGACATGGTGGTAGTGGCGTAGGAGAGGAGGAAGATAGCTGGAGGGTTTGGAGACCTAGGGGCTGGTGCTGGAGAGATCGAGAAGGTCTGCCCCCGTTTACTGCTTGTCGTGGCCATGAGGGTAGAGACAGATGGTGGTATGGAAGAAGAGGAAAAGCAGAGATATTATGTTACAAGTGCATAAGAAGAGGATGTTGGTGCTAGAGCACCACGATCATTTGTTTTGATGATAACAAAACACGTATCATTTAACATTTGCACTTTGAGTCCTAGATTTCAGGTCAATCCCAAATGGATACGTGATTAGACGGAGTTCGAGCTCGCATCCAGGATGGATTGGAGGAGCTTGATGGAGAACAAAGGGGATTCGCGAGGAGCGATAGATTGAAGATGGAAGGACAAGAAGAATAGGATAGAATTCCATTTTATTCCTTTCATGTACTTTTGTCTTATTTTCTTGCTCTTTATTCCCTTAGAAAATTATGTTAAAGAGTCTCAAAGTACCCTAACAGTAGTCCTAGGAACACCGGCACAACCCTAGGATACTTAGGTTTTCTGTAGAGAACTTAGAAAACCAATGTAAGGTTCAAACAGAGTTTCCAGACGTCTAATTCCCAAATCAGATGTCTGATAAAGTATTTTAAGACGTCTGACTGTTGTTTCAGACGTTTGATAACTATTAGGTTGGACTTAGTGTTCTGTCTGATGAAATCAGACGTCCAGACCTTAGACCAGACGTCTTAGGAGACGTCTGATGACTTTGCCAGACGTCCAATTAGTGGACCGTTGGCTCTCTTGACATACACTCAAGGATATGACCGTTAGAGCCTTATCAAACGTCCTTGTGCCCTTCCAGACGTCTGATAATTGACTGTTTTGCCTCGACTGACCCGAAAATCTCTTCTCAGAGATTTTCTAGCCATTGCAAATCCATTCCCACGAAAAAGTAGGTTTCCAAACCTCCAGACATAGTGCCAGATGTCCTGTATGTCGTCTGATGGACTTGCACAAGAACCCTGTTTAGATCTGATTCAAGTCAGGAAGGAACCCGCACGAAATCAGATGTCTGACCTTGAAATCAGACGTCTTAAAGTGGTCTTCCAGATGTCTGATGCAAGAATTAGACGTCTGATAACCCTGTCAGTGCAATGATTGTCCTGATTTCAGCCTGATTCTTTTGGGCTTTGCACCCAACGGCTATGGAAGCTTTTCCAAGCCTTCCAAAGCCTTCCTAAGGCCTCTATAAATCGAGGGGAGCCTTTGCAACACAAAAACACACCTAGAAACACAAGACACACCTAAGCAACTTAGTTCCACTCTTTTGTGTCCAAGAGAAGCCCTTGCTCTCCAAGCTCTAGTTCCATTCTGTAGAGAGCATCAAGCTTTGCGCACCCACTCTCCCACCGTTGTTCACGAGAGCGACGTTGCGCCGTTGCGTGGCACACGCACCGCGTCATCAACTCGACGCATTCCTCGCAAAGGGGAGTTTCCTAATTCCTATAGAAGCTTAGGTTAAAAATTACTTTGTTGGCTCTATAGGTTTATTTGTTCTACTTTATCTTTGCTATTTTGGTTGGGTATTCGCTTTGCGAATTCCCGTCTCCTTCGTGGGACAAAATCCTTCTCGTGAAGAGAAGGGGTTGAGGTACGCTACCCTCGTTTAAGTAGCGTGGTTGTAATTGAGGTTGAATCACCCTCATTTAAAGTGATTCGATTTAGTGGATTTTGATCAACTTGGTTGATCGGAAAATCCTAACTCGAGAGGGTTAGGTGCTGGTTTTCACCTAGTTTGGGTTTCCACCTAAAAAATACTTGTGTACTTGTGTGATTGCTTATTTGTGAGATTGTTTTATTTTATTTCCGTAATTTTTATTACGTCACCCCCTCTTAGTAGGGACATGAATCTACAGAGGACACATGGCCGCGACTTGCAATTCCCCAATCCTCTGTCTGGCGTGAGAAGGATTGGGCCACAAAAAGGATGCTTGCAGGAGAAAGGGATCCTCCAATCTAGATGGAGCAGCATATCGGAAAGATTTAAATAAGAAGAATGCTTATCCTCCCCCTCCACCTGGAGGATTTAATCATGTCTAGATGCGGAGATTCCTTTATCCAATGATGTTGGCGACTCAGAGATGATCTTGCGAAATGCTCTGATTGGTGAGGCCATGACGGGGATGATATTGTTCGCACAAGCTCAGAAATTGGTGAGTTCCTTATCCCAATCCTCTAAGGGGTGGAAGATAGTGATGTTAGGTGGATCGCTTTTCTTCTTGTTTGGTTTGGGCATGATAGATGTAGAAAGCCTTCATTTCTGCACGAGCGTTTCTAAAGGGCTGAATGTAATGTGGAGGCTTGTCTTACCATTTGATGGGGTAATAAAGGAGCGCCCTCCTCAAAGAGTGCAGAAGCGAAGGGGAACATTAGAAATTAGAGGACTCCCCTTGCATCTGAGAGTCAACAGCGTGGTGTCTAATGCAATCTCTAGCTTTGCTGCCACAGTTGAAGGAACAAGCGTGGGACTACAATGGGGAGATGGGAGATTCATATAAATAGATGTTAAACTGACCCGGGGTGGGCAAGTCCTTGACAAAATAATCCTTAGATATGACGTTCTTGGCTTCTTCATGTGGGATTTTTCCTCCATCGGGATGAGAAACAGGAACAAGGGGGAGAGAGATCATATGCAGAAGTGGTTGGGGTGCAAGAGAGCAGCTTTGAAAGTCAATTAAACCATCAAGAATGTCCTGATTCGAACAAGAGAAAGGGATTCCATGGCTTGGCGTTGAAAGATGAGTTGATGGACAAGCCTTCTCAAAATCAGCAGGGAGGTGAGGAGATGCTTGAATACCCTGAGGGGTGGGAAATTGTGCCAACAGGAGCAACTAAGCAAAGACAGGAAGATGAATTGATGATAGATAAAGGCAAGGGTGTCAATTTTACCTTTGAGGAGCATGAAGGAATGAAATATGGGGTTGGAACATCCTCAACAATCAAATATGGTCGCTCTCCCTATAAGCTCAGAGGGAGAACAGTAGGCGGGGGTCAGAGGATTAGTGAAAAAGCTATAGCAGCAGTTATTAATCTGGAGAGAAGGCTGATGGGGCAAAAGGGAGATGATTAACCACATAGATGAAAGTCATCACGTGGAATGTGCGTGGGTTGCACGACGGAGTTCAAAGAGCTTCGCTTGCCTGGTATCTTCGTGAATGGGAGGTAGATTGCGCACTGCTCCAAGAGACACATATTGAAGAGGAATGCAATCACTTATGGCATTCCCTAATGCAAGGTGGCCAGGCAGATATCAGGGTCATAGATGCATAGGGGAGATCTAGAGGCATAACAGTTTGGTGGAAGTGCTCGAAGATGCATTTGATAGAAGTGTGGAGGGAGCAGTATATAATCATTTGTAAATTCAAATTACTGAGAGCAGATCAAGAACTAATTTTATCTTGCATTTATGGCCCATGTGTTGACAGTGCGAGAAGTGTCCTTTGGCAAGAGTTGTCTTGGGCTGTTGATGTGGTTGAAGGGCGACCTTGGCTAGTGGGGGGTGACTTCAACTGCACTTTGAATTGAGATGACAAAGCAAGTGGAAGAATGCATGTGATGATAACGTCATTATCAGCCATATCTAGCTTTATTTAGTCATATTCCATTAATTAAAGCTCCTACATAACTGCCAAAGGACCGTAATTCACTGCACATCCTTTATGAGAGTTTAACATGAAACTAAGTTAAAACTGTAATTTCACCACCATATCATGAATGCAGTACAACCATAGGTTTTCTTAGGGGTTTATTAAAGGTAAAATATGCATTAAAGTCTAACAAGAGGGTTCGTACAGACAAAACTGGGTTTTCACGCATTTCAAGAATTAAATGACATCTGAAACCCTAAAAACAGAGCCACTTAATTCATTGACGGTCTGGTCAGGATAAAATTCACCTAAACCCTCTAAAAATCATAGAAAAATATTCTCTAGGGTTTGGCATCCTTGATTTGACTATTGGAACCCAATTTGACCTAAAATAGATTTTCAGACAGACAATTGCCCTAAGTTGGGTTTCTACTCAATTTACCCAATCAAACCTAGCCAAAACCTAAATCCGACTTCACCATCAGATTCCTTTAGTCCAAATTAGGTTTGTACCAAAATTTGGGCCCAATTAGAGATCACTTTTGACTTAGTTTACATTTCAGTCTTGTTTAACTCTTTTCTCTCACACATATGCCCCTAACTTTCGAAATAATTTCAATCGAGTCCATAACTTTATAATCGTTCTTTGCAAAAAGGTCCTTGCACCATATTTGGAAACTTTGACCTTCATCATCGAGTTTCGAGTGAGGATTTCTCGCTCGACTCTCAACCAAACCTTACCAAATTTGAATCGAAGATTCCCTGTGAAATTACCTTCCACATGAGCCCATACACGAATCCTAAATTACCCTCAAATCCTCATGTGAACCTTTTGAAGGTTCACATGTCCTACTCGTGTAAAAAACATGGAGTTACAAGCTTGGTCTCAAAGTTTGAAACCCCTCCCCATGGCCAATAAATGGACCTACGATGCAAACCTCACCTCTTTAGCTAGGTTTGGCCTCAAAAATCTTCCCTTTTCCCTATCTCCGGCCACCTCCTCCCTAGGTCCGGCGAGCATCCTCCTTCGTCGTCCTACGGCCTCCAACGACCAAATTGGGAGTGTCTCCTTCCTCAACTTCCTTCGCCTCTCGACGGTCAACTCAGAGGCACCCTAGCCCCTTCTTCCTCGCCATCTCCCTCGTCCGAGAATCCTTCGACCTCGGCGTCGGCCAACCACAGCCAATGCCTCCCTACCTCCTTCATCCATAATTCTATGTCCTAACGCTCCCTTTTCCTCTCTCTCCTTTCTTTTCCTCCCCTTAGCTTCCCAATTTTGATCGCCATTCACACTCTCCCCCATCGTCTTCTCCCACTCCGATGCGAGCTCCGGTGAGCTCGTGCCACCACCACAGACAACCAAACCACTCCGTTCCACTTGCAAAAGCTCCACCGTTCCACCACGACCAAAAGCCCTCTCCTATTTCACCTTTTCGCCTACCCAAACCACCCACCGAACTCACCCACCTTCACACTCCTCCGACTCTGACACACCACCACACACACCTTCACGATACAAAATCGAAACCACCATCTTCTCCATGCTTGGACGAAGCCTTTGAGCCATCTGACTGGGGCTTTCAAGCCCGTATTCGTGATTGCAGGTTCTCGCTGTTGCTTTACCGTCGACGTGTTCCTCATGCTCAAAGCCAAGCCACCCCTAGGAGTTGCGGGTGACTCCCAGGCATCTCCCTAGGCGGTCAATTGAAGGAATCACCACTTGCTGCTGCTTCAATTGGACGAGGCCTTCACCTGCAGGCGTACGCGATTAGAAAGTGAAGAGGTGTTGGTTGAGAATAAAGTGATTTTGTGATACAGCCTCAGTGCCTTAGATACTTAGGGGGTGAGGTCCACACTCACCCACATGCGCTCGACCCGACCCGATTAGCCTTCATTCCTCGCTCATCACCACTGCTAGTGAGCTTGGACCAGGGTGCGCATGATCCAATTACTCGACCATTTGAGAGAGAAAGAGGAGAAGAAAAAGAGAGAGAGTGCGGGGGAGGGGGGTTTTGGCTCTCTGAAGGAAGTGTCCCTGTGCGACACTTAGTCGCTGGAGGGAATTGTTTCCCCTGTGCTGTGAAGGGAAGATAAAGAGCAAGAGAGCCTGTGCGTGCTAAAAGAAGAAAGAAGGAAAGAGAGAAGGGAGGCTCTGAAAGAAGGAAGAGAAGAGTTGAAGAAGATGAATAGTGCCTTTGCACTGTAGCATCTAAGTACTTGTTGTCTGACTGTGGTATTATTTGAATTACTGTTGAATAATTTAAGCACTAGAGTTTAGAATTGAATAATTGCATATATGCTTAATTAAGAGGATTAGTGGTGATCTAAATCACCATTGTTTTTTATTCTCCTCTTTTTATTCTATGCAATCTCTAAATACATTGAATAAATAATGTGACAGGTTATTATTCATTGAAAATCTATTTTTAATGCTTAATTAATTGTACCCATTGATTTTTAAAGATTAGTGCGTGAATTTCATATTTGCTCCCTGTGTTTGACCTTGAATTTCTATTCGAATATAAATTTTATTTGTTTTCATGCTTTATCGATTATACTGCAACGTACCATTTTTAAAACCTCGATTTTGAGCGATAAATAATATGGTAGCTCCTTAGGATTTCAGATGACTGCCTCAGCTTTGGGTCTATCTGTTTACCTTTCTTCAGGGGTTGAGCATACTTGGAGAAATGGAAATGGGCAGAAATTGAAGCTAAACTGCTTCTTTGGTAATGCTAAGTTGTTGGAGGGCTATCAGTTATCCTTGGCGAGGGGACTAGATCGGCCATTCTTAGATCATACTCCACTATTGTGGGAGAGCGGGGAAGACTCTTCAATAGGCTCTTACATCAAGTTTGTTATGGCCTAGTTCCCAGATCCCTACAAAACCCGAGATCGGCTCGCCTCGACTAATCCCAAGACCTAGTTGTCCACCGAGAAACAACCAAAAGCAGGAAAATAATACCACATCCACATATGCATTATAACTAGGCAAAGGGAAAAATGAAATAGTAAAGGAAAGTAGAGCAACTGTCTCAAAATAGTACATGACACCACAAGAACAACAGCGAAAAGAAAGCAGAAAGTAACAAGAATAGTAAAATAGATGTCTATTATTACTACAACAGCAGAAAAATGAAAGAGCTGGAAAGAAATGACTACGGCTGGGCTCGGCTGGGCCCAGCACCCTTTGCAACTAGAAACTCGGGCTGCTCAACTACTGGTCCTAAACAGGGTTACGAAAAGACAGAGTCAGCAAATGCTGAGTAGAGTGGTGTTTACATTAATTATGTGCAAGTAAGGTAAAATAATTAACCAGGTTTTATTCTCATTTCTATCTCATTTATGTATTTCTGTTTCATTTATTTCACAAGGATCCAAGTGTTTCTTGATCTTGCTTGTTCCCCGTGGGAATGATCTTGATTGCAATCTTTTTCGTGGAGTAGATGGTACACATGGTGCTCTCCTGGCCGAGAGAATCCCCCACGGTAGTCCTACACCTAGTCAACCACCCTGGGGTCACTGTCACGATGTAGCGGTGACTAAGGCACGTGTGATAAGTGCACGGGTAGCTACCTCGCACTAACACGCGGTCAGTCGTTTCTGCTAGTGGGTATGCCTAAAGTACAGCACGGAAGAGTATAGGGCCTTGCCCTCTCCGAACAGGGGTCTCGCCCCTTAGAACCAAACAAGGGTCTCGCCCCTCTGCAGTCCGCGTACCCTCGTCCAACTACCTCGGTTTGCCCAGAGGGCCTAAAAGTCGGTGTAGGTTGGGTACTCCTAACCCCGGGCCGCGTGGGGCAGCTAGCTCCCTCCCTACACTAGTAGCTCACCTCGATACCATGTAGGCAAGGGCCAACAGGAGTCGGTGTAGAGTGACCAGTCCTATCCCGGGTCTCAACCTAAGGGGTAGCTGGCTCCCCCTCTATACTAAAAGGGACAGTTGCTCTCCTTGGTACTGTGTACACAAGGGCCAGGTCACTTCCCATCTACATACCATATTTCCTTTCATACACAAGAGTTCTACTCCTAATTCCATGTAGGGTTCATGCTCATATTCGTTACATTTATCAATATTCAGATCACATGGTGCATAACTCGTTTCTTATCCATATACAGGCAGCTCGTGTTTTCACAATTCAATTCTCAATCATATACATGCAACTTGTGGTTTCACAGTTCAATTTCTCATTTACATACAGGAAACTCGTATTTTAACATGCATCTCAAGTAAACAGAGTAGCTCAACAATTCTCATTTGTTTTTACCCTAGGGTTCATTTCTCATCCTAGCGTTTATTCAAGTATTCTAAACATGCTCTTTCATTGTGTAAATCTTAATGTTATAGTAAACCACTCTATCAGGTATCACGGGAGGAATGGGGGCCTGCACCGTAGATCTCGTCGTCTTCGCGAGCCCCGAGCACGCCACCGGCTGGTAACCTGTACCAGCAACTAATTTACATTAGATGAGCTCAAAATAATAGGTACTCAACACAAACACGTACAGAAACTCAGGTGGAAAACAACGGTACTTCATTTACGGAAATTCGATTCCGTTTGGACCCTAAATGGGCCAAAAACATGGTTACTGTCCAAAATCAGACGTCTGGAACTAGTCCCAGATGTCTTAAAAGACGTCAGATCTTACCTTGTGGCTCCTGCGGGTTCCTCAGACGTTCGGATCCCTCTGCGACTGTCTGAAGGAAGTTTCAGATGTTAGAATATGCCTCCGGTCGTCTGAAGGTGCCATCGGACGTCCGGCGATGAGGTTAGACGTCCAAAAGTGTATGGAAAAGCGCACCGTGCGGCTTTCCAATGCCCTTCACCTGCGTACAAAAGCCGCAGGCCCATTCTTAGTGCAAGATTTCCTGTGCTACGATCTGCATGGCGGAAAGTAGCGTAGGAAATACGTACCTCACGTAATATTATGCTTTCAGACGTCCGGCTTTAGCTCCGGACGTCCTGGTGCCTCTCTAAACGTCTGGTCGATGCTCCAGTCATCTGAGACTGGAACTTTTCCAGTACTAGAACCTCCTTCGCGACGTTGCTCTCCTTACAGCGCTGTCCACAACACACCGCAGCAGCTTTAGCAGTTGCAGAGGGCCGGGAAGGTGATGGGTCAGCCCGAATAGGTTGTTAATATGATATTTTTATCGTTGAAATGTGTATAGTGGTTAACCTAATTCAGACCTAACCATCTCTTTACAAAATTTTTAACCTGGCCTAATTGATTTTATCTTGTCACTTTTAGGCCCAGGGTCGAACACAGGGAAGTGGGGTTAAAGTCGAGTTTCTACGTTTTCCTTAAAACGCGTCTCTTTCGTTCGTTTATTGTGTTTTTGGTGTTTTTTTTTTATTTAGATTTTTTTATGGTAATCCTTGTTCTTGAGGCACACCCTCAAAATTGTGTCCTTGGCTTTTAGCCAAACAGAGTCCCAAAACAAGTCTTGCTACTCGCAAGACGAGGTACCTGCAAGTCAAAGATTATCTTTTCTTTTTTTATGTATTTTTTTTTATCTTTTTACTAATAGAAAAGTAAATAGACAGAAAGTAAATATAGTATGTATATATATATATGTAGTATATATATAAAGGGGTGGGGGTGGAGGTGGCGATGGAGTGTAGCACTATGTCGAGTCAGTCGACGTCTAGAGAGACGCAACCAACACGACTAGGTGCCGCGTGGAGTGTGGATGGAGGATGGATGATGTATGGGACCACGCTTTTTTTTGTACGCGTGTATCAGGGAATATCAGCAACTGGTGCAGATATTCCCGCGATACAGCGTATAGTAAATATATCTATATATATATATAAATGTATAGTTATATATGTATAGATATATATATATAGATATATATGTGTTTATATATATAGGTGTATAGATATATATATATATATGTATATATATATGTATATAGATATTTATATATATATATATGTATATAAGTATATATGTCTATATATATGTAAGTATATGTATAAGTATATAGATGTATATATAAGTAGATATATATATATATATATATTATATATATGTATGTATATTATATATATATGTATGTATACATAACTATATAGATATACTATGTATATAAGTATATATATATAGATATATGTATGTATATATATATATATGTATATATGTTACTATAAGTGTGTGTGTGTGTGTGTCGGTGAATGTGTGTGTGCGTCGGTGAATGTGTGTGTGTGTGTTGCTGTGAGTTAAATAAAAGAGAGAGAGAGCACCAGACAGAGAGAGAGTGGGCGGGAGAGATCGAGCGGACGCGCGCGGGAGAGATCGGCAGAGAGAGAGGGAGATCGCGGACGCGCGAGTTAAGACGTCTGCAAGAGGTGGCGGACGTCTGACGCCGCGTCGTCTGAAGGCGAAGGCGGACGTCTGACCGTCGCGGTGCACCGCGCCTTCGCGCAGAGGACGTGAGGCGTCTCCTGCAGACCGGGTGCGAGGACAGAGAGAGGGCGATGGCACGCTCGGAGAAGGCGGCGGGGAGTCTGCAGTCGGTCGCGGAGGGTTGCGGAGGAGGGCAGGGGTCGGCGCGAGGCCGTAACCGGCCGCTGCAGTGCGCGCGGCGGACGGCTACAGGTGCAACTGCGAGGCGGACAGAACGGAGACGGAGGCGGGGAACAGGCTTGCAGGCGCGCGCGGAGGGTTGCGCGCCTGCAGGGAAGGTCGCGGAGGAGGCAGGGGGTGCTGCTGCTGTCGCCGCGGTTTAGCTGCTGCTGCTTCAAGCTTCGGAGCTTGAAGCGGCAGCAATGGCGTGGAGACGAAAACGAAGAGAAAAGAAAACACCACGCCCACCGGCTCGTTGAAGAGCTGGGCGGTGGTGCTCCCACTGTGGTGGTGTGCACCACAGTGGGTTCTCCTGCTCGCCGGGTGCCTCCTCGACGGAGGGCCGGTGTATGGGAGGGGAGAACGGTGGAGAGGAAGGTGGTGGCTGTGGGGTCTTTGCGGCAGCTCCCCTTGCGAGGATGAAGCTGCAGCTACTTATAGAGGAGGAGAGAGTGGCGTGCCGGCTGCAGCAGGGAGAGGGTGCGCAAGTTGCAGCTATAGGGAGCGGCGTTGGCAGGGAGAAGTGACGGGAATAAGTGCTGCATTGCATGCAGCTGCGGGAAGAGTGCAGCCGCGGGAAGGAGAGAAAAGAAGAAATCAAGAGGAAAAATAAAAAGAGGGTGATTTTGCAAGGAGGCACTTGAAGAAAAATGTAACTATGCAGGCGATTGTTTCACTCCTCTTCCTCTCTTGATTAAATGCATGCATGCAAGTATTTTTACAAATGCGATTACAGGATCCTATTATGCAATGTTAATGCTAGAAAATAGCACAAGAAGGCGTTATTACAGGCGTGTTTTGAGGTGCAAACAGAAGACGCCTCCCCGAGCCCCTCCTCCGCGTGCACATGCCCGCCACCAGTCTCGCAAGCTCCACCCAGCTCCCTCAAAGCTCTGCTAACCTTCCGTCGAAGCTTCCCCGAGTTTCGCGCGAGGCTCTCCAACTCCACACGAGCTCCCTGAAGGTCCACCAACCTTTGTCCTCCTCTCTCACGCTCTTCCTCTCTCTCCTCTTCAATTCCTCTCGCTTACCCTCTCTCTCTCGCTCTCCCTCGCCGATCCTTGCTCGACCTTGCTCCTCCTTGTAGCAGCTGCACGGGGGTGTCCGGACCGGGAGGTAGCGATGGCTGGTGGTGAGGGGTGAGGGTGGTGAGGATAGGGTGGTTTAAATAGGGTCGAGTGTCTGGGTTTCTGGTGAGAGGCGATAGGAGAGAGAGAATGTTCGCGCGTCGCACGCTCGTGGAGGGAAAATAAGCTTCGATTTTTTTCCCACTTTCAGATGTCCGGGCATGTGTCTAGATGTCTGACTGAAACTCCAGATGTCTTATCCGACTAACAAGGTAACGGGTCATTTCAAAGTTCAAAAAATCATGGCTCAAGGAAGAGAAATGTAAGGAGATGATTGGCAACTGGTGGACTTCTAAGTAGGTGAATGGCTCGGCTACATTCAGATTAACAACTAAACTCAGGGAACTGAAATCAGTTATGAAGGAATATAGGAAAATCAATGAGATCATGAGAAGCCAAAAGAGAATGGAAGCCTTAAAGAATGTGCAGCTGCTTGATGAAAAAGAGAATAGGGAGCAGCTAATAGAAGAAGAGTGCATATAATGAAAAATTTGGCAGGAAGTCGTTATGGAGGAAGACCTAAAAAGGGAAATTGATTGGGGAGAAAAATCTAGGAAATTATGGCTGAAAGAAGGAGATGCAAATACTAAATTCTTTCACATGGCAGCTTGCTCTAGAAGAAGGGTCAACTACATCTCTTCCTTGAGATCTGGTGACCAGGTGCTGACTTCTTCAGGGGACATTAAAGGAGAAGCGATCAGATTCCATAAAGAAGCCTCTAAAGCCACTGAAAGAGGGAATTGGAGATTAACCAATTTGGATTTCACTTGGGTTGATGAAGCTGAAGCTGAAGCTGAGAACCTGGTTGAGCCTATCATGATCCAAGAGGTTGAGAATGCGATGGTTGGTCTGAACTCTGAAGGTTCCCCAAGCCCTGATGGATTCCAAGTCTTCTTCTATAAGGAGTTTTGGCCAGTGGTGAAAAGGGATGTGATGGAGTTCATTAAGGTGTTTCAAGAGGGTAATTCGGGCTTCGAAAGAATAAATAAATCTTACCTTTTCCTACTACCAAAGAAGCAAGGAGTAGAGAGTTTGCAGGAGTTTAGGCCAATTGCTTTGACAAACTTTATTTACTTGATAATTGGCAAAGTCTTGGCAAATAGTTTAAGAGGAGTTCTAGCACGTCTAATAAATCCTATACATTCAGCTTTCCTTCCCAACCATTCACTGCAAGAGTCATTTATTGTAGAACAGGAGATGGTTAGTGGATGACGTAGATGAAAATGTAAAGCCTTCATGTGGAAGGTAGACTTCTGTAGGGCTTTTAACTTGGTGTCCTGGCCATACTTATGGGAGATTATGAAGAGAAGGGGATTCCCTCCAAAATGAATCCGATGGATGAAAAGATGCATTGCAACTTCACCATTCTCCCCTCTAATTAATGGTAAGCCATGTGGAGCTTGGATCCAACCTCAGCGTGGGGTTAAGCAAGGCTGCCCCTTAGCTCTACTTATTTTCAATCTAGCAGTAGACACTCTTGCATGCTTTACTTGCAAACTCTCAGTGGCAGGTTTGGTGAAAGGTTACTCATTATCCAACTCTAGAGTATTGGCGTCAATCTTACAATATGCAGATGATACAGTTTTTTTCATAGAAGGGGGAAGAAATGAAGCTAAGGTCCTATACACTATGGTTTCCATGTTTTGTGACATCTCTGGGTTAAGGCTAAATGGTCAAAAGTCCTCTCTCATCTGTTTTGGGTTAAATACCCAAGAAAGTGAGACTTTATCAACCAGTTTGCATATGCCTATTATGAATCTACCAGTGAGGTACCTGGGACTACCTCTGCATGACACCAAGCTGAAGAAGAGTGATTGGAATCCCTTGTTTGAGAAAGTAGCTGCCAAACTTGAAAGTTGGAGCAGCCGCTACTTATCTAAAGGAGGAAGGCTGATCCTCCTGAACTCGATCATCACCTCTATTTCGATTTTTTTCTTCTTAGCTTTCAAAGCACCAAAATCAATTTGGAAAAGACTTGACACGCTACGGAAACTTTTCTTCTAGAAAGGGGTTAAATCTGAGGGCAGATTTCTACATCCCTTGAAATGGCAGCAGCTATGCTCTCCTAAAAAATATACTGTTCTAGGCATTCTCTCACTAAAGGAGTTCAATGACTCCTTGCTGCTGAAATGGGCTATAAACCTCTTTGAAGATGATGAAAAGAACTAATCTATGGTCATCAAACATGCTCATGGCAGCTCTCATGTAACAAGATGCACAACAGCTCCCCGTAAACCATTTCCATTCTAGAAATCATTTTTGGCCGCAATGCGAGATAATTGGCAAAACTTTGAGCCGGTGCTTGGAGATGGCTAGCAGTTCTCCTTTTGGCATGATGAATGGTCTAGCTTGGGACCTCTGAAAGGTCACTTTCCACGTGTATTCTGTGCTGCAGTAGACAAATCTGTAGTAGTGAAGGAGAGCTATGACCCCCTAAACAACAGATGGAACCTGGTGAGCCATGTAGCGAGGGAGCGAGGCCATTTGGAAGAGGAATATGATCAGTTGAGGAGGAAGTTGGAACCCTTTAAGCCAATGGGTGGATCTGATAAGTTTGCTTGGATCCATGGGTCCTTCACTCCTGCCAATGTCGACAAATGGCTGATTGGTAGAGGCAACTATAACCCGTCACTTGTGGACAAGGACTGCGCTATTGTGTGGAATTTAAAAATACCTCTGAAAATAAAGATCTTTCTTTGGTTGATGAGAAGAAATTATCTTATTACAGGTGATTTAAGGCACTCAAGATTGGGTGTTCCACCTCAAAATTGCCCCCTTTGTAACTTCCCCACGGACAACAGCTTGCACATTTTCTCCACGTGCTTGGTAATGGACCAAATTTGGAGAGATATTTTTGGAGAAGCCTTACCCACTTGGGAGGACTTATGGATGTGCTTTAGAACTTCAACCAAGCCATATACATTGATGGCTAGAGGTTTGTGGTGTGTCTAATGTCCTCGCAACAAGAAGATATTTAGAAGGATGCCAATAAATGTGGGGAGTATCATTAGGGAGTGTTGGGAGTTAATGGGAGCATGGAGAGCCTCCTTGTGAACATTTTTGGGAGAGTAGAAAACTTCTTTGTAAATTTTTTGAGTAAAATGCTCCCGGTCTGCTATTGTTAACGATAGCACTCCTCACCTTTTCAAAAAAAAAATGAGCTTGGCCCTAATTCGGGTTCATAACGTGCTTCTGGTTCGACACGTTATTCGGATTCAGCAGAGGTTGCGACGTAAGTGCACCAGGCTAGCGAGTTCCTGCCATCTGTGCAAGTTGATTTCGAACCTTCGCGATCTTGCCTTTATGCTGTTTCTGCATAGCTACATTAGTCTTTTGGATGTCAGCCAAGGTTTGTAGGATCAGAATCATTTGATCTTCCCTTGACGGCCTGGATTGGTACTTTGGATTGGGCCTGGGATGAATGGGCTGATAAGGCGCGGAGCCAGTGGTCAAGGCTAGAATTGAGATCTCAGATTTTGATTATTCCCTAACCATGCAAAGTTGGGATGATTACACCATCTAAGGTTATAGGTGTTTGAGAAAGCGTCATTCTGGATGGCGTAGAGATCCTCACAGGTCTGAGGGACTCCAGAGAAGTCAGCTTATGAGGGTTCAGAGTTCCCCCAACTAGAGTAGATAGGTCCGGAGTTTCCTCCGAAACCAAGATCAGATAGGGGTGGATATGAATCCATCCCCTGATGAGAGTGGTGGTAAATGTTATGCACAACCTCCCTACCAAAGGGCGGTTGCGCATACGTGTTTTATTATGCTGCGGTGGCTCTCTGCAGATGTCAAGTCAATTCATCCACCTTCTTCTCAATAATTGAGACCTTGTCCAGGCAATTGGCTAGCAATTCAAGATCAATGGATGCAGACAGGCCTTAAGTCTCGTGTGCCCCACCTGTGTTTGTCAATGCATGAGTGGTCGTCCTATCGAACACACCAATAGATTCATTATTTATGGAGTTCTCGCACATGTTCTTGAGAATCTCCCAAATGATATCTTCATGTTGACCCATGATGTTGCCACCACTGGTTACATTGACAAAAGGTCTGATATCCTCACGGAGTCCTTAGTAAAAGGAGTGGACATGTTCCCGTTTAGGAACTTCGTGATGGGGGCATTTCCCCATGAGATCCAAAAAGCGATCCCATTCTTCATGAAGTGGTTCTCCTACATTTTGCGTGAAGTGCGTGATATGGTTCCTTAAATCATTTGTCCAACCAACCGGGAAAATTTTCTTCAAGAGTTCAAATTGGAGTTTTGCCCAAGTGTTGATCGGATGGGTCAGAGTTTGGTACTAGTGGGCTGCCTTATCAATGAGAGAGAAGGTGAACATCTTCATGAGTAAGATATCCCGATTCTAAACAGGTGTTCCGAAGGTCTGAGCCAGATGTTTTAATTATTGGATGTGCTGGAAAGGATCTTCGGAGTTTAGCCCATGGAATTTGGGGATAGCATGGAGCATATTGGGCATAAGTTTAGTATCAGGTCCTCCAGTAAGGATTTGCATCGTTGGTTCAATTGCTGCTACAGTGGGATTGTAACGATCTTACATCTGAGGACACTGCGGTGGGTTCATGAATTTCTGAAATAGATCATTGAGGCGCTGTAGTTGATTCTGAAGATCGGGTTCTTCTTCTTGATTCTCCAAGGGTGTAGATGAAGGAGATCTGGGCTTAGAAGCAGAAGAGTCAAAAGAGATATCAATCTGGTTGGATGGTAACACAAACAAGTGAGTTGAGGTTTGGCCTCGACGAGAATGAACTGCTAATGGAGGTCTTAAGGGTGATCTTAAGGACCTCCTTTTGAACATGCACTAATTAGCTAGATGAGGGACAGAATGTGTAATGGACCCAATCGAGGCACCCAAAAATCTTTGGATGACTAAGGAGGTTAGATGTGGATGATACTTCTTGATTAGAAAGTCACTCACTCGAGAAATACTTAGGCAGCCAGGAAGGGAGAGTCCCGTAAAGACCTCTACACGGTAGAGCATCCCCACAGGTTACAGGGTTTCCCCCACCCAGCCTTCCTTATCAATGAGAATCCAAGTAGACTGGAATGAGCAACTTGACCCCTTAAGTCTACCAATTTTAGTCCTGAATTATGGTGCTTTGAATTTCACTTGAACTTTAGAATTGATTTGTCTTTTGTAACCTAATTTGAAGGTTAGTTAACTCACAAGGTGGGTCAACTTCACCTAACCTGGCCTAATGTTTAGGATGAATTAGGTAATGAATCCAAAATCACCCTGAGTGGCTTGCAAGCAGGTTATTAAGTCTTAAATTTTAGGGATTCAAGTGAATGTTAGAGCCTTCCTTTTAGGGTCTTCTTGATTAGATCAATTCAATCAAGGCTTGGGTAGCACACGATGCGGGAAATCAATTTTCTTTTAATATCAGGCAAGTGTGTTTTCCTAAAATAGAAACCCTAATTTGTCTCTTGATGAGGTGTGGCTCATCATAGCTAAAATACCCAAGTTAAGCTAGAAACTAGGTTAAACACTACTAAATTTAAACATGAAGAGGGTTAAGTGTGGGAAATAGTGAAAAAGACCTAAAACATCAAATCTGTGTTAAAAACACGAAATTAGATCATTAAATGAGGTATTCTATTCATTAATATAAAATGATGATCTTTTCAAAAACAAAATAAAATAAAATGATGATCCAATTGCAAATTGAACAAACATTTGAGTACAAAACTTCAAATCAAAAGTAAAACTTTCTTTAATGTTCAATTAAGCTTAAATAGAAACTTGGTTGCATTTGAATATCATTAAGACCTTGAATTTATTAGATTATATTTAGGTCCTTTGTTCACATACATTTTATTCATTTAAAACCTTCTAGGGACTTGTTTGAAAGTTGCAGCGGCCTATTTGCAAAATCTGAGGATTGCTCTGATACCCTTTCTTTCCACTTATGAGCTTCTGTGCTAAACTTCTACTGCTTCGCTCGTAAGGGCTTCCCTGCATTCTTCCAACTTACCTACAGCCGTGCTTCAACTATAGCTGCGAAGAGCACGGTCAATTGTAGCCGTTCGCTCCTCGATCCCACGATCTGATGGCCATCACTAATTCGAAGCTTCGCGTGCTTCAGCGTGTGTGTTCACCTACCCTAGATCTCATCCAACAGTCACAATTTGATTTGGACTTCTCACGTGCTCTTCCTCTCATTCCCATTGCCCAAGCCCTAGGTGCTCAATCGCACCTCTACGGTGAGTGCATTCACTCCTTTGCCTACTTAAGTGGCTCCCCTAAGCTGCATGCACACTAACTAGCTCCATCCCCCTTGAGTGGTTCCCTTCGTCCAACCCCTTAGCCTTCCACCTCCTTTCATCACCCACAGTGACAGAGTAGGCTCCTCTCCCTCCAATTGCCTCAAGCCGCCGGCTGTTGGCTCTTAGACACCAACTTCTTTAGCTAAGGGTCTCTTCCATTTCATTGCCATCAACCTCCGGCCGGTGGACCTTGGACACCACCTTCGTCTGTTAGCTAGATCTATTGCTTTCCTAGTGTAGTTTTTCCTACTTTCTAGATTAATTACAGTAATAGCTAAAGTAATTTAGCAGTATATTAGATGTTAGAATTCACTGGTTGATGGATTAGTGTAGTTTAGGAGTAGATTAGTATAGATTTGATCTTGGTCTCTCTGATCAATTCAGATCATAGAGGTGTTTTTCCACCTCCATTTCGACGCATATAGCTTTCTCTATGCTTCATGATTCGCTTCTGATTTTCCCACGCAATCTTTTCATCATCCACCCATCGATCAAGGTCAAATTCAAATATGAAACTTTGGCTTCTAGATCTAAATTTGCGCCTGAAATCCACTTGGGGGGTCTCCCACTCTTTCCAGAAATCCACAACGACCCCCCAATCTGGTTTTAATTGAATTGATTTACTGGACTCTTTTAGATTTGGTTTGACACCCAATCTCGTGACTTGGAAGTTAATTTGGTGAGAAATGATTTTTATCGAGTGAATTGGATTTTTTTATGACTTTCATCGGTTAGAATGTGATGGGCTTGAGAAGTTTTAATTTGATGCTTATTTCTGAATGTGTTCTTGCCCTATTTGAATTGTGATCTCTCATTTTTGTCACTTTAGTAGTTTAGGCCAAGGAAAATCAGTAAACCTGATATGAGGCGTGAACAATGTTTTAATGGGTCAAATGAATCATCGACTGTCCCTGTTCACCAGCCAAATGGTGAATAGGAACTATAGCTAATGACATCACCCTAATGACATCATGGTTTTGATTTTGAATGACATGGAATTCTAGATTTGATCAGTGGTCAGATTTGATTTTTGAATGATTCTCAGATTTTTAGAGTTTTAAATGATTTGTGGGAAAGGGATTTAATCAGATCTGAACACAACAAATTAAAAGGACTAATCTTAATGTATCAGTCCAACATTGAGGTAAACATGAGATCAGATCAGATCTGAGTTTTCTGATTAGATCTGCTGCTGGGTGCTTCCAGTTGCTAACTTTTTGGTTGAGTAGTTGCTGAAATAGCAGCAATGGCCACATCTGGAATTTGAGACGTATGGGTAGTAGGAAGCACCTGATTTTGGATGTACTATAGCAGCCATTGCTGCTGAATTTAAGTAGTAATTAGCTGCTGTCATGTTGCTGCCACTTGATAGTAGCCACTGTCTTGGTTGGTCTGAGTTGGGATTTCAAGTGAATTTGGAGTTGTAAAGGGCTAACCTGTTGTATAGTGTTGTGTATATAATGTACAAGCATTCTTGTACCTTTAATTGATTGAAATTCAATTAGGATTGCTTGTAATTTAGTTTTGAATCTCATTGTTAGCCATTTGAATTGAATTAACTGTCCAAACCTTAATTTTAGTGAAATGAGAGATGAAAATTTGCTTGACTACTCATACATGTTTCATTTAGTGTGTTGAATGATCTTGAATGTTTTCATCTCACTTCCAGCCACTAGAACTCCATTTAAGGCCTTAGGTTTCCTTTCGAAACACTCATAAAGGCCTAAAATTGGTGAACTTTGTAAATAAATAAAAATCAGAAAAAAAATTCCAAAAAAAAAAGTCTACCTTGGTCAAGATTAGGTATATTTTTAGGTGTATGCCAAGTTTCAAGACATTCTGAGCCCCTAGCTTAGAAAAACATATCAGCTGACGGTTCAATATACTTTGAAATTTAATAAAAGAACTCAACATCAAAAACACCAAAAATAACTCTTCCCTCTCATCTCACTCTTTCTTTCTCATCCCTACCTCCTCTAAACCTATAAAACCCATAAAAATCAGAAAATACCCAAAAACTCCTAAAAATACCATGTATACTATGTAAATACTTGTATATATTAATTTAAAACTAAGCTGTATGTATATGGTATACAATATGTACATAATAAGCATAAATAACTTATGTATGTATTATACATCTTAAATTAAGTATTTAGAATAACTTATTATATATAAAGCTTATTGTATTATTATATATTAATTTATATAACTTAATTGTATAATAACTACGTAATTATATAAACATGTTTATATGTACATATCTGTACCTAATACTGTACATATGCATTTATAGATGTATTATGAATAATATTATACCTGTACTATAATTTCATTATATTTATACAATAAATAATTAGGTTATTAAGTTAAATAGATAATTTATCAACTTAAAATAAAATAAATTAGTAATTTAAGTTAATACTAAGATAATTTATAGTGTATATTTGTACTATATTATACTAAGCATTTTCAAATTATTTAAACCATATTTATACTGTATTATAGTATTTATAGCTTTTTTATATGTAAAACCATCTAAACATGTATTTAGTTGCATAAAAATTAAAATAAAGCTTCTAAAATATAATTAAAATGTGTAATAAATAATTTATTATGCATATTAATCTCTGTATAAAGTCAATTTAATGATTAATTAAATAATTTATACTGTAATTAACAAATTAAACTCTAATTTAACTTATATAAACTGTAAACTTTAGTTAATTTAATTATATAATAAACTAACTTATTTTTGTAAAGTAATTATATAATTATGTAGCCTATGTAAGGGTTTTACAATCCCATAATTTAATTTTAATTTAGATTAAATTATGGCCCTCAAATCGAGGGCTAATGTTACCAAATCAGACACGCATCCAATGTAGCTACAGCGCTTACTTGAGCGTCAGTTAGTGCCACATTGTTAGTGGTCGTGTGTCTGCAGCACCTTATTAAGATTTTGTCTTATGTGCCCCTCAGTCATTTGGCGCCGGGCACCCTCTTATACACATACTCCTCTCTCTCTCTCGATCCGATATGATCGTATGAGATACTGAGTATATTATGCGGTGCGTTGGGCTGGGGGCCTTGCACTGTGTGTGGGCCTGTGTAGGCCCATTGATGAGCATGAAATTGGACATAATACACCTAATAACTAAACAAGGGTGGCCCTAGTAGAGGTTTAGTCCCACCCAGAAATGGGTGCTGTGTATCCTTCGAAAAGGCCGCCCGCCCACTAAACCAATTTTTGGGTTGGAGTTAAACCAAATCGATCTAAATCGGCTGGGAAGAGAAGAGGAGAAGAGAGGTTGAAATTTCACTCAGTGTGGAGAATTCCCCCTATGTGTATATGTGCGTGAGTTGTGTGTGTGTGTATGTATGTATGTATATGTAAAGTATATAGTATATAATGTATATGCATATAAATAATGTAATGTAAATAAATAATCTATACTGCAAATAATATAGTATAGTCTATATAAGCGTATATAGAGTAAGCTGTTTGAACTCTTATATGTATATAAATAACTAGAGCTTTAGTGAGTGATAAACGTCAGTTTATCATCATTCTTATGCATTAAAACAAACCTAGCTCTCAGGATTTTGCTTCGCAAACGGTTTTTTAGGCTGCATTTAGGCATTAATTAGGTTAGGCATGCATTGCACTTTTTATTGTATTTTTAATACGTTTTTGAGTGTTAGGTGAAAAGAGTATATGGTCGGGCCCGGATAGGTTGCGTTAATATGGTGATTTTATCGTTGAAATGAGTATAGTGGTTAACCTAAATCGAGCCTAACCATCTCTTTACAAAATTTTTTACCTGGCCTACTTGATTTTATCTTGGTCACTTTTAGGCCCAGGGTCGAACTCAGGGAAGTGGGATTAGAAGAAGTTTCTACGCCTTTCCTACAACAAGTCTCTTCCGTTCGTTTATTGTGTTTTTGGTGTTTTTCTATTTAAGATTTTTTTCTAATAATTTTTGTCATTGAGGTACACCCTCAAAATCAAGTTCTTGGCTTTGAGCCAAATTAGGGTTCCAAAGCTGGTCTTGCTATTCTCAAGACTGAGTACCTATAAGTCAAGGATTATCTTTTCTCTTTTGTATATTTTTTTTATCTTTTTATTGGCAGGAAAGAGAAACAGAAATAAAGTAAATATAATATATATATGTATATATTATGTATGTATACAGGGGTGGGGGTGGAGGTGGAGATGGAGTGTAGCACGGTGTCGAGTCGGTCGTCGTCTAGGAAGACGCAACCAACAGGACGAAGTGCCGCATGGAGTGTAAGGTGGATTGGTGGAAGATGAGTGCGAACACGCTTTCTGTACGCATGTATCGGGGAATATCAGCAGCTGGTGCAGATATTCCCGCGATACAACTTATGGTAGGTGTTATGAAAAAAAAAAGTATATATATATATCTATAAATAAATATATATATATGTAAATATATATATGGTTATAAATATATCGGTATATATGTAGTTATATGTGTGTGTATATATAAATATGTAAAAATATCTATAGATAGATATATGTATAGATATATATATATATGTATATGTATATGTATGTATATATAACTATATAGATGTATATATATATATATGTATATATATATATATAATAATATATGTATGTAGATATATGTAGATAGATATGTATATATATATATATATGTATGTATAGTTATAGATATATATGTATATATGTATGTATATTTGTAT
Source organism: Thalassia testudinum (assembly GCA_037157565.1). Classification (NCBI taxonomy): domain Eukaryota; kingdom Viridiplantae; phylum Streptophyta; class Magnoliopsida; order Alismatales; family Hydrocharitaceae; genus Thalassia; species Thalassia testudinum. The sequence goes on along the minus strand of JAZHRO010000058.1, from coordinate 6,887,790 downwards.
ATATATATATGTATAAATATATGTATTTATATGTATATATCTATATATATGTATCTATACTTATACTTAGTTATATAGGCAATAATATATATATATATTTATATATTTATACGTATATAAATATATGTATATATGTAAATATATATGTGTGTGTGTGTATATATATATATGTATATAGATGTATATATATATATGTATGTATATAAATATATATATGTATATAGTAGAGTATAGGTGTGTGCACGAGAGCGTGAGTGTGTGTGTCTATGTGCAGAGAGTGTGAGAGAGTGCTGTGAGAGAGAGAGAGAGAGCGCCTGCTATGAAGAAGGTTGGGAGAGTTAAGTCGTCTGAAGCCGCAGGCGTCGTCTGATAGCGCACGCGCGCGCGCAGGCGCGTGAAGACGTGCGCATTGGAGGGAGTGAGCATGAGGGAGAGAGGCCGCAATGCACCGCGCTGCGCGGTGAGGCGGCCGTACGCGGGTGAAGGTGCTATGCGCTGAAGCCGGTGAAGACGCGGGCGAACGCAGACGCGCGGGCGTGCGAGGACGGGAAGGGGCCGGTAGCGGCGCGCCGGGTGACCGGATAAGTGAGAAACTTACCGGTCACCACACTGTAGCCACAGTGTTCCGCTGACTAGCGTGAACAGTGGCTATAGTGCCTCTCGGCGTAGCGCGACCGGGTGTGTCCAGTTCTGAGAGTGTGGGAGGTGTGAGCGGCTGGCGCGTGCGCGGAGAAGCTGCGCCGGCTGCTGGCTTGCGGAGAAGCGTTTCGCGATAGGGCACGCGGAGAGGGGCGTGGGCGGCCTGCAGACGCGCGAGGTGGCCTGCATGCGGGCGCGCGGTGGCCTGCACTGTTGCTGCTGCGGAGCTTGAGCTTCAAAGCTTGAAGCTCCTGTGGCAATGGCGGAGAGGCTTGAAATGACGAATTCAGAGAAGAGAACCACCACGCCCACCGGCTCTTTGATGATTTGGGCGGTGGTGGGACTCACGGTGGTGGTTGTGCACCACAGTGAGGTGCTTCTGCCCGCAGAGTGGCTCCTCAAGGAGGAGAGGCTGCGTATGGAGGGGAGAGGGGAGGAGACGGCCTGGAGAGGAAGGAAGGTTCTATGTTTTGGCGTGGACCAGGCTCTCCTTGCAAAGAAGAAGCCGTGCCTTTTTTATAGAGGAAGAAGGCATGCACAGCCATGCCCTGGCTGTGCATGGCTGTGCATGTGGCTGCAGGGAGTGGCTTGCTGCAGAGAATGGCGCGAGGAAGAGGTTGCCATGCATTGCAGCCGTGTGGAGAAGAATTTCAAAGTCAAATAGAAATAGAAAATAAAGATGGAGATTTTGCAAGGCAGCACTTGAGGAAAACATAAATTTTGAGGCCATTTTATTTACTCTCCTCCCCTCTGAAATAAATGCATGCATGCGTGTATTTTTACAAATGCGACTATGGATACCTAATATGCACTGGTAATGCTAGGAAATAGCACAAGATGGCACAATTGCAAGTGTATTTTTGTGGTGCAATGATTAGGGATATACAGATTGCCAGATCCCTAGAACCCTTACACTCAGGAAGGCAACTGGTGAAGGAGAAGCTCTCACTAACTGGAACTCAACTTGATCGAGCTCACCATAGCTGGAATCCAACTCACCTGAACTAGGGTTAGCTCATCCTAGCTCCATTCAGCTCATCTCAGCTAAATGGCAGCTCAGGAGAGCTCATCTTAGCTCACCCTAGCTCTAGTTGGCTCAGATCCAGCTCAACTTAGCTGAGTCTAGCTCACCTCAGCTCCCATTAGTTCATAGGGAGCTCTAGCTAGCTCAGCTAAGTTGACTAGAGTTCACCCCAGCTCAGGGCCAGCTACATCCAGCTCCACTCAACTTCAACCAGCTGAAGATGACTTCATTTCAGCTCAGAAAGCTCAAGTCCAGCTCCCGGGGACTCAGCTTAGCTCAACTCAGTTGAGCTAAGCTACCTTGGTTGCCTCAACCAGCTTGATTCTCCTTGGGAGAACCAGACCCAACTCACCTCAGTTCTTTGTGGCAGAAGCCAGCTTACTTTAGCTTGGCTTAGCAGCTAGCAAAGAACTAGCAAGCTAAGCCAGCTAAAGTAGCTCCACGTCATCCTCTTCGATAGCTGCCAGCTCCAGTTCAGCTCCAAAATTCTTCTGTCCAGCTCCTCTCCACAAACCCTAGCTTCCATTGCCTCCTCCTCTACTCCATTACTAGCTAAGCTAGCTTAGCTTAGCTTAGCTTAGCTAGAATCCAGCTCCCTTGGCCATCCACCACCCTAAAGTCCAACCTAACTACCCTAAGTTGGTGCCAACCTTAGCCATCTCTTCACCCCTCACCTTCCACCAAAAGGTGCCTAGAGTTGGTGCCAAAACCTAACCCTAACCACCTCCCATTTTGGCACCAACCCTACCTCCCATATCCACGATACACCTAACCCTACATCCACATCTAGCCACCCACATACCCCCCTTCTAGAACCCTAAGATGGCGCCACCTAATAGCCTTCTAGAAGGCTCATTTTGGCGCCAACTCTAAGGGACACCAAAGCCATAACCACCCCCTTGTGCCCCCTCATTTAGCGCCACTTATTCCTAGCCATGGGATCCCAACTACCTCCCAAATCATATCCTAGCCATCCATTTCAAGAGCCACATTTACCCCCCATTAAACCCTATAAATACCTACCCTACCACCACATAATTCCCATCCTCTCATTAGATAATTTCCACCTTACTTCCACCTAAACCCATGGCCAAGAAGAAGGAGTAGAGAAGAAGATTAAGGGGGCACATCACCCGCCCCCTTGGTGCCTTCCTCTCCCCATTCCTCCACCTTGTGCGACTCCAAGAAGCAGGAGGATCTTCATCACCAGGAGGACGGCCAGGCAAGGAGAAGAAAGGGTGGTGCACGCCCACCCTTGAAGGAGATCTTTGAAGGTGGTAGCTTCCGCCTTGGAGGACACCATTTTCAAGGAAGGAGAAGGAGGAGCCCCTTTTCAAGCCTAGGAGTCACTAAGCTTGGAGCAAGGAGCTTCCCCTCTTCACCAACAATTTAGGAGGACTTGTGTTTAATTTTATTTGTTGCAATTATCTTGTAGTAGAAGCATTCATCTACTAGGTTTTTCTATAAAATACTTTCTCAATCTAGTTGCCTTCTTTGAAATTTCTTTTTAGTTGCATTTTGATTGCTGTGATTCTAGCACTCTTCACTCCCTCTCCCTATTTACTCTAGGCCTCCACGTGCCTAGTATGAGCTTACGGAGGTGAATTATTTGTCACTCAGGTGTTATCTTAGTGATCATAGTTGTTATTTACTTTCTTGCCAACAACTCGTATTTTCCTTCGTTATTTTAAAACAAAAAAAAATGATATATTGAAAAAGACCAAAAAGAAAGGTGATTTCTACTTCCAAGCAAGAGGCCTAAATTTTGCAAACATATTACCTCCTTGGACAACCCTAGATACTCCCCTATCTAGGTCTTATAAATTTAAAAGCGAAAGCAGATTTATGCGTTGCAACGACACTAAATTGCCTAATTAACAAACCACGTATTTTCATTATTAGTGACAGATATGTTAGGATGGATAATAGTTTTTACCTTATGTTATGTAAATATATTACTAAGATTTTAGCGACACTTATATATGTTACTGTATATATTGTATATCTTACTATAGGAATTAGTATGTTATAATGATTTAGCATAGTAGGTATTATTAACTATTTTTGTACCTATACTTAGTTATTAACTACATTAACTGTAAATAATTAACATAGAATAGTTATACATAGTTTTCGATGCTTGTTTGTGTACATTTGTTTTTAAGTATTGTAATGTGTTTTAATTCATTTTTTTGTATATAATTAATCAAATTCTTTTACTCTTTGATTCTTTCATTTGTTTTTCTAAATAAAATCAACATTTTTGGAATAAAAGAATGTTTTTGGACTTAGAAAGTGATGTATATCAATAACTGCCACCCAGTGAATGACCTAGAATAAACCAGTAAAAATTAAGCATATAAATAAAATTGATGCGACATCGATTTGTATTTGTGACATATACTACAACAAGGGCATTTAAAACCCCTTTTTAGTGCGAACCGGTCGTTGACTATCATATTTTTGGCACCATTGCCAAGGACAAAAACCCATCAATATTGCTTTCTTATGATTGTTGATGAGTTGCGCATCATCTCTTTTCTAGATCCAATTCTTTCCAAATTTAGCACCTAGGGCTCAATCAAGAATGTGAATAGCCCTAGGCACCTTAAGTCCCTAGTCGGTGTAAATATCTGGATGGGAATTTCTAAATAAATCAAATTAGGCAACTCAAGTGATTAAGTCTAAGAAAAAATGTGAGTTGACCCTAATTGATTCTTTTATTAGTTCTTTCAAAAAATGAGAGGCTTAAGAAGAAGGAAGCCAGATTACCTACCCCTGGAGTGGCTGTCATGTGGCTAATCTTCTCCCGTGTACCTCCCACAACCACAACAAATCAGATAGAGCAGTTAGAATTAGATCAGAATTGTAATCAGTGAAATGCAATTGCACGTTGCTCCTCGGCAACGGCGCCTAACTGTTTAGGCGAAATTGTCGTTGTTTAGAAAATGCGTCATAGTATAGTTGACAACATCGCACAAAACATTTAAATTTATAAAGCTTAGAATCTTATTGGAGTTCGAGGTCATTTGCAGGGAGTAATTATGGCAATTTAATTCACTAATCACAATTTACTTCAAAAAGATATGAAAATATAATCAAAACTTTGTTCAGAAAGTTCAGAATAATATATCAATGAAATCAAGTATGAGAGTGCAAAAAGATTGAGTTAAAATGGTGATTTGAATCACCAAATTAACCCCTAAGTTTAGGCTTACAACTAATTCAAATAAATGCACAGTACTCTCAACCACTTATCACAGTAAATGCCAGATCAAACGACAGTAGAGGGCCTCGAACGCCTTAACCAACAGCAACTCATAAGGCAGAAGGACCTTGCTATAAGCCTTGTAGAAGAGGCACAACAGCAACACCAATAGAAGCTAAGCGTTGAGAGAAGGAGAGGGCATGGTTCCTAAGGCAGAGCAAAACTCGCTCCCCTCTCTCTAATTTTCTTTCTCTTCTTCTCTTAGAACTAGGCTCAATCGGGTTAGAATGCGAGTAATCGGGTCATGAACAGTACCTATTCTAGGCTCACCAGGTGTGCACGGTGAGGGACCCGACCCCTCGTGATTGTAGGCGAACAGCTGAGAACACAAATCAGTTATATCCGTGGTCTCAAGCACTTCAGTCCACGATGTGGGACTAATGGCCCACTCTTCTCCTCACGCAAGCTGCAGCCGATGTTGCTTTTAATTGAGGTCGTTGAAGACCCTAGCAGAAGTAATTAGCAACCTAGGAGGGAACCTGGAGGCGTTCTGTAGTGCCTGGGGGTGACAGCACTGACGAAATTGGCCGGATTGCTACAAACGGAGCTGGAGAAGGAGGTGGTAGCGACGGGCTCCGATAGATACCTGAAACAGAAAATATGGCCTCTTGGCCTTGTCAAAATAGTTCAGAAGCTTCGCTTGGAAGAGGCGAATGTGCTGGTGGTGGTTGCGTGAGGAGAGGAAGCGTGTGGAGGACTAACGGAGTCGGTGATGGTGAATGGAGGTAGGTGTGTTCAGTGGAGGTATCGACAGCGTGAATCCCTCAATTTCATGAGGGGTTTTGGTGAGTGTGGAGTGGCGGAGGTTTCAGAGTGCTGGCAGAGCGATTGGTGGTCTATGGGGGGCATGCGTGCCTGTCGGAGTGCGGCCTGAGCTGGTGAAGGTGACGATGGGGTGGGCGTATGTGCGTGTTAACCTAAGGTCTAAGGGCATGAATAGAGTTAGCGGAAGGAGAGGAGTCGAATGGGGGTAGTAGCGGACGAAGAGAGGTTGGAGGCGATGTCGACTATGATTGGTCGGCGCCAAAGACGAAGATGCTCAGGAGATGAGGACGACGACGAAGAAGGGGCTGGAGAGATCCTAGCAGGTATGGCGAGGTGGGGAAGGGAGTGAGGAAATGTTTCCTGTTGCCTATTTTATGTGGCAGCTAACAGGGAAGCTGGAGGGAGGAGGTCACCGGAGACGAGTTTGGAGCTGGCCGGAGGTCGAGGAAGAATGTGTATTATGGGCCAAAAACTCGCTAAGGAGCAAGGCCTTCCAATGGGAAACCTTTTAACGGTGCAAGAGTGGCTTCCAAGCTTGGGAAGAAGCTCAAGAAGCTCAAAATTTGGGGAATAAAATCTCTGAATTCATGGAGTTTGCAAGAGCTCTACGGGCTCAATCAAGGTCTAGGATGTGTTTCAATTGATTGGGAAAGTCCTCAAGATCAATCCCTCCAATTTTTGAGGGATTTGGTCAAGAAATCAGGGGGAAATCCCAAAACGGAGATCACAAGCTTTGGGTTTACATTGCTAATGGTAGCAAGGACCTTTTTGAAGAAAATGACGAGAAGTTAGTGGGCTAAATGTAAGGATTTCGAAACCTGAGCAAGTAAATGTACGAAATAGAATTTTTAATGGCTAAATTGCAAACTAGGTTAAGATGAATTTTAATTGGGTCCAAATTTTGGTACAAATCTAATTTAGATCTGAGGAATCTAATGGTGAAGTCATATTTCAGTTTTGACCAAGTTTAACTAGGTAATTTACAAAAAAATCCAAATTAGGGTAAAATTTCGTCTGAGACTATTCAAGGTCAAAATAGGTTCAGATGGTCACACCAACGGTACCAAAACTCAAGGAATAATTTTATATGAAATTTAGGAGGTTTAGATGAATTTAATCATGACCAGAACCTTATTAATTTAAGCAAGTCTGAAATTAGAGTTTTGGGTGTTGTTATGGTTCTCGAAATGCGTGAAATCCTATTTCTGTCTGTATGGACCCATTTATTAGACTTTAATGCTCCTTTGACCTTCAATTTAGCCCTGACAAACCCTGTGATTATTCTCTGTTCATGATATGCTGTTAAAATTACAGAATTAACCCTGATTCCCTGCTTTCTTCTCAAATTAGAATATTATGGAATTATGCCCCTCAGATGATTATGTAGGAGCATTTATCAATCAAAACAGACTAAAAGTGGCCAGTTAGGGCCTATGATGGTATTCTCATCATACCCCAATGCCTAGCTTTTGTTAGTCCCTTAGCAAAAATCTTATGGAACAAACCAGGTCTCTAGTTTGCATGTCATCGTCAGGATGCCCTGCTAACTTGTATCTCTAGAAATCAGATCAAAATACCAATAGTAAGCCAAGAGGTACTCAAGTACTAGCCAAGATCCAGACCTGACCAGCTTCAGCTTGAGTCTGCTGCAAAGGTTTCTATGGCCCGCAAAAATTACCTAGAGGTTCGTTGACCCCAACGGTTAAAGCACTCGTGCATAGATGAACATGTCCAGGTTCAGTTTGCTATTGCATTTTTGTAAGAGAGAGATAGAGAAGGATTTTTTATTTTGAGAGTTTTCTCTCTTTTGTTTTATATTTCCCTAGTTCCAGCCTCGAATTGGTCCTAAACACAGTCTGTATTAGATTCCTTGTCCCCACCATCAATTCTTGAAGGGTCCCTGGCTTAGCTTAGTCAATGTTTTCTTTCCTCTTTTGTATGTTCCTTCCTGTCGAACTTTGTTTAGTTATTTTGGTTCCCTAGCACTCTTTGAATGTGTCGTGATGGTTATGATGTGAACCCAGTTTCCTCTAATTCATTGATGTTAGTTAGTGATTTATTTCCTTTTTACGTTATTTATCTTTTGCCATGATGCATTTGTGGAATTGATGATGTATTTTAGTTTATTACTTGGTGGATGACAGGATCTTGGGATGTGTGATGTGGTTTAATCCTATCTTCATAGGGGATCAGGTCAGGTTGTAACATAAGAAAACTCATCATGTGACATGTTTTGTAATGCGCAATTGTGGTGCACTAGTGTAAAATACTTTTGCACTGATATAAAATAGTTCGAAGTGATTTTGTACCAATACAAAATAGTTATGGAATGATTTTGCATCAGTGCAAAATAGTTATAAGTGATTTTACATTGATGCAAAATAATTTGCAGCTTCTTGTATTATAAAGCCCATCAATTTTTATATTTGTGTACCCCCATCCAATTAATTTTTCATTTCATTCTTGTTAGTGGTCAAGATCTAGTCCAACATTTTGTTGACCTTGTCGATCACAATTTTTTCCAAAATATAATTTACATTTCATAAGCTTTCTTTTGCAATGGTGCAAGTAGGGAGGAATTAGATACAGTTGGCTTCTAACTTCTAAACTTCTTTAAAAAGTATATATCATAAATTTTAAATCTAATTATTTACCTTCAACCCCGACCCCACACCACCCCCCATCTCTCCTGGGCTCCAAAATATAAAATAAAATAAAATAAAACACTTGGTTCACCTCTATTCATTTGTTGGCTCACTTATTTTCATAAGCTTAACTATGCCATGTTTCATGCATTTCTTTTACTTACTAGTAAAATGGTGTTAGGTACGATTGTTGTTGCGAGTGCATATAAAAATTCATTGGTCGACAGCTTATGTTGCATTGGGCACCACTTGCATTGTGATATTCAAGGAAGTTGGGATTCTAACATTTTTCCTTGTGATGTTATTGGCTCTTAATGAAAGTTGTTTTCCTTACCAATATATATATATATATATATATATAACTCATATGAAAGTAAAATGTAGCTTTTATTACCGGTGAGGGAAGAAAATTGCCCTTACGAAATAAGCCCAATCAGCTCGTGAATAGTCTAGTTGAACTCACTTGAACTCTTGTCGAACCCACTTGGAAGATATCCACACGAGAATGTGAGAAGGCACGGTCCATAGAGAGATTACAAATCAATGACATAATTATCATGACTCTTCATTACTCCTCACTAACTCCCCATTATCCTCCATTATGTCGACGGTTACACTTCCAAATGTGTAACCTCCTGCTATTTGTACTCTATAAATAAGTTTTCAATCCACTAGGAAATGGGACACACCCAGTCGAGATAATCTAAAGAGCCTACAACTCACCAATTCTTGTATCACTCCAACCAAAAGAGCCATTACTCATGTATAGTAGAAATTGAGGGTTAGATCTCCTTTCCAATCGTACACCCCTTGAGGGCTTGCCTATTTTTATGTGATTGCTTGCCTATTTTTATTTTCTCGTGGCTACGTTACATTTCTCGTAATATACAAATTCTTTGATGGCCCTCGGCATCCTTGAAGGTGACCTTCGAGGCCCATCAAATAGTGCCTTCTGTGGAAAACGTCAACAAAAGGCCATGGAATGAGCTACATTTTGTCTTTCTACGACTAGGAAAAAGCCTTGATTTTGGGTACTACCTACTGATGAGGTGTGGCTCATCATAGCTAAAGTGTCAAAGTTAAGCAAAAAACTAAGTTAAACACTATCTTATTAACATGATAAATGGGTTAAGTGTGAGAATTAATGAAAACAAAAAATGTGTTAATTATACATAATTTGGTCAATTTTGAGATGTTCTATACCTATAATGTAAATGAATGATCCAAATCTCAATTAAACACCAATTTGAGGTTGAATAAACAAATCAATGGTTGAAATATGTTCTAATATGTTCAATTAACATACCATAAACATCTTATTGTATTTAGACATCATTTGGACCTTGAAATCATTGCATTACACGTAGGTCTTTCATAGTAAACATATCATTCACATTTTTCTTCACATAAAAAGTCGTAGGGAGTTGATAGGGGTCACAAGAGCTCAGGGGTGGTCCTTATATAGGAATTGGGGGTGGTCTGGTCACTGGATCAGTGGGTCACTAGAACAGGTTAAGGAAGGGTGAGGAGGTACGGCTACCAAGTATGCCCCAAGAGCCTCCTTGTCAAGAGGGCCCTTCGAAGGATACTCTCATTGATATGCAAGCAAAGGAGGATGAGTACGAGGCTAAGCTAGAAACCCTAAAGACCGAGGAGCAGTTGGTGGCGGAGCAACTACAGGAGATTCGACTGATGAAGGATCAGGCAGAATACTGACAAGAAGAGCCCAGAGTTCCAGCCCCACCGATGACTAGCTAAAGTGGCATTGCATGGTGGAAGAAGAAAACGTTTGCCTACGTGAACAACTCAAAAAGATGAAGTGCGTGGTTAGTAGCCAAAGGAGTGAGGTCCTTCCTAGCCAACCAAATGCCCCCCTCCTGCCTCCATGGGAGTCGAACAAGCAATCGGGGGCTCATCCAATGGTGACTAGTAGAGAAGGTTTGATCCCCGAGATCGTCCGCTAGGTCACCCTGGCCATGAGAGGCATAAGGCCTCGAGCATACGTAACCACGTACCCATTCTCAGAGGAAGTGATGACTGATAGAGAGATTCTGGTTTGATTAAGATGATAGCAATAAAATAATTTGTCGTTGTTATATTTTTCGTGGTAGAAAATCTCTCAATCAAAACTTTAAATAATTCAACTCTAACCACAAAATTGATTAGGTCATCTCCACGAGGAGGACTTAGCCTATTAAACTCATAAATAATTTCTGTTCATGCTCATAACCTCATGTAGAAAGTTTGTTGACATGTTAATAAAGAGAACGGACAGAAAGAGAGAAATAACAAGGACATGTTAGCAAATTCAGCCATATATATATATATATAAACTAAAATTTCCAAATCTTCAACCAATTCCCTCTTTTGATTATTGCAACTAATACCCATGTTTTTCTAGCAAAACAAGGGAATTGAATGGGAGAAGGCATGTGCGTGCATGGGGAGTCGATTGGCCATGTGATCGGTGGTGGAGGTGCAGTGGAGCACAAGCATAATGCTGGTGTTGGCAACGTGATTGGCATTGGTTAGAGGTGGCCAGCTGGTTGCGTGAAGGTCGACAACGATGGGTCGTTGGCATCGACATGGGAGCTACTTGGATGAGGTGTGCTCGATGTGAATGCATCGACAACCATAAGGCGAGTGTGTCGGTGACGTTGGTGACAAGAATGGTGGAGCGTAGTGGAGGTGGTGGGTTACGTTGGGGAAGATGGTGAACAGGGGAGGAGGCGAACGAAGGTTGAAGAAGATTAAGGAAAAAGAAGCGGATGGGCATGATGATGGTCGACTTGGTTTAGAGGGCGTGAGGGCTCGATGCTATCACCACTGAGCTGCCAAAGAGGATGTCGTGGTGCGCAATGGTGCGCGGGGGATGGAGAGGAACGGAGTATGCAACAGCCACAATGCATGCAGGAGAACACGGTGCAAGCCAAAGGACCACGGTGGTGTTGGTGGAAGAAGTCCCCCAAGGGGCAATGACCCTTCCCGTCAGTGAAGGGAGTTTTTGATACTCCCTTTCAAATTGTGTCAAGAACCGCTCGCACGATAGTAGCCGATCCCCCTATCACGCTTGAGATCAAGGGGTTTTGAATCCCTTACCACATTTAGCCTTGACCTCATCAAGGAGGTCGGCAGGAGATATTGGGTGCAGCAGGTTTGTTGTGATAACTGCAAACGATTTCCTTCCCCTGCATTCAAATAAATATTTCAACGTAAAGGATTTATCTAAGAAAATGTAATTGCTTCACATGTAATTTATTCATAAATATAATACGGGTTTTATGCTAAATAACATTTATCAAGGTACTTTCCAATGCACTTAGGCTTAATTGTGGTCCAAAAAAAATGGATCTATCAATGACCGCTTCGCTCTCCGAGAAATTTAAGCAGCCCGTCCTAGCTCAATATGATGGGACATTAGACCCTAACAGCTTTGTAGGGCGTTACGGGCAAATGATGCTGGTCCACGGGTGCCTAAATGGAGTTCTCTACCGAGTGTTCCCATCCTGCTTGTCTAGGATGGCCCATGAGTGGTTCAACGAATAGCCGATAGGCCAAATCACGTGCTTCTAGGAGTTGGCCGACAAGCTTTGTTAATATTTGACCGGTCAACAGCGAATAAGGGATAATCCTGAGAGGTTGTTAGAAATCCGGCAGAGGAAGCTGAAGTGTTTCCAACCTATCTAGATCGGTTCAAGATTCAATATTTTAAATGCAAGAGTCCTCACGATGCTATAGCTATCCAATACTTTAAGTCAGACTTGCTGACCCAAAGGTTCTGGTATGACATTGACGATTTCTCTCCAAAGGATATGGCGGAGCTCTAGGATCGTCCCACTAGGCTTTCCGAACAAGATGACTCATTCCACACCTGAAATTGCTTGGCGGATGGACACTTAAAGGCCGTGCCTCCCCTGAGGCAAGGAGGATCCTAGCCGAGGCAGCACCGATATTAGCCAGGAATGGCCATCGCCTAAACAAGCAGAAGGGGAACTTCCCGAATCTGAGGGACCAGCTCAACAGGAACCGACTCAATGGTCTCCGCCAACCCAGGTGGGACACCTATGAAGAAAATACTCCCCTGACCGTGAATCAGGTGGACGTACTGGCAGTGGTGTGGTCCACGGATAAAGACCTACTTCCCTTACCAAAGCCCCATAATAAGAAGTTGGAGATTTGGCCTTACTGTAAATACCATCAGGCCTGAGGGCATGCCATGGAAGACTGCCATGATCTACATGACCAGATCGAGTCTCAGAACCGGCACGGCGATCTGACCCATTTCATCAAACAAAATGAAGGCCAAGACAAGGGAAATGCCCCGTGGAGGATCTCGAAGACTATCATTGGGAGAAGCTCCAACAGCTCCGTGGAGTCCAGGTAATATCCCTCTTGAAGCAAGGGGTGATCAAGACCAGGGCCTTGGCGGCCCATGACTTCGACAAAAACCATCTGCATGTTAAAAATGTGATTTTAATTATGTCATTATTGTAGTATAGTGTCACAATGCAAACAGATGTCGTATCATTTTTTTATTTACATAATTTTTACTGATTTATTCTAGGTCATTCAGTGGGAGGAAGTTATTGATATATGTCACTCTCTATGTTCCAAAAATATCAATTATATTTACAAAATGAATCAACAAATCAAAGAAAGAATGCATTGAGTTACTTATGTACAAAATGAATCAATTAATTCTAACTAAAATGCCTTGAACATATTTACAACTAAACAGGCATCAAAAACTAAGTAAGACTACTCTATATTAGTTCTATACACTATCCTAGATAATACCTAAGTATAGGTACAAAAATTACTATTAATATATGCTATACTAAATATACTAACATATACTAATAACTTTAATAGCATATACTATATATACAGTGACATATATAAATGTTACTATAGCCTTAGTAAAAGTATGTACAACCTATAAGGCAAAAATGATTATATTTACTAACATATATATACCTACAGTGACGGATAAAAATGTCATTAAAGCGTTAGAAAACTTATATAGACAATTAAGGCTTATACTACTCTACTATCCTATTCTACTCTACTTATATATATATACCATACAACATACACTCACTTATATACATTACATATATACAATTTATTTATTATACATATACTATTATATACATGTACCATACATTGATATATATTTTTATACATATACACTATACACACACTAAGTAAATGCTTCACACTGAGCACACTCATATTTCAACACTTAGAATTCTCAGACCCTCACTCATAGCTCTCCAACACTTAGTCTCATACAGAGTCATGGAGGCTCAATACTTATTCCTCACTTAACAAAAAGTTTTTTTTTTTTTTTTGGCAGATCAATTTGGTTCGTGGGATACACAGCACCCTAAAGGGGTGAGACCAGATCGCTACTACAAATCAGCCCTAGTTCGTAGTTAGGTTTTATAGTGCATTCTCTCGACCCATATTCGATTCAACTAAACCAGACATAGACCACAAAACAAGGCTCCCAGCCCACATATGCTCAAAATAATATGCTCATTTCATGCTCAGAGAGAGGAGGGGTAATGGGTTTTTATTTCACGTCGAGTGCTGACAACTGAGAGGGCTTTGGATGAGAATCAACTTATATTGCTACAAGCAGCTCAACACCACTGATCTGGCACTAAATCTACGGCGGATTGGCATGAAATCTTAGCACAAAATCATGCAACAAGGCCAACTTCGGACCTCGAAATGTGTGTCCATTTAAAATCTTTCTTCAAATAAATTATGTGGATTGAAAACCCTCACATAGGGCTACATAATTGTAGAGTTAATTTAGGATAATTGCTTATTTAATTATATTTAAAATTTGCTTCAAGTTACTGATTTATACATGTTAAATTAGAGGTTAATTACTTAATTAATGTACAAAATAATAAATTGATAAGTCAACTGACCTTATAAATTAGTTAATTAACATAATAAGGTGTTTATGATACATTTCTAATTTATTTTACAACATCTTTTTTAATTTATAGATATTTATTTATACGTTATACATAGATATACATATAATTTAGTTATAAATATTATTATACAGTATAAATATAATACAAATAGAATGAAAATATTTAAAATTAATATATATAAGTGTAAAGTATAAGTTACTTCAGAAATAACTTAAATTACTAATTTATTTTATTTTAACTTAATAATTTGCTTAATTAACTTAATAACTTAATTACCTACAATAAATACATAAATAAATAAATAAGTATACAGGTGTCATACAGTATATAATACTTATTTAAGTACGTAAGTATAGTAATAGATACAATTATACACATATACATATTTATTTATAGTTATCTTAGTTTATGTACATATAATTTACTATAAATAAATAGATAATTATACAGTTAATATATATACAGTATAACTCAATATAAATACTTAATTAAATAATCATAATACAAGTATACATTATTTATGTATAATATAGATATATAAGTTATTATTTACATTTAACTTAGCTTTAAATAGTATATACAAGTATAAATACAATATACATGGTATTTTTATGAAAATTTTGACTTTTTCATATTTTATGGAGTTTTTATGTATAATAGAGATAGGAGAATAGAGAGAAAAGGTGAGATGAGTGAAGAATCATTTTTTTTGTGATTTTTATATTGAGTTCTTTTATTAAGTTTCAAAGTAAGCCTAAGCGTCGGCTGAAATGTTCTACTAAGCCGGGGGTTTAGAACAATTTGCAACTTTTGTAAACACTTAAAGAAATACCTAATCTTTTTTGAAAAAGAAAGGAGTCCCGAATTTCTCATTTGCCATGGAGCTCCTCCGTGATCAGAGCCATGACCAGTCTCCGGCACCGAGTTAGGATGGCTGACACACACCAACGGCACGTCCACCCATAATGGCGCTATGTGCGTCTAGGCAAGCTGCGGGCTTTCAAACCTGCGCACCTTGTACAGAGAGCGCCTTATGGGGAACGGGCGCACTAGCTGTACTGCCCTATTAACCCCAGAAATACCTAATCTTACTCAAGACAAGTTTATTTTATTTTCTGATAATTTTTTATTTATTTAGAAAGTCACACAAGAAGGCCTTGAAGGGGTTTTGACACTATGAACAAGCCTTAAAAAATTTGAACTGGTGGCTGGAATGAAGATGATAACACTCAAATATAGCCAGCACACAAGATGAAAGGTGTTTAAGCATATAAACATGATTTTGTCATTTAATTTTCTTAACAACACATATGGACGGTGTATGCACTTTACGTGGCCGACAAAGGTTTGATTAAATGAGATTACAAGCCATTCTAATTAGGATTCATTTCACTTTCAGTACAAGAATTCTTGTACATTGCATTCCTTAACAATACAAAACAATATCAGCTCACTTAAACCTCAACCTCAACTCAGATCCATTTCAACAGGGAGCTACAGCTGCTGCCCATGAAGTCAGCAGCACATGCTGCTTTACCTACTGTTTGCTGTGCTGCTGCCCTTTCATCAGGCTATCTGCTATTGCCAAAGATTACAACACCATTTTTTGCTGTAAAGATGAATGAGCAGCTCTTGCTACTATTGAAGTTCATCAACCAGAGACTCAGATCAGACCTTGGTGGCCTAATCAGGGTCCAAAACATCAATTGTAGGTATGGAAACCCAAATCAAAAGGTGTTTGAATTAAGAAAACCATTTTGATCCTGATCCCCATTCTTGCCCAAATCCAATGAGATTCAATTTGAAAATCAGTTTAAAGCATTTCTAAAGATCTAAGCTCCATAAAACCAATTCACAATCTTTAAAAATCTCCAAAGATCCTAAGATGATCTTCACTCTACATTATAGACAATGTAAAGGGAAAATGATCATATTAAGAATTTGAAATCATTTCCAAACACTCCAGATGTTCATTGAAATTCTCGAACACCCAGAAATAAGATTGAAAGCTTTTTTGCATTCAAAAGACCATGTTGCTCTGATCAGATCAACTCTAATAAGATTTCACTTTAGATTGATTACTAATCAGATCAACTGATTTTCTTGGACACCATTGATTAGTATTCAAGGTGATCTAGTGATCATCTCAAAATCACTTGGATCCTTGTTTAACCTCAAATCAGTATCAATGATTATCCTTGGCCAAACTACCCAACACAAGGCTTAATTTGGGCGTATACTCATATAAAAATCAAATCCGAATTAAAATACATAACAGCCATCATAATACACCCAATTCGGCAATTAAAACCTCGAATCGCTCGATTAAACTCATTTAAATCCGAATTGACTCCAAATCACGAGATTGGGCGTGAAATCCAAATATGAAAGAATCAAGCGAATCGATGAAATCAAATCAAGATCGGGGGCCCTTGTGAACATATGAAGTGAATGAGAATACCCCCATGTGGATGTGAGCTCTATCTAGATCACAAATTAGAGAATTTTGGATCTAGACATGCTCGGGCGAATGGGGTGAATTATGAATAAAAAATGCGAGGAAAACAGTGAAGATGGAATTGTGAGGCATAGAGGAAGATTAGTGAATCGATATGAATGCATGAAAACACCTCTTCGATCTAAATTAATCGAAGAGGGCAAAGTCGAATCTACTCTATTCTACCCCTAACCTAGACTAACAAACCATTGAATTTGTTGTCTAATCTACTCCTAGCTAATCTAAAAAGTAGTAAAACTAATCTAGAAAGCATTAAAACCTAATCTAATCAGAGGAATGGGAATTGTGGGTCAACAGCTGGCAGCTGAAGAGGAAGAATGGAGGGATGATCTCCAGCGAGTGAAGAGCCTGCTAGTGAAGCTTCTGAGACATCTCTTGGTGTTACGTGATCCAGCTTGACGTGGACAATCCAGAGGGAAGTAGCTCCACCCTTGTCACAGGTGGACGAGTGAAGAAGAAAAGAGGAGCTGGAGTGGGAGAATGGAGAGTCCTTAGAAGTAGGAGGGGGACTTGTTAGGGGCACGCGAGCTCAAAGGAGGTGCTTAAGTAAGTGCTGGAGTGAATTAGGTCACCGTGGTAGGGGATTAATTGATTTGGGATTCAACAGTGGGATGTGCTCGTGAGACGCGCGGGAAACTCTAAACCAGATCTCAGTCATTGGATGGGATCTGAGTGCTGCAATGATGCTTTGCGTAAAGGCATGCAATGGAAGGATCTTGTTTCACAGTTGGATCAAAGGATCAAGCGATGGATGGTACATGTAGCTCATGTTCTTCATGTATTGGGCATTTTGCACTCAAACCCCTAAAGGTGAAACTATGTAGAGTTTGCAAGGGAACCCATAAGTGAGATAAATAGGAACCAACAGGTCCTTGAAATGTAATAAGGAGGTCCTTACGGTTTACAAACAAGTCCCTGACGGGTTTTAGATGTGAATAAAGTGTTATGGAATGAGGACCTAAATGTGAAACTCTAAATGCAAGGTCCTAATGATGCCCACATGCCATGAGATTTTTATTGGAGCTTAATTGAACATTTTAAAACATGATTTCTCTCTTGATTTAAACTTGTGAACCTAAAAATGTGTTCAATTGGAAATTTGATCATCATTTTGTATTTATACATAAAATATCTCATAAATTGACCTAATCATGTATTTTTAACCCAATTTTGATGTTTTAGGTCATTTCTGTTAATTCCCACACTTAACCCATTTATTGTGTAAATAAGATAGTGTTTAACCTAGTTTCTAACTTAACTTGGGCATTTTAGCTATGATGAGTCACACCTCATCAACCTGACAGAAGATCCCAGAGGAACTCCCACCTGAGGAGTATCACCGCCAGGTTTCGACAACACTCAAGGCTGAACAATCGGAAAATCAAGCGGCTGGGGCTTTATCACCACAACCGGTGCTGTCTCCCCAACAGTCGGCTGAAGGACAGGTACACTTAATCTATGGTGTCTATATATCATGCGCTCCTTCCCCTGAGAAGGCCACCCGAGAGGTGTATCCCACTTTGAAATGGGTAGTGAAGAGTTCCATCAGGCAAGCTGCCTCAAGACTCTTCTCAAACTCGGCAGACCACATGGACTCATTGTTAGTAACAGTCGTCTTGGCCGGGCGTTGACAACCTTGTCTCCTTGTAGACGAGGGTAGCGCCGCGGATGTCCTCTTCCTTAAGACTCTCACGCAATTGGGTCTTGTTACGACTCAGTTCCCGAATCCCTATTGGACCCGAGACCAACTCGACTCGACTAATCCCATGACCCAGTCGTCCAATAAGAAATAACCGAAAAGCGGGAGAATAAACCACATTCACTATACAATGTAACTAACAGTAAAAGCGTACAAGCAGAAAAGGAAATAAAAGCTGCTAGTCAGTACATACCACCACAACAACAGGAAAGTAGAACAAAAGTATAATAGCAAGAACAGTAAACAAAGTCTAAAACTCACTAGCAGAAAGAGAGTACAACAACAGTAAGAAAACTACTGTTGGACTCAACTGAGCCCAGCACCCTCTGCAGCCGGTAACTCAGGCTGCTCAACTCCTGGACCTGTAAAGGGTTATGAGAAATCGGAGTCAGCGAACACTGAGTAGAGTGGTAACCAGACTATCTAAAGCAGTAAAAGCTAGTAGGTAAATTTATCCTTTCCAATTATTTTATTTTACAAGTAATTCATTTTCACCCCATTGGTTTACTTTCATATTTCTTTCTTGATCTCGCATGTTCCTTGTGGGAACGATTTTGATTGTAGTCTTTTCCGAAGAGTAGAAGGCACACGTGGTGCTCTCCTCGCTGGGAGAGTCCCCCGTGGTAGTCCTACACCCAGTCAACCACCCTGAGGTCACAGAAAGATGTAGCAGTGACTATGGCACGTGCGATAAGAGAATGGGTAGCTACCCCGCACTAGCACCCAGTCAGTCATTGTTACGGACGCGTGCCCCAGACGTCTTTTAAGACGTCTGGGATGTGTCCCAGACGTCGTACCAGACGTCTGGGATAGTTTCCAGACGTCTGGAAATTTATTATTTTCGACACGCGCGAGTCATCTGCGCGCCTGCACGTGCAGATCACATATTCGCCTTTCCTCCCTCCGCGGCTGCAGATTCCCCTGCCGCGAATCCTTCTCTCTCCTCTCCGCGCGACCTTAAAAAGGGCAAGCCTCCCCTCCCGTCTCCACCGTCTCCTTCCTCTTCTCCTTCCTGTGCGCGAGAGCGAGCGAGCACGAGGGCGGTGTCGCGAGGAGGTGCGGCGTGCGAGGGCGGAGCTCTGCCGTGAGGGCGAGCTCGCCGGAGCGGCTTGGCCGGCCGGCGGAGGGCGCAGGGGGCGCGGAACGACGCGGAGAGGGACCTGCTGCGGTCTGAGCAGCAGACGCGCGAGGTACGACGCGGGCGGTGTCGCGAGCAGAGTTCGGGTCGCGCCCTGATTCTGGAAAAATTTCCAGAATCAGACGTCTGGGTTGATAGGAAGACGGCGAGGACGACGTCTGGTAGCTCATACAGACGTCTGAAAGGTGAGTATTCCATTTTCTTCTTCCTTCCTGTCGACTGACCGTACTGAGGGAGGGAGTTGGCTGTGAGCAGGCTCACTGATTCGCCATCCTTTGCGAATCAGACGTCTGGAAGTTGTACCAGACTGCTTGAGTGACCTCCAGACATCTGGGGTGACCATCGGACGTCTGGGAGATAGGCCAGACGTTCCCGCAGACTTCTGGACGTCTGGGAAACCACGCTTAATAGGTAATTCTCTGATCCACTTTTTAAGACGTCTGGAAGAAGTTCCAGACGTCTGATTTTGCACAGTATCGTCTTTTTCGACCCATTTAGGGCCCGTTCGGGCTCCGTTTTCTGCGATTCGAGTTGCGTTCTTTTCAGAATTAATTCCTCTACCCGTCTACAATAGCTATACACTGTTTTGAGACACTCCTTGTGTTTGATCCTTGTGATAGGACCTCGTTCAGTTTCGGTCTTGGGAGTCGCGGAGGCACGCAGGATTCCCGATCACGCCCCCATTACTCCCGTTGTACCTGGTAGAGTGGCTTAAGTTTATTATTAAATCTGTTAAAGTATGGAACCATAACTAGAATCTAGGACATTGCATGAATCCTTGGAATGAGAAATGCATGGAATGATAGCTCCTAGGTGATGCATGAATCCTAGGGCTGGAAAACTAGTTGTATGCTAGATCCTAGGATGTGGCATGAATTCTAGGATGGAAAAACTAGTGGAATGTATAATACTGCAGTCTTGGAAAAATGGAAAGGAACATAAAGCTGCCTATAAATTGAATTAACAGCTGCCTGTTGTGAATAGATAACGTGGTTGAGAACATGGATTGTAAGAATGTGAAACTGGAAAGTGAAACCTGGATGTTTGAGTAAAAAGGATGGAACCCTACGGGGAAGTAGGAGTAGAACTCCTGGAAGGTGAATGGAATAGTTTTGGGGAAGTGATGGCCCTTGAGTACGGAGTACCAAGGAGAGCGACTGTCCCCCTGTTTAGTGCAGAGCGGAGCTAGCCGCCCCAGGGACCCGGGGTTAGGACTGGCCACTCTGTACCGACTTGTTGGCCCTCGTGTACGTAGTACCGAGGAGAGCTAGTAGTGTTAGGAGAGTACTAGCTACCCCATGGGCCCCGGGGTTCTGCTAGCCTCCTTCACCGACTTGTTAGGCCCACTAGGGCAAACCAGGGTAGTCAGGCGAGGGTGCGCGGACTGTGGAGGGGCAAGGCCCCGGTTTGGTTACTGTGGAATGGTTGGACCCCTGTTACTGAGAGGGCTCTGCCCTGGTTCCGTGCTGTGCTTTGGGCGCACCCGTTAACGGAAACGACTGACCGCGTGCCAGTGCGGGCTAGCTACCTGTGCATTTATCGCGCGTGTCGTAGTCACCGTTACGTCTGTCAGTGACCTTGGGGTGGTTGACTGAGGGTAGGATCACCACGGGGGACTCTCCCGGCCAGGAGAGCACCACGTGCTACTTCTACTTTTGGAAAAGACTGCAATCAAGATCGTTCCCACGAGGACATTCGAGATCAAGTAAAGGATCTAAGAAAGAAATGAAATAGTGAGAAAATTGAAAGATGTGAATAAAGGAAGTAATAGAACATAACAGCTACTGTACACTCTACTGTTGTCTTTAGTTAGTTTGCCACTCTACTCAGCGTTTTGCTGACGTGTTACACTCGTTACCTTTTTCAGGACCAGGTGTTGAGCAGCCAGGGTCAGCGGCTGCAGAGGACGTTGGGCCGAGTAGGGTCCAATAGAGTTTACCACAGTCTTTTGTACCTCTTTTATTTCTATTATAGTGAGTAGTTCTTGTTTCCGCTGAACTTTCTTTACCTGCAGTTCTTGTTATATGATAAATGTTGTTCTACTGTTGTGGTGGTATCTACTGTAGTAGTTTCTTTCCTTACTGCTGTACTTCCTTACTGTTAGTTATATTCATGTTGAATGTGGTTTATTTTACTGCTCTTTTGGTTACTTTCTCGTTGGATGACTAGGTCTTGGTATTAGTCGAGTCGGTCCGGTTCTCGTGTCTCGTAGGGACTCGGGAACCGGGTCGCCACAAGATGATATCAGAGCAAGGTCGTCCCGAGAAGTGAATCAACTGACTGGAAAATAACCAATTCACATGTTTATAGCTAGAGTAGCCACCACAACATATCTCTTGACATGAGCTCTTAGAAGTTTTGTTAGGTACCGTCTGTTTTGACGTTTCCGTTTTGTTCGCGTCTCCTTGCAAGAGATGCCTCATCACGAGACTGGCCGCGGGCGCGGCCGAGGGCGAGGTCAGCGAGATGGGCGTGCTGTTGTTGACGTCTCGGTGGACCAGCCACCACTCCCTGGCATCCAGGCCCAGGACCTCGCCAGACTGATACGAGATATTGTATGAGAGGAGCTCCACGCACCGCCCCGAGCGCCTCCTCCTGGGGCTGCAGAGGGGGAGTCCTCTGTGGGACCACGCGACGGACACATCGCTGGACACGAGGGAGGGGATGGGCCCCTGCCGCCCCCACCTTCCTCCGACACTTCTGTACACGAGGCACTTTCGCCTGGAGGTGCACCAGCACCTCCCCTACAGCGCCACCTCGAGCTTTTCGGACAGTTCCAGAAGCTGAAGCCCCCCTCCTTCAAGGGGGATGAGGACCCGACCGAGGCAGAAGACTGGCTTGAGCAGCTGGAGAAGATCTTCGACACCCTTCGCCCCCCGGTGGAGTGCCGCGTGGCCTTTGCCACGTACCAGCTGGAGAGTGCGGCACACCGGTGGTGGAGGGCGGTCCGGGGATAGGAGAGGGACGAGCCGACGTGGGACCAGTTCGCCACCCTCTTCTGCGAGCAGTACTTTCCCCAGACTTGGCAGGACCAGAGGAGGCGGGAGTTCCACACTCTCCGCCAAGGGACGATGACTGTGAGCGCGTACCGCACGCGTTTCTTGGAGCTGTCCCGCTTTGCAGCAACAGCGGTAGCCACTGAGGAGGAGCACCTTTGGAGGTTCACCGAGGGGCTCTGGCCTGCGATCCGGGGGTATGTCAAACCCCTGAAGCTGCCTACGTTTTCGAGGGTGGTAGAGGCAGCTATGACTTACGAGGAGACCAACCCGTCCGCGCGAGAGACCGACGGCGGGCGGAAGAGACCCTTTCAGCCAGACTTCTCACAGGGCCGGCGAGAACGGAGACACGTGGCGTCCACAGGAGAGCCGTCACGTTGTGCAGGGCCATCAGTGGCCTTTGGGGGCCCTCGAAAGGGGCCAGTCGCCAGCACCGGACCCCCGCCTATTCGACAGCAGGGACTCACTGAGGGCGGGAGTCGGGTTCCCCTCTGCTACCAGTGTGGCTAGCTGGGCCACGTCAGGAGGGACTGCCCATCTAGGGCAGGAGGTCAGCAGATACTTCCTGTGCAAAGCACTGGAGGGCGCACAGGAGGCCGCGGTTCCCAGGCACGAGGAGGAGGACAGCAGTCGCGAGGAGGGTACCGGCCAGCACCTACCCGTCCGACGCAGAGTGTGGCTGCTTCGTCCGCACCTAGAGCTGAGGGGCGTATCAACGCCCTAACACACAGGGATGCCAGAGCTTCGGGATCCGTGGTAGCAGGTATGGTTTCAGTTTCTGGCAGACTCGTTTACACCCTTTTCGATTCCGGCGCTACGCACTCGTTTGTCGCAGCCAGTTTCGCAGTTAGTCTGGACCAGGATTATACACTGTTAGAGAATCCGTTCGTAATCAGAGGTCCGAGTGGTCAGCTGTTTGTAGCTGAAGAGGTGTACACGAATTGCGAGGTCAGCGTCGGGGGACATAGCCTGCCAGCTGACCTGATTATGATCCAGATGGAGGACTTTGGTGTGATTTTGGGGATGGATTGGGTTTCCGCTTACCACGCCTTGGTGGACTGTTTTGAGAGGAAGATTGTCTTCTCCATTCCGGAGTTGCCTTCTTTCGAGTTTCACGGACAGCCAGTGGACGGAGGTTTCAGGTGCATTTCGGCACTTCGGGCGGCGAGACTTTTGAGCCAGGGGTGTGAGGGCTTCCTAGCCTGTGTGGTGGCAGAGCCCAGCCCTGTGGCAGACTTCCAGAGCATCCCGGTGGTCAGAGAGTACCCCGACGTGTTTCCAGACGAGTTACCAGGACTACCGCCCGAGCGCGAGATCGAGTTTGAGATCTCACTAGTACCAGGGACCAGCCCCATCTCCACCGGGCCATACAGAATGGCACCGCTTGAGCTGCGAGAGCTCAAGTCTCAGTTGCAGGACCTTCTGGAGAAAGGTTTCGTGAGGCCCAGTGCGTCTCCCTGGGGAGCCCCGGTACTGTTTGTGAAGAAGAAGGATGGGACCCTACGCCTTTGTGTGGACTACCGACAGCTGAATAGGGTCACCATCAAGAACAGATATCCGCTGCCGAGGATCGACGATTTGTTTGACCAGTTGCGGGGTGCCACGGTGTTTTCCAAAATAGACTTGAGGTCTGGATACCACCAGTTGAGGATCAGGGAGACCGACGTCTCCAAGACAACTTTCCGCACCCGGTACGGACACTACGAGTTTTTGGTCATGCCGTTTGGGCTGACCAATGCCCCCGCTGCTTTCATGGACCTGATGAACCGGGTGTTTAGACCGTACTTGGACCAGTTTGTGGTGGTTTTCATAGATGATGTACTCATCTATTCTAGAGATCGGACGCAGCACGGGCAGCACTTGCGAATGGTTTTGGACACTCTGAGGCGACGCAGGCTGTACGCCAAATACAGCAAGTGCGAGTTCTGGTTGAGGGAGGTGACCTTCTTGGGTCATGTGATCTCTGGTAACGGCCTGGCGGTGGACCCCGCCAAGGTCGGGGCAGTGCTCAGGTGGGAGAGACCGCGTTCAGTCACTGAGATTCGCAGTTTCCTGGGACTGGCAGGTTACTACAGACGGTTCATCAGAGGATTTTCGCAGATTGCGCGTCCTATGACACAGTTGACCCGGAAGGACGTGCCTTTCGCTTGGACAGACGCCTGTGAGGCGTGTTTTCTGGAGCTGAAGGAGAGGTTGACCTCGGCTCCCGTGCTCACCATCCCTGACAGTAGTGGCGGGTTCGTTGTGTACACGGACGCTTCCTTGCAGGGGTTAGGAGGTGTGCTCATGCAGAGGGGTCATGTTGTCGCTTACGCTTCGCGGCAACTGAAGCCCCATGAGCATACCTACCCTACCCACGACCTAGAGTTGGCAGCTGTTGTCTTCGCGCTGAAGATATGGAGGCACTACTTGTACGATGAGAACTTCAAGATTTTTACAGATCACAAGAGCCTCAGGAAGTACGTAGCCGATCCCAGCCACGTACTGAGTCACGAGAGCGTCGGGGTGGGCGACGACCTGACCTACCCCGAGCAGCCAGTGCAGATTCTAGATCGAGCCGTCCGCAGTTTGAGATGAAAGCAAGTACCCCTGGTAAAGGTTTTGTGGAGGAGCCAGCGGTACGAGGAGGCTACCTGGGAGCCTGAGGCGGCAATGCGGGAGCGGTACCCAGAGCTTTTCGCAGGTACGTCTTTTCGGATCGGGTTCGGTCCTCTTTGAGTTTGTTATGGTTATTTGGACATCTTTTCCCAGACCCTAGCTGGCGCAAGTTTCGGGGACGAAACTTCCTTTGAGTTTGTTATATTGTTACGGACGCGTGCCCCAGACGTCTTTTAAGACATCTGGGATGTGTCCCAGACGTCGTACCAGACGTCTGGGATAGTTTCCAGACGTCTGGAAATCCGTTATTTTCAACACACGCGAGTCGTCTGCGCGCCTGCGTGCCCAAACTGCATATTCGCCTTTCCTCCCTCCGCGGCTGCAGATTCCCCTGCCGCGAATCCTTCTCTCTCCTCTCCGCGCGGCCTTAAAAAGGGCACGCCTCCCCTCCCGTCTCCACCGTCTCCTTCCTCTTCTCCTTCCTCTGCGCGAGAGCGAGCGAGCGCGAGGGCTGCAGCGGCGGCCGCTGTGAGCGCGGAGGAGGTGCGGCGTGCGAGGGCGGAGCTCTGCCGTGAAGGCGAGCTCGCCGGAGCAGCTTGGCCGGCCGGCGGAGGGCGCAGGGGGCGCGGAACGACGCGGAGAGGGACCTGCTGTGGTCTGAGCAGCAGACGCGCGAGGTACGACGCGGGCGGCGTCGCGAGCAGAGTCCGGGTCGCGCCCTGATTCTGGAAAAATTTCCAGAATCAGACGTCTGGGTTGATAGGCAGACGGCGAGGACGACGTCTGGTAGCTCATACAGACGTCTGAAAGGTGAGTATTCCGTTTTCTTCTTCCTTCCTGTCGACTGACCGTACTGAGGGAGGGAGTTGGCTGTGCGCAGGCTCGCTGATTCGCCATCCTTTGCGAATCAGACGTCTGGAAGTTGTACCAGACGGCTTGAGTGACCTCCAGACATCCGGGGTGACCATCGGACGTCTGGGAGATAGGCCAGACGTTCCCGCAGACTTCTGGACGTCTAGGAAACCACGCTTAACAGGTAATTCTCTGATCCACTTTTTAAGACGTCTGGAAGAAGTTCCAGACGTCTGATTTTGCACAGTATCGTCTTTTTCGACCCATTTAGGGCCCGTTCGGGCTCCGTTTTCTGCGATTCGAGTTGCGTTCTTTTCAGAATTAATTCCTCTACCCGTCTACAATAGCTATACACTGTTTTGAGACACTCCTTGTGTTTGATCCTTGTGATAGGACCTCGTTCAGTTTCGGTCTTGGGAGTCGCGGAGGCACGCGGGATTCCCGATCACGCCCCCATTACTCCCGTTGTACCTGGTAGAGTGGCTTAAGTTTATTATTAAAATCCGTTAAAGTATGGAACCATAACTAGAATCTAGGACATTGCATGAATCCTAGGAATGAGAAATGCATGGAATGATAGCTCCTAGTTGATGCATGAATCCTAGGGCTGGAAAACTAGTTGTATGCTAGATCCTAGGATGTGGCATGAATCCTAGGATGGAAAAACTAGTGGAATGTATAATACTGCAGTCTTGGAAAAATGGAAAGGAACATAAAGCTGCCTGTAAATTGAATTAACAGCTGCCTGTTGTGAATAGATAACGTGGTTGAGAACATGGATTGTAAGAATGTGAAACTGGAAAGTGAAACCTGGATGTTTGAGTAAAAAGGATGGAACCCTACGGGGAAGTAGGAGTAGAACTCCTGGAAGGTGAATGGAATAGTTTTGGGGAAGTGATGGCCCTTGAGTACGGAGTACTAAGGAGAGCGACTGTCCCCCTATTTAGTGCAGAGCGGAGCTAGCCGCCCCAGGGACCCGGGGTTAGGACTGGCCACTCTGTACCGACTTGTTGGCCCTCGTGTACGTAGTACCGAGGAGAGCTAGTAGTGTTAGGAGAGTACTAGCTACCCCATGGGCCTCGGGGTTCTGCTAGCCTCCTTCACCGACTTGTTAGGCCCACTAGGGCAAACCAGGGTAGTCAGGCGAGGGTGCGCGGACTGTGGAGGGGCAAGGCCCCGGTTTGGTTACTGTGGAAGGGTTGGACCCCTGTTACTGAGAGGGCTCTGCCCTGGTTCCGTGCTGTGCTTTGGGCGCACCCGTTAACGGAAACGACTGACCGCGTGCCAGTGCAGGCTAGCTACCTGTGCATTTATCGCGCGTGTCGTAGTCACCGTTACGTCTGTCAGTGACCTTGGGGTGGTTGACTGAGGGTAGGATCACCACGGGGGACTCTCCCGGCCAGGAGAGCACCACGTGCTACTTCTACTTTTGGAAAAGACTGCAATCAAGATCGTTCCCACGAGGACATTCGAGATCAAGTAAAGGATCTAAGAAAGAAATGAAATAGTGAGAAAATTGAAAGATGTGAATAAAGGAAGTAATAGAACATAACAGCTACTGTACACTCTACTGTTGTCTTTAGTTAGTTTGCCACTCTACTCAGCGTTTTGCTGACGTGTTACACTCGTTACCTTTTTCAGGACCAGGTGTTGAGCAGCCAGGGTCAGCGGCTGCAGAGGACGCTGGGCCGAGTAGGGTCCAGTAGAGTTTACCACAGTCTTTTGTACCTCTTTTATTTCTATTATAGTGAGTAGTTCTTGTTTCCGCTGAACTTTCTTTACCTGTAGTTCTTGTTATATGATAAATGTTGTTCTACTGTTGTGGTGGTATCTACTGTAGTAGTTTCTTTCCTTACTGCTGTACTTCCTTACTGTTAGTTATATTCATGTTGAATGTGGTTTATTTTACTGCTCTTTTGGTTACTTTCTCGTTGGACGACTAGGTTTTGGGATTAGTCGAGTCGGTCCGGTTCTTGTGTCTCGTAGGGACTCGGGAACCGGGTCGCCACAGTCATTTCCGCTAGCGGGTATGCCCAAAGTACAGCACGAAGCAGTATAGGGCCTAGCCCTCTCAGAAACAAGGGTCTCGCCCCTCAGAACCAAACAGAGGTCTCACCCTTCCACAGTCCGCACACCCTCGTCTGACTACTCCGGTTTGCCCAATGGGCCTAACAAGTCGGTGTAGGGTGGCTAGCTGAACCTCGGGCCCCGTGGCGTGGCTAGCTCCCTCCTTACACTAGTAGCTCTCCCCGATACCGTGTATGCGAGGGCCAAGAGAAGTCGGTGTAGAGTGGCCAAGCCTAACCCGGGTCCCAACCCAAGGGCAGCTAGCTCCTCTCTACACTAAAAAGGGGACAGTCGCTCTCCTTGGTACCACATATTCATGGGCCAGCACACTTCCCGTCCACATTTCCAAGCCTTTCCATTCATCCACAGGAGCTCTACTCCTAACTCCTCGTAGGGTTCATGCTCATATTCATCATATTATTCCATACCAGGTTTCATCATTCACAATTCCATTGTTGTATTATATACATGCAGCTCGTATTTCCACAATTTAACACATGCACAGGCGATATCACAGGTAACTGTTTAGTTATCTCAGGCATTCCATATTCTAACAGGCAGCTCGTATTTATTAACAGACAGTTGCTAACAATTCAACTCATTCATTTGTGAATACAATCTCAATCACTCACACAAACAGTGTAACTATTTCTCGTCCTAGGATTCATGCCACATCCTAGGTTTCCAGTTAGCTAATTTTCATGGCTGCATTAATGTTTTATAAATAGAACAAAGGGAAACCACTCTACCAGATAATCCGGGAGTACTAGGGGCTCGAATTGCAGGACCACGTGCCTCTACAAGCCTTAGACACGCAATAGATCAAAGTCCTATACCAAGGAACACATCACAACAGAACATTCAGAACAGTATATAAAGGTTTCTAACATGTAGAGGAACTCACAAGGAAATCACAGATATTTCGTTTGTGTAAAATGGATCTCGGTCGGACCCTAAATGGGTCAAAAATGTGTCTGCAGACCCAAATTAGACATCTGGAACCAAGTCCAGACGTCTTAAAAGTCATCAGAGACTCACCTCAGGTTCCTGTAATGACCTCAGATGTCCAAGACTCCTCTACGACCGTCTGGACTCAGTTCCAAACATCCAACCAGTCCTCCGATCGTCTAGGAACGTCTCTGGTCATTTGGTTAGCTGTCTGGGCGTCTAAAAAGCGTGGGAGGGCATGCTGCGCACCTTCCCAAAGCTACTACTGTGCACGACAGAGCAGCACACCTCTTTTTAGCCAAGCAAATCGCCTCTGCAATGTGGCCTGCATGGCCGTAACCACGAGGAAGACGTACCTGCGCGAATACCTGCTTTCAGACATTCGGTGTAGTCGCCAGACATCCAGTACATCGTCCGGAAGGCACTCTAGACCTCTGATGCTGGAAAAACTCCAGTATCAGACCGCACTCTCGCTTCTCTCGCCACGCTCTGTCGTGGCTCCTGCCCTGCTGTAGCTCTAACAGTTGCAGGAAGTCGGGGACGATGCCTCAGCACTCTCCTCCTCCCGCACACGCCGCCGTGGCCATGCAACCCTCCGGCAAGCTCCCATGAAGCTTGCGAGCTTGACCTTCTCCTTCTCCTCACGTTCGCTCCTCCTCCTCGCTCTTGCTCCCTCTCTCTCGCGTGCCTCACTCATGATAGTGGAGTGGGGAGGAAGGTGGTGATGGAGTGCAGAGGAGAGGAAGGGGGGTGCTTCTTATAGGCGAGGGGTTTAGGGTTTCATCAGGGAAACAAAAAGAAGAGAGGAGAGAGAGATAGACTGCGTGCTGCCTGCGCGTAGAAAGCAAAAGTGCGTACAGGTTTTTTTCAATTTCCAGATGTTTAGGAAGGGGTCCATACGTCTTAAAAGGCTCAAAACAGAATGGGTCTTTACAGGTCTCAACGAGGAACACCTGTCCCCATCAACCTTGCCGGTGGTAAGGTTTGGGAACCATAAAGTGATGCCCAAAGAAGAAATCATCCTGTTGGTATTAATGTGCAACGAAGATAAACACCTCAACAAGACTGCTACTTTCATAGTGACGGGGCTGATGGGGGCCTTTGATGGTATCATCGACCGCCTCACGACTCATGCTTTCTGGGTAATCCCTTCCTCGTACTTCCAATTCATACTTTTCCATACCCAGTGTGGAATCAGGATTATCCATGGAGACCAGTTCGTCGGCCAGGAATTGATGCACATTGAGCTTGAGCACTCAATAGAGAGAATCCTCCCCCCTCAAACCTCAGAAATAGGGGAAGAAGAGAGATTTGGTCCACACCCTACAAGAGGACAAACCCCCTAT
This sequence comes from Thalassia testudinum, assembly GCA_037157565.1. NCBI lineage: Eukaryota > Viridiplantae > Streptophyta > Magnoliopsida > Alismatales > Hydrocharitaceae > Thalassia > Thalassia testudinum. Next base: position 6,857,330 of record JAZHRO010000058.1, on the reverse strand, counting down.
TCAGCCACTTGCACAGGAGATGAAGCCTGGTTCTTCAACCATGGCTATTCAGTTGTGCCCTGATCCAACTAATAAGCTGGCTTACCAAGAGACTGAGCTACCTGCGGACGAAGTCCACAAGCTACTCCTGCTGTTAAGGGCAAATACAGACATTTTCGCCTGGTTAGCCAATGATTTGATGGGAGTGGATTCGCCTCTGATCGAGCACTGGCTCAATATATAGTTGAGCACTCGAGTGATCAAGCAAGCTCTGCAGCAAAAATCAGCCGAGTAGTGGCAGGCGGCCGCTGCAGAAGCAGACAAACTACTGGAAGCAAGCTTCATCGAGCAGTCCATTTACCCGGAGTAGCTATCTAATATTGTGATGGTCAAGAAGTCAAACGGAAAGTGGAGGATGTGTGTGGACTTTACAAATGTGAACGATGCTTGCCCAAAGGATGAGTTCCCTATGCCAAAGATCGACACCCTCATGGATTCCTGTAGTGAGCAGTCCCATATGTCTTTCCTCGTCGCTTACAGTGGTTATCACCAGATAAGTCTAGCTTCGGCCGACCGACCCCATACATCATTTATAACTAATAGGGGTTTGTTTTAATATAGAGTTATGCCCTTTGGCTTGAAAAACGCTAAGCTTCTTATCAGCGTCTTGTAAATTTGGTGTTTTCCCATTTAATTGGAAAGTCAATTGAAGTGTATATCGATGATATGCTTGTCAAAGGGTTAAACATCTCCCAACACTTAGGAAATTTAATCTAGGTATTCTAGGTTTTGAGAGACACCTGGCTCCGCCTGAATCTTAAGAAGTGCGCATTTGGTGTAGCTTTAGGAAAGTTCCTTGTTTTCATGGTCTCCAACTAGGAAATAGAGGCAAATCCTGACAAAATCCAAGTGATTACGGACATAACACCCTTGAGAAACCTGAAGGGAATATAGCCGTTGTCGTCAAGACCGCGGCTATGAGCTGATTCTTATCTCGATCTTCCGACAAATGTTTCCCCTTTTTTGAATGCATCAAAAAAGGAAAAGGGTATTTGCTCACGCACTGGACCCCCTAGTGTAAACAGGCTCTAGAAGCAATCAATAAATCCCTTCAAGAGCCTCCCGTCGTTGCAACCTCCAGGGGTGGGGAAACCCTATTCCTCTACCCGGTAGCCTTAATGTCGGTGATTAGTGTCATCCTATTTTGCGAACGTGACAACATACAACAACCGGTGTATTTTGTGAGCAAAAACTTACCAAGGAGCAGAAGCAAAGTACATCGTGATTGAAAAGCTGGGCCTTCCCTTGGTGACGTCTGCAAAATGCTCTACCCATACTTCCAAGTCCACACAATAATTGTACTCATGGATTACCTCTTGAGCTAGATGCTTTATAGGCCAACTAGGTCAACCAGACAGATGAAGTGGGCCATGGAGTTGGCGGAGTTTGATGTAGAGTATCAACCACGAAAGTCCATTAAGGGCCAAGTCTTGGCAAATTTTGTGGTGGAATTTACAAATCCCGATCCTCCCACCACTTTGTCATGGAAATTATATGTTGATGGGTCCTCCATGATGGCGAGGGCTTACGCCAGATTCGCCTTGAATGCCTATGACGGCTCTACTCAAAAGTATTGACCAAGTTAGCCTTTCTCGCCTCCAACAACGTAGCGGAATACGAAGCTTTATTAGCTAGTCTTAGAGTGGCTAAATCCATGGGAGCCACACGTTTAGGGGTCCACACGGACTCACAACTGGTGGCCAACCAGATTAATGGCAAGTACCAGACTAAGGACCCCAACATGAGCCTCTACGTGGAACACATGAAGGAAAAGCTGCTAAATTTTGCTGCAACCACGGTTAAGCGAATACCCAGATCCGACAACCCACAGGTGGACACCCTGGTCCACTTGGCTTCGGCCATTCCTGAGGGACAGGAGGATGACATACTCTTGTAGGCACTAAGTAAACCTTCAGTGCTTCCCTCGCAAGTGCTGGTGATCGAGCCAACTGTCTCCTAGATGATTCTTATAATAACCTTCCTGAAGACAAGCGAGGAACCTCCATTAGCACCTCACCCAAGGGCCTTCCGGCTAAAGGCCTCACGTTACACAATAATAGGTGAGCAACTGTACAAAAAGGGATATTCTACCCCCTTATTACATTGCCTCACCCCGGCAGAAGCGGCTCAAGCAATCCAAGAGGCCCACGGGGGTATTTGCGGCAATCACAAACGGTACAAAGCCCTGGTAGCCCACTTGTTTTAAACATGCTACTTTTGTCCCTAGATGAAGCGGCAGTGCCGAAAATTTGTACGCAAGTGTGGCAGGTGCCAAAAATTTTCCCCAATCCATCACCTCTCGCCTGGAAAGATGGTGCCTATTATGAGCCCAATTCCCTTCTCCAAGTGGGGAATGGACTTTGTCGGCCCCTTCTCGCCAGCGTCGACTCAAAAGCATTTCATCCTGGTAGTGGTGGATTACATTTCAAAGTGGATTGAGGCAGAGGCCATGGCCAGCCCAACAACAGATAGAGTCGTAACCTTCTTATAGAAGAATATTATCGCTCGATATGGATGCCTAAGGGTCATTGCCATCAACAATGGCACATAGTTTGCCTCCAAAAAATTCAAGGATTTTTGCATAAGCTGGGGCATCCGACTGTGTTTCACATCCATTGCCTACCCCCAGGCAAACGGATAGGTGGAGGTGCCCAACTGGACAATCATCTCTGCACTGAAAAGACAACTGGATTCGGCAAAAGGAAGTTGGGCGAGTGAATTGCTAGATGTCCTTTGGGGATATTGCACAAGTCAAAAAACTGCGACTGGCCACACGCCCTACAGCTCGGTATACGGTATGGAGGCTCGGCTACCAGTAGAAACACTCCTCCCCACATATTGTTCCCAGTTGTATGACCCGCTCAACAATGAAGACCAAGTACACCTGGCGTTAGACTTGGTCGACGAAGTCAAGGAGGAAGCATCAAAGGTAGAAGGCATGTACGAGGAGAAGGCAGCAACCTCCCATGACAGGAAGTTCTAGAAGAGAAAATTCACAGAGGAAGACTTAGTGTTGCGTTGTAGCAGGGCATCCCAATTGACAAAGTTAGGCAGCAAGTTGGATGCCAACTGGGAAAGGCCTTTCAAGATATGTAAACATAACGACGCCGACTATTACAGGTTCTAAACACTTAATGGCAAGCCAATGCCTCACACATGGCATGCCGGTAACTTAAGAATGTATTCTAACTAAGTCTCAATATATAGAAAATTCCCTATATGTTGTATTGATAACTTGCCAATAGTACATCAAGTCAAGCATTTACAAGGGTCGTTCCCATTAAATGGCCCATAAAAAAAGGGGGAAAAATAACTACACTATTACACTGGGGAGTCATGACAAGTCCTCTAGAAGGTTGACCCTAAGAGTTGGCAAAGTCAAGGTGACCTTGCAAGTGGGACTGTAGCAGCTAGGAGGCTGATCCCCCTCTCCATTAAAGTGTGGGGACCCAACAGAGCTAGCCTTGCCCAACCCCTCCTCAAGAGCCGAGTGCTGCATAGCAATGTTGTGTTGTTGCATGTCAACAAGAGCTTTCATGATCGTCCCCAACTGATCATCTCGTGTACGCCTAGGTTGAGAGTATTGGGCGGGTCTGGGCTGGGGTTGTTGGTAGGCACGCGGTGGATACCCATGTGATTGTGGAGGTGGTGTTCGGATCGGTGATGTAAAAGGTTGTTGATAGGTAGGTCTCTGTAAATTTCCCAACCACGAGAAATTTGGATTAGTACGCCATCCAGGGTTGTAGGTTTGCGAATAAGGGTCATTGTGAATGGCGTGGAGCTCCTCCGAAACTCCGAAAGGTGCAGGGAATTCAGTGTAAGAAGGAATAAAGGTTCCTTCAACCGGTGAAGGATAGGAGAAAGTATAATCCGATAGTGCAGGTTGTGTCACAGATAGATTTTTTACAGTTTCCCTCCCAGTGGGAAACTGGAAAGAAGTGTGAGGTGCAGGTGATTGAGAAGAAGAAGATGATGAACATTTAGAGAGGAATTTCAATACTTCATCTACTTTCGTCTCTATTAAGCCCACCTTATCCAGCTGACTAGCCACTAATTCTAAGTCTCTGTTGCTAGATTGGGCTTCATGTACCCTTGAATGTGAGTGGGAATGAGAGAACTTTCTATTAAACACGCTCATCGAAGCATTGTTAATAGAGTTTTCTACCATGCCTTCAAAGAGCTTAAAGGTTGAGTCCTCATCCCGACACAAGAAATTGCCGTCACAAGCGGCATCTACAAAATTCTGTCATCATGGAGCCCATGATAGAAGATCTGGACCTGTTGCCAGCGTGGGACACCATAGTGGGGACATTTTCTCAAAAGTTCGTGAAATCTCTCTCAAGCCTCGTGCATTTGTTCTCCAGAATTTTGGGTAAAGGTAGTGATGGCATGCTTTAAAGCGTTAGTGCGGCCTACAGGAAAGTACTTCTTTAGGAACTCATGTTCCAAAGAAGCCTAGTCTGCTATAGGTGTAGTCCGTGCTAAGGTTCAATACCAAAAGGCCGCTTTGTCTTTCAATGAAAAGGAGAACATTTTCATTAAAAGCGTGTGCTAATCATGACCTTGCAGACCCAGAGTTTGAGCAAGGTTTTTCTACTCCTCTAAATGCTGAAAAGGGTCCTCAGAAGCAAGACCAGGGAAGTGAGAAATAAGGGCAATGATGTTTGGCTTCAATTCAGCAGCACGACCCCCATCGAGATAACGTACCACAGGCATAGGTTGTGCAACTGTAGGATTATAGTAGTCTCGTAGTTGACATCTACGAGGTTGAGGTGGTGTCTGAGGGTTTCTAGGTTGAGGTTGGTGTTAGGGGTTTGCTAGAAAGTTAACAGCTTGTGCAAGCTGTTGCACCTGTTGTGTAAGGGTGTTCATTTGAAGTTGTGTTTCAAACAGGTGTTGAAGATGAGGCATAGGACCTCTCTCCGGTGGTGGTTGGTTAGGAAAGTTAGGATATGGAGGAGGTTGGAACCTATGGTTTAGTGGTGGTGGTGGAGGATGATGTGTAGAGAGGTGTGGATAAGTTCTTCAAAATCCTCAAATTGTGCATAATCATGATCATCCTCAGGATGGATGGAGTGGTGGATGGGAGTTTAAGGCCTAACAGGTGCAAAATCGGATGTGGAAGGCATAGAAGGGGAAGTAGTAATTTGGGCTTCAGTACCCAGGGGGAGTACAAGTTCAGGGTTCTGGGATTTCCTATCTTCCATTGAGTCAATTTTGAAAATGAGTTTTAAGATAGTCACAACTCAAGGAAGGAATCAATCAATCTCAATCACAAAAATCAAAAATCCTAATTAATCTCACTAATGAAAGGCCAATCTAACAATCAAGCAAGAGAAATCAAATTTTTCCTAAAGGATGCTACACAAAATAGTAGTATGCAAACAACTATTTCAAACAATTGTACGCATCCTAGAAATAACCTAATGAAGTGCAGACCTCCAAATCTACTAGGAATCTGGATAAGACTGGCATGCGAATCCAAATCCTGTGGTTGCACAAGGAGATGAGGTAGAAACCCATGTATTTGTGACTTATGTGATCGTGCTTTGTGCACGATGGCAATCAACACAGTGGCGATTAAAAACCAGTCAGGGTTTCAAACAAGTTTTTATGTCTCCTTTTGGATTTGATTTGAGTATTTAGAAGATATTTTCTATGCTACTTGTCTCACTTTTTAAGTCTTTTCAAAACAAGAGATGGCCTTTTTAGCTTAAGTCAAATGCAAGGATGGCAGGACTTTAAGGAGTTGAAATTGAAATCTAGCAAGAATAATGCAACCTAGATGTGGATGCCTATGTCATGCTGCTACTAGATAAGGGATGAGATCTTTTTGGTAATTTTGATTTTATATTTTTTTCTAATGCAACAAACAAAAATAAAAGAAAAGAAATCGATGCGGAAAAACACGAACGGAAAAATCACGTCATTGAGAGAAGAGTAGAGAGATAATACGAGAGTCCAGAGAGTCCAAATTATTACAAAATAGTGTGTAAGAACAGGCTCTCATAACTTATGCCTAACAAATATCCTAATAAATATACCTAAATCTATACTACCTATACTACTAATCTACTAAAGTAGGAAAATGCAGATCCAAGGGAAAAACTCCATCGGGAAGTGATGAAAGACCCATCATGGTCTCTAATTACCCTTAATTAACTAGTCTTCCTAGTTAATTAGCTAGAAATATGTAAATATATTGGTTAATTATTAAATAAGGGATAAATAGTAAAGGACCTTAAAATAAGTTTAAAATTCTATATTATCATCCAATTAGTATTATTACTAATTTAATTAATAATTAGACTCAAAATATTATCAGCAATTCATCTAATTAATGTGTTAACTAACTTAAGTACAATTTATATCTAAGTATGTAATAACATAAGTAACATTACTTAATTAAATAACTTAAGCTAAAAAGGTAAAAAATGTAAATTCAAGGACTAAATATAATAATTGTCTTATTTACAATCATATATAAAAAGTTAAAAAGATTTAAATTAAAATAAACCTTGAAAACCTTAGTTTACATTTTAATCCTTATGTTTTATTTCAATCGAGCCCTTATTATTTATTTAGGTCCTCAGCTTTCGTTACGAATAAGTCCCTGAAACTTCTTCTTCTTCTTTCCATCTTCAACCTCCTCGACGGCTGACATTAGGAGGTGCTTCCACCTTCTGATCTCCGCATATCTGATATCATTCCTTCCTCTCCAAGCTCTTGGAGCTTGTGCTCACCATCTCCTTTTCATCCACCGGTCTGGATGAAGCTACAATCCCATTTTAGGGTTGGAGATAACCTCATCGGCGTCGGAGAAGACGTCGGTGGTTACTCCACTCCTAGCCTCTTCTCCATCCAGATTCAACCTCTGTCTCAGTCGCCGCCACCTATAAATACCCCTTCACACCCTCGATTTTCACTAAGTTAGCTTTCTTCCCTCTTCTTCATTAAGCTAACCGATAGGCTATTCTTTCCAAACTCCGGCAACTTTCCTCCGCTTCATCTGTCTTCTTCCATCCATCTTTGATCGCTCTGGATCTTCGCCGGCGTCAGCCAAGTCTCTTGACACAGCACTGACTAGGAGTTCCTCTGCTTCACTTCACAAACGCCCACAGGACTTCTTTCGTCAACCCTCTGATTTCCTCTTCCGTTATGAACCATCAACGGAGATCTTCTACCTCCTTCATCCAGGTAACAGTAGATTAGGTAAGTAGATTAGTTAGGATAGTTAGTTAGGTAGATTAGGTAGTTGTAATGCTAGATTTCCGTTCATCTTCTTCAACTCTGGCGAGCTCGTTGAGCTTGTCAAGAGCAAATCTCTTGTCTTTTTAAGTCACAAATCACCTTATTAAACTTTTCATGAACATTTCTATCACTTTTAATCACTGAATTGATCACCTATTCATCTAAACCACATCCACCTTCATCACTGCTCCTGCTGTCCATGGCAGAAGTGGTTGATCTTACTCCACCTCCACTGGGGACCTCCATCACTTATCCATCATCACTTAAGGGCCCTTATCCTCACTTTAATTTAAGTAATTACCATCTATAACATAAACGCCCAATTTAATCTAATCTCCTGAGCTCGCTGTCAATGGCGGCTCTGGAGGATTTTAAATCATTAATTATCCACCTATAAACCATCACAACTACCTTTTGACTTGTTTTCTCCACTCAATTGAGTGGGAAAATAAGTCCTGAGCCAAATCACATTCAAAGCTTGTCTACTATGAATTCACTGCATAATTTTCACTTTAATGGATAATTGAAGGAATTAATTTGTTCCTGAGGTTCCTTGTGACCTTAGGAGGCTATTTAGATCATCCATGGCACGTTTTAACAATATGTATACATTTTAGGCTTTTTCTAGACTCACCGGAGCTCCGGTGAGCTCCGACAAGTCAAAAGAGCTCTTCAGCCCATAGAACTTAGTGTAAAGCTCCAGATCTCTGATTTGAAGGTCACTGATCATGTTGAAGAAGTTTATTTAAGGTTTTAATGCCTGGAGCTCCGATTAGACCTTTATCTTCTCCAACTCCGACGTAGTTGGCGATGGTTGTTAGTTAGGGTTTAGCCTAATTTAAAAGGTCTAAAAGCATCAGTAACTTGCCCTGAGACTATTCCATTGTGTTAATCTCTGTGATCAACTTTGGTTTGTTCTGTTGAACAAACTCCTCTAGAAGCTCAGGTGACAAGCCTGGAACCCTAGGAATCTTAACTGAATCATCCTTCTAAGGATCTGAATCCGTTCCCGAGGTTAAAGGGAAGTTATCTAAGGCATTAATTTCATCTGAAATGGTTAAATTCAGAAAGTCAAATTTCAAGGCTAATTGGTCAAACTTAAGTCTGATTCTTGGCTTTGTGATTCAATCAGACAAATTGAAGAGTCCAATCTATTTCTGTGATGTTTGTAAATGATTCAGATGCAATTTGGATGAGCTCTGATCGATTTTATGGTAGAAATTGATTTCTGTTCACTTTGGGTTGTTTTGAATCCAAACTGACAACAGTAGGTTTGTGATGAAATTCAAATGGATAATCTACCCAGATAGTTTCTTAACATCCTCTAGAGGTTGTTTGATTTGATTAAATAGGTTTTTAGCCGCCTGTTGGACCTATCAGAACCTGAATTGCAGTGCTGAAGCTCTTTAGCGAAGCTTTTTAGCTTCTTCACTTTGCTGAAGCTTACCAGAGGTTCTCACCTTCACCAACGGTTGCGGAAACACTCTCTAAACCTATTCAACACCTCATCTAGAGGTCAAATGTCCTTTTGCAGGACCTTAGATTCAAAACTCTATTCTGCAGGCTAATATAGTTGTAGTGACCCAGGTCCTTCGCCCTTCAAATCGAAGAGCTAAACCTTCCCTGAGTATCAAATTGATACTCCAATCATGTAGAGCAAACTAAGAGCTTTCTAGCAAGCCTTCATTTGCTCGGATTGGAGCTCTGAGCTGGCTAGAATGATCAAGTGAAGTCTGGACTGGGAGGGGGAAACATAGTCCCTCATCGGTGGAAATGGAGCAGCCACCTTGGTATAAAAGTGATTTGTTTTTAAGGCACTTTAGTCGACAGTGCAGGGCTCAAGAACGAATCTGAGCAAATGGGTGTGTGTGTGGGCGCGTGCGGTGCGCGTGCTCGGGTGTGTGTGCGCCTGTGGCGTGCGAGTATGGGCCCGTGAGGGCATGTGCATGGGGCCTGGGAGGCCGTGAGCCGGATGGGCTCGAGACTATGCGAACCGAAAATAAACTGAACCAAATAAAAACTAGGCTTGGGCCTAGTAGGGTCTGGTCCCACCCTGAGAGGGGTGCTGTGTATCCCTGACCGATCCAAGACGCCAACCTTAAAACCTAATTTTGGTTCAAAGGATTTAAACCAGTTCGATTCAGAAGGATTGCGAAGGTTCAGAAGAGAAGGAGAAGAAAGGGAAAGGAAGAGAAGGAGAAGAAAGGGAGAGCTTGTAAGGAGAAAAGAAAGGTTGAACAGGCACAAAAGCTAAAGAGAAATAACAGGTAGAGTAAGAAGAAAGAAAAGAAAGAGAAAAAGACATGTATAAGAGGAGCTCGAGAAAGATTAGGGAGAAAGATTAAGAAGATTAAGAGAAAAGTAAAGAGTACAGAGAGAGAGAGAAAGGGAGAAAAAAAAGAAAAGAAGAATAAGGTTGAAGACAAGAAGAATTATTGTGTTTAATTTCTTGCATTTTATTAATTCCTCTTGAGCTTAATGTTGTAATAAGGCATATTTTCATTAGCATTACTTTTTCTTGCCTTAATCTCTTGTAAATAAAAAAAATTAAAAGAAATAAACATGTTTACTTGTTTGTTAAAAGAAGATCATTTGTGTAAATGTGTTTCCTTATGGAATTTTGCATATTCTTCTAATTAGAAATCATTAAGTAAAATTCATGTTCTTAAAGTAAATTTAATTATACTTTCCATAAGTAGTTTAGATTTAATGGTAAATTCTAATTAAGTTATGTCTCCTAGTAAACGACCTAGACTCAACCAGTTAAAAGAAATAAAATCTAAAATGTTAGGTTAACTTGACCCTATACTATTTAATCAACATAAATTCAAGTTGACCTAAGTTACTTTCTTCTGCACATAATTAAGCACAATTAACTTAATTAACTGTGTTAAGAAAGATAACCATCAGGAAGTCGGGTCAGAATCACAGCAAATCCACCTGGAAGAAGGCACTACTACTCCTCAAGTGCTGCAAAAACAATAAATGATTAGTAAAAGAATTTATATACAAAAAGAATTAATTCAATAAAAGAATCTATATACAATGAAAAATTTGAATAAAAGAATCTCTCTATATACAGTGAATGAATCAATGTTTATATACAAAAGCAAAAATTATTTACAAATAAAGAACTAAAGAATAATTTTGGCGTATAGAGAGTTGCCTCCCCAGCAACGATACCAAAAAATAATCGACTTTCTGCGACATTCGTTAAACGATCATAAGAACGCACTATTGTCAGGTTTTTTCCCCCGACAACGATGCCAAAAATAATCGACTTTCTGTGGCATGTAATCAAACAATCACAATAATGCTCTATTGTCGGGTTTTTTGTTCGCAGCAATGGCGTCAAAAAATCATCAAAAAATATGATCGTCGACTACCAGTTCGTACAAAAAGGGTCGTTGTTGTAGTATATGTCACAAATACAAACTGTTGTAGCGTCAATTTTATTTACTTAATTTTTACTGGTTTATTTCAGGTCGTTTACTGGGAGGTAATTATTGATGTACATCACTTTCTAAGTCCAATAATATTCTTTAATTCCAAAAAAATTTATTTTATGTACAATAATGAATGAATGAATCGAAGAATCAAAGAATGAATCAATTATATACAACAGAATGAATATATTGCTTACAAACATTTATCTACAAACAAGCATCAAAAATTATAATTAGATACCTTATATTATTTATTTACAATTTATATTAATACTAATACTTAGATATATGTATAATAATAAGTAATAATATATGCAATACTAACTTAATATACTAACATATACAGTAACATGTAATGTATGTACAACGACTTAGAAAAACTAGATACAAATGCTAAGGTAAAAATAAGGATCTATAGTAACGTTTATTCTATCTATAGTGACATAATTATTTGTCACTAAAGCTAGTCTTTATTTATATACATATATAGCTCAAACACATTACTGATACTACATATACTTCTTATTTACACATGCTATTTATATATATCTACTATATACTTATATATTTACTTATACTATGTATTATATATATACATATACTACAAAGGCATGCACACAGAGCACCTTTCCACACTTAACCAAATTTTGGCTCTTCTTCTCTTCTTTTGGTCTTCACTCTATTCTTAGCTTCTCTTTTATACTTAGTCTTTTAGGCCCTTCTTTTCCTATCTTCTCCTTTGTTTTTTCTTCTCTATTATATACTTAACACTTAGACTTGGACGTTCTCAGCTCTCAACCCTCCTCAACACTTAGCTTTTTTTCTTTGGTTACTTAAGGCATGATTACTGTTCACTAATACAAAAATTTGGATTCTTAATTGACAGGCGACCTTTTTGAGGGATACACAGCACCCTTAAAGGTGAGACCAGACATCGCACTCACATTCTCAAGCCAACATCTCATATCATGCTTAGAGAAAGGGGAGGGATATATGTTCAGGCGCCCGTGACGACTGAATCATCCAAGGGAAAAAAATAATTTAAGTTGTCATGGGCACTTGTGCGTTAATGATGTGGCACTATTGTGCCACCTTCCAATGCTGAAGCACAGGCGCTACTGCGTGTCTGAATTGGTAGATTTGGCCCTTGATTTGAGGGTCAAAATTAATTATAAATTAGAAATAAATTATGGGGTTTTAAAGTACTTACATAGGGCTACTTAATTATATGATTTATTTACAAAAATATTTATATTTACTATATAAATAAATTGGCTAAAGTTTACACTTTATACAAATTAAATTAATATTTCATTTACTAATTACAGTATAAATTAGTTAATTAATGATCAAATTGACTTATTACAATAGTAATATACATAATAAAGTATTTATTACAGATTTTTATTATATTTTAAACTTTTTATTTTAATTTATTTATAATTAAATATGTGATTTCAGGCTATTATACATATAAATTAGGTATAAATAGTATAATACTTTATAAATATAATTAAATTAGTTTAAATTATTTAAAATACTATAGTACAAATATACAATATAACTTAAGTTAGTAAATTATAAATAGTAATAACTTAAGTTACTAATTTATTTTAATTTAATTTAATAACTTAGCTAGTAAATTATAAATTAATTATTTATACATATATAATTAAATTATGGTACAAGTGTGTTAATGTACATTACAGATATATAAATATTGATGTACAGTATCAGTAATAAATAATGTTATTTATAGGAGTTTATTAATTTACATAGCTTATAGTTCATATAAGTTAATATAATTAATAGGTAATTATATAAATAAGTTATGTGCATATTAGTTTATCTTAAATACTTAACGTATGCTATCGAGTACATACATAAGTTATATATACATATTTTGTACATATTTTACATTATTTACATAGATAGCTTAATATATAGCTTATATATACATGTATTTACATAGTGTTTTTGTGTATTTTGGGGTTTTTCTGATTTTTATGGATTTTATGAGTTTTATAGAGGTAGGAGGTGAGAGAGAAAGAAAGAAATGAGAGAAATGGAAATGTTTTTGGTGTTTTTGATTTTAAATTTTTTTATTAAATTCTAAGGTATACTGAACTATCGACTAGTATGTTCTATCAAGACAGGGGTATAGATGACCTTGAAACTTGGCATGCACTTAGAAATAAAGCTAATCCTACTCTCTACACATTTATTTTATTTTTTTCGATTTTTTATATAGTTTTTATTTATTTACAAGTTGAACTAACCTTAGGCCTTAAAAAGATGTTTCATGTGAATCTTAAGGCAATAGAGTGTATGTTGAAGGCTGAAATAACAGAAGCATTCGATGGTGTTCAACACATGAAGTAGAAGATGTGCAAGCAATTGAACATGATTTTCATTCAGTTTTTCCCTTAATTTCTCAATGTGGACAGTTATGCACATAAGTAGCTGACAAAAGATTGATTAAATAAGATTACAAGCAATCCAAATGAGATTTAAAGATCATTTCAGCTATAAGAAAGCTTGTACAAAATATATACAACAATACAAAGCATATCAGCCATTCAAATAACCTAATCCTAGCTCATTGTCCTACTGATCTCAGATCATGCAGCAGCCATATTGCTGCAGCAGCAGCAAAATCAAAGACAGAAGTAGCAACAACAAATCAGTGCTACTATTGGGATTCAGCAGAGCAACAGCAGCAACTGCAACAACAGCTGCAGCAATCCTCAATAGTCCAAGGATCTGCCCAGACCTCTTAAACAACTTAAATGGCTGCTGCAGTGCATCAAGAAATCAATCCAGCAGTTGCAGCAGGGTTTGGATCCCTAATTCAGCAGATCTGACATTCAAATCAACATAAAGATAACCCAAGATTATAATTAAAAAAGTCTTACCTTGGATCCTAAACCTTCAAATCAGATTATACTTTCGTTTGAAAAACATCTTGCAATCAGAGAAGAAGATCTAAAATCAAGTTTATAAAACGGAATTCGAATCCCCTTTAAAAATCATTTCAAATCTTCTTTAAATCCTCTCTAAAAATCCTTTTAAATTTTAAGTCATCAAAGTAGTTGTATGGAGGGTAAAATGTCACCCCAATTGGGCTTTTGCTTTGGGTCTTATGGTGATTTCTCCACTTAATCTCCTTGAACACCATTGATGGGTGTTCAAGGTGATTGCGTGGATAGATCAAGACCCATTGGATCATTGTCCTATCTCAAATCAAGGAGACTGATTCTCCTTGATAAAACTCTCCAACATAGAGCTTGATTCAGGTGTATGCTTATCCACATATCAAAAGTCAAATCCAAAGCTCAAAAAACATTGGAATCCTTGCAAAACACCTCATCAAGCCCCATAAAATCCTCAAACAACTTGATTAAATCCAATGAAGCTCAAAATCAATTTCAAATCACTAATTTGAACAATTAAAATCATTTTCAAGCAAAATTGAGCCAATTGAGTTTATAAACAAGATCAAGGGGTCTTTGTGAATTTGCGAAATGAGTGGGAGACCCCTCAAGTGGTTTTTGGCGCAAATTTCATATCTGAGAACCAAGGTTCTTAGGTCTGAAATTAGACCTTGATGAAGAGGTTATCAATGAATTTAAAATCGATGGAAAAAGAATGTGATAAAATGGAATGCAAGGGAAGAGTCATGATCAAGTGAATGTGAGTGGATTGTTCTCCTCTGATTTGAATTGATCAGAGGAGGTGCGGGATCTAAATTACCCTACTCCTAACTAATCTAACAAGCAATTTACCTAGAAAGTAGTAAACTACACTAATTCTACTCCTAGAAAGCATGTAAAATCTATCTAAATGGAAAGCAGGAGGTGTCCAAGGTCACTCGCTGTTGGCTGATGACAACGAAAGGGGAGGATACCCATCAGCTGACGAAGGTGATGTCCAAGAGCCAATGGCCAACGGCTGGAGGCGATTGAAAGGGGAAGGAAAGTCTGTGTTGTCACCATAGACCGACGAAATTGAGGTGAGGGAAGCTGAGGGCATGGAAGAATGGAATCACTCAGGGGGAGGGAGCAGTTCTGGTGCGCGCGCGAGCTGAGGGAGTGCTTAAGTAGAGTGAGAGAGTGAATCAGGTCACCTTGCAGTGGGATTAGGCATTTAGGGCATAGGAGATGAGGATAAAAGGAGAAGGCACCAGATGCTGTCAAGTTGAATCCTAGCCGCTAGATGGGATCTGGAGGCAGAGGTGACCACACACGATCATCCATGTGAAGGTTCCAAAGCAGGGCAGCCACTAGATCAAAGGACCATGAGGGGATGAATGACCAAGATGAGCTCTGTTCTTGCGATCAATAGTGCTCAGAAGAGCTGTAGGCACCTCAAGTTCTATTGGTGTAATTGTAGAAGGACCCTCAGGTGAAGGGATAGAAAAATAACAGCAGGGCCCATAAGTGGTATGAATGCTACGCAGAGCCGTCCCCAGGATATTGCAAATAGGTCCCTACAGCTTATAAGAGGGTCCTTGGAGGTTTTTCAATGAGTAAATGGTGATATATGAAGGACCTAATTGTGAAACTCTAATTGCAAGGCCGTATTGATGTCCAAATGCAATCAAGTTTTTATGGAAGCTTAATTAAACATTTAGGAAGTTAATTACACTTTTGATTTCAACTTTTACAATCATTTATGTGTTCAATTTACAATTGGATCGCCATTTTACATTATTTAATAGAATATCTCAATAAATGACCTAACTTTGCATTTTTAGCACAAAATTGATGTTTTAGGTCTTTTTCTATTTCCCACACTTAACCCTTTCTATGTGTTAATTTGATAGTGTTTAACCTAGTTTCTAGCTTAACTTAGGCATTTTAGCTATGATGAGTCACAACTCATTATCAGGCTCCTAGTTGGGGCTCCAGGAGGACAGATAGGGGCCTTGTCTTTTATTAGGCCTGCCTCTTTCTAAAGAACAGACTCAACATTCAATTGATCGATTGACCAACTGCAAAGCTCCTATGCCAAGATATGCCCTCCTTCCAAAAGAGATTGAGCTGCCTCTAGGGTGTACTTGTAGCCTCAGTGGAGACGAGATCCCAGCTAGCCTTTATGGAAGGATAGAGGGCGAAGAACTCCATTATGGCATAGAGATCCTTCTCAAGAACAGGAACACTTTCTAGCTCCCAGATCTTCATGGCCCCCTCCTCTGCAAGTTACCAAGCCGCAATGAGCTCTCACATTGTCTCCCGAGCCTCCGCCTCCACCTTCTACACCTCCCTAACCTTGGCGAGGTCATCCACCACACTGCTTAAGCAGAGGCACTCTTCTTCTAGGGACCTCTCATTCTCCTAAAGGGTGGAAGAGTGACACGTCTTAAACACTTGCACCTCCTCCTTTAGCCAGGAGAGGTTGGTGATGGCACCCACAAGCTTGACATTGAGCCCCCTATCTTCACGAGATCCTTCTCATGGATCTTCCCAAGGGAGTCATCTAGCTTGGCAGCCATCTTCCCAGTCGCCCTTAGCCCAAGCCTAGTGGCTTCCTCTTCCTTGCAGGCATGGACGAAGTGCGCAGGGAGATCCCCGAAGGAATTCACCCTCCTGTTAGCCTCCTCCGCCTCCTTATCTGCCTTCTGGCGGGAGGCATTGGCATCTGCTAGTTGGAAGATGAAATTCCTTTGCTCCACCTTGGCAATAACTGCCCATTTCGTCTCTAAGTCTGCCGCCTCGCTGGGGGTGGTGAAGCTAGGCTCAGAGAAGGATTTAGTTGTTACATAGCCGGCAAAGAACCTCTGCCCCATGGTATCCACCTGCACAACAACAAGGCGGGGAATGTTGAAACATATTGGAAAAAGTACCATTAGGATACATACTTCGGAAAATGACTTACCACCCGAAGGCAGTAGAAGTAGATGTTCTTTAGGTTAACCCTCTCACTCGGAGGGTTAGCCAAGGTCATGGCATCTTGAAGATGCTGAAGCACCTACCTCTCCAAGTCGGCCAAGGCAGGTGATTGCACAGCAAAAATACACCAGCAATTGTGCCATCTTGTGCTATTTCCTAGCATTGTAAGTGCATATTAGGTATCCATAGTCGCATTTGTAAAAATACACGCATGCATGCATTTAATTGAGAGGGGAGGAGAGTGAAAAAAATGGCCTTGCAATTAACAAATTCCTCAAGTGCTGCCTCGCAAAATATCCATCTTTATTTTTTATTCCTATTTGACTTTGAATTCCTCTCCGCGGTAACAAGGCATGGCAGCTCTTCTTCACGCCATACTCTGCAAAGCTTGCCCTGCAGCAAGCACTCCCTGCCGGCCATGCACAGCCAAGGCATGGCTGTGCATGCCTTCTTCATTCACCACACCCTCGCCGACAAGCCCACGACCATCACCACACTTCACTGATCATTTCCCCTCTCTTCATTCACCCATCCATCCACTCACGAGAGCCCCTGAACACACCCACTCAAACGCACATAATTTGCTTTAGCCACGCACTCACAGTCACTCTCACGCCACGCCACCACCCCCATCATATTCACCGTGCTCCGACAATGCTCCCTGAACGCTCTGACGTGGCCAAGAGGCCGTTCTACTGATTTCAGGTTCCAGGCCTTGTCTGCCATTGGCAAGCAAGCTCGAAGCTTGCTTGAGCCTGCCCCAGGTGTTGCTAAGCCCAGGTTAAAGTCTTAGGACGCGCGGAAGTCTCTCGTGCACGGTCCCAGGTCATCAATTGTAGTCACGAGCCTCAGTCGTTGAGGCAATTACGAAGATCACTCCCTGCTGTAGGCACGCGAGAAAAGGGGTGCACTGATAGTCCCACTTCGGATACGAAGAGGCACCTGCACCCGCATAAATTGAAAAATTGCCTGTAGTTGTTCGCCTCAGTTACCACGGGGTGAGGTCCCTCTCACCTTCACCCGGTCTCGTCCGCAACACCTCACCCGCGAACCTGGCCTGATGATGAGAACCTCATCATGAGCCATAACTAGCTCATTTTGACCTAATACAAAGGATAAAAGCTCCTACATATCTCAAGGAAAGGCTTAACTCAGAGAATTCTGAGTTTGAGAAGAAAATAAGTCATAAGGGGTAAAAATGCAATTTTACCAGTATAATCTGCATACAGGGTAATTCAGGGCCCAAACATAGGTCAAAGCAGCTTAATAAGAATAAAAGTGGGATGAGATGATCTAGCAAGGGCTACAGCACTTCCAAGAAACTAAATGATAATCTGTAACCCTAAAACAACCCACTTCAATTCACAAGGTTCGAGGCAAAGTAAAAATGGAATAAACCCTCTAAAATTCATAGAAAAATAATCTCTAGGGTTTAGAACCTTCAATTTGGCCTTCAGAACCCATTTTGACCTACATTGAGAACCATGCCCAATTAATAACTTAATTTGGGTTTTTGCGTAAATTGATCGGTCAAACAAGGTTTAATATAGAAATGAAATTCACCATCAGATTCCTTAGGTCCTAATTAATCATGTATAAAAACTTGAGCCTAAGAAGAAACCTCCTTGACCGACTTTACACTTTGGTCCTCATATATTTACTCTTTGGCCCTCAACTTTTGAACCCTCGCATTTTGGCCCCTAACTCTCCTTCGTTCTTTGCGATCAGGTCCCCCCTGCAAAACCTGCCAGCACCATGCTCCGGCGACCTTGCGCGGAGCATGGCGCCGCGCAGGGTGAGGGGGGGACCTGGCAAGTAAACCGGGGGTGCCCTGCGTCGTCAGCCGTCGCAGGGACACCCCCTTGGTCGTTGTAACCCACCATACCGGCCGTGCGAACGCACGGACGGTATGGGTTTTTGTTTCCGGCCATCCTCCCTGTTTGATCCCTATAAATACCCCCCGTTGCTCCACCGACCGGGGCAGCTCGGGTCTGACGGAGAAAACCCCCAACTTTCCTCTCTTCTCTCTCCGGCAGACGCTCACCAGCTCCGGCGGTTCCTCCCCCTTCTCCTCTTCGCTCTGCCGCAATACCAGCAGCAGAGACTTCCTCCCCTGCTCTTCCCGCGCCACGCCGTACCCAGCTGGCGCCTCTCCGGCTCTCTGCTCGCCGCCGCCCCTTTCCCTGAGCATCGTCTTCTCCGGCGACAGTCGATACGACTGTCGCCCTGTTCCTCCCCCTTCGTCCCTGCAAGTAAGCTAGAACTACTCCCCTTCTTCTCCTCTTTCTTTCCCCTCCTTCAATTTATTCAATTAAGCCCTCGACCGACCCTGACCATCGTCACCCCCTTCGTCTCCGGCCACCCTCCGGCGAGATGCTCCCATCGCCCCACAGCCTCACACACCTCGCCGACCCTCACCGAACCTCCGCCTCATCACACTGAGCACCCCCCACCCCTTCACTGCCACTCCACACCTCCGTAACGCTTCCCCCAACAAACCCATCCTCCGACCCACAGTCCGACCTAGGGCAGCCCTTGCACGCCGCCCCACGCCTCGCCAACACCCACACGAGCTTTGCCACACCCTGGCGAAGCTCCCGGCACTTTCTGATTAGGCCGAGAGGCCGTTTTTCTGTGAACAGGCCACCCGACCTCCGCCGCCATTGCCGTGCAGAAGGAGCTGCTTCCGCCTGCAGCTACAGGCGCGCCACGCTCAGCGCCACGCCCAGATTCGACTCCCAGGCCTTGCGAGGCGTTTCGACAAAACACCAGGCTCGCAGCTAAGGCAGAAGGCTTCGCGTGACGCCGCGATCTCCCGCTGCTTTCCCCGCTGCAGGCACGCAATTGAGGTGGGACATTTAGTCCCACCTCGGAAAAGTCTGAAGAGGCGCAGCGATATAAGACGCAAAAGTGCTGGAGGCTTACTGCCTCAGCACACGGGGTGAGGTCCCCTTCACCCGCCCGGTTACCCGGTCTCGTCCGCGCTCACGCCCCGCGGACCTGACCCGACCTGACTTAGACTGACCTGCACTCCTCGCCCACCACGCACGCCGGTGGGCCTGGACCCGGGCACGACCCGTACCCGATTACCCGGCAGCTCTGGGAGAGCTTTCCCAAGAGTGGTTTCAGAGAGAGAGAGACGCGGGGGCGTGAGGGTAGAGTAGGTTTTGTCCTCTGACGTAAGCTCTGAAGTGTGCAGGAACAGGTGAAGAAGAAGGAAGCTGAGGAAGACACTGTAGCAACAGGCAGTTTAAGTCGTCTGATTTGGAAATCAGACGACGGCCTGAAGGGAAAAGAAGAAAGAAGGAGGGGCAACGTCCCTGACTGGAAAAAGAAAAGAAGAAAGAAGGAGATCTGAAGAAAGAAAGAAGAGCATCACCTCTGCAGAACTAAGAAGAAAGTCTGAAGAAAGAAAGAAGAGCATCACCTCTGCAGAACAAAGAAGAAGAAGATCACCTCTGCAGAACAAAGAAGAAAGAAGGAGATCTGAAGAAAGAAAGAAGAGCATCACCTCTGCAGAACTAACAAGAAGAAGATCTGAGACGAGGAGAAACAAAGAGAGAAAAAAAGACACCAAATTCTCTCTCTCTCTTTGTTTATTTTTGTAAAAGAAACATGTATATCTCTAGAATACAACTTGCTCCCTGAGTTCGACCTTGGGAACTCTTTTCCGAGTAAAAAATTTATATATTTGAAATGATGGCAACAACTGGCTATATTACAACGACATAACAATCAAACCCGGTTATCTCACGAAGCCCCATCGTTATCACCTGACCCGACCCGACCTGCACTCCTTGCTCACCACCACACGCCGGTGAGCCTCGACCCGGGTGCACGCTCGACCTGATAACCCAAATACCTGTGGCTTTGGGAGAGTGGATCCGTGAGAAAAAGAGCGGAGAGTTGCGTGGGTAGGGTGAGGGTTTTGCTGCAGTGATCTTCGGCCGACACTTAGCCGAACTCTAAAGAGGAGGCCAGAGCAAAAGCTGAAGAAGAAGAGAAGGCTCACAGGGTTGAAGAAGCAAAAAGAAGAAGAAGAAGAAGAAAGGAAGAGTCAGAGAAGCAAAGAAGAAGGAAGACGAAGAACTAAGGGTAGAAGAGAAGAAGAGAGGAAGAGAAAGACACATTAAAGACAGAGAAGAAGAAAAGAAGAAGCATATAACTTTAAGTCGTCTGATTTCCTCATCAGATGACAGATCATTAGCTCTCATTGCATATACATTTACATTGAGTTCCTTGGTGATATTGTAGGAGAATTTGGTCATCTATATCACCATTTCACTTCCATATTTTTGCACATAGCTACTGATACTATTGCAATCTCTTTTAATTCTGAATTGTGATCTTGACTTCTAAATCCCATTTAGCTCCTTGTGTTCGACCTCGAAACCTTTTTCGAGTAATAAAAATTGTATTTGTTTTCAAAGTGATTTCAACTATACTGCAACGCGATTATTTTAAACATCGATCTTGCCTTGTGAACAGCAGGTAGTCCTAACCCCAGGCCCCATGGGGAGGCTAGCTCCCTCCCTACACTAAGTAGCTCACCTCGGTACTACGTACACAAGGGACAAGCAAAAGTCGGTGTAGAGTGACTAGGCCTAACCCCAGGTCTCAACCCAATGGGGCGGCTAACTCCCCTCTACACTAAAGGGACAGTTGCTCTCCTTGGTACCGCATACACAAGGGCCAGCTAACTTCCCGTCTACTTACTAGGTTCTTCCATATACAGGAGTTCTTCTCTTAATTCCCCGTAGGGTTCATGCTTGTATTCCTTTCATTTCCATTTTCCAACATTCAGATCTCACTATTCACATTACGAGTTTCATTCGTATAACAGGCAGCTCATGTTTTTCTAAAGAAAGCATCACATCAATAAACTAATACATTTGCTAGCAAATTGGTTTAACATGCATCTCAAGGAAGGTAGTGTAGCTCAAGAAATGTTCGTTCATTTCTACCCTAGAGTTCATTTCACACCCTAGGGTTCAATTTAGTTATCCTACATATGCACTTAGTTTTATTAAATCTTGATATGAAAGCAAACCACTATACTGGGAAACACGGGAGGAATAGGGGCTAGAACCGCAGGCCCTGTCGCCTCCACAGGTCCCGCGTACTCACTGGCTAGAGACCTATACAATTGACCAACCATGTCAAATGAGTCCAAAACAGTATACAAGTGACACTACCTCGAAGAGAAGCACAAGCGGAAAACAATGGTACTTCATTTACAAAATTTTCATTCCGTTTGGGCCCTAAACAAGCCAAAAACATTCATACTATCCAAAATCAGATGTCTGGGGCTAGGCTCAGACATCTTAAAAGATGTTAGAACTCACCCTTTCTTTCCTGCAGCTTCCTTAGATGTCTGAACCCCTCTACAATCGTCTGAGGGAAGTCCCAAATGTCGGACTCTCCTTCCGATCGTCTGGGGGTACAATCAGACGTCTGGCGATGTGCCCAAACGTTCAAAAGTACCTCGAAAAGCGTACTATCAAGACTCGAATAGGTTGTGTTAATATGGTGAAATTATCGTTGAAGTGAGTATAGTGGTTAACCTAAAACGAGCCTAATCATCTTTTTACAAATTTTTATTTTTTACCTGGCCTACTAAATTTTATCTTGGTCACTTTTAGGCCCAGGGTCGATCTCAGGGAGGCGGGGGTTAAAGGTGAAGAAGTTTCTACGCCTGACCTAAAACGTATCTCTTCCGTGCGTTTATTATGTTTTTTATTTTTTTCTATTTAAGATTTCTTTTTTTCTGATAATTTTGTCCTTGAGGTACACCCTCAAAATCAGGTCCTTGTCTTCGAGCCAATTTGTTCTTGGCTTTGATCCAAATTAGGGTTTCAAAAACTGGTCCTACTATTCTCAAGATCGAGTACCTGCAAGACAAGGATTGTCTTTTCTCTTTTACTCTTTTTTTTAATCATTTTAATAACAAGAAACAAAAGAGAAATAAAAATAAGATAGGTTGCTTGTAGAGAAATAAATATAGTCTATATATATATATATTATATATATATAGAGGTGGGGGTGGAAGTGGAAATGACGTGTAGCACAGTGTCGAGTTTGTCCACGTCTAGTAAGACGCAACCAACAACACAAAGTGCCATGTAGAGTGTAGGATGGATGTGTGGGAGTGTGTAAGGAGGCACTTTCATTACGCGGGTATCGAGGAATATTAGCAATTGGTGTAGATATTCCTGCGATATAATGCGTGGTGGAGTGACTAGTGCGTATGAATACAGGTAGGTGATATGTATGTAAATATATATATATATGTATATATGTAAATATGTATTTATATGTATATATATAGATAGGGTTGTAACTATATAGGTGTATATGTAGTTATATATATATATATGTATGTATGTATATATGTAAATATGTATTTATATGTATATATATAGATAGGGTTGTAACTATATAGGTGTATATGTAGTTTTATATATATATATATATATATATATATATATATATATATATATATATATATATATATATATATATATATGTAGATATAGATATAGATATGTAAATATATATATAGGTATATATATATATATATTTATAGCTAGATATATATGTATATATATATTTAACTATATAGATATAGATATATATATATATATATAGTAATATAGATATATATATGTATATAGATATGTATAGATATATATATATAGATATGTATGTATATATGTATGTATATATGTATAAATATATATATGTATATATACTTATATTTAGTTGTATAGGTATTAATATGTATATATATATATATAAATATATGTATATATATGTAAGTATGTATAGGTGTGTACAAGTGAGTGTGTGTGTGTGTATGAGTGTGAGAGTGGCTGTGAGAGAGAGCTGGAGAGTTTAAGGCGTCTGGTGGGGGCAGGCACCGTCTGGACACGGGGGCACGTGCAGGCGCACAAGGCTGCACGCTGGCTAGGGAGCGGGCGCGCGCGCTGCCTTCGTGCGCAGGCGGGAGCGGAAGCGTGAGAGAGAGCGCAACGCAGCGCACTGCGTAGCACAACGCACTGCGCTGCAGGCTGGAGTGAACGTGGGCGAAGATGCGGGCGCAGGCACAGACACAGGCGCTGGCGCTGACTGGCTGGAGGTGGTCGCGAGGAGGAGAGAGAGCGCGTGGTGACAGGATAAGTGAGAAACAACCCGGTCACCGCACTGTAGCTACAGTGTCGCGCTGAGAGGCGTGAACAGTAGCTGCAGTGCTGCGCGCGATGGACAACCGGTTGCGGCCGGTTCTGCGTGCGCGGGCACACTAGAAGGCACCTGCGCGCGTGGGGAGAGCCAACGGATGGCTGCTGGCATGCACGCGGTGCTTGCGCTACTGCTGGCTGTCGTGCTGCTACTGCTGGAGCTCTGGAGCTTGGAGTTCTGGCAATGGCGATGGGGTTCAGCGGTAAAAATAGAGGGTGAAACCACCATGCCCACTTGCTCTTGGAGGAGCTGGGCGGTGGTGGAACTCACAGTGGTGGTCATGGGACCACTGTGAGCCTACTCCTGCTCGCAGTGTGTTGCTTCAATGGAAGAACTACTGCGTATGGAGGGGAAGAGGGGAGGAAGATGGCCTGGACGAAGGTGGCTGCTAGTGTTGTGTGTTCCAGGCTCCCCTTTTCGCAAGGGAGAGGGCAAGGCTTTTTAAGGAAGAAGGCATGCCACGGCCATGCTCTAGCAGAACAAGTCCCGCCATGCTGCTGGTAGAGGAATGGCGCGAAGAGGCGCAAGCACCATGCCCTGCAGCCGCGCGAGGAAGAAGATTTCAAAGTCAAAATAAAAAAAATGAAGAAGGAGAAATTTGCGAGGCAGCACTTGAAGAAGTTGTTAATTAAATGGCCAATTATTCACTCTCCTCCCCTCTCAAATAAATGCATGCATGTGTCAATTGTACAAATACAACTATAGCTACCTAATATGCAAAGGCAATGCTAGGAAATAACACAAGATGGCATATTTATTGGTGTATTTTTGCTGTGCAATCGTACCCCCATGCCTATCTTTTGCTAGTCCCTAGCAAAACATTTTGTATTGTATTTAGAAATGATCTTAAGCTGAAGATTTTCTTCTAAGGTGACATGGGTGTGTTTATTGGATATTGTGAGAACCAATTGTAGAGAAGACTAGTAGTACTTTAAGTCTTACGTGACATAGATCATTTCTCGACTAACCTGGACTCTTGATATTTAAACCTTAAGTACGATTTCCAGGACTCAGGAGGTTTTTGCTGTACTCGAGAGCTCAAGAGATTATGGCTTGTACATAGTGAAGGATCAAGACTGACCAGATGAACATTAAGACTCAAGCCAAGGGTTTCACGAATCTTTAAGTGCAGGTTGGTCCCAGTTTCAGCTCATGTCTTCGGATTGACCCTTAAAAAGATGACGGAAAACTTAACTCCCATTTTATTACATTTGTGGCTCAAAGAATATATGGTAGAAACAAGGTATTTGTAACTTGCCTTGAAAAACCTTGTAGGGAGAAGACTTTACAGACATTTGCGATATACTGACTTATTTGCATAGTTTTTTTTTTTTTGAAACAAGTGTCAGTATATCTCTTACAACTTTATTTGGAGGAGCACACTTTTCTTTTGGTGGGAGAGTTCCTTTTTGGTGGAAAGAGTTTATCCTCGACACAAGACTAAAGCCTGGGATAAAAAGTCTACCTGCACGCACAGGTAAGGACTCCACCTTCCCTAATGAACACTAAGGTTGGATCTTATGTTCACCTAGGCTTTCTTGATATGTGTAGTGTGAACCAAGATTACTTAGGCTCTCGAGTAGAAGCAAACCAACGGATCCTGTATTGATGTCTCAGGTACAAGAATACGTCCTTAGTTAGGAGAGATTCTGATCTATCTTGTCAATGCTAAAGTGAATTAAGCCGAGCCTGACAGAATCAAGCTTCTGTGGCTTGGAAAGTCTTCAAAACAGTGGTTGAATATCCATAAACACTTATTGTATTTTTGTTTCAGCCTTCAGATCATTACTAAACACCTTTTTTTTTGTACATATTTATAGATAGATGGAGGCTGCATGATACCATATAATACCCAGATCCTATAGATGCCTATCCACCCCCCCATGCCAAACGATGCTATGTCCTCATATGCATGCAGGGTAAGGTAGAGGAAGGTCCAAAGATCGGGAAACGAGAGCTGAGGTGCAAGGTATATAGCAGGGGGGTAGGGTGGGTGGATGGTGGGTGGTGATGAAGTGAAAAGGTGCGAAGTGAAGTGTATGTGACAGTGGAGGAGTGCTGCTAGGGTGCCTCCCAACGAGCGCTGAATTTAACGTCCCCAGCTAGACTCAGAATGAGGCACGACATTAGTTACCCTCCAGCAGGGCAATAGTTTCTCCAACGGGGGTAGGTTCATGAGTAAGATAAGGTTTTAAACGCTGCCCATTGACCATAAATTTACGCCTAGATTTGGGATCTTCAATTTCAACGACCCCGTTGGGAAATGGTCTCGAGACCAGGAAGGGACCACTCCATTTGGACTTCAATTTTCCAGGAAAAAATTTGAGCTGGGCATTGTAAAGCCAAACTTGCTGAGATGGCTCAAATTCCTTTCGCCGAATTCGGCTGTCATGAAAAGCCTTAGTGCGTTGATTGAAGGTTAAGGCAGAATCATAGGCTTCACGACGGAGGTCTTCCAGCTCTTGGAGTTGGAGTTTCCTTTCCTGACCACACAGGTCTGGGTCGAGGTTACATTAGCGAACTGCCCAATAAGTACGGTGCTTCAGCTCCACAGGCAAATGACAAGGCTTCCCGTAAACGATTCTATAAGGAGACATACCAAGGGGAGCCTTGAAGGCGGCCCGATACGCCCAAAGTGCATCAATCAGCTTGTCGGACCTATCCTTACAGTCAGGCCGAACCGTTTTATGGAGAATTTGCTTGATTTTCCGGTTTGACACCTCAGCCTAGCCGTTCGTCTGAGGATGATACGGAGATGCGATACGATGGTGGACTCCATATTTCCTCATAAGTGCCCAGAAAGAAGCATGGGTAAAATGGCTTCCTCCATCCAAGATAATGGCTCGAGGGATCCCAAAGTGTGCAAAAATGTGGTCTTTGACAAATCGAGTGGATATGACATGGTCAGCATGGCACGTGGGAATAGCCTCGATCCATTTTGAAACATAATCAACAGCAACGAGGATGTATTCGAAGGCGTTGGAAGGAGGAAAGGGACCCATGAAATCGATTCCCCAAATGTCGAAGATTTCAGCAGCTAGGATGGGTTGCAAGGGCATCATGTCACGACGTGACATTGACCCTAATGACTGGCACCTAGTGCAATGTTTGGCATAATTGTGTGCATCCTAATGAAGGGAGAGCCAAAAGAAACCACACTGCAACACCTTGACTGCATTTTTCCTTCCAGAGAAATGGCCTCCGTAGGCTTGATCGTGGCAGAAGGATAGCACACTGGGGAATTTGCTGTCAGGAATACAGCAACAGATAATCTGATCAGCACCTATTCAAAAAAGAAGTGGATTATCCCAGAAATAATACTTTGCTTCTACAATGAGACGCTCGCGCTGATTTTTAGGCCAGCCACATGGAAGGGAACCAGAAGCAAGGTAATTGGTAATGTCAACATACCAAGGTCCACTTGCCACATTAATTGCCAATAGGTGCTTTCGGGAAAAACCTCGTTAATCGACAGGGTAAGTCCAATGTGGTCAGGGTCCAGTCTAGAGAGATGATCGGCAATATTCTAGGCTCTGGCCTTATCGTGAATCTCAATGTCAAATTCTTGGAGCAAAAGGATCCAACGAATCAGTCTAGGCTTGGCATCCTTCTTGTGCATGAGATGGTGAATGGCCGCGTGGTCAGTGAATACAATAACATACGAGCCCAGAAGGTAAGAGTGGAATTTCTCCAGCCCAAAGACGACCGCCAGTAATTCTTTCTCAGTGGTTGTATAATTACGCTGGGCCTCGTCCAACGTCTTACTAGCATAGTACACCACGAAGGGGTGTCTATCGCATCTTTGTCCCAGGATGGCTCCGACTGCAAGGTCGGAAGCATCACACATGAGTTCAAAGTCGAGGGACCAATTAGGTGGCTGGAGAACAGGGGCCTTGGTGACAGCCTCACGCAGCTGTGTGAATGCTTGTATGCAGTCGGGGCCCATATCAAAGGGTACGTCGGTCGATAGGAGATGAGTTAAAGGTCTAGAAATCTTAGAGAAGTCTTTGATGAATCTCCTATAGAAACCGACGTGTCCCAGGAAGGAGCAGATTTGTTTGACAGAGCCAGGCACAGGTAAATCAGCAATTACATCAAGCTTAGCTCTGTCAACCTTGATACCCCTGTCGGAGATGATATGCCCGAGAACAATTCCCTCATGTACCATAAAATGACTTTTTTCCCAGGAAAGCACGAGGTTCACATCAATACATCTCCGAAGGACACGGGTCAGGTTGGCAAGACAGCCACCAAAGAGGATCCAAAGATCGAAAATTCATCCATGAAAACCTCGAGAAAGTCACCTGCCATGTCATGGAATATCGCCAGCATACATCTCTGGAAAGTTGCTGGCGTGTTACAAAGTCCGAACGACATCCTTCTAAATGCAAAGGTGCTGAAGGGGCAGGTAAAGGTGGTTTTCTCTTGGTCCCAGGGGTCAATTGCCACCTGGTTATATCCAGAGAATCTATCCAGGAAACTGAAAATTTTATTTCCCACTAACCGCTCCAGGATTTGGTCAATGAAAGGTAGCGGAAAGTGATCTTTCTTAGTTGCAGCATTCAGTTTCCTATAATCTACACACACTCTCCAAGATGTAGGAGTGCGTGTAGGGATGGATTCGCCCCTGTCATTGACACGGATGGTGAGTCCCACCTTTTTGGGCACGACGTGAATCGGACTCACCCAGGGGCTATCGCTGATCGGGTAGATTATACCCACATCCAGCCACTTAATAATTTCTTTTTTAACGACCTCCCGCATGTTAGGGTTGAGACGTCGCTGCATCTCGTGGGAATCTTGAGCCTCCTCCTCCGTATATATACGATGAGCGCAGTAGGAAGGGCTAATGCTAGTTAAGTCTGATAAGGACCATCCAATGGCTGCCTTGTGCTCCATAAGGACCTTTGTTAGTTTGCACTCTTGCTCCCTGGTCAATTTTGAACTAATGATTACGGGGAGTGTTTCATTTGGTCCCAGGAAAACATACTTAAGCGTATTAGGAGGCTCTCTCAGTTCGGGAGTGGATGGTGAAAGATCTGGCATTTCTTGGGACGAGAGTGTCCCAAGCGGATCAGAAGAAAACAAGTCAGGAGGAAGAAGTTGGTCCTCAGTTTGGCCAAGAAGAGGGGCATCTTGGATAAATGGATCCAAAAAGGGATAGCCCCAGTGAGAAGTATGTGGGCTCAAGGTCCCAATGTGGAGTTGCAATTCCACCTGATTTGGCAAGAAAGAAAGGGCAATCCAGTCTTCAAGAGTGTGGACCGGCGATGAGTAGCCCGAATATGACTCAGACCACGAGGTATGGGAAGCGGAGAAAACCTCGTTAGAAGTCTGGTCAGGAGAAGGTATGGGAAAAGAGAGGGATGGGGGAACGTTACAATATGTGTTGGTTAGGTAGTCGTTCGTGTTTAAAGGCAATCCATAGCAGTTAGAATAGGTCCCAATTAGTCCGATACACGCGCTGACGGCCATGTCCTCGTCAGACGTGTCATCCATGATGCAATCACAATCAAAGTTCTTGGCTACCTTGAAGATGTTAAGCTTGAGCTTCTCAGATCCAACGGCAATCTCAATACAGCCTGACTCGCAGTCAATATGGGCGCGGGCTGTGGCCAAGAAAGGTCGACCAAGGATGATCAGACAATCAGAAAGTGAGCTAGGAACTTCCATATCCAAAACAAGAAAGTCAACAGGAAAACAAAGACTGTTGACCCTAACCACCACGTCTTCCACCACACCCTTTGGTATTTTGACAAAACAATCTGCCAACTGTAACGTGACAGGGGTGGGTTTCAGATTTCCTAAGGCAAATTTCTCAATCATGATGGTTGGAATAAGACTGATGGAAGATCCTAGATTAAGCAGAGCACAGTTAAAATTGCAGCCTTGGATGCTACAAGAAATAAGCGGTGTGCCCAGATCTTTCTGCTTTGGTGGTAGATTTGACAGTATAGCACAACTCGCATGAGGCGAGAGAACCACCGGATTCTTTGTTTTCTTTGACTGTCACCTGGGTGTAGTATAGTCTTTGAAAAATCGGGCGACAGTAGGTATGTGCTCGATAGCCTCTAATAGGGGTTCTTTGCCTTTTGGCTTCCTCAGTAGAGCCTCAGGGAATGGGATTGATTCTGGCACTAGTTTGGGTGTATCATCCTCTCTCGAATGTGGTGCACATCCCGAATGAGAGGGCGATGAAAAAGATGGGCAAGGATCAGGTCGAGGAGGATCGACGGTTTGCTTACCACTCCTCGTAGTAATCGCATTGGACGTTGCGGGTCTAGTGGGATCATAAGGCGGAGGAGGTCTCACAATATGGACATAAGGGTGAGATGCTGCAGCGAGATTAGCCTGAAATCCCGGTGGAATGCTCAGAGCCTGCAAAATCTGATGAACCTGCCCCTGAGAAGGTCGTACCTGTGGTTGAGGACCACGGGGTACAAAATTTCGCGGGTTGGGAACAGGTTGGGCTGGAAGAGTGCCTTGAGATCAAGTCGCCATGCGTAGTTGACTGATCTCAACATTCTGCTGCGCCAATTGGTGCTGAAGAGAGGTCATGTTCTCTTCATGGCGCTTAGACATTTCCATCATCATTTGCATCAGTTTATCAAGAGGACTTGATGCGTGTTCTGTTTGCGGTATGCAAGGATCCGATGGCCAATTAGACTGGGCCCTTGGGATGATGGGTGCAGATGATCGCATTGGCCCACTCGCAGGGTTTTAGCGCTACGAATCATTGGACCATGCGAAGTTCGGATGATTTCGCCACCCTGGATTTTAAGTGGCAGAGAACGGGCTGTTCCGCAGGGCGCAAGCGTCTTCTAAGCCAGAAGATGAGTTCGCATGTAAATAAGCATCTGAGCACACGGAGGCTTGATCCTCCGTGTCAAAATACTGGCTTGCAGAAGCCAGATCCACATGACTTACCGAATCGCTTGGTGCGACACTCGGTAAGGAAGATCTCATGGGGTTCTTGGGGATAAGCCTGGCGTTGGAAGAATTAGGACTGTGACGAAGTGGTGAGGTGGGTGTGTTTGCCATAGAACGGGCGGGATTGGCCAGAAGCTCGTCCAGCTTCTTGTGCATGATAGAGACTTCATATAATTTTTGTGCAATAAGGTTAAGATCAGTGGATGAATGGGAGTGTCCCGTGTCAACTTCGTGAACATTACGCGGCAGGCTGGTACGATTAAAGGCAACAATGGAGGCATTGTTCATTGAGTTTTCGCTCATGTTTTCAAATAATTCAAATGCTCCATTGTCTTTATTCATGAAATTCCCTCCGCAGGAAGCGTCTGCAATCTGCTTCAAAGTCTCATTTAGCCCATAATAGAAAATCTGGGCTATATGCCACTTAGGCAGACCATGGTGCGGACACTTCCGGAGGAGGTCATTGTGCCTTTCCCAAGCCTCATGAAATTGTTCGCCGTTTTGTTGCGTAAAGGAAGTTATAGCACAGCGAAGCACATTGGTTCGCCTGATTGGGAAGAATTTCTTGAGAAATGCTGTTCGCATCTCTTCCCAAGAATGGATGGTTCTCCCAAGGGTGCGTAACCATTGCGACGCTTTATCCCACAATGAAAACGGGAACATTTTCATGAGGACAATTGGTAACCCGATGTTTCTTCGTTTAACAGTTTCAGCCAATCGGGTTAGGTCTTCCAAATGGGGAAAAGGATCTTGGTGCGCTACGTTCCATTTCTAGGGTTTCATCGTAGTATAGTATAAAGAAACGGTCACCAGTTTAATACAATTTGTTACTCGAAAATAAAAAGTTTCCCGAGGTCGAACTCAAGGAGCAAACTATAATTCCAGAAGCATATAAATTCACAATATATAATGTTTTACAAAAATTAAGAAAAAGAGAGAGAGAGAAAGAGAGTAAACATTGCTCCTTTCTTTTTCCCTTTTCCTTCTCTTCTTTATTCTTCTCTGCGGCAAGCTCTTCTTCTCTTCTTTTCTTTTCTTTTCCTTTCCTTTCTTCCTTCTCTGCTTCTTTTTCCTTTCTTTTTCTCAGTAGCTATGGTTCCTCTTTCTCTCTTCTTCTTTCTTCTACTCTGGCCCTTCTTCTTCACCCTTCTTCTTTGTCTTCTGCAGTTCCGTCCTTCTTATTCCTTCTTCTTGATGTGGCTTCTTCTTTTTCTTGTTGCTGCCTCTTCTTTTTCGCCGACGTCTGATTCAGAGCTCAGACGCCTTATCTGATCAACCTCTCCTTCTCCTTTTCCTCTTGGCTTCCTCTTCTCTTCTCCTTCCTTCCTTCTTCCTTGTGCTGCTAAGTCCCGGTCACTGCTCCTCTTCTCCTTTCTTCCTTCCTGCACACACACACAAACGTCAGTGCAAAACCTACCCTACCCCTTCCCCGCGTCTCTCTCTTTCTGAATCTCTCTTTGGTAAGCTCTCCCAGAGCTGGGTAATCGGGTCGAGTCGCGTGCCCGGGTCCAGGCGCTCCGACGTTGGTGGTGCGCGAGGAGTGCATAGGAGTGGGAAGTCGGGTCGAGTCAGATCCGTGTGGGCATGTCGCGGACGAGACCCGATGAGTAGGTAAGGAACCTCACCCCAGTGCTATCGGAGGCAACCAGCCGATAGCACTTTTTCAATTTATGTATGGGCGTGCACCCATACACTTCCAAGGTGGGACTAAAGCCCCACCTCCGATCTCGGGCGCCTGCGAGAGAAGGCTTCGAGCAATTGGGGCAGCAGCCAAGGCTTGCGACCCCAATTGAAGTCCTGGATGTGTGCGCGACTTCCTTCCGCGTCGCCTAGGGCTCACGCCTAAAGCTGAAGAAGCCTGGAACTACCTACCAAGCAACTCCTGCTGCTCGTCAATGGCGGCGAGGAGGGCGAAACCTGAAACACGCAAACGGCCTCGCGGCCACGTCAAAAAGGTTCAGGGAGGTTCGCCAAAGTGCGGCGAGCGTGGTGCAAGGGTCGGCGAGACGCGAGAGTGCCTGTGGCCGTGCTCCTAGGGCACTCTGCGTGCATGAGAGTGGGTGTGTTTGGGGAGTGGTCTGGAGGTGCTAGGTGGTGAATGGAGGGTGGATTCGGTGCCAGTGAGGTGGTGCAGAGCTTAAGGGGTAGCTGGCGAGGCAGATGGAGGCGTGGAGTGGCGAGTACGCCTCGTTGGAGGGCAGCCGGAGATGGAGATGGTGGTGATGGACAGTGGTCGGTGGGTAGAAATAGTAAATTAGGAAGGGGGAAATAATAGAGAGAGAGGGGAAAGTTTTTACCTACCTAATTGACAAAGAGGGAGGGAGGCGGCGCTCGGCGCGTATCTGCCGGCGCCGGAGACGAAGGAGCCCAGAGGTGAGTAACGGCAGCAAGGAAGAGGTCGGGAGAGCGCCAGCTAGTGTGGCCTGGCGCGGGAAGACGAGGTGGAGTGGGCTCTGCTGTAGGTATGGCAGCAGAGCGACGACAGGAGGAGGAAGGGCCACCGGAGCCTGCGGGCGTTTTTACCATGGGAGGAGGAGACGAAATCAGGGAGGGATCCTCGGCCAAATCAGGCTTGAAGGAGACGGCAGCTCCTGCCGCTCCTTATAAAGGCGCTGGTGAGGAGAGGGTCTCGAGAGAGCGACGTGGGGGAGCTCGCCGGAGATGGTCGGAGATGGAGACCCATGCCTTTCGTGCATTCACACGAGAGGCATGGGCAACCGCAGGCCACAGGGGAGGTCCCTACGACAGAGGATGACGTAGGGAACCCCTCGTTCGTTCCTGAGAGCGGCTGCCTTACCCTACGCTGCACCATCCTCCGCACAAGGTCGCCAAAGGTATGTTGCCTGTGCAGGGTGGCAGGGAGGACCGTTCAGCAAAGAACGAAGGGAAAGTAGGGAGCTAAATGCAAGGTTTTGAAAAGATAAGTGTCAAAAAGTAATTCAAGAGGACCAATTAGTAAAGTCGGTCAAGATGGTCTTCACTTAGGCCCAAATTTTTATACCAACCTAATTTGAACCTAAGAAATTTAATGGTGTAGTTTAATTTTAGGTTTGACCATGTTTGACTGGTCAATTTACGTAAAAACCCAAATTAGGTTAAAATTTGGGCATGGTTCTCAAATTAGGTCAAAATAGGTTGCAATGGCCAAATTGAAGGTTCTAAATCCTAGAGATCATTTTTCCATGATTTTTAGAGGGTTTAGTTGATTTTTACTCTGCCTAGAGCCTTGTTAATTAAAGTGAATTTATTTTTAGGGTTATGGAATGTCATTTAATTCCTAGAAGTTGCTATAACCCTTTTCAGATCAGATCATCCCACTTCTTTCCTTATTAAGCTCATTTGACCTGTGTTTATACCCTTAAACACCCTGATTGTATACTGCCTTAGTAAAATTACAGTTTTACCCCTTAATACTTGTTTTATTCTTCAATTCAGAATTCTCTGAGTTAGGTTTTCTTTAGGTTTTGTAGGAGCTTCTTCACACTTATTTAGATTAAATTATGCTAGTTAGGGTTCATGATGAGGCTCTCATTAGATCTTCACTTGGAAGACCATGGAAGTGAAAGTTAATTAGGCCAATTATATTGGGTTTCATTCAAAATCGTCCCCGCCCGTGGGGACCCGAATTTGTCCTATGGTCTTTGTAGCAGCAGGATTTTGATAAGAGCTAAGAGACCTAAGCTGCTCCCATTCGTGAGGGTTTTGCATTTCCTCCAAGGTTTCCTTAATGGCTTCAATCTGTTCATTATACAATTCCATTTGGGCTTGGAGGCTAGTTATGGGGTCCATGGCTCCACCACCTGGTGGGTTTTGAGGGTGATTTCCTCCCTCGGGATTTGGGGGTGGGCGTGCAGTCATGTTTGTGGAGGAGGATGACGATTCAATTTCTGTTCTTCTAAAATTATCAGACAATTCAAACAATTCAGGATTTTGTGACCTCCTCCCAAACATGCACTACTGCAGGAAGAATTGGGGAGATAAGAAGGGAAAAGGGGATGAGAGAAATGACGTCGCAAAGGTACACTTGATGAAAAATCTAGGCAATCAAAGTCCTAACCTCTACAGTGTGCCCTTAGACCTAAAGATCTAAGTTACCTACTATCACAACCTACGGAACCAAATGCGAGCACCGCAAAACCACCAGGCCAGATTGAAAGGCCATTTGCCCCAGTCTTAGACACCCGATAGCACGTGGGAACCCACACCAGCATGTAGGCGCTACACACAGGTAGTTAGACCTCCAATCCTTAATAGGGGTCAAGTTGCTACCAGTTTTAATTAGAGGCTTAGGATCAAGTGCTTCAGGAATGTGAAGGGCGTTGTTTACGGGTAATGCCCAAGTGCGTTGATTTTAGAAAGTGTGTAAACCAACCATGTAACGGGGAAATATCCCTGAATTGAAGTTTTAGTTGGTGAATGGTTTTTAGAATTTCAGCCTTAAGTAGTGTGGATTTTAAGATTTCGCTAAGTTACCAATTCAACCAATCTCCAGGTTTTGAGAAAATACAAGTTCTTTTATGCCCAACAAATCCGTCTTCAACGTGAGTTGGTTAATGCATGCTAAAAATGCAATGGGCTTCCCTACGTGGAAATTTCTATGTGTGGATGCACGAGTCAATTTTAGGTTAATTTGAAAGGGAGCCCAAAGCACTTCAATTCAAGTGCTCCCAATCACCAGAATGATGTTCCACACACAAGGCTCAATCACAAGATAATGTAAAGAAAATCAAAGTGTTGGGGTTGAAATATTCGGGATCAAATCCAAGGCACATGAAAGGTCGTGGTGGGGTTGGAATCAACTCCATTCCAAGTCTCCCCACCAAAAATGTGATCCTGAATTGCTAATAAATGAGGCAAGGAGGGATGGCAATCAATCTATTTAATCTTGCCTCAAAGAATACTTCACTTAGCGAAAGATCCAAGAATCAAGATTCTTAGACTTCGCTATGCAAAGTTTGGCGGGAAATCCCGGGGCGGTGGGGGTGATAGCAGACAATCAAACAAGTGATTTTTATCCACTTGCCCCAAGAAATCCCAAGAAGTGCTTTTAGGTTTTTTTTTTAATTAGGTGACAAGTTAACCTAAGTTGCTAAGAGAGAGAGACCTACCTTTTCAACAACGTGGGCGAAGCTCCAATGCGGCACCGACGACTTCACGCTCTCGTTCCCACCTTGGATCTACCCACGTCTCCAGCTTCCTCTGCTTGCCTCCTCCTTAAAACTGGTTCACCTACACACCAACAAACAGAAACACCCGTGAAGAGAAGGGTGTGAAAAGAGAAAATTAAAGAAATGGAGTAGAAACTTACCTCAATGCATACCTCCCCGGCAACGGCACCAGAAAAAGGTGTGTCAGGACTCGAATAGGTTGTGTTAATATGGTGAAATTATCGTTGAAGTTAGTATAGTAGTTAACCTAAATCGAGCCTAACCATCTTTTTACATTTTTTTTTTTTACCTGGCCTACTAAATTTTATCTTGGTCACTTTTAGGCCTAGCGTCGATCTCAGGGAGGGGGGGGTTAAAGGTGACGAAGTTTCTATGCCTGACCTAAAACGTATCTCTTCTATGCGTTTATTATGTTTTTGGTTTTTTTCTATTTAGGATTTTTTTTGCTGATAATTTTGTCCTTGAGGTACACCCTCAAAATCAGGTCCTTGGCTTCGAGCCAATTTGTTCTTGGCTTTGAGCCAAATTAGGGTTCCAAAAACTGGTCCTGCTATTCGCAAGATCGATCTACCTGCAAGAGAAGGATTATCTTTTCTCTTTTACTCTTTTTTTTTATCTTTTTAATAGCAGGACACAAAAGAGAAATAAAAACAAGATAGGTTGCTTGTAGAGAAATAAATATAGTCTATATATATAGAGAGAGAGAGGTGGGGTGGAAGTGGAAATGGCGTGTAGCACAGTATCGAGTTGGTCCACATCTAGTAAGACGCAACCAACAAGACGAAGTGCTGCGTAGAGTGTAGGATGGGTGTGTGGGAGTGTGTGCGGAGGCGCTTTCTTTATGCAGGTATCGGGGAATATCAGCAACTGGTGCAGATATTCCCACGATATAACGCGTGGTGGAGTGACCAGTGCGTATGGATACAGGTAGGTGATATGTATGTAAATATATATATGTATATATGTAAATATGTATTTATATGTATATATATAGATAGAGTTGTAACTATATAGGTGTATATGTAGTTATATATATATATAGATATGTAAATATATATATAGGTATATATATATATTTATAGCTAGATATATATGTATATATATATTTAACTATATAGATATAGATATATATATAGTAATATAGATATATATATGTATATATGTATAAATATAAATAAATATATGTATATATATATATTTATATATACTTATATTTAATTGAATAGGTATTAATATGTATATATATGTAAGTATGTATAGATGTGTACAAGTGAGTGCGTGTGTGTGTGTATGAGTGTGGGAGTGGCTGTGAGAGAGAGCTGGAGAGTTTAAGGCGTCTGGTGGGGGCAGGTGCCGTCTGGACGCGTAGGCACACAAGGCTGCACGCTGGCGCTGGAGCGGGCGTGCGTGCTGCCTTCGTGCGTGGGCGAGAGCGGAAGTGTGAGAGAGAGTGCAACGCAGCGCACTGCGTAGCGCAGCGCGCTGCGCTGCGGGCTGGAGTGAAAGCGAGCGCGGGCACAGACGAGAGTGGGCGCAAACACAGGCGCTGGCGCTGACTGGCTAGAGGCGGTCGCGAGGAGGAGAGAGAGCACGCGGTGACCAGATAAGTGAGAAACAACCCGGTCACCGCACTATAGCTACAGTGTCGCGCTGAGAGGCGTGAACAATAGCTACAGTGCCGCGTGCAATGGACAACCGGTTGCGGCCGGTTCTGCGTGCGCGGGTGCGCTGGAAGGTGCCTGCGTGCACGGGGAGAGCCTGCATACGACGGCTGGCATGCGTGCGGTGCTTGCGCTGCTGCTGGCTGCCGTGCTGCTGCTGCTGGAGCTTTGGAGCTTGGAGCTTCTGGCAATGGCGATGGGGTTCAGCGGTAAAAACAGAGGGTGAAACCACCACACCCACCTGCTCTCGGAGGAGCTGGGCGGTGGTGGAACTCACAGTGGTGGTCGTGGGACCACTTTGAGCCTGCTCCTACCCGCAGTGTGTCTCTTCAGTAGAAGAGCTTTTGCGTATGGAGGGGAAGAGGGGAGGAAGATGGCTTGGACGAAGGTGGCTGCTGGTGTTGTGTGTTCCAGGCTCCCCTTTTCGCAAGGGAGAGGGTAGGGCTTTTTAAGGAAGAAGAAGGCATGACACGACCATGCTCTGGCAGAACAAGTCCCGCCATGCTGCTGGTAGAGGAATGGTGCGAAGAGGCGCAAGCCCCATGACCTGCAGCCGCGCGTGGAAGAAGATTTCAATGTCAAAATAAAAAAATGAAGAAGGTGAAATTTGCGAGGCAGCACTTGAAGAAGTTGTTAATTAAATGGTCAATTATTCACTCTCCTCCCCTCTCAAATAAATGCATGCATGTGTCAATTTTACAAATGCAACTATAACTACCTAATATGCAAAGGCAGTGCTAGGAAATAACACAAGATGACATATTTATTGGTGTATTTTTGCTGTGCAATCACGTACCACGTGCCTTTCCAATGCTCTACACCTGCGTACACATGCGCAGAGCCAAAAATGTCTAAGCCATCCTGCGGTAAGGCCTACATGGTTGTAAACCGTGTAGAAATACGTACCTTGGCACTAAGCATGCTTTCAGACGTCCGGCCTCAGCTCCAGACGTCCTACTGCTGCTCCAAACGTCTGGTAGATGCTCCAGACGTCTGATACTGGAAAATCCAGCACACAGAACTCCTTCGCGGTGTTCGTCTTCCCACGCGCTCCGCACGCAGAGCCTGTAGCAGCTACTCCAGCAGTTGCAAGAGGTTGCGGGTGCTCCTCCTCTCGCACGAGCTCCCTCGGCTCCTACAGCTCCTCCGTCCACGGCTCCTCTCCTTGCTCCTCTAAGCTCCTCGGAGGTCCTTACACCTCCGAGCTCCTCGCCATTACAACCGCACTTAGGGCAACTCCCACGCACGAGCTCTCCTGCTCGAGCTCCTTCGGCCGCGCACTCTCAAGCTCCCCCGAGCTCTCTCCTTCTCTCCCACACTCTCCCCTTCTTCGTTCACACTCTCTCCCTCTCCTCTGCTCGTGAGCTTCTCTCCTCCCCTAATGGCTGCAAGGGACGGGGAGGGGCGAATGCTAAGGGATGAAGGTGGAGGCTATGGTGATTGAGAGGGAGGAGGGGGTTGGGTTTAAATAGGAGGTGTTTAGGGTTTCAAGTGTGGAGGTCGAAGGAGAGAGAAAACTCATGTGTGTCTCATGCGCGTGAAGAGCAAAAGCTCGTATGGTTTTCCCTACTTTCAGACGTCCGACCATCAATCCAGATGTCTGGATAGACGTTTGATGAATACTCCAGACGTCTTATCCAACCCAAGAGCGGTGGGTCATTTCAGGAAGTCCACCTTATAAATACCAAGGGTAGACTAGTTTTTATTATTTACGTAATCAGAGAGAGAAACAGAGAGTTTGTACAACTCGAATACTAATGCACATTGGGAGTATCATCCTACCCTGCAAACGTACACCTTTTTCTTTGGTGGAACTCAACCATCAAACCTCGTGTGTGCATTTTTCTATGATTATTTGTTAATTTGAGATTCCTATTCTAAAAACCTTGATCACCCATCATCACTGATGTGACCCTTTCACATAATGAAAAAGCTCTTAAGAAAAGGGTGAGCTACAGGAGTAAAGTCTTCATTTAAAATTATAAATGAGACCCCACCTAGCATGTGATCACTGACCACCACGTCCCTCTGGCTTTCCATTAAAAGAAAAAAAAAGGGAAAGAAAATATCTACAATTTTTCTTGATGGGATGTCCGGCTTCCCCATCCCAACTAATGGTGGCTGGCTACTCCCTCAGCTCCTGCTACCCTGCCATGGCCATGCCGCCAAGCGACAAGAGCCTCCCCCACCTTGCCATGGGCATTCCCTTGGCAATGGGGGCAATGGCATGGCTCTAACAACCACCTAGGATCCCCCCCCCACCCGCCTAAGTTGCAGCAACCATGTTGATGGATCCGTGGGGTCAAGGTTAAACAAAGAGGCTCCCATGAAGCAAATAGGAGCACTTCCGCCCCCCGAAAAAAAAAACATCATGTACAATTGCGAGCACCACTAAAAGAAAATAAAAGGGAGTAGGATGGCCTACAAGTCCATCCACAACAAACATTGCTTCGACTATCTTCCCTCGAATTTAAAGATAAGTTAAAATTTTCTATTTCATAAAATAGATGTTTGTTTTTACAAAATTTATATCATATCTATACTGTTCATCTCTTCACCTGCTTACGAACTAGTATACGTCGAGATTGAAAAATCCCTTCGCATTCCTAACAAGCACA
Organism: Thalassia testudinum; assembly: GCA_037157565.1. Lineage (NCBI taxonomy): Eukaryota > Viridiplantae > Streptophyta > Magnoliopsida > Alismatales > Hydrocharitaceae > Thalassia > Thalassia testudinum. The sequence goes on along the minus strand of JAZHRO010000058.1, from coordinate 6,817,087 downwards.
CACCACCAGCATAGAATAGGCTGCCAGTGAGTACCCCAACTAATGTGGACCCCGAGCCCCTTGCGAGCATCGGCAACGTGAAAGGAACATTGGCATCCTACTGTCAGCTACCTCTTAAGGACTCGGGGAATGCCTAGGTACTCCAGTCTCGCCAGCGTGGATAGTGTGTCGAGATTAAATTCAAAGTCGGGAATTGAATTCCCGCACTTCCATTACGATTTATACTTTATTAATCACCTATTTTTTCAAGAGACGGTTCGCAAACAACCTCCCCCTCCCCCCTCAAGAGGCAAGCGGGTGAGCAAGAGCAATAAAGCACGTACCTCCCAGTAATACCGAGCGATTGCTACTGAGGGTAAGGGTAACCTTCGTGCAAGGGAAACAAAAAAGAAGTATACTCGCAGTCAACACAGTCAGACTACAAGAGTAGGGGTAACTGATGAAGGAAGAAAATTGCCCTCACGAAATAAGCCCAATCAACTCGTGAATAGATCAGCCAAACTCGCTTGGACTCACGTTGAGCCCACTTGGAAGAGATCCATGCGGGAATGTGAGGAGGCGTGGTCCATGAAGCGGTTACAAGTCAATGCCATAATTACCATGGCTCTCCATTACTCCTCACTAACTCCTCATTATCCTCCATTATGTTGGCGGTTACACTTCCAAATGTGTAACCTCCCACTATTTGTACTCTATAAATAGGTTCCCAATCCACAAGGAAATGGGACACACCCAATGAGGGTAATCTAAAGTGACTACGGCTCACCATTTCTTGTATCACTCCAACCAAAAGAGTCACTACTCATGTATAGTAGAGATTGATGGTTAGATCATCTCTCCAAACGTACACCCCTTGAGGTGAAACTAGATCAATAATCCCCGTATTCTTGTGATTGCTTGCTTGTTTTTATTTTCTCGTGAGCACGTTACGTTTCTCGCAATATATAAATTTTTTGATAACCCTTGACGGCCTCCGAGACCCATCAATCACATAAATTTTTGAAGATTGGCGTTTGTGAATAAGCAATCAAATAACAAACAGGAATCAAAAGTAATGAAATGCAAGTAAAACATGTGATTTTACATAGGAAAACCCTCAAATATACAAGGTAAAATCATAGGAGGAGAATGAATCCATCATATGATTTCTATAGAATGAAAGTACTTTTGATAAACTTCATCTATTCTTCTCAGCATGCCTATTTATGGAAGAGCCCAATAATTAAGAGGTTTTACTTATATCAATCATGCTAGTTATCTAAGATTCCCCTGATCAAATAATATGTGCTATATCAAGTATCAATTTTGTGATTTTTTTTTTTCCCAACGATGAAAGAAATCAGGAAAGGTTGACAAAAACTTTTCAATTTCATCACAAATTTTGAGCAGTCACTCCCACCATCCAAACCTTTCAAGCATTTTCCTGTGAGGTGTTTCATCATTATAGAGCTAAAAAGAACATACTTATCAACTATGTAAGAGATCATAGTTAGAACTTGAACCAACTCTCTTAATAATGAAACACCATTTATATAACTATTAGGCACCGCATGAATTTAAATTATGCACTATTGTTTACTATACTATTACGACATTTATACTCATTGTTTGTGTTGTTTCGATGCTTTCCTTGTCCCTTAGCTTTGATGTTTACCTTATAATAATTTTCCCTTATAGTTAACACTACTAGAAAAATGTGATATGCCGTCGGTTCCTTTTCGTCGGTAATAAAATTGATGGCGATATTATTTTCACCGTCGCTTATTAAAATAAGCGACAATGAAAGCCTGTACTTGACCAACCATCAGTTGAAGAAAAGTGATTGGGCACGCGGTTGTCATTAATATTCGCCGTCGTAGTAAGCGATGGCAAATTTTTTTTTACCATCAGTTGATAGAATACACGACAGCAAATATATTTTTACTGTTGGTTAGAGTAGTAAGCGACGGCAAATGAGTAGAGTACAATTACGTACCCCTTTGCTCCTCACTAACTCCTCGAAGAATGATGGAGTTTTAATTGTGTTTTTGTTGTCGTTTGTTTAGAGAAGCAATGACGAATATATTTTTGTTTTCCCAGACATCCAGACAAATTGTCAGACGTCCGACATGTCGTCTGGGAAACTTAATTATCCTAGAATCCTATTTCGATCTTGTGAAAATAGGAAGGAAAGCATCCTAGGATTAGACGCCTAACATTTATCCTAGACATCTTATAATTGAAGCTTTGCCGCCGTTTAGAGGAAGAAGCGACGGCGAAAAGTCAATTAAAATTTTCAGCCAAAATTTGGGCACAAAGGAGGGATTTAATTGATCCGTTGCCATCGGTTTTTGACATAACCGACGGTAAAGATATGTTCATCATACTTATGCGTAGAGTCCTCTCCTCCCCGCACAACTCACAAAACCCTCGCCGCTCCTCTCCTTGTCCTCCTCGGTAATTGCCCTCCATCGTCTGCGCATCACTCCTCACTGTCTGTCAATCACCGGCGCTCCTCCTCCTCAGGTAGCTCCTCGCCGCCTTACCCTCCTCCTCCTCCTCCTGCTCCTGCTCCTCCTACCCACATTGTCCTCTCCGCCCCGACCCCTCCTGCCGCCCCTCCTCCTCCCTGACCCCCTCCTCCTCTTCCTCCCTAACCCCTCCTGTCGGCCTCCTCCTCCACCCCAACCCCCTCCTGCCAACCGCCTCCTCCACCTTGCCCCCCTCCTGCTGCCCCTCCTCCTCCCCGACCCCCTCCTCCTCCTCCTCCCCCTCCTACCATCCTCCTCCTTCTCCTTGACCCCTCCCGTCGCCCTCCTCCTCCTTCCCGACCTCCTCCTGCAGCCCCCTCCTTCCTCCAACCCGAGCCTTTCCTGCTGGCCTCCTCCTCCACCCTACTCCCCTCCTGCCACCCCTCCTCCCCCTCCCCGACCCCCTCCTCCTCCTCCTCCCCCTCCTTTCATCCTCCTCCTCCTCCTTGCCACCCTCCTCATCTTGCAGGGAATGCCCCTGCCCTCCCTCCTCCTCCGCCTACCATCCCCCTCCTCCTCCTCCTCCTCCTACTACTGCGCCTTGCACCATCCTCCTCTCCTTCTTACTGCCAACCTCCTGTTCATCCCCTTCTCATCTTACTTTCCGTATATCAAATTAATATGTTAAGTTATTAATAGCATAATGATTTATTATTTAATTTCTTGTGTGTTATTGAATTTACAGATTGTTGGTGACGATCACGCTCGATCACGCTCAAAGGCTGTAGTACATCGGAGGTATAATTTCATTTCTTTAAAATTATTTTTATGATATTTTAGGACTATATTAGATGTGGGGTGTGCCCACATAATGTCATTTGTGTGAATGTATGGTGGGGTGTGCCTACATAATGTCGTTTGTTTGAATGTATGGTGGGGTGTGCCCACTTTTATGCACTTTATGTTTTTGTGTAATACACTGTTATTGTAGGGTGTGCCCACTTTTATTATGCCTGTTATTTATGTTTATGAAAAAACTTAAAATTTAAGGGGAAACTCTGTAAAAATTTTTAAAATTCTTTAATGTTAAATGTATTGGTTGGTTGTGGATTTAGGGTTAGGTTGGGCTTTGGTTAGGTTATGTGCACAGCCTTCAATTTCCACTATGCCGTGCACCCCTCGACCCACCATCCTTGTTGTCGCAAAGGGGATCTCTTCCGCCATTTCCGTCTCGCAAGTTGTTGTTGAGGTGGACGGTGGGGCAGAAGGCATCGAGGCGAATGTCGTCATCGTGTGGGGAGGGGAAGGGAAGGGGGAAAGGGAGGGAGAGGAATTGGAGCTCAGTGGAGATGTCAAAGGAGAAGGAGGGCGAGTTAGAGAGGGAGAGACATCAAAGAGGGAGTGAATGACAACGAGGGAGAGATGTGAACATGTTAGCGCTATGATGTCGAGGATCTTATGTCAAGGAGAGATGCTTGTGAGAGCCTCCTCTCCAGTTGCTTCCCTTTTCTACTGCAAGTCGTTATACTTTATCAGCTACGCTCTCAAGTGACGTGAAATGACCCTTTCCAAGGACCATTTAGAGTTTCTCCAGAAAGCTAGGGCCGTGAGCAAAAATTTTGACCCTTTGAGTTGAGTGTGTGGGCTTTACGGGAAGAAGAGAGGATGGCGGGGAAGTTTCCACAATTTTTTCCTCTCTCCTCTCCCTCACCACACTAACCCACGCACACACACTCGCCACCCCTCTCCTCCCCAAAACCCTAACCTCCATCTATTTAAACCCCACCACCCTCTCCATCTCCACACCCTTTACACCACCACCTTCACCTCCATCTCCTTCGCCGGTAAGCCACCAGCCCCCTTCCCATCCCCTTGCAGCCATGAAGAGGAAGGAGAAGGGTGGAGCGCGTAGGCGAGAGAGAGCAAGGGCATGGGAGAGAAGAGAGAGCTCAAGGTAGCTCAGGAGTGAGCGGCAGGAGGAGCTCGACTCAGAGAGCTTGCGCGTGAGGAGTGCCCTTGCTGCGGGTGAAGCGGCAAGTGCCCGGAGTGCGAGGGGAGGAGTCGCGGGAGCTTGGAGGAGCTTGTGCGGGAAGATACGAAGACGGGAACGAGGAGGAGGAGCTCATGGAGAAGAGATCCCAATCTCCTACAGCCGTTGGAATAGCTACTATTGCGCTGCGGGAGGAGCTCGCAAGAAGACGAGCATCCGTGAGGAGTTTCTACATACTGGATTTTTCTAGCATCAGACGTCTGGAGCATCTTCCAGACGTATGGAGCAGGAACGGATGTCCAAAGCTGAAGCTGGACGTCTGAAAACTCGTGGAGTGCTGAGGCAAGCGTCTTGAATGCTCATGCATGCACGTACGTGAAATACGTGGCGTTGCGCTGACGTGGTTTTGAACCTACAAACGTACGGGCAGGTACAGGCCTTCGAAAGGCGCGCAAGCACACTCTTCGAGGTGCTTCATGATGTCTCCACAAATGTATGATACACCTATCGGATGTCCAAGTGCACCGACAGATGTCTGGAAAGACCCAAGACGATTGTAAAGGGGTTCCAGACGTCCGCTAGCAACATAAGGAAGGAAGGTGAGGTTCTGAGATCGTTTAAGACATCCAGATGTCTGATTTTAGACCGTATGCATGTTTTTTTGGCTGGTTTAGGGCCCAAAAGAAGTTGGATTTACGCAAATGAAATACCATTATTTTCCACTTGAGTTCTCTCGTGTTAGTGTCAATTATATACTATTTTGAACTCATCTGATGTGACTTATTCACAAGTATAGGTCTCCAGCTTGTAGTGTGTTCAGGGCCTGCAGAGACGACAGGGCTTGCGATTCTAGCCTCCGTTCCTCTCATGTTTCCTAGTAGAGTGGTTTACTTTAATATTAAGATTTAAATGAGTAAAGTGCATGTTAGAATAGCTTGATTGAACCCTAGGATGTGAAATGAACCTTAGGGCAGAAGCGATTGAATATGGCTTGAGCTACACTACTTACTTTGAGAAACATGTTAAACCCTAACTGTTAGCAAGTGTATTAATTACTTGATGTGATGCTTTCTTAGTTATCAAAACACGAGCTGCCTGTTATAAAAATGAAACCCGGGATGTAAACAGTGAGATCTGAATGTGGAGAAATAGAATGAAAGCAATACAAGCATGAACCCTATGAGGAATTAGGAGAAGAACTATATACGGAAAGAACCTTGTAAGTAGACGGGAAGTGAGCTAGCCCTTGTGTACACAGTACCAAGGAGAGCAACTGTCCCTTTAGAGTAGAGGGGAGCTTGCCGCTCCTTGGGTTGAGACCCAGGGTGGGTTTGGCCACTCTACGTCGACTCCTGTTTGGCCCTTACGTACGTGGTACTGAGGTGAGCTACTTAGTGTAGGGAGGGAGCTAGCCGCCCCACGGGACCAGGGGTTAGGACTAGCCACCCTACACTGATTCTTGTTAGGCCCACTGGGAAAATCAAGATAGTCGAATGAGGGTATGCGGACTGTGGAGGAGCGAGACCCCTGTTCTGTTATGAGACCCCTGTTCTAAGAGGATAAGGCCCTGCGCTATTTCGTGCTGTACTTTCAGGCGTACCCGCTAGTGGAACGACTGATCGCATGCCAGTGCGGGGTAGCTACCCATGCACTCATCATGCTTGTCGTAGTCACCGCTACGTTGCGACCGTGACCTCGGGGTGGTTGACTGGGTGTAGGACTACCACGGGGGACTTTTCTGGCCAGGAGAGCACCACGTGTACATCCTACATCACGGGAAAGACTGCAATCAAGATCGTTTCCTTGAGGGATAGTCCAAATCAAGAAATGACCGATTTCTTAAGAGAATAAACATATCAGAACTACTTAGTTGAGCTAAATGGAAATGAATAATGAATTAGTTGCTTGTCTTATGTTAATTGCATGTAATTGACTTAACTACCACTCTACTCAGTGTTAGCGGACCACGGATTTTATAACCTTGTTCAGGTCAGGGAGTTGGGCAGCCAACACCATCGGCTACTAAGGGAGCTAGGCCCAGTCGAGCCCAGCCTTACTGTTGTCCCTTTTCTACTCCAGAGCATTTGTTGTAGTGAGTACTTGGTATATGTAATACTGTTTCTGTTACTTTTCCGCTTTATGCTCCGTTGTAGTTGTGATGGCATGTAATATTGCGAGACATTTCGTTCTGTTTCCTTTACTGTCTTTTAAGTTATTTCTGCTTAGTTACATTGCATGTGTGATGGTGGAATATTTTCTGCTTTTGGTTATTTCTCGTTGGACGACTAGGTCTTGGGATTAGTCGAGGCGAGCCGGTCTCGGGTCTTGTAGGGGTCTGGGATTAGGTCGTAACATGCCGCAATCTACCAGCCAAAGCCCTCTTGGCGGTGGGGTGGTGGAGGAGTGGTCACCCTCAAGGTTGTAGAGGAGAGCGGTAGAGTCGATGGTGGAGAAAGGGCACGCTCTAAGAGGGAGACAATGATGGTGATGAAGATGGCGAGGAGGCAGTCGGGTCAGAGGACGGGTGGTGCTGGTGGGAGGAGTCACCGCTGCTGTGGGTGTGGGGGAGGGGTCGGAGGGTGGAGGTGTCCCTATTAGGGCTTTGGTCTGGGGGTGGGTGGGAGGGGTTAGAGGGTGGAGGTGTCCCTATTAGGGCTCTGGTGAGGGGGTGGGTGGGAGGGGCAGAGGAGGGAGGTCCGAGGGGGGATGGGGGTGAAGGGGCGGTGGTGGAAGTTGCCCTCGTATCTGTCAGTCCAGGTGGTGCTTTCTTCCATTTTTCTTGGAGTAGGTCCTTAAATCTCTATTTCGTAAGCCACGGTTTTTCAAATTTGAAGTAAATGGACACCTACAAGCATTTGAGATGTTAATCTACAAAAAACTAAGCCCAGAAAATCCATTTCATGTGTATGATTAATCAAAATCAATTGCAATCTCCAATCAAATTAATTCAAAGTCCATTTAGAAACTCCATCTGAGCTTCCGAATCATTTTTTAACCTTAATCAACACCTTAACCTTTTAAACAAATGCTTGAAATCCATAAATCATGTCTAACCTGGGTGATGAAAGTGTTCATCCCAGATCTGATTCAAAGTAGTAAATCTCCATTCTAACTTATCACAAATGATCTGTGATATATTTAGAATTAAATCAAACTTATATTAGGAATATTTAGATCCTAGAAACCCTATTGATCCCCTTCCTTACGCTACAGACAACGTGAAGGAGGAAAATCACATTAGATATTAAAATCAACTCAAAACCAATCATAGACCTTCATTCAAATCTCTCAAGCATTGTTCAAACTCTGATAAACAAATTAAAATAACTTTCAATTGCTCAAGCTGTCACCCAGGAAGGCATTTGATCATATATTCATATAATTTATTGCTTATGTTTATATCAATTTCTTTGCAATTATGAGTATTAACTTAGATGCACACACTTGCTGAAGAAGATATATGCACGCGAGGCCAAACACTAGGTATTACAACCCCTACGGTAAAAGTCCTTCGAGTCAAATTGTGTCCAAATTACTCGCCTGTCAAGACTTATGATCAAGTTATAAGGACAATGCAAGAAGTGTATGTATACCTCACTTACATACATGATGTAGTCTTTGTAGCATGCCATAAGACTCGATCAACTTTAGTTCGATGAAGTACCAAACTAAAGAAGGTCCTTAAAGATTTGATCACAACTTAGTTTTGCTCGTTACATGTAACCTTGTGCGGTGAAATTTCGGTTGTTTCTTCCTGCTTTTCTCTGGTATACCAACTAATCTTATTTAATTTCCTGCGGTGCCCTTGATTGGGTGTTAAAGGAAATCTAGCTAAGGTTAGTATTGGGGGGTATACTGGAGAAGTGCAGGGAGATGCTGCAGAAATTTCACCGCACTAAGGTTACATGTAATGAGTAAACCTAAGTTGTGATCAAATCTTTGAGGATGGACTATAAAGTGAAAATTTTAATCAAGATACACATCATTCAATCCTTTCCCTTCCTAATAAGTGATTTGTTTACATTAAATTTTAGGTTACAATGGATAAATCTTGGATTGGATTGCGAGGTTCAAATTACACCAAATATAAGGACAGAGTAATTTCATTCCTGGATTGGGCTTTGATGACTATACGAAGATATTTAGGTGAGGAGGTCAATTTGAAAATATCCTCTGCCCATGCAGAAGATGTTTGAATGGTTCCTTGCATGATCGTAATACTATGCTTGAACACTTGATTTGTAATGGGTGGTAGCAATATTACACTACTTGGGTAGCTCATGGAGAGGAGTTGACTGAGAAAGTCACAAACAATGAGAACACTGTTGATGAAGAGATCGACGAGGAAATTGGTAATAACAGAGGTGAAGAAATATAGGACATGTTGAACGAGATGAGAGCAGAAGAGGATATACATACAGATGAGGAAGATCCATTCAGTTGTGATCCATTCTATGATGATGTTAAGGCAGTTGAGGATCCTATTGCTCCGAGTGTTACAAAAATGTCAAAGTTGTCATTTTTGTTGAAGATGTTTCAACTAAAGGTTATGAATAGAGCTAGTGCTAAATTCATGTCAGAAATACTTCAGTTTATTGCTAATGGTTTTCCGGCTTTGTTGGAGTGAAAATTTTGCGCAAACGAAGTTGAGTTTTGAAAACCCGTCGTATTTTGATTTGCGAAAAAATCCGTCAACAGATAAATTTACCTAAACTCAAAAAGAATTCTGGGCCGAACACAGGGAGGTGGACGTTTGATTAAAAATCGCATTTGTTTTATTGTCATGAAGTAGTTTAGCTACTCGAATAGAATCTAAACTACCTATCTACTTAAATAATAATAAATAGAAGAGAGAGATAGAATATTATAACTAAAGACAAAATAGAGAGAGAATGAACAAGAATTTCATAACCAGAATATCATGTCTATTACAACTACTTGTTACACTAGAAAGCAGGAAATCTTATAACTAGAAAGCGGGAAATCTACTCTAGAAAGCAATAAAGAGAAGGTGGAGAGAAGTTATCCTCCTCAGCGGCTGCTTGGAGGACGAGCCGCAATGACGGAGCGCCTAGACAAAGGTGGTGAGATGCAGGACGAAGGAGAACGATGAAGGACGACGGAGAACGGGCGGGACAACGTCATAGCAGGGTCCGCTTCCCGAATGGCAGTGAGAGGACCACCACGGGATGCTCCATGAAGGAGGTGAAAAGGTGGAAAAATTATAATTTTAACTCTAATGGAGCATCCCGGGCTTGGGACAAGCTCTTAGAGCTTTGGAGGGGGTGAGAGAAGAAAGGAAGAGATGAAGAAAGTGTGGGGGTCATAGGGTTATATATAGGTGTGGATTGGAGGGGTAAATAGGTCATAACACTTTAAAACATTAATTTCAGGGTCTCTAGTGATAGATAAAACTGTCACTAAAGCCCAGATCGTGGGCGTAAGTGCCGCGCACGTCGTGCCTCCTCCTCTCCCCGCACCTCAACGCCTACGCACGTACGCGCATTCTCAGTTGTCCGATCATGAGATCGAACGACTTAAAATCGCTCTCGCATGCCTTCACAAATCGCGCCTCTATGCGTCTGATCTTGCGTAAGATTGGGCGTCATCTTGCTCGTTTGGCCGATCGGTTGATCTGTACCATTGGCTCTCGATCAAACAGCTAGATTTCGTGCCTGCACACAATGAGGAGAGCGCAGTGCCATGATTCGAACGCACACCTCTTACGTGAACAGTGCTCTAACCGCTGTGCTATGCAGCAGTTTGAGGCGCGTTCTTGAATTCCTCCATGCACTCTCTCGGCCATTGGATTTCAATCCAACGATCAAGATCATCAGACCCATTGCCTTTAGAAGATGAAAGCGTCGCTTGGTGCGCGACGTGGCGTGTTCTCAGCCATTGGACGAGCATCCAATGGTTGGAATTCATCAAGCAGGCAAAGAAGAGATGCTGCGGTCGGGCCATGTGGCACCATCATGGTCGTCCATCTTCTATGTGTTGTAGATGGTGCCACGGATGTCAGATTGGACCAATTTTCGTGCCGTTGGGCTGTGATTGTCGATCCGAACCCAGCCGTGGGGTCGGATTTGTCATCTAAAGTGCGGATTGACACCAACTTGGCCCTTGATCTCTGATTTTCCTTGGGTTATATTAGATGCTACGAAAGTCCGATCAGGGCGATCTTGGAGTCGTTGAACTCCGATCGTCTCCCTGATCCGATCCATATGATTGGATTTTCAGTTCGAGGCCCCGATTAAAAGTCACCCTGTCACCTGACCACAAAAAGGAAAAATTAACCTAAACTTTATACAACCTAACCTAAATGCAAGATGATGCCTGTTATGCAATATTTATAATATATGATGCAACTCTATGTTTAAGAACATGCAAAAATAGATGGTTTATGTGATATAAACGTGTTTACATCAGGCTTCATGGCATGAGGCAAGGAAATAGATTCATAAGCTTGGTTTGGCTATCTGAAGATTGATGCATGTCCGAATGACGACATTCTTTTCATAAATGAATTTGTAAACTTGAGTAACTATCCCGAATGTGGACTTGAGAGATATAAGGAAGGTCAAAATGAAAGTAAGAGGAAACAGCCTTAGAAGGTTCTTCGTTACCTCTCACTGACACCTAGGCTTCAATGCTTTTTTATGTCAAGTAAAACTGCACGGTTGATGACATGGCACCAGGATTGTAAATCTCAAGATGGAAGAATACGTCATCCTACTAATTCAAAGGAGTGGAAGAGATTTGATAAAAGAAATAATCCATTCGCTTTAGAAGCAAGGAACGAGTGGTTCGATCTTGCAAGCGATGGATTCAATCCATTTAAGAGTATGTACCCGTCGTACTCTATATGGCCAGTGGTAATGGTTACTTATAACTTACCTCCCTAGTTGTGTATGACATCGTCATTCATGATGCTGACTCTATTAATCCTCGGTCCAAAACAACCAGGAAATGCAATAGATGCTTATCTCCAACCATTAATCGATGAACTAAAATAGTTGTGGTTCACCGGCGTGAAGACCTATGATACAGAAAAGAAAGAATTTTACACTATGCCTGCAGCATTGTTGTGGACCATAAACGACTTCCTGACGTACGCAAATTCGTCAGGTTGGAGCACTAAAAGAAAGCTTGCTTTCCCAATCTATATGGAAGACACTCATCACTTACGACTGCAAGAAAGTAAGAAATTATGTTACTTACGACATTGCAGATTTCTACCTATTGAACATAGATGGAGAACGTCACAGTTCAGGAGTAAATTTGATGGCAAGATGTATCTGTATTCAAAGAAAAATCCAAAAAATAAATTTAGTACAGATTTTATCTAGTTGTTGGGTTAGGTTATAATGGAGAGATTACAAGAAATGGTAAGATACGGTTGGGTCGACCATTCAAATAAGACCAGATGGCCTCGAAGAATTCTGGATTTCGAAAGAAAACATTTTCTTTATGGAGTTGCCATACTGGAAAGATCTTACAATAAGTCATAATTTAGATATTATGCACATCGAAAAGAATGTGATGGATTACATCTTAGACATTAAATCCGACCGATGATCCAAAGGATATGGTGAAAACAAGAAAAGACATGAAGAGTTTGGGGATACATCCGGAGTTGTATATTCATGAGGATGATGGCTACTTCCCACGTGCTATTTATAGGTTGAATCAGAACCAGAAGAGTAGACTGCTCTCCTTCTTAAAGGAAATTTGGGTACCAGATGAATTTTCCTCACAGCTTTCCCGTTTTGTGAATGAAATGCAGAAAAAGATATCTGGCTTGAAAAGTCATGACTCACACGTTTATATGCAAGTATTATTTCCACTGGCAATACGGGGGATACTGCCAGAGCCAGTTGTTGATTCAATCATAGAGAGAAGCAGGTTTTTCAACGCTATTTGTTCAAAGACGCTACAAAATGATACGTTGGATTACTGAAATAAACAAATAGTCATTACTCTCTGTAAGATGGAACAGATTCTTCCCCTAGCCTTCTTCGATGTAATGGTTCATCTCACGCTGCATCTTGAAAATGAAGCAAGAATCAGTGGACCTATACAATTTAGATGGATCTATCTTGTGGAGCGATTTTTGAAAAAGCTTAAAGATTATGGTTTAAACAAGGCAAAGCTGGAAGGATCAATTGTAGAAGGCTATCTCCTGGAAGAGTGCATTAATTTATGTCTATGTACATGAATGAAACATACAACCGCTTTAATAAACTTCAAAGGAATTATGAGAAGGAATACAATGACAGTGATGAAGAATGTCAATTTTTGATATCAGAGGAAGGTTGATCCTTTATACAGAGTACAAGGCTATTTCAGAAATGAAAAACGTTGCGTGCATCTACATATTTTAAAAAGAATTTCTAAAATTTATCCATTTTATGAGGAATTCGAACGATTACCCCTTTCTAGGACAAACCAATTTGGCTTCTTAGATTGGTTTAAAGACCAAGTTCATCAATTGAAAGAGGATAAGGACCCACGACGGGTACTAGATTTTGATGCAATTGTCGATTCACCATTATGTTATGCACATTACCACTCTGGGTCTATAATAAATAGGTTCAAATTCAGAATAAAGAAATTGATGATAGGAATGTTACACAATAGGTTGGAATTGTTGTTGATTCATATATTTCCACCGGTCAAGATGGATGCTATGGTAAAATCAAAGAAATTGTGGAGATCAGCTTCAGATATAATCGTAGAGTTATCCTATTTAAATTTCATTGGTTTGATGTTTTTAAAGAGGGCACCGGTTTCAAGATTGATAAGAAACATAATTTCTTGAGTTTAAATCCTAATCATTAAATTCTTCAGTCTAATGAACCATTTACATTGGCATGTCAAGCGGCGTAAGTTTTTTTTATCCCTGATAATTGCCAAAGGGGATGGGTTATACCCATAAGGATAATACCGCACAACCATTTTAACGCACAGTCTGATGCATAACAAGAATTAACATAAAAATATCATATAGATTCAAATGCAGTAGATGTTGACATTTAAGGTTAGTAACAATTTCTTTACTTTGTTTCATTTCTATTTATATTAAATTCATATTCAAATTTAAGAAACCTAAACTACAACCGACATTTTCTATACATTATAAATAACTAAACTTAAACTAATCACACACATGCTCAAATTTTTTTACTTTTGCTCTACTGGCATTTTAATTACTTTTATTTTTTAAATTACAGGTTATCTGTGACGGGCATACTCGGAGGCTGTTATACTTAGAGGTATAATTTCAATGTCTTAAATTTAATTGAATGAAATTATAGGTTTTTGCTAAATGTGGGGTGTGCCCACATATTATTTTTTATTTCATTAAATAGATGTGGGGTGTAACCACTTGTGTTGTATATTTTATTTGAATGGATGTGGGGTGTACCTACTTGTGATTTGTCGTTACACTTTTTTTTTATGTTGGGTGTGTCCACTTTAATTTTAATATGTAGGTTTATAGAGAAACCTCCAAATGTAAGGGTAAACTCTGCCGAAATTTTTAAATATTTCTTTTTTGTTTTGTAAACTTTTTTCATTTATGATTTATAAATTAATGATTTACAACTGTATTAATTATTGCATTTTATACTTGTTACAGATAAAGTTGTTTAAGAAAAAACCCAGAAAAAGGGTCCTCCTGAGACAGCCCTCCACGCAGCCCGATTCATCTCCTTAGGTTCAGATACCCCCCTACAACAGGCTCAGCCACCTCTTCGACAACAGGTTCAGCCATCCCCCCAATCAGGTTTCGTACGACTCGGGGAGATGGCACGTTTACTACATGCGGGAGGGGGAAGGGAAAGGGGAAGGAGATTGCTCAAACCTTCCTAGACTGAGTAGAGGATGATCCAGATTATGGAGGATCAAAGGAGGTTGAGGGGGAGGACGAGGGGGAGGAAGGAGAGGAGGGAGAGGAGGCGAAGGATAAGATAATGGGGAGTACGTCCCCAATTCATGTCGACAACTCACCGACGGGCTTAAGTTTGGGTAAGAAATCTATTACGACCCGATTCCCAAATCCCTACAGGACCCGAGACCAGCTCACCTCAACTAATCCCAAGACCCAGTCGTCCAACAAGAAATAACCAAAAAGTAGGAAAGTAAACCATATTCACATATGCAATATAACTAAGCAGAAAAAATATACAAACCAGTAAAGGAAAGTAAATCTATTGTTCCATTACATACCACTACAACAACAAAACAGCAGAAATGGAAGTAAACAGTAGAGACAAATAGTAACTGATGAGAACCTCATCATGAGCCATAACTAGCTCATTTTGACCCAATACAAAGGATAAAAGCTCCTACATATCTCAAGAAAAGGCTTAACTCAGAGAATTCTGAGTTTGAGAAGAAAACCAGTCATAAGGGGTAAAAGTGTAATTTTACCAGTATAATCTGCATACAGGGTAATTCAGGGCCCAAACACAGGTCAAAACAGCTTAATAAGAATAAAAGTGGGATGAGATGATCTAGCAAGGGCTACAGCACTTCCAAGGAACCAAATGATAATCTGTAACCCTAAAACAACCCACTTCAATTCACAAGGTTCGAGGCAAAGTAAAAATAGAATAAACCCTCTAAAATTCATAGAAAAATAATCTCTAGGGTTTAGAACCTTCAATTTGGCCTTTAGAACCCATTTTGACCTACATTGAGAACCATGCCCAATTAATAACTTAATTTGGGTTCTTGCGCAAATTGACCGGTCAAACAAGGTTTAATATGAAAATGAAATTCACCATCAGATTCCTTAGGTCTTAATTAGTCATGTATAAAAACTTGAGCCTAAGAAGAAACCCCCTTGACCGACTTCACACTTTGGTCCTCATATATTTACTCTTTGGCCCTCAACTTTTGAACCCTCATATTTTGGCCCCTAACTCTCCTTCGTTCTTTGCAATCAGGTCCCTCCTGCAAAACCCTGCCAGCACCATGCTCCGGCGACCTTGCGCGGAGCATGGCGCCGCGCAGGGTGAGGTGGGGGACCTGGCAAGTAAATCGGGGGTGCCCTGCGTCGTCAGCCGTCGCAGGGGCACCCCCCTGGTCATTGTAGCCCACCATACCGGCCGTGCGAACGCACGGACGGTATGGGTTCGTGTTCCGACCATTCTCCGGCGAGGGAGACACGTCGTCTCCCTCCACCTTCCTCCCTGTTTCATCCCTATAAATACCCCCCGCTGCTCCACCGACCAGGGCAGCCAGGATCTGACGGAGAAAATCCCCAACTTTCTTCTCTTCTTCCTCCGGCAGACGCTCACCAGCTCCGGCGGCTTCCTCCCCCTCCACCTCTTCGCTCTGCCGCAATACCAGCAGCAGAGACTTCCTCCCCTGCTCTTCCCGCGCCACGCCGCACCCAGCTGGCGCCTCTCCGGCTCTCTGCTCGCCGCCGCCCCTCTCCCTGAGCATCGTCTTCTCCGGCGACAGTCGATACGACTGTCGCCCTGTTCCTCCCCCTTCGTCCCTGCAAGTAAGCTAGAGCTACTCCCCTTCTCCTCCTCTTTCTTTCCCCGCTTTCAATTTATTCAATTAAGCCCTCTACCGACCCTGACCACCTTCACCCCCTTCGCCTCCGACCACCCTCCGGCGAGCCGTTCCCATCACCTCAGCAACCCACACGGCTCGCCGACCCTCACCGCACCTCCACCTCATCACACTGAGCACCCCCCCACCCCTCCACTGCCACTCCACACCTCCGTAACACTCCCCCGAACAAACCCATTCCTCCGGTTGCAGTCCGACCCAGGGCTGCCACCAGACACCTCCTTGCGGCCTGCCGCGCAGCTCCTCACCTTCGCCGTGCCACGGCGAAGGTTCCCCAGTGGTTTGATTAGGCCGCGAGGCCATATTCATGTCCAACAGGTTTTGAGGTCCGACCGCCATTGACGCACCTTAAGGCAGCTTCTCCCGCGCTCCAGGCTTGAGGACGCCAGGTCTCCAGCTGCTGCGGGGTACGGGGCGTCGTGCGAAGGCAGCCAGCCAGCAACTTATGCAGATAGAAGCCGCAGCTGCAGAAGCCAAGCCGCGATCTCCCAGCAGGCGCACGCGAGGAACGGTCTGCGTTTAGTCCCACATCGGTAAGCCTCACACACGTTCCACTGTTTAAATTGATTTCGTGCACTAGCCTCATTGCCTCAGTACACGGGGTGAGGTCCCCTTACACCCGCCCGGTTACCCGGTCTCGTCCGCGCTCACGCCTCGCGGACCTGACCCGACCCGACTTAGACTGACTGCACTCCTCGCCCACCACACACGCCGGTGGGCCTGGACCCGGGCCTGACCCGAACCCGATTACCCGGTAGCTCTGGGAGAGCTTTCCCAAGAGTGGTTTCAGAGAGGAAGAGAGACGCGGGGGGGGGGGGGGTAGAGTAGGTTTTGCCTCTTGACGAAAAACCCTGAAGTGTGCAGGCACAGGCGAAGAAGAAGACCCGCGGAAGAAGAAGGAGCTGCACTGTAGCAAATGCATAGTTAAGTCGTCTAAGCACCGAGTCAGACGACGGAAGGTCAGCAGCCAGAGAAGGAAAGAAGGCAGGCTGAAGAAGAAAAGAAGAGCAACGGCCAAAGCAGAAGAAGAAGAAAGGAAGACTTAGTAGCTAAAGGCAGAAGCTCTGCAGCGATAAAGAAGAAAAGGGAAAAGAGAAAGAGATCTGAAGAGGAGCATCACCTCTGCAGAACGAAGAAGAAGAAGAAGGAGCTCTGAAGAAAAAAGAACATCACCAGAGCAGGAACAGCAGGAAGAAGAAGAAGAGCATCACCATTGCAGAAGAAGAATATCACCTCTGCAGAACAGAGAAAAGAAGGAGATCTAAAGAAAAAGAGAAAGAAGAGCATCCCCCTCTGCAGAACAAAGAGAAAACAACAAATTCTTTCCCTCTCTCTTTCTTTTTTTAAAAGAAACATGTATATCTCTAGAATACGACTTGCTCCCTGAGTTCGACCTCGGGAACTCTTTCATTTTCCGAGTAAAAAAATTTATATTTGAAATGTTGGTAATAACCGGCTTTACTACAACGTTATAACAAAACCCTCAAACCCGGTTGTCGCGACGTTTCAGTAACTAAAAGTCTAATACTTACTACAACAGTAAAGGAACAACAAGGAAGTGCTGAAAAATACAGCTGGGCCCAGCACCCTCCGGAAGCTCAAGCTGCTCAATTCCTGGTCCTGAACAGTATTATGAAAAGACGGAGTCAGCGAATGCTGAGTAGAGTGGTATCTATACTATCTAAAACAGTAAAAGCAACAGGTTTAATTCTCTTTTCTATTTATCTGTTTTATGTGTATTTCCTTTTCACCCATTTTTCTCAAACCTCCAGATATTCTTGATCTTGCATGTTTCTCGTGGAAACGATCTTAATTGCAGTCTTTTCCATAGAGTAAAAGGTACACATGGTGCTCTCCTGGCCGGGAGAGTCCCCCATCATAGTCCTACACCCAGTCAACCACCCCGAGGTCACTGCGAGACGTAGCGGTGACTACGGCATGCATGATAAGCGCACGGGTAGCTACCCCGCACTGACACGCGATCAGTCGTTTCCGTTAGCGGGTACGCCCAAAGTACAGCATGGAATAGTATAGGACCTTGCCCTCTTAGAACAGGGGTCTCGCACCTCTACAGTCCGCACACCCTCGTTGACTACCCTGGTTTGCCCAGAGGGCCTAACAAGTCGGTGTAGGGTGGCTAGCTGAACCCCGAGTCCCGTGGGGTGGCTAGCTCTCTCCCTACACTAATAGCTCACCTCGGTACCGCGTACACGAGGGCCAACAGAAGTCGATGTAGAGTGGCCAATCCTAACCCCAGGTCTCAACCCAAGGGCGGCTAGCTCCGCTCTACACGAAAAGGGGACAGTCGCTCTCCTTGGTACCACGTAGTCAAGGACCAGCACACTTCCCGTCTACATTCCAAGTTTCCATCTAACCACAGGAGTTCTACTCCTAATTCCCAGTAGGGTTCATGCTCATGTTCACCCCATTTATTCCGATCTAGATTTCACCATTCACAATTAATTTCTCATCCATAAACAGGCAGCTCGTGTTTCCATAATTCGATACATGCAACTGATGATTTCATAGGTAATTGTTCATTAATTACAGGAAGCTCATATTCTAACAGGCAACTCGCAACTATATTATAGGCAATTTCTAGCAGTTTAACTCAATCATGCATATAAATACATCATACAGTTCCAACGATTCATTCATTCCTCTATCCTAGGGTTCATGCCACATCCTAGGGTTCCCTTCGACTATTTCCACAAGCACATTCTTATTAAATATTATTAACAGAATTAAACCACTCTACCAAGCAATGTGGGAGTAATGGGGGCTCGAACCACAGACCTAGGCATCTCTGTGAACCCCAAACATGCAGTAGGTTGAAACCCTATACCAGGGAATACATCACAAAAAGAAGGGTTCAGAATAGTGTACCAAGGTCTCTAGTACGTAGAGAAACTCGCAAGTGTTGGTGCTAAAGCACCACGACCATTTGTTTTGATGATAACAAAACACGTGTTATTTAACATTTGCAATTTGAGTCCTAGATTTCAGGTCAATTGCAAATGAGGACGTGTTTAGACGGAGTTCGAGCTCGCATCCAGGACGGATTGGAGGAGCTTGACGGAAAACAGAGGAGGTTCGCGTGGAGCGACAGATTGAAGTTGGAAGGAAATGAAGAATAGGATAGATTTCCTTCTTTTGTACTTGTTGTATTTTTTGTTTCTTTTGTTGCTCTTTATTTCCTTAGATATTTTATGTTAAAGAGCCTCAAAGAACCCTAACAGTAGTCCTAGGAACACCGGCACAACCCTAGGATACTTAGGTTTTCTGTAGAATACTTAGAAAACCAATATAGGGTTCAAACAGACTTTCCAGACGTCTAATTCCCAAATCAGACGTCTGATAATGTATTTTAAGACGTCTGACTGTTGTCTCAGACGTCTTATAACTGTTAGGCTGGACATACTTAGTTCTGTCTGATGAAATCAGACGTCCAGACCTTATACCAGACGTCTTAGAAGACGTCTGATGGATTTGCCAGACGTCCAATTAGTGGACCGTTGGCTGGCTTAGCACACACTCAAGAATATGACCGTTAGAGCCTTATCAGACGTCCTTAGGCCTTTCCAGACGTCTGATAAATGACCGTTTTGCCTCGGCTGACCCAAAATCTCTTCTCAGAGATTTTCTAGCCGTTGCAATGTTTGGAAATCAATTCCCACAGTAAAAGTAGGTTTCCAGACGTCCAGACATAGTGCCAGACGTCCTGCATGTCGTCTGATGGACTTGCACAAAAACCCTGTTTAGATCTGATCCAAGTCAGGGAGAGACCCGCCCAAAATCAGACGTCTGACCTTTGAATCAGACGTCTTATAGTGAACTTCCAGACGTCTGATGCTAGAATTAGACGTCTGATAAGCCTGTCAGAACAATGATTGTTCCTGATTTCGGGCTGATTCACTTGGACTTTGTTCCCAACGGCTATAGAACCCTTTCTAAGCCTTCCAAAGCCTTCCTAAGGCCTCTATAAATAGAGGGGAACCCTTGCAACACAAACACACTTAGAAAAACACAAGACACACTTAAGCAACATACTTCCACTCTCTTGTGTCCAAGAAGCTCTTGCTCTCTAAGCTCAAGTTCTACATCTTGAGAGCATCATTCCCTTCGCGCACCCGCTCTCCCGCCGTTGTCTACGAGAGCGACATTGCGCCGTTGCGTGGCTCACGCACCCGCGTCATCGTCGACGCACTCCTTGCAAAGGGGAGTTTCCTTATTCCTATAGAAGCTTAGGTTTATTACTTTGTTGGCTCTATAGGACCTGTTGTTTTATTTTATCTTTGCATTTTGGTTGGGTATTCGCTTTGCGAATTCCCGTCTCCTTCGTGGGACAAAATCCTTCTCGTGGAGAGAAGGGGTTGAGGAACGCTACCCTCGTACTTGTAGCGTGGTTGTACTGAGGTTGAATCACCCTCGTTTTAAAGTGATTCGTTTAGTGGATTTGATCAACTAGGTTGATCGGAAAATCCTAACTCGAGAGGGTTAGGTGGTGGTTTTCACCCGGTTTGGGTTTCCACCTAAAAATTACTTGTGTACATTTTGCGATTGTTTTTTGTGAGATTGCTTTATATTTCAATTCCGCATTTTTTTTGTCACGCTGATCTCACCCCTCCAAGTAGGGAAATTACAATTGGTATCAGAGCAGGTCTTGCGAGATCGGAGTAACACCCGGCAAGAGATCAAATGGAGGGAAGCACATCAGCGATCAAAATTTCCGAGGGGCAGTCCACAACCCGTCCGCCCTACTTTGACGGGAACAACTACAGCTACTGGAAGCTGAGGATGAAGACGTGGCTCCAAGCCACTGAATTCGAGGTATGGGGATGTTGCGAAACCCCATACGAGATCCCGAAGGGACCCCAAGGAGGGTACTCGCAGGTGCAGATTCTAGAGCTCTCACTCAACGCAAAGGCAATGAATGCCTTGTACTGCGCATTGAGTCTGAAGGAATTCGAACGAATCCAAGAGTGCACCACCGCCCACGAGATATGGAGGAGGTTGGAAGGCACTCATGAGGATTCCAGCTCGAAGGAAGAAGAAGAAGAAAAAGAAGAAGAAACCACTTGCTTTGGTTTCATGGCCAGAGGAACCAACAGCGACAGCGAAAGTGGAAGCGACGACAGCGACAACGAGGTAAATCTCGATCTTCAAGAAGCATTTAATGAACTTTTTGAGATTAGTAAATCACTTAGGATAGAAAATAAAAGCATTAAAAAGAACCTTAGTTTTCTTAAAAATGAAAATGATAGGTTAGAAAAACAACTTAAGGACATAGAAACTAGTCCTAAGGATAATAACCTGCTTTTAGAAAATAAAAATTTAATCAATGAAAATACTAAATTGATTGAGGAAAATGATAGTCTAAAGTTAGAAATTTCTAATTTAAAGACTAAGATGCAAACTATAGAAAAAGAAATTGCATGTCTTAGGGAAAATTCTAACAAATTAATCAACAAAGTAGACAAGTTTTATAGCCCTAAGGCTGAGATAGGATCTCCGTCAAGGAGACCCACTAACAAATCTGGATCCAAGCTTACTTGGATACCGAAGAAAAATCTGGAATCTTGTTTTGTAGGATTCAGGGATAACTACAATACACAGGACTGGACCTACAAACTCAAGGCTGGTCAACTCGAGTTAGGAGAACTAAGGAGTAGACCAAGGAGGAGAACAAGAAGACCGACGAGACGGCGAACAAACGACGGACCCACCGCACGTCGACCACCAGATTGGAGACCGGCGCCGATGCCCGGGCCTCCAAGCTACGGATGGGAGCCCCATCCAATGTGGCATCCACCACCACCATTCGAGCCATTTTATTGGCCATGGTAGGTGAGGTAAAATTCTTAACCCTATCTTTTTATAAGCATTTAGATAGGGGGAGTTAAAAATTAATGAGCTAATTGTCAATTTTTAAGGGGGAGATATAAGGTAGCTAAATTTCCTTTAGAAAGGGGGAGAAAAATAATAGCTATCTCATTGTTACAAAAAGGGGGAGAATATCACCTTTGTTAAAATAAATTCATAGAAGAGCATGTCTTAAGGGGGAGTCATAGGAAATGTAAAACCAATCAAACCTTTTTGATAATGTCAAAAAGGGGGAGGATTTTTATGCATTATTATTTACGGTTTTGTCATCATCAAAAAGGGGGAGATTGTTGGTGCTAAAGCACCACGATCATTTGTTTTGATGATAACAAAACACGTGTTATTTAACATTTGCAATTTGAGTCCTAGATTTCAGGTCAATTGCAAATGAGGACGTGTTTAGACGGAGTTCGAGCTCGCATCCAGGACGGATTGGAGGAGCTTGACGGAAAACAGAGGAGGTTCGCGTGGAGCGACAGATTGAAGTTGGAAGGAAATGAAGAATAGGATAGATTTCCTTCTTTTGTACTTGTTGTATTTTTTGTTTCTTTTGTTGCTCTTTATTTCCTTAGATATTTTATGTTAAAGAGCCTCAAAGAACCCTAACAGTAGTCCTAGGAACACCGGCACAACCCTAGGATACTTAGGTTTTCTGTAGAATACTTAGAAAACCAATATAGGGTTCAAACAGACTTTCCAGACGTCTAATTCCCAAATCAGACGTCTGATAATGTATTTTAAGACGTCTGACTGTTGTCTCAGACGTCTTATAACTGTTAGGC
The DNA here is from genome assembly GCA_037157565.1 of Thalassia testudinum. Classification (NCBI taxonomy): domain Eukaryota; kingdom Viridiplantae; phylum Streptophyta; class Magnoliopsida; order Alismatales; family Hydrocharitaceae; genus Thalassia; species Thalassia testudinum. The sequence goes on along the minus strand of JAZHRO010000058.1, from coordinate 6,794,393 downwards.
TGGACATACTTAGTTCTGTCTGATGAAATCAGACGTCCAGACCTTATACCAGACGTCTGATGGATTTGCCAGACGTCCAATTAGTGGACCGTTGGCTGGCTTAGCACACACTCAAGAATATGACCGTTAGAGCCTTATCAGACGTCCTTAGGCCTTTCCAGACGTCTGATAAATGACCGTTTTGCCTCGGCTGACCCAAAATCTCTTCTCAGAGATTTTCTAGCCGTTGCAATGTTTGGAAATCAATTCCCACAGTAAAAGTAGGTTTCCAGACGTCCAGACATAGTGCCAGACGTCCTGCATGTCGTCTGATGGACTTGCACAAAAACCCTGTTTAGATCTGATCCAAGTCAGGGAGAGACCCGCCCAAAATCAGACGTCTGACCTTTGAATCAGACGTCTTATAGTGAACTTCCAGACGTCTGATGCTAGAATTAGACGTCTGATAAGCCTGTCAGAACAATGATTGTTCCTGATTTCGGGCTGATTCACTTGGACTTTGTTCCCAACGGCTATAGAACCCTTTCTAAGCCTTCCAAAGCCTTCCTAAGGCCTCTATAAATAGAGGGGAACCCTTGCAACACAAACACACTTAGAAAAACACAAGACACACTTAAGCAACATACTTCCACTCTCTTGTGTCCAAGAAGCTCTTGCTCTCTAAGCTCAAGTTCTACATCTTGAGAGCATCATTCCCTTCGCGCACCCGCTCTCCCGCCGTTGTCTACGAGAGCGACATTGCGCCGTTGCGTGGCTCACGCACCCGCGTCATCGTCGACGCACTCCTTGCAAAGGGGAGTTTCCTTATTCCTATAGAAGCTTAGGTTTATTACTTTGTTGGCTCTATAGGACCTGTTGTTTTATTTTATCTTTGTATTTTGGTTGGGTATTCGCTTTGCGAATTCCCGTCTCCTTCGTGGGACAAAATCCTTCTCGTGGAGAGAAGGGGTTGAGGAACGCTACCCTCGTACTTGTAGCGTGGTTGTACTGAGGTTGAATCACCCTCGTTTTAAAGTGATTCGTTTAGTGGATTTGATCAACTAGGTTGATCGGAAAATCCTAACTCGAGAGGGTTAGGTGGTGGTTTTCACCCGGTTTGGGTTTCCACCTAAAAATTACTTGTGTACATTTTGCGATTGTTTTTTGTGAGATTGCTTTATATTTCAATTCCGCATTTTTTTTTTCACGCTGATCTCACCCCTCCAAGTAGGGAAATTACAGCAAGGAAACTATAGGTACTTCGTTTGCGTAAAACAGACCCCGATCGGACCCCAAACAGGTCAAAAACATGCCTACTATTCAAACTCAGATGTCTGGGAGCAAGTCCAGACGTCTTAAAAGGTACCAGAACCTTACCTTAAGTCCCTGTGGTGTCCTCAAACATCTAGGCCTTCTCTGTGATCGTCTGAAGGCAGTTCCAGACGTCGGACAATGCCTCCGGTCATCTGGAAGCACCTCCGGACGTCTGGTGAGGTGATCAGACTTCCAAAAGTGCGTGGAAAAGCATCCCACGATCCTTCCCAAGGGCCTTTACCTACGTACGAAACCCACAGGTCCAAACTTTGCGTGGGCAGTGGCTAAGAATGGTCCTCCAAGAATAATGGGGGCAAACTTTAGTGCTTCCGATACCTCTATGTCCAGGACTAAAAGATCTACTGCAAATAGACAATTTTTGACCCGGACAGGAACATCCTCAACAATTCCCCTTGGTTTAATTGTAGATCGGTCAACTAATTGGAGAGTAACCTCAACAAGCTTCAATTCATCGATCTTAAATTCCTCAAAAGCTATTGTGGGGATAAGATTAATTGAGGCACCGAAATCCAACAAAGCACGATCAAAAGAAGTATCATTAATGATAACTTGAATCAGGGGGCACTGGGATCTTTTCTCTTAAGAGGCAATCAACTCTGCACAACTAAGCTGACTGTCTCAGGAAGGATCACCTTTCCTAAATTTTGGGGCTGCCTTTTAGGAGTACACAAATCTTTTAGGAATTTTACGTAGGCAGGGATGTATTTTATGGCATCTAGAAGAGGGATATTAATTTCAACTTGCCTAAATAAATCCATTAATTCCTTCTCTGTGGGCTCGGATTTCTTCTTTTTCTTATTTGTTGAAGAGTGGAGGGCTTGTGGAAATTGAGCAGGGTTTCCCTGTTTTGCATTAATTGGTTCTTGAACAATATGAGAGGGAGATGGGGAAGAGTTAATATGTGTATCATTAAAATGGGTTTCTTTAACAGGCAGGGGATTGTGAGTGGTTTTCCCATTCCTCAAAGTAACTGCATTTGCAGTCTGGTTATTTATAGGATGAGGACGGGAAGCCTGACTATTATTGAAACCCGGTGGATGCTGAGGTGCTGGTTGAATGGGTTGACTAGGATAGCCAGCTTGGTACTGATTCCTTTGATTATTTGGATTGGGCATGGGTTGGGAAGGTAAATTCCCAACAGGTCGATGATCAGGAGTAACCTTGACTTGGTGTTGCAAGTTGGTAATCATGCGGGTTACTTCCATCATCTGATTCTACATTCCTTGCAGAGTTTTCATGACCTGAGTGTTAATATCTTCCTGGGATGGTCCAGGTTGATACACAGGTTGCCCATAGTTCCCAAAATAGTTTTGTTTGGGAAAAGGAATCAAGTTCGGGTTCTTCCAGGAGTAATTCGGGTTAGTCCTCCAGTTTTGATTGAAAGTGTTGGAGAGGTTTCTAAATTGCTCCTGGAGAGCATAAATATTTTCCGTGGTGGGATCAAAAATATTTTGATCAAAATTCCCAGTCAATTCCTATGGGAAATCAGTTGACAATTGCTGACCAACAGGTGTGGCATCAATGTTGTGCACATTTTCTCTTCGGAGAATGTGTGGAGGGTTAGTGTGTGGAGAGTGAATGTGTGGAGATTGTTTATTTGTGAGCTTTTCTTCCATTTTCTTTTGGTGAATTTGCATCATGTCCAGTCGTTGAGCTAACATACATAGATCATATTGAGTGACTGGAACAGAGGTGGATTTGGAGTCAATTTCATGGACTCTGTGTCTAGGGTTTTGTGTTCTGCCAAAAGTGTCCATTGAAGTCATGTTAAATGAGTTTTCATTCATTTCTTCAAAGAGGAGATAGGCACTTTCGGCGTCTTCGTTAAGGAAATTGTCCCCACATGAGGCATCCACAAATCGCTTCAATTGATCTTATAATCCATGATAGAAGATCTGCACTAACTGCCATTGTGGAATTTCATGATGGAGACAACTTCTTAGAAGTTCTTGGAATCTTTCCCAGGCTTCGTGGAGGGGTTCACCGATTTTCCGTTGAAAGATCGTTATGGATCTTCTTAATGCATTCGTTCGACCGATCGGAAAAAATTTTTTCAGAAAAGTGCTTTTTAATTGGGGCCAGGTGGTAATTGGGCACCCAACCGTTCTAAACCAATGAGAAGCTTTGTCTTTAAGAGAGAGAGGAAAAAGTCTCATTAACCACATATCTTCCTGCACATTGCAGGAACAAGTGGTTTCAGCGAGGACAGTTAATTCCTCGAGATGACAAAAAGGGTCCTCTCTTGGAAGACCATGAAAATGTTTGATAAGGTTTAGAATGGCTAGTTTGATTTCAAAATCCCCTTGTGGTATGACCACCCCAGGTCTTTCCTTGTAATTGGAAGGATCATAGAAATCCTTAAGAGGAACGACAGGCTGTTGGCGGGGTGCTGGATTTTGCCCTTGGTTAGCTAGGTTCGTGACAATCCCAGCCAAATCTTCTTGATTTTGTTGTAGTCGAACCAAATGGTCCACCATCAAGGCAAAGGGGTTTGGATTTTTAGTTGGAATTGGAGGGCCACTTGGCCCTACTGGAATTTTCGATTACTCCAAATTAGGGAGGTGAGGGAGGGTGAAGTCAGCTTGTGGATCGACTGATGGGTTAGAAGTGGAAGCAGAATTTTTTTGTCATCTTCCTTGATTTTCCATTTTTTTATAAGAGGGAGAAGAAAACAATGATTTTCTACTACGAGGGGCGAAATCAGATGGTCCCTCAAGGAGTGGTTTTTGGGATTGTTGCCCATGCATGCACTATTTTGGAAGAATTGGAGGGGAGAAGAGAAAGAGATGAGAGAAAGTGTATAATTCAAACAATCAAAGCTAGACCTAACTTAAATGCGACACCTTAAAATTAAACCTAAGACTTGGTCTACGTAGGAAATAAGTAATCAATAGCGAATACCCATTCTATCAACCAATCTAGCCAAGTTGCTTAAGGGGAGGTTTAGGCCCAAACGTTTCCCAGGGAAAACCCCAGATGCTTGTACAAACCCACGCCTGGTCGTTTGACACAACCCCTCAGCCTGAACACCAGATATAGATGACAAAATTGGTATTAACTAAATAAAACTTAAGACCTATATAGCAAGCTTAAGTTAATGAAGCCTAAGGGGTCAAGTTGCTACGGATTTTAGTTAGGTTTAGGATCTATTGGTGCACACGGAATGTGGAGGGTGTTAATTTGGGTTATTGCCCTGTTATTACAATTTTTTTGTGTGTGTGTGCAAGAATTGGAAAGTGGTTCCAATACAAATCAAGTTGTCACACAATTTTTGTATTTTTGTCTTTTAGGACTCAATTTAGTTGAATGTGTTTTAGGGTTTTTCTTTTTAAATGTTCAAACAAGTTTGAAATTCCACAATCAAAGGAAAAACAAGTTGTATTGGTGATAATGTATTTCCTTTATCTTGTGGGACTAAAAAGCAAGAAAGAAACCCTAATTGGATTTGAACCCTAATACAGAAAATTACAACCAATGAATTCTTTTTAGGCTTTCTGAATAGGTAGTGGTCCAAACAATGCAACCAACACCACTACCTTATGTAAAATCAAACAAGGATTCCAGAAAAGATTTTAGGAATTTGTTTGATAATTGTTTTGAATTTTTATTTGTACTGGTGTCAAACTCCAGAAATGATACCCGTGGATATTTTGGACTTGTTAGTATTACCACTGACATCAGAAAATTTTGGTGATTTTATATGATGTGTAAAATTTCACAAGGATTCCAAAAAGCTAAATTTCACAAAAATTTGATGAGTATAAAAATTCTAAAAATTCACAGATAGTAGCAAAATAGGATTAGAAGGTGTGACCCCTCTGCAGTTCATGAATTTTTAAAAATTAAATACAAAGCCAATTGATCTAAAATTTGGAACATATGTTCCTAGCTTAATTTGGAATCACTGTATGAAATTTTATATTTTTAGGAGGCTTGTGGTGTTGGTAATTGATTTTTCAAGTCCATACAAAAATCTGGACCTGAAAAATAGAACACCAATACTTGAAATGGAGTGGTGTTAATAAAACATTCAAGCAAACAATGAATTTTAATAGGCACTACTCCACTTAATTAAGATGTTTGGGATCTTGAAAGCCAAGTTTAATATTTTTTTGGTAGTTTTAATTAACTATGTGACCAGAAAAGGGAACCAACCTGAAAATCCGCGGGAAGAAAAGGAACTTTGAGCTTTCGCTTCCCAATTCCCGCTTTTCTGTTGTAGTTCCTGCACACACTAGAGAAAAGAAAGAGAAGAAGATGAAATCCACTTTAAGCAAGAGAAAACAAAATTAAGCAAAGTCGTGCCTCCCCAACAACGGCGCCAAAAAGTGATGCGAAGTTTGGCGTGATTTGTAAAAGTGATGCGAATTCGCATACGCTTTTAAATTTATATTCCTAGATAGGGGAGTATCTAGGGTCGTCCAAGGAGGCAGGTTGCTTGCAAATCAACTCTCTTGCTTAGAAAATAAATCCCAACTTTCTTTTTGGTATTTTAAATATGTAATTTTTTTTGTTTTGAAATGATGAGGGCAAAATGCGAATTGTGATGGGAAGTACTAACACCTATAATTACTTAGCTAAAACTTAAGAGATAGATATAGCCCCTCCCTAAGCTCACTCTAGGCAAATGGAGGCCTAGAGTAATTAGGAAGAAGAGGTGAAACAAGTGCTAGAACAAAAACAACAATTGCAATAGAAATTAAAAAGAAGGCAATTTGATTAAGCAGAATTTGTGTTCTTTTCAAAGACAAGTAGAGGAATGCTTCTACTAGAAATGAAAAATATAAAAGCAATAGGAGAAACACAAATCCTCTTGCAGAATATGGTGAAGAAGGGAGTCTTCTTGCTCCAAGCCTAGCTGCTCCTTGGCTTGAAAAGAGGGTCTCCTTCTCCTTCCTTGAAAGCTCCTCCAAGGTGGATGCTACCACCTTCAATGCTCTCCTCCAAGGGTGGGCATGCACCACCCTCAAGTTCTCCTCCAAGGTGGCGTGGACCACCTTCAAGACCTCCTCCAAAGGTCTTCCTTGCCTGGCTCCTCCTTTGGCTGGCGTGGGCTCAAGAGAGAAGGGAAGAGGGGAAGGCACCAAAGGGACAGAATATCCCCTTAATCTTCTTCTTCTTCTTCTTCTCTCTTGGGCGTGGCTCTAGGTAGAATATGAGAGGAAATTTGCTAGCCAAGGATGGTTTGAATGGTGGTGGGTAGTGGTCTTTTTATAGGGTAGGATGAGGGGTTAAGGTGACTCTTGAAATGGAGGGCTAAGATGGGAAGATGGAGGTGGTTAGGTGATCCTAGGGCTAAGGATTGTTGGCACCACCTAAGGGGTGTAAGGGGGGTAGTTATGGGTGGCCAAGGGGCACCTAAAAGTGGCCCCAACCATGGAGAGGTGCCATGAGTTGGCACCAACTTCTAGGCTTCTAGAAGGGGGGGATTATGTGGATGGTGGTGATGGGTTAAAGGGAAGATGTGTGGTGGAGATGAAGGGGGTTTTGGAGGGAAAAAGTGGTGCCAATAAGGAGGTAGTTAGGGTGGTTATGGCGCCACTTTATGGTGCCTTTTGGAGGTAGTGTGTAGGCTAGGTTGGTGCCAAGGTGAGGTGGAAGTAGGGTTAGCTTATGTGGAGCATAGGTGGAGCTAGTTGGTGAAGTTGTTAGGTAGGGTTTTTAGGTGGTAAAAGCCAAGGGAGCTGGAGCATAGCTAAGCTAAGCTAAGCTAGCTTAGCTAATGGTGGAGTAGAGGAGGAGGTGTTGGAGCTAGGGTTTGTAGGGAGGAGCTGGATCTGAAGAATCTGGAGCTAAAGTGGAGCTGGCAGCTACTGAAGAGGTCAACATGGGGCTACTCTAGCTGACTTAGCTTGCTAGTTCTTTGCTGGCTACTAAGCCAAGCTAAAGTGAGCTGGCTTTTGTTGAATGGAGTTGAGGTAAGCTAGGTCGGGTGCTCTCGGGGAGGATTGAGTTGGTTGAGACAGCTAAGGTAGCTTAGCTCAACCAAGTTGAGCTAAGCTGAGTCCCCGGGAGCTAGACTTGAGCTTCTTCAGCTGGGATGAATTCTTCTTCAGCTAGCTGGAGTTGAGTGGAGCTGGATGTAGCTGGATTTGAGTTGAGATGAACTCCAGGCAACTCAGCTAAGCTAGCTAGAGCTCCCTGTGGATTAGTAGGAGCTGAGATGGGCAAGACTCAACTAAGTTGAGCTGGATCTGAGCTAACCTGAGCTAGGGTGAGCTAAGATGAGCTCTCTTGAGCTGCCATTTGACGAGTCGATTCTTCGCTTTTATAGTCGTTTGTCACATAAAATGACACGTTGTTTGTAGTTCTATGTGGTGGAAAAATTGATTAATCAACAATTAATATAACCACTCAATTAGAAGCGGGTCGTGTCCACAGGGAGGTAATGACGCAATAAAATCTAGATTATTTCATATTCATTCAATCTAGTGAGAAATCCATAGTCAAATCTGACATGAAATGCGACGGAAAGAAGATGCACAATAACTCAAAAATGTAAGGGTAGATGTGCAATTTTTCCTTACTGAAATATTCAATAAATATATGATGATTTTATGTAATTTTCAATTGACATGTATTACAGAAAATTTGTGCACATTTTAATCCCAAAACCGATATCAAACAATGTTAATCACAAAAGCCACGCAATTGTATGAAAGCTTGAGTATGAAGTTGCAATTTTGCCATAATAAAATCATCATAAATCAAAATTCCTTTTCCTAGAAATGGCATGAAATGTAATTACTAATTAAAATAAAAGCAGAGGATTTTACCTCTCTCCTCCTCGCGATCGGGAGAGAGGTTCAATCAAGGAGAGATTCCTACAGGAGGTTGGCTGAAGTGAGGCTGTCGCGGTGGTGGCAGCGGTACGTCGAGAGGTGGCCAGAGCCGGCCTGCCAGAGGAGAAAGGTGGCGGCAGTGAAGAAGCTACTGCTGCCGCGTGTGAGGCAGGTGTGCAGCTGCTGAGGCGTGCGGCTACTGAGGCACGCGGGCGTGAGCTAGAGTGCCGCAAGGTGCGCACGAAGGTGGGTGCACGTTCTGCAAGCGCGTGGTGAAGCGCTGCAGGGAGGCGCGGGTGCTGCTGTGCGCTGGAGGTGCACTGGAGGAGGTCGACGAGGGCGCTGAAGGAGCGAGCGTGCATTCTGCAGGCTGGAGCGTGCGTTGTGGGCGTGCATTCTACAAGGAGGCGCGGCAGGTGCTGCTCTACAGGTTGCAAAGAGGGCATGGAAGTGGCCACACTGGAGGCTGGAAGCGCTGCAGGGAGGAACGGAAGTGGGCACGTGGAGGTGCTGAGCTGCTGCTGCTACTTAAGGCGCATAGATGCACACGGTGAGGTACTGGAGGTGGGCACTGCAGGGAGTAGGCGTGGGCGTGGGCACTGCAGAGGTAGGCGTAGGTGTGGGAGCTGCAGAGGTAGGCGCGGGTGCTGGGAACTGTGGTGTGCGGTGGTGGTTGCAGTGGCGTGGGGATGAAGAACTAAAGGTGGTTGATGGCGGTGGTTGCTGGAAGTGGTTGCGTGGCCCTCAGGTGCACGCTCACAGTGATGCACAAGCCACAAATGGCGCGGCGGTCTGTCACCCCGCCTGCCCGCAGTGGAGTGGTCTTGTGCTCACGGAAGGAGGTTGGTGGTGTGGAATGAACGAGAGATCAACTCTCTGCACAGTGGTGGGTCGGGGATGGTGGCCTCCTCGTACAAGGCAGCCTCCCTCCTCCTTTTGTAACCACGACCTTCGTTTCAAATTCAAAATGGTGTGGTGTAAATGTGATGCGCAGGAGGAGGAGGCAGAGCCGAAGTCGGAGGAGTTACTGTGCAAAGTAGAAAAAAAAATAAAAGAATAAAATATTATGGTTATTTATGCATAAGCCCTTAACTTCTATGTTAAATTACAACAATGCATGCAATGCACCTAATTGGTTAACTAATGCAATTCTAAGTTAATTCTAAATGCATTTAGTTATGAATGCAATGCATGAATTATGTAATTAAATCGGAAATATGAATTAATCTATTTACATCCTAATGCATGCTAAATAAATGTTAGAATTAACTTAATGTCTAGGCACTTAAATACTTAAATAACCCACAAATATGGGCTAATCAAATACCCCCATGCCTAGTTTTTGCTAGTCCCTAGCAAATCCAAGCAAAACCTAGCACTCCAAGTAGACTAGTCAACCCAATCGGTCTTCCTTTAGAAACATATTAAGTTCAGACTCTAGACCTAAGGTTCCCAAGTAGTGCTAAGTTACAGACTAGGTCGGCTAAAGACGAGTTGCAAGCACAAGTTTCCTTGATTTCTGACTCTACCCTAAGGTTTATTGATCCCTGAGATTAAAGCATCCGTGCATGTGCATTGGTCTGAGTTATTTGAGTTAAAGGAAAAAGGATTTTTTTTTTTTATATTCCTCTAAGTCTAACCTCAGATCAGCTATCAACATGGTCTGTGTCGGATTCATTGTCCCCATTACCATACCTCGAAGGGTGCCTGGCTTTCGATGCTTCGAGATAGCACCGCCCATAACAACCCCAAGAACTCCTGGCAATTGACACTTTGAGATAGTATCGCCCATGGATTTCTTAAGCGAATTCAGGCCTATGGTAATCGGCACTTCGAGATAGGGTTGCCCATGGTACCTGAACCGCACAATGCGCTTACATGCCCCCAGTAGGATGGATATCCTAAGAGATAAGCACCGAGGAGGTAATATGTTATCATCGCATCCTCAAGATGAGTATATACTCCACCTCTCCTGCAGCAGGAACTCTTCCAATCAAATTGTGTTTTCAAGCCTCTCCTAAGTCAAAAGTAAGAGAACCAAATCTCTTTTAAGAAAGGAATTAAGTTGATTACTTACTTACACCAGACCAAGTGTGTGAAATTTGGATGCTTGGGTTACAAGGACCCGTAAACCAAAAGGTAGAACAAGACTCCATGTACTACCCCACCTGTTAACTCAAACCCTAGCTTTCCTTCCTCAACCTCTTGAGGAATGGTCCACAACTTAACTCCTACTTAAGCTTTTAAGTCCACAAAGGACCCTAAAGGTCTAAAGCTAGTAGCTCATTTAGCTTCTAAAGTTTGACCCTAGAATTAACTTAGTCTACCCTAGAGTTCTGATTTGCTTAAGAATGCAAGACCTAGCCAGTTAAGCTAAAAAAAAATTTTTAATTATTTTTTAATTATTTTTTATTTTTATTTATTTAGATTTTTTTTAATGCAAATTTATGCATGCTATAAACAAAATGCCTCAGGTCCTCTCCCCCATGCCTGGTTCAAACAATGTCCTCATTGAAAACAAAAATAGTTAAAGGAAGATATTACCTGAGGCGGAGAATGGTAGGAGCTAAGGCTCCTCAAGAGTGACCTCGTCAACCAGATGACCATCCAAAGTAATGTATGGTTTTAACCGTTGACCGTTGACAATAAAGGGAGTTGCTGAAGAGGAAGGGTTTTTAATCTCCACAGCTCCATACGGAAATACTTTAGTGATTATGTAAGGCCCATCCCAACGAGATTTTAACTTCCCAGGAAAAAGCTTAAGTCTGGAATTGAAAAGCCAAACTTGTTGGTTGGGCTCAAAGGTCTTTCGAAGTATAAACTTATCATGCAAGACCTTAGTTCTTTCTTTATAAGCTTGAGAGGTGTAATAAGCATCATTCCTCAGCTCCTCAAGCTCACTTAATTCTAGAAGTCGTGCCTTACCCGCCTTCTCTAAATCCATGTTAACACTTCGAATAGCCCAAAGTGCCTTATGTTCCAACTCAACAGGTAAATGGCATGCTTTCCCATACACAATCCGAAAGGGAGAAGTACCCAAAGGGATCTTATAGGTCGTTCGATATGCCCACAAAGCATCATCAAGCTTTTGGGACCAATCTTTCCTATCAAGTCTAACGGTCTTTTCCAAAATATTTTTTATCTCCCTATTCGACACTTCAACCTGGCCACTTGTCTGAGGATGGTAAGGGGTAACGACCTTGTGAGCCACTCCCAGACTCCTAATTAGCCGATTGAAGTGGTGGTTTCGGAAATGAGGTCCCCCATCACTTATAATGGTCTTGGGACAGCCGAAACGGGACACGATATTGGCCTTCACAAATTTCAAAACCACAGAGTGGTCATTTATGCGGGTAGGAATGGCCTCTATCCATTTAGAGACATAATCAACTGCCACCAAGATATATTCATAACCATGGGACGACGGGAAGGGGCCCATAAAGTCAATTCCCCACACATCAAAAATTTCAACAGATTGAATAGGATGTTGAGGCATTTCATTCCTCTTCCCAATCATTCCAATCCATTGACATCTAATACAGGCCACCAAAAATAAGGAAGGCCACCAAAAATCAGACTGAAGAACCTTAAAAGCTGTTTTCTTAGCACCAAAGTGTCCTCCACAATGAAGTTCATGGCAAAAACTCAGCACACTTTGTTGTTCCTCTTCAGGTACACAACGTCTCAATACTTGGTCTTGTCTAATTCTAAATAATTCTGGCTCTTCCCAATGAAAATATCTTGCTTAGGAAATGAATCTCTTTCTTTTCTGCTCATCCCAAGAGCCAGGAATTTGTCCAGTGACCAAGTAATTTAAAGTATCTGCATACCAAGGTAAAGTTGGTGTTACCGCCATCAGAGTTTCATTGGGAAATGTCTCACAAATGTCTCCAGAAAGAGAGTCATTAAGAGGAAGGCGAGACAGGTGGTCAGCCACAACATTTTCTACTCCTTTCTTTTCACGTATTTCAAAGTCAAATTCTTGAAGGAGTAGGATCCACCTAATCAAACGTGGCTTAGAATCTTTCTTAGCAATGAGATGTTTCACTGTCGCATGATCAATAAAAATAACCACCTTAGACCCAAGCAGATAAGACCTAAACTTCTCCAGAGCAAAAACTACAGCAAGTAATTCTTTTTCAGTGACAGTGTAGTTTTACTGAGGTTCAGTTAAAGTCTTGCTTGCATAATGTAGCACATGAGGTCTTCCCTCAACCCTTTGTCCAAGGACTGCTCCCACTTCACAATCCGAAGCATCACACATCAGCTCAAATGGGAGTGTCCAATCAGGAGCTTAGAGCATAGGCACAGAGATCAAGGCCTCCTTTAGAGTTTGAAAGGCCTCGGCACACTTTGAATCAAAATTGAAGGAAGATTCCTTCTCCAACAAGTCATAAAGTGGCCTAGAAATTTTACTAAAATTTTTAATAAAGAGCCTATAAAAGTCGGCATGGCCCAGAAAGGATCTAATCTATTTGACGTTCGGAGGCAATGGGAGTTTGGAAATAGAATCAATCTTGGCTTTATCTACTTCCAAACCTTACTCGGATACAACATGCCCAAGTACAATTCCTTTCTGTACCATGAAGTGACTTTTCTCCCAGCTGAGGACCAAACCAATCTCCTTACATCGCTTCAACACATTCTCCAGGTGCAGGAGACACTGGTCGAAAGACGAGCCATAAATGGAGAAGTCATCCATAAAACACTTCAGCACACTCGTCAATCATGTCCAAAAAGATAGACATCATACACCACTAGAAAGTTGTAGGGGCATTACATAATCCAAACAGCATACGGCTCAATGCAAAAGTACCGTAAGGACTCGTGAATGTCGTCTTCTCCTGGTCATCAGGAAAGACTGCCACCTGATTGTACCCAGAATATCCATCGAGAAAGCAATAGTACTTATTCCCTGCCAATTTCTCAAGAATTTGATCAATAAAGGCAAGAGAAAGCGATCTGTTACGAACGCGCAGCTTCAGACGTTTTTAAGACGTCTTGGAGGTGTCCCAGACGTCTGACCAGACGTCTGGAACCCATTCCAGACGTCTGGGATTCGGTTATTTTCGGCACGCGTGTTTCGTCTGCGCGCCTGAGCGCGCAGACTTGCGAGCGTCTCTCTCTCTCTTTTTCCCTCTCCCTCCTGCCCCTCTGTCCCGCTCTCTCTCTCCTCCTTGCGCGGCCTTAAAAGGCCACGCCCTCCCCCTCACTCCCGTCACCTCCGCCCCCTTCCTCTTCTCCTTCCAGCCGGTGCGCGAGAGCAAGCGCGAGTGAGCGGCGGCAGCGACAGCCGCGGTGAGCGTGGGAGGAGGTGCTACACGTGGGAAGAGGCGCTCGGCCGTGAGGGCGAGCTCGCCAGGGCTGCTAGGGCCGGCCGGCGGGGGGAGCAGCAGACGTGGGGTGACGCGGGAGGCCTGCTGCAGCTCGAGCAGTAGGCAGACAAGGCGCGGAGCGGCCGTGCGTCGCAGGCGGAGGGCGAGTCACGCTCTGATTCTGGAAATTTTTCCAGAATCAGACGTCTAGGCTTCCAGCCAAACGACGGGGACGACGTCTGGAGGACTATACAAACGTCTGAAAGGTGACTTATTTCCGTCTTCCTTCCTTTTCTTCGACTGACCGTACTGAGAGAGAGAGGAAATGGGTACGCGCAGGTTCTGATTCGCCACCCAACATGAATCAGACGTCTGGCTGCAATGCCAGACGACGGGAGCGACTTCCAGACGTCTGGGGTGACCATCGGATGTCTGGGAACTAGGCCAGACACCCCCGCAGGCTTCTGGACGTCTGAGAGACCACACAGAGCAACGTAACCCCTGATCCACTTTTTAAGATGTCTGGAATAAGTTCTAGACGTCTGATTTTGCACTGTTTCATCTTTTTCGACCCATTTAGGGCCCGTTCGGGTTCCGTTTTCCGCGTTTCGAGTTGCGTTCTTTTCGAAATTAAATCCTCGACCCGTCTACAGTAGCTATATACTATTTTGAGAAACTCCTTGTGTTTGATCCTTGTGATATGACCCCGTTCCGTTACAGTCTCGGGGGTTGCGGAGGCACGAGGGATTCCCGACCACGCCCCCAGTTTGCCTGTTGTAACTGGTAGAGTGGCTTTAAGTATAATCTATTAAATTATGGAACCATAAATAGAACCTAGGACATTGCAAGAATCCAATGAATGAGAAATAGATTGAATGATAGATCCTAGGTGTTGCATGAATCCTAGGACTGGAAAACTAGATTGTATGATAGATCCTAGGATATGGCATGAATCCTAGGACGGGAAAACTAGTGGAATATATGAATACTGCAGTCTTGGAAAAATGGAAAGGAACAAAAAGCTGCCTGTAAATTGAATTAACAGCTGCCTGTTATGAATAAATAAACGTGATTGGGAACATGGATTGTAAGAACGTGAAACTGGAAAGTGAAACCTAGATGTTCTGAGTTAAAAGAGCTGGAACCCTACGGGGAATTAGGAGTGGAACTCCTGTAAGGAGAAAGGAATGGAACTGAGAAAGAAAGACGTAGTAGTGTGCTATCTCTTAGGTACGCAGTACCAAGGGAAGTACCTGTACCTGTTTAGTGCAGAGCGGAGCCAGCCGCCCCAGGGACCCGGGGTTAGGACTAGCCACTTTGTACCGACTTGCTGGCCCTCGTGTACGTAGTACCGAGGAGAGCTACTAGTGTAGGGAGAGCACTAGCTACCCCACGGGCCCCGAGGTTCTGCTAGCCTCCTACACCGACTTGTTAGGCCCACTGGGGCAAACCAGGGTAGTCAGGCGAGGGTGCGCGGACTGTGGAGGGGCAAGGCCCCTGTTTGGTTACTATGGAGGGGTTGGACACCTGTTACTGAGAGGGCTCTGCCCTGTACTGGTTCCGTGCTGTGATTTGGGTGCACCCGTTAACGGAAACGACTGACCGCGTGCCAATGCGGGTTAGCTACCTGTGCGTTTGTCGCACGTGCCGTAGTCACCGTTACGCCTGTCCGTGACCTTGGTGTGGTTGACTGAGAGTAGGATCACCACGGGGGACTCTCCCGGCTAGGAGAGCACCACGTGCTACTTCTACTATTCGGAAAAGACTGCAATCAAGATCGTTCCCACAAGGAACATTTCGAGATCAAGTGAAGGATCTGAGAAATAGATAAATTTTGAGACAATAGAAAGACGTAAATAAAGGAAGAAAGAAAATTAAAACAGCCACTGTACACTTTACTGTTTCTTTAGTTTAGCTGCCACTCTACTCAGCATTTTGCTGACGTGTTACACTCGTTACCTTTCAAGACCAGGTGTTGAGCAGCCAGGGTCAGCGGCTGCAGAGGACGCTGGGCCGAGTAGGGTCCAGTAGAGTTACCACCGTTCTCTTGTACCTCTTTTTGGTTCCACTGTAGTGAGTAGTTCTTGTTTCCGCTGTACTTTTCTTTACCTGCAGTTCATATTATGTTATGAATGTTGTTCTACTGTTGTGGTGGTATATACTGTAGTGGTTTCTTTCCTTACTGCTGTATTTTCTTACTGTTAGTTATATTTATGCTGAATGCGGTTTATTTTACTGCTCTTTTGGTTACTTCCTCGTTGGACGACCAGGTCTTGGGATTAGTCGAGTCGATCCGGTTCTCGTGTCTCGTAGGGATTCAGGAATCGGATCGTTACACGATCCTTCTGGGTAGCGATGTTCAGCTTGCGGTAATCAATACAAACCCTCCATCCAATTGAGGGTCTAGTGACAACTTGTTCACCTTGGTCATTGAATTCCACAGTAAAGCCTGCCTTCTTTAGCATCACATGAATAGGACTTACCCATTTACTATCTGCAATGGGATATATGATCCCAGCGTCCAACCACTTCAAGATTTCCTTTTTTACCACCTCCCTCATATTAGGGTTCAGACGTCTCTGCATGTCCCTAAATGGCTTGATGGAATCATCAGTATAAATGTGGTGCATGCAGAGTGTAGAGTCTATACTCTTAATGTCAGCAATGCTCCAAGCAATAACTTCCTTGTGCCTAGACAAGCATTCAATCAAGGCTCCCTCTTGTGCCTCAGATAGCACAGCCGAAATGATAACGGGGAGCGTATCATTAGCACCTAGGAAAACGTACTTGAGAGTGTCAGGGAGGGGTTTCAACTCAAGGTCAGGGGCTTGTATGGTTGAGGGTTTCATGATAGATGTCCCCATCTCAGGTAGCAGATCTACCTTAGGTAGAAATGATGGGGGAAGAGACTCAGCAGAAACACCCAGCAATTCCTCAAGTTCTAGTATATCTCCTTTTCATTCCTTCAAGAGATGGGAATGCTCATTTAGCATGACATGCTGAAGGGGGTCATCACATAACATTGCAGGGGTTGCCTCTTCAATCAGGTCATCTATCACCTCAACTTAAGAACAATCCTCAAGTCCAGCTTGTTTGTAAGCATCAAACACATTAAGCTAGATTTTCCTGTTCCCAAAGCCCATTTTCAATGCCCCAGTATTGCAATTGATTGAAGCATGCGAAGTTGCAAGGAAGGGGCAGCCCAAAATGATGGAGGGTTTGCTTGGCTTGTTGGTAGGGTCAATGTCCAAAACTAAGAAGTTAACGGGAAAGAAGAAATCCTCCACTCTTATGAGGACATCTTCCAAAATTCCCTGTTGTGTCTTAAGTGATCGATCAGCAACTTGAAGGATTACAGGGCTAGGCTTCAGATTGCCTCCCCCAAGTTGTTCATACACGTAGCTCGGAAGGATGTTCACTTCCGCACCCAGATCAACTAGAGCCTCATCAATTTGTAAGTCACCAATAACTACTGAGACGTATAGGGCTCTTGGGTCCTTAAGTTTCGGGGGTGTGCCATGTTGAACAATTGAGCTAACAGAATCAGGCAGGACAACTTTTGATTGGACCTATTTTCTAGATTGCCGCCTTTTCGTGCACAAGTCCTTTAAGAAGCGGGCATAAGACGGAATCTGCCTGATAGCTTCAAGCAAAGGCAGGTTAATCTGCACTTGCTTGAAAGTTTCCATAATCTCATCCGTCTTATCTTTGGCTCCAGATAAGCCAGCAAAAGTCTGCCCAGAAGTGGACAAGCGCTCTGGAAAATGCACTCTCGATCTCTGGGTGGAAGGGTTGTCATGTCGAGTAAGGGGTGGAACGGGGGCAACTTCTTCCGGTGAGGTGATTTCAAGCGAAGAAGATTTGGGCAAGTCTTCTCCGGTGGGGGTGAAAGTCGGGGTGGATGGTTTTTTTGGGGGTGAGACTACAGGAGCATCAGGTTTGGAAATTTCTTTCCCACTCCTCAGCATAGTCACCGCCTGAGCATGCTCCCTAAAGACAATCCCTTTTCCTTTAGGATTTTCCTCAGCAACACTGGGGAGCTTCCCAGTTTCCCTCTGTTTAACAGCCTCAACAAGGTGTCCTATTTGTGATTTCATCTCATGTATAGCCTTGTCATGAGATTGGATGATGGCACTTTGACTTTCTTGCATAGTTTTCAACATCGCCTTCAATTCATCCATCTCAGAGGTCTTAGGTTGGGCAAAGGTCTGAGGTTGGTTCATTTGATTGTTTTTGAAAGGATTGTGGTTTATAATTCCTTGAATTTGAGACTTTTCCTTGTCTCCATGAAAAGTTTGGGTGGTTCCTCCATCCCTCATTATAAGTGTTGGAGAAAGAGTCATTACGAGGTCTAGGACGGAACCCTTGAGCGGCATTCAAATCCGCTTGTACAAGCTCAAGGAATTGGGAAGCTAAGTGGCAATCCAAAGTGGCGTGTGTATTGCCTTGGCAAATTAAGCATTTGGAAGCTTGGGATGTGGAGGTGTTAGATACGAATGAACTCAGGTTCGACATAAGCCTTTCCATGTTTTGATTCAGTAATTGAATCTGATAGGCTAAATTCTGGGTGTCCCTTGCCTCATTCACCTCCAACCTTCTTTGCATGAGAGTGGGCTTTCTATCCATGTAGGCATAATTCAAGTGAATAGAATTGTCACTCAAAGTATCAAAAAGGTTCCAAGCTTCATCCTCAGTCTTAGATGAAAAGGTTCCTGCGCAGGCACCATCCACAGTTTGCCTATGCGAATCATTAAGTCCGGTGTAGAACCTTTCTACCAGTTGCCATTTAGGCACCTGGTGATGTGGGCAAAGTCTTAGCAAGTCGTTAAAGCGCTCCCACGCATCATGGAACGCTTCCCCATCCTTTTGAACAAAACTCATAATTTCCCTCCTAAAGTGATTGGTTTTGCTCATGGGGAAGTACTTCTTCAAAAACTCCTTCAGGGCATCCCAAGTGTTAATATTATCAAGGGTGTGATACCAATACTTGTCTTTGTCCTTAAGGGAGAAGGGAAAGAGGGTCCGCATTTGAGCGTCATCAGTAACGCCATGCAGCTTCACCGTGGAACAAACCTCGGTGAATTCCTCTATATGCCTGTAAGGGACTTCCCTAGCAGTACCATAAAAGGAGGGCAGCAAGGATATGGTACTGCTTTTGATCTCATAAGGATTGTCCCCTCCAGGTCTACGTAGTGCAGGGCCAGCTTGATTGGTTGGAATGAAATATTCCTTAAGGCTCCTTTGACCGGCCATTTCTACCCTTGGAAGGTTTCTTCTTAAGATTCTTTCAGGTTCAGGATCAAACACAAGTTGTCTCCTAAGAGAACACCTACCAAGCATGCACTACAAACACAATTCAAAAGGACTTGTTCAGTCTTTACAAACTCAAGCTTTTAACTTTAGTTCAAATTGTTGGTGACAAAGCAAGTTGCCCAATCAATTACGCACCTATTGTCAACCTTCGAAATGCCTAAAAGGAACCTAGTTGGAGCTTAGGTATTCTTCCCTAAATCTCAAATGCTAAAGCAAATCCAAAGACGGAAAATCGAGGGATGCAAGTAGGCCTAAGCCTTCCTTTGAAGTTGTGCTTTCGCGGTGCTTCTCAACTACCCCAAAAATCTGTGACAGGGTATCCCCCTCTTTGGATTTACAAAACCTTTGATCTCAAGTTCTGAACACTTCAGAATCCAACAATAGGAGGGCTTTTGTCCTAGTCGTTCTAAGACTTAAGAGTGTCTAAATGCGTGTCATGGTGCAAAAGATATAAGTGTGCATAAACCGCAAAAAGATTTTGAATTTTGAATCGCACACCACGTTTGAAAATCAAGTCCTTGATTTTTAGATGTCCCTCCTTTAATTAGTTCTTTTTCAAAAATATATGTGACCACTTGTTAGATCGCTTCAAGACAAATTATGTGGTCTTCGAATTAAGTCCAAATGCAATGCGTGATCAAGAATAGGATGCAAAGTAAGAAAATGTGTACCTTGCTTCCAGCAATCAATGATGCTAGAATGCACGCAATGCAGAGAAGTAAATCTAGAGGCTGCTCATACAGACCTAATGGTTCGTCCTAGGGGCAAGCAGCTTCTAGCAGGCAGCTCATTTTTTTTTATTATTATTTTTTAACTACTTATGGACAAGCAAATAAAGGTAAACAATCCACAAAATAAACTAAAATCTTAAATCTAAAGAAAAGGGAATAGGCTCCCAAAAATTACCCAACACGGGCCTAAAACAAAATCAGGGAACAAACCCTCAAAATATACCCCAGAACAAGGGTTTCAAACCAAATGTGCAATGAAAAATTAAGTCTAAAGTCCTAATCCTACTCTAATCAAATCAGCGACTAAATGTACAGAGATGATCGTCGCGTCCTCGTCCTTCCCCTCCTTTGCAAGGTAGCTCGATCAATTTCTCCTCTGGCGGCATCAAGGGTCGCCTCTCACGATGGCTGGTGTGATTGCGAGTCGTAGAATATGTGTCGTGGACTGTTGCACTCGCCTCTCTCTAATTCCTCGCACAAATTTCTCGCACAGAAAAAAATAATAATAAATGGTAAGATCACTGTGCAATGAGAAATAATCAAAAATAAAATCATGTGAAATTATTGCGTCTGTTGCCTCCCCGGCAACGGCGCCATTTGACGAGTCGATTCTTCGCTTTTAAAGTCGTTTGTCACATAAAATGACGCATCGTTTGTAGTTCTATGTGGTGGAAAAATCAACTAATCAACAATTAATATAACCACTCAATTAGGAGTGGGTCGTGTCCACAGGGAGGCAATGACGCAATAAAATCTCGATTATTTCATATTCGTTCAATCTAGTGAGAAATCCATAGTCAAATCTGACATGAAATGTGACGGAAAGAAGATGCACAATAACTCGAAAATGTAAGGGTAGATGTGCAATTTTTCCTTACTGAAATATGCAATAAATATGTGATGATTTTATCTAATTTTCAATTGACATGTATTAGAGAAAATTTGTGTACATTTTAATCCCAAAGCCAATGTCAAACAATGTTAATCACAAAAGCCACGCAATTGTAAGAAAGCTTGAGTATGAAGTTGCAATTTTGCCATTATAAAATAATCATAAATCAAAATTCCTTTTCCTGGCAATGGCATGAAATACAATTACTAATTAAAACAACAGCTGAGGATTTTACCTCTCTCCTACTTGCGATCGGGAGAGAGGTTCAATCGAGGAGAGATTCCCATAGGAGGTTGGTTGAAATGAGGCCGTCGCGGTGGTGGCAGCGGTACGTCAAGAGGTGGACAGAGCCGGCCTACCAGAGGAGAAAGGTGGCGGCGGTGAAGAAGCTGTTGCTGTCTCACATGAGGCAGGTGTGCAGCAGCTGAGGCGTGCGGCTACTGAGGCGTGTGGGCGTGAGCTGGAGAGCCACAAGGTGCGCACGGAGGTGGGCACGTGTCCTGCAGGAGTGTGGTGAAGCGCTGCAGGGAGGCGCGGGTGCTGCTGCGCGCTGGAGGTGCACTGGAGGTCGACGAGGGCGCTGAAGGAGCAGGCGCGCGTTCTGCAAGCTGGAGCGTGCGTTGTGGGCGCGCGTTCTACAGGGAGGCGCAGCTGGTGCTGCTCTGCAGGTTGCAAGGAGGAAGTGGCCATGCTGGAGGCTGGAAGCACTGCAGGGAGGCGCGAAAGTGGGCGCGTGGAGGTGCTGAGCTGCTGCTGCTGCTTCTTAAGGTGCGTAGATGCACACGGGGAGGTACTGGAGGTGGGCACTACAGGGAGTAGGTGTAGGCGTGGGCACTGCAGAGGTAGGAGCGAGTGTGGGCGCTGTAGAGGTAGGCGCGGGTGTTGGGAACTGTGGTGTGCGGTGGTGGTTGCAGTGGCGTGGGGATGAAGAACTAAAGGTGGTTGATGGCGGTGGTTGCTGGACGTGGTTGCATGGCCCTCAGGTGCACGCTCACAGTGATGCATAAGCCACAGATGGCGAGGCGGTCTGTCACCCCGCCTGCCCACAGTGGAGTGGTCTTGTACTCACGGAAGGAGGCCGGTGGTGTGGAATGAATGAGAGATCAACTCTCTACACAGTGGTGGGTCGGGGATGGTGGCCTCCTCGTACAAGGCAACCTCCCTCCTCCTTTTGTAGCCACGGCCTTCGTTTCAAATTCAAAATGGTGTGGTGTAAATGTGATATGCAGGAGGAGGAGGCGGAGCTGAAGCCGGAGGAGTTACTGTGCAAAGGAGAAAAAAAATAAAAGAATAAAATATTATGGTTATTTATGCATAAGCCCTTAACTTCTATGTTAAATTAAAATAATGCATGCAATACACCTAATTGGTTAACTAATGTAATTCTAAGTTAATTCTAAATGCATTTAGTTATGAATGCAATGCATGAATTATGTAATTAAATCAGAAATATGAATTAATCTATTTTTATCCTAATGCATGCTAAATAAATGTTAGAATTAACTTAATGTCTAGGCACTCAAATACTTAAGTAGCCCACCAATATGGGCTAATCACCATTCAGCTGAGATGAGCTGAATGGAGTTAGGATGAGCTAACCCTAGTCCAAGTGAGCTAGATTCCAACTGAGGTGAGTTGGATCAAGCTGAGTTCCAGCTAGTCTGAGCTCCTCCTTCACCATTTGCCTTTCTTAAGTGCTAGAGTTTTAGGGATCTATATATCTTTTCATCCCTAACACTTACAAAAACACATTAAAAAGATAAGAAAAAATGCAATGCATGCCTATCCTAGTTAATGCCTAAATGCAGCCTAAAAACCCATTTGCGGAGCAAAAATCCTAAGAGCTAGGTTTGTTTTAATACATAAGAATGATGATAAACTGGCGTTTATCACTCCTTCGAGAACTCGCCCGTCAAAGCTCCTGCCGTCCCTCCCGTGGCTGCAAAAGGTCGGAAGCTGCCTCCCCAAGCTCTCTCCTCCTCCTGCACGTGTCCGCGGTGGCCGTGTGAGCTCCGCTAAGCTTCCACCGAAGCTCCCCCGACCTTGGCCTGCTCCTCCTCCCAAGCTCTCCTCCTTCCCCCTTCTCGCTCGCCCTCCACTCACCTCCCCGAAGGTCTGAAGGGGGTGGTGTGTGGAGAGGAGGAAGGGGGGAAAGGGGTATAAATCGAAGGCGTGGAGTTTTAGGGTTCGGGGAAGGAAAGGAAAGGAGAGAGAAGAAGAGGGTCCTGCACGCCGCCCGCGCGCAGGGCACAGTGTGCGTACAAAAATTTCATTTTCAGATGCCCAGGAAAGAGTCTAAACATCTGGACAGACGTCTGACTGAGATTCCAGACGTCTTAAAAGGCTAAAAGTGTGACGGGTCTTTACAAAATCATACCTTTAAGAAGTAAATTATATACCTTCAAAAATATATAATGAATATGATTAATGTTTACGCAGGTAGACTAAGAAGAGGACGAGGGAAGACAAAAAATCTAGACCTCCAGCGTATCCCCAAGGGCGTCAGATTAATGATTAGGCTCAGATCCACAAGGGAGGCGGAGAATTTCCTGGGCTTTATTAGTCAAGTTAACACAATTGTTAAGACCATTGTGTCCATTTCCTATTTCGACTGGAGGAAGGTGCTCGCAAAGTTGAAGAGGCATCTCATCCGTCAATTGGAGGTAATTTCATTTACAAAAAGTTATTTCTTTTATAACTTTATCTTAAAATTATTTTAAAGTAACATTGACATATATTTTTTCAAAATTAATGTAACAAAATTACAATTGGGGTGACGACCCCAATGCCTCTCGATATATCCTTAAGCATGTCACCAAAATCCACAGGGATTGGAGGACGGAGACCAAGAGAAATGTAAGAATTTTTAAACATTTACTTTTTTATTATATACATAATTTCTTATATTATTTCTAAAAATTTATATTTGGTATTTAGTGCTTCTCGAACAAGAGTTTACCCGAGGAGGCAATGGGTGATGCTCCTCCTCATGTCATGCCTGATGATTGGAAAAAGGCATGCGAGCATTGGATGAATTCAAAAACGGAGGTTAGTAAACCATTACAAATTATTCTATTAATTTCATATATCTTAAATTAATAAAAAATATTATTATGTATATCTACAGGAGCAAGCAAAAAAAAATATGACTAATAGGGCTAAAGCTCCACCACAGACCCATTGTTTGGGTCGAAGGAGCATCGAGACAATCAGGGATCGTTATGTAAGTATTGAAATTACTTTTCAATTAAATATTACTTAATTTTTAAGTTATTTTAACCTAATTGTATCATTTTTATATTTTCAGTCCACTGCACATGATGGGATGAAAATGACTAGGATGGAAATCTACGAGGTCACCAACAGTAAGGCAACAACTGAGGATGCTTATAAGTGGATTCATGAGTCATACGAGGAGAAACACGTAAGTTTCTTAAACTCAAAAAATTTATTACTTTGTATATATATTATAATAATATTTTTTATCACATTTAGGATCAAATGGTACAATTAGTACATCCCCCCGCTGACGAGACTCCGACAGCGTCTAGCAGCCTTTGGATGCAAATGAGGCATTTAGGAGAGTGATGCTACTGGACCACAATGGTTTCATTCATAGTGCTAGGAGGGCATACTCGTTATCCACCTGGTACGGGAGGAAAGGTGTCGTCTCATCTAGTGTTGTCGATCAGCTACATTAAAAGATCGACACACTACAGAGATGAGAGGAGAGGGAGAAGAGATAGGTAGAGATGAAGAATAAGATGAATGCCATGGATGATAAGCTTCAGATGCTTATAGCCCTTATTCAGAACAAGAGTCAGTCAGAGCATCTATCTTCCACAGATCTCAGCATCTACAGACGAGACGACGATGACTCCATGGGTGGTGCAGGTGGAGCTGGTGGTATTGGGGCAGCTGTATCTTGATTTATATTCATTTTCTTTTCTTATATTTTTCATATAACCTTTTTTATGTAAATATTTCATTTTCAAACTTTTAATGTACTAGATTTTATATTTATAAAATATAAATTTCTGTTCATTTTCATTACTTGTTTTACTATAAAAGAAAGACTTTTAAGTAGGTTATTAGGTAGTTTCCATCATTTGGTAGTAAAAAAAAACCCATATATTTGTCATCGCTTATTCAAATAAGCCACGGCATATAGATGATGGTATAAATATTTTTACCATTGTTTATATAATAACCGACAACATATAAGGTTCGATAAAATCACTATTCCCATTTTATGCCATCGGTTTGATGAATAAGTGACGGCTAAATTACTTTTACCGTCACATATCTGTCGTTGCTTATTTGAATAAACGACGGTAAAGTTAGTTAAACGATGATGAAAATAAAAAAGAGTGCACAAAGGCAGTAAAAAGTAACTTACATATACCGTCGGTTATTTGATAACCGAAGGTAAAAGTAAGTGACGTCAATTGTGAAACGATGTCGAAATCTCCAAAACCATCCCATAGTCAAATATTATTTTGACGTCGGATTAATCTTGTAATCGATGGTAAAATAAAACAACAATAATATTAACGACATCACTGATTATGGTTGATTATTTAAAATTTATCGACAGTTGAAAATCAACAAAGAAAGATATATATGTTGCAGTGTACAGCTTGAATCAACCCTCTCAGCAATGAAACACCATATATATATATATATATATATATATATATATATATATATCAATCATGGAGATTAATTAACTAGCTTCATGTAGATTATATATAGAGTTCGTCAAGAAGGTTTCGTCACATCACCGATCCCACCAACTCCGGTGACAATTGCCATCCAATTTTAAATGTTGTTAACTCCATGGGCATGCCTGTTTCATATATATGTATATATATATAATATGGCACTTGGATTTTTCTAAGAGCGAGATGAATATGTGTAAATCAATTCAAGATCAGTATTTGTTCGGTAGGGCAACCGTGATTAAAAGAGAGCTGGAAAGGAAACATTTGCTGCAAACGTGTTCTACGGTGGATTGATAGAGATGTTAAAATATAGTAGCCAGGATTGTGTACTCTAACAAATTAATCAAGTTCTAGCACCACCACTATCAAAATCATACGCAGAAAAACTGATACTTTATTAGTGGGATATCATTTTTCATTGATTAAAAATAATGAAGAGTGATTTTTAACATGATAGTATTATTTTTCATTAGTAGATTATCTTTTTTAATTGGTTAAAAATTATTATCCATCGATGAAATATTATTTTTCACGGATAGAAATGATAGGAGTGATTTTCTATCTAATGGGATGAATTTTTATCGATAAAATATAATTTCAAGAGATTGAAAAATTATTTTGTACCATTGAAATATTATTTATGAAAAATGATGGGCAGTAATTTTACATGCATTGAATTGATTTTTTACTGGTAGAATATTACTTTTTGTAAGTAGAATATAACTTTTCATTGGTCAAATATTACTTTACATCGGTTAAAAATAATAAAAAGTAATTTTTTTATTTATAAAAAATAATTTTCATATGATGAAATTATTTTTCATTAATAGAATATTATTTTCCACCAATTAAGTATTATTTTTCACCGCACCTCCACATATACGTTACAAAACGCGTTCTCCTGCATATTTTGCTTCAGTAGTTTCTGGAAAGAAGAGTGCACCATATCCACCACCGCTGCAAAGATTAAAGTCCACGTATGAGCCAAAAACAAAGGAATGAAACACAAAGAGGAATCGTTCATGTAAGACTTCCCTTTTCCTATGCTACTAGTGAATCTACTCACACCAATATAATATTTCCCAACTATCCCACAAAAAAAATAATAATAATTACAATATTCCTTCCTAACATTCTAATTCACCCTTATCTCCACTTGAATGTTCACATGGAATAAAGGAAGAAATCTCACCGCATACATTCAACTTTCTAAGGAAGTCAGAAAGAGTACTTTCCTTCTGCATGGAACTCGAATAGGAAGATGCCCATATGCTTGGGAATAAGAATTTAATTCCCAGAAGTAGTGATATCTTTTGAAAAATATTGCCAAATATTCAGGAGAATCCAACCTTTTTCGGGCCCTACGCATGGATGTATAAATTGACAATTGATATGTTAATCTTGACAATTAAACTCTGAGTATTCAACTTAAAATCAATTGACATAAATGGAGAGGTTTGTTACTTATTAATCTGGATACGAGTGCGTCAACGTATGTTATAATGTATTTTACAATATACTATTAGAAGTAACCGATTGAAAATGAAATCATTTATTTAATAATCAAATATATCGACTTAAAATCAAAATGCATTAGTTGGATATGATTTTTATTCAATTGAAAATGAAAATACATTAACGTATTTTAACTTTCTATTAATGATAAATAGTTTTTCACTTAAACATGATTTTTTACTTATTAGAAGTAATTTTTCATCTATAAAAAATAATTTTCATCGATGAAAAATTAAATAAATCAATGAAAATCATCGCTCTTATTTTATATGTTTCAGTGTATATTTATTTATTTATTAGCTAATAACTTTTCACATCTTTCCATTTGACATCTATTTTCTCAATATTAATATGAGAAAAGATGTAATTAGTGAGAAAAAAATTGAAAAAAATGCCACGATGTGGTCACAAATCAGAAAGTAGATGGCCAACCAAAAGTTGCCAAATATAAACGCATATGTGGTGAATGGCTAAGGTGGTTTCCATTCCAAGGTTGCTGCTATAGCTTAATTATCTATATTATTCACTTTATTTCCTTACCTAACAACCCAAGGTTGAGATCCAATAGGCTGCCTTAAACCCACAAAAGCCGTTGGATTTGTAGGAAGCCACTTGTGGGTGGTCGGTGGGACTTTGCAATAATGGGAATAAGAATTTAAGTTGTCTCCACAATCCAAAAGGAGATATGCTCCCTTCTTTTCCCACTAAAGGCTTTCCTTACAGCACAACTAGACATTTGCATGTGGAGAACATGAAGGGGTGTACCAAACTTAGGCCCCTTCTGGTATAAATAGGACCCCCCATGAGGGCCTTCTTGGACAATCAGAGATCTCCATTTCCTTTCACATCTCCATCAATTTGTGCAAATTTCTTTCAAGGTTTTTTTTACCTTCTCAATATAAATATTGTCCTTAACAAGTGTTATAAGTCTTGTTCTTTTGAAATTTTTTTTTTTGGCTGATACATAGGTTCCATATTCCAAGAATGGAGAGAATCTCTGAGGGCAACTCTAAATATGAATGCTTGCTCTTTGGTGAGTAAGTTTGATAGGTATTGGTGATGCTTCTTGAGAGAGAGAGAGAAGACTAGCAGATCCAAATTCCATTATTTCCTCTCGATCTACAGATCTTTTTTCAATCCGTATGTAATCAAATATACTGGTTTGGGGTTTTGCCACTCAGATATGGATGACACCTTGTACCCCTTGAGCACTGGTATCAACTTGGCTTGCAGACAGAACATAATCGGTAAGCTCCTCTTTTATTTTTTCTTGTTGATTAATATAATTTTGTTTGAGTAGGAAAATTTAGGTTGTGATATAAAAATTGACGTGGGATATTATTTTTATATTTTACACAATATTAAGAAATATGATTCACTTGATAATTGATATTTAATGTAAAAAAATAAAAGAATGTAAGACTTGTTACGTGATAATTTCTAATACATTTAAAAAAATCACCACACTACCTTAACTTAAAAAATACATAGGTGATAAAAAATTTTTGCATCGATGATAAACTACTTTATGTTGGTTATAAATTATTGTAAGGTGTCTTTGCACCGATGCAATCTCATTTTACATCAATGCAAAATTATTTAAAGGGTAGTTTTACCTATCTAAAGTGATTTTGTACCTGTATAAAATGATTTTGACCTATGAGCTTAGGGTTTAGGTTTATGGAAAGTGATTTCACGTATAAAAAGTGATTTTTCATTTGAAAGGTGATTTTTTACCTAAGGGTTTAGGATCTAGGATTTAGGATAAACATAAAGATTAAACCCTAAACCCTAAGATGAAAAATCACCTTTCAAGTGTAAAATCACTTGTCATACGTGAAGAAACGCTTGGAATTTAATTTTGCACCGGTACAATATTACTTTACACCTGTGTAAAAAAATACTACACTTACACAAAATAATATTGCACCAATGCAAGGTAGTTCAAAATAAGGTGCAATATTACTTTACACTCGTGCAAAAAAATATTACACCCATATAAAAAAATATTGCACGAGTGTAAAGTAATTCAAAGTAAAATTACACCGATACGATCTTACTTTGTACCCGTGTAAAATTATTTTAAAGGTATAAAGTAATTTTACACAATTACTTATCCCTACGAAAGTGATTTGTTATTAATTTCAACAGTGGTAGACGCTACCACGTGTCAACATTTTTTTTACATAAAAAAAGATACAAATTAAGATTACATTTACAACTATGCATCAAACTTTTACATTTCTCAACCTTCATTCTTCAAAAATATTACTCGAATACCATAAATTAGTGAGCACTAAGATCAATTTGCTATCAGAGGCCTCAAGCTATAATCAATTGGAAATCTAAATCTTTAAACAGGGAATATATGCAAAGATGGAGTTTAAGGCTAAGTTTTCACGTTTGGATTTGTGAAAAAAAAAAGAAAAAAGAATCGCTACTTAATCTATCACACATTTATATGGTTTTAAGTTGGAAATTCGTTGATTATTAAAAGACTAAAATCTGTTCCAATTCTGCAGATTATATGGTGCACCAACTTCATATCCAAGAGAGTGAGGTCCCAAAGATGTGCCTCGATCTGTACAAGGAGTATGGAACCACAATGGCTGGTCTCAAGGTTGGGACACAATTTAAATTCCTTAATTTATTAACAAAAATTTAGAAAATAATATCCATCAAAATATTAAAATTAACTGTGACCTATCATTTATCTATCATTCCTTTCGTCATGAACTTAAGAAATGGCATTAATATATATATATCAAATTTTTTCATTTCTTTCACTTACTTGATTCTCCCTTTCTAATTAAAATTAGCTTGTTGGCTCGTTGCATATTATTAAACCTTAATTCTAAAGAAAAGTATTTTTTTTTGTTTGTATCTTGCTTATTTTCCTCCTGTGCAAGCAATCATCAGCATATAAGTAACAAATCTGTGAACTCTAACTTGGGGGTTTAACTCTAGTAAATGAGTTAGCCTCTGTTTAATTCATAAGTTAACGTCATCTTCCAAAACACTTGTTTTCAAGTTGACATTAGTATTAAGATGAAACTGACGTTAACCCTCCCTTTTACCTTTTTTTCTTCTCGAAACCACAGTCTAACACTTGTTTAAATAAATAAAAACATGCATTAAACCCTCCTGTAAAGTAAATAAAAAAAAAAAAAGGTTAACACCCCTTGTAACTTTATAAATCCGAATTTTATAACATTTTAAGGAAACTAACTCTAATTATTTGAGAATTTAACTATGAATTTAGATTGAAAAATGTAAAAGTTGACGTAAAAAGTGACACAAAGGGTTATGAACGTGATCCTTGGTGTATCTCCTTTTTATGTAAAAAAATATACTCACATGTGGTGGGATCCACCACTGTTAAAACCAATAACAAATCATTTTTGAATAGGTGCAAACCATTCAAATCGCCTTCAAAACTACTTTACATTGGTGCAAAATCACTTTGTACTTTCGAAATAATTTTACATCGGTGCAAAATCAAATTTCAAGTGTTTATTCACCTATAACAAGTGATTTTACACTTGAAAAGCGATTTTTCACCTTAATGTTTATGGTTTAGTTTTTAGTGTCCAGGGTTTAAGTTCCCTAAACCTTCAATCCTAGACACTAAGGTGAAGAAATCGCTTCCCATACATGAAATCACTTTCCATAAAACTATACCATAAATCCTAAATTCTAAACCCATATGTCAAAATCACTTTGTACCGATACAAAACCACCAGATTACCTTTGAAATAATTTTACATCAATACAAAATAAGATTGCACCGTTGCAAAGACACTTTAAAATAATTTAGCACCCATGCAAAATCATTTTACATCGGTACAAAATCATCCAAAATAGTTTATCACCGATGTAAAGTGATTTATCACATGTACGTTTTAATTTAAAGTGATGTGATGTTTTTTTTTCGATATGGTGGAACCCACCTCGAAACAAACCTTACGTTCTTTTGTTGCTTTATATTAAATATTAATTATCAAGTAAACCTCACGTTTGTACCACATTACGTAATTTTTTACGTCAACTTTGATGTTTCCGTACATTTTAACTTAACTTGAAATATAGTCACTTCCCGTATTAAAGTGGAGTCATACAAAGTAGTCGATCAAAATCGATACATTTGCACATACCATGACCTTTTTCCGATAAGTAGGATGTTTTGATGAATGAAACCACACTATCGATGGCATCAAATCATGAGGTGTCCTCCGGAACATAACCATGAACTTCCTCCATGCGCATCATATCCTATGTAACGACATAACGGATGTTTTAATCTTGCGGTAATCTATTCGATCATGTTTAGGAGGTAGGCTGCGAGTTCGACAACGACGAATTCCATGCTTACGTCCACGGCACGTTGCCCTACGACAAGCTCAAGCCCGACCCCATCCTCAGGAGCCTCCTCCTCTCCATTCCTCAGAGAAAGATGGTAAGCGCATACATCATCTGATCCTATTGGCTAATCGAGTAATCATACGCGTAATCACGATCTTACATCGTCATCTTAGACAACGATCCAATGGCATATATCCTAATTTTCAATGTAGATATTCACAAATGCTGATAAGAACCATGCTGCCATGGTACTAAACAAGTTGGGTGTAGAAGACTGCTTCGAAGGGGTCATATGTTTTGAGACGCTCAACCCCCCTCAACTCGGAAGTGCCGAACTCGAAGACGGGTTCTCCACCGACGGCGACTCCGACGAGAACAGGAGCACCGCTAGCCCCTCGAAGTTGGCCATCCTCTGCAAGCCTTCCATCAAGGCCATGGAGGCAGCCATCAAGATTGCTAACCTAGATCCTGAGAAGACGGTATGAGAGCATGAATTAGATGAAATATTGCATAAACACCCTCGAGAAAACACATTTTGCTAATATGCCCCCGTTCGATTCCTTTCTTCTTCTTTTTTTTTCGTGCCACTGTGATTATTTATTTGTTAATTGTATGTAGTTGTTATACTTCTTTCAGATCTTTTTTGACGATAGTGCGAGGAACATTGCGTCAGGGAAGGCAGCTGGATTTCACACCGTTGTGGTGTGTGCCTACTCCTAAGCTGCTTGATTATTCCTGATTAATTTGATTGATTAATCCACTGATTGATCTACCATGTGGCAATAGGTCGGGGGATCGACGTCGGTCCAAGGGGCGGATTTGGCGCTCGAGAGCATTCACAACATCAAGGAAGCATTGCCAGAGATATGGGAAGGCGTGGACCAGGTCGAGCCGATCATTTCGACCAACACGGTCGAGACGGTCGTTCTCGCGTGAGCCCAGTTTCACAGATATGCTGACCCAGGACGGTGCTTTGAAAAAACTATGGATGTGAAAGAATGAAGAAGTATGAATGCAGACTGGTTTCACTCGGCTTGCAGAGTGTTGGGAGACCATGAACTACAACCAATGAAATAATACCCTATGTAATGAAAAATATTTTATCTAATATAGATGACCATGTTGCCGATTTCTTTTGGCAGCCTACTTCTGATTTAGCGATCCCCTCTTTGGGGGAAGTGCGAGTAATGTGACAAATAAAGGGTAATTCGGGGATGGAGGGAGTGTGCATTTTGGAGAGAAAGGATGCGAGATTATGAGAGAGAGAGAGAGAGAGAGAGAGAGAGACCATATATACATAGTGAGGAATTCAATCATACCCAAATGTTTTGGAAGAGCAAAGCTTCTCATTGAGAAAACTCATGTAGCAAATTAAAGAACCATCAAAAAAAAAAAAAAAAAAAGAGGATAGAAAATAGTAAATGGGCTGAGTAGAATGGATAATATATGCAATGTCATGCACTGTTAAGGATGCCGGTGGAAGACATAAATAATAATTCCAATAAGATGCAAAGAGTTGATCATATGGGTATTAATCAACATAGAAACTAAATTTCTCACGACATCGATATCTATTCTTGTGGATAGGAATTTTCGTAAAGACTACGTGCTTAGGCTCGATTTGCAGCCAATACAAAGTCAATGTCTTCTTCCATCTACATTGAAACTCAAGAGAGAAGAAAAGGAACTGCAAGTAGCATAGACCTTTGATGAATGAAATGCCCCAGTAATGCAAAATTGACATAACGAAAGAATAATAGCTACTAAAATGAAGATATATATCGTGAAACTAATAGACCTTTGATATCACAATAATAATCTGGAAGAACACGAATCATTTCTGACGATCATATATCGACACATGAATCTTATACGTCAGTATCCGTACACTTTCACAATTTTAATCAATAAATATCGATTCAACACCGTCAACACTACACACACTTTGTCCTGATTTTGAATAATTTGCGCCTCATCTTTTAATATCTAGATCATAAATCATATAAAACATCTCGTAAGACCTCCTACCCTATCGATATTCATTTCCTTGTATTAACAAAGTCCTCATTAAGGTAGTGCCAGTTGTCTCCTCAATTAATTGGTTAGTTGTTGCATCTATTTCTCCTTCAATAAGAAATCTAATCCACCTTCCAAATTTTGCTTCTACCTATTATCAGCAAACACCCTCTTCTCAGTTCTGTTACCAAATTTCCCCAGATGAGCTACCTTCACCTCACTAGCCCCTTTCTATTGATTAATTCCAACCACTTCATCCTATCTACTATCAACACCTACTTGCATCATTCCCTGTACTACATACTTCACATTGCACTCTTACAAGCTCTTCATCTAATCATACATGAAATTGTTCTATGGCAGCCTCTTATTTTTATTCTGGACAATCTATAATTGAGTGCACCACACCAACTTCTAATTGTAATATCGTTTCCCTAAAGAAGCATCTCTATCATCGGTGTCTTCGTAGGATTCGATAACTCCTCCATAGGCTATAATAACTTGTAACCACTCAGGGAACCTCTAATTTCAGTCTCTTTCTGAGCTCCTCTTGCCTTGTCGTAGTTCAACCAACTTTTCACTTCACAAAATCTCCTTGTCACCAGCCTTTATACCAAGCTCCTTGGTCTCCATGCCCACCTAATTAACTTCTTTCTTCCAAAAAGTCAACAACCACCTAAGCCTTCATCGCCCATCTCCTCTTGGCCTTTCAGTTCCTCCATACTAGGAAACTTTAAATTCATGGCAGACGACACAACACCATGTATAAAATGGAGGAAGGTTCTCATGTTTGAATTCTTGGAAACCATTTTGAATTGTGAAATGGTTAACACTTGCCAATATAAGAACAAGTTCATTGCCAAGCCTTTAACCCAACTTGGTAGATTGCTAACCATTCAAACTCAAGTAAATCTACCAAGAACACTTGCTAACGACAACCACTTTTCATCGAACAACTAAATGTTCAAACTTGGAAGCCCCATCAATGCAAGCCTAAACAGTAGAATGCAAAATAGCTCTAAAATATAGTGAATATCTTGTAAGAATCATTCTAGCCTATATCCTCATACATGACTCTCCAAGTGTATAATCTCTGATAAAATCAAGTTTGTTTTAAAGTTTCAGTATTATGTGCTTGGTATCAAGAACTTGCAAACTATTTTAAACAGTACGAACAGCTGGCACCATGCTTTATACGTTGTTGACGGTTCACATCTTGTTTAAAGCAAGTTAAAAAATCTAAACAACGTGCATCTTGTTTTATTTGTTGGTTTTTGGTCCATATAATATTAAAAGCGCAAATTTTTGCAAAATGATGAAGAGGAATGATGATTATCATAGCCATTAGGTAAATATTGCTAATTACATAAAAGAAAAATTACTAGGAAAACCTAATCGCTTGGATAAATTTTTACTAACTGATTTACTTTAATGTGTTTATAACAGGACAGCACATGATTGGAAATATATCACAATGTTAACAAAGGTCAAAGACACGGGGTGAATGCTGTGATGATAAATGATTCTAGTGTTTTACCGCAATTGATTAGAATAACTAAACTATATCTCCTTGACGTGTACAATTGAATTTTAAGCCCCTGATTTAGTTGATCACCTCAAGCACATGCATTAAATCAATGAAGTTGTTGTCCCCAATCTCTTGTCACAAGAGTTAATTCGATCTACCAAACATAGCTCTAGGATTGTAAAAGATTTCATTGAAACTTGCTTATTGATAATTCATGCTGTTACCATTAGTGAAGAATATTCCTTTTGTGAAATAAAGGATATTGTCATTAAGAATGTTCTAATGGTAAAATAACAAATAGTTTATTTGTTTCAGTTATGCATAAACTGTTAGCTTTTACATATTCTATACTCTCAGGTATATTGAAGTTCAACTACAGGTACTAGATTAGAGATAATATAAACCATCACGGGTACAATAGAAGGCATCACGGGAGCTGCACATGTCGACTCTAACTGCAACATCAAAAGTAGGTGGAATGACATGAAGCATCTCCCTGAGCCAATCATCAGCAAGGAAAGCTTCAAGGAGCAGCATGTAGCAAGAATCCACAAGCTCAGCCAAAGGCATAGTGAGGCAGTGGAGTTTCATTGCAGATTGGAAAGCAAACTCAGAGTAGTGAAGATTCATGTGGATAGGAAATTGGTGGGGATGAATATTGCCACAAGAGAGGTGCTTGGGGGGCAATGGCAAAGTGATACATTGCATGCTCCTCTTATCCTTGTAGTCATTTTTTCTCTTGAAAGATTTTCATTGTAGGCAGTCAATTCCACCAACTTTGCCTTCTCCTATTCACATATGATGTTCTGCCACCATGGTAGTTGATGGGATAGCATATGATTCGCCTGTCTTCATGGATTTGTGGACATTGATGTTTTGATCCAAGGCTAAAGTACGGTTGATTTTAATTTAGGGTTGGAACTTGATGATTTTTAAATATTAGATTTCATTTCAACAAATATATATAATGTTAAGTATGGCTCAAAAAAAGCATCAAAGTACATAATACACTTTTTGGTGGCAATTTTATTGGGGATGGCAAGATGGAGAGCTGCACATCGCTAACTAAATTGTTGGTTAGGTCTGTAAAGTATTTGAGCTTTGTATTTACATATGAAAATTTTAATTACCCGTAAGTGTTACCTGTAAACTTTTCCTCCATTATCATATTGTTTGATTATTCTTTCAAAAATCATATTGTTTGATTATTTCTTTCAAACTTTTCTTTGGGTGCTCAGTGATAATATAATCATGAAAGTCGCACCAACTTCTTGATTCTTAGAAACTCTTGGAACTAAAGTATAACATCCTTAAACCTGGACACTATTCCCAAGTCCTACCAATTCATTCCAGGGTTGCAAAAATTACCATGTTCATAAATTAGTAAGTAAAAGATTGTTTGATGAAGCCTGCATGTGTCCTTTCACTCTTGGTCCGAGTTCAACTACCTAAGCTCAATCAGAGTAAATAAGGCATGCGCAAATCCTCAACAAGGAATTAAACTAAAAAAGGGTACAACGATTAACACCTAGATATACAATTCTTCTCTCTATGAGAATAAAATCCTCGAACAATTATTGTTGTCTTGCTTTATTTCAAGGTCTACTTTTATCTTGACCACATAAGAACTCCCAAAGTGTGTCAAGTATATGATTCCACTTTCACCTATTAGTTTGTGCTCTAATTATCTTTTGTTCTATTTTGATCTAATTGTGAGGATGAGTCTCTTAATCCTTTCCCTTATGGTCAACATTCACTAATATCAGATTCCATCATTAGGATGGACTCTTCCTCTTTCTATTGTGATTCTACAATAAGATCCTTTATCCTATTTACATAAATTAACAAGGTATTCGTGAGGATTTAGTCTTCATAACTAATTTCATATGTTTGATGACACTATTCATTCTATTCATAACTGGTCAGACTATCTAATATATTGTTCATCCTCTTCTTAGCCTAGAATCAATGCCCATCTAAAGCACCCAACCCAAAGGATACTATCAATATAAATAGCCTAGTAACCAATCTAAGAATCATAAGCTCTTGGACTAATCTTGAATTGTCCGCATCTTGCAATTAAACATGAATCGGGTAAATGGGTAGGTATAGGTACTAATATCAATAAGCATGGTATGTTGTCCTTATACAAACTCAAGCCTATACTTGTCACCTATACAACCATCATATCTGCGCACATAAAATTCCATGAAAATATAACATAATCCACAAGTATGCACATGAAACTTGTAGGTACACCCCATTTTGACTTGTATGGAAAGAGTAATCAATGCAAAAGCAACAAACATAAGCAGACAGTCCACTATGTATCGAGAATTGTCACATTACATTCAATTGGAGCATAATTACAAGACATGATTCTACAGTCAAAGTGTCCTAGATTAGCCATAGCTTGAGAGGCAAGGGAATGTCAACAAATGCAACAATAGAGGATGAGGAGGTGTGTTACGACCTGAACCTAGCTCCACGTGGATCCTAAGGTCGGGGTGCCTCGACTAACCCAAGATCCAGCTGTCCAACGAGAAATAACATCACCAAGGCAAGCATTCCACACATGTAACATAACTAGAAATTGAATGACAGTAGACAAACTAAAGAATAGACCGTAAATGGTACTTCAAGAGAATCACAAAATTCACCATCATAGCCATCACAACCAAATCAAATAACAGAAACGTATCGAACAGTTCAAAACAAGAGTACTCACAACAACATGTAGATAAAACCAACTACAGCAGAAAATCGAAACCGAGCTAAGGCTAGGCTCGACTAGGCCCAACATCCTCTATAGTCAGTGGTACTTGCTGCTTGCCTCCCTGACCTAAATGTAAGTGGCAGTTTGTCAGCAAAAGCTGAGTAGAGTAACAAGTGCAAAATTAACTAAAGCAATTGAAATTAAAAACAGTAAATATTTCAAGTAATTTCAAATGTTTCACACCAATTCATATTTTGTTTCCATTTAGTGTTTTAAAAGTGCTAGCAAAGGGTTACGTTATCTCTTGGTTCATATGTTCCCTAACGGAACGATCTTGCTGCAGTTTTCTCCGCAATGCAGGATGTGCACGTGGTACTCTCCTGGAAGAGAGAATACCCCGTATTTGTCCTACACCCGGTCTACCACCCCAGGGTTATGATCGCGACACAGCAGTGACTACGGCACATGCGATAAACACACGGGAAGCTATCTAGCACTAGCACGCGGTCAATCCTTTCTGCTAACGGGTACACTCTAAGTCGTATAGCATAGAACAGAACAGGGGTCAAGCCCCTTAAAAGTCTGCGTACCCGCGCCCGACTATCCCGGTTGACCCCGTGGGCCTAACAAGAGTCGGTGTAGGGAGACCATTCCTACCCTGGGTTTCAACCCAAGGAAAGGCTAGCTCTCTCCCTACACACGGGGTGAATAGCTCTCCTCTATACGTACGTACGCGAGGGCCAGCTCGCCCCCAAACTAAAGTCCAAGCAATAGTCGTAACACACTGTAGACGAGTTATTCCATCTTTATCAGAGTTTCATACTACAACAAATAAGTTATTCTTCTAGTTCTCCACAAGATTTGTTTATAATTCCTTTAATTCTGGTCCACATATCAATGAATTAACATGCATCTCCATTCATATTTAAATTCCAACATGGAAATAGACAATTAGATGCATTATAGTGAAAGCATTTATCTCAATCGTTAGGGTTATCATTCTCTCACAAGTATTAATCATTCTTCACATATAAATATAACAAGTCTAAAGCTCATAAATTAAGAGTTAAGGCATGCATGTGTGTCTCTAAGACAA
Source organism: Thalassia testudinum (assembly GCA_037157565.1). Taxonomy (NCBI): domain Eukaryota; kingdom Viridiplantae; phylum Streptophyta; class Magnoliopsida; order Alismatales; family Hydrocharitaceae; genus Thalassia; species Thalassia testudinum. The sequence continues at coordinate 6,756,089 of JAZHRO010000058.1, read as the reverse complement.
AGCAGTTATCAATTTCATTTACCTTAATAATTCATTAAGTATCTACTCACAACATGCATTCAAAAATGGAACTAAACACATTGGAATTAGAAGACCACTCTACGTAGGGGTACGGGAGGTATGGGGGCACGAGCAGCGATCCCGACACCTCTGCGAGGCCCGTATGCGCCACGGACTTAGGGCCTACACCAAATTAATGGTCAAATGGGGCATCCAACACGTTGACCGACATTTCAGTATACAAAACTAATTCAAAATAGTGTAGAAACAACTCTAAAATGTAGGAAAATTCAAGAACTTTCCAACGATACCTTGGTTGCGCGATTCCAACCCCGTTTGAGCCCTAAACCGACCTAGAAACCCTCCCCGGTTCGCTTGAACTGGGTCGGGAGGGTTGGTCTGGTTGGACCGATTGCCCTCTGCAGCAGGCGCGCACCCCTTGCTAATATCAGACATTTGGAGTGAGTCCCAGACATTTTAAACATGCGCAGAACCCCACCTAAGGTTCCTACTCCCCCCTCTGTCATTTGCTGTCAGTCCCAGCCATCCGAGGCCTTACCCAAACGTTTGGTACCCCCCTCAGATGTCCAAAATTGCCTTGGATGCCGTGCGCGTGTGCTCCCCCTTGCAGTTCTCCCTACGTGAGTGCTGCTTCCTACGCAGGCTCCCGCTTCTAGCCCGTACACGCCGCAGACACCTCGAGCAGACTGCACCTCGTGCTCCACACGTCTCTAGACGTCCGAAGCTCGCCCTGGTCGTCTGTAATGCCCCCCGGCCATTTGCACAATCCCCCGAACGTCCAATACACGCCTTGAACTCCGCCCGAGTATCTCGTGCAGTGTGCCTGCGTGCTGCGACTGCTGAGCCCAACGCCTCCCCCACCCCCCTCCTCTCTCGATCTCTCACTCTCTCCTCCTCCTGCTCTCTCCTTCCCTTAATCCCCTACTCTCTACCTCTGTCGCTCGCCTCTCTCTCTCTCGCTGGGGGGAAAGATGATGAGTGCCGCTGAGGTTGGGAAAATGGAGGTGCGAGGATCGAGGAGGGGGTTTTATGGGGGTTTGGAGGGTAGGGTTTTAGGTGTCACGGGTGTGAGGAAATTTTACGGCAACGTCCTAAGTTCTTAGGGTGGTTAGGGTCGAAAAGGTAAGAAGTAAGGGTGTAAAATTTACTTTAAGCCCCCTACAAGCCAAAAATAACCCGGATGGGGTCCCTACGTGGATTTCTTGGTGCACAAAATTTTACACCAAAGCCCCTAAAGTTTAAGACAACCCAAATGGACCCTAGAGAGGGTCATTTCAAGGTTTCATGAAAGGTGGAGGAGGAAGAGAAGGGAAAGGGAGGAGAAGGGGAGATGCAAGGACATAAATAGATCAAGAAGAGGAAAGGAGGCAAAGAGGTGTTACAGATTCCAACCAACACAACATAGGTTGATCGTGACCCTTACTTTAGTCTCCAACTAATAATATGGTGGTATTTTGGCATACAGTTATAACTTTGTGAAGATATTGATACTAAATATAAAGATTTCAGGTAAACCAATTATAACATAGTTGGTGAATACTCCCTCTCTTCAAAGGAGAGGTTCAGGCTTTGATCCTCACTAATGGCAAGTGGGAAGAGAGTTTCGGTAACTTCAAGATGTAGTAGAAATGGGGTTGATCACATGGTCACAATGGACAAGTGCTTTCAGTTTAATGCAAGGACTACGATCATAGTGCATTATTAAGAACATTGAATGATACTATGGAGTTTGGAAAGAAGATAAAAAAAAGACAAGTTTGTGTCTCTCATCCATGCAATTGTTGGCATTCCTTACTCTTACGGAGTTTGAGCCCCCCCCCCCCCCCCCCCCCCCCCCCAATAAGCATGGTATCCCCTACCTATAAGTAGATATTAAGTTCAGGTTTGAGTTGTTGACTCCTAAAAAATATATACTTCTTATGTTCACAGGCTATATAAGTCTTTCTTTCCAAATGAAATGAAATAAAATAAAGATTTTAGGGTTGTTATATCACATCCAATTACGGGTGGAAAAAAAAATGAAAACTGAATGGAATCTGAAAATTCAATTCTTAAAAGATTTAATGCAATTTGTAATTTTGCAAATTGAAAGAACAGAAAACACAAGTTTAATTACCGATTTCCTTCTTATGAAAAATCATTTCAAACCGAACTAAACCAAATTTTAAATAAAATATTAAAAAACTACAATCCTGTTACCGTAACTCCTGACCCTCCACCCATAGCCATGACTTTCACTCTCCCCATATGCCCCCCACAACTATATCCCAACTGCCAACCCTCACATCTACTCTCCACACACAACAGCCCCCCGGTTCCTCCTCTTCTATTTAATAGCATGTTCTATTAACTTAGTAAAACAATGAACATTCATGTTTTACTTTTTTTTTATGACCTCTATCCTATTTGGGTAAAGTAAGGAGAAATTGGTCATCCTCTACGCACCAATTCCCCAAATAATGGAGGACCTAGGTCTCTTATGCCAAAATCAAGTCTCCACCATTCAACCATATCCTTATAAGCAATCACTAGAAAATTAAAGGATGTGTAATAATAATTTTAACAATGATTGCCAGCCACTTTAATTTGTTATGCTTTTGCTACTTTAGGTAGGAGACGTGTAATGGTAATTTTAACAATGATCAACAGCCACAAGGGATGTCAACAAGCTAGGTCAGTTCCAATAATAACAAACCCATCTCCAATAAGAAACCCACCCCCACATTCACCCCATTTATTTAGTGGCGAAAACTTGTCCTAAACCCATTTACTCATCGGGTACTCATTTATCCAATGGATACCCATTAACATTGTGAAGACCACGCTAGTGTGGAGGCTTCTTGGCATGTTGACATGCACATCCAACAGTCCACACGTGGACTGTTCATGTGTGAACAGTGACAGAGAAAGGGAGAGAGTCGGCGGTAGAGAGAGAGGAGAGGAGTTGAAGGAAATGTTGAAAATATTAATGCATTCAACTCAAAACAAAGTACATAAGTTCTCTCTATATATTGAGAGATCCAATCCTATTCTAAAAACAAGAAACAAATTTAATCAAACCTCCTAAAATAGGAAATAACATATCCCTTTAACAACCTGACTAATTGACATATCCCTTTATTAAAAAAGCAAACTTAGACCCTAAGTAAGACTAGACTTGGCCCTAAGCCCACCAACTAGGGCCAGCGCCCCTTATTGACCAACTGGACTGCCACATGGTACTACCACATGGCATTTTATTCCTCACACTCTCCCTTAAGTCGAGGCTGGGAGGATGATGACTTGTTCTTAAACTTCGTGAGGCTAGATGCCCCACCACTCTTCTTCTTCTTTGAGCTCGGAGCTCTCCAACTTGTCATTTGAAGAAGTCACGGTGTAACCTCTTGCGACCTCTAGAGTCATTGCTTCTGTGGCAACCTCAATAGTCGTCGTGACAGTCGTCGTTGTCTTCTCCTTTTCTTCTTGAAACAAGCCCGAAACTTCTCAAGGTTGGCAGGCGTAAGAAAATATACACATGAGGTGCTAATAGCCCCATGGTGAGACCTCCCAAACCAGTCTCAACATCTATCTTATGGATGGTTGGTACGTCCACAATATTGGCATGGAAGATAGGCATATCCTGGGCCTCGGCCACGTCCTCTCCCATGCCCTGCACTAATCTCTGGAATAACAAGTGCAGAGTTGTCATTCTTTGAAATAGCCTCAACCTCTGGGACCTCTATTTTCTCCAGACGACCAAAGATGGTTTCAAGATCCATCTTTCCGTCGCCAAAATTTGATCGCACGTCGAAGGGTAGCGGGAATGTAACCCCGACAAAAACTTGCCTGCCTGCCATCAAGCATGTGTCTCCCCCTGTTTATCACAACAGATGAGCTCGTAGATGTCTAGTTCCTCAAATAATGCCTCCATCTTCTTGTAGTAATCTATCAAGGAAAGATCTCCTTGACCGAATGTTCATATGCACGTGTAGAGGTCAATGATACACGCATTACTTGACTTCTGGGCATACCTCTTCTCCAAGGCCGTCCAAATCTCATAAGCACTCTTCTTATAGAGTATGTTTAAGGCAATGGCATGATCAACTGAATTTTCTTTTTCTTTTTTTTTTTGAAAAGGGAAAGGATGGTTATCCTTGTGATACCACCGAGAGTATATTAATAAAAAGAAGGCACAAGGCCAAGTTACATATCAAAGTTCCAACAAAAAATCAAAGACCTAACACACTCAACAAAATTATCCACAAAAGGCCCCTGCCCTCTAAAAACCACTGAGTTTCACCCCAACCAAATACCCCAGAGGACCGCCAAAGGTCTAGCCTTCTCCTTCTTTGTCTTAAAGGCATTCCTGCCAACATTTCTATCCCCACATCTGAAGGGCCTCCAAAACTCCTGAAGGGAGTACGCCCACCACCCTGCACAGCAATGGCTCAAAATCTGCTGGGCAAAGAGACACCGAAAAAACAGATGGTCAATATCCTCCTTGACCCTAAAACAAAACAGGCAACTCTTCTCTATCTCAGGCACCCATCTATCCCTCCAAACTCTCGTCATGAGTCTACCTCTCCTAAGAAGCCAAGCAAAGATCTTACCTTCAAATGACACGTTGTTGCCCAAATCTAGTTACAATCTCTGATGAGATCCACATTCAATGCCAAGCCTCCAGCCTCCAACCTTCTACAGGCATCTCTGACTAAGAACTCACCCTCCTTCCAAGAGAAGGCATCCACCTCGTCCTCAGACTGAAAACCCTCTAACTCCCGAAGCATAGCCCGCATCTCCCTGATCTTCAAATCCAACAGGTTCCCTAGAAGAGTAGGGCACCAACAGCTCTCCTAGACATCTACTATCGAAAGTGCCTTTGTCCTTAGCCATAGCGAAGAGCCTAGGAAACCTCTTGCAGAGTCTCCCCTGACACGTCCAGTCATCAAGCCAGAACCTAAAGACGCTCCCTGATCCAACCACCAAAATAAAAAAACCTTTGCACATCAGCCGCCACCAGTGATAAGCCTCTGAGGAAATGGGAAGCGCCTCTCGAGGGAGCCAAGAGTAGATTCCAATGCACCAGGCCACGATAACAGGTCTGGAAGAGCTCCCCTACAAGTCACCCACCATTCCCAACCAGTCTGTTAATCCACTTCGTCAAGAAGCTATCATTCATTCTGTCCAACTCTCTAACACCGAATCCTCCCTCCTTCAAAGCCTTGCACACCTCCTCCCAAGCCACCAGCCTCGATCCCTTCACACTTGCCCCACAGCTCGCCCAAAAAAAATCTCTCATCAAACCCAGAATCTTCTTTCCGATCTGCTGCGGCTTTCTCAAAACGGAAGCAAAGTAGGATGACATGGATGATTACATCGCCTTGAGAATTACCAGTCATTCTCCTCTAGAAAGAAGTCTAGATGCCCAACCTACTAGCCTCTTCTCAATCCTCTCAACCAAGGGAATTCAATCCTAAGAAGAGATCCTCCTGTCCGTCAGGGGTAGGCCCAAATATGATAGAGGCAAGGTGATGGGAATACCATCATGAGCCATAATTAACTCAATTTGATCTGATTAAGTGAATAAAAGCTCCTACATATCCATCAGAAGGTCTTAAGGGCATAAAACACCAATTTGAGAAGAAGATAAGAATACAAGGTTATTTCTACAAATTTATCATTCTATCACAAAAATAGAATAACAGTGGATTTTCACAGGGGCTAAATAAAGGTCAAATGTGCTTTAGAGTCTATTAAGAGAGTTCATACAGAACGAAACGGGTTTTCACGCATTACGGGAATTAAATGACTTCTGAAACCCTAAAAATAGACCTGCTTAATTAATTAGGGTTATGGTCAGGATAAAAATCACCTAAACCTTCTAAAATTTATATAAAAATATTATCTAGGGTTTAGCAACCTTGATTTGACCATCAAAACCCATTTTGACCTAAAATAGAGTCTCAAACGAAAAGTTACCCTAATTTGAGTAACTATGCAATTTACCCAGTTAAACTTGGTCAAAACCTAAATTTGACTTCACCATCAGATTCATTGAGTCCAAATTAGGTTTGTACCAAAATTTCAGTCCAATCAGAGATCATATTGACCAAGTTTGCATATTGATCCTATCTGACTCTTTTCTCTCACACACATGCCCTTAACTTTCAAAAATCCTTACAAAATGCCCCCCAACTTCTTTGTATTCTTCACAAATAGGTCCCTCTACCATTATCGTGGAGAATTCCAACTTCGGCGACCTTTGATTGAAGAGAATTCCTCTAATCAATGAATTCCTTCCAAAATTGGAAGGGAGATTCCTTGAGAAGTTCTCTTTCCAATGAATCCGATCTTAAACCCAACAACCTTCCCAATCTCTCATGCAACGGAAGGCCGCCGGAGTTGGAAAACAATGAGATACCCGAATCTCTCATGCGAACGCATGAGAGATTCGGGTATCTCATAGTTTTCCAACTCCAGCGGCCTTCCAAGCTTGGAAAGCTTGATTCCCAAGCTTTCATCGACCTCTAGAGACCTATAAAAGAACCCTCAGGTCAAACTGTTCTCTTCACGCTCGAATTCGATTGGATTCCCCTTTAATTTCATCTCTCCTTATCCGGCCGAAGCTCCTCGATGTCCGGCAAGCTCCTCCGACTCCATCCTTCGTCCACTCGCAATATCGGCAGCGGATTCATCTCCCTTGTTCTCCTCCGCGTCATGCTGTACCTGCCAACGCCTCTTCCTCCATCTTCCTCACCGATTCCTACTCACCAGAGCACCTTCTTCCCCGACGCCGGCCATGCCGCAATCGGCATCGCCTCGACTCCCTGTCATCTGCCAACTACATAGATAAGTTCCCTAACTCCTCTACTTCATTTACACACCAACCACACTCAGTTTCGACCACTACACCGCCCCTTCACCGTCATCCTTTCCACCTCCAGCGAACCCTCCGGTGAGGCATATTTCACTCCACACACCACCAAACTCCTCGCCGTTCATCTCTACACCTCCGCCTCGATCCCAGGAGCAAAAGCCCTAACCTAGTTAGGTCGATTACCCCTCCAAACCCTCCACCCAACTCATGCACCTTCAGCCACCCTTTTCGAGGTCGTCAAACCTCACTCGCATTCCAGCACACCACCACCACCATTGCACTCCACGACGTCCGGCGATGCTTCCTGAGTTGTTTTGATGAGACCGAGAGGCCATCTTTTGAGTTTCAGGTTTTAGGTTTCTTCCGCTATTGCCGCAGAGCTTCGAAGGAAGCTTGAAGCTCTCTTCAGGTCTTGCAGCTCTAGGTTTCGGTCCCAGCTGCTGCGGAACCTTCTCAACAACACACACAGTAGGTCAATTGGGAGCATTGACTACTTCCTCGACCTCAATCAAAGCTACTGGTTGCAGCTGCTTCACGCAACAAAGCAGGGACATTTAGTCCCATATTTGAAATGGCAGAAGCACTGGAGTGATATAAGATGAAAAAGTGATATCAGTTTATCGCCTCAAGTCACAGAGGGTGAGGTCCCCGCTCACCCGCTCTCACCCGACCCGCCTAACCTCTCACACCTCGGCTACAACCCACCCCACAGCCCTGGTCCCAGGTACGCGGATTCCCATTTACCCAATTACCCGTTACTGTGCAAGGCTCTGGGAGAGCGGAACCCAAAGAGAGAGAATGGGGTCAGGGGGTTTTGCTCTCACTGGCACCTATGCGACGCTTAGTCGCGAGGAGAAGAAAGGCTGAAGAAGAGTTGTGAAGAAGAGAAGCAGAGAAAGAAGAGCCTGTGCAGAGAACCAAAGAGAAGAAGCAGAGAAAGAAGAAAAAGAACATCAGAAGAGGACCGAAGAAGAAAGCAGAAGAGAGACCCTTGAGTCTCTTGAAAAATACTATAGCATCAGACGTTTAAGATGTCTAATCCTACCATCAGATTCCGATTATCCTGTTTCAGACTATTAACTTGATTGATATTATGCTTCTACCTACTATTACTGTATAAGGGTAATTGGTAATTCAAATCACCATTTTACCCTCTTCATTTTTGCACATTGATATTTGATTAATTGATCTATCATTCTGAATTAAGCTTTTACTTATATATTGTGGTCTTGAGATTCATATTTGCCACTTGCTCCCAGCGAACGACCTCGGAATTTCATTCGACTTATAAATCTTATTTATTTTTTGCACTAATTCAAATTGTACTACAACGCAACGATTTTAAAATCCATTTTAGAGCGACTAACACAAGGCTTCCTACTGAGGGCTAAGGGCCACACTACATCCGCTAGACTCATCTCTTGACAAATGGAAGGGGACAACGGAAGATTTGGTAAAACTAACCTGCAGCCTCGAAGCCTCCCCGAACAGCTCCAACAGCATGCACATCCTCCTCACCTTTGCCTCAACACCTTCAATGAAGAACAAAGTGTCATCAGCGTACTAGAGCATAGAAATCACCGATCCACCATCCAACGAGAAGCCCCCAACTAGGCCCCTCTGACAGGCTCTAATTTAAGATCTTGCCAATGCATCTATAGCTAAAACAAAGAGCATCGACGCAAGGGGGCAACCCTATCTAACACCCCTCCTAGGCTGTATCCAACCCCCTGCCAGGTTACCATTGATAAGAACAGAGAACGAGGTCGTAGTAACACACCGCTTCATCCACTCCACCCAAAGTGGTAGGAAACCCCTCTTAAGCAAGGAGGCCCACAGGAAGGGCCACTGGATGAAGTCATAGGCCTTCTTGAAGTCCACTTTCCACAGTAAAGCCCTCTTCTTCTCCCTCCTACAATAAGCAAGGATCTCTGACGCTGCTACGTATCCATTGAGGATGATTCTTCCTGGAATGAAAGCCATCTACACCTTAGAGATGATGCCTAATAGCACCCCCCTAAGTCTATTCGCCACAGCTTTTACCACAATCAGGTAGATAGCGTTAGACAACGCAATGGGCCTAAACTCCTCAATAGTCTCCACCCCCTCTCTCTTTGGTAGAAAAAACATAAAGAACTTATTGTTTCGACTCGGTTCCCGAATCCCGATAGGACACGAGACCGGAACGACTCGACTGATCCCAAGACCCAGTCGTCCAATGAGAAAGTAACCAAAAATCAGTAAAATAAACCACATTCACCATGCAAGCAACTAACAGTAACAAAAGTACAGCAGTAAAGAAGTAAACTACTATAGTACACACCACCACAACAGTAGAAAATTAAACAAGTACAGGAATATAAAGTTCACAATAAAAGAGTACAGAAGTGTAACAAAGTTACTCACTACAACAGGAAATGGAGTACAACAAAAAGGTACAACTACTGGGCTCTACTAGGCCCAGCACCCTCTGCAGCCGTAGGCTCTGGCTGCTCCATACCTGGACCTGAAAAAGGTTACGAGTACAAAACGTCAGCGAACGCTGAGTAGAGTGGCAACCAGCTAACTACAGCAGTAAAAAGTGGACAGGTAGCAGTTGTTTTTCAATTTTCTTTCTTTCTTTAACTAATTATTCTTTCTTTCATCACTTGGGTTATTTATCATCTCTCTTTCTTGATCTCGAATGTTCCTCATGGGAACGATCTTGATTGCAGTCTTTTTCGAAGAGTAGAAGTAGCACGTGGTGCTCTCCTGGTCGAGAGAGTCCCCCGTGGTGGTCCTACACTCAGTCAACCACCCCAAGGTCACTGACTGACGTAACGATGAATACGGCACGCTCGATAAACGCATGGGTAGCTACCCCGCACTAGCACGCAGTCAGTCATTTCCGTTAATGGGTGCGCCCAAAGCACAGCACGGAACCATTATAGGGCATAGCCCTCTCAGTAACAGGGGCCTAGCCCCTAAGAACCAAACAGGGGTCTCGACCCTCCACAGTCCGCGCACCCTCGCCTGACTATCTTAGTTTGCCCAGTGGGCTTAACAAGTCGGTGTAGGGCGACTAGCTGAACCCTGGGTCCCGTGGGGTGGCTAGCTCTCTCCCTACACTAGTAGCTCTCCCCGGTACAGTGTACATGAGGGCCAAAAAGTCGGTACAGAGTGGTCAATCCTAACCCCGGGTCCCAACCCTAGAACGGTTAGCTCCGCTCTGCACTAACAGGGGGACAATCGCTCTCCTTTGTACTCCGTACTCAAGGGCCAGCTCACCTCCCCATTCTCATTTCCAGTTCCATTCCATTTATTTCCAGGAACTCTACTCCTAATTCCCCGTAGGGTTCATGCTCATGTTTCTCAGCCCAAGCCATACTAGGTTTCATCATTTCTATTTCCATTTCTCAGGTTCTACACATACAGCATGTAACTTTTCTATTCACATTCCAGGTTTATTTGCAAGTAGCTCGTGTTTCCATCATTCAATAATTCATATACAGGCAGCTCGTATTTTATTGTAAACAATAGGAATTTACATGCAACAGTTGCTAACAACAGTACTTTACATTTCACAGGCAGTTGTTACCCATTTACAGGCAATTGTTATTATTCCGTTTACTCATTCGAGACTGCAATTCATACATTCCATACAGCTATTCCAGTGTTTCTAGTCATAGGATTCATGCCATACCCTAGGATCTATCATTTATTCCAAATATGCATTCATGTTGGTAATTAAACTAGGGGAAGCCACTCTACCAGTAAACCCAGGAGTAATGGGGGCTTGATCGACAGGTCCACGTGCCTCAGCAAACCCCAAATCAACGGAACGAGGTTCTATTACAAGGATCAATCACAAGAAACCACTCAGAACAGGATAAAAAGTATTCCAACAAGTAGAGGAACTTATACGGAGAACAACGGAATCTTAATTGCAGAAATCGGACCTCAAACGGATCCTAAACGGGTCAAAAACAGTAATCCTGATTCATATCAGACGTCCGGAACACCTTCCAGATATCTTAAAAGAAGTTAAGAACCTTACCTCAACTCTGCGCTACTCCTCAGACGTCCAAGGACTCTGCTAAACCGTCTGAACCTAGTTCCAGACGTCCGACCACCTCTCCGGACGTCTGGAGACGCTTCCTGCCGTCTGGTGCCTCGCCCAGACGTCTGAACTGCGTGGGAGGGCGTGTCCTGCACCTTCCCAAAGCGAATGTTGCACGCGCGACGCAAAATCTGCTCAATATGGCATGGAACAGTGCCTCGGCGGAACGGCCTGCATGGCCGTATCCGCAAAGGGAGGTGCACGTCGCAGGATTTACCTTTCAGTCGTATGGAGCCTCCTCCAGACGTCGTCTACGTCGTCTAGATGTAGATCCAGACGTCTGATTCTGGGAAAATCCCAAAACCAAAGACTGCCCTCGCCTTCTCGCGCCGCACGCGATCACGTCGCGCCCGCTCGACCGCTGCTCTGGCTGCAGCAGTGTCAGGGAGGACCTCCCCGACACAACTCTCCGCCTCGCACACGCGCGACCGGCCGTGAGCTCTCCGGTAAACTCCCTCACGAGCTCGCACGCTCTCCTCTCTTCCCCTCGCTGCTCTTCTCCTCCCACGTCATTCACGCTCACCACTCGCTGCCTGCTGCTCACCGCTCTCGCTGGGGAAGAAGGGTGGATGGAAGTGGGGTGATGTGAGGGAGAGGAGGGGGGTTTATAAGGGTGAGGTTAGGGTTCATCGGCGAGAGGAGAGAGAGAAGAAATGCAGCTACGTACTGTCTGCGCGCGGCATTTGCGCAGACTCAAGGACGTACACACAAAAAAATTGATTTCCAAACATCTGGGAAGGCGTCCAGACGTCTGACCCAAGTCCCAGATGTTTTAAAATGTTTTAACAGTACGGGTCTTAATACTTATTAACTCTGATGAACCCCTGGTTACCACCACAGAACTCTGCAACCACCTATACAACTCCATCCTTAAGTAGCGCCTAGAACTCCCTATAAAAGCAAACCGGAAAGCCATCTGGACCGGGCCACCCAATTGTATTCAGCCCCCAAATCGCCCTCCGTACCTCCTCCTCATTGAATAGGGTCGTGAGCTCCTTAGCCTAATCCTCCCCAATCATCGATGCATTTGTCCCCATCCACCTCCACCCTCCGCATCGCCTTCTTCCAGTGAAGTCTCTGTAAAAATATGTAACAGCCTTACCAACCGCCTTCATGCTAATGAAGTCCTCACCATTCACCTACAACCTGTCAATCCAGTTTCTTCTCCTCCCCGAAGCTGCCATATGGAAGAAGCGCGTGTTGGAGTCCCCCTCTTTAAGCCACTTCTGTCTGGACCTTATTCCCCACTCCACCTCCACCTTCTGGTCTTCCTCCTAGACCACTTGTATGTGTCTCGCTTTAGCTGTTCGGTCCTCCTCAAACAAGAGCCATACGTCAACAACTCTATCTAACCTGGAAATCTCATCCAAAGCCACACGCTTCACTCCATTCTGCTCCTCCTTAGAACACCTCTTCCACTCTTTAAGGAATAGTCTGAGCTCACAAAGCTTGCATTCAAGTCGAGTTGCTGCCGAGCCCTTCGACTGCAACAACCTCCATTTCTCCTCAACCATACCCTTAAACGCCTCCTCCAGTAACCAAGTCCTATCAAATTTAAAATATGTTCCATGCTGGTACCCTTCATTTGACGACCAAAGTAGTGACGTATGGTCGAAAAACGGTCTCTCCATGGGCTTGACCCCTGCCATGGGAAACACCTCTACAAGCAACATCGAGGCGAAGAACCAATCAATTCTGGACCGCTGTCCTCCTATGCTCCTTCAAGTAAAGGCACAAGAGTTTAAGGGTAGTCAAGCAAACATTTCATAGCCACGAACTTAGCAAACTCCCTGGAGCCCTGATCTCTCCCCCTCTTCCTTCCAGTTGTCAATAGGCCTCAACGTAACATTGAAATCACCTCCTATCAGCCACGAACAGTCATGATACTTCTAAGCCACTAGGTTCAGCTCAGTCTAGAGTGAGTGCATCTGTATGTCCTCATTCGGACCGTACACCGCGAAGAACACACAACAGAAATTGTCACATCATCTTCTCAGTTGCACCATGACCACATGGGATCCCACTGTAGAGTCCACCAAAGAAAACACATATCCTTTCCACCCTACAGCCACGCCCCCAGACTGACCAACTGCATCCAAGGCCACAAACTCACCAAAGTGCCCACAAGCTATCTCTCGCCAAGTTCCCCGATCACAGGTAACCAGCTTTTCTTCCTGAAGAATAACAATCTCAAGGCCCCAACTTTGCAAGTATCCCTTCAGCACCACCCTCCTATAGGGGACATTCAACCCCCTAATTTCCACATTAGGACTTTTAACATGAGTTAACATAAACCCCCCCGGAGGCTCGCTTAAAGCTCGCCACCTCTACAACATGGTCTGCCTCATCACTTCCCCACCTAGCCTAAGCATCTGCTACACAATGCCAGTGTGCCTTTATCATACCGGGAACCTCCCTGTCATCACCTCCAAGCTCCACAATAGTCGCGTCGAACCCCCTCGTAGCATTACAATCATCTCCCGACTCCATCTTGACTCCAACCCCATCAACAGGGGTGACCACCACTATCCCACCATCACAAGGGCCACCATTCGCCTCCAGAATGCCTCCCCCTAGGTCTGCCACGTCCGCCTTCACTATGTGGTCAACCGCCCATTGAATGAGCGCCATCTGACCTCCTTGCCTCTCCATTGAAGCACTCTTCTCTCTTCCCGCATGAGAAGAGGCACCTTGCGAGCCTTGTCAGAAGCTCCACTTCGACCTGTACACAAGTCTCGACGTGGGGAAATGTGTTGGTCACCATCATCGAAGCTTCACCGAGGCAGCCCCCCGGTCAGCCCAAGCCCCATCCTTCCTCACGTCACCCATGAACGATTCCTCCTCAAGAGCCACCCTCGACGACGTGTGCATAGCAACATCCACAACCAAACTCACAGGAGGCCCATCAGGGTGCGAGTCCAAATCAGAATAGCCAGACCCTCCTACGATATCCGAATCCCTAGGACCGAGTCCGCCTAAAGGTTCGCTCCCACCTTCCTTAAAAACTCTAACTGAAATGCTCGCATCCATCCCCTTTGGAACTGCCATCGACTGCGCACGCAGGGAAGACGAGGTGTCGTCATCCCCCATGTTATCCACCACAATCTCTACCTCCATCGCCTTCAAAAGGCGTGCCACGCAATCATAGGGCATCTCCATTGAATGCATGTCCATGTTACCCAGCCCGCGGCCTGAAAGATCCGATGATGATGCCTCGGACTCCCCACGATTTCCGCTGCGCCCCTTAACCTTCCAAATCCTCCTCCCAATCGACCAATGGATGCCGCCATCGCCATTGTTAACAACCACCGGCGGGCGATCAGCCATCACCTTAGCGAAGGATCGAGGGGTATCCCTCACTAGTCTAACCCCCACAACCCACGAAGACCCATCGACGCTAAGCAAGACCTCCACGATCTCCTACCCTAGCACCATCTATACCATCGCCCTGATCTCCGCAATGTCTCCCCCTCCAAGACCAAGGCCCTTGCACCACTTGACCTTCACAAAGGGTGAGACCATCGCCTCCACCACCCTTAGCGTGCAAAGGAACAACGAGATCCCCATAATATCGACCTTCAACCCCGCTCTGGCCAATGGTCGCTCCCTCACTGCCCCATTGAATTTCAACAGCCACTGCCAACAGACCACGCCACCCCAACATATCAGGACTGAGAAAACCAATCTCTCCATCAACTCTAGGCAGAGGCCAAGCAACAAGAACCTCCTTGGTCCAAAAATCACAGCCTTCACCTCTCCCTCCCTCCCCCCACTACCCCACAAACCATCGTCCTCAGCTCCCTCAAGTCCACCACCCCCTCAACAACATCGCCAGTTTATCACAATGTAATTCTCCTTCTCTTGCTTCTTCTTGGCTACATCTTTTTGTTCAGCTGCATCTTCGAGGAGAATACACAGTTTGTCTTGACCCTTAATGAATATCTTGAACATGTAGGCCCACAAGATATAGTTGGAAGCACCTTGAAGCATGATGATTGTTCATTGAACAACCACCTTGCCTTCTCCCATCGACAACGTGGCCTCGGTGTCAGCCATCTTCCTTGATCTACGATCCTCCTACTCCGCATAAGGTGCTGGATGTGGTGAGAAGAGGATTCGTTGAGAATCTTCACAATATCTCTTGGGCCTTGCATAAGGTGCCAAGATCTTCCAAGGAATTCGTTGAGCAAATTCCCACGTCAAAGAAGAAAGCCACGCACGTGTGGCCTTGTTGACGCAAAGAGTACACACACAAGAGAGAGAACTTCTTCGTGCATGAACTCCTCCCAAATATGTGCACGTCAAGGAGCCTAGATCGAAGGCTCTGATACCATGTGAAGATTGCGCTAGCGTGGAGGCTTCTTAACAGGTTGATGTGCATGCCCAACAGTCCACACGTGGACCATTCATGCGTGAACAGTGAGAGGGAGAGAGTAGACAGAAGAGAGAGAAAAGAAGTTGGAGTGTTGGTGCAAGGGCACCACGATCGTTTATTTTGATAATAACAAAATACATGTCATTTAACATTTGCTTTTGAGTCCTAGTTTTCAGGTCAAATTGCAAATGAAGACAAGTGTTTAGACGGAGTTCAAGCTCGCATCCATGGAGGATTGGAGGAGCTTGACGGAGAATGGAGGAGCCTTCGCGAGGAGCAAAAGCTTAAAGAAGAAAGGACAAGAAGAATAAGATAGATTTCTATTTGTCATGTAGTCTATACCTTTGTCTTTTTATTCTTTGCTTTTTATTTTGTCTAGATAATTTGTTAAAGAACCTCAAAGTACCCTTAAAGTAGTCCTAAGAACAATTGCACAACCTTAAGATACTTAGATTTTCAGTAGAGAACTTAAAAAATCAAAATAGGGTTCAGACAGCCTGATCAAACATCCAATCTGGAAATCAAACGTCCGACTGTTGACTCAGACGTCCAATAACTTAGGCTGGACTTAGTAGGTTCTGTCTGTTGAAATCAGACGTCCAAACCTTAGTCCAGACGTCTTATCAGACGTCTGATAATTGTGTCAGACATCCAATTAGTAGACCATTGGCTTCACAAACAATTCTTTGAGGACTAACATTAATATGACTTTTAGCCTTCTATCAGGCATCCATAGAGGACACTAAATGTCTGGTATGCGACTGTTGAGCCTCAATTGAGCCGAAATCACCTATGTTGAGGATTATATTCGTTTAGGCTCTTGAGAATCCATTCCTACACTTAATTAGGTTTCCAGATGTCCAGACCTAGTGCCAGACGTCCTAAATTATGTCGTCTAATTAATTCACACTGGAACCTTGTTTAGGTCCGAACCAAGTCAGGAAGGAAACCCGCCTAAAATCAAACGACTGATTAAGTTTCCAAACGTCTTAAGTGTGACTTCCAGACATTTGATCTTTGTCCCAAACGTCTGATGACTCTGTCAGTATCATTAATGATTCTGATTGCGGCTTGTTTTACCTTGGGATAATCCCCAACGGCTACCTAAGGCTTCTAAGGCCTTCCAAATCCTTCCTAAGCCCTCTATAAATAGAGGAGGACCCTTGCCTTGGAGATACACACCTAAAGAAACTACTTTCCACTATATTATGTCAAATTGATCATCAGAAGAGTTGTTGCTCTCCAAACCACCGTTCTACATCTTGAGAGTATCTTCTCGCAGCGTACCCGCTCTCCCACCGTCGTTTCGAGAGCACTATCGTCCATTGCATGGTTCACGCACTCGTGTCTTCACACCAACGCACTTCCACCAAAGGGAAGTTCCCTCACCTATAGTAGCTAGGTTTACTTTGTTAGCTATATAGGATCATTGTATTTTATTGTCTTTGGTTGGGTATTCGCTTTGCGAATTCCCATCTCCATCGAGGGACAAAATACTCCTCGTGAAGAGGAGGGGTTTTAAGGCATGCTACCCTTGGGTTCAAAGTAGCATTATTGTAAGAGGTTGAGTCACCCTCGTTTAAGTGACTCGTTAGTGGATTTGATCAACTAAGTCAATCGGAAAATCCTAAGTTGAGAGACTTAGGTGGTGGTTTTTACCCAGGTTAAGTTTCCACCTAAAAATACTTGTGTCATTGTGTGATTGCTTTCTTTTTGTGAGATTGTCTAATTTAATTCCACATTTTTTACATCATGCAAATCTCACCCCCTCCCGTAGGGATTTACAAGGAGATGTTAGAAATATTAATGCATTCAACTCAAAATAAATTATATAAGTTCTCTCTATATATAAAGAACCAATCCTACTCTAAAAGCAAGAAACAAATCTAATCAAATCTCCTAAAACATGAAATAACATATCCCTTTAACAACTTTACTAATTGACATATCCCTTTACTAAAAAAGCAAACTTGGACTCTAAACAAGACTGGAGTAGGCCCTATGGCCACTAACTAGGGCCGACATCCCATATTGACCAACCGAACTGCCACGTGGCCTAACTAGCCTGCCACGTGGCATTGCATGTGACATTTTATTCCTCACAAACATGTTGTCCCATATGTGTATTCATAGTTAAGAGGTCGTAAACAAGGTTTATATAAGAAGCATCATTACATATCTGCAAGCAACAAAAGCAAGGCCTACTTTCATGTTGTTGAGCGAAGACGAGAAAAGAGTTTTCTATCTCAAAATAAAACCTTAGGCGTCTTTATATGAGAGAGCCCTGGGTAATTTACATAAGTGATATGCACCCTTGCATACACATAATAATATTACTAACACTCTTCCTCAAGCTGGAGCATATATATCTAACATGCCCAGCTAGGAACACAGAAATTCATGACGCTTCCAAGATAATGCCTTAGTGAAGATATTTGCCACTTGCTACTTTGATGTAGTAGGTGTGCATATCTTGCCAGAAGTCACCATGTCCCGCACAAAATGACAATCCACCTCAATATGTTTAGTACGTTCATAAAACACAAGATTAGAGGCAATGAACGCAGCCGACCTGTTGTCATAGAACATTGGAATCAATTTTTCAACTTCAATTCCCAGATCCTTAGGAAGTTAATAAGCCACATAATTTCATAACTAGCATGTGCCATTGCCCTATCCTCTGCCTCAGCACTGGACCTTTACACCACCGCTTGCTTTTTACTTTTCCATGTTACTAAATTCCCCCCAAGAAAAGAAGCATAACCAGTGGTTGATTGTTTGTCCTCTGGACTTCCTACGTAATTAGCATCAGAATACACATGTACATCTAAATGGCGATTGTTCTTTATATAAAGTCCTTTTCCTGAACTTCCTTTGAGATACCTAAGGATAAGACAGCGTTCCAGTGAGACCTTGGATTTTCCATATGTTGATTGGCCCTATTAACTGCATAACTGATATAAGGTCCAGTCACAATAACATACAAAAGTTTCCCAACAATACTCCTATATGTGCCTTTGTCCTCAAACAATGGATCATCTATCTTTAACAATTGACCCAGTGGCTCTGCAGGTATCATCAATGGTTGTGCACCAAGTAGTCTAGTTTCACCAAGAAGTTCAAGTACATACTTCCTTTAGGAAAGAGATCCCTTTGGAGTTTCTGACAACCTCAATGCCCAGGAAATAACGCAGTTTTCCCAAATCTTTGGTTACAAAAATGCTTTGTAAATATGTAATAATGGTGATTGTGAATCGTCGTTCTCATAATGATGCATGGTGTAAGGTGTATTGATGGATGAAAATACCATTAATGTTATTGTAGTAAATTGTATGGGATACCAGTCATTATTACGACCATTATTATTTACTTACCTAATTTTTACTGGTTTTATTCCAGGTCATTCACTAGGAGGCAATTATTGATTTACATCGCTCTTTAATCTCAAAATTATCCTTTAATTTCAAAAAGAAATTTTACATCTAATAAAGAATGAATAAATGAAGACTTGGTTTGCCTACTCACAAAGAATTAATCAAAATGCTTGCAAAAACTAACTATAAACAAGCACCAAACATTTCATCACTATATTCTAAACTATCTCTTTACAAGTTATAGTATTAATACTTATATGAAAGTACACTACCAACTAAGATTACATAGTATACTAACTTACTAATCTGACACCTACAGTAACACATACAATAGCTATAGTGACAGATGCAAGCGTCGCTAGATCCCAAAAAATACTATATACAAATTTAAAGAGGGAAACCAGGGTCTGTAGCGACGGTTATGGCAACGTTTTATTCTGTTTGTAAATGTATGAATTTATTTACATAAAAGTAATTGGTTATACTATATATATATATATCCTTTGTATCTGTATTTACTTTCGTATTTACATCTTCTCTCTCTCTCTCATTCCATACTACTCTTCTTCTGTTATTCTTCTTCTTTGTTTTAATTCTACGTTAAGAGTCTTCACAAACTGCGGCGTAGGGTGATTAGCTACAGTCATTAGTTCTCTTTAATTAATCAAAAATATGTTTAATTTGCGGGCACGCTTTTCGAGGGATACACAGCACCCAGAGGGTGGGACCAAACCTCTACTAAGCGCGCCCTAATTGTCATTAGGCCGATAATTCCATTTTATCAAGCTCAGAACACGGGCTTCCTTAGCCCGCGCACACACACACCTCTCCGGCCCCCCGACCCCACAATGCTCAATTCATATGCTCAGAATATGCTCAAATCATGATAGCGTGCGTTGTTTCGGGCGCCCGACGCCCGTGACGACTGCGGTATAAGTTAACGAATTCAATTTAAACCACCGCGCGCACTTTGCAGCGCACGTTGTGGCGCTATTTGAGCGTCGCATCTGCGCTGAAAATGTGTGCGGCTGTTCGCTGAAGATGATTTTGGCCCTCAATTAGAGGGCCAAAATTTATTTAAAAATAAAAATAAATTATGGGAAAATGAAGTATTTACATAATACTATACAATTGTACATTTAATTTTAGATTTTAATTATATTTCCTATATAAATAAATTCACGAAAGTGTACAATTTTTACACACTGATTTTGGTGTTTTATTGTTTAATTACTTATAAATTAGCTACTATATGGTCTAATTGACCTTATACAGAGTTAGTATACATGTACAAGTATTTTATAAATATTTTTATTATATTTTTCAGAATTAATTTCTGTTCTATTAACATGTAAATAGCAGATTTGACTGTTTTACTTATAAATTAAGTTAAAGTAGTATAATAAGATATAAACATACTTCAATTAGCTTAAATTACTTAAGGTATATTAGTCTAAGTATACAGATTCAATTAACTTAATTATAACTCTAAATTACTAATTTATCTAATTTAATTTAACAACTTAGCTATTAACTTAATAAATTCATTATTTATTATGTATAAAGAATTAAATTAAGGTACAGGGTTTCATTTACTTATAATCTACATATGCATAGATATATATAGTTTTATAGTTTAATACTGTTATTTATACTATCTATTGATTTATTTAGTCTAAGAATACATATAAGTTAGTTTAATTTATAGATAGCTATATAATTGATGTATATACTGTCTGATCTAAATTAGATACCCAATTTACAGTATGCAATATATTTACATAGTTATTTGTACAGTTTATGTACATATACTACCTATTTACATATATAACCTAGTATAAAGCTTATGTTTACAAGAGTATAATTAATATGCAAAGTAATTTTTAGGTCTTTTTGGAGTTTTTCACTTTTTATGGTTTTTATAAATATTATAGAAATAAGAGATGAGAAGGGAAGAATTGGTTGAGGAGAATGAGGTGTATTTGATGTCTTTTAGATATGACTCTTATTATTAATCTTCATGGTATACAAATCCATCGACCGGCAAATTCTACCAAGTCGAGGGTTTTGCATATCATGAAACTTGGTATATGGATAGAAAACTTTCTGATCTTTGATTAGACAGTTTTATTTTATTTTTTTTAGAATTTTTACTGATTTTTATTGAATTTTAAATCTCACCCAACCTAAGCCTTTTAAAAGATTTCTAAGGGATCCTAAAGGCTTAGGATGGGTCTTAAAAGGTGTGAAAAGGCAGTGACTGCCTTATTTACATTCAGCATGGAATTTGGGAAGTGTTTTTACCCATTTTTAATACATTCCTCAATTTATATTCTCTTTAAATCATGAGTTGGACAGTTAGCTTTAACTAAACTAGCTAACAACATTTGAAAGATATATAACAAGCATTCACCGAAATTAAAATTCAATTACTTATACAGGGAAGCCTGTATACACAAGGAAAACAATACACTATATGTCAGCTATGTTCGAAATACACTCTACAGGGTTTTACATCAGACTCTATCTGCTACAAATTAGGACAGTCAGACAGCAGCAGCAACATGGATTTTACATCTAACCCTGCAGCAACTCAGATCTGATTCCAGATGGTCTAACTGCTGCTGCACTTAGTCCATTTGGGATGAGATTAGAGTTAGGAGAGGAGAATATAGCTGCAAAGTGCAGCAACTTGCTATGACCACTGGAATTAAAATCATAAATCCAATCTAAAGAAAAGAAATACTCTCTCAATCCCCATCTGACAAAGGTTTCACTTCTCATTAAAATCACTGAATATCTCAATTCAAATGCCAGAACCCTTATCAATAACTTCACATCAGATTAAATGAACAAAAACACTGATCTAACTCTTCCTAATGCTATAGACAGCATGTAGAAAGAGTTAAATCAGTCAATTAAAATCCCTAATTCAAATCCCAGGTTCTGAAACCTTAAGGAGTATTGAGAACTCCTTAGGTTAGGAAATCATCAATGCTTTCATCCAAAACAAACTCATAGATACAAGATAAAACTTCAAGTCACCACAGTGATTTTCCTTAGTTCTATCTTGCATTCAATGCACTAAACCCTCATAAAACTCATATCAGAATATGGCTCTTCTGAGATGAATTTTGACATCAGAAACATCTCAAATTCCTTGCCAAACAATAAACACAAATTAGAATTTTTCAATTTGTCAGATCAAAACAGTTAAAACCCAATTGAGTGAAAATCCTTGAAATCCAAGTTAAAGAAAAATCCGACAAACTGATAACTTCAAGCTCAGATCAGGGGCTTTTGTGAACAAGAGTGAGGTGAATGGGAAGCCCCCTTATGTGCTTTTTGACGCCAATTTTAGATCTGAGGTTAAAAACCAATCAGATCTGAAATTAGGTCTGAATGTATGGGTGGAATGAGAGAAACAGGTCGTGGAAATCAGAAGTGAATATGAAAATATGGAGAGGAAGAGAATTTGTGATCATGACTGTGTGAAACCTTCCCCTCTGATCTGGAATGATCAGAGGAGGTGAGGGAGGGGAAATTCTAACCTAATCTACTGCTACTGCTATACTAACAAAACAGTGAATTTAAACACTACGATCTGCTCTAATTCTATGGCTAATCTACTTAACAACAGCTATACTAATTTGCAGAATAATAAATCTACTCTAAAAGGAAGAATGGGACCTATGGGTCCTTAGCCAGTAGCTAAGGAGGAAGAAGGGGGGAAGATGACTCCAGCGGAGGGAAGAGTCTGCTAGTGAGGCTCCAGAGTCGTCCTCAGGTGCTATGAGGTCTTTAGCGACGAGGAGGTCAAGAGAAGATGACAATTTCACAGCCGGTGGCTGTGAAATCAGAGGATTGATGGGGAGGAGGAACTGGAGTGGACGAACGATCGCTAAGAGATGTAGGAGGGAGCAATCCCTTGCGTGCGCAACCACTGAGGTGCTTAAGTAGCAAACTCAGTGGCTGAGATCACCGCGCGGGTAAGGATAATCGATGAGGTAACCGGCGGCGGAGATGAGAGGAGAGGAGCGCGCGGCAAGCCAATCTCAAAATCTAACCGTCAGATGAGATCTGGGGAGAGGGGTGAGCGCACGCGTCGATTCGCGCGAAGCTTCTATTCAAATCCAACCACAGATCGAAATCGCGAAAAGCAACGAACGGTCGAGATCTGCCGTGTTCTTCGCGCGCTACAGTGTGTGCGAAGAGCAGCAGGCCGACCTTTGAAATGTCGGGAAAATTGCAGGGAAGACCCCTATGCGAAGGGGTAGAAAATTTGCGTGCAGGCCCATAAGTGCAGAGAATTGCAACAGGATGGACCCTGCAGCCTTTCAAAGGGGTCCCTGCGGTTTACAAGTAGGTCCAAAAAGGAATGTTAAAGACAAGAATGTGATGCATTAAGAACCTAAGTGTAAACTACATATTACATAGCTTAAATGATGTTCAAATGCCTTCAAATTTTTATATGTGCTTAATTGAACATTTAAGGCATTAATTATACTTTTGATTTGGCCTTTCAAACTTATTTATGTGTTCAATTAACGCATGGATCACCATTTGTCCTTTGCTTTCAGAATATCTCGTTTTGTGACCTAATTATGAAATTTTAACACATAGTAAAGGTTTTAGGTCTTTTTCTTTAATTCCCACACTTAACCTTTTTTATCTGTTAATTTGATGTTGTTTTACTCAGTGTCTAGCTTAACTTTAGCTTTTTAGCTATGATGAGTAGCCACTCATCAATATGCCTTCATTTCATGGGTCCCCTGATTGTCATCCCCTGTAAGAAGCATATCATCAACATATAAGGCAAGAATAGTAACTCTAGATTCTTTCTATCTAATAAAAACAGAGTGATCTGAGGTAGACCTGTAGAAACCAATCACCTATACTGCAACACTAAGCCTCTCAAATCAGGCTCGGGGGCTCTGTTTTAAGCCATAGATAGCCTTCCTGAGCCTACATACCTGCCCCCCCTCAACCACAAAACCAGGTAGTTGGGACATATACACTTCCTCCTGCAGATCATCATATAAGAAAATATTTTTCACATCTAGTTGAGACACTTGCCAATTTTTATTTACTACAAGGGAGAGAATGATCCTGACAAAGCTTAGGCGTGCCACTGAGGAGAACGTATCAAAGTAATCTACCCCATAGGTTTGGGTATAACCCTTCACCACAAGTTTGGCTTTCAGTCTCTCAATAGTGCCATCCGGTTGATACTTCACAGTAAAAACCCATTTGCAGTCTACAACTTTAGTTCCAGGTGGGAGATTTGTCAAGTCCCATGCACCACAAGACGTAAGTGCATCCATCTCAGTTTGCATAGCTTGTCTTCAACCAGGACTTTGGAGGGCCTCATCATAGTGTCTAGAAAGCACCATAGTAGCAAGAGCTATAGTAAACCTCTGCAAGTTTAGACTCAGGTGATCAGTAGTAGTTTAATGTGCCATATGGTGTAAAGTACAAGATCTCATCGACTTTCTCAGAGCAATGGGAAGCTTATCTTGCTATTGTGGTGGAACATCCAGATCTGATGATGGTGAGGGGACGTGAGACTCCTCTTGATCTTCCACTTGCATGACAGGTAACGGGACAGGTATAGTCGAACTATGACGACGCTCATACATCTGTGAAAACCACTCAAGTCTAGAGCCCTTATGAGAGAAATAGGGAGTCCTATAAATAAAAGAGACATCAACAGACACAAAGTATCATCTACCAATACCCCTTCTGGGTCTTAGAATAACCCAAGAAAACATACTTAATCGACCAAGGAGACAATTTGTCAGGGATCCTAAAGAGATGAACAAAGCACGTACACCCAAAAATCTGTAGTGGCAATGCAAAAGGTGCGGTACCTAGTTGTAACAATAATAACAATGTGGCTCCGTCAACCACAGGAGAGGGAAGTCTATTTATCAAATAGGTGGATGTTAGGATGACATCCCCCCAAAAATACTTAGGTCCATTTGTGGCAAGCATTATGGTTTGAGCAATGTCAAACAAATGACATAACTTTCGTTCTGCAACTCTGTTTTGCTACGAAGTCTGGGCACAAGAAGTTTGATGAAGGGTACCATTACTTGAAAGGAAATCTGCCACATCTTTTTGCATAAATTCCAATGCATTATCACAAAGAGTTTTGATGCGCGCAGAATAAAAATTTTGAACTTCATTGAAAAATTTTGGAATAATAGAAGTAATTTCAGATCTATCACACATCAAAAAAGTCCAAGAAAGATGACTAAAGTCATCAACAAAAATCACAAAATACCGGAACACATTCTGGTGAGTTATTAGACATAAACCCCAAACATCACAATGAACTACCTTAAAAGGAACCGAGCATCTTTTATTCTGTCTAGAAGGAAAGGAAACACGGTGATGCTTGCCAAGATGACAAGCTTCATACTCTAAATTATTTGGTATGATAGACTTAGGAAACATTTTCCACAGATGTGAAACTGAAGGATGGCCCAGTTGATAATGCCAAAGAACTGGATCCATGGAGACAGAAGCAGCACCAACAAACAACATGAAAGCATCAATATAGTAAAGTCCATCACGTTTAATCTCCCCACCAATCATTATCTCTGCCTAGATGTCCTGAAAATAGACAAAGTGCTCATAAAAAATAACATGACATTTAAGCTCCTTACACAATCTGTAAATAGATAATAGACTCAATGGAAATTCTAGAGTACAGTAAACAGTGGACAGCCTCAGTTTGTTTGAAAAGAGAACCTCTCTGACTCCAGTGACAGGAGACTATGTGCCATTAGACAAGCAAACATAAGTACTATCATGTGCCTTACATATAGAAACAATAGCATCTTCCTTACCAGTAAGATGACTCGAAGCACCTGAGTCAACAATCTTTGATGAAGATGTAGTGGTAAGATTCGTAGAACTGCTAGTAGTTGCCAAAGAAGCAGTAGTGTCTGAGACAACAAGCTGACGCAAAAGGGCCATAAGACGAGTATAGTCATCCATCATCAAAGTAGGGGTAGGAGATGACATAGGAGTAGAATTAGAGTCCGTGGAGGGAGGCATCTCTCCCTCAACCACTGCAGCAGTAATGGAGCAATTCCTTGGATAGCTAAATTTTTCCCAACACTTCTCCAAGGGATGATTAGTTCTTTGACAATGGATACAAGATTCATAAACACAACCTCGTCCATGTCCACGACTGCCTCCATAGCCACGACCCCCTCGAAATCCACCTCTGCCTCCAGATGCGGCAAAAACGAACACCTCAGTGTTCGATGTCGTAGAGACCACTAGAAGATGACTAGCATCCATAGATATCTTCTGTAAACGACCATATACTGTTTCCAAATCAAGCATAATCTCAAGGGTCAAAATGTTCTCATGGGCAGATGAGAACTTGGGGTTTAACCCATCCAAGAATTTGTAGACTTCCCATATCTGTCTCTAGTTAGTCTGAGTATCATAACAGGAAGGTTGGAACACATTTAGCTCTTCAAAGAGTCCTTCCATCTCAGTATAATAATCAATTAATGTCCTTTCTCCTTGAGACATGAACCATATACAATGATATATATCTGAGAGGCAAGCATGATTGGATTCCTGAGAATATTTCTTGGACAAACTCTCCCATATATCCTTCGTTGTCTTCTTATATACCAGATTTGATGCTATCTAACTCTCCACACTATTCATTATCCAATTCAGTAGATAATTGTCTTGTTCCCATTTTTCAAAGTCCTTATGAGTTGCCCCAGATAGGCCACTAGTAAGAATAGGAAGTTTCTTATGGCCACCCACAAATATTTTAAATGCTTGTGCCCATAGTAGGTAATTCTGAGACTTATTCAACTTAATAGTGAACCCTTGAATCATCAGAGAATCCGAGGTAGTCATCAGCTTGACTTCGATAGATTTAATTGATGCAGAAGCCATGGTTGCAACCAAATCGAAGCACGAAAATACTAAAGCAAATCTAATATATGGGAAGTGCCAACTCAGAGCATATATCAAACCTTAGATCTGAGGGAGAGAGGTAGAACTCGCTCTATGGTTATGGGAAGCACCAACCATAACCTAATATCATCTACAATGAATTAGTGTCACCTTCAAATGTAGTTTAGACCATGTTTTTTTCTGATCAGGACACCCAAAGAACCACACAACAAGGATCAGATCGATCCAAGATAGCCCCAACAGCCTTGTAGGTGCTCCAGCGATGCTACCTATGCTCCAACAGCGTTGTAGGTGCTCCGGCGATGCAATAGATGCCGCTAGGAACAATGCTAAAAGCCTCAAATGGTCCTAGTAGCGTTACAAAATGCTGACAGCAAAGCGGAGCTGCAGGTGCTCCAGTGGAGCTGCAGATGTTGCTAGGGACAATGCTACAGGCCTCAGATGGCCCTAGTGATGTTGCAGATTGTCGGCAGCGACGCCTAAGTGCTCTGCAGAGGTTGCAACGCCGACGGTGGTACCCAGGTGGCTTGATCAACCGGTTAGCGGTGCTCGACGACACTGCAAAGGCGACACCCCTTGGACGTGCACCGGTCTACCCTTGATGTATTAGGGTTTCTTTTGTGGATTAAGATCTATTTGGTGGGAAAGGTATAGAGCTCAAAGGATCTTGGATCCACCTTACTATGATACCATGTTGAGGGAAGAGGAGAAAAGAGTTTTCTATCTCAAAATAATACCCTAGGCCTCCTTATATAAGAAAGAGCCCTAGGTAATTTACATAAGTGACCCCTCAAACTCTGAGAAAGACTCATATGCACCCTTACATACACAAAAATATTACTAACACATGTTATAAAGTGAGACCTACTTTTTAAATTATGCAAACATCTCATAATATAAGAGATACTTTAGAGAATGGATAAGAGTTACTTTTGAAAGGAAATCATGATAAGGCACAAAATCTAGCAAACATAAGTAATACACCTAATCGAATATATAGGTTTAAGAATACCCTTTTCCATACCTGAACCCACATATAATCAAAGATGGTCAAGTGAATCCAAACCCACCCATTTATGAAATTGGGTATGTTTTGGTCAGGTTGGGTTGAATTCTCACACCAAAATACCATATTGACATCCCTAGCAACCACTACAAATTAATGGCATTGAATGCTTTAGCTTTTGAAATCTTTGAGACCATCATGATGATATGATTTTGCTTTACATCCAGCTCAAACTCTTGTCAATTAGATAATTGCCTTAAATATCTGAAAATAGAAAAGATAAAATAATCTTTTTTGAGGCAGCCTATTTCACAATGAACGCATCCAAACCTTCTTCAAATCATTTCATCCTAATACTGAACAGCTGTAATCCTATTCCAAATTGATCAGATTGAACTGAAAAATTCAATTATTAGGGAGAACTAGTTCATCCAAGGTTCCAGGTTTTTAAAGAACCAAAAATTTGCTTCGATTCAGAAACATATGTTAAAACAGGACCGACTCTGAAAACCCTAAATCCGATAGGAAAACCCTAGTTTTAAAACCTACAACTCAACATTACAGAGACTATGGTCCATTAAATGTATCATACAAGTTGAATATAAAAATTTACAAGTAAAGAATATATTTTAAAGACACTATGCTGATGAATTCTTAAACTAATATGGTAGCTTCGCAAGCAAATATTGCTAACAAAGCTGTCGTTCATGGATTAACGAAAGGTTAATTACCTTCTTCCTTCACTCGAAAATAATTCATAAGACTTTTTTAGGTGGACTCTACTCCAATTCAATGAATAGCAAAAGAGAACCTTTAAAACCTCATCTCTAAGCATAGTACATCATCAATTTTGCTCTAAAAAGAAAAATGAATATGCCTATATAAGGAATAACAGTGACCATATGTGGTTATGAAAATGTGGTTATGAAAGAGGCAAAGGCAAAATTCATCAAAAAGAATTTGGCTCTCTTCGGAAGAACCAATAGGACCATGAATAGTACATTGGCACCTTATTAGTAAAAATTCTTTCACTAACTCCAAAACATTGTTGTAGCATGAGCTTACAAGGTTAGACTATTGAGATTTGTCCAGATAACTTGGCACCTGCCATTCAGTTCTAGCCACAAGCCAAGCTGGTAATGAGAGTTTGGCAACAAAATTAACTCGATTTGTCGAGCAAACAGTCTAGTGGAAAAAGCTAGATAAAGCAAAGAATGTTGGATTACATGAAGAAAAGTCATCACAATGACCTAACTCTTTAACTAGATGGGTGTGTAGCCTCATCCATAGTTGCAGCTTGCTCACTGGATTGAAAGGAAAGCTTCCAAACTTCTCTAACATTGGAAGATCCATCTGCAACTTGAGCAAGCAATGAAGCTTCCATGACACCTGACGGAAAACAAAAAAATGAATAAAAAGGCAGTTTCAGGCAGGAGCAGACAATAGGACTCGTATCCACATGCCAATACAGACAGGATGCCTAAAAGTGTGCATTATTTCTGGTCCCTACTGGATTATGTATACAGTAGCCACGCTGTGCAGATGCTTATGGTAGTGGATATTCTTCCATTTCTTTCAATATGTGTATCTTGTATTTTAGCCAATCTTTAATCTGTCAAAAACATAATTTCTCATTTGCCTCTGCATGGTCTTCTCTACTAATGCCCTTAGAATTGTCTCCTACAATAAAAAAATAATATGTTTGATAAAAGGAAATAAAGGTACCAAGTTCTTCTTCAAGCAAAAAAATTATCAAGGTGTCACGTTCATATAGTTGAAATATAAAAGAATGCAGAAGCAATAATATCAAAACATAAAAAATAATGTGGAACACTTAGATTTACGTGAAAACCCCACTCACGAAAAGCAGAGCCACGGGAGAAGGCCCTGATAAGACACTAATTTCTATTATTCTTCTCAAAAAAATATGAGTACACGCCTAGTTATATGCCACCACACACACAACAAAGAAAACATCTTACAATGTGACATTAAACTATACACACTCCAACACATATATAAAACATCATCTTGCATGTCAAAGAAACAATAAAAAATGAGGCATTTTTTGGACTAGAAAAAAATGAAGCAGTTCAAAAGGGGACAAGGGAACCTATGGTTCGAAGTGTGTGTCAAAATCTCCTACATGAGATTTGGTGAAATAATATAGTAACTAGTAAACCCAATACCCTACATCAAAAAATCAGTGATGCAAATATGGTAACTTTCACAAAAAAACAAATGACAGCATGCACACAATTAGAAGCAGCTTACCATCTTCATTGACCACACGAAGGAACTGCCTCGTTCCTCCACCAACTCCAAAGTAGTGTTTCTTCCCTGCCAGGTAAACCACTCCATGGGGAAGCCTCAAACACTACAATATTAGGAAGATATTTTAAGTCCCAAAATAGCTATATGTCGATAAGAAAGGAAAAAAATGGCAACTACAGTAATTTTGGCAATGCAACATACCTTCTTGGTAAGTTCGTAGAGATGCCGAATAGATGAAATGGAATAGAATGTTTCAGCCATCAATATAATGTCATAACCAGAATGCGTCACTTCTGTTTTAGTTTCCTGGTGTTTATCAATCTTCCCAATAAGCAGATGGTGAATATCTCTCCAGTCACCCGCAAAGAAACGGGCATCAAGAGATAAGGTTTTCTCTCTTTGACCCTTGTGGCCTTTCATAGGCACTGAGTTTGACTGACTGAGGTTTGCCTTCATGTTAGGAATAGTAAGACAACGGAGAACTTCGGCATTGAAGTCTTGGAAGTGGACAGCATCTGCACCCTTAAATGCAATAGTGAAATACCCACAATTTAAAAAATTCAGCTTTCAATACACATAATATTTGAAGCGTCTAAAGCACACACCATAAATGTTTTTGCACCTGCAGGCCAGTGAAAATTCCTGGAAGGCCATGGCCACATCCAAGCTGGAAGGGGAAAAAAAAAGCTGGTTCAAATTTCCAAGTGATAAACAAAAGTTTTGCTGCCCATGTGCAAGTTTCTGTTAAGCAGATATCACTTGAAAGAATTAAGTTTGCCATATTTACTAATGACAAATAGAAATTCTACGTAGATCCAATGATTTCTTTTTAACATAACTAGAGGCCCCCACATTCCACTATCCATGTAGGGCATAGAAGAGTGAACTTGAGGCATGTAGCTACCAACATAGTCAGGGAGTAACTTCTCAAACAACAAAACATGTATTTAAAGAAGTTTGGCAATTATCAGGTACATAATGAAAAGAAGTACCAAACACGATATCATTCTATTAGGAAATAAATTATGATCCAATTAGTTAGAAATTTGGTTATCTTTCTTATTTTAGTTCACGTTATTTTTAATAACTTAGCTGTTATATTTCTTTATTGCACCAAACCCTCTCTCTATATAAAGAGAGGTATGGTTTGCTCATTTCAATAGGAAAAATCCTTCCCCCATTCTTCACATGATATCAGAACCACCGATCTCTATGGCTTAGGGGTAGGAGAAAAGAAACTCTAGAGAGGGAAGGGGGGGTCTTCGACGGCACCACCAGCCTCCAATGACCCATCGGGGAGGCCCCTCCTCTCTTCTCTCCCATTGATCTCCTTATTCTCTCCTTTTCTCAGTGTTGGAACTCGCCAACAGCAATTGCAACGACAACTGAAGATCACCACCACCACCACCAACTGTTGCTTCGATCATCGTCGGCCTTAAGGGGGCATCGTCAGCTCATCATTGATCGGCTGCACCCCCTTTGGGGACCATCAGCCAACACGATCGCCGCTAGCGAGCCAATTTGACTCCAGTGTTGTCACCTATGAAGGGGATCCGAATCCCTATCTTAGGCCTCCTCTCGCTGATTAAAGGGAGTTCTATTGGTCTTGTTGAAGACCTAGGGCAGTCACCTTGATTTTAGGATAAACCTTGGCACTCATTCCTCGTCATAGCATAGCCCGAAGCCCCTAACACCGCCAGCGAGGGCTCCAGTGGGGTCTGTACCGTCATGTGAAGCCCTGGACAGTCCTTGGTGGCTACTAGATCTGAAGATCACATTGAAGATGTGTTTGATTTACATGATGAGTCTTCTCTCATGCATACCAACCTTGGCAATGAGCCTTCTCTCGCCGATATTACATAGAGTTCCGCTTCTTTACATGAGGAGTCTCCTCTCATGTGAGAAGCACCCCATTGGCCCACGAAAGGGTTAGTTTCAAGCCTACAGGGACTAGCGTTTGCAGCCTAAGGCAACTTGAAGGAGAAAAGGCAAAGATCCACATCATCGTGTAAATCGGATGCACTCTCACGCAACTAGAGCATCTTGACTAGCTCTTAGGACATACGAGCAATGATAGTGAGGTGACGTTATGCACACCCAGAGAAACCAAGCACAATACACTGGCTCGCAAGGTGTAGGAGCAATGGCACTCGTGTGACCTTATGCATACTCAAGAAGACCAAGCTTTGTTGTCTTTAGACTCTTAGATATGGGAGCGACAGCACCCGAGTTGAAGTTATGACTTCTCATGTATCCAATGCCTTACGCGGGATGTATAAGTAGACACACAACCAGTAGTTGCAAATGCAGATACCAATTACTTCATCATCTACAATTGATCTCTAACTCCCGTCTACCATTGTCCCTCCTCCGACTGCCGAGATTTGGGGGGGGGGCTCGTTTGTCATGACTCGTTCAAGTTGGACACTAGTGCTTCAACTTTGGGGGAGTGTTAGGAAATGAATTCGGATCCAATTAGTCAGGAATTTGGTTATCTTTCTTATTTTAGTCCGTGTTATTTTTAGTAACTTAGTTCTTATATTCCTTATTGTACCAACCCTCTCTATATAAAGAGGGACATGACTTGCTTATTTCAGTAAGAAAAATCATTCCCTCATTCTTAACACATTCATTTCATCATATGATTCCAAATGGCAAACATGCATCAATAGAACTCTTGTACCATGATCTACGCAGCAACAACCACCTACATTAGGCATTTCCTTTTTTTCATGAAAAGAAGAAAGTTGACCACCAATGCTGTCAAGGCGCTCGCCTGAGGCAACGCAAGGCCTTGGCTCCTTGACAGTCACCAGGCGAGGTGTTTTGCCTTAGGCGATGCCTCAATGAGCACCTGAGGTCGAGTTGTAGGGCATTGGGGCGAGCACCTAAGTAAAAACCCAACCCACCCTATGCAGTACCCAATTACTCGCATATCGAACCCAAATACCCAATATCACTAACCTAAAATCCAAAACTACCTCTGTAAAAACCCAAAAACCCTTCGAATGTGGTGAAACCCTACCTGATCTCCTTTCATTCCTCCCTTCGATCACCACCAAAAGGAGTGGTTTCAATTCGATCACCACCAAGCAAGAGTGCTCCCCATCACTGCTCCATGTTGGAGCTCTACTCTCCATCACCACTCGCTGCTAGAAGCCTCAAACCTCGCCCCATCGCCACCACTGTAGGAGGCAATCCTCGTAAGAACTCTCCTCGTCCCCTTGCCTGACTTCTTAATCGTTCTCCCCTACCCTCCTTTTATCCTTCTCATTTTCACAGTGCATGCTCCTGATCTCTCTATCTCTACAAGATTTTGAGTATTTTTTCTCCATCTGTGCGGCCCTGATTTGTTTGGCTTCAAGCCTTCAAGTGTGATTTTTTTGGCACTCTTAGGAGTGTCATTTATTTCTATCTACCGTACAAGATTCTCATTTTATTTCAAGGGTTTCAACAACCTAAATTTCATTTTATTTCAATGGTTTCAATAAACCAATGATTTCACTTGGATGGGCTACTAATATCATTTTAGTGGTTTTAATAACCCAATGAATTCTTTCAAATGGGTTACCGTGGTGTCATTTATTTCAAATAGAATTCAGTGACAATCATGTAATTTTAAATTGGTTTCATTCAAATTGATAATGACATCATTTTATTCAAGTATCTATGTTGATCTAATAATTGATAATGATTTAGATTATAATAAATTGCTGCCTCAAGTGGAGAAGAT
Organism: Thalassia testudinum; assembly: GCA_037157565.1. Lineage (NCBI taxonomy): Eukaryota > Viridiplantae > Streptophyta > Magnoliopsida > Alismatales > Hydrocharitaceae > Thalassia > Thalassia testudinum. The sequence goes on along the minus strand of JAZHRO010000058.1, from coordinate 6,722,395 downwards.
GCATTTTCCGCGAAGAGTGGAAAGAAAGATCCTACTTGGAAATATAATTTTTGAAAGCATCAATCTGACACGAATGCAGTCACTTGTACTTTTTGTGGGAAGATCACTATTAAGATTGGCGCACATGGAGCGTGGAGGTTCCCTTGGCGTATGGAAAAATAGCCCAACAAGGGTTGTTCCACATTGAGATCAGGGGGAGAGAGAGGGCAGCAACCACCAGCTGCTTGAAGGTGACAGGCCGGTGATGATGGTGGCCGGCGGTGATGTTGAGAAAGGGTGGCCGACGACCTTGAGAGAAGAAAGAAGGATAGGAGTTTTGGAAATAAGTAGGAAATATTATTGCCAACTTAAGATCAAATACAATAGGAAGGCTTTCTTTAATAAAAGAGAGAACATATCCTCTATAACAAGCAACAACTCCTATCACTTAATTAAGAAAGAACAAATCCCAAACAAATCACTAAAAACAACTTTCCAAAAAATCAACTTAACAAAATAACAAAACTTGAGATTTAAGCAAACCAAAACTAGGACCCTTGGACCACCTAGTTGCTGGCCCTGAGGGCCTCTGTCCTGCTGCCATGTGGCAATGCCACGTGGCCTGGATGGATGCGACGTGGTATTTCCACGTGGACTCCTTATTCCCAACACTCCCTCTCAAGTCGAGGCTCGGAGAACGATTACTTGGTCTTCAACTTGTGAGGCTAGATGCCCCACAACTCTTCTTTTTCGAGAGTCATGCTCTCGATCTTCTATTTACAAGAGTCAACGGTGTAGCCTCTTGCAACCTTCGAAGTCATTGCTTCTATGGCAACCTCAATAGTCATCACGATGGCCGTTGTTGTCTTCTTCTCTTTTTCCTTCTTCAAAAGGAGCCACGATGTAACCTCTTGCCACCTCTCAAGTTGTTGCTTCTATGGCAACCTCAATACTCATTGCGACAACTACCATGTTCTCTTCTTTTGTATCTTCTTAAGGTCGGTAGGCGTGAGAGAGTCCGCATGTGAGGTGGTAGTAACCCCATTGTGAGACCTCTACATCCTGGATCTTCAAGAAATAATTTTCTGACATCATTTCTCCGAGAAAATCTCCTTTTTTGAAGGAGAGTAAAAAATCGGACATAAAGTATCAATATGAATATCATAAACCATGTAACTAGATAGATCTCTTCTCTTTTCTGGGCTTCGAACTCCATCATCTTCGTTAACATGGCATCGATGATCGTAGCGATGGCATCTGTCATCTTCTATGATCTCCCTTCTCCACATAAGGCATCGGATTTTGTCGAGGAAGATTTTTGCCAAAGACAGAAACCACGTGTGTGGTTAAGAACATGCGTCACGCCAAAAGAGCCTAGACCAAAGGCTCTCATACCATGTCAAGATTGGTGCACGTGAAGCGTGGAGGTTCCCTTGGCGTGTGGAAAAACAGCCCAATAAGAGTTGTTCCATGTTGAGATAAGGGGAGATAGAGCGCAGCAACCACCAATTGCTTGAAGGTGGTAGGTCGGTGATGATGGTGGCCGGCGGTGATGTTAAGAGAGAGAGGGTGGCCGGATGCCTTGAGAGAAGAAAGAGGGATAGGAGTTTCTTAAATAAGTAGGAAATATTATTACTAACTCAAGATCAAATACAATAGGAAGGCTCTCTTTTATAGACGAGAGAACATATCATCTATAACAAGAAACAAATCTTATCTCCTAATTAAGAAAGAATAAATCCCAAACAAATCACTAAAAATAACTTTCCTAAAATTCAACTTAACAAAATAACCAAACTTGAGACTTAAGCAAACCAAAACTAGGACCCTTGGTCCACTTAGCTACTGGCCCTGAGGGCCTCTGTCCTGCTGCCATGTGGCTGTGCCACGTGGCCTAGATGGCTGCGATGTGGCATTGCCACGTGGCCTCTTTGTTCCCAACAATCACAAAAGGTGGAATATATCGAGCCAAACAAAATCAAGTTGGATCAAACAAGAAAGCATCAACTTGTCGGAAATGTCCTCCAGAAGTGAAAGAGGAATTAAGAAATTACATGACTGAGAGACACAAAAAGAGGCATTTTATGGCGGTATGCCTAACTTTGATGATTGGGAGAATCCGATTAATGTCGAATATGGTGAAGAAGAGATGGAAGTAACTGCTCCAACTAAGAGAGCTGTTAACAGTGGAAGGAACACAACTTCCATCCCTAACAAGAAGCAAAAGGGAAAAAGACCCATGGACATGTTTATGAAGGATAAAGAAAAGACTCCATTGAGGTAAGGCAACCTCAAAGATGCATTTGATAAGGAAATGCCACCTAAAGTAATTCAAAAGATTGCTCATTTTTTTTATCAAGCCAACATGTCATTCAATTTTGCTAAATTGCAAAGTTTTAAAGAAATAATTTAGGGCATTGAAGAGTATGAGCCGAACTTAAAACTCCCCTCTTACCATAAACTTAGAGTTCCTTTATTGAAGAAAGATGTGGAGTACACACAAAACTTGCTGCAAGATCATGAGGCATGGGTTAAATATGGATGCTCTATCATGTCAGATTGTTGAACTGATAGAAAGCAAAGGAGCATCAATTTAATAGTGAATTGTGCCAAGGGCACAATGTATGTTGATTTCATTAAGACATCATCTATCATAAAAATGGGAGAAAAGATATACGAGTTGCTTGATAACTTTGTGGAAAGAACTAGAGAATCCAATATAGTTCAAGTGATCACTGACAACGAAAGCAACTACGTATTGGCAGATATATTTTAATTAGATATGTTTTAATTAAAGTATTGTTTGCCATGTATTTTAAATTACTAATGTATTTCATTTCTTTTCTAAGCAAGTTTTTACAAGAAAAGAGACCGCACTTGTATTGGACACCTTGCATCACACATTGTATTAACTTGATGTTGGAAGATATTCCCAACAATCAAGAAAAAACTCCAAAGGGCCATCTTTGTTGTAGGGTTCATTTACAACCACATTGGAGTTCTAAATAAGATGATACTTTGACTTGGGGTGATGTTGCAAGGGCATCCGGAGTTACAAAGATAAGAACCTACACAAGAAGTCAAGCAAGGCTCCATCATGCAACATAACCATCAAGTTCAAGGCCAATGATTGTAATTCTAGAAGATGAAGAAGAAGAGGCAAAGTATGTATCAGATGCAAGAGAAGAGCAAGACTTGGACTTTGAGGGAGATGAGGAAGATCAATTTACTATCAACTTGTAGAGACAGTTGTTTTCATTTGGCGTGGCATTGGATATATCTAAAACTTTTGATCATGCTTGGGTTTATGTTTTTTCACTTGTGAACTTGGTAGTATGATGGTTAGACATGCTAGGATTTATGATTATAGTCTTAAGTCATATGCTTTCTGTGATTTTTGGTATAATTTTTGTTTGGACATATACTTTTTATCTATGAATTTCATGGTTGGATTTGTGTTTTTGCTTATTAAAAATACTTTTTATTTGGCATTTTTAATTTTTGTGCCACATTTTTTGTTATTATATTTTGCTGATGGATACATGTATGAGATTATACAATCATCTAATTTATTGATAATTTATATTTTTTCAAAAAACAATAATAAATTAGTGACTCATTTGTCTCAGGCAAGCACGTAGTGCCTCGGGCATTTTGAATCCCTCTCGCCTTTTAGTACCTCTTGCCTTTGACAACGTTAGTGGCCACCAAGCGGCAATTTTCTTGCATACTATTACCTTCTGCAACAAGTGGCAATCATGAATTTGTATTTTTATGTAAATTTTTATCATTAAGTGGTTAAATAGATGTGTTTCCAATTTTCTTTTTAATTAACAAATAAGGTGACCCACTTTGTAAGTTTTGCTTTTTCACTGGTCTCACTACTTTTACAGATTATGGTATAACTCTTGTTATCTTAAGAGCTTTTGAGCATGAGATGGCAATTGAAGAAAAATAACTCAGCTGTCTGTTTTCCTCAGCAGTCCCAAATTGGCAGCTGAAAACAAGGTTCGAAATGCCGATTTCGATGCCGTGCCGATGAAATTCCAAGTGTGCATTTCGTGAGCATGTCGAGGGCATGCCGTGGAAATGCCCGTTTTTCGATGGGCATGCCGATGAGCATGCCGATGCATACCAACAAAAATATCAAAAGTAATTAAAAAAATCAACAGCAACCTCGACATAGGCACCAATTTCGCCAGCATGCCGACCATGCCGACGGCATGCCGACGAAATCCCTGTAAATCGACATTTTCTTCATGTCGGCACGACCCTTGCTCGGAAATGGCCTTGCCGACAGCATGCCGTCGGCATTTAAATCAATGGCTGAAAACATGTCACGGTTGTGTAGGGATTTCATCATTTTTTTGTCATTGAAAAATTAAAGCCAAGGAATATTACAAATTAAACAAATTGCAATACCAAGCATTTGGGATGGAAAAATTTAGGCCCTGTTTGGCGTGGTTTTAAAAGGGGCTTTTATCCTACATGGCAGTCATAACTGCTACAGTGTATGAACAGTGCAAAACTTTTATTTCCCACCCATCACATCTGCTATCATCTATCACATCTACCACTCACCAATCATACATACCCCTACTAACTCACACCCATCACATCTACCTCCTATTAATCCATCCCAATACAAATAAAAACAAAAATCAATAATAACTCATCAACTCAACTATCACATCCACACCAACTAACCATTTTCTTACCCATCCACTTATCCCTCCTCAAGACTTCCTAAACTTTAACCAGTCTTAAACTTTAAACTTCTACCAAACAAGGCCCAAGCTACTAGGCTCTTCTCAGACATATGGTTAAAGTACATTGATACTGAGAATATTATTCTCTTTATATACATAGCATTTGTATAAGCTGGCACCGTTGACTGTCCAAATTTCTTTGCTCTGGCAGCTTTGTCATACCCAGCAGAAAGAAGGAAAAAAGATTGGATCATCTAAAGAAGGCTAAAAATCAACCAAATCGTCAAAAGAATGAAAGAAGATGGTCACGCCTTTTCAACAACATCTTAAAAGATGCTAGAGCCAAACAAAATTGCCAGGGAGTATCATCAAGAAGATGAAATGCAGGTCTCAGTACATGAATATAAATGCTACAGAGTTGAGCATGCCTTCATTATGGAAGGGCATTAACAAACAGGGAATCCACAGTTCCAGCCACCAATTGCCATTAGGCATGATCAAGATCATCAGCACCTAGCGAGGCAAACAACATGGCTTTGATGAAGATACCTATATTCTTTTGAGAAACCATGCAAAAGTTTGGATCTCAAGAGATAGCATAGACTTGGAGATAGAAATAAAATCTTCAAAGGTATTTGGATGAGACATGCTACTACATGCTCTTTATTTAGTTGGTTCCTTGTTTTGTTATTTTCTTATTTTGCTTGGAGTATTGTGTAATTTTTTCCTATGCCTCTCCCTATATAAAGAAGCTAAGGTTTCAAGGAATAGACAGTTCTCTCTTTTCTTCCAACATTGTATCAGAACAGCGGTCTAAGGCTGGTGGCTAATACCTACTTGATTCCCATTGTCTTCTCTCCACCAAATAAACACAAAAAAAAACCCTAACCCTGGGTTTTCAAGCAAGAAAACCTTTCTTCTTCGTTGCAACTCAACCCCATCATCGCCACCCGCTACCATCAGGTTGGCCACCAACTGGCAGGCCTCCAGCAACTGACAACTGGCCAACACAGGCTGCCACCTGCCACTTTTGCCCAATTCTCTGCCAGGTTCCACCCAGATCTGGGCGCCCGAAGGTCTATTTGACTCTTGTGGGGTCAGTTAGGCCTCCTCTTGCCTCTGCCTAACCTCATTTAGTCCAGTGAGGGACTGCTCTTGCTGCCCTTGATTTGTTGTGGGCCGAGTGTGGGCTGCCCTTGCCGCCCCTGATCTTCTCCGATCCTAGTAGGGGCAGTTGTTGCAACCTTATGAAGTAGGGCCATTAATGGCCTTATTCTCCATTGTTGGGCGATGCAAAGGACTTTATTCCCCTTGCTGTACTGCCGTCAACACTTAAACAAGGATTTATTGATCTTTCTGTGTGTTGCCCATCATCTTGAAGTAGTTCCTTGACTTGGTGGTCTCAACCAAGTCCTATCATCTAAGTTTCACATTCTGAACGGATTAATTTCTTGCCTGCTACTTGCCTCTTCCCTCCCATGGCAACACCAGGATCATCTTCTACTACTATGGAAGCTAAACCCTTGGCTTCATCTATTATTGTGGTGATTCGGGCAGCTCTATCAAGTTTAATTGTGTCTAAAATTATCTTCTCTGATCCCAGGTGTTTAAAATCTTTGTAGGAGGTCAGAAAAAGTTATATATCTTGTTGAAGCCTACTCTCGACTCCAAAGCTCCTAACTACAACGAGTAGGAACAGGATAATTATCTGGTTGTGAATTGGATGATAAACAGCATAAAGTCTCATATCGTTGCTAATCTTCTGTACAAAGAGATTTGGGATAGTTTGGCCAAGAAAGTCTCCCAAAAATCAAATCATACTCATTTGGTTGATATTTATTGCTGCATCTAGGCCACAGTTCAGGAGCGAAGCGCACTTTCATAGATTATTACACTCGGATGGAGTCACTCTAGGGCGGGGCTAAATGTCTTTCAGCCTTTCTACTACAATACCCAAAATGGGCAGCGTCAAATGTGGTAGGTTTATAGGTTCTTGGAATATCAGTCTACAAAAGACCAAATCCTTGCTTTGGAGGATATCCATGATTGTGAGACCATCTATGGGAGACTCCAGAAGATTGTAGTTGATACTACTATTGTTGAGCAGTCCAGATGCTCTTGCTATAGAAACATCTGCCTTAAACCTTTGTTGTTACAAGTGGGCGTAGAGGCAGAAGTGGAGGTTGTGGTCATGGTTGTGGGCAAGGATGAGCTTATGAGCCATGCACTCATTGCAAGCGAACTAATCATCCTTCTACGAGATACTAAGAGAAGTTCGAGAAACCAACCTAGGCTAATTCTGTTGTTGCACAAGAGTCCTCTCTCGTTACTACTCCACCTTAAATACAATTGATCGCAGATGATTATGCACGCTTGATGCAGCTTCTTTGGCAGTCCACTGCCTCTATAGAGTCTCAAACTATTTCTACTTCCTATGTAGAAGCTGCAAGCAGTAGTGCCAATCTAGCTACGACATCTTCCTCTTCTTAGGTGATTGATTTAAATGTGCAGATGATTATGCATGCTTGATGCAACTTCTTTGGCAGCCCACTACCTCTACAAAGTCTCGAACTATTTCTACTTCCTATGTAGAAGCTACAAGTAGTAGTGCCAATCTAGCTACGACATCCTCCTCTTCTTGGATGATTGATTTAAGTGCCTCCAACCACCTCATTGGTAAAAGGGATTATCTTACCTTTCTACGTCATTCTACTGGTATTACTTCGTTCATATTACCTAAAGACTCATATTCCCCCAACATGAATGTTGGTGATATTGATTTCACTACTCATCTTCGATTGTTGGATGTTTATTATGCTCTTGAGTTTCCACTAAGTTTATTATTAATAAGTAAATTATGCAAGAATTTGTAAGTGTCGTATGATATTTAATAAACACTATGTTTATTTTCAAGGCATCCGGATGAGATAGATGATTGGTGGAGGGATTGAGAAAGATGGGTTATACTACCTTGTGTTGCTTCTATCTCTATTTATCAAGTTGGTTGAAAGAGTTCAATTCTATTAGAAACCCTAGGTCTCTTTATATAAAGAGAGACTAGAGGGCTAAAAGTACATAAATGTCCCTGAGGGACAAGAGCTATTATAGCCTCACAATAAGATAGAACAAGATAAGCTAAAAATACACCAACACTCCCCCTCAAGCTAGAGCATAGATATCAATCATGTTCAACTTGGACATACAGGTATCAAATGAAGATTTGTCCAAGGGTTTGGTGAAAATATCTGCCGTCTACTTCTCAGATGCAACAGAAGTGGTGTATAGCAGTCCCTTCTGAATAATGTCCCTGGTATAGTGACAGTCAACCTTAACATGCTTCGTCCTCTCGTGAAATGCAGGGTTATTAGCAATGAAGGTGACTACTCTATTATCACACCTCATCTCCATGGGACTAGAAAACTACACATGTAAATCAACAAGCAAGGATCTAATCCACATCGTCTCAGCAGTTGTCTAAGCCATAGCTCTGTACTCAGACTTAGCACTGGACCTCGCAACTATACCCTATTTCTTGCTCCTCCATGTGATCAAGTTCCCTGCTAAGAAGGTGCAGAACCCAGTAGTGGATTTGCGATCCACATGACATCCTACATAGTCTACATCCGAGTAGCCAACCAATGTCATAGAAGACCCCTTGAAGAAGAAAAAACCTTTCCCAGGAGCCTTCTTGATATATCTAAGTACCATCAATGCCGCATCCCAATGCTGACGTGTTGGCTTGGCCATAAACTGACTCAGTCTCCCAACTGCAAAGGAGACATCTGGCCTTGTGATAGTGAGATACAATAACTTGCCCACAAGCTGTCTATACTATCTACTATCCACCACCTGTGCATCCTCATCATACAGTAGCATCTTGGGGTCCATCGGAATATTGGCCTCCTTGGCCCCAAGCATACCAACCACCTGTAAATATCTAAAGCATACCTCCTCTGTGACAAGACCACACCCTTCTTACTGCGAGCAACCTCGATTCCAAGGAAGTACCGTAGGCCCCCCAAGTCCTTCATAACAAACTGCTCTGCAAGAAAGCGCTTGACCTCAATAATGCCCTACTCATCATTCCCTGTGATAATTAAGTCATCAACATAAACCAAGAGTACCACAGTACCTTGCGAAGTCCTCCTGACAAAGAGTGAAAAATCAGCTGTTGACCTCCTAAGGCCAGCTGCCTCAACAACTTGTGACAATCTTTGAAACCAGGCCCTGGGACTCTGTTTTAGACCATATATAGCTTTCTGTAACCGACATACACACTCTCCCTATCTCTCAAAGCCAGGTGGCTGCTGCATATAGACGTCCTCTTAGATATCACCATAAAGGAAGGCATTCTTGACAACTAGCTGATATAAGGACCAATCCAGCTGAACTGCCACTGCAATCAAGATCCGAACCGTGGGAAGCCTGGCGACTGGTGAGAAGGTGTCAAAGAAGTCAACCCCATAGGTCTGGGTGAACCCCTTTGCCACGAGGCAGGCTTTGTACCGAACAACACCACCATCAGGGTTAAACTTCACAGTAAATACCCACCGACAGCCAACAACTGCAGCACCATCAGGAAGTGGGGTTAGCTCCCAAGTCCCACGACCTTGAAGAGCGACCATCTCATCCTCCATGGCTGCTCGCTATTTTGGATCAAGCATGACCTCACAGTAAGTAGTTGGGATCTGCGTAGTAGCTAAGGCCTATGTAAATCCAGCAAATCCAAGAGATAAACTGTCAGTAGCAAGTGCCCCTACCGTAGAATAAGTGGTGCAGATCCGTGGTTGTTTCCGAATGGCTATCGGAATATCAAGATCATCTCCTGGCACATCATATGTCCTGTCCCTGTGACCATCACATGGCAAAGATACATCAGTGTCTAAAGGACTCACCTGAGAAGCCGATGGTGAAGGCGAGGGTGGGGGTCCCTGATAGGTAGTATGGGGGCAAACATATGTTCGGAGTGGCTCGGTCAGGCGAGGAAAGGGATGCGTAGCAGGTGGTAGTGGTGATGTAGTAGGGACAGGGATCTCAGGAAAGCTTCCAAAGCGAATAGGTGTATACGGCATAAGTGCCATATCACCCTCAGGAGGCATTTCAGCAGCCGTCATAGAGAAGAAAGGTACAACCTCATGAAAGGTAACATCCACAGAAACAAAATGTCGAGAGGTAAGCGGATCAAAACAACGATACCCCTTTTGTGTGCAAGTATACCCTAAAAAACACAACTACTCTCGGTGCAAGTTTATCCCGACCCGGTCCCAACAAATGGATAAAGGCAACGCAGCCAAAAGTCCGAAGGGTGACGTGAAACAGAGGGCGATCAAGATACAAGACTTGAAGAGGAATCCATTCATGTAACGCAGCATTGGGCATCCGATTTATCAAAAAACATGCAGTCAAAACAGCGTCACCCCGGTAAAGAGACGGGACAGAATGATGAATTAATAAAGTGCGGGCAACATCAAGAATATGCCAATGTTTCCTCTCAGCAACACCATTTTGCTGAGAGGTATGAGGACAGGTAGTTTCATAAATAATGTCACAACAAGAGAAAAAGGTGCGCAAGCGGGTAGTACAAAACTCCAAAGCATTATCCGAACGAAAACACTTCACCAAACATGAATGCTGGTTCTTTATTTCCTTAACAAAGTTTTCAATAAGTTGCCCCACATCAGACTTATTCATTAAAAGAAACATCCAAGTAACACGAGAAAAATCATCAACTAAAACAAGATAGTATTTGTTCCCAAGTCGATCAGAAGTACGACTGGGACCCCACACATCCATATGAACCAGGTCAAATGCAACAATAGATGAAACAGATGAAGAACTGGAAAAATTAGCCCTGTGGTGTTTGCCAAGCTGACAAGCATCACAGGTGAGAGCAGTAGTGGAGGGGATATGCGGAAGAACACGTCTGAGGTGATGAATAGGTAAATGGTCAAGGCAGTGCCACTAGAGAGAACCAGCAGAAGCAAGACCCTGAGTAGCAAAAGCAGCAAAAGTAGTACGGCTCAGACGGTACACCCCATGTTCCTCACGCCCTCCACCAATCGTCTTCCCAGTGAATTTGTCCTGCAAAACATACGAGGACGCATCAAAAATAGCTTGGCAGTTCAAATCTCTGGTGATAATGCTAATAGATAATAAACTCAATGGAAAATTAGACACATAGTAAACATCTGCAAGCCTCAAGGTAGGAGATAAAGAATCTCCCTTGCCAACAAGTGGCGAGTGTCTCCCATCAGCCACCTGTACTGTCCTGGCATGTGTAACAGGTGCAAGGTGGGAGAAAGAACCTCTGTCGCCACAAAGGTGCTTGGATGCACCGAAGTCAATCAGCCACTCACCAGAAGATGAAAAAAAGGACATACCAATCGTAGGAACCTCTGAAGATGTAGTAATAGCTGTCCTGTCAAGAGGCTGAGAAGAGGAAGCCTGAGTCAAAAGAGTAATCTGCTGCCACAGAGCTTCAATCTCGGTACTAAACGAACTAACATCAGGGGTAGTAAGAGCTGAATCTGGGACTTTAGCTGCCTGATTGGCCACCGGTGGTCTACCATGTTTCTACCAACATGTAACCTCAGAGTGACCAAGTCTGTCACAGTAAGTACACGGAGTTCTATTCCACATACTAGAGCGTCCACGTCCATGACCACGTGCAGGATAAGGACGCCTACCACGTCCAGGGATCGCAACCAACGCAGACGACTGAGCAGTAGAATCAGTAGTAGAATTCACTGTAACTCTACTGAGTCTGCTATATGCTTCCTCCAGGCTAGGAAGATCCGAAGCAGTAAGAATCTGATCTCTGGCTACAGCATATTCAGGTCCAAGGCCAGCCAAGAAAAGAGAGACAACCAACTATCTTCTGAAACTCCTCCAGGACTTGCAGGCACAGCCTGGCAGGTAGGAGTAATGCCTCTCCAGTATACCCTTCATAAGAGAGTAATACTGTGACAGCGTACGCCCCTCCTGATGTAGGTAGAAGAGATCGTAAAAGACCTAAAAAACACGTGCGGAGTTCTTAGCATGTGGATAGGTATCACGCAAGGACTCCCACATCTCCTTTGTTGTAGTATAATACATGATCTCATCTCCTATTTTGGGAATAACTGTCTGCATCAGCCATGCACAAACCATGGCATTATAACTGTCCCAATTGACATTTATCTCAGTCTTGTTTTCAGGCTCCGGATCGATAAGTATATGGCTCTTTTTATGACCTCTGACGGTCATAAGAAAGGTCTGGGACCACCGTAGGTAGTTTGTCTCATCCAACTTAACTGGACCAAAGAACGGGTTCTTAAGTACCCCGGTATCCGAAGTAGAGCCCAAAGACACCTCGGACTAATCATCTGAAGCCATCTCAATCCGGAAGCCTCACTCAAGTACCTAAGACCAAGAGATCTTCAATAATCCGACAATGTTGTAGATTCATATCAACATAGCTGTTATGAGGCTTCCTTGGACAAATGGTAGCCTCACTTGGGTTGGGTGCAAGGAAAACACCCAAGGAGGCCATGAACAGGTCTAACCCCCTCCTAGCGACTGATCTCCGCTGGTCGCGGCCTTAGATAGCCACTGTGACGCTAACAAGAGTTGGGTAACAGCGCTAAGGCTTGCTACAGGGCACCGTCGCCGCTGCTAAGACCTGCAGTGCCAGCAGTAGTGCCTCTATGGGGTTGTGAGCGCCACCGCTGGGTTTGCTAACCCTCGCCGGAGCGCCGCTGGCTAATGCTGGAGATCGCACGGGCGAAAACAGGTTGTTGGGCGCCTACGGGTGATGCTGCGTCACCGCTGGGTCTGTTGATCTCCGCCTCAGCCCCGTCACAAGAGCTTAAACAGGTGGCAGCGTCGTCGCCTTAAGCCACCAAGGCCTCGCCGAAGCTCTGATCGATGGTTGAGGAGCTTCTACACCACCGCAGACCCGTCGAGAGGTCGAATCAGGTCGGAGTAGCGCCGCCTTCGTGTGCTAGGGCTGCTGCGTAGCGCCTGTGGGGTCATGCGAGAGCTCAGGAGACTTGGCGCCGCTTCAGCACCGTTGCAAGGCTGAAAGTAGCTCACAGAGGCGACACCTCCAGCCGCTAGGGCACTTGCGTGCGGCCGAAGGGCCGCCAGAGAGCGCCGCCGCCGCCGCCAAGGAAGGAGAAAGAGTGGGATTTGGTTGTTAGGGTTTCGGTGGCCTTGAGGGGTGGGATACCTAGAGCTACAGTCTAGGACCGGTGCTCTGATACCAAGTTGGTTGAAAGAGTTCAATTCTATTAGAAACCCTAGGTCTCTTTATATAGAGAGAGACCAGAGGACTAAAAGTACATAAATGTCCCTGAGGGACAAGGGCTATTATAGCCTCACAATAAGACGAAACAAGATAAGCTAAAAATACACCAACATATCAAGAGCTTTAACATCGTCATCTTAGTCATCCCTCTGCTGCCAAGTTTCATCAAATGTTTCCAGCATCATCCACTCCAGCTTCCTTTGATTGCAAAGTGTGCCAGCTAAGGAAACAAAACAACACAGAGTGTCATTTCAATTTAAAGAAAATAATTAAAGTCTTTTATTTGGTTCATTGTAATGTCTGGGGATCATGTCGTGTCAATAGTGGGTTGGGTTTCAATTATTTTGTTGTGTTTGTTGATGATTTCAATCATTTGTTTTGGGTATTCCTTTATAAGATTGGTGCTATACTTTCAAAATTCTTTAATGAAGTTCAAAATTTTTATTCTACTACTATCAAAATTTTCCACATCAATGATGCCTATGAGCAACTGATAGCTAGAATTTTCTTGATCGTAATGGTATTATCCACGAAACATCTTGTGCATATACCTCTCAGCAAAATGGGGCTGCTGAGAGAAGAAAGATTTGCCACATTCTTGATGTTGCCCGAACTCTCTTATTACTATAAAGGTGCCAAAACATTTCTAAGAAAATATCGTTCTTACTGCCACGAACTTGATCAACAAGGTTTCAGCCTCTATCCTCGAGGGGTGATACCTTTCAAAATTTTACAACCTAATGCTTAACCCTTTTACTTACGACCATGGATTTTTAGATATATATGCTTTGTTCATTTGTTTTGGACCACCAATAAAGTTTCTCCCAAGATTGTCAAATATGCCTTCCTTGGATACTACCATAATTAAAAGGGTATGGCAGCTATATCTTGTTGGAAAGAAGTATTATGTTAGTGTCGATATCTCCTTTGAGATGGTACCATTCTATTATGACAAGGGTCAGTCACTTAAGTGGGATGTTCCACCTCTATGTACCTACTAGCGTCGATTTAAGGACCCTGTGTTCGTTCCTATTCCATCTATGCAGGTTGACATATCCAAAGACAGCCCATCTAATTCGTAGTCCCCACTAAAATTTGGTCCGGATGCTCCACTTGCTCAGCAAACGATTGAGTTGCCCATTGTTCTATGAAGGCAATAAGTTGCATTCTTCATCCTATGTCACATTATAGTAGGAGAAAATGACCAAAATAAGCTTTATTCTCAAACCCTGCATCATTATATAGAGATGAAAAAAATACAATACAACCCTAAGAAAATAATAAAATAGAAAAGAGTGCAAGACTTAAGAAAAAACTAATAGACTATGACCGAAGGGGTACACACTCCCCCTCGAGTTGTACTTAGGGTTGTCAAATCGATCTAGTCAGGTTGGATTTGGCCCGTTTAGACCAAATCCGTTTATAAACAGGTCAGGTCGGATCCAACCCATTTATTAAATGGGTCTATATACTCCAACCTAAACCCAACCCATTTACACTCGCCAAACCTGACTTGACCCATTTAACCCATTTAATAACAGGTTAAACAAGTTAAATGGGTAAATGTGGGGGTTAAATGGGTTAAACGTGGAGATTTTTTCTCATTAATCGGGTTTATCGAGTAGGTTCGTGGGGGTAAACCTGAACGCTAACCGTTTAATAAACGGGTTAAACGTGTTTAAACCCGTTTAATGTAAGCAGGTTCGGGTCGAGTTAGGCAGATTCAAGTTTTTTTGACAGCCCTAGTTGGATTTGAGGGCATAGATGTCAATCATACTCGACTTGGAACAATAAACATCAAAGGATGAACATGGCAATGGCTTGGTAAATATGTCTACCGTCTAGTCCTCTCAAGTAACAGGAATAGTGTGGATGAGTCCACAATGAATCAAATCACGCGTATGGTAGCAATAAATCTCAGCATACTTTGTTCTCTCGTGAAACATGGGGTTGTTAGCAATGTACATAGTAGCTCTGTTATCACACTTCATCTCCATAGGTGTATCACAAGAAATATGCAAGTCTGTCAACAGCGATCCCACCCACATCATCTCTACAGCAGTGTGGGCTATCGCTCTATACTTTGATTCTACACTAGATCTAGCAACGACCACCTGCTTCTTACTCTTCCATGTAACCAAATTCCCAGCAACGTAAGTATACAATCCCATGGTAGACTTCCTGCCAATCAAGCAACCTGTGTAGTCTGCATCAGAGTATCCTACTACACTCATGGATGTCCCTCTGTTGTACAAGATTCCCTCTGCCCATGTGCCTTCTTCAAGTACCTCAACACCATCGCAGCTGCATCCCAGTGCTGTCTCACCGACTTATCCATGAACTAACTCAATTTCCCAACAAGGGGAAATGTCAAGTCTAATGATGGTCAGATAAAGAAGCTTGCCTACCAGTTGCCTATCCTATCTATGTCAGCAGCCTCAACTTCCTTATCATAAAATCTAACTTTAGAATCCATAAGAATGTTTACTAGTTTGGTCCCCAGCATGCTTGTCTCCTGCAGAACATTTAGAGTGTATTTCCTCTGAGATAGAATAATTTCCTCCTTGCTACAAGCGACTTCTATCACAAGGAAATACCTCAATGGCCCAAAGTCCATAACAAATCTACCTGCAAGGCATTGCTTGAGCGCAGCAATACCCCTTGCATCATCCCTTGTAATAATCAAGTCATCTACATACACAAGGAGTACCACTACTTTTCCTATCTTCTTGACAAAGAGGGAAAGATTTGATGTAGACCTCTGAAAGCCAATAGCCTCAACCACCTCGGAGAGCTTCTAAAACCAGGCTTTACGACTTTGCTTCAACCCATATATGGCTTTCCACAGCCTACACACACACTTCCCCTTAGTCTCATAACCTGGTGGTTGTTGCATATATACTTCCTCCTAAAGATCATCATAGAGGAATGCATTCTTGACATTAAGCTAGTGAAGCTACCAATCATATTGAACTGCCATAGAAACAAGCATGCGAACAATGAGTAGCCGAGCAACTAAGGAGAACATGTCAAAGAAGTCCACATCATACATCTGAATGAACCCCTTGGCAACAAGACAGGCCTTATGTCAAGCAACCAACCCATCCAGGTTGTATTTAATGGCAAACACACAACTACAACCAACAACAGCTACTCCGTCTGGAGTAGTAAGCTCCAAGGTACCCTATGAATGTAGGTAGTCATCTCATCCTCCATAACCTGACGTCATTTTGAATCAAGCATGGCTTATTGATAAGTGATAAGTAGTTGGGTAGTAGACACAGCAACACAATCTCCCACAAGAGGCACCTAAGCCCTCGAGAGATAGGGCCCTTGCCACATCATACCAGGCACAGCTCCGAGGTACCTTCCGAATAGCAATCAAAAGATCCACATCATCAGACATAATCCCCTGTATTGGATCAAAAGTAATATCATCCAATTTTGCACCAGTATCTTCACAACTCCGTACAACACTATTACTCTGTAAAATATCTATGCTTGTACTAAGGAAGATGGTGTCGGTGAAGGAGGGTGTTGCCTATAAGTAACAGGGAGCTTGAAGGTAACAGGTGGATCCTAATACCATGCAAGCTCGGTGGCAAAGGGATAGGATCAGGAACTGGTATACTCCCTAAAAGGTACAAGCATAGGTGCCTTAACAACCTCTAGAGAAATGTCACACCCCATAGTAGAAAAATAAGGGATGGACTCATGAAAAATAACATTAGCACTGACATAATGATGACCAAAAATAGGATCAAAGCACCGATAGCCCTTCTGAGTCCGAGAATATCCCAGGAAAACACACATGATTGCCCTCAATGCTAACTTATCCTGACCAGGAGTTTGATTATGAACAAAAGCAACATAACCAAAAACTCTAAAAGGCACATGAAAAATCTCCCGATTGGGATGCAATTGCCAAGTAATCTGCTCATGAATAACAATGTTGGGTATCCTATTAATAAAAAAGCATGCAGTCAAGATGGCATCCCTCCAATAAAAAGGAGCATTGTGATGTATTAACAGGGTACGAGCCACAAACCAATAAATGCCAGTGCTTCCTCTCAACAACTCCATTCTACTGAGAGGTATAGGCACAAGTAGTCTGATGCAAAATACCATAGGATTCGTAAAACAAAGACAACTAAAGAGGACAAAATTTGAGAGTATTATCAGATCACACAATTTTGACAATGATAGAAAATTGGATCTTTATTTTTAATATGAAATGTTCAATAATAGTACCTACATCTAATTTATTTTTCATAAGAAAAGCCAATGACACTCTAAAAAAATCATCAATCATGACAAGCAAATGACAATGACTTAGTTGGTCCAGAATCTAGCTAAGGCTCCACACATCCACATGTACTAAGTAAAATAAAGCGGCAGACCTAACACTTTGACTAGATAGAAAACTAAGTTAAGAGAAATGACAAGTCAATTTTATTTCTCTAACCCTACTTCTCTTTATATAGAGAGAGGTGGGTGCAAATTACATACAACCCCACGAAGAAAACAAAAAATAACAACGCACCACACAACTAGCTAAACTCTGTAACACTCCCCCTCAAGTTGGAGCATAGATATCAATCATGCTCCGCTTGGTTACACATGTATCAAATGCAGATCTAGCTAGTGGCTTGGTAAAAATATCAGTAGTCTGAGCCTCTGAAGTAACCTAGGAGGTAAAGATACATCTCTTATAAATCAAATATCTGATGTAATGGCAATCTACCTCCACATATTTGGTGCATTCATGAAATATGGGGTTGTTGGCAATATAAGTGGCAACCCTATTATCACATCGCAACTCCATAGGCCCATCAATCTGTATATGAAGATCACTCAGCAAGGATCTCACCTAAATCAATTCTGCTAAAGTCTGAGCCATAGCATGATACTCAGACTCAACATTGGATCTAGACACCACAATCTATTTCTTGCTCTTCCAGGTGATCAAATTCCCTGCAACATATGTAAAAAAACTAGTGGTAGACTTCCTATCACCACAGCTGCCTGCATTATTTGCGTCAAAGTATCCAACTACCATAATAGATGTCCCTCTAGTGAAGAGAAGACCATGTCTTGGTACTCTCTTCAAGTACCTAAGCACCATCATGGGTGCACCCCTGTGTTGTCTAGTAGGTCTCTCCATAAACTGGCTCAATTTCCCTACCGTAAAGGAAATATCCGGCCTAGTAATTGTCAAGTAAAGCAACTTCCCCACCAATTGGCGATATTGTCTACCATCAACTGACTCTACATCACAGTCATATAGTCGCATCTTAGGATCCATAGGAATATTTGCTGACTTGGCTCCCAGCATACCTGTTTCTTTTAGAACATCTAGGGCATATTTCCACTGAGATAGAACAATACCACGTCTGTTACGGGCTACTTCTATCCTAACGAAATATTATAGGAGCCCTAAATCCTTCATCACAAATTGCTCTGCCAAAGTCTGTTTAATCTCAGCCACACTTGTTATATCAGCACCAGTAACAATCAAGTCATTAACATATACCAAAAGAACAACAATACCTCTCCATATCTTCCTGACAAACAGGAAATGATCTGCAGATGATCTGAGAAACCCCACAAACTCTACTACCTAAGAGAGTTTTTGAAACCAAACTCCCGGGCTCTACTTGAGGCCATAAATGGCCTTCTACAACCTATATACACACTCCCCTTAAACCTAGTAACCGGGGGGCTGCTGCATATTGTAATAACCCACTACATTTCTGGCTGGATAAGACGTCTGGAGTTTCAGTCAGATGTCTATCCAGACGTCTAGACACATTCCCGGGCGTCTAAAAGTGAGATTTTCGTACTTCGTTTTGCGCTCTACGTGCGGGCAGCGCGTAGAAGCCTTTCTCTCTCCCCGCACCCTCACTCCGAACCCTAACTCCCCTCTATATAAACCCCCCCTTTCTCCTCTCCTCTCCTCACACCACTCCAGCCACCGCCACCTCCACCTTCCCTTGCGACAGCCACGTTCCCCTCCGTCTCTGCTGTAGCTGCAGCAAGGAAGGAGAGCCAACAGCAAGGGGAGAGCGGGGAGGAGCGAGAGCAAGAGAGTGCGAGGGAGTGAGAGCGAGGGAGGAGGAAGACGACCGCGGGAACTCGGTGGAGCTTAAGGAGCAGCTCGTGGGAGAGAACGCCGACAAGGAGCTGCTCAAGCTCCTGCGGCTGCTGGAGCTACCACTGTGAGCGGAGAGCGAGTGGGGCGAGCTGCGTGAAGAAGTTCTGATATTGGGAGTTTCCAGTATCAAACGTCTGGAGTGAAGTCCAAACGACTGGCGAGGCACCTAGATGTCCGAAGCTGAGACCGGATGTCTGAAAGCATGTATATCACAAGGTACGTACGTTCCTGCGCTGATCTCCGCCATGCAGAAGATCTCAACGTAGGAGATGTTGGGCTAAAACCGTGCCTACATTTTTGTACGCAAGTGCAGGCTTTGGGAAGGCACACGATGCGCTTTTTCAAGTGCTTTTGGACGTCTGATCACGTCGCCAGACGTCCGGAGGTGTTTCCAGACGACCGGAGACCTTGTCCGACATCTAGAACTGCCCTCAAACAACCACAGAGGGAGTCTGGACGTCTGAATCAACCGCAGGAAACATAAGGTAAGTTCTGACATCTTTTAAGACGTCTGGGACTAGTCCCAAACGTCTGATTTTGATCAGAAACCGCGTTTTTGGCCTATTTAAGGCCCAAACGGAATCGGATTCCACAAACGAAGTACCGTTGTTTTTCACTCGAGTTCCCCTACGTATTCGTGTTGAGTATTTACTGTTTTGAGCTCGTCTAATGTACATTGGTCACTAGTACAGGTTACCAGCCGGTAGCATGTTTGGGACCCGCGGAGACGACAAGATCTGCGGCATAGGCCCCCATTCCTCCCGTGATACCCGGTAGAGTGGTCTAACTCAGTCGTTAATATTTAAATAAGAATGTGCTTGATTGGAATAATCAAATTGAACTCTAGGGTGTGGAATGAATCCTAGGGTAAAAATGAATTAGCCTGTTTAAGCTGTACTATTTACTTGAATGCATGGTTAAGATGAACTGCTAGCAAATGCCTTTAACATGATTATGAGATGCATGCTAAAATACGAGCTGCCTGTATGTAATGAGAAATTGAATTGTGAAACCACAAGTTGCATGTTATGATTGAGAATTGAATTATGAAAACACGAGCTGCCTGTATATGGATGAGGAACGAGTGATGAAACATGAGATCTGGATATGGATAAATGAGATAAATGTAAGCATAAACCCTACGGGGACTTAGGAGGAAAACTCCTGGATATGGAAAGGAATTCCGTGTAGACGGAAGTAAGTTGGCCCTTGCGTACGTGGTACCAAGGAGCACTGTGGTTCTTTTAATGTAGAGTGGAGTTAGCCTCCCTTGGGTTGAGACCCGGGGGGTAGGATTGACCACTCTACACCGACTCTTGTAGGCCCTCGCGTACGTGGTACCGAGGCGTACTACTAATGTAGGGAGGGAGCTAGCCACTCCATGGGGCACGAGGTCAAGCTAGCCACCCTACATCGACTTTGTTAGGCCCGCAGGGCAAATCAGGGTAGTCGGACGAGAGTACGCAGACTGTGGAAGGGCGAGACTCATGTTTGGTTCTGAGGGGCGAGACTCCTGTTCTGAGAGGGCAAGGCCCTGTGATGTTCCATGCTGTACTTTGTGCATACCCGCTAGCGGAAACGACTGACCGCGTGCTAGTATGGGGTAGCTACCCATGCGTTTATCACGCGTGCCATAGTCATCGTTACGTCTCGATAGTGACCTTGGGGTGGTTAACTGGGTGTAAGACTACCACGGGAGACTCCCGGCCAGGAGAGCACCACGCATACCTCCTACTCTATAGAAAAGACTGCAATCAAGATCGTTCCCACGATGAACATGCAAAATCAAGAAATACCTGGAGACTTTGAGAAATAGATGAAACAAAAACACATAAATGAGATAAAAAGAAATGAGAAATAAACATATTTTTACTGTACTTGCACTTAAATAATGTAATCACCACTCTACTCAGCATTCGCTGACTCCGTCTTTTCATAACCCTGTTCAGGACCAGGAGTTGAGCAGCCTGAGTTTCCGGCTGCAGAGGGTGCTGGGCCCAGCCGAGCCCAGCCATAGTCGTTTTTCAGCTCTTTCGCTTTCCTACTGTTGTAGTGAGTAATTGACACATAATTTACTGTTCCTATTACTTTCTGTTTCCTTTACGTTTTCTGTTGTTGTGGTGGCATGTACTATGTTTTGAGACAGTTGTTCTACTTCTTTACTGCTTCGTACTTTTCTTTTACTTAGTTATATTGCATGTGTGAATGTGGTTTATTTTCCTGCTTTTGGTTATTTCTTGTTGGACGACTAGGTCTTGGGATTAGTCGAGGAGAGCCGGTCTCGATTCCTGTAGGGATTCGGGAACCAAGTCGTAACACATATAGACCTATAAGTCTCCATAGAGAAGCATTCTTCACATCAAGCTAATAAAGATTCTAATCTCACTGAACTACAATAGATATGAGAATCTTCACTGTAGAGAGCCGAGCTACAGGAGAGAATGTGTCAAAGAAATCCACCCCATATGTCTGGGTGAACCCGTTGGCAACCAGTCGTGCCTTGTAACGTGCAACAGAGCCATCTGGGTTATATTTGAGTCCGAATACCCATCTACAACCAACTATAGCACCCTCAGGTGAAGGCATGAGCTCCCAAGTACGTCGTAAAGTAAGACCAACCACCTCATCCTTCATAGTCTCGCGCCACTTCAGATCAAGCATGGCCTGTTAGTAGATGGCATAAATTTGTATAGCAGACAATGCACGACAAAAGCTCCTAAAAGTAAAACCAAGGCCCTCAGTAATCAAACTCCCTGTTACTGGATATCTAGCACAGCTTCGTGATACCTTCTGAATAGCAATTAGAAGGTCAAGATCAGTCATCTGATCCTCCTGTACTGGCTGGGAAGCAGAAACATCCTCATCTAGACCTATAGAGTCATCCCTGGGTACCGCACCATCATTATGCAATCTGTGATCACCTGGGGTTGAGAAGATGGTGCCTCTGTGGCTGTTGTGGAAGCTGGCATTTGGAAAGTAATGTAAGGTCGCTGATATGTAACAACTGGCTCAGAAAACTTCACAAGACCTGTAATAGTTAGGGAGAGCAAAAATAAGTATCACCTCTAAGGGAATAGGAGGTATTGACATGGGAGCCTCCATAACTTGAGGAGATAAACTCCGAGCAACAATAGAAAAATATGAAATAAACTTATGAAATGTGACATCAGCACTCACATAGTGCCTACTAGTAAGAGAATCAAAGCATCTATATCCTTTCTGAGTCCGTGAATATCCCAAAAACACACACTTGACTGCTCGGGATGCCAAATTGTCTTGCCCTGGAGAAAGAATATGAACAAATACAGCACATCCAAACACACATGGCAATACGTGAAAAAGCTCCTCGAGATGCAATATATGCCAAGGTATCTGCTCATGAAGCACTAAACTAGCCATCCTATTGATCAAATAGCAAGTTATAAGGACAGCATCTCCCTAATATAATAGTGGTACACTGCGGTGGATCAACAGAGTACAAGCCACATCTAAAAGGTGTCTATACTTCCTCTTAGCCACCCCATTCTGCTGAGAAGTGTAAGTACATGTGGCCTGTTGCACTATCCCATGGGACCTGTGAAAAGCAGACAACCTGGTGGTGCACAACTCAAGTGCATTATCATAAAGTTCTTAATAACAAATCTAACATCTGATTTATTCTTCAACAAAAATACCCAAGACAGGCATGAAAAATCATCAACAACCACTAAGTAGTAACGGTGACCCTACGTACATGGTATCCTACTCAGGCCCCATACATCCATGTGTAGTAACTCAAACAAGATCCTAGATGAGTACTCATAGGGTAGGAAGAACAATGGTGCTTGCCCATCTGACAAGCATCACAGCAGATTTGGGTTGTAGGAGATATATGTGGTATAACTCGACAAAGGCTATCTAGTGGAAGCTGTCCAAGGCCCAGAAGTAGAAGATACCTCTCCTCGACATGCAAATGCAAGTGGAGTCTAAACCAGTTGATAAATCCCACGCTCTACATATCCACTGCCAATCACCTTCCCTGTCACTTGTGTTGATAGTACATCCCACAGCATTAAATATTGCACGACAATTGAGTTCCTTGGTAATTTGGCTGACTGAAAGTAGACTCATAGGAAAATCTGGAACATATCAAACATCAAGCAATCTCAAAGTAAAAGTCACTGGTGTCTCCCCCTGACCTTCTACATTAAAATGTCTACCATCTGCAACCTAAACAATCGTGCATCCTGGAAAAAACTGGAGATGGGTGAAGTAATCCCGATCTCCACTAAGGTGCTGTGAAGCTCTTGAATCAACAAGCCACTTAGAACATCTCTGACTCCTATGTGCAAGGGAACTCAATTCTGGTGTTGTATTGAGTCTATCATGCTAACTAATGACTTTGGAGTAGTCTCTCATACTTCGAGCAATAATCACAATATCCTCTCCCAACATCTGAGTGGTATGTATACCACTATAAATAGACTAAAAAAATTGGTTTTCGTACCTCCCCACCTTTGTAGCGATATCTGATGACACCATTAGAGATTTAACTGAAGCCATCATGCCCTTGAAGGAGGTAGAAACACCCGAAATCAAATCTGAAATACTTTTCAAACCATAGAGAACTCAAAAATCTAAAGTAGAGCATCCTGATCACAAGATCCAAGCAACCATTGCTAGGAAATCAAACCAAGAAACTCAAAGTAGCCCCTAGAAGTAGTAAAGGCTATTCTAGGATTTGGGGAAATACCCTAGAATAGCCATCCAGAGACTACTACTCCCTCTTTGCAGCGAAGGAGATTCAAACCCCCCCTTGATAAAAAATGAGGATCGTAGAAGGGGCTAGCAGCAGCCTGCAGGCAGGCGGCGACCCTAGCTGGCGGTGGCCCTACTGACCGATGAGCAGGCAGCAGCCCTGCTGACCTGCAGGCAAGCGGTGGCCCTGCTGGCTGAGCGGGGGCCCATCGGGCGGCTCGATGGGTCAGCTGGGTGCTGCTGCCGTCGGTGGTGGCAAGAAGGGGAGGAGGGATTTAGTGGTTAAGGTTTGGAGGCCTTTTTTAGTGGGATACCAAGGCCATGATCTAGGACTAATGCTCTAATACCAAGTTAGAAGAAATGACAAGTCAATTTTATTTCTCTAGCCCTACCTCTCTTTATATAAAAAGAGGTGAGTGCAAATTACATACAAACCTACAAAGAAAACAAAAAATAACAACGCGCCACATAACTAGCTAGACTCTATAACAAACTAGAACGATGATGCTTGCCCAGCTGACAAGCATCGCAAGTGATGACTACAGATGAAGAGATATGCGGTATGCCACGCTAGAGTCGATCCAAAGCAAGGTAACCAAGACAAAGGTGCCATTAGAAGGAACTCCCTACTGAAAAAGAGACCTCCCCATGACAAACAACAGTAACTCAATTCTGGCTCAAGTGATACACCTCTCTTTTATCATGTCCTCTACCAATCATCCTCCTTGTGAGCTTATCCTGAAATATACAAGACACATCATCAAAAATAGCTCAACAATTCAGCTCCTTGGTAATCTAACTCACAGGAAGTAGACTAATGGGAAAATCAAATACAAATAACACGTCAAGCAATTTCAAAGTGGGAGTAATAGGAACGTCCCCCCGTCCAACAACATAGGAATGGCTCCCATCAGCTACCTATACCCTCCTGCTTGGAGGAACAGGCCTAAGCTATGAAACCATCTCTGATCTCCATACAAGTGATGGGAAGCCCCAAAATCAATAAGCCAGTCACTACTCCATTTATCTACCGACTGGAAAGAACAAATGAGATATGTACCTGACAAGAAGGCAAAAGTAGTTGTCTCGGAACGAGCAATAGAAGCCTAAGTCAATTGTGAGAGACAACAGTAAATCATCAAACTCAGCCTAAGACAAGGTGTCAAAAGTGGCCTCGACAGACTCAACTACCTGGTTGGCAGTAGGACGATCATGCTTCATCCAACAAGTAGCCTCAACATGTCCAAGTCAGCCACAATAAGTACACTAAATGTGGCCTTGTCCTCTTGGCACATAACCATGACTTCTGCCTCGTAATGCAGGAGACCTTCAACCTCGTCTAAAAGTAGCCGCAAGAGCTAAAGTCTAACCATTAACCTCTACAGTAAAAATATGAATAGCAATCCAACTCAACCTGTTATAAGTCTCCTCAAGTGAGAGGTCTGCTAAGGTA
The DNA here is from genome assembly GCA_037157565.1 of Thalassia testudinum. Taxonomy (NCBI): domain Eukaryota; kingdom Viridiplantae; phylum Streptophyta; class Magnoliopsida; order Alismatales; family Hydrocharitaceae; genus Thalassia; species Thalassia testudinum. The sequence goes on along the minus strand of JAZHRO010000058.1, from coordinate 6,697,076 downwards.
AGAATATGAGAACATGCAGCAGTAAACTCTGATCCAAGACTAGACAAGAAGAGCAGAGCAACTATCTCCTTCCTATATACCCTCCGAGAAGCACAAGCAAAACAAGTCTACTAGCATTGTGCTTCTCCAACAAGCCTTTCATCATCGAATAATATTGGACCAGTAAACAACCCTTCTACCGTAACTGCATAAGCTTATGAAAAGTCTAAAATACCTGGGCTGAATTCTTCTCATGGGAGTATGTCTCTCTCAGACTATCCCATATCTCCTTGGCTGTCTAATAATACATGATCTCATTACCAATCTGTAAAATGGCAGTTCATAATCCAAGCACATACCATAGCATTATCCTTATTCCACGTAGCATTCTTACCCATCTTATCATGTGGTTCTAGTTGAAGAAGGTGCTTTTTATCATGGCCTTTCATCGTCATGAGAAACATCTGTGACCATCGAGGATAATTGGTCTCATCTAGCTTGACCACGAGACCAAAAATGGGACTCATGTATGTCCCAATCTTTAAAACGAGATTCAATGTCACTTCAGAAGAACTTGAAGATGCCATCTTCCTTTAACTAAACCACTCGAATAGCCACAAATCAAGGCAAAGGCATCCAATCAATCACCAACAATCAAAGAACTAAATTTGAACCAATAGTTACTCCATTTTAGGTCATGTGTGATATGAAAAATAAGATATCATAAGCATAGCAATCACTTCCGGGAAATCAGAGACCCACATAAGTGACTGCCTCTCCCTTCTAGAGCCCGTTGTTGCCTAGGATAGAATAGAGGAGGGTGATGCACTCGCCCCTACCAACAATAAGCCTCCACGCACTGGTACATCCGTAGAGGAACCCCTACTCAAGGCCACAAAGGGCCCCTCTTAGGATGCACGAGACTTACAACAGCCACAGAAGGTGCTACTACAATGGCACGTGGGGCCAAGAGGTCCAAGCGACGGCGCTAGGACCCTGCAGGGGCTTAGGCAACATTGCTACAAGGACTACAGCAGCACCAAGGAAGAGCAAGAGGTCTTGTAGCAGCACTAGGGCCCTGCTAGGCCTTGGTGGTGCTGCTGCAAGGCCACCGAAGAGAGGGAAGAAAACCGACGGTGAGGGCTTCAGTGGAGGGTGAAGGAAGGCTGGGGTTTTTGGTGGGATATCAAGCCCCAATCTAGGATCGTTGCTCTGATATCAAGTAAGAGAAAATGAACAATCTAAGTTTTATTCTCAAACCCTACCTCATTATATAGAGGTAGAAAAAATACAATACATCCCCAAGAGAATAATAAAATAACAATTATACTTTTGTTAACAGGCTTAGTCCTGCTTTAAGACATTGCTTTACAACTTTATCTAGTACAGTGCTTCCCATAAACTATTCAAGGTTGTGCAGGACCCTGGATGGAAACGTGTAATGGATGAAGAAATTGATGCTCTTGCTACTAGAGGTACATGGGAGTTGACTACTCTCCCTATAGGTGCTAAAGTTGTGGATTGTAGATGGGTCTATACAGTAAAGTATAAACCAAATTAGACAGTTAAAAGACTAAAAGCCCAAGTTGTTGCAAAGAGCTATACACAAACGTATAGAGTTGATTATTTTGATAGTTCCTCTCTTGTGGCTCATGTTATCTTTGTCTATATTCTATTACCCAACGTTGTGAACAAACATTGGCCTTTATATCAATTAGATGTCAAAAATGATTTCTTGTACAGTGATTTGCAGAAGGTCTACACGACCCAACCACCAAGCTATGTGGTTGAGGGGGAGGAGGTTTAAGGACTCAATAAAGTGTTAAATAGCCTGAGGTAGAGCCCTATAGCATGGTTTGAGAAACTGAGCCATGAAGTTCAGAAGCTTGGTTTTACTAGATCTACCTCAGATCATTCTATATTTATCAGTTGTAGGGATTCTCGTATGGTTACTCTAGTCGTTTATGTTGATGATATGATTCTTACTGGTAATAATAGTACAAGAATCCAAGAGACCAAGGAGTTCTTGTAGAAAACCTTTATGACTAAGTTGGGCAATCTCAGATACTTTCTTAGCATTGAAGTAGCCAAAAATTCCAATGGTATGGTTCACTTGCAAAGAAAATATGCCATGGGAATTCTTGAGAAGGCTAATTTACTAGGAGCCATGCTATCATATACTCCAATGGAGGTTCAAAAGCAAATAAAAGAACAAGATGATCCTTTCTTTGACAAGAAAAAATACCATAGCATTGTTGGCAAACTTCTATATCTAACCATCACCAAGCCAAATATTAATTATGCAATGGACAGAGCAAGCCAATTTATGGAGAATCCACATTACAAGCATGCAATTTTCTTGATTCATAAATATCTAAAAGGCTCTTCAAGGAAAGGCTTGTATATTAAAAATAACAGACAACTCGATTTATGTGCCTATTCGCAGACTATGTAGGGTCCATTAATAATAGAAATTCAACCACCAGCTATGTTACTTTTATTGAAGGGAGCCTAGTCACATGAAAAAAAGCAAGATGTAGCCTACTCCAGTGTAGAAGTAGAGTACAAAACCATGACTCATAACCTGTGGGATCATATGGATTGTTAATTTTTTGGCTAATGGAAGTGAAAATGCATGTTCCTATGTTTTGCGATAACTGGTCTGTCACTTTTATTACTTTCAATCTAGTGTTCCACGAGCACACTAAACATATTGAAGTAGATTGTCACTTTATCATAAACATGGTTGTTGAAGGACAGATCTGCACTTCTACCACTTCTTCTGAGCAACAAGTGATGAATATTTTCACAAAGGCTCTCCCATGCAAATGTCACACCTACCTATGTGACAAGCTAAGTATGATTGATATATACACTCCAACTTGAAAGAGCTTGTTAGAATATGCTCTTTATTTAGTTTGTTCCTTGTTTTGTTATTTTCTTATTTTTCTTAAAGTACTACATAACTTTTCCCTCACCCTATAAAAAGAGGCTAGGGTTTCAAAGAATAAACAATTTGCCCTTTTCTTCCAACAAGACGAATGTTGAAGCTTCTAAGAAATTTTTAACATGCAATTACCATCCATCCACTCCTAACTAACTAGGCTCCCAATGCTTACCCAGACAGCATGGTGCACTTGACTCAAGAATGAAGATGATCATCAAATTTGCCATTACTCCAAGGTAAGCCAGGCATCTATTATTTTCTCGAGCTTCCATTTGCCACTACAAGCATATTCCTTCAATTAGTAACTAGGCAAATATGAATACAAAAAGGTTATAGATAGGATATGATTCAAGTAGTTTACATAGTACCATTTCTCTTACAATCTTGGCCGTCAATATCAAGGATATTTTAGATCTAGGAAACTGCTCCAAGGAAGCGACCTCATTGCAACTAAGACCTTCTCTTAAACCACTGCAGTTTTGAACACTGAGGGCCCATTTGGTTGTAGGATATGGAATGGGCAACATACCTATGGGATAATCTGATGAGCTTTGTGGTTTCCCATGAAGCCTTTCCCACCACATCCTTTTGCAAGTTCCAATATAATAAAATATCATAATCACTTCTACTATAACAATTGTCACATCCTCCCGCCAGTTGTCCAACCACACAACCAAACAACCAACATGAATTATCCCTCCACCACTTGTCCTAGGATAGGCTCTATCCCATAACCAAAGGCAGCCTGAGGTAGTAGCATGTACATTTCACAAGACCCATCCAAGTAAGAAATTGTAAATAAGAATATTTGAAATCATTTTAGAGATTGGCCAGAAACTAGGTGCCACCCTAGAAATTTGTAAATGAAAACACATGTAGCTTGTTTTCAAAAGATTGTTGACACAAGAATGTAAAAACTTGAAAAAATATGAATTATTTTTATGCCTTAAGTGCCTGGTATTCGGCAATGCTGGAAGTTTATGCAAGCTAGATCGCCAAGATTTTTTTCTAGATTTTCAGTCCAAACTAGGAATGACAAGGCTATCTGACACTCAGCACAAGATGCTTTTGTTAGAGATATTAAAGAATTAGGAAATCAAGATAATTTATTTTTTGATTTATCACTTTCTAAAAATATTTTTAGGGATATGATTAGATTTTATTTGTTAGAGATTTGTTTCTAGAATAAGATTATGTTAGGATTTGAAATAGGAGTGACCCTTTCTATATATAGGAATCAACTTTCATCATTTGTTTCTTGAAATCCATAATAATACTTCATATTTCCTCTAAATCTCCAATATGGTATCAGAGCAACAGTCTTAGACTGGTGTTCCATACTTACTTGCTTCTCTCCCCTTTATTTCTTGCAACACAAGCAAACAAAACAAAAGAAAGGAAAACCTGAACCTAAGGTTTGAAGGAGAAGCACCACCAACCTCCGAACAACCAAAGCGTCCCAACGGTCGCCTATCGACGTCACCCGACTTCAACGACCACTCCAACAACCAACCATCAGCCATCGGCCGTCACCAACCTCCAACAACCGACCATTGACCGAATCTTGCTTGAAAACGGATGCAGCAACCGATTCTTTTGGGCAAAACCAGTCTTGAAAGGTTGTGGTCAATCCTTGGGGTCCTCCAGCCTGATCTAAGGTTCGTGGAACCCCTCCCAGACGTTGCTAGAAGGGGTTCTCGCTGGAAACAGCCAACCACCACCACCACCACCAAGTCCCAACAACGTCGCCCAAAGGGTATACTGCCACCAGTAGCCCCTGGCAACGTCGCCCAAGGGGTGTAGGCGCTCTCTACTCTCTTTGACTACCTACTAGCACCGTTGGAGGGCCTCTCCTACTCTTTCACGAACTTTGTTTTCTTGGTTTGACAATTTGGCTCTCTGATGACCTACTATTGTGGTTTCAAACCACCTAGATGCCACCACTGTGCTTCCAATCCTCCATCAGACAAGAGTTAGGTCTTAATTAATAGTCCTTACCATCATTTACTACTATTGTTGTTGATTTGAACCAATATTGATTTAGATCTACTCCTAAGATTGTGAACTACCCCTATTCGGTCTTTGTGATTCACTCTCTCTACTCAGATCTTGACCAGAGAAGCTTCTCTGTCCTTTGTGTGCATGGTCCACGCTCTTATGCACAAAATCGCTCATTCCTGCCCGATTACCAATCCTACTATCCACATGGCGAACCCAGAATCTTTGTTATTAATTGCTTGGAACTGACTCCACTATTGCTGCTACTGCAACAACTCTTATGGCCAATGCTACCTACTACTACTTCTAATCGAATCACTACATTTGGAGCATATGATCCTACTACCCATCATGAGGATGGTAAGGGTAGGTAGGGGATCTAAGCGACGGGTCTTGTCTCCCACTGTTGACTATCTGTTTGTTGACTATTGTTGCTATCTCTTGCTGCTACTACTGCTACAACCCCACTACTATCTACTACTACTACAACCCTAGTATTATTGTTCGTGACTACTACTTCTATAGTCGTCTACCTTTTTTTGCTGCTACCTTTACCTACTACTACTACTGTTATTGCTTGCTTGGGATTATCTCTTACTACCTGACTACCACTGCTCTCAGTTTACTGTAGTTGCTACTTCTACTATGACTGTTTTTTATCCTCCAATCTACTTCCTGCTCCTCTGGAAGTCTACATTGGGAGGGTGTTCACTTTTGTAACATGTTAGACATTGCATGCTCCAACTTGAGAGATAGTATTAGAGATTTTATAGAATTAGGAAATTAGAAAATTTTATTTTTTGATTTATCACTTTCTATTTTTAGGGATATGCTTATATTTGATTAAGATTTATTCTTTTCTTATTCCAGAAAATTATGTTAGGATTTAAAATATAAGTGGATCTCTCTGTATAAAGGACCAACTCCCATCATTTATTTCTTGAGATCCATAATAATACTTCCTATTTCCTATGAATCTCCAACAGTTTTGATGACAATAGATGCTTTTGGTTGGCGATGAATTGCTTAGAGTAAGAGCTTGATATTACTACAACGGTGATGGCTAAGCCTGCCCTGCAATATGTTGGGTTGATTTAGTAAGGCTTCATGCCACAAGTTTTCTAATGCACTTGAGTTCCTAAGTAATGCATTCGCCGTTTCAATTAGGGTTTTGTACTCGCTGCACTGGGCATATGAAGCAGGTATTTCATGTGGCATCCCATTTTCTCCATAGGATGTCATCCCACGTGAACAATATCGACCAAGTCTATCAGTTGTGAAGAAGGTTTTCCACATCTGATTTGCACATTCTAAACTAATCAAGAACAACAATTTTGCTTCACAGAGAAAATTCATCGATAAAGATGATTTTTTTCCTTGAAAAGGAGAAAAAAGTATTTTCAAAGTTTTATCTAGATCACATACACCACTAAGCACTACTAGAGAATAAAAATAATAATAATAATTTTTTTGAAAGAAAAAAGGACAATTACCATTACTCGGTAACCATCCAGAATAGTAATTCATCATTAAAAAAGGAACGGACTTGCATATTATTCAGCCATAAGTCCGTGCAACAACACACCTCTCTTACAACTTTCTCAACCCAAGCCCTTTCCCTTCTAAAAATAGAATCATTATGCTGCAGCCATATGGACCAAATACTGCCACGACCTTCACCTACCCAATTGTATCCGCGTGAACCAAAGAGCAAAAAAGAATCCCACCAAGCGGCAAAGGACATGTATACCCGACAAATGTCACACCTCGTCCATACCTCTGAGGTAAAGTAACAATGAAAGAACAAGTACTCCAAGCTTTTCCTTGCTGCCCCACAGAAGATGGGGTACATATCATTATCATCAGCCCATATAGAACGAAACTCTTTTGTCACAAGCTTCTCTCTTAACTAGCTACATAAAGATTTTGACCTTCAAGGGAATTGACAAACTCTAAATCAAAGAACAATATTCCCAAACCAAAGTAACTGGCCCTAGAGTCATCTTCTTATAGGCTTTAGCCATCGAGAATGCACCATCCTTCCAAATGAACCCATCAATAGGGTCCTCCCCAATCTATATACCATGAAGCAACCCCAAAAGCTCCTGTAGCTCATTCAAGGATGCATCTGAGAGACTTGCTGCAAAACAGGAGACCAAGACCGGGAGGCCTCATCCCAAACATCCAAAACTAAAGCATCCTCATCACAAACCAAATCAAATAGATGCAGAAACAAAGATTAAAAAGCACCGCTTCCCATCCAATCATCCTTCCAGAAACGAAAGGAACAACCACCACCAAGCCTCGGCCCAAAGAAATCAGAAGATATACTACGCCCAATGAGAGGCTTTATAGATGACCAGAAAGCTGAAGGCTGCACCGAACGAGACCACCTAATAATTATATCAACTGGAGGCCCATGGGAATCCCTCAACAATTTATCCAAGAACCCATTTCCACGTGCCAAGAACCTCGCCACCCACTTCACGAGTGAAGAATTAAATTCATCAAGCAGCCTTATTCCCAAACCCCCTTTCTTCCTCAACTAACAACCTCCCTCCAAGGAACCACTATAGAAAACAATCCTGATGATCAGGCCCTTCCAAAATAATCTTTTGCAAACCACCTCCGATTTTAAAAGAATCTTCTTTGGCGATCAAAATAAAGAGAGATAAAAGATAGGAATTGTCGATAAGACCGACTTAAACAAGACCAGCCTACCTCCTCTATATAACTTCCCACTCCACCCATTCAATTTTCTTACCAACCTCTCCTCCATGGGCCTCCAATCCGTTGCCATTAGTCTCTTTCCTTTTAAAGGCAAACCCAAGTACATGATTGATAATCGAACAACATGTGTATCAAGGACCCCCGAGATGCACTCCTCCATACTCCTCTCCAAATGGAATGACATGAAGCCAGGCTTCCTCCAATTAACCAAAAGACCAGGAATATCATAAAATAATCTAACTAGTTGGGCAACATATTGAGCTTGGCAGATATCTCCCTGTGTAAAAATACAATATCATCTACATACTGCAAAAGGAGAGTGAGCAAAGAACTATCACTATCAAGAGTAAAACCATAGAAGAGGTTTCCCCTACAACAATGGGAAGAAATGACTAATCTACCTTATTGAGAAAACCCTACACCTCTCTATATAGAGAGAGATGTTGGGAAAAATACATAAAAGAACCAGACAAAATATAAAGATTACAAAACAGTCCACAATAAACAAAAACAATATAAATAGGAGTATCAACACTGCCCCTCAAGTTGGAGCATAGATGTCAATCATGCTCAGCTTGGAACAGCAATAATCAAATGCCAATCGAGGTAGAGGCTTTATGAACACATCAGCAATCTGGTCCTCAGATGCAACATAAGTAGTATGTAGCAAATCACGCTGTATGAGATCTCTAACATGGAGGCAGTCAACCTTGACGTGTTTGGTGCACTCATGGAACATCGGGTTGTTGGCTATATATATAGCAGCCCGATTATCGCATCTCATCTCCATAGGTTCCTCAATCTGGATGTGTAAATCATGCGGTAAAGACTGTATCCAAACCATCTCTGCAGCAGTTTGGGCCATCGCCCTATACTCTGACTCTGCACTGGAGCGAGACACTACCCCTTGTTTCTTGCTCCTCCAAGTACCCAAATTACCAATCACGAAGGTATAGAAACTAGTGGTAGATTTCTTGCCAAGTACACATCCTGCATAATCTACATCATAATATCCTACCACTGTCATAGGAGAGCCTCTCTGGAAGAAAATACCACAACCTGGTGCTTTCTTCAAGTATCTAAGCACCTGCATAACTGCCTGCCAGTGCAACTTCGTTGGCTTCTCCATAAACTGCTGAGTTTGCCTACTGTCAAGGCAATATCCGGTCTGGTAATGGTCAGATACAACAACTTGCCTACAAGCTGTCTATACGCTCTGCTGTCAACTACCTCTGCCTCCTCATCATGTAGATGTGCCTTGGGGTCCATAGGAATATTGGTTGGCTTGGACCCCAGCATGCCTGTCTCCTGAAGGACATCCAACGCATACTTGCATTGAGAAAGAACAATCTCATCATTACTTCTAGCAACCTCAATCCTCAGAAAGTATCTAAGCTGGCCCAGATCCTTCATAACAAACTTCTGTGCAAGAGACTCCTTAACATGTCTTATCTCAATCTCATTACTACCGGTGATAATCAGATCATCTATACAAACTAGTAGTGCTACAATGACATTCTTCATTTTCCTAACAAACAGAGAATGATCTGAAGAGGACATCTGCATCCCCATCCTTTGCAACACATCTGACAGCTTCTGAAACCAGACTCTCGGGCTTTGTTTCAGGTCATAAATGGCCTTCCTTAGTCTGCACACACACTCCCCCTAAACCTTAGAACCTGGGAGTTGCTGCATGTAAACCTCCTCCTGAAGATCACTGTAGAGAAAAGCGTTCTTCACATCAAGCTGGTGTAACCTCCAATCTATGTGGGCAGCAACAAAGATGAGTACCCGAATGGTGGCAAGACGTGCAACAGGAGAGAAAGTATCAAAGAAGTCCACCCCATAAGTCTGGGTGAACCCCTTTGCCACCAACCTACCCTTATACCTTGAAATAGACCCATCAGGGTTGTATTTCAAGGTAAAGACCTATCTGGAGCCAACAAGTCGCGCACCTGTAGGAAGAGAGATAAAATCCCAAGTCTATCTGCTCTGGAGTGCGGCCACCTCATCCTCCATGGCTTGACGACACTTAGGATCAAGCATGGTCTGCTAGTAGGTAGACGGAATGTGTGACGCTGTAAGTGCCTGACAGAAGCTGCTAAACTGAGGAGCAAGACCATCGGTAGCCAAACTGCTTGCAACACGATATCTAGACTCACATGTATTGGGTGCCTTCTTAATAGCAATAGGAAGGTCAGAATCATCTGGTATCTCTGACTGAGTCGCTACAGAAGAAGCCTCACCACTGTAGTGATCTACACTGTCAGGGGGATCAAATTTAACTAGATCATCGCTGCCACCAGAGTCAATCTCAACTGCCTGTGAAATATCAGTCACTGGTGTGGCCGGTGGCCTCTGTAGTGTCGCATGAGGTCTACAATATGTGTGTAGAGGACCATGCAATCTCTGGTAGTCATCCACGAGGATAGTGGAGCCTAAAGAGGTCGGTTGAGGTATGGAGGCTGGAATATCCTCAAGTGAAATCAGAGGAATAAGCATGGGAGATGTATCATCATGAACACCCATCTATCCAGTAACAGAAAAATATGATACCGTCTCATGAAAAGCCACATCAGCGCTGATATAATGCCTATGGTGGATGGGATCATAGCATCGGTACCCCTTCTGACTCCTGGAGTATCCTAAGAAGACGCACTTAACAGCGCGAGGAGCAAGTTTGTCACATCCTGGTGATGGCACATAAACAAAAGCAACACATCCAAAACTCCTAGGAGACATGGAAAAGCTTACCATCTGGGTGTAACAGGAGAATCGGTATCTACTTGTGAAGAACTGAACTCGACATCCTATTAATAAGGTAGGTCGCCGTCAAAACAGCATCCCCCCAGTATCTTTGTAGAACATTGTGGTGGATAAGAAGAGTGCAGGAAACCTCCAACAGGTGTCTGTGCTTCCGCTCGGCAACTTCATTCTACTGCGAGATATGGGGATAAGAAGTTTGATGGATAATCCCATAAGTCCTGCAAAACTCTGCGAGTCTAGTAGTGCAGAACTCGAGGGTATTACTGTTCGTACAATTTTCATTGTAGCATAATACTGAGTTCCAATCTCCAAGAGAAGAGTCGTTATGATACCTCCAACCTCTGCCTTGTTCTTCATAAGAAACACCCAGGATACTCTGGTGAAATCGTTAACAACGAGATAGTAACGGTGTCTTATCCTGTTAGGAACTCTACTCGATCCCCAAACATCCATATGGAGTAACTCAAAGGAAGCAGCTGATCCAGGAGAAGTACTGGTAGGGAATGAAGACCAGTGATGCTTACCCAATTGACAAGCATCACACCTAATAGTAACAGCAAGTGAAATATACGAAATCACCCTCCTGAGGCGATTCAGAGGCAAATGTCCTAGACAAACGTGCATTGTAAGACACTCCCACCATCATGTCTACTGACACCTACAAATGGCTCCTGACCAAGATGATAAAGACCATTCTCCTCTGTACCTCTGGCGATGATCTTCCCAGTGAGCTTATCCGGTATGTGTAGTGCTTTCGACAGCCGCAATGTGGCGGTCACAGATACTTTCCCTTAGCCAACAATGGGTGCAATCTACCATCAACAACCTGTATCGTTTTCCCTGATGCAATAGAATTAAGTGACCGGAAATAGCTCTAATCTCCACAGAGATGTTGTGAAGCACCGGAATCGACTAACCATCCTGTACCATGGTGACTCCTGTCATACTTCTGCGGTATCAAGCCTACATACTCAACCACCCTGCCATAGTAGCGATGCAGTGGATCACCACGAGCTAGAACTCACCATTATAGATGTAAAATCATCAAGACATCACTCTAGATGCAAAATTTGATCTGGAAGCACCGAACCATGACCTGACATTGAGTTTTTCAAATCATGGGTAGACTCTAAAATGGTACCAACCCCCTGAAATTAATACAAGAAGCATCGCAGCCTCCGGTCAGCCCTCAAGCAGTCTCTGAGGAGGTGCTCCGACGAAGCATCAGTGGCACAGCAACCCCAGAGGCACCACCGCAACCTGCTGCGGCCTCAAGTGTCCCGCTCCTAGCAGTGCAACAGCCCTAGGTGCACCACTGCCCCTCACAACGACCTCTGGTGGCTACTGTGGCGATGCTAAGGCGAAGCACAAGCCCAGCACCAGCCTCAAAGGTGTCGCCGATGACCAAATCAACCTCCAAGAGGTCCCAACACCATCGCGAGCGCCTCTTGATGCTGCTGCGCCACCACTGAGAGTCATGAGCAACATCGTAGAGCCACCACAATCAGTGTGGTGACTGTTGCACCGCCGTTGGAAGCCAAAAAGGCCTCAAAACATGCTATTGCACCACCGCAAGCGCTCCTGAGGGTGCTGACGACTCACCCGCGCCGTCGTAGCACTACCGCTCGTGCTGCAGCGCGCCGTCGGAGCTCCGCCGAGAGCTTTTGCTGCTCTCAAGGGAGAAAGGAGGATTAGGGTTTTAGTGGTTAGGGTTTTGAAGGCTGTGAGGGGTGGGATACCTAGAACCACGGCCTAGGATCGATGCTCTGATACCAAGTGGGAAGAAATGACCAATCTACCTTATTGAGAAAACCCTACACCTCTCTATATAGAGAAAATTGTTGGAAAAAATACGTAAAAGAACCAAACAAAATATAAAGATAACAAAACAGTCCCCAGTAAACATAAACAATATAAATAGGAGTATCAACAACCCTTGTAAGCTAAGAAAGCCAAGGCATTTACCACCACGTTGAAAAGCAATGACGCAAGCAAGCATCCTTGCCTAACCCCCTTTGCAATTGCATCCAAGTCCTACTGGAACTTCCACTAGTAAGCATTGAAAAAGAGGTCGTGACACACCTCCTCGTAAGTCTGACCTAATCTTCTGGAAAACCTCTCCTCAAGATCTCCCATAAATACGCCCAAGAAAAGGAGTCACAGGCCTTCAAGAAGTCCACCTTCCACATGAAAGCTAACCGAGCATACTTGTTCCAAGTAGCAACCATTTCTTCGGCCAGAATAAAAGAATCCATATTTGACCTCCCAAAGATAAAGGAAGGCTGGACATAGGAGATTAGCTGCAGTAGCACCAATCTAAGGCGATTCACAAAAGTCTTAGCTACAATTAAATAGATAGCATTTGACAAAGCCATAAGCCTGAACTCTTCAATCATCTCTATCGCTGGTTTCTTCAAAAGTAAAAAGAAAAATAATCTATTCAACCTCTCAAAACCCCGATTCTCCTTGAAAAGCCTCCCTTACCACTGCTAAAACATCCATCCCTACCATGTCCCACAACTCCTTGCAAAATAAAAGACGAAAATGATAATAATAATAATAATTATTATTATTATTACTACAAAACTTTTAAAGGACCTTTTAGTTTGATTTTTAAAATCACAAATTTGACATTGTCAAACTCAGAAATTAGTCCTTGGGAACCGTAAACAACCCTTTAGTGAAATCCCGACTTCATAAGATTCCACATTTCTTAAAAAATGAAGAATGGAGTTGCTACGAAAGAATAATAAGATCGATGAAAAATCTATTTACCAATTAAAAACATTATTTATAGTTTTTATTGGCTTATTAAATTTTAATGCCATTTCATAATCACCTTTTTCAAGTAAAAAGGTACTAATTAAATTTTCCTTTATGTTATAAATGAGTAAAACATTGTGCAACCTTGGGTTTCTAATTCCAATACTCAGACCTCTTTTGGAGAAAATAGACAGCCCTGTTTCAATTAGGAACCCTAACCTCCTTCGTATAGAAAATAGGGTTAGAAAATTTATATAAGAAACCCATTGGGAATAGGAAAAAGACTAGGACTCTAAAATCTAATTAAATAAACTAAATCTAAATAAAATGAGACCTTTTACTAACTAATCATAATGCTCTAACACTCCCCCCCCCCAAGTTGGAGTTACAGTCGACAAAATTTGACTCCCCTCCCAATGAAGATAGCTTCTGACTGGAGGAGCAAGCAAGCAACAAGCTGGAGGAGCAGTAGGTGACAAGAGTAGGCAAGCAATAGGATATGATCCCAAGCAACAATAGTAGAGCAAGAGTCGATCTCAAGTAGTTTAAGAGAAAATCCTAAGCAGGCAACAAGTAGATAGTAGGTAGTAGTAAGAGATAAGAGACTCACTCAAACCCCTCCAATCATTGGCTTCAATTGAATATCCAACAAGTTGATCAAATGCTCCGGCAACCTGTTCAATAGAACAAGTAGAGGCAGGGGTGATTGCTACTCTAGTAGCAACAATATCAGTAGAGGAGGATGGCACGCTCCTAAATAAAGTTCTAAAACGTTCCAACACCGCAGCAGTAAACTGTATAGGAGATTATTCTGGGACATCTCAGTCATGGGAGCCTCAATAGATGTCTGATTAGCCAAAGCAAGCTTACCAAACCTCTTCCAACACTTCTCGAAAGGATCGTTTGTCCGCTTGCAGAGCATATAGGGAGAATAGATACAATGGACTTGTCCGCAACCGCCAAAATGACCACCTCTCCCTCCAAAGGCAACGAGGGCAAAGGTGTTAGGAATAGCAGCAACAAGAGTAGGTGGTGCATCGCCATTAATGTTTTAGAGGCGGTTACAAACAATCTTAAGATCTGAGACCGTCTCTGAAGTAAGGTTTTAAATGTCGATATTGATATCGTATCACAAGTCAAAAGGGGATATATCAGGAGGAATATATCAAGGATATATTGTTGATATCGGTATTTTTTAGGAAAATCGCTCAAAAAGGCCCAAAATATCACAAATTTGATGAAAATTAGCATTATAATAACTACTACAAGCACGAAGAAATACCTAGAAGATCACAATCACAAATTTTGAATGAAAACATGATAAAAACACGCTACCAACATATCAACAAAGTCATATTATAGCATTGAAAAGAAAATGCACATAACATGATAGTTATATATGTTTATAGTAATGCTCACAAGAACAAATGAAATATAAGTAGCACTAATAGACCACACAAGCACCAACCAATGCCACCAAATCACTAACATGTTGACTTCGACATGACTCCATATCTCTCCTCCAATTTTCTTCCTCTATTTATAATACTTTAACAACATACTCGCAGGACTCTCATGTCATGAAGTTGTATTGAGTATTGTATTCATTGATATATCATTGGTAATCTTCATCACTACAGTATAGTAGTATTCCAAGACGTGGATATCGACTGTGATTGTCGGAGGGGCTGCTCCTATTTCTAGATCAACCTTGACCAGACTCATCTCGATGTTAAATCGTGATGATTTACGCCCCAAATCATCACAAAATTGGAGATTAATTAGGGAATTTGCATAGGTAATGTGTAGATCACATCAATTTGTGCAATAATCGAATATAGCACAATAGTTAACCTCAGTATGAACAATAACTGAGGTTAAATCGTAGTGCTTTAGACCACAAATCATCACCAAATTGAGGATTAATTAGTGATTTTGCCTAAATAATATGCAGACACATCAATATGTGTAATAATCAAGTGTAGCAAAAGATTTAACCTCGATATGAATAGTAATCGAGGTTAAATCAAGGTAATTTAGGCCTAATGATATAAAAAAATGACAAGATTAAGGTAATTATGTTATTAAGAGATGAACAAGGACTCCAAATCATCTACTAATCAAAGCGAACGAATTGCTAAACGCTTGCAGTAGGTAGCAGCAGGGAACAGAGAGGAGAGGAAGAAAATGTAGAGCGAGGAGACTAGAGAGCAACTATAGAGGTATTGCCTAATGTTGCCAGATATTGGTGATATCTGGAAAAAAATTGTAGGCATGTGCTTCAGTTTCGACGATATATCATCAACACACATTGACATAAGAGATATTTCGCCTGACATTCTGGAAAAATGACATTTCAGCAATGTTGACACAGGTACAATTGGCAATATCGACATATCGATGACAAGTCGCCTATATGTCACTACATCTATTCTACTATGGGTGATATATCACTGATATTCTAGAAAAAAGATATTCCTGTGATATCGATACGAGTCATGTTGGGGTTATAGATATATCACTTACATATCGTTGACATATCGAGATATTTGTTTCCATGCTCTGAAGAAAGGATCTGATCTTTGCCCGACTAATATCGTGTTGCAAGGCCATCAAAAAAGCAATAACTCTACCACTCTGCTCATTCAATAACCTGCTTCTTGTAGCAGGCAAGCTGAAAGATGGTGAGTTTCTCGAACGAGCCCTTTAAAGTAGTCACATACTCAAGCAAGGACATATCACCTTAGTTAGTATTCCAAATATGCTTGTAAATATCGACACATCAAGAACTGCTGATCTGGAGAGAATATCTTTTCTCTAAAGTCTCTCAGAGCTCCTGGGTTATCTTTTTGTACAACATGTTTATCGCAATCAAGAGCTTTATCTATCAACACATGCAATTTGTCTTGTCCCCAAACAAATATGTGGAAAGCACCTAACCAGAGCACATAGTTCAAGGAACCTGTCAATCTTGGTCAAAGATGCTAGCCTCAGAAGGCTGAGATCTTTGCCTCAGAAGTCACAATAGTAGAGTTAGAATCCGTCATAGGTATAGGAATCTAATCAAGAAGTCATATAATCACACACATAGTCAAAACCACACGTGGCAAACAGGGGCCTTACACACAGGCAGCGCGCACGAAGGCCCAGCTACACACAAGCACAAGTAGCAGGAGCAAGAGTCATGCACAAGCGCGTGTAGCAACAGGTTCAAGCCATACATAAGTGCGACAAGAGGACAAGCGCAACAGGGCAAGCAGGCCACACGTTAATGCGCAAGGTAAAGTAGGCACCTTATGCAACAAAGTACGCGTGGAGGCACTATGACCGATGTTGCTAAGTTGGACATAATGATGCGGGGGCACATGACTCAACCTCCCTTACACAAAGATCAGGAATCCTTAATTACAAGGATCGAGGCACAAGACCCATGCTCTGAAACCATGTTGGAGAAATAATCTTATTTCAATTAGAAACCCTAACCCCTTTTATATAGACAATAGATTAGAAAAATCACATAAGAAATCCATAAAAATAGAATAGGAAAAGGACTAGTACTCTCAAACCTAATTAAATAGATTAAATGTAAATAAAATAGGGTTCTTTACTAACTAATCCTGATATCCTAACAACCTCAATTAGAAACTTGATTGGTGGAAATTTGTTTTCTATAAAAAGAGATGTGTATGCTAGTCCTTAAATCTACATTAACTATTTTGTATACAAGCATTAATTTATATCGTAGGAATGATGAACTCGCTACAAGTATTTACAATAGCGAACAAGGTTATAAATTGAAACTAAGGCATAAACTTCATTAAAAAAACACTTCTACAAAAAAAAACCTTCATTCAAATAAACTAAAATATAAAAGAAAAGCTTCATTCACAAAAAACTAAGGTATAAACAAAGAAGGCTACAAGAAATATTTGCATAAGCAAAATAACCAATGAAGAATACATATAGGCCACAAGTATGTGATCACATATAGGCTAGCAAGGACGTGATCACATATAGGCTAGCAAGGACATGATCAGGATCACAATAGCTAGTGCAAAATGCACATTGCTTAAGCTTTTAAGATAGTTTACACCCTCCAAGTTCTAAGATTGTTGTTGTTCCCATCTCCAAGATATAACAAACACAATATTACATCTTTTGGGGGTTACAACACACAAAAAGGTAAAAAGATAGAGGGAGATTATAAAATGGTATCAATGCAGTGGATGCCAAAAGAAACGTAAGTCCCTTCATCTGAGTTTAAGGCACCAAACTCAACATGGTATCAAAGCCATTGATCTTCGTGGCTTATGGTTATGTGAGGAAAAAAAACCCTAGAGAGGGGAGGGGGTCTCCGACGACACTGCCGGTCTCCGACGAGCCTCCAAGGAATCCCCTCCTCTCCAAGTCATCTCCTTCTCTCCTCCCTGATCTTCCTTCTCTTGTCCTATTTTCGTTCTCCATCTCAATGCTGGAGTGTCGCTGCTGCCTGCCCTCAATGACACTGAAGATCATCACCAACACACTACTACTGCTTCGATCACCATCAGACTTAAGGGGGTGCATCACTAGCTCATCGTCGACTGGCTGCACCCCTACCGATGATCATTAGCTGGCACAATCACTACTGGTGGGCTAATCCGGCTTCAGCACCGCCGATGAGAAGGGAGGCTCGAAACCCTGTTTTAAACTTTCTCTTCCTGATCTAATGGAGACATGGGGGTCTCATTGGAACCCTAGGGAAGTCATATCAATTTTAGGGCAAACTCGAGCGTCGACTCCTGGCTGAAGTGCCGCTAAGGCTTCACCACACCATCGGAGCGTCGCTTAGAGCCCCCAACGCTGCCAATGAGGGCTTCATAGGGTTATTATCATCATGTGTGACCTTGGACAGTCTTTGGTGGCCACTAAATCTGAAGATTGCATTGAAGAAGAGTTGGTTTGCATGATGAGTTTACTTTCACGCATGTCAACCTTGGCGATGAGCCTTATCTCACCTATATTACATGGAGTTCTGCTTCCTTATATGAGGAGTCTCCTCTCATGTGAGAAGAGCCCATTGGACTAACATTTGTAGCACGAGACAACTTGAAGAAACAAAGGCAAAGATCCGCATCATCACGTAGATGGGGTACACTCTTACGCACCTAGAGCGTTTCGACTGGCTTTTAGGACATAGAAGCAATGGCAACAAGGTGACCTTATGCACGCCTGGAGAAACCAAGCACAGTACACTGGCTCGCGGGGTACAAGAGCAATGGGACCCATGTGACCTTATGCTCACTCAAGAAGACCAAGGTTTGTCATCTTCAGACTCTTGGACGTGAGAGCAACAACACCCAAGTTATAGTTGCATTTCTCGTGTACCCAGAGCCTTACACAGGACATACAAGTGGACACAAAACCAGTAGTTGTGGATGCAAATGTCGATTATTTCTACATCTACAATTGATCTATAATTCTTGTCTATCATTGTTGCTCCTCCAACTACTTGGATTAGGGGGAGTCCCTCGTTTTTGTAACTCCATTAAATTGAACGTTGCATGCTCCAACTTGGGGGGAAGTGTAAGAATTATTAAATAATAAGGGTATCAGGTATTTTTTGAAGGTTGTATTATTTCTTAATTAGGCAAGTGTCCCATTATAATCTATCCAACACCTCTTCTATAAAAGAGGGGAAAGGGCTCATTAGTTGAATAAGAAAACTCATTTTCTCCTACTACCATAAAAACAACACTGGTGAATATTATTCCTCAATGTAAACTTGTTCAATCTTCAAGTAAGATGGCTAAAGATGAGGCACAGTTTTCTTTACATGTTTGTTGCAATCATCAAAATAGTAAATCTTATGCATGCCAAGGCATTGAACGAGCATGCATTGTCAAAGCAGGAGAACGAAGAGCACGCATTATTAGAAACAAATGAAAAGCTTGTTCCCCTTAATCTAGAACTATAAAGTTCATGACTAAGCTTCAGATATCAGCCAATAGACGTTTTCTCTCGATGAGCAAAATCAATACACAGGGTAGCGCAAGCATTAGATCATACATAACACTATTTTGCAAACATTAACATGTGCCAATAAACATTGAAAATTCCAATTTGAATGCAAAAGGATCACAATAAAGCATTTCTATCCAGAAGACTGCTGAGAACAGAATAATTGGAGCATCAGAACCGAACCTCCAAAACCCGCTTCCCTTCAAACACAAGCTGATCACCCTCCACCTCGGATTTCAGTGCCTTGACCAGATCAAGCGAGCCTTCCCATAGTTTCAACCCTCCTATTACCATGCCAATGTCACAGCAAGAAAGCCACAAGTAATTCTAAGTCAAGCTCCCATCTTCATATCAAAAAACAACAAAGCTAGTTATCATAGCAGTAACCACAGACCTTCATACTTCCCTGGGATCAGATCAGAGTTGGACACCCCAAAAACATCACTTGTATTCACCCTGCCCTACCACAGCCCACCAAAAACGCGCGCACACCCATCAAGAGCCCACCTTTGCCACAGATTTCATCATCAACAAGTTCCACTGCAACAGACATACTTCAAAAACAAAAACGGAAAAAAAGCAAAAAAGACAACACCTTCAGAAGCGTCAGCCCCTCCTCCACAGCAACAGAGTCCACACTGGCCTTCACACCCGAAGATGCCTGTCATCAAAAGGAGCCACCTTTGAGCCAAATCCTTACAAATCAACCAAACTAACGACCACTCAACAAGCATCTATGGAGGATTGGCCGAGGGGAGGAAGAAAGGCGCAATCTTTTTTCTTTTTCATTTTTTTTAGAAAGGCGCAATCTTTTTCCTTTTCTTTTTTTTTACCTCAGAGAAGAGCACCTCGACGGAAGGAGGAGGGGGTGGCAGTTGCCGAGGAGCATCAAAATCGTCGGAGGACGAGGATGACTCGAGGAAGCCAAATCTGAAGGGTTCGGAATCCGACAGGGAGAATGGAGCGTGTGTTTTCTGCTACGAAGAGTATTTAAGGAAAGGTACAGAAGAATTTAGAAGCATGGTTTTGTTGATATTGATGTTACCTCTGGTGATGGAGTAGAACCCATGGGCTGGATGATGAAGCGATTCTTCTTCTCTAAAAGCTTGCAACGATTGGGATGCAATGACTCCGACGACATGCATATGAAACCAAGTGGGGAGGAGAATAAGGAGAAGCAGGGGTTTATGTTGGTATTTTAAAGGTGTTTCTTTTTTAATTTTTGTGATTTATGCATGGGTGTCCCTCGAAATCTTTCTAGCTAAAGGAGGAAGAAGGTGAGAAATGAAGGAAGGGGACAAAGAACGTGGAAATTGAATTTCATGGGATAATTAATGTAAAAATTCTTTACTTTAGCTTAATTCAATAGACTTTCGTGAAATATCTAAGATGTTGTTTGGTATGTAGGTTTACACCATGCCTCATCTGATTCAATTTAGGAAAAGACATTCTGATGTAACACTCACCTCCCTTTCCACGGGCTTATCTTGTCTCTTGTTCCACAGGCCCTCCATATGGACTCCCCCATTCCATGCACACCACACCCCCTCGCTCACCCAAATGCCTCTCCCACCACCCCCTTTCTCCTGCCCAAACCCTAAACCTAATGGTTGCCGCCTCCAACAACAGGGTGGTTGCTATGATGTTGCGCAAGGCTCAATTGTTTATTCTCGACCACAAGTTGATTTATCGAAGATAAGTGTTGTGTTTTAACATATATTATTATGGAATGTAAGTCGATTTGTATTGTGCTTCAATTAATTTTTTTCTTTCTTCTATCTTGTCCTTTTGAAACGTGATTCATGTCACCTTTATGCAATGCATTTTTTGGACAACGCAATGGCTTTAATCTTGGTCAAGATTTTTTTTTGCTTTATTGTCATGTGTAGGTTCTACCATTTTCCTATCATCTTCCCCTCCTTCCTATTTGTAGTCTTCATTATTGTATATAAATGCAGTTGTCGACCTATAGGGTCGCATCCTTATCTAGTCTTTCCTGTGTCATCCCATCCCTACAATCTTTGATAATAGTTTGTTGTTGGTGGTTCATTTTTTTTTCCCATTCCACAATAAAGCTTTCAGGGCACCCATGACCCTTCCATGGTTGTGATCTTTTCCATTGTTCTATCACACTATGAGCCAGTGACTTGACGATGGAGAGGGCTTTGAGCCCTGCGTGCTCCTCTTGTGATACCATAAGTAATGAGTCATGGGAGAAAATGAAGGAGGGGGTGATCACTCATTGTTTAAATAAATGGCTACCTTGTCTGTTGAATGCAATCAGTTAGGTTGTGGTCCTAGTTTTCATTGAGGAGGAAAAGGAGGGTATAAAGTCATTGTTTCATACTTTGTTTGTGGTATTCATTTGTGTAATTTTCTAACTCATGACCTCTTATATTATGCTGTAGGGGATCGAAGATCTCCAGATTAAAGTCTTAACTATTTAATCTACAAGAATATCCCCACTTCCTTTCACATATCTAGAGATTTTTGTTGATTGCTCCCTTCCCACTTTCTTTTATGACTTCGAAGATTTTTGTATGATGGCTCATGTCTGGAGATTTCCCATTGACTTGGAGAACAAAGGACAAACCAAAGGGATTGAAGATGCTCCACAAATCATTAGGTTCATTCTCTTTTTTCTTGAAACTTTGAAGTCATATATAATTATTATTTGCTTATTAGTTTTCCTACCGTTAGCCGTAGGCACCTATTCCAATGGCTTTGGACAATAGACTGTGGGACTTATGATTTCTACATGAGTTTCATTTCTTATTGATCCCTAGTGTTATATATATTGTATATGCAAATAATTTGAAGTAGTGATTAATGAATAGATTACTAAATTAAAGAAGTTGATTATAATAATATTTATTTGCAATGGATTAACGGATTTGAATGATGGTATTGATATGTAAGAAGATGAAGTGAATATTGTCTTCATATTGACAATGTGAATTGACATCTTATGAAGGACTCCAGTGAGTTGTACTTTCTAATTTGTTTACATCTTTTGGCTTTAATTTGTTTTCTTTTTACAAGATCTTAATGAATTTTGTTAAATGGAAGAAGGGCACGACACACAATCATGGAATACTTCCATTGTAGATCACGACTCAACTACTCAATCAAAAGTTGCCATTACCTCTTGATAGGGGAAAGAAAGTCAACCCTACCAAAAGCCAACCCACAAAGAAGTAGGCCCAAGCAAAGCCTAAAAGAAGAGCCAGCCCAACCTAGAGGTAAGGAAACCCTCCTACCGCCTAGATTGTTGCAAACACATGCAGAGGCTAACTGAAGCTCTCACTCGAAGACAACCAAGAGTGTCCAATCAGCACAACTGCTTAGTCTTTGGGCAGCAGAAGATTGCCCAAAAGGCCAAGCCCCGCATCCCCTCGCTACCATTCTCCTAGCAATTAACGTCAGGTTAGAGAAGGCTCCAACAGTGCGAGGTGGCATAGGAATTGAAGCAATGAAGTGAGAACCAAGGTGACAACAGGAAGTGTAAGGTGGCAAGACGGACGTCGAGGTATCTCCCATAGTGATTGCACTCCTTGAGGAGCGAATGGTTACCACTCAGTCACAATTAAACAATTCCCTATATAAAGGGATTATTGAATCCAAAATAGGCACAGGTTGTAATATCCCAAAATACATCTCCGGTGAACACTTAAGGGTTAGATCTCCTCTCCAAATGTATATAATTTGGTGAAACTAGGTCACTAACGTTTTGCATCCTTACTCTCCTAATATTCATGTTTCCTCGCTATTGCTTTCTCCCCACTTTTCTATCAGGCCATGTAGTCTCGTTCACCTTTGTTAGAAAAAAAAGAAGATTTTGCATGGCAATATTGTAAATGCATTGATTATTTGAAGTTGTTACTAGGCAGAGGAATCCATAGGGTGGAAGAGCATTTGGCTAAACGAAAGGGTTCGATTTCAACTTGCCCAAAAGTACCAAATCATATCCAGTTTCAAACGGAAGCTAACTTAGATAGTTACAAAAGAGAAAAGAGGAAGAAAGCAAATGATATGGTACGATCCATTGTTGCCTCCAAATTTGATACTTTGGACTTAGTTGAGGATGTTCATGTTATTTTAGGAAATTGATTCCAAATAAGGGTTCTAATCCTACTCCAACCATGGAATCCTTTTCTCTGTTAGGTACCGTAAGATCCCATGATTAATTGCAAATTAGTTGAGGATAATAGGGTGAATCATTTTCCTAGGCATGATTTGAATATTTTAATCACCCACTTAAATGGCCTAGGAACTAAGCTTTTATATTCGAGTAGTGTTACCTAATTGGATTAGGTGAGTAATTAACTTAAAACAATGGACATTGAAGGGCATTGGTGTAAACGAAACAAGGAAGTGGTGATGAGAAATCAAAGAAAAGAAGGGGAAGGGCCCCTAATGAATTCTCCCAGCTTATAAAAATAATAAAGTGGGAATAAGGGAGAGGCCCCCCAAGCATTTGCCTCTCTCCCCTTCTGTCTTCGTCCTCGTTCCAGCAAAAGTGAAGGAGAAGGAGAAGGAGAGGGAGAGAGCACATGATAGCAGAGGAAGAAAAAGGAGTAGGAGGCTCCATTGCCATTCAAGAAAAAAGGAAGGAGTTCCATCAAACTCTCTTCAACCTCTACAATCAAGTAAATGTTACTCCTTCCTTGTTTGGGTTCCCTTCTCTTGATGCGCTTGAGAGATGGAGGGGCTACATGTTGGGTTTCTCACAAAATCTTAACAATCAGACCAAAGCTTCGAGTAGAGATCAAGTTAAAAGTTTGATTTGGGGCCTCGATTTGATTAGGTGTTATTGGAGGTGGTGTTGTTGCAGCTGGTGGCAGCTGTGGGAGGAGCACAAGGGCTATAGTGTGAAGGAGCACCGTAGTAACGGTGAAACACTTCGAAATCAAGCTAGGGATTATTGCCCTCTTTTTCACGGTTGTTAAGCTTGCCATTTAAGAGAAATGCAAGGGAAGGGCCAGGGGTTATTCCTGAATTTATAGGAGTCCTTGGGGGTGCAAGTGGTCACCCCAACTTGGGAATCTTCTTTCATGTGGTGAAAATCTGGATTAAAATTTTTATCTAAATGTTTAAAGCAATTCCCTTGGTATTTGAGGACCCTGATGGGGGTTTAACAATGATTAGAAGGCCCTCCCTAAGCCCCACTGGTTTTAGGAATCAAGAGAAATCAAGTGTAGGTCAGTAACATGCACTGACAGCATTAGGTGTCGTCTAATTTGATAATTAGACATCTAATGAAGGCCCATAAAACATTTGATGATTAAATCAGACGACCACTAGAGGATATTTTTCCTCCAAAGTTGCACTAATTGCATTCTATCTGTTTGACGACATGATTAGATGTCTGATACTGTAATCAGAAGATGACTAGTGAATCGACCAGTCGAACTCGGTAACAAGTGCAATTTTTTATCCCGAAAAATGTGTCATAGGCCATCTAACACGTTAGTCAAACGTCTGTAAGGGTGTAACGACCTGGTTCCCGAGTCCCTACGAGACACGAGAACCGGACCGACTCGACTAATCCCAAGATCTAGTCGTCCAACAAGGAAGTAACCAAAAGACAGTAAAATAAACCACATTCAGCATGAATATAACTAACAGTAAGAAAGTACAGCAGTAAGGAAAGAAACTACTACAGTAGGTACCACCACAACAGTAAAACAGCATTTATCATATAACAAGAACTGCAGGTAAAGAAGGTACAGCGGAAACAAAAACTACTCACTAGAACAGAAACAAAAGGGGTACAAAAGGCTGTGGTAACTCTACTGGACCCTACTCGGCCCAGCGTCCTCTGCAGCCACCGACCCTGGCTGCTCAACACCTGGTCCTGAAAAAGGTAACGAGTGTGACACGTCAGCAAAACGCTGAGTAGAGTGGCAAACTAACTAAAGGCAACAGTAGAGTGTACAGTAGCTGTTATGTTCTATTACTTCATTTATTCACATCTTTCAATTTTTCTCACTATTTCATTTGTTTCTCAGATCCTTTACTTGATCTCGAATGTCCTCGTGGGAACGATCTTGATTGCAGTCTTTTCCAAAAGTAGAAGTAGCACGTGGTGCTCTCCTGGCCGGGAGAGTCCCCCGTGGTGATCCTACCCTCAGTCAACCACCCCAAGGTCACTGACAGACGTAACGGTGACTACGGCACGCGCGATAAACGCACAGGTAGCTAGCCCGCACTGGCACGCGGTCAGTCGTTTCCGTTAACGGGTGCGCCCAAAGCACAGCACGGAACCAGGGCAGAGCCCTCTCAGTAACAGGGGTCCAACCCCTCCACAGTAACCAAACCGGGGCATTGCCCCTCAACAGTCCGCGTACCCTCGCCTGACTACCCTGGTTTGCCCTAGTGGGCCTAACAAGTCGGTGAAGGAGGCTAGCAGAACCCCGGGGCCCGTGGGGTAGCTAGTACTCTCCTAACACTACTAGCTCTCCTCGGTACTACGTACACGAGGGCCAACAAGTCGGTACAGAGCGGCCAATCCTAACCCCAGGTCCCTGGGGCGGCTGGCCCCACTCTGCACTAAACAGGTACAGGTACTTCCCTTGGTACTGCGTACCCAAGAGACAGTACAAACTACATCTCAGTTCCATTCCTTTTTCTTTCCAGGAGTTCCACTCCTAATTCCCCGTAGGGTTCCAGCTCCTTATCTCAGAACATCATATGTTTCACTTTCCAGATTCACGTTCTCAAAATCCATGATCTCAAACATGTTTCTTTATTCATAACAGGCAGCTGTTAATTCAAATTACAGGCAGCTTTATATTCCTTTCCATTTTTCCAAGACTGCAGTATTATACATTCCACTAGTTTTTCCATCCTAAGATTCATGCCACATCCTAGGATCTAGCATACAACTAGTATTCCAGCCCTGGGATTCATGCATCACCTAGGAGCTATCATTCCATACATTTCTCATTCCTAGGATTCATGCAATGTCCTAGATTCTAGTTATGGTTCCATACTTTAACAGATTTTAAAAATAACTTAAGCCACTCTACCAGGTACAACGGGAGTAATGGGGGCGTGATCGGGAATCCCGCGTGCCTCCGCGACTCTCAAGACTGCAACTGAACGAGATCCTATCACAAGGATCAAACACAAGGAGTGTCTCAAAATAGTGTATAGCTACTGTAGATGAGTAGGGGAATTAATTCTGAAGAGAACGCAACTCGAATCGCGGAAAACGGAGCCCGAACGGGCCCTAAACAGGTCGAAAAAGACGATACTGTGCAAAATCAGACGTCTGGAACTCCTTCCAGACGTCTTAAAAAGTGGATCAGAGAATTACCTGTTCAGCGTGGTTTCCCAGACGTCCAGAAGTCTGCGGGGACGTCTGCCTAGATCCCAAACGTCCGATGGTCACTCCGGACGTCTGTAGGTCCCTCCCGCCGTCTGGTACAACTTCCAGACGTCTGATTCGCAAAGGATGGCGAATCAGCGAACCTGCGCACAGCCAACCCCCCCCCCCCTCCTCAGTACGGTCAGTCGTCAAGAAGGAAGAAGAAGGTGGAAAACTCACCTTTCAGACGTCTGTATGATCTTACAGACGTCGACCTTGCCGTCTGGCTATAAACCCAGACGTCTGATTCTGGAAATTTTTCCAGAATCAGGGCCCTGCTCGGCCTCCGCTCGCGACACCGCCCGCGTCGAACCTCGCGCGTCTGCTGCTCAGCCCGCAGCAGATCCCTCTCCGCGTCGCTCCGCGCCCCCTGCGCCCTCCGTCGGCCGGCCAAGCCGCTTCGGCGAGCTCGCCCTCACGGCAAAGCTCCGCCCTTGCACGCCGCACCTCCGCGCTCACTGCGGCCGCCGCTGCCGCCCTCGCGTCCGCTCGCTCTTGCGCACAGGAAGGAGAAGAAGGAGGAGACGGTGGAGACGGGAGGGGAGGCGCACCCCTTTTAACGCCGCGCGGAGAGGAGAGAGAGAAGGCGGCAGGCCGCCTGCAGCCGCAGAGAAAAGAGGGAATATGCGGTCTGCGCGCTCAGGCGCGCAGGCGACTCGCGTGTGTCGAAAATAACGGATTTCAGGACGTCTGGTTGTGATCCCAGACGTCTTGTCCGACGTCTAAGCCACCTCCCAGACGTCTTAAAAGACGTCTGGGGCACACATTCGTTACAAAGGGCCTCCAGACATCCAAGAATGAGTCTGGACAACAGATGACAGGGGTTTTTAATTCATTTTACAAAATGTCTCAGGTGACGTCTAATGTGAACATTAGATACCTTATTTCGTCATAAGTGACCATTCATCATATTACCAGACGTCTAATCAAGGGGACCCGAATGCCTGATGATTAAGTAGATGTCTAGAGGCTGGGGTCAGGGACAGTGACTCTAATACTGCACCAAGTCCTCTAATTTTGATGTTAAACGTCAGATTTGCTAATATTAGACGCCTAACCATGACATCAAATTCCCGATACTGTTATATTAGAACAATGTTATTTCCGATTGCAAGTCTGTCATGTAGGAAGTGGTGGAACACCATTAGGGAATCAAGAGTGAGTACTCGAAGAGTCAATCCAACAAAGATGCTTGATGGTATCTCTACAAGGAACCATCAAATAGATGTATAAGATCACCAACCCAATAAAATTTTCATGAGAAGGGAAATACCAGAACTACTTGTGAGATTAACATCGGATAGTAATTAAGGGGCTGAACCTTGGAAAAACTAGGGCGGGTGGGTAGGGTGGTTGATGAGTGCATCAGATCACAAGCCAAGTCCTCAAGGTGGATGGCAACTCGGTAGAGTGCTAGATGGGTAGCCAGTGGTGTTGTTCGATGACGCTCCATTAAAGGGGTGAAGTCACCTAGGGTTGAAGAGTTAGGTGTCCACCCACTCAAGTTATATAGAGTAACTAACCATAATTATTTTGGGCGGTTTCAAACTTAAGGCTAAGGGTGTAAGCTACTGAAGGCCAAGGTAGCCTAAACCCCGAATCCTAGAGAGGAAACACACATTCCAGACCCACCTTGAATCCCCATAAGGTAAGCTTGATTTGCAAGATTGACCAACGGGTCGATGCAATGACAATTAAGACAAGTAGGGTTACAAGTCTTGTCTAGGGTCAAGTAAATAGAATTAATGCAACATGAGGGTGTAGGTTACACCTAGGTAGTATAAACCTAGTTGCATTTACTATATTATTGTGTGTGTGTGTATGTAGCTATAGCCCTACTAAGCCACTTGGCTCACACCTACCCTAGTTATGTTTTGGTTTTTAGGCAATGCCGGTGAGGAGGATATCCTGTTAGCTTCATATTCGGGCCATCCAAAGACAAACCCATCTTCTACGGGAGAGACTCCAGTTAGCACAGATCCTCATCCCTATTCCTAGGTAGGCGGGGCCGTATTAGATGACCATGATAGGGAGGAGCTCATCTAGGTGTCTCCAAGAGCTCACAGGCAATCTCCATGACATCATTAACCTCTTGCAGCAGTACAGGTTAGAGTGAGGTGTGGCAACTGTGAAGATTGCGCTAGCATGGAGGCTTCTTAGGGTGTTGATGTGCATGCCCAACAATCCACGAACTATTCACACGTGAACAGTGAGAAAGAGAGGGTGAGAGTCAATGTTAGAGAGAGTGGAGAGGAGTTGGAGGAGATGCTGGAAATATTAATGCATTCAACTCAAAACAAATTACATAAGTTTTCTCTATATACATAGAGCCAATCCTATTCTAAAAATAAGAAACAAATTTAATCAAATCTCCTAAAACAGGAAATAACATATCTCTTTAACAACTTGCCTAATTGACATATCCCTTTACTAAAAAGGCAAACTTGGACTATAAGAAAGGCTAGACTTGTCCCTAAGGCCATCAACTAGGGTTGACGCCCCTTATTGATCAATTGGACCACCACATGGCACTACCATGTGGGATTTTATTCCTCACACTCCCCCTTAAGTCGTGGCCAGGAGGACAATGACTTGTTCTTGAACTTTGTAAGGCTAGATGGCCCACCACTCTTCTTATTTGAGCTTGGAGCTCCCAACTTGTCATTTAAAGAAGTCTCGATGTAACCTCTTACGACCTCCGAAGTCATTGCTTCTGTAGAAACCTTAATAGTCGTCACAACGGCTGTCGTTGTCCTCTTCTCATTTTTTTCTTGAAACATAGGCTGAATCTTCTCAAGGTCTACAGGCGTAAGAGAATCTACACATGAGGTGTTAGTAGCCTTATGGTGAGACCTCCCAAACTTATCCTAACATGTATCTTGTGGATGGTTAGTGCATCCACAATATTAGCATGGAGGATAGGCGTGGCCTGGGCCTTGTCCACATCCTTTCCCATGCCTCACACCTATCTCTGGAATAGCAACTGCGAAGTTGTCACTCTTTGAAGTAGCCTCAACCTTCAGGACCTCCATCTTCTCTAGATGGGTAAAGACGATTTCAAGATCCATCTTTTCGTCTATTGCAAAATTTGATTGCACGTTAGATGGTAACAGGAATGTAACCCCAACAAGAACTTGGTCAGCTGCCATCTAGCACATATCTCCCCTTGTTTATCACAATAGATGGGTTTGTAAATGTCTAGTTCCTCAAATAGCACCTTCATCTTTGTGTAGTAATCTGCCAAGGAAAGATCTCCCTGATTGGAAGTCCATATGCGTATGTAGAGGCCAATGATATGTACATTATTGACTTTTAGGTATACCTCTTCTCCAGGGCCATCCAAATCTCGTAAGCGCTCTTCTTATAAAGCATGTTTGAGGCGATGACAGGATCAACTAAATTCATGATCCAATTCATCACAATGTAATTCTCCTTCTCTTGCTTCTTCTTCTTAGCTTCATCTTTTTGTTTAGGTGCTTCTTTGAGGATAATACTAAGTTTGTCTTGGCTCCCAACAAATATCTTGAGTGTGCGGGCTCACAAAAAATGAAGCATGGTGGTTGTTCCTTTGAACAACCACCTTGCCTTCTCCTATCGATAACGTAGCCTTGGTGTCAGCCATCTTCCTTAATCTATGATGCTCCTCCTACTCCATGTAAGGTACTAGATGTGATGTGAAGAAGATTCGTTGAGAATCACCACAAGATTCCTTGGGTCTTGCGTAAGGCACCAAGATCTTCCAAGGAATTTGTTCAGCGAATTCCCACATCGGAGAAGAAATCCATGCATGTGTGGCCTTGTCGTTGATTCAAAGAGTACACGCACAAGAGAGAGAACTTCTCCTTTGTGCATGAACTCCTCTCTAATATGTGCACGCCAAAGAGCCTAGATCGAAGGCTCTGATACCATGTGAAGATTGCGCTAGTGTGGAGGCGTCTTGGTGTGTTGATATGCATGACCAACAATCCACACATGAAATGTTCATGAATGAACAGTGAGAGAGAGGAGAGAGTAGACGGTAGAGAGAGAGGAGAGTTAGAGATGTTGGAAATATTAATGCATTTAAAACAAATTACATAAGTGACACTCAAGACATCAACATCAATCATAATAAAGTATTATTGTCTGATTTTTGTCCCCGGCAACGGCGCTAAAAAATATGATCGGCAATAATCTATATTGCATAAAAATAATAATGTAATGGTGTCGTTATTGTAATATAGTGTCACAATGCAAATAGATGTTACGTCATTTTATTTATTTACACAATTTTTACTGGTTTTTTCAAGGTCGTTCACTGGGTGACAGTTATTGATATACATCTCTTTCTATGTTCCAAAAGTGCTCTTTTATTCCAAAAATGGCAATTATATTTACAAAATGAATCAATGAATCAAAGAATGAATGAATAAGTTAATTATGTATAAAAGAATTAATTAATGTTAATTGATATGCCTAAAACATATTTACAATCAAACATGCATTGAAAATTAAGTAAAACTACTTTATGTTAATTATGGACAATTATTTCAAATAATAGCTAAGTAGAGGTACAAAAATAACTATTAATATGTACTATGCTAAATATACTAACATATACTAGTAACTTTAATAAGATATAGTATATAAACAGTGACATATATATATGTTACTATAGCCT
The DNA here is from genome assembly GCA_037157565.1 of Thalassia testudinum. Lineage (NCBI taxonomy): Eukaryota > Viridiplantae > Streptophyta > Magnoliopsida > Alismatales > Hydrocharitaceae > Thalassia > Thalassia testudinum. The sequence continues at coordinate 6,665,861 of JAZHRO010000058.1, read as the reverse complement.
TATAAAATATATATACAAACTATAAGGCAACAAGAACTATTTTTACTACATGTATGTATACCTACAGTGGTGAATAAAAATGTCACAGCCTTAGAAAAACTTATACATATACTTAGGGCTTGTTTATTTTATGGGATAAATTTTATAGGTAACGGAATTGAGGGATAAACCTAGGATAAATTGAATTTGGTGTTTAGGAGAGGTATGGGTCAAATTATGGGATAAATAGGGGTGTTTGGGGGGATAAGTGAGGTTGATATCTCACAAGGGGAGGGATAAATTTATCCCACCTCTCACCTGGAATAAATTTATCCCGTGTTTTGAGACTCTCCCCCCGGATAACTTTATCCTGGGATTAAACTCGCCAAACATGGGATAAGTTGTTGTATCCCACATAACAAACAAGGCCTTAAGGTTTATACGTATAGTACTCTATTTTCTATACTAATCATATATATACACATATACATATACTACATTACTTATATACTATACATATACTTCTATACTATACAAGTATCCATATACATATATACACACCACACTCAACTCACTCTTAACACTAGTGCACACACTTAGTCTCTCTGACCTTCCTCTCCAACACTTAGCCGAATTTTGGGCTCTCTTCTCAGTACTTACACCTCACTTAATAAAAATTATGGTTTTGATTTGGCGAACCGATTTTTCGTGGAATACATAGCACCCATTTAGGTGGCACCAAACCACTACTAAGTCGGTTCTAGTTCTTAATTAGGTGTTTTGTAGTGCATAGTCTTGAGCCATATCCTGCTCAACCAAACCAGACCCATAATAGGCCCACTAGGCCCAATACTGTGCATACCAGGCTCCTAACCCATCAGAAATCCATTTCAATGCTCATATATGCTCGAAGGGGAGAGAGTAATGAGTATTAGGTGCGTCGAGCGCTAACAACTGAGTAGCCTCAACGCAATATTCAACTTAGATCACTGCTGGCGATCACGAGTTATTGATGTGGTACTATCTGCAGTGCCTATTTGAGCGCTGCATAATGTTTCATTGAGGCTGATTTGAGCCTCAAATTGAGTGCCCAATTAGGATCCAAATTTCAATTAAATTAAACCATTGGAAAAGCCCTTACATAAGGCTGCTTAATTATGTAGTTAATTTATTATAATAACTTAATTAGTTATATATATAAATTACTTAAAGTTAATGATTTATGCAAGTTAAATTAGGGTTTAATTACTTAATTAATGTACAAATTAATAAATTAAAGATGCATTTGACTTTATAATTGGTTAATTTATATAATAAGGTATTTATTACACATTTTTATTTTATTTTAGAACATTTATTTTAATTTATATACATTTATTTACACAGTTTTATTAGACATACATATAATTTAGTTATAAATGATATTATGCAGTATACATATATTATGAATAGGCTGAAAATATTTAAAATTAACATATATAAGTGTATAGTATAAGTTACTTTAGTAATTTCTTAATTTATTAATTTATTTTATTTTAACTTAATAATTTACTTAATTAACTTAACAACTAATTACCTACAATAAATACATAAATAAATAAGTATACATGCATTATACAATATACAATAATTACTTAAATATGTATATATGTACGGTAATAGATATGATTATAGGTATGTTCATAGTTATTTATAATTACTTAGAATTATATACATTTAATATAATTAAATAAATAGATAATTATATAATTACAGTATATATAGTTTAACCTAACATAAATACTTATTTAAATAGATATAAAACAGATATAAGTTATTTGTATACATTTAAGTTATATACCTTACTATTTACATTTAGCTTAGTATTAAGTTATATTTACAAGTATAAATACTATCTACATGGTATTTTTATGAAAATTTTGGTTTTTTTCAGATTTTTATGGTGTTTTATGTTTAATATGGATAGGAGAGGAGAGAGAAAAGATGAGAAGAGGAAGAGAGAATTTCTTTTTGGTATTTTTGAATGTATTTCTTTTATTGAGTTTCAAAGTAGATCGAATTATTGGTTGGTATGTTCTACTTACTCGGAGGTTCGAAATATTTTGAAACTTTGCAAGCACATAAAGAAATATCTAATCTTACTCAAAATATGTTTATTTTATTTTTTTATAATTTTTATTTATTTACAAACTCAGCAAAATGAGGCCTTGAAGAGAGTTTGAAACAAGAACTTAAGACCTCTTTTTCAGTTAGAACTGCTAGAAATAGGATGTAAGCACTTGACAACCTTCAACACATCACATACAACATGTTTGAACAAATAAACATGATTGTTCCATTTAATTCCAGTCAAATCACCATTTAGGCAGTTAACTCATGTCAAACATGCTGACAAATGAAAACTAACATGAATTTAGACCATTCCAATTAAGTTCAAGGTCTGGTAATATGATGTACATGCTCAGAAACATTCAACAATTAATTTGCAACATAAACAAGTAATATAGCATGATTTTTAACTTTGAACTTCATTAAAACTCAACTAAGACAATTTGCACTCATGCATGCTGACAATGAACTTGATATATAGAATACAAGCCACTTTAACCAAATTAAACTTGAACACTTATACAGGAATGCTTGCATATGATGTTCTAATATACAACAACATCAGTAGCTTAAACAACATTCAAACCTAGCCTAAAAATCCTTTGAAACTAGACTAGAATCAACTGCCGCTACTACATCTATTTCAGTAGCTTAATTAAATGCCTGATGTCTAGATTAGGCCTAATCCAAGGCCTTAAGTATTTTTGCAAGTCAAAAACACCTAGATCTAGGTACCCTTAAGCTCAGATAATCCTCAGATCAAAAACTCCTTTGAAATCAGAATTCAATCCCAATGAATGTAGCTACTATGCAACCCATTTATGTATTGATTTGGGAGATTGGGAACCAAAAACACATGTTTAAACAACCATGTAAGAACTGATTGTGCTTCAAACTCATCTTAGAAATCAGATCTATGCCTCAAAATTATCAATAAACATCTTGGATTTGGTGAAGAACTACCTATCTAATCTACTTCTAATTCTAACAATCCATTAGTGAATTAACAACTAATTCTACTCCTAGAAAGTAGTAGGTTTAATCTATGAAAGTAATAAAAATCTTAGCTAAGTGGACAAATGGGATGCCTAGATCCGCAGCGGGTTCTTGTGGTGACAAAGGGAGTTGCAAGCGTCTCCAGCTAAGGAATGGGGTCCCTAGCCTACAGCTGGTCACTACAACGACAAATCAGGGGGGGAGACACCGCCCCTGTCATCGGCAGTCGACGAAAGAGGAAGAGGAGCTGGAGATGTGGATGAAGGGACTAACTTAAATGGGGAGGGAGCTAGTCAAAGCCACGCGAGCTCAAAGGGTGTGCTTAAGTAGGCGAGGAAGTGATCGGGTCATCGGGGTGGTGGGATTGGGCGCATAGGGAATGGACGGTGGATGAGAGATTGAGAAGAGGGGGGAAGTTTTTGTAACGACCCGGTTCCCGAGTCCCTACGAGACACGAGAACCGGACCGAATCGACTAATCCCAAGACCCAGTCGTCCAACGAGGAAGTAACCAAAAGACAGTAAAATAAACCACATTTAGCATGAATATAACTAACAGTAAGAAAGTACAGCAGTAAGGAAAGAAACTACTACAGTAGGCACCACCACAACAGTAAAACAACATTTATCATATAACAAAAACTGCAGGTAAAGAAGGTACAGCGGAAACAAAACTACTCACTAGAACAGAAACAAAAAGAAGGTACAAAGCTGTGGTAACTCTACTGGACCCTACTCGGCCCAGCGTCCTCTGCAGCCGCCGACCCTGGCTGCTCAACACCTGGTCCTGAAAAAGGTAACGAGTGTAACACGTCAGCAAAACGCTGAGTAGAGTGGCAACTAACTAAAGGCAACAGTAGAGTGTACAGTAGCTGTTATGTTCTATTACTTCCTTTATTTACATCTTTCAATTTTTCTCACTATTTCATTTACTTCTCAGATCCTTTACTTGATCTCGGATGTCCTCGTGGGACGATCTTGATTGCAGTCTTTTCCAAAAGTAGAAGTAGCACGTGGCGCTCCCCTGGCCGGGAGAGTCCCCCGTGGTGATCCTACCCTCAGTCAACCACCCCAAGGTCACTGACAGACGTAACGGTGACTACGGCACGCGCGATAAACGCACAGGTAGCTAGCCCGTACTGGCACGCGGTCAGTCGTTTCCGTTAACGGGTGCGCCCAAAGCACAGCACGGAACCAGGGCAGAGCCCTCTCAGTAACAGGGGTCCAACCCCTCCACAGTAACCAAACCGGGGCCTTGCCCCTCCACAGTCCGCGCACCCTCGCCTGACTACCCTGGTTTGCCCTAGTGGGCCTAACAAGTCGGTGAAGGAGGCTAGCAGAACCCCGGGGCCCGTGGGGTAGCTAGTACTCTCCTAACACTACTAGCTCTCCTCGGTACTACGTACACGAGGGCCAACAAGTCGGTACAGAGCGGCCAAGCCTAACCCCGGGTCCCTGGGGCGGCTGGCCCCACTCTGCACTAAAACAGGTACAGGTACTTCCCTTGGTACTGCGTACCCAAGAGACAGTACAAACTACATCTCAGTTCCATTCCTTTTCTTTCCAGGAGTTCCACTCCTAATTTCCCCGTAGGGTTCCAGCTCTTTATCTCAGAACATCATATGTTTCACTTTCCAGATTCACGTTCTCAATTTCCATGATCTCAAACATGTTTCTTTGTTCATAACAGGCAGCTGTTAATTAAATTCACAGGCAGCTTATATATTCCTTTCCATTTTTCCAAGACTGCAGTAATATACATTCCACTAGTTTTTCCATCCTAGGATTCATGCCATAACCTAGGATCTATCATACAATCTAGTTTTCCGGCCCTAGGATTCATGCAACACCTAGGAGCTATCATTCCATATATTTCTCATTCCTAGGATTCATGCAATGCCCTAGGTTCTAGTTATGGTTCCATACTTTAACAGATTTTATTAATACTTAAAACCACTCTACCAGGTACAACGGGAGTAATGGGGGCGTGATCGGGAATCCCACGTGCCTCCGCGACTCTCAAGACTGCAACTGAACGGGATCCTGTCACAAGGATCAAACACAAGGAGTGTCTCAAAACAGTGTATAGCTACTGTAGGCGGGTAGAGGAATAAATTCTGAAACGAACGCAACTCGAATCGCGGAAAATGGAGCCCAAACGGGCCCTAAACGGGTCGAGAAAGACAATACTGTGCAAAATCAGACGTCTGGAACTCCTTCCAGACGTCTTAAACGGTGGATCAGAGAATTACCTGTTCGGCTTGGTTCCCCGGACGTCCAGAAGTCTGTGGGGACGTCTCTCCTAGATCCCAGACGTCCGATGATCACTCCGGACGTCTGGAGGTCACTCCCGCCGTCTGGTACAACTTCCAGACGTCTGATTCGCAAAGGATGACGAATCAGAACACCTGCGCACAGCCAACCCCCCTCCCTCAGTACGGTCAGTCGACAAAAGAAGGAGAAAGCGGAAACTCACCTTTCAGACGTCTGTATGATCTCACAGACGTCGACCTTGCCGTCTGGATATCAGTCCAGACGTCTGATTCTGGAAATTTTTCCAGAATCAGAACCTTGCTCGGCCTCCGCTCGCGACGTCGCCCGCGTCGCACCTCGCGCGTCCGCTGCTCCGCCCGCAGCAGGTCCCTCTCCGCGACGCTCTGCGCCCCCTGCGCCCTCCGCCGGCCGGCCAAGCCGCTCCCGGCGAGCTCGCCCTCACGGCAGAGCCCCGCCCTCGCACGCCGCAGCTCCTCCGCGCCTACTGCGGCTGCCGCTGCCGCTGCACCCTCGCGTCCGCTCGCTCTCGCGCACAGGCAGGAGAGAAGGAGGAAGATGGTGGAGACTGGAGGGGAGGCGCGCCCCCCCCTTTTAACGCCGCGCGGAGAGGAGAGAGAGGCGGTCGCAGTCGCCTGCAGCCGCAGAGGAAGATGCAGGATCGCAGGTCTGCGCGCACAGGCGCGCAGACGAATATCCCGTGCGAGCATAACTGTTCGCCAGACGTCTGTAAACTATCCTGGACGTCTGGTCAGACGTCTGGATGTGATCCCAGACGTCTTTACAGACGTCTGGGCCACCTCCCAGACGTCTTAAAAGACGTCTGGGGCACGCGCTCGTTACAGTTTTAGACCAAAAACCCATTGTTGGATGGGATCTGAGGGAGGTGGTGATGCACCGAGCAAAGGTGGCAAGAGAATAGTGGCAGATCTACCGTTGATCCAGTGGATCAAAGAATCGACGGCAACTACACGTTGAGTTCTTCGTGAACGGTGCGCGTGGGAGTCAGGTGTTTTAGTGAATTTACACCAAGGCCCTTAAGGTGAATCAGTGTGGAGATTGCAAGGGAGCCCATTAGTGAAACGAATTATGACGGAGCGGTCCCTAAGGGCTTACAAAGTGGTCCCTATGATTTTCAAAAAGGCCCTTAGCAATTTAAATGTGAATAAACTGTTATACAATGAAGACCTAAATGTGAAACTCTATGCAAGGTCCTATTAATGTCCAAATGCAACCAAGTTTTTATGATAGCTTAATTGAACATTTTAGAACATAATTTCACTCTTGATATGAACTTTTGAGCTCAGAAATGTGTTCAATTAGCAATTGGATCATCATTTTGCATTTGTGAATAGAATATTTCATTAATTTACCTAATTATTCATTTTTAACAAGAATTTGATGTTTTAGGTTATTTTTGTTAATTCCCACACTTAACCCATTTATTGTGTTAATAATATAGTGTTTAACCTAGTTTTTAGCTTAACTTGAACATTTTTGCTATGATGAGCCACACCTCATCAATAAGTTATCTCCATATATAGAGAGCCAATTCTATTCTAAAAATAAAAAGCAAATCAAATCAAATCTCCTAAAACAGGAAATAACATATCTCTTCAACAACTTGACTAATTGACATATCCCTATACTAAAAAGGCAAACTTGGACTCTAAGCAAGACTAAACTTAGCCCTAAGGCCACCAACTAGGGTTGACGCCCCTCATTTACCAACTGGATTGCCACCTGGTGTTGACAGGGCCAGATAGGAGGTTTAAAGTCGTTTCGTTGTAGAAAAATCTCCTAAATAGCTTAATCAACAAATACAATTTATAACTTGAATATCTAAAATAAAGTCTAAGGTTGAACACAGGGAGCAAGTATTGTAATTCACGCACTAATCAAGATGAATGTGTAAATGACCACAAGAAACAAACCAATAATGATATTCAATAACTACTCAAATCTGATTTTCTATAAAAACATGAGTATTGCAAGAGTTTAATGAGGTAAAAAGATGTCTAAGACATAATATGGTGATTTAAATCACCAATTATTAGTTCAGACACAAGTATATCAACTACTCATGATATGAAATAAATGAACAATGGCCTGAACCACTTAAACCATAATTTCACGCAGACAAATAACTCCACAGTGCTTAATGTCAGAGCCAATCAGACGTCGACTCCTTCGATCAGACTACTTAAACAATGCCTACTACAGTGCTCTATAGAGAGCCTTCTTCTTCAGCTCCTCTTCTTTCTCTCTTCTTCTCTTCTTTTCCTTCAATGCCTTCTCTTTCTTTCAAGCGTTCCTTAAAGCCTCTCCTTCCTTCTCAAGCCTTTGTGAGACCAAGGCTTCTTCACAAACTAAGTGTCTACACAGAGTTAAACATCAGAGAGAACCCCCCCCCCCCCCCCCCAACCCTGCTCTCCCTCTTTCCTTCCTTTCCTCTCTTAGTGCCGGTCAACCAATCGAGTATTTGGGTATACACAATATCGAGTCCAAGGCTACGTGTGTGGTGTCACAGCCGAGGAGTAAAGGGCTTAGGAGGGTTGGGTGTGCAGGTGAAGGGGACCTCACCCCCTGTCAAAGGCAATAAGCCATAAACACAAAATCAATTTATCTCGTGCGGGCGCTTCTTCACTTCTGATGTAGGATTAAGTGTCCCTCTTCCTTCGCTCGAAGCTTCAGGGGAAGGCTTCAAGGAATTCAACTGCTGCTTCGTGGTTTTCTCTCGATTAAAGACCTGGGCCTCTTCGTGGAGGTATAGTGTAGGGCCTGGGGGTGGAACTTGGGACTTGCGTGGCCTGGAGCTCGAAGAACAAGGTGGCAGCGATGGGAACTGTGGCAGAGCTCTAGTTGAAAACCTGAAAGCAAGAATAAGGCCTTACGGCCACATTAGAATGTCTCGAGGGGATCGCCGAGTGATAGCGGATGTGGTGGTGGTGGTTTCGTGGCGTGAGAGGGTGTGAGGTGGTCGGACAAATGCGAAGATGGAGTGCAGTGGTGGGTTTGTTCGGTGGCGATCGTGGGAGCATGGTGAAATAAAGAGAAGGTTTTGTGCGGGGATGAGTGGAGGAGGTGTGGGAAGTATTGGCAAGGTGTTTGGTGCAATGGAGCAATGGGAGAGCCTTATCGGAGGTGCGGCCGGAGGTGGAGACAACGGTGGAGTGTGGTGGCATCGAGGGTTGATTTTTGGGTTTTAAATAAAGGGAATTAACCTAAGGATCTATAGGAACCTAACTAACCTAAATCTAAGGGACGAAAGGGGAGAGTTTCCTTGCCGGAGGTACATTGGACTCAGAGAAGACGAAGCCTCCAATGGGAGAAGTGGCGACAACGAGGGGGCGTAGGCGGTGGCCACTGGTATTGCGACGTGCGAAGGAACGTGGGGAAGAAAAATCCACCAGCTATAGTTTGTGAGGGTGGACAAAGAAGGTGGTTGGAGGAGGTCACCGAAGCTCATGGTGCATTCGGTTGGAGAGGAGGTATCCCAGCCAAAAATAAGCTAAGGAGGATGGTTTGTCCTCAGGGGTCTATTTATAACTATCAGGGGAGCTTTCCAAGCTTGGAAACCAAGCTTGGAAGCTCATGGTTCTTGCACGACAAGGAGACCCGAACCTTTAAAAGGTTCATATTAGGTTTTGAGTAGGATTTGGGGCCCAATGTGTGGCTCAAATTGAAAAGGATTTCATCAGGGATCTCCCTTTCTATTTTAGGATAGATTCGTCAAGAAATTAGAGAGAAATCTCTCATTGAAGGTCACTAGAGTAGTTCCTCAGTGATAATGGTGTAGGGACCAATATGTAAAGAATATGAAAAACTTAGGGACATTTTTGCAAATAATTCAAAAAGCTAGGGGTGTGTGTGAGATAGAAAAGAGTCAGACTGGACTGAAATGCAAACTAGGTCAAGATGATCTCTGATTGGACCCAAATTTTGGTACAAACTTAATTTTGACCCAAGAAATTTAATAGTAAAGTCAGATTTTAGTTTTGACCAAGTTTGACTTGGTAATTTATGCAAAAACCTAAATTATGGCAACTTTCCGTCTGAGACTCTGATTTAGGTCAAAATGGGTTCTGATGGTGAAATCAAGGACACCAAACCTTATAGAATATTTTTATATGAATTTTAGAAGGTTTAGATGAATTTTATCCTGACCAAAACCTCTATTAATTAAGCAGGTCTGACATTAGGGTTTCGGATGTCCGTTAATTCTTGAAATGCGTGAAAATCCATTTCTGTCTGTATGAACCCTCTTATTAATCATTAATGTTCATATGACCTTCATTTAACCCCTGGGAAAAACTCGTGGATGTTCTGCATTCATGATAGGATGGTAAAATTGCAATTTTAACCTTGGTTTTATGTTAATCTCTCAGAAAGGATATGCAGTGAATTACGGTCTTCTGGCAGTTATGTAGGAGCATTTATTTGTTGATTAAGACTAATTAAAGCTAGATATGGCTGATGATGACGTTATCATCACCTGGCATTTTATTCCTCACAACAGCGATTGAGGACTTCTTTTTGTATTGGTAGTAACAAGTAGGATGACATGTGACATGTAACTCATTGTTATCTTAAGGCCCTTTTGTTGTACATATTCATATATCATGGTAGGCAAGTACATATATAGGAAACTCTGGTGTGACAATGTATGTACCAGACTCAATGGTGTCATGTGACATGGATATATATATATATATATCCGAAAAGCTTAAAATGGTGGCCATCGGATTGCATAATCATTTGATGAAACCACTCTACTATATGGTAGCTTACTAAAAAGGCATTTTGGTAATATCTTTCAGAGCCCATGTATAGCACATTGCTTGGACTAGATCTTGGAAAATTGTAATCACAGTCCTCAACTACAAAGTGTAATTGAGCAAACCCACAAGATTAGAAATTTTACATATAATCATGGTTTTACACTTCATTTGATGCATAAATTTCATGATTTAGAGTGGCCATCTATGGGTTTGATTGCACAGAAATAATAGGTCTTAATGAACCTAAATAATGTTAGAATCCTTGCTAATCTGTACATATTGCATTCATATCCTGCATATCATACATTGCATCTTTTTATACTGCTATACATAAAATAATGTGCGATTATCCTACTATTTAATGCTTTTGTTGATTATTTGCAAGTAATAAGAAGGTTCAAATAAGGTCAGGTTACGAAATAAAGTAGAATAAAGTGAGAGAAAAGAAGAAGAAAGAAGCCAGATTCAAACAAATGGAGAGAGGAAGATATCCTTATTCCTAACCTCCACCTAAGATAATCTAGACCCATAATCCTAAAATCGAGATAACACTATCCACAGTGTTATTATGCTATTCACAGATCCTATCCCCCTATCCATGTTCCTAAATCACCTATCCTCAACCCAATTCCCACTTTAGAATCCTATTTAGGTTAAGAACACCCTCAATTGGACTCATTTGGAGTCAATTGGGTTGACCACACTCCAATGAGGTTCATTTAGACCTGATTGGGCTAACTTATATCTAATTAGGTTCACTTAAGCCTAATCAGATTCAACCCTAACCTAATTAGACTCAACCCTAGGCTAGCCCACTTCTAATTAGATGCACCTAAACTTGATAAGACCCACATAGACCTAATTAGGCTCACCTAATTTTAACTAGGGTCACATCTAGACTCGCACCCATATAGGTTAGGTCAACCCAACCCGTACCCACCTAAATCCTACAACCTATATTACGAAATTCAAACATAACTCAACGAACACCTTCCTACTCTAGCCCTCACTAATTAGTCTCAATCTAGATCCACTTTTGGTGGCACCTACTAAAAGGGCCTCCACCAAAAGTGGTGACACTCAATTCCAAATAAAAGCCTCCCATAAAAGCCTAAGTCTAAAATGTCGCACATCATTATTCTCCTTCCTCAACTTGCGACCACCATCCCCTCCCTTCCTCTCCAAGAGCCGTCACCTCCTCCTCCATGGATGGCTAACTAAAGCTCCAAGGTGCCCTTCTCTAAGCACCAACATAGGTAGCTAGAAGAGAAAGGGTGCACCACCCTCTTCTCCTCATCTTCTTCATGGGTGTGCCTTCTTCTTTCTCCTTGGAAGAAGAGCTCGTGCTCTCCCTCTCTTTTTCTTCTTGAACGACTAGGAAGGATTCACCAAAGTCTCTCTTGGCTGTCCACCTTTCTTTGTTGGCATGTAGACATTCCTTAAGACCAAGGCCTAGCCACCACCCTCACACAAGGCCGACAGCCTCTCAAGGCATTTCGGCGTGAGTGATTCCCTTTTGTCTTCTTTGTTTTTTAATTTAAGTAGTGTAGAGATTCTATTTGATGTATTTTTTGATATTTTTGATAACCTCTATGTTTTCCTTCATGTTGATTTGAATTTATGAATGTTAGATCTAATTTTCATGTGCATAATTCGTTGTTTCAATTGATCTTTCCATTGTGAATACATGGCCACCTTCTTCCTTAATTTTAAGGCCTTCCACCTTAGGGTTGTTCCACACATGTTACACAGCCACCATGGCCATGCACTAGCACGCCCACCATCCTCCCACTTAGATTAGGGTTTCATTGATTAGGTTTGTTAGTATAAAAAAAAAATCATATTTGCCTTTTCTTTCAAGAATCAAAATCATAAAAAAATTATAAAAAGAAAAAAAATAAAAAATATTAGTGTAGTTCTAGATTAGGTTTTCGTTTAACTTAGTTAGATTTAGGTTTTGTCGTATTTGCTTTTGCTTTTCAAAAAAATCAAAATCATAAAAAAGTCACAAAAGAGAAAAAAAACCAAAAAGATTAGGTTAGAGCCAATCAAGGTTAACAAATCGGAATTCAAAATCTAATAACCTTCACTTTACTCCCCTCATAGTGGAACGATCGGAACTCACAAATTAAAAAAGATAAGAAAATCAACCAACATGAGTTTCGTAATAGTAAAGAAATTTTGATTTGGGATTTTGCACGACTGTACTACAAACAACAACATATTTTCCAAACTTAATTTCTTGTACCAAACGACCTTATCAAATGGCACCGTTCTCGGGAGGCAACACACAAGTTTTTAGATTAGGGTTCGCATTTGTTTAACCTACTTTTCTTTGTTTTGATTTTGTTTATTAGGTCAAGTGAGCTGCCGTGCACACATTGACTTGTGATGAAGACCATAGGTACATCTTGCTCACTCTATGTTGATTTGCTTTCTTAGATTTTGGATTTCAAAAAAAAAAGTCTTTAAAAAAAAGTGTATTTCTAGGTAGGATAAGATCATATTTAGGTTAGTTGGCTCACTTTCCTTTTTGAAAAAAGTAAAAAAATATATAAATTATAAAAATTAAATTCAAATTCTTCGATTTGGATTAAAAAAAAAATGAAAAAAAAAATCCTTTTTGGTGTGCATTTGATTTGGAAACCCTTTTAAACACACCATTAGCAATTGTGGAAATTCGACCGGCACTTGATTTCAGTTTTTGCAAATTGATTACCATTGATTTAAAGCCCCAAAAATCATGGAATTCGGTCTGTAATTAGGTTTTCAAGCCAGAATTCCAATGTCACCTTTTATTAGTAAAAATTTTCTCTGTACAAATTTAGAAAATTCTAAAAGTAGACAGGGGTCAAACTAGTCCAAAAAAGGATTTTATCCAACTTTGGAATTTTATTGCAAGGCAAATGTGTTCCCCCACACTGGATAATTAACTAGAAGGGTAGGAAATAACTCACATGCAATGCACATGTGTTCCCATGGAGGTTGAGAATCCACTGGTGGAGTCTTCAAAATCCATAGGTGGAGTCCAAGAATCCACCGGTTGAGTCTCAACACCCCAATTATGTCAAATGTGGGATTACTCGTTTTAATCCTGGGATTGCCACCTATCAAAAACCAACACCAAAATCCTAAAATCCCAAGATTGGGACACAATCCCGCTCCCATAAAATTCTATCTCGCTAAATCAATTCTGCTAAACAAACAGTGCCTAAGTGCTCAACTTAGAATTTCTCGATCTACCAAGTAAATCAAATCTACTAACGTATCACTTTAAACGAGGGTGATACAATTCTCAATTACAACACACTACTTACATGAGGGTAGCGTACCTCAATCCCTCTTCTACATGAAAAGTATTTTGTCTTGCGAAGGAAAAGGGAATTCGCAATGCGAATACTCAACAAAAAACAAAACGAAAAACAATAACCTATAGAGCCACAAAATATAAATGGGGACTTAGCTCCTATAGGCTTACCAACGTCCCTAGGATGGAAGTGAATAGGCGTGAAGTGCGCAACGAATTGGTGCTCTCAAATGGGCAGTATGAGTCTTGGAGAGCTTGGACACAATCTTCTTATTTTGATCTCTTCATAAATTGAGTGTTAATTGGTGGAAAGTATTGTCTCTAGGTGTATTCTAACAAGGGAGGGCCTCTAGTCTATTTATAGAGGCTTTAAGAACTATTAAGAAGGCTTGGGAGAGGGCTCCTAGCCGTTGGGATTAAGTCCAAGAAAAATCAAGCTGAAATCTAATGAGATCAAGGTCATGATTAGGTCTGATGGCATAATCAGGTGTCTAATGTAAAGCCTGGACGTCTAATTCTGTAGGGTGGGTTTCATAGAATTTATCAGATCTAAACTGTGTTCTTCTCAACAAGGATCAGACATCTGAATGTGGATTTTAAGATGTTTAGGTCAATTATTGGACGTCTAATACTAAGCAGGTTTGTTCCTGGATTTGATCATATCCAAACATGGATCTATCATTTATCCATTAGATGTCTATATGGACATCTGATATTGTTATTGGATGTCTAATAAAAGGAACTTTTAGGAATTGATTTTCTAAGAAACTAACAGTTAGATTGGGTTAGACAAATCAAGATTTGGTCTAACGTCTCTTTATTAGACTTCTGAGATAATATGAAAATATTTCTAAGTTGGTTCTCGAAGAGATTAGTTTGACAGGAGTAATCAGAGTCTAACGGTCTTTTTATTGGATGTCTGATAGGGTCTTTAGACATCTTAAGATAGGTATAGATGTCTGGACAAAGGTTTAGACGACTAAATATAAAGATCACAGACTTGGTTTTCCAACCTAGGTTATTGGGCGTCTAGTTAAGAGATCAGCGACTTAAAAGTGATTATCAGACATTTGAATATAGTGTTGGACGTCTTATATATAAGTTTGTTTACTGTTTTGATTTTCTAACTCACTTCTAGGATTTGCCTAAGTGTCCTAAACTTGTGAATGTGTACTTAGGACCTAGGGTGTTATATTTTGGGCTCTTTAACAAATTTCAATGGAAATAAAAGAGCAAGACAAATACAAATACATTGAAAACACAAAACTATCCTATTCTTCATGCTCTTGATCTTCAAGCTTTGACTCCAATGTTCCATCTTTATGCTCCTTGATTTTTTTTCCTTCCATCAAGCTCCTTCATGATCTTGAGCTTGAGTTCTTTCACACTTGCTATCATTTGCATTTAATCTAAAACTTTAAACTTAATGCAAATGTTAAATCATAAGTGTTTTATTATCATCAAAATCAATGACGGTAGTGCCTTTGCATCAACAAGAAGTAAAGGAGTGACCAAGACAATGATGCCAAGGCTCTAGATTGGTAGATATTGAAGCTACACTAGTAAAAATAGAAGGAAGATTAAGATAATACAACTCATCCTTCTCAATCCTACCTCCAATCATCTAGTTCGTCTAGTTGTCCTGAAAATAAGCATACTTCTCATCAAATATCACGACACTTAAGATCCTTGCACAATTTAATAATATATAACACACACATGGTGGAAAATCAGGAGAATAATAAACATTAGACAACTTTAATCTACTAATGAGATCAACTACCCCAATGGCAAAAATAGGAGAATATAATCCATTATTTAGCTCTATAAAGGTAATACCAAACAACTGACAAGATAAGGTAAAACAACCACCTTTTATTAGTGAGATGGTTACACACACCTAAATCAACCACTCAGTTAGAAGGTAAAGTCAAGGCCAGATTTAGTACCTGTTGTAAATTCCTACGGGAGGGCCTGAGATATGTGTGATGTGAAAAATAAGCGGAAATAATATATTCAATCACACAACAAAGACAATCACACAAGTGCACATGAATTTTTAGGTGGAAATCCAAACCCGGGTAAAAACCACCACCTAAGCCTCTCGACTTAAGATTTTCTGATCAACCTAGTTGATCAAATCCACTAACCGAACTACTTAAATGAGGGTAGTTCAACCTCTTACAACCACGCTACTTTGAACCCAAGGGTAGCGTAACCTCAAACCCCTCCTCTTCACGAGAAGTATTTAGTTTCTCGAAGGAGACGTGAATTCGCAAGGCGAATACCTAACCAAAGACAATGAAATACAACATCCTATAGAGCCGCAAAGATTTAAAACCTAGCTACTATAGGAGTTAAGAAACTTCTCTTTGGCGGAAGTGTGTCGGCGAATGACACGGGTGTGTGAACCAGGCAATGGTATGGCGGTGCTCTTGTAACGACGATGAGAGAGTGTAACGACCCGATTCCCGAGTCCCTACGAGACACGAGAACCGGACCGACTCGACTAATCCCAAGACCTAGTCGTCCAACGAGGAAATAACCAAAAGAGCAGTAAAATAAACCACATTCAGCATGAATATAACTAACAGTAAGAAAATACAGCAGTAAGGAAAGAAACCATTACAGTATATACCACCACAACAGTAGAACAACATTCATAACATAATATGAACTGCAGGTAAAGAAAAGTACAGCGGTAACAAAAACTACTCACTACAGTGGAACAAAAAGAGGTACAAGAGAATAGTGGTAACTCTACTGGACCCTACTCGGCCCAGTGTCCTCTGCAGCCGCTGACCCTGGATGCTCAACACTTGGTCCTGAAAGGTAACGAGTGTAACACGTCAGCAAAATGCTGAGTAGAGTGGCAACTAAAACAAAAGAAACAGTAGAGTGTACAGTAGCTGTTATGTTCTGTTACTTTCTTTATTTACGTCTTTCAATTGTCTCACGATTTCATTTATTTCTCAGATCCTTCACTTGATCTCGAATGTTCCTCGTGGGAACGATCTTGATTGCAGTCTTTTCCAAAAAGTAAGAGTAGCACGTGGTGCTCTCCTGGCCAGGAGAGTCCCCCGTGGTGATCCTACTCTCAGTCAACCACCCCAAGGTCACGGACAGGCGTAACGGTGACTACGGCACGCGCGATAAACGCACAGGTAGCTAACCTGCACTGGCACGCGGTTAGTCATTTCCGTTAACGGGTGCGCCCAAAGCACAGCACGGAACCAGTACAGGGCAAAGCCCTCTCAGTAACAGGGGGTCCAACCCCTCTACAGTAACCAAACAGGGGCCTTGCCCCTCCACAGTCCGCGCACCATTGCCTGACTACCCTGGTTTGCCCCAGTGGGCCTAACAAGTCGGTGTAGGAGGCTAGCAGAACCCCGGGGCCCGTGGGGTAGCTAGTACCTCCCTACACTAGTATCTCTCCCCGGTACTACGTACACGAGGGCCAGCAAGTCGATACAAAGTGGCCAGTCCTAACCCCGGGTCCCTGGGGCGGCTGGCTCCGCTCTGCACTAAACAGGTACAGGTACTTCCCTTGGTACTACGTACCCAAGAGACAGCACACTACCACGTCTTTCTTTCTCAGTTCCATTCCTTTCTCTTTCCAGGAGTTCCACTCCTAATTCCCCGTAGGGTTTCAGTTCTTTTAACTTAGAACATCTAGGTTTCACTTTCCAGTTTCACGTTCTTACAATCCATGTTCTCAGTCACGTTTATTTATTCATAACAGGCAGCTGTTAATTCAATTTACAGGCAGCTATTTGTTCCTTTCCATTTTTCCAAGACTGCAGTATTCATATATTCCACCAGTTTTCCTCGTCCTAGGATTCATGCCATATCCTAGGATCTATCATACAATCTAGTTTTTCAGCCCTAGGATTCATACAACACCTAGGATCTATCATTCAATCTTTTTCTCATTCCTAGGATTCATGCAATATCCTAGGTTCTATTTATGGTTCCATAATTTAACAGATTATACTAATAAACTTAAAAGCCACTCTACCGGTTACAACAGGCATACTGGGGGCGTGGTCGGGAATCCCGCGTACCTCCGCAACCCCGAGACTGCAACGGAACGGGGTCCTATCATAAGGATCAAACACAAGGAGTTTCTCAAAACAGTATACAACTACTGTAGACAGGTAGAGAATTTAATTTCGAAAAGCACGCAACTCGAAATGCGAAAAACAGACTCCGAACGGGCCCTAAACGGGTCGAAAATGACGAAACAGTGCAAAATCAGACGTCTGGAACTTCTTCCAGACGTCTTAAAAATGGGGATCAGATGGTACCTTGTCCTGCGTGGTCTCTCAGACGTCCAAAAGCTTGCGGGGGCGTCTGGCCTAGTTCCTAGACGTCCGACGGTCACCCCGGACGTCTGGAAGTCCCTCCAGTCGTCTGGCACCGCTGCCAGATGTCTGATTCGCGTTGGATGCGAATCTCAGCCTGCACGTACCCACTCATCGCTCTCAGTACAACGGTCGCAGAAAAAGGGCGAAGGACGGAAAAGAACTTACTTTCTAGACGTCTAGATAGTCCTCCAGACGTCTTCACCGTCATCTGGTTGGAAGACCAGACGTCTGATTCTGGAAAAATTTCCAGAATCAGGGCTCAACGCGTTCTCCGTCCGCTACGCACGGCCGCGTCGCGCCTCGTCCTCCTGCTGCTCGAGCTGCAGCAGCCCTCCAGCGACGCTCCACACTCGCGGCTCCCCCGCCGGCCAGCACCAGCTGCCCCGGCAAGCTCGAGCCCTCACGGCCGAGCGTATCCTCCCTCGCGCGACACCTCCTCCCGCACACCCGCCGTGGCTACTGCTGCCGCCGCTCACGCTTGCACTCGCACTCTGGCTGGAAGAGGAAGAAGGGAGCGGAGGGGATGAGAGTGAGGGAGAGGGCGAGGCCTTTTAAAGTCGCGCGGGGAGAGAGAGAGCGAGAGAGAGAGGCGCAGCTTGCGTCCGCAGGAGGAGAGGGAAAAAGGAGTGCATCTGCAGGTCTACGCGCACAGGCGCGCAGAAGAAATCCTCCGTGCCACGGAAAAATAAATCTCAGACGTCTAGGCCAGCTCCCAGACGTCTTAAAAGACGTTTTGAAGCTGCGGTCGTAACAGAGAGCGAGTGCACAACAAGAAGAAAGCTCTCAAGATGAAGACTAAGGCTTGTGAGAGCTAGATCTCTTCTAGGGATCAAATTGACACAATATAAGTGGAAGTAGTGTAACTTGGGTGTGTCTTGGTGTATCTTTGCAAGGCAAGGGTACTTTTCTATTTATAGAAGGCCTAGGAGGGCTTACAAAGGCTTCGGAAGCCTTAGGTAGCCGTTGAGGATTATCCCATGGCAAATCAAGTCACAATCAGAATCATTAATGATTCTGACAGGATCATCAGACATCTGGGAAATGTATCCGACGTCTGGAAGTCAAGTATAAGACGTCTGATAATCAAATTAGATGTCTAATACAAGATGGGTTCTCTTACTGATTTAGTTAGACCTAAACAAGGTTCTAGTGTAAGTTGGTCAGACGATAGGTTGGACGTTTGGTACTATGTATGGATGTTTGGAAACCTAATTAACTACGGAAATGGATTTCCCAAGGCACAAACTGCTAGAAGTATCTTGGAAAGAGATTTAGGCTTAATCGAGGCTAACGTTTACATATCAGATGTCTAATATCATCTACAGACATCTGATGGAAGATTAAGGCTTAATCCTCAACGATCATATTTTGTAAGCCAACGTTCCACTAATTATACGTCTAACAAAGTCATCAGACGTCTGCTAAGACGCCTGGATGAAAGGCTGGTCGTCTAAATCTGGAAAATAGTAAGTGGTTCTCAGCCTAAGTGTTTTTGGATGTTCGATTCAACATTCAAACATCTTAAAGTTCACTATCAGAATCTGATTTTAGTATTAGATGTTTGAATAGGCTGTCTGAAGCCAATTTTGGTTTTTTAATTCCTCTACAAAAAACCTAAGTATCCTAGGATTGTAGAAGTGTTCCTAGGACCATTGTTAGGTAACTTTGAGGCTCTTTAACATGCATTTAAGAAAATGAAAGAGCAACAAAAACAAAGATACAAAGAACAAGGTATAAGGAAATCTATCATATTCTTGTCTTCGCACTTTCGCTCCTCGCAAAGCTCCTTCTTCTCCGTCAAGCTCCTCCAATCCACCATAAATGCTAGCTTGAGCTCTTTGTCTTTCACACTTGTGTTACGACCTGGTTCCTGAATCTCTACAGGACACGTGACCGGACCGACTCGACTGATCCCAAGACCCAGTTGTCCAACGAGGAAGTAACCAAAAAGCAGTAAAAATAAACCACATTCACCATGCAAGCAACTAATAGTAACAAAAGTACAGCAGTAAAGAAATAAACTACTACAGTACACACCACCACAACAGTAGAGAATTTAAAAAGGTACAGGAATATAAAGTTTACAATAAAAGAGTACAGAAGTGTAACAAAAATACTCACTATAACGGAAACGGGGTACGAACAAAAGGTACAACTACTGGGCTCTACTGGACCCGGCACCCTCTGCAGCCGTAGGCTCTAGCTGCTCAACACCTAGACCTGAAAAAGGTTATGAGTACACGAAATCAGCGAACGCTGAATAGAGTGGCAACCAGCTAACTAAAAACAGTAATGGTGGACAGTTAGTTGTTGTTTTCAATTTCTTTCTTTATTTAACTAATTATTCTTTCTTTCATCATTTAGTTTAGTTATTAAGTCTTTTTCTTGATCTCGAATGTTCCTCGTGGGAACGATCTTGATTGCAGTCTTTTCCGAAGAGTAGAAGTAGCATGTGGTGCTCTCCTGGCTGAGAGAGTCCCCCGTGATGGTCCTACATTCAGTCAACCACCACAAAGTCGCTGACAGACGTAACGGTGACTACGGCACACGCAATAAGCGCACGGGTGGCTACCCCACACTAGCACGCGGTCAGTCGTTTTCGTTAACGGGTGCACCCAAAGCACAGTATGGAACCAGTATAGGGCATAGCCCTCTCAGTAATAGGGGTCTAGCCCCTAAGAACCAAACAAGGGTCTCGCCCCTCCACAGTCCGCGCACCCTCGCCTGACTACCCTGGTTTACCCAGTGGGCCTAATAAGTCGATGTAGGACGGCTAGCTGAGTCCCAGGCCCCGTGAGGTGGCTAGCTCTCTCCCTACACTAGTAGCTCTCCCCAGTACTGTGTACGCGAGGGCCAAAAAGTCGGTACAAAGTAGCCAGTCCTAACCCCGGGTCCCAACCCTATGGTGACTAGCTCTACTCTGCACTAAACAGGGGGACAGTCACTCTCCTTGGTACTCCGTACTCAAGGGCCAGCTCACTTCCCCATTCACATTTCCAGTTCTATTCCATTTATTTCCAGGAGCTCCACTCCTAATTCCCCGTAGGGTTCATGCTCATGTTTCTCAGGCCAAGCCATACTAGGTTTCATCATTTCTATTTCCATTTCATATACAAGCAGCTCGTATTTAATTGCAACAACAGGAACATACATGCAACAGTTGCTAACAACAGTACTTTACATTCCACAGGCAGCTGTTAACCAATTACAGGCAATTGTTATTATTTTATTTAATCATCCAAGACTGCAATTCATACATTCAATACAATTATTCCAGTGTTTCTAGTCCTAGGATTCGTGCCATACCCTAGGATCTAATATTCATTCCAGATATGCATTCATGTTTGTAATTAATCTAGGGGAAGCCACTCTACCAGCAAAACTAGGAGTAATGGGGGCTTGATCGGCAGGTCCACGTGCCTCCGCAACCCCCAAATCCGCAACGGAACGAGGTTCTAACATAAGGATCAACCACAAGAAACCACTCAGAACATGATAAAAGCATTCCAACAAGTAGAGGAACTTATACGAAGAAGAACAGAATCTTAATTGCAAAAATCGAACCTCAAACGGACCCTAAACGGGTCAAAACGATAATCCTGACTCAAATTAGACGTCTGGAACACCTTCCAGACATCTTAAAAGAAGTCCAGAATCATACCTCACTTTGCGTTGTTCCTCAGACATCCAAGGATCCTTCTGAACCGTCTGGACCTAGTTCCAGACGTCCGACCACCTCTTCGGACATCTGGAGACGCTCCCCACCGTCTAGTGCCTTGCCCAGACGTTTGAATCGCGTGGGAGGACGTGTCCCGTGCCTTCTCGAAACGAATCCTGCACGCGCAACGTAAATCTCCTCAATACGACACGTATTAGTGCCTCGGCGAAAAGACCTGCATGGCCGTATCCGCAAAGAGAGGCATAGGACGCAGGATTTACCTCTCAGCCGTCTGGAGACTCCTCTAGACGTCATCTACATCGTCTGGATGTAGGTCCAGACGTCTGATTCTGGGAAAATCCCAGAATCAGAAGCTACCTTCATCTTCTTCGTGCTGCGCGCGGCTGCGCCGCGCTTGCTTATACACTGCTCTAGCTGCAGCAGCGTCGGGGGAAGCCTCCCCGGCACACCTCTCCGTCGTGCGCACGCCTGACCGGCCGTGAGCTTCTCCAGCGAACTCTCTTGCGAGCTTGCGCGCTCTCCTCTCCTCTCCTTCTCACGCTGCTCCTCTCCACCACTTCGCTCGCTGCACTCGCCGCTCTCGCTAGAGGAAGGAGAAGGTGGCTGGAAGTGGGGTGGTGAACGAGGGAGAGAAGGGTTTAAGTAGGCGCGGGGGAGGGTTATGTCAGTGAGAGGGGAGAGAAGAAGGCGGCTGTGCACAGTCTACGCACGGCACGTGCGTAGACTCGAGGACGTATGCACGCAAAAATTGATTTCTAGACATCTGGGAAGGTGTCCAGGCGTCTGACAAGACATCTGACCCAAGTCCCAGACGTTTTAAAGGGCTTTAATGGCACGGGTCTTAACAACTTGTAACCATTTGCATTTTCCTGAAATCTAAAACTCAGATGCAAATGTTAAAACACAAGTGTTTTGTTATCATCAAAATTGATGATTGTGGTGCCCTTGCACCAACACCTATAGCCTCAACATAGGAACTGGAAATAGCTTAAGTGTTCATGTCCACGATGTAAGTTGTATTAGAAGGGGGTGAATAGTATGAAGAATGTAAATGATAATCAAATGAAATATAAAATAATCTCACACATCATTCATCACCACGAGACAGGTATTCTTTTGGTGGAAACCTAACTTAGGTAAAATTCACCACCTAAGCCTCTCGACTTAAGATTTCTCAATCCACCAAGTTGATTAAATCACTAACGTACTATTTAAACGAAGGTGACACAACCTTACTACAACCATACTACTTTATACTAAGAGTAGTGTACCTTGAAGAAAACTTTTTTCCGCGAAGAGTATTGTAAGTGTTCGAAAATTTTTGCGGTTATTTTGAACTCCAATGAAACCTAATGACACTTCCATGGTTGAAGGCCTTGTAGTCCTTTTAATTCTTGGATCCCATTTGGCCCTTACAAAAGTTGGTTAAGGGCATTTTGAGGAAAACATTGGTCAATGGACTCTTTAATAAGTTGGCCTTTAGGTGAGGGGCTTCTCCAAAAATTTTTCCATCCCGTTTATTTGATGGAATGCTTGTTTGAGAAGCTAAGACTGCCCTTACTTCGAGGTTAAGAGGCAGAATAGGGAAGAGCAGGTGGGATGAGATAAGAATAACATGGGTTTTAAGGAGCTCTCTCTTTCCATATATATTCTCTCTTCTCATCACATTAAAATCCACTAATACCCTCTTTTTCCACTTATAACTCAAAAAAAAACTAACTAATAATTAACATCCATTATATCAAAATCCACTAACTCACTCTCCTTTTATCACAAAGCCAACATATTAATCATTAATAATAATACCAACAACCAAACACATTTTATATTTATTCCACTCTTAACCTATCTCGGTATAACACCATCACCTGCCAAATACAACCTAAACTTTCTCCTTTGCCTTCAACGAGTGGGAGGAACAAGGCCTCACCACCACCATCGATGCCCTCCTCCCTCCTCCCTCTCCCAAACGACCATACACGCTGCTGCTGCATTCGCTACTGCTAGCAGCATGGAAGTAGAGGAAGAAAAGGAGAGAAGATTGGAGATCCACCCTCCCCTTTCCCCACGATCGACCCTTCGTCCTCTCCTCGCCGATCGCACTTCTCCTCGCCGACCAGCCACGGTGCCGCCGCCACTGCTGCACCCTGCTGTCATTGTAGCAGCTGCCCTCGCGCACGTGCGCGGGCTGCAGCCACGCTGCTGCTGCTGTGTTTCCTGTTGCTGTCGCAGCTGCCGCTGTTACGGCTGCTATTGCGCTAGCAGCAGCTGCTATGGCTACTGCTCATTGCAATGTTACGGCAGCTGCTGTTGTTGCTGAAATCGCCGGGTGACAGACGAGTTTAGGACCCTAGGCATCTCTGATTTTAGGGATTCGGGGATTTTTAATTGTGTGTTTGGGGATTGAATTTGTGGGTGTCAAATACTGATGTGTATTGTTGTTTGTTGTTGATTTCGAGGTGTTCAGAGGGGTAGCCAGCTTGCGAAAAGAATGGGCTTAAGACGAGATAGGGATTTATTTTTCTCCTCATTATTATTTTCATTTCTTGAATTACTAATTAGGTTTAAATAGGTGACGAGTAGGCACCGTAAATTATAAATCTTGTATGTGGATGTTTGGTCTCCTAAAAAGGATGATAGTGAAGGGTTTCAGGTAGGTTAAGGGGATGGTTAGAAGCATGTCCTTAGTTAGCGGTTAATCAACCTAAAATAGTTCATGAATATCAAATACCATGTGACAACGATACCTAAGTCATTGGAATTAAGGGGTTGGATGGTTGTGTGAAGCGATTTCCCAATGAGAGTGGGGTATTCAAAAACCCAGTACCAATACTAAACTCATTATCAGTACAAGATGGTTAATTCCAAACCATTGTGGTATGCAAACCAGGGGTTAAAGATCCATTCTATTTTGAGTTTTTTAAGATATCTGGACTGTCAGTTAGACGTCTGGCCAGACGTCTGAACCCCTTCCCAGACATCTGAAAATTGAAAAAGCTGTACGCGAAGTTGGTTCTGCGTGCAACTAGCGTGCAGACCCTTTTTCCTTCTCTCTCTTCTTCGTCTTTTCCCCGTCGAACCCTAAACCCCTCTCGCCTATATAAGAAGCCCCCTTCCTCTCCTCTCCACTCCACTACCACCACCTTCCTTTCCCCTCCACTGCTGTGAGTGAGGCGCGCGAGAGAGAGGAGGAGGAGAGGGAGTGAAGAGAAGGAGAAGGTCGAGCTCGCAAGCTTCGTGGGAGCTCACCAAAGGGTTGCACGACTGTCGCGGTGTGTGCAAGAGGAGGAGAGCATTGGGGCGTTGTCCCCGACTCCCTGCAGCGGTCGGAGCCGCAGTAGAACAGGAGTCGTGGCATAGCGTAACGAGAGAAGCAGGAGCACAGTCTGATACTGGAGTTTTTCCAGTATTAGACGTCCGGAGTGCCTTCCGGACGACGAGTTGGACGTCTGGTGACGACACCGGACATCTAAAAGGGGTATTCGCGCAGGTACGTCTTTCTCGCGATTATGGCCATGTAAGCCGCACCGCAGAGGCGATCTGTTTCGCTAAAAATGATGCGCTGCTCTGTCGTGTGCAGGAGTAGCTTTGGGAAGGCCACGGCACGCCCTCTCACGCTTTTCGGATGTCTGGACAGCTTACCAGATGACCGAAGGCATTCCCAGACGACCGGAGGTAGGTCGGATGTCTAGAACTGAGTCCAGACGGTCGCGGAGGAGTCCTGGACGTCCGAGATCATCACAGGAACCTGAGGTGAGACTCTGTTGACATTTAAGATGTCTGGACTTTATCCCAGACGTCTGATTTAGGTCTGCAGACTTGTTTTTGACCCATTTAGGGTCCGATCGGGATCTGCTTTACGTAAACGAAATATCTATGGTTTCCTTGTGAGTTCCTCTATATATTAGAAACTTTTATATACTGTTCTGAACTTTCCGTTGTGGTATGTTCCTTGGTATAGGACTTCGACCTGTTGCATGTCTTGGGCTTGCAGAGGCACGTGGGCCTGCAGTTCGAGCCCCCAGTACTCCCAGATTGTCTGGTAGGGTGGTTTCCCCCTATTATATTCATAAAACATGAATGCAGTCATGAAAGTTGGATAACTAGAAACCTAGGGTGTGGCATGAATCCTAGGACGAGAAATAGTTGCACTGTTTATGTGCGTGATTAAGATTGTAGCCATAAATGAATGAGCTGAATTGTTAGCAACTGCCTGTTAATAAACACGAGCTGCTTGTTAAAATCTGAAGTGCCTGAGATAATTAAACAGTTACTTGTGATATCGCTTGTGCATGTGTTAAATTATGGAAATATGAGCTGCATGTGTAGAATACAAATGGAATTGTGAATGATGAAACCTAGTATGAAATAATATGGTGAATATGAGCATGAACCCTACGGGGAGTTAGGAGTAGAGCTCCTGTGGATGAACTGAAAGGTCTGGAAATGTGAATGGGAAGTGTGCTGGCCCTTGAGTACGAGGTACCAAGGAGAGCGACTGTCCCCTTTTTAGTGTAGAGCGAAGCTAGTCGCCCTTGGGTTGGGACCCGAGGTTAGGATTGGCCACTCTACACCGACTTCTGTTGGCCCTCGCATAAACGGTACCGGAGAGAGCTACTAGTGTAGGGAGGGAGCTAGCCACCCCACGGGGCCCGAGGTTCAGCTAGCCACCCTACACCGACTTGTTAGGTCCACTGGCCAAACCAGGGTAGTCAGACGAGGGTGTGCGGACTGTGGAGGGGCGAGACCCCTATTTGGTTCTGAGAGGCTAGACCCCTGTTTCTAAGAGGGCTAGGCCCTATACTGTTCCGTGCTGTACTTTGGGCGTACTCGCTAGTGGAAACGATTAACCGCGTGCTAGTGCGAGGTAGCTACCCAAGCGCTTATCGCGCATGCCATAGTCACTGCTACGTCTGTCTGTGACCTCGGGGTGGTTGACTGGGTGTAGGACTACCATGGGGGACTCTCCCAACCATGAGAGCACCACGTGCTCCTTCTACTCTTCGGAAAAGACTACAATCAAGATTGTTCTCATGAGGAACATGCAAGATCAAGAAAGAAATCTGAAAGTAAACCAATGGGGTGAAAATGAATTACTTATAAAATAAAATAATTGGAAAAGATAAATTTACCTGCTAGCTTTTACTGCTTTAGATAATCTGGTTACTACTCTACTCACCGTTCGCTGACTCCGTTTTCTCATAACCTTTTACAGGTTCAGGAGTTGAGTAACCCGAGTTACCGGCTGCAGAGGGTGCTGGGCCCAGTTGAGTCCAACAGTAGTTTTCTTACTGTTGTTGTACTTCCTTTCTGCTAGTGAGTTTCAGACTTTGTTTACTATTCCTGTTACTGTACTTTTGTTCTACTTTCCTGTTGTTGTGGTGGTATGTACAGACTAACAGCTTTTACTTCTTTTACTGTTTGTACGCTTTTACTGTTAGTTACATTGCATAGTGAATGTGGTTTATTTTCCTGCTTTTCGATTATTTCTTGTTGGACGACTGGGTCTTGGGATTAGTCGAGTCAAGCCGGTCTCAGGTCCTGTTGGGATTCAGGAGTCGGGTCGTAACAAGATGGTATCAGAGCAAGGTCGTCCTGAGAAATGAACCAACTAGCTTGAGAATAACCAATTCACGTGTATGTAACTAGGGTAACCACCACAACGTATCTCTTGACATCTGTTTTGAGTTCCTTTCGCTGAAGTCCATTAGAGTTGACTTCTTTTGTCTGTCTTTTGCGTCTCCTTGCAGGAGATGCCTCGTCGTGGAGTTCTCGAGGCGGGCCGCGGATGCGGCCGTAGACGAGGTCGGAGGGGCGGACGTGCCAAGCCCGAGGTGCCAGTTGACCCGCCACTTCTCCCGAGCGTTCAAGCCCAGAACCTCGCTCAGCTGCTCAGGGATAGTACGAGAGGAGCTCCACCATCCTCCACGGGCGCCTCTCCCTGAGGATGTGGAGGGGGAGTCCTCTGTGGGATTAAGAGACCGACGCAACGCTGGACGAGCAGGAGGGGGAGGAGGTGGTCCTCCATCGCCCCCACCGCACTCTAACACTTCTAAGCCCGAGCCCTCCCTGCCTGGAGGCGTGCCCGTTTCCCCACTGCAGCTGCACTACGAGCTTTTTGGACAGTTCCGGAAGCTGAAACCCCCCTCCTTCAAGGGGGATGAGGACCCATTTGAGGCAGAGGACTGGTTGGAGTAGATAGAGAAGGTGTTTGACACCCTTCGCCTCGCTACAAAGTGCCGCATGGCCTTTGCCACGTACCAGCTGGAGAGTGCGACACACAGGTGGTGGAGGGCAGTCAGAGGCCAAGAGAGGGGAGAGCCGACATGGGACCAATTCGTGACCCTCTTTTGCGAGTAGTACTTCCCGCGGACTTGGCAGGACCAGAGGAGGCGGGAGTTCCATACTCTTCGCCAAGAGACGATGAGTGTTAGCGCATATCACACGCGCTTCTTGGAGCTGTCACGTTTTGCTTCGACAGCCGTAGCTATGGAGGAGGAGTGCCTGTGGAGGTTCACTGAAGAACTCCGACCTACTATTCGGGGGTATGTCAAGCCCCTGAAGCTGCCCACCTTCTCGAGAGTGCTGGAGGTAGCCATGACGTACGAGGAGACCAACCCAGCTACACGAGACATCGACAGCAGACGGAAGAGGCCCTACCAACCAGAGTACCCACAGGGCCGACGAGAGAGGAGGCACGTGGCACCCGCGGGAGAGTTGTCTCATTTTTCGGGGCCATCAGTGGCCTTTGGGGGCCCCCGACAAGGGCCAGCGGTCAGCACTGGACCCCTGTCCAGTCGTCAGTAGGGACCTACCGTAGGAGGGAGTCGAGTTCCCCTCTGCTACTAGTGTGGTCAGCCAGGCCACATCATGAGGGACTGTCTGTCTATGGCTAGAGCGTAGTAAATGCTCCCCGCACCGAGCGCTGGAGACCGAGCAGGTGGTCGTGGTTCCCAGGCGCGTGGGTGAGGGCAACAGTCACGGGGAGGGTACCGACTAGCGGCTACTTGCTTGACTCAGAGTGTGGCTACTTCTTCTACACCAAGAGCTGAGGGGCGTATCAACGCCCTGACACATAGAGACGCCAGGGCATCCGGTTCAGTAGTGGCAAGTATGGTTACCGTTTCCGACAAATTAGTTTACGTGCTTTTTGATTCCGGCGCCACACACTCTTTTGTCGCTGTGAGTTTTGCTGTCAGTTTGTGACAGGACTGCGTGTTGTTAGAGGATCCATTTGTGATCAGAGGTCCAGGTGGCCAACTATTTGTAGCTGAGGAGGTCTACACAGACTGTGAGGTCAGTATTGGAGGACATAGCCTCCCCGCTGACCTGATTGTGATATCGATGGAGGATTTTGGCGTGATTCTGGGGATGGATTGGTTGTCTACTTACCACGCCTTGGTGGACTGTTTCGGGAGGAAGATCGTCTTTTCCATACCGTAGATATCTTCCTTTGAGTTTCACGGGCAGCCGGTGGACGGAGGTTTCAGGTGCATATCTGCGCTTCGGGCAGTGAGACTTTTGAGCCAGGGGTGTGAGGATTTTCTAGTCTGTGTGGTGGCGGAGCCCAGCCCCGTGGTGGACTTTCAGAGCATTCCGGTGGTTAGTGAGTACCCCGATGTGTTTCCAGAGGAGCTGCGTGGACTACCGCCCGAGCGTGAGATCGAGTTTGAGATCTCACTAGTACTGGGGACCAGCCCCATTTCTACTACATCGTACCGGATGGCACCACTTGAGCTGTGAGAGCTCAAGTCACGTTACAAGACCTGTTGGAAAAGGGCTTTGTAAGGCCTAGTGCGTCCCCGTGGGGAGCCCCTGTGCTATTTGTGAAGAAGAAGAATGGTACCCTGCGCCTTTATGTTGACTACAGATGTTGAATAGGGTCACCATCAAGAACAAGTATCCGCTGCCGAGGATTGATGATCTTTTTGATTAGTTGCGAGGTGCCACGGTATTCTCCAAGATAGATCTGAGTTTAGGCTACCACCAATTGAGGATTAGGGAGACCGACGTCTCCAAGACTGCTTTCCACACCTGGTACGGACACTACGAGTTTTTGGTCATGCCGTTTGGGCTGACTAATGCCCCCGTTGCCTTTATGGATTTGATGAACCGAGTTTTCAGATCGTATCTGGATCAGTTTGTGGTGGTATTTATTGATGACGTGCTCGTTTACTCGTGAGATCAAGCACAGCACGGACAGCACCTACGGATGATTCTAGACACTTTGAGACGATGCAGCCTGTATGCCAAGTACAGCAAGTGTAAGTTTTAGTTGAGGCAGGTGACTTTCTTGAGCCATGTGATCTCAGGGGATTGTTTGGTTGTGGATCCAGCCAAGGTTGAGGCCATACTCAGGTGGAAGAAGCCATGTACAATGACAGAGATACGCAGTTTCTTGGGACTGGCAGGTTACTACCAGCGATTTATCAGGGGATTCTCGCAAATCGTGTGTCCTATGACTCAGTTGACCCGGAAGGGCGTGCCCTTTGCTTGGACAGACGCTTATGAGGCGTGTTTTTAGGAGTTGAAGGAGAGATTGACTTCAACTCCTATGCTTACCATCCCAGATAGTAGTAGCGGTTTTGTGGTCTACACAGACACTTCGTTGCAGGGGTTAGGGGTGTGTTCATGTAGTGGGGTCACGTTGTCACTTACGCTTCGCGGCAACTAAAACCCCATGAGCATAGCTACCCTACCCATGACTTAGAGCTGGCAGCTGTTGTCTTCTCGCTAAAGACATGGAGGCACTACCTTTACGGTGAGACCTTTGAGATTTTCACGGATCATAAGAGCTTCAGGTACTTGTTCGATCAGAAGGAGCTTAACATGAGACAGAGACGTTGGTTAGAGCTCCTGAAGGACTATGACTGCAGCATCTCCTACCATCCGGGGAAGGCCAACGTGGTGGCTGACGCCTTGAGCCGAAAGGCGCTCGCCCACTTGACCAGTTTATAGGCACAAAGTTGGAGACTTATGGAGGAGTTGGGCAGTTGGTGACCCCAAGAGTCATAGGGGTATTATGGGACAGTAACGGTTACACGACAGACGAGACCAGAGCTGATAAACCGCATCATCGCAGGACAGATTACAGGTCCGTACCTACAGTCGTTGCGAGACAGAGTGCTGTCAGGGGACCTAGGAGACTTCTTTTTACAGACGAGGTGCTGCACATGAGGGAACGTTTGTGCATTCTCAGGGATGAGGAGTTGTTGAGAGAGCTCCTGACGGAGGCACATGGGTCCAGGTTCACCATACATCCCAGGAACATGAAGATTTATCATGATCTGAGACTTGACTTTTGGTGGAGAGGAATGAAGCGTGATGTGGGTGAGTTCGTGGAGCAATGTTTGGTGTGCCAGCAGGTGAAGGCCGAGCATCAAAGGCCTATAGGGCCGTTGCAGCCACTTCCTATGCCAGAGTGGAAGTGGGAGAGCATCACCATGGACTTGGTGGTGGGTCTACCCGTTACCCAGCGATGACACGACGTAGTCTGGGTGATAGTGGACAGGTTGACGAAGATGGCACGTTTCCTTCCGATCCAAGTCACTTTGGAACCAGCATAGTTGGCAGAGAGGTACATTCGTGATGTGGTACGCCTGTGCGGAGTTCCGCATGAGATTGTACCCGACCGGGATACCTGTTTTACTTCCCAATTTTGGGCTGAGTTTCAGCAGGCTTTGGGGACACGATTAAGGTTCAGTACTGCGTACCACCCCCAGACAGACGGACAGTCAGAGTACACTATACAGACACTTGAGGACCTTTTGCGTGCCTGTGTACTAGACTGGAGGGGCTCTTGGGAGGAGCACTTACCCCTAGTAGAGTTTGCATATAATAACAATTATCACTCGAGCATCGACATGGCACCTTACGAGGCTTTGTGTGGATGGAGGTGTACTGCGCCCTTGAGTTGGGTTAAGGTGGGGATCAAGTGGGAGGTTGGCCCCAGGCTGATTCGGCAGAGTCAGGAGGTGATAGAGCAGATCCACAAACGACTCCGTACTGTTAGGAGCAGGCAGAAGAGTTATGCTGACCGGAAACACAGAGAGGTGTAGTTTGAGGTTGGGGATCACGTCTTCCTTTGTGTTTCTCCCATGAAGGGCCTGCAACGTTTTGGGGTGAAGGGGAAGCTTGCACCGAGGTTTGTGGGGCCCTTTGAGGTCTTGGAGCGGGTAGGACCCGTTGCTTACCGGCTTGCCCTTCCTCCCCAGCTTTCTGGTGTGCATGACGTGTTCCACGTATCCAACCTCAGGAAGTGCGTCACCGATCCCAGTCACGTTTTGAGCTACGAGAGTGTCGAGGTGGGTGATGACCTGACCTACCCCGAGATACCAGTGCAGATACTAGACAAAGCCGTCTGGAGTCTGAGGCGGAAGCAGGTACCCCTGGTGAAGGTTTTGTGGAGGAGCCAGCGGTACGAGGAGGCTACCTAGGAGCCTGAGGCGGCGATGCGGGCGTGATACCTGGAGCAATTTGAGGGTACGTCCTTTCGAACCGACTTCGATCCTCTTTAAGTTTGTTATGCGCTTTATATTCCTTTTCCGCACCCTACTTAGCTCAAGTTTTGGGGACGAAACTTCCTTTAAATTTGTTATGATGTAAAGACCCGTTCTATTTTGAGCCTTTTAAGACGCCTGGACTGTCAGTTAGACGTCTGGCCAAACATCTAAACTCCTTCCTAGACGTCTGGAAATTGAAAAATCTATACTCAAAGTTGGTTCTACATGCAACTAGAACGTAGGCCCTTTTTCCTTCTCTCTCTTCTTCATCTTTTCCCCGTCGAACCCTAAACCCCTCGCCTATATAAGAATCCCCCTTCCTCTCCTCTCCACTACCACCACCTTCCTTCCCCCTCCACTGCTGTGAGTGAGGCGCGCGAGAGAGAGGGAGCGAGAGCGAGGAGGAGGAGAGGGAGTGAAGAGAAGGAGAAGGTCGAGCTCGCAAGCTTCGTGGGAGCTCACCGAAGGGTTGCACGACCGCCGCGGTGTGTGCCGGAGGAGGAGAGCATTGAGGCGTCGTCCCCGACTCCCTGCAACGGTCGGAGCTGCAGCAGAACAGGAGCAGTGGCGTAGCGTAATGAGAGAAGCAGGAGCGCAGTATGATAGTGGAGTTTTTCCAGTATTAGACTTCTGGAGTGCCTTTTGGACGACGGCCTGGACGTCTGGTGACGACACCGGACATTTGAAAGAGGGTATTTGCGCATGTACGTCTTCCTCGCAGTTACGACCATGCAGGCTGCACTGCAGAGGTGATCTGTTTCGCTAAAAATGGTGCGCTACTCTGTTGTGTGCAGGAGCAGCTTTGGGAAGGCGTGTGGCATGCCCTCCCACACTTTTCGGACGTCTGGACAGCTTACCAGATGATCGGAGGCATTCCTAGACGACCGGAGGATAGGTCGGACGTCTGGAACTGAGTCCAGATGGTCGCAGAGGAGTCCTAGACATCTGAGGTCGTCACAGGAACCTGAGGTGAGACTCTGCTAACATTTAAGACGTCTGGACTTTATCCCAGACGTCTGATTTGGGTCTGCAGATTTGTTTTTGACCCGTTTATGGTCCAATCGGGATCCGTTTTACGCAAACAAAATATCTGTGGTTTTCTTGTGAGTTCCTCTACATATTAGAAACCTTTATATATTGTTCTAAACTTATCGTTGTGGTATGTTCCTTGGTATAAGACTTCGACTTGTTGCGTGTCTTGGGCTTACAGAGGCACGTGGGCCTACAGTTTGAGCCTCCAATACTCCCATATTGTCTGGTAGAGTAGTTTCCCCCTGTTATATTTATAAAACATGAATGCAGTCATGAAAATTGGATAACTAGAAACCTAGGGTGTGGCATGAATCTTAGGACGAGAAATAGTTGCACTGTTTGTGTGCGTGATTGAGATTGTAGTCATAAATGAATAAGCTGAATTGTTAGCAACTGCCTGTTAATAAATATGAGCTACCTGTTAAAATATGAAGTGCCTGAGATAACTAAACAGTTACATGTGATATCACTTGTGCATGTGTTAAATTGTGTAAATACGAGCTACATGTGTAGAATACGAATGGAATTATGAATGATGAAACCTGGTATGGAATAATATAGTGAATATGAGCATGAACCCTACGGGGAGTTAGGAGTAGAGCTCCTATGGATGAACTGAAAGGTCTGGAAATGTGAATGGGAAGTGTGCTGGCCCTTGAGTACGAGGTACCAAGGAGAGCGACTGTCCCCTTTTTAGTGTAGAGCGAAGCTAGTCGCCCTTGGGTTGGGACCCGAGGTTAGGATTGGCCACTCTACACCGACTTCTATTGGCCCTCGCATAAACGGTACCGGAGAGAGCTACTAGTGTATGGAGGGAGCTAGCCACCCCACGGGGCCCGGGGTTCAACTAGCCACCCTACACCAACTTGTTAGGTCCACTGGGTAAACCGGGGTAGTCAGACGAGGGTGCGCAGACTGTGGAGGGGCGAGACCCTTGTTTGGTTCTGAGAGGCTAGACCCCTGTTTCTAAGAGGCCTAGGCCTTATATTGTTCCGTGCTATACTTTGGGCGTACTCGCTAATGGAAACGATTGACCACGTGCTAGTGCGGGGTAGCTACCCATGCGCTTATCGCGCGTGCCGTAGTCACTGCTACATCTGTCTGTGACCTCGGGGTGGTTGACTGGGTGTAGGACTACCATGGGGGACTCTCCCGGCCATGAGAGCACCATGTGCTCCTTCTACTCTTCGGAAAAGACTGCAATCAAGATTGTTCTCACGAGGAACATGTGAGATCAAGAAATAAATCTGAAAGTAAACCAATGGGGGTGAAAATGAATTATTTATAAAATAAAATAATTGGAAAAGATAAATTTACCTGCTAGCTTTTACTACTTTAGATAGTCTGGTTACCACTCTACTCACCGTTCGTTGACTCCGTTTTCTCATAACCCTTTACAAGTTCAGGAGTTGAGTAACCGGAGTTACCGGCTGCAGAGGGTGTTGGGCTCAGTCGAGCCTAGCAGTAGTTTTCTTACTGTTGTTGTACTTCATTTCTACTAGTGAGTTTCAGACTTTGTTTACTATTCCTGTTACTATACTTTTGTTCTACTTTCCTGTTGTTGTGGTGGTATGTACGGAGTAGCTGCTTTTACTTCTTTTACTGTTTGTACACTTTTACTGTTAGTTACATTGCACAGTGAATGTGGTTTATTTTCCTGCTTTTCGATTATTTCTTGTTGGACGTTTGCGTCTTGGGATTAGTCGAGCCAAGCCGGTCTCGGGTCCTGTAGGGATTCAGGAACCAGGTTGTAACAAGGGGTGATGAGTGCCTTGTACCGGTACTAATTGATTAGTACCGGTATAGGTTCCCAACCCTAGTTTATGAGCTTGCCAGTTAAGGAGGCTGGGAGAGCCCAGTATCGATGCTAATCGATTAGTACCGGTACTGGTCGTATTTTCAGGCCTGAATGGTGTACAAATGGAGATCTGAAGGTGCCCAGTATTGGTCTTGAGAGTCAATACCGATACTAGCACCACCTGATCGCTAGTAGGCAGTGGCACCGAGAACCAGTACCGATCGTCAGTACCGGTACTAGTGCCTTGGAATTGATGATGCAGTTAGTGAATCTTGCCCTAATATACTGAAGAGGGTTAGGGAAAATGAGAGGAAAAGCTAATATACTAATAACTATTAAGAACTTGAAGACTTAAATGTCAACTGTGTTAATGATGGCCTAGTATGTTATGTGTATGGGAACCCCTAAAGAGACAGATTAAAAGTCAAAATATAACCACCTAAATCTCAAGTGAGACCTAGAATATTGAATCTTGGTGACCTTGTTATGAGTCTAAAAGGGAAGCTTGGATCTTAAGGTTTGAGGCCAAACCCCAAGTGATCTAGCAGGTCCTTAGGATTTCG
The DNA here is from genome assembly GCA_037157565.1 of Thalassia testudinum. Classification (NCBI taxonomy): domain Eukaryota; kingdom Viridiplantae; phylum Streptophyta; class Magnoliopsida; order Alismatales; family Hydrocharitaceae; genus Thalassia; species Thalassia testudinum. Next base: position 6,630,478 of record JAZHRO010000058.1, on the reverse strand, counting down.
TTCTTAAAATTGAAATCAAAATGGATTAAAAGACAAGTAAGTTTACTATGTAAGCTCGTAGGGTTACATCCACTGACTTCGTGAACCACGGGTTCACCATTCGGGTTAGAGACCTGAGGATATGTGATGGCGAGAGGCTATTGGAGATCTACCTCGGAACACATATGGTTCCGGTGATGAGCTACGAGCTGTCGCTGAGTTAAGGTACTTGGAAGTACTCGAATCTGACTCGATGTAGAGGTACTTGTAGCTCTAGGCTTAGTAGGCGCTCGCATGTGCAGCGAAAGACACCAGAGTACTTTGTACTCCTAGCTGGAGGCTCATTAGGCACCTGCGTGTGTGAAAGACGTCGGAGTACTGTGAGGGGCTTGGTTGAGATCTCATCCGATGGCAAATTGAGAGGGCACACCCAGATACTATGCTCCTAATGGGAGCCTTGGTGTGACCAAACAATTCTAACCAACCCTGTAACATGATCTAGAATAATTTGCGACTGAACCTTGCTAGACAGGTACTAAGTCGCGCTCTCCTCCGTCATAAGGCATTGGCCTGGGTAGCTCCTAAGGGGCTCGAATTTGCTGACTGCGGTCAGCAACATTCTTGATACGTCGAGAATGGGTACACTTTTTGCAAGGGTTGCCAACTTTGCTAGCCCCTCCCCTTGCCATGGAAGGACTACCAGGTGGGGATTCAAGGGAAAGATATGTCTCAATCTATCCAACCTTTGAGGTGAGTGAGAGAATGAATCATGTGATACTAAGGATGAATAACCATGTGAATAAACCCGTTAAATGAGGAAAAATGGTTGTAGTTAGCCTGTGGTGTTAATAAAACATTGGTTAATTACGAGAAATGGGTAAGGGAGTATGGTTAATTTGTGGTGTAATTAAGACATGACTTAAAAGGGGGAAATGGTGGGGTAGTTGTCCTTGGTGCAACAACCCGTACATTATCCCTTCCTGCTTCAATGTTACATGTGATTTTGTCCCTACTAAGTTGCTTGGTTCATCCCTACGTTTGTGACAATTTTCATGTACCGTTGCCATGGTGTAGGTGACACATCACGTCGAATTTAAGCCTAGGAGGACCAGGGTAGATAGTAGAGTACTTGCTATATCTCTTTTGGGCAAGCCTCGATAAAAATTGTATTTTGCATGACAGGGTCTTTTTGTTAAAATAGTAGATAGTTAGATTTAGTTGTATAAAGGTTTGTTAGTTTTGACCCATGGGACTTTGTATATGTTATGTTGTTAGCTAAAGGACTCTTGTAAATAAACTTGCATATGGAGTCAGGTCATATGTTGTGCGACAATGATGTAAATATGTACCATGAAATTGTTTGTGGTGATGCAATGATATTTGCCTTTGTTTTCCAGTCAATTTTCCGTGTTTTCGCTGCTAGTGGATGAGGGGTGTGCCCACTTGTGTTTTACTACTTTTACCTATTTTGTGGTTTGGTTGTGGGCTGTACCCACCTGTTTAAATTTTGTAGTATACTTTCATAGGTGCAATTTGTAGGTACAAGTTTTGAAAAAATATCGAATAAAATGAGGGAATTTTGTTGAATTTTCGGTAGGTTTTGACCCTATGACTTTTGTAATAATCGACTTTCTTTAAACATACCTAATTGGTTGGACTACAATTTATAATCCAAACCACCTGGTAATTGGAGCCCTAGGGCTTGCATACTTAGTGATCCGCTCCTAATCATATGAGAGGGTTATCAGGATGCAACAAGTATTTTGTGTCTAATGGAGATAGGAATTTGCAACGCGAAAACACAAACAGAATATAACAAAATAGTAAACTATAGAGCCCAAATAAACTCTAGATGTAGCTCATATAGGTGTAAGAGAACTTCTTTGAAGTGGAGGTAGATAGGTGTGGAAGTGCAGCTTAATTGGTACTCTCGGACGTAGAGTGCAGAACTTAGAGAGCACAAGCTAACTTGTTCTTCCTTAATTCTCTTTTTGATGACGAGGTTTCCTCTTGTGACATAGTCTCGGGAGATCAAAAGCGTCCCAACTCCATGGCCTCCAGGTAAATTAATGCTTCTTTAATTCTCACTAACCGGATGTCAATGGAAGTATCGACACTCAATGGTGTTGCACACTTTATTTCTCTTCTATTATGTGTATATAGACTAGCCATGTTCATGAAAATTTATAGAGGTGTTCATGGATATTTATGGTGTTTCGAGTTTTCCAATCATATATTATAAGCCACATTACCGTACATGTAACCTCATAAATCATAGGTCCCAAAATGACACGTTGTTATATTATGGTAGCTCCATCTAGAAGTTTTAGCAATAAGTGACTTTCCCATAACTTTGGACTTTCAAACATCATCATAACCTTCAAATCACTAGAAAATCAAACATGTATATAACAAATAGGAGCAACGGGCTACTAGAACATGTTCATACTAGCAAAAATCATAAACTTTAATTACGAGAATAAGGCTATCGAATTCAGCTCAGATCACATGTTTTTCCTTTTTCTAAAATTCACTCAATAGCAGAAATTTCAAGAAAAAAAAAGTATTTTTCTTCCAATTTCATGACCTCTAATCACCTAGTTATCCCAAACATATCACCAAATCTTTATATTTAATTGAAAGAGGTATCATTTGTCTTCCGAAATATACCCTTGTATGTACAAAACTAACACCTTAACCAAAGAAATTAGAAGCATAGAAGTCAAGTCTTGTAGCAGTTTTCCAACTTAAAAGGTTTAAGCAATCAACCACATGCATGCATAGGTTTTGCTACATGTATTAGAACTTCAACATGCAAAAGCAAAATCTTTGTTAGATAGCACCTTTACCAATCTTCCTACCACAGGAATAAAAAGGGATATCAAAGTAGAAGTTGAGTCCCTACTTTGGATTTGCAACACAAAATCCAAACTGGCTCTTCATCTTGCTTGATTCTCCTTCCTAACAACCTCCTCCTCTTCCCCTTGGCTTCAAGGTTGTGCAGCAGCTTCAAGAAAGTTTCTAGCAAGAACTCTCTTTCCCCTCCTCTCTTCTTCCATTCCCCTTTAAGTCCAAGGAAAAGAGGGTAGATTAGGAGAGGAATGCATAAGGGGTTGGGAATAGAGTTTACCTTATCATTGGGGACCCCAAATGCTACAACCAATGGGAAGGGGAGACGAGGAGAGGTCGGTGGGGGAGAAACGGTGGTTGGCTGGCTATTGAAGGGAAGAGTAGAAGGAGAGGGGTGGTGGAGGTAGTGACAATGTTTTAAAAATAGAATCGTTCAGGTGTTGATTTGATTTTTAGTGGTTCAACTGGTGATTTATACCAGTTGAATTAGTGATGATATTAGCATAATGTTAGCATGTGAAAAAATTGGAAAAAATCTAACCGTAAGACCTTTAGATTAGTTTGCATTGGTTTAACCAAGTCTAACTAATTTGAACTCATGTTCAATAAATAATCATTGAAGATATATGGTAGGAAAAGTTATTTGCAATTCTAATTATATGAAAATTGACATATTTTTATCAATACTAAAGACAAATTGAAGAGATAATTGAAATTGAGAGCCTAACCTTGAAGAATACATAGATCTTTGAATCTTTGTTTTAAGTTCTAAAGTCACATGCATTTTTCTTTTTTCTTTTTAAAATTTTTTAGCTCTTAAGAGACTGGTCAAATAGGATGACCGATTTAACCAGATCGGCTAATCCAACCCGATTTTGATCAGTTTACATCGGTTTTGACTTTTACCACTTGATTTGGTAAGTCTGATCAGTAAGCCACTGGTTTTCGATTGAACCAGTTGAATCACTCTATTTGGTTTGTAAAACATTGGGTAGCGGTGATGATTTTAGTTGGTGGAGTGCCACTACTTAAGGGTTGGGGGTTTTTATACTCCCTACCCAAATATTGATTAGGCCCTTCCACTTGTAATCATTGGTTAAAAAATTAACCCTTCAAAATCTTGTCATTGCAAAACGACCTTCAACCCAATTTTTGTTCATGCCTCTAGTGGGAAAAATAATCCAATAATCCATTAAGCCCCAGTCAAAGAAATTAGCCTTCATCACCCCGTCAATTCACTTAATTAGCAACAAGGTAAGGGTTTGATTAGTTATTAAGAAATCATTAAAATTCAAACCCATATGATGAGATTGTTTGACTTGTAACCTCTTTTAAGGTGTAAGACATTAATGAAATGATCGACTATTTACCTCCCAACTCCGTACTCTTCTTTTCAATCGAGACTATACTACTACCGAACAATGCTTCAGAAGGAGAAGATCGAGGGCAATTATTTTTTTAAAGATGGTTATATTTTGAAACTAAAAAATAATTAGCTGACATCATAATTAATTTAAAAAAGAAAATCAATTGCTTTTCTGAGATGGAAAAGTTATTAGTGGGAAAAATAATTCATTAAGTCCTAGTTAAGAAATTAGCCTTCATTACCCTCAATCCACTTAATTAGCAACAAAGTAAAAGTTTGATTGATTATTAAGAGGTCATTAGAATTCAAACCCGTACGATGAGATTTTGACGTGTAACCTCTTTGAGCTGTAAGACATTAATGAAATGATCGACTATTTACCTCGCAACTTCGTACTCTTCTTTTCATCCAAGACCATACCGTTGGTGCATAAGTAATTAGGCATCACATTAACCTTTAATGATGATTTTAATGATAACAATTATTTCAAGTAATTGAGATTAAAATTAGATCTTATGCATAGATATTGCAAGATTGATTTTTAAGTTGAAGCTCTCTCGACGAAATCCGAAGCCAAGAAGAAGGAGGAGATCATGTTCTGCAAGTTTAGGTCTCCTTGTATTATAAGAATTGAGTTGTAATCTTTTATTCATTAGAATATAAGGAGAGCTCCAATCAGATCTTATATTAGTATAAACATAAGAGGTTTGTATGCAATTCTCACAAGAACACCACACATAGCCTAAATAGGTCAAAATATGATAAAACATATCCTTAGGAGTTAATAGAACATCTTAGAATCTTATAGAATCAACAAGACTAGTTTGGATAGTTAGAGGGTCTTTTACAGGCCATCTAAAGTTAGGTATATGAGACTTAACGTTAGGTAGTAAGGCTGGTGTCATTTGGAAGCTTTAGGGAATAATAAACTTTGCATTGAACTTTTTACCTAACATTAGGTAGTTGACCTAACATTAACTAGGCTATTTTGGGCCAAATCGAACACCTCCAGGAGATATCAAACTTTGCACCTAACTGAATACCTAATATTAGATAGTTCACCTAACGTTAGATGACTTTCACCTAACGTTAGATAAAACACTTTTGGAGCATATTTGTTGGCTATTGGCAAATCCAATTAGGAAACCTTCTAGCTGTTGAAGAGGGGCTTTGTGTACACCTAAACTAGTTCATTCACCCCTCTATTTAAATGAGATGGTTTCCTACTCTTTGGGAACATGTAGAAGATATAGAACACCCCAAAACACACTCTAAAGTACATTCAAGTTCACATTCAGCTAAAGCCTAACTTGATGTTCATTGGAGGTGATATGAGCTCTTGTCCTTGAGGACCACATTCCTTGGAGCTCAATCACCTCAACTCCCAATAGCATCACCTTTATACATTCACTAAAGGAGTTCACTTTAGTCTCCTAGATATCTAGTTCATATAATTGTTTTCATATCTTATTGGGGTTATCCATAGAAGTTAAATTGTATTTTAATTCTATTTTATTCCTGAATCTACTTGTAATCTGAGGGCTCGGGTTGTGGGTTTCTTTCCTCTTGAGAAAGAAGGGTTTGCTCTTGATTGGAATATTAAGAGGGATTGAAAAAAGGTTTGGTACCCATTGCTCTTGATTGAGATATCAAGAGGGTTTGTAAAATGGTTTGATGCCCTATAAGTATTGGTCATTATTTCGAATTGGACTTGAAGCAATATCTTAGATTGGGAGATCTAGGTAGTGATTTTTTCAAAAGTTAAGTTTCCACTGTAAATCCTTGTGTTCATTTATAGTTTATTTGAGTTTATCTTAAATCTATATTATTTACGATTAATGATTTATTTATCACTTTAACATTAATCATGTCCCGCTAGTATACTTTTATATACTACCATCAAACAACGTTACGAAGAAGGCAAAAACTGGAGAGGGTAATTGTTTTTTTAAAGGTAACTATATTTTAAAAATAAAAAATAATTAGCTGACATCATAATTAATAATAAAAAAAAGTCAATTACTTTTTTAAGACGAATACGTTTTTCTTAAAATTATATTGACAAACTTTTATTTTATTGTTATTTCTTTCAGAACTTCGGGGTTTTTTGAATACTACCTTATACTTACATCGTACAATTTCCATCGTAATCAGGTCGGAGCCCGTTGCAATCGACCCAACTCCCGTGTGACTGAAGGCGTTCTTCCCCCGGACTAAGCCCACGCTCGATCAGGGGATCGCCTTCACCCCCGAATCCATCAAGATGGTCGGTCTCATCCTTCAGGTAAACACCCGGATTCAGCCCATTCCTTCTCGTTTGACGCTGGTTCCGCTAGATTCCAACCGATTTGGTCGGGTTTGCCCCCTCCAAATCCCTTCAGGGGGAGTGGAAGTTAGCTCCTTTCTTACATAGGACTGTTGATTTGGGGATGCTAAGGGTTGTTTCGACTTGGGTTTTCAATTTGGATTGAGAAAGGAGCGATCTTTTTTCTGCAGGAGCGAATTCTGGGTGCCACCTTGGGGGGCCTTCTGATGGGTGGCTTTGTCTTGCAGCAGCGTAGGGGCATATACAGATCCATTTCAGAAGATGGGTCGCAACCAAACTTCTCATACGTGGTATGAATTTCACCGGAACATGTGCATTATTGGAAATGTTGCTGGATTTGGATGTCTGGATTTTGGTTTTTTGAGGAGATTTCCCCCGTTTCTTTGTCCTTTGGAATATTAAAGGTTCCATTTCTGAAAATTTTTATTCGGGTTCATAACCACATTCTCATACATGGTATGCATTTTGATGGAGGGTTCGTGTTGTTACATATGTTTATGAAAGTTGGATTTCTGGATTTGGGTTTCTGGATATTCGTTCCCTTTTAGCCTTTTGTTGTGTAAATGTGTCTATTCTTTGGAATGTGGACTTATTGTTTTCTCACAAACCACTAAATAGGAGTGTACTCCGTTGAGGACCCCAGCGATAGGTGTAGGAAGAGGAAGGGAAGTTATCTATAGCAATTTTATCACTATGAGGTTGTTTGGATATGTTTGTAAGGCAACTTCTTGGAAATCAGTGTTGTTGAGAAGCTTGCAATGCTTTTGGAGAAACCGACCAAGGTAATTCTTGTTGGGGGAGTCGGAACATCACAACAAAAGAGGATCTTTGGATGAAAAGGGGCTATTTTTTGTATTGAAACCATACTAAGAACTGAAAAGAAAAAGAGAATCACAGTAATTCTTGCTTGCTTATGTCAACAGAGGTGTTCATGCCACATAAATCCCTCTTCCGGAAAAGTCGAATGTTTTAACTCGAGAGGTGCAATGGGATGATCCTTCCTTAACCGTGGCCATATTATTTAGCATTCACAATGGAAATCTCCTGATCCTTGTACAGTGCTTAGCAAACATGCTGACCCTTTCGAAGGTGGGTATAGGAGTAAGCACCCCTGCCCACCTCATACATATCAGGCAAGCCTTTGTGCTTCTTTGAGCTGGGTAGAAGAAGACAGAGCTAGCTTCCATTTCAAGTTAATCATAAGCACTCCTCTATTTTTTCGGTCTAGCATGCCCTTCTCTCCGATTTTGTATTTTTCTCCTTCATAGTTCTCAGCGTAGAAAAGCTTGGTTCTTTAGAACCAGGAGGGTGATCTCGGTTTAGCAATTTGGAATTCAATATGATTGATTCCCAAGAAGGTGGTCTGTGTGGTTTCTTGTCCAGACATCATCATACTGCTAATTGATTGATCAGAGGAAAACATTACATGTAACATTTGGGATAGATCTGTTGCTGTATGTAATCATATGGAAGTACTTTTTTTTTTTGAAGGGTAAAGGTCCATTTCACTGTATTATAAAATCACCTCAAAGAGGACATAATTATAAATGTTCACCCCAAAAAGAAATCAGGGAGGATATACAACAAATAAAATGCTTAATATACGGTGTTTCACGCTTGAAAACCACCCCTTTCCTTTGTTACCATATCCTGTAAAGGACGGTAAGCACTTTCGCCTTCTCCTTTTTAGACTCCAAAACCAAGGTACTGGGTTTCTTCTATTCCCAAAGAATGTCCAAAAAAACATCCTCACTTGAGGGTTTATTGAAATTTCTCCAAATTTGTTGTGAAAACATGCAGCCAAAAAACAAGTGATTTATCCTTCTTCCTAATCTCACAAAGGGTGCAAGAAGTATCAGCCTGTGGCATCCATATTGGTCTCAGCATCTTTGTCATAATTCTTCCCCTTCTCACAAGACACCCCAAAATTTTAATTTTCAAGGGACATTTTGTTGCACATATCAGTCTACATTCTCTAAGTATCTCCATCTGTTTGCGTAAGTGCTCCCTGCAACCTGCTATATGCTTCACGCTCAAAAAAACTGCTGGAGTCTCAAAACAGAGCTTCTCATTGTACCTTGGTGGAAATTAGAGATCACATCTAGCAATTGCGTCAATTCCATAGCTCGTTGATCTGAGAGCTGATCCACAAAAGTGGGAGACCATGCACCAGTCCAAGAAGAGATCACAGATGCATCTTTATCAGTTGCCATTGTAAAAAGTCTAGGAAAATTATCTTCTAGGAACCAGATCCCCATCCAATCATCTCTCCAAAATGAAAGCCATCTCAAGAGCTCAGTTCTGGTGTGAAAAACTGCCTCAATCTTGGACAAACTCCTGCCATGCCTCTCCAGAAGGAAGATGTACACCTTGGTATGATTAGCCTCTGTTTCCAGTTCAGAGCCTGTTCATACATGCATAAAACACTATGCTTCAGAGGTCCTTTCCCAGTCCTATTAATCTTGCTAGAAGCACATCATTCATCATACTCAAGTGTTTAATGCTAAGTCTGCCTTCTTTAACAGGTCTATGGACCTTGTCTCAGGTTGCTAATCTCATCCCTTTTCCACATTCTTCAAAATTGGTCCATAGGAAATTTCTCATGAGACCAACCAAGCTCTTCTCTATCTTTTGCGGCATACAGAAGACTGAAAGAAAGTATGTTGGTGGGTAGCAAGGATTGAGAAGGACCATACGACCTCCTCTTGACAATATTCTTGATGCCTATCCCAAAAGCCATTTATCATTCTCTCAATTACTGATGTCCACTCCATCAAGGAGAAAGGTCTTTTACAGAGCAAAAACCCAAGGTAGGAGATTGGGAGAGATCCCCTTGCCATGCTGAGTACCCTGCTACAATCTTCTGTTCCCTCATCACTCAACCCCAAGGGAACAAAAATAGATTTGCCATAGTTAATCATCAATCTTGACTCTTCTAATTCCTTCATCGAGCTATGAGCAGTTGGTTGATGAAGCCTTGCAAGAGAAGCTCACGAGGGCTAGATGGTTCTGGACTCGTAAATTTGTGGCCTTGGTCACTTGAAGTTTAGTGCATGTATGTGACACCACAATGGAGGCGAACGGTACATGTAGCAATCCCAATTGATGTGTTAGTTTTAGTTTCTGTTTCTTTGTGGTTGTTATACATTCACTAAGGTCCATCTATCAGAACTCAACTAAAGTGGGAAAAGGCTTGATTTTGGAAAGTAGCAAATTCTGAAGTAAGAATCAGAAACTACCTCACCATGCCTGTTTCTGTGTTCATACACTACCCTCTCAATCAGGTGATATAGGTAGAAGGCAATTGTGGCAAACTGGCTTAATGGATATTGGAAATGGAAAAACAATAGGAATCCAGAATGGGAAGAGAATCTGATGATCAAGACAGTGGGTGATGGATAATGGGGAGACAAATGAGTTGCTGCACCTGTTTAGTTTGAAATAAAGAATTTGGATTCTCAAGGGAGACTACTTGACTCATTTAGGCAGTTGAATGGATTCTTTGAAGTCTTTGCAGAATGATGTTTGAGCAATATGCTTGTCTGGAACATACTGGGTGGGGAATTGTTGACATTTTTTGAAAAGGGAAAAGATGGCTACTAGAGGTTAGTAGCCATTCGCTTCATTCTACCAAAAAGCACAAAGAATTACAAGCACAACATCTAGCTATGAGATAGGCCCTGAGTCCCATTCACTACATTCTCAACCCATGCCCTCTCTCCCTTGAAAATTGATGCATTATGCTAAAAGCCAAATTGATCATGTGGCGAAATAGTAGTTACCTAAGCATGGGTATTCGACTGGATGCCACATCTGAACGAGGACCAAAATTCAGCCATAGAGGCCACTTCAGCTCCAAGAAGGCCCATCATCTCCCAAACAATCATAGAGAATGGGCACAACTAAAAAAGGTGAGGAATGTCCTCATCCACTTGCCGACATAAGCTACATAATGTATCAGTATCCTCAACTCACCAGATCCTAAGCTTTTTAGTAACCAACCTTCCCCTCCTCAGGAGCCAAATGAACACCTTGACCTTCAAAGGAATCCTCAGCTTCTAAAAAAAGTGGCAGTTCTCCACCAAGTCTCTGGCAGGCAAAGTTGAACCCCTCAACAAACTATATGCCTTCGAGACCATGAAGCAACCTTCACTCCAAGCCACGTGATCTATTGACATTGGAGTGAGTTGAAAATTTTGTAGGATGGAGAGCAAAACTTGCAAGTCTTGCACTTGTGCATTTGAAAGGTTACCTTCAAACATAGGTGACCAAGACTTGGACCCATCACCCCAAACATCCATCACCTAGAAGGAATTATCCTTAACAAGGCCAAAAAGCCTAGGCACAACATTTGCAAATAGTCCAACTTGACTTCAATTGTCTTCCTAAAACCTAAAACTTCTCCCATTCCCTAGGATCAGATGGAAGAAAGAGGAGACCCTCTGCATCACTCGGACCATGACCCTCCAAAGGTTTGATGTACCACTTGGAATAACTTCCTCCACAAAAGACAAGCATTTGCCATATCAATCCTTCAGTAGATGAAGCCACATGCTATCCCCATTTTGAAACAACTTCACAAGCCACTTTGTAAGCAACACATCATTGAAATTGGCTAAGCCATGGACACCCAATCCACCCTCCTTGGGTTTGCAAACTTCATCCCAAGGAACTAACTGAAGGAATCTCCTAACATGATCAGCCTCCTTCAAGAAAAATCGCTTCCTCATGATCTATAGCTTATGCACTACTTTCATCGATGGCTTAAAGATGGACAAATAAAAGACCAGAATGGTAGAAAGAACTAACTTAAGGAGGATCAGATGGCCATCTATAGATAATAATCTTCCACACCACACTATCAATCTTTTCCCCATTCTCTCCACTAGGGGTGCCCAATCGCCAGCTACAAGTTGATGCCTTTAAGGGGAAGGCCTAAGTAAACTAAAGGGAGGTGCCCTTAGCTGTGTGCAAAAACTGAAGATGCCACCACCTCATCATCAGACATGTGAGGTGGATTTGGAGTGGTTGACTATTAGGCCAAAGATCTCCCTAAAAAAATCTGATTAGTGCTGCCACATTCTTTGCTTCTCTCTTCTTGCTCCTTTAATAAAGAAAATCATGTTGTCGGCATGTTGTAACATGGGTGTCAGTAGAGACCCATCACTTTGTAAAGTGAAGCCAAAGAAGAGCCCCCACCACATGGCTAGAAAGCCATAACCGTTGAGGTGCCAACTGCAATATTAGATAAGAGTAGTGCTAAAGGACAACCCTGCCTAACCCTACATACAATTGTGTCCAAAAACCATGAGGCCTTCCATATTAATTAACACATTAAAGGGGGTAGTTATAATCAAGGTTTTAAAAAATGCGAAACGATACCGAGGCGGTTTGCCTTCATCGAGGCGAGGCATAAGCCTCAGAATTTGCGTAAAAATGATATGATATATACTTGTCAAGTACTAATAAGGAAATAATAATGTAAATAGCATACTTTCATAGCATTTTTTCTCTATCATAACATTGAAAGAGCGAAAATAAACAAGAGATGACGTTTAAATAAAAAAGATAAACATCTATATAATATAGAATATTAGAAACCATAACAAAAGTACAAACTAAACCAACTTCCTAAACTATTGGGAGACTTAAGAGTTAAAACATACATTAAAATGAAGGTACATGAAACATCCACATAAAAAATTCAAAAGAACTACAGCACATTGTAGACTCTAGTCTCCTCCTCCTTGAACACCGTTAAGCTTATCAATGCTGTCGCTAGGGCTGGTTGCATCATCCCAAGAGTTATCCATAAACTTCATCCTAGCCTCATCATCAACATCTTCCTCAGTATCTCTATCACTCTCTTGAAACTCTTCCTCAATGTCAATAACATCTTTACCTAAAAGATAAGTCATTTTAAACAATATCTCTTAGAAATTAGAACCTTAGTTTGTAAATTTAAACATTATAGTTTAACAAAATATAAAATTACATATTACCTTTACCCTTTTCCTTTCTTTTTTGCCTCTTTCTTCTGCTTCCTCCTACTTGTAGTCCTCCCTCTGCTCCTACTAACTGCTTAAGAATAATAGGATCCTCTTCTAGAGCTACAATTGCATTAAGCTCTCTGTAAGCATCAATCTCTGTTTCACAAAGTTGTAGCTCAACGATACACTCATCATTTGAGTCCACGTCCTCTAAGCATAGAGGATCATCCATTGTCTTCTTCTTCACCTCGTGTTTCAATTTCAAATTGAACATACAATAAACCAAATCATTGAAATTATCTTATCTCAACTTGTTGCTTCTCTTAGTATGGACTTACTCAATGAAAAGTTCATTTAATTATTTATAATCATAGCCTAATTATTATATTACTCTAAATTTAAAACACAAATATGGACTTTTTATCTGATTAAAAGCACTCCAATTTTGCTTACATGCAGTTATATTACGAGTCAAACTTAAAATGCACATGGCAAACATCTTCAACTTAGGTGTTTCATCAGCAAATGCTCTCCACTAATCCACTGTAATGGAAAATTTGTTTATAGTATATATGAAAAAATGAACAAAATTTATTAATTTAAATGATAGAATCATTGAAAGGACTTTACCAGGACTCTTATTCCGAGTCTCAATGGCATCGGATCATCCAAATAATCATCTTCCATTAACAAATGCATCTGTTGGAGATCCACATTCAACCTCTCATCCTTATTAGGAATCAACCTCTGGAAGCATGAGTACAAGCCCATTTTTACTTCTGAAACAACTTTAAAAGTTGGTTCATATTGGCATTGGGGATTCAGAAAATAGGCAGCAACATGCAAGTGTGTGTGCAATTGTTTGTCCCATCTTGTGTCAATGATGTCCCAGATTGTCTTGTATTTCTTTTCATCATTACTTAAATTTTTAGCAATAGCTTCGTTGGCACTATTTATAGCCTCGTAAATAAATCCCATGGGTGGATATTGTTCAGCGTCGACCATTCTTAAAACCAACACCAACGGTTTAGCGTCACATAGGCTATACTAGGTCAAAATGTTTTACTTTTGAGGACAATATTTTGTACAGGTTGCTCTTGAACCTTCAATCCATTACTGCTGCACTTCCACCTTTTTGAGGTGAAAAAAGACTCAAGAGCATCTTTTGCTATTAGCAATCTCTGCAAGGTAAGGAAAGCAGTAGCAAATCGAGTGACGGTAGGTTTCACCAAGTCTCTTACATGCTTCCTTATCATGGCCACCACCCAAGCATGTGCATATATGTAATTGATTGTTTGTTTGGCCTACTTGAAAATAGAGTCATGAAGATGTAGCTTCATGATATCCTCTAACATAAGGTCAATGTAATGAGCAGTGCATGGAGTCCAATACAAATGTTCCTTTTTTCCATCAATTTCTCTCCAGCTTTTTTATAAGCTGATGCATTATCTGTTATCACTTGGATAACATTGCTTTTGGCCACTTCTTTAACAATATCATCCATCAATTTGAAGAGATAATCAGAATTCTTGATCTCATCAGAGACATCAATAGATTTCAGAAACCACGTACCTTTTGGGTTAACCAAAAAATTGATCAAGGTACGTCCTTTTATATTTGTCCAACCATCAGACATTATGCTACATCCAATCTCTTCCCAAGATGCTCTTGCTTGGTCCATCATAGTAGCTATTGTCTTGTCTTCTTTCAAAATCCAAGCTTGTAACTCATGCATTGTAGGACCTCTGAATCCCCTTCCATAGTTACTTACATCTTGAAGCATTTGCCAGTAAGATGAACTAGTGGCCAAATTGAATGATAATCCATTCTCAATGAAGAATCTACCAATACTAAGACATTCTAATTCTTTGTTCTTTCTTCCAAGAAAAATTCAAAGTAACCTGCTTTGGAGGACCTTGAGGAGCATTATCAGGTCCATCTCTTCCAGGCCCTGCTTTTTATCCAACTCCTGCAACAAATAAATCTATAGACTCCTCACCACTTGTGTACCACTTGAACCTGTAGGTGCATTTTCATCATGGCTAGATGGACCTTCTATTGTATATGCACCTATGTGACGAATTTCTTCCATTTCTTCAAATGTTCTTCTACCAGCTTCCTTTTTTGTTAAGAATGCCTTAATTTCAGTTTCAACTTTAGGTGGCACCTTTGCACATGTCCCCACATTTTTTTGTGTCTTCGCTAAGTACTCCTTCAGTCTTGCAATGCCATCAGTGATAGTTTTCCCACAGAAGTTACATTTTATATACTTATATCCTTTTTCCTTTTGAGATCCTTGAAGGTCAATTTCCGTGCAATACTTCCATCTACGATCAGACCTACCAGTGGATCCTTTTTTTCCTCCTCTTCTTGCCTTTGGTGCTATGTCTAAAAGCACAAAGAGATTAATAATCAAAAGAACAACCTAAATGACCTAAACCTGAGAAATAAATAAGACTATCAAAGTCAAATGACCTAAATAGGCTATTTTGGAGCCTCTACTTAAGGCAAGTTGGCAATGGTACTGAGTCTTAACGTAACCTAGATAACAACATTACCGGACAAGCATATAATTCACTGAAAAATTCAAAATCCTAACAACCAAGCCCTACCAAGATCCAAACTTTCCCCTCAAACCCAAACAGCACACCTCAAAACTCATCCTAAAGATATTTGATAATGATGAACACAACCAAGTAAAAAAAAAAAACTTTAACGTAACTTTGATACGAATGTAATCAAATAACACATGGTTTAACAGGGAATGGAAAAAGGTAAAAACCCGGACCAAGGTAAAAAATCGGATCTGTTAACACATGGTTTAACAGATGCATTTGTAACTTTGATACAAATGTAAGATTCTCATCTTTGGACCAACATAAACAACCCTAAGCAAACCAACTCTCCTAAACCCTAAGCAAAACCAACAGAAACAGCCATCTCAAACCAACCTGGACCATCAGTGATGCTCCTCCTCCGACAACGACGCTGCTACACCACCGGCGATACTCCTTTGACAACGCTTCTGCAACAGCTGCACCACCACTTGAAGACTGGTTGAACAGAGTTGGAATCGCAGGCTTCGGAATCGTAGGGTTGAAGACACCTCTCTCCCATTTCTTGCCTTTTGCAACCCTAAAAGGTATCATGTGACAAGCGCATGACACCTTAAACAGCTGAGGCGGTGCCTCATGTGTGCCTCACCGCCTCAAACCGCCTCAGATCGCCTTGGCTCAATGAGGCGCACGCCTTTTATATGCAGCCTGAGGCTACCGCCTCGAGGCTATTTAGGGTTGCCCGCCTCGAGGCATATGCCTCTATAGCCTCGAGGCGCATTTTTTTAAACCATGGTTATAATACATCTCTTCATCAATTGGATCCAACTTGTGGAAAATGACATCATTTGAGGATCTCCTAAAGGTAGGACCACGAGATAGAATTGTATGTGTAGAGAAATTTAGGGGGAAGATAATCTTTGTTATTGATAAAAGGGAGGCCTTAACCCTCTTTATATAAATAGGAAAAGGGGCATACATGGAAACTCAACAAATGCCTAAAAAGTAGTAAATACTAATCAAATAACTAATTCTGATTTATTTCTGAACACTCCCTTGCAAGTTGAAACACGGGAGACGGCGAAGACTTGGATCCTTAAGGTAGTGAAGATCTACTCTCGTTGACGTGGCAAGTCGCTTTTTGTGTCTTCAATCTTGGGCCCCTTCTTGTATGCCCTCATAGAGCCAGTTAATGCTCAGTTTCTCTTGAGGTGTGGAGTACTATCCGAACTTTGAAATCTTGAGGCGGCTCTCGTCTTCAATTCTTGTGTCTTTCACTTAACATATAAGGACTCAAATGAAAACTTAGAACTTGAGGGGCTACACACAAAGGCCCTAAAGACAAGACACTAAAAACATAAACTTGAAAAGACACCTAGACTTAATAAGTAAATAACCCCCCTTTTTTTATTTTTTTTAAAAAAACCCTAAAGCAGCTATTCATTCCCCACTCCATCTTCCTGTCGCAATCCCTCTAGAGGGGCCTTCCTGGATGAGCAGATGATCGGACTTGGTGGTGCCAACGGCGAGCAATAGAGGAGGCACGTAGGGGCAGCGACGAGACTGTCATTGGAGAATACGGTCGGTTGTCGTGCCCCTTCCTCGACCGTTGCGGCTGCAGTGGCGGCATTGCCAGCAGGAAGGAGTGCGGTCCACGCAGTAGTGGTTGTTGGCGGTGATGAGAGGAGTCGCTCCTAGCGACGATGGAGATGTGAGGAGAGGCGTCGTCAGGTGCCGCCGCTGCAGATGGTGGAGACGGCGGTGAGAAATGCCATCGCCGCTGACAAGAACATCAATGCATTGGCCTTCCTGGAGTGCCGCCTCGTTCCCACGAGGGTCCTCCCCGTGAGGGATGGTGAGAGAAGGCATCCTTGGGTATGATGAGGTCGATGAGGGTGTGGATGCCGTCAGCGGGGGCCTTCTTCGAGTCGTTGCCACTGGGATTGGTGAGGCGCCTGATAAACACGTATGAATTTATGATAAAATACTTATTTATGATAGTTCCTAGGCCTAACATTGCATTTTATAGTATAATATTGCATAACATTCATTGCATTGCATTTAGGATAGTTGTATATTTTGTATATTAAATCTGACATTTTATATGGCTAGGAGGCAATGTGACATCCTTACGGGCTTCGGATGAAAAATCCGACCGTACGGATGGATCCAGAGCGACGATTGCAGTCCGTCAACGTGGAAATCATCTCGATCCGAGCACCGTGTCATCCTCTACAAGCAAGGAAGGGTGGATGGTCCAAATGGTGCCACGTGGCACCATCTGGAGCGCCCAAGGTCACCCGCCATACTTCCAAGAGCCACCCAACAAGCGATCTCAGCCGTTGGATGAAAATCCAATAGCTGAGAGCCCGCCTTCACCGCGAGGCCACAACACATCTTCTCGACACACTTGTTGACATGGCGCAACAGTGGAGGCGCTCGATCGCAAGGGAGGGGTGTGGGTTCGAGACTCGCAGACCCCCCCAATTTTCTAATTGGGCACACGCCAGCGCGCACCAATTGGGCTGTAGCGCAATCCGCGCGCGTGATGGAGGGGTAGCACAGCTTGCATGTGGGCGGACATGAGGTGGCTATAGCGACGCTTGAGTTGGACCTATAGCGACATCCTGGAGGTCGCTAAAGACCCTGTGTCCATTTTAGCCCCTTTCCATCCACTATATAAAGACCTACACACCTCCCTTGCCTAGCATCACTTCCTATGCTATTCACACCCCCTCTCGAGTTCCAAAGAGCCCCCTTAAGTTCCCAAGAGCTCACTCTCAAGCCCTAGGCCACCTAATAGTGTAGAAATCCTTTCCCTCCACCAAATATTCACTTTACTCCTCATCACCTTCATAGGAGACCTAAAGGCTATCCCCTCACCTCCGTTCTGGAAGTCGATCACCTCCACCTCCTCATCTCCACTCCGTGCCTTGGTGAAGCGTTCTTCTACTTAACATCCTTCAGCATCTCACCTTCGTCATCCAGCCTCTCACCTCCTCCATCAAAGTTGCTGCCAAGCGCCGTCGTCTTGCCGAACAGCCGATTCGGGAGATTTCCTCTCACCTCTATCTATGTTATTTTTATCATATTTCCATTTATTGTAATAAAAAAATATTTGCAATATATCGAATTTGTTTCCATCTCTTGTTATTTATCTTGATTATCTCCTTTATAAAAATAAAAGAAAAAAACAACAAAATCTAAAACCTCATAAAGAAATAAAACAAAGTGCAGTTTTCAACGAGAGTAAACGTTGTCTCCCTGTGTTTGACCCGGGACTCTCTGGGAGTTTCGGTAAAATTGTATTTGATAACATGTTTTGCGACTATGACGACATGTTTCTCTTAACCCCAATTTACTTTGCAAAAACTCGCTAATCATTTTGACGTCGTTGCCAGGGAAATATGGGGTGAATCATCAGATTTCCACACCCTACCACCCTTAGACGAACGGACAGGCTGAGGTCTCCAACCGAGAGATCAAAAATATTTTGCAGAAAATCGTAAGGCCTGATAGGAAGGATTGGACCCAAAAGCTAGATGATGCTCTTTGGGCCTACCTTATAGCGTATAAAACGCCTATCGATATGTCTCCGTTTTGTCTGGTGTTTGGTAAGGCGTGTCACTTACCCGTAGAGTTAGAACATCGGGCATTTTGGGCCATCAGGAAATGTAATTTTGACCTAGAGTTGGCCGGGAAGACCAGGAAACTCCAACTATCTGAGTTGGAGCTTAGAAATGATGCCTA
The DNA here is from genome assembly GCA_037157565.1 of Thalassia testudinum. Lineage (NCBI taxonomy): Eukaryota > Viridiplantae > Streptophyta > Magnoliopsida > Alismatales > Hydrocharitaceae > Thalassia > Thalassia testudinum. The sequence continues at coordinate 6,611,662 of JAZHRO010000058.1, read as the reverse complement.
TGAAAATGTCAGAATCTATAAGGCAAGGACTAAAGCCTCCATGACCAGATGATTTCACGTAAGAGCTTGAGTCGAACCAGAAGGTCTGGCTTTTTGATTCTCGATTGAAGCTTTCCCTGGCAAGCTTAGGTCTAAGTGGGACAGCCCATTCGTTATTGAGCGGATTTTCCCTAACGGGGCCGTCAAAATCTCTGACCTAAAGATGGGTAATTCTTTCAAGGTCAACGGATAGCATCTCAAACCCTTTGTTGACCATGTGAAAAAACTTGTCTCGAACAAGGTCGCTCTTACCTTGCCCTAACTACCGTGGGCTGATCATCGTCTAGCTGAAGGCATTAAACTCAGCACGTGTAAAGATTGTTCCGAGCTGACCAGAATCTCATGGAAACCAGGTACTATTTTTCCACTTCTAATCTCCTACATGCTTTCATTTTTAGCAATGAGAACATTACATTAGCTAAGCATGGGGAGGTGGATATATCTTATGAAATAATCTTTTTGTTAGCCGTAATAGTAATTTCCTGTTATTCTATTAAAAAAAAAGAAAAAGAAAAAGAAAAAAAAAGAATAAGGAAACGAGAACTTAAGCATTAAGAGTTGCAAACTTTACGAATTGATACTTTGGGACCTGAATACTTAGACTCTTCAAGTCTTCGGCCTTAATTAGCCTGGGTGTCCACTCGAATGTGGACTTAGTCTCGAGTCATCTCCAATTCAATTTTATCTTTAATCTAGTAAATAAATTGGGATGATAAGTACACGACTTATCAACCCATCCTCTGATTTGAGGGGATTTTAAGTCTAAGCATCTACACACTATTCGCACTGACTCACTTTCCGACGATTTTTACGGAAATTGGGCAGCTAATGAACTATCTAAGGTGGTATAGCTGGTAAGTTGTCGTGGGTAACAGCCCATTGGTTGGTTGTCCAGAGCCCAGCCGCAAGATCATTTTCTTTGTACTGCCTTTTAGGTAAATCTTAGATCAGGGAAGCCACCTACGTAGAAAAATAAAAAAAAAATCCAAAAAGAAAAAAAAGAAAAAGGAGAAAATAAAAAAAGTAATAAAGCCACACTTCACCACATAAGTATGGCTGACAAGTGGTCGTGGATAACAGCCCATTGGCCGGTTGTCCAGAGCCCAACTCACAAAAATTCACAATAATTCTTAAAACACTTAGGGAAGAAGTGGGGAAGTAGAATAAATCGGGAGATATACACTGGGTTCGCCCTTGTGTTGATCCCATAAATAAAAGAAGTAGGGAGAAAACTACCAATCGAAAAGATAGACCTTTAGGCAAGGTCACCTAGGGTCGTAGAAACCCGAAGTTCGTTTTAATGACCGCTTAGTGAGTCTTTCACTCTTTTCACTAGATGCTTAGCATTTAGAGTCCTTTTTGAGTCTTGGGCGGGTCGGGTAGCCGTAAAAAGTTATCCTGAAACCCTCAAATTCCAAAAGGCAAAAAAAAAAAAAAGAAAAAGCATAAAAAATGTATCTTCTTTTTTCAAATAAGGCGAGCGCTTGGGCGGTCTGCATTCTGATAGATACTTGGACACTGTTGAGTTTTTGTAACCAGGTTTTGGGTTGAAAGTTCCTAAAATAACCAACAAATCATGCCTAAGAGATCAAATCCTAATTCTACTTTTATACATAGTATTTAGGTTAATTTTGCTAGGGACTAGCAAAAAGTAGGCATGGGGGTATGATAAACATGCATGAATTCATGATAAAATGTTTATTTATGATAGTTCCTAAGCCTAGCATTACATATCATAGTATAAATATTGCATAACATTCATTGCATTGCATTTATGATAGTTGTTTATTTTGTATATTAAATCCGACATTTTATATGGCCAGGAGGCAATGCGACATCCTTACGGGCTTCGGATGAAAAATCCGACCGTACAGATGGATCCGGAGCGACGATTGCAGTCCGTCAGTGTGGAAATCATCTCGATCTGAGCACCGTGACATCCTCTGCAAGCAAGGAAGGGACAATCCAAATGGTGCCACGTGGCACCATATGGACCGCCCAAGGTCACCCGCCATACTTCCAAGAGCCACCCAACAAGTGATCTCAACTGTTGGATGAAAATCCAACGATTGAGAGCCCGCCTTCACCGCGCAGCCACAGCACATCTTCTCGACACACTTGTTGACATGGCGCAACGGTGGAGGCGCTTGATCGCAAGGGAGGGGCGCGGGTTCGAGACCCGCAGAACCCCCCAATTTACCAATTGGGCACACTCCATGCTATTCACACCCCCAGGAGTGTGCCCAATTGGTAAATTGGGGGGTTCTGCTGGTCTCGAACCCGCGCCCCTCCATGCTATTCACACCCCCTCTAGAGTTCCAAAGAGCCCCCCCCAAGCTCCCAAGATCCCACTCTCAAGCCTTAGGCCACCTAATAGTACAGAAATCCTTTCCCTCCACCAAATATTCACCCTATTCCTCATCACCTTCGTAGGAGACCTAAAGGCTGTCCCCTCACCTCTGTTCCATAAGTCGATCACCTCCACCTTCTCATCTCCGCTCCGTGCCTTGGTGAAGCATTCCTCTACCTGACGTCCTCCAGCATCTCACCTCCGTCATCCAGCCTCTTACCTCCATCAAAGCTGTTGCTAAGCGCTGTCGACTCGCCGAACAGCTGATTCGGGAGATTTCCTCTCACCTCTAGTTGTCATTTTTATCATATTTCCATTTATTGAAATAAACAACATTTGCAATATATCGGATTTGTTTGCATCTCTTGTGATTTATCTTGCTATCTCCTTTATAAAAATAAAAGAAAAAATAACAAAATCTAAAACCTCATAAAAAAACAAAATGAAGCGCGGTTTTCAACGAGAGTAAACGTCGCCTCCCTGTGTTTGACCCGGGACTCCTTTGGAGTTTCAGTAAAATTGTATTTGATAACGTGTTTTGCGACTACGACGGGTTTCTCTTAACCCCAATTTCACTTCACAAAAACCCACTGATTAGCACCCTATCGGTTGCTGGAGGCAGTGGTGGCGACGTTGCTGCCACTACTCCTGTTACTGGCTTTGATGAGTCCATCTGGGCCTTATTACCTGGTAGTGGAGGAATAGAAGAGAGGAAAGGAGAAGCGGACAGGTTGGGAAAGGAAGCTCTCCGGTAGCTCGCTGAAGGTCGGTGGCGCCGCCGGAGGGCCTCCCCCCCTCTAGGGTTTCTCCTCTAGGATTTCGTCTTCTCATCGAATCAAACCCACTCTAATACCATGTAGAGAAATTTGGAGGAAAGATAATCTTTTGTTATTGATAAAAGGGAGGTCCTAGCCCTCTTTATATAGAGAGGCAAAGGGATATACATGGAAACTCAACAAATGCCTAAAAAATAGTAAATACTAATGAAATAACTAATTCAGATTTATTTTCTAACAGCATGCCCTGAAAAAATCTACCTTCCATAAAAGAAAACTCTTCCTACATCTCCTCCAGGAGGTTACCATCACCTTTGCCATAATGAAAGACTCCTACAATGATCTACCACCAATAAAAGTTGATTGGATCAGGTTAATCAACTGAGGAAGCATTGACCTTAGCCTATTGGCCATCACTTTGGCCACTATCAAGTATACAACATTGGATAATGCAATGGGCCTGTAGTCATCTATCTTCTCTGCACCAAGTTTCTTTGGCAACATGAGAAAATAGAACTTATAACGCTTAAAGCCATGGTTCTCAACCAAGCATTCATGGAACATAACCATAAAATTGTCTTTGACTACCTCCTAAAACTCCCTGAAGAACAAAACTTGCAGACCGTCAAGGTTTAGGAGCGCCCTTAGCCTTAAGACTACGGATATCCAATAGGGCCTCCTGCTAAAAAATGTCCCTAGTCAAATCATTACACATTGTCATCCAACGTACTCATATTGGATGCATCTAATCACCATTTCCCAGGTAACTATCTTCTCATGAAGTCATGGAAATGCTTCCTAAGTGCCTCAACAATTTGCCCCTTCTCTGTGAAGATCTCCTCCGCTACCTATAGAGAATTAATGAGATTTGACCTCTGTGACAAGGTTCAAAATACCGATTTCGACGCCATGCTGATGAAATTTTAAGTGTGTATTTTGTGGTCATGCCGAGGGCACGTCGTGGAAATGTCCGTTTTTCGATGGGCATGCCGATGCATGTCGAGGGCATGCCGTGGAAATGCCGAGTGCATACCGATGCATGTTGACAAAAATGACAAAAGTAGTAAAAAAACAAGCAGCAGCCTCGGCATGACCATCGATTTTGCTGGCATGTCAACCATGCCGACGGCATGCTGACGATATCCTTGCATTTCGACACCTTTACCATGTCGGCATGGGCTTTTCCCAAAAAAGGCCTTGCTGACGTCATTTAAATCATTAGCCCCATATCACTTGGGACGCCAAGGAATATACATCGAGGTGCAACAAGTACTAGAGATTCGTCAACATCCCACACACCTTGCCTAAAGAGATTACACCTGAAATGACCGTTACATCATTCGCATGATGGGAAATGGACTTCATCAGACCTTTCCCTATGGTGCTTGTCTAAAAGTTCATGATAGTAGTAGTTTATTACTTTTCCAAATGGCTTGAGGTAGAGACTATGGCTAGCCTCAACGCAGAATGGTTGGTGAGCCTTGTCTGTAAAGACATCATATGCCATTACGACATCCCCCATGTGATCGTGGTAGACAATAACATTTAGTTTGCATTGAGATGTTTCAGGGATTTCTACGCAGAATGGGGTATCTAGCTAAATTTGACTTTTGTTGCTCACCCTCAAGTAAATGGTCAGGCAAAGGTGACCAATCAGATTGTCATTGTCGCCTTCAAGGGAAAGCTAGATGATGCTAGATGGGGTAGAAAATCACCATTGGTGTAACCCCCTTCAACATGGTCTATGAAGCAAAGGCCTGGATGCTGCTTGAAGTAGATCTCCCATCCTAGTGGATCAAATTCTACAACCTCGTGAGAAACAAGGAGAAAATATGAGTCACCTTTAATCTGTTAGAAGCCACCAGACACGAAGCAAAGGATAAGCAAGGCACATATAAAGAAGCAATTGCTAGGTACTATAATTAGAGGGTTAAGTGGAGACATCCTGTCCTACTGGGTCCAATTCCGCAAGAAATGAGGAGTAGATGCAAGTCGCCCTTGATTTGTTAGAAGCCACCAAACACGAAGTAGAGGACGAGCAAGGTGCATACAAAGAAGTTATCACTAAATGCTACAAACAGAGGGTCAAGCGGAGGCGTTTCAACGTAGGTGACTTGATACATAGTTGGGTAGGAGTCTCAAATCTACCTAAACTTGGCGAGAAGCTAGCTTTTAATTGGGAAGGACCCTATCGGGTCACCGCCTCGAACTCTATCGGATCCTACGAGCTTGCAACACTCGATGGCCATCCAATTCCCCGCTTGTGGCATCTGGTAAACCCAAGGCCTTACTATGCATGAAACCAGAGCGTGCTTAGAAGTAACCTTGTCTAGAGTGGATGCCTACATCACTTAACCAATTTAACAACCACATCAAGGAAACAAAGTGAGGAGGAAAAAAGAAAGAAGATTTCATTACACTATTCAAAAGTGAGCAGGCACCCTTACAATGAACCGCCTTAAGCTGGCAAGTACATCACAAAAAGAAACAAAGAAAAGCAAAATACAAAAAGTGAAGCATAGTAGCTGAAGTAAAGTCGTGTTGGAGGAAGCTGAGGTGGCAAGCCAACCTATGATGTGGTCAGAGCTCTTTGCAAGACAGTTGGCACCTTTGAGGGAGCATCAAGGGTCAAGCCTTGAATCCTCTTTGCTCAACTCCTTCCCTGCCAAGAATGGTACAATCGGAGCTTGGCCCTTTATCTGAGTGGGCCTACTCCCCATCGACATTGTGGAGGTCTTTAATGGACATAAGAGCAGCTCTTCCTTCGGGATCACCCTGCCTGCCAAGACCCATGCATTACTAGCAGCATAGATTTCACTGAGCTATAGGCAGGGTGTGCCCTTAGAGGAGGGCAGAAACGAGGAAGTCCACTATCAGGTCCAGGACTCCTTCCGAACTACCATTTAATCCGCTAGCCTAACCCTTATCATCTCTGCCGACGGACCTCGGTCCCCTTACGGTAAGGTTTCCCAGAAGTGAATTCCTTCATAACCAACTACCCCTCCCCTTCAATAGGGTAACATAGAGCAGTCATCGTCGTCGTCTCGGAAGCGAATTCCTCCGTAAGGGGATAGTCTTCGTTGTTCTCCTTAACCATAGAACAGTTGGTTACCCTAACGGGATTATCTCCACCTTAGTTAAAAGGGTAAAGACAAGAAATGACAAAGGGGTTGAGAAGGAGGTGGAGCCAATGACATCATCATGAGTCAATGGCGTAATCACGGTGGGCATTGAACCATCTGGGTGGAATGTGTTAGCCCTGCTTGGGCAAGCACAACCTTATCCAATCGTCTGCAATTATGTACCTAAAACTGACCAGCTTGTATCTACCCAAGATTTGCCTGAATGAGGAAAGGTGTTGAGAGCAACACTTCCCCCAAAGGAAGGCTCTTCGCAATAAATGAGGGCAGAAACAATGTGGAGAGGAAGACATCCCCCAAAGGAAGGTTCCTCTCAATGACCAAGGGAGAAGAAAGTGCTGGCGACAAGGTCTACCCTAAAGGAAGGCCTTTAACCGTGGTCAATAGAGGACACAGCAACCCCACAAGTACTGGCCCTGCAACTTCAACGCTTAAAGAGAGCACTATCTCAAGGTCATCATTGTTAGAGGAGCGACAATGAGGACGCCCCTCGCCTACCCCTATTTATAGAACTAAAGGGGCAGAAAAGTAGGCGCACCTCCCAAGGCCACCCTGAAACGTCAAGTTCATAATTAAGGCAATAGGACAAGATCGACTGTAAAAGGTGACAACCTACAAAAAAGGATCGATTGGTAAGTGTGATGATGCAAGAGGAGCAGCTTGTGCCATGCCCCGAGATGTCACGTCACTAATAAATGTGGTGCCTCGATTACAACTTCCTAGGATTAGGAGGATGGACACACGTCTACCCTAGGCCTTGGAGACCCTGAGCAATGCAATAGTATCCCAAGCCTAACTACCACACGTGGATGGCAGAGGTGATGGTTAGCCACCATCTGCCTAAAAACCCTAATGGAACCAACCACCTAACGAGGGAAACCCCCCTAGCTGAGGGCTGGGATTGACGACACTGTGACTGCAAGTGGCGACGTCCCCCTTTAAGTATGTGCTGGGGATAGGACCCTTAAGGCATCGCCCGAATATCAAAGCGGAATAACTATCAGGACCCCCCTACTTCCATGAGAGGAGCGAGAGAGGGGGCAAGCGACACCTTTCCCCCCCACACAAGGGTTGAGTGAAGGGCAAGGATGTGCCTCACCTCGGCAATGCTGAGCAGTAGCTATCGGGGATGTGGGGGACAACCCTGATGTTGATGCTGGAGGAAACCCCTCATAAAGCACCTAACCAACTAGCTTGTCAAATGCACGTCACTGGCGACAAAGGAAGATTGAAGAAACTAAAAAAAAATGCTTACTCAGGCAGTTGACGCTATGAAGGTAGGGGCAACAAGCTTATCATGGCAAGCATAAGCCCAAGAAGCTCATGTGCAAACTAGCCCCATTGAGTAGCAAGTGGGTAGCCTAAGTTGCTAGAGCAAGCCAACTTGCTTAAGCCATCCACCTAAATCCCAGTTTGCCTAGATTCCAAGTCACGTGAGTTGGCCTGCTTGCCTAAATTCCAGTCCGCTAAATTTCCCAGTTTGCTTGAACTCACATTACTATAGCTGGTCAGTCCACCCAAGAAGATGAAGAGACACAAAAGTAGAACCCTCTAGGCATTGATCAAATATTTAAAAGAGCAAATTGCCATGCCCCCCCTTCCCCCCCTAGAGAGGAAAGAGGGGGAGCAAAAGATCACCTACCCCCCAGCGAGGTCGAGTGGTAGTTACTTAGGGTAAGGGGAGTTACCAAAAAAAGAGAAAGGAAAAGAAAAAAGAGAAGAAAACAGGCAGAAGATATTTTACTCTCATAGTGGGGACAACTGATAAGAGAGGAAAAGTCTGGCCCATTTGACAAAATGCCGAGAAAGCCTTTGACCCAGAACCCAAAATCTCAGAAGGGAGACCTAGCCATACGAGTCAAGCACGAGTAGCCAACACGACTGTCTAACTTCCTCTAGGTGGATCTCCAAGCAGGCCTCCACTCGAGTTTTCTAGATGAGGTGGAGAGTCACTTAGGTGGCTCGCTGGGATCTGCTAGATAAGAGCTAAAGCCTTCCAGGTGGTGTCCGTGCTTAAACTACCTGGCTCACTTAGCTCATCAAGTACTCGGGTAGTAAGGCCACATGAGGTGATAGAGTGAAGTAGCAGCTAGAGAATTGGAGAAGCAGTGCTAAAGTTTGCCTAGCTAAGCCTTCATTTTGGTCTTTTTTGTCTATTTTGTCCTTTTGTTATGGCTTGCTTACTAAGCATAATATATGACATACCTTGCACTACCTTTGTGAAGGTTGCACCTTTGGTGGTGGGACAGGCCTGAGAAAGGCTAATGCCTAGGCGTAGGTTGTCTCCCCAACCATTGCACACAACACATGTACCTCCTTGAGGAGGCAGCCCAAGAGGGCTCCCCGAGGGGCCACATGTCTCATACCTTATAAGAAGGAACCTTATATCTGAGAGAAGCCATCTCAATCAAACCACCCTGTAATCAAAAGGCTTACACACAATATTGAGATAGTGAAAATTTCGAGCCTTTCTCCAAACGTACACTCTCTATGGTGGAGTTGGGTAATCAATTCCTGAGTGCTGTGTGGTTTGATTTTTCCCATACTCATGCTCATTGTCTTGATCAGGTCCCTCGACCTCGATCAACTACCTTTATCTACCTTCTGTTTTTGTTTGCGTTGCATCTATCTCTATGGATCTTGTGTAACACTTCAGACTTAGTTATTCCTCTGTGTCTAAGCGAAAGCAAGTGTTCCTCGATTTTCCTACTTCCACCACTTTTGACTGTGAGGCTTGCCAACTAGGGAAGCATCACTAACGCTCCTTGGTGTCTTTGATCTTGGCCATTGTAATGTCTGTGGTTTGTCCTGCTCATACTGGATCTAATCATAAATATTTTATTATTTTTGTTGATGATTACAGTTGTGTTGCTTGGGTTTTCCTTATGAAAGAAAGGTTTGGATTATTTTTAATAATAAAGAAATTCTTTTTGGAAGTGCAAACCGTTTACCAAATTAAAAAATTTCAGATCTGGCAACGTCCTTTGAGTTTGCTTGACGTAGACTCTGATCCTTTCTTAAGGACAATCAGACCATCCACCAGACCTCTTACCCCTACACTTCTCAACAAAATGGGGTTGCTGAGAGGAAACTTTGCCACATACTTGATATTGCATGAACCCTTCTTATCTCCATGAGGGTTCCTAAACATTTTTGGGGGGATGCTGTCCTTACTACCATTTATCTTATCAATCGGGTGCCATCCTCTGTTCTTATAGGTAAAATCCCTTTACAGCTTTTACATTCTCATAGGGATCTGTTTTCTCTTCCCCTTCGTACCTTTGAGTGTGTTTACTTTATCCAAAACTTTAATAGTTCTAGTAATCTATTTTCAAAGGCTACTAAGTGTGTGTTCTTGGGGTACTCACACTTAAAAGGGGTACGGATGTTATGACAAAGTTTCTCGTTGTTATCTTGTTAGCGTTGTCACCTTTTTTGAGAAGATTCCTTATTTTTTTAATAAGGGGTGTGCTATTGAGTTTCAGTCTCAAGTCTACCAATGAAGGGGGACACCACCAAATATGCCTATTCTTATTCCTATTTCTCTAGATCCTCCTGTAGGTGATAGCCTACCGAGTAACATGCCTACTACCACATTAGCTTAGGATGCTCCTCCCCTACCAATGGAGAGCCAATGTGGGGTGGATGACAAACGTATTACCCTGAGGAAATTGGTCAGAGCTTGCACTTTGCATCTTATTTCTCATTATATTTCTACTGCGCACTTGGATGTGCTTTGCAATAGTTTTCACAGACTTTGCTTAGTACGGTGGTGCCTTGAAACTATCATGGGGCTCTGCTTAGGATCCAAAGTGGATGACAGCTATGAATGTAGAGATAGAGGCTCTTACTACTCGTGGCACATGGAAGCTTGTGTCATGTCCTTGTTGGTGCTAGAGCACTGCGATCGTTTGTTTTGATGATAACAAAACACGTGTCGTTTAACATTTGCACTTGGAGTCTTAGATTTCAGGTCAATTGCAAATGGAGACGTGATTAGACGGAATTCGAGCTCGCATCCAGGACGGATTGGAGCTTGATGGAAAACAGAGAAGATTCGCGAGGAGCGATAGATTGAAGAAGGAAGGAGATGAAGAATATGATAGATTTCCTTCTCTTGTACTCCTTGTATTTTTCGTTTCTTCTGTTGCTCTTTATTTTTGTTACTTAGATTCATGTTAAAGAGCCTCAAAGTAGCCTAACAGTAGTCCTCGGAACACCGGCACAACCCTAGGATACTTAGGTTTTCTGTAGAGAACTTAGAAAACCAATGTAGGGTTCAAACAGAGTTTACAGACGTCTAATTCCCAAATCAGACGTCTGATAAAGTATTTTAAGACGTCTGACTGTTGATTCAGACGTCTGATAACATTTAGGCTGGATAAGTTAGTTCTGTCTGATAAAATCAGACGTCCAGACCTTAGACCAGACGTCTTAGGAGACGTCTGATGACTTTGCTAGACGTCCAATTAGTGGACCGTTGGCTCTCTTAGCATACACTGAAGGATATGACCGTTAGAGCCTTATCAGATGTCCTTAAGCCCTTCCAGACGTCTGATAATTGACCGTTTTGCCTCGATTGACCCGAAAATCTCTTCTCAAAGATTTTCTAGCTGTTGCAAATCCATTCCCACGAAAAAGTAGGTTTCCAGACGTCCAGACATAGTGCCAGACGTCCTGTATGTCGTCTGATGGACTTGCACAAGAACCCTGTTTAGATCTGATTCAAGTCAGGAAGGAACCTGCCCGAAATCAGACGTCTGACCTTGAAATCAGACGTCTTAAAGTGGTCTTCCAGACGTCTGATGCTAGAATTAGACGTCTGATAACCCTGTCAGTGCAATGATTGTTCCTGATTTCGAGTTGATTCACTTGGGCTTTGCACCCAACGGCTATGGAACCTTTCCTAAGCCTTCCAAAGCCTTCCTAAGGCTTCTATAAATAGAGGGGAACCTTTGCAACACAAATACACACCTAGCTACACACTTTCACACTCTTTTGTGTCTAAAAAGACTCTCTTGCTCTCTAAGCTCTAATTCTTCATCTTGAGAGCATCAAGCTTTGTGCACCCGCTCTCCCGCCGTAGTTCACGAGAGCGACGTAGCGCCGTCGTGTTGTTCACGCATTCGCGTCGCCGACGTACTCCTTTCAAAGGGGAGTTTCCTAATTCCTATAGAAGCTAGGTTTAAAATTACTTTGTTGGCTCTATAGGATTATTGTTCTTTTATTTTTGTTATTTGGTTGGGTATTCGTTTTGCGAATTCTCGTCTCCTTCGAGGGACAAAATCCTTCTCGTGAAGAGAAGAGGTTGAGGAACGCTACCCTCGCACTTGTAGCGTGGTTGTATTTGAGGTTGAATCACCCTCGTTTAAAGTGATTCGTTTAGTGGATTTTGATCAACTTGGTTGATCGGAAAATCTTAACTTGAAAGGGTTAGGTGGTGGTTTTCACCCGATTTGGGTTTCCACCTAAAAATACTTATGTACTTGTGTGATTGTCTATTTTGTGAGATTGTTTATATTTATTTCCGCAATTATTACGTCACCCCCTCATAGTGGGGAATTTCACTTCTGACGCGAAGGTTGATTGGAAGTGGGTGTATATCGTGAAATATTGTGTAGATGGAAGCATTGGCCGATTCAAGGCCATATTAGTGTCTAAGGCCTTTACTAAAACATATGGTGTGGACTATTTTGAAACCTTCTCCCCAATGGCCAGGGTTAGTTCAATATGAGTCGTTCTTTTTCCTGCTATTAATAAGGATTAGCCTCTGTTTCAGCTGGACATTAAAAATGCATTTCTCTATGGTGATTTGACTGAGGAGGTTTATATGTGGCAAGCTTATCGTTATGAGGCTAAAGGGGAGAACACATGCAAATTGAAGGCGATATATTGCCTTAAATAAAGCCCCCGTTCCTGGTTTGACAAGTTGTGTACAAAAGTGATGAAGATTGGCTTTAGGTGATATACTTCTAATCACTCTTTTTATCAGGAGGATCGTAGCTGGCATGGTTGTGTTGGTCGTGTATGTTGACAATACGATCTTGATAGGAGACAGGATCTGAGAGGCAAAAAATTTTCTGCAAAAGAACTTTGTTACAAAAGATCTTAGTGAACTGCATTACTTTTTTGGCATAGAGGCAAGGTTTTAAAAAATGCGAGGCGGTACTGAGGTAATTTGCCTTCATTGAGGCATGGTGTAAGCCTTTAAGCATTCGAAGCGTAAGCCTTAGGTTTTGGATGGAAATTAACAAAAAAATGACATAAATATATATTTGTTAACCTCTAATAATGAAAAAAAGAGAGTAAAAAATACACATCCATGACATTTTTGCTCTATCACAACATTTAAAGAGTAAAACTAGGCAAGAAATGACATTTAAATAAAAGATAAACCTCCAAACATCATAGAAAATTAGAAATTAAATTTATCAAAACTCCCAAATAAGTTAAGTTCATATGATGAGAATTATCACAAGTAAACCAAATAAATACAATGAATTATATTGACTCTAACTATTATCTATAAAAAAATCCAATTGTCATGACTCAAATCATAAGTAATAAGTCTAAGAACTAATCTCATAACTTATAAGTCATTATTTACAAATAGAAAAAAACCTAAATGAAACCTAAACAAAACCATTGACAAACATATTGTATCATTGATATTCTAGAAAATATGATAAATATATGATATCTCTATCACTCCTGTACTATTAAATAGCTCATCAGTCATCATTGACAAACATAACCTAAAAAATCTAAATGAAACTTGTAGTAAATAAATCATAGGGAATAAATTAGGATTATATTAGGTGTTTTTTCATATTTAAGTCTTATTATTTTTAGTAAATGTGTGATGTGTTTCCTTGTATGTCAAAGCCCTCTCTCTATATAAAGAGGGTTAAGGCCTTTATTTTTAAATCAATAAAGTCTATATTCTCCTAAAACTTCCAACTTGGCATCAGAGCCACCGATCTTGGTGGGTTAGAGATTAGGAGAAAACCTAAAGGGGGGAGGTCCTCTGGCGATGTTGTTGGTCTCTGACAAGCCATCGGAGAGGCCCTCTCCTCTCTTCTTCCTCTCCTTCCTCTACTGTTGTTACTGTAAACAACAACCACGACATCACCGACATCAGCAGTAATGACGTTAGCGACAGTAGCAACAATGACATCAGCGACAGTGCTGCTACTGCCCTCTCTCTTACGCTGCAACAGGCCTTGTTGGTTGTATAAGGCTGCTACGGGTTCTCTCCCTCGTATAAGTTGTCTTGCTTGGGTCCTTATATGTTTGAGTGGAAGAAACAATGAAAACGAGAGCAACCTCAAGATGTCCAGGTAATGGGCAGCTTTCACGCACCTTAAGAGAAACCAAGTGTGGATTGGCTCTGTGAGGGTGTACGAGAAGAAGTGCCCAAGGTTGAAGACACGAAGAAGGGACTACCATGTCGACAAGAGTTGATCTCCACTACTTTAAGGATCAAAGTCTTCGCTATCTCCCACATCTCGACTTGTAAGGGAGTATTAGGAAATAAATCATAGGGAATAAAATAGGATTGTGTTAGGTGTTTTTCTATATTTAATTCCTTGTTATTTTTAGCAAATGTGTGATCTATTTTCTTGTATGTTAAAGCCCTCTCTCTATATAAAGTGGGCTAAGGCCTTTATTTTTAAATCAATAAAGTTCATATTCTCTTAAAAATCCCAACAAAACCTAAACAAAATCTATAAGTAACGAAGAAATAACTTAGGAAGAGGGTAGATGGAGAGCGATTGAGAGAGAACAATAGAGGGAGGGATCGAAGGAGGGAGAAGGGGGAGGGGAATCGTTGGGTTAGAGAGAGATTAGGGGGGGGGGGGGGGGGGAGGGACACCGGTAGAGTGAGGAGGTTGTGGCAGCAGAGGTGCTCGGATGGTCAATGGTTGCGAGAAGGTTGTGTCGGAACTCGAACGAGCACCTGGGTACTATCGGCCGTAGAGGTGGCGCGGAAGGGAGGGGGAGGTGCTTCAAAGTCCCTTGGCCACGACCATTGGGCTCAGGACTACCGTGAGCTGTGGAGATGTTGGAGGTACGCTAGTCTCAAACACAGAAGCCTACACTACAGTAGCAATTGTGGTCATGGAGGTGTAAGCCCATCGCCACCACCGCCGAGGAGGATGCCGCAGGCTGAGGTCGAGGCACCGTGGTTGGAGGAGGTGAAGACCTTATAGGCAGAGGTTGAAAGCAGTTTGGTGGGGGAGGTGTTGGAGGGTTGGACCACTCAGGCTGAGGTGGAGAAGGTGTTGGGTCATGACATCGTACGAGAGGGGTTGAGGATTTTGGTTCTAGACAGGAAGAAGATCTTGGTCCTTGGCCTCCTCACTTTAAGGAGGGAGGAGCTCTGCTTCGAGGAGGTCAGATCAGAATCGGGGAGATGGAAATGGAGACGGCCATGCCCCCATGATGGGGCATCCTAGAAGCGCCCACTGGAGAGACCATTGCTCGAGGTGATCAATAATGGGATCCCTTGGTGGCTGAGATCCGTGGAGGTGGTGGAGACGGTGGTGTCCCCCTTTGCACGACTCAAGGAGTGCAAGGTAGCAGACCTCTCTTAAGTGTCCCATGGTGGCGGTGATTGAGCCGAAGATTGGGGCCTCGATGATGGAGAAGATATTGTTGCGTCCTACAGGCTCATCTTGGGTGGTGGCGTACTCGCATCGTGGAGGACATGGAGAAACTCCACCTGTGAGTGGAGCTGCTGCTCCAGCGAGAAGGTGAATTTGCGGTCGGCGAAGGAGTGGAGGCGAATGGTCGCCGACATGGAACCAAACTCCGAGAGATCCGTGTGAATGTCGTATGCGGATATGGTGCAATCAAAGATTGTGGCGCATCCAGGGGTTTCTGGAATTGAAGAGGCGGAACCGAGATATGCTGAGGTGCGTACGCCCTTCGAGGAACAATTGGAGGCAGATGTGGGCCGTGGGGGACACACCACATCTGCAGAGCTTGGGAAGTCTAACCCCCACGACTCCTCCAGACCCAAACATGATGAGGCCTTAGACCTGAGTTTGATAACTCAGTCCATCGAGGGCCCTTTCGTGGATTCGAGTGGGGCTGGGCCGGCGATCTAGATCTCGCATAGACTTTTTTCCAGAGTGGAGGGTCCTCCCTCTTCGGCTCCTCACACGAGGCCGACTGGAGATGAGGCACCAAAGCACAATGCTGTCGGAGAAGGGAGGCGATCCTCGACCTCCCTCGACGCGGAAAGCAGGGAGGACCCCGCCATGTCTCCCCTGATGGTGGCTACTGGTTGGATGGCGGCAGCAGAGATGGGTGCGGTTTTGATGGGAGAGGGAATGGCTACTGATCAACATCCAGCCGACGAGGCGTGGACCGATTTCTCGTAGATGGCTGCGGAGATGCCGAGGGGCCGTTTTGATGGGGCTTCTTTGCAGCAGCGGTTGGGGAGCATCGCCTCGACATCTGGAGCAGCTGGTCGGTCCGACGACTGGGCGGAGATCCCCCTGACTGGATGGCGGCCACATGTGGCGAATGGAGGCTGAGGTGGCACTTTCCAGTATAGGCGGAGATGGAGAATTTAAGGAACCAACCGAGGACCACGATTGGTGGTTGATGGTCATAACAGGATGCCGCAACCCCTACAACAGGCGTCGGTGTTGGATCAATGTGATGAAGAGGTGTTTCGGACTGCAGAGGTGAGTGGTTTCTGGCCGATTGTGAGGGAGGCCTCCAATAGTTCTTGATGAACGGTGTGCTCACATGGAACATACAGGGTCTCAACGACCCATTGAGGAGAGCGGCGCTGGGGCACTACATATGCCTGTGAAGGGTAGATGTCGTGCTGCTGTAAGGAATGAAACTGTCCGATTGTGATGGTACGATCTCGAGGGAGATCTAGGGTTCATGGATGGAGGGGTTTCGGTCTCTTGATGCAGTTGGTCGCTTAGGAGGACAAATCCTGGGATGGCGCGAAGATGTCTTTTCCATGTAAGATTACTTCAGAGAAGAGCATGTCATCTCTGCGAGACTGGTAAGGAAAGTGGGAGGTGCTAGAATGACCGTCATGGGGGTTTATGGACCGTCAGATGTTCAGGTAAGGGGAGTCATGTGTGAGGAGCTCACATTCGTGGTCGCGGAATGCCATGGAATTCCATGGCTGCTTGGTAGGGATTTCAACATTACCTTGCAAATGGAGGACAGACCTGGCGGACAGGGGAGGAAAGATCCCGAATCAGATCTTTTTGTAGAGTTTGTGGCTATGTATGGCCTCATGGATTTGATTCCAGCATCCTGTGCCTATACCTGGAGGAACAACAGTGGTCAAATGTCTCGAATTGACATATTTCTCTCCACCGTCGAGATGGCAGAGGCATTCCCTTTGGCGGATGTCTCCATTGGAGAGACCTTTCTCTGATCACACACCTCTTATGTGGCGGCCCAATGAGGGGACACATTTGACACATATTTCAAATTTGACAAATCCTGGCTAATGGAAGAGGGGTTCTGGAGTATGGTGGAGGAGAAGTGGAGCTCTATGGAGGTGGAGGGATTGATCGCATGTCGTCTGGCAAAGAAGTTGAGTGTGTTGCGGGACCACTTGAGGGTGTACAGGAGGGAGATCAGGGTGTCCAGGAGAGGCAGGAAAGAAGAGGCACTGGCAGGGATTACTAGGATCGACTGGTAGGAGGACCAAAACCCTATCTCGGTAAAAGATAGGGAACACAAGGTGCAGATGACACAAGTGGTGCAGGAAGATAAGAAAGCAGAGGTGGAGTGGAAAACAAGATTGAGACAAAAATGGCTGAAGGAAGGTGACTCCAATACCAGGTTCCACCTAAAAGCCTCTGCCAGGAGGAGGAGAAACTAGACAGCGAAGATGTTGATACACAGGGAGATCTTTCGTAGGGAGGAGGTAGGATGGGCTGCGACAGATTACTTTAGAGAATTCACAGGGAGGCGCATTAGGGCATGTTGATGATGGAGGGGGGAGGATGTGCAGTGTATCATGACGGATCAGGTGGTGGGCCTCACAGTTGGCTTCTTAAAAGAGGAGGTGAGGAAGGCGGTGTGGGGCCTTAATTCAAAGGGGTGCCCTGGTTTAGATGGTTTCCATGTTTTCTTCTTCAGGGAGTTCTGGCCCTTGGTAGGGATGGAAATGATGTAGATGATGGAGGAATTTGCGGTTGGGAACAGAGCTTTCAACAAGCTGAATAGATATTACATGTTCTTGTTGCCCAAGAAGGAAGGTGCAAAAGCAATTTAAGACTTTCGACCGATTGCGTTGTCGAATGTCATGTACCTCATTGTCGCTAAAGTCTTAGCCAATAGACTCAGGGACCTCCTTGAATACTTGATCTCCGCCGTTTAGACGACCTTCGTTCTAGGGAGAGGCATCCTGGATGGTTTTGTCGTTGCTATGGAGGCTCTAGCTAATTGGAGGGAGAAGAAACATGCTTTTCTGTAGAAGGTCGACTTTAGCAAGGCGTACGATTTGGTGCAGTGGGATTTCCTGTGAGCTTCCTTGGTAAGGAGGGGCTTTCCCACGACTTGGATCGATTGGATGAAGAGGTGTGTGTCGACGACATTCTTCTTAGTCGTAATCAATAGGAACCCAGCAGGAGGTTGGGTGCAACCTAGGAGGGGAGTCAGATAGGGTTGCCCTTTTGCACCTATGCTGTTCGTGCTTGCAGCACACATGGCCTATGCTAGGGGTCTGATTAGGGGCTTTCTGGCTGGTGAGGACAGGGAGACGACGGTCCTACAGTTTGCAGATGATACCTTGTTTTTGGTTGAGTGAGCTGATTTGAAGGCTAGGAGGATGCGAATCCTTACGGAGCTTTTTGGCGAAGCATTAAGGTTGCAGTTCAATTATCAGAAATCAACCTTTGTCTCGATGAATTTGTTAGCCGAAGAGGTAGAGACGGTTGGTGGTGCGTTGGGAACAGATGTGGTTTCTTTGCCGCTGGTGTATCTAGGACTCCCCTTGTCAGATCGACGACTTAGGATGCAAGATTGGATTCCTCTGCTAGAGAGAATGGAACGGAGGTTAGCGGGTTGGGTTGTTCTGGCATCCATACCAACATACTTCCTTTCAGTATTCAGGATACTGCGCCAAATTGAGAAGAAGATCTCGGGGCTGATGAGGGACTTCTTTTGGTCTAATGTGGGGTTGGCAGGAAAGGGGGCGAGATTAATGGCTTACGAGGAGGTCTGTAGGTCGGTGCAGGAAGGTGGCCTAGGGGTTAGTTATGTGGACAAGGTAAACATGAGCCTTCTTGCAAACTAGATTGCCAAGCTTGTGGGACGGGAACATGGCCTCTTTAGAGACATCATGCGACGCTGTTACGACCCCTTCCTTTTGTGGGGGCCTTTGGAATCTCCCCCTCCTAGGGCTTCCCACTTCCTCAAGGGTTTGGCGGCGATGGCGATGAAGGTGCGGGCTTTCTTTTTTCCTACCCTGGGGGACGGGGATGCCTTCCGGTTCTGGTAGGATGATTGGTAGGGGATTAGATCTACCCTCAGCGACAGGTTTCCTGCCTTTTTGGGGGAGTTGTGGACCTGTCGGCTACGGTGGGGAGTTGTTGGGATGGAGCATGGTGCTCGACCTTTCAGGGGGGCCTCTCCAACTAGAGGTGCGAGGATTTCCAGTGTTTATTGCAGGAGCTGGAGGGTTGGGCATCGGAGGAGGGTGGTGACGCATATTTCTAGGGAGGAGAGTTCTGTATGGTGAACATCTTTGTAGGGTCGGCCAGCTCAGACATCGATTTCTTGCAAGATTGTAGGCTGCTCTGGATGGCGGAGTGCCCGTTGAAGGTGATCTTTCGCCTGGTTGGTGAGGAGGGGCTCTTTGTGAAGGGGCAAACGAAGACATTCAGTATTTCTTTTTCTAGTGTCCGTTTGTGGTGTAGGTCTAACAGAGGATGAGGATCGATTGGATCGCCCATCCGGACATGGCTAGCTTATGGCCCTCATTCCGTAGAGGAAATGCCCACGATGGAGGGATCACCTTTAGATCCAAAAAGGATAGGACCAACGCTTTGGCGGTGTTGTGGGGTGTCTAGTTGGGGAGAAATGGGGTGCTTTTTAGGGGGGAGAGGCCCTATGTTGAAAATTTTGTTTCGTCAATTTCTTCCGAGGTGGTGTTCTGGGGATCTGTCTTGTAATATGTGATATAATCGATTTTTTGAAATGAAAAGAATGTGGGTCATTATCATTCGGATAATCGCTCTTTGGTTTTTCAAAAAAAATCTATAAGTAACATATAATAAAGAAACTAAATAACATATGTAATAAAATAACCTTAAAAAGACCTAAATAAAATCTAAACAAAACCTAAACTTACTGCGTAGTAGTGAGACCATGTGGAGATGTGAAGATCGAGCATTGAAGTTGGCAACAGTAGACCTTTTAGTGATGTGGTAGCAAAGGGTTCTACGACCTTTGGTGACCCATTTGCAACCTCTAGCAACCTGTGTTAGACCTCCAACAAGGTGGGGACTATGGTTTAGGAACTTGGACAATGATGGGCTCCTTGGGGTTTCGGGCAATGGGTTTTAGGTTTTGGAAGAGGGCTTGAATTAAGGATTTAGGGGGATTTATTCGCTGGAAAAGATCGTGTGCAAGTCACATAACCACCTAAAAGGGTCTTTCAACCGAGACTATAGCCTTGCCTTCGCCTCAGTGCCATGACCAACTGAGGCGCACGGTTTATCTTGCAACCTTGAGGCTATACCCTCGGGGCGTACGCCTTGGGTGCCTCGCCTCGAGGCATACGCCTTAGGTGCCTCAAGGTGCGCCTTCTAAAATGATGCATAGAGGCAGTCATAGATGAGAATGGCATGGCTCTCTCTTTGAGAAAGTATATTTTAGAGGTACTAGAGGATGTTGGACTTCTTGGCATCAAGCCTTCTACTATTCCTATTGAATAGAAAGGAAGACATACATGTGCTGAAGATCTCATTTTTTTAGGATGTCCACCTATATAAGAGTATTGTTGGCAAGTTGTTATACTTGACCCTCACTTGTCAGACATCAATTTTGCAATCAGAGGTCAAGCCAATATATAGAAAAATCGTGCTATAGTCATTGACATGGTGTGTGCCTCATTTTGAAATATTTAAAGGGATCTCTTGGCAGAGGACTAGTATAGGAGAATGGCCACTTGGAGTTATGTTCTTATTCTGATGCATACAACGTTGGGTTGGTTGAAGATAGAAAATCCTGGATATGTTGTACTACTTGGAAGCAATCTTGTGTTGTGGCGTAGTAAGAAGCAAACTGTAGTTGCTTACTCTAGTGTAGAGGCAAAGTACAAACCAATGGCTCATACCACTTGTGAGGTGTTGTGGATCACGTCCTTCTTAACCAACCTTGGGATCACAATGAGGAGTCCTATTCCTACGTTTTGTGATAACAAATTTGCTACCTATATTGTTTCTAATCTTATCTTCCATGAGAGGACGAAGCACGTTGATGTAGACTATCACTTTATACGTAATGCCATGATGGAGGGAAAAATGCAACCCCATATATATCTTTAGAGCTCTAGCTTGCAGATATTTTTACGAAGGCATTACCTAGAAAGCACCATTCATTCTTCTGCACCAAGTTGGGCTTGAAGAACATATACACTCCAACTTGAGGGGGAGTGTTGGAGCTCCTATCTTATTGTTTGCTTTAGCATATGTTTCCTTTATTTGTTATTTTTAGGATTCTTCATGTAATTTTTCATCCCCTCCTCTCTATGCGAGAGGCTAGGGTTTTGGATTCCAACAAGCAAAATCATTTTCTTTCAACAATAATGATTAAACAACTTGAAATATGCATGCTAACACAAATGAGGATGTCGTTCAAAAACTTGAAGAATGGACAAGTATTGACACATTTGGGTCTATATAGGAATATTTATGCTGACAAGAAGGTATCTTATAAAGAGTGGTCACCTAATTCATCAATCAATAGGAATGATCTTCTCGTGTATTGAGCAGAGTAAAGAGGACACGAGATTGTCAGGTCACATGGTAAGTTAGTTCATCCGACAGAGAGGGGCGTACTTATCTTGAATGGCCCATAGCAATATCACCGTAAATGACCGAAGTAGCCCACATTTTCATTCTATACTGCTCCTGAAATTAAAAGGATTAGGTGGCAGTGCAAGTAACATAACTCATAGGATCATAAAAATGGTGGAGAATTGAAGTGCAGGTGCAAGGATATGTAAGCTGTGACTTCATAAAGGATGTAGACAGGCAAGCAACAATTATATTGTGATGATTTGTTATGGGAAATGGATGATTTTTTTACAGACTACACAGAGGCGAATATGTTGACGCATTTTGAGTTGTTTCAGTTGATGGTTCAACTAGGTGATCCTCCTGATAATTTATAAAAGAACTCCTTAAATTAAGAGATCAGAAGAGTGTGAACTGAGATGCTCACCAAAAAGGACTTGGAGTTAATGTCGAATCTTGTGTCTAGCAATGTTAAGATATCTGAAGAAAGCTTTGGCAACTTTCTGACCTGTAAGCAACTTCTGTCCCTAGTTGTTTCTCATAGACTATACCTTTCTTTTGGTTGAAGAAGCAATGGATTTCTAAACACGTAGCCATCTTGTAGCTGAACTCCTCAATAGCTTTAGAGTTGGGATAAGTCTCTGCAAATCGTTTAACATATTAAGGGGTTGACAAACATAATGAAATAACTGCTAGGGCCAGTAAAATGGTTTCATTAATTACCCAATTCTGTTAGCACAACTCATCCTGTGGCAAATGGATAAGCTGCTTCTTAAGGAATGAAGACTATTCTTTTCCCTTTGACTGCTATGCAGGTAGGCAAAAGCATCACAAGAAGTGCATTTGACAGGTAGGTCGCATGTGAATATTTGCACTCTTCAAGCTTTGACTTGTCTAATTTCAATTAAGTTCAAGCTTATGTAAACAATTCTGTCTGATTGAGTGGTCAGGAACAACATGCTATGACAAGTCTTTCTGCACTCCCTGTATACAATGCATAGAGGATGTTTGTAGAACTAAATAAGTCCCTAGTACATGCATTACCAAGCGTTTAGACCTTGATAATGAAGCGAGCCAAGTTCAGATGAGATGTATCTACCAGATTTTGAGCTATGGTCAGGTTTATGGACGATTACTCTCATGACTAATTTAGTATAGCAGGTCTTTATGCGTTTCACTCAAGTGGATTGGAGACAACAAGAATCCTGATAGATAGGAGCTGTGAACTCCTACCTTTGAGAATATTGGATCAAAAGACAGTGTCATGGCTTGAGCTGCATTCTATGAAGTTAGACTTCCAGTCATGATGGCTAGTTAATAGGCTTAGGGATTGTCAGGTTCTTGTTATAACTTCTAGACTTTTAGTTCCTGTTATTATGGATACAAGCTGAGGTATACAATTCCTATTTCTGTTTTTCTCCGAAGGAAAGCTTGAATATGCCTCTGTTAGGGATTTGAAAGCTGTAGTTGTTACTTCCTTTTCCATCAAGGCCAAATGAGCATTTGTAGAATGTAATGAACTAGTTTTCTTCATCAAAACTTGTGCTTTAGTCACTTTCTACTGCTTTGCTCATTAGGGATGCTCCATTTCTTGCAGTAAGCCAGTTCTAGATGTTGTCTAATAATTTCCATACGTTATTCATAACTGGTTTTTCTTCGCAACCTAATGCAGC
This sequence comes from Thalassia testudinum, assembly GCA_037157565.1. Taxonomy (NCBI): domain Eukaryota; kingdom Viridiplantae; phylum Streptophyta; class Magnoliopsida; order Alismatales; family Hydrocharitaceae; genus Thalassia; species Thalassia testudinum. Next base: position 6,588,670 of record JAZHRO010000058.1, on the reverse strand, counting down.
CTAAAGACCACTTGTTTGGGCCAGCGTCTGAGGTAGATTTGGCGCATTTGTGGAACAAATCTGTGGATGGAACGCTAGGGCCTGTAATCAAATTCCTCAGTTCACGTGGTTGGTGAGAACACCCAGCAAACTGGTTGGAAGTTCCGATCTGCATGAACGACAAGCGGCTTGCCAGTTTGCTGCTGGCTTACAACCATCTTGATGTCACATGTTCAACCCAGTAAATCCTGGATTCTATTTAGCAGCTTTGTATCTCGTAATGCTCATACATTCATACACTTATGTTAAGGCAATTGTTTCTCTTGTCACAAGCGTGATGCTTTAGCAGATACAATTGAGAGGGGATCTTCGCTGTTGCCAATGAGATGAAAGAAGTGTTTATCCATATATGTCGCAGCTACTATTTGTCATTTGCGATTGTTCCAACTATGATAATGATTAGACTCTCCCTCTTCTCTCTCTAGTTTAAAATTGTATTGCCTCATCATCCCACGAGGAGTTGCGCTATTCATCCCAAAGCGCAAGTTCTTCCTTAAAGTATTATTAAACCAATCAAAATAACAAGCGGCCAAACCAAAGATGAACAAGTGGGAAGCTAAGTCAAATTACGCAGAAGTTGAGGTTGAACATCGAAACATTCGTAGTAGCCAACTGAGATCATACGATTGTTTGGCCGATATAGGAGGACAGACAATTTCCTAGGGATGCTTCTAACTTGCTAAGGCTCCTCGAACATCTCATGGGAGATTCAGCGAAGATTGGGTTTGGCGAAATGTCTTGGCCTGTCAGGGCAACTCTGTCTGGGAGGTCATACTTGGCATTGAAGATACCTGGAAACCAAGAATAATGGGTACTGCTCTATGAACACAAAATTATTGGTGGACTTGCAAAGATGCAATGTTCACTTGGTGGATTGGAATTTGTCTTAAATGTGGATGGCATTAGCAAGTTAGACTACCGTTGACCTCGAGTGGCTTCTTTCTCTAGCAAAGGTAAAAGGAGATAGAACTGGAAGTGACTTTTCCATGTCTAGTTTTGTACTTCATAGCCTTTTCTTTTGCATTTCCAAGAAGCTTGTTTGGTGAGGTAAGATAAAGAACCATAAATGGAAAATTCACAAAGACCCAAAAGCCGGGATCGTTTGAAATTTATTCTTGAAATCAGATTCGAGAACTACAATGTGTGCTGGTGAAAGGCTTACATTGGCTAGCCATTAACTCTCCCTGTTGCAAGCGAGGAGAAGTGGAGAATGGATTCTTCTTAGTTGAAGGGAAATTGGAGAAAAGGAAGACAACGTCCCTTTAGCCTGCTTTAGTGGATTCCAATTTCGTGGAGAAAGCAAGGGGACAAGTTCGACTTTACCATTGTGAAGAATAGTTCATATCTCTTTCCCTCTTTTCGTCTTTTGCCTTTTTTTTTCTCTCTTCTTCGTCTTTGGGGTCCCCTTTTAACAATCCCCTAATGCAAGTCATTTTAGAACAGTCAAAGGCTGAATGGTTCCCTGCTTCGATGTATTGCCTTATCCTTGCCATTGTGTCAGTGGTTGAATATTTTCGTTGGATCAATGACAATTGGTATAAATTTAAAGGATTATTATTATTGTTATTTACCAGGGGCCTTGATGCATTTCAAGTGATTCTCATTTCACTTCTCTCTAGAGGTGAAGAAAAGAACAAAGTGTTCTAACTAGGGTTACAAATTTTAGTAAATCCGACTTGAACCTGATTCAACCTGAACATGTAAAGAATGGGTAAAATTCGATCCGAATTTGATCGAATTTAGGTATGGGTTTTATTGAAAAATTAGACTGAGTATGGGGATGGATTTATACGTGATTACTCGACCCGAGAACTTGAATAAAATCCTCATTTACCTTAATCTCTCTTATAATTTTCTCCATGATTTTGAATGTTGAGAGTACTTCTGAAATTTTCATTGAACATTTATTTCGAAGGTGATTTGTTTTTTGTTTTTGATAGATATCCCTTGAAAGGTTCTTTTTGTAATAATTTCAATATGACTCAATAAAATTGAAGTAGCTTGAGATCATATACCCGATAGGCTGATGGGTATGTGTATGAGTTTAGATTTTTATATTCAATAGGTAAATGGATAAGGTACGAATATAGATTTTGTAAATATATATGGATATGAGTTTAGTCGAACCTGACATGTTTGCATCTCTAACTGTAACTTTGAGTTGAAGGCGGGGGATGAGATGATTGAGTGAATCGATTAGTGGAGAGTGTTGGATTTTTTAACACTTATTTAGTTGAAGAACAAGTAATAAATTTCTCTTTCACACACTCTTTCATACATATCTCTCAAAAGGAACCAAGAATGAGAAGGAGCAGACGAAAAAGGCAAGTAGGTTTCCAACTTTCGAGTGCTGGTTTAATATTGGGAGGGGAGGGATACTAACTCGAAGGAGGAATGGGAGATGTCAAAGGAGGGGGAGCCACAAAGTAGGACGTCAAAGGGTTGTGGGGGAGAATTTCAAAGCCACTCATAAGTCACAAAGAAAAAAACAGAAAGGATAAATTACGATATTGATGCATAGCATTGTAGCATTGACGCAACATAGCACCACTACTAAGCATGAGTTCTATATCATTACTTCTATCTATCACCTATGCTTTCTATGTTCGCATTTTGATACGGTGTTATGAAGTAATGATGCTATAACACTCAGTACACGAAATACAACATAGTTAGGTTGCAACTTAAGTGACGGATTATCTCTCGTAGGAGAGCTTGGGACATTGTTCATGAGAGATTAGGATCTTACTCATTATTTCTATCAATTTCTGAATCAAATTATTTCATTTTGTGAGAGATTATGTTCATTTTAACATAATATATCTATTAAAATATATTTATTATAAATTTTAAATATATATATATATATATATTTATTATTTCACATAACTTACTCACATCTATATCTTAACATTAAATAAATATTTTCTAAAATTGCATCGATACGTTAATTATTTTATCCAAACACTTGTTCCATTATCAAATAAATATTCATCTCGTCCCTCCACAATATTTTATTCTGCATACAAATATAGCCTTAGGAAAATGATAATGTCAGCATGGACGAGAAATTAGATATGTGATGGGGGTTTGCAAGTATTTTTTTATTTAAATATTTCTGTCATTAACCTTATCCTGAAGTCACCTTCAAGGGCCTAGAGGCCCCGACAAGTTTAGAAAAAGAAAAAAAGAAAAAACAACAGAGGGGACGATCATCCAGGAATTGTATGCAGTGCCATCTCTATCATGGATGGGTCCTCCAATCTTAGGAATCCGCATCTCAATTCACACGTATGCCATCTCTTCCTGCGCTTTGGCCCCAGAATCTTCTAGATATTTGTACACGTGGAATCTCCTCCAGCCGAGCATCTCTGAGTTTGACATTTTCCCAGGAAATTGTCACCCGTAGCCATTTGGGTTCTGCACATTTGTTGTTCGGTAAGAAAATTATATTTATGTAATAACCAGGAAAATATAAAAAAATTAATAAAATAAGTGAATTTTGATGTTTAAATTTTAAGTGAGTTAAATTTATTTTGCAGCATAATTGAAATAAATTTATATTAAGTAAATTTCTCTTAACCAAGTGTACACAGGAGATAAGTTAAGTGAGAAATAAATATGAGTTAATTTACTTAATCTATCTACTTAAGATATTGTTTGTTTCTTGAAATTACAAGAGAAATCCCCTATTTAGGTCTTAAAATTCCAAGATAAAGTTATATAAGGGAAAAGAATTCCGATGTACATTATATTTTGGGAGAGGTAGAATAAAAGTTATCCCCCTCGTGTGACATAATATTTCTCTTTTGTCTTTTAAATATCTCTGGATATCCCTATTTATCTTATAATTTGACTCATAACTATTCTCCATCCCTCAAAATATCAAAATTAATTTACCTTTTCATTTATCTCTTAATTTTACCACTTACAAAAGTTATTGTTCGAAAATTATACCGGCGAGCAGATGGTACTTCAGCCTTTAGTCTTGTACTCGTCTAATTGGGCATTATAGGAAGAAGTTCCTTGACGCTTTCATGCAGTTGCCAGCGAGAGAACTTGACTTGAGGAACAAGAAATAATGAAATATGCTTGGGCGAAGGGGAAAGAATGACTTCTTCGGCCTTCCTATTTGGACAAATTTGTGGGGAAAAGTGTACTGTGATTGTTCTCTAGGCAAGTTTAGATTATTATGGGATAATGGCCTAGGACTTGTAACGCCAAGTATAATTCAAAAGAGAAAATATCCATGAAATTGCTCGGCATCTTCTTTTAAAATTAAACATCATTAATGATATTTAGATGTTAGGTCTACAACTAAATATCCCTTTAATTTTTTTAAGGGTACGTAAAAGTCCATGAATACGGGGGTGATAACATGTCGAATTTACATAGGTGAAATTGGCATGCTTTTATGGTGGTAGCTTAGAAATATGTGGCTAACCGAATATTTGAAAGCACTATTATTATCTCTTTGGTCGCCACAAGTGCAAGCATATGATTTTATCGCCTTCCGAAGGAAACAATCAATCGGTTGAGATGTAATCGTGTTACTCAAAGAATGGTTGAACATTTCAATAATTTTTTTATCTTTTGATTACTAACAATGAATTCGCTGATTCTTTTATTTGCATTTTAATACCTATATACCACAAAAGATTAAACAAAAAGAAAAGAAAAGACTTGCGTTAATTTTTTCAAAGACATTTAGGATTAATTTATTTGAGATATTAGGAAAGTTGAGTTGATAAATATGAAATTGACATTAATCTGTAATTGTATTTATTTATATTATTATGTTAATATCAGTTTATGTTTATTTGAATTTATGTTAAATTATGGTATTAATTCTTATAGTGTTTACTTGATAGTAATGTTAGGTATATAAAATATGAGAGATGTTAGAAATATAAGTGATGTAGAATTTTAACATAAATTTGATTAACATTAGTTAAAATTGATATTAGATAAATTCATATTAAAATTACTAAATCTATATTAACAAATGAAGAGTTAAGTAACTAAATAAATAAAAATTAACCTCTATTTTAAGAAATTAATCCTCTAAATAAATTAAACCTTAGGCACTAATAGTCTCATCTCAGCAACGTGTGGCAACTATCGTAACTAGTTACCATCCTAACTCCCTTATCAAGAAGCCTCTTTTCATACGTACGATACCTCACCAAATAGATCATATGATTTACGAAAAAGGCACTTTCCCCAATGAAACATTCAAGTTTAAGGGTTAGGCCATAAGCATCGTCAATGTTTTTGTCAAGGCTGCATTTATACACGCACACGTGCACACACCCAAGCTACCTGCAATCTATTTGTTCATCTATACACAGCGTAATTCCAATTTTACAAGTATTCACAAGCTAAAAGTTCTCCGGCGAGTGCCTTCAGATCGAAGATAATCCTCTTTCCCTGGTCTTTTTCCCGATCAATGGTAATCATGGTCGTCTCCTTTCCACCATAATAAACTCATATCCACTGTTTTCATATCGATTAATGATAGGATGCAAGTCCACTTCCCCACCCCCCCCCCCCCTTTTTTTTTCCTATGATGAATAAGCTTTCATTTATAAGGGAAGAATTCATGCAAAAGAGCGTAACCCAAAATGAAAAAAGAGGGAAAGAGAAATCCGAACAATCTCCTCAGGGCTTATTTATTTTATGGGATGAATTTCAATGCATAAATTTTATGGGTATTGAAATTGGAGGGTAAATTTGAGATAAATTAGTTTTGGTATTTGAAAAAGATACAAGTCAAATCGTGAGATAAATAATGATATTTGGGAGATAAGCGAAGTTAATGTCTCGTAAGGGGAGAGATAAATTTATCCCACCTCTTACATGAAATAAATTTATTGTAGGTTTTGAGACTCTCCCCCAGGATAACTTAATCATTGGATTAAATTTGTCAAACATGGGATAAGTTGTTATATCCCACAAAACAAACAAGGCTTAAGAGGGGAAGGTTACTTTCCTTGGTAACGGGGGAAACTCTATCAAGATGGAGACAAAACCAACAACATAAGAGAAAAAAGAAACGAAAATACAAAAAAAAGTAAAGAAAGTGTCCTAAGTAGGGGAATTAGTTACTTTCCTTCGAACTCGAAAAAGCTACAACTTCATGCTCGTAGATATGATAGTGCCACCAAGACGTAGTTCCGACGTTCTTCACGATCTATGCTAATGAAAAGCCAATAGGAATCAGAACCAGACAAGAATCGGGTAAATCTCGATCATGTAAAGAGCAGGGTCACAAATGATCCCAAGCACAAAAAGAGGTCTCCAACTTCATCATCGACCTAGACACCGGCCGAAGAGCATGCATGACGACCATCACCCCCCACTGTGATAGTGTGACCTCCACCACCTAGTGCTTCATCACGAAAGAAAATGGTGGCTCCTCAACAGACACCTACTTAGACACAGCAATGACAACATTATTTTGGTGGTGGAGGGATTCAAATCTTACCTTACTTAGGCTTGCTTGGTGGGGGATAAATTGGGTTAAAATAGAATAAGTGTAGATGAGTGATTGTTTGAGTGGTGGAATAAGGGGAGTGTTAAGTGGAGAGATAAAATGATTGGGGTAATAATGTGATATTAGTTGATATTGTTTTAATAGTTTAAGCTAGAGTTGAGAATGTTAGTAGATATTTATTTAATATTAAAAGTGAGAGTGTTGAAGGTTCCCTACCAGGAGGGGTGACGTAATAAAATTGCGGAAATAAAAATATAAAGCAATCTCACAAAAATCAATCGCACAATGTACACAGGTATTTTTAAGTGGAAACCCAAACCGGGTGAAAACCACCACCTAACCCTCTCGAGTTAGGATTTTCCGATCAACCAAGTTGATCAAAATCCACTAAACGAATCACTTTGAAACGAGGGTGATTCAACCTCAGTACAACCACGCTACAAGTACGAGGGTAGCGTTCCTCAATTCCTTCTCTCCACGAGAAGGATTTTGTCCCACGAAGGAGACGGGAATTCGCAAAGCGAATACCCAACCAAAATACAAAGATAAAATAAAACAACAGTCCTATAGAGCCAACAAAATTAAACCTAGCTTCTATAGGAAATAGGAAACTCCCCTTTGCAAGGAGTGCGTCGACGATGACGCGGTGCGTGTGCCACGCAATGGCGCTACGTCGCTCTCGTTATCAACGCCGGGAGAGCGGGTGCGCAACGGGAATGATGCTCTCAAGATGATGGAGCTTGAGCTTAGAGAGCAAGTGCTTCTTGGACACAAGAGAGTGGAAATACTTGATCTTAGTGTATCTTGGTCTCTCTAGGTGTATATCTTGTGTGTCTAAGTGTATCCAAGTGTTTTTCTAAGTGTGTTTGTTTTACAAAGGTTCCCCTCTATTTATAGAGGCCTTAGGAAGGCTTTGGAAGGCTTGGAAAAGCTTCCATAGCCGTTGGGTGCAAAGCCCAAGAGAATCAGGCCGAAATCAGGACAATGATTGCATTTGACAGGGTTATCAGACGTCTAACTCTGGCATCAGACGTCTGGAAGGCCACTTTAAGACGTCTGATTCCAAGGTCAGACGTCTGATTCTATGCGGGTTTCTCCCTGACTTGAATCAGATCTAAACAGGGTTTTTACGCAAGTCCATCAGACGACATACTATGTCTGGACGTCTGGAAACCTACTTTTACTGTGGGAATTGATTTCCAAACGTTGCAACGGCTAGAAAATCTCTGAGAAGAGATTTTGGGTCAGCCGAGGCAAAACGGTCATTTATCAGACGTCTGGTAAGTCCTATGGACGTCTGATAAGGCTCTAACGGTCATAATCTTGAGTGTTTTCTAAGCCAGCCAACGGTCCACTAATTGGACGTCTGGCAAAGTCATCAGACATCTCCTAAGACGTCTGGTCTAAGGTCTGGACGTCTGATTTCATCAGACAGAACTAACTATGTCCAGCCTAACAGTTATCAGACGTCTGAAACAACAGTCAGACGTCTTAAAATACTTTATCAGACGTCTGATTTTGGAATTAGACGTCTGGAAGTGCTGTTTGAACCCTATATTGGTTTTCTAAGTATTCTACAGAAAACCTAAGTATCCTAGGGTTGTGCAGGTGTTCCTAGGACTACTTTTAGGGTACTTTGAGGCTCTTTAACATAATGTTCTAAGGAATCAAAAAGAGCAAGAAAATAAATACAAGAGATACATGAAAGGATAAAAAAGAATCTATCCTATTCTTCTTGTCTTCCATCTCCAATCTTTCGCTCCACGCGAACCTCCTCTGTTTTCCGTCAAGCTCCTCCAATCCGTCCTGGATGCGAGCTTGAACTCCGTCTAAACACGTCGACATTTGCAATTGACCTGAAATCTAGGACTCAAATTGCAAATGTTAAATAACACGTGTTTTGTTATCATCAAAACAAATGATCGTGGTGCTCTAGCACCAACAAGTGTAAGGTGCAATTGGTATTTATTTAATTGTACAAGTGAGAATAAAGATTATTGTGATTTGATTACAATAATTAGAAGTAATTGTGTAGAAATTTATGTTAAAGTAATGAAAAAAGCCTCAACAAATACTTCATGTTAGGAAAAACCTCCCTAAACCTCACCACCAAACACACCCTTACAAAAAATGAAAAGAAAAGAAAAGAAAGGATGGATAATTCATTGGGGTCGTATGGGTAAAATGCAACAATTTCTTGGATACATAGACCCCATTCAGTAAGGAGAATAAGTTTGTGCAATAAAGTAATATGGAATGCGTAGAATAAATGATGAAATAAGTAATTTAATTTTTTTAAATATTTTAATAGGTTAAAGTTATTTTACAGAGAAGTAAAATAATTTTATTTTAAGTTAAATCCACTTAATCTGACATAAATAAAAAATAAATTAAATAATAAATTAAATAATGAATTTAACGTAAACTATCTTAATCTGCCAAAACACTCTCACAGTAAATAAACCCCTATTGTGAGGGCCAAAACGGAGGGGTGTGGATGCAGCCGTTTCCAGCTCGCCTTAGTCAGAAAGACGGAAGGACAGACAGACAGATAGATAAAGGTGCGGAGGACATCATCTTCCGTCGCCCACAAAGACCGACTCTCTCTCTCTCTCCTACTCCCGCACTTTTTCGACCTTTTCCTCATCCTCTTGTTTTTTTTTCTCTCTTGCTTTTACTTACTCCAAAAACAAAAAGGAGGAAGTGATAATAATAATAATAATAATAAGGGTTTCCTTCTCCCCACCACAAGCACAGAGGAGAGGAGAGGAGAGGAGAGAGAGATAGAGAGGAAGGGGGGGGGTGGGGGGGGAATGCCGACGGTGGCGGCGTCGATGGTGACGACGGCGATAGAGTACTCTGCGAACCCCCAAACTCACCTCCGCTTCTACCCCGCCCTCTACGTCGCTCCCGAGCCCTCCCGCCTCTCCTCCGCCCTCACCTCCTCCTGCTCCTTCACCTCCCCTTCCCCCTACGTCGCCAACCAAAAGCGCCGTGAATGGCCCCAACCCCACCACCACCACCACCACCACCACCACCACCACCGGGGGGTCGAAAGAGATGCTTACGATCATGTTCTCGATGGCGGTGGCCACGATCGCGGTGATGGTTTCCAGAAGAAGGAGGAGGAGGCGCCAGCGGTTCGGGTCGACGAGTTCTTCGATCCCACGGAGACCGCGAGCGTCGCCAGCAGCGTCGGCCACGCTACCGCCTCCGACTTCTACGATGTTGGAGAAGGTCGTGTTTTTACTTGTCAAATCCTCTCCATGTTTAGTAACTCGAGGGGAAAAGAGGGGGGATCGATCGATTTGGATCCGTTGGACTTATATCCGATAAGTTACCTGAGGTCAGGTGGTTCTCTCGATTAGGCTCGAGTCGCTGCAAAGTTCCAAGATGTTGGATGGAAACTACTCTTGTCACTGGTGTGCAGGATATTTCGTGTCATGTGTAGTTGTGTAATGCTAAAGATGCTGGAGGTTTCCATGTTCATTATCTGCTTAGGTGTACCATGTTAAGAAGTTTGTTAGTTGGCCATGAATTTGAGTTTGCTTAAGAGGAGGGTTGTGGGGAAGTTTGCGAGAAACTAAACGGGACTCCTATGGAGATGCACCGCACCGTCTAGCTATTACTTGTAGTCACTCCCTTGCCGGCATCTCGCAGGGTCATGCCATCTTGACACGGTCTAGATGGTACCGAGAGTCGTCCGGAGTTTCTTAGGTTTGTGATCCAACAAGGTTCTATTTGTTGTTATGTTCAGCTCAGGGTGGCTTGAAACTAAATGCCCCAAACTTGATCATGTGATGCTAATTGAACGGGATGACACTCAAGCAATGTAGGCATGCTCATGTTCGATCCTTTTCCACCTGTATATCGCTGCGTATCCACATGCATAGATCTGCCTCTATCATTGTTCAGATGGCTTTTCGAATTTTCTGCATGTGTTTTCCCCTTTCGGATGCCTTCCACTAGAATTCGTAACTTTTGGAAATTGTTGCATGTGTTTTATCCTTTTTGATGCTTAAGATTAGTGTTTTTTTTTGTTTATCCTGATTAGTGTTTTATCCTTCTCTTTCTTGTCTGATTTTTGTCTCACCAATTTGTAAGTCCATTCCGTTTATATTAATACAATTCTTTGGATGATTACTGACCTCCGGTAATCATCCTTCTTCCTTTCTTTTTCAAAAAAAAAAAAAAAATCTAAGGCATTGGTGGGAGAGATATGCCAGGAATCCAGGAATCATGAAATATATTTATTTTCTTCCCATTGTTGACCAACCAAAATGCTCCATTGAAGAGCCAAGGACAAACTTGGAGTAAACCTGCAAAAAGAGGGGAGGCCTGTGCTGGATGTGAGTCCCAAAAAGAACCTTCAGGGAAATGCCTGGCTTTCAATAAAGAAACCCATAGTTGATTCCAGTTGGAGCATAGCCGCCAAGTAGCCTTCATAAAGAAGGCATAAGCAATATATCCCTGATTCCTATCCCACCATAGTCAATAGGAAGGGTGATTTGACTCCAAGCCACGAGGTGTAAATGCCTACCACAATCAGTGTATCACCGCCAAAAGTCTTTTTCTAGTTTACCAATAGCATTGAACAGGTGCTTTGGAAAGAGGTGAGTGGCCATTAGATATGTTGGGATAGCCAAGAGGGAGGATTTCAGCAAAATAATTCTTCCAGCCTTGGAGAGAACCCTCGATTTCTAGCTTGCAAGCTTGGAATTACATTTGGATATAATCATCTTTTGGAGAAGAGTGTGATGTTTTGTCTCCAAAAGAGGACAACCAAGGTAGACTTCATCATTCTTCATTGGTTTGGCCTGAAATATATAAAATAGCAGCACAAACATTGTCACGGGTGGAAGGACTGAAATATATTCTGGATTTGGCAAGATTAACTCTTTACATTGTGTGAGTTTCATAAGGGGAGAGAATTTTCTTGAATTCCAAGGCTTCTTGAAAGTGTGCTTGTCCAAAAGTAGAGTGTCATTTGCATACATCAAGTGAGTGATGAGCACAAAATTCCTAGTCAATTTGTAGCCATAAAAAGAAGACATAGAGAGAGAATTTTTAAGATAGAAAGATAGGAGTTCTGTGTTGAGTAGAGAGTGATGGCAAGGTTCAGGAAGTCGGTATGCGGTTGGTTGGGTCATTGCATGGCGAGTATGCGGTATTCGAAGGAGTATGCAGATGAGTATGTGGTTTTGCATTTTTTATTAAAAAAATAAAATAATTAGTTAATTTATTAAATTTTGTGTTATATGCAATGTTATAATCATGTAAATGTCTCAAGTAGTATGATTAAAAAATATAGCTAATACTCCTTTTTGATTACTATATAACTTAGAATATAAAAGATTTGACATCTAAAAACAAGAAAAATGTAAAGATTAGAATCTAGATGTTCATTTAGATAAACACAAAATAATAGTTAGTAATGTTCATCCAAAATAGTGTCCCAATACTCAAAAACTAGTTAAGATAAAAAAATGAACACTGAAAATGTTTATCCAAATAAGCACTTAATTAGAAGCCTAAAAGAGTCATTCCAAATCAGATCCATCTTCAAAATCTATGATGGGGATATCATCTTCCTCGTTAGTCTCCTCATCTGGTGGAAATTCTTCATTTAAGCTTTGCAACATTGTTGAAGGATGTGCAAGCCTTTGACTCCTGTTTTGCAACAATTTTTCTGCACCACTTGCTTCACCAATAAAGTTCCATGTCAACCCTGTTCCTTCAAACACCTCTTGCTCTCCTTTGTGATCTTCTAGCCAATCCCTAATATGAGATCTATCTGTTGTGGCTAGGGGATCTTTTTTCTTTAGTTGACCCTGACGTAGCTTGGAATTGAATTTGACATAGACCAAGTCATTTATTCGTTTATGTTCAAGTTTGTTTCTTTTTTTTTGTATGGACCTGCAATTTGTTTATTTATTAAGTAAATAGTGACACCAACCAATACAAAGTGTAATCCAACTAATTAATTAATAATGATAATGTTTAACATTATCGCCTCAAAAGAACTCCAATTCCTTTCACACCCAGATGAAGATGATGTCAACTTTAGGATTTTCAAAGTCATCTCTTTCAGATGAGGTGTCTTCAACCCATATAACAACCACCAATTAGTTGCATCATATAATTAACTTAATGAATTAACCATACATAAGTTGCTTTCTCATAAGTCATAAATGAACAAATTTTAATGAGTAGTGAACACCTGCATTGAAGTCATCATCATTTGTAAGTCTTTGTCTCACAGCAAGTGGTTTACCAAATAAGTCTCCACCCTTTTTATAATTATTCAACTCCTTTTTGATGACATCTTAAATTTCAATATTAGGATAGAAACTTTCCATGCACTCTAAGAAGCCCTTCATCACGGTACCTTCCTTCTCAATCATATTTTTATCTCGATGATAGTAATATGGATTGAGCTAGTAGGTAGCTAGGTGAAGGGGAGAATCAAGCTTCCCTTTCGACTTTGAAACAATAGCATCAATGAATGGCTTGTATTGTACTTCAACGTCTTTAAATATGACCTTTTATCTCTTTCTTGGCATCCTCAAGTCCACCATATGCAAAACTGGTTGAGGGCTTCCGATCCCCATCAACAATGCGCAAAAGATGAACCAAGGAAGAGAAGACCTTCAAGGTTAAAGTCACTTGCTGCCACCAAGTTATGCTGTAAACAGTAGACGCATCCCTCTGACCTCTCATTTTGGACCACGTGCAAGCTCTCCACTCATCAGAAGAAAACATCATTCTCAGTTTATCCTTCTTGTCCATAACACTTTGTAAAGTGAGACAAGTTGATGCAAATCTCGTTTGACTAGGTTTCACAATGTCCTTATGTGTGAATTGTCTTATCATGTTTAATGTTTTTGCATGACTGTAAATGAAGGTTGTCAATTCTTTTGCCTTAGCAACAACATTCTTCACTTTTGATTTTTTACCAATTTCTTCAAGTATTAAATCAATGCAATGAGCGTCACATGACGACCAATATATACTAGGATATTTGGTCTTGACTAGTGTTCCTGTTGCCAAATTTGCTGGGGGATTGTTCACTACAACTTGAATCACATTATTGGGTCCAACTTCCTCAACACATTTAGTAACCAAAGAGTAAATATACTCTGCAGTTTGTGATTCAGCAAATGCATTCGTGGACTTTAGGAAACTTGTGCCTCGCTCACAATTTACACAGAAATTCATGATTCTTCTACTCATGTCTGTTTATGCATCTGTCATAATTGTGCATCCATTTCTATTCCATGACTTCCCATGACTTTCTAGATTCTTCTTGGTATCATTTACTTCATCTTGCAATAATGTCTTTGTGAGCTCATAATAAGAAGGGGAGTTATATCCCCTACCATACTGCCCAATTGCTTCACACATACGAAGGAAAGCCAGGTGGGTGACTATATTGAAAGAGATGTCATAGTCATAAAAGAACTTCGCCACAAACTTATTAACCCGTTCTCTCTTCCTTGGCAAATGCATCTTTGATTGTGGTTTGATGCATACCACAATCTTCAGTGGTTTCTGACATTCGTGGCCTTTTACCATCTCTTTCAACATCAATTGAGGGTGTTGAGTTTGTTTTAATGATTACTTCGTCTCGAATAGTTGCAGCTTTGTCTTGTTTCTTCTTTGACGTTTGCCCCAAATAATCCTTTATAAGTTTTTGAACTTCAGGGTCAGATTTTGGATAGGGTGTGACATTTCCTTTGATACGGGCAAGATGTTGCTTCATTCTATTTATCCCTCCCTTCACCACCTTGCTACAAAGTTGACATGTGACTATATTGAGATCAGTCTTCACTTGAAGATAAGCATATTTTCAACTTGGATCATTAGATCATTGTGGAACATAAAATGACATACTTGGGGTGGATACAGCATCAGAAATCGGTGACTTGGTGAATCAGCCATTGATCTATCAAAATCAGACCAAATAAAAAATAAACCCTAAATCTTAGACCTTAAAATGTAGACCAAATAAAAAATAAAAAGTTATGACATCAACAGAAATCCAAGGGAACACAAAACATGCCTTTTGAACTGATACTTCTATTATGGGCATTCTATGCCTTCTTTTCAAAACTGTCAAGTTCTTAATAGCAGGAATATATTCCAATTTGGAATAATGTTTCATTTCTAGAAAAACATGCTCATCATATTTATCATTCTAGAAAAACAAAAAGTCTTCCCAGTCTGCCTATTTATTGATATTCCGATTATGAATGCTAGAGACACAATTATTCTAGAACCCACCTGGTAATTGATTCTTAAGTGCCATCCTGCATCCTTTGATCTTGCAGGGTTGCTCTTATATTAGCTCTTTCAATCTTGTAATGCCCTAATTGGATTTTTTGTTTGAAGACCTAATTTGTTATGTGGCAATTAATCTACTCATCTTGTTATCTTTTTCACATGTATCAACTCAAGTGTTATCTTTTCCACATGCAGCTAGCAGGGTCATTCGATGAGGGTTACCCAAAAACGTGGCAGCAGCAGCAGCTAGCAATCGGCGATGGAGAGGTGATGACAAGCGATGCCGACGATGGAGAGGTGGAGAGGCGATGGCCACGGTGCTACGTTGGAGAGCGATGGAGAGGCGATGAGCTTCTGGGGTTTAGGGCAACGATGGGCAGTGATGATGGAGAGTGTTGGGATCGTATGGGGTTTACGATGTTGGTGGGAGATGGGTTATTTGTGGAAAATTTGTTTGGGGACCCAAGATGTTTGGTTTGTAGGTGAGTTTTTTTTACGTGGGACCCTAAAGTTATTTTTTTCGTAGGTTTTTTTCAAGAAGACCCATCGGTGGATTTATCTTCAAAGCGGGTGACTACTCGGTCGAGTAAACGCCTACTCGGTCCGACTACTTGCCCAGACCCACTTATAGCACCGCCTTGCATTATACGGTTTGGGGAGGGGTCCGCCTACGACTATGCGGTCTCCTACTCGGCCTAGGCGGCCGACTTCCTGAACACTGAGTGATGGGGAGAGAGGGCATCCTTGTGGAAGATCTCTACTTGGGGAGACCAATTTGGAGGGGGGGTAACCATTGACTAAAATATGAAAAGAGGATGTTTATATGCAACTATGAATGAGATTAATTAAATGAGGAGGGAATTGTAGCTTATGGAGACAATAAATTTTGGAAATTCCTCTGTGTGTCTCCATTTTGGATGCATGAGATAGAATGCATGATATTTATTGATTTGACTTTTTTTTTCCATGATAGGTGATGTTTGGAATAAAGATGGATAAACATGTTTATGAGAAAGGTGCATGCTTTCATATTAGGTTAGGAGATTCGATGTGTGGGGCTAGATCATTCTCAATTCCGTTTCATGTTCACTTGAAGGTGATACTCATGCAAAATTTCGCTAATTTCTACACTAGCTGATTTTCCCCCGATGAACTTGAATTGGTTGGGTTTGGTGTAGTCCTTAGATTAGTGTCCTCTAATAAGCAAAGTTTAAAAGACACCCAGCATTGTATACTAGCATTTTCCACTTGACATGGTAAATCTTTCTATAGCCACTCCTGTTTAATATTGTTGAGAGAATTAAGTGGTTTAGTGCCACATTGGAAAGCATGGGTTTTGTGTGTGAGTGGTGGCCTATAAATATGCGTGTACTCCTCCCTTTTTACTTTGAGAAGAAATACAAAGAAAACACGCCCATAGGGCGTTTCTCCCGTGGTTTTCTCCCTGCTCCTCGTGAGTGGGATTTCCACGTAAACTAAAGTATTTTGTGATGCTTATATGCTTTGATATTATTGTTTCTGCGTTATTTAAATATTTCAACTTGGTATCAGAGCAATTCGTTTATTGTGTTAATTTTTGTTTATGTGATTATCACGTTTTATAAGTGTCAATCTTTGCTTGGAGTTCCAAATTCTTTTCATTCAAAGGAGCCGTGGAGGCCTTGTGTTGTTGATGGCTACATTGGTCAGGGTCAACCCATCGTCGCTGGAGATCACTGGGGTTAGCTTGCCGTTGCCCCCCCCCCCCCCCCCCAGCCTTAGGCTGCTCCTCTTGTCAGATGATGAGGCCGAAGATGGTGCGGAACCTCCTCGTCGGCAGGACCGAGGAAAGCGATGGCAGCGGCATTGATCCCGCCTACGAAAAAGAAGGCAGCAAAGAATGTTGCTGACGCTTAGGGTAGCGGATGCCCTGCATGGCGGCGAATCAACAGGCGGAGGGCTCTGCGCGTGGTCGTTAGGTGGTTGAAGGCATAGATGGCACGATGCACGGGGGAAGCGACGAGGGGAGCCGCGAGCACAAGGTGCTTCTCCTTCGAAGAGGCTCTGCAGATGAAGGCAGGCGATGGCGTTGGCGGTCTTGGCAGCGAGGTAGCCCTCACCCTCAATCGGTTGCAGCGGGGTGTCGATTTGGGCAGAAAAGGATGCTGGTGATGAAGTCGCTACGGACATGAGGACGGCAGAGAAGCAAGGTGGCGGGGATCCGTAAAGGAGGCGGCTGGAGTGGATGAGGCCGGAGGCACGGACGATGTCGAGGTTGTCGATGCTAGAGCCGGAGGCAAGGATGAAGGAGTCGTCGTTGTGTAAAACCCGTCGCTTACCGGCTTGCCCTTCCTCCTCGATTCTCTGGAGTGCACGGCATATTTTACGTTTCCAACCTCAGGAGATATATTGCCGATCCCAACTATGTCCTTAGCCACGAGAGCGTCGAGGTGGGAGACGACCTAACTTATCTCGAGAAGCTGATACAGATACTAGGCAGAGCTGTCCGGAGTCTGAGACGGAAGGAGGTACTCCTGGTGAAAGTCCTGTGGAGAAGTCAACGGTATGAGGAGGTGACTTGGGAGCCTGAGGTGGTAATGTGAGAGCAGTGCCCGGAGCTTTTTGATGGTATGTCTCTTCGAACCTACTTCGGCTCTCTTTAAGTTTGTTATACGCTGCTACATTTTTTTTTCCGCACCTTAGCTCAGGATTCAGGGATGAAACTTCCTTTAAGTTATATTGAAACGACCCGTCACCTTTTGGTCCTTTAAGACGTCTGGGATGTTCACCAGACGTCTGGAGAGAGAGCCAGACATCTGAAAATGCTTTTCTTTTCGGCGCATATCGTGTGCACGCCACTCCCTCACCCACGCCTCACGCCTCTCCGTGCGACAGCCATCCCTACACCACTCCCTGCGACGCCATACCTCTCCCCTCACCTCTTCCTTTATAAACCCCCTCCTCTCCGTCTCATACCACTGCCGAGCGAGAGAGCAGGAAGCCGGAGAGAGAGAGAGCGAGCACAGAGCTGATCGCGAGTCTGAGCGCGAGAGCGGAGGACGCTGTGTTGCTCTGCTGCAGCGTCTGTGGCGAGGAAAAACTAGAGTGATTCCGCGGAAGTCATTTTCCGTGGAATCAGACGTTCGGAGCGACATCCAGACGTCTTACCGGACGTCCGAAGGTAGTATGAGACGTTTGGTAGAGATCTATTTTCCATATTTTTTCTCTGCCAAAGTCCTAATAGGGTACGTATATGTGTCAGAAGTTGAAAGGCGGACCGAGGCAGTTTCAGATGTTTGGGAGCACCTCCAGATGTCTGACGGAACCCTTGGCTGTTGACACTGCATTCCAAACGTCCGATAGAGGCACCCCGAGAGAGGTATGCCTGAGAGTTGATTTAAGACGTCTGGGATCTCTCTCAGATGTCTTATTTCTGTTAGAACCCTTGTTTTTGGGCTCGTTGAAGGTCCAAACGATGTCGATTTTCCATAAACAAAATATCGTTGTTTTTCGTACGAATTTCTTCACGTAATGGTAGATTGTCTGTATCTTTTGGAATCCTTTTAACCTATCCACCCAGGTTTTAGGTCTTTAATCTGTCGAGCGTATGGGACCTATAGAGACGTCGGGAGATACTGTATGAGAACCCATTCCATTAGTTATCTTGGTAGAGTGGTTCTAATTAATTCTCCAAGTTAAATAAAATGCATGCAATTAGTTAAAACCTAGGATATGAGATAAATTCTAGGAAGAAATAAACGCATGCTCTAGAATACAGTTATTCAAGTAAACCCTAGGTTATGACATGAACACTAGGGATAGAAAAGTTGCATGTGTAGAAAGATGGATGATTAAATAAATCATAAGCTTCCTGTAATGAACTACATTATTGATAGAAAGAAAAAGAACTCATACTGTGAAAACTGAGATGCCTGTTCTGTATGTAACAAATCAGATATGGAACAAAGAAAAGTTCATGTACGAACCCTACGGGGAATGTAGAACGACATAAGAACACTACCGTACTAGAGAATCGGATGGTTCTGGAATTGCCGCCTACGGGAAGCCGTTAAGGGAAGTGAGCTGACCTTTGTGTACATGGTACCAAAGAGAGCAACTATCCCTTGTAGTATAGAGGGGAGCTTGCCGCCCTTGGGTTGATACCCGATGTGGGTTTTGCCACTCTATGTCGACTCTTGTTGGCCCTTGTGTACGTGGTACCGAGGTGAGCTACTTAGTGTAGGGGGGAGCTAGCTGCCTCAGGGGTTTCAGGGTCAGGCATGGCCACCCTACATCGACTCTTGTTAGCCTGTTGGGCAAACCGGGATAGTCGGACGAGGGTACGCCGACTGAGGAGGTGCGAGACCCCTGCTCTGTTCTGAGAGGGCAAGGTTCTATACTGTTCCGCGCTGTACATTGAGGCGTACTTGCTAGTGGAAACGACTGATCGCGTGCTAGTGCGGGGTAGCTACCTGTGTGCTTATCATGTGCATCATAGTTACCGCTACGTCACGACCGTGATCTTGGAGTGATAGACTGGGTATAGGATTACCACGGAGGGACTCTCTCGGTCAGGAGAGTGCCACTTGTGTATCCTACATCACGGGAAAACTGCAAGTAAAATCGTTCATTTAGGGAACAAGAAGATTAAGTAATGAGATGAACCCTGATTAGAGATCTCTACACAGAAAATTGTTATAGGATATTTTTAATCGAAAAGTAATATGTTAAACTACCTATAAATGCATTTTATGTTTAACCATCACTCTATTCAGCGTTAGCTGACTCTAGTTATAGAACCTTGTACAGGTCAGGGATTTGAGCAGCTCGAGCTACCGGCTGCTGAGGATGCTGGGCTTAGTCGAGTCTAGCTATAGTTTTTACTGCTTATTGTAGTGAGTTCCTGTAGTTATGTTTTTCACATTTTTCGTTATGTTCTCTATCTGTACTAGTTCTATTGTGATGACAGTATTCCTGTTCTTGAAGGCATGTAATATTCTAGAATTACTGTTCTAATTCTCTTTTCGTTGTCATTTTCTTTCTGCTTAGCTACTGTACTTGTGTGGTTGTGGATTGATGCATGTTATCTGATTATTTCTTATTGGACGACTGGGTCTTGGGATTAGTCGAGGCGAGCCGGTCTCGGGTCTTGTAGGGATCTGGGTTCAGGTCGTGACACCACATGAGAAACCCAACTCTGGGAGGTCTAGAGTTTCGAAATTCTCAGAGGAAGGACTCATTTTAGGTTTCGATGTGGGAGATCTAGTTTCGTAGGTTCCAGAGAAGAAGATCCATTAACATTAGATCTTTAGAGACAGCTACAATTCCTTTAGCAGCTCCAGCCTATACTCTCGCATGTGTAGAGTGAGTTCCTTTGTGTTACAAGCTGAGCATTCCGTTCTCCAGCTTGAGGGGGAGTGTTGAGAGAATTGAGTAGTTTAGTGTCACATTTAAAAGTGTGGGTTTTATGTGTGAGTGATGGCATATAAATAAGCGTGCACTCCTCTCTTTTTACTTTAAGAAGAAATATAGAGAAAACACACCCATATGACGCTTCTTTCATGATTTTCTCCCCGTTCCTTGTAAGTAGAGTTTCCATGTAAACTTAAGTATTTTGTGATGTTTATATACTTTGATATTATTGCTTTCACATTATCTAAATATTTCAACTAATATATTTGAATAATTGATTTGTTGAAGGGGTGTTTTGTCTGGAACGATTCTCTATCTTTTGGGTTCTTTAATGGAATCCAGGTTCTCTTTCTCTTGCAAACTTCAAGCCTGGCCAACTCATTCTGTCATCTGTATGAAATATTGATGTGGAATTGCTTTTAACTAGACCAATTTGTTTATCTTATCAATATCAGGCCTTTTCATCTAGTCCTTATATAGAATAATAACAATCCTCGAAGGAAACTCAGCATTAGGCCATATGTGAAAGGAGTGCTTGATATTTACTATTACAGGTGCTGGATGATATTAGCATGGTACTATCTTTAGGTAACACAAACTACTAGGAGGAAGAACCCCTCAGTGTCGTAAAGGGGTCAGTTTTGGTTATGTAATGCAGCAGCATTCACATCGAAAATTGTCACACGCAAGGATGTTGGCACTTGGCTGGATCTAGTTGCTTAGTAACAAGGGGACTAGCATAGTACTATCTTTAGGTAACACAAACCACTAGGGAAGAGCCCCTCAGTGTCGTGAAGGGGTCAGTTTTGGTTTTGTAATGCAGCAGCATTCATATCGAAAATTGTCATACGCAAGGATGTTGTCCCTTAGCTGGATTTAGTTGCTTGAGTAACAAGGGGACTGGATTTGCCAGACCATGGTATTCATCTCAAATGGTGAGGTATAAGAGCCAACTATGTATCACTTGTATTCTCAAGTGAATATTTTGCATGAATTTCTGAAGTTCCTGTTTATCTTCAATCTTTTATTTCTCTTGTTTGTGCATGAGTTGCTGTGATATAACTGCTTTTCCTGGTTTTACTTTTGGGAGTTTTGTCTAACATTTCAAACCTGTGGCAGATTTCCTCTCTGATGGCTCTACAACTCCTCTCTCTAAAAATGTTGAGTGCGAGATGGCCACTTTGAGGGTCAGTCTGCTGGAGGAGGTTGAAAGGCGGAAGAGAGCTGAGGAGTCCCTTGTTCACATTCAAATGCAATGGACACGAACAGCTTCACATTTTTCTAAAGTTGGATTGTCGTTCCCACCAATTCCTACTGGTCAAAGGACACAGGAATTAGATGATTCAATTGCTCAAGTTTGTCAAGAAGTTGTTGTTTCAAGGTTTGTATCCAATGCCTTCGGAAGAGGTCTAGCTCGAGCTGAAGCTGAAGCATCTGCAGAGGAAGTTATTCAGTCCAAGAACCGTGAAATTTCTCGGTTGCATGATAGACTGCAGTATTATGAAGCTGTGAATCGTGAAATGTGCCACAGGAATCAAGAAGCTGTAGGTAAGATATGTCCTGTCTTGTTTTGATGTATTTTTCTTGGTTTAGTGAGGTGTCCTATTTATTCAATAACGAATCAGTTGTGCCATTTGGTTATTTATGTTCCTTCTCTTAGTTGCTGTTTTTCACCATAATATAAGTATGGAAACGAATGTAACATGAGTTATATGGTATCTGAACTTGTATCCTGATTCAATATCGTCCTTTAAAATATCTCAATGTGATTTCTGAGGTTTATTTTTTGAAAGGAGAAAGGACACTTATCGAGATTGATAACCCCTCAAATTGCATTACCAAAAAGGCACATGGCCAAGTTACAAATTAGAGTTCTAGTAGGTAATCAAAGATAGAATAGACTGCACAAAATTCTCCACGTAAAGCTGCAGCTTGCTAAACATGACTTCATTCCTTCTCAACCAGATTCCTCACAAAAGTGCAAGAGGCCTTGCTCACTCCTCTGACCTAAAGACATCCTAGTCCCCACTCCTGAAGGTTAACAAGAAGTCATCAAAGGTAGCGTGCATCAACCATCTCACATCAATCTGGCTCCAAATTTGACACACAAAGGGGCATTGAAAGAACAGGTGATCTACATCCTCGTTCGTCCCCAGACACAATGGGCACCCAGTCTTAGCCTCTGAAACCCACCTCGCCCTCCACGCTCTTGTCATGAGCTTGCCTCTCCTTAGTAGTTAGGCGAAGATCTTCACCTTCAAAGGACATGCCGCCGATGATATCTGGTTACAATCTCTAATAAACTCAGTATCCTATAGCTTGCCAACATTCCCCAACCTTTCATATGCATCATGGTGGTGAAATCTCCATCTTTCTAGAAATACGCATCCCTTCCCTCCTTTAGCTTCAAGCTTGCTTAACTCTCGTAGAAGAGATGGAACTCCATTGTCCTTTGCTCTGATAACTTTTCGACGAAGGTGGGACACTAGCAACTCTCCCAGACATTCGTCGCCAATGCTTCCTTAGTCTCAGCAAGTGTTCATAGCCTGGGGTATCGCTTACACAGTCTTCCCTGACCTATCCAGTTATCCAGCCAAAACCTGAAAGAGCTACCAGAGCCAGTCACAGGTGTAAAAAAATCTCGCACCTTAGGCGCCATTGTAGACAACCCCCAAAGGAAATGGGAGGCACCTTGGGGGGGGGGGGGGGGGGGGGGGGGGGACATCAGCAACTTTCATTTAATCAGGCCACTATAACAAGTTTGTAAGGCCTTCCCTACATGACTATCATCATTCTTGAGCAGCTTGCCAATTCACTTTGTTAAGAAGCTATCATTCTCGAGTATGGCTGCTGGAGGAGGGGTTCAGAGGGAAGGTGAAGGAGAAATGGTGACCTCTGCAGTCAGGTGGATTGGCAATGGCGAGCTTGGAGACTAAGCTACGAGAGCTAAGGTTGTTACTTAAGTTGTATAAGAGAGATTAAGGAGGAACAAAATAGAAGGAGGAAGCGCTTGCTAAGATACGGAGGCGGGACAGAGTGAATGATGTAGGCCTCCTGTCTGAGGAACGAATGATTAGAATGGATCACATGTGGGTTGTTCAAATGGAGGATCAGAAGGTTGAGCTTGAGGTGGATTGGAAGATAAGGTCCAAATAGAAATGGTTGAAGGGAGGTGATTCCAACACTTGATTTTTTCATCTGATTGCCTTAGGGAGAAGACTAAGGAATTGGATTGATAAGTTGAGGGTGAATGATATGGAGTTTCTGGGCAGGGATGCAGTTGGCAATGCTGCTTCAAATTATTACAGGGAATTTATTGGGAGAAGGATGGAAGGGAGGTGGGGATGGTTGGGATCGAACATACCAAGCGTCAATGATGAATAGGTTAGGGGGCTCACGGTGCCTTTCATTGAGGATGAGGTACGGAAGTCTGTATGGGGTTTGAATGCAAATGGTTGTCTTGGTCCTAATGGTTTCTTTGTGTATTTTTATAAATAGTTTTGGATGCTTGTTAAGGAGGATGCCCTATGTGTGATGGCTAACTCACTGATGGAAATCATGGTTTTAATAGGCTCAATTAGTTTTTTATGTTTTCGCTACTTAAGGAGGGGGCAGATGCCATTAATGAATGCAACCCCATTATCTTATTGAATGCTATCTATTTGATTGTGGTGAAGGTTTTGGCAAATAGGTTGAGAGGGTACTGGTTGGGGTTGTTTCTCAGGTGTGGACAACATTTGTTCTAGGAAGGAATATTTTGGATGGTTATGTTGCAACTTCGAAGATTCTCGTATACTGGAAAAGGGAAAAGGGTGACATTTATGTGAAGGTTGATTCCAGGAAGGCTTATGACTCGGTCTAATGGTCTTTTTTTTGGGCACCCATGCTTAAGAGGGGTTTTCCCTCTTGTTGGGTCGAATGGATAAAGTGGTGCATCATGACGACTTCTTGATTCTTATCAATGGCAACCTGGCGGGTCGATGGATACAGCTGAGGATGGGTGTTAGGCAGGGTTGTCCTTTGGCACTGATGCTATTTGTCTTGGCAGTTGATGCCCTGGCAAAGTCATTGACTAGAGCTTGTGAGAGAAGCTTGGCTAGGGGCCTCTTTAGATGATGGGTTTGTGATATCTGTGCTCTAGTATGTTGATGACATGTTATTCTTTTTGAAGGGTTCTAAGATAAAGGCAAGGAGGATGTGTATTTTGTTGGAGTTGTTTCGGGAGGTGTCAGGACTGTAAATAAATTTCACAAAGTCAACCTTCGTTTCATTTCAGATGTTTGTTGTTGAGGCTACCGGATGCAGTATGGCTTTAAGCATGCTAGAGGGCTCTATACCTATTTCATATATGGGCCTTCCTTTGTCAAACAGGTAGATTTCCATGTAGGATTGGCCCCCCCTAGTGGAGAGGATAAAAGGGAGACTGTTAGGTTGGGCATCCAAGATTCTTTCCTAAGGGGGGAGGTTGGTGATTCTTAAGGTGGTGGTCGTCTATGCCTTTCTACTTATGTTCTGAAGTTGCTGCAATGGATTGAAAATATCTTGAGCCTGATGAGGAATTATTTTTAGATGAACTATAGGGCGGTTGGGAAGGGGGCGAGGGTGGTGGCTTGGGAGGAGGTGTGCAAGCCCATGAGAGAAGTGGGCTTAGGAGTTACAGAATTAGGAAGAATGAATGATAGCTTTTTAGTTAAGTGGATTGGTAGACTACTTGAACATAAAGAAGGCCTCTTAGGGAAGATCTTCCGGCGTGTTAAGTGGATTTCCTGTAGTCTCCTCCATAGGAGGCTTCTCACTTTGTTAGAGGACTTTCTCTAGTGTCACTTAGGGTGTAGAGTTTCTTTGTTCCTTTTGTTAGTTCAGGTGATTTGTTTAGATTTTGGCTGGATGATTGGATGTGTTAAGGGAGGTTGTGCGATTGTTTCCCTAGGCTATTTGCGCTAGCCTCGGGTAGGGAGGCCAAGGTGGCGAACATATAGGAGGGTTGTTGGTGCTCATCTTTTGTGGGGAATTTGTTGAACTAGAGGGTATAGGAGGTTTAGTCATTGCTATAGGAGTTGGAGAGTTGCCGACCGAAGGATAGTGTGGATACATTCTTGTGGGAGGGTAATTTCTTTGTTAGGAATGCTTATAGAAGATTGGGGAATGGAAGTTTGTGGATGGATATCAACTTCGTTAGAGATTATAAATAGATTTGGTCAGCAACTTGCCCTTTAAAGGTGGAGATCTTTGATTAGCTTCTTAGAAGAGGTAGGCTCAAGATAGGGTGCGGAGTGCCAGATGGGTGCTTGAGGCAAAGAAAGTTTGCTTGCTATGTCTCATGGTGGATGGGGATGTCAACCACTTGTTTTTTTTGCTGTCTCATTGCTATACAGGTATGGAGTCATTTCAATACAGGGTGGTTGGTGCATTCTACTTTTGTTGATTTTTGGAGGTCTTTTGGGAGTGGGAAACAGAATGGTGGCCAAAATGTATTTAGATCAAAGGAGAGGGCGACACCTTTGGCTGTCCTATAGAGTGCGTTTGTTTCATAGTGATAGAATGAAGATGGAATGGAATCAAGTATAGAATAGAAAGAGGTAAGGAATAGAAAGGAATAGTCGATTCCATTTCTTTGTTTGAATTACGGTAGGAATGGAATTGTTAAGGATGGATCTAATTCCTTTCATTTGTTTGATTGGATCAGTTATCAAGATGAATGGAATTGAAACTTTTATACATATTTAACCCAATACATTTTTAAAAATATGGTAACTGTCTATTTTAACTTTACATTTAAGTTATTTACATCTTAATCCATTAATAAGGAATAAATATTATTAATTTACATAAAAGTCCTTAAATTTAAAGAAATATTAGGGTCTAGTAGTTTAAAGAAATATTAGGTGCAAAAGAATACAAATTATGTAAAATCAGTAGTTTACAAAAAAAAAAATCTTTCGGACCAAGTAATTTTTTTTCATAAAGTATATTTAACATTTGGTTTCTAAATGGAACTCCAATATGTTTGTGATAGGTTTATTTTTATCATAACTTTTAGTTAAGGTTGTCAGATTTAAGAAATCAGTACTTTTCTTGTTTAAAAAGAAATAGGCACTTATTATTACATTTTTTTAACATATTAATTCTCTAAATTATTGACTTCTTCAAAATATCATGAGCGATTTATGTAGGCTACGAATTCTTTATAATAGCAGGAATGTAAACTAAACATTTGAAAATATGAGACCAATGCTGTTTAAATTTTGGTGTAGAGGTACAAATACAATAGGAAAATAAACTAAACTAAGAATGTTTGTGGATCATAGCTCCACAAATACAATAGGAAAATTGTGAAGTTACTCCAACCACAACACTTCGATATACTACTCCATCTCCCTACTTAACTAAGCCAGCAGGTCGAAGGGTGAGCTTATTATATACCGTGCTCACATCAATCTATTGCAATTAAACATTTTCAGAAAACTTCCTATATGTCACACAAATACAGAGAACATCTTTTTATAAATTTAAGTGGTATTATAACATGCTGGTTCCACTTGATTATGGTTGCAGGTTAGCTTGTCCATGCATGTGTATTATAACGTGTTGCAAAAACGTATGAAAAAACATGTAAGCAACGATTTTTTCCTTAGAAAAAAAAATATACAGGACCCCTCTAATCTCTTGTTCTCATTTCCTCTTAAAAGGAATCATAGACATAACCTATTTCCTTACATCTTTATCATCATACGTTCCTGCACCCTGTCATGTGTTTAATTCAGAAAAGAAAAAGGGTGCCTATGGAAAAATGCCACTCATCAAGATGTCCTGCTCGACACCTCCTCCCCCAACACCTCTTGCTCGACCACCTCCGATCCTCCTCCGCCCCCAACTTCGCAACCCTCCTGCTCGACCACCTCATCCCGACTTTGCAACCCTACTCCGCCGTCTGCTTGCTCCGCTGACCCTCCTTCCTCGCTCGACCACCCCCAACAGTGCACCTGCTTCGCCGACCCTCCTCCCTTGCTTGACCACCCTGATCGTCCGCTTGCTCCGCTGATCCTCCTCCTTCCCCACTCAACTAGCCCAGACCATCCACCTGCTCTGTTGATCCTCCTCCCCCGCTCGACTAGCCTGACCGTCCACCTGCTTCGCCAACCCTCCCCCACACTTGACCAGCCTTGACCATCTGCCTGCTCTGTTTGGTCGACGTTGATGACTCCACCAACTGACCAGCTCCACAGCCCCCCTCCCCAATTCGACCACTAGGTCGACAACGCCTATCACATTTTATTTATTTAAAAAAAAATACCTGAATGCTGGGAGACAAAGTGGCGATGAACATTGATGTTGCAAAGGAATAAATCAGCACTATGAAAATATGATTTGATGAACGTCAGGTTCGTGGAAGAGGTCATCACAATTTATTTTTGTCAAGTTGATGTTGGGGTGAACATTGAGATGTCTGTGGAGATGATGCATGATTTTAATAGACTATGAAATGGTCTGATTTGGAAAGAGATCAGTGGAAAGGATTACCGAATCCTAGGGGGGTTGGTGGGATTGGGAATTCCTTCTTTCATGGGAATGGAAAAATCTTTGGAAATATTATTTCGTTGTTAAATTTGACATTCAAACGTGGTAATGGAATCAAGAGGGGATTTTTCATTCCATTCCTCTCCTGATTACTACAAAACAAACGCACCCATAGGGCATTTGGTTTGGGAGAAATGTGGTTGTCTTCAAGGGGCAATGTCCTTATGTTGAGAACTTTGTTGCTTCTGTTTTTTCTTTGATTAGTCTTCGGACTTCTAATGCGTAATTTGATCTTGTTGTTCGACCTTTTTAATTGGTGTTAATATATCTAGGTGGTTATCAATCAAATAATTACTCTTTCTCTTTTCAAAAGAAAGTTATTTACATTTAACCAGGAAATATTTAGATTGGGAAATCATACCAAGGTATAAGGATTTATACTTAATAGTTGTACTCAGGTGGAGGGGACCTACACCAATAATCTGGCATCCAATGATCTTATCGATGCCACCATCTTTCATAGCCAAATTGATGATTATTGGTCCCTTGAAGCTTACTTCTTCGATAGTTGTTTTCGTATCATCTTTCCATAACCTGTAACACAAATTTTCACAATTTTTTTCGGTATCCATATTTTTTTGGGTACATATAATTTTTTTTTGAGAAAAAAAGAGGGAGATTACCTAAGAGTGATAACTATCCTGTAAATATATTAACTGAGAAAAGGAACAGACTTACTAGTTTTGCAACCAAAATTCATTTTTGGGTCCATATAATGTCCTTATATTTTTCTGCATATGTTCTAGTAGTATATTTGAGGTCATTAAATATGCCTTTGAAGTGAATATATTGTTTCTTGAGATCTTCTACCTTTTCGTGGAATTCTACATTCACAACTCTTATTACATTTAATTTCCTTTAGTTATTTTCTAAATCTAGAGATAAACTAAGTTTTTCATTTTTCAAACTTGAGCGCTTATTTTTAAGTTCCTTATTTTCTTTTTTTAATCTTATAATCAATTTATATAAATCATGACATGCATCTAATAATTCATCTAAAGTGAAGTCAGTGTTTACGTTGTCTTCACTTAATTCTCTAAATGCCATGAGACATATGAGTAATTTTATCTTTGTGGCTTTCTTTTTTGATATATGATTCTGAACTTGAGTTGGAATCATCTCATGTTGCTTCTTGTTAGTGGTTTCTTCGTGCATCATAGAGAGGAGGTTTTATCTCATATACACTTTTACATGCAACAACTTTTTCAAATTCTTATCTTGTTAATGCGCAAAATAATACATTCATGGCTTTGGCATTGTATGCGGCTTTACCTTTCTTTTCATTAACTCTTTTTCTTCTTCTTTGACATGTATTTGGACTTGATGATTTGCTAACTTTTGAAGTTCATTGCTTTGGGAAAAATTTACATTCTCCTTTCCCAATAAGAAAAATCTAATTCGTCAAATAGTGGTGATCAGACAAATGACTGCCCCTTCATAAGACTTGTTGCGGCCATGTGAAGGTGAGGTGTGATGCCACCTTCACAATCTCCCTTTGATACCAAATGATGGTAGTGTCCTACATGAATCTTGGTCACAAATACAAGATCAAGCGTGATATCGATCATAATAAAAAATGTCACAATAAAATCAATCCTACAATATATATAGATTTATAGTGGAAAATCCCTTTGGGTAAAATTCACTATTTAGGTCTCCTCAACCTAAGATTTTTCCGACTAGGTAAAGTTAGTCAATTTTACAACAAATTATCTTTTACTTACTAAGAGAAGTTACAACAATCTTAGGAATCCCAACATAATGGGTCCCAACAAATGAAATGGAAGAAATAAAATGAATACAAAAGTTAATCGTATGAAACTTCAAAAATAAGATTCCAAATTGAGTTTTCTTGAGGTGTGGAAAATGTCGTACTTTGAATGGTGAACGTTGGAATGAGCATGAAGTATAAGAGCTTTTGAAAGAATATAAGAGTGTGTAAAAGCTCTTCTTTTTCTTATTGTAACTGCTTTGCTGGTTGTGTTTTAAAAAGGTTGACCTTGAGATCTATTTATAAGTGGAGTAGGGTTGAAATAGAAAACTTAGTAAATATCTTTTGGGTAAAATTGGTCGACCAATTTAAGCTATTCATTGTTCAATTTGACTTTTGATCCATTAATTTAAGTGATTGATCAATCAATTTATCAATCGGTCGAATGATCAATTTGAAAAGTTAATTGATCAACTCTTTCTCATTTTGCATATTGATCGATTGGTTGATCAATCAGTGAATTGATCGACCAGATTGAGCAAATTGGTTGATCGCCATGATTTAAAAAAATGAGCTTCGAGATTGCCCAAAATAGCCTCGAGGCGGTAGCCTTGGTCTGTAGGCATGAGGCGTGCACCTTACTTAGTCGAGGGGCATCGAGGCGGTGCGAGGCAATGAGGCGGTGCTGAGGCGTCGCCTTAGGCTGTTACTAAGGATTTCTTCATCTCCGGAACTTTTTTGTTGCAGAAGTCTCTTCTGAGATAGGAGTTTATGTCAGGGTACTAACATTCATAAGTTATGTTTTCCTTGGAGAGAATTTCACATAGGTAGAATTTATCAAATTGACTGTCTTCCATTGTCTTGCAGGGGAAAAATTGACACAATGGGATTTAGTTCTATTACGAGTAGAGTTTGCATAAAACAATTCCACCAACTATTGCACTAGAAAATTCCCTTTTGAACACATGTATAGGTTCCCCATTTTGCAAATCTTTGATTGAATATCTACCAGCTATCATAGTAGAACAAGTGTAACAATTGAGGACCAAGTTGTATATTTTACCTAGGTCCACCAAGAAATTCATGCCAAACTGCAAGGCATGACCTTAAATATCAAATCTAAGCCAAGTTATGTCTCCCTAAATACCAAATCCAAGCCAGTCTACATCAATGAGAATTCGAGTTTCCCGACAGGGGCCTTATGATGGTCTATTTCAAAAAAGAGGTTTCCTACAAATGTCCACCAAAATTTGGGGACAAGTTTTCAGTCCATTATAAGTCATCAAGTGCATTAGGCGGAATGCCTGTTTGCTAGATCTCCTTCCAAAAGTTCCAGTTCCTCGCCAATGTTCAATATTTTCAAACTCTATATGTATCATGGTGACTAGGTGACCTTGGGAACCTCCACTAATATCTCATTTGGACTTCAACCTTCTCTAATTCTTCTTGGATCATGCTGTCAAATACCATGTGACAAGTAGGCTTGATTCTAGCTTGAGAAAGGGGTTGGGAGGGTTATATGCTATACGGTGCTTACATATATTATTTTGTAATTTATTTTGGGGAGGTTATAACTTGTGATAGAGAAAAAAATATTATGAAAGTATGTTATTTGCATTATTATTTTCTTATTAGCACTTAACAAGTAGATATCATATTATTTTTCTATGTTTTTATACAAATCCCGAGGTTTACGCCTCGACCGCCTTGAGGCTTACTCCGTACCTCGATGAAGGCAAACCGCCTCGGTACCGCCTCTCGTTTTTTAAAACCCTAGTTGATCACGTTAATTGAATGGTTGCACAAGATATTAAATCAATTGCTTAGTTACTATTTTAATGAAAAGCTATCTGGTGGTTCCTTACTGAATGTTTTCTAGACTCTAAACAAAAAGGAAATAAAATATCAACAATTTTGACACATGATTCCTTTGTGATAGTCTTGCAAGTTGCAATATATTGGATGCTCATCTTTGATATTGCAATTAAGTCCTAAAATGTTAGTGCATCAATATCATGTAATTTTGTTTAATCAAATTAAGAGTCTCAATAGTTGGTGTTGGGAGAGGAGGTTTTGGATGAGGAAGAAGGGGGGTAAGGTGAAATTACCCATAAAATAAATATTAATGGAATTATTGATAGGAAAGTACATTGGAAGAATAACATTTGTTACCTTTAAAAAAAATTTAGGGCTTGTTTATGCAAAGGGATATCCCCTCAAAACATGGGTATCATCCCCCGTATACAAGAAGGATATCTAAACTTGTGTTCAGGCTATATTCGGGGTTTGGTCAAACTCGAGTTTCGAGAGCAGATGACTCATTCTCCCTTTTTTCTCTCTTCAAACCTATCAAATCAAAGAATAATTCTCAATTTATCCCTTCTTTCAGTAAGCCCCACCGGAGCAAACACCAAAAGGAGATATCCCTTGTTTTCAATTTGCATACCCAAATTTGCAACTCCCTCCCATAAACTTAGCCCTTAAGAGTAGGCGGGTGCATTAAGAAGAGACAGCCTTGGCTTTGGGTTACTTGTTCGGAGACCTTGGTAATTTGTCAACAATGCAACACTACGCATATCCATTTTGGCATAGAAGTCCTAAGCCTGAGTAAAAAGTGAAGCTTGAATCATTAAAATGGCCAGGAAAAGTGGAGATTGGAATCAGAATCTCGTGTTCTTTTAGAAAAAAAAAACTGGATTCTCATGTTAAGCAAGTATTCTGTGAAATATATTGAGAATTTCATGAGAGGAAGTGTGTTTCATTTTTCTCATTTTGCACATTTCTGGTTTTCATCAATGTTCTATATGACAAAAAGGCATGTTTGGAGATCATATATTTCAGTAATTGTCATTATATGAATTTTAGGTGAGACGTTTATATTCTTTTAAATATTCAAGTAGTCTCTATTATCTTTCTGTTGTCCTTGCATGATAGCTAATCATCTAATTAGTTTTGTTTGTTTTCAAAAAGAAAAAAAAACTGATTTAATTCAATAAATGTATTGGTAGATCTATGCACCATTTCTCTTTTCACAAGCAGATTCAGGTTTTACAATAGGCCTGCCTTTATTATTCTGTCAAAAAAGATCTAGTCACCCAGACAACAGTTTAACATGTCCAACCAAATTTGTTGGCTGATCTTGGTATAGTTTTGGCTTGCTGTGGCGAGCTTGGTGTA
The DNA here is from genome assembly GCA_037157565.1 of Thalassia testudinum. Taxonomy (NCBI): domain Eukaryota; kingdom Viridiplantae; phylum Streptophyta; class Magnoliopsida; order Alismatales; family Hydrocharitaceae; genus Thalassia; species Thalassia testudinum. The sequence continues at coordinate 6,555,995 of JAZHRO010000058.1, read as the reverse complement.
TTTTGCTGGATTCCACTTGATATTTGGTCGTGAACTATTTCTGCTGCCGTTAGGCATAAATGTCCATAGGTTTTGTTTTTTTTTGAGATGTAAAGTTTTATTGATGGAATGCTCGGTTGAAGAACTTCCATCTAGAGCACATCTAATTTTATTGGTTAGAAATTTGAAGGAATTTTTATTCGGTCCAGAAGTTAATCAATGCTTACTATGTCATCAATTTGAAGATCTTTGAACGCTCCTGTAGAATATGCCAAGAATAATTACCATAAGATTCATTGAGATTGTGGCTGTAGTTCTTGGTCCATTGGGCCTTTGGCGAGTCTATGGCCACATGCTTTTTCCAGTAATGTATAGATATTGTCTTATCAATGGTGGAAAAAGCCCTATTCACTTCTGTTTGGAAGCTTAACGCACAATTGTAGTATAAACATTTGCTATATAATGACTTGTTTGGATCAGGATGAGATGAATCATAAGGAGCATGTCAATAGTTTTCAACTGTACTTCATGGTCAGGAGTTCAAGCATGCATTGTGATTCATCTTCGATGGTTCTGCTTTTCTTCCTTCAATGCATTTTGGGCTTCTTTTACTGGAAATCTTTGCTGGCAGATAGCCATGTAGAGGTCAAAAAGCGATCTTCGTTGATCCAGGAAGGCCTTTGGGCATTATGTTTGGAAAAGAATGAAAGATCTTTCCAGAGAAGAATGACATTAGTGTTTCTGAGTGGTTTACCATTCTGATGGGTTTGTGGGTCCATGTGTAATCAGTTTTAATGACTGAGTTTGATATATTTTTTGTAGCAGTTTGGTTTCCTGTGTACTCTTTGGTTTGAGGCTGTTTGATATCACTTTTTTTGAGTAACTAAAGCCCCTAGTAGGAAAAATCACAGTTACACAGAAGGCTGTACAGTTTTGTTTCTTGCAATTTCTACGATCTTTTTTTTTCTATTGCAAAATAAATTTAAATGGATGATAGTGTGGCCATGAAACAATGTGATCATGCACATGCATCTGGTCACTTGCCCAAGTGTTACTTGACTGCTGCTGTCATCTAGGCTGTCAGCATGAGTAGACTTGGCCTCAAGCGCCATGTCATAGGTCTAGTTCCTGCTTGAACCATAGCTTGAGTTTGACGTTCTAATTATATTTGATCAACGGGTCACATTTCGGATAAAAAATGTACAATTTTGCACTTTTTATCAAAATTTTTTTCGTGATTCCATCCAGCCATTGCAATCATGTTCTTGGCTTGTTTGAGAGAGGATATAATTTTCGCTACTCATTATTTTTCTCTTCTTGGACTGCAGAGTTGGCTCGTCAGAGGCGTCGAAGGAGGCGGCAGGCAAAAAGATGGATGTGGGGGTTGGTTGGTTTTTCGGTTACAATTGGAACTTCACTCTTGGCCTACTCATACTTACCACACTTAAACGAAGCTTTACCCTCTCTACAGGACCAATCATCGGTTTTGTCTCTCGAAACGGTTGAATCCTCGAGTGATTAGATCGTTTGACTGCGCAGAGGGGCTGCATTTTGTTTTGTATTTTTTAGCAAAAAAAAAAGAAAGTGTCAGGCTCACCAATTACTTCTTGGTGGTAGCCGAACTCAGAACTAACGGATAAAATTTTCATTCTCCATTATGGAATGTGCATTCATTTCCAGGAAGTGGATATGGGCACTTGTTCTTCTAACCTTTTATAACTTGAAGCCCTTGGGGGAGATTCATTCCGTCAAACCTCTTGAACTTTTGTGATCTCGGCAGAATCTTCTCACCATTGATATCAGCAATGATTGGATGAAGTGGTTTTTCTTTGTGATGTCACTTTCAATTAGATATTAGGATGACCTTGTTTGAGGCATGCTAATAAATAGTTGATGTGGAAGAGTTTAGCATGACAAATTCTTGCATCTGCCACTAATGGTACATATGTTTGCAGGTGATCTTGTGTTAGTTTGAAGATGTTATCCTATTGCAATGACGAATTTTATGGCCGTTGTGGTTGCGACGCTTTGCAGTTGTCCGAGGAATTTGATGATTTGATGCGAAACATTCTGTAATCATGTGCTTTTTTTATGTTGTCATTTGTTGCGAAGAAATGTCTTTGCTTGTTTTTGATGGGTGTCCGAATTACGTGCTGGCTTCTGGAGAGGTTTTAATCTATGTTCCAGCAGGGATTTAGTTTGCAAATCGTCTTGAATGACGATAGGGTGTGACTGCAGATGGAAAATAAGATGCCATGATGGCTGTGGATCATCATATCCTGATCTAACTAGGATGATGGTATTTCGAATTTAAGTCATATGTTTAGAATGGTATGTAGGGCATTATCCATTTAATTGTTATTGATTTGGCATGTACTCTTATACAACAGATCGAAATTTTCGGTTGGAGACTTAGTAACGTTAAGGTAGTGAATCGACTGGTGGTTGCTATTGTCCCCGTTGACATGGATTTCTACAGTTCATTATCTAAGAAAATAATTCGTTATGATAGAAAAAGTCTATGTTGTGCCACAAGTATTGTATAGGTGATGCGTACTATTTCTTTAATTAACTAGAACTCCTAGGCTCATCACCACTGATGATGGTAAGAGCAAAACGAAGTGGCGGAAAGTGATGGTCCTGTGCACCAGCTTCAAAAGTATGCCAAAGTAAGTACTATCCATCATTAGACCAATGCCCTAATTGACAAATATGCCCATTTAGTTTAGTCAGTTGGATCATCCGCTTTCAGCAAATAACCTTTTAACGAGGCTAAACCAGATAACAAGAAGCTACAAAGAAGTCTGCAATATAGCCTGAATTGAAAGCTTTTTAGCTAAAAGCTGTTGCATTTCAAAGGTGCGTGGATCCTTCGATTGTTTTTTTGAAGGGTGAGATTTTAACTTTAAGACTCCTAAGAGGAAGGAGATTGTTCATACATGCTAATTGAATTCGTGAAATGCTTCTCCACATGGATGCACAATTGAAGTAATGTTGGGTTTGAATTAGAAAAATGGAATTTGGGGGTGGGATTTGGGGGTTAAAGTAATTCTCAAGTAATTTTTACTCAAAGGAAGTTATATCTTTGATTGAAGTGATCTTCCTTTTATATGTGTATATTATTTTTGATTCTCAACCTTTTGAGATGGAACACTAATAACTTAATTAACCATGGAATTAGACAAATTAGCTCCTACGGTAAACTTTAAGGTTCATAGTGATGGAGGAGCATTGTTATAAAATTGAGCAAGTGTTTGAGGGCATCTATGTAAATATAATATGAAATATCAAACATGCTTGGGAGTATATATAAAATTTCCTCATCAAAAGTGCATATAGAGAAATACTTGGTGTATACTCAAGTGTACACCCAACATGTACACTCTCCTCTTATTAGAGAGAAGTGTCGTAACCCATGACATTGTCATGTGCCTCGACGATGTTATGAGATAAAAACTCAAGTGTGTAAATCAATGTGCACCTATCACCGTTGATGCAAATATGTCCCTATAATTATTTCATGCTATATGTTTGCTCTTAGAACTTTATCATTGCTTCGATGCACTTGTAAAATTGCTTAATTTTATATTTATTCTTTTTCACGAGTCTTTTGCTTTGAAACTAAGTATGTAGAAGCTAATTTTTACAAAGGTTGCATGTAATTGCAACTCCATCATTCATCTAAAAGTCAAGTTCCAATTTCAATATCAAACCATCAATAGAAAGAGGCGAATTTCTTCATTTAAATCAAGATGTCATAAAAGCTTCAAATTATGTTGAGAATGTAGGTACAGAAGTGTAAAAGTTGACATATTTTACAACAAGTTCATTCACAGAAGGGGTTACTTCGGATGAAATAGCTATTTCATAAGTACACTCTTATCATTTGAGGAGATCATGAAATTGTGATATCTAACCCACGATCATTTATCCAATTGACCACAATCTCCACATTCAAAGATCTCGTAACCTATATAAATCTAGGTTGTTCAAGTGGAAAGGATGACACAAACTGAGAGAAATGAAAGGAGAGAATTTTCTTGTATCTTATATTCACAAAGGTAAATAATGAACATCAAGAGTCATCTACTTTTCCCATACATATATCAGTTAAGGTGAAACTCGATTATCAATTCCTAATCTTTTTCTGTGCAATTGGTTTTAAGTTGAGTTCTCTATTCTACGAGGCTTAATCACCTTGCGAAGATTTTGAAGGAATCTGGTCGGCAAGACCTGTAGGTGCGTAAATAGTTTGATCAAGAAGTAGAATTTCGGCGATTAAGGAACAATTAAGTGTGTTCGAATTCGACCGGTCCAGCGATTTTTATCTGCCAACCAAGTTTTGACAGAAGCCATCGAGTTGGACCTCGAAGAAGCGAGTTGGTGCTTTTGGTCCTTCTCTTCCACGATGGAAATCTTCGTGGGGTTGGGAGTAATAGCCGTTCACGGTTAAAAAAAAAAAATGGTGGGCAAAACGGATGGGATGGGAAAAGAGGTGTTCGGCTGTGTTTGGCCAAGAGTTATGATTACGTGATGTAATGGGTTAATAAAACTAATGCCATTAATAATATTAAAATATTATTTTAAATTTTCATACATTTATATTAATTCAATCGCTCAATCTAAATTTTATTTATTTTATTCTTCAATAAAACAATAATAAAAAATAATCTAATATTAAATATAAAATAAATAAATCACAGTATTTATATCATATTTATTTATCATTTATTCGACACCAATTCACTCATTATATTTATTTTTTATATTCAATCACTTATACCAATAATATTAAAATTCATCTTATATTAAATATTTTGAAGAAAATAAATAATTAATTTAGTAGTCCCTCCTGGTGACGGATGGAACGGAGAAATGACGTGGGGTTGCGATGATGCCATTTCAGACAGGGTGATGCGAAAAGACAACGTTGGGCAATTCTCTTTCAGTGTTCCTTTTTTACTGGGGAAATTAATTCGGAGACCTGATTATCTTTAGGTTGCATCTATTTAATGATAATTCCTAACATATAAGTTCTCTTTCAAGTTTATTCCAATAATCTTTTCCTGCAGCACATCCTCTTCTGGCGGTACATTTTTCTTTTCGAGATTTGTGCCCTTTTTTCTATCAAAAAGTTAAGACACAGATTTTGCGTTAAATTTTGACTTGAGGTAAATATTTCGCTATGATCTGTTTGTCTGCGGATAACTTAAAATTTATTTTTAGGTCAAAGGATTATAAAAGTAAATTAAATTAATTACTTTTGAAAGTTAAAGAATATCAACATCAAATTAACTTTTTTATATCGTATCAATATCAATATATAATAAAATATATCTATTTCAATATGATATATACATTAAAATATATTTATTATATCACATTAATCCACTCAAACTTCTATCATAATATTAAGAAATTATCCATAAATATTATATCACACTACTAATCATTTTATCACACTATTTATTCTTATATCACCAACTAACTCTTATCTTAGTTTAAAAGTTTGGATGAAATAAATTAAGGAGGGTGTTTGATTTTGGTACGAGAGAAATAATAAAATAAAAGTAATTGGTAGTTGACGTAGTATTAATAGTTACTTTTTTAATATAATAATACGTTAATGGTAAAGTTTGATATATAACATATATAGTGAGTATATGATAATAATTTTTATATCAATGTAGGTATGTTTTAATATATTTTGACGTTTATATAATGTAGTACGATAGTTAGGAGAGGTTCTGGTAAGCTGAAATAGATGTCATTGTATCGATCAAAGTAATTATTTTAGGGGATATTTTGATTGGGGGTATCCAGTCATCCTTTAAGTTAACGAAATTTTAGGAATCTCATTTCCTTTTATTATCTTAGATTTGTTAGAGAATAAGGTAGGGATATAAATTTAGATGGATCCGATTCGATTCAAAGAGAATAATTAGAATTTAACTCGTTTGAATTTGAAATTGAATTTGGATTTTATCAAAAGAGTTTCATCGAATTTAGATAAGTTTGGATCTATATTTGTTATTGAAACCTGATAATTCAGTTCATGTACTCGATTTATATCAGATATATATTTTTAATTATTTTATGTTATATATATATAGCATGTTGTTATTTTGTTTATCAATAAAAAAATCTTATATATTTTAAAAAATGATATTATTATTTTTTCATTTAAATTTTGTTGCAAACTAATTTTTTTTTGTGTTTGACTTTATTACGATATAATTTGATTATAAGATTTATTTATGAGTAAATATAATTAATTTTTAGCCCATATAAATTGTGTCAAAATCCTATTTGTTAAAAAGTAATTACAATATAAAATAAAAAATCAAAAAATAAAAAACATAAATTACCGTGTATTTTGCACTACATGATAATTTTAATTGATTTTTTAATTTTTTACCTTTTAAAAATCAAAATATATTAGTTATAAATAAAAATATAATGGTATATTTTAATTTCCATTGAAAGAAAATAAATTTCTATTTGAAGAGTGAAAAATAACTTTTCATCGTAAAGTTTAAGTTTAAGATTTATGATAAAAATTATTTTTTAAGTAAAAAGTTATTTATCATAAATAAAAAATTACATTACTTCGACTTCAAATTTATTGAAAATTAAAATATATTTATATTTTCAAATTTAATCATTATTTTTAATTTTTTATCTATAAAAAAATAAAATACATCAATTTAAAAGAAAAATACATTGAATGTATTACAATGTTACTTCACTGCAGTGAAATTCCCTAATATATTATACCTAACTATGACGAAGTTTCCGTATGTTACTTCATTTATTCTTTTTTTATTTTAATTTCTTTTACGAGAGAGAGTCATGGGAGAGAGAGAGAGAGAGAGAGAGAGAGCGACGTGACAGATGAGAAGAGGAGAGAGAGTTAAAGAAAAAACAGCATTTAAAGAAATAAATGATTGACATGAACAGTGACGCAGTAGCTACGATATCCTATCCGTATCGAATCATATATAGATTTGATTGTAATATTTATTTATAAATAAATATTTGATGGGTAAATTAAGTACTCAATACATAAATAAATATATATTTAAATTTTCTTACAGGATTGATACATGAATAACCTGGAGCATAAATCTTATAAGATATGAATATACATTTAATCAAATCTGACCCGTTTGGGTCCTTAAGTCAGAGCCTCGCAATTTATAATCTATTTGACCTAAGAAATCGTGCTTACATTCAATCGGAGCTATGGGTATAGGCATAGACGTTTGTTGAAAAAAAGGGTTTTGATAGGATTGACAGGGATTATATTTAACTGCATCGTGTTTCCATCCCTCTTTAATTTATTAGACGGATCTAATGGTCCTTCCCCCGTGATAAATTAAGGCAAATAAATACTCCTCCTTCCATCTTAAATATCTCATGAATCCTATCACATCGGCTATATTTGCGTTCTCCGGGGCACATAATTTATTTAACATCGAAATCACCTATTTTGATTAAGTAAATATACGATTTAACATATTCTGCGTGAAGCGAAAGTGATAATTTTAATTGACATATTTTAATTTTTAATCGATAAAAATTATTTATTTTATAGATTAAAATTATTTTTTAAATAAAAAAATATTTTTTTATACATGAAAAATTATATTTTAAGTAAAATATTATTTACTATCGATGCAAGTTAAAATAAATCAATAAATTTTAATTTTAATTTTAAATCAATATATTTTAATTTTCAAATAATTAAAAATTATTTTAAATTAATATATTTTAATTTTAAGTTGATCCTATTGATTTTCAATGGATAAATTTTTATCTTAAAATTTAATTTTTAATTAATATATTTTACTATTTCTTTTATAATAAAAATATAAATAATATTATATATTATAAAATACATTTTTTATATCATATCCGCTTACCAACACAAATATTATCCAAAATTATTTATCATCGGTAGATAATCACACAGCACCAAACATTTACATCCGACTCTACCGCACCACACCGCAACCCTTTTGTGTAAATCATGTTCCATTGTCCTAATAAGATAGTCCAATCTCAACTTCACGAGCAAATTCCTCCTCTTCAACCAGCTGCTCCACGTCGATTCTTCAAAGTCCTTCCCGACGATTTCCACGATAGATCGGTAGATTTAAAACAACTACTGCTGCATACATATATCATCACCACCACCATATACGTACCATTAATTAATTGACGTAACGTAAACCATATATATGTAACTTATATTCAGACATGCGTGTGGTTTTAATTAATTACATGCATGCATGCAGCTCATACCCAATGGATTTGTCGAAGATCTTTGCTAAGCAGAGCGATTCGATTGCCACCGCAGACTCAGCAAAGATACGGATCGACGGTGGCAAATACTGCTGGCGAGTTGAGGTGAAAATAATTAGGGATGATGGATATGGAACCGCCGGCTATTTCTTTGGAGATGGATGGGGGCGATGGTGCGTTCTTGTGATCTCCTGTTTGGATATTTCCTGTTGTTCGATCATAAAGGCCACTTGATCTTCGACGTCACCATCTTTGATCCCAGCGGGTGCTCCAAAACCTATTTTGAAGAACCAAAGGGTAACCAAAGAGTGGTACGCATGATATTATGTATGGTAGGCCTTTATACAACTTACATTTTCCATACGTTTATTACATATATTTCTGCTTCCTTTCTATTATTATCATTGTAATATGGTCGGATGGTTACATACCTACATCCTTCTGTTTCAACCTAACCTTACGATATTCTTAGGTGGGAAATATGTGAGAATCCCTTTCACCTCCGTTGATCCTGAAAGTGAAAGCTGGGTCATTAAAAAAAAAAAATTTTAGTATCTTTTTTTTCTTTTTAACTTTTTTTTTTACTATATACCTTGTTTTTTTTAATTTTTTTTGTAAAATTGAAAGAAAAACTATCGAGATACGTTAGTAATTCGAAAGAGTGTATATATATATATATACTTTCGTAACACCATAAAAATATATATTAATTACAATTTGTTGAGTGTGTTTTGGGCAGTGTACCGTGGAACTGGACAAAAGCTGCCTCTCGGTCAACTTGCGGTGAACCCCTTGTTTTTTTTCCCATTGCCTCGACGTATATACGTGGGCTTATGTCATATGCATACTTTTTTTTTTTTTCTGTGTGTTCTCTTATCTTTAGAAGAAAACAGTAACATCCGCTGTGTCAGTATTTAATTAGTTAGTGTAGCATTTCACGAAGGGAAACGGTGGAGGGATGTCTGCTTATACATCAAAGTATACGAAGGAACCTGACTCTTCTTCTTACCAAGTTGTGGGTAGGTCCTGCTACTTGCCGGTAAAGAGAGGAGTAAGTTCGGTGTTCGCTTTGTTACCATGGATGCTCTATTAATTATACACCCCTTCCTGGAAGGATGTATCTTTCTGCTTGGAATCTGCAATGTCTCTTTTGTTAAGTAAAATTAGGAGGTTCCAAGTGCTTAGAACATGCACACGATAGCTGATGGAACACGATTTAGAAACATAACAGTTCAACTAAAATGTTCACGTAGCCTTTAGATTGTGGATGTTATCGTTGGCCGGTAAGTTTATCGGTGATATTTTAAATATATAAAAACATTACTGATTGTATTTGATTTAGAATCACTCGTGTAATTTAATTTGAAATTCAACTATCATTTACCTATGTTTAAATGTTATCGATGTAATTTTGTTGAAAGAAAAAATACGTCAATTTGTATGTGAACTTTCATATATATATATATATATTGAGATGTACGTCTGCTAGAAAAGGATTTTCTTTTGGCTTAAGTTCTCTCGCCTATTAAGTGCAGCAAGTCAAGACACCGATCATCATCGATATAGCCGATGATGAAGATTATGAGGGTAGAAAGGAACGTCCTAAACGTCAATGCACACTGGTGAGTCCATTTACGTTGCTATATATGGAAGATGTTTTCTTGGAAGAAAGACTTTGTCTAAGGTTTTTGGTAACCAGTTACTCCACATGCTTTAATTAATTGCATATCCAATTAACATCATGATCGATGTAGCTACCGGATTCAGAGCAGTTGGTTAATTTATAGGGCTCTCATGTGTATGAACTACATACGTGCTTACTCAAAGAATCTCCCAAAAGGAATCATGGAATCGAAGCATCCTGATCAAATCCATGTTTCCTTGGAAGGAATTCGTTAGTATGCTTATGGGGGGTAAGCATCGATCGCAAGGGAGGCAGTTTGACTAGATTCCGTTTCGGGTGTGGCTTCAAGAGATTTTGCCACACATGAGAATAATGTCGAAGAAGGCAACTCGTACCGATTTGAGCTCAAAACATGGAAGAAGATAGACCTTGAGGTTACCATTTATGTCGATATATTGAAGGAATGTGTCGAAGAATCAAAGGGTAAAAGCCCCACCATTTTTGACCCAAGCGGGCATTTCAAAATCTTTAAGGTGCCATTTGGTACCTAGGCTACCTCATTTAACTCGAGTTAGGAGGCACACATCCCGGTGGGTGATAACCTGGGTTCAGAGGGAGATAACGCGTCGAAGATATTCCATCGACTCGGTGGAATATCTTTTACTCTGGTGAATTTACTCCACTGAATCGGGAGAAAACCCTCCAGCCCGTGTTAATGCTCTTCTCACCTGTGTCCTCTGCGGTGAAAAAAGGTGAGGGTTCTCACTGCTACTCTTCCTCCGCACCTATGTCATCTGCTATCGCGGGTGTCAAATGGGGCGAAGATGGGTATGGCATGCGTTCTATTACTGTGTTTGCGCTCGATGGGGATGTAGGTTGATTTGTATGGGGCGAAGACTGTGCATGCGGAGACGTTCTTGAAAGATAAGTAAGATTTGCTTAAATGATATTAGGTTTGTGAAGATTTGTCGATTTATGTTATGATGGGGTTTTTTTGGCGAGTTGTGTGTTTGCGCTCGTTCTAGGGTTTCTTTGTTTGTTTCCTATAGCTTAAGAAGAAAGGGGGGTTTCCGCTGGGTTTCTAAAAGGAGGATTAGTTTGTAGTTTGATTTCGTTGGGGAGGGTTCTTGGGTTTGTTTGTGTTTCAGATTTGTTGGTTATGTAGGATTTGTTTGTTGGTTAGGGTAACAACTATCCGATGGGTTTGTGAAGTTGGCCTTGTGAGTGTTGGTGTGTAGTGATCGTTTTCCAGCTTTCCGTCAGCTTCAAAAAGCCCTTGTAGTATGGTGTGTGCTGTAGAACTTGTGATTTTTCCAGTGGGATGATCGATGCATTTGATGCAAAAGTGACAGAGGTGGTTGTGTTGGGTCTCTTCCTATAGTCTATTGCTACTTGTTAGGTCCCATCCTATGAGATTCTTGCCTATTTTCGTTGGATAATGGGTTGGGAAAGGCAAGTATAAGAGGTGTCCAGCTGTGTTTTGGAAGGATAGGTTGCCATTGCTTGTGAACCCTACTCCTATTCTATGAGCATGGAAGGGACTTGTACACCTTCGTCCTCTCACATCGGCTGCATTACCCATGACCTGTGGGAGAAATACAGTCGAAAGTGAGGAGGAAGCGCCTATTTAAGTGGCTCCATTATCTCCTTGAAGCTATCACTTGGGTGGTCTTGGTAATCTTCATTGAGGGGGAGGAAGCGGATGGTACTGATCAATTTTCTCCTTGTATTACTGAACAGACTAGATATATTGACAATGCTTCTCCCCCACTACAGGTCATAGGAGTTTGGAGGGTCGTTGACTACTCCATGAGGTGAAGTATCACCATAGGAAACTTATGAAACGAGTATTGAGGAGGTAAGTGAGATGAGTATGTGTTTCCCTCTACCATATGTTGGGCTTCATATATCTGTATTGCTTGAACTTGTTTATGACTATGTTGTGGCTTCTTCTTGTTGAAGTTTTTAGGTTTCTGATACGCATATATTTACTTTGGTGTGGTTGTGAGATTCAATACGTTGATGTGGTGACTCGTTTTGCTTTCTTGCAACCTACTGTCACCAACCTTGTTATTTATTTGCAACATAAATGCCAGCAACATTGGTTTTATTTCGTTCTTACTGTCAGCAACCTTGTTTATTGCCATTGAAGTAAATGCCACGTGGAGTGGGAGTGTGAGGATATTCTAGGTGCAAGATAGGACAACATGCTATAGAGGTTTTCCTTCTCATCTTCCTATTTAGGAAGAGGGTATGCTGAAGCTGCCTTGTCAAAGTCGCAAAATGCTTGGATGATTCGTCGAGATTTATGTTTAAACATATTTTTGTGCGTAAAAAATGATTTGCGGAGATGTTTTATATTCATTTAGTCTGGGTGCATCTAATTGACTCCCCTTGACAAGTAGCACACTTGCCTCCAGTGTTCAGAAAGTGACATTTGCTGTTCTTGTCTTGGTTCTATCAGTATGTTTATATCCCGATCTGATTGATCTGGATCAACGTCTTACATATCATCTTCATCATGAAGTCTCATGTTGTACATTGATTTGAATTGATCAGTATGTACATATCATCTTACATATCATGTTAATCTTGGAAACCAAATGACTATTCAAAGATGCATATAAACTGTCAGTTCTTTTCTGAAGGAAGTTAACTAATTCAAATTAAGCCTTCACCAGCATCTACAAACATAGATGCATCATTTCCATAAGCAGGTTCATTTTATTTATTATTTCTGAAACGTGCTTATGACTACTTATTCGTTAACTTATTTGGTTATAGCATTTGAAGGTATGTGTTTTTCATGGAAATTAGAAGATATAGGTATATAAATCCTTTTTGCAAATGCTCGTATTCATGGGTTGGAGTTTGTGCCAATGACAAAAGATCCTAGTTATGTAAAGAGTTATATCTAATCAATTCATCTAAGGAAAAGCTTATTTCAGTTCATGTGTGATTGTAGGGGTCCCTAGATACAAATTAGGTATACCCGTCCCAACCTCTTCAAGTAGAAGAGAGACTGATTTCCCAACTTGTATTCTTGTTTTGGTAGATTGTTTTTTCTAACTTTAAAATCTGTATTAAGTTCTTTTCTATTCTATGGAAATTAGACTGACAATTGTCATTTTGGGCTTCCGGTAGGAACTTCACTTTCCTTAAAACTTATTCATTTGAGATATAAAATCATACCCTTTTTCTTGTAATTCATAAAGTGTCAGCATATAACTAAAAGATACAACTTATGCTTGCTTATCAGCTTTTTTCTAGGTACTCAAATTTAATATGGCTTTCCTTCATATCGGAGGATAGTTAGTAACAAATGACCCCCTATGATTTGCATGGGGGTGCAAAGAACTCTCTATGGTTTGGATTGCCACCAAATAACCCCCAAGTTTTAGAAAGGAGAGCCCTTTTCTTCCCCATCCAAACCCTCCATGGTACAGCAACCACCCTCTTCCTCTTCGCCAAGCCCCCTTCCACTCATTAGGCATCATTCTATCCTGTCTCCAGCCACCTTAACAACCTCACACACACACACACAAACCAAAAAAAAAACCACCCCCAACCCTCTAGCAATGCCCTCTTTCACTCGTATACTCCATTCTCTCCTACTTTGCATCCTTTTCTTTACCTTGCTCTCATCCGCATTGTCATGGCCATTGGTTGCTACTCCTACAACCAGTTGTACTTGCCATCCATCATTACAATTGCAGTTGTAGAGGTTAGAGAGGATTTAGGGTGATGGTGGGGTACGAGTAGTGGGAGGTGATGACACTAGAGTCCAAGGCCTTTTTTTGCATTCATGAATTGAAGGGATCATGCATTACTCTGTCTATTTTTCTTGAAGCAGTTAAATGTCATTCACAACCAAGTTGGGAGGTTTGTTGTGAGGAGGTGATAGAATATCCTGTCTTACCAGATGATGTCAAAATCTCTCATTCCAACCAATAGATACATCCCATGTTTTGGTGCTAGTCCAATCACTTTTGACTAAAAAATGGTTTAGATGATTTTTAGTTGTAGTATGAATTGTCAGCGTATTATTGTCTTTAGAGCAATCAACTGCATTCCATTTCTTTTGTAGTATGAATTCTAACTGCATTCCATTTCATTTTTGGTATTAAGATTGTGGCTAAACAAAGGGAAAACTAATCGAATTCATTTATGAAGGACAAATGAAAATTGAGTAAGAAAATTTCACAATTCTAGCAAAGTTTCTTGTTTAACTGCAACACCTGAAGACTTGATCCAAAATTTGAAAGTGAATGGAGATCCATACTCTTAAAAGCCAAATAAGCCTTGAAACAGTCCCTTCATGCTATACATATCTCATACTAATTGAGTAAAAAAATCCCTTCAACTGACAGTTAAAATTTGAATGGAATCTGATATCTCATACTGATTGTAAATAAATTGACTCATGATCGAGATCAACTGACAGTTTAAATCTGATTTACCATCCTGCTTTACTATTTGAAATTTGATATGGTCATGTTTTATTTTGAGATATTTACATAGTTATAACCTGAAAATATTATGGAATGTATCATGTGGGAAATGTTTTGCCATGTTTCTTGCTTATTTGACAGAATGTGTACTTTTGTAACTTTACATTTACGTTAAATTAAATTGATTGTTAAAAATTATATGTCATTTGCGATTACACTTGTATAACTCATTATTAGATTCTTATCCAAGAATAGCCCTCGTAGAACTTGTAGAATGAGAGGGATGAGTCGTGGAGGCTGCCAACCAAGTAGTTAGGAGAAAGAGCAAGCTAAGTCTAGTAGGGTCAGGGTTAAGAGAGTTAAGAACTGGACCCTAGAAATGGACTCGAAGTTGATGTCCATTTTCAAGGAACACTACACTAACAAAGATTGGGAAGGAGGTTCTTTTACTAAACATGGTTGGTAGGAAATTGTAGTTGAGTTTGATAGAGACACACATCTTGGTTATGACCAGCATAAGCTCCTTCATAGGTGGAGGGGTTTGAAGAAGAAATTCCGAGCTTACCATTGTCTCATAAACATGAGCGGGTGGGGTATGGATCAGGTAACCATGTGTCCTGTAGCCTTTAACCTTGAAGTTTGGTTAAAGGTATCTCCGTACACTTCCATTCTTATGTGTTCCGTCATCCATTACTTTAGGTTTTCATGATACTTATATTGGATTGGTTTATTTCTTTAGTTGACTCCAAAGCTACGGAAGCTAAAGGGCAAAGCATTCCCCTTCTATGATGATATCAACAGCATACTGGTAAGGACCTGGCTACGGGAGATCATGCGATGTCATCTAATCGCGTGTCTGATTCATTTGATGAGGACACACCCATCCCTTATATCCCCTCCACTCCAGCAGTGGAGAGGGAAACCCTTAGTCGATTCACTTTAGGGATCACGAATATGATCAGGCTTTTAATTATCAGAATTACACCTTCGAGGAGCTCCTATCTTCATGTCCCCCTCCACCTCCTGAAGCATTTGATATGGGTGGTTCAACCCACCTTTCTCAGGGTCAGCATTGTCTTGAAGTCCCTTCGCAATCCAGCCCTATTAAGACCCCGGTATCAAACGTCTTTTAAGATGTCTGGAAGTTGGTCCAGACGTCTGGTCTGACGTCTGGAAGCCTTCCCAGATGTCTGGAAATTAATTTTTTGCTGCGTACAAATTCATGTCTACGTGCATGCACGCGCAGACTGACCCGCCGCCTTCTTTTCTTCTCTCTTTTCCCTCCCCGTCCTGTAGGTGCATCTTTTCTTCCTCTCTCTCTCTCTCCCCACGACGCCTTCAAATACCTCCCCCCTCTCCTCCCCTCACCATCACTCCATCGTCTTCTTCTTCTTCTTCCTGTTAGCGTGAGAGTTAGAGGGCGAGGGTAGCAGCTGTTGCCGTGTGTGCGCGGGGAGGAGTTGCAGCGAGAGGGAGAATAGTTAGAGCGCGAGAGTGCGAGCTCGCCGGAGCAGCTAGGGCCGGCTGGCGGGCACGCAGCGGGAGCGTGGTGCTGGGGAGGTGCTGCTGCAGCTCAGGCAGCAGGCGAGTGCGGCGTGGCACGGCCGTGCGCAGCAGGAGGAGGGAGAGGAGGTCTTGATTCTGGGAAAATTTCCCAGAATCAGACGTCTGGACCTACGTCCAGATGACGCGGGAGACGTTTGGAGGAAGATCTAGACGTCTGAAAGGTACGATATTTCCATTTCTTCTTCCTTTCGCGTGTACGGCCATACAGGTCGTTCCGCTGAAGGGTTCTGCCTCATTTTCGTGTTGAGGTCGGTTGCGTACGCGTGTAGGTTTCGTTCGGGAAGGCGTAAGGGCACGTCCTCCCACACAGATCGGACGTCTAGGCACAACACTAGACGGTGGAGAGGGTCTCCAGACGTCCGGAGTGACAGTCGGATGTTTGGAACTTAGTCCAGAAGGTTCAGCAGGATTCTGGACGTCTGAAGAACCGCGCAGAAACAAGGTATGACCTGAACCATCGTTTAAGACGTCTGGAAGATGTTCCAGACGTCTGATTTGGGGCAGACTTGTCATTTTTGACTCGTTTAAGGTCCGTTTGAAGTCCGTTTTCCGCGTTTCAAGTTACGTTCTTCTCATAATTAGTTCCTCTACTTGTTTACGGTATTTGTATCATGTTCTGAGTAGTTCCTTGTGTTTGATCCTTGTGTTTGGATCCCATTCTGTTGCGGCTCTTGGGGTTGCGGAGGCACGTGGACCTGCGATCACGCCCCCAGTACTCCCGATTTTGTGGGTAGCGTGGCTCCCTTTAATTGTTTATCAAAATTTATGCACTTGTGAGATAATTGATAGATCCTAGGGTATGGCATGAATCCTAGGACTGGAAAACTAGATTGAATGATAGATCCTAAGGTATGGCATGAATCCTAGGACTGGAAAACTAGATTGAATGATAGATCTTAGGGTGTGGCATGAATCCTAGGAACAGAAACACCAAAACGAATGTCGTGAATATATATAAATTGCAGTCTTGGAAAGGTAGAAAGAAAAATGAAAATTTCCTGTAATTGGATAACAGTTGTTTGTTTATGAATGAATATTAGCTGTTGAGAACATGGGCTATATGAAAATAAAACTGAATGATGAAACATAAAGCGACTTAGCTAGAGAAATATGAGCATGAACCCTAGGGGGAATTAGGAGTAGAGCTCCTGAAAGGTAAATGGAAATAGAATCGGGGAAGTGAGCTGGCCCTTGAGTATGGAGTACCAAGGAGAGCGACTGTCCCCCTGTTTAGTGCAGAGCGGAGCTAGCCGCCCCAGGGACCCAGGGTTAGGTCTGGCCACTTTGTCTGACTTTTGGCCCTCACGTACATAGTACTGGGGAGAGCTACTAATGTAGAGAGAGCACTAGTCACCCCACGGGCCCCGGGGTTCTGCTAGCCTTCCTACACCGACTTGATAGGCCCACTGGGCAAACCAAGGTAATCAGGCGAGGGTACGCGGATTGTGGAGGGGAAAGACCCCTGTTTGGTTACTGTGGGGGGGCTGGACCCCTATTACTGAGAAGACTCTACCCTATACTGGTTCCGTGCTGTGCTTTGGGGTGCACCTGTTAACAGAAATGACTGATTGTGTGCCAGTGTGGGGTAGCTACACGTGCGTTTATCGCACGTGCCGTAGTCACCGTTACGTCTGTCAGTGACCTTGGGGTGGTTGACTGAGGGTAGAACCACCACGGGGGACTCTCCCGGCCAGGAGAGCACCATGTGCTACTTCTACTTTTCGGAAAGGATTGCAATCAAGTTCGTTCCCACGAGGAACATTCGAGATCAAGAGAAAGATCTGAGGAATAATTCAAGAATGAGTAAATGGAAGAATAAAGAAAGAGATTAAAAATAACAGCTACTTGTCCACCTTACTATTTTTCTTAGCTTTTTGGTTGCCACTCTACTCAGCGTTTCGCTGACGTGTCACCTTTGTCACCTTTTCAGGACCAGGTGTTGAGCGACCAGAGCCGGCGGCTGTAGAGGGTGTTGGGCCTAGTAGAGCCCAGTAGTTTTACTTGTGTAGTACCTATTGTACCTTTTCTTCTGTTGTAGTGAGTATTTCTGTTACCACTGTACTCTTTTAATTGTAAGTA
Source organism: Thalassia testudinum (assembly GCA_037157565.1). Classification (NCBI taxonomy): domain Eukaryota; kingdom Viridiplantae; phylum Streptophyta; class Magnoliopsida; order Alismatales; family Hydrocharitaceae; genus Thalassia; species Thalassia testudinum. Next base: position 6,537,989 of record JAZHRO010000058.1, on the reverse strand, counting down.
TCATGTTTATGTACCTGTTTAATTCTCTACTATTGTGGTGGTGTGTACTGTAGTAGTTTTTTTTCTTTACTGCTGTACTTTCGTTACTACTAGCTATATGCATGGTGAATGTGATTTATTTTACTGCTCTTTTGGTTACTTTTTCGTTGGACGACTGGGTCTTGGGATCAGTTGAGTCGGTTCGATTCTCGTGTCTCGTAGGGATTCGGGAATCGGGTCGTAACAAGCCCCCCCTGTGCTAGTATGAGTGTTGATACCGGGAAAAGGCCAAGTGCTAAAGGGAGTTCTAGCACTGGGAAAAGGCGTTGCACCAGTTCGAAGATTGCAGTACCAGAAGGCATTCAAGAGACGAATGCGTTGCTGAAGAAAATTTTCGATCATCACATTTCTAAACTGGGCATAGTCAACACAAGCGACAAGATTGGTCGTTGCCTTAATATGGTGAAGGAGCGAGTTGCCTTCGTCTCCCCTTCTGATATTGTCTTGTTGGCACAACATTTCTCCAGGAGTTGCAATCGGGCATTGTTCATGAACGTTGTTGATAATCCCGAAGCATTTTTTGATTGGATGTAGCGAGTTCTTTAGGGCTGAGACGAACATAGTGATCTTATTTGTTTGCCATAGCAATCGTTGGCAAATCCGTCATCCTCTCACGTAACCATCTTCAACTACGACATGATTCCAATTGGTTTCGCATTTACTTCTTTACTCCCGTTTACTATCTTGCTTTCGTGTACTGTAGTGGTTATGTAATAAATTTGAACAGTTGATTATACATTTTTTTAAGTTGGTGGATGGTAGGGCGTTAAATTTATGGTTTATTCATCGTATCATTTCATATTATGGTAAGTATGTTATGGAAGATATGATTTCGTCCAATAAATAAAGATTCTTATGCGCTAGGTTATCATTACCAGTTTAGTTTCAGGAATGTCGAATTCCAATACTTCGAATAGTACTGGAACCTCATTAGAGTCATGCAATTCGTTAAATGAGGACTCTATACAAGATAGTCAGAATTTCTTAGAAGAGGAAGAGATGGCGACTGTGGAGTTGCTCCTGCCAGCAATTGTAATGGCACAGTGCTACCCCACTGTCCCTCAGAGAATTCCTCTCAATACAAACTCTATGACAGGACACAAGTAGATCCATGACATCCTGTTCCACCCTAATCTGAAATGTTGTAGGGATGAATTTTGGATGTCGAAGGAAGCATTCTGGACATTTGTCAATTTATTAAAAGAATGAACGAAGCTGTGGAACACACGAAACACGACTGTGGAGGAGCAGTTAGGAATTTTCTTGTCCATATTGGGATACGGTGGATTGAATCGCCATCTGATGGAGAGGTTTCAGCACTCTGGTGAGATAATAAGTCACTACGTTAGCAGAGTTGTAAGGCAGATTATCAAGATGAAGCAACTTCTCATCAAATTACCTGGTGCTGATGCATCGATCCCGACTGAGATCACTAGGAACTGGAAGTTCTTCCCTTACTTTTGGGTAATCTCCCAATCTATTAACTTTTGTAAGGAGTGTACATATAATTTGCCTTCTTATTTAAGGTACTTCATTTTAAATTAATAGGATGTTCTTGGAGCTATTGATAGATGTCATATTAAAGCCACGGTTAGAGGTGACCAACAAGCACGTTATTAGTGTCAGAAGCAGTACACATCTTAGAATGTGATGGCCGCGGTTAACTTTGATATGGAATTCATCTACGTGGTCACTGGGTTTGAGGGATCTATTGTTGACATGCGTGTCCTCAACTGGGAATTGGATGTAGGCAAATTTTGTGTCTTAGAAGGCAGACGATACTTGGTTGACCTAGGGTATGCAAATACCGATAGGTTCTTGGCCCTATACTGAGGTGTTGCATACCATCTTAAAAAGTATCAAGGTCGGGCGTACAAAAATGCAAAGCAGATATATAACCATCGACATGCTTTCTTGCGCAATGTTGTTGAGTGCACTTTCGGTGTCCTCAAAGGATGATGGAAATTATTACATCAATGCCCATTCTACAAGTTTACCAACCAGTGTCGAATGGTGATGGTTGCCTGCATCATACACAACTTCCTAGTTTGTTTTGAACCAGATGATGAGCTGTTTCAGGAATTGCTAAACTAGCAAATACAGGATAGCGATGATTATGATGATGATGTGGAATGCGAGGTTGATGATGTTGCTGTGAATGCTGGCATGGTGGTTCGTGACCATATAGCTCAGTCTCTTTGGATTGATTACTCTAGGGATAGATCTACTGGTCGAAGATCTTGATTGCATAATTTCCCTATAATGTAATAGTCTTTGAATATATTATTTCATTAGTACATTTACGTTTTTGAATGCTTATATTTCTTAATGGCAATGACGTTATCGTGATGCTTTACTTTCATGTTGCCAATTCTTTGTTAATGAGTCATCTCAATTTCTCGATTTACCTTGACAATTAAAATATAGTCAATGGAGATTGCGCCAAGGTGTGGACCCCTTTGGAGGTACGGTGGGATATGCTCCTGCAGTGAACTTTGCAATCTTATTTTATAGGACGACATCGGCGGTGATGAGACAATACAACAGCAGTTGTATTATGTCTGCCTGCGGATTAACGGAGTGACTTTAATTTATATGTAACGAGCGCGTGCCCCAGACATCTTTTAAGACGTCTGGGAGGTTGCCCAGACGTCTGTAAAGACGTCTGGGATCACATCCAGACGTCTGACCAGACGTCCGGGATATTTTACAGACGTCTGGCGAACAGTTATGCTCGCACGGGATATTCGTTTGCGCGCCTGTGCGCGCAGACCTGCGATCCTGCCTCTTTCTCTGCGGCTGCAGGCGACTGCGACAGCCTTCTCTCTCCTCTCCGCGCGGCGTTAAAAGGGGGGGCGCGCCTCCCCTCCCGTCTCCACCATCTTCCTCCTTCTTCTCTTGCCTGTGCGCGAGAGCGAGCGGACGCGAGGGCGCAGCGGCAGCGGCAGCCGCAGTAGGCGTGGAGGACCTGCGGCGTGCGAGGGCGGGGCTCTGCCGTGAGGGCGAGCTCGCCGGGAGCGGCTTGGCCGGCCGGCGAAGGGCGCAGGGGGGCGCAGAGCGTCGCGGAGAGGGACCTGCTGCGGGCGGAGCAGTGGACGCGCGAGGTGCGACGCGGGCGGCGTCGCGAGCGGAGGCCGAGCAAGGTTCTGATTCTGGAAAAATTTCCAGAATCAGACGTCTGGATTGATATCCAGACGGCAAGGTCGACGTCTGTGAGATCATACAGACGTCTGAAAGGTGAGTTTCCGCTTTCTTCTTCTTTTTGTCGACTGACCGTACTGAGGGAGGAGGGTTGGCTGTGCACAGGTATTCTGATTCGTCATCCTTTGCGAATCAGACGTCTGGAAGTTGTACCAGACGGCGGGAGTGACCTCCAGACGTCCGGAGTGACCATCGGACGTCTGGGATCTAGGAGAGACGTCCCCACAGACTTCTGGACGTCCGGGGAACCAAGCCGAACAGGTAATTCTCTGATCCACCGTTTAAGACGTCTGGAAGGAGTTCCAGACGTCTGATTTTGCACAGTATTGTCTTTCTCGACCCGTTTAGGGCCCGTTTGGGCTCCGTTTTCCGCGATTCGAGTTGCGTTCGTTTCAGAATTTATTCCTCTACCCGCCTACAGTAGCTATACACTGTTTTGAGACACTCCTTGTGTTTGATCCTTGTGATAGAACCTCGTTCGGTTGCAGTCTTGAGAGTCGCGGAGGCGCGCGGGATTCCCGATCACGCCCCCATTACTCCCGTTGTACCTGGTAGAGTGGCTTTAAGTATTAATAAAATCTGTTAAAGTATGGAACCATAACTAGAACCTAGGGCATTGCATGAATCCTAGGAATGAGAAATATATGGAATGATAGCTCCTAGGTGTTGCATGAATCCTAGGGCCGGAAAACTAGATTGTATGATAGATCCTAGGATATGGCATGAATCCTAGGATGGAAAAACTAGTGGAATGTATATTACTACAGTCTTGGAAAAAAAAATGGAAAGGAATATATAAAGCTGCCTGTGAATTTAATTAACAACTGCCTGTTATGAATAAAGAAACATGTTTGAGATCATGGAATTTGAGAACGCGAATCTGGAAAGTGAAACATATGATGTTCTGAGATAAAGAGCTGGAACCCTACGGGGAATTAGGAGTGGAACTCCTGGAAAGGAAAAGGGAATGGAACTGAGATGTAGTTGTACTGTCTCTTGGGTACGCAGTACCAAGGGAAGTACCTGTTTAGTCCAGAGTGGGGCCAGCCGCCCCAGGGACCCGGGGTTAGGCTTGGCCGCTCTGTACCGACTTGTTGGCCCTCGTGTACGTAGTACCGAGGAGAGCTAGTAGTGTTAGGAGAGTACTAGCTACCCCACGGGCCCCGGGGTTCTGCTAGCCTCCTTCACCGACTTGTTAGGCCCACTAGGGCAAACCAGGGTAGTCAGGCGAGGGTGCGCGGACTGTGGAGGGGCAAGGCCCCGGTTTGGTTACTGTGGAGGGGTTGGACCCCTGTTACTGAGAGGGCTCTGCCCTGGTTCCGTGCTGTGCTTTGGGCGCACCCGTTAACGGAAACGACTGACCGCGTGCCAGTGCGGGCTAGCTACCTGTGCGTTTATCGCGCGTGCCGTAGTCACCGTTACGTCTGTCAGTGACCTTGGGGTGGTTGACTGAGGGTAGGATCACCACGGGGGACTCTCCCGGCCAGGAGAGCACCACGTGCTACTTCTACTTTTGGAAAAGACTGCAATCAAGATCGTCCCACGAGGACATTCGAGATCAAGTAAAGGATCTGAGAAATAAATGAAATAGTGAGAAAAATTGAAAGATGTAAATAAAGGAAGTAATAGAACATAATAGCTACTGTACACTCTACTGTTGCCTTTAGTTAGTTTGCCACTCTACTCAGCGTTTTGCTGACGTGTTACACTCGTTACCTTTTTCAGGACCAGGTGTTGAGCAGCCAGGGTCGGCGGCTGCAGAGGGCGCTGGGCCAAGTAGGGTCCAGTAGAGTTACCACAGCTTTGTACCTTCTTTTTGTTTCTGTTCTAGTGAGTAGTTTTGTTTCCACTGTACCTTCTTTACCTGCAGTTTTTGTTATATGATAAATGTTGTTTTACTGTTGTGGTGGTGCCTACTGTAGTAGTTTCTTTCCTTACTGCTGTACTTCTTACTGTTAGTTATATTCATGTTGAATGTGGTTTATTTTACTGTCTTTTGGTTACTTCCTCGTTGGACGACTGGGTCTTGGGATTAGTCGAGTCGGTCCGGTTCTCGTGTCTCGTAGGGACTCGGGAACCGGGTCGTTACATTATAGCTTCATTCACACATGATAATAATGTCTAAACTGAGAAACTGAAGTTATATTCTTCAGCATTAAAAATCTAGGTATGAGGCAACAGCGTTTGGACTTCTGACCATGAGCCTATGGTACCGTCTTCCCATGTAAAGTTCACCTTCTTGGCCACATTATATGTGAGGTCCGAGAGGGAGCTGGCATGCATTCTTTGTAGGCGGAATGTGTCGGATGAATATGTCGGATGCCTGATTGATCACGTCGAAGATCTCTAGCGTAGGTTGGAGGCTAAAAATGATGAAGCACATAGGCTGCAGTTGCAGGTTATATCATCGGAGTCCCAGATAGCAGAGTTGTAGGAGAGAGTATGTGAGCTTGAGATAGAGCTCGAGGTTCGTCGTGCTGAAAGAAGTTATGAGGGGATGGTTGTGTAATTCCCTATGGGAGGGGGGGTGAGATATGCGTGACGTAATATAAAATGCGAAATTATGTAAATAATCTCACAAATAGCACAAACACATAATTACACAAGTATTTTTAGGTGGAAACCCAAATCGGGTAAAAACTAACACCTAACCCTTTTGAGTTAGGATTTCCCGATTGACAAAGTCGATCAAATCCACTAACGTACTACTTTAACGAGGGTAGTACAACCTCAATACAACCACTCTACTTGAACTCAAGGGTAGCCCTCAACCCCCTTCTCTTCACGAGAAGGATTTTGTCTCACGAAGGAGACGGGAATTCGCAATGCGAATACCCAACACAATTACAAAGATAAATCACAACTCAACCTATAGAGCCACAAAGTGAATGATTAAATCTAGCTACTATAGGTAAGGGAACTTCCCTTTGGTGAGAGTGCATCGGCATGACGGCGTGGGTGGGTGAACCACGCAGGGGCTCCTCGTTGCTCTCGTAATTGTGGAGGGATAGCGGATGTGCAACTGGATTCAAGCTCTCTAGATGTGGAACAAAAGCTTGCAAAGCTAGAGCTTATTCTAGATGATCTGCCTTTTTTTTCGACATAAGAGATGTGGAAATAGTATTCAAGGTGTGTCTTGGTGTGTATTTGCAAGGTAAGGGTCCTCTTCTATTTATATAGGGCCTAGGAAGGCTTTGGAAGCCCTTAGAAAGCTTAGATAGCCATTGGGGTTGAACCCAAGGCAAAACAAGCTGTAATCAGAATCAATTATGATTCTGACAGGGTCATCAGACCTCTAGTACAGGTATCAGCCATCTAGAAAACTTGTTTAAGACGTCTAGGAACTAAGTCAGATATCTGATTCTAGGCGAGTTTCCTTCCTGACTTGGTTCAGACCTAAACAGGGTTCTAGTGTATAATCATCAGACGATGTACAGGATGTCTGGCACTAGGTATGGTCGTCTGGAAACCTATTGTATTGTGGGAATAGATTTCCCAAGGTCCAAACGGCTAGAAAATCTCACAAAGGTAATTTTGGGTCAATCGAGGCAAAACGATCACATATCAGACGTCTGGAGTCCTCTACGGACGTTTGAGATAATCCTAACGATCATAATCCTCAATGTTTACTTTGGTAGCCAACGTTCCACTAATTGGACATCTGGCACAACCATCAAACGTCTTCCAAGACGTTTGGACTAAGATTTGGATGCCTGATTTCATCAAACAGAACCTACTAAGTCCAGCCTAAGTTATTGGATGTCTGAGTCAACAATCAGATGTCTTAAAAGTCACTATCAGACATCTGATTTCCAGATTAGACGTCTAATTAGGCTGACAGAATCATATTTTGATTTTCTAAGTTCTTTACAGAAAACCTAAGTATCCTAGGGTTATGTAAGTGTTCCTAGGACTACTTTGAGGGTACTTTGAGGCTCTTTAACATATATCTAGACACAAAGAATAAAGAGCAAAAGAATTACAAAAGAATACATGAAGAGAGAATCTATCCTATTTTTCTTCTCACTCTTTTGCTCCTCATGAAGCTCCTTTCCATCAAGTTCCTCCAATCCATCATGGATGCGAGCTTGAACTCCCTCTAAACATGTTTCCATTTGCAATTTGACCTGAAAACTAAGATTCAAAAGCAAATGTTAAAAGACACGTGTTTTGTTATCATCAAAATAAACGATCGTGCACCAACAGATTGGACATTCAACAGCATGTCCATGTAGTACCTTTCGACCAACTATGTGGGTGTTGCATTTACGCGCCATACAGCATGTTCAAATCCAACCTGTTCCTTCTGGTACTTTTCTACCATGTTATGTTAACTCCTTCATGATGTTAGAGCCATGTATGGTGTTATCTATATATTTGCCATCATCATGTACTACTTTCGTGTATGAAATTTCCTTCTCTGGGCACTATTTTAATTTCTCAGTTGATTGGATGAATTTGTAAATTCATACTTATTAATACAAATTTGTCGAAGGTTTCCATTCAACAGCTTCATGGCTGTGATAGGTGGCTCCAATATCGCTGCTTCCCTTAATATACTTTAGTGGGGATGATTTTGAACTAGTCGGTGTATGACCTAGTTGCCTAAGTTATGTTATTGAACCTTTAATTATGCTGACGATATTTTAAGTTAATCATGAACCTCTACAATTGTATTAGGGGCTTTATTTCATAACTATCCAATCATGTTATATTAGTTATCCCTTTTTTCATTTTTAAACTCATGTACGCATACTTATTTAGTTTAGTATTATGTATTTATTGTTACATTGTGGCTAATCATTCATGTGTAGGATGTTAATATGACCATGCCCCCTTTAGTGCAATGATGGCTATGATGAGAGCTTCTATTATAATTATTACTTATATCGAGGATTAGTTTTTGGTAGTTAGGATGGAGATCTTGATGCTGGCTACGTAGGCAAAGTAATTATATTTGTATGCATGGCACAGATGGCTACGTTGTAGCAACCACATGCGATACAAATATGAGGTGAAATTTCATTGCTTGCACAATGTGGATGGCTGCTTTGCAGCAATTCCGTGTGACCAAACAAGAAACAAATACAACATATTAATTGCCATCCATAACTACTGAACTCTAATCCAATGACAGTTATCATTTATATATGAAGCAACCTGAGCCTAGCACAAATTCAATATCACCACATTTTAATACTTAGTATATGAATGCCAGGTAGTTCTTTTTTTTTATATGCTTGTTGTAGGTAGTAATTTCTTCCATTGCAATTATTCGTTAACTTGTGCAAACTATTATGCTTGTGGTAGGTAGAAATCTCTTTGCATTTGGTTCTCATTTTACATTTTAGCTTTTCCATGTGCTTTTGCCTAGGCTCTTTTACTTTACCATGACTGAAATTTGTGCTTCTATTTAATGTTATATTCACATTCAGCACTGAAATGCCCACTGATATCTTCCTACTTGCTTGTACTACTTTCAAGTAAATTCATTCACAATGAACACTTGTACTTACAAATTACTTGTCCACTCGGCCATGGAACTACTTCTACTTAGTTATTTACCCTTCATTCTATGAAGTTGTTCCCCTTTGCTAATGACAGATTTTCATCTGAAACCTATTCGATCTTTTCATAGGTCCTTTATACAAAACATTTCAAAATACTCCATCCATTGAATTAATTGCATGATTGGCTTTTAAACAGGAGGAATGTTGTTTAAGCATGTCTTACTTGTTGGCGCTCAATCGATTTTGAATAATCAGCTTTCTACGCATTCCTTACCTAATTTGTTTTCTTGTTGGTTTGCATGCCCTATCAAGTTTGCTATGTTCAACTTGTACTCGCGAATTCCAACCATTTACATTGTCTACTTTCTACTTGCTTGTACTACTTTCAAGTTAATTTCTGTATCGACAACTTCTTTTAATGTCATTGTGCAATGATGACACCTCTCACAAAGAACTTGCGTTCTATTCGAGAGGTCTTCTGAGCACTCGTTTTTCAGGTCATTACGATGATTCAGGTCTTCTCTCTGTAACTTTACGAAATCATCGTGGCCTATCAAGCATCAACGACCTACATGATGCTTCAAGTTTTTCAGGAGCTTTCAAAGAGGAAGAGATATTTTTCTACTTTTTTTACTAATGTACTACTTTCAAGTTTGTAATTGTTATCAAATAATTCCAATATACATTTTTTTCAACTTTTAACATAGAGTACTCTTAATAAAATCAAAATTTCACATATTCTTGCAACTCTCCCCTTTTAATTCCATTCAGGTGTATGTTTTCTATCATAGATTATATTTAATGAAGGCATTGGGAATTTCATTTATGTACTAATCTATGCAATTTTTGTTATAATTATTTATATCGATACATTTCTCATCCACATTACGATATGTAAAAATACTTCTATCACTAAAATAATTTTGATAACCCTTAACTTCAATTTCACATTCATTTGTAATTTTTATTATTTCTGATACCTTATATTCCTCTATTTCTCATTTTCATTACATAATAATTTCACAACCTACAAGTACTACGCAAATGGAATATTTGAAAACAAAACAATCACGTTCCTCATTTTAAATTAAGTATAAAATAACATAACTTACAACTTATTCCATTAATTTATTCCACAAATCAAACGCAACCGTTCTATATTAGGAAATATCTTGCTAAATTAAGTTCACCAAATTAATCCATGACATACTTCATAATTTATGTCTTACTACCATATAATCAAATCTTAATTTAGGAAAACATAAATTTTATTTCCAACTTCGTAAATTTGGCCAAGGGTAAAAACTTGTAATGCCATTATTTCCCCCAAATAAAATAACATCAATACATTCTCATTCCAACAAATTATTTTAGATGATGGCAAATAAATATTCAATGCGTAAATCTACACTCTCTTTCTTTCTAAAGAACTATTTTGTAAATCGCAAAAGATGAAATTGCATATTGAAAAATATTTTACTAAATGAAGTTCATAAAAACAAAATTAGTTTATGTATTAAAGTTTCTTTATTAATACTATATAATCACATCTCAAAAAAAAAGAAAAATTTATTTCCATCTCCATAACAACGACTAAGGGTAAAAATGTCTATTACCTTTATTTCTTCCACATAAAATAACTTAAACTACTACTTATTTCACCAATTTATTTCACTCACCAAATACCCAACCAGAATAACTCAAGTTTATTTCTCATCTTATTCCACCACCTAAAAACCCAATCGTAATAACTTTACTTTATTCCACTACTTATTCCACTAACCAAGGGTTGAATAACTTAAATTTATTTCTCCACTTATTCCACTATCAACTAAACATCAAAACAAACTTACCCCAAAGTTTACTCCATTCCTTCAACTTATCCCCACAAACCTACTTCACTAAGCCAACGGCACTTGAAGAATCAAATGGCACATACTTGTATTTGTATGTATATGCCTTCGTATGTACATTTTCACATGCATGTTATAAGGTGCGTTCGTGTATGTAATGCACATATATGCCTTTTACTTGTATATGGTCCTTCTCCATCATATTTCAAATATGTGCTTTCTTAGTTTCATAAGCATATATTAATATTAATGTTTGTGCAAACGTATGTGGTTCCTCTTTCTTTTCATAAATTGTTTTTTTCAGCGTACCGTCGTTCTGGACAGAAGCAGTTGCGAGACCATATGGTGAGCCATTTATTTTCCTTAACCTTAGTATATATGTAATTAGCTTAATGCATATGCACATAGCTTGGTATTATTTTCTCTAGTTCAGCATTTGTTTAGTGTGATTGGACGTGCAATCCAGCATTTGACCTACCATGCAACAAAAGTTTTTTTTTTTTTATTTTTTTTGCAAAATTGGAGAGTTAATCTTATTCATTCCCCACTCTCCGAAAGCAATATAAAAAAGACAAGGAAATTAGACCAAAACCTAATGGTACATAGAAAAGATAAATCCATGACTTGTGACTTAGTACATGATAAGGCAAAGCAGTTACAAGCAAGACCTAAAAAATACAACAAAAAGCCGCTTAAACAATCACTTCTGGGAACAACATTTTGCACCTACACCAATGGTCTAAAGAACTATTTCAATGGTCATTTAAGCTGTTATCTTAGGAGGCGTTGCTATAGGATATACCAATGGGTAAAAATCGTTAGTGTTGTCCCTAGAGTTACAGTGACGATCATGTTTTTATAAGCCTCTGATTTTATGATTATGTCAACAGCGATGCTTATGACTGTCGGTATAGACTATAGTGCTAACAAAAGCTTTTGTCAATGTAGTGCATAAGTCTTTTCCAATGGAAAAATCGTTGGTAAAACTGTCACTATAAATAAACAAGATATTACCCTACATGAAACATACATTAACGCCTATTTCTGTTGATGTTACAGTCAATATAAGTTGTTGATTAATATAAAAAATATATATCCGTAGTGTATCATCATTGAGACATCCCTATATTTAATATCTAATTTTTTATTGTATATCATGTATAAATGTAACTTCCTCCTCTTATAAGATGAACTAAGTATACAAATAAACAATTCAAGTCACAAATCATTCAATCAAAATAAGACATTTTAGAAATATTAATTATTAATAACAAAGAAAAAGAATTTTAATCATCAACAAATATTTCCTTTAACTTGAAATACATAAGTTTCATGAGTGTTATTTATGCAAAAATTTTTCAAATACAAACCATTGTCCAAAATGATATATACAAAAAAAAAATGAAAAAATAATTCTTCACTTGAAGTAATCTTCAAATGCCCAATCTCCATGAATGCCACTAATCCTTGTATTTCCTAAGAAAAAAATCAAAATTAAATATCGTTATTGAAAGTACTCAGAAAGAGGATAAAAAAAAATCAAATAAAATTAAGACCAAGTAAGAAACAAACACCTAGTCAGCATGAAACTAAATTGATATTACATAGATCAAAATCATAGGCATCTAGATTTATATTCATAAACCAACTTTATGCTAAAAGAGAGTTCTTTCTACCACATATCATTTTTGAAGTGTTTACATGCTCAATAATCATTTAGAAAAGCATAAATTTACGTAGGATGAAAGAAAATAACTTCATATCATTGTAATGAAAGCTAATGCTAACTTCATGACAAAAATTAATACGAGAAAATTATATGGTCAACTACCTATTGTAGTTCATTAAAAGAAAGTGTAGCTAACAAAATGTGTTGGAGAACCTTTACTAAAAAGGAAGCAACTAATGTATCTATACTCTTAGGAAATGGGCTTATCATCCTATTTTAAACTTGGAGTAAAATCAAAGTGAAGTATAAAGGTACAAACCTTCATTGAGATTCTTGACTCCAAGAAAGTTTTAACTAGTATAAAAGTTGGTTACTATCTTTGTACAATGATGCCATTAGCAAAGATTTAGACATAGCTAAGACAACCCAACATAAAAACTTGAGAAAAGGAAAGAAATTGAAAAATAAGGGAAAAATTACTTCTATGAAATAAAACAAACAATTTCATTCGTAAAGTAGGTCATCTTTGGGAGTGCAACAATGGATCCCAATAATTGAAGAAAAATAAGGCAGCTATCTGGATTATCTGAAACCTAAAGGTAATCGTGATAGTTTAAAGTGATTCCATTTAGAAGATCGCAAGGACTATATAAAAGAACAAACCTTAAACATAAATTATTTATAATTTTGTTACATTTCATAACTGCATCCTTGAACAACCTTCCATTTTTGTATTTACGATAAAAAATTTCATGAAACAAAAAGATTAAAAAATGGATGCTTTAACTTGAAACTAAAGAAATTAAAGATGCACCAACCGGGAATCGAACCCAGGTCTGTACCGTGGAAGGGTACTATTCTACCACTAAATCATTGGTGTTGTTTATGTTTCATGAACCTCAATTAATACAAACTAGAAGTGGTCAGAAAATGAAGAATATTGAAGTCCTTCCTAATATTTTTTTTTGAAAAAGGAATTTCAAGTCTATTAGAAAAAGAAATAAAGACGCAATATGGGGAGATAGGCACATATGTACATGGTGGGTTGTAACGAGCGTGAGACGCAGACGTCTTTTAACACGCTGGAGGGTTGTCCAGACGTCTGACCATACGTCTGGGATAGTTTTCAGACGTCTGGAAATCCGTTATTTTCGACACACGCGAGTCGTCTGCGCGCCTGAGCGCGCAGACTGCATATTCGCCTTCTTCCCTCCTGCGGCTGCAGGATTCCCCTGCCGCGAATCCTTCTCTCTCCTCTCCGCGCGGCCTTAAAAGGGCACGCCTCCCCTCCCGTCTCCACCGTCTCCTCCTTCTCCTCCTTCAGCAAGTGAGCGTGAGCGTGAGCGCGAGCGCGAGGGCGGCAGCGGCGGCCGCAGTGAGCGCGGAGGAGGTGCGGTGTGCGAGAGCGGAGCTCTGCCGTGAGGGCGAGCTCGCCGGAGCGGCTTGGCCGGCCGGGAGAGGGCGCAGGGGGCGCGGAGCGACGCAGAGAGGGACCTGCTGCGGTCTGAGCAGCAGACGCGCGAGGTACGACGCCGGCGGCGTCGCGAGCGGAGGCCATGTAGCGCCCTGATTCTGGAAAAATTTCCAGAATCAGACGTCTGTGTTGATAGGCAGACGGCGAGGACGACGTCTGGTAGATCATACAGACGTCTGAAAGGTGTGTTTTCCGCTTTCTTCTTCCTTCCTGTCGACCGACCGTACTAAGGGAGGGAGTTGGCTGTGCGCAGGTTCGCTGATTGGCCATCCTTTGCGAATCAGACGTCTGGAAGTTGTACCAGACGGCGGGAGTGACCTCCAGACGTCCGGGGTGACCATCGGACGTCTGGGAGCTAGGACAGACGTCCCCGCAGACTTCTGGACGTCTGGGAAACCACACTGAACAGGTAATTCTCTGATCCACTGTTTAAGACGTCTGGAAGAAGTTCTAGACGTCTGATTTTGCACAGTATCATCTTTTTCGACCCGTTTAGGGCCCGTTTGGGCTCCGTTTTCCGTGATTCGAGTTGCGTTCTTTTCAGAATTAATTCCTCTACCCATCTACAGTAGCTATACACTGTTTTGAGACACTCCTTGTGTTTGATCCTTGTGATAGGACCTCGTTCAGTTGCAGTCTTGAGAGTCGCGGAGGCACGCAGGATTCCTGATCACGACCCCATTACTCCCGTTGTACCTGGTAGAGTGGCTTAAGTTTATTATTAAAATCTGTTAAAGTATGGAACCATAACTAGAATCTAGGACATTGCATGAATCCTAGGAATGAGAAATGTATGGAATGATAGCTCCTAGGTGATGCATGAATCGTAGGGCTGGAAAACTAGTTGTATGCTAGATCCTAGGATGTGGCATGAACCCTAGGATGGAAAAACTAGTGGAATGTATAATACTGCAGTCTTGGAAAAATGGAAAGGAATATAAAGCTGCCTGTAAATTGAATTAACAGCTGCCTGTTATGAATAAAGAAACATGATTGAGATCATGGATTGTGAGAACGTGAAACTGGAAAGTGAAACATATGATGTTTTGAGATAAAGAGCTGGAACCCTATGGGGAATTAGGAGTGGAACTCCTGGAAAGAAAAAGGGATGGAACTGAGATGTAGTTTGTACTGTCTCTTGGGTACGCAGTACCAAGGGAAGTACCTGTACCTGTTTAGTGCAGAGTGGGGCCAGCCACCCTAGGGACCCGGGGTTAGGATTGGCCGCTCTGTACCGACTTGTTGGCCCTCGTGTACGTAGTACTGAGGAGAGCTACTAGTGTTAGGAGAGTACTAGCTACCCCACGGGCCCTGGGGTTCTGCTAGCCTCCTTCACCAACTTGTTAGGCCCACTAGGGCAAACCAGGGTAGTCAGGCGAGGGTGCGCGGACTGTGGAGGGGCAAGGCCCCGGTTTGGTTACTGTGGAGGGGTTGGACCCCTGTTACTGAGAGGGCTCTGCCCTGGTTCCGTGCTGTGCTTTAGGCGCACCCGTTAACGGAAACGACTGACTGCGTGCCAGTGCGGGCTAGCTACCTGTGCGTTTATCGCGCGTGCCGTAGTCACCGTTACGTTTGTCAGTGACCTTGGGGTGGTTGACTGAGGGTAGGATCACCACGGGGGACTCTCCCGGCCAGGAGAGCACCACGTGCTACTTCTACTTTTGGAAAAGACTGCAATCAAGATCGTTCCCACGAGGACAATCCAGATCAAGTAAAGGATCTGAGAAATAAATGAAATAGTGAGAAAATTGAAAGATGTGAATAAAGGAAGTAATAGAACATAACAGCTACTGTACACTCTACTGTTGCCTTTAGTTAGTTTGCCACTCTACTCGGCGTTTTGCTGACGTGTTACACTCGTTACCTTTTTCAGGACCAGGTGTTGAGCAGCCAGGGTCGGCGGCTGCAGAGGACGCTGGGCCGAGTAGGGTCCAGCAGAGTTTACCACAGTCTTTTGTACCTCTTTTGTTTCTGTTCTAGTGAGTAGTTTTTGTTTCCGCTGTACTTTCTTTACCTGCAGTTCTTGTTATATGATAAATGTTGTTCTACTGTTGTGGTGGTATCTACTGTAGTAGTTTCTTTCCTTAATGCTGTACTTTCTTACTGTTAGTTATATTCATGCTGAATGTGGTTTATTTTACTGCTCTTTTGGTTACTTCCTCGTTGGACGACTAGGTCTTGGGATTAGTCGAGTCGGTCCGGTTCTCGTGTCTCGTAGGGACTCGGGAACTGGGTCGTTACATGGGTGCATGTAGGATCATGCGTTGCAGTGTGCTTAGATGGAAGTCTTGTTGATATTTGACATGAGAAACTACAAAAAAAGTTGACATAACCAACATGAGAAACCAAGGATAATTGAGGATCTACCATTACTTCCTTAAGGAGCTCTTGCTTGGGAATGTCACCCTTTCCTATTCCATACCATTGCAACTACACCTACCATTTCAAGCATTGTGCGGACAGGCTACAATTCTTGAAATTTCGTGGTCGTGGAAGATCTAATTATAAATGTTCAAGTTGTACCTTTCATATGCACATTCAAAGAAAAGTTCAAATATATTGTAGAAGCTTTTCATCGTTGTCAAAAAAAAAGAAAATTAATGCCTACTTTCTTAGTGTGGTTGCCAAAATCGAAGTAAGGTCCAGAGTAGATGAGCAATCCCATAGATGGCTTGAGTTTTGATAAGCCATTTACTTACAGAGTTTTGATAAGACAATTAAGCTCCTCACAGGAAATATACATCTTCGTGACATCTTGAAACAAATGGAGCATATGGAAAGGTTTAGCAAAATTGGGACAATAAATTATTGATTCAAGCATGCCTTAAGATTCTCCTATTCCTTCCTTACAACAGTCCATCGCGTGTTAAAAGATATAGCCATATGACTAGAGTTATAATCAAAATACAAAATTGGAAAGGAAATACCTCCTGTGCTAATTGAGATATGCAAAAGAATGGAATACTTGGGAATCTAAATATATTCCAGCCACGAAATGTTCAACCCAAATTGCTGGTGAATATCTGCAGAGATGTGAACAAGCAAAAATTCATGTTTATGAAAAGCAAGTCCTAATGTAACACTAATGGATACTCATCTTTGGTTTAATCTGAATTTAAATATTTCCCCTCTTCACTTTTTGTGACAAATTCGTACTTTAAAATTTTGTAAGATTTGTGATTCATATCCATTCAGGTATGACCCAACATCAACCAATCAAATGTTTTATATGGAACTTCTAATTGCAGAGAATCATATTCAGATATGGATAAAAAGAACAAAGAAAGAAAAAATAGAAATATTCTTTCATTTTGCAGATTTAGTTCCACATAACCATTTGTGAGAGTATTGTGGTGAAGCAAGTCAACAGTTCATGACACAACGCAAACTAGACATGTGAAACAATGAGGATACAAGAAGTTATTTTTGTGGAAACAAACACTAAAAGTTTATGGAGGCTTAGAGGTAATTTAACATTAGCTTACAAGTGCCAATCCTTAACATTAGCTTCCAAGTGCTACTCCAAATTCTAGATACAAAAGAATTTAGCAAATTGGGTCATAAGCACTCAAGCAAGGGTGGGGTGAAAGTATAAGTTGAAACATGGACCCACTCTCATCTTAGTTTATTTCTTAACAAGTTAGAATCTCGGTAGCTGATAAATTTATATTTTAGCAATGGATCGCTTTTGTCAAGTAACATAGAAAAGATGTATCTAGCTTTACCAATTTTTTCCCACTATTTCCCAAATATTCATTTACAGTTACAACATTTTGAGCTTAAATTAATGGCAAACAGCAATAACCCCTAATCCAACACTTTTTGATGTCCTTTGCAATCAAGGAAATATTTCTTGGAACAAATTCCTTTGGAAGTGAATGCAAAGTGTGGAAAGCAAAACCAAGAGAGTTTAGGAAAGACCATACCTCATGATAAGGCAAAACCCTCAAGTATAATAAGCAAAATTTATCAGTCACTTAGTTACCCAAAGAATCCTGTTTGTTAGTCTGTAGTTTGCTTCAGCAGGAACCTCTTTACCCATTTCCTTAAATTACAATTAGAACCTTCTTTAGCAGCATTTCATAGTGTTCTCTACTTTGTTTTCTTCTAGTGCTTTATATATCCAGCAACTAATGAGCACAAAATCTGAAAAAGGAAAAAAGCACCTTCTAGTGCTTCATATATCCAGCAACTGATGAGCATGTAATCTAAAAAAGGAAAAAGCAAGCAACTCATATTTGTATTTATAGCCAACCTGAATAGAGAAAGGATGAAAAGCATATCTTAATCAAAATGGGAGGTAGTTACATCTATTAATCTACACAACATATCATTATTTGCATAATCTCCAAACTTCATCTAAGCAAGCAAACATAAAGGAGCAAACCTCAATAATAGTATTTAATTCATAAACAGTTTCACTGCATATTAGCTGCTAAGTGGCCATCATTGCATCTTTAGCAATTGGCATGGTGTGAAACCTCAACCGAAACAAGACAAAGTTTAAGAATGATGAAATTTCAAGCAAGCACATTTTCTAGACATTAGCATCGAATTAATAAGTTCAAGAATGAATCCGAGAGACAAAAGTGAAGGAATGGGGAGCTTACATTCCTTTGCCGCTAGCAAGGGCCTCTTCTGAAGGATCAAAGAGATTCCAAATACAAAGTCATGGCTTCAATGATCGGAACAATGAATAGATTTCAAATACCTTCTTGTCTTTAATGATCTAATCAAATACAGATCCAAACAAAGGAAAAAGTGAAAGACATTGATAGAGAGAGATTGACCGAATGAGAGAGAGAGAGTGATAAAGAGAAAGATCAAGTGAGAAAGATAAAGCGAGAGAGATCTAATCAATAGAATATGTTATCATGGTTAGTAGCCATAAATTCCTATAATGCCATTTATCATTCCAATCTATACAAGGATCATGTACCTAATCTACTAGAAAATTACGTCATATAAAAACAATAATGACAATACACTGAGAATATGATTAGATAATATAAAATTAATGTCATAAAAAGGCAAAGTTTGCCTTCTGATGGACAAGACGTTAACAATCATAAAAAAGCACTATTGTCGTGCTTTTCTCCCCAACAACAGCGCCAAAAATATTATCGTCGATGACCGATTTGTACTAAAAATGTGGTTTTAAATGTCATCGTTGTAGTATAGATGTCACAAATGCAAAGCAATGTTACGTCAATTTTATTTATTTACTATTTTTACGGGTTTGTTTCCAGGTCGTTCGCTAGGAGGCAGTTATTGATATACATCACTCTCTAAAACTAAAAATGTTCTTTTATTCCAAAAAAAATGTTAATTTTATTTACAAAATGAATGAATGAATCAAATAATGAATGAGTGGGTTAATTATTTACAAAAGAATCAGTTAATATGCATCACAATGCCTGAAACAAATGTATAACAAATAGACATAAAAAATTGACTACTACTACACTATGTTAATTATATACAACTACCTAAGTATAGGTACAAAAATAGCTATTAATATCTACTATACTAAATCATAATAACATACTAATATCTAGAGTAACATATATAACATAAATAAACATTGCTAAAGCATTAGTAAAATATTTACATAACCTAAGGTAAAAATTGTTACTTATACTAACGTATATACATATATACAGTGACGTATATATCTGTCAATAAAACTCTAGTTATTTATAGATATAAGAGCTTGAACAAGTTATACTATTCTATTATACTTCTATATACATATATATATTACAGTATACTTATACATACTTATAATTATTTATTTACATTATTTATATACATATACTTTATACTGTATACTATATATATACATATATACACACATACACACACATAGAGGCACTCAAGCACTATCTAACACTTAGCCATTTCACAGCTAACTTGTTTCTTCTACTTCTCAACACTTAGATTTTTTTTCTCTTTTGAACCGGTTCAACTACTGTTCATTAACCAAAAATTAGGTTTTTCTAGTTGGCGATCCGATCTTTCGTAGGATACACAACACCTATATGGGTGTGACCATATTACTACTAATTTCGGTTCTAGTTGAATTATTGTGCTTTTAATCCGATTTCATGCTCAATATTGGGCCCACATAGGCCCTAGCACAGTGCGTGGCCCCCGACCCACCCTTGTGCTTAATGCTCGTAAATATGCTCGTACGGATTAGATGCATGGGTATGGTATAGGTAAGGGCACCTGGCACCATGACGACTGAGGGGGCTGCGACAGAAAAGCATTTTATATCGCGTTTAGCGGTTTGCAGGCCACGATGTGACACTATGTTGCGGTGTCAAATTGACGCCACCAGTGCTTAGGTACGTGTGAATTTCACGATTTTGGCCCTCGATTTGAGGGCCTTATTTTAATATTATTTTAAATTAAATTATATCATTAGAGAGCCCTTATATAGGGCTACATAATTATGTAATTTATTTACAAAAATAACTTATCTAGATATATAATAAAATTAGGTGAAGTTGGTTGTTTATACATGTTAATTGATAGGTTAATGATGTGCATACATCTGATTAACCTAAAATGTCTATTAATGCATGTTCTTAGTGTCACATTAGCATTATACATTGTAAATAGTGCATAACATGCATAATCATGTATTTAAGTCAAGTTGTATAAATTGTATAGTAATTGTCTCCTTTTTATGGCCAGGGATAGGGCAACTTGTTAATCGGGGCCTCGAATCGAAGATCCAACCGTACAGATCTGATCAAAGCGACGATTGGAGTTCAACAACTCCAAGATCGCTCTGATCGGACATTCGTTGATCATATAGAGACCGAGGAACCCTAGAAATCAAGGGCCAAGATGGTGTTAATCCACACCTTAGATGACAAATCTGATCGCGCGGATGGGTTCGGATCGACGATCGCAGCCTAATGGCATGAAAATCGATCCAATCCGACACTCATGGCACCATCTACAACACTCAGAAGATGGACGGCCAAGATGGCACTAGTGGTGCCATCATAGCCGCCCAGCTCCGGTCGTAGCTCTTCTTCTTCACTCGCTCAGCAAATCTCTGCCATTGGATGCCCATCCAACAGCTGAGAATGTAACACGTCGCCGCTCATCCAACGCCTCTCCTCATTTGAAAGCATAAGCAACGCTTGATCTCGACCATCGGATGAAGATCCAACGACCGAGATCGGCCGTGCAGAAAATCATCAACGCGCCTCAACCGCACGCCTAACGCAGCGGTTAAGGCACTGCGTAGGTGGGAGACGAAGGTCCGAATTGCGCGTGGCGTTCCCTTCTCGCATGCGGGCGTGCCATCACAATCGCTTGATGGGTAACGAGCGGTGCGGATCAGCTGATAGCGCCCACGCGTGATCAGACGCATAACGCGCACGTTCGATCGCACGTGGGCGCGCGGCGCTTTCGAGGAGCGGCTTAAGTTGTCCGATCTTGAGATCGGACGACTAAGCGTGCGTGAATGTGCGCAAGCGTTTGGGGCGCTGAAGGTGAGCGGGTGCGCACGTCGGCCACGTTCAAGCCTTTAGTGACGAATAAATCTGTCACTAAAGGTCCTGAATTAATAATTTTGATGTTGAAATGTCCAAAATGCCCCCACTCCTTGCAACTATAAAAGGACACCCCTACCCTACGAATTTCTCATCCCTTCCTTCTCTTCTCTCCCTCTCCAAAGCTTAAGAGAAGCTTGTCCCACACCCGGGATGCTCCTCAAGAGTTAAAACCAAGTTTTCACCCCCGTTCCGGAAGCGGATCTCGCGACGATGACGATGTGCTGCTTCGTTCCTTTTCCTCCTGCCTCGTCCTCCTTCCTACTCTGTTCCCCGTCTTCCAGGCGTTGTCCCGTTCGACTCGTCCTCCAAACGATTGTCGAGGAGGATAACTTCTCTCTCCCTTCTTTTTCCGCTTTCTAGAGTAGAATTTTCCTGCTTTCTAGTTGTAATAGTTTCCCTCTTTCTAATGTAATCATTTCTCGCTTTCTTCCACTTTCTAGTGTAATCATTTCTCACTTTCTTAGTTGTAAAAACATTATTCAATATCAAGTGATTATTCTCTCTCTCTTATTGTTTGTATTGCTTCCATTGTGATTGTTTCGCCCTTTAAACAAAAATACAAAAAAATATAACTGCAGATTTTGAGATCGACGTAGCCTCCCTGTGTTCGACCCAGAATTTCTTTACAGATTTTTTGGTATAAATTTTATTTATTGAACAGATTTCTTCGCGACTCGAACTACAATGACGGGTTTTCAAATCTAATTGCGAACACATAGTTTTCCGCATTCAACAGTTAATTTCTTAATTAAAGTATAAATTTGTTAACTAATCGTACACTTGACCTTACACAGTGTTTATATACATAATAAGTTATTTATTACAGACTTTTACTATATTTTATAAACTTTATTTTAATTTATATAGATTTAAATACATGTTTTAGTTAGTTTTACCTATAAATAATCTATAAATACTATAGTTCACTATAAATACATTCAAAATATTTAATATATTATTATATAAATATACATTATAACGTACTTCAGTATTACATTAAATTATTGATTTATTTTATTTTAAGTTAATAATATACTTAGTTAACTTAATAACTTAATTATTTACTATAATATATAATTAAATTAAATTATAGGTGCTGTATAGTACATAATACATATATAAGTACATATGTACAATATTAGGTATAGTTTTGTACATATAGATAGGTTTATATAATTACGTATACATTTAATTATTATAAATTAATAGATAATTATACAATAATGATATATATACAATAAATCATTCTAAATACTTAATTTAATATATAGAATACATATATAAGTTATTTATACACATTATGTACATATTATACAATTTATACACTTAGCATTAATTTATATATACAAGTATCTACATAGTGTATAGGTTATTTTTAGATGTTTTTGGGGTTTTCTTTTTTATTTTTGGGATTTTTATATATTTAGGAAAGATAGGAGATGAGAGAGAGAAAGTTGTTTTTGTTGTTTTGATTTTTGGTTCTTTTATTAGGTTCCAAGATAGACTGAACTGTCGGCTGGTATGTTCTACCAAGTCGAGGGTTCAGATTACCTTGAAACTTGGTATACACGTAGAAATATATCTAATCCTACTCAAGACAAATTTATTTTATTTTTTACAATTTTTTAAATATTTTTCATTGTATTTACAAGTTCAGCAATCCAAGGCCTAAAAGGGTGTTGGAAACATAAACCTATGGCCTCATATTCAGTTTTGATGGTTAGAATTGGAGTTAATACATTCAAAAACACTTAGCACACATAATGGTACATGTTTGAACTATAAAGCATGATTTTGACTTTGCATTTGATTAAAAACTCAAGATAGATAGATTACATAATTTAAACATGCTGATAATGATTCTATAACTCAAATATGTCATTTTTAGATCAGCTCTACGTTGCAATTATACAAAAAAGCTTATTCTCATGAAGTTCTAACATTACACATCAATAGAAGCTCAATAAAACCCTAAAGTTAGCTCAAATTTCAGCTAATCAATGGCTGCTGCAGCTCACAACAGCAGCAAAACCAGCTGCTAATCTCATCTGTTAGCAGCAAAGAGCTGCTACAATTTCCTTTCAGATCAGACGTTTCTCCTACTACTCAGACGTCTTAAATTCCAGATGTAGCTACTGCTGCTATTTCAACGACTACCTGGCCATGAAAGTAGCAGCAAGAAGCAGTTGCTACAGTTGCTGTGATCCCAGTAGCCAATGCTGCCGTGTTGAATAGGAGAGACTTAGGATCTGGAAAATCAGATCTAGATGCTAATCACCTTAGAAAAGCCAAGTAATCAGCAAAACCCTTGAAATCAGAGGTTCAATCCTCAGAGAAAAGCTCAAGATCAGATCTATCAGAACAACAATGGTTGCTACTGAATTGATGCAGATCAAATCATCCAATTCAATCAAATTCAATCTTAATTCATGAAAACACTCTCAGAAGGTTTGAAACATCTTAAATAAACTTTAGATCTTCATTGAAAGCCCATTAAACTTCTGATAAGCATCATTTTTCAGATTCAATATTGTTTTAGATCAAAAACCCATGTTGCCTTGATTTGGGCTTTTAATGTGATTTGATATCTGAATAAATCGTCTGATCTACTTAAATACCATTGATTAGTATTCAAGATGATCTAGTGATTAACTTAGAATCAATTGGGTCCTTGTTTGACCTCAAATCAGTATCATTGATTATCCTTGGTCGAACTATCCAAACAAGGCTTAAATTAAGTGCTTGCTCATCCACAAATTGAAAACCAAATTCAAAACCTTGGATTCATTGCATTACACATAATTTAGTGATTAAAACCTCGAATCACTCAATTAAACTTGAATAAAACCAAATTAACTCCAAATCAAAAGATTGGATGTGAAAAACAAATGTGAATGAATCGAGCAAATCGAGACAATCAAATCAGATCGAGGGTCTTTGTGAACTTATGGAATGAATGGGAGATCCCACTTGTGGGTTTTTTGAGCCCTAACAGATCAGTAAGCCCTTAAGCTTGAGATTTGTTAGTTGCGTGATAGATGGGTGAATGATGAATTGAATTGCGAGGGAAAACAATGAATGTGGATAATGAGATGTAAAGAGAGATCAGTGGATCGAAATGGAAGTGGACAAACACCTCTCTGATCTAAATTGATCAGAGAGGGTGAGATCGGATCTAGGCTACTCTACTCCTACCCTACACTAAGCCATTCATCAATCCATGAATTTAACTATCTAATCTACTCCTAACTAATCTACTATAGTCTAATTACTAATCTAATCTAATCTAGAAAGCAGGAAATCCTACTCTAAAGTAGGAATGGGACCTTTGGATCTCCATCTGGTGGATGGAGAGGAAGAAATGGAGGAGGAAGCTCTGAAAAAGTGAAAGCCTGCTAGAGAAGTTCGAGGTCACCTTGGGGTGCTATGTGGTCCTTAGCAGTGAGAAGGAAGATCGTAGGAAGGCGATGTTCCTCCTGCCACAGCAGTGGAACAATGTTGAATGCGAATTGGAAGATTTAAGGATTTGTTCATCGTAGTACACTCCTAATCGCACAACAAACACTTAAATTTATAAACTCATAATCTAATTGGAGTCTGAGGTCGTTTGCAGGGAGTAAATATGGAATTCATGCACTAATCTTCATTCAGAATAAATGAGCACAGTAAATTGAGTACAATAAAAAGATATTCAATGAATAAACTTGTCAGATTAGCATTTAAACATAGATCAATGTATCTCATGAAATAACAGGGGCAAAAAGAATAAAAGAAATCTAAAAGTGGTGATTTAGATCACCATTTTTATCCTTCTAATTAAGCATATACCCAAGTATTCAAATCATTCAACAGTATTCTCAATTAATCAACTTAGGTACTTAAATATTTCAACAGAACCAAAGGCTTAATCAGATGTCGCTTATGTGAATTAGACAACTTAACCTTCACATAACAGAGCCCTACAGAAGGCACAAGGGCAACGGCCTCTCAAGGCCTTCTCTTCTTCTTTAAGCCTTTCAAGAACAGCATAGGCCAACTCTCACAAGCCTTCATAAGTACAAAACCAGCTCTCTCAGAGGCTAAGGGTAAAGCCTCATCCTTCAACATGTGCCCAAGGATCTCAGAACAAAACCCTCCCCCCTCCTCACAAATCTCTCCTCTTCTCTTCTCTCTTAGATAATCGGGTATATGTTCGGGTAAGGTGGGTAATCAGATCTAGGGATTGGGTTCAAGCTTGCATGCATGTGTGCATGGGCGAGGAGTGAGAGCACGAGGAGGCATGTGTGAAGGGGGACCCAACCCCCCGTGTTAATGGGTGAGGGGCTTAAGGTAGGAAATCAATTTATGTGTGTTGCTCTTTTGTCCCACACGATGTGTGACTAAGTGTAGGTTGCTTCCTTTGTGCGCAGTCGTGGAGTAGCTCCCTCGAATTACTGCTAGTTTTTGTGGTTGTAGCTCAATTGCAGCTGCAGATAACTTCGTGAATTAAGGCCGCTTTGATTGCATGTGGCAGTAGGTCGAATGGTGGCTGTAGAGAGGTGGTAGGTGTCAAAGGAGACGAAGGCGATAGTGGAGCTCTGGTTGAACCTAATATGCAAGAATACAAGCTCAAAAGCCTTGGTTAAAATGTTCCTGAGCTTTTCCAAGTGGTGGTGAAGGTGATGGTGGTGGTTGTGGGGTGTGAGGAGATGTGTGGCAGCGTAAGAGAGTTGGAGAAGGTGGTAGTGGTGCATGGTGTTCGGTGGAGTGATGGGATATGTGAAACGCCAAATTTGTTTAGGGCTTTTGGTTTGTGGAATATGGTGGAGCTTCTGGGAGTTGTAGCAGGTGGATTGGGTGACTGTGGCAGTGTGGTGAGCTCGTCCGAGCTATGTCAGAGGTGGAGAAGACGGAGGGGGAGGTAGTGGTTCGTTGGTTGAATTCAGAAGAGGAGGAAGTAATAGAGATCTAGAAAGGGAAAGGAATAGGTTGGACCTAAATTAGGGATGAAGGGGGGAGGATTTGGCACCAGCTATGATTGGCCAGTGCTAGAGACGAAAGTTGCTCCGTTGACGGGAAGTGGCGACGACGAAGGGGTAGATGACCTCTGCTTTGGTCGGCGAGAGGCGGAGGAAGGAGAGGACGGTCGGGGCTGGGCCAATTTGGCCGTTGGTTAGACTAAAGAAGTTGTCGGGGAGGATTGCCGGAGTCAAGCTGGTGGGCGGCCAGAGAAGGGAAGAACTGGAGGTTTCTGGGCTCAAACTCGACTAAGGAGTGCGATATGAAGAGAGGAGACTATTTAAAGGCCTCAGGATGGCTTTCAAACAAAGAAGGGAGCTTGACGAGCTCAAAAACTTAGGGAAGAGGATCCCTGAGATTGTGAGCATTCACATGAGGAATCAGGTGCAAATCAAGGTCCAAGACCTGGTCTAATCGATAAAGGACCTCTCAAGGATTCTTCTTTCCAATTTTGGGAGGATTTGATTGAGAATCTAACGAGAAAACCTCTCTTGAATCTCGGTGGAGGAGCTCTGTTCACACTAATGACAGTAGGAACCTTTTAACAAGAACAACGATAAAGTTAGGAACCCATTTGCAAGGATTTTTGAAAGTTAGGGGCTTGTCTGAAAGAAATAAAGTTTAAATGGACTGAAATGCAAACTAGGTCAAGATGGACTCTGATTAGGCCTAAATTTTGGTAAAAACCTAATTTGGACCCAAAGAATATGATGGTGAAGTTGGATTTCAATTTTGACCATGTTTGATTAGGCAATTTTTACAGAAACTCAACTTAGGGAAAAAATCTGTCTATGACTCTACTTAAGGTCAAAATAGGTTCAAGTGGTCAAATCAAGAATACCAAACCTCAAGGAATATTTTTCTATGAATTTTAGGAAGTTTAGATGGATTTTATCTTGACCAGAACCTCTGTAATTTAAGCGAGTCTGAAATTAGGGTTTTACGTGCTGAATTGGTTCTTGAAACGCGTGAGACCCTATTTTTATCTGTGTGGACCCTCTTATTAGACTTTAATGCTCATTAGACCTTAGATTAACCCCTGGAAAATCCCATGGTTACTCTACTTTTATGATATGATGTTAAAACTATAGAAGTAACCCTGATTTAGTGTTTTCTTCTAAAACTGGATCTGAGTGGAATTATGGCTCTCAAGCGATTATGTAGGAGCATTTCTCAATTAATCATGACTAATTAAAGTTAGTTATAGCTCATGATGGTGTTTCCATCATACCCTCATGCCTAACTTTTTCTAGTCTCTAGAAAAATCTTATGGAAATAACTAGATCTTTAGATCGTGTATTATGTTCAGATGCAGGATTTGTGCTACTCTTTAGAAATGAGATTAGAATGCTAATAATAGTCATAGAGGTACTCAAGTATCAATCAAGATCCAAACCTGACTAGCTTTAGCTTGGGTTTGCTGTGAAGGTTTTTAAGGCCATCAAAAACTGCTTAGAGGTTCGTTGAACCTAGCGGTTAAGGCACCTGTGCGTAGACGTAACATATCTAAGTTCAGTTTTCCAGTGCATTTTGATAAGAGAGACATAGAGAAGTTTTTTTTATTTGCAGAGTTTTCCCTCTTTTTCTTCTTATTTTTCCCTAAATCCAGCCTTGAATTGGCCCTAAACACGGTCTGTATCGGATTTCTTGCCCTTACCATCAATTCTAGAAGGGTCCCTAGCTTTCGATGCTTAGGGATAGCACCTCCCATGGCAACCCCCAGAACCCTGGCTTTCGACACTTCGGGATAGTGCCGCTCATGGAGTTCAGTA
Organism: Thalassia testudinum; assembly: GCA_037157565.1. Classification (NCBI taxonomy): domain Eukaryota; kingdom Viridiplantae; phylum Streptophyta; class Magnoliopsida; order Alismatales; family Hydrocharitaceae; genus Thalassia; species Thalassia testudinum. The sequence continues at coordinate 6,509,896 of JAZHRO010000058.1, read as the reverse complement.
GCTAAATTCATGTTCTGGCAATCGACATTTCAGGATAATCCCACCCATGGCATCTGAACCAGCACAAGGTACTTACATGTCCCCGATAGGATATTAGATATCTTAGGAGACAAGCATCTAAGAGATGATATGTTATTACACATCTTATAGGGGATTTTCCCACCTCTTCGCACTAAGAACTCATCCAATCAACTTGCGTTGTCGAGTCACTCCTAAGCTAGATCTTTGAGATGGATTTTCAGAATAGAACTCTTTTGGCATGATTTTCTTTATTAAGTGCACTGAACTAGACTTAGTGTGTGATTTTGTGTTCTTAGGTTATCAAGTCCCACAAATCAAAGGACAAGAAATGGGGCCGAATAATCCTTAAGACTTAAACCTACTACATCAGCCTTGTACCTTCCTCAACCTCTTGAGGACTAATTCGCATCTTAACAAATACGTCAATGTTTAAGCCTTAAAACAAGCCCAAGAGGCCTAAGATCAGCACTCATTACTAATCTCCTTGTCTCTAGTATTTCAGGACTTAGTTTTTCTTTTGATTAGGTCTAGAACTTAAGTAAATTCCATAATCTATTGCTATGACTATTATTTTTTTTTATTTTGCTCCTTTTTGACATTTGAATTTCCCATCTTTTCCTCCTCAAGAAAGATTTGCAGTCAATTCTCAAAATTTCCTCATCTTTCTCCAAATCTTTTTTCTTTTTTCAATTTTTTAATTTTTGAATATGTATTTCTTGTGAGAACTCCTAAGAGAATTGAATTTCCATATGTTTGTACTTTAAAACTTCCCCATGCCTAAGTTTTGCAATGCAATTGTAAAGTAGGAGGGTACAAATTCAGTTTGGTTTAAAGTTTAGAACAGGATCAAAGGATGGGTGACCAGGTCGGGATGACTGTTGCGAATTATTTCAAACTTTGATACAAGTACCAAAGGTGGAGCTGACTGTTCTAAAGTTGAATCCAACAGTGTAGTAGGAGTGTAGTTCAAAAGATGATCAGAAGAGTCTCAGATTTTTGGAATGATGGGTTACCTCCCGTTAAGCACTAAATTCAATGCCTTCAGCTGAGCAGAAGGTAGTCAAGGAGAAGGGGTGGTCAAATCAGAGGAATTTTGTAGAACAAGCACCTTGATAAGTAGCCTAGTTGGTCCAATCATGTGCTTGTTCATATCAATAGGCTGATGATGCAGACCAAACCCAATCAGTCTGGTGGGTTGATGGATGTAAATCAGTAGATGTGGAGCCCGCCAGACACTTTGAGGCTCAAAAAGATGTGGAAAAGAAAATCCAGGGTTTGGCTGAATCGGCTCAGCCTGATCAAGATAGGGATCCTCCAAATAAAATGGATATGTGAAGAATGTAGGAACGTTACTAATAGGATCGAAAAAGGATAAGAAGTGGTTAACGGTTTGATCAATGTTCGATGCTCGATCAAAAGATGGAGGTGAATCATATGCAACCGGATCAGAGAGAGATGAATAGAGTATAAATTGATTCCGGTGGTGGGTCGGGGTTGGGATAGGATTTTGGAACGTTCTGTATGTGGATCAGAAGGTGTGGCTTCTTTGAGGTCCAAATCATTAGCCTCAGCATCAGAATCAAAGAATGGATCATGGATGCTGAGGTTGTAAACTGGCTTGTAATTGTCAGGAAACAAAGGTTCTCCGAAATCATAGTATGATTCGAAATCATCAGAGAATTTGCGAAAATCAGTTTCTAAACCTGATTCCAGATCAGGATTTTCACCACAAAATGAATCACGATGCGTAGAATCAACAACCTGACTTGGATCTAACCTAGCCTCAAATTCCAAGCTCAAAGAGGTGTCCTTATTAGGAATAAGCTTAGGTTCTTAGCTCCTAGGGTAGACCCAATCAAATCTCAACTCTTACAACTCCTCTATTTCTGTATCGTAAATCGATGTAATCATAAAATATGGGCCTAGAATCATAGTCCAGATTCAAAATTTGGTTCTCATCATATTGGGCCTCATGATCATCCCAAATAGGTTTAGATCTAGATTCTAGGTTAAAGGTAGGAATTGGGTCACTAGAATCTGGACTTGGTTCTATTGGGATGTTAGAATCACTCTCGAGGATTACCTTAACAGGATAAGGTTCGGGAATTACATCATTGAGAGGTTCTGACTCAAGCTTACTATAGGTGTTTGGGAAATCAAGGCATGATGGAGCAGCTTCATGGCTCTGTAAGGCTGGTTTAGAATTGGGAACACCTGCAATTGGATCCACCCAACCAACATCAAGATCAGGTATGTCAATCTGCAAAATGTTTGAATCTTATTCCATTTGGGTTGGGGGTTCACAACAACCTTGATTTTCAAACTTGGGATTTGGGAAATCATATTGATCCTTAATGTTGCTCCAAGGTTTTTCATCAATTTCGGAGGGGATGTATGGGTATTTTTTATTGATAGCTTCATACACCATATTCAGTAATTTTCCACATTCCTCCATGAGGCCTTGGTGTTTTTCCAAAATTAGGGGGTTTGACCAACATTGTAGATACACATTGCTATGTAATTTCCTCAATTCAATATATTCTAATAAGAGATCATCTCGAGTTGAACCAAGTGTCATTTGTGTTAATATCATTACAACATGGTTCATAATGTGGGTTGTTGTTTTTGAAACATTAACTTGAATGTGCCTAGATGGATCAGAGGTTTTGTAATGTCATTATGATGTCTAAGAGAAGCCTCGATCATCTTTTCTTTCATGCTCATTTGGGATTTAGGTTTCCTAAATATTCTTCCTAAATTGTCAGGTTGCATTTTCAAATCAGGTGGTGGATCAAGATGTAGAATCAAATTTGGATTCAGATTGAATTGATTAGATCAGATCAAAAATCCCACAGAAGATCAACTCTAATGAGGCCTCTAGGTCAACAACCTAGGGACCATTCCTGTGTATGTGCTCTAAAGAATAGATGAGGGACTGGATATGAATTGGACCCATTCAAGGCACCTAAGATTTTGGATGACTAAGGCTGTTTCGAGGCGGATGATACCTCTAAATCTGAAATCCATACACCTGAGAAATACTTGGGTAGCCAAGATGGGAGAGCCCCGCAAAGACCCCTACATGGTAGAGCGTCCCCACGAGTTACAGGGTTTCCCCTACTCAACCTTCCTTGTCACTGTTTTTCCAAGTAGACCGGTGATGAGAGCCTCATCATGAGCCATAACTAGCTCATTTTGACCCAATAAAGAAGATAAAAGCTCCTACATAACCTAGAAGAAGGCCTAAATAAAGGAATAAGTGCTCTGAGAAGAAAACATGAATTAAAGGGTAAAACTGTAATTTCACCATTGCAGTACATAAATGGGATTTCTCAGAAGCAAAACATAGGTCAAATGGTATAAATGAGATAAAAAGTGGGGTGAGTCAATCAGAAATGGGTTTATGTGCAATTTAGGAATTAAATGACATTTGGTAACCCTAAAACAGACCCTCTTAAATTAAAAAGGTTTCGGTCAGGATAAAAATCAAGTAAACCCTCTAAAAATCATGGAAAAATACTCCTTAGGGTTTAGAAAACTTAATATGGCCTTTGGAACCTAATTTGACCTAGATTAGTGTCCTATCCATTCAATTAACCTAATTTGGGTTTTTACGTAAAATGTCTAGTCAAACGAGGTTAAACCTAAAATCCAACTTCACCATTGGATTCCTTAGGTCCAAATTAGGTTTTTACCAAAATTTGGACCTAAGGGGAGGTCATCTTGACCTACTTTTCAATTTAGTACACCCAAATCATAATTTGGCCCCTATCTTTTGAAAATCATTGCAGAGAGCCCCCTAAGTTCCTCTCCACCTTTGCAATCAGGTCCTGCCGCCATTGTTAGGGCAGAACCGATCTCCGGAGAGGTTTAGAGAGGGATTACTCTCTGATTCCTCAGAGATTCCCTCCCAGAAATGGAAGGGAGATTCTCTGAGGAATTCCCCTCTAAAGCCAATCACAATCTCTGGTGTGAACCCAATCTCTCGTGAGAACGCACGAGAGATTTGGGTATCCACCCTCTTTCCATCTCTGGCGAGCCAGCGGAGGTGATTGCGCGATCTCCACGCGCTAGAAGGTTCGGCCAACACCTATAAAAGGATCCCCAGACCCGGCCGCAGATCCGCAGACTTGAATTGGCGGAGATTCCCCCAAACTTTCCTCTCTTCCATCTCCGGCCAAGAGACCCGCAAGCTCCGGCGACCTCCTCCCCTCCTTCTCGTCGCTCTGCTGCCATACCAGCAGCAGAGTCAACTTCGCCTCTTCCTCCCGCGTTGCGCCATACCAAGCGCGCGTGCCCCTGACCTCATCCTCGTCGCCGCTCCGTCCCTCAGGGTTCTTCTTCCTCGACGACGGCAGTTACGCGCCGTCCACTCCGCTGCCTCCCTTCCTTCCAGATCACTCCAGATACGTTCTCCATCTTCCCCTCTCTCTTTTCCCCCTATTATTTTATTTAATTGCCCCCCGACAGTGCCTGACCACCTCCATCTTCCTCGCCTCCGACCAACCTCCGGCGAGCTGCCCCCACCATTTCGCACCTCCACACGGCTCGCCAACCATCTCATAAGTTTCGCCTCACCACCAGGAACAACTTTCGCCCATCCATCATCCTTCTACACCTCCACCACAGTCCCCCGAACAACCCCACACTTCCGGCCACAGGTTGACCTAGGCCTGCACGCCTAGGCCATCCCACGGCCTTAGCACCGTGCACCATCTTCGCCGTGCCACGGCGAAGGTGCTCAGCTGGTCTGATTAGGCCAATAGGCCGTATTGGTGTTTGACAGTATCGACGCTCCTGTCGCCATTGACGACAGTTGAAGAAGCTCCAAAGCAGCTCCAGGTGTCAGGTCTCCCCGGCTCCAGGCGCAGCAGATTCGCGAGAGCGTTGCGAAGCCCTCGGGTCCAGCAGCAACACTGCGAAGCTCCCAGCTGTGGCGATTGCACGAAGGTCTGTGGGTGCGCGCGAGAGCGGGGCAGAGGCTTGATAGTCCCACATCGTGGAAACACGAAACACAGGTGCGCCATAAATTATTTTTGTGATATTGTCTTACCGCCTCCAAAAGCATAGGGGTGAGGTCCCTCACTTGACCCACTCGCCTCGTCCGCGACTTCACCTTGCGGATCTGGCGGGATCTGACCCGACCCTAACCTGAGCACTCCTCGCGCATCACCCACCTGCCAGTGCGCCTGGTCCCGGGTGCGAAATCCGACCCGATTACCCGTGTGGCTCTGGGAGAGCGTCCTTGAGCGAATTGCAGAGAAAGAGAGAGACGTTTGGGTAGAGGGAAGGGGGTAGGTTTTGCATTGGCTGTGGTATGCGCAGGGAAGAAGGAAGAGAGGAAGAAGCAAACACTTAGTCGCTGCAGCAAGGGAAAAGAAGAGAAGGAAGAGGCGAAGGAAAGCAAAAAGACCTGAAGAAATAGAAGAGCAGGAGCAGAAGAAGAAGGAACTCTGAAGAAAGGAAGTTGAGCAAGGCAGAGATCTGAGAGAAGGAAGGACTGCAGGAAAGACAAAAAGAAAGAAGAAGACAAAAGAGAAACAAAGGCAGGAAGAAGAAGCCTTCGCAGGAAACAGAAGAGAAGAGAAAGAAGTTCAAGGAAGAAAAAGACCTGTGGATCAGAAGAAAAGAAGAAGAGCCAACGAAGAAGAAGGAGGCAGAAGAGAGAGAAGACTCACTTTTAAGACGTCTGATAAAGAAATCAGACATCCAATTCTGTTCTCTTTTAGCAATTCTTTTTATAACTCTCTCTTTGAATCAATTATTTTCATTTAAAAGTTGTATTCTTTGGTTTTAAAAGTACTGAGTTTGCTCCCTGTGTTCGACCTCGGAGACTCTAGTTTTTCGAGTAATAAAATTCTCTATATTTATTTGAACTTTTTGTCGGCTATATTATAACGTGTTATCTTTTAAAATCCGATCACAAAAACGTGCGAACAACCAGAATGTGCGAATTGAGACCTTAAGTCTACCACTTTTATTCCTAATTTGTGCCTTGAATTTCACTTAATTAGAAATTAATTCAATTTGTGACCTAATTTGGAGGTTGATTGGCCCACAAAGTTGACCAACTTCACCTGACCTGCCCTAAAGATGGAGGATGAAATCTGGGCCAAAACCCAAAAATCCTCCTTGAATTGACTCTCAAGTTATTAGGTCCAAAGTTTTAGGATTCAAGTGAATTTAGAGCTTGATTTTAAGGTTCTCTTGAAAAGATCTTTTCAATCAAGGGTTTGGGTAGCACACAAATGCAGGAAGATTAATTTTCTTTAATTCAGGCAAATATGTACTAACACTTTAGAACCCTAATGTAGAAACCCTAATTGGCTATATTTCAAGTCCAATTTGATTTCAAATGTAACACCTTGGACTCAAACAAGAAAGTGAGTAGTCTAAGATATTTTTAAAATTTAAGCGTAAATCCCTAGTAGGTGCAGGAAATCAGGATAGGCAATCTCTAATCAAATTGTCTCACTTCAATCAGATATCAAATTAAGTTCGTAAATCAGGAAACTTGCCTTTAAATAATAATTACTAGAAAAGTAAGGCAAGTAGATCCTAATTGATTTGTTTCCTTTTCTCTTTCCTAAGATTAGGAGGTTGATCAGGGAAGAAGACAAATTTTACCCACTCTTGGATTGGTTGATTACGTGGAAGATCCCTTCATGTTGTACCTCGCAACAATCACAAGCAAAGCAAATAGGGCAAGTTAGTGCTCAAATCAATCAAGAAAGATAAGACTAGTGGGGAATTGCATGTTGCTCCCCGGCAACGGTGCCAAAATGTTAAATGCGAATTGAGAGATTTAAGGATGCGCTCATTGTAGTACACTCTTAAATCGCACAACAAACACTTAAATTTATAAACTCATAATCTAATTGAAGTCCGAGGTCGTTTGTAGGGAGCAAATATGGAATTCACGCACTAATCTTCATTCAGAATAAATGAGCACAGTAAATTGAGTACAATAAAAAGATATTCAATGAATAAACTTGTCAGATTAGCATTTAAACATAGATCAGTGTATCTCATGAAATAATAGAGGCAAAAAGAATGAAAGAAATCTGAAAGTAGTGATTTAGATCACCATTTTTATCCTTTTAATTAAGCATATACCCAAGTATTCAAATCATTCAACAGTATTCTCAATTAATCAAGTTAGGTACTTAAATGTTTCAACAGTATTGGAACCAAAAGCTTAATCAGCCGTCGCCTATGTGAATCGGACGACTTAACCTCCACATAACAGAGCCCCACAGAAGGCACAAAGGCAACGGCCTCTCAAGGCCTTCTCTTATTCTTCAAGCCTTTCAAGAACAACATAGGCTAACTCTCTCAAGCCTTCATATGCACAGAGCCAACTCTCTCAGAGGCTAAGAGTAAAGCCTCATCCTTCAACATGCACCCAAGGATCTTAGAGCAAAACCCTTCCCCCTCCTCCTCACAGATCTCTCCTATTCTCTTCTCTCTCAGATAACCAGGTACATGTTCTGGTAAGGTGGGTAATCGGATCCGGGGATTGGGTCTAGGCCCATGTACAGGTGTGCACAGGCGAAGAGTGAGAGCGCGAGGAGGCGCTTGAGAAGGGGGACCCGATCCCTCGTGTTACTGGGCGAGGGGCTTAAGGGAGGAAATCAATTTATGCGTGATTGCACTTTTGTCCCACATGATGTGGGACTAAGCGTAGGCTGCTTCCTTTGCATGCAGTTGTGGAGTAGCTCCCTCGAATTGCTACTGGTGTTCGTGGCTGTAGCTTAATTATAGCTGCAGATAACTTCGTGAATTGAGGCCTCTTTGATTGCATGTGGCAGCAGGTCGGATGGTGGCTGTAGAGAGGTGGTCGATGTCGAAGGAGATGAAGGCGACGACGGAGCTCCGGTTGAACCTGAGATGCAAGAATATGGGCTCAAAAGCCCAGGTTAAAACATTCCTGAGCTTTGCTAAGTGGTGGCGAAGGTGATGGTGGTGGTTGTGGGGTGTGAGGAGATGTGTGGTGGCGTGGCAGAGTCGGAGAAGGTGGTAGTGGTGCATGGTGTTTGGCAAAGTAATGGGATACATGAAACCCCAAATTTGTTGAGGGCTTTTGGTCTGAGGCGTATGGCAGAGCTTTTGGGAGTTGTAGCGAGTGGATTAGGTGACTGTGGTAGTGTGGCGAGCTCGCCGGAGCTACGTCAGAGGCGGAGAAGACGGAGGGGGAGGCAGTGGTTCGTTGGTTGAATTAGGAAGACGAGGAAGTAATAGAGGTTTAGAGAGGGAGAGGAATAGGTTGGACCTAAACTAGGATGAAGGGGAGAGGATTTCGTGCTGACTATGATTGGCCGACGCCTGAGATGAAGGTTGCGTCGTTGAGGGGAAGCGACGATGACGAAGGGGTAGATGACCTCTGCTTTGGTCGATGAGAGGCGAAGGAAGGAGAGGATGGTCGAGGCTGGGCCAATTTGGCCATTGGTTGGCCTGAAGAAGCTTTCGAGGAGGGTCGCTGGAGTCAAGTCGGAGGGTAGCCGAAGAAGGGAAGAACTAGAGGTTTTTGGGATTAAACTCGATTAAGGAGTGCGGTATGAAGAGAGGATCCTATTTAAAGGCCTCAGGATGGCTTTCAAACAAAGAAGGAAGCTCGGTGAGCTCATAAACTCAGGGAAGAGGATCCCTGGGATTGCAAGAGTTGGCATGAAGAATCAGGTGCAAATCAAGGTCTAAGACCTCGTCTAATCGATAAGGACCTCTCAAGGATTCTCTTTTCCAATTTTGGGCGGATTTGATTGAGAATCGAGCAAGAAAACCTCACTCGATTCTTGGTAGAGGAGCTCTATTCACACTAATGGCAGTATGGACCTTTTTGCAAGAATGATGAAAAAGTTAGGGATCCATTTTCAAGGATTTTCAAAAGTTAGGGACTTGTCTTAAAGAAACAGAGTTTAAATGGGCTAAAATGCAAACTAGGAATTTTGGTACAAACTTAATTTGGACCCAAGGAATCTGATGATGAAGTCGGATTTTAATTTTGACCAAGTTTAACTGGGCAATTTGCATAGAAACCTAAGTTAGGGTAAAAATATGTTTGTGACTCTTTTTAAGGTCAAAATAGGTTGAAATGGTCAAGTCAAGGATACCAAACCTCAAGAAATATTTTTCTATGAATTTTAGGAGGTTTAAATGAATTTATCCTAACCAGAACCTCTGTAATTTAAGCGGGTCTGAAATTAGGGTTTTGGGTGCTGAATTGGTTCTCGAAATGCGTGAAATCCTATTTTTGTCTGTGTAGACCCTCTTATTAGACTTTAATACTCATTAGATCTTAGATTAACCCCTGTCAAACCCCATGGTTACTCTGCTTTCATGATATGATGTTAAAACTATAGAACTAACCCTAATTTAGTGTTTTCTTCTCAAACTGGATCTGAGTGAAATTATGGCTCTTGGGCGATTTTGTAGGAGCATTTGTCAATTAATCCTGACTAATTAAAGCTAGTTATGACTCATGATGGTGTTACTATCATACCCCCCATGCCTAACTTTTGCTAGTCCCTAGCAAAATCTTATGGAAATAACTAGATCTCTAAATCGTGCATTTATATTCTAATGCTTGATTTGTGTTACTCTCTAGAAATTAGATCAGAATGATAATAATAAGCCTAGAGGTACTCAAGTATCAATCAAGATCCAGACCTAATCGGCTTTAGCCTGTGTTTGTTGCGAAGGTTTCTAAGACCTGCAAAAACTAGCCAGAGGTTCGTTGACCCAGCAATTAAAGCACCCATGCGTAGATGTAACATGTCTAGGTTCAGTTTGCCAGTGTATTTTGATAAGAGAGAGATAGAAAAGGATTTTTTTTTGTTCATTTGAAGTTGTGTTTTAAATAGGTGTTGAAAACTAGGCATATGACCTCTCTCCGATGGTGGTTGGTTAGGGAAGTTAGGATAAGGAGGAGGTTGGAACCTTTGGTTTGGTGATGGTGGTGGAGGATGATGTGTAAAAAGATGTGGAGGAAGTTCTTCAAAATCCTTGAATTGTGCAGAATCGTTGGCATCCTTTGGATGAACATAATGATGAGAGGGAGTTTGAGGCCTAGGAGGTATAGGATTGGATGTGGAAGGCATTGATGTGGAAGCTTGGGCATCAGCACCCAAGGGAGGTACTAACTCAGGGTTTTGGGATCTCCTATCTTCCATTGAATTGATTTTTGAAAACAAGTTTTCGAAATCAGTTACAACTCAAGGGAAAGTATCAATCTCTCAATCAATCTCAATGGCAAATCAGAAATCTCAATATCAATCTTATCAATCAAAAGACCAATCAAACAAGAAAGCAAGAAATCCGAAGGTTTTCTAAGGTCTGCTACGAGAAAAGTAGTAGTACGCAAACAAATGTTTCAGTACAATTGTACGCATACTATAGAAAACCTAGAGAGGTGTAGACCTCTAAAATCCACCTGAAATCTGGATAAGACTGGCGTGCGAATCCAAACCCTGTGGTTGCTTAGGGAGATGAGATAGAAACTCGTGTATTTGTGAATCTTAAGTGATCATGTAGTGTGTACACGATAGTCAATCAATAGAATGTCGGTAAAAACTCAGACAGGGTTTCAAATAGATTTTTGTCTCCTTTTGAATTTGATTTGAGTATTTAAAAAGTGTATTCTATGCAACTAGTCTTGTTTTTTAATCTTTTCAAACACAAGATGGTCTTTTTAGGTTTAAGTCAGATGCAAAAGATGGCAGGAGCTCAGAAAGGATAGAAATGCGTACTTGACTCCAACAATTCCACAAGTGATGCAATTTGCTTTGAATTTAAATCTATCCGAAAATATGATCCTAAGTATGGATGCTCAGAATATGCTGTTGCTAGATAAGAGATGATATTTTTTTTTGAATTTTTGATTTTATAATTTTCTTTTTTTAATTTTTGAATGCAACAAACAAAAACAAATCAAAACAAATCAATACGAAAAAATCACGATAAGGAAAAACCGCGTCGATGAGAGATGAGTAGAGAGATAAAGAGTAGAGAGTCCAAGTGATACAAAATGTGTGTGAGAATAGGCTCTCACAACTTTTGACTAACAAATATATTCCTAAAAATATACCTAGATCTAAACTACCACTACCCTAATCTAATAAAGCGGGAAATGCAGCTCCTACGGGAAAATCTCCTCAAGGAAGTTGGGTTTGAAGCGTAGCGGATTTGCCAGGAAGATGAAATCCACATGGAAGAAGACACTACTGCTCCTACTCCTCCTCAAGTGCTGCAAAAATAATAAATGATTAGTAAGACAATTATATACAAAACAAATCAAAGAATATAATGAATAAAAGAATCTATATACAACAAAGAATATGAATGAAAGAATAGCTATATACAAACAAATCAAAAATATGTACAAATGAAGAATAAAAGAAACATTGTGACGTATAGAGAGTTGCCTTCCCAGCAATGGCACCAAAAATATGGTGGACAAGACGTCAATAATCATAAGAAAGCACTATTGTCGAGTTTTTGTTCTCGGCAACGACACCAAAAATATGATCGTTGACGACCGATTTACACTAAAAACATGGTTTTAAATGTTGTTGTTGTAGTATAGATGTCACAAATGCAAACCGATGTCGCATCAGTTCTATTATTTACTATTTTTACTGATTTATTTCTAGGTCATTCACTTGAAGGCAGTTATTGATATACATTACTCTCTAAATCCAAAAATGTTCTTTTATTCCAAAAAAAATGTTGAAAATGAATGAATGAATCAAATAATGATTGAATGGGTTAATTATTTACAAAAGAATCAGTTAATATGCATCACAATGACTACTACTACACTATGCTAATTATATACAACTACTATAAGTAATACCTAAGTATATAGGTACAAAAATAGTTATTAATATCTACTATACTAAATCATAATAACATACCAATATCTAGAGTAACATATATTATATATACAGTAACATAAATAAATGTTGCTAAAGCCTTAGAAAAATATTTACATATCGTAAGGTAAAAATTGTTACTTACACTAACGTATATACATATATACAGTGACATATATATCTGTCACTAAAACTCTAGTTATTTATATATATAAGAGCTTGAACAAGCTGTACTATTCTATTATACTTCTATATACATATATATATTACAGTGTACGTATACATACTTATAATTATTTATTTACATTATTTATATACATATACTTTATACTGTATATTATATATATACATATATATACACATACACACACATGTAGACACTCAAGCACTGTTTAACACTTAGCCATTTAATGGCTAACTCGTTTGTTCTCCTTCTCAACACTTAGATTTTTGTCTCTTTCAAATCAATTCAACTACTGTTCATTAACCAAAGATTAGGTTTTTTTAGGTGGTGAATCGGTCTTTCGTGGGATACACAACACCTATATGGGTGGGACTAGACCACTACTAAACTTAGTTCCAGTCGAATTATTGTGCATTTAATTCGATTTCATGGCCAATATTGGGCCCACATAGGCCCTAACACAGTGTGTGGCCCTTGACCCACCACTGTGCTCAATGCTCGTAAATATGCTCATACGGATAAGATGCATGGGTATGGTATAGGTAATGGCGCCCGACGCCATGACGACTAATGGTGCTGCGACAGAAAAGCATTTTTTACTGTGTTGAGCGGTTTGCAGGCCACGATGTGGCACTATGTTGCGGTGTCAAATTGGCGTCGCCAGCGCTCGATTGTGTGTGAATTTCACGACTTTGGCCCTCGATTTGAGGGCCTTATTTTAATATTATTTTAAATTAAATTATACCATTAGAGAGCCCTTGTATAGGGCTACATAATTATGTAATTTATTTGCAAAAATAAGTTATCTAGATATATAATAAAATTAGGTGAATTTGGTTGTTTATGCATGTTACTTTATTGGTTAATTAGTTAATTAAAGTATAAATTAGTTAACTAATCGTACAATTGACCTTACAAAGTGTTTATATACATAATAAATTATCTATTACACATTTTTATTATATTTTATAAACTTTATTTTAATTTATATAGATTTAAATACATGTTTTAGTTAGTTTTAGCTATAAATAATCTATGAATACTATAGTACACTATAAATATAGTATAAATACGTTCAAAATATTTAATATATTATTATACAAATATACATTATAACTTACTTCAATATTACATTAGATTACTAATTTATTTTATTTTAAGTTAATAATATACTTAGTTAATCACTTAATTATTTGCTGTAAATATATAATTAAATTAAATTACAGGTACTATATAGTACATAATACATCTATAAATACATATGTACAGTATTAGGTATAATTATATACATATAGATAGGTTTATATAATTACTTAATTTTGTATACATTTAATTAATATAAATTAATAGATAATTATACAATAATGATATACATACAATAAAGCATTCTAAATACTTAATTTAATATATAAAATACATATATAAGTTATTTATACACATTATGTACATATTATACAATTTATACACTTAGCTTAGCTTTAATTTATATATACAAGTATCTACATAGTGTATAGGTTACTTTTGGATGCTTTTGGGTTTTTTTTTTTATTTTTAGAATTTTTATATATTTTTGGGAGATAGGAGATGAGAGAGAAAGAGTGAGATGATAGAGAGAAAGTTGTTTTTGTTGCTTCTGGTTTTTGGTTATTTTATTAGGTTTTAAGGTAGACTGAACCGTTGGCTGGTATGTTCTACCAAGCTGGGGATTCAGATTACCTTGAAACATGGTATACATGTAGAAATATATCTAATCCTACTCAAGATAATTTTATTTTATTTTTTACAATTTTTTAAAATATTTTTCAATGTATTTACAAGTTCAGCAATCCAAGGCCTAAAAGGGTGTTAGAAACATAAACCTAAGGTCTCATATTCAGTTCTAAAGGTTGGAATTGGAGTTAATACATTCAGAAACACTCAGCACATATCATGTAACATGTTTGAACTATAAAGCATGATTTTGACTTTGCATTTCATTAAAAGCTCAAGATAGACAGATTATACAATTTAAACATGCTGATAATGATTCTACAACTCAAATACATGTCATTTTTAGATCAGCAGTAAGCTGCAATTATAGATGAAAGCTTATTCTCATGAAGTTCTAACATTATACAACAATAGAAGCTCAATAAAACCCTAAAGTCAACTCAAATTTCAGCTAATCAGTGGCTGCTGCAGCTCACAACAGCAACTAAATCAGCTACTAATCTCATCTATCAGCAGCAAAGAGCTACTACAATTTCCTTCCAAATCAGACGTTTCTTTTGCTACTCAGACATCTTAAATTCCAGATGCAGCCACTGGTGTTATTTTAGCAGCCACCTCGTCATGAAAGCAATAGCTGGAAGTTGCTACTGCAGTTGCTGTGATACCCAGCATCCAATGCTATTTTGTTGAATAGGAGAGACTTAGGATCTGGAAAATTAGATCTAGATGCTAATCATCTCAGAAGAGCCAAGTAATCAACAAAACCATTGACATCAGAGGTTCTATCCTTAAAGAAAAGCTCAGGATCAATCAATCAGAACAACAATGGTTGGTACTAAATTGATCCAGATCAAATCATCCAATTCAATCAAATTCAATCTTAATCCATGAAAACACTCTCAAAAGGTCTGAAAACATCTCAAATAAACTTTAGATCTTCATTTAAAGCTCATTAAACCTCTGATAAGCATCACTTTTAAGATTGAATATTGTTTTTGATCAAAAACCCTTGTTGCCCTAATTTGGGCTTTTAATGTGATTTGATATCTAAATAAATCATCTGATCTGCTTAAATACCATTGATTGGTATTCAAGATGATGTAGTGATTAACTCAAAATCAATTGGGTCCTCGTTTGACCTCAAATTAGTATCATTGATTATCCTTGGTTGAACTATCCAAACAAGGCTTAAATTAAGTTCATGCTCATCCATAAACTGAAAACCAAATCCAAAACCTTGAATTCATTGCATTACACCTAATTCAGCGATTAAAACCTCGAATCACTCGATTAAACTCGAAAAAACCAAATTAACTCCAAATCAAAAGATTGGATGTGAAAACCAAATGTGAAAGAATCGAGCAAATCGAGACAATCAAATCAGATTGGGCGGTCTTTGTGAACTTATGGAATGAACTTTGGGGGTTTTTTTACGAGTTTCGTGGTGAACAAATTGGTGCCATTGCTAGGGAGGCAACGGAGTTATTCTTGATGCTTTTCTTCCTAGTGGTTTTTTGAGATTTTTAGCCTTCTTTATTTTTGTTGATTTCATGTGTGTAGGAAGCATGAAAATTTGAGAAGAAACGCAACAACGGGAAAATTACAGGTTTCTAATCTCAGGTAAGTACTCGTATTTTAGATTAGGTTAGATTTCCTTTCGGAAAAAAAAATCCAAAAAAATTTAGGTGCTTTGCTTGATCCTTAGGTTAGTATTTGCTTGATTATATATGTATATATATAAATAAAACTCCTACATTTTTTGGACTACAACAAACTTTGGTTTTGAAAATTCGATTCCAAAAAATTTACACGTTCAAAAAATCTAAAAGTTTTATTGGACGTGGGTTTTGAAGTCAGGAACAACATATCCAAATTTTACGCCATTTTGAGTTACATAAAAATTTAAAAATTTTGTGAACAAAATTCTTATCAAATCTGTTATTGCTCCTGATTTTTCAGACTTCAAAAAAATCATAAGAATTTTTATACAAATCTGATTTATCTGAAATTTGTTGTGTTGGATTCTTGTGATAGTTTGGCATCTCAAAAAATTATGAAAAAATATTGGGCGCACGTTTGATTGCACAAAATATTAAATCACTAACTAGGTGTTAAAACAGTCTGCAGAACCCCTAGTACACTTTAAATATGAAAAAAAGAGAAAACGTGTATTAAGATTCTTGAAAAAATATTTTCTGAGTGCCTAGTTGGTGGTGCAATAGGACCAATCGATTGCATTGATTGGGTCACACTACCTTACTTGTTTGGGACTTAAATCCAATCATTTTGCACTATCTACTCTTAGGGTTTCACATTAAGGTAGAGCACACTTGCATTTCCATAAAGGAAATCTATCAAACAATTAGGACTTGCAAAACCTCTTGTGTGCCTCAATAGAACCATTGTTTGAAGATATTTACTCAAGTGAACCTTAAAATTCAGTAATAGAAGCATTTGAACTTTAAAAGCAACCATATCAACTAAGCTTGTGTTGTGAACCCCTTGCTGTGCACTTCACACTTTTGAAATCAATTTTATGGGAAACACCCACTAACGCTCATCATATTCCAAAAGCACTTTGTAACGAGCGCGTACCCCAGACGTCTTTTAAGACGTCTGGGAGGTGGCCCAGACGTCTGTCAAGACGTCTGGGATCACATCCAGACGTCTGACCAGACGTCCGGGATAGTTTACAGACGTCTGACGAACAGTTATACTCGCACGGGATATTCGTCTGCGCGCCTGTGCGCGCAGACCTGATATCCGCATCTTCTCTGCGGCTGCAGGCGACTGCGGGCGTCTCTCTCTCCTCTCCGCGCGGCGTTAAAAGGGGGAGGGGGCGCGCCTCCCCTCCCGTCTCCACCATCTTCCTCCTCTCCTGCTGCGGGCGGAGCGAGCGGACGCGAGGGCGCAGCGGCAGCGGCGCAGCGAAGGCGCGGAGGAGCTGCGGCGTGCGAGGGCGGGACTCTGCCGTGAGGGCGAGCTCGCCGGGAGCGGCTTGGCCGGCCGGCGGAGGGCGCAGGGGGCGCAGAGCGTCGCGAAGAGGGACCTGCTGCGGGCGGAGCAGCGGACGCGCGAGGTGCGACGCGGGCGGCGTCGCGAGCGGAGGCCGAGCGAGGTTCTGATTCTGGAAAAATCTCCAGAATCAGACGTCTGGACTGATATCCAGACGGCAAGGGCGACGTCTGTGTGATCATACAGACGTCTGAAAGGTGAGTTCCGCTTTCTCCTTCTTCTTTTGTCCACTGACCGTACTGAAGGAGGAGGGTTGGCTGTGCGCAGGTGTTCGGATTCGTCATCCTTTGCGAATCCGACGTCTGGAAGTTGTACCAGACGGCGGGAGTGACCTCCAGACGTCCGGAGAGATCATCGGACGTCTGGGATCTAGGAGAGACGTCGCCACAGACTTCTGGACGTCCGGGGAACCACGCCGAACAGGTAATTCTTTGATCCACCGTTTAAGACGTCTGGAAGGAGTTCCAGACGTCTGATTTTGCACAGTATTGTCTTTCTCGACCCGTTTAGGGCCCGTTTGGGCTCCGTTTTCCGCGATTCGAGTTGCGTTCGTTTCAGAATTTATTCCTCTACCCGCCTACAGTAGCTATACACTGTTTTGAGACACTCCTTGTGTTTGATCCTTGTGATAGGACCTCGTTCGGTTGCCGTCTTGAGAGTCGCGGAGGCGCGCGGGATTCCCGACCACGCCCCCACTACTTCCGTTGTACCTGGTAGAGTGGTTTTAAGCATTAATAAAATCTGTTAAAGTATGGAACCATAACTAGAACCTAGGGCATTGCATGAACCCTAGGAATGAGAAATGTATGGAATGATAGCTCCTAGGTGTTGCATGAATCCTAGGGCCGGAAAATTAGATTGTATGATAGATCCTAGGATATGGCATGAATCCTAGGATGGAAAAACTAGTGGAATGTATATTACTGCAGTCTTGGAAAAATGGAAAGGAATATATAAGCTGCCTGTGAAATTAATTAACAGCTGCCTGTTATGAACAAGGAAACATGTTGAGATCATGGAATGTGAGAACGTGAATCTGGAAAGTGAAACATATGATGTTCTGAGATAAAGAGCTGGAACCCTACGGGGAATTAGGAGTGGAACTCCTGGAAAGAAAAGGAATGGAACTGAGATGTAGTTGTACTGTCTCTTGGGTACGCAGTACCAAGGGAAGTACCTGTACCTGTTTTAGTGCAGAGTGGGGCCAGCCGCCCCAGGGACCCGGGGTTAGGCTTGGCCGCTCTGTACCGACTTGTTGGCCCTCGTGTACGTAGTACCGAGGAGAGCTAGTAGTGTTAGGAGAGTACTAGCTACCCCACGGGCCCCGGGGTTCTGCTAGCCTCCTTCACCGACTTGTTAGGCCCACTAGGGCAAACCAGGGTAGTCAGACGAGGGTGCGCGGACTGTGGAGGGGCAAGGCCCCGGTTTGGTTACTGTGGAGGGGTTGGACCCCTGTTACTGAGAGGGCTCTGCCCTGGTTCCGTGCTGTGCTTTGGGCGCACCCGTTAACGGAAACGACTGACCGCGTGCCAGTACGGGCTAGCTACCTGTGCGTTTATCGCGCGTGCCGTAGTCACCGTTACGTCTGTCAGTGACCTTGGGGTGGTTGACTGAGGGTAGGATCACCACGGGGGACTCTCCCGGCCAGGAGAGCACCACGTGCTACTTCTACTGTTGGAAAAGACTGCAATCAAGATCGTCCCACGAGGACATTCGAGATCAAGTAAAGGATCTGAGAAGTAAATGAAATAGTGAGAAAAATTGAAAGATGTAAATAAAGGAAGTAATAGAACATAACAGCTACTGTACACTCTACTGTTGCCTTTAGTTAGTTTGCCACTCTACTCAGCGTTTTGCTGACGTGTTACACTCGTTACCTTTTTCAGGACCAGGTGTTGAGCAGCCAGGGTCGGCGGCTGCAGAGGACGCTGGGCCGAGTAGGGTCCAGTAGAGTTGCCACAGTTTTGTACCTTCTTTTGTTTCTGTTCTAGTGAGTAGTTTTGTTTCCGCTGTACCTTCTTTACCTGCAGTTTTTGTTATATGATAAATGTTGTTTTACTGTTGTGGTGGTGCCTACTGTAGTAGTTCTTTCCTTACTGCTGTACTTTTTTTTACTGTTAGTTATATTCATGCTGAATGTGGTTTATTTTACTGTCTTTTGGTTACTTCCTCGTTGGACGACTGGGTCTTGGGATTAGTCGAGTCGGTCCGGTTCTCGTGTCTCGTAGGGACTCGGGAACCGGGTCGTTACAAGATGGTATCAGAGCAAGGTCGTCCCGAGAAGTGAATCAACTGACTGGAAAATAACCAATTCACATGTTTATAGCTAGAGTAGCCACCACAACATATCTCTTGACATGAGCTCTTAGAAGTGTTGTTAGGTACCGTCTGTTTTGACATTTCCGTTTTGTTTCGCGTCTCCATTGTAGGAGATGCCGCGTCGTGGAGCTAGGAGGGTGAGCCGCAGGCGCGGCCGAGGTCAGGGCCCGGGGGACAGATATGTCGGGCTTGGAATACATACTACCCCTCCTCTTCTCCTGAGTATACCGTCTCGGGACCTCGTCCAACTGATTCGAGAGGTGGTTCGAGAAGAATTTCAGCTTCCACCCACGTCGCCACCCCCTCCCCCTTCCGAGCGTACGACAGGGGAGTTAGTGGTGGAACGAGATTTCCGCCGCCACACCAGGCGTGTTAGGAGAATTCAACGGAGGCACGTGGCGTCCGCAGGAGAGCCGTCACGTTGTGCGGGGCCATCAGTGGCCTTTGGGGGCCCTCGATAGGGGCCAGTCGCCAGCACCGGACCCCCGCCTAGCCGACAGCAGGGACTCACTGAGGGCGGGAGTCGGGTTCCCCCCTGCTACCAATGTGGCCAGCCGGGCCACGTCAGGAGGGACTGCCCATCTAGGGCAGGAGGTCAGCAGATACTTCCCGCGCAGAGCACTGGAGGGCGCGCAGGAGGCCGCGGTTTCCAGGCGCGAGGAGGAGGACCGCAGTCGCGAGGAGGGTACCGGCCAGCACCTACCCGTCCGACGCAGAGTGTGGCTGCTTCGTCCGCACCTAGAGCTGAGGGGCGTATCAACGCCCTAACACACAGGGACGCCAGAGCTTCGGGATCGGTGGTAGCAGGTATGGTTTCAGTTTCTGGCAGACTCGTTACACGCTTTTCGATTCCGGCGCTACGCACTCGTTTGTCGCAGACAGTTTCGCAGTTAGTTTGGACCAGGATTATAC
This sequence comes from Thalassia testudinum, assembly GCA_037157565.1. Taxonomy (NCBI): domain Eukaryota; kingdom Viridiplantae; phylum Streptophyta; class Magnoliopsida; order Alismatales; family Hydrocharitaceae; genus Thalassia; species Thalassia testudinum. The sequence continues at coordinate 6,489,865 of JAZHRO010000058.1, read as the reverse complement.
ATTGCTAGAGAACCCGTTCGTAATCAGAGGTCCGAGTGGTCAGCTGTTTGTAGCTGAGGAGGTGTACACGGGTTGCGGGGTCAGCATCGGGGGACACAGCCTGCCAGCTGACCTGATTATGATACAGATGGAGGACTTTGGGGTGATCCTGGGGATGGATTGGCTGTCCGCTTACCACGCATTGGTAGACTGCTTTGAGAGGAAGATTGTCTTCTCCATTCCGGAGTTGCCTTCCTTCGAGTTTTACGGACAGCCAGTGGACGGAGGTTTCAGGTGCATTTCGGCACTTCGGGCGGCGAGACTTTTGAGCCAGGGGTGTGAGGGCTTCTTAGCTTGTGTGGTGGCAGAGCACAGCCCCGTGGCAGACTTCCAGAGCATCCCGGTGGTCAGAGAGTACCCCGACGTGTTTCCAGACGAGTTACCAGGACTACCGCCCGAGCGTGAGATCGAGTTTGAGATCTCACTAGTACCAGGGACCAACCCCATCTCCACCGCGCCATACAGGATGGCACCGCTTGAGCTACGAGAGCTCAAGTCCCAGTTGCAGGACCTTTTGGAAAAAGGTTTCGTGAGGCCCAGTGCGTCTCCCTGGGGAGCCCCGGTACTGTTTGTGAAGAAAAAGGATGGGACCCTACGCCTTTGTGTGGACTACAGACAGCTGAATAGGGTCACCATCAAGAACCGATATCCGCTGCCGAGGATTGACGATTTGTTTGACCAGTTGCGGGGTGCCACGGTGTTTTCCAAGATCGACTTGAGGTCTGGATACCACCAGTTGAGGATCAGGGAGACCGACGTCTCCAAGACAGCTTTCAGCACCCGGTACGGACACTACGAGTTTTTGGTCATGCCGTTTGGGCTGACCAATGCCCCCGCTGCTTTCATGGACCTGATGAACCGGGTGTTCAGACCGTACTTGGACCAGTTTGTGGTGGTTTTCATAGATGATGTACTCATCTATTCTAGAGATCGGACGCAGCACGGACAGCACTTGCGAATGGTTCTGGACACTCTGAGACGACGCAGGCTGTACGCCAAATACAGCAAGTGCGAGTTCTGGTTGAGGGAGGTGACCTTTTTGGGTCATGTGATCTCTGGAGACGGACTGGCGGTGGATCCCGCCAAGGTCGAGGCAGTGCTCAGGTGGGAGAGACCGCGTTCAGTCACTGAGATTCGCAGTTTCCTGGGACTGGCAGGTTACTATAGACGGTTCATCAGAGGGTTTTCGCAGATTGCACGTCCTATGACACAGTTGACTCGGAAGGATGTGCCTTTCACTTGGACAGACGCCTGTGAGGCGTGTTTTCTAGAGCTGAAGGAGAGGTTGACCTCGGCTCCCGTGCTCACCATTCCTGACAGTAGTGGCGGGTTCGTCGTGTACACGGACGTTTCCTTGCAGGGGTTAGGAGGTGTGCTCATGCAGAGGGGTCACGTGGTCACTTACGCTTCGCGGCAACTGAAGCCCCATGAGCATACCTACCCTACCCATGACCTAGAGTTGGCAGCTGTTGTCTTCGCGCTGAAGACATGAAGGCACTACTTGTACGGTGAGACCTTCGAGATTTTTACAGATCACAAGAGCCTCAGATATCTTTTTGACCAGAAGGAGCTCAACATGAGACAGAGACGTTGGTTGGAGCTCCTGAAGGACTACGACTGCAGCATCTCCTACCACCCGGGAAAGGCCAATGTGGTGGCTGACGCCTTGAGCCGTAAGGCGCCCGCACGCTTGGCCAGTCTACAGTTACAGAGTTGGAGCCTTTTGGAGGAGGTGGGCAGTTGGCGACCTCTAGAGTTACGAGGATACTGTGGGGCAGTGACGGTGACACGGCAGACCAGACCAGAGTTGATAGACCGCATCATCACGGGACAGATGGCCGATCCGTACTTGCAGTCTTTGCGCGACAGAGTACTGTCAGGGGACCCAGGGGACTTCTCTTTCACAGACCAGGTGTTACGCTTGAGGGGACGGCTGTGCGTCCCCAGAGACGAGGAGCTGTTGAGAGAGCTCCTGACTGAGGCACACGGTTCCAGATTAACCATACATCCCGGAAACACGAAAATGTACCATGACTTGAGACGCGAGTTCTGGTGGAGAGGGATGAAGCGAGATGTGGGTGAGTTCGTGCAGCAGTGCTTAGTGTGCCAGCAGGTGAAAGCCGAGCGTCAGAGGCCTGCAGGGCCGCTTCAGCCGCTTCCAGTGCCAGAGTGGAAGTGGGAGAGCATCACCATGGACTTGGTGGTGGGTTTACCTGTTACCCAGCGAGGACACGACGCGGTCTGGGTAATAGTGGATAGGTTGACGAAGACGGCGCGATTCTTGCCGATCCGAGTCACTTTGGGACCAGCACAGTTGGCAGAGAGGTATGTCCGTGATGTGGTGCGACTACACGGAGTTCCGCGGGAGATCGTATCCGACCGGGATACCCGCTTTACGTCCCAGTTTTGGGCTGAGTTTCAGCAGGCTTTGGGGACGAGGTTGAGGTTTAGCACGGCTTACCACCCCCCAGACGGACGGACAGTCGGAACGCACGATACATACACTTGAGGATCTTTTGCGTGCCTGTGTACTAGACTGGAGGGGCTCTTGGGAGGAACACCTGCCCCTGGCAGAGTTTGCATACAACAACAGTTATCACTCGAGCATCGGCATGGCTCCCTACGAGGCTCTGTACGGACGGAAATGCACGGCACCCTTGAGTTGGGTTGAGGTGGGGACCAAGTGGGAGGTTGGCCCCAGGTTGATCCGGCAGAGTCAGGAGGTAGTTGAACAGATCCACAGACGACTCCGCACTGTCAGGAGCAGACAGAAGAGCTACGCAGATCGCAGACGCAGAGAGGTGCAGTTCGAGGTTGGGGACCACGTCTTTCTTCGTGTTTCGCCCATGAAGGGCTTACAGCGGTTTGGGGTGAGAGGGAAGCTCGCGCCAAGGTTCGTGGGGCCCTTCGAGGTCCTGGAGCGGGTTGGACCCGTTGCTTACAGACTTGCCCTCCCCCCGCAGCTTTCTGGTGTGCACGACGTGTTCCACGTGTCCAACCTCAGGAAGTACGTAGCCGATCTCAGCCACGTACTGAGTCACGAGAGCGTCGAGGTGAGCGACGACCTGACCTACCCCGAGCGGCCAGTGCAGATCCTAGACTGAGCCGTCCGCAGGTTGAGACGAAAGCAAGTACCCCTGGTAAAGGTTTTGTGGAGGAGCCAGCGGTACGAGGAGGCTACCTGGGAGCCTGAGGCGGCAATGCGGGAGCGGTACCCAGAGCTTTTCGCGGGTACGTCTTTTCGGACCGGCTTCGGTCCTCTTTGAGTTTGTTATGGTTATTTGGACATCCTTTTTCCGCACCCTAGTTGGCGCAAGTTTCGGGGACGAAACTTCCTTTGAGTTTGTTATATTGTAACGAGCGCGTACCCCAGACGTCTTTTAAGACGTCTGGGAGGTGGCCCAGACGTCTGTCAAGACGTCTGGGATCACATCCAGACGTCTGACCAGACGTCCGGGATAGTTTACAGACGTCTGACGAACAGTTATACTCGCACGGGATATTCGTCTGCGCGCCTGTGCGCGCAGACCTGAGATCCGCATCTTCTCTGCGGCTGCAGGCGACTGCGGGCGTCTCTCTCTCCTCTCCGCGCGGCGTTAAAAGGGGGAGGGGGCGCGCCTCCCCTCCCGTCTCCACCATCTTCCTCCTCTCCTGCTGCGGGCGGAGCGAGCGGACGCGAGGGCGCAGCGGCAGCGGCGCAGCGAAGGCGCGGAGGAGCTGCGGCGTGCGAGGGCGGGACTCTGCCGTGAGGGCGAGCTCGCCGGGAGCGGCTTGGCCGGCCGGCGGAGGGCGCAGGGGGCGCAGAGCGTCGCGAAGAGGGACCTGCTGCGGGCGGAGCAGCGGACGCGCGAGGTGCGACGCGGGCGGCGTCGCGAGCGGAGGCCGAGCGAGGTTCTGATTCTGGAAAAATCTCCAGAATCAGACGTCTGGACTGATATCCAGACGGCAAGGGCGACGTCTGTGTGATCATACAGACGTCTGAAAGGTGAGTTCCGCTTTCTCCTTCTTCTTTTGTCCACTGACCGTACTGAAGGAGGAGGGTTGGCTGTGCGCAGGTGTTCGGATTCGTCATCCTTTGCGAATCCGACGTCTGGAAGTTGTACCAGACGGCGGGAGTGACCTCCAGACGTCCGGAGAGATCATCGGACGTCTGGGATCTAGGAGAGACGTCGCCACAGACTTCTGGACGTCCGGGGAACCACGCCGAACAGGTAATTCTTTGATCCACCGTTTAAGACGTCTGGAAGGAGTTCCAGACGTCTGATTTTGCACAGTATTGTCTTTCTCGACCCGTTTAGGGCCCGTTTGGGCTCCGTTTTCCGCGATTCGAGTTGCGTTCGTTTCAGAATTTATTCCTCTACCCGCCTACAGTAGCTATACACTGTTTTGAGACACTCCTTGTGTTTGATCCTTGTGATAGGACCTCGTTCGGTTGCCGTCTTGAGAGTCGCGGAGGCGCGCGGGATTCCCGACCACGCCCCCACTACTTCCGTTGTACCTGGTAGAGTGGTTTTAAGCATTAATAAAATCTGTTAAAGTATGGAACCATAACTAGAACCTAGGGCATTGCATGAACCCTAGGAATGAGAAATGTATGGAATGATAGCTCCTAGGTGTTGCATGAATCCTAGGGCCGGAAAATTAGATTGTATGATAGATCCTAGGATATGGCATGAATCCTAGGATGGAAAAACTAGTGGAATGTATATTACTGCAGTCTTGGAAAAATGGAAAGGAATATATAAGCTGCCTGTGAAATTAATTAACAGCTGCCTGTTATGAACAAGGAAACATGTTGAGATCATGGAATGTGAGAACGTGAATCTGGAAAGTGAAACATATGATGTTCTGAGATAAAGAGCTGGAACCCTACGGGGAATTAGGAGTGGAACTCCTGGAAAGAAAAGGAATGGAACTGAGATGTAGTTGTACTGTCTCTTGGGTACGCAGTACCAAGGGAAGTACCTGTACCTGTTTTAGTGCAGAGTGGGGCCAGCCGCCCCAGGGACCCGGGGTTAGGCTTGGCCGCTCTGTACCGACTTGTTGGCCCTCGTGTACGTAGTACCGAGGAGAGCTAGTAGTGTTAGGAGAGTACTAGCTACCCCACGGGCCCCGGGGTTCTGCTAGCCTCCTTCACCGACTTGTTAGGCCCACTAGGGCAAACCAGGGTAGTCAGACGAGGGTGCGCGGACTGTGGAGGGGCAAGGCCCCGGTTTGGTTACTGTGGAGGGGTTGGACCCCTGTTACTGAGAGGGCTCTGCCCTGGTTCCGTGCTGTGCTTTGGGCGCACCCGTTAACGGAAACGACTGACCGCGTGCCAGTACGGGCTAGCTACCTGTGCGTTTATCGCGCGTGCCGTAGTCACCGTTACGTCTGTCAGTGACCTTGGGGTGGTTGACTGAGGGTAGGATCACCACGGGGGACTCTCCCGGCCAGGAGAGCACCACGTGCTACTTCTACTGTTGGAAAAGACTGCAATCAAGATCGTCCCACGAGGACATTCGAGATCAAGTAAAGGATCTGAGAAGTAAATGAAATAGTGAGAAAAATTGAAAGATGTAAATAAAGGAAGTAATAGAACATAACAGCTACTGTACACTCTACTGTTGCCTTTAGTTAGTTTGCCACTCTACTCAGCGTTTTGCTGACGTGTTACACTCGTTACCTTTTTCAGGACCAGGTGTTGAGCAGCCAGGGTCGGCGGCTGCAGAGGACGCTGGGCCGAGTAGGGTCCAGTAGAGTTGCCACAGTTTTGTACCTTCTTTTGTTTCTGTTCTAGTGAGTAGTTTTGTTTCCGCTGTACCTTCTTTACCTGCAGTTTTTGTTATATGATAAATGTTGTTTTACTGTTGTGGTGGTGCCTACTGTAGTAGTTCTTTCCTTACTGCTGTACTTTTTTTTTACTGTTAGTTATATTCATGCTGAATGTGGTTTATTTTACTGTCTTTTGGTTACTTCCTCGTTGGACGACTGGGTCTTGGGATTAGTCGAGTCGGTCCGGTTCTCGTGTCTCGTAGGGACTCGGGAACCGGGTCGTTACACACTTCAAAGCCTAGGCCTAAAATTGAGTAGACTTGCCCTAGGCAAGACTAACCTTCTTGGTAATTTGAAGTTAAATTGGGCTAAGGTCAAGGCATTGTCTACTTGGACCCATTAGTGACAAGAAAGGTCGGTGCGGTAATTGCGTTAACCCTTAGTAGTGTCCCACTGTGCAAGGTGTCCTAATGGGTCCCACCCTTTTGGCCAGCCAAGTAATTCAAGGGTTGATCTAACCTAGTCATATTTTGGGAAGCTAGGATTAGGTCTAATTAGGGTTCACACTCTAAGGATTAGCTTGATTGCTTGTACAGTGAGGATGCGTAATCTCTCATCTGTCTTCTCTCTCTCATCTATTAACTTTCTTCTGGTACATGGACACTAGAGGGTCTCTGAACATTGATTTTGTACCACCTTCAGAGAGTAATCTAAGAAGAAGGCCCAATTTTTCTATTTCTGAATCCTTTCCCATGGGTAATCACTATGAGGAAGAACTGATTGAGGAGAACTAGGATCCATATTCTTTTGCTCTCTACTATTCCTCTTTTTCTCTCGATCCCAACCCTTCCCTTACTCCAACTCCTTCAAGATGTGAGAACCTTCCTCAACACTCGGGACTTGATTCCCTTGCCTACACCTCATATTCCTCGAGTTTAGCTAGGCCCACCTTGTCCCTATGGAATCCCACATGAATCTCTACATATCAAGGATCTTTACAATCTCAAGAGACACTCTCCATACAGGACCAGCACCTGATTGGCATGACCAACTATCTTGATCGGTTCAGTCAGGCTCATCCCTCCCCTAGTTGGGGATATGCCTCAGAGTCCTAATACTTAGGATACCAATCCTATCCTCGAAATCACTTTGCAAATCATCTCAATTCCACTCCACCTTCTTATTGGGATAACCCTATACCACCCAACGGAGGATATGATTCTTACCCTAGGTATTCAAATCCTGACAATGATAGATATTCTGATTTGAGGGAGGTTGGAAATCCTAGAAATTATTATCCTCAACCCACTCAAGCCCCTGGCCATGGTGGTGATCCTGAGATTACCCAATTACTCCAAGTAGTCCAAGAGATAGGAGAAGCTAATAAAAGAAATACGAATAACCTGACAAAAGAGCTCAATAAAATCCAGGAAGCACAACGTCATAGACTTGGTCCGAGTGTGGCACAAGTTGGTGGTGAGCTACTGAGGGTTGAGGATTCGACCTTAGGTATGACATCTTATTCAATCCCAACCTCTACTTACATTGAGCCCACCCACCAGCACTGTGATTATCCGGAACAGATCCTACCCAGGCCTACATTTGAATAAACAAATAATTCTGATGTCCCAAAGACTGACTCTGAGGAAGACTTACTCAAGGATCCAAATCTTGATTCAGAACCTGAATTACAATCCTTTATGTTAAAAGACACACAATTGGACCATGTGGATGATTCAAATTTAGAACAAGATCATGAAGAGCCTCATCAAGAAGATATAAAGATTGAGCATAGTGACACTCCTGATTAGGAACAGTTGGATGGTTCTGATATGATTTTGGCTAAGGATTACCATAATCAGACGTGCTTAGATGATTCGGTTATGATATCTGTATTTAGCGGTACTAATCACTCTGAGATATTCCATATAGAAGCCAAATTTCTTTCACTTCTGTATCAGCTAATTCTCACCCTTCTCTTCCCATCTACCAGAGTCCTGAGGAAAATCCTGACTCTGATCCCCAACATCTTGAGATTGAACAAAATAGATAATCCCCCAATTGGAAAGATGTTCAAGAGATTGCAGAATTATTGGGGATGACTTATGATGAGTTATCTGAGGAAACAAAGAATTTATCTGAATCATGGAATTTTGAGAACCTGATCTAATTGATGAGAAACAGGAAGATATTCCCTCAGAAGATGTAGTTCAAGACAAAGCCAATTGGGGTCAAACTTATAATCCTACTAATCATAATGGATGACTGATGTAGACACATTTAATTAGGTTAAAATGCCTACTCATACATGTTCTTAGGCTTAGATTTGCATTTCATGTTATGAATATTGCATAGTATGCATCATCTTGCATTTAGAGTAGTTGTGTATATTTTAGGTTAATTACATCCTTTTTATGGCTAGGAGGGAAGGAGATTTATTTCGGGGTCTCTGATTGACGATCCGAATGTACAGATCTTATCAGGATGACGATCGGAGTTCAATGCCTCCAAGATCGTCCTAATCGGAATCCCGTATCACCTTATGGGATCCGAGAAAGATCAATGGCTAGGAGGGCAATGTGACATCCTTACGAGCTTCGGATGAAAAATCAAATCGTACGAATGGATCCAGAGCGACGATCGCAGTCTGGCAGCGTGAAAATCACATCGATCCAAGCATCGTGGCACTCTCTGCAACAAAAAGAAGATGGACGGCCCAGATGGCACCACGTGGCGCCATCTAGGCCACCCAACATCGGCCATCAACGGCTACTGGCGCCCCCTCATCATCAGAGATCTCGCACCACAGCCCTTGGATCAAGATCCAATGGATGAGGTTCCTCCACGCTTTCAACTCCCATGCTGTCTTTGCGACTCACATGCTCCCTTGCCTTAACGGTAGTGCGCGTAGCTTGCAAACAAGTGGCGTGGGGTTGAATCTCGCCAAGCCTCCAATCCAGCTCAGCGGCAAGGCGCTCTCAATTTCGACCGCTCGATCGTAGACGAGCAGTCGAGATGCAGCTACGTGGGCGTACGGATGATCGTTGATCTAGTGGAGGTGATTACGCAAGCGTCGACGCACATCTCCACGTGTGATCTAACGCGTGCGCGGACGAGTGCGTGAGTTGGCGCGACCTTCAGCAACAACCTGGCTGACCTTTAGTGACGCTTACAGCTGTCACTAATTGCTGATTGGCGCAAGACCAACTGTGGGCGTGAGCAGTGGGGGCATGATCTTCAGCAACAGCTGTAGGGGTTTTTAGTGACGCTTGTAGCTGCCACTACAGCCCTCTACACGAATTTCTTCTTTTTCCCTCCACTATATAAACACCTCTACACCCCCATTCCTCTTCATCTCTACCTACTCTGCTCCCAGCTACTCCTAAGCTCTAGTAGCCTACCAAAGCTCCATTAGAGCTTACTCTCAAGCTCCAAAGGCCTTCTATTAGTGTAGCATTCCTTTATCCCACCAAATATTCATCCATCATCCCATCACCTTCATAGGTCGCCTTGGAGCCGTCCTCCTACCTCCATTCCGGTAGCAGATCACCTCTGCCTCCTCACCTCCATTCCAAAACCTCGGTGAAACATTCCTCTACCCGCCATCCTTCTGCATCTCACCTCCATCGTCTCGCTCCTCAACTCCTTTGTCCAAGCTTCCCCCAGGCGCCATCGTCTCGCCGAACAGCCGATTCGGGAGATTCCTTCTCACCTCTCTCTCTTTTATGCTTTTGTAGATTATTGTAATAGACATTTGCGCAATATATCATATTTGATTCAATCTCTCTTGTGAATTTATTTTGCTTGTCTTTTTATTTCAAAAACACAAAAAAAAATAAAACCTCAAAATACCAAAAAGAAAGAAAACGAAGCATGGTTTTCAAGCAAAGCAAACATCGCCTCCCTGTGTTCGACCCAGGACTCCCTTGGAGTTTCGGAAAAATTGTATTTGATAATGAGTTTTGCGACTACGACGACGGGTTCCTCCAAACCCTGATTTCTACCACGCAAAACACGTTTATCAATGGCTTGATTCTGACACTCAAAAATTCACAAAACCCACAAAACTAAAAATGAAAGAATTTAAGGCTTTGATTAATCTTTATTTTGATCTTACACCCCCTTGGGCAATGATTTTGAGGGATAATGAATTTTTACCCATTGCCTTTAAGGATTTACATCATGAATTAAGACAGGATTTGGGCAACTCGTATAAGATTTTTTATCACCCCAGGAATGAGTTTGAGGGTTCTGATTTGGATATTCAGCATGATTTGGGTGAATCTGGAACTGTTGATATGGACCTGGATTTTACTTGACTCACCTACTCTACATCCATCCACACCTGACTTGACTTACAAAGTGGTTCCTTATACCATTTTAGACTACACCACTTGAGTTCCTCCTTTCATTTCCCATCACTTTCAGGGCCCATATGATTTATTCCCCACTGACCACTCTTTATCCACCTCATCTGCCTTACTTATGCATCACTTTTTAAGGTTGCCACTATCTACTTTCCACTTTGGCACCTGCACTTATTTTTCTCTCTTTTGCAACACTTGGCTGCAAATAATTCCAAGGCCATTTATTTTATTTTTTGACCTTTTGGACTTGGTATTCACCATCAACTGATCCACATATGTGGATCACTAATTCTTGGGCCTCATGATCATATCTTCATATTCATCTTGACTCAACCCATTAATTTGATCATTCATTTATTTTTGGGTTTAGGTCCGGCAAATGATGTTAAACTTAGTGCTGCCTGGGAGGTAACCCAATATTCTATACAGGTTGTTTTCATTTTTTTTTGTCCAAGCTGACCTGGATTAACAAGCTTAGTCAGGTGATATTCCCTCCTCTTGCTTATTACATTTTCATTTTCCTAGATACATTTCAATGAGTACATTGTAATGAATAGGCATAGGGGGGAAGACATTACATGTCTTATTTTTATGTCAGAACTTATAAATAGCATTAAAAAAAATCATTTATATATATTGCATTCACGCATAAAGTATTTTTATCAAAGAAGTTTTATTGATGATTTTCTTCTGGAATTATTTCTTAGTTTAGAATCCAATACAATTATTTGACTTGCACGTAGACTTTGCAATAGATCCTTTATAAAAATCAATAGACATTTTTAGTTTGTCGAGGAGAAGCATTGCTTCTTTTCCTGAATCCTTGGACAGTGGTTAGGGAGTCAGGTAAGCTATCTTTTGGTAGATCTACCAAACATTTGCGAGGTGAGAATAGAGTGTCTACTGGTGCTCTAACTCTAGTGTAAGGACTCTTAGTTTTTGGATAATTGGATAATGATATTCAGAGTTAGGTAGTTTTTTGCTCTTGGTTCCTGCATTTGAATTTTTTGTGAGAATTTTTAAGAGCCACTAAATAAGGCAAGTATGAAGAGATTGAGTTCTAATAAAACTATGACTAAGGTGGATGGTTACTGATGTAAACACATTTACACTACTTAAGATGTCTATTTATGCAAGTTCCTAAGCATAGGATTGCATTTCATGATATAAATATTGCATTACATGCATCATCTTGCATCTAGAATACTTTGAATAAAATGGAGGTTAATTGTCTCCTTTTATGTGCTTGAACAGGGCAAATATTTTATCAGGACCTCAGATCAAAGATCCACCGTATGGATGTGATCAGGGTGACGATTGGAGTTCAACGACTCCAAGATCGCCCTAATCAGGCATCCGTAGCATCAGATAGTGACCTGGGAACCCTAGAAGATCAAGGGCCAGGATGGTGTAAATCCGCACTTCACATGATAAATCCAACCGCATGGATGAATTCGGATCGACGATCGCAGCCCAACAACACAAAAATCGAGTCAATCCGACATCCGTGGCACCATCTACAACTTCCAGAAGATGGACGGCCAAGATAGCACCACGTGGTGCCATCTCAGCCGCCCAAACGGCCGCTTTCGTCTTGTGAAAGCCACGTGCTCGATCGCTCTCCACCGTTGGATCTTAATCCAACGGCTGTGGGCGCTCGCATTTAAAAGCGCCCGCTCGACCATCTGCGCCCCATAGCGCAGTGGTCGAGCGCGCTATCGCGAGCGCGGGGCGCGAGTTCGATCTGCGGCGAGGGGCTGGAGGGCGCGATCAATTGAGGCGCGTGGAGCGTCAGATGAAGATCTGACGGCCGCGCGCGCCCGATAGCGCCGACACGCGATTGAACGCGCGGCGCGGACGCACAATCAGACGCGCGCAACGCAGGGGGCGCGAACGCATTTTAAGCCGTCCGATCTTTCGATCGGACAGCTGAAAAGCGCTGGACGTGCGTGGACGTTGAGGAGCAGGCAGCCGAGGAGACGCGCGTGGGCGCGGAAGTGACGCCCACGTCGGGGCTTTAGTGACGGATTTATCCGTCACTAAAGACCCCTTAGTTTTTGTTTTGAAGTTGTAATGTCCATTTTGCCCCCACTCCTTGCAACTATAAAAGGAGATCCCCTCCATACGAAATTCTCATCCCTTCTTTCTCCTCTCTACCCCTCCAAAGCTCAAAAGAAGCTTGTCCCACACCCGGGATGCTTCTTACGAGATAAAGTCTAATTTTCGTTCCCCTTCGGAAGTGGATCCTGCGACAACGACGGCGTGCTGCTCCGTTCCCGTTCTTCTGCTTCGTTCTCTTTCGTCCTGCTTCGTTCTCCTTCATCCAGGCATCGTCCCGTCCGGCTCGTCCTCCAAGCAATCGTCGAGGAGGATAACTTCTCTCTCCTATTCTTATTTACAGCTTTTCTAGTGTAGAATTTTCCTGCTTTATAGTGTAATTGATTTTTCGCTTTCTAGTGTAACTTTTATTTAGTTTGATTATATAAACAATTGGAATATTGAATGCATGTTCTCTTTCTCTCTCTCTCTCTCTTTCTTTGAGTCTGATAGCTCCATTGTAATTATATTTCCTTGCTTATAAAAAAAATCCTAAAAAAATATAATTGCGAATATAGATCAACGTAGCCTCCCTGTGTTCGACCTGGAATTCTTTTCGGTATAAATTTTTTTTTGTTGAACACGAATTCTTCGCTTTCAGACTACAACGACAGGTTTTCCAAAACCAAACACGTAAGCGTAGCAATTCGAAAAACACCGTTCAACATTTTGGCGCCGTTGCCGGGGAGGCAACGATTTCCGATCTTTTCTTCGCATTTCTTGCACTTTATTTGTTTTCTGACTAGCTTTCTCTTGTGTCTATTGTTTTGCAGAGACCTCCATCAAGGAATCAACAAGCAGTAAACTGGAGTAAAGTGCAGTTGAAGACAACTGTAAGTGTTCCCCCATTCTTTCCCCCTCCATAGATTTCATTCGCCACATTAAATCCAAATCCCAATTAACCTAGGTGTTTGTATAAATCCTAGGAATAGTTTGGTTGTTTGGATTTTCACTCACATTCATTCCACCCTCATTTAAAAAAAAAAAATAACAAAAAGATAATCTTGTGGGGTAATTTTCAACAAACACACAACACACACCCACATTCAAGGCACTTGATCAACTTGATTTGTTTTCTACTCAACCAGGTTCTGATCTTTGGAACCGGTACACACAAAGCAACACATAACAGAGTAGAAATCATTCTAGGTTAATCATCTTTGAGTGCCTAACTTAGTGGTGTATTTGTGGCCAGTTGTTTGAGTTGTTTGGGCCGCACCACTTTATTTAAAACCAACTCATCAAGTAGCTCCTCCTTAGGGTTTTCAATCTAGGTATATTCCAGGCACTCCACTTTCTTTCTGATTTTAAAGGAAAATAATTTTCACCCGTGTTTTACAACTTGGTTTGCCTAGAAACTTGATTGCAATTCACCTAATTTGAAACCTTAAAAGCTACTTAAGCAAGATTTGAACACTAAAATTCACACATTATCAATAATCTTGCTTGAAAACCCTGGTTGTGCACACACACAAATCAATCAATCATTAAGGGCACAACCCATTTAAAGGGCCCATCACATTCCAAAGCACATTCAAACCTAACCCTAAATAAAACAGAGTAGACGTTGGCCTTAAGGATTGGACTCGCTCTTCAGAACTCAGAACGAGATTATTTTCGATTAGTCTATTTCTACTGTTCAGTCTGATGTCTAGCTAGGGGAGCAGAGTCAAACGATCGTGGCTGGGGGGTACACTAGGAACTGGAGGCGCAAGCCGAAGGAAGAACCTTCTCCCCAGTCCCTCCTTCTAACTGGTTGGATTGAACAGACAGAAGTAGATCAAATCGTTCCTTTATCTCAGGATGGGTTTTGAGAGTCTGTAGGTTTGTAGGCTAACCCATTTAAGGACAGGTTTGATTGTTTGTATTGCAGGGCGCCTTTCTTCCTCCCGAGTCTCATGAATCCTTCCACATATTTCACACATTCCTGCTCTTTCCCTCCTATTATGAATTATCCTCAACATGACGATTATCCCAACTCGTATTGTAATCAACTATCAGTTAGTTGGGATACTTCAGATTGGGGATACAATTCTGGACCCCCGTGTTTAGGGTCTAACCCTGAACACTTTGATTCTGATTTCTATCCTTCTCAGAGCTACATCGATTATAGATCGTCTTCCTTTCATGCACAACCTAATACGATCTACAATCAAGAAGGATACACCGATCCTTACCCATCCTCTGATTTCACTGCCTTTAGGTCATCACCATCTTTTCAACAATCTGAAATGACCTACTATTAGGAAGGATATAACGAATCTCAATTTGTTAATTCCCCTGCATTTAGCCCAAACCCGCCCAACCTTGAACCAACTCATTTGGTTCAGGTTAACCAGGTTCAAGATAAGGTTCTGGCTAACTTGAGGAATATCATACAATCTTTATAAGTTCAGCCAATACCTTGCATTGAGAGATTGGAGCCCCTGATTGAAATGATTGATGATTTGAATAAGTCTTTGTTGGATTGGCTCCAGGATGTTAAGGATAAGAACCCAGGTGAGTTTTTACTTGGGAAATTAGCAAAATTGAGGATGAGATTAGTGGTTGCTTTGATTCAATCTTGGAATAATTCCCAGGATGAACCCTCTTCAGGAAAGCCACTGACAGAACCCGCTCAGGCACCTGTTGGGGGGGACACGTGTTACGAGGCTGACCAGATTGAATTAAAATAACCAATTAAGGATGATCTGATTTCTTCGCTTGAGATCCCTAAGACGGGTTACGAGGAAACGTATGTCTCCTTGGAACACAAAGTGACAACTGATTTTGGGACATACATTAATACGGATCCTGATGGTGAAGATTCAAGTTGCGAAGTCTCAAGCGAGTTTTCTGAACACGATTTCTGTGAGACGATTGGGCCTGAGGAATCTAATAGATCATTTGATAGCCCAATAACTGAGGAAACTGATCTTATTAGGGCACACATTACGGGTCCAGAATCGCATTTTCTGGAGGAATTAATTCAATGCCCTGATTATCAGTTACACCCTGTTGAGCTTATTGATGATTCTAATTCTGAGATAATTAGACCCAAGTCAATTTTGATTCTGCCACATCATTTAGACTTGGAGATTTCAGATGGGGTGATGAATATACAAGAGGTCCTGGAATTTGATAAGCTGAATGAGGAGAATAGGAGCTGGGAAGTTCTGATTTGGGAAGTCAATTTTGGAGGAAATAGAAAATTGAGTCGAAGGGTTCCTTTTAAGCTGAAACCATCAAATCAGAACCCTTACGACATTTGTTTCGAGGATGTCAAACCCAAGCACACATTCAACGATTATCCTTTTGAGCTTCAATTCTCTGTAACCCAACTTTTTGGTTTTGGGTTGCATCCTCAGAAATAGTAGGCTCGATCCCGCTTACATTCTGATTTTAGGTTTTGGGTAATTTTTATCCAGAACCTAAGATATTCTCGATTATGGGGTGTGGGTCTGCACCACAATCTGGTCCACATCTGTGGACCTCTGCTGACAGGTCAGAGGATTCTTCTGTTCATTCTAATTCTGACCTGCACGTGTGAATTCTTCATTTCTTTTCTTTTGTATAGTGTGCCTAGCTGAAGGCACTAAACTCAGCACATATATAGTTTTTTTTAATTTTTCATCTCGGAGCGGACCTGACATTCACGCAATTTAGGTGCTTTCTTCGCTTTTCCACTCTGTTTTATGTCTTTTTAATAAAATGAGGACATTGCATTAGATAGGCATGGGGGGTGGATATTTATCTTTGAATTCATTCGTCAGCTCCGTAGATTTGTTTTATTTTGATTAAAAAAAAATCGAAATTAGGAAAGAGAATTTGAGTTTAAGAAAATTTTTAATCTTAGGAAAAACTACATTAAGATCTGAACACAAAGACCCCTCAGGTCTTTAGACTTAATTAGCCTGTGTATCCACTAAAATGTGGATTTATTTTTGAGTCCTCGCCATCTTAATTCTATTATAATTGGAATAAATAAGTTTGGGTGATAAGTACACGACTTGTTAACCCGCCCTCTGATTTGAGAGAATTTTGAGTTTTAAGCATCTACACACTTTCTTTGCACTGACTCGTTGTTCGACGATTCTAACAGAAATTGGGTAGCTAATGAACCTTCTAGGGTGATATGGCTGGCAAGTTATCGTGGGTAATAGCCCATAGGTAGGTTGTCCAGAGCCCAGTCACTGGACCTTTCTTAGTTTACTACCTTTAGGTAAATCTTAGACTAGGGAAGCCACCTATTTAAAAAAAAAATGAGAAAAGAACAAAAAGAAATAAGCCACACTTCACCGCACGAGTATGGCTGGCAAGTTGTCGGTGGTAACAGCTCATCGACCGGTTGTCCAGAACCCAGCTCAGAAAATGCTCTAAAAATTCCCAAAACACTTAGGAAGAAGCGGAGAAGTAGAATAAATCGGGGAGATATACACTGGATTCACCCTTGTGTTGACCCTGTAAAAAAAATAAAAGTAGGGAGAAAGTTACCGGTTGTAAAGATACACTTTTAGGTAGAATTCTGGTTAGGTCACCTAGAGGCGTAGAAATCCGAAGTCCGTGCTAATTGCCGGTCAACGAGTCTATCACAATCACAATAAGATGCTTAAAGCTTAAGGTTCTCATCAAATTTTGGGTGAGTTGAATGGCCGTAGAAAGCCACTCTTAAACCCGAAAATTTGAAAATCAAAAAAATTAGAAAAGAGAAAAAGAAATTTTTCTGTTAATAAGGCGAGGGCTTGAAGCGGTTCGCATTTTGGCTGATACCCGGGCACTGTTGTGTCTTTGAAAGTTCAGTTCCTAAGTAGACAATTTCTTAATGATTGAAAAATAACTCAAGTCTAAATAATCTAACCTAATTCTTTTATAAATAGCATATAGTTTTTGCTAGGGACTAGCAAAAGATAGGCATGGGGGTATGATGTAAACACATTTACACTACTTAGGATGTCTATTTGTGCATGTTTTTAAGCATAGCATTGCATTTCATGATATAAATATTGCATTACATGCATCATCTTGCATTTAGAATACTTTGAATAAAATGGAGGTTAATTGTCTCCTTTTATGTGCTTGGACAGGGTAAATATTTTATCAGGGCCTCGGATCAAAGATCCAACCGTATGGATGTGATCAGGGCGACGATTGGAGTTTAACGAGTCCAAGATCGCCCTAATCAGGCATCCGTAGCATCAGATAGTGACCTGGGAACCCTAGAAGATCAAGGGCCAGGATGGTGTAAATCCTCACTTCAGATGATAAATCCGACCGCATGGATGAATTCGGATCGACGATCGCAGGCTAACGACACAAAAATCGAGTCAATCCGACATCCGTGGCACCATTTACAACTTCCAGAAGATGGACGGCCAAGATAGTGCCACGTGGCGCCATCTCAGCCGCCCAAACGGCTGCTTGCGTCTTGTGAAAGCCACGCACCCGATCGCTCTCCGCCGTTGGATCTTAATCCAACGGCTGTGGGCACTCGCATTTAAAAGCGCCCGCTCGACCATCCGCGCCCCATAGCGTAGTGGTCGAGCCCGCTATCTCGAGCGCGGGGCGTGAGTTCGATCCGCGGTGGGGGGCTGGAGGGCGCGATCAATTGAGGCGCGTGGAGTGTCAGATGAAGATCGGACGGCCGCGCGTGCCCGATAGCGCTGACGCGCGATTGAACGCGCGGCGCGGACGCACAATCAGACGTGCGCAACGCAGCGGGCGCAGATGCATTTAAGCCGTCCGATCTCGCGATCGGACGGCTGAAAAGCGCTGAACGTGCGTGGACGTTGAGGAGCGGGCAACCGAGGAGACGCGCGTGGGCGCGGAAGCGACGCCCACATCGGGACTTTAGTGACTGATTTATCCGTCACTAAAGACCCCTTATTTATTGTTTCGAAGTTGTAATGTCCATTTTGCCCCCACTCCTTGCAACTATAAATGGAGACCCCCTCCATACGAAATTCTCATCCCTTCTTTCTCCTCTCTACCCCTCCAAAGCTCAAAAGAAGCTTGTCCCACACCCGGGATGCTTGTTGCGAGATAAAGTCCAATTTTCGTTCCCCTTCGGATGTGGATCCCGCGACTACGACGGCGTGCTGCTCCGTTCCCGTTCTTCTGCTTCGTTCTCTTTCGTCCTGCTTCGTTCTCCTTCATCCAGGCGTCGTCCCGTCCGGCTCGTCCTCCAAGTAATCGTCGAGGAGGATAACTTCTCTCTCCCATTCTTATTTACAGCTTTTCTAGTGTAGAATTTTCCTGCTTTATAGTGTAATTGATTTTCTGCTTTCTAGTGTAACTTTTATTTAGTTTGATTATATAAACAATTGGAATATTGAATGCATGTTCTCTTTCTCTCTCTCTCTCTCTCTCTCCTCTCTTTCTTTTAGTCTGATAGCTCCATTGTAATTATATCGCCTTGCTTATAAAAAAAATCCTAAAAAAATATAATTGCGAATATAGATCAACGTAGCCTCCCTGTGTTCGGCCCGGAATTCTTTTTGGTATAAATTTTTATTTGTTGAACACGAATTCTTCGCTTTCGAACTACAACGACAGGTTTTCCAAAACCAAACACGTAAGCGTAGCGATTCGCGAAACCCGTTCAACAGTTACGACCGTCTTTTACGGATTCCTTGGTCGAAGGAGGGTATTAATGTCAAGGTCAAAAATATGTTGTCCCATCCATTCCTTTCCCAATGCCGAGAGTAGGTACTTCTACCAAATAAGCCACTTGATATCCTCTTAAACATCCCAATTCCGAATAATACCTTGTGAATAAAAATGTGCATGAGTGTTGCATTACGTTGTGTTGGTAGAAACAAATATGTAAAGAAAAAAAAGAAGAAAATGATAGAAAAAGAAAAGAAAAGAAAAGAAATGAAAAATAGAAAAAAAAAGAGAGTGTTAATTGCTCTGTGTTTATTTCATGTCAAGTGTATTGAGGCAACAACATCCATTCCCTTTACAATCCACCAAATACAGCTTTGACCTATTTTTTTGTACTTTTAACCGCTCGAATACTAGTTGAGGATAACTAACTTAGTTATAGGGTTATTTGAACTTAATCAAAGTGTTAATGTTATGAGAGACCACTAAATATATTTACAAATATGGTGAAATTGTGAGCTCGAAAAGAAAAGGAAAAAGAAAAGAGAAGAAAAAGAGAAAGAAAGAAAAAGAAAGAGAGAGAATGAGTACAAAGGAACTAAAGAGAGCATAGTTTATTCGCCTCTCTTTGGGTTGATTTATTTGACAGTTTGGAAATCAAGGTTCTGTAGTATTATTCTATACGTAGCACTATAGGAATGTGAGCCACCAAATATAAACCCACTTGACTTAGACATCTACCTAAGCCAAAAGCCGGGGCTGAAATTATAGGAAGTTTTCTAAGGGTCAAGTACGAGCTTTAGATGTAGATTGGCTTTTCACTTTGATCCATTGCATAGGCTACAACACTACACTTTCATGACTATCTAGATTTCTAAAATTTTGGATGGAAACAAAAGAACTAAATCTTTAGTCGAACCCTTGATAAAAATTAGTCATTTAGGACCACTTTGCATTTAGTATTGCATTTGCTAAGGACTAGTAAGATTCAGGTATAGGGGTGTGATTCTGCAGCAATCATAAGACTTAAACTACCTAAATTAAGTTAGATTTTAGCTTAGCTTAGAAACAATGCATGCATGAACATTATAATTTGCATCATAGTTGATTTGTTAGCTTTATAGATAATAATGCCATTTTATGCTCTAAGTAAGAGGCGATATTAATTACAGATGATTTGGGGCCACGGATGATAAATCGGACTATACGGATTTGATTAGGACGACGATGAGAGCCCAATGCTTCCGGAATTGTCTTGATCAGACTTCCGTAGCACCACATAAAGCCTGCGGAAGATCAAAGGCCAAGAAGTAAGATAGCACAGATTCAAATCTCAGATGGTAAATCCAATCGCACGGATGGATCCGAATCAAAGGGACTATAAAGGAGTGAACCCATTGGATTGGATCAACTCAAAGAAGTGAATCCATTGGATGGATTCACTTCTTTGAGTTGATTTTTGCACCTTTGTAGTCAGATGGGATTGGAGGATGAGGAGGCAACCATGTGGCACGATGAAGCTAGTCATATGCGGTGGTGAGATGCACATGCGGTTAGATGCATGACCAAACGCCCCAATATACGAGGAGCAGGCAGGCAAGAAGAGGCGGTTGCACGCTCATCTTAAGCCGTCCAATCATGAGATCGGATGGCTGAAATTAAAAGCACGAGCGCGTGGATGGGGAATGGTGTGAGGAGCGAATTGAGCGGCCTAGCAGCTGCCACGTGTTGCAATTTGGTGTAGCGTACTTGTTGAAGGCATGTAGGAGGTTGTTTTGAGGTGCAATCTTATTTGCTGATCTCTCGATTGACGGACCTGATCAATCCAAAGGTGTTGCATGGTTTTGGAGGCCAAAATACTTGCTTTGCCCCTCATTTTAGCTATAAAAAGAGCCCTAGAGCCCCCATATGAGAGGCAACTTCCATCAGACACATCTCTAGCCTCTCTCTCTCTCTATAGCATCTCTCTGGTCTTCTTCCTGGAGTTTTGGATCTGAAGTGCTACTGCACTTCACACAAGCATCCCTCAAGTAGCATCGCTCTTCTTCTATTTCTCTCTTTCTCTACTCTTTAGCATACTTGTTTTGATTCTTAGTTTAAGAACTGTTTGCAATTAGCAATAAAATTTTGATTCTATGAATATCTGGTCTCTCTTTTCATGCTTTCATTAGTTAGCACGAAAAGCTTGTAAAATCTCATTTTGCCTCCTTGCGAACAACTCAGGACTCACCAATTCTTACTTATAAATTTATTTGTCTCAACGTGATTCACAATTACAACGATATGAATCTTTTTACGCAGTTCGCGGCGAACACTCGATGAGACCAACTATGCTAGATGGTTTCAAACTTTTCTCATGGTAGTCGAAGGGCATGACAAGGAACACATACTGTTGGATTCTGAACTAGAACAAAAGATCGGATGTTATGCCACCTGGAAGAAAGATGATGCGATGGTTAGGTCATGGATCATGAATATTGTTTCTCCTCGCATCGGAGACAATATCATGTACTGCAAAACTGCAAAGGCCATGTGGGATCTTTTGAAGAACACCTACTCACATGAGAAAAAATTTAGTAAGTGTTCGGGCGAAATCGTTGTTGTTTAGATAATGCGTTGTAGTATAGGACAAAATCGCTCAAAACATTTAAATTTATAAACTCAGATTCAGAAAGGAGTCCGAGGTCATTCGTATGGAGAAAATGTGGAATTCATGCATTAATATTCATTTAGAATAGATGAGCACAATCAATTGAGTATAATAATAGATATTCAATAAATACAACTTCTCAAATTGATAGTTAATAACAACCATTAATATCTCAAAGAGTCATAGGGTAAAAAGAAATATAAAGACAAAACAATGGTGATTTGAATCACCAATTATTCATCTTAATTAAGCATATACCAAAATATTCAAATCATTCAATAGTATGCTCAATCAATTAATCAATATTAACTTAGGTACTTAAATAATCCAATAGTATCAGCAGCAAAGGCTCAATCAGACGTCACCTATGTAAATCAGATGACTTAACTTCATAGTACAGAGCCTCACAAAAGGCACACAAGGGCGCCGAAGCCTTCTCTTCTTTAGATGCAACATAAGAGCCAATTCTCTCAAGCCTTCATAAGCACAAGGACTTTCTTCTCACAGAGGATAAGTATAGAGCCTTTCTTCCTTCAATTCATGCCCAAGCACCTCAGAGCAAAACCCTCCCCCCTCCTCACAAATCCTCTTCCTTCTTCTCTCAGACCAAGGGTAATCGGGTAATTGGATTCTGTTTGGTGTCAGACTCGCATCCTTGTATTGAGGGCGAGGCGTGCGAGTGCGAGGAAGCGTGTGAAGTGGGGACCGACCCCCGATGTTCTTGGGAAATCGGGCTGTGACACAAAATCAATTTAAGCCCGATCACGAATCTATCCACTTTCGATGGGGGACTATGTCCCTGCCTCCCTTCGCAAGTTGCAGCAGCAGGTGATGCTGGAGAAATCGAAGGAGCTGTTGCGCTTCTTGTGTCTAATGGAGCTCTGGGAAGGTTCCTGGAATTAGGTTGCAGCATCTGGGAGTTGCAATTAGGTCAGAGCTGCTCGAAGCACTGCGAACGGAGTCGGAGACGATGATGGTGACGATGAATACCTGAAATAGAGAATAAGGCCTTACGATAGCCTCAGAATAGCTTAGGAGGGTCGTCGGAGGACAGCGAAGGAGGTGGTGTGTTATGGTCTGGCGAAGTCAGGGGATAGGTGCGATGGAGGTCGTGTTTGGTGGGATGATTGGAGGCGTAATCCCCTCAATTTCTTGGGGGGTTTTGGTGGGCGTGAGACAGCGGAGCTTGTGGGAGTGTCGCAGTGGTGAGTGGTGGCTTGTGGAGGGCGGATGGCCTCATTGAAGTTCAGCCGGAGCGGAGGAAGATGGAGAGGTTAAGGGCGTGTCGGTGGTCGAAACAAGAAAGGGATGAGTTGGGGAGTTCAGGAGAGGGAGAGGAAGATGTTGGACCTAAATTAGGGATGAAGTGGGGAGGATTTGGCAGCAGCTATGATTGGCCGACACTGGAGATGAAGAGAGCTCCGGAGGGTAGAATGGCGATGAAAAAGGGGTCAAAGGCGGTCCCTCTTTAGTCGGAGAGACACGCGATGAAGAGAGGGCGGTCGTGGCACTCCTAATTTGGCCATTGGGAGGCTGTAGGAAGACGGGGAAGGAAGCTCGCTGGAGCTAGTCAGAGCAGGCCGAAGAGAGGAGAAGAAGAGGAATTTGGCCTTTAAACCTAGCTAAAGAGCACGGATTTGCAAAGGGGATGTTTTTATGGAGCTTGAGGCAAGCTCTAAATAGGAAAGAGGCTTGATTGAGTTTCATTAGAAGTCAGGAACAACCCAAGAATCTCATGCATTCACACGACCTTTCTAGGGTGAATCAGAGCCCAGGATCCGTCTCAATGGATTCCTCATAATGTGAACATCAATCCCACCAAATTTGGTGGGATTTGATGATGATTTGAGTAGGTTTAGGTGTCGTCAAAGGCTCCTTGGAGGTTGATTGACCTCCAATGGCGGTAGGTACCTGCTTGCAAAGTAGATAACAAAGCTGGGGGGCTGCAAGGAATTCAAAAGCTAGGGGCTTGATTAAGAGACGTAGAGTTTGAATGGACTAAAATGCAAACTAGGTCAAGATCGACTTTGATTGGACCCAAATTTTGATACAAACCTAATTTGGACCTAAGGAGTCTGATGGTGAAGTCAAATTTTAGTTTTGACCAAGTCTGACTAAGTAATTTATGCAGAAATCCAAATTAGGGTAGAACTCTGTCTGCAACTCTATTTAAGGTCAAAATAGGTTCATATGGTCAAATCAAGGATACCAAACCTCAAGGAATATTTTTCTATGAATTTTAGGAGATTTAGATGAATTTTACCCTAACCAGAACCTTTGTATTTTAAGCAGATTTGAAATTAGGATTTTGGGTGCTGTATTGGTTCTCGAAATTCATGAAAACCCCGTTTATGTCTGCATAGACCCACTTATTAGTCTTTAATGCTCATTTGACCTTAGATTAACCTCTAGAAAAACCTCGTGGTTACTTTGCTTTCATAATGTTATGTTAAAACTATAAAATTAACCTTGTTTTAATGTTCTTCTCTTAGAATGAGTTTGAATGAAATTGTGACTCTCAGGCGACTATGTAGGAGCATTTGTTACTTGATTATGACTAATTAAAGCTAGTTATGGATCATGATGATGTTATCATCAGTAAGGTATTTCAGATACACCATGACCTCAGGAGCCTTAGTTAAGGTAATCGTTCTCTGGCCGAATATTATACTGATCTCAAGAGACTACTTGAGAAGTATAACTCAGCTTGGCCTACTTGTGTTTGCACTAGCCAGCGAGAGTATAGGAAGTACGAGGTGTTGTAGTTCCTGAGTGCCCTTGGACCCGACTATGATGGAGCTTGTTCCTAGATTTTGGCCTTGTCAAATCTTCCACCTCTGGAGGATGTCGATAGCCGGTTGGGTAGAATTGTGGTTAAGCAATAATTTATGGCTCCCCGTTGGACAGACTACTGCCATGGCGGCTTCTAAAGGACATGGTGGATGCAACTCCTTTCCACCCATGGTTGTGGGCATGGTCGAGGGTAGATCAATAGATCGTGCACCACGTGTACCTACTTCGGCATGATAGGACATACCAAGAATAGATGCTAGACCAAATATGGCAGGTCGATTGTAGCTAATCAGGTCGCAGTGACTTTGAGGATCCAACCCAGCCAGTGACTAGAGCAGATCTGGACACGCTTTTCCAACATTTCACGCAGATGTCCCAAGATGGTTCGACTGATGTAGCTCCTACTCTAGACATGGACACCTTGGCCTCCTCCTCAAGTAGAGAGCCTGGTTCATCCTCCACTGGTTTACATGTTGGTATAGGAACCCTCTGGTTAGTTAATTCAGGAGCCTCTCGGCATTTGAGTGGTGATCAAGCATCATTTCACCGGGCAAGACAGTTCAGGTGGCTGATGGCCGACAAACTTGTGTGGATGGAAAGGGAGATGTTTCTGTTACTCCCACTCTTAATCTCCCAGATATTTTGTTTGTGCCTGAATTTCCTATCAGTTTATTGTCTATAAGTCAGATTACTAAAGATTTTAATTGTCGTGCGATCTTTGATGCTATAGGCTGCACATTTCAGGGCAAACTCACCGGGAGGACGATTGGTGGCGGACATGAGGGGAGAGTCTATCGCCTAGTTCAGAGTCTGTTGGCTACTACATGTTAGGGGGAGGTTGGGTGTTTCACTGGAACTTCTACACAGTGGCACAGAAGACATTGGCACCCCTCTCTGGACGGGCTGCGACGTGTGGTTCCTCACCTCTTGTCGGTGTTTGAGATTGTCTGTGATGCCTGCCAACTGGGAAAACATCACCAATCTACATTTCCTGCAAGTTCATCCATCAGTTCTTCTACTAGTTTTGATCTCGTTTATGTTGACATTTGGGGACCAAGTCAGGTACTTGACCGACTTGGTCATAAATATTATCTGATTATTGTTGATGATTTTTCAAGGCTGTCATGGCTATTTTTGCAAAAAAAATAAGGTAGAAGCTGGGGATTGATGCTAACACCATCATGAGCCATAGCTAGCTTTAATTAGTCAGAATCAAGAGACAAATGCTCATACATAATTGGCTGAAAACCATAATTCCATTCAAATCCGTTTTGAGAAGAAAACATTAAAACATGGTTAATCTTGCAGTTTTAACATCACATCATAAAAGCAGAGTAACCATGGGATTTCCTAGGAGTTAATTGAAGTTCAATTGAGTATTAAAGTCCTAAGAGTGGGTCCACACAGACAAAAATGGGGTTTCACGTGTTTCAAGAATTAAATCAGAACATAAAATCCTAATTTCAGACTTGCTTTAGCTGAAGTGGTTCTGGTCAGGATAAATTTCATTTAAACCTCTTAAAATTCACAAAAAAATATTCTAAGAGGTTTGGTACCCTTGGCTTGACCATCTGAACCCATTTTGATCTTAAATAGAGTCCAGACGGAAGTTTGCCCTAATTTGGGCTTCTGTGGTGGTCAAAACTCAAATCTGACTTCACCATTAGATTCCTTGGGTCAAAATTAGGTTTGTACCAAAATTTGGTCCCAATCAAAGTTTATGTTGACCTAGTTTCCATTTCAGTCCATTAAAACTCTATTATTCTCAATTAAGCCCCTAACTTTTGAAATATTTGTAGAAAAGGCCCAAACTTCCTTGTCTTCTTCACTGAAAGGTCCCTGCTACCATTGTAGGTCAACTGACATTCAGGTGACCTTTGACCGACTCAAAACCCATTCAAATCAACACCAAATCCCACTAAATTTGGTGGGATTGATGTTTAACGTTGAGGATTCATTTGGACATGATTTGGGACTCAGAGCTTTCGTGAAAAGCTCATGCAAACACATGAAATCTATGGGTCTTCTTGATTCCTAAAAGTGGCTTAATCAAGTCTCTTCCCTTGTTTAGAGCTTGTAATGGAGCTCTATAAAAGCTCCTGAACGTTTAGCCAATCTCTTTAGCTCAATTTTGGCCTTACTTCTTCAGATTCTTCTCTCTCCAGCCACCTCCACTTCAGCTCTGGAGACCCCTCTACTTTGGCTTCATCGCCCTTTGCTAGATACTATAGGCAGAGGGAAACTTCCTCCCTCCGTCGTTCGCTCCTCGCCATACCTGCCAGGAGCTTCCTCCCCCTTCAGACATCGCTATCTCCCCTTCCGGAGGACTTCTCCTTCTCCATGTCCGGCCAATCAAAGTCGACGCAATTCCTTCCCCTTTTCGTCCATAATTACGTCTATCCAGAGTGCTATTGCCACCACCTCCTTCTCCGATTGCATCTGCCATCTCCCGACCGAGTTCATCCCTGCTGCTACCCTGATGCACGATGACCGGTTCGTACTAAAAAGGGTTTTAAAAATGTTGTTGTTGTAGTATATGTCACAAATACAAACTATTGTCGCATTAATTTTATTTACATACTTAATTTTTACTAGTTTCTTTCGGGTCGATCACTGGGAAGCAGATATTGATATACATCACTCTTTAAGTCCAAAAACATTCTTTTGTTCCAAAAATGTTGATTTATTCACAAAAAGGAATGAAAGAATCAATGAATAAAAGAATTTGGTTAATTATGTATAAAAGAATGAATTAAAACATATTAAAATGCTTGAAAATAAATGTCCACAAACAAACATTAAAAACTATGTACAACAATTATATGTTAGTTATTTACAACTAATATAGTTAATACCTAAGTATATGTACAAAAATAGTTAATAATACTTACTATATTAACTCATTATAACATACTAATGTCTATAGTAACATATATAATATATACAGTAACATATCTAAGTGTCACTAAAACCTTAGTAAACTATAAACGTAAGGCAAAAACTATTATCTATACTAACATATAATCCTATGTACAGTGACATATATAAACGTCAGTGTAGCCTTAATAACATATTTACACTACCAAAGAAAAAATTACTTATACTAACATACATAAATATATATACAGTGATAGACGTATTTGTTACTGAAGCCCTTAGTGTTATATATATACATATAAGAGCTCAAACACTTATACTATATATACACTATACCAGTATACTTATTTATTTACCTTATATTACATTATTTATGTACATATACTTATTATACAGTTTATATATATATATATGTACACACACATAGACACTCACAATACACAACACACACTCACTCACTCAACACACAGCAACTAAGGTACAGGCACAAGGAGGCTAACACTTAATGAATTTTAACCATTCTTTTCCTCTTCTCGCTTCTCAGCCGGTTCAGATTGGCTCGGTTCAATTTTTTAACCCAAAAATTAGTTTAGTAGGTGGGCGGCCTTTTCGAGGGATACACAGCACCCATTTCTGGGTGGGACCAGACCTCTACTAGGGCCACCCTAGTTTTCATTAGGTGTATTTTTATCCGATTTATAGCTCGTTGTTGGACCCACATAGGTCCACACATAGTGCATGACCTTTGGCCCAGTGCAATACACACCATATCACATATGCTCATTTCATGTTCGAGAGATAGAGAGAGAGTAAGGGTAATGTTCTATGCCTAGTGCTGGTCGACTAGTGAAGCCAATGCAAAAAAAACATATAAGGCTATGTGGGCATTCTCACGCCACTGATATGGGACTATAGAAGGCGCTGCAATTGGCATTGTAACTATGCTGGAAGCGTACTGATTTGGTGATTTTGGCCCTCGATTTGAGGGCCATAATTTATTTTAATTTAAAAATAAATTATGGGATTTTAAAGCCCTTACGTAGGGATACATAATAATGTAGTTACTTTACAAAAATAAGTTATTTTATTATATAATTAAATTATGTAAAGTTGACTATTTATATAAGTTAAATTAGAGTTTAATTTGTTAATTACAGTATAAATAAATAAATTAATTATCAAATTGACTTAGTATAGTACTAATATACATAATAAATTATTTAGTACGGATTTTTATTATATTTTAGTAGCTTTATTTTTAATTTATATAGATTTAAATACATGTTTTAGCTAGTTATACTTATAAATAAACTATAAATATTATAATACAGTATAAATATGATATAAATTAGTTGAAAATACTTATTATAATATATTACAAATATACAATATAAATTATCTCATTATTAGCTTAATTTACTAATTTATTTCATTTTAACTTAATAAATTACCTAGTTAACTTAATAAATTAGTTATTTACTATATATATATAATTAAATTATATTACTGGTGTTATAATATTTATATTATATATATAAATACGTATGTACAGTATTGGGTATAGATCTATACATTTAAATATGTTTATATAATTACTTAGTTATTAAACATTTAAGTTATATAAATTAATATAAAATAGTACAATAAAGTTATATATACAATAAGTTATCCTAAATACTTAATTTACTACATAGAATACATATATAAGTTATTTATAGATATTTTATGCATACTATACAATATTTACATATAGATTAGGTTTAAGTTATATATACAAGCATATACATAGTAAACATGATATTTTTTGGAGTTTTTAGGGTTTTTCTAATTTTTATGGGCTTTATATGTATAGTAGAGATAGGGGATGAGAAAGAAAGAGGGAGATGACAGATAAATAGTTGTTTTTGTTGTTTTTGATGTTTAGCTCTTTTATTAAGTTTTAAAGTATACTGAACCGTTGGTTGATATGTTTTACCAAGCTGGGGGTTCAGAATGCCTTGAAACTTGGCATACACCTAAAAATACACCTAATCTTGACCAATATAGGTTTATTTTATTTTTTTTGAAATTTTTTTTATATTTTTTATTTATTTACAAAGTTCAACAAGCTAAGGCCTCAAAGGGTGTTTTCTAAGGGAACCTAAGGCCTTAAAAACCTTTGTAGTGGCTGGAATAACAATTAAAATACATCAAAATACTCAGCACACTACATGAAACATGTATAAGCAATTAAACTTGATTTATGCAGTGATTTCATTAAATTTCAAGTTTTGGACAATTTTACACAAGAAACATTAGCTGACAAAAGAATTTAAACAAGATAGAAGCAATTCAGGTTAAAATTCAATTAATCTAAAGTACATGAATGCTTGTGAATTGTATACAAAACATTACATAATAGGTCATCTCCTTAAACACTCCAAACTCAGCCAAAGTTCCCAGTTTAGACTCCAAACAGTGGCTACAGTTGCATCATAACAGCAACTGATTACTGCGGAAATTACTCTGAAATCTAGCTACAGTAGCTGCTACTGTTCTCAATTGAAATCAGAAGATGGAACCAAAGTTTAGATGTCTTAAAATCTGTTGTTATCTTAGTAGCAATGGCTGCTGCAGCTGTCTCTGAAAACCAGCCTAGATCAGACCTAAGAAGGTCTAATCTAAGGCACACAAAATCCACAAACACTTCTGGTAGATCAAATCTGCCCAAAATCCTTTTAAAAGTCATAAATGAAGATATGAAAATCCATTCATGCTCAACAATTTGTAGAACTCTGATTTGATTTTCACTACACACTGTAGACAATGTGAACATGAAAATTAAATCAAGACTTCAAATCTTTGTGAAAATAGTTCCAAATCCTCATTAAGTTCCTTCAAATTTTAGTTAGATTTTCATTATCAGATTGAAATCAATTTTGAATTGAAAAACAAATGTCGCCCAAATAGGGCTTTTAATATAAAATGTCATTGTGAATGGATTACTTTGAGGTCCTAAACACTATAAATTAGTGTTTATGATCTTGAGAGATCCTAGAAAGATCATTAGGTCCTTGCTTAAACCTTGAATCACTTCATATGATTCTCATTGGCCCAAACTACCTAACAATCACAAAAGAAACTCAGAATCTGACATTGAATAAAGCATAGTGAATATGATCTCTAAAAACTTGATCAAATAAGTTTAAACTAGCTGCAATGCTTCAGATCAAACTCATAAAAACCAATTTAATTGATTAAATCCAAATAGATTGCAATTAGCTCCAAACTCATTCAATCAACTATCAAAAACCATCTCAATAAAATCAGTCAGTTCTGCTTGATTCAAATTAGGGGGAGGGCATCAGTGGTAATATGAGCTGAATGAGATGCCCTCGATTTGATGTTTGAGTGATTCAATAGATCTAAAAGCTAATGAGCTTCAGATCTGTTGAGTGCTCTCATGAGTAGGGGAATGATGAAAAGAATGTAATCATGAGTGAACATGTACTGTGAAGTGAAGAGGGAGAAGAATGGACATGTGGATGGCAGTGAGTTCATCTCCTCTGATCTGAATTGATCAGAGGAGGTGAGGAATTATCCTAATCTACTCCTAAGTTAAACTACAACATCCATGAATTCCATCATCTAATCTACTCCTAAGCTAATCTAATCTATACTAAAACTAATCTAGAAAGTAGGAAAACTACTCTACAAAAGCATTAAATTGTAACTAATCAGAGGAATGGGACCTTTAGGTCTCACCCGGTGGATGGAGAGGAAGAAGAGAGGGAGGAGGTGCTCCAGTAGATGAAAAACTTGCTAGTGGAGTTCTGGGTCACCCTCAAGTGCTATAATGTCCTTAACGGTGAGGAGAGTCAGAGAGGAAGGTAAAGCTTCATAGCCAATGGCAATGAAACAGAGACAGTATGAAGAGAGGAGCTGGAGTGGACGAATGATTGACTCAAGGGATGTAGGAGGTAGTCGATCCCTTGTGTGCGAGCATAGGGGGCTCCTTAAGTAGCCGGGATAGTGAATCAGAGCACCACAGTGGTGCGATTAGGCACCTAGGTCTTGGGCGGTGGAGATGGGAAAGCGAGCGAGCGCGCGCGAGGTCCAAATCAAAATGTGGTCGTTGGATGGGATTTGAGCGCGTGCGAAGCTTTGAATGAATCTGGGCCACAAGATCGTGGGAACAAGGGATGGATGGTTGCGATAGAGTAAGTTCTTGAGGCACTATAGTGAACTTGTGACGCAGGTGTATTGGTGGATTTGAGGAGAAGCCCATATGGGCAAAGGAGTAGAGTTTTTGTGCTGAGGCCCATAAGTGGTGAAGAACTAATTCAGAGCAGTCCTTAGGAATTGCAAAGAGGCCCCTATGGTGTACAAAATGGACCCTGGAAGGTTTTAATGTGAATAAATATATGTGAACAAAGGACCTAAATGTAAAACTACTAATGCAAGGTCCTAATGATGTCCAAATGCAACCAAGTTTTTGTTGAAGCTTAATTAAACATTAAGGAAGTTAATTTTGCTTTTGATTTGAACTTTTGGACTCAAATATATGTTTAATTTGCAAATGGATCATCATTTTACAATAATAAATAGAATACCTCATTTAATGACCTAATTTCGCATTTTTAACATAGTTTTGATGTTTTAGGTCTTTTTCACTATTTCACACACTTAACCCTTTTCATGTATTAATTCAGTAGTGTTTAACTTAGATTCTAGCTTAACTTGGGCATTTTAGCTATAAAGAGCTACACCTCATCATACCCCCAGGCGTTGCGGAACACTTCCAACCTCCCCTCCAAGTCCTCAATTACAGCAGCAGGCGCCCCCTTCGACCTTAATTAGAGAGACCTTAATCTGTGGCTGCACACGAAGAATAGTAGGGACATTAGTCCCACATTGTGAATCGAGGACCTGCTAGTGCAATATGAAAGGAAAGAGTCACACCGACCCCTTGCCCAAGACACGGGGGTCAAGTCCCCATCGCTTGAGCCCGCACACCCTCACCTGCTACACCACATCGGTGGGTCTGGACCTCTGACCATATACCCGATTACCCGGTACTATTCACCAAGTTTGAGCTGAGAAATAGGGAGGAAAATCAGAGAGAGAGAGGGGGGAGGGTTTTGCTCTTGTGCCCCCATCCCCTCTCAGAACTTAACGTCTTTGAGCATCGTGAGGCCTTTATGCCTTACACGCATAGTGCTGCTGTGCCTCTTCTCTGAGGTTAAGGCAAGGCTTTAAGCCTTGTGAAGCTCTGTTGGTTACGGCATCTATGCCTTGGATTCGACGTCTAATGTGGTACTGTGGCATTATTTGAGTTGATACTTGATGCTTATCTGACGTGGAATTGAGAGATTAAGTGGTTACGGCAGTGTTTTGATATTTGGATGTGCTTAAATGTGGGATTAAGTGGTGATTTAAGTCACCATTCTTTTAAATTCTTGATTTATTTTTATCTCATTATCTTTTGAGACTCGTGCTATTATTGAATATCAATTTGAGTTGATTTTATTCACTGCATATCTTTTCCGTGCTTGATTAATTATGCTCATTACTTTTAATTGCAATTAGTGTGTGAATTCCATATTTGCTCCCTGTGAACGACCTCAGACTCACATTATTTTCGATCTTTATAAATTTAAGTGTTTGTGCGAATTTCGTCCTATACTACAACGTGTATTTCTAAGCATCAACGATTACGCATTAAACAAGGATATAATTGAAAGTTTTGTTATTCAAATAAAGACCTAGTTTGCTACTACAGTTAAAATTGTTCGGTCTGATAATGCAAAAGAATTTTTAATTGGTAAGTTGGAGCGATTCTATCAGGGTAATGGCATTGTGCAGCAGACAACATGTCTCCATACTTCCCAACAAAATGGGATTGCTGAGAGACGGCATAGATATTTGTTGGATGAGGCACGGACCCTTTTGCTACATCATAATGTTCCCTTTAAATTCTGGGGAAATGCAGTGTTGATAGCTTGTTACTTAACAAATAGGCTTCCCAACTCAGCTATTCAGGATTAGATTCCATGGAAAATTTTGTTTCCTAGAAGGGAATTATTCCATGTTTCTCCCAATATTTTTGGATGTGTGGCCATTGTTCATAAACTTGGACCTAGACATGATAAGCTGGCGTTTAGGGCGGTGAAGTGTGTCTTTCTAGGGGATAGCTCTATCTAGAAAGGATACAGGTCTATGATGCCTGTAATCGTCGTCATTATAGGAGTGAGGATGTTACTTTTCATGAGAATGTTCCCTACTTTTCTATGGATGGTCACCAAACCACTGAGAGTATGGATGTTGGAGTTTTACCTCTACCATAGTTACAAAGCCATATACCAGTGGAGCAGACTACTTGCAGAGATATTACTGTTTCTCCTCTGTTTGATCCATCTTGGTTTCATTAATCACTTAGTGTTTATGAGCATTGACCCCCCCTCCTCCCTCCACGCCACAATCGCCTCCTGCTCAAGTACATGTTGAGTCCGCTAACCCATCTTTGAGTGGTGATGTTGCAGGAACTCCTGAGGTGCCAGTTAATACTATTGATCTTCCTATTGCCATAAGGAAGACTTCTCGTACATGTCTGTCAATTTATTGGCTGCCTGATGATGCCTCCACTGCAAACCTGGGAAGATCCTTTGTGTTGTTTTCAGAGGCTCTTGCTACCTCCTCTATGCCTGCGTGCCATAGACAGGCTATGCTCGATCCAAATGGCATCAGGCCATGGAGGATGAGATGGCTACTCTTCGTTCCAGAGATTCCATTGCAAATTCCCAGAACAGTTAGGCAAAATCGAGAGTTAAACTAGAAAGCCAAAATAAGAATCAGACTACCTTATCAAACGTCCGACATCAGTCCCAGACGTTTGATCTTAACATTAAGTCGTCTGATAATTATATCTGACATCCAATAACTATATAGTCAACCTTAACAATTTGTACACAGAGGCCCCAGTCGTCCATACCTATGACATGGCATCTAGACCTATATACAGATGTCTGACGACCTTAACAGATGTCAAATAAGAGGACCACTAGCTCCGTCAAACCAAATCTTTAGAGAAACAAGTTAGGAATATTTTAATATTATTTTCAGACATCCGTAGAGCCTTCCAGACCTCTGATAAAGAGACATTGGACCTTGTCAGACCAAATCTAACCGTTGGCTCCTAGGGAGTCAATTCCTGCAGAGCACCTTTAGTCTCAGATGTCTAGAACCACTATCATGCGTCCAGTCAGACATTTGACCTTGTTACACTAGAACCCTATTTTGATCTGATTCATTCTAGGGAGAACCCCTTTATAATTCGACGTCCAATTTTTCACCCAGGCATCTTAAAATGACATCCTAAACGTTTGACCTAGAACCCTATTTTCGTTCAACTAAATCAGAAACTCTAACCCCTTGTATTAAATGACCAAACATATTGTCAGATGTCTGACCTAAAAATTAGACGTCCGATTCTGCGATTAGAGTCATGATGAGCATGATCTAATTTGGATTTCAACCAAATCCCTTGGGATTTATTCCCAATGGCTACAAGGGGCCTCCCAAGCCTTCTTGAAGGTTCCTAACACATCTATAAATAGATTAGAGCCTCTCCTTTGCTTCATAAAACATAGAGATAATTCTTCCCACTATTATACCCATTTTTTGAGACATCAAAAGAAGAAAATTGTGGTCTTGCTCTCCAAGCTCTATACTTCGCATCTGAGAGCATCGATACTCTGCTGCACACTCACGTCAATCCACTTCCACCTTAAGGGAGGTAATCCTTGCTTATAGATGCTTAAGTTAAACTTTGTATTTGGGTTCTATAGGTTTTATTATTCTTGTTTTAGTTTTTGGTTGGGTATTCCCGTGGCGAATTCCCATCTCCTTCATGAGACAAAATAGTCTTCGTGAAGAAGAGGGATTTTGAGGTACACTAGCCTCGGTAGGTGCACTAGAGTGGGCTGAATAGTGTGGGATAAAAATATATGCGGAAATAAAAAAATAGCACAGGTATTCGCCATAAGAGATAAGTATTTTTAGGTGAAAACCCTACCCGGGTAAAAACCACCACCTAAGCCTCTCGACTTAGGATTTCCCGATCTACCAAGTAGATCAAATCCAGTACGTATCACTTAAATGAGGGTGATACAACCTCAATTACAACCACACTACTTTAACCCAAGGGTAGTGTACCTCAAAACCCCTCTTCTTCATGAAGAGTAGTCTGTCTCACAAAGGAGATGGGAATTCACCATGCAAATACCCAACCAAAATCAAAATACAAATGACCTATAATGCCACAAAGTATAGATTAAATTATGCTACTATAGGCTAGCGAACTTCCCTTATGCGGAAAAGAGTAGGCGTGAAATGCAATAGAGTTTCGGTGCTCTCGGATGTGTACTGTGAGGCTTTGAGAGCTTGGATACTATCTTCTTTTGACCTTCACAAAGTGACCTTTTCGGTGGAAAGAATTATCTTAAAGGTGTGTTCTAACAAGGTAGAGATCCTCCTTTATTTATAGAGGCCTTAAGAAGGTTCAAGAAGGCTTGGGAGAGGCCTTGTATTTGTTGGGAACAAGTCCCATAAAATCAGGCCAAAATCCCTATCAAATTAGGCTCATCATGACTCTGAAAGCAGGATCTGACATCCGATGTTTGGGTCAGACGACGGGTCAGACGACTGATACAAGTTTTGGTCATTTGATGCAATGGGTCAGAGTTCCTGATTTAGTTAGATGGAAACAGGGTTCTAGATCAAACGTCTGGGATGCCATTTTAAGATGTCTGGGTGAAAAATTGGACATTTAATTTTGTGTGGGTTTGTTCTTATTTTGGATTAGATCTAAATGGGGTTCGAGTGTAACAAGGTCGAACGTCTTAATGGTTGTGTGGACAGTCTATTGGACGTTTGAAGATAAAGGTGTTCTGTGGGAATTGATTCCCAAGGGCCCAACGGTTGGATTTGGTCTAACAAGGTCCAAGGTCTCTTTTTCAGACATCTGAAGGGTTCTACAGACATTTGTAAATAATATTAAATTATTTCTAAGAGGGTTCTTGAAGATATTGTCTGATAGGATAACGGTCTTATTATTAGACATCTGTTGATGAGAACCTCATCATGAACCCTAACTAGCATAATCTAACCTAGATATGTAAAAAAAAGCTCCTACATAACCCAAAGAAAGGCTTAACTCAGAGAATTCTGAGTTTAAGAAGAAAATAAATCATAAGGGGTAAAATTGCAATTTCACCAACGCAATTTGCAAATAGGGTAATTAAGGGTCCAAACACAGGTCAAACAAGCCTAATAAGAAGGAAAGTGGGATGGTCGGATCTCAAAAGGGTTATAGCAACTTTAGGAAATTAAATGACATTATGTAACCCTAAAACAAACCCACTTCAATTCTCGAGGTTTGAGGTAGGATAAAAATCAACTAAATCCTATAAAATTCATATAAAAATAATCTATAGGGTTTAAAACCTTCAATTTGGCCTTAGAAACTCATTTTGACCTACAAAGAGAACCTTGCCCAATTAATGACTTAATCTGGGTTTTTATATAAATTGGCTAGTCAAACATGGTCCAACCTAGATATAAAATTCACCATTAAAATCCTTAGGTTCAAATTAGTCTTGTATAAAAACTTGAGCCTAAGAGGAGACCTCCTTGACCGACTTTACAATTTTATCCTCTTCATTTACTTTTTGACCCTTATCTTTTAAAACCCTTACATTTTGGCCCCCAACTTTTTCTTCGTTCTTTGCAGAATGATCCCTCCTGCAAAACTCTGTGCAGCACCATGCTCTAGCGACTTTGCGCGGAGCATGGTGCTGCGTAGAGAGGGGTGACGCCCTGCAAAGCAAACGCGGGGTTCCCTGCGACGTCCTCTGTCGCAGGGACCCGGCCATGCTCTCTGCCGGCCCCCATACCTTCCATGCGAACGCGCGGAAGGTATGGGTCCCCTCTCCAGCCACGTTCCGGCGAGGCTGGCACGTCGCCAGCCCGCGCCTCCCTCTGCGCCAGCCCCTTTTTAAGGGCGGGCACCCCCTGCCGATTCCTCTAAGCTCTCTTTAACGGAGAACAACCCCCCACTTCATCTCCTCCTCCTCCATTAGACGACCCGCAGCTTCCGGCGACCTCCTCCTCTTCCTCCTCGTCGCTCTGCCTCCTTACCTGCAGCAGGGTTCTCCTAGCCCTCTTGTCTATGCCGTGCTGCACCCGCCGGCACCCTCTGCCTGCTTCCTCGTCGCCGCACTCGTCCTCCAGGTCCTTTCTTCCCCAGCTTCGAAAGGTACGAACTAGTGGCTCTGCCCTCCCCCTTCATCCAAAACCTAGGTAATTAGCTTCTCCTCCTCCTCCCTTACATTTCCCCTCTCTCAATTTGTCTTTTCGCCTTACCGCACACGACTTCCACCCCCGCCTGCTCCGTCTCCGGCCACCCTCTCCGGCGAGCTCATTCCAACTCCACAAACCTTCTCACCCCTCGTCGACTACCCTAAAAGCTTCCCCTCACTCCACTCAACAAATCCCTCCTTCCCATCCACTGCCAGACGCCACCCGATGACCCCCCGAACTGACCCATCTCTCCGGCCATAGTCCGACCTAGGGCTACCACCATACGCCACCTCACGCCTCGCCACCACCCGCATTGCTTTCGCCACACTCCGGTGAAGCTCCCTGCATCCTTTGATTGGGCCGAGAGGCCGTATTCTTGTTTTTAGGTCAACGACCCTTTACCGCCATTACCGAGCTTCTGGAGCTCCTTCACCTGCAGCTGCAGGTGCCCTCTCGCCCAGGCTCACGTCCCAGGACGCGCGGCTTGCCTTCGCGAAGCATCCCAAGCCTGCAGCTGGGGCGAAAGCTTCGCATGCTACTGCGACTGCCTGCAGCTTCCTCAGCTGCAGGCGCTAATTTGGGTGGGACATTTAGTCCCACCTCGGCAATTCTGGAAGCGCCGCAGCCAAATAAATGGAAAAAGTGTTGTAGGCTTATCTCCTTCGAACACAGGGGTCAGGTCCCTCACGCACGCCGCGCGCTACGCGCTCGCCCTCGCCCGCGCTCACGCCCCACGGGTCTGGGCCGGATCCGATTACCCTAACCCATGCACTCCTCGCCCACCACCCCACGCCGGTGGGCCTGGTCCCGGGCGCGATACCCGTACCCGAATACCTGGCTCTGGGAAAGTGATCCTATGAGAGAAATCTGAGAGAGAGAGACGCAGGGATGGGTAGAGGTAGGTTTTGCTTTCTAATCCTTGTGTAAGCGTGCAGGAACAGAGAGAAGAAGAAGGAAGGAAGGAAAGAAGAGGAAGGAAGGCGGCCGAAGCCTTAACCGCTCAGGGCAGAGAGGAAGAAGAAGAAGCAAGAGAGAAGAAACAGAAGACAAGAAGCATTGTAGCAAACCTACAGTTAAGTCGTCTGACCGCTGCATCAGACGACGGTTGAGCAGCGGCCAAAGGAGATAAAGCAAAAGAAGAAAGAAGAAGAAGGCGGAAGAAAAAGAAGTCAGAAGAAGAAGAAGATTGTTACAGCCGCAGAAGAAGAGAAGAAAAAGAAAGAAAGAGAAGAACAAAGAAAGAACAGAAGAAGAACTCTGCAGAAGAAAAGAAGAAACAACCGTGAGCAGAGAAGAAGAAGAAAGGAAGAGCAGCTAAAAGAAGGAGAAGGAAAAGGAGAAGAGAAGAAGAAGAAGCCAAGACAAGCTCCCTCTCTCTCCTCTCTCTCTCTCCCTTATTTTTGTAATCTAATAGAGAACCTTTGTATTTCTAGAATTCCAGTAGGTCCCTGAGTTCGACCTCGGGAAAATCATTTCTGAGTAAAAAATTTTGTAATGATAACATGGTAGCTGTTTTATTACTACAACGACTGTAACTTGACATATAACAAACACAAACAAGCTAACTGGACAGCCAGACCGTTGTCATCTGTCAAGGTTATTAGATGTCTAGATCTAAGTAAGGACGTCTAAATGGAAAGGTCACAACCTATTTATTTCCATCCTAGGTTATTGGACGTCTGGTAAAGAATATCAAGTGTCTTCAAAATCAAGATTAGACATTTGATGCTCATGTTGGCTTTCTGATCAGGTTGTTTGATTCATTTTTTGGCTTTCTAATTCAACTCTAGATTTTTCCAAAGTGTTTTAGGATAGAGTGTGTGTTCCTTAGACCTAAGATGATATACTTTGGGCTCTTAAACATAGATCTAGAAAAATAAAGAGTGAAGAACAAATACAAGTACATTTAAAATAACCATTTATCCTATTCTTCTTCTTCAAACTTTAGCTCCTACTCCGTGTTCCTTGATGCTTTTGTCCACCTCTATCAAGCTCTTCCATTCTTCCATGGTCTTGAGCTTAAGCTTCTTCACACTTGTTTCCACTTGCATTTTATCTAAAATTGTAAACTCAATACAAATGTTAAATAACAAGTGTTTTGTTATCATTAAAATCAACGATCGTGGTGTACTTACACCAATAATTTTTTCCTTTTTGATGATGACAAAATCATAAATAATACTAAAAAAATTCTCTCCCTTTTTGACATTATCAAAAAGGTTTTATTTTAATCATTTTATCCTATATTCCCCCTTAAAACATGTTCTTCTAACATTAGTTTAACTCCTCCTTTTTGACATAATAAGATAACTATTCTTTTTATCCATCAACTCTTCCTTTCTAATGGAAATGTAGCTTCATAACTTTTTATAGTCTCCCCCTAAGTACATGCATTTCTATATATATTTCACTCAATTAAAGTTATCTCCCCCTTTTTTATTATAGCATATAAGAATTTAATTACTCCCCTTATCTTGATGCTAATATATCATCAAAATCAAAAGGCTTTTACCTCCAATGGTGTAGATTCCAACCTCCATACCAATTTGGTTGTCCAAGTATCCTCATTCCTCCTCCATGAACTCCATAAAGGTAGTATCTTGGATCAATCGGAGTGTTTTGGTGTCCTACAAAACAAGAATTGACTAAATGTCTAGGTACCCACATTTTCTTGGGTCTTCTATAGTTAGTCCTTCTCGACCAAGGTTGGGATTCATTTGGACTCCCACCCTTAAGCCTATGTGTAAGAGATCTCTTGGTGTGTTTATTTCTAGAATTATCATTTATCTCAGTCTTTGCTTTAGTGATTCTAGCTAACTCATCCAGCAACTTATCCGATTTTTCTTTAAGATAAACAAGGTCATTTTCAATGAAACTCATCTTGCTTTTTAAAATAAAAGTTTCAAATTTTAATAAGTTATTCTCTTCGATCAAGTTTGTGTTCTTTAATATTAACTCATGATTTTCCAAGACAAGTATATTCTTTTCACACTTAATGGAATTAAAAGAGGTATTCAAATCTACATCTTTAGCAATAAGATTATCTATCTCATA
Organism: Thalassia testudinum; assembly: GCA_037157565.1. NCBI lineage: Eukaryota > Viridiplantae > Streptophyta > Magnoliopsida > Alismatales > Hydrocharitaceae > Thalassia > Thalassia testudinum. The sequence goes on along the minus strand of JAZHRO010000058.1, from coordinate 6,449,314 downwards.
TTTTAAGTCTATAGAACTTTTCAAATTTTTATTTTCTAATTTTAATGACTTACTAAGATCATACAACTCTTTTAAGGCTTCTTGCATCTCATCAAGAGTGAAAGAGTTTACCACCTCATCATTGTTGTCTTCTTCCTCACTATCACTTGCGATTGACATGAAAACCATGCAAGCGATCTCATCTTTAGAGTTTTTTTCTTCTTCCGAAGTTGAATCGTCCCAAGTGGCTTGGAACTTCTTCTTCTTGTGCTTTTTCTCCTTCTTTTCCTTCTTCAAGAGTGGCTACTCTGATCTAATGTGGCCCTTCTTGTTGCAATGATAGCAATGAGTTGGGCTCTCCTTCTTCTCCTTTCCTTTCTGTTCTTCAAGCATAAGAAACTTTACAAATTTGTTAGTCAAAGAATTGAGTTCCTTGTCATCGGAACTTACCTTGCTATCCGATGTGCCCTTGAAAGCAAGGTTCTTCATCTTTGGCTCCGGTGTCTCCTTCTTCCTTTGCATCATTTTATTCTCATATGCCATGAGGTTGCTTAAGAGATCATCCATGTTGAACTCCTCAACTTTGTGAGCTTCCTTGATGGCGGTGACCTTTTGTTCCCACTCCAATCCAAGGGAACATAAGAGCTTAGATTGAAGCTCCCCTTAAAGGAAGGTCTTCCCCAAAGATTTATGGTTATTCACAATCAATGTGAACCTAGTATACATCCCATTCAAACTCTCACTATTTTTCATAGAAAAGATTCAAATTCTTAAGTAAATTTATTTTAGAAGATTTTACCTTAGAAGTACCTTCATGTGTTACCTCGAGTGTGTGCCAAATTTCGTAGGCGGTAGCACACTGCGAGATTCGGTTAAATTCTTTCAGACTTAACACACAATACAATGCATTCATCATCTTCACATTGAGTGATAGGTCCTTAATTTGTTGTTGCAAGTATCCTCTCGCAGGCTTCTCCGAGATGTTGTAGGGAGACTCGCATCTTTCTCAAATGGAGTAGTCATTTGCCTGCAACCACATACGCATACATAAGTTCCAATATGGATAATTCATACCCTCAATGTATGGCAGTCGCATGGTGGATTGCCCCTCTATGGGCCGTTTTGCAAAGATACTCCCCTCCATGCTAGGATCCTCACCGGGTGTGACTCCGTAAGTGCAAGAATGAGGCTCTGATACCAACTATAGGTGCACTAGAGGGGAGGTGAATAATGCGGGATAAAAATATATGCGGAAATAAAACAATCACACAATTATTCTCCATAAGTGACATGAATTTTTAGGTAGAAACCCAACTCAGGTAAAAATCGCCACCTAAGCCTCTCGACTTAGGATTTTCTAATCTACCGAGTTGCTCAAATCCACTACCGTATCACTTAAACGAGAGTGTTACAACCTTAATTACAACTACAATATTTTAACCTGAGGATAGTGTACCTTAAAACCCCTCTTCTTCAAGAAGAGTATTTTGTCTCACAAAGGAGAAGGGAATTTGCCACGCGAATACTCAACCAAAACCAAAATACAAAGGACCTATAGAGCCACAAAGTATAGATTAAACTATGCTACTATAGGCTAGCAAACTTCCCTTTTGTGGAAGAGAGTAAGCGTGAAATGCAACAGTGTTTTGGTGCTCTTGGATGTGTAGTGTGAGGCTTTGAGAGCTTGGACACTATCTTCTTTTGATCTTCTTCACAAAGTGACCTTTCTAGTGGAAAGAATTATCTCAAAGGTGTGTTCTAACAAGGTAGAGGTCCTCCTCTATTTATAGAGGCCTGAAGAAAGTTCAAGAAGACTTGGGATAGGCCTTGTAGCCGTTGGGAGCAAAGCCCATAAAATCAAGCCAAAATCCCAATCAAATCAAGCTCATCATGACTCTGATAGCAGGATCAGATGTCTGATGTTTGGATCAGATGACGGGTTAAACAGCTGATATAAGTTTTGGTCATCTGATGCAAGGGGTCAAAGTTCCTGATTTAGTTGGATGGAAAATGGGTTCTAGGTCAAACGTCTGGGATGCCATTTTAAGATGTCTGAGTGAAAAATTGGACGTTTAATTTTGTGCGAATTTATTTTTGTTTAGGACCATATCTAAACATGGTTCTAGTGTAACAAGGTCGAACATCTTACTAGTCGTCTGGACAGTCTATTGGACATCTGAAGATAAAGATGTTCTGCGGGAATTAATTCCCAAGGACCCAACGGTTGGATTTGGTCCGACAAGGTCCAACGTCTCTTTTCAAATGTCTAAAGAGTTCTACAGACGTTTGTAAATAATATTAGAGAGTTCTTGAAGATATTGTCTGATAGGATAATGGCCCTTTTATTATTAGCTGCCAATCAAGGTTATCAGACGTCTTATAGGACGTCAGGTAAAAATATCAGAAATCTTAAAAGTCAAAATCAAACGATTGATACTCCTGTTGGACGTCAGATGAGGCTGATTGATTCTTATTTTGGCTTTCTAATTCAACTCTAGATTTTGCCTAAGTGTTCTAGGATAGTGTGTGTTCGTATGACCTAGCATGTATACTTTGGGCTCTTTAACATAAATCTAGAAAAATAAAGAGCGAAGAACAAATACAAGTACATTTAAAATATCCATCTATCCTATTCTTCTTCAAGCTATAGCTCCTACTCCGTGCTCCTTGATGCTTTTGTCCACCTCCATCAAGCTCCTCCATTCCTCCATGGTCTTGAGTTTGAGCTCCTTTACACTTATTTCCACTTGCATTTAATCTAAAACTGTAAACTCAATGCAAATGTTAAATAATAAGTGTTTTATTATCATCAAAATCAACGATCGTGGTTCACTTGCACCAACACCCTCGGGTTAAAGTAGTGTGGTTGTAATTGAGGTTATATCATCCTCGTTTAAGTGATACGTCGGTGGATTTGATCTACTAGGTAGATTGGAAAATTCTAACTTGGGAGGACTTAGGTGGTGGTTTTTACCCGGGTTTGGTTTCCACCTAAAATCCTTGTGCATTGTGGTGATTGCTTTGTGTGATTAATTTTTACTCGTATCATTTTTATACAGTGCACTATTCACTGCCTAGTGGAATAACATAAGTGGTTTTACAATGAGATTTGATTGAGAATCTCTCGACCAAATCCCACTAAATATGGTGTGATTGCTCTTCACATCAAGCCCGATCAAACCGGCTCATTTCCAGCTGCTCTCACCAAAGGTGGAGACCACAAATCGCAGCCAGAGTTGGCGTCGGACCACACGTGCACATACCTTATCAAGGTCGTGAATCAGCCTCGATTGCCACTGCCGCACATCCATAAAGGTCGACTGTGCTTCTACATTACGAGTCGTTGAGTTTTAGGCACGTCTATTTAACGCAAAAACGTCGATGTTTAGATATACACGTCGTAGTATAGGACAAAATTCACACAAAACACTTAAATTTATAAAGCTCGAAAATAATGTGAGTCCGAGGTCGTTCGTAGGGAGAAAATATTGAATTTACATATTAATCTCAATATAGATAAAATCAGCACACAGATTAATTGCAAGAAAAATATGCAATGAATGATCCACAAAAATATATGCAATGATAAGCCAATGTGTATCTCTAAAGATCAGTAGAATAAAAAGAATGAAACCTCAAAAACAATGGTGATTTGAATCGCCATTTAACTCTCTTTAATCAAGCATTCATCTCAAGTATCTTAAATAATTCAACAGTAACTCGAATTAGACATTCAAATAATGCCACAGTACTCAGAACCACATCAGATGTCGAATCTGATGACCAGACGCCTTAAGTGTCAAGCTAAGAACCATAGTAAGGTGCTCAAGGGCGACAATCACAGAGTAAACCTTTTAGAGGCTAAGTGTTAGCCTTTCTTCAGCACACACTTGGAGGTCATGAGAGTTGCAGCAAAACCCTCCCCCCTCCTCACAAATTCCTTTCTTCTCTCATAACCGGGCAATCAGAGAATTAGGCAGGTAATCAGGTCACGAACAGTACTGGATCCAGGCTCACCGGCAGTGAGTGGTGAGAGAGGGTGCAAGGCAGGTAAGGGAGGGGCCTCACCCCTTCGTGTGTCGAGGTAGTGAGGCCTTAGCACTTTTTCCCTTTATACCGCGAGGCAACTCGCGGATATACGATGTGGGACTATCTTGTCTCCTTCTGCATGCAGCTGCGGATGTTAGATGCTTCAATTGACGATGAAGGGGGCACCTGTTGCATCAATTGAGGACCTGGAGGGGAGCCTGGAAGTGTTCCGTAGCGCCTAAGGGTATCAGCGAGGATGAACTCGGTCGAGAGATGACAGATAGAGCCAGAGAAGGAGGTGGCGGCGACGGTGCTCTGGCTTAGACCTGAAACACACAACACGGCCTCTCAACCCTATCAAAACAACTCAGGAGGATCGCCTGAGTGTGGTAAACTTGGTGGTGGTGGTTTCATGTGGTGAGGAGGTGTGTGTGTGCATAGCAAAGTCAAAGAAGAAAAATGAAGGTGGTGGAGTTCGGTGTAGACGTCGAGTGGTCATTTTGTGAGATAGGTTTAAGGCTTTCGGTGGTGGCAGCGGGTGATTTGGTGAAGTGTGGCAGCGGCATGACTTCGTCGGAAGCGTTGCCGGCAGTAGGGAAGACAATGGGGAAGAGAGGTGACCAGCGACTGAATTGATAAGGAGGAGGTTGGTTCCTATTATAGGGAGAGAGAGGAGTTGAAGGGACCTACTTATGGATGAAGAGGGGGAGGAATTGCATCGACTTTGATTGGTTGGACGCAGAGAAGGTGAATTCCTCTGGTGAAGGAGACGACAAGGAAGAAAGGGATCTGGGGAGCTCCAGCTGGTATTGCGAGGAGCGGATGAAGGAGAGGAGGCAAGTCCCTCTACCTATGGTATGTGGCAGAGGGTGAAGACGGCGACTGCAAATGCTCACCAAAGATGCGGTCGGAGGTGATTGGAGAGAGATGTTGAAGAATTAAGGCCTTAACCAAGCTAAAGAGATCGGCCAAACATTTAGGAGCTTTTATAGAGCTCCATTACAAGCTCTAAACAAGGGAAGAGGCTTGATTAAGCCTTTTTTAGGAATCAAGAAGACCCATAGAATTCGTGCGTTCTCACGAGCTTTTTGTGCAAGCACTAAGTCCTAAATCATGTCTAAATGAATCCTCAACGTGTGAACGTCAATCCCACCAAATTTGGTGGGATTTGGTGTTGATTTGAATGGGTTTTGAGTTGGTCAAAGGTCTCCTGAAGGTCAGTTAACCTAAAATGGCGGCAGAGACCTAACAATAAAGAAGATGAAGAAGTTAGGGAGCTTTTTGCAAATAATTTGAAAGTTAGGGCCTTGATTGAGAGGAATAGAGTTTTAATGGACTGAAATGCAAATTAGGTCAAGATGGACTTTGATTGGGCCCAAATTTTGATACAAACCTAATTCAGACCCAAGGAATCTAATGGTGAAGTTGAATTTAAGTTTTGACCTTGTTTGACTGAAAAATTTGCACAGAAGCCCAAAATAGGGTAAAATCTCGTTTGTGACTCTATTCAAGGTCAAAATGGGTTCAGATGGTCAAACCAAGGGTATTAAACCTCTTAGAATATTTTTCTGTGAATTTTAGGAGATTTAGATAATTTTATTTTGACCATACCTTCTTTAATTTAAGAAGGTCTGAAATTAGGGTTTTGGGTTTTGATTTAGTTCTCGAAATACGTGAAACCCTATTTTTATCTGTATGGATCCACTTTTAGGACTTTAATGCTCAATTGACTTTCAATTAACCCTTGGGAAACCCCGTGGTTACTTTTCTTTTATGATGTGATGTTAAAACTGTAGAATTAACCTTGTTTTAATGTTTTCTTCTTAGAATGGATTTGCATGGATTTATGGTTCTCAGGCGATTATGTAGGAGCTTTTGTCTCTTGATTCTGAATAATTAAAGCTAGTTATGGCTTATGATAGTGTTACCATCAACATCTCCACCCTTTTCTACCTCTCCTCGATGTCACCATCAAAGCCGACCTTGTAGCTCCTCCGACTACTCTCGTCGCTGGTGCTCGCTACCAACTGAGGGCACGGTTGCCCTCGGCTCTTCGTCGCCGAGCTTCCTGCCACAGAGCTGACCTCTTCTTCCTCTTTGTTACTCCAACATACCTAACTGGACTCGTCTTCTTCCCTACGTCCGACCGCCCTCCTTGAACGCCTTCCGACCACCTCAAGTGATCCTTAGGTATACCATTCACCTCCCCTCCCTCTATAGTGTAACTCCACCCCTTTATAACTTAAGATTTGTCGCCACCATTGGTTGCATCTCCATTGTCTTCTCCACGCATAGCCACACTTCTGGCGACCAATTGCCTTCGTCGACCCACCTCATTCACCATTGACCACTGTAACGACCCGGTTCCCGAGTTCCTACGAGACACGAGAACCGGACTGACTCGACTAACCCCAAGACCTAGTCGTCCAACGAGGAAGTAACCAAAAGAGCAGTAAAATAAACCACATTCAGCATGAATATAACTAACAGTAAGAAAGTACAGCAGTAAGGAAAGAAACTACTACAGTATATACCATCACAACAGTAGAATAACATTTATCATATAACATGAGCTGCAGGTAAAGAAAAGTACAGCGGAAACAAGAACTACTCACTATAACGGAAACAAAGAGGTACAAAAGACAGTGGTAACTCTACTGGACCCTACTCGGCCCAGCGTCCTCTGTAGCCGCTGACCCTGGCTGCTCAACACCTGGTCCTGAAAAAGGTAACGAGTGTAACATGTCAGCAAAACGCTGAGTAGAGTGGCAACTAAAACTAAAGACAACAGTAGAGTGTACAGTAGCTGTTATGTTCTATTACTTTCTTTATTCACATTTTTCAATTGTCTCACTATTTCATTTATTCCCCAGATCTCTTTCTTGATCTCGAATATTCCTCGTGGGAACGATCTTGATTGCAGTCTTTTCCAAAAAGTAGAAGTAGCACGTGGTGCTCTCCTGGCCGGGAGAGTCCCCCGTGGTGATCCTACCCTCAGTCAACCACCCCAAGGTCATTGACAGACGTAACGGTGACTACGGCACGCCCGATAAACGCACAGGTAGCTAACCCGTACTGGCACGCGGTCAGTCGTTTCCGTTAACGGGTGCGCCCAAAGCACAGCACGGAACCAGTCCAGGGCAGAGCCCTCTCAGTAACAGGGGTCCAACCCCTCCACAGTAACCAAACCGGGGCCTTGCCCCTCCACAGTCCGCGCACCCTCGCCTGACTACCCTGGTTTACCCCAGCGGGCCTAACAAGTCGGTGTGGGAGGCTAGCATAACCCCGGGGCCCGTGGGGTAGCTAGTACCTCCCTACACTAGTAGCTCTTCTCGGTACTACGTACGCGAGGGCCAGCAAGTCGGTACAGAGTGGCCAATCCTAACCCCGGGTCCCTGGGGCGGCTAGCTCCACTCTGCACTAAACAGGGGGACAGTCGCTCTCCTTGGTACTCCGTACTCAAGGGCCAGCTCACTTCCCCAATACTATTCCATTCACCTTCCAGGAGTTCTACTCCTACTTCCCCGTAGGGTTCCATCCTTTTTACTCAAACATCCAGGTTTCACTTTCCAGTTTCACATTCTTACAATCCATGTTCTCAACCACGTTATTTATTCACAACAGGCAGCTTTATATCTCTTTCCATTTTCCAAGACTGCAGTATTATACATTCCACTAGTTTTTCCCATCCTAGGATTCATGCCATATCCTAGGATCTATCATACAATCTAGTTTTCCAGTCCTAGGATTCATGCAACACCTAGGAGCTATCATATATTTCTCATTCCTAGGATTCATGTAACGTCCTAGGTTCTAGTTATGGTTCCATACTTTAACAGATTTTATTAATAACTTAAAGCCACTCTACCAGGTACAACGGGAGTAATGGGGGTGTGATCGGGAATCCCGCGTGCCTCCGCGACTCCCAAGACTGCAACTGAAGGAGGTCCTATCACAAGGATCAAACACAAGGAGTGTCTCCAAATAGTGTATAGCTACTGTAGACGGGTAGAGGAATTAATTCTGAAAAGAACGCAACTCGAATCGCGGAAAACGGAACCCGAACGGGCCCTAAACGGGTCAAAAACGACGACACTGTGCAAAATCAGACGTCTGGAACTTCTTCCAGACGTCTTAAAAAGTGGATCAGAGAATTACCTGTTCAGCGTGGTGTCCCAGACGTCTAGAAGTCTGCGGGGACGTCTGGCCTATCTCCCAGACGTCCGATGGTCACCCCGGACGTCTGGAGGTCACTCCTGTCGTCTGGTACAACAGCCAGACGTCTGATTCGTGTTGGATGGCGAATCACCGAGCCTGCGCACACCCATCTCCCTCCCTCAGTACGATCAGTCGACAGGAAGGAAGAAGAAGACAGAAAACTCACCTTTCAGACGATTGGAAGATCTACCAGACGTCGCCCTCGCCGTCTATTTATCAACCCAGACGTCCGATTCTGGAAATTTTTCCAGAATAGGGCACCACCCGGCTTCCGCTCGCGACGCCGCCCGCGTCGCACCTCGCGCGCCTGCTGTTTAGACCACAACAGTCCCCCCTCCGCGTCGCTCCACGCCCTCTGCGCCCTCCGCCGGCCGGCCCTAGTAGCCCCGGCCGCTCTCGGACGCAGCACCTACTCCGCGCTCACTGCGGCCGCTGCTGCTGCCCTCGCGCTCACGCTCACGCTCACTGGCTGAAGGAGAAGAGGGAGGAGACGGTGGAGACGACGGGAGGGAGCTCGTGGCCTTTTAAGGCCACGTGAGGAGGAGAGAGAGGACGCGGCAGGCGTCTGCAGCCGCAGGGAAGAGGGAATCAGCGAATATCCGGTCTGCGCGCTCAGGCGCGTAGACGACTCGCGCGTGTCGAAATTAACGAATTTCCAGACGTCTGGAAGCGATCCCAGACGTCTGGTCGGACGTCTGGACCACCTCCCAGACGTCTTAAAATACGTATGGGGCATGCGTTCGTTACAATATAACAAACTCAAAGGAAGTTTCATCCCCGAAACTTGCGCCAACTAGGGTGCGGGAAAAGACGTCCAAATAACCATAGCAAACTCAAAGAGGACCGATGCCGGTCCGAAAAGACGTACCCGCGAAAAGCTCCGGGTACCGCTCCCGCATTGCCGCCTCAGGCTCCCAGGTAGCCTCCTCGTACAGCTGGCTCCTCCACAAAACCTTTACCAGGGGTACTTGCTTTCGTCTCAAACTGCGGACGGCTCAGTCTAAAATCTGCACTAGCCGCTCGGGGTAGGTCAGGTTGTCGCTCACCTCGACGCTCTCGTGACTCAGTACGTGAATGGAATCGGCTACGTACTTCCTGAGGTTGGACACGTGGAATACGTCATGCACACCAGAAAGCTGCGGGGGAGGGGCAAGTCTGTAAGCAACGGGTCCAACCTTCTCCAGGACCTCAAAGGGCCCCACGAACCTCGACGCGAGCTTCCCTCTCACCCCAAACCGCTGTAAGCCCTTCATGGGCGAAACACGAAGGAAGACGTGGTCCCCAACCTCAAACTGCACCTCTCTGCGTCTCCGATCCGCGTAGCTCTTCTGTCTGCTCCTGACAGTGCGGAGTCGTCTGTGGATCTACTCAACTACCTCCTGACTCTGCCGGATCAACCTGGGGCCAACCTCCCACTTGGTCCCCACCTCAACCCAACTCAAGGGTGCCGTACACTTCCGTCCGTACAGAGCCTCGTAGGGAGCCATGCCGATGCTCGAGTGATAACTGTTGTTGTATGCAAACTCTGCCAGGGCAGGTGCTCCTCCCAAGAGCCCCTCCAGTCCAGTACACAGGCACGTAAAAGGTCCTCAAGTGTCTGTATCGTGCGCTCAGACTGTCCGTCCGTCTGGGGGTGGTAAGCCGTGCTAAACCTCAACCTCGTCCCCAAGGCCTGCTGAAACTCAGCCCAAAACTGGGACGTAAAGCGGGTATCCCAGTCGGATACGATCTCCCGCGGAACTCCGTGTAGTCGTACCACATCATGGATATACCTCTCTGCCAACTGTACTGGTCCCAAAGTGACTCGGATCGGCAAGAAATGCGCCGTCTTCGTCAGTCTATCCACTATTACCCAGACTGCGTCGTGTCCCCGCTGGGTAACAGGTAAGCCCACCACCAAGTCCATGGTGATGCTCTCCCACTTCCACTCTGGCACTGGAAGCGGCTGAAGCAGCCCTGCAGGCCTCTGATGCTCGGCTTTCACCTGCTGGCACACTAAGCACTGTTGCACGAACTCACCCACATCCCGCTTCATCCCTCTCCACCAAAACTCGCATCTCAAGTCGTGGTACATTTTCGTGTTCCTGGGATGTATGGTGAATCTGGAACCGTGTGCCTCAGTCAGGAGCTCTCTCAACAGCTCCTCGTCTCTGGGAACTCACAACCGTCCCCTCAAACGTAGCACCTGGTCTGTGAAAGAGAAGTCACCTGGATCTCCTGACAGTACTCTGTCGCGCAAAGACCGCAAGTACGATCGGCCATCTGTCCTGTGATGATGCGGTCCATCAACTCTGGCCTAGTCTGCCATGTCACCGTCACTGCCCCACAGTACCCTTGTAACTCTAGAGGTCGCCAACTGCCCACCTCCTCCAAAAGGCTCCAACTCTGTAACTGTAGACTGGCCAAGCGTGCGAGCGCCTTACGGCTCAAGGCGTCAGCCACCACATTGGCCTTTCCCGGGTGGTAGGAGATGCTGCAGTCGTAGTCCTTCAGGAGCTCCAACCAACGTCTCTGTCTCATGTTGAGCTCCTTCTGATCAAAAAGGTATCTGAGGCTCTTGTGATATGTAAAAATCTCGAAGGTCTCACCGTACATGTAGTGCCTCCAGGTCTTCAGCGCGAAGACAACATCTGCCAACTCTAGGTCGTGGGTAGGGTAGGTATGCTCATGGGGCTTCAGTTGCCGCGAAGCGTAAGCGACAACGTGACCCCTCTGCATGAGCACACCTCCTAACCCCTGCAAGGAATCGTCCGTGTACACAATGAACCCGCCACTACTGTCAAGAATGGTGAGCACGGGAGCCGAGGTCAACCTCTCCTTCAGCTCTAGAAAACATGCCTCACAGTCATCTGTCCAAGCGAAAGGCACATCCTTCTGGGTCAACTGTGTCATAGGACGTGCAATCTGCGAAAATCCTCTGATGAACCGTCTGTAGTAGCCAGCTAGTCCTAGGAAACTGCGGATCTCAGTGACTGAACGCGGTCTCTCCCACCTGAGCACTGCCTCGACCTTGGCTGGGTCCACCGCCAGGCTGTCTCCAGAGATCACATGACCCAAGAAGGTCACCTCCCTCAACCAGAACTCGCACTTGCTGTATTTGGCGTACAGCCTGCGTCGCCTCAGAATATCCAAAACCATCCGCAAGTGCTGTCCGTGCTGTGTCCGATCTCTAGAATAGATGAGTACATCATCTATGAAAACCACCACGAACTGGTCCAAGTACGGTCTAAACACCCGGTTCATCAGGTCCATGAAAGCAGCGGGGGCATTGGTCAGCCCAAACGGCATGAACAAAAATTCGTAGTGTCCGTACCGGGTGCGGAAAGCTGTCTTGGAGACGTCGGTCTCCCTGATCCTCAACTGGTGGTATCCAGACCTCAAGTCTATCTTGGAAAACACCGTGGCACCCCGCAACTGGTCAAACAAATCATCGATCCTCGGCAGCGGATATCTGTTCTTGATGGTGACCCTATTCAGCTGTCGGTAGTCCACACAAAGGCGTAGGGTCCCATCCTTCTTCTTCACAAACAGTACCGGGGCTCCCCAGGGAGACGCACTGGGCCTCACGAAACCCTTCTCCAAAAGGTCCTGCAACTGAGACTTGAGCTCTCGCAGCTCAAGCGGTGCCATTCTGTATGGCGCGGTGGAGATGGGGCTGGTCCCTGGTACTAGTGAGATCTCAAACTCGATCTCACGCTCGCGCGGTAGTCCTGGTAACTCGTCTGGAAACACGTCGGGGTACTCTCTGACCACCGGGATGCTCTGGAAGTCTGCCACGGGGCTGTGCTCTGCCACCACACAAGCTAAGAAGCCCTCACACCCCTGGCTCAAAAGTCTCGCCGCCCGAAGTGCCGAAATGCACCTGAAACCTCCGTCCATTGGCTGCCCGTGAAACTCAAAAGAAGGCAACTCCAGAATGGAGAAGACAATCTTCCTCTCAAAACAGTCCACCAAGGCGTGGTAAGCGGACAGCCAATCCATCCCCAGAATCACTCCAAAGTCCTCCATCTGGATCATAATCAGGTCAGCTGGCAGGCTATGTCCTCCGACGCTGACCTCACAATCCGTGTACACCTCCTCAGCTACAAACAGCTGACCACTTGGACCTCTGATTACGAACGGATTCTCTAACAGTGTATAATCCTGGTCCAAACTAACTGCGAAACTGGCTGTGACAAACGAGTGCGTAGCGTCGGAATCGAAAAGCGTGTAAACGAGTCTGCCAGAAACTGAAACCATACCTGCTACCACCGATCCCGAAGCTCTGGCGTCCCTGTGTGTTAGGGTGTTGATACGCCCCTCAGCTCTAGGTGCGGACGAAGCAGCCACACTCTGCGTCGGACGGGTAGGTGCTGGCCGGTAGCCTCCTCGCGACTGCTGTCCTCCTCCTCGCGCCTGGGAACCGTGGCCTCCTGCGTGCCCTCCAGTGCTCTGCACGGGGAGTATCTGCTGACCTCCTGCTCTAGATGGGCAGTCCCTCCTGACGTGGCCCGGCTGGCCACTCTGGTAGCAAAGGGGAACCCGACTCCCGCCCTTAGTGGGTCCCTGCTGTCGACTAGGCGGGGGTCCGGTGCTGGCGACTAGCCCCTGTCGAGGGCCCCCAAAGGCCACTGATGGCCCTGCACAACGTGACGGCTCTCCTGCGGACGCCACATGTCTCCGTTCTCGCCGACCCTGTGAGAAGTCTGGCTGAAAGGGCCTCTTCCGCCTGCCGTCGGTGTCTCGCGCGGACGGGTTGGTCTCCTCGTAAGTCATAGCTGCCTCTACCACCCTCGAAAACGTAGGCAGCTTCAGGGGTTTGACATACCCCCGGATCGCAGGCCGGAGCCCCTCGGTGAACCTCCAAAGGCGCTCCTCCTCAGTGGCTACCGCTATCGCTGCAAAGCGGGATAGCTCCAAGAAACGCGTGCGGTACGCGCTCACAGTCATCGTCCCTTGGCGGAGAGTGTGGAACTCTCGCCTCCTCTGGTCCTGCCACGTCTGGGGAAAGTACTACTCGCAGAAGAGGGTAATGAACTGGTCCCACGTCGGCTCGTCCCTCTCCTGTCCCCGGACCGCCCTCCACCACCGGTGTGCCGCACTCTCCAGCTGGTAAGTGGCAAAGGCCACGCGGCACTCCACCGGGGGGCGAAGGGTGTCGAAGATCTTCTCCAGCTGCTCAAGCCAATCCTCTGCCTCGGTCGGGTCCTCATCCCCCTTGAAGGAAGGGGGCTTCAGCTTCCGGAACTGTCCGAAAAGCTCGAAGTGGCGCTGTAGGGGAGGTGCTGGTGCACCTCCAGGCGAAGGTGCCTCGTGTACAGAAGTGTCGGAGGAAGGTGGGGGCGGCAATGGCCCATCCCCTCCCTCGTGTCCAGCGCCGTGTCCGTCGCGTGGTCCCACAGAGGACTACCCCTCTGCAGCCCCAGGAGGAGGCGCTCGGGGCGGTGGGTGGAGCTCCTCTCGTACAATATCTCATATCAGTCTGGCGAGGTCCTGGGCCTGGATGCCCGGGAGTGGTGGCTGGTCCACCGAGACGTCAACAACAGCACGTCCACCTCGCCGACCTCGCCCTCGGCCGTGCCCGCGGCCAGTCTCGCCAGTCCCGCGACGAGGCATCTCCTACAAGGAGACGCGAAATAAAACGGAAACGTCAAAACAGACGGTACCTAACAAAACTTCTAAGAGCTCATGTCAAGAGATATGTTATGGTGGCTACCCTAGCTATAAACATGTGAATTGGTTATTTTCCAGTCAGTTGATTCACTTCTCGGGATGACCATGCTCTGATACCATCTTGTAACGACCCGGTTCCCGAGTCCCTACGAGACACGAGAACCGGACCGACTCGACTAATCCCAAGACCTAGTCGTCCAACGAGGAAGTAACCAAAAGAGCAGTAAAATAAATCACATTCAGCATGAATATAACTAACAGTAAGAAAGTACAGCAGTAAGGAAAGAAACTACTACAGTATATACCACCACAACAGTAGAACAACATTTATCATATAACATGAACTGCAGGTAAAGAAAAGTACAGCGGAAACAAGAACTACTCACTATAACGGAAACAAAGAGGTACAAAAGACAGTGGTAACTCTACTGGACCCTACTCGGCCCAGCGTCCTCTGCAGCCGCTGACCCTGGCTGCTCAACACCTGGTCCTGAAAAAGGTAACGAGTGTAACACGTCAGCAAAACGCTGAGTAGAGTGGCAATTAAAATTAAAGACAACAGTAGAATGTACAGTAGCTGTTATGTTCTATTACTTTCTTTATTCACATTTTTCAATTGTCTCACTATTTCATTTATTCCCCAGATCTCTTTCTTGATCTCGAATGTTCCTCGTGGGAACGATCTTGATTGCAGTCTTTTCCAAAAAGTAGAAGTAGCACGTGGTGCTCTCCTGGCCGGGAGAGTCCCCCGTGGTGATCCTACCCTCAGTCAACCACCCCAAGGTCACTGACAGACGTAACGGTGACTACGGCACGCGCGATAAACGCACAGGTAGCTAACCCGTACTGACATGCGGTCAGTCGTTTCCGTTAACGGGTGCGCCCAAAGCACAGCACGGAACCAGTCCAGGGCAGAGCCCTCTCAGTAACAGGGGTCCAACCCCTCCACAGTAACCAAACCGGGGCCTTGCCCCTCCACAGTCCGCGCACCCTCGCCTGACTACCCTGGTTTGCCCCAGCGGGCCTAACAAGTCGGTGTGGGAGGCTAGCATAACCCCGGGGCCCGTGGGGTAGCTAGTACCTCCCTACACTAGTAGCTCTCCTCGATACTACGTACACGAGGGCCAGCAAGTCGGTATAGAGTGGCCAGTCCTAACCCCGGGTCCTTGGGGCGGCTAGCTCCACTCTGCACTAAACAGGGGGACAGTCGCTCTCCTTGGTACTCCGTACTCAAGGGCCAGCTCACTTCCCCAATACTATTCCATTCACCTTCCAGGAGTTCTACTCCTACTTCCCCGTAGGGTTCCATCCTTTTTACTCAAACATCCAGGTTTCACTTTCCAGTTTCACATTCTTACAATCCATGTTCTCAACCACGTTATTTATTCACAACAGGCAGCTTTATATCTCTTTCCATTTTCCAAGACTGCAGTATTATACATTCCACTAGTTTTTCCCATCCTAGGATTCATGCCATATCCTAGGATCTATCATACAATCTAGTTTTCCAGCCCTAGGATTCATGCAACACCTAGTTGCTATCATATATTTCTCATTCCTAGGATTCATGCAACGTCCTAGGTTCTAGTTATGGTTCCATACTTTAACGGATTTTATTAATAACTTAAAGCCACTCTACCAGGTACAACGGGAGTAATGGGGGCGTGATCGGGAATCCGCGACTCCCAAGACTGCAACTGAAGGAGGTCCTATCACAAGGATCAAACACAAGGAGTGTCTCAAAACAGTGTATAGCTACTGTAGACGGGTAGAGGAATTAATTCTGAAAAGAACGCAACTCGAATCGCGGAAAATGGAACCCGAACGGGCCCTAAACGGGTCAAAAACGACGACACTGTGCAAAATCAGACGTCTGGAACTTCTTCCAGACGTCTTAAAAAGTGGATCAGAGAATTACCTGTTCAGCGTGGTTTCCCAGACGTCCAGAAGTCTGCGGGGACGTCTGGCCTATCTCCCAGACGTCCGATGGTCACCCCGGACGTCTGGAGGTCACTCCTGCCGTCTGGTACAACAGCCAGACGTCTGATTCATGTTGGATGGCGAATCACCGAGCCTGCGCACACCCATGTCCCTCCCTCAGTACGGTCAGTCGACAGGAAGGAAGAAGAAGACGGAAAACTCACCTTTCAGACGACTGGAAGATCTACCAGACGTCGCCCTCGCCGTCTGTCTATCAACCCAGACGTCCGATTCTGGAAATTTTTCCAGAATAGGGCACCACCCGGCTTCCGCTCGCGACGCCGCCTGCGTCGCACCTCGCGCGCCTGCTGTTCAGACCACAGCAGTCACCCCTCCGCGTCGCTCCGCGCCCTCTGCGCCCTCCGCCGGCCGACCCTAGCAACCCCGGCGAGCTCCGCTCTCGCACGCAGCACCTACTCCGCGCTCACTGCGGCCGCCGCTGCTGCCCTCGCGCTCACGCTCACTGGCTGAAGGAGAAGAGGGAGGAGACGGTGGAGACGACGGGAGGGAGCGCGTGGCCTTTTAAGGCCGCGCGAGGAGGAGAGAGAGGACGCGGCAGGCGTCTGCAGCCGCAGGGAAGAGGGAATCAGCGAATATCCTGAGCGCGTAGACGACTCACGCGTGTCGAAATTAACGAATTTCCAGACGTCTGGAAGCGATCCCAGACGTCTGGTTGGACGTCTGGACCACCTCCCAGACGTCTTAAAATACGTCTGAGGCACGCGTTCGTTACAACCACCTCCGAAGCTCTACCACATTGCCACGAATAAAAGCCCCCAATCAATTGAGGGTTTTGAGCTTCCACGACCTGTATCGAACACCCTTTTGTAGCCATCTTCCTCGACTCCAGTCGGCCTCCTCTGACGCCTATGAGATGAATCACCACTACCATCACCTTCAGCAAGTTCCAACGACACCTCTCGACCTTTTGGTCGAAGCTGAGACCCTCTCCATTGCATCGTCGACCCTCTCTCGCAGTCACCGTCCCCTTCATCACCGACAACCACCTTCCATCCTTCGTGCGGTCGATAAGCTTCGCGAGAAGCTTTGTGGAGTTCCAAGGAGGCCTTGCGACCTGTTCATAGAGGCTTCCACGGCCTGAAGCATCTCAACCATTACCACCAAATTTCCTCGAGCAACCATTCTCAACGTGAAGGAGCTCTTCCTCAACTGCTGGCAGGGACTAGTTGAAAAAAAAGAAAGATCTGCAGGGACCCACTTGCAGGGTTCGTAGGGACCAAATTGCAAGAAATCAATAATTTCTGAGTTTCTAGGGACTGATTGGTATCATCTTTTGATTAATGATTAACTTGTCCTAATTATTGATTATTTGAGGATTTTATTGCATCACTTTGTACTTCAAACATTATTTTGATTATTTAGTGCTTAAATCATCCTTAATCAAGTTTTGAGTAATTGAAATACAAGTTTCTCACTTGATTTTTTGAGTTGATTGAATAATGTTTACATTTCTAAATTAGATTTTGTGCGTATGAAGTCAAATTAGCCAAGTCTAGTTCCTAAGCTAAATTTTTGTGAAAACTTGATAGTGATAAGTCACACATTTAATTTCTCCCTACGAATGACCTTGGAATATGTGCTTTGATTTCAAGAAATACAAATTTTTAAAAGTTGACTTGTGTGATCCAACTATGCTACGATGTGATTTTTATCATAACTCGTTTTGTGCTTGTAAGTTACCATCAGCTTCATCACTTGAAGATGCATCATAAGAGTAGGCATTGGCTCGCAAAATGTGACCATCCATATTTACAAGCACAACTACTGCAATTGAAGTAGATGATACTATTGCATCCACCAAAATTTTTGCTTGGCCAAGGAAAGGAGCATCATGTTCCCTACTTCTAACATGTTCCTACTGATCTAGAGTCGCAACAAAAAGAGAGGAAAGGCTCCTTGTATTATAATCACTAGTAGAAGAATAGATATCTATTATATTAAGAACGCCCTTTATAATTGAAAAAGGATCTGTTGACTTCCCTTCCATAATCACTTTGCATCTATGTAACCAAAATGAATGCATTATATAGAAAGCCAAAAAATTTGGATGGCCAATAAAGGAAAATTGCTCTTTCATTCTCTACCCAAAATCCCACCAGGACTCCTCACATCTATCCACAGTGATCCCCCAATAAAACCACACAGATTTGGAAAAAACACAACCAATGACCAAGTGTTCCCATTCTTCCACATCCATCTAACAAAAAGGGCAGATGGATCACCCAATTGCATTCTTTTTGCAAGAATCCCTTTGAGAGGTAAAGCTTGCACCATAGCCTTCCAGAGAAAAAGTGTGGTCCTAGGTGCAAACCCCTTCATCACCCAGGATCTTTTGCAATTGTGTCTACTTCCTTCATCAAGTGCTGAGTCCAGTGCATATTCATTGAGAAGAGTTACATAAGCAGAGATAACAAAGAATTCATCTCTTGGATGTGGCTTCCATATGAGTTCATTTGGACCTGTATGTATTGGAGTGGACATAATTAGCTGAGCAAGGTTTGGCGAAAAAGATCTATGCAGTAGTTCATCACAGCCGCTAGCAGCATTATTCATCAAGTCAGCAACATAATTAAATTGGATTGCTGAATAACCAGAAGGATATACATCCTCTTCCCATTATGTAATCCAATGATCAGTCCATACACTTAATTTTTGTCCATTACCAACTAGCCATAGGAAATGGTTTTTTAACAAGTGTTTTATTTCCCTCACTGCCTTCATGAACTCAGAATTAGATGATTTTGAAAGGTATTCCCAAAAAGTTCCATCAAATAGTATTTTGGCTTCAATTGAGCATGCAACAACCCCCCTTTGTTAAAACAAAGGGACCAGCTCATTTTGATCAAGTAAGATTAGAGAATTTTGTTGCTCAGAACTCAAGCCAAGCTAAATGCTTTGGGATACATATATGTTTCCATGTCCTCATATATACAGGTTTTCTATCATCAGTAAACCCCCACCAAAAATCTCATACCATCTTATCTAATTGACAATAGAGCTTGTTGAAAAATCTGTTAGTTGACATAAGATAATTTGTAATGGAGGATAGAAAGGACTACAACAAAATACCCCTGCTTGCCTGCGATAAAGCCTTTGATTTCCATCCAGCTAGTTTCTTAGAATATTTTGTAACCATCAACTCCAATTTAGTTTGATTTGCTGTATCCAAAATAGGGCAAGCAAGGTAAAGTTCATAATGATTCATAGCAGCTACCATGAGGATTTCCTTTACTTCAGTTTATAGATCTAGATTCAAACCTTTACTAAAAACTACCCTGGATTTGCCATAGTTAACTTTCTGTTCAGAACGTTTCTCATAATCCTGCAAGATGCTCTGAAGATGGACTGCCTCCGAGATGGATGCAGTAGCAAACAAAATGATGTCATCTGCAAACATTAACTGCGTGATCAGCATAGCATTCCTATGTAGTTTATAACTAGAAATATGTGTTCATCGCGCAGAATTGGTGTTTAAGAGTATTGCGTTGTAGTATAGCCGAAAAAGCATTCAAAACAGATATAATTTTATTACTCGAAAAGATTTCCAAGGTCGAACACAGGGAGCAAATTGGTATTTAGAAATCAGGATCACAATTTAAACTGGCAAAAATTACAATAATAGCAGTATTAGAGTGCAAAAATATGGGAGTAAAATGGTGATGTAGATCACCAAATACTCCTACAATATCACCAAATGATTCAATGTAAATATGCAATGGAGACTAAAATCTGTCGTCTGATTCTTCAATCAGACAACTTAAAGTGATTTCTTCTTTTCTTTCTCTTCTCTATCTTCTCCTTCCTTCTTCTTCTTTGGCTTCTGTCTGACTTCTTTTTGCCTTCACGATTCTTCTCTTTCTCTTCTGCCTTTGCCTTCCTTCTGCCTTAGCTTCTCCTTCTTCTTCCTTCTTCTTCTTTTGGCCTCTTCTTCTTTAGCTTCAACCTTTGCCTTTTGTCTGCCTTGGTTTCTCCTTCTTTCTCAGCCTTCTTCCTTCTTCAGCCTTCTCTTCTTTAGCTTCTACCTTTGCCTTTCGTCTGCCTTGGTTTCTCCTTCTTCTTCCTTCTTCTGAGGCTAAGTGTTGGCTTGAAGAACCTGTACCAAAACCTACCCCTACCCGTACGCAACTCTCCTCTCTTTTCTCTCTTAGGATACGCTCTCCCAAAGCCTCACAGTCAGTAGAATAATCGAGTCAGGTGCGTACCCGAGACCAGGCCCACCGGCGTACGGTAGTGGGTGAGGTGTGAACAGGTCGGGTAGTCGGGTCGTGGCCAAGTCCGCAGGGCGTGAGCACGGACGAGATTGGGTCGGGTGAGTGGGACCTCACCCCGTGGATCTGAGGCGACAAAGCTATGTCACGTTTTCCTCTTATGCACGTGCAGGGGCGCCTTCACTTCCGAGGTGGGACTAAATGTCCCACCTTCCTTTTGCACGCACAACAACTGATGGGGCTTCCAATTGGCGAGGGTGCAGAGGCTCTTAACTCCAATCAAAGGCCTGGAACCGCACACGAGAGTCTTCCGCGCGTCCTGGGAATGTCTTCCTGGGATTGGCAGCACCTGGAGCCGTAGCAAGCGAGCTTTAAGCTTGCTCGCTAATGGTGGAGGAGCGGTGAACCTGAAATCACAAGATCGGCCTTGCGGCCATGTTAGAATGTTCAGAGAGGGTCGCTGGAGCATGGCAAAGATGCTAGGGGTGTTGGCGTGGCTCGGGGGTGCCTGTGTGAGCTTGCCTAGGGCACACTATGTGCGAAGGTGTGGGTGTGTTCGATGAGGTGCGTGAGCGAGTGGTGCAGTTTGTGGAGTGAGGTGAAAGGATTTGTGAAGTGCGGGGAAGCTTATGGGCTTGTCGGCGAGGGTTGGGATGGCCTGTGGAGGTGGAGCGGCCTCACCGGAGTTGGTGGTCGGAGATGGAAGGGATGGAGGTGATGGAGGTCGGTAGTGGTCAGTTTTGAAGAATAAAGGGTGGAGAAGAATGTAGAGGGGAGAGGAAGCTTATCTGGGAGGTGAAGAGACGAAGGGGGTGAGCGGAGGCGTCGGGTCTGGTGTGGCCGACGCCGAAGACAAAGAGTGGCTTCGGTGAGTGGAGATCGGCGAGGATGAAGAGAGGGAAGCGCCTACGGGTACAGCGAGGCGCGGACGAAGTCAAGGAGGAGGAATCCGCCGTAGGTATGGCGGTCGAACGACAAGGAGGAGTATGGGAGGTCGCCGGACGTCGAGGAACCTACGGCCGTGAGGAGAAGAGAGGAATTAGGGGTGTTCGCGGCCAAATTCGAGCGTGGAGTCATCGGAGGGGTCTGGGCTCCTTTAAATAGAGCTTTGATGGTCGGTTAGGGCTTGGGAAGTAAGCTTCCCAAGCAAGGAATGATCGCCGGAGTTGGAAGCCGTTGAGATACCCATATCTCACATGCATTCGTATGAGAGATTGGGAAAGAATCAGGGATCAAAGATGGGTTCAGAATGAAGGGATTTTCTCAGAGAATCTCCCTTCCAATTTTGGAGGAGATCCTCTGAGCAATCAGGGAGAACTCTCCTTCCAAAGCTCACCGGAGTAGGATTCCTCTGCTATAATGGCGGAGGGTCCTAACTGCGAAAACGATGAAGATACTAGGGGGCTATTTGTAAGGATTTTTGAAAGATAGGGGTACAAATGTAATCACGCTGGACCTTTTTGCAAACTAGGTCAAGGCAAACTCAATTTGGGTCCAAATTTTGGTACAAACCTAATTTGAACCTAAGGAATCTAATGATGAAGTTGGATTTTGGGTTTGACCATGTTTGACTAGGAAATTTATGTAAAAACCTAATTTAGGTTAAATATCTATCTGAAACCCCATTCTAGGCCAAGATGGGTCCCAATGGCGAACTGAAGGTTCTAAACTCTAGAGAATATTTTTCTATGATTTTTAGAGGGTTTAAGTGAATTTTATCCTTACCAGAACCTTGGTTAATCAAGTGGGTCTGTTTTAGCGTTTCAAGAAGTCATTAAATTCACAGAACTCACACAAACCCTTTTCTGTCTAATCCAACCCACTTATTATCTTAAGACCCTTTGACCTTTGTTTAACCCTTGAGAAAATCCGCTGTTGTACTACGTTGGTAAAATTACAGTTTTACCCCTAATATCTTATTTTTCTCTCAGAAAGGTTATGCAGTGAATTAGGACTTTCAGTTGGTTATGTAGGAGTATTTATTCTCTCAATTGGGTCAAAATGAGCTAGTTAGGATTCATGATGGTGTTCCCATTAATATGGTTATTTTATAAAGCCTTGTCCAAGAACCTTGATAAATATCCTGAGCATAATATAAAAATATAAGGTGTTAAAGTGCAACCTTGCCTCACTCCACGGGATAGAAAAAATAACTTCAGTAGGAAATCCATTTACAAGGACTTGGAAGCTAGTCGAAGCTATACAAGACAATTAAGTTCACTAAGCTAGGAGGTACATACAATTGACATAAAAAAAATTGATAAAGTCCAACTCTATTCTATTAAAAGCCTTTTCTATGTCAAGCTTAATCATCATGGACCCTTATTTTTTCCTTGACTTCTACGTAGCATGTACAACTCCTTGGCAAGCACCATGTTACCTACAATTTGTCTCTCTGATAGAAAACCAAGCAGTTAACCTAATGGCCCGATAATTCTTAGGCTCCTTGGGATTGTGTAACTTTGGTGTAAGAGCAAGAAAAGTTTTGCTCATAGGCTTTGGTATTTGCTGATTTTGGAAACAATCTTGCACAAAGGATATAACTTCATTTTTAACTATATACCAACTTTTTTGATAGAATAGGACTAGAAAATCATCTGGACCTGAACTCTTACAAGGTGGCATATTAAATAGTATGTTACAAATTTCTTCTTCATCTAGTACTTGAGTACACCACCTCTTTTCAGTGTCTGAAGCCCAATCTTGTGATGTGTATAGCACTGTCTAATAGTTAAAAAAACATGACTTATCTTGGTCATATCAACAAGATGTGAGATTTCCACCTTTGAGACATCTGTCCATCTATTCCCTGAGAGTCAGCTTATTCGTTCCGTTTCCAAATGGATGTTTTCCATGAATTATCTTACTTTTATCGATCCTAATTCTTTCTATCTTATACTATGCAGTGCTTCTCGACTTACGAGAGTTGATGTCATCAAGGGCTTGCTTTGTTTTGTGTGGTATAATGTTTGGCAAGATAAAAAATGAATCCTTTCAAATTTCTACGCTCCAGCACTTTCTCCTTTAGAACTGGCGGAATTTTAAAATGACTAAATGACTTCTGTTTGACTGACTTGAAGGTATGGCTCTTACTTGGGTTCACCTATCTTCTGAGTATACAATGAACATTACAATCACAAATGACGATTTATATATCTACCTCGGATGGGTCATGCTTGATTACTCAGGAAATTTTGTTCATGGGCCGTCCACCAGGTTTTACAAGCTACCATACAAAATTGCATTTATCAAGTCCCTTAATCATGCACTCACATTGACCACGGTTTCACCTCTTGTGGTTGAATTAGATTCTACACTATTATATTATTGGTAGGCAGGTAAAGTTCAGGTTGCTTGGCAAGCTCGTAAGGAATTTAATACTTTCCAAGGTTGCACCTAGCAAATTCTTTCTCTATCATCTGTGCATCCAATGGTGAACCTTTGGCCTTCGAATTGCAGATCTTGGAGTAGGTGACTGATGCATATTCACCTCCTTTAAGGACTTTCCTCGCAAGGGATTTTGGGTATTATTCAGTTGGATAAAGTTCAATTCCCGTATGTTATTATCTAAGCAGCATTTGGTTGTGTGTTTTGGATCCTATTTGTATTTAGTTTGCCTTATTTTATACTAAACCACGACTCGTGAGTTTTTACTTGTCTATGTATTAACAAGTATTTGTCTAATAGCTTTTAGAGAATGGTGGGGTGGGGGGGGGGGGGGGGGGGGGGAGGATGAATAAGATAGATTCCTATATTTCTAAAAAAGAAATCTTGGTCATACCACCTGTCTCCTCTCTATTAGGAAGAGTAATCCTTTTATTTTGAGCATCCAGATGATAGAATCTGACATTTCTATCCCAATTGTATAAGACAAGCGGCAACCATACATCTAGTATCTTCCATTATGCAGATTCATCTAGTTAATTTCAAACTAGAACCTCACACACAAGAAGGGAAGAAAGCATCTAAAGGTTAAACAAAAAGAACTCTTAGCGGTCTCAATTTTACCATGAACATGTACAAAAGGCTACTACATATAGTATTAGAGACAAGTACACATGATTCCATAAGGCACCCTTAGTTAAGGTCCTCAACTTTACCAAAATGGAACTATAGTATGAGAACCTTCAGATGTCCAATTAAGGAAACAGAAATTTCCAAAAAAAAGCCCCTCCAATGAGTTCGTCCTAGTTCTCATGCAGTCTCACCTTTGGCCGCCAAAACAAGGACCTTGATGGTAAGCTCAAGAGCGGCCTTCTTCCAATCTATGATTTGAAATTGGCATACATACCCTTCTTTCAGATTGTTTTCATGGCAAAATTTCATGAACCCCCTTCCCAAACGGAAAAATTTTGTATCATGAGAAATGCCCACTCTCCATGACCGTCCTTTGCCGTCAATCTTAAGCCTAACAAATGACTTGCCAGTAAGGTACTTTGGCGAATCAAATGAGCTTGGGATAAGCTGCAGCAAAAGTAAACGAGAATTGCAATCATGTAATTAAATAGAAGATTGCCATAAATTATGAGGTAAAAAGATGGAAATACTACGACACAATCCAGGTTAATTTATTTGAAGTTCTTTGATGTCGAAATATAGACCCAAGAAAACGTCAACATATCTTAACAAGCCTCACAAACGAATCACATAAATTTGAGATATTCTGAAAAAAAGTAATAAGATTAATTGAACTCCCGTCTGCAAGCACATATGTCGATGTGAATTGTAAGTTAAAAAAGGATATAGCTTGATGTTTTCTAATGTCAAATTAATTAAGTAGACTAGTTAGGACTTAGAGAACATCACCATATCTCCACATATGCAGGTTTTTGTCAACTTTTAGAATTAAACGTCAAGCTGTGTTTTGATTATTCTCAACTGGAGTATTAACATTCACAAGCAAAGATTTACAAGCAAACATATGGTAATTAAAGAATCAAAAAGAGCATACCAACTGAGAGTTTCCGAGAAGGTGACAAAGAGTGAGGGTTTTGATGAACATCGATCTACGCAGAGGCCTTGATGATCCTTGTTTGTACCTTTTCTTGGGAGATCTGCTGGCTGTAGATTTCATCTGTTCGTAGTTTGATGTCCATGATCAGCCATATTATATATTATTTATTCCCTTGATCCACTCCATACTATGGTAATAATTAGCTCTAAATGCATGCAAGCATTTGAATTCTATAGTTATTGGCTATCAAAATCTCAAATAAAGTTCTTGGGTAACATTTTCCCATCCAGCAATTAGTTGTAAATGGACTTAATAACTTACCAATATTGCTCGCTTATGTCTATAATCTTTGACAGAAACTTGATATTGTAATTTGTGTTGTGATCTTACTTCACCATGTTCTAACATTCTTCTACCCACCATGACTTTCCAATTAACAATTGTAGATTTTTAGAAGCACGTGTATATCTTCTCCTAATTAAATTAAGATGATAAATAATATTCAAGATGTATGTATATGTCTCAAGCTAACATGTTTATGTTAAGGTAAAGGGATAACAAGGGCTCACCATATTTTCTCCCAAAGCATGCTGTTGCAGTCCAGAACTGTCGCACACTGGAGGGAAAACACAATCTATGGAAAGAGACAAGAACCACGTACACATGAACATACATTATTACATACATAAGAAATGCAGAAAGTACACATTTGAAATATGAAAAAGAAGCACAACATACAAGGATAAAAGACATATGTGTGCGCGTAGAAAACAAAAAAAAAAAAAAGTATAGTAACAAACAAGAATTACGTACATACATGTACACACGTTATGACATATGTGAAAATGCATGGGAAAGTAAACGTAGAAACAAGTACATACCATTTGATTTTTCAATACATGACTTCTTCAGTATGTTAACATGGATGGTAACTTCAGGATCAGTCTTTTTCCACGTCTTGAGAAGAAATTGGCACACGTCGCCTTCTTCGACGTTGTTTTCACGGCAAAACCTCTTGAAGCCTCCCCCAAATCGAAATATAGCCGGTTTGGCTCTCTCGCGATAGACGGTCACTCTCCACGATGGCTCCCTTCCATTGAACCTAAGGCTCACAAATGGGGTGTCTTTGAGATACTTTTGTGAATCAAATGATCTTGGGATATTCTGTGACAATGAACAAGAATCCGCGCTCACAGTGACATTCCAGATCATAACCTAATTAAGCAAAAAAAGATGGACAAGCGGATTTGGAATCCCAAACTTCACAATATGCTCAATTCTGAGATGTCATTTGTAAGATTCTTTTACGAATCATGTGAACATATATATATATATATATATATATATATATATATATATATATATATATATATAGAGTGTGTGTGTTAAATTACAGTGAAATACAAAAATTAACGTAAAAAAATTGATGTAAGGTCCTATGATCGTGGGTTACACATGATAATTAATATTTAATATTAAAAAATAAAAGAATGTAAGGTTTGTTACCTAGTGGATTCTATATCATTAAAAAAAATTTCCATATCATTTTAAATTAAAATATATAAGTGATAAATAACTTTATACCGATGATAAATTACCTTGAACCAATGATAAATTATTCTGGGTAATTTTACATCGGTATAAAATGATTTTTCATCGATGATAAAATTTTTCTAATATATCTTTGTATCAGTGAAATCTCATTTTGTACCGGTATAAAATTATTCCAAAGGTGATTTAGTGATTTTGTATCGATGTAAAGTGATTTTGACGTATGAGTTGAATGTTTAAGTTTATGGAAAGTGGTTTCAAGTATGAGAAGTGATTTTTACCTTAAGGTTTAGGATTTAGGATTTAAGATTTAGCATTTAGATTTCTAAATACTAAATATTAAAAATTAAATCCTAAGGTGAAAAATCAATTTTCAAGTATAAGATTAATTATCATAGGTGAAGAAATACTTGAAATTTAATTTTACATCAATAAAAAATTATTTCGATGGTGTAAAATAATTTTACATTGGTACAAAATAATTTCAAAGTTAATTTAAATGAATCATACTATGTATGAATTTTTTTTTTTACATTAAAAAAGATACATCAAATAAAGATAGTGTTCACAATCCTCTACATTATCTTTTATATAATTTTTATATTTCTCAACCTCCATGTGTTTATATATATATATATAAACTAATGTATATTCACGTGCATAAGGTTGTCACAAATCATATGATAGGAGATCAACAAGCAAATTAAGCTAGAACCTAAGAATTTTCCGATCCGCCCAAGTACAAGAGAGTTGATGTAATTAAACATTGTCAGTAACCAATTTAACTTAATTTCTCTACCTAAAGATTCATAAGGAAACATACCAACCGATTCCTTCCAAGGAGGTGAGCAGATGTGATGGTGCTTTGGAAGTTGGATCTGATCAGAGAAGTTGATTCTTTGGTTTGATGCTCCTTTTTGGGAGATTCACTGGGTGTGTTGCCCATCTGTGTAACTCATGTACACGAGCCATAATAACTAATTAGTCACTCTCAAAATCTGCTAATTAATTACCAAGATCCTGAATTTAATTGGATACGTAAGCATGTGGAATATATATAGGTTACCAAAAAATCTTCGGTGTAATGGGATATAAATAAACTCACCAGTGCACGTTTATGTTTATGATCTTCCCTCCTCCCCTCGTGGTCTTCATCATCAACCATGTCGACAATAGTTGGTGTCTTGACCTGCTGCACTCAACAAAAGTGGGAAAACTAAAAGAACCCTGTATTTGCATTGCAAAGAAGCATCTCATCGGGTGCCATCTTAATTATTGTCTTACAGGGTTGGAGTGGGAAAATTAGGTTGAAGAACGAAGTTAAAAGAGGTTATGTTTACAAATAAAATTTTAAGGGTTAGTTTATTTGAAGTATTAGGAAAGTAGTATTAAAAAATATGAAATTAGTATTAATCTGTATCAATTTGTGTTTACTTGAATTGGTATTAAGTTGTGATGTTAACCTCGTGATATTTACTTGATATTGATATTAGGTATATAAAATATAAGGAGCATCAGAGACATAAGTGGTATATAATTTTAACGTAGATTTGACTAACACTAGTAATCCTTGTTAAAGTGGCTAAACCCAAGTTACCAAATAGAGGGTTAAATAGTTAAGTAAACGTGATTTAACCCCCTATTGAGGGGTTAATCCCGTGATTGAATCTCCTATGTAATCGAAGGATCCGACTCAACAAATTACAAGCAAGCAATCACAAGAAAGATAGGATGATTGTTGACCCAATTCCACCGAAGGGGTGTACATCTAAGGGGAGGGTAGTGCTCCCAAATATCTACTAGAAGTAGCGGTGGTACAATCTCTCTTAATTTCTCTCTCTCAGATTGCATGAAGAGAAATCTCGGGAGCCTCCCTTCACTATTTATACTAAGATCTTTTTCAGTGGTCCTTGCAGATTCTCCGGCACATCCATGGTTTGGCTATTAATAACATTAGTAATGCCACCATTATTGCCGACGTGGGTATAGTGGCGTTACCACCGCCTCTCTGACTTCGATCAAATCGGGTCCATTAGCGGGTCGGGCTTGTCCAGATCTGCCTAGATGAAGGTGCATCTGGATCTGCTTGAGCGTAGGTGGATCGGGTAAAGCCAAATCCTCCTGTTTACTCAGTATCTGGGTAGTCGGATCCGTTTTTGGGCTTCGTGCAGAGTTTTGAGTCTGAGGGCGCTTTTTGCCCCTCATCATATGCCTATCTGAGTAGCGCAACAAGGGGGTGGAAAACCCTCGCTTGTACAATTGCTCGTCTATCAAGGTATACCTAGAGGCTTTCAAGCAGAACGCCTTGGGTCGTGGTCCCTTGGGGGCAACTTGCTAGTGTTCAAGAAGGTGATGATAGGCATCATCTATGATGAGGATTGCTTTATCATGAACATCTTAGGAGCAAACACTGTTGGCTCCTTCAAAGTTTGGAGACAAATATCCTCCTCTTGCTCGAGAGGAATTGTTGAAGCCAGGCGGGCCAATGAGTCCACCAGGGATTGCCAGATTGAGATACTCGCCTAATTGAAACGGTCCTAAAGTCCAACAACTCCTCCTTGACCTTGTTGGCATATGATGAGGGGAAAAAAATGCCCTCGAACCCGAAACCCTACGATAAGCCCAAAAAGAAGGATCCGGCCCGGAGAAGCTTGGATACAAGTGGGTTCGGGGATCCAACTCATCTACATCCAAGGAGAACATCTCACAGACGGATTCAGCAGTCCAACCTGCCTGTGCATGGGAAGTCTAGGATAGCTGGACCAAAAGGATTCTATCCGTCAAAGGGTTCGGCAAGGGTACAGCAAGCTTGCACCCCTAATAAATGTTGACAGTGGCAGCCGCTATTAATAACCTGGAAGCGTATCTGCTTAGAAGATCTTGTTGGCAGCCCGATCCACTTAGAAGATCCCGTTAGGAGCTCGAGCTTGATCCGCTCAGAAGATCTCGCTGGAGGTCCAACACTATAAATAGATGGGAAGACCCTTAAGGCCTGTTTTAAGCAATCTGAGAGAAATCGAGAGATTGTACGCTATGTAATCTTGCCAAATTTCTAATGCATAGTTGGGAGCCCCATCCTCTCCTCAGACGTACACCCCTTGCGGTGGAACTGGGTAACCACTTGTTGTGCCATTCGTGAGATTACTTAGATCCCTCGATCAAACCATCCACCCAAGGAGGTCCGATTGTTACTTGAGTCGAACACTCCATATCTCGGGGTGCTGATCAATTGGCACCGTCTGTGGGAAACGATTGTCAATTGATAACGTTTCCTACCTCTCGAGGTCCTCCCGATGGCTCCCACAACTCGCAACTCCTCCCGCGCTGACCTCAAGAAAGTGCTGGATCGGGCCGAGTCAAGTGTGTCGGTGTCCAAGAGAAGCCTCCTGCCGATTGAGCCAAACAAGGAGAAGCTAGGAGCCCTCACTCAACTGTTGGAGGACCACGAGCGTGACCCCCTCCCTGAGCTATAGGCGAGGGAAGAGCAATGTTGGGCTAAACTAGCAGCTCTTAGGGTAGTGGAAATCTCAGTCATAGAGAAGCTCTTGGAGATTAGGTAGGTCCGGGAGCTCAACCCACTCCTATAGGTGGAGACCCACCAACCCAACCTCGACAATGAGTAGCTGAGGTGGCGTCGCGCGATAGAGGACGAAAACTCTTGTCTGCCCGAACAGCTCAAGAAGCTAAAGCACGAGCTTAGTAGCCAGAGAGGAGAAGTCCCTCTTGATCCACTGAAGGCTCCTCACCCACCATCCTCAAAGGAGATCTTGGGGCCTCAACCCCTTGCAACCAGCAGCAGGGGATTGATCCCTGAGATCGTCCACCAGGTTACCAAGGCTATGAGGGACATGCGCCCCAGGCCTACGTCACCACCTACGCCTTCATCGAGGAGGTGATGACAGCCCCCTGCCCGAGAGATTCAAGCAACCCATCATGGCCTCATATGACGGGATGGCGGATCCCAACAGTTTCATTGGGAGTTACCGCCAAATGATGCCAGTGCACAACTACCCCGACAGAGTGCTCTATAGAGTATTCTCATCCTATCTGTCCGGCATGGCCCATGAGTGGTTCAATGAACTACCGGCCAGATAGATCGCTTGCTTCCAGGAATTGGCCAACACATTTTGCTAGTACTTCACCTGACAGCAAAGGGTTAGAGACAGCCTCAAAAGGCTGTTAGAAGTCCGGTAGTGGAAGAGTGAATCCTTCCGATCATACCTAGACCAGTTTAAGACCCAATAATTCAAGTATAAGCGACCTCACGATGTCATCACCATCCAATACTTCAAGTTAGAACTCCTGACCCAAGGATTTTGGTATGGCATCGACAACTTCCCGCCCAAAGACATGGCGGAACTCTGGGGTCGGGCCACGAGGTTCGCAAAGCAAGATGATTCTTTCCGCTCCCACAACCACTAGCAGAGGGATCTAAGGACGACGCTAGGCTTGCTCAGGAGAGGTGGGTTCCAGGCGAGTCCATCCCCATCTCCATTCACGGAAGTGGCCGATTCAACAAGCATAAGGCTATCGGAACGAACGAACGATCGGCTGGGCAAGGACTAAAACAATGGACCCTGCCAGACCAGGCGGGATTATTTCGAAGAATACACTCCCCTGGCCCTAAACCAGGCGGACGTGTTGGTGGAAGTATGGCCTACAGACAAGGACCTACTACCCCCTCCTAAGCTAATGAAGAGGAAGGTGGACACCAGGCCCTACTGTAAGTATTACAAGGACTGGGGCCACGCCACCGAAGACTGCCTCAATCTGCATGACCAGATGGAGTCCTAGATCTGGCATGGGAACCTAGCCCATTTTGTTAGGCGAAACGAAGGCTAGGATAAAGGTAAGGACCTCATGGAGGGCCTAGAAGACTACCACAAGGAGACTCCAGCACCTCCGTGGGGTCAACATGGTATTCGCCAAGGGTCCAGAGCCCAACAACATCGCCGCCCGTCTCCTCGAGCAAACGATATCCCCCCTACTCCTGCCAAGTGAGTACCACCGCTAGGTCCTAGCGGCGATACTCGGAGCGCCTCAGCACATTCACCACCCACCCCCTGCGAGTGCGAAGGTCAAAGTCATCTTTGACATCAACGTTGTCCCAGGCCGACAAACCAACCCCTCCAGGTGACTGGCCCTTAGTGGTTTCCCCACCCTCTAGTGGGACGAAAGAGGTCTCGTTAGGCAGGAGGCCTCACGACTGTTCGCCTCCCACCCCGACCCAACGGAACATGTTGACCTGCTGCTGGTTACTCTCTTACTGGACGGGTGACAGCAGCCTCGGTTCCTCGTTAACGCGGGAAGAGCCATCAACATCCTCCTCCTCAAAACCCTACACAAGTTGGGTTTCACGGAAGAGCACCTAGCCCATTCGGTTCACCCGGTGGTCAAGTTAGGCAATCACAAAGTAATGTCGAGAGGGAAAATCAGCCTCCTATTATCCATTAGCGACGGGGACAGGCACTTCAACTGGATGGCCACATTCATAATGGCTGGGTTGACAGCAACTTTCGGCGGCATCCTCGGTCATCCCACTACCCATGCCTTCTGGCTGATCCCCTCTTACTTCCAATTCATGCTTTTCCAATCCACGAGGAGTTGGAATAGTACACGGAGATCAGTTGGACGGGTGCGAACTCCTCCGAGTCGAGCTGGAGAGATCTTTGGAGCCGCAGCCCCCCAAGTCACGAAAATGGGGGAAGAAAAGAAACCAAGTCCATGCGATTCGGCAGGAGACCATCCCTGATGATCGGCCAGCTACTTCAAGGTTACAGTCGGGCTCATTAGCAATGGCTATATAGATGTATCCCGATGATGCTGCCAAGCTCATTCGGGTCAGAGTGGACCTTGTGCCCTCCGAAGTGCAGGAGTTGCTATTGCTACTTCGGGCCAACGCAGACATCTTCGCTTGGTCCACCAGTGACCTACTCGAGGTGGACCCATTCTTGATTCAGCACCACCTAAACATTCAGGCGGGCACCCATGTAGGCATAAGTCGGCTGAGCAGTGGCAGGTGGCTGAGGCTGAGGTACAAAAGCTCCTAGAGGTAGGATTCATCGAAGAATCCTTGTACCCGGCATGGCTCTCGAATGTGTAATGGTGAAAAAGGCCGATAGTCAGTGGCGCATATGCGTCGATTTCACTAACCTAAACGAAGCCTGCCCAAAGGATGAGTTCCCACATGCCCTTCTTAAACACTTACAGTGGGTATCACCAGATCAGCTTCGCCCCAGCTGACAGGCCTTACACCTCTTTCATCACCGATAGGGGCTTGTTCCAATATAGAGTCATGCCCTTCAGCTTAAAAAACGTTAGGGCCGCATACTAATGCCTTGTAAACATGACTTTCGCAAAAATAATAAAAAAAATCATTCGAGGTGTATATCGATGATATGCTTGTGGAGGGATCAAATTTCTCGCAACACCTAGAATACTTGGCCAAGGTGTTCCAAATTCTAAGGAACACTCGCCTCCGCCTGAACCCCGACAAGTGCACCTTTAGGGTCTCGGCCAGCAAGTTTCTGGGATTCCTGATCTCTAACCAATGAATCAAAGCCAACCCGAATAAGATCTAGGCAATTGAAGACCTACAACCAGTAGGCATGTTGAAAGGGTTACAGTTGCTAGTCGGTAAGATTGCCTCGTTAGGTCGATTCTTGTCCC
Source organism: Thalassia testudinum (assembly GCA_037157565.1). Taxonomy (NCBI): domain Eukaryota; kingdom Viridiplantae; phylum Streptophyta; class Magnoliopsida; order Alismatales; family Hydrocharitaceae; genus Thalassia; species Thalassia testudinum. The sequence goes on along the minus strand of JAZHRO010000058.1, from coordinate 6,416,053 downwards.
GGTCTTCCGACAAATGTCTACCCTTCTTCAAGTACATAAAAATGGGCAAAGGCTGCAATGCCGCCCACTGGATTCCCCACTGTCAGAAGGCCCTGGAGGAAGTCAAGAGTGCACTCTGAAGTCCCCTCGACTTGATGGCCCCCTAGCCCAAGGAAGTTCTCTTTCTATACTTACCTGCTTTTGCATCGGCTGTCAGCGTTGTCCTAGTCAGCGATTGGGGCGGAGTTTAGTGACTCATGTACTTCATCAGCAAAACTTATCAAGGTGCGGAAGACATGTACATGCTCATCGAAAAATTGGGGCTGGCTCTCGTCACCGGAGCTCGGAAGCTACGCCCATATTTCCAAGCCCACTCAAAATGGTCCTGTCAGACTACCCCCTTCGGCGAATGTTACACAAGCCCACAGGGTCAGCACGACAGATTGAATGGGCTATGGAACTAACCAAATGCGATGCCAAATATCAGCCACGAAGGGCAATCAAAGCACAGGTCCTGGCAGATTTTGTTGCCGAATTCACTGATCCTGATGCCTCCCTCTCACTCCCTTGGCGATTACGTTGATGACTCATCCATGACAGCAGGGTCTGGGGCTGGGATAGCCTTAACTGGTCTAGACGGCGTCACTCATAAGTACGCCATAAAGTTGGACTTCCCTATGTCCAGTAACTAGGTGGAATACGAGGCCATGATGGCAGGCATCCAGGTAGCAAAATCCATGGGGATCGCCTTGCTCAAGGTCCACACAAACTCCCAGCTGGTCGCCAACCAAATAAATGATGAATACCAGGCTCGAGATCCGAACATGATGTTATACACTGACAAAGTCAAGGAAGAGATGGCAGATTTCAAGGCCGTCTCCATTAAGCGGGTGCCCCAAGCGAACAATGCCTTAGCAGACGCATTGGCTAAACTCGCCGCCGCCATCCCTCAGGGGCAAGACAAGGACATCTGCCTTTAAGAGAGTCAACCGTCCTCGCTCCCAGAATGCTCGCAATAGAGCAGTCCACCTCCTGGATGACACCTATCATTACTTACTTGAGCTCTAGCAAGCTACCCCCAGGAGAACTGATGGAAACACCATCATCCTTCATATCTGGTCTAATTTGATTGAGTTCTAAGGTTAAATTCACTGTATTAACCAATAAAATGGTATAACTTAATGACATGAAGAATTAGGAGGAATGACATTGAAATCAGTTAATTCTATTGTTTTAACAGATTAATACAAATGCATACTAACTAAAGGATGAACCTACACTCACTTGAAGGTCAAATGAACCCAAATTTGCAACAAGTAGGCTTGCATTAACTGATTAAGGGTTTCTATTAAGATTGGCTAAATCTTAAATAAAAATCTTAATTTCAGCCTCACTTAGATTAACAAGGTTCTATCGAAAATAAATGCAATCCAAACTTTTTAAAAATCATTGAAAAATATTCCATAAGGTTTGGATCAATTAATTTAACAATCGCAACCCTTGTTGACCTCAAACAGGGACTTAGGTGGGGATTTATACATGTTGAGTCTAAACATAAATTAACCATGCACACATCACCAAAACATAAAATTGAAGTCACAATTAAATTTCTCATGTCCAAATTAGGTTAGCATAAATACTTGGACTTATTCCGACTTCATCTTGGCCAAGTTTGTAGTTTGACCCTTTAGAACTTAATCTCTTGCAAAAAGCCCCTAAAAACTTCATCTTCACTTTTTAGTCCCTGCTAGCAGCCACGACATCAACTCTCTGGCCGCGACTTCAGCCATGGATTGTGATTGATTCACGCAACGGAATCTCGCCAAAATTGGCAGGATGATACACTTATCATTCCTGCACATCCTCGCGCTTTTTCCAGCTCATTTTGCCAACTAGGGAAGCCGCAATCCTCGATCGAAGTTGTCACCAGAGCACGAAGTTGTCACCAGAGCACATTTTTGCCATGCCATCTCGATCATGATTGGGCCGCAATCTCACCTCCTTCGCCGTGGCCGAGCTCCTTTAAAGCAAGGCCATGCCCTTGCGATTTCATTCGTCGAGTTTTGGCGAGCATAACTCTCCCCTTCATCCTTGAACGTCGCCATTAACGAGGCCATTGGAGCTCCTCAACCTCCCTTCGTCGTCGTGCCTCTCCATCAATAGAGGCTGCGGATATCCTCCCCAAATCCTTGCCAAGCTTCTCACCATTGAAGTCGGCTTCCTCATTCTCCTTGTCACTCCAATCACATCGCTCGAGTATTCTTCTTCTCAAGGTCCGGTTGGTTAATGCCTGACCTCCTCCGGCATCGCTCTCCCTCTCCTAAGTACCCCTTCCTCTCTCTCTATTTCTATAATGTAGTTTAGGCATTTTAGATTAGGAAAACACCCACAAACACCATTCGTCCTATCGTCTTCTTCTTCGCGTACGACCGATGACCGGCATAGCTCCGGTGACGTCCTCTACGCTGCTCTGTGCGATGCCCTCCATCACCGACCACCCCACGACCTTTGCAACACCCTGAGGAACAAATGCCCCAAACTTATTTAGGGTCTCGATGCACCCCTCGCTCCACCGGACTCGACCCGCAGCTGCCAATTTCTCCGATCTCGGTGGCCCTCCTCCGACCTCCTTACATTAAATCACCACCGCCAGCACCTCCAGCAGGTCCGGGTGAAGCTCCCTGTCTCCTCAATTTGAAGCTCCGATCACTCTTGCGCAAGCCACCACCACCGGTTGCCACCACCTTCTCCAATGCAGGCAACCCTCCTCCGCCCTCCTCCGACATCCAAGCTTCTCGTGAAGCTCCCTGAAGCCACGAGAAATCCATTGCAACCTTCAACGCGAAGATCCATGCCGTGAGGATAAGCTCCGACCTTGCCATGATTCCATGCACGTTCTCCCTATTGGGAATGAAGTGGAGAGGAAGAAGAGGAAGGAGGAGGCCAAGACCATTTAGCGAGAAAAAGAAGAATCTAGGGACCTATCCGCAAAGATTTAGGGACCAAAACATTAGCAAATCAATCTTTCTCAGGACTAATTGGCAGTGCTCATTGATTTTGCATATGCTTTGATTCTAAATGTGTTTTTATTGATAAAACTTGCTCAAAACTTCATTGCTAGTGTTTATTTAGTGCCTAATCAAATGAATACTTGAGTATTTATCTTAATTGAGCATTAAATATCCAGTTAATCATGTTATTCTTTGTACTTGGATTCATCTCTAATTTTCGTAAAGTGAAGTACGATTTGGAATTTGTTCCATTTTTAAAGTTCACAATAAATACAAGTTCGCCAAAATCCTGTGTAAATAATCGATAGTGATAAGTGCAGCTTTGTTGCTCCCTGAGACGATCTCAGAACACTAATGTTTCGAGTTTATAAGTTGTAAATGTTCATCCCACTTTAATCAGCTGTACTATGAAGCATTCCATTTTAAAACACGATCGAAGCGTGTCAACATTTTGGCGTCATTGCTGGGAAGCATAATGCACTTGCCACTATCGTTGTATATATTTTTCCTCTTATTCTATATATATATTTTTTATTTTATTTGTGAATATTTATTTTTTTAACTTACCTGCCTTTGTTTTGGTTGTTTTTCTTGCTGGACCGGACCTGATTCATTCGACCCAACATCTGCATCAAGGGTGCAACCATGCCAAAACATAGATAAATTCCTTTTCTTCCTTTATCCCCCTCTTTCTTTGTATATAAAAAAGAAAAACCTAAAAAAACTAGGACTGCAACCTTGCCTTATTTTCTTAGACAATATCATTTTGGTAAGGAAGTTTTTGATTATACTCTATGATTCAATTTTTGAAGAAGTGATTGGAATAGATCACACAATCCATAATTTTTTGTGCCTATTAGGGATTGATACTTAAGCTGCCTAGCATATTTGGACTATCACATTCATGTTTGAGTCCAAGTGTTGTTCATGAGCGAAATTGAGGTTTTAAAAACTACGTTGCAGTATAGCCGAAATCGCTTTGAAAATAAATAATATTTTATTACTTGAAAAAGTCCGAGGTCAAACACAGGGAGCAATATGGAATTCAATCTCAAAATTGCAATTTAAACACAGTATAAGCAATTTATAATGAAACTTCAAGTAATAATGATATATCAATGAAAGCTAATGTCAATACTGTAAAAAGAATGGAGTAAAATGGTGATTTGAATCACTAATTACTCTGCATAATGATAGTTAAAGGGATGAACAATATCAATTAAGAAGCTTAAATCAGATATAATATCAATTAACAATCTAAAGAAATCTTCTTCTTAAACTCTTCCTCTTCTCTTCTTTCTCTACTTCTCTGTTTGTGCGGGTCCTCTTCTTTCCTTCTTTCTTCCTTCTTTCTTCTTCTGCCTCTCTGCCTTTCTGTTCTTCTACCTTTCTTCCTGTGCAGCTCCCCTTCTTCTTCTTTGGCTTCTGTCTCTTCTCCTTAGCTTTACGTGCCTCTTCTTCTGCCTTGACCTCTCTTTTCTTTCTCTTCTTCTCTTCTTCACACACAAAGGAGGATCCTTCTTCAAATAACTAAGTGTCAGCCATTATTCTTTGTAGCAAAACCCCCCTAACCCCATGCTCTCTTTCCTTTCTCTTTGGGCTTTTCTCTTTCTTGCCTTCCCAAGGCCACACACAGTATCGAGTAGTCGGATTTAGGCAAGAGTGTACACGGGACCAGGGCTACCGGTGTGGGTGGCAGCCGAGGTGTGGGCTTAGGCGGGTCGGGTGTACCAGGTTCGCGGAGGAGAGGTCGCGGACGAGGCACGTGAGGGGTGTGAGGGACCTCACCCCTTGTCTCTAAGGCGACAAGTCCCATGCACTTTTTCAATTTATGCGACCGTAGCCGCTCTTCAGCTTCCAAGGTGGGACTAAAGTCCCACCTTTCCTTTGCTCATCCGCAGCAGCAGGGAACTCTTCCTAAATTGGGTCAGTTGCTAAGGGTATCTCCCTCAATTGGAGACCTGGGCGTGTGCGTGTGATGACTCCGCGCGGTCTGGAGCTAAGGCTTGGAGTGAAGGCACCCTGGAGCGAGCTTGAAGCTTGCTTGAAGGTTGGCTTTTAATGGCGGAGGGGGGCTGGAACCTGAAATCACAAATAAAGACTTTCGACCTCGTCAAAAGGCTCAGGAACGATCACCGGAGCACGGCAAGTGTGACGGTGGGTGTAGCATGGAGTGAGAGTGCATGTAGGTGGCTGGCGGAGACGAAACCAGTCGGAGGATGATGGGTTGTTCGGGGAGGTGGTTGGGTGGATGGAATGGCAAACAAGGAGAGGGGTTTGGTTGGTGGAGTTGAGGCGAAGGTTATGAGGTGGTTGGCGAGGCGGATGGAGTGTAGTGGCAAATACACCTCACTGGAGGAGCGGTCAGAGACGGAGAAGATGAGGGTGAACGATGGCGTTGAGGGTCGAATTGAGAGATAGAGGGAGGAAAAGCAAAATAGAAAGAGAGAGAGCTAAAGAGGGGCTTAGCGAGAGGATAGGGAGGCGGAGGGCTCCGGTGTTGGTTGACCGGAGCTGGAGAAGGAGGAAGATGCGGTGGAGCAGCGACAGCGATGCAGACGGAGGAATGCCCTCCCTTTAGCTGGGGAGGGTCGTGACGAAGAGAGGAGGAGTTTAGGCCGTCCAATTGGATGGTTGGATGGCCAAAGGAGGGAGATATAGGGGTGTCACTGGAGCAGGGGTCTTCGGTGTTCGGAGAGGGTTTTTAGGCCATTAGATGCGCCAAGCCTTGCTCCAAAGCACGGTCGTGCGATGGTGTCTCTTTTATAGGCCATAGGAAGCCCTTCCAAGCTTGGAAAGAAGCTTTCAAGCTTGGAAGGTGCTTGCGAAGTAGGATACCCGAACCTTTGAAAGGTTCGCATGGCCTTTTGGGAAGGACTTAGAGCTCAAGGAATGGCTCAAATGGAAGGTAACTTCCCAAGGAATCTGTGTTTCAAATATAGGATTGATTGATTGAGAATCGAGCGAGGAATCCTCACTCGAAACTCGACGGTGAAGGTTTAACCTTCCAAAAATGGCACGGGGACCTACTTGTGAAGAAGACAAAGAAGTTCGGGGGCTATTTGTAAGAGATTTCAAAAGTTAAGGGTTTAAATGAGATAGAAAGAGTCTGACTGGACCAAAATACAAACTTAGTCAAGATGATCTCAGATTGCGCCCAAATTTTGGTACAAGCCTAATTTGGACCCAAGGAATCCAATGGTGAAGTTAGATTTAAGTTTTGACCAAGTTTGACTGGATAATTTATGCAAAAATTAAAATTAGGGCAAATATTTGTCTGAGATTCTGTTTTGTGTAAAGATGGGTTCTGATGGTCAAATTGAAGGTTCCAAACCTTAGAAGATATTTTTCTATGAATTTTAGAGAATTTAGGTGAATTTTATCCTGATCAGAACCTCAGTGTATTAAGCAGGTTTATTTTTAGGGTTTCAAAAGTCATTTAATTCTCAAAACACGTGCAAACCTTTTTCTGTCTGTTCTAACCCACTTGTTAGCCTTTTAGGACCATTTGACCCTTAATTACCCCCTGGGAAAACCTGTGGTTGTATTGCATTTATGATATGATGATAAAATTATAGTTTTAACCCTATTTTCTTGTCTTTCTCTCAGAATGATTAAGCAATGAATTATGACCTTCTAAAGGTTTATGTAGGAGCATTTAGAGACTTAATCAGATCAAATTGAGCTAGTTTATGGCTCATGATGGTGTTCCTATCAAGTGTGCAACTTGATTTAAATCAAATTGGATTCTATTTTTAGAGCCAATTAAGGTTATGAAATTTTAGAGTTTCTGGAATGCTGGAATACACTTGCCAATTATAAAGAAAATATCTCCCGCATTGTGTGTAACCTAAACCCTTGTTTGAATTAATTTAATTATTCAAACCCTAAAATCAAAACTCTAGCATCACTTGAACCTTAAAACTCGTTATTTGATACTTATTTGTTGGACTAAATAGGGTGGTTTGGGTGAGTCAACCCGAATTTTCATCCTGGAATCCATAAGATAGGTCAGGTAAAGTTAGGTTGCATTGTAACCTAATCAACCTAAACTTAGGTCACAAGTGAATTCATCTTTAAAGATCAAGTGATAAGCAAGGCACATGCACATTTAAGCATAAAATTGGTAAGACTTTAGGGCTTAACTCATTCATTTTCGGTTTACTTGGACTCGCAGTGATAAGGAAGGTTGGGTGGAGGAACTCTGTAACCCGTAGAGGTGCTCTACCGTGTAGGGGTCTTCGCGAGACTCTCCCTTCCTAGTTGTCCAAGTAATTCTCGAGGCGCGTGAGTTTTTAATCTAGAGGTACATTTACCTCATATCTACCTTAGTCATCTAATTGATTTGTGTCTTGGTTGGTGTTATACGCTCGATCGGGGATTTTAAAGGAGTAAATCAGTCGCGTTGTAGTATAAGTGACTAAGCGTTGATAACAAATAAGAAGTTTTTATTATTTGAAAACCTAAGCATCCAAGATCAAACACAAGGAGCAAATGGAATTTATTCACTAATCTCAATCAATGTAATTAAACACTTAAATCTACTCAAAACTTGATTCATAGTATAAATGCAACCGTTTATGAATATTAAAATGTAGCAAAATAGAAGAGATTGAGAAGAATTGGATAAAAAGGTTGATTCTTGGCTTGGCTCTCTCTTCATCTTCTTCTTTCCTTTCTTCTTCTTTAGCCTTCTCTTTTCTTTCTTGCTTTCTTTGGCTCTTTCTTCTTCTCTTTACCTTCTGACTTTAGCCGTCTGCTTCTTCTTCCTTGTATTCTTCTTCCTTCTTCCTCTGTAGTCTTCTTCCTTTCCTTCTTATTCTTCCTTCTTCTGCCTTATGCTTCTGCCTTTGCCTTCAGCTGCTACAGTGCTTTCTCTTTCCCTTGGCTTCTACCTTCCTTCTTCCTTTTCCTTCCTTGCTTCCTTCTCTGCTTGGCCGCACCTTTTCCTCTTCCTTCTTCTTTCTCTACGCTGCGCCTTCCTTTTCCTCTTTTCTTTCCCTACACAGCAAAGAGCAAAACCTATCCCCTACCCTCCCTGCATTGCTCTCTCTCTATTTCTCCCTTCGCTCTCCCAGAGCCAGCCAATCGAGTATATGGGTCAGGTTACACGTGCCCGGGTTCAAGTGCACCGACGTGGGTGGTGTGCAAGGAGTGCAGGGTAAATAGGTCGTGTACCAGGTCCGCGTGGGTGTGCGTCGCGGACGAGGAAGGAGCATGGGCGAGGGACCTCACCTCGTGTTACTTGAGGCGAACAGCTAAGAACACAAAAATAATTTAAGGCGCTCACCTCACTCCTAAGTTTACGAGGTGGGACTAAAGTGTCCCACCCGCTTCTTCGCACCCGCAGGTGAGGTGCTTCGCTCAATTGGGGCAGCTGGTTGCCTTGCAAAGCCTACTCTCGGGCTGGATGCGTGCGTGAGACTCTCGTGCGTCACCTGGGCTTGTTCTCCTGGAGCGTAGTAACCTGGAGCAAAGCTTGCAAGCAAGCTTGCTCGTGCGTTAATGGCGACAGGGGGCCGGACTTGAAATTACTCAACACGGCCTTGTGGCCTCATTAAACCAGATGGGGAGTTTCGCCATGTCACGGCGAAGGTGAGGCGGTTGGTGGCTGGCCACGGGGTGGCCTAGGCGTGCGTGCCTAGGTCGCTCTTTGGCTGTGTTAATGGGTGTATTCGGTGGGCGTTTAGGGAAGTGATGGCGGTCCGTGAAGGGATGGAATGTGATCAGTGAGTGATGGCGGAGGTTTTGAGGTCGGTGGCGAGGTGTGTGGAGGTATGGAGCGGTGGAAGCATCTTGCCGGTGGTCAGCCGGAGATGGAGAAGGTGGTGGTGGTCTATGGCGTCGAGGGGTCGAAAGTAGAAATTAAGAGAGGGGAAATGAAGAAGGGAGAGAGAGGAAATGTTCTGACCTAGTTTAATGGACGAAGGGGGGTAGGAGAGCGGCTAGCCTACCTGCCGTCGCCGGAGATGAAGACTTCCAAAGGAGGGAGAACGGCGATGACGAAGGGGCTGGAGCACGCGCGCGGGTATTGCGCGACGCGGAGGAAAGAGACAAAGATAGCTCTGCCACTGGTATTGTGGTAGAGTGACGAGAAGGAGGAGAAGTCGCCGAAGCCTGCTGGATACTTGGCCGGAGGAGAGGAGATGAAATTTGGGGTAGTTCTCCGGCCAAGTCAAGCTGAATGGGAGCGGCCGAAGGTGGTCCTTTTATAGGCACTGGCAGGGGCTCTTGTGCGTGGAAGACAAGCTTCTAAGCGCAAGAGTCCTCGCCAGAGAAGGATTTCAGGGAGATACCCCTATCTCTCGTGCATTTGCACGAGAGATTGGGTGCGACTCAAGTCATGGGATCATGCTCAGATGGAAGGGAATTCCTCAGAAAATCTCCCTTCCAAATCTGGGAGATCTCTGAGGAATCAAGGAGTAATCCCCCTCAATTCCTCGCCAGAGTAGGATTCCTCCGCTTTAGTGGTAGAGGGACCTAATTGTAAGGGTGGTGAGGAAGTTAGGGGGGTCTACGTAAGGGTTTTCAAAAGTTAGGGGTTAGAATGTAATTGGGTGGACTATTTTGCAAAATAGGTCAAGGTGACCTTCCTTTAGGTCTAAATTTTGGTACAAACCTAAATTGGACCTAAGGAATCCAATGGTGAAGTTAGATTTTAGGTTTGACCACGTTTGACTAGACATTTTACACAAACCTAAATTAGGTCAAATAATGAGCTAGGACCCCAATCTAGTTTAAAATAGGTTCCAAAGGCCAGTTTGAAGGTTCTAAACCTTAGGGGATATTTTTCCATGAATTTTATAGGATTTAGTTGATTTTTATCCTGGCCCGAACCTTGTGAAATTATGTGAGTCTGTTTTAGGGTTACAGAATGTCATTTAATTCCTAGCTCTCACAATAACCCATTTCCGATTGAACCAACTCACTTTTTATCTTATTAAGACCATTTCACCTATGTTTAGCCTCTGAGAAATTCCGTTGATGCACTGCAATGATAAAATTACAGTTTTAACCTTTATTTCATGTTTTCTTCTTAGAACATTAATTCCTTGAATTAGGCCCTTCTTTAGGTTATGTAGGAGCTCTTATTCTCTTTCTTTGGTCAAAATGAGCTGGTTAGGGCTTATGATGAGGATCTCATCAGTTGGGTATAATTCATATCCAGTCCCTCTCGCCTTTTCTGTACATACACAAAAGGAGGTCCTTAGGATTCACCTTAAGGCCTTAATTAGAGCTTAATCCAAATTGGGGTCAAGTCCCGATTAATTTGTGTGCTGTCTAATACAACCAGCTTTTCTTATAATCATTTTCTCTCTAAACCTGAATTTGATCTTGATCCACTACCTTACCTGATTCAGTTACTGGGAAATCAATTTGAAATCTAAGAAAATGACCACTAGTCTTGAACCTTGTATGAGCATGAAAGACAGAATGATTGAGGATGCTCTTAGGTGCAAAGAAGAATTTTATAGAAGCTCAATCTCAGTCAATAGAGTTCAAGTTAGTGAGCCAAAAATGACAAACCTCATTATGGACCACATCCAGATGATTGCAGCACAATTAGCAGGTGGTTCAACTTGAGAAACCCTCTTAGAACAAATTATTTCAGTGAGAAAATTGCACAGGAATGAGGGTTTACAATACTTGTCAAATCCAATACTTTGGGAAAAATGTCAGGATATCATTTCACAGTGTGGGGACCTGTTGGATCAGTTGGAAGAATTGATCATTGAAAGATACCCAAAACCCTACTCGGAAATTGATTATGAATCTTGGGATAATTTTGAGGACGAATTTGATTTTCCCAAACCCGAGTACCAGAATGGAGGTTTCCATGCTGAATCTCCAACCCAAGTAGAACCAGATGATGATTTTGTGCAGAATGAATTACCTAATATAGAAAATCAACTTTTGGGTTGGGAAGATTCTATCATTGGTGTTCTTAATACTGAACCAGCAGCTGAAATTCTTGAAGATGGTTCAACTATGCCAGAATTTCAAAACACCTATGATAAGTTTGATTCTGAAGTCTTCGAGGATGTAACTTCTGCACTTTATCTTGGTAAGGTTTTCCTCGAGAACAATTCTAACATCTTAATTGATATGAATTTAGAAATATATTCTAGTAACTCAGCTCCTATTTTTGACCTAGAATCCGGATCCAAACCTATTTGGGATGATTATAAGGCTCATTTGGATGAGGATATGATCTCAAATTCACAATATTATGATCTTCATGAACCTATTTTTGATGATGAAACTGCTCTTGATTCCTCAAAAAAGCATATAGATCTATATGAACGAAACCAATTTATGACACTGAACCAGAGGAATCTAAAGAGCCAGGATTAGATTTTATCTTTCCTAGATATTCTGAATTGGATCCTATGCCTAGTAAGGATATCCCTAGTAATGTGGAACCAGAATCTAGGTTAGAACAATCTCAAGTTGATAACTCAGTGAGTCTTGATTCTTCTTATGGTGATAATCTTAATTCCGATTCAGGTTCAGATATTTATTTTGGATTCTCCCTTGCTAATGTTGAGTTTGAACCTTATTTTGATTCAGGAGAATCTTTCTTTCCTGAGGGTTGCACCCCAATCTATGACCTCGATGTCTATGACCCGTTCTTTGATTTTGATTCTGTGGTCATAGATTTTGAGCTTGAACCAGTTGCATCTAGTCATCAGGAGGCCACTCAGGAAAGGTTGCTTAAGATTCTCAGCAACCGGTCTCCACCACATGAGTCCACCTGAATCCATTTCCATCTTGAATCACCTCATTTTGATTCGGTTGGACCTGATTCTCCACCTCAATTTCACAATGAGTGGGACATTGATCAAACTAATAGTCAACTGCTAATTTCTGCTAATCCCATAAGTAGGGATCCTATATTTTTCATTGTTCCATTATCATTTAAGGATCCCTACTCTGAACTGGTTGAGCCTATGTAGCCAAACCCATGCTTTTCAATTCCGTATCTTTTTGAGTCGAATTTCATCTGGTGGACTCCACATCTACTGATCCACATTTTCCAACTCACCAAACTTATTGGGTTGGTTTGCACAATCAACCAGTTGACCTAAATAAGCACCTGGTTGGCCCGACAAGGTTAATCATCAAGGTGCTTGTTCTACAAAACTCCTGTAACTTGATCACTCCTTCCTCTTAACCATTTTCTGCTTGGCTGAAGGTTGTAAATTTAGCGTTAACGGGAGGCAACTCATCTTTTAAAATTAAATAAATAAATAAATAAATACTTAGAACCCTTCTAATCATCTTTGAAGTTATTTGCAACATGACTCAACTTTGATCACTTCTTCACCTAAAACATCCCTAACCACCTCCAATTCTCTTGATTTGGAGTTTGAAATCGTCCGCAACAGTCATTTTCGACCACTCCACCGACCCTTGTTTTAAAGAAGTGATTTGATTTTAAATTTCCTAACCCATCCTACCTTGCAATGAGGACATTGGAATAATTAGGCATGGGGGGGTGTCTTAGAAAGTGAGTAAAATTTAAAAAAATTCTTGATGAAAGGTTCTAAAAAATAAAAATAGATGGAGGAAAAGGGGAGAGAAATCTTTTAAAAGGTGAAGAAAGGAAGAAAAATATGATGAATTGAATAATTTGTTAAGACTGGTCAAAATTAAAGTCTTTGTGCTCTAGTCTAGAACCAGGACACCCAAATCCTTGACCTTAGATTTTTTAGGCCAAATATGCTTAATTAAACATGACTTAAATTACCCTATAATGCAAAATTGGAAAATCTAATTTCTTGGACTAAGGGGCATGAGTGTTTAAACAAGTTTGTTTGTCACCTTTGGTTTAGGAGTTTGAACAACTGGAACACAACTTCACATGCACGGATTGAGTTTTAGGACCCGAATAGAATGTTAATAAAACATTAGACTTAGGTAGAGTTAGAAAATAACTCTTTTATAGCAGCCAGTCTTTGAAGGAAGGAGAGCCACTTCCTTAATAAGGTGCACGCTTTAATTTTTGTTTTGGTGGGGCTTGTATATACAAGTCTTAGTGAGCAGTGTATTTGTCCTCATCATCCCAAAAGGCTCACAAAATGCCTCACACACTTGCATCACATAAAAGAAAAGAAAAAAAAGGGGATAAAAAAATTAAAAAATAAAAAAAGAAATATATATATATATATATGGCGCTAGATTTTTATTTTACGGGGAGATATACCCTAAGGTTGATCCCATTGGAAGTTAGAAAGCTGCCTAATTCATGTGGGAGCAACCGACTGAGTCTAATAGGTTATTAGTTTGATACTTAAGACCTTTAACTCAATTCACCTTTACTACACGTGTTCCAACCCTAATAACTATGAAACCGAGGGTGAAACTGAGACCAACCTGAACCATGTGCCTCGGTGTTTAAATATCAAGAGCCAGGTTAAATTTAAAATAGGGAGCCGTTATCTTTGAGTGTTTTGAGGAAGTGAGTCGTCTAAAGTAGTAGGCATAAGAGCACTATTTTCTGTACTACAGTCTAACCAAGATTAACAAATTTATTTCAAATTGAGTTGAATGCAAAAATGCCCTTTCAGCTGAAAATCTGTATTGAACTCTGAGAATTTGCTAAGGGACTAGTAAATGATAGGCACAGGGGTATGATGGCAACACCATCATCCTTCATATCTATTCTAATTTTATTGAGTTCTAAGCTTAAATTCAATGTATTAATCAACAAAAAGGGTATAACTTAATGACATGAAGAATTGGGAGGAATGACATTGAAATCAATTAATTATGTTATTTTAATAGATTAATACAAATGCATACTAACTAAAGGGTGAACCTACACTCACTTGAAGGTCAAATGAACCCAAATTTGCAACAAGTAGGCTTGCATTAACTGATTAAGGGTTTTTATTAAGATTGGCTAAATCTCAAATAAAAATCATAATTTCAGTCTCACTTAAATTAACATGATTCTAATGAAAATAAATGCAATCCAAACTTTTTAAAAATCATGGAAAAATATTCCATAAGATTTGGATCAATCAATTGTACAATCGCAATCCTTTTTGACCTCAAACAGGGACTTAGCTAGGTTTTTGATACATTTTGAGTCTAAACGTAAATTAACCATGCAAACATCACCAAAACATAAAATTGAAGTCACCATTAAATTTATCATATCCAAATTAAGTTACCATAAAAATTTGAACTTATTCTGACTTCATCTTGGCCAAGTTTGCAGTTTGGACCTTTAGAACTTAATCTCTTGCAAAAAGCCCCCTAGAAACTTCATCCTCTTCACTTTTAGTCCCTACCAGTAGCAGTGACATCAACTCTCTGGCCATGACTTTGGCCATGGATTGCGATCAATTCACGCATCAGAATATTGCCAAAATTGGCAGGATGATACACCTATCATTCTTGCACATCCTCATGCTTTTTCCAGCTCATTTTGCCAACTAGGGAAGCCACGATCCTCGGCCAAAGTTGTTGCCGAAGCACATTTTTGCCACGCCATCTTGATCTTGATTAGGCTGCAATCTCGCCTCCTTCACTACGGCTAAGCTCCTTTAAAGCAAGGCCATGCCCTTGAGATTTGATATGTCGAATTTTTGGCGAGCATACCTCTCCCCTTCATCCTCGAACACCGCCATTGACGAGGCCATTGGAGCTCCTCAACCTCCCTTCTTCGTCGTGCCTCTCCATCAACAGAGGTTGCGAATATCCTCCCAAAATCCTCACCAAGCTTCTCGCCATTGAAGCCGGCTTCCTCGTTCTCCTCATCGCTACAATCACATCGCCAGAGTATTCTTCTTCTCAAGGTTCGGCCGGTCAATGCCTGACCTCCTCCAGCGTCGCTCTCCCTCTCCTAGGTACCCCTTCCTCTCTCTCTATTTCTATAGTGTAGTTTAGGCATTTTAGATTAGGAAAACACCCACAAACACCATTCGTCCTACCATCTTCTTCTTCGCATACGACCGATGACTGGCGTAGCTCCGGCGACGTCCTCCACGCTGCTCTGTGCGACGCCCTCCATCACCGACCACCCCACGACCTTTGCAACACCCTAAGGAACAAATGCCCCAAACTTATTTGGGGTCTTGATGCACCCCTCGCTCCACTGGACTCGACCCGCAGCCGCCAATTTCTCCAATCTCGATGGCCCTCCTCTGACCTCCTTGCATTAACGCCATTGCCAGCATCTCCAGCAGGTCCGGGTGAAGCTCCCTGTCTCCTCAATTTGAAGCTCCGACCACTCTTGCGCAAGCCACCACCGCCGATCGCCGCCACCTTCTCCAACGCAGGCAGCCCTCCTCCGACGTCCAAGCTTCTTCTGAAGCTCCCTGAAGTCACGAAAAATCCATTGCAACCTTCAATGTGAAGATCCGTGCCGTGAGGTAAGCTCCAACCTTGCTGAGATTCCGTGTAAGTTCTCCCTGTTGGGAATGAAGTGGAGAAGAAGAAGAGGAAGGAGGAGGCCAAGGACCGTTTAGTGAGAAAAAGAAGCATCTAGGGACCTATCGCAAAGATTCAGGGACCAAAAATGAGCAAATCAATCCTTCTAAGGACTAATTGGCAGTGCTCATTGATTTTTCTTATGCTTTGATTCTAAATGTGTTTTTATTGATAAAACTTGTTCGAAACTTCATTGCTAGTGTTTATTTAGTGCCTAATCAAATGAATACTTGAGTATTTATCTTAATTGAGCATTAAATATCTTGTTAACCATGTTATTCTTTGTACTTGGATTCATCTCTAATTTTCCTAAAGTGAAGTGTGATTTGGAACTTGTTCCATTTTTAAAGTTCACAATAAATACAAGTTTGCCAAAATCCTATGTAAATAATCGATAGTGATAAGCGAAGCTGTGTTACTTCCTGAGACGACCTCGGAATACTAATATTTCAAATTTATAAATTGTAAATGTTCATCTCGCTTTAATCAGTTGTACTACGACACATTCCATTTTAAAACACGATCGAAGTGAGTCAACAGAACCCTAGCTGAGGGCCTTCCATTTAAAAGCTCCAGGTACACATTGATAGAGGGGCAGTTGTACAAGCGGGGTATTCCACCCTCCTGCTACGTTGCCTAACTCAAGATGAGGCAACCCAAGCTCTCCAAGAGGCCCACGGAGGTGCTTGCGAGTGCCATGAAGGGTACAAGGTGCTCCTCGCCAGACTATTCCAGGCGAGCTACTTCTAGTCCCAAATGAAGCAAAATTGCAAAGCCTTCGTGCGCAAGTGTGATAAATGCTAGCGATTTACCACCCTGCTGTTAGTCGCTCTGAATCAGATTTTAAAATCAATGTGTTATGGTATAGATTGAATTAGCGCAAAAAACAAATAGAATTTATGCTCAAATGGAATCCGAGGTCGAACACAGAGAGCAATCAGCAAAATAATTCTCAAGATTGCAATTCAAGCACAATATAAGCAATTTATAATAGAACTCCAAGCAATAATGATATATAAATGAGAGCAAATCTCAAATAGTGTAAAAAGAAAGGGGTAAAATGGTGATTTGAATCACCAATTACCCCTCACAATAATATCAAATATCTCAATAGTAACAATCAATTTAAATCCACGTAGGATAAGTGCACAGTGCAATCCCTTCCAAAATCAGACGATGGAACTCTCAATGCCAAGAGGGCACCCTTCCTCTTCCTTCCCTTTCTCTCTTCTTCTACCTCCTTAAGCTCCAGAGAAGGCACAATACAGGGCTGAGCAACGCTAGTAGAGGCAAAGGCCTCCCTCGGAGATCACAAGCGTTGAGAGGAGGGCAGCAGAGCAAAACACCCCCTCCCCTCTCTCTTTTCTCTTCTTTCTCTCTTAGAACCAGGCAAACCAGAACAGACCCAGGTATCCGGGTAAACGGACCGAGGCCCAGACCCACGAAGCGTGAGCGCGGGCGAGGGTGTGCGTGCGGGGACCTCACCCCCTGTGCGTGCTGAGGCGATAAGCTGGTAGCAGAAAATCCACTTAAGTGTCTTCGCGCGCCCATTAGCATACGAGGTGGGACTATGTCCCTGCCTCTTTCTTCGTGTGCAGTTGCAAGAGGTAACACCTCCAATTGAAGGTGAAGGCATGGTTGTGGTCTTCAATTGAGGACTTGGGAAGGGTCCTGGAGATGCTTCACGTCGCCTGGGTGCGGAAGCACTGAAGAATGTGGCTAGGAGATGATGGATGGAGTAGGAGAAGGAGGTGGCGGCGACGAAGCTCCGGTGGTAACCTAAAACCAAGAACATGGGCTAAACACCCTAATTAGTATGCTTAGAAGGTTGACCGGACCACGGCGAGTGCAACGGTGGCCGTGGTTTGGTGTGTACATGTGTATGGAGGGCTGACAGTGATGAGAACGACGGCGGAAGGTGGGTGTGTTCGATAGGGGGTAGAGAGTGTTAAACCCTAAATTTATTTAGGGCTTTTGGAGGGTGAGTCATGGTGGATCTTTTGCAATTGGTGGCGAAGCGGATGGAGGTGTGGAGTGGTGGAGGCGCTTCATCGGAGATGTGGCTGGAGCGGAAGAAGGTGAAGGTGGTCGAGGTGATACGACGGTCGTGCGTGAGTTGTGAGTGCGAAAAAAATAAGTAGAGGGAGAGAGAAAGGGATAGAGATACTTAGCGACGAGGTAGAGAGGTGAAGGTGGCTGGTTGTGGTAGACTGGCACCGGAGAAGGAGAAGACGGCTAGACGGCGACAATGAAGTAGGCGGAGATACACCCACCCTTTGGCTGGGGAGGGTCGGGATGAAGAGAGGAGTACGATGAGCCGACCAATTTGGTCGTTGGATGGTCGGAGGAGGAGAATCGAGGTCACAAGAGCAGCGGTCGTTGGTAGCCGGAGGAAGGGAAGTAGAGGCTTTTGGCTTGCCAAGACTTGTTAAAAAGCTTGGCCATGCGACAAGGGTTCTTTTATAGGCCATAGGAAACCCTTCCAAGCTTGGAAAGAAGCTTTCAAGATTGGAAGATTTTTGTGAAATAGGATACCCGAACCTTTGAAAGGTTCGTGTGACCTTTTGGGAAAGAATTAGAGCCAAAGACTGGTCTCACTTGGAAGGAAATTTCGCAAGCAATCTCCGATTCAAATTTGGGATTGTTTGGTTGAGAATCAGGTGACAAAATCTCACTCGAATCTCGTAGGAGCTCAATGTGTTCACACTAATGGCGATAGGGACCTATTTGTGAAAATGATGATAAAGATAAGGACTTGTTCTTAAAGGATTCAAAAGTTAGGGGCATATGTTTGAGATAAAAGAGTCAGACAGGACTAAATTGCAAACTAGGTTAATATGATCTCAGATTAGGCCTAAATTTTGGTACAAACCCATTTTGGACCTAGGGAATTCAATGGTGAAGTTGAATTTTGGTTTTGACCTATTTTTTTGGGTAATTTGCATAATTACCCAAATTAGGGCAAATGCCTGTCTGAGACTCTGTTTTAGGTCAAGATGGGTTCCAATGGTCAAATTGAAGATACCAAACCCTAGAAAATATTTTTTTATAATTTTTAGAGGGTTTAGGTAAATTTTATCCTGACCAGAACCTCAATAGATTAAGCAGGTTTGTTTTTAAGATTTCAGATGTCCATTAATTCCTGTAACGCATGAAAACCCTTTTCTATCTGTTCTAACCCACTTATTGGACTCTTAAGACCATTTGACCTTTGTTCTACCCATGAGAGAACCCACAGTTATTCTATTTTTTGATAGAATGGTAAATTTGCAAAAATAATCCTGTATTATTGTTTTCTTCTCAAATCAATGTTTTGTGCCCTTAAGACCTTCTGATGGATATATAGGAGCTTTTATTGACTTAATCAGATCAAATTGAGCTAGTTATGGCTCATGATGGTGTTCCCATCACCTGTATCACTTACCACCTGGAAAGCTGGTACCCGACATGTCACCCATCCCCTTTGCAAAGTGGGGCATGAATTTCGTTGGTCCCTTCCCGCCAGCACCAGCTTAGAAACGGTTCATCTTGGTGGCTATTAACTACTTTTCTAAATGGATCGAAGCTAAAGCCATAGCCAACCCCACGGCCGATAGGGTCATATCCTTTGTTCGAAAGAGCGTCATAGCTCGGTATGGGGTACCCCACTGCATAGTCACGACAATGGAACCCACTTCTCTTGCAAAAAAATTGAAGAATTTTGCAACAGTTGGGATATCCATCTGTGCTTTACGTTAGTGGGTCATCCCTAGGCGAAAGGGTAAACCGTAATAACTAACTGCACTATCATCTCAGTACTCAAATGTTGGCTGGATTCAGCCAAAGGGAGGTGGGTGGAGGAGCTTCCCAACGTTCTTTGGGGATACCAGACTTGCCAGAGGACTTCCATAGGCCACACACCATTCATCTTGGTATATGGCATGGAAGCCCAGCTACTCATCGAAACAGTCCTCTCCACCTATAGAACACAACTTTATGAGTAGGCCACCAACGATGACTAAGTTCGCCTATCCTTAGACCTCCTAGATGAGGTAAGGGACAAAGCCTCCAAGATGGCCCTCAAGTGTAAAGAAGCCACAGCTGCCTCCTATAATAAGCATGTCAAAACGTGAAAGTTCTCTCAATGAGACTTGGTCCTACGTAAGTGCAAAGTCTCCATGCCGACCAAGTCGGGTAGGAAACTAGACAAATCATGAGAAGGGCCTTACAAGATTCGTAATGACAGTCCAAGTAACTTCTACGAATTACAAGCCCTAGATGGTAGGGATATCTCCTGCACTTGGCATGTGAGCAACTTACGAATGTACCATGTATAAACACCCATGAACAATAAAGAAAATAGATTTTTTCATTCCAAAAATCTTGCCTGTTAGATCTCTTCAAAAGAAAGAAAATAGAAAGAAGAGATAACAAGGATAACATTGCCGGAGGGCCCTACTCCCATGGCTCAAACATGTCCCTACCACCTGTAGGTGAAAGGTGGAGTGGACTAGCAACTCCTATAGCTGGGTCGGCGACCTTCGGCTGGCGTGCCTCTTCGGCGATCAGCTGAGCTGCCTCCTCGATAGCCGTTTGGAACACCCCATTATTAGGTGACCGATCCGCAGGCAGTTCCACTAGCTTGTCATTAGCAATAAGACCAGCCCCCTTAAGGCGGTCACATTTTGACACTAACTGGTTGATGGACCAGTCATACAACTCCTTCGCGGAGACATGCTTCCCTTTAATAAGGGCCTAGATGGAAGTTGGAGTCTGCTTCCTGATCTCCTGTGAAAGCTCCTCTCGGATTGGTCCCATCGACGAGTACGTAGCATAGAAGTCCATCACCACCTCAACATTCAGCTCAAGCCCCTCTACCTCCCCTGCGGGCCCCTCCACCCCCTCTAATTCTGCCACCCGCAAGCCCTGCACTAACGTGAGCTCCTGGGCTTGGCCAAGGTCGGCCCTCAGCCTTTCCGCATACGCCTTCGCCTTCTCGCTCGCATGGAAGCAAGTCTATCAATCGATGTACTCAGGTGGACACACTTCTCCTTGAGAGCCCTTTCGTACCCCTCCATTTAGGAAGAGTGCTCAGCCTTAAGCACTTGCACCTCCTCCTTCAAGGAGACGACGTTGGTGCAGGTGGCCGAGAGGCACTCTGATAGGTCTCTCAGAGCCTCTAGATGGCACCATGAGCCCTCATGAGCCTCTCCTCCAGCTTTTTGCTATCGACGGAGGCCCTCCGCAGCATGGAGTGAGTCTTCTTCAGCACCCCCTCCAGTCGACCCACTTGGTTGGCTGCCTCTCCCTGGGAGCAAAGCCTACTCTTGGCCTCCTCCACTGCCTTCTCTACCTTCTCTCACATAATAATTGCCTCTGCCACCTACCAAAGCAATTGTCGATGATCCGATTTGGCTGTCACAGGCCACTGAGCAGGTAGGTTTGCTGCGTTGCTTTGACCTACCGATGTGGGAAGGCTTGGGGTAGCACCGCCATGTGGAATGCAGTACGACCCAAGCATCTCTGCCAAAAAATCATGTGCGCGTCAAAATATGAGTAGCTTTGGCTAAGAAAAAATAAGGAGTGAAACACAGGCCTCACGAGCTTACCACGTGCATGCAGTAGAAGAACATGTGATTATAGTCCATGCCACAAGGGCCAAAAGTGGCCTAAGACGTGGCATCATGCAAGTGCCTTAGCACCTGCCTTTCCAGGTTGGGGGTGCCGCTTGACGTCCACAGCTGCACAAGCACCCCAAGCCCTAGTCTGACTCCTCCAGGGGTGCCCTCCAGCACAGATCCAACAATGGACCCGACAATGTAGTTGATCATCCCCGGTCCCCCTCGGCCAAAGGGGTCCACCAGAACCTAGGAACCTGTAGAGCTTCACTAGTAGTAGGGCTGGTCGAAAACCCTGCCTGCGCCAGCTGCCTCTTGAGCTAGCAGGGCAAAGGCCCCCAGCGAAGCCGATGAAACAACAAACTCGGAGGTACCCTCTGGACGAACTACTTCCAAAGGTGCTTCGAAGGGAGAGTCACCGAGGGAGATCACCTTAGGTGGCCCAAACTACGCCAAGGGAGCAGAAGGCACACCCTCTCCCTCTGCCTCGCTAGGGCTCCATGGAGAGGACGTCACCGACTCCTCCTACAGAGGCTCCACGTTGTGACCCTTCCTTGTTCCCCTTAGGGGGACCTTTGGCTCCACCGCAACCCCCTCAAGGGCCTCCTTTTGCTTCAGCCCCTTGCAAATAAGCGAGATCACTCCCCTCTCCCTACTCTATGGGCCTTTCCTCGCCTTACCGCGACCTCCGGCGAGTAATGATGCCGCCTCAACGCTTGGGCCCAACCGACCAAGCAAACCGCTCAAAAGCTGTGATCAAAGATACCGGATTAATAGGATAATTGGCGGGTGCAAGGTACGACGTGAAAGCTATTCTCTACGTCCCCCCACTTACATGGAGTAGGCAACTCCTCTGCCACCTATGGCAATGCCTCTAGGATGTCCCCCCTCCTAAGCTCCGATAGAGCGATTAGACCAAACTTAACTAACTTTTCCGCGCTCACCTGCACAGATGAGTCAAGATCCTCAACTTGGGGCGGTTGGTCCCTCTCAAGCGGACCTTGCCAAGTGCAAGGGACTTCGAGGCCATCAAAATTGGAGAGAAAAAAGAAATGGTGGTCCTACCCCTTTAAGCTATCGAGGAGATCCACTATCTGGTATCTGGTCAGTCGACTATACAGCGTGTAAGTGCCTAACGGAGGCTTTTCCTTTTTTACCTTCAAGGGCATTAACCCAAAAAGTAGGCGGAACAAAGCAAGATGGGGGGCAATCCCTAAATGTAGGCAGAGGGTGGTGAAAGCGTTTAGCACTAGCCAATAATTAAGGTTGAGCTGCAAAGGGGCAAGATGGTAAAAGCAAAGGAAGGAGGACATAAAGGGATTCGAGGGCACCCATAGACCGTGCTCTATGGTGTATTTGCATATAATAAACATGTCCTTCGACCCGTCTGAACATAGACGGGTCTCGGACCCACAAGCTTCAAACGACACCCCGCCAAGCCCATACTCTCACAAAAAAGACAATTGCGGACTGACTACGGAAGTCTGATGAAAAATAGAATAAAGACCTGGTCTCGGCAGAGACTTTAGAGGAAGAAGTAACAAACTTTACCATGGTGGCTTTCGCTTTAAAGAGGCCTCAACAAGGTGGCACTTCGATGAAGGATGTCCCCTCACATCGCTCTGCCAAGAGTAAAAGCTTTCCACAAAAGTGTTCTTCAAGGTAGGTGGGCCATTAACCATGACCCAACACCCCTATATATAGCCCCCCTATGGAGAACAGTTACCCCCTTGCAGGGCGCGACATTCGAAAAAATGAAATCTCACCGTATCTGGTACAGGTTCCAAATATACTACCAAAGGTGAAGAAAATATTGGCTATCATTATGGGCATTTAATACCCCTACACACATATTCGTTGTCGCAGAAAAAGGGGTGGTCCCAACAGTGGTTGGCACAACGCTTGAGGCCTTTGCCTCATCATAATGGCAATAAATGTCGGTCTCTTCAAATAACGAGACACCATTTCGATCTCGACGTAACTGACCATTACTCATAGAAAAAGCAGGCGGACACGTCTCAAGACTACCTCTTAAGGTCGGTGACATAGTAGGAGGATGCGCCTCAAGGCCCCCTCTCAAGGCCGGTGACTTAACAAGCCCATTTGCCCCTTACAACCTCTTAAGGACCATACAACTACGGGCCTTCGCCCCAAAAACCCCACTATATAAAAAATGCTCCCCCACGTAAACATGCAGCCGGGGCAGCATTTGTGGGCATTACCTACCATGGAGTTTCTACTCCAAACGCTACTCTCTCAGCAAGCATTTACTAGCTCGAGAGTAAGAGGTATATGATGAGGGGCAAAAAAAGCTCTCGAACCCAAAACCCCACAATAGGCTCGGAAAGAAGAATCCGGTCCGAAGAAGATTGGATACATGCAGGTTTGGGGATCCAACCCGCCTACATCCAAAGAAAACATCCTGCGGACATATCTGGCAGTCCAACTTGCTTGCGCACAAGAAGGCTGGGTATAGCGGTACCCAGAGGACTCTATCCATCAAAAGGGTTGGCAAGGGTACAGCAGGCCTGCGTCCCTAATAAATGCTGACAATGGCAGCCGCTATTAATAACTTGGCAGCGTATCTTCTCAGAAGATCTTGTTGGAAGGCCGATTCGCTCAGAAGAGCTCGCTGGGAGCTCGAGCCCGATTCGTGTAGAAGATCTCGCCGGAAGTCTAGCACTATAAATAGATGGGAAGGCCCTTAAGGCCTCCCTCAAGCAATCGGAGAGAAATTGAGAGATTGTACGCTCTGTAATCTTACCAAATTTCTAGTGCATAGTTAGGAACTCCATCCTCCCCCCAAACGTACACCCCTTGCGGTGGAATTAGGTAACCACTTCCTCTGCCATTTGTGAAATTGCTTAGATCCCTTGATCGGACCATCCACCCAAGGAGGTTTGATCATTACTTGATCGAACACTCCATATCTTGGGGTGTCGATCAACATACAAGATCATGTTTGGATCCCTAACTTGGTACTCACCATTAACTTGATTAGCGACCAACTGGGAATTCGTGTAGACTTCCAGTAGGGAGATGCCTCTTGATTTGGCCATCCGGATGTCAGCTAGCATTGCCTTATATTCTGCCTAATAATTAGACGCTGGGAAGACAAGTTTAATGGCATACTTATGAGTAACACCGTCTGGGATGGTGAAGGCTATGCTGACCCCAAACTCGGCTGTCATAGACAATCCTTCAACATACAGCTTCCTGGAAAGAGTGAGGGAGGCACCCGGGTCTATGGATTTTGCCACAAAGTCTGCCAAGACTTACCCCTTGATTGATCTCCTCGACTGGTACTGAACATCAAATTTTGCCAATTCCACAACCCATTTTATTTGTCATGCTGACCCTGTGGTCTTATGTAACATTCGTCGCAAGGGGTAGTCGAACAGGACTATTATAGTATGGGCTTGGAAGTAAGGGCGTAGCTTTCTGACGACAGTCACCAAGGCTAGCCTGAGCTTCTCAATGACTGTATACTTAGCTTTTGCACCCTAGTAGATTTTGCTAAAGAAGTACACTAGTCGTTGCTGCCCCTCTCATTCACCGACTAAGACGACACTGACGATAGATATGGACGCCGCCAGGTATAAGCAAAAAGATTCCCCATGCGTGGGAGCCATTAGGATGGGGGATTTTTGAGAGCTTCTTTTACTTCCTCTAAAGCCTTTTGTCAATGAAGAATCCAATGGGTGACGGTGTAGCCCTTTCCCTTTTTGACGCACGCAAAGAAGGGAAGGAATTTATTAGAAGATCGAGACAAGAATCGTCTTGAAGAAGTGATTTTGCTGACTAATGACTGCATCCCTTTTAAGGTACTTGACGGTTTCAGGGCCATGATTGCCTGGATCTTTTCGGGGTTTGCTTTAATTCTTTTACTAGAAATTAAGAACCCCAAGAATTTTTCGACTGAGACCCCAAATACACACTTCTCGGGATTTAGGCAGAAGCGGGTGTTCCATAAAACTTGAAACACCTCTGCTAAAAATTCCAAGTGTTGAGGGAAATTTAATTTCTTCACAAGCATATCATCTATGTACACTTCAAATGATTTTTCTATTAAATGAGAAAAAATCATATTTACAAGGCAGTAGTAGGTCGCTCCAGCATTTTTCAGGACAAAAGACATGACTTTATACTGAAACAAACCCCTATTTGTAATAAACAAGGTATGAGGTCTATCCGTTAAAGCAAGGCTAATTTGGTGGTATGCATTGTAGGCGTCTAGGAAGGACATGTATGATTGATTGATAAGTTCACTTTAGTGAACCATTAGTTGGCCTAAGTACTCTTTAATTGTATATGCCTAGTTTCTAATTGCTTAAGAATTAAATGGTAATTTATCTTAGTCTGTGTATAATTTTATGCATCATTTTCACATTTAGTAGCATATGGTTATGATAACCTATTTGGTGGATGCATGCTAGATGCAAGCATTATTGGAATATGGAGGACATCATTCGTAAATTGGACTTGCACACACCAACTCCGTGATTCAATCGGCCTTTCAGTCACAAACAAAGCTACAGATGTCCAAATTCATTCTATAAGACGTCCTTAGCTAGGTTTGGACGTTTAATGACCAGCAATCATGGACCCACCGCGATTTGCATTTTAAGACATCCGGAACTCAATCTGGACGTCTAATGAACTAACTGCCTCTCAACCGCCAAGCCAAGTTGACCAAGCCTCTACACATCCAACCACTCGCTATATTCGCCGAGTTGTTAGAGACAATCTCGGTGGAAGAAATAACAACGGGTGTTTTAAAAGGAGGCACAACGACCACGCGAGGGATCCCCATCCTCTCCCCTTGCGGGGAATCACCTTCTCCCTCACCACCATCAGCACCGTGGCTAGAGCGGACACTGTGGCCGGAGCATGCACTGTGGCCTGAAGCGTACTCCAACCTCACCGCACCTTCGTCGACTCCATGACGTGCATGGTGACAGTGTGCACACCCCATTGCTCACTGCACTCTACCCCTATCACCTTCCTCAGTTCCCTCTTCAAGGTCCATGCACACCGCACTCAAAGAACCACCACCTCCAGCAAACCTCTCCCATGCCAACACCACCACTCTCCCTCTCTGCCTTCCTCAAAGTGCCCACCGCTGCCCCCTCTTTTTCTTCTCCTCTTTCGTTGTCTTCTTCATCTTCCACTCTTCTCCCTTGTTCTTCCCTTCCACCCATAGGAAGAACCCAACACCACCCCACTATCACTTCACCTACCATGACCACCAACACCATAGCCACTACCACCAGCCATCACCTCATAGCCACCCACCTCTGAAGCTTCCTCTTCCTCTTCTTCTCCTTCAACCCATCCTCTGTCACAGAAGAACCCAAAGCACCACCAACTTCCACGCTTCGTCCTGCCTTATCCAATCTCCAACCTCGGCCCCAAGCACATTCTGGCGAGCCCAAACACCGCTCGAGTGTTCTCACCAGCCACAGAGACTGCAAACGGCCACACATGGGCATGCACGCAACACTGCTGCCCTTGACTCCACTGGCCTCTCCTCCAACCAGCCACATCTGCACATCTTGAATCGCACCGAGATCCCCATCGTGCAACCCTCGTCGAGACGTACCTTCGCTGCAAGTTCCTCGCTCCACCATTACTCCACGTGTGAGTGCGAGGGAGAAGCAATCCTTTGTTTTGCTATCAATTAATAATCACAATGAATGCCATTGCCTCATTCCTATTCTTGTATTTAATAAATTAATTTATTGAAATCAATTTACATGGATATACCTCTTGTCTATTTGAATTACTCTCATGAAGGATATAAAGCATGAGATATTGGTTATAGTGAACATGCTCTGTTCTATGGGAGATTAATATGTATAATGATTGCTATTTGCCAAGATCACTATTCACTTGTTTACAGGATATTATGTTGTGGTGATTTTGCATGTGAACACCTACATTCTTGATTAATTTCTTAGAATGAGAATTTATGTTGGAAATGAGTTGCACTAGTTAGTATGTGCACCCATTGATATTCCCGAATAGATAAGGCACTACTCACAAGTTTAATAGGCTAGTTCTTCCCTATAGAGGGAACCTAATTTATTGTGGTTAGATTTAATTAATATTTTGATAGTCGATTTTTCACCACAAAAGCTTTACAACGATACAACATTTTATGTTAAAATTTTCAACGAAAGCGAAGATCGACTCATCATTGGCCACTACAGGAGTCCACCAAAGTGTCCACCCTTGGTAAGGGTAATTCATCATTCGGGTAGCCTTCATTGAGGTTGGTGAAGTCCACACACATTCACCATTTTCTATTGGCTTTTTTCACCATAACCACATTTGAGAGTCATGCCGAATATAAGGATTCTTTGATGATGCCAACTTCAATGAGCTTTTGGACTTCAGCCTTGGCCACCTGCCATTACTCAGCTGACTTGTGCTTACGCACCTGTTTGATTGCCCAGGCACCTGCTTGAATATTGAGGTGATGCTGAATCAAGGATGGGTCTACCCTTGGCAGGTCATTGGCAGACCAAGCGAATATGTCCGCATTGGTCCTTAGTAGGAGTAGCGACTCCTGGACTTCGAAGGGATCAAGATCCGCTCCGACTTTGACAAGCTTGGAAGTGTCGTCAAGGTACAGCTGGATAACCATGGCTGAAGAGCCCTACTGGAGTTTTGAAGTCATTGGCGGATCAACCGGATTTGCTTCCTGCTAGATTGCATAGAGTTGGTTTCTCTTCTTCCCCTATTTTTGTGGTTTGGGGGTTCTTGACTCTATGGATCGTTCCAGTTCGATCCTTAGGAGTTCTCGCTTGGCCATTTGATCCCCATATACTATTCTCACTCCTCGAGGAGTTTGGAAAAGCATGAATTGGAAATATGAAGAAGGGATCAGGCGGAAGGCGTGAGTCGTTGGGTAGCCTATGATGTTGTCAAATGCCGCCGTCAACCTAGCCACTATGAACGTGGTTGTTCTAATGAGATAGTTGTCCTTGTTGCAAATGAATAAGGGGAGGTCGATCTCCCCCTTTGGCATCACCTTATGGTTGTCGAACCCCACAACTGGATGAGTGGATAGGGAAAGATGCTCTTCCCTGAAGCCTAGCCCGAGCAATGTCTTTGAGAAGAGATCATCTGCGACACTGCCTTCATCCACAAGAAGCATGGGTTGTCACTGTCCCGCCAGTAGGAGCGTCACCAAGAGTGGGTTAGTGTGCTCTGCTAGATTTGGTAGTGAGGCAAACATGCTAGAGGCCACTTGCTTGATGGTACCTCTCTTATCCCACTGAAGAGTGAGGAATGCACTGTGGGCCATCGACCTGGAGAGATTAGGTTGTTGACTTGGGGCAGCATTGACCCCGAAAATGACTTCAACCTCCACGCTGGTAGGCGTCGAGAGATGAGTATTCTAGGGTAATGTGGCCAAAGCTTCTAGAACCTAGTGATGGTACTCTATCGGGGGGAGTGAAGGTGAGACCACCTGCTTAATCTGGCTGGTTGCTGTCATGTTGGGCTCATGGTCCTTGATAAGAACCATGTTGACTCCATGAAGCTGCTAAAGCTTCTCCTTGTGGTAGTCTTCTGGATCCTCCATGGGTCTCTTGCCCTTGTTAAGGCTCTCATTTTGTTGGATGAAATGAGCTAAATTTCTATGTCGGATCTGGGACTCAATCTGGTCGTGCAAATCTCGGCAGTGTTTAGTGGTGTACCCTCGGGCCTTTTGGTATTTGCAATAAGGCTTAGACTCAGCCTTCTTTTTGAGTGGCTTGGGCAAGGGTAGCAGGTCCATGTCTATAGACCAGACCTCCGCCAACACATCTGCTTGGTTCATTCTTAGGGGAGTGTACTCTTCAAAATAATCCTGGCTAGGCTGGCGAGATCCACTGTTTCGGCCCTTGGAGGATCTGTTGCTTCTTTGGTCCGTGAAATTAGCCTTCTACTTGTTGAAGCGATTGCCTCCATGGATGAATATGGGAGCTAGCTCCCCTGAGGTCCGCTTCTCCTTGACAGGACCAAGGTCATCTCCATATCCTTTTGCTAGCCAGCTATAGGAGCAGAAAGAATCATCCTGTTTCATAAACCCTGTAGCTCTATCTCACAACTCCGCCATATATGGCAGAATTTATTTGCTAGTTCTTGGAAGCAGGTTATTTATCCGGCAGCAGTTTATTGAACCATTCACGGGCCATATCGAACAGATAGGACGAGAATACCCAGCAAAGTACTTGGTCAGGCCAGCCGTGCAACAACATCATTTGGCAGTAACTCCTAACGAAGTTATTAGGGTCCGTTGTCCCGTCATACTAGGCCTGACGGGCTGCTTAAACTTTTTCGGCAGGGGAGCCGTCATCACCTCTTCAATGAAACGGTAGGTGGTGACGTAAGCTCGTCGACGTATACCTGATGATAACATCATCATGAGCCATAATTAATTTTAATCAGTCAAAATCAAATGACAAATGCTCCTACATAGTCACCTGAGAGCCATAATTATGTTTAGATCTATTTTGAGAGAACATTAAAATATGGTTAATTATGCAGTTTTAACATCATATCATGAAAGAAGAGTAACCACGGGGTTAATCTAAGGTCAAATGAGCATTAAAGTCTAATACGAGGATCCATACAGACAGAAATGAGATTTCATACATTTCGGAAACCAAAACAACACCCAAAATCCTAATTTCAGACCTGCTTAAAGTATAGAGGTTCTGGTCAGGATAAAATTCATCTAAACCTCCTAAAATTCATATAAAAATATTCCTTGAGGTTTGGTATCTTTGATTTGACCATTTAAACCTATTTTGACCTTAAACGTAGTCTTAGACAGATTTCTGTCCTAATTTAGGTTTCTATGTAAATTACCTAGTCAAACTTGGTCTAAACTAAAATCCAACTCCACCATCCGAGTCCTTGGATCCAAATTACGTTTGTATCAAATTTGGGCCCAATCAGAGTCCATCTTGACCTAGTTTGCAATTTAGTCCCCAAGATCTCTATTCCTCACATCCAGGCCCTTAACTTTCTAATTAATTACAAATAACCCCTTTATCTTTTGTCATCTTCTTCACAAAACAGTCCCTGCCACTTGAAACTTCAAGGTTTCCTAAAGCACACAGTCAATCCTCACTACACCAACTTTGACCGTGTGCATCTCTTTCAATCAACATCCAATCTCCTCCAAAATTGGAGATGATTGCAACAAGATCTTCCATCTGAATGTAATCTCGAGCTCGGATTCAAAGCAGGAAGCTCGCACTAATCCATGAAAATTCGTGGGTTTATTTGACCTATTCCCCAAGCAATCATGGCTATTTCTTGTTTAGAACTTGCTCAGGAGCTCTATAAAAGCTTCCCCGTTGCAAAGCCTTGATCCTTAGTCTGGTTTGGCCCTAAAACTTTCTTCTCTTCTTCCTCTGGCCAACTCTGACCACGACTCCGGCGAACACTCTTGACCTCCTTCCTTCGGCCATTAGATGGACAAATCAAGTGGCCCACTATCTTCCTCACCTTCCTCCGCTCCTTGCTAGGCACAGTAGGAGTTCCTTCCCCCATTGTCGCCGCTATCTTCCCTCGACGGAGATTCCACATTCTCCAGCGTCGGCCAATCATAGTTGGCACCTCTCCTTATCCCCTTCGTCCATTAGCTAGGTATAATCCTTCATCTCCTTCTTCTGAATCTTCCTAACCCTTTTTCCTCTCATTTCAACCACATACCACCTCACTCCACCATCGTCTTCTTCATGGTCGGCGAAGCTCCGGTGAGCTCACCCGGCCAACACACACCACCAAACACTCCACCACTTCCATCCACACTTTCCCCATGATCTAGAGATGAAAAGCTTCAAGGTTATTGGAGCTCTTAACCTCTGAAATTGCCGGTCGGACTCACCCACTCACAGCCACCTTCCCCATCGTCGTCTGACCACCTCACACTCCTTCGCACCAAATCACACCCACCATTACCTTTGTCACATAACAACGAAGGTCACTGGCTATCTAATTGGGCCCTAGGTCGTGTTTCTCTTGCATGTCAACTCCGTTGTCGCCGTTGTCTTCTCCGATGATGACCACTGCCATACGGTCACCGCCCTATCTCGCTTCCAACTCTAAGAGCTGTGGAATCCTTCAACGCAACTACGTGCAACATCAATCGAAGAGAAGAGTAGTTCCAACACCTTCAATTAGAGTGAGCTTCACTTATTACTACTACGCGAAGGAGCCCCAGCAAATAGTCCCACATCGTGTGGAACAAACTTCCAACAGGGCATGAATTGATTTTGTGCCTTGACCCTTTCGCCCAGTAACACAGGGGGTCAGGTCCCCCACGCACGTGCCTTCTCACGCTCTCACGCCTCGGCCGTGCACACGGCACGCGGGTTTGGCCACTGCTTAGGATCTGATTACACGACTTCTGACCCAAATTTGTACCCGGTTATCTAAGAGAGAAGAAAGAGGAGATTTGTGAGAGGAGGGGGGAGGGTTTTGCTGTGCAAACCTTGGGTGCATGCTGAAGAAGAGGAGGATACCACTTAGCCTCTGAGAAGAAGAGCCTTGGTCTTGAGAAGGCTTAAAGAAGAAGAGAAGGACTTGAGAGCTTTGCCTTTTGTGAAGCTATGCTATGTGAAGGTTAAGTCGTTTGGTTATGTTTGGTGATGTCTGATTGAGGTTGATTCTGGTTATTGTTGAATAATTTAAGTACCTGATACTGTTGGATTATTTGAATAAGTTGAATATATGAGATGCATGCTTAATTAGAGGGATCTAAATGGTGAGATAAATCACCACTTTTTAGGCTCTCTTTATTCTTTGTCTCTACATTTTCTGAAATACATTGGATTACATTGAATGTCAATATGATAAGTTGTATTCATTGAATATCTGTTATTGTGTTCAATTTACTATGCTCATTTATTTTGAATGATGATTAATGCGTGAATTCCACATTTGCTCCCTGCGAATGATCTCAGACTCCAATTAGATTCTGAGTTTATAAATTTAAGTGTTTGTGCGATTTTGTCGATTATACTACAATGCATATATTTCTTAACACTCAACAAAACCACATCAACAATACCCCCACATTGCCCGGGTGACCTGGTGAACAATTTCGGGAATCGAGCCTCCGCTGCTGGTCGCCAAGGGTTGAGCTCTTGACTGCTCCCTCGACAAAGGTGGGTGGAGAGCTCGAATCGGACTGGGGTGAACTTCCCCCTTTTGGCTATTAAGCTCTCATTTTAGTTTATCGAGCTGTTTGCATAGGAGGGTGTTCTCCTCTTCCACAGTATGACACCACTTTAGTTGCTTGTCTTCAGAGCTCGAATTGTGGGGCTCCTCCAGTTGAATTTTGTCAAACTCCTTGATTTACCGGATCTCTAGGAGCTTTTCAGCGACTGAATGCTCTTCAGCACTCAAAGCTGCCAGCCTGGTCTTGTACTGCTCCTCCCTCGCTTGCATCCAGAGGAGGGGGTCCCGCACGGGGACCTCTAGTAGCATTTTGGGTTGATCTGGCTTCTCTTTACTTAACTCAGCGGGTTGGGGATGTCTCTTGGACACCGAGACACTTGACTATGTATGCATCGACACCTTTTCAGGATTAGCACGAAAGGAATTGCGAGTTGTACGGGCCATCAAAGAGATTCAAAGTAAGAAAACGTTATCGAATGATAATCGTTTCCCATTGATGACACTAATTGATCGGATGGCCTCAGTAATCGGAGGATTCGACTCAATAAATTATGAGCAAGTAATACTACAACAAAATATGATTTTAGCATCTTTTAAAGAGAAATCTTTGTTTGGGGATAAAAAATGAGTGGGTGACAATAATTTATCACTAAAAAAATTAAATCAATTTATAGAGACGGATAAATAATTATCAAAATTTGGTCGCAAATTTTTTCTTTTTTAATGTAAGTGAATTCTTTTCCCGCTTCACTGCCCTAAACCTTCTTCGCTCCCGCTTACTTACCTCATCCCATCCCGCTTCGATTTTCCCCACGCCTCTCAACCATGTTGCATCTCCCCAAACCCTTTCTATCATACGCACGGCTTCCTCCCAACCGTCACCTCTGTTCCCCCAACTTCCTCCCACGTTGCTCCTCTACCTCGCGTCCCATGCCGCTGTCTCTCTTCTGCGAGTTCCTCCCATGCGAGCCCCTTCCACACGGCCGCCTCTATCCCACGTTTGGAGGAGGGTGCATCAACACAAGGGTTTGGAGGAGCGTGCCCCCAAACCCTCCACGTCATCGCTGCGACCTCCACCTCCGATCTCCTCCCGCACATCACTGCCACATTACCACCCCCAGAGCTCACATCCTCCTCTGATCTCGTCCTCAAGGTACATTGCAGATCTCCTTCTCATCGTCAATCTCCTCCGAACTCCAATCTTATCCCATCTCGTATTTTATATATGTGTCGCTTCGCTGTGATCTCTTTACTGCATCTCATGGCCTTGCTCTGTCATTGCTATAATCTCCACTCCACCCACTCATCACCGCCCAATAAGATTTAAGCTCATAATCAGTTTAAGATTTGTAGTGCGGACCCCCTTGCAGAGCATTAACTGACTCAAGGTATGCCACTATCTTATATTGCACGTATAGATGTGGATGCAAAGCAATTGAAAACATTCATTATACACAGTGTCTAATAAGGTTCCCAAGGCTTTTACAGAGATATTTATGCACCTGGTATCCCCAGAATTACAGGAGGGTTCTCTGCACTGGTGATTGTAATTAGATTTGATTTATTTGATGAGTTAAACTGTAGGTATGCCTCTTTTATGGTTTCTCCTTCAATTCTTCTGTTGTATGTATACATGATGCATTTTTTTTCCCTTTCTTCTATCTCTTTTTTCTTTTTTGCAGCATACAAATAGGCAGTTATATGTTTGTTGTGACTTTTTTTTTGCTAAAGAAAAAAAGGCAATCCAAAAAGGGGTATATTAAAGAACGGAAATGAGAGTGATCAAAGTAATCCTAATGCAAGTGATAAGCCATCTCACTTCGCATGCCAATGATATATCAAACAATGATTTCACCTTGGCATGCTTGAATATGTATAATTTAGTTACATAAATGTTGATATGGATGATGGGAAAGCAAAGCAATTCTTTATTTTACCACGTTATACGGCCATATCTTATTATATGATGATAGACAAACATCCAAAATATGCTATATTGCAGTTGAAATAATTGCATTTTTTGAAATTGCTTGTGGTTGGGGTTGTATTTATAATGATATAGCTTTGGTCTCTTGTGTTCCTCTAATCTGTTATGCAAGTTTTTATTAATGAAAACCCATGGAAGGAAGCATTTGCCTGTGTGTCACGAGCGCAAGTGCATACCTCCGAGTCTTCATCTTATTTGATTTTGGTAATTGAGCTTTTATGAAAAATTACCACTTCCCCTTAGCTATTTTCCTGATTGTTTATAGTTGATGTAAAATAAAAAATGGAAAAATTAGTACCTTCTACCATCTCATTAGGTTTTGATAATTGAGCTCTTAGAGCAAAATTAGACTGTTTTTTCACCTAATTGTTTAGGTTGGAACAGGGAGAGTAAGGTCTTTCCATCATCTCATCAAGTTTTGATGATCAAGCTCTTAAAAAGAAAACTATCACTTTATTTTTTCCTTTTTTTTTTTTAAGGTTCTTAGCTGTTCACTTGACCGTTCATGGTTACTCTACCATAGAAATAGAAAATTTTGATCTTTTCACTATCATCTCATTATTTCAGTTGAGTACTTTGAATAAATAACCACGTTGTTTTTTTTTCCTCATGACTACTCATGGTTGCTCTACCATAGAATAGGAAAAGTTCAATCTTTCCATCATCTCATTGGGTTTTGATTAGTGAACTCCCAAGGAAAATTAGTCACTTTGGTGCTCTTTCCCCTTGGTTGTTTTCTTGATTGTTGTCAATTGCTCTAATTTAGAATGAGAAAGATATGATATTCCTATCATCTCACTAGATTTCGATAATTAAGCTTTGAACTAAAAATGAGTGGCCACTTCATTTTTCTTTTTATTCTTAGTTGTTGTCATAGTTGTTCACAGTTAGCATCAACATGTTTGAGCTTGGTTTCCTATCTTGAGGAGGGCTCACCAAATATACCATTTCCCCCATTGTGTAAATAGAATAATTAGAGTTGTTTGTTCTATTAATTTCTAGAGGTGAATTAAATTATTCTCTAATTTTGTGGTATTTTCAACAATAATTATGCAGAAGTTATATCTAGTTCTAAACCTTTTATGACATCATTCATGTTGCACATGACATTATCTTTGATCTTTCTATGTAAATACTTATTCATGGTTTCTTTCACATGGACGTATTGAAGTGTTAGTTTGTTCAAAATATGGAAAATTATATGTTTTTGGCTAATGTTCATTTATTTGTTGATTGATGGACATTAGACACATGATATATACTTGTCAGGTTCTTTTTTTCCCCAAGTGGTTAACATATGTAACTAAATGCCTAAGGAAACAACTTTGAAGTAGAAATTCCATCAATCTATCTTTTCAAAAAAGAAAAAATTTCATCAATCTACCTGGCCCCTTTGTAGTAGAAACAACTTTGGAATTGTCAGCATGTCTACCCGCCCTTCATTTTTTTTAACATAATACTTTTTTGGGAAGAAATGTCTTTAAAGCTTTTGGTTTTTCTTTTTTTGACGGGCATTGGAATTCTGGGACATAGTCTCGAAGGGCGGTTATATTTATGTTTGTGATGATGCCAAAAGGCATGGCCAGAGACATACATCGTGCTTTCCAAACCACTTTCCAAGAGTAGGTAGGAACACCTATAAAATCTGTCATTCTTATTATGATATGTTTATAAGAGAAATGCACATATTATAATTAACAGTTCTCACAGAAAATCAGACATTTGTGTTTTATTACCTATAACAGAAAATTCTCTACAAATTTGTTTGTGCCAATTCTTAGATGAGGTGCCTGTCACCAACTTCTTTGGGTCTGTCATGTAGACAATCCATGTGGAAAAGAGCAGTTTAGCTTATAGGGATTTCTCAAGTAAAGATCCTACGTCTATTAGGATGGCTACCACACCA
The DNA here is from genome assembly GCA_037157565.1 of Thalassia testudinum. Taxonomy (NCBI): domain Eukaryota; kingdom Viridiplantae; phylum Streptophyta; class Magnoliopsida; order Alismatales; family Hydrocharitaceae; genus Thalassia; species Thalassia testudinum. The sequence goes on along the minus strand of JAZHRO010000058.1, from coordinate 6,379,948 downwards.
GACTTGGAAAATAGCAGTTAAGCTCTTTGCAGAAGCAACATGCTGTTACCGAAGACAGCAAACCGCTTTCTCAGGTCATGAAGGGGCAAGAGTGCATCTTGCATGCATGGTGGAGGATCTTGCAGGTTAAGCTGAAAGGCTAGCATGAAGATTGTTTGGTTAGGTATGGTATGGTTAGCATGCTTTTAATTTTAGGATTTTCCACTTGGATGACAGCTTACGGCATGTGACACTGAGATGATACTTACACTGTGACCCTTAAAAAAATAACTGCGACTGCCTAGTTGTGGAGCAAAGCATAGGCAAAGTCTGCTTTATCCCAGGAGAGAGTAATCTCAATAGTTCAATACTTGAAGTTGGAATATTAGGAATTGAATGAACATCGTGTTTTAGTTTGGTTAGCATATGAATATGCATTAACTCACTCGTTGGACTTTGGTTTGTGAACCTGAGTTTACATGTTTTTTTTTTTTTTTTTAACCGAGAGTAAGTCTTATTCATTCCCCTCTCCCTGGAGGCAGCTAAAAAAGCAGGGAGACCAAATCAAAACCTGCTGAGTACACAAAAAGAGGGACCACGACTTGTGGCCTGGTACAACACAAAAAAGCAAACAGAATAGCAGAGAAAAATCAGTAGATCACATAGGGAAACTGAAGCTTATCTAGGATGATGGTACCCTGGATCCATCTGTTGAGCTCCTCCGAGTTGAAGCAGATCTTCCAGTTGTCCTTGGCTAAGGAGGCAATCAGGCTGGCAAGAGTATTGGTAGTAGGACAAATGAAATTAAGGGAGCCAATTTTGTCTTTGTGTTTTAAAACCTTGTTATAATCTTCTCTGGTAGCCCATGCGACAAGAACTTTCCCGATCCACCAAAAGTACAGTAGAGAGGATTCACACTCGAATTGGATTCCAGAAGTGGAGGTACAAGTATCCAGCGCATGAAGAATGGCTTGAAGGACAGCTTGCTCATGCGTCCTGACGTTAGTGGTGCCATAAGCATAGTTTATAAAATTCCCAGCCACATTCCTCGCAACCCAAGCTATATGAAAATGACTAGCCCGTCTATGAATAGCTATATTAATTTTAGTCCTAACCAGAAGTTTGACCCAATTCACCTTAATGGCCTTGGAGTGTTGCTAGTGAATCCACGCCTGGATATTAAAGTTATACCAATTTTGAGCGATCCACATAGCAATGTTGTTGATTGATAAATTTTCATTCCTAAGCTTATTCCTAACCCACCACACATTGTACCAAATGAAGAATATCAACCCCTTAATAATACGAATTTTAGGAGATTGATTAGGGGAGCGAATGATATTGAAGAATCTATTAGGGTCAACAGGAACGATTTGGCTTTCGGAAAAGACTCTATTTGCAATCTTGTGCACCAAGTGGCTTTGCGAAAGAGGATGTTTAACTGATTCACACTTGGGCCGATGGATGTAGCAACAGCATTTACAAGGGAAGGGAATACCAATTTTAGAAATATTGTCATCAGTCGGGAGTCTGGATTTTAGAATACGCCAAGATAGCAAGGAGACATGAAGGGGGAGTTTTAAACTCCAAAGAGCTTTGGCTATCTCGTCTGTTGGGAAAGAGGCAAAATGGGACTGATAAGCAGAGGATACTGAAAAGGTACTGTCACTAGTAGGCATCCAAGTGGGGACATCCTTACCCTGGTTCGAAGAGGAGGATAGAATTTGGGATTGCATATACTAAGGAGTGTGAACCATAAGAGGATGAGTATGGGCAATTGGGAGGAAGTCTCTAATCTTGGTCGGAGGAGGGTTATTCGAATAAGGAAGAAAGGAAATCAGCGGGGAGTCACCGATCCAAATATCATTCCAAAAGCCTATTGAGCCTTCATAGACATCCCAACGAATCAAGGGTTTCATAATGTTATAGGCATCCCTCAAAGCTTTAATAATGGCCGGGGTGAAATGGGACCTGGAAAGGTTTTTACCATAAAGGCTTTTCATGATATTAGTGTAGGGGGAATCAGAGGAGAGGATGTTCCAACCTCACTTCATCCTTAAGGCTACAAGGAAAACCTTAAGGTCAAGAATTCCTAGGTCACCAAGGTGAAGAGGTTTAGTAATATCATTCCAGGATATCCAGTGATGTTTTGTTCCCCCTAAAGAGGATCCCCAAAAGAAGTTAGCCATGATTGAGTGGAGCTTCTTAATAATAAAGTTGGGAACCTCAAGGACCGATAGGATATGTATTGGTACGGAGGACAGGACATGTTTGATGAGAAGTAACCTAGAGGCAGAGGATAGCAAGCTGGCCTTCCACCCAGCTAACTTGGATTGGACGTTGTCAATGATAGTATAAAAGTAGGAATTTTTTGCTCTACCAGGAAAAATAGGGCATCCGAGATAGGTGAAAGGGAACGAGCCAATTTGAATGCCAAGGGCTTGGGAAATGCGAATAGTCCTCTCTCTAGACAAATCCTTCCCACCAAAACAATAGCTTTTAGATTGGCTAATGCATTGGCCCATTGTATCTTGAAATGATTTAAGAAATAAGGAGAGATTGTCAATGGAGTAGCCATTGATGAAGAGAACAATGTCGTCTGTGTAAAGGAGAGAAAGCGGTGTTGGTGCTAGAGTACCACGATCATTTATTTTGATGATAACAAAACATGTGTCTTTTAACATTTGCTTTTGAGTTCTAATTTTCATGTCAAATTGTAAATAGAGAAGTGTTTAGACGGAGTTCGAGCTCGCATCCATAGCAGATTGGAGGAGCTGGACAGAGGTGGAGGAGCTGGACAGAGGCGGAGGAGCTTCGCGAGGAGCGAAAGCTTGAAGGAAGGAGATGAAGAATATGATAGATTTCCTTTTATTTTGTTCTATGTAGTTTTGTTTCTTTGTTTTGCTCTTTATTTCTATCTTAGATCTTATGTTAAAGAGCCTCAAAGAACCCTTAAAGTAGTCTTTGGAACACCTGTACTATCCTAGAATACTTAGGTTTTCTGTAAAGAATTTAGAAAATCAAAATAGGGTTCAGACAGCCTTATCAGACGTCCAATCTGGAAATCAGACGTCTGATATTGACTTTTAAGACGTCTGACTGTTTGATTAGATGTCCAAAACACCTAGGTTGGACTTAGTAGGTTCTGTCTATTAGAATCAGTCGTCTAGACCTTAGTCTAGACGTTTGATGCCTTTGCCAGACGTCCAATTAGTGGAACGTTGGCTGCCTTCATAAATATCGAGGAAATGACTGTTAGCCTTGTATTAGACATTCGTAGAGGAACCAAGACGTCTGATATATGATTGTTTTGCCTCAGCTGACCTAAAATCTCCTTTAAGAGATTTTCTAGCCGTTGTACTTCCTTAGGAATCCATTTCCGCAGGACAATAGATTTCTAGATGTCCAGACCTAATGTCAGACGTCCTATATGTCGTCTGATGGTCATACACTAGAACTTTATTTAGGTCTGATTCAAGTCAGGAAGGAAATCCGATTAGAATCAGATGTCTGACTTAGTTCCCAGATGTCTTAAACAGGTTTCCCAGACGTCTGATGACTCTGTCAGAATCATGATTAATTCTGACTACGACTTGATTTGCCTTGGATTTGCACCCAACAGCTATGGAAGCCTTCCAAGGCCTTTCAAAGCCTTCCTAGGCCCTCTATAAATAGAGGAGAACCCTTGCTACTCTAATACATACCTTGCAAGAATATTTCCATTCATTTTGTGTCAAATTGAAGTAGAAGAAGCAGTTGCTCTTAAAGGCTTGTTTCCACATTCAAGTGCCTCATCCAATTTGCACACTCACTCTCCCTCTGCGATTACAAGAGTGACAAAGCGCAGCTGCGTGGTTCACGCACTCGCGTTGTCACATCGATGCACTTCCACTAAAGGGAAGTTTTCTAACTCCTATAGAAGCTAAGTTTAAATATTTGTGGCTCTATAAGATTGTTGTACATTTTATTATTTTTGGTTGGGTATTCGTTTTGCGAATTCCTGTCTCCTTCGCGAGACAAAATCCATCTTGTGAATAGAAGGGATTTTGAGGTACACTACCCTCGGTCTAAGTGATGTGATTGTAATTGAGGTTCAGTCACCCTCGTTCAAGTGACTGGGTTTAGTGGATTTGATCGACTAGGTCAATCGAAAAATCTTAACTTGAAAGGGTTAGGTGGTGGTTTTCACCCGATTTGGGTTTCCAGCTAAAAATACTTGTGCCTATTGTGAGATTGCTTATTTTTGTGAGATTGTTTATTTTAATTCCACACTTTATATTACGTCACGCATATCTTACCCCTCCAAGTAGGAATTACAATTGGTATTAGAGCAGGTTCTTGCTGTTTCAGTGTAACAACCAAGCAAGAAGTTCATGGAGGGAAGTAGTTTCGCGATCTGGATTTCTGAGGGGCAGTTTACGACCCGTCCGCCGTTTTTTGACAGGAGCAATTACCCGTACTAGAAGCTGCGGATGAAGATATGACTTCAAGCCAATGACTTCATAATATGTGACTGATGCGAGACCCCCTTCGACATCCCGGAGAAACCCGCCGCAGGATATTTACAAAAGTAGACCTGGGAACTCTCGTTCAACATAAAAACGATGAACGCATTGTATTGTGCACTTAGCCCGGAGGAGTCCAACAGAATCTCGCAATGCGCCACCGCATACGAGATATGGTACACACTCGAGGTAACTCACGAAGGTATCTCTAAGGTAAAGACTTCTAAAATAAATTTACTTTCTCAATAATTTGAGTCTTTTTCAATGAAGTCTAACGAATGTCTAAGTGAGATGAACACTAGGTTCACTCTTATTGTAAATAATTTAAAAGCTTTAGGTAAGACCTTTATCAATGGGAAGCTTCAAGGAAAACTACTCCGTTCCCTTGGACCAGAATGGGAGTAGAAGGTCACCGCGATCGAAGAGGCAAATGAAGTGGAGGAGCTCAATATGGAGGATCTCTTAGGCAACCTAATGGCCTATGAGACGAAACTAAAGCATGACACACCGGAACCAAAGCTTAAGAAGACTCTCGCCTTCAAAGCTGCATCGGATAGCGAGGTAAGTTCCGACGACGAAGACTTTAAAATTTTACTTAAGAAATTTTCAAGGTTTTGTCGAGACTCAAAGAAAGAAAATGAGAAGGATAGCTCGAGACGTTGCTACCATTGCAACGAAAAATGTCATTTACGACCAGAATACCCTCTTCTCAAGAAGGAGAAGAAGAAAAAGGAGAAAAAATCTAAGAAGGTGTTTCAAGTAACTTGGGACGACACGAGCTCAGAGGAAGAAGAGGTGAATCCCCAGGAAGAAGTTGCCTGCATGGGTTTCGTGGCGACAACGGGCGACAGCGAAAGCGACTCCGACAATGAGGTACATTCTGATTTACAAGAAGCTTTTAATGGACTATTTGATGTTAGTCAATCATTAAAAGTAGAAAACAAATGCATGGAAAAGAAATTTAGCATGTTAAAATCTGAAAATGATAGGTTAGAAAAGTTACTTAAGGACCTAGAAACTAATCCTAAAAATGATGACTTATTGTTAGAAAATCATAACCTAATCTTTGAAAAAAATAAGTTGATTGAGGAAAATACTAGTTTAAAAATAGAAATTTTTGATTTAAAAACTAAGATGCACGTTATAGAAGAGGAAATTGCATGTCTTAGGGAAAATTCTAACTTAATTAACAAGGTAGATAATTTATATAGTCCTAAGATTGATAAAGGATCTTTATCACGGAGACCCGCTAACAGATCTGGATCTAAGCTCACTTGGATACTGAGGAAAGAATTAGAATCTTATTTTGTAGGTTTCAAAGAGGATATCAACATAAAGGATTGGACCTACAAGTTTAAAAATGGTCAACTCGAGTTGGGAGAAACAAGGAGTAGACTAAGGAGGAGAACGAGAAGGCCGACGAGACGACGAATAACCGAACAACCCACCGCACGTCGTCCGCCAGATTGGAGGTCGACGTCGATGCCCGGGTCTCCAAGCTATAGATGGAAGCCCCATCCGATGTGGCATCCACCACCTTCATTTGAGTCATTCTATTGGCCATGGTAAGTGAGGTAATCCTTAACCTTATCTTTTTATCATTAGCATATAGATAAGGGGAGTTAAAATTATGAACTATTTATCAATCATTAAGGGGAGATCTTGTTAGCTATATTTCCGTTAAAAAGGAGAAATAATAGCTATCTTGTTACAAAAAGGACATTACTCTTATTAAAAGAAATTCAACCCAATTATAGAAGAGCATGTTTTTATGGGGAGTTATAGGAAATTTAAAATTGATAAAAACTTTTTTGATAATGTCAAAAAGGGGGACGATTTTATGCATTATTATTTTTTGTTTTGTCATCATCAAAAAAAGGGAGATTGTTGGTACTAGAGCATCACGATCGTTTATTTTGATGATAACAAAACACGTGTCTTTTAATATTTGCTTTTCAGTTCTAGTTTTCAGGTCAAATTACAAATAGAGACAAGTGTTTAGACGGAGTTTGAGCTTGCATCCATGGCGGATTAGAGGAGTTGGATAGAGGCGGAGGAGCTTTGGGAGGAGCGAAAGCTTGAAGAAGGAAGGAAAAGAAGAATATGATAGATTTCTTTTTATCTTGTTCTATGTAATTTTGTTTCTTTATTTTGCTTTTTATTTCTGTCTTAGATCTTATGTTAAAGAGCTCAAGTAATTCTTAAAGTAGTCCTAGGAACATCTGCACTACCCTAGAATACTTACGTTTTCTGTAAAGAACTTAGAAAATCAAAATAAGGTTCAGACAGCCTTATCAGACGTTCAATCTGGAAATCAGACGTCTGATATTGACTTTTAAGACGTCTGACTATTTGATCAGACGTCCAAAACAATTAGACTGGACTTAGTAGGTTCTGTCTGTTAGAATCAGTCATCCAGACCTTAGTCTAGACGTCTTAGGAGACGTCTGATGCCTTTGCCAGACGTTTAATTAGTGGAATGTTGACTGCCTTCATAAACATTGAGGAAATGACCGTTAGCCTTGTATCAGACGTCTGTAGAGGACCCCAAACATCTAATATATGATCGTTTTACTTCGGCTGACCCAAAATCTCTTTTTAGAGATTTTCTAGCCGTTGTACTTCCTTGGGAATCCATTTCCTCAGAACAATAGATTTCCAGACGTCCAAACCTAGTGTCAGACGTCTTGTATGTCGTCTGATGGTTATACATTAGAACCCTGTTTAGGTCTGATTCAAGTCAGGAAAAAAATCCGCCTAAAATCAGACGTTTGACTTAGTTCCCAGACATCTTAAACAGGTTTCCCAAACGTCTGATGCTAGGACCAGATGTCTGATGACCTTGTCAGAATCATGATTAATTCTGACTACGGCACGATTTTCCTTGGATTTACACCCAACGACTATGGAAGCCTTCCAAGGCCCTCTACAAATAAAGGAGAACCCTTGCCATTCTAATACACACCTTCCAAGAATATTTCTACTCATTGTGTCAAATTGAAGTAGAAGCAGTTGCTCTCAAAGGCTTGTTTCCACATCCAAGTGTCTCATCTAATTTGCGTACCCACTCTCCCTTTGCGATTACGAGAGTGACAAAGCGTAGCCGTGTGGTTCACGCACTCGCGTCGTCACATCGACGCACTTCCACCAAAGGGAAGTTTCTTAAGTCCTATAGAAGTTAGGTTTAAGTATTTGTGGCTTTATAGGATTGTTGTACATTTTATTATCTTTGGTTGGGTATTCGTTTTGCGAATTCTCGTCTCCTTTGCGAGACAAAATCTTGTGAAGAGGAGTTTTGAGGTATACTACCCTCGGTCTAAGTGGTGTGGTTGTAATTGAGGTTCAGTCACCCTCATTCAAGTGACTGGGTTTAGTGGATTTGATCGACTAGGTCGATCAGGAAATCCTAACTCGAGAGGGTTAGGTGGTGGTTTTCACTCGATTTGGGTTTCTACCTAAAAATACTTATGCCTATTGTGAGATTGCTTATTTTTGTGAGATTGTCTATTTTAATTTCGTATTTTATATTATGTCACGCATATCTCACTCCCTCCGAGTAGGGAATTACAAGCAGGGCACAGATGCCACGTTTAACAGAATAGGGTTTTATTTTTCCCTGGAAAGCAAGCTCTTTGAGCCCTCTTATGAAGGATTCCATGAAAATATCGAAGAGAAAGGTGGAGAGAGGGTCTCCCTGTCTCAAACCACGAGATGGTTTAAAAGAGGAGGATGCTCCATCAACAAGAATAGAAGATCCTTCATGGTCCACACAAGCACGAACAAGAGATATCACACCAATAGAGAACCCAAATCCCTACAAAATACGGAAGAGGATGTTCCAATCAACACGATCATAAGCCTTTTGGAGGTCTAATTGGATAATAATGTTCGAGTCAAAGACCTTACGTTTAATACATTGGGTAAGCTCAAAGGTGGTAGCAATTTGGTCGAAAATGGATTGACCTTTGATAAAACCCACTTGCTTAGGGGATATGATCTTAATAATAATACCTGCAAGTCTACTAGCAAGAATACCAGAAGCAAGCTTATAAATAACATTGCACAAGCTGATTGGGCGGTAGTTCGCAAGGCTCTTGATATTCAATTTTTTGGGGATCAAAGATATGAAGGAATTGTTAAAGGATCCGGGGCCTTTATGATGAGTGAAAAGTGGGCAATGGCTTGAGTAACCTCATCCTTCGGAAGGTACCAGAAATTGATGAACTCTGCATTATACCCATTCGGCCCAGGAGTACGATTCTTTGGAGAATGAGAGTATCTCTAGGATCTCGACTTGGGTAGGGTTGGCCAGGAGGGAATCAGAGTCTGCTTGGGAAATCAAAGGGGGGATGGCCTCCAAGAATCTAGAAGGATCATTGGTGGCTTCACTAGTTAAGAGTGTTTGGAAATAGGATTTACACTTTCGAGTGGCCTCATCCCAGGATCCTCCCCTGATGGTAGAAGTAAGATTGGCTTTGTGGTGCTTGGTAGATCTTTGTTTAATAGTGGCAAAAAAGAAATTGGTATTAGATTTTCCTTTTGCAATCCAATCGATCTTTGCTTTTTGGTGTAAAAAATCACTAAGCTTGGCATAAGCATCATTAAGGAGAATATGAGAATCAGTGAGTTCAACTGCAAGGGAGTTGTCCCAATGGGAAGACAACTTTGAGTCAATGTCATCACAACGAGCCTCAAGGGTTTTGACCGTAGTCTGGATGTCCCCAAAAGATGACTTATTACAATGTTTCAGAGCTCTTTTCAGGTCGGCCAGCTTTTAGTAGGAAATGGGATCAAGGGAGGACATTGATTTTAGCCCAGGAATTCTGAACAAGCTCGCAAAAGGAGGGGTCACGAAACCACATGTTCTGGAAGTGGAAGGGGTCCGGATAAGACAAGATTTTGGTGAAATGTTAGCAGGATAAGGGCATGATCAGAATTCTGTCTGGAAAGGAGCGACCTAGCAGAGATGTCAGAGAGGGCACCAGAGTTGATGAGGACACGATCAAGCTTTTGGTATATACGGGCCCTGTCACGCCTCCCATTACACTAAGAGAATTTAGAACCAGAGAGGGGCATTTCTATCATAGCCAGATGATGGATACACGTTTTGAAAGGGGCAGCCTAAGAATCGTGAAAGGGAAGCCCTCCGATTTTCTCGGAGGGCCTAAGAATGCAGTTGAAATCCCCCCCAATAATCCATGGATTAAGGCTGAGGTTAGAGATAGACGAAAGGTGATCCCAAAGACCTTGCCTTTGAGCGACGTTAGATGAAGCATAAATGGTAGAGATTTTGAAATTATTATTGCCGATCGTGTAGGCTACCATAAGAGCTTGAGGGTAATAGGAAATGAGAGAAACATCGAGAGAGCCTCTCCAGAGGCACCAAATCCTAGGGGAATCAGGGAGGGCTAAGGAATGATCGAAAGCCACGGAGCGCATAGTAGCGTCAATATCGATAGGGTCAACGAAGGGTTCTAGAAGGAAAATCAGCTTAAGGTTATGAGATTGGATAAGATTCTTAAGATGGTTGATAGTGGGGTCATTGAGAATGCCCCGGCAATTCTACAAAAGGAAATTCATGGAGACAAGTTTTTGAAAGGGACCTAGTTCGACTACAGGGCAGACAACCCTTGTCTTCCAAAATTCAGCCTCCATGGGCTCTTTGCACCCTTTCTGTTGAGTGTGCCTCATATGCCTTATCTTGGATGAACAAGGGTTTAGCATCGTAAAAGTCCATCCTCCCTTGAGGCTCGACATCAGACATAGTATCGAAGTATTTAACATCATTGTTCACTTTCAACATATCCTCCTGATCTTGAATCTCAGTGATATACAGAGTGTCAAGGTCAGGAGGTGGCATTGGAAAAGGAAGGTGCACCCCAAGTTATACCAGAAATATTTTTGTTAACATTATCACCTTTTTTAGAAAACGATACCTGATTAGGGGGGTGCACAAAAATGCCTTTTTCGTTAGATGGATATTTCCCTTTTGAAGATTTTTCAAATTCGTTAAAAGAACGTATCGGGTGAATCTCAGAACTTATGATCCGTTGCTGCAAAAAGGAATCTCTATCAAAGGATTGCAGAGCACGGACAGGGTTATCATTCAACACCATTCAAACCAACCGCAGAAATCATCGATGAAATCCCAACTGAAAAAATAGTCGAAGAAAACTAGCAATCCAGAGTGGGCGAATCAATAGCTTGCATCCCACCAAAGTTAGGGCTTATCACCTGTGAGGGAATGGAAGATTGTGTTTGGGGGAGCATGATTTTCTTCCTTGTCAGGTCTGAGGGTCGTGCGGCGGAGCGAGGGTGGCGACGGCAGTGGACGAGACACTTCTTCCTCCCCTCCACAGGACAAGAAGGAGAAGGAATCGAATCGCCCCCCCCGAGGAGAAGAGAGAGGTCGAGAAATTATACAAGTTGGACTAGAAGGGGAAGCAGACCCAACTTGGTCCTCCAGAGTGGAGGAGACTTCTGTAGGTTGGGAGGGGTTTTCCGGCAACTCCATCTTTTCGTCCGAGTCGGTAATGCCTTGTGAGGGGGGTTTCCCCCTTTTGAACCTGCTGATCATCACCTGCATGCACACCAATTACAGGGCAAGCACCAGTGACATGACCAAGCTTCAAACAGGAGGAATAAAATTGAGGGATATTCTCCAAAACAACATGTTGAACGATTCGTTCTTCGCCATTCATAATAATGATGGAATCTGGCCGGGTTTTTAAGAGATCAACCTCAACGCACACCCTGGGATAACTTGCTCTAGCCCCTTGGCTAAGGAGATCAAAGCGTTGGGGTGGATGAGATGGAGATTTAAACCCAGAAAGTTGATCTAGAGTGGAACCCTAGAAATTGGGGCATCCGTATGAAAGGTGGGGGACTAGCGTATAAATTGAAGGGGCACCCTATCAAGGATCACTGAACTAAGTGTGTAGATCTTAGTGAAATCCTGATACAATTCACAGCTAACAAGCCAATGACGGAAGTCGAGGGAAGAAAAGGAAACCATAGAGCTGATATGAAAGCGCTTCGAAAAGAGCTCATGCATCTGTTGGAGGGGCAGCTTAGGGCCCCAAGATCTCACCACCACTGAAGAGGAGAAAGCACGCCCCAGGTCAGAGATCTCAGCACAAGAAAACGACATACACAAAATCCCATCCTTCATCTCAAGGAGGTGAACCTGAAGGTCCAGCTCGAAGAAAAGAGGGGGCTTCGAGGAGCCTGAGCCGGCGACCACAGAAGCAAAAGATTGCCTCGGGGGGGAGGTTTGATCCTCCCGAGGGGTGGAGGGGGGGATCCGAAGAAGCCATAAGGAAAAAACCAAAATAGAAAAGCCAAGAACCCATAGTGCATAGACCACAGAATAGCTACAAGGCACCCAAAAACCACGCAAGCCACAATCGTAGAAGCAGAGTGAAGAAAATGACGAAAAACGAAACAGAAGAAAATGAAAGGAAAAAGCCCTTGCAAAGCCGGCTCAGAAGGTAGCTTAGGAGAGGAGCACCGCCATAGGCGACGGCTACACCCCTCTCCCTAGAGGGGAGAGTGGGAGCCGCGCCAAAGGAGAGAGGAGCCGAACCCTAGGAGGGGGAAAAAGGAAAAGTGAGGACCGGGGGAGGGGCGAGAGCTGAGAGAAAAGGAGAGGAGAGCGAGGGGAGGGAGTGGAAGGGGAGGGAGCGCTCTCTCCACCTGAGTTTACATGCTTGTTATTAGGTAGCAGTTGTGGTTTGTCTTCATTATCTACCTGCCATAATACTTATACGATATTAGCAACAAGTTATAGAGACTAACTCTAGTTCATTTCCTTAATATCTCCTGTTATTGATGGAAGGAGCTGTTGATTTTGGAGAAGTCACTTGCACTTTTTTGATTATTAATGTCTTAAGTTGGTAATGGTGTATTTTACGCACTTGACCCCAGGGGATCAACATCTTGGTAAAACCATACTATCTCAAGAATGCAGTAGAAACTGCTCTGTTGTATATGTTCACTTTATCTTTAAGTAAAAAGGACAGAGCATGAGTTGGCCTTTTTTTCACTAATATGGCCTAACGTATGCAAATATAGCTAACTTTATCAATAATTTAGTGAAAGATGCTTCTTCAACGGTAAACTTCTGTAGCTTTAGACCTTTTGATTTATGATATTGTTTTCGTAAATCATTCTTTGTTCCTCTCTCCATTAGACCATTATGATCATTCTAGTTTTAACTGAAGGTGCTTAACTAAGTTTCAGATGCTATTTTTTTTACCATAACAGGAACAAAATGTAGGTTGACTTGTTTTTGATCATGCAGAAAGATCCTACCAGAATTAAGATCAAAGGATTCCTCGTTCGCATCCAAGAAGTACAGAAGCTTCCTATTAGAATCCAACAGGATCTCCGAGCTCTCGCCCCTTTTGTCGTCCACAACTTTAGCCACTCCTCCCAAATCACTTGTACTAGACCTTGTATTTTTCTATTTTGTATTTTCTTTTACCCTTAATGAGGGAACATTTGTACAAGTTTTTGAGGTGCTCAATACATTAGGATTACTTGAACTCTTAAGTTTGTGTAATATGTATTCTATATTGAAAATTTAATAGAAGTGATGAATTATGTGAGACTAGTTGTGTCAAATTATTGCGTACTTAATTGTTAATAGTAAAATTTAAAAAGGATATGAATGAATCTTTTACCATAATAACATTATAACATTATGACTGTTAGTCATTTCAAAAAAAATAGTCAGGACTAATTACTTTCATCTTCAAAAGTTATATATAAAGATAAAATAATCTATCCTTAAAAGAATTTGTCACGTCATTAGTGTATTTCTATGTCCAAATTTTTGTGATCAATTTTTTATCCTTAAGTTGTGAGAATAGAAAATCTTTCTAAAATTTTTGGTGATCTTCATTTGGGGATGGATTTTCTATCACCCGCTTTCAATTCCGTCTTCATATCTTTCAATTTCGTTCCTATAGGTTGTCACTATAAGTATAATTTGTTGTGGTGCAATCACAAGAAAGATAGGATGATTGGTGACTTAGTTTTACTATAAGAGGTGTATGTCTGTAGGAAGATAGTGTTCTCAAATATTCACTAGAAGTAGCGGTAGTATAATATCTCTTAATTTCTTTTTTGGATTACATGAAGAGAAACCTCGAAGGCCTCCCTTCAATATTTATAGTGAGATTTTTTCAATGGTCCTTACAGATTCTTTGACATGCCTGTGGTTTGGCTATTGATAGCATTGGTAATCCTATCATAACTATCGATGTAGGCATAGTGGGAGTTACCACCGCCTCTTTGACTTCGATCAAATTGAGTCCTTTATAGGTCAAGTTTGTCTAGATCCACCTAGATGAAGGTGGATCTTGATCTACCTGAATATAGCCAGATCAGATAGAACTAGATCTGTCTGTTTACTCAGTATCCAGATAATAAGATCCTTTTTAAGTTTCGTGTAGAATTTTAAATGAGGACATTTTTTACCTCCCTCTTAACCCCTATTTATGATTTAAAAATAAAGATTGTCGTTTATAATTGTTAAAGTGACTGAAAAGCCATGAAAAAAAAGATTGCTCATGCTGCTCCCCTAACTTCACCCTTGCAAGCACGTGTCATATAACTTAAGATTGCCATTTTCCATAACTTACTGGCACTTGCAATTTGCCTTTTTTTTTTTTTTAAAGGGTAAATATAGTGATAATAGTATATATTTGACCCCATGAAGATTGCAACTCCCAATTTCCCCTGGTAATTAAAAGGTTGACATTGCAGTTCCGGAGCCGAAATCCTTCCTAATACCGTGAAATACCACACTGATTACGTCGTTATAACTTATAAGCAAATCACATCTGAAGCTTTCCGTGTATATTTTCTCCCGAAGATTAAAAAAAAAACCACAACGTATGTTTACGTCATAACTTGATATATATACGTAAGTGGAAGAAAAAAAATCAAGGGACTCACCGCAACTTCTCCAAGTGACCGTCGTTTCACAGGTCTACAGTACACTACAGAAAAAAGAAAAGAAAAAAAGAAAAACAGCACTTTAATGTAAGAAAAATTTTCTGAAAGTGTAAATACGAAACATCCCAAAAAGAAAAGGCATGATAAACAATATAATTTGTAAAAAAAGAGGCAAGAATTACATGCATGGACGCAAATTTTAATATGCATGAAAAATGTAAAAAGCAGACACATATATATAGAAATATCTTCCATGATATATATGAGAAGTTAATATTATACGTACCACTCTTTGGTTCTTCAAAATAGGTTTTAGAGCAGCCACTGAGGTCAAAGATGGTGAGGTCGAAGATCATACGGTCTTTTTGATCGAACAACAGGAAATATCCAAACCGGAGTTCACACGAACGCACCATCTCTACCCATCCATTTCCAAAGAAATGGCCAATTCCTGCATCCTTAATTATTTTTACCTTAACTCGCCAACAATATCTTCCACCGACACTTATCTTTGCCTCCAAGTTTTCGGGAATCGGATCGTCCTCCGTGCAAAGATCTTCGACGAACCCATTGGGTATCAACTGCAACAGTTATATTAATGCATATATATATGTGAATGATTATACGCAAGGTAACAGTGGTAGTAGTTTTAAATTTAATTACCAATCTATTCTGGAAATCATCGAGAAGGACTTTGAAGAATCGACGTCGTTTGAGTTGAGGAGGATGCCGACGACGAATCTGCTCATGGAGTTGGGAGTGAGCCATGTTGTGAGACGGCATTCGTCGCAGTATATGAGGTATATATGTCGGTATTGTGTGCTTACGTTAGGAGTGGACCGTGTACGTAGTATATGTATGCACTGCACCGTGACTTTGGATAAGGTTTGCCATCGATATTTATTACAAAGACAAAAGAGTACAGGTGGACCTCGAGGATTAATTATACTGATGTGACACATGTATCTGAACACATCACATCCAAATTTAAGGGCGTGATAAGAAAGGTCCTTTAATTTAGTACAACTCCAACCACTTCTGGCAACGCCAGCTGGCCTTATTGGGATGGAAAGCTTCGGAATCGTAAGCTTTTTGTTTTTCTTCTGTTAATTTGATGAAAGCAGATTGTACGGTACCAAATAAAAGGGGTGTTCGGTAGGTCGGTAGGTTTACTTACGGTGGATTTAGTAGGAAGACCATGGGGGGGTTTGGTATCAAATATCGGGATAAAGTATTTTTAGGATAAATCTTTTAATGTTTGATTGTGGTATAATAATAAATAATATCATAAAATAACTAATAATGTGATATAATTTTAATAAATATTTATTTAATAAGTTTTAATGAGGGTGATTATTTTAAATATGGTGTTAATTATTGATAGTTAATAATTATTTTTTTCTCTTAATTTGCTTTCATACCACTCTAATCTTATTCACTATAGTATGGCTATCCTGCCACAGGGACCTTATCCCACGCCTTATCGTCCAACTAAACAAGGCCTTAGAAAATTTGCATGCGAAGGAAACTCGACATAACCCTTGTTCCACCCTTCTCATGGAACAAGGATAACCCCACTTGATGCTTTGCCTGTCGCCCTTCTGACATGCTTACATATCGATTCCCTCATTTCTCGTGCCCCCTTTTCTATTGCTCAAACCCTGATCCTAATGGTTGTCTCCAACAATGGGGGTTAATTGGTTGCTACAATAGTGCACGTGATGGTATACTGGTTTGACAAGACTTAGTTATCTCCTCTCGACCATGAGTTGACTTATCAAAGATAAGTGTTGTGTTTTGATGCAAATTATTATTGAATGCGTGACGGTTTGTATTGCAATTTGATCGATTCTTTTCATTCTTTTGTCTCGTCCCTTTGATATGTGATTTGTGTCACCTCTGTGTGAGGCATTTTTGGGACAATGCAAAGGATTTAATCTCGGTCAGGATTTTTACCTTTTGCTTTGTTGTCTTGCGGGGGTGTTATTGCTTTCCCATCATCCTCTACTCCTTCATATTTGTAGTCTTTACTGTTGTGTATAGTTGAAATATAAAATAATGTAGAAACAAATCAAAGCAATAAACAATCAAATAACATTTGGGTTTACATGTAAACCCTACTCATGAAAAGTGGGGAGAAAATCACGAGAGAAGCACCCTATGGGCGTGTTTCTTTGTTCTTCTTAAAAGAATATGTGGGGGTTACACGTCTATTTATAGGTCACCACACACTACATAAAGTCCTACTCTACTATGTGACACTAAACCACTATACAATTCTCTCAACACTCCCCCTCAAGTTGGAGCATAGAATGCTAAACTTGTAATACAAAGGAACCCACTTTATACAACAGAACACAACTCTCTGGACTGATTCTTGCTTGTATGTGGGAACACAAGCAGGAGTTGCTGTAGCTGGCTCTAACAATGGCCTCTCCTTTGGAGACCAGGTGCTGGTGGCTCCCCATTCAGTATCTCTGAAATGAGCCTTCCTCTGAAGACCTTGAAGCTGTATCTCTTACATAGAATTCGACTGGGCCCTTCCTTTGAGGACCTTAAAAATGGATCTCCTTCTCTGAAGATCTTGAAACTCTTGACCTCCCAGAGTTTGGTTTCTCATGTAATGATCCTCTACTTCAAAAGTCCATGGTGGTATCCGATGTCACCCATTGTGCCTTGGGATTGCAACAAAGGGATTCCCAAATAGGGGTGACTACAAGAGGCTTCTACACTCTCCCTTTTTCCCATACTCATATAGGAGAAGAAACAAACAACTAGAAAAAGACAAAATAAAACTAGAGAAGAACCTCTTCCCCTCTTCTCTTCTATGCAAACATTTTTTTTCCTCTTTTTTTATCATTTTTTTACACATTTCTCTCTTCTTTTTTTCCCTTTTTTTTTCAACTCCTTTTTTTTACTATCTCTCCACTTTTTTATTTCCCTTTTTTTCCTTTCTCTTCATTTCAATTTTTTTTAAACTCTCGATCTCCCCTTAGGGTTTGGGAGAACCCAACACAGCCATCGCTCCTCCTCAACTTGTGATGCATGCATCTCCCTCACCGTCCACCGCACCTTTAGCTTCTGCTTCTCCACGCAATGCAACGCTTCTCTGACGAGTGCCTCTCGTTTGAGTTGTTGTCATTGTCTCCGACCTCTTCCTCCTCGTGCTCGAGCTCGCTATCATCATCATTGGAGTAGCAGAGTCACCAGGAGCGTCGTCGTTGAGGCAGTGCTTGATAAGCACCTTGTTCGTCACCCTCTGCGACCCATTAGACACGATGGTGCTCCTTCTCCCTGCTGCAGTCGTCGCCTCACCTCCACAAGGCCCTCTTTGATGTAACGACATCGTTGCTGTAGACAACATCGGCACTGCCAATGACTGGAGGCCCTCTCCTTCTTGGCTATTGCTCTTAGATCGAAGCAAGCTTCTTCTCCTTCGACTCCTTCTGCTCCTTTGCTGCAGCTTATAGTCGCCACTTCGCCTTCTTCATCCTTTCCTTGTTGCAGTAAACCTCTACCATGGTGGCAGCATTGGGGAACTCAAGCCACATCCTTCTTCCTCTAGTTTCACAGTGGCGACTTCATAGGGTAAGGAGTGCATTTGCTTGGATCCTTGCCCTCGACAGCCATGGCGATGGCACTGTTGAGGTCGATGCCAACCATCATTGCCACATCTCCTTGTCCTTGTCGCCTTGCATCGCCTAGGGCTGCCTCATGTGAGTGATGACTTCAGCAAAGCTCCTCTTCCTCGTAGTTGATTGTGGCCAACAATGAGACCCTTAGCATTGATTGTGCATGGATTGCGCAAGTGCCATCGCTCCCTTCCTTGCCTTCTTCTTGATCTCCACTAACAGGGGAAGGACTGAGACCCAAGCACCCTATGGACAAATCTTCTCTGAATAACACAAAGAAAGTTGGAACTTTAAATAATGATAAACATAATAAACCTAAGAATTGAACTGCTCTAATATCAAGTTGAAATTTAAAATAATGCAGAAACAAATCAAAGTAATAAGCAATCAAGTAATGTTTGGGTTTACGTGGAATCCCACTCACAAAGAGTGGGAGAAAATCACGGGAGAAGAGCCTTATGGACGTGGTTATCTGTTATTTCTTCTCAAAAGAATAAGTAGGTGATAAACGACAGTTTATCATCATTCTTATACATTAAAACAAACCTAGCTCTTAGAGTTTTGCTTCGCAAACGGGTTTTTGGGCTACATTTAGGCATTAACCAGGTTAGGCATGCATCGCATTTTCTTTTGTTGTTTTAATGTGTTTTTGTGAGTGTTAGGGATGAACAGATATACAGATCCCTAAAACCCTAGCACTCAAGAAGGCAAATGGTGAAGGAGGAGCTTAGATTAATTGGAACTCAGCTTGATCTAGCTCACCACAACTAGAACCTAGCTCACTTGGACTAGGGTTAGCTCATCCTAACTCCATTCAGCTAATCTCAGCTAAATGACAGCTCAAGAGAGCTCATCTTAGCTCACCCTAGCTCAGGTCAGCTCAGGTCCAGCTCAACCTAGTTGAGTCTAGCTCATCTCATCTCCCACTAGTCCATTGGGAGCTCTAGCTAGCTCAGCTGAGTTGATTGGAGTTCACCCCAGCTTAGATCCAGCTACATCTAGCTCCACTCAACTCTAGCCAGTTGAAGAAGAACTCATCTCAGCTCAGGAAGCTCAAGTCCAGCTCTCAGGGACTCAGCTTAGCTCAACTTGGTTGAGCTAAGCTACCTTAGCTGTCTCAACTAGCTCAATCCTCCCTGGGAGCACCAGACCTAGCTAACCTCAGTTCCATTCAGTAGAAGCCAGCTCACTTTAGCTTGTCTTAGTAGCTAGCAAAGAACTAGCAAGCTAAGCCAGCTAGAGTAGCCCCATGTTGACCTCTTCAGTAGCTGCCAGCTCCACTTCAGCTCCAGATTCTTCAGATCCAGCTCCTCCCTCCAAACCCTAGCTCCAACACCTCCTCCTCTACTCCACCATTAGCTAAGCTAGCTTAGCTTAGCTATGCTCTAGCTTCCTTGGCTTTTACCACTTAAAAACCCTACCTAACAACTCCACCAACTAGCTCCACCTAAGCTCCACATAAGCTAACCCTACTTGGCACCAACCTAGCCTACCCACTACCTCCAAAAGACACCATAAAGTGGTGCCAAAACCACCCTAACTACCTCCTTGTTGGCGCCACTTTTTCCCTCCAAAAACCTCCTTCATCTCCACCACACATCTTCCCTTAACCCATCTCCACCATCCACATAATCCCCCCTTCTAGAAGCCTATAAGTTGGCGCCAACCCATGGCACCTCTCCATGGTTGGCGCCACTTTTAGATGTCCCTTGGCCACCCATAACTAGCCCCCCTACACCCCTTAGGTGGTGCCAACCATCCTTAACCCTAGGATCACCTAACCACCTCCATCCTTCCATCTTAGGCCTCCATTTCAAGAGTCACCTTAACCCCTCATCCTACCTTATAAAAAGACCACTACGCACCACCATTCAAACCATCATTAGCTAGCAAATTTCCTCTCATACTCTACCTAGAGCCTACTCCCAAGAGAGAAGAAGAAGAAGAAGAAGAAGAAGAAGAAGAAGAAGAAGAAGAAGAAGAAGATTAAGCGGATATTTTGTCCCTTTGGTGCCTTCCCCTCTTCCCTTCTCTCTTGTGCCCACGCCAGCCAAAGGAGGAGCCAGGCAAGGAAGACCTTTGGAGGAGGTCTTGAAGGTGGTCCACGCCACCTTGGAGGAAAGCTTGAGGGTGGTGCACACCCACCCTTGGAGGAGAGCATTGAAGGTGGTAGCATCCACCTTGGAGGAGCATCTCAAGGAAGGAGAAGAAGGAGACCCTCTTTTCAAGCCAAGGAGCAGCTAGGCTTGGAGCAAGAAGTCTCCCTTCTTCACCAGATTTTGCAAGAGGATTTGTGTTTCTTTTATTGCTTTTATATTTTTCATTTCTAGTGGAAGCATTCCTCTACTTGTCTTTGTAGAGAACACAAATTCTAATTAATTGAATTGCCTTCTTTTTAATTTCTTATTGCAATTGTTACCTTTATTCTAGCACTTGTTTCACTTCCACTCCTTAATTACTCTAGGCCTCCACTTGCCTAGAGTGAGCTTAGGTAGTGGACATTTTCTATCTCTTAAGTTTTAGCTAAGTAATTATAGGTGTTAGTACTTCCCGTCACAATTCGCATTTTGCCCTCATCATTTCAAAATAAAAAAAATTACATATTTAAAATACCAAAAAGAAAGTTGAGATTATTTTCTAAGCAACCCGCCTCCTTGGACGACCCTAGATACTCTCCTATCTAGGAATATAAATTTCAAAGCGTATGCGAATTCGCGTGTTACAATGACATTAAAAACCCGCTTTTACAAATCATGCCAAACTTCGCATCAGTAGGGGGCACACGCCTATTAATAGGCCACCACACACAACATACGTCTCACTCCACTATATGGGACTAAACCACTATACAATTCTCTCAACATGTATGACTACAGTAGTTGGCCTACAAGGTTGCATCTTGATCCAACATTTCTTGTATCGTCCCATCCCTGCAATCTTTGATATTGTTTCTCTATTGGTGGTTCATTTTTTTCTCATTTTTTAATAAAGCTTCAAGATCACCCATAACCCTTCCATAGTTGTGATCTTTCCCATTGTTCTATCATACTGTGGTCTACTATGAGCTAGTGACTTGATGATGGGGAGGGCCTTAAGCCTTGCATACTCCTCTTGTTGTACCATAAGCAATGAGTCCTAGGAGAAGATAAAGGAGAGGGTGAATGATGAGAAGCTCATCATGATCTCTAATTACCCCTAATTAACTAGTCTTCCTAGTTAATCAGCTAAGAATATGTGAATATATGGGTTAATTATTAAATAAGGGATATATAGTAAAGTTAAAATAAGTTAAAAATGCTATTTTATCATCCAATTAATATTGTTAATAATCTAATTAATAATTGGACTTGAAATATTACTAATCATTCATCTAATTAATGAGTTAACTAACTTAAGCATAATCTATACCTAAGTATGTAATAACTTAAGTAACATTACTTAATTAAATAAATTAATCTAAAAAGGTCAAAAATGTAAATTCAAGGTTTAAATATAATAATGGTCTTATTTATAATCATATATAAAAAGTTGAAAAAGATCTAAATTAAAATAAATATTGAAAACCTGAGTTTACATTTTGGTCCTTACATCTCATTCTAATCGGGTCCTTATTTTCCATTTAGGTCCTTAGGCTGTATTGCGACCAGGTCCTTAACTTCTTCTTCTTCTTCTTCTTCTCTTCAACCGATTGAACGGCTGACGACTGAAGGTGCAACCATCGCACGATCACCACCCATCCGACGTCATTTCTTTTTCTCCAAGCTCGTGGAGCTTGCGCTCACCATCCCATCTTCATCCATCGATCTGGATGACTCTGATATCCTGATTTAGGGTCAGAGGTAACTTCATCGGTGTCGGAGAAGATGCCAGTGGTTAACCTTCTCCTAGCCTCAATCACGTCCAGATTCCACCTCCTTAGTCGCCGTCGACTATAAATACCTCCTGACCCCCTTGATTTCCACCAAGTTGGCTCCCTTCCCTCTTCTTCACTGCAGCCGACTTTGATAGGCTATTCCCTCCACAACTCTGGCAATCGTCCACCACACCACCTGACTTCCTCCGTCCACCTTTATTAGCTTTGGAACTCCGCCGAGGTCAGCCGTGTCTCTGGACACAGGCACTGACCAAGGAGCTCCTCTGCTTCACCTTACAGCCATCGTCGGAGATCTTTCGACTAGCCTCTGATTTCACTCCTCTGTCATGAGCCATCGACGGAGTTCCTCTGATCCCTTCGTCTAGGTAATAGTAGGATAGGAGTAGGAGTAGGAGTAGGATAGTTTAGTTAGTTAGTTAGGTAGGTAGTTAGCCGTAATGTCAGATTTTAAATTTCTTCTTCCTCGACTCCGGCGAGCTCCTTGAGCTTGCCAGAGCCTTAATTTTGTCTTTTGAAACCATTGATCATCTTCCTCTATCTTTCACAATCACTTCTATCACATTTAATTCCTAATTTGATCATCAATTCGCCTAAGTCATTTCCACCTCCATCGACTACTTCTGCTGTCCATGGCAGCAGTAGTTGACCTAATCTCCACCTCCATTGGATCCTCCATCATTTTTTCATCACTAAAGGATCCTAATCATCACTGCAATTTGATTAAATACCACATATAATTTAAACACCTAATTCTATTTAAGCTCCTAAGCTCGCAGTCAATGGCAGCTCAGGAGTAGTTTAAATCTTTAATTAATTATATATTTATGATCGCAATCACTTTTTGACTCGTTTTGACCACTCAATTGAGTGGGAGATCAAGTCCTACGCTTCAACCAACTTAGATTTTATTCAAACTGAATTCAATGATAAATCTTAATTCTAATGATCAAATGGAGAATTTAATGTGATCTTGAGGTTCCTTGTGACCTCAGGAATCTTTTTAAGTCATTAATGGCACTATTTCCCCCTCTGTACACAAAAATGCACTTTTTCTGGACTCACCGAAGCTCCGGTGAGTGTTGGCGAGTCAATAGTGTTCTTCAGCCTAGAGAATTTGCTAAGAAGCTCCAGAATGATGAATTAATGATTACTGATTACTCTGAGGTCAATTATTTGAAGTTTTAACAACTGGAGCTAGAATTACTCATTCATCTTCCCCAACTCCAGCAGAGTTGGAGAAGTCTGTCAGAAAGCCTTAAGTCACATTTAATGGATCTAGAAGCTACAATGCAATGCACTGAAGTCATTCCTACCCTTAGAGCACTGTAACAACCTCCTGATTGCTCTGATGAACAAACCCCTTTTGTAGTTCAGGCGACGAGCTTGAAACCCTAGAATCCTAAGTTCAAATACCTATCTAAGGGTCTGAAAAGGTTTTTGAGATTGAGGAGAAGAGATTTTAGGTGTTAATTTCTTGAGAAAAGGCTTAGAATAGAAAGTCAAAATTTGAGGTTTAATAGTCAAACTCGAGTATGATCTTTGAGTTCTGGACTCAATTTGATGATTTGATGAGCTTGAATTGATTTTGAGATGTCTATAAATGATTTTAAAGTGAATTGAATGAGCTCAGATAAGTAATTTGATTGGATTTCATTACTGCCAATTTGGGTTGTTTTTGAACCCAAACTGTTAGCAGTGGATTTTTGTTAAGTTTTGATTGTGAATTCTGCCCAAAAGTGTTGATAACAACCTTCAGAATCTATTTCAATCGATTAAACATGACTTTAGATGTCTGTTAGGTCATTCTTATGTTTGAATACACTCTCTGAAGCTTTCAGAGAAGCCTTGACCTTCTTTGCGTTTCCTGAAGCTCTTTAGAACTTGAAATCCATACATGAAGCTGCGGAATTACATGTAGAACCTATTTAAAACCTTAATTGAGAGCTTAAGTCCAGTTTGTGGACTTTTTAACCTTAAATCCACTGTCCAGGCTATTATTCACTGTAGAAAACTTATAACTTCGCCCTTCAAATCGAAGAAGAAATCTTCCCATTCACATTAAATTGATTGCACAATCCTATAGAGCAACTCAAGAGCTTTCCAACAAGCTTTTGTTTGCTTGAATTAGAGCTCTGAGCTAGGAGATATCGCCATTTGAAGTTTGCTCTGGAAGGGGCTAGGATAGTCCCACATCGGCAAGTGACGAGCGGGTGCCTTAGTATAAAACGTTTTTGTTGCATGGGCTTCTCAGTCCTCAATGCTCGGCGCATGGTTACCGAATGAACTTGAGCATGCATATGTGTGTGTGTGCCTGCAAGTGTGCGCCTGTGTGGCGTGCGGATGTGTGGCCCTGGGAGGGCGAGGCTTGGGAGGCGTTGAGCCGGTTTGGCTCGAAACTCTGAACTGGAAATAAACCGAACTATAATTGAACCAGGCGAGGACTTAGTAAGGTCTAGTCCCACCCTGCAAAGGGTGTTGTGTATCCCCGAAAAGTCTGAGTCGCAAACTAAGAACCAATTTTTGGTTGAAGAGAAAAACCCGTTTCGGTTCAGTTGAAGGTTAAGGAAGGAAGGTTCAGAGGAAGAAGGTTAAGGTTCACAAGCTTAATAAAGCTAAGTGTTGAAGGCTAAGGCTCAGAAGGTTAAGAATATGCTAAGGCTTAGAAGGAAAGAAAGAAGGCTAAGGAAGAAGAAGAGCAAATACTAAGGAAGAAAAGAGAACTCACAGAGGAAAAGGAGAAGGCTGAGTAGGCACTAAAGAGAGGAAGGCAAAAAAGAAAAGAAAAGAAGAGAAGAGCTCGAGAAAATAAGAGGGTAAATAAGAAAATAAGAAAGAAAGAAGAAAAGATAACTAAAAGAAAGGGAGAAAGAAAGAAGAAGAAAAGAGAGAGAGAGGCTGAAGAATAAAGGGAAAAGAAATCATTTTTCTTACTGTATTTTAAATTTCTTTTCATTTTCCAATGTTGTAATAAGGCATGTTTCAATTAGAAGAACTCTTTATTGCCTTAATTTCTTTGAAATAAATTGAAAATTAACATATTTTCTTGCTAATAAAGTAGATCATTTGAGTAAATATGTTTTCATATGGAATTTTGCATATTTCTTAGATTTAAATCATTAGGCAAAATTCATGTTATTAAAATTAACTTAATTATATCTCCTATGAGTTGATTTGAATTGATTGGTGAATTCTAAATAGTATATACCTCCCAATGAACGATTTAGACTCAACTAGTTTAAAGTAATAAAATATAAAATGTTAGGTTAACTTGACCCTATACTACTCAACCGATATAAATTCGAGTTAACCTAAGTTACTTTCTTTTACACATAATTAAGCTTAATTAACTTAATTAACTGTGTTGAGATAAGAAACATACCAGTGATCACTCATTATCTGTATAAATGACTACCTTATTTGTTGGATGCAGTCACTTGAGTTGTGATTCTACACTTCATTGAAGAGGAGGGTACAAGTCAGCGCTTCATGCTTTGTTTGTAGTTTTCATGTTCTATATTACTTTCTAACTCATAGCCTCTTATATGATACTACAAGGGATGGATCTGCAGAGGGTTGCATGCTCCTACGTGAGCTAAAACAACTCCATCAAAGGTTGACAAGACGTGTGTTGAGGAGGTAAGTACCCTAGAAGTCAATGAATTGATGTTTTTCATTCACATGTAGTTATGCTGTGCTAATTTATTGTGATAGATGGCTGCTAATTTGTTCTCAAATAATTGGACATTTATCTATATCAGCAAGTTGTGATGGTTATCTGATGGTCTATTTGATCAGGGATCCTTCTATTTCATGAATGAACAATAGATTGCAGTAATCTATTAGAAATTGCATCTTCTTTACTTGTGACTACCTTACTATTTTTGAAACATTGGTAGTTTCATTAGTTTTGATTTTACGTAGCTATGTGGTGTATTTTTTAAATCGATTGTTTTGGTGGATGGCTCTTATATTTATGTCTTCCTAACTTTGCTAAACTAGGGTATGTGGTGTTTTTTTAAATCTGTTGTTTTCGTAGATGGCTCCTATTTATATCTTCCAAACTTTGCTAAATTGAGCTATGTGGTGGTTTTATAATTGGGTATTTTCATGGATCTCTCCTATTTATATCTTCCAAACCTTTCTAGACTCACCTATGTGGTGGTTTTGAATTGGGTATTTTTATTGATGTATCATATATATGTCCTCTAAACCTTGCTAAATTAAGTAATGTGATAGTCTTTTTATCAGGTATTTTAGTAGATGTCTCCTATTTAGGTCTTCCAAACCTTGCTAGACAAAAAGTTATGTGATGATTTTTTAATGAGATAGTTTGGTAGATGTCTCCGGATTATGTCCTCCAAATCTTGTTAAACTCAGCTATTTTCAATATGCTGAAAGAAATAAAAGGATTAGGGTCACAAATAAAAAGAAGAGGTTTGGATGGTGGTCTTTGTTTTTCCAACATCATTTTTTCCTCATGTGGGATAATATTTATATAGTAAAAATTGTAGTAATGCCTTTTATGTTATTTGAAGCATACATAGGACATCCACATCTTTATTTTCTTGTATATGATATGGTCTTCGCAGGTATTTCTCGTTGTATAGATTCCTTCTCAAATGAATGTGAATTTGTAAAATAATTTATAATGGATCTATATATGTGACTAAACTTAGATAGCATGTTTACTTATGCAAAAATCAAATTTATACTTGAAACTATGGATCATAATAGACATTTTTATATTTATTCTTGCCCATGTACAAGTTGAAATTATGTAATAGACCTTTATAAAAAAATTGGGAGTGTTGAATTAAAGTTCATGAAAACATAGTTTAATTTATTGGTTCTACTTACTATATAGATTTTACAATAAAATACTGTCATGGTGATGGTGTTGTTTTTTTTGGGTGCTATTACGGTTCAAGAAATCCCACATAACAACTTATAAAGTTGCCTTCAACTAGCTATTGGATGACCTATAAGCACCCAAAAGTGAGCTCTTGGTGGAAGAAAGGGTTGTGGGTTTTGTGTAGTAGGGACTTTTGTCTATCAATGATTTTCCTTTTTTTTTCATCATGGACCCTTCTATTTCATTTATGAATACACATTAGACTGTAATAAATAACTTGAAATTGCTGCTTCTTTACTTGTCCTTACATGTGATTCTAGTTTTGAAACACCGGTGACCTACAGTTAAGGTGGATGTGTAACACCCCAAAGAATAGTTTAACATAGTAAACTTATGAAAGTGAATGATGGGATATAAAGAATGAGAATTACTACTTGACAACTTTAGCTTAAGTATTTTAAGCAGTTGTTTGGGCTTGTGAGACCTATATTTAACAAGTTGTTAAGGTCAATTTTTCTCAAGAGGTCTGGATCATTACACATGATATCAGAGCCAAATTCCCTATAGTAGTAGGAAAGAGCTTCCCTTGAGACAATCAAAGAGTTTCCCTTGAGATGGTGTTGCCATTACTGTTGAATTTGAGAGCTTAATTACATTAATTGGGATGCAAGTGATTTATGGTGACGTGAGAATTTATATTGAAATCAGTGAGATTTGAGAGAGGTTTTTAGTCATATACTGGAAGTGGACAAACTTTTTGGTAGGTGTAATAGGCTTCTACCTCACATGGCTTATGTAGTAAAGAGTGAGAGGTGAGGCTGGGGATCACGCACGCACACGCACGTGTACCGCCCTACCTTGGCCTGGCTCTATCCCGGGCTCGGGCTCGAGTAAGAACCAATTTGGAACTTGGAAGTTGAGAACTTGTTTGTTATGGATTTTTAATCTTATGATTTTGGCCTGGATTGATCGATCAAAAGGTAAAATTGATGGATCAATTATTTTTTATCGATCAATGGGTTTACCTTTCATAGTTATTATATAGTAGAGTAGAATATATATAGATATCAAATAGATTCACAGATAATAATACTAGAGACAGATAAATGAATGTTGCAATTTATTTTTAATATCAGGAATGTCTCACAAATATAAATCTAATCAATGATTACAATAATAGAACTATAAAGAATAGAGAGAGAGAAGATCGGAGTTGCTTGAGGGATGCTTGAGGAAGCTTCTTACAGAGCTTCAAATCTAGGGTGTTGGGAGGAAGAAGATGGAGTCTAGAGAGGAACACTATGAGTGAACGTGACTTATGGTAGAGGAGGGCTAGATAGGCTAATTCTCTGAGAGACTAAGTGTCTTCTAAGAGTTGGAGGCTAGATCTTTTTATAGGAATCTAGGTGGCTTTCTATTGGTTGATCTAGGGTGCCTAGAATAACTAATTTGGATGGTTTGGATTTAATCAAAAGTGATGCCTAGGATTGATTGAATAGGGACCCTAGGATCTAAGTTGTAGGGTTAGGATAGGATGAGGGGTTTTTAAAAATAAGCAACCTAGGTGGGTGGCTATACCAAGGGATAAAATCTTGCCAAGAGATAAGATCTTATCTCTTGGTCGACCACTAAGGGATAAAATCTTCTTAAGTTGGCACCAATTTAAGAGGATTAGGCTAGGATTTTCGTGAGTTTTATGTGGGTAGGGTAAGGGCTAGGTTTTGAAGACATAAGTTGTGAGAATAGGTTCCTAGTTAGGCTAGGTTGACCCTAAGAATAATGCGTTGGGTCCAAATAGGTAGTCCCTAGTCTAATTGTGTATGTAAATGTGTAATTCGGTTAAGGGAAATCTAAACAGGTTAAGGCTTAGTCTAATTAGGTAGTAATGAACCTAATTAAACTTGTGTGGATTGGTATTTGCTGAATTAGGTTCTGGGTGAACCTAATTGAATTTAGGTGCACCCAATCAAGTAAGTGTGCACCCAATTGGGTAAGGGCTTGGTCTAACAGGTTTCGCCTAGGTTTGATTAGACTCAAATGAGTCTAATAAACTGAGGATTAGTCTAATCAGGTCCTATGGACCCAATTGACTAGTGGCTAACCCAATTGACTCAGACTGAGTCAATTAAGTGTGGTATGGACCTAAATAGGTTTCTAGGCTAGGGATCGAATCAACAGTTCTAAAGTATCGATTCGAATTTGGACCTCCCAAATCAAATAAAAAATCTTATTAGCCATTAGACTTGGGTCGTTAAAGTGACTTTCTTTGACTAAGTCAATCCACCTAAGATTTGAATCGAATGTGAGAAACAAGCATCTTGTGTGTGATTTTTATGTGACTCGTCGGACGGACAACCAAGTTGATTCCTAGTATTCAATAAGACTTAGAATATTTTTATGCTCTTTCTGAGACAACCTATCTTCTATTAGGCCATACTAGGACTTAACAGCTTTCTCCTCACCACTTTTCTAACCCGAGGTCAATACACTAGGTGTATATCTTCTCGGATGGACCTTTAGATCTCTTATTCCTAATTCTTTTCTCTGTATTTTTTTCTTTTTTTCTTTTCTAACCTGAGGTCAACACACTAGGTGTATATCATCCTAGATGGACCTCTAGGTCTCTTATTCCTAATTCTTTTCTCCGTATTTTTTTCTTTTTTTCTATAGGATAAACACCCATATGTAGCAAGGTGTTTTTATTTGATGGAAATGGAAAGGTAGCATCCATATGTAATGAGATGCTTTTATTTTGTGGGATATATTTTTTTTTCTCCTCATTTTTTTCAAGGCTGAGTATCTATATATATATTTTTCTCCAAATCATTTTTCTAGGTGAGTGGTTCTCCTTCAACCATTCTAAATGCATTTCCCTACAAATAGGAACAATCCTAAGAGCTAGAAACATGGCAAGGTCCTTTGGATTTGTAAAGCCTAAGACTAAATCTTATTAACCACTAAGGACTCAACAAAATCGTCCATAAGACGAGTTAGTGCATAGTGCAAATGAAGATGCTTGGAACTCAAAGACTATCTAAACTAAAGGGTGAAACAATAAGTCATTCACTCATCACCCATTTAATTTAATACTTCTAGCTTTTTCACACTCCTTTCAAAGTCTCAGAAAATTAATTTGGATTTAGGTAAATACTTGAGAAAATTAAGTCTAAAATGACTTGAGGAGTTTAGGTGGAAAGACTTTATTTCGCATTTAAGTCTGTAAATTTTTAAAATCGAGAATTCTTGACTCTACCTAGCTTAAATCTTAAGAATTATACTAAAACAACCTTTTTTTTTAATGAATACTATATATATGAATACTGACAGGATTAGCTGACATATAAAATAAAATATGCAATGTCCACCTCCCCATGCTTATTTATTACAATGTTTTCATTGGAATGCATGAAGAATAATCAAAATGCAATAAGCAAGAAGATGGTATATCACTTGACTGAGCTTGCTTTTCCAAGTCAGCTTAGAAAAACAAAAATCTCAATACCTGTATAGAGTACTGGGTTGCTTCCTAGCCAGCCTTAAGTTTTACGTCATTAGCCGGACATAGTTCATCTCAAATAAGATCTAAGAGGTTGACATGATCATCGAGGATAGGTTCAGGATATTGATTAATAAAAGGTTTTAGTCTTTAACCATGAACTTTTGTTTCTTATTCAACCTTAGGGACTAAAATCAATACAGCTCCATGAGGATAAGTTTTCTTCACAATGAATGGACCCATCCATTTTGATCTCAATTTTCCCAGAAAGAGCCTTAAGACCGAATCAAAAAGCCACACCTTCTGATCAGGGGCAAAACTTTTTTAGGAAATACATTTGTCATGTAAAGCTTTTGTCTTGTCCTTATATATCCTTGCACTACCATAGGCATCATTCCATATTTCCTCCAATTCGGTCAATTGGAGTTTTCTTTGTCTCCCAGATCAATCGAGATTTAGGTTAAAAGCCCTAATGGCTTAGTAAGCTTTATGTTCTAATTCCATAGGGAGGTGACACAAATTTTCGTAGACCAAACAGAATAGAGACATTCCAATCGAAGTTTTGTACGCAGTCCGGTAGGCCTAGAGAGCGTCATTTAATTTTGTGGACCAATCCTTCCGATCTGGTTGAACCATTTTTTGAAGGATTATCTTAATTTCTTGATTAGAGATTTTAGCCTGTCCATTGGTCTGCGGGTGGAAAGGAGTAGAGATCTTGTGTGTACTTCATACTTGGTCAGAAGGGTCCTATATTGATTATGTGTAAAATGAGACCCGCCATCACAGATTAGCACCTTTGGAATTCTGAACTGGCTAAAGATGTTTCATTTCACAAAATCCATGACCACCTTATGGTCATTGGTTCGGGTTGGGATAACTTCAATCCATTTGGATATGTAGTCGACTACGACAAGTACATATAGGTACCTAAATGAATTGATGAAGGATCCTATAAAATCAATGCCCCAAATGTCAAAAATTTCAACCTCAAGTATCAGGCTCAGGGGCATCATGTCTTTATGGGTCATGTTGCCTATGGTTTGGCATCTAGTACATGGTCAGCAAGAATTGAAAGTCACAGAATACAGACGACCAAAATAATCTACTTTGAAGTACTTTAGCTGCCAACTTTTTTCCAGAGAAGTGAGCGCCACCAGTGGTACTTTGGCAGAATTCGACTACGGTTGTGATCTCATTATCCAGAACACAACGACAGATAACCTAATCTGCACAAAATCGAAATAGTTCCGGCTCTTCCCAAAAATAATAGTTGGCATCAGAAATCAATTTATCCTGCCTCTGCTTAGGCCAATCAGAGGGTATTTGACCAATTGCCAAGTAATTAACAATGTTGGCAAACCAGGGTAGTTTATAGATGGTCAAGATGGTCTCCTCAAGGAAGGAATAAAAGAATTCAGGAGTTGGATTTCCTATAAGGATTCGGGAAAAGTGGTCTGCTACTACATTTTGGGAACTTGATTTGTCTCAAATCTCGAGATCAAATTCCTGAAGTGAAAGGATCCATCTAATTAAGAGGGGCTTTGCATCCTTCATAGCCATAAAATGCCTTAATGCAGCATGGTTGGTGAAAATAATCACATGAGATCCAAGTAGATAAGGCTTAAATTTTTCTAACGCAAACACTACAACCAGTAGCTCTTTTTCCATAGTGGTATAATTTCTTTGAGCATCATCAAGAGTCTTACTAGTGTAGTAAATCACAGAAGGTCTTTTATTAATCTTTTGCCCTAAGATTGCACCGACAGCAAAATCAGAGGCATTGGTCATGATTTCTAAATCCTGATCCCAATTAGGAGGTTGTAAGATAGGTGATTGAGTAATGGCCTCCTTTAAAAGATTAAAGGCCCTAAGACATTTAGAATCAAAATCAAAAGTATGATCTTTAGTCAAGAGATTACTTAAGGGCCTGGCCACCTTAGAAAAATCCTCAATAAATCAACGATAAAATCCAACATGTCCAAGAAATAAACACACTTGTTTAACTGTCAAATGTGGTGGGAGTTGAGTAAAGTGTCCACCTTGGCTTTATCCACTTCAATTCCTCTTTCAAACACCACATGGCCAAGGATAATACCTTTTATAACTATGAAGTGACTCTTCTCCCAAGATAGGGCAAGATTAACCTCCATACATTTATGTAGAAACTTCTCAAAATGAATCAAATAGTTTTCAAAAGAACCTCCAAACATAGAGAAATTATCCATGAAAATTTCCATGAAATCACCCACCATGTCTGAAAAGATAGTAAGCATACACTGTTGAAAGGTTGACGGTGCATTGTAGAGTCCAAAGGCATCCTACGGAATGCAAATGTTTTGTAGGGATAGGTGAAAGTGATTTTCTCTAAATCATTGAGATGGATAGCTACTTGGTTGTAACTAGAATAGCCATCAAGGAAACAGAAGAACTTTTGGCTAGTTAATCTTTTAAGAATTTGATCAATAAAGGGAAGTGGGAAATGGTTTTTTGTAGTTGCAAAATTCAACTTCCTATAATCAAAACAAATCCTTCAACAGGAAGTTGTGCAAGTTGGAATCAATTATCCTTTATCATTTGTAATCACAGTTAGCTCAACTTTTTTTGGAACCACTTGTACAAGGCTAATCCAAGGACTGTCAGAGATCGGATAGATTATTCCCGCATCTAACCACTTTGTTATCTCTTTCTTTACAACCTTCGACATATTTGGATTCAATTGTCTTTGCATTTCCTAGGAGGGTTTAGATCCTTCCTCAACATATATTCTGTGAGTACAATAGGTAGGATTGATTCCCTTTAGATCATCCAATGTCCAACCAATTGCTTTCCTATTCCTACCCAATACTTGTATTAGTAGATCTTCTTGAGTTTGGGTATGGTAATAGCTAATAATCATTGGATAGGTTTGATTATATCCTAGGAAGACATACTTCAAATAATCAGGCAAAGGTTTCAATTCAAGTCTAGGTCCTTGAGAAGGTGAGTCTAAAGGTGGATCAAGATCATCCTCAAGAGGTCATGTAATCAAGTCAGTGATAGGGTGACTAGCCTCCTGGTTGGTTTGGGGGTTAAGACCTACATGATTAGATTGGGAAGTTCCTAGGTTCATACAATATTCAACATTATGATCCAAATCATCATAATCCTCAATCATTCCACAATCCTCAAATTGTTTAGTGGCCTTAAAAATATTGATCTGCATTTTTTATCCCTAAATTTAATTTCCATACTGCTGTTAGCGAGCAAAATCGAGATTATAAAAGTTGTGTCATAGTATAGGTCGAAATCACTTGAAAACAAATAGAATTTATTACTCGAATAGAAGTTCGAGGTTGAACACAAGGAGTAAAGAGGAATTCAATCGCTAATCTGGATTAACATGTAAATGAGCATAAGAAATAAGCCAATAAATTACTCAGAAATAATGATCAATGTAAAGCATGAGTTTAACAATAAGTATGCATGGCAAAAATAATCTCAAAGCAAAAACAATGGTGATTTAGATTACCAATTATTCAATTTAAGCATATATGCATTGGGTTCAAATAATGCAACAGTGCCATCAACCGTCAAACTTAGGTACTTAAATAACCAGATAAAGCCTTAAGTATCAGACAACTGAGTCATTTAATCAGATGGCTTAACCAACAGGTGCTACAGTGCTAGGGAAACACTGTTCTCCTTCTTCCTCTTCTCTTCTTGGCTTCTCTTTTCTTCTTCTTTCTCCTTCCTAAGCCTCTTCTTCAGCTGCTCCCCTCTTCTCCTTTCTTTTTCTTCTGTAGGCCTTCTTCCTTTCCTCCTCTTCTGTGAAGGCTTTCTTCCTTCTCTTTATGCACAGGGGGAAACTCACGAAATTGGCTAAGTGTTAGCCAATACACAGGGAAGCAAAAACCCCTTTGTCCCCGCGTGCTCTCTCTTCTTTCTCTCTTTGGGATCCGACCTCCCAGGGCCACAGTTAGGGTAATTGGATAAACGGGCAAACGTGCACCCAGGACTAGGCTCACCAGCAGTGGGTGGTAGCGAGGACTGCTTAGATTTGGTGGGTAATCGGATTAGCGCCAGACTCATGTGAGCAGTGTCACGGGCGAGGTGCATGTGAGGGGTGTACGGGGACCTCATCCCCTGTGCGTGCTGATGCGAAAAGCCATAAGCACAAAAATAATTTATTCGGCTGCGGGTGCTCTTCAGCAATCGATGTGGGACTATTCCACCGCCTTCCTTCTGTGTGTAGTTGCAGCTGCTGCTTCGTTCAATTGCAGTCAAAGGCCCGGTCAAATGGCTAAATTGGTCCCTGGGTTGTGATCTTGGAGACTCTTCGCTGTGCCTGGGACTTCACCTAGGGGTTGCAGGTGCTGGAGCAACTTTCAAGCTTCGCTTGAAGCTACGGCAATGGCGATGGAGGACCTGCTACCTGAAAACACAAGAACGAGCTTTTGGACTTGTCAGAAATGTTCAGCAGGATTGCCATGAGATGGCGAATGTGGTGGTGGGTGCAGTGTGGAGTGGGAGTGGCTGAGGTGGCCGGACGGTGACGGAGTTGGTGCACGATGATGGGTCTGTTCGGTGTAGCGGCTGGGTGCATAATAAGGTGAAATAGGATGGGGGTTTTGTAGAGGGTGGTGTGGCAAAGGTCGTGAGGTGGTCGACGAGGCGGATGGAGGGATGTAGCGGTGTATATTCCTTGCCGGAGGAGAAGACGGGGATGAGCGGCGATGGTAGGCCGATGCCGGGGAAGAAGACGCTCTGGTGATGGGGATGACGACGACAATGGAGAATTGAGGACGCTCGCTGGTATGGCATGATGCGGAGGAAGGTGAGGAAGACGAATCTGCCACTGGTATTATGGTCAGATGACGAGAGGAGTCGGAAGGAGTCGTCGGAGCTCGAGGAGCTATTCGGCTGGATGAGGAAAGAGGAAATTGGGGATTCTCCGATCGAAATCGAGTCTAGGGAACTCAACGAGGTTTGAGGGTCCTTTTATAGGGGTCTAGAGGTTGATTTGAGCTTGGAAGCTTAGAATGTTTGCCGGAATAGGATACCTATTTCTTTGAAGGATTCACATGAGAGATTGGGCAAGGTTTAGAGCTTTAGATTTGGCTAAAATGGAAGACAATTCCTTAACGAACTTCCCTTTCAATTTTGAGAGGGATTCGTCAAGGAATCATGAATATCTTGCCATATTAAGGTCGCTGAAGTTGTAGGAATAGGATTTCATGGTGGTAGGGACCTTTTTGTGAAGAAGATAAATAAGTTGGCAGGCTATTTGTAAGAAATTCAAAAAGTTAAGGATTTGAATGAGATAAAAAAAGTCTAACTGGACCAAAATGCAAACTTTGTCAAGATGATCTCAGATTGGGCTCAAATTTTGGTATAAACCTAATTTGAATCCAACGAATCCAATGGTGAAGTTAGATTTAGGTTTTGACTTAGTTTGACTAGGAAATTTATGTAAAAACTCAAATTAGGGCAAATGTCTGTCTAAGGCTCTATTTTGGGTCAAGACGGGTTCTGATGGTCAAATTGAAGGTACCAAATCAGAGAGAATATTCTTTTTATGAATTTTAGAGGATTTATGTGAATTTTATCATAACCATAACCTCAATTAATTAAGCGGGTTTGTTTTTAGGGTTTTAGAAGTCATTTACTTCTTGAAATGCGTGAAAACCCATTTCTGTTTGTATTAATAGACTTATTAGACTTTTAAGATCATTTGACCCTTAATTAACCCTTAAGAAAATCTGTGGTTATTTTGCATTCAATATATTATGGTAAAATTACAGTTTTAACCCTGATTTCTTATATTTCTCTCTGAAAGGATTTACAATGAATTATGACTTTCTGATGGTTATGTAGGAGCATTTAATCACTTAATCAGATCAAATTGAGCTAGTTATGGCTCATGATGGTGTTCTCATTAACTGCTAGATTCACTATTAATATTAGCTTTGGTAGTAGCCAAAAATTGTCTTCTTAAAATTATGGGTGTATTCTTCAATTATTTTTGAACTTCCAAGTTAAGGACCAAGAAATCCATAGGAAAATAAAAATCGCGGACCTTGACAATAACAACCTCAAGTATACCTCGCGGTGTGGTCATAGATCAATCAGCTAGCTGTAAAGTAACCTTAGTCGATTTTAATTCACCGAAGTCGAATTTTTCATATAACACTGTGGGTATCAAACTAATGGAAGCACCTAAATCTAAGAAAGCCCTATCAAAAGTAGTATCTCCAATTACATAAGAAATTAAAGGGGCTCTTGGATCTTTTGCTTATGAGGTAGTCTATTAAGGATTATTGTACTAGCTTATTTAGGCAAAACTACCCTTTTAGATGACTTGGCATGGCATTTTGGTGTACATATTTCCTTAAGAAATTTCACACAAGCCAGGATATTCTCAATAGCTTCTTGGAGTGGTATGTTTACCTAGACTTGCTTAAATATATCAAGCCACTCCTCAGATTGGATGTTTTTCTTTTTCCTATATTTGTTTATGGATTCAGGAAATGACACTTGAGTTAAATTGATGGGAATACCATCATGAGCCCTAACTAGCTCATTTTGACCTAATGAAGAGAATAAAAGCTCCTACATAACCAACTGAAGGTCCTAATTCACTGCATAACCTTTCTAAGAGAAAAATAAGAAACTAGGTGTAAAACTGTAATTTTACCAATGCAATAAAACCACGGGTTTTCTAAAGGGCTAAACGAAGTTCAAATGGTCTTAATAAGATTATAAGTGGGTTGGATCAGATAGAAAATGGTTTATGTGAGTTCTGTGAATTAAATGACTTCTTGAAATCCTAAAACATACCCACTTGATTAAACAAGGTTATTTACTGGATAAAATTCAATTAAACCCTCTATAAATCATATAGAAATATTTTCTAGGGTTTAGAATCTCCAATTTGACCATTAGAACCCATCTTGACCTAGAATGGGATCTCAGACAAATATTTACCCTAAATTAGGTTTTTACATAAATTTCCTAGTCAAACGTGGTCAAACCCAAAATCAAACTTCACAATTGGATTCCTTAGGTCCAAATTAGGTTTATACCAAAATTTGAATCTAAGATGAATTTTCCTTGACCTAGTTTGCAAAAGGTCCAGTCTGATTACATTTCTACCTCCATCTTTCAAAGCCTTTACAAAAAGCCCCCTAGCTTCTTCATAATTTTTGCAATTAGGTCCCTCCACCATTATAGTAGAGGAATCCTACTCTGGCGAGCTTTGGAAGGAGAGTTCTCCCTGATTGCTTGGAGGATCTCCTCCAAAATTGGAAGGGAGATCCTTTGAGAAATTCTCTCTCGTCTGAACCCTCATTTGAGATCTGATTCCCTCCTAATCTCTCATGCGAACACATGAGAGATATGGGTATCTCAATGACTTCCTTCTTCGATGGGTCTTCCTTGCTTGGGAAGCTTGCTTCCCAAGCCCTAACTGACCTCTAGGGCTCTATTTAAAGAAGCCCAGATTGCCCTGACTCCTCCACGCTCGAATTTGGTCGTGAACACCCCTAATTCCTCTCTTCCCTTCACGGCCGTAGGCTTCTCGACGTTCGGCGACCCTTCCTTCTCCTCTTCGTCCAACCGCCATTCCTGCGACGGATCCTTCTTCCCTAATTTTGTTCGCGTCTCACCGTACCAACAAGTGCTCCTCTCTCTTTGTCCTCGCCGATCTCCACTCACTGGAGCCACCTTCTTCTCCGACATCGGACACACCAGACTCGACGCCTCTGCTCACCCCCTTCGTCTCTTCACCTCCCAGATAAGCTTCGTCTCCCCTCTATTTTCTTCTCCACCCTTTATTCTTCAAAATCGACCATTGCCGACCTCCATCACCTCCATCCCTTACATCTCCTACCACCAACTCTGGCGAGGCCGCTCCACTTCCACAAGCCATCCCAACCCTCGCCGACAAGTCCATAAGCTTCCCCTCACTCCACACACTGCGCCAGTCACTCACGCACCTTACCGAACACACCCACACATTCGCACACAGTGTCCCTAGGCATGCTCGCACAGGCACCCCTGAGACATGCCAACACCCCCAGCACCTTCGCCATGGTCCGACGACCTTCTCTAAACATTTTGACGTGGCCGTGAGGCCAATCTTGTAATTTTAGGTTCGTCGCCCCTTCGCCATTGACGAGGAAGCTTGAAGCAAGCTTGCTGCAACTCTAGGTACGCCAGGCCTAGGTGCTGCTGTCCCAGGTGCGCGGAATGCCTTCACGCACGTACTCAGGCCTTCGATTGGAGTCAAAGGCCCTCACAGCAGCTGCAATTGAGATGTCAACCTATGTGGGTGCACACAAAAGGAAGGTGGAACATTTAGTCCCACCTCAGAAGTGGAAGACTGCTCGCACCTGCATAAGAGGAAAAAGTGACAGCCTTTTCACTTCAGATCCACGGGGTGAGGTCCCTCTCACCCGACCCGGTCTGGTTCGTGATCACACCCCGCTGACTTGGCTTGACCCGACCCGACTGCATTCCTTGCCCACCTCCGCACGTCGGTGGGCCTGGTCCCAGGTACGCACCCGATCCGATCACCCGATTGTCTGTGTGGCTCTGGGAGAGCGTATCCTAAGAGAGAAAGTGAGGAGAGCTGCGCGTGGGTAGGGGTAGGTTTTGCTGCAGGTTCTTTAGGCCAACACTTAGTTGCAGCCAGAAGGAAGAAGAAGTGAAAGTTGAAGAGAAAGAGAAGGCAGAAGGCTGAAGAAGGAGAAGGCCAAAGTTGAAGGCAAATGCAGGAGCTGAAAAAGAGGAGGATAGAAGAAGAAGAAGGAAGAAGAAGGAGAAGCTAAGGAAAGAAGAAGCCAAAGGAAGAAGAGAAGAAGAAGAATCAGAGAAAGAGAAATCAGAAGAGAAGAAGAAGAATTAGAGAGAGAGAAATCAGAACAGAAGCAAGACACTGCAACACAAGACTTTTAAGACGTCTGATTGCAAAATCAGATGTCCGATTTTCATATGCTCTTTATTATTTTGCTTACAACTCTTTTTATTCTTCATATACTCATGCTTTACATTCCTAATTAGATTTTGAGTAGTATTATGTGTTCAATTTTCATTTATTGTTGAGATTAGTGCGTGAATTTCATTTGCTCCATGTGTTCAACCTCGGAATATATTCGAGTAATAAAATTGTATTTGTTTTGAACACTATTTCGGCTATACTACAACGCAACACTCTTAAACACCGATTCAACGCTCTCAACATAAATCATGAGTATTCGAGTTCTGAGTCTTATTTTCTAGGTTAACTTGGTCTCCCAGGTCAGATTTAGGTTCCACAAGGTCTTGGTAAGATTTAGAAGTAGAAGGATGAGGATCTTTGATTTGTTTCCCACTTCTCAAAGTAACAGCATTGGCATAGCCATTATGATTGGAAGGGTGAGGTGGGTTTTGTAAAGTAGGTTGAACCTAGTTTAGATTTGGGTTAGCAAAGTTGGGTGGGAATTAGGGAGCAGGTTGAAGTATATGTGCCTGCTGCTCCCATGTGTGATTCTGGTTAACTGATGTGCACACATCTAATTATTCTAAAATGTCTATTTATGCATGTTCCTAGTGTCATAGAAGCATTCAACATTATAAATCTTGCATAGCAAGCATCGGTCTGCATTTAGAATAGATTGTACGAATTATAGCTTAATTTACCATTTTTGTGGTTAGGGGACATGGTGACATCATTTCGAGGCATCGGATTGAAGATCCAATTGTACGAATCTGATCAAGGCGATGATCAGAGTCCAATGCCTCCGAGATCGCCTCGATCGGACATCCATAGCATCAGATGATTTTGCTCCTCTACTTAGTTGCCTCAACACTTACAAGGGGTGAGGTCCCCGCCCATGCACGCGCATACGCATGCCCTCGCCTGCGGT
Source organism: Thalassia testudinum (assembly GCA_037157565.1). NCBI lineage: Eukaryota > Viridiplantae > Streptophyta > Magnoliopsida > Alismatales > Hydrocharitaceae > Thalassia > Thalassia testudinum. Next base: position 6,339,763 of record JAZHRO010000058.1, on the reverse strand, counting down.
TCATGCCACGCTGGTCTGGGCCTTGGTCCGTTTACCCGATTACCCGGGTCTGGTTTGGTTTGCCTGATTCGAGAGAGGAGAGGAGAGAAGAGAAGAGAAGAGAAGAAAAGAAAGGGGGGGTTTGTCTCACTGCTTATTTCTCGACGCTTAGCTAATTCTGAGGAGGCTTTCGCCTCTGTTGGTGTTGGTGCTGTGCTCTGCTGTGCCCCTACTAGAGGCTTTAGAAAGAGAGGCCTTTGCCTCTATTGCTGGTTCTAAGTGCACTGTGCACTTATCATATGTGACATTTGATTGATTGATACTGTAGCATTATTTAAGTATAATTGTAATAGGGTAATTGGTGATTCAAATCACCATTTTTACCTTAATCTTTTTGCCATATTAAGTTTTGAATTTATATCTACATTATTTGTGTTTGAAATTGCTATTACATTGGTATCTCTTTTCTTATAATTGTGATCTTGAGATAAATTGCTATATTGCTCCCTGCGTTTGACCTCAAATTTTTCTGAGCTATAAATTTTAAGTGTTCTACATGATTTATCGGCTATACTACAATACATTACTTTTAAAACATCGATTCAGAGCGTTCAACATTTTGGCACCGTTGCCGGGGAGCAACGTGCAATTTGATCTCTTGATCGCAATATTTGATTTGATAATAACTTGCTCTATCTATTGTTTTGTGATCTGTTCAGGGGAATCCAATCAAGGAGAGTTAGACGCGCATCAAACACTCCAGGGGCAGGTAAACTTTATCCACTTTCTCCTAAGCCCCTGATTATGAAAAAGCTAAAAGAAGAAAAATCAATTAGGGCTAACTTACATTCTATTCTTAGATAGATTTGATACATTCCTTTTAGACAACATCCCAAACCTGATTCTTGCACCTACTCAGGGATTTAAGACATCTAGGGCTACCACCTTCTTGATTGAGCCCTTGGTGTCAGATTTGGAATTAATTGATTGACTAATTAGAGCCAATTAGGGTTTCCATTCTAGGGTTTTGGAGACACACTTGCTTAAAATAAGAATTATCTTCCCAAACTATGTGTGTCCTAAGCCTTCATTGAACTTACATAAGAAGCAAGCCCTAAGAATCAAGCTCTAAATCTCACTTGAATCCTAAAAGCAGGGACCTAATAATCAAGGACAAATCAGGTGAAGTTGACCCACCTTGTGGGGTCAACCAATCTGCAAATTAGGTTACCTCTCACAAAAACATCTTAAAGTTCAGGTGAAATCCTAAGCACCCACACTCTAAACTTAAAATTGGTAGACTTAAGAAGTCAAGTCACCATTCTGGTCTACCTGGGCTCTCAGTGTCAAGGAAGGTCAGGTGGGGGACACCCTGTAACCCGTGGGGATGCTCTACCGTGTAGGGGTCTTTGCGGGACTCTCCCTTCCTGGCTGCTCAGGTAATTCTCAGGTGGACTTTCTGATCTAGGGGTATCATCCGCCCCGAACCTCTATAGTCATCCAAAGATATTTGGGTGTCTTGATTGGGTCCATCACACTTTCTATCCCTCGTCTTCTCTATCAATGCATGTTTGGGAGGTGGTCCCTAAGACCACCCTTGAGGCCTTCATTAGTTATTCACTCCCGTCGAGGCTAATCCTCAACTTCCCTGTTTATGTAACCACTTGACCATATTGACATATCTTCTGATTCATCTGAGCCGAGATCTCCTTCATCTGTACTCATGGAACTAGCAGAAGAAGAAAACAATCTCCAGAATCAGCTTCAGCGCCTCAATGATCTATTCAAAGCCTTTATGAATCCACCACAACATCCTATGATATGAGATCATTACAATCCCGCTGCGATGGTGATCGAACCTCCAGTCCAAATCCTGGCTGGAGGTCTTGATAATGAGATCAAGCCCAACATGATTCATGCTATTCCTAAATTCCATGGGCTTAATTCCAATGATCCCTTCTAGCATATCAAGCAACTCAAGCATCTGGCTCAGATCTTCGGGTCAGAAGCTCAGAATCGGGATATTTTACTGATGAAAATGTTCTCCTTCTCTCTCTTGGACAAGGCTGCTCACTGGTACCAAACCCTAACTCGTCCAATCAACACATGGGTTGAACTATAATCCGAGTTTCTGAAAAGGTTCTTCCCTGTTGGTCGAACGAATGCTCTGTGGCACCAGATCACACATGTCACGCAGCAAGCAGGAGAACCACTTCAGGAGGGCATGAGATCTCTTTCTGGATCTCATGCGAAAGTGCCCCCACCATGGAGTTCCTAATGGGAATAAGTCCAATCATTTTACCAGGGACTCCGTGAGGATGTTCGATTGTTCGTCAATGTGACTTGTGGAGGAAATATCATGGGTCAACACGAAGACACCGTGTAGGAGATTCTCGAGAACATGTGCGAGAACTCCATTAATAATGAATACATGGGCATGTTCGACCGGACGAATGCCCATGCATTGATGAATCCATGGGGACCACATGAGACGTAGAGCTTGTCCTCTTCCGTCGACTTGAAGTTAATAGTTAGTCGCCTGGACAAGGTTTCTATCATTGAGAAGAAGCTGGATGAGCTGACTCGACATCTACAACGAGCCACCTCTGTGCAAAACCCGTTTGCACAACCACCCTCTTAGAGGGAGGCTGTGCACATCTATCACCAATCTTCTCAAGGGATGGATCCATATCCACCCCCTTTTGATCTAGGGTTTAGAGGAAACTCTGGATCCGCTTACTCTAGTTGGGGGAACTCTGAACCCTCATCTTCAGATTTCTCCGAGGTTCCTCAGACCTGCAAGGACCTCAACACCATCCAGAACGATCCTTTCTCAAACACCTACAACCCTGGATGGCGTAGTCATCCTGATTTCACGTGGTCAGGGAACAATCAAAATCAGAGACATCAATATCAGCCCCGACCACAAGTTTCTTGTCCATATTAGCCGCCTCAGCCTCGGCCCAACCCAACTTACCAAACCGGGCTAACTAGAGAAGATCAAATGACTCTTATCCTTCAAACTTTGGCTGATGTTCAGAAGATGAATGTGGCTATGCAAAAACAGCACAAAGACGAGATCATAGAGGTTCGCAATCAACTCACCTAGATGGCAAATCCTCACCAACCTGGTGCACTCCCTTCGCAACGTTTGCCCAATCCAAATAATGTGCTGAACCAGAGGCGCGTTATGAACCCAACTCAGGGCTAGACTCACTATGTCTATTAGGCCCCTTCTGCTCCATCACCAAATGAGATGGAGGCTTCGACATCATACACAGGTTATCAACAACAACCACCTCTTTTGCCTACCCCAACCCCAAACCAGGCAGGACTGAATTCTGTTACCACCCGTAGTGACAAAGCAACCCAAGAACCACTTTACCTCAGCCACTCTCAACCTAGTAGTTCAAACCTGATGTAAACACATTTACACTACTTAGGATGTCTATTTATGCATGTTCTTAAGCATAGGATTGCATTGCATGCTATAAATATTGCATAACTTGCATCATCTTGCATTTAGAGTAGTTTGAATAAAATGAAGGTTAATTGTCTCTTTTTATGTGCTTGGACAAGGCAAACTTTTTATTGGGGCCTCAGATTGAAGATCCAACAGTACATATGTGATCAGGGCGACGATTGGAGTTCAACGACTCCAAGATTGCCCTAATCAGGCATTTGTAGCATCAGATAGTGACTGGGGAATCCTAGAAGATCAAGGGCCAAGATGGTGTAAATCTGCACTTCAAACGACAAATCCGACCGCACGGATGGATTTGGATCAACGATTGCAGCCTAATGACGAAAAAATCGAGTCAATCCGACACTCGTGGCACCATCTACATCATCCAGAAGATGGATGGCCAAGATGGCGCCACGTGGTGCCATCTTGGCCGCCCAATCGTCCGCACGCACCCGCTGAAGCCCCCGCATCCGCCCTTCCCCACCGTTGGATCAAGATCCAACGGCTGTGGATGCGCGTGCTTGATTTCATCCGCGCGACTATTTGGACGGTGTAGCGCAGCGGTTTAACGCCTTATCGCGAGGCACTGGTGCGAGATCGAGTCACAGCGAGCGGGTGAGGGGAGCGGGCGAGCGTCGGATTGCGATGGAACGGTCGCGCATGCCCAATAGCACCCACGTGCTATTGCACGCGCGGCGGTAACGCAGCATCACACGCGATCGGGCACGCGCTGAGGAGGCGGGCATAGCGTGATCTAAGTCGTCCGATCTCGCGATTGGATGGTTGAGAATGGCTGGACGTGCGCGTGCATTGCACGCACAGGCAAGCGAGCGGGCACGCACGCACCGCCCACTACGCCCACGTTCAAACCTTTAGCGATGGTTTTGTCCGTCACTAAAGGTCCTGAATTAATATTTTTAAAGTTGTAATGACCAAATTGCCCCCACTCCTTGCAACTATAAAAGGAGACCCCATCCACACGAAATTCTCATCCCTTCCTTCTCTTCTCTCCCTCTCCAAAGCTCAAGAGAAGCTTGTCCCACACCCGGGATGCTTCTCGCGAGATAAAGTCAATTTTTCATCCCCCTTCGGAAGTGGATCCCGCGACGACGACGTGCTGCCCCGTTCTCGTTCTTCTGCTTCATCCTCCTTTGTCATGCTTCGTCCTCCTTCGTCCAGGCGTCGTCCCGTCCAGCTCGTCCTCCAAGCGATCGTCGAGGAGGGTAACTTCTCTCTCCCATTCTTCTTTACAGCTTTCTAGTGTAGAATTTTCCTGCTTTCTAGTGTAGCTGATTTCCCGCTTTCTAGTGTAATTCTTATTTGGTTTTTTTGTATAAATATTTTGAATTATTGAATGCATGTTTTCTCTCTCTCTCTCTCTCCCTTTTTAGTCTGATTGTTGTTATATATTCATTGTAATTACATCGCCTCGCTTTTCAAGAAAAATTCTAAAAAAAGTATAATTACGAATATAAATCGACGTAGCCTCCCTGTGTTCGACCTGAAATTTTCATTTCGGTATAAATTTTATTTGTTGAACACGAGTTCTTCGCTTTCAAACTACAACGACAATGTTTTCAAAATCAAACACATTAACGTAGCAACTCGTACGTTCAACATTTTGGTGTCGTTGCTGGGGAGGCAACGATTTTCGATCTTCTTACACTTTATTGTTTTCTAACTTGCTTTCTCTTGTGTCTATTGTTTTGCAGAGACCTCCATCAAGGAATCATCAAATGGTAGGCTGGAGTAAAGTGCAGTTGAAGACAACTGTAAGTGCTCCCCATTCTTCCCCCCTCCATAGATTTCATTCGCCACATTAAATCCAAATTCCAATTAACCTATGTGTTTGCATAAATCTTAGGAATAGTTTGGTTATTTGGATTATCACTCACATTCATTCCACCCTCATTTATATAAAAAAAAATAACAAAAAGATAATCTTGTGGGGCAATTTTCAACAAACACACAACGTACACCCACATTCAAGGCACTTAACCGGATTGATTTGTTTCTACTCAACCGGGTTCTGATCTGTGGAACCGGTACACACAAAACAACACATAAAATAGTAGAAATCATTCTAGGTTAACCATCTTTGAGTGCCTAACTTAGTGGTGCATTTGTGGCCAATTGTTTGAGTTGTTTGAGCCGCACCACTCTACTTAAAATCAACTCATCAAGTAGCTCCTCCTTAGGATTTTCAATCTAGGTCTATTCCAGGCACTCCACTTTCTTTTTGGTTTTAAAGGAGAACAATCTTCACCCGTGTTTGACAACTTGGTTTGCCTAGAAACTTGATTGCAATCCACCTAATTTGAAACCCTAAAAGCTACTTAAGCAAGATTTGAGCATTAAAATCCACGCATCACAAATAATCTTGTTTGAAAATCCTGGTTGTGCACTCCTTACACAAATCTCAATCAATCATTAAGGGCACAACCCATTTTAAGGGCCTATCACATTCCATAAGCACCACAATCCTAAGCCTTAATAAAATTAAGTAGACGTTGGCCTTAAGGTCTGATTCGCTCTTCAGGGCCTAGTCTGAGATTGTCTTTGATTAACCTACTTATTCTGATTAATCTAATGTCTAGCTAGGGGAGTAGCGTCAAACGACCGTGGCTGGGGGGTACACTAGGAACCGGAGGCGAAAGCCAAAGGAAGAACCTTCTCCCCAGTCCCTCCTTCTAACTGGTTGGATTGAACAGACACAAGTAGAGTAAATCATTTACAGTCTTAAGGCAGGTTTTGGGAGTCGGTAGATCCTTAGGCTACCCCACTTAAGGACAACCTTGTTTTATTGTGCTGCAGGGTCCCTATCCCTAGTCCTTCCAACCTTCTCCTAGTTTATGCTGGGAAGACAGTCATTGAATCCCCGATTGGAAGGACCATTAGAGTATTCTAGGAAGCGTAAATTGGATTTTCGTCAAATTGATCCCATGGCTGACCAACGGCCTCCTCTGCTTGGAAATCCACAGGAAGAATTTCGAAGGTAGCTGGAACAATGCAGAGAATGCAGGAATGGTTCCAGAGAATGCAAGGTGCTCAGCCCTTGAAGGATTTTTATGATCCTTCAAATTACGGGGAACGTCTCGGTGTCCAGATTCCAGCCGGTGACGTAGAAATCAAGCCCCAGGTGTTAAGCCTGACTAAACATTATCATGGGCTTGGCTCTGAAGATCCGTTTCAGCACTTGGAGGACTTGACCACTTTGGTCCAGACCACCAAGGTACAAAACGTAAACGAGGAGCAAATAATCATGAGGCTCTTCCCTCACTCTCTTAGGGATAAGGCCGCGCATTGGTATAGGACAATAGGAAGACCAATTACAACTTGGAATGAGTTGAAATCGGCCTTTCTAAAGAAATTCTTCCCAGTTGGACATACCAATGCTTTGAGACGGGCAATCACTACTTTTACCCAGCGGCCGGGGGAGCCATTTCATGTGGCCTGGGAGCGATTCCAGGACTTATTGCGGAGGTGTCCACACCACGAGGTGCTGAAATGGCAACTCGTACAGATCTTCTATCATGGGTTGACTGAGCAACTCAGAAATCATGTGGATGCTTCTTGTAGAGACAATTTCCTCAATAAAGATACAGATAGTGCACATGATTTATTTGAGAAAATGAGTGAGAATTCAATCAATCATACCTCCATGGATACATTTAACCGGTCCCAGCAGCCCAGATCAAATGTCAATGAAGTCCATGACTCTCATTCATTTGATGTGGAATTGATTTGTAACAAACTTGATAAGGTGAACTTGGTTGCTAAGAGAATGGAAGAGTGGATGGTCGACAATTCTATGAACAACTCTCGATCCACTCAATCCCAAAATTCGGGATTCCATTCTTCACGAGCTCCTTCTGGACGTGAATCAACTCGATGCGGCTCAACCTGTGAGTCAGCATTTTTCGGAACCCCACGGGTTCCAAACTGGGGCCTTTGATCCCAATTTTTCTGATCTTTCCCTTTCTTTCTCTCCATCCTCACCCTATGAGGATGTCTGTGCTGTACAAGAGAATGTTAGATCCAACCCCTACTCTAATGCTTATAATCCGGGTTGGAGAAATCACCCTAACTTCACTTGGAAAAACCCAGGGCAACAGACCCAATTCCGACCCAGCAACTATGCTCCACAACGACGAATGGGTCAGGGTCAAGTATATACTCAGTTGCGTCCAAATCAGGTCAATCAGTTAGCAGAATGCCCGTCAACCTGCAGGGCAGGCTGATTTGAACCGACGAATGGTAGAGATGCAAGGATCGATGCTCCAGCTCATGCAGCAAATGAAACCTCGCTGGACAACTTGCAGTCCGAGCTCATCGCTAACTCTTGTCAACTCGGATCTCCACCATCCCAACTCGTACCCAACCCGCAAAATATTATGAATTTGGGCAACCAAGCCCATGGGTATAGAAATCAGAGGGACCCACACGCACATGCTCAAGTGGTTGAGCAGGGTTCCTCATCCTCTTCTTCTTCTTCTGCAAATCAACAATTCATGGCTAATCAAGCCCCTCCAATCTTTCCTAACCCTCCCCAAGACCCAAATTCTTAGGCATCTACAAATTTTGTCACTTTGAGGAGCGGTAAGCAGACTCAGGATCCACAACCACACTATTCTGATCTTTTAAATCCTGAAGAACCTGAGGAGAGAGAGGAGAATTCTAGAGGAGAAATCAAGGCTCAGGAACCTGATTCCAAAGATCTGACTCATGTTCCTTTTCCTGAAGTCTTAACCAAATCAAAGAAGAAAAAGTCTGTTGATAGCAATGAGGAGCTTCTGAATCTATTTAAGAATGTTGAGATTAATATCCCTCTCCTTGATGCTATCAAGCACATACCGGCTTACGCAGGATTTTGAAAGGATTTATGTACACAAAAGCGTAAGTTGAGAGAATCTGTTCCGAGGAAGGTGGTACTCTCCGAGCAGGCTAGCTCTGTTATCCTACACCACCTCCCTCAGAAAAGGAGAGATCCTGGTAGTCCGTTGATTTCTTGCGTTATCGGAGATTACACATTTGATAGAGCACTTTTGGATCTAGGTGCATCCATCAACCTAATTCCGACTTCTCTTTACGAGAAGTTTGGGTTAGGTGAACTTGGGCCAACTTCAGTAATGCTACAGTTAACGGATCGCTCAGTCACAAATCCGCAAGGCGTTATTGAAGATGTTATGGTTAAGGTCAAGGATTTCTATTTTCCTGTAGATTTTCTTGTCCTTGACATGGATGTACCTGATAATATGAGGAATACGCCCATCATTCTGGGGCGTCCGTTCCTGGCTACCGCTAAAGCCAACATTAATTGTGAAAGCGGTAGCATGGAAATCGCCTTTGGGGACTAACAAGTGAAATTGGATATTTTTAAGGCGATCAACAAATTTGAGGATTGTGGATTTATTGAGGAACTTGATGAGGATAATGAAAACTTTGAAACTTGTTTGATGGTTTCTTCGATCGAAAGTTCCTCCTTGGATGACGAATTCGATCCGCAACCCTCTATGGCTGACCTGCCATCTTCTGAAGAGGTTATTGATTTTGTTCACTCACAACCTCTTCCTCTTGTTGAATCTTCAACATCTACCCTACCATCAGTCATCAACCCGCCCCAGCTTGAATTGAAACCATTGCCTGAGAATTTGAAATATCAATTTTTAGGACCTCAGAAGATGCTCCCTTTGATTATCAGTGCTAAATTGACAAGGGAGCAAGAGATTAAATTGATGAAGGTCCTAAAGGAACATAAGGAGGCAATTGGTTGGACCATTCATGACATCAGGGGGATCGAGCCATCTTACTGTAATCATAGAATATTCTTGGAAGATGGATCCCACCCTTCTCGCCATATGCAGAGGAGATTGAATCCAAATATGCGAGAAGTGGTCAAAAAGGAAATCATCAAGTGGCTTGATGTAGGAATTATTTATCCAATCTCTGATAGTCCCTGGGTAAGTCCCATATAGATTGTTCCGAAGAAAGCCAGGATTACCGTTGTGACTAACAAGAGAGGAGAATCTGTCACAACTCGTTCAGCTTCCTCTTGGAGGGTTTGTATTGATTATAGGAAGCTGAACACAGCCACTAAAAAGGATCATTTTCCCCTGCCCTTCATCGATCAAATCTTAGAAAGATTAGCCGAGCAGAAGTACTTCTATTTTCTTGATGGCTACTCAGGATACAACCAAGTTCCTGTCCATCCCGAGGATCAGGAAAAAAGTACTTTCACTTGTTCCTACGGAACCTTTGCTTTTCATATGGTGACTTTCGGGTTATGCAATGTACCTGCGACTTTTCAAAGGTGTATGCTAGCCATATTTTCTAACATGGTGGGAGAGTTTATGGAAGTCTTCATGGATGATTTCTCTATTTTCGGAGAATCATTTGACTCTTGTTTGGATAATCTGGAAATGATTCTTAAGCGATGTATCAAAACACGATTGGTCCTTAGCTGGGAAAAGAGTCATTTCATGACCCAAGAAGGCATCGTTTTGGGTCATGTAATCTCTGAATGGGGAATTGAAGTAGATAAAGCTAAGGTTGATGCTATCGCTAAACTTCCTCCTCCCACATCTGTTAAATAAATCCGATCATTTCTTGGCCATGTGGGATTCTATCGAAGATTGATCAAGGATTTCTCGAAGGTTGCTCATCCCTTGAGCAATCTTCTTGCCAAAGAAACGCCGTTTGTTTTTGACGAATCATGCTGAAAGGCATTTGATTTCTTGAAAACGGCAGTCACATGTGCTCCAGTTTTGCAACCACCAATTTGGACAACCCCTTTTGAGATCATGACCGACGCTTTTGATTACGTGGTCGGGGCTGTCCTGGGTCAGAAAATTGATAGAAAGCCCTCTGTCATCTACTACGCTAGTGAAACTCTGGATGAAGCCCAAAGGAATTATACTGTTACTGAAAAGGAATTACTAGCTATAGTGTTCACTTTGGAAAAATTCAGGGCTTATCTCTTAGGGTCTCATGTTATTATCTATACTGACCACTTGGCCTTGAGACATCTCTTAGCCAGAAAGGATGCTAAACCCCAGCTTATTCGTTGGATTCTTCTTCTTCAAGAATTTGATCTTGAAATCAAGGATAAAACCGGGGTACAAAATGTGGTAGCGGATCATTTGTCGAGACTTCTAGGTGATTCTTCTCGTCTGGACATTCCGATTGCTGACATGTTTTCGGACGAAACTATTCTTACAGTTTTAGGTGTCCACACCCCATGGTTTGCTGACATTGTTAATTATTTGGCCATTGGTCAAATCTCCCAGGATTGGTCCAAGCAACAATGGGATAGACTCAAATCTGAGGCCAAATACTACTTCTAGGAGGACCCTGAGCTGTACCGCATAGGCTCTGATCAGATTATTTGCTGATGTATACCAGACAATGAATTCAACAGTATACTCGAGTTCTGCCATGCATCTGGGTGTGGTGGACATTTCTCCGGGAAAAAGACGGCTGCAAAAATCTTGCAATCTAGCTTCTATTGGCCGTCTTTATTCAAGGATGCCTAGGTTTTCTCAAGGTCATGTTCTCGATGTCGGGCACTCGGGAGCATAACTAAGAGAGATATGATGCCCCTAAACCCAATTCTTTCTGTCGAAATTTTTGATGTTTGGGGCATCGATTTCATGGGACCCCTTATCCCTTCATTTGGACATCAGTACATTCTTGTTGCTGTTGATTATGTGTTCAAATGGATTGAGGCGATTCCCACCCGAACCAATGACCACAAGGTGGTCATCAATTTTTTCAAGAAAAATATCTTCAGTAGGTTTGGGATTTCGAGGGCTATCATCAGTGATGGTGGCACTCATTTTACTAATGCCCAATTCCAGAATTTGTTGGCCAAATACGGGGTTAATCACCGAATTTCCACACCTTACCACCCCCAAACGAATGGACAAGCCGAGATCTCCAATCGAGAGATCAAGAACATTCTGCAGAAAATGGTTAGGCCTGATCGCAAGGATTGGACTCAAAAGCTTGAGGACGCTCTTTGGGCCTACTGTACGACGTATAAAACACCCATCGGCATGTCTCCATTTCGTTTGGTGTATGGAAAGTCATGCCATCTACCCGTAGAGATTGAACACAGGGCATTCTGGGCGATCAAACAATGCAATTTAGATCTGAATTTAGCTGGGAAGACCAGGAAACTCCAACTATCTGAGTTGGAGGAGCTTAGAAATGATGCTTATGAGAATGCCAAGATCTACAAGGCTCGGACCAAAGTTCTACATGATCAACTGATTTCCCGCAAGAGCTTTGAGCCAAACCAGAAGGTCTGGTTGTTCGATTCTAAACTTAAGCTCTTTCCTGGCAAACTTATATCTAAATTGAATGGCCCATTCATAATTGACTAGATTTTTCCAAATGGAGCCGTTCAGATTTCTGACCCAAAGATGGGTCACACATTTAAAGTCAATGGTCAACGTCTGAAGCTTGTTATTGACCGTATTCTTCCAGAACCCATCTTAGACACAGTTGCTCTAGCCATTCTGTGACTTCTTTAGTTGGACTTCGCCTAGCTAACGGCATTAAACTCAGTAGTTGTACATATGACACAAGGTTGATACGAGCTTCATATTCAGGTGACATCTTTCATATTCTACCCTTCCTTTCATGTCTCTTTTTCAATGTGGACATTGCATCAGCTAGGCATGGGGGGTGGATTCATTTTTGAATCATTTGGTCAGCTTTGTGAAATTCATGTAAATTATTTTTCTCTTCTTATTTATACATAAAAAAAATCAAAATTAGGAAGGAATAGTTGGACATTAGGACTTTTCAATCTTAGGAAATTTTACATTAGGATCTGAACACAAAGATCCTTCAGGTCTTTGGACTTAATCAGCTCGTGTATCCACTAAAATGTGGATTTGTCATTCGAGTCCTTGCCATCTTAATTCTATTGTAATTGGACTAAATAAGTTTGGGTGATAAGTATACGACTTATCGACCCACCCTCTGATTTGAGGGAATTTTTGAGTTTTAAGCATCTACACACTTTCTTTGCACTGACTCGTTGTTCGACGATTCTAACTGAAATTGGGTAGCTAATGAACCTTTTAGGGTGATGTGGCTTGCAAGTTATCGTGGGTAACAGCCCATAGGTAGGTTGTCCAGAGCCTAGTCACTGGACCTTTCTCCTTTTGCTGCCTTTAGGTAAATATTAGACCAGGGAAGACACCTATTTAAAAAAAAAATCAAAAATAAAAGGAGAAAAGAAAAAAAAGAAATAAGCCACACTTTGCCGCACGAGTATGGTTGGCAAGTTGTCGGTGGTAACAGCTCATCGACCGGTGTTTGGTCAGCCCGGATAGGTTGTTAATATGATGATTTTGTCATTGAAATGTGTATAGTGGTTAACCTAATTCGGACCTAACCATATCTTTACAAAATTTTTAACTTGGCCTATTTGATTTTATCTTGTCACTTTTAGGCCCAGGGTCGAACTCAGGGAAGTGGGGTTCAAGTCGAGTTTCTACGCTTTTCCTACAATGAGTCTCTTCCGTTCGTTTATTGTGTTTTTGGTGTTTTTCTTATTTAGATTTTTTTTCTGGTAATCCTTGTCCTTGAAGCACACCCTCAAAATTATGTCCTTGGCTTTTCGCCAAAACACAGTTCCAAAACGAGTCTTGCTATTCGCAAGACGGGATACCTGTAAGTCAAAAATTATCTTTTCTCTTTTATATATATATTTTCTTATCCTTTTACTAATAGAAAAGCGAACAGAAATAAAGTAAATATAGTATGTATAGATATATGTATATATTATATATATAAAGGGGTGGGGGTGGAGGCGGCGATGGAGTGTAGCATGATGTCGAGTCGATCGTCGTCTAGCGAGACGCAACCAACACGACTGGGTGCCGCGTGGAATGTGGGATGGATGGTGGATGATGTATGTAACCACGTTTTTTGTACGCGTGTATCAGGGAATATTAGCAACTGGTGCAGATATTCCCGTGATACAGCATTTGGTAAGTAATGTGAAAATATATATATATGTATGTATATAAGTAAATATATCTATATGTATATATATATAGGTGTATATGTATATATATATGTATGTATATATGTATAAAGCTATATATATATATATATATGTATGTATGTATATATGATACTATATAGATGTATATATATATATGTACATATATGTATAATAATAATATATGTATATGGGTATATGTATCTAGATATGTAGATATATGTATATAGTTATATAGATGTATATATGTATATATGTATGTATATATATATATATAAGTATCTGTATAAGTATATATATATATATATATGTATATATATATGTATACTAATACATAAGTATATAGATACTACTATGTATATAAATATAAGTATATATATATATATATGTATATATATGTTACTATATATAAGTATACGTATATATATAAGTTTATAATAGTGTTTATGTGTGTGTGTAAGTGTTGGTGAAGGTGTGTGTGTGCGTCGGTGTAATGTGTGCTGTGAGTGAGTGAAAGAGAGAGAGAGAGAGGGAGAGAGAGAGAGGGAGAGAGAGCGGGAGAGAGAGAACGCAGGAGAGAGCGGGACGCAGCCGCAGCTCCTGGAGTGATGATAAGTCGTCTGCAGATGGCGGCCGTCGTCTGGAGGTCGCGGGCGCACGGGCGCGTACTCGCGCAGAGGAGATGAAGAGTCCGCGTCGACCTGCTACGAGCGCGGAGGCTCGCGACAGTGCGCGCGGGGCTCTGTGGGTGTTGGCAGGGAGGCGGGAAGAGGGCCTGGCCGGCCACGACAGTGCACGCAGCGGTCGGTTGCGGGCGCGAGGGCGGGCGACAGAGCGGACGAAAGGAGGCGGGGAAGGCCTGCAGGCGCGCGCGGAGGTGCTGGGGCTCCTGCAGTTGCTCGCGGAGGCTGCGGGGGCCGCTGCTGTTGCTGCTGCTGCTTCAAGCTTTAGACCTTGAAGTGGCAGCAATGGCGGGAAGTGCGGGAATGGAAAGAAAATGAAAACAGAGAGCCACCACACCCACCGGCTCTTTGAAGAGCTGGGCGGTGGTGGTCTCACTGTGGTGGTGTGCACCACAGTGAGCTCCTGCCCGCCGGGTTTCTCCTCGGAGGATTACCGGCGTATGGAGGTTAGAGGGAGGAGAGGAAGGTGGTGGCCTACTGGTGGTGTTTCTTTCTTGCTGCAGCCAACCCCCTCTGAAGAGAAGATGTGGCCTTATATAGAAGAAGAAGGCATGGCCTTGCATACGGCTGCAGGGAATGGCAGGTGCTGGGAGAGGGCGCTGCAGGGACGGGCTGCTGCAGCAGCGGCGCGAGGAGAAAAAATGCAGCAGCCATAGGAAAATAAAAATCAAGTGGGAAAAAAAATAAAAAGATGTGGATTTTGCAAGGATACACTTGAGGAAAATGTAAAATGCAAGGCCACTTATTCATTTCTCCTCTTCTCTTAATTAAATGCATGAATGCATGTATTTTTACAAATGCAACTACGGAATCCTAATGTGCATAGTTAATGCTAGGAAATAGCATAAGAAGGCATTATTGCAGGCATATTTTGAGGTGCAATCATACCCCCATGCCTATCTTTTGCTAGTCCGTAGCAAAATAGTATTTAGAAATGATCTTAAGCTGAAGATTTTCTTCAGAGGTAATATAGGTGTGTTTATTGTCGGATATTGTGAGAACCAATTGTAGAGAAGACTACCAGTACTTTAAGTCTCACATGACAAAGACCATCTCTCGACTAACCAGGACTCTTGATATTTAAACCTTAAGTACGATTTCCAGGACCCAGGAGACTTTTGCTGTACTCGAGAGCTCGAGAGGTTATGGTTTGTGCATAGTGAAGGATCAAAATTGACCAGATGAACATTGAGACTCAAGCCCAGGGTTTCACGAATCTTTAAGTAAAGGTTGGTCCCAATTTCATCTCGTGTTTTCAGATTGACCCTTAAGAAGATGACGAAAAACTCAACTCCCATTTTCTGATTTTTTTTTTTTGTGGCTCAAAGGAAAACAAGGTATTTGTAACCTGCCCTGAAGAACTTCTTGTAGGGCGAAGATTTTACAGACATTTGTGAGATATACTGACTCTTTTGCAACATTTTTTTTTTGAAACACGTGTCAGTATATCTCTTACAACATTTTTTTGAAGGAGCACACCTTTTTTTTTTTTGGGAGAGTTTCTTTTTGGTGGAAAGAGTCGTTCCTAAACACAAGACTAAAACCTGGGATAAAAAGTCTACCTGTACGCACAGGTAAGGACTCCACCTTCCCTAATGAACACTTGGGTTGGATCTTATGTTCACCTGGTCTTTCCTGATATGTGTAGTGTGAACCAAGTTTACTTAAGCTCTCAAGAAAAAGCAAGCCAACAGATCTTGTACTGTGTCTCAGGTACAAGAATACGTCCTTAGTTAAGAGAAATTCTGATCTATTTTGTCAATGCTTAAGTGAATTAAGTCGAGCCTGAGCGAATCAAGCTTCTGCAGCCTGGAAAGTCTTCAAAACAGAGGTTGAATATCCATAAGCACTTATTGTATTTTTGTTTCAGCTTTCAGATCATTACTAATACCATTTTCATTTTCTCTTTATATATATATATATATATAGAAACTGCATGATACCCTAAAATACCCAGATCCTAAGGATGCCCATCCACCCCCCCATGCCCAACAATGCTATGTCCTCATATGCATGCAGGGAAGGGTAGAGAAAGGACGAAAGATCGGGTAACGAGAGCTGAAGTGCAGGGTATACAGCAGGATGGTAGTGTGGGTGGATGGTGGGTGGTGAAGTGAAAAGTGAAGTGATCGTGACAGTGAAGTGAAAAGTGATGGTGGATGGTGAGTGTTGTTAGGGTGCCTCCCAACGAGCGCTGAATTTAACGTCCCCAGCTGGACTCAGAATGAGGCAAAGAATTAGTTACCCTCCAGCAGGGCAACGGTTTCTCCAACGGGGGTAGGTTCATGAGTCAGAAAGGGTTTCAAACGCTGCCCATTGACTGTAAATTTACGCCCAGATTTGGGATCTTTGATCTCGACGGCCCCGTTGGGGAATGGTCTTGAGACCAGGAAAGGACTAGTCCATTTGGACTTCAATTTCCCAGGAAAGAATTTGAGTCGGGCATTATAGAGCCAAACTTGTTGAGATGGCTCAAATTCTTTCCGCCAAATACGGCTGTCGTGAAAAGCCTTAGTGCGTTGTTTAAAGGTTAGAGCAGAATCATAGGCTTCACGACGGAGCTCTCCTAGCTCTTGGAGTTGGAGTTTCCTTCCTCGACCACACAGGTCTGGGTCGAGGTTACATTGGCGAACCGCCCAATAAGCGCGGTGCTCCAACTCCACGGGCAAATGACAAGGCTTCCCGTAAACGATTCTATATGGAGACATACCAAGGGGAACCTTGAAGGCGGTCCGATACGCCCAAAGTGCGTCAATCAGCTTGTCGGACCAATCCTTACGGTCAGGCCGAACCGTTTTTTGGAGAATCTGCTTGATTTTCTGGTTCGACACTTCCTCCTGGCTGTTCGTCTGAGGATGATACGGGGATGCGATACGATGGTGGACTCCGTACTTCCTCAGAAGTGCCTGAAAAGAAGCATGGGTAAAGTGGCTTCCTCCATCCAAGATAATGGCTCGAGGGATCCCAAAGCGCGCAAAGATGTGGTCTTTGACAAATCGAGTGGAAATAACATGGTCAGCATGGCGCGTGGGAATAGCCTCTATCCATTTCGAAACATAGTCAACGGCCACGAGGATGAATTCGAAGCCGTTGGATGGAGGAAAGGGACCTATGAAGTCAATTCCCCAGATGTCGAAGATTTCTGTAGCTAGGATGGGTTGCAAGGGCATCATGTCACGACGTGCCATTGACCCTAGCGACTGGCACCTAGTGCAATGCTTGGCATAATTGCGTGCATCCTGGTGAAGGGAGGGCGAAAAGAAACCGCACTGCAACACCTTGGCTGCAGTTTTCTTCCCAGAGAAATGGCCTCCGCAGGCCTGATCGTGGCAAAAGGATAGCACACTGGGGAACTCGCTGTCAGGAATACAGCGACGGATGATTTGATCAGCACCTATCCGAAAAAGAAGTGGAATATCCCAGAAATAATACTTTGCTTCTGCCATGAGACGCTCGCGCTGGTTTTTAGGCCAGCCACGTGGAAGGGATCCAGAAGCAAGGTAATTAGCAATGTCAGCATACCACGGTCCACTTGCCACATTTATTGCAAATAGGTGCTCATCAGGAAAAATTTCATTGATTGGCAGAGTAAGTCCAATATGGTCAGGGTCCAGTCTGGAAAGGTGATCAGCCACAACATTCTGAGCTCCAGCCTTATCGCGAATCTCAATGTCAAATTCCTAGAGCAGAAGGATCCAACGAATCAGTCTAGGCTTGGCATCCTTCTTGTGCATGAGATGGCGAATGGCCGCGTGATCAGTGAAAACAATAACGTGAGAGCCCAGAAGGTAAGAGCGGAATTTCTCCAGCCCAAAGACGATCGCCAGTAGTTCCTTTTCAGTGGTAATATAATTACGCTGGGCCTCGTCCAACGTCTTACTGGCGTAGTACACCACGAAGGGGTGTCCATCGCGTCTTTGTCCCAGGATGGCTCCGACTGCAAGGTCGGAAGCGTCACACATAAGTTCAAAGTCAGGGGACCAATCAGGCAGCTGGAGAACAGGGGCTTTGGTGACAGCATTACGCAGCTGCGTGAATGCTTGTATACAGTCGGGGCCTATGTCGAAGGGTATGTCAGTTAGGAGATGAGTTAAGGGTCGAGAAATTTTGGAGAAGTCTTTGATGAATCTCCTATAGAAACCGACATGTCCCAAGAAGGAGCGGATTTGTTTGACAGAACTAGGCACAGGTAAATCAGCAATGACATCGAGCTTAGCTCTGTCAACCTCGATACCCCTATCGGAGATGATATGTCCGAGAACAATCCCCTCGTGCACCATAAAATGACTTTTTTCCCAGGAAAGCACGAGGTTTACATCAATACATCTCCTAAGGATACGAGTCAGGTTGGCAAGACATTCATCGAAAGATGGTCCAAAGACCGAAAAGTCATCCATGAAGACCTCGAGAAAGTCACCCACCATGTCATGGAATATCGCCAGCATGCATCTCTGGAAAGTTGCTGGCGCGTTGCAAAGTCCGAATGGCATCCTTCTAAATGCGAAGGTGCCGAAAGGGCAGGTAAAAGTGGTTTTCTCTTGGTCTCGGGGGTCAATTGCCACCTGGTTATATCTTGAGAATCCATCCAGGAAACAGAAAAATTTATTTCCCTCTAACCGCTCCAGGATTTGGTCAATAAATGGTAGCGGGAAGTGATCTTTCTTGGTTGCAGCATTAAGTTTCCTATAATCTACACACACTCTCCAGAATGTAAGAGTGCGTGTAGGGATGGATTCGCCCCTGTCATTGACACGGATGGTGACTCCTGCCTTTTTGGGTACAACGTGAATTGGACTCACCTAGGGGCTATCGCTGATCGGGTAGATTATACCCGCATCCATCCACTTAATGATTCTTTCTTGACGACCTCCCGCATGTTAGGGTTGAGACGTCGCTGCATCTCGCGGGAAGGTCGGGCCTCCTCCTCCGTATATATACGGTGAGTGCAATAGGAGGGGCTAATGCCAGATAAGTCTGATAAAGACCATCCAATAGCTGCCTTGTGTTCTATGAGGACCTTAGTTAGTTTGCACTCTTGCTCCCTGGTCAATTTTGAACTGATGATTATAGGGAGCATTTCATTTGGTCCCAGGAAAACATACTTAAGTGTGTTAGGAAGCTCTTTTAGCTTGGGAGTGGATGGTGAAAGATCTGGCATTTCTTGGGACGAGAGTGTCCCAGGCGGGTTGGAGAACAAGTCAGGAGGAAGAAATTGGCCTTCAAATTGTCCAAGAAGTGGGGCTTCTTGGATAGATGGATCCAAAAATGAATAGCCCCAGTGAGAAGTGTATGGGCTCAAGGTCCCAGTGTGGATTTGCAAATCCGCCTGATTTGGCGGGGAAGAAAGGGCAATCCGGTCTTTAGGAGTGTGGACTGACGGTGAGTAGCCCGGATATGACTCAGACCACGAGGTATGGGAAGCGGAGAAAACCTCATCCGAAGTCTGGCCAGGAGAAGGTACGGGACAAGGGAGGGATTGGGGAACATCATAGTATGTGTTGGTCAAGCAGTCATCAGTGTTTATAGGTAATCCGCAGCAGTTCGAATAGGTCCCAATTAGTCTGATACACGTGCTGACGGCCATGTCCTCATCAGATGTGTCATCCTCGATGCAATCGCAATCAAAGTTATTGGCTGCCTTGAATATGTTAAGCTTGAGCTTCTCAGATCCAACGGCAATCTCAATACAGCCCGACTCACAGTCGATATGGGCACGGGCTGTGGCCAAGAAAGGTCGACCGAGGATGATCGGACAATTAGAAAGTGAACTAGGAACTTCCATATCTAAAATAAGAAAGTCAACAGGAAAATAGAGACTGTTGACCCTAACCACCACATCTTCCACCACACCCTTCGGGATTTTGACAGAACGATCTGCCAACTGTAACGTGACAGGGGTGGGTTTCAGATTTCCCAAGGAGAATTTTTCGAGCATGATGGTTGGTATAAGATTGATGGAAGATCCTAGATCAAGCAGGGCACGGTTAAAACTGCAGCCTTGGATGCTACAGGAAATCAGCGGTGTGCCCGAATCTTTCTGCTTCGGTGGTAAGTTTGACAGTATAGCACAACTCGCATGAGGCGAGAGAACCACCGGATTCTTAGTCTTCTTTGACTGTCGCCTGGGTGTTGTTAGTCTTTGAAAAATTGGGCGACAGTAGGTATGTGGTCGATAGCCTTGAGCAGGGGTACCTTGATTTCTACATCCCTGAACAAATTACACAGGTTATCAAAGGCCTGCGTATCTTTCTTTTTGCCTTTTGGCTCCCTCAGTAGAGCCTCAGGGAATGGGACTGATTCTGGCACGAATTTGGGTGCATCGTCCTCTCGCAAATGCCGTGCGCATCCCGAATGAGAAGGCGAAGAAGAAGACGGGCCAGGATCAAGTCGAGGTGGATCGACAGTCTGCTTGCCGCTCCTCGTAGTGATAGCATTGGATGATGCGGGTCCAGTGGGATCATATGGCGGAGGAGGGTTCGCAATAGGGACATAAGAGTGAGGTGCTGCAGCGGGATTAGCCTGGAATCCCGGTGGAATGCTCGGAGCTTGCAGAATTTGATTAACCTGTCCCTGAGAAGGTCGTACCTGTGGTTGAGGACCACGGGGTACCAAATTTCACGGGTTTGGAACAGGTTGGGCGGGAAGAGTGCCCTGAGATCGAGTCTCCATGCATAGTTGACTGATCTCAGCATTCTGCTGCGCCAATTGGTGCTGAAGAGAGGTCATGTTCTCTTCATGGCGCTTTGACATTTCCGTCATCATTCGCATCAATTTGTCAAGAGGACTTGATGCGTGTTCAGTTTGTGGTACGCAAGGGCCTGATGGCGGATTTGCCATAGGATTGAACTGGGCCCTTGGGATGACGGGTGCGAACGGTCGCATTGGTCCACCCGCGGGGTTTTGGCGCTGCGGGTTGTTGGACCATGCGAAGTTCGGATGATTATGCCACCCTAGGTTATAAGTGGCAGAGAACCGGTTGTTCCCCAGGGTGTAAGTGTCTTCTATGCCAGAAGACGTGTCCACATGTAAATATGCGTTCGAGCACACGGAGGCTTGGTCCTCCGTGTCGAAATACTGGCTTGTAGAAGCAAGTTCCACATGACTTACTGAGTCTCTTGGCGCGACACTCGGTAAGGAAGGTCTAACGGGGTTTCTCGGGATAAGCCTGGTGTTAGAAGAATTTGGATTGTGCCGAAGTGGTGAAGAGGCGGTGTTTGCCAGAGATCGGGCGGGGTTGGCCAGAAGCTCGTCCAGCTTCTTGTGCACGACGGAAACTTCATCCAGTTTTTGTGCAATAAGGCTTAGATTAGTGGATGAATGGGAGGGTCCCGTGTCAACTTCGTGGACATTTCGGGGCTGGCTGGTACGATTAAAGGCGACAATGGAAGCATTTTTCATTGAGTTTTCACTCATATTTTCAAACAGTTCGAATGCTCCATTCTCGTCTTTATTCATAAAGTTCCCTCCGCAAGAAGCATCTGCAATCTGCTTCAAAGTTTCATTTAGCCCATAGTAGAAAATCTGGGCTATATGCCACTTAGGCAGACTGTGGTGCGGACACTTCCTGAGGAGGTCGTTATACCTCTCCCATGCCTCATGAAATTGTTCGCCGTTTTGTTGCGTAAATGAAGTGATAGCACGGTGAAGCGCATTGGTTCGCCCGATTGGGAAGAACTTCTTGAGAAACGCTGTTCGCATCTCTTCCCAAGAGTGGATGGTTCTCCCAAGGGTGCGTAACCATTGCGACGCTTTATCCCGCAATGAAAACGGGAACATCTTCATGAGGACTATAGGTAACCTGACATTTCTTGGTTTAACAGTTTCAGCAAGTCGGGTTAGGTCTTCCAAGTGGAGAAATGGGTCTTCACTTGCAAGACCATGAAAGTGAAAATTGATTAAGCCAATTATGTTCGGTTTTAATTAAAAGTTGTCCCCGCCCATGGGGACCCGAATTTGACCTATGGTCTTTGTAGCAACAGGATTTTGATATGAGCTAAGAGACCTAGGCTCCTCCCGTTCGGGAGGGTTCTGCATTTCCTCCAATGTTTCCCGAATGGCTTCGATTTTCTCATTATACATCTCCATTTTGGCTTGGAGGCAGGTTATGGGATCTAAGACTCCACCACCTGGTGGGTTCTGAGGGCGGTTTCCTCCCTCGAGATTTGGGGGTGGTCGTGTAGCCTTGTTTGTGGAGGAGGAGGACGATTCGGCTTCTTTTCTAGATTTATCAGTCAATTCAAACAGTGCAGGGTTTTGTGACCTCCTCCCAAACATGCACTACCGTAGGAAGATTTGGGGAGATGAGAAGGGAAAAGAGACGAGAGAAATGACACCGCAAAGGTACACTTGATTACAAATCAATACTGTCAAGTTCCTAACCTCTACAGTGTGCCCTTAGACCTAAAGATCTAAGTTACCTACTATCACGAACTACGGAACCGAATGCGAGCACCGCGGAACCACCGGGCCAGATTGAAAGGCCGTTTGCCCCAGTCTTAGACACCCAATAGCACGCGGGAACTCTCACTAGCATGTAGCCGCTGCACGCAGGTAGTTAGACCTCCAATCCTTAAGAAGGGTCAAGTTACTACCAGTTTTAGTTAGAGGCTTACGGTCAGGTGCTTTTGGAATGTGAAGGGCGTTGTTTACGGGTAATGCCCAAGTGATTGATTTTCAGAGTGTGTAAAACAAGCATGCAACGGGGAAATCTCCCCGAATTGCAGTTCTTAATTGGTGAATGGTTTTTAGAGTTCAGCCTTAAGTATTATGAATTTTAGAATTTCTCTAAATTACCAATTCAACCAATTTCCGGGTTTTGCAAGAATACAGGTTTTCTTTCTAAGCCCAACAAACCCTTCTTCAATATAAGTTAGTTAATGCATGGTAAAATGCAATGGGCTACCCTAAATGGAGATTTCTATGTGTGGATGCACGAGTCAGTTTTATATCAGTGTGAAAGGGAGCCAAAGC
The DNA here is from genome assembly GCA_037157565.1 of Thalassia testudinum. Taxonomy (NCBI): domain Eukaryota; kingdom Viridiplantae; phylum Streptophyta; class Magnoliopsida; order Alismatales; family Hydrocharitaceae; genus Thalassia; species Thalassia testudinum. The sequence goes on along the minus strand of JAZHRO010000058.1, from coordinate 6,316,647 downwards.
ACTTCCATTCAAGTGCTCCCAATCACCAGAAATGATTTCCACACACAAGGCTTCAACCAAAAGATAAAGAAAATCAAATTGTTGGGGTTGAAGTATTCGGGATCGAATCTTAGGCAAGTTGAAAAGTCGTGGTGGGGTTGGAATCAACTCAATTCCAAGTCTCCCGACCAAAAATGTGATCCCGAATTGAAAATAATTGAGGCAAAGAGGGGTGCAATCAATCTTTTTATTTGCCTCAAATAATACTTCACACGGCGAAAAATTCAAGAATCACGATTCTTAGATTATCGCTATGCGAAGTAAGGCGGGAAATCCTGGGGCGGTGGAAGTGAAGACAATCAATCAAACAAATGGATTTTAACCCACTTGCCCCAAGAGATCCCAAGAAGTTTTTCTAGTTTTTTTTGTTTTTAGTTTTTTTTTATTATCAAGGTGACAAGCTAACCCTAGTTGCTTAGAAAAGAAAACTTACTTGTTCGGCAACGTGTGCGAAGCTCCAATGAGGTGTCGGCGTCTTCACGCTCTCGTTCCCGACTTGGATCTGCCCTCATTCTCGACTTCGTTTGCCTGTCTTCTTGCAACTAGGTTCACCTGCACACCAAAACCAAAAGTACCCGTGAAGAGCGAAGAGAAAAATTGAAAGGAATTGAATAGAAACTTACTTGAAGATGCACTTCCCCGGCAACGGCGACAGAAAAGGATGGTTGGTCGGCCCGGATAGGTTGTTAATATGATGATTTTGTCATTGAAATGTGTATAGTGGTTAACCTAATTCGGACCTAACCATATCTTTACAAAATTTTTAACCTGGCCTATTTGATTTTATGTTATCACTTTTAGGCCCAGGGTCGAACTCAGGGAAGTGGGGTTCAAGTCGAGTTTCTACGTTTTTCCTACAACAAGTCTCTTCCGTTCGTTTATTGTGTTTTTAATGTTTTTCTTATTTAGATTTTTTTTTCTGGTAATCCTTGTCCTTGAGGCACACCCTCAAAATTGTGTCCTTGGCTTTTAGCCAAAATAGAGTTTCAAAAAGAGTCTTGCTATTCGCAAGACGGGGTACCTGCAAGTCAAAAATTATCTTTTCTCTTTTATATATATATATTTTTATTTTTTCACTAACAGAAAAGCGAACAGAAATAAAGTAAATATAGTATGTATATATGCATGTATATATTATATGTATAAAGGGGTGGGGGTGGAGGCGGCGATGGAGTGTAGCACGATGTCGAGTCGATCGTCGTCTAGAGAGATGCAACCAACACGACTGGGTGCTGCGTGGAATGTGGGATGGATGGTGGATGATGAATGTAACCACGCTTTTTATATGCGTGTATCGGGGAATATCAACAACTGGTGCAGAAATTCTCGTGATACAGCGTATGGTAAGTAATGTGAATATATATATTTATGTATGTATATAAGTAAATATATCTATATATATATATATATATAGTTATAAATGTATATATATATATATATATATGTATGTATATATGATACTATATAGATGTATATATATATATATGTATATATATGTATAATAATAATATATGTATATGGGTATATGTATCTTGATATGTAGATAGTTATATAGATGTATATATGTATATATGTATGTATATATATATATATAACTATATGTATAAGTATATAGATATGTATATATGTATCTATATATATATATATGTATATATATATGTATACTAATACATAAGTATATAGATACTACTATGTATATAAGTATAAGTATATACATATATATATATATATATATATATATGTTACTATATATAAGTGTACGTATATATATAAGTTTATAATATTGTTTATGTGTGTGTGGGTGTGTGTAAGTGTTGGTGAAGGTGTGTGTGTGCGTCGGTGTAATGTGTGCTGTGAGTGAGTGAAAGAGAGAGAGAGGGAGAGGGAGAGAGAGAGTAGGAGAGAGAGAACGTAGGAGAGAGCGGAACGCAGCCGCAGCTCCTGGAGTGACGATAAGTCGTCTGCAGATGATGGCCGTCGTCTGGAGGTTGCGGGCGCACGGGTGCGTACTCGCACAGAGGAGACGAAGAGTTCGCGTCGACCTGCTGTGAGCGCCGAGGCTCGCGACACTGCGCGCGGGGCTCTGTGGGTGCTGGTAGGGAGGCGGGAAGAGGGCCTGGCCGGCCACGACAGTGCGCGCAGCGGCCGGTTGCGGGTGCGAGGGTGGGCGACAGAGCGGACAAACGGTGGTGGGGAAGGCCTGCAGGCGCGTGCGGAGGTGCTGGGGCGCCTGCAGTTGCTCGCGGAGGCTGTGGGGGCCGCTACTGCTGCTGCTGCTGCTGCTTCAAGCTTCAGACCTTGAAGCGGCAGCATTGGCGGGAAGTGCAGGAATGGAAAGAAAATGAAAACAGAGAGCCACCACGCCCATCGGCTCTTTGAAGAGCTGGGCGGTGGTGGTCTCACTGTGGTGGTGTGCACCACAGTGAGCTCCTGTCGGCCGGGTTTCTCCTCGGAGGAGGGCCGGCGTATGGAGGGGAGAGGGAGGAGAGGAAGGTGGTGGCCTGCTGGTGGTGTTTCTTTCTTGCTGCAGCCAGCCCCCTCTGAAGAGAAGAAGACATGGCCTTATATAGAAGAAGGCATGGCCTTGCTTATGGCTGCAGGGAATGGCAGGTGCAGGGAGAGGGTGCTGCAGGGACGGGCTGTTGCAGCAGCGGCGCGAGGAGAAAAAATGTAGCAGCCGTAGGAAAATAAAAATCAAGTGGGAAAAAAAATAAAAAGATGTGGATTTTGCAAGGATGCACTTGAGGAAAATGTAAAATGCAAGGCCACTTATTCATTTCTCCTCCTCTCTTAATTAAATGCATGAATGCATGTATTTTTACCAATGCAACTACGGAATCCTAATGTGCATAGTTAATGCTTGGAAATAGCATAAGAAGGCATTATTGCAGGCATATTTTGAGGTGCAATCAACCGGTTGTCCAGAACACAGCTCAATAAATGCACTGAAAATTCCCAAAACACTTAGGAAGAAGCAGAGAAGTAGAAAAATGGGGGAGATATACATTGGATTCACCCTTGTGTTGACCCCGTAAAAAAATAAAGGTAGGGAGAAAGCTACCGGTTGTAAAGGTACACCTTTAGGCAGAATTCTTTTTTAGGTCACCTAGAGGTGTAGAAATCCGAAGTCCGTTTTAACTGCCGGTCAACGAGTCTATCACATTCACAATAAGATGCTTAAAACTTAGGGTTCTCATCAAATCTTGGGTGAGTTGAATGGCCATAGAAAGCCACTATTAAACCCTAAAAGTTGAAAATCCAAAAAAAACTTAGAAAAGAGGAAAAAGAGAAAGAAATTTTTCTTTGAATAAGGCGAGGGCTTAAGGCGATCTGCAGTTTGGCAGATACTCGGGCACTGTTGTGTCTTTGAAAGTTCAGATCCTCAGTAGACATTTTCTTAATGATTGAAAATAACCCATGCCCAAATAATCCAACCTAATTCTTTTATAAATAGCATATAATTTTTGCTAGGGACTAACAAAAGATAGGCATGGGGTTATGATGTAAACACGTTTACACTACTTAAGATGTCTATTTATGCGTGTTCTTAAGCATAGGTTGCATTGCATGCTATAAATATTGCGTAACATGCATCATCTTGCATTTAGAGTAGTTTGAATAAAATGGAGGTTAATTGTCTCTTTTTTATGTACTTGGATAGGGCAAACTTTTTACCGGGGCCTCGGATCAAAGATCCTAACGTACAGATGTGATCAGGGCGACGATTGGAGTTCAACAACTCCAAGATCTCCCTAATCAGGCATTTGTTTCATCAGATAGTGATCGGGAAACCCTAAAAGATCAAGGGCCAAGATGGTATAAATCTGCACTTCAATCGACAAATCCGACCACACAGATGGATTCGGATAGACGATCGCAGCCTAACGACGGAAAAATTGAGTCAATCCGACACCCGTGGCACCATCTACATCATCCAGAAGATGGACGGCCAAGATGGCGCCACATGGTGCCATCTTGGCCACCCAATCGTCCACGTGCACCCGCTGAAGCCCCCGCATCTGCCCTTCCCTGCCGTTGGATCAAGATCCAACGGTTGTGGATGTGCACGCTTGATTTCATTCGTGCGACTACTTGGATGACGTAGCGCGGCGATTCAGCGCCTTATCGCGAGACGTTGGCGTGGGATTGAGTCGCAGCGAGCAGGCGAGGGGTGCGGGTGAGCGTCGGATCGCGATTGAACGGTCATGCACACCCGATAACGCCCTCGCACTATTGCACGCGCGGCGGTAACGCAGCATTGCACGCGATCGGGAACGCGCTGAGAAGGCAGGAGTAGCGCGATCTAAGCTGTTCGATCTAGTGATTAGACGGCTGAGAATGGCCGGACGTGCGCGTGCGTTGCGCGCGCGGGCAAGCGAGTGGGTGTGCGCACTGCCCACTACGCCCGCGTTCAGACCTTTAGCGACGGTTTTATCCATCACTAAAGGTCCTGAATTAATGTTTTGAAAGTTGTAATGACCAAATTGCCCCTACTCCTTTGAAGGAGACCCCCTCCACACGAAATTCTCATCCCTTCTCTTTTCTCCCTCTCCAAAGCTCAAGAGAAGCTTGTCCCACACCCGGGATGCTTCTCGCAAGATAAAGTCAATTTTTCGTCTCCCTTCGGAAGTGGATCACGCGACGATGACGACGTGCTTCCCCGTTCCCGTTCTTCTGCTTTGTTCTCCTTCGTCCTGCTTCGTCCTCCTTCGTCCAGGCGTCGTCCCGTCCGGCTCGTCCTCCAAGTTGTGGTTTTGCCCTACTAGGAGGGGGTGACGTAATAAATTACGGAAATAAAATATAAACAATCTCACAAAAATTCAATCACACAATGTGCACAATTATTTTTAGGTGGAAACCCAAACTGGGTGAAAACCACCACCTAACCCTCTCGAGTTAGGATTTTCCGATCAACCAAGTTGATCAAATCCACTAAACGAATAACTTAAACGAGGGTGATAGAACCTCAATTACAACCACGCTACTTTATACGAGGGTAGCGTACCTCAAACCCCTTCTCTTTACGAGACGGATTTTGTCCCACGAAGGAGACGGGAATTCGCAAAGCGAATACTCAACCAAATAACAAAGATAAAAGACAACAATCCTATAGAGCCAACAAAGTAATTTAATCCTAGCTTCTATAGGAATTAAGAAACTCCCCTTTGCAAGGAGTGTGTCGGATCGATGACGCGGGTGCGTGAGCCACGCGACGGCGCAACGTTGCTCTCGTGAACTACGGCGGGAGAGCGGGTGCGCAAAGACTTGATGCTCTCAAAATGTAGAACTGGAGCTTGGAGAGCAAAAGCTTTTCTTCTTAGGATCAAGAGGCACAAAATGGTTTGAAAGTGTATTACAAAGTGTGTGTATGTGTGCAAGAGGTTCCCCTCTATTTATAGAGGCCTTAGGAAGGCTTTGGAAGGCTTAGGAAAGGTTCCATAGCCGTTGGGAGCAAAACCCAAGAGAATCAGGCCAAAAAAAGGAACAATGATTACACTGACAGGGTTATCAGACGTCTGATCCTGGCATCAGACGTCTGGAAGATCACTTTAAGACGTCTGGGAACAACATCAGACGTCTGATTTTAGGCGGGTTTCTTCCTGACTTGGATCAGATCTAAACAGGGTTCTAATGCAAGTCCATCAGACGACATACAGGACGTCTGGTACTATGTCTGGACGTCTGGAAACCTACTTTTTCGTGGGAATGGATTTCCAAGAGAGTGCAACGGCTAGAAAATCTCTGAGAAGAGATTTTGGGTCAGCTGAGGCAAAATGGTCATTTATCAGACGTTTGGAAAGGCTTAAGGACGTCTGATAAGGCTTTAACGGTCATATCCTTGAGTGTTTGCTAAGCCAGCCAACGGTCCACTAATTGGACGTGGGGGAAGTCCATCAGACGTCTGGACTAAGACGTCTGGACTAAGGTCTGGACGTCTGATTTTCATCAGACAAAACTTGTACGTCTAGGCTAATTGTTATCAGACGTTTAAATCGACAGTCAGGCGTCTTAAAACACATTATCAGACGTTTGATATTGGAATTAGACGTCTGGAAAGGTTGTTTGAATCATATATTAGTTTTCTAAGTTCTCTACAGAGAACCTAAGTATCCTAGGGTTGTGCTGGTATTCCTAGGACTACTGTTACGGTACTTTGAGGCTCCTTAACAGGAATCTAAGTAACAAAAATAAAGAGCAACAAAAGAAACGAAAAATACAACGAGTACAAGAGAAGGAAATCTATCCTATTCTTCTTGTCCTTCCATCGTCAATCTATCTCTCCTCGCGAATCTTCTCTGTTCTCCATCAAGCTCCTCCAATCCGTCCTGGATGCGAGCTCGAACTCGGTCTAATCACGTTTCCATTTGCAATTGACTTGAAATCTAAGACTCCAAGTGCAAATGTTAAATGACACATGTTTTGTTATCATCAAAACAAATGATCGTGGTGCTCTGGCACCAACACAAGTGATCGTCGAGGAGGATAACTTCTCTCTCCCATTCTTCTTTACAGCTTTCTAGTGTAGAATTTTCCTGCTTTTTAGTGTAATTCTTGTTTTGTTTTATTGTATAAACATTTTGAATTATTGAATGCATGTTCTCTCTCTCTCTCTCTCTCCCTTTTTAGTCTGATTGTTGTTATAGCTTCATTGTAATTACATCACCTCGCTTTTCAAGAAAAATTCTAAAAAAAATATAATTGCGAATATAGATTGACATAGCCTCCTTGTGTTTGACCGGGAATTTCCAGTTCGGTATAAATTTTATTTGTTGAACACGAGTTCTTCGCTTTCAAACTACAACGACAAGGTTTTCAAAACCAAACACGTTAGCGTAGCAACTCGTACGTTCAACAAAACCCAAACCCTAGGTTGGTCATCCAGGATACCCCTGTCCCAGATCAAGAACCTGGACCAATTCTAGAGGAACCTGCAGAAGTTTCATTTCTTGAGGCCTTGACCAAGGAAAGAAGAAACCCAAACCAGTGGTTCTCGAGGAGGACCTGGTCAAGTTCTTCGAGCAGGTCCAAATAAACATCCCATTGATGGATGCAATTTGCTACGTACCAGCTTATGTGAGATTTTTGAAGGATGTATGTACACCTAAGCATAAGCCGTGAACCAAAGGTGGGAATCCAATCGTACTGTCGGAGCATGCCGGCTCCATCATTTTGAGTGGACTCTTGCCTAAGGCAAAAGACCCTGGTACCCCTCTGATTTTATGCAAAATCGGTGATTTAGAATTCGACGGAGCCCTTTTAGACTTAGGAGTTTCCATCAATTTGATCCCTACGTTCCTACTAGATCATTTCGAGGAGACTGAGCTAAAACTGATTCAGGTGACTTTACAGCTAGCTGAGCGACCAATCAGGTCACCTAGAGGAGTTCTCGAGGATGTTCTGGTTCAGATCCGCGATTTCTACTTTCCTGTGGACTTCATTGTGTTGGATATGGAGACTCCTGAGAATTTGAAGAATACACTGATTATATTAGGTAGACTATTCTTAGCGACAGCTAGGGCGAACATTAATTACGAAGAGGGTTAGATTGAATTGAAATTCAGGAACAAGACACTAAAAATTGATATATTTAAGGCCCAGAAAGGAATTGATTGTGGGGTAGTGTAACAAGTATGCGACATTAGTTCTGTGGTTGAGAACACATTTCTCGAGGATGACCCGATTATCCCTGATCCTTAGCCCCAAGTAGATCATACCCCGTAGATAGAGGAGCCTAACACCGATCTAGACCCACATACAACTCCCACCTTTTCTTCTGAGGCCCATCCAGACCCACCTGTTGCTGCTGATAATCCCGTTATGGAACTGAAGCCTCTTCCCGATGATCTGAAATACGTCTTTTTGGGTTTTAATCAGACATTTCCTATGATTATCAATTCCCACCTTACCCCTAATCAGGAAACACGTCTGATTTCTATCCTCCAGCAGCATTGGAGAGCCATTGGTTGGAGTCTCGATGATCTGACTGACATTATCCCTTCATATTTCACACACCGCATTTATACTAAAGAGGGCACACGACCATCCCATGAAATGCAGAGACGTTTAAATCCTAATCTGCAGGTGGTCATGAAAAAGGAGATCATCAAGTGGTTAGATGTAGGGATCATCTACTCGATCTTCGACAGTCGGTGGGTGAGTCCAATCCAAGTTGTGCCTAAGAAAGCAGGACTTACCATGATCACGACTGAAATCGGAGAAACCATACCGACCTGTATAGCAAACTCGTGGAGAGTCTGCATTGATTACAGAAGACTGAATGCCTCCACAAAGAAGGATCATTTCCTACTTCCGTTTATTGATCAGATACTTGAGAAACTAGCAGGAAATCGTTTCTTCTGCTTTTTGGATGGGTACTCCGGTTACAATTAAGTGGCAATCCATCCTGAGAACTAAGAGAAGACCACCTTCACCTGCCCCTACGGGACATACGCATTCCGTAGGATGCCTTTCGATCTTTGCAATGTGATAGGTCCATTTTAGTGGACCAATTTAGTGCCTAAGCTCATCATTATTGAATTGAGAACTTGATCTTAAGCATTCATTTCACTGAAAAATTAGTTAAGCTTGTGTCTTGGGTGTTATAGCATTTTCCATGCTGCAAGTACACATTAATGAATACATCATGTATTGACATATTATTTTAAAGGGGTTGATTGAAGGGTCAATTGAGAATTGTCATCGAAGTATCTAATTTTTCCAAGCATATTAACAAAGGAAGCAAGTGGGCTTACATTTGTTGGCTCTTGGTTTTGACAAATGTCATTAAAAAAGGAAAGTGGTGGCTAATGCATCAAAGGAAAAAGAGAAAAATCCTAACATATTCTTTCCCAGAGTTCCTTTTTCTCAAAATCAATCAAAGTCCACTACTTGCCTTTTCTTAATCCCACATTAACACACACAAGGAAACATAAAAAGAAAAGAAAGAAAGAAGAAAAAGTGAAAGCACCTTCCTTATTCTCTCTTTCTCCCTCAAATCTCTCTTTAATTTGGAAACCTTCTCTGACTCTCTCTCTCTCTCATTCTCTCTTTTTCTCCTTATATAACAGGACGGCAAGACAACATAAGGGATATCTCCTCTCTCACGAGAGGCCAAATCCATCATCTTCCTCCTTGAGGGAGGATGTCCTCCAACATCCTCTGCTCCCTTGTAGACAACCACTGAGCATCTTCGTCTCTTCTCCAACTTCTCCACCATGTGCCATCATCACTGTGTCTCGCCCACAACCACAATGAAGTTCGCCACCGTGTCTCGCCTCGGACAACCACCACCGCAGTCGGTGGTGACAGCATCGACACTGCAACTGCATTCGCCATTGTGTCTTTGACTTCACGACCGTGTGCCTAACTCTGCCACCATGAGCCACCGTGACTGCGCCCCTGACTACCATTGCGAGCAACCATCAAAACCTTTAACCACGTGCCTACTCCCCCAGTTAAGTCATCCGGAAACCCATCCCGGACGTCTGAAGACCACCACCATGCTCCATCTTCTTCTCCTTTTCCTTCTGTTCTGCAATTCCACCAACATAACTGTCACGACCCGATCTTAGACCCCTACAGGACCCGAGACCGGCTCGCCTCGATTAATCCCAAGACCCAGTCGTCCAACAAGAAATAACCAAATAACATGCATCAATCCACAACCACAAAAGTAATGTAACTAAGCAGAAAGAAATTTACAACAACAGGGGGAAAGGAACAGTAAACTACAGTATTACATGTCATCAAGAACATAATACAGCCATCACAACAAAAATGAGTACTCATAATGGAAACAAGGCTATAGAAACTCACTACATCAAATAGTAGAAACTACAACTGGGCTCGACTAAGCCCAACGTCCTCAGCAACCGGTAGCTCGGGCTGCTCGAATCCCTGACCTGTATAAAATTGTTTAACTGGAGTCAGCTAACGCTGAGTAGAGTGGTAGTTAAACATAAAAATGCATTTAACAGGTAATTTGACATATTACTTTCCGATCCAATTTATCCTATAACGATTTTCTGTGTAGAGATCTCTAATCAGGGCTCATCTCATTACTTAATCTTCTTGTTTCCTAAAGGAACGATTTTTCTTGCAGCTTTCCATGATGTAGGATGCACACGTGGCACTCTCTTGGCCGGGAGACTCCCTCTGTGGTAGTCCTATACCCGGTCTACCACCTCGAGGTCACGGTTGTGACATAGTGGTGACTACGGCACACATGATAAGCGCACGGGTAGCTACCCCGCACTAGCATGCAGTCAGTCGTTTTCGCTAGTGGGTACGCCTCAACGTACAATGCAGAACAGTATAGGGCGTTGCCCTCTTAGAACAGAGCAGAATAGAACAGGGGTCTTGCCCCTCCTCAGTCCTCATACCCTCATTCGACTATCCCGGTTTGCCCAACGGCTAACAAGAGTCAGTGTAGGGTGGCCATACCTAGCCTCGGGCCCCTTGGGGTGGCTAGCTCCCCCCTACATTAAGTAGCTCACCTAGGTACCACGTACACGAGGGTCAGCAAGAGTCGACGTAGAGTGGCCAAACCCACTCTAGGTCTCAACCCAAGGGCGGCAAGCTCCCCTCTATACTACAAGGGATAGTTTCTCTCTTCGATACCATGCACACGAAGGTCAACTCACTTCCCTTAATAGCTGCCTGTGGGCGGCAAATTGCAGAACCATCTGGTTCTCCGTATTACGGTATTCTTGTCTACATTCCCCGTAGGGTTCGTACATGAGTTTTTCCACATCAGGGTTGGAATATATGGAACAAGCAGTTCAATTTCCATGTTTATCACATTATGTGGTCTGTTCCAGATAATACAGGTAGCTTTTGATTACTCAATCATTCACATGTATTTTTCTTTAGCCCTAATATTCGTGCCACAACCTAGGGTTCAAAAATACACACTAGAGCATGCGTTTATTCCTTCCTAGGGTTCATCTCAAGTCCTAGGATTAACTACTTGCATGTATTAAGTTAGAGATTTATGGTTATAACCACTCTACCAGGGTAACCGGGTGGAATGGGGGCTTGTACAGTAGCTCTTGACGTGGTTGCAGGTCCCGTACACTCAACATACTGGAGACCTAAAACACGGATCGATAAGCCAAAAAGGTTCAGAATGATACAGACAAGGTATCATTACATAGAGAAACTCGTATGGAAAACGGAGATGTTTTTTTTGCGGAAAACCGACAACATTAGGGACTTGTATGGGCCCAAAAACACGCAGTTAGAGAGAAATCAGACGTCTTAAAATAGTTCTCAGGGATACCTCTCTTGGTGTGCCTCCATCAGACGTCTGGAATTCAGTGTCGACGTCCAAGGGTTCCTTCAGACGTCTGGAGATGCTTTCAGACATTTGAAACTGTCTTGATCCTCGCTTCGCCGTGCTTCCCAATCTCTGACACATGCGCGTGCATTGTCAGAATGTGCAGAGAAAAATACGAAATATAAAATTTAGACTAGACGTCTCATACTACCTTCGGACATCTACCTTGACGTCTGGAGGTCACTCGAAATGCCTGATTCCGCAGAAAAAAGACTTCTGCGAAACCACCCTAGGCTTCGGTCGCCGCTGATCAGAGTAGCACAGCACCCTCTGCTCTCTGCTCAGACTAGCTCTGCTCTTCACTCTCTCGTCATGCTGCGGGGTGTGCAACGAAGAGGAGGAGAGCTTATAAAGGGAGAGGAGGTGAGGGGGGGTGAGGTGGCGAGGAATGGTGAGGAATGGCGCGAAGTGGCGAGGAATGGCCATCGTAGGGAAAGGGCAGTGAGGGAAATGGCGTGGCGTGCGTACGACGCGTTTGGAAAAGAAAAAAGTACTTTTAGATGTCCGGTTCCCTTTAATAGTTGTTTGGACAGACGTTTGATGTTCTCTCCAGACGTCTGGACAGACGTTTGGTGAGCACTCTAGATGTCTTATGCTGTAACAAGGTGTTGGGTCATTTCAATAACTCACCGCTCAGCCTCACCCACCTTCCTCTTTACAAGCAGCAGGGCCCTTCATCCATGACAGTAGAACCAACCTTCTCCACCGCGTGCTTCCTCTGCTTTTGTGTGCAAGACCACCGGCATCAGCCCGTGCGTGTGTACCCTTATGCACGCGTCTCCAACCCTAGCAGCCCCTCATCTTCCTCTTCTTCTCCAACGACAACCAACAGAGAGGAGCCCAAAGTAGGTGTCCAACCACCTCCACGCAGCCACGCCCACGGGCCTCGAAACTTCGCACCATCGACACCAACGATCTCGCCTCGATGTCACGAGCTCGGCCACACCCTCGGATACGCCAACAACAGCCACACCCGCCGACGAGGAGTTAGCATCGCCATCGCTCCTTGTTGCCGGCATCGACTCCGGCCGCCGTTCGGAGTGCCACCACCACCATTGGAAAGCTGTCGTCCGCGTTGACCTTCCTTGAGCTCCTCGACCTCCGTCATTGCCTCCTCTTCGCACACGCACTAAGGAAGCAAATCCTCTATTTTTGGGTTAATTAGTATTTACATTTGAGTGCCATTGCCAAGCTCTTTATTTGCTTTTAATATTTTATATATTGAGTGAATTTGTGACTTTACACTCATGCTTTCTCATAATTGCTTGGCTCTTGTATTTCACATCATTCGACATTGGATTTGGATTCAGATTTACACAATTTCTCTCTAGTACATGTGCAAGTGGAAATTACGTGAGATGCCAATACTGATCACATATTTATTGAATATTTTATTAAGAAAAATTATGCATATAACCTTACCTTCTTAAATTATTGTGCGTCTTCATCTTTTCGCCGCATGTTGGAGCAAATTTGACCACAGATTTTGCACTCAATTGGACGAATACAAGAGAAGAATATTTGTGAATCTATTGATCTATTCCTCCCTGTGGATACGACCTAACTCTTCGTGGTTAGTTTTACTAATAATTAGTTTTGTTTGGGATTATTTCCACCACGTGATTTTACTACGGCGACATATTTTTCTGATACAACATCATCTGTAAAGCCAAAAATCCCCAACCACAATGCACCTGTGACCTTTCAGCAGTGCATGCTTGCCATATTCTAAGATATGGTAGGTGAATACCTTGAAGTCTTCATGGTCGACTTCTCCTTATTTGGGGAATCTTTTGATGATTGCCTCCTGCACTTGGTCCAAATCCTCAGGCATTGTATTGACATGAATCTGGTTCTTTCGTGGGAAAAGAGCCACTTCATGGTACTTGAGGGAATTGTCCTGGGTCACCTCGTCTCTAAAAAAGGCATCCAGGTTAATTTGATTTCTAACCTACCCATGCATAGCTTGGTCAAGGACATTCGATCTTTCCTAGGGCACGTCGATTTTTACCGCTGTTTCATTCCTGATTTCTCGAAAATTATGCATCCCTTGATTAATCTTCTCTTAAAGGATGTCCCTTTCGAGATCATTGATGAGTGCCCTCATGCATTTGATAGCCTACGTGAACGAGTTACTCAAGCACCAATCCTACAATCCCCTGATTGGTCCCTACCCTTTGAGATCATGTGTAATGCATCTGACTACGTAGTAGGGGCAATGCTTAGGCAGAAAGTTGACGGGAAACCTGTGGTCATCTAATACGCTAGCAAGACGCTAGACGAGGCTCAGCGTAACTACATGGTTACTGAGAAAGAGTTGTTGGTAGTAGTATTTGGCCTGGAGAAATTCAGATCTTATCATCTGGGTTCCCATGTCATTATCTACTCAGATCACACCGCTATGAGGCACTTACTCGTGAAGAAGGATGCGAAACCTCGATTAATCCATTGGATCTTGCTGTTGCAAGAATTTGATCTCGAGATTTACGACAAGGTAGGAAAACAGAATGTGGTAGCTGACCATTTGTCCCGTCTGCTTTCTTCAATCATCGACCCATCTAGTCCAAACACTGAGCATTTTCCGGATGAACATTTACTAGCCATTCACGGTCTCCCCTGATTTCCTAATATAGTAAACTACTTGGTTATGGGCAAGGTCCTACCAAATTGGGCGACTTTCAGGCGGGATAAGTTGATTTCCAAGGCTAAGTTCTATATTTGGGAGGAACCATATCTCTTCCACATGGGCAATGATCAGGTGATCCGGAGATGCATTCTTGTTGATGAGGTCAATGACGTGTCTCATTCTATCACAACTAGGCCTGCGGTGGTCATTTCTCTAGGCGTAAAACCGCAGCGAAAATCCTCCAGAGTGTGTTCTTCTGGACTACGATGTTCAAAGATGCACAAATGTATTGTAGGGCATGTGCTCGTTGTCAAACCCTCAGCAACATGGGCCCACGGGATATGATGCCCCTGAACCTGATAATTGTGTGCGAAATCTTTGGCATATGAGGAATCAATTTCATCGGACCCTTTCCTGAATCTAATAGCTTTGAATACATCTTGCTCGCTGTCGATGAGTGGCTACTCATCATGGCTGAAAAGCTGAAGTTAAGCTAGACACTGAGTAAAACAACATTAAATTAACAGATAAAAAGGGTTAAGTGTGGGAATTAAAGAAAAAGACATAAAATCTTTTCTCTATATTAAAATTTCATAATTAGGTCACAAAACGAGATATTCTGAAAGCAAAGTACAAATGATGATCCATGCGTCAATTGAACACATAAATAAGTTTGAAAGGCCAAATCAGAAGTACAATTAATGTCTTAAATGTTCAATTAAGCACATATAAAAAATTGAAGGCATTTGGACATCATTTAGGCTATGAAATAGGTAGTTTACACTTAGGTCCTTCATGCATTACACTCTTGCCTTTAAAAATTCCTTTTTGGACCTACTTGTAAGCCGCAGGGACCCCTTTGAAAGGCTGCAGGGTCCTTCCTGTTGTAATTCTTTTCACTTATAGGCCTACACGCAAACCTTCTACCCCTTCGCGCAAGGGTCTTTCTGCAATTTTCCCGTTATTTCAGAGAACGGCCTGCTGCTCTTCGCACGCACTATAGCGCGCGAAGAACACGGCCGATCTCAGCTGTCCATTGCTTCTCACGATTCTGATTTGCGGTTGGATTTGAATGTAAGCTTCGCGCGGTTTGGCACGTGCGATCACCCCTCTCCCCAGATCTCATCTGACGGTCAGATTTTGAGAATAGCTCACCGCGTGCTCCTCTCCTCTCATCCTCGCCGTCGGTTACTTCTTCGTTTATCCTCACCCGCGCGGTGATCTCAGCCACTGAGTATGCTACTTAAGCACCTCAGTGGTGTCGCGCACAAGGGATCGCTCCCTCCTACATCTCTTAGCGATCGTTCGTCCACTCCAGTTCCTCCTCCCCATCTAGCCTCTGATTTCACAGCCACCGGCTGTGAAATTATCACCTTCTCTCGACCTCCTCGTCGCTAAGGACTTCGTAGCACCTGAGGACGACCCTGGAGCCTCACTAGCAGACTCTTCTCTCCGCTAGAGTCATCTTCCTCCCTTCTTCCTCCTTAGCCACCGGCTAAGGACCCATAGGTCCCATTCTTCCTGTTAGAATAGATTTATAATTCTGCAGATTAGTTGTAGCTGTAGTTAAGTAGGTTTAGAGTAGAATTAATGTAATTGGTAGTGTTTAATTTTGCTGTTAGGATAAAGTAGATGTAGTAGTAGAATTAGGCTTTAAATTCCCCCCTTACCTCCTCTGATCATTCCAGATCAGAGGGGAAGGTTTCACATAGCCATGTTTTCAAATTCTCTCCCTCTCCATATTTTCATATTCATTTCTGATGTCCACGATCTGTTTCTCACATTCCACCCATACACACTGACCCAATTTCAGATCTGATTGGTTTTTAACCTCAGACCTGAAATTGGCATCAAAAAGCACTTAAGGGGCTTCCGATTCACCTCACTCTTGGTCACAAAAGCCCCTGGTTTGAGTTGAAATTATCAGTTTATCAGATTTCTCTTTAATTTGGATTTTAAGGATTTTTCATTCAATTTGGTTTTAACTGTTTGATCTAACAAATTGAATAAATTCTGATTTGAGTTCATTGTTGGCAAGGAATCTGAGATGTTTTCTGGTGTTAGATTTCATCTCAGAAGAGCCATATTCAGATCTGAGTTTGATGAAGTTTTTAATGCATTGAATGTAAGTCAGAACTAAGGAGAATCACTGTAGTGATTTGAAGTTTGATCTTGCATTCATGAGTTTGTTTTGAATGGATGTTTTGGTGATTTCCTAACCTATGGAGTTCTCAATACTCCTTAAGGTTTCAGAAACTGGGATTTGAACTAGGGATTTCAATTGACTGAATTAACTCCTTCTTCATGCTGTCTATAGCATTAGGAAGAGTTAAATCAGTGTCTTTTGTTGATTTAATCTGATGTGGAGTTTTTGATAAGGGTTTTTGCATTTGAATTGGTTCAGAGTTTTTTTTAATGAGAATGAGACCCTTATCAGATGAAGGATTGAGATAGAATTTCTTTTTTTTTTCTGTTTGGATTTATGATTTTGTTTAATCCCAGTGGTCACAGTAAAGTGCTGCATTTTGCAGCTACATTCCCCTTCTTTCCCTACTCAGATTTTATCCCAAATGGACTATCCGCAGTAGCAGTTAGACCATCTAGAATTAGATCTGAGTTGATGCAGGGTTTATCTGTAGCATTAGTGCTACTGTTGCTATCTAACTATTTTAATTGTTAGCAGACCAAATCTAATGTAATACCCTGTACAATGTGCTTTGAATTGTAACTAACACACAGAAATTTTGATTCCCTTATAAACACAAGCTTTCCTGTTAGATAATTGCTCTTTCATTTCTGTGAATGCATGTTTTTAATTCTTTCAAGTGTTGTTAGCTAGTTTAACTGAAGTTAACCATCAAAATATGATTTAAAATGGGAAAGTTAACTTAGGACTATTTTAAAATTGGTAAACACCTCCTAAATCACATGCTGTATGGAAATAAGGCATTCATGAAACTTGATAAAAAGAGTTAAACTTAAAAAGACATTAAACATGCCTCTTTCTCTCCTTAGCCAACTCTTCCCTTCTCATCTCCTATTTCTGTAAGATTTATAAAAACAATAAAGAGCGAAAAACCCCCAAAAGAACCAAAAAAAAAAAATGTATATATATATTACTTTGTATATTAAGTATACTCCTATAAACATAAGCTCTATACTAGGCTATATATGTAAATAGGTAGTATATATATATATACTGTATAACTAACTCTGTAAATATATTATATACTGTAAATTAGGTATCTGATTTAGTTCAGACAGTATGTACATTAATTATATAACTATCTATAAATTAAACTAATTTATATGTATTATTAGACCAACTAAATCAGTAGATAGTATAAATAAGGAAATTAAACTATAAAACTGTATATATCTATGCATATGTAGATTATAAGTAAATAAAATCCTGTACCTTAATTTAATCCTTTATACATAATAAATAATGAATTTATTAAGTTAATAGCTAAGTTGTTAAATTAAATTAGATAAATTAGTAATTTAGAGTTATAATTAAGTTAATTGAATCTGTATACTTAGCCTAATACACCTTAAGTAATTTAAGCTAATTGAAGTATATTTATACCTGATTATATTACTTTAACTTAATTTATAAGTAAACCAGTCAAAATTGCTATTTAAATGTAAATAACACAGAAATTAATTAGGAAAAATATAATAAAAATATCTACAAAATACTTATACATGTATTCTAACTCTGTATAAGGTCAATTAGACCATATAGTAGCTAATTTATAAGTAATTAAACAATAAAACACCAAAATCAGTGTGTAAAAACAGTATACTTTAGCGAATTTATTTATATAGTAAATCTAATTAAAATTTTAAATTAATTGAACAATTGTATAGTATTATGTAAATACTTCATTTTCCATAATTTATTTTTATTTTTAAATAAATTATGGCCCTCGAATTGAGGGCCAAAATCTCCTTCAGCATATAGTTGCACATGTTTTTCAGCGCAGATGTGACGCTCGAATAGCACCACATCGTGCGCTGCAAAACACGCGCAGCGGTATAAGTCGAATTCCTTCCTAAGCAGCGTAGTCGTCACGGGCACAGGGTGCCCGAAACAACATACGCTACTTATTGAGCATGCATTCTGAGCATTTGATTGTGGGGCTGGGGGCCCGGTGAGGTGTGTGTGTGCGGGGGCTGAGAAGGCCCTGATCTGAGTTTGATAAAACGTAATTAAGTGGCCTAATGAGAATTAGGACGGGCTTAGTAGAGGTTTGGTCCCACCCTCTAGGTGTTGTGTATTCCTCGAAAAACGTGCCCGCAAATTAAACACATTTTCAATTGATTAAAGAGAGCTAATGACGGTAGTTAATTGCCTCTCCGCCGAAGTTTATGAAATCTATTAAGGAAGAATTAAAACAAAGAAGAAGAATAACAGAAGAAGATTAGTGTGGAGTAAGAGAGAGAGAGAAGATGTACATACGAAGGCGAATACAAATACAAGAGAAATATATATATATATGTATACGTAGTATAGCCAATTACTTTTATGTAAATAAACTCATACATTTACTAACAGAATAAAACGTCGCCATAATCGTCGCTACAGACCCCAGTTTCCCTCCTTAAGTTTGTATATAATATTTTCTGGGATCTAGCGACACTTACATATGTCACTATAACTATTGTATGTGTTACTGTAGGTATCAGATTAGTAAGTTAAGTTAGTATACTATGTAATCTTAGTTGATAGTGTACTTTCATGTAAGTATTAACACTATAACTTGTAAAGAGATAGTTTAAAGTATAGTGATGAATTGTTTGGTGATTGTTTATAGTTAGTTTTTTTTGCAAGCATTGCGATTATTTCTTTGTGAGTAGGCAAATCATATCTACATTCATTCATTCTTTATTAGATGTAAAACTTCTTTTTGGAATTAAAGGTTAATTTTGAGATCAAAGAGCGATGTAATTCAATAATTGCCTCCCAGTGAACGACCTGGAATAAAATCAGTAAGAATTAGATAAGTAAATAATAATGGTTGTAATGACTGGTATCCCATACAACTCACTACAATGACACTAATGGTATTTTCAACCATCAATCAATTAACAAACCTTCCATTAGCTGTAGATTACGTCTCTAAGTTGATCGAAGCTATCCCCACGAGAACTTGTGATCATAAAGTTGTTCTCCGATTCATCCAGGAGATCTTTTCTAGATTTGGGTTTCCTAAGGCCATCATCAGCGATGGAGGGTCTCATTTCAACAATATGCACTTCCAATCCCTGATGAAAAAGTATGGGGTGTCGCATCGTATCTCGACTCCTTACCACCCCCAGACTAATGGACTGGCTGAACTGTCAAATCGAGAGATCAAAAAGATCCTTCAGGTCACTATTCAGCTTGATAGGAAGGACTGGTCTACTCGCCTTCCGGAAGCTTTGTGGGCCTATAGGACAGCCCACAAGACCCAATTAGGCATGTCTTCCTTTAGATTAGTGTACGGAAAGGCACGTCACCTTCCCGTAGAGATGGAGCATAAGGCCTCTTGGGTAGTACGGAAATGCAATCTGGACCTGATGAAGGCTGGAATACACCGTCAATTGCAATTGAGCGAGATCGAGGAACTACGCAATGATACGTACGAGAACTCGCGTATCTACAAAGAGTAGGTCAAGGCCTTCCATGATAGGCACATTGTGCGAAAATCTTTCCACCCTGGTCAGAAAGTCTTACTCTTTAACGCTAAGCTCAAACTCTTCCTAGGAAAACTCAGATCTAAGTGGATTGAACCATTCTTGGTGAGACGAATCTTTGGAAATGGAGTCGTCGAAATCAGTCAACCCAGCCTTGATTTGGAACCTTTCATCGTGAATGGCCAGCGACTCAAGCCGTTCATTGAATTCACTAATACGAACTTGGCTGAGGTATCTTTTGATCTCCATTCTGCCAGAGCTTATTGCTCTCGGCCGATGGTGTTGAACTCAACGCTTAATGGGAGGCAACCCGTCATCTTTTGAAAAACCTGAAACTCTTTTGACACATCTCTTTGCTGAACTCATATTGCACTTTAGGGTTCGTCCATTAGAACAACCGACTCCACCTCTGGTACTCGTACCGGAGCTTGAAATCATCCGTAACAGTCATCCTAACCCGTCCACCCGCCCTTTGAACCTGTTCTAATATTCAATCTAAGCTGAACTCGAATCCAACTAATTTACAGTGACGACATTGCAGATCATAAGCATGGGGTGTATTCAAGTGCAAAACGTTGTGATAAGTAATTCACAAAAAGGGTTTCACCAAAAAAAAAAAGGAGGAGGTTGAGGAAAAAGGAGAACCATTTTTGAAAAATATGAGAAAAAGAGGGAAGAAAAATTGAAAAGAGAAGAAAGGAGCAAAAAGATAAAGAAAGAAATTGAGTCCCTTCAAAGTAATATGGAACTCACTTAACTTTTGGGTTGGATTGAATGATGAATTAAGACCTGGAAGGTTAAAACTTAAGGGATTAGTGGCGAATATCGACCTTAGGCCTCTTAGATCTGATTGGTTTTAAACACTCATGTACTTGTCCAGATTCAGATTAGTCCTCAAGAGGTTGGAGAAAATGCAAAGCTTGTGTATTAGGTCTAAGGCTTAGGGAGTATTCGGCCTCGTTAACTGACCCCTGGTTTGCGGGACTCGATAACTTAAACACCCTAAATCACGCATGGTCTGGTTCAGTATGCTTTAAATAATAAAATCAAGACAAAGGGCATTTAATCTGTTCTAAACATGGTCCTAAGATCTAGATTAGGAGCAGCTCGAAAACACAAATTGATTTGGACAAGTTCCTGACGTGGAGAGGCGAGAAATTCCCCTCGAAGATGTGCAATAACATATCGTCTCCTTGGTGCTTGTATCCTAGGATATCTAAATATCCTACCGGGGGCCTGTAAGTATCTTGTACTAGTTCAGATGCCATGGGCGGCATTATCATGAAATGTCGATTGCCAGGGTCTGAATTTAGCTACAGAACGCCATGGGCGGGATTATCTTGAAATCTCGAAAGCCAGGGTTTTGGGGGTTACCATGGGCGGTGCTATCTTGAAGCATCGATTGCCAGGAACCCTACGAGGATTGATGGTGGGGACAAGGAATCATATTTAGGACCAATCCGAAGATGGATCTAAGGAAAAATATAATGAAAAGAAAAAGAGAGAGAAAGTTCTCCACAAATCAAATTCTCCTTCTATATCACTCCCTTATAAAATGCACTGGCAAACTAAACCTAGATTAACCATGTTTCAAGCACGGGTGCTTTAACCGCTGGGTCCAATGAACCTTAGGTTAGTTCTTGTAGGCCTTAGAAACCTTTGCGGTGGACTGAGATGAAAACTAGTTAGGTCTAGATCTAAGCTAGTATTTGAGTACCTTTAGGCCTATTGTTGGTATTAAGATCTGATTCTTAGAGATGCGGCTTAGTTGGGCATCCTGACGATTACATCCGACCAAGATAACTAGTTTGATTCATAGAATTTTGCGTAGGAACTAGCAAAAGCTAGGCATGGGGGTATGATGGGAACACCATCATGAGACATAACTAGCTCAATTTGGTCTTATAAAGTCAATAAAAGCTCCTACATATCAATCAGAAGGTCTCTTGGGCAGGATGAGTCGTTTTGAGAAGAAAAGATGAAAATAGGATTATTTCTACAATTTTACCATCATATCACAGATACGGAATAACCATGGGATTTTTCAGGAGTTACTAAAGGTTAAATATGCATTTAAGTCTAATAAGTGAGTCCATGCAGACAGAAACAGGTTTTCACACATCTTAAGAATTAATGGGCATCTGAAACCCTAAATTTAGACCCGCTTAATTATCTAAAGTTATGGTCAGGATAAAATTCATCTAAACCCTCTAAAAATCATATAAAACTATTCTCTAGGGTTTGGCATCCTTGATTGGACCACCTAAACCCATTTTGACCTAAAATAGAGTCTCAGACAGATAGTTGCCCTAATTTGTGTTCCTGTGTAATTGACCTAGTTAAATTTGGTCAAAACCTAAATCTGACTCCACCATCAGATTCTCTGGGTTCAAATTAGGTCTGTACTAAACTTTGGGTTCAATCAGAGATCACCGTGACCTAGTTTAAATTCTAGTCCAGACAGACTCTTCTTATCACATAATGGCCCTTAGCATTTTGAATTCTTTACAAACAGGATCCTAACTTTTTCATCATCTTCACAGTTAGATCCCTACTGCCATTGGTGTGAACACACCAAGTTCCTTCGAGATTCTAGCGAGGATTTCTCGCTCGATTCTCAATCAAAGTCTCCTAAAATTGAAAAGGAGATTCCTTGAGGAATTCCCTTCCAATTAAACCCGGTCATGAATCCTGATTCATTCCCAATCTTCCATGCGAATGCATGGAAGATATGGGAATCAAGTCTGCGTAAACTTTCCAAGCTTTGCAAGCTTGTTTCCCAGCTTGGAGCTCCTCTTTTTTGGCTTATAAAAGGATCAGGGGCAAGAACCCTTGCTCCTTAGCAAATTTTGGCTAGAGAAAACCCTCTCTTTTCCCTCTTCGGCCACCTCCGTAGTTTGCTCCAGCGACTTTTTTCCGACCTACTCCTCCACACCTCCAACCATCAAATTGGAGGTGCCAACATCTTCCTTTCTTCCTCGCGTACCTCTTCGGTTAAAGGGAGGGCGTTCTTCTGCCACAATCGCCGTCGCTGCTTTGCCGTCGCCTTCATCTCTCCGGCTCCGGTCAGCCACAATCGGAGCCCTCCGCCTATCTCCTCCTCTCCTAAGACCCTCTATGCCTTTCTCTTTCCTTCTACTTCTCTCTCCCACACTCACAACACACGCACGACCACCAATCACTTATCTCCCCCTCCATCTTCTCCGCCTCCGACAGAACTCTGGAGAGTTCGTCTGCCCTCCACAGACAACCATCCACCTCATCCCAACTCCAAAAAGCTTCGCCGTTCCACCACGACCAAAACCCCTCTCCTATTTTGCCGATTCACCCATTGAATCACCCCACCGCACTCATCCTCCACTGTTCACCTTCCCTGACTTCGTCTGAGCACTTCACACACTCCCACACCCCATAGTTACTGCTATCATCTTCCTCGTTCTTCGGCTATCTTATTGAACCATTTGATGAGGGCTTTCAAGCCCGTATTTGTGTTTCAGGTATCTGCCGGACATCCGCCGCCACCTGAGGGTTCGCCGACCACATCTTCAGTCCTCCAGCTACAATTTCCCCAGGTACTTCACCTAGGTTGTGTGGAGTAGCTATAGAAAGATCTCCAGGTCTGCAATTCAACGTCACGACCTCAGATGCTACTTCAATTGGTCAAGATCTTCATCTACGGTCGCACACGCCAAGCCTCTGTGGGATAGTCCCACATCGGATAGAGCAAACCCCACCGCAGCAAATAAGTTGATTTTGCTCCTCTGCTTAGTCGCCTCAACACCCACAGGGGGTGAGGTCCTGTTTGCACCTCAAAACACGCCTATAAGAACGCCTTCTTATGCTATTTTCTAGCATTAACTATGTATATTATAATCCTGTAGTTGCATTTGTAAAAATACATGCATTCATGCATTTAATTGAGAGGAGAGGAGAATGAAATAAAAGGGCTTCATAATTTACATTTTCCTCAAGTGCCTCTTTACAAAAATCCATCTCTTCTATTTTTTATCTCCACTTGATTTTTATTTTTCCTACGGCTGCAACTTCTCCGCAACCTCTCCCTGCCAGCCCTCTCCCTGCCATGCCATTCCCTGCGGCTGCCATTCCATCCCACTCCCCGCATGCTGCATGACCATGCTTTCATCTTCTATAAAGCCACGTCTTCTTCTCTTCAAACGGGGCTGGCTGCAGCAAGAAAAAAACCCACCTTCAGCTCATCACCACCACCGTCCTCCCCTCCATACGCCGGACCTCCTTCGAGGAGACACCCGGCGGGCAGGAGCTCACTGTGGTGAACACCACCACAGTGAGACCACCACCGCCCAGCTCTTCAAAGAGCCGGTGGGCGTGGTGGCTCTTCTCGTTTTTCATTTTTTCCATTCCCGCACTTCCCGCCATGGCTGCCTCTTCAAGGTCTGAAGCTTGAAGCAGCAGCAGCAGCAGCAGCAGCCTCCGCGAGCAACCGCAGGCGCCCCAGCCCCTCCGTGCTCGCCTGCAGACCTTCTCCGCGTCCGCTTCATCGCTCTGTCGCCTCTGCAATTCCACCCGCGACAGGCCGCTGCGCGCACTGCAGCGGCCGGCCAGGCCCCTTCCTGCCTCCCTACCAGCCTCTGCAAGCGCCCGCGCGTGCCTGCAGACTCCCCGCCTCCTTCTCCGAGCGCGCTGTCGCGAGCCTCCGCGCTCGCAGCCGGCGACGCAGACTCCTCTCCTCCTCTGGGCGAAGACGCGCCCGTGCGCCCGCGACCATCAGACGACGGTCTTCACCTCCGGACGTCTTAACTCGTCCCCTGCAGTGCGGCCCGCTCTCTCCTGCCTTCGCTCTCTCCTGCTCTCTCTCTCCCATTCTCTCTCTCTCTCTCTCTCACTCTCTCTCACAACACTTTCTCACACACTACACCGACGCACACAGACATCTACACTCACACTTTCACACACACACACACACACCTATACTATAAACATATATATACGCATACTTATATATTGATACATATATACATACATACATATATATATATATATGTATGTATTAGTATACATATATATATATATCTATATACTTATACTTATATATATATATACATACATATATACATATATATATCTATATAACTATATACATATATCTACATATCTAGATACATATACCCATATACATATATTATTATTATACATATATATACATATATATATATATATACATCTATATAGTATTATATATATATACTTATATACATATATACATACATATATATATATATATATATATATCTATATATATCTATACATATATACTTATACATTTATATACATACATATGTACATATATTTTCACGTTATTTATTATACGCTGTATCGCGGGGATATCTGCACCAGTTGCTGATATTCCCTGATACACGCGTACAAAAAAAAGCGTGGTCCCATACATCATCCATCCTCCATCCACACTCCACGCGGCACCTAGTCGTGTTGGTTGCGTCTCTCTAGACGTTGGCTGACTCGACATAGTGCTACACTCCATCGTCACCTCCACCCCCACCCCTTTATATATATACTACATATAAATATATATCTATAGCTACTATATTTACTTTCTATCTGTTAGTTTCTTTCTTAGTAAAAAGATAAAAAAAAAGGGTATAAAAGTGAAAAGATAATCTTTGATTTGCAGGTACCCCATCTTGCAAGTAGCAAGACGTGTTTTGAAACTCTGTTTTGGCTAAAAGCCAAGGACACAATTTTGAGGGTGTGCCTCAAGAACAAGGATTACCAGAAAAAAAACCTAAATAAGAAAAATACCAAAAACAGAATAAACGAACGGAAGAGACGCGTTTTAAGGAAAACGTAGAAACTCGACTTGAACCCCACTTCCCTGAGTTCGACCCTGGGCTTAAAAGTGACAAGATAAAATCAATTAGGCCAGGTTAAAAATTTTGTAAAGAGATGGTTAGGTCTGAATTAGGTTAACCACTATACACATTTCAACGATAAAAATATCATATTAACAACCTATCCAGACCGACCATCATAGCTTTTCTGGCGCCGTTGCCGGGGAAGTGCGCTTTCGAGTAAGTTTCTATCCAATTCCTTTAAATTTGTCTCTTCTCTCTTCACGGGTATTGTTGTTTTTGGTGTGCAGGTGAACCTGGTGGAAGGAGAAGAAGGCTGACGAAGTCGAGGATGTGAGCAGATCCAAGGCGGGAACGAGAGCGTGAAGACGCCGACATCGCATTGGAGCTTCGCACACGTTGCCGAACAAGTAGGTTTTCTTTTCTCATCAAATTAGTGTTAACTTGCCACCACAAAAATAAAAAAAAAAAAAATTTTAAAACTAAAAACTAGAAAAACTTTTTGGGATTTCTTGAGGGCAAGTGGATTAAAATTCACTTGATTGATTGGTTGTCTTCACTCCTACTGCCCCGGATTTCCCACCTTACTTCGCATAGCGAAAATCCGAGAATCTTCATTCTTAGATTTTTCGCCGTGGGAAGTATTCTTTGAGGCAAAGAAAAAGATTGCTTGTATCCCTCTTTTGCCTCACTTATCTTTAATTCAGGATCACATTTTTGGTGGGGAGACTTGGAATTGAGTTGATTCCAATCCCACCACGACTTTTCAAATTTGCCTGTGATTCGATCCTGAATACTTCAACCCCAAAAATTTTATTTTCTTTATCTTTTGGTTGAAGCCTTGTGTGTGGAAATCATTTCTGGTGACTGGGAGCACTTGAATTGAAGTGCTTTGGCTCCCTGTCACATTGATATAAAACTGATTCGTGCATCCACACTTAGAAATCTCCATTTAGGGTAGCCCATTGCATTTTAGCATGCATTAACTAACTGATAATTGAAGAAGGGTTTCTTGGGTTTTAGAAGGAAAACCTGTATTTTTGCAAAAACCCGGAGATTGGTTGAATTGGTAATTCAGCAAAATCCTAAAATTCATACTACTTAAGGCTGAACTCTAAAAACCATTCGCCAATAAAAACTTCAATTCGGGGAGATTTTCCCGTTGCATGCTTGTTCTTACACACTCTTAAAATCAATCACTTGGGCATTACCCATAAACAACGCCCTTCACATTCCAAAAGCACTTGACCCTAAGCCTCTAATTAAAACTGGTAGTAACTTGACCCTTACTAAGGATTGGAGGTCTAACTACCTGTGTGTAGCGACTACGTGCTGGTGAGAGTTCCCGCGTGCTATCGGGTGTCTAAGACTGGGGCAAACGGCCTTTCAATCTGGCCCGGTGGGTTCCGTGGTGCTCGCATTCGGTTCCGTAGTTCGTGATAGTAGGTAACTTAGATCTTTAGGTCTAAGGGCACACTGTAGAGGTTAGGAACTTGACTGTATTGATTTGTAATCAAGTGTACCTTTGCGGCGTCATTTCTCTCATCCCTTTTCCCTTCTCATCTCCCCAATTCTTCCTACGGTATTGCATGTTTGGGAGGAGGTCACAAAACCCTGAATTGCTTGTATTGACTGATAAATCTAGAAAAAGAGCCGAATCATCCTCCTCCTCCACAAACATGGCACACACCTCCGCCTCACCACTTCGTCACAATTTCAATTCTTTCAACACCAGGCTTATCCCTGGAAACCCTGCAAGACCTTCCTTATCGAGTGTCGCGCCAAGCGACTCGGTAAGTCATGTGGAACTGGCTTCTATGAGCCAGTATTTCAACACGGAGGACCAAGCCTCCGTGTACTCGGACACATATGCGGACACGTCTTTTGGCATAGAAGATGCCTGCACCCTAGGGAATAACCCGTTTTCTGCCACGTATAACCCAGGGTGGCACAATCATCCCAATTTTGCATGGTCCAACAACCCGCAGCGTCGAAACCCCGCTGGTGGACCAATGCGATCGTCCGCACCCGTCATCCCAAGGGCCCAGTCTAATCCTATGGCAACTCTGCCATCAGGCCCTTGTGTACAGAAAACCAAACACGCATCAAAACCTCTTGATAAATTGATGCGAATGATGACGGAAATGTCAAAGCGCCATAAAGAAAACATGACCTCTCTTCAGCATTTGGCGCAGCAGAATGCTGAGATCAGTCAACTAAGCATGGTGACTCGATCTCAGGGCACTTTTCCCGCCCAACCTGTTCCAAACCCGCAAAACTTTGTACCCTGTGGTCCGCAACCACAGGTACAACCTTCTCAGGAACAGGTTCATCAAATTCTGCAAGCTCCGAGTATTCCTTCGGGATTTCAGGTTAATCCCGCTGCAGCACCGCACTCTTATGAGGATAGTGATCACATCAAGGATGACACGTCTGACGAGGACGTGACTGTCAGTACGTGTATCAAACTAATTGGAGCCGATTCAGACTGCTGCAAATTACCTGACGACTGCCTGACCAACACAAACTGTGACGTTCCCCAATCCCTCCCTATTCCTGTACCTTCTCCTGACCAGACTTCTGACGAGGTTTTCTCCGCTTCCCATACCTCGTGGTCTGAGTCATTGCCGGGCTGCTCACCGCCGGTCCACACTATGGAAGACCGGATTGCCCTTTCTTTCCCGCTAAATCAGGCGGATTTGCAAATCCACACTGGGACCTTGAGCCCACAGCTTACTCACCGGGGCTATTCCCTTTTGGATCCATCTATCCAAAAAGCCCCCCTTCTTGGCCAATCTAAGGGCCAACTTCCTCTTCCTGATCTATTTTCTGATCCGCCTGGGACATTCTCGTCCCAGAAAACGCCAAATCTCTCACCATCCACCATTACTTTTCACGCCTCTATCGCGATTACTTCGCTTTTCTCTTCACCACCCACCATCCACCCACCCTTCCACCCTGATTTATACCCTAAACCTCAGCTCCTGTTACCTGATCTGTCGTCCGTTCTCTGCCTTTCCTTGCATGCATATGAGGACATAGCATTGTTTGGCATGGGGGGGTGGATAGGCATCCATAGGATCCGGGTATTTTATGGTATCAGACAATTACCACCTATTTATAAATATGCAAGAAAAAGAAAAAAGAAAAGAAAAGAAAAAAAAAATATATATATATTAGTAATAAATGGTGTTTAGTAATGATCTAAAAGCTGAAACAAAAATACAATAAGTGTTTATGGATATTCAACCTCTGTTTTGAAGAATTTCCAGGCCACAGAAGCTTGATTCGCTCAGGCTCGGCTTAATTCACTTAAAGCATTGACGAAATAGATCAAAATCTCTCCTAACTAAGAACGTTTCTTGTACCTGAGACACTAGTACAGGATTCGTTGGTTTGTTTTTTCTTGAGAGCTTAAGTAAACTTGGTTCACACTACACATATCAGGAAAGATCAGGTGAACATAAGATCCAACCCTAGTGTTCATTAGGAAAGGTGGAGTCCTTACCTGTGCGTGCAGGTAGACTTTTTATCCCAAGCTTTAGTCTTGTGTTTAGGAGTGGCTCTTTCCAACAAAAAGAAACTCTCCCACCAGAAAAAAAAAAAAAAAAAAAAAGATGTTGCAAAAGAGTCAGTATATCTCATAAATGTCGGTATAATTTGTTTTTCGAAAATGGGAGTTGAGTTTTCCGTAATCATCTTAAGGGTCAATCCGAAAACACGAGCTGAAATTGGGACCAACCTGTACTTAAAAATTCGTGAAACCCTGGGAGTGAGTCTTAAGGTTCATCTGGTCAGTCTTGATCCATCACTATGCACAAACCATAACCTCTTGAGCTCTCGAGTACGGCAAAACCTCCTGGGTCCTGGAAATCGTACTTAAGGTTTAAATATCAAGAGTCCGGGTTAGTTGAGAGATGATCTTTGTCATGTAAGACTTAAAGTACTGGTAATCTTCTCTACAATTGGTTCTCACAATATCCGATAATAAACACACCGATATCATCTCAGAAGAAAATCGTCAGCTTAAGATTATTTCTAAATACTATTTTGCTAGGGACTAGCAAAAGATAAGCATGGGGGTATATGTTTGCACCTCAAAACACGCCTATAAGAACGCCTTCTTATGCTATTTTCTAGCATTAACTATGTATATTATAATCCTGTAGTTGCATTTGTAAAAATACATGCATTCATGCATTTAATTGAGAGGAGAGGAGAATGAAATAAAAGGGCTTCATAATTTACATTTTCCTCAAGTGCCTCTTTACAAAAATCCATCTCTTCTATTTTTTATCTCCACTTGATTTTTATTTTTCCTACGGCTGCAACTTCTCCGCAACCTCTCCCTGCCAGCCCTCTCCCTGCCATGCCATTCCCTGCGGCTGCCATTCCATCCCACTCCCCGCATGCTGCATGACCATGCTTTCATCTTCTATAAAGCCACGTCTTCTTCTCTTCAAACGGGGCTGGCTGCAGCAAGAAAAAAACCCACCTTCAGCTCATCACCACCACCGTCCTCCCCTCCATACGCCGGACCTCCTTCGAGGAGACACCCGGCGGGCAGGAGCTCACTGTGGTGAACACCACCACAGTGAGACCACCACCGCCCAGCTCTTCAAAGAGCCGGTGGGCGTGGTGGCTCTTCTCGTTTTTCATTTTTTCCATTCCCGCACTTCCCGCCATGGCTGCCTCTTCAAGGTCTGAAGCTTGAAGCAGCAGCAGCAGCAGCCTCCGCGAGCAACCGCAGGCGCCCCAGCCCCTCCGTGCTCGCCTGCAGACCTTCTCCGCGTCCGCTTCATCGCTCTGTCGCCTCTGCAATTCCACCCGCGACAGGCCGCTGCGCGCACTGCAGCGGCCGGCCAGGCCCCTTCCTGCCTCCCTACCAGCCTCTGCAAGCGCCCGCGCGTGCCTGCAGACTCCCCGCCTCCTTCTCCGAGCGCGCTGTCGCGAGCCTCCGCGCTCGCAGCCGGCGACGCAGACTCCTCTCCTCCTCTGGGCGAAGACGCGCCCGTGCGCCCGCGACCATCAGACGACGGTCTTCACCTCCGGACGTCTTAACTCGTCCCCTGCAGTGCGGCCCGCTCTCTCCTGCCTTCGCTCTCTCCTGCTCTCTCTCTCCCATTCTCTCTCTCTCTCTCTCACTCTCTCTCACAACACTTTCTCACACACTACACCGACGCACACAGACATCTACACTCACACTTTCACACACACACACACACACACCTATACTATAAACATATATATACGCATACTTATATATTGATACATATATACATACATACATATATATATATATATATGTATGTATTAGTATACATATATATATATATCTATATACTTATACTTATATATATATATACATACATATATACATATATATATCTATATAACTATATACATATATCTACATATCTAGATACATATACCCATATACATATATTATTATTATACATATATATACATATATATATATATACATCTATATAGTATTATATATATATACTTATATACATATATACATACATATATATATATATATATATATATATATCTATATATATCTATACATATATACTTATACATTTATATACATACATATGTACATATATTTTCACGTTATTTATTATACGCTGTATCGCGGGGATATCTGCACCAGTTGCTGATATTCCCTGATACACGCGTACAAAAAAAAGCGTGGTCCCATACATCATCCATCCTCCATCCACACTCCACGCGGCACCTAGTCGTGTTGGTTGCGTCTCTCTAGACGTCGGCTGACTCGACATAGTGCTACACTCCATCGTCACCTCCACCCCCACCCCTTTATATATATACTACATATAAATATATATCTATAGCTACTATATTTACTTTCTATCTGTTAGTTTCTTTCTTAGTAAAAAGATAAAAAAAAAGGGTATAAAAGTGAAAAGATAATCTTTGATTTGCAGGTACCCCATCTTGCAAGTAGCAAGACGTGTTTTGAAACTCTGTTTTGGCTAAAAGCCAAGGACACAATTTTGAGGGTGTGCCTCAAGAACAAGGATTACCAGAAAAAAAACCTAAATAAGAAAAATACCAAAAACAGAATAAACGAACGGAAGAGACGCGTTTTAAGGAAAACGTAGAAACTCGACTTGAACCCCACTTCCCTGAGTTCGACCCTGGGCTTAAAAGTGACAAGATAAAATCAATTAGGCCAGGTTAAAAATTTTGTAAAGAGATGGTTAGGTCTGAATTAGGTTAACCACTATACACATTTCAACGATAAAAATATCATATTAACAACCTATCCAGACCGACCATCAGGTCCCTACCCACGCACACGCATACGCATGCCCT
The DNA here is from genome assembly GCA_037157565.1 of Thalassia testudinum. NCBI lineage: Eukaryota > Viridiplantae > Streptophyta > Magnoliopsida > Alismatales > Hydrocharitaceae > Thalassia > Thalassia testudinum. The sequence goes on along the minus strand of JAZHRO010000058.1, from coordinate 6,284,765 downwards.
CTCCCGTGGTTCATGCCACGTAGGTTTGGGCCTTGATCTGTTTACTCGGTTACCTAGGTCTGGTCTGGTTTGCCCGATTCGAGAGAGAAGAGAAGAAAAGAGAAGAGAAGAGAAGAAGAGAGAGGGGGGGTTTGTCTCGCTGCCTATCTCTCGACACTTAGTGAATTCTGAGGAGGCTTTCACCTCTGTTGGTGTTGGTGCTGTGCTCTGCTGTGCCTCTCCCTGAGCTTGAGAAAGAGAGGCCTTTGCCTCTGTTTCTGGTTTTGGGTGCACTGTGAACTTATCATATGTGGCATTTGGTTGATTGATACTATAGCATTGTTTGAGTATAATTGTAATGGGGTAATTGGTGATTCAAATCACCATTTTTACCTAAATCTTTTTGCCACATTGACTTTTGAATTTATATCTACATTATTTGTGCTTGAAATTGCTATTACATTGCTATCTCCTTGCTTATAATTGTGATCTTGAGATAAATTGCTATATTGCTCTCGACGTTCGACCTTGGATTTTTCTGAGCTATAAATTTTAAGTGTTCTACACGATTTATCGGCTATACTACAACACATTACTTTTAAAACACCGATTCAGAATGTTCAACAATCCCCACTGCAAATGCAATCTTGGAAAGCATTGCAAAGATGAACTCTTTGTTGAAGAAGATTGTTGACCACCACATGTCAAAGACACAGAAGGTAGAGACCACTAATGAGATAAGTGTATGCCTAGACATAGTAAAGGATTGTATGCCCTACCTTTCTCCATCAAATATTGTTAGACTATTGTAGCATTGTTCGATGAAGAATTATGCAGTATTTAGGAATGTTGTCAGTCATGCAAAGGCTTTTAGGGAGTGGTTGCAAAATATCTCTAGTAGTAGATGATGATGGTTCTATCATTAGGGTTTTATTCCTTTCTTCTCGTAGTTCTCTAGCTTCTTTTCATTACCTCGTACTTTACTTATCTACTCTGTAATATTTAGGGACATTTCTCATTGTATTCCCTTGTTGGCATGTATTTTGTTTATTTTATCTCACCGTATTATCTTTGGACTTTTGCTATCATTTCCTGCTATGCTTCTAATATTAGTTGCCTTATTACTTTATATATCATCTATATTGAAGCTTATCATTCTTAGAAATTCATAGACACTTCAATTATGACACATTATAGGGATGTCTTCATTAAATAGTTTGCATCTGATGTAAGTAGCTCATATATATCTAGTAATGACTCAGTGCATGAAGTAGGTGAGTTTTTCGAAGAGGAAGAGATGGCAATTGTGGAGATTCTACTACCAATAGTAGTCATGTCCCAATTATATCAGCTAATACCCCAATGGATACCACGTAATACTAACCTAATAACCAGGCACTTGTAGGTTCACGATATCGTATTCTATTAGAACTGGAGGAGATGCAAAGATGAGTTTAGGATGTATACTCAAGCATTCCTAGCTTTTGTTTATTAACTAAAAGCTTGAATGAAGTTAAACTAACAAATTCGGATCCAAACTCACATGGATATTGAAAAAGGTCCTTGAATCTTGTTTTGTGGGACACAATGGAGATATTAACTTAAAGAATTGGATTTACACCGTTCAAAATGGACAAGTTCAAGTAGTTGAAGAGAAGAATAGACCTAAAAAGACCCAAAACAAGCCAAAGTCACGAAACTCAAGATGAGGATCTGTTGTAGAAGGCAACTAGGAAGTCAATGGATCACAGATTTGACATGTTACAAGCATATAACCGAAGACAAGTACCTATTCTTGAAATTGGTGCCTATGGATGGGGGCACAATCACATTTGGCAACAACCATAAAGGTTATATTATTGGCCTTGGTAAAATCAATAACTCGAAATCCCCTATTTCTAATGTTTCTTTCGTTAAAGTCCTTAAGCATAACCTTTTAAATGTAAGCCAAATTTATGATAAGAGTTATCAAGTAGTATTTACTTTAAAATTGTTTGAAATTTTGGATGAAAGAACAAATGAAACCCTTTTAAAGGAAATTAGGCACAAGGACATTTATATTGTTGAGTATGACCATGGCGAAACTTATGAATGCTTAGTTTCTATTGAAGAAATAGATGTGTGGCATACAAGACTTGGGCATGCTCATATGAGGCTTAACAAAAACTTAGTCAAATATGAACTACTTCGAGTCTTGCTTGAAAAGAAATTTCTTCATAGCATTGTTTGCAATTCTTGTGAATTGGGTACATTGACTATGGTTAGTTTTAAAACTAAAAACATGGTTTCTACTACTTGACCTTTAGAAATTTTCCATTTAGATCTCTTTAGATCAACTAAGTATGAGAGCCTTAATGGATGTCATTATTGTTTTGTTATTGTAGACAATTTTTTACGATTTACTTGGGTTTTCTTATTGAAATCTAAAGACTAAGATTTCAATCTCTTTTTTAAATTGTATAAGAGGGTTCAACCTAAGAAAAGCTACCAAATCACCTGGATTTGAAGTGATCATGGTGGTAAGTTTGAAAACTCTTTGTTTGCTGAGTTTTGTGAAACTCATGAGTTCTTCCCTCAAGCGCCTCAACAAAATGAGGTGATTGAAAGAAAGAATTGCATCCTTCAAGAGTGTACTCGTATAATTCTTATAAACTTCGACTTGTTGAAGTACTTTTGGGTGGAGGTAGTTAATATAGCTTGCTATGTATTGAACCAAGTTTTGATTCAATCAAGTTTACAAAAGACATGTTTTGAAATATATTATGAAAAATGACATAAAATTAGCTATTTTAAAGTTTCTAGGTGTCGTTATTTTGTCTTGAATAGTCTCACCAATTTGGATAAATTTGATACCAAAAGCAAAGAAGATAACTTCATCGGTTACTTTTTATGTAGTAAGGTTTATTGGATTTTCAACAAGACTATGTTGACCATTGAAGAGACCCTCTATGTCTCTTTTGATGAATCCTTCATGTTGCCATCAAAAGATCAAGTTTTTGATGATGATGATGGTGAAGGCTCATTTATCAACGTATCTAAAAAAAAAAGTATGTTAATTACGTTGTGTTTATTTCATGTCAAGCACATTGTGGCAACAATACCCATTCCCTTTACAATCCACAAAATATAGCCTTGACCTACTTTTCTGTATTTTTAACCGCTTGAATATGGGTCGAGGAATTATGACTTAGTAATGGGGTTATCAGAACTTAATCAAAGTTTTAATGTCATGAGAGGCCACCAAATATATTGACAAATCTGGTGAGATTGTGAGCTCAAAAAAGAAAAAGAAAAGAAAAGAAAAGAAAAGAAAAAGAGAAAGAAAGAAAACGAAAGAGAGAGAATGAGTACAAAGGAACTAAAGATAGCACAATTTCTCCGCCTCTCTTTGAGTTGAATTATTTAATAAATTCAGAAATTTAGGTTCTGTAGTACTAGTCTATGTGTAGTACCAGAGGAGTGTGAGCCACCAAATACAAACCCACTTGACTCAAACATCTTTTACCTAAGCCAAAAGCTGAGGCTAAAATTACAAATTATTTTGCAACCCCGAGGTAAGAAGTTTGCCTATCCCAATAGAATTTTACTAAGGGTCAAGTACGAGCTTTAGATGTACATTGACTTTTCACTTGGATCCGTTGCATAGGCTACAACACTACACTTTCACGACTGTCTGGATTTCTAATGTTTTGAATGAAAACAAAAGAAATAAATCTCTAGTTGAACTCATGATAGAAATTAGTCATTTAGGATCACTTTGCATTTAGTCTTGCATTTGCTAGGGACTAGCAAGATTCAAGCATGGGGTTGTGATTGCATAATAATCATAGGACCTAATTTACCTGAATTAAGTTAGATTTTAGCTTAACTTAGGAATGATGCATGCATGAGCATCATAATTTGCATCATAGTTAATTTGTTAGCTTTATAGATAATAATGCTATTTTATGCTCTAAAAGAGAGACAATATTAATTGCAGATGATTCAGGGTCGTAGATGATAGATCAGACTGTACGGATCTTATCAAGACAACGACAGGAGTCCAACGCTCCAAAATCGTCTTGATCAGACGTCCGTAGCATCACATATAGCCCGTAGAAGATCAGAGGCGAAGGAGCAAGATAGTAGAGATCCAAACTTCAGATGTCAAATCTAACTACATGGATGGATCTGGATCAATGATCACAATCCAACGGTGCAAAAATTAACTCAATCGGAGCCCTATAGTGTCAACTACAAAGGTGGAAGGATAAAATGAATAGGATGGTGTCATGTGTCACCATCCCAACGATCCACTGCCACACCCCCAAATCAGTGAAGGAAAAACGTGGGCCGTTTGATGATGCGTTGGATCATCATCCAACAATGAAGAGGCCACATCACTCCCCCATCACACCTTCATCGACTGAGAGAACAACTCAGCCATTAGATCTTCATCCAACGGCTGAGCGCAGTTGTGCACCAATCCAAACTGCGACACAAGAGGCAGCTCAGCGCATCGGTTAGCACCTCAACTCAAGAACTCAAGGAGCGCATACGAATCGTGCTCAGCACTAAGTCAAGGAGCTGGTGTGCTCACGCGAAATCAGACCATGTGATGGAGATAGAAGGGTTTGTGATGGACCTCGTGGAGAGCAGAGAATCCACTGATGCGGCGGTGCGGATGACGCATGATCTAACGCTCGAATTGACGCCCCGTTGCACGTGGGGTCTTAAGGCGATGCGACGCGTGATGTAACTCATCTGATCTCATGATCGGACGGCTGAAATTGATCGCACCTAAGTTGTTGCACTATTTTGGGGGCCTAAATACCTTCTTTTCTCCTCATTGAAGCTATAAAAAGAGCTCTAGGGCCCCCAGTTGAGAGGCAACTCCCACCAGACACATCTCTAAACTTTCTCTCTCTGCAACATCTCTCTGGTCTTCCTCCCGGTACTCTGGATCTAAAGTGCTGCTGCACTTCACACAAGCATCCCACAAGCAGCGTCGTCCTTCCTCTACTTTTCTCTCCCTTTCTTCTTTAGTGTAGTTGTTTTAATTTCTAATTTGAAAACTGTTTCCAAGTAGTAATAGAAATCTGATTCTCTGAATAACTGATCTCTACTTTCATGCTTTCATTAGGTTAGATTAGTTAGTACAAAGCGCTTTAAAAATCGTGTTTTGCCTCCATGCAAATGACTCGATACTCACTAAAATATTTATAAATTTATTTATTTCGAAGTGATTCGTAGTACAATGATAGAAATAATCTTTTACGTACTTTGCGACAAACAAGTTGACGTCGTTATTGGGAAGGCAACGGAAATTTTTGAAGCTTTTCTTCCTAGTGCTTATTTGAGGTTTCTAACTACTTTATTTTCGTTGATTTCATGTGTGCAAGAAGAACAAAAATCCAAGAAGAAATACGACAATGAAAAGAATTGCAGGTTTCTAATCTCAGATAAGTACTCGTATCTTAAACTAGGTTAGATTTCCTTTCGAAAAAAAAAAACCTAAACAAAAGAAAAGTTATTTTGCTTGAACCTTAGGTTAGCATTTGCTTGCTTTTCGAAAAAAAAAAGTTTCTTGTTGGTGGGAATCTACAAAACCACCTCCTATATTTTTTGGCTGAAATAAACTTTCATCTTAAAAATTCAATTCCCGAAAATTCACACATCCAAAAATTCTGAACTTTTTAATGGATGAGGCTTTTGAAGTCAGTAACAACATATCCAAATTTTGCATAATTTTAAGTTATATAAAATTTTGAAAACTAATGAACTAAACTGATATCAAATTTATTATTGCCCCTGATTTTTCGAACTTCACAAAATCATAGGAATATTTATACAACTCTGATTTATCTGAAATTTGTTGCATTAGATTTCTGTGATAATTTAGAATTACGAAAAATTATGAAAAAGTATTTGGTGCATATTTGATTACATGAATCATTTAAGCACCAACTAGGGGTCAAAATAGACTATAGACCCCAGTACACTTTAAATATGAAAAAAATAGAAAACGTGCATTAAAATTCTTGAAAAATATTTTCTAAGTGCCTAGTTAGTGGTGCAATAAGGCAATTGATTTCATTGTTTGAGTCGCACCACTTCCCTGATTTTGGACTTAAAAAGATCATTTAGCACTATTTGCTCTTACGGTTTGACATTAAGGCAGAGCACACTTACATTTCCATACTCAAAGGAAGTCTATCAAACAATTGGGACTTACAAAATCTCTTGTGTGCCTCATCAGAAACATTGTTTGAAGATATTTGCTCAAGTGACCCCTAAAATTTACTAGTACAAGCAATTGAACCTTAAAATTCGCTTCATCATAAAAAAATTGCTTGCGAATCCCTTGCTTGTTCACTTCACACTTTGAAAATCAAATTTAAAGGGCAACACCCCTCTACCGCCCATCATATTCCAAAAGCACCTTAAGCCTAAGCCTAAAATTGAGTAGACGTGCTTTAAGTAGGACTAATTTTCTTGGTGACTTGAAATTATATTGGGCTAAGGTCAAGGCCTTGTCTAGTTATACCCACTGGTGACAAGAAAGGTCGATGTGGTAACCATGTTAACCCTTAATGGTATCCGGGCGTGCAGGGTGTTCTAAGGCGTCCCACCCTTCTAGCCAGCCAAGTAATCCAAGGGTTGATCTAACCTAGTCATGTTTTGGAGAGCCAGGATTATGTCTATTTAGAGTTTACACTCTAAGGACTAGCTTGATTACTTATACTGAGAGGGTGAGGTATTCTAGCATCTGTCTTCTCTCTCTCATCTACAGACATTCTTCTGGTGCATGCAAGGTAGAAGATCTCTATATCCTGATTTGCTACCACCTTTAGTAAGAAATCCTAGAAGAAGACCTGATTGTCCAAGATCTGAATCTAAATCTTCTTCAATGGCTAGTCACCATGAGGAAGATGACGTAGAAGAGGAACAAAATCCGGATCCAATGGCTCTCTCATAGAGGCAGATTGATAGGCAAGGCCGGCATCATGACAGATAGATGCAGGTCATAGTACAGGCCATTACTTGACTCCAAAATGGCCTCTCAAAATCTGACTAACCTCTCAAAGACTTTTACAATCCTCCTTACACCCAAACTGAACCTTTTATTAGGGTACATCAGGATGGGGATGATTTTGAACTCAAACCACAAATCATCAATCTGATTCCCAACTTCCATGGCCACAATTCTGACGATCCCTTCCACCACGTTGTAGAACTTCTACACATAGGAAGGACCTTTGGCCCTAGGAACATGAATGAAGGTACCTTAATGATGAAAATGTTTCCATTTTCCTTGAAAGATAAAGTTGCTCAATGGTTGAGGACTATTGGTAGACCAATCCTAACTTAGGAAGATTTGAGAAGCACATTTCTGAAAAAATTCTTTCCCGTAGGAAAAACCAATGCCCTTAGATGTGCCATTACAACCTTTAAGAAAAACTCTGGGAAACAACTACATGAGACTTAGGAGAGATTTAATGACTTAACTAGAAAATGTCTTCATCATGGGATTCCAAAGTGGCACTTGGCCCATATTTTCTATTATGGGTTAAGTGACAATTTGAAGAATTTTGTTAATGCAGCACGTGGGAGTAATTTCCTAAGTAGAGATGCTGAGGGAGCCTTTCAATTATTCGAGAATATGAGTGAAAATTTCAAATTTGGTTGATTTAGAACTAATTGCACAACAATTGGACAAGGTGGTACTCATTGGGAAAAATGTAGAGAGTTTGGATAAGAAATTAGACAACTTTTTGAAGGGTGGGAGTTCCTTAGGTACACATTCTAGAGTAAACCCTATGCGTACTCATGGAGTTTCTATGCTAACCTGCACCCAACTCCCCAACCCTCTAGGTCAGGAAGTGTTTGACCACGAATGAGGAGATTTCTGAAATGGTTGTTGTAGTATGCTCCTAAATCGCACAAAAGCACTTAAATTTATAAAGCTCAGAATCAAAAGTGGAGTTCGAGGTCGTTCATAGGTAGCAAATGTGGAATTTACGTATTAATCTCAATTCAGCTGCTCGATTCGATTCGCCACACCTCTCGCACTCCTTGAGCATGTGCATTTAATTTCAGACGTCCAATCGTGAGATCGGAGGGCTTACGTCGCTCGTTGCACTGCCTTAAGACCCCGCATGCAACAGGGATAGTTTGAGCGTCAGATCGCACGTCGTCTGCACCACCGCATCGGTCGATTCTCCGAGCACCACGTGATCCATTGTGTGCCCTTCGATCTCCATCGCACGGTCTGATTTCGCACGAGCGCATCGCCTCCTTGATTTCGCACTGAGCGTGATTCGAACGGGTGCCTCACCTTCTTGGGTTGAGGCACTAACCAATGCGCTAAGCCGCCTCTTGTGTCTTAGTTTGGATTTGTGCGCGGTCTCTCTCAGCCGTTCAATCTTCATCCAACGGTTGAGATGTTCTCTAAGTTGAGGAAGGCACGATGGGGGAGCGACGTGGCCTCTTCGTGGCTGTTGGATGACGATCCAATGACTCACATTTTTCCTTCAGTGATTTGGGGGCGCGATGGTGGATCATTGGGATGGTGCCACGTGGCACCATCCTAACCGTTTATCTTTCCGCCTTTGTAGTTGATGCTACAGGGCTCCGATTGAGTCGATTTTATTGTTGTTGGATTACGATCGTTTATTAGGATCCATCTGTGTGGTCAGATTTGACATCTGATGTTTAGATCTCTACTATCTTGCTCCTTAGCCTCTGATCTTCTATGGGTTGTATGTGATGTTACGGACGTCTGATCGAGACGATTCTAGAAGCATTGGACTCCTGTCGTCGTCTTGATTAAATCCGCACAATCTAATCGATCATTTACGGCCCCAGATCATCTGCAATTAATATCCTCTTTTTTAAAGCATAAAATAACATTAATATCTACAAAGCTAACAAATTAACTATGATGTAAATTATGATGCTCATACATGCATTGTTCCTAAGTTAAATTAGAATCTAACTTAATTTAGGTAAATTAGGTCCTATGATTATTGTGCAATCACAAGCACCAATCGGTAAAGTCATCAATTAACCAATAACATCGGGTTTGGCTCTATTCAAAATAATATAGCAGTCTTCACATACCAGTCAACTGGTAGTTCCATCAATTGACTGACATGTAGCTTCAAAGAGACAGTGTTTCGTTCCCTCTACGGCAATGTCAGAGAGAGCGAAACAGAGTCGATGAAGCTCAGGCTCCGATTGAATGTACATGGCCGATCGGAGCCCCCCCTCCCCGCCTCTGGATCTTTCCTTTCTTCCCCTCAGATATCTTCTCTCCGAGGTGCGAGCATCATCCTCGACATGCATGGCCGTTGGTGGCTCATGGTGACTGTTGAACGAGAATCTACGAAGCTACGCTAACGTGTTTGGTTTTGGAAAACCTGTCGTTGTAGTTCGAAAGCGAAGGATTCGTGTTCAACAAATAAAATTTATACCGAAATTAAAATTCCGGGTCGAACACAGGGAGGCGAACGTTTGATTTAAAAACTTCGCGTTTCTTTTTATTTTGTCACAAAGAAATTCAATTTAAATTATCTAAGTATCTACAACAAATAAAAGAGAGAGAGGGAGTAAGAGAGAGAGAAGGAATACTATACATGGAAATCAAAATGAGATGTAGAATAGACAAGGAATTTATCATAAAAGAGTTCTTTCGTTACAACTAGAAAACATAAAATAATTACTCTAGAAAGCATTAAAAGAATGGAGGGAGAAATGTCCTCCTCGACGATCGCTCGGAGGACGAATAGACTACTCTAGAAAGCAGTAAATCTATACTAGAAAGCAGTAAAAAGAATAAGGAGAGAGAATCCTCCTCGACGGTCGCTTGGAGGACGAGCCGGACGGGACGACGCCTGGACGAAAGAGAACGAAGCAGGACGAAGGAGGACGAAGCAGAAGAACGGGAACGAAGCAGCACGCCGTCGTCGTCGCGGGATCCACTTCCGAAGGGGGACAAAAATTTGGACTTTATCTCGCGAGAAGCATCCCGGGTGTGGGACAAGCTTCTCTTGAGCTTTGGAGAGGTAGAGAGGAGAAGGAAGGGATGAAAATTTCGTATGGAGGGGGTCTCCTTTTATAGTTGCAAGGAGTGGGGGCAAAATGGACATTACATCTTCAAAATAATAAATAAGGGGTCTTTAGTGACGGATAAAACCGTCGCTAAAGCCCCGCCGTCGCCGTCGCCGCCGCGCCCACGCGCGCCCGCTCGGCTGGCCGCGCGCGTAACGCATACGCACGTCCGCGTCGTCTCAGCCTTCCGATCGCGAGATCGGACGGCTTAGAACGCGTCCGCGCCCGCTGCGTAGCGCACCGCCCGCGTGTGATCGCGCGCCCACCAGAGCGTCCAATTGCGCGTCGGCGCTATCGGGCGCGCGCGGCCGTTGGATCTTCATCTGACGCTCGTGCGCGCCCGCTCGCCCGCGCCTTCGACCCCCTCACCGCGGCTCGAACCCGCGACCTCCACTTCGCCCGCAGCTGCGTCGCCGCTGCGCTACGCGGGCGAAATGGTCGCGCGGACGTTTTTAAACGCGAGCGACCGCAGCCGTTGGATCGAGATCCAACGGCGGAGAGGAGACGGTGCGCGGTCTTCACTGGACTCCTGCGGCCGATTGGGCGGCTGGGATGGCGCCACGTGGCGCCATCTTGGCCGTCCATCTTCTGGAAGTTGTAGATGGTGCCACGGATGTCGGATTGACTCGATTTTTGTGTCGTTCGGCTGCGATCGTCGATCCGAATTCATCCGTGTGGTCGGATTTTCCATCTGAAGTGCGGATTTACACCATCCTGGCCCTTGATCTTCTAGGGTTCCCCGGTCTCTATCTGATGCTACGGATGCCTGATTAGGGCGATCTTGGAGTCGTTGAACTCCAATCGTCGCCCTGATCATATCCATACGGTTGGATCTTTGATCCGAGGCCCCGATAAAATATTTGCCCTGTCCAAGCACATAAAAGGAGACAATTAACCTCCATTTTATTCAAACTACTCTAAATGCAAGATGATGCATGTAATGCAATATTTATATCATGAAATGCAATCCTATGCTTAAGAACATGCATAAATAGACATTTTAAGTAGTGTAAATGTGTTTACATCAGTGACGGTGCGTGGCTATGGTGGTTATGTTGGCGATGCGACTTGTTGCGGTGGCGTTGCGGCTGGTCGTGGTAGTGGAGGCGCTCGTCGACGATGCTCATAGAAGTCGCAACCGTTGTGGCTAGCTACCAGTCAAGGTGGCCACGAGCGCAGATGGCATGCCGACTCGTTGTTCTCGGTGGCTACGAACGTGGGGCAGCTTGGTTACTATGTTGGTGTTTTGTCTCGTATCTTTGGAGAGTTTTGATCTTTCTTCTTTTTTTTTTTGTGTTCAATTTTATTTGGAGACCACATGTGACTCCAGGTTTCTTATGGTTGAGTTTACTGATGTGGGTCAGTGGTCGAATTCGACCCTTGGGTCGTTGTATTCGGCTTCTTATCAGTGTGATCTTTGAGTTGGTCTCATTGGTGCTTTTTCGTATCCATGAATGTAGGGTGACCCACCTTTGATAGGTCATCCGATTCTCGTTTAAGGATACTTCATTTTCTTTCTCCTTTATTTCTTATTTGTAATTTCTAGAGTTTTGACTTCCCCAATTTTTACATGACATAATCTCTCTTCCTCTTTGAAATGTATCCTTTTATATCATATTCTTTTCCCTTCTCAATGGAATGTATTAAAAAAAAAAAGGGCTGACATGTACGCAAAGGAACTGTCTTTGATATTGGACAACCGACGTGTGCTATATCTTTATTCTCCTCTTTGTTGTCTATCTTATTTTGTGTGCAATGTTGTTCCCTTCGCATATATAACATGCATAATAAAACTAGTTGGACTTATAATATAAATAAAAAATTATCCTTGAAATGCTATTCATAATTCTTAAGAAAGTATTTGTGCAAGTACATCTGCAAGACACACTCTTGACCGTTGTAAGATGATATTTTTTATTTATTGTCATACATCAAGAATAATGATTGACATACATTTTTTGATATATCAATTGGAATATCTCCTTAACTTGTATCATTTTCTCTATGCCAACGTTATCTTAAAAAATAATAGAGAAAAATGAACTTATAGCCTATGAATAAATTCATGTGACAATGGTGCCGAGGGTCATGAATGGGAGAACATACGCTTTCGACGCCCATCAAATTACTCTTACGCTCATTCAATTGCAACCTCAAGGTTCCTTAAACTAGACTAATGCTCAATGGGTAGAAAGAAACAAAATTTGAGAATCATGAAAACTCAACCATCTCATATACGCCTAGGATTGTCTTCTATTCTCAAGACATTAAAAATCACTTGCCTACCATTACGAAGAGTTTTGAGGTCTCATTTGATAAAAGAAAATAAATTTATAGAATAATTTAAAGATATAGAATAAATGATCGGTTAAATATATTTTGATATTTGATTGATTAGTGAAATAGATGTAAGAATAAAATAAAATTATTTCGATAGAAGTGTTCAATTAGTAAAATAAAGTGAAATAAATTTAATTTACTAAGTCAACTTCAAAAATAAAATGAAATAATTTTATGAAATTAAAAGATATTTCACACAATCGATAAAATATCTTCGAAGAATACTTCCAACCTTAAACATTGGGTTAAGTGAGAAAACTCAAATATCAAACATCGACTAAGTGGCCAAAGTTTGCAAAAGAACCCTTTTAAATCCCCTTGACCCATTTCAACGGCGAAGTAGAAGGAAGTGGAAGACTAAGAAGTAAAGAGCATTGTCAAGCACTGCAATTTCTACCACTTTCGAATTAAACCCAAATAGGACGTATCATGTGGAGATACCTCAATGACAAATAGCGCGCAATTGCTTTTCCTCTTAGATAGGAACTGATGCAAAAGAAAGAATGACTTTTGGTCCTATATATGAAATTATAACGTAATCAAAGACCTATATTTGTAAATGCTAGAATTTCAGAATTTTCCATTAATCTTCAGAAACCAGAGAGAGAGAGAGAGAGAGAGAGAGAGAGAGAGAGAGAGAATTGATATAATTTTAAATAAATACTGGAGGAACTACTTTGACTCTTCCTAGATAAACATTTATATAACTCCAGCACTTATGAAGTTAATAAGCAAAAATAGCCTACCATCCAAGAGTACCCAACGAGGTGACCAGGTGATATCGTTTTAACGAACTTGGGTAGAGGTCCTGATGCTTCTTTTTGGTACTTCTTTTTGGAAGATCCTTTGCACGTAATGTCCTTCCGTAATTCATGTTAATGACCCGTATAATTATCATCTTAGTCCACAATACTCCATGGTGAGTTGGCGATGCAAGCATTTGAATTGACCGCCAAAATCTTAAATTAAAAATCTTGGTAACGACATCTCATGTAGGAAATGTAAATGGACTCACCAATGCACGCTTAGGTTTGTAATCTTCACATGTATCTTCAAGTTTCTTATCATCAACCATATCAAAGATGGTCGACGTCTTAACTCGCTGCATTTAATGCGAGGGAAACATAAGGCTCCACATGTGCCATATATATAACAAATCTCATGACAGTCAACTTAATGATGGTGTATACATTTTGTGTTTTAATTGGCGATGTTTATAAGCATAAAGAAACAGTTCCTCCTTACGGTTATTATTCTTCATTGAACTATGATTACTTCCATTTGCCAAATTTTCCTTTCTAAGAAGGTAGTATTGCAAATCTTAAATGGGATCGTGTGAAATGTTGAAGGGTATTTTCTCCCAGGCAGCATTTGCTAAGTGAATTGGAATAGTGGGATAACTTTTGTTGGTAAGTCAAATGCTGGATTTCATGTCCATCCACACTAAACAAATGCTGCCCTAGAGAAAATAATACCAAACTATATGTATATGCCATAAGCTAATACAAATACTAAAGTTAAGAAAAATAAATGGCTCACCATATGTTCTCCCAACAGCTTCAGTCCAGAACGACGGTGCACCGTAAAAAAAAAGAAAAAATGAAAAGAAAGAGGAACTACATACGTTTGCACAAACATTATTACATACATATGAAATTAAGAAAGCACATACTTGAAATATGATGGGGAAGCGACATATACAAGTAAAAAGCATATATGTGTGTGCACGTGAAAAAATTAAGAACTGCATACATACACGAACGCAGTTTATTACATGCATGTGAAAATATATATATATAGAAAGACAAGTACGTGCCATTTGATTCTTTAAAGATTTTGACATATCCTCTAGGGTCAAAAATGGTGGGGTTTTAAATATATCGACATAGATGATAACTTCAACACATTTATTAAATGTATTGATATAGATGGTAACTTCAAGATCGATCTTCTCCCAGGTTTTGAGCTCAAATTGGCACACATCCCCTTCTTTCACATTGTTTTCATGACAAAATCTCTTGAAGCCACCCTCGAGACGGAATCTAGTTGGTCTGGCTCTCTCGCGGTAAACATTTACTCTCCATGATGGTTCCCTTCCGGTGATCCCAAGGCTTACAAATTAAATGGCTTCTCATTGAAATACTTTCGTGAATCAAAGGATTTTGGGATAAGCTGCAACAATAAACAAGAATTCACATTCACAAGGGAGTTACAGATCACAACCTAAAAGATGGAGAAGTCGATTTTAGAATCTCGAAATTCCCAATATGCCGAAGTCCGAGATGATATTTGTAAGATTCTTTGACGAGTCAGATGAAGTTGGAATGCATATGCTTCAACGACTGAAACAAGAACTGGTTTATATTCATCATGTCTAACGAATCACAAGGTAGGAGGTGGACAAACTACAGCTAGAATCTCTAAAAGTGGCCGGTAGCAGCCAACTCTAACTTTCTAAAGATTTATGGTAAAACATACCAACGAATTCGGTAACCACGTGTTATGGTTCTTTCGAACATAGATTTGATCAGAGAAGTTGATGCTTTGGTTCTATGCTTCCTTTTGGGAGATTCTTTGAGTATGTTGCCTCCCTGTGTAGTTCATGTATGTGAGTCATATTAATTAACCAACTCTCTTAATCCGCTACGTACACCATGAAGTTAATTGGATATGGAAGCATACATGTGGAATGATTGGTTACGAAAAACCTTAGACAAGTCTTTCTTTAAACAAAAAAAAAAACCAACAACTTCGATGGGAACGTAAATAGACTCACCAGTGTGCGTTTATGTTTAGGACGTTCCTTCCTAACCTCGTAATCTTCATCATCAACTATATCGATAATAGTCGGTTTCTTGACTTGCTGCATTTAATAGGCGAGAGAAATCAAGGAAAAAGAACTTCCTATTGAGAAAATGGATTCAACATGTATCATACATAAATGTACGTTAATATAAAAATTCATGTAAAAGATTATGTCTTTTTTTTTTTCAACTAAATTACACCGATAATATTTAAATATGAATAAATAAAAGTTGAGTTTCAAATTAAACTCCATTAAACTTTTACTTGAATCGTTGTGTTTCTAAATCGCGATTCATTAACTATCGCATACACATCCTAGGTGTATGCTTAGTAAAGAGGAAAGGTGGAATCTGGGCGTATGCTTTGATGCATGAGACAGCACCATTTTCCTTCCTGAAATACTACCCGCTAACTAAATCTTGACACAGAACATGTAAAGCTAATTTTCGGGTGTTTTCTTCTAAAGATTGAAAAGCACAAAAAAATTGTCTGCATATGCTGTAAGCCGATATATAGGTCAAGGTAATGGGAAAAAAACAAGGCGCTCACCACAAATTCTCCGAGCGGCAGCTGTTGTCCAGCACTACAGTACACTGCCCAAAACACACAACTGTAATTCATATATACGTATGTTGCTATGAAAGTATAAATTAACAAAAAAATTTCAAGAAAGACAATAACACACACACACACATATATGATTTTGCTTTCATGGTCAACTTGGGGTGAGGGGCTCGCATACATCCCCCGTCTAGGGCTAAGTTTGAACAGGCAACCTCACCTACTAAAATAGGGAGATGTTGACCCCCAACATCTAATTATGCTCAGGTAGACCACTAACATATAATTGAATACAATGGCAGAAAAGAAGCAGGAATTACATGCGTGCACACGCTTTTAATATAATATATGTATGGAAAATGTAAATTGTAAAAAACATCACCCGGATCGACAAAGAATATGAGAACTTAATTATACGTACCAGTCTTTGGTTCTTCATAATAGGTTTTAGAGCACCCGCTGAGATCAAAGATGGCGAGGTCAAAGACCATATCGCCTTTATGATCGAACAACAGGAAATATCCAAACTGGATATCACAAGCTCCCGCCATCCTTCTCCAAAGAAATAGCCGGCTGTACCATCATCCCTACTTATTTTTACCTTAACCTGCCAACGATATTTGCCAGAGACCCTTATCTTTGCCTCCAAATTTGTCGTGATCAAATCACCTTCCTTGCAAAGATCTTCGACAAATTCATATATATATATATATATATATATATGGCTAACTTATAGTTTTATCAATTAGTAGTTGATCAAATATATGGGTGACTGATTAGCAGTAATGGTAGTAATAATTTTAAATTTACCAATCTATTGTAGAAATCGTGGAGGAGGACTTTAAAGAATCGACGTGGTGCAGATTGAGGAGGAGGAGGACGAATCTGCTCATGAAGTTAGGATTGAAACATCTTGTAAGGATAATGGAACGTGATTTAGGCACAAAAGGTGCAACTGGATATGTATGTTGCTGTCGTGTGCTAAGTGGAGTGCGCATGCACACTTGTTAACTTTGGATAAGATTTGTGTCGATGATTAAAAAAGGAGTACAGATGGATACAGGAGGAGATGATATCGATGTTAAATCATTACGGCCCCTGGAGAACTTAGAGGAATTCACATATAGCCGATGTGACAGGGAATCAGAGACATTTAAGAATGTAGGAGTAGTATATATATCATATCAAATCTACAGATATTATTACAGCAGCAGCATCTATTCTCCAACTCGAACCACTTCGGGCAACCTCAGCTGCCTAATCTACACATGAATTGATTCGGGCTTGCATACGATGCCTGTTGTGAAACTTTGGATTTTCCTTTGGGTGACAAGTGAATATCCCATGAACATTAACATATTTGGGATATCAGAAGCCACCTCAATTGGCGTTCGTCAAAACCTCAAAGTAAATAAGAAATATATATCTCATGTTTCCGAGAAACGTCCCACTAAAATCAACTAATTCTCTTCAAATGTAAACCTTCGTTTAGGAGCTATTTATGTTGGCGGTGGCTACCTCCAAAATTAGGGGATATCCCCATTTATTACGAAGTACGAATTAACTTGGGCTTTGCATTTTACTCGAGTCAAATCCTTGATAGAAAGGAGGTAATTATTTCTGACACACATTTGTCCGTTTACATAAAAGAATATCTTTTATTTTATTCCTCCATTTCAATGTAAACCACATATTTATTAACCCTCCATGTAATTATCCCTTGTCTACATTTTGTCAAATCAGATTAATTAGCACTCAATGTAAAAGATAAATACCTCACTGGATCTTTTAACTGTGGACAACAATAAAACTAAGAAAGTCCTCTCTTGGCTCCTCTATCTATTCTTAATTCCAGCTCGTTTATGACACTTGAACGTGGGTTAAGAAATGTGTTGTAACAAGTTATGTAACGTACGTTTTCACTCACTAAAAAAAGATATTAACTCACTATAAAAAAAGTGACCTACAGTGTGGTATAAAGCAATATTTTAAATATGTCCATGATAGTTAAATATCACTAATTTATTATTATTTTTTTTCCCTTTTTTTCTACTCCTCCTCCCTCTCTTGATTTTTCTTTTGCCTCAAAAACCTAAATCGATATGTCACCCGTTTCACACACCCCCACCCCATCCCCCCAACACACAAGGATCTTCGGTGCCTCTCACCACAATGTTCCCTCGTCGGTAGAGAGATACACACACTCGACGCCCCTGCCCTCGACACCTCTTCGCAACGCCTCCAACGTCTCTGCCAATGTCTCAACCTCTCAATTGCCACTCACTCACCTCGACATTAGGGCATCTCTACCAATCTCTCACTCACCTCGACATCAAGGTCTCCGCAGATCTCTTCCTCAGGTCACTCTCCATTAACGATCTCTCTTCTCTCGCCTCTTGTCTCTCGCTCACTCTCCTCTCCACTCAATCGTTTGCTCTCTTCAGCCAATGATTCACTCTCATTCTCCAAAACTTTCAATGACCTTAGATCTCGGATCTCAAATCTCTCTCCATCGATTTCACTTATGACGATCTCTCATTCCTATGATTAGATCGGTGTTTTTTAGATCTACGTCAATCGGAGCTCAATGTTTGCTCAATCAATGCTTAAGTTTGGGATCTCTCACTCAATCTTGTCTCTCGTGATCATATAAGGTTTCTATGCTTGATATGTCTCACTTGATCCCTCTATCTTTCGGTCAATCTCTCTTTTGATTTGTGTTTGATTCATGTACTATCTCGATCACTGAATTGCGATTTAGGGTTAGGTTTACACGATTAACCCTTTTTTAGAGTGGTTTAGGTTTCGGTTAGTTGTTGGTGTTTGATTTAGGATTAGAGCTATACAATTAACCCTTTGCTTATGTGATTTATGTTCTTCTATATGTAGGGGCCTTTGAGTCGAGGTGGATCTCACATAGGAATATTTGCAACCTTCAGGAGGTTCATGTGTCACACATATTAAGGTGCTGATTGCAAATCCCCTATATATGTATTTTAATCTTTTATTAATTATTATCTTTCTTCTATATTGAGGTTCTATAGTAGCTTCAAAATATATATATATATCTGTTCTAAGCAAAGGCAAGAGACGTGTGAGATGGAAACTCCAGAGCTTGTTTTGTTCAATTTTACTATTGTGGTATTAAATTTGTATTCATGCCTTTGATTATGTATTTTCTTCCAAAATGTTAATTACTTTTATTGGTAAAATCCTATCTAAAAGTCATTTGAACTTTTCATGGCTCTAAAAAGAAAAGATAAACCAGTTGCTTTGTACTTTAGTAGGAATTGGAAAAAAAATGATTCATGGGGTGAAGCTCAGATGCTCATTCTAATATATCATTCAATCAGTAGGTGCTTAGATTTTATGGCATCTTTGGTGCAGGAAATGAACAAAGTGGAAGTGGAATTGAAGCAAAGATAGCAACAGATTAATATGTAGCTAATGTAATAAAATTGAAAAAGATGACATATATCATGCCTTACCTATCAAGCCCCTAATATTATCTCCAAGTGGCTTCTTTGATGTTGTTTAGTATGAAAATCTTATCAACAGAACCAGGCCGAACTTTTTAGATGCCATAACACCATATATATAACCTTGGTTCGGGTACCTATTAGTGTTTGAGGCCACTGCTTTAGCCAAATTTGGCTACAATATGTCCTTTATTTATCAATTTAAAACTTGAACTAATTCTTTTTTTATTAAACAAATAGGTGTTGAAAATCTCTTGTTGAAAAGATCTTCAACCCATCTTGTCTGGATGGTGAGTCAAGAACATTTGGAAATCTCCAAAGGATGTTAAAGTGCACAAGAACTAAAGTGGTTGCATGGGTTAGTGAGGTAGAAGGGGCTTACAATAGTGGTTGCAATCATGTGACAAATACATTTATCTTAACCATACTTAATTTCCTTAAATTGTTCATACAAGCAAATGAACTTATCAGCAATAACAACTTCTCTCTTCCTTTTTAATGAATAGTTGCTAACCTTATTTTCAGGTCTGTCAACTAAGGTAGCAAATCTCAACTTAGCGTAGTTTTAAATGAAATTGCTGCAACAATTTTAGGAGCTGATTGGATTTGGTTTGCTAAAGTTTATCTATTTCCCTCTTTTTGGTTTTATTTTGGTTGTTGTTCTAGCCTGTGTCTAAAACTCTAGGGTTCAGTGCCATTTTGTGGGCATCCTCCTCTCGCAAGCCCAAGAAAAAGTGGCTGAAATAGGAATTGCTTTTCTCCCCAGTTAGCATATGTAATGGCCACACTTATGAATTCACGTAAACAAAATGATGGAAAATATATAATTAGATAATTAGATAATTTAATGCTTGTCAATTAGTGTTTTTTGTTTGTATATCATTTACATTGTAGTTACAGTTAGGAACCCAATAGTTCTAAATATCTGAAAGAGAAAAAGAGCATCCTAATTTCAAGATGCTATGGTGTTAGCTTTATTTTTTTTGAAAAGTAGTATCAACTTTATTTGATGTTCTTAATGATTGTACCCTCCTCACAAGTGCAACTTTATATATGTGTACAACTATATATATATTTGTTGTTCCCTTTCAGCAGCAACTTGGGATGCATTTCTAACGTTTCTTTTCCATCCAAATGCACGACAGGAATCAGTGTCTGAATGAGCTCAAGGAGGCAATAGCAACCCTCATGTTTGTGGCTTCGAGGAGCGGCGAGTTGCTAGAGTTGCATGACGTGCGGCCCATATTCACCTCCTGGTACGGCAACAAGCTCGTGAAAGCCACCGTCGAGTTGTGCAACGGTTGTGGCGTGAACCCCAAGGTGTGCAACCTAAATTAAAGCTTAATTCTCCCTACCTTGAGATTGTACAACTCGCTGAATACAGTTGACCAAATATGAGTTAACAATGTTCCTTTGGTCATAGATTGTGCAGAACATGTTTACGAAGCAAGCTGACCTCGAGAGCAGACTGAAAGTGGTGAACGACATAGCTTCCAAGAAAGGCCTCTCATTTGACCTCGAGGATATCTTGCCCTGACCTTCCCCTGTAAACCCTGCTCAGTTCGTAAAAAGAATTCTTTCTTTTATTTTTATTTTTTTATTATTTTTATTTTTTCTTTCAGTGATTCATGAGTCCTTATAGTACTTGCATATATATATATATTTCCACTACTAGTATAACGCGATCAGATAAATTTTTGGTCTGAAACATAAATTTTTGTTTAACAAAGGATTTTAAGGTGCACAAGAAACATAAATTTTTGGTTTGAAATATGTGTCCAATTTTTTTTAATTCCACTCATTTATTTTAGGAACTCCTTTTTTTACCCAAATTTGTGTTGCAGGTTAGTATCGAACTTGACAACATGAAAGCTTCTTATGTTTGGTGCATTGTTTCACTCCTTAAAATAAGCAAGATAATGTGTTTTTCTTAGTATAATAGATAAGAGGAATAGATTTTTCCAAACGGTAGAATTGAGCATGATAGATTTGGATAGTGCAGGTGAATGTCATGGCATTCATCATTGAAGGGACAAATAGGTTTAGTTCAATTATAAGGTGGAATGTTAAAATAATTCTCTTATATTTAAAAGAAATCAACCAGGGAATCCATAATGAAGGCATGTCTTGGAGAAGTAAACAAAAAGAAGAAAAGTATGCTAAAATAGCTTGCCCCTTCTTTCCAGGGAAAAAAACCTTGCTCTCGATGAGATGGGAACTTATTTGCTTCCTAGTTAGGCAGTATTAATAGTTTGGAGATACTAGTACCTACTATATTATATCTGTGTGTTTTTTTTGTTGATCGTGTAAGTTATAGGGATGATCTTCCGACTATATTGGTTTTATGCCCTTGCATGGGTTGGCATTTGTTATTTATCATTAGCACTTCATAATTAATTTTCTAATGTGTAATCTCGACCTTTTGGAGTGTCCCTGTTGATCATATCCTTTTGCTTTTAAAGATTTTATTTGAGAATACAGATATTTGCCAATTTGTTATTTCTTTTAGGTCTCCAAGACATCAGCCTTTACTCCTTTTGGCATTTTTAAAAACCTGCTTGTTTGGAGGTTGTGCCTGGGTTTGAATGGTCTAATTAAGGTTTTATGAAGTTCCTAACATTTGTTGCATGGACATTTTTTTCTAGCTTTAGGATCACCACAGTTCTCTGTTGAAGTCTCTAAACCTTATTAACTCCTTTGGCAGTGTGTGACACTTTACTAGCATTAAAGGGTTGTCTTCGAATTCATCTACCTGCTTATATGCATTGAATGGCCCTCAGAAAAACTACCTTCTTCCAGTATATTAAGCGAAGGGATGGGAATTCTAGTTAGTAGCTTCTTACATCATTGTGAGTTGAAAATTTCAGCATAGAAAGTACTATAATTTCGTGCTTAACTTTTAATCCTTTCTTTCAAGAAAAATCAGAAGTAAGGGATTGATTGGTCCCTAGAACAATTACCTTCTTCTGTTGGATTAAGCAATGCAAGGGATGGGAATTCTAGTTAGTAGCTTCTTGCATCATTTTGAGTCAAAAATTTTCTACATAGGAAGTATGATAATTTCACATTTAAAGTTAATTGCTTTCTTTCAGAAACAATATGAAGCAAGCAAGCGATTGGCTCTTGAAAAGTTTAAATGGTGCATTTTGGGAGATTAGGCATGTCAATCTTGTGGCATGAACTGGTCACTTGCCACACCGATGAAGTAAAGCCCTGACAGTACTCTAGCTGAGAATGATTTCCTGGGAACTGTAAAATGGTTAGTGGTTTCTAGGTGGGCATATTAGTATACAATTGTGGGGCTCCATCTGCTAAAGCTATTTTCATACATCACCATGTACCATGGGAATTTGCCACCATTAAGCCATATTTTAGTAAGGTAAGATTTGAACCTTAGTGTTTTGGTTGGGAGTCCATCTATTTAATAAACAATTAGACCATTCAAATGGGTTACCCTCTAGTCATTTTGGGAGAAGCATTGATGGAAAAGATGATGAATTAGGACATGTAGAGATGACATATAAGAAACCTTATCTTAATAGTTAAATCAAGTCTTAGGAACTTTACTGCTTTTTTGCTTTAGCCAGAGCTCTTAATGTTGAATGTAGGTAGTACACAGACTCTTCTAGCACATTTTGGCAGTGCAATGCAAAAGCAATTGGTTCTATCTCAGAAAGAGCTGACAGCTCTTTGCAAGAGTAATACAACAAGGTACATTAGTTGTTGAGAACATAAAGTGAACGAAATATCATTTAAATGGTTTTGGTGTTCACTCACATACATGTTACTTATCTATGAAAACATGGAAATTAGTTGCCCATAAAGAAACTTGGGTTAGTCTATCCTTTTAAAAGAACTGTCGACATCTATGTAGCACTTGACCCTCTAATGGGAACACTATCATGAGCCATAACTAGCTCAAATTTGTCTAAAAAGGTTGATAAATGCTCCTACATATCCATCAAAAGGTCCTAAGGACATATTATCCTATTTTGAAAAGAAGAGAAGAATACAAGGTTATTTCTGCAAAATTAACAGCATTTCATAAATACAGAATAACCACGGGGTATTTCAAGGTCTCATTGAAGGTCAAATGGTCATAAATGTCTAATAAGGGGGTTTATGTAGACAGAAACTGGTTTTCACGTGTTTTGAGAATTAATGGACATATGAAATCCTAAAAATAGACCCGCTTAATTAACTGATGTTCTAGTCAAGATAAAATTCACCTAAACATTTTAAAAATCATAAAAAAATATTCTATAAGGTTTGGTGTACTTGTTTTAACCATTAGAACCTATTTTGACATAAAATAGAGTCTCAGATAGACAGTTGCCCTTATTTGAACTTCTACGCAATTTACCCAGTCAAACTTGGTCAAAACCTAAATTCGACTTCACCACCAGATTTCTTGGGTCCAAATTAGGTTTGTACCAAAATTTGGGCCCAATCAGAGATCCCCTTGACTTACTTTACATTTCAGTTCTGTTTAAGTCTTTTCTCTCACACATATGCCACTAACTTTAGAAATAATTGCAAATAGGTCCCTAAGTTTATCATCATTCTTTCCAAATAGGTCCACACGCCATTTTTGGAAGGTTAGAAATTCACCGTAGAAATTTGAGCAAAGATTTCTCGCTCGATTATTAATCAAACACTCTCAAAATTGAATTGGGACTGTCCACAGATCCTAAAACCCTCTAGAAGTCCCATGCGAATGATTTAAATGTACATGTGTCATACGTGCGCAAGAAGTTTGGAGTTTCCAAGCTTGTTTCCAAGCTTGGAACTCCATCCTAAGCATTATAAAAAACTCCCTGAGGCATGCCTTACTTTCTTAGCAAATCTTGGCCTCAGAAATCGTCCCCTTCTCCTTCTCCGGCCACCTTCAGATTTAGCTCTAGCAATCGCCTTCGTTCACCCTCTTCCGGCTGTCCAACCATCAAATTGGACAGCCCAACTTCTTCCCCTCATCCTCGCAAACCTCTCCGACCAAAGAGAGGTCGCTCCTCTGCTCCGTTTGCCGTCGCCTTCTTCCCATAGTCTTCTCCTTCTCCAGCTTTGGTCAGTCGCGACCAGAGCTTTCCGATCTCCTTCCTCTCCTCCAAGGCCCTCTATCTTCTCCTCTACTCCCCTACATCACTTCCCCCTCACTTGCACTCCAAATCGACCACGTGTCCATCCTTACGCCCTCCATCTCCCTCCGCTCCGGTGATGCTTGAAATCGACTTTTCGTGACATGTTAATCAATCACTTCACAATAAAACGCTGTTGTCAGGTTTTTATCCCTGACAACGATGCCAAAAAAAAAATGAAGCGATCGACCACGGTTCGTATAAAAAATCGTCGTTGTTGTTGTAGTATATGTTACAAATACAAACTGTTATTGCGCCAATTTTATTTAATTACATAATTTTTATTGATTTATTCCAGGTCATTCATTACGAGGCAGTTATTGATATGCATCACTATCTAAGTCCAACATTATTCTTTAATTCCAAAAAGATCAATTTTATATACAATCATCAATGAATGAATTAATGAATAATTAATGAATGAAATAATAGGTTAATTATGTATAAAAGAATTAATTAAAATACTTGCAAACATGTAATTATAAACAAGCATCAAACGTTATACTTATATACTATATAGTATCTATTTATAACTTATAATACTAATACTTACATATATATACAATAATACGTAATAATATATACTATACTAACATAACTTAATATACTAACATATACAGTAACATATATAATATATACAGTGGATAAAAATATCGCTAAACCTCAGGAAGACTATGTACAAAACCTAAGGCAAAAATAAGATCTATAGCGACATTTATAGTGACGCTTATTCTATCTACAGTGATGGATTATTCTATCAGTAAAGCTACAAGGTTATTTATATACATATATAACTCAAACAACATCTATACTACATATACTTATTATACATATTATTTATGTAGAGTATACTCTATATATGTTATATGTATACAGATACACTATACGATACAACCATACCTCTTTTCTTTCACCCTTTCTTCTTCTTTTACGGCTTAACCATTTCTCCTCTTCTTATTCTCTCTGAAATTAGTCTCAACACTTAGGTTTATTATGTGTTTGCTGCATTCGCTCTCTTCTTTCTTTCCCTTAACCCTTCATTAAGCCTTAATTCAAAAAATAGGCTTTTAAGGTTGGCAGTTGGCCTTTTTGAGAGATACACAGCACCCTTAACGGGTGGGATCAGACCTCTACTAGGGCCACCCTAGTTTGTTTAATTTCCCGTTTAATCTTGATTTATGCTCAGAACTGCGCTTAATCAAGCCCTCACACAGTGTCGGGTCCTCGACTCACACCACACACCATCATCACAGATCCATGCCATAGCCATAACATGCTCAGTATATGCTCAGGGGAAGGGATAAGGGTTTGGTTGTGGGTTGAGCGCATGGCAACTGATATTCCCTTAGAAGAAAATCAATTTAAGTGCCTCTGAGCGCTCCGTGCTACACGATATGATGCTATGTTTAGCGCTACTCAGCAATGGAATTCCAGCGAAGTTGTCTGATTTTGGATTTTTGGCCCTCGATTTGACGGCCATAATTTATTATAAATTAAAAATAAATTGTGGAAAATTAAAGTATTTACATAGTACTATATAATTGTACAATTACTTTAGAAAATTAATTATATTTACTGTATAAATAAATTAGGCAAAGTTCCCAGTTTATACATATTGAATTTTGGGTTTTATTTCTTAATTACGTATAAATTAGTTAATGTATGATCTAATTGACCTTATACAATATTAATATACATGTTAAGATATTTAATAAATATTTTTATTGTATTTTAAAGGTTTTATTTTGATTTTATTTACATTTAACTACCTGTTTTCAAGTCTTTCTACATATAAATTAGATTAAAATAGTATAATACATTATAAATATAATTAAATTACCTTAATTTACTTAAAATACATTAATACAAATATACAATATAGGTTAGTTTAGTTTTAACTTAAATTACTAGTTTATTTTAATTTAATCTAATAACTTAACTAATAACTTAATAAATTAATTATTTATTTTGTATATATAATTAAATTATGGTACAAGGGTCCTAATGTACATAATATGAATCTAATTACTTATGTCTAATATTAGTACTAAATATGTTTATTTATAGAGTTTATTAATTTATATAGCTTATAGTACATATAAATTAGTATAATTGATAAATAGTTATATAAATAAGCTATATACAATTTAAGTTAACTTAAATACTTAAGTTACATTAGATAGTATATACATAAGTTATTTATACTAAATATATATCTAATTTACAATATTTACTCATATAGCTTACTATATACCTTATATCTATAAGTATTTACATAGTATACAATAGGTTTTTAGGTATTTTTAAGGTTTTTTCACTTTTTATGGGTTTTGTATATTTTGTGGAGATAAGGGATGAGAAAGAGAGGGATGAGAAGAATGGAGATGTTTTTGGTTTTTTTTGTAGTTGAGTTCTTTTATTAAATTCCATGGTATACTGAACTGTCGGTTGGTATGTTCTACCAAGCAAGGGGTTCGAATACCATGAAACTTGGTATATACTGAAAAATATCCCTGATCTTTACCAAGATAGGTTTATTTTATTTGTTTATATTTTTTATAAATTTTTTATTTATTTACAAAGTTAACACATTCTAGTCCTTTAAAGGGTATTCTAAGTGAACCTAAGGCCTAGAATGGGACTCTAAAGGCTTGATAGGCAGTGAATTGCCTCAAATATGTTTAACACAAGATTATGGAAAAGATGCAAGTAGTTAAGCATGAAATTCAACTTGGATTTCAATTAATTTTAATTTTTGGATAGTTAGGTAACATTTTTCAGCTGACAGAAAATGCTTAATTCAGATTACAAGCATTCTAAATGAGGTTTAAGATCAATTACAATACATGAAAGCTTATACAAATACAATACACCTTATAATACATATCAGCCAATTATAGAACTTAAATCTAAGCCTATTGCCCAACAGTCTTCAGACCAACATCAGTTACAATAAGAACAATCAGCTGCAGCAGCAGCTACCATTTGCAGTAAACAGCAGATAGCAACTGCAGCAGCTGCTGCAAAGCATTCCAAACGATCTAGGAAAAGCCTAGATGTCTTAACATGTTCACAGAACCTTGCTGCAGTATTCAAAATTCAGAGAAATCATCTGCAGCAGATCTGGAACTCACATATCAGCTCTTATCTCCTAATTTAGGCATTTATATCTCAAATCAAACTTGAGAAAGCCTGATCAGAGATACGAAATTACTTGATTAGTAGATAAAAGATGATTATGAAATGAAATGTAGTTGCATCATGCAGCAATTTGATATGTTTGCTGGGATTCAAATAACACAGAAATCTCTAAATCACATTCTGACAAGGGCTGAAAATCACATAAAAACCATTCTCAGAAATGCAACTTTAAATCAAAGACCCTCGTCAACATTTTTCTTTCAAAATCAGAGCTAAATCTACTGATTTAACACCTTCCTAATGCTATAGACAGCATGTAGGAGGTGTTGAAATCAGTTCATTAAATTCAATTTGAATCCCAATGTGTTAAAAACCTTAAGGGATACTGAAAATCCCTTAGGTGAAAATCAGATTCTCAGAAACAGATCCACATATAAAAATCCTTGGTAGAGCCTCCAATCAAGAAGGTTGATTCTCCTTGGCTCTACCATGCATTCAAAACCATCAAATTCTCATTAAGAACAAATTTGATCATGGCTCATCTGAGAAGAATTTAACAGTCTCAGACTCCTAGCCATGAGCTAAATCACCTAAGAACAAATTGATTCACTTGATCACAAATCCTTGAAAACCCCAAATGATTCAAAACCTCGCAATCTTGCTTTAAAATCCCAATCAAAATTCGATCAAGCCAACCAATTTCATTTCAAATCAGATCAGGGGTCTTTCTGAACAAAATGAAGTGAGGGGGAGACCCCTAGGTGGATTTGAGTGCAAATCCTCATCTCAAAGCTTGAAAGCAATGGGATGGGGATTTGACTCCAAATGGATGGGTGGATTGTGAATTAAAATGCAAGGAAATCAGAAGTGAAATGAAAACATGTAGAGGGAGAGAAACAATGATCAGTGTGTGGGTGAATTCGTCCCCTCTGATATGAAGTGATCAGAGGAGGTGAAATTGGGGGATCTCTATGCTACAACTACTCCTAAGCAAAACTACCATCATGCATCAAGATCAATTCTAATCTACAGTTAAATTCTACTGCTAATCTAAAAAGTAGTAAACCTAATCTAACAGGAAGAATGGGACCTTTGGATCTCCACCCGGTGGATGGAGAGGAAGAAAGGAGGGAGGAGATGCTCTAGCTGAGCGAAAACCCTGTAGTGGAGTTTAGGGTCGCCCTTAAGTGCTACGGAGTCCTTAGTGGCGAGGAGAGTCGGAGAGAAGGTGGATTTCATAGCCGGTGGCCTTGAAAAGGGAAATATGGGGAGAGTAGCTGGAAAGGAAGAACGATCGCTGAGAGGTGTAGGAGGGAGCGATCCTTTGCATGTGTAGCTGTGGAGGTGCTTAAGTAGCAAATCAGTGTGCAAACACTCACCGCATTGGTGAGATTAACCGCAAAGGGCATGGGCGGTGAGGATTTGAAGAGAGAGGTGCGTGCGCTGCCAAATCAAAAAGCGACCATTGGATGGGATCCAGGTGAAAAGGTGACCATACACGCCGAATCACGTGAAGGTTTGATTCAAATCGAGCCACAGATCAAGTGAGACAAGAGATCGACAACCAGGATCACGTGAGTTCTTCACGTGAATAGTGTTTGCGTAGGAGCTGCAGGCGGCTGAAAGTCTTTTGGTGAAATTGCAGGGTACACCCCTCTACGAAGGGGTAGAAATATTGTAGGCAGGCCCATAAGTGGTTAAAAAGCATAACAGCTTACAAATAGGTCCCTACGATCTACAAATAGGTCCTAGGAGGTTTTCTAATGAATGAAATGTAATGCACTAAGGACCTAAATGTAAATCTTTAATTTCAAGGCCTTAATGATGTCCAAATGCATCCAAGTTTTTATATAAGCTTAATTGAATATTTAAGAAGTTAATTATACTTCTAATTTAAACTTTTGAGCTCATTTATATGTTCAATTTGCAATTGGATCACAATTTAACATTTATTAATAGAATATCTCATTTAATGACCTAATTATGCGTTTTTAACGCAGAATTGATTTTTTAGGTCCTTTTCTCTAATTCCCACACTTAAGCCTTTTTATGTGTTAATTTCTCTAATTCCCACACTTAACTAGCAAATCAGTGCTTAAGTTGCAAATTGCACACTCTTAGTCGAACGAGTAGCCGCTGGTTGGTACACTCCTCGTGACTGCTACCCTCCCCCACGTGCCTGGGGACTACGACCACCAGCTCGACCTCTAGCGCTCGGTGCGAAGAGCATCTGCTGTTCTCCAGCCCTAGACGGGCAGTCCCTCCTGATGTGGCCCAGCTGGCCACACTGGTAGTAGAGGGGAACTCGACTCCCTCCCTTGGTAGGTCCCTGCTGACGACTGAGCGGGGGTCCAGTACTAATAGCTGGCCCCTGTCTGGGGCCCCCAATGGCCACTGATGGCCCCTCAAAAAGAGATGACTCTCCCACAGGTGCCGCGTGCCTCCTCTCTCGTCAGCCATGAGAGTACTCTGGCTGGTAGGGCCTCCTCCGTCTGCTGTCGGTGTCTCGCACGGCCGGGTTGGTCTCCTCGTACATCATGGCTGCCTCCACCACTCTCGAGAAGGTAGGCAGCTTCAGGGGCTTGACATACCCTCAAATAGCAGGCTGGAGCCCCTGAGTGAACCTCCACAGGTGCTCCTCCTCTGTAGCTACGGCTGTCGCAGCAAAACATGACAGCTCCAGGAAGCGCGTGCGATACGTGCTAACAGTCATTGTCCCCTGGCGGAGAGTGTGGAACTCCCGTCTCCTTTGGAACTGCCAAGTCTGCGGAAAGTACTTCTCGCAGAAGAGGGTCACGAATTGGTCCCACGTCGGCTCTCCCCTCTCCAGGCCTCTGACTACCCTTCACCACCTGTGTGCTGCACTCTCTAGCTGGTACGTGGCAAAGGCCACGCGGCACTCCGCAGGGGGGCGAAGGGTGTCAAACACCTTCTCTATCTACTCCAGTCAGTCCTTTGCCTTAGACGAGTCCTCATCCCCAATGAAAGAGAGGGGCTTCAGCTTCCGAAACTGTCCGAAAAGCTCGTGGTGCAGCTGTAGTGGGGGAACGGGCACGCCTCCAGGCAAGGAGGGCTCGTGCTCAGAAGTGTTAGAGTGCGGTGGGGGTGTTGGAGGACCACCCCCTCCCCCTCCTGCTCGTCCATCAGTGCGGCGGTCTCTCAGACCCACCGAGGACTCCCCCTCCATGTCCTCAGGGAGAGGTGCCCGTGGAGGTTAGTGAACTCCTCTCGCACTATGTCTCTAATCAGTTGAGCGAGGACCTAGGCCTGAACGCCCGGGAGGAGTGGCGGATCCATTGGCACCTCAGGCCCGACACGTCTGCCCCTCCGACCTCATCCACGACCACGTCCGTGGCCAGTCTCGAGAACTCCTCGACGAGGCATCTCCTGCGAGGAGACGCAGAAGACAGAACAAAAGAGGTCAACTCTAACAGACTTCTGCGAAAGGGACTCAGAACAGATGTCAAGCGGTATGTTGTGGTGGTTACCCTAGTTACATGCACATGAATTGGTTATTCTCAAGCTAGTTGGTTCATTTCTCGGGATGATCTTACTCTGATACCATCTTGTTACGACCCAGTTCCCGAATCCCTACAGGACCCGAGATCGGCTCAACTCGACTAATCCCAAGATCCAGTCGTCCAAGAAGAAATAATCGAAAAGCAGGAAAATAAACAACATTCACTATGCAATGTAACTAATAGTAAAAGCGTACAAGTAGTAAAGGAAAGTAAAAGCTGCTAGTCAGTACATACCACCACAACAACAGGAAAATAGAACATAAGTACAGTAACAGGAATAGTAAACAAAGTCTGAAACTCACTATAGCAAAAATAGAACATAAGTACATACCACCACAGCTAATGACTCACTCTCATTCTCCAAAACTTTCAATGACCTTAGATCTCGGATCTTAGATCTCTCTCCATTGATTTCACTTATGACGATCTCTCATTCCTATTATTAGATCGGCGTTTTTTAGATCTAGGTCAATCGGAGCTCAATGTTTGCTCAATCAACGCTTAAGTTTGGGATCTCTCACTCAATCTTGTCTCTCGTGATCATAGAAGGTTTCTATGCTTGATATGTCTCACTTGATCCCTCTATCTTTCTGTCAATCTCTCTTTTCATTTGTGTTTGATTCATGTACTCTCTCTATCATTGAATTGCAATTTAGGGTTAGGTTTACACGATTAACCTTTTTTTAGAGTGGTTTAGGTTTCGGTTAGTTGTTGGTGTTTGATTTAGGATTAGAGCTATACAATTAACCCTTTGCTTATGTGATTTATGTTCTTCTATATGTAGGGGCCTTTGAGTGGAGGTGGATCTCACATAGGAATATTTGCAACCTTCAGGAGGTTCATGTGTCACACATATTAAGGTGCTGATTGCAAATCCCCTATATATGTATTTTAATCTTTTATTAATTATTATCTTTCTTCTATATTGAGGTTCTATAGTAGCTTCAATATATATATATATATATATATATATATATATATATATATGTTCTAAGCAAAAGCAAGAGACGTGTAAGATGGAAACTCAAGAGCTTGTTTTGTTCAATTTTACTATTGTGGTATTAAATTTGTATTCATGCCTTTGATTATGTATTTTCTTCCAAAATGTTAATTTTACTTTTGTTGATTTTTGCATAGACTTTTATTGGTAAATTCCTATCTAAAAGTCATTTGAACTTTTCATGGCTCTAAAAAGAAAAGATAAACCAGTTGCTTTGTACTTTAGTAGGAATTGGAAAAAAAATGATTTATGGGGTGAAGCCCAGATGTTCATTCTAATATATCATTCAATCAGTAGGTGCTTAGATTTTATGGAATCTTTGGTGCAGAAAATGAACAAAGTGGAAGTGGAATTGGAGCAAAGAAAGCAACAGATTAATATGTAGCTAATGTGATAAAATTGAAAAAGATGACATATATCATGCCTTACCTATCAAGCCCCTAATATCATCTCCAAGTGGCTTCTTTGATGTTGTTTAGTATGAAAAACTTATCAACAGAACCAACCGAACTTTTTAGATGCCATAACACCATATATATAACCTTGGTTCAGGTACCTATTAGTGTTTGAGGCCACTACTTTCGCTAAATTTGGCTACAATATGTCCTTTATTTATCAATTTAAAACTTGAACTAATTCTTTTTTTATTAAACAAATAGGTGTTGAAAATCTCTTGTTGAAAAGATCCTCAACCCATCTTGTCTGGATGGTGAGTCAAGAACATTTGGAAATCTCCAAAGGATGTTAAAGTGCACAAGAACTAAAGTGGTTGCATGGGTTAGTGAGGTAGAAGGGGCTTACAATAGTGGTTGCAATCATGTGACAAATACATTTATCTTAACCATACTTAATTTCCTCAAATTGCTCATACAAGCAAATGAACTTATCAGCAATAACAACTTCTCTCTTCCTTTTTAATGAATAGTTGCTATCCTTATTTTCAGGTCTGTCAACTAAGGTAGAAAATCTCAACTTAGCGTAGTTTTAAATGAAATTGCTGCAACATTTTTAGGAGCTGATTGGATTTGCTCTACTGAAGTTTATCTATTTTCCTCTTTTTGGTTTTATTTTGGTTGTTGTTCTAGCCTGTGTCTAAAACTCTAGGGTTCAGTGCCATTTTGTGGGCATCCTCCTCTCGCAAGCCCAAGAAAAAGTGGCTGAAATAGGAATTGCTTTTCTCCCCAGTTAGCATATGTAATGGCCACGCTTATGAATTCACGTAAACAAAATGATAGAAAATATCTAATTAGATGTTACGACCCGATTCCCGAATCCTTAAGAGACACGAGAATCGGACCAACTCGACTGATCCCAAGTCCTAGTCGTCCAACGAAAGAGTAACCAAAAGAGTAGTAAAATAAACCACATTCACCATGTTTATAACTAGCAGTAACAAAATATAGCAGTAAAGAAAAGAACTACTGCAGTATACACCACCACAACAATAAAGAAATAAACAGGTACATAAACATGATGCTTACAATAAAAGAGTACAGTGGTAACAGAAACTACTCACTACAACAGAAGGAAAGGTGCAGTGGGTACTATACAAGTAAAAACTACTGGGCTCTACTAGGCCCAACACCCTCTGCAGCCGCCGGCTCTAGCTGCTCAACACCTGGTCCTAAAAATGTGACAAAGGTGACATGTCAGCGAAACGCTGAGTAGAGTGGCAACCAAAAGTTAAGAAAACAGTAAGGTGGACAGTAGCTGTTATATTTTTAATATCTTTCTTTATTTTCCGTTTACTCGTTATTGAGTTATTCATCAGATCTTTCTCTTGATCTCGAGTGTTCCTCGTGGGAACGATCTTGATTGCAGTCTTTTCCGAAAAGTAGAAGTAACACGTGGTGCTCTCCTGGCCGGGAGAGTCCCCCGTGGTGGTCCTACCCTCAGTCAACCACCCCAAGGTCATTAACAGATGTAACGGTGACTACGGCATGCACGATAAACGCACGGGTAGCTACCCCGCATTGGCACGCGGTCAGTCATTTCCGTTAATGGGTACACCCCAAAGCACAGCAGGGAACTAGTATAGGGTAGAGCCCTCTCAGTGACAGGGGTCCAGCCCCTCCACAGTAACCAAACAGGGGCATGCCCCTCCACAGTCCACGCACCCTCACTTGACTACCCTGGTTTGCCCAGTGGGCCTAACAAGTCGGTGTAAGAGGGCTAGCAGAACCGCGGGGCTCATGGGGTGGTTAGTGCTCTTCCTACACTAGTAGCTCTCCTCGGTACTATGACACGAGAGCCAAAAGTCAGTACAAAGTGGCCAGACCTAACCCCGGGTCCCTGGGGCGGCTAGCTCCGCTCTACATTAAACCGGGGGACAGTCGCTCTATTTGGTACTCCATACTCAAGGGCCAGCTCACTTCCCCAATTCTATTCCATTCACTTCTCAGGAGCTCTACTCCTAATTCCCCGTAGGGTTCATGCTCATTTTTCCTTAACTCAGCTAATTTAGGTTTCATCATTTCAGCTTTAATTTTCATATAGCCCATGTTCTTAACAGTAATTATCCATTTATAAACAGGCAACTGTTAATCAATTACAGGCAGTTATCGTATTCCTTTCTACTTTTCCAAGACTGCAATATATATATTCAATCTAGTTTTCCAGTTCTAAGACTCATGCCATATCCTAGGATCTACCATTCAATCTAGTTTTTCAGTCCTAGGATTCATGCAATACCCTAGGATCTATCATTCAATCTAGTTTTTCAGTCCTAGAATTCATGCAATACCCTAGATTCTATTAATTATTTCACAAGTACATAATTTTTGATAAATAATTAAAGGGGCCACTCTACTCGCAAAATTGGGAGTACTGGGGGCGTGATCAGCAAGCTCGCGCGCCTCTGCAACCCCTAGAGCCGCAACGGAATGGGGTCCTAACACAAGGATCAATTACAAGGAGCTACTCAGAACAGGATACAAATACTGTAAACAGGTAGAGGAACTAAATATGAGAAGAACGAAACTTGAAATGCGGAAAACGGACTTCGAACGAACCCTAAACGGGTCAAAAATGACAAGTCTGCCCAAAATCAGACGTCTAGAACATCTTCCAGACGTCTTAAACGATGGCTCAGGTTATACCTTGATCCTGCGTTGTCCTTCAGATGTCCAGAATCCCGCTGAACTGTCTGAACTTAGTTTCCAGATGTCCGACTGCCACTCCGGACGTCTGGAGACCCTCTCCATTGTCTAGTGATGTGCCCAGACGTCCGATCTGTGTGGGAGGGCGTGCCCTTGTGCCTTCTCGAACGAGACCTGCACGCACACGCGATCGTCCTCAACATGAAATGAGGCAGAACTCCTTGGCAGGACGGCTGCATGGCCGTACACGCGAAAATAGAAAGGGTGGAAAAATATCGTACCTTTCAGACGTCTGGACCTTCCTCCAAACGTCTCCTGCGTCGTCTGGACGTATTTCCAGAAGTTAGATTCTGGGAAATTTTCCCAGAATCAAGACCTCCTCGCCCACCGCCTGCAGCGCATGGCCGTGCCGCGCCGCGCTTGCCTGCTGCCTGAGCTGCAACAACTCCTTCCCAACACCATGCTTTCGCTGCGCACCCGCTGGCCGGCCCTGGCTGCTCCGGCGAGCTCGCACCCTCGCGATCTAGCTCTCTCCCTTTTGCAGCATCCCCTCCTCCCTACGCACTCACAGCAGCCGCTGCTGCTGCCCTCGCCCGCTCACTCTCTCGCTGATAGGAAGAAGAAGAAGAAGAGGGCAGTGGAGTGAGGATGAGGGAGAGGGGGGTATTTGAAGGCTGCTGTGGGGAGAGAGAGAGAAAAAGGTGGCTGCGCCTGCAGGGAGGAAGGAAAGAGAAGAAGGAGCGCAGTGGTTCAGTCTGCGCGCGCATGCACGCAGACGCGAACCCGTACGCCGAAAAAATTAAATTCCAGATGTCTGGGAAGGCTTCCAGACGTCCGACCAGACATCTGGACCAATTCCCAGACGTCTTAAACGACGTTTGATGCCAGGGTCATAAGAACATAACAAACCCAAAGGAAGTTTCGTCCCCGAAACTTACGCTAACTAGGGTGTGAAAAAGAACGATATATGCATAACAAACTCAATGAGGACCGAAGCCGATCTGAAAAGACGTACCCGCAAAAAGCTCCAGGTACCGCTCCCGCGTCGCCGCCTCAGGCTCCCAGGGTGACTCGGATCGGCAGGAAATGTGCCATCTTCGTTAATCTGTCAGCGATTACCCAGATTGTGTCGTGTCCTCGCTGGGTAACAGGTAAGCCCACCACCAAGTCCATGGTGATGCTCTCCCACTTCCACTCTGGCACTGGAAGTGGCTGTAGCGGCCTTGCAGGCCTCTGATTCTCGACTTTCACCTGCTGGCACACTAAACACTGTTGCACGAATTCACCTACATCCCGCTTCATCCCCCTCCACCAAAAGTCGTGTCTCAAGTCATGGTACATCTTCGTGTTTCCAGGATGTATGGTGAATCTGGAACTGTGTGCCTCAGTCAGGAGCTCTCTCAATAGCTCCTCGTCTCTGGGAACGCACAGACATCCCCTCATGCGCAGCACCTGGTCGGTAAAAGAGAAGTCCCTAGGGTCTCCTAACAGTACTCTGTCACGCAAGGACTGCAAGTATGGGTCGGCCATCTGTCCTGTGATGACGCAATCTATCAACTCTGGCCTCGTCTGTCGCGTCACAGTCACTACCCCACAGTGCCCCCGTAACTCTAGGGGTCGCCAACTGCCCATCTCCTCCAAGAGGCTCCAACTCTGCACCTGTAAACTGGCCAAGTGTGCAGGCACCTTCTGGCTCAAGGCATCAGCCACCACGTTGGCCTTTCCCAGGTGGTAGGAAATGCTGCAGTCATAGTCCTTCAGGAGCTCCAACCAACGTCTCTGTCTCATGTTGAGCTCCTTCTGATCAAACAAGTATTTGAGGCTCTTGTGATCTGTGAAAATCTCGAAGGTCTCACCGTACAAGTAGTGCCTCCAGGTCTTCAGCGCGAAGACGACAGCTGCCAGCTCCAGGTCGTGGGTAGGGTAGCTATGCTCATGGGGCTTTAGTTGCCGCGAAGCGTAAGCGACAACGTGACCCCTCTGCATAAGCACACCCCCTAACCCTTACAAAGAGGCGTCTGTGTACACAACAAATTCGCCACTACTATCTGGGATGGTGAGTACGGGAGCCGAAGTCAGCCTCTCCTTCAGCTCCTGAAAACACGCCTCACAGGCATCTGTCCAAGTAAAGGGCACGTCCTTCCGGGTCAGCTGTGTCATAGGACGTGCAATCTGTGAAAAGCCCTGACATATCGCCTGTAGTAGCCTGCCAGTCCCAAGAAACTGTGAATCTCAGTGACCGTACGCGGTCTCTCCCACCTGAGCACTACCTCAACCTTGGCTGGGTCCACGCCAAGCCATCCCTAGAGATCACATGACCTAAGAAGGTCACCTCCCCCAACCAGAACTCGCACTTGCTGTATTTGGCATACAACCTACGTCATCTCAGTGTGTCCAAAACCATCCGCAAGTGCTGTCCGTGCTGTGCCTTATTTCGAGAGTAGATGAGCACATCATCAATGAATGCCACCACGAACTAGTCCAAGTACGGTCTAAACACCCGGTTCATCAAGTTCATGAAGGCAGCGGGGGCATTGGTCAGCCCAAACGGCATGACTAGAAACTCATAGTGTCCATACTAGGTGCGGAAAGCTGTCTTGGAGACGTTTGCCTCCTTGATCCTCAACTGGTGGTATCCAGACCTCAAGTCGATCTTGGAGAATACCGTGGCACCTCGTAGCTGGTTAAACAAGTCATCAATCCTCGGCAGCGGATACTTGTTCTTAATGGTGACCCTATTCAGCTGTCGGTAGTCCACACAAAGGCGTAGGGTACCATCCTTCTTCTTTACAAACAGTGCCAGGTGTTGTCAACGTTTCTGTGCGGATTTAAAGGCGTATTACGTTGCAGTAGAACCGACAAAATGTTTAAACAAATAATTTTATTACTCGAACAACTAGAGTATCCGAGGTCGAACACAGGGAGCAAACTTAGTACTTTGTAAAACCCAAGAATACAACAGTTAAATGCAAATATAATTGATTCAAAGAGTTTTTAAGAAAGATGTAAAAAAAAATAGAATTAGACGTCTGATTTATGTATCAGACGTCTTAAATGTGATCTTTCTTTCTCTTTTTCTTCTTCTGCTTTGCCTTTCGGATCTCTTTGCAATCTTCCCTTGTCCTTCTTCTTCTCCTGCGAAGACTTCTAACCTTTCTGTTTTCCTTCTTCTCCTGCGAAGACTTCTTTCTTTCTTCTTCTTCTGTCTTGCTTCTCCTTCTTCTGCAGCGGCCAAGTCCTTCTCCTGCAATCCTGCCTGCACAGGGAACAAAACCTAACCCTTCTCCCTCTACCCGCGCGTGTCTCTCTCTCAAGCAATTCACTC
The DNA here is from genome assembly GCA_037157565.1 of Thalassia testudinum. NCBI lineage: Eukaryota > Viridiplantae > Streptophyta > Magnoliopsida > Alismatales > Hydrocharitaceae > Thalassia > Thalassia testudinum. The sequence goes on along the minus strand of JAZHRO010000058.1, from coordinate 6,246,289 downwards.
TAACCGCTCTACCAGAGCCACAGTCTCAATCGGGTCGGATCGTACCCGGGACCAGGCGCACCTGCAGGTGTGTGGTGCGCGAGGAGTGCGTAGGTCTAGGTCGGGTCGGATCCGCCAGGTCCGCGTGGTCAGGCCGCGGACGAGGCGGGTGGGGTCAGTGAGGGACCTCACCCCTGTGCTTACTGAGGCGATAAGAATAAAGCGTAAAAACAACTTATACGGTACCTGCCGATTGCAATCCCACGATGTGGGACTATCTGGTCTCGCCTTCACGCGCGCCTGCAGATACCTCGTCGTGCGATTGCCCCGCAGCTGCTGGCTCTGCTAGCGCTCCTCGGCTGGATTCGTTCACCTCGCGACACTTGCGTTAGTATGCAGCACCTGTAGTCTGGAAGACCGGGTGCCTGGAGCTTCGCGGGAGCTTCATCAGAGGTCGTCCATGGCGGCAGCAGCTCGAATCCTGTCGTACACAAAACGCACCTCTCGGCCAAATCAGAATAGATAGAGACCTTCGCCGTGGCACGGCGAAGGCGGTGGGCAGTGCAGCAGGCCGTAGGTCGGCCTAGGCGTGCGTGCCTAGGTCAACCTGTGGCCGGAGATGGTGGGTTGGTCGGGGGGTGGTTGTGGAGGGCTGGAGTGGCAGTGGGAGGGTGGAGTGTGTTCCTGGAGGTGAGGCGGAGCTTTCGAGGTGGTTGGCGAGCCGTGTGGAGGGCTGGAGTGGTGTGGGCGGCTCGCCGGAGTGCGGTCGGAGGCGAAGACGATGGAGGTGGTTAGCGTTTGTCGAGGGTCGATCAAGGGAGATAACAGGGGGAAAAGAGAGAGGAGAGGATGGAGAATGTATCTGGGGTTGTCTGGAGTGAAGGGAGGCAGTGGAGAGGACGGCTCGTGACTGCCGTCGTCGGGGAAGAAAGACCCTGGGGGAGGAAGCGGCGACGAAGATGAGGTCAGGAGCTTGCGTGCAGGGTACAGCGCGCCGCGGGAGGAAGAGGCGGAGAGGACTCTGCTGCTGGTATGGCAGCAGAGTGACGAGAAGGAGGGAAAGCGGTCGCCGGAGCTTGTGGGTCGTTTGGCCGGAGATAGGAGAGAAGAAATTTGGAGGGGATCTCCGTCAAAATCAAGCTTAGCCTCTTCGGCCGGAGTTGTGGGTTCTTATATAGGCGCTGGACTTGGTGTGCAGGGCGTGAAGGGCACGTAATTGCCTGAGGTTGGTCGCCGGAGATGGAAAGGAGTTAGGATACCCAAATCTCTCGTGCGTTCGCACGAGAGATTGGGTTCACACCAACGATTGTAATTGACTTTATAAGGAAGGGAATTCCTCAGAGAATCCTCCTTCCATTTCTGGGAGGGAATCTTTGAGGGATTAGAGAGAAATCCCTCTCCGAACCTCGCCGGAGCTCGGTTCTGCCCTAGCAATGGCGGCAGGACCGGTTTTCAAAGGAGGCGAAGAACCTAGGGGGTTCTCTGCAACGGTATTCAAAAGATAGGGACCAATTTGTGATTTGGGTGTACTAAATTGCAAAGTAGGTCAAGATGACCCCTCCTTAGGTCCAAATTTTGGTACAAACCTAATTTGGACCTAAGGAATCCAATGGAGAAGTTAGATTTCAGGTTTGACCTCGTTTGACTGGATATTTTGCGTAAAAACCCAAATTAGGTTAATTGAAGAGCTAGGACCCTAATCTAGGTCAAACTAGGTTCCAAAGGCCAAATTAAGTGTTCTAAACCCTAGAGTATGTTTTTCCATGATTTGTAGAGGGTTTACTTGCTTTTTGTTCTGACCGAAACCTTGTTAATTTAAGCGGGTCTGTTTTAGGGTTACCAAGTGTCTTTTGGTTCTTAGATTGCACATGAACCCATTTCTGATTGACTCAACCCACTTTTTATCTCATTTAGACCATTTGACCTATGTTTTGCCTCTAAGAAATCCCGTTTATCTACTGCAATGGTAAAATTACAGTTTTAACCTTTATTTCATGTTTTCTTCTCAGAGCACTTGTTCCTTCAGTTAGGCCTTCTTCTAGGTTATGTAGGAGCTTTTATCTTCTTTATTGGGTCAAAATGAGCTAGTTATGGCTCATGATGAGGCTCTCATCATACCCCCATGCCTAGCTTTTGCTAGTCCCTTAGCAAAATTTCAAAGTTTTAACTTCCGTTCTAGACACTGAATGTTGTCAATAATGATAAGTGCTTCTCCTTTTTCTTTTGTGATTAGGTGGGAATGCCGACAATAGGCCTAGAGGTACTCAAGTACCAACCAAAATCCAGACCTGTTCCGCTTTAGCCTCAGTCTTCTGCAAAGGTTTCTACGGCCCACAGAACCTAACCTAGGGTTTGTTGGACTCCGCGGTTAAAGCACCCGTGCTTGAGATATTTTTAGCCTAAGTTCAGTTTGCAGTGCGTTTTTTTGTAAGAGAGAGATAGAAGATTTATTTGTTTGGAGAGCTTTTCTCTCTCTTTTCTTTTTTATTTCTAGCTTCGGATTAGCTTCTCAACACGGTCTGTATCGGATTCCTCGTCCCCATCATCAATCCTCAAAGGTCCCTGGCTTTCGAGATTTCGAGATAATCCCGCCCATGGCAACCCCCGGAACCCTGGCTTTCGAGATTTCAAGATAATCCCACCCATGGCGTTCCGTGGCCGAATTCAGACCCTGGCGATCGACATTTCGTGATAATGCCACCCATGGTATCTGAACTAGCAGAGTGCTTACATGCCCCCAGTAGGATATTTAAATATCCTAAGAGACAAGCACCGAGGAGACGATATGTTGTTACGCATCTTCGAGGGGAATTTCCCGCCTCTCCGCGTTGGGAACTTGTCCAAATCAACTTGTGTTGATTGGCCGCTCCTAATCTAGGTGACTTTTTCAGAATATTAAACGCTCTTGCGTGTTTTGAATATTTATGCGCACTGAACCAGACTGTGTGTGAATTTGGGTGCTTAGGTTACCGAATCCCGCAAACCGGAGGTCAGTTAACGAGGCCGAATACTTCCTAAGCCTTAGACCTAATACTTAAGCTTTGCATTTTCCTCAACCTCTTGAGGATTGTCCAGATTTTAACGGATACGTGAATTTTTAAGCAAAAAATCTAGCCCAAGAGGCCTAAGACCAGCGTTCCTGCTAATCTCTTGTTATATCTCTGTAGCATTTTTCTTGACTCGGTCTAGAACTTCAGTTAACCCCTTAATCTTTTACTAATGACTTTTTCTTTTTCTTTTCCTTTTGTGCTCCTTTCTTTATTTTTGCTCTTTTTGTCATTTTTCTTTCTTTTCCTCCTCTCATTTGTATGACCCTGAATTGTTCCTCCCCTCTATCAAGTCCTTTTTTTTTTTTTTATATGAAACCCTTTCTTGATATGAATTTTCTGACATTTTGCACTTTCATACCCCCCCATGCCTAAGATTTGCAATGTCCCCATTGTAAATTAGGTGGGTTCGAATTCAGCTTAGTTCATGTGTTAGGACAGGTGTGTGGTGAGTGAATGGGTCGAAGCGACTTGTTGCGAACGATTTCTAATCTCGGGTAGGTTTACCTGAGGTGAAGTCGGCTGTTCTAATGGCTGAACCCTAAAGTGCAATATGAGTTCCGCATAGCGATGTCAGAAACGGTTTCAGGTTTTTCAAAGAATGACGGGTTGCCTCCCGTTAAGCGCTGAGTTTTACGCCATCGGCTGGGCGTAATGAGCTCAAGAGGAAAGGAGGGTAAAGGATGACTCAGTCAAATCTATATCGGTCATGTCAATGAACGGCTTGAGTCTCTGCCCATTCACGACAAATGGTTCAGAATCGTGGCTGAGTGGACTGATTTCAATAGCTCCATTTCCGAAGATTTGGCGGACTAGGTAGGGTCCGACCCACTTGGATCTTAGCTTTCCTGGGAATAGTTTGAGTTGAGCATCAAAGAGTAAAACTTTTTGACCAGGATGAAAGACCTTTCTAGAAATGTGTTTGTCGTGAAAAGCTTTAACCGGTTCTTTGTAAATTCGCGAGTTCTCATATGCGTCGTGGCGTAATTCATCGATCTCGCTCATTTGAAATCTTCTGTGGGTTCCAGCCTTAGAAAGGTCGAGATTACAGGTCCGTACTGCCCAATAGGCTTTATGCTCCAATTCGACGGGGAGGTGACATGCCTTCCCGTACACTAGTCTGAAGGGAGACATTCCTAATTGGGTCTTGTGGGCGGTCCTATAGGCCCACAATGCTTCCGGAAGCCGAGAAGACCAATCTTTTCTATCAGGTCGAACAGTAACCTGAAGGATCTTCTTGATCTCTCGGTTAGATAGCTCAGCTAGACCATTAGTTTGGGGGTGGTAAGGAGTAGAGATTCGGTGTGACACCCCGTATTTGATCATCAGTGACCTGAACTGAGCGTTTGTAAAATGGGTCCCTCCGTCGGAAATTATAGCACGCGGAATCCCGAACCTTGAGAAAATGTTTTGATGAAGGAATTTTATAACGACTTTATGATTGTTGGTTCGGGTCGGAATGGCTTCTATCCACTTGGAAACATAATCAACTGCGAGTAAAATGTATTCGAAGCCATCCGAGGTAGGAAAGGGTCCCATGAAATCAATCCCCCAAATATCAAAAATTTCGCATACCAAGATCGGCTGTAGAGGCATCATGTCTCTATGGCTCATGTTGCCTAGAGTCTGGCAACGGGAACATGCCTTACAGTGATTGTAAGCATCTTTGTAAATTGTGGGCCAGTAGAAACCACACTGGAGGACTTTCGATGCGATTTTATGTCCTGAAAAATGTCCACCGCATGCCTGGTCATGGCAAAATGAGAGTATGTCTTTGATTTCCACTTCCGTGACGCATCGTCGGATTATCTGATCAGCACCAATGCGGAAGAGATACGGGTCTTCCCATAGGTAATACTTGGCATCGGAACGCAATTTGTCCTTTTTGGCCTTCGACCAATCGGGCGGAATCTGATGTGATGCCAGGTAATTAACAATATCGGCGAACCATGGAAGACTTGTACTGATAGTCAGGAGGTGCTCATCAGGAAAATGTTCTGTAATAGGTCCGGACGGATCAATAATTTCAGGAGGAAGGCGGGATAAATGATCAGCTACCACATTGTGCTTTCCCGCCTTGTCGCGAATCTCGATGTCAAATTCTTGCAACAGCAAGATCCAGCGGATTAATCGAGGTTTCGCGTCCTTCTTGGCTAGGAGATGCCTCACAGCTGTGTGATCCGAGTATATGATAACACGGGAACCCAGAAGGTATGATCTGAATTTTTCCAGGGCAAATACTACGGCCAGCAGCTCTTTCTCAGTAACCGTATAGTTACGCTGAGCCTCATCCAGTGTTTTGCTGGCGTAGTAAATGACCACAGGTTTCCCGTCAATTTTCTGCCCCAAAACCGCTCCTACAGCGAAGTCAGAAGCATCGCACATGATCTCAAAGGGTTGAGACCAATCAGGGGACTGTAGGATTGGGGCTTGGGTGACTCGGTTACGTAAGATCTCAAATGCTTGAGTGCATTCCTTGGAAATTCCGAAAGGCACATCCTTGGAAAGCAGATTGGTCAGGGGGCGCGCGATTTTGGAGAAATCAGGGATGAATCGACGGTAGAAACCGACGTGCCCCAAAAAAGATCGGATGTCCTTAATCGAGCTAGGCATAGGGAGCTTGGAAATCAGGTTAACCTTAGCTCGATCCACTTGGATGCCTTTCTCTGAGATTAAATGTCCCAGGACAATTCCCTCAGGCACCATGAAATGGCTCTTTTCCCAGGAAAGAACCAAATTCACCTCGATGCACCGCCTGAGTATATGGACCAAGTGTTGGAGGCAATCGTCAAATGATTGTCCAAAAATTGAAAAGTCATCCATGAAGACTTCCAGATAGTCACCTACCATATCTGAGAATATGGCAAGCATGCACCGCTGAAAAGTTGCAGGTGCATTGCAGAGACCGAACGGCATCCTTCAAAATGCGTACGTCCCGAAGGGGCAGGTGAATGTGGTCTTTTCTTGGTCCTCTGGATGGATTGCCACCTGATTGTAACCGGAGTACCCGTCAAGAAAGCAGAAGAATCTATTTCCCGCTAGTTTCTCGAGGATCTGATCAATAAACGGTAGTGGGAAATGATCCTTCTTCGTGGAGGAATTTAGTCTTCTGTAATCAATGCAGACTCTCCACGAATTAGCTATTCGGGTAGGAATGACTTCCCCGGTTTCTGTCGTGATGATGGTAAGTCCTGCCTTCTTAGGTACCACTTGTGTTGGACTCACCCAACGACTGTCGGAGATCGGGTAGATGATCCCTGCATCTAACCACTTAATGATCTCCTTTTTCACGACCTCCTGTAGGTTAGGGTTTAGTCGCCTTTGCATTTCTCTTGAAGGTCGTGAGCCTTCTTCTGTATAGATTCGATGCGTGCAGTATGAAGGGCTTATACCAGTCAAATCATCTAGAGTCCATCCAATGGCTCTACGATGTTGCTGGAGAACAGAAATCAAACGGAGTTCCTGGTCAGGTGTGAGTCGAGAATTGATAATCACAGGAAACGTTTGATTTGAATCCAAAAAGACATATTTTAGATGTTCAGGAAGGGGCTTGAGTTCCATGACAGGATTGTCAGCAGCAGCGGGTGGTTCAGGGTTTGTATCGGGAGCAATGGTAGGAGTCATAGGTGTGTCTAGATTGTGTTCGCACTCCTCTGTTAGCGGTTTTTGATTTTCTAGTGGTTGATCAGAAATAATCAGGTTGTCCTCTATGTGCAGTTCATCAACCACGGCTTTGACATCACAAATTTCCTCTATAACCCCGCAATTAATCCCTTGTTGGGCTTTGAAAATGTCGATCTTCAGATTTTGATTCCCAAATTTTAATTCTATCTGGCCCTCTTCGCAGTTTATATTGGCCCTAGCAGTGGCCAGAAAGGGTCTCCCTAATATGATTGGTGTGTCCCTTGGGTTCTTAGGTGCATCCATGTCCAGTACTATGAAGTCCACTGGGAAATAAAAATCTCGTACCCTAACAATGACATCCTCGAGTATTCCTTTGGGTGACTTGATGGATCGATCGGCTAACTGCAATGTCACCTCAGTGGGTTTAAGTTCAGATTCTTCAAGGTGGTCAAGGAGGGATGTAGGTATTAAATTTATGGAGGCACCTAGGTCTAGTAGGGCTCTATCAAGTTGGGTTTCACCAATTTTACAAGAAATCAAGGGGGTTCCTGGGTCTTTAGCCTTGGGTGGGAGTTTGCTCAGGATGACAGAGCTGGCTTGCTCTGACAGTACAATCGGATTCCCATCCTTGGTTCGCGGCTTACGTTTAGGTGTACATATGTCTTTCAAGAATCTTGCGTAAGCCGGTATGTGGCGGATTGCATCCATCAACGGGATGTTTATCTGGACCTGTTCAAAGAGCTTGACCAGATCCTCCTCAGGAGCCACAGGTTTGGTTGTCCTTTTTCCTTTGGTCAAGGCCTCAGGAAATGGGATCCTAGCTGGTTCCTCTAGGATAGGTCCAGGTTCTTGATCTGGGACAGTAGTATCTTGGATGACTACCCTAGGGTCTTGGCGATTATCAGGCTTGGAGTGGTTCATATAATGTGGGTCTTGTGTTGTTTTACCACTACGTGTTGTTACAGAGTTTAATCCAGCCTGACTTTGGTTTGGGTTAGGTAGGAGAGGTGGCTGCTGCTGAAATTCTGCATAAGATGTAGAAGCCTCCATCCTGTCTGGTGATGGAGTAGCAGGGGCCTGATAAATCAAATGTGCGTGGCCTGAATTTGGATTCATAATGCGCCTCTGGGTCGGCACATTATTTGGGTTGGGCAGAGGTTGCGAAGGAAGGGTGCCAGGTTGGCGAGAATTTGCCATCTGGGCCAGTTGGTTGCGAACCTCTGTGATCTCGTCCTTGTGCTGTTTTTGCATTGCCGCATTCGTTTTTTGAATGTCAGCCAGCGTTTGAAGGATAAGAGTCAGTTGATCCTGATTTTGCCCAGATTGGTAGGTGGGATTGGGCCGAGGCTGAGGCGGCTGATATGGACGAGGAGCTTGTGGGCGGGGTTGATATGGTGGTTTTTGAGAGTTTCCCGCCCACTGAAAGTTAGGATGATTTCGCCATCCAGGGTTGTAGGTATTGGAGTATGGGTCGTTCTGGATGGCGTTGAGGTCCTCGCAGTTCTGAGAAACCTCAGGAAAGTCAGAATACGAGGGTTCAGTGTTCCCCCAACTCGAGTAGACAGGATCGGAGGTCACTCCGGTCTGGGAGGTAGACGGGGGTGGATAGGGGCTCATCCCCTTGGCAGGTTGGTGATAGATGTTTTGCACTGTTTCCCTTGCCAGAGGAGGTCGTGCAAAAGAGTTTTGTGCAGAGGTGGCTTGCTGCAAATGTCGAGTTAGCTCGTCCACCTTCTTTTCTATGATAGAGACCTTGTCCAACCGACTGGCCATCAATTCCAGGTCAACAGAAGTGGACAGGTCCTGCGTCTCATGTGTCCCTCTTAGATTCGTCGATGCGCGGGCATTCGTCCTGTCGAATAAGCCCAAGGAGTCATTGTTTATGGAGTTCTCGCACATATTTTCGAGAATCTCCCACACCGTGTCCTCGTGTTGGCCCATGATGTTTCCTCCACATGTTGCATTGACGATTAGACGAATATCCTCACGGAGTCCCTGGTAAAAAGACTGGACTTGTTCCCACTTAGGAACTCCGTGATGGGGACACTTTCGCATGAGATCTAGGAATCGATCCCAAGCTTCGTGAAGAGGTTCTCCCTGTTGTTGAGTGAAATGAGTGATCTGGTGGCGCAAGGCATTCGTCCGGCCAACAGGGAAGAATTTTTTCAAAAATTCGGACTGTAATTCCTCCCAAGTGTTGATCGGGCGGGTCTGAGTCTGATACCAGTGCGCGGCCTTGTCCAAGAGGGAGAACGAAAACATTTTCATGAGTAGGATATCCCGGTTTTGTACATCTGACCCGAAAGTCTGGGCCAGATGCTTGAGTTGTTTAATGTGTTGGAATGGATCCTCCGAGTTAAGCCCATGGAACTTTGGTATGGCATGAATCATATTGGGCTTTAGATCAGAATCGGGTCCTCCAATTGGGATTCGTACTCGGGGTTCAATTGCCACCGCAGCGGGATTATAGTGATCTCGCATCATAGGTCGCTGTGGTGGGTTTACAAAGTTCTGAAAGAGATCGTTCAAGCGTTGAAGTTGGTGTTCAAGGTTATTCTCCTCTTCAATGGGTTGTGCCATGATGGGAGAAGAAGGAGAATCAGGGTCTGAATCAGATGAAAGATTTATGTGGTGGGGTTGCTGCACAAACAAGGGCGTCGAGGCTTGGCCTCGGCGAGAATGAATTTCTAGAGGAGGTCTTAAAGGTGGTCTTAAGGACCTCCTACCAAACATGCACCGGAAGATGTGATGAGATTAGAAGGTGCTGGACCCAATCAAGACACCCAAGAATTGTTGGGTGACTATAGAGGTTCGGGGCAGATGGACCCCTGGATCAGAAGATCGTCCACCTGAGAAATACCTGGGCAGCCAGAGAGGGAGAGTCCCGCAAAGACCCCTACACGGTAGAGCGTCCCCACGGGTTACAGGGTTTCCCCCACCCGACCTCTCTTGTCACTGCGGTTCCAGGTAGACCAGAATGGGGATCTTGACCTCTTAAGTCTACCTTTTTTTTATTTTAAGATCAAGGTGCTTAATGTTCCACTTGAACTTTTAAGTATTTTGAGTGCAAAAAGTGACCTAATATTAAGGTTGGTTGACTCGAGGGATCAACTTCACCTCTTGTTCCTTTGAGAGCTTTTAGGTCCTTCCTTTTATGATTCAAATGGATTATCAGCCTGATTTGCTTAGGGTTCCTCTTGTATAAATATTTTCAAACACGGTTTAGGCACACTTCTTTTTGGAAAGTTTGTTTCTTTGTTTTAGAGAAGATGTGTCTCTAAAAACCCTAGCTTTGCAATCCTAACTTGGCTCTAATGGGTGCAATTTAGTTGCCTTAGAATTTAGCACCTAGGGCTCAATCAAGAAAGTTTTAGCCCTAGTTGCCTTAGTTGGATGACAGACAAAAATATGTTGAAATGAAAATCAGGCAACTTGATGAGTTACTAAATATAAGACAGGTAGCCCTAAGTTGACTTCTCCCCTTTTTTTTTTTTTAGATTGTGAGAGGGTTAAGGGGGAGGGCTTATGGAGATTACCTGCTCCAGTCTGTTGTGCAGTTGCTATTCTTTCCTTTTTGTTTTGCTTTCCCTGATTGAACACAACAAAAGAGAAGTTAAGTCAGATATTAAATAGAAAAGTTGTACTCAAAAGCTTTACAAGTGCCCGTTCTTCCCCGGCAACGGCGCCAAAATGTTGTCAACGTTTCTGTGCGGATTTAAAGGCGTATTACGTTGCAGTAGAACCGACAAAACGTTTAAACAAATAATTTTATTACTCGAACAACTAGAGTATCCGAGGTCGAACACAGGGAGCAAACTTAGTACTTTGTAAAACCCAAGAATACAACTGTTAAATGCAAATATAATTGATTCAAAGAGTTTTTAAGAAAGATGTAAAAAAAAATAGAATTAGACGTCTGATTTATGTATCAGACGTCTTAAATGTGATCTTTCTTTCTCTTTTTCTTCTTCTGCTTTGCCTTTCGGATCTCTTTGCAATCTTCCCTTGTCCTTCTTCTTCTCCTGCGAAGACTTCTAACCTTTCTGTTTTCCTTCTTCTCCTGCGAAGACTTCTTTCTTTCTTCTTCTTCTGTCTTGCTTCTCCTTCTTCTGCAGCGGCCAAGTCCTTCTCCTGCAATCCTGCCTGCACAGGGAACAAAACCTAACCCTTCTCCCTCTACCCGCGCGTGTCTCTCTCTCAAGCAATTCACTCTAACCGCTCTACCAGAGCCACAGTCTCAATCGGGTCGGATCGTACCCGGGACCAGGCGCACCTGCAGGTGTGTGGTGCGCGAGGAGTGCGTAGGTCTAGGTCGGGTCGGATCCGCCAGGTCCGCGTGGTCAGGCCGCGGACGAGGCGGGTGGGGTCAGTGAGGGACCTCACCCCTGTGCTTACTGAGGCGATAAGAATAAAGCGTAAAAACAACTTATACGGTACCTGCCGATTGCAATCCCACGATGTGGGACTATCTGGTCTCGCCTTCACGCGCGCCTGCAGATACCTCGTCGTGCGATTGCCCCGCAGTTGCTGGCTCTGCTAGCGCTCCTCGGCTGGATTCGTTCACCTCGCGACACTTGCGTTAGTATGCAGCACCTGTAGTCTGGAAGACCGGGTGCCTGGAGCTTCGCGGGAGCTTCATCAGAGGTCGTCCATGGCGGCAGCAGCTCGAATCCTGTCGTACACAAAACGCACCTCTCGGCCAAATCAGAATAGATAGAGACCTTCGCCGTGGCACGGCGAAGGCGGTGGGCAGTGCAGCAGGCCGCAGGTCGGCCTAGGCGTGCGTGCCTAGGTCAACCTGTGGCCGGAGATGGTGGGTTGGTCGGGGGGTGGTTGTGGAGGGCTGGAGTGGCAGTGGGAGGGTGGAGTGTGTTCCTGGAGGTGAGGCGGAGCTTTCGAGGTGGTTGGCGAGCCGTGTGGAGGGCTGGAGTGGTGTGGGCGGCTCGCCGGAGTGCGGTCGGAGGCGAAGACGATGGAGGTGGTTAGCGTCTGTCGAGGGTCGATCAAGGGAGATAACAGGGGGAAAAGAGAGAGGAGAGGATGGAGAACGTATCTGGGGTTGTCTGGAGTGAAGGGAGGCAGTGGAGAGGACGGCTCGTGACTGCCGTCGTCGGGGAAGAAAGACCCTGGGGGAGGAAGCGGCGACGAAGATGAGGTCAGGAGCTTGCGCGCAGGGTATAGCGCGCCGCGGGAGGAAGAGGCGGAGAGGACTCTGCTGCTGGTATGGCAGCAGAGTGACGAGAAGGAGGGAAAGCGGTCGCCGGAGCTTGTGGGTCGTTTGGCCGGAGATAGGAGAGAAGAAATTTGGAGGGGATCTCCGTCAAAATCAAGCTTAGCCTCTTCGGCCGGAGTTGTGGGTTCTTATATAGGCGCTGGACTTGGTGTGCAGGGCGTGAAGGGCACGTAATTTCCTGAGGTTGGTCGCCGGAGATGGAAAGGAGTTAGGATACCCAAATCTCTCGTGCGTTCGCACGAGAGATTGGGTTCACACCAACGATTGTAATTGACTTTATAAGGAAGGGAATTCCTCAGAGAATCCTCCTTCCATTTCTGGGAGGGAATCTCTGAGGGATTAGAGAGCAATCCCTCTCCGAACCTCGCCGGAGCTCGGTTCTGCCCTAGCAATGGCGGCAGGACCGGTTTGCAAAGGAGGCGAAGAACCTAGGGGGTTCTCTGCAACGGTATTCAAAAGATAGGGACCAATTTGTGATTTGGGTGTACTAAATTGCAAAGTAGGTCAAGATGACCCCTCCTTAGGTCCAAATTTTGGTACAAACCTAATTTGGACCTAAGGAATCCAATGGAGAAGTTAGATTTCAGGTTTGACCTCGTTTGACTGGATATTTTGCGTAAAAACCCAAATTAGGTTAATTGAAGAGCTAGGACCCTAATCTAGGTCAAACTAGGTTCCAAAGGCCAAATTAAGTGTTCTAAACCCTAGAGTATGTTTTTCCATGATTTGTAGAGGGTTTACTTGCTTTTTGTTCTGACCGAAACCTTGTTAATTTAAGCGGGTCTGTTTTAGGGTTACCAAGTGTCTTTTAGTTCTTAGATTGCACATGAACCCATTTCTGATTGACTCAACCCACTTTTTATCTCATTTAGACCATTTGACCTATGTTTTGCCTCTAAGAAATCCTGTTTATCTACTGCAATGGTAAAATTACAGTTTTAACCTTTATTTCATGTTTTCTTCTCAGAGCACTTGTTCCTTCAGTTAGGCCTTCTTCTAGGTTATGTAGGAGCTTTTATCTTCTTTATTGGGTCAAAATGAGCTAGTTATGGCTCATGATGAGGCTCTCATCACCAGGGCTCCCCAGTGAGACGCACTGGGCCTCACAAAGCCCTTTTCCAAAAGATCCTGCAACTGAGGCTTGAGCTCTCACAGCTCAAGTGGTGCCATCCTGTACGATGCTGTGGAGATGGGGCTGGTCTCTGGTACCAGTGAGATCTCAAACTCGATCTCACGCTCGGGCGGTAGTCCTGGCAACTCGTCTAGAAACACGTCAGGGTACTCTCTGACCACCGGGATACTCTGGAAGTCTGCCATAGGGCTGGGCTCTGCCACCACACAATCTAGGAAGCCCTCACACCCCTGGCTCAAAAGTCTCGCCGCCCGAAGTGCAGAAATTCACCTGAAGCCTCCGTCCACTGCTGCCTGTGGAACTCGAAAGAAGGCAACTCCGGTATGGAGAAGATGATCTTTCTCTCAAAGTAGTCCACCAAGGCATGGTAAGCGGACAGTCAGTCCATCCCCAGAATTACGCCAAAATCTTCCATCTGTATCATAATCAGGTCAGCGGGAAGGCTGTGTCCCCCAACACTGACCTCGCAACCCGTGTATACCTCCTCAGCTACAAACAGCTGACCACTTGGACCTCTGATCACAAACGAATCCTCTAACAGCATACAGTCCTGCCTCAAACTAACCACGAAACTGGCAGCGATAAACGAGTGCGTAGCGTCGGAATCGAAAAGCGTGAAAATGAGTCTACTGGAAACTGAAACCATACCTGCCACCACTGATCCCGAAGCTTTGGCATCCCTGTGTGTCAGGGAGTTGATACGCGCCTCAGCATTAGGTGCGGATGAAGCAGCCACACTCTGCGTCAGACGGGTATCTGCTGGCCGGTACCCTCCCCGTGACTGCTGTCCTCCTCCTCGCGCCTGGAAACCGCAGCCTCCTACTCACTCTCCAATGCTCGACGCGGGAAGCTTCTGCTGACCTCTTGCCCTAGACGGGCAGTCCCTCCTGATGTGGCCCGGCTAGCCACACTGGTAGCGGAGGGGAACCCAAGTCCCGCCCTCAGTGGGTCCCTGCTGTCGGCTGGTCGGGGGTCCGGTGCTAGCAGCTGGCCCCTGTCAAGGGCCCCCAAAGGCCACTAATGGCCCTACAAAACGTGATGGCTCTCCTGTGGGCGCCACGTGTCTCCTCTCTTGTTGGCCCTGTGAGAAGTCTGGCTGATGGGGCCTCTTCCGCCCACTGTCAGTATCTCACGCGGACGGGTTGGTCTCTTCGTATGTCATAGCTGCCTCCACCACCCTCGAGAACGTAGGCAGCTTCAGGCGTTTCACATACCCCCGAATCGCAGGTCGAAGCCCCTCGGTGAACCTCTAAAGGTGCTCCTCCTCAGTGGCCACTGCTGTCGCTGCGAAGCGAGACAGCTCCAGAAAACGCGTGCGGTACGTGCTCACGGTCATCATCCCCTGGCAGAGAGTGTGGAACTCCCGCCTCCTCTGGTCCTGCCACGTCTGGGGAAAGTACTGCTCGCAGAAGAGGGTGACGAACCGGTCCCAGGTCAGCTCGTCCCTCTCCTGTCCCCTGATCGCCCTCCACCACCTGTGTGCCACGCACTCCACTGGGGGGCGAAGGATGTCAAAAACCTTCTCGATCTGCTTGAGCCAGTCCTCCGCCTCAATCGGGTCCTCATCCCCCTCGAAGGAGGGGGCTTCAGCTTTCAGAACTGTCCGAAAAGCTCGAAGTGGCGCTGCAGTGGAGATGCTGGTGCACCTCCAGGTAAAGAAGCCTCGTGCATAGAAGTGTCGGAGGAAGGTGGGGGCGGTGGCAACCCATCCCCTCCCCCGCGTCCAGCGCCATGTTCGTCGCGTGGTCCCATAGAGGACTCCCCCTCCGCAGCCCCAGGGAGAGGCGCTCGTGGCGGCAGGTGGAGCTCCTCTCGCACGATGTCCCGTATCAGCTGGGTAAGGTCCTAGGCTTGAATGCCCGGGAGCAGTGGCTGGTCCACTTAAACATCGACCTCAACGTGCCCACCCCCTCCGACCTTGTCCCTTGCCACACCCACGGCTCGCCTCACTAGTCTCGCGTCGAGGCATCTCTTGCAAGGAGACGCGGATACAGAACGGAAACACGTCAATACGAAATGATATCTAACGGAGAAGTCTAAGAACATATGTCAAAAGAAACATTGTGGTGGCTACTCTAGTTACAGACACGTGAATTGATTATTTTCCAGTCAGTTGGTTCACTTCTCGGGACGACCTTGCTCTGATACCATCTTGTTACGACTCGATTCCCGAATCCCTACGAGACACGAGAATCGGACCGACTCGACTGATCCCAAGACCTAGTCGTCCAACGAAAGAGTAACCAAAAGAGCAGTAAAATAAACCACATTCACCATGTATATAACTGGCAGTAACAAAATATAGCAGTAAAGAAAAGAACTACTGCAGTATACACCACCACAACAATAAAGAAATAAACAGGTACATAAACATGATGCTTACAATAAAAGAGTACAGTGGTAACAGAAACTACTCACTACAACAGAAGGAAAGGTGCAGTGGGTACTACACAAGTAAAAACTACTGGGCTTTACTAGGCCCAACACCCTCTGCAGTCGCCGGCTCTGGCTGCTCAACACCTGGTCCTAAAAATGTGACAAAGGTGACATGTCAGCGAAACGCTGAGTAGAGTGGCAACCAAAAGTTAAGAAAACAGTAAGGTGGACAGTAGCTGTTATATTTTTAATATCTTTCTTTATTTTCCGTTTACTCGTTATTGAGTTATTCATCAGATCTTTCTCTTGATCTCGAATGTTCCTCGTGGGAACGATCTTGATTGCAGTCTTTTCCGAAAAGTAGAAGTAACACGTGGTGCTCTATTGGCCGGGAGAGTCCCTGTTCTGAACGATTTTGTGCGGATTTAAAGCGTATTACGTTGTAGTATAACCGACAAAACGTTTAAACAAATATAAAGTATTTTATTACTCGAACAACTAGAGTATCCAAGGTCGAACACGGGGAGCAATCTCAGTACTTTGTAAAACCAAAGAATACAACTGTTAAATGCAAATATAATTGATTCAAAGAGAGAATTTTAAAAAGGATTTGTGAAAAAAAAGTAGAATTGGACGTCTGATTTCTGTATCAAACGTCTTAAATGTGATCTCTCTTTCTCTCTTCTTCTCCTTTCTGCTTCTGTATCTTCCTTCTTCTCCTGCCTTGCCTTTCTTCTTTCTTCTTCTTCTTCTGGTCTCTTTGCAGTCTTCACCTGGCCTCTTCTTTGTTCTTCTCTCTCTTCTGCCTTGTCTTCCTTCTTCTTCTTCTTCTTCTCGGCGAAGACTTCTCGTTTCACTGCTACACAGCCTCTTCTTTCTTCTCTTCCTGTTCTTCAGCTGCTAAGTGTTCGCTGCCTCGGTCACTTCTTCCTTCCTGCACACCACACAGTAGCAAGAACCTACCCCCGTCCCTCTACCCAAGCGTCTCTCTTTTTCTCAAGTAGTTCACTCAAGCACGCTCTCCCAGAGCCACACGGGTAGTCGGGTCGGATTCGCACCTGGGACCAGGCGCACCGGCAAGTGGTGATGCGCGAGGAGTGCATAGGTTTAAGTCGGGTCGGATCCCGCCAGATCCGCGAGATCAAGCCGCGGACGAGGCATGTGGGGGCAGTGAGGGACCTCACCCCTGTGCTTACGGAGGCAGTAAGAAGAAAACACAAAAATAATTTATAGGATACCTGAGTTTTGCAATCCCACGATGTGGGACTATCTGGTCGGTCTTGCCTTCACGCGTGCCCACAGAGCTTTCGTCACTCGATTGCCCAAGCTGATGGCTACTCTGTGCGACTAGCTGACCTCGTTCGCTTCGCGACCTTCGCGAGAGTCTGCTGCACCTGTAGCCTAGGAAGCCTGATGCCCGAAGCTGCTCCAAGCTCCCTGCTGCTTTGGCTGTTAATGGCGGCCGGGGCGTACACCTGACATCCAACAAAACGGCCTATTGGCCCAATCAGAATAGTTGGAAACCTTCGCCGTAGCACGGCAAAGGCGGTGGGCGATGCTGCAGGTTGCAGGTCGGCCTAGGCGTGCGTGCCTAGGTGAACCTGTGGCCGGAGATGGTGGGTTGGTCGGGGGGTGCTTGTGGAGGTCTGGAGTGGCAGTGATGGGGTGGAATGGGTTCCTGGTGGTGAGGCAAAGCTCACGAGGGGGTTGGCGAGCCGTGTGGAGGGGCGGAGTGGTGTGGGCAGCTCGCCGGAGGGCGGTCGGAGGCGAGAACGATGGAGGTGGTTAGGTATTGTCGAGGGGTAATCAAGTAAAATAGTAGGGGGAAAATTGAGAGGAGAGGATGGAGAATGTATCTGGGGTTGTCTGGAAGGAAGGGAGGCGGTGGAGAGGACGGCTCGTAACTACCGTCGTCGGGGAAGAAAGACCCTGAGGGAGGAAGCGGCGACGAAGATGAGGTCAGGAGCACGCGCGTGGGGTACAGCGCGACGCGGGAGGAAGAGGTGGACAGGATTCTGCTGCTGGTATGGCAGCAGAGCAACGAGAAGGAGGGGAGGAGGTCGCCAGAGCTTGCGGGTCGTTTGGCCGGAGATGGGAGAGAGGGAATTTGGAGGGGATCTCCGTCAAAATCAAGCTTGGGTCCTGCGGCAGGGTTTGGGGAGTGTTTTATAGGTGCTGGCCGCTCCTATCAGCGCGTGGAGAGCACGCAATTAGGTCTGCCGGCTTGCCAGAGTTGGAAGGAAGGTGGATACCCAAATCTCTCGTGCGTTCGCACGAGAGATTGGGTTCACACCAGCGATTGTAATTGGCTTTATAAGGAAGGGAATTCCTCAGAGAATCCCCCTTCCATTTCTGGGAGGGAATCTCTGAGGGATTAGAGAGCAATCCCTCTCTGAACCTCGCCGGAGCTCGGTTCTGCCCTAATAATGGCGGCAGGACCGGATTGCAAAGGGGGCGAAGAACTTGGGGGCTCTTTGCAAGGATATTCAAAAGATAGGGACCTATTTGTGATTTGGGTGTACTAAATTGCAAAGTAGGTCAAGATGACCTCCCCTTAGGTCCGAATTTTGGTATAAACCTAATTTGGACCTAAGGAATCCAATGGCGAAGTTGGATTTCAGGTTTGACCTCGTTTGACTAGACATTTTGCGTAAAAACCCAAATTTGGTTAATTGAGGAGTAGGACCCTAATCTAGGTCAGACTAGGTTCCAAAGGCCAAATTAAGTGTTCTAAACCCTAGAGGATGTTTTTCCATGATTTTTAGAGGGTTTACTCAATTTTTATCCTGACCGAAACCTTGTTAATTTAAGCGGGTCTGTTTTAGGGTTACCAAGTGTCATTTAATTCTTAGATTGCATATAAACCCATTTCTGATTGACTCAACCCTCTTTTTATCTTATTTGGACCATTTGACCTATGTTTTGATTCTGAGAAATCCCGTTTATGTACTGCAATGGTAAAATTATAGTTTTAACCTTTATTTCATGTTTTCTTCTCAGAGTACTTGTTCCTTCAGTTAAGCCTTCTTCTAGGTTATGTAGGAGCTTTTATCTTCTTTATTGGGTCAAAATGAGCTAGTTATGGCTCATGATGAGGCTCTCATCATACCCCCATGCCTAGCTTTTGCTAGTCCCTTAGCAAAATTTCAAGGTTTTAACTTCTGTTCTAGACCCTGAATGTCTGTCAATAATGATAAGTACTTCTTTTGTGATTAGGTAGGAATGCCGACAATAGGCCTGGAGGTATTCAAGTACCAACCAAAATCCGGACCTGTTCTGCTTTAGCCTCAGTCCTCCGCAAAGGTTTCTACGGCCCACAGAAACTATCCTAGGGTTTGTTGGACTCCGTGGTTAAAGCACCCGTGCTTGAGACATTTTTAGCCTAAGTTCAGTTTGCAGTGCGTTTTTTTTGTAAGAGAGAGATAGAAGATTTATTTGTTTGGAGAGCTTTTCTCTCTCTTTCTTTTTATTTCTAGCTTCGGATTAGCTTCTCAACATGGTCTGTATCGGATTCCTCGTCCCCATCATCAATCCTCAAGGGTCCCTGGCTTTCGAGATTTCGAGATAATCCCGCCCATGGCAACCCCCAGAACCCTGGCTTTTGAGATTTCGAGATAATCCCGCCCATAGCGTTCCGTGGCCAAATCCAGACCCTGGCGATCGACATTTCGTGATAATGCCGCCCATGGTATCTGAACCAACAGAGTGCTTACATGCCCCCAGTAGGATATTTAAATATCCTAAGAGACAAGCACCGAGGAGACGATATGTTGTTACGCATCTTCGAGGGGAATTTCCTGCCTCTCCGCGCTGGGAACTCGTCCAAATCAATTTGTGTTAATTGGCCGCTCCTAATCTAGGTGACTTTTTCAGAACATTAAACGCTTTTCGCGTGATTTGGATGTTTATGCGCACTGAACCAGACTGTGTGTGAATTTGGGTGCTTAGGTTACCGAATCCTGCAAATCGGAGGTCAGTTAACGAGGCCGAATACTTCCTAAGCCTTAGACCTAATACTTAAGTTTCGCATTTTCCTCAACCTCTTGAGGATTATCCAGATTTTAACAGATACGCGAATTTTTAAGCTAACAAATCTAGCCCAAGAGGCCTAAGACCAGCGTTCCCGCTAATCTCTTGTTATGTCTCCATAGCACTTTTCTTTTCCTTTTTTCTTTTTTTTTTTGGTCTAGAACTTCAGTTAACCCCTTAACCTTTTACTAATGACTATTTCTTTTCATTCTCATTTTGTGCTCCTTTTTGTCATTTTTCTTTCTTTTCCTCCTCTCATTTGTACGACCCTGAATTGTTCCTCCCCTCTATCAAGTCTTTTTTTTTTTTTTGTGAAACCGTTTCTTGATATGAATTTTCTGACATTTTGCACTTTCATATCCCCCCATGCCTAAGATTTGCAATGTCCCCATTGTAAATTAGGTGGGTTCGAATTCAGCTTAGTTCATGTATTAGGATAGGTGTTTGGTGAGTGAATGGGTCGAAGTGACTTGTTGCGAACTATTTCTAATCTCGGGTAGGTATACCTGAGGTGAAGTCGGCTGTTGTAATGGATGAACCCTAAAGTGCAATATGAGTTCCGCCTAGAGATGTCAGAAACGGTTTCGGGTTTTTCAAAGAATGACGGGTTGCCTCCCGTTAAGCGCTGAGTTTTACGCCATCGGCTGGGCGCAATGAGCTCAAGAGGAATGGAGGGTAAAGGATGACTCAGCCAAATCTATATCGGTCATGTCAATGAACGGCTTGAGTCTCTGACCGTTCACGACAAAGGGTTCAGAATCGTGGCTGAGTGGGCTGATTTCAATGGCTCCATTTTTGAAGATTTGTCGGACTAGGTAGGGTCCGACCCACTTGGATCTTAGCTTTCCTGGGAATAATTTGAGTCGGGCATCAAAGAGTAAAACTTTTTGACGAGGATGAAAGACCTTTCTAGAAATGTGTTTGTCGTGAAAAGCTTTAACCCTTTCTTTGTAAATTCCTGAGTTCTCATACGCGTCGTGGCGTAATTCATCGATCTCGCTCATTTGAAGTTTTCTGTGGGTTCCAGCCTTAGAAAGGTTGAGATTATAGGTCCGTACTGCCTAATAGGCTTTATGCTCCAATTCGACGAGGAGGTGACATGCCTTCCCGTACACTAGTCTGAAGGGAGACATTCCTAATTGGGTCTTGTGGGCAGTCCTATAGGCCCACAATGCTTCCAGAAGTCGAGAAGACCAATCTTTTCTATCAGGTCGAACAGTAACCTGAAGGATCTTCTTGATCTCTCGGTTAGATAGCTCAGCTAGACCATTAGTTTGGGGGTGGTAAGGAGTAGAGATTCTGTGTGACACCCCGTATTTGGTCATCAGTGACCTGAACTGAGCGTTTGTAAAATGGGTCCCTCCTTCGGAAATTATAGCACGCGGAATCCCGAACCTCGAGAAAATGTTTTGATGAAGGAATTTTATAACGACTTTATGATTGTTGGTTCAGGTCGGAATGGCTTCTATCCACTTGGAAACATAGTCAACTGCGAGTAAGATGTATTCGAAGCCATCCGAGGTCGGAAAGGGTCCAATGAAATCAATCCCCCAAATATCAAAAATTTCGCATACCAAGATCGGCTGTAGAGGCATCATGTCTCTATGGCTCATGTTGCCCAGAGTCTGGCAATGGGAACATGCCTTACAGTGATCGTATGCATCCTTGAAAATTGTGGGCCAGTAAAAGCCACACTGGAGGACTTTCGATGCGGTTTTATGTCCAGAAAAATGTCCACCGCATGCCTGGTCATGGCAGAATGAGAGTATGTCTTTGATTTCCACTTCCGTGACGCATCGTCGGATTATTTGATCAGCACCAATGCCGAATAGATATGGGTCTTCCCATAGGTAATACTTGGCATTGGAGTGCAATTTGTCCTTTTTGGCCTTCGGCCAATCGGGCGGAATCTGATGTGATGCCAGGTAATTAACTATATCGGCAAACCATGGAAGACTTGTACTGATAGTCAGGAGGTGCTCATCAGGGAAATGTTCTGTAATAGGTCCAGAAGAATCAATAATTTCAGAAGGAAGGCGGGACAAGTGATCAGCTACCACATTGTGCTTTCCCGCCTTGTCGCGAATCTCAAGGTCAAATTCTTGCAACAGCAAGATCCATCGGATTAATCGAGTTTTTGCATCCTTCTTTGCAAGGAGATGCCTCACAGCTGTGTGATCCGAGTATATGATAACATGGGAACCCAGAAGGTATGATCTGAATTTTTCCAGGGCAAATACTACGGCCAGCAGCTCTTTCTCAGTAACCGTATAGTTACGCTGAGCCTCATCCAGTGTTTTGCTGGCGTAGTAAATGACCACAGGTTTCCCGTCAATTTTCTGCCCCAAAACTGCTCGTACAGCGAAGTCAGATGCATCGCACATGATCTCAAAGGGTTGAGACCAATCAGGGGACTGTAGGATTGGGGCTTGGGTGACTCGGTCATGTAGGATCTCAAATGCTTGAGTGCATTCCTTGGAAATCTCGAAAGGCACATCCTTGGAGAGAAGATTGGTCAGGGGGCGCGCGATTTTTGAGAAATCAGGGATGAATCGACGGTAGAAACCGACGTGCCCCAAAAAAGATCGGATGTCCTTAATCGAGCTAGGCATAGGGAGCTTGGAAATCAGGTTAACCTTAGCTTGATCCACTTGGATGCCTTTCTCCGAGATTAAATGTCCTAGGACAATTCCCTCAGGCACCATGAAATGGCTCTTTTCCCAGGAAAGAACCAAATTCACCTCGATGCACCGCCTGAGTATATGGACCAAGTGTTGGAGGCAATCGCCAAATGATTGTCCAAAAACTGAAAAGTCATCCTTGAAGACTTCCAGATAATCACCTACCATATCTGAGAATATGGCAAGCATGCACCGCTGAAAAGTTGCAAGTGCATTGCAGAGACCGAATGGCATCCTTCGAAACGCGTACGTCCCAAAGGGGCAGGTGAATGTGGTCTTTTCTTGGTCCTCTGGATGGATTGCCACCTGATTGTAACCGGAGTACCCGTCTAGAAAGCAGAAGAATCTATTTCTCGCTAGTTTCTCGAGGATCTGATCAATAAACGGTAGTGGGAAATGATCCTTCTTCGTGGAGGAATTTAGTCTTCTGTAATCAATGCAGACTCTCCATGAATTAGCTATTCGGGTAGGAATGACTTCTCCGGTTTCAGTCGTGATGATGGTAAGTTCTGCCTTCTTGGGCACCACTTGTATTGGACTCACCCAACGACTGTCGGAGATCTGGTAGATGATCCCTGCATCTAACCACTTTATGATCTCCTTTTTCACGACTTCCTGTAGGTTAGGGTTTAGGCGTCTTTGCATTTCTCTTGAAGGTTGTGAGCCTTCTTCTGTGTAGATTCGATGTGTGCAGTATGAAGGGCTTATACCAGTCAAATCATCTAGAGTCCATCCAATGGCTCTACGATGTTGCTGGAGAACATAAATCAAACGGAGTTCCTGATCAGGTGTGAGTCGAGAATTGATAATCACAGGAAACGTCTGATTTGAATCCAAAAAGACGTATTTCAGATGTTCGGGAAGGGGCTTGAGTTCCATGACAGGATTGTCAGCAGTAGCGGGTGGTTCGGGGTTTGTATCGGGAGCAATGGTAGGAGTCATAGGTGTGTCTAGATCATGTTCGCACTCCTCTGTTAGCGGTTTTTGATTCTCTAGTGGTTGATCAGGAATAATCAGGTTATCCTCTATATGCAGTTCATCAACCACGGCTTCGACATCACAAATTTCCTCTATAACCCCGCAATTAATCCCTTGTTGGGCCTTGAAAATGTCA
This sequence comes from Thalassia testudinum, assembly GCA_037157565.1. Lineage (NCBI taxonomy): Eukaryota > Viridiplantae > Streptophyta > Magnoliopsida > Alismatales > Hydrocharitaceae > Thalassia > Thalassia testudinum. The sequence goes on along the minus strand of JAZHRO010000058.1, from coordinate 6,223,074 downwards.
ATCTTCAGATTTTGATTCCCAAATTTTAATTCTATCTGGCCCTCTTCGCAATTTATATTGGCCCTAGCAGTGGCCAAAAAGGGTCTCCCTAATATGATTGGTGTGTCCCTTGGGTTCTTAGGTGCATCCATGTCCAGTACTATGAAGTTCACTAGGAAATAAAAATCTCGTACCCTAACAATGACATCCTTGAGTATTCCTTTGGGTGACTTGATGGATCGATCGGCTAACTGCAATGTCACCTCAGTGGGTTTAAGTTCAGATTCTTCAAGGTGGTCAAGGAGGGATGTAGGTATTAAATTTATGGAGGCACCTAGGTCTAGTAGGGCTCTATCAAGTTGGGTTTCACCAATTTTACAAGAAATCAAGGGAGTTCCTGGGTCTTTAGCCTTGGGTGGGAGTTTACTCAAGATGACAGAGCTGGCTTGCTCTGACAGTACGATCGGATTCCCATCCTTGGTTCGCGGCTTATGTTTAGGTGTACATATGTCTTTCAAGAATCTTGCGTAAGCCGGTATGTGGCGAATTGCATCCATCAACGGGATGTTTATCTGGACCTGTTCAAAGAGCTTGACCAGATCCTCCTCAGGAGCCACAGGTTTGGTTGTCCTTTTTCCTTTGGTCAAGGCCTCAGGAAATGGGATCCTAGCTGGTTCCTCTAGGATAGGTCCAGGTTCTTGATCTGGGACAGTAGTATCTTGGATGACTACCCTAGGGTCTTGGCGATTATCAGGCTTGGAGTGGTTCGGATAATGTGGGTCTTGTGTTGTTTTACCACTACGTGTTGTTACAGAGTTTAATCCGGCCTGATTTTGGTTTGGGTTAGGTAGGAGGGGTGGCTGCTGCTGAAATCCTGCATAAGATGTTGAAGCCTCCATCTCGTCTGGTGATGGAGTAGCAGGGGCCTGATAAATCAAATGTGCGTGGCCTGGATTTGGATTCATAACGCGCCTCTGGGTCGGCACGTTATTTGGGTTGGACAGAGGTTGCGAAGGAAGGGTGCCAGGTTGGCGGGAATTTGCCATCTGGGCCAGTTGGTTGCAAACCTCTGTGATCTCGTCCTTGTGCTGTTTTTGTATTGTCGCATTCGTCTTTTGAATGTCAGCCAGTGTTTGAAGGATAAGAGTCAGTTGATCCTGATTTTTCCCGGATTGGTAGGTGGGATTGGGCCGAGGCTGAGGCGGCTGATATGGACGAGGAGCTTGTGGACGGGGTTGATATGGTGGTCTTTGAGAATTTCCTGCCCACTGAAAGTTAGGATGATTTCGCCATCCAAGGTTGTAGGTATTGGAGTATGGGTCATTCTAGATGGTGTTGAGGTCCTCTTAGTTCTGAGGAACCTCAAGAAAGTCAGAATACGAGGGTTCAGAGTTCCCCCAACTCGAGTAGAAGGGATCGGCAGTCACTCTGGTCCGAGAGGCAGATGGGGGTGGATATGGGTCCATCCCCTTGGCAGGTTGGTGGTATATGTTTTGCACTTTTTCCCTTGCCAGAGGCGGTCGTGCAAAAGAGTTTTGCGCAGAGGTGGCTTGCTGCAAATGTCGAGTTAGCTCGTCCACCTTCTTTTCTATAATAGAGACCTTGTCCAACCGACTGGCCATCAGTTCCAAGTCGACAGAAGTGGACAGGTCCTACATCTCATGTGTCCCTCTTAGATTCGTCGATGCGCGGGCATTCGTCCTGTCGAATAAGCCCAAGGAGTCAATATTTATGGAGTTCTTGCACATGTTTTCGAGAATCTCCCACTCCGTGTCCTCATGTTGGCCCATGATGTTTCCTCTGCATGTTGTATTGACGAATAGACGAATATCCTCACGGAGTCCTTGGTAAAAAGACTGGACTTGTTCCCACTTAGGAACTCCGTGATGGGGGCACTTTTGCATGAGATCTAGGAATCGATCCCAAGCTTCGTGAAGACGTTCTCCCAGTTGTTGAGTGAAATGAGTGATCTGGTGGCGCAAGGCATTCGTCCGGCCAACAGGGAAGAATTTTTTCAAAAATTCAGACTGTAATTCCTCCCATGTGTTGATCGGGCGGGTCTGAGTCTGATACTAGTGTGCAGCCTTGTCCAAGAGGGAGAACAAAAACATTTTCATGAGTAGGATATCCCGATTTTGTACATCTGACCCGAAGGTCTAGGCCAGATGCTTGAGTTGTTTAATGTGTTGGAATGGATCCTCAGAGCTAAGCCCATGGAACTTCGGTATGGCATGAATCATATTGGGCTTTAGTTCAGAGTCAGGTCCTCCAATTGGGATTCGTACTCGGGGTTCGATTGCCACCGCAGCGGAATTATAGTGATCTCGCATCATAGGTCGCTGCGGTGGGTTTACAAAGTTCTGAAAGAGATCGTTCAAGCGTTGAAGTTGGTGTTCAAGGTTATTCTCCTCTTCAATGGGTTGTGCCATGATGGGAGAAGAAGGAGAATCAGGGTCTGAATCAAATGAAAGATTTATGTGGTGGGGTTGCTGCACAAACAAGGGCGTCGAGACTTGGCCTCGATGAGAATGAATTTCTAAAGGAGGTCTTAAAGGTGGTCTTAAGGACCTCCTACCAAACATGCACCTAAAGATGTGATGAGATTAGAAGGTGCTCGACCCAATCAAGACACCCAAGAATTGTTGGGTGACTATAGAGGTTCGGGGCAGATGGACCCCTGGATCAGAAGATCGTCCACCTGAGAAATACCTGGGCAGCCAGAGAGGGAGAGTCTCGCAAAGACCCCTACACGGTAGAGCGTCCCCACGGGTTACAGGGTTTCCCCCACCCGACCTCTCTTGTCACTGCGGTTCCAGGTAGACCAGAATGGAGACCTTGACCTCTTAAGTCTACCTTTTCTTATTTTAAGATCAAGGTGCTTAATGTTCCACTTGAACTTTTAAGTATTTTGAGTGCAAAAGTGACCTTAATATTAAGGTTGGTTGACCCAAGGGATCAACTTCACCTCTTGTTCCTTTGAGAGCTTTTAGGTCCTTCCTTTTATGGTTCAAATGGATTATCAGCCTGATTTGCTTAGGGTTCCTCTTGTATAAATCGTTTCAAACACGGTTTAGGCACACCTCTTTTTGGAAAGTTTGTTTCTTTGTTATAGAGAAGATGTGTCTCTAAAACCCTAGCTTTGCAATCCCTAACTTGGCTCTAGTGGGTCCAATTTAGTTGCCTTAGAAATTAGCACTTAGGACTCAATCAAGAAAGTTTTAGCCCTAGTTGCCTTAGTTGGATGAACAGACAAAAATATGTTGAAATGAAAATCAGGCAACTTGATGAGTTACTAAATATGAAACAAGTAGCCCTAAGTTGATTTTTCTCTTTTTTTCCTTTTTAGATTGCGAGAGGGTTAAGAGAGAGGGCTTATGGAGATTACCTGTTCCTTGGAGAGTCTGTTGTGCAGTTATTGTTCTTTCCTTTTTGTTTTGCTTTCCCTGCTTGAACACAACAAAAGAGAGAAGTTAAGTCAGATATTAGATAGAAAAGTTGTAATCAAAAGCTTTAAAAGTGCCCGTTGCTCCCCGGCAACGGTGCCAAAATGTTCTCAACGATTTTGTGCAGATTTAAAGCGTATTACGTTGTAGTATAACCGACAAAACGTTTAAACAAATATAAAGAATTTTATTACTCAAACAACTAAAGTATCCGAGGTTGAACACGGGGAGCAATCTCAGTACTTTGTAAAACCAAAGAATACAACTGTTAAATGCAAATATAATTGATTCAAAGAGAGAATTTTAAAAAGGATTTGTGAAAAAAAAGTAGAATTGGACGTCTGATTTCTGTATCAAACGTCTTAAATGTGATCTCTCTTTCTCTCTTCTTCTCCTTTCTGCTTCTGTATCTTCCTTCTCCTGCCTTGCCTTTCTTCTTTCTTCTTCTTCTTCTGGTCTCTTTGCAGTCTTCACCTGGCCTCTTCTTTGTTCTTCTCTCTCTTCTTCCTTGTCTTCCTTCTTCTTCTTCTTCTTCTCGGCGAAGACTTCTCCTTTCACTGCTACACAGCCTCTTCTTTCTTCTCTTCCTGTTCTTCAGCTGCTAAGTGTTTGCTGCCTCGGTCACTTCTTCCTTCCTGCACACCACACAGTAGCAAAAACCTACCCCCGTCCCTCTACCCAAGCGTCTCTCTTTTTCTCAAGTAGTTCACTCAAGCACGCTCTCCCAGAGCCACACGGGTAGTCGGGTCGGATTCGCACCTGGGACCAGGCGCACCGGCAAGTGGTGATGCGCGAGGAGTGCGTGGGTTTAGGTCGGGTCGGATCCTGCCAGATCCGCGAGATCAAGCCGCGGACGAGGCGTGTGGGGGCAGTGAGGGACCTCACCCCTATGCTTACGGAGGCAGTAAGAAGAAAACACAAAAACAATTTATAGGATACCTGAGTTTTGCAATCCCACGATGTGGGACTATCTGGTCGGTCTTACCTTCACGCGCGCCGGCAGAGCTTTCGTCACTCGATTGCCCAAGCTGATGGCTCCTCTGTGCGACTGGCTGGCCTCGTTCGCTTTGCGACCTTCGCGAGAGTCTGCTGCACCTGCAGCCTGGGAAGCCTGATGCTCGAAGCTGCTCCAAGCTCCCTGCTGCTTCGGCTGTTAATGGCGGCCGGGGCGTACACCTGACATCCAACAGAACGGCCTATTGGCCCAATCAGAATAGCTGGAAACCTTCGCCGTAGCACGGCGAAGGCGATGGGCGATGCTGCAGGTTGCAGGTCGGCCTAGGCGTGCGTTCCTAGGTCAACCTGTGGCCGGAGATGGTGGGTTGGTCGGGGGGTGCTTGTGGAGGTCTGGAGTGGCAGTGATGGGGTGGAATGGGTTCCTGGTGGTGAGGAAAAGCTCACGAGGGGGTTGGCGAGCCGTGTGGAGGGGCGGAGTGGTGTGGGCAGCTCGCCAGAGGGCGGTCGGAGGCGAGAACGATGGAGGTGGTTAGGTACTGTCGAGGGGTAATCAAGTAAAATAATAGGGGGAAAAGAGAGAGGAGAGGATGGAGAATGTATCTGGGGTTGTCTGGAAGGAAGGGAGGCGGTGGAGAGGACGGCTCGTAACTGCCGTCGTCGGGGAAGAAAGACCCTGAGGGAGGAAGCGGCAACGAAGATGAGGTCAGGAGCACGCGCGCGGGGTACAGCGTGACGCGGGAGGAAGAGGCGGAGAGGACTCTGCTGCTGGTATGGTAGCAGAGCGACGAGAAGGAGGGGAGGAGGTCGTCGGAGCTTGCGGGTCGTTTGGCCGGAGATGGGAGAGAGGGAATTTGGAGGGGATCTCCGTCAAAATCAAGCTTGGGTCCTGCGGTAGGGTCTGGGGGGTGTTTTATAGGTGCTGGCCGCTCCTATCAGCGCGTGGAGAGCGCGCAATTAGGTCTGCCGGCTTGCCGGAGTTGGAAGGAAGGTGGATACCCAAATCTCTCGTGCATTCGCACGAGAGATTGGGTTCACACCAGCGATTGTAATTGGCTTTATAAGGAAGGGAATTCCTCAGAGAATCCCCCTTCCATTTCTGGGAGGGAATCTCTGAGGGATTAGAGAGCAATCCCTCTCTGAACCTCGCCGGAGCTCGGTTTTGCCCTAATAATGGCGGCAGGACCGGATTGCAAAGGGGGCGAAGAACTTGGGGGGCTCTTTGCAAGGATATTCAAAAGATAGGGACCTATTTGTGATTTGGGTGTACTAAATTGCAAAGTAGGTCAAGATGACCTCCCCTTAGGTCCGAATTTTGGTATAAACCTAATTTGGACCTAAGGAATCCAATGGCGAAGTTGGATTTCAGGTTTGACCTCGTTTGACTAGACATTTTGCGTAAAAACCCAAATTTGGTTAATTTAGGAGTAGGACCCTAATCTAGGTCAGACTAGGTTCCAAAGGCCAAATTAAGTGTTCTAAACCCTAGAGGATGTTTTTCCATGATTTTTAGAGGGTTTACTCAATTTTTATCCTGACCGGAACCTTGTTAATTTAAGCGGGTCTGTTTTAGGGTTACCAAGTGTCATTTAATTCTTAGATTGCACATAAACCCATTTCTGATTGACTCAACCTTCTTTTTATCTTATTTGGACCATTTGACCTATGTTTTGCTTCTGAGAAATCCCGTTTATGTACTGCAATGGTAAAATTACAGTTTTAACTTTTATTTCATGTTTTCTTCTCAGAGTACTTGTTCCTTCAGTTAAGCCTTCTTCTCAGAGCTTTTATATTCTTTATTGGGTCAAAATGAGCTAGTTATGGCTCATGATGAGGCTCTCATCAGTCCCCCGTGGTGGTCCTACCCTCAGTCAACCACCCCAAGGTCACTAATAGACGTAACAGTGACTACAGCACGCGCGATAAACGAATGGGTAGCTACCCCGCACTAGCACGCGGTCAGTCGTTTCTGTTAACAAGTGCACCCCAAAGCACAGCACGAAACCAATATAGGGTAGAGCCCTCTCAGTAACAGGGGTCTAGCCCGTCCACAGTAACCAAACAGGGGTCTCACCCCTCCATAGTCTGTGCACCCTCGCCTGACTACCTTGGTTTGCCCAGTGGGCCTAACAAGTCGGTGTAGGAGGGCTAGCAGAACCTCGGGGCTCGTGGGGTGGCTAGTGCTCTCCCTACACTAGTAGCTCTCCTCGGTACTGTGTACACGAGGGCCAAAAGTCGGTACAAACTGGCCAGACCTAACCCCGGGTCCTTGGGTCGCCTAGCTTTGCTCTGCACTAAATCGGGGGACAATCGCTCTCCTTGGTACCCTGTACTCAAGGGCCAGCTCACTTCCCCAAATCTATTCCATTCACTTCTTAGGAGCTCTACTCCTAATTCCTCGTAGGGTTCATGCTCATTTTCCTTTAACTCAGCCAATTTAGGTTTCATCATTTCAGCTTTAATTTCATATAGCCCATGTTCTTAACAGTAATTATCCATTCATAAACAGGCAACTATTAACCAATTACAGGCAGTTATCGTCTTCCTTTCTACTTTTCCAAGACTGCAATATATATATTCAATCTAGTTTTCCAATCCTAGGATTCATGCCATATCCTAGGATCTATCATTCAATCTAGCTTTTCAGTCCTAGGATTCATGCAATACCCTAAGATCTATCATTCAATCTAGTTTTTCAGTCTTAGAATTCATGCAATACCCTAGATTCTATTAATTATTTCACAAGTACATAATTTTTGATAAATAATTAAAGGGGCCACTCTACCGGCAAAATCGGGAGTACTGGGGGCGTGATCGGCAAGCCCGCACGCCTCCGCAACCCCCAGAGCCGCAACGGAATGGGGTCCTAACACAAGGATCAATTACAAGGAGCTACTCAAAATAGGATACAAATACTGTAAGCAGGTAGAGGAACTAAATCTGAGAAGAACGAAACTTGAAACGCGGAAAACAGACTTCGAACGGACCCTAAACAGGTCAAAAATGACAAGTCTACCCAAAATTAGATGTCTGGAACATCTTCCAGACGTCTTAAACGTCGGCTCAGGTCATACCTTGGTCCTGCGCTGTCCTTCAGATGTCCAGAATCCCGCTGAACCGTTTGGACTTAGTTTCCAAACGTCCGACTGCGACTCCGGACGTCTGGAGACCCTCTCCATCGTCTGGTGATGTGCCCAGACGTCTGATCTGTGTGGGAGGGCGTGCCCTTGCACCTTCTCGAATGAGATTTGCATGCACAAGCGATCGTCCTCAACACAAAATGAGGCAGAACTCCTTAGCGGGACGGCTGCATGGCCGTACATGTGAAAATAGAAAGGGTGGAAAAATATCGTACCTTTCAGACGTCTGGACCTTCCTCCAGATGTCTCCTGCATCGTCTGGACGTATGTCCAGATGTCTGATTCTGGGAAATTTCCCAGAATCAGGACCTCCTCGCCCTCCGCCTGTAGCGCCCGGCCGTGCCGCGCCGCGCTTGCCTGTTGCTGAGCTGCAGCAGCTCCTTCCCAACAGCACGCTTCTACTGCGCACCCGCCGGCCGGCCTTGGCTGGTCCGGCGAGCTCGCACCCTCGCGATCTAGCTCTCTCCCTCTCACAGCAGCCCCTCCTCCCCACGCACTCACAGCAGCCACTGCTGCTACCCTCGCTTGCTCACTCTCTCGCTGACAGGAAGAAGAAGAAGGGGGCGGTGGAGTGAGGGTGAGGGAGAGGAGAGGGGGGTATTTGCAGGCTGCCATGGGAAGAGAGAGAGAGAAAAAGGTGGTTGCGCCTCTAGGGAGGAAGGAAAGAGAAGAAGGAGGGCGACGGCGCGTGCAGACGCGAACCCGTACGTCGAAAAAATTAAATTCCAGATGTCTGGGAAGGCTTCCAGACGTCTGACCAGACGTCTGACCAATTCCCAGACGTCTTAAACGACGTTTGATGCCAGGGTCCTAGCATTAGATAATTAGATAATTTAATGCTTGTCAATTAGTGTTCTTTGCTTGTATATCATTTACATTGTAGTTACAGTTAGGAACCCAACAGTTCTAAATATCTGAAAGAGAAAAGGAGCATCCTAATTTCAAGATGCTATGGTGTTAGCTTTATTTTTTTTGAAAAGTAGTATCAACTTTATTTGATGTTCTTAATGATTGTACCCTCCTCACAAGTGCAACTTTATATATGTGTACAACTATATATATATTTGTTGTTCCCTTTCAGGAGCAACTTGGGATGCATTTCTAACATTTCTTTTCCATCCAAATGCACGACAGGAATCAGTGTCCGAATGAGCTTAAGGAGGCAATAGCAACCCTCATGTTTGTGTCTTCGAGGAGCGGCGAGTTGCTAGAGTTGCATGACGTTAGACCCATATTCACCTCCTGGTACGGGAACAAGCTCGCGAAAGCCACCGTCTAGTTACGCAGCGGATGTGGCGTGAACCCCAAGGTGTGCAACCTGAATTAAAGCTTAATTCTCCCTACCTTGAGATTGTACAACTCGCTGAATACAATTGACCAAATATGAGTGAACAATGTTCCTTTGGTCATAGATTGTGCAGAACATGTTTATGAAGCAAGCTGACCTCGAGAGCAGACTAAAAGTGGTAAACGGCATAGCTTCCAAGAACGGCCTCTCATTTGATCTCGAGGATATCTTGCCCTGACCTTACCCTACAAACCCTGCTCAGTTTGTAAAAAGAATTCTTTCTTTTATTTTTCTTTTTTTATTATTTTTATTTTTTCTTTCATTGATTCATGAGTCCTCATAGTACCTGCATATATATATATTTCCACTACTTGTATAATGCGATCAGATAAATTTTTGGTCTGAAACATAAATTTTTGTTTAACAAAGGATGTTAAGGTCCTGTTCAAAAAACAAAGGATGTTAAGGTGCACAAGAAACATAAATTTTTGGTATGAAATATGTGTCCAGTTTTTTTTAATTCCACTCATTTATTTTAGGAACTCCTTTTGTTGCCCAAATTTGTGTTGCAGGTTAGTATCGAACTTGACAACATGAAAGCTTCTTATGTTTGGTGCATTGTTTCACTCCCTAAAACAAGGAAGATAATGTGTTTTTCTTAGTATAATAGATAAGAGGAATACATTTTCCCAAAGGGTAGAATTGAGCATGGTAGATTTGGATAATGCAGGTGGATGTCATGGCATTCATCATTGAAGGGACAAATAGGTTAGTTCAATTATAAGGTGGAATGTCAAAATAATTCTCTTATATTTAAAAGAAATCAACCAGGGAATCCATAATGAAGGCATGTCTTGGAGAAGTAAACAAAAAGAAGAAAAGTATGCTAAAATAGCTTGCCTCTTCTTTCCAGGGGAAAAAAACCTTGCTCTCGTTGAGATGGGAACTTATTCGCTTCCTAGTTAGGCAGTATTAATAGTTTGGAGATAATAGTACCTGCTATATTATATCTGTGTGTTTTTTTTGTTGATGGATGATCTTCCGACTATATTGGTTTTATGCCCTTGCATGGGTTGGCATTTGTTATTTATCATTAGCACTTCATAATTAATTTTCTAATGTGTAATCTCAACCTTTTGGAGTGTCCCTGTTGATTTTTGAATCATGATCATACCCTTTTGCCTTTAAAGATTTTATTTGAGAATACATATATTTGCCAATTTGTTATTTCTTTTAGGTCCCCAGGACATCAGCCTTTACTTCTTTTGGCATTTTTAAAAACCTATTTGTTTGGAGGTTGTTCCTAGGTTTGAATGGTCTAATTAAGGTTTTATGAAGTTCCTGACATTTGTTGCATGGACATTTTTTTCTAGCTTTAGGATCACCACAGTTCTCTGTTGAAGTCTCTAAACCTTATTAACTCCTTTGGCAGTGTGTGACACTTTACTGGCATTAAAGGGTTGTCTTCGAATTCATCTACCCGCTTATATGCATTGATTGGCCCTCAGAATAATTACCTTCTTCCAGTATATTAAGCGAAGGGATGGGAATTCTAGTTAGTAGCTTCTTACATCATTGTGAGTTGAAAATTTCAGCATGGAAAGTACTATAATTTCATGGTTGACTTTTAATCTTTCTTTCAAGAAAAATCTGAAGTAAGGGATTGATTGGTCTCTAGAACAATTACCTTCTTCTGTTGGATTAAGCAATGCAAGGGATGGGAATTCTAGTTAGTAGCTTCTTGCATCATTTTGAGTCAAAAATTTTCTACATAGGAAGTATGATAATTTCACATTTAAAGTTAATTGCTTTCTTTCAGAAACAATATGAAGCAAGCAAGCGATTGGCTCTTGAAAAGTTTAAATGGTGTATTTTGGGAGATTAGGCATGTCAATCTTGTGACATGAACTGGTCACTTGCCACACCAATGAAGTAAAGCTCTGACAGTACTCTAGCTTAGAATGATTTCCTGGGAACTGTAAAATGGTTAGTGGTTTCTAGGTGGGCATATTAGTATACAATTGTGGGGCTCCATCTGCTAAAGCTATTTTCATACATCACCATGTACCATGGGAATTTGCCACCATTAAGCCATATTTTAGTAAGGTAAGATTTGAACCCTAGTGTTTTGGTTGGGAGTCCATCTATTTAATAAACAATTAGACCATTCAAATGGGTTACCCTCTAGGCATTTTGGGAGAAGCATTGATGGAAAAGATGATGAATTAGGACATGCAGAGATGACATATAAGAAACCTTGTCTTAATAGTTAAATCAGGTCTTAGGAACTTTACTGCTTTTTTGCTTTAGCCAGAGCTCTTATTGTTGAATGCAGGTACTACACAGACTTTTCTAGCACATTTTGGCAGTGCAATGCAAAAGCAATTAGTTCTAGTTCAGAAAGAGCTGACAGCTCTTTGCAAGAGTAGTACAACAAGGTACATTAGTTGCTGAGAACATAAAGTGAAGGAAATATCATTTAAATGGTTTTGGTGTTCACTCACATACATGTTACTTATCTATGAAAACGTGGAAATTAGTTGCCCATAAAGAAACTTGGGTTAGTCTATCCTTTTAAAAGAATTGTCGACATCCATGTGGCACTTGACCCTCTGATGGGAACACTATCATGAGTCATAACTAGCTCAAATTGGTCTAAAAAGGTTGATAAATGCTCCTACATATCCTTCAGAAGGACCTAAGGGCAGATTATCCTATTTTGAAAAGAAGAGAAGAATACAAGGCTATTTCTGCAAAATTAACAACATTTCATAAATACAGAATAACCACGGGGTATTTCAGGGTCTCATTGAAGGTTAAATAGTCATAAATGTCTAATAAGGGGTTTATGCAGATAGAAACTGGTTTTCACGTGTTTTGAGAATTAATGGACATATGAAACCCTAAAAACAGACCCGCTTAATTAACTGAGGTTCTAGTCAGGATAAAATTCACCTAAACATTCTAAAAATCATAAAAAAATATTCTATAAGGTTTGGTGTACTTGCTTTAACCATTGGAACATAAATAGTCTCAGATAGACAGTTGCCCTAATTTGAATTTTTATACAATTTACCCTGTTAAACTTGATCAAAACCTAAATCTGACTTCACCATCAGATTCCTTGGGTCCAAGTTAGGTTTTTATCAAAATTTGGGCCCAATCAGAGATCCCCTTGACCTAGTTTACATTTCAGTCCTATCTAAGTCTTTTCTCTCACACATATGCCCCTAACCTTAGAAATAATTGCAAATAGGTCCCTATTATGACCCATGCTGTTTGATCCTTTTAAGACGTCTGGACTTTAGGTCAGACGTTTGGTAAGACGTCTGGACTGTGGGTCAGACGTCTAGACACATTCCCAGACGTCTGAAAAATCAAAAAATTTGAGTACGAGCTCGCGTCTGTGCGCGTGCTGCACGCAGACAGTACCCCTTGTCTTTCCCTCCTTTTCTCTCTTCCCTCGCGTCCAAGCAAAACCCTAAACCCCACCTTATAAAACCCCTCCTCCACCTTCGTTCTCCTCACTTCTCAGCCATCCGCCACCTTCCTCTCTTCTTCCCAGAGCGAGTGAGAGCTCGAGAGCGGCGGAGAGGAGCGGCATGAGAAGGAGAGAATGTTAAGACCCACGACATCAAACGCTTTTAAGATGTCTGGGAGTTGGTCCAGACGTCTGGACGCCTTCCCAAACGTCTGGAATTTAATTTTTGCAGCGTACGATTGCGAGTCTGCACGCATGCACGCGCAGACTGAACCCGCCGCCCTCTTTTCTTTTCTGTCTTCCCTCACCGTCCTGCAGACTCCTTTCCCCACCCTGCCACGCCTTCAAATACCCTTCCCTCTCCCTCACCCATTTTTCCCCCACCGTCCCCTCCTTCCAGCTTGAGCGCAAGTGAGAGAGAGACACGCAGGGAGGAGGAGGTGCAGCGAGAGGGAGAAGAGGTAGAGTGCGTGAGGAAGAGAGAGTGAGCTCGCAGGAGCAACCAGGGCCGATCGACGGGCGCACAGCGAGAGTGTGGTGCTGGGGAGGTTACCCCGGTGCTGCTGCAGCTCAGGCAGCAGGCGGGCGCGGCGTAGCCGTGCGCAGCAGGTGGAGGGCGAGGAGGTCCTGATTCTGGAAAATTTTCCCAGAATTATACGTCTGGACCTACGTCCAGACGATGCAGGAGACATCTGGAGGAAGATCCAGATGTCTGAAAGGTACAATATTCTTTTCTCCTTCCTTTCGTGGGTACGGCCATGCAGGCCGTTCCGCCCAGGGTTCTGCCTCATTGCCGTGTTAAGGACGGTTGCGTACATATGCAGGTTTCGTTCGGGAAGGCGCAAGGGCACGCCCCCCCACACAGATCGGACGCCTGGGCAAGTCACCAGACGGCGGAGAGCGTCTCCAGACGTCTGGAGTAATAGACGGACGTCTAGAACTAGGTCCAGGTTGTTTAGCGGGATCCTGGACGTCTGAATAGCAGCGCAGAAGTAAGGTATGATCTGAACCATCATTTAAGACGTCTAGAAGGTGTTCCAAACGTCTGATTTGGGGCAGTATTGTCATTTTTGACCCATTTAGGGTCCGTTCGAAGTCCGATTTTCGCGTTTGAAATTCCGTTCTTCTCAGAAATTGTTCCTCGACTTGTTTAAAATACTTGTATCCTATTCTGTGTGGTTCCTTTTGTTAGGACCTCGTCCCATTGTGGCTTTGGAGGTTGCGGAGGCACGCGGACCTGCCGATCACACCCCCAATACTCCCGGTTTCGCGGGTAGAGTGGCTCCCCTTGATTATTTATCAACATTTATGCACTTGTGAGATAAATAATAGATTCTAAGGTATGGCATGAATCCTAGGACTGGAAAACTAGATTGCATGATAGATCTTAGGGTATGGCATGAATCCTAGGACTGGAAAACTAGATTGAATGATAGATCCTAGGGTGTGGCATGAATCCTAGGAACAGAAACACTGAAACGAATGTCGTGAATACATAAATTGCAGTCTTGGAAATGTAGAAAGAAAAATGATAATTGCCTGTAACTGGTTAACAGTTGCTTGTATATGAATGTATATTAACTGTTGGGAACATGGGCTATATGAAAATAAAGATGAAATGATGAAACCTAAATTGGCTTGGTTAAAGAAATATGGGCATGAACCCTACGGGAAATTAGGAGTAGATCTCCTAAGAGGTAAATGGAATGGAATTAGGGAAGTGAGCTGGCGCTTGAGTACGGAGTACCAAAGAGAGCGACTGTCCCCCTGTTTAGTGCAAAGCGGAGCTAGCCGCCCCAGGGACCCGAGGTTAGGTCTGGCCACTTTGTACTGACTTTTGTCCTTCGCGTACACAGTACCGGGGAGAGCTACTAGTGTAGGGAGAGCGCTAGCCACCCCACGGGCCCTGGGGTTCTGCTAGCCGTCCTACACCGACTTGTTAGGCCCACTGGGCAAACCCGGGTAGTTAGGCGAGGGTGCGTGGACTGTGGAGGGGCAAGACCCCTGCTTGGTTACTGTAGAGGGGCTGGACCCCAGTTACTGAGAGGGCTCTGCCCTATACTGGTTCCGTGCTGTGCTTTGGGGCGCACCCGTTAACGAAAACAACTGACCGCGTGCCAGTGCGGGGTAGCTACCCGTGCGTTTATCGCGTGTGTCGTAGTTACCGTTACGTCTGTCAGTGACCTTGGGGTGATTGACTGAGGGTAGGACCACCACGGGGAACTCTCCTGGCTAGGAGAGCACCACATGATACTTCTACTTTTCGGAAAAGACTGCAATCAAGATCGTTCCCACAAGGAACATTCGAGATCAAGAGAAAGATCTGAGGAATAATTCAAGAATGAGTAAATAGAAAATAAGGAAAGAAATTAAAAATAACAGTTACTTGTCCACCTTACTGTTTTTCTTAGCTAGTTGGTTGCCACTCTACTCAGCGTTTCGCTGACGTGTCACCTCTGTCACCTTTTCAGGACCAGGTGTTGAGCAGCCAGAGCCTGCAGCTGCAGAGGGTGCTGGGCCTCGTAGAGCCCAGCAGTTTTACTTGTGTTGTACATACTGTACCATTTCTTCTGTTGTAGTGAGTATTTTCTGTTACAATTGTACTCTTTTATTGTAAGCATCATGTTTATGTACCTATTTAATTCTCTATTGTTGTGGTGGTGTGTACGGCAGTAGTTCTTTTCTTTACTGCTGTACTTTTGTTACTGTTAGTTACATGCATGATGAATGTGGTTTATTTTACTGCTCTTTTGGTTACTTTCTCGTTGGACGACTAGGTCTTGGGATCAGTCAAGTCGGTCCGATTCTCGTGTCTCGTAGGGATTCGGGAATCGGGTCGTAACAGAGGAGTGGCGTGAGAAGGAGAGGAGGAGGTGAGCTTGAGAGCTCGTGTGGGAGCTCACCGGTGAGCGCATGGCCAGATCAGCGCGTGCGCGAGGCGGAGGAGTGCATCGGGGAGGTCCTCCCCGACATTGCTGTAGCCGGAGCTATAGGCAAGAGGGCGCGACACAGCCATGCGCAGAGCGAGAGGGCGGAAGCAGGTTCTGGGTTTTTCCCAGAATCAGACATCTGGAGCGATGTCCAGACAACGGAGTGAACGTCTGGAGGTAGTTCCAAACGTTTGGGGAGAGAGTTTCGTGAAGGTACATCTTCTTTGCGGATACGGCCATGCAGACCGCTCTACCAATGCCCTGTTGCATGCCTTTTTGAGGAGATTTGGTGGATTTCATGCAGGAGTTGCTTCGGGAAGGCGCGGGACACACCCTCCCACGCATTTCAGACGTTTGGGCGGCATACCAGACGACGAGAAGCACTTCTAGACGTCCGGATAGGTGGTTGGACGTCTGAAGCTAGGTCCAGATGGTCCAGAAGGGTTCTTGGATGTCTGAGGATTGGCACAGAGACTTAGGTATGCCACTGGATACTTTTAAGACGTTTGGAAGTTGTTCCAGATGTCTGATTTGAGACAGAAATCCTATTTTTAACCCGTTTAGGGTCCGTTTGAGTTTCGTTTTACGCAATTAAGATATTGTTGTGTTCCTTGTGAGTTCCTCTACTTGTTAGAAGGTTTTCCATACTGTTCTGATAGTTCCCTTGTGATTGTTCCCTGTGATAGGACTTCGTTCCGTTGCGAGTTCGGGGCTTGCTGAGGCACGTGAGCCTGCCGTTCAGGCCCCTAATACTCCTGGGTTTCCTGGTAGAGTGGCTTCCCCTAATTTAATTACAAACTTGAATGCATGTGTGGAATGAATGATTAGAACCTAGGGTATGGCATGAATCCTAGGACTAGAAATACTGGAATGCTTGTTTTGAATGAATGGATTGCAGTCTTGAATGAGTAGATAGAATGATAACAATTGCCTGTAAATAAATAACAGCTGCCTGTGAAATATGAAATACTTGTGCTAGCTAACTGTTGCATGTAAATTTCCTGTTGTACGCATTAAATGGCATAATACGAGCTGCATGTATATGAATTGAGAATGGTAATGTGAATGATGGAAATACGAGTTACCTGTGTATAACCTGTATATGGAAATGTGAACGATAGCAATACAAGCTGCATATGTATAACCTGAGAATGGAAATAGAAATGATGAAACCTGGTATGGTATGGCATGAGGAATATGAGCATGAACCCCACGGGGGATTAGAAGTTGAGCTCCTGGAAATAAATGAATGGATCTGGAAATGTGTTGGGGAGTATGCTAGCCCTTGAGTACGTGGTACCAAGGGGAGCACATATTACCTCTTAGTGTAGAGGGGTGCTTGCCGCCTTCGGGTTGAGGCCCGGGGTGGGTTTGGCCACTTTGCACCGAGTCGGTGGCCCTCGTGTACACAATACCGGGGAGAGCTACTAGTGTAGGGAGAGAGCTAGCCACCCCATGGGGCCCAGGGTTCAGCTAGCCTCTCTACACCGACTTGTTAGGCCCACTAGGCAAACCAGGGTAGTCAGGCGAGGGTGCGTGGACTGTGGAGGGGCGAGACCCCTATTTGGTTATTGAGAGGGGCTAGACCCCTATTACTGAGAGGGCTAGGCCCTATACTAGTTTCGTGCTATACTTTGGGTGCACTCGCTAACGGAAAGGACTGACCGCGTGCCATTGCGGGTAGCTACCCGTGCGCTTATCGCGCATGCCGTAGTCACCGTTACATCTGTCCGTGACCATGGGGTGGTTGACTGGGTGTAGGATCACCACGGGGGACTCTCTTGGCCAAGAGAGCACCATGTGTGCCTTCTACTCTTTGGCAAAGATTGCAATCAAGATCGTTCCCACGAGGAACATTCGAGATCAAGGAAGAGATCTGATAAATAAACCAATGGGTAAAAAGGGAATAACTTGTGAAACAATGTAATTGGAAAACAACAGCTACCTGTCCACTTTTACTGCTTTAGTTAGTTGGTTGCCACTCTACTCAGCGTTCGATGATTTCGTGTACTCATAACCCTTTTCAGGTCCAGGTGTTGAGCAGTTAGAGTCTACGGCTGTAGAGGGTGCTGGGCCCAGTAGAGCCCAGCAGTTGTAGCTTCTTTGTTGTACTTCTTTCTGTTGTAGTAAGTAGACTCTTGCACCTTTACGTTGTACTCTTACATTCTGCACTTTATTTTCTTGTACCTGGTTACTTTTCTACTGTTGTGGTGGTGTGTACTGTAGTAGTTTTACTTCTTTACTACTGTACTTTTGTTATTGTTAGTTGTTTAGCATAGTGAATGTGGTTTACTTTCCTGCTTTTGGTTACTCTCTCGTTGGACGACTGGGTCTTGGGATCAGTCGAGTCAGTCTGATCTCATGTCCTATAGGGATTCGAGAATGGGGTCGTAACAGTCCCTAAGTTTATCATCATTCTTTGCAAATAGGTCCCCACACCATTTTTGGAAGGTTAGAACTTCATCATAGAAATTCGAGCAAATATTTCTTGCTCGATTCTTAATCAAACACTCTCAAAATTGAAATTGGACTGTCCACAGATCCTAAAACCCTCTAGAAGTCCCATGCGAACGATTTAAACGTACATGTGTCATGCGTGCACAAGAAGTTTGGAGTTTCCAATCTTGTTTCCAAGCTTGGAACTCCATCCTAAGCCCTATAAAAGACTCCCTGAGGCATGCCTTACTTTCTTAGCAAATCTTGGCATCAGAAATCCTTTCCTTCTCCTTCTCCGGCCACCTTCAGATTTTGCTCTAGCAATCGCCTCCGTTCACCCTCTTTCGGTCGTGCAACCATCAAATTGGATGGCCCAACTTCTTCCCCTTGTCCTCGCGAACCTCTCCAGCCAAAGAGAGGTCACTCCTCTGCTTCGTTCGCCGTCGCCGTCTTCCCATAGTCTTCTCCTTCTCCGGCTCTGGTCAGTCGCGACCAGAGCTTTCCAACCTCCTTCCTCTCCTCCAAGGCCCTCTATCTTCTCCTCTACTCCCCTACGTCACTTCCCCCTCACCTGCACTCCAAATCGACCACGTGTCCATCCTTACGCCCTTCGCTCCGGTGATGCTTGAAATCGACTTTTCGCGACATGTTAATCAATCACTTCACAGTAAAATGCTGTTGTCAGGTTTTTTTCCCTGACAATGGTGCCAAAAAAAATAATATGAAGCGATCGACCACGGTTCGTATAAAAAATCGTCGTTGTTGTAGTATATGTCACAAATACAAACCGTTATCGAGTCAATTTTATTTAATTACATAATTTTTATTGGTTTATTCCGGGTCGTTCACTACGAGTTAGCTATTGATATACATCACTCTCTAAGTCCAACATTATTCTTTAATTCCAAAAGGATCAATTTTATATACAATCATAAATGAATGAATTAATGAATAATTAATGAATGAAATAATAGCTTAATTATTTACAAAAGAATTAACTAAAATGCTTGCAAACATTTAATTACAAACAAGCATCAAACATTATACTTATATACTATATACTATCTATTTATAACTTATAATACTAATACTTACATATATATACAATAATACGTAATAATATATACTATACTAACATAACTTAATATACTAACATATACAGTAACATATATAATATATACAGCGACAGATAAAAATGTCGCTAAACCTCAGGAAGACTATGTACAAAACCTAAGACAAAAATAGGATCTATAGTAACATTTATAGTGACGCTTATTCTATCTACAGTGATGAATTATTCTGTCAGTAAAGCTACAAGGTTATTTATATATATATATAACTCAAACAACATCTATACTACATATACTTATTATACATATTATTTATGTACAGTATACTCTATATATGTTATATATATACAGCTACACTATACGATACAACCATACCTCTTTTCTTTAACCCTTTCTTCTTCTTCTTCTTTTACGGTTTAATCATTTCTCCTCTTCTTATTCTATCTGAAATTAGTCTCAACACTTAGGTTTATTATGTGTTTGCTGCATTTGCTTTCTTCTTTCTTTCCCTTAACCCTTCATTCAGCCTTACTTAATTCAAAAAATAGACTTTTAAGGTTGGCAGGCGGCCTTTTCGAGGGATACACAGCACCCTTAACGGGTGAGATTAGACCTCTACTAGGGCCACCCTAGTTTATTTAATTTCCCGTTTAATCTTGATTTATGCTCAGAACTGTGCTTAATCAAGCCCTCACACAATGTTGGGTCCCCGGCCCACACCGCATACCATCATCATAGATCCATGCCATAGCCATAACATGCTCAGTATATGCTGAGGGGAAGGGATAAGGGTTTGGTTGTGCGCCGAGGGCATGACGACTGATATGCCCTTAGAAGAAAATCAATTTAAGCACCTCTGAGTGCTCCGTGCCACACGATATGGCGCTATGTTTAGTGCTACTCAACACTGGAATTCCAGCGCAGCTGTCTGATTTTGGATTTTTGGCCCTTGATTTGACGGCCATAATTTATTATAAATTAAAAATAAATTATGGAAAATTAAAGTATTTACATAGTACTATATAATTGTACAATTAATTTATAAAATTAATTATATTTACTGTATAAATAAATTAGGCAAAGTTCCCAGTTTATTCATACTGAATTTTGGGTTTTATTTCTTAATTACGTATAAATTAATTAATGTATGGTCTAATTGACCTTATACAATATTAATATACATGCTAAGGTATTTAATAAATATTTTTATTGTATTTTACATGTTTTATTTTGATTTTATTTACATTTAACTACCTATTTTCAGGTCATTCTACATATAAATTAGATTAAAATAGTATAATACATTATAAATATAATTAAATTACCTTAATTTACTTAAAATACATTAATACAAATATACAGTATGGGTTAGTTTAGTTTTAACTTAAATTACTAATTTATTTTAATTTAATCTAATAACTTAACTAATAACTTAATAAATTAATTATTTATTCTGTATATATAATTAAATTATGGTACGGGGGTCCTAATGTACATAATATACATCTAAATACGTATGTATAATATTAGTACTAAATATGTTTATTTATAAAGTTTATTAATTTATATAGCTTATAGTACATATAAATTAGTATAATTGATAAATAGTTATATAAATAAGCTATATACAAATTAAGTTAACTTAAATACTTAAGTTACATTAGATAGTATATACATAAGTTATTTATGCTTAATATATATCTAATTTACAATATTTACTCATATAGCTTACTATATACCTTATATCTACAAGTATTTACATAGTATACAATAGGTTTTTAGGTATTTTTAAGGTTTTTTCACTTTTTATGGGTTTTGTTTATTTTGTGGAGATAGGGGATGAGAAAGAAAGAGAGGGATGAGAAGAATGGAAATGTTTTTGGTTTTTTTTGTAGTTGAGTTCTTTTATTAAATTCTATGGTATACTAAACTGTCGGCTAGTATGTTCTACCAAGTTGAGGGTTCAGAATACCATGAAACTTGGTATATACTTAAAAATATACCTAATCTTTACCAAGACAGGTTTATTTTTTTTTTTAGATGTTTTATAAATTTTTTATTTATTTACAAAGTTAACACATTCTAGGCCTTTAAAGAGTATTCTAAGTGAACCTAAGGCCTAGAATGGGACTCTAAAGGCTTGATAGGCAGTGAACTGCCTCAAATATGTTCAACACAAGATTATGGAAAAGATGCAAGCAGTTAAGCATGAAATTCAACTTGGATTTCAATTAATTTTGATTTTTTTACAGTTAGGTAACATTTTTCAGTTGACAGAAAATGCTTAATTCAGATTACAAGCATTCTAAATGAGGTTTAAGGTAAATTACAATACATGAAAGCTTATACAAATACAATACACCTTATAATATATATCAGCCAATTACAGAACTTAAATCTAAGCCTATTGCCCAACAGTCTTCAGACCAACATTAGCTGCAATAAGAACAATCAGCTACAGCAGTAGCTACCATTTGTAGCAAATAGCAAACAGCAACTGCAGCTGCAGAGCATTCCAAATGATCTAGGAAAAGCCTAGACGTCTTAACATGTTCACAGAACCTTGCTGCAGTATTCAAAATTCAGAGAAATCATCTACAGCAGATCTGGAACTCAATATCAGCTCTTATCTCTTGATTCACTCATTTATATCTCAAATAAACTTGAGAAAGCCTTATCAGAGATACGAAATTACTTGATTAGTAGATAAAAGATGATTCTGAAATGAAATGTAGTTGCAGCATGCAGCAATTTGATATGTTTGCTAGGATTCAAATAACACAGAAATCTCTAAAACACATTCTGATAAGGGCTAAAAATCACATAAAAACCATTCTCAGAAATGCAACTTTAAATCAAAGACCCTTGTCAACATATTTCTTTCAAAATCAGAGCTAAATCTATTGATTTAACACCTTCCTAATGCTATAGACAGCATGTAGGAGGTGTTGAAATCAGTTCATTAAATTCAATTTGAATCCCAATTTGTTAAAAACCTTAAGGGATATTGAAAATCCCTTAGGTGAAAATCAGATTCTCAGAAATAGATCCATATATAAAAATCCTTGGTAGAGCCTCCAATCAAGAAGGTTGATTCTCCTTGGCTCTACCATGCATTCAAAACCATCAAATTCTCATCAAGAATAAATCTGATCATGCCTCATTCAAGAAGAATTTAACAGTCTCAGACTCATAGCCATGGGCTAAATCACCCAAGAACAAATTGATTCACTTGATCACAAATCCTTGAAAACCCCAAATGATTCAAAACCTCGCAATCTTACTTTAAAATCCAAATCAAAATTCGATCAAGCCAACCAATTTCATTTCAAATCAGATCAGGGGTCTTTGTGAACAAAATGAAGTGAGTGGGAGACCCCTAGGTGGATTTGAGTGCAAATCCTCATCTCAAAGCTTGAAAGCAATGGGATGGGGATTTGACTCCAAATGGATGGGTGGATTGCGGATTAAAATGCAAGGAAATCAGAAGCGAAATAAAAACATGTAGAGGGAGAGAAACAGTGATCAGTGTGTGGGTGAATTCATCCCCTCTGATATGAAGTGATCAGAGGAGGTGAAATTGGGGGATCTCTATGCTACAACTACTCCTAAGCTAAACTACCATCCTGCATCCATATCAGTTCTAATCTACAGCTAAATTCTACTGCTAATCTATCTAACTACACTACAGCTAATCTAAAAAGTAGTAAACCTAATCTAACAGGAAGAGTGGGACCTTTGGATCTCCACCCGGTGGATGGAGAGGAAGAAAGGAGGGAGGAGATGCTCTAGCAGAGTGAAAACCCTCTAGTGGAGTTCAGGGTCACCCTTAGGTGCTATGGAGTCCTTAGTGGCGAGGAGAGTCGGAGAGAAGGTGGATTTCACAGCCGGTGGCCGTGAAGGGGGAAATATGGGGAGAGTAGCTGGAGAGGAAGAACGATCGCTGAGAGGTGTAGGAGGGAGCGATCCTTTGCACGCGCAGCTGTGGAGGTGCTTAAGTAGCAAATCAGTGTGCAAACACTCACCGCAATGGTGCAATTAATCGCAAAGGGCATGGGCAGTGAGGATTTGAAGAGAGAGGTGCGCGCGCTGCCAAATCAAAAAGCGACTGTTGGATGGGATCTGGGTGAAAAGGGGACCACACGCGTCTAATCACGTGAAGGTTTGATTCAAATCGAGCCACAGATCAAGTGAGACAAGAGATCGATAGCCAGGATCACGCGAGTTCTTCGCGTGAACAGTGTTTGCATAGGAGCTGCAGGCGGCTGAAAGTCTTTTGGTGAAATTGCAGGGCACACCCCTCTGAGAAGGGGTAGAAATATTGTAGGCAGGCCCATAAGTGGTTAAAAAGCATAACAGAACAGTCCTTTACAGCTTACAAATAGGTCCCTGCAGTCTACAAATAGGTCCTAGGAGGTTTTCTAATGAATGACATGTAATGCACTAAGGACCTAAATGTAAATCTTTAATTTCAAGGCCTTAATGATGTCTAAATGCATCCAAGTTTTTATATAAGCTTAATTGAATATTTAAGAAGTTAATTATACTTCTAATTTGAACTTTTGAGTTCATTTATGTGTTCAATTTGCAATTGGATCACAATTTAACATTGATTAATAGAATATCTCATTTAATGACCTAATTATGCATTTTTAACACAGAATTGATTTTTTAGGTCCTTTTCTCTAATTCCCACACTTAAGCCTTTTTATGTGTTAATTTCTCTAATTCCCACACTTAAGTAGCAAATCAGTGCTTAAGTAGTAAATCGCACACTCTGAGTCGGGCGAGTAGCCGCTGGTTGGTACACTCCTAGTGACTGCTGCCCTCCCCCACGTGCCTGGGGGCCACGACCACCAGCTCGGCCTCCAACGCTTGGTGTAAAGAGCAACTGCTGTGCTCACCCCTAGACGGGCAGTCCCTCCTGATGTGGCCCGGCTGGCCACACTAGTAGCAGAGGGGGACTCGACTCCCTCCCTCGGTAGGTCCCTGCTGACGGCTGGGCGGGGGTCCAGTGCTGACAGCTGGCCCCTGTCTGGGGCCCCCAATGGCCACTGACGGCCATGCAAAACGAGACGGCTCTCCCACGGGTGCCGCGTGCCTCCTCTCTCGTCGGCCCTGAGAGTATCTGGCTGGTAGGGCCTCTTCTGTCCGCTGTCAGTGTCTCGTGCGGCCGAGTTGGTCTCGTATATCATGGTTGCCTCCACCACTCTCGAGAAGGTGGGCAGCTTCAGAGGCTTGACATACCCCCGAATAGTAGGTCGGAGCCCCTCAGTGAACCTCCACAGACGCTCCTCCTCTATAGCTACGGCTGTCGCAGCAAAATGTGACAGCTCTAGGAAGTGCGTGCGATACACGCTAACAGTCATCGTCCCCTTGCGGAGAGTGTGGAACTCCTGCCTCCTTTGGTCCTGCCAAGTCTGCTGAAAGTACTGCTCGCAGAAGAGGGTTACGAACTGGTCCCACGTCAGCTCTCCCCTTTCCGAGCCTCTAACTGCCCTCCACCACCTGTGTGCCACACTCTCTAGCTGGTACGTGGCAAAGGCGACGCGGCACTCCGCAGGGGGCGAAGGGTGTCAAATACCTTCTCTATCTACTCCAGCCAGTCCTCTGCCTCAGACGGGTCCTCATCCCCCTTGAAGGAGGGAGGCTTGAGCTTCCGGAACTGTCCGAAAAGCTTATGGTGCAGCTGTAGTGGGGGAATGGGCATGCCTCTAGGCAAGGAGGGCTCGTGCTTAGAAGTGTCAGAGTGCAGTGGGGGTTGTGGAGGACCACCCCCTCCCCCTCCTGCTCGTCCATCACTGCGGCGGTCTCTTAGTCCCATCGAGGACTCCCCCTCCATGTCCTCAGGGAGAGGTGCCCGTGGAGGTTGGTGGAGCTCCTCTCGCACTATGTCTCTGATCAGTTGAGCGAGGTCCTGGGCCTGAATGCCCGGGAGGAGTGGCAGGTCCACTGGCACCTCAGGCCCAACACGTCCGCCTCTCCGACCTCATCCACGGCCGCGTCCGCGGCCCGCCTCGAGAACTCCCTTACGAGGCATCCCCTGCAAGGAGATGCGGAAGAGAGAACAAAAGAGGTCAACTCTAATGGACTTTTGCAATAGGGACTCAGAACAGATGTCAAGCGGTACGTTGTGGTGGTTACCCTAGTTACATGCATATGAATTGGTTATTCTCAAGCTAGTTGGTTCATTTCTCGAGACGACCTTACTCTAATACCATCTTGTTACGACCTGGTTCCCGAATCCCTACAGGACCCTAGACCAGCTCAACTCGACTAATCCCAAGACCCAGTCGTCCAACAAGAAATAACCGAAAAGCAGGAAAATAAGCCACATTCACTATGCAATGTAACTAACAATAAAAGCGTACAAGCAGTAAAGGAAAGTAAAAGCTGCTAGTCAGTACATACCACCATAACAACTGAAAAATAAAACATAAGTACAGTAACAAGAATAGTAAACAAAAGTCTGAAACTCACTATAGCAAAAAGAGAGTACAACAACAGTACGGAAAACTACGGCTGGGCTCGACTAGGCCCAGCACCCTCTGCAGCCAGTAGCTCAGGCTACTCAACTCCTAGACCTGAACAGTGTTATGAGAAAATTGAGTCAGCGAACGCTGAGTAGAGTGGTAACCAAACTATCTAAAGCAGTAAAACTAGCAAGTATATTTATCTTTTTCCAGTTATTTATTCCAGAGTTAATTTCTTTTCACCTCATTGGTTTACTTTCAGATCTCTTTCTCGATCTTGCATGTTCCTCGTGAGAACGATCTTGATTGCAGTCTTTTCCGAAGAGTAGAAGGTACACGTGGTGCTCTCCTAGCTGGGAGAGTCTCCCGTGGTTGTCCTACACCCAGTCAACCACCCCGAGGTCACTGACAGACGTAGCGGTGACTACGGCATACGCGATAAGTGCACGGGTAGCTACCCCGTACTGACATGCGGTCAGTCGTTTCCGCTAGCGGGTATGCCCAAAGTACAGCACGGAACAGTATAGGGTCTAACCCTTTCAGAAACAGGGGTCTAGCCCCTCAGAACCAAACAGGGGTCTCGCTTTTCCACAATTTGCGCACCCTCGTCTGACTACCCCGGTTTGCCCAGAGGGCCTAACAAGTCGGTGTAGGGTGGCTAGTTGAACCCTAGGCCCCGTGGGGTGGCTAGCTCCCTCCCTACACTAGTAGCTCACCTCGGTACCGTGTACGCGAGGGCCAACAGAAGTCGGTGTAGAGTGGTCAATCCTAACCCCGGGTCCCAACCTAAGGGCAACTAGCTCCGTTCTACACTAAAAGGGGACAGTCTCTCTCCTTGGTACCACGTATTCAAGGGCCAGCACACTTTCCATCCACATTTCCAGGCCTTTCCATTCATCCACAGGAGCTCTACTCCTAACTCCCTGTAGAGTTCATGCTCATATTCACCACATTATTCCAAATCAGGTTTCATCATTCACAATTATGTTCTCATATTATATACATGCAGCTCGTATTTCCACAATTTAACACATGCAACAAGCGATATCATAAGTAACTGTTTAGTTATCTCAGGCAGCTCATATTCTAATAATCAGCTCGTATTCATCAACAGGCAGTTGCTAACAATTTAGCTCATTCATTTATAAACACAAATTCAATCATGCAAACAAGCGATTAAACCATTTCTCGTCCTAGGGTTCATGCCACATCCTAGGTTTCCAGTTATCTAATTTCCATAGATGCATTCACATTTTATAAGTAGAAACAGGGGTGGACCACTCTACCAGACAATTCGGGAGTACTGGGGGCTCGAACTACAGGCCCACGTGCCTCTGCAAGCCCCATATGTGCAACAGGTCGAAGTCCTATACCAAGGAACATACCACAACGGAAGATTCAGAACAGTGTATAAAGGTTTCTAACATGTAGAGGAATTCACAAGGAAACCACAGATATTTTGTTTGCGTAAAACGGATCTCGATCGGATCGTAAACGGGTCAAAAACGTGTATACGGACCCAAATCAGACATCTGGAAACAAGTCCAGACATCTTCAAAGTCACAGAGACTCACCTCAAGCTCCTGTGGTGATCTCAGACGTCCAAAACTCCTCTGCGACCGTCTAGACTCAGTTCCAGACGTTCGACCAGTCCTCCGATCGTCTGGGAACATCTCCGGTCGTTTGGTAAGCTATCCAGACGTCCGAAAAGCGTAGGAGGGCATGCTACGTGCCTTCCCAAAGTTGCTCCTACGCACGACAGAGCAGCACACCACTTTTAGCCAAGTAGATCGCCTTTGCGGTGCTGTCTGCTTGGCCGTAACTGCGAGGAAGATGTACCTTCGCGATACACCCGCTTTCGAATGTCTGGTGTTGTCGCCAGACATCCAGCCCGTCATCCAAAAGGCACTCCGGACATCTGATACTGGAAAAACTCCAGTACCAGACTGTACTCCTGCGCTTCTCGCTGCGCTCCGCCACGGCTCCTTCCGCTTCGATGCAGGTCCGACTACTGTAGAAGGTCGGGGTCGACGCCCCAACGTCCTCCTCCTCCCGCACGCGTCGCGGTGGCCGTGCGGACCTTCCGCGAGCTTCCATGAAGCTTGCGACCTCAGCTCTCTCCTTCTCTTCACTCCCGCTCCTCGCTCTCGCTCTCTCTCACTCACATGCGCCTGCTCACTGCAATGGAGTAGGGAGGTGTGGTGGAGTGGAGAGGAGAAGGAAGGGGGGTCTCTCTTATAGGATGCAGGGTTAGGGTTCGACGAGGGAAAAAGGAGAAGAAAGGAGAGAGTGGGAGCGCTGGCTGCGTGCAGAACCAAAAGCGCGTATAGATTTTTCAATTTCCAGATGTTTGGGAAGGGGTCTAGATGTCTGGCCAGACGTCTGACTGACAATCAAGACGTCTTAAAACGCTCAAAACAGAACGGGTCTTTATAGTTTAACCTAGTTTCTAGCTTAGCTGAGGCTATTTAGCTATGATGAGTTGTAACTCATTAATGTTCTGACGAAGCCTTAGGGTTTAACGCTTTCTACCTCCCCGTCGAATACACCCACCCTCCACCCTCGTTCTCGTCACCATCAGCCTTCCATACACGCATACACACCAAGCTACGGCCATCGTTGCACTTGCCGTGGTTCGGCAAACCTTCTGAGCATATTGATTGGGGCATTTAGCTTGTGTTCTCTGTTTCAAGTTGCTATTGGAGCTCTGTCATCGCCACCTCCTTCTCCGACTCCATCCACCATCTCCTAGTCGCATTTTTCAGTGCTTCCAAGCCCAGGCGACATGAAGCATCTCCAAGAGTCGTCCCAGGGCTTCAATTGGGATGCGAAGCCATAGTAGCTACGTTGATTTGGCGAAGACATCGACCTACAGCTGCGCGAGGAGGAACTCAGTGGGATAGTCCCACATCATCAACACACGAGCACGAGGAGGCACATATAGGTGTTTTGTGCCTTTACCTGATCGCCCAAGTACACGGGGGTCGGGTCCCCTTCACTGCCTTTGTACACCTCGTCCGTGACCCACACCACGCAAATTTGGTCCCCTAGCCAGATCTAATTACCCAATTTATGACCCGATTACACGGCTGAAGAGAGAAAAGAGAATAGAGAGGAAAAAGTGCAGAGGGGTGGTTTTGTTGCATAGCCTTGTGCCCCTGTGCGACACTTAGTCGCTAGAGGAAGTTGGTTCCCCACTGCGTGAAGGAAGAAAGCTTGAAGAGAGAAAAGGCTCTCTGAGGAGCTTTGAGCCTTCTGTTAATGCGTCTGACATTTCTACTTGTCATCTGATACTCATTGGTTCTGATATTCTAAGGCATTCGATACTAAAGTGCTTGTAAAACTTAAAGAGTAACTTGGTGATTAAAATCACCATTTTACTCTAATCTTTTTTGCACCATCTTGGTTTCCTTGATATATCATTTTTTATTACTCTTCTGGTTATAATTGCTTATATCTTACTTAGAATTGTAATCTATGAGATTAAATTGCAATTGATTGCTCCCTGTGTTTGACCTTACATACTCTTTTGAATTCAAGTTATAAATTATATTTGTTTTCATGTGATTTCAACTATACTACAACAAAGTATTTTAAGACATCGATTTCGTGTGTTAACAGCCTCCAGTTGGAAGCTGAAATAATAGCCCTCTCTATCTTGAAGCAAATTATGGAAGAAAAGGTAATGCAAGAGCTAAATGTAATTACTATACAATCAAAGTAGATTACGTCAATGGTGATTAATAAAAAGTGATTGTTTCTTGAACAGGTAACTCCAAACAATGTTGACATTGCACAAGTAGCTCCCACTTATCATCTCTATTCCCTCTGTGAGGTCGAAGCTGTCATAAATCGATTGTGAGTGACGTACTTTGTTGCTTTCCTTGGGTCGGCAACCTTTATCTACTAGTATTCCAGTTATTACTGCGGTGTCAGAAATTATATATCAGAACTTAAATCTTGATTATTTTGTCCAACCTGATTTAGATATGAATTTATGGAAGAATGAAGCTACTCATACTTGGACATGGATGAAGATTGATTGTGTGGCTGATGGATGATGGACAATGGGTGTTGGAGCTGTACATATAGAGTTGGATTTCAGAAGTTAAAGCTCCAGATTCTGCTGCTGCAAAGAAAAAAACACATTTACTAAAAACATTTCAGAAGTTAAACCAAAGAGGTTTTTATAATATTATATGGAATCTTACCCATGAGGTAATGCCTTATATTTAGTAGTGAAGTGATGAGTATGTTTAGACATGGATACCATTATTTGAAAAAGATTAGAATCTACATTGATTGTAGACTATGTAAAATTTATGAAATACTAAGGTTATGGTTTTAACAGGCTTCAGTGGGAACAGATTGAAGATCAGATAAGCTTCTCTTCTGGGTAGGTTTCATCTGGTTTCATGTCTCAGATCTCAGAGGTCAGTGGCAAAGGTGGAAGTGGCGATAGCATTGAGGAGAGCCTTGACACTCGCAACTTTGGCCTCTTGGGAGGATTTCGTTCTGCCATCTGATTGCTTCAATGGGGGAAGAGAGTAAGAGGAGAGCGGTTGGTCAAGACTCAGGTACTTTTCAACCTGAGGACTCTGTTTAATCATAGTGGTACCATTTGGTTATGAATAGTACAATCTTGACTGATTCCTAGAGTGGAGAGTTGAGGAATAATGGCTTGAGTTCGGAGTTCATTGCATTCCAAGCTGCTGCTCCTTGGACACTGCGAACAAAGCGAGGCTGCGCTACACATCCTCGCAGCATAGCAGAGAGGGTAACTATCTGTGTTCATGAAATTCTTGATCTTTTTTGATATTTTGGGTTCTAATCTTCATTCTTTGTACAACTTGATTGGGACCTGTAAATTCTGTAGGTAAGGAGGACCAAGATAAGCGAGAGGATAAGAAAGCTGCAAGAGCAGAACATAATATTTAGTAGATAGAGTTGGATTTCAGAAGTTAAAGCTGTCAGAAGTGACCTTGATCACTGATTAGCTAGTGAATACCAATACATTTTCTCGTATGCATGGGCCTCCTAATGATATTTAGTAGTCATAAATCGAGGTGGCTGCAGAACATCAGTACTCAAAGAACTTGGGAAGGTTGAAAATGCTGTCCTGCTAAGGACACACTTTTTAAATGTGCTGATCTTATGCTCTTCCCCATGGAAAAGAAAGAAGAATTTACTCATTTTGCTTCTTACATATAAGTTTTCAGTTGTGTTTATGTGCAGATTTGATGAAAAGAATTAGAACAACTGGGATTTTTATATCTTGACCATGATTTATCCAATAATAAGCTTAGCGTTGTCAGCTATGAGTACTTATCAAATTTGTCATGCATCCTTTCTGTTTATAATTAGGTGTAAGAAAGGTATCTTCATTTATTTGGTTGTAGTCTTAGAACCTATTTCAAGCTTTCACCTACTTGTTTGACCATTGATGCTGTCACTCGAAGCATATCTGAGGATGTAGGGATCAAGCGTACCTTCTTTGCATTATCAGCAGTCAAATCTTGAAGTATGATTAGTTAGATAAGTAGCTTGTTGTGCTACTCTATTTATATTACACTGCAAATTGGTTCATTTGTTTGATGGGGAGATTATTTTGGCACATTTTTGTGGTCTTCAACTTTATTGGTTGGTGTATATCTATTAGGTCTCCCAGCAAAAAAAAAAAAGATTTTCCCTTCCTAGTGGTTGTTAGATATTTGGAGAGTAAATTGGTCATAAAGTGTTAATTGATGGAACCTTTTTTTTGTAGATATGAAGCTAAATCGAGTTGGTTAGATATGCAAAAGTAGCTATGCAGCTACAACAAGGGATGTGACTCTATGATGCAAATGGATGATTGTATGTTCATCTTTCCTAACTTTATTGATGGATTATGTTTGATTTACTTTTTTTTTTTTGCTAGCTCAATTTATGATTTCGTTATAGTGTAATTTATATTAATTTAGGTTCATGAAACATGAATAACACCAGTGATCTAGTGGTAGAATAGTACCCTTCATGGTACAAGCCTAGGTTCGATTCCTGGCTGGTGCATGTTTTCTTTAGTTTTAAGTTAAAGCATTTATTTTTTAATCTTGATGTTTCTTGAATTTTTTTATTGCAAATACAAAAATGGGAGGTTATTTAAGGATGTAGTCATAAAGTGTAATAAAATTATAAATAATTACATGATGATAATATCTTATGTGTTTTGTGACGGCCATGCAATTTTTATTTTGAATTTAATTTGGGGAAATGTTATTTTCGTCCTAGGATGTTTAGTTAATTATTTTTTAGGAAAAATGTCATGGATGTGTATAAAGTGTAGAAAAGTCATAGATCATGTTATTTATTTGTGTTAAATCAAAATTAAGAGTAGAGTCTTTAACTTATATAAAGAAATGATTTTTTTAGTGATATAATTGTATCATGTAGCAGTTTAAGGAAGGGTGACGATGAAAAGGCAAAGCTAGTGTAAGTGTTAGGTGCAATGTATTAGCACCATCTTTTCTTTGGTTAGTCGATATATTAGAATGCATAGTTTATATTTGTGTTAATTGTACTTAAGGTGTTGACTATCAAAATAGGGTATGAATTGCATTTGACCACATGAAAAGGAATCAAGCATAAGTTTTGTAGGAGGTATGAGACCTCAATGTAAATATAAATTCCTCGGAGCCTTGTTATTAAAAAATATACTTAGATTTTTTTAACTTTTCTTTGTGGGAGATTAAGGTATTTGGCGTTTGCTATTGTCGATATTTGAAATATGGTCATATTTTCAAGTGGGTGATGATGAATCACCTTTTAGTTATGTTGAATTCTTATACAAATGTTGAATTTTTTTGATCTTAATATTTATATTTGAAAATTGTTGTAGGAGATTATTTGGTTAATTTGTATTAATTAAGTTATATGACTTTATGAGTATCTTGGAAATTTCATTTATGTATATTATATTGTTGATGTTTAAAAGGAATAAGTAATTGAAGGTGTATATTTTAGTTACATGAAAGATCTATTCCGACGATTATAGTGACAAATAAAATTGTTAGCTCTGTCCACAATTTTTCTTGATGGTGACCTTATAGCAATACACTAAAATAAATAATTGTCAGTGATAACATCTACATTGACGGTCAGAATCGTCGCTGTTGGTTTAAATTCAAAATTGTGTACCCTTGCAAAGTTGACTGTCATTGTAGCATCAGGTGCAACACCGACGGTTTTTACCATCGTAGTATCCTACAGCAACACCCCCTTAACACAATGCCAAAAATGACCGTCGGAATAGGTCCTAAGAGAAACAATGACGGTATTTTTGACCTATTTCGACGGTTCGTGACCCTCTATGTAGGTACCAACTATTGTAGTGACTCATGCCAAAAAAGCAAACCTCTCTCATTAAAAAAAAAATCAAAACACATTGGTTCACTCCAAAAAAACAACTAAAGTGGTAGATGGGATCCACCACCACTCAAAAATAGCAACCCACCACATCACATACAGAAAAATCAAAACACACCAGTTGAAAATCAAAACACTGATTGAAAATGACTTTCTACAGGTGAAAAATGATTCTCAACAATTTTCCAC
Source organism: Thalassia testudinum (assembly GCA_037157565.1). Lineage (NCBI taxonomy): Eukaryota > Viridiplantae > Streptophyta > Magnoliopsida > Alismatales > Hydrocharitaceae > Thalassia > Thalassia testudinum. The sequence goes on along the minus strand of JAZHRO010000058.1, from coordinate 6,190,290 downwards.
AGGTGGAACATCAAAACACACTAGTTGAAAAGAAAAACATATCGATGTGATTTGATCTTTACCTATTGGAGGAAGTATGATTTACCACCGATGGAAAATCAAAACACACCAGTGAAAAATGAAAACACACTAGTGTATTTTCTCCTTCCATTGATGGAAAATAATTCACCTAGAAAGTGATTTTTCACCTATGAGAAGTGATTTTTTCCACATGTAAAGTGAGTTTTCACCTATAAAATGTAGTTTCCACCAATGGAAAATCAAAATACATTAGTTAAAGTCGCTGGCATAAGTGAGGGCCTGCACAATGAAAAATATGTTAGATCAGTAAATATGTAACTAATTAGTGGGCATTTTCTGCAAATTGGCGGAAATGCATTGTCCTCCATCGTATGGTTGTTAGAGTCAGCTGGGCCCTTCATAATAGAATGGGTTATAAATATCAAGGGGAGCCTTTGGCGGTGGTGTGCGACAACCACCTTGATTACCAACTCATCAGATACCTTCTGCTCTTTATCATGGCCTGATGTTGCACATGGTATCAGAGCCATAAAAGGCCCAGATAAAGCTCCAAATCAGCCACCAATGGCTGAGACATTTGATTCACATTTGTCAGAAATCAGACGTCGTTGCCTCTCCCATCAAAGATTCGAAACATCATATTTTTCAAACCCTCCTCAATAAATTTCACACTATGGAAAGCTTAATTGGTATCTCTTCTTTTTGCATATGATCTTTATGGTTACGTTGATGGTAGTACTACTGCTCCTTTAGTTGTTAAAGATGATGTTGATAGAGTAAATCTATTTTCTATACCTCTTTATTAATTATTTTATTTTCTTGAACTTTTGTTGCAATCTTCCCAACACCTCTCTTTATATAAAGAGGCGTAGGGTTACTTTTGATAAATATAATTATTCATTCTCCCCCACTTGGTATTAGGGTGGTGATCCTAGATCGGCACTCGAGTATCACTCATACTAGCCTTCGAACCTGTCCATCGAAACCCTATTTCTCCTTGTCAACAACCACCCTCGTGACTGCTGTAGTCCAGTGGGCCACCAACACCACAAGTTGGATCTCCCAGGCCACTACTGAAGATTTCTACGGGAGGAGATGAGATTTTTGAAATATAAAATAAAGTGCGGAAGTAAAATAAACAATCTCACAAAAGATACAATTACACAATTGTACAAAAGATTTTTAGGTGGAAACCCAAATCGGGTGAAACCACTACTTAACCCTCTCGAGTTAGGATTTCCCGATCGACCGAGTCGATCAAAATCCACTAACAGAACTACTTTAATGAGGGTAGTTCAACCTCTATACACTCACGCTACAAGTACGAGGGTAGCATTCCTCAAACCCCTCCTCTTCACGAGGAGTATTTTGTCCCTCGATGGAGACGGAAATTCGCAAAGCGAATACCCAACAATAATAAAGTAAAATACAAACAAGACCTATAGAGCCACAAAGATAAACCTAGCTACTATAGGTAAAGATTACTTCCCTTTGCTGGAAGTGCGTTGACTTGACGACACAGATACGTGAACCACGCAATGGCACTTTGTTGCTCTTGTAATCGTGGAGTGAGAGTGGGTGCACAACTGGATGAAGCTCTTAGGTGTGGAACTTAAGCTTGGAGAGCTAGATCTTCTTTGCAAGATCAAATGACACAATATGATGTGGAAATGTGTTGCTTGGTGTGTCTTGGTGTGTATTTGCAAGGCAAGGGGCCTCTCTTATTTATAGATGGCTTAGGAAGGCCTAGGAAGGCTGTGGAAGCCTTAGGTAGCCATTGAGGATCATCCCAAGGCAAATTAAGCCGCAATCAGAATCGTTAATGATTCTAACACGGTCATCAGACATCTGGAAAAAAGATCAAAAATCTAGAAGTCATTCTTAAGATGTCTGGAAAATAGATCAGATGTCTAATACTAGACAGGTTCCCTTACTAACCTTCATCAGACCTAAACAAGGTTCTAGTGTAAATCAATCAGATGACATATTAGACATCTAGCACTAGGTCAGAACGTCTGGAAACCTAATTTACAATGGAAATGGATTTCCTAAGGTCCAAATGGCTATATTCGTCTAGGAAAGCAATTTAGGGTCAATTGAGGCAAAACGACTACTTATCAGATGTCTGGAGTCCTTTAAGGATGTCTGATAAAAGATCAAAGGTCAAAACCTCAATGATCATTTTCTAAGCCAACCTTCCATTAATTGGACGTTTGGCAAAGTCATTAGACGTCTGCTAAGACATTTAGACTAAGGGTTAGTTGTTTGAAATCAACAGACAGAAGATTCTAAAACCAGCCCAAAAAGTTTGGATGTCTGATTCAACATTCAGACGTCTTAAAGTTCACTATCAGACGTCTGATTATTAGATTAGATGTTTGATAAGGCTATCTGAAGCATATTTTGATTTTTCTAAGTCTTCTACGAAAAACCTAAGTATCCTAGGGTTGTGCAAGTGTTCATAGGACTACTATGAGGGTACTTTGAGGCTCTTTAACATGAATCTAAGAAAGAAAAAATAAAGAGCAACAAAAGAAAGATACATAGAACAAGATAAAACGAAATCTATCATATTCTTGTCTTCAAGCCTTCTTCAAGCTATCACTCCTCGCGAAGCTCCTCCTCCATCAAGCTCCTCTAATCTGCCACGGATGCGTGCTCGAACTTCGTCTTTACACTTGTATCCATTTGCAATTGTCCTGAAATTTTGGACTCAAAAGCAAATGTTAAATAACAAGTGTTTTGTTGCCATCAAAATAAACGATCGTGGTGCCCTTACATCAACAGCTACCGTCGCTGCAAAATATGATCGTTTTAGCCACCACAGTTTGGTTTGATCGACCAAGGTGCAGGCTTATTGTCGATCTGGTGGTCCAGTGCACCGCTCGGATTTGATCTGCTCGGTTTGATTGCCAGATCGCTGCCCCGAGAGGGCTTTGATCGATGTTGCAGCTGCCAGTCTTCATCACTGCTAGGTTGCTGCCTGCAGGCTGATCGTTTGTAGGTGGTAACTTGTGGTGGCAAGTTGCTTCAGTAGACAAAAGGAGAGTAGCACCTCTTAGAGGCATAGTTAGGGTGTTTCCCCTACCTTAACATGTGCCACATCTTGGTCTAAAGGGTGCTTGTGACTCTTGTGATGTCATCTAGGGTTTCAAGGCCTTAAATGTCATGATTAAGGGATCACGTTCTCTCTAAATCCTAGTTCTATTACATCTGAAAATTGATTTCAAATCATGTTTCTGTGATCTTGTGGCTGTCATATGACGCGACGTGGAAATCACGAGTTTAAGGAAAACGTCGTAGTATAGTTGCGAAATCCACTCGTCAAAAATAATTTTTATAATAATGAGACTTGGAGTCCCGATCGTTCATCTCTGGGAGGCATTTTGGAAATGCAAATTCAAATTCGATCTTGCTCTCTCTACTAGTTTAAAATCGCATGTCGATTTATACTAAATTCATATTGATATATGACATGTTGTTGCCAGAATATCAGAAATTGAAAGCATGCAAGTTAAATCACACCAAAAGATGATAATCAGGCACATGGTGATTTTAAACATATATATCTATATAAATATTTTCATTGAGGCATGATGGTGGTTACAGCACAGGTAGTGGAATGCTTGTACAGGGAAATTTAAATCTAGCTAACAGAAAATGTGTGCACGTGCGGATCTGCAAGACATTGCTCGTGCATCGTGTAGGAGGGAGAGATAGCTACACTGCTAAGCAGTAAATAAAGTAATAAATCATGAAGAACTAAGCTACTTATCTAGCTAACAGAACGAAGGGCATTCGGAGGTGGGCTCCAATGGCCTTTAAGTGGGTGAAAGGAGAAAGAGGGACGGCCAATGGTGCTTAGGCTGACCCTTGGAGAGAGGTTGGAGAAGGTAATCTAGGCTCTTGGCATGGAGGTGGTGATGGCCATGGTGTACTAGTGGAGATAGAGGTGGAGGTGTAGGTGGAATGAGTGGAATGGAGCCAAAGAACCAAGATTGAACAAATTGCCACCCCTTAGGTCTTTTTATAGGTCTAAGGGATGCTCTCTAGAGAATTATGGAATTCTATAGAGAGGCCTATGGTGGGAGCTCATGGGAGAGGGAGAGAGAGGGTGGATGGGTGGTTTTTAGATCCACATTTGGTAGATCTAAAAATTGAATGCATCTTGGTTGCTACTGTTAGCAACCAAGGCAACAACACATGGTAGAGAGTTCTAGAGAACTCTAGCTGGACTAATTTCGTGTATGTGGTGTGTGTTGGTGTGTGTGGGTGTGTGTGGGTTGAAACCTAGGTGGCTAGGTTGATTAGGTTAGGTTCTAGTGGGTTTAGGTCAATGTAGGTCTCAAATTAGGGTTGCAAACCCTAATTCACTAAGGTAAAATGCAATTAAACTTTATACAAGTTTAATTGGGTGTGTGAAAACCTAATTGAGAGTAAAACAACTAAATTAAGTAAAGTTTAGGTCAATTGGACTCTCACTAAGTCTAATTAGGTTGTGTGTGCTGAGATCAGGGCTTAATTGGACTCACCGAGTCCAATTGAGTAGGCTGATGTAATTGACTATGATCCAAGTCAATTAGGTTTAGTGAGGACCTAATTAGGTCCTTAGGGAGGTTTAAAGGTGATGTACTAGGGTTAGGGAACCTTAATTTAGGTTCCTAGGGGGTTAGAATTGGGTTTAGGGACCTAAGAACTCAAGATCAAGGCTTGAATTCCAAAACAAGAACTGGAGAACTGTTCTGGATGTCCAATAAAGTTATCAGACGTCTTATAATGAAAAATTAGAAGTCCAGACTAGTTGTTTGGACATCCAATCAGAGTCAGGAGGGATTCTGGGTTCTATCTTGGGTATTATATAGAAATTAAATGACAGACTGAGTGTCTAGACGTCCAATAATGCTGCAGATGTGGGTATGAGGTGTGCGGGTTGTGGCTAAGGGTTTTAGACGCCCTATAACTCATTTGGACATCTAGGAATAGGCTAGAATTAGGGTTTTAGGGCTTCCTAGGGTGCAGTGACCTAATTTAAGGGTGGCTAAGGCTTGGGGAAGCTTCTATGCTATCTTAAAGCTAGGGTGGACCTATGTTCTTCACAATTTACTGCTTTATTCCTACTTAACAAAGTAGCATACCTCAACTCCCTTACATTATTGTCTACTACATCTACTCTAGGTCTTCTGCTCCAGCTCTACTGCAACCTAGCTTCAAGTCCAGCTTCAGATCCAGTCTCAGATCCAGCTCTTGAGCTTCTTATTACCTGTAAATTATATAATGCATAACTAAAGGAAAGCAGTAAAAATGCAAGTAATACTTATGCATGCATGAATTTCACAAACTTATGCTAAGTTCTAGCCTAATTTAGGTCAAGTAAGACCTATGATTGCTACACAATCATCAGGGCACGATGGCTTCTTCATCATCTTCAAAGGTGTCATCAGTTACCGCTACGGATATCGGAGTTACAAAACTCCCTTCTTCGTTCCTATTGCCAAGCTTAATGAGACCAACTATACTAGATGGTCCTAGACATTCCTCATGATAGTTAAGGGACATGATAAGGAACACAATTTATTAGAATTGGAGGCACAAGATAAGGTTGGAAAACATGGAAGAAAGATAATGCTATTGTTCCTGCTTGGATCATGAATTCTGTTGAGCCTTAGATTGGAGATGGGATCATGTACTATAAGATAGCCAAGGAAATGTGGGATTCTCTACGTGATACATTCTCACAAGAAGAATTCCAGTGAAGTTTTTGAGATATACCATGCTATTGGTAGTCTGAAATAGGAGGGCTAGTCTCTTTCATAGTACTATGCCATCTTAAAGGGGTTCCTCAAAAAGTATAATGCATGTTGCCCAGTATGCACATGTGACTCAAAGGGTGCACAGAAAGGAGTATGTTGTTCTTCAATTTTTGAATGGTCTTGGACCAGATTATGAGGCTGCTATGCTGAGCTTTCATCACTTGAGGAAGCATGCAGTCGAGTAAGCAAATTGGTTGTTAAACCATCTGCGTCAGATGTAGGACATACCCCTATGCTTGTGGCGGCTACTAGAAGTGGGTGTGGCGCTCCATCTACTAGAGGGAGAGGACGTGGAGGTCGAGGTACGACTGGTAAGCCTCTCACCACATGTCCTTATTGTGTCAAGGTTGGACATTCTAAGGCTACCTGCTGGATTAAGCATGGTAAACCTCTTCTGGCCAATCAAGCCATTTCTGTAGAGGAGACGAGTGACACTGTGTCATGCGCTAACTATGATACAGTGGTTCAACGTCTTGCCCAGTTGACTCAAGAGACTACTACTTCTGATACTGCTACTTTAGCCACCTCAGGTATATCTACAGATTGTAGTTCTGGTAGTGATATTTCTAACAATGTTGTGTGGTTAGTAGATTCTGGTGCGTCTCAGCATCTCAGTGGTGATCAAACATTCTTTAGACAGGTTGAGACTGTGTCTTCTGATAGATCAATTTAGGCGGCAGATGGTAGACAGTGCAGAGTTCATGGCAGAGGGGAAGTGGCTGCGACATCTTTATTGACTTTGACTAACATTCTTTATGCTCCTGACTTTCCTATTAGTCTTTTGTCTGTTAGTAGAATTACAAAAGACTTGCACTGTCGTGCTATTTTTGATGAGTTGGGCTGTATTTTTTAAGACAAACTCACAGGGACGACGATTGGTGGAGGACATGAGGAAGGTGGTGTGTATTGCCTGATCCAGACTCCTATTGCTACTATGTGTTATGGGTAGGTTGCTTTCAATGTTGGTACAACGCTTCAGTGGCATCGTCGTCTTGGACACCCATCTCTGGATAGGCTTCGCCGCATTATTCCTCATTTATCATCTAGTACTGAGATTTTCTATGATGCGTGTCAGCTGAGAAAACATCACAGAACCAGTTTTCCTTCCAGTTCCTCTCATAGTTTCACTGCAGTTTTTGATTTATTGCATATGGATGTATGGGGACCTAGTAGAGTCCTAGATAGACTTGGTCATAGATTTTATTTACTTATAGTGGATGATTTTTCCATAATGTCTTGGTTGTTTCTATTAAAGAATAAATCAGATGTTGGATCTATAGTTGAAATATTTATCTTGCAAATAAAGACTGAATTTTCTACCATTGTGAAAATTATCTTTATGGGAACACCATCATGAGCCCTAACTAGCTCATTTTGACCTAGAAAAGAGAATAAAAGCTCCTACATAACCAAGTGAAGGGCCTAACTCAGAGAATAACTGGCTTCAAAGAAAAGCAAGAAACACAGGGTAAAACTGCAATTTTACCATTGCAGTACAACAATAGTATTTCTCAAGGGCTAAACATTGGTCAATTGGTCTTAACAAGATGAAAAGTGGGATGGTTCAATCAGAAAAGGGTTAATGTGAGTTCTGAGAATTAAATGACATCCTATAACCCTAAAACAAACCCACTTAATTCAACAAGATTCTAGTCTAGATAAAAATCAACTAAACCCTCTAAAATTTATGAAAAAATATCCTCTAGGGTTTAGAACCTTCAATTTAGCCTTTAGAACCTATTTTGACCTAAATAGGGGTCCTAGTCAAACATTTACCCTAAATTGAGTTTTTATGCAAAATACCCAGTCAAACATGGTCAAACCTAAAATCCAACTTCACCATTGGATTCCTTGGGTCAAAATTAGGTTTATGCCAAAATTTGGACTTAAGGGAAAATCACCTTGACCTACTTTGCAAAACAGTCCAACCCAATTACTTTTATGCCCCTAACTTGTGAAAAACCTTGCAGAGACCCACCTATCTTCCTCACCACTCTTTGCAATTAGGTCCCTCTGCCATTACCACGGAGGAGTCCTACTCTAGCGAGGATTCAAGAGGGATGTTCTCCTTGATTCTTCAAAGAATCCCTCTCAGATTTGAAAGAGAGATTCTCTGAGGAATTCCCAACTATGTGAACTCAATCATGCGCTCTGATTCGCACCCAATCTCTTGTGTGAACGCACGAGAGATATGGGTATCTCTCGAATTTCCTACTTTGGCGAGGAAACTGGTGCTTGGAAGCTTGTCTTCCAAGCACAAGGCCCTCTACCTGTGCCTATAAAAGAAGCCCCAGGGCCGGCCAATCATTTCAAGCTTGATTTGGTCGAAGAATCCCCCAAAATTCCTCCTTTCTCCTCTCCAGCCAAATAACCCGCAAGCTCCAATGATATCTCCTCCCTTTTCTCGTCGCTCTGCTACCATACCAGTGGCAAAGTCTTCTCCGCCTTGTTCTTCCGCGTCGCACCATACCTGCGTGCGTTTTTAGCCCTCTCGTCGTCGTCGCCTCTTCATCTTAGGGCCTTTGTCTCCAGTGACGGTAAATACATGTCATTCGCCCTTCGCCTCCCCCCTTCATCCAATCACCCTTAGTTAAGTTCCTCTTTCCCTACTCTTCATTTTCCCGGCTTTATTTCATAAAACAACCCTCGACAGCCATAGATCACCATCATCTTCCTCATCTCTGGCAGACCACCAGCGAAGGTGCAACCATCACTCCACACACCCACATGCCTCGCCACTGACCGCAGAAGCATCGCCACCTTCCACTGATCATCATCCACCTCCTCATTGACCGCCACACGCACCCTACACTTCCCCCGAACAACCGCACTTTCACGGCCACAGTCCGACCTAGGCACACACGCCTAGGCCATCTCGTGCCACTCCACCCACTGCACCACCTTCGCCATGTCACGGCGAAGGTCTCTAAGTGCTTTGACAGGGCCCCGAGGCCGTATTTATGATTGGAAAGTTCGACCTACAACTACCATTGGAGCAGGAGCAAAGCTTGCTCTAGGTCACCCCTCCCCAGGGGACTGAGCCCCAGGTGCGCGGAAATACCTTGCGATCCCTTTGCACCCAGTATTGTAGTCAACGCCATCTGTAGCTGCAGCAATCGAGCGAAACTCCCTGCGGACGCACGTAAAGAAGCGGGTGGGACTTTAGTCCCACCTCGGTAACTTTGGAAGCAGGTAAGCAGTTTAAATTATTTTTGTGCTTTCGGCTTGTTGCCTCAGAACACAGGGTGAGGTCCCCTCGCCCACTCACCTGCCTCATCTGCGCTCACTCCTATGCGGACTTGGCTAACCTAACCCGATAACTTTGCACTCCTCGCGCATTACCCACATTGGTGCACCTGGACCCGGGTGCGCTTGCCCGACTCGAATACCCAATTGGCTCTAGGAGAGCTAACCTAAGAGAGAAAAGAGCGAGAGCATACGTGGGGGAGGGTAGGGGTAGGTTTTGCACTTCTATGCAGGGAGAAGAAGAAGGAAGCAAAAGCTGAAGAAGGCTAAGGGTAGGCGGAGCCAAAGAGGAAGTTGAGGACCTAAAGGCAAAGCTGAAGGAGAAAGGAGATCAGAAGCTGAAGTAGAAGAAGCTAAAGGAAGAAAGGAGAAGGCACAGCTGAAGGAAGAAGAAGAGAAAGAAGCCGCAAAGAGGAAGGAAGATTGAAGATAAAGAAAGAAAGAAACAAAGCCAAAAAGAAAGAAGCCAAGGTAGAGGAAGGAAGGAGAAATCAGAGAAGGAAGAAGAAGGAAAGAAGCCAAGGAAAGAGAAGAAAAGAAATAAGAAAAAGACAGAAGAGAAGGAAGCCATAGTCAAGGAAGAAAAGGAAGAGAAAGAACAAGACATCGAAAGAAGAAGAGAAAGATCAAAGCATCTGAATTTCTTTTTACATCTCTATTCATCTCTTTGAAGCATTTATATACATTGAAACTAATTCTATTGCTTCATAATATTGTTGAACATCACATTGAGATTGTGTTCTTAGTTTTTAAATACCAATTTGCTCCCCGTGTTCAACCTCGGATTCTTAGTTTTTCGAGTAATAAATTCTTATTTGTTTTTCAAAGCGATTTCAACTATACTGCAACACGATATTTACAAACCCGATTTCGCTTTCGAACGAACATATCCGATCAGATAATGCTTTGGAATTTTGTACTGCTAAGTTACTTGGGATTATACACCAAACATCTTGTCCCTATACTTCACAGTGGAACAGTGTTGTTGAGCGAAAACACCGTTATGTGTTAGATGTTGTAAGGACTTTACTTATACAGCATAATTTGCCATAGATTTACTGAGGAGATCAGTCTTAACTGCATGTTACTTGATAAACAGTTTGCTCAGCTATTCAGGAACAAGTTCCATGGTAGGTTATTTATTCGAAGAAGGAACTATTTATTGTGCCACCTCATACATTTGGCTGTGTTGCCTTTGTTCATATTCTAGGACCTAGCAAAGACAAGTTAGCACCACGAGTAATAAAATGTGTTTTTCTGGGTTATGGTAGTACCCAGAAAGGGTACATATGTTATCATCCACGGACTAAGAAACATTATGCGACAGCAGATGTTACTTTTCATGAGCACATTCCTTCTCTATGGATGGCCATCAGGTGACATTCGAGGGAGGTTCTGTTCCTACGTTGATTCCACCAGTTCCCTTGGAACAGATTCCTATTATTCATAGTCAGGATACCACTACCACTGATCCTCATATGAGATAGTAGGCAGAGATTACTCATGTTTACAGATTACTAGTCACTTATAGACAGCATGCATGGCGGCAAGAGCACACACCCCCACCTCCTCAGCCACCTATCTCCTCCCCTACTCAGGTACATGTTGATACTGATGTGAGTTGTTCTAGTGGTTCTTGTGTAGGTTCTCCTGATGTTTCTATCTCCTTTGATGCACCTCCTTCTGTTGATACTGAGATTGGAGTTGAAGATTTTGACCTTCCTATTACTATTAGGAAGGCTCCTCACAATTGTACTCATTACCATCTTGTAGAGTCAGTGCTTACTGCCACTCTTGGGGCATCCTTCGCTACCTTCACTGCCTCTCTTTCTGCAACTCCAACTCCTACTTCTCATCAGCAAGCCATGCTTAATCCAAAATGGCAATAGGCCATGGAGGATGAGATGGCTGCCTTGCATTCTAGCACTACATGGGAGTTGACTACTTTGCCTCTTCATGCCAAGTTAGTGGGGTGCTGCTGGCTCTTCGCTCTTAAGTACAATCCAAATGGTACAATTTCTCACTACAAAGTGAGATTAGTAGCAAAGGGGTTTACCTAGATCTATGAGGTAGACTTCTTTGATACTTTCTCTCATGTAGCTCGGCTTCCTACAGCACGTATTCTGTTGTCTGTTGCTGCACACCATGACTGACCCCTTCATCAGTTGGATGTGAAAAATACCTTTTTGTATGGCGATCTTAATGAGGAGGTATATATGCAACAACCCCCAGGATTTGAAGTTCAGGGGGAGTGTGTATGCAGATTGAACAAGGCCATTAATGGTGTAAGGTAGAGTCCGAGGGCTTGGTTCCAAATATTATCAGAGGTATAGACCATGGGACTTGTGAGGTCTTCAACTGATCATTCGCTCTTTTTAAAAAGAGCACATGGGGAGTTGTAGCACTCCTTGTATATGTTGATGATCTCATCCTTACTGGGGATGATATTGTTGGGAAAGTAGAAGTAAAGAAGAAGCTGGCTGAGGCTTTTGTTATGATTGACTTGGGTGAGCTCAAGTACTTTATTAGCATTGAAGTGGCATATAGCAAGGAAGCTATTGTTCTTAGTCAGTGCAAGTATGCTCTTGATATTTTACAAGAGGCAGGGATGATGGGGTCCAAATTTGCTAATATACCTATGGGTCCCAAAGGAAGTCTCTATGACAGTGATTCTCCGCCTACAGATAGCAAGTCTTATAGGCAGTTGGCTAGTAAACTTTTATATCTTACTATTACATGTCCTAATTTATCCCTTGCAGTTAGGAAACTTAGCCAGTTCATGGACAAACCAACAAAGCAGCACTTGGATGCTGTCATATAGGTCCTTAGATACATGAAGAAAGCACCTGGTAAAGGTATATTATTTAGGAAAAACATGCCTATGAATGTTATCACCTATTTAGATGCAAACTATGTAAGTTGCATGGCAGATAGAAAATCCACTACTGGATTCTGTACTTATGTGGCAGGCAATCCGGTAACTTAGAAGAGTAAAAAGCAGCAGGTTGTATCTCGTTCTAGTGTAGAATTTGAGTATCGTGCTATGGCACAAACTGGCACAAAGATGGTTTGGATTAGATCAGTGTTACAGGATCTCCATGTTTGAATAGAGGGATCAATGGAGATGCGATGCGACAATCGAGCTGCCCCATATATTGCAAACAACCTGATGCTCCATGAACATACAAAGCATGTGAAGGTTGATGATGGTATCTCCATCATCCATTATATCTAACCTAATTTGGCTAAGTTCTAAGGTTAAATTCACCTAATTAGCATATTAAAAGGGTATAACTCAATTAGGGTTTAAGAGAGAGAAATTAATAGAAAAATGGGTTCATTCTGCAATTTTCATGAACTATTATAAATACAGAATAGATTGAGGGAAAACTTATGATGAATTAAAGTTCACTTGAGCTTAAATGTCCTAAAAGTGGGTTGATACTAAGTAATTTAGGATTTTCATTCAAATTAAGTGTTAATCCTTAATTAAATTGGCTAATTTCAACCCTACTTCAATTTAAATAATTTCAATGAAAATAAATATAATCTAAACCTCCTAAAAATTATTTGAAAATATTTTATAAGATTTGGAATAATCAATTTGACAATCGAAACTCGTTTCGACCTAAAATAGAATTATAGGCAGGAATTTGGTACATTTTGGATCTTAATGTAAATTGATCATTCAAATAACATAAAAACCTAAAATTGAAGTCACCATTGAATTTCTTAGGCCTAAATTAGGCTACCATAAAATTTTGGTCTTATTTGGACTTCATCTTGGCCTAGTTTGTATTTTAACCCTTGAAAACCAAGTTCCTTACAAACGAGCCCCTAACTTTTGATTTTCCTTGCGAAGACCCCCATAGCTTCTCATCTTCCTCGTAAGCAGTACCCTGCCAGCAAATGATGCCATGGCCCTGCACAACTGCTCGCAAAGGCGAGATTCACTCATGATTTCCCAACGACTCGATTGTTGAAACACCACGAAACCTAGGGGATAAGATCCTCAACTATACCCGCACTGATCGGCGAGGTTTTGAGCACCAGAAATCGTCTCTTGAACTTGCAAATGGTGATCAAAACCACCTTGGTTGTTCTTTATTTGTGGAGCTTCTCTTGATATTTTGCCGCATTTTGCGTCTCTTGATCTACAAAGCACGGCCATCGTCTTGGGTTCAATTTTGTCTAGAAATAGCACGTGCAACGCCCTTCTTCCTCCTTCGCACATCGCCATTGAAGGACCTTGGGACCTTCCTCGACCCCTCAATCTGACAGTTCTCGCTGTTAAATGAGCCCACGGTCGCCTTCCTTTCTTCTTTCTCGTGCCCCCGATTAAAGGACATGACTCCTCCGTCCCTTTGATGAGGCGTGGGTCATCATAGCTAAAATGCCCAAGTTAATCTAAAAGCTAGGTTAAACACTATACAATTAACACAAGAAATGGGTTAAGTATGAGAATTAACAGAAATGACCTAAAACATCCAATTTATGTTAAAAATGTAAAATTAGGTCATAAAAGGAGATATTCTATTCATTAAAATAAATTGATGATCCATTTGCAAATTGAACACACATTTGGTTCAAAACTTCAAATCAAAAGTGAAATCAACTTCTTGAATGTTCAATTGGACTTTAATAAAAACTTGGTTACATTTGGATATCATTAGGACCTTGCATTTAGAGTTTTACATATAGGTCCTCAGGTCATAACACATTTCATTCATTTAAACTTCTCAAGGATCTGTCTGTAAGCTGCCAGGGACCTATTTGCAAGACCACAAGGACCGTGCAGCTATCATTCTTATTACTTACGAACTCCCTTACAAATGCTCTACCATTTCATACCTTGAGGGTCTCTTCACAAAACCACAAATACACTACAGCTCTTCTCTTCTCCTTAGGCATTATAGCTCGCGATGAACTCGCGCTACAGCTGTCATTGATCCACTGAGTCAATCATCCAATGATTGATCTTAATCCATTTTGTGATGCATTTGAGCATAGGATCACCGGTTCTCTTAGATTTCGTCCAACGACTGATCTTTGGATTGAAATTTCCCTCACATCATCTCTCCATCTCCATTGCCCAAAACCTAATCACTTAATTCCACCACTGCAGTGCTCTGATCCAATGATTTGCCTACTTAAGCAACTACCCAACTCATGCACACACCATCGACTCCCTCCCGCACTGATCCAATCAATTCGTCTACACTCTAGTTCCTCTTCCTCCATCAATCATGTTTATCGCGATGAAATCGATTTTAAAATAAAGCGTTGTAATATATTCAAAATCGCTTTGAAAATAAATACAATTTTTATTACTCGAAAAAGTTCCGAGATCGAACACAGGGAGCAAATGGAATTCACACACTCATCTCAACAATAAATGTAATTTGAACACAAAATATTACTCAAAAATTAATTTGCAATGTAGAGTAGATGAGCATATGAAGAGTAAAAAGAATTTTAGAGAAAATAATGGTGATTTGAATCACCAATTATAAATCTAATACATAGAATAATTATTCAAATTTACTAAAGGAGAGAGTATGAAATCAGACGTCTAATTTTGCAATTAGACGTCTTAAATGACGTTTGCTACAATACCCTTTTTCTTCTCTTTTGCCTGCGTGCCTCTTCCTTCTTCTTCACTTCTTCTTTTCTTCCTCAAGCTTTCTTCTTCTCTGGCCCTTCTTTGCTCCTTCTATTCTTCTTTCTCTTTTGTGCTTTTAATTCTCCTCTTCTTCTTCTCTTCTTCCTTCTCTAGCATTTCTGCCTTCTGAATCAGGCTAAGTGTTGGAGCCAAACTTCTCAGGGCAAAAACCCCCCTTACCCCGTGTAACTCTCCTCTCTTCTCTTTCTATCTCAGTCTCGCTCTCCCAGAGCCACAGTTGGTAGGGTAATCGAACCTAGCACATACCAAGTCCAGGCTCCCCGGCGTGCGGTGGTAAGCGAGGAGTGTAGGTCAGGCGGGTTATCGGGTTGGCTAGGTCCGCGGGGGAGGTGTCACGGATGAGACTAGTGAAGGTGTAGGAGGACCTCACCCTCAGTGATTGGAGGCAAACAACCCCATTCACTTTTGGATATT
The DNA here is from genome assembly GCA_037157565.1 of Thalassia testudinum. Lineage (NCBI taxonomy): Eukaryota > Viridiplantae > Streptophyta > Magnoliopsida > Alismatales > Hydrocharitaceae > Thalassia > Thalassia testudinum. Next base: position 6,175,116 of record JAZHRO010000058.1, on the reverse strand, counting down.
ATGCGGCTGCAGGCTACTCTTCATATCCGAGGTGGGACTAATTTTCCCACCTTTCTTCTGCGCAACGCCGCAGCAGGGTACTCAGCCAATTTGACGAGGCTGTGGCTGCTGAAGCCCTCGCATGAGGACTTGGACTCCTGTAGGGCTCAATTCTGCACGGCCTGGAGGTATCCCCTGGAGCGGAAGCACCCTGGAGTAGCTTGAAGCTTGCTCGAAGCACAGCGTCAATGGCGGGTCTTGGCCGGACACCTAAAATTCAAGAAAAGGGCCTTATGGCCGCATCATAAGGTTCAACAGGATCACCGTGGCACGGCGAATGTGACGATGGAAGTGGCATGGTGCGAGAGTAGCTGTGGTGGCCAGACGGTGACAGGAATGGTCGGTGAGAGTGGGTCTGTTTGGGAAGGTGTTTCGGTGGATGATGGAGCAATTGGAGTGAGGGAAAATGAGCGGGAAGGTGCAGTGGAGGTTGTAGGGTGGTCGGCAAGGTGGATGGAGATGCGTAGTGGTGGGAACACCTCGTCGGAGGAGTGGTCGGAGCGGAGAACAAAGAGGGTGAACGGCGTAGTCGAGGGGTTAAATTGAGAAATAGAGAGTGGGAAACTAACCTACAAGTCTAACTAAACCTAACTAGCTACTCTAATGGACGAAAGAAAGGAGATTCCCACACTGGTGTGGTTGCCAGACGTGGGGAAGACGAACCTCCATATGAGAGACGACGGTGAAGATGGGGAAAGGACGACGACGGCTAGTATTGCGCGACGGGGACGGTGAGGAAGGTGAATTCGCCACTAGTTTTGTGGTCTGACGATGAGAGGTGTCGGAGAGAGACCTTCGGAGCTTGCGTAGAATTGCGGCCGAAGAGGAGAGAGGAAGAGGGGGAGTTTCGGCCGAATTTCAAGCTTAGGAGAATGGTCGAACCCTGGGGAGTCTTTTATAGGTTATCAGGGAGGGTTTTGTGCTTGGAAGCCAAGCTTCCAAGCTAGGAATGCTCATCGGATTTGGGGGCTTCTTGAGATCCAAATCTCTCATGCGTTCGCATGAGAGATTGGAAAAGATGTGGAGCACTTAGACGGGCTTAGATTGGAGGGAATTACTTGATGAATCTCCCTTCCAATTTTGGAAGGGATTCATCAATCAATCAGAGAGATATCTCCTGTCAAAGGTAGCCGGAGTAGGTTTTCTTCGCAATAATGGTGGAGGGACCTAATTGTGAAGATGATGAAGAAGTTAGGGGGCTGAATGCAAGGATTTTTGAAAGTTGGGGGTATGAATGTAATCAGATAGGACTATTTTGCAAACTAGGTTAAGACAAGTTCTCCTTGGGTCCAAATTTTGGTACACACCTAATTTGGACCTAAGGAATCCAATGGTGAAGTTGGATTTTGGTTTTGACCACGTTTGACTAGGTAATTTATGCGAAAATCTAAATTAGGGCAAATATCTATTTGAGACTCCATTGTAGGTCAAGATGGGTTTTGATGGCCAAATTGAAGGTACTAAATCTTAGAGAATATTTTTATATTATTTTTAGAGGGTTTATGTAAATTTTATCCTGACTAGAACCTTGGTTAATTAAGTGGGTCTCTTTTTAAGGTTCCGAAAGTCATTTAATTCTCAAAACATAAGCAAACCCATTTCTATCTGATCTAACCCACTTGTTATTCTATTAAGACCATTTGACCTTTTCTCAACCCTTGAGGAAACCCGTGGTTGTACTGCATTCATGATAAGCTGGTAAAATTACAGTTTTACTCTTAGTTTCTTATTTTTCTCTCAGAATGGTTATGCAATGAATTATGACCTTCAGTTGGTTATCTAGGAGCATTTAGTGACTTAAGTGAATAAAAAAGAGTTAGATAGGGCTCATGATGGTGTTCCCATTAAACCATCTATGACAGAGGCGGCGTCTCTTTCTCAAATTTCATTGCTGTAGTGACCAGCTGCAGCCAAGGGACCTCATTCCTTGCTGGAGACCCTCGCATCCCCCTTCATTGCCACAGCAATCCGTTGTGTATCTAGGCATCTCATTCGTCCACTTAGCTAGGATTTTTAATGCTTTCGTAGCTTAGTTTATTGCTTTCTAGATTACATCTGCTACTTTCTAGGAGTAGAATTAGTTAGTGGATTGATTGATAGTTTTAGGAGTAGAGTAGATTAGGAAGCTTTTCACAAAATTTGCCTCCTCTGATCAATTCAGATCAGAGGAGAAGAATTCACCCCTTCATAATGTCCATCTAAGCTTTCCTTGCACTCAACACTTACTTCTGCATGTTTTCCTTATATTTTTACCATCATCCACCCATCCATCAAGGTCAAATCCAAATTTGAATTTGCACCTAAAATTCACATGGGGGTCTCTCATTCACTTCATCTATTTACAAAGACTCCCCGATTTGGTTTTATTGTCTCGAAATGCCTCATTTCTTTCAGATTTGCTTTTAATGCCTAATCTCATGATTTGGAGTTCATTTGGTTTTCATTGGATTCAATCAAGTTATTTAAGGCTTTTAATCTCTAAATTAGGTGTAATGCAATGAATCCAAAGTGTTGGATTTGGTTTTTAATTTATGGATGAGCATGCACCCAATTTGAGCTTTATTTTGGATACTTTGACCAAGGATAATCAGTGATACTGATTTGAGGTTAAATAAGGACCCAACGGATTCTGAGATGATCACTAGATCACCTTGATCACCAATTAATGGTATTCAAGAAGATCGGTTGATCTAATAAGCAATCAAATCTAAAACAAAAGGGTCAATCTGAGCAACATTTGATTATCACTCCAAAAGGATTTCTAAGTTCAAAAATAGCTTTAATCTGATCTACAGAAGTTGATTAAGACTTGGAATGGTTTAATGAAGGTTTAGAAATAGTTTGATTTGATTTTGTCTATTATGGTCATTTACTTACACACTGTCTATAGTGTGAAGTAAAGACCATATTTGGGTTTTAAGGGTTATCAAACCTTTGATTTGGTTTTAAGAAGATTTTAGACCTTCTAATTGATGTTTGTGATGAATGGAAAGTGAGTTTTAAAGATTCAAACAGAACTAAGTTGATTAGACTTGCTGCAGCAATTCCCAGCTGCTGATCTCATGCTTGGGTTTGCTGCTGAAATAGCACCAGTGTTTGCATCTGGAACTTAAGACAGCTGAGCATCTTCAATAAATAGTTGATCAGCTGTTTTAGACCAACAATTACAGCAACAGTTGCTACTGGGGATTTTTCAGCATTTGAGCTGCTGATCTGATGTAGCAGCAGCCACTGATTGGCTGGGATGAACTGGATTTTGGAGATTGAATTGAGATTGCATGTATAATACTATTAGAACAGTTTAAACAAGCATTCATATACACGTATTTGATTTAAATTTTGTTTGGAATGTCTTGTAAACCATGTTCTTATTCTTTATCAATTAAAATTCAAATGGATAATTGTCCAAATGAGAATTTAATGTAAATCATGATGAAATTCATGTTTAAATGTTTGAATATCCTCTTTGTGCTTTGCCGAAGGTCTGTGCATGCTTTAACTGAACATCAAACCATTAGAATAGAATTCTAGGCCTTAGGATTCCCTTTCCAATACTCTTCAAGGCCTAACTTGTGTGAACTTTGTATATAAATAAAAATCATAAAAAAAATAAAATAAAGGTGTCATGAGTAGGATTAGGTATATTTTTAGGTGTGTATTAAGTTTCAAGGTAATCAGAGCCCCTGACTTGGTAGAACATACCAACCGACGATTTTGTCTACCTTGGAACTCAATGAAAGGCCAAAACTCAAAAATCACAAAAAGAAATCTCTCTCTTTCATCTAACTCTCTCTCTCATCTCCTACCTCTATTCTATATATAAAAATTAGAAAAACCCCAAAAATACCATGTATATTATGTATATACTTGTATATATAAATTAAACATAAACCATATGTATAAATTGTATAATATGTATATAATATATATAATTAACTCATATATGTATTCTATATATTAAATTAAATATTTAGAATGATTTATTGTATATATAATATTATTGTATAATTATCTATTAATTTTTATAACTTAAACGTATAATAAGCTAAGTAATTATATAAACCTATCTATATGTATATAATTGTACTTAAGGCTGTACATGTGTATTTATACATATATTATGTACTATACAGTACCTGTAATTTAATTTAATTATGTATTTACGGTAAATAATTAAGTTATTAGGTTAATTAAGTAATTTACTAAGTTAAAATAAAATAAAATTTTAATTTAATCTAATCATGAAGTATTTTATGATGTACATTTGTATTATATTATATTAAATATTTTAAACATATTTATACTATATTACAGTATTTATAGATTATTTATATGTAAAACTAACTAAAACATGTATTTAAATCTATATAAATTAAAATAAAGTTCCTAAAATATAATAAAAATGTGTAATAAATAATTTATTATGTATATTAGCTCTGTATAAAGTCAATTTTATAATTAAGTCACTAATTTATACATTAATTAATAAATTAAACTCTAATTTAATGTGTATATTCAGCCAACTTCAACTAATTTTATTATATATTTAAATAACTTATTTATGTAAATTAATTGTATAATTTTTGTAATCCTATAATTTATTTTTAATTTAAAATAAATTATGGCCCTCAAGTCGAGGGCCAAAAACCTTAAATCAAAATGCAATCGTGCTTAGCAGCAGCGTCAATTTGGGTGCTCAGTTTAGCGCCACATCATGTGATGAGGATGCTCCACCGCGGTATAAATTGATTTTATCTCTCGACCTCCTAAATCGTCAGGCATCGAGTGCCCCTATACATACCATACCCATACCCATTACATGATCCCATGAGCATATATACGAGCATATTGAACAGAGGTGGGCCGAGGGCCACGCACTGTAACTGGGCTTATGTTGGCCCAATATTGGGTCTTAAATCGGATAAAATGCACAATTAAAGAACAAGAATCAAGTTTAGTAGTGGTCTGGTCCACCCGTAAGGGTGTCATGTATCCTACGAAAGGCCAGTTCACCAACTAAAAATTAAATTTTTGGTTAATGAATAGTGAAATGAACTGGTTGTGTGGAGAGAGGAAGGCCTAAATTTGACTATGTGTAGGGAGAGTGGGCAGCGACTAAGTGTCGAGAAGAGAGGAAGAGAGAAAAAGAGTTCTGAGCCGTTGAGTAGCTAAGTGTTGGAAGTGTTGAAGCCCTATGTGCATATGTGGATATGTATATATATGTATAATATATATGTGTAGTATAAGTATACTTATAAAGTATATATGTATATAAATAATGTAAATAAATAAATGTAAATATGTATACATATATAATTAATATAAAGGTTAAGTATAATAGAATAATATAATATGTTTGAGCTCTTATATATGCATATAAATAACTAGACTTTAGTGACAGTTAGATCTGTCACTGTACATAGCTATATATGTAGTATAGATAGTTATTTTGCCTTATGTTATGTAAATATTTTACTAAGATTATAACGACGCTTATTTACGTTACTATAGATATTAGTATGTTATTATGATTTAGTATAGTTGATATTATTAGATATTTTTGCACTTATACTTAGGTATTACTTATAATAATTGTATATAACTAACATAGTGTAGTAGTAGATAATTTTTTATGCTTGTTTTTGTACATATGTTTCAGGCATTGTGATGCATATTAACTAATTATTTTGTAGATAATTAACCAATTCATCCATTATTTGATTGATTTATTCATTTTGTAAATAAAATCAACATTTTTAGAATAAAAGAACATTTTTAGACTTAGAGAGTGATGTATATCAATAACTACCTCCCAGTGAACGACCTGGAAACAGACCAGTAAAAATAGTAAATAAATAAAATTGATGTGACATCGATTTGCATTTGTGACATTTATACCACAACAACAATACATTAAACACTTTTTTAGTGCGAATCGAAAGTTGTCGACCATATTTTTGGTATTGTTGCCAAAGACAAAAACCCGATAATAGTTCTTTCTCATGATTGTTGACATCTTGTCCATCACCCTTCCATGGCCTTAAATCCTCCTCCGTTCTCTTCTTCCATGCATCCAGCTACCACGTCAACATGCTCCCCCATCCACCTCATCCTCTCCTAGGTAGATCTTTTTCTTCCTCCTCTCCTCATCTATCTTCTCGATCCTTCACCTTGATCTTTCGACCTCCATAACTCCTCCCTCTCCGTCATCCTCTCCATCTCCATTCATGCTCCGGAGACCACCTTTACCTTACAACCACCAACACCGCTCGCTCACTACAACAGAACACACTTGTAGTGACGGTCTTTGGGGACAGAATTGAAGGCTTTGGGGATAGATTTTAGGGCGGGTGATGGAAAATCCGTCCCCCAAATGAGGGTCACTAAAAGTTTTTGGGACATATTTTCCATCCTTAAAAGTATTGTGATAGAAAATTGGTCACAATAGGTTAGACACAAAAGAAAGCGATGACTTAGCATTTAATTTGTTTAGGGATAGATTATTCTGTCTCTACAAGTTTTAAGAACAAAAATATGTGTCCCTCATAATCTTTTAAGAATTATATAATTGTGAATGTTAATTATTAAGATAAAACATCAAAACATTCTTAATTATAGTAATACATATAACGTGCATGGATAGCTTGACAAAAGTGAACTTTGACAAAAGACATCATTTTTATTGAAATAAAAATACAAAGTATTTGTTACAATGTTGTGAAGAAATTACAAAAAAGAACAATAAAAAAATACATCATAATACAAAAGAACACTCAACTTTTTTTTCCCTCTTCACAATAGAAGTTAAAACTATTCCAATCCAACACACAAAGAAGGTCAAGAAGAAAGTCATTGCTCCGAAGAAGGATCTTTGTCTACTCAAATATCTGCATTAAACAAATTAGCACCTCTCTAGATCTGGCTGATGAAGGAAAATGATTTTGTTCTGACTTGTATCCATTTATGAGAGGACTTCCAAAGTATTTTCTTTTGCGTGCAAACCCATCTTCTATGTTATCTCTTTGCTTGGAAATATGCTTGCATCAAAGCATTTCATCAACAACCACCTTAGTTATTGGATTGTCAAAATCATCCCAACATTCCATTTGTAAATTTAAATCTAATCTCATTTCCCTAGGTATTGACAAAATATCCTTTGGATCCCTCAGCATGGAATAGTCAGATACCTAGTTAGAACAATCAAATTTTTGAGGCCCCCTTCGCCAAACATTCTGCATACCCAAGGTATCTTTCTCCAAGGATGTTACAGAGTTTCATGATGGCATTTCTGATACTTGTTATTGCCTTTAGTTGTGCCATCCTTCTTCGACCAGTGTTAGGACTAGTCGGAAGATTCGAGAGAGAGGCCCATGGAACACAATGAAATTCTGCTTTATGGATAGCACGATATTTGGCATATTGTCTTTGGCTATTATATTCTGATGATCTTTTCCTCTTCTGTGAAGTATTTCTATCAATGTTTTTCTCTAATTCTTTCTACTATCTTGACTTAGGATAACAAGAAATTTTGCCAAGTTGGGAATGCTTCCTGTTGTATGCAACACAAAGGACCTGTGAACAGCATGTCAATCAAATATAAGAGTAAGATGTTAAGAAGCACCACTGCATAGACATAACAGACATAAGGAAAGCCCACTACATAGAAAACCAAAATGTAGAAGAGTTCCATACAACGAGAAATTTCATAAGTTCCTAAAAGGAATTTGCATGATTATTTCCCATTATAAATAAGTCAAATATTTCTAATCACATCAATTCAAGGGTAAAATATAATACACTCTCATATATAGCATGGATTTATTAATCGTGCACCACCTTTCCTCAACCCCGGCCCCTAAAAAACGGTAAGGAGAAAACACCCAACAAAAAACTATTGTACTTTGCATACTTTTGACTCTCATTTACACAGCAAAGATACCCTTCAATTGCAACTTTCCCTCTCCCTTATGAATAAGGCCTATTTGCCAGAAAGCCTTACCAAAATAGAGTTACTGATTTCTCAAAGTGCTGATGTATGAATATCACTACAAATTAATGCCAACATTTACCTTGACCTCAACTTCTACAAACCTTTCAGTGGCAACAATAGGAGTTTTTTAGACTTCCTGATCTTCCACTATTCAACTAGCATTGGTGATTAACTATAATTGGTGAATGCAAATTAAAGCGATAAGATAGACAAACAAATTCCACAATTGAAAATAAATCTTGTTTCTTGATGGAGGAGGTCCCATACCAAATAATCACATTTACCAAACAAAACAAAGATAAACTGATTATCATGAGAGACAATAGTCTAGTTGAGCCACAAGAAATTACTTAACAAGCCATTAACAAATAAAAAATTTCGAATAAAAGAACAAACAACGTAGAAAACAAAAGAGACAAGCAATTTTAATGGATTCTCATCGATACAAGAGCCATTCCATCTCATATTATCACATTCAATGTCAGTGTCTTCCTCATGCTATGTGGGGGCTTCAATGACACTAAGAGCATTCCTTTGTAGCTTCACTTCAATGCCATTACTCAAAACTTGAAATTAAACAAAACCTCAATCAACACAACACTTTGAAACTTAAAGCACATAGGGACAACCAACCAGACAAGCCACTGTATCTAAAGCAGAAAATAATATGAACAAACCACAACTTAACTTGCATCTTAATCAAATAATCTAAAGCACATATCCTTATTTGACTCTTTATTCTCTTCAACCTTCTCCTCCTTTGGATCTTCTACAGTAGCAGCAGCAACACCACCACTGCTGCCGCCGACACCACCACCTGCAGCAATACAAAATATACAGGGGGAAGTATATTTGAGGTGATTTTGACAACAATAGCAAAGTCTAATTAACACCCTTTTCATCTGGGAGATTCAACATCAAGCTCCTGACAGTTGCAACCTTCAAGCGCCTCAGCATCTTTGATGTCGCTGCTGTTGCTATTTGGTTGTTGCTACTGCTGCTAAGTTGTTGTTGTTGCTTCTACAATGTCACTGCTGTTGCTAAGTTGCTGCTGCTAAGTTGTTGCTGTTGGTGCTGCTAAGTTGTTGCTGCTCCTGCTAAGTTGCTGCTACTGCCGCTGCTGCTATTTGGTTGCTGCTGCTAAGTTACTGCTGCTACTAAGTCGTTGCTGTTGGTGCTGCTACGTTGTTGTTGCTGCTGCTATGTTGGTTGGCACAAAATGCTGCCACCTACAATATAGGCCCACAACCATTCACCAGTTGCCATTCAAGGATTGCAATGATAGATTCACATTGTGAATGATCAATTAACCTAGCTTGAGCAACTTTACCCGACTACTCTGTACATACTTTTTAAACCAAAGTAAAACAATAACTTGCTTAGTCCATACCTTTCCCTCCAGGTACATTCCAATTTCATCGAGCACCTGGTTCACAGGCTCTTCTGCTTCCCCCTCTTTTTCATCCCCTTCCAGAGCATCATCAAGCGCATCACCAATGACTTCAGATGTCCATGGACTTTAAATAAGGTAATAAAAGAAAAAAGAAACAAGCCCCTTTACAAAAAAAAATTCAGACATAGCTTAACATAAAAAGCACAAACTCAAGAAATCCATAGACCACAGATAGCATCTACCACAGCCCCTTAGAAAAATAAAGGGCCATAAAAATATTCCATGAAGCACCACATGCTAGAAATCATCAGCAAGAACTTGCTAATGGCTTAGAGCATTAATGTGATATGCGTATGACTGGCAGTGAAGCATGAAAATGGATCAAGATGAAAAAAAAAAAAGGGCCATAAGAAGATTCTGACCAGAGAGAAACCTTCATCGAGGAGAAATGTTCCTTAGCATGCTTTACTGGAGATTGGGCAAGGTTCCTTAGCTTGTCATTCTCAAATAGAAATATAAAATAATCCATGAAAGTAATTAATTAGGCTTTCTTCTCTTCTGGTTGGAGGCTTACCTTTGCTTGGCATGGGCAGGTGACAGTCTTAAATCATGTGTTGGCCTAATAGAAACCAACTGCCTTCCAAAAAAAAGATTCCTTCAACTATTCCATTCATCACAATCCAGTCTCTGAAAAGGGATAGATGGGAATTAAAACTTCTAAAAGATACAGAAAGATCATAGCTATAACAATGGTATCAAAATAATATATCAACCATTAAACTACATAATATATCAACAATATCAAAATAAGATACATCTACCATATTAACAAAATTTTATACAAAATTTTCAACAATAAATAACTATATGATTGTACACAAGTTTATTTTCTTAAGTTGCTTGGTCCCCAAACGGTTAATTCTATCTTTGGTCCCAAAACTTTCAAAATGAACTAAATTCCCATTGTTGGTATACTGTAACAGCATTTTTGGTATTTGATGATTAAATGCTCTCATTTACTACTATAGATAAATATTTCTCTCAATAACCAAAAGAAATAAAATAAAATATGGCAGCAACATCAAGAACAAAGAACACGAAAATGGCTAAAATGTGCATAACTTCACCTGACTATCCCTATCCTTGGAATAACTTTAAAAAATGAACACTAAGAATTGGTCTTTGTAAAGGCTTTCTAGGTGTATTAGAAGATGGATCATTAGCAAGCATTTGAGCAAAGCCTATATGATATCTTGCCTTTAAGAATTTTTAAATGGACTTCTCAAAATAAAAGATTTTGGCCAATCTCATCCTGCAAATGGCTACCATATGAGGAGCACTTCTGATGGGATGTGGGAAGAGTGCCAATGGCTGACTGGCTGAATGTGGATGCTGGTCGGATGAAGAGGCAGAAGGGAGAGTTATAGGAAGGAAGGTAAGAATTCCTTCATTTCATAATAGGGTGAGCACCATGAAAACTTGGTACTTCCATTGCAGGATATGTTGCATGGGATAGCAAGAATTCCACTGTCTACAAGGAATGTGGAATAGGTCGCCAAAAACCATCTTAGACAAAGGGCATCGATCACATTCTACTTGGTCAACAGAGTTTGAGAGACTTTTTTCTATCTTAAATGGGTGCACGAAGTTTGTAGTTTGATGGCACCCTGAATAATCCACTCATTTACTGAGTAGTCTCTTCAAAAATGAGTAACAAAAAGAACAAAACACTGGTTTGCAAGTTGCACAGCAACTTGTAACTTCATTCTATATATCCTTTGCCTCTGAGGGTGTCAAATCCCTTACATCTTTAAGCTGATCTAAAGTAGTAGCACCTCTAGCCCTCTCTTTTCTCCCGGATGTCCTTATATGTAATCAGCCATAGCCTTAGTTTCTCAAGCCATGTCCTTTAGGCAGATGCTAGCTACAGCTCCTCCCATAGCTTTGCCTTGGATGCATCTTCACAAGGTCCATAAACCATTGTGAACGCTATTTGCAGACCATCAGAAATCTTTGTAAAGCAGCCAGTTAGGACCCATCTGCCACAATTGAGCGAATTCAAACAAAAATTACTATCATTCCAGACAATAAGCATTCCACTAAATCTGCCTACAGAATCAACCCGAAGAAAACCTTGAAAAAGGCTACCCCCAAATAGAGAGGATATAATCTCAAACTACAACCTACTCCTTAATTAAAAAAAAACTATATCAAAATCTAAAAGGAAGGGAAAACTGTTAGAAGGATTGAGGAGCAGCCATGGGTGCTCACCGAGGGGTGGTGGAGTTGCGAGGATCGATTGGAAAGCCATTCCAACATCAAAACTGCATCGTAATGAATAGTAGAGGAATTAAAAGAAATAGAAAAGGATTGTTCAGTACCGATCTTGAGTGCGAGAGAGAGGGCGGCGGTGACGAGGATGAGGATTTCAGCGCCGGCGCCGTTGACGAGGGAGGTGTGCTGCCCTTGTGGAAGGAGGCGATGACTCCTCCAGCCAACACCAACACCTGGGCGAGGAGGGGGAGGGGAAGCCATGGAGGATGACGAGGAGGAGGCGGTGGGGGGAGAGTCTTGTTGGCGTGGGTGCTGGGAGGGGGTGTTGAAAGGGTTTAAGGAAGGGTTGGGTGGGATTTCGGTGGAAAACGAAGATCCTCGTGGCGAAAGGATTTGGGTAGGCGGGTGAGCAAATTTTAGTGATTAATTTTTGATATTGAAAATAATGATCAATTTTTTGGGATAATTTTTTTGTCACCCATTTTTCTTTGGTTATCAAAAATAATTTTGTCATTACAATGTGGTTGTTAAAAGTGTATTTTGTTGTAGTAGCTGACCATCCCCACACCTTCGCAAGAACATGGTGAGCAAAAGCTCCCAATTAATTTGGTGTTTTGACGCCCCAAAATGACCACCGGACACACGCAGCTGCCACACTCTTCGTCATCTCCGGCCGACCTCCTTCACCTTCGCCACAACAAGTTACCACCACCATCACCTTCAGTCGGTTCAAGCAAACCTTCCTGACCTCTTCGTTGAGAGTTTCAACGCCTCCATCGCCAAGACCTCTACTGTCGTTGAACCCATGTTTTTCGCTTTCGATGCCTCCATCACCGCCTCCGATCGTCGATCCAAGGCAGACATTACATTGACTAACCTACAGCGACCATCCTCAACCAATCCCAGCCCCATCCAATGGCTGGAGCTTACCGTTGATCCCCCTCCGAATCTCCTCCTTCGCAAGGTCTGTAGCAGGAGGAAGAAGAAGGGCAGGGGTGTACTTGAGAGGAAACGAAGTCTCTAGGGGCTAAATTGTAGAGGTCAAAGGACCAATTTGCAAATATCCAGGGACTAAATTGATATGCTGATAGTTTTGGTTCATTTATTGTATTTCTCATGATTTCATTATATTACTTTGATCAAACAATAGTCATGTTGATTATTTAATGCCTGGTTGATGAAATTAAGCATTAATTGATGCAGTTTCTTTTGGGATTGAATTGAGCATAAGGATTAGAATGATATTTCTGAACTAGATTCGGAGTTTAGAGAATCAAAATGTATCATATCTAGTTCCTAAGTTTCAAAGTTGTAATAGTGGTACCCGCGTACAATTTGCTCCTAGAGTCGACCTCGGATTTTTCTATTAATTTGAGTATTAAAAATTTAAACGTTAATTCGCTTGATCATCTATACTACGACACGCAATTTTAATACTCGATCGGAGCGTTTTAACAATTGATTGCCACTATACTAGAGACCCGATACAGCGTAGAATTATTTGCACCACTTTTGTTGCTTTTGAAGAGTAGATTGCAGATATATTTACAAAGCCTCTTGCCAGATCCACGTTTAACAGATGCCGTTCCAAGCTGAACATTATTGACATACATGCTCCAACTTAAGGGGAAGTGTTGATATAGCACTTTTATTTTCTGTTCCTCTTTATTAATTATTTTATTTTCGCGACCTTTTGTTGTAATTTTTTCAATACCTCTCTCTATCTAAAGAGGTGTAGGGTTACTTTTAATAAATATGATTACTCATTTTCTCCGACCAATGATGAAGGAAATATTGTTCCCATTGATGACCATATCACGTGGAAAAGGAATAATCAACTCGTAAAGAGTTGGATCCTCACCTCTGGCACGGAGGAAATGGGATCTCATGTTGCTCATTTACCCACAGCATGTGAGATCTGGATGTATCTGGATTAGTATTTTACCACACAAACTAGAGCTCAAGCATTTCATTATCTTGCAGAACTTACAAATCTTAAAAAGGGCAATGCGTCAATCACTGAATATTGCTAATAAAGTTAAAACATTAACCATAAATCTTGCAACAAATAGATCAGGATGAAATGGTGTCCGCACTTCTTAATGGCTTGAGCTCTGACTATGACTCTATAGAATCCACAATATCTAGTCGTGTGGAACCTATTCTTTTTGAAGAAGTTGTGGGTCTCCTTATTGCCCACGAGCAGTGCATTCAGCGAGCTCAATCCACGTCTGATGCATCAATCAACCACGCCTCTCGTGATAGGAGCTCCTTCTTTAGAGGCCAAGGCCGTCAACAAAGAGGAAGATCATTTTTCAGAGGGCATTCTACTCCTTTTCGTCACGCACGTCCACCTTCTGCTAATTCTCGTTAAATTTGTGGTCGCTCCAACCATCTTGCTAATGCATGCTACCATTACATCAACAATGATTATAACAATGCAATTCCTAATGTCAATAATGCTACCCTACGCCATGCAGGAAATGAATTGTGGTATCCTGATAGTGGTCCTTCACACTAAATTGCCTCTTCCATGTCCAGTCTTGATCTTAGCAAGAACTATGATGGCACTGACAAAGTCACCTTTGCGAATGGAAAAGGTGCATCTATATCTAATTTTGGTCATAAATCAATCTCTTCCTCTACAAAAACTCTATTGCTGAAAGACGTGCTCCATGTTCCACCTGGCAACAAAAATTTATTATCTATAAACAAGTTTGCTGCTGACGATCATTGTTATTTCAAATTATACCCAAATATTCTTTGTGTGAAGGATATCAACACTAAGGAACTGCTCCTCCGTGGCCAGGCTAAGAATCGCCTTTATCGTCTCTGACTTCCTTCATCAGCGCTTAAGTCCACCGATCCAACCACCTTAAAGACTTGTCTACATGCTTCTGCATTGCTTAAAAACAAGGACTCGCTCTCTTTATGGTATCAATGTCTGGGACATGCTAATTTTACTTTAATAAAATCTATTGTCTGCAAGTTTTGGCTTCTAAGCAATTCAACCCCAACTTCACAATTATGTGATGTCTGCTTGCAACCTCAACTCCTAAGCTCGCACGATTCATCTTCCTGCTACAATGACAGTTACTTCTGTGCCCTTTGATATAATTTTTTCAAATGTCTGGACATCTCCTATATTATCTGTTGATGGCCATAAGTATGTTGTTTCCTTTATTAATGATAGAACTAAGTTTGCTTGGGCATTTCCCCTGTTTCATAAATCTGATGTATACCATGTTTTCATTTGTTTCTATTGGTTATATTAAAACTTTGTTCTGACAGAAAATTAAAGCGCTACATTTAGATTGGGGGGTTGAACATCAAAAATTGCATTCTTAGCTTCGTGCACATGGCATTCATCATCATGTTAGCGCACCCTATGCTTAGGGATGAAAATGAATTTGGATTTGAATCGGATATTATTCGATTTTAGTTGGATTCAGAAATTCGGATTCGAATCTAAATAGTGAAACTCTCAAATTTTCAACTTTAGATTTGAATTTTATGGGAAAAAATGATATTTGGATTCGGATATCCAATTATATACATTCGAATTTAGATTCGGATCTTGGATTCGGGTTCAGATTTGGATTCGAATTCAGATTCGCATTCCACTTCAACATGTACTTGTCGTAACTATATAGAAATTTACTTGAAGAGAGTTAACTTACCACTTAATTCACAGATATTGTGATTTCATAATATGTTCTTCTTTTTAGAATTTTAGATTAACATCATGACAAGTACAAGCACTAAAAACTATTAGTTAAATCATCATAAATCAAAATTAACATATTTTTTTAAAATCTTACTAGGGACGAAATTTAGATATAGACATATAGAATGTATTTTATTCTATTTTATTCTTATTTTATCATTCTTTATTTTATAGAATGTATTTTAATTTAATTACTTTTTATAGTTAATTAATGATTCATTCTTTACTTATATTTATAAGAAAGTTAATAGTCTATACATATCTGTATGATCACTTCTATAAACGATATTAATCTTTAGATAACGAAACTATTTAATTTTATTTCACTCTTTATAGCAATATTAATTTTATTATATACAAAATATTGATTCTCCTACGAATCTTCTTTTAATTTTTGTTTCCATTTATATTTATCTAATAAATATATTTTTTATAAAATTTGTCTAATAAATAATAGATTTGGATTCATATTCAAGTCTAATTAACACCAAATTCATATTTGTATTCGACCCATATTTGATTCAAATTTGACTAATATCCGATCTGTATTTGAATTCGATTCATTTCCGTTTTAAATTTGTATCTGATTTATTAGAATATGATAATAAAAAATCTTATTCGATTTAATATTCAAATTCGAAACTGAAGTCGACTTTGGAAAATAAATATAAATATAAAAATACATATACCCGAATCAAATCCGACCCGATTTCATGTTTACTTATACCCCCAACAGGATTGCAGGAAGAAAAACTAGACACTTAGTTAAGCTCACTCGAGCAATGCTCTATCAAAGCTCTATGCCTCTCCAATTATGAAATTATGCAATCACTACAGCATCGTTCATAATTAATACTTTGCCATCATCTCTTACCTATGGTGATGTTTCTTACAAGAAGTGCAATTGACAAAAAATTTATACCCATTTGCCCAAATATCTCTTCCCTAAAACACACCTACACCGTCCATCCCCCCCACCACATTACCCGATCCACCCTCTGATCTCTGTCAACCCCCGTACTATTCTACCATCCTCATCAAAACCAATTTCCTCTCCACCAAATACCCTTTCTAGCCATTCATCTACAACCCCCCGATCATCACCACCAGTTTCAACATCTCCACCGCCAGCCCAATCCCCACCACCAAATACAACGTCTTCTCCACCTTCCCCATCCCCACCAACAGCACCGACCAAACATCATCCTATGGAAACTCGATCGATGCATGGCATCTATAAAAAGAAGATATATGTTGATACCAAACACCCTCTACCACCCTCCCTTCAACTGTCCTTTATTGAACCATCATGTTATACTTAGGCCTCTTAAGGATAAACGGTGGATTGGTGCAATGCAAGACGAATTCAATGCCTTGCTACAAAATCAGACATGGACATTAGTCCCTCCTACTTCTTCCATGAATGCTATTGATACTAAGTGGGTGTATCACATAAAGAAAAATATTGATGGTTCTGTGAATCAGATTAAAGATTGCCTCGCAGCCAAGGCTATAGGCCCATAATCAACAAGGTGGTATTGATTATACTGATACCTTTAGTTATATGGTCAAAACTACTACGATTCATCTCCTTATTACACTAGCCATCAGCAAGCAGTGGCCTATGCATCAACTCGATATTCACAATGCATTTCTCCGTGACCATCTCACCGTGGACATTTATATGGAGCAGTCACAAGGCTTTAAGCACCCTGATTATCCTCATTATATTTGGAAACTTTATAGATCAATTTATGGCTTGAAGTAACCACTGCAAGCCTAATTTACAAGGCTTTATCAGTTTCTAGAATCCATTGATTTCTTTGGCTCGAAAACAGATTCCTACTGTTTACTCTTCATTGTGCGCAATATGTAGTCTATTACCTTATCTATGTTGACGACATTTTAATCATTGGCTTGCAGCCTTCATCAGTTAAGAATATAATCTCACAATCGGCAACCATGTTTCCTATTCGTGATATGGGCAAGCCCTATTATTTTATTGGTGTCCAATTAACTTATAGCCATAATGTAGTCATTTTATCTCAAGAACGTTACATTGCGTATTTACCGTCCAAATTTGATGGTTTAAAATCTGTCAAAACCCCAATGACTCCATCTGCCTCTGTTAAACTCACTAAGAATGTAATGACCCAACCACAGAGGGTTGAGTCAAGAAATCCAGACTTAAATCGGATTGAGAAAATATTGTCCAACGATAAACGTACACCTAACACAACGGGTGTTTTTGTTTTCCAGGAAACTTCCAAAAGCATTTCAGTTACAAGTTGCCGACAGGGTTACAATTCCAATTTTTCAAATTAAACAGGCACCTTACGTCTGTTGCCGATTTATTGTCCATAGTAGATAAATTTTCTTTTATAAAAAATTTTTTCAGCAAGAAGCGCCTCCATTTTTTTTTTTTTTTTCCAATTCAAATGGCCACGTGAGTATTTAGTTTCAAGCCCACAATTAATTTAACAATCACTTAATTAACAGATAGCCCTCAATTTTCTTAACTCAGTTCCATGGGGTTTTATGTATTTATATGGTACACAGGTTGACTTCCAAACTAGCATGAGAATAGAAAGTAACATGCCAACAATCTTTCTTGGACATTTAAAAAAACAAAAATAGAAGACACTTTACCTAGTTTTGCACGTGTTCGAGATCCTCTCGGTCCTCAGTTGACCCACGATCTATGTTCGTGAGAATTTGGATGGGAACAGGTCAGACTTAATCCTCTAACAATATGCTAAAAGGGAAGGATTGAGTACTTGGTCTTACCAGCGAGGTTGCAACCAACAGACCCTGTGCATACTTCGCCTAAAATGCCGAAGCACCTACAACGTTGTCACGTGCACCCACACACATCAATACTAAAACCTGTAATTCACGCAGAAATGTCACCCGCTCCTTTCCACCCCCAACACCCCCCTTCCACACTCACGCACCTACAAGTCCTACATGCACCACGGGTATAGGTACATACATCAATTACACAATATAAGTTGAAATTATGAATGCCATCCTCGTACATAAATACTATATGTGTAACACAATATATGAATGCATACAATAAATATACCACTACACGTAAATCCCAACCTATGCATAAATAATTTTAGGTGTAACCTAACATAGCGTGCACTCATATAAATATACACTAGCTTCTAACCCAAACTACGAAATTGTACTCAAGGACCATATATTTGTGCATCCATATACATACGTATGTAATATATGTGAAAGCATAGTTTCATATATATAATCACCCACATATATTCAGCATACATATAGTTAGCTAAATGTAGCTTCAACAATTGACTTGCATGCATAAAGTGAAAAAGGGAGCATTTTTCCAAATGAAGATTGGGTCTGTCTATGCATCAAATGGACATGGAAGACGAAATTGGGGTTGTTTGGTTGATGGAATAGAAGGGGGATTAGAGTCGAATTTCGCATTTGGTAATTTTTATTCTGATGTCGACGGATTCTGGAATTGAGCGATGAATTCTGGAATAAACGAATTTTGTCGAAGAGGTGAATTTTATTCCACCTCTCTCATCTCCTTCTCAACTTCAACACATAAACTTCGTTTATTTATCCTATCAAATACCTTAGGTAGAATAAATACTTCTAATTTTTTGATGTGACAACAGATATAATCAAATAATTGGATGAAATAAAAATTTCTAATTCCTTCTATTCTTTTATATCTTTTTTTTATCTCTCCTAATTATTTCTGTAACCAAACAGACCATAAGAATCTTTCGCATTGACCGATCAATTGATGAAAGCATTCCTAGTGCTGCCAAGCTTACCCAAATTCTCTCATGCAGGATCAATTTCGGTCTTCTTGTTCTCCTCCTTGGTCTACTCATTGGTTCTCCCAACTTGAGTTGACCAGCTTTGAGCTTGTAGGTCCAGTCCTTTATGTTGTAATTATCCCTGAACCCTACAAAACAAGATTCTAATTCTTTTTTCGGTATCCAAGTGGGCTTGGATCCGGATTTGTTAGAAGGTCTCCTTGATGGAGATCCTTTCTCAACCTTAGGGCTATACAAATTATCAACTTTGTTGATTAATTTGTTAGAATTTTCCCTAAGACATGCAATTTCTTTTTCTATAATACTCATCTTAGTCTTTAAATTAGAGATTTCTAACTTTAGACTATCATTTTCCTCAATCAATTTATTATTTTCATTGATGAGGTTATGATTTTCTAATAATAGGTTATCATTTTTAGGACAAGTTTCTAGATCCTTAAGTTTTATTTCTAACCTATCATTTTCATTTTTAATAAAACTAATGTTCTTTTTAATGCTTTTATTTTCTATCCTAAGTGATTTACTAATCTCAAAAGGTTCATTAAAAGCTTCTTGAAGATCGAGATTTACCTCGTTGTCTGAGTCGTCGCTTCCACTTTCGTTGTCGCTGTTGGTTCCTCTGGCCATGAAACCAAAGCAAGCGGTTTCTTCTTCTTCTTCCTCCGAGCTTGTCTCCTCATGAGTGCCTTCCAACCTCCTCCATATCTCGTGGGCGGTGGTGCACTCTTGGATTTTCTCGAACTCTTCCGGACTCAACGCGCAATACATGGCATTCATTGCCTTTGCGTTGAGTGAAAGCTCTCGAATATGCTGCTGCGAGTATCCTCCCGCGGGTTTTTCTGGGATGTCGAAAGGCGTCTCGCATCTGGCCCAGACCGTGAAGTCGGTGGCTTGAAGCCAGGTCTTCATCCGCAACTTCCAGTAGGGGTAGTTGCTCCCGTCGAAGAACGGCGGACGGGTTGTGGACTGCCCCTCGGAGATCCTGATTGCTGATGCGCTTCCCTCCATTTGATCTCTTGCCGGGTTGTTACGCCGAAACAGCAACACCTGCTCTGATACCAATTGAAAGTTCCCTACCAGGAGGGGTGACGTAATAAAATTACGGAATTGAATATATAAAGCAATATCACAAAAATAAGCAATCACAAAATGTACACAGGTATTTTTAGGTGGAAACCCAAACCAGGTGAAAACCACCACCTAACCCTCTCGAGTTAGGATTTTCTGATCAACCTAGTTGATCAAATCCACTAAACCGAATCACTTAAAACGAGGGTGATTCAACCTCAATACAACCACGCTACAAGTACGAGGGTAGCGTTCCTCAACCCCTTCTCTCCACGAGAAGGATTTTGTCCCACGAAGGAGACGGGAATTCGCAAAGCGAATACCCAACCAATAGACAAAGATAAAATAAACAACAAACCTATAGAGCCAACAAAGTAATAAGCCTAAGCTTCTATAGGATTTAGGAAACTCCCCTTTGCAAGGAGTGCGTCGACGATGACGCGGGTGCGTGAGCCACGCAACGGCGCAATGTCGCTCTCGTAGACAACGGCGGGAGAGCGGGTGCGCGAAGGGAATGATGCTCTCAAGATGTAGAACTTGAGCTTAGAGAGCAAGAGCTTCTTGGACACAAGAGAGTGGAAGTATGTTGCTTAAGTGTGTCTTTTGTGTTTCTAAGTGTATATCTTGTGTTGCAAGGGTTCCCCTCTATTTATAGAGGCCTTAGGAAGGCTTTGGAAGGCTTAAGAAAGGTTCTATAGCCGTTGGGAACAAAGCCCAAGAGAATCAGGCCGAAATCAGGACAATGATTACATTTGACAGGGTTATCAGACGTCTAACTCTGGCATCAGACGTCTGGAAGGCCAATTTAAGACGTCTGATTAAAATGTCAGACGTCTGATTCTATGCGAGTTTCTCCCTGACTTGAATCAGATCTAAACAGGGTTTTTACGCAAGTCCATCAGACGACATACAGGACGTCTGGCACTATATCTGGACGTCTGGAAACCTACTTTTACTGTGGGAATTGATTTCCAAACGTTGCAACGGCTAGAAAATCTCTGAGAAGAGATTTTGGGTCAGCCGAGCCAAAATGGTCATTTATCAGACGTCTGATAAGGCTCTAACGGTCATATTCTTGGGTGTCTGCTAAGTCAGCCAACGGTCCACTAATTGGACGTCTGGCAAATCCATCAGACGTCTTCTAAGACGTCTGGTCTAAGGTCTGGACGTCTGATTTCATCAGACAGAACTAACTGTGTCCAGCCTAACAGTTATCAGACGTCTGATTTGTGAATTAGACGTCTGTAAAGTCTGTTTTAACCCTATATTGGTTTTCTAAGTGTTCTACAGAAAACCTAAGTATCCTAGAGTTGTGCCGGTGTTCCTAGGACTACTGTTAGGGTACTTTGAGGCTCTTTAACATAATTTTCTAAGGAAAATAAAGTGCAAGAAAGATAAAGATAAAAGTACATGAAAGGATTAAAAAGAATCTATCCTATTCTTCATTTCCTTTCATCTTCAATCTTTCGCTCCACGCGAACCTCCTCTGTTTTCCGTCAAGCTCCTCCAATCCGTCCTGGATGCGAGCTCGAACTCCGTCTAAACACGTCCACATTTGCAATTGACCTGAAATCTAGGACTCAAATTGCAAATGTTAAATAACACGTGTTTTGTTATCATCAAAACAAATGATCGTGGTGTGCTAGCACCAACAAAGGTAACTAACAGTAAAAGCGTACAAGCAGTAAAGTAAAAGTCGCTAAACAGTACATACCACCACAACAACAGGAAAGTGGAACAAAAGTACAGTAACAGGAACAGTAAACAAAGTCTGAAACTCACTAACAAAAAGGAAGTACTACAACAGTAAGTAACTACTGCTGGACTCGACTGGGCCGAGCACCCTCTGCAGCCAGTGACTCGGGCTACTCAACTCCTGGACTTGTAAAGGGTTATGAGAAAACGAAGTCAGCGAACGCTGAGTAGAGTGGTAATCAAACTATCTAAAGCAGTAAAAGCTAACATGTAAATTTATCTTTTCTAATTATTTTATTTTACAAGTAATTCCTTTTTACCCATTGGTTTACTTCCAGATTTCTTTCTTGATCTCGCATGTTCCTCGTGGGAACGATCTTGATTGCAATCTTTTCCAAAGAGTAGAAGGCACACGTGGTGCTCTCCTGGCTGGGAGAGTCCCTCGTGGTAATCCTACATCCAGTCAACCACCCCAAGGTCACAGACAGACGTAGCGGTGACTACGGTACGCGTGATAAGCGCACTGGTAGCTACCCTGCACTGGCACCCAGTCAGTCATTTCCGCTAACAGGTATGCCCAAAGTACAGCACGGAACAGTGTAGGGCCTAGCCCTCTCAGAAACAGGTGTCTCGTCCCTCCACAGTCCGCGCACCCTCGTCTGACTACCCCGGTTTGCCCAGTGGGCCTAACAAGTAGATGTAGGGTGGCTAGCTGAACCTCAGGACTCGTGGGATGGCTAGCACCCTCCCTACACTAGTAGCTCTCCCTAGTACAGTGTACGCGAGGGCCAACAGAAGTTGGTGTAGAGTAGCCAATCCTAACCTCGAGTCCCAACCCAAGGGCGGCTAGCTCCGCTCTGCACTAAAGGGGGTAGTCGCTCTCTTTGGTACCACGTATTCAAGGGCCAGCACACTTCTCACTCACATTTCTAGACCTTTCCATTCATCCACAGGAGCTCTACTCCTAACTCCCCGTAGGGTTCATGCTCATATTCACCATATTATTCCATACCAGGTTTCATCATTCACAATTCTATTCGTATTCTACACATGCAGCTCATATTTCCACAATTTAACACATGCACAAGCGATATCACAGGTAACTATTTAATTATCTCAAGCATTTTATATTCTAACAGGCAGCTCGTATTTATTATAGGCAATTGTTTACAATTCAGCTCATTCATTTATGATTGCAATCTCAATAATACATACAAACAGTGTAACTATTTCTCGTCCTAGGATTCATGCCACATCCTAGGTTTCTAGTTATCTAATTATCATGACTGCATTCATGTTTTATAAATAGAACAGGGGGAAACTACTCTACCAGACAATCCAGGAGTACTAGGGGCTCGAACTGCAGACTCACATGCATCTGCAAGCCTCAGACACGTAACAGGTCGAAGTCATATACCAAGGAATATATCACAACGGAACATTTAGAACAATATATAAAGGTTTCTAACATGTAGAGGAACTCACAAGGAAAATACAGATATTTCGTTTGCGTAAAACAGACCCCAATCGGACCCTAAATAGGTCAAAAACAAGTCTGCAGACTCAAATCATACGTCTGGAACCAAGTCCAGATGTCTTAAAAGTCACTAGAGTCTCACCTCAAGTCCCTGCGTCGACCTCAGACATCCAAGACTCCCACTCGACCGTCTAAACTCAGCTCCAGACGTCCGACTTATCCTCCAATCGTCTGGGAATGCCTTCGGTCGTTTGATAAGCTATCCAAACATCCAAAAAGCATGGGAGGGCGTGCCACACGCCTTCCCAAAGCTGCTCCTGCACACGACAGAGCAATAGTCCTCTTTTTAGCCCAATAAATCATCTCTGCGATGTGGCCTACATGGCCGTAACCGCGGGAAGGACGTACCTGCATGAATACCCACTTTCAAACGTCCGGTGTTGTCACCAAACGTCCAGCTCGTCATCTGGAAGGCACTCCGGACGTCTGATACTGGAAAAATTTCAGTATCAGAACGAGCTCCCACTCCTCTCACCGCGCTTCGCCACAGCTTCTCCCTCTTGGCTGCAACTCCGGCTGCTGCAGGAAGTCAGGGACAATGCCCTGGCACTCTCCTCCTCCCGCACGGGCCGTGGTGGCTGTGCACACTCCGGCGAGCCTCCCTGAGCTCGCGACCTCGACCTCCTCCTCACTCTTCACGCCACTCCTCCCCGCTATTCACGCCGCTCCTCCTTCTCGCTCTTGCTCCCTCTCTCTCGCTCGTCTCTCTCACGGCAATGGAGAGGAAGGAAGGTGGTGGTGGTGGAGTGGAGAGGAGAGGAAGGGGGAGAGGGCTCTTATAGGCAAGGGTTAGGGTTCGGTGAGGGGGGGGAAGGAAAAGAAGAAGAGAGAGAAGAAAAGTAGCATGCACGCTG
Source organism: Thalassia testudinum (assembly GCA_037157565.1). Classification (NCBI taxonomy): domain Eukaryota; kingdom Viridiplantae; phylum Streptophyta; class Magnoliopsida; order Alismatales; family Hydrocharitaceae; genus Thalassia; species Thalassia testudinum. The sequence continues at coordinate 6,150,709 of JAZHRO010000058.1, read as the reverse complement.
GTTGCACGCAAGAGCAACTTCGCGTATAGATTTTTTAATTTCCAGATGTCTGGGAAGAGGTCCAGACGTCTAACTGACAGTCCAGACGTCTTAAAAGGCTCAAAATAGAACGGATCTTTATAGGGTCTCCCATTCATCTCAGATTTTCCACAAAGACCCCTGATCTGATTTAAAAAGAATCGATTTGCTTGATATAATTTTAATTTGGATTTCAATGCAAGATCGCGAGATTTTGATCAAATTGAGTTTTGAAGGATTTTTGATCAAGTGAATTGATGTATTTTTGTGTGATTCAGTACATGGTTGTGAATCTGAGATGATGCTAGTGATGAATTTTTCCTTAGATGAGCCATGATCGGATTGGTCATGATTTGGGAATTTCATGGTCTTAAATGTGTGGGAGAGCCAAGGTGAATCAACCTTGTTGCCTTGAGGCTCTACCAAGTATTTTTGTGTGGATTTGTTTTTGAGATTTTGATTTTTAACCTAAGGAATTTTCAGTATTCCTTAAGGTTTTAGACAATTGGGATTCAAGTTAGATTTATTGGACTGATTCTAACACCTCCTTCCTACTGTCTATAGCATTAGGAAGGTGTTAGATCAGTGTTTTTCTCTTTGATTTGAAATGAGAATGTTGATGAGGAGCTTTGATGCAAAGTTTAACATCTCAAAGTGACTTCAATGCTATTTTCAAGCCTTGTCAGATTTTTAAAAGGTTTACTATTGTGTTTTGAATCCCAGTCCATCATATTAAAGTGCTACTTTAGCAGCTACATTTTCATGAGTTTTTCAACCCTTAATTTGATACAAAATGGTGCTAACTTAAAATCATGATCTGAATTTGGATATGCTTGATCCCTAATCAGACTTTCTTAAGTCTGATCGGGGATAATTGTTCATTGAAATCCCAATCAGACTTGCTGAATTGAAGGATTCAGACTGAAGCAACTTAAAATATATATATATATGTTTAAGACATCTGAACCAGGATCCAAGCCTCTATAACTGTTGCATCTTCAGCTGCAGCTATTGCAGCTATACTGCTGCTTAATTCCAACAGCTGCAGCTGCTATTGATTCTTGTATTGCAGCTGTTGTTGCAGTTGTCTGATATGGAGTGAAACAGTAGGCAGTGGTTTGGATTCAAATTGTTTGAGATAGCTGATATGTCTTGATTGTTGTACACCATGTATACAAGCCTTCATGTATTTGAAATAACTTTTAATTGCCTTTGAATGCTTGTAATTTGAGGATAATCTGTTTTTGTTAGCTATAACATGTGTCCAACTGTCCAAATTTTAAAATGAATGGAAATCTAAATTGAAATTCATGTTCAATTGCTTGCACACCTCCCATAGCATGTTTAGAACATATCTGAACTAATAGACTGCTTTCCCAGCTACTAGAAGGCTATTCATGGCCTTAGGTTTCATTGAACAACTATCTTTTAGGTCTAAATTGTGCTTCACTTGTAAATAAATAAAAATCCTATAAAAATTCCAAAAAAATAAAATAAAGATGTAGTGAGTAGGATTAAGTAAATTTTTAAGTGTATGCCAAGTTTCAAGGCATTCTGAACCTCTGACTTGGTAGAACATACTAACCAACGGTTCAGTCTACCTTGAAACTTAATAAAAGAACTAAACATTAAAAACAACTTTCTATTTCTCATCTCACTCTTTCTTTCTCACCCCCTATCGCTATAAAACTTATAAAACCCATAAAAAGCAGAAAAGCTCGAAAAATACCTAAAAATAATATGTACACTATGTATATACATAATATATAAGCTATATATTAAGCTATTAAGATATATAATGTAAAATATGTATATAATGTATACATATAACTTATGTACATATTTTATAGAATAAACTAAGTATTTAAGATAACTTAAATCATATATAACTTTATTATATAATTATCTATTAATTTAATTAACTTATATGTACTTTAAGCTATATAATTATAGAAACCCCTATAAATAAACATATTTATTAATGATATTGTACATACAGAGTTATATATATATTGTACACTAGAATACCTACAAACTAATTTAATTATATGTACAATAAATAATTAATTTATTAAGTTTTTTAAAAAAGGAATTAATTAATTTATTAGGTTAGTAGGTAGTTTACTAAATTAAATTAAAATAAATTAGTAAATTAAGTTATTATTGAACTAATTTATACTGTATGGTTGTATTATATTATTTTAAGTAATTTAAACTAATTTAACCATATTTATACTGTATTATACTATTTATACCTAATTAATATGTATAACAGCCTGAAAATGCATATTTAAATATATGTAAATTAAAATAAAATGTGTAAAATATAATAAAAATGTGTATTAAATAATTTAATATGTATATTAACACTGTACAATGTCAATTTGGTCATTAAATAAGTAATTTAAATGTTAATTAAGAAATAAATCTATAAATCAATATGTATAAATTGTAAAGTTTAGCTAATTTATTTATATAGTAAAACTAATTAATTTTGTAAATAGATTACATAATTATGTAGTCCAGGCAGCAGCATCTAAGGGGCGCATCCTATAGCACCAAATCGTGAACGTGAAAGCGCCTGACGCACCATATTAATGTTTTGTGTTGTGGGCTACCCAGTCATTAGGTGCTGGGCACACACATACACATTACCTATCTCCTCTATCCCTCTGAACTTGAAAGAGCATTGGCATGAGACTGTGTAGTGCACTGGGTCGAGGACCGTGCACTGTGCGTGGGCCTGTGTGGGCCCAACAACGAGCTATAAACTGGTTAAAATGCACATATTAACAACTAAGGTGGCTCTAGTAGAGGTCTGGTCTCACCCAGTAATGAGTGTTGTATATCCCTCGAAAAGGATGTTCACCAATTAAACCATTTTTAGGTTAAAAACCGATCTGAAGAGAAGAAGTTAAATTTGGCTAAGTGTTAAGCCTTGCACATGACACTAAGTGTTGGAGCTTGTCTCTGTGTGTGCTGTGTTGCATCTGTGTGTTGAGTGCGTCAGTGAGTATATATGTATGTGTGCATCTGTATACATGTATACATATATAATATACAGTAAGTATAAATATATAGCATATATGTAAATAATATGTATATAAGTATATTTAGAGTATAGTTGTATTGTTTGAGCTATTATGTACATAAATAAAAGATAGCTTTAGTGACAGATATAGATGCCACTGTAGATAGTAATAAACGTTAATATAGACAATAGTTTTTACCTTAGCTTATGTATATAATTTTTCTATGGTTATAGCAACATTTTTATACGTCACTGTAGATACATTATATGTTACTGTAGATATTAGTAAGTTAAGTTAAGTTAGCATAGTACATATTATTACACATTCTTGTACCCTTAGCTAGGTATTATTATTATAAGTTGTAAATAGATAATATGATTTTTGATGCTTGTTTATAGATAAATGTTTTCAAGCATTGTAATTCATTTTTGTGTTTAAAATTGATTTATTCTTTCATTATTTGATCAATTCATTCATTATTGTACATAAAATCAATCTTTTTGGAATCAAAGAATATTATTGAACTTAGAAAGTGATGTATATCAATAACTGTCTCCCAGTAAACGACCTGGAATAAATCAGTAAAAATTAAGCATATAAATAAAATTAACGGGACAACGGTTTGTATTCGTGACATATGTTACAACAACAACATTTTAAAACCCTTTTTAGTACGAATCGGTAGTTGTGCGATCATATTTTTAGCGTCGTTATCAGGACGAATGTTAAGAAAGTCGATTATACCCCTCATGTTTTATATACCTTTCACCATTAAGAGTTAACACCACAACTTAATAAAATTCAAATAAACACAAGTAGGTGTTAACACCACTTTACAAGTAAACGCAATTGCAACTTAACATTAATTGCACATTTCTTAACATCACTCTACTAACCCCTCAAGTAAACTAGCTCTTAGAAGCCTGATCATCGAATCACGACAACCCTTGAGTATCATGATTGCCCCTTCATATATTGCATCCCTGAATCAAATGCGTGAAAAGCATCAATCCTAAAGGATAATTCCTTGGTTGTCTTTCTTAGATTTAACTTGAACCCTCGCAATCCATCTCGTATCCTGCAATCAAATAAGGCCTCAACAATTATACTTTGTCCTCCCGACAATGTGATAGATGGAGACAGAGTCCTCAGAGAGGACCTTGAGTTGCTCCAGCGAGCAGGGGCGCTCTAGATCCTTAATGTCCCTTGGTATAAGTCAGGAAGAAGGAAGCACGCAAAGAGAGTTTGACGGCAATGGTGAGCTTGCTTGCTGACATGATGGTGAGTGAGGAGGTCAATAAGCTCGGAGGTGTGGGTGTGGAGGTGGAGGCAAGACCAGGTGGTCTAGTCGTAGGGGGGCGAATGGAGGAGAGGGTAGAGGCAACGAAGGAGGAGGAGGAGGAGATCAGTGATGGATTAGGAGGAGGTGATCGAGTGATTTAAGGGAGGAGCGGCGATTCGGGGGTTTAGTACTTACTGACGGTTGAGGAGGTCGTAAGGGAAAGGGGAGAGGGCTTTATGGTCTAGATCCACTTGGATAAAGGTGGGTCTGGATCCGTCTAAGTGTAAGCGAGTCGAGAGGAGCCAGATCTGTCTGTATAACCTGTATCCTGGTAGCCGGATCCTTTTTTGGTCTTCTTGTGGAGTTTCAAGCCCGAGGGCACTTTTTACCCCTCATCATATGCCCCCACTCTCTAGCTAACGAATGTTGCTGAGAGCGTAATCAAGATACTTAAAACTTCGCAGTATACGATGCCCCCAAATGATTTCCCGACTATTTTTAAGCGGGGTAAGCATTTGTCAAGAAGGAGAAGTTTTAACTTCAGGCGGGCAAGGTGCCTCTAGTCATTGATGCATGACCATTGAAATAAGTGCGGAACGTGAGCGTATTTCACATTGGTTCCTATTGGCTTTAAGAGGTCAACATATGATAATTAAGGGGAACGTATGCATGTTCTATCTACCTTTCTGTCAGCCTTACAACGTTAGCATTTGGAAAAGGGAATGTGGGTGCATTCACCTGAGTTCCTACAAACCTTAAGAGGTCAGCATTTCATGGGGGAAAATAGGCATTCCACCGCCTAAGATCCCTACTAGCCTTAAGAGGTCAACATCTCTGGTAGAAATGTGACGTAAGCGTCACCTTCCACGAGTGATGGCCAATCACTGCAAGAACTGAGTTTTGTCAAGGTATGTGACAAGACTGGCATTAATTGCCATCATGATGAGGCGTAATGGCCTCAAATGTCATACTTATCAGTGACATGACCACTGTGATAGTGGCATAATGACACGTACACTGGAGCATTTAATGCCCTAAATGATAACCAAAGGGCATGTTGGTTTGGGCAGGATATTTTGAAATCTGCGTTGCAATCTTTGGTATTTCATTTTTTCGTAATCTATGCTCCTCAAGGGGGAAACCATCCTCTAGGAGGGGTTATAAATAGGGGGTAGGGCTGATGGGAACACCATCATGAGCCCTAACTAGCTCATTTTGACCTAAAAAAGCGAATAAAAGCTCCTACATAACCAAGTGAAGGGCCTAACTCAAAGAATAACTGGGTTCAATGAAAAGTAAGAAATAAAGGGTAAAACTATAATTTTACCATTGCAGTACAACAACAGGATTTCTCAAAGGATAAACATGGGTCAATTGGTCTTAACAAGATGAAAAGTGGGATGGTTCAATCAAAAAAGGGTTGATGTGAGATCTGAGAATTAAATGACATCCTGTAACCCTAAAACAAACCTACTTAATTTCACAAGGTTCGGGTCAGGATAAAAATCAACTAAACCCTCTAAAATTCATGTAAAAATATCATCTAGGATTTAGAACCTTCAATTTGACCTTGAGGACCTATTTTGACCTAAATAGGGGTCCTACTCAAACATTTGCCCTAAATTATGTTTTTGTGTAAAATGCTCAGTCAAACGTGGTCAAATCTAAACTCCAACTTTAGCATTGAATTTCTTGGGTCCAAATTAGGGTTGTACCAAAATTTGGACCTAAGGGGAAATCACCTTGACCTACTTTGCAAAACAGTCCAACCCAATTACTTTTGTGCCCCTAACTTTCAAAAATCTTACAGAGACCCCCCTATCTTCCTCGCCACTCTTTGCAATTAGGTCCCTCCACCATTACAGCGGAGGAGTTCTACTCCGATGAGCATTCAAGAGGGAAGTTCTCCCTGATTCCTTAGAGAATCCCTCTCAGATTTGAAAGGGAGATTCTCTGAGGAATTCCCGACCATGTGAACTCAATCATGCGCTCTGATTCACACCCAATCTCTTGTGCGAACCCACGAGAGACATGAGTATCTCTCAACTTTCCTACTCCGGTGAGGAAACTTGTGCTTGGAAGCTTGTCTTCCAAGCACAAGGCCCTCTACCTGTGCCTATAAAAGAAGCCCCAGGCCCGGCCGTCCATTCCAAGCTTGATTTGGCCGAAGAATCCCCCAAAATTCCTCCTTTCCCCTCTCCGGCCAAATGGCCCGAAAGCTCTAGCGATATCTCCTCCCTTTTCTCGTCACTCTACCACCATACTAGTGCCAGAGTCTTCTCCGCTTCATTCTTCCGCGTCGCGCCATACCTGTGCCCGCGTCTTCATCCCTCTCGTCATCGCCGCCTCTTCATCTTAGGGCCTTCGTCTCCAGTGATGGCAAATACGCGTTGTTCACCCTCCACTTCCCCTTTCGTCCACTCACTTGCAGATAAGTTCCTCTCTCCCTACTCTTCATTTTCCCCCACTATTATTTCTATTTTCATGCCTCGACAGCCACAGACCACCCTCATCTTCCTCATCTTCGACCAACCACTGGCGAAGGTGCATCCACCACTCCACAACCCACACACCTCGCCAACTATCGCAGAAGCTTCACCATCGTCCATTGACCATCATCCACCTCTTCATCGATCGCCATACGCACCCTACACTTCCCCCGAATAACTGCACCTTCACGGCCACAGTCTGACCTAGGCACGCATGCCTAGGTAGTTCCATGCTACGCCACCCACCACACCACCTTCGCCATGACACGACGAAGCTTTCTAATTGCTTTGATAGGGTCGTGAGGTCGTATTCGTGACAGACAAGTTTGACCCCCAACCGCCATTGGAGTAGGAGCAAAGCTTGCTCGCAAGCTTGCTCCAGGCAGCCCCGCTCCAGGAGACTGAGCCTCAGGTGCACGGAAACACTTCGCGATCCTCTTGCACCTAGTAATTGAAGCCAACGCACTTCGCTGCTGTAGCAATCAGTGGAGACTCCCTGTGGACGCACACGAAGAAGCAGGTGGGACTTTTAGTCCCACCTCGGTTGTTTTGGAGTGAGGTAAGTGGTTTAAATTGTTTTTGTGTTTTATCCTCGTTGCCTCCGAACATGGGGTGAGGTCCCCTCGCTTACATACCCGCCTCGTCCACGCTCACTCCTACGCAGAGCTGGCTGACTTGACCCGATAACCCTGCACTCCTCACGCATCACCCACGTCGGTGCGCCTGGACCCGGGTGCGCTTGCCCGACCTGAATACCCGATTGGCTCTAGGGGAGCAAGCCTAAGAGAGAGAAGAGAGAGAGCATATGCGAGGGAGGCTAGGGGTAGGTTTTGCACCTCTGTGTAGGGAAAGGAAGAAGGAAGAGGAAGCTGAAGAAGGCTAAGGGCAGGAAGAGCCAAAGAGGAAGCTGAGGACCTGAAGGCAAATCTGAAGGAGAAAGAAGGAGATTAGAAGCTGAAGGAAGAAGAAGACACGGCTAAGGAAGAAGCTAAGGAACTAAGCCAAAGAAGGGAAAAGCTAAGGCAAAGAGAGGACTCTGAAGGAAAGAACAAGGCTGAAGAGAAGAAGCTGCAGAGGACGCTAAGGAAGGAAAAAGGAGTTACTGTTGCAGAGAAGGAAGAGGAAAGAAGGAAAGAAGCCAACAAAAGAGAAGAAAAGAAAGAAGAAGAAGACAGAGGAAAAAGAAGTCACAGTCAGAGGAAGGACTAAAGTCAAGGAAGAAAAGGAAGAGAAAGAACAAGACATCAGAGAAGAAGAAAAAGAAGAGAAAGCCCAAGCTAGAAGCATCTTATTTTCACATCTTTTTGAGCTTTTATATACATTGAGAATAGTCTATTGCTTCATCATTTGATTAAACATCACATTTATCAAATTGAGATTGTGTTCTTAGTTTTTAAATACCAATTTGCTTTTCGTGTTTGACCTCGGATTCTTAGTTTTTTCAAGTAATAAATTCTTATTTGTTTTTCGAAGCGATTTCAACTATACTGCAACGCGATATTTACAAATTCGATTTCATTTTCGAACAAACAAGGGCACACTTAATGTGCCCCACCTACCCTCTTTTCTGTGGTGGAAAACCTTGCATGCCAGCCTTTGCCACTTCTTCTATGATGAGTTGTGAGAGGATCCGTTTGGAATGCTGTGTCCGGAGGAGTAGCAAGGACTAAATATGTCTGGACTCGTGAGCAAGGGTGGCTCGCCGCTCCTCTATAGTTCTAATATTTCGTCGTAGTATAGTATAGAAAAACGATTACCAGCTTAATACAATTTGTTACTCGGAAATAAAAGTTTTCCCGAGGTCGAACTCAGGGAGCAAACTATATTCTAGAAGTATAATATTTCTATTACAAAAATGAGAGAGAGAGAGAGATTTTTCTTGTTGGCTTTTTCTTCTTCTCTTCTTTCTCTTGTCTTTGTCTTCTTCTTCTCTTCTCTTCTGTTCCTCAGTCTTCTTTCTTCTTATTTCTCTTCTGTTCTCTTGTTCCTTTTCTTTTGCTTCCAAGCTTTTCTTCTTTCTCTTCGTGTTGTGCTTCTCTCTTCTTTCAGCTCTTTGTCTTCTTCCTTCTGTTCTTTTTCTTTCTTTCTTCTTTTTCTTCTCTGCAGAGCGTCGTCTGATTTTTCAATCAGACAACTTAAGTAGCCTCGGCTACAGTGCGTCATCCTTTCTTCTTTCTTTCTTCTTCTTCTTCTCTGCCTCGGCCTGCACACTCACAGCTTGGTCAGAGGGCAAAACCTAATCCTACCCTCCCCCGCGTCTCTCTCTCTCAGATTTCACTCGTAGGATCGCTCTCCTAGAGCCGCTGGGTATTCGGGTAAGGGTCGCGCCTGGGTCCAGGCCCATCGACGTGAGATGGTGGGTGACGAGTGCAGGTTGGGTATACAGGTCGGGCCAGGTCCACGGGGGGTGGTCGTGGACGAGGCCGGGTAAGCGGGTGAGAGGGACCTCACCCCATGTAACTGAGGCGATAAGCCTACAGCACTTTTACAATTTATGTAGGTGCACGTCTTCAGAATCTACCGAGGTGGGACTAAATGTCCCACCCCAATTTGGTGCCTGCAGCTGAGAAAGCTGCAGGCAATCGCGGCTGTTGCGAGGCTTTCACCCCAGCTACAGGCCTGGGCAGCTGCGTGGGGGCGAACCGCGCGTCCTGGAGCTCAAGCCTGGGCGAGAGCGAAGCTGCAGCTGCAGGCGGAAGAAGCTCCACCTGCTCAACAATGGCGGCGGAGGACGGGTGACCTGTTCACAGAAATACGGCCTCTCGGCCTAGTCAGAAGGTGCAGGGAGCTTCGCCAGAGTGCGGCGAAGCTCGTGCGGGTGGTGGCAAGGTATGGGGCAGAGTGCAGGGGCTGCCCTAGGTCGGACTGTGGCCGGGGGAATGGGTTTGTTCGGGGGGTATTTAGGTAGCGAATGGCAGGAAATGAAGGGGCGGAAGTGGTTCAGCGTGAAGAGGCAGAGGTTTTGGGTCGGTCGACGAGTCGTGTGGAGTGGTGGAATGATGGGGGCGATTCGCCGGAGGTTGGCCGGAGATGGAGGAGGCGACGGTGGTCAGGAGCGGTCGAGAGCTTAATTGAATGTAAAATAGTGAGGAAAAGAAAGAGGGGGAAGTGGGGAGAAGTTCTGACCTAGTTGTAGAGTCGAAGGGGGCCAGAGTAGAGCGACAGTAGTATCGACTGTCGCCGGAGAAGAAGGTGCCCAGAGAGAGGGAGCGGCAGCGAGGAGAGAGCAGGAGAGCGCGTGCTGGGTACGGCGCGATGCGGGAAGAGTGGGTGAAGGTAGCTCTGCTGCTGGTATTGCGGCAGAGCGACGAGGAGGAGGAGGAAGAACCGCCGAAGCTGGAGGGCTTCTGCCAGAGTGGGAAGAGAGGAAAGCTGTGGGTGATTCTCCGTCAGGACCGAGCTACTGAGTGTGGCAGAAGGAGGCGGCTTTTATAGAGGTGAAATCAGAGAGGAGGGCGGAGGGAGACGACGTGCCTCCCTCGTCGGAGGACGGTCGGAGATGGAGACCCATACCTTCCGTGCGTTCGCACGGGAGGTATGGGCATCCGCAGAGACCATGGAGGTGTCCCTGCGACAGTAGACGTCGCAAGGAACCCCCGGTTGTCTTGGCAGAGGGTCTCCCTCACCCTGTAGGGAGGACCCAAATGCAAAGAACGAAGAAGACTTAGGAGCCAAAATGCGAGGGTTTCAAAAGTTGAGGGTCAAAAAGTAATAGATGAGGACCAAAATGTAAAGTCGGTCAAGAAGGTCTTTCCCTAGGCTAAAGTTTTTATACATGACTAACTAGGACCTAAGGATTCTAATGGTGAATTTTATTTCTGGATCAGACCTTGTTTGCCTGATCAATTTGAATAAAAACCCAAATTAAGTCATTAATTGGGCATGGTTCTTAATGTAGGTCAAAATGGGCTCCTAAGGCCAAATTGAAGGTTCTAAACCCTAGAGATTATTTTTATATGAATTTTAGAGGGTTTATTAGATTTTTTATTTACCTCAAACCTCGTGAATTGAAGTGGATTTGTTTTTAGGGTTACAGGATGTCTTTTAATTCCTTGGAGTTGCTGTAGCCCTTATTGGATCAACTCATCCCACTTTTCTTCTTATTAGGTTAGTTTGACCTATGTTTGGATCCTGAGTTACCCTATTTTCAGATTGAGTTGGTGAAATTGCATTTTTACCCCTTAGTTCCTGTTTTCTTCACAAACTTAGAATTTCTCTGAGTCAAGCCTTTCTATGGCTATGTAGGAGCTTTTTCTTGCAAATCTAGGTTAGATGGTGCTAGTTTAGGATTTATGACGAGGTTCTCATCATACCCCCATGCCTAGCTTTTGCTAGTCCCTTAGCAAAAACCTAAGGTTTTAACCTTTGTTCTAGACCATGATGTTTTTAACAACTTTAGATAAGTGCTTTTTCATTTGAACTTAGATTAGGTCAGAATGCTGTCCATAGGCCTAAAAGGTACTCTAGTATCAACCAAGATCCAGATCTGTCTAGCCTTAGCCTCAGTCTTTGGCAAAGGTTTTTAAGGCCCACAAGAACTAACCTAAGGTCTATTGGACTTCGTGGTTAAAGCACCCGTGCTTGAAATGATTGCAGCCCTGGTTCAGTTCGCAGTGCGTTCTTGTAAGAGAGAGGGATAGAAAGTTTTTCTGTTTGAAGAGTTTTTCTCTCTCTTTTTCTTTTTATTTCTAGCCTAGTATTGGCTTTTCAACACGGTCTGTATCAGATTCCTTGCTCCCATCATCAATCCTCAAAGGCTCCTGGCAATCGATGCTTCGAGATAGCACCGCCCATGGCAACCCCCGGAACCCTGGCTATTGAGATTTCAAGATAATCCCATCCGTGGTGTTCCTTGGCCGAATCCAGACCCTGGCAATTGACACTTCGTGATAATGCCATCCATGGAATCTGAACCAGCAGAGTGCTTACATGCCCCCAGTAGGATATGTAAATATCCTAAGAGACAAGCACCGAGGAGATGATATTTTGTTACACATCTTCGAGGGGATTTCTCGCCTCTCCGCACTGGGAACTTGTCCAAATCAACTTGTATTGATCGGTCGCTCCTATTCTAGGTGTATTTTTCAGAATTTTGTGACGCTTATACGTGATTTTGATTTTTATGCTTACTGAACCAGGCTGTGTGTGAGGTTGGGGTGCTTAGGTTACTGAGTCCCACAAACCATAAGTTAGTTAATGAGGTCAAATACTCCCTAAGCCTTGGACCTAATACTTAAGCTTTTCATTTTCCTCAACCTCTTGAGGATTGTCTAGATCTTAATGGGTACTAAGAGTCTATCCAAGAATGCCTAAAGTTTACGTTCTTACTAATCTCACCATGCACTTTTCATTTCTTTTCTTGAATAAGGTCTAGAACTTAGGTCAATTCCTTAGTTTTTTACTAAGGACTATTCTTTTCTTTCATTTTTTGTGCTCCTTTTCATTTTGTTTCTTTTCCCTTCTCCCACAAAATTTCCTTTCTCCTCTTATTCTTTTTATAAAGTTTTTTTTTAATTTTTATGGTGTTTTTGGCATATGTGAATTTTTTGTTTTAAACCCTTTTTTACAAGTTTTGCACTTTTTATACCCCCCCCATGCCTAAGGTTTGCAATGTCCTCATTGTGACTTAGGGGGTTTTTATTTACTTAGTTCATTCCTTAAGACAGATATTTTAATGAGTGAATGGGTCGGGATGAATTTTGCAGACGATTTCTAATCCCAGATGCAAGCATCTGAGGTGGGGTCGGCTATCTAAAAGGCGAACCTTAAGTGCACAAAAGTATGAAAAGGGTTTTGGATTTTTAGGAAAATGATGGGCTGCCTCCCGTTAAGCGTTGAGTTTTACACCATCGGCTGGGCATAATAAGCTCAAAGGGAATGGAGGATATAAGAAGATTCAGCCAAATCAGTAGAAGTCACATCAATGAACGGCTTGAGTCTCTGACCGTTCACGATGAAAGGTTCAGAATCGTGGCTGATCGGACTGATTTCGATAACTCCATTTCCAAAAACCTGTCGGACTAAATATGGTCCGACCCACTTGGATCACAGCTTTCCCGGGAAAAGTTTGAGTCGGGCATCAAAGAGTAGGACCTTCTGACCAAGATGAAAGATCTTTCTCGAGATGTGCTTGTCATGGAAGGCTTTAACCCGCTCCTTGTAGATTCGCGAGTTCTCATACGCGTCTAGACGTAATTCATCGATCTCGCTGATTTGGAGTTTTTTGTGGGTGCCAGCTTTCGAAAGATCTAGATTACAGTTCCGTACTGCCCAATAGGCTTTATGCTCCAGTTCTACGGGAAGGTGACACGCCTTTCCGTACACCAGTCTAAAGGGAGACATGCCTAATTGGGTTTTGTGGGTAGTCCTATAGGCCCACAATGCTTCCGGAAGTCGGGACGACCAGTCCTTCCGGTCAAGCCGAACAGTGACCTGCAGGATCTTCTTGATCTCCTGATTTGACAGCTCAGCTAGACCATTAGTTTGGGGGTGGTAAGGAGTAGAGATTCGGTGAGACACCCCGTATTTGGTCATCAGTGACCTAAACTGAGCGTTTGTAAAGTGGGTCCCTCCATCAGAGATTATAGCACGGGGAATTCCAAACCTTGAGAAAATGTTTTGATGAATGAATTTGAGAACAATCTTGTGATCACAGGCTCGGGTCGGTATGGCTTCGATCCATTTGGACACGTAGTCCACAGCAAGCAGAATGTATTCGAAACCATCCGAAATAGGAAAGGGGCCCATAAAATCAATCCCCCAAACATCAAAGATTTCGCATACGAGAATCGGCTGCAAAGGCATCATGTCGCGACGGCTCATGTTGCCCAAGGTCTGGCAACGACTGCATGCCTTGCAGTGACTGTATGCGTCTTTGAATAGTGTAGGCCAGTAAAAACCACACTGGAGGACTTTTGATGCGGTTTTATGCCCAGAGAAATGGCCACCGCATGCCTGGTCATGGTAGAAAGAGAGGATATTGTTGAATTCCTCCTTCGGGACACATCTCCGAATGATTTGATCAGCACCTATGCGGAAAAGGTACGGATCTTCCCAAATGTAATACTTGGTATCAGAACGCAATTTGTCTTTCTTGGCCTTCGGCCAATTAAATGGGGTCTGATGAGATGCCAAGTAATTTACTATATCAGCAAACCATGGAAGCCTAGTACCAACAGTAAGCAGGTGCTCATCAGGAAAGTGTTCTGTGATGGGTCCGGAAGGGTTGATAATCTCAGAAGGAAGACAGGACAGATGGTCGGCTACCACATTCTGCCTTCCCGCCTTGTTGCGAATCTCAAGATCGAATTCTTGCAACAACAAGATCCAACGGATTAGTCATGGCTTCACATCCTTCTTGGCAAGGAGATGCCTTATAGCCGTGTGATCCGAGTAAATGATGACATGGGAACCTAGAAGATACGATCGAAAATTTTCAAGGGCAAATACTTCGGCTAGCAGCTCTTTCTCCGTAACCGTATAGTTACGCTGAGCCTCGTCAAGTGTCTTGCTAGCGTAGTAGATGACCACGGTTTTCCTGTCAACTTTCTGCCCCAGGACCGCTCCTACAGTGAAATCAAATGCATCGCACATGATCTCAAAGGGTTGAGACCAATCAGGGGATTGTAGGATAGGCACCTGGGTGACTCGGTCACGCAGGTTTTCAAAGGCTAGTGTGCATTCCTTGGAGATTTCAAAGGGTACATCCTTAGAGAGAAGAGAAGTCAAGGGGTGCGTGATTTTCGAGAAATTCGAAATGAAACTATGGTAAAAATCGACGTGCCCCAAAAAAGAACGGATGTCCCTGATCGAGCTAGGCATAGGAAGGCGAGAGATCAGATCAACCTTAGCTCAATCCACTTGGATGCCTTTTTCTGAAATTAAGTGTCCCAGGACAATTCCCTCAGGCACCATGAAATGGCTCTTTTCCCAGGAAAGAACCAAATTTACCTTGATGCACCGCCTGAGTATTTGGACCAAGTGTTGGAGGCAATCGTCAAAAGATTCTCCAAAAACTGAAAAGTCATCCATGAAGAATTCCATAAAATCACCCACCATATCTGAGAATATGGCAAGCATGCACCGCTGAAAGGTAGCGGGTGCATTGCAAAGACCGAAAGGCATCCTTCGGAAAGCGTATGTTCCAAAGGGGCAGGTGAACGTGGTCTTTTCTTGGTCCTCAGGATGGATTGCTACCTGGTTGTAACCGAAGTACCCATCAAGAAAGCAGAAGAACCTATTTCCCGCTAGTTTCTCGAGAATTTGATCAATGAAAGGTAGTGGGAAATGATCCTTCTTCGTGGAGGAATTTAGTCGGCGGTAATCTATACAGACTCTCCACGCGTTGGCTAATCGGGTAGGAATGATTTCTCCGATCTCAGTCGTTATGGTGGTGAGTCCTGCCTGCTTAGGCACAACCTGAATCGGGCTCACCCAACGACTATCGGAGATCGGGTAGATGATTCCAGCATCTAACCATTTGATGATCTCCTTCTTCACGACCTCCTGCAAATTAGGGTTCAAACGTCTCTGCATTTCACGAGAAGGTCGTGCGCCCTCTTCTGAATAGATATGATGAGTATAATAAGAGGGACTTATTCCAGTCAAATCATCAAGAGTCCATCCGATGGCTCTGCGATGTTGCTGGAGGACAGTAATCAGACGGGATTCCTGTTCGGGATTGAGGTTGGAATTGATAATCACAGGGAGGGTCTGATTAGAACCCAAAAAGATGTATTTCAAGTGAGCAGGAAGAGGCTTCAACTTGAGGATAGGGTTATCAGCAGCGGCGGTTGGTTCAGTATAGACGTGAGGTTCAAGGGTAGGAGTTACTGGGCTGTTTATATCTGGATTCGACTCCTTTGCTTGCGGGTCAAGATCTTTCTGTGGTTGATGAGGTATAATCAAGTAATTCTGGAAGTGTGTTTCATCAACCAAAGCCCTAATGTCACAAATCTGTTCGATGACACCGCAATTAATTCCTTGTTGGGCCTTAAATATATCACTTTTCAAGGTTTGATCCCCAAATTTGAGCTCTATTTGGCCCTCCTCACAGCTAATGTTGGCTCGAGCAGTAGCCACGAAAGGTCTCCCTAAAATGATTGGTGTATCCCTAGGGTTCTCAGGTGCGTCCATATCTAAGACTATGAAGTCCACGGGGAAATAGAAATCCCACACTCTTACGACAACATCCTCGAGAATCCCTTTTGGTGACTTTATAGATCGATCTGCTAATTGTAATGTCACTTCGGTTGGTTTTAGCTCAGATTCTTCTAGATGGTCAAGTATGGCTGTGGGTATCAGATTTATGAATGCACCCAAGTCTAGCAAAGCTATATCAAATTGGGTATTACCTATCTTGCAGGAAATCAGGGGAGTACCAGGATCTTTAGCCTTGGGTGGGAGTCTACTAAGGATTACAGAGCTGGCTTGCTCTGACAGAACAATTGGACTCCCACCCTTGGTTCGCGGCTTACAATGGGGTGTACACACATTCTTTAAAAATCGTGCATAAGTCGGTACGTGGCGGATTGCATCCATTAAGGGGATGTTTATGTGGACCTGCTCAAAGAGCTTGACCAGGTCCTCCTCAGGTGCCATGGGCTTGGTGGTCTTCTTTTCCTTGGTCAAGGCCTCGGGAAATGGGATCTTGGTTGGTTCTTCTAGGATAGGTCTAGGTCTTGGATCTGGGATAGGGGTAGGAACGTCTTGGATTACTGTCCTAGGCTTGGGATCACTACCAGGCTTGGAGTGGTTTGGATGAGGTGGGTCTTGGGTTTCCTTACCACTACAGGTTGTTACGGAATTAAGTCCTGCCTGGTTTTGGTTGGGATTGGGTAAGATAGGTTGCTGCTGGTAACCTGCAAAAGAAGTGGAAGCCTCTATCCAGTCGGATGAAGGAACAGAGGGGGCCTGATAAATCATATGGGCTTGGCTTGGGTTTGGGTTCATAACGCGCCGCTGGGTTGGCATGTTATTTGGATTAGGAAGAGGTTGGGAAGGAAGAGTGCCTGGCTGGCGAGAGTTTGCCAACTGGGCCAATTGGTTTCGGACCTCTGTAAGTTCGTCCTTGTGTTGCTTTTGAATAGCCGCATTCGTTCTTTGAATGTCAGCCAAAGTCTGAAGGATAAGGGACATTTGATCCTGATTTGGTCCTGAAGGATAAGTAGGGTTGGGCTGAGGTTGAGGCGGCTGGTAAGGACGAGGGGGTTGTGGGCGGGGCTGAAAGGGTGGTCTTTGGGTTTGGGAATTTCCCGCCCACTAAAAGTTGGGATGGTTTCGCCATCCAGGGTTATAGGTGTTGGAGAATGGGTCATTTTGGATGGCGTTGAGGTCCTCGCAGGTCTGAGGAACCTCCAGAGAGTCAGAGAAAGAGGGAATGGAATTCCCCGGGCTAGTATAGAGAGGATCGGATAGACCTCTGGTTAGAGATTCGGATGATGGATCCATCCTAGGAGAAGATCGATGGAGAATGTTTTGCACAGTTTCCCTTGTAGAAGGAGGCTGTGCAAAGGGGTTATGCACAGAGGTGGCTCGCTGTGGGTGCTGAGTCAGCTCATCCACCTTCTTTTCAATAATCGAGACCTTGTCCAATCGACTGGCCATTAATTTCAGGTCGACTGATGCGGACAGGCCCTGCGTCTCACGTGCTACCCTAAGATTCGTCGATGCGCGGGTATTCGTCCTGTCGAATAATCCCATGGAGTCATTGTTGATGGAGTTCTCACACATGTTTTCGAGAATCTCCCACACGGTGTCCTCATGTTGACCCATGATATTTCCTCTACAGGTTGCATTGACGAAAAGACGAATATCCTCACGGAGTCCCTGGTAAAAAGATTGGACCTGTTCCCATTTAGGAACTCCGTGATGGGGGCACTTTCTCATGAGATCCTGAAAACGATCCCATGCCTCATGGAGAGGTTCCCCTGTTTGTTGAGTGAAGTGCGTAATCTGATGGCGCAAGGCGTTGGTCCGACCAACGGGGAAGAACTTTTTCAAAAACTCGGACTAAAGTTCTTCCCAAGTGTTGATCGGCCGGGTCTGAGTTTGATACCAATGAGCGGCCTTGTCCATAAGAGAAAAGGAGAACATCTTCATGAGAAGAATATCCCGATTTTGTGCATCTGATCCAAAAGTTTGGGCCAGATGCTTTAGCTGCTTGATGTGCTGGAAGGGATCTTCGGAATTAAGCCCATGGAATTTAGGTATAGCATGAATCATGTTGGGCTTCAATTCAGAATCAGGTCCTCCAGTCGGGATTCTGACTCGAGGCTCGATAGCCACCGCAGTAGGATTATAATGGTCCCGCATCATAGGACGCTGCGGTGGGTGCACAAAGTTTTGGAAGAGGTCATTGAGTTGCTGGAGCTAGTGCTCCAGATTATTTTCTTCCTCAACTGGCTGAGCCATGATGGGGGAAGAAGAAGAGCTTGATTCAGAATCAGATGAGAGAATGATGGGGTAGGGTTGTTGTTCAAATGCAGGCGTCGAGGCTTGGCCTTGACGAGAGTGAATTCCTAAAGGAGATCTTAAGGGTGGTCTTAAGGATCTCCTACCGTTCATGCACTGTTGGAATAGAATAGTTTAGAAGGTGCTGGACCCAATCAAGACACCCAAAAAATGTGTTGGGTGACTATAGAGGTGCGGGGCAGATGGACCCCTTGATCAGAAAGATCGTCCACCTGAGAATTACCTGGGCAGCCAGAGAGGGTGAGTCCCGCGAAGACCCCTACACGGTAGAGCATCCCCACGGGTTACAGGGTTTCCCCCACCCGACCTCTCTTGTCATTGCGGTTCCAGGTAGACCAGAATGGGGATCTTGACCTCTTAAGTCTACCTTTTTTATTTTAAGATCAAGGTGCTTAAGGTTTCACTTGAACTCTTAGGTGTTTTTGTGAACAAAGTGGCCTAATTTGAAGGTTGGTTGACCCTAAGGGTCAACTTTACCTAGTGGTTCCCTTGAGAATTTAGGCCTTATTTTTTTAGGGTTCAAGTGTTTAGAGAGAGCCAATTGCTTAGGATTTTTCTTATTAATTATTTTCAATCAATGGCTTGGGTACACCTCTTTTGGATATTCTCAATTCTTGATTAAGGGGTGTGTCTCTGAAGTCCTAATGTTTGACCTTATGTTGGCTCTACTTGGTCCATTTAACTCCTTGTTTGGGTAATTAGGGCTCAGGCAAGGAGGTGTTAGCCCTTAATTACCTTTAAAATTGTGTGCAGGAATAGTGGTTCTGAGAACATGCAGCTATTATTATGTATGAAAGACAGGTTATACCTAGTTTTTCTTTGTTTTTCCTCTTTCAAATTTTAGGGTTTAACAGGAAGTTACCTGTCCTTGGAGTGGCTGTGGTGCGGCTGCGTCTTTCTTTCTTCCTGTACCTGTACCAAAGAGAGAGAGTTTATTAGAAACTTATGAATAGAACTTTTATAACTTCTAGAATAGCCGTTGCTCCTCGGCAACGATGCCAAAAATTGGCTCGCCGCTCCTCTATAGTTCTAATATTTCGTCGTAGTATAGTATAGAAAAACGGTTACCAGCTTAATACAATTTGTTACTCGGAAATAAAAGTTTTCCCGAGATCCAACTCAGGAAGCAAACTATATTCTAGAAGTACAATGTTTCTATTACAAAAATGAGAGAGAGAGAGAGAGAGATTTGTCTTGTTGGCTTTTTCTTCTTCTCTTCTTTCTCTTGTCTTTGTCTTCTTCTTCTCTTCTCTTCTCTTCTGTTCCTCAGTCTTCTTTCTTCTTCTTATTTCTCTTTTGTTCTCTTGTTCCTTTTCTTTTGCTTCCAAGCTTTTCTTCTTTCTCTTCGTGTTCTGCTTCTCTCTTCCTTCAGCTCTTTGTCTTCTTCCTTCTGTTCTTTTTCTTCTCTGCAGAGCGTCGTCTGATTTTTCAATCAGACAACTTAAGTAGCCTCTGCTACAGTGCATCCTCCTTTCTTCTTTCTTTCTTCTTCTTCTTCTCTGCCTGGGCCTGCACACTCACAGCTTAGTCAGAGGGCAAAACCTAATCCTACCCTCCCCTGCGTCTCTCTCTCTCAGATTTCACTCGTAGGATCGCTCTCCCAGAGCCGCCAGGTATTCGGGTACGGGTCGCGCTCGGGTCCAGGCCCACCGACGTGTGGTGGTGGGCGAGGAGTGCAGGTCGGGTATACAGGTCGGGCCAGGTCTACGGGGGCTGGTCGCGGACGAGGCCAGGTAAGCGGGTGAGAGGGACCTCACCCCGTGTAACTGGGGCGATAAGCCTACAGCACTTTTAAAATTTATGTAGGTGTGCGGCTTTAGAATCTACCGAGGTGGGACTAAATGTCCCACCCCAATCTGGCGCCTGCAGCTGAGAAAGCTGCAGGCAATCGCGGCTGTTGCGAGGCTTTCACCCCAACTGTAGGCCTGGGTAGCTGCGTGGGGGCGAACCGTGCGTCCTGGAGCGCAAGCCTGGGCGAGAGCGAAGTTGCAGCTGCAGGCGGAAGAAGCTCCACCTGCTCAGCAATGGCGGCGGAGGACGGGTGACCTGTTCACAGAAATACGGCCTCTCGGCCTAGTCAGAAGGTGCAGGGAGCTTCGCCAGAGTGCGGCGAAGCTCGTGCGGGTGGTGGCGAGGCATGGGGCGGAGTGCAGGGGCTGCCCTAGGTCGGACTGTGACCGGGGGAATGGGTTTGTTTGGGGGGTCTTTAGGTAGCGAATGGCAGGAAATGAAGGGGCGGAAGTGGTTCAGCGTGAAGAGGCGGAGGTTTTGGGTTGGTCGGCGAGTCGTGTGGAGTGGTGGAATGATGGGGGCGATTTGCCGGAGGTTGGCCGGAGATGGAGGAGGCGACGGTGGTCAAGAGCGGTCGAGAGCTTAATTGAATGTAAAATAGTGAGGAAAAGAAAGAGGGGGAAGTGGGGAGAAGTTCTGACCTAGTTGTAGAGTCGAAGGGGGCCGGAGTAGAGCAACAGTCGTATCGACTGTCGCTGGAGAAGAAGGTGCCCAGAGAGAGGGAGCGGCGGCGAGGAGAGAGCGGGAGAGTGCGCGCTGGGTACGGCGCGACGTGGGAAGAGCGGGTGAAGGCAGCTCTCCTGCTGGTATTGCGGCAGAGCGACGAGGAGGAGGAAGAACCGTCGAAGCTGGAGGGCTTCTGCCGGAGTGGGAAGAGAGGAAAGCTGTGGGTGATTCTCCGTCAGGACTGAGCTACTGAGTGCGGCAGACGGAGGCGGCTTTTATAGAGGTGAAATCAGAGAGGAGGGCGGAGGGAGACGACGTGCCTCCCTCGCCGGAGGACGGTCGGAGATGGAGACCCATACCTTCCGTGCGTTCGCACGGGAGGTATGGGCATCCGTAGAGACCATGGAGGTGTCCCTGCGATAGTAGACGTCGCAGGGAACCCCCGGTTGTCTTGGCAGAGGGTCTCCCTTACCCTGCGCGGTGCCATGCTCCGCCCAAAGTCGCCAGAGCATGGCGCTGCTCAGGGTTTTGCAGGGAGGACCCAAATGCAAAGAACGGAGAAGACTTAGGAGCCAAAATGCGAGGGTTTCAAAAGTTGAGGGTCAAAAAGTAATAGATGAGGACCAAAATGTAAAGTCGGTCAAGAAGGTCTTTCCTTAGGCTCAAGTTTTATACATGACTAACTAGGACCTAAGGATTCTAATGGTGAATTTTATTTCTAGATCAGACCTTGTTTGCCTGGTCAATTTGCATAAAAATCTAAATTAAGTCATTAATTGGGCATGGTTCTCAATGTAGGTCAAAATGGGTTCCTAAGGCCAAATTGAAGGTTTTAAACCCTAGAGATTATTTTTCTATGAATTTTAGAGGGTTTAGTCAATTTTTTCTTTGCCTCGAACCTCGTGAATTGAAGTGGGTTTATTTTTAAGGTTACAGGATGTCATTTAATTCCTTGGAGTTGCTGTAGCCCTTATTGGATCAACTCATCCCACTTTTCTTCTTATTAGGTTAGTTTGACCTATGTTTGGACCCTGAGTTACCCTATTTTCAGATTGAGTTGGTGAAATTGCATTTTTACCCCTTAGTTCCTATTTTCTTCACAAACTCAGAATTTCTCTGAGTCAAGCCTTTCTATGGTTATGTAGGAGCTTTTTCTTGCAAATCTAGGTTAGATGGTGCTAGTTTAGGTTTATGATGAGGTTCTCATCAAAGAGTAAGCCCACCTCTTCTTCGTCTGGCATCTCGCCTGACGTGAAAGACTTGTATAATTTTCCTTCTGAGTTTCATCGTCGGAGTGCCATTAAGGCGTTCATGGATGTTTATGGGCTCAGGGGTGTTCCATACCACGCTTGTGGGTCTCAGACTCATCTGTGTTCAAACAGGTCGAAGGACATGTTTATAATTTGTAGATACATCATAGAACACAGTCTACGGGTACCTTTGAATTTGTTTTTGATTTCCTTCCTTTCATACTATAAGCTTGCCCCCTCTAAACTAAGCCTTAACTGTTGGTCAGTCCATAACGTATTTATCGCCATTTGTCTTCACCTGGGGATTGCTCCTTGTCTAGGCATATTTCACCTAATTTTTGGGCTTATGCCCCTTAAGGTGAAAAGGGGCAAGCTACCTTCTGGCACCTATACCTTGTACAGCCGACACACCAAATACTAGATCGTTGATCTCCCCGACAGTTTGAAGGGGCATGATTGTCGTTTCTTTTTTTTCTAATATTGAGGATCTACCTGTCCCTTATACTTGGCAAGGCTCGCTTGAAAGGGACTTGCTGCTTAGAGTTGAGGAACTCAACCCTTTTGCACAGGTGGACGCAGTTAAGGTGATGAAGTTCAGGCCAATTGCCCACTCTGAACTAAGGTGGGACGACGTTCTGGAAGCATTGGCGTTGGTTGCGAATGCCTATCCCACTCCGAGTAAATTGGGGAGGGCAATAGCTTTAGAAAGGGTATGTCCTCCGCCCTTTTCTTAACTCCATTTTGTTTTTTAATGCAGCTTTTGGGCATTTCTCCTGCCCGGATACCCCCAAGCACCGAGTCAGCAGTTCCATGCACAGTGATTCTTGACGTGGGGAAGATAGACTGTCAGAGGAGGCCGAGGGGAGTGAATCTTCATGCTCTAAGGAGGTAAAGAGGAAAGGGGTGGAGTTCGAAGAGGAGGTAAAGGTTCCCTTGAAGCGCCTAAGGAGGGGGCCTGCTGCAAAGTTCTTGAAGGGGGAGGCGGATGTGCCTGCTTCTTCTAGCCTGGGCAGGTTTGAGGCGGGGTACGTCCCAGTGGATCCGTCTCACCCGTCAGACCCACCTAGGGTAATCGTTCTGAGCGACTCCCCGCCTAAGGTGCCTACAGAGGTGGCTCAAATGGGGGTTGCCAGCTAATCCATCATGCCCATTAGCTTGACTGGCGCATGCGTGCAGCTCGCGCAGGAGGTGGCTACCACCGGAGGTTTTCTGAGTGGCAATGTCTTCGCGTAGCCTTACCCCAGGAGGAGCTCAACGGGGGCAGGGGTGCTGGTGGATCCCACTAGTCGAGGAGGACAGGGGATGATAGGCCAAACAGTTGGGTCCGTCGGAGGATTCGTACTGGAGATGGCCCCTGAAGGCCTCGTACCTAGCCATGTGGCACCGGTTCAGGTGGGTGTTGCAAGCAGCGCCCCATACATGGATAGAAAGGTGCTCTAGCACCTGAACGATGCCTTATTCTAGGCAACCGCCCGCCCGGGCAAGATGAACTTCAACCACGTGTTTTTCTACTATTCGCGCGTGGTGAGTGTTCTTTTGTTTTAAGTTTGATTTCTGCTTGTTATAAGACATTGAGTCTTATACCCTCATTTGTGCTCCTTGACAAATTGAAGCACTCGAGACCTTTTTTGTCCCAAGAGAAGACTCATCGATGGACATTTACGAGCCGGGCACCCCCATCGAGATAATTAAGATGGTCGGCAAATGAGCCGACTGTAAGGGCAGAGCAAAGGAACTTCGTCGTCTACTCGCGGATGCTACTACCACTCGAGAGAGGGTGGAGAAGGCTACTAAGGAGGCTACACGAAAGCTTCGCTTGCAGCAGCAGGCAGCTAGATAAGTGCTAATGGCAGAGCTCTGTCGACCGAACCGTGGCTAGTCTTTGTTTGTTTTAGTGCTTATTACAGTAATGTCGTTGTGGTATAGATAAAATAGCTACGGTTTGTCGTCATCGCCACCATTACAATTTTACTCAGAAATATTTTTCCCGAGGTCGAACTCAGGGAGCTACTGGAATTCTACAAGTACAATGTTTCTTTATTACAAAAATAAGAGAGAGAGAGAGAGGGAGATGTAGATTTCTGTTTCTTGGCTTTTTCTTCTTCTCTTCTTTCTCTCTTTGCTTGTCTTCTTTTTTCTTCTTTCTCTTCTCTTCTTCACAGTTCTTGATCTTCTTCAGTTCTTCTTCTTCTCTTCTTTCAGCTGCGGAACCTTTTCTTTTCTTTTTCTTCTTCTTTACTTTGTCTGCAGAGCTTCATCCGTTGTCTGATTCCTCAGTCAGAAGGCTTAAATGGTGTCTGCTACAGTGTTTCCCCTTTCTTCCTTTGTTGCTTCTCCTTCTTCTTCCTTGGCCTTCTTCCTGTGCACCCTGTCCCTGCACAAACCATAGAAAAACCTAACCCTTCCCTCTACCCGTGCGTCTCTCTCTCTCTGTAAACCGCTCATAGGAAGCTCTCCCAGAGCAGGGTTATCGGGTCGGGTAGCGCACCCAGGACCAGGCTTACCGGTGTGTATAGTACGCGAGGAGTGCGCAGGTGGTGTCGGGTTGGGTCCGCCGGATCCGCGTGGTGAGCTCGTGGACTGGGCGGGTGAGTGGGTGCGGGACCTCACCCCAGGTGTCTCGAGGCGATTAAGAGAAAACACAAAATCAATTTAACACGGCACGGCGTTTCGAAATCCCACGATGTGGGACTAAATTCTGCCCCTTGCTCGCACGCACCCGCAGGAGAGCCACGACCTGGCCTCAGCAGCTACATCCTCGCCTCTCTTCGTGGACCTACTCGCTGCCTTCACCCAAGCCCTTGCAGTTCGCCTCAGCAGGGATCCTGCTGCTGCAGGGCCTGGAGCTCGCGTGGAAGCTCCTTCAGTCGTCGTCAATGGCGGCTAGGGCTCCGACCCTGTCAGACAGAAACACGGCCTCTCAGCCTAATCAGACTACAGGGTGACCTTCGCCGTGGCATGGAGAAGGTGATGCGGGGTGTAGCAGGTTGTGGGGCGGTGTATGGCGGTGGGGCTAAGTCGAACAGCGACTGGAAAAATGGGTCTGATCGGGGGAGTGTTGTGGGGGTTAGGAGTGGTAGTGAAGGGGCCGGGGGTGTTGGATGAGGTGAGGCGGAGCTTTTGTGGTAGGTGGCGAGTTGTGTGGAGTGGTGGATTGACGGGGGCAATCTCGCCGGAGAGTGGCTGGAGATGGAGAAGGTGAGGGCGATCAGGCGCCGTCGAGGGGTAGTTGAACAAATTGAGTTGGGGAAAAGAAAGAGGGGAGGAAGGGAGACAACTGTTACCTACTTATAGGGACAAGGGGGGCCGGAGCAGGGCGGCAGTCGTGCCGACTGTCACCGGAGAAGAAATACCCAGAGAGGGAGGGCGGCGGCGAGGAAGAGAGCCAGAGGGCGCGCGCTGGGTACGGCGCGACGCGGGAAGAGCAAGCGAAGGTGGCTCTGCTGCTGGTATTGCAGCAGAGCGACGAGACGGAGGAGGAGGAACCGTCGGAGCTGGTGGGTTTCTACCGGAGTGGGGAGAGAGTAATGGTAGGGGTTTTCTCCGTCAGGACCGAGCTACCAGAGTCGGCTGGTGACGCTGGTCCTTATAAAGGCGGTGGCAGAGGGGTGGGCGCAGGGAGGCGACGTGCCTCCCTCGCCGGAGAATGGTCGGAATTGTGACCCATACCTTCCACGCGTTCGCACGGAAGGTGTGGGCGAGGACAGGAGGTATGGCGGTGTCCCTGCGACAGCAGACGTCGCAGGGAGCACCCGATTCAAATTGCAAGTCGCCTCCCTCACCCTGCGCGATGCCATGCTCCACGCAAAGTCGCCGGAGCATGGCGCTGCTCAGAGACTTGCAGGAGGGACCTGTATGCAAAGAACGACGAAGAACCTAGGAGCCAAAATGCAAGGGTTTCGAAAGTTGAGGGTCAAAAAGTAATAGATGAGGACCAAATTGCAAAGTCGGTCAACAAGGTCTCTTCTTGGGCTCAAGTTTTTATGCATGACTAAATGGGACCTAAGGATTCTAATGGTGAATTTTATTTCTAGGTCAGACCTTGTTTGACTGGCCAATTTACGTAAAAACCCAAATTAAATTATTAATTGGGCATGATCCTCAACGTAGGTCAAAATGGGTTTCCAAGGCCAAATTGAAGGTTCTAAACCCTAGAGATTATTTTTATATGAATTTTAGAGGGTTTAGTTGATTTTTACCCTGCCTCGAACCTCGTGAATTGAAGTGGATTTATTTTAGGGTTACAAAATGTCATTTAATTCCTTGGAGTTGCTGTAGCCCTTGTTGGATCAGATCATCGCACTTTCCTTCTTATTAGGTTAGTTTGACCTATGTTTGGACCCTGAGTTACCCTGTTTACTGATTGTGTTGGTGAAATTGCATTTTTACCCCTTATGACTTGTTTTCTTGTTAAACTCAGAATTCTCTGAGTCAAGCCTTTCTTTGAGTTATGTAGGATCTTTTTCTCGCATATTTAGGTTAGATTGTGCTAGTTAGGATTCATGATGAGGTTCTCATCATACCCCCATGCCTAGCTTTTGCTAGTCCCTTAGCAAAAACTTAAGGTTTTAACCTTTGTTCTAGACCATGATGTTTTTAATAACTTCAGATAAGTACTTTTTCATTTGAACTTAGATTAGGTGAGAATGCTGACCATAGGCCTAAAAGGTACTCTAGTACCAACCCAGATCCTGATCTGTCTAGCCTCAGCCTCAGTCCTTAGCAAAGGTTTTTCAGGCTCACAAGAACTAACCTAAGGTCAATTGGACTTTGTGGTTAAAGCACCCGTGCTTGAAATGATTTTGGCCCTGGCTCAGTTCGCAGTGCATTTTGTAAGAGAGAGAGATAGAAAATTTTTCTATTTGGAGAGTTTTCTCTCTCTTTTTTTCTTTTCAATTCTAGCTTAGGATTAGCTTTTCAACACGGTCTGTATCAGATTCCTTGCTCCCATCATCAATCCTCAAGGGTTCCTGGAAATCGAAGCTTCGAGATAGCACCATCCATGGCAACCCCCAAAACCCTGGCTATTGAGATTTCGAGATAATCCCATCCATGGTGTTCCGTGGCTGAATCCAGACCCTGGCAATTGACACTTCGTGATAATGCCATCCATGGAATCTGAACCAGCAGAGTGCTTACATGCCCCCAGTAGGATATGAAAATATCCTAAGAGATAAGCACTGAGGAGATGATATTTTGTTACGCATCTTTGAGGGGAATTTCCCACCTCTCTGTGCTGGGAACTCGTCCAAATCAACTTGTGTTGATTGGCCACTCCTATTCTAGGTGTATTTTTCAGAATTTTGCGACGCTTCTACGTGATTTTGATTTTTACGCTTATTGAACCAGGCTGTGTGTGAGGTTAGGGTGCTTAGGTTACTAAGTCCCGTAAACCAAAAGTTAGTTAATGAGGTTAAATACTCCCTAAGCCTTGGACCTAATACTTAAGCTTTTCATTTTCCTCAACCTCTTGAGGAATGTCTAGATCTTAATGGGTGCTAAGAGTCTATCCAAGAATGCCTAAAGTTTGTGTTCTTACTAATCTCACCATGCACTTTTCATTTCTTTTCTTGAATGAGGTCTAGAACTTAGGTCATTTCCTTAATTTCTTACTAATGACTATCACTTTTTTCTTACATTTTTGTGCTCCTTTTTCATTTTGTTTCTTTTCCTTCTCCCACAAAATTTCCTTTCTCCTCTTATTCTCTTTTTTTTTTTTTTTTGAAAAATTTTTTTAATTTTTATGGTGTTTTTGGCATATGTGAATTTTTTGTTTAAAACCTTTTCTTACAAGTTTTGCACTTTTATACCCCCCCATGCCTAAGGTTTATAATGTCCTCATTGTGACTTAGGGGGTTTTTATTTACTTAGTTCATTCCTTAAGACAGATGTTTTGATGAGTGAATGGGTCAGGATGATTGTTGCGGACGATTTCTAAACTCAGATGCAAGCATCCGAGGTGGAGTCGGCTGTCTATAAGGGCGAACCTTAAGTGCACAAAGGTGTCAAAAAGGTTTTAGGTTTTCAAGAAAATGACGGGCTGCCTCCCGTTAAGCGCTGAATTTTATGCCATAGGCTGGGCGTAATAAGCTCAAGGGGAATGGAGGATATAAGATGATTCAGCCAAATCAGTAGAAATTACATCAATGAACGGCTTGAGTCTCTGACCGTTCACGATGAAAGGTTCGGAATTGTGGCTGAGCGGACTGATTTCGATGGCTCCATTTCCAAAAACCTGTCGGACTAAGTATGGTCCGACCCACTTGGATAGTCAACTTTCCAAGGAAAAGTTTGAGTCGGGCATCAAAGAGTAGGACCTTCTGACCAGGATGAAAAATCTTTCTCGAAATATGCTTGTCATGGAAGGCTTTAACCCGCTCCTTGTAGATTCGCGAGTTCTCATACGCGTCTAGGCGTAATTCATCGATCTCGCTGATCTGAAGTTTTCTGTGGGTTCCAGCCTTCGAAAGATCTAGATTACAGTTCCGTACTGCCTAATAGGCTTTATGCTCCAGTTCGATGGGAAGGTGACACGCCTTCCCATACACCAGTTTAAAGGGAGACATGCCTAATTGGGTTTTGTGGGCGGTCCTATTGGCCCACAAGGCTTCCGGAAGTCGGGACGACCAGTCCTTCCTGTCAGGTCGAACAGTGACCTGCAGGATTTTCTTGATCTCCCGATTTGACAGCTCAGCTAGACCATTAGTTTGGGGGTGGTAAGGAGTAGAGATTCGGTGAGACACCCCGTATTTGGTCATCAGTGACCTAAACTGAGTGTTTGTGAAATGGGTCCCCCCATCAGAGATTATAGCACGAGGAATCCCGAACCTTGAGAAAATGTTTTGATGAATGAATTTAAGAACGATTTTGTGATCACAGGTTCGGGTCGGTATGGCTTTGATCCATTTGGACACGTAGTCCACAGCAAGTAGAATGTATTCGAAACCATCCGAAACAGGAAAGGGACCCATAAAATAAATCCCCCAAACATCAAAGATTTCGCATACGAGAATCGGCTGCAAAGGCATCATGTTGCGACGGCTCATGTTGCCCAAAGTCTGGCAATGACTGCATGCCTTGCAGTGACTATATGCGTCTTTGAACAGCGTGGGTCAGTAAAAGCCGCACTGGAGGACCTTTGATGCGGTTTTATGCCCAGAGAAATGGCCACCGCATGCCTGGTCATGGCAGAAAGAGAGAACATTGTTGATTTCCTCTTCCGGGACACATCTCCGGATGACTTGATCGGCACCTATGTGGAAAAGGTACGGGTCTTCCCAGATGTAATACTTGGCATCCGAACGCAATTTGTCTTTCTTGGCCTTCGGCCAATCAGACGGGATCTGATGAGATGCCAGGTAGTTTACTATATTAGCAAACCATGGAAGTCTAGTACCGATAATCAGCAGGTGCTCATCAGGAAAATGTTCTGTGATGGGTCTGGAAGGGTTGATAATCTCAGAAGGAAGGCGGGACAAATGGTCGGCTACCACATTCTGCCTTCCTGCCTTGTCGTGAATCTCGAGGTCGAATTCTTGCAACAGCAAGATCCATCGGATTTGTCGGGGCTTCGCATCCTTCTTGGCAAGGAGATGCCTTACAGTCGTGTGATCCGAGTAGATGATGACGTGGGAACCCAGGAGATACGATCGGAATTTTTCAAGGGCAAATACTACGGCTAGCAGCTCTTTCTCCGTAACCGTGTAGTTACGCTAAGCCTCGTCAAGTGTCTTGCTAGCGTAGTAGATGACCACGGGTTTCCCGTCAGCTTTCTTCCCCAGGATCGCTCCTACAGCGAAGTCAGACGCATCGCACATGATCTCAAAGGGTTGAGACCAGTCAAGGGATTGTAGGATAGGTGCCTGGGTGACTCGATCACGAAGGATTTCAAAGGCTAGTGTGCATTCCCTGGAGATTTCAAAGGGTACATCCTTAGAGAGAAGAGAAGTCAAGGGGGACGTGATTTTCAAGAAATCAGGAATGAAACGACGGTAAAAATCGATGTGCCCCAGAAAAGAACGGATGTCCCTGATCGATCTAGGCATAGGAAGGCGAGAGATCAGATCAACCTTAGCTCGATCCACTTGGATGCCCTTTTCCGAAATTAAATGTCCCAGGACAATTCCCTCAGGCACCATGAAATGGCTCTTTTCCCAGGAAAGAACCAAATTCACATCGATGCACCGCCTGAGTATCTGGACCAAGTGTTGGAGGCAATCGTCAAATGATGCTCCAAAAATTGAAAAGTCATCCATGAAGACTTCCAGATAGTCACCTACCATATCTGAGAATATGGCAAGCATGCACCGCTGAAAAGTAGTGGGTGCATTGCAAAGACCGAAAGGCATCCTTTGGAATGCGTATGTTTTGAAGGGGCAGGTGAACGTGGTCTTTTCTTGGTCCTCAGGATGGATTGCCACCTGGTTGTAACCGGAGTACCCGTCAAGAAAGCAGAAGAACCTATTTCCCGCTAGTTTCTCAAGAATCTGATCAATGAAAGGTAGTGGGAAATGATCCTTCTTCGTGGAGGAATTGAGTCGGCGGTAATCTATACAGACTCTCCACGAGTTGGCTAATCGGGTAGGAATGACTTCTCCGATTTCAGTCGTTATAGTGGTGAGTCCTGCCTTCTTGGGCACGACCTGAATTGGGCTCACCCAACGACTATCGGAGATCGGGTAGATGATCCTGGCATCTAGCCACTTGATGATCTCCTTTTTCACGACCTCTTGCAGATTGGGGTTCAAGCGTCTCTGCATTTCACGAGAAGGTCGTGCACCCTCTTCTGAATAGATATGATGAGTGCAAAACGAGAGACTTACTCCAGTCAGATCATCGAGAGTCCACCCAATGGCTCTGCGATGTTGATGGAGGACAGTAATCAGACGGGATTCCTGTTCGGGATTGAGGTTGGAATTGATAATCACAGGAAGGGTCTGATTAGAACCCAAAAAGATGTACTTCAAAAGAGCAGGAAGGGGCTTTAGTTCGAGGATGGGGTTATCAGCAGCGGCGGGTGGTTCAGAATAGACGTGAGGTTCAAGGGTAGGAGCTACTGGGTTGTCCAAATCTGGATTTGACTCCTCTGTTTGCGGGTCAAGATCTTTCTGCGGTTGATGAGGTATAATCGGGTCATTCTGGAAGTGTGTTTCATCAACCAAAGCCCTAATGTCACAAATCTGCTCGATGACACCGCAATTGATTCCTTGTTGGGCCTTAAATATATCAATTTTCAGGGTTTGATTCCCAAATTTGAGCTCTATTTGGCCCTCCTCACAGCTAATGTTGGCTCTAGCAGTAGCCAAGAAAGGTCTCCCTAGAATGATTGGTGTATCCCTAGGGTTCTCAGGTGCGTCCATGTCTAAGACTATAAAGTCTACAGGAAAGTAGAAATCCCGTACCCTCACAATAACATCCTCGAGAATCCCTTTTGGTGACTTTACAGATCGATCTACTAATTGTAATGTCACCTCAGTGGGTTTTAGCTCAGATTCTTCTAGATGGTCAAGTAAGGATGTGGGTATCAGATTTATGGAAGCACCAAAGTCCAGCAAGGCTCTATCAAATTGGGTATCACCTATCTTGCAGGAAATCAGGGGAGTACTAGGATCTTTAGCCTTGGGTGGGAGTTTGCTTAGGATTACAGAGCCGGCTTGCTCTGACAGAACAATTGGACTCCCACTCTTGGTTCACGGCTTACGCTGGGGTGTACACACATTTTTTAAGAATCGTGCATAAGCCGGTATATGGCGGATTGCATCCATCAAGGGGATGTTTATGTGGACCTGCTCAAAGAGCTTGACCAGGTCCTCCTCAGGTGCCACGGGCTTGGTAGTCTTCTTTCCCTTGGTCAAGGCCTCGGGAAAAGGAATCTTGGTTGGTTCTTCTAGGATAGGTCCAGGTCTTTGATCTGGAACTAGGATAGGAACGTCCTGGATTACCGTCCTAGGCTTGGGATCACTACCAGTCTTGGCTTGGTTTGGATAAGGTGGATCTTGGGTTTCCTTACCACTACGGGTTGTCACGGAATTAAGTCCTGCTTGGTTTTGGTTGGGATTGGGTAAGATGGGTTGCTGCTGATAGCCTGCAAAAGAAGTGGAAGCCTCCATCCCGTCGGGTGAAGGAACAGAGGGGGCCTGATAAATCATATGGGCTTGGCCCGGGTTTGGGTTCATAACGCGCCGCTGGGTTGGCACGTTATTCGGGTTAGGAAGAGGTTGGGAAGGAAGAGTGCCTGGCTGACGAGAATTTGCCAATTGGGCCAGTTGATTGCGGACCTCTATAAGCTCGTCCTTGTGTTGTTT
Organism: Thalassia testudinum; assembly: GCA_037157565.1. Classification (NCBI taxonomy): domain Eukaryota; kingdom Viridiplantae; phylum Streptophyta; class Magnoliopsida; order Alismatales; family Hydrocharitaceae; genus Thalassia; species Thalassia testudinum. Next base: position 6,118,405 of record JAZHRO010000058.1, on the reverse strand, counting down.
TTGGATAGCCGCATTCGTTCTCTGAATGTCAGCCAAAGTCTGAAGGATAAGGGACATTTGATCCTGATTTGGCCCTGAAGGATAAGTAGGGTTGGGCCGAGGCTGAGGCGGCTAGTAAGGACGAGGGGGTTGTGGGCGGGGCTGAAAGGGTGGTCTTTGGGTTTGGGAATTTCCCGCCCACTGAAAGTTGGGATGGTTTCGCCATCCAGGGTTATATGTGTTGGAGAATGGGTCATTCTGGATGGCATTGAGGTCCTCGCAGGTCTGAGGAACCTCCAGAGAGTCAGAGAAAGGGGGAATGGAATTCCCCAGGCTGGTGTAGAAGGGATCGGATGGCCCTCCAGTCCGAGAATTAGATGATGGATATGGATCCATCCCAGGAGAAGATCGATGGAGAATATTTTGCACAGTCTCCCTTGTGGAAGGAGGCTGTGCAAAGGAGCTATGCACAGAGGTGGCTCGCTGTAAGTGCTGAGTCAGCTCATCCACCTTCTTTTCAATGATTGAGACCTTGTCCAATCGACTGGCCATTAATTCTAGGTCGACTGATGCGGACAGGCCCTGCGTCTCATGTGCTCCCCTAAGATTCGTCGATGCGCGGGTATTCGCCTATCGAATAATCACATGGAGTCATTGTTGATGGAGTTCTCGCACATGTTTTCGAGAATCTCCCACACGGTGTCCTCATGTTGACCCATGATATTCCCTCCGCAGGTTGCATTGACGAAAAGACGGATGTCCTCACGGAGTCCCTGGTAAAAAGATTGGACTTGTTCCCATTTAGGAACTCCGTGATGGGGGCACTTTCTCATGAGATCCTGAAAGCGATCCCATGCCTCATGGAAAGGTTCCCCTGTTTGCTAAGTGAAGTGAGTAATCTGATGGCACAAGGCATTGGTCCGACCAACGGGAAAGAACTTTTTCAAAAATTCAGACTGAAGTTCTTCCCAAGTGTTGATCGGCCGGGTCTGACTTTGATACCAATGAGCGGCCTTGTCCATAAGAGAGAAGGAGAACATCTTCATGAGAAGAATGTCCCAATTTTGTGCATTTGACCCAAAAGTTTGGGCCAAATGTTTTAGCTATTTGATGTGCTGGAAGGGATCTTCGGAATTAAGCCATAGAATTTAGGTATAGCATGAATCATATTGGGCTTCAATTCGGAATCAGGTCCTCTAGTTGGGATTCTGACTCGAGGCTCAATGGCCACCGCAGCAGGATTATAATGGTCCCGCATCATAGGATGCTGCGGTGGGTGCACAAAGTTTTGGAAGAGGTCATTGAGTCGCTGGAGCTGGTGCTCCAGATTGTTTTCTTCGTCAACTGGCTGAGCCATGATGGGGGAAGAAGAGCTTGGTTCAGAATCAGATGAGAGAATAATGGGGTGGGGTTGCTATGCAAACACGGGCGTCGAGGCTTGGCCTTGACGAGAGTGAATTCCTAAATGAGATCTTAAGGGTGGTCTTAAGGACCTCCTACCGTTCATGCACTGTTGGAATAGATGAGTTTAGAAGGTGCTGGACCCAATCAAGACACCCAAAAATTTGTTGGGTGACTACAGAGGTGCGGGGCAGATGGACCCTTTGATCAAAAAGATCGTCCACCTAAGAATTACCTGGGCAGCCAGAGAGGGTGAGTCCCGCGAAGACCCCTACATGATAGAGTGTCCCCACGGGTTACAGGGTTTCCCCCACTCGACCCCTCTTGTTACTGCGATTTCCAGGTAGACCAGAATGGGGATCTTGACCTCTTAAGTCTACCTCTTTTACTTTAAGATCAAGGTGCTTAAAGTTCCACTTGAACTCTTAGGTATTTTTGTGAAAAAGGTAACCTATTTTGAAGGTTGGTTGACCCTAAGGGTCAATTTCACCTAGTGATTCCTTTGAGAATTTATTAGGTCTTATTTTTTTTTAGGTCTCAAGTGTTTAGAGAGCCAATTGTTTAGGGTTTTTCTTAATAGGTATTTTCAACCAATGGCTTAGGTACACCTCTTTTTAGGAAGATCTTTTCTTTGTTAATAGTAGGTGTGTCTCTAAAAACCCTAGATTTTCAATCCTTGGATTGGCTCTAGTTGGTCCATTTTAGTTGCCTCAAAATTTTAGTATCTAGGGCTCAATCAAGAAGGTTTTAGCCCTAGTTACCTTAGTTGGATGGACAGTTAAGCATGTGTTGAAATGAAAATTAGGCAACTCTGATGAATTACTATGTATGATACAGGTAGCCCTAAGTTGATTTTTCTTTTTGTTCCCTTTCTGATTTTTAAGGGAGTTAAGAAAGGGCTAATGAAGATTACCTGGTTGTTGGAATGTTTGTTGTGCGGCTGCTCTTCTCATTCTTTTACTTGCATACAAGAGCGAGAAAAAGATTAGCAATCTCTTAAAGGAAATTTAAAGCTTCTAGAATAGCCGTTGCTCCCCAGCAACGGTGCCAAAATAATGGCAGAGCTCTGTCGACCGAACCGTGGCTAGTCTTTGTTTGTTTTAGTGCTTATTACAGTAATGTCGTTGTGGTATAGATAAAATAGCTACGGTTTGTCGTCATCGCCACCATTACAATTTTACTCAGAAATATTTTTCTCGAGGTCGAACTCAGGGAGCTACTGGAATTCTAGAAGTACAATGTTTCTTTATTACAAAAATAAAAGAGAGAGAGAGAGAGGGAGAAGTAGATTTCTGTTTCTTGGCTTTTTCTTCTTCTCTTCTTTCTCTCTTTGCTTGTCTTCTTTTTCTCTTCTTTCTCTTCTCTTCTTCACAGTTCTTGATCTTCTTCAGTTCTTCTTCTTCTCTTCTTTCAGCTGTGGAACCTTTTCTTTTCTTTTTCTTCTTCTTTGCTTTGTCTGCAGAGCTTCATCCGTCATCTGATTCCTCAGTCAGATGGCTTAAATGGTGTCTGCTACAGTGCTTCCCCTTTCTTCCTTTGTTGCTTCTCCTTCTTCTTCTTCTTCCTTGGCCTTCTTCCTGCGCACCCTGTCCCTGCACAAACCACAGCAAAACCTAACCCTTCCCTCTACCCGCGCGTCTCTCTTTCTCTCTGTAAACCGCTCATAGGAAGCTCTCCCAGAGCCGGGTTATCGGGTTGGGTAGCGCACCCGGGACCAGGCGTACCAGCATGTATGGTACGCGAGGAGTGCGCAGGTGGTGTCGGGTCGAGTCCGCCGGATCCGAGTGGTGAGCTCGCCGACCGGGCGGGTGAGTGGGTGCGAGACCTCACCCCAGGTGTCTCGAGGCGATTAAGAGAAAACACAAAATCAATTTAATGCGGTGCGGCATTTCGAAATCCCACGGTGTGGGACTAAATTCTGCCCCTTGCTCGCGCGCACCCACAGGAGAGCCACGACCTGGCCTCAGCAGCTACATCCTCGCCTCTCTTGGCGGACCTGCTCGCTGCCTTCACCCAAGCCCCTGCAGTTCGCCTCAGCGGGGATCCTGCTGCTGCAGGGCCTGGAGCTCGCGTGGAAGCTCCTTTAGTCGTCATCAATGGCGGCTAGGGCTCCGACCCTGTCAGACAGAAACATGGCCTCTCAGCCTAATCAGACTACAGGGTGACCTTCGCCGGGCACGGCGAAGGTGATGCGAGGTGTAGCAGGTTGTGGGGCAGTGTCTGGCGGCGAGGCTAGGTCGGACAGCGACCGGAAAAATGGGTCTGATCGAGGGAGTGTTGTGGGGGTGAGGAGTGGCAGTGAAGGGGCGGGGGATGTTGGGTGAGGTGAGGCGGAGCTTTTGTGGTAGGTGGCGAGTTGTGTGGAGTGGTCGATTGACGGGGGCAATCTCGCCGGAGAGTGGCCGGAGATGGAGAAGGTGAGGGCGATCAGGCGCGGTCGAGGGGTAGTTGAACAAATTGAGTTGGGGAAAAGAAAGCGGGGAAGAAGGGAGACAACTGTTACCTACTTATAGGGACGAGGGGGGCCAGAGCAGGGCGGCAGTCGTGCCGACTGTCGCCGGAGAAGAAATACCCAGAGAGGGAGGGCGGCGGTGAGGAAGAGAGACAGAGGGCGCGCGCTGGGTACGGCGCTACGCGGGAAGAGCAAGCGAAGGTGGCTTTGCTGCTGGTATTGCAGCAGAGCGACGGGACGGAGGAACCGTTGGAGCTGGTGGGTTTCTGCCAGAGTGGGGAGAGAGGAATGGTAGGGTTTTCTCCGTCAGGACCGAGCTACCAGAGTCGGCTGGCGACGCTGGTCCTTATAAAGGCGGTGGTGGAGGGGTGTGTGCAGGGAGGCGACATGCCTCCCTCGCCGGAGAATGGTCGGAATTGCGACCCACACCTTTCGCGCGTTCGCACGGAAGGTGTGGGCGAGGACAGGAGGTATGGCGGTGTCCCTGCGACAGCAGACGTCGCAGGGAACACCCAGTTCAAATTGCAGGTCGCCTCCCTCACCCTGCGCGGCGCCATGCTCCGCGCAAAGTCGCCGGAGCATGGCGTTGCTTAGAGACTTGCAGGAGGGACCTGTATGCAAAGAACGACAAAGAACCTAGGATCCAAAATGCAAGGGTTTCGAAAGTTGAGGGTCAAAAAGTAATAGATGAGGACCAAATTGCAAAGTCGGTCAAGAAGGTCTCTTCTTAGACTCAAGTTTTTATGCATGACTAAATGGGACCTAAGGATTATAATGGTGAATTTTATTTCTAGGTCATACCTTTTTTGACTGGCCAATTTACGTAAAAACCCAAATTAAATCATTAATTGGGCATGGTCCTCAACGTAGGTCAAAATGGATTTCCAAGGCCAAATTGAAGGTTCTAAACCCTAGATATTATTTTTGTATGAATTTTAGAGGGTTTATTTGATTTTTACCCTGCCTCGAACCTTGTGAATTGAAGTGGATTTATTTTAGGATTACAGAATGTCATTTAATTCCTTGGAGTTGCTGTAGCCCTTGTTGGATCAGATCATCCCACTTTCCTTCTTATTAGGTTAGTTTGACCTATGTTTGGACCCTGAGTTACCCTGTTTACTGATTGTGTTGGTGAAATTACATTTTTACCCCTTATGACTTATTTTCTTGTTAAACTCAGAATTCTCTGAGTCAAGCCTTTCTTTGAGTTATGTAGGAGCTTTTTCTTGCATATTTAGGTTAAATTGTGATAGTTAGGGTTCATGATGAGGTTCTCATCAAGTGCCCCAGTTGCAGGAAGAGCTAAAGAAGGCTTGGTAAAACCTACGAAAAGTTGACTATTCAGGGCAGAAGCTAAAGGAGAGTCTCATGGAGACGCACAAGAGAGATCTTGTGGCATTGCGAGACTTGTCCGAGTGCCTTCAATCCACCTGTACCAACGTGCATTCGCTGAAGGAGGAAGTGTGGGTGCTTAAAGTTGAACACTCCTCTGTCATGGAGGGGCATGAGGCGACTCTTTATGAAGAGCGCCTCCACCTGGGCACGACTATCGATGAGCTTTTCTGTCTGAAGGCAAGCCATGAGCAACCGGAGGTAGCTACGATAGGCCTAAGAGCCAGCCTCACTAAGTCTCAACAGCTTGCGGAGGAGAGGGCCAAGAAGGTGCTGAAGCTGGAACATACTGCACAATCGGAGCTTGACCCTGAGATGGTGATGGCATGCTTTGCCTTTGACCCGTCTATGGAGGAGAGCCAGGACATAATCTCCAAGGAGGTCGGCAAATATACCCTGGTGGTTGTGTAGTCATTACTAGAGGGCAAAAGGACATCAGTGGAGGAGCTGTGTACTTGTTCTATGAACCAATTTCTATCCGAGTTTGACTATCAAAAAGATGACAGTCTGATCATGGACAAAGCTCCCATAGAATCGTCTGAGGACCAATCGGCTACCAAAGAGGAGGCGGACAAGCTAGGTTCGTCAAGAGCCGCACAACGCCATACTCTTCCCGCTAGCCCTTCTCACACCATCTCTTTGTCCCCTTCAACTCCTGGAGATGATATTTTTGCAGACTTCGAATGAATCCACCTGCTTTTACAATAGTGTTGTTGTTTCTATTTCCCCTTGTTAGCTGCTTTTTTTTTTGTATGGGCCATTTTCCTAGGAAATGTAATAGACAACACTTACAATGAAATGAAAGGAAAAGTTTATCCTTATTGTATTTTCTCTTTCTATACATGATACAAATGTAGATGACTTGCATGCCAAGTACGAGGGATTGCCTTGCCACCTAGGGTCTGTGATAAACGTCAGTTTATCATCATTCTTATGCCCTAAAACTAACCTAGCTCTTAGGGTTTTAACTCCGCAAGCGGGTTTTTGGGATGCATTTAGGCATTTACCTAGGATAGGCTTGCATTACATTTTAATGTATTTTTTATGCATTTATCTAAGTGTCAGAATTAGGCAGAATGTCAGATCCCACACATCTTGGCACTCAGGAAGGCAGAAGATGAAGAAGAAGCTCCTATCAGCTGGATCCCAGCTAGATTCAGCTCATTTCAGCTGAATCTCAACTAGATCCAGCTCATCCCAACTGGATCCCAGCTCCTTCTAGCTGGATCAACTCACCCTTAGCTCCATTCAGCTCATCTCAGCTGAATAGTAGCTCTAGCTAGTTCACTTTAGCTCCATTCAACTCACCTCAACTGGATGGTAGCTCAAACTAGCTAAAGATAGTTGATCCCAGCTCCATTCTAGCTCTTCCAGCTCATAAGAGTTCACTGGAAGTTCAACCTGAATAGGACTAGCTCCTGACATCAACCAACTAGACCTGGTTAGCTAAAGATGACCTTAACCAGCTCAAGTCTAGCTCCCGGGGACTCCACATAGCTCAACTTAGTTGAGCTAAGCTATCTTAGCTACTCCAGTTAGCTATGTCCTCCGCAGGAATATCAGACCCAGCTCACCTCAGCTTACATCAACAGAAGCCAGCTCATCTTATCTTGGCTTAGCAGCTAGCAAAGAACTAGTAAGCTAAGTCAACTAAGGTAACTCCATGCAGCTCTCTTTAGCAGCCACTAGCTCCAGTGCAGCTCAAGATGACTACCTCCAGCTCTTCTCCCTCAAAACCCTAGCTCCAAATGCCTCCAACCCTACTCCCTACTAGCTAAGCTAGCTTAGCTTAGCTAGCCACCTACTTAGCACCAACACCTAACTCTAATTCCCACCTAACTAGCTCAACCAAGTAAGCCAACCTAAGCTCCACATAAGTTAACCCTACTTCCACCTCACCGTGGCACCAACCTAACCTAACCACCACCTCCAAAAGACACCACAAAGTGGTGCCAAAACCACCTATAACTATTGTTGATAAGGAGAAATCATGTTTTAAAAAGATGTTACATTGTAGTATAGATGAAATCGCCACGAAAACAAATAAGAATTTATAACTCGAAAACCAAGGTATCCGAGGTCGAACACAGGGAAAAATTAGGCATTTAAAAACTTAAGAGCACAACTCTCAATTTAATAAAAAGCAATAACTAATCCAATCAAAATTAAGGAGTAATGTCAGTGTAGAAATAATGCTAAAAAATTGGACGTCTGATGACGTCTTAAAAGGTTTTGCTACAGTGCTTGATTTTTTTGGCCTTCTCTTTCTCTCTTCTTTCTCTACGGCTGTGCTTCTACCTTATTTTCTTCTTTGTCTTTCCTTGTCGTCTTCTTGTCCCTGGCTGCTCCTGCTTCTCTCTTTCTTCTGCCCTTGACTTTCTTCTTTCTCTTCTTTCTTCTTCTGCGGCTAAGTCCCTGCTTCTCTGTTTCTTCTGCCTTCAACAGCTAAGTCCCTGCTTCTCTCTTTCTTCTGCCTTTAGCAGCTACCTTCTTCTTCTTCTTCTCCTCCTCTGCCACTCCTCTGCTACAGTGCTTCTCTTTTCTTCTACTTTTTCCTTCCTTGCTGCGCCTAAGTCCTTCCTTCTTCAACCTTTACCTTCAATTGCTACCTTCTTCCTTCACTTCTCTTCCTCTATCGCTCCTCTTCTTTCTTTAGCCTCTTCTTCTTTCCTGCACAGCACTACGAAGTAAAACCTATCCCCTACCCTCCCTGCGTCTCTCTCTCTATTTCTCTCTTTGGTACTCTCTCCTAGAGTTGGGTAATCGGGTTGGGTGCACGCTTTGGTCCAAGCGCACCGGCATGGGTGTGATGCGCAAGGAGTGCTTAGTCTAGGTAATCGGGTCGGGTGCTAGGTCCACGGGGGCAGGGGTTGCGGACAAGGCGTAAGCGAGTGAGGGCGAGGAACCTCACCCCTGTGTACTGGAGGCGATGAGCTAAGAGCATAAATTACATTTAAGGCGCTCTCAGCATTTCTAAGTTCATGAGGTGGGACTAAATGTCCCACCCGCTTCTGCGCTCGTGTCTGCAGGAGACCTTCTTCAATTGCCACAGCCTCGATCGCTTGCTAAGCCAATTGCCTGGCTATGTGAGTTCGCAACACCAATCTGCTTCACCTGGGACTCTGACGCCTGGAGAACGCGACGTGGAGCGCTGCTACAAGCTTCTTGCTTCAACGTCAATGGTGGAAGGGGGTGTCAACCTGAAGCTCATGAATACAGCCTTGCAACCCCATTAAAACACATGAGGAGCTTCGTTGTGTCTAGGCGAAGGTGAGACGGTGGGTGGCAGGCTGCAGGGTGGCCTAGGCATGCGTGCCTAGGTCACCCTGTGGCCATGCTTATGGGTTAGGTCGGGGATCGTTTAGGGAGGTGATGGTGGTCGATGGATGGGCGGAAGGTGATCAGTGGACTATGACGGAGGTGGTAAGGTGACTGGCGGGGCGTGTGGATGTGTGGAGCGGTGGAAGCGCCTCGCCGGTGGGCCACTGAGATGGAGAAGATGGCGGTGGACAGTGGTTGCGAGGGGTCGAAAGTGGAAATAGAAAGACGGGAATTGAAGAGGGGATAGAGAGGAGTAATTCTGGCCTAGCTAAGTGGACGAAGGGGGAGAAGCGACGGCTGGCTGTACCTGCTGTCGCCGGAGAAGACGATGTCCAGTGGAGGGAGAGCGGTGACGATGAAGGGGCTAGAGGCACAAGTGCAGGTGTTGCACGATGCGGTGGAAGATGGTGAAGGCGGCTCTGCCACTAGTAGTGAAGATGGTGTAGGCGTGATGGTGAAAGAGGAGGGAGGCTCGTCAGAGCTCGCTGGACCCCTAATCGGAGGAGAAGATGAAATTGGGGTGATTCTCCGGCCAAGTCGAGCTGAAGAGATGCGACTGGAGGTGGTTATGCTTTTATAGTTGCTGGCAGGGGTTCCTATGCTTGGAAGACTAGCTTCCAAGCACAAGAGACCTCGTCGGAAATGGAAACAACTGGAGACCCAAATCTCTCGTGCGTTCGCACGAGAGATTGTGTGCGAATTAGAGATTGCAATCAAGCTCAGATGGAAGGGAATTCCTTAGAGAATATCCCTTCCAAATCTAGGAGATCTCTGAGGGATCGAGGAGTAATCCCCCTCCATTCCTCGTCGGAGTAGGATTTCTCCCCATTAATGGTGTAGGGACCTGTTTGTAAGAGTGGCGAGGATGTTAGGGGGGTATGCACAAGAGTTTTCAAAAGTTAGGGATCAGAATGTAATTGGGTGGACTATTTTGCAAAGTAGGTCAAGATGACCTCCCCTTAGGTCCAAATTTTGGTACAAACCTAATTTGGACCAGTAACGACCCGATTCCCGAGTCCCTACGAGACAAGAGAACCGAACCAACTCGACTAATCCCAAGACCTAGTTGTCCAACGAGGAAGTAACCAAAAGAGCAGTAAAATAAACCACATTCAGCATGAATATAACTAACAGTAAGAAAATACAGTAGTAAGGAAAGAAACCACTACAGTATATACCACCACAACAGTAGAACAACATTCATAACATAATACGAACTGCAGGTAAAGAAAAGTACAGCGGTAACAAGAACTACTCACTACAGTGGAACAAAAAGAGGTACAAGAGAACAGTGGTAACTCTACTGGACCCTACTCGGCCCAGCGTCCTCTGCAGCCGCTGACCCTGGCTGCTCAACACCAGGTCCTGAAAGGTAACGAGTGTAACACGTCAGCAAAACGCTGAGTAGAGTGGCAACTAAAACAAAAGAAACAGTAGAGTGTACAATAGCTGTTATGTTCTGTTACTTTCTTTATTTACGTCTTTCAATTGTCTCACGATTTCATTTATTTCTTAGATCCTTCACTTGATCTCGAATGTTCCTCGTGGGAACGATCTTGATTGCAGTCTTTTCCAAAAAGTAGAAGTAGCACGTGGTGCTCTCCTGGCCGGGAGAGTCCCCCGTGGTGATCCTACTCTCAATTAACCACCCCAAGGTCACGAACAGGCTAACGGTGACTACGGCACACGTGATAAACGCACAGGTAGCTAACCCGCACTGGCACGCGGTCAGTCATTTCCGTTAACGGGTGCACCCAAAGCACAGCACGGAACCAATATAGGGCAGAGCCCTCTCAGTAACAGGGGGTCCAACCCCTCCACAGTAACCAAACAGGGGCCTTGCCCCTCCACAGTCCGCGTACCCTCGCCTGACTACCTTGGTTTGCCCCAGTGGGCCTAACAAGTCGGTGTAGGAGGCTAGTAGAACCCCGGGGCCCGTGGGGAAGCTAGTACCTCTGTACTACGTACACGAGCGCCAGCAAGTCGGTACAAAGTGGCCAGTCCTAACCCCGGGTCCCTGGGGCGGCTGGGTCCGCTCTGCACTAAACAGGTACAGGTACTTCCCTTGGTACTATGTACCCAAGAGACAGCACACTACCACGTCTTTCTTTCTCAGTTCCATTCCTTTCTCTTTCCAGGAGTTCCACTCTTAATTCCCCATGGGGTTCCAGCTCTTTTAACTCAGAACATCTAGGTTTCACTTTCCAGTTTCACGTTCTTGCAATCCATGTTCTCAGTCACGTTTATTTATTCATAACAGGCAGCTGTTAATTCAATTTACAGGCAGCTATTTGTTCCTTTCCATTTTCCATGACTGCAGTATTCATATATTCCATTAATTTTTCCCATCCTAGGATTCATGTCATATCCTAGGATCTATCATACAATCTAGTTTTCCAGCCCTAGGATTCATGCAACACCTAGGATCTATCATTCAATCTATTTCTCATTCCTACGATTCATGCAATGTCCTAGGTTCTATTTATTGTTCCATAATTTAACAGATTATACTAATAAACTTAAAATCCACTCTACCGGTTACAACAGGCGTACTGGGGGCATGGTCGGGAATCCCGTGTACCTCCGCAACCCCCGAGACTACAACGGAACGAGGTCCTATCACAAGGATCAAACACAAGGAGTTTCTCAAAACAGTATACAACTACTGTAGATGGGTAAAGGATTTAATTCCGAAAAGCACGCAACTCAAAATGCGGAAAACGGACTCCGAACGGGCCATAAACGGGTCTAAAACGACGAAACAGTGCAAAATCAGACGTCTAGAACTTCTTCCAGACGTCTTAAAAATGCGGATCAGATGGTACCTTGTCCTGCGTGGTCTATCAGACGTCCAGAAGCCTGCGGGGGCGTCTGGCCTAATTCCCATACGTCCGATGGTCACCCCGGACGTCTGGAAGTCGTTCCCGTCGTCTGGCACTGCAGCCAGACGTCTGATTCGCATTGGATGGCGAATCCAGAACCTGCACGTACCTATTTCTCTCTCTCAGTACGGATAGCCGAAGAAAAGGAAGAAGGACGAAAATAACTCACCTTTCAGATGTCTAGACAGTCCTCCAGACGTCCTCCCCGTCGTCTGGTTGGAAGCCCGGACGTCTGATTCTGGAAAAATTTGCAGAATCAGGGCGTGACTCGCCCTCCGCTCGCGATGTACAGCCGCGCCGTGTCTCGTCCGCCTGCTGCTCGAGCTGCAGCAGGCCTCCCGCGTCACCCCGCGTCTGCTGCTCCCCCCACCGGCTGGCCCTAGCAGCCCTGTCAAGCTCGCCCTCACGGCCGAGCGCCTCCTCCCTTGCGCAGCACCTCCTCCCATGCTCACCGCGACTGTCGCTGCCGCCGCTCACTCGCGCTCGCACTCCCGCACCGGCTGGAAGGAGAAGAGGAAAGGGGAGGAGGTGATGAGAGTGAGGGAGAGGGCTTGGCGTTTTAATGCCGCACGGGGAGGAGAGATAGAGCGGAACAGAGGGCGCAGCCTGCGGCTGCAGGAGAGAGGGGAAAAGGCACCTGCAGGTCTGCACGCGCAGACGCAACCGCGCGTGCCGTCGAAACCGACTCCCAGACATCTGGAAGGGGTTCCAGACGTCTGATCCGACGTCTGGGTCACCTCCCAGACGTCTGAAGCCGCGCGTTCGTAACAATATAACAAACTCAAAGGAAATTTCGTCCCTGAAACTTGCGCTAACTAGGGTGCGAGAAAAATGTCATAGTAACCATAACAAACTCAAAGAGGACCAAAGCCGGTCCGAAAAGACGTACCCGCGAAGAGCTCCGAGTACGGCTCCCGCATTGCCGCCTCAGGCTCCCAGGTAGCCTCCTCGTTCCGCTGGCTCCTCCACAAAACCTTTACCAGGGGTACTTGCTTTCGTCTCAAACTGCGGACGGCTCGGTCTAGAATCTGCACTGGCCGCTCGGGGTAGGTCAGGTCGTCGTCCACCTCGACGCTCTCGTGACTCAGTACGTGACTAGGATCGGCTACGTACTTCCTGAGGTTGGACACGTGGAACACGTCGTGCACACTAGAAAGCTGCGGGGGGAGGGCAAGTCTATAAGCAACGGGTCCAACCAGCTCCAGGACCTCAAAGGGCCCCATGAACCTCGGCGTGAGCTTCCCTCTCACCCCAAACCACTGTAGGCCCTTCATGGGCGAAACACGAAGGAAGACGTGGTCCCCAACCTCAAACTGCACCTCTCTACGTCTCCGATCCGCGTAGCTCTTCTGTCTGCTCCTGACAGTGCGGAGTCACCTGTGGATCTGCTCGACTACCTCCTGACTCTGCCGGATCAACCTGGGGCCAACCTCCCACTTGGTCCCCACCTCAACCCAACTCAAGGGTGCCGTACACCTCCGTCCGTACAGAGCCTCGTAGGGAGCCATGCCGATGCTCAAGTGATAACTGTTGTTGTATGCAAACTCCGCTAGGGGCAGGTGCTCCTCCCAAGAGCCCCTCCAGTCCAGTACACAGGCACGCAAAAGGTCCTCAAGTGTCTGTATCGTGCGCTCAGACTGTCCGTCCGTCTGGGGGTGGTAAGTTGTACTAAACCTCAACCGCATCCCCAGGACCTGCTGAAACTCAGCCCAAAACTGGGACGTAAAGCGGGTATCCCGGTCGGATACAATCTCCCGTGGAACTCCATGTAGTCGTACCACGTCATGGATATACCTCTCTGCCAACTGTGCTGGTCCCAAAGTGACTCGGATCGGCAAGAATCGTGCTGTCTTCGTCAGTCTATCCACAATTACCCAGACTACGTCGTGTCCTCGCTGGGTAACAGGTAAGCCCACCAGCAAGTCCATGGTGATGCTCTCCCACTTCCACTCTGGCACTGGAAGCGACTGTAGCGGCCCTGCAGGCCTCTGATGCTCGGCTTTCACCTGCTAGCACACTAAGCACTACTGCACGAATTCACCCACATCCCGCTTCATCCCCCTCCACCAAAACTCGCGTCTCAAGTCGTGGTACATCTTCGTGTTTTCGGGTTGTATGGTGAATCTGGAACCGTGTGCCTCAGTCAGGAGCTCTCTCAACAACTCCTCGTCTCTGGGGACGCACAACCGTCCCCTCAGGCGCAGCACCTGGTCTGTGAAAGAGAAGTCCCCTGGGTCTCCCGACAGTACTCTATCGCGCAAGGACTACAAGTACGGATCGGCCATCTGTCCTGTGATGATGTGGTCTATCAGCTCTTGCCTAGTCTGTCGTGTCACAGTCACTGCCCCACAGTATCCCCGTAACTCTAGAGGTCGCCAACTGCCCACCTCCGCCAAAAGGCTCCAACTCTGTAACTGTAAACTGGCCAAGTGTGCGGGCACCTTACCGCTCAAGGCGTCAGCCACCGCATTTGCCTTTCCCGGGTGGTAGGAGATGCTGCAGTCGTAGTCCTTCAGGAGCACCAACCAACGACTCTGTCTCATGTTGAGCTCCTTCTGATCAAAAAGGTATCTGAGGCTCTTGTGATCTGTGAAAATTTCGAAGGTCTCACCGTACAAGTAGTGCCTCCAGGTCTTCAGCGCGAAGACAACAGCTGCCAACTCTAGGTCATGGGTAGGGTAGGTATGCTCATTGGGCTTCAGTTGCCGCGAAGCGTAAGCGACAACGTGACCCCTCTGCATGAGCACACCTCCTAACCCCTGCAAGGAGGCGTCCGTGTACACAACGAACCCGCCACTACTGTCAGGGATGGTGAGCACGGGAGCCGAGGTCAACCTCTCCTTCAGCTCCAGAAAACACGCCTCACAGGCGTCTGTCCAAGCGAGGGGCACGTCCTTCCGGGTCAACTGTGTCATAGGACGCGCAATCTGTGAAAAACCTCTGATGAATCGTCTGTAGTAGCCTGCCAGTCCTAGGAAACTGCGAATCTCAGTGACTGAACGCGGTCTCTCCCACCTGAGTACTGCCTCAACCTTGGCTGGGTCCACCTCCAAGCCGTCTCCAGAGATCACATGACCTAAGAAGGTCACCTCCCTCAACCAGAACTCGCACTTGCTGTATTTGGCGTACGGCCTACGTCGTCTCAGTGTGTCCAGAACCATCCGCAAGTGCTGTCCATGCTGCGTCCAATCTCGAGAATAGATGAGTACATCATCTATGAAAACCACCACGAACTGGTCCAAGTACGGTCTAAACACCCGGTTCATCAGATCCATGAAAGCAGCGGGGGCATTATTCAGCCCAAATGGCATGACCAAAAACTCGTAGTGTCCGTACTGGGTGCGGAAAGCTGTCTTGGAGACGTCGGTCTCCCAGATCCTAAACTGGTGGTATCCAGACCTCAAGTCGATCTTGGAGAACATCGTGGCACCCCGCAACTGGTCAAACTAACTGTGAAACTGGCTGCAACAAACGAGTGCGTAGCGTCGAAATCGAAAAGCGTGTAAACGAGTCTGCTGGAAACTGAAACCATACCTGCTACCACCGATCCCGAAGCTCTGGCGTCCCTGTGTGTTAGGGCGTTGATATGCTCCTCAGCTCTAAGTGCGGACGAAGCAGCCACACTCTACGTCAGACGGGTAGGTGCTGGCCGGTACCCTCCTCGCGACTGTTGTCCTCCTCCTCGCGCCTGGGAACTGCGGCCTCCTACACGCCCTCCAGTGCTCTGCGCGGGAAGTATCTGCTGACCTCCTGCCCTAGACGGGCAGTCCCTCCTGATGTGGCCCGGCTGGCCACACTGGTAACAGAGGGGAACCCGACTCCCGCCCTCAGTGGGTCCCTGCTGTCGGCTGGGCGGGGGTCTGGTGCTAGCGACTAGCCCCTGTCGAGGGCCCCCAAAGGCCACTGATGGCCCTGCAAAACGTGACGGCGCTCCTGCGGACGCCACATGTCTCCTCTCGCGCCGACCTTGTGAAAAGTCTGGCTGGAAGGGCCTCTTCCGCCCGCCGTCAGTGTCTCGCGCGGACGGGTTGGTCTCCTCGTAAGCCATAGCTACCTCTACCACCCTCGAAAACGTAGGCAGCTTCAGGGGTTTGACATACCCCCGAATCGCAGGCCGAAGCCCCTCGGTGAACCTCCAAAGGTGCTCCTCCTCTGTGGCTACCACTGTCGCTGCAAAGCGGGACAGCTCCAAGAAACGCGTGCGATATGCGCTCACAGTCATTGTCCCTCGGCGGAGAGTGTGGAACTCCCGCCTCCTCTGGTCCTGCCACGTCTGGGGAAAGTACTGCTTGCAGAAGAGGGTGACGAACTGGTCCCAGGTCGGCTCGTCCCTCTCCTGTCCCCGGACCGCCCTCCACCACCTGTGTGCCGCACTCTCCAGCTGGTACGTGGCAAAGGCCACGCGGAACTCCATCGGGGGGCGAAGGGTGTCGAAGATCTTCTCCAGCTGCTCAAGCCAGTCCTCTTCCTCGGTCGGGTCCTCATCCCCCTTGAAGGAGGGGGGCTTCAGCTTCCGGAACTGCCCGAAAAGCTCGAAGTGGCGCTGCAGTGGAGGTGCTGGTGCACCTCCAGGCGAAGGTGCCTCGTGCACAGAAGTGTCTGAGGAAGGTGGGGGCGGCAGCGGCCCATCCCCTCCCTCGTGACCAACGCCGCGTCCGTCGTGTGGTCCCACAGAGGCTCCCCCTCTGCAGCCCCAGGAGGAGGCGCTCGGGGCGGTGGGTGGAGCTCCTCTCGTACGATGTCCCGTATCAGCCGGGCGAGGTCTTGGGCCTGAATGCCAGGGAGTGGTGGCTGGTCCACCGAGACGTTGACAATGGCACGCCCACCTCGCCAACCTTGTCCTTGGCCGCACCCGCGGCCAGTCTCGCCAGTCCCGCGGCGAGGCATCTCCTGCAAGGAGACGCGAAACAAAACGAAATACGTCAAAAAGGAACGATACCTAACGAAAATGTCTAAGAGCTCATGTCAAAAGATATGTTGTGGTGGCTACTCTAGTTATATACATGTGAATTGGTTATTTTCCAGTCAGTTGATTCACTTCTCGGGATGACCTTGCAATGATACTATCTTGTAACGACCCGATTCCCAAGTCCCTATGAGACACGAGAACCGGACCGACTCGACTAATCCCAAGACCTAGTCGTCCAACGAGGAAGTAACCAAAAGAGCAGTAAAATAAATCACATTCAGCATGAATATAACTAACAGTAAGAAAATACAGCAGTAAGCAAAGAAACCACTACCTTATATACCACCACAACAGTAGAACAACATTCATAACATAATATGAACTGCAGGTAAAGAAAAGTACAGCGGTAATAAGAACTACTCACTACAGTGGAACAAAAAGAGGTACAAGAGAACAGTGGTAACTCTACTGGACCCTACTCGACCCAGCGTTCTCTGCAGCCGCTGACCCTGGCTGCTCAACACCTGGTCCTGAAAGGTAACGAGTGTAACACGTCAGCAAAACGCTGAGTAGAGTGGCAACTAAAATAAAAGAAACAGTAGAGTGTACAGTAGCTGTTATGTTCTGTTACTTTCTTTATTTACGTCTTTCAATTGTCTCACGTTTTCATTTATTTCTCAGATCCTTCACTTGATCTCGAATGTTCCTCGTGGGAACGATCTTGATTGCAGTCTTTTCCAAAAAGTAGAAGTAGCATGTGGTGCTCTCCTGGCCGGGAGAGTCCCTCGTGGTGATCCTACTCTCAGTCAACCACCCCAAGGTCACGGACAGGCGTAACGGTGACTACAGCACGCGCGATAAACGCACAGGTAGCTAACCCGCACTGGCACGCGATTAGTCGTTTCCGTTAACGGGTGCGCCCAAAGCACAGCATGGAACCAGTACAGGGCAGAGCCCTCTCAGTAACAGGGGGTCCAACCCCTCCACAGTAACCAAACAGGGGCCTTGCCCCTCCACAGTCCGCGTACCCTCGCCTGACTACCCTGGTTGCCCCGGTGGGCCTAACAAGTCGATGTAGGAGGCTAGCAGAACCCCGGGGCCCGTGGGGTAGCCAGTACCTCCCTACACTAGTAGCTCTCCTCGGTACTACATACACGAGGGCCAGCAAGTCGGTACAAAGTGGCCAATCCTAACCCTGGGTCCCTGGGGCGGCTGGCTCCGCTCTGCACTAAACAGGTACAGGTACTTCCCTTGGTACTACGTACCCAAGAGACAGCACACTACCATGTCTTTCTTTCTCAGTTCAATTCCTTTCTCTTTCCAGGAGTTCCACTCCTAATTCCCCATAGGGTTCCAGCTCTTTTAACTCAGAACATCTAGGTTTCACTTTCCAGTTTCACGTTCTTACAATCCATGTTCTCAGTCACGTTTATTTATTCATAACAGGCAGCTGTTAATTCAATTTATAGGCAGCTATTTGTTCCTTTCCATTTTTCCAAGACTGCAGTATTCATATTTTCCACTAGTTTTCCCCGTCCTAGGATTCATGCCATATCCTAGGATCTATCATACAATCTAGTTTTCCAGCCCTAGGATTCATGCAACACCTAGGATCTATCATTCAATCTATTTCTCATTCCTAGGATTCATGCAATGTCCTAGGTTCTATTTATGGTTCCATAATTTAATAGATTATACTACTAAACTTAAAAGCCACTCTACTGGTTACAACAGGCATACTGGGGGCGTGGTCGGGAATCCCGCATACCTTCGCAACCCCTGAGACTGCAACGGAATGGGGTCCTATCAGAAGGATCAAACACAAGGAGTTTCTCAAAACAGTATACAACTACTGTAGACGGGTAGAGGATTTAATTCCGAAAAGCACGCAACTCGAAACGCAGAAAATGGACTCCGAACGGGTCCTAAACAGGTCGAAAATGACGAAACAGTGCAAAATCAGACGTCTGGAACTTCTTCCAGACGTCTTAAAAATGGGGATCAGATGGTACCTTGTCCTGCGTGGTCTCTCAGACATCCAGAAGCCTGCGGGGGCATCTGGCCTAGTTCCCAGACGTCCGATGGTCACCCCGGACGTCTGGAAGTCGTTCCCGTCGTCTGGCACTGCAGCCAAACGTCTGATTCGCATTGGATGGCGAATCCAGAACCTGTGCGTAACCATTTCTCTCTCTCAGTACGGACGGCCGAAGAAAAGGAAGAAGGACGAAAATAACTCACCTTTCAGATGTCTGGACAGTCCTCCAGACGTCCTCCCCATCGTCTGGTTGGAAGCCTAGACGTCTGATTCTGGAAAAATTTCCAGAATCAGGGCGAGACTCGCCCTCCACTCGCCACGCACGACCGCGCCGTGTCTCGTCCGCCTGCTGCTCGAGCTGCAGTAGGCCTCCCGCGTCTGCTGCTCCCCCCGCCGGCCGGCCCTAGCAGCCCTGGCAAGCTCGCCCTCACGGCCGAGCACCTCCTCCCTCGCGCAGCACCTCCTCCCATGCTCACCGCTGCTGTCGCTGCCGCCGCTCACTCGCGCTCGCACTCGCGCACCGGCTGGAAGGGAAGAGGAAGGGGGCGGAGGTGATGAGAGTGAGGGAGAGGGCGTGGTGTTTTAAAGCCGCGCGGGGAGGAGAGAGAGAGCGGAACAGAGGGCGCAGCCTGCAGCCGCAGGAGAGAGGGGAAAAGGCACCCACAGGTCTGCGCGCGCAGCGCGTAGACGCAACCGCGTGTGCCGCCGAAATCGAATCCCAGACGTCTGGAAGGGGTTCCAGACGTCTGATCCGATGTCTGGGCCACCTCCCAGACGTCTTAAAAGACGTCTGAAGCCGCGCGTTCGTAACAGGACCTAACGAATCCAATGGTGAAGTTGGATTTTAGGTTTCACCTCGTTTGACTGGACATTTTACACAAAAATCCAAATTAGGTCAAATAATGAGTTAGCACCCCAATCTAGGTCAAAATAGGTTCCAAAGGCCAAATTGATGGTTCTAAACCCTAGGGGATATTTTCCCATAAATTTTGGAGTGTTTAGTTGATTTTTATCCTGACCAGAACCATGTTGAATTAAGTGGGTCTATTTAGGGTTACAGAATGTCATTTAATTCTTGTATTATATAATAACCCATTTCTGACTGAACCAACCCACTCTTTATCTTATTCAGACCATTTGATCTACGTTTTGCTTCTGAGAAATCCCGTTTATGTACTGCAATGATAAAATTACAGTTTTAACCTTTGATTCATGTTTTCTTCTCAGAACATTAATTCCTTGAATTAGGCCCTTCTCTAGGTTATGTAGGAGCTCTTATTCTCTTTCTTAGGTCAAAATGAGCTAGTTAGGGCTTATGATGAGGCTCTCATCATACCCCCAAGCCTAGCTTTTACCACTTCCTTAGCAAAATTTCAAGGTTTTAACTTTTGTTCTAGACCCTGAGTTTCTGTCACTAGTTACGATAAGTGTTTTTTCTTTTTCTTTTGTGATTAGGTCAGAATGCTAACAATAGGCCTAGAGGTACTTAAGTACCAACCAAAATCTAGACCTGACCCACTTTAGCCTCAGTCCTCTGCAAAGGTTTTTAAGGCCCACAGAAACTATCCTAGGGTTCATTGGACTCCGCGGTTAAAGCACCCGTGCTTGAGATATTTTTAGCCTAGGTTCAGTTTGCAGTGCATTTTTGTAAGAGAGAGACAGAGGATTTATTTGTTTGGAGAGTTTTTTATCTCTTTTCTTTTTATTTCTAGCTTCGGATTGGCTTCTCAACATGGTCTGTATCGGATTCCTCGTCCCCATCATCAATCCTCAAAGGTCCCTAGCAATTGATGCTTCGTGATAGCACCACCCATGGCAACCCCCAAAACCTTGGCTTTCAAGATTTAGAGATAATCCTGCCCATGGCGTTCCATGGCCGAATCCAGACCTTGGCAATCGACATTTCGAGATAATGCCGCCTATGGTATTTGAACCAACAGAGTGCTTACATGCCCTCAATAGGATATTTAAATATCCTAAGAGACAAGCACTGAGGAGACGATATGTTGTTACGCATCTTCGAGGGGAATTTCCTACCTCTCCAAGCCGGGAACTAGTCCAAATCAACTTATGTTGATCGGCTGCTCCTAATCTAGGCAACTTTTTCAGAGCATTAAAATGCATTTGCATGATTTTAATAGTTATGCACACTGAACCAGACTTTGTGTGGGTTTGGGTGCTTAGGTTACTGAGTCCCGCAAACCGAAGGTCAGTTAACGAAGCCGAATACTCCCTAAGCCTTAGACCTAATATTTAAGCTTTGCACTTTCTCCAACCTCTTGAGGAGTATCCAGATTTTAGTGGATACTTAAATTTTTAAGCCTAAGAGTCTAGCCCAAAAAGCCTAAAGTCAACGTTCCTACTAATCTCTTTTGTGTCTCCTTAGCACTTTTTTCTCATTTTTCTTTTTTTTCTTATTGTGATCTAGAATTTCAGTTAATCCCTTAATCTTTTACTAATGACTTCTTTTTTTTTCTTTTTCATTTTGTACTCCTTTTTGGCATTTTGCTCTTTTCCTCATATTTTGTATAGCTCAAAAAATTTTTCTCTCCCCCTCCTCAATTTTTTTCTTTTTTTTCAGATTTTTCAATTTTTTTTTGTATTTTTTGTGATATGTGAATTTTTTTTTGTTGAAACATTTTCTTGATATGAGTTTTTCTGACATTTTACACTTGCATACCCCCCATGCTTATGACTTGAAATGTCCTCATTATAAATTAGGTGGGTTCGAATTCAACTTAGTTCATTCATTAGGACAGGTGTTGGGTGAGCGAACGGGTCGAGGTGACTGTTGCGAACGATTTCTAGACTCGGGTACGGGTACCTGAGGTGGAGTTGGTTGTGCTAATGGATGAACCCTAAAGTGCAATATGAATTCAACATGGAAATGCTAGAAAAGGTTTTGGGTTTTTCAAAGAATGACGGGTTGCCTCCTGTTAAGCGTTGAGTTTTGCCCTTCGGTTGTGTGCAATGAGCTCAGGGAGAATGGAGGATAAAGGATGACTCAGCCAAATCTGTATTAGTCACATCAATGAACGGTTTGAGTCTTTGACCGTTCACGACGAAGGGTTCGGAATCGTGGCTGAGTGGAGTGATCTCAACGGCTCCATTTCCAAAGGTGCGTCGGACTATGTAGGGTCCGATCCACTTAGATCTCAGCTTTCCTGGGAATAATTTGAGTCGGGCATCAAAGAGTAGAACCTTTTGACCAGGATGAAAGATCTTTCTAGAAATGTGTTTGTCGTGAAAGGCTTTAACTCGCTCTTTGTAAATTCTCAAGTTCTCATACACGTCGTGGCATAATTCATCGATCTTACTCATTTGAAGCCTTCTATGGGTTCTAGCCTTAGAAAGATCTAAGTTGTAATTCCGTACTGCCCAATAAGCTTTATGCTCCAATTCGACGGGGAGGTGACATGCCTTCCTGTACACCAATTTGAAGGGTGACATACCTAATTGGGTCTTGTGGGCGGTCCTATAAGCCCACAATGCTTCAGAAGCCAGGATGACCAATCCTTCATGTCAGGTCGAACAGTAACTTGGAGGATTTTCTTAATCTCCCGGTTTGATAGCTCAGCTAGACCATTAGTTTGGGGGTGGTAAGGAGTAGAGATTCAGTGCGACACCCCGTATTTGGTCATCAGTGACCTGAACTGAGCATTTGTGAAATGGGTCCCTCCGTTGGAAATTATTGCTTGTGGAATCCCGAACCTTGAGAAGATGTTTTGATGAATGAATCTGATAACAACCTTGTGATCATTGGTTCGGGTCGAAATGGCTTCTATCCACTTGGACACGTAGTCAACGGTGAGTAAGATGTATTTGAAGCCATCCAAGATAGGAAGGGGTCCCATAAAATCAATCCCCCAAATGTCAAAAATCTCGCATACTAGGATCGGCCGTAAAGGCATCATGTCTCGATGGCTCATGTTGCCTAAGGTCTGGCAACGGGTACATGCCTTACAGTGATCGTATGCATCCTTGAAAATTGTTGGCCAGTAAAAGCCACACTGGAGGACTTTTGATGCGGTTTTGTGTCCTGAAAAACGTCCACCGCATGCCTGGTCATGGTAGAAAGAGAGTATGTTTTTGATTTCTACTTCCGTGACATATCGTCTAATTATTTGATCAACACCAATGCAGAATAGATACAGGTCTTCCTAAAGGTAATAGTTGGCATCGGAACGCAATTTGTCCTTCTTGGCCTTCGGCCAATCGGACGGGATTAGCTGTGATGCCAAGTAGTTCACTATGTCTGCGAACCATGGAAGCCCTATATCGATAGTCAGGAGGTGCTCATCAGGAAAGTGTTTTGTGATGGGTCCAAAAGGGTCAATGATCTTAGAAGGAATGTGGGATAAGTGATCATGTACCACATTCTGTTTTCCCGCTTTGTCGCGAATCTCGAGGTCGAATTCTTGCAACAGCAAGATCCATCGGATTAATCGAGGTTTCGCATCCTTTTTTGCAAGGAGATGACTCACAGCTGTGTGATCCGAGTAGATGATAACACGGGAACCCAGGAGATATGATCTGAATTTTTCTAGGGTAAATACTACAGCCAGCAGCTCTTTCTCAGTAACCGTGTAGTTACGTTGAGCTTCGTCTAGTGTTTTGCTAGCATAGTAAATGACCACGGGTTTTCTGTCAATTTTCTGCCCCAAAATCGCTTCTACAGCGAAGTCAGATGCATCGCACACGATCTCAAAGGGTTGAAACCAATCAGGGGACTGTAGGATCGGGGCTTGGGTAACTCGATCACAAAGGATCTCAAATGCTTGAGTGCATTCCTTGGAGATTTCGAAAGGCACATCCTTGGAGAGAAAAGTAGTTAGGGGGCATGCGATTTTTGAAAAATCAGGGATAAATCGATGGTAAAAACTGACGTGCCCCAGAAAAGATCGGATGTCCTTGATCGAGCTAGGCATAGGGAGTTTGGAAATCAAGTTAACCTTGGCTCGATCGACTTGGATTCCTTTCTCCGAAATTAGATGTCCCAAGACGGTTTCCTTAGGCACCATGAAATGGCTTTTTTCCCAGGAAAGAACCAAATTCACATCAATGCATCGCCTAAGTATTTGGACCAAGTGTTGGAGGCAATCGTCAAATGATGCTCCGAAAACTGAAAAGTCATCCATGAAGACTTCCAGATAATCACCTACCATATCTGAGAATATGGCAAGCATGCACCGCTGAAAGGTCGTGGGTGCATTGCAGAGATCGAAAGGCATCCTTCGAACTGCGTACGTCCTGAAGGGGCAGGTGAACGTGGTCTTTTCTTGGTCTTTTAGATGGATTGCCACCTGGTTGTAACTAGAGTACCCGTCAAGAAAGCAGAAGAACCTATTTTTCGCTAGTTTCTCGAGGATCTGATCAATAAACAGTAGTGGGAAATGGTCCTTCTTCGTGGAGGAATTGAGTCTTCTGTAATCAATGCAGACTCTCCACGAGTTAGCTATTCGGGTTGGTATGACCTCTCCGATTTCAATCGTAATGATGGTGAGTCCGGCTTTCTTAGGCACAACCTGGATTGGACTCACCCAGCGACTGTCGAAGATCGGGTAGATGATCCCTGCATCTAACCACTTGATGATCTCCTTTTTCACGACCTCCTGCAGGTTAGGGTTTAAACGTCTCTACATCTCTTGTGAAGGTCGTGTGCCCTCTTCCGTGTAGATTCGATGTGTGCAATACGAAGGGCTTATGCCAGTCAAGTCATCGAGAGTCCATCCAATGGCTCTACGATGTTGCTGGAGAATTGTAATCAGATGGGATTCCTGGTCAGGTGTGAGTCGGGAGTTGATAATCACAGGAAACGTCTGATTGGATCTCAAAAAGATGTACTTTAGATGCTCGAGAAGGGGCTTGAGTTCCATGACAGGATTATCAGCAGCAGCGGGTGGTTCAGGGTCTGTATTAGGGACAAGGATCGGAGTTATGGGTGTGTCTAGATCATATTCCGACTCCTCTATTTGCGGGTTTTGATCTTCTAGTGGTTGATCGGGGATAATCAGGTTGTCCTCAACATGCGATTCATCAACCATGACTTTGATATCACATATTTGCTCTATAACCTCGCAATTAATCCCTTGTTGGGCCTTAAAGATGTCAATCTTTAGAGTTTGATTCCCAAATTTTATTTCTATTTGGCCCTCCTTACAGTTTATGTTGGCCCTGGCAGTGGCCAAAAAAGGTCTCCCTAATATGATTGGTGTATCCCTTGGGTTCTCAAGTGCATCCATATCCAGAACTATAAAATCCACCGGGAAGTAGAAATCCCGCATCCTAACAATGACATCCTCAAGTATTCCTTTAGGTAACTTGATGGATCGATCGGCTTACTGCAATGTCACCTCAGTTGGTTTAAGTTCAGACTCTTCAAGGTGGTCAAGGAGGGATGTAGGTATTAGGTTTATGGAGACACCTAGGTCTAGCAAGGCTCTATCAAATTGGGTTTCACCAATTTTACATGAAATCAGGGGAGTTCCTGGGTCTTTGGCCTTGGGTGAGAGTTTACTCAAGATTACAGAGCTGGCTTGCTCTGACAGTACGATCGGATTCTCACTTTTAGTTCGCGGCTTACGCTTGGGTGTACACACGTCTTTCAGGGATTGTGTGTAAGCCAGTACGTGGCGGATTGCATCATCAAGGGGTTGTTTATCTGGACCTGTTCGAAGAGCTTGACCAGATCCTCCTCAGGAGCCACGGGTTTGGTTATCCTTTTTCCCTTAGTCAAAGCCTCGGGAAATGGAACCCTAGTCGGTTACTCTAGAATAGGTCCAGGTTCCTAAGCTGGGATAGGGGTATCCTGGATAACTATCCTAGGGCTTGTGTTACTACCAGGCTTAGAGTGGTTTGGATAATGTGGGTCTTGGGCTGCTTTACCACTACGAGTTGTCATGGAGTTTAATCCTGCCTGGTTTTGGTTTGGGTTTGGTAAGAGGGGTGGTTGCTGCTGAAATCCAGCATAAGATGTCGAAGCTTCCATCCTGTCTGGTGATGAAACAGAAGGGGCCTGATAAATCATATGTGTGTGGTCTGAATTTGGGTTCATAATGCGCCTCTGGGTTGGCACGTTATTTGGGTTTGGCAGAGGTTGCGAAGGAAGGGTGCCAGGTTGGTAGGAATTTGCCATCTGGGCAAGTTGATTGCGAACCTTTGTGATCTCGTCTTTGTGTTGTTTTTGCATTACCTCATTTGTCTTCTGAATGTCAGCCAGTGCTTGAAGGATAAGAGTCATTTGATCCTAGTTTGGCCCAGATTGATAGGTGGGATTGGGCCGAGGCTGAGGCGGCTAAAATGGACGAGGAGCTTATGGACGGGGTTGATAACGTGTTTTTTGAGTATGAGAATTTCCCATCCACTGGAAGTTGGGATGATTTTGCCATCCAGGGTTGTAGGTATTGGAGAATGGGTCATTCTGGATGACATTGAGGTTCTCGCAGGTCTAAGGAGTCTCAGGAAAGTCAGAATACGAGGGTTCAGAGTTCCCCCAACTAGAATAGAGTGGATTGGAGGTCCCTCCGGTCCGAGAGTCAAATGGGGGTGGATACGGGTCCATCCCCTGAGAAGATTGGTGATAGATGTTCTGCACAATTTCCCTCGCAAGAGGTGGTCGTGCAAAAGAGTTCTGCGCAGAGGTGGCTCACTGCAGATGCCGAGTCAGCTCGTCCACCTTCTTCTCTATAATAGAGACCTTGTCCAACCAACTGGCCATCAGTTCCAAGACGACAAATGTGGATAGGTCTTGCATCTCATGTGCTCCCCTAAGATTCGTCGATGCGCAGGCATTCGTCCGGTCGAATAAGCCCATGGAGTCATTATTGATGGAGTTCTCACACATATTTTCGAGAATCTCCCACAACATGTCCTCATGTTGACCCATGATGTTTCATCCGCAGGTTGCATTGACGAATAATCAAATGTCTTCACGGAGTCCCTGGTAAAAAGACTGGACTTGTTCCCATTTAGGAACTTCGTGATGGGGGCACTTTCGCATGTGATCTAAGAATCGATCCCATGCCTCATGAAGAGGTTCTCCCGTTTGTTGGGGGAAATGAGTGATCTGGTGGCGCAAGACATTTGTCCAGCCAACGGGAAAAAAATTCTTCAAAAATTCAGACTGAAGTTCATCCCATGTGTTGATCGGACGAGTCTGAGTTTGATACCAATGAGCAGCCTTGTCCATGAGGGAGAAAGAAAACATCTTCATGAGCAGAATATCCCAGTTTTGTGCATTTGACCCGAAGGTCTGGGCCAGATGCTTGAGCTGTTTAATGTGCTGGAATGGATCCTCGGAGTTAAGCCCATGGAATTTTGGTATGGCATGAATCATATTGGGCTTGAGTTCAGAATCAGGACCTCCAGCCGGGATTCAGACTCGAGGCTCAATTACCACCGCAGCGGGATTATAGTGATCTCGCATCATTGGACACTACGGTGGGTTTATAAAGTTTTAGAAGAGATCATTTAATCGCTGAAGCTGATACTCAAAATTGTTCTCCTCTTCAATGGGTTGTGACATGATGGAAGAAGAAGGAGAACTTGGTTCTGAATCAGAGGAAAGGTCTATGTGGTAAGGTTGCTGCACAAACAAGGGCGTTGAGGCTTGGCCTCGGCGAGAATGAATTTCTAAAGGAGGTCTTAAGGATGGTCTTAAGGACCTCTTACAAAACATGCGTCGAAGGATGTGATGAGATTAGAAGGTGCTGGACCCAATCGAGACACCCACAAATTGTTGGGTGACTATAGAGGTTCGGGGCGGATGATACCCCTTAGTCAGAAAGGTCGTCCACTTGTGAAGTACCTAGGCAGCCAGAGAGGGAGAGTCCCGCAAAGACCCCTACACTGTAGAGCATCCCCACGAGTTACAGGGCTTCCCCCACCCGACCTCTCTTGTCACTGAGATTCCAGGTAGACCAGAATGGGGACCTTGACCTCTTAAGTCTACCTTTTTTTAATTAAGATCAAGGTGCTTAGGGTTCCACTTGAACTTTAGGCCTTTTGAGTGTAAAAAAAGTGTGACCTAATTTTAAGGTTGGTTGACTCAAAGGATCAACTTCACCTTTTGTTTCTTTGAGAGCTTTTAGGTCCTTTCTTTTAGGGTTCAAATGGATTAAGAGCCCGATTTGCTTAGGGTTTCTCTTGTATAGGTCTTTTCAAACAAGGCTTAGGCACACCTCTTTTAGAAATTTTTGCTTCTTTGTTTAAGAGAAGATGTGTCTCTAAAAACCCTAGCTTTGCAATCCTTAGGTTGGCTCTAATTGGTCCAATTTAGTCGCCTCAAAAATTGGTATCTAGGGCTTAATCAAGAAAGTTTTAGTCCTAGTTACCTTAGTTGGATGTGCAATTCAAGATGTGTTGAAATGAAAATCAGGCAACTTTGGTGAATTACTAAATATGGAAGTAGGTAACCTTAGATTGATTTTTCTTTGTTTTTTTTCCTTTTCAGACTTTGAGGGGATGAAGAGAGAGGGCTAATGAAAGTTACCTATTCCTTGGTGTGGTTGTTGTGCGGCTGCTCTTTTTTCCTCGACTTTCCCTGTGACAAACACAACAAAAGAGAGAAATCAAGTCAATATTGAATTAGAAGTTGTGATCAAAGCTTCTAAAATGCCCGTTGCTCCCCAACAACGGTACCAAAATGTTGACGAGGCGAAATCATGTTTTAAAAAGATGTTACGTTGTAATATAGATGAAATTACCGTGAAAACAAATAAGAATTTATAACTCGAAAACCAAGGTATCCGAGGTCAAACACAGAGAGCAATTAAGTATTTAAAAACTTAAGAGCACAACTCTCAATTTAATAAAAAGCAATAACAAATCCAATCAAAATTGAGGAGTAATGTCAATGTAGAAATAATGCTAAAAAATTGGACATCTGATGAAAAATCAGACGTCTTAAAAAGTTTTGCTATAGTACTTGATTTTTTTGGCCTTCTCTTTCTCTCTTCTTTCTCTGTAGCTATGCTTCTTCTGCCTTCTTTTCTTCTTTGTCTTTCCTTATCTTCTTCTTCTTGTCCTTGGCTGCTACTGCTTCTCTCTTTCTTCTGCCTTCAGCGGCTACCTTCTTCTTTTTCTTCTCTTCCTCTGCCGCTCCTCTGCTACAGTGCTTCTCTTTTCTTCTTCTTTTTCCTTCCTTGCTACGCCTAAGTCCTTCCATATTCAACCTTTAGCTTTAGCTGCTACCTTCTTCCTTCACTTCTCTTCCTCTACCACTCCTCTTCTTTCTTTAGCCTCTTCTTCTTTCCTGCACAGCACCACAAAGCAAAACCTATCCCCCACCCTCCCCGCGTCTCTCTCTCTCTATTTCTCTCTTCGGTGTGCTCTCCCAGAGTCAGGTAACCGGGTCGGGTTCGTGCCTGGGTCCAGGAGCACCGACGTGGGTGTGATGCGCGAGGAGTGCTAGGTCTAGGTAATCGGGTCGGGTGCCAGGTCTGCGAGGGTAGGGGTCGTGGACAAGGCGTGAGCGAGTGAGGGCGAGGGACCTCACCCTTGTGTACTGGAGGCGATGAGCTAAGAGCACAAATTCAATTTAAGGCACTCTCTACGCTTCTTAGTTCACAAGGTGGGACTAAATGTCCCACCTGCTTCTGCACTCGCGTCTGCAAGAGACCTTCTTCAATTGCCACAGCCTTAGTCGCCTGCTAAGCCAATTTCCTGGCTGTGTGAGTTTGCAACACCAATCCGCTTCACCTGGGACTCTGACGCCTGGAGCACACGACCTGGAGCGTTGCTGCAAGCTTCTTGCTTTAGCGTCAATGGTGGAAGGGGGTGTCAACCTGAAGTTCATGAATACAGCCTTGCGGCCCCATTAAAACACACGAGGAGCTTCGCCGTGTCTTGGCGAAGGTGAGACGGTGGGTGGCAGGCTGCATGGCGACCTAGGCATGCTTGCCTAGGTCACCCTGTGGCCGTGCTTATGGGTTAGGTCGGGGGATGTTTAGGGAGGTGATGGTGGTCGATGGATGGGCGAAAGGTGATTAGTGGACGATGGCGGAGGTGGTGAGGTGACTGATGGGGCATGTGGATGTGTGGAGCGGTGGAAGCACCTCGTCGGTGGGTGGCCGGAGATTGAGAAGATGGCTGTGGACAGTGGCTGCGAGGGGTTGAAAGTGGAAATAGAAAGGCGGGAATTGAAGAGGGGATAGAGAGGAGTAATTCTAACCTAGCTAAGTGGACTAAGGGGGAGAGGTGGCGGCTGGCTGTACCTACTGTCGCCGGAGAAGACGATGTCCAGTGGAGGGAGAGCGACGACGACGAAGGGGCTAGAGGCGCACGCGCAGGTGTTGCACGACACGGAGGAAGATGGTGAAGGTGGCTCTGGCACTAGTAGTGTGGCAGAGCGACGAGAAAGAGGAGGGAGGCTTGCTGGAGCTCGTTGGACCCCTGATCGGAGGAGAAGAAGATGAAATTGGGGTGATTCTCCGGCCAAGTCGAGCTGAAGAGATGCGACAGGAGGTGGTTATGCTTTTATAGTTGTTGGCAGGGGTTCTTATGCTTGGAAGACTAGCTTCCAAACACAAGAGACCTTGCCGGAGATGGAAACGGCTGGAGACCCAAATCTCTCATGCGTTTGCACGAGAGATTGGGTGCGAATCAGAGATTGCAATCAAGCTCAGATGAAAGGGAATTTCCCAGAGAATCTCCCTTCCAAATCTGGGAGGAGATCTCTAAGGGATCGGGGAGTAATCCCCCTCCATTCCTTGTCGAAGTAGAATTTCTCCCCATTAATGGTGGAGGGACCTGTTTGTAAGAGTGACGAGGAAGTTAGGAGGGTCTGCACAAGAGTTTTCAAAAGTTAGGGATCAGAATGTAATTGGGTGGACTATTTTGCAAAGTAGGTCAAGATGACCTCCCCTTAGGTCCAAATTTTGGTACAAACCTAATTTGGACCTAAGGAATCCAATGGTGAAGTTGAATTTTAGGTTTGACCTTGTTTGACTTGACATTTTACACAAAAACCCAAATTAAGTCAAATAATGAGCTAGCACCCCAATCTAGGTCAAAATAGGTTCTAAAGGCCAAATTGAAGGTTCTAAACCCTAGGGGATATTTTTCCATGAATTCTGGAGTGCTTAGTTGATTTTTATACTGACCAGAACCATGTTGAATTAAGTGGGTCTGTTTTAGGGTTACAGAATGTCATTTAATTCTTGTATTATGCAATAACCCATTTCTGACTGAACCAACCCACTCTTTATCTTATTCAGACCATTTGACCTATGTTTTGCTTCTAAGAAATCCTGTTTATGTACTGCAATGGTAAAATTACAGTTTTAACCTTTGATTCATGTTTTCTTCTCAGAACATTAATTCCTTGAATTAGGCCCTTCTCTAAGTTATGTAGGAGCTCTTATTCTCTATCTTAGGTCAAAATAAGCTAGTTAGGGCTCATGATGAGACTCTCATCAACTACCTCCTAATTGGCGCCACTTTTTCCCTCCAAAATCCCATCCATCTCCACCACACATCTCCCCTTAAACCCATCTCCACCGTCCACCTAACCCCCCTTCTAGAAACCCTCATGGTGGTGCCAAAACCAAGGCACCTCTCCATAGTTGGTGCCACCTTTAGGTGCCTCTTCACCACCATAACTACCCCCCTTCACACTCTTAAGTTGGCGCCAACTAACCTAGGCCCTAGGATCCCCATAACTACCCATAACCTCCCTTAGAGTCAATCCTAGCCCTACACAAGTCCACGCCAACCATCTCCCTCTCCACTTCTATATATACCCCACCTAACCACCACTTAAAAATCACCTCTTCCATTAGTTAGGTTCCACCCATGCCACCTTCATCCATCCAAGGAAGGAGAGAAGAAAATCAAGGGGGCAACCTACCCGTCCCTTTGGTGACTTCTTCCTCTCCCTTGTGCCATACCGAGGAGATTATCTTCAACATCAAGGGGACGACCAGGAAAGAGGAGGAGAAAGGTGGTTGATGCCCACCTTGGAGGAGAGCTTGGAGGAGGACTACATCAAGGAAGAAGGAAGACCCTTTTCAAGTGTGGGGCAACAGCACTTGGAGCAAGGGCCATCCCAACTTCAATTAGAGGATCCCCTTTTCTTCGTCTTTATCTTCCACTCTATTTTTTGTATTAGCTAGTAGTTTAATGTTCTTGTAGAAGCATTCTTCTACCTATATTTGACTTTACTAGTAATACAGAATTTATTCGCCTTCCAATTTTCATGTTGTAGTTAGTGTGTTTTTCCATGTTGTTTTTGTAGTTGTAGTGCACACACTCTCCTATTCTAATTACCCTAGGCGCACTTGCCTAGGGTGAGCTTAGAAGAGAGAACTCCATTCTTGTCACCTAGGGTTAGTTATAGCATAATTAAGTCTTCTCATTTTGTTTCCTCAAACTCGATTATTTCTGAAAAATATAAAAACAACAAATCAAAAATCACAAAAAGAAAGTGCGGATTTGAGAGGCGAGAGAGAGAACCATTCATGTGATTAACAAATTGGCCTCCTTAGACGACCCTAGATACCCCACTATCTAGGTATTATAAATTTAAGAGTTGATTGTGGATTTACTCATCTCAATGACACTATTTCGCATAATTAACAAACCGCATATTTTCCGATCACTTTTTGTAATTTGTAGAAGTCACCTAGACTATTTTTACAAATTTTGTAAGGTCCTCCCATTGGGTGTCTAACTTTCCACTCGTGTGACTTGGCATGGAAACTTCACCTTTTCACAAGACTAAGTCTCCCTCTGAGAACTTCTGCTTGTGCACTTGCCTGTTGTAGGTGGCTGCTATGACTTCCTTGTATTAAAGGCCACTTCTGACGCTTTCTCCCTTAGCTTGTCCATGAGGTCCAAAGCTAGGCAAACTTGATCATCATTGGTAGCAGAGTCAAATAGTTGTGTCCGATAAGTAGGGAGGACCATCTCTATAGGTAGGCAAGTTTGCATGCCATACACCGGATTGAATGGTGTGTGGCCTGTAGAAGTCCTCTGGCAATACCTATAGCCCCACAACATGTCTAGTAGCTCGTCCGCCCACCTCCCTTTAGTTAAATCCAGTCAGCATTTTAGCGTTGAGATAATGGTACAATTGGTTACTTTCGCCTGTCCATTTGCTTGAGGGTGACCCATTGAAGTGAAGCACAGGAGAACATCCCAGCTGATGCAAAATTCTTCAAATTTTTTGCTAGCAAACTGAGTGCCATTGTCTATGTCAACACACTGAGGTACCCCATACCGAGCTATGATATTTTTCCGAACGAACGAGACAACTATGTTGGCTATTGGGCTGGCCATGGCCTCAACCTCGACCCACTTAGAGAAATAATCCATCGCCACCAGTATGAACCACTTCTGAGCCGGGGCTAGCAGGAATGGGCTTATGAAGTCCATGCTTAATTTTGCAAAGGGGATGGGTGACATAATCGGCACTGACTCTCCAGACAGAAAGTAATGCAGGGTAGCAAATCTATGGCACTTGTCACACTTGAGCACAAATTCCTTGCACTACTGCTTCATTTGGGGCCAGAAATACCTCGCCTGGAACAACTAAGCCGAGAATGTCTTGTACCCTTCATGGTTCCCGCATATACCTTCGTGGGCTTCTTGGAGAGCTTGAGATGCCTCCTCATTTTTAAGGCAGCACAACAATGGGGTGGAATACCCCTACTTGTACAATTGTTCATCTATCAAGGTGTACGTGGAGGCCTTCAGGCGCAATGCCTTGGGCCACAATTCCTTTGGGGGAAACTCGCCTGTATTTAGATAAGTGATGATAGGTGTCATCCATGATACGGATTGCTCTATCTTGAACATCTTGGGAGCAAGTACAATTGGCTCCTTCAAAGTTTGGAGGAAAATATCCTCCTCTTGCTCAAGCAGGATCGCTGAGGCTAGGTGAGCTAAGGAGTTCTCCAGGGGTTGTCGAATCAAGGTATTCGCTTAATCGAGATGGTTCTGAAATCCGACAGCTCTTCCTTGACCTTATCGGCATACATGATCATATTTGGATCCCTGGCTTGGTACTCTCCATTGATTTGATTGGCGACCAACTGGGAATCCGTGTAGATTTCCAGCAAAGAGACGCCTCTTGATTTTGCTACCCAGATTCCGGCTAACATGGCTTCATACTCCACCTACTTGTTGGATGCTGGGAAGACAAGTTTAATGGCGTACTTATGAGTAACATTGTTTGGGGCGGTCAAGGCTATGTTGGCTCCAAACCCGACCATCATGAATGAGCCGTCAACATAAAGCTTCCAGGGCAAAGTGAGGGAGGCATCTAGATCTGTAAATTCTACCACGAAGTCCGCCAAGACTTGACCTTTGATTGATCTCCTTGGCTGGTACTAGATGTCAAATTCTGTCAACTCCATAGCCCACTTAATCTGTCATGCTGATCCCGTGGGTTTATGCAACATTCTCCATGAGGGGTTGTCAAACAGGATTACTACGGTATGAGCTTGGAAGTACAGATGTAGATTTCTAACGACAAACACCAAAGTTAGTCTGAGTTTCTTGATGACGGTATACTTAGCTTCTATGCTTTGATAGGTCTTACTGATGAAATATACCGGCTGTTGCCCCCTCTCTCATTCATCGACTAAGACGACGCTGATGGCGGACATGTACTCTACTAGGTATAAGTAGAGAGATTCCTCAAACTTAGTAGCCATCGGGATGGGGGGATTTATGAGCGCTTCCTTTACTCCCTCTAAAGCCTTTTGGCAATGGGGAATCTAATGGGCAGCTATATAAGTTTTTTCCCTTTTTTATACATTCGAAGAAGGGAAGGCATTTGTCAGAAGATCGAGATAAGAATCGACTAATGACTACACCCCTTTTAGTGTACTTGGTGGTTCCAAGGCCATAATCGCTTGAATCTTGTCAGGGCTGGCCTCGATTCCTCTGCTAGAAACTAGGAACCCAAGGAATTTCCCAACTGAAACCTCGAATACACACTTCTTGGGGCTTAGGCAGAGGTGGGTATTCCTTAAAACGTAGAACACCTCTGACAAGTATTCTAAGTGTTGAGGGAAGTTTGATCCCTTCTCTAACATATCGTCTATGTACACTTCAAATGATTTTCCTATTAAATGAGAAAAAATCATATTTACAAGGCGCTGGTATGTTTCTCCAATGTTTTTTAAGCCAAAAGGCATGACTCTATATTGAAATAGAACCCTATCTGTTATAAACGAGCTATGAGGTCAATCTACTGAAGCAAGGCTAATCTAGTGGTACCTGTTGTAGGCATCCAGAAAGGACATGTGGGATTGGCCACTGCAGGAGTCTACCAAAGCGTCCACCCTTGGCAAGGGGAATTCATCCTTTGGACAAGCTTCATTTAGGTACGTGAAGTCTACACATATTTGCCATTTCATGTTGGTTTTCATCACCATAACCACATTTGAGAATCAGGATGGGTACAAGGGCTTCATGATGAAGCCAGCTTCAAGGATCTTCTGGACTTCAACTTCTGCCACTTGCCATTATTCGGCTAACTTGTGTCTACACGCCTGCTTGACTGCCCAAGCGTCTGCTTGAATGTTAAGGTGGTGCTAAATTAGGGATGGGTCCACCCCAGCAAGTCATTGGAGGACTAAGTGAAGATGTCCGCGTTGGTCCTGAGTAGGAGTGACGACTCTTGAACCTCGAAAGGATCAAGGTCTGCTCTGACCTTGACGAGCTTGGTAGCGTCATCAAGATACAGCTGGATAGCCATAGCTAAAGAGCCTAGCTAGCAGATCAGACGGAGTTGTTTCCTGCTGGATCACCTGGACTTGGTTTCTCTTCTTCCCCCATTTCTAAGGCTTGGGGGGTCTTAGCTCCATGGATTGTTCCAACTCGATCCTTCGGAGTTCTCTCCCGGTCATTTGATCCCCATCTACCATTCGTAGTCCCTGAGGAGTTTGAAATAGCATGAACTGAAAATACGACGAGGGGATCAGGCAAAAGGCGTGGGTAGTTGGATGGTCGATGATGCCGTCAAAAGCTGCCATCAACCTGGTCATTATGAACGTGGTTGTCCTGTTGAGATACTTGTCTCCATCACAGACAGACAAGGGGAGGTTGATTTCCCCTTTTGGCATCACCTTGTGATTGCCAAATTCCACAACTGGGTGAGTTGACGAGGAGAGGTGCTCTTCTTTGAAGCCCAACTTGAGTTGTGTCCTTGAGAAGAGGACATCGACGGTGTTGCCTTCATGGCAGCGAGAGATAACCGGGTTTTATTGTTATAGCATTGTAGTATAGCCAGTTATTGCCATCATTTCAAATATATAATTTTTTACTCGAAAAATAAAAGAGTTCCCGAGGTCGAACTCAGGGAGCAAGTTGTATTCTAGGGGTACAAGTTTCTTTTACAAAAATAAAGAAAGAGAGAGAGAAAGAATTTGTTGTCTTTTCTTCTTTTCTCTTTGCTTCTCCTCGTCTCAGATCTTCTGTTATCTTCTTCTTCTTTATCTGCAGTGATGATGTTCTTCTTCTTTCTTTCAGCTGTTCCTGCTCTTCCTTTTTCTTCTGCAGAGCGGGTCCTGTTCTTCTTCTTTTCCTTTCTTTCTTCTTTTCCTTTCTTCAGATCTTCTTCTCGTGCTATTCTTCTTTCAGTTCCTCCCTTATTCTTTTGTGTTCTCCTCTGCCTCGCCTTCTTCTGTTGTTCTTCAGATCTCCTTCTTTCTTCTTTTCTTTTTCCTGTCAGGACGTCGTCTGATTTTCCAATCAGACGACTTAACCCGCTTGTTGCTACAGTGTCTCCCTCAGCTTCCTTCTTCTTCCGCGGTCCTTCTTCTTCACCTGTGCCTGCACACTTCAGAGTTTTACGTCAGAGGCAAAACCTACTCTACCCTCCCCCCCCCCCCCCCCCCCCGCGTCTCTCTCTCTCAGAAACCGCTCATGGGATAGCTCTCCCAGAGCTGCCGGGTAGTCGGGTACGGGTCGCGCCCGGGTCCAGGCCCACCGGCGTGCGTGGTGGGCGAGGAGTGCAGGCCAGTCTAAGTCGGGTCGGGTCAGGTCCGCGGGGCGTGAGCGCGGACGAGACCGGGTAACCGGGCGGGTGAAGGGGACCTCACCCCGTGTGCTGAGGCAGTAAGCCTCCAGCACTTTTGCGCCTTATACCGCTGCGCCTCTTCAGACTTTTCCGAGGTGGGACTAAATGTCCCACCCTAATTGAACGCCCGCAGCGGAGAAAGCAGCAGGCGATCGTGGCTTCACGCGAGGCCTTCGCCCCAGCTGCGAGCCTGATGCTTTGTCGAAAATGCCTCGCAAGGCCTGGGAGTCGAATCTGGGCGTGGCGCGCCTGCAGCTGCAGGCGGAAGCAGCTCCTTCTGCACGGCAATGGCGGCGAAGGTCGGGTGGCCTGTTCACAGCAAAACGGCCTCTCGGCCTAATCAGAAGGTGCCGGGAGCTTCGCCAGAGTACGGCGAAGCTCGTGTGGGTGGTGGCGAGGCGTGGGGCAGCGTGCAGGGGCTGCCCTAGGTCGGACAGTGGGTCGGAAGATGGGTTTGTTCGGTGGGGTTGCAGAAGGTGATGTGGGGGAAGTGGAAGGGCGGGGGTTGATCAGGATGAAGAGGCGGAGGTTCTGCGGTGGTCGGCGAGGCGTGTGGGCTGCTGGGGTGATGGGGGGGTCTCGCCGGAGTTTGGCCGGAGACGAAAGGGGTGACGGTGGACAGGAGCGGTCGAGGGTTTAATAAAATAAAAGACAGTGAGGAAAAGAAAGAGGGGGAGATGGGGAGGAGTTCTGACCTAGCTATGGAGACGAAAGGGGAAGCAGCAGGGCGACAGTCGTATCGACTATCGCCGGAGAAGATGCCCAGGGGAAGGGGCGGCGGCGAGCAGAGAGTCGGAGAGGCGCCAGCTGGGTGCGGCGTGGCGCGGGAAGAGCAGGGGAAGAGGTCTCTGCTGCTGGTATTGCGGCAGAGCGAAGAGGAGGAGGAGGAGGAACCGCCGGAGCTGGTGGGCGTCAGCCGGAGTGAGAGGAGAGGAAAGTTGGGGGTTTTCTCCGTCAGATCCGAGCTGGGTAGAACGGTGGAGCGACGGGGGTATTTATAGGGACCAAATCAGGGAGGAAGGAGGAGGGAGACGACGTGTCTCCCTCGCCGGAGGACGCCGGAGATGGAAACCCATACCGTCCGTGCATTCGCACAGCCGGTATGGTGGGTTACAGCGACCAGGGGGGTGTCCCTACGACGGCTGACGACGCAGGGCACCCCCGGTTTACTTGCCAGGCTCTCCCCCTCACCCTGCGCGGCGCCATGCTCCGCGCAAGGTCGTCGGAGCATGGTGCTGGCAGGTTTTGCAGGGGGGACCTGAACGCAAAGAACGAAGGAGAGTTAGGGGCCAAAATGCAAGGGTTCAAAAGTTGAGGGCCAAAAAGTAAATATATGAGGACCAAAGTGTAAAGTTGGTCAAGAAGGTTTCTTCTTAGGCTCAAGTTTTTATACATGACTAATTAGGACCTAAGGAATCTGATGGTGAATTTTATTTCTAGATTAAACCTTGTTTGACTGGTCAATTTACGCAAAAACCCAAATTAAGTTATTAATTGGGTATGGTTCTCAATGTAGGTCAAGATGGGTTCCTAAGGTCAAATTGAAGGTTCTAAACCCTAGAGATTATTTTTCTATGAATTTTAGAGGATTTATTCCATTTTTTATTTGCCTTGAACCTCGTGAATTGAAGTGGGTTTGTTTTAGGGTTAAAGATTATCATTTAGTTCCTTGGAATTGCTGTAGCCTTTGCTAGATCATCTCATCCCACTTTTATTCTTATTAAGTTGCTTTGACCTATGTTTGGACCCTGAGTTACCCTGTATGCAGATTATACTGGTAAAATTACATTTTTACCCCTTATGACTTGTTTTCTCCTTAAACTCAGAATTCTCTGAGTTAAGCCTTTCCTTGAGTTATGTAGGAGCTTTTATCCTTTGTATTGGGTCAAAATGAGCTAGTTATGGCTCATGATGAGGTTCTCATCATACCCCCATGCCTAGCTTTTGCTAGTCCCTTAGCAAAAACTTAAGGTTTCAACCCTTGTTCTAGACCATGAAGTTTTTAATAGCTTTAGATAAGTGCTTTTTTATTTGAGCATAGATTAGGTTAGAATGCTGACCATAGGCCTAAAAGGTACTCTAGTACCAATCAAGATCCAAATCTGTCTAGCCTTAGCCTCAGTCTTTAGCAAAGGTTTTTAAGGCCCACAAGAACTATCTTAAGGTTTATTGGACTTTGTGGTTAAAGCACCCGTGCTTGAAATGATTTTAGCCCTGGCTCAGTTCGCAGTGCGTTTTGTAAGCGAGAGATAGAAAGTTTTTCTGTTTGGAGAGTTTTCTCTCTCTTTTTCTTTTTAGTTCTAGCCTAGGATTGGCTTTTCAACACGGTCTGTATCAGATTCCTTGCTCCCATCATCAATCCTCAAGGGTTCCTGGCGAACGATGCTTCGAGGTAGCACCGCCCATGGCAACCCCCGGAACCCTGGCTATTGAGATTTCGAGATAATCCCATCCATGGTGTTCCGTGGCCGAATCCAGACCCTGGCAATTGACACTTCGAGATAATGCCATCCATGGAATCTGAACCAGCAGAGTGCTTACATGCCCCCAGTAGGATATGTAAATATCCTAAGAGACAAGCACCGAGGAGATGATATTTTGTTACGCATCTTCGAGGGGATTTCCCGCCTCTCCACGTTGGGAACTCGTCCAAATCAACTTGTGTTGATCGGCCGCTCCTATTCTAGGTGTTCTTTTCAGAATTTTGCAACGCTTCTGCGTGATTCTGAATTTTACGCTTACTGAACCAGGCTGTGTGTGAGGTTAGGGTGCTTAGGTTACTGAGTCCCGTAAACCAAAAATTAGTTAACGAGGCCAAATACTCCCTAAGCCTTAGACCTAATACTTCAGCTTTTCATTTTCCTCAACCTCTTGAGGAGTGTCCAGATCTTAATGGGTACTAAGAGTCTATTCAAGAATGCCTAAGGTTTGCATTCTTACTAATCTCATTATGCACTTTTCAGTTATTTTCTTGAATGAGGTCTAGAACTTAGGTTAATTCCTTAGTTCCTTACTAATGACTATCACCTTTTCTCATAATTTCATGCTCTTTTTTCATTTTGTTTCTTTTCTCCTTCTCCTTCACAAAATTTCCTTCTCCTCTTTTCCTCTTATTCTTTTTCGAAAAAATTTTTAATTTTTATGGTGTTTTTGGCATATGTGAATTTTTTGTTTGAAACCTTTTCTTACAAGTTTTTGCACTTTCATACCCCCCCATGCCTAAGATTTGCAATGTCCTCATTGTAACCTAGGGGTTTTTATTCAACTAAGTTCATACATTAGGATAGCTGTTTTGATGAGTGAATGGGTCGGGGTGACTGTTGCGGACGATTTCTAATCTCAGATGCAAGCACCTGAAGTGGAGTCGGCTGTCCTAAAGTGTGAACTTCAAGTGCAAAAAGCTGTCAGAACAAGTTTCAGGTTTTCAAAGAGAATGGCGGGCTGCCTCTCGTTGAGCGCTAAATTTGATGCCTTCAGCCAAGCGGGAAATGCGATGGAGAGGGGATGGTCAAATCAGCGGAGTTTTGTAAGACAAGCACCTTGATTAAGAGCCTGGTTGGTCCAACCAGGTGCTTGTTCAGATCAACAGGCTGATGATGCAGCCCAAACCCAATTAATCTGGTGGGTTGATAGATGTGGATAAAAAGGTGTGGAACCCACCATATACTATGAATCTCAGATAGATGTGGAAGTGTAAACGCAGGGTTTGGCTGAGTCGAATCAGCCTGGTCAAAGTAGGGACTCGTAGAATAATCAGTGGTTGATGCAGGAACCCTACAGGGGTGATCAGAGAATGATAGAGCATGGTATGTAGTCTGATCAATGTTCGAAACCCGATGTGGAAATGCAATCGGCTCGGTGAGAGGTGAATCTGAATAGAAATTGAGTCCGGTTGCGGGTCGGAGTTTGGGAGAGGTTTTGATCTGTTCTGTGTGTGCGGACGAGGTGGCCATTGTGTACGAGGGCTCTTCTAGAAACAGATGATAGGTGGTTTTCTGTAGAGAGTCCTCTGGGTAACTATCAAATGCCGGAAGAGTGTCTGTAGGATGAAAGGAATCGGATTCGAGAAAAAATTTGGATTCTTGGTTGTAATCACTCTTGGCATTTTCTGTTTTTGGTTCCTGAGGATCGAAAAGGAATGATTCTGTGTTATCAGTGATCTCGGGAATCAGGACCTCAGAGTCGGAGTCAGAGTCATGTGAACTGAGGTCGTAGATAGGCCTGGCGTGTTCAGGAAGGGGAATCTCTCCGCAATTATAGTCAGATCTGAAATTGTCGGAGAGTTGGCGAAAATGAGATTCATGATCATGAATTCCACCACAGCAAAAATCATCAGATGTGGAATCAGCAGCCTGATTGGGGTCTAGCCTATATGTCAATTCTGGGCTCGAAAAGGTATTCTGTCTAGGCTCAAGCTCCAAGCTGGTAGGATAGACCCAATTAAAATCCAACTCGTCCAACTCCTCAGTCTCTGTATCATAAATTGGCATGTTCTCTGGAAAATCGATCAGATTTTCTAAAGATGTTGGAGAGGGATATTCATCAAATAGAGGCCCGGAATCATATTCTGTAAAAATTTGATCTTTCTCATAAGGGGCCTCATAATCTTCCCAATAAGTTTCAGATCTAGGTTCTAGGCTTAGGATGTGGGTAGAATTATTAGAACCTAAGTCCGAATAACCTTCGAGGGCCACCTTATCAAAATAAGGGGCGGAATTTATACCCTCAGAAGGTTCAGTTCTGATCTCATTATTGCAGGAGTTTTGAAATTCTAGGCTTGGCAATTCATGGTCTAAGTTTGGCTCATCATTGTGTTCTCCTGCAATATCCCAACCTAATTCAACATTGTCTTCTATTTGGGTTGGGATTTCACAACCACTTTGTGCCTCAATCCCGAGATCTGGGAAACTGGATTGTTCCTTAATACTGTTCCAAGATGGTTCATCCTCTGTTTCTGGTATATACGGGTATTTCTGGTTGATAATTTGTTCTACTGATTTCATCATTTCTACCCGTTTTATAAGGGCATCTTGGTGTTGTTCCCAAAGTACAGGATTTGTCAAGCATTGAAGGTATTCAGATTGGTGTAATTTTTCTATCTCAATGTATCCTGTCATGAGCATATCTCGGGTTGATCCTTTTGAAATTTCAGTCAATAGAATTTGGGCACAGTTTATGATGAAAGTTGTGGTTGTTGGAACATCAACCTGAATGTTTCCTATTGGTGTTGAGGGTTTATATTTGATTTCATAGATTTCAAGGGCATCCTCAATCGTCTTATCTTTCATGGATCTCAGATATTCAGGTTTTTTACATTGTAGTCTTGCTAGGTAATTAGGCTGCATCTTCGAATCAGGTGGTGGAATCAAGATAGAATCAGAAGTTTGAATTAATGGAAGAAGGGGACTTTGTTCAGAATCAGAGGAAAGAGGGGCTATGTGAATGATTTCTGCAAAAACAAGGGAGCCGAGGCTTAGCCTCGGGGAGAGTGAATTTCTATAGGAAGTTTCAAGGACCTCCTGCAAAGTACTGAAGGACTGGATGAGATAAGCAGGTGCTGGACCCAATCAAGACACCCAAAAAATGTTGGGTGACTATAGAGGTTCGGGGCAGATGGACCCCTTGATCAGAAAGATCGTCCACCTGAGAATTACCTGGGCAGCCAGAGAGGGAGAGTCCCGCGAAGACCCCTACACAATAGAGCGTCCCCACGGGTTACAGGGTTTCCCCCACCCGACCTCTCTTGTCACTGAGATTCCAGGTAGACCAGGATGGGGATCTTGACCTCTTAAGTCTACCAATTTTAGTTTAAGATCAGGGTGCTTAAAGTTACACTTGAACTCTTAAGTATTTTGAGTGAGAAAGTGACCTAATTTTAAGGTTGGTTGACCCAAGGGGTCAACTTTACCTCTTGTTTCCTTTGAGAGCTTTTGGG
This sequence comes from Thalassia testudinum, assembly GCA_037157565.1. Lineage (NCBI taxonomy): Eukaryota > Viridiplantae > Streptophyta > Magnoliopsida > Alismatales > Hydrocharitaceae > Thalassia > Thalassia testudinum. Next base: position 6,076,071 of record JAZHRO010000058.1, on the reverse strand, counting down.
TCTTGTCTTTTAGGGTTCAAGTGTTTAGAGAGCCAATTGTTTTAGGTTTTCTTTGAATAGGTATTTTCAGATAAGGGTTTGGGCACACTTCATTTGGTTTTTCTCCATTCTTGATTTAAGTAGTGTGTCTCTAAAACCCTAATGTTGAATCTTAGGTTGGCTCTACTTGGTCCAGTTAGTTCTTTGTTGGGTAATTAGGGCTCAAGCAAGAATGTGTTAGCCCTTAAATACCCTTAATAGTGTGCAGGACAAATGAGTTGAAAACATGTAACTCTTTATGGTTACTAAGTATGGAAGACAGGTTAGCCCTATATTGCTTGTTCTTTTCTTTTCTTCCACTTTAGAGTTTAGGGGTTAATAGCGAGAGGAAAAAAAATTTTACCTGTCCTCGGAGTGGTTGTCGTGCGGTTGCTTGTCTTCTTGATTTCCTGTAGCTGCACAAAAGAGAGGAGATTATCAGAAACTAAAAAGAAACAGGAATGTTTACCTCTAGAATAGCCGTGGCTCCCCGGCAGCGGCGCCAAGAATGGCAGCGAGAGATAACCGGGTTTTATTGTTATAGCATTGTAGTATAGCCAGTTATTGCCATCATTTCAAATATATAATTTTTTACTCGGAAAATAAAAGAGTTCCCGAGGTCGAACTCAGGGAGCAAGTTGTATTCTAGGGGTACAAGTTTCTTTTACAAAAATAAAGAAAGAGAGAGAGAAAGAATTTGTTGTCTTTTCTTCTTTTCTCTTTGCTTCTCCTCGTCTCAGATCTTCTGTTATCTTCTTCTTCTTTATCTGCAGTGATGATGTTCTTCTTCTTTCTTTCAGCTGTTCCTGCTCTTCCTTTTTCTTCTGCAGAGCGGGTCCTGTTCTTCTTCTTTTCCTTTCTTTCTTCTTTTCCTTTCTTCAGATCTTCTTCTCGTGCTATTCTTCTTTCAGTTCCTCCCTTGTTCTTTTGTGTTCTCCTCTGCCTCGCCTTCTTCTGTTGTTCTTCAGATCTCCTTCTTTCTTCTTTTCTTTTTCCTGTCAGGACGTCGTCTGATTTTCCAATCAGACGACTTAACCCGCTTGTTGCTACAGTGTCTCCCTCAGCTTCCTTCTTCTTCCGCGGTCCTTCTTCTTCACCTGTGCCTGCACACTTCAGAGTTTTACGTCAGAGGCAAAACCTACTCTACCCTCCCCCCCCCCCCCCCCCCCGCGTCTCTCTCTCTCAGAAATCGCTCATGGGATAGCTCTCCCAGAGCTGCCGGGTAGTCGGGTACGGGTCGCGCCCGGGTCCAGGCCCACCGGCGTGCGTGGTGGGCGAGGAGTGCAGGCCAGTCTAAGTCAGGTCGAGTTAGGTCCGCGGGGCGTGAGCGCGGACGAGACCGGGTAACCGGGCAGGTGAAGGGGACCTCACCCCGTGTGCTGAGGCAGTAAGCCTCCAGCACTTTTGCGCCTTATACCGCTGCGCCTCTTCAGACTTTTCCGAGGTGGGACTAAATGTCCCACCCTAATTGAACGCCCGCAGCGGAGAAAGCAGCAGGCGATCGCGGCTTCACGCGAGGCCTTCGCCCCAACTGCGAGCCTGATGCTTTGTCGAAAATGCCTCGCAAGGCCTGGGAGTCGAATCTGGGCGTGGCGCGCCTGCAGCTGCAGGCGGAAGCAGCTCCTTCTGCACGGCAATGGCGGCGGAGGTCGGGTGGCCTGTTCACAGCAAAACGGCCTCTCGGCCTAATCAGAAGGTGCCGGGAGCTTCGCCAGAGTGCGGCGAAGCTCGTGTGGGTGGTGGCGAGGCGTGGGGCGGTGTGCAGGGGCTGCCCTAGGTCGGACAGTGGGTCGGAAGATGGGTTTGTTCGGTGGGGTTGCAGAAGGTGATGTGGGGGAAGTGGAAGGGCGGGGGTTGATCAGGATGAAGAGGCGGAGGTTCTGCGGTGGTCGGCGAGGCGTGTGGGCTGCTGGGGTGATGGGGGGGTCTCGCCGGAGTTTGGCCGGAGACGAAAGGGGTGACGGTGGACAGGAGCGGTCGAGGGTTTACTAAAATAAAAGACAGTGAGGAAAAGAAAGAGGGGGAGATGGGGAGGAGTTCTGACCTAGCTATGGAGACGAAAGGGGAAGCAGCAGGGCGACAGTTGTATCGACTATCGCCGGAGAAGAAGATGCCCAGGGGAAGGGGCGGCGGCGAGCAGAGAGTCGGAGAGGCGCCAGCTGGGTGCGGCGTGGCGTGGGAAGAGCAGGGGAAGAGGTCTCTGCTGCTGGTATTGCGGCAGAGCGAAGAGGAGGAGGAGGAACCGCCGGAGCTGGTGGGCATCTGCCGGAGTGAGAGGAGAGGAAAGTTGGGGGTTTTCTCCGTCAGATCCGAACTGGGGAGAACGGTGGAGCGACGGGGGTATTTATAGGGACCAAATCAGGGAGGAAGGTGGAGGGAGACGACGTGTCTCCCTCGCCGGAGGACGCCGGAGATGGAAACCCATACCGTCCGTGCGTTCGCACAGCCGGTATGGTGGGTTACAGCGACCAGGGGGTGTCCCTGCGACGGCTGACGACGCAGGGCACCCCCGGTTTACTTGCCAGGCTCTCCCCCTCACCCTACGCGGCGCCATGCTTCGCGCAAGGTCGCTGGAGCATGGTGCTGGCAGGTTTTGCAGGGGGGACCTGAACGCAAAGAACGAAGGAGAGTTAGGGGCCAAAATGCGAGGGTTCAAAAGTTGAGGGCCAAAAAGTAAATATATGAGGACCAAAGTGTAATGTTGGTCAAGAAGGTTTCTTCTTAGGCTCAAGTTTTTATACATGACTAATTAGGACCTAAGGAATCTGATGGTGAATTTTATTTCTAGATTAAACCTTTTTTGACTGGTAAATTTACGCAAAAACCCAAATTAAGTTATTAATTGGGTATGGTTCTCAATGTAGGTCAAGATGGGTTCCTAAGGTCAAATTGAAGGTTCTAAACCCTAGAGATTATTTTTCTATGAATTTTAGAGGGTTTATTCCATTTTTTATTTGCCTTGAACCTCGTGAATTGAAGTGGGTTTGTTTTAGGGTTAAAGATTATCATTTAGTTCCTTGGAATTGCTGTAGCCCTTGCTAGATCATCTCATCCCACTTTTATTCTTATTAAGTTGCTTTGACCTATGTTTGGACCCTGAATTACCCTGTATGCAGATTATACTGGTAAAATTGCATTTTTACCCCTTATGACTTGTTTTCTCCTTAAACTCAGAATTCTCTGAGTTAAGCCTTTCCTTGAGTTATGTAGGAGCTTTTATCCTTTGTATTGGGTCAAAATGAGCTAGTTATGGCTCATGATGAGGTTCTCATCACTTCATCTACCAGGAGCCTAGGCTGTAGCTGGCCTACCAGTAATAGAGTTACCAAGAGCTGGTCAATATGCTCTGCCAGGTTAGGCAGAGAGGAGAAGTGCCTTGAGGCCACTTGCTTAACGGAACCTCTTTTGCCCTACTGAAGAGTGGGGAACGCATTATGGGGAGTCGATCCTGAGCAAGTGGCTTGTTGACTTGGGGTAATGTTAACCCCGAAAATGACCTCGACCTTCGTGCCCTTGGTTTCAGGTGACGAAAGATGAGCATTCTGGGGTAACATGGCTATTGTTGCTAAGACCTAACAGTGGTACTCTGCCAAGGGAAGCAAAGGAGGTACCGCCTACTTGATCTGGCAGGCCATTGACCCTTCTAGCTACTAGTCTGCAATAAAGACCATGTTGACTCCTCGGAGCTATTAGAGCTTTCCCTTGTGGTAATCTTCTGGACCCTCCAATGGTCTCTTGCCTTTGTCTTGGCTCTTATTTCGCTTGACAAAGTGGGCCAAGTTTCCGTGTCGAATCTGAGACTTAATTTAGTCATGCAGATCCCGACAGTTTTTGGTAGCATGCCCCCGGGCCCCGTGGTACTTGTAATAGGGCCCAGACTCAACTTTCTTTTTGAGAGGCTTAAGCAGGGGTAGTAGGTCTTTGTCCGTGGACCAGACCTCTGTCAACATGTCGCCTGGTTCATGGCCAAGGGAGTGTAAAATCTCCCTCCTGGGCTAGCAAGGGTCGTTGTTTTGGCCCTTGGCAGGCCAATCGCTCCTTTGATCTGGGAAATTAACCTTCTGCTTATTGAAGCGATTGCCTCCATGGATGGATATGGGAGTCGATTCTCCCAAGGTCCTCTTCTCTTCAACGGGACCAAGGTCATCTTCGAAACCTTTCGCCAGCTGGTTACGGGAGCGGAATGAGTCATCCTGTTCTACGAAACTCGTAGCTCTGCCCCACAACTCCGCCATATCTCTGGGTGGGAAGTCATCAATCTCATATCAAAACCTTTGGCTTAGGAGACTTGACTTGAAGTATTGGATGGCTATGGCATCATGAGGCCTCTTGCACCTAAAGTATTAGGCCTTGAATCGATCCAAGTAGGATCGGAAAGATTCATTCTTTCGCTGACGGATTTCCGACAGCCTTTTCAAGTTGTCTTTAACCTTTTGCTTCCCTGCGAAGTACTGGCAGAATTTATCCGCAAGTTTTTGGAAGCAAGTGATCTGTCCGGCCGATAACTCAATAAACTACTCGTTGGCCATACCGAACAGATAAAATAGGAATACCCAACAGAGTACTCTATCTGGACAACCGTGCACCAACATCATTTTGTGGCAGCTCCCCACAAAACTGTTGTGGTTCGCCATCTCATCATACTGAGCCATGACGGGCTGCTTGAATTTCTCCAACAGGGGAGGCTTCATCACCTCCTCTGTGAAGGGGTAGATGGTGACGTAGGCACGTAGCTGTATACCACTCATTGCCCTGGTCACCTGGTGGATGATCTCGAGTATTCACCCTCTGCCACTAGTCGCCAAGTGTTGAGCCCTGGACTACTCCCCCGACGAAGGCAGTCGGGAAGCTTTTGGCGAGCTGGGAGGAGCTTTCCCTTTCTAGCTATTAAGCTCACATTTTAACTTTTCGAGCTATTTGCACAGGCAAGCGTTTTCCTACTCCACCGTACGATACCACTTTAATTGTTCGTCTTCAGGGCTCGAACTTTGGGGCTCCTCCAGCTGGATTTTGCCAAACTCCTTGATCTGTTTGATCTCAAGGAATTTGTTGGAGACTAATTGTTGTTTGGCCTATAAAGCTGCCAGTCTAGCCTCGTACTATTCTTCCCTCGCTTGCATCTCGAGGAAGGGATCCTGCCTAGGAACCTCAAGCAGCCAACTGGGTTGAGCTGGCTTTTCTTTACTGGGTCTAGTGGGCTGGGGGCATCTCTTGGACACTAAAACGCTCAATTCCGCTTGGGTCGGCATCTTCTTTGGATCACTGCGAGATGAATTGCGAGTTGTAGGGGCCATTGCTAAGATTCAAAGTACGAAAACGGTATCGAATGATAATCATTCCCACAAACGACGCTAATTGATCGGACTCCGTAAACGAAAGATCCAACTCAACAATCACATACGCAACCACATACAAGAAGTGTATGCCTGGGGGAAGAGCAATGCTCCCAAAACTCCACTGGAATTAACGATAATACACGTTTTCTCATTTTCTCTCTCTCAAATTACGTGAAGAGGACCCTCAAGGGTCTTTCTTCTCTATTTATAGTACAGGAGATATCTTGACAACATAAGATATTCCACGACGGTCTCCACGGATTTTCTGACATGTCCATTGTTTGGCTATTAATAGTGCTGGTAACACCACCGTTACTATCGACGTGGGTGTAGTGGACATTATTGCCGCCTCTCCGACTTCCATCAACCCAGGTCCTTCGGCTAATCGATCCTATCCGGATTCGCCTGGATTAAGGTGGGTCCAGATCCATCTGAGCATAAGCGGGGCAGGCAGAGTCGAATCTGCTTGCTTGCCCTATATTTAGGTAGCTGACCCTTTTTTGACCTCCATGTGAAATTTTAAATCTGAGAACACTTTTTACCCCTAATCAATCATATGCATCATTCATTGTAAACAAGCTTAGCCAAATGATGGTCCAACCCACTAACATCCATATTGATGCTTTAGAACGCATTCTCCACTACTTAAAAAGGAACAACTCACTTGGGCCTACACATAATTCCTAAAAACGATACAACCATCACTACCTTTTCATATTCCGATTGGACCTCCTGTTTGGATGATAGAAAATCAGCAAATGGGTATGTTAGTTAGATGGGCTCCACACTAATTTCTTGGTCAGGTGAGAAACAATAATCTCACACTTAACATCTTGGCCTAATGTTGCACAATACATTACCACACACATTTCTTTACCTTTCACTTTCGAAAAATATTGTAAAAGAAAAGATCCTATTAAACATTCCTTGTGTTCCTTCAACTTCTCCTGATTCTTTAGTTTCCTTTCACCAATGTTCTTGGTCGTTTAATTTGGTGATATCTCCTTTTTGTGAGTAACGTAGGTGCCTTCTTAGGTGAACTAATTCTCACCTGTAGGAATCAAGGGTTAAGTATGGGGTTAATTTGTGGTATCACCCTTCAGTCATCACAATAATATATCATATCAAGCACAACCCTTTTTTGATAGCCGAACTTTATCATAACTACCACATTGATTACCTCCTTCCACTACAAGATTTATGGTTAATCCAGCGGTAATCATTGCAAACTACTTAGTGATAATTTGAGTACATAAAAGCCAATGCTTTGAATTAGTTAACAACAGTATCATATCATCTAAAGAAGTAAGCAAGCACAGGCCATCCATCCTGCCAATGCCTTCTTCCATATCGTATTTAATATGTATGTCCCAATCGAACTTGATGTCTGAATATCGAACCACGCATGGCAAAGGTTCATCATCCACGATCTGCGTTCATTTTTTAGGCTCACGGCTCGAATGCCACTGAAGTAGATGTTAGCACAAGAGGGAGATGACTTATGCAGCAAAATAAAAATAATAGTCGCACAAAATGTAAAAGATTTAGAAAGGAAATCCCTTTCAATAGAAAATATTTACCTAGACTTTTTGATCTAAGATTTTGCCTTCAACAGAAGTAAAAACTAATAACACGTTGCAAAACAAAGATCGTAGCATTCCTCAATACAAATTCCTTCTCCTGTACAAACCCCCGGAAGAATTTTATCCCCCTCAAAAATAAGAACAAAAAAGGACACCAAAGAATCCATTGACTTTGATCAATTCTTTTTTTGTGTACTGATCTCTCCGGGGTGTCGTATAGTAAGAAAAATGATTAGAAGGAATAAAAATTAAAAGATAGGAGAATGAAAGAAATAACATATGTTAATGTTTGGTTGGATTTGTCGAAGAAATTACGAAATTTTATTTTACTTGAAATATTTGTTTGGTGAAATAAGTTAGTAGAAAGAGGAAAAAATTAGTTGAAAATGAGTAAGTGGAATTAAGTAAAATCAGATAATTCCACCGAAGGGATGGATTTGTGAAATCTCAAAATTGCATCATGACTTGGAAATAAATGTCCCCAAATGCGGAATTGAGAGTGCAATTCTCCCAACCAAATAACTCCCAAAGGGGGAAAAAAAAAAAAGCTTCTTTTTGCAAGAGATCTCCTTAGGAAAAAAAAATCCTTTCACCCTTAGTAGGGGGAAGTAAAATAAGAAATTACACAAGGAATTATAAGTTTATAGAATAGAAGGGGAATCAAGTGCTTTTTGTGTTCCTAAAAAAAAAGTTGGAATTGAAATGGATGTTTGGAAAAAAAAAACTCACGTACCACATTCCTTACAATCTCAAGTCCGACCAAACCCTAGGGGGGCTTAGTGGCCATTGTGGATCTCATGTTTCCCTCCTTCCATATGTACCATATGGAGGCCAAGAGAATCCGTGAGGAGGTTGTGTTGTCAACATTGGCATGGCAGGTGGCCTCCCACACAATAAGGAGGGAGTCAAGACATTGGAGGTGTGGAAGAAGGTAGTCCCAAACATCCTCCTAGACAAGTTGTGAGTACAAGCAACGAAAGAATAGGTGATGCGTGGATTCTACATCATCATTGCACAACAAGCAAGCTTGTGTTGGTATGCAGGCCCCAATTATGGAGCCTAGTGCAAGTGAGGAGTTGGTCCCTTGCCACCAACAAAGTGCAACAAGCCCACTTTGGAACATGTCCCTTAATCCAAATAAGCTTGAGATTTAAAACTTTGTCTTTTAGTGCATCCTCAAAAGTAAAGAAGAGGGATCCTTCCAAGGTAGATGGCCAAGTCTAGGAAAGCCCCTCCAGAAGTGGTCCAGCAGGACTGGCTTGAGGGAAAGCATTTTCCTCTAGATAATGGAGTCATATGCCTTGGCTCGGCGGGTGAGGTAGTCCCCATATCGGGAGGACATCCAGTGGCTCCAAAGGGAGGAGGGCCAGTTGAGTAACTTTCAAACTCTATTGGCAATTGCAACCTTCTCAGAGCAATGAATCCCCAATCCCCCCTCATCCAAGGGGTGGCAATTGTCTTGCTAAGAGACTAGATGGGTACCACCATCCCATTTAAAGTTTGCCACCATTTTTATAAGGGAGTCAAGGTCCCCTTTCTTGATGACCAAGTTGTTGAGCCAAAATCTTAGGAGACCTTCAAGGCCCCAGGACACCCAACTGACTCTGCGCATCCTGGAGAGTAGATTTCTCTTCCATCCACTGAGAAGATCCCTTGCATGGGCAATGAGCACGGTAGAGCTATTGGAATGACCACAAAGATGGAGAGATACCAAGGTACCTGTAGGGGGGCCTCCTCTCCAAGATCCCGAGAGAGAGAGGCAAATACTCCATTTTGCCTTAGCATGCTTGCCCAAGTATACACGACTCTTCCCTCCATTCAGGTGCAATCCGGAGACTACACCCAGAGTGTCAAGTGCTACCTGATTCCCCTGCTAGAGGCGAGATCGGCTCTAGTGTAGATGAGAACGTCATCGGCAAACAAGAGGGTCCCCCCCACCCTAGCTAGATTGATTCCTTTACTCTAGACTTGGGTGTCCACGAAGGAGAGGGTGTCGATCACCAAGGCAAAGATGAGTGGTGAGAGGGGATCTCCTTGACGTAGCCCCCTAGAGCTTGAGGTTGTGAATATGTTGTAGTTGAAGTCACACATGTTGCCCCTACAACCAAGAGCACCACCATGCCTTTCATCTCTGACCACATTAAAGTCCCCTTTCACTAGCTAGGGGTTGTGCACCATTTCTCTGTGGGCTCGAAGGGATGCCCAGAGATACCTCCTCTTGTCGTTTGCATTGTACATGTAGACAAAGGAAATGCAGAGAACGAGACCTCCCAGAGTTGGAGGCACGCACCAAGATTGCCTAGTATATATAGCAAAGCACTGAGATGTTCCACATACTTGTGTGCCAAACCACGAGGACCCTAGCATAGCTGGAGTGATCCAGGATGGATGTGGAGTTCCACCCATCGGGGATTCGGTGTTGGGCCTATCCCCATCCCTTCTAAGTTTGTCTGGTTTCAAGCAGGCCAACAATTTGGATGTCATGCAATCAGAGGAGTTCGAAAACCTCCATTTTCCTCGATGCATTAAACCCTCGGGTGTTCCACACCATTAGGACATGAGGACGTAGGGTCAGCCCCTGAGCTGGCATGGTCGCCCCATCTCAGAAGCTCCCTTATTCTTTTTCTTTGATTGCATCCAGCCATCGTCTGCCCCAATTTGGAGCATCTTGAGACATTCCTTGAAGGTGTTGCACCGCGATGTCGAGACGCATGCATCCTAGGAAGAGTTAATGCTCATAGGTACCAAGGGGTTGCAATCCACAGACAGAGGCTCGTCATTGAGATTACTATGGTCATCTACCTTTGCGGAAAAGGAAGGGATAGAGGAAGAACATTCATTGGTCCCCTTGGAATTTGGGTCATCAAGATTAATGTAGGGTGTAGGGTGCGGGGGAGGGGGTGGGGGCGTTGGCAGTAATAAATGGGGGCCGGTCATTGAAAGAATTTAATTCCTTTGATCAAGGGGGTTTGGGCAATGTGAGTCTCGGTAGGCAAGGCAATCCCTTCATCATTGTGAATTCCACCCGAATGTGAGGAGATGGGTCTCCGGTCTTTCCTCGTAAAGGATGGGAAATTAATTTCCGTGTTGGAACGTGGTTGCCCTCCCCATGCAACTCGGTGTGGGCAGTGGGTCGAGGTACCCTTTAGGTCTAATTTACTTGGAGGGTTAACCTTTCAAAAGAAGAGTTAACATCCATTTACTTGACTACCTAACCTTCAATTTGCTAACCCAAGTTTATCTATTTTAACATAGGTTTGTCTAACACCAGTTTCAATTGGTGCTAACCAAACCTGTGTTAAAATCATACATCACTCATATCTCTGACATTCATTATATTTTATATACTTAACACCACTATCAAGTAAACATTACAAGGGTTAAAACCACAACTTAACACCAATTCAAGTAAATACAAACTGATGTTAACACCACTCTGTAAGTAAATACAATTGCAGGTTAACACTAATTTCGCATTTCTTAACACCACTTTCCTAATCCTCTAAGTAAACTAGCCATTAAGATTCCATCCCTTCGACTTCCAAGCCATCGTTGATGGATGAGTAGAGAACCGAGCATCCCCACCGTCCGCCGATGTAGCATCGGCCTTGTACTTCTCCATGTGGCTAAACGCTTGGCACACACCACATCTGCACGGTAGTCAATCATAAGCCACATTCGCCTTCCCTATGCTCCCATGGGGGAGGGAGTAAACAACCTCCATGGGAGGGGGCTTGGGGTTTAGCTGCTAGACCTGTAGGAGTCGAGTTCAAATCATCACCTTTTGGTGCCTTAATTTCATGTTCATCCTCTGGCTTTTGCCTTTTACTGCCAGATACTCCATTTATCTCATCAAGCACAAGATAGCATTGCAATCAGTCCTTACCCTTTAACAGGACGATCAGAGAGGACCTTGAAGTAGAGGCATTTTCGCCAAGCATTTGGATCCTCACAATCTGCAGCTTTCATAACCACCTTAGCTCCTTCTACCTCATCCCATTTGCCCATATGTTCAGTATTTTTACAAGCTCCTCTTCTTCCTTGTCCATCATATACGTACAGGTACAGATTGGTGGGAGAGCCCTTAAAGGATATTTTAACTTTCCATCAAGAAGGACATGTAGGACTAAAGGATTGGCCGACAAAGATGACATACCTGAACATCAAGCATATGTATAAGGGAATATTATAGCTGAGGATTTGACCTTGTGATTAATCTAATAAATAGTTAATTTGGATTCTTAATTGACTTATTACATGTTGGAGTTAATCTAAGGTTCTAGATGCGATTACAATTGAAAATATATAAAAAGGGGAAAGAAAAACCACCCTCCCCAAATAATCCTTTCTATTCCAGACCTATCAACTCCCCCTTTAACCAATGACTACACGTCATAGTCAACACCTTTGCTCTCACATGAATGAAACTGGATAGGTGAAAATTTTCTTCTGAGAAGGTAAGTATGATGGTCATGAAATTTGATCTCATGATCTCTTAGATGTTAACATAATTGATAATCCATTATTGGCAATAGTTCCAAATATTTCTCATTTTTCAAAAATATGCTTATTGAGGAAACTTTTGATGAGTATTAAGCGATAGGTCAGGGTAGAGCCAAGAACTTAGGTTAAGAAGGTAAAATTAAGGAGGTTATGCTTATTAATAATGAAAAATAAAGAAAATTAAAATGTTAAGGGAGACGACTATCCCTTCTCTCCCTCCCTTGGCCCCACCCTGCCAATTGCACATGAGTGTGTCGAGGTAAACATCTTTGTAATGAAATCTACCAGAGTACAACAATATTCCTGCAGTATCAAATATACATGGAGGTATCCATATAAAATTCCATTTTTCACCAACTTTTTTTCTGGAAGGGTTGGAACTTTTATTAAAGCGCAATCTCCTATTTCTCGTTTGATTAGGCTATTGAAATATTGCCTCAATCATATAGTAAGAGGTGAGAGAACTAAGGGAGGACGGTTTGACTTATTCCTTTTTCTTACTAAAAGCCAGATTTACCATTCCAAATTACTAGTTAAATCACAAGATATCATCCCCCTGAATTATCTTGCCAGCCAAGCCAGGATATCCCACCCTTTTTTGAGAGATCTTCGCATCTAACCTGATCCTTATTGTAAAATTTAGCATGTTAGTTAAGTTTTATTTTATTCTAAGGCGCTTGATTGTTATCTCTTATCTCCTCAAAGAAATTCCTGGCTCAAAGGATATACTTATTTACGAAAATAGTAGGAAAAGTTTCACACTCATTTTTGCCTCACGTTAGCACATTATTTGTTCAGCAGCTTTGGCTCCTTTATAAAACTTCAGGAGTCCTTCACTCAATCACATCTCCGCATGATCTAAGGATCACCATAGATTGTTCTTGGCATTCCATATCCTCGGTCTTTCAATATTTCCATGCTAGAAGTCATGACTTTCACCTGCAACATATTCCCTTGCGTTAGATATTGCCACGTCTTAGAATTCGAGTGCGCATAAAAATTTACCGAAACACGTAAAACTTACATTTTTTTTTTTCCGAGAACAAAAAAATGTGGTGATCTACACAATCAAAAAAAAATACAACACAACTGGAAGCTAAAAATAAATGATTAAGAAGAAATAACATAATTAATCTACTATAAAATACATAGTTGATTCTATTAATAATATTTATAAAGACAATAATTTTAAGAGAGGTTTAAATATAGTAGCTCAAATACAAATAGATAAACCTACTACCAAGACGTTTCAATTCTTTAAAAAACTTAAGTTATTACCTTCTATTACTGATCCACACCAACTTAATATAAAAAATTGATTCCATCAACATAATTAGATGTAACAATAAATCAAGATGACATTACAATTACTACTATTATATGCATATAAAATAAATAAATAAATAAATAATTTATTTATCTTCTCTAATTGAATCAAAGTTTCAAATAATATTATAATAATTCGATCTTTACAATTTTAATGACCTACCAAGTAATACATATTATAAGAAATCAAGCACCTATGATTTTTAAATTCTTAAATAATATTTATTCATACCTTTTGTCTACGTCCGATATCAAAAGTTCGGATAGGACCCACCTTGTCCCAGGAAACCTTTAGAAAATAATTTTAAATAAGGAAAGTCAATTGTGAGCCCTCCTCTCATTTCCTCGATACAATATAACGTCAATTCTAAGTCGTCCGCATTTTCAATGGTAACTATTACGAAGTAGTGTAAATTTAACCCATCTGTAAATGGTCAAAAGTAAAGTTATCAACGGTACCTGATAAGTATAGATCTCTCTTAGATCAATAAATAAAAATATCTACCCATTCACATTAGGTGGTGTCAATTAATTATTTTTACTTATTAATTGAATCGATTATTTCAAATTTATTAAATAAGGAATAGCATCAAAATTTATAATTTTTACACACTTGAATAAATGCAATACTTAACTCTAATAAGATAACAAGAGAAATCAACGTTGACATACACATAATTTCATATTAACATACATATTTATGATCGATGAAAATAAAAAAAATTACTAATTAATATAAACATATAATATCAATAAATTGAAACACACACACAAGTAACACGTAATTTGTTACAACTAATTTAATTTAACGTTATATACCTCAATCAATTGCGATAATTTCATTCAAATTTCTAATCAAATACACCTTTATGTGTCACCTATTTGATTGACAAATGCAAGTCAACTATTGGTACTCAAAGATGCGTAGAAACTTATCTATTCTTTCCCCTTAATCCCAACGAACGAAAATATATTACGTACGGTTACATAACTGTCAATTTCAGCCTTGAACTATAATACTATGACATACGGGTGTAGCATATTAATAAGTCCTCACATAGCAATGCTCTTATCCCCTTTTCAATCAATTCAAAGGTCATGACAGACCCATCCAAGAAATGCCCAACATCCCACGTCCTCTGCAACCCCTTTTCTTTTTCCTTTTTTGTTTCAAACAAGTTAATTTTTTTCAAATAAATTTAAATTTAAACTTAAGTTGTTAGGAATAACATCAGAATTAAATTCTCTCTAATATGAAAAAAAAAAATATCCTTGAAATAACCCAAAAGGTCATCATAAGGTGAACTTGCTAATGTTATTAAAAGTATTTTGATTGACCGATTGAATCCTAACAAAAATTAGGAATTTAAATAAGATAGATTGTAACATTTTTAAAAATGATCAGATATAATATACTCATAAAAATAAGTACGATATAAATGATGAAGAATTATTACTTGTCAATTTAAATTTAAACATTTTAGATAGTAATTTGAATTCCTTGAGCCTCATCTCTCACAAGTTGTGAAGATTAACGTTTCTCAAAAAAAAACTTGGAACTTAAGCCTACTCTTTACAGATATATTAAACATATCAAGCGCATCTGATGAATGTCAATGCAAGGCCGAAGGAACTAATTTCTTTGAATGGGAGCTTTCTACACTTGGAATACTTTCTATTCCTTTTGAATTAATAGGCCAACGTTTAAGAAAACAGAATCGCTAAGAGAAACCTGAGAAGGTTTTCTCTACAAAACATCTCGTGGAAATAATTATTCAGATTTCACATTTCCGTAGATGGATAGGCAGAATGGTTTGTCGGATCTTACATATATTCCGACACATCAACTTCTAACATGATGCATTGCAATAATTTAGCTTTCATCAAGCCCCTTATTCAGACTCACATACAGGACAGGCAAACGAGTTGCTGTTTACTGCACACGTTCTGGCTAGTTGGCATCCGATAACATGACCAACTGCAATCATCTGATTCCCACGTAGCCTCTTAGGTCTTCATCTATGCAACAGAACTTCATGCGATTAACTCCATGAAGTGAGATTAGGGCCTTTCAGATTGTGATTGTTGTTCAAGATTTGATATATCGATGATATATCAGTATTGTTGGATCTGGATATATCGATACTATAGGTAATATCTTTTTTCCATGATTTTCGATATATCGGATGATATCTTGAAAATATCAGTAATGAATCACCGATAGCACGTTCAGTTGGGTGGGAAAATGTGCGGGAAACTTGGAAAGGTCGCTGGGTGGGAAATGAAATATAAGAAGCTAATCACAAATTGTTGGGCAGGACAAAATCAAAACACACACACAGACTGTTGGGTGGGAAGAAAAAAAAAAGAGGGAAACCTGGCGGGACACACGCACACACGTCCATGCACACATGCACACACAGGGAGTTTATCAATTTTCATCTTCTAGGTATCTCTCTACGATATATTAGTGACTAAAATATTAATTTATATAAAATTTGTGACATTTTGTTATATTTTTTGCTTTTCTGAGTGATTTCCCTAAGATTCAATGATATATCCTTTTCTTAACTTGTCGATACGATATCAATATCGATATTTAAAACACTGCTGTTGTTATCATGGTCATTGTTGGAACAAAGGAATTGCATTACTTGTAAAATAAAACCCTAATCCTCTTTTATATGAAAGATGACCAGGCTAATTTCATAAGTATCCACTCAAGATAAATAAAATTATTAACACCCTTACAACTCAACACTCCCCCTCAAGTTGGGGCATATATGTCAACAAGCCCCAACTTACTGCTCAAGAAATCACGACGTTTCTTCTTAAGGGACTTAGTAAAAATGTCAGCAACTTGTAGCTAAGAAGAAATATAAGGGGTGCTTATCTTGCCCTTCAGGACAACATCTCGTATGAAATGACAATCAATCTCTATATACTTCGTCCTCTCATGAAAAACATGATTAGAGGCAATATACGTTGTTGATTTATTATCACAATAGAGTGTCACCGAGGCATCAACTACCACTCGTAAATCTTACAAGAAACCAACCATCCACATGATCTCACATGTAGCCTATGCCGTAGACCTGCACTCTGCTTCTACACTAAAGTGAGTAACAATACTCTGTTTCTTGCTCCTCCATGAAACCAGATTTCCCCCAAATAGACAACAAAGCCTGATGTAGACCTCCTGTCCTCTACTGATCTTATATAGTCTGCATCAGAGTAAGCCACAAGATCTAAAGTGTCACCTACACTGTAATACAGACCTCATCCTAGGGTGCCCTTTAGGTATCTCAAAACGAAACACACATCATGCCAATGACTGTACCAGAGACTTTGCATAAACTAAATGGTACGATTGACCATAAAGTTAATATCTGGACGTGTAATAGTCAGATATAACAAACGACCAACAGTACTACAGCACTTGGTAACATCCTTAAACAAGGGATCTATCTCATCTGAGTTGTGACTAGTAGGTGCCTCTACTGGTATTCCTAATGGTTTGGACCCAAGAAGTCCAGCCTCCTCTAGAATCTATAAGGTATACTGCCTCTGTAATAACGATAAACCTCCCTCCTAACGAATACCCTTTATCCCCAAAAAGTAGTGAAGATTACCTAAATCTTTGGTGACAAAAGTGGACTGGAGAAAGGCTTTCGTCTCAGCTATCCCATTGGTATCATCACCTGTCAATATCATGTTATCAACATAGACTGCCAAAATAACCACTCTTCATATCCTACCATGCTTAATCCGTCTAATAAATATAGAATGGTCAGTGGTAGACCTCTGAAACCCCAACTTATTGATCTCAAGATTGACTCTCTCAAACCAATCTCGTGAACTCTACTTCAGGCCATAAATGGCCTTTTGTAAGCGGCAAATAAGTTTCCCTTGACTGTCATTACCTGGTGGTTATCTCATATATACCTCCTCGGCCAGATCACCATATAAGAAGATATTCTTTATAGCAAGTTGCTGCAATGGCCACTCTCTAATCACTGCAAGATACAAGATAATCCTGATAGATATAATGCGTGTAACAAGGGAAAAGGTCTGAAGGTAATCCACCCCATAAGTCTGGGTGAACACCTTGGCAACAAGTCTGGCTTTATATCTCTCTACCATTCCGTCAGACCTGTACTTGATGGTATACACTCATCTGCAACCAACAACTGTAGCACCTTTAGGACATGGAACAAGCTCCCATGTATCTCTGGTCTGAAGAGCCTACATCTCCCCATCCATAGCTGCCTTCCACTTGGGATGTATAAAGTCTCTTAGAACAACTACAGTAGTAATAGCAAATGCAAATTGTCTGACCTGCCCCTGGAGATGAGAAACTGTAGTGTAACAAGAAATAGGATGAAGAGTGGTGTCAGACCTCCTCTACACAGTCTCCTCCTCTTTATCTGACTCATCTCTGTCTGAAGAAATAACTGTTGGTGCTAGCACACCACGATCATTTGTTTTGATGATAACAAAACACGTGTTATTTAACATTTGCAATTTGAGTCCTAGATTTCAGGTCAATTGCAAATGTGGACGTGTTTAGACGGAGTTCGAGCTCGCATCCAGGACGGATTGGAGGAGCTTGACGGAAAACAGAGGAGGTTCGCGTGGAGCGACAGATTGAAGATAGAAGACAAGAAGAATAGGATAGATTCTTTTTAATCCTTTCATGTACTTTTATCTTTATTTTTCTTGCTCTTTATTTTCCTTAGAAATTATGTTAAAGAGCCTCAAAGTACCCTAACAGTAGTCCTAGGAACACCGACACAACCCTAGGATACTTAGGTTTTCTGTAGAATACTTAGAAAACCAATATAGGGTTCAAACAGCACTTCCAGACGTCTCATTCCCAAATCAGACGTCTGATAAAGAATTTTAAGACGTCTGACTGTTGTTTCAGACGTCTGATAACTGTTAGGCTGGACATAGTTAGTTCTGTCTGATGAAATCAGACGTCCAGACCTTAGACCAGACGTCTTAGAAGACGTCTGATGACTTTGCCAGACGTCCAATTAGTGGACCGTTGGCTGGCTTAGAAAACACTCAAGATTATGACCGTTAGAGCCTTATCAGACGTCCATAGGACTTACCAGACGTCTGATAAATGACCGTTTTGCCTCGGCTGACCCAAAATCTCTTCTCAGAGATTTTCTAGCCGTTGCAACGTTTGGAAATCAATTCCCACAGTAAAAGTAAGTTTCCAGACGTCCAGACATAGTACCAGACGTCCTGTATGTCGTCTGATGGACTTGCACAAAAATCCTGTTTAGATCTGATTCAAGTCAGGGAGAAACCCGCATAGAATCAGACGTCTGACCTTGAAATCAGACGTCTTAAAGTGGCCTTCCAGACGTCTGATGCCAGAGTTAGACGTCTGATAACCCTGTCAAATGCAATCATTGTCCTGATTTCGGCCTGATTCTCTTGGGCTTTGCACCCAACGGCTATGGAAGCTTTTCCAAGCCTTCCAAAACCTTCCTAAGGCCTCTATAAATAGAGGGGAACCTTTGTAACACAAATACACAAGACATATACACCTAGAGAGACATATACACACTAAGACACACACCTTGCAATACACTTTCAAACCTTTTGTGTCCAAAGAAAAGACTCTCTTGCTCTCCAAGCTCAAGCTCCATTTTCTTGAGAGCATTCAACCGTTGCGCACCCGCTCTCCCGGCGTTGTTAACGAGAGCGACGTAGCGCCATCGCGTGGCACACGCACCGCGTCATCGTCGACGCACTCCTTGCAAAGGGGAGTTTCCTATTTCCTATAGAAGCTAGGTTTAATTTTGTTGGCTCTATAGGACTGTTGTTTATTTTATCTTTGTCTTTTGGTTGGGTATTCGCTTTGCGAATTCCCGTCTCCTTCGTGGGACAAAATCCTTCTCGTGGAGAGAAGGGGTTGAGGAACGCTACCCTCGTACTTGTAGCGTGGTTGTACTGAGGTTGAATCACCATCGTTTCAAAGTGATTCGGTTAGTGGATTTGATCAACTAGGTTGATCGGAAAATCCTAACTCGAGAGGGTTAGGTGGTGGTTTTCACCCGGTTTGGGTTTCCACCTAAAAATACCTGTGTACATTTTGTGATTGCTTATTTTTGTGAGATTGTTTATATTTTCAATTCCGCATTTTTTTTGTCACGCTGATCTCACCCCTCCTAGTAGGGAACCTTCAATAACAAGCTGAGCAGACTCCTCACAAGTAAAGTCATGTAGCTGTGGTCTCCTGTGATATACCTGTGTCTCCTCTATGACAGTCACTATGGATGATCCGCCTTCTGAGAAGTAGGGAATCTTCTCAAAGGTCACATCAGCAGTAACAAGATATCTCCTACGAGCTGGATCATAACACCTGTAGCCTTCCCAGGTCCTAGAGTAACCAAGAAAGACACCTTACGTAGTACGAAGGGCAAATTTATCCTAGATACCATAATTATGAACAAAACATACACATCCAAACACTCATCGTTGCCCAGACTTCATCCTTCCGTACCGCAGCCTTGCCGCCTGGAGATGTCCGCCGTCCGCCCTACCTCCGAAGGAGGCCATCCCCGTCGATCCACCATGCGGCTCACCAGCGCTCACCACCATTTAACCAGCAGGAGGGTCTACAGGGACCTTCAGTCCCGACTGCCCCTTAGACCCACCTACTGCATAATCCGGATCCCTAAAACGATCCAATCCCGGGTCCAACAAGACCATTCTCTCTCCTTCTTAGTGTGGGGCCCCCACTCCCCCCACATCCCTCACCATCCCACCAAAAGAACCTACACCTTCCAAGAAAGAAAATCCTCGATTCAAATCTCCACCTCCCAAAAATGCCTCGGCATCCACAACCGCCCCCTCACCTTCCAAAAGAGCTCCTTTCGAAATAAAAACTCGAGAAACACCATTTGTGCTCCCCTTTGTCGTCGCAATCTTCTCTAGGGCTTGCGCAACTTGAATGCATTCTACACCAATCGCTACTGACTCAACAACCAAGGGGCCGCTCCCGCCGACCATCCTAAGCCTCCACACCGCCTTCCTCGCCAGAGCAACACCCTCCACCGCCACCCCCACACCACCGCGGCCCATCATCGCCTTTGCGAAAGGGGCCGACCCTTGACCTGTTGCACCTGGACAACCCAAGATGCGCCCCCCAAACAAAGGGCCACCTTCTCATGGAAGTCCTTGCTTGGTACAAGCTCCACCATAGCCTGCACCGTAGAGAGGTTGTCCCCATTTAGACCGAGGCCCTCACACCATCACACTCTCGCAAAAGGTGCAAGAATTGCTGGGACAACCTCCCTCGTGCACAGGAAGAAGGGGATCCCACCACGTCAACCAGCATGGCCACTCTTGAAGTGCCCGTCAGATCTCATCGCCCACCTTCACTTAACGACCCCGGTCGAACAATGGAGGTCCCTGAAGACAAGCTTATCCACCACCTCTGGCTGTGCACCCAGCAAAAGATACCTCTCCTCCCCTACCACCTTCAGGCCGACCTCACCTACATGCTCCCCCATGACCTCTGCCACCTCCTCTTTTAGCGCACTCAGACCCACCTGACCCTCCACCACCACACCAATGCCCTCTCGAGTGCCCCAAGCTCCCTCAACCAAGGTGCCTGCAACCACACCTAGAGTGTCCAACCCACGCCGCATT
Organism: Thalassia testudinum; assembly: GCA_037157565.1. NCBI lineage: Eukaryota > Viridiplantae > Streptophyta > Magnoliopsida > Alismatales > Hydrocharitaceae > Thalassia > Thalassia testudinum. The sequence goes on along the minus strand of JAZHRO010000058.1, from coordinate 6,055,631 downwards.
CCCCTTAAACAAGCCACCCCCTAATGGCCAAACCCCCCACAGCGAAGGCACCTCACCGGTCCCAACAATCCTTGGCAACATGCCCCTTCCCTCTACAGTTGAAGTAAAGAACATCCTTCTCCACCCTACTCCTCTCCTTCCCCTTCACCAGCGTCTAACCCCGTTCCTCCACCCTCTCTCACTCTCTCACCCTCTCGCTCATATTCTCCACCCTCCGACTTGTGACATTTATTTAGTAGAATAGTTGGGGTTCATGCTATGTTGTAGGTTAAGCAACCAAATCTCATTTGAGGATCAATTTTTAGGTTTATGGAATTTATACAACTTATTCTACTTTGTGACCAATCGGGGAAGCGTAATGTAGTTCTTGGATGCGTGAAATACCCACGCATGGGGAGATCACCAAGCTATTACTGTTCACATTGAACAAAAACAAGGAGAATAAAACATTTTGAAGGAAAGGAGAGGTGGAGTTCTGTTGTTTTTTTTTTTGAAAAAGAAAAGGGTAGTTATCCAGAGTGATAACTACCCAAAATCATATATATTAGAAACAAACAAAAATAATATTACAACAGGCAAACACCGGGGTCCCCCACTCACAAAGAATCAGCCCAAAGAGAAAACAAAGAGTCAATAGACTCAATAAAATTCTCTATGTAAGGTTTCTGGCCCCGGAAAACCACCGCATTTCTGCCCAACCAAACTTCCCAAAGGACTGCCAACGGCATGGCTTTCTCCTTCTTTGTACGGAAAACAAACTGACCGCCAACACCACCTCCACTTCTGAAACTATGCCAGAATTCCTCAAACAGCCGGTACTCCCACCACCTCCCACCCATTCTGTCCCAAATCTGCATCACAAAAGGGCAAGCGAAAAAGAGGTGGTCAACGTCCTCCTCACCACCCCCACACAGAGCATACCTTACAATCTCCAGGAGCCCACCTTGCCCTCCACACCTTAGTCACCAGCCTTCTCCTCCTGAGCAGCCAGGCAAAAATCTTGACTTTCAGCGGACACGCGGCTTTCCAAATCTGTCTGCAGTCCCTTACCAGATCCAGCTCCATCTCTGGACCACCAGCGGACAACCTCCTGTATGCGGCCGCAACCGAGAACTCACCTTCCTCCCAACCAAACATGTCAGTACCAGCCGTTGGATGCAGTCCCTCCAACTCAACAAGTAAGGTCTGAAAATCAAGCATTCTCGCATCTGATAAACTGCTAACAAAGCGCGGGCACCACTCATTCTCCCACGCCTTAGCCACAGACGCCATCTTGTCCTGGGATAAGGTAAACAGTCTCTGAAATCTTCTGCAAAGCGCTCCATCACCGGTCCAGTCATCCTGCCAGAACCTGAAAATCTCCCCTTCTCCCAACACAGGGACAAAGCAGTTCCTCACCCTAGCGGCCACCGTCGATAAGCCTTTCAGAAAGTGAGAAGCATCCCTAGGCGGAGACACCAGGAGATCCCAACGCATCGGACAGCCATACACTATCTCAAACACCTTGTCCAACAAATCCCCCCTTCCTGGGATCACGGCTACTTCAACTTATTCAGATCTTAGTTCGACTGGAATTATCACTTCTTCAAATCTACCTGCTAGTGTTCAACGCAGCATTTCAAGCTTAGTGCCTCAAACTACATCTCATGGAATTCACAACTTGCTCATCTACTTAATGCATGACTTCATGAGTTTTGTTGATAAATTGGTGAAGAAACTTGAGCATTCTTCTCTAGGATATTCCTGGAAATGTAACTCTTAAGGAGTTTTTCATTTTATGTCAGATGAATCAGCTCATTTTGAGCTGGTTGATGTTGTCCTCTGTAATTGAGGAAATTGGCTTCCAAATCACAGATTCTGGTGATGTTTGGAAATCTTTTGAGAACTATTTTGCCACACACAGGACACTAGTTTTTCAATTGAAAGCAGTGCTTTCTTCTTTGAAAAATGGGATTCTATCAGACTGTGTGCAAGGCTTACATTTCCCAATAAGGCAGTTGGTGATGACGATGAATCTGAATATGATCTAGTTGTTACTGCAAGAGTTGGTTCTACTTCATATGATAAGGTTGTTGGGTTGTTGCTTGCTCATGAACAATACTTAATTTGCACTGAACCTAAAACTGAACTCAGTCAATCAAGCTACAAGGGTCAATCAAAGTTGAGGTCATTCCTTCAATAAAGGCCGCCACAATTTAGAATCTTCTCCACTTTATTAGTTTATGCAAATGCCTCCATATGTTAATGCTTATAGCCGAGCTCAATCACAGTTCCATCTTCCCACTACTCCAGTTAAAGGCATTCGGTTCCACATTTGTGGGGAAGTTTAATCAAAAATGGTTTTGTTAAGAATCACTGCAGTCATATAGGCATATTTTACTGTTCCTCAAGAAAAATTAGCTGAAATCATCGGTTCTGGTCCCAGGATTCAGATACTTCTTATTATATCACCAACAACATCAGCAATCTCTTTTTCGAAAAGACAACATCTCCAACCTTCATCCACAAACTCCAAATAATGGTCCCGTCAGGGTCAAGTTTTCTATGGAAAAGGTTCTTTTATATCCTACTGTTGGATCTTGTCAGTTTCATGGTTCATAGACCCTTCTATCTTCAGAATGTACTCTCTTGTTATTAAAATTGGTTTTCTATTAAGAAATTCATCAAGGATAGTCCTCACTATTTCAAACCATCTTCTTGTGAAGATTTTGACCCCAAAAAAAATGTGGTAGCCAAGCATAAGGTTATCTGTATCAATTGTGGTTTCCGACAAAAAGGCATCTCTAGGACTTATTCAACCCCTTTTTTCAATTAAGAGGTTTTCTCAAGCAACTCTGTCCTCTTCCACTTCTTAGTTTATCACATGACATGTTCAGTTAGGGCAATCCAATGCTTAAGTAATAAGGAGGCTTCTTTTCGCTTTAGTTTTACTTGTTACAGATATAGTTCTTCTGTCACAGTGTGATGCTTTTTGAGAGTTGAAGCTCATAAAATCATCTACCTTCTACAGGATTTGTTAGTTCAGCTCCATTTCACCTCATTTTCTCTGATGTATGGATTTCGCCGCTTCTGTTGCGGACTAGAAATACTGTGTGACTTGAATCAAAGTTATTTGATATATTTCTGCAGTTTCATGCTCTTATCAAAATCAGGTTTCAAGCACCTATTAAGAAATCCATTCTGATTAGGGAGGTGAATATGGAAAATTGCATGAATGGTTCAAGAAACAAGGAATTCATCACCATATCTCAGAAACGAGGAAAAACAGGGATCACATTCAAGTCTCCCTCTGTTATATTATGCTAATTTTCCACTTAGATTCTAGATTCTAGTTGCTCACTTTTCAAACTAGTGCTTCATTAACGTGACACCTTTTACTTCCAATGGTCGTGAATCTCCATATTGATTACTCTACCATAGATAGTTGCGTCTCCACAAGCACCTTTTTTTTCAGTGTAGCTTCTCAAGGGAGGTTCAGCATTAACCTTTTTTTTTTTTCCAAAAGGAAGGTTTGGCAGTATCGTGAGGGGGATCTTCAGAATATTACATATTTGGAATGGTTTCCCCAAAGAGCCCAAATTTGGATGCCAATTGGTAGATGAGGATTTTTGTGGTTGCAGCAATAGCAGGTTGTCTACGGGTCAAAGAGGCTTTGGCTGGAAAATGCTGTTGGGAGGCTACATGTTTATTCAACATCTGGAGTTAAGCTATATAACTTGTGTGATTTACTGGTGGTATAATGGAGTGCTATCCTTTCGTTGTCATTCACGCCAAGCTACATGCTTCCACTAGATAGTTTCTACAACTAATGAACCCATGACACCAGCCAGATCTGCAACAGACCTTCTAAAAAGTTTCCTCAACGTGGACTGGAATCCCGTACCAAATTACCAATAAGGCTTCTAAAATCTCATAGCTTCTACCATTTATAATATAGACAATGCAATTATGCACTACGTTGCAGAAGGGGCATTGGTGTCTTTTATTTATTTTTTAATAGATTATTACTCATGTGATCCTATGTGATAATTTACCCACATCTCTCTCTATAAAAAGAGATGTAGGGTTTCTTTCTTTAATCAAGAAACTTATTTGCGTAACTTGGTATTAGAGCGACGATCCTGGATCGACGTACTTGATATCCCACCAAACAAGTAGCCTCCAAACCCCCTACCAAAACCCTAAATCACAGCAGTTGAGGGAGGGGGGCCAATCGGCCCTCTCTCTTTCTCCCCTCGCACGGAAGGAGGGATCTCTAGCGGTGGCGGCTAGCAACAGTCGAGTTCCCTATCAGTGGCCAGCAGCGACGGCGACGAGCAGCAGTAGCGACCGACGCGCAGTCAACAGCAGCGGCGCTTCTCTCCAGCAAGTGGCTAGCGGTAGTGGGCAACAGTCCCTGCCAATGGAGTCGTTCCCAGTGGGCGGTAGAAGCCCCAACCGGTTGGGAACATCCTTGGGGGGGCATCTTGTTCTCATGGGAGTTCCTATTTGATCCATATACTGTTTGATCATCCTCCTAACATGGTCTCTGGCACTTATCCAAAATTCGTGTTAGGATCTGATTTTGTGCTTATTGGATTTTCCATATGGTCCGAAAATTATCTTTTATATCTCTGATTGGTGGTTATTCCTTCCTGATTTGACACCATGGCCTCTTCTGCTTCATCCAAAGTCGCATCAAAGTCTTCTATTGATACTGGGAACATTAAGAATCCATTCTTTGTTCCCATTACGAAGCTTGATGAGACCAACTATGCTCATTGGTCTCAAACGTTTCTTATGACAGTTAAGGGCACGATAAGGAACGCATCCTTCTGGAGGAAGAACCTACCAATAAAATTGGAAAGTATGCCACATGGAAGAGAGATAACACCATGGTAAGAGCCTGAATCATGAATGCCGTGGCATCTCACATTGGTGATGATATAATGTATTACAAGACAGCAAAACAAATGTGGGATTCTCTTCATGACACTTATTCACATGAAAAGAACTCCAATAAGGTGTTTCAGATCAATCACGACACCTTCTCCCTCATATAGGATGGTGTTACTCTATCTCAGTATTATACTCAACTAAAGGGACTACTGGAGAACTACAATGCCTGCAGACCAATCTGTACTTGTGCTACACAGGAGTATCGCAAGGAATTTGTGGTACTCAAGTTTCTTTCTGGTCTGATTCTGAGTATGAATCAGCATAGTCCCAGATTCTTACACTGACAGAGCTTCCTAGTCTGGAGGAGGCTTATAATCGGGTTAGTAGACTCTCTGTTAGGTCTACTGTCCCTGAGACTACTGGACAGATCTCTGCTTTTGCTGCTGGAGGAGGTCGTCCAGGACGTGGTGGATCTGCTATTCGTGGTCGTGGTCGAGGCTGAGGTACACCCAGTAAACCATGCCCAACTTACACTTACTGCGAGCATATTGGACATGTTGAGGCTTTCATGCTGGAGCAAGCATGGGAAGCCTCCTGTGGCTAATTAGGTTGTAGTCTCTATTGAGACTGAAGATAATATGGTACCTATAACTGAATTTGATGCCCTAGCTCAGAGATTGGCTCAAGTGACTTAAGAGTCACATCTGCCTCAGATACAACTGCCCTCGCCTCCTCAGGTATATTACGTGATGCTAGTTTTTCTATGACTTCCAAATGTAGTAGATCTACATGGCTTGTAGATTTAGGAGCTTAATTACATTTGAGTGGTGATTAGACTTGCTTTAGACAACTTCAGTCTGTCGCATCAGGCCATACAATAAAGGTTGCAGATGGTCGCCATACTAAGATTGATGGATGGGGGAGGTTTCACTTACCTTGATGGAAACCTTGGATCTACTATAGTATATATGCTGATCTGATGGATATGCACACAAACTCAAGACGGATATTAGTAATTAACAAAACATTTACACAAATAACAATCTACAAAAATTGACGCAAGATGTATAGTGGTTCCCACTCACTTGGGTACTCCACTACCTAAGTCTCCCAGCTTAGTATTTTTAACCGGATTCTCTCAACCCTAAGGAAATCACTTTACTAACCGAAGTAATTAATAGGTTATCTCAACCCAAGTACAACAATGGGTCATCACAACCCAACGAGTAACAAGCTCAATTATAGAATAAGCACTGGTGTAAGAAAAATGAAATCTTACAAAGATTCATATGCCTCCCAACAATAATTAAAATGAATACCAATTTTAGAGCCTAAGATGGACATGAATCGCTTCGTAAATGTGTAAGAAAAACACATCGTTGAGCTTGCAAGAATGTAGAGAGAGTGAATGCCAAGTTTCTTCTTTTTCTCTTGAAAATATGGTGGAAATTTGGAATTCAAAGCTCTAGAATTTTCCTTGTGTATCTTATATGTAAACTAAGAGTCCAAAAGTCTTTTTAAGAGTTAGGACCTTAGTTACTTGTCTGCTAGACGTTGGGGTTTAAATCCCAATATTCAAGTCCTCAAAATCAATTTTACAGCCGTTCAGATTTGAGACAATGGCTAACTGGTACTGGTATTGAAGTACTAGTACCGGTACTAGCTGCTCACAGTTTTATTACAGCTAACACATGAGTCCTAGTACCGGTACTCGTAACTCCCAGGTTTAAGACTCACTAGGCACTGTGACCTACCTATATCGGTACTTATCATGAGTACTGGTACTTGTAAAGTACATGCCCGAACTGAGTCTACAAATTGTGACCACCAGGTACCGATACTCATGGTTAGTACCAGTACTTGTTTACAGGTTGAGACAAAGACTCAAACCTATGCCTTGTATGTATCGATACTTATGAACAGTACCGGTACTTGTTTACAAGTACCTTGTTTTACAAAGAATAACTAAGTACGTTCTTTGAAAATGATAATAATATTAATCCTAATTTATCTCTAATTAATTTTATGATCTAAGTTATGTTTCTTTGTTAAGAAGCATACATTCTAAGAAACAAAAAACCTATTCCAGAAAAAACTAAAGATCGGAGATGATCTCCCCCTCGTCGTCTTTCCTCTTTGTTATCATGCCTTCTTGCCATAATTCAATGTTTGCCTTGATATTCACCTAAATCTGAAAAACACTCAATTACAAATATTAATCTACAATAATTTACTTAACACCAAAACAAGAAGTGGAACAAGGTACCAACAATCTCCCCTTTTTTGGTGTTGACCAAACTATCTTGCATATAGATAATTATAAGACATTATTTTTAGCAATTTTATATGAAGGAAATTTAAACTAGTTAATTCTCTCTCAATATACGTTCCCCCTAAAAATATGACTATTTGTGCTTTATTTTTCTTCCCCTTTTTGTCAATCATAAAAAAATGAAGGGGTAAAAAAATACCATACCATAAAATTTACCAATAGTAGAATGGTGCTTGTGAGTACCAAGCTCCACTTGTCCATCTTTCTTAATCTTCATGTAACTTATAAAATGGTTGGAGTGTTCCATTGTGTGCCTTGAACACCCATTGATCATGTTGATCCCATCGATCTAACCTTGCAAAACAATGTAAAATATCGTTTCTAGGTATCCATTTTCTTGTGGGTCCTTTTGGGTTAGTACATTTCCAAGCCGGAGATTTATAGGCCTCTTTTGTGTTAGATCTATATTTCTTGGATTTTAGCTTTTTGATATATCCATGCATGCCTAGGTGCATGTGATTTGATTTGTGTATGTACTCTGAAATTTGGATTTTAAAGAATCACAAAATTCAATGTTTAGCCTAGTAGTTGTTTTGAGATTATTTAAAGTCCCCTCAAAATGCTCATAAATATCTTCTAACTCTACTACTTTTGCATGCAATTGATTATTAGTTTCTTTTGACATTTCTAACAACATTTCTAAACATGATTTGTCTATTTATAATATTTGATAATTACCCTTTAAAACCTTAATTCTTCATATGCTTCTAACAATTTTTCAAGAGAGAAATCATTATTTACCTCATTTTCCATGTCTTCCGAAGTTGCAACCAAGCAAAGGTGTGTAACCTCATTGTCATCCGATTCATCGAAATCGATGTCCATGTCGGAGTCACTATCATCCCACGTTGCTTTGAAAGCTCTTTTCTTCTTCTTGACTTCTTTTGCGTCTTTCCTTTTGTCTTCCTTCTTGTTCATGGAGCAATCCTTTTGCAATGACCTTTTTTCTTGCATTCATAACATACAACATTAGTTGAAATTTTATTAACTTGCTTACTTTGCTTCCAGAGAAATTTTTGGAATTTTTTTGTGAGCATCTCCATCTCTTCATCTTCAGATTCCGAGGTGCTTGAATCCGAGTCCTTGAATGCTCTAAAAGCAATATTTTTCTTCTTGCTTGATATCTTCTCTTCCTTGTTCTTCTTCCCGTTTTCCAATTGAACCTCATAAGCGAGGAGGCTTCCACTCAAATCGTCTAGAGGGAGAGTGGAGAGGTTCTCTGCCTCTTGGATGGCTATGGTCTTTGAAGTCCAATCACTTGTAAGAGATCTTAGGATCTTCCTTACAAGTTGTTCATCCGAAAACTTCACACCAAGATTCTTTAGAGGATTAACAATCTCTCCAAACCTCGTATACATAGCATTAATCGTCTCGCCTTTCTCCATCCTGAAACACTTAACTTTCCGTTAGAATAGATATGCGAATTTCTTTTACCTTATTGGTCCCTTTGTAGGTGACCTCGAGAGTATTCTAAATTTCGTATGCAGATTCACATGCCGAAATTCAGTTGAACTCTTCTTTTGATAACGCGCAATAAAATGCGTTCATCGCCTTCGCGTTGCCCACTATCTTCTTTTTCTGATTCATCGTTCATGCTACTCCTTGTAGCTTTGGATCTAAATATCTTTCTTGAATAAAGCTCCACGATTTTTCATCCATCGCCTTTAGAAATACTTGCATCCTTCTCTTCCAATACCCGTAGTCCGTCCCATCAAAATAGGGAGGATGGGTCAACGATTATCCTTCAGTGCACTTTGATGTTGATGCCACCACGAGTCGAGTTGTTTCGTCTTCTCGTAACCCGCTTTGATACCACTTGATAGAAACCTTGGATCTACTATAGTATATATGATGATCTGATGGCTATGCGTACAAACTTAAGACGGATATTAATATAACAAAATATTTGCACAAATAACAATCCACAGAAATTGATGCAAGATGTATAGTGGTTCCCCACTCACTTGGATACTCCACTACCTAAATTTCCCAGCTTAGTATTTTTAACCCGATTCCCTCAATCCCAAGAGAATCACTTTACTAACTGAGGTAATTAACAGATTACCTCAATCCAAGTACAACGGATTATCACAACCCAACGAGCAACAAGCTCAATTATAGAATAAGCACTGGTGTAAAAAAAATGAAATCTTATAATAAAGATTCCTATGCCTCCCAACAATAATTAAAATGAATACCACTTTGAGAGCCTAGGATGGACGTAAATCGCTTCGTAAATGCGTGAGAAAAACACGTTATTAAGCTTGCAAGAATGTAAAGAGAGTGAATGACAAGTTTCTTTCTTTCTTGAAAATATGGTGGAAATTTGGAATTCAAAGCTCTAGAATTTTCCTTGTGTATCTTATATGCAAACTAAGAGTCTAAAAGTCTTTTTATAGAGTTAGAACCTTAGTTACTCATCTACTAGACATTGGGGTTTAAATCCCAACGTTCAAGTCCTCAAAATCAATTTTACAATCGTTCAAATTTGAGCCAACGGCAAACCGGTATCGATCCTGAAGTACTAGTACCGGTACTAACTGCTTACAGTTTTATTGCAGCTAGCACAGAAGATTCCTGGTACCGGTACTTATCATAGGTACCGGTACTTATGACTCTCAGGTTTAAGACTCACTAGGCACTGTAACCTACCTATACCGGTACCCATGATGAGTACCAGCCCAAACTGAGTTTACAAACTGTGACCACCAGATACCGACACAGTTTAAGACAAAGGCTCAAACCTGTGCCTTGTATGTACCGGTACTTGCTTACAAATACCTTGTTTTACACAGATTAACAATTAAGTACGTTCTTTGAAAATGATCATAATATTAATCCTAATTTATCTCTAATTAATTTTACGATATAAGTTGTTTCTTTGTTAAGAGACATACATTCTAAGAAACATATTCCAAAAAAAATTAAAGATCGGAGATGATCTCCTCATCGTCTTTCCTTCTTGTTATCATGCCTCATTGCCATAATTCAATGTTTGCATTAATCTTCACCTAAATATGAAAAACACTTAATTGCAAACATTAATCTACAACAATTTTGTTAACACCAAAATAAGATGTGGAACAAGGTTCCAACAACCTCCAGTTTACAGTTGCCTCATGTTTTATATGCTCCTGAGTTTTCTTTTAGTCTGTTATCTGTTAGCGGTGTTACTAAAGATTTCAACTGCCGAGTTATATTTGATGATGTGGGCTGTGTTACAGGATAAGCTCATATAGAGGATAATTGGTGGCAGACATGAAGAGAGGGGATATATCGCTTGCTTCAGATAGAGATGGCTGCTTCATGCCGTGGAGACCATGATCTTACTATTGGGATTGCACTTCAGTGGCATCATCGTCTCGAACATCTTCCTTTGGATAGGCTACGACACATTATTCCCCACCTGTCACCTGCTACCGAGATTAAATGTGATACTTGTCAGCTGGAAAATTATCACCGTGCATTTTATCTTGCGAGTTCATCCATATCTAAGTCTGTTTTTTATTTGATTCATCTAGATGTATGGGGTCCCAGTAGAGTACCTGATAGACTGGGCCATAAATATTATCTTATTATTGTGGACGATTATTTCCGTATATCGTGGTTATTTCTGCTTAAGAATAAGTCTGATGTGGGCACAATAATAGAAGATTTTATTAGAGAAATAAAAACTCAGTTATCTACTTATGTAAAATGTGTACGATCAGACTATGCTTTGAAATTTTGTACTGCCAGATTATGTGCTTTCTACATATCATAGGACATTGTACATCAAACCACATGCCTACATACATCCCAACAGAATAGGATAGCTGAGAGGAAACATCGATATATACTGGATGTGGCAAGGACACTACTGATACATCATAATGTGCCCCAAATGTATTGGGGTGATGCTATTCTCACTTCTTGTTATCACATTAATAGGATGACTAGTTCTGTGCTATCAGAACAGATTCCATGACAGATTTTACATCCAGATCATGATTTGTTTCTTATGTCACCATATTTTTGGATGTGTGGCATTTGTACACATTACAGGACCTAACAGAGATAAGCTGGCACCAAGAGCTATTAAGTATGTTTTTTTGGGATACATTTATACATAGAAAGGGTATAATGTTATGATCCTATTACCAGAAAATATTATATAAGTACTGATGTCACATTTCATGAGGCAATACCTTTCTTCTCCATGACTGCACAACAGTTATCTTTTGAGCCACATGACAAATTACCTAAGGTGGTTCCTATGCCAATCCCACCTATACAATTTGGTGATTTCTCGCCTATTCAGGTTTCTCAGAAGCCTTCGATTCAATTAAAGAATGATAAGTTCAAAGAATCATCGATGGTATATAAAGAGCTATTAAGTATTTTTTTTATACACTTATACACAGAAAGGGTATAGATACTATAATCATATTACCAGAAAACATTATATGAGTGCTGATGTCACATTTAATGAGGCAGTACCTTTCTTCTCCATAACTGCACAATAGTTATCTTTTGAGCCACATGACAGATTACCTAAGGTGACTCCTATGCCAATCCCACCTATACAGTTTGGTGATTTCTCACCTATTCAGATTTCTTAGAAGCCTTCAGTTCAGTTAGAGAATTATAAGTTCAAAGAACCATTGATAGTATATAAAAAGCCAATGACATGCAGGCCACGAATCACTGCTCCCCCCTCTCCTCGCCTCAATGCCATTATCCTCCTCATCTACACAGGCATATATTGATGATACTGATTTACTTGTGACTTCTGATGTACCTGCAGGTCCTTCCCTTATTGTAGAAGATAATACTCCCGTGCTAGCAAAAGATGATATGGACCTTCCAATTGCAATTCAGAAGGCACCCCATAGTTGTCCTTCCAACTACAAAGTAGCTAGCACTACTATTGGTGATGGACTTGGAACCAACTTTGCTGCTTTTAACATGGCTTTATTGGCAACATCTATACCCCGTACATATTAGGAGGCAATGCTTCAACCAGAATTGCATAGTGCATTGAAGGAGGAGATTAATACTCTTCATGAGAGAGGCACATGGGAATTTACACCCAGACCACCTGGTGCTCATGTGGTTGGTTGCAGGTGGGTCTTTGCCTTAAAATACAACCATGACGGGTTTATTTCTAGGTATAAGGCTTGATTAGTAGCCAAAGGGTTCACCCTGATTTATGTGGTGGACTTCTTTGACACATTTTCACCGGTTGCTAGACTCTCTACAGTTCGTATACTTCTATCTGTGGCAACAAATAGAGGATGAGATCTCCACCAGCTTGATGTGAAGAATGCTTTCTTGTATGGTGATTTTCAAGAGAAAGTGTATATACAATAACCCCAGGTTTTGAGACTGAGGGGGAGTGTGTGTGCAAGTTAAAAAAAGCAATTGATGTGCTCAAACAGAGTCCCCGTACATGGTTTCACAAGTTATCTAAGGCAGTGGAAAGCATGGGTCTGAAAAGACCCACATTTGATCATTCTCTATTTACTAGGAGAAGTGAAAGATGTGTTGTCATTCTTTTAGTTATATTGATGATCTTATCATTACCGGTGATGATAATGTGGGAATAGTGCAGATAAAAGAACAGTTGGCAACTCAGTTTGTTATGAAAGACTTGGGGTCTCTACGATATTTCTTGGGAATTGAGGTGGCCCGAGGAAAAGAAGTAGTGGTGAGTCAAAGAAAATATGCACTTAATGTTCTTCGGGATACTGGGATGTTAGGAGCTAAGATAGCTAATATACCGATAGATCCCAAGGTACATTTATATGATGAGGATGCTGAAGCAGTGGTAAGCAGGAGTTACAGACAATTGATTGGAAAATTATTGTCTCTTATCATTACTCGACCTGACATCTCTCTTGCAGTTGGGAAACTCGACCAATTCATGGAGAAGCCAACTAAGTAGCATTGGAATGCTGCGATGCAGGTCCTTAGATATCTAAAGAAGGCACCAGGTCGTGGATTGCTCTTCAGGAAGGGGTATCCTATGACAGTTCTAGGATACTCAGATACAGACTATGCAGGATGTCTAGCAGATAGAAAGTCCATCACAGGGTTCTACACATATGTGGCAGGTAATCTTGTTACCTAGAGGAGTAAGAAACAGACTGTAGTGGCCAGATCTAATGCAGAATCTAAATATCGTGCCATGGCATAGACAACAGCTGAGATGGTGTGGATGCAATCTATTCTACGAGACCTGCATGCTTAAATAGAGGGACCAATGGAGATGAGATGTGATAATCTTATTACCACATATATTGCCAATAATCCCACATTTCATGAGCGTACGAAACATGTGAAAATAGATTATCATTACACTAGAGATCTCATTCAGAAGGGAGTCATCTATACTTCTTCAGTAACATCAGAGGACCAAACGGCAGACATCTTCACCAAGCCCCTGTGCAAAGCTGCATTTGATAGTTGTTGTCACAAGCTGAGCATAATAAATATCTACGCTCCAAGTTGAGAGGGAGTGTTACAATAGAGGCATTAGTGTATTTTATTTATTTTTTAGTAGAGTGATTAATACCCTTATGATCCTCTATAATAATTTACCCACATCTCTCTATGAAAAGAAATGGAGGGTTTTTTTCTTTAATCAAGAAACTTATTCAAATTGGTAAACATTTCCAATTCATACTAACTATGGCTCAATTCAATCATGCCAAAAAAGATCCTTCTACTAGATAGTTTCTGCAATGAATGAGCCCATCAGCTAAACAAAGCTTAAGAGTCCTAAAAGCTATTTCAGCTTCTCCTAAAACCTCATAACTCTTATCATTGTAATATAGACAACACATCATATTGAATTGAGCAGATGGTGGCCATTACCAATTGACAAACAACAGTTCAATCCAGTGGAATCATGCCAAAACAGATGCTTCTACCAAATAGTTTCTGCAACCAATGATGCCATGAGCCAACCAAATCTTCATCAAATCATTTAAAGACTGTTTCAACTTGGATTGAAATCCAAACCAAGCATGCTCCTAAAACATCATGGCTTCTACCATTTATAACAGAAGCAACACAACGTCACAGCGAATTCAACAGATTAACGACCACATGCAACACAGACCAAAAGCTTATTCAATCAGCCAAACTCTATGCTTCTACCACCAAATATTCCACAATAACTGAGCCCATAACCCCAACCAAATCTGCAATAGGCCTTCTAATCCCAAACCTAAATGCTGACAAAATCTTGTAGCTCCTAGCATTTACTGTATAGACAACATAACGTTGCACCTGATCCAGCACATTGGTAACCAGAACCAGTTCAGACCAACCAGACTTCAATTTAATCATGGCAAACTAGATGCTTGATGCTTCTACTAAATAGTTTCTGCAATACAAGAGCCACTGTTCCAACCAAATCTGCAACAGACCTTCTTAAAGTTGTTTCAGTTTTGACGGAAACTCTGTTTGAAAGCAAAAACACTCCTCAAGCCTTGTAGCTCCGAAGCACTTATATTAATTAAAGCAATACCATATTGCACTGAATTCAGCAGATTAGCAACCACCACTGGTTCAAATCAACCACATCCCAATTCAATCATGACAACTAGAAGGCCTTCACTAATTCCTACAACACACCATAAATGAGACCAGGAAGGAGGCTTGGTAATGGGCCCATTACTAGATGATCATTCTACCTAATAGTTTATGCAACAAACGAGCCCATTAGCTAACTGAATCAACAACAATGAAACTTTAAAAGTTGTTTCAACTTAGACCGAAAATTCCTTTGTGGACCTAAATGGTCCTAAAATCTCACATATCCTAGTATATCATACATTGACAAAAAGACATCACATTGAATTTACTGGATCAGTAACCATCTCCGATTCATAGTGCAGTTCCACTGAATCATGCAAAACTAGATTGCTTCCATCACATCTTATGATAACTTGTCAAGGCTTGTTTTTTTTCTATAATGTTCAGCCTAGACCTAGTTCATTACAAGAGCAGTGCTGAACTCCCATAGCTCCAACTATTTCCACATAAACAATAGCCAAAAAGTAAACAAACGCACGTTGCAACCCATTTTGCAATGCACAAAGTGAAAGTGATGGTTTTAACTAGTGAATTTTAGTTTTCCACTAGTAGAAGCCACTTCCCATAGATGAAAAATCACTTCCCATAGGTGAAAAATCACATTCTAAGTGAAAAAACATTTACCACCAATAAAAAAGTAAAACACACCGTGTATTTTCATCTTCAATCGGTGTGTTTTGATTTTCAACCGGTGTGTTTTGATCTGCTTGATTTTCAATCGGTTTGTTGAGAATCAAAGAAGACGCCACGTGGACACTATCACGTGGCACATCAGGCCATGTGGCAGTGCCACGTGGCAGCAGCAGCAGCATCCATCCAGGCTGGCGGCAAGGGGTCCTTTGGACCAAGTTTGGTGCTTTTCTATATTTAGAAAATTAGTTTTGTTAGAAATAGTTTGGGATTTGTTTTAGTTAAGAGATAAGATCTTTCCATATGAGAAAAGATCTTATCCCTAGAATAGGAATATTGTTTACTATTTTTAGGTGATATGTACACTATAAAATAGAGAACATTCACATATGTTTGCTTTGAGCAACAAAGTTAATTCTTCCAATTATATTGCTCCTCTCCTCTCTCTCTCTTCTTCCAAGAACCACCGGCCATCCAAGAAGCAAGAGGCCTCCCTGTCAGCCACCAAGAAGCCCAGCCGGCCTCCCTTGACCTGCAGCAAGGCTGGTCCAACTTCCAGCAGACCGACTACACTCTGCAGGCCAGTCTACCTGCACCTGCAGCACATCAGGCCGGTCACTTGCAGGGCCGCCCCAGGTCCAACAGGACCCATCTAGCCATCTGCAGGACCAGCTGCACCCAACAGTCAGTCCACAGCAAGCCCAAACCAGCCATATCAGGTTGGCTGGTCCTCTATAGCAGCCACAGGGCTGATCTCCCTCTCTATGCATTGAGAGCCCCTTGTTTGGGCTATTTTTCCCGCATACGGCAGTCTCCATGCTCCGCTTCCACGCCAATTCTTGATACGGTTGATTCTAATTTTCAACAAGTTGATTTTCATTTTCAACTAGTTGATTCTAATTTTCCACCGGTTAATTCTGACCACACGTCATAAAACGCATTGCAACACACTTTCCACACTTGCACCCTAAACAATATTGCATTGAACTTAGTGGATTGGTAATCATTATTGGTTCAAACCACATTAGTTCAACCCAATTGTGACAAAGTACATTGCTTCTTCATTGTCTTACAACATATCAAAAACAAAACCAACTAAGAAAAAGGGCAGTAACCACTAACCAAACTCGCAGAGAAGCCCAACGAGGAGGTGATGAAAGAGCTCCTCCTCCATGTTGACATTACAAAAACCCACAATTCACTTTCCAAAGAGCAAGCTCATGACTCCCCTATAGACCTTCCCCCTCTTCTCCTCGAGCGCGTCCCTCACCACCCGCTCGTCATCAGGGGCAAACCCTTTTCTCCTCATCTCCTTCACAATCTCCCTCCCCTCCTTGTCCCTCCCCTCCCTCACATACGCCTCTATAACTGCTGCGCACGTTCCCGCATTGGGCTTCACCCCCTTCTTGGCCATCTCCATCATCAACACCCTCGCCTCCACTGCCTTCCCTTCCCTCGCGAGACCCTTCACCACCACCGCGTATGTGTACGTGTTGGGGGCTACCCCTGATGCGAGCATTCGCTCGTATGTCCGGAGGAGCTCCCTGGAGTGGCCCCCGGCGTCGGCGTAGGCCTCGAGGATGGCCGTGTGGGCCACCACGTCGGGCACGGTGCCTTTGTCTTTGATTTGGGAGAAGAGCTCGAGGACCTCGTTGGTCAAACCATCCTTGGACAATCCGTCGAACATCTTGGCGGCATAGTCGGTGAGGCCACCTTCCGAGCACATCCTGTGGAAGACCACTTGGAGGTTGGTGGGGTCCACCTTGGGGGAGGCGTCGTCGTTGGGTCTATTCTTCTCCGTCTTGAAGAGGTCGTAGGGAGGAGAGAGGTTGGTGATGTTGGTGGGTTGCTTTGGGTTGTTCTTGTTGTTTTCGTCGTTGTCGTCGTCGTCCGAGGAGGAGGACCAGTCGAAGGAGGCGGTGGTGTTGGTGAAGGTGGAGGAGGGTCGTGGTGGTGGTGGTGGTGAGGAGGAGGAGGAGAGGTGGCGGAGGATGGAGGAGGTGATGGGTCGTAAGAGCGTGGTGATGAGGTGGCGGTGATGGTGGTGGTGGAGTTGGAGGGTGGAGGAGAGGAAGCGAGAGAAGGCGGCAATGGTGGTGGTGGTGGCGGCGGCGTTGGAAGCCATGGAAGGAGAGGTCTCAAAGTCTCTGGTGTTGGCGGCGGCGGCGGCGGCGATGAGTTATTTGGGTCTGGCAGAATCCGATTTGGATAGTTAGAAGGGAGGAAGATGGCGAAAATTTAGTATAGTATCTCAATATTATGCGTCATAAGATAAGTGATCTTACGTTTGGGATTTTAAATTTGTATTTTTTAAAATTATATATATTTTTCTATGCACTGAATCTTCAACGAGGTATTTGTTCATTTTATTTTTGACTTCCTCTCCTAATTTCTCATCCTTTCTCCTAGATAATGTCAAGAGAGATTGATTCTTCGTCGTTATCTTTACATGAAGCTTTCATAATCTTCTCTCTCCCTCCTCTTTCCTCTTGTGCATCCTCTTTACTCTCCTGTGTAGTGATCTGAAAAATTCTGATTAATTTAAATCCAATTAAGTAGCATACCTTATGAGTTAAAAGGACCCATAAACCCATAGCATTCATATTTAACTAAGATTTAACATTTATTTGTAGGTAAGGGGCCCTTTGTAAGAAATACTTGTTTGAGGGACTTACTTGCCCCTCAAGTAAAAGTGGAGGGGGGTATAGTGCAATTTACCCTCTAGATATTTTGGCACCTTGGCTTCCTTAGGAAGCCATAGGTGCTCTTTGGCTCCACGGTTTCACAAGGAAGAGGAGAGAACGAGGGGAGATCCACCATCACTGCCCTCCACAGCAGCTGCTCCAACTGCTGCTGGTGCTTTTACTGCTAGTGTGGTTGGCGTAGGGGAGGAGAGGGAGAATGAAGGGAGGGTCACCAACTCCTCCTCCTTGGGCTTCCCCACAAGGGGCAATTGCTACTACTGCCGCTGCTGAGCTCGCCGAAGAGGCAGTTGGAGGCGAGGTCATCAATCTGGAGAGATTTGTAGCCACTACTTCTCCTCCACGATTGCCACGATGCTGCTGATTGTTCTTGGCGTGGTAGAGACGAAGAGGCAAAGAAGGAGAAGGAGAGGAAGCTAGGGCAACACTTGTTTGAGAATGAAAGGAAGCACAAGAGTGAACTGAGAAGTTATGTTAGCTCTCTAGCTAATGCCTCTTTCTGAAATTTATAGCAGATGCTGTAATAGAGATTGTTACAGTAAGTTTACAAGTAATACCCAAAACACCCTTATACAAATTCTGCATTTACAATTTTAACACCACGCTATACACCTTAACACCTCCCCTCAAACCTAATGTTTTGCAAAAACATTCTGTTTGTCTTTAAACAGTTGTAATATGTCAGTTGTCATAGGTTTTGTAAATAAATCTGCAACTTGATCATTCCCTAGAAGATATCGAGCAAGAAACATTCCACTAGCTACTTTGTCTCTAACAAGGTGAAAATCAACTTCGATATGTTTGGTTCTCGCGTGGAATATTGGATTTGATGTCATGTAAGTAGCACCAATGTTGTCACAATACAACACTGATCTTTCAGTTAATTTGATTCCCAATTCAGAGCTTAAGGATAGAAGCCAAGTTAGTTCAACTGTGGCATTAGCTATTGCCCTATATTTAGCTTTTGTGCTAGATCTGGCTAGTGTTTGTTGTTTCTTTGATGCCCATGAAATTAGTGAATTACCCAAATAGATAGCATATCTTGAGGTAGAGCAACGACCATCTAAGGAACTTGCCCAATCCGCATCAAAAAAGACTATAAGAGTAGTAGCTGAAGACTTTGAGAAGTGAAGAGCATCAGTTACTGTATGCTTAAGAAACCTCATAAGCCTCTTGAGTGCTTTAAAGTGTTTGTCTGTGGGTGCACTTATAACTTGGACAAGTTTATTAACTAAGTAAGCCCAATCAGGCTGTGTAAAGTTGAGATACTATAGACTCCCAATTAACTGCCTAAATTCAGTTGAATCTAATAGAGGAATGCCATCTCCCTTTATGACTTGATCCACATAATTTGTTGACATTGGTGTTTTGATTGGTTTTACACCATCAAAGTTGTATTTGACTAGAATATCAGTAATATACTTTTGCTGAGAAAGAGTAATCCCTGCAGCATCTTACTTAAGCTCAATTCCAAGAAAAAATGAAGGTGTACCCATATCTCGTATAGGAAACTCCTTTGATAATATTTGAAGAATTGACTCCATTATTTTCTCACTTGAAGATATGATAATTAAGTCATCCACATAGACAAGAAAATATATAACATCACATCCATTGTTGTAGATAAACAAAGAAGAATCTATCTTTGAGGAACTGAAGTTATTTTCCAGTACAAAGGTGGAAAGTCTTTTGAAACACGCACGTAGAGCTTGTTTAAGCCCATAAAGAGATATTTTCAGTTTACATACGTGTGTGGGGAATTTTAGTTGTTTAAAACCTTAAGGTTGAGACATATAAATTGTTTCATCCAAAAATCCATGAAGAAATACATTGTGAATATCTAGTTGTCAAAGATGCCAACCTTGATTTATTGCATGAGCCAACAAAAATCTAATAGTTGTAGCTTTTATAACTGGATTAAAAGTTTCATTGTAATCTTGTCCTTCAATTTGATGATATCCCTTAGCTACCAAATGAGCTTTGTAATGAGCTATTGAACCATCAAATTTTATTTTTATTCGATAGACCCATTTATTGCCCACAACATTCATATTTTTATGAAAGAGAACTAATTCCCATGTATCATTTGCTAGTAAAGCACGAAACTTCTCGACCATAGCCTTTTTCCAATTGGTTGATTTATTTGCCGAAGTAAAACATGTTGGTTCAGTTTCCTCTAATGTCTGTGGTAAGGGATAAATTGTGGCATGAAGAATTTTCTTTTTGATAATACCATCCATAGCTCTTATACGCATAGTATGTGTTCAGCTAACAATAGCTGCTGGTGAGGATTGCATTGGCTCAATTTCTCCAGTATTTGTTACTGAATCAGTGTAGGAATTGTCTAATTATGTGGCTTATTAGTTTGTGCAACATTTTGATGTTGGAAGCTGCTACTGATATCAATTGCAAATGACTGTAACTGTGTGAATGTTGACAAGAGGAATTTGTATTTGTGGGTATTGAATTCAATAGAAAAGAGGGTACAGTCAAAGTACAAGGATTGGAATCATACATATGCTTGGATGGTAGATGGTTTATAGAAGAATTTGTGAATGGAAAATTGATCTCATCAAAAATAGCATGTCGAGAGATCAGAATTTTATTTGAGATAGGATTGAGACACTTATAAGCTTTGTGAGAAGAACTATATCTTAAGAAACTATGAACAATAGATTTGGGTTGTAGTTTATGGGTGGTGTAGGGCTTGAGAAAAGGATAGCATGCACATCCAAAAACTTTAAGAAAATGAAGGTCAGGAGGTGTATCATACAATAGTTGATGTGGGGATTTATTTTTAGTAATAGGTGATGGAAGTATGTTTATTGTGTACACAACTGTATGTATGGCATGATTCCAATATGACAAAGGTACTTTGGAAAGAAAGAGGAGAGCACAAGTGACTTCCCCTATTTGACAATTCTTCTTCTCAGCAACTCCATTTTGTTGTGGAGTATGAGGTGTAGAAATGCGATGAACAATCCCATGCTTTTTAAACCATTCATGAGCCTTTGAATACTCTCCACCTCCATCACTTTTATAAGCCTTAATAATCTTTCCAAATTGAACTTTAACATACTCAAAAAATTGAATGATGGTAATATAGGCATCTGATTTTTACCTAAGTGGAAATATCCAAGTATATCTGCTACTATCATCAATAAATGAAAGTATATACTTATAGCCATCAATTGAGAACAAAGGAGCAGTCCACACATCTGAATGAATTATATCAAATGATTTGGAGTTTATATTGTTTATAGCATATGATGAGTTCATTTTAATGGACTATTGTTACGCTTAAGTTAACTTTATTCTTACATTTTATGTTTGTTAATAACTACATTAGGTCATAAAATGATTGCATGTATCATTACTTAAGTTTACATCTATTCTATTGCATTCTATAACTTATTATGTAATTATTTTATATTTCATGCAGGTCTCGCAAATAGCGCACTCTATGCATCTCCTCCACTTGATCCACTCCATCAAACTAATTTAAGAGTTAACAAATAATCGGGAAAGTGAGAGAGGAGGAGGAATAATTTTTCAAGAGACCAAGGTTGTGAAAAAATCCCCCCCCCACCCCCAACAGCTAGTCGGCCTCAACAAATCCATCTCTCAACAATCGCTGGTCAATTTTAGTAAGGGATTTAAAAATCCCTTACTAAAATTGACCAGCGATTGTTGAGAGATGGATTTGTTCCCTTGACTTACGTCGGGGAAGAAGAACGGATGGGGGAGGAGATAAAAGTGGTGGAGGATATTGGGGGGAAACCACCACTGGGAACACCCTACGCGCATTGTGAGGAGAACGTGCACTGTGGCCCCTTTCAACCCTCTCCAAGCAAAGCGCGCTATCCATCTCCCCTCCAACCAACGTGCGTCTCCACCACAACCTCCACGTAGCAGCGGCACCTCCATCTTCTCCTCTTCCATAGCATGCGCTCACGCCCGCGCACCATAGCCGTGCAACAGCAGCAAAGCACATCGCATGCAGTAGCGCCCCTGTGCCTCTCCGTCTTCTTCTTCCTCTGCTTCTCTATAGCAGCAGCGCACGCACACCACCACAACCTCCTCGCAGCAGCGTGCACCTCATCTCTTCTCCATGCACGGCACTGGCGCGCGCCTCCAGCCTGCCCAACTTCTCTACGCGTGGCGCACCCCCTGCGAAACCTCGTCGGCCACACTTGCTGCAATCGTGCCCTTGTGACCGCGCAACAGACCGCATGCAGCAACCTGCCACTCCTCTCCACCGGCGTCAAGCTCTTCGACTGACCGCCACCGACCACCTCTAGCCATGCCTCCACCGCCGCGCGCGATCGTCTCTTTCCCACACACCGCCACTGGGCTTCATTCGGCTAGCCGCCATGCCTCCACGCGTGCAAAGAAGAGAGAGGAAGTTTCCTCTGTTTTTTATTACATTAAAAATTACATTGCATGCCATTGTCACTTGAATATTGATTATTTTATTCAGGCAAAATTGCATGGGTGCACTTATAATTTCGTGAATTTACTTAACTTGTGTTATGTGCATCATTTAATATTGAAATTCAATTCAAATTTGCATGCAATTCAAACTTACATGATATGTCACTACACATGCATCATATACATACTTTTGGGAGCTTGATCCCTGACGTAAAAATTACATAAATAGCCTTGAACTTTTAATGAAATTGCAAGTTCCATTTAGAGTAGCATATTCATCAAATTGAAGTCGTGAAGGTGTCTGCAAACATTATAATTCTCTACTCATGAATTTATTGGACCTATTCCTCCCTGTGGATACGACATCCTTTTCGTGGTTTAAATTCATATGATTGAGAGATTTACACCACATTAATTACAACGACGTATCATTCTATTTCTATTTTAATTAAGTGAAACTCTCTCTATCAAATGGCGTAGTTGCCTAGAAGGTAATAGACGTAATAGATTTACTTTATTATTTCTAAGTATTCTGAGCTGCGCAATTATCTGATCATTCTTTATCTTATTATGTAAGGAATCTAACAGGGCGACAGGCGCAACAGAGCGGCGATATCAACCTCGAGCTAAGCCCACACGAGGAGAAGACGCAGGAGACCTAGATCCCGCTTTCATAGGGGATTCTCCTTCGTCACAAATTTTATTTCTGTCTTCTCGCCCTTGTAGTAATCGAGGCTGAATTTTTGGGGGTCTGTCCCCACATTCTTTAGCTACTAGGGTTTACATTTTTCTACGTGCGTGATTCCATTTTCTGCTTGCTTGCCTTTAAAACCAACAAAAGAAAATATCAAGCTGCCTGTTTAAGAGTTGCATGCCCTTAGGTGCGCACATTTAGGGGTAATTGAGCAGCACATTAGATCTCATTGTTGCATTGCAAGCATATTGGCACAAAGATTGCTGGAGACAGGTACACCTTTCTAACTTTTGCATTCAGCTCATGTTCACACATTTGCATTCAAATTAAAATTCAAGAATACCAAGTTGATTGAATTTACTAATTCAGTGGTCGCCTAACTAAAAGTGGGTCTGATAATCAGATTTGACCTTAAAATCAATTCACATTTGATCTGATTCTAAGGGACTTGTCTGCGTTTTCAGAAAAATAAAAAAAAAAAGAGATTTGCGGTGTGATGCACACTTTTGACACTGAGCACGCACATTTGGCACCGTACTAAGGCTCGATCCCTTAAGGCTATAGGCACCGATCTCTTTATCGGTGCAGACCCTCCTATCGTGCTTTGTGGTGGTGATACTATCTTTTGACCAAGTGTTTCAATACTTCATGGAGGGGGACACCCCTTAAAGGAACAAAAGGATAGTTAAGGGGCACCGCATATGCATCACCTTAAAGGAAGGGTTCGCCCTACTTGCATCCCTTTGTTCATCCTTGGAGTAACTTCTCACTTGATCACCTGGGAGTATCATCTAAGCAAAGTATAGGTCCTAGGGCACTCGAAGGTTGAATTAAGCCACGTAATTGTAGTGAATAACTTGTTTGGCCATTTATATCAACCAATTCTACCTCCACAACAAAGAAGATTAAGATTTCAAGTCATCATCCCTCTTATACCACTTACGTGGGAACGGAGGGATAAGCCTTGACCTTTTAACCTATCTTTGGAGTGGAGGTCTCACTTACTCAATCAATAAGAACTTGAATTGTGATTGATATTGTATGCTTGGTAGACGCTCTCTTGAGGGTAGTCTAGTGTTTGATCCTGAGCCTAAGAGAATTCTTAGGAAAGCTCACCTAGGAGAGAAAAGAGAAGGCATGGCTGATCAAGGAGCAAATCAATAAAGGATCCTGAGGGACTATTTTATTCCAACTAACCAACCTGCACAAGCACTGAGACGACCGGCAGGGGATAATCCATATGAGATTAAGAGCAGTACCATATCTTTGTTGCCCTCCTTTTATGGTACTACTAGGGAGGACCCCTACCGACATTTGGAGGAATTTACCGAGGTTTGTTCCACGATGAAGCTCCAGGGCTTTACTGATGAAGCCCTGATGAGGACCCTATTTCCATTCTCCCTAAAGGATATGGCCAAGCATTGGAATCATACCCTCGATGCAAGGGTAAATGATTGGGCCACCCTTAAGGGAGAATTTTTGAAAAAGTATTTTCCTATGAGTAAGACCAACCATTACAGAAGAGAGATTATGGGTTTTACTCAGCAGGAAGGGGAGCAATTTCATGAGACTTGGGAGTGCTTTAATAACCTTCTTAGGTTATGCCCCCACCATCAGGTGCTAAGATGGCAGTTGGTCGAAAGGTTCTATAACGGATTATCTGAAAGGCATAGGCAAACCATCGATGCAGCTTGTGCAAGAACCTTCATGGCTAGAATTGAGGATGAAACCTAGGCATTATTTGAAACATTAAGCGACAACTCTATACATTTGTCCTCTGCCTATCAAGAAAGAAAACCATCAATCTTGCAGAGGAAGATAGAGGCCCATGAAGCCAGGGCTTATCAAGATTTGGCTTATCAGATTCAATTATTGAATAAAAACTTTAATAAGCTTTTAGCAAACCCCGGCATGAACCCACAAGCAGCCTCTATCTTCTAGGCTTCAACAGAATGCTCCATTTGCCAAAGCATAACGCACGCCACTGCGGAGTGCCATTAGGCAAATCAATTCCCTGAGTTGATTCAGGCCGACTTGAACATGGCCCAAGGTTTCCGCCCTCCTCCTCGCAATAACCCTTATTCCAATACCTATAATCTGAGGTGGCAGAACCATCCAAACTTCTCTTAGAAGCAAAGTGATGCTTCTAAGTCAGGGAATACAAAACCCTTACCTCCCCAACCCATATACCAACCATCTTATGAAAACCCTCCTCAGAATAAGCCCTCTGAGATGGATGAACTTAAAGTCATGATGAAAGCGATGCATGAGCATCAGAATATGGTCATCCAATCTCAGAATAAGATGATTACTGATATGCAATCCCAAATTGGTCATCTTACTAAGGCAATTAGGCAATGTGATCCGGGGAAGCTGCCTAACTCTTATGAGGAGAACCCTAAGGGCAAGGGGGTCGTATTCAGGGAGTACGCCCAAGCGGTGACCGTGCTGAGGAGTAGAAAGAAGATTGACAAGCCTGATAACACTCCTACGATTACGTCTCAGAATTCCCCTTCTACACCTAACCCGACTTCCATCTCCACCGAGGAAGAGCCACATTGCTTTCCCTCACTTGAAATCACCCACAATGAGGATGTCGTCCTTCCACCACCCCTCTCCCGCCATGACGACCCCTCTACCCAGAAGCCAAGGGTGCCCTATCCAAAGCGCCTATCTGCTCCTGGGGAATCTTCTGTTGGCTCGCCTGGAGCCAAGGATAGGACAGAGAAGATTATGGACACTTTTAGGCAAGTCCAGATTAACTTGCCTCTGTTGGAAGCTATCAAATAGATCCCATCCTATGCCAAGTTTCTGAAGGACCTGTGCACCCAAAAGCGCCGATCTAGGAAACAAGTCCAAACTAAGGTCATCCTGCCTGACCATGTTAGCTCGGTTCTCCAACATAGAACACCCCCCAAAATGAAAGACCTAGGGGCCCCGTATATTTCAGTGGTTATAGGTAACCAACACATTGACGAGGCTCTGCTCAATCTGGGTGCGAGGGTGAACATTTTACTGAGCTCTGTCTACAACCT
This sequence comes from Thalassia testudinum, assembly GCA_037157565.1. NCBI lineage: Eukaryota > Viridiplantae > Streptophyta > Magnoliopsida > Alismatales > Hydrocharitaceae > Thalassia > Thalassia testudinum. The sequence continues at coordinate 6,029,342 of JAZHRO010000058.1, read as the reverse complement.
TTTGGGAAGAGGCAAGTTAAAGCCTAGTCCAGTCATCCTCCAGGTCGCAAACAGATCACTTAAGACACCACAGGGATTGTTGGAAGATGTCCTTGTGAGAGTGGAGGACTTCTTCTTCCCTATTGACTTTCTAGTGCTTGATACTGACCCATCTAATTGTTGGTGCTAGAGCACCATGATTGTTTATTTTGATGATAACAAAACACGTGTCATTTAACATTTGCACTTGAAGTCTTAGATTTCAGATTAATTGCAAATGGAGATGTGGTTAGACAAAGTTCGAGCTCGCATCCAGGACGGATTGGAGGAGCTTGATGGAGAATAAAGGAGATTCGCGAGGAGTGATAGCTTGAAGAAGGAAGGACAAGAAGAATAGGATAGATTTCTATTTATCTTTTTCTATGTACTTTTATCTTTATTTCCTTGCTCCTTTTATTTCTTAGAATATCTGTTAAAGAGCCTCAAAGAACCCTTAAAGTAGTCCTAGGAATATCTGCACTACCCTAGGATACTTAGGTTTTCTATAGAGAACTTAGAAAATCAAAATAGGGTTCAGACAGCCTTTTCAGACGTCTGACTATTGACTCAGACGTCCGATTACTTAGGCTGGAATTAGTTAGTTCTGTCTGATGAAATCAGACATCTAGACCTTAGTCTAGCTTATGAATTTGCTAGATGTCCAATTAGTGGAACATTGGCTATCTTAGTAAACATTGAGAAAATGACCGTTAGCCTTGTATTAAACGTCCGTAGAGGACCCCAGACGCCTGATACATGACCGTTTTGCCTCGGCTAACCCAAAATCTCTTCTCAGAGATTTTCTAGCCGTTACACTCTCTTGGGAATCCATTTCCGCAAAAAAGTAGGTTTCTAGACGTGTAATGAACGCGTGCCCCAGACGTCTTTTAAGACGTCTTGGACGTGGCCCAGACGTCGGACCAGACGTCTGGGATCGTTTCCAGACGTCTGGAAATCCGTTATCTTCCACATGCGCTGGTCGTCTGCGCGCCTGAGCGTGCAGACCCGCATATTCGTTTATTCCCTGCGGCTGCAGACGCCCTGCCGCGTCCTCTCTCCTCCTCGCACGGCCTTAAAAGGCCACGCCTCCCCTCACTTCCGTCACCACCGTCTCCTCCATCTTCTCCTTCAGCCAGTGAGCGTGATCGCGAGCGCGAGGGTGGCAGCGGCGGCCGCAGTGAGCGCGGAGGAGGTGCTGCGTGCGAGAGCAGAGCTCTGCCGTGAGGGCGAGCTCGCCGGGGCTGCTAGGGCCGGCCGGCGGAGGGCGCAGGGGGCGCGGAGCGACGCGGAGGGGGGGACTGTTGCGGTCAGAGCAGCAGGCGCGCGAGGTGCGACGCGGGCGGCGTCGCGAGCGGAGGCCGAGTGGCGCCCTGATTCTGGAAAAATTTCCAGAATCAGACGTCTGGGTTGATAGCCAGACGGCGAGGGCGACGTCTGGAAGACCATCCAGACGTCTGAAAGGTGAGTTTTCCGTCTCCTTCTTCCTTCCTGTCGACTGATCATACTGAGGGAGGGAGATGGGTGTGCGCAGGCTCGGTGATTCGCCATCCACCGCGAAGCAGACGTTTGGCAGTAGTACCAGACGGCGGAAGCGACCTCCAGACGTCTGGGGTGACCATCGGACGTCTGGGAGCTAGGCCAAACGTCCCCGCAGACTTCTGGACGTCTGGGAAACCACGCTGAACAAGGTAATTCTCTGATCCACTTTTTAAGACGTCTGATTTTGCACAGTGTTGTCGTTTTCGACCCGTTTAGGGCCCGTTCGAGTTCCGTTTTCCGCGATTCGAGTTGCGTTCTTTTCAGAATTAATTCCTCTACCCGTCTACAGTAGCTATACACTGTTTTGAGATACTCCTTGTGTTTGATCCTTGTGATAGGACCCCATTCTGTTGCAGTCTCGGGGGTCGCGGAGGCACGCGGGATTCCCGACCACGCCCCCATTTCTCCCGTTGTACCTGGTAGAGTGGCTTTAAGTTATTAATAAAATCTGTTAAATTATGGAACCATAAATAGAACCTAGGACATTGCATGAATCCTAGGAATGAGAAATAGATGGAATGATAGCTCCTAGGTGTTGCATGAATCCTAGGGCTGGAAAATTAGATTGTATGATAGATCCTAGGATATGGCATGAATCCTAGGATGGAAAAACTAGTGGAATGTATAATACTGCAGTCTTGGAAAATGGAAAGAGATATAAAGCTGCCTGTAATTTGAATTAACAGCTGCCTGTTGTGAATAAATAACGTGGTTGAGAACATGGATTGTAAGAATGTGAAACTGGAAAGTGAAACCTGGATGTTTGAGAAAAAAGGATGGAACCCTACGGGGAAGTAGGAGTAGAACTCCTGGAAAGTGAATGAAATAGTATTGGGGAAGTGAGCTGGCCCTTGAGTACGGAGTCCAAGGAGAGCGACTGTCCCCCTGTTTAGTGCAGAGTGGAGCCAGCCGCCCCAGGGACCCGGGGTTAGGACTGGCCACTCTGTATCGACTTGCTGGCCCTCGCGTACGTAGTACCAAGGAGAACTACTAGTGTAGGGAGGTACTAGCTACCCCACGGGCCCCAGGGTTCTGCTAGCCTCCCACACCAACTTGTTAGGCCCGCTGGGGCAAACCAGGGTAGTCAGGCGAGGGTGCGTGGACTGTGGAGGGGCAAAGCCCCGGTTTGGTTACTGTGGAGGGGTTGGACCCCTGTTACTGAGAGGGCTATGCCCTGGAATGGTTCCGTGCTGTGCTTTGGGCGCACCCGTTAACGAAACGACTGACCGCGTGCCAGTACGGGTTAGCTACCTGTGCGTTTATCGCACGTGCCGTAGTCACCATTACGTCTGTCAGTGACCTTGGGGTGGTTGACTGAGGGTAGGATCACCACGGGGGACTCTCCTGGCCAGGAGAACACCACGTGCTACTTCTACTTTTTGGAAAAGACTACAATCAAGATCGTTCCCACGAGGAACATTCGAGATCAAGAAAAAGATCTGAGGAATAAATGAAATAGTGAGAAAATTGAAAGATGTGAATAAAGAAAGTAATCGAACATAACAGCTACTGTACACTCTACTGTTGTCTTTAGTTTAATTGCCACTCTACTCAGCGTTTTGCTGACGTGTTACACTCGTTACCTTTTTCAGGACCAGGTGTTGAGCAGCTAGGGTCAGCGGCTGCAGAGGACGCTGGGCCGGGTAGGGTCCAGTAGAGTTACCACTGTCTCTTGTACCTCTTTTTGTTACATTGTAGTGAGTAGTTCTTGTTTCCGCTGTACTTTCTTTACCTGCAGTTCAAATTATATTATGAATGTTGTTCTACTGTTGTGGTGGTACATACTGTGGTAGTTTCTTTCCTTACTGCTGTACTTTCTTACTGTTAGTTATATTCATGCTGAATGTGGTTTATTTTACTGCTCTTTTGGTTACTTCCTCGTTGGACGACTAGGTCTTGGGATTAGTTGAGTCGATCCGGTTCTCGTGTCTCGTTGGGACTCGGGAACCGGGTCGTTACAAGACGTCCAGACCTTATGCCAGACATCTTGTGTGTTGTCTGATGGATTTTCTCTAGAACCCTGTTTCGATCTGATTCAAGTCAGGAAGGAAACCTGCCTAAAATCAGACGTCTGACTTTGTTCCCAGACATCTTAAACGAGTTTTCCAGACTTTTGATGCTAGGACCAGACATCTGATAACCCTGTCAGAGTCATGATTGATCCTGATTTTGACTTGATTCTCTTGAAGGTTGTACCCAATGGCTATGAAAGCCTTTCAAGGCCTTCGAAAGCCTTCCTAGGGCCTCTATAAATAGAGAACCCGTGCCACTAAAACATACACCAAGACATACCAAGCAACATACTTTCCACTCTTATGTGTCAAGAAGAAGAAAATCAAATCGAAGAAAGCTCTTGCTCTCTAAGCCTACTTCTACATCTAGAGAGCATCGATCAATTTGCGCACCCGCTCTCCCGCCATAGTTCACGAGAGCGCCATTGCGCCATTGCGTGGTTCACGCACCCGCATCACTGATTCGACGTACTTCTTGCAAAGGGAAGCATCCTAACTCCTATAAAAGCTTAGTTTAAGAATATCTTTGTGTCTTTATAGGATTACTCTTTGTACTTTACTTTGTTATTTGGTTGGGTATTCACGTTGCAAATTCCTGTCTCCACTGAGGGACAAAATCCTTATCGTGAAGAGAAGGGGTTGATGAACGCTACCCTCGCACTTGTAGCGTGGTTGTAATTGAGGTTGAATCATCCTCGTTTAAGTGATTCGTTTAGTGGATTTGATCAACTTGGTTGATTAGAAAATCCTAACTTGAGAGGGTTAGGTGGTGGTTTTCATCCGGGTTGGGTTTCCACCTAAAAATACTTGTGTACATTGTGTGATTGCTATTTTTGTGAGATTGTTATATTTTTTATTCTACACTTTATTATGTCACCCCCTCTTACCAGGGAAAACTACATTAATAAGCCTATAAAGCCATCCATTATTATGGGATGCCCCTTCTTGGTCATAGTCAATGCCTCTATCAATTGTAGATCAGGGGCACTTAAAATGGGCTTTGGGAACAAGAAGATCCGGTTGAATGTTTTTGATACTTACAAGCAATCTGGATTTGAAGATTGTTCTCAGATTGAGGTCGTTGATGAAATAATTGAAGAGACTACTCCAGCACTCCTATGTAGAGATCCCCTTCAAAAAATCATATCTAAGGACCATCCTCCGATTATTAAAGAAACTAAAAGGGAAATGCCCGAATTAGAAGAGCTGCTGGGGATACACATAGAGTCTCTGTCCCCACCCTGAACCGTGAAGGTAGATCTGCTACCTGAGGCGGGGACATCTCAACTTAAACCCTCAATCCAAAAGGCTTCTGAGTTGGAGTTGAAACCCCTCCCGAGCACATTGAAATATGCTTTCCTTCGCCCTAATGACACGCTCCCTGTTATTATCATGTCTGTATTATCTGAATTGCAGGAGGGAGATCTGCTTAAGTGTTTACAAAGGCACAAGGAAGCAATTACCTGGTCAATTGTTAATATTAAGGCTGCTGATCCCTCTCTTTGCATGCATCATATATACACGGACGAGTCCGTGAAACCTTTCTGAGACATGCAGAGAAGGCTCAACCTAAATATGTAGGAGGTTGTTAAAAGGAGATTCTGAAATGGCTGGATACAGGGATTATCTGTTACGACTCGGTTCCCGAATCCCTACAGGATACGAGACAGGCCAGACTCAACTGATCCCAAGACCCAGTCATCCAACGAGAAATAACCAAAAAGCAGGAAAGTAAACCACATTCGCTACGCTAAGCAACTGATAGTAAAAGAGTACAGCAGTAAAGAAAGTAAAAACTGCTACAGTACATATCACCACCACAACAGTAAACAGTAATAAGGTACGGGAACGTAAAGGTACAAGAGTCTGAACTCATTATAACAGAAAGTACTACAAGGGAAGACTACAGCTACTGGGCTCTACTGGGCCCAGCACCCTCTGCAGTTGGAGACTCGGGCTGCTCAACACCTGGACCTGAAAATGGTTATGAGTACACAAAGTCAGCGAACGCTGAGTAGGGTGGCAACCAACTAACTAAAGCAGTAAAAGTGGACAGGTAGCTGTTTATTCCAATTACTTTATTTAACAATTTATTCCTTTTCACCCCTTGGTTTATTTATTAGATCTCTTTCTTGATCTCGAATGTTCCTCGTGGGAACGATCTTGATTGCAGTCTTTTCCGAAGAGTAGAAGTCGCACGTGGTGCTCTCCTGGCTGGGAGAGTCCCCCGTGGTGGTCCTACACCCAGTCAACCACTCCAAGGTCACGGACAGATGTAACGGTGACTACGGCATGCGCGATAAGCACACGGGTAGCTACTCCACACTAGCACACAGTCAGTCATTTCCGTTAACGGGTGCGCCCAAAGTACAGCACAAAACAGTATAGGGCCTAGCCCTCTCAGTAACAGGGGTCTAGCCCCTAAGAACCAAACAGGGGTCTCGCCCCTCCACAGTCCGTGCACCCTCACCTAACTACCCTGGTTTGCCCAATGGGCCTAACAAGTCGATGTAGGGTGGCTAACTGAACCCCGGGCCCCGTGGGGTAGCTAGCTCTCTCCCTACACTAGTAGCTCTCTCTTGTATAGTGTACACGAGGGCCAAGAAGTCAGTATAGAGTGACCAATCCTAACCACGGGTCCCGACCCAAAGGCGGCTAGCTCTGCTCTACACTAAACAGGGGACAGTCACTCTCCTTGGTACTACGTACTCAAGGGCCAGCACACCTCCCCACTCACATTCCCAGATCTATTCCATTTATTCTCAGGAGCTCTACTCCTAACTCCCCGTAGGGTTCATGCTCATATTCCTCATGCCATTCCGTACCAGGTTTCAGCATTCACATTTCCATTCTCAGGTTGTATATGTGTAGCTTGTATTTCTATCATTCACGTTTCCATTCTCAGGATATACACATGCAGCTCGTATTTCTATCATTCATGTTTCCATTCTTAGGTTATACACATGCAGCTCGTATTTTAGCATTTAAAGTATACAATAGATAAGGCTACATGCAACTATTTCACTAGTACAGTTAATTCATATTTCACAAGCAGCTCTTGTTCATTAACAGGCAGTTGTTTTCTATCTACTCATTCAAGACTGCAATTCAAAAGCGCATACAGACATTTCAAGTGTTTCTTGTCCTAGGATTCATGCCATATCCTAGTTTCTAATCATTCATTCCACACATGCATTCAGGTTTGTATTTAAATTAGGGGAAGCCACTCTACCAGACAACCCAGGAGTAGTAGGGGCACAAACCGCAGACTCACGTGCCTCAGCAAGCTCCGAACCCGCATCGGAACGAAGTCCTATAACAAGGAGCAATCACAAGGGAACATTCCAAACAGTATAGAAAGCCTTCTAATAAGTAGAGGAACTCATAAGGAAAACATCGTTATCTTATTTGTGTAAAACAAACCTCAAATGGACCCTAAACGGGTTAAAAATAGGGCTACTGACTCAAATCAGACGTCTGGCACAATGTCCAGACATCTTAAAAGTGTCCAGATACACACCTCAGGCTCTGTGTTGACCTCAGACGTCTAGGACCTCTTCTGGACCGTCTGAACCCAGCTTCAAACATCCAACCACATCTCCGGACGTTTGGGAGTGCTTCGAGCCATTTGATAATCTGCCCAGATGTCTAAAACGCATGGGAGGGCGTGTCCTACGCCTTCTCGAAGCAAATCATGCACGCGACAACAAAATCTTCTCAAATTAGCCACACAAAGTGTAGCAGCGGAGCGGCCTGCATGGGCATATTCGCAAAGGGAATGTACCTTCGCTGAGATCTGCCTTCAGACATCTGGAGTCATCTCCAGACGTCCGCTCCATCGTTTGGATGTTGTTCCAGATGTCAGATTCTGGGAAAAACCCAAAACCAGAACCTTCTCCCGCTCGCCCTCGCCGTGCGCAGCCGTGCCTCACCTGCAGTTCCGGCTACAGCAGCGTCAGGGACGACTCCCTGACGCACCCCTCCTCCTCCCGCACGCGCTGCTTCGGCCATGCACCCTCCGGTGAGCTCCCACACGAGCTCGCGAGCTCGAGTTCCTCCTCCTCTCTTCACGCCGCTCCTCCTCGTCGATGCTCTCGCGCTCTCTTACTCGCGCCAGCTCCTCTCGCAGGGGTGGAGAGGGAGAGAAGGGGCTGGTGGTTGTGGAGTGGGGAGAACGAGAGAGGAGGAAGGGGGTTTATAAAGATGGTGGGTTAGGGTTCGCTGGAGGGGGAAAAGAGAGAGAGAAGAAGGGAAGAAAAGGAGAGCATACTGTCTGCGCGTAGCCCACGCACAGACGCGAGCTCGTACCCAAAAATTTTGATTTCCAGATGTCTGGGAAGGTGTCCAGACGTCTGACCAGACGTCTGACCAATAGTCCAGATGTCTGACCTACAGTCCAGGCATCTTAAAAGTCTCAGGACAGAACGGGTCTTAACATCATAACAAACTTAAAGGAAGTTTCTTCCCCGAAACTTGAGCTAGCTAGGGTGCGGAAAAGAAATATATACGCATAAAAAACTTAAAGAGGACCGAAGCTGGTCCGAAAAGACCTGCCCTCAAGAAGCTCCGAGTATTGCACTCGCATCGCCGCCTCATGCTCCCAGGTAGCCTCCTCGTACCTCTAGCTCCTCCACAAAACCTTCACCAGGGGTACTTGCTTCCGTCTCAAGCTCCGGACGGCTCTGTCTAGTATCTGCACTGGTCGCTCGGGGTAGGTCAGGTCGTCACCCACCTCGACACTCTCGTGGCTCAGAACATGACTGGGATTGGCAACGTACTTCCTGAGGTTGGACACGTAGAACACGTCGTGCACACCGGAAAGTTGGGGAGGAAGGGCAAGCCTGTAAGCAACGGGTCCTACCCGCTCTAGGACCTCAAAGGGCCCCACAAACCTCGACGTGAGCTTCCCTTTCACCCCAAAACGCTGCAGGCCCTTCATGGGCGAAACGCGAAGAAGGACATGATCCCCAACCTCGAACTGCACCTCTCTACACTTCCGGTCAGCATAACTCTTCTGTCTGCTCCTGACAGTGCGAAGTCGTCTATGAATCTACTTGATCATCTCCTAACTCTACTGGATCAGCCTGGGGTCAACCTCCCACTTGGTCCCCACCTCAACCCAACTCAAGGGCGCAGTACACCTCCGTCCGTACAGAGCCTCGTAGGGTGCCATGCCGATGCTCGAGTGATAAGTGTTATTATATGCAAACTCTGCCAGGGGCAAGTGCTCCTCCCAAGAGCCCTTCCAGTCTAGCACACAAGCACGTAAAAGGTCCTCAAGTGTCTGTATCGTGCACTCTGACTGTCTGTCCGTCTGGGGGTGGTACGCCGTATTGAACCTTAACTGTGTCCCCAAAGCTTGCTGAAACTCAGCCCAAAATTGGGACATAAAATCGGTATCCCAGTCGAATACAATCTCACGCGGAACTCCGTGCAGACGTACCACGTCGCGAATAAACCTCTCTACCAACTGTGCTGGTCCCAAAGTGACTCGGATCGGCAAGAAACGTGTCGTCTTCGTCAATCTGTCTACAATCACCCAGACTGCGTCATGTCCTCGCTGGGTAACGGGCAAGCCCACCACCAAGTTCATGGTGATGCTCTCCCACTTCCACTGTAGCACAGGAAGTGGCTGCAACAACCTTGCAGGCCTCTAATGCTCGGCTTTCACCTACTGGCACACCAAACACTGCTGCATGAACTCACCTACATCCCGCTTCATCTCTCTCCACCAAAAGTCACATTTCAGATCATGATACATCTTCGTGTTCCCGGGATGTATGGTGAACCTAGACCCGTGTGCCTCAGTCAGGATCTCTCTCAACAACTCGTCTCTGGGAACACACAAACGTCCCCTTATGCGTAGTACCTCGTCTGTAAAGGAGAAGTCTCCAGGGTCCTCTGACAGTACTCTGTCTCACAACTGAAATTCCCTACTAGGAGGGGTTGACGTAATAATTGCGGAAATAAATATAAACAATCTCACAAAATAGACAATCACACAAGTACACAAGTATTTTTAGGTGGAAACCCAAACCGGGTGAAAACCACCACCTAACCCTCTCGAGTTAGGATTTTTCGATCAACCAAGTTGATCAAAATCCACTAAACGAATTACTTTAAACGAGGGTGATTCAACCTCAAATACAACCACGCTACAAGTGCGAGGGTAGCGTTCCTCAACCCCTTTTCTTCACGAGAAGGATTTTGTCCCTCGAAGGAGACGGGAATTCGCAAAGCGAATACCCAACCAAATAACAAAGATAAAAGAACAATAATCCTATAGAGCCAACAAAGTAATTTTAAACCTAGCTTCTATAGGAATTAGGAAACTCCCCTTTGAAAGGAGTGCGTCGGCGACGCGGATGCGTGAACAACACGATGGTGCTACGTCGCTCTTGTGAACTACGGCGGGAGAGCGGGTGCGCAAAGCTTGATGCTCTCAAGATGAAGAATTAGAGCTTGGAGAGCAAGAGAGTCTTTTTGGACACAAAAGAGTGTGAAAGTGTGTAGCTAGGTGTGTCTTGTGTTTCTTGGTGTGTGTTGGTGTGCAAGAGGTTCCCCTCTATTTATAGAGACCTTAGGAAGGCTTTGGATGGCTTAGGAAAGGCTCCATAGTCATTGGGTGCAAAGCCCAAGTGAATCAACCCGAAATCAGGAACAATCATTGCACTGACAGGGTTATCAGACGTCTAATTCTGGCATCAGACGTCTGGAAGACCACTTTAAGACGTCTGATTTCAAGGTCAGACGTCTGATTTCGGGCGGATTCCTTCCTGACTTGAATCAGATCTAAACAGGGTTCTTGTGCAAGTTCATCAGACGACATACGGGACGTCTCGCACTATGTCTGGACATCTGGAAACCTACTTTTTCGTGGGAATGGATTTGCAACGGCTAGAAAATCTCTGAGAAGAGATTTTCGGGTCAGTCGAGGCAAAACGGTCAATTATCAGACGTCTGGAAGGGCTTAAGGACGTCTGATAAGGCTCTAACGGTCATATCCTTCAATGTATGCTAAGAGAGCCAACGGTCCACTAATTGGACGTCTGGCAAAGTCATCAGACGTCTCCTAAGACGTCTGGTCTAAGGTCTGGACGTCTGATTTTATCAGACAGAACTAACTTGTCCAGCCTAAATGTTATCAGACGTCTGAATCAACAGTCAGATGTCTTAAAACACTTTATCAGACGTCTGATTTTGGAATTAGACGTCTGGAAACTCTGTTTGAACCCTATATTAGTTTTCTAAGTTCTCTACAGAAAACCTAAGTATCCTAGGGTTGTGTCGGTGTTCCTAGGACTATTGTTAGGGTACTTTGAGGCTCTTTAACATGATTTTCTAAGGAAATAAAGAGCAAGAAAATAAAGACAAAAGTACATGAAAAGAATAAAATGGAATTCTATCCTATTCTTCTTGTCCTTCCATCTTCAATCTATCGCTCCTCGTGAATCCCCTCTGTTCTCCATCAAGCTCCTCCAATCCATCCTGGATACGAGCTTGAATTCTGTCTAATCACGTCTACATTTGCAATTGACCTGAAATCTAAGACTCCAAGTGCAAATGTTAAATAACACGTGTTTTGTTATCATCAAAACAAATGATCGTGGTGCTCTAGCACCAACAGCAACGACTGCAGGTACGTGTCTATCATTTGTCCTGTGATGATGCGGTCTATCAGCTCTGGTCTCGTCTGTCGGGTCACTGTCACTGCCCCACAATGCCCCTGTAACTCTAGGGGTCGCCAACTGCCCAACTCCTCCATAAGTCTCCAACTCTATGCCTGTAAGCTAGCCAAGTGGGTGAGTGCCTTCCAGCTCAAGGCATCAACCACCACGTTGGCCTTCACCAGATGGTAGGAGATGCTGCAGTCATAGTCCTTCAAGAGCTCTAACCAACATCTTTGTCTCATGTTAATCTCCTTCTGATCAAACAAGTACCTGAGGCTCTTATGATCCGTGAATATCTCAAAAGTCTCACCATACAGGTAGTACCTCCATGTCTTCAGTGCGAAGACGACAGCTGCCAGCTCTAAGTCATGTGTAGGGTAGCTATGCTCATGGGGCTTCAGTTGCCGCGAAGCGTAAGCGACAACATGACCCCACTGCATGAGCACACCCCCTAACCCCTACAACGAAACGTCCGTGTAGACAACGAAACCGACACTGCTGTCTGGAATGGTAAGCACAAGAACTGAAGTCAGCCTCTCCTTCAACTCCTGAAAACACGCCTCACAAGCATTTGTCTAAGCAAAGGGCACGTCCTTCGGAGTCAACTGAGTCATAAGACGCGCAATCTGCGAGAAACCCCTGATAAACTGTCGGTAGTAACCTGCCAGTCCTATGAAACTGCGGATCTCTGTCACTGTACATGGCCTCTCTCACCTGAGTACTACCTCTACCTTGGCTGGATCCACAGCCAAGCCATCCCCTGAAATCACATGACCCAAGAAGGTCACCTGTCCTAACCAAAACTCACACTTGCTATATTTGGCATACAACCTACATCATCTCAACGTGTCCAGAACCATCCGCAAGTGTTGTCCATGCTGTGCCTGATCCCGCGAGTAAATGAGCACATCATCAATAAATACCACCACAAACTGGTCCAGATACGGTCTGAACACCCAGTTCATCAAATCCATGAAGGCAGCGGGGGCATTGGTCAGCCCAAACAGCATGACCAAAAACTCGTAGCGTCCGTACCGGGTGTGGAAAGTTGTCTTGAAGACGTCGGTCTCCCTGATCCTCAACTAGTGGTAACCAGATTTCAAATCTATCTTGGAGAACACCGTAGCACCTCACAACTGGTCAAACAAATCATCAATCCTCGGCAGCGGATACCTGTTCTTGATGGTGACCCTATTCCGCTGTCTGTAGTCCACACAAAGGCGTAGGGTACCATCATTCTTCTTCACAAATAACACCGGGGCTTCCCATGGAGATGCACTGGGCCTCACAAAGCCCTTCTTCAATAGGTCCTGCAACTGGGACTTGAGCTCTCTCATCTCACGTGGTGCCATCCTGTAAGGTGCTGTGGAAATGGGGCTGGTCCTCGATACTAGTGAGATCTCAAACTCGATCTCACGCTCAGGCGGTAGTCCTGGCAGCTCCTCTGGAAACACGTCGGGGTACTCTCTGACCACCAAGATGCTTTGAAAGTCTGCCACGGTGCTGGACTCTACCACTACACAAGCTAGAAAGCCCTCACACCCCTGGCCCAAAAGTCTCGCCGCCCAAAGTGCAGAAATGCACCTGAAGCCTCTGTGCACCAGCTGTCCGTGAAACTCAAAAGAAGGTATCTCCGGTATGGAGAAGATGATCTTCCTCTCAAAACAGTCCACCAAAGCGTGGTAAGCGGACAACCAATCCATCCCCAGAATCACGCCAAAGTCCTCTATCGGTATCACAATCAGGTCAGCGGGGAGGCTATGTCCCCCAACACTGACCTCACAGTCTGTGTAAACCTCCTCGGCTACAAACAGCTGACCACCCGGACCTCTGATCACAAACGGATCCTCTAACAACACACAGTTCTATCCCAAACTGACAGCAAAGCTCGCAGCAACAAACGAGTGCATGGCACTAGAATCAAAAAGTACGTAAACTAATCTGCCGGAAACTGTAACCATACCTGCCACCACTGAACCTGATGCTCTGGGGTCTCTATGTGTCAGGGTGTTAATACACCCCTCAACTCTCGGTGCGGAAGAAGCAGCCACACTCTGTGTTGGACAGGTAGCCGCTGGCCAGTACCTCCCTCGCAACTGCTTTCCTCCCCCACGCGCCTGGGAACCACGGCCACTTGCTTAGCCTCCAGCGCTCGGTGCGGGGAGCATCTGCTGCGCTCCAGCCCTAGACGGGTAGTCCCTCCTGATGTGGCCCGACTCGTCACACTGGTAGCAGAGGGGAACTCGACTCCCGCCCTCGGTAGGTCCCTGCTGACGGCTGGGCGGGGGTCCAGTGCTGGCAGTTGGCCCCTGTCGGGGGCCCCCAAAGGCCACTGACGGCCCCGCAAAGCGGGACGTCTCACCCGCGGGCGCCGCGTGCCTCCTTTCTTGTCGGCCCTATGAGTACTCTGGCTGGTATGGCCTCTTCCGTCCACTGTCAGTTCACATGCGGCTGGGTTGGTCTCCTCATACATCATAGCTGCCTCTACCACTCTCGAGAACGTGGGCAGCTTCAGGGGTTTGACATACCCCCGAATGGCAGGCTGGAGCTCCTCAGTGAACCTCCACAGGCGCTCCTCCTCAGTAGCCACAGCTGTCGCAGCGAAATGAGACAGCTCTAGGAAACGCGTACGATACGCGCTAACAGTCATTGTCCCGTAGTGGAGAGTGTGAAACTCCTGCCTCCTCTGATCTTGCCACGTCTGCGGGAAGTACTGCTCGCAGAAGAGGGTCACAAACTGGTCCCACGTCGGCTCTACCCTCTCCTGGCATTTGACTGCCCTCCACCACCTGTGTGCCGCACTCTCCAGCTGGTACGTGGCAAAGGCCACGTGACACTCCGCAGGGGGACGAAGGGTGTCAAACACCTTCTCAATCTGCTCCAACCAGTCCTCCCCCTCAGTCGGGTCCTCATCCCCCTTGAAGGAGGGGGGCTTCAGCTTCCGGAACTATCCAAAAATCTCGTAGTGTCACTGTAGTGGGAAAATGGGCACACATCCAGGCAGGGAGGGCTCGTGCTCGGAAGTTTCAGAGTGCAGTGGGGGCGATGGAGGACCACCCCCTCCCCCACGTCCAGCACTGCGTCGGTCTCATGGTCCCACAGAGGACTCCCCCTCCACGTCCCTAGGGAGAGGCGCCCATGGAGGCGGGTGGAGCTCCTCTCATACTATCTCCCGTATTGATTGCACAGCAAAAATACACCAACAATTGTGCCATCTTATGCTATTTCTTAGCATTGCCAGTGCATATTAGGTAGTCATAGTTGCATTTGTAAAAATAAACGCATGCATGCATTTATTTGAGAGGGGAGGAGAGTGAATAAATTGGCCTTGTAATTAATGTATTCTTCAAGTGCTGCCTCGCAAAATCTCCATCTTCATTTTTTTTATTTGGCTTTGAACTTCTTCTTCTCAGTGCGGCTCAGGGCATGGCTTGCTTTTCGTGCCATTCTCTACCACAGCTTGCCCTGCCAGCCGCATGCACAGCCATGCACAGCCTAGGGCATGGCTGTGCTTGCCTCCTTCCTCTTTAAAAAGGACACAGCCATCTTCCTTGCGGAGGCCTGGTCCACACAACACACACAGCACCCTTCCTTCCTCCAGGCAGTCTCCTCCCTTTTCCCCTCCATATGCAGCACCTCTCCTCCTGAGGAGCTATGCTGTGGGCAGGAGCAGCTCACAGTGGTACACGACTACCACTGTGAGTCCCACCACCGCCCAGCTCATCAAAGAGCTGGGGGGCGTGGTGGTTCACCTCTCTATTTTTGTCATTTCAGCCCTTTCTGCCATTGCCACAGAGTCGAGCTTTGAAGCTCAACCGCAGAGCAGCAAGGCACCGGCCGCCCCATGCAGCGTGCAAGCCCCTGCGCGCACGCGCGCTAGCCCGCTCCACAGCACCCGCGCACGCTGAACCGGGTGCAGCCGATCGCCCGAGTCGAGCGCACACTGAGCTACTGTTCACGCTAGAGAACGCGACACTGTAGCTACAGTGCGGTGACCGGAAAGTTTCTCACTTATCTGGTCACCGCGCGCTCTCTCTCCCCGCCGCAACCGCCTCTAGCCCGCGCCCGCGTCTCTCCCCGCATCCGCTCCAGCGCCTGCACTCGCGTCTCTCCTAGCACCCGCTTCTTCGCCCGCGTTCCCCTCAGCGCGCAGCACGGTGCGCTGCGCCCTCACACCGCTCCCTCCTATGCACGCCTGCGACTGTGCGTGCACTCTCCTGCGTGCACCACCAGACGTCGGTTGAAGCCTCCGAACGACTTAACTAGCAACGCCCTCTCTCACAGCCACTCTCTCACTCCTTCCCGCAGACACATACACACACACACACTCTCGTACACACACTCACTTGTACACGCCTATATACTTATATATATATATACATATATATACATATTTATATACATATATATATATACATATATATATTTATTTATATACATACATATATACATATATATCTTTAGCTATAAATAAATAAATATATATATATCTATATACATATATACATATCTATAACTATATACATATATTACTATATATGTGTATATATCTATATCTATATATAGTTATATATACATACATATATATCTAATTATAAATAAATAAATATATATATATATATTTACATATCTATATATATATATACACATATACATATATATATATACCTATATAACTACATATACACCTATATAATTATAACCATATCTATATATATACATACAAATATATATTTATATACATACATATATATATATATGTATATATATATATATATATATATATTTTTTTTTTTTTTCATAGCACCTACCACACGTTGTATCGCGGAAATATCTGCACCAGTTGCTGATATTCCCTGATACACTAGTATAGAAAGCGTCTCCGCACACACCTTCCACCCATCCATCCAACACTCCACGCAGCACTTCATCCTGTTGGCTTGTCTTCCTAGACGACGATCAACTTGACACCGTGCTACACGCCATTTCCACCTCCACCCCCACCCGTATATATATATATATACTATATATACACTATATTTATCTTATTTTTATTTCTCTTTCCCGCTATTAAAAAGATAAAAAATATACAAAAGAGAAAAGATAATCCTTGACTTATAGGTACTCAGTCTTGCGAATAGCAAGACCAGTTTTGGAACCCTAATTTGGCTCAAAGCCAAGAACCTGATTTTGAGGGTATACCTCAAGGATAAAAATTATCAGAAAAAAATCGTAAATAGAAAAAATACCAAAAACATAATAAACGAATGGAAGAGATTCGTTGTAGGAAAGGCATAGAAACTTGTTCACCTCTAATCCCGTTTCCCTGAGTTCGACCCTAGGCCTAAAAGTGACCAAGATAAAATCAAGTAGGCCAGGTTAAACTTTTGTAGAAAGATGGTTAGGCTCGATTTAGGTTAACCACTATACTCATTTCAACAATTAAATCACCATATTAACACCACCTATCCGAGCCCGACCACACTTTTTCTGGCGCCGTTGCCGGGGAAGTGCGCATTCAGGTAAGTTTCTACTCCATTCCTTAAATTTTTCTCTTCTCACACCCTTCTCTTCACGGGTGTTTCTGTTTGTTGGTGTGCAGGTGAACCAGTTGCAAGGAGAAGGCAAGCAGATGAAGTCGGAGACGTGGGCAGATCCAAGGGGGGAATGAGAGCGTGAAGTCGCCGGCATCGCATTGGAGCTTCGCCTACGTTACTGAACAGGTAGGTCTCTCTTCCTTAGCAACCTAGGTCAACTTGTCGCCTTAATAAAAAAAATTAAAAAAAAAAAACACTTCTTGGGATCTCTTGGGGAAAGTGGATTAAAAGTCACTTGTTTGATTATTTGCCATCACTCCCACCGACTTGGGATTTCCCGCTAAACTTCGCATAGCGAAGATCCGAGAATCTTGATTCTTGAATCTTTCGCTGTGTGAAGTATTCTTTTAGGCAAAAATAAATAGATTGATTGCCATCCCTCTTTGCCTCATTTATCTACAATTTGGGATCACCTTTTTGGTGGGGAGACTTGGAATTGAGTTGATTCCAACCCCACCACGACCTTTCACGTGCCTAAAATTCGATCCCGAATACTTCAACCCCAACAATTTGATTTTCTTTATCTTATGGTTGAGCCTTGTGTGTAGAACATCATTCTGGTGATTGGGAGCACTTGAATTGAAGTGCTTTGGCTCCCTTTCACACTAATCTAAAATTGACTCATGCATCCACACATAGAAATCTCCATCTAGGGAAGGCCATTGCATTTTAGCATGCATTAACCAACTGACATTGAAGAAGGGTTTGTTGGGCTTAGAAGAAAACTTGTATTCTCTCAAAACCCGAAGATTGGTTGAATTGGTAATTCAGAGAAATCCTAAAATCCATACTACTTAAGGCTGAAACTCTAAAAATCATTCACCAATTAAAACTTCAATTCGGGGAGATTTCCCCGTTGCATGCTTGGTTTACACACTCTCTAAAAACAAACCACTTGGGCATTACTCGTAAATAACGTCCTTCACATTCCAGAAGCACTTGATCCTAAGCCTCTAACTAAAACTGGTAGCAACTTGACCCTTATTAAGGATTGGAGGTCTAACTACCTGCATGTAGCGCTTACGTGCTGGTGAGGGTTCTCGCGTGCTATCGGGTGTCTAAGACTGGGGCAAATGGCCTTTCAATCTGTCCTGGTGGTTCTGCGGTGCTCGCATTCAGTTTCGTAGGTCGTGATAGTAGGTAACTTAGATCTTTAGGTCTAAGGGCACACTGTAGAGGTTAGGAATTTGATTGTATTGATTTGTCATCAAGTGTACCTTTGCAGCGTCATTTCTCTCATCTCCTTTTCCTTTCGTATCCCCTAATTCTTCCTGCGGTAGTGCATGTTTGGGAGGTTGCAAAACCCTGAACTATTTGAATTGTCTGATAATTTTAGGAAAGAAGCCGAATCGTCCTCCTCCACAAACATGGCTGCACGCCCACCCCCAAATCCCGAGGGAGGAAACCACCCTCAAAACCCACCAGGTGGTGGAGCCTTGGATCCCATAACCCGCCTCCAAGCCCAAATGGAAATGTATAATGAACAAATTGAAGCCATTAGGGAAACATTAGAGGAAATGCAGAACCCTCCCGAACGGGAGGAGCCTAGGTCTCTTAGCTCCTGTCAGAATCCCGCTGCTATAGAGACCATAGGACAAATTCGGGTCCCCATGGGCGGGAACGACTTTGAATTGAAACCTAATGTAATTGGCCTGATAAATTTTCACTTCCATGGTCTTGCAAGTGAAGATTCTTTTCTCCACTTGGAAGACTTAACTCCATTGGCTGAAACTGTTAAACCGAGAAATATCGGGTTACCAATAGTCCTCATGAAAATGTTCCATTTTCATTGCGGGATAAAGCATCGCAGTAGTTACGCACCCTTGGGAGAACCATCCACTCTTGGGAAGAAATGCGAACAGCATTTCTCAAGAAGTTCTTCCCAATCGGATGAACCAATGCGCTTCGCCATGCTATCACTTCCTTTACGCAACAAAACGGCGAACAGTTTCATGAGGCGTGGGAGAGATATAATGACCTCCTCAGGAAGTGTCCGCACCATGGTCTGCCTAAGTGGCATATAGCCCAGATTTTCTATTATGGGCTAAATGAGACTTTGAAGCAGATTGCAGACGCTTCCTGCGGAGGGAATTTCATGAATAAAGACGAGAATGGAGCATTCGAATTATTTGAAAATATGAGCGAAAACTCAATGAACAATGCCTCCATTGTCGCCTTTAATCGTACCAGCCTACCCCGGAATGTCCACGAAGTTGACACGGGACCCTCCCATTCATCCACAGATCTCAGCCTTATCGCACAGAAATTGGATGAAGTCTCTGTCGTGCACAAGAAGCTAGACGAGCTTCTGGCCAACCCCGCCCGTTCTATGGCAAACACCCCTACCTCACCACTTCGTCACAATCCTAATTCTTCCAACACCAGGCTTATCCCGAGAAACCCCGTAAGACCTTCCTTATCGAGTGTCGCGCCAAGCAATTGGGTAAGTCATGTGGATCTGGCTTCTGCAAGCCAGTATTTTGACACAGAGGACCAAGCCTCTGTGTGCTCGGAAGCATATTTACATGCGGACGAGTCTTCTGGCTTAGAAGATGCTTGCGCCCTGGGGAACAACCCGTTCTCTACCACTTATAACCCAGGGTGGCGAAATCATCCGAACTTCGCATGGTCCAACAACCCGCAGCGCCAAAACCCCGCGGGTGGACCAATGCGATCGTCCGCACCCGTCATCCCAAGGGCCCAGTCTAATCCTATGGCAAATCCGCCATCGGGTCCTTGCGTACCGCAAACAGAACACGCATCAAGTCCTCTTGAGAAATTGATGCGAATGATGACAGAAATGTCAAAGCGCCATAAAGAGAACATGACCTCTCTTCAGCACCAATTAGCGCAGTAGAATGTTGAGATCAATCAACTACGCATGGCAACTCGATCTCAGGGCACCCTTCCAGCCCAACCTGTTTCCAACCCATGAAATTTCGTACCCCGTGGTACTCAACCACAGGTACGACCTTCTCAGGGGCAGGTTCATCAGATTCTGCAGGCTCCGAGCATTCCATCGGGATTTCAGGCTAATCCCGCTGCAGCACCTCACTCTTATGTCCCTATTGCGAACCCTCCTTCGCCTTATGATCCCACTATACCTACATCGTCCAATGCGATCACTACGAGGAGCGGTAAGCAGACCGTCGATCTGCCTCAACCTGATCCTGGCCTATCTTCTTCATCGCCCTCTCATTCGTGATGCGCACCGCATTCGCGAGAGGACGATACACCCAAATTGGTGCCAGAATCAGTCCCATTCCCTAAGGCTCTACTGAGGGAGCCAAAAGGCAAGAAGAAGGATACGCAGGCCTTTGATAACCTGCGTAATTTATTCAGGGATGTTGAAATCAAGGTACCCCCGCTAGAGGCTATCGACCACATACCTACTATCGCCCGATTTTTCAAAGACTACACAACACCCAGGCGACAGTCAAAGAAAACTAAGAATCCGGTGGCTCTCTCGCCTCATGCAACTTGTGCTATACTGTCAAATCTACCACCGAAGCAGAAAGATTCGGGCACACCGCTTATTTCCTGTAGCATCTAAGGCTACAATTTTAATCGTGCCCTGCTTGATCTAGGATCTTCCATCAATCTTATACCAACCATCATGCTCGAAAAATTTTCCTTGGGAAATCTGAAACCCACCCCTGTCACGTTACAGTTGGCAAATCGTTCTATCAAAATTCCAAAGGGTGTGGTGAAAGATGTGGTGGTTAGGGTCAACAGTCTCTATTTTCCTGTTGACTTTCTTATTTTAGATATGGACGTTCCTAGCTCACTTTCTGATTGTCCGATCATCCTTGGTCGACCTTTCTTAGCCATAGCCTGCGCCCATATCGACTGCGAGTCGGGCTGTATTGAGATTCTGTTGGATCTGAGAAGCTCAAGCTTAACATCTTCAAGGTAGCCAAGAACTTTAATTGCGATTGCATCAAGGATGACTGGCTGACGAGGACATGGCCGTCAGCATGTGTATCAGACTAATTGGAACATATTCTGACTGCTGCGGATTACCTGTAAACACTGACAATTGCCTGACCGACACATATTTTGACATTCCCCCATCCCTCCCTATTCCCGTACCTTCTCCTGACCAGACTTCTGACGAGGTTTTCTCCGCTTCCCATACCTCGTGGTCTGAGTCATATTTGGGCTACTCACCGTCGGTCCACACTCTTGAAGACCGGATTGCCCTTTCTTTCCCACCAAATCAGGCGGAGTTGCAACTCCACACTGGGACCTTGAACCCATATACTACACACTGGGGCTATTCCTTCTTGGATCCATCTATCCAAGAAGCCCCTCCTCTTGGCCAATCTGAGGGCCAACTTCTTCCTCCTGACTTATTTTTCGATCCGCCTGGGACACTCTCATCCTAAGAAATGCCAGATCTTTCACCATCCACTCCCGAGCTGAAAGAGCTGCCTAGTACACTTAAGTATGTTTTCCTGGGGCCAAATGAAACACTCCCCGTAATCATTAGTTCAAAATTGACCAAGGAGCAAGAGTGCAAACTAACGAAGGTCCTTATGGAACACAAGGCAGCCATTGGATGGTCTTTATCAGACTTAACTGGCATTAGCCCCTCCTACTGCACTCACCGTATATATACGGAGGAGGAGGCTCGACCTTCCCGCGAGATGCAGTGACGTCTCAACCCTAACATGCGGGAGGTCGTTAAAAAAGAAAATTATTAAGTGGTTGGATGCGGGTATAATCTACCCGATCAGCGATAGCCCCTGGGTGAGTCCGATTCACGTCGTGCCCAAAAAGGCGGGACTCACCATCCATGTCAATGACAGGGGCGAATCCATCCCTACACGCACTCCTACATCTTGGAGAGTGTGTGTAGATTATAGGAAACTCAATGCTGCAACTAAGAAAGATCACTTTTCACTACCTTTCATTGACCAAATCCTGGAACGGTTAGCGGGAAATAAAATTTTCTGTTTCCTGGATGGATTCTCAGGATATAACCAGGTGGCAATTGACCCCTGGGACTAAGAGAAAACCACTTTTACCTGCCCCTTCGGCACCTTTGCATTTAGAAGGATCTGTTCAGACTTTGTAACGTGCCAGCAACTTTCCAGAGATGTATACTGGCAATATTTCATGACATGGTGGGTGACTTTCTCGAGGTCTTCATGGATGACTTTTCGGTCTTTGGACCATCTTTTGATGACTGTCTTGCCAACCTGACCCGTATCCTTAGGAGATGTATTGATGTAAACCTCATGCTTTCTTGGGAAAAAAGTCATTTTATGGTACACGAGGGAATTATTCTCAAGCATATCATCTCCGATAGGGGTATCGAGGTTGACAGAGCTAAGCTTGATGTAATTGCTGATTTACCTGTGCCTGGCTCTGTCAAACAAATCCGCTCCTTCCTGGGACACGTCGGTTTCTATAGGAGATTCATCAAATATTTCTCCAAGATTTCTCGACCTTTAACTCATCTCCTATCGACCGACGTACCCTTCGATATGGGCCCCGACTGCATACGAGAATTCACGCAGCTGCGTAATGCTGTCACCAAGGCCCCTGTTCTCCAGCCACCTGATTGGTCCCTCGACTTTGAACTCATGTGTGACGCTTCCGACCTTGCAGTCAGAGCCATCCTGGGATGAAGACGCGATAGACACCCCTTCCTGGTGTACTACGCCAGTAAGACGTTAGACGAGGCCCAGCGTAATTATAGTATCACTGAAAAAGAACTACTGGCGATCATCTTTGGGCTGGAGAAATTCCGCTCTTACCTTCTGGGCTCACATGTTATTGTTTTCACTGATCACACGGCCATTCGCCATCTCATGCATAAGAAGGATGCCAAGCCTAGACTGATTCGTTGGATCCTTCTGCTCCAAGAATTTGACATTGTGATCCGCGATAAGGCTAGAGCCCAGATGTTGTGGTTGATCATCTTTCTAGACTGGACCCTGACCATATTGGACTTACTCGGCTGATTAATGAGATTTTTCCCGATGAGCACCTATTGGAAATTAATGTGGCAAGTGGACCTTGGTATGCCGACATTGCTAATACCTTACTTCTGGATCCCTTCCACGTGGCTGGCCTAAAAACCAGCGCGAGCGTCTCATGGCAGAAGCAAAGTATTATTTTTTGGATAATCCACTTCTTTTTCGAATAGGTGCTGATCAAATTATCCGTCGCTGTATTCTTGACAGCGAATTCCCCAGTGTGCTATCCTTCTGCCACGATCAGGCCTTCGGAGGCCATTTCTCTAGGAGGAAAACTGCAGCCAAGGTGTTGCAGTGCGGTTTCTTTTGGCCCTCCCTTCACTAGGATGCACACGATTATGACAAACATTGCACTAGGTGCCAGTCGTTAGGGTCAATGTCACATCGTGACATGATGCCCTTGCAACCCATCCTAGCTGTGGAAATCTTCGACATTTAGGGAATTGATTTCATGGGTCCCTTTCCTCCTTCCAACGACTTCGAATTTATCCTTGTGGCTGTTGATTATGTTTCGAAATGGATTGAGGCTATTCCCATGCATCGTGCTAACCATGTTATATTCACTCGATTTGTCAAAGACCACATCTTTGCGCGCTTTGGGATCCCTCGAGCCATTATCTCGGATGGAGGAAGCCACTTTACCCATGCTTCTTTTCGGGCTCTTCTGAGGAAATACGGAGCCACCATCGTATCGCATCCCCATATCATCCTCAGACGAACGACCAGGTAGAGGTGTCGAACCGGCAAATCAAGCAAATTCTCCAGAAAACGGTTCGACCTAACCGTAAGGATTGGTTCGACAAGCTGATTAACGCACTTTGGGTGTATCGGACCGCCTTCAAGGCTCCCCTTGGTATGTCTCCTTATAGAATCGTTTACGAGAAGCCTTGTCATTTGCCCGTGGAGTTGGAACACCGCGCTTATTGGGCAGTTCGCCAATGTAACTTCAACCTAGACCTGTGTGGTCGAGAAAGGAAACTCCAACTCCAGGAGCTGGAAGAGCTTCATTGTGAAGCCTATGATTCTGTCTTAACTTTCAAGCAACGCACTAAGGCTTTTCAAGACAACCGTATTCGGCAAAAGGAATTTGAGCCATCTCAGCAGGTTTGGCTCTATAATGCCCAGCTTAAATTCTTTCCTGGGAAAGTGAATTCCAAATGGACTGGTCCTTTTCTGGTCTCGAGACCATTTCCCAACGGGGCCGTTGAGATTGAAGATCCCAAATCTGGGCATAAATTTACGGTCAATGGGCAGCTTTTGAAACCCTATCTTACTCATGAACCTATCCCCGTTGGAGAAACTGTTGCTCTGTTGGAGGGTAACTAATGTGCCTCATTCTGAGTCCAGTTGGGGACGTTAAATTCAATGCTCATTGGAAGGCACCCCAACAACACTCCGCCACTATCACGCTCACTTCACTTTTCACTTCACCACCCACCCTACCACCCTGCTGTTTACCCTGCACCTCAGCTCTCGTTACCCGATCTTTGGTCCTTCCTCTACCCTACCCTGCATACATATGAGGACATAGCATCGTTTGGCATGGGGGGGTGGATAGGCATCCATAGGATCTGGGTATTTTATGGTATCATGCAGTCTCCATCTATCTATAAATATGTAAAAAAAAAATAGTGTTTAGTAATGATCTGAAGGCTGAAACAAAAATACAATAAGTGTTTATGGATATTCAACCACTGTTTTGAAGACTTTCCAGGCCACAGAAGCTTGATTCGCTCAGGCTCGGCTTAATTCACTTGAGCATTGACAAGATAGATCGGAATCTCTCCTAACTAAGGACGTATTCTTGTACCTGAGACACCAGTACAGAATCTGTTAGTTTGCTTCTACTCAAGAGCCTAAGTAATCTTGGTTCACACTACACATATCAAGAAAGATCAGGTGAACATAAGATCCAACCCTAGTGTTCATTAGGGAAGGTGGAGTCCTTACCTGTGCGCGCAGGTAGACTTTTTATCCCAAGCTTTAGTCTTGTGTTTAGGAGAGACTCTTTCCACCAAAAAGGAACTCTCCTACCAAAAGAAAAGTGTACTCCTCCAAGAGATATACTGACACGTGTTTCAAAAAAAAAAGAGAGCTGCAAATAAGTCAGTATATCTCGTAAATGTTTATAAAGTCTTCTCCCTACAAAAGTTCTTCAGGGCAAGTTACAAATACCCTGTTTTCTTTGAGCCACAAATGTAATGGGAGTTGAGTTTTTCGTCATCTTTTTAAGGGTCAATCCAAAGACAGGAGCTGAAACTGAGACCAACCTGCACTTAAAAATTCGTGAAACCCTGGGTTTGAGTCTTAATGTTCATCTAGTCAGTCTTGATCCTTCACTAAGCACAAGCCATAATCTCTTGAGCTCTCGAGTACGGCAAAAACCTCTTGGGTCTTGGAAATTGTACTTAAGGTTTAAATATCAAGAGTTCTGGTTAGTCGAGAGATGGTCTATGTCACATAAGACTTAAAGTACTGGTAGTCTTCTCTGCAATTGGTTCTCACAATATCCAACAAATAAACACACCTATGTCGCCTCAGAAGAAAATCTTCAACTTAAGATCATTTCTAAATATAGTACAAAATGTTTTGCTAGGGACTAGTAAAAGATAGGCATGGGGGTATGATTGCATAGCAAAAATACACCAACAATTGTGCCATCTTGTGCTATATCCTAGCATTGCCAGTGCATATTAGGTAGCCATAGTCGCATTTGTAAAAATAAACTCATGCATGCATTTATTTGAGAGGGGAGGAGAGTGAATAAATTGGCCTTGTAATTAATGTATTCTTCAAGTGCTGCCTCGCAAAATCTCCATCTTCATTTTTTTTATTTGGCTGTGAACTTCTTCTCCGCACGGCTCAGGGCATGGCTTGCTCTTCGCGCCATTCTCTGCCACAGCTTGCCCTGCTAGCCGCATGCACAGCCATGCACAGCCCAGGGCATGGCTGTGCTTGCCTCCTTCCTCTTTAAAAAGGGCACAGCCATCTTCCTTGTGGAGGCCTGGTCCACACAACACACATAGCACCCTTCCTTCCTCCAGGCCGTCTCCTCCCCTTTCCCCTCCATACGCAGCACCTCTCCTCCTAAGGAGCTAAGCTACGGCCAGGAGTAGCTCATAGTGGTACATGACTACCACTGTGAGTCCCACCACTGCCCAGATCATCAAAGAGCCGGTGGGCGTGGTGGTTCACCTCTCTATTTTCGTCGTTCCAGCCCCTTCCGCCATTGCCATAGAGTCGTGCTTTGAAGCTCAACCGCAGCAGCAAGGCACCGGCCGCCCCACGCAGCGCGCAAGCCCCTGCGCGCACGCCAGCAGCCGGCGCAGCCCCTTCCGCGCACGTGCCAGCCCGCTCCACAGTGCCCACGCATGCTGAATCGGGTGCAGCCGGTCTCCCGAGCCGAGCACACACTGTAGCTACTATTCACGCTAGAGAGCGCAACACTGTAGCTACAGTGCGGTGACCGGAAAGTTTCTCACTTATCTAGTCACTACGCGCTCTCTCTCCGCGCCGCAACCGCCTCTAGCCCGCGCTCGGGTCTCTCCCCGTGCTCGCTCCAGCACCTGCCCCTGCGTCTCTCCCAGCGCCTGCTTCTTCGCCCGCGTTCCCCTCAGCGCGCAGTGCAGTGCGCTGCACCACGCAGTGCGCTGTGTTGCGCCCTCACACCGCTCCCTCCTGTGCGCGCCTGCGTGCACCACCAGACGTTGGCTGAAGCCTCCGGACGACTTAACTAGCAGTGCCCTCTCTCACAACCACTCTCTCACTCCTTCCCGCAGACACATACACACACACACACTCTCGTACACACACACACTCTCACTTGTACACGCCTATATACTTATATATATATACATATATATATACATATATCTATACATATATTATTACCTATACAACTAAGTATAAGTATATATACATATATATATACATACATACATATATACATATATATCTTTAGCTATAAATACATATATATATATATCTACATATATCTATATACATAGATGCTTATACTAATATATCTATATACATATATACATATCTATAACTATATACATTTATTACTATATATATATATCTATATCTATATATAGTTATATATACATACATATATATCTAATTATAAATAAATAAATAAATATATATATATATATACATACATCTATCTATATATATATTTACATATCTATATATATATATACACATATACATATATATATATATACATATATAACTACATATACACCTATATAATTATAACCATATCTATATATATACATACAAATATATATTTACATACATATACATATATATATATATATATATTTCTTTTTTTTCATAGCACCTACCACACGTTGTATCACGGAAATATCTACACCAGTTGCTGATATTCCCCAATACACGAGTACAGAAAGCGTCTCCGCACACACCTTCCACCCATCCATCCAACACTCCACACAGCACTTCGTCCTATTGGTTGTGTCTTCCTAGACGACGACCAACTCGACACCGTGCTACACGCCATTTCCACCTCCACCCCCACCCCTATATATATATATAATATATATACTATATTTATCTTACTTCTATTTCTCTTTCCTGTTATTAAAAAGATAAAATAATATACAAAAGAGAAAAGATAATCCTTGACCTGCAGGTACTCAGTCTTGCGAATAGCAAAACCAGTTTTGGAACCCTAATTTGGCTCAAAGCCAAGAACCTGATTTTGAGGGTGTACCTTAAGGACAAAAATTATCAGAAAAAAATTGTAAATAGAAAAAACACCAAAAACATAATAAACCAACGGAAGAGATTCGTTGTAGGAAAAGCATAGAAACTTGTTCACCTCTAATCCCACTTCCCTGAGTTCGACCCTAGGCCTACAAGTGACCAAGATAAAATCAAGTAGGCCAGGTTAAAAATTTTGTAAAAAGATGGTTAGGCTCGATTTAGGTTAACCACTATACTCATTTCAACGATTAAATCACCATATTAACACCACCTATCCGAGCCCGACCACGTACCAACTGGGCGAGGTCCTAGGCCCGAACGCCCAAAAGAAGTGGCTGGTCCATTGAAACCTCGGGCCTAGCACGCCCACCCCTCCGACCTCGTCGTTGGCCGCGTCTGCGGCCCACCTCAAGGACTCCACATTGAGGCATCTCCTGCAAGGAGACATGCAAAACAGAACCAAAAAGACGTCAACTCTAACGGACATTCAGCAAAAGAACCTCAGAACAAATGTCAAAAGATACGTTGTGGTGGTTATTCTAGTTACATGCATGTGAATTGGTTATTCTCAAGCTAGTTGGTTCATTTCTCGAGACGACCTTGCTCTGATACCATCTTGTTACGACCCGATTCCCAAATCCCTACAGGATAAGAGACCGGCCCGACTCGATTGATCCCAAGACCTAGTCGTCCAACGAGAAATAACCAAAAAGCAGGAAAGTAAACTACATTCGCTATGCTAAGCAACTAACAGTAAAAGTGTACGCAGTAAAGAAAGTAAAAACTGCTACAGTACATATCACCATCACAACAGTAAACAGTAATAAGGTACGGGAACGTAAAGGTACAAGAGTCTGAACTCACTACAACAGAAAGTACTACAAAGGAAGACTACAGCTACTGGGCTTTACTGGGCCCAGCACCCTCTGCAACCGGAGACTCAGGCTGCTCAACACCTGGACCTGAAAAGGGTTATGAGTACACAAAGTCAACGAACGTTGAGTAGAGTGGCAACCAACTAACTAAAGCAGTAAAAGTGGATAGGTAGCTATTTAATCCAATTACTCTATTTAACAATTTATTCCTTTTCACCCCTTGGTTTATTTATCAGATCTCTTTCTTGATCTCGAATGTTCCTCGTGGGAACGATCTTGATTGCAGTATTTTCTGAAGAGTAGAAGTCACTCGTGGTGCTCTCTTGGCCGGGAGAGTCCCTCGTGGTGGTCCTACACCCAGTCAACCACCCCAAGGTCACGGACAGACGTAACGGTGACTACGGCACGCGTGATAAGCGCATGGGTAGCTACCCCGCACTAGAACGCAGTCAGTCGTTTCCATTAATGGGTGCGCCGAAAGTACAGCACAGAACGGTATAGGAACTAGCCCTCTCAGTAACAGGAGTCTAGCCCCTAGGAGCCAAACAAGGGTCTCGCTCCTCCACAGTCCGCGCACCCTCACCTAACTACCCTGGTTTGCCCAATGGGCCTAACAAGTCGGTGTAGGGTGGCTAGCTAAACCCTGGGCCCCGTGGGGTAGCTAGCTTTCTCCCTACACTAGTAGCTCTCCTCGGTATAGTGTACACGAGGGCCAAGAAGTCGGTGCAGAGTGGCCAATCCTAACCTCGGGTCCCGACCCAAGGGCGGCTAGCTCCGCTCTACACTAAACAGGGGACAGTCACTCTCCTTGGTACTACGTACTCAAGGGCCAGCATACTTCCCCACTCACATTCCCAGATCCATTCCATTTATTCTCAGGAGCTCTACTCCTAACTCCTCATAGGGTTCATGCTCATATTTCTCATGCCATTCCGTATCAGGTTTCATCATTCACATTTCCATTCTCAGGTTGTATATGTGCAGCTCGTATTTCTCTCATTCACGTTTCCATTCTCAGGGTAAACACATGTAGCTCATATTTCTATCATTCTTGTTTCCATTCTCAGGTTATACACATGCAGCTCTTATTCTAGCATTTAACGTATGCAACAGGTATGGTTACAAGCAACTGTTTCAGTAGCACAGTTAATTCATATTTCACAGGCAGCTCTTGTTCATTAACAGGCAGTTGTTTTCTATCTACTCATTCAAGACTGCAATTCAAAAACGCATACAGACATTTCAAGTGTTTCTTGTCCTAGGATTCATGCCATATCCTAGTTCCTAATCATTCATCCCACACATGCATTCAGGTTTGTATTTAAATTAGGGGAAGCCACTCTACCAGACAACCCAGGAGTAGTAGGGGCTCGAACCGCAAGCTCACGTGCCTCAGCAAGCTCCAAACCTGCAACGGAACAAAGTCCTATAACAAGGAGTAATCACAAGGGAACATTCAGAACAGTATAGAAAGCCTTCTAACAAGTAGAGGAACTCATAAGGAAAACATCGATATCTTATTTGCGTAAAACAAACCTCAAACGGATCCTAAACGGGTCAAAAACTGGGCTACTGACTCAAATCAAACGTCTGGCACAATGTCCAGACGTCCGACCACATCTCCGGACGTTTGGGAGTGCTTCCAGCCGTCTGGTAATCTGCCCAGATGTCTGAAATGCGTGGGAGGGCGTGTCCCGCGCCTTCCCGAAGCAAATCCTGCATGCGACAGCAAAATCTTCTCAAATTAGCCACGCAAAGCGTAACAGCGGAGTGGCTTGCATGGTTGTATCTGCAAAGGGAATGTACCTTCACTGAGATTTACCTTCAGATGTCTGGAGTCGTCTCTAGACGTCCGCTCTGTCGTCTGGACATTGTTCTAGACGTCTGATTCTAGGAAAAACCGAGAACCAGAACCTTCTCTCACTTGCCCTCGCCGCATGTAGTCGTGCCTCACCTACAGCTTCAGCTGCAGCAGCGTCAGGGACGACTCCATGACGCACCCCTCCTCCTCCCGCACGCACTGCTTCGACCGTGAACCCTTTGATGAGCTCCCACACGAGCTTGCGAGCTTGATTTCCTCCTCCTCTCTTCATGCCGCTCCTCCTTGTCGCCGCTCTCGTGCTCTCTCGCTCGCACCCGCTCCTCTCGCAGGGGTGGAGAGGGAGAGAAGAAGGGGCTGGTGGTTGTGGAGTGGGGAGAACGAGAGAGGAGGAAGGGGGTTTATAAAGATGGTGGGTTAGGGTTCGCTGGAGGGGGAAAAGAGAGAGAAGGGAAGAAAAGAGAGGGTACTATTTGCGCGCAGCCCGCGTGCAAACATGAGCTCGTACCCAAAAATTTTGATTTTCAGACTTCTGGGAAGGTGTCCAGATGTCTGACCAGACATCTGACCGATAGTCCTGACGTCTGACCTACAATCCAGACATCTTAAAAGTCTCAGGACAGAACAGGTCTTAACATTATCTATCCCATTTCAGATAGTAAATGGGTCAGTCTTATTCATGTAGTACCTAAAAAGGCAGGAATCACTGTAGAGGAGAATGACCAAGGAGAGTTGGTGACCACTAGACCCTTAACTGGTTGGAGGGTCTGCATTGATTACCGCCGTTTGAACATAGCTACCTAGAAAGACCATTTCCCCTTACTGTTTATCGATTAAATTTTGGAACGACTGGCGGGGAACAAGTACTTCTGTTTTCTTGACGGGTACTCTGGGTATAATCAGATAGCTGTTTTTCCTGACGATCAGGAGCGTACCACCTTCACGAGTCCGTATGGCACATTTGCATTCCGCCGAATGCCATTCGGGTTATGTAATGTTCCTGCCACTTTCCAACGTTATATGATGGCTATCTTTTCTGATATGATTGATGAGTTTGTTGAAATTTTCATGGATGACTTCTCCATTTATGGCTCGTCGTTTGACCTATGCCTTTCGCACCTTGATAAAGTCTTAACCTGTTGCGAAGAGGCAAAGCTGGTGCTTAGCTGGGAGAAAAGCCACTTTATGGTCCAATAGGGCATTGTGTTAGAGCATATAGTTTTCAAGAGAGGATTAGAGGTGTACACCACAAAAATTGATTCCATCTCTAAGCTTCCATTACTCGCTAATGTTCGTCAAGTTAGATCTTTCCTTGGCCATGTTGGATTTGATAGGCGCTTCATTAGAGATTTCAGTAAAATCTCTAAGCCACTCTGTGACCTGTTAGCGAAGTATGTCTCCTTCGATTTTGATGATAGATGTGGCAAGGCTTTCCAAGTCTTGAAGAAAGCCCTTATTACCACACTGATTCTCCAAGCACCAGATTGGACCCTCTTGTTTGAGCTAATGTGCGATGCTTCTGATTTTGCAGTGGGAGCAGTCTTAAGTCAAAGAGTTGATGGAAAACCTCATGTGCTGCATTATGCTAGCAAGACCCTTATGAATCCTCAGCAAAACTACACGGTCACTGAAAGGGAGCTTCTTGCTGTAGTATTTGCTTTGGAAAAGTTTCGATCTTATCTTTTGGGATCCA
This sequence comes from Thalassia testudinum, assembly GCA_037157565.1. Lineage (NCBI taxonomy): Eukaryota > Viridiplantae > Streptophyta > Magnoliopsida > Alismatales > Hydrocharitaceae > Thalassia > Thalassia testudinum. Next base: position 5,997,398 of record JAZHRO010000058.1, on the reverse strand, counting down.
AGGTTGTGGTGTTCACTGATCATTCTGCCTTAAAGCATCTTCTTGCTAAAAGGGCCTAATTCGTTGGATTCTGCTACTCCAGGAGTTTGACATGGAAATTAAAGATAAGAAAGGAGTTGAGAATGTGGTAGCAGATCATCTGTCTAGGATCCCTATTGAGGCATCAAACCCTACTGGCGGTATTCAAGAGACTTTCCCTGATGAGTCTCTGATGGCCGTGAAGGCTAAAACTCCTTGGTTCGCTGACATAGTGAACTATCTGGTCACAGACATTACCCCTAATACTTGGGACAAGCAGAAGCGAGACAGGTTTCTTGCTAACGCTAAATTTTATCACTGGGAGGAACCTGAGCTTTTTAGAGTATGCCCTGACCAGTTTTTTTGCCGTTGCGTCCCTGATGAAGAACAAAGAAGTGTTCTCAGTTTCTGCCATGACCTCCATTGTAGGGGACATTTTAGTGGGAAGAAGACTGCCCATAAGGTTCTTCAATTTGGCTTTTGGTGGCCCACATTATTCTGAGATGCACATACATATGTGGGCGCATGTCTACGTTGCCAGCAGACGGGAACCATTGGAAAAAGGGATGAGATGCCCCAGCAACCTATCTTCCCTGTTGAGGTCTTTGATATTTGGGGCATCGACTTCATGGGTCCCTTTCCTGTGTCCTTCGGATATGAGTACATCCTTGTGGCTGTGGACTATGTATCGAAATGGATAGAAGCCATACCCACGCGAACCAATGACCATTTCATGGTCTTGGGCTTTGTTAAAGCTAATATCATTTCTCGGTACAGGTACCCAAGGATGATCATAAGTGATGGAGGACCTCACTTCAAGAACGTACACTTTACAAGACTACTCCAAAGTTTAGGAGTCAACCACATGATAGCCACACCTTACCATCCCTAAACGAGTGGACAAGTTGAAGTGGCTAATAGGGAGATTAAGCGAATTTTAAAAAAAACTGTCAAGCTCGATCGTAAAGATTGGTCTAAAAAACTAACTGATGCTCTTTGGGCCTACAGAATCGCGTATAAGACTCCCTTGGGCATGTCTCCTTTCCGTCTTGTCTATGGAAAGGCGTGCCATCTTCCCGTTGAAATCCAACATAAAGCCTATTGGGCTATTAAAAACGTTAACTTGAATCTAGATAAAGCGGGAAAGGCACGTATGTTAGAGTTAAGTAAGCTTGAGGAGCTTCGTAATGAAGTCTATGAAACTTCTCAAGCTTACAAGCAACGTACAAAGGTCTTCCATGATAAGCACATCATTAGAAAGACTTTTGAGCCCAACCAGTGGGTCTGGCTTTTCAATTCTAGACTTAAATCATTTTCAGGAAAGCTCAAGTCCCGCTGGGATGGGCCATACGTTGTTATCAATACTTTCCCTCATAGAGTTGTAGAAATTCGGAACCCTACTTCAGGTGTAAGCTTTAAGGTAAATGGCCAGCGACTTAAACCTTATATTACTCTTTCAGATGGCTAGGTTTTGGACGCACTTCGACTTGAGGAGCCTTAGCTCCTCCCACTCTCCACCTTAGGTGATATTCTTCTATGTCTGCATTTTTCAATGAGGACATTGTCAGTCTTAGGCATGGGGGGGTATAACATGAGATTGTTTATAGCATTTATAAATATTTGCATAGAATGTTTATAGCATTTATAAATATTTGCATACATTTAGGATTTAAAAAAAAAAAACTCTTATTTTCTTGAGCTGAATTGGTTAGTCCCTAGCAAAACATCTTTGTCATGGAGGTGCCATTAAAGAATTTTCTTTTTAAATTATTTCTTAAGTTTAGAATCCAGTACATTTATTTCACTTGCACGTAGACTGAGTAATGGATCTTTGAAGAAAACCAATAAGCTTTTTTAGTCTACTGAACCCTTGGACAGTTAATAGGGAGTCAGGCATACTATTTTCTAGTAGATCCACCTCATATTTGTGAGAAGAAAGTAGAGAGATTACTGGTGTGCTAAGTCTAGTGCAAGGACTCTTAAGTTTTGGACAATTAGATGATGATACCTCAAAGTTAGGTATAGTTTTCGCTCTCTGTTCCTGTGTGCATACATTGTGTGAATTCCTGAGAGTCACCAAATAAGGTAGATACATAGAGATTGAGTCTTAATAAAGCTATGACTATGGTAGATGGTTACGACCATCCTTCATAGAGTCCTCGGCTGAAGGAGGATAATAGTGTCAAAGGTCAGAAATATGCTTATCTTATCCATTCCTTCCCGATGTCGAGAATAGGCACTTCCATCAAATAAGCCACACAATATCCTCTTGACCATCATCATCCCTAATAATGCCTCATAAATAAAAGTCTGTGTCATGTTATGTTGATTTATAAAGAAATAAAAAGAAAAAAAAGAAGAAGAAGCAATTATATTAAAAAAAAAAAGAAAAGAGAGAAAGAAAAGAAAAAGAAAGAGTCCAAGTTTATAATTTTATCTTCGTAACATTATTTCTGAGGTAACAAAAACACCTATCGCGATCCACCAAATAGGACCCATAGCTACCTTTCAGTATTTCTGATCGCCTGAATATTGGCTGAGGACTTTAACTTAGTTGTAGAGTTATTAGGACTTTAATTGAAGTGTGAATGCCATGTGAGGCCACCAAATAGCGAGTACACTTACTAAATCTGGCGAGATTTGTGATCTCAGAAAGAAAAGAAAGAAAAGAGTGAGCGCTAAGGAACATCAAGAGAGCACAGTTATTTAACCTCTCTCCGAGTTGACTTGTTTAATAGTTTAGAGATCTAGAGTCTATAGTACTAAATTACATGTAGCACCAGATGAGTGTGTGCCACCAAATACGTATCCATTAAACTTAGTTTCTCCTACCTAAGCCAAAAAGTTGGGGTAAATTTACAGATTATTTTTCGCTTTATCCCCGAAGGAAGTAGTTGCCTATCCTGATAGAAATATTTACTAAGAGATAAGTACGAACTGCAAATGTAAGTTGGTTATTTTCACTTGGATTCGTTACCTAGTCTTTTATCACTTTACATTTGTCTGGATCTCTAAATTTTTGAGATAAGAAAAGAAGAAATCTTCTGATTACTTCTATTATTTTTCATTTTTGCTAGGGACTAGTAAATCTTAGGCATGTGAGTATTTGATGAGTTCATTTTAATGGACTATTGTTACATCTAAGTTAACTTTATTCTTACATTTTATACTTGTTAATAACTACATTAGGTCATAAAATGATTGCATGCATCATTACTTAAGTTTACATCTATTCTATTGCATTCTATAACTTATTATGTAATTATTTTATATTTCATGCAGATCTCGCACACAACGCACCCTATGCATCTCTACTTGATCCACTCCATCAGGCTAATTTAAGAGTTAACAAATAATCGGGAAAGTGAGAGAGGAGGAGGAATAATTTTTCAAGAGACCAAGGTTGTGAAAAGAATCCCCCCCCCCCCCCAACAGCCAGCCGGCCTCAACAAATCCATCTCTCAATAGCCACCGGCCAATCTTAGTAAGGGATTTAAAAATCCCTTGACTTGCGCCGGGGGAAAAGAACGGATGGGGGAGGAGATAAAAGTGGCGAAGGATCTTAGGGGGAAACCACCACTGGGAACACCCTACACGCACTGTGAGGAGAACGTGCACTGTGGCCCCTTTCAACCCTCTCCAAGCAAAGCGCGCTATCCATCTCCCCTCCAACCAGCACACACCTCCACCACAACCTCCACGCAGCAGCCCTTGTGCATGCAACAATGGCCTTGTGTGCGCCTCCATCTTCTCCCTTGTGCGCGCAACGCACCATAGGGGTGGGGTCTGTCCCTACACCGCATGCAACAGCAGCGCTATCCATCTCCCCTCCAACCAGCGTGCACCTCCACCATAACCTCCACACAGCAGCCCTTGTGTGCATAATAGCGGCCATGTGCGTGCCTCCATCTTCTCCCTTGTGCGTGCAACACACCAAAGGGGTGGGGTCTGTCCCCGCACTACACGCAATAGCGGCGCTATCCATCTCCCCTCCAATTAGCATGTGCCTCCACCATAACCTCCACATAGCAGCGGCGCCTCCATCTTCTCCTCTTCCATAGCGCGCGCTCATGCTCGCACGCCATAACCTTGCAACAGCAGCAGAGCACACCCCGCACAGCAGTGCCCCTGTGTCTCTTCGTCTTCTTCTTCCTCTGCTTCTTTACAGCAGCGGTGCACGCACACCGCCACAACCTCCATGCAGCAGCACATGCCTCATCTCTTCTCCACACATGGCACCAGCACGCGCCTCCTGCCTGCCCAACTTCTCTACGCGCAGTGCACCCCCCGCGCAACCTCGCCGGCCACACTTGCTACAACCGCGCCCTTGTGCACGCATAGCAGACCGCACGCAGCAACTTGCTGCTCCTCTCCACTGGCATCAAGCTCTCCGGCTGACCGCCACCGGCCATCTTCGACCGTGCCTCCACCGCTGTCGCGACTGTCTCTTTCCCACGCATCGCCACTGGGCTTCATTCGGCTGGCCGCCATGCCTCCACGCGCGCAAAAAAGAGAGAGGAAGTTTCCTATGTTTTTGATTACATTAAAAATTACATTGCATGCCATTGTCACTTGAATAATGATTATTTTATTCAGGCAAAATTGCATGGGTGCACTTACAATTTCGTGAATTTACTTAACTTGTGTTATGTGCATCATTTAACATTGAAATTCAATTTAGATTTGCATGCAATTCAAACTTACATGATATGCCACTACACATGCATCATATACATACTTTTGGGAGCTTGATCCCTGACGTAAAAATTACATAAATAGCCTTGAACTTTTAATGAAATTACAAGTTCCATTTAGAGTAGCATATTCATCGAATTGAAGTTGCGAAGGTGTCTGCAAACATTATAACTCTCTACTCGTGAATTTATTGGACCTATTCCTCTCTGTAGATACGACATCCTTTTTGTGGTTTAAATTCATATGATCGAGAGATTTCCACCACATTAATTACAACAACGTATCATTCTATTGCTATTTTAATTAAATGAAACTCTCTCTATCAGCATACAAGGACAAACGATGAGTTTTTGCTTCACAACAAATGGAGAAAAGTTTATTTTGTTGTGAATTTGAACAAATCACATTTTGCTGAGGCAAAAGAAGCTTCAATGTTCTATAATTGGGACGTCCAAGCCTGTAATGCCATATATCAAAAGAAGAAGCTTTGTTGGGTACTGTCAGGGAGTTCAGGAACACATTAATACCCTTATTTTGATATAGTTGATCAGAAGAAAAGAAGTGTTCTTGGCCTGCTGAAGTCCATCACCTGAAGGAAGTGGCAACTAATATATTCCTCAACTAGGATGGCCTCATAAGAGAGTTTCCTTGCTCTAAAGGTCCTTTGCAACCACAGAGTTAGGATAGAACTTCATAGAACAATTATTGTCATTTGTGAATTTGTGTACAGACAATAAGTTTTTAGAAACAGTGGATACTCTTAATATATTTTTGTGAGCAAGTTGTCGAGAACCAGTAGTAAGAAATTTATGACCTATATGTGTAATCTTCTCACCTTTCCCATTAGCTAAAGAAACCTTGTCAGAACCCAGGTAATCAGAATTAATGTCGAAGTTACTTAAGGCATTTGTAACATGATGAGATGCACTAGAACCAGGAAGCCATGAAGTGAAGTCAGAATGGTTGATCATAATGACGATAACAAGTAAGAGCTGAATGATTGAAACGACCACAGATTTGACATTGAACACCAGCTACAGAGGCACTTTTGGAACGACCTCCTCAACTATTTCTATCAGAAGAACCTTGATTGCCTCTCCTAAAACGACCACCTCTGTTTCTTCCTCCACGCTCGGATGAATTCTTCTCAAAAGACTTTGTTGTGTAGTTCACAGTAACATCTAATTGTTCTTGCAGATGAAGAATTCGTTGCTCATGGCTTAATAAAAGACTAAGAACTTCATCAAGAGAAATGAAATCTCTAGAATTGATGACATCAACAACAGGATTATAATCAGAAGGTAGGCCATTTAATATGGAGATAATCAAATCATCATCATCCATTCTTTTTCCAGAGGTAGCACGATGCATTGCATATTATTTTACTTTATTTACAAAATCTATCATAGTAGAATCACCCTTTTTCAGGGATTGAAGCAAGGATCTGCAATGAAACATCCAAGATCTTGATCTTGTGCTAAAGCTACGCTCAAGGTAAACCCAAACCTTACGTGAAGAATTTAGATTAGAGATTTGAGTACAAATCTCCTCACTAACAGAACTCATCAACCAACTCAAGACAAGCTGATCCTTTTTATGGTGCGTCAGATGATCATCATTAGGTATTTGAGATACTTGATCTCCATCTTTTTGTGAAAAAAAACTTTGAAGAATATGAGGCAGTGCCATCAACAAAACAAATGAGGTCATGAGCTCGCAATATTGGTAGAAACTGTGCCTTCCAGGTTGAGAAATTTGTGGAATTAAGACGATAAGGCACATGATGTTGTATATTGGCAGGAATTTGAAAATTGAAACCAGCAGAAGTGATCGAACCAGAACTTGAAGCAGACGAGGAAAAAGAAACCATCAGAGAAAAGAAAACTTGAGATCACTCCTAATCGCCAATACTAGAACCACACAAAGGAGCATGGTGCTTGCTAATCACAAGCAGTTGCTGGAGAGTGTAGTAAATCTGACAAAGGGATGCAGCAATTTGTCACAGAATCGCCACACCTTGATGAATCTGTGATAGGATCTGGCAAAGAAAAAAGAAATCCATCAAAAAACCAGAGAGTAGCAACCTACTCTTCATACCATGTTTGAGAATGAAAGGAAGCACAAGAGTGAAATGAGAGGTTATGTTAGCTCTCCAGCTAATGCCTCTTTCTGAAATTTATAGCAGATGCTGTGACTGAGATTGTTACAGTAAGTTTACAAGTAATACCCAAAACACTCTTGTATAGATTTTGCATTTACAAGTTTAACACCATGCTATACACCTTAACAGCACTGCTCCTCCAAGGGCTTTGGCGTGTGCTACTCAAGAACAAGTAGGGATGTTAACTCCTTTTCTTTGAATGCCTACTCGAATTTCGAGCCAATGGTGGCTAGATGTGTAATGGTATATGCATGCCTAGGGTTTATGTATGTAAGAGGGTTGGAGGCATGCTAGGAGAATTGGAAATTTTTATCGTAGATTTTGCTAGGTTTTACTCTATACTAAATGCTTGTATTGTACCTAGCATTGTCAGGATAATGGATTCAACATAAAGGTAAAGTTAAAAGGTTCAGGGTGAGATACAAGGTTGAATTCATGTTGAATCAAGGCCTGGAATTGCCAAGTACCGGTACCAATGTTCAGTATTGATACTGGATGGTTCTTACAACCCCATGACACATTTAAAAGAGGGACTGAATTGGCCCAGTACTAGTACTAACCTAAGTGATCATGATTTTGCTTTAGCTCAAGGACAAAGGTGGCTACATGCAAGCCTTGATGTGAGATGTTAAATTAAGAAGTGTTTAAATATGCAAAATACTTAGGAGATCACCACATAAAAAATGTGATAAATCAATCTCGGGAGGATATGAATGAAACCTGAATAAATGAACTAAGTGTAAAGTGAATATGAAACACATGAAATTGTTCGCTCTTATAGAGTCTAAATGAAGAACCATTTGGATCCTAAGGTCTACAGCCAGACCCTAGGCAATCCACTAGGTCTTTGGGATGTTGTTCCGGACATGGAACCAAATGAAATAGAAATTTAATAGGTTTGCTAGGTGGGCTTGTAAGGTTGTGCCTTAGACTTGGTGAACCTCAGGTTCACTACTCGGGATGGAGACCCGAGATAATGCGGTAGCTAGGAGCTACCTAAAGATTTACCTTGGGACTTGGAGAGTTCCTAGATGTGGTGGCAAGCCATGGGCTGTCATTAGCTGAAGGCACTCGAATGTACTTGAATCTGGCTCAATGCGAGGGTACTTGGGCAAGAGGCTCATTGGGCACTCGTGTGTGCGGAGGTCGCTGGGGTATCGTGATGGGTCTAGTTGAGATCTCGTCCAACGGTGGACTGAGAGGGCACACCTAGAGGCTACGTTCCTAGAGGGAGTGATGGTGTGACCCGATAGTTCTGATCAACCCTGCGATACGATTTGAATGGTTTACAACTAGGCCTCACTGAAGGCGAATAGAGTTTGCTCTTCGCTAACGCAAGGCACTGGCCTGGGTAGCTCCTAAGAGACTCGACTCTTCTGACTGAGGTCAGCAACGTTCTCAATACGTTGAGAACCGGTATGCCTTTCACGAGGATCACTTGCCCTACTAGCCTCTCCCCTGATCAAGGAGAGGCCACCAGGCGAGAATTTAAAGGAAGGATACATCTAGATCTCCTCTACTAGAGATGGATGATTTACCAGATCTAATTCATGTGGCAAGTGAGGGGATGAATGTTAGAACCAAAATAAATCATGCTAAGAATCTAAAGTGAGAATTTAGATTAGAAGGTGGTCGGTAACGTAGATGATTAGCCCATATTTGTGGGCTATTTAAGTATATGAATGCCTAGACATTAAGATATCTTTAACATTTGGATGGCATACATTAGGATGTAAATAAATTACTTCATATTTTTAGCTTAATTGCATAATGCATTCATTGCATTCATATCTAAATGCATTTAGAATTAACTTAGAATTGCATGCATTTGATTAGTTCACCAATTAGGTGAATTACATCAACTGTTTTAATTTAACATGGAAGTTAAGGGTTTGTGCATAAATAATCATAATATTTTATTATTTTCTTATTCTCTTCTTCCATACGTAACGGCTGTGCTTTCTCCTCGTGCACCCATTCATGCACAGCTGCCAGCATTCATTTGCCATGAAGAGGATTTGATCCCACCTCTTTGATTTCAAATTCACCACCTGTAGCTACAAAGGGAGGAGGAGACAACCGTGCTGGGTAGGCCTTCACCCTGTTCCCTACTATGCAGAGAACCTAGATTCTCCTACGCTCCACCACCACCGGCCTCAATTGTGGCAGCGAGCTTCCACCATTGTGGGCGTGTGGCGTGATAGGCCACACCACCATCTGTAGCTCGCTTGCATTACTGTAGCATGCACCACCCTTACCACCATCACCAGAAACCACCCCTATCAACACCACCGCTACCTCCATGCACCACCTTCACCTTCATCTTCCCCTTTGGTTAAGATGTCCAGGAAGTTTCCTGGACGTCTGAAGCCCCTCCCCATCTCCTCGCCTCATCACTTTCCTCTTCATTTTCTTCTCCTTTATTCTCTCCTCCATTGTTCATCTTCTTCAACCCACCGAACCCAATAGTAGCCACCCCCACGCCAAGCGACCAGCAGCACCGCCCCTCGTCGTCGACCCGCCACCAGCGCGTAGTGCCACTCATGCACGCTCCTACCCCCCTCCCCTTGCTGTGCGTACCTCCAGCAGCAGCGTCACCCTCTCCCCCACGTGCGCAGCCAAGCGCACCACCAACACCATGCTTACCTCGCCGCAGCCGCATGCCTCTCGCACATACGCACCAGCAGGACCTTCTCCTCATCTTTATGCACAATGGCAGCGCGCGCCCCCTCATCTTTTCGCCTCCAGCAGAGAGCTCCCTCAACTCCAACACCTCTTCGCGGGCCGCTGGAACCCACCTCCGCCACCAATCCGTTCGACCACTAGTGGCCGCCATTCGCCGTGCTAATGACTCCGCTGCGAAGCCCTTGATCCACTCCACCTCCGCAAAGCTTCTCACGCCCGGCCTTACTTTCCATCGTGCGTAGGAGGTCCTTGACATTCTTCCCTTATTTTGCTACAGGAACCCTTGCATTAATATTTACCATCATTTGCCATTGACAAAAAAATATTTATTGTTATTTTATTATGGTGGTTATTGCATTGAACTTCCTTTTCTTTTATATAAATACTATTTCAGCATGATCTCTTATTGTTTTCTTGATCTGAAAGCAAATTTGGGCTCAGTTTCTTTGGCTAATAACTTGTGAACATCAGTTTCTTGATTTTTGCGATTTTAATAGGCCACTGCCTCCCTGTGGAGACGACCTGCTCCTTCGTGAGTGGTTTATTAAATTTGTTTTGATTTGCATTGTTCGCCACTCGATTTTTGTATTGCAACGATCTTGATTTATATTTTCGAAAACTAAAATAACGCGGTCAAAAATGGGGCCATTCCCTTCATACATCACAAAATGCTATTCGTCTAAGAGAGAGAAACTACAAAAGAAGAGCCCACATCAGCTATCACAAAAAGGAGGTGGCTTGTATCACTAGGGCCTAAAGTGAAGAAACTAGTGGACCAACCACCCAAAAGTCCTCCTAGGTTTGTTAAGTCAGTATAAAACCCATATATCACCTCTTTTGCTAGGTTTTACATGTAGTGTGGTCCCTATTGAGCTGCTTAGCTCATCCATATTATTGTGACCCATTTCAGGTTCTGATATCGTGGGCCAGCAGATTCCACCTCACCCATGAGTAGTGTCGACGCTTAGTGGTGGCAAATCAGCTATTCGTAATGATGCTCATTTGCTTGGAGAAGGCGATAATGGAAACATGGTACCTAGTAAGGTGGGTGGACCCACCTACTGAGTCCCTTCAGGTTGTTGCTGCAGAGTTTATGGAGGCTACCTGCTAACTAGAATAGGCAATCTATTTTGTGAGTTTTAGACCCACGAAAACCTAGGAGGACTTTTGGGTGGTTAGTCCCCTAGTTTCTTCTGCACTTTAGGCCCTAGTGATGCAAGCCACCTCCTTTTTGTGATAGCTGATGTGGGCTCTTCTTTTGTAGTCTCTCTCTCTTAGACAGGATAATATTTTGTGATGTATGAAGGGAATGACACTTGTACATGTATGTATATGTATATATGTATGAACCATGGAAATCTGTATATGTTTTGGTGGTGAATGACGTACTAAATTATGTGGCTTTTATTATGATGTTAGACTTTTAAAGAGGTATAGTTGTAGGTTCTTGGTAAAAATGCTCATGCTATGTGAAAGCCTTGGTTTTTGTTTTTCGTTGGTTTTTCATGTTTTACCATTTGCCGTGGTCGGGGTGTGCCCAAGATATATTTTTCGGTATGCATAAATGACGTGTCTTTGTGTGTGTGTGTTAAGAGGTGTCGTTATAGCCACACTTGATACGTCGGTTTTAAAATAAGTAAACGGAGGTGAGTCCGAGTGTCGGTCTCAGGGAGGCATGAAAATCGGATTTTTGCTTATCACTTGTTGTCATGGAAAAGGCGGAGTTTTGCTTGCGCAAGATGCGATTTGAAAAGCGAGAGAGAGAGATAGAGAGAGAGTTTAGGGTTAGAAAGCTCTTGGTTTTGATCATGCAACTTGAACAGAAATTAAAATGGCAATTGAATGGAAAATAACTTCATAATCATGCATTCGTAGTTCATAACTTACAACATTAAATACATGCTTCAACAAAAGTAATGGAAAGCTTAAAAGAGAGAGAGAGAGAAAGAGAGAAAAAGAGAGAGTGGAGGGCGACGAGGCAGCCACGGCGGTGGAGGAGGTTCCGTCGGTGGCTCGTCGTTTCTGGCGATTACAAGAGTGCCTAAAGCTAGCTAAGAGAGGAGTGGAGTAGTTGCAAGGGGGAGTGAATGCATTGAATGGTGGTAGAAGGGGGTTTAAATAGAGTTAAGGGCTTCCTAAAGAAGAATGGACTTTAGCGACATTCGGAGCGTCGCTAAAATCACTTCCACAAACGTCGGTGAAGCCCTCCTGCCGTCGGTCAGCTGCTCGCCCCGGTCTTCCTCTTCGCGTGATCCGTGGCCGCTGAACGAGAGCCGTCCGATCGAAGATCGGACGACTGAGAGCCTTCTTCGCCCGCGCTGAGATCGCGCCTTGGGTACGCGTGCGCACGCGTGTTTCCGCCCGGCGTGTGCGCGCGCGTGGGCGCTCGTGGGCTGTCGTCGCGCCGCGTGGCGAGATCCTGGCCGCCCGCTGCTGATCGGGCGGCCCAATTTTTCCACGCCTTCCGCTCGCCTTCAAAATCTGCTTCGTGCGGCTCGAACGCGCGTCGCGGCGATGTGGGTGTGCGCGCTACCCATTGCGCCACGCCCGCGCTTTGTCGCGGCTACCGTGGGCGAGCGTGCGGATCTCGGCCGTTCGATCAAAGATCGACGGCCGAGATTTGTCCTTGGCCGGCTGAAGATGTGCGTGCGGTGGGGGCGGGTTGATGTGGCGCTCTCTAGGCCGTTGATCTCCAGATCAACGGTCAGAATTTCTTGGGCCCATTGTGGGAGCTCCGGATGTCGGATTTGGCCGATCTTGAGTCCGTTGGACTCCGTTTGTCGTTCTGAATCCATTCGTGCGGTTTGATTGCTCATCTGAGGCCTGCTTTGACAAATGCTTACACAAATGGCCATTAATATAATTTATAAGCAATCTTGGTACTTGATGCATGCAGTGCTCCTATTCTATTTATGTTATGCCTTTTATTCTAAAGATGGGCCATATTCAACATAATTATTACCCCCTTGTGTGGTGTTATCATACCCCCATGCTTACTCCTTTCTAGTCCCTAGCAAGGTTTATTCTAGCCTTTATTTCCTTGGAGAATTCAAGAAGTAATTGCTTAGGCACTTCATTACTTGTCAATAAGATGAAATATATGAAGATCTTAATCTACAAAGACTAAGCAGCGCCCGGGTATCTGCCAAAATATGAATCGCCCGAATCCTTGCTTTGTATATATAACTATACATATATATATTTTCAGAATTTTCGAAATTCAGTGTGGGTTGGTAACTTTTTACAGCTACCCAACCCACCCAAAACTCGGTCAAAACCCTAAGTGCTAGGCATCTTGGTGTGAATGTTGTGATAGACTCACTTAACGGTAATTGAGACAGACTTCGAGTTTCTACGCCTCTAGGTGACCGAAAAAGAAAATAAATTTTTTCCTGAAGGTGTATTTGTTCGATTGGTAGCTTTCTCCCTACGTTCGTTTTACTTGGGGTCAACACAAGGATTTTCCAGTGTATATCTCCCCAGCTTGTACTACTTCCCCGCTTCTTCCTTAGGTGTTTTGGTCTTTTTTTGTGCAATTATTAAGCTGGCCTCTGGACAACCGACCAATGGGCTGTTACTCACGATCAGTTGCCAGCCATACTTGTGTGGTGAAGTGTGGTTTATTTTCTTTTCTTCTTCTTCCTTTTTTTTTTTGTAGGTGGCTTCCCTGATCTCAAATGTACCTAGAGGCAGTGAAAAGGAAATGGCCTGTGGCTGGGTTCTGGACAACCTGCCAATGGGCTGTTACCCACGACAACTTGCCAGCCATACCACCCTAGAGAGTTTATTAGCTACCTAATTTCTGTCAAAATCTCCGAGAAGTGAGTCTGTGCAAAAATGTGTGCAGATGCTTAGACTCAAAGTTTTCCTGAGTTAGAGGGTGAGTTGATAAGTCGTATACTTATTACCTTATTTAGTAGGTGGATTAGAATAGCTTAAAGTTGCAAGGATTCGCCACTACATCCATATTTTAATGGATACCAAGGCTGATTAAGCCTGAAGGCCTGAAAAGTCTAAGTGTTTAAGTTCTTTTTGTATTATTTCACACTATTGACAAGTTTCTAATGCCTAAGTTTTCTTCCTAAATTCAATTTTTTTTTTCATTAATTTATTCATTTAAACTGATTAATTAAGCTCAGGATTATGCAATTTACCATCCCCCCATGCTTAAGTTGGACAATGTCCTCATTGGCAGATAAATGGATGCACAAGGGTTCAAAAAAATAGTACTTGAGTGACGTAAACTACCAGATCAGTCTGAATCCTCTGGGTTGCCTCCCAGGAAGCACTGAGTTTAACGCCTCCAGCTGGGCGGTGCTTGGTGTCAGCCCTCAAGGAGGGTGACACTTTCCTTGGGGGGTACCTGGGCTAGGAAATGCTTCAATCTTTGACCATTGACTGTAAAGGTGTGCCCGGTGTTAAGATCCGCGATTTCAACCGCCCCATTAGAATAGGGCTTGACCACTCGAAATGATCCTATCCATTTGGACCTAAGTTTCCCTGGGAAGAGTTTCAGGTGTGCATCAAACAGCCAGACTTGTTGATTCGGCTCAAAGGTTTTTCTATGAATGAGTCGGTCGTGGACGGCTTTCATTTTCTCCTTATATAGCCGACTATTGTCAAAGGCGTCTCGATGAATTTCTTCGAGCTCAGATAATTGAAGCGTCCTTTGCGCACCGGCTAACTGGGGATCAATGTTACATTGCTTGACAGCCCAGTAAGCCTGGTGTTCCAATTCGACAGGGAGATGGCAAGCTTTGCCAAAGACCAAGCGATAAGGCGACATGCCTATCGGGGTCTTAAAAGCGGTCATGTATGCCCACAGGGCATCATCAAGTCGTGTGGACCAGTCTTTCCTGTCAGGTCTCACAGTCTTCTGTAAAATGTTCTTGATTTGTCTATTGGAGACCTCAGTTTGCCCATTTGTTTGTGGATGATACGGGGTGGCAATGCGGTGGTTTACCCCGTATTTTCTAAGTAGGACACGGAATTGGGAATGGATAAAATGGCTTCCACCATCACTGATCATGGCCTTGGGTATTCCAAACCGGGAAAAGATGTTCTTCTTCACAAAGTCCATGACAGTCTTGTGATCGCATCGTCGGGTGATGACGGCTTCAATCCATTTGGAAACATAGTCTACTGAGACCAGGATGCACTCGAAGCCGTTGGATGGTGGAAAGGGGCCCATAAAATCGATACCCCAAATGTCGAAGATTTCGACAATCAAAATGGGCTGAAGGGGCATCATATCTTTCTTGCTCATGGTTCCCAGTGTTTGGCAGCGTGAGCAACTTTTGGCAAAGATGTGTGCATCCTTAAATAGGGACGGCCAGTAAAATCCAGACTGCAACACTTTTGCAGCTGTTTTCTTTCCAGAGAAGTGGCCGCCACATGCTTGATCATGACAAAAGGAAAGCACACTCTGAACTTCATCTTCAGGGATACACCTTCTGATGATCTGATCAGCAAAGAGGTGAAACAGCATAGGATCATCCCAGAAATAGTGCTTGGCCTCAGCCAAGAACTTGTCCCGTTGCTGTCTAGACCAGTTGTGTGGGGTTTGTCCTATAACCAGGTAATTACCGTAGTCGGCATACCATGGCATTTTCTTGTCTTGCACGGCTAGGATGTGTTCATCAGGGAAGGTATCAGATAGAGGTAGGGAGGGTCCAATGTGGTCTGGATGAAGTCTCAACAAGTGGTCAGCCACCACATTTTTCGATCCGGCCTTGTCTCGGATTTCCAGGTCAAATTCCTGCAAAAGCAGGATCCATCTGATGAGCCTGGGCTTTGCGTCCTTTTTGGCCAACAGGTGCCGGATGGCTGAATGGTTAGTGTAAATAGTCACGTGGGATCCCAGCAAGTATGAGCGGAATTTTTCAAGTCCAAATACTACAGCGAGTAACTCTTTTTCTGTGACGGTATAATTACGTTGGGCCTCGTCCAACGTTTTGCTCGCATGGTAGATCACCACGGGCTTCTTGTCTTGCCTTTGTCCTAGGACAGCGCATATGGCAAAATCTGATGCATCACACATAATCTCAAAGTCCTGGGACCAATCTGGGGGTTGAAGTACAGGTGCGGAGGAGACTAAATCCCGAAGGGTGTGATAAGCCTGGATGCAATCAGGAGACATATGGAATGTGGCGTCGTTGGCTAGAAGGTCGGTCAAGGGTTTGGAAAGCTTGGAAAAGTCTTTGATGAACCTTCGGTAGAAGCCAACATGTCCTAGGAAGGAGCGAATCTGTCGGACCGAACTAGGTGGAGGAAGTTTGGAAATTAAATTAACCTTAGCTCGATCTACCTCGATGCCCCTATGCGAAACGATGTGTCTGAGGACAATTCCTTCTTGAACCATAAAATGGCTCTTTTCCCAACTTAACACCAAGTTAACCTCGATACATCGTTTCAGGATTTTCTCCAAGTTGCTCAAACAATGGTCGAATGAATTTCCGAATACAGAGAAATCATCCATAAAGACCTCTAAGTATTCACCCACCATTTCTGAAAAAATGGCTAGCATGCAACGCTGGAAGGTCGCAGGTGCGTTGCATAACCCGAACGGCATTCGACGGAATGCAAACGTGCCATACGGGCAAGTGAATGTGGTCTTTTCCTGATCTTCCGAAGCAATTGCAACTTGGTTGTATCCTGAATATCCATCCAGGAAGCAAAAATATTTCTGCCCTGCCAATCTTTCAAGAATTTGGTCAATGAATGGCAAGGGGAAGTGGTCCTTCTTAGTGGCTTCATTAAGCTTCCTGTAATCAATACACACCCGCCATGCGGTGGTGGTGCGGGTGGGGATGGATTCGCCACGATCATTGGTGACAACGGTGAGCCTAGCTTTCTTTGGAACCACTTGAGTGGGGCTCACCCAGGGGCTATCGGAGATAGGGTAAATGATGTCAGCGTCAAGCCACTTGATAATTTCTTTTTTAACGACCTCCCGCATGTTTGGGTTTAAACGTCTCTGCATCTGGCAGGAAGGTTGGGCCCCGTCTTCCAGGTAAATCTTATGGGTGCAATAGGTGGGGCTAATTCCTCTTAAATCCGAAATGGTCCAACCAATGGTGGCCCGATGTTCTGAAAGGGTTGCAGTCAACTTGAGTTCCTGATCCTTGGTTAGATGAGAATTAATAATCACCGGGAAGGTCTGGTCAGGTCCCAAGAAGACGTACTTGAGATTCTCGAGCAATGGTTTAAGTTCGGGTGTGGGTGGGACCACAGTCGATGGGAAGGGAAAGGGCGGTAGTTGATCAACATCGATCTCTTCAAATGGTGTCATGTGATGATACTCAGCCTTACAGAGGTCCACGGGTAATGATGGTGACGAGTCAGAACTACGGGTTTTGTGGTCTGAGATAGAACTGAGGGTGAGGCATTCCTCGATTAAAGTTTCCAGGGGATCATGTTCCTCAATGTAATCGCAATCAAAAGACTTTGTCGCCCGGAAGATATCCAATTGCATTTTCCTATCCCCAAAGGCGATTTCCATACATCCTGTGTCGCAATCAATGTTTGCTTTAGCCGTAGCTAAGAAAGGTCTGCCTAAAATTATGGGTGCATTCTGTAATTTTTCAGGGATTTCCATGTCGAGCACCAAAAAGTCGACCAGGAAATAGAAGTCCTTGACCCGTACAACTACATCCTCGACAACCCCCTTCGGGGTTTTCACAGATCTATCAGCCAGTTGGATGGTGACAGGGGTTGGTGTCAGCTCCCCAAAATCAAATTGGTGGTACAGGGTTGTTGGAATTTGATTGATAGAAGCACCTAGGTCCAGGAGCGCTCTATCAAATGTCATGTCCCCGATATTGCAGGAAATCAGGGGTGCTCCTGGGTCAGTTCGCTTGAGTGAAAGGTTGCTTGATATCACGGAACTTGCTTGCTCAGA
Organism: Thalassia testudinum; assembly: GCA_037157565.1. Taxonomy (NCBI): domain Eukaryota; kingdom Viridiplantae; phylum Streptophyta; class Magnoliopsida; order Alismatales; family Hydrocharitaceae; genus Thalassia; species Thalassia testudinum. Next base: position 5,979,939 of record JAZHRO010000058.1, on the reverse strand, counting down.
AAGTACAACCTTCCTAGGTGCTTGCGGTCTCGACTTACGCTTGGGTGTACAGGCATCCTTTAAGAACTTGGCGTAAGCAGGGATGTGTTTAACAGCTTCTAGGAGCGAAATATTAATCTATACTTGCTTAAAAATTTCCAACAGCTCCTCAGTTTCCACAGTATTCTTCTTTTTCTTGATTGTCTCCAAGGACTCAGGGTAGGGTGTCTGAATGTGGATTGGTTCCATGCCTGGGTCCTTGGTTGGTGCCTCTTCTGAGTCGGGTATTTCAACAGGTAAAGTCTCGGGGGGAGTCGGCCATTTGGGATCCTGGGTTTTGGTGTCGCTTCTCAAGGTCACTGCATTCGCAGAGGCATTGGGGCCATGGGGTGATCCTTGAGGAGACGAGGACGAAGAAGCACCAAACCCAGGAGGTGTTTGCGGGGCTGGCTGGACCATGTGAGCCTGCCCGGCATTGCTTTGGAACCCTTGCGAATTGGGGCCTCTGTTAATTATATTTCGCGGGTTTGGTTGTGGTTGGGAAGGTAGGGATCCTTGTTGTTTACAGTCCAAGAGTTGGCTTAAATGTCCCTTTACCAAGGCCATTTCCTCCTGATGTTTCTGGTTCATGTCAGCCATCATCTTTATTAGGGTATCCATTTAGTTTTGTGGGGGAGGGCTGCCCTATTCTGGTTATATTGGGGTCTAACTGGTGGTCCTTGCTGATAGGGGGCAAGTGTGGCTGCTGGTTTGGCCTGGGCTAGTTTTGGAATTGCGGTGGTTTCTGGTTTGTCCAACCAAAGTTGGGGTGGTTACGCCAGCCAGTGTTGTAAGTGTTGGAGAAAGGGCCAGGTTTCGCATAACCTTGGATAGCTTGCACATCTTCTAAGATAGCCGATGTTGATGAAGAGGGAAGGGAGTAATCAAGGGTCGAGGGAGCAAAGGTCCCTCCCTGGAACGTGGTTAGGGGTTGTTCCAGGTTCAGTTGGGTAAAGGGTTGGACCAGGTCAACATTATGTGCTCCCTTTGCTAGGGAGAAAGTCTGCAAGGGGTTCCTGGTCTGGTTTAGTAACTCATCAATCTTTTTGTTCACCAATTCTACTCGATCCAACTTTTTGGCAATGATGTCCATGTCAACCATTCCAGAATTTGCTTGTACCTCATAAATCCCGCCACGGGGTTGACTGAACCTGTTAAACTGGTTCATGGAGGCATTGTTGAGCGAATTCTCGCTCATAGATTCAAAGAGCTCAAACGCGCTCTCCTCATCTTTGTTTAGGAAGTTTCCCCCGCATGAGGCATCAACAAAGTTCCGTAGGTTACTGTCCAGACCGTGGTAAAAGATCTGGGCCAATTGCCACCTTGGGACTTCATGGTGTGGGCATTTCCTTAAAAGTTCATTAAATCTTTCCCATGCCTCATGAAATTGTTCCCCACCCTGGAGTGTGAAGGTAGTGATAGCTCTTCTGAGGGCATTGGTCTTTCCTATGGGGAAGAATTTCTTTAAAATGCATGCCCTAGTTCTTCCCAGGTGGTGATGGGTCTACCTAGGGTTCTAAGCCAATGAGAAGCCTTGTCTCTTAATGAGAAAGGGAACATCTTGATTAGAACAATGTCAAGGCTAATGTTCCTAGGTTTCACCGTTCGTGCTATGCGGTCGAGATCCTCTAGGTGTTGAAAGGGGTCCTCATTTGAGCTTCCATGAAAGTGGCTCTGGATCAAACTTAAGACGTTTGGTTTCAACTCAAAATCATCTCCCCCCTCGGGGATCCTAAGGTGTGGCTCGACTCTAATAGCAGAGGGATTATAGAAATCGCGGAGGGGTCTTGGCTGGTCCTGAAATGGCGGTAAATCAAGTGGTGGTTGCCCTGGTATGTCGTGGAAAGGTGGTGGTTGTTCTTGCGGGTTCTGTAACCGTTGTATGGCTTGCATGATGGTGTGGATTTGTTGTTGCTGAAGCCGATGGTTAGCATTGATTTGAGCTTGGATGATGGCCATAGCGTCTGGTGGGGGTTGATCTTCAGCCTCATCTACCCTAGGTTCAGCCATGTTTTCAACAGAATTACGTCGCCTAGATTCCTGCCCCAAAACACACAATTCGGGATGCAGTGAGCGCCTCCCATGCATACACTAGAGAAGAACAGGAGGGGATGCGGAGGGCGACAGATGCGAGAAATGTGCTTCAATCAAGCACCCAAGCGTAGTCCTTATGGTGTATTCCTCAGGAGACCTAGAAATCTCACAAAGGGTGATTAAGTCCGTAAGCACTGGACTCCCCTTCCCAAGGCTAATCTGGCCAGGTTGATTACGAGGGGATTGCAGGGAAGGTTCTTCCTTTGGCTTGCGCCTCTGGTTCCATAGACCCCACAACTGCGGTCGTTTGACACTGCCCCGCAGCCTAGTCACCATATTCTACCAAGGGAATGAAAGCCAAGTGCCTAGCGAACAAAACCTCGCCTTTTGAGACTTAACTCAGTCTTGCCTAGGGCACGTCTACTCAGTTTTAAAGGGTTAGGATAGTGCTTGTGCTTAGGGTGATGTGATGAGGTGTTGATTGGGGTGGTGCCTCTTAATTTTCCACTTTCAAAGTGTGAGCTTCTAGCAAAACATGATTTTCAAGCAAGGATTTGTTAAGATGTGGTGTCATTTAGTGTTTCATCCTTACTTTAGTACATTTTTAGGGTTGACGTGTCTTAATGTTTTCAAACAAGTTTCAGTGGGCACGTCAAGTTCTGCACACAACTTGGTGAAAGTAGATTTCCTTTTCTTTTGTAGAGACTCTAAAACCCTAGTGTACTCATCCTGATGATCATGCAACTTCTATTAGATGAGTTAGTTTTAGGGTTGAGTGGTGCGGCCCAGGTCAATTCACGGTGGCTTCGCAAACACCACTCAAGAAAAAGAAAAGAACACTCCAAGAATTTATTCAGAATGTTAGAGTGTACATTTTTTTGTGGGGTGATGTGTTAAGGATGTGGGTCAAGTAATCATACACTACGCCAATTTTTTTCAGTTTTTACAATTTTTTTAGCTTTTTCACGCAAGCAAACAATGAGAGACAGGTTACTCACTATCGGTCCTCGAGGCGCCTACTCCCTTGCTACCATCGTGGAATGTGTCACTTCGTCGTCCATGCGCCGAATTCCTGCAACCGTCAAGTAAAAAGGAAAATAGGGCATTAGACGATGTGAGAATGAGTGTGGAATGGAGGTGATAAAACAAATCCATTGCCTCCCCGGCAACGGTGCCAAAAACAGACGTGTCTTTGTGCGTGTGTGTTAAGAGGTGTCGTTATAGTCGCACTTGATACGTCGGTTTTAAAATAAGTAAACGGAGGTGAGTCTGAGTGTCGGTCTCAGGGAGGCATGAAAATCGGATTTTTACTTATCACTTGTTGTCATGGAAAAGGCGGAGTTTTGCTTGCCAAAGATGCGATTTTGAAAAGCGAGAGAGAGAGATAGAGAGAGAGTTTAGGGTTAGAAAGCTCTTGGTTTTGATCATGCAACTTGAACAGAAATTAAAATGGCAATTGAATGGAAAATAACTTCATTAATCATGCATTCGTAGTTCATAACTTACAACATTAAATACATGCTTCAAAAAAAGTAATGGAAAGCTTAAAAGAGAGAGAGAGAGAAAGAGAGAAAAAGAGAGAGTGGAGGGTGATGAGGCAGCCACGGCGGTGGAGGAGGTTCCGTCGGTGGCTCGTCGTTTCTGGCGATTACAAGAGTGCCTAAAGCTAGCTAAGAGAGGAGTGGAGTAGTTGCAAGGGGGAGTGAATGCATTGAATGGTGGTAGAAGGGGGTTTAAATAGAGTTAAGGGCTTCCTAAAGAAGAATGGACTTTAGCGACATTCGGAGCGTCGCTAAAATCACTTCCACAAACGTCGGTGAAGCCCTCCTGCCGTCGGTCAGCTGCTCGCCCCGGTCTTCCTCTTCGCGTGATCCGTGGCCGCTGAACGAGAGCCGTCCGATCGAAGATCGGATGGCTGAGAGCCTTCTTCGCCCGCGCTGAGATCGCGCCTTGGGTACGTGTGCGCGCGTGCGTTTCCGCCCGGCGTGCGCGCGCGCGTGGGCGCTCGTGGGCTGTCGTCGCTCCGCGTGGCGAGATCTTGGCCGCCCGATGCTGATCGGGCGGCCCAATTTTTCCGCGCCTTCCGCTCGCCTTCAAAATCCGCTCCGTGCGGCTCGAACACGCATCGCGGCGATGCGGGTGTGCGCGCTAACCATTGCGCCACGCCCACGCTTTGTCGCGGCGACCGCGGGTGAGCGTTCGGATCTCGGTCGTTCAATCGAAGATCGACGGCCGAGATTTGTCCTTGGCCGGCTGAAGATGTGCGTGCGGTGGGGGCGGGTTGATGTGGCGCTCTCTGGGCCGTTGATCTCCAAATCAACGGTCAGAATTTCTTGGGCCCATTGTGGGAGCTCCGGATGTCGGATTTGGCTGATCTTGAGTCCGTTGGACTCCGTTCGTCGTTCTGAATCCATCCGTGCGGTTTGATTGCTCATCTGAGGCCTGCTTTGACAAATGCTTACGCAAATGGCCATTAATACAGTTTATAAGCAATCTTGGTACTTGATACATGCAATGCTCCTATTCTACTTATGTTATGCCTTTTATTCTAAAGATGGGCCATATTCAACATAATTATTACCCGCTTGTGTGGTGTTATCAATATATAAGTTCTTGTTACAGGTACAGGAATTTGGAAAATATCTCGTAACAAAGGGGAAAACCTTGCCGAATTTTTGGTAGAATTAAACCCTTGACTCCATAGAATTTGCTGCTCTAAATTATTTTGCTTGAATGAACTACACTTTTAACCCTAACCGCCTCCCTGCTAGGCCATTTTTCCACCTGCACCCTTGGTAATCCATTCCTGACTCGTAGGGAAGGATTATTGGGGAGTGACATCCTGCACCTATGATCACCCTTCCTTGATTCTCCTCGAATGACCACACGTCGTAAAGGTTTGGATTTTTAATAGCCATTTTGAAATCAATCAAATCCTTATTAACTTCATGATTATGGAATTGTGATCCTCTTGAAATTGATTCCCTACAATGGCCTCAACAAACTTTTATTGAGGAGCTTTTAGTGAGGAAGCTAAATTGGTGGACACCTTAAAGTATGTGTGTTGGGGTGGAGGGACTTGTGTGACATTTTTTCTAACTTATTCATGTGTTGAGAATTGGTGGAGGAATACCCCCCTTCCATTTTGTACGTGTGTGAACTCCTCCCTCCTCATCATCGACCTCTTCTCCCTTCTCTTCTCCACAACAGCACCTCTTTCTCTTCTCCCTCACCGGTTGCAGCCGTTGGCCAAGGGTGCTGCCACAACGCCTAGCTATTGCTGTAGCACCCCCCCTCCCCCCCTTTCGCTGCTACTCGTGCTTGGAGTAGGTATGCCTTCTGCTGTTATGGATCTTTGGGGCTACAGCTGTTGCTATTTGTGTATATTCTCACTGGCTAGATGTATTGATCAACCTTGTTAACGCCTTGACCACAGTGGGTGCATCCCCCTCCCTATCCCTTGTAAATCCTTGGCCTTAGGTTGTCCCAATCTTAGGAATTTGAGGTGTTTTGGTTACATTAGGTGCTGATTTGGTAAAAAAAAAATGATGTTATCGTTGTTGTTGTTGTGATTGTTAGGGAACTTGGGAGCAGGTACCTTGTGAAGAAAGAAAGGTTGACCCTCAACCTAAGGTAGGGACAATTTTTTCCCTTTTGAATCTATCTTTTGAATGCCCATATAAGCTTAGATTGGTGATGCTTAGCCATGCAAATTTCAAACCTTCAATATTGATTTTTGGCCTCTTAATGTGAAGGGTTGAGTATCTATCTTAAGATAAGATGAATTTATCATTTCCCGGCCTCCGATTTGTGTCAAATTTTAGGGCTAATGGATGGGTCAAGTTTGGTTCTAAATAGCCATTGATCAAATGTAAAGTTGCGATGTAGCAAGTGAGCTAATTTCTTAATATGGGCATCATAGAGGGTTATGGTTATAACTCCTTAAGTGAATAGGCAAATTTATGTATATGATAACAAGGGTTTATAATCACTAAATCCCTTTAAAGTTACTAAAGAAATTAAGCATTGAAAAACCTCTAAAGACATGGAGTAAAAGACGACATAAACTTGGCTAAACACAAAGTGAAACTTGAAATGCAAAATCTTGACAACTCTTGCAAGAGTCTAAGTGAAGGGAAACTTGGATCCTAAAGTCTTGAGTAAGATCCCAGGTTATCCATTAGGTCCTTGGGACTTCTTTCCTGATGCGGAATAAAGAGGAGTATAAGATGATTAGGTCTAATAAGTGAGCTCGTAAGGCTGTGCACCTTGACTATTCAAGTCAAAGACTCAAGAATATGTGGTGGCTAAAGGCTACCAAGGATCTACCTCAGAACTTGGATGGTTCCCCGATGCGGTGACGAGCCACAAGCTATCATCGAAATAAGGTACTTGAAAGTACTTGAATCTAACTCGATGTGAGGTATTTGTAGAGAAAGTTCATTAGGTGCCCGCGAGTGTGAATAACACTAGGCACTGGTACTTGTAGCAAGAGCTAAAGAGGTGCTTGCGTGTGCAGTTGACTCTGGGGTACTGTAGGGGGATTGGTTGAAATTTCATCTAATGGCAGATTAAGAGGGCACATCTGGAGTCTACGCTCCTAGTGGGAGCATTAGTGTGACCTGGCAATTTTGACTAACCTTGGAATTGATGATCTGGAATGATCTATGATTGGACCTTATTAAATATGAATTGAGCTTGCTCTTCATAGTTGCATGGCATTGGCCTGGGTAATTTCAAAAGGTCCAACTCTTCTGACTGATGTCAGGAACGTTCTCGTACGTCGAGAATGGATACGCCTCTCTCGAGGGTCACCAACACCGCTTGCCTCTCCTCTAATTAAGAAGAGACTACCAGGCTAAAATCTAAGGGAAGGATACGTCTCAATCTCCTCTATTAAAGAGGAATGATTTTCAGAATATGACCCCAAAGGTGAGTGAGAGAATGAATCATGTGCTAATAAAACATGAGATATTTGTGGGTAACGTAGGGAAATAGTTAGTAGTTCGTCCTGTAGTGTAGAAACTAGTATGCTACCTGTTTTGCTTCAATTGTTACACATACTTCTGTCCCTATTGAGTCGCTTGTTTCATCCATACTTTGTGACCCATTTTCAGGTTCCAATGCTATAGAGCAGTGGCTTCGTCCCTCCTATGACCAGTGTTGATGCCTAGTGTTGGCGGACCAACTTTTCTTCTAGGCCCTCCTACGCTTGGAGAGGGCGATAGTAGAGGAGAGACACCAAGGAGGTGGGCGGACTCACCTACTAGGCCCCTGTAGGTTCTTGTAGTAGAATTCATCGATGTCGTCTATTAGGTGGAGTAGGTGATATCCTTTGCTGGATTTAGGCCTAGGAAAACCTTGGATTGTGACTAGTTGGTTAGCCTTTTGTTTCCTTTTATTAGGCCCATTTTGTATATGATGTAATTAATGCGGCCGAGCCTACTTTTGTTGTAAGCTTTATACATAATAGCTTTTGATGTTTAAAAGGCATATATGTAGTGAATTGTAATCCTTTATAAACATACATGTATAGATAGTGGATAGTGGAAAATGTGATGGTTTTGTAAATATTAGATGATGAACGATGTGGTGAGTGTCAGGTCTATGCTTTGGTGCACAATATAATGGTTTTTCGTGCTTTTACCACTTTGTGGTTACGGGGTGAGTCCACTTTGTAGCATATTTCTTTCATATTACTCCACATGGTTAAATGTGGGGTGTAGCTATAAGGGTTTAGATTTTGTGGTTAAGGAGTGTGCCCACTTTATAACATAGTTCTTTTATATTACTCCACATGGTTAAATATAGGGTGTAGCCGTAAGGGTTTGGACTTTTTTTATGACAATTTGATGTTGATCAACCCTTCCTAACCCTTTGATCAGTTGGATTTAGGATCCCTTGAAAAAATTGATCACCTTCATGGCCTTAACAATTTTAAGTTAGGGGGCTTTTGGTATGAGAGTTTTAGTTAAAGGACTCCTTATTAAAGGAAGGTTTTGGGTAGAGGGCCATTCCTAGCAATTTTTACATTCCATCTGAAGTAGGGTTGGCTCCCTATCCATTGTTGCAAAGGGCATCATCCCTACCACCACCCGTGACCGCTCTTCCCTCTTTGTCGACCTGCCCTCCTCTCTTTTCTCTCCTGTCGTCACTATCGCCGCCGTTGCAGCGTCGCTGCCGCCGCGATTGCCGCTGCTGCGGCACCCTGTTGCCGCTACTGCAGCACACGCAAGAGTAGCCGCCACGTGGCTAAGGTTGCTGCTACTCGTGGGAGCAATTGTTGTTGCTATTGTTGCTGCTGAACAGAGGGCCGACAGAGGAATATGGTCCCCAGCAGGGCCTCGCACATGGTGAGTACATCCCCCTCCTGCCCTTTTATGCAATCGCTAGCCCTACGTTATCCTAAGCTTGGGGATTTGGGGCCTTTTAATGCTTTAAAGACTGATTTGGTGGGGATGTAACACTAAGGTGTTGTCATTTGTTGTTGATGAGAGGGATTGTGGACTGCCATCTTTTGAAGAGGATGTTGAACCGAAGGCAAGATAGGGATTTCTGGTTTCCCTTTTCTTAATTTCATCTCTTGAATGCTTAATAAATTTAGATTTGTGGTATCTTAGATCTGAATTTCAGACTTAACACGTTCCATTTCAAGTCTCTTAAGAATGGTGAATGTGAAGGATTTTAAGCCTGGTAGGGCTAGGGCATGTAGGGATAGTTGTTGGAGCTCTTGGGGTGGTGGATGCCTGTGATCATATCATGTTGTATGTGGCTGCATGTAGATGATTGTTGTAATGGTATGTTGAGCTCTACGTTGGAATAGAGTTTTCTTTGTTTATGATAACCCATAGATATATCTTGGTGGTGACTTTTGTCAGGTTTGGAGTTAATAGATCCATTGGGGTGTTATGGCTATAAAATGCCCTTAGTATGGATATTAATTGGTTATGAAGGTTTGCGAATACCTAGGAATGACTTTTGGAACATACCAAGGTGGTGTCCTACTCGTCTGATTATTAGGATTTTTATGGTTAGAATGCCATTTTTATATCATATGATGTGTGAAAAATTGAATCCAAATCCTTGGGGTTAAGGGAGGGGTTTCATGCATGGTGTGTGTGTGTGACCCTATTATGATTCATTTCTGGGTGCTAAAAAGACCCAATACTAGTACTAAATATTAGTACTAGTATTGGGTGGTCATTCTAGGCCATAATGGCTTGCAAGTCAAGGGGCAGGGAGTGCCCAGTACTGATGCTAAGTAACTGGTATCGCCATTTTCCCAGGTTCAAACAGTTTGCAACGAATATCTGGGCATGCCCAGTACCGATCTTGAGGGTTAATGATGATATTTGGCACCAATTGGTGGCCAATGGATTTGTCCACAGAATCAACTCAATTGAGAATCCCTTTTAAGCCCTTTTCAGAGGGAAAAAGTTAGATGTTTTATTTTATCCTCATTTTGAACATCGAAAGGAAAGTCTTGTAAGGCCAAAACCTTTGAACTAAATGGTTAGAAAGAGCTCGTAAGCTCTCTAAAATAAGGCTAGAAGCCAGTTTAAATTGGATAAGTAGTGAAGTTGATTTGAACATTTTGCATCATTGACTCTAGCTAGGGTCTAATAAAAAGGAAAAATTCTTGGATTCAAGGGGTTTCAAGGGAAACCTTAAGAGATCTAACAGGTCCATGGGATTGTGAGATCCTAATAATGGACAAGAAATCAAGTAAAGAAGGTGAATAGGTCCTAATAGGTGGAATCGTAAGGAATAATACCTCGACTTGGTAAACTGAGAGTTTACTACCGTGGGCTAGAGACTTGAAAAGCAGAGATAGCTAATGGCTACCTGTGGTAGAACTTGGAAACCTGGAAGGTTTCCGGTCATAATGACATGCCCAATGGTTGTCATCGAGTAAGGGTGCCAATGAGTACCCGAGAAGGACTCGATAAGTTGAATGTGGGGATGTGGGACTTGGTCATGACCTTAGTATTGACAGGGGACTGAGAGGATGCACTCAGAAGATCGTGTTCCGCAAGGGAGCAATGGTGTGATTCGTTAAACATTTGGGCAATCTTGCCTGAGATGGGTAAGAGTTGTAGCCTCAGTCGGATGGTTGACAGAGAGGGCACACCCAGAGTATGTGCTCCTAGCAGGAGGCACTGGTGTGGCTCGTTAAACATCCAACCTGCCCTATCACAGCTAAATATTAATAATCATGATCGTATCTCGATGGATATGAGTCGAGCCGTTCTTTATAATCCTGAGGATTTGGCGTGGGTAGCTCAAGAGGCTCAACTTTTCTTACTAAGATCAATAACGTTCTTGATGTGTCGAGAAAGGGTATGTGTTTCGTGAGGGTTATCGGCTTTGCTAGCCTCTCCCTTGGCCAGGGAGATTATCAGCATGGGATCCAAGGGAAGGCTACGTCTCAATCACCTCTAATAGAGAGGGATGATCCCTAGAACTTGACTTTTGAGGAGAGCGAGGGAATAAATCATGTGATAATAAAATTTAATAACGATGTGAATAAGTCTTGGTAAATGAGAAAAAGGGTTATAGCCAGCCTATAGTGTTAACGAAACATGGCTTGTTGCATAAGTGAATGGAGAAAAAGGTTGGATAGTTGGCCATGGTACATAAACTCATACACTACCCTTTCTTGCTTTAGTGTTAGATGTGGTTTTGTCCTTACTGAACTGTTTGGCTCATCCCTGCTTTGTAACCCATTTTAGGTATTGTTGCCGTAATGCAAGCGACATATCACGTCGTGATGGGTTCAGCCCTAGGAAGGCCTGGGCGGAAATGTGAAGGTCGGTTGCTGTCTTAATAGGGGTAAGTGGTTGGAGTTTGATGTAAGTTTTGTAGTTGAGCTTTTTCTGTTTAGATTGTAACATGCTATTTTTGATTACTTAAAGGTTATAAATATAAACTCTAGATTGTTGTACATATTATGTAATTAATATTGGACTGTATGGTAGACTTGTGATAAATTGTAAATAGTTGTGGTGGTGTGTTAGTACTCTTTTGGCATTGTTTTCTTGCCCTTTTTCTATATTTTTGCTGCTTTTGGATGCGGGGTGTGCTTGCTTGAGGTTTATCACTTTTACTTCTCTCGTATTTTGGTGGTGGGGTGTACCCACTCATATATTTTGTGGTATGCATGCACAGTTATAAGTTGTAGGTACTAATTTTGGAAAATATCTGATAAACAGGAAAAGTTTGTTGGATTTTCGACAAGTTTCTACCTTGCAATTTATTTAAATTCAATTTTTCTAAGATGCAACTAATCGATTGGATTGCAAACTCTAACTTGAGTCACCTGGTAGCTGGGACCTTGGTATGCACACCTAGTGATCCGCTCTTGATCCATCGAGAGGATTATTAGGGCATGATAGTAGCCACTTTTTATTTATGATATGCATGCATAGGTTCTCTTTTCAGTTTCATGTTTTGGGGAAATGTTGATAAAGTAGGGAAAATTTTATCGAAAATTAGATAGGTTTTAATCTCTCGATTAATCTAATAATCATTGATCCCTAAAATGTACCTAATAAGTTGGATTACGTATAAGTCTAACCACCTGTTATATGGAGACCTTAGCGCCTACGGCAATCCACTCCCCATCCGTCGGGGGGATTAATGGGGTGTGGCCTCTTTCTATGCATTGGAGGTTTGTGAGGGTTATTCTTGGCCTTGCCATTTATCGATTAATTGCTTTGGCTTTTGCTGGAGCATATGGTGGTGCAACTTTTGCTTGATGCTTTTAGTGCATGCGTTGATGGTTTTGGCCTATTTTGTTGGGTTCCATTGTGCCATTGGTGAGGTCTTAAGCCATTGATCTCTTTATAAAAGGGGAGGGAAGGGTAGAGGATCCCCACCGATCATCAGTGCCTTTGTGGAGGTCAGAGTGATCCCCGCACCTTTATTTTTATTTTCTTTTTCAATTTTCCAATCGATGCTTTATTGTTTTATTGTGCTAATCTTCTTCCCTCTCTCCAAGTTGTAACCAGAGGTCGATGCTTTGTAGTTGACTGTTGCTAACTTTTTGGTACTTCATTCAAACAAGTTTGCATATGCTGGGAAATCATTTATGATCCACAACAATGTCACGTACATTTGGAAAATTTTTTTCTTATGTGCATTATACGTGTGAATATCGTTGTGCCACAAGTGCTTCAATTCATCAACCAACGGTTGTAAATAAACGTCGATTGCATGTCTTGCTTTCTTTGGTCCTGGGATGAGTATTGTCAGTATCATAAATGAGGATTGCATATATAGCCAGGGAGGTAAATTGTAAATAACCATCACAACTGATTAAATTGAGTACGGAGGGTACATGTTCTTGAAAAGATTAAAGCCATCACTTGCAAGATCCAATTTAATATTATGCGAATTCCTTGCAAATGATAAGTGTGCTGTTGAAAATTTTCCACTCTTCTGAATTTGCTAGATGATAAATATGCTCGTCTCGTGACTTGTTGTTTTGATGCCATGTCATCCATGTTGTAGTTCTAGTAGATATGAGGAGTCTGAACTTTGGAATTAATGGAAAGTATCGAAGAACGTTTCTAGCTTGTTTCTTCTCTCCTCTATACCTTTCTTGACCACATTTTGGACATGGAGTGAAAATAGTGTTCTCGTTTCTATATAACACGCAATCATTTTGACATGCGTAAATTTTGTCGCAATTCATATTAAGGACTCGAATCTACTTCTTTGCCTCATATGTAATTTTGGAAAATCATTAGAATTATTCAACAACTCATGAATTGTAGCACCTTTGACATTAATTTCATTATTGTTCTATACATAACTTTCATCTAAAATAATTTTAAAAGGAAAGATAATCTAATCATGGAATTGATTTTAGGAGCAATAGGTTCATCTGCTATCTTCATTGTATCGTAAAACTGATTACATCCTTTCAATGGTTCTTCCCGGATACCAATCTCAGGATCAGTCGCTTTTATCTTATGAAGCATCTCATTAATTTGATCACCCTCGACATCATCATCAGACTCGTTAACTTTCATTGTATTCCCTATGTCGTCCTACGTCGGTTCCTCCTCATATGTAGTCCACTTCGTGTAATGCTATCATCAATTATTATAAATCACGTGCTCGCGTCTTTCTATCCTAGACAAATACATTAAAATAATTCCTACATGAACATTAGATTTTCTCAAAATATTCTCCTCGTCTGTATTATTTTCTATCATTATAAAAGGTCTAATTCAAGAATGAAATAACTCCACTCTTATATTGAGTATAATCCAAACTCTTCAAACCAATCCACAATTTATCCATGATAACCTAAATTTTACAGTAAACCACCCATAAGTTAGATAGAAATATAAGGATGATGTGTGCATTTTGATGAAGATTCACTTGATAGTCCTTTTTTGAAGATTTGATCACAATGTTACTTATCACATACAACTGATTGGAAAATTTTTGCTTGCAAAGGTGATTCAGAAAAATAATACGTCGTCGCAGTAAAAAATCACGTGATAGAAAAATTCTAAACAAAAATGTTTATCAATGAAAATTAATAATGGTGGATTATGTTTTATCAATAGGGAGGAACATGATCAATAAACTCATATGTTTCCACTTGAGATCTTAGTTCAAGAAAAATATGTGATAAGATTATTTTTAAGTTAAAGAATATTACATGCACTACATGTTTCATCAATAGTAGAGAGATTTAGAGAGCCCGGCATGAGAGAAGGTGAGAGCGTGTAAAAATAACTAAATGCAAGGCGTTAAGAATCAAATACCACACAATATAATATATTATATAAAAAATCCTTCAACCTTTGGTCATTTAATTTTAATTGGCCTCCTCCTGTTTTGGGGAGTTGGCTTCCTCCCCTTCGGCCACATGTGGAAGGTATTGTTGGAGGCGCGACTGGTCGAAGGAGTTGGGCCAGAGGAGAGGAGCGTGCCTGTGGTGGTGCAACGGCCTGAGGTGGCCGGAGATAGTTGCCGGCGGCGAGAAGGAGACCAGCGGGGTGATGCTGCCGGTGGTGATCTATGACGGGGAAGCCTCTGCGCGCGGCTGTGGAGGGTGTGCGGAGGGGGTTGCCGACATGCGGAGATGGAGAAGATGGTGGCTGGCTGTCGGTGGTGATGGGTTCTTCTAAGTTGTTTCAGGGGTTTTGGAGGAGGAGGAGGAGGAAGAAGAAGAAGAAGAAAAAGCGGTGCTGCTTGTTCGACGAAGAGGAGGGATCGTGGTGAAGAGGCCACTCCTTCCCGGTTGCATGCACATGAGGAAGGTGGTGTCGTCGAGGAGATCGTGGATGTGGTGGTCGCGTAGGGTGAGATGCACGGTCGCAGTCGACGTCGGAGAGGAGCCGTGGAGCCTGAGGTCGTCGAAGGTGGAGCATGGTGGTGGCTGTGAAGGCGATGGGAGTAGAAGAACTCGCGGGGGCAACAGTGAACGAGCACGAGAGGTGCGGTCGTTCTCTGCTCTTTCGATGGAGAGATGTAGCACAGTCGATGGCGAGGTAGAGGTTACGGTTGTCACAGTGGTGGTCGCCGAGCAATGCTGCTGTTGTGGGCAAGTGCAGCAGTTGTCGAGGGCGTGGTGGAGTAGAGGAGGGCCCGAGCGGAGGAGGGCATGGTCGTGGGCAGCGGCGGTGCTGGTCGCTGCTATTGTTGAGGTGAGGTCTAGGCGCGGTGGAGGCTCTGGTCGAGAGGTCATCACGATCGAGGAGATGATGGCAGCGGATAGAAGCACGGTCATGGGCTCTGCGAGAAGAAGAATGAACGCAGGAGGGGGGCTGTGCGTGGTTCTGATTGCTGGAGAGAGAACTCGAGCGCGGTGTTGTGTTGATGAACGGAGAGGAGAGGAGGCTGTTGGTGTCAGGCGAGAGGGGGATGGACCTCCTACATGCAACGGGCGGTGTTTGGTGAGAGAGAAACGAACTAAGGTTGGGGTGTAGCATTGGGCGTGCCTACGTAGAACAGAGGAGCGAGGGGCATGGCCTCCTCTTTTTTTTTCCATGCACGTAGGAAGATTACATGTGTCCCCCGATTGCTGAGATTGTGGGAGGCTAAAAATGAGGAGGGTGCTTCCAACAAAGGTTGCCGTGATTTTTGTTTGGTGGAAAAAGAGAGATAACGTGAGGGAGCAAAAATGGAAGGGCCTTCCGTTGGTTTTTTTTAGAGACATAACATACAAGGAAAAACTAATGAAGTCACAAATATAACTCTCCCTAGTGCTTGTCAAAAATAATAGTTCAAGAAAATTCCTTTGTGATATTCTTGCCACTTTTGTTGGGAAATTTCAAGTGCCAAGATGGCATTCCAAATCAAGGTTTGAAGTGATGTTATCGTACATACTGCACCACAAGTAAATAACCAATCACATTGCATAACAGGGTTTGTAAAAATTAATGGAATGCCGGAATGATAATTCTAAAAGCTTAATTAATTTTTATCAGTGTGATGTATGCTTTAAATTAAATTCTTGTCTCAATAAGAATGTATATAGGCATTAAATTAGTCCATTAAAGTGAACCTATCAACAACCAGTGCTTGAAGAAATTTCAGCAACATCTTCCCGCATTTCTCCAGTATACCTTCGAAGATTAACCTTAACTACATTCCCAATAACAGCCAATTAAGGGCGTGTTAGGAACATAATTAAAATTAGTTGGTATATTAGAGAAGAACAGAAATATGGCACCAAAATTTCACCAAACATTGGTTACACGTAACAAGTAACACCTAAGTTGTGATCAAATATTTAAGGATCCCCCTTAGTTTGGAACTTCTCCAAACTAAGGATAATTAAGACTTATGATATGTTATAAAGATAACGTATCGTGCATGTATGTGAGGTATACATATATTAACACATTGTCCATATAACATAATCATAAGTTTCGAACGAGTGAGTATTTTGACAGATTTATCTCTTCCACAACCTGTACCCTAGAGGTTAGAGCTCTTATTATTTGTCATTAAGTACATCTAAATTTCTGCAAGTATGCGTCACTAAATGATATGATACTAGAAGTTGATAATCAAACATTTCAATTTTTAATTAAATTTTTGTAACTAAACTTCATCTACAAAAACCCTAAACCCTAACCCATAAACCTTAAATACTAAACCCTGAACTTAAAGCCTACATTCAAAACCCAAAACCCTAAACTCAAAACCTTAAAACTTAAACCCAAAACCCTTAACTCAAATCCCTAAAACCTAAATAAAAAACCCAAAACCCAAAGCCCTACACTCAAAACCCTAAAACTTAAACCCGAAACCCTTAACTGAAAACCCTAAAACCTAAACAAAAAACCCAAAACCCTAAACTCAAAATCCTAAAACCTAAACCCAAAACCCAAGACCCTAAACTAAAAATGCAAAACCCTACTACCCAATACCCTAAACTCTAAAATGAAACCCCAGAAACCTAATACCCTAAACTCTAAACATTAAACCCAACACCCATAAAACGAAAACTTAATACCTAAGGCAAAGAGCCTAAATGCTAAACTTAAAATCCTAAACACTAAGGTCAAATCCAATTTCCTAAACCCTAAACCTAGATGATAAACTTAGAGCCAAAAAAATTTTGGCAGAGTTTTCTCTATAATATTGCACATTTTTTATTTCCTACATATATAATAAACAAATCATGATTTATGTGAGCACATCCCACATTTAACTCATAAAAAAATAATTAAACATGTAACATTTCACATCACGGTCATTTCAAATGCAATTTAATTCAACTTACACAATATTTACATTTACATGCAAGTGATTACTTAATTAACAATTTTCACATAAATTTTTAAGAAGTGACTAAATTAAGTAAATTAAATGCAAATTTAACAAAAATTAATTTCCATGCAAAGTAGCTTACATTTAATTAAGATAATTTCTTTAAATTAATTCAATAATATTTACATGCAAATTTGTATTACAAACAAGCATATAAATTTAATCTAACTAATTTAATCTAACATGTAATTTAATCTAATTTTCAAGTAATTGAGAAAAAAAACAATTGGGGGAGGGGGGGGGTTTCTATAGGGGAAGGCAAGGAGTAATTGACTTTCTGTGACAATTGCCAATCAATCACAATAAAGCATTATTAATTGGTTTTTGTCCTCGGCAACGACGTCAAAAGTAATAGACTTTCTGCAACAATTGTCAATCAATCACAATAAAGCGCTGTTAATAGGTTTTTGGCCCCGGCAACGATGCTAAAATTATGATGGATGACCACCGGTTCGCACTAAAAATGGTATTTTAGATGTCGTTATTGTAGTATATGTCACAAATACAAATCGATGTCACATCAATTTTATTTATTTATTTAATTTTTACTAGTTTATTCCAAATCGTTCATTGGGAGACAGTTATTGATATACATCACTCTTTACGTTTAAAAATATTCTTTTATTAAAAAAAATGTTGATTTTATATATAAGAATAAATTAATAAATTAATGAATGAAAGAATTTGATTACTTAATTACAAAAGAATCAATTACAACACATTACCATGCTTGAAAACATAGAGATACAAACAAGCATTAAAAACTATGTATAACTACTCTATGTTAATTATTTACAACTAATATTAGGTACAAAAATAGTTAATAATACTTACTATACTAAGTTAGATTAATATACTAATGCCTTTAGTAACATATATTATACATATAGTAACAAATATATACGTCAGTAAAACCTTAGTAAAATTATATACATAACATAAGGTAAAATAACTATCTATACTAACATTTATATGTATGTACATTGATGGATACATTAATCACTAAAGTTCTAGTTATTTATATACATAAGAGTTTAAGCATGCTTACTTACTCTATTCTTATATACACACACGAACATACATATATATATATATATATAGACACACACACGTGTACTTATTTATTTACATTATATTACATTATTTATATACATATATATTATATATTTATACTTTACATATATTATACATATACACATGTACACACACAGAGGGAACTCAATTGGGTGTCTCGATTGGGTCCATTACACATTCTGTTCCTCATTTGGCTCATTAGTGCATGTTCGGGAGGAGATCCTTAAAACAACCCTTGAGATCTCCATTAACAGTTCATTCTCGTCGAGGCCAAGCCTCAACTCACTTGTTTGTGCTACCATCTGACTAGATCGATATCTCTTCTAACTCTTTTGATTCTAAGCCTAGATCTCCTTCATTTACATCCATGGAGAATCACGAAGAACCTAATCTCCAGAATCAGCTATAGCGCCTCAATGATCTACTCCATGCACACATCAATCCACTACTGCGTCCTCAAATGCGAGATCATTACAATCCCACTACGGTGGAGATCGAGCCCAGAGTACAAATCCTAGCTGGACCTGATGTTGAACTCAAGCCAAATATAATCTATGCTATCCCTAAATTCCATCGCTCGAACTCCAAAGATCCCTTCCAGCACATCAAACAGTTAAAACATTTGGCCCAAACCTTCGGGTCTACTATACAAAATTAGGACATCTTACTCATGAAGATATTCTCATTCTCTCTCTTGGGTAAAGCTACCGATTGGTTTCAGACTCTGACTCATCCAGTCAACACATGAGGGGAATTCCAAACTGAATTCTTGCAAAGATTCTTCCCCATTGGTTAGATAAATTCTTTAAGGCCCAAATCACGCACTTCTCACAAAATGCGGGAGAATCACTTCATGAGGCATGGGATCACTTTTTGGATCTCATGCAGAGATGCCCCCATCATGTAGTACCTAAGTAGGAATAACTATAGTCTTTTTACCATGGGCTCTGTGAGGATATCAAGCTCTTTGTCAATGCAACTTATGGTGGAAGCATCATGGGTCAACATGAAGATACAGTTTAGGAGATTCTCGAGAACATGTGCGAGAACTTCATAAACAATGAATCTTTGGGTGTGTTCGATTGGATGACCACTTGTTCATTGACAAACATGTGGGGGGCACATGAGACTCGAGGCCTATCGACATCTGTTGATATGGAGTTGGTGGCCAGTTGTTTGGATAAGGTCTTAATCATTGAGAAAAAGGTGGATGATTTGGATCGACATCTACAGAGAACCACTGCTGCACAGAGCACATATGCGCAACCGCCCTCCAGTAGGGAGGCTGTACATAACATTTACCACCACTCTCACTAGGGGATGGACTCATATCCTCCCTCGTCTAATCTTGGTTTCAAAGGAAACTTTGGACCTACTTGCTCTAGTTGGGGGAACTTTGAACCCTCGTACTCTAACTTCTCTAGAGTTCCTCAAACCTGCGAGGATCTCTACACCATTCAGAATGATCTATTCTCAAACACCTATAACCCTAGATGGCATAATCATCCCAACTTTGCATGGCCACGGAATAATCAGAACACCAAATCTCAATTCCAACCTAGGCCTAATCTCATCCCAATTTTGCATGACCATAGGTCCCACGCCCAAATCAACAAGATCAGCCTAGGCCTAATCTGAATTACCAATTTGGGCCTAGCAAGGAAGAGCAAATGAACATGATTCTGCAATCCCTAGCTGACATCTAGAAGACTAACGCGACTATGCAGAAACAACACAAAGACGAGATCCCAGTGGTTCGAAATCAACTCGCACAAATTGCATGGACTTGCTAGCCTGGTGCACTTCCCTCCCAACCTCTGCCAAATCCAAACAACATGTTGACTCAAAAACACGTGGTGAATCAAATCCAAGGTCAAGCAAGCTACACTCAGCCAAGCCCATTGACTCATACCTGCGTGTTTGCTTCATTCACCTCAACTGATCCGAATCACACCATGACCTATTCTACTGTTCAGCAACAAGGTTCAATTCTCTCTCCTCCATCTCCACATCATGACTGCGCTATGATCAATGATGTGGGCATGAGAAAAGATTGCAAAACCAGGCCCTGAGGCCTATCTCCCAAATCTCACCCAACCTATGATCAACATAACAAGGTCGAGGACAAAACCAAGAGGTGGAAACAGAAACCCGTCCCCCAAGATTGCCAATCCATTCCCCTATCCCAGAGCTTATCCCACCTCCACACTAGAGGACTATCGAAGTTTGACGTAATAGGACCATTGAGGAATGCACAAGTCACTATCCTGTTACTTGATATCCTCACTCTCAATCCCACCTCACCTGACTTATCCAAAAAAGAGGTGGAAGAACCATCACAAGAGGAGGTAGTATTGTCTGAAAGTGTGAGTGCCATAATGCAAAACAATCTACCTCCTAAGAAATTCGATCCAGGCACCCCACTGATCCCCTACAAGATTGTTGGTACAAATTTCAAGCTGGCTGTACTGGATCTTGATGCTTCAGTCAACCTAATCCCAACCGACCTATTTGAGAAACTACGAATTGGATAGCTAAAACCCACTGATGTTACTCTGCAATTAGCTGACCGAACCGTAATCACCCCAATTGGCTTGGTAAAGGATGTGGTAATTATAGTTAAAGATTTCAGCTACCTAGCTGATTTCTTAGTTCTTGACATGGATGCGCCATAACAAATTCAAGATATGCCCTTAATTTTGGGGAGACCTTTCTTGGCTATTACAGGAGCCATAATCAATTGTGAACTAGGGCACATGATAATTGCCTCTGGAGATAAGAGAACTGAGATCAATATTTTTGAGGCATCATCTAAAGAAAAAGGAAAATGCTCGCTAGAATAACTAGGTTTGATTCAAGATCTCATGATCGTTTCGGTAGTAGAAAACCTAGAGCCAGAACTGGAAGTTTTCCACATGATGGAGGATCTCGATTTAGTCGAACATGATTCCAGCAAATTGAGAGTAGCAGAGACTTTCACCTTTGATCTTGAGGACATACACATGGATTTTGGGGAACAAGATAACAATTGACGGGATTCCAATTTTTATTCCATGGATCTAGAGACATTTCATTATGATGATTGTTTTAAGGATCTCCAAGAATTGGGCATGGTAGATACCGAGAGTGATCACAACCCAGAGTATGAATCCTTTACAGATTTGGAATTGGATGATCAAAAAGGCACTCTCCAGAGATTCACTTTTTATTGGGATGAAAATTATAGAGAAGAATCATTAGACGACCCAATCTTTGAGTCATTTTTTGAGGAATTGATTGTTAGTTCAACCTCTCGTATATAATATTTTGATGATTTTACAAAATGAAGAAAAAGAAATAAAACATAAGCGTAGCATATTTTTCTATGTAATAACACAATTGCAGGTTTCATGGAATTTTTCAAGTCGGAAGATTAAAAGCGTGAAGACTAAGTATCATAAGTATTGTCATAGGTCATAGGCTTTTTTCTGTAAACTTTTAAAGGTTGTAATCTTTATTTTATTTGAGTTTAGAGATGTTGTAAAGAGCCCCAAACATAACTTATAAATAGCTAACTTAGGCTCTCTATACTTAGGATAAATTAGAAATAAAAACCTAACACTAAGACTCAAATCAGACGTCCATAACAACTGTCAGACGTTTGATTTTCAACTTTAAGACGTCTAACAAGTGTTTCAGACGTCTAATTACCTAGAGCTTTGCTTTTAGTTTCTGACTTCATAAACATCAGTCGAAGCAACCTTCCATCAGATGTCCATAACCTCATCCAGACGTCTAATACTTTACCTAGACGTCCTCAAAATAACTGTTAGACTCAAGCACCCATCTTCCTTCTGAATATAACGGGCAAAATACATTTTCAGACATCTGGACATGCCTTCAGACGTCTACCTTTGGACCGTTGCTCATTTATTTTTGTGCGAATCTCATTAGGAACCAAAGATCTTCTGTCAGACTTGCTGGGCAAGTCCTTTTTAGGTTTCCAGACATCTAGGGAATCTCACAGACATCCATACTGACATCTGTTCCTTCAAATCTAGAACCCTGTTTGGATCTGGTCAAAACATGAACGAATCCATGCATAATTAGACGTCTAATAATTTTATCAGATGTCTTATGTGAAAATATTAGACGTCCCTGTTTCGATCCAATGAAACCAATACAACCTAGCTAATAGTATCAGACGACCATAATTGTAATCAGAGGTCTTATAAGATGTCTGACCCTAAAATTAGACATCTGATATTGCTGTCAGACTCATCATTACCTTGATTTGTGATGGATTTCATCCTAATCTCTTGGGATTTGCCTCCAACGGCTAGGAGATATCTCCCAAGTATTCTTGAAGGTTCCAAACTTGCCTATAAATAGACTACAATCCCTCTTAGGCAAGACACACCTCTTGAGATTCAATTCCCTTAGAAAAATCACTTGCTCACTACTCTTAGCCTCCTCTTGCCCTTGTGCTGTGCCAACACTCTGATTAAAGGGCAAACCCACACTCCCGGTTCACTTCGTTCTGCAAATTCTCAAGGAGTTCTCTTTATGCTTAATAGATAAGGAAGTAATCAAATTATTGGGGTGCTATATAGATGCTATTTAATTCTTACTTTTGTACTTTGGGTATCCGATCTGCCGGGTCCCCGTCTCTTCATTATGAAGGGAGAAACCTCCGTTTAGGGATCGGAGGTGGGATTTGTAATTGAGGTATACTACCCTCGTTTAAGTAGTGTAGTTAGTAGATTGATTACTTTGTGATCGAAAATCCTAAGTCAAGGGATTAACTTAAGTGGTGGTTTTCACCCATCTTGGGTTTCCACCTAAAAATTTGGTGCCTCTTTTTGTGATTGAATATTTTGTATTATAATATTTAATAAATTCACTATTCACCCCCCTTTAGTGCAATTTCATTTGGTATCAGAGTAGGTTTTCGCTTTCAGGAGTAACATCACCCAACCACCACTCTATCTCATTACATGGAGGGGAGAGTCATTTCCACTGGCAGATTTGAGGGCAATCCACCACCCAACCACCACTCTTCGAAGGGACAAACTACACTTACTGGAAGCTGAGAGTGAAGATGTGGCTTCAAGCCAACGATTTCTCCGTTTGGGAGAAATGCGAATCCGCATATGTCATTCCTGAGAAACCAGAAATGGGATACGCAGTGGAGCAGATTCATCACCTTAGACTGAATGCTAAGGCAATGAACTCACTCTACTGCACACTCAACTCGGAGGAATTCAACCGCATTAGCCAATGCAAAACTGCCCATGAGATATGGAGAACCTTAAAGGTAACTCACAAAGGTATGCCTAGAGTTAAATCCTCAAAGATTAACTTGTTATCGCAGGAATTTGAAGCCTTTTCTATGAAGGAAATGAAAGACTTGGAGATATGTACACCCGATTCACATTAATCGTAAATAACCTCAAGTCACTAGGAAAGACATTTATAAAGGGGGAGCTTCAAGGGAAGCTCCTTTGCTCCCTTAGACTTGAGTGGGAGCAAAAAGTAATGGCAATAGAAGAAGCCAACCAAGTAGAGGATCTAGATATGGAAAATCTACTTAAGAATCTTATGGCTTATGAATAAAAAATGGAGCAAAAGAAGAAATCTATCTCATCAGAACCAAAGAAGAAGACTTTATCCTTCAAAGCTACGTCGGATGATGAGGTAAATACCGATGACAAAGAATTCATTTTATTAGCTAAAAAGTTTAAAAAGTTTCTCAGAAATAGAAAAGAGATCATGGGAAAGAAAAGAGAGGAAGAACCTCTAGTTTGCTATAATTGCAAGAAGAGAGGTCATATAAGGAAAGATTGTCCCTTACTCAAAAGGGATGATGAGAAGAAATCCAACAAGCCTTCCGACTACAAGAAGATCTTCAAGCCCAAGGGATTCAAGAAGAAGGCGTTACAAGCAACTTGGGATGACTCCACCTCTAAAGAAGAAGAGGAGGAGGAAACAAATGAAGAAACGACATGCTTGGGATTAATGGCAACAAAAGATGCTTCTAAGTCTGAATCTGAGGAACCTGAGGTAAACTCCTATTCTCTAGATGAATTACAAGATGCCTTTGATTCACTATATCTAGATCTTAAGAAAACAAAAATCCAAAGCAAAGTTTTAAAAGAAGAAAACTTAGAGAATAAGAAATTAATCAATGATCTTGAAGATAAGAATCTAATTCTTACAAAAAAACCACTGCCTTAAATATGCAAATAAGAAACCTAATGATTGAAAAGGAGTCATTAACAAATGATTTGTATACGGCAATGAGTGAATAAAAATTTCTAGATAGATAAGAATTACTCGACAAAATCTATGTGCTTGAAAAATCAAACTCCTTTAAAAAGGATGAAAATAGCTTACTTAGAGTAGAGATTAGGGGACTAGAACATAAATTAGACATAATGAAAATAGAGATAAATCACCTTAAAGAAAAATCAAATCAACTTCTTGAGAACCTAGCCAAATTTACAAATGGGAAAGATAACTTGGACAAGCTCATTGCCCATCAAAAACCTTCCTCAAGAAAATTTGGACTAGGCTTTTATGAACCTAGTCAAAGTGAGCCGAAAAAAGATCCTCCTCTAAAGGAGACCACTAACAAATACGGATCCACATTGCAATGGATACTGAAAAGGCAACTCTCACTTTGTTTTGTAGGGATGAAAGGATATTATAATGTCAAAAATTGGATATACAAAATGAAGGATGGACGACTCAAATTAGAAAGACCTATAGAAACACCAAGTCACAAACGAAGATGTTTTATAGGAGGAAAGAGGTCTACAAGAAAGAAGATAAGGAGACCACCGCCATCAAAGAGCCCGATGGGTGATGGACTCCGGGTGTTCCAAACATATGACGGGAGACAAGCACCTATTTTTGGACCTTCAACCTACGGATGGAGAAACGGTTACATTTGGCAACAACCACAAGGGCTATATTATTGGCCTTGATAAAATAAGTAACCCTCTCTCTCCCATCTCAAATGTTTCTCTAGTTAAAGGACTAAAACATAATCTTTTAAGTGTCAGTCAAATTTGTGATAAGAGATTTAAGGTAGTATTTACTTCAAAAATGTTTGAAATTATGTATGCATTAACGAATGAAACCCTTCTTAAGGGAACTAGATTTAAAGGCATTTATATCGTAGAATTTGATAAAGATAGCACTTATGAATATCTTGTAGCAAATAATGAGTTAAGTATATGGCATAGAAGACTAGGACATGTTCATATGAAGCTAGTTCAAAAACTAGCCAAACATGAACTAGTCCGAGGCCTTCCTAAAGGAAAATTTTTAAATGAGCTTATCTGTGATTCATGTAAATTAAGTAAAATTATTAAAGCTAGTTTTAAAAATAAAGAAGTTATATCTACATCAAGACCTTTAGAACTATTTCACCTAGATATGTTTGGACCAATAAAATATGAGATCCTTATTGGATGCAAATATTTTCTTTTTGAGAAAGAAAGGAATGCTATCGAATCAACGATAGCAAACCAGGAGAGCTTTTATTAATAAAAATGAAACAATTACATGATAAAACCCCAATGCTGTATGAGACTTTAGCAAAAATTTATAATATTATCCACATACACTGGGGTCTCCTAAAAAACACACTCATTCCTAGCCCTCCATATAGCCCATAACACAACCACCATATGTAAACATGGCTTATTCCCATCCACTAGATAATGCCACAAATTCTCCCATGTGGGGAGAAAATCATTACATACCCTCCTCCAGACATAATCAGTGATCACACATGAAGAAAAAATATGAATGCTAGAATCATTATGCATCCCACATAGGTGGCAAAATTGAGTGGGAGTACCCATTCTCCTGTGCCTCAGATCTCCAGTAATCAGACCGTCCCTTCTGCAGAACCACAAAAAATTTGTATCTTCAATGGTATTTTTGAATTCCATAGCTTCTTCCCCACCTCATCAAATTCCGCCATCCTGGAGGAAACTATCAGCTTGTCGTAAGCAGCCGCAGTAGAAAACTTACCCTCCCACTTGTATGTGTCATATTCATGAGGCATGGGTTTGAAGGTAGCAAGTTCTTGCATGAGACGTTCATTCTCTGCTCGTGTTCTTGTTTCATGAGTATTCCACATAGTATTATTAAAAGACCACTGCTTAGATTCTACATCCCAATAATCAGACACCACAACATTTTTATCCGAAGCCGCTGCATAAGCGAGGGAGAGCCTGTCTTTAAACACCCCCCCAGGTACCCAATTCTCTAACCAAAATTTGAAGCTTTTCCCATCACCTAATATAGATTTGAAAAAATTCCAATTGTCCCTCAGGGCACGCACCACTGAAGACTAAAAGGGAGATGGTTTATGGGAGTTTAAACGATTTTCTCATCATTGGCAATCCCATAACTATCCTGAATTATTTCTGTCTACATTTTTTCCCCCCCTGCAACGACCAAACAACCCACTTCAATAGCAGAGCATCATTAAATTCCTTAAGAGATCTAACACCCATGCCA
Source organism: Thalassia testudinum (assembly GCA_037157565.1). Taxonomy (NCBI): domain Eukaryota; kingdom Viridiplantae; phylum Streptophyta; class Magnoliopsida; order Alismatales; family Hydrocharitaceae; genus Thalassia; species Thalassia testudinum. Next base: position 5,953,494 of record JAZHRO010000058.1, on the reverse strand, counting down.
CCAATCTTTTTTGGCTTGCAAATTGAATCCCACTTCAAAGGATGAAGAAAAGCCCCTTGGTGAGAGGCCCCTTTCCAGAAGAATCTTTTGCGCATCACATCAAGTTTTTTCCAGATTGACTTCGGGGCCTTAAGAACAGAGAAAGAGAAAACTGGAATCGAAGTGATGACAGAATTCAGTAATATATACCTCTCCCCTTTTGATAGGTATCTACTGCTCCAGCCCTCCAATTTCATAGCCACCTTTTCATATAGGAAAGACCAATCTGCTTTCTTCATTTTAGAGCATTTCAAAGGCAAACCCAGATATTTGATAGGCAGTGAGACCACAGGTGTACCCAGAATGGTAGAGATGTCATTCTATAACGTTCCATTCATCCCAAAACAGACCAGGGAGGATTTATTTCCATTAAGTCTAAGACTAGAAATCTCCCCAAAAATCTTTACCATATGTAGAAGTGCTTGCGCTTCCCTCTTCTCCCTTTCCACAAAAAAAAACAGTGTCATCTGCATATTGGAGTATGGGAGCTAAAGCGCTATTATTAGACATTAAGTACCCCCTTATGAATCCATCCACTGCCAGTTTGCAGGCGTATCTTGCCAAAGTATCCACTGCGAGATTGAAAATCAGAGGGGCAAGTGGGCATCCTTGCCTAACTCCACACTGGGGTTGAATCCAAGAATGACATGGTTTCCCATTTATTAATGGGGAAAAAGAGGCTGTCGTGATGCATCTCTTCACCCACTATATCAATAAAGGTGGAAATTTCCTCTTAAGGATTTTCCATAGATACGACCAGGAGACAGAGTCATAAGCCTTGGAAAAATCTACTTTCCATAAAAAGGCCTTGGTCTTTCTCCTATGCCAACCCATTACCATCTCCTGCGCTATAATGAAAGACTCTTGTAGTGATCTCCCAGGAAGAAAAGCAGTTTGGATTGGCATTATCAAGTCCTTCAAAACCTCCCGCAGTCTATTGGCTATAATCTTACTGATAATAAGGTAAATGGAATTAGATAGTGCAATGGGTCTGTAGTTAGAAAACCTCTTCGCACCTGATTTTTTAGGAAGCAAAAATAGATAGGATTTGTTCAACCTCTCAAAACCAGAGTTGCCCAGTTCAAATTCATGAATAACCTTCAATACATCCACCTTGACAACACTCCACAGTTCTCTATAAAAGAAAACCTGAAACCCATCCGGACCAGGGGTTCCTTCATTATTTAAATCTTTAATTGCTTTTAGTACTTCTTGTTCAGATATAGGAGTAACTAACATGTCTCTCTGATCACAACTGACACAAGGGAAATCCACCGATGCCATCCTCCAAGAGCCTCTTGGAGTAGCCTTGGATATTTCTTTAAAATATTTACCTGCTTCAGTTCTGATTTCACTAACAGAAGTAACAGTTCTCTCTTCTACTTTAACTGATGAGATAAGATTGAATCTCCTCCTAGCATTGGCCGCAAGATGAAAAAACTTCGTGTTCGCATCACCCTCTTTGAGCCATAGTTGTCTAGATCTTTCACGCTAGTCCATTTCTATTTTCAGATCCTCCTCCCCCACTACAGACTGCATCAGCTGCCTTTGCTGCTGCTCCTGGAGTTTCAAAGACTGCCTGCATTCCTTTAGATCTAGATCTCTGATTATTGCCAAAGCCTCCCTCCTCTTCTATTCTCTAATCAAAGCCACAACCTATCCATATTCTTTTAGCATGTCACGCAGGCCTGACAGTTTTGCAGCCAACTACTGTGTAGCAGACCCTTGCACAGCCTTGTTCTACCAACACTGAGACACCATTTGCACAAAACCTTCCTCCTTAAACCAAGATCTCTTGAGTTTGAAATATGATCCAATGTCTGAATTCGTCCCACTGTCTCATACAAGTGGAGTATGATCAGAGAAAGGCCTATCAAGGCTCATAACTGCTGATAACTGATGCCTCTCCAACAAGCTAGGACTGCCAAAAAACTTGTCTAATTTAGAAATCTGTCCACTGCCATTTCTCCAAGTAAACTCCACTCCACTAATAGGGTATTCTGTCAGTCCCATATTCTGCACAACCATTTGAAAGCCTGCCATTGAGCTGTCCAACCTCCCATCAGGATTGTCATCACTTGAGAGATAACAATTAAAGTCACCCCCTAAAAGCCAAGGGACTTCCTGCACTCTTTGGTACATTGTTGAGTGATCCTCCCACAGACCAACCCTATCTGCAGCCACATAAGGGCCATAAATGCAAGACACAAACCATTCCATTTCTCCTTGGGGAGATTGGCATCTGCAAGTAAGCATGTACCTGTTATGAATGACTTCAGTTACCAAAAGGCAAGACTTTCTCCACCAAAAGGCCATACCACCAAACCTTCCAGATGCACCCTTTACCACAACATCACTGCGACTAGATTGCTTAAAGCAATCCCATTCCTAACCATTCTCCATCTCCAAATGTGTCTCTTGAATGAGAGCACAATCAATCTCCCACTCAGAGAGATATCTACACAAGGAAGTCCTTCTCATCTTATTGCGCAGCCCACGCACATTCCAAGTCATCACTCTCATTCCTTGCCAGATTGATCCCCTTGAGTCATACTGCCCACAAACTCCACCATAATTGAGTTTGTAATATTCTGCTCCTCAATAGGGGGAAAATTCTCCTTCCTTCTCCTTCTAAGCATATAAGGAGATCTGCCCACACCTCTTTTCTGATTGGATCCACTGCCATATTTCAGCTCAGTAGGAATTGAGAGCTGCATCTGGTTTGCCTCTTTAAGAGCTTTGCTGCCATTTGGCAGTACCAGCTCCCTTCCTATCCTGCCCTCCTCTTTGCTACTAAGCACCTCTGAATCTATCACAGAATTCTCAGCTACCTCCATATAACCATCCTCTTTGACTATCAGGGCTCAACTGCAATCTCCAACTGCATCTACCTCTTCCATCAGGTCCTCCTCAGCATAATCTTGGTGGCAGTCCTTCCTCTTTTTGGACTCAGGAGCTTCATCAGGTGAAATGCGGTCGACCCTTTCATCCTATTTCCTCACCTCAGTGCTGGCTCCAGATGTCTTAACCTACCCTTGGTCAATCTACCCAGGCACCTGTCCAATTGCTGTTAGCCGAATAAGCCATGAGGAGCGCCCACATCTGATTGTAACCATGTCAGGAATCAAGCTAGCATTGAAGACATCAGCCTCAATTCTAAGAGATCGGATGTCCCCTTCTCCAATCAAGACTTTAGATCCTTCACTGATGGATGCAAAGCCTGCTAACATCTTAGTAACAACCCCCTTAGATCTCAGATGCAGCGGCAGTCCATTAATCTCAAGAAGAATCCTCCTAGAACCCACTCTTTGAGGAGGCCGATCAGGGAGAGCCCCATCAAAGGGAGACACCATTCTCCAAATCACAATAAACTCTTTAAATGAGCTTGAACAAAATCTCAGTCTCTCAACATCCATCATACCCAAACCATATACCAGAAATCGAGATTGGGAAAGCATAGCTACCTTCCAGCCTACAAACAAGAGATTTAGGGAACATACCAGGTCTTGAAGCCTTCCTATCGATGGTTTTCCTGCCATAATCTCGCCAATCAAAGTGCCCCTCAGCATGATCTCTTTAGAAATCGGGATCTCCACTTCAATTGAATGTCTGCCCAATGCCGGTGGCAGTCGGGCTTCTTTCTTCACCATCCAGACAGGGTGCGAGAATGCCATCTTTGTCTACAGCGGCTTCCTCCTAGGGCGTGACTCGCGTTTGTGCCCTTCACCCCTACATGCCAAGCAGATCAAAGGGTTTCTGCATATTGCTGCCAAATGCCCCCTTTGTTGACATCTGAAACAAAGAACGTCGCCGTTCAACCTCCTCCAAGGCCTTCTTGGAAAGTTTTCAGACATCCTACCAACCCTCTCCTGCCAGACCCGCTCCCTTCTCCAATTCCTCGACCTCCACGTCCTCCACTCACCTCCTACTTCAGCCCTAGATGCCTCTGCAACACCACCGCCCGTCGCCTGACGCCGATCGCTCTCTCTCATTTTTGTGCATGCAAATATTGCCTTGTGATTGTAGACGATTTTTGAGGTTTTCATGGGTCTTCTTGAGATCCAAAGGAGTATTTTCCATCTTTTCTATTTTTTGTAGGAAGGTTCAAACTGAAAAAGGCTACCAAATCACTCGTATCCGTAGTGATCATGGGGGCGAGTTTGAAAATTCCTTGTTTGATGATTTTTGTCAAGAGCATGGTATTGCTCATGAGTTTTCTTTTCCCCGAACACCTCAATAAAATGGGGTGGTTGAGAGAAAAAATCGTACTCTTCAAGAGTGTACTTGAACATTACTCATAGACTCGGGGTTACCGAAGTACTTTTAGGCCGAGGCGGTTAACGGCTTGTTATGTGTTAAATCGCACCTTAATTTGATCCGGGTTGCAAAAAACTCGTTTTGAATTATACTATGGGAAAATACCCAAAATTAGTTATTTTAAAGTTTTTGGATGTCAATGCTTTGTTTTGAATACCTGCTCTAATTTAGATAAATTTGATGCCAAAGGTGAAGAAGCCATCTTTATTGGTTATTCCTCACGTAGTAAGGCATATCGGGTCTTTAACAAGACCACATTAATAGTGGAGGAAACCCTCCATGTTTCCTTCGATGAGTCTCCTCACTCTTCCTCTATTGACCGAGTCAATATGGACGATGAAGATGATTCTTCTATTGATGTGTCTAACATTCCAAACTCCAATATCCATAATCTTCTAAAAGATTGGATAGATCAAAGGGATCATCCCTAAAGTCAAGTCATTGGAAGTGTTTCCGATGGCGTTAAAACCTGATCTCATTTTAGTTGCTCTTTTGGTCTCTCCGCCTTTGTATCTTAAGTTGAACCCAAGAGTGTCGAGGAAGCATGCTCCGAAAAACCTTGGATGATGGCCATGCAGGAGGAACTCAACTAGTTTCAAAGGAATGAAGTTTGAGATCTAGTACCTAAGCCTAAAGGGCAAACGGTAATAGGTACCAAATGGGTATTCTGGAACAAGTTGAATGAATCTGGTATGGTCATTCGGAACAAGGCTCGGTTGGTAGCACAAGGGTACAACCAAGAAGAAGGAATTGATTTTGATGAGACCTATGCTCCCGTAGCTCGACTCGAATCAATTCGCATGCTTCTTGCTTATGCCTCCTTCCTTGGCTTTAAACTCTTTCAAATGGATGTGAAGAGCGTGTTTCTTAACGGATTCATTAAGGAGGAAGTTTTCGTAAAACAACCTCCTGGTTTTGAGTCTCATGATAAGCCTCATTTTGTCTATAAATTAAACAAGGCACTATATGGTCTAAAGGAAGCTCCTAGAGCTTGGTATGAGAGGCTCAAAGACTATTTGTTAAATGCAAAATTTTCTATAGGGGAAGTTGATTCCACATTATTCATTAAAAGAAGAGGAAAAGATATTTTATTAGTTTAAATATATGTAGATGATATTATATTTGGTGCTACTAATGAACCTATGTGTAGAAAGCTTTCAGAAATTATGCAGGAAGAATTCGAAATGAGTTTGATAGGTGAACTCAAGTTTTTCTTGGGCTTACAAATCACTCAACTCGAATTTGGAACATTTGTGTGTCAATCAAAATACACAAAGGAGATGCTGAAAAAATTTGAAATGACGAAAAGTAAAGGGAAGAACACTCCTATGAGTGTCACAACTTCCCTAGACTTGGATGAATCAAGTGTTCTATCCTAAAAACACCAAACCTCTCCTTCCAAAACCCAACCACCCATACCACTCAAAATGCCTCCCCGTTGGAAGGAAGTCGAGGGCTCTTCCACCTCCTCCTCCACCTATTTGGCTGACCAACTGCGTGGCGACATCGCTAGACAGCAATTTCGTCGCTTCGCAAATGCCAAAGTCAAGTGCCCTTGCTTCATTGTATGGAATGACTTTGCCCATCTAAACCTTCGGGAACACTTTGAAACCCTCCATCTCTTCCATTATTTTGATCGACAGTTCCATTCTGAAGTTGGAACTATTAGTGTGCTTCCCGATCATCTTCGACTTTTCTACGCCAACATCGTTGAAGACTATGGCAATGATGAACTTGAATTACATACCTACTTATTTGGGCGTGAAATCCAAATCACCTCCGACTCTATTTCCGCCCTTCTTGCCATCCCTAATGAGCGTAATGACTTTAATGACATTCTGAGACAATATGACTCAGAAGTTATAAATCAAGAATTAGTCCTACCTGAAAAATATGTTGAAAATCTTGGCACCTTACAATGCAAAAACCTCAAACCTCTTCCCCTGTTACTATCTCGCATTTTTGGGTGGGACCTTCTAAATAAATCGGGAGGTTTTGATTATATCTTGCGCCAACACAAGGCGCTCCTTTTTGCCGCCGTACATCACATTCCCTTCAACTATTGTCGCCTCATTGTTCGTGTTATGAATGAGGACCATGGGGCATCTCTACCATTTGGGTCTATTTTATCCAAAATTTTTGTAAGCCATCGGATCTCTATAAATGACCAGGTAGTTGACAAAAAAATTGAGCCCTACAACCGGGTTACAGCCGCCAAGATGCACATACTTAGGGAGCATCTTGAGCCAGTTGAAGAGCCCGCTAAAGAAGAGCCCCTTCCACCCTTTCCGGATTTCCATGAAGAGCATACACTTCAAATAGAAGCTCTTCACTCAAGCTTTGACGAGGCATGGGATCCCGCCACAGATTCCCTCTCCTTCGGCATCTCCCTCTTGCTGCGACGAACCGGTTGGATGTACACCTATATGGGGAGTATGCACTGCGACATCGATGAACTTCGTTCTGACGTTCAAAATCTGTAGATGGGACAAGGACCTACTCGCCGCTGCTGCTGCTATGATCAAGAAGACTAGTTTAGTTCTTCTATTTGTCTTTCTTTCTATCTTCCATGTTGGTTTGTATTAAGGGGCCTGACCCCATATTTGAATATTTTGGGAACAATAGCTAGTCTGTACTTAGGGCACCTACATTCCTTTCCTAGTTAATTTACTTTAATGTTCTGTCATTTTTTATTCAGCATGCAGTTTTATTAATGCTCTCCACTTTATAAATGTCACACTTGTAGTTTAAGTATCAACCCCCTTTCAGAACCCTTCATGATGATATTCAAAAAGGGGGAGAAGAACGTAGGGAATAACATAAAAAAAATTACGAAAAAACTTCTCAAAATAGGTATAGACTACTTAGTACAACTTTCAAGAGGAGAAAATAAGAACTTGTAGGTATATTTTGAAAATCATCAAAAAGGGGGAGATTGTTAATTCAACCTCTCATATATAATATTTTGATGATTTTACAAAATGAAGAAAAATAAATAAAATATAAGCGTAGCATATTTTTCTCTGTAATAACACAATTGCAGATTTCATGGAGTTTTCCAAGTCGGAAGATTAAAACCGTGAAGACTAAGTAGCATAAGTGTTGTCATGGGTCATAAGCTTTTTTATGTAAACTTTCAAAGGTTGTAATCTTTATTTTATTTGAGTCTATAGATGTTGTAAAGAGCCCCTAAACATAACTTATAAATAGCTAACTTAGGCTCTCTACACTTGGGATAAATTAGAAACAAAAACCTAACACTAAGACTCAAATCAGACATCCATAACAACTGTCAGACGTCTGATTTTCAACTTTAAGACGTCTAATAAGTGTTTCAGACGTCTAATTACCTAGAGCTTTGCCTTTAGTTTCTGACTTCATAAACATCAGTCGAAGCAACCTTCGATCAGACATCCATAACCTCATCCAAACGTCTAATACTTTACCTGGACGTCCTCAAAATAACCGTTATACCCAAGCACCCATCTTCCTTCTGAATATAACGGGCAAAATACATTTTCAGACGTTTGGACATGCCTCCAGACATCTACCTTTGGACCGTTGCTCATTTATTTCTGTGAGAATCTCATTAGGAACCAAAGATCTTCTGTCAGACTTGCTGGGAAAGTCCTTTTTAGGTTTTCAAACATCTAGGGAATCCCACAGACGTCCATACAGACATCTATTCCTTCAAATCTAGAATCCTGTTTGGATCTAGTCAAAATAGGAACAAATCCACGCATAATTAGACGTCCAATAATTTTATCTGACGTCTTATGTGAAAATATCAGACCTCCCTGTTTCAATCCAATGAAACCAGTACAACCTAGCTAATAGTATCAGACGACCATAATTGTAATTAGACGTCTTATAAGACGTCTGACCCTAAAATTAGATGTCTGATATTGCTGTCAGACTCATTATTATCCTGATTTGTGGTGGATTTCATCCTAATCTCTTGGAATTTGCCTCCAACGGCTAAGAGATCTCTCCCAAGTATTCTTGAAGGTTCCAAACTTGCCTATAAATAGACTACAATCCCTCTTAGGCAAGACACACCTCTTGAGATTCAATTCCCTTAGAAAAATCACTTGCTCACTACTCTTAACCTCCTCTTGCCGTTGTGCTGTGCCAACACTCTGATTAAAGGGCAAACCCACACTCCCGGTTCACTTCGTTCTGCAAATTCTCAGGGAGTTCTCTTTATGCTCAATAAATAAGGAAGTAATCAAATTATTGGGGTGCTCTATATTTGCTGTTTAATTCTTACTTTTGTACTTTGGATATCCGGCCTACCGAGTCCCTGTCTCTTCATTGTGAAGGGAGAAACCTCCGTTTAGGGATCGGAGGTGGGATTTGTAATTGAGGTACACTACCCTTGTTTAAGTAGTGTGGTTAGTGGATTGATCACTTTGTGATTGAAAATCCTAAGTCAAGGGATTGGCTTAGGTGGTGGTTTTCACCCGTCTTGGGTTTCCACCTAAAAATTTTGTGCCTCTTTTTGTGATTGAATTTTTTGTATTATAATATTTAATAAATTCACTGTTCACCCCCCTCTAGTGTAATTTCATTGATCTTACACCCATTAGAGAAAAATCAAGATGACTCATTAGAAAGGGATCCATTGGGTCACATTGCACAAGAGGAACCACACATCTGGGATATGCTAAGTAGATTCACCTCTGTTGTGTCCTGGACCCACGATGATGTTACTTCAGAACCCCATGATCACATCTTCCGAGTGATTCTTTCGCAGAAACTTCATAAGAGCCACACAGAAATAAATCAACTTGACCCATATCATAGACCTTCTGGATTGACTCTTCATCATAATTTGATGCTCATTTGTGGCCATCTAATTCTCATCCACCGTGATCCCATATTTTCCCCTATCACTCATCATAATGCAGCAATTGACATACCCCTTTGAGCTCCTTGCTCCCAGCAGATAGCGTTAAACTTGGCACTTAACAGGAGGCAACTCATCATCTTTGAAAAATCCGAAACCCTTCTGACATATCTCTTTGCTGAAATCATACTGCACTTCAGGGTTCGTCCACTAGAACAACCGACTCCACCTTTGATACTTGTATCGGAGCTAGAAATCGTCCACAACAGTCATTCTGATCTGTTTATCAACCACCTATTTTAATGTACGATTTGAATTGAACTTGAACCCACCTAATTTATAATGAGGACATTGCAAATCTTAGGCATGGGAGGTATTAAAGTGCAAAATGCTGTGAAAATCAACGCATGAAAGGGTTTCATTGAAAAAAAAAAGAGAGGAGGAAAGAGGAAAGGAGAGGTCAATTTGAGCTCCTTAGAAAAATAATTGAGGAGAAAAAAAGAAAAGAAAACAAAAAAAAAGAAGCAAACAAAAAGAAAAGAATGAGATAATCCCTTGAAATTGAGTATGGAACTTACCTAACTTTTATATTGGATTGGATGATGAATTAAGACTTGGAAGGCTAAAACTTAGGAGATTAGTGACGAGTACCGACCTTAGGCCTCTTGGGCTTGTTTCAGGGCTTAAACACTCACATATTTGTTAAGATCTGGATTAGTTCTTGTTGAAGGGATATAACTAAGAGTTTTAAGTGCCTCGTTGTAGTAAAATCTTTTAAATAAAACTCTCAAAAAATATAATTTATAGCTTGAAAATCTAGAAATGATGTCCGAAGTCGAACACAGGGAGCAAATAGGAATTCAAACACTAATCTTCAATTAAAATATGAATGAGCACAAGAAATTGAGCAAAATATAGATTTTTAATGAATAATAATCTATCACATTAAATATTCAATGAAGATCAATGTATCTAGAGACAAAAAGATACCTAGAATAAAATAATGGCGATTTAAATCACTAATTATTAGCCTAAGCACATATATATCAACTATTCAATAATGCTAAATAAATGAACAGTACTCAGACGTCTGACTTGAGAATTAAACGACTTAACTATCACCTACTACGGTGTTTTCTTCTTTCTTCTTCTTCGTCTGTTGTCTTTGGCTTCTTCTTCTTCTTCTTCTCTCCTTCTACCTTCCCTCTTTTCTTCTTCACGGCAACCTTCTCTTTCTTCTCTTCTTCAGTTCTTCTTTCTTTCTCACCCACAAGGGGAGCAAACCCTTCTCAACGGCTAAGTGTTGGAATGTCTGAAGAGAAAAACCCCCCTTCCCTTGCTCTCTCTTTTTTCTCTTCCTTTCTTCCTTCCTTCTCTTTCTCTTAAACCAAGCGTATCAGGTATTCGGGTTGCATACCTAGGTCCAGGGCTGCGGGCATAGGTTGCAGCAGAGGAGTGAAGGGATAGGTGGGTTGTGAATGCGTGGGTGAGCAGGGACCTCACCCTCGATGTACTAAGGCAGTAAGGCTTGAGCGGAAATTCAACTTATGCGCTATCATGCGCTCTTGTCCTTACGATGTGGGACTATCCCACAAGCCTCTTTTCGTGAGTGCCTACAACTGAAGATGTGTCCTCAATTGGAGTAGCACCAGGTGATGTGGTCTTCAATTGACCACTTGAGCGAGTTCCTAGATTGATTTTGCACCACCTGGAGATGCGACTTGGGGCGAGCGTGACCTTTAACTTGAAGAACACGTCAGCACTGATGGTGGCGGCGGCGGAGAATGATGAGACACCTGAAATCATGAGAACGGCCTCTTGGCCGCGTTAAAACACTTCAGGAGGATTGTTAGGTGATGGCGAAGGTGATCGTGGTGTTTGCGTGGAGAATTAGGGCTTGAGGTGGTCGGTCGGTGGCGTAAAAGGTGAGCGAAGGATGGGTTGTTTAGGGGCGGTCGTGAGAGGGTGGAATGGGAAATAAAGATGGGGGTCTTGATGGGCATGAGCTGGCAAAGGTTGTGGAGTAGGTGGAGAGGTGTTTGGAGCAGCGGAGCGTGCGGAAGACCTCATCAGAGGGTGGCCAGAGATGGGAACTATGAAGGATGAATGTTGGCATCAAGGGGTTCTTTTTGGTGTTTGGATAGAAAAACTAACCTAAGGAACTAAAGGGACCTAACTACCTATTTTAAGGGACGAAAGGGATAGGGAGGACACCGGCTTTGGCTGGCTGACATCGTGGAAGAGAAGCCTCCGGTGGGGGACAGCGAGGAAGAATGAGGTATGGAAGGGTGCTCGCCGGTATTGCGAGATGTGGAAGATCGTAGGAAGAAGGAATCCACCTGCTATTGTTTGTGAGGGTGGATGAGGAAGGTAGACGGAGAGGCTCGCTGGAGTTGGTGGAGATGGACGTCAGGGAGAAGGGAAGAGGGGGTGTTCAGCCTCCAAACCAGGCTGAGGAGGTAAGGCATGCCCTGGGCGTGCTTTTATAGGTCTTAGAGAGGGGTTCCAAGCATGGAAGGAAGCTATCAAGCTCTGCCCAATTTGCACATAAGAGATACTCACATCTTTCATGCATTCTCATGGGAGATTGGGAAAGAGTTAAGAATTATGGTTGGGTCCATTTGTAAGAGGATTCCTCAAGGAATCTCTGGTTCAAAATTGAGACTGATTGATTGAGAAACAAGTGAGAAAATCCTGCTCGAATCTCGCCGGAGAGGTGCAGCTATTCCTAATGGCGGTAGGGACCTGGATGTGAAGGAGATGACAAAGTTAAGGGGTTCCTTGCAATAGATTTCAAAAGTTAGGGGTATATATGTAAGGAAAAGAGTCATATCAGGGCTGGAGTGTAAATTAGGTCAAGATGATTTCTGATTGGGCTCAAATTTTAGTACAAACCTAATTTGGACCCAAGAAATCTGATGGTGAAGTTTGACTAGGTAAATTACTTAGAAACCCAAAGTAGGACAACTGTTTGTCTGAGACTCTATTTTAGGTCAAATTGGGTTCCAATGGTCAAATCAAGCATACCAAACCTTAGAGAATATTTTTTTTGATTTTAAGAAGGTTTAGGTGAATTTTATCCTGACCAGAACCTCAGTTATTTAAGCGGATTTGCTTTTAGGATTTCAGATGTCATTTAATTCTTAAAGCGTGTGAAAACCTGTTTCTGTCTGCATGAACCCACTTATTCGACATTTATGACCATTTGACCTTTAATTAACTCCTGGGAAACCCCATGATTGCTTTGCAATTAAGATATTATGTTAAAGCTGTACTTTTATCCCTATTTTAATGTGTTTTTCTCAGAATGGATGGGCAGTGAATTTTCAACTTCAAGTAGCAACTTTATTTATTTTAGTGCATCACATCTCTCTTCCAATTACCCTAGGCGCACTTGCCTAGGGTGAGCTTAGAAGAGAAGGCTTCTCTTCTCACTTAGGTTCTAGTTGTTAGGCAAGTTTCTTTAGCGTAGTTCTATCTTCGCATTCGTATCCTGCTTATTTCCAAACATAAAAATTTACAAAAATCAAAATACAAAAAGAGAAGTGTTGATTTGAGAGACAAGAGAGAGAATCAATTATTTGACTAACAAATTACCCTTCTTGGACGACCCTAGATACCACCACTATCTAGCAATATAATTTAAAAGTTGATCGATTTTACGCGTTGCAATGACATTAAAATTCCCATTTATAAAACTATGCAAATCTCACATCACTTTTTGGCGCCGTTGTCGGAGAGGCATGGCTTAGTCACATTTTGATCTCTCTCTTGCATTCTTGATCTTCACAAAATTCTCTTTTGATTTTAGGTGCGAATTAGGAGTGGGAGCAGGATTTGGAGCACTTGGAGAGAAAGCTGCAAGTTTCTTTTCTTCCCACGTACTTCAGGTTGGTACCCCAGGACTTTTCTCATAAAAAAAAAGATAAAATATCTTAAAATTTCTTTAAATTATCAAAAAAATTAAAAAACAAGAAAAATTGAGGGTGGTGGAACCCTAAAATTCATTTTATTGCTTGTTTGCTTTACCTTTCCACCTTCTTCACATTACTGGTGTCTAATTTTTGAAAATCCAAACTTTTGTCTTGATTTTCAAAAATTAGGTTTGGACACTTAGGATCTTCCTCAAATCACTAAATTTCATTTAGGAAAGCCTCTTTGAGTCAGGAACCTTGAGTCCAATTTTCAAGAAATTTCATTGAATAGAAAAAATTAAAAAATTCTCAGACTGAACAGGGGTCAGACCTCATTTTCTTACTATTTTATTAATGTCTATGAATTTTATAAAATTTTCACTCATCAAATTTGGGTAAACTTTATATTTCTGGAAACCTTAAGAAATTATCTACAACAAATAAAATTCCCAAAAATTTTTGAGGCCATTCGGGATTTCTGCAGAATCAATTTTTCGAGTCTATCAATTTTGACTCTTGACATCAGTAAGAAGAAAAATTCCAAAAAAATATTAAATAATTTCCTAAAATCTCAAAAAAATTATTTTTGGATTTCTTGTTTGATTTGCTATCAGGTGGTGGTGTTGTTTGTCTTGTTTGGACTACAACCTCAAAGGAGTTTTTAAAATAAAGAGATTCATTTAGGAGTTGCATGCATAGGATTTTTCAATTTTAGGGTTTCAATTTCTCTCTTAGTCACATCAACTCTAAAGAAATTGAACTCCACCAACTACAACTTGATTATTATTATTTATGAAACTTCAAAACCTTGTTTGAACTTTTAACAAGAGAGAATCCTAAAAGACACAATTCTTAATCAAAACCCTTAAATCCTTCAATAAAAAAATTCCTTGTTTGTAAAACCTATCTGATTTGGCTTGGGCATCACTTCCCGCCTAATTCGCACACATAAAAAAAAGAAGTAATTGGGCATTGCCCCAACTAATGCCCATCACATTCCTTGTGCACTTTAGCCTCCTAGAACTAATTAAAATCTATAGTAATTTGACCTCTAAGGTTTCATCAAACTTAGGCTTGCTACCTAGGTCTTAAGTTATCTTTAGTTGGTATTAATTCTTTCATCTATATCTGGTGTCAGACTGAGGGGCCATGTTAAATGACCAGGCACGAGTTTACACAAGCCCCCAGTGATTTTCCTAGGACATGCTTGGCCTAAACCTCCCCTATTCAACTTGGCCAGATTTGTTGAGAGAACGGATATCCACTATTGATTTCTTATTTCCTAGGTAGATCAAGTCTTAGGTTAATTTTTAGGGAGTCACATTTAAGTTAGGTCTAGAATTTTGTATTTCTTGATTGTACACTTCTCTCATCTCTCTCTCCTCTCCTCACCGTTTCTTCCATTTTGCATGGGCGACAGTCCAAAACACCACACTTGGAGAGACCAGTTGATTTTTGCCTCCCCAAAAAGACCTTCTCCTGCATTCTTCCTCTTCTTTAAAAATGGAAAACCAACAAAATAGGTCCATTAACCCATCCACATCCACCTCTAATCCCACTTCTGAACCTTCCACCCAAAACACACAAACTAACCCCCTTTCCTTTGACTTTCCAAACCTAGAGCTTCCTAATATTGAGATGCCACAACCACAACAACAGCCCCCCTTGCCTAATCCTTATTCTATGATAGCTGAGCAAATTGCTCAACTACAAGTCAATCAACAACTGTTGACTAGGAATATAACAAACCTAGCCAACCAAAGGCAAAATCCACCACCTCTTCTGCAGCCTATCGTTCCTCTAAAGGATTTTAAAGATCCTTCCAATTATGAGGACAGACCAGGGGTGGTCATAACAGAAGGAGACTTTGAGATTAATCTTGTTGTTCTGACCTTAATCAAGCACTTCCATGGCCTTCCTCAGGAAGACCCGTTCAGCCACCTTGAGGAACTTACTCTCCTCGCACAAATGACCCGTTCTCGCAATGTACGATAGGATTTATGGCTGATGTGGTTATTCCCTCTTTCCTAAAGGACAAGGCTGCATACTAGTTCAGAACCATTGACAAACCCATTACCACTTGGCCTCAGCTTAAAATCGCTTTCCTAAAGAAATTCTTCCCCATTGGTAGTACGATTTCCCTACGACGATCTATTACGACCTTCCAACAAAAACCTGGTGAGACCTTACATGATGCTTGGGAGAGATTCTAGGATCTTTGAAGAAGTTTCCCATACACGAGGTTCCATTATGGCAGCTCATGCAGATCTTCTACCATGGATTAGAAGATCATCTTCGATGTTTTGTTGACACCTTGTGTGGCGGCAACATCTGAAATAAAGATGCTGAGAGTGCCTACGATCTTTTTGAAGAAATGAGTGAAATCTCATTTAACCATGCGTTCATGAACACCTTTGGCAGGGCTACCAACTCACAATTCGGTGTTCATGAGATAGGCACTTAATCAATCCCTACCACCCAAGACAACCTTCAAATGATTTCCCACAGACTCGACCACATGCAATTAAATTAGAAGAAAATCGAGGAAAGACTTACTACATCCACCTAGGTTCCACATCTGATCCCGCCTAACATTCTAAAGAGAGAGAACTTGCACAATCTCTATACTGTCCCTGCTAAGTATAATCAATTTTCTGAGGCTTTATATGGTTTCTCAGGGACTTGCAGTTATCCAAATCCTAACCCCATTGAGAATATTTAGGCCCTCCGAGAGCAATTTAGAACTCCCTCCAACTCCAATTGGAGGAATTACCGACTCACTCCTGGCCCAATCAGGTGCCCAAGACCAATTTGGAGGTTATGGGCAAAACTAGGCTTTCTATCAACCTGGGCCATCCCAAGAAGACATTAATGCCTAGGTTAGGAAAACCCTGCAGGGGATGCAAAATTAGATGGCAGAGGTAACCCGTGTTGTTACAAATCTCCATAATCAGATTGGGGTTACTTCAACCTAGAGACCTACAGGACATCTGCCTTCTCAGCCCATACCCAACCCTATCAATCAGAGGAACCACTTCCAGGGAAGGCACTCAAATCAGAACCATACTAATGATCCTCCAATCAACCTAGCATCATAGCACTCACTAGGTTTCCCACAACATTAGGCCCCTTAACCCCCTCCCAAGAACAACCAAACTACCAATGTAGTTACTTTGAGGAATGGGAAAACAATCGCCAATCCTAGGCCTTCACAACAACCTCTACAACCCCTATCATTCCTATGCAAATTGACTCTCAACTCCCCACTCAGGAAGATAAAGAAATAAAAAAATCAGATGACACGACTCTTATCCCTTTTCCCCATGCTCTCCACTCCACTACCAATAGCAAAAAGAAATCTGAGCCCATGACTGAAGAACTCATGGATTTATTCGGGCAAGTTCAGATCAATATCCCTCTCCTAGATGCAATTAAGTATATACCTGCCTATGCTAACTTTTTAAAAGATATCTGTACTCTCAAAAGGCAAACTAAAAACCTAGGACAAGTGCATCTTTCGAAGACAGTCAGCTCTGTTATAAAGCGCAAATTGCATCCTAAGATGAAAGACTCGGGCATGCCTTTGATTTCAGTAATTATTGATGATACCACTTTTAATCGCACCCTTCTCAATCTTGGTGCCTCAGTTAATATCATTCCCACGATTTTATTCGAAGAATTTCATATTGGTGATTTAAAACTTGTCGAGGTTACCCTATAATTAGCCAACTGATCTACAATCAAACCTCGTGGGATTGTCGAGGATGTCCTTGTCAAAGTCCAGAATTGTGTCTTCCCTGCAAACTTTCTGGTCCTTGACATTGAGATACCCGAATCTCTGATTAATGCCCCAATCATTCTTGGACGACCTTTTTTGGCCACCGCAAAAGCGAATATAAATTGCCATCAGGCAAAATGGATATCACTTGTGCAGGCCAAACCATCACTCTTGATATTTTCAAATTCTCCAAGAGATTCTATGATAATGATAATTTTTTCAAGGACTCAGATATAGAAATATCCAATTTGGTGGAGACAATGTTAATAAATACTCTTCCCAACCATAATTTTTTCGAGGACTCTGACTTTGAATCATTGGTTGACGAAATCTATGACTTGGAGCCTTGTCTTACTCTTAAATCTCTTCTGATTATCCCCCCAACCCACCCACTCTTCTCTCACATCACCCTTGCACACTAACTTCACCCACCCTTCATCTCGTTAACATTTCCCCCAGTCCCTTTCCCCTGGACCTACCATCTGATCCCCTCGAGCATGGCTTTCTTCCTGAACTAAAACCTTGGACAGACTTGGGTATTTCTTCCATTTTTCACACTCATTTTAGTCACCCTACTTCCACCATTTTCTTTTCAAGGGACCAAGAGGAAGATTTCATTTTACAGGGCATACACGTGTCTAATTATCTTCACGATTGACCATCTTCCATGCATCACTTAACACCCGACTAAATGGCATTAAAGACAACACTAGTTGTGAGTGTTTACACGTTGAAATGGTGTTTTAGAAGTCGTTGCGTTATAGTATGGGTCATAATAGCGCGAAAACAGATAAAATTTATACTTGAATAAAATCCAAGGTCGTTATTGGGAGCAAGTAGCAAAATAAATCTCAAAATTGCAATTCTATTACAATATATCAATAAATGATGAAATTTCCAAACTCAAATGATATGTATATAAGAGAAAATTTTGATAGTGCAAAAAGATTAAGGTAAAATGGTGATTTGAATCACCAATTATCCTAATTACAATAATATCTAATATCTCAGTAGTATCAATCAACCAAATGCCACATAGGGTAAGTGCACAGTTCACTCAAAACCAGCTATAGAGACAAAGGCCTTCCTTTCTCAAGCCTTAGGGAGAGGCATAGTAGAGCTCAGCACCAACACCAACAGAGGCAAAGGCCTCCCTCAGAATTCGCTAAGTGTCGAGAGCTGGGCAGCAGAGCAAAACCCCCATTCCCCCTTCTCTCTCTTCTTCTTCCTTTCCCTTTCTTTCTCCTCTCTCACAGATATGCTAATCGGATCCAGGTATATGGGTAATCGGTTCAAAGCCCAGACTCGCGTGGTGTGGTCGCGAGTGAGGGCGTGTATGCGCACGTGGAGAGAGGGACCTCATCTCGTGCTCACTAAGGCAGCAAGGTTGAGGCGAAAAAACAACTTATGTGTTGCAGGAGGTGTGCCACTTCACGATGTGGGACTATCCCACAGAGGCTTCAACGCGAGCGATCGCAGGTGCTTCTTCGTCAAATTGGTGTAGGGGAAGCAGTCAACATCCCCAATTGACTGCTTAGGAAGCTTCTTGGGCTGAGTATGCTTCGATTTGGAGCTGCAACTAGATGCTTCAAGGCTTGGAGGTGAAGAACACACCAGAGAAGGCAGTGGCAGCGGCGACTGTCCGGTGAAGCACCTGAAAAGAGTAGCACGGTCTTTCAACCTCGTCAAACCAACTCAAATGGTCTGCCCAAGCACGGCGAACATGGCAGTGGTGGTTTCGTGATGTGGGGAGGCATGTGTGCGTAGGGTGAGGTCGGGACGGAGCTGCGAAGGCGGTGGTGTTCGAGGAGATGGTATAGTGGCTAATCGGTGGAATTAGGTTAGGGCTTTAGTTGGTGGAGCTGTGGAGAAGCTGATGGGGGTGGTAGCGGCGAGATTCGTGCGGTGGCGTGGTGGATAGGCGTCGCCAGAGCTTCGCCGGAGTGGAGGAAGGTGAAGGCGTTAGGGTTGAGATAGTTGGTGTTTGTGAGTGTGAGAGGGAAGTGAAGTAGAGGGAGAAGGGAAAAGGTATAGGGTCTTAGGGATGAGGAGGAGAGTCGAAGAGCTCCGGTCGTGGCTTGATCGGAGCCGGAGAAGGAAAAGAGGACGGCGTGGCAGTGACGACAAGTGAGATAGAGGAACGACCTCTCTTTGGCTGGAGAGGTTCGCAAGGACGAGGGAAGGACATTGGGCCATCCAATTTGATGGTTGGACGGTTGAAAGAGGGAGAACGGAGGTAGTCACCGGAGCAAAATCCTAAGTTGGCTGGAGAGGGAGGAGGGAGTTTCTCAGGCCAAGACTTGCTAAGGAGTTAGAGTTCTTGCCCCTGCTCCTTTTATAGGCCATGGGGAAGGGTTTAAAGCTTGGAGACCAAGCTTGAAGGAGAAGGATACCCATATCTCTCATGCATTCGCATGAGAGATTGGGAAAGAATTGGAGCCCACAAATATGTTTGATTTGCAGAGAAATCTCTTAGAAATATTTTTTCCAAATTTGGAAGAGATTGAGTATGAAATTAGGGAGAAAACTCTGATTGAAGGTTGCCATAGTTGTAGGAGGACATGGAGGCGATGGGGACCTTTTTGCAAAGAATACTATAAAGATAGGGGGCTTGTTGTAAGGAATTTCAAAAGCTGAGGGGTTGTGTGAGAGAAAAAGAGTCAGACTTGATCAAATTGCAAACTAGGTCAAGGCAATCTCTGATTGGGTCCAAATTTTGATACAAACCTAATTTGGACCTAAGGAATTCAATGGTGAAGTTGGATTTTGGTTTTGATCTAGTTTGAATGGATAATTTATGCAAAAACCTAAATTAGGGCAATAGTCTGTTTGTGACTCTGTTTTGGGTCAAAAGAGGTTCAGATGGTCAAATCAAAGATGCCAAACCCTAGAGAGTATTTTTATATGATTTTTAGAGGGTTTAGATAAATTTTATTCTGACAAGAACTTCAGTTAATTAAGCAGGTCTATTTTCAGGGTTTGAGATGTCATTTAATCCTTGAAATGCGTGAAAACTCGTTTCTGTCTACATGAACCCACTTATTAGACATTAATGACTAAATGACCTTTAATAAACCCCTGGCATTCCCTGTGGTTATTCTGTATTTGTGATAAGATGGTAAAATTGCAGAAATAACCCTGTTTTCATCTTGTCTTCTCAAAACAACTCACCCTTCTCTAGAGACCTTTTGATTGATATATAGGAGCTTTTATTGACTTTATAAGACCAAATTGAGCTAGTTATGGCTCATGATGGTATTCCCATCATACTCCCATGCCTAGCTTTTGCTAGTCCCTTAGCAAAATTCTATGAATCGAACCAGTTATTTAGATCAGATGTAACAGTTAGGATGCCCTTCTAAGCTGCATCTTTAGGAATCGGATCTTAATACCAACAATGGGCCTAGAGGTACTCAAGTACCAGCCCAGATCCAGACCTGACTAGCTTTCGCCTCAGTCTGCCGCGAAGGTTTCTAAGGCTTGCAGGAACTAACCTAAGGTTCATTGTACCCAGCGGTTAAAACACCTATGCTTGAAACATGGTTAGTCCAGGTCCAGTTTGCCAGTGCATTTTGTAAGAGAGATATAAAAGGAGAATTTGATTTGTGGAGAGCTTTCTCTCTCTTTTTCTTTTCATTATAATTTTTCTTAGATCCATCTTTGGATTGGCCTTAAACACGATCTGTATTGGATTCCTTGTCCCTACCATCAATTCTCGCAGGGTACCTGGCAATCGATGCTTCAAGATAGCACCGCCCATGGCAACCCCCAGAACCCTGGCTTTCGAGATTTCGGGATAATCTCACCCATGGCGTTCTATAGCTAAATCCAGACCCTAGCAATCGACATTTCGTGATAATGCCGCCCATGGCATCTGAACCAACACA
Organism: Thalassia testudinum; assembly: GCA_037157565.1. Classification (NCBI taxonomy): domain Eukaryota; kingdom Viridiplantae; phylum Streptophyta; class Magnoliopsida; order Alismatales; family Hydrocharitaceae; genus Thalassia; species Thalassia testudinum. The sequence continues at coordinate 5,932,710 of JAZHRO010000058.1, read as the reverse complement.
AGGCGTTTACATACCTGATAAATGCCAGTTTATCATCATGCTTATGCATTAAAACAAACCTAGCTCTTAGGAGTTTACTCCGCAAATGGGTTTTTGAGCTGCATTAAGGCATTAATTTGGTTAGGCATGCATTGCACTTTTTATTATCTTTTTAATATATTTTTGTGAGTGTTATGGATATATGGATTGTCAGATCCCTAGAACCCTAGCATTCAGGAAGGCAACTGGTGAAGGAGAAGCTCTCACTAGTTGGAACTCAGCTTGATTCAGCTCACCATAGTTGGAGTCCAGCTCACCTGAACTAGGGTTAGCTCATCCTAGCTCCATTCAACTCATCTCAGCTAAATGGCAGCTCAAGAGAGCTAATCTTAGCTCACCCTAGCTCAGGTCAGCTCAGATCCAGTTCAACTAGTTGAGTCTTGCTCATCTCAACTGAGTTGACTGGAGTTTACCCCAGCTCAGGTCCAGCTACATTCAGCTCCACTCAACTCTAGCCAGTTGAAGATGGCTTCATTCCAGCTCAGGAAGCTCAAGTCCAACTTCGGAGGACTCAGCTTAGCTCAACTTAGTTGAGCTAAGCTACTTTAGTTGCCTCAACCAGTTTGACCCTCCCCGAGAGCACCAGACCTAGCTCACCTCAGCTCAATTCAGCAGAAGCCATCTCACTTTAGCTTGGCTTAGCAGCTAGCAAAGAACTAGCAAGCTAAGCTAGCTAGAGTAGCTCCATGCTAACCTCTTCAGCAACTGTCAGCTCCATTTCAAGCTCCAGACTTCTACTCCTCATCTCCTCTCTTCAAACCCTAGCTCCAATACCTCCTCCTCTACTCCATAGCTAGCTAAGCTAGCTTAGCTTAGCTTAGCTTAGCTTAGCTAGCAACCAGCTCCTTGGCCATCCACCACCTTCAACTCAACCCTAGCTAGCTCCACCAACTAAAGCCCTACCTAAGCTTCCCTAAGCTAGCTATCCTACTCCAAGTTGGTGCCACCACCTAGCCACCTCTTCACCCCATCATCACCACCAAAAGGCACCAATTTTGGCTCCAAAAACTAACCCTAACTGCCCCCCTTTTTTGGTGCCAACATCCACCCCCATATCCACCATACACCTAACCCTACAACCACATCTAGCCATCCACCTAACCCCCCATTCTAGAAGCCAAAAGTGGCACCAACTCTAGGTGCCTTTTAGCCACCATAACCACCCCCTTAACACCCTTTAAGGTGGCGCCAAATAGCCCCCTCCCTTGGATCATGATAACCACCCATAACCACCCTATAAGTCCATCCTAGCCCTACATGTATCCACGCCAACCCATCCCCTCCTAAACCCTATAAAAACCCATCACCTACCACCATTTTCATCATCCTCCATTAGTGTTTTATTCTAGGCCTAATTATTCTAGGCCTCCACGTGCCTAGGGGGAGCTTAGGGAGAGGCTCTACCTGTCACCTTAGGGTTATCTTTATTGAATTAGGTATCAGTTGTTTTCCTGTTATCAACAAAAACTTGCATGTTGCCTTTATTTCAAAAATCTATAAAAAGTATATATTGAAAAGATCAAAAAGAAAGTTGAGTTCCATCTTTAAAGCAAGGGATTTTGATTTGCAAACTTGCCTCCTTGGACTACCCTAGATACCCCACTATCTAGGTCTTATGAATTTTAAAAGCAAATCTATTTTTGTGCATTGCAACGACTTAAAACCCTAATTTAACAAACCACGCAAAAACGCAATTAGGCAAGGAGGAGCAAGGGTGGTGCATGCCCACCCTTAAAGGAGAGCATTGAAGGTGGTAGTTTCCACCTTGGAGGAGCATCTCAAGGAAGGAGGAGCCCTTTTCAAGCCTAGGAGCCCCTAAGCTTGGAGCAAGGAGTTTCCCCTTTTCACCAACAATTCAGGAGGATTTGTGTTTTATTTTATTTGTTGCAATTTTCTAGTAGTAGAGGCATTCATCTACTAGGTTTTTCTGTAAAACACTTTCTCATTAATCTAGTTGCCTTCTTTGAAATTTCTTTTTAGTTGCATTTTAATTACTGTGATTCTAGCACTCTTCACTCCCTCTCCCTAATTACTCTAGGCCTCCACGTGCCTAGAGTGAGCTTAGGGAGAGGAATTATTTGTCACTTAGGTGTTAGCTTAGTAATCGTAGTTGTTATTTACTTTCCCGCCAACAACTCGTGTTTTCCTTCATTATTTCAAAACCCAAAAAAAATGATATATTGAAAAAGACCAAAAAGAAAGTTGAGATCGATTTTTCAAGCAAGGGATTTGATTTACAAACAATTTGGCCTCCTTAGACGACCCTAGATACCCCACTATCTAGGTTTATAAATTTAAGAGCTGATCGGTTTTGCGTGTTACAACGACATATTTTACAAACTGCGTGAAATCCATATCAGTACCCACGGTAGGATATTTAGATATCCTAGGAGACAAGCACCAAGGAGACGATATGTTATTGTGCATCTTCGAGGGGAATTTCTTTCCTCGTCCAAATCAACTTGTGTTTTCAAGCCGCTCCTAATGTAGATCTTAGGACCTTTTTCAGAATAGATTAAATGCCCTTTGGCATGATTTCATTATTTAGAGCGCACTAAACCAGTATGTGTGTGATTTAGGGTGCTTAAGTTACCGAGTCTCGTAGACCTAATACATAAGCTTTGCATTTTCCCCAACTTCTTGAGGATTAATCCAGATTGTGACAAGTACGTGAGTATTTAAATCTAATTAGATCTAAGAGGCCTAAGGTTGGTATTCGCCACTAATCCCTTAAGTTTTAGCCTTTCAGGTCTTAATTCATCATTCGATCCAACCTAGAAGTTAGGTAAGTTCCATATTACATTGAAGGGACTCAATTTCTTTCTTTATCTTTTTGCTCCTTTCTTCAATTTTCTTCCCTCCTTTTCTCATAAAATGGCTCTCCTTTTTCCTCAATCCTCTTTTTTTTTTGATAATTTTTTTGATGAAACCCTTTTTGTGAATTGATTTTCACGGCATTTTGCACTTTCATACTCCCCATGCCTTCGTTTTGCAATATCCTCATTGTAAATTAGGTGGGTTTAAGTTTAGCTTAGTTCGTACATTAGAATAGGTTCAAAGGGTAGGTGGATGGGTTGGGATGATTGTTATGGATGATTTCAAGCTCTGGTACAAGTATTAGAGATGGAGTCAGCTGTTCTAATGGAAGAACTCTAAAGTGTAATATCAGTTCAGCAAAGACATGTGTCAAAAGGGTTTCGGGTTTTTCAAGAAAATGATGGGTTGCCTCCCGTTAAGCACTGAGTTCCATCAGCCGGGCGCAATAAGCTTAGGGAGAATGGAGATCAAAAGATGCCTCAGCCAAGTTCTTATCGATGAGTTCAATGAATGGCTTAAGTCGCTGGCCATTCATGATGAAAGATTCAGAATCAAGGCTGGGTTAACTGATTTCGACGGCTCCATTTCTAAAGATTTTTCTTACTAAGAAAGTTCCAATCCACTTAGATCTGAGTTTGCCTGGGAAGAGTTTGAGTTTGGCATCAAAGAGTGAGACTTTCTGACCAGGGTGGAAAGATTTTTTGCACAATGTGCCTGTCATGGAAGGCCTTGACTCGCTCTTTGTAGATATGCGAGTTCTCCTACGCGTCATTGTGTAGCTCCTTGATCTCGCTCAATTGCAATCGGTGGTGTATTCTAGCCTTCATTAGATCCATATTGCACTTCCGTACTGCTCAATGGGCCTTATGCTCCATCTCTACGAGAAGGTGACATGCCTTTTCGTACACTAATCTGAAGGGAGACGTGCCTAATTGGGTCTTGTAGGCGATCCTATAGGCCCACAAAGCTTCCGGAAGGCGAGTAGACTAGTCCTTCCTATCAGGCCGAACAGTGACCTGAAGGATCTTCTTGATCTCTCAGTTCGACAGTTCTGCCAGTCCATTAGTTTGGGGGTGGTAAGGAGTCGAGATACGATGCGACTCCCCATACTTTTTATCCGGGACTAGAAGTGCACATTGTTGAAATGAGACTCGCCATCACTGATGATGGCCTTAAGAACCCCAAATCTGGTAAAGATGTTCTCCTGGATAAATCAGAGGATAACTTTATGATCACTAGTTCTCGTAGGGACAGCTTCGATCCATTTGGAGACATAATCAACAGTGAGTAGAATATATTCGAAGCCATTGGATCTAGGAAAGGGTCCCATGAAATTGATTCCTCATATGTCAAAGATTTCGCACACAATTATCAGGTTTAAGGGCATCATATCTTGCGGGCCCATGTTGCCGAGGGTCTGACAACGAGCACATGCCCTACAATACGTTTGTGCATCTTTAAACATCGTGGGCCAGAAGAACCCACTCTGGAGGATTTTCGCTATGGTTTTACGCCCAGAGAAATGGCCACCGTAGGCTTGGTCGTGAAAGAATGAGATCACATCATTGACGTCGTCATCAGGAATGCATCTCCGGATCACTTGATTGTTGCCAATGTGGAAGAGATACGGTTCCTCCCAAATATAGTACTTGGCCTCGGAAATCAGCTTATCCCGCCTAGAAGTCACCCAATCTGGCGGGACTTTCCCTGTAACCAAGTAGTTCACTATATCAGCAAACAAGGGGAGACCGTGAATGGCTAGTAAATGTTTGTCTGAAAAATGCTCGGTGATCGAACCAGACAGGTTGATAACTGAAGAAGGGAGACAGGACAAATGGTCAGCTACCATGTTCTGTTTTCCCTCGTTGCGAATTTCGAGATCAAACTCTTGCAGCAGCAAGATCCAACAGATTTGTCAAGGTTTCACGTCCTTCTTTGCAAGTAAGTGCCTCACAGCGGTGTGATCCGAGTAAATGATGACACAGGAACCCAGAAGATAAGATCTGAATTTCTCTAAGCTAAATACTACAGGCAGCAGCTCTTTCTCAGTAACTGTATAGTTACGCTGAGCCTCGTCTAATGTCTTGCTGGTGTAGTAGATGACCACAGGTTTCCCTTCAACTTTCTGCCCAAGCACTGCGCCCAATGCATAGTCAGATGCATCACACATGATCTCAAAGGGTAGAGACTAGTCAGGGGATTGTAGGATTGGTGCTTGAGTAGCTCGATCACGTAGGCTCTCAAATGCGTGAGTGCACTTATCGGTGATCTCGAAAGGGACATCCTTTGAGAGAAGATTAGTCAGGGGGCACGCAATTTTCGAGAAATTAGGAATGAAATGGCGGTAAAAATCGATGTGCCCCAGAAAAGAACGGATGTCCTTGACCAAGCTAGGCATGGGTAGCTTGGAAATCAAATTAACCTTGGCTCGATCAACTTGGATGCCTTTTTCAGAGACAAGGTAACCTAGAACAATTCCCTCAGGTACCATGAAGTGGCTTTTTTCCCAGGAAAGAACCAGATTCACGTCAATACAACACCTAAGGATTTGGACAAAGTGCAGGAGGCAATCATCAAAAGATTACCCAAATATCAAGAAGTCGTCCATGAAGACTTCAAGGTATTCACCCACCATATCTGAGAATATGGCAAGCATGCACCGTTGAAAGGTAGCGGGTGCATTGTAGAGACCGAAAGGCATCCTGCAGAACACGTATGTTCCGTAGGGGCAGGTAAAGGTGGTCTTCTCTTGGTCCTCAGGATGGATTGCTACCTAGTTGTAACCAGAGTACCCATCCAAAAAGAAGAGGAACCGATTTCTCACTAGTTTCTCGAGTATCTGATTAATGAACGGTAGTGGGAAATGATCCTTCTTCGTGGAGGCATTTAGTTTTCGGTAATTAATATAGACTCTCCACGAGTTGGCTATACGGGTCAGTATAGTCTCTCTGGTTTCAGTCGTAATGATGGTGAGCTTGGCCTCCTTAGGCACAACCTGAGTTGGACTCACCCAATGACTGTCGGAGATCGGATAGATGATACCTGCATCTAACCACTTGATGATCTCCTTGTTGGTGCTAGAGCACTACGATCGTTCATTTTGATGATAACAAAACACGTCTTTTAACATTTGCATTTGAGTTCTAGTTTTCAGGTCATTTGCAAATGGAGATGTGTTTAGACAGAGTTCGAGCTTCTCATCCATGGTAGATTGGAGGAGCTTGATGGAGAACGGAGGAATTTCGTGAGGAGAGAAAGCTTGAAGAAGGAAAGAGATGAAGAATATGATAGATTTCCTTTCTATTGAACTTTATATTTTATTTCTTTTGTTGCACTTTATTTTATTTCTTAGATTCATGTTAAAGAGTCTTAAAGAACCCTAACAGTAGTCCTAGGAACACTTGCACAACCCTAGGATACTTAGGTTTTCAGTGTAGAACTTAGAAAATCAAAATAGGGTTCAGACAGCCTCTTCAGACATCTAATCTGAATATCAGATGTCTGACAAAGACTTTTAAGACATCTGACTGTTTGATCGGACATCCAAAACACTTAGGCTGGACTTAATATGTTCTATCTATTAGATTCAGACATCTGGACCTTAGTCCAGACGTCTTAGGAGATGTTTGATGTTTTTGCCAGATGTTCAATTAGTGGAACGTTGGCCACCTTTGTAGACATTGAGTAATCTGACCGTTAGGATTATATTAGACGTTATCAGATGTCCGTAGATGACCCCAGACGTCTAATAAGTGACCGTTTAGCCTCGATTGAGACGAAATCACTTAGGTTGACGATTCTAGTCGTTTGAGTTCTTGGGAATCCATTCCTTCACTTAATTAGGTTTCCAGATATCCAGATCTAGTGCCATACGACCTGTATGTCATCTGATGGTTTTACACTAGAACTCTGTTTAGGTTTGAACCAAGTCAGTAAGGGAACTCATCTAGAATCAGATGTCTTAAAACTAGTTTTCCAAAAGTCTGATACCTGGACCAGACGTCTGATGACCCTGTCAGAATCATTAATGATTCTGATTATGGCTTGTTTTGCCTTGGGTTCATCCCCAACGGCTATGGAAGCCTTCCAAGGCCTTCCTAAGCCCTCTATAAATAGAGGAGAACCCTTGCCTTATAGAAATACACCTTGCAAGAATATTTCCACTCATTTTGTGTCCAATTGAAGTAGAAGAAGCACTTGCTCTCAAAGGCTAGTTCCACATCCGAGAGCCTCATCCAATTTGCTTACCCTCTCTCCCTCCGCGATTAAGAGAGCGACAAAGCGCCGTTGTGTGGTTCACGCACCCGCGTCACCGATTCGACGCACTTCCATCTAAGGGAGGTTTTTTCTTTACCTATAGAAGCTTAGTTTGAGAATTACTTTGTTGGCTCTATAGGGCTATTCTTGTATCTTTTACTTTGTTATTTGGTTGGGTATTCGCATTGTGAATTCCCATCTCCATTGAGGGACAAAATCCTTCTTGTGAAGAGAAGGGGTTTGAGGCACACTACCCTTGTTCAAAGTAGTGTTGTAAGAGGTTGAGTCACACTCATTTAAGTGGCTCGTTAGTGGATTTGATCGACTTTGTCAATCAGAAAATCCTAACTCGAGAGGCTTAGGTGATGATTTTCACTCGATTTGGGTTTCCACCTAAAAATTACTTGTCTTGTGAGATTGCATTTTTGTGAGATTGTTTAATTTTATTTCCGTACTTTTTACGTCACGCAAATCTCACCCCCACCTAATAAGGAATTTCAATTGGTATCAGAGCGGGTTTCTGCTTTCTAGGAGTAATATCTGCAGAAGATCAAATGGAGGGGGGTAGTTCCATGATGAGGATTCTGGAGGGGTAGTCCATCGTCCGACCGCCCTATTTCGATGGGAGAAACTTTGGATATTGGAAGCTGAGGATGAAGACGTGGCTCCAAGCCACTGAGTTCGAGATATGGGATTTCTGTGAGACCCCGTTCACCATCCCGGAGAAACCCGAAGGAGGATATACGGTGCAGCAAGTTCACGAACTCAGCCTCAATGAGAAAGCCATGAACTCGCCCTATTGCTCTCTTAGCATGGAGGAGTTCAACCATATCTCAAAGTGTGACACCACCTTTGAGATTTGGAAAGAGCTAGAAATAGCTCATGGAGACTCGAGCTCGGAAGAAGAAGAAGATCCTAAGAAGGAGACCATGTGCCTTGGATTCATGGCCATCGCGGATAGCGACAACGACGACAGCCACAATGAGGTAAACTCTGATTTACAAGATGCTTTTAATGAGTTGTATGAGATTAGTAAATCACTAAAAATAGAAAACAATAGCATGAAAAAGAATCTTAGTTTTCTTAAATCTGAAAATGAAGGGCTAGAAAATAAACTTAAGGATCTAGAAATAAGCCCTAGTTCTAACACTTCTGAAAATGAAAATTTGCTTCTAGAAAATAAAAACCTAATTAATGAAAATAGTGAATTGATTAGGGAGAACATTAGCTTAAAATTGAAATCTCTAGTTTAAAAATGAAAATGCATATGGTAGAAAAAAAACTTGCATGTCTTAGGGAAGAATCTAATAAATTAATAAACAAATTGGATAACTTTTCTAATGATAAAATTAGGCATAGCCCTAAGGTTGAGAAAGGATCTCTATCAAGGAGACTCACTAACAGATCCGGATCAAAGCTCACTTGGATACCGAAGAAAGATTTGGAGTCTTGTTTTGTAGGTCATAAAAAAGATATCAATGTGAAGGATTGGACCTACAAGCTAAAAGACGGTCAACTCGAGTTGGGAGGACCAAGGAGTAGACCAAGGAGGAAAATGAGAAGACCGACGAGACGACGAACAGATGATCGAATCACCGCATGACAACCGCTAGACTGGAGACCGACGCTAATGCCCAGACCTCCAAGCTACGGATGGGAGCCCCATCCGATGTGGCCTCCACCACCTCCATTTGGGCCATTTTATTGGCCATGGTAGGTGAGGTAAACCTCTAAACCCTATCTTTTTATTATTAGCATATAGATAGGGGGAGTTAAAATAAATGAGCTATTTATCCACCTTTAAGGGGGAGTTTCTAAAATAAGTTAGCTATATTTCCTTTAGAAAGGGGGAGAAAAATACCTATCTTGTTATTACAAAAAGGGGAAAACATCATTCTTGATTAAAAAAAATTTAACCCAAAAACTAGAAGAGCATCTTTTAATGGGGAGTTTAGGAGAATTAAAATTTATAAAAATCTTTTTGATAATGTCAAAAAGGGGGAGAATTTTATGCATTATTATTTATAGTTTTGTCATCATCAAAAAAGGGGAGATTGATTGTGCTAGAGCACCACGATTGTTCATTTTAATGATAACAAAACACGTCTTTTAACATTTGTATTTGAGTCCTAGTTTTCAGGTCATTTGCAAATGAAGACGTGTTTAGACAGAGTTTGAGCTCTCATCCATGGCGGATTGGAGGAGCTTCACGGAGAACGGAGGAGCTTCGCGAGGAGTAAAAGCTTGACGAAGGAAAGAGATGAAGAATAGGATAGATTTTCTTTCTATTGTACTTTATATTTTGTTTCTTTTGTTGCTCTTTATTTTATTTCTTGGATTCATGTTGAAGAGCCTCAAAGAACCCTAACAGTAGTCCTAGGAACACTTGCATAACCCTAGGATACTTAGGTTTTCAGTGTAGAACTTACAAAACCAAAATAGGGTTCAGATAGCCTTTTCAGACGTCTAATTTGAATATCAGACGTCTGACAAAGACGTCTAAGACGTCTGACTATTTGATTGGATGTCCAAAACACTTAGGCTGGACTTAATAGGTTCTGTCTGTTAGATTCAGACGTCCAGACCTTAGTCCAGACGTCTGAGGAAATGTCTGATGTTTTTACCAGACGTCCAATTAGTGGAACGTTTGCCACCTTTGTAGACATTGAGTAATCTGACTGTTAGGCTTATATCAGACGTCCGTATATGACCTCAGACGTCTGATAAGTGACCGTTTAGCCTCTATTGAGACGAAATCACTTAGGTTGAGGATTCTAGTCATTTGAGTTCTTGGGAATCCATTCCTTCACTTAATTAGGTTTCCAAATATCCAGATCTAGCACCATACGTCCTGTATGTCATTTGATGGTTTTACACTAGAACCCTTTTTAGGTCTGAACCAAGTCAGTAAAGGAACCAGTTTAGAATCAGACGTTTGCTTTAGTTCCCAGATGTCTTAAACTAGTTTTCGGACGTCTGATGCCTGGACCAGATGTCTGATGATCCTATCAGAATCATTAATAATTCTGATTATGGCTTATTTTGCCTTAGGTTCATCCCTAACAGCTAAGGAAGCCTTCCAAGGCCTTCCAAGGCCTTCCTAGGCCCTCTATAAATAGAGGAGAACCCTTGCCTTGTAGAAATAAATCTTGCAAGAATATTTCCGCTCATTTTGTGTCCAATTGAAGTAGAAGAAGCACTTGCTCTCAAAGGCTAGTTCCACATCTGAGAGCCTCATCCAATTTGTGCACCTGCTTTCCTTCCGTGATTAAGAGAGCGACAAAGCACCGTTGCGTGGTTCACACACCCACGTCACCGATTCGACGCACTTCCATCTAAGGGAGGTTTTCTCTTTACCTATAGAAGCTTAGTTTAGGAATTACTTTGTTGGCTCTATAGAACTATTCTTGTATCTTTTACTTTATTATTTGGTTGAGTATTCGCGTTGTGAATTCCCGTCTCCATTGAGGGACAAAATCCTTCTCGTGAAGAGAAGGGGTTTGAGGTATACTAACCTCGTTCAAAGTAGTGTTGTTGTAAGTGGTTGAGTCACCCTCATTTAAGTGACTAGTTAGTGGATTTGATCGACTTTGTCGATTGGGAAATCCTAACTCGAGAGGGTTAGGTGGTGGCTTTTACCTGATTTGGGTTTCCACCTAAAAATTACTTGTGTCTTGTGAGATTGCTTAATTTTATTTCCGCACTTTTTATGTCATGCAAATCTCACCCCCTCCTTGTAGGGAATTTCACTCATTTTTCATGACTTCCAATAGATTAGGATTCAGGCATCTCTGCATTTCACGGGATGGTCGTGAGCCCTCTTCAATGTAGTTGTGATGCATGCAATAAGAGGGGTTGATGCCAGTTAGGTCATCGAGAGTCCACCCAATGGCTCTCCGATGCTGCTGGTGAACAGAAATCAGACGTGTCTCCTAATCAGAGGTGAGACGGGAATTGATAATCACAAGAAAGGTCAGATCGGAACCCAAAAAGACATATTTTGAATGATCAAAAAGAGGCTTCAGTTCCATAACAGGGTTATCAGCGGCAACAGGTGGTTTAGGGTGAGGTTCAGGAGTAATGATAGGAACTGAAGGTATCTCTAGGGCTAATTCAGGCTCCTCTAAGTGGGGGCTTTGATCCTCTTGTGGTTGATTATTAAAGATAAGTAGGTTTTCCTCGACACATGGGTCGTCAACCACGGACTTGATGTCACAAATTTGCTCGATAACCCCACAATTAATTCCTCCTTGGGCCTTAAAGATATCGATCTTTAGTGTCCTGCTTCCAAATTTTAACTCAATTTGGCCCTCTTCACAGTTGATGTTGGCCCTAGCTGTGGCTAGAAAATGTCTCCCCAAAATGATCGGTGTGTTCTTCAAGTTCTCAGGAGCATCCATGTCTAAAACTATAAAGTCCATGGGAAAGTAGAAATCACGTACCCTAACTATGATGTCCTCGAGAACTCCTCTAGGTGACTTAATAGATCGATCAACCAACTGTAATATCACCTCTATTGGTTTAAGCTCAGATTCTTCAAGGTGGTCCAGTAGGGATGTAGGTATTAGGTTTATGGAGGCTCCTAGATCCAATAATGCATGATCAAATTGAATATCATTGATTGTACAGGAGATTAGAGGGGTATCGGGATCTTCTGCCCTAGACGATAGTTTACTCAAAATGGAGCTGGATTGCTCTGATAATATGATTGGGCTCCCGCATTTGGTTCGCGACTTACGCTTTGGTGTACATACATCTTTCAGAAATCTTGCGTAAGTTGGTATGTGGCTAATTGCATCCATCAACGGGATGTTTATTTGGACTTGCTCAAAGAGCTTGACTAGGACCTCCTCGAGAGCCATGGGTTTAAGTTTCTTCCTTCCCTTGGTCAAGGCCCCAGGAAATGGAACCTCTACAGGTTCCTCTAGAATTGGTCCATGTTCTTGATCTGGGATAGGAGTATCTTGAATGACCAACCTAGGCTTTGGTTTTGAACTACTAGGCTGAGAGTGGCTTGGGTAAGGTGGCTCCTAAGTTGTTTTGCCACTACGGGTTGTAACAGAGTTTAGTCTTGCCTGGTTTTGGGTTGGGGTAGGCAAAAGAGGTGGTTGCTGCTGATAACCCGCGTATGATGTTGAAGCCTTCATCTCGTCGGGCGATGGAGCAGAAGGGGTTTGATAGACGTAGTGAGCCTGGCCCTGAGTTGGGTTCATAACGCGTCTCTAGTTCGGCATGTTATTTGGATTGGGTAGAGGTTGTGAAGGAAGTGCACTAGGTTGGCGGGGATTTGCCATCTGGGCGAGTTGATTTCGAACCTTTGTGATCTCGTCTTTGTGCTATTTTTGCATAGCCGCATTCGTCTTCTGAATGTCAGCCAGAGTCTGAAGGATAAGAGTCATTTATCTTATCGAGTTGGTCCGGTCAGGTAAGTTGGGTTGGGTCGAGGCTAAGGCGACTAATATAGACGAGAAACTTGTGGTCGGGGTTGATATTGAGGTCTCTGATTTTTATTGTTCCCTGACCACGTGAAATTAGGATGATTACGCCATCCATAGTTGTAGGTGTTTGAGAAAGGATCGTTCTGGATGGCGTTGAGGTCTTCGCAGGTCTGAGGAGCCTCGGAGAAATCAGAAGATGAGGGTTCAGAGTCCCCTAACTAGAGTAGGCGGATCCGGAGTTCCCTTTGAACCCTAGATCAGATGAGGGTGGGTATGGATCCATCCCCTGAGAAGGTTGGTGATAGATGTTATGCACAACCTCCATCCTAGAGGGTGGTTGTGTGAACATGTTTTGCGTAGAGGTGACTTGTTGCAGATGTCGAGTCAGCTCATCTACCTTCTTCTCAATAATAGAGACCTTGTCTAAATGACTGGCCATTAACTCCAAGTCGACGGAAGAGGACAGGCCCTGTGTTTCATGTGCTCTGCGTGGATTTGTTAATGCATGGATAGTCGTCCGGTCGAACATGCCCATGGAGTCATTGTTGATGGAGTTCTTGCACATGTTCTCGAGAATCTCCCACACGGTGTCTTCGTGCTGACCCATGATGTTTCCTCCATAGGTTGCATTGATGAATAATTGAATATCCTTACAGAGTCCCTAGTAGAAGGACTGGACTTATTCCCATTTAGGAATTCCGTGGTGGGGGCACTTTTGCATGAGATCCAGAAAGTGATCCCATGCCTCATGAAGCGGTTCTCCTGCTTGCTACATGAAATGTGTGATCTGGTGCCATAGAGCATTTGTCTGACTAACAGGGAAGAACCTTTTCAAAAACTCGGATTGTAGTTTAGCCCATGTGTTGATTGGACGAGTCAGAGTTTGGTACTAGTGAGTGGCCTTGTCCATGAGGGAGAAGGAGAACATTTTCATGAGCAAGATATCCCGATTTTGAGCTGTTGACCCGAAGGTCTGGGCCAGATGCTTGAGTTTCTTGATATGTTGGAAGGGATCTTCAGAATTAAGCCCATGGAATTTAGGAATAATATGAATCATGTTGGGCTTGAGTTCATTATCAAGACCTCCAGCCGGGATTTGGACTTGAGGTTTGATTGCCATTGCAACGGGATTGTAATGATCTCGCATCATAGGATGCTGCAGTGAATTCATAAAGGCTTGGAATAGATTGTTGAGGCGCTGAAGCTGATTCTGGAGATTATTTTCTTCTTTTGCTGGTTGTTTCATGAGTATAGATGAAGGAGATCTAGGCTCAGATGAATCAGAAGATATGTCAATGTGGTCGGCTGGTTGCATAAACAGGGAAGTCGAGGCTTGGCCTTGATGGGAGTGAATAGCTAATGGAGGCCTCAAGGGTGGTCTTAAGGATCTCCTCCTAAACATGCACCGATGGAGTAGATGAGGAATAGAAGGTGAGATGGACCCAATCAAGACACCCAAAGATTTTGGATGACTATAGAGGTTCGGGGCAGATGATACACCTAGATCAGAAAGTCGTCCACCTGAGAATTACCTGGACAGCTAGGAAGGGAGAGTCCTATAAAGACCCCTACACGGTAGAGCACCCTCACGGGTTACAAGGTTTCCCCCACCCGACCTTCCTTGTCACTATTGATCCAGGTAGACCAGAATGGTGACTTGACCTCTTAAGTCTACCAATTTTTAAGTTTAGAGAGTGGGTGCTTAGGATTTCACTTGAACTTTAAGATATTTTTGTGCAAGGTGACCTAATTTGAAGATTGGTTGACCCCACAAGGTGGGTCAACTTCACTTGTTTGTCCTTTGAGAATATTAGGTCCTGCTTTTAGGATTCAAGTGAGATTTAGAGCTTGATTTTAGGGTTTGCTTGATTAGGTAGATTCAATCAAGGCTTAGGCACACACTGTTTGGAAAGGTTGATTCTTTTTTAAGTGTGTCTCTGAAACCCTGAGATGGAAGCCCTAGTTGGCTCTAATTGGTCCAATTAATTGATTGCAAATGTGGTACCTAGGGCTCAAGCAAGAAGATGATAGCCCTAGATGCCTTAAACCCTAAGTAGGTGCAAGAATTAAGGTTAGGGTTTGTCTACACAAAGAGTCAAATCAAATCAAATTAGGCAACTTGTGATGATTGATTCTAAGAATAGAATGCAAGAAGGAAGGAGAGGGTTCTCGACCTTTGGCAGATGGGAGGTGGGTGTGAATAGGGCAAACAAGGGAAGATCTTGGGGCAACAAGGAGATTGTTTGCTTCAGATGTCGGCGATGTGGTCATATGGTGGTAGTGTGCCACTTCCCCCTTGTCTGCCTTGCTTGTGGAGGGCATGGCCACAAGCGGGATTCTTGAGCAGGAGAAGGGAGGGACCAAGGTGCATCCCGGAATATCGAATTTTTGGGCACAGCCACCACCACCACTGCCTCCCCCTACCTATGGGGGTCATACGGTCGACGTCGAAATCCCTATGACAGAGGACATCAGAACAGCTGAAATGATATTAAGAGGGGCCTTGATAGGAGAGGTGATGATTGGCAACCCCTCCCCAGAGAAGCTCCAACAATTGGTAAGCTCTTTATCCCTATCGATTGATGGTTGGAAGATCGCATTCCTCTCCCCCACGTGATTTGTGACTTTTGGTTTGGGAATGATGGATGTTGAACGGTTGCGTTTTCAATCGAGTTCTTTTGATGGGTTGACAGTGATATGGAGATTAGTCTCCCCTTTTGACGGGTCTCTGCCTGAAAGGCCGCCCCAAAGAGCAGGGTCTAAATTAGGGAGATTGGAGATTAAAGGTCTGCCGCTTCATCTGAGATCAAGAGAGGTGGTGGCGACCATGATATTAGGTTTTGCTATGATTGCTGAGGATGTTGTTGTTGGTTTAATGGAGGGTGATGGACGGGTTCTCAATGTCCTAGTGGATGTTTTCAAAGCAGGATCAGTCCCAGAGAGACTAATCCTTCGATGCAGGGGTAGCTCATGGCTATTGATCTTAAGATTTATAGTAGGTGATTTTGCTGTGGAGAAGGGACAGGATAAGACATCTTATATGCAGGCTAGTGTTGAGGAGACTAATGTACAAATGCCAAGCAAGATATCCCTTGAAGAGGCACCGGTGTCAAAAAAATGTAAGGACCACCACCTGGGGGAGAGGGAGGAGATGATGGATGTGGCGCAGATGGAGCTTGGCAAGAATGAGGAAGTGATAACCATGATTGAGGCTGTGGCTGAAACTCAGCCAGTGACTGATAAACCTGAAGAACAAGTCTTGAAAGAGATCTCGAATAATCCCTTGAGATCCCAGTCAAACTTAAAAGATGTGGAAGGCCTGAAGGTTGGGACTGAATCAGCTACCAAGGCTGGTTTGGGCAGATCGCCTTACAGGCTTAGGTAGAGGCGGCTAAAATCAGATTTAAACCTTGATGAAAATGCTGTGGCTACGATTATGCAGGTTCGCAAGATCCAAAACCAAAAGAGGGGGGGTTCCCAAAGAGTAGAATGAGAATCCTTACGTGGAATGTCTGTGGGCTACACGGCAAGAGTCGGAGGGCTTCTCTATTGAGATACTTGAGAGAGTGGGAAATTGACTGCACAATAATACAAGAGACTCACATTGAGAATGAAAATGATAGGATATGGAATGAAATGAAGACCGCAAGGGTGACTGAGTGTGTGATGATCAATGCACATGGAAGATTTGGTGGCGTTGTTATGTGGTGGAAAAAGGCTTGGTTACAACTGTTGGAAGTGCATAAAGCTCGGCATCTGATGACTTGCAAGTTCCAAAGGTGTCAGGGGTAAGGTGTCATTTATATTATTGGTTTTATGGACCGTGTGTCACTTCGATGAGACATGAACTTTGGGAAGATTGGACAGTAACTGCAGAGCTCGTGCAAGGGGGTGCCTGGTTAGTGGGTGGGGATTTCAATTGTGTACTAACAAGGAATGATAAGCCGAATGGTGCAGTGGACAATGCCTCTCTTGGATTCCAGCTGGTGGTCCAAACGCTTGGTTTGAATGAATACCCTTCCTCAGGAGTTGAGTTTACTTAGGGAAATGGCAATGGCCTTATATCAAAGATTGATAGATTTTTCGGGAATGCTACTCTACTCGACATGTTCTAGCTCTCTGTCGTCGCTGGGTTAAAACGCCCCTTCTTAGACCACATGCCATTGGTTTGGGATAGTGGTCAACAAATTCACACAGGCTCTTACTTCAAGCTTAGAAGATCATGGCTGAGAGAACCAGGGTTCTGTGAGATGATCGAGTCGTGGTGGAGGACCAAACTGGTGGAGGGTTCAACCACTGTCAGGCTTGCCTCTAAACTATCTGCCCTGCGCATCGTATTGAAAGAATATGAAGCTGCGATGTTTGCTCTTAGACAGCAAAGGCGTATTGAGCCCCTGAATGGAATCTAGATCTTGGACTCTAAGGAGGCAGCAGGTCCCCTATCTGATGATGATCTTGAAGCTAGAAGAATGTGGCAAGATGTGGTGATGGAAGAGGACTTAAAATAGGAAATGGACTGGAGGGAACGATCTAGACAGCTCTGGCTTAAGGAGGGAGATGCCAACACAAAATTCTTCCATCTCGCAGCCAGCTCTCGCAGAAGGGTAAACATAATTTCATCCATTCTCAAAGATGGCCAAAGATTGTCTTCTATGCAAGAGATCAGAGCAGAGGGTATCAAATACTATAGGAATTCTTCACAGGCAGCAGAGAGAGGGAGTTGAAGGATGGCTGTGTGTGATGCTCCTAGAATTTTAGAAGATCAGGTTTCCAAGCTGACGGCTACTATCACTGAGAAGGAAACTGTAGATGCCATAAAAGATTTAAACAATGAGGGCTCCCTTGGATCGGATGGCTTTCAAGTTTTCTTTTACAAGGAAATGTGTAGTGTGATTAGTAATGAGGTGATGGATGTTATTGGAGAGTTTGAGAGGGGTAACTCTGGTTTTGACAAGATCAATAGATCTTTTCTGTTCTTGCTGCCAAAGATACAAGGGGCTGAAAAATTTTCTAATTTCAGACCAATCGCCTTATCGAATTCCATCTACTTGGTGGTGAGAAAGATATTGGCAAACAGACTGAGGACTGTTTTGCAGGACCTGATTCATCCTATTCAATCAGCCTTTTTGCCCAACAGATCACTTCAGGAATCATTTATAATGGCTCAGGAAATGGTGTGTGGTTGGCATAGAAGGAAATGTAAAGCCTTTATGTGGAAAGTGGATTCCGAAAGGCTTATGACTCTGTCTCATGGCCTTACCTCTAGGAGGTATTTAGAAGAAGAGGTTTCCCTCCCCTCTGGATCCATTGGATGAAGTGGTACATTACAACCACCTCCTTCTCTCCATTGATCAACGGGAAACCTTGTGGAGCTTGGATTTAACCTCAATGCGGTGTTAGGAAAGGTTGTCCATTAGCCCCCTTGGTATTTAACCTTGCAGTAGATGGTCTTGCTAGATACGCCTGCAAACTTTTAGAAGCTGGTGTTATAAGAGGCTACTCATTATCCAATAGGAGAGCTATGGTTATATTACAGTATGCAGACGACACAGTCTTCTTTGTGGAGGGAACAACTGTTGCAGCTCATGCTCTTGGCCACATGGTTAAAATCTTCGGGGACATGTCTAGTCTGAAATTGAACAAGGAGAAGTCTACTTTGATTTGTTTTGTGCTTAATGAACAGGAGGAAGAAGCGCTCTCAACTACGTTGGGAACCCTTTGCTCAAATCTGCCAATTAGATACTTGGGATTGCCATTGAGGAGCTCGAAACTGAGGAAAAGCGATTGGAACATACTCTTTGACAAGATTTCTATTAAGTTGGAAGGATGGAGCAGCAAATTCCTATCTAAAGGGGGAAGACTGATCTTTTTAAACTTGGTTATTACTTCTATCCCGGTGTTCTATTTTTCCCTCTTCAGAGCTTCGAAGTCTATTTGGAGATGCTTGGATGTGATGCGTAAGAAATTCTTTTGGAAGGAGGCTCGACATGAGGGGAGATTCATGCAACCTATGAAATGGGAGCTTTTATGCTGGTCCAAGGAAGAGGGGGGAATGGGGATCAAAGCTCTTAAAAAGTTCAATGAGGCCCTTTTGATCAAATGGGCGATTAAGATTCTAAATGGTGAGGATAAACTATGGAATGAACTTGTTAAAGACTGTTATGGATGCTCTACCAATATGCTTAAGAGATTATACCCCTCCAAACCATCCCCCTTTTGGCGATCAGTTACTCAAGCTATAAAGAACAATTGGCATTTGGTACAACCGGTGCTTGGAGATGTCAGTGAGTTCAATTTTTGGAAAGAACATTGGTCGCTACTAGGTATCTTGAAAGAATCCTATCCAAGGGTGTATGTGGCTGTAGTAAACATAGAAGCTCTTGTCAGTAGCTTCTGGTCTGAAACAAATGGGTGCTGGAGCCTGAATGATTTGGAAGCCAACAGGGAGGGTACTCGTCTGTGGGAGGAGAAGCAAAAATTGTTTTCAGACCTACAGATTTCAGACCAAGACCTAGCGTGGAGGATACATATGTTTGGGACGGTATCTATACAGCCCATCGTGCCTATGGAAAAATAATCACATCTAGCAGCAGTATGGAGAGTGATCTTGTTGATAAGAAACTCTGGTTATTGAAGATCCCACTCAAAGTGCAAATCTTTTTATGGCTGTGCAGGAGGGAAGGTCTGATCACTGGAGATCTTAGACACAAACGAATGGGGACATTACATGAATGTCATCTTTGTGGGCTGTACACTGACAGCTTATCTCACATTTTTTCCTCTTGCTTGATCATGGATATGATATGGAGAAAAACTTGCTAGGAGCCACTACCGGCATGGGATTCTCTATAGCAGAGATTTGCAGCATCGGGAAGACCACATCTGTGCATGGTTGTGACCATGTGGTGTGTGTGGAGGGCGAGGAATGAGAGATTATTTCAGGAGAGACCAGTATGCTGTGTGCAAATTGTAAATGAGTGCTAGTCCCTCATACATAGATGGGGACCCAATTTGTAATTCTCCATATTTTTCTTAATTAGTATTGAATAAAATGCCCTCTAGATTGCTATTGATGTAAACATGTTTACACTACTTAAGATGTCTATTTATGCATGTTCTTAAGCATATGATTGCATGGCATGCATCATCTTGCATTTAGATTATTTTGAATAAAATGGAGGTTAATTGTCTCCTTTTATGTTCAGGGACAGGGCAAAATTTTTATCGGGGACTCGGATCGAAGATCCAACCGTATAGATTTGATCAGGGTGATGATTGGAGTCCAATGACTCCAAGATCGGCCTAATCAGACATCTGTAGCATCAGATAGAGATCGAGGAACCCTAAAAGATCAAGGGCGAAGATGGTGTGAATTCGCACTTCAAACGACAAATCCGACTGCATGGATGGATTCGGATCGACGATCGTAGCCTAACGACGCAAAAATCGACTCAATCCGATAACTGTGGCACCATCTACATCATCTAGAAGATGGACGACCAAGATGGTGCCACGTGGCGTCATCTCGATCGCCCAACCTATCGCCCTGAACCTTTGAAGCCTTTAGCATCCACGCCTCTCCGCCATTGGATCTAGATCCAACGGCTAAGGGTGGATCTCAGACCAGCGCCTTCGTTCTTTGAAGCCAAAGGAAGAAGCGATCTGTGCTACGAAGATGCACCGCTCGCCCATCCATGTGTGCAGTGTAGTGGATAAGGTGCTCGGTCGCCTTAAGGCGTGGGTTCAAATCTGTGAGACGCTGCGGTTGGGCGCAGGCGAGCGGGCGCATCCGACCACGCGTTGGGGATTGGGCGGCTACGCAAGCCCAATCAAGTCTACGCACCATCGCACGCCCCCGCGTGACGCTGAGGAGGCGTGGCGAGCAGCGCTCTCAGCCATTCGATCTCACGATCGAACGGTCGAGATTTGAAGATTGTGGGTAGGCGTTTAAAGAGAGGAGGCGAGTAGGCGTGCGTGCGTCGCCCCACTACACCCACGTTCGAACCTTTAGCAACGGTTTTATCCATCACTAAAGGACCAGAATTAATGTTTTTCAAATTAAAAAGACCAAATTGCCCTCACTCCTTGCAACTATAAAAGGAGACCCCCTTCATACGAAATTTTCATCCCTTCCTTCTCTTCTCTCTCTCTCCAAAGCTTAAGAGAAGCTTGTCCCACACTCGGGATGCTTCTCAAGAGATAAAGTCAAATTTTCATCCCCTTTTCGGAAGCGGATCTCGTCCTCTAAGCGACCATCGAGGAGGATATTTCTCTCCCCATTCTTTTTACTTCTTTCTAGAGTAGATTTACTGCTTTATAGTGTAATCAATTTCCCCTTTCTAGTCGTAATGATTAGTTTAACGAACAATCTATTTGATAATGAATTCCATGTTCATTCTACATCTCGTCTTGGTTTTTGTTTGTAATATTCTCTCTCACTCTTCTATTTATTGTAAATAGATAGATAGTTTCTAATCAATTATTCTGCTTCGTGACAAATAAAATAAACGTGTATTTTTAATCAAACGTCCGCCTCCCTGAGTTCGACCCGGGATTCCTATTCCGATATAAATTTTATTTGTTGAATACGAGTTCTTCGCTTTCATACTACGACGATAGGTTTTCAAAACCAAATACGTTAGCGTAGCAACTCGTAGCTTCAACATTTTGGCGCCGTTGCCGGGGAGGCGACGTTATTTGATTTTTTTCGCGTTTTCTAACTTACGAATCATTTACCTTACTTCTCTCATTTCTTATTGTGATTGCAGATACTCTTTTGAGATGAGCAAAAGCAGTAGATTGGAGCAAAGTGCTGTTGAAGGTTCTGTAAGTTATCCCCCACCTCCCACCCATTAGTTTTTATTCCATCACGTAATAACACAAACATTAATCAACCTAGGTGTTCTTATAAACTCTAAGGTTAGTTTTGTTTGTTTGTTTGACACCTACACCTGCCTAAACCTCCACATTTAAAAAGAAAAACATAAAAAATCTCACAGAGGTACACAACCTCATCTGATTTTCAAACTCAACCGGTAAATCGATCTTTGGAGCCGGTATACACATCCAAACACCTAATTGAGTAGAAATCAAATTAGGTAATCACTTGTGTGCCTAGTTAAGTGGTGAAACAGGGCAATTGTTTGAGTTGATTGGGCCATACCATTTCAATTAAAATCAACTCATCAAGTAGCTGCTGATTAGGTTCAACTCTTAGAGATTTACCAGGCACTCCACATTCTTTTAAGTTTTAAAGGAAAACATCTTCACCTATGCTTTGAAAACCTAGTGTGCCAACAAACTTGTTTAAAAGTACCTAAAGTTGAATCCTAAAAGCTACTAAGCAAGATTTGAGCCCTAAAATTTACCGCATCAAAAGTAATCTTGCTTGAAAATCACTGGTTATGCACGCACACACACATCAATTAATTATTAAGGGCACAACCCAGATAAAGGACCCATCACATTCCAAAGCACATTCAAACCTAGCCCTAAATAAAATAGAGTAGGCGTTGGCCTTAAGGATTCAACTCGCTCTTCGGAGCCCAGAACGGGATTATTTTCGATTAGTTTGTTTCTACTGTTCAATCTGATGTCTAGCTAGGGGAGCAGAATCAAACGATCGCGGCTGAGGGGTACACTAGGAACCGGAGGCGCAAGCCGAAGGTAGAACCTTCTCCCTAGTCCCTCCTTCTAACTGGTTGGATTAAATAGACAGAAGTGGATCAAATCGTTTCTTTATCTCAAGATGGGTTTTGGGAGTTTGTAGGTCTTTAGGCTAGCCCATTTAAGGACAGGTTTGATTGCTTGTATTGTAGGGCGCCTTTCCTCCTCCCGTTTATCATGAATCCTTCCACATATTATACACATTTCCGCTCTTTCCCTCCTATTTTGAATTATCTTCAACATGACAATTATCCCGACTCGTACTGTAATCAACCATCAGTTAGTTGGGATAACTCGGATTGGGGATATAGTTCTGGACCTCTGTGTTTAGGGTCTAACCTTGAACACTATTATTGTGATTTCTATCCTTCTTAGAGCCACATCGATTATAGGTCATCAACCTTTCATGGACAACCTAATGCGATCTACAATCAAGAAGGATACACTGATCATTATCCATCCTCTGATTACATTGCCTTTAGGTCATCACCACCTTTTGAACAATCCAAAATGACCTATTATCAGGAAGGGTATAACGAATCTCAATTCGTTAACTCCTCTGCACTGATCCCAAACCCACCCAACCCTGAACCAACTTATTTGGTTCAGGTTAACCAGGTTCAAGATAAGGTTTTGGCTAATTTGAGGAATACCATTCAATCTTTAGAAGTTCAGCCAATACCTTCCATTGAAAGATTGGAGCCCCTGATTGAAATGATTGTTGATTTGAACAAGTATTTGTTGGATTGGCTCCAGGATATTACGGATAAGAACCCGGGTGAGTTTCTACTTGGGAAGTTAGCGAAATTGAGGATGAGATTTGTGGTTGCTTTAGTTCAGTCGTGGGATGATTCCCAGGATGAACTCCCTTCAAAAGAGTCAATGTCAGAACCCGCTCAAGCACCTGCTGGGGGGACACATGTTACGAGACTGACCAGATTGAATTAGAGCAACCAATTAAGGATGATCTGATTTCTTCACTCGAGATCCCTGAGCCGGGATACGAGAAAACGTATGTCACCATGGATCAGAAAGTGACAGATGATTTTGGGACATACATTAATATGGATCTTGATTTCTTTGATTCTGATGGTGAAGATTTAATTTGCAAAGTCTCACGCGAGTTTACAGAATATGATTTTTGTGAGATGATTGAGCCTGAGGAATCTGAAAGATCATTTGATAGCCCAATAACTGAGGAAACTGATTTTATTGGGGCTCACATTACGGATCTAGAATCACATTTTCTGGAGGATTCAATCAAATGCCATGGTTGTCAGTTACACCCCATTGAGCTTATCGATGATTCTATTTTTGAGATAACTAGACCCAAGTCAATTCTGATTCAGCCACATCTTTTAGACTTGGAGATTTCAGACGGGGTGATTAATATGTAAGAGGTCCCGAAACTTGACATTCTGAATGAGAACAGAAGCTGGGAAATTTTGATTTTGGAAGCAAACTTTGGAGGAAATAGAAGACTAAGTCTAAGGGTTCCAATTCATCTGAAACCATCAAACCAGGATTCTTACGACATCTGTTCTGAGGATGTCCAACCCAAGCACACATTCACTGATTATCCATTGGAGCTTGAATTCTCTGTAACCTGACTTTTTGGTCTTGGGTTGCAACCTCATAAATCACAGGCCCGACCTCACTTGCATACTGATTTTAGGTTTTGGGTAATTTTTCTCCAGGACCTTAGATATTCTCGATTATGGGGTATGGGTTTGCACCACAATTTGGTCCACATCTGTGGACATCTGTTGGCAGGTCAGAGGTTTCTTCTTTCTATTCTGATTCTGACCTGTGACGTGCGGAAGACGCATATGTTTAAAAGGGTCGTTATAGTTTGCGCTCGCAATGTCGGTTTTAAATGAAGAAATGGACGTGAGTCCGAGTGTCGATCTCAGGGAGGCATGAAAATCAGATTTTTCTTGTCACTTAATGTCATGGAAATAACGGGTTTTTTCTTGCGAGAAGACGTGGGTGAAAAACGAGTGAGAGAGAGAGAGAGAATAGGGTTAGAATTTTTCATTTACAACATGCAACTTAAATAGAAAAGAGGGCAAGTAACTAGATAGGAAACAACTTCATTTGACATGCAACTTTAGTTTTATAATTATAACACTAGATAAATGCTTAAACACAAGTAAAGTAAAGCTTAAGATAAAGAGGGAAAAAGAGAGAGAAGATGGCGAGGCAGCCACGGCGGTGGAGA
Organism: Thalassia testudinum; assembly: GCA_037157565.1. Lineage (NCBI taxonomy): Eukaryota > Viridiplantae > Streptophyta > Magnoliopsida > Alismatales > Hydrocharitaceae > Thalassia > Thalassia testudinum. The sequence continues at coordinate 5,908,272 of JAZHRO010000058.1, read as the reverse complement.
GGGACTTCGTCGGCGGCTCGTCAGCTCAGGCGATTACAAAGAGAGCTAATGGTGGCTAGGAGTGGGGTAGAGCACTTGCAAGTGAATTGAATGCCCTTCCATGGGTGGTTGGATGGAGTTTATATAGGCAAAAGGGTTTTATAATTTAAGTATGGGCTTTAGCGACGTCCGGGACGTTGCTAAACCATACCAAATCTATCGGTGTAGCCCCCTTCACCCGTCGATCGCCAGCGCGCCTTGTGCTTCTTTTGTGGCGATCCACGCGCGCGTATTGAGTCGTCCGATCAAAGATCGGACAGCTGAGATCTCAAGAAGGGCACGCTCGCGGATTGCTGCTGAGTCGCATGCGTCTCTGCGTCATCGCGTGCGTGACCATATATGCGCATCCGTTGCGACGCGCGGTACGATCGTCGCCATTCGCTGCTGATCGGGCGGCTCAATTTCCCGCAGCGTGCCTTCACGTCGCAATTTCTACGCAGTGCAGTTCGATCCCGCACCAGATGCGCTGGCGTGAGGCGGTCGACTGCTGTGCTGTCACAGCGGATTGTCGCGGAGAGGGCGGGTGAGCGGGCGGCTCTCAGCAGTTTGATCGAAGATCGACGGCTGTGAATCATCCTCCGGGTGAAGGCAAAAGCGGTTGGTGGCGAGGATGCAACGAGCGGGCGCCACGTGGCGCGCTGTGGGCCGTTGATCATCAGATCAATGGTCAAAACTTCTTGGGCCCATTGCAGGAGCTCCGGATGTCGGATTTGGCCGATTTTGTGTCCGTTGGACTCCGTTCATCGCTCTATATCCATCCGTGCGGTCCGATTGCTCATCTGAGGCCTGTTTTGACACTTCCTTGTACACATGTCCGTTAATAATGTATTATAAGCAATCTTGATGTGCAATGCATGCGATGCTCCTATTCCTATTTATGATGTGTTATCTGTGCATTTTGCTCTTAAGATAAACCCCAATTGACAGAATTATCACCCCAAGATGCAGTGTTATCATACCTCCATGCTTACTCCTTGCTATCCCCTAGCAAGGTTTATTCTAGCCTTTATTTCCAGTCAGAATTTAAGAAGTAATTACTTGGACACTTTGTCACTTGTCAATAGGAGGAAATATACTAAAATCTTAATCTACAAAGACTAAGCAGCGCCCGGGTGTCTGCCAAAATATGAATTGCCTGAATCCTTACTTTAATGCATGTATATATATATATATTTTTTCTTATTTTTAGATTTTTGGAGTTAAGAGTGTGTTGGTAACTTTTTACGGCTACCCAACCCACCCAAAACTTGGACAAAACTCTAAGTGCTAAGCATCTTGGTGTGAAGATCGTGATAGACTCACTCAACGGTAATTTAGACAGACTTCGGGTTTCTACACCCCTAGGTGACCGGAAGTGGAAGTGTTTTGCTTGAAGGTGTATTTGTTCGATCGGTAGCTTTCTCCCTACGTTTATTTTACTTGGGGTCAACACAAGGATTTTTCCAATGTATATCTCGCCGGCTTGCTGTACGTCCCTGCTTCTTCCTTAAGTGTTTTGGTACTTTTTGTGCATTTACTGAGCTGGGCTCTGGACAACTGACCAATGGGTTGTTACCCACAATCACTTGCCAACCATACTCGTGCGGTGAAGTGTGATTTATTTTGTTCTTCTTTTTTTTTGTAGGTGGCTTCCCTGATATCAAATTTACTTAGAGGTAATAAAGAGGAGGTGGTCCCGTGGCTGGGCTCTAGACAACCTGCCAATGGGCTGTTACCCACGACACTTGCCAGCCATACCACCCTAGAGAGTTCATTAGCTACCCAATTTCTGTCAGGATCTTCGAGGAGTGAGTCTGTGCAAAAATGTGTGCAGATGCTTAGACAAAAGTCCTTCTGAGTTAGAAGGTGAGTTGATAAGTCGTATACTTATCACCTTATTTAGTTAGTGGATTAGAGTAGATTAAGGTTGCAGGGATTTGAAGCTAAATCCATATTTTAACAAACACCAGGGCTGATTAAGCCTGAAGATCTGAAAAGTCTAAGTGTTCAAGTTCTTTCCATATTATTTTCCACTATTGACAAATTTCTAATGCCTAAATTTTTCTTCCTACATTCAATTTTTTTTTAATTTTATTCTATTTAGACTGATTAAATGAGCTCAGAATCATGCAATTTACCACCCCCCATGCTTAAGTTGGACAATGTCTTCATTGATAAATACATGGATGCAATAGGGGTTTGAAAAGATATTACCTGAGTGACGTAGAATACCTAATCAGTCTGAATCTTCTGGGCTGCCTCCCAGGAAGCGCTGGGTTTAATGCCTCCAGCTGGGCGGTGCTTCGTGTCATCCCTCAATGAGGGTGACAATCTCCTTTGGGGGAACTTGGGCTAGGAAGTGTTTCAATCTCTGGCCATTGACTGTGAAAGTGTGCCCAGTATTCGGATCAGCGATTTCAACCGCCCCATTGGGGTGGGGCTTGACCACCCTAAATGGTTCTGCCCACTTGGACCTGAGCTTCCCTGGAAAGAGTTTTAGGCGGGCATCGAAAAGCCAAACTTGTTGGTTAGGTTCAAAAGTCTTTCTATGGATGAGTCGGTCGTTGATGGCTTTCATTTTCTCCTTATACAACCAACTGTTCTCAAAGGCGTCCCGACGAATTTCCGCAAGCTCGGAGAGTTGGAGCACCCTCTGCGCATCGGCTAACTGGGAATCCATGTTACACTGATTGACAGCCCAGTACGCTCGGTGTTCCAACTTGACAGGAAGGTGGCAGGCTTTGCCAAAGACCAGGCGATAAGGCGACATGCCTATCGGGGTCTTGAAAGCAGTTCTGTATGCCCACAGGGCATCATCCAGTCGTGTGGACCAGTCTTTCCTGTCAGGTATCACAGTTTTCTGGAGAGTATTCTTGATTTGTCTATTTGAGACCTCGGTCTGCCCATTTGTTTGTGGATGATACGGGGTAGCGATGTGGTGGTTAACCTCGATTTGCTAAGTAGGGCACGAAATTTGGTGTGAATAAAATGACTTCCACCATCACTGATCATGGCCTTTGGTATTCCAAATCGAAAAAAGATGTTCTGCTTAACAAAGTCCATGACAGTCTTATGATCGCATCGGTGGGTGGAGACGGCTTCAATCCATTTAGAGACATAGTCTACCCAGACTAGGATGTACTCAAAGCCATTGGATGGTGGGAAGGGGCCCATAAAATCAATACCCTAAACATCGAAGATCTCGACAATCAAAATTGGCTGGAGGGGCATCATATCTTTTTTGGTCATGGTCCCCAGCGTTTGGCAGCGAGAGCAAGTCTTGGCAAAGTTGTGTGCATCCTTAAATAAGGAAGGCCAGTAAAATCTGGACTGCAGAACCTTCGCAGCCACTTTCTTTCCTGAGAAGTGGCCACCACAAGCTTAGTCATGACAAAAAGATAGCACACTCTAAACTTCATCCTCAGGGATACACCTCCTGATGATCTGGTCGGCACAGAGGCGAAACAGCATGGGATCATCCCAGAAATAGTGCTTGTCCTCAGCCAAGAACTTGTCCTGTTGCTGTCTGGACTAGCTGTGCGGGGTCTGTCCTACAACCAGGTAGTTGACATAGTTAGCATACCAAGGCAATTTCTTATCTTGCACAGCGAAAATGTGTTCATCGGGAAAGGTGTCAGATAAAGGCAGGGATGGTCCAATGTGGTCTGGGTGAAGTCTAGATAAGTGGTCAGCCACCACATTCTTTGATTCGGCTTTATCGCGGATTTCCACATCAAATTCTTACAAGAGCAGGATCCATCTGATGAGCCTGGGCTTTGCATCCTTTTTAGCCAACAGGTGCCGGATGGCTGAATGGTCAGTATAGATGGTCACGTGGGATCCCAACAGGTAAAATTGGAACTTCTCAAGTCTGAAAACTACAGCGAGCAATTCTTTCTCTGTGACCGTATAATTTCATTGGGCCTTGTCCAATGTCTTGCTCGCATAATAGATCACCATGGGTTTCTTGTCTTGTCTTTGTCCCAGGACAGCGCCTATGGAAAAATCTGATGCACCACACATAATCTCAAAGTTATGGGACCAATCCAAGGGTTGAAGTACAAGTGCTGTGAAAACTAAGTCTCGGAGGGTGTGGTAAGCCTTGATACAATCAGAGGTCATGTAGAATAAGGCATCGTTGGCCAGAAGGTCAGTTAAGGGCTTGGAAAGCTTGGAGAAGTCTTTGACGAACCTTTGGTAGAAGCCAACATGTCCCAAGAATGAATGGATCTGCCAAACCGAGCTAGGCGGAGGAAGTTTGGAAATCAAATCAACTTTGGCCCGATCCACCTCAATGCCCCTATGCGATACGATGCGACCGAGGACGATTCTTTCTTGAACCATGAAATGGCTCTTTTCCCAACTTAACACCAAATTAACCTTGATACATCATTTCAGGATTTTCTCCAAGTTGCTCAAACAGTGGTCGAATGAATTCTCAAATACAAGGAAATCATCCATAAAGACCTCCAAGTATTCACCCACCATTTCTAAAAAAATGGTTAGCATGCAACGCTGAAAGGTAGTGGGTGTGTTTCATAACCTGAACGACATACGACGGAATGCAAATGTGCCGTACGGGCAAGTGAATGTGGTCTTCTCTTGATCTTCAGGAGCAATTGCGACTTGGTTATATCCTGAATATGCATCTAGGAAGCAAAAATACTTTTGCCCTGCCAATCTTTCAAGAATCTGGTCGATGAATGGCAGGGGAAATGATCTTTCTTGGTTGCTTCATTGAGTTTCCTATAATCAATACACACCCGCCATGCGGTGGTGGTGCGGGTGGGGATGGATTTGCCACGTTCATTGGTGACAATGGTGATCCCAGCTTTCTTCGGAACCACTTGAGTGGGGCTCACCCAGGGGCTATCAGAGATGGGATAGATGATGTCGACGTGAAGCCACTTGATAATTTCTTTCTTAATGACCTCTCGCATATTTGAGTTTAACCGTCTCTGCATATGGTGGGAGGGTCGTGCCCCATCTTCCAGGTAAATCTTATGAGTGCAATAGGTGGGGCTAATTCCTCTTAAGTCTTAAATGGTCCATCCAGTGGCGGCCCGATGTTCTGAAAGGGTCGCGATCAACCTGAGTTCCTGATCCTTGGTTAGATGAGAGTTAATAATCACAGGGAAGGTCTGGTCAGGTCCCAGGAAGACATACTTGAGATTCTCAGGTAGCAGCTTTAGTTCGGGTGCGGGTGGAACAACAGTTGAAGGAAAAGGGAAATGCAGGAGTTGATCAACATCAATCTCCTCAAATGGTGTTGTTTGATGGTAATTAGCCCTATAGAGGTCTATGGGCAGAGATGGTGATGGGTCAGAACAGTCGTTACAGAATTGGTGGTCCGAGACAGAACTAAGGGTGAGGCATTCCTCGACCAAAGGTTCCACAGGATCATGTTCCTCGATACAGTCGCAATCAAAAGACTTGGTCGCCTGGAAGATATCCAACTACATTTTCTTGTCTCCGAAGGTGATTTCCATACATCCCGTGTCACAATCGATGTTTGCCTTAGTCGTAGCTAAGAAAGGTCTGCCTAAGATTATGGGTGTGTTCTGTAGTTTTTTAAGGACTTCCATGTCAAGCACCAAGAAGTCGACCGGAAAATAAAAGTCCTTGACCCGCACAATCACGTCCTCGATAACCCCCTTCGGGGTCTTCACAGATCTATCAGCCAATTCGATGGTTACAGGTGTGGGTGTCAGCTCTCCGAAACCAAATTGGTGGTACAAGGTTGTCAGAATTAGATTAATGGAAGCACCTAAGTCTAGGAGCGCTCTATCAAATGTCATGTCCCCGATATTGCAAGACATCAGGGGTGCTCCTGGGTCAGTTCGCTTGAGTGGAAGGTTGCTTGATATTACAGAACTTGCTTGCTCGGAGAGCACAACCTTCCTAGGTGCTTGAGGTCTTGGCTTACATTTGGGTGTACAGGCATCCTTTAGAAACTTGGTGTAAGCCGGGATGTGCTTGACAGCTTCGAGGAGTAGAATATTAATCTAAACCTACTTAAAGATCTCCAAAAGCTCCTCAGTTTCCTCAACACTTTTCTTCCTCTTGATTGTCTCCAAGGCCTCGGGGTATGGTGTTTGAACATGGATAGGATCTATTTCTGGGTCCTTGGGTTTTTCCAGTGCCTCTTCTAAGTCGGGTGTTTCAGAAGGCGAAGTCTCGTGAAGAGTTGGCCATTTGGGATTCTGGGTTTTGGAGCCGCTTCTCAAGGTTACCGCATTCATAGAAGCATTGGGACCATGGGTTGATCCTTGAGAAGACAAGGACGAAGAAGCACCGAACTCAGGGGGTGTTTGTGGGGTTGGCTGGACCATGTGAGCCTACCCGAGATTGCCCTGGAACTCTTGCGAATTGGGGCGTCTGTTAATCATGTTTCGCGGGTTTGGTTGTGGCTGGTGTTGAACGGTTACGAAGCTACGCCAACGTGTTCGGTTTTGGAAAACCTATCGTTGTAGTTCAAAAGCGAAGGATTCGTGTTCAACAAATAAAATTTATACCGAAATTAAAATTCCGGGTCGAACACATGGAGGCGAACGTTTGATTTAAAAACTTCACGTTTCTTTTTATTTTGTCACAAAGAAATTCAATTTAAACTATCTAAGTATCTACAACAAATAAAAGAGAGAGAGGGAGTAAGAGAGAGAGAAGGAATACTATACATGGAAATCAAAATGAGATGTAGAATAGACAAGGAATTTATCATAAAAGAGTTCTTTCGTTACAACTAGAAAACATAAAACAATTACTCTAGAAAGCATTAAAAGAATGGAGGGAGAAATGTCCTCCTCGACGATCGCTCGGAGGACGAATAGACTACTCTAGAAAGCAGTAAATCTATACTAGAAAGCAGTAAAAAGAATAGGGAGAGAGAATCCTCCTCGACGGTCGCTTGGAGGACGAGCCGGACGGGACGACGCCTGGACGAAGGAGAACGAAGCGGGACGAAGGAGGACGAAGCAGAAGAACGGGAATGAAGCAGCACGCCGTCGTCGTCGCGGGATCCACTTCCGAAGGGGGACGAAAATTTGGACTTTATCTCGCGAGAAGCATCCCGGGTGTGGGACAAGCTTCTCTTGAGCTTTGGAGAGGTAGAGAGGAGAAGGAAGGGATGAAAATTTCGTATGGAGGGGGTCTCCTTTTATAGTTGCAAGGAGTGGGGGCAAAATGGACATTACATCTTCAAAATAATAAATAAGGGGTCTTTAGTGACGGATAAAACCGTCGCTAAAGCCCTCAACGTGGGCGTAGCCGCCGCTCCCACGCGCGCCCGCTCGGCTGCCCGCGCGTAACGCCTACGCACGTCGCTTGATTTTCAGCCGTCCGATCGCGAGATCGGACGGCTTAGATCGCGTCCGCGCCCGCTGCGTAGCGCGCCCGCCCGCGTGTAATCGCGCGTTGCGCCCGGCGTGGAATCGCGCGTTGCGCCCGACGTCCAATCGCGCGTCGTCCTGATTGAGCGCGCGCAGCCGTTGGATCTTCATCTGACGCTCGTGCGCGCCCGCTCGCCCGCGCCTTCCACCCCCTCACCGCGGCTCGAACCCGCGACCTCCGCTTCGCCCGCAGCTGCGTCGCCGCTGCGCTACGTGGGCGAAATGGTCGCGCGGACGCTTTTAAGCGCGAGCGACCCTAGCCGTTGGATCGAGATCCAACGGCGGAGAGGAGACGGTGCGCGGTCTTCACAAGACGCATGCGGCCGATTGGGCGGCTGAGATGGCGCCACGTGGCGCCATCTTGGCCGTCCATCTTCTGGAAGTTGTAGATGGTGCCACGGATGTCGGATTGACTCGATTTTTGTGTCGTTGGGCTGCGATCGTCGATCCGAATTCATCCGTGTGGTTGGATTTGCCATCTGAAGTGCGGATTTACACCATCCTGGCCCTTGATCTTCTAGGGTTCCCCGGTCTCTATCTGATGCTACGGATGCCTGATTAGGGCGATCTTGGAGTCGTTGAACTCCAATCGTCGCCCTGATCATATCCATACGGTTGGATCTTTGATCCGAGGCTCCGATAAAATATTTGCCCTGTCCAAGCACATAAAAGGAGACAATTAACCTCCATTTTATTTAAACTACTCTAAATGCAAGATGATGCATGTAATGCAATATTTATATCATGAAATGCAATCCTATGCTTAAGAACATGCATAAATAGACATTTTAAGTAGTGTAAATGTGTTTACATCATACCCCCATGCTTATCTTTTGCTAGTCCCTAGCAAAAACTATATGCTATTTATAAAAGAATTAGGTTAGATTATTTGGACCTGAGTTATTTTCAATCATTAGAAATTGTCTACTTAAGAACTGAACTTTCAAAGACACAATAGTGCCCGGGTATCAGCCAAAATGCAGACCGCCTCAAGCCTCGCCTTATTCAAAGAAAAATTTCTTTTTCTGTTTTTACTCTTTTTTTTTTTTGAATTTTCAAATTTTAGGGTTTAAGAGTGGCTTTCTACGGCCATTTAACTCACCCAAGATTTGATGGGAACCCTAAGTTTTAAGCATCTTATTGTGATTGTGATAGACTCGTTGACCGGCAATTAGAACGGACTTCGGATTTCTACGCCTCTAGGTGACCTCAAAAAGAATTCTGCCTAAAGGTGTATCTTTACAACCGGTAGCTTTCTCCCTACTTTTATTATTATTATTATTATTTTTTTTTTTAACGGGGTCAACACAAGGGTGAATCCAGTGTATATCTCCCTGATTTATTCTACTTCTCCGCTTCTTCCTAAGTGTTTTGGGAATTTTTAGTGCATTTTCTGAGCTGGGTTCTGGACAACCGGTCGATGAGCTGTTACCACCGACAACTTGCCAGCCATACTCATGCGGCGAAATGTGGCTTATTTCTTTTTGTTCTTTTCTCCTTTTTGATTTTTTTTTTTTTTTTTAAGTGGCTTTCCTGGTCTAAGATTTACCTAAAGGCAGCAAAAAGAGAAAGGTCAGTGATTGGGCTCTGGACAACCTACCTATGGGCTGTTACCCACGATAACTTGCCAGCCATATCACCCTAGAAGGTTCATTAGCTACCCAATTTCCATTAAAATCGCCAAATAACGAGTCAGTGCAAAGAAAGTATGTAGATGCTTAAGACTCAAAATTCCCTCACATCAGAGGGCGGGTTGATAAGTCGTGTACTTATCGCCCAAACTTATTTACTCCAATTAAAATAAAATTCAAGTTGGTGAGAACTCGAAAAACAAATCCACATTTTAGTGGATATACGGGCTGATTAAGTCCAAAGACTTGAAGGGTCTTTGTGTTCAGAACATAATATAGTATTTCTTAAGATCGAAAATTTTCTTAAACCCAAATTCTCTTTTGATTTTTTTTTTTATATAAAATAAAACAAATCTACGGAGCTGATGAATGAATTCAAAGATAAATATCCATCCCCCCATGCCTATCTAATGCAATGTCCTCATTGTATTAAAAAGACATAAAACAGAGTGGAAAAGCGTAGAAAGCACCTGAATTGCGTGGATATCGGGTCCGCTCCGAGATGAAAATGAAAAAGAACTGTATATGTGCTGAGTTTAGTGCCTTCAGCTAGGCACACTATACAAAGAAAAGAAATGAAGAATTCACATGTGCAGGTCAGAATTAGAATGAACAGAAGAATCCTCCGACCTGTCAGCAGAGGTCCACAGATGTGGACCAGATTGTGGTGCAGACCCACATCCCATAATCGAGAATATCTTAGGTTCTGGATAAAAATTACCCAAAACCTAAAATCAGAATGCAAGCGGGGTCGGGCCTGCGATTTGTGAGGATGCAACCCAAGGCCAAAACGTCGGGTTACAGAGAATTGAAGCTCAAAAGGATAATCGTTAAATGTGTGCTTGAGTTTGACATCCTCGAAACAAATGTCGTAAGGGTTCTGATTTGATGGTTTCAGCTTAAAAGGAACCCTTCGACTCAATCTTCCATTTCCTCCAAAATTGACTTCCCAAATCAGAATTTCCCAGCTCCTATCCTCCTCATTCGGCATATCAAATTCCATGACCTCTTGTATATTCATCACCCCGTCTGAAATCTCCAAGTCTAGATGATGTGGCAAAATCAAAATTGACTTGGGTCTAATTATCTCAGAATTAGAATCATCAATAAGCTCAACAGGGTGTAACTGATAATCAGGGCATTGAATTAATTCCTCCAGAAAATGCGATTCTGGATCCGTATCGTGTGCCCTAATAAGATCAGTTTCCTCAGTTATTGGGCTATCAAATGATCTATCAGATTCCTCAGGCCCAATCGTCTCACAAAAATCATGATCTGAAAACTCGTGTGAGACTTCGCAACTTGAATCTTCACCATCAGGATCTATATCAATGTATGTCCCAAAATCATTTGTCACTTTGCGTTCCAAGGAGACATACGTTTCCTCGTAACCCGGCTCAGGGATTTCAGGTGAAGAAATCAAATCATCCTTAATTGGTTGTTTTAATTCAATCTGGTCAGCTTCGTAACACGTGTCCCCCCCAACAGGTGCCTGAGCGGGTTCTGTCATTGGCTTTCCTGAAGAGAGTTCATCCTGGGAATTATTCCAAGATTGAATCAAAGCAACCACGAATCTCATCCTCAATTTCGCTAATTTCCCAGGTAGAAACTCACCCGGGTTCTTATCATTAACATCCTGGAGCCAATCCAACAAAGACTTATTTAAATCATCAATCATTTCAATCACGGGCTCCAATCTCTCAATGCAAGGTATTGGCTGAACTTCTAAAGATTGAATGATATTCCTCAAGTTAGCCAGAACCTTATCTTGAACCTGATTAACCTGAACCAAATGAGTTGGTTCAGGGTTGGGCGGGTTTGACATCAATGTAGAGGAATTAACGAATTGAGATTCGTTATACCCATCCTGATAATAGGTCATTTCTGATTGTTCAAAAGATGGAGATGACCTAAAGGCAGTGAAATCAGAGGATGGGTAAGGATCAATGTATCCTTCTTGATTGTAGATCGCATTAGGTTGTTCATGAAAGGAGGACGATCTATAATCGATGCAACTCTGAGAAGGATAGAATTGAGAATCAAAGTGTTCAGGGTTAGATCCTAAACACGGGGGTCCGGAATTGTATCCCCAATCCGAATTATCCCAACTAACTGATTGTCGATTACAATACGAGTTGGGATAATTGTCATGTTGAGGATAATTTACAACAGGAGGGAAAGAGCGGGAATGCGTGAAATATGTGGAAGGATTCATGAGACACGGGAGGAAGAAAGGTGCCCTGCAATACCAACAATCAAACCTGTCCTTAAATGGGTTAGCCTACAGACCTACAGACTCCCAAAACCCGTCTTGAGATAAAGGAACGATTTGATCTACTTCTGTCTGTTCAATCCAACCAGTTAGAAGGAGGGACTGGGGAGAAGGTTCTTCCTTCGGCTTGCGCCTCCAGTTCCTAGTGTACCCCCCAGCCGCGATCGTTTGACTCTGCTCCCCTAGCTAGACATCAGATTGAACAGTAGAAACGGACTAATCGAAAATAATCTCGTTCTGAGTTTTGAAGAGCGAGTCCAATCCTTAAGGCCAACGTTTACTCTGTTTTATTTAGGGCTAGGTTTGAATGTGCTTTGGAATGTGATGGGCTCTTTAAATGGGTTGTGCCCTTAATGATTGATTGCTTTGTGTGTGCGTGCACAACCAGTGGTTTTCAAGCAAGATTATTTTTGATGTGGTGAATTTTAAGGTTCAAATCTTGCTTAGTAGCTTTTAGGATTCAACTTTAGGTGTTTTCAATCAAGTTTCATTGGCACACCAGGTTTTGCAAGCACAGGTGAAGATATTTTCCTTTAAAGTTTAAAAAGAATGTGGAGTGCCTGGTAGATCCCTAAGAGTTGAACCTAATTGGCAACTACTTGATGAGTTGATTTTATTTGAAGTGGTGCGGCCCAATCAACTCAAACAATTGGCCTCAAATGCACCACTAAGTTAGGCACACAAAGATGGTTAACTTAGAATGATTTCTACTCTTTTATGTGTTGCTTTATGTGTACTGGTCCCACAGATCAGAACCCAGTTGAGTAGAAACAAATCAATTCGGTTAAGTGCCTTTAAATGTGGGTGTACATTGTGTATTTGTTGAAAATTACCCCACAAAATTATCTTTTTACTTTTTTTTTATATAAATGAAGGTGGAATGAATGTGAGTGAGAATCCAAACAACCAAACTATTCCTAGAATTTATGCAAACACCTAGGTTAATTGGAATTTGGATTCAATGTGGCGAATGAAATCTATGGAGGGGGAAAGAATGGGTGATAACTTACAAAACCTTTCACAGCACTTTACTCCAACCTACCGCTTTTGCTTGCCTCAAAAGAGTACCTGCAATTACAATAAAAAAGGAGAAAAGTGAGGTAAATGATTTGTAAGTTACAAATCGTGAAGAGAAATCAAAGATCGTTGCTTCCCCGGCAACGGCGCCAAAATGTTGATGAACGATTACGAAGCTACGCTAACGTGTTTGGTTTTGGAAAACCCGTCGTTGTAGTTCGAAAGCGAAGGATTCGAGTTCAACAAATAAAATTTATATCGAAATTAAAATTCCGGGTCGAACACAGGGAGGTGGACGTTTGATTTAAAAATTTCGCGTTTCTTTTTATTTTGTCACAAAGAAATTCAATTTAAACTATCTAAGTATCTACAACAAATAAAAGAGAGAGAGGGAGTAAGAGAGAGAGAAGGAATACTATACATGGAAATCAAAATGAGATGTAGAATAGACAAGGAATTTATCATAAAAGAGTTCTTTCGTTACAACTAGAAAACATAAAACAATTACTCTAGAAAGCATTAAAAGAATGGAGGGAGAAATGTCCTCCTCGACGATCGCTCGGAGGACGAATAGACTACTCTAGAAAGCAGTAAATCTATACTAGAAAGCAGTAAAAAGAATAGGGAGAGAGAATCCTCCTCGACGGTCGCTTGGAGGACGAGCCAGATGGGACGACGCCTGGACGAAGGAGAACGAAGTGGGACGAAGGAGGACGAAGCAGAAGAACGGGAATGAAGCAGCACGCCGTCGTCGTCGCGGGATCCACTTCCGAAGGGGGACGAAAATTTGGACTTTATCTCGCGAGAAGCATCCCGGGTGTGGGACAAGCTTCTCTTGAGCTTTGGAGAGGTAGAGAGGAGAAGGAAGGGATGAAAATTTCGTATGGAGGGGGTCTCCTTTTATAGTTGCAAGGAGTGGGGGCAAAATGGACATTACATCTTCAAAATAATAAATAAGGGGTCTTTAGTGACGGATAAAACCGTCGCTAAAGCCCTCAACGTGGGTGTAGCCGCCGCTCCCACGCGCGCCCGCTCGGCTGCCCGCGCGTAACGCCTACGCACGTCGCTTGATTTTCAGCCGTCCGATCGCGAGATCGGACGGCTTAGATCGCGTCCGCGCCCGCTGCGTAGCGCGCCCGCCCGCGTGTAATCGCGCGTTGCGCCCGGCGTCCAATCGCGCGTCGTCCTGATTGAGCGCGCGCAGCCGTTGGATCTTCATCTGACGCTCGTGCACGCCCGCTCGCCCGCGCTTTCCACCCCCTCACCGCGGCTCGAACCCGCGACCTCCGCTTCGCCCGCAGCTGCGTCGCCGCTGCGCTACGTGGGCGAAATGGTCGCGCGAACGCTTTTAAGCGCGAGCGACCCCAGCCGTTGGATCGAGATCCAACGGCGGAGAGGAGACGGTGCGCGGTCTTCACAAGACGCATGCGGCCGATTGGGCGGCTGAGATGGCGCCACGTGGCGCCATCTTGGCCGTCCATCTTCTGGAAGTTGTTGATGGTGCCACGGATGTCGGATTGACTCAATTTTTGTGTCGTTGGGCTGCGATCGTCGATCCGAATTCATCCGTGTGGTCGGATTTGCCATCTGAAGTGCGGATTTACACCATCCTGGCCCTTGATCTTCTAGGGTTCCCCGGTCTCTATCTGATGCTACGGATGCCTGATTAGGGCGATCTTGGAGTCGTTGAACTCCAATCGTCGCCCTGATCATATCCATACGGTTGGATCTTTGATCCGAGGCCCCGATAAAATATTTACCCTGTCCAAGCACATAAAAGGAGACAATTAACCTCCATTTTATTCAAACTACTCTAAATGCAAGATGATGCATGTAATGCAATATTTATATCATGAAATGCAATCCTATGCTTAAGAACATGCATAAATAGACATTTTAAGTAGTGTAAATGTGTTTACATCAGCTGGGAAGGTAGAGATCCTTGTTATTTACAAAGGGGGAGGGAAGAGAGTAATCAAGGGTTGAGGGAGCAAAGGTCCCTCCCTAGAACGTGGTCAGGGGTTGTTCCAGGTTCAGTTGGCTTAAGGGCTGGACCAGGTTAACATTGTGAGCTCCCTTTGCTTGGGAGAAGGTTTGTAACGGGTTCCTGGTTTGGTTCAGTAGCTCATCTATCTTTTTATCCACCAATTCCACTCGATCTAATTTCTTGGCAATGATATCCATGTCAACCATCCCAGAATTTGCTTGTACTTCATAAATTCCACCACGGGGTTGACTGGATCGGCTAAACTGGGTCATGGAGGCATTGTTGAGCGAATTTTCGCTCATAGACTCAAAGAGCTCAAACACACTCTCCTCGTCTTTTTTTCAGGAAGTTACCCCCGCTTGAGGCATCGACGAAGTTCTGTAGGTTGCGTCTGTTACGACCCGGTTCCCGAATCCCCACAGTACACGAGAATTGGACCGGCTCGATTGGTCACAAGACCCAGTCGTCCAACGAGAAAGTAACAAAAAAGCAGTAAAATAAACCACATTCACCATGCAACTAACTAACAGTAACAAAAGTACAGCAGTAAGGAAAAGAACTACTACAGTACATTCCACCACGACGGTAGGGAATTAAAATAGGTACAGAAATATGATGCTTACAATAAAAGAGTACAAGTGTAATAGAATATACTCACTACAAAAGAAAAATGGTACAGCAAGTACAATACAAGTAGAACTACTAGGCTCTACTAGGCCCAGCACCCTCCATAGCCGCAGGCTCTGGCTGCTCAACACCTGGTCCTGAAAAGGTGACAAATGTGACACGTCAGCAAAGCGCTGAGTAGAGTGGCAACCAACTAGCTAAGAAAACAGTAAAGGTGGATAAGTAGCTGTTATTTTTAATTTCTTTCTTTATTTCTCTGTTTACTCATTCTTGCATTATTTCTCAGATCTATCTCTTGATCTCGAATGTTCCTCACGGGAATGATCTTGATTGAAGTCTTTTTTGAAAAGTAGAAGTAGCACGTGGTGCTCTTCTGGCTGGGAGAGTCCCCTGTGGTGGTCCTACCCTCAGTCAACCACCCCAAGGTCACTGACAGACGTAACGGTGACTACGGCATGCGCGATAAATGCACGGGTAGCTACCCCGCATTGGCACACGGTCAGTTGTTTCCATTAACGGGTGCGCCCCAAAGCACAGCATGGAACCAGTATAGGGCAGAGCCCTCTCAGTAACAGGGGTCCAGCCCCTCCACAGTAACCAAACAGGGGTCTTGCCCCTCCACAGTCCGCGCACCCTCGCCTGACTACCCTAGTTTGCCTAGTGGGCCTAACAAGTCGGTGTAGGACGGCTAGTTGAACCCTGGGCCCCGTGGGTTGGCTAGCTCTCTCCCTACACTAGTAGCTCTCCCTGGTACGGTGTACGCGAGGGCCAGAAAGTCGATGCAAAGTGGCCAAACTCACCCTGGTCTTGACCTGAGGGCGGCAAGCTCCCCTCTACACTAAGAGGTAATATGTGCTCTCTTTGGTACCACGTACCCAAGAGACAACACACTTTCCCATTTTACTTTTCCAGTTCCATTCCATTTATTTTCAGGAGTTCTACTCCTAATTCCCCGTAGGGTTAGTGCTCATGTTTCCTCAGGCCAAGCCATACTAGGTTTCATCATTTCAAGTTTATTCGCATATAATACGTATTTCCAACATTCAAACTTCTTTTCCTTTCCAATTTATATACAAGCAGCTCGAATTTAGATTCCAAACAACAGTAATTACATGTAGCAGTTATTAGCAACAGTACTCTACGTTTCACAGGCAGCTGTTATCCAATTACAGGCAATTATCATTATTTTATCTACTTATCCAAGACTATAATTCAGGCATTCAAGACATTCGTTTCAGTGTTTCTGTTCCTAAGATTCGTGCCACACCCTAGGATCTATCATTCAATCTAGTTTTCAGTCCTAGGATTCATGCCATGCCCTAGGATCTAACATTCAATCTAGTTTTCAGGTCCTAGGATTCATGCCATACCCTAGGATCTATCATTTAATTCACGATAAGCATTAATGTTTGTAATTAACTAAGGGAAGTCACTCTACCTACAAAATCGGAAGTAATAGGGGCGTGATCGGCAGGTCCACGTGCCTCCGCAACCCCAAAGCCGCAACAGAATGAGGTCCTAACACAATGATAAGTCACAAGGAACCACTCAGAACAGGATACAAGTACTTTAAACAAGTAGAAGAACTAATTCTGAGAAGAACAGAATCTCAAATGTGGAAATCAGACTTCGAACGGACCCTAAACGGGTCAAAAACGACAACTCTGACCCAAATCAGACGTCTGGAACACCTTCCAGACGTCTTAAAAAGTGGTCCAGGTCATACCTCACTTCTGCGCTGCTCTTTAGACGTCCAGGATCCAGCTGAACCGTCTGGACCTAGTTCCAGATGTCCGATTATCACTCTAGACGTCTGGAGACCCTCTCTGCCATCTGGTGCTGTGCCTAGACGTTTGATCTGTGTGGGAGGGCGTGTCCTTGCGCCTTCCCGAAACAAAACCTGCACACGTACGCAAACGATCTCAACACGGCAAAGAGGCAGAACTTTAGGCGGAACGGCCTGCATGGCCGTATCCGCGAAAGGAAGAAGAGAAATATCGTACCTTTCAGACGTCTGGATCTCCCTCCAGACGTCTCCCGTGTCGTCTGGACGTAGGTCCAGACATCTGATTTTGGGAAAATTTCCCAGAATCAGAACCTTCTCACCTTCTTCTCACTGTGCGCGGCCGCACCGCGCTCGTCCGCCTACTGCCTGAGCTACAGCAGCACCGGGGTAACTTCCCCCAGCACCACTCTCCTGCTGCGTGCTCGTCGGTCGGCTCTGGGCTGCTCCGACGAGCTTGCTCTCTCTTCCTCATGCGCTCTACCTCTTCTCCCTCTCGTTGCACCTCCTCCCCATGCGCTCCCGGCAGCAGCTACTGCCCTCGCTCTCTCACTCTCTCGCTAATTGCAAGAAGGAGGAGACAATGGAGTGGTGGTGAGGGAGAGGGAAGGGAGGAAGAGAGTATTTGAAGGCGTTGGGGAGAGAGAAAAGAAAAGGAGAAACGCCTGTAGGTCGATGGGCACAGTCTGCACGCGCACACGCGCAGACTCGCAATCGTACGCTGCAAAAATTTAATTCCAGATGTCTAGGAAGGCATCCAGACGTCTGGACCAACTCCCAGACATCTTAAAAAGCATTTGATGTCTTGGGTCTTAACACTGTCCAAACCGTGATAGAAGATTTGGCCAATTGCCACCTTGGTACTTCGTAGTGTGGGCATTTCTTCAATAGTTCATTAAATCTTTCCCATACCTTATGGAACTGTTCCCCACCCTAGAGTGTAAAAATAGTAATGGCTCTTCTGAAGGCATTGGTCTTTCCTATGGGGAAGAATTTCTTTAAGAATGCATCCTCAATTCTTCCCAGGTGGTGATTGGTCTACCTAGGGTTCTAAGCTAGTGAGATGCTTTGTCTCTCAATGAGAAGGGGAACATCTTAATCAAAACAATGTCAAGGCTAATGTTCCTAGGTTTCACAGTTAGGGCTATCTGATCAAGATCCTCTAGGTACTGGTAGGGATCTTCATTTGAGCTTCCATGGAAGTGGCTCTGAATCAGACTCAGGACTTTTGGTTTTAGCTCAAAATTATCTCCCCCTTCGGGGATCCTAAGGTGCGGCTTGACTCAAATAGCGGAAGGATTGTAGAAGTCGCGGAGGGGCCTAGGTTAGTCTTGGAATGGTGGTAGATCAAGTGGCGGTTGCCCTTGTGGGCCTTGGAAAGGTGGTGGTGGTTGCCCTTGTGGGTTCTGCAACCGGTGTATGGCTTGCATGATAGTGTGGATCTATTGCTGCTGAAGTCGGTGGTTTGCATTATTTTGGGCTTGGATGATGGCCATTGTGTCTGGTGGGGGTTGGTCCTCAATCTCATCTACCCTAGGTTCAGCCATGTCTCTAGCAGAATCAGGTCGCCTGGATTCCCGTCCTAAAACAAGCAACTCGAGATGCAGTGATCATCTCCTGTGCATACACTAGAGAAGAACAGGAGGGGATGTAGAGAGTGACAGATGCGAGAAGTGTGTGTACAACCAAACAAACAAACCTAGTCCTTATGGTGTATTCCTTAGGGGATCTAAAAATCTCCAAAAGGGTGATCAAGTCCATAAGCACTGGACTCCCCTTCCCAAAGCTAATCTGGCCAGGTTGATTACAAGGGTATTGTAGGGAAGGTTCTTCCTTTAGCTTGCACTGCCTGTTCCATAGACCCCACAAACATGGTCGTTTGACACTTCCCCGTAGCCTAGTCACCAGATTCTACTAAGGGAATGAAAGCCAAGTGCCCAGCGAACAAAACCCCGCCTCTCGAGACTTAACCCATTCCTGCCTAGGGCACGTCTACTCTATTTTAAAAGGGCTAGGATAGTGCTTGTGCTAGGGTTATGTGATAAGGCGTTGATTGGAGTAATACCTCTTAGTTTTCCAATTCCAGTGTGTGTGCTCCTATCAAAAAATGATTTTCAAGCAAGGATTTTTTTAAGATGTGGTGTCTTTTAATATTTCATCCTTACTTTTGTGTCTTTTAGGATTGACGTGTCTTAATGTTTTCAGACAAGTTTCAGTGGACATGTCAAGTTTTGCACACAATTGGTGAAAGAGACTTTCTTTGATGTGAAGAGGCTCTAAAATCCTAATGTACTCATCCTAGTGATCATGCAGCTTCTATTGGATGAGTCGATTTTAGGGGTGAGTGGTGCGGCCCAAGTTAAGTCATGGTAGCTTCGCAAACACCACTCAAAAAGAAAGATAAACACTCCAAAAAGATTAGGTCTTAAGAATATTAGAGTGTATATACATATATATATCTTTTGTTGGGTGATGAGTGAAGGGTGTGGATCAGGCAATCATACACAACACCAAAATTTTTTTCGATTTTACAATTTTTTTAAGATTTTCTTTTTCAGGCAAGCAAACAACCACGGGTGAAGAGTTACTCACAATTCGTTCTTGCTACGCTTACTCCATCTCTACCGTCACGAGCTGCGTTGCTTCACCGTCCAAGCGCCGAGTTCTTGCAACCATCAAGTAGAGGTAGAGAATGCATTAGATGATGTGAGTATGGATGTAAGATGGAAGTGACAAAATAAATCCATAGCCTCCCCGGCAACGGCGCCAAAAACTGACGTGCGGAAGACGCGTATGTTTAAAAGGGTCGTTATAGCTTGTGCTCGCAACATCGGTTTTAAATGAAGAAATGGATGTGAGTCCGAGTGTTGATCTCAGGGAGGCGTGAAAACCAGATTTTTCTTGTCACTTAATGTCACGGAAATAATGGATTTTTGCTTACGAGAAGATGTGGGTGAAAAGCGAGTGAGAGCGAGAGAAAGAGAGAGAGAGAGAGAATAGGGTTAGAATTTTTCATTCACAACATGCAACTTAAACATAAAAGAGGGTAAGTAACTAGATAGGAAACAACTTCATTTGACATGCAACTTTAGTTTTATAATTACAACACTAGATAAATGCTTAAACACAAGTAAAGTAAAGCTTAAGATGAAGAGGGAAAGAGAGAGAGAGAAGACGGCGAGGCAGCCATGGCGGTGGAGAGGGGCTCCGTCGGTGGCTCGTCGGCTCCGGCGATTACAAAGAGAGTTAATGGTGGCTAGGAGTGGGGTAGAGCTCTTGGAAGTGAATTGAATGCCCTTCCATGGGTGGTTGGATGGAGTTTATATAGGCAAAAGGGTTTTCTAATTTAAGTATGGGCTTTGGCGATGCCTGGGACGTCGCTAAACCCATACCAAACCCGTCGGTGTAGCCCCCTTCGCCCGCTGGTCGCCAGTGCACCCTGTGCTTCTTGGATTGCACACGTTGTGATCGGACGACTGAGATCTCGCGAAGGGCGCACTCGTGGATCGCTGCTGAGGCGCGTGCGTCTGTCGCGTCATCGTGTGCGTGAGCATCCGCGCGCATCCGTTGCACCGCGCGGTTCGATTGTCGCCGTTCACTGCTGATCGGGCGTCTCAATTTCCCGCAGCGCGTCTTCGCCTCGCAATTTCTGGGTTGGATGCACGGTGGTGAGGTGGTCGACCGCTACGCTGTCGCAGTGGATTGTCGCGAAGAGGGCGGGTGTGCAGGTGGCTCTCAGCCATTCGATCGAAGATTGATGGCTGAGAATCATCCTCCAGGTGAAGGCAAAAGCGATCGGTGGCGAGGATGCGACGAGCGGGCACCATGTGGCATTGTGGGCCGTTGATCATTAGATCAACGATCAGAACTTCTTGGGCCCATTGCAGGAGCTCCGGATGTCGGATTTGGCCGATTTTGAGTCCGTTGGACTTTGTTCGTCGCTCTAAATCCATCCGTGTGATCCGATTGCTCATCAGAGGCTTGTTTTGCCATGTCCTTGTACACATGGCCGTTAATAATGCATTATAAGCAATCTTGATGTGCAATGCATGCGATGCTTCTATTCCCATTTATGATGTGTTATCTTTGCATTTTCCTCTTAAGATAAACCCCAATTGACAGAATTATCACCTAAGATGCAGTGTTATCAACCTACACCTGTGAATTCTTTATTTCTCTTCTTTGTATAGTGTGCCTAGATGAAGGCACTAAATTCAATACGTATACAGTTTTTTTAGTTTTATCTCGGAGCAGACCCAACATTCACGCAATTCAGGTGCTTTCTACTCTATTCCACTCTATTTTATGTCTGTTTAATACAATGAGGACATTGCATTAGATAGACATGGGGGTGGATATTTATCTCTGAATTTATTCTTCAGCTCCGTAGATTAGTTTTATTTTCTTTTATTTATATATATATATATAAAATTGAAATTAGGAAAGAGAACTTGGGTTTAGGAAAATTTTCAATCTTAGGAAATATTACATTAGGATCTGAATACAAAGACCCTTCAGGTCATCAGACTTAATCAGCCTGTGTATCTATTAAGATGTGGATTTATTTTTCAAGTTCTCACCAACTTGAATTCTATTGGAATTTGAGTAAATAAATTTGGGTGATAAGTACACGACTTATCAACCCGCCCTCTGATTTGAAGGAATTTTGAGTTTTAAGCATCTACACACTTTCTTTGCACCGACTCGTTGTTCGACTATTTTAATGGAAATTGGGTAGCTAATGAACCTTCTAGGGTGATATGGCTGGCAAGTTATCGTGGGTAATAACCCATAGGTAGGTTGTCTAGAGCCCAGTCATTGGACCTTTCTCTTTTTGCTGCCTTTAGGTAAATCTTAGACCAGGAAGCCACCTACTTAAAAAAAAAGAGAAAAAGAAAGTCAAAAAGAAAAGAAAAAGAAAAGTAGAAAAGAAGAAAATAAAAGAAATAAACCACACTTTTCCGCATGAGTATGGCTGGCAAGTTGTCAGTGGTAACAACTCATCGACTGATTATCTAGAACCCAGCTCAATAAATGCACTGAAAATTCCTAAAACACTTAGGAAGAAGCAGAGAAGTAGAATAAATCGGGGAGATATACACTGGATTCACTCTTGTGTTGACCTCGTAAAAATAAAAGTAGGGAAAAAGCTACCGGTTGTAAAGATACACCTTTAGGCAGAATTTTCTTTTTAAGATCACCTAGAGGCATAGAAATCCGAAGTCTGTTTTAATTGCCGATCAACGAGTTTATCACATTCACAATAAGATGCTTAGAACTTAGGATTTTCATCAAATCTTGGGTGAGTTGAATGGCCGTAGAAAGCCACTCTTAAACCCTAAAACTCGAAAATTAAAAAAAAATTTAGAAAAGAAGAAAAAGAGAAAAACAAAATTTTCTTTGAATAAGGCGAGGGCTTGAGGCAGTCTGCATTTTGGCAGATACTCGGGCATTATTGTGTCTTTGAAAGTTCAGATCCTAAGTAAATATTTTCTTAATAATTGAAAATAACTCATGCCCAAATAATTCAACCTGATTCTTTTATAAATAACATGTAGTTTTTGCTAGGGCTAGCAAAAGATAGGCATGGGGGTATGATGTAAACATGTTTACACTACTTAAGGTGTCTATTTATGCATGTTCTTAAGCATAGGATTGCATTACATACTATAAATATTGCATAGTATGCATCATCTTGCATTTAGATTAGTTTGAATAAAATGGAGGTTAATTGTCTCCTTTTATGTTCAGGGACAGAGCAAAATTTTTATCGGGGCCTCGGATCGAAGATCCAATCGTCCAGATTTGATCAGGGTGACAATTGGAGTCCAACGACTCCAAGATCGCCCTAATCAGATATCTGTAGCATCAGATAGAGACTGGGGAACCCTAGAAGATCAAGGGCGAAGATGGTGTGAATCCGCACTTCAAACGACAAATCCGACCGCACGGATGGATTTGGATCGACGATCGCAGCCTAACAGTGCAAAAATCGACTCAATCTGACAACTGTGGCACTATCTACATCATCCAGATTATGGACGGCCAAGATGGCGTCACGTGGTACCATCTCGACCAGCCAATCGGCCGCCCTCAACCTCTGAAGCCTCTAGCATCCATGCCTTTCCGCCGTTGGACTCAGACTAGCGCCTTCGTTCTCTAAAGCCAAAGGTCATGAATGGTCCAACCAATTGCCTAACCTTAATCATTTTAATCTCCTACTCCTTTGTTAATTTAGTACTAATAATCACAGGGAGCGTCTTATGTGGTCCTAAAAACTGATATTTCAGATTCTCAGGCAATGGTTTCAGTTCAAGCTGGGGCGAGTTGATAATTGAAGGTAGGGAAGATGCTGATGAAGACTCACCAAGAGGAAGAGGTTGAGAGTGAACAAAATCAATAACCTCTTCAGAAGATGGCGGGTTTGCGGGTCCAATTCATCATGAGAGGAGGAACTTTCAAATGTAGAAACCATCATACAAGTTTCAATATTCACATTATCGTCCTCAAGTTCCTCAATAAATCCACAATCCTCGAATTTATTAATTGCCATAAAAATATCCAATTTCATTCTTTGATCCCCAAAGGTAATTTCCGTGTTACCGCTTTCACAGTTAATGTTGGCCTTGGCGGTAGCCAGGAATGGACGCCCCAGAATGATGCGAGTGTTCCTCAGATTTTTAGGTACATCCATGTCAAGGATAAGGAAATCTACGAGAAAATAAAAATCCTTAACCTTAACAATAACATCTTCAATAACGCCTCGTGGATTTGTGATCGAATGATCTGCTAACTGCAGCGTTACTGAAGTCGGCCGAAGTTTACCTAATTTACGAGAAGTCGGAATTAGGTTGATGGATGCACCTAGATCCAGCAGTGCTCTATCAAAAATGAAATCTCAGATGACACAAGAAATTAAAGGAGCACCTGGATCTCTCTTTTTCTGAGGGAGGTGATGTAGGATAAGAGAGCTAGCCTGCTCGGAGAGTACCACCTTCCTCGGAATAGATTCTCTCGACTTACGCTTCTGTGTACATAAATCCTTTAAAAATTTTGCATAAGCCGGTAATGTTTGATAGCGTTGAGGAGAGAGATATTGATCTTGACTTTCTTGAAAATATTCAGAAGCTTCTCATTGCTATCAACAGACTTCTTCTTCCTTGATCTAATCAAGGCCTCAGGAAAAGGAACATGAGTCGGATCTTTGGAATCAGGTTCCTGAGCATTGATTTCTTCTCTGAAGTTCTCCTTTCTCTCCTCAGGTTCTTCAGGATTCAGTAAGTCAGAATAGTGTGGTTGTGGATCATAAGTTTGTTTACCACTCAAGGTAATAGAATTTGTGGATGCATACAAGTTTGGGTCTTGGGGAGGGTTAGGAAAGATTGGAGGGGCTTCATTAGCCAAGAACCATTGATTTACGGAAGAAGAAGGACCCTGCTCAACCACCTGAGCATGTGCGTGTGGGTCCCTCTGATTCCCGTACCCATGAGCTTGATTGCCCAAATTCAGGATATTTTGTGGGTTGGGTACTGGTTGAGATGGTAAAGATCCAGGTTGATGAGAATTAGCTATGAGCTCATTTTGCAAGTTGTCTAGCGAGGTTTTCATTTGCTGTAGGAGCTGGAGCATAGATCCTTGCATCTCTACCATTTGTCGATTCAAATCAGCCTGTCCTACGGGTTGACGAGCATTCTAAGCTGGCTGATTGACCTGATTCGGGGGCAACTGAGTATAAATATGACCCTGACCCATTGGTCGTTGCGGAGCATAGTTGCTAGGTCAGAATTGGGTCTACTGCCCCGGGTTTTTCCAGGAGAAGTTAGGGTGTTTCTCCAACCCGGATTATAAGCATTGGAGTAAGGGTTGGATCTAACATTCTCCTGTACAGCATAAACATTCTCATAGGGTGAGGATGGAGAGAAAGAAAGGGAAGGATCAGAGAAACTGGGATCAAAGGCCCCAATTTGGAACTCATGAGGTTCTGAATAATGCTGGCTCGCAGGTTAAGCCAAATCAAGTTGATTCATGAACTCCCATCCAGAAGGAGCTCGCGATGAGTGGAATCCCGAATTCTGGGATTGAGTGGATCGAGAGTTGTTCATTGAGTTTCCAACCATCCACTCCTCCATTCTCTTAGCAACCAAGTCCACCTTATCAAGTTTATTACAAATCAATTCCACATCGAATGAATGAGAGTCGTGGACTTCATTAACATTCGATCTAGGCTGTTGGGACCAGTTAAAAGTATCAATGGAGGCATGATTGATCAAATTATCTCTCATCTCCTCAAACAAATTGTGCGCGCTATCTGTGTCTTTATTGAGGAAATTACCTCCGCAAGAAGTATCCACGTGATTTCTGAGTTGCTTAGTCAACCCGTGATAGAAAATCTGCACGAGTTGCCATTTCAGCACCTCGTGGTGTGGACACCTCCGCAATAGGTCCTGGAATCGCTCCCAGGAAACATGAAACGGTTCCCCCGACCGCTGGGTAAAGGTAGTAATTGCCCATCTCAAAGCATTGGTACGTCCGACAGGAAAGAATTTCTTCAGAAAGGCCGATTTCAACTCATTCCAAGTTGCAATTGGTCTTCCTATATTCCTGTACCAACGAGCGGCTTTATCCCTAAGAGAGTGAGGGAAGAGCCTCATGATCATTTTCTCCTCATTCATGTTTTGCGCCTTGGTGGTATGGACCAAAGTGGTCGAGTCCTCCAAGTGCTGAAATGGGTTTTTAGAGCCAAGCCTATGGAAATGTTTGATCAGGCTTAACACCTGGGGCTTGATTTCTACGTCTCCGGCAGGAATCTGGACGTAGGGACATTCCTTGTAATTTGAAGGATCATAAAAATCCTTCAAGGGCTGAGCGCTCTGCATTCTCTGGAACCATTCTTACATTCTCTACATTTGTTCCAGCTGCCTTCAAAATACCTCCTATGGATCCTACGGTAGAGGAGGCTGTTGATCAGCCATGGGATCAATTTAGCCAAAATCCAATCTACGTCTCCTAGAATACTCTAGTGGTCCTTCCAATCGAGGATTCAATGACTTTCTTCCTAGCATAAACTAGGAAAAGGTCGGAAGGACTGGGGATACGAACCCTGTAGAACAACAAAACAAGCCTGTCCTTAAGTAGGGTAGCCTAAGGATCTACAGACTCTCAGAACCCACCTTAAGATTATAAACGATTTACTATACTTGTGTCTGCTCAATCCAGCCAGTTAGAAGGAGGGACTGGGGAGAAGGTTCTTCCTTCGGCTTGCGCCTCCGGTTCCTAGTGTACCTCCCAGCCGCGGTCGTTTGACGCTACTCCTCTAGCTAGACATCAAATTGATTAGTACAAGCAGGTTAACTGTAAACAATCTCAGACTAGGCCCCAAAGAGCAAATCAGTCCTTAAGGCTAACATCTACTCGATTTTATTGAGGTCTGGGATTGTAGTGCTTATGGAATGTGGTGGGCCTTTAAAATGGGTCGTGCCCTTAATGATCAATTGAGTATGTGTAAGTGCGTGCACAACCAGGGTTTTCAAGCAAGATTATTTATGATGAGTAGATTTTAATGTTCAAATCTTGCTTAAGTAGCTTTTAGGGTTAAGAATTAGGTTGAATTTAATCAAGTTTGAGGCAAACCAGGTTTTCAAGCACAGGTGAAGATTGCTTTCCTTTTAAAATCAAAAATAAAATGGAGTGCCTGGTATGAACCTAGATTGAAAACCCTAAGAGGAAGCTACTTGGTGAGTTGATTTTATGTTGAGTGGTGCGGCCCAAACAACTCAAACAATTGGCCATAATTGCACCATTGAATTAGGCACACAAAAATGATTAACCTAGAATGATTTCTACTCTTTTATGTATTGATTTGGGTGTACTGATTCCACAGATCAGAATCCGGTTGAGTAGAAGAAAATCAATTAGGTTAAGTGCCTTGAATGTGGGTGTATGTTGTGTGTTTGTTGAATTACCCCACAAAAATATCTTTTTATTTTTTTTTATATGATAGGGTGAAATGAATGTGAGTGGAAATTCAAACAACTAAACTAATCTTAGGATTTATGCAAACACATAAGTTAATTGGAATTTGAATTTAATGTAATAAAATGAAATCTATGGAGGGGGAAAATGGGGAGCACTTACAGTCGTCTTCAACTGCACTTTACTTCGATCTACCGCTTGACGATTCCCTGATAGAGGTAGCTGCAAAACAATAGACACGAGAGAAAGCAAGTTAGAAGACAGTAAAGTGCGTGAAATGCGAAAAGATCGAAAAATCGTTGCCTCCCTGGCAATGGCGCCAAAATGTTGAATGACGGATGACTACGCTATCAGAATTGGTTTTGAAAACCTGTCGTTGTAATTTGAGTAGCGAAGAAATCCATTCAACAAATAAAATTTATACTAAAAATTCTGTAAAGAAATCTCGGGTCAAACTCAGGGAGGCTACGTCGATCAAAATTCGCAATTATATTTTTTTTTGTGGAATAATCACAAGGAAATAAATATAGACAAGAAGAGAGAGTGAACATTTACTTGATATTGCAAAATATTTTTACAACTAAGAAAGCGAGAAATGATTACACTAGAAAGCGAGAAATTATTACAACTAGAAAGCAGGAAAATTCTACTCTAGAAAGCAATAAAAAGAATGGGAGAGAGAAGTTATCCTCCTCGACAATTGCTTGGAGGACGAGCCAGACAGGACAACGCCTGGAAGACGAGGAATGGAGCGGGAAGATGGAGGATGAAGCAGGAGGAACGGGAACGTGGCAGCACGTCGTTGTCGTCGTGGGATCCGCTTCCGGAACTGGAGCGAAAGCTTGGTTTTAACTCTTGAGGAGCATCTCAGGTGTCGGACAAGCTTTTCTTGAGCTTTGGAGAGGGAGAGAAGAGAAGGAAGGGATGATAAATCGGTATGGTAGGGGTCTCCTTTTATAGTTGCAAGGATTGAGGGCAATTTGGTCAGTACAAATTCAAAATATTAAATGAGGGGCCTTTAGTGACGGAATTAAGCATCACTAAAGCCCAGATCGTGGGCGACGTGCCCCTGCGCCTGCCGTCTGCTCCTCTCCCGCGCCGTGCTTAGCTACCCACACTCATCGATCTTCAGACGTCCGATCGTAAGATCGGACAACTTAAAATCGCTAACCGCCAGCAATTCTTCGCTTGCTAATGCATGCATGGCACATCCAATCGCGTGTACATGAATCGTGACCTCTGAGCGCGCCATGTCTCTGCTCTTGCCGCCGCTCATCTTTGATCCAACGGCCCAATTTGAGTTATCCCTTGCATCTGCGCTAGATTGAGGCTTGCGGGGGATCAACCCTGCGCCTCTTCTTCGCGTTTGAGCTCTCGCCCGCTACGCTAAGCTTGGCTTTGTGTTCCGTTTAGTGTTTAAGGCGTGCGCTTCCACGGTCGTTGGATCAAGATCCAATGGCCCAAATCCAGTGGGCAGTTGAGGAGAGAAAGAGAGGATGGGTGTCCTTGGACGATATGGGCGGCTGAGATGGCACCACGTGGCACCATCTTGGCCGTCCATCTTCTATGTGTTGTAGACGATGCCATGGGTGTCGGATTAGATCGATTTTTGCTTCGTTAGGCTGCGATTGTTGATCCAAACCCATTCGTACAGTCAGATTTATTGTATGAGATGCAGATTAACACTATCTTGGCCTTTGCTCTTTAGGGTTCCTCGGTCTCTATCTGGTGCTACGGATGTTCGATTAGGGCAATCTTAGAGTCATTGAACTCCAATCGTCACCCTGATCAGATCCGTATGGTTGGATCTTCGATCTGAGGCCCCGATTAAAAAGTCACCCTATCCCTGACCATAAAAGGAGACAATTACTATACAATTTATACAACTTGATCTAAATGCATGATTATGCATGTTATGCACTATTTATAATGTATAATGCTAATGTAACACTAAGAACATGCATTAATAGACATTTTAGGTTAATCAGATGTATGCACATCAAGAACCAACACAAGCATAGGGTTAGATGTCAGATTAAGGCTTCAAATGCCTTATCTCAAGCCTCAGAGAAGCCATGGCACAACAGTAGCAGCGAAACACAGAGGTGCAAGGGCCTCTCACATGAGCAAGGCACAAGGCCTTACGAAGTCTTCAGCAGCAACTAAGTGTAGAGAGAGGAGAGGGAGGGCACGAATCCCAAGGCAGCAAGAACCCCTTCCTCCCTCTCAGAGTTTCCTTCCTCAGAATCTACCCGAACCCGGGTATCCGAGTAAACGGATCTAGCCTAGACCCACAGGCGAGGGCACATGAGGGAGGGTGTGTGAGCACGGGTGAATTTGGGCGTGCGTGGGTAGGGACCTTACCCTTGTGCTCTCGAAGGGGATAAACTCGGAGCATAATTTCCTTTTATGTGCTGATGATAACATCATCATCAGCCATATCTAGCTTTAATTAGTCATTATCAAGGAATAAATGCTCCTACATAACCACCAGAGGATCGTAATTCACTACAAATCCATTCTTAGATAACGATAATAAAATAGGGGTAAAACTACAGTTTTAATAGCATATCTCAATTGCAGCACAATCATGGGATTTCTAAGGGGTTAATTAAGGGTCAAATGGTCTTAAGAGTCTAACAAGTGGGTTAGAACAAATAGAAAAGGGTTTTGGCGCATTCCAGGAATTAAATGACTTCCAAAACTCTAAAAATAGACCCGCTTGATTTATTGAGGCTCTGGTAAGGATAAAATTCACCTAAACCCTCTAAGATTCATATAAAAATATTATCTACGGTTTGGTATGCTTGATTTGGCCATTGGAACCCATCTTGACTCAAAATAGAGCCACAGATAGACTTTTTCCCTGATTTAGGTTTTTGCATAAATTACCTAGTTAAAATTGGTCAAAACCTAAATCTAACTTCACCATTGGATTCCTTGGGTCCAAATTAGGTTTGTACCAATATTTTGACCCAATCTGAGATCATCTTGACATGTTTTGCAATTTAGTCCTATCTGATTCTTTTATCTCACACTTATGCCCTTAACTTTTGAATTTCTTACAAATAGCACCCTAGTTTTGTCATCTTCTTCATAAATAGGTCCCTGCTGCACCAAAATCCTATTCCTACAACTCCAGAGACCTTTAAATGGGAAGATCTCCCTAATTTCTCGCTCAATCCCTTCCAAAATTGGAAGGGAGATTCCTTGAGTTCTCTCTCCAATGAATCCGGTCATGGGTCCAACAACCTTCCCAATCTCTCATGCGAATGCATGAGAGATTCAGATATCTTTCAAGCTTCCATCTCCGGTGACCTTCCATGCTTGGGAAGCTTACTTCCCAGGCTCAAATCGTCCTCTAGAGGCCTATAAAAGAAGCCCTAATGCACACCGTCCATCCTACTCTTGAATTCGGCGAGATTCCCCTTTGATTTCGTCTCTCCTCATCCGGTCGAAGCTCCTCGACATCCGGCGAGCTCCTCCAACTCCTTCCTTCGTCTGAATGCAATACCGACGATAGATCCTCCTTCCCTGCCTTCCTCTGCGTCGCGGCATACCAGCGGGTGCATCTATCTCCTTCATCCTTGCCGTCCTACCCTCACCAGTGCACTTTCTTCCCCGACGTCGGCCATATCATAACTGGCGCCGCTCCGTCCCCTTCATCCATTAGACTAGGGTTAGATCAGTTTATCTTAGCTCGTAGGTTAGTTTCCCCTCCTTAAACCTCAGTTTCAAATTCTCGACGCCGCCAAACACCTCTATCTTCCCCATCTCTGATCGCTCCTCCGGTGAGGTGTATTCACAGCTACACCCCTCCATTTGCCTCGCCAACAACCTCATAAGCTTCACCATGACTCACCCATCAAAACCCCTCTCCTATTACGCCAATTCCACCTCCCAAACTTCCCACCAAACAATGCACCTTTACGTCGTCTTCTCCGTCACGGACCACCCTCTACACGCCGTCATCCTCCACAAGACCGTCACCATCACCTCCGCTGTGCCACGGCGAAGCTAAGGAGCTGATAAGTCGATTTTCGCTTTCGAATTATGTTATTATGATGATTTGTCGTTGTAGGATCAAAGTGGTGGAAAATCGCTTAACAAAACAATTAAAATTAAAATTAAACCACTCACAGGAGAGTGGGTCGTGTCCACAGGGAGGCAATGACTTAGTTAAACTCACAATTAGGTCGAAATCAAGTTCGCTGAACTATTCGTCAGATCAAACAATGCTTGTGTAGCTCTGAAAGTAAACCTTAAATTTATAGACAAGTCAAGGGGTGTGAATGTAATTTTTACATCAAAAAATTATCCATGTGCAAGGATATGCCATGCACTATTCACTTGCATGCATACAAAAATGTCATTCAAAATTAAATTCAATGCACATAGAGATGAATAACAAGGTTTAACAATTCTCTAGAAGCATGAGCATGAAGGCATAAATTCACCATAATAAAATAATGATAAATCAAAATTCATTTTTGTGGCAATGGCATGAAATGCAATTATTAATTGAGGATGAAACAGGGGATTAGCTTCGGGTGGAGCTTGTGCATGGATGAAGGAGAGATGGATGGCGAGTTGGCGACTAGAGGTAGCCCTCCCCGATCCGCACCTGACGGTGGTGGCTCGATGGATGGTGGTCGGAGTCGGCCTGATGGAGGAAAGGTCGGCGGTGGGTGGCGTTAGCTGTCGCTGGCCGCGCGTGCTGCAAGCTCGAGGAGGGGCAACACGCGGGCACTATAGGCGCTCGTGGGGCGTGGGCGTGTGGAGGGGTGGTGCTCTGCAGGCTGCACAGGTGTGCGCGGGGGGGTCTGTTGGCGCCGGCTATAGGTAGTGCAGGGAGGCGCTAGAAGGGGCTGAAGTGGGGGTGCTGGGGCATGGTGAAGGCACTGCTGGAGGGCACTTTGCAGGTCGCAAGGGCGCGCGGGCGTGCTGGCTAGTGAAGGCGTGCAGTGGGCAGGTGCACTAGGAGAGGGCGTGCAGGCGCTGGCGTGTGTGCTAGAGGTGAAGGCACTGGTGTGGGTTGCTGGCTGAGGTGAGGGCGAGTGGTGGGCAGGCGCGCTTGGCACGGTTGAGGCGCGAGCAAGAGAAGTTGCAAGGACTCTTGGCGGTGTGGGCTATCACCCCACACGCCCACGGTGGTGGAGTCACACTGCCACGGTGGGAGGCCAGTGGTATGGAATGGATGAGAAGCAAAGTTCTCTATGCACAGTGAGGAACAAAGGGGTGGTGGCCTCCTCTTGAATGCAACCCTTCTCTTTTGTAGCCACGGCTACAAAGATTTAAAATTCAAAAGCCACTGTAGAATCAATGCTGATGCATAGGAGGAGGCGGAGACGGAGGAGTTACCTACAAAGGAGAAGAAGAAAAAAAGAATAAAATAATTAGGATTATTTATACATAACTCCTTAACTTCTATGTTAATTAAAATAGTGCACCTAATTAATTAACTAATTAAATGTATGCAACCCTAGGTTAATTCTAAATGCATGAATTATGCACTTAAGCTAAAAATATGAATTAATTTATTTACTTCCTAATGTATGCTATCTAAATATTAAAATTAACTTAATGTCTAAACACTTAAATGCTTAAAAAGCCCACAAATATGGGTTAGTCAGGAGCCATTTAACTGAGGCCTTTGAGCCTCTATTCGTGTTTTAGGTCTTTGTTAGTTTGCCGACGCTGCCGCCATCATCCCCGACCACGACCGAGCTCCTCCGGCGTCGAGACGACCTGGTGCCACTCTCAATCAATGCGGTTACATCCCAAGATCAGCTCAAGGTCTTGGATTAAAGACCTCAAGCTGCAATGACTACCAATTGAAGCAGACTTCCACTTCCAGCTGCTACCTACTATGCGCGAAGGAAGGTGTGGGACTTTAGTCCCACATTGTTTACTGAAGACCAGATGCGGTGACATAAATTGATTTTGTGTCAATGGTGTTGGAACCTTGTTCCACATCTTGTTTTGGTGTTAACAAAATTATTATGGATTAATGTTTTCCATTAATTGTTTTTCAGATTGAGGTGAAGATCAAGGCAAACAGGAAATGATGGTGGCATGATGGTGAGAAGAAGATCATAATATGTTGAAGGCAAGATGACAAGGAAGGATCGAGAAGAAGAAGATCATCTTCGACCCTTTGATTTTTTAGTTTAGGTTTTCATAGATTGTATGCCTCTTAACAAGAGAATTTAACTTAGATCGTAAAATCAATTAGAGATAAATTAGGATTTATATGCCCTTCATTTTCAAAGTACATAATTGATTAAAATACTTAAAACAGGTACTTGTAAGCAAGTACCGGTACTGTTCATCAGTACTAGTATTTGCAAGGCACATGTTTGAGAATTTGTCTCAAACTATGAACAACAAGTACCAGTATTAACCATGAGTACCGGTACATGTCGGCCACAGGTTGAAGCCTTAATTCTGGCCTAAACCTTACAAGTACCGGTACCCATGATGAGTACCAGTACAGGTAGGTTACTGTGCCCAAGGAATTCCAAACCTGGGAGTCACAAGTATCGGTACCCATGATGAGTACCGGTACCAGGACTCATGTACTGGTGGTAGAAAGTGCTGATATCGGTACCAGCTAGACGTTGGCCCAAAACAGAACGACTAAAATATTAATTCCAACAATATGAACGTTGGGAATTAAATCCCAATGTCTTGTAGACGAGTATCCTAGGTCCTAAACTCTATAAAATGACCCTAGGACTCTTTGTTTGCACACTAGAAAAATAAGAAACAAAAAGAGAAATTCTAGAGCTTTGATTCTCACATTTTCCACCATATTTGAAGAGAAGGAATAGTTTGCTACTCTCAATCTCTCTACGATTTTGCAAACGCGTCGACATGATTTTCTTTCACACATTCATGTCTTCACTAGGCTCTCAAATCGGTAACATTATATATACATTTGTTGAGAGACTTAGGAACTTAGTTCTAAGATCTTTCTTTCTTACATCTGTACTTTTTTTGCATTTGAGCATTTTCTCATTGGGTTGTAACAAACCCGTTTTTGTACTTGGGTTGAGGTAATTCATTAATTACCTCGGTTTAGTAGATTGATTCTCTCAGGGTTGAGAGAATCGGGTTAAGAACCCTAAGCTGGGAGGCTTAGGTAGTGGAGTACCCAAGGGAGGGGAACCACTATATATATTGTGTCATTTTGTGGTTTGGATTGATTGTGCAATTTAATTGTTATTACTGATTTATTTTTGTGTGCATAGCCATATATATAAACTCTTGCTTGCGATGGCATCAACCTCAAGGCGCACCGAAGGACAATCATCGATTCATCCTCCCTATTTCGATGGGATGGATTATGGGTATTGGAAGAAGAGGATGCAAGTCTTCCTCAAAGCAATGGATGAGGAGTCTTGGATTCTCATTCAAGAGAAGTACACGGATCTAGAGCCGAAGGAAGACGTAGCTTAGACAGCGGATCAAAAGAAGAAGATCGTGGCCAATGCGAGGGCGATGAATGCATTATATTGTGCATTATCAAGGGAAGAATTTAATTGCATCTCAGTGTGCAAGTCAGTGTATGAGATTTGGAATATTCTCGAGGTCACCTACGAGGATACAAACAAGGTAAAAGAAACCTGTATTTCTATTCTAACTGAGAATTATGAGTGATTCCGGATGGAGAAAGGTGAAATGATCAAGGAGATGTACACAAGATTCGGAGAGATCGTGAATCCTATGAAGAACCTAGGAGTCAAGCTGAAAGAGGAGCAGCTTGTAAGAAAGGTCATGCGATCACTTATAAGCGATTAGTCTCCAAAGACCACTACTATCTAAGAGGCAAAGGACTTATCCACTCTCCCCTTGGATGATCATGTAATTTTCCACTTAGAGGGGGTGAGATCAGCGTGACGTAAAAAATGTGGAATTAAGAAAATAATAATCTCACAAAATAACAATCACACAATAGGCACAAGTATTTTTAGGTGGAAATCCAACTCGGGTGAAAACCACCACCTAACCCTCTTGAGTTAGGATTTTCCGATCGACCTAGTCTATCAAATCCACTAATTGAATCACTTAAACGAGGGTGATTCAACCTCTTACAACGACACTACTTTGAACGAGGGTAGTATGCCTCAAACCCCTTCTCTTCATGAGAAGGATTTTGTCCCTCGATGGAGACGAGAATTCACAATGCTAATACCCAACCAAATAACAAAGTAAAAGATACAAGAATAGTCCTATAGAGCCAACAAAGTAATTCTTAAACTAAGCTTCTATAGGAGTTAGGAAACTTCTCTTTGGTGGAAGTGTGTCGAATCGGTGACGCGGGTGCGTGAACCACGCAACGACGCTTTGTCGCTCTCTTAATCGCGGAGGAAGAGTGGGTGCGCAAATTGGATGAGGCTCTCGGATGTGGAACTAGCCTTTAAGAGCAAGAGCTTTCTTCTTAAGATCAAAAGGCACAAAATGATGTGAAAGTGTGTTGCCTGGTGTGTCCTACAAGCTAAGGGGTCCTCCTCTATTTATAGAGGCCCTGGGAAGTCTTTGGAAGGCCTTGGAAGGCTTCCATAGCCGTTGGGTGCAAGGCCCAAGAGAATCAGGCCGTAATCAGAACAATCATGATTCTGACAGGGTCATCAGATGTCTGGCCCTGGCATCAAACGTCTGGAAAACCCATTTAAGACATCTGGGAACTAAGTCAGACGTCTGATTTTAGGTGGGTTTCCTTCCTGACGTGAATCAGGTCGAAACAGGGTTCTAATGAAAGTCCAACAGACGACACATAGGATGTCTGACATAATGTTAGGACGTCTGAAAACCTATTTGTTCTGCGGGAATGGATTCCCAAGAAGGGTAATGGCTACAAGATCTGCCAAAGGCGATTTTGGGTTAGTTGCGACAAAACAGTCACATATCAGACGTCTGGGATCACTTACGGACGTCTGATATAAGCTAACGGTCAGATTCCTCAATGTCTGTGTGAGTAGCCAATGTTCCACTAATTGGACGTCTGGTAAAGGTATCAGACGTCTCCTAAAACATCTGGGCTAAGGTCTGGATGATTGATTCAAACGGACAAAACCTATTAAGTCCAGCTTAGATGTTATTGGACGTCTGAGTCAACAGTCAGATGTCTTAAAAGTCATTATTAGACGTCTGATTTTCAGATTAGACGTCTGATAAGGCTGTTTGAACCCTATTTTGGTTTTCTAAGTTCTCTACAGAAAATCTAAGTAACCTAGGGTTGTGCAAGTGTTCTTAGGACTACTATTAGGGTTCTTTGAAGCTCTTTAACATGAATCTACGAAATAAAAATAAAGAGCAGCAAAAGAAACAAAAATACATAGTACAAAGGAAAGGAACTCTATTATATTCTTCATCTCCTTCCTTCTTCAAGATATTGCTCCTTGCGAAGCTCCTTTGTTCTCCATCAAGCTCCTCCAATCCGCCATGAATGCGAGCTCGAACTCCGTTTAACCACGTCTCCAATTGCAATTGACCTGAAATCTAAGACTTCAAGTGTAAATGTTAAATGACACGTGTTTTGTTATCATCAAAATAAACGATCGCGATGCTCTAACACCAACAGATCTAATTGGAAGCCTCATGGCATATGAAGTCCAATTAAAGAATATGAAGAAGAACGAGGAGATGGCGCAAGCAAGAAGAGTATTGCTTTTAGAGCAATCAAGGAGGACTCAGATTCAAGTACCTCGGAATCTGAAGATGAAGAGATGAAGATGCTTACTAGGAAATTCTAGAAATTTCTTCAAAAGCAAGGTAAGCAAATCAATAAAGTTTCAACTAATGTTATTTGTTATGAGTGCAAGAGAAAGGGTCACCTACGAAATGATTGCCCTATAAAGAAGGAGGACAAGAAGAAGAAGAAAGCATTTAAAGCGACATGGGATGAAAGCAAATGAAGATGAGGTCGCACATCTTTGCTTTGTAGCAACTTCAGAAGACACAAAAGAAGAGGTAAACCCTGATTTTTCATTTGATGAATTATTAGAAGCATATGAAGAGCTATATCATAAAGCTAGGTCTTTTAAAAAAGAAAATAAGGTCTTAAAGAATAATTACCAAATATTAGAATTAGAAAAGTCATGTTTAAAAATATAATTAGAAATATCAAAAGAGACTAACTCATAATTGCATGCAAAAATAGTAGAACTAGAGGACATTTATGAACATTTTGAGGAAACTTTAAATAATTTAAAAATAACAACTAGGTTAAATACAGAATTTTGTGATGATCTAAAAGCAATGTTTAAAAATAAAAAGAATACACAAAATCAATCACATGCACCTAGGCATGCATGGATGTATCAAAAGGCTAAAAATCCCAAGAATTATAGATCTAACACCAAAAAATTCTATAAATCTCAGGATTTGAAAGGTGCTAACTCTAAAGGATCCACAAGAAAATGGGTACCTAGAAAAGATATTTGTTTTGCAGGAATAGAACAAAGTAATCAATGGGTGTTCAAGGCACATAATGGAACACTTCAACCTTTCTATAGGTTGAATGAAGACCAAGAATGTTGGATGAGAGATGCCTGGTATTCACAAGCTCCATTTTACTATTGGTAAACTTTATGGTATGATATTCTCTTTACCCCTTCAATTTGATTATGTTATTGACAAAAAGGGGGAGAAGAATAAAAGGCAAATAGTAATATTTTTAGGGGGAGCATATATTGAGGGGGAGGATTTAATTAAAAGAGCAATGCTAAAAATTATTTATTATCTATTTGCAAGATAGTTTTGTCAACACCAAAAAGGGGGAGATTGTTGGAACCTTATTCCACATCTTGTTTTGGTGTTAACAAAATTATTATGGATTAATGTTTGGCATTAAGTGTTTTTCAGATTGAGGTGAAGATCAAGGCAAACAGGAAATGATGGTGGCATGATGGTGAGAAGAAGATCATAATATGTTGAAGGCAAGATGACAAGGAAGGATCGAGAAGAAGATCATCTTCGACCCTTTGATTTTTTAGTTTAGGTTTTCATAGATTGTATGCCTCTTAACAAGAGAATTTAACTTAGATCGTAAAAATCAATTAGAGATAAATTAGGATTTATATGCCATTCATTTTCAAAGTACATAATTGATTAAAATACTTAAAACAGGTACTTGTAAGCAAGTACCGGTACTGTTCATCAATACTGGTATTTGCAAGGCATAGGTTTGAGAATTTGTCTCAAATTGTGAACAAGTACCGGTACTAACCATGAGTACCGGTACATGTTGGCCATAGGTTGAAGCCTTAATTCTAGCCTGAACCTTACAAGTACCGGTACCCATGATGAGTACCGGTACTAGAACTCATGTATTGGTGGCAGAGAGCTGCTAGTATCGAAATTAGCTAGCCGTTGACCCAAAACAAAACGGCTGGAATATTAATTCCAACAATATGAACGTTGGGAATTAAATACCAACGTCTTGTAGACAAGTATCCTAGGTCCTAAACTCTATAAAATGACCCTAGGACTCTTTATTTGTACACTAGAAAAACAAGAAACAAAAAGAGAAATTCTAGAGCTTTGATTCTCGCATTTTCCACCATATTTGAAGAGAAGGAATAATTTGCTGCTCTCAATCTCTCTACGATTTTTCAAGTGCGTCGACGTGATCTTCTTTCACACATTCACGTCTTCACTAAGCTTTCAAATCAGTAACATTATATATACATTTGTTGAGAGGCTTAGGAACTTAGTTGTAAGATCTTTCTTTCTTACACCTGTACTTCTTTTGTATTTGAGCATTTGCTCGTTGGGTTGTAACAAACTCATTTTTGTACTTGGGTTGAGGTAACCCGTTAATTACCTCGGTTTAATAGATTGATTCTCTCAGGGTTGAGAGAATCGAGTTAAAAATCCTAAGCTGGGAGGCTTGGGTAGTGGAGTACCCAAGGGAGGGGAACAACTATACATATTGTGTCATTTTGTGTTTGGATTGATTGTGCAATTTTATTTTTATTACTGATTTTATTTTTGTATGCATAGCCATATATATATCTATATATTAGATCCTATCAATCGGCTTATCGCCTCGACACACAGGGGGTGAGGTCCCTCGCGCCCCTTTCACCTGCCTCGCCCATGACATTGCTCACGCAAGCCTGGCCCGACTGGTATACCCGCCTAAGCTCAGCACACCTCGGCTGTGATCCACGTAGATAACCCTGGTCCCGGCTGCGCTCTACCTAAATATCCGATTACCTGGTACTGTGGCCTTAGGAAGGCGAAGAAGAGGAAACCTAGAGAAAGAAAGAGGAGAGAGAGCACGGGGGCAGGGGGTTTTGCTCTCAGGACCAACGGCCGACACTTAGCCATTTAAGGAACCTCCCCCTTGTGTGTGAAGAAGGAAAGCCAAGAGGAGAAGGAAGAAGGCCTTAACAGGAGAAAAGGAAGAGAAGAGGAAGAAGAAGTACAGTGCCCTCTTGGCTCTGTAGCAGTGGACACTTAAGTCATCTGGTTAAATGTTCTGTAGTCTGATAGTGTACTGTGCACTAATGCTTGCATGGATTTAAAGTAATTGATACTGTGCATTTATTTAGATCGTTGAGTAATTATAATATGTGTATCTAAGCCAATAAATGGTGATTCAAATCACCATTATTTTGTCTTAGATGACTTTTTGCCTCAATATATTCTTGATATACTTATGTACTACATTGATTATTAGTTTTGAGTAATTTATTGGCTTATTTCTTATGCTCATTTACATATTATTTGAGATTAGTGTGAATTCCTATTTGCTCCCTGTGTTCGACCTCGGACTTTCATTCGAGTAATAAATCTTATTTGTTTTCAAGCAATTTCGACCTATACTACGACGCAACATTTATAAACATCGATTTCGCTCGACTAACATGTGCCTTCATGGTTTTGTCCAACACAATGTGGGACTATCCTCTCCTCCTCTTCTTTACGCGAGCTGCTTGGATTTACTCAAGGAATTGAGGCAGATGCTGCTGCGTCTTTGCTTAATTGCAAGCCTTGGAGGCTGGACAAGTTGAGTTCGCTTCGATTGAGCGCAACTGCAAGTCAACTGAAGGTCGGAGGTGAGCGGACATGGTTGGAGAAGGTGGCGGTGGTGGAGCTCCAATGAGGTCCCTGAAACATGAAAACGGCCTTTCGGCCCTGTCAGAAGCACTCAAGAGATTTGTCGTGCGAAGGTGAATGTGACAGTGGTGGTTTTAGGGCGTGGCAAGCTTGGTGGAGCTCTGATGAAGCCAGTGAACGTGTATATGAGTGCATGTGTTCAACAGAGGAAAAGAGAAGAGAAAACCCCAAATTTCTTTGGGGCTTTTTCTTAGTGAGACTCGGCGAAGGTTTTGGTGGTGGTAGCAAGGTGTTTGGTGAAGTGTAGTGATGGTGCGAGCTCATTGGTGCTCGTGCTGGATGTGGGGAAGATAGGGGTGTGGAGGGAAAAGCGGCAGTCGACAGCAAGATTTAAGTGGAAAGAAATGAAGTAGAGGAGTAGGAGAGGAGTTTAAAGGGGCTTAAGGAGTGAGACAGAGGAGGGGGTGTCCGACTGTGATGGGCTAGAGCTGGAGGAGATGAGTGGGACGGTGAGGAAAAACAGCGATGACGGAGTGGAGGACCTCTACTTTGACCGACGAGAGGCGGAAGTGAGGGAGGAAGGTAGAGGGTCGTACAATTTGATTGTTAGACGGTCGAAAGAGGAGATTAGAGAGAGTCGCTAGAGCTGAAGTTGCCGATGACCGAAGAAGAGAGAAGAGGAGGTTTCTCGATCCAAACTAGGCTAAAGGGAACGATCGCATGATGGGGGTCCTTTTAAAGGGCCTAGGACGAGCTCTAAGCTTGGGAAGAAGCTTGGATTGCTCGGATTTTCAGGGAGAAAAATCCCTAAAAATATCAAGTTTGATTGAGCTCTAGAGCATGATTTGGGGATTGAGAGGCGATCTGAGAGATTGGGCATCTTTTCGCGGATCTTCCCTCCGAGTTTGGAGGTGATTGGATCTGATTTGAGGGAGAAAACCTCCCTCGATTCTCGCTGAAGATGTGTTCCCACCGCCAATGGCAGAAGGGACCTATGTGAGGAAAATGATGAAAAGTTATGGAGCTATTTGCAACGAATTCGAAACTTGAGGGGCTAAATGCAAGAAATAGAGTTTTAAAGGGCTAAATTGCAAAATAGGTTAAGATGGACTTTGATTGAGCCCAAATTTTGGTACCAACCTAATTTAGACCTAAGAAATCTAATGGTGAACTTGGTTTTCATTTTTGGCCACGTTTGACTGGATAATTTGCACTGAAAACCAAATTAGTGTAGAATTCCATTTAGATGGTTAAACCAAGGGCATGAAACCTCTTAGAATATTTTTCTATGATTTTTAGGAGGTTTAGATAAATTTTATTCTAACCAAAACCTCTTTAATTTAAGTAGCTCTAAAATTAGGGTTTTGTATATTGTTATGGTTCTCGAAAAGCATGAAACCCTATTTCTGTCAGTATTGACCCACATGTTTGGCTTTTAAGATCATTTGACTTTTATTTAACCCTTGAGTGACCCCGTTATTAATTTGTGTTCATGATGTACTGTTAAAATTATAGAATTAACCTTGATTTCCTATTTTTTTCTCAAATTAGAATATTATAGAATTATAACCTCCAAATGGTTATGTAGGAACTTTAATTAGTCAAATCTGACTAAATGTGGCTAGTTAAAGCCCATGATGGTGTTCCTATCACAAACCATTTGGTTCAGGAAAATTAGGCCCAAGATAAGGTGTTGGCTAACATAAGAAATGCTGTTCAATATTTAGAAGCTCAGCCAACACCCTGCATTGAAGAATTAGAGCCTTT
The DNA here is from genome assembly GCA_037157565.1 of Thalassia testudinum. Classification (NCBI taxonomy): domain Eukaryota; kingdom Viridiplantae; phylum Streptophyta; class Magnoliopsida; order Alismatales; family Hydrocharitaceae; genus Thalassia; species Thalassia testudinum. Next base: position 5,866,739 of record JAZHRO010000058.1, on the reverse strand, counting down.
GATTGAAATGATTAATGATCTTAACAAATATTTCTTGGATTGGCTCCAAGATGTTAAGGATAAGGACTCGGGTGAGTTTTTACTTGGGAAATTGTCCAAATTGAGGATGAGATTTGTGATTGCTTTAGTTTAATCTTGGGATGATTCCTAGGATAACCCTCTTCAGGACAGCAAATGTCAGAACCTGCTCAGGCACCTGCAGGAGGGGACACATTTTACGAGACCAGGGATGACTAGGTTCTAGAGAAACCAGTTGAGGATGAATTGATTTCTTCACCTGAGATCTCTGAACCACGGTACGAGGAAAAGTATGTCTCAATGAACCAGGAAATCATAAATGATTTTGAGACATATATAAATGCGGATCTAGAATTCTTTGGTTCTGAGGGTGAAGAATTTTTATGTGAAGTCTCATCTGAGTTTGAGGAAAATGATTTTAGTGAGACGACTGGGCCTGAGGAATTCAATAAATCATTTAATGGCCTTATAATTGAGGAAATTGATCCTGTTGGGGCTAACATGGTGGATTCAGATCCTGATTTCATGAAGGATTCAATTTATAGCCCCATTCCTCAATCACACCTCGTTGAGCATAATGATGATTCTGTTTTTGAGATCACCAGACCCAAGTCAATTCTACTTCAACTACAAATCTTGGACTTGGAAACTCTAGATGAGGTGAATAACATGCAGGAGGTCCCGGATTTCGGAATTATGATTTTGGAGGATAGGAATCAGGAGATGACAATTTGGGAAGCTAATTCTGGGAGAGATACATATTTGGATCTAAGGGTTCCTTTATGTTTGAAACCACCAACCTTTTATTAGGACCCTTACGATATTTGTGACTCTGAGGATGTGTAACCTATGTGTAGACTAATGGATTATCTTTTTGAGCAAACTGTTAACTGGACAAATGAGCCCATTGATTTAGATTTACTTATTGTCCAACATTTTGGACTTGGGTTGCATCCTCACAAACTGTAGGCCCAGCTTCACTTGCATATTGATCTCTGATTCTGGGTAATTTTTATTCAAAACCTTAGATACACTCAACTTTGGGGCATGGGTCTACATTATAACCTAGTCCACATCTGTGCACATTCTCTACTGGCAGGTCTTGAGGTTAATGTTTTTATTCTGATCCTGACCTGCACCTGTGAATTCTTGATTTCTTCTTTGTTTGTGTAGTGTGCCTAGCTGAAGGCAATAAATTTAGCACGTAGACAGTCTGTTTTCATCTTGGAGTTGACCTGTTAATCACAAAATTCATTGCCTTCTTTTCTACTTTGTTCTTTTTCATGTCATTTAATACAATGAGGACATTGCATTAGATAGGCATGGGGGGTGGATATTCATCTTTGAATCATTTTATTAGCTCTGTAGATTCTTTTTATTTTCTCTTTATTATTTTAAAAAAAATTGAATTAGGAAAAGAGAACTTCGGCATTAGAAATTTTCAACTTTAGGGAATGAAACGATAGGACCTGAACACATAGATTCTTCAGGTCTTCGGGCTTAATCAGCCTAAGTGTCCACTAAAATGTTGACTTGTTTCTTGAGTCCTCACCATTTTGAATTCATTTCTAATTGGTTAATTAAGTTGGGGTGATAAGTACACGACTTATCAACCCACCCTCTGATTTAAGGGAACTTATAGTCTAAGCATCTACACACTATTTGCATTGACTCATTTTTCAACGGTTTTAATGAAAATTGGGTAGCTAATGAACCTTTTAGGTTGCTATGACTCGCAAGTTGTCGTGGGTAACAGCCCATTGGTCGGTTGTCCAGAGCTCAGCCACACAACTATTCTCTTTCTACTGTCTTTAGGTATATCTTAGATCAGGGAAGCCACCTACTTAGAAAAAAAAAGAAAAAAATAGAGAAATCCAAAAAAAAATGATAAGAAATAGAAAAGAAGAAAAAATAAATAAGCTACACTTCACAGCACGAATATGGCTGGCAAGTTACCATGGGTAAATCCTATTGGCTGATTGTCCAAAACTCAACTCACAAGAATGCACAAATAATTCCTAAATACTTAGGAAGAAGTGGGGAAGTAGAATAAATCGGGGAGATATACATTGGGTTCGCCCTTGTGTTGACCCCAAAAAAATAAAAAGTAGGGAGAAAGCTATCGATCCAATAGATACACCTTTAGGCAGAATTTCTTTTCCAAGTCACTTAAGGGCGTAGAAACCCGAAGTTTGTTCTAATTGTCGATCAGTGAGTTTATTACATTCACACAAAAAGATGCTTAGCACTTAGAGTTCCTTTTGAGTCTTGAGTGGGTTGGGCAATTGTAAAAAGCTGCCTCAAAACTCTTAACTAAAAAATAAAAAAAAAATAAAGAAAAGAAGCAAAAGAAAAAAAATGTATTTGCTTTTGAATAAGAGAGGGCTTGGCGGTCTGCATTTTGGCAGTCATCCGGACACTGTTGAGTCTTCGTAATTCAGGTCTTTAGTAGAAATTTCTTAGTGTTGAAAAATAGCTACTGCCTAAGTAATTTGATCTTAATTTTATAAATAGTATATAGTTTTGCTAGGGACTAGTAAAAGATAGGCATGGGGGTGTGATGAAGACACATCTATGTCACATAAATTGTCTATTTATACGTGTTCTTAGGCATATAATTGTATCATGCATTATAAATATTACATAATATGCATTATCATGCATTTAGGTTAGTTTTTACAAATTATAGGTTAATTTATCCTTTTTGTGGCCAGGGGATAAGGAAACATCATTTAGGGGCCTCAGATTGAAGATCCAACTATACTGATCTGATCAGGGCAACGATCGGAGTCTAACGCCTTTGAGATTGCCCCGATCAAACCTCCATAGCATCAGATGCAGTCCGAGGAAGATCAAAGGTCAAGGGTCAAGTTAGTATAAATACGTACCTTAGATGACAAATCTAATCGCATGAATGGATTCAGATCGATGATCACAGCCCAACAGCATAAAAATCGGTTCAATCCAACATCTATGGCACCATCAACAAGCCAAAGAAGTTGATTGGCTAGGATGGTGCCATGTGGCACCATCCCAGCCATCCAAGAGCATCATCACCCCACCCTTCCTCCTCAAAGGTTTCTCCACCGTGAGATCTCAGCAGTTGGATCTTCATCCAACAGTAGAGAGAGCACGGCCATCGAATCATCTTCGCGACAATCCATGGAGGTAGCATAGTGGAGAACACCTCCATGCACAACTCAGTGGTGCGAGTTTGAGCCCCGCCCCGCCTCAAATCGATGCGGCGGGCGGGTGCAGCTAAATTCAACCATCGATACGCAATCGAGTAGCTATGCGGGTGCAATGTGGCACCTTCTCAAGCATCGGATGGAAGAGCACACCGCACGTACACGATCACACGTGATTGCATGCGCGATCTTATACGTGCATGGTGTGCATTGCGAAGGTGAAGCGTACGTGGATCTATGTGTGCAACGGCTGAGAATGAACACGTGAGATGAAGCGTGCAACGGCTGAAGGTGGGACGGTGTCAATGTGACTCAATGACGTGCATCCGATCTCCATCACACGACAGAGGTTGAGGTGTAGCTTCAGTGATGTATGTCTACAATGATGCATATATCCGTCACTAAAGGTAGCAGAGTTAATTTTTGAAAGTTAAAATGCCCCTTTTACCCTCATATCTTCAACTATATAAAGGCCCTACATCCCCTCCTTATTCTTCATCCCTTCTCTTCTTCTCTCACGCCCTACAAAGCTCTAAAGAGCTGTCCCATACCTGGATGCTCTATTAGAGCTAGAGTAAAATAATTTTCCATTTTCTCACCTCTTTCATGGAGCATCCCGTGGTTGTCTTCTCGCCACCATTTGGGAAGCGAATCCCACTGCGACGTTGCCTTGTTCTATCCTCCAGCTCTGTTCTCCCTTATCCAGCATCTCACCACCCTCTTCTGGGTGCTTCATCAACATGGCTCGTCCTCCAAGTAGCCGTCGAGGAGGATTTTATCATCCCTCTCTTTTTACGCTTTCTAGTGTAGATTTCCAGCTTTCTAGTTATAGAAATTAGTTGTAACGAACATTTGACTATAAAATATTGGTTCTCTTTCTCTCTCTTTTCTCTGTATTATTCTATCTCTCTCTTCTATTATTTATTATTTAAGTAGAATATCTAGTGTGGATTTAATTCGACCAGCTAATCTACTTCATGACAATAATTCTAAATGCGATTTTTAATCAAATGTTCGCCTCCTCATGTTCGATCCAGGACTTACCAGAGTTTTAGTAAATTTTATTTGATGGTGGATTTTTACGCAACTACAACGTCGGGTTTTTCAAATTCAATTTTTTAGTGTAGAAATCTCGTTCATCACCAAACCCATGGCACTCGAAGAAGACTTGGTCAAGCTCTTTGAACAAGTCCAAATAAACATCCCCTTAATGGATGCGATCCGCTATGTCCCGGCTTACACGTGACTTCTGAAGGACTTATGTACACCAAAGTGTAAGCTGCGAAACAAAGACGGGAGTCCGATTGTGTTGTCTGAGCAAGGTAGCTCTATCATCTTAAGCAAAGTCCTGTAGAAAGTGAAAGACCCTAGCGCCCCTCTGATCTCCTATAAGATAGGTGACCTAGAGTTTGATTGAGCTTTATTGGATTTAGGGGCCTCCAGAAATTTGATCCCCAAATCCCTACTAGATCATCTTGAGGAAATTGAGCTCAAACCGACTGAGGTGACTTTACAGCTGGCTGATAGATTAATAAAGTCACCAAGAGGAGTTCTCGAGGACGTTCTAGTTAGGATACAAGATTTCTATTTCCTGGTGGACTTCATTGTATTAGACATGGATACTCCTGAAAATTTGAGAGACACATCGATCATCTAAGGGAGATCATTCCTAGCCACAACTAGGGTAAACATCAATTGAGAAGAGGTCCAGATTGAGTTGAAATTTGGGAATAAGACATTGAGGATTGATATCTTTAAGGCCCAGAAAGGAATGAACTGTGAGGCAATCGAAGAAGTTTGCGACATTAGTTCCTTGGTTAAGGACCCAATTATAGAGGAAAACCTGATTCTCTCAGAACCTCAACCACAAGATCTTGACCCACAGATTGAGAAGCTTGAAGCTGATCCAAATCTATCCTTAGCTTCCACCTTGTCTTTTGAGGTCAATCCTGAATCCCCACCTGCTGCTGATAACCCGGTGCTTGAATTAAAGCCCTCCTGAATCATCTGAAATATGCCTTTTTGGGTTTGAATCAAACGTTTCTTGTGATTATCAACTCTTGACTCAATCCTAATTAGGAAACGAAGCTAATTTCTATCCTCCAGCAACATTGAAGAGCCATTGGATGGACTCTAGATGACCTAACTGCAATAAGTGCCTCGTATTGCACCCACCGTATCTATACTGAAGAAGGCTCATGACCATCTTGAGAAATGCAGAGGTCGTGAAAAAGAAGATTATCAAGTCTCTCGACGTAGGAATCGTCTACTCGATCTCTGATAGCTACTAGGTGAGCCCCATCCAAGTTGTGCCTAAAAGGGCAGGGCTCACCGTGATTACGACCGAATATGGAGAAACCATCCCGACTCAAATTGCAAACTTGTGGAGAGTCTGCATAGACTATCGAAAACTGAATGCCTCCACAAAGAAAGACCATTTCCCACTCCCAATCATTGATTAGATTCTCGAGAAACTGGCTGGAAATCAATTTTTCTGTTTCCTGGATAGCTACTCTGGATATGACCAGGTGGCAATCCATCTCAAAGACCAAGAAAAGACCACCTTTACCTACCCCTATGGTACGTACGCATTTCACAAGATGCCATTCAGGCTTTGCAATGCACCTGCCAACTTTCAGCGATGCATGCTAAACATATGGTAGGTAAATACCTTGAAGTCTTCATGGACAACTTCTTGGTTTTCAGTGAATCTTTCGATGATTGCCTTCTGTACTTGGTCCAGATCTTCCAAAGATGCATTGAAGTGAACTTGGTTCTCTCTTGGGAAAAGAGTCACTTTATGGTTCCTGAGGGCATTGTGCTTGGACACCTTATCTTTGAGAGAGGTATCCAAGTTGATTGAGTTAAGGTGAATTTGATTTCCAAATTACCTGTGCCTTCCTCGATCAAAGGCATCAGATCATTTTTGGGGCATGTCAGATTCTATCGATGATTCATATCTGATTTCTCAAAGATCATGGTCCCCTTAACGTATCCTCTCTCAAAGGACATGCCTTTCAAGATGACGAGTACATTCATGCATTCACAATCCTGCATGACCGAGTTACCTAAACTCCAATCCTACAATCCCCTAACTGGTCTCAACCCTTCGAGATCATGTGCAATGCATCTGACTACATAGTAGGAGCAGTGCTGGGATAGAAAATCGATGGGAAACTGATGGCAATATATTACGCCAGCAAGATACTGGATGAGGCTCAGCATAATTACATGATTATGAAGAAAGAGCTGCAGGCTATAGTATTTGGTCTGGAGAAATTCAGATCATACATCCGGGGATCCCATGTCATCATCTACTCAGATCACACTACGGTGAGGCACTTACGAAGAAGGATATGGAACCTAGATTAATTCGATGGATCTTGCTATTACAAGAATTCGATCTCGGAATTCATGACAAGATGGGAAAACAAAATGTGGTAGCAACCATTTGTCTCGCTTTCCTTCTTTGATCATTGACCCGTCTGGACCTATCACCGAGCATTTTCCGAATGAACATCTCTTGGCCATTAATGGACTTCCCTAGTTTGCTAATATCATGAATTACTTGGTTACAGGGAAAGTTCCACCTGATTGGGTGACCTCCCAACAGGGCAAGCTGATTTTCAATGCCAAGTACTATGTCTGGGAAGATCCTTATCTGTTTCACATCGGTAATGACCAAGTAATCCGAAGGTGCATTCCCAATGATGAGGTCAATGATGTCATCTCTTTCTATCGTGAACAAGCCTACGGTGGCCATTACTCTGGGCATAAAACTGCAGCGAAGATTCTCCAATGTGGGTTCTTTTGGCCCACTGTGTTCAAAGATGCACAATCCTACTATAGGGCATGTGTCCATTGTCAAACCCTTGGAAACATGGGCATGCTCGATATGATGCCCTTGAATCTGATTATCGTGTGTGAGATCTTTAACATATTGGGAATTATTTTATGGGGCCCTTTCCCGGATCTAACAACTTCGAGTATATCTTACTTACTGTTGACTATGTTTCACAATGGATCGAAGCCATACCCACAAGAACGAATGATCATAAAGTTATTCTTAGGTTCATTCAGGAGAACATCTTTTCCAGATTTGGGGTTCCTAAAGCCATCATCAGTGATGGCAAGTTTCATTTCATGAATGTGCACTTCCAGTCCCTGATGAAAAAGTACAAGGTGCTGCATCGTATCTTGACTCCTTCCGACCCCTAGATCAATTGATTGGCTAAGCTATCCAATTGAGAGATCAAGAAAATCCTTCTGGTCGCTGTTCGGCTTGACAGGAAAGATTAGTCCACCTGACTTCCGAAAGCCTTGTAGGCCAATAGGATCACCTGGAAAACCCAGCTAGGGATGTCTCCATTTAGGCTTGTTTATGGGAAGGCATGTCACCTCCCTATAGAGATGGAGCATAAGGCCTATTGGGTCGTACGGAAGTGAAATCTAGATCTCATGAAGGCTGGAAACCACCGTCGATTGCAAATGAGTGAGATCGAGGAGTTACGCAATGATGTGTACGAAAGCTCATGTATCTACAAAGAGCAGGTCAAAACCTTCCATGACAAGCATATATCGCGAAAATCATTCCATCCTAGTCAGAAAGTGCTCCTCTTTGATGCCAAGCTCATGCTCTTCCTAGGAAAGCTAAGATCAAAATGTATCAGACCCTTTCTCGTCCAAAAAATCTTTGGAAATGGAGCTATCGAAATCAATAAACTCAGCCATGACTTAGAAGCATTTGTTGTGAATGGTCAGAGATTGAAACCATTTCTTGAACTCATCGATTCGAATTTGGTTGCAGCATCTTTTGATCTCCATTCTCCTGGAGCCACATTATGCCCAACTGATGGTGTTAAACCTAGCGCTTAATGGGAGCCAACCGGTCATTTTGAAAAACTTGAGACCCTTCTGACCTATCTCTAAGCTGAATTTATATTGCACTTTAGGGTTCATCCATTTGAATAGTGGACTTGACGTGGAGAAGACGCGTATGTTTAAAAGGGTCGTTATAGCTTGCGCTTGCAACGTCGGTTTTAAATGAAGAAACGAATGTGAGTTCGAGTGTCGATCTTAGGGAGGCGTAAAAATCAGATTTTTCTTGTCACTTAATGTCATGAAAATGATCGATTTTTGCTTGCGAGAAGACGTGGGTGAAAAGCGAGAGAGAGAGAGAGAGAGAGAGAGAATAGGGTTAGAATCTTTCATTCACAACATGCAACTTAAACATAAAGGAGGGCAAGTAACTAGATAGGAAACAACTTCATTTGACATGCAACTTTGGTTTTATAATTACAACACTAGATAAATGCTTACACACAAGTAAAGTAAAGCTTAAGATAAAGAGGGAAAGAGAGAGAGAAGATGGTGAGGCGGCCACGGTAGTGGAGAGGAGCTCCGTCGGCGGCTCGTCGACTCCGGTGATTACAAAGAGAGCTAATAGAGGCTAGGAGTGGGGTAGAGCACTTGCAAGTGAATTCAATGCCCTTCCATGAGTGGTTGGATGGAGTTTATATAGGCAAAAGGGTTTTCTAATTTAAGTATGGGCTTTAGCAACGTCCAGGACGTTGCTAAATCCATACCACATCCGTCGGTGTAGCCACCTTTGCCCGCCGGTCGACAACGCGCCTTGTGCTTCTTTTGTGGCAATCCACGCATGTGCGTTGTGAGCCGTCCGATCGAAGATCGGACGACTGAGATCTCGCGAAGGGTGCGCTCGGGGATTGCTGCTGAGGCGTGCGCTTCTGCTGCGTCATCATGCGCGTGAGCGTCCACGTGAATCCGTTGCACCGCGTGGTTCGATCTTCGCCGTTTTCTACTGATCGGGCGGCTCGATTTTCCCACAGCATGCCTTTGCCTTCCAATTGCTGTGCAGCTCGGTTCGTTCTCGTGTCGAATGCACGAGCGTGGAGCGATCGACCGCTGTGCTATTGCAGCGGTTGGTCACGGAGAGGGCAGGTGCGCAGGTGGCTCTCAGCCGTTCGATCGAAGATCGATGGCTGAGAGTTATCCTTCGGGTGAAGGCAAAAACGGGCAGTGGTGAGGGTGCGACGAGCGGGTGCCACGTGGCATGCTATGGGCCGTTGATCATCAGATCAACGGTCAGAACTTCTTGGGCCCATTGTAGGAGCTCCGGATGTCGGATTTGGCCGATTTTAAGTCCGTTGGACTCCGTTCGTCTCTCTAAATCCATCCGTGTGGTTCGATTGCTCATTTAAGGCCTGTTTTGACATGTTCTTGTAGACATGACTGTTAATAATGCATTATAGGTAATCTTAATGTGCAATGCATGCGATGCTCCTATTCCTATTTATGATGTGTTATCTGTGCATTTTGCTCTTAAGATAAACCCCAATTAATAGAATTATCACCCCAAGATGCAGTGTTATCATACTCCCATGCTTACTCCTTGCTAGTCCCTAACAAGGTTTATTCTCGTCTTTATTTCCAGTCAAAATTTAAGAAGTGATTACTTGGACACTTCGTCACTTGTCAATAGGAGGAAATATACTAAGATCCTAATCTATAAAGACTAAGCAGCGCCCGGGTATTTGCCAAAATATGAATCGCCTGAATCCTTGTTTTAATGCATGTATATATATATATATATTCTTATTTTTAGGTTTTTGGAGTTAAGAGTGTGTTGGTAACTTTTTACGACTACCCAACCCACCCAAAACTCGGACAAAACTCTAAGTGCTAAGCATCTTGGTGTGAAAATCGTGATAGACTCACTCAACGGTAATTTAGACAAACTTCGGGTTTCTACGCCCCTAGGTAACTGGAAGAGGAAGTGTTTTGCCTGAAGGTGTATTTGTTCGATCGGTAGCTTTCTCCCTACGTGTGTTTTACTTGGGGTCAACACAAGGATTTTTCTAGTGTATATTTCCCCGGCTTGCCCTACTTCCCCACTTCTTCCTTAAGTGTTTTGGTTCTTTTTTTGTGCATTTACTGAGATGGGCTCTGGACAACCAACCAATGGCCTGTTACCTATGATCACTTGCCAACCATACTCGTGCGGTGAAGTGTGGTTTATTTTGTTCTCTTTTTCTTCTTCTTCTTCTTCTTTTTTTATTTGGTAAGTGGCTTCCCTGATCTCAAATTTACCTAGAGGCAATAAAGAGGAGGTGGTCCCGTGGCTGGGCTCTGGACAATCTGCCAATGGGCTGTTACCCATGACAACTTGCCAGCCATACCATCCTAGAAAGTGCATTAGCTACCCAATTTCTGTCAGAATCTCCGATTGAGTCTGTGCAAAAATGTGTGCAGATGCTTAGACTAAAAGTCTTTCTGAGTTAGAGGGTAAGTTGATAAGTCGTATACTTATCACCTTATTTAGTTAGTGGATTAAAGTAGATTAAGGTTACAAGGATTTGAAGCTAAATACATATTTTAACGGACATTAGGGCTGATTAAGCCTGAAGTCCTGAAAAGTCTAAGTGTTCAAGTTCTTTCCATATTATTTTCCACTATTGACAAATTTCTAATGCTTAAGTTTTTTCTTCCTAAATTCAATTTTTTTTTAATTCTATTCAGACTGATTAAATGAGCTCAGAATCATGTAATTTACCACCCCTCCATGCTTAAGCTGGAAAATGTCCTCATTGACAAATACATGGATGCATAGGGGTCGAAAGGATATTACCTGAGTGAAGTAAAGTACCAAATCAGTCTGAATCTTCTGGGTTGCCTCCCAGGAAGCGCTGAGTTTAACGCCTCCAGCTGGGCAGTGCTTTGTGTCATCCCTCAATGAGGGTGACAACCTTCTTCGAGGGAACCTGGGTGAGGAAGTGTTTCAATCTTTGGCCATTGACTGTGAAAGTGTGCCCCGTGTTTGGATCAGCGATTTCAACTGCCCCATTGGAGTGGGGCTTGACCACCCTAAATGGTTCTATCCACTTGGACCTGAGCTTCCCTGGAAAGAATTTTAGGCGGGCATCGAAAAGTCAAACTTGCTGATTCGGCTCGAAGGTTTTTCTATGGATGAGTCAGTCATGGATAGCTTTCATTTTCTCCTTGTATAGTCGACTATTCTCAAAAGCGTCCCGACGAAATTCCTCGAGCACGGAGAGTTGGAGCGTCCTCTACGCACCAGCTAAGTGGGGATCCATGTTACACTGCTTGACGGCCCAGTAAGCCTGGTGTTCCAACTCGATAGGAAGGTGGCAAGCTTTGCCAAAGACAGGCGATAAGGCGACATGCCGATCGGGGTCTTGAAAGCGGTCCGATATGCCCACAGGGCATCATCCAATCGTGTAGACCAATCCTTCATGTCAGGTCTCACAGTCTTCTGTAGAATATTCTTGATTTGACTGTTTGAGACCTCGATCTGCCCATTTGTTTGCGGATGATACGGGGTAGCAATGCGGTGGTTAACCCCATATTTTCTAAGTAGGGCACGGAATTGGGTGTGAATAAAATGACTTCCACCATCACTGACCATGACCTTTGGTATTCCAAATCGGGAAAAGATGTTCTGCTTAACAAAGTCCATGATAGCCTTATGATCGCATCAGCGGGTGGCGACAGCTTCAATCCATTTAGTGACAGTCTACCGAGACTAGGATGTACTCAAAGCCGTTGGATAGTGGGAAGGGGCCCATAAAATCAATACCCCAAACGTCGACGATCTCAACAATCAAAATGGGCTGGAGGGGCATCATATCTTTTCTGGTCATGGTCCCCAGTGTCTGGCAGCGGGAGCAAGTCTTTGCAAAGCTGTGTGCATCCTTGAATAATGAAGGCCAATAAAATCCGGATTGCAAAACTTTTGTAGCCGTTTTCTTTCCTGAGAAGTGGCCACCATAAGCATGTTCGTGACAAAAAGATAGCACACTCTGAACTTCATCCTCAGGAATACACCTCTTGATGATCTGGTCGGCATAGAGGCGAAACAACATGGGATCATCCCAGAAATAATTGGCCAAGAACTTGTCCCGTTACTGTCTGGACAAGCTGTGCGAGGTTTGTCCTACAACCAGATAGTTGACATAGTCAGCATACCAAGGCAGTTTCTTGTCTTGCACAGCCAAAATGTGTTCATCGGGAAAGGTGTAAGATAAAGGCATGGAGGGTCCAATGTGGTCTGGGTGAAGTCTGGATAGGTGGTTAGCCACCACATTCTTTGGTCCGACTTTGTCACAGATTTCCAGGTCAAATTCCTGCAAGAGCAGGATCCATCTGATGAGCCTGGGCTTCACATCCTTTTTAGACAATAGGTGCCAGATGGCTGAATGGTCCGTATAGATGGTCACGTGGGATCCCAGCAAGTAAGATCGGAACTTCTCAAGTCCGAACACTACAGCAAGCAATTCTTTTTCTGTGATCGTATAATTTCGTTGGGCCTCGTCCAACGTCTTTCTCATGTAGTAGATCATCACAAGTTTCTTGTCTTGTCTTTGTCCCAGGACAGTGCCTATGGAAAAATCTAATGTATCACACATGATCTCAAAGTCCTGGGACCAATTCGGGGGCTGAAGTATAGGTGCTGTGGAGACTAAGTCCCAGAGGGTGTGGTAAGCATGGATGCAGTCAAAGGTCATGTGGAATAAGGCCTCATTGGCTAGAAGGTCGGTTAAGGGTTTGGAAAGCTTGGAGAAGTCTTTGATGAACCTTCAGTAGAAGCCAACATGTCCAAGGAACGAATGGATCTGCCGGACGAGCTAGGCAGAGGAAGTTTGGAAATCAAATCAACTTTGGCCCGATCCACCTCAATGCCCCTATGTGATACGATGTGACCGAGGACGATTCCTTCTTGAACCATAAAATGGCTCTTTTCCCAACTTAACACCAAATTAACCTCGATACATCGTTTTAGGATTTTCTCCAAGTTTCTCAAACAGTGGTCGAATGAATTCCCAAATACAAAGAAATCATCCATAAAGACCTCCAGGTATTCACCTTCCATTTCTGAAAAAATGGCTAGCATGCAACGCTAAAAGGTAGCGGGTGCGTTGCATAACCCGAACGGCATACGACGGAATGCAAACGTGCCGTACGAGCAAATGAATGTGGTTTTCTCTTAATCTTCAGGAGCAATTTCGACTTGGTTATATCCTGAATATCCATCCAGGAAGCAGAAATACTTTTGCCCTGCCAATCTTTCAAGAATCTGGTCGATGAATGGCAGGGGGAAATGATCTTTCTTGGTTGCTTCATTGAGTTTCCTATAATCAATACACACTTGCCATGCGGTGGTGGTGCGGGTGGGGATGGATTCGCCTCGTTCATTGGTGACAACGGTGAGCTCGGCTTTCTTCGGAACCACTTTAGTGGGGCTCACCCAGGGGCTATCAGAGATGGGATAGATGATGTCGATGTCAAGCCACTTGATAATTTCTTTCTTAACTACCTCTCGCATATTTGGGTTTAATCATCTTTGCATCTGACGGGAGGGTCGCACCCCATCTTCTAGGTAGATCTTGTGGGTACAATAGGTGGGGCTAATTCCTCTCAAATCTGAAATAGTCCAGCCAATGGTAGCCCTGTGTTCTGATAGGGTTGCTGTCAATCTAAGTTCTTGATCCCTAGTTAGGTTGGCATTGATAATTACGGGGAAGGTCTGGTCAGGTCCCAGGAAGACATATTTGAGATTCTCGGGTAGCGGCTTTAGTTCAAGTGTGGGTGGAACAATGTTTGATGGAAAGGGGAAACGTGGGAGTTGATCAACATCAATTTCCTTGAATGGTGTTGGTTGATGGTAATCAGCCTTACAGAGGTCCACGGGCATAGATGGCGATGGGTTAGAACAGTTGTTACAGGATTGGTAGTCTGAGACAGAACTAAGGGTGGGGCATTCCTCGACCAAAGGTTCCATGGGATCATGTTCCTCGATACAATTGCAATCAAAAGATTTGGTCGCCTGGAAGATATCCAACTGCATCTTCTTGTCTCCGAAGGTGATTTCCATGCATCCCGTGTCACAATCGATGTTTGCCTTAGCCGTAGCTAAGAAGGGTCTGCCTAGGATGATGGGTGTGTTTTGTAGATGTTCAGGGACTTTCATGTCGAGCACCAAAAAGTCAACCGAAAAATAGAAGTCGTTGACCTGCACAATTACGTCCTCGACAACCCCCTTTGGGGTTTTCACAGATCTATCACCCAATTGGATGGTAACAGGTGTGGGTTTCAACTATCCGAATTCAAATTGGTGGTATAGGGTTGTCGGAATCAGATTGATGGAAGCACCTAAGTTCAGGAGCGCTCTATCAAATGTCATGTCCCCGATATTGCAAGATATCAGGGGTGCTCCTGGGTCAGTTAGCTTGAGTGGAAGGTTGCTTGATATTACAGAACTTGCTTGCTCTAAGAGCACAACCTTCCTAGGTGTTGAGGTCTTGGCTTATGTTTGGGTATACAGGCATCCTTTAGAAACTTGGCGTAAGCCAGGATCTGCTTGACAGCTTCAAGGAGCAGAATATTAATCTGAACCTACTTAAAGATCTCCAAAAGCTCCTCAATTTCCACAACACTTTTCTTCTTCTTGATTGTCTCCAAGGCCTCGGGGTATGGTGTCTGAACATGGATATGATCTATTTCTGGGTCCTTGGGTTTTTCTAGTGCTTCTTCTGAGTTGGGTGTTTCAGAAGGGGAAGTCTCAGGAAGAGTCAACCATTTGGGATCCTGGGTTTTGGTGCCGCTTCTCAAGGTTACTGCCTTTGCAGAGGCATTGGGACCATGGTTTGATCCTTGAGAAGACGAGGACGAAGAAGCACCAAACCCAAGGGGTGTTTATGGGGCGAGCTGGACCATGTGAACTTGCCGGGATTGCCCTAGAACCCTTGCGAATTGGGGCCTCTGTTAATCATGTTTCGCGGGTTCGGTTGTGGCTGGGAAGGTAGGGATCCTTATTGTTTACAGTCCAACAGTTGGCTTGACTGTCCCTTTACTAAAGCCATTTCCTCCTGATGTTTTTGGTTCATCTCAGCCATCATCTTTATCGGGGTGTCCATTTGGTTTTGTGGAGGAGGGGCCGCCCTATTCGGATTATATGGGGGTCTAACTGGTGGTCCTTGCTGATAGGGAGCAAGTTTAGTTGCTGGTTTGGTCTGGGCTGGTTATGGAATTGAGGTGGTTTTTGATTTATCCAACCAAAGTTCGGGTGATTACGCCCGCCGGTGTTGTAAGTGTTGGAGAAGGGGTCAGGTTTGGAATAGCCTTGGATAGCCTGTACATCTTCAAGGATAGAAGACGTCGAGGGGGAGGGAAGAGAGTAATCAAGGGTTGAGGGAGCAAAGGTCCCTCCCTGGAACGTGATTAGGGGTTGTTCCAGGTTTAGTTAGCTTAAGGGCAGGACCAGGTCAACATTGTGAGCTCCCTTTGCTAGGGAGAAGGTCTGTAACGGGTTCCTGGTTTGGTTCAGTAGCTCATCTATCTTTTTATCCACCAATTCCACTCGATCTAATTTCTTGGCAATAATATCCATGTCAACCATTCCAGAATTTGCTTGTACCTCATAAATCCCACCACGGGGTTGACTGGAACAGCTAACTGGGTCATGGAGGCATTGTTGAGCGAATTTTCAATCATAGACTCAAAGAGCTCAAACGCGCTCTCCTCGTCTTTGTTCAAGAAGTTCCCTCCGCATGAGGCATCGACAAAGTTCCGTAGGTTGCTGTCCAGACCGTGGTAGAAAATCTGGGCCAATTGCCACCTTGGTACTTCGTGGTGTGGGCATTTCCTCAATAGTTCATTAAATCTTTCCCACGCCTCATGGAACTGTTCCCCACCCTAGAGTGTAAAGGTAGTAATGGCTCTTCTGAGGTCATTGGTCTTTCTTATGGGGAAGAATTTCTCTAAGAAAGCATGTCTTAGTTCTTCCCAAGTGGTGATGGGTCTACTCAGGGTTCTAAGCCTGTGGGATGCTTTGTCTCTCAGTGAGAAGGGGAACATTTTGATCAAAACAATGTCAAGGCTAATGTTCCTAGGTTTCACAGTTCGAGCTATCCGGTCAAGATCCTCTAAGGGCTGGAAGGGATCTTCATTTGAGCTTCCATGAAAGTGGCTCTGAATCAGACTCAGGACATTTGGTTGTAGCTCAAAATCATCTCCCCCTTCGGGGATCCTAAGGTGTGGCTTGACTCGAATAGTGGAAGGATTGTAGAAGTTGTAGAGGGGCCTAGGTTGGTCCTGGAATGGTGGTGGATCAAGTGGTGGTTGCCCTTGTGGGCCTTGGAAAGGTGGTGGTGGTTGCCCTTGTGGGTTCTGCAATCGGTGTATGGCTTGCATGATAGTGTGGATCTGTTGCTGCTGAAGCCGATGGTTTGCATTAATCTGGGCTTGGATGATGGCCATTGTGTCTGGTGGGGGTTGGTCCTCAACCTCATCTACTCTGGGTTCAGCCATGTCTCTAGCAGAATCAGGTCGCTTGGACTCCCGTCCCAAAACAAACAACTTGGGATGCAGTGATCGTCTCCCGTGCATACACTAGAGAAGAACAGGAGGGGATGCGGAGAGCGACAAATGCAAGAAATGTGTGTAGAACCTATCAAACAAGCCTATTCCTTATGGTGTATTCCTTAGGGGACCTAGAAACCTCCAAAAGGGTGATCAAGTCCGTAAGCACCGGACTCCCCTTCCCAAAGCAAATCTGGCCAGGTTGATTATGAGGGGATTGTAGGAAAGGTTCTTCCTTTGGCTTGTGCCACCGGTTCCATAGACTCCACAACCGCGGTCATTTGACACTTCCCCACAGCCTAGTCACCAGATTCTACTAAGGGAATGAAAGCCAAGTGCCCAGCGAATAAAACCCCGCCTCTCGAGACTTGACCTAGTCCTACCTAGGGCACGTCTTGTTTGTTTTAAAAGGGCTAGGATAGTGCTTGTGCTAGGGTTATGTGATGGGGCGTTGATTGGGGTAATGCCTCTTAATTTTTCGATTTCAGAGTGTGTGCTTCTATCAAAACATGGTTTTCAAGCAAGGATTTTTTTAAGATGTGGTGTCTTTTAATGTTTCATCCTTACTTTTGTGTCTTTTAGGATTGACGTGTCTTAATGTTTTCAGACAAGT
The DNA here is from genome assembly GCA_037157565.1 of Thalassia testudinum. Lineage (NCBI taxonomy): Eukaryota > Viridiplantae > Streptophyta > Magnoliopsida > Alismatales > Hydrocharitaceae > Thalassia > Thalassia testudinum. Next base: position 5,849,522 of record JAZHRO010000058.1, on the reverse strand, counting down.
TCAGGTGGGCACGTCAAGTTTTGCACACAATTGGTGAAAGTAGATTTCCTTTGATGTGAAGAGGCTCTAAAACCCTAATGTACTCATCCTAGTGATCATGCAGCTTCTATTGGATGAGTCGATTTCAGGGGTGAGTGGTGCGGCCCAAGTCAAGTCATGGTGGCTTCGCAAACACCACTCAAAAAGAAAGATAAACACTCCAAAAAGATTAGGTCTTAAGAATGTTAGAGTGTATATATATATATATATATTTTTTGGGTGATGAGTGAAGGATGTGGATCAGGCAATCATACACAACGCCAAAATTTTTTTCAATTTTACAAATTTTTTTAAGATTTTTTTTTAGGCAAGCAAACAACCACGGGTGAAGAATTACTCACAATCGGTCCTTGCTCTGCTTACTCCATCTCTACCGTCACGAGCTGCGCTGCTTCGCCGTCAAAGCACCGAGTTCCTGCAACCATCAAGTAGAGGTAGAAAATGCGCTAGATGATGTGAGCATGGCTGTAAAATGGAAGTGAAAAAATAAATCCATAGCCTCCCCGGCAACGGTGCCAAAAATAGACGTGGAGAAGACGGTTTAAAAGGGTCGTTATAGCTTGCGCTCGCAACGTCGGTTTTAAATGAAGAAACGGACGTGAGTCTGAGTGTCGATCTCAGGGAGGCATGAAAACCAGATTTTTCTTGTCACTTAATATCACGAAAATGATGGGTTTTTGCTTGCGAGAAGACGTGGGTGAAAAGCGAGTGAGAGAGAGAAAGAGAGAGAGAGAATAGGGTTAGAATCTTTCATTCACAACATGCAACTTAAATATAAAAGAGGGTAAGTAACTAGATAGGAAACAACTTCATTTGACATGTAACTTTGGTTTTATAATTACAACACTAGATAAATGCTTAAACACAAGTAAAGTAAAGCTTAAGATAAAGAGGGAAAGAGAGAGAGAAGACAGCGAGGTGGCCACGACAGTGGAGAGGGGCTCCATCGGCGACTCGTCGGCTCCGGTGATTACAAAGAGAGCTAATAGTGGCTAGGAGTGGGGTAGAGCACTTGCAAGTGAATTCAATGCCCTTCCATGAGTGGTTGGATGGAGTTTATATAGGCAAAAGGGTTTTCTAATTTAAGTATGGGCTTTAGCAACTTCTGGGACATCACTAAACCCATACCACATCCGTCGGTGTAGCCCCCTTTGCCTGCCGGTCGTCAGCGCGCCCTATGCTTCCTTTGTGGCAATCCGCGCACGCGCGTTGTGAGCCATCCCATCGAAGATCTGACGGCTAAGATCTCGCGAGGGCGCGCTCACGGATTGCTGCTGAGGCGCGCGCTTCTGCCGAGTCATCGCGCGCGTGAGCATCCGCATGCATCCTTTGCGCCGCGTGGTTCAATCTTCGTCGTTTGTTGCTGATCGGGCGGCTCGATTTTCCCGCAACGTGCCTTTGCCTTCCAATTGCTGCACAGCGCAGGGCGTGGAGCGGTCGACCGCTGTGCTGTCGCAGCGATTGGTCGCGGAGAGGGCAGGTGTGCGGGTGGGTCTCAGCCGTTCGATCGAAGATCGATAGTTGAGAGTTATCCTCCGAATGAAGGTAAAAATGGGCGGTGGTGAGGGTGCGACGAGAGGGTGCCACGTGGCGTGATGTGGGCCGTTGATCATTAGATCAACGGTCAGAACTTCTTGGGCCCATTGCAGGAGCTCCGAATGTCGAATTTGGCCGATTTCGAGTCCATTAGACTCCGTTCGTCGCTCTGAATCTATCCATGTGGTCCGATTGCTCATCTGAGGCCTGTTTTGACATGTTCTTGTACACATGGCCATTAATAATGCATTATAGGCAATCTTGATGTGCAATGCATGCGATGCTCCTATTCCTATTTATGATGTGTTATATGTGCATTTTTCTCTTAAGATAAACCCCAATTGACAGGATTATCACCCCAAGATGCAGTGTTATCAAGACTCCACCTCCGATATTCATATCAAAGCTTGAAATCGTCTGCAACAGTCCTCCTGAGCCATTCACAACTCACGCAAACCTGTTCTAATATACGATCTAAGCTGAACTTGAACCCACCTAATTTATAATGAGGACATTTCAAATCTTAGGCATGAGGGGTATTAAAGTGCAAAACACTATGAAATTCGATTCATGGAGGGGTTTCATTCAAAAAAAAAAAGAAGGAAAAAAGGGGAGGACAATTTTATGAGCTGAATTGAAAAATTTGAATTGAGGAGGAAGAAGAGGAGAGAAGAAAAAATAGAGAAAAAGAAGCAAACAAAAGAAAAAATTGTGATAGTTCCTATAATTGAGTATGAAACTTACCTAAGTTCTAAGTTGGATCGGATGATGAATTAAGACTTAAGGGGCTAAATCTTAGGAGATAAGTGACAGATACCAACCTTAGGCCTCTTAGGCCTATTCTAGGACTTAAACACTCACGTATGTGTTAAGATCTAGATTAATCTTCAAGATGTTGAGGAAAGTGCGAAGCTGATGTATTAAGTTTAAGGCTTAGGGATTATTCAGTCGCATTGTTTGCCCTTTGGTTTGTGGAACTTGGTAACCTAGGCACCCAAAAATCACACATCAATCTGGTTCAGTGCGCTTAATGAAGAACAATGCCAAAAGTGTTTTATTCTGAAAAATATTTTCCCGATCTGGCTTAGGAGCGGCTCGAAGACATAAGTTGATTGGATGAGTTCCCGGCTTAATGAGGTGGAATGAAAAATACTCCTCTCGAAGATGCGTAATAACTTATCATCTCCTCGGTGCTCTAAGATATCTAAATATCCTACCGGGGGCACGTAAGCACCTTGTGCTGGTTTAGGTACTATGGGCAAGATTATCCCGAAATGTCGATTGCCAGTGCTTGAATTTAGCTACAGAACACCATGGGCGGCATTATCCCAAAGTGTCGAAAGCTAGGGTTCTGAGGGTTGCCATGGGCAGTGCTATTCCGAAGCATCAAAAGCCAAGGACCCTTCGAAGATTGATGGTGGAGACAAGGAATCTGATATAAACCATGTTTAGGGCCAATTTGATGTTGGATTTAGGGGAATATATAAAAAAAGAGAGAAAATTCTCAAAATAAATATCCCTCTCTGTCTCTCTTATAAAAAATGTGCTGGCAAACTGAACCTGGATTTGCTACGTATACGCATGGGTGCTTTAACCGCTGGGGCTAACGAACCTCTAGGTAGTTTTTGCAAGCCTTAGAAATCTTCGTGGCAGACATAAGGATGAAGCTAGTTAGGTCTAGATCTTGGCTGGTACTTGAGTACCTCTAAGCCTATTGTCGGTATTTTGATCTAGTTTCTAGAGATGCAGCTCAGTAAGGCATCCTGATGATTAAAATCCAACTCAGAGATCTGGTTCGGTCCATAGGATTTTGCTAGGGACTAGCTAGGCATGGGGGTATGATGGTGACACCATTATGGGTCCTAAATAGCCAAAACTAGTCAAATTCAAATGATAAATGCTCCTAAATGATCCTCTGAGGGTCACAATCCCACACTGAGCTGCTCTAGTCTGAATAAAATATCATTAAAAAACCTAATTTCTAGCCCCACTTAAATTTAAATGGTTTTAGTTAGAATAAAATCAATCTAAACCTCATAAAAATCAATGAAAAATATTCTAAGAGGTTTGGTACCTTCACTTTGACCATCTGAACCTATTTTGACCAAAAATAGAGATTCAAACAGGAATTTAGCCTAATTTAGGCTCTTGTGCAATTTATCTAGTCAAATGTGATCAAAACTCAAATCCAAGTTCACCATTAGATTTCTTGTGTCTAAATTAGGTTAACACCAAAATTTAGACTCAATCAGAATCCATCTTAACCTAGTTTGCATTTTGGGCCCTAAAAACTTTATTTTCACACTTAGACCCCTAACTTTCAATTTTCCTTACATCCATGCCCCTAACTTCTCATCACTTTTGCAGACAGGTTCCTGCTGCCATTATCGTGTGAACAACACCTTCAACCTAAACCGCCAAACCTTGATTGGAGATTTCTCTTCCAATCTAAGGTGGAATCTCTCCAAACTTGGAGAGATTACTCCCAAGAAGATCCTCTATCAATTGAGCCATCCCATGAGATCTGGGATTTCCCCAAGAGCTCAGACAAACTCCACGATTTTAGTGGATTGCCTTTGTGAAAATTGCGAGGAAATCTTGTGGTTTCCTCGCGATTAAGGGCCTGATCACCCCCTATATAAGCTCTACAAGCTCTCAGTGTGCTCCTCAACTACGGTTGGACCGGAATTCCTCTTTGTCCTCCTCCGGCCATCATCATCTTTGGCTCCAGCGAGCCTCTCTGCCTCCCTCCTCCGATCAATCAACCACCAAATTGGAAGGTCAGACCTCTTTCTCTCTTCATCGCGCATCTTGCCGACCAAAGCAACAATGCTTCCTGCCTCTTCTTCATCGTCGATTCCATCGTCGTACTTCGTCATCTTCCTAGTGTCGGCAGGCCATTTCCAGACGCTTCCCTCCTACACTCATTCAGATACACATCCTAATCTCTCTCTCTCCCTCTCTAGACTATTTCTAGGTCCTTAGTCTCTAGGTTTAGCCACAGCACACACTGATCCACCCTCGTCTTCCTCGACTCCAGCATGAGCTATCATCAGCTCCACATGTCACTAAATGCCTGCCATCACCACCTACATCTCCACCTTGACACCACGACCAAAAGCCCCAACATAATTGGGGCTATTGGTCTCTTCAAACCCTCATCGAAGAACCCATCGCTTCACCGTCCATTACATCACCAACCACCAAATCAAGACCACCACTACATTCCTTGCTCCACGTTGAACCTCAAGAACCATTTAATTTGGGTTTCTAGCTCATATTTGTGTTTCAGGTACTTTTGTCGAAGTTGTTGCGACCTTCGCTGTATGCTACCATAAACCGTCACCGTCTATGCGTCATAACCCTCAAATCCACTTCCTAGAGTAGCAGACCCCATCCACGAAGCACTCTAGGCTCTTGATTGAAGGTGCAAAATGCGATAGCGGCATCAATTGGAGGATTCACCTCAGTTGCAGCAACTGAAGAAGAGAGGCCACGCGGATAGTCCTACATCGGGCGTGCTTAAATCTTCTTTTCATACATATTGAATAATGCCCTATAGCTTATCTCCTTAGACACGGGGTGAGGTCCCCTTTCACACGAGCCTCTCACTCCTAGCCTGCCACGCAAACCGGCAGGCCTGGACCTGGATCCGTTTACCTGAATACCAGTATTCCCAATTTAGAGAGAGAAAAAGAGAAGGGAAATTTTGAGGGAAGGAGGGGGGTTTTGCATTGTAGATTCTTGGGATCTGTGCCTACACTTAGGCAAATTCATAGGGTTCTAGGCTTAAGAGTTAAGTCGTCTGGGGCTTCTCTCAGCTGTCTGATCTAAGAAGGAAATTGACTTTGGATTGAGATACTGATTTGAGTACTATTGAGAAATTGAGATTGGGAATTGTGCTTACTGTTGGGGATATTTGGTGGTTTCAACCACCATTTTTATTCTCTTTATTTTTACTCTGAGATACTATTTTGAGCTTTAATCAATTATTCTCATATTTGCGATTAAATTGCATCATTATTTTGGATTGTTGTAATGGTGGATTGAATTGCTATAGTTGCTTCCTGCGAAGGACCTCAGAACTTACGATTTTTTTGAGCTTTACAAATTTAAATATTGATTAAATTTTCACTGCTATACTACAACGAAATACTCTCCTAGACTACGATGATTTTCGAGCCAACAGAAAGCAAGTAAAGTCCTAATCTATCGGAGGAACAGAACCTGGAAGGAGAACCATGGCTTGTGGTCATGGTGATGAAGGAGGGAGGATATCTAGCGGATGAAAAGCATCTAGTGAAGCTTTTGAGTCACCCTTAGGCATATGTCATTGATGTAGCCTCCTATTTGGACCGCTAGTTAATTATGTGTCACTATTGTAGTATAGTTGCGCAATCCAGATGGATGTTCAATCATTTATTTGATCACATAATTTTTACTAGTTTATTCCAGGTAGTTCACTGGGAGACAGTTATTGATATACATCACTCTCTATTATCCAAAAATACTCTTTTATTCCAAAAATGTTAATTATATTTACAAATAAATCAAAGAATGAAAGCATAAATGAATCAAGTTAATTATGTACAAAAGAATCAATTAATGCTAATCCTCAAACATATTTACAATTAAAAGGCATGAAAACTAATCCAACTACTCTATGATAGTTATATATACTATACTAGTCAATACCTAAGTGTAGGCACAAAAACAATACAAACATATACTATTCTAAGTTATACTAACCTATACTAACATATAATGTACATTTAGTGACATATATAGAAGTCACTAAAAACCTTGGTAAAAATATATACAAGCTAAGGTAAAATCCATGTATGTATACTACATATATTCTTAATCTACATCTATGTATATATTGGATATGCATATATATATATATATATATATATATATATATATATATATATACACTACACATACATATACATATACATAAATAACACACACACCCACTCACTAAACTTACGCATACAGGCATAGCTCAACCTCTCAACACTTAATTTATTTACAAACACACTCATGCTGCACACACAACACTTAGCTTATTTCTCATTAACTTAACTTAACTTTTACTTCTTACTAAACATAAAGTTATCTATGGGCGGGCCCAAGCTTTTCACAGGATCTACAACCCTAGTGAGCTGGATTAGACCACTACTAGTTCTAGCCCCTAGTTTTTATTAGGAGTGTTATTTGTGCATTTTTACACCCAATAGGCCCACACCCACGTGCCTACATGTGTGCATCTGCACGGGCACATGCACCCGCCAGCACATGCACACACAAATCGAGGATAAATGCCCTATATGTTCATTATGCACCCAACACTAACGACTGAGAAGCTCAGCACTGCACATAATAAGTAGCTGCGAGGGTTCCACGGTCCACGATGTGGCACTAAACCACGTGGAATTCAACGTTGATTCAATTGCAAAACCAAGCGACAGAGTCAACTTTGGACCTTGATTTGTGTGTTAAAATAATGTTCTTTCTCCAAATAATTTTTACCATTGGAAAGCCCTTAATAGGGCTAATTAATTATGTAGTTAATTTAGGATAATTACTTATTTAATTTTATTTAAAAATTACTTAAAGTTAGTGGTTTTTACAAGTTAACTTAGAGCTTTAATACTTAATTAATGAACAAATCAATAAATTAATGATGCAATTGAATTATAAATTAGTTAATATACATTATAAAGTATGTATTACACATTTGTAATTTATTTTTAATCACTTATTTTAATTTATGTGCAATTATATACACATTTTTATTAGGTATAAATACTATTATATAATATAAATATGTTGAAAACATTTAAAATTATTATATACAAATATACAATATAAGTTACCTTACTAATAACTTAATTTACTAATTTATTTTATTTTGACTTAATAATTTAGATATTTAACTTAATAATATAAATATATACAATAAATACTTAATTAAATAAATGTACATGCATAATACAGTATATAATAAGTACTTAAATATGTATATATAGTTGTAGATACAATTATACAAGTTTAAATATTTATTTATAATTATATAGATATATATATGTACATATAATGTATTATAAATTAATAGATAATTATATAATTAATATATATACAATAAATCAACATAAATATTTATTTAAATATATGTAATACATAGATAAGTTAGTTATGTACATTATATACATATATTTTACATTTACATTTAGCTTATTAATTAATCAATATTTATAAGTATAAATACTATATACATGGTATTTTTAGGTATTTTTTGACCTTTTCATATTTTTATGATGTTTTTGTATTTTATAGAAGTATGGGAAGAGAGAGAGAAGGTGGGAAGAGAGAGAGAAGGTGAGAAGAGAGTGAAGAAATCTCTTTGTGTTTTTCGTTTTGGATTTATTGATTAAGTTTCAAAATAGACTAAACGGTCTACTGGTATGTTCTACTAGCTAGAGGGTTTAAAATACTTTGAAACTTTGCATACACCCAAAGAAATGTCTAATCCTACTCAAGACATCTTTATTTTATTTTGTTATGATTTTTTTTATATTTTTTAAAGTATTACAATTTCAGCAAAATGAGGCCTTTAAGAGAGTTTGAAACAAGAACAAGAGGCCTCATACTTAGAAATAAGTGCTGGAAATGGGATATAAACATTCAAAGTGTCCAACACATGACATAGAAGATGTTTGAAGTAATAAACATGATTTCCATTTCAAATTGCATTCAAATCACATTTTGGATAGTCGGGCATATTAACAAGTAGCTGACGAAGGGTTCAAACATGGATTACATGCTAATTCATATAAGATTAAAATCAAAATCTTGTACATGAATGCTTACACATGCTGTTCTAATGGTACAAAGCATGAATAACTCGATTATCATGCAAAATTATACTCAAATCCTCCATCTAACAGTGGCTGCTACTATATGTTGTAATCGGTAGCCATTACTGCTACTCTTGTTGTTGCTATATTGAATCAGCAGACATTGCTGCTGGTTCTGTTGCTGCTTACAATTTCAACAGTTGAAGCTACTACTATTGCTACATGGCACCATCAGACTGAATAGGTCAGGTTTGAAACTTTAAATCTCATCAAAACTGGAAATCCCTCTGAAAAACACTTGAAACTCTTGTTCAAACTCTTCATTCAAATCAATGTTGGACTGATATAGGTCAGATCAATCCTTTTAATTTGTTCTTCTTTGAGTTTAGATCTAAGAAACCATGACTCATGAAAATCTGGAAATCTGAGTTTTTAAGATTAAACACCTTCAAATGACAATAAAACCATTGAAAGATTCATCTCGATCATTGCAAACAATCATAAGGATGTCTAAGAAACCTTTCAAACTGAGATAGAATCTTAAGAACATGTTCAAAAACCTATTCAATCCTTTCTACCTCGCTTTAGACAACAAAGAGAAGGGAGTCAATTCAGGTTTAAAAACAACTTAGAGCCCATTCTCAGTCTTTCTTATATTGCTTCAAAGTTTCTCAGATCATTGATTAAGTCTCTGATCAGTTTAACTGATTTCATTGACCTAATCTCACCATACAATAGGAAGAAAACAAAGATCAATTTAGATTTGAGTAAAATTGATTCGATCATCAAAAACACATCCCATGGAGTTCAAAATCATCATAGAAAGCCCAATTATACAAATACACACTAAATTTGGTTGATTAAAACTAATTGAAATCAATTCAACCAAAAAATCCTTCAATCAAGCTCTCAAACCAAATCAGAAGTAATCGAGCAAATTAGTTCAATTCAGCACAAGTGGAGGACCTTTGTGACTGGATGAAGTGAATGGAGAGGTCCTCCCAGTGAGATTTGAGTGTACTCTAGATCTAGAAGCTTGCAAGCTTTAGATCTAGAGAAACTCTGGTGAATGGGGTGGATTGCGATAAAAATGCAAGGAAATTAGTGAAAATGGTTTGTGAGGCGTAGAGGAAGATCAGTGAATCGATACAAATGCGATAAAACACCTCTCCGATCTGAATTAATCGAAGGGGGCGAATTCGGATATAATCTAATCTACTCCTAATCTAAATTAAATCGAATCAAATCAACTAATATTTGCTACTTTAACTGATTTAAACTAAGCTAGAAAGTAGTTAAATCTACTCTACAAATGAAGGTCATGTCCAAGAGCCAACGACCGTCGGCTGATGGCGAAGAAATGCGAGGAGCCCCCAATGGAAGGAGGTGTCCATGAGCCACTAGCCGTCGGCCAATGGTGACTGAAGGAGGTAGGGAAGCCTACTCTGTCACCGCAGGCAAGGAAGGAAGGTGGAGAACTGAGGGAGTGGAGCCAAGGGACCAACTCGAATGGGAGGGAGCTGATGGGGGTTGCGCGAGCTCAGGGGAGCTACTTATATAGGTGAGGGAGTGATTAGGGCACCGCATAGTGAGATTAGGTGCAAGGGTTAGGAAAGGTGGATGTGGGTTTGAAGCACTCATGGGAAGCTTTTAGACGAAAACCCACCATTAGATCAGATGTAGAGGTGGTCACGATGGTTTGCTCGAAGGCACGAGGTGAATCAAGATGGATCCATCATTGATCTAGTGAAGCCAAGAATCGACAGCCTAGGCTGAGCGTGTTCTTCGGTTAAGAGCAGCTGAAGAAGGAGCCTGCAGGTGCAGATCTTTTGGAAATTTTACAAGTAATACCCTTGTGCGGAGGGGTAGAAAAATTGCAGGCAAAGCCCGTAAGTCGAATGTTTCATGACCAAGAGATCCCTGAAGTTCACAAATAAGCCCTTGTGTTTTATTTAGGTGAATAAAATGTGAATGAATAAGGACCTAAGTGTAAGGGACATTAATGCAAGGTCCTAATGATGTCCAAATGCAATGAGATTTTATTGAAACTTAATTGAACATATTAGAACATGATTTCACCCTTGATTTATACTTTTGAGCTCAGAAATGTGTTCAATTTACATTTGGATCATCAATTTGTTTTTATGAATAGACATAAATTAACCTAATTATACATTTTTAACACCAATTTGATGTTTTAGGTCATTTATGTTAATTCTCACACTTAACTCATTTATCATGTTAATAAGATAGTGTTTAACCTAGTTTCTAGTTTAACTTGAGTATTTTAGCTATGATGAGCCACACCTCATCAGTCATCCCTAGCGGCAAGGAGTGAATTAAGGAAGGGTGTGCCACCCCTGTGACCAACGACGAGTGAAGTGGGAAGAAGAGCTGGAGAGGATGAACACCGACCCAAGGAAGTAGGAGAGGGGTCGATAGGGGTCGCAGGCGATCTGAGGTAGTCTTATATAGGTGAAGAAAGCTGTAGTTACTGGCAATTGTAGATTTAAGCTAATGAGGATATACGGCTGTAGTGAGGGATGAGGAGTGTGGGAAGGTGTAGGATGAATGTAAATTGTGGGATGTGATCTAGGGACTGGTGCAAAACTCTGGTTACCGATGATAGGCAAGAGAAGAGAGATCAGTCGTTGGATCAAGCTAAGATGGATGAGCGGTGTACAGTCCTCGTGTTCATCGTTCAAGAGCTTGGGAAGAAGATGCATAGTATTAGGTCTTTTGGGCTTTTTGTGGTGAAGCCCTCACACGAAACGATGGAAGAATTATAGGGTAAGCCCATAAGTGGTTAAATGCAAATAGGTCCCTACGTTTTCACTTTATAAAATGTGAAGGGTATGTGTATGCATGAAGGACCTAAGTGCAAAATCTTGATTTCAAGGCCCTAATGGTGTCAAAACCTTATGAAACTTTTATGGCAACTTAACTGAACATTTTAGAACATAATACCATAGTTGATTTGTGAATGTGTGTTCATTTGGTGTTCAATTGACATTTAATCATCCATGTACATATTTAAGTATATAATCTCTTAAAAGTGACTTGATTATGCATTTTTAGTACAAAATTGATATTTTAGGTCATTTTCCTTAATTCTCACACTTAACCTATTTCTTATGTTAATTGATAGTGTTTTAACCTTGTTTCTAGCTTAACTTGAGCATTTTAGTTATGATGAGCCACACCTCATCAACGGTCTCCACTCAAAGAAACCTCTTCTTAGAGGGAATGTTGTTCAGGGCTTATATCAAGTATGGCTTCCATCAGCTATGCTCCGTCGTGCCTCTTCCAAGCTGCATACTCATTCTCCAATTGCCTCCTTATCAGAAAAAGCCCCTATTTCTATTTAGCATAACAGACTAGGGCATACAAATAAAAATGTCGTATAGCATGTTATTTCAAATTATCACCTTCCTATCATAGACAATGCCAACAATACAACATTTTGTGATGCTTGTCATTTGCTATTGTCAGCACCAAAGAGTTTCAATTAATATTTTTCGATGTTTGGACATCCCCAATTATGTCATATCAAGGCCACAAATATTATGTTACGTACATAGATGATTACAACAAGTACACATGGATTTATACACTCACTACAAAAGATTAAGTGCCTCAAGCCTTTCAGCAGTTTGTTAATTATGTCAACACTCAATTCCACGTCCCTATTCAACAAATGCAAATAGATGGTAGTGCTGAATATCATCACGTTCGCACTTGGTGCAAATCCCATGGCATCATTTTTTGCATTTTAGCACCATGCACACCTGAACAAAATGGCATGGTTGAACAAAAGAATAGGCATCTGACCGAAATAGCTTTAGCTATGCTCACATTTTCCGATGTTCCTTTGCGGTATTTGTCTTTAGCCTTTCACACTGTAGCATTCCTAATCTACTATTGATCAAAGATCTGGATCGCATGTTAATTAAGGTTAATTATTATTATAGTAGTATAGTGTCGCAATCCAGACGGATGTCATTTTATTTATATACAATTTTTACTAGTTAATTCCAGATCATTTACTGAGAGGCAATTATTGATATACATCACTCTCTACCATCCAAAATCATCTTTTATTCCAAAAAATGTTAAGTTTGTTTATAAAAGAATGAGTTAGAAGTAAAAGAATCAAGTAATCAGAGTTAATTATTTACATGTTGGGAACAATTGAATTTCTATCCTAGGAGATGCCTTAAAATTATGTACAAAGCAAAAGTATCAAAAATATGAGTTTAGGTTACACTAATTGTATCTATGTAATTTATGACTAATTATGTACAAGAAAAATATTAATAAATGAATGAAATTTTATTTACAAATTTGCCTTAAACACTATAAACATAAAGGCAACAATGAATCACTAAATCTCTATAAATAAAAGGCTATATATAAAAGCCTTAAAACCTATATACAATCAAGGCTAAAAATAGATCATACACATAATACTTAACTCATTTTATCTACATATGTACTTAATATATTTAATACACACAATACTTAGTATTGCACATAAATATATATACGTATATATAACACACATATATACACGGTTAATGTATAAATATACTAACACTTAACATACTAACACTTAGTACATAATATGACACAACACACATAAACACATGCAACCAACACTTAGTACATAATATAACACAACACATGTAGCTAACACTTAGGTTTCAAGCCCAACACTTAGCTTTATTTTAGAGCCAACACAACACTATCTACACTGATGTAGACACATTCATTTAGGTTAAAATGTCTATTCATGCATGTTCCTAGGCTTAGATTTGCATTTCATGTTATAAATATTGCCTAGCATGCATCATCCTGCATTTAGGGTAGTTGTGTATATTTTAGGTTAATTACATCCTTTTTATGGCCAGGAGGGAAGAAGTTTTATTTCAAAGCCTCGGATGGATGATCCAACTATACGGATCTGATCAGGACGACAATCAGAGTCTAACGCCTCCGAAATCGTCTAGATCGGAATCCCGTAATACCTTATGCGGTCCGAAGAAGGTCAACGGCTAAGAGGGCAATGTGACATACTTACGAGCTTCAAATGAAAAATCCAATCATACAAATGGATCTAGAGAAACGATCGCATTCCGACAGCGCGAAAATCAAATAGATCTGAGCACCGTGGCACCCTCTACAATAGAAAGAAGATGGACGGCCTAGATGGCACCACGTGGCGCCATCTAGGCCTCCCAACACCGGCCAACAGCAACTGGAAGGCGCCCCCTCATCTCCATTCTCAACCATTGGATCAAGATCTAACAGCTGAGAAGATCTCTCCACTGCATGCCCATAAAACATCTTCGCGTCACAAGAGTTGGCTTGGCATAACGGTGAGGCCCTTGGCTTGCAAAGGAGTGTGGATTCGAGACCTGTGGACCCCACAAAATCCACAATTGGATGCACGCACGTGCACTGGTGCGTGCATGGCCAGCCGCAGCGTATCGTAAGCATGCACGCACACAGGCGCGCGCACAGCCAACCGCAGCGCCAGTGCGCAAGCACGCGCGCAACCAAGGGCGTGTGATGGGCAGGCCAGCAATGGGCGTAAGTTGGTGCGGACCTTTAGCGATAGTTGGGTGGGCCTTTAGTGACACTTGTAGCTATCACTAATGGCCTGCACTATGCACGCATCAACAAAGGAATTGAAAGGCGCAGATCTTCAACGACAGTTGGGTGGATCTTCAACGACGATTACAACAGTCACTAATTGCCCATGAACAATTTTTGTCTCTCCTTCTCCACTATAGAAGGACTTACCCACCTCCATTCCAAACTATCTCTTCCATTCTTCCTCTCACCACCTCCAAGGCTCTAAAGAGAGCTTGTCTCAAGCCTGGGATACTCCTCTAGAGTAGAAAAGAAAATAGTTTTCCCGCCTCTCATCCCCATTTGAGGAGCATCCCGTGGCTGTCCTCTCATCGCCCTTCGGGAAGAAGATCCTCGCCGTGATACCATCCTACCCCATCCTCCGTCCTTCGGCTCCATCCTCGTTCGTCCTGCTCCTCACCACCTTCCTCCAGGCGACGTCAGAGTGAGTCATCCTCCGAGCGATCATTAAGGGGGATTCTCTCACCTCTTTCTATCTTTTTCGCTTTCGTAGTGTAATCTTTCCCGCTTTCTTAGTTGTAAAAAAACATTTGATTAAAAATCCATGATTGTTTCTCTCTCTTTCTCTTATATTTTCGCAAGTAGATTAGATAGATAAAATTTCATCAACCTAATATCTTGATTGATAAAAAATACCAAAAAAATTAGAAAAAATAAAAATGACAAAAATAAATAAAAGAGAAATGCATATCTTTCAAAACTAAACATTCGCCTCGCCGTGTTTGACCCGGGACTCACTTTTCGAGTTTTGGTTATAAATTTTATCTGATCGACGGACTTTCTCGCGAATCGAACTACAACGACGGGTTTTCCAAAACCAAAACCTTTCCATGTGCGAATCCGCCGTCATCAGTTTAGCACCGTTGCCAAGGAGGCAACGCTCTTTGGTTTATTTTTCGCATTTTCCTGCATTACTTACATATTTTTCTAACATATCTTTCTTCTTCGATTTATTGTCTTGCAGGAGCCTGATCGAGGAGCCGAGGGCGATAGATTGGAGTAAAGTGCATGCAGAGGCATTCGTATGTTTATCCCCCACCACCCCCAGCCTAGTTTCCATTTCGCCACACTAATAATTCAAACTCAAATCAACCTAGGTGCTTTTATAAACCCTAAGATAGATCTGATTATTTGATTGTTACTTCGCCTTACCTCACCCACCTGCATATATTAAAAAAATAATAAAAAAATACTCTACTCTTGTGGGATTTAACTGAAAGCTACACACTTAACACCCACAACTTCTCACCTTAAGGCACACCACTTCACATCAATTCTACCACTTAATCGGAATCTAACCTGTGAATCCGGTACACCCTAACTCAACACACCAATAAGTGAGTAGAAATCTGAATAGGTCAAACATTTTTGTGTGCCTTAACTAAGTGGTGCAACAGGCCAATTGATTAAACTATTTGGGCTGCACCAATTAAGATAAAAGTGATTCATCAGTAGCTTGCCACTTAGGGTTAATTTTTAGGGCTAAATCAAGCACTCCACATTTTTTTTCTGATTTCTAAGGGAATACATCATCACCAGTACTTGTAAAACATGGAGTGTTCTACTAATCCAGATTGAACGAACCTAAAGATTAAATCCTAAAAGCTACTGAACAGGGTTAAACCCTAAAAGACACATCATCAAATAACCTTGTTTACAAACCCTGGTTGTGCACGCACACACATTTGAATTTATCATTAAGGGCACAACCCATGTAAAGGGCCCATCACATTCAAAGAGTACAATCATCCCAAGCCTAATTAAAACTGAGTAGACGTTGGCCTTAAGTATTGATTCACTCTTTGGGGCTCAGATTGGGATTTTTTTTCAATTAATCTGCTTCTGCTTGTCCATCTGATGTCTAGCTGGGGGAGTAGCATCAAACGACTATGACTGGGGGGTACACTAGGAACCGGAGGCACAAGCCAAAGGATGAACCTTCTCCCTAGCCCCTTCCTCTAACTGATTGGATTGACTGGATAGAAGTAGACCAAATAGTTTATAATCTCAAGATGGGTCCTGGGAGTCTGTAGGTCTTTAGGCTAACCCACCTAAGGACAAGGTTGATTACTTGTATTGCAGGGCTCCTTTCTTTCTTTGGATTTCCCCTCCTATTCTACCATGTACCCTTCCACATCCAACATACATTTCACATCCTACCCTCCTACCAACACTTATCCCCAAGATGATTATTATTTCAACTTGAATTTTAATTACCCATCCATTAGCTGGAATAACTTTGATTGGGGATATGAATCCGGACCTCAATGTCCAGGGTCCAATCCTGGACAACAAGACTATGATTACCATCCTTCCCAGGGCTACAATGATTATAGCTCTCGATCCTTTGATGATCAAACCAACCTGATCTACAATCAGGAAGGATATGATGATATAACATCTACCCTCCCCAGTATTCCACTGAATATAGGTCACCTCCATTTTTTGAACAACCTAAGATGACCTACTATCAGGGAGGGACCCGAGAACCTCAATATCTTGACTCACCTAGATTTAACCCGAACCCACCCAACCCTGAACTGAACCAGTCGGTTTAGATGAACCAGGTCCAAGACAGGGTGTTGGCTAACTTGAGAAACACCATCCAAACTTTAAAAGCTCATCCAATACCATGCACTGAAGCATTGGAGCCCATGATCAAAATGATTGATGAACTTAATAGTTCTCTATTGGATTTGCTCCAAAATGTTAGGGATAGGGACCTGGGTGAGTTCTTGGAAAATTATCAAGGTTAAGGATGAAATTTGTGGTTGCCCTAGTCAAATCTTGGGATGATTCTTAAGATGAACCCCCTTCAGGAGAGCCATTGTTAGAACCGGCTCAGGTGCCTGTCGGGAGGGATACATATTCTGAGATTAGGGATGACCAGGTTGGTCTAGAGCAATCGATTCTGGATGAACCGATTACTTCACCTAAGATCCATGAGCCAGGGAACGACGAAAAATATGTTTCCATGGATCATGAATTGACATATGATTTTGAGACGTATATAAATGTGGATCAAGAATTCTTTGACTCTAAGGGCGAAGAATCTCTTAGTGAAGTCTCACTTGAGTGTAAGGAAGATGATTTTAGTGAGACAAATGAGCCTGAGGAATCTGATGAACCATTTGACAGCCCGATAATAGAGGAAATTGATCATGCTAGGGCTAACTTGGATGATCTGAATCCTGATGATTCAATCAGGAGTCCCATTGCTCAACCGCCCCCGAAGAGTTGACCTTTGAGATCATTGTGCCCAAGCTAATCTTGTGTCAGCCACGATTTCTGGACTTGGGTAAATCTTATGGTGTGAACGGTATGCTAGAGGTCCCAGAGCCTTAGCACTTGATGTTGGAGGATAGAAATGTTGAAATGAAAATTTGGGAGGTTAATTTTGAGGGAAAAACAAGTTTTGATTTAAGGGTTCTTGTTGACCTAAAACCACCTACTTTCTACTAGGACCCTTACGATATCTTTCACGTGCAACCCAAGCTCGAAATAACTGATTATTTTTCTGAGTTGAACGTTAAGTGGACATCCACACCTATTGAACCATCTTTACCCGTTGTCCGACACTTTGGTCTTGGGTTGCACACCACAAAACCATAGGCTCAGCCCCTAAAGCTTAGCATCCTTCGGTTCTGGGTGATTTTCATCCAGAACTTGAGAACCACTCGACCCTAGGGCATGGGTCTCCATCATAATCTAGTCCACATCTGTGGACATCTTCTGTTGCGGGTCTGAAGATTAATCTTTTGATTTTGATTCTGACTTGCACATGTGAATTCACAAATTCTTCTTTGTATGTTTATTATGCCTAGCTGAAGGCATTAAAACTTAGCACGTGTGTATACTCTCTTATCTCTGCGGAGCTGACTGGATTGTCACGAAATTCAGGTGATTTTGTTTACTCTGCCCTTTCCATGTCTTTGTTTTTACAATGAGGACATTGCATCAATTAGGCATGGGTGGGTGGATACTTAATCTTGAAATTATTTCGTTAGCTCTGTAGAATTTCTTTTACTTTCTTTTAAAAAATTCAAAAAGAAAAAAGAAAAAAAATAGAATTAGGAGAAGAGAACTTAGGCTTTTGGAAGTTATTAACTTTATGAAATGATACAATAGGACCTAAACACTTAGACTCTTCAGGTCTTCGAGCTTAATTAGCTCGGGTGTCCACTCGAATGTGGACTTAGTCTTGAGTCCTTCCCAAGTAATTCTATTTTAAATTGGTCAATAAATTAGGGTGATAAGTATATGACTTATCAACCTGCCCTCTGATTTGAGGGGACTTTAAGCCTAAGCATCTACACACTACTCGCACTGACTCACTTTCCAGTGATTTTTATGGAAATTTGGTAGCTAATGAACTATTTAGGGTGGTATGGCTGGCACGTTGTCGTGGGTAACAACCCATTGGCCGATTGTCCAGAGCCTAGCCATAAGATCATTTTCTTCGTACTGCCTTTAGGTAAATGTTAGATCAGGGAAGCCACCTACTTAGAAGGAAAAAAAAAGAAAAAAATAGAAAAAAAAGAAAAAGGAGAAAATAAAAAAATAAAATCACACTTCACCACACGAGTATGGCGACAAGTTGCTGTGGGTAACAGCTCATTAGCCGGTTGTCCAGAGCTTAGCTCACAAAAATGCATAATAATTCCCAAAACACTTAGGGAAGAAGCGGGGAAGTAGAATAAATCGGGGAGATATACACTAGGTTCACCCTTGTGTTGACCCCATAAATAAAAGAAGTAGGGAGAAAGCTATCGTTCCAAAAGATAAATCTTTAGGCAAGGTCACTTAGGGTCGTAGAAACCTGAAGTCCGTTTTAATGGCCACCTAGTGAGTTTTTCACTCTTTTCACTAGATGCTTAGTACTTAGAGTCCTTTTCGAGTTTTGGGCGGGTCGAGTAGCCATAAAAAGTTATCCCGAAACTCTCAAACTCCAAAACTCCAAAAAAATAAAAAAAATTTAGAAAAGAAGAAAAACAAAAAAAGAATGTATATCTTCCTTTTCAAATAAGGCAAGGACTTGGGGGTCTGCATTCTGCCATACACCCAGGTACTGTTGAGTCTTCGTAGTTTAGGACCTTAGTTGAAATTTTCTATTATTAATAAACAACTTAGGCCTAAGTGATCGAGTCCTAATTCTATTTTATACATAGCATGTTGTTTAATTTTACTAGGGACTAGCAAAAGATAGGCATGGGGGTATGATGTAGACACATTCATTTAGGTTAAAATACCTATTCATTCATGTTCCTAGGCTTATATTTACATTTCATGTTATAAATATTGCATAGCATGCATCATCCTATATTTAGGGTAGTTGTGTATATTGTAGGTTAATTACATCCTTTTTATGGCTAGGAGGGAAGGAGATTTATTTCAGGACCTCGGATGGACGATCCGACTATATGGATCTGATCAGGACGACGATCGGAGTTTAATGCCTCTGAAATCTTCTAGATCGGAATCCCGAAGTACCTTATGTGGTTCGAGGAAGGTCAACAGCTAGGAGGGTAATGAGACATCCTTACGGGATTTGGATGAAAAATTTGACCGTACGGATGGATCCGAAGCAACGATCGCATTACGACAGCGCAGAAATCAAATCGATCCAAGCACCGTAGCACCCTTTGTAACAGAAAGAAGGACGACCTAGATAGCGCCACATGGTGCCATCTCGATCGCCCAACACCAGGCAGCAACAATTGGAAGGCACCCCCTCATCTCCATTCTCAGCCATTGGATCAAGATCCAACGGCTGAGAAGATCTCTCCACTGCATGCCCATAAAACATCTTCGCATCTGTTAGTCGCTCAAAATCGGGTTTTAAATCGTTGCATTGCAATATAGTCGAAATCTTGTGAAAAACAAATAAAATTTATATTCGAAAAGTCCAAGGTCGTTCACTGGGAGCAAGTAGGAATTCAATTCTCAAGATTGCAATTGTAAACAATAGAGATAAGAAATTATAATCAGAAATTGATTTAGAATAATGTGGCAATAATATCAAGTGTTAAGCTATAAAAAGAATGGAGTAAAATGGTGATTTGAATCACCAATTACTCCCTACAATAATAGCAAGTGGAACTCAATAACTATGTATGAAATAAACTCAAATCTGCTGTCTGATTGAATGATCAGACATCTTAAACGTCTGAATGAACAGTGCTCTACTTCTTCTTTCTCTAATTGCTTCTTTAGTTTTGTCTCTTCTCTTCCGTGGCTCTTCTTTTATTCTTCTTCTTCTCTACTTCTGTTCCTCTTCTGCTTTTCTACTTTCAGTGCTCTTCTTCTTCACGTAGAGGGGGAAGGAACTTGAATTTGGCTAAGTGTCAACCAATCTCTCAGAGAGCAAAACCCCCTAACCCCCGTGTGCTCTCCTCTCTTTCTCTCCTTGGGTCACGCTCTCCTAGAGCCTTCAACAATACTGGGTATACGGGTAATCGGCCATAGAGCGGACCCAGGACCAGGGCTGCGGGAGTGATATCGCAGCCAAGGAGTGGAGTCGGGTTAGGCGGGTCGGGTCAAATCCGTGGGGGCAGTGTCACGGACGAGACCGAGTGAAGGTGTGAGGGACCTCACCCCTTAAGTGTTGAGGTGATAAGCCTACAATACAAAATCAATTTATACGTCGCTGCGCCCTCACAAATTTTCGATGTGGGACTATCCGTCCCCCTTTCCTTGTGTGTGCTACGCTGATGTTTCTTCATTCAATTCGCGCAAGATGGCGGTCAAAGGCTCCAATTGCTGGTCCACTCAAACTCTTGGAGAAATTCCATGCGAACTGGGGATGACGCCTGGAACCTGCAGGTGCTGGAGTAGCTTCAAGCTTCTCTCGAAGCTTCGTCAATGGCAGTCGAAGGACCTGCTACCTAAAATATGAAATACAAACTAAAATCCCCGGTTAAAAGGTTCAATGGCGTCGCCGTGAGGCGAGGAAGTGAACGGTGATGTCCGTGAGGTGTGAGAGTGCGTGAGGTGGTCAGACGGTGATGGAAGGTGAAGTGCGAAGGTGCGGTGTTCGGCGAAGTTTGTGGAGGAGCAATTGACCTAACTGAGTTAGGGCTTTTGCTCCTGAGGTCGAGGTGGAGGTGTAGGGATGAACGACGAGTGTTGAACGTACGAGTTGCTACGCTAACGTGTTTGGTTTTGAAAACCTTGTCGTTGTAGTTTGAAAGTGAAGAACTCGTGTTCAACAAATAAAATTTATACCGGAATGAAAATCTCGGGTCGAACTCAGGGAGGCGGACGTTTGATTTAAAAACTACGCGTTTGTTTTATTTGTCACGAAGTAAATTAATTGATTAGAACTATCTAACTATTTACAATAAATAGAAGGGAGAGAGAGAATATTACAAACAAAAATCAAAAAGAGATGTAAAATGAACATGGAATTTCATCATCAGAAAGATTGTTCATTACACTAAACATTATGACTAGAAAGTAGGAAAATGATTACATTAGAAAGCAGTAAAAAGAATAGGGAGAGAGATATCCTCCTCGACGGTCGCTTGGAGGACGAGGCGGACGGGACGACGTCTGGATGAAGGACAAAGCAGGAAGAACGGGAACGGGGCAGCACGTCCTTGTCGTCACGGGATCCACTTCCGAAACGGGGACGAAAAATTGACTTTATCTCGCGAGAAGCATCCCGGGTGTGGGACAAGCTTCTCTTAAGCTTTGGAGAGGGAGAGAAGAGAAGGAAGGGATGAGAATTTCATGTGGAGGGGGTCTCCTTTTATAGTTGCAAGGAGTGGAGGCAATTTGGTCATTACAACTCTAAAAACATTAAATCAGGGGTCTTTAGTGACGGATAAAACCGTCGCTAAAGCCCCATCGTGGGTGTAATGTGTGGCGTGCGCGTGCCCACTCGCTTGTTGGCACGTGTAACGCGCGTTCATGTTCAACTGACCTCAGCCGTCCGATCGCGAGATCAGACGGCTTATCTCGTGCCTCTGCCCGCCTCTTCTGCTCGCCCGCCCGCGTGCGATCCCACGTTACGCGTGGGTGTGCGTGGGCGCGTCATCTTGATTGAGCACGCGTGGCCGTTGGATTGCGATCGTGCAGTCGATCAGGCATGCGCCTCCGATCCAATTGCTGCACAGCAAGGCTCAAATGCATGCCTGCGCTTCGCATTAGAGCACTCGACCAACGCGCTAGGGGCATGTTTGTGTCAAGCGCTTAACTTAAGCGCAGGCGCAACGCAACCGTTGGATCTTGATCTAACGGCGGGGAAGGGCTGATGTGGAGGCCTTCAGTGGGTGCGTGCAGATGATTGGGCAGCTGAGATGGTGCCACGTGGCGCCATCTTGGCCGTCCATCTTCTGGATGATGTAGATGGTGCCATGGGTGCCGGATTGACTCAATTTTCACGTCGTTAGGCTGTGATCGTCGATCCGAATCCATCCATGCGATTGGATTTGTCGTTTGAAGTGCGGATTCACACCATCTTGGACCTTGATCTTCTAGGGTTCCCCGATCTCTATCTAATGCTACAGATGTCTAATTAGGGCGATCTTGGAGTCGTTGAGCTCCAATCGTCGCCCTGATCACATATGTATGATTGGATCTTCGATCCGAGGCCTCGATAAAAAGTTTGCCCTGTCCATGAACATAAAAGGAGACAATTAACCTCCATTTTATTCAAACTACTCTAAATGCAAGATGATGCATGTTATGCAATATTTATAGTATGCAATGCAATCCTATGCTTAAGAACATGCATAAATAGATATCTTAAGTAGCGTAAACATGTTTACATCAGCGAGGGATTTGGTGGTGTGCGGAGCGAGATGTGCCTCGCCGGAGGAGTGGCCGGACGTGGAAGGGATGATGATGAACGGGCGGTAGCGTGGTCGAAATTGAGTATAGTTAGGATGAAAATAAAGTAGAGGAGGTAGGGGACTTATCTAGGTAGTTGGAAGACAACGGGGAGTCGAGGCAGCGCCGATTGCAGTATGGTTGGCGTCAGGGAAGAAAGGAGCTCCGGTAGGTAGGAAATGGCGAGGATGAAGAGGATAGGAGCACTGGCTGGTACGGCTCGACACGGAAGAAGATCAAGAAGATAGCTCCGTCGCCAGTATTGCGAACAGTGGAAGAATAGAGGCAAGGCAAGTGGCCAGACGTCGAGGAGCACTTTAGATGAGAAAGAGAAGAGGAATTGGAGGTGTTTCTGGTCGAATTTGAGAGTAAAGAGAACGGCGAGGTCTGGGTGTGCTTATATAGGGCCTAGGAGGTTGATTTAAGCTTGGAAGCCAAGCTTCCAAGCTAGGAATGCTCACCGGAGTAGGATTTCCAAGATACCCTAATCTCTCATGCGAAAGTTTTTGGGCTCATGGATGGGTGCATTGGAAAGAGGACTCCTCAAGAAATCACCCTTCCAAAGTTGGAAGGGATTGAGCGATCAGAGAAGGAATTCTCTTCAATCAAAGATCACTGGAGAAGGATTCTTCTGCGATAATGGTAGAGGGATCTATTTGGAAAGAGTGATGACAAAGATAGGGGCCTTTTTGTAAGGAATTTAAAAGTTAAGGGCATATGTGTGATTAAATAGGACCAAGTTGCAAACTAGGTCAAGACAATCTCAAATTGAGCCTAAATTTTGGTACAAACCTAATTTGGACCTAAGGAGTCCAATAATGAAGTTGGATTTTAGTTTTGACTACATTTGACTAGCTAATTTATGTAAAAACCCAAATTAGAGCAAAAGTCTGTTTGAGACTCTATTTTGAGTCAAGACGGGTTCTGATGGTCAGATTGAAGATACCAAACCCTAGAGAATTTTTTTCTATGAATTTTAGAGGATTTAGGTGAATTTTATCCTGACCAGAACCCTAGTTAATTAAGCGGGTCTATTTTTAGGATTTCAGAAGTCATTTAATTCTCAAAACACATGAAAACCCTTTTGTCTGTTCTAACCCACTTGTTAGCCTTTTAGAACCATTTAACCCTCAATTATCCCCTAGGAAAACCCGTGGTTATTCTGCATTCATGATATGATGGTAAAATTACAGTTTTAACCCTGGTTTCTTATCTTTTCCTCAGCATGATTATGTAGTGAATTACAGTCCTCTGGCGACTATGTAGGAGCATATCAAGACTTAATCAGATCAAATAGAGCTAGTTATGGCTCATGATGGTGTTCCCATCAACATCACAAGAGTTGCCTTGGTGCAACGGTGAGGCACTTGGCTTGCAAAGAAGGAGCGTAGGTTCAAGACCCGCGAACTCCCCCAAATTCGCAATTGGATGCACGCACGCGCACCGGCATGCACATGGCCAGCCGCAGTGCAGCGCAAGCACACATGTGCACAGGCGTGTGCACAGCCAACCGCAACGCCAATGTGCCAGCTTACGCGTGCGACTAGAGGCGCGTGATGCACGGGCTAGCAGCAAGCGTGAGTTGGCACGGACCTTCAGCGACAGTTGGGCGGGCCTTTAGTGACACTTGTAGCAGTCACTAATGGCTTGCGCTATACGCGCGTCACCAAAGGAATTGAAGGGCACGGATCTTCAGCGACAGTTGGGTGGATCTTTAGCGACGATTACAACCGTCACTACTTACCCATGGACAAATTTTGTCTCTCCTCCACTATAAAAGGACCTACCCACCTCTATTCCAAACCATCTCTTCCTTTCTTCCTCTCACCACCTCCAAGGCTCTAGAGAGAGATTGTCTCAAGCCCGGGATGCTCCTCTAGAGTAGAAAAGAAAATAGTTTTCCCACCTCTCATCCCCATTCGTGGAGCATCCCATGGTCGTCCTCTCACCGCCCTTCGGGAAGAAGACCCTTGCTGCAACGCCGTCCTGCCCCACCTTCCTCCAGGCGACGTCAGAGCGAGTCATCCACCAAGCAACCATCGAGGGGGATTCTCTCACCTCTTTCTATCTTTTTCGCTTTCGTAGTGTAATCTTTCCCGCTTTCTTAGTTGTAAAAAAGCATTTGATTAGAAATCCATGATTGTTTCTCTCTCTCTTATATTTTCGCAAGTATATTAGCTAGATAAAATTTCATCGACCTAATCTCTTGCTTGATAAAAAATACCAAAAAAATTAGAAAAGATAAAAATGACAAAAATAAATAAAAGAGAAACGCGTATCTTTCAAAACCAAAGATCCACCTCCTCGTGTTCGACCTGGGACTCACTTTTCGAGTTTCGGTTATAAATTTTATCTGATCGACGGATTTTCTCGTGAATCGAACTACGACGATGGGTTTTCCAAAATCCGAACCTTTCCACATGCGAATTCATCGTCATCATACACTTAGCCCCAAAAAAAAAAGTTTTGGGCCAACTTTTCGCAAGATCAACTACCCAAGAGCCAGATCAGTGCCGCTACTCGGTTAGCCCCTACTAGGGAGGCAAAGCTACAATATTTTGGCCCAAACCAGGCCCACAAAAGGCTCGCATTTCTCTCTCTCTCTCAGTGCTCAATAGTAATAGGTATAAGGGGAGCCGACCCATGTACTGCCAACAAGGCTACAAGGAGGAATCTTTAAATACTGCAAAAGCGACTCCTCATCCTAAGATGTGGGACTAAAGGAGCACCCTAAAATTAGCTACACAGCATGGTTAATTAGTCCGTTAATTAGTCCTTAATTAGGGATCTAATTTCAATTAAATTATATGGTTGAGTAGACAATATATAAGGCTACTTATTGGTATAATTATTTTAAGTTAATTAAATATATAAATGTATTTTTAAATTAGTTAAAGTTAAGGGTTTTTACACGTTATAATTCACTATAATATATAGTATAAATTAATGAATAAATTACTCAATTGAGAATTAATTTAATTAATTTTTATAATTACATGATTAATTAATATTTTTAAATAATCATTTTAGATTTATTTAAGTATTTAACTATTTTATTTACATGATTATATGTTTACATATAACTTATACAATGTTCATAGTATTATACATTATAAATAAGATAATAAATATATTTAAAATAAGTTAAACTATAAATTACAAGATTACAGTATAGATTAGTTTATTAGTTAATTAACTTACTAATTTAAACTAGCTTAACTTAATAATATACATTATTAACTTATGGTAATGTACATATTCATTACTTAATTAAGTACAAATAACATAAATAGGTTATTTTACATAATACATACTATAACTAGTATATTAAGTTATATACATAAATATATACTAGTGTAGTCGTGTAGTTATATATATATAAATTATATATACGATATATGCTAGTTATATATATAGGATACTAATTATTATAATTTAGTAGATAAGATAAGTTTACTTAAGTTATATATATTACACTCTATTTACATATAAATAATGGGTCTATATAATTATTTGTATGCATATGTACATATAATTTACCATAGTACACTATATTACACTATATATATACATATATACATTATATACATAGGAATTTTTAGAGTTTTTAGGTTTTTTCTTATTTTTATTTTGTTTTTGGGTTTTATAAGAAGAGAGAAAAGGGAGAGGAAGCTAGGAAAGGGGGAAGAAAACTCTAATTTTGTGGTTCTTGTTTTTGTTTCTTTATTTACAAAACCTAAGAAGTATAAAACTTCTGTAGGTAAGTTCGATAAGCTAGACATCTCAAAACCTATATATAATCAATTATGCATGTTCTATAAGGTTTAATCTCACCCACGACACATTTTATTTATTTATTTACATTATTTTTATATTTTTCATGTATTTTGTTATGAAAAATTTTGGAAAAGGCTAATATAAGATCTAAATAAATACCAAGCCTAGAAAATATATCAAAAGTGCTGGAATTGAAAGATAACATATGTTGAGCTTTCGGACACCAATTGAAATCAAATTCATCCACAAAAACATGAATTAAGCATTGGAATTAATCATCACAATCAGTTTGTACAGTTAACACATACCACATTTGCTGACAGAGTATTTAAAAATGATTTATATTTGATTCAAAGCAAATCAAAAGTACATGAATGCTTCACAAACCTTGTTTTACATTAGTTCAGCTTGGAAAATCCAATTTGAGCTCTAAATAATCAAGATTTATCAGACAACTCTCAATAGGCCCTGACAGAAATTTCTATTGCAGTTACTGTCAAAATAAGACATCTAACCCACTAGGCCTAAATTGTGTACTCCAAAACTCTCTCCACACTTGAAATATATGTCCATATAAACTCTATGCCAAAGAATCCATTATCAATACTAAACCATCCAAATCCATTAACAACTGTTGGACTGATAAAGAAGAGTCAGCCCTTCTTAACTTTGATCCGTACAATTCAAACTTCCTTAAATCCATTTCCAACTTATTGCAGAAATATCAAAAATTATTTGAAAACTTTCTCAGAGCATTAGCGATTGAATAGAACTCTCAAACTTGCCAGATAAACCTAAAACCCATGCTCATAAGTCAAAAACTCCATATTTTAATTAAATCGATTAACACTCAACCTCAAGTATCGCTATCACTCTCTGAAATATATATAACTCTATAAAAATCAAATCGTAGTCTACAAAGTTATGAAAACCCTAGTTCAATCTTCCTTATTCGCTATAGACAGCGTAAGAAAGGTAGATCTAATTAGGCATTCAAATCAATTTGGAATCAAGTTGCACACCTTTGTCAAAACATCTCAAACCTCATTCAATCCCTGAATAGCAAATTAGAATAGTTAAGATCAAATTCAGCTGTAGCCCAAATGGGCGTTTGATCTTGGATTGCCTAAATGATTTGATCACTTTGGATTCTTGCACATCATTGATTGATGCTCAAGGATCCTAGGCGATGCCATAAAAACCATCAAGTCATTGCAAAGGACTTAAATCCGTGCATCAGATTCTTATTGACCATTGCTACTAGTGAAGAGCGCAATACGGTATCAAACTTAGAAATTGGGCGCAAGCTCGGTCGAGGATGAAAATCAAATTAGAATAACTCAAACCCATCACAAGTAATCCAATCAAATAAATATTGACTTCATTTGATTAATTAAAATTGATTAAACCCACATTGCTCCAAAAATTCCACAATCAGCCTATAAAATCAAATCAAATTCAAACAACCAAATCAAGGTCAATTAAGATCAATTGAGGGTCCTTGTGAAATTCTGGAGTGAGTGAGAAGACCCTCCAATGAATTTGACGCCCTATTAGATCTGATAGCTACTGAGCTTCAGATCTAATAGGTGTCCTAATGAAGTGGGTGAATTGTGAATAATGGAGAAGAAAACAGTTAGAAACAATCATGAAATGAGGAGGAAGGAAAATGGATTGAGATGAACAAGTGGATTCGCCTCTCTAATCTGAATTGATCAGAGAGGTTGGATCAAGGAAAACTAATATCTAAACCTAATCTAAGCTAATCCAAATCAAACTAATAGCTAAATCTTATCTAAACTGTCTAACTAAGCTAAGAAAGTAATAAATCTAATCTAATCAAAGTTGTAAATCCTAATCTAGTGGATGAATGGGACCCCTGATAAGAGCCATGACTGGTGGTCGTGGAGATGGAGGAAGGAAGCTCCAACGACAAAGAGGTCTCTAGTGGAGCCCCAAATTGCCCTCAGGCATTTCAAAATCCTTAGCGGCAAGGATAAAAGGGAGAGAGAGGGATGCGCCTCTATCACAGGCAGCAGAAGAGTAGGGGAATGGAACTAGAGTGGATGAATGACCAAGCTCAAGGAAGTAGGGGGCAATTGGCAAAGTCTCAAATTTATAGGCTTAGAGGGCTCAGTGTGACCGACAAAATCCCAGCCTAATTATGCATTTTTAACACAGAATTGTTGTTTTAGGTCATTTTCCATAATTCCCACACTTAACCCTTTTATTGTGTTAATTTGATAGTGTTTAACTTAATTTCTAGCTTAACTTTGGTGTTTTAAGTATGATGAGCCACACCTCATCAACTATTGACCCTCTCCCACCACCAAAAACATTCCCCCACATACCATACTCTTTAATCAGAAACCTGATTACCATTTTCTTCGAACCTTTGGGTGACCATACAATAAACAAAAACTCCATCCCCGCTCCTCCTTGCATATTTTCCTAGGCTATACCCCTCATTATAAAGCCTACTATTGCCTAAACCCACTCACAAATAAAATAATTATAGCATGACATGTTCAATTCAACGAAACATACTTTCCATTCCAACAAATAACCCCTACCCCCACCCCACCACCCTTACTTCCCTACTCCCAATTCCATCCAATATTTTCCCTCACCAGCTCGCCCAATCCTTCAAATAGACCCCTCCACATCACCCCCTCTAGCTGTCAAGCAACGAACTCCAACAACATCCCAAATAACACCTTCATCATCAGACTCACCACCTACTGAACCAACCCATTCCTCTCCACCTTCCCCACCTTCCATTCTACAATGAACTTACACCATGGTTACCAGCTTTATGCATGGAATCAGTAAGAAAAAAATATATTCTTCTACACTTCATCCACTGCCATGATCTGTGCAACATTTGTATAATGAGTAAGAACCAACCTCCTACACTCAAGCCATTAAAAACAAAAATTGCTTGGCAACAATGATAGAAGAGTTCAATGCCTTTCTCTCCAACAATACATAGAAACTTGTACCCCTAGACCCTTTAACGAATTTGGTTGGGAATAAATGGGTTTGCATTAAACAAAAATCCAATGGTGACATTGACCGCTACAAAGCCCACCTTATTGCAAAAGGGTACCATCAAATTGAAGGTTTAGACTATGATGAAATCTTCAGCCCAGTCGTTAAATCGACAAATAAATTTCTTAGTTTAACTTTAGCCAACAATTGGTCCATTGTTCAAATGGGCATCCAAGAATGAATTTCTCCATGGCACTATTAATGAAGACATTTTTATGGCGCAACACTACAAGAAATCTACCTTTTCACAGAGGTTCAAAACCGTCGTCAAATGGTATAAAACCGTTGCTAAGAACTGACGACAAATCCCCTGTCGGCAAAGATCTTTGCCATCAGTTTTGACAAGAACTGTAGGCATATATTGAAAACCACCGCAAAGATGAATCGTCGGCAAATGTTTACCTTTGCCAACGATTTTGTTACTCGCTAGTTAATGTAACCTTTTACCAAGGGTTTGACAACTATCGGTAAATGCAACCTTTCACCATGGGTTAATAACCGCCAGTATAACTTATGGTGATAGTTTTAAATCCATTAGTAAAATGTTTAGCGACAATGATAAAAGCTGCTAGTAAAGATGTTGAACATCAAGTTTCTTTTCACGACAGTTGCATAACCGCCGGTGTAGATCTTATAACATAACCTATATACCAACATATAATATAACATTCACTTAATAACCTGTATACTAATCATGTACATGCAAATCTATAGCATTCACATAATAACCTGTATACCAAGCATGTATTCCATAACATATCATTCACATAATAACATACAAACAATATAATTCAACAAAATAAAATTTAGAACACATAAAAGTTGAACATATGAAAGTATAGCATATATAAAAGTTTTAGAACATAAGTTTCTCAACATAGTTTCCAAATAGTCTAACATAGTTTCCAACATTATTTCCAACATAGATAAATCAATCTACGGATCTACCGAACATTGTCAAGGGGACACATCATTATCGTCACGACGACGAAAAAAATGTGATGGTGTATGCTCAACAAATGTAGTAACAAGATTGAATAGGTGTTCAATCTTCTAATTTTGTTTTTCGATTAATTGTTTATGCTCCTTCCTATCTTGATGAAGTTCCTCCACCTGAGTTGCAAGATTTTCCACTTGAGTCGCAAGATTTTTCACCTGAGTCGTGAGATTGTTAAGCTACTCTTGTAACACTCCTCCATCTTTTCGACCATACTAGCTACTAATGGTGGCACCTGCTCCACCACATAGGACATGACCTGGATGCTCTTTTGGATGTATTGTCCTAAATGCATCCTCTGTAGTCATCGGTGTTGATGAGCATTCACCACCACTCTTTACTGAAGTCATGTGTTGTGTCATTCGTTCCAAATTTAAAAAATGTTTGCCTATATATTATTTAATATAATTTTGGAGCAAAATTATATTATCAAAAACAAGGCATTATAACTCCTGCATGTGGACTTGGTTTTTGTAGCACAAACAACAAAATTTAGAGGCGCGAAATAAGGTGTAGGGCTGAGCCCATCTGGATGTCTATTTTTGGTTTTTGATTCCTCATAATTTATTGCAACAAACTACAAGTTTTCGATCTTTTGTCCTTTTCATTCCTCTTGTTGGTTTATTATTATTATATTGATATTTGCCCTTTATAAGAGTTGGCTTTTTCTAAACCCTAAGTAGACATAACCCAATTTATGCATATTGATTGGTTTGGATTGATTCCAACCTCCTTTATTTTTACCCTCAATTTTTTAGGCTACTTTTCCACATTAAAATTAGCATGCATGTTGTGCTTCTTGACCGGTTGTGTGGAGCTATTTCTCCCATCTTGTAGGATTTATTTGGTTGATGTAATTAATAGAATATTAAATACATCCCATGATGGCATATTAATGAACGAGATTTTGTACGCTAAAAGATTGAGTTTGAAACCCGTCGTTGTAGTTGCTTAAAAATCCGTCAATCAAATAATTTTATCGAAAGTCAAAGTGAGTCCAGGGTCGAACATGGGGAGGGTATGTCGATTTTAAGTCCGTAATTATATTTTTTTGTAATTTTGTTTATAAAGGAGACATTTACAATGATTATAAACAGCTAATCTACTTGTAATATAAACAAGAGAGAGAGAGAGAGAACATCTTTTTATAACTAAGATAATGTCTTTACAACTAATTTCTACAACTAGAAAGTTGGAAATCTACTCTAGAAAGCGATAAAAAGATAAGGAGGTGAGAAGTTATCCTCCTCGATGGCTGCTTGGAAAACGAGCCAGACGAACGACGTCTAGAGGAAGGAGAGCGAAGATGGAAGGAGAATCGAGAAGAACTGGGGATGAGGCAGGACGTCGACGTTGTGAGATCTGCTTCCAGATGGGGGCGAGAACACGACTAGCGAGAGCTCCACGAAGGGGGTGAGAAGTGGAAATTTTGATGTTTAACTCTAGCAGAGCTTCCCGTAGCTTGGGAGCACTAGAACAAGCTTAGAACTTGAGTTCCTAGCTCTTAGAGAGGGAGAGAGATGAAGGAAGGGATGAAGAAAAAGTAAAGGGGAAATGGCTATTTATAGGTGTGGTCATAGGGATAAAAGAGACTTTTTAAGGGCTTTAAAATAAATGTAAGGCCTTTAGTGACATTTGTGCATGTCACTAAAGGCCACACGTTACTAAAGCGTGCGTGCAAAGAGAGTCGCCCATCTTTGATCTAACGTGCCACACGCGGCCACGTCACTACCTCCTCTTCTTCATCCGTTCATGTGCCTTATCGCGCCTGCCCAACCTCAGTCATCTAATCGACATCCGACGGCTTAGAATCACGTATGCTTCTCCTTCACAATGCACGCCGTGCCTGCATACGATTGCGCATGATTGCGTGCATGTGCGAAGTGCTCTTATCCAATGCACGAGAGGTGGCCACGTGTTGAAGCCATCGCTACTCGATGCTAATCCGATAGTTGAATTTTGATTAGGGCGGGTGCTTGTAGATGAAGACGCTCGGCGAGATTCGAACGTGTGCCTTCTACTTGTGATTTGAGCTCATGGCCACTGTGCTACGGCCGCCTCTTTGTCGCATTTGCGTTTTAATGCCCACATGCCCCCAGCCATTGGATGAAGATCTAACAGTTGGGATTAGCTGAAGAAGGAGAGCTGCCATCATGCTTGGGCAGTTTGGGTAGCTGAGATGGCTCAAGGTGTCACCATCTAGGCTGTTCATCTTCAAATGATTGTAGGTGGTGCCACAGATGTCGGATTGGGTCGATTTTTCGTTGTTGGGCTACGATCGTCGATCTGAACCCATCCGTGCAGTTGGATTTATCATTTGAGGTACATATTTGCATCTCCTTGCCCCTTGACCTCTGATCTGTTGGAACCTGTTCCACATCCTATTTTGGTGTTAACAAAAATATTGTAGATTAATGTTTGCAATTGAGTGTTATTTCAGATTTAGGTGAAGATCAAGGCAAACATTGAATTATGGCAAGGCGGCATGATGACAAGTAGGAGTTGATGATAGAAGATCATCTGGAGTTTATTTTGTTTATTAGACTTTTATTTTATAGAATGTATGTCTCTTAACAAAGAATCAAGTATTAGATCGTAAAATTAATTAGAGATAAACTAGGATAAACATTACGATCATTCAAAGTACATATTGTTTAAAAGATATTGTTTTAGTGGTTAAAGTAGACTAATGAACTAATTGATAATACCTTAAAATAAAGGTACTTGAAAGAAAGTACCGGTACATGCAAGGCACTGGTTTGAGCCTATGTCTTAAACTGTGAGCAACAAGTACCAATATCGGGTGGTCGTAGTTTGTAGATTGAGTTCAGACCTGGACCCTACAACTACTGGTGCCCATGATGAGTACCAGTACAGGTAGGTCACAGTGCCTAATAAGTCTCAAACCTGGGAGTCACAAGTACCGGTACCCATGATGAGTACTGGCACCAAGACTCTTGTTATGCTTGCTGCTGGATAAAAGTTAGCAGCTATTACCTGTACCAGTTAGCCGTTGGTTCAAATCTAAATGGCTGAAAAAATTGATTTTAAAAAGGTGAACATTGAGATTTAAACCCCAACGTCTAGCTGACAATCTACTAAGGTCCTAACACTATAAAAGGACCCTAGGACTCTTAATTTGCACACAAGAGAGAGAAGGACAAATTCTAGAGCTAACTTTTCATATTTTCACCATATTTTGAAGAGAAGAAAATAGTTTGTAGCTCTCAAATTTGTCTACACTTTTGCAAACTCATCAATGTGTTTTCTTTCATGCATTTTCAAGGCAATTCACATCCTTTCTAGTCTCTCAAATTGGTATTCATTTTAATTATTGTTGAGAGGCTTAGGTATTTTGTTGTAAGATTTATTCCTATCTTACACCTATGCTTATTTTGTACTTAAGCTTTCGCTTGTTGGATTGTAACAAACCCGTTGTTGTACTTAGGTTGAAGTAACTCGTTAATTACCTTAGTGAGTAAAGTGATTCCCTTGAGGTTGAGGAAATTAGGTTAAAAATCCTAAGCTAGGAGGCTTAGGTAGTGTTAGGGATGCTTGATCGAGTTTTAAAAAGGTCGCATTATAGTACAGTCAAAAAAGCGTTCAAAACAAATATAATTTATCACTCGAATTTTAAAGTCCGAGGTCAAACATAGGAAGCAAATGGAATTCACGCACTAAACTCAATAATGAATGCAATTTGAACACATAATAATACTCAAAAATCTAATTAAAAATATAAAACATGAGTATATGGATAATAAGAATAAATGTAGCTAAAAATATAATAGACTTATGAAAAATTGGAAAATCAGACGTCTTAAAAATGAAGTGCTACAATGCCTTTTTCTCTGATTTCTTTCTTCTACTGTTCTTCTTTGTTCTCTGTTCTCTGGCGTCTCCTTCCTTCCTTCTTCTTCTGATTTTGGCTTTTCTCTTCTTCAGTTTTGTCTGTCCTTTGCCTTCAATCTCTTCCCTCCCTTCTTTCTTTCTTCTTTCTCTTCCTTGGCATCTTCCTTCTTCTTCCTTTCTTCTTCTTCTTTGCCTTAGCTTCTCCTTTCTTCTTCCTTTCTTCTGACCCTTCTCCTTCTTCTTTTTCCTTCCTTGGATTTGGCTAAGTGTGGAGCCAAGCTTTCCACAGCAAAACCCCCCTTCCCCTGCATGACATTCCTCTCTTCTCTATTTCGGTTCACTCTCCCAGAGCCACATTCGAGTCGGGTAATCAGACCTAACGGAGACCCAGGTCTAGGCTCACCGGCGTGGGTGGTGAGTGAGGAGTGAGTCGGTTCAGGTAAACGAGTCGTGGCCAGGTCCGTGTGGGTAGTGCCACAAACGAGGCCGTGAGAGGGGGAGAGAGGGACCTCACCTCGTGAGTAGGAGGCGACAAGGCTTATGCACAACATCAATTTATGTGCATACACCCACACGCCCACTTCCGAGGTGGGACTAAACGTCCCACCCCCCTTGCACGTGCTATAGCAACAAGTGTCTGGCATTGATTGCGAAGCTACACGGGCTTGTGGCTTCAATTGGCAACCTGGAGTCGTGCACGAAGATGTTCCGCACGACTTGGGATGGCAACCTGAGGCTGGTGAAGTCTGGAGCAGCTTACAAGCTTGCTCCAAGCTTTTCTCAAATGGCGGAGCGACGGGGACACCTGAAAACACCAAGACGGCCTCATGGCATCGCTAAAACGCTCAGGGAGCTTCGCCAAGGCACGGCGAATAGGTGGCGGTGGTCGGCGTGGCGCAGGAACGGCTATGGTGGACTGCCTAGGGTTCTCTGTGGCTGTGGGAGTGGGTATGTTCGGGGGTGCTTTTGGGTGAGTGGCGGAGTGATTGGAGTAGTGGGAGATGATCAGTGGGGTGTTGCGGAGGTCGTAGGGTGGTTGGCAAGGTGGATGGAGGTGCGGAGCGACGGAGGTGAGGCTAGAGGTGGAGAAGGTGATGGTGATCGGTGGCGTCGAGGGGTATTTTCGAGAAATAAAGAGGGGGAACAGGAGTAGGAGGGAGAGAGAAGTTAACTAACCTAACATAAGGATGAAGGAGACAGGAGAGGCGTCTGGGCAGGTACGGCCGATGCCGAAGACGAAGATCTCCATAGATGAGGTAGCGGCGAAGATGAGGGCAGTGGCGGCGTCAAGGCTGGTACAACCGACGTGGATGAACGAGAGGAAGGCAACCCAACCACTGGTATTGTGGTTGGGCGACGAGAGAGAGAGGATGGAACCGTCGGAGCTTGCGGAGATGTTGTGGTCGGCGAGGAGAGACGAATTGAGGGTGGACCGACCTAATTACAAGCTGAGGAGATGCGAATGAAGCAAGGGTTGCTTAAATAGGCTTCTATGGATGGAGTTGTGCTTAGAAGCCAAGCTTCCAAGCAAGGTATGTTCGCCGGAGTTGGGAGCTCAAAAAGACCCAAATCTCTCATGCGTTCGCATGAGAGATTGGGTACAAATTAGGGCTCATCAATGGATTTAGATTGAAGAGGATTACTCGGAGAATCTCCCTTCCAATTTTGGGAGGGATTCTCTAAACAATCAAGGAGAATCCTCCTTCTAAAGCTTGCCGGAGTAGGATTCCTCCGCTATAATGGCGGAGGGACCTATTTGAAAGGATGATGAAGAAGCTAGGAGGTTTCTGCAGAGTTTTTCAAAAGATAGGGGCAGAAATGTAATTGGGTCAGACTTGTTTGCAAAGTGGGTCAAGATGAGTTCCCCTTAGGATCAAATTTTGGTACAAACCTAATTTGGACCTAAGGAATCCAATGGTATGGTTGGATTTTTTGTTTTACCACGTTTGACTGGGTAATTTATGTAAAAACCCAATTTAAGTCAAATATTTGTCAGAGCCCCATTTTAGGTCAAAATAGGTTCCAATGGCCAAATTGAAGATTCTAAACCCTATAGAATATTTTTCTATGATTTTTAGAGGATTTAGGTGAATTTATCCTGACCAGAACCTTGTTAAATCAAGTAGGTCTGTTTTAGGGTTACAAGAAGTCATTTAATTCCCAGAATTCACATGAACCCTTTCCTATCTGATTCAACCCACTCATTATCCTGTTAAGACCATTTAACATGTGTTTAGCCCTTGAGAAAAGCCATTGCTGTACTGCAATGGTAAAATTACAATTTTACCCCTTCTTTCTTACTTTTATCTCAGAATGATTATTCAGTGAATTAGGACCTCCAGTTGGTTATGTAAGAGCTTTTGTTCTCTTTCATGGGTCAAAATGAGCTAGTTAGGGCTTATGATGGTATTCCCATCATACCCCTATGCCTAGCTTTTGCTAATCCCTTAGCAAAATTTTAAGGTTTTAACTTTGATTCTAGACCATGAGTTCTTTTAATGCTCAAAAACTATGATAAGTTCTTTTTTTCTTTTGATTAGGTTAGAATGCTGATAGTAGGCCTAGAGGTACTCAAGTACCAACCAAAATTCGGACCTGACCAGCTCTAGCCTCAGTTCGCCACGAAGGTTTTTAAGGCACACAGGAACTATCCTAAGGTTCGTTGGACTCCGCGATTAAAGCACTCGTGCTTGTAACATATTTTAGCCTCGATTCAGTTTGCAATGCATTTTCGTAAGAGAGAGAGACAGAGGATTTTCTTTGTTTAGAGAGTTTTATCTCTCTTTTCTTTTTATTTCTAGCTTCAGATTGGCTTCTCAGCATAGTCTGTATCGGATTCCTAGTCCCCATCATCAATCCTCGAAGGATCCCTGGCAATCAATGCTTCGTGATAGCACCGCCCATGGAAACCCCCAAAACCCTGGCTTTCGAGATTTCGAGTTAATCCCGCCCATGGTGTTCTGTAGCTAAATCCAGACCCTGGCAATCGACATTTCGTGATAATGCCGCCCATGGCATTTGAACCAGTGCAGGGTGCTTACATGCCCCTAGTAGGATATGTAAATAACCTATGAGACAAGCACTAAGGAGATGATATGTTATTATGCATCTTCGAGGGAAATTTCCCGCCTCTCCGCGTCAGGAACTCGTCCAAATCAATTTGTGTTGATCGGCCACTCCTAATCTAAGTGACTTTTTTTCAGAACAGTTTAAACGCATTTGTGTGATTTTGATACTTATGCGCACTGAACCAGACTGTGTGTGGATTAGGGTGCTTAGGTTACCGAGTCCTGCAAATCAGAGGTCAGTTAATGAGGTCGAATTCTCCCTAAGCCTTAAACCTAATACTTAAGCTTCGCATTTTCCCCAACCTCTTAAGGACTATCCAGATCTTAGCAGATACTTGAATTTTTAAGCTTAGGAGTCTAGCCCAAGAAGCCTAAGATTAGCTTTCCTACTAATCTCCTTTGTGTCTCAATAGCATTTTTTCCTTTCATTTTCTTTTTCTTGATATGGTCTAGAATTTAGTAATCCCTTAATTTTTTACTAATGACTATCTCTTCTTTTTCTTTTCATTTTGTGCTCCTTTTTGACATTTTTCACTTTTCCCTTTTTTCCTCACGATTTGTATGGCCTTAAAATTTTCTTTTCTCCTCCAATTTTTTGTTCCTTTTCACAAATTTCTATCTTTTTGGTATTTTTGGCATATGTGATTTTTTTATGAGAACCCTTCTGAATTTTTATTTATGTATGTCTGCACTTTACCACCCCCCTATGCCTAAGTTTTGCAATGTTTTCATTGTAAATGGAGGGTGTGGAATAGGTTTGGGTTTTAGGAATTTGGAACAAGATTATTTGGTGGGCGAACAGGTCGAAAATGACTGTTGCGTACGATTTCAAGCTCTAGTACATGTACCAGAGGTGGGATCGACTGTTCAAAAATTAAACTCTGGGTGCAATAAACGTGAAGTACAGAAGGATAATCAAAAGGATCTTGGGTTTTTGGAATGACGGGTTGCCTCCCATTAAGCGCTAAATTCAACGCCTTCAACCGAGCGGGAAATGGTATGGAGAGGGAGTGGTCAAATCAGCTGAGTTTTGTAGAACAAGCACCTTGATCAAGAGCCTGGTTGGTCCAACCAGGTGCTTGTTCAGATCAACAGGCTAATGATGCAGCCCAAACCCAATCAGCCTGGTGGGTTGATAAGTGTAGATCAAGAGATGCGGAACCCACAATATACTATGGAGCTCGGAATGATATGGAAGTGTGAATCCAAGGTTTGGCTGAGTTGAAACAGCCTGGTTAAAGTAGGGATCCTTAAAATAATCAGTGGATGATGCAGAAACCCTATAGGGGTGATCAGAGAATGATGGAGCCTGATTTGCAGTCTGATCAATGTCTGAAACCTGATAAAAATGTGGAGGCGAATCATCTACAATCGGCTCAGTAAAAGGGGAATCAGAATAGAAATTGAGTCCGGTTGCGGGTCAGGGTTGAAAATGGGTTTGGATGGGTTCTGTATATGTAGAGGAGGTGGCATCAATAAGAATTGTGTATGAGGGCTCTTCCAAAAAGGAATTACAGGTGGGTTCATTTAGAGAGTCCTCATAGTAGCCACTAAATTCAAAAGTGAATGCCTGAAGAGTGTTTATAGGATGAAGAAAATCTGGGTCAAAACAAGATTCGAATTCTAGGTTATAATCACTCTCGGCACTTTCTAGTCTTAATTCCTGAGGATCGAAAAGAAATGATTCCATCTTACTGGAACCTGAATTTAAATCAGTGATCTCAGGATCAGGGATCTCAGAGTTGGAGTCGAAGAATGAATCATGTGAACTGAGGTCGTAGATTGGCTCATCATAGTCAGAAAATAATGGTTCTCCGAAATCATGGCAAGATTTGAAATCGTCGGAGAAATTACAAAAATTAAGTTCTGAGTTCAATTCGAGATCAGAGGTTCCACCACAGAATAAATCACAAGATGTAGATTCAGCAACCTAACTTGGGTCTAGCCTATTCTTCGATTTTGAGCTCAAAGAGGTGTCCTTATTTGGTCTAGGCTCGAGTTCTAGGCTTGTAGGAAAGATCCAATCAAAACCTCACTCTTCCAACTCCTCGATTTCTGTATCATAGATTGGCGTGACTTCTAAAAAATCAATCTATATCTCTAAGGATGTTGGAAAGGGATATTCATCAAACCAAGGCCCAGAAACATAATTTTCATTTAAACTTTGATCTTCGTCATACGGGGCCTTATAATCTTCCCAATAAGTTTCAGATCCAGATTCCAAGCTGAGGATGTGGGTTGAATTACTAGAATCTATGTCAGAATTGCCTTCGAGGGTCACCTTATCGGAATAAGGGGCGGGATTTACACCCTCGAGAGGTTCTGTTTTAATCTCATCATTGTAGGAGTCTCGGAATTCTATGCTTGGTGACCTAGGATTTTGGTTTTCTATGGTTGGCTCAAAATCATGTTCTCCTGCAATTGGGACTTCCCAACCTAATTCAAGATTAGGCATGTTATATTCCATCTGGGTTAGGGATCTACAACAACCTTGTGCTTCAAACTTAGGATTTAAGAAATCAGATTGATCCTCAATACTATTCCAAGATGTTTCATGAACTGTTTGGGACGTGTACAAGTATTTCTGATCGATAACTTGTTTCAACAATCTCATCATCTCTTCCCATTTTTCAAGATCATCTTAGTGTTTTTCCCAAAGTACAGGATTTGTAATGCATTGGAGGTATTCAAAGTTATGTAATTTTTCTATCTCAATGTATCCTGTTATGAGAATATCTCAGATTGATCCCTTTGTGGCTTCTATTAATAACAATTGGGCACAGTTTATGATGAAGGTTGCTGTTGTTGGTACACTAACCTGAATGTCTTCTATGGGTTTTGAGGTTTTGTATTCAATCTCATAAAATTCAAGGGCATCCTCAACCATTCTATCTCTCATGGATCTTTGTGATTCAGGTTTCTTTAATGATATTCCTAAGTATCTAGGCTGCATATTTGAATCAGATGGTGGAATCAAGATGTAGAATTAGAACTCAAGTCTTAGAATGAAGTAATTTGATTTGAATAGATACTCCTAAAGAAAATCTATGTGTGTGCTCTAAATAAAAGGGATGAGGGACTGGATATGAAGTTGACCCAATCAAGGCACCCAAGGATGTTTGGATGACTATAGAGGTTCGGGGCGGATGATACCCATGGATCAGAAAGTCGTCCACCTTAGAATTACCTAGGCAGCCAGAGAAGGAGAGTCCCGCAAAGACCCCTACACGGTAGAGAGCCCCCACGAGTTACAGGATTTCCCTCACTCGACCTCTCTTGTCACTGAGGGTCCAAGTAGACCAGAATGGATAACTTGACCTCTTAAGTCTACCAATTTTATATCCTAATTTGTGCCTTTGATTTCACTTAAATTAGCAGTTGTTTTGACTTGTGACCTAGTTTGGAGGTTGGTTGGCCTACAATGTAGTCCAACTTCACCTGACCTACCCTAAAGATGGCAGAATAACTCTAGGTCAAGACCTAGAAATCACCCCAATTTGACTCCTAGGTTATTAGGTCAAAGTATTTTAAGGTTCAAGTAAGTTTAGAATCTAATTTTAGGGTTTTTCTTGATTAGCTTTTTTCAATCAAGGGCTTGGGTAGCATACAAATGCGGGAGGGTTTGTTTCCTGTTATGCAGGCAAGTGTGAACTAGCACTTCAAGACCTTAATGTAGAAACCCTGATTGGCTTTATCTCCCAGTCCTCTTTGATTTTCACAAATGTTCTCGGACTTCAAACAAGAAGTGCGTAGTCCAAGAAGATTAGAAATTAAGCGTAATTCCTAATAGGCACAGGAATTTTGGGGTAGGAACTCTAAATAGAATCGCTTCAACTCCAATACAATGTGAACAAAATTTCGCAAATCAAGAAACTAGCCTTTTAAATGATAATTACTATAAAAAGAAGGTAGGTGATTCCTAATTTGATTGCTTCCTTTTCGTCTTCCCAAGATTAGGAGGTTCGATTAGGGAAGAATAGAGAAGTTACCTACCCTGGAGTGGTTGATTTACGCGGGAGATCTCCTCGTGAAATACCTCGCAAAATCCCAATAAGACAAATAGGGCAAATTAGTGCTCAAATATAATCAAAATAATGCAGACTAGTGATGAATTGCGCATTGCTCCCCGGCAACGGTGCCAAAATGTTAAGGACACTTGATCAAGTTTTAAAAAGGTCACGTTGCAGTACAGTCGAAAAAACGTTCAAAACAAATATAATTTATTACTCGAATTTTAAAGTCTGAGGTCAAACACAGGGAGCAAATGGAATTCACGCACTAAGCTCAATAATGAATGCAATTTGAACACATAATAATACTTAAAAATCTAATTAAAAATATAAAGCATGAGTATATGGATAATAAGAATAAATGTAGCTAAAAATATAATAGAGTTATGAAGAATTGGAAAATCAAATGTCTTAAAATTGAAGTGCTACAGTGCCTTTTTCTCTGATTTCTTTCTTCTGTTGTTCTTCTTTCTCTTTCTCTTTATCTTCTTTCTTCTCTATTCTCTGGCGTCTGCTTCATTCTTCTTCTTCTGATTTTGGCTTTTCTCTTCTTCAGTTTTGCCTGTCCTTTGCCTTCAATCTCTTCCCTCCCTTCTTTCTTCTTTCTCTTCCTTGGCGTCTTCCTTCTTCTTCTTTGCCTTAGCTTCTTCTCCTTTCTTCTTCCTTTCTTCTGACCCTTCTCCTTCCTTCTTCTTTTTCCTTCCTTGGATTTGGCTAAGCGTGGAGCCAAGCTTTCCACAGCAAAACCCCCCTTCCCCTGCGTGGCATTCCTCTCTTCTCTCTTCTTTATTTTGGTTCACTCTCCCAAAGCCACATTCGGGTCGGGTAATCGGACCTAACGGAGACCCGGGTCCAGGCTCACCGGCGTGGGTGGTGAGTGAGGAGTGAGTCGGTTCGAGTAAACAGGTCATGGCTAGGTCCGCGTGGGCAGTGCTGCGGACGAGGCCGTGTGAGGGGGAGAGAGGGACCTCACCCCGTGAGTAGGAGGCGACAAGGCTTATGCACAACATCAATTTATGTGCATACGCCCGCTCGCCCACTTCCAAGGTGGGACTAAACGTCCCACCCCCTTACGCGTGCTACAGCAGCAAGTGTCTAGCTTTGATTACGAAGCTGCACAGGCTTGTGGCTTCAGTTGGCAGCCTAGAGTCATGCGAGAAGATGTTCCGCATGACTTGGGATGGCAACCTGAGGCTGGTGAAGTCTGGAGCAGCTTGCAAGCTTGCTCCAAGCTTTGCACCAATGGCGAAGCGACGGGGACACCTGAAAACACCAAGACGAACTCATGGCCTCGTTAAAATACTCAGGGAACTTCGCCAAGGCATGGCGAATAGGTGGCGGTGGTCGGCGTGGCGCAGGAACGACTGTGGTGGTGTGCCTAGGGTTCTCTGTGGCTGTGGGAGTGGGTGTGCTCGGCGGCGCCTTTGGGTGAGTGGCGGAGTGATTGGAGTAGTGGGAGATGATCAGTGGGGTGTTGCGGAGGTCGTAGGGTGGTTGGCGAGGCGGATGGAGGTGCGGAGCGACGGAGGCGAGGCCAGAGGTGGAGAAGGTGATGGTGATCGGTGGCGTCGAGGGGTATTTTCGAGAAATAAAGAAGGGGAACAGGAGTAGGAGGGAGAGAGAAGTTAACTGACCTAACCTAAGGACAAAGGAGACAGGAGAGGCATCTGGGCTGGTACGGCTAACGCTGGAGATGAAGATCTCCGTAGATGAGGCGGTGGCGAAGATGAGGGTAGTGGTGGCGTCAAGGCTGGTACGGCTGACGTGGATGAAAGAGAGGAAGGCAACCCAACCACTGGTATTGTGGTTGGGCGACGAGAGAGAGAGGATGGAACCTTCCGGAGCTTGCAGAGATGCTGTGGCCAGCGAGGAGAGACGAATTGAGGGTGGACTGGCCCAATTCCAAGCTGAGGAGATGCGGATGAAGCAAGGGTTGCTTAAATAGGCTTCTGTGGACAGATTTGTGCTTGGAAGCCAAGCTTCCAAGAAAGGTATGTCCGCCGGAGTTGGAATCTCAAAAAGACCCAAATCTCTCATGCATTCGCATGAGAGATTGGGTATAAATTAGGACTCATCAATGGGTTTAGATTGAAGAGGATTACTCAGAGAATCTCCCTTCCAATTTTGGGAGGGATTCTCTGAGCAATCAAGGAGAATCCTCCTTTTAAAGCTTGCCAAAGAATGATTCCTCTACTATAATGGCGGAGGGACCTATTTGCAAGGATGATGAAGAAGCTAGGGGCTTTTTGCAGAGTTTTTCAAAAGATAGGGGCAGAAATGTAATTGGGTCAGACCTGTTTGCAAAGTAGGTCAAGATGAGTTTCTCTTAGGCCCAACTTTTGGTAAAAACCTAATTTGGACCTAAGGAATCCAATGGTGAGGTTGTATTTTTGTTTTGACTACGTTTGACTAGGTAATTTACGTAAAATCCCAATTTAGGGTAAATATTTGTTAGAGCCCCATTTTAGGTCAAAATAGGTTTCAATGGCCAAATTGAAGGTTATAAACCCTAGAGAATATTTTTTATGATTTTTAGAGGGTTTAAGTGAATTTTATCCTGACCAGAACCTTGTTAAATCAAGTAGGTCTATTTTAGGATTACAAAAAGTCATTTAATTCCCAGAATTC
Source organism: Thalassia testudinum (assembly GCA_037157565.1). Taxonomy (NCBI): domain Eukaryota; kingdom Viridiplantae; phylum Streptophyta; class Magnoliopsida; order Alismatales; family Hydrocharitaceae; genus Thalassia; species Thalassia testudinum. The sequence goes on along the minus strand of JAZHRO010000058.1, from coordinate 5,805,214 downwards.
ACATGAACCCTTTCCTATTTGATTCAACCCACTTATTATCCTATTAAGATCATTTGACCTATGTTTAGCCCTTGAGAAAACCTATTGTTGTACTGCAATGGTAAAATTATAGTTTTACCCCTTGTTTCTTGCTTTTATCTCAGAATGATTATTCAGTGAATTAGGACCTCCAGTTGGTTATGTAGGAGCTTTTGTTCTCTTTTATGGGTTAAAATGAGCTAGTTAGGGCTCATGATGGTATTCCCATCAAGTAGTGGAGTACCCAAGTGAGTGGTGAACAACTATACATATTGTGTCAATTTCTGCGGATTGATATTTGTTCAAATTTTTATTATTACTAATGTTCGCCTTGAGTTTGATTATGCGCGTAACCATCAAATCATCGCATAGTCTTCTTAGATCCAACGTTTCCATAAGGTAGCATCAGAGCGGGTTGCGAGAAGACGTAAAAGATCTTGCTCGCGATGGCATCATCTTTAACGAAGTGCACCGAAGGACAATCATCGACCCATCCTCCCTATTTCGATGGGATGAACAATGGGTATTGGAAGAAAATGATGCAAGTCTTCCTCAAGGCGATAGATGAGGAGTCATCGATGCTCATTCAAGAAAGATACTCTAATCCGAAGCCACAAGAAGGAGTAGCATTGGTGGTGGATCAGAAAAAGAAGATAGTTAGCAACGCAAAGGCAATGAATGCACTTTATTGCGTGTTATCAAAGGAAGAATTCAATCGTATCTCAGTTTGTGGGTCTGCATGCAAGATATGGAATATACTTCATGTCACCTACAAAGGGACAAGTAAGGTAAAAGAAACCCGTATTTCTATTCTAACCGAAGATTATGAGTGTTTTAGGATGACAAAAGGAAAAACAATTAAAGACATGTATACGAGATTTGGAGAAATCGTCAATCCTCTAGACAACCTTAGTGTAAAGTTTTTGAAAGAATAGCTTGTAAGGAAGATCCTAAGGCCTCTTACAAGTGATTGGGCTCCAAAGACCACAACCATCCAAAAGGCGAAGGACCTCTCCACTCTCCCTCTAGACGATCTAGTTGGAAGCCTCATGGCCTACGAAGTCCAACTAGAAAGAAATGAAGAAGAACGAGGAGGAGAAGATATTGAGCGAGAAGAAGAATATTGCTTTCAGAGCAATTAAGGATGACTCGAATTCAAGCACCTCAGAATCTGAAGATGAAGAAATGGAGATGCTCACAAGAAAATTTCAAAAATTCCTCGGGAAGCAAGGTAAGCAAGTGAATAATATTTTATCTAATATTGTTTGCTATGAGTGCAAGAAAAAGGGCCACTTGCGAAAGGATTGCCCCATGAATAAGAAGAGGGAAGACAAAAGGAAAGACACAAAAGAAGTAAAGAAGAAGAGAGCTTTCAAAGCAACGTGGGATGATAGCAACTCTGACATGGACATCGATTCAGATGGATCGGATAACAATGAGGTTGCACACCTTTGCTTGGTTGCAACTTCGGAAGACATGGAAAATGAGGTAAATAATGATTTCTCTCTTGAAGAATTGTTAGAAGCATATGAAGAATTATATCATAAAGCTAAGATGTTTAAAAAGGAAAATAAAGTTTTAAAAAGTCATTATCAAACATTAGAAATAGACAAATCATATTTAGAAATAGAGTTAAAAATGTCAAAAGAAACTAATAATCAATTGCATGCAAAAATATTAGAGTTAGAGGATATTTATGAGCATTTTAAGGGGACTTTAAATAATCTCAAAACAACTACTAGGCTAAACACTGAATTTTGTGATTCTTTAAAATCCAAATTTCAGAGTAAAAAGAATACACAAACCAAATCACATGCACCTAGGCATGCATGGATGTATCAAAAGGCTAAAAATCCCAAGAATTACAAATCTAACACTAAAGAGGTCTATAAATCTCAGGATTTGCAAGGTACTTACCCGAAAGGACCAATAACAAAATGGATACCTACAAAAGATATTTTACATTATTTTGCAGGAGTAGATCAATGCGATCAAAGTGATCAGTAGGTGTTCAAGGCATACAACGAAACACTCCAACCTTTCTACAGATTGCATGATGACCAAGAAAGATGGACTAGTGTAGCTTAGTATCCACAAGCACCATTTTACTATTGGTAATTTTTTCAATATGATATGTCATTCTTTTTATCCCTTCATTTTCTTAATGATTGACAAAAAGGGGGAGAAAAATAAAGAGCAAATAGTCATATTTTTAGGGGGAGCATATACTGAGGGGGAGGATTAACTAGTTTAAATTTCTTTCATGTAACATTGCTAAAAATAATTTTTATCTTATAGTTATCTATTTGCAAGATAGTTTTGTCAACACCAAAAAGGAGGAGATTGTTGGAATCTTGTTCTACATCTTATTTTGGTGTTAACAAAATTATTGTAGATTAATGTTTGCAGTTGAGTGTTATTTCAGATTTAGGTGAAGATCAAGGCAAACATTGAATTATGGCAAGGAGGCATGATGACAAGGAGGAAAGATGACAAGGAGGACTTGATGATAGAAGATCACCTGAAGTTTATTTTGTTTATTAGACTTTTATTTTATAAAATGTATGCTTCTTAACAAAGAATCAAGTATTAGATCGTAAAATTAATTAGAGATAAATTAGAATAAACATTACGATCATTCAAAGTACGTATTGCTTAAAAGATATTATTTTAGTGGTTAAAGTAGATTAATGAACTAATTGATAATACACTTAAAATAAAGGTACTTGAAAGCAAGTACTGGTATTGTTCATAAGTATCGATACATGCAAGGCACAGGTTTGAGCCTATGTCTCAAACTGTGACCAACAAGTACCGATACTAACTATGAGTACCGGTCTCTGGTGGTCACAGTTTGTAGACTCAGTTTGGGCCTAGACCTTACAAGTACTGGTACCCATGATGAGTACTGGTACAGGTAGCTCATAGTGCCTAGTGAGTCTTAAACCTGGGAGTCGCAAGTATCAATACCCATGATGAGTACCAGTACCAAGACTCTTGTTGCTAGATATTGGATAACAATAAGCAGCTAGTACCAATACCCATATTTTAGTACCGGTACTAGTTAGCCGTTGGTCCAAATCTAAACGGATGAAAAAATTAATTTTAAGAAGATGAATGTTGAGATTTAAACCCCAACATCTAGCTGACGGTCTACTAAGGTCCTAACACTATAAAAGGATCCTAGGACTCTTAGTTTTTACATAAGAGAGAGAAGAAAAAATTCTAGAGCTAACGTTTCCCTTTTCCACCATATTTTGAAGAGAAGAAAATAGTTTGCAACTCTTAAATTTCTCTACGCTTTTGCAAACTCATCAACGTGTTTTCTTTCACACATTTTCAAGGAAATTCATGTCCTTTCTAGGCTCTCCAATTAGTATTCATTTTAATTATTATTGAGAGGCTTAGGTATTTTGTGTAAGATTTATTTCTATCTTACACTTTTGCTTATTTTGTACTTGAGGTTTTGCTCATTGGGTTGTAACAAACTCATTATTATACTTGGGTTGAGGTAATGTTTGAGGCGTAAATTGTATTTTAAAGTAAATCAGTCGTAGTATAGAGCAAAGTACGTTGAAACAAATAAAATTTACGAGATGTGAGTCCCGGTCGAACTCAAGGAGGCAGAAAGCGTTTCGATCTCAAAACTGATTTGGATCTAAATACTAACTAGATAATAATCACAATATATATAAAGAGAATGTAGTCATGAGTTTGATCAAATAATTCTAGAGTTATGACTATGTAATGCTAGAACAAGAGTAATTGAGTTGTAGAAATAAACTAGAATATCACTGTCTAATCTGGCAGAATAAGGGCATCATGGGTGGTCCTTGGTGGCCTTCTGGAGAGGCTAGGGAGAGCAACAACGGTACACCAAGGTGGCTTGGTGGGCGCTCTAGAGGAAGAGAGCTAGAGACAGAGAGAGTCGAAGAAGAAGGTCTGAAGAACTGGAGAGGATCTGGAGAAGTTCTGGTGGAAGATCGAAGAGTTGGGAAGAGTTGCCCTCAACTGGGGGGCCCTGGGCCTTCTTTTATAGCTTCATTGAGGGGCAAGATGGGCATTTGTGCCCTCAAAATCATGCAATAACCCTCTGGTAATCAGATTTGTCAATCGAGTGTTGGTGCGGAGAATCTACGCAAAAAGATTGAGTTTTGAAAACCCATCATTGTAGCATAATTTGAGAGAAAAATCCATCAACAGATAATTTTAACTGAAACTCAAAAGGAATTCCGGGTCGAACACAGGGAGGTGGACATTTGATTAAAAATCGCATTTATTTTATTGTCACGAAGCTGATTAGCTGGTCGAATTCAATATAAACTAGCTATCTACTTAAAGAATAATTAATAGAAGAGAAAGAGAGAATAGTATAAATAAAGACAAAATAGAGATAGAATAAACATGAATTTCATAACCACAGAATAATGTTCATTACAACTAATCACTACACTAGAAAGCTGGAAATATTACAACTAGAAAGCGGTAAATCTACTCTTGAAAGCAGTAAAGAAAAGAGAGGTGAGAAATTATCCTCCTCGACGGCTGCTTAGAGGACGAGCCGCGTTGATGGAGTTCTCAGACCAAGGTGGTGAGATGTAAAACGAAGGAAAACGACGACGAATGATAGAGGACGGGGCAAGGCACCGTCGGGACAGGATTCGCTTCCCGAACGGCAGTGAGAAGACAATCGCGGGATGCTCCACGAAGGAGGTGAGAAGATGGAAAATTATTTCTATAACTCTAATGGAGCATCCCGAGTTTGTGACCAGCTCGTAGATCCTTTGAGGGGGTGAGAGAAGAGAGGAAGGGATGAGGAAGAAGTGGTCGTAGGGCTATTTATAGGTGAAGAATGGAGGGGCAATTAGGTCATTTCATCTTAAAATATTAATGTCAAGGTCTTTAGCGACGGACTTATTCGTCACTAAAGCCTTGAAAGTGAGCTTATGTGCGTGCGCTCACCGCGCCTCCTCTTCTCCCCGCACACTCAACACATGCCACGATCTTGCGATCTTAGCCGTCTGATCGCGAGATAGGATGGCTTAAACGCACCGCTCTTCATCTCACGCTTGTGCGTGCGATCGCGCGTCAACGGCATGTTGGATCAAGTGTATGCAACCCGAGCCCATCTGTGCAGCCATGTGGCCACTCCATCCGCCGTCCACTCCGCATCCAAAAGGCGAATTTCGCTCGCGCTTCTAATTTGAGGTGCGCGCAGCTTGAATGTGTGACCTCAGTGTCGCCTACAGGCACGTGACCGCTACGCTATCACAATGGATTGACGAGAAGACAACTTTGGCTCCATCGCTCACGACCATTAGATCTTGATCCAATTGTTGTGATTGCTTGACGACGTCTCAATGCTAAGGAGTTGTGAAGGTGATTGACGATCAATCTCGGTCGTTGGATGATGATCCAACGGTAGAGATGTGATGGCACTATTGAGACGAGAGCAACAACGGCAGGTCCTTGGGCCAGTTGGGCGGTTAGGATGGTGCCACGTGGCGCCATCTTGTCGATCCATCTTCAATGTCTTGTAGATGGTGTCACGAATGTCAGATTGGATCTATTTTTGCATCATTGGGCTACGATCGTCAATCCGAATCCATCCATGCAGTCGGATTTGTCATCTAAAGAACAGATTTACACCACTTGGCCCCTTGACTTTGATCTTTCTTGGATTGTATCTGATGCTACAGAAGTCCAATCGGGGCGATCTTGGAGTCGTTGAACTCCAATCGTCACCCTAATCAGATCCGTACGGTTGGATCTTTAGTATGAGGGCCCGATTAATTGTCGCCCTGTTACCGACCACAAAAAGAGAAAATTAACCTAAAATTTATACAATATATCCTAAATGCAAGATGATGCATGTTATGCAATATTTATAATGTATGATGCAATTATACGCCTAAGAACATGCATAAATAGATGGTTTATGTGATATAAATGTGTTTACATCATCGGGACATCAACGGATCAGATCGCACCTCAATAGGCCTTCATTTGCTCCATCACGCAGATTCATTCTGGGCTTGACATATGGCACGCTCTAGATGCTTGGATCTTCATTTCACGATCCTGCGCACTCCAACTTCAACACCGCTCTGACTTTCTCTCTCCTCGCACACCCACTCGTGCTTTAATCGCGCCTAACATGCGTGCCAAATCTCGGTCGTCCGATCTCAAGATCGGATGACTTAAAAGACCTGCAGCACTGCCTCTTGAAATTCAAATGTGCGCACTCGGGCGTTGGATGGTACGTGATCCCACACGTCATCTCCCGAAGCCCTCCGTGTGCCACGTGGTTGCATCTCCACCACCCGATGGCCATCCAACGAATGATTTCCTCTGCACCCACGACCGCCTTAGATCAGCGAGGATTGTGAGTCAAACCCACGTCGTGCACTATTGGTTGCGCGTGCTTGCCAACGTGCTATGTGGCCGAGTTGTTGCGGTTGCCTCTTTGCGTCTAGCTGTCCTCAGCCGTTGGATGGAGATCCAACGCTGAGGTGTGATCTCAGTTGGTGAGGCACGTCTGGGGCTGCTACGTGGGTACGTTGTGGCCGTTGGATGATGATCCAATGACCCACAGTGCATGGAGAAATGCCTTCAAAAGTTGGGGGTGCAGCGAGGGGCGATTGCGATGGTGCCACATGGTGCCATCGTGGTCGTCCATCTTTTCTCCTTTGTAAACGGTGTTATAGGCCTCTGATTGGGATGATTCGTGTGTCGTTGGACTACGATCGCTAATCCATATCTATCCGTGCAGTCGGATTTATCTCTAAGGTTCGAATTTTCACCTATTTGCCTCTTGGCTCTTGCTCTTCTGCAGACTCCCTATGATGCTATGGGAGTCTGATCGATGCCATCTCGGAAGCGTTGGACTCCCGTCTTCGTTTTGAGTAGATCCATGTAGTTGATCGGTCATCCGCTGCCCCAGATTACCTGCAATTGTTAATAATTCTCAATTAAAACATAATACGACATTATTATTTACAAAACTAATAAATCAACTACGATGAAAAGTATGATGCATATGTCTGCAAAATGCCTAAGTTCAGCTAGGTTCTAACTTAATTCAGGTGGATTAGGGCCTATGATTGCTGCGCAATCAGGTAACCCGTTAATTACCTCAGCGAGTAAAGTGATTCCCTCGAGGTTGAGCAAATTGAGTTAAAAATTTTAAGCTGGGAGGCTTAGGTAGTGGAGTACCCAAGTGAGTGCGGAACCACTATACATATTGTGTCAATTTCTGTGGATTGATATTTGTGCAAATTTTTGTTATTACTAATATCTACCTTGAGTTTGTTTGTATGCATAGACATCAGATCATCGCATAGTCTATATTAGATCCAAGGTTTCCATCATGATCTTCCTTGGACTGCATCTCATGCTACGGAAGTCCGATTGGGGCGATCTTGAAGGCATTAGACTTTGATCATCACCCTGATCAGATCCGTGCAGTTGGATGTTCAATTTGAGGTCCAGAAAAATATCGCTGTCTTTTGACCACAAAAAGGGAAAATTAATCTATAATTTATACAATCTTACCAAAATGCATGATGATGCATGTTATGCAATATTTATAATGCTGAATGCTTTTATAGACCTAGGAACATGCATAAATAGGCATTTTAGGCCAATTAGATGTGTGCACATCGCACCCCTATGGCTATCTTTTGCTAGTCTCTAGCAAAACTACATGCTATTTATAAAAGAATTAGGATCAAATTACTTAGGCAATAGTTATTTCTCAACAATAAGAAGTTTCTACTAAAGACTTGAACTACAGAAACTCAACAGTGCTTGGGTGTCTGCTAAAATGCAAATCACCCAAGCCCTCGCCTTATTCGAAAGCAAAAATATTTTTTTCTTTCTTCTTTTTCTTCTTTTCTAATTTTTTTGTATTTTTTTAGTTTTGGGCTAGCTTTCTACAGCTACCCAACGCACCGAAAACTCGAAAAGAATTCTAGGTACTAAGCATCTTTTTATGAAACTATGATAAACTCACTGATTAGCAATTATAACGGACTTCAGGTTTCTACTCCCCTAGGTGACCTTAAAATGAAAGTCTACCTAAAGGTGTATCTGTCTGACTGGTAGCTTTCTCCCTACTTTTTATTTTTATAGGGTCAACACAAGGGCGAACCTAATGTATATCTCCCCACCTTATTCTACTTCCCCATTTCTTCCTAAGTGTTTGGGGATTATTTGTGCATTCTTATGAGCTGGGTTCTGGACAACTGGCCAATGGGTTGTTATCCACGGCAACTTGCCAGCCATACTCGTGCAGTGAAGTGTACCTTTTTTTTTCTTCTTTTCTATTTCTCAATTGGATTTTTATTTTTTTTTTAAGTAGGCTTCCCTGATCTAAGATTTACCTAAAGGTAGTAGAAAGATAATGGTCGAGTGCTGGGCTCTAAACAATGGCCAATGGGCTGTTAGCCAGCCATACCATACCATCCTAGAAGGTTCATTAGCTACCTAATTTCCGTTAAAATCGTCAAAAAGTGAGTCAGTGCAAATAATGTGAAGATGCTTAGACTACAAGTTCTTTCAAATCAGAGGGTGGGTTGATAATTCGTGTACTTATTGATTAGCCCATTTTTGTGGGCTATTTAAGTATTTAAGTGCCTCAACATTAAGTTAATTTTAACATTTAGATAGCCTACATTAGGATGTAATTAAATTAATTCATATTTTTAGCTTAAGTGCATAATTCATGTGTGGCATCCATATCTAAATGCATTTAGAATTAACCTAGGATTGCATACATTTGATTAGCTAATTAATTAAGTGTATTACATACATTGTTTTAATTAACATAGAAGTTAAGGAGTTATGTATAAATAATCCTAATTATTTTATTAATCTTTTTCTTCTCCTCTTTGCAGGTAACCGCTCCATCTCCACCTCCTCCTCTTGCGCATTCACTCGGCCAGCATTGACTTGACGGTGGCCTTTTGAATTTCAAATCTTGGTAACTGTGGCTACAAAGGAGGAATGGCTACCGTTCAGAAGGAGGCCACCACCCATTCCACCATCGTGCAGCATTCCACCACCGTGGGCCTCCACGGCCAAGCTCCATCATACCGTGGGCCGGCGGGGTAACAAACCGCCGCACCAAGAGGATGGACTTGACCACCACCGTGCACGAGCTCCTTGAAGCTCACCTACCGTGAGTGCATCTACTGATAAACGACTTGTTACCCCTGTCCACAGGCACCATCACCACCTTCATCTTCTTCCCCATCCTCTGTTTTTTCCTCTACTCCATAAAAACAAACCCAAAAGCCACGCCATTCCCGCAGCAGCAGGACCGTCCACGCCCCTTGCTGTGAATCCACAACACCCGCAGCAGCCCTTCACAACCACCCCACACAAACCACACACCTCCTGTAGCATGCACCATGCACCTGCACCTCAGCCCCCTTGCCTTCCAGCCGTGCATGCAGAGCGCGCTACACCTCTACCCGCACGCCTTCTTACAGAACGCACCCGCACGCGCTGCACCTCCACCATAGCAAGCGCATGCGCCCACTTCCCCCAGCCAGTGCACCTTCTTCCCCCCGTGCCTCAGTCGCCGCCCGCACCTCTAGCCAGTGCACCCTCAGCCCTGCCGCACACCCGCAGGCGTGCGGGTCCACTTCCAGCCCGCGCGCACCTCCCTGCGTGCACCCGCACCTCGCCGTGCCGCTGCCTACAGCACCTACCGCCCGCACCTCCAGCCACAGCGTGTGCAAGAGCAACAACAACCGCCATCGCCACCGCCGCTTCTCTCCTCCATCCAGCCGGCCCAAGCCATCTCATGACACGACGTCGCCACCGCCATGAAGGCCTCGCTTTGGCTGACCTCTTGTAGGAGTAGCTCCTCGAATGAGCCTCTCTCCCATGTGCGAGGAGAAGAGAGGTATAATCCTCTATTTTTACTTGCATTTCTATTTATAGAAATTGCCATTGCCACATTCATTTTCTTGATTTATTTGATTAATTAAATTATGGTGAATTTATGCCTTCATGCTTATGCTTCTAGAGAATTGTTAAGCCTTATTATTCATCTCTATGTGCATTGTATTTAATTTTGAATTACATTTTAGTATGCATGCAAGTGAAAACTACATGGCATACCCTTGCACATGGATAATTTTCTTACGTAAAAATTACATTAACACCCCTTAACTTCTCCATAAATTTAAGGTTTACATTCAAAGCTACATAGGCATTGTTTGATTTGACGAATATTTCAACAAACTTGATTTCTACCTAATTGCGAGTTTAAATAAGTCATTGCCTCCCTGTGACATGACCCGCTCTCCTGTGAGTGGTTTAATTTTAATTTTAATTATTTTGTTAAGCAATTTTCCACCACTTTAATCCTAAAATGACAAATCATCTTAATCACATTATTCAAAAGCGAAAATCGACTTATCACTTATCACCCCAACTTATTTAACCAATAAGAAATGAATTTTCAAATGGCGAGGACTCGAAAATCAAGTCCACATGTTAGTGGACACCCGGGCTGATTAAGCCCGAAGACCTGAAGGCCCCGTTTGGTAAGGGCAATAAGTTTGTGGAATAAGTTAGAGTGGAATAAATGGTGGAATAAGTGAGTTAACCCATTTAGACGTTTTGGCAGGATAAAGTTATTCCTCCTGTGGAATAACTTTACGCTGGGTTCAGTCCACTTAACCTGGCATAAATAGGAGGCGGATTAAGTGGCAGGTTAAATATTTAACCCGCCAACTAAACACAGCCGAAGGGTCTAAGTGTTCAGATCCTATTGTATTATTTCCTAAAGTTGACAAATTTCTAAAGCCTAAGTTCTCTTTTTCTAATTCAATTTTTTCTTTAAAAAGGAAAATAATGGAAATTTACAAGAAATCAATAAAGTTGATAATATGATTCAGAAATGAATCCACCTCTCCAGGCCTAGTTTATGCAATGTCCTCATTGAAAATAAAAGGCATGAGAAAAGAGTAGAATGAAGAAAATATCATCTGGATTTTGTGATGCTCTGGTCAGTTCTGAGTCAGGCTGTACAAATGTTGAGTTTAGTGCCATCAACTAGGCAGGGTCCAACAAAAGGAGTTAAATCAAGGTTAAAGCAACCTTGTCTGAGACGAGCTCTGGAATAATGCGGTCAACATAAGATTTTAGATGTTGTCCTTTGACCTTCAAAGAGTTACTCGTCTATGGGTCAGAAATCTCAATGGCCCCATTTGGGAATATCCGATCAGTGATGAATGGGCCATTCCACTTTGACCTAAGCTTGTTGGGAAAGAGCTTAAGTCGAGAATCAAAGATCCAGATCTTCTGGTTCGGCTCAAAGCTCTTGTAGGATATCAATTGGTCATGAAGAGCTTTGGTCCTAGCCTTATTGATCTTGGCATTCTCATAAGCATCATTTCTAACCTCCTCCAACTTAGATAGTTGGAGTTTCCTAGTCTTTCCGGCGAAACTTAAGTCAAAGTTGCATTTCTTAATTGGCCTGAATGCCCGGTGTTCAATTTCTATGGGTAAATGGCACGCCTTACCATACACCAAACAAAATAGAGACATGCCGATAGGCATCTTATACGTCATACAGTAGGCCCAAAGAGCGTCGTCAAGCTTTTGAGTCTAGTCTTTCCTATCAGGCCTAATCATTTTTTGCAGGATGTTCTTGATCTCCTGATTGGAGATCTTGGCCTGTCCGTTCGATTGGGGGTGGTAAAGTGTGGAAATTCTATGGTTCACCTTGTATTTTGCCGATGAATTGCAGAACTGGGCATTGGTGAATGGGTACCACCATCGCTAATGATAGCCCTCAGGATCTCGAACTGACTAAAGATATTTTCCTTGACAAAATCGATGACCACCTTGTGATCATTGGTTCGGGTGGGAATAGCTTCAATCCACTTGGACACCTAGTCAACAGCTATGAGAATGTACTAGTGTCCAAATAAAGGGAGGAAGGGTCCCTTGAAATCGATGCCCCAAATGTCAAAGATTTCGATGGAAAGAATTGGTTTAGAGGCATCATGTCTCTCTTGGCTATGCACCCGAGTGCCTAGCATCGAGAACATGACCTCGAGAACTCCTAGGCATCCTTGAATAAAGATGGCCAATAGAATCCAGATTGCAAAATTTTTGCAACCATCTTTTTCTCGAAGAAATGTCTACCACACGTAGATGCATGGCATAACTTAAGTATGCTTTGGAACACATTCTCCGAAACACATCGACGAATAATTTGATCAGAGCCAATGCGGTACGGTTTGGGGTCATCCCAAAAGTAATATTTGGTCTTAGATATAAGTCTATCCTGTTTTTGCTTGGTCCAATCCTAGGGGATTTAACCAATGGCCAAATAATTCACCATGATAGCAAACCAAGGGGTTTGGACACCTAAACTGTAAGAATAGTCTCGTCTAGAAAATGTCAGTAATCGGAATATCTAGACGAGGAGAATCAATTAGAATTCTTGAAAGATGATCCGCCACTACATTTTGTGCCCCGGATTTGTCTTTAATTTCAAGATCAAATTCTTGAAGTAGAAGAATCCATTAGATAAGCTGGGGTTTGGAATCTTTTTTGGCTAAGAGATGTCTCAAGGTCGAATGGTCGATATAGATGATTACGTGAGATCTTAAAAGATAATCCCTGAATTTTTCCAGTGCAAATACTACAGTTAGCAATTCCTTTTCTATAACAGTGTAGTTCCTCTAGCCCTCATCCAGAGTTTTTCTAGCATAGTAAATGATAGAGAGCTTTCTGTCAATCTTCTATCCCAAAATAGCCCCGACTACGTAATCAGAAGCGTCATGATCTCAAATGGGGTTGTCCAGACCGGTTGTTGCAGCACTGGAGTACAAGTGACTGCCGTTTTAAGTAAATCAATGTCTTGTGGCATGACTCATCAAAATTGAATGGCGTGTCTTTGGCCAAAAGGTTTCCCAAAGGTCAAGCAACCTTAGAAAAGTCCTTGATGAACCTCCTATAAAATCCCACATGACCAATGAATGATCGAATTTGTTTAATAGATGTGGGTGGAGGAAGTTTGGATATAGCACCCACCTTAGCTCGATCCACTTCAATTCCCTGATCAAAGACTACATGACCCAAGACGATGCCTTCTTGTGTCATGCAGTGACTCTTCTCCCAACTAAGGACCAACCGTGTTTCGATGCATCTCTTAAGGATCAATTCCATGTTAGCCAGGCAAGACTCAAATGAATCTCCGAAAATGGAGAAATCATCCATGAATACCTCAAGAAAATCTCCCACCATGTCTAAAATGATAGCTAGTGATGATAACGTCATCATCAATCATATCTATCTTTAATTAGTCATAATCAAGGAATAAATGCTCTTACATAACCGCTAGAGGATCATAATTCATTGCATAATCATTCTGAGAGAAATACAGTAAAATAGGGGTAAAAATGCAGTTTTAATAGTACATCTCAATTGCAGAACAATCATGGGGCTTCTCAGGGGTTAATCAAAGGTCGAATGGTCATAATTGTCTAACAAGAAGGTCCATGCAGACAGAAATAGGTTTTCGCGCATTTCGAGAATTAATGGACATCTGAAACCCTAAAAACAGACCCACTTAATCTACTGAGATTCTTTTTAGGATAAAATTCACCCAAACCCTCTAAAATTCATATAAAAATATTATCTAGGATTTGGTACCTTTAATTTGACCATTAGAACCCGTTGTGACCTAAAATAGAGTCACAAACAGACTATTACAGTAATTTGGGTTTTTGCATAAATTACTCGGTCAAACTAAGTCAAAACCAAAATCCAACTTCACCATTGGATTCCTTAGGTACAAATTAGGTTTTTACCAAAATTTAAGCCCAATCAGAGATCATCTTGACCTAGTTTGCATTTTGGTCTAGTCTAAATCTTTTCTCTCACAACATGCCCCTAACTTTCGAATTCTTTGCAAATAGCCACCAACTTTATCGTCTTCTTTGCAATCAAGTCCCTCCACCATTATCGCGAAATAACTCCTACTCCAGCGACCTTCGACTAGGGATTTCTCCCTGATTAATTGGCGAATCCCTTCCAAAATTGGAAGGGAGACTCCTGAGAAATTTCCCTACAAATTGAGCCGCATCTTGGGCTTTAATTCTTGTTCAAATTCTCATGCAAATTGCTTGAAGGATTGGGTCGCCTCCTTATGCATAAGTTCCAAGGTTGGTTTCCAAGCTTAGAAGGCCTCCTTGAGCCTTATAAATAGATCCCTGTTGCACGGCCGAGTCCCTTAGCTAGGTTTTGGGCCAAAAACCTCTTCAAATCCCTACCTCTGGCCTCTTGTGACCTACGCTCTAGCTAACCTTCTCAACCTCCTTCCTCCGCGCCTCTAACGGCCAAATTGGAAGCGCAACAACCTTCCCCATCTTCCTCTGTGCCTTGCCGGTCACAGCATGCGTTGTCTTCCACTCTCTTCGCCTCTATCTCCCTCACGGAGGATTCGTCTTCCCCACATTTGGCAATCACACCAACGTGGGAATCTCCCTTATTTCGTCCTTAATTTAGGTCCACTCTCTCTCTCTTTCTCTCTAGGTTCTATATATCCTTTTTTCCCTTCGTTTTGATCGTCGTTCATGCCGTTCGCCCTCCATCTTCCCCACGACCGGTCGAGCTCTAGCGAGGCCTCCACAACTCCACAAGCCTCCGCTCACCTCCCCACAACTCCCATTAAGCACTGCCGTGCTCCACTGACCAAAACCCCTTAAGAAATTGAGGGGATTGGTCCCTCACTCACCTCACCAGACACGATCACCTCCGCACTACCTTCTCGACTCCGTCCAGCCACCACAGACCCTAATTCACCATGAAACCACCACACCACCCTCGCCGTCCTCAGGCAATCATCTTGCACTATTTTAACGTGATCGTGAGGCCCTATTTCATGTTTCAGGTCATCGTCATCCACCTCCATCACCGCCATTACCGCCACCATGTTCTTCAAGCTCCAGGTCGTGCATGCCCCAGGTTACACCTCCAGGCTGTGCAGCTACATCCCAGGTTCACATCCAGGTCCTCAATTGAGGACTTCACTGCTAGCATCCACGACAATTAGCTCAACTTCACCTGCAGGCGTACGCAAAGGGAGAGGGACGAATAGTCCCACATTGTTTGTGGAAGAGGCGTCGGCTATACATATATTGTATTTGTGTTCTGGGCTTACTGCCTCAGAACATGAGGGTGAGGTCCTCCTTACCTGCCTTCACTGACTCAACCCGACCTATTGTCTTCACTCCTCGACTGCGATCACGCCCACAGCCCTCGACCCAGGTACTCACTTGACCTGAATACCCGATCCGATTGCCTGGTTTTAGTGAAAGAGAAGAGGAGGAAGAGAGAATGAAAGAGAGAGCAGGGGAGGGGGGGTTTTACTTTGAAGGAAGGAAGCTCGACACTTAGCCATAAGAGCTTAAGAGAGGAAAGAGAGGAACTGAGAAGAGCCAAGGCAGAAGAAGAAAAGAAAAGGTTGAAGAAGAAGGCTTGAAGACAAAAGAAGAAGCCTCTTTAAGGCACTACAGCAGGGTTGAACATAAGTTGTCTAATGATAACACTGTGTCATTATTTAAGGCACTGTGCATTTATTTAGATCATTAAGTAATTATTATATGTATATCTAAGCTACTAATTGGTGATTCAAATCACCATTATTTTGTCTTAGATGTCTTTTTGCCTCATTAGATTCTTGATATACTCACGCTATACATTGAATATTAGCCTTTGAGTAATTAATTGTGCTCATTTATATTATTTGTTGAGATTAGTGCGTGAATTCCATATTTGCTCCCTATGTCCGACCTTGGATACTCTTTTGAATTCGAGTTATAAATTGTATTTGTTGACGCGCTATTTTCGGCTATATTACAACAAAGTGATTTTAAAACTTCGATTCAGTGCGTTGAACAGCTAGCATGCACCTTTGAAAAGTTGTAGGTGAATTGCAAATCCCAAATAGCATTCTATGGAATGTAAAGGTTCTGTAGGCATAGGTGAAAGTTGTCTTTTCCCGATCCTCGGTATGGATAAGGACTTGGTTATATCCTGAATGACTATCTAGGAAATAGAAATACTTTTTCTTGGCTAACCTTTCAAGAATTTGGTCAATGAAGGGTAAAGGGAAATGATCCTTTTTCGTGGCTGTGTTAAACTTCCCGTAATCGATATAGACTCTCCAAGAGGAAGCTAAATGGGTCATGATAGATTCACCTTTCTTGTTAGTCACTACAATAATCCTGGCTTTCTTTGGAACAATTTGCATGGGACTAACCTATGGACTATCCGAGATTGGGTAAATGATTCCTGCGTCAAGCCACTTGATGATTTCTTTCTTGACCACTTCTCACATATTGGGGTTCAATCTCCTTTGCATCTGGCGAGAAGGGCAGGATCCATCTTCCATAAAAGTATGATGATTACAATAAGATGGCTCAATCCCCCTAAGGACATGGATGGTCCAACCAATTGCCTCCTTATGTGCCTCTAGGACCTTAAGTAATTTCAATTCTTGCTCCTTTGTCAATTTTGCACTAATAATCATGGGGTGTGTTTTCTTGGGTCCTAAGACTCATATTTTAGACTGTCGGGCAATGGTTTCAATTCAAGCTGGGGGCGAGTTCAGGATGGAGGGTGAGGATGCTGATGAAGATTCATCAAGATGGCCCAATGGAAGAGGTTGGGAGTGAAGAAAATCAGCAACCTCTTCAGAGTGTGGCGAGTCTACCACAGAGGGTCGTGGGTTAGGTTCATTGGTGTAGGAGGAATTCTTAAGAATAGTAACAACCATACAAGTCTCAAGATTCAAATCATCATCCTTGAGTTTCTTAATATATCCACAATCCTCAAATTTGTTAGTCACCTTGAAAATGTCGAGTTTCAATTTTTTGTCCCCAAAGGTGATCTCCATACTACCGCTTTCACAATTGATGTTGGCCCTAGCGGTAGCAAGGAATGGATGCCCTAGGATGATGGGCGTGTTCCTCAGGTTTTTAGGTACACCCATGTCAAGGACATGGAAATCTACAAGAAAATAGAAGTCCTTAACCTTGACGATAACATCCTCAATAACACCTTTCAGGTTCGTGACCGAACAGTCTGCTAAGTGCAACGTTATTGAGGTCGGCCTGAGTTCACCTAGATCCAAGAGTGCCCAGTCAAAGGTGTAATCCCTGATAACACATGAAATCAAAGAGGCACTTGAATCTCTCTTTTTCTAAGGAAGGTGATGCAGGATAACAGAACTAGCCTGCTTGGAGAGTATCACCTTCCTTGGGGTAGATTCCCTCGACTTATGCTTCTGAATACATAAATCCTTCAAAAACTTAGCATAAGCTGGAATATGATTAATAGCATCAAGGAGCGGGATATTGATTCAACATTCTTGAATATATTCAAGAGCTCCTCATTGTTATCGACAGGCTTCTTCTTCCTGGGTTTTAACAAGGCTTCAAGGAATGGGACATGAGCAAAGTCATTAGATTCAGGGTTCTGAGCCTTGGTTTCTTCTTCTATTTTCTCCTTTCCTTCCTCAAGCTCATCAAGGTTTGATTGACTAGAAGATGGTAATTTTGGGTCATGGGTTTGCCTTCCACTCCTCAAGGTAACAAAGTTTGCAGGAGCGTACGGGTTTGGGTCTTAGGGAGGGTTAGGAAAGATCGGAGGTTCTTGATTAACCAGATATCTAGGATTGGATGAAGAAGTAGAAGGATCCTACTCAACCACCTAAGCATGTGCGTGTGGGTCCCTTTGATTCCCGTACCCTTGGGTTCGATTGCCCTGATTTTGTATGTTACGAGGGTTGGGTACTAGTTGAGATGGCAGAGACCCAAGTTGACGGGTGTTAGCAATAAGCCCGGATTGTAAGTTGTCCAGCGAGGTTTTCATTTGTTACATGAGCTGAAGCATGGATCCTTGCATTTCTACCATCTAACGGTTCAAATCAGCCTGCCCTACAGTTTGACGGGCATTCCATGTTGGCTGATTGACCCGATTAGGGGGCAGCTGAGTGTATACGTGACCCTGACCCATTAGGGTGATTCCTCCAACTTGGATTATAGGAGTTAGAATATGGGTTGAACCTAACATTCTCCTATACAGCATACACATCCTCATAGGGGGAGGATGGCGGGAAAGAAGGAGAAGGATCAAAAAAACTGGGATCAAAGGCCCTAGTTTAGAACCCATGGGGTTCCGAGTAATGCTAGCTCATAGGTTGAGCCACTTCCAATTGATTTATGAACTCCAGTCCAATAGGAGTTCATGAAGAATGGAATCCTGAATTCTGGGATTGAGTGGATCTAGAAGTATTTGCAGAGTTTCTGGCCATCCACTCTTCCATTCTTTTTGCAACCAGGTCCACTTGATCAAGTTTATTACAAATCAGTTCCATGTTGAATGAATGAGAGTTGTAGACCTCATTAACATTCGATCTGGGTTGCTGGGACAGATTGAAAGTGTCCATGGAGGCATGATTGATAGAATTTTCACTCATTTCCTCAAACAAATCATGCACACTATCTACATCCTTGTTAAGAAAATTGCCTTAGCAAGAAGCGTCTAAATGATTACAGAGTTGCTCAATCAAATCATGTAAAAGATCTCCACGAGTTGCCATTTCAACACCTCATGGTGTGGACACTTCTGCAGCAGATCTTGGAATCACTCCCAGGCATCATGAAACGGCTCTCCCAGCCGCTAGATGAAAGTAGTAATCGCCTGTTGCAATAAATTGGTACGCCTGACTAGGAAGAATTTCTTTAGGAAGGCCGATTGAAGATCATTACATGTAGTTATCGGCCTTCCAATAGTCAGGTACCAATGTGCGGCCTTATCCCTAAAAGAGTGGGGGAACAGTCTCATGATCATTTGCTCCTCATCCATGTTTCGTGCTTTGGTGGTTTGGACCAAAGTGGCCAAGTCCTCCAAATGCTGAAACGGGTCTTCAGAGCCAAGCCCATGAAAATGTTTGATCAGGCTTAACACTTGGGGCTTGATTTCCATGTCACCGGCTAAAATCTGAACACTGGGACGTTCTCCATAATTAGGATCATAAAATCCTTCAAGGGCCGAGCGCCTTGACCATGCATTTGCTAGAACCATGCTTGCATTTACTGCAATTGTTCCAGCTACCTTTGCAGCATCTCGTGCTGATTTGGAGGCGGAGGAGGTGGTTGATCAACCATGGGATCTACTTGACTAAAATTCAACATACTCCTCCTTGAATAGTCTAATGGTCCTTCCAAGCATAAACTAGCAAGGGGTCGGAAGGACTGGAGAACAGAACCCTACAGCACAACAATACAAGCCTATCCTTAAGTTGGGTAGCCTAAGAACCTAGGATCCAAGATAGATTCAAACCACAATGATTGGTGTGATTTCGTACGCGAAAGGATTTGAGTTAAAAAACCCGTCGTCGTAGTGCGTAGAAATCCGCTATCAAATAAAATTTATACCAAAACTTAAGGTGAGTCCTGGGTCAAACACAGAGAGGCAAATGTTTGGTTTGAAAATTGCGCTTTCGATTTTATTTGTTTTTGTTGTTTTTGTCTTTTATGATTTTTTTGGTATTTTTTATAAAGCAAGAGATCAAATTGACAAAACTTTATCTAACTAATCTACTTGCAAAATGAGAGGAGAGAGAGAGAAACAATCACATATATTTTCAATATAGAGTTTACTACATATAAGAAAGCGAAAAACTACACTAGAAAGCAAAAAGATAGAGAGTGGTGAGAAGAATCCCCCTTGACGGTCGCTTGGAGGACAACTCACTTTGATGGTGCCCGAATGAAGGTGGTGAGGAGCGAGACGAAGGGGAATGACATTGGAGGACGGAGGGTGGGATGGGATGGCATCGCGGCGAGGATCTTCTTCCCAAAGGTGGTGAGAGGACGGCCATGGGATGCTCCAGAAATGGGGGTGAGAGGCAGGAAAAATGTTTAATTTCTACTCTAGAGGAGCAACTCGGGCTTGGAACAAGCTCTCTCTAGAGCCTTGGAGGTGGTGAGGGAGAGAAAGGAAGAGATGAAGATGGATGGAGGGGTATGGGTCCTTTTATAGTGGAGGAGAGGAAGAAATCCATTCATGGGCTGTAGCGACATCAAAGTCGTCGCTAAAAATCCACCCCTAAATGTCGCTGAAGGTCCATGCACCTATCGCTAGCGCTCCTGCTGCTGCGTGCAACTCACACCCATGCTCCACGTGCCGTGTCCCGCGTGCGTGTGCTGGCGCTAGCGCTATGCTGCTGCGCACCGCTACAAGCTAGTGCGTGCCTCTTATGCGCGGTTGATGTAATTGAGGATTTGGGGGGGAGGTTGCAGGATTCAAACCCGCGCCCCTCCTTTGGGAATGCACTTCATGACCACCACGCCACCCTTGTGTTGGTGTCTCAAGGAGGAATTTTTGAAGCGCGGTGTGGAGGCTTCCTAGCTGTTGGATGATGATCCAATGGCTAGGATTCGGGGGTGCAGATGATGAAGGGCGTGGACGATTGTTGCTGGCCGGTGTTGGGCAGCCTAGATGGTGCCACGTGGCGCCATCTGGGTCATCCATCTTCTTTTGCTTGCAAAGGATGCCACGGTACTCGGATCAAGATGATCTTTACGTTGGCGGACTATGATCATTGCTCCGAATCCATCCGTACCGTCGGATTTTTCATTTGAAGCCCATAAGGATGTCATATTGCCCCCGGGCCATTGATCTTCCTCGAACTGCATACGGTGATATGGGATTCCAATCTAGACGATTTCGGAGGCGTTGGACTCCGATCGTCATTCTGATTAGATTCGTATGGTTGAATCGTAAATCCAAGGTCCTGAATTAAATCTCCTCTCCAGGCCATAAAAGGATGCAATTAACCTAAAATTTATGCACTCTATTCTAAATGCAGAATGATGTATGCTATGAAATATTTATAGTATAGAATGCATATCTAAGCCTAAGAACATGCATAAATAGGCATTTTATCCTAAATAAATGTGTCTACATTACACAACACGAATTTTGTGTTGTCCTTAATCCAGAAGCTGGTTAAGTTGGGTTGGTGAAGCAAAGGAAGTGTGTCCCGAAAGCCGCTGATTATGCCATGCTCCTATCTGCTTAACTCATTTGATAATCAAGCCCCTCAACTTAGCACCTTCTAGCGAAAGCAAACGTCACAAATTCACACCACAGTTTGAGAAATACCCTGAAACGAACTGATGGATCCTAGGGCCAACATCTACTCAATTTTAGATTAAGCCTAAGATAGTAGTGCTTTTGGAATGTGTTGGTCTCTTAAAATGAGTTATGCCCTTAATGATTGATTGAGATGTGTGAGTAAGTACACAATCAGGGTTTTCAAGCAAGATTATTTAAATGAATGGATTTTAGGATTCAAATCTTGCTTAAGTAGCTTTTAAAGTTTGAATTAAGGTTGATTCAATCAAGTTTGGGAGGCACACCAAAATTTGCAAACGCGAGTGAAGATATTTTCCTTTGAAATCAAAATAAGGTGGAGTGCCTAGTATTTAACCTTAAATTTGAACCCTAAAGAGCAAGCTACTTGATGAGTTATTTTTAGATGAAGTGATGTGGCGCAAACAACTCAAATAATTGGCCTTGATGCACCACTGAATCAGGCACACAAGTGATTACCTAATTTTATTTCTACTCGATTATGTGTAGATGAGTGTACCTGTTCCTAAGATCGGGTTGTCGGTTGAGTATGAAAAATTAGAAGAGGTTGTGTACCTCTGTGGGATTTTTTTTTATATGGAGGGTGAGGTAGGTGGAGGTGGCAATTGTTTAAGTGATCTAGTTAGGAGTTAAAGTGTGTCTCGTTGTAGTAAAATCTCCTAAATAGATCTCTCAACAAATAATATTTATAATTCAAAAATCTAGAAATGAAGTCCAAGGTCGAACATAGGGAGCAAATAGGAATTCACACGTTAATCTTTAATAAATGAGCACAGAAATAAGCACAATAATGATATTCAATGAATATTAATTTGTCACATTAAATATTCAATGAAGCTCAATGTATCTTGGGATAAAAAGAATAGAAAAGCCAAAAGTGGTGATTTAAATCACCAACTAAGCCCTCTAGATATGCATCACAAATATCTCAAATAAACTAAATCATCCAACAGTAATCAGACGTCTGATTTTCAAATTAGACGACTTAAATGAAGCTTTGCGACAATGCTTTCTATGAAACTTTCTTCTGTTCTCTTCTTCTTTCTTTGGCTCTTCTTTTCCTTTCTCCTTCTGGCATGGTTTCCTCTCTTCTTCTTCTCCTACCTTTGCTTCTTTTCTCCTTCCTTCTCTCCTCTTCTTCTTCTGAGCCTTCACAAAGACTAATGGTTAGGCTCTTTAGCACAAAGCACGCACTTGGAGAAGATCCTCGGAGAGCAAAACCCTCCCCTCCCCTACTCTCTCTCTTTCTTTCCTTTCCTTCTTTTCTCTCTCAAATAACTGGGCAATCAATCGGGTAATCAGGGATCCGGATGACCAAGGTTACCGGGTGTGGAGGTAGCCGAGGTGTGTAAGGATAGTAAGGAGGGACCCGACCCCTCAAGTGTCTTAGGCAAACAGATGAAAGCACAAAAATAATATATGTGCTGCTTCCTCTTCATCTGCTTACGATGCGGGATTAATCCCACATCCTTCTTCCACACGTAATCAGCAGCTGGAGGTTCGCCTGATTGGTGCCCATTTGATGGTCGAGAACTAATCATGAGACTGTTTTGTGTCGATTGAGGGCGAGGGCGAGACTAAAGGTGGCCGGATGTGGTCTGCTGGAGACGAAGAGGATGACCGGAGATGGCAAAGTACCTGTGACAAAAATATGGCCCTAGAGCCAGAATTAAGAACACGAGAAGGTCCGACGCTACTCGCCAAACAAAAGCCCTAGAGGAATTGGGTGTGCGAGTGGTCGGTTGCATGTGGCGGAGAAGCTCTGGTGACGGTTGAGTGTGGCGGAGAAGATCCTGTGAGCTTCGATTGTCGGTGATGGAGGGAGGTGATGGAGGTGGTTAATGGAGAAATTGAGGAGCTAGGAAGCTCCGTGAGGTTGGGGTGATGCTTTTGGAGTAGGCTATGGGGTGTGCGATGGGCGGAGGCATGTCGGCGAAGAGGGTGGTCGGAGGTGTGGTAGACGACGTCGGAGAAGGAGAAATAGAGAGAATTGGGACCTAAAATTTAGTCTAAACCTAATTGGAGGGTAGAGGAAGAGAAGCCCTAAACTAATTGGATGAACAGAGGTCTGAGGAGGCTTGTCGAAGGTATGCCAGAGCTGGAGACAAAGGAGATGGAGCCGACGAAGGGGTAATTGGGCCGCCTTCTTTGTTTGGAAGCACGACGATGAAGAGTAGGGAGGAAGCCCTCTCCCTATTGTACGTGGGAGCGGCTGACAAAGAGAGTTGAAGAAGCTCCAAGCCTTCGTTAATGGTAGCCTTGGACGAAGGAGAGGAGGAGGTTGGCACACCAAAACTAGACAAGGACGGGTTGAAGATGTGCGGTAGCTCTTATAAGTGGGGTTCTACCCATTAGAAGTGCTCAAAATGGAAGGTTTTTGACTTTTCTTAGAAAGCACAACTTCCATGAGGTCGTCGGACCAATTCTGACCATGATTGGCCTCAAGGAGGATTTCATTTGATGTGGAATGATCTGAGGATCATCTTCGTCAAATTTGGCAATTTTTTATTAGGATTTCATCAATCAATTCATCAAATTAAATGAGGCAGTTTCGATTTGAAGGTCTGCGAGTTTCCTTCTTCGCTTTGTGAAGAAGACGATGGCGGTTGGACCTTTTTGCAAAAGGGGTGAAAAGCTAAGGGCCTCTTTGAAAGGAAAGGATGAAAGTTGAGGGGTTAGATGTAGAAGAATAGAAGTTTAGGGACTAAAAGGAAAATTAGGTCAAGATGGACTCTAATTGGGCCCAAATTTTGGTAAAACCCTAATTTGGATTCAATGAATCTAACAATGAAATCATATTTTGGTTTTGACCAAGTTTGGCTACGCAATTTACGTAAAAACCTAATTTAGGGTAATTGTCTGTCTAAGACTCTATTTTAGGTAAAAATGAGTTCCAATGGTCAAAGCAAGCATACCAAACCTTACAGAATATTTTTATATGATTTTTAGAATTTTTAGATAAATTTTATCCTGACCAGAACCTCTATTAATTAAACAAGTCTGTTTTTAGGATTTCAGATGTTCATTAATTCTTGAAACGCGTAAAAACCTATTTTTGTCTGCATGAATCCACTTATTAGGAACTTATGACCATTTGACCTTTAATTAACCCCTGAAACCCCTTGATTGTTCTGTAATTAGGATATTCTATTAAAACTGCAGTTTTACCCCTGTTTTCATGTTTATCTCTGAAAATGGATATGCAATGAATTATGGTCCTTTGGCGGTTATGTAAGAGCATTTATCACTTGATTATGACTAAATAAAGCTAGATATGGATGATGATGATATTATCATCGGCAACCAAACAACCAAACTAAGCCTAGGGTTTATGAGAGCACTTAGGTTAATTAAGGTTTGAATTAGGGCAATGGCATGAAATCCATGGAGGGGGAAAGAATGGGGAAGCACTTACAGTGGTCTTCAACAACACTTTACTCCTTTCTACCACTTGAAGATTCTTTGTCGAGGTACCTGCAAGATAATAAAGAAGAAATAAAAGAGAGGTTAGAGAGCAAATAAGTACGAGGAATGTGGAAAAATTATCGGTATCCGTTGCCTCCCCGACAATAGTGCCAAAATGATGAGCGAGATTTGTACGCTAAAAGATTGAGTTTGAAACCCATCATTGTAGTTGCATAAAAATCCGTCAATCAGATAATTTTATCGAAACTCAAAATGAGTCCCAGGTTGAACACGAGGAGGCTACGTTGATTCTAAACCCACAATTATATTTTTTTGTAATTTTGTTTATTAAGGAGATATTCACAATGATTATAAACAGCTAATCTACTTGTAATATAAACAAGAGAGATAGAGGAAGAGAGAGAGAACAACTTTTTATAACTAAGACAATGTCTTTACAACTAATTTCTATAACTAGAAAGCTAGAAATCTACTCTAGAAAGCGATAAAAAGATAAGGGGGTGAGAAGTTATCCTCCTTGTCGGCTACTTGGAGGACAAGTCGGACGAACGACGCTTGGAGGGAGGAGATCGAAGACGAAAGACAGAGGCTGAACTGGGAAGAATTGGGGATGAGGCAGGACGTCGATGTCGTAGGATTCACTTCTAGAACGGGGGCGAGAAGACAGTTGGTGAAAGCTCCGCGAAGGGGGTGAGAAGTGGAAAATTTTGATTTTTAACTCTAGCGGAGCTTCCCGTAGCTTGAGAGCAATACAGCGAGCTTAGAACTTGAGTTCTTAGCTCTTAAAGAGGGAGAGAGATGAAGGAAGGGATGGTGAAACGTTTAGGAGGGGTAGGCCTTTTATAATTATAGAAATGGGGCAAAAGAGTCTTTTCCAAAGGCTTAATATTAATACACAACCTTTAGTGATGCAAGTAAGCATTACTAAAGGTGAACGTGACTGCTGACATGCGTGAACCGTGGGCCATATGATCTCAATCGAACAGCTAGGATCAATGCACGCCTTAATCATTCAGATCGCACCCCTACCATGCATTTGCACATGGGTTAGTGCATCGGATCACGCGTGCCTCATCGTGCTACTCCCATTGTGCCACATAACGGCCTCCATCACTGCTCGATATGCATCCGATGATCGAATTTGATGTGTGTGCCTCTTTAGCGGATTAATTCTGCACAGCGAGCCATTGAAGGAAGGGATGAAGAAAAAGTAAAGGGGAAATGGCTATTAATGGGTGTGGTCATGGGGGCAAAAGAGTCTTTTAAAGGGCCTTAAAATAAATGTAAGGCCTTTAGTGACATTTGTGCACGTTGCTAAAGGCCACACATTACTAAAGCGCACGTGCAAAGAGAGCTGCCCATCTCCAATTCGACGCTCCACACACGGCCACATCACCGCCTCCTCTTCAACTATTCGCTTGCCTCATCGTGCCTACCCAACCTTAGTCGTCCGATTGCGCATCCGATGGCTTAGAATCGGGCATGCGTCATGATGAGAACCTCATCATGAGCCATAACTAGCTCATTTTGACCCAATACAAAGGATAAAAGCTCCTACATATCTCAAGGAAAGGCTTAACTCAGAGAATTCTGAGTTTGAGAAGAAAACCAGTCATAAGGGGTAAAAGTGCAATTTTACCAGTATAATCTGCATACAGGGTAATTCAGGGCCCAAACACAGGTCAAAACAGCTTAATAAGAATAAAAGTGGGATGAGATGATCTAGCAAGGGCTACAGCACTTCCAAGGAACCAAATGATAATCTGTAACCCTAAAACAACCCACTTCAATTCACAAGGTTCGAGGCAAAGTAAAAATAGAATAAACTCTCTAAAATTCATAGAAAAATAATCTCTAGGGTTTAGAACCTTCAATTTGGCCTTTAGAACCCATTTTGACCTACATTGAGAACCATGCCCAATTAATAACTTAATTTGGGTCTTTACGCAAATTGACCGGTCAAACAAGGTTTAATATGAAAATGAAATTTACCATCAGATTCCTTAGGTTCTAATTAGTCATGTATAAAAACTTGAGCCTAAGAAGAAACCTCCTTGACCGACTTTACACTTTGGTCCTCATATATTTACTCTTTGGCCCTCAACTTTTGAACCCTCGCATTTAGGCCCCTAACTCTCCTTCGTTCTTTGCAAACAGGTCCCTCCTGCAAAACCCTGCCAGCACCATGCTCCGGCGACCTTGCGCGGAGCATGGCGCCGCGCAGGGTGAGGTGGAGGACCTGGCATGTGTACCGGGGGTGCCCTGCGTCGTCAGCCGTCGCAGGAGCACCCCCATGGTCATTGCAGCCCCCCATACCGGCCGTGCGAACGCACGGACGGTATGGGTTCGAATTCCGACCATTCTCCGGCGAGGGAGACACGTCGTCTCCCTCCGCCTTCCTCCCTGCTTCAACCCTATAAATACCCCCCGCCGCTCCACCGACGAAAGCAGCCTGGATCTGATGGAGAAAACCCCCAGCTTTCTTCTCTTCTTTCTCCGGCAGACGCTCACCAGCTCCGGCGACTTCCTCCCCCTCCACCTCTTCGCTCTGCCGCACTACCAGCAGCAGAGACTTCCTCCCCTGCTCTTCCCGCGCCACGCCGCACCCAGCTGGCGCCTCTCCAGCCCTCTGCTCGCCGCCGCTCCTCTCTCTGAGCATCATCTTCTCCGGCGACAGTCGATACGACTGTCGCCCTGTCCTCCCCCTTCGTCCCTGCAGTTAAGTTAGACTTACTCCCCTTCTCCTCCTCTTTCTTTCCCCGCTTTCGATTTAGTCAATTAAGCCCTCTACCGACCCTGTTCACCCTCATCCTCTCCGCCTCCGACCACCCTCCGGCGAGCCGCTCCCATCACCTCAGCGACCCACACGGCTCGCCGACCACCGCAGAACTTCCGCCTCCTCACCCTGATCCTCTTCCGCCCCTCCACTTCCCACCAAACACCCTCTGCAGACCCACCGAACACACCCACTCCCTCGCTCACAGTTTGACCTAGGACGACCCGACAGCTCCATCTCGCCCCCTGCAGACCCCCTGACCACCTTCGCCGTGCCACGGCGAAGGTCCCCCGCCTGTCTGATTTGGCCGAGAGGCCGTGCTATTGATTTCAGGTTCCAGGCCTTGACCGCCATTGGCGAGGAAGCTCGAAGCTTGCTCGAGGTTGCTCCAAGCCTAGATATCCCAGGTTGAAGATCCACGGCCAGCGCGGAAGAGTCTTGCGCACACACACCGGCCCTCAATTGGAGTTGCACGCCTCAACAGCTGTTGCAATTGGAAGCGCCATCCCTGCTGCAGGCGTGAGAGAAACGGGTGCGCGGATAGTCCCACCTCGGAACCTTCTGAAGCCACACACCCACATAAATTGAAAAATTGCCTTATGCTGTTTGCCTCAGTTACCACGGGGTGAGGTCCCTCTCACCCGACCCGACCCGACTCGGCCTCGTCCGTGACCACGCTCCGCGGACCTGGCCCGACCCGATTAGACTGACCTGCACTCCTCGCCCACCACGCACGCCGGTGGGCCTGGACCCGGGCCTGACCCGAACCCGATTACCCGGTAGCGCTCTGGGAGAGCTTCCGAAGAGTGATTTCAGAGAGAGAGATACGCGGGGGAGGGGGGTAGAGTAGGTTTTTGCCTCTTGACGAATAAACTCTGAAGTGTGCAGGCCAAAGAAGAAGAAGCAGACCCGCTGAAGAAGAAGGAGCTGCTGCACTGTAGCGAAGGCATTGTTAAGTCGTCTCAGCACCGGGGCAGACGACGGAAGGTCAGCAGCCAAAGAAGAAGAAGACCCGCTGAAGAAGAAGGAAGAGCAACGGCCATCGCGAAAGAAGAAAAAGAGAAGTCAAGGCAGGTGAAGACAAAGAAGAAGAAGGAATGAAGAGAAGCAAGAAGCAAGAAAAGAAGAAGATGATCTGACGAAAAAGAAAGAAAGGAAACAAGAAGAAGAGCACGAGGGGAAAATCTGAAGAAAGCAGAAGAAAAAGAAGAAGAAGAAGAAGAAGAAGAAGAACAGGAAGAACCAAAGACAAAGAGGAAGAAAGAAGAAAAGAAGAAGAAGCCAATTTTTCATCTCTCTCTCTCTCTCTTTATTTTTGTAATAGAACTTGTATATCTCTAGAATACAACTTGCTCCCTGAGTTCGACCTCGGGAACTCTTTTATTTTTCCGAGTAAAAAATTTTATATGAAACGTTGGTAACAACCGGCTTTACTACAACGATATAACACAACCCGGTCAAAACCCACGACCATCATTTTGGCGCCGCTGCCGGGGAGCAACGGCTATTCTAGAGGTAAACATTCCTGTATCTTTTAAGTTCTAATAATCTCCTCTCTTTTGTGCAGCTATAGGAACTCAAGAAGACAAGCAACCACACAACTACTCCGAAGACAGGTAAAATCTTTTCTCTCACTATTAACCCCTACACTCTAAAGAGGAAGAAAAGAAAAGAACAAGCAATATAGGGCTAACCTGTCTTCCATATTTAGTAACCATAAAAGTTGCATGTTTTCAACTCATTATTTCTGCACACTATTAAGGGTATTTAAGGGCTAACACATTCTTGCTTGAGCCCTAATTACCCAACAAAGAATTAACTGGACCAAGTAGAGCCAACCTAGGATCCAACACTAGGGATTTAGAGACACACTCCTTAAGCAAGAATTGAGAAAACCAAATGAAGTGTGCCCAAGCCCTTGTCTGAAAATACCTATTCAAAGAAAATCTAAAACAATTGGCTCTCTAAACACTTGAACCCTAAAAGACAGGACCTAAAAGCTCTTAAAGAAAACAATAGGTAAAGTTGACCCCTTGGGTTAACCAACCTTAAATTAGGTCACTCTTTGCACTTAAAAAGACTAAAGTTCAAGTGAAACCTTAAGCACCCTGATCTTAAAATTGGTAGACTTAAGAGGTCAAGATCCCCATTCTGGTCTACCTGGAACCGCAGTGACAAGAGAGGTCGGGTGGGGGAAACCCTGTAACCCGTGGGGACGCTCTACCGTGTAGGGGTCTTCGCGGGACTCTCCCTCTCTGGCTGCCCAGGTAATTCTCAGGTGGACGATCTTTCTGATCAAGGGGTCCATCTGCCCCGCACCTCTATAGTCACCCAACACATTTTTGGGTGTCTTGATTGGGTCCATCACCTTCTAAACTTACCTCTCCCAACTGTGCATGTACGGAAGGAGGTCTCTAAGACCACCCTTAAGACCTCCTTTAGAAATTCACTCTCGTCAAGGCCAAGCCTCGACGCCCGTGTTTGTGCAGCAACACCCTCACATTATTCTCTCTTCTGATTCAGAACCAAGTTCTTCTTCTTCCCCCATCATGGCTCAGCCAGTTGAGGAAGAAAATAATCTGGAACACCAGCTCCAGCGACTCAATGACCTCTTCCAAAACTTCGTGCACCCACCGCAGCGTCCTATGATGCGGGACCACTACAATCCTGCTGCGGTGGCCATTGAGCCTCGAGTTAGAATCCCGATTGGAGGACCTGATTCCGAACTAAAGCCCAACATGATTCACGCTATACCTAAATTCCATGGGCTTAATTCTGAAGATCCCTTCCAGCACATCAAACAGCTTAAACATCTGGCCCACACTTTTGGATCAGATGCGCAAAATCGGGATATTCTTCTCATGAAGATGTTCTCCTTTTCTCTTATGGACAAGGCCGCCCATTGGTATCAAACTCAGACCCGGCCGATCAACACTTGGGAAGAACTTCAATCCGAGTTTTTGAAAAAGTTCTTTCCCGTTGGTCGGACCAACGCCTTGCGCCATCAGATTACACACTTCACTCAACAATCAGGAGAACCTCTCCATGAGGCATGGGATCGTTTTCAGGATCTCATGAGGAAGTGCCCCCATCACGGAGTTCCTAAATGGGAACAAGTCCAATCTTTTTACCAGGGACTCCGTGAGGACATCCGCCTTTTCGTCAATGCAACCTGCGGAGGAAACATCATGGGTCAACATGAAGACACCGTATGGGAGATTCTCGAAAACATGTGCGAGAACTCCATCAACAATGACTCCATGGGATTATTCGACAGGACGAATACCCGCGCAGCGACGAATCTTAAGGGAGCACATGAGACGCAGGGCCTGTCCGCATCAGTCGACCTGGAATTAATGGCCAGTCGATTGGACAAGGTCTCAATTATTGAAAAGAAGGTGGATGAGCTGACTCAGCACTTGCAGCGAGCCACCTCTGCGCGTAACTCCTTTGCACAACCTCCTTCCACACAGGAGACTGTGCAAAACATCCTACACCGATCCTCCCCTGGGATGGATCCATATCCATCCCCATCTGATTCTTGGACTGGAAGATCATCCGATCCTTTCTTCACCAGCCGGGGGAACTCCATTCCTCCTTTCCCTGATTCTCAGGAGGTTCCTCAGACCTGCGAGGACCTCAACGCCATCCAGAACGACCCATTCTCCAACACTTACAACCCTGGATGGCGAAACCATCCAAATTTTCAGTGGGCGAGAAATTCTCAAACCCAAAGACCACCTTTTCAGTCCCGCCCACAGCCCTCTCATCACTACCAGCCGCCTCAGCCTCGGCCCAACCCTACTTATCCATCAGGGCCAAATCAAGATCAAATGTCCTTAATCCTTCAGACTCTGGCTGACATTCAAAAATCGAATGCGGCCATTCAAAAACAGCACAAGGACGAGCTTACTGAAGTCAAAACTCAGCTGGCCCAGTTGGCAAATTCTCGCCAGCCAGGCACACTCCCTTCCCAACCCCTTCCCAACCCAAATAACGTGCCAACCCAGAAGCGCGTTATGAATCCAAATTTAGGCCACGCTCAATGGATTTATCAGGCCCCTACTGCCCCATCTCCAGACGAGATGGAAGCCTCTACTTCTCGTACGGGATTTCAGCAGCAGCCACCCCTCCTACCAAATCCAAACCAAAATCAGGCCGGATTAAATGCTGTAACAACACGTAGTGGTAAGACAACTCAGGACCCGCGTTATCCAAACCACTCCCAGCCTGATAATCATGACCCTAGGATAGTTATCCAAGGTACCGTTGTTCCAGACCCACAACCAGGACCTATCCTAGAGGAACCAACCAAGATCCCGTTTCCCGAGGCCCTGACCAAGGGAAAGAAGACCACCAAACCCGTGGCCCCTGAGGAGGACCTGGTCAAGCTCTTTGAGCAGGTCCACATAAACATCCCCTTGATGGATGCAATCCACCACGTACCAGCTTACGCACGATTTCTAAAGAATATATGTACACCCCAGCGTAAGCCGCGAACCAAGGGAGGGAGCCCAATTGTTCTGTCAGAGCAAGCCAGCTCTGTAATCCTTAGTAGACTCCCACCCAAGGCAAAAGATCCTGGAACTCCCCTGATCTCCTGTAAGATAGGTGGTACCCAATTTGACAGAGCATTGTTAGACTTAGGTGCATCTATAAATCTGATACCCACATCCTTACTTGACCATCTGGAAGAATCTGAGCTGAAACCAACTGAGGTGACATTACAATTAGCAGATCGATCTATAAAGTCACCAAAAGGGATTCTCGAGGATGTTATCGTAAGAGTGCGGGATTTCTATTTTCCAGTGGACTTTATAGTCTTAGACATGGATGCACCTGAGAACCCTAGGGATACACCAATCATTCTAGGGAGACCTTTCTTGGCTACTGCTAGAGCCAACATCAGCTGTGAGGAGGGCCAAATAGAGCTTAAGTTTGGAGATCAAACACTGAAAATTGATATATTTAAGGCCCAACAAGGAATTAATTGCGGCGTCATCGAGCAAATTTGTGACATCAAGACTTTGGTTGATGAATCACACCTCCAGAATGACTTGAGTATTCCTCATCAACCACAGAAGGATCTTGACCCGCAAATAGAGGAGTCAAATCCAGATGTGAACAACCCAATAACTCCCACCCTTGAACCTCACATCTATACTGAACCACCCGCTGCTGCTGAAAACCCCATCCTCGAACTGAAACCCCTTCCTGCTCATTTAAAATACATCTTTTTGGGTTCTAATCAGACCCTTCCTGTGATCATCAATTCCAACCTTAGTCCTGAACAGGAATCCCGTCTGATTGTTGTCCTCCAGCAACATCGCAGAGCCATCGGATGGACCCTCGATGATTTGACTGGAATAAGTCCCTCTTATTGTACTCATCATATCTATTCAGAAGAGGGCACACGACCTTCTCGTGAAATGCAGAGACGCTTAAATCCCAATCTGCAGGAGGTCGTGAAAAAGGAGATCATCAAGTGGTTAGATGCCGGGATCATCTACCCGATCTCCGATAGTCGTTGGGTGAGCCCGATTCAGGTCGTGCCTAAGAAGGCAGGACTCACCACTATAACGACTGAGACCGGAGAAGTCATTCCTACCCGATTAGCCAACTCGTGGAGAGTCTGTATAGATTACCGTCGACTCAATTCCTCCACGAAGAAGGATCATTTCCCACTACCCTTCATTGATCAAATTCTCGAAAAATTAGCGGGAAATAGGTTCTTCTGCTTTCTTGACGGGTACTCCGGTTATAACCAGGTGGCAATCCATCCTGAGGACCAAGAAAAGACCACATTCACCTGCCCCTTCGGAACATACGCTTTCCGAAGGATGCCTTTTGGTCTTTGCAATGCACCCGCTACTTTTCAGCGATGCATGCTTGCCATATTCTCAGATATGGTAGGTGATTATCTGGAAGTCTTCATGGATGACTTTTCAGTTTTCGGAGCATCATTCGACGATTGCCTCCAGCACTTGGTCCAGATACTCAGGCGGTGCATCGACGTGAATTTGGTTCTTTCCTGGGAAAAGAGCCATTTCATGGTGCCTGAGGGAATTGTCCTGGGACACTTAATTTCGGAGAAAGGTATCCAAGTGGATCGAGCTAAGGTTAATCTGATTTCTCGCCTTCCTATGCCTAGCTCGATCAGGGACATCCGATCCTTTTTAGGGCATGTCGGTTTTTATCGACGATTTATCCCTGATTTTTCAAAAATCGCACGCCCCCTGACCACTCTTCTCTCCAAGGATGTTCCCTTCGAAATCTCCAAGGAATGCACTCAAGCATTTGAAATCCTGCGTGACCGAGTCACCCAAGCCCCGATCCTACAGTCCCCTGATTGGTCTCAACCCTTTGAGATCATGTGTGATGCATCCGACTTCGCTGTAGGAGCGGTTTTGGGGCAGAAGAATGACAAGAAACCTGTGGTCATTTACTACGCCAGCAAAACACTCGATGAGGCTCAGCGTAACTATACAGTTACTGAGAAAGAGCTGCTAGCTGTAGTATTTGCCCTAGAGAAATTCAGATCATACCTTCTGGGTTCCCATGTCATCATATACTCGGATCACACGGCTGTGAGGCATCTCCTTGCAAAGAAGGACGCGAAACCTCGATTGATCCGATGGATCTTGCTGTTGCAAGAATTTGACCTCGAGATTCGCAATAAAGCGGGAAAACAAAACGTGGTAGCTGATCACTTGTCCCGTCTTCCTTCTGAAATGATAAACCCTTCCGGACCCATCACTGAGCATTTTCCCGATGAGCACCTGCTGACTATTGGTACTAGCCTTCCATGGTTTGCTAATATTGTAAATTACTTGGCATCTCATCAGACCCCGTCCGATTGGCCGAAGGCCAAGAAAGACAAATTACGCTCCGATGCCAAGTATTACATTTGGGAAGACCCGTACCTCTTCCGCATAGGTGCCGATCAGATCATCCGGAGATGTATCCCGGAAGGGGAAGTCAACAATATCCTCTCTTTCTGCCATGACCAGGCATGCGGTGGCCATTTTGCCGGGCATAAAACCGCATCAAAAGTCCTCCAGTGCGGCTTTTACTGGCCCACACTGTTCAAAGACGCATACAGTCATTGCAAGGCATGCAGTCGTTGCCAGACTTTGGGCAACATGAGCCATCGCGACATGATGCCTATGCAACCGATTCTAGTATGCGAAATCTTTGATGTTTGGGGGATTGATTTTATGGGCCCCTTTCCTGTTTCGGATGGTTTCGAATACATTCTGTTGGCTGTGGACTACGTGTCCAAATGGATCGAAGCCATACCGACCCGAACCTGTGATCACAAAATCGTTCTCAAATTCATTCATCAACACATTTTCTCAAGGTTCGGGATTCCTCGTGCAATAATCTCTGATGGGGGGACCCATTTCACAAATGCTCAGTTTAGGTCACTGATGACCAAATACGGGGTGTCTCACCGAATCTCTACTCCTTACCACCCCCAAACTAATGGTCTAGCTGAGCTGTCGAATCGGGAGATCAAGAAAATCCTACAGGTCACTGTTCGACCTGACAGGAAGGACTGGTCGTCCCGACTTCCGGAAGCATTGTGGGCCTATAGGACCGCCCACAAGACCCAATTGGGCATGTCTCCCTTTAGATTGGTGTACGGAAAGGCATGCCACCTTCCCGTCGAACTGGAGCATAAAGCCTATTGGGCAGTACGGAACTGTAATCTAGATCTTTCCAAGGCTGGGACCCACAGAAAACTCCAAATTAGCGAGATCGATGAATTACGCACAGACGCGTACGAGAACTCGCAAATCTACAAGGAGCGGGTTAAAGCCTTCCACGACAAACACATCTCAAGAAAGATCTTCCATCCTGGTCAAAAGGTCCTACTCTTTGATGCCCGACTCAAACTCTTCCCAGGAAAACTGAGATCTAAGTGGGTCGGACCATATTTGGTCCGACAGGTTTTTGGAAATGGAGCAATCGAAATCAGTCCACTCAGCCACGATTCTGAACCTTTCATCGTGAATGGTCAAAGACTCAAGCCGTTCATTGATGTAACTTCTACTGATTTGGCTGAGGCATCTCATATCCTCCTTTCCCCTTGAGCTTATTGCGCCCAGCCGATGGCGTAAAACTCAGCGCTTAACGGGAGGCAGCCCGTCATTCTCTTTGAAAACCTGAAACTTGTTCTGACACCTTTCAGCACTCGAAGTTCACCCTTATAGACAGCCGACCCCAACTCAGATGTTCGCATCTGAAATTTGAAATCGTCCGCAAAAATTCAACCCGACCCATCCACTCACCCAAATTTCTGTCTTAAGGAATGAACTAAGACCCCCTAGGTTACAATGAGGACATTGCAAATCTTAGGCATGGGGGGGTAGGAAAGTGCAAAAACTTGTAAGAAAAGGTTTCAAACAAAAAAATTCACATATGCCAAAAATACCATAAAAATTAAAAAATTTTTCGAAAAAGAATAAGAGGAAAAGAGGAGAAGGAAAATTTTGTGAAGGAGAGAAGAAACAAAATGAAAAAGGAGCACAAAATTATAAGAAAAGTTGATAGTCATTAGTAAGGAACTAAGGAATTAACCTAAGTTCTAGACCTCATTCAAGAAAATAACTGAAAAGTGCACAATGAGATTAGCAAGAATGCAAACCTTAGGCATTCTTGAATAGACTCTTAGTACTCATTAAGATCTGGACACTCCTCAAGAGGTTGAGGAAAATGAAAAGCTGAAGTATTAGGTCTAAGGCTTAGGAAGTATTCGGCCTCGTTAACTAATTTTTGGTTTACGGGACTCAGTAACCTAAGCACCCTAATCTCACACACAGCCTGGTTCAGTAAGCGTAAAAATCAGAATCACGCAGAAGCGTCGCAAAAATCTGAAAAGAACACCTAGAATAGGAATGGCCGATCAACACAAGTTGATTTGGACGAGTTCCCAGCGCGGAGAGGCGGGAAATCCCCTCGAAGATGCGTAACAAAATATCATCTCCTCGGTGCTTGTCTCTTAGGATATTTACATATCCTACGGGGGGCATGTAAGCACTCTGCTGGTTCAGATTCCATGGATGGCATTATCTCGAAGTGTCAATTGCCAGGGTCTGGATTCGGCCACGGAATACCATGGATGGGATTATCTCGAAATCTCAATAGCCAGGGTTCCGGGGGTTGCCATGGGCGGTGCTATCTCGAAGCATCGATCGCCAGGAACCTTTGAGGATTGATGATGGGAGCAAGGAATCTGATACAGACCGTGTTGAAAAGCCAATCCTAGGCTAGAACTAAAAAGAAAAAGAGAGAGAAAACTCTCCAAACAGAAAAAACTTTCTATCTCTCTCTTACAAAACGCACTGCGAACTGAGCCAGGGCTAAAATCATTTCAAGCACGGGTGCTTTAACCACGAAGTCCAATAAACCTTAGGTTAGTTCTTGTGGGCCTTAAAAACCTTTGCTAAAAGACTGAGGCTAAGGCTAAACAGATTTGGATCTTGATTGGTACTAGAGTATCTTTTAGGCCTATGGTCAGCATTCTAACCTAATCTATGCTCAAATAAAAAGGCACTTATCTAAAACCATTGAAAACTTCATGGTCTAGAACAAGGGTTGAAACCTTAAGTTTTTTTTGCTAAGGGACTAGCAAAAGCTAGGCATGGGGGTATGATGAGAACCTCATCATGAGCCATAACTAGCTCATTTTGACCCAATACAAAGGATAAAAGCTCCTACATATCTCAAGGAAAGGCTTAACTCAGAGAATTCTGAGTTTGAGAAGAAAACCAGTCATAAGGGGTAAAAGTGCAATTTTACCAGTATAATCTGCATACAGGGTAATTCAGGGCCCAAACACAGGTCAAAACAGCTTAATAAGAATAAAAGTGGGATGAGATGATCTAGCAAGGGCTACAGCACTTCCAAGGAACCAAATGATAATCTGTAACCCTAAAACAACCCACTTCAATTCACAAGGTTCGAGGCAAAGTAAAAATAGAATAAACTCTCTAAAATTCATAGAAAAATAATCTCTAGGGTTTAGAACCTTCAATTTGGCCTTTAGAACCCATTTTGACCTACATTGAGAACCATGCCCAATTAATAACTTAATTTGGGTCTTTACGCAAATTGACCGGTCAAACAAGGTTTAATATGAAAATGAAATTTACCATCAGATTCCTTAGGTTCTAATTAGTCATGTATAAAAACTTGAGCCTAAGAAGAAACCTCCTTGACCGACTTTACACTTTGGTCCTCATATATTTACTCTTTGGCCCTCAACTTTTGAACCCTCGCATTTAGGCCCCTAACTCTCCTTCGTTCTTTGCAAACAGGTCCCTCCTGCAAAACCCTGCCAGCACCATGCTCCGGCGACCTTGCGCGGAGCATGCGCCGCGCAGGGTGAGGTGGAGGACCTGGCATGTGTACCGGGGGTGCCCTGCGTCGTCAGCCGTCGCAGGAGCACCCCCATGGTCATTGCAGCCCCCCATACCGGCCGTGCGAACGCACGGACGGTATGGGTTCGAATTCCGACCATTCTCCGGCGAGGGAGACACGTCGTCTCCCTCCGCCTTCCTCCCTGCTTCAACCCTATAAATACCCCCCGCCGCTCCACCGACGAAAGCAGCCTGGATCTGACGGAGAAAACCCCCAGCTTTCTTCTCTTCTTTCTCCGGCAGACGCTCACCAGCTCCGGCGACTTCCTCCCCCTCCACCTCTTCGCTCTGCCGCACTACCAGCAGCAGAGACTTCCTCCCCTGCTCTTCCCGCGCCACGCCGCACCCAGCTGGCGCCTCTCCAGCCCTCTGCTCGCCGCCGCTCCTCTCTCTGAGCATCATCTTCTCCGGCGACAGTCGATACGACTGTCGCCCTGTCCTCCCCCTTCGTCCCTGCAGTTAAGTTAGACTTACTCCCCTTCTCCTCTTTCTTTCCCCGCTTTCGATTTAGTCAATTAAGCCCTCTACCGACCCTGTTCACCCTCATCCTCTCCGCCTCCGACCACCCTCCGGCGAGCCGCTCCCATCACCTCAGCGACCCACACGGCTCGCCGACCACCGCAGAACTTCCGCCTCCTCACCCTGATCCTCTTCCGCCCCTCCACTTCCCACCAAACACCCTCTGCAGACCCACCGAACACACCCACTCCCTCGCTCACAGTTTGACCTAGGACGACCCGACAGCTCCATCTCGCCCCCTGCAGACCCCCTGACCACCTTCGCCGTGCCACGGCGAAGGTCCCCCGCCTGTCTGATTTGGCCGAGAGGCCGTGCTATTGATTTCAGGTTCCAGGCCTTGACCGCCATTGGCGAGGAAGCTCGAAGCTTGCTCGAGGTTGCTCCAAGCCTAGATATCCCAGGTTAAAGATCCACGGCCAGCGCGGAAGAGTCTTGCGCACACACACCGGCCCTCAATTGGAGTTGCACGCCTCAACAGCTGTTGCAATTGGAAGCGCCATCCCTGCTGCAGGCGTGAGAGAAACGGGTGCGCGGATAGTCCCACCTCGGAACCTTCTGAAGCCACACACCCACATAAATTGAAAAATTGCCTTATGCTGTTTGCCTCAGTTACCACGGGGTGAGGTCCCTCTCACCCGACCCGACCCGACTCGGCCTCGTCCGTGACCACGCTCCGCGGACCTGGCCCGACCCGATTAGACTGACCTGCACTCCTCGCCCACCACGCACGCCGGTGGGCCTGGACCCGGGCCTGACCCGAACCCGATTACCCGGTAGCGCTCTGGGAGAGCTTCCGAAGAGTGATTTCAGAGAGAGAGATACGCGGGGGAGGGGGGTAGAGTAGGTTTTTGCCTCTTGACGAATAAACTCTGAAGTGTGCAGGCCAAAGAAGAAGAAGCAGACCCGCTGAAGAAGAAGGAGCTGCTGCACTGTAGCGAAGGCATTGTTAAGTCGTCTCAGCACCGGGGCAGACGACGGAAGGTCAGCAGCCAAAGAAGAAGAAGACCCGCTGAAGAAGAAGGAAGAGCAACGGCCATCGCGAAAGAAGAAAAAGAGAAGTCAAGGCAGGTGAAGACAAAGAAGAAGAAGGAATGAAGAGAAGCAAGAAGCAAGAAAAGAAGAAGATGATCTGACGAAAAAGAAAGAAAGGAAACAAGAAGAAGAGCACGAGGGGAAAATCTGAAGAAAGAAGAAGAAAAAGAAGAAGAAGAAGAAGAAGAAGAAGAACAGGAAGAACCAAAGACAAAGAGGAAGAAAGAAGAAAAGAAGAAGAAGCCAATTTTTCATCTCTCTCTCTCTCTCTTTATTTTTGTAATAGAACTTGTATATCTCTAGAATACAACTTGCTCCCTGAGTTCGACCTCGGGAACTCTTTTATTTTTCCGAGTAAAAAATTTTATATGAAACGTTGGTAACAACCGGCTTTACTACAACGATATAACACAACCCGGTCAAAACCCACGACCATCACGTCACCTTTGCAATGCACCCGACACCTACGTATGATCACGCGTGCGATCACACTTGATCGCATGCGTGTGTGGAGTGCTCTCATCAGGCCTACGAGAGGGCGCCACGAGTTGAAGCCGCCGCCGCTCGATGCTAATCTGGCAATTGAATTTTGATTGGCGTGGGTGCTCACAAATGAAGACGCTTGGCGGGATTCGAACATGTGCCTTCTACTAATGATTTTGAGGTCATGACCACTGTGCTACAGCCACCTCTTTGTTGTTTTTGTGTTTTAATGCCCACATGCCAT
Organism: Thalassia testudinum; assembly: GCA_037157565.1. Classification (NCBI taxonomy): domain Eukaryota; kingdom Viridiplantae; phylum Streptophyta; class Magnoliopsida; order Alismatales; family Hydrocharitaceae; genus Thalassia; species Thalassia testudinum. The sequence goes on along the minus strand of JAZHRO010000058.1, from coordinate 5,765,094 downwards.
CAGCCATTGGATGAAGATCCAACGACTGAGATTAGCTGAAGGAGAGTTGCGGTCATGCTTGGGCGATTTGGGTGGCTGGGATGGTGCCACGTGGCTCCATCTTGGCCGTCCATCTTCAAATAATTGTAGGTGGTACCACAGAAGTTGGATTAGGTCGATTTTCGCGTCATTGGGCTGTGATCGTCGATCTGAACCCATCCATATAGTTGGATTTGTCATTTGAGGTACATATTTGCACCACCTTGCCCCTTGACCTCTGATCTTCCTCAGACTGCATCTAATGCTACGGAAGTTTGATTGGGGCGATTTGGGGGCGTTAGACTCCGATCGTCACCCTGATCAGATCCGTACGATTGGATCTTCAATATAAGGTCTAGTAAAATATCGCCCTGTCCCCTAACCACAAAAAGGGCAAATTAACCAATAATTTGTACAATCTTACCTAAATGCATGATAATGCTTGTTATTCAATTTTTATAATACTAAATGCTTCTATATATCTAGGAACATGCATAAATAGGCATTTTAAGTCAATTAGATGTGTGCACATGACATATATTCAAACCATCAAGGTGGATTCTACAAGATGGCATAATTACAACCAAACAATCAATCTACAAGCACAATACATGTGATGATATTAACGCAAGAAAAATCCTCAAAAATCATAAGAACCCAAAGGTCAGCTCAACCCAAACAAAGCACTTTGGATAGATCAAGTTATAATAAGGACTTATACAAAACCAACCATTCTCAAGAGTGAACTTCACAAAACAATAATAAACCAACAAGAGGTAAGTGGAAGAATATCATTAAGATGATAGTCGATATTCCCACAAGCAAATAAACTTCTCGATGCCTTGATTGGTTTGAAAGAACACTTATTGCCCTAAGGGAATTGATTTTCGAGAATATGATCTTTTGCTTCTTACCACTGTAAATTATAATTGGTTTCACTTCTTTTGCTTCTTCACGCAACATTACAGCATCTTATTATTGAAAACTGTATGGATCTTTACGTTGAAGATTTCTCACTCAAACATCATTTCAAATACCATATCATAGGATTAAAAAATAATACATGCCTAAGCTATGTACTAATATGAATTTTAGCGTCTATTTATATATGTCATCGATCAAATAGATTTAAATAAATTCAAGGCTGATGTATCGTTTGGCCATGGTTCATGTCTAAATTGATTCCATGTAATTTAATCATTTTAATTTTCTCCAGCCATTGTTGGATTATGATGTTTCCTATATATTGATTCAAAATCTAGTACAATGTCAACATGAACATTGCAAACATGTTATATAAGATCATTATAATTAATGAATTCTATTGCAGTATCATTTCATCCAGAAGATCTTCATGGAATCCAACTATGTTTCGGAACATGAATAGGATCAGGAATATATCGAGATAGAGAGCCAAAATTACCCTGACATCACCAACGTAGACAAACTTCCAGCCTTTGTTTCATGAGATAAATTTCGTAAGTGGAGAGATTGAGGGATAAGTGGATTTTTATGTTTAGGTGAGGTATAGGTCAAATCATGGGATAAATAGAAGTATTTAAAAGAATAAGTAAGAAACTTATCTCACAAAAGAAAGAGATAAATCTATCCCAATATATCCGTTAGAATATATTATCCCACATGATATATCTCCCAAGACGATAACTTTATCCTAAGATAAAATCCACCAAATAAGGATTATATAGCTATGTCACTTGAAAGAACCATACACTAAATGTTGACATTGCAAAATGCATGGCCGACCAGATATCTCAAAACATTATATCCACCATCCAAATCATCATTTGGCTTTAAAGATGGGGGAAGCCACTTGTCGTGATCATGGGCTCCTAGGCTTCACTATTACTATATAACCCAGATCAATTGCAAAGGATTAGATTACTACCGAGCAATTGCAACGGATACAGGGAACAGATCCTCGCCAACACAAAATAGACAGAATTAGAAATAGGTGTGGCACCTGACTCCAAAACCTACTAACGGATGCATACTACCCACTTTATTTATATTATTAGATGTTGGAAATAATGAGTTATTAGATGTTGGAAATAATGGGTTCTTAACTCTATGCAATAGTTCCAAAGACCAACTACCTTCTTTTGTTCACATCAAAATATGAACTTTCATTTTGTTGCGATGATTTTAAAAAGGCTCTTGATTTTTCCACATTAAGAATGCACCTTATTTATCTGTTAGTGAGAGTAAGGGCATCCTCCAATATTAGTTCTCTGCCCAATAAACACAGCAAACGTGCGTGTGCACATAGATGTAGAGGCCTAGGCAACAGGAATCGACAACATTAAATCAACAAGATTTATGGTAGCTGATGAATCCTCCATAACACGTGTTAGTAGTTTTAGTGATCATACATGAGAGGAATCACTGCGAAAAGGTAACTGGCATAGATCCATAATTTTGTTAACACTTGTAATGCTCAAACTATATCATGACACAATTCTCAAAATCCAATGAGTTCGAAGAAGGGGGATTTCTTTAAATCTTCAACATTCTTCAGTTATTCATGGGTTGCTGTAATGTGCAATGTCAATTTGTTTCTATGTTCCAATAAAAAGTTAAGCAATTAAATGTTTGTATTCCAAAAGTTTGCTATTTGAGAGAACAAATACAAGATGCAAAACAAATGCATGTTCAAGAAAACAATCAGCTTGGCCCTTCATTCTAATTTGGAAAAAGTGTTGGAATGGGTGGATGGGAAGTGCTCTGTGAATGAAAATGTCATTAGTTGTAAATAGCACTAAAATAAAATTGCAGTCAACGACTGGCCTTGCTAGTAACAATCTGAACTTCTAGATTAACACCAAGGAAAAGTGAGGCTACTTTGTGCTAAGCATAGTGAGCTCAAAACATTATTAAATGAAAAATCGACTAGGACCCTATAGATTGAATGTTAATATTTACGTGATTTTGTTGATATGTCGAATGACACCAAGATTGAGAGCCATCTGAAGCAACTTTAGTTCTTGAATATTCATATGTCCTGACCCAATCAGGTGTATCACCATTGTGACTTTTAGACTAAAAAAAAAATAGATAACTTTGTTATTATAATCCTTAATCAAATGTAAATGTGTTTAGTTAATAAACTCACATAATCATATTTCATTTGACCTATACTCTTTCTTCCCAAAATATATGTAGGACCAGGAGCTTTGGCCTTATTTGCCCGATTGCTCCTGAACAATACCACAATAAAATTTAATTATTTGTAAGGATAGAATACATGTATAAATGATGGTTATAAAACTTACCATCACTTGTAGCATCGTCCAATGTTCACATGTTGTGCTCTATTAATCTTTATCGATGCCTTTAGGTACATCAGCCACAGCCTCCTCCCATGTTTCATGTGTGTCATAATGTTATTTTTCAAATTTAAAACTACTTAGTAATTACTTTCAAAGTTATATACTTGAAGATGTAAATGTATATTTACCTTTTCTTTCATTTCTACCCTCCAATTATTATGCATCTTCCCTACTCTTTTGAGTATGGCTTCTTTCACAATTGGGCAATTTCCCCAATCAAAAATCCCTTACATAATAAACATTATGTTAGTGATATACAAACTAAACATAAATTTAAATGAGAAATTAATTAATTACCGCCAGCTCTCATAAAAGATTACCCTTATAACGTTGCTCCACTGATAGGAACACCATCATAGGCCCTAACTAGCCACTTTTAGTCAGGTATGATTGATAAAAGCTCATACATGATCATCTAAGGGTCACAATTCCATAATATTCTAATTTGAGAAGAGAACGAGAAATCGAGGTTAATTCTGTAATTTTTACAACACATCATAAACACAAATTAACCACAGGATTTTTCAAGGGTTAATTAAAGGTCAAATGAGCTTAAAAGTCTAAAATGTGGGGTCAACACTGACAGAAACGAGGTTTCACGCCTTTCGAGAACATAATAGCACATAAAATCCTAATTTCATATCCGCTTAAATTAAAGAGTTTATAGTCATGATAAATTCATCTAAACCTCCTAAAAATCATAGAAAAATATTCTAAAAGGTTTGGTACCCTTGGTTTGAGCATTTGAATCCATTTTGACCTTGAATAGAGTCTTAGATAGGATTTTACCCTAATTTGGGCTTTTGTGTAAATTACCCAATCAAATGTGGTCAAAACTCAAATCCAACTTTACCATTAGATTCCTTGGGTCCAAGTTAAGTTAAGCCCAAAATTTGGGCCCAATCAGAGTCCATCTTGACCTAGTTTGCAATTTAGTCCCTAAGATCTCTATTTCCTCACTTAAACCCCTAACTTTCAATTTTATTACAAATAGGTCCCTACCTTTTCATCATTTTCTTCATTTTGGTCCCTGCCACCATTGGAGGTGGGAATGCACCTCAAACCGAGATTCTCAAGGTGATTTCTCTCTCAAATCAAGACCAAATCCCTCCAAATTTGGAGGGATTGATCTTGAGAGATTTGCCAATCGTTTGAACTAGATCTTGGACCCTAACTCACGTCCTAGAGCTCAGGTGAGCTCGATGAATTTGGAAGACTTTTTCTTCAAGAACAGCAGCCAAATCAAGCCACTTTCCTCATTTGGATCTCGATTTGAAGTTTTATAAAAGACCCTCATGCCTTGGCCATTCTTCTTAGCTCAAAAAAAGCCAAGAACAACCTCTTCTTCTCTCCTCTGGCCACCTTCATCTCAAGCTTCGATGGCCTTCTCAACCCTCCTCTTCCATGCGTCCAATAGCCAATCAAACGAGGTAAATGGAATGTGTGCACGAACAAAGTACCTAAGCCTACTAATGAAGCTGGATTTATTCATTGCATGACTGCCATTACAAATATCAACTTTAATCCTTTCTCCCAGATTTGCATTCTAAAAATCCTTGCATTGAGTGTACCCTCTAACATGTCTTACTGTAACATAAGGCAACATATTTAAATGCATGTTATACAAAAATTTTGCATGTTATCAATTCATATCCTAAGTTAATATCCAAAATAATATATGGTTTAATAATAGTATACCATCAGATGTCTCGGCTTGTGTAGCATTTTCAGATATCTGAGGATCCTGGTCCTCTATCTCCTAACCCTCATGTCCTAAAGGAGTCGGGTGAGTAGTCCCAAGGTCAGCAACATCCTCCATAGGTTCTAGCTCTAGTAACCTTCTCTTAAATCGCGTCCTCGACATCTACAATGTTATAACACAACGTTAATAACATTTATATAAAAAAGAAACTATAAATTAAAAAATAATAACATTTATAAATATTTACAATGCACAAAAATGCTAATTAGCAATTACCTTTCAATGTAACAGCTTGTCTTTATATATCCATATCTACTACACTGGGACCTACTACACCATTGAAAACCTCTTGATACGCATCTGAATCCATTACAGGCTCATCATCATTTTGAACATCGTAGTAATCTCTTGGCATTGCTTTAATAGGTATGATCCAACCACTTCTTGCATTGTCATCAACATAAAAGACTTGCACCACTTGAATGGCAAGTGTGAATGGTTCGCTTGTCTATAAAATCTTTCTGTTCTTATTCAAACTGATAAAACCATGACATGGATCCATTCGAAAACTTGTATTTTCTTTGAACACATCAAACCAATCACATTTAAAAAGGACAACTCGACGATCATGAGTGAAGCTGATCTCAACAATGTTAGTAATATGTCCATAATAACCATTGCAACTAGATTGTAAGTTGCATTTAACTAACACTAGAAAGTTGAGTTGATTTTACATCATCAATAACTTTCTTTCAAAATCCAAACCCATTAATTATATATCTTGAATGATAATGAACATGTCTCAATGGGCTCTGCACTAATGTGTCAAAATCTTCTATCCATCGAGGGTCATTGGTTTGCTTTAATTGTTCCACATGTAACGTAAACCTTTCAATGAATTATGTGCCACGATGAGCCGAATTAGAACTTTGCCTAAACTCATCATAAAAAGGATCAACTTCGGGGATTTGCTTCAGTATATGTAAGTGCGCAAGGCAAAGTTCATTTTCAAGCATTAATTCAAACGTTGTTTTTAAGATTGCCCTTCTTTGAATCTCAAAGATAGAAAGGCGTTCATCAATGTACTCATTGTACTGACCTTGATCGTTCCTTTCAATACGGTTAAAATGATTATCGGTCCCATCCATGTACAACGAACTGAAATTAATGCATTCCTCAATGAGATATCCTTCGACGATTGACCCTTCAGGTTTCACCTTATTCAACACACAATCCTTAAGTTTTTTTAAGAAACGTTCAACTGGATACATCCATCGAAATTATATAGGTCCATCTATCCTTGCTTCGTTAGCTAAATGAAGTGTGAGATGTACCATGACATCAAAAAATGCAGGCGGAAAAATTTGTTCCATTTTGCACAACCTGATTACAATTTGTCTGTCCCAATAATCTAACATTTTGCAATCTAACTTCCTTGAACACACAACTTTAAAGAAGTTACTCACCTCTGTCATCGTGTCAAGTACTGGTTGAGGTAGCACTCCTCAAACTGCTAACGGAAATAATACTTGCATGTAGACATGACAGTCGTGACTTTTGAGACAGCTAATCTTCTTTTGTACTTCATTTACACACCTGGAAAGGTTTGAAGAATATCCATCTAGAACCCTAATTTCCTTTAAAAACATAAATATTTTCTGTCTTTGCTCTTGATTTAGTGTATATAAAGCATCAGGGAAGTCAACTCTACCACCATCATTATGCTTAACATGTAACTCAGGGCGAATGCCTATGTGCATTAAATCATTTCGTGTCTTCAAAGTATCTTTTGTATTATCTGTCATATTCAACATATCCAAAATATTATCCATTACATTCTTCTCTATATGCATGATATCAAGATTATGACAAACTTTAAGATCTTGCCAATAGGGTAACTCCATGAAGAAGATGCTCTTCTTTTTAAACCAACGTAAGCAATCGACGTCACGCTTAAATGTACATCCCAATCAAACATTACCGAGTTCATGCAACTTATCCATTATCTTGTCCCTTGGCAACCTAATTGTATCTATCATCAATAAGTTTTTTGGATTTCTCGTCAAGTAATGACATGATTTACCATCAAATCGATCCTTAAAATCACTACTCCATCTATGTTCAACTGGAAGAAACCTACAATGTCCCAAGTAAGAAAATTTGTTACTGTCCCGCAGTCGTAGATGGTATCTTCCATACAAATAGGACAAGCATATTTCCCTTTTGTGCTCCAGCTAGACAAGTTAGCATATGCAGGAAAGTCATCTATCGTCCACAACAATGCAGCATGCATCTAAAATAATTATTTTTTATGTGCATCATAAGTTTCGGCACCAACATTCCACAAGATTTCAACTCATCTACAAGTGGCTGCAAATAAACATCAATAGCATTTCTAGGGGCCTTTGGATCGAGTATGAGTAAGCTCAACATCATAAAAGCTGATTTCATACACATCCAAGGAGACATGCTATACGTAACTATCATAATGGGCCATATAGAGTATGGAGGATACATGTTTTTAAATGGATTAAATCCATCACTTGCAAGGCCTAAACATATATTTCGTGCCTCTAATGTAAAATCTGGATACCTGTTATAAAATGCAATCCACTCATCAGCATCTACAGGATGACGCATCATTCCATCACATGACTTATTTTCATGGTGCTATGTCATCCACTTTGCAGTTTTACTAGACATGAATAGGCATTGTAATCTTGGAATCAGTGGAAAGTAACGCAACACCTTCTGAGGTTGTTTTTTCCCTTTTCTTTACTCACCTTTATATCTCGACTTGCCACATTCTGGACAACTTTCCAAGCTGTTGTTATCATGTCTATACAGGACGCAATCATTAGAGCATGCATCTATCTTCTTACTTTTCAGCCCTAAGGTATGGAACTGTTTCTTAGTGTCATACCATGACTGTGAAAAATATTTTGGAGTATTTAACAATTCTCCAATAAATTTGAGAACATCTAACATTAACTTAAAGTCGCTTTATTCATCACCTTAATTTGAAACATCTTAAGAAGGAACGGCAATCTAAACATTGAATTAATCCCTGGAGCAATAGGTCCTTCCGCTACTTTTAACACATCCCAAAACTTACTATAATCACGAAACATACTTTTATCGTACATTAGATTTAGCAACCTAAATATGAAAATGGCAGCCACAAATTGAAGTAAGTTACATAAAGAAGTGCATAACTACTTTGATCATAACTTAAGTGTTATTTGTCACATGTAACACATGTTTGAAGAAATTTCGGCATCATCTCCCTACACTTCTCTGGAATACCCCCGAGACTGACATTAACTTGATTCCAAAAACACCCAATGAAGGGTGCTTAAGGAAGCTAGCTAAAATCAGTTGGTATACCAGAGATGAGCAAGAACATACCACTGAAATTTCTACAAACATATGTAACATGCAACAAATAAGACCTAAGTTGTGATCAAATATTCAAGAACCCTCCTTAATTCGGACCACTTCTGAATTGAGGACGATCAAGACTTGTGTCATGGTATAAAGACAATGAATTATGCATATATGTGTAGTATATATACATTACTCATGTCCCTATAACATGATCACAAGTCTTAAACAGGCAAGTATTTTCACACATTATCAAACCACTCTAACAAATAACCTTAGTGCTCTCATTTCCTGTTATTTAATAACATGAACCTAAGTTGTGGATGATGCATGTATATACTTGTAACAATAATAACAAGCTTTCCTACAATATATAATTTAAAAAAAAGGGCAAAGTTTCCTTTGTAATCTAGTGTATTTCTCAAAAATACATGTTTAGCAACACGATTGTAGAAATATACTTGTTCTATAATTTAAACATGGGCACACCCCACTACATCACATGCATACAATTATTTATAAGTAAGTGGGCACACCCCACTACAACACTCACATATATACCTACCTATTAACCCTAAGGTTCATGATTAACTTAAAACCTATAATAATAAGATCAGGTGTTACCTTCAAATGTGAGTAGAGGCTAATGTAAAATCTTAGACATGTCCAAAGTCTCGAGGATCAAGCCTCAAATAGAAATAGAATTTAAGAACATGAAAAGGTATCAATTGAAAAACATTAGAATTAAAAATCTCTAATAAAAGAGTCTTCACTATACAAAAGGCATAAGATACTAACTACGGTACGCAAATGCAGTAATAAGGGTTTTAGTGGTGCCCATCTTATTCCCAACACTTTCCATCTATTTTTGGTGCACAAATACCCATTTGTTGTTGATTTACTCACAATTGGGTATCTTGATTGAAATTGCAGCAGATTATACTAGGAGTTAAAAAAGTAATTGATACATCATTGTAAATCTTTAACAATGTCTTCCGGCTATAAATAAGGATATGAAGAAATTTAATTGGATTTAATTTATCTAATGTTAATGGACAAACAAAGTTCCTATTCTGAGGATGTTAGAGCAAGACAATAGTCTTCCAAGGTGGTGCCTATTGAGTTCCTTTATGAATGGAAAAATAAATTTTTTTATTGCATATAGATTGAAGTCTAAATAATAAGAAATGAAATATTTCAATGCAAGAAAGTATTTAGCGATTCAAATTCTTATTTTGTTTGGATATTCTCATGTTATTGTGTAAAGAATTTTCAAAAAATGTTACGGAATAAAGTAATGTCTTTTCTTTGAATTTTGTGGGATAGCAAACTCTTCAGTTGCTTCTTAGCAATCTTAGGCTTCAAGATAATTTGGAAAGCACATTTAGCTTTTCTAAAGCAGTGTTTGGACTAGTTTCTTTCTGAGAAAGCTATTTCAAGGAACAAAAGGCTGGGAATTTGCTATGTAAGGTATCAATATCATCAAGTATAGTTGCTGAAGTAGAATGTTGCCAGTAGGGAAGGTAGGTTTGCAAAAAAAGATAGTAGGGTGGTGTAGCAGATACGAAGAAGAGAAGGATAATCTAAGATGTAAGATGGAAAAATAATTGACCATAATAAAGCCCTAAAAGAAAATTGGAGGTGTCCATAGTAATGAAAAAGTGGGCACCCTTTTGGAAAGAAAAGGAAAAAAGAAAAAGAAAAAAAAGTAGGCGAGGCAAAGGGAGATGCATAGCGGCAGTTCAAAATAAGAAAATGTATCCTAGTTTCATATTAGTAGAAGAATCTCATTAAAACAGGCAAGCATTGATGTTGAAAAAAAGAAAAAGAAAGAAAAATAGTAAAGTGTTGGAAAAGATGCATCAACACAATACAGTAATAACACAATACAGTAAAAACCTTGAAGATGGGTGGAGCATTGGGTGCAGCATCAGATGAAGCATGAGATTATTCTCTCCATACATTTTTATCTCAAAAACCTATCTTAAGTAATACCCCCTTCCCATCCCCTTACCTAATTGTGGTCTTGCCCTAGATTTTGTCCCTTTTCAGTAGAGTGAGATTGGTGTGGAGGTGTAATGATGATAGACGATGATGTTACCATCATGGGTGATGGGGTAAGATTGGACGAGTAGGGGAAAGCAATGAAGGAAGAGGGTTACCATCGTGGAGGTTGAGGTGTGGTAGAAGGACGATAGACAATGATGAACGATTGCCGATGATGGATGGAGGGTGAGGTCGTGGTTGCAAAGGATGATCGTCAATGATGAAGGATAGAGGATTGCCGATGAGGGACCATGAAGACCTGTAGTGGTCACGATGAGGAGGAAGCATTATCGAGGATGGATGAGGATGGCGTGGTCACCGACAACAAGGATAAATGAAGGAAGCGTTGGGTTTCATGAGGAGGAAGTGGTGAGGAGGAACCGTCACTTTGGATGGCTGTGAGGAGTAACCGTCAATTGCGATGGCTGAGGGTTTTAGGTGAGTAGTGAGCAACCATCACATTGGATGTGGTTAGGGTTTAAGGTAAGTCGGTGGCATATTGTTAAGGTTTAGAGCATGGAATGACACTTCATTTACGTCAGAGGTTTAAAATCGACGACAATAGAGATAGTTTACATATCTCGGTGGTTTTAATATAATCATCACCAAATATTTGAATTCCCATCAATTATTTATAACCGCTGGTAAATATCTGTCGCCAAACCCTGATTTCTTGTATTGCAACCACAAGGATTTGTACACCCAGATTATCCCACATATGTTTACAAGCTCCAAAAATGTGTCCATGGCCTTTAACAGGCTCCCCGTGCGTAGTTTAAATGCCTTACTGATTTTCTTCAACCACATGGCTTCATCGGCTCCAAAACAGACACATCACTTTACATTTACAGAAGCACAACAGTTGCCATGTATATGCTAATATATGTTGATATATTACAAATTAGCTCCTTCAAACTTTCAATGCAATTGCTAATAGTTGCTATGCAAAAGGAATTTCCACTACGCAATTTGGGTTTCCCATCATATTTCCTTGGTATTGAAATACTTCAAAACACCAAGGGTATTCAACTTTCTCAATAAAAATATTTGGTGGACTTATCAAATTCATGTTTGACGGCCTAAAGTCTAAGACTCCCATGTCACTAAACAACAATAGTATATTTTAGACTGAAAGCTATGCACCAATGACAAACTCCAGCCTCTAAAGACAACTTTTGGGAAGTCTTCAATATGCCACATTAACCAGGATTGATATCACCTTCTCCGTGAATCACTTGTCCCAATTCATGTGTTCACCAGCAACAGCTCATTTGGATGCCTCAAATGGTTGTTTGCTATATTAAGGATACGTTATCACATGGCTTGTTCTATTCCACAAATAATACTACTCCTAAGGGCTTTTTCCAATGTTGATTGGGCATCTTGTGCAATTGATCGCAAATCCACCACTAGATTCGTAATCTTCCTTAGTGAAAATTCCATTTCTTGGCTATCAAAGAAGCAAACAAGTGTCGCATGCTCTTCCACTGAGGCTGACTATCATGCCATTGCCAATACTATGGCTAAATTAATTTGGATTCAGACACTTCTTCAAGAACTGGACATCAAATTCTCCAAATCACCATAGCTATTTTGTGACAATGTAGGCGCCACATATCTCACCTCAAATCCAATTTTTCATTCTCGCACAAAGCATGTGGAAATTGATTTCCATTTTGTTAGGGAACAAGTTAGCAAAGGATAACTCCAAGTGAAAATAATTTCCACAAAAGCTCAACTTGCAGATATCTTAACAAAGCCACTGTTCGATGCAAACTGAATGTTCTCCAACGACCATTCTTTTGAGGGAGCGTGATAATATTCATTAGCTATTGTAACCACCTAACACACTGGATGCATTGCTGCAAACCACTTGCCCTGCCAAATCAAAGCTAATTTGTACTATCCCTGTATGAGGTGGCAACATTTGGTTGGCTCTTATATAACCACCTAGCTTATAAATAATATCTCCCTCCCGTAAGTGAAGTTGAGACAATTTTCACCCAAAATGTCTATGTTGTGTCTCCATATCAAGGTCAACACAATACAAAGTGATGATCAGATGTCACCCAACTTGCAACCTGTAAAGACCCGTCCCACTTTTTGCCTTTTAAGACATCTGGAGTGTCAGTCAGACATCTGTCCAGACATCTGGACCCTTTTCCAGACGTCTGAAAATGAAATTTCTGTACGCGTACTGCACTCTGTGCACGCGCAGCGCGGAGGACCTTCTCCTCTCTCTCCTTTTTCCTCCTTTCCCTACCCGAACACTAAACCTCAGCCACCTATAAAAACCCCTCCCCTCCTCTCCTCTCCAATCCACACCCCACCACCCCCACCTTTAGAGCAGCAAGAGGAGGTGAATGAGGGAGAGCGAGAGGGCAAGAAGGAGGAGAGTGTGGGAAGAGGAGGGGGAGTTCGAGGTCAGAGAGCTCTGGTGGGAGCACAGCAGAGCTCGCATGGCCACCGCATGCACGTGCGGGGGAGGAGAGGGTTCGGAGAGGCGTCCTTGACCATCTGCAGCGGCTGGAGCTGCTGTGGCGCGAGGAGGTGCGCGGCGAAAGGAGCTAAAAGCGGGTTCTAGTACTGGAAATTTTCCAGTATCAGACGTCTGGAGTAGAGTCCAGACGGCTAGCAGAGCACCTGGACATCTACAGTTAAGACCAGACGTCTGAAAGCTCATTTATTGCAAAGGTACGTTCCTTTCATGGTTACGGCCATGCAGGCCGCACCGTAGTGTGTTTATTGTGCCTAATTTGGTGGTTACGACTGTCGTACGGAGGAGCAGCCTTGGGAAGGAGTGCGGAACGCTTTCCCATGCACTTTCAGACGTCTGATCAGCTCACCAGACGACCGAAGGTGCTTCCAGACGACAGGAAGAGTGGTCCGACATCTAGAACTGCCTTCAGACGATCGCAGAGGAGGCCTGGACGTCTGAGGACACCGCAGGGACTTGAGGTATTTTGGACTGTAGACACGTTTTTGATCCGTTTGGGGTCTGATCGGGATCCGATTTACGCAAACGAAGTATCTATAGTTTCCTTGCGAGTTTCTCTACGTACTAGAGGCCTTTGTACATTGTTCTGAACCTTTCTTTTGTGATGTATTCCTTGGTATAGGGTTTTAGCCTACTGCATGTTTGGGGCTCGTAGAGACACCTAGGTCTACGATTCGAGCCCCTAGTACTCCCGAATTGTCTGGTAGAGTGGTTTAATGCTTTTAATAATGTTCAAATAAGCATGTATTGTAGAATTAAATGACTAGAACCCTAGGATGTGTCATAAACCTTAGGGTAGGGAAATAAATGCATTGTTTGGTACTTATATGCAAAATTGAGATAAACTACTAGCAATTGCCTATGAAATAATTGTAGGTTTCCTGTTAGAATATGAGCTGCATGTATTTTATGATCAATTTTTTATGAAATCACCAGTGAAATGTTTTGAATTATGGAAACACGAGCTGCCTGCATATAAATGAGAACTGAATTGTGAATGGTGGAATCGGGATCGGAATAAATGTGGTAAATATGAGCATGAACCCTACGGGAAATTAGGAGTAGAACTCCTGTGGTTAGTTGGAAACCTAGAATGTAGACGGGAAATGTGCTGGGAGCTAACCGCCCTTAGGTTGAGACCCGGGGTTAGGATTGACCACTCTATGCTGACTCCTGTTGGCCCTCGTGTACACGGTACCGAGGCAAGCTACTAGTGTAGGGAGAGAGCTAGCCACCCCACGGGGCTCGGGGTTCAGCTATCCACCCTACATCGACTTGTTAGTCCCTCTGGGCAAACCGGGTTAGTCATACGAGGGTGCGAGGACTGTGGATGGGCAAGACCCCTGTTTTGTTCTGAGGGGTGAGACCTTTGTTCTGAGAGGACAAGGCCCTATACTATTCCATGCTATACTTTGGGTGTACCCGCTAGCGGAAACGATTGACCGCGTGTAAGTGCGGGGTAGCTACCCGTGCACTTATCATGTGTGCCGTAGTCACCGCTACGTCTTATCAGTGACCTCGGGGTGGTTGACTGGGTGTAGGACTACCACGGGGGACTCTCCCGGCCATGAGAGCACCACGTGTACCTTTTACTCTTTGGAAAAGACTGCAATCAAGATCATTCCCACGAGGAACATGTAAGATCAAGAATATCTGGATATTGAGAAGAATGGGTAAAAAGGAAATACACATAAAACAAAATAAATAGAAAAGAGAATTAAACCTGTTGCTTTTACTGCTTTAGATAGTATAGATACCACTCTACTCAGCATTCGCTGACTCTATCTTTTTCATAACACTGTTCAAGACCAAGAGTTGAGCAGCTCAAGCTTTCAACTGCAGAGGGTGTTGGGCCCAATTGAGCCCAGCCGTAGTTTCTGCACTTTCTTGTTGTACCTGATGAGAACCTCATCATGAACCCTAACTAGCACATTTTGACCTAATAAATTGAACAAAAGCTCCTACAAAACCTAAAGGAAGGCCTAAAATAGGGAATTGTTGAGCAGAGAATAAAACATTACATAAGGGGTAAAACTATAATTTTACCATTGCAATACATGAATGGGATTTCTAAAGGTCTAGACACAGGTCAAGTGGACTTAATAAGAGAAAAAGTGGGATGGTTTGGTCAGAAAAGGGTTATGAAAAAATCTGGGAATTAAATGATAATCGTAACCCTAAAACAAACCAACTTTAATTCACGAAGTTCCAGACAAGAACAAAATCAACTAAACTCTCTAAAAATCATAGAAAAATATCCTCTAGGGTTTAGAATCTTCAATTTGGCCGTTGGAACTTATTTTGACCTAGATTGAGAACCATACCCAATTTTTGACCTAATTTGTGTTTTCGTGCAAAATGTCCGATCAAACATGATCAAACCTAAAATCCAACTTCACCATTGGATTCCTTAGGTCTAGATTAGGTTTATACCAAAATTTGGACTCAAGGGAAGGTCGTCTTAACCCACTTTACAAAATGGCCCTTAATAATTACCTTTTGACCCTTAGCTTTTTGAAACCTTGCAAAGACCCCCTATCTTTCCCATCATCTTCTTCAATCAGGTCCCTCTGCCACCTGCATGCGCAGGCCATACCTCCGGCAACTTTGCACGGAGGATGGCACCGCGCTTGCATGGGGAGCCGGCCCCAGATTTGAAAGGGAGACTCCCTACGTTGTTCCCTGCCACATGGGCTAGCTCCCATGCCCTGCCGGCCGCCATACCTCTCGTGAGAATGTGCAAGAAGTATGGGTCTCCATTTGCCCACGTCTCCGGCGGGATTTTTTCAGCCGCTTTTGCGCGCTCTACCTTTGGTCGACGCCTATTTAAGGAGCAGCACCCTCTACCGCATCCTTCAAGACTGTTTTAGCCAGAGATAACCCCCCAATTTCATCTCCTCCTCCGACCATCGGCCCGCAGGCTCCAACGACTCTCATCCTCCTCTCTCGTCGCCTTGCCACCATACCAGTGGCAGGGTTACCTCCGCCGTCTTCCGCCGCACCTCGTCGTACCAGCAGGCGCCCTCTAGCCCCTCTTCCTCATCGCCGTCTTTTCCCCTGGGAGCCTTCATCTCCGGTGATGGCAACACAGCCACTCGCCACCTCTGCCTCCCCCGTTCACTCCTGACCTACCAGCTAAGTCCCTCTTACCCTTCTCTTTAATTCCCCTCTATCAATTAGTTGTTTCGACCCCTCTACACCACTGTCCACCCTCACCATCTCCACCTCCGACCATCAACTCCGGCGAGGCCACCTCACCTCCACAGACAGACCCACCCCTCGCCAACCGATCCGTAAGCATCACCTCCACCCGCTGATCATCCTACGACCCTCCACTAACTGCGCCAACCCCTGTCACCTCCCCCCGAACAAACCCACTCACACGGACTCAGACCGACCTAGGCACGCATGCCTAGGTCACTCTGAGCCATGCCAATCCCCGCAGTATCTTCGCCGTGCTCTGGCGAAGATCACCGAACGTTTTGACAGGGCCGCAAGGTCATATTCTTGATTTCAGGTCCCGAGCCCTTGCCGCCATTAACGAGCAAGCTTCGAGCTTGCTTGCAGGCTTGCTCCAGCACCCATGTCTCAGGTTGGAGACCTAGGCTGCACAGAAGAGACTTACGCACGGTCCCAGGTCCCCAATTGAAGATGCAAGCCTCACATCTTGCTACAATTGGAAGGGCAACCTCTGTTGTGGGCACATGAGAAAGAAGGGGCACGGATAGTCCCACATCGGTAGCTGTTGACGCCGCTCACCCGCATAAATTGTAAAAGTGATTGAGGCTTATCGCCTCAGTCACACAGGGTGAGGTCCCTCTCACCCTCTCACCTGGCCTCATCTGCGACCACCCCCCACAGACCTAGCCCGACCCGATTACCCAACCTGTGCACACCTCGCCCACCACCGCACGTCGGTGAGCCTGGTCCCGGGTGTGTCACCCGACCCGCATACCCGAATAGGCTCTAGGAGAGCGAACCCTAGAGTGGAACAGAGAGAGATACGTGGGGAGGGTAGGGGTTAGGTCTTGCCTAACCATATGCTTGTGCAGGGAACGGAAGAAGAAGTAAGGAAGGAGTAGCTAAAGACCTAGCCACGAAGCAGCTGCGGGCAGAGAGAAGAAAAGAAGAAGGCTCTGGAGCAGAAGCAGGAGAAAAGGAAGAGAAAGAAGAAGACAGAAGCGGAAGCAGAAGAAGAGGAAGGAGAGAAGCCACCTGAGGAAGGAAAGAAGAAGAAGCTGCCGCAGAGAGGAAGGCCAAGCAACTGAAAGAAGAGAAAAAGAAGAAGCCAAGAAGAAGAAGAAGAAGAAGCAGCAGTAGCAGTAGCTGAAAGAAAGAAGAAGGAGAGCACAAGCACTGTAGCAAGTGGCTACTTAAGGCATCTGATCCATGGAGTCAGACGTCTGAAAATAGAGAGAAAGGAGGACAAAAGAAGAAAGAGAGAAGAAAAGAGAAGAGACAAATTTTTATTTCCTCTCTTTAATCTTTTTGTAAAATAGTATATTGTAAATTGTGATTTTCTACGCTTCTAAAATCAAGCTTTCTCCCTGAGTTCGACCACGGAGAATTTTTGTATTCGAGTAATAAAATAAAATCAAACTGGTCGGTTTAACACCGCTACCAGTACCCGTATTGTTGTAGTAAGTATCATACTTTTTAGTTGCTATCGTCTCTACTGTTACCTTCGTTTCTGTTATTTCTGTTGTTGTGGTGGTATGTAATGGAACAGCAATTTTTACTTTCCTTTACTGCTTTATACGTTTTACTACTTAGTTATGTTACATGTGTGAATGTGGTTTACTTTCCTACTTTTTAGTTATTTCTTGTTGGACAACTGGGTCTTAGGATTAGTCGAGGCGAGCCAGTCTTGAGTCCTGTAGGGATCCGGGTCGTAACAAGATGGTATCAGAGCAAGGTCGTCGCAAGAAATGAACCAATTAGCTTGAGAATAACCATTCACGTGCATGTAACTAGGGTAGCCACCACAACGTATCACCTTGATACCCGTTCTAAATCCTTTTTCAAAGAAATTTGATATCGTTGACCCTTTTGTTTTGTCTTTCGCGTCTTATTGCAGGAGATGCCTCGTCGAAGAGTTCTCGAGGTGGGCCGTGGTCGCGGCCGTGCACAAGGTCGGAGGGGCGGACGTGCCAGGTCTGAGGTACCCGTTGACCCACCTCTTCTCCTAGGCATTCAGGCCCAGGATCTCACCCAGCTGATTAGAGATATTGTGTGAGAGGAGCTCCACCAGCCTCCACGGGCACCTCTCCCTGAGGACGTGGAGGGGGAGTCCTTGGTGGGACAGAGAGACCACTGCAGCACTAAACGAACAGAAGGAGGTGGGGGTGGACCTCCACCGCCCCCACCACACTTTGACACTTCCAAGCATGAGCCCTCCTTACCTGGAGGCATGCCCGTTCCCCTACTACAGCTACATCAGGAGCTTTTCGGCCAGTTCCAGAAGTTGAAGCCCCCCTCCTTCAAGGGGGATGAGGACCTGTCTGAGGCAGAGGATTGACTGGAGCAGATAGAGAAGGTGTTCGACACCCTTCTCCCTCCTGCAGAGTGTCGCGTGGCCTTTGCCACATACTAGCTAGAGAGAGCAGCACACAGGTGGTGGAGGGCAGTTAGAGGTCAGGAGAGGGGAGAGCAGATGTGGGACCAGTTCGTGACCCTCTTCTGCGAGTAGTACTTTCCGCAAACTTGGCAGGATCAGAGGAGGCGGGAGTTCCACACTCTCCGCCAGGGGACGATGACTGTCAGCACGTATCGCATGTGCTTCCTAGAGCTGTCACATTTTTCCTCAACAGCTGTGGCTACAGAGGAGGAGCGCCTGTGGAGGTTCACTGAGGGGCTCCGACCTGCTATTCGGGGGTATGTCAAACCCCTGAAGCTACCCACCTTCTCACGAGTGGTTGAGGCAGCCATGACCTACGAGGAGACCAACCCGATCACACAAAACACCAATAGCAGACAGAAGAGGCCCTACCAGCTAGAGTACTCTCAGGGCCGTCAAGAGAGGAGGCATGCGGCACCCACAGGAGAGCTGTCTCATTTTGCAAGGCTGTCTGTAGCCTTTAGGGGCCCCAGACAGGGGCCAGCTGCCAGCACTAGACCCCCGCCCAGTCGTCAGCAGGAACCTATCGAGGGAGGAGGTCATGTTCCCCTCTGCTACCAGTGTGGCCAGCTAGCCACATTAGGAGGGACTGCCCATCTAGGGCTGGAGAACAACAAATGCTCCCCGCACCAAGCGTTGGAGGCTAAGCTGGTGGTCGTGGTCCCCAGGCACATGGGGGAGGGTGAAAGTTTCCTTACTAGGAGGGGTGACGTAATAAATGCGGAAATAAAATATAATCTTACAAAAAGACAATCACATGAGTACACAATTATTTTTTAGGTGGAAACCCAAACCGGGTGAAAACCACCACCTAACCCTCTCGAGTTAGGATTTTCCGATCAACCTAGTTGATCAAATCCACTAACCGAATCACTTTAAAACGAGGGTGATTCAACCTCAGTACAACCACGCTACAAGTACGAGGGTAGCGTTCCTCAACCCCTTCTCTCCACGAGAAGGATTTTGTCCCACGAAGGAGACGGAAATTCGCAAAGCGAATACCCAACCAAAAGACAAAGATAAAATAAACAGCAAACCTATAGAGCCAACAAAGTAATAAACCTAAGCTTCTATAGGAATTAGGAAACTCCCCTTTGTAAGGAGTGCGTCGACGATGACGCGGGTGCGTGAGCCACGCAACGGCGCAATGTCGCTCTCGTGAACAATGGCGGGAGAGCGGGTGCGCGAAGGTTTGATGCTCTCAAGGGAATGGAGCTTAAGCTTGGAGAGCAAGATCTTTTCTGGACATAAAAGAGTGTGAAAGTGTGTAGCTAAGTGTATCCAAGTGTGTATCTTGTGTCTTTCTTAGTGTATGTAGGTGTGTAAAGGCTCCCCTCTATTTATAGAGGCCTTAGGAAGGCTTTGGAAGGCTTAGGAAAGGTTCTATAGCCGTTGGGAACAAAGTCCAAGAGAATCAGGCCGAAATCAGGACAATGATTACATTTGACAGGGTAATCAGACGTCTAACTCTTGCATCAGACGTCTGGAAAGCCACTTTAAGACGTCTGATTCAAAGGTCAGACGTCTGATTTTGGGCGGGTCTCTTCCTGACTTGGATCAGATCTAAACAGGGTTTTTGCGCAAGTCCATCAGACGACATATAGGACGTCTGGCACTATGTCTAGACGTCTGGAAACCTACTTTTACTGTGGGAATTGATTTCCAAACGTTGCAACGGCTAGAAAATCTCTGAGAAGAGATTTTGGGTCAGCCGAGGCAAAATGGTAAATTATCAAACGTCTGGAAATGCCTAAGGACGTCTGATAAGGCTCTAACGGTCATAATCTTAAGTGTATGCTAAGCCAGCCAACGGTCCACTAATTGGACGTCTGGCAAAGTCATCAGACGTCTCCTAAGACGTCTAGTCTAAGGTCTGGACGTCTGATTTCATCAGACAGAACTAACTATGTCCAGCCTAACAGTTATCAGACGTCTGAAACAACAGTCAGACGTCTTAAAATACATTATCAGACGTCTGATTTTGGAATTAGACGTCTGGAAGTACTGTTTGAGCCCTATATTGGTTTTCTAAGTATTCGACAGAAAACCTAAGTATCCTAGGGTTGTGCTGGTGTTCCTAGGACTACTGTCAGGGTACTTTAAGGCTCTTTAACAATATTCTAAGGAAAATAAAAAGAGCACGAAAATAAAGACAAGAGATACAAGAAAGCATTAAAAAGAATCTATCCTATTCTTCTTGTCTTCTTCTATCTTCAATCTGTCGCTCCACGCGAACCTCCTCTATTTTCCGTCAAGCTCCTCCAATCCATCCTGGATGCGAGCTCGAACTCCGTTTAAGCACGTCCACATTTGCAATTGACCTGAAATCTTGGACTCAAATTGCAAATGTTAAATAACACGTGTTTTGTTATCATCAAAACAAATGATCGTGGTGCTCTAGCACCAACAGAGGGTAGCAGTCATGAGGAGGGTACCGACCAGTGGCTGCTCGCCCAACCCAGAGTGTAGCTGCTTCGTCTGCACCGAGGACTGAGGGGCGTATCAACGCCCTAACACACAGAGACGCCAGGGCTTCCGGTTCAGTGGTGGCTGGTTTGGTTACCGTTTCTGGAAGATTAGTGTACATACTTTTTTATTCTGGTGCCACACACTCTTTTGTTGCTGCGAGTTTTGCTGTCAGTTTCGGACAGAACAGTGTACTGTTAGAGGATCCATTTGTGATCAGAGGCCCAGGTGGCCAATTGTTTGTAGCTGAGGAGGTCTACACGGACTGCGAGGTCAGTATAGGGGGACATAGCCTCCCCATTGACCTGATTGTGATACCGATGGAGGATTTTGGCGTGATTCTAAGGATGGACTGGCTGTCCACCTACCACGCCCTGGTGGACTGTTTCGGGAGAAAGATCGTCTTCTCCATATCGGAGTTGCCTCCTTTTGAATTTCACGGACAGCCGGTGGACGGAGGTTTCAGATGCACCTCTACGCTTCGAGCAGCGAGGCTTTTGAGCTAGGGGTGTGAGGGCTTTTTAGCCTGTGTAGTGGCAGAGCCTAGCCCGTGGCTGACTTTCAGAGTATTCAGGTGATTTATGAGTACCCTGACGTGTTTCCAGAGGAGCTGCCAAGACTACCTCCCGAGCGTGAGATCGAGTTTGAGATCTCACTAGTACCGGGGACCAACCCCATTTCTACTGCACCGTACCGGATGGCACCACTTGAGCTGCGAGAGCTCAAATCACAGCTACAGGACCTGTTAGAGAAGGGCTTTGTGAGGCCCAGTGCGTCCCCATGGGGAGCCCCTGTGTTGTTTGTGAAGAAGAAGGAATGTACCCTATGACTTTGTGTTGACTATCGACAGCTGAATAGGGTCACCATCAAGAACAAGTATCCGCTGCTGAGGATTGACGACCTTTTTGACTAGTTACGAGATGCCACAATGTTCTCCAAGATAGATCTGAGGTTAGGCTACCACCAGTTGAGGATCAGGGAGACCGATGTCTTCAAGACAGCTTTCCGTACTGGTACGGGCACTACGAGTTCTTGGTCATGCCGTTTGGAATTGATGAACTAGGTTTTCAAGCCGTATTTGGACCAGTTTGTGGTGGTATTCATCGACGACGTACTCATTTACTCGTAGGACCAGGCGTAGCACGGACAGCATCTACGGATGATTCTGGACACTTTGAGGCGATGTAGGCTGTATGCCAAGTACATCAAGTGCAAGTTTTGGTTGAGACAGGTGACTTTCTTGGGCCACGTGATCTCAGGGGATGGTTTGGCTATGGACCCAGCCAAGGTTGAGGCCGTACTCAGGTGGGAGAGGTCACGTACAGTGATAGAGATACGTAGCTTTTTGGGACTGGCAGGTTACTATCGACGGTTTATCAGAGGATTCTCGCAGATTGCGCGTCCTATGACCCAGTTGACTCGAGGGACGTGCCCTTTGCCTGGACAAATGCATGTGAGGCATGTTTTCAAGAGTTGAAGTAGAGACTGACTTCAACTCTTATGCTTACCATCCCGGACAGTAGTGGCGGTTTTGTGGTGTACACATGTGCTTCGTTGTAGGGGTTAGGGGGTGTGCTCATGCAGCGGGGTCATGTTGTCACTTACGCTTTGTGGCAACTAAAGCCCCATGAGCATAGCTACCCTACCATGACTTAGAGCTGGCAGCTGTTGTCTTCGCGCTGAAGACATGGAGGCACTACCTTTACGATGAGACTTTTGAGATTTTCACAGATCATAAGAGCCTCAGGTACTTATTTGACCAGAAGGAGCTTAACATGAGACAGAGACGTTGGTTAGAGCTCCTGAAGGACTACGGCTGCAGCATCTCCTACCATCCAGGGAAGGCCAATGTGGTGGCTGACGCCTTGAGCTGGAAGGCACCTGCCCACTTGGCCAGTCTACAGGCGCAAAGTTGGAGACTCATGGAGGAGTTGGGCAGTTGGCAACCCTGGGAGTCACAAGGGTATTGTGGGGCAATGACAGTGACGCGGCAGGCGCGACCAGAGCTAATAGACAGCATCATCGTAGGATAGATGACAGACCCATACTTACAGGCACTGCAGGACAGAGTGCTGTCAGGAGACCCAGGAGACTTTTCCTTTGCAGATGAGGTGTTATGCATGGGGGGATGCTTGTGTGTTCCCAAGGACGAGGAGTTGTTGAGAGAGCTCCTGGCTAAGGCGCACGGGTCTAGGATCACCATACATCCTGGGAACACAAAGATGTATCATGATCTAAGATGCAACTTTTGGTGGAGAGGGATGAAGTGGGATGTTGGTGAGTTTGTACAGTAGTGTTTAGTGTGCCAGCAGGCGAAGGCCAAGAACCAGAGGCCTGTTGGGCCGTTGCGGCCACTTCCAGTGCCAGAGTGAAAATGAGATAGCATCACCATGGACTTGGTGGTGGGTCTAGCTGTTACCCAGCGAGGACACGACGTAGTTTGGGTGATAGTGGACAGGTTGACGAAGACGGCGCGTTTCCTGCCAATCCGAGTCACCTTGGGACAAGCACAGTTGGCAGAGAGGTACATTCGCGATGTCATACGCCTGCACGGAGTTCCGCAAGAGATTGTATCCGACAGGGATACCCGTTTTACTTCCCAGTTCTGGGCTGAGTTTCAGCAGGATTTGGGGATACGGTTGAGGTTCAGTACCGCGTACCACCCCCAGATGGACGGACAGTCAGAGCGCACCATATAGACACTTGAGGACCTTTTACGCGCCTGTGTACTGGACTGGAGAGGCTCCTGGGAGGAGCACTTACCCCTGGCAGAGTTTGCATACAATAACAGTTACCACTCAAGCATCGGCATGGTACCTTGCGAGGTTCTATACGAACGGAGATGTACTACACCCTTGAGTTGGGTCGAGGTGGGGACCAAGTGGAAGGTTGGCCCCAGGCTGATCCGGCAGAGTCAGGAGGTGATAGAGGAGATTCACAGACGACTCCACACTGTCAGGAGTAGGCAGAAGAGTTATGCTGACCGGAAACACAGAGAGGTGCAGTTCGAGGTTGGGGACCACGTCTTTCTCCACATTTCACCCATGAAGGGCCTGCAGCATTTTAGGGTAAAAGGGAAGCTTGCGCCGAGGTTTGTGGGGCCCTTTGAGGTCCTGGAGCGGGTAGGACCCGTTGCTTACCGGCTTACCCTTCCTCCCCAACTTTCTAGAGTGCACGACGTGTTCCACGTGTCCAACCTTAGGAAGTACGTCGCCGATCCCAGTCACGTTCTGAGCCACGAGAGTGTCGAGGTGGGTAACGACCTGACCTACCCCAAGAGACCAGTGCAGATACTAGACAGAGCCGTCCGGAGTCTGAGACGGAAGCAGGTACCACTGGTGAAGATCCTATGGAGAAGCTAGTGGTACGAGGAGGCTACCTAGGAGCCTAAGGCGGCGATGCGAGAGCGGCACCTGGAACTTTTTGAGGGTACGTCTTTTCAGACCAACTTCGGTCCTCCTTAAGTTTGTTATGCATTTTATGTTCCTTTCTCCACACCCTAGCTAGTTTAAGTTTCAGGGACGAAACTTCTTTTAAGTTTGTTATGATGTAAAGACTTGTCCCACTTTTAGACATTTAAGACGTCTGGAGTCTCATTCAAACGTCTGTCTAGACATCTGGATCCTTTCCTAGATGTCTGAAAATGAAATTTTTGTACGCGTACTGCACCCTGCATGCGCGCGGTGCGCAGGACCTCCTCTCTCTCCTTTTTCCTCCCTTCCCTGCCCGAACCCTAAACCTCAACCACATATAAAAACCCCTCCTCTCCTCTCCACTCCACACCCCACTACCCCCACCTTCAGAGCTGCGAGAGGAGGTGAGCGAGGGAGAGTGAGAGGGCGAGAAGGAAAAGAGTGTGGGAGGAGGGGGAGTTTGAGGTCGGAGAGCTCCGGTGGGAGCATGGCAGAGCTCGCACGACCACCGCGGGTGCATGCGGGAGGAGGAGAGGGTCCGGAGAGGCGTCCTAGACCATCTACAGCGGCTGGAGCTGCGACGACGTGAGGAGGTGCACGGTGGAAGGAGCTGGGAACGGGTTCTGGTACTGGAAATTTTCCAGTATCAGACGTCTGGAGAGGAGTCCAGACAACTAGCAGAGCACCTGGACATCTAGAGTTAAGACCAAATGTCTGAAAGCTCATTTATCGCAAAGGTACGTTCCTTTCGCGGTTATGACCATGCAGGTCACACCGCAGCGTGTTTGTTGCGCCTAATTTGGTGGCTGCGACTGTCGTACGTAGGAGCAGCCTTGGGAAGGAGCTCGGAACGCTCTCCCACGCACTTTCGGACGTCTAATCAGCTCACCAGACAACCAAAGGTGCTTCCAGATGACCGAAAGAGTGGTCCGACGTCTGGAACTGCCTTCAGACAATTGCAGAGAAGGCCTAGACGTCTGAGGACACTGCAGGGACTTGAGGTAAAGTTCTGTATCTTTTAAGACGTCTAGACTTATTTCCAGACGTCTGATTTTGGACTGTAGACACGTTTTTGACCCGTTTGGGGTTCGATTGGGATTAGATTTACGCAAACGAAGTCCCTATAGTTTCCTTGCGAGTTTCTCTACGTACTAGAGGCCTTTGTACATTATTCTGAACCTTCCTTTTGTGATGTATTCCCTGGTATAGTGTTTCAGCCTACTGCATGTTTAGGGCTCGTAGAGACACCTGGGTCTACGGTTCAAGCCCCCAGTACTCCCGAATTATCTGGTAGAGTGGTTTAATACTTTTAATAATGTTCAAATAAGCATGTATTGTAGAATTAAATGACTGAAACCCTAGGATGTGGCATGAACCCTAGAGTAGGGAAATGAATGCACTGTTTGGTACTTATATGCAAAATTAAGACAAACTACTAGCAATTTCCTATGAAATAATTGTGGGTTGCCTGTTAGAATATGAGCTGCATGTATTTTATAATCAATTGCCTATGAAATCACCAGTGACATGTTTTGAATCATGGAAACACGAGCTGCCTGCATATAAATGAGAACTGAATTGTGAATGGTAGAATCGAGATCAGAATAAATGTGGTAAATATGAGCATGAACCCTACAGGGAATTAGGAGTAGAACTCCTGTGGTTAGTTGACGGGAAGTGTGCTGGCTCTTAAGTACGTGGAACCAAGGAGAGTGACTATCTCCTTTTCGTGTAGAGCAGAGCTAGCCACCCTTGGGTTGAGACCTGGGGTTAGGATTGGCCACTCTACACCAACTCCTGTTGGCCCTCATGTACACGGTACCGAGGCGAGCTACTAGTGTAGGGAGAGAGCTAGCCACCTTATAGGGCCTGGGGTTCAGCTAGCCACCCTATATCGACTTGTTAGGCTCTCTAAGAAAATTGGGGTAGTAAGACGAGGGTGCGCGGACTGTGGAGGGACGAGACCCCTGTTTGGTTCTAAGGGGCACGACCCCTATTATGAGAGGGCAAGGCCCTATGCTATTCCGTGCTGTACTTTGGGCGTACCTGCTAGCGGAAATAATTAACCGCGTGTCAGTGCGGGGTAGCTACCCATACGCTTATCACACGTGCTGTAGTCATCGCTACATCTTGTCAGTGACCTCGGGGTGGTTGACTGGGTGTAGGACTACCACGGGGGACTCTCCCGGCTAGGAGAGCACCACATGTACCTTCTACTCTTCGAAAAAGACTGCAATCAAGATCGTTCTCACGAGGAACATGTAAGATCAAGAATATCTGGATATTGAGAAGAATGGGTAAAAAGGAAATACACATAAAACAAAATAAATAGAAAAGAGAATTAAACCTATTGCTTTTACGATTTTAGATAGTATAGATACCACTCTACTCCACGTCCGCTGACTCTGTCTTTTTCATAACATTGTTCAGGACAAGGAGTTGAGCATCCTGAGCTTTCGGCTTCAGAGGGTGCTAGGCCCAGTCGAGCCCAGCCGTAGTTTCTACACTTTCTTGTTGTACCCATATTGTTGTAGTAAGTATCATACTTTTTAGTTACTGTTGTCTCTACTGTTACCTTTGTTTCCATTGTTTCTGTTGTTCTGGTGGTATGCAATGGAACAACAGTTTTTACTTTCCTTTACTGCTTTGTACGTTTTACTGCTTAGTTATATTGCATGTGCGAATGTGGTTTACTTTCCTGCTTTTTGGTTATTTCTTGTTGGACAATTGGGTCTTGGGATTAGTCGAGGCGAGCCAGTCTCAGGTCCTATAGGGATCTGGGAACCGGGTCATAACACAACCTGTAGTCAGCCCTGGCTTATCCACATTGCCTATTTATCTATTTCTAGATGTTGTTGGTAAGGTGGTTCAAGTGGGGGAAGACCTAGCTCCTACAGAGATTCAGGAGCTACTTCTACTCCTTTGGGGCAATGTAAATGTTTTTGCTTGGTCCACAAAGGATCTACCTGGGGGAGATCCCTCAAAAATGAGCGTCGACTGAATATTCAATCGAATGCTGATCCTATAAAATAGGTGGGAAGGCATAAGTCATCATACCCTCATGCTTAGGTTTTTGCTAGTCCCTTAGCAAACAACTCATTAAGTGCAAAGCAATCAGCATCAACTAGGTAAGTGTGAAGAGATTTTTATTTAACTCATTTTGAATGTTAAGTGTTTAGAGATGATCTTTAAGCTAAATATTTTCTGTAACAAATCAACTGTGTTTATAAAGTGGACATTGTCAGAACCAGTTGCTTAGGAAAAGTACCAGAACTTAAGTCTTCCATAACCTAGACCATCTCTCTACCAACAAGGACTCTTGATATTGAAACCTTAAGTGTAATTTCCAGGACTCAAAAAGTTTTACGAAGCTCAAGAGTTGAGAGGGTATGGTTGTGCTCAATGTATAATCAAGACTAACCAGATGAACGCTAGACTCATATCCAAGGTTTCACTTCTTTTTAAGTCCAGGTTCATCTCAGCTTCAGCTCATGTTTTCGGATTGACTCTCAAAATAACTAAAGACTCAAACTCAACACTTATTGCATTTGTGGGTCAAAGAATATTAAGTGGAAACACAGGGTATTTGTAATGCACCCTGAAATAACCTTTTTTGGTGGAAATACGAGTACATACAACTGGAATTGGAGAACATATTGACTTATTCAAAAGAATGTCTTTTTCTTTTCTTTTTGGCTTTTTCTATTTTTTTCTATTTTTTTCTCATTTTTCCAATTTTTTCTTGATTTTTCTTCTTTTTTTGAAAGCAAATGTTAATATGTCTCTTTCAACTTTATTTGGTGGAGCACACTTATTTGGTGGGTGAGTACTTTGGTGGAAAGAGCTTCTCTTAGACACAAGACTAATGACTAAGATAAAGAGTCTACATGCATGCACAAGAACTCAACCTTCCTTAATGAACACTACGATTGAGACTTAAGTTCATCTAGTCTTTCCCGAATTTGTGCAGTGTAAACCAAGGTTACGTGGACTCTTAAATAGAGGTAAATCAACAAATCTTGTACTGGTGACTCAAGTACAAGAATATATCCTAAGTTGGGAGAGATCTCGGCCTATCTTGTCAAAGCTTAAGTGTATTAAGCCTAAGGCTGAGTGAATCAAGCTTATGTGGCCCAGAAAGTCTAACCAGCAAAGGTTGAATGTCCATAAACACTTATTCTATTTTTTGTTCAGCTTTAAGATCATAATTAAACACTTATAAGATTTTTTTTTCCTTGTTTCTCACTTTCAAAATAATCTAGAGTTTCTCTCTCAATCAGTGAATACAGAATAGGTCCCTTATTGTATTTTTGGAATTGTTTTTTGTTCTTCACATTTTTTGTAATAATTTTTTTTTCAAATTTTTCAAAATTTTTCTTTTTTTATTTTTGAATAATACTATCTATATACACTAAAGGTGTGTCAATAATTGCATTCTAATAAATTATTGCACCATTTACACCCCACATGCTTAAATAATGTAATGTCCTCATTGAATGATCCGGGTGGCTGCAAATGCATGCTCTACTTTTCACTAACTTAGGCTAGGGTGATGAAAGGAAGTCGGAATGAGGAGATAAAATCTATGTGCAGATGATTTCAAGTCTGATAAAAATCAGAGTGGAAAGTCAGGTTAAGTAGTGAAATGCAAAAGGAGGTGTGACTATGCATACAGACTAAAAATGTACGGATAGACACCTAAGGAAGAAAGGAAAATTAAGAAAGATAAAACAATTATATACAACATGGGTGCTAAGTTTTACGCCTTCACCTATACGCAAACCCAGAAAAGGTGTAATCAAAATGTTGGACCAAAATTGATAGAGAATTGACAAGTCTATGAAACTCAATGAAAGATTCAAATCATGGTGTATGGTGTAAGGATGAAAATTGCCAATCTCAAAGATAAGGATAAGCTCCATAATCAATGTGAATCAGAATCATAATCAAAGTTGAGATACTTGGTACAAGGTCCAAGTAATAAATATGGATCAATTCAGAAGACTTGGCTCAAGGTCCAAGTTCTCAAGATATCAAAAGAATTAATCTACATCTTATATCTCTTCAAATCAATGAGTGCAAATCAAGATGTGGAAGATGAATCAGGATTTGGAAGAAGAGGTGGTTGCTGATTAGAGTATGGTGCAGATGAATCAGATATGTAGGAGAACAGGGAGGTCAAAATATTACGGAACAACGGTTCCTCTAGTCGGTAGGGAAAGATATGGCAATGAGTAATCAGAAGGTAGTGTCACAAATACATTCTTCACAGTTTCCCTCTCTGTAGGAGACAGTGAAGAAGGAAGTGAAAGTGACTTGGGCTTCAGTACCCAAAGAAAGTACAAGTGGTTGGTGTAAAGAGCATCTACCGTCCATGAGTTCAATTTTTGAAAAGACTTTATGAAGCATTCACAAACTTACGGAAAAATCAATCCAACCAAACAAAATCGCAATCTCAAAATGTCAAGACCAAAGAAATACAAGCGAGACAAATACACAGAGTTTTTCCTAAGGTATGCTATGAGAAAATAGATTACAGAAATAGATATTATCAATGCAATCATATGCATCCTAAGATAAAACTACAAAGTGCAGACCTCTATAATCCACCGAGAATCTGGATAAGACTGGCATGTGAATCCAGATCCCTGTGGGTGCACATAATGATGCAATAGAATCTGTGTATTGTTTACCTTATGTGATCGTGTAGCGTGTATACGGTAATCAAGCAATAGAATATAGCGGTAAAAATCACACAAGGTTTCAGAGAATTTAATTGTGTCACACTTTGAATTAGGTTCTTCTCTTTAACGATGTTTTTCGGGCAAATAGGTCTCACTTGTTGATCAATTTCAAACAGGGTATGGTCTTGCTTACTTACGTCCAATGTAAGGATGACAGGAGCTAAAGAGGGATAGAGGTCATACCTGACTCCAGTACTCTACAAGTAATGCAGGTAGACAAAAAGTAAATCTAGCAGGAAGAATGCAAACCTAAGTATGGAATGCTTAGAGATACGCTGCTGCTAGATAAGTCAGAATGAGGTATTTTTGGTATTTTCAATTTTGCAATTTTTTTGGCTTTTTAGAGCAAGAAATCAAATCAAATTGAAAAATAAAGCTAGAAACCTAAAGAGATAAAGGAAAACAAAAGAATAAGTGTCCATAGTCCAAACTATTACAACAAATGTGTGAGAACAGGCTCTCACAACTTATGCCTATACAATGAACTAAGAATGGAAATGAAATCTAAACCTAAATCCTAATGTCATGGTAACATAGCTTTGTCGAAGAAGTTCTAGAGTCAAAGAAACACTGGGAAGCAAGGCCACCAGGAAGTAGAGCAAGCCTCCTCCAACTCCTCTTAGGTGCCATGAAAACAAAAGAAAAGTGGTTAGTAAAACAAACCAAAAAATCATATGTACAAAAAGAATTTCAATAAAAGAATCAATATATATAACTAAAACAAAAATATATACAAGGAAAGAATAAAAGACAAATTTTGGTGTATAGAGAGTTACCTCCCTGACAATGGTGCCAAAAAATGATCGACCTTCTGGAGGGCGATTTAATTAGGGTTAATTAATCATGTTGTAGTATGGTGTCATAATCCAGGTGGATGTCATTTGTTTATATACAATTTTTACTGATTTTATTCCAGGTCTCTTACTGGGAGATAGTTATTGATATACATCACTCTCTATTATCCAAAAATCATCTTTTATTCCAAAAATGTGAAGTTTATTTACAACTGAATAAATAATAAATGAAAGAATCAAAGAATTAACTAATCTAAGTTCGTTATTGATGAGTGGCTACTCATCATAGCTAAATAGCTGAAGTTAAGCTAGAAACTAGGTTAAACAATGTCAAATTAATACATAAAAAGGGTTAAGTGTGGGAATCATAGAAAAGACCTAAAACATTAATTCTATGTTAAAAATACATAATTAGGTCATTAAACGAGATAGTTTTGTGAAAAAGGTTAAATGGTGATCCAAGTGTAAATTAAATACACAAATGAATTTACAAGTTTAAATCAAAAGTATAATTAACTTCTTAAATGTTCAATTACACTTATATAAAAACTTGGATGCATTTGGACATCATTACGGCCTTGAAATTAAAGATTTACATTTAGGTCCTCAGTACATTACATTTCATTCATTAGAAAACCCCATAAAACCTCTTTGTAACCAGCAGGGACCTCTTTGAAAGCCCTTAAAGACCATTCTATTACATATTTTAACCACTTATGGGTTCCTATGTAATTTTTATACCCCTTCACAGAAGGGTATCCCTGCAATTTCTCCAATAGAATTCCAACAATTGCAGCTCCCGTGCGAACACTGTTCACACGAGGAACTCACATGATCTTCGCTATCCATTCTCTTGAACGTTTGATCTGCGGCTCGATTTGATTGGAACCTTCACGCGAGTCGGCGCGTATGGTCACCTGTTCACCCTGATCTCATCCTACTGTCAGTTTTTGATTTCACCTCCCACTCACCTCTCTCCTTTCAACACTGCCGCAGATGCCCTCGTCGATTAACCTCACGCGCGCGGTGATCTAAGTCACTGTGCTCCTTACTTAAGCAGCCCCATGGTCGCGCGTGTAAAGGATCAACCTCCTCTCCTACTTCCTTGAGGCCGGTCCCTTCATCCTCTCCAGCTCCCCTAACCCTTTCAATCGCCACATCAATGACAGTGGTGTGGTTCTTCACCTTACTTTCCTCCTCGCCACTAGGGATGACTTGCATCTGAGGACGACCCTGAAGCTTCACTAGAGAACTTTTCACTCACTGGAGATCCCCCTCCATTCTTCCTCCTTAGCCGCCAGCTCTAGATCCACAGGTCCCATTCGTCCAATTAGATTAGGTTTAATGCTTTCTAGATTAGCTGTAGTATTACTTACAGTAGTTAGCAGTAGAAATTAGATTTTGAATTAGTTATGATCTGTGTGTGCTCATAGTATAAGTTAGGAGTAGATTCAGCCTAGTTCCCACATTTTTCACCTCCTCTGATCACTTCAGATCAGATGGGATGAATTCCCCCAATCACTGTTCATGATTTTTCTTCCTCTACATGTTTTCATCTCGCTTCTGATTTCCTCTATTTTTATCTCGCAACTCACCCCTTCCTTAGATCTAATTTCATATCTGAAGGTTTTCAACCTCAAATCTGAAATTAACGTCAAAATCCATTTCAAGGGCTTCTCATTCACTCCATTTTATTCACAAAAGCCCCTGATCTAAGCTGAAAATATAATCGGTTTGCTTGATTTATTTTGAGCTTGGATTGTAAGAAATTTTGAATCAATTGAGTTTTGAATGATTTAATCAAGCAAATTGAAGTGTTTTGATTTTGATTCACTGAATGGCAGTGAATCTGAGATGATTCTTATGTCAGAATTCATCTCAGATGAGCCATGATCAGATTGGTTTTCTATGATATTTTCAATGTGTTGAATGCCTTGTAGAGCCAAGGAAGATCAACTATGTTGATTGAGGCTTTATTAGGAATTCCATTCTTAAATTATTTTCCGAGAGTCTGATTTTCACTTAAGGGATTCTCAATATCCCTTAAGGTGTATAGCATCATGGCACTCAGTTGGATTTACTGTGTTGATCCTAATCCTTTTTACATGTTGTCTATAGCATTAGAAAGAGTTAGATCAGCAGTTTTTATGATCTGATTTATTATGATACTTGTGACAAGGAACTTGGATTTAGAGCTGAACGTCTGAGCATGATTTCTATGTAGTTTTAACCCTTGTCAAAATGTGCTTAGAGGCTTTCTGTTTTGTATTTTGAATCCCAGCTAGTCATAGCAAATTGCTGCAAATGCAGCTACATTTCCACTAAATCCAGCTAAGTATTTCCTGAATTAGTTATTTTGTATCCCTGATTAGGTTTTCTTGAGTCTAATCTGAGATAAATGACTTAATTAGGAGATAAGTAGCTGAATTTAGGTCCCTTCCTGCTGCAGACTTACTTCTCTAAATTATGGATCAACTGCAGCAGCAGTTAAGCCGTCTGAAGAGAAGTCTGGTCTGCTGAAGTTGTTGTTGTTAGTAATAGTACTACTATTAGTAGCAGTGTTGCTGGATATGTTCCAGCAGATGTATTTCAGCTGTCTTGCTGCTTTGTTTCTGTTGCTGTTGCAGCAGATTATGTGAAAAATCCTGTGGACTGTAGGCCTAGTTTAAATTGTAGTAATAGCTGAAATGTGTTTAAGGGTGTGTAAGAGTTGTATACAAGCTTTCATGTAATTGTTTAGAATGCTTTGTCAGCTTGTTCTTTTAAGCATAACTATCCAACAAGTGCAATTAATTGAAATCCAAGTTAATTTCGTGCTTAACTGCTTGTATCCTTTCCTTATCTTTTGTTGAGCATTTTAGAGGCAGTTCACTACCTTTCAAGCTCTTAAGTTTCATTCTAGAGCCTTAACTCACTTAGAAAACCCTTTTAAAGGCTTAGAATGAGTTAACTTTGTAATTAAATAAAAATGCTATAAAAAATCCAAAAAATCAAATAAACCTATCATAGTGAAGATTAGGTAAATTTTTATACATATACCAAGTTTTACGGTATTTTGAACCCTCGACTTAGTATAACATACCAGCTGACAGTTCAATTACCTGAAAACTCAATAAAAATCCCTTAATATAAAAACACCAAAAAACACTCCCTTTTCTTCATCTATTTCTCTCTCTCTCATCCCTTATCTCTACAAAACTTATAAAAATCATAAAAAGTTGAAAAACCCCAAATACCTAAAAAATTCATTGTATACTATGTATATATATGTAATTATAAGCTATATAGTAAGCATATATATCTATAGTGTAAATTATACATATATATGGTATAAATACTTTACATATATATTATATAATGTAAATTAAGTATTTAAGTTAGATTAAACTGTACTTAGCTTATTTATTTAACTATTTATTAAGTATTCTAATTTATATGTACTAATAAGCTATATAAACTAATAAACACTATAAATAAGCATATTTAGTAATGATACTGTATATACGTATTTATATGTCTATAATAAACATAATAAATCCTATACCATAATTTAATTATAGATACAAAATAAATAATTAATTTATTAAGTTACTAGTTAAGTTATTCAGTTAAATTAAAATAAATTAGTAGATTAAGTTTTTTTTTTTGAAACAGAAAGGAAAGCTATCGAATCGCCGATAGCAATCCAGGAGAGCTTTTATTTATATAAAAGAAAAGGTTACAAAATCGAACCCCACATATATATGAGAGTCCAGCACATATTTACAATATTATCCACCCTCACTGGTCTCTCTTGAAATAATTTCTCATTTCTAGCTCTCCAAATCGACCATAACACTGCCACCATGGACACATGAGGCTTATTTGTAACTGAAAAGGAGTTCCAAAGATTTTCCCATGTGGGGATCAAACCCCTGCAAACCTTTCTCCAAACACAATCTGTAACCATGCACAAAGAGAAGATGTAGCGGCTGCAGTCATTATGTAACCCACATAGCTGGCAGAACTGAGTGGGGGTGCCCATCCTCCTATGCTGCATGTCACCCATAATCAAGACATCCCTTCTACATAGCCACAAAAAAATTTGCACCTTTAATGGGACTCTCAACTTCCATAAGTTCCTCCCAATCTCATCCACCTCTGTCAAACTGGATGATCTAATGAGCCCTTTATATGCAGCCGCTGGGGAAAAAATCCCTTCCCATCTGTAAGTATCACACTCTTCTGGCTTGGGTTTGAAAGCATTCAGTTCTTGTAGGAGGCGTTGATTCTCCATCCATGTCCTGGTTTCATAGCCATTCCTCTCGTCAATATTTATCTTCCACTTTTCTGATTCTATATCCCAATAATCACCCACCACCGCACTTTTATCTGAAGCAGCCAAGTATGCAAGCAGATATCTATCGTTTAGCACCCCATTTGGTGTCCATTTTGCACTCCAAAATTTGAAACTTCTTCTGTCCCCCAAGACTAATTGGAACAGATTCCAATTTTGAGCCATAGCACGCACCATAGAGGCCCAAAAAGGAGAGGGCTTGGTCGGATTCAGACGACTTTTCTCATCATTTGCCACTCCGTAGCTCTCAAGCACAATCTCTATCCAAGGCTTTTGTTCCCCTTGCAACAACCTAACTGCCCATTTTAAGAGCAAGGCATCATTAAATTCTTTAAGAGATCTTATTCCCATGCCACCATACTTCTTTGGAGAGCACATTGTATCCCATTTAACAGGATGTAAAAATTTACCTTGGTGAGAGGCTCCTTTCCAAAAAAATCTTTTACGCATAACATCAAGTTTCTTCCAGATTGACTTTGGAGCTCTAAGGATGGAGAAGAAGAAGACTGGGATAGAAGTAATCACAGAATTCAGCAGTATAAGCCTCCCCCCTTTCGATAAGTACTACTACTCCAGCCTTCTAACTTCGTAGCCACCTTCTCAAAGAGAAAGTTCCAATCAATCTTCTTCATCTTTGTACACTTCAGCGGTAGGCCCAAGTATCTGATTGGCATTGAGACCCCAGGCGTGCCTAAGATAGAAGAGATATCTCTCTGATCATTACCATTCATGCCAAAACAAACAAAAGAAGATTTACTTCCATTTAGCTTTAGACCTGAAATTTCTCCAAAGATGCTAACCATATAAGAGAGCGCTTGTGCTTCCCTTTTCCCTCCTATAAAAAATACTGTGTCATCTGCATATTGAAGAATAGGGGCCAGAGCCCTTCTATTTGTCATCGAGTAGCCCCTAATCAATCCATCTTCTGCCAACTTGCATACATATCTGGCTAAAGTATCCACAGCAAAATTAAAAATCAACGGAGCCAAAGGATAGCCTTGCCTCACCCCACATTGAGGTTGAATCCAAGCTTTACAAGGTTTCCCATTTATCAATGGGGAATAGGAGGCAGTCGTGATACATCGTTTCATCCACTGGATCCATAGGGTGGGGAACTTTCTTCTTTTAAGGATTTCCCATAGGTATGACCACGAAATTGAATCATATGCTTTAAAGAAATCTACCTTCCATAGGAAGGCCTTAGACTACCTTCTATGCCAACCCGTCACCATTTCTTGAGCCATAATAAAAGATTCCTGTAGAGACCTCCCAGGTAAAAAAGCAGATTGAACAGGCATAATCAGGCCTTGCAAAACACCACGGATTCTATTGGCGAGGATTTTGCTAATGATTAAGTATATGGAATTCGACAGCGCAATAGGCCTATAGTCGAAGAAACATTCCGCTCCTGATTTCTTTGGTAACAAGAAGAGGTATGATTTATTTAGCCATTCAAATCCAGAATTTCCCTTTTCAAATTCATGTATAACCCCCATCACTTCCTCTTTAAGAACACTCCACATCTCCTTGTAAAAAAAGACTTGAACCCCATCTGGCCCTGGAGCTCCCTCATTATTTAAATCTTTGATGGCATCCATAGCCTCCTATTCAGTAATAGGCGCAACCAACATTGTAGCTTGCTCATCACTGACACATGGGAATGCAGTCGCAGCCATCCTCCACATACCTCTTGGCGCAGCCTTTGATTTTTCCTTGAAGTATCACACAACTTCCTACCTGATTTCATGAGTGGACGAGATGTTTCTCTCACCAATTTTGACAGTAGCAATGAGATTGAATCTCC
Source organism: Thalassia testudinum (assembly GCA_037157565.1). NCBI lineage: Eukaryota > Viridiplantae > Streptophyta > Magnoliopsida > Alismatales > Hydrocharitaceae > Thalassia > Thalassia testudinum. Next base: position 5,727,926 of record JAZHRO010000058.1, on the reverse strand, counting down.
TTCGAGCACTGGCTGCAAGGTGAAAAAAAGTCGTATTTGCATCCCCTTCCTTGAGCCATAATTGTCTAGACCTCTCACGCCAATCCATCTCTTTCTTTAAATCCTCCTCAGCAATGATCTGCTGCCAATATTTCCTATCTTCCTGATCTTGAGCGTTCAAACCCACTGTGCTTTCCTTCATATCAAGCTGTTGTACCTCAACCAATGCCTCAAGTCTCTTCTGCTCTCTAATAGCTGTTACTGTCTGTTGAAACTCCCTTAGCAGTATGCACATGTCTGCCAACTTCAGAGCCAAACTTTGGATAGCAGAGCCTGCAGTCTTATTTTTCCACCAGCTAGTCAGCATATCTTTAAACCCCTCTTCTCTAAACCAGGATTTTTTGAACTTGAAGTATGACCCAACATCCACATTCACCCCACTGTCCCACACAATTGGCGTATGGTCTGAAAAAGGCCTATCGAGGCTCATGGCTGAGGGAAATTGAAATTGCTCCAAGAGACTAGAGTTACCAAAGAATATATCCAATTTGGACATGAGCCCACTGCCATTTCTCCAAGTAAACTCAATACCACTGACCGGATATTCACTAATGCCTAGATTCTACACAACCAGTTGGAATCCTACCTCTACACTATTTATGTCACCCCTAGCATGGTCCCCACTTGATAAGGTACAATTGAAATCTCCACGCACGAGCCAAGGTAGCTCTTGGACTTTCAGATGTGCTGCTGATAAGTCCTCCCATAACTCCAGCCAACTAGCTACTGTACATGGACCATACACACATGATACAAACCAATCCAACTCCCCCTGGTGACTCTGGCATCTACATGTAAGTATATGCCTGGCCCGATGAACTTCAATCACTTTAAAGCTGGACTTTCTCCACCAAATAGCCAGCCCACCAGATCTGCCATTTGCAACCAATCCCACACAATCTGCTCTCCTAGATTGCCTCAATGTGTCCCAGGTAGGATTATTATCTTCCTCTAGATGTGTGATGAGAGCCTCATCATGAGCCATAACTAGCTCATTTTGACCTAATAAAGAAGATAAAAGCTCCTACATAACCTAGAAGAAGGCTTAACTGAAGGAACAAGTGCTCTGAGAAGAAAACATGAAATAAAGGTTAAAACTGCAATTTTACCATTGCAGTACATGAACGGGATTTCTCAGAAGCAAAACATAGGTCAAATAGTCCAAAGTGGGTTGAATTAATCAGAAATGGGTTTATGTGCAATCTAAGAATTAAATGACACTTGATAACCCTAAAACAGACCCGCTTAAATTAACAAGGTTTCAGTCAGAATAAAAATCAAGCAAACCCTCTAAAAATCATAGAAAAACATCCTCTGGGGTTTAGAACACTTAATTTGGCCTTTGGAACCTAGTTTGACCTAGATTAGGGTCTTAGCTCTTCAATTAACCTAATTTGGGTTTTTACGCAAAATGTCCAGTCAAACGAGGTCAAACCTAAAATCCAACTTCACCATTGGATTCTTTAGGGCCAAATTAGGTTTGTACCAAAATTTGGACCTAAGGGGAGGTCATCTTGACCTACTTTGCAAGTTAGTACACCCAAATCACAAAGAGGTCCCTATCTTTTGAATATCCTTGCAGAGAGCCCCCTAGGTTCCTCGCCTTCTTTGCAAACCGGTCCTGCCGCCATTGCTAGGGCAGAACCGAGCTCCGACGAAGTTTCGAGAGAGATGGCTCTCTAATTCCTCAGAGATTCTCTCCCAGAAATGGAAGGGAGATTCTCTGAGGAATTCCCTTCCTTCTAAAGCCAATCAAATTCGCTGGCGTGAACCCAATCTCTCGTGCGAACGCACGAGAGATGTGGGTATCTTTCTTCCTTCCAACTCCGGCGAACCGGCTGACCTAATTGCGCGTCTTTCACGCTCTGATAGGAGCGGCCAGCACCTATAAAACACCCCTCGGACCCGGCCACTCATCTTAAGCTTGATTTTGACGGAGATCCCCTCCAAATTTCTTCTCTCCCATCTCCGGCCAAACGACCCACAGGCTCCGGCGACCGCTTTCCCTCCTTCTCGTCACTCTGCTGCCATACCAGCAGCAGAGTCCTCTCCGCCTCTTCCTCCCGCGGCGCGCTGTACCCTGCGCGCAAGCTCCTGACCTCATCTTCGTCGCCGCTTCCTCCCCCAGGGTCTTTCTTCCCCGACGACGGCAGTCACGAGCCGTCCTCTCCACTGCCTCCCTTCACTCCAGACAACCCCAGATACGCTCTCCATCCTCTCCTCTCTCTTTTCCCCCTGTTATCTCCCTTGATTGACCTTCGACAGACGCTAACCACCTCCATCGTCTTCGCCTCCGACCGCACCCCGGCGAGCCGCCCACACCACTCCAGCCCTCCACACGGCTCGCCAACCACCTCGAAAGCTCCGCCTCACCTCCAGGAACACACTCCACCCTCCCACTGCCACTCCAGCCCTCCACAACCACCCCCCGACCAACCCACCATCTCCGGCCACAGGTTGACCTAGGCACGCACGCCTAGGCCGACCTGCGGCCTGCTGCACTGCCCACCGCCTTCGCCGTGCCACGGCGAAGGTCTCTATCTATTCTGATTTGGCCGAGAGGCGCGTTTTGTGTACGACAGGATTAGAGCTGCTGCCGCCATGGACGACCTCTGATGAAGCTCCCGCGAGGCTCCAGGCACCCAGTCTTCCAGACTACAGGTGCTGCATACTAACGCAAGTGTCGCGAGGTGAACGAATCCAGCCGAGGAGCGCTAGCAGAGCCAGCAGCTGCGGGGCAATCGCACGACGAGGTTTCTGCAGGCGCGCGTGAAGGCGAGACCAGATAGTCCCACATCGTGGGATTGCAACCGGCAAGTACCGTATAAGTTGTTTTTACGCTTTATTCTTATCGCCTCAGTAAGCACAGGGGTGAGGTCCCTCACTGACCCCACCCGCCTCGTCCGCGGCCTGACCACGCGGACCTGGCGGATCCGGCCCGACCTAGACCTACGCACTCCTCGCGCATCACACACCTGCAGGTGCGCCTGGTCCCGGGTACGATCCGACCCGATTGATACTGTGGCTCTGGTAGAGCGGTTAGAGTGAATTGCTTGAGAGAGAGACACGCGCGGGTAGAGGGAGAAGGGTTAGGTTTTGTTCCCTGTGCAGGCAGGCTGATTGCAGGAGAAGGACTTGGCCGCTGCAGAAGAAGGAGAAGCAAGACAAAGAAGAAGAAGAAGGCAACGAAGAAAGGAGAAGCAAGACAGAAGAAGAAAGAAAGAAGTCTTCGCAGGAGAAGAAGAAGAAGGACAAGGGAAGATTGCAAAGAGATCCGAAAGGCAAAGCAGAAGAAGAAAAAGAGAAAGAAAGATCACATTTAAGACGTCTGATACATAAATCAGACGTCTAATTCTATTTTTTTTACATCTTTCTTAAAAACTCTTTGAATCAATTATATTTGCATTTAACAGTTGTATTCTTGGGTTTTACAAAGTACTGAGTTTGCTCCCTGTGTTCGACCTCGGATACTCTAGTTGTTCGAGTAATAAAATTATTTGTTTAAACGTTTTGTCGGTTCTACTGCAACGTAATACGCCTTTAAATCCGCACAGAAACGTTGACAACATTTTGGCGCCGTTGCCGGGGAGCAACGGGCACTTGTAAAGCTTTTGAGTACAACTTTTCTATTTAATATCTGACTTAACTTCTCTTTTGTTGTGTTCAATCAGGGAAAGCAAAACAAAAAGGAAAGAATAGCAACTGCACAACAGACTGGAGCAGGTAATCTCCATAAGCCCTCTCCCTTAACCCTCTCACAATCTAAAAAAAAAAAAAAGAAAAAAAAAGGGGAGAAGTCAACTTAGGGCTACCTGTCTTATATTTAGTAACTCATCAAGTTGCCTGATTTTCATTTCAACATATTTTTGTCTGTCATCCAACTAAGGCAACTATAGCTAAAACTTTCTTGATTGAGCCCTAGGTGCTAAATTCTAAGGCAACTAAATTGGACCCATTAGAGCCAAGTTAGGATTGCAAAGCTAGGGTTTTTAGAGACACATCTTCTCTAAAACAAAGAAACAAACTTTCCAAAAAGAAGTGTGCCTAAACCGTGTTTGAAAATATTTATACAAGAGGAACCCTAAGCAAATCAGGCTGATAATCCACTTGAATCATAAAAGGAAGGACCTAAAAGCTCTCAAAGGAACAAGAGGTGAAGTTGATCCCTCGAGTCAACCAACCTTAATATTAGGTCACTTTTTGCACTCAAAATACTTAAAAGTTCAAGTGGAACATTAAGCACCTTGATCTTAAAATAAAAAAAAAGGTAGACTTAAGAGGTCAAGATCCCCATTCTAGTCTACCTGGAACCGCAGTGACAAGAGAGGTCGGGTGGGGGAAACCCTGTAACCCGTGGGGACGCTCTACCGTGTAGGGGTCTTTGCGGGACTCTCCCTCTCTGGCTGCCCAGGTATTTCTCAGGTGGACGATCTTCTGATCCAGGGGTCCATCTACCTCGAACCTCTATAGTCACCCAACAATTCTTGGGTGTCTTGATTGGGTCCAGCACCTTCTAATTTCATCACATCTTCCGATGCATGTTTGGTAGGAGGTCCTTAAGACCACCTTTAAGACCTCCTCTAGAAATTCATTCTCGCCGAGGCCAAGCCTCGACGCCCTTGTTTGTGCAGCAACCCCACCACATAAATCTTTCATCTGATTCAGACCCTGATTCTCCTTCTTCTCCCATCATGGCACAACCCATTGAAGAGGAGAATAACCTTGAACACCAACTTCAACGCTTGAACGATCTCTTTCAGAACTTTGTAAACCCACCACAGCGACCTATGATGCGAGATCACTATATCCCGCTGCGGTGGCAATTGAACCCCGAGTACGAATCCCAATTGGAGGACCCGATTCTGATCTAAAGCCCAATATGATTCATGCCATACCAAAGTTCCATGGGCTTAACTCTGAGGATCCATTCCAACACATTAAACAACTCAAGCATCTGGCCCAGACTTTCGGGTCAGATGTACAAAATCGGGATATCCTACTCATGAAAATGTTTTCGTTCTCCCTCTTGGACAAGGCCGCACACTGGTATCAGACTCAGACCCGCCCGATCAACACTTGGGAGGAATTACAGTCCGAATTTTTGAAAAAATTCTTCCCTGTTGGCCGGACGAATGCCTTGCGCCACCAGATCACTCATTTCACTCAACAACAGGGAGAACCTCTTCACGAAGCTTGGGATCGATTCCTAGATCTCATGCGAAAGTGTCCCCATCACGGAGTTCCTAAGTGGGAACAAGTCCAGTCTTTTTACCAGGGACTCCGTGAGGATATTCGTCTAATCGTCAATGCAACATGTGGAGGAAACATCATGGGCCAACACGAGGACACGGTGTGGGAGATTCTTGAAAACATGTGTGAGAACTCCATAAACAATGACTCCTTGGGCTTATTCGACAGGACGAATGCCCGCGCATCGACGAATCTAAGAGGGACACATGAGACGCAGGACCTGTCCACTTCTGTTGACCTGGAATTGATGGCCAGTCGGTTGGACAAGGTCTCTATCATAGAAAAGAAGGTGGACGAGCTAACTCGACATTTGCAGCAAGCCTCCTCTGCACAAAACTCTTTTGCACGACCTCCTCTGGCAAGGGAAACAGTGCAAAACATCTATCACCAACCTGCCAAGGGGATGGGCCCCTATCCACCCCCGTCTACCTCCCAGACCGGAGTGACCTCCGATCCCGTCTACTCGAGTTGGGGGAACTCTGAACCCTCGTATTCTGACTTTCCTGAGGTTTCTCAGAACTGCGAGGACCTCAACGCCATCCAGAACGACCCATACTCCAATACCTACAACCCTGGATGGCGAAATCATCCTAACTTTCAGTGGGCGGGAAACTCTCAAAAACCACCATATCAACCCCGCCCACAAGCTCCTCGTCCATATCAGCCGCCTCAGCCTCGGCCCAATCCCACCTACCAATCTGGGCAAAATCAGGATCAACTGACTCTTATCCTTCAAACGCTGGCTGACATTCAAAAGACGAATGCGGCAATGCAAAAACAGCACAAGGACGAGATCACAGAGGTTCGCAACCAACTGGCCCAGATGGCAAATTCTCGCCAACCTGGCACCCTTCCTTCGCAACCTCTGCCCAACCCAAATAATTTGCCGACCCAGAGGCGCATTATGAATCCAAATCCAGGCCACGCACATTTGATTTATCAGGCCCCTGCTACTCCCTCACCAGACAGGATGGAGGCTTCTACATCTTATGCAGAATTTCAGCAGCAGCCACCTCTCCTACCTAACCCAAACCAAAGTCAGGCTGGATTAAACTCTGTAACAACACGTAGTGGTAAAACAACACAAGACCCACATTATCTGAACCACTCCAAGCCTGATAATCGCCAAGACCCTAGGGTAGTCATCCAAGATACTACTGTCCCAGATCAAGAACCTGGACCTATCCTAGAGGAACCAGCTAGGATCCCATTTCCTGAGGCCTTGACCAAAGGAAAAAGGACAACCAAACCTGTGGCTCCGGAGGAGGATCTGGTCAAGCTCTTTGAACAGGTCCAGATAAACATCCCGTTGATGGATGCAATCCGCCACATACCGGCTTATGCAAGATTCTTGAAAGACATATGTACACCTAAACGTAAGCCGCGAACCAAGGATGGGAATCCGATCGTACTGTCGGAGCAAGCCAGCTCTGTCATCCTGAGCAAACTCCCACCCAAGGCTAAAGACCCAGGAACCCCCTTGATTTCTTGTAAAATTGGTGAAACCCAACTTGATAGAGCCCTACTAGACCTAGGTGCCTCCATAAATTTAATACCTACATCCCTCCTTGACCACCTTGAAGAATCTGAACTTAAACCCACTGAGGTGACATTGCAGTTAGCTGATCGATCCATCAAGTCACCCAAAGGAATACTCGAGGATGTCATTGTTAGGGTACGAGATTTTTATTTCCCAGTGGACTTCATAGTACTGGACATGGATGCACCTAAGAACCCAAGGGACACACCAATCATATTAGGGAGACCCTTTCTGGCCACTGCTAGGGCCAATATAAACTGCGAAGAGGGCCAGATAGAATTAAAATTTGGGAATCAAAATCTGAAGATCGACATTTTCAAAGCCCAACAAGGGATTAATTGCGGGGTTATAGAGGAAATTTGTGATGTCAAAGCCGTGGTTGATGAACTGCACATAGAGGACAACCTGATTATTCCTGATCAACCACTAGAAAATCAAAAACCGCTAACAGAGGAGTGCGAACACAATCTAGACACACCTATGACTCCTACCATTGCTCCCGATACAAACCCTGAACCACCCGCTGCTGCTGACAATCCTGTCATGGAACTCAAGCCCCTTCCTGAACATCTAAAATATGTCTTTTTGGATTCAAATCAAACGTTTCCTGTGATTATCAATTCTCGACTCACACCTGACCAGGAACTCCGTTTGATTTCTGTTCTCCAGCAACATCGTAGAGCCATTGGATGGACTCTAGATGATTTGACTGGTATAAGCCCTTCATACTGCACGCATCGAATCTATACAGAAGAAGGCTCACGACCTTCAAGAGAAATGCAAAGGCGACTAAACCCTAACCTACAGGAGGTCGTGAAAAAGGAGATCATTAAGTGGTTAGATGCAGGGATCATCTACCCGATCTCCGACAGTCGTTGGGTGAGTCCAACACAAGTGGTACCTAAGAAGGCAGGACTTACCATCATCACGACTGAAACCGGGGAAGTCATTCCTACCCGAATAGCTAATTCGTGGAGAGTCTACATTGATTACAGAAGACTAAATTCCTCCACGAAGAAGGATCATTTCCCACTACCGTTTATTGATCAGATCCTCGAGAAACTAGCGGGAAATAGATTCTTCTGCTTTCTTGACGGGTACTCCGGTTACAATCAGGTGGCAATCCATCCAGAGGACCAAGAAAAGACCACATTCACCTGCCCCTTCGGGACGTACGCGTTTCGAAGGATGCCGTTCGGTCTCTGCAATGCACCTGCAACTTTTCAGCGGTGCATGCTTGCCATATTCTCAGATATGGTAGGTGACCATCTGGAAGTCTTCATGGATGACTTTTCAGTTTTTGGACAATCATTTGACGATTGCCTCCAACACTTGGTCCATATACTCAGGCGGTGCATCGAGGTGAATTTGGTTCTTTCCTGGGAAAAGAGCCATTTCATGGTGCCTGAGGGAATTGTCCTGGGACATTTAATCTCAGAGAAAGGCATCCAAGTGGATCGAGCTAAGGTTAACCTGATTTCCAAGCTCCCTATGCCTAGCTCGATTAAGGACATCCGATCTTTTTTGGGGCACGTCGGTTTCTACCGTCGATTCATCCCTGATTTCTCCAAAATCGCGCGCCCCCTGACCAATCTGCTTTCCAAGGATGTGCCTTTCGGAATTTCCAAGGAATGCACTCAAGCATTTGAGATCTTACGTGACCGAGTCACCCAAGCCCCAATCCTACAGTCCCCTGATTGGTCTCAACCCTTTGAGATCATGTGCGATGCATCTGACTTCGCTGTAGGAGCGGTTTTGGGACAGAAAATTGACGGGAAACCTGTGGTCATTTACTACGCCAGCAAAACACTGGATGAGGCTCAGCGTAACTATACGGTTACTGAGAAAGAGCTGCTGGCCGTAGTATTTGCCCTGGAAAAATTCAGATCATACCTTCTGGGTTCCCGTGTTATCATATACTCGGATCACACAGCTGTGAGGCATCTCCTGGCCAAGAAGGACGCGAAACCTCGATTAATCCGCTGGATCTTGCTGTTGCAAGAATTTGACATCGAGATTCGCGACAAGGCGGGAAAGCACAATGTGGTAGCTGATCATTTATCCCGCCTTCCTCCTGAAATTATTGATCCGTCCGGACCTATTACAGAACATTTTCCTGATGAGCACCTCCTGACTATCAGTACAAGTCTTCCATGGTTCGCCAATATTGTTAATTACCTGGCATCACATCAGATTCCGCCCGATTGGTCGAAGGCCAAAAAGGACAAATTGCGTTCCGATGCCAAGTATTACCTATGGGAAGACCCGTATCTCTTCCGCATTGGTGCTGATCAGATAATCCGACGATGCGTCACGGAAGTGGAAATCAAAGACATACTCTCATTTTGCCATGACCAGGCATGCGGTGGACATTTTTCGGGACATAAAACCGCATCGAAAGTCCTCCAGTGTGGTTTCTACTGGCCCACAATTTTCAAAGATGCATACAATCACTGTAAGGCATGTTCCCGTTGCCAGACTCTAGGCAACATGAGCCATAGAGACATGATGCCTCTACAGCCGATCTTGGTATGCGAAATTTTTTATATTTGGGGGATTGATTTCATGGGACCCTTTCCTACCTCGGATGGCTTCGAATACATTTTACTCGCAGTTGATTATGTTTCCAAGTGGATAGAAGCCATTCCGACCCGAACCAACAATCATAAAGTCGTTATAAAATTCCTTCATCAAAACATTTTCTCAAGGTTCGGGATTCCGCGTGCTATAATTTCCGACGGAGGGACCCATTTTACAAACGCTCAGTTCAGGTCACTGATGATCAAATACGGGGTGTCACACCGAATCTCTACTCCTTACCACCCCCAAACTAATGGTCTAGCTGAGCTATCTAACCGAGAGATCAAGAAGATCCTTCAGGTTACTGTTCGACCTGATAGAAAAGATTGGTCTTCTCGGCTTCCGGAAGCATTGTGGGCCTATAGGACCGCCCACAAGACCCAATTAGGAATGTCTCCCTTCAGACTAGTGTACGGGAAGGCATGTCACCTCCCCGTCGAATTGGAGCATAAAGCCTATTGGGCAGTACGGACCTGTAATCTCGACCTTTCTAAGGCTGGAACCCACAGAAGATTTCAAATGAGCGAGATCGATGAATTACGCCACGACGCATATGAGAACTCGCGAATTTACAAAGAACGGGTTAAAGCTTTTCACGACAAACACATTTCTAGAAAGGTCTTTCATCCTGGTCAAAAAGTTTTACTCTTTGATGCTTGACTTAAACTATTCCCAGGAAAGCTAAGATCCAAATGGGTCGGACCCTACCTAGTCCGCCAAATCTTCGGAAATGGAGCTATTGAAATCAGCCCACTCAGCCACGATTCTGAACCATTTGTCGTGAATGGGCAGAGACTCAAGCCGTTCATTGACATGACCGATATAGATTTGACTGAGTCATCCTTTACCCTCCTTTCCTCTTGAGCTCATTACGCCCAGCCGATGGCGTAAAACTCAGCGCTTAACGGGAGGCAACCCGTCATTCTTTGAAAAACCTGAAACCGTTTTTGACATCGCTATGCGGAACTCATATTGCACTTTAGGGTTCATCCATTAGAACAGCCGACTTCACCTCAGGTATACCTACTCGAGATTAGAAATCGTTCGCAACAAGTCGCTTCGACCCATTCACTCACCACACACCTGTCCTAATACATGAACTAAGCTGAATTCGAACCCACCTAATTTACAATGGGGACATTGCAAATCTTAGGCATGGGGGGGTATGAAAGTGCAAAATGTCAGAAAATTCATATCAAGAAAGGGTTTCATTTAAAAAAAAAAAAAAAAGGACTTGATAGAGGGGAGGAACAATTCAGGGTCATACAAATGAGAGGAGGAAAAGAAAGAAAAATGACAAAAAGAGCAAAAATAAAGAAAGGAGCACAAAAGGAAAAGAAAAAGAAAAAGTCATTAGTAAAAGATTAAGGGGTTAACTGAAGTTCTAGACCGAGTCAAGAAAAAGAAAAGAAAAATGCTACGGAGATATAACAAGAGATTAGCGGGAACGCTGGTCTTAGGCCTCTTGGGCTAGATTTTTAGCTTAAAAATTCACGTATCCGTTAAAATCTGGACAATCCTCAAGAGGTTGAGGAAAATGCGAAGCTTAAGTATTAGGTCTAAGGCTTAGGAAGTATTCGGCCTCGTTAACTGACCTCCGGTTTGCGGGATTCGGTAACCTAAGCACCCAAATTCACACACAGTCTGGTTCAGTGTGCATAAATATTCAAAACACGCAAGAGCGTTTAATATTCTGAAAAAGTCACCTAGATTAGGAGCGGCCAATCAACACAAGTTGATTTGGACAAGTTCCCAGCGCGGAGAGGCGGGAAATTCCCCTCGAAGATGCGTAACAACATATCGTCTCCTCGGTGCTTGTCTCTTAGGATATTTAAATATCCTACTGGGGGCATGTAAGCACTCTGCTGGTTCAGATACCATGGGTGGCATTATCACGAAATGTCGATCGCCAGGGTCTGAATTCGGCCACGGAACGCCATGGGCGGGATTATCTCGAAATCTCGAAAGCCAGGGTTCCGGGGGTTGCCATGGGCGGGATTATCTCGAAATCTCGAAAGCCAGGGACCCTTGAGGATTGATGATGGGGACGAGGAATCCGATACAGACCGTGTTGAGAAGCTAATCCGAAGCTAGAAATAAAAAGAAAAGAGAGAGAAAAGCTCTCCAAACAAATAAATCCTCTATCTCTCTCTTACAAAAAAAAACGCACTGCAAACTGAGCGTAGGCTAAAAATGTCTCAAGCACGGGTGCTTTAACCGCAGAGTCCAACAAACCCTAGGATAGTTTTTGTGGGCCATAGAAACCTTTGCGAAGGACTGAGGCTAAAGCAGAACAGGTCCAGATTTTGGTTGGTACTTGAGTACCTCTAGGCCTATTGTCGGCATTCCTACCTAATCACAAAAGAAGCACTTATCATAACTAAGGACACTTTGGGTCTAGAATGGAAGTTAAAACTTTGAAATTTTGCTAAGGGACTAGCAAAAGCTAGGCATGGGGGTATGATGAGAGCCTCATCATGAGCCATAACTAGCTCATTTTGACCTAATAAAGAAGATAAAAGCTCCTACATAACCTAGAAGAAGGCTTAACTGAAGGAACAAGTGCTCTGAGAAGAAAACATGAAATAAAGGTTAAAACTGTAATTTTACCATTGCAGTACATGAACGGGATTTCTCAGAAGCAAAACATAGGTCAAATAGTCCAAAGTGGGTTGAATTAATCAGAAATGGGTTTATGTGCAATCTAAGAATTAAATGACACTTGGTAACCCTAAAACAGACCCGCTTAAATTAACAAGGTTTCAGTCAGAATAAAAATCAAGCAAACCCTCTAAAAATCATAGAAAAACATCCTCTGGGGTTTAGAACACTTAATTTGGCCTTTGGAACCTAGTTTGACCTAGATTAGGGTCTTAGCTCTTCAATTAACCTAATTTGGGTTTTTACGCAAAATGTCCAGTCAAACGAGGTCAAACCTAAAATCCAACTTCACCATTGGATTCTTTAGGGCCAAATTAGGTTTGTACCAAAATTTGGACCTAAGGGGAGGTCATCTTGACCTACTTTGCAAGTTAGTACACCCAAATCACAAAGAGGTCCCTATCTTTTGAATATCCTTGCAGAGAGCCCCCTAGGTTCCTCGCCTTCTTTGCAAACCGGTCCTGCCGCCATTGCTAGGGCAGAACCGAGCTCCGACGAAGTTTCGAGAGAGATGGCTCTCTAATTCCTCAGAGATTCTCTCCCAGAAATGGAAGGGAGATTCTCTGAGGAATTCCCTTCCTTCTAAAGCCAATCAAATTCGCTGGCGTGAACCCAATCTCTCGTGCGAACGCACGAGAGATGTGGGTATCTTTCTTCCTTCCAACTCCGGCGAACCGGCTGACCTAATTGCGCGTCTTTCACGCTCTGATAGGAGCGGCCAGCACCTATAAAACACCCCTCGGACCCGGCCACTCATCTTAAGCTTGATTTTGACGGAGATCCCCTCCAAATTTCTTCTCTCCCATCTCCGGCCAAACGACCCACAGGCTCCGGCGACCGCTTTCCCTCCTTCTCGTCACTCTGCTGCCATACCAGCAGCAGAGTCCTCTCCGCCTCTTCCTCCCGCGGCGCGCTGTACCCTGCGCGCAAGCTCCTGACCTCATCTTCGTCGCCGCTTCCTCCCCCAGGGTCTTTCTTCCCCGACGACGGCAGTCACGAGCCGTCCTCTCCACTGCCTCCCTTCACTCCAGACAACCCCAGATACGCTCTCCATCCTCTCCTCTCTCTTTTCCCCCTGTTATCTCCCTTGATCGACCTTCGACAGACGCTAACCACCTCCATCGTCTTCGCCTCCGACCGCACCCCGGCGAGCCGCCCACACCACTCCAGCCCTCCACACGGCTCGCCAACCACCTCAAAAGCTCCGCCTCACCTCCAGGAACACACTCCACCCTCCCACTGCCACTCCAGCCCTCCACAACCACCCCCCGACCAACCCACCATCTCCGGCCACAGGTTGACCTAGGCACGCACGCCTAGGCCGACCTGCGGCCTGCTGCACTGCCCACCGCCTTCGCCGTGCCACGGAGAAGGTCTCTATCTATTCTGATTTGGCCGAGAGGCGCGTTTTGTATACGACAGGATTCGAGCTGCTGCCGCCATGGACGACCTCTGATGAAGCTCCCGCGAGGCTCCAGGCACCCGGTCTTCCAGACTACAGGTGCTGCATACTAACGCAACTGTCGCGAGGTGAATGAATCCAGCCGAGGAGCGCTAGCAGAGCCAGCAGCTGCGGGGCAATCGCACGACGAGGTTTCTGCAGGCGCGCGTGAAGGCGAGACCAGATAGTCCCACATCGTGGGATTGCAACCGGCAGGTACCGTATAAGTTGTTTTTACGCTTTATTCTTATCGCCTCTGTAAGCACAGGGGTGAGGTCCCTCACTGACCCCACCCGCCTCGTCCGCGGCCTGACCACGCGGACCTGGCGGATCCGACCCGACCTAGACCTACGCACTCCTCGCGCATCACACACCTGCAGGTGCGCCTGGTCCCGGGTACGATCCGACCCGATTGATACTGTGGCTCTGGTAGAGCGGTTAGAGTGAATTGCTTGAGAGAGAGACACGCGCGGGTAGAGGGAGAAGGGTTAGGTTTTGTTCCCTGTGCAAGCAGGCTGATTGCAGGAGAAGGACTTGGCCGCTGCAGAAGAAGGAGAAGCAAGACAGAAGAAGAAGAAAGAAAGAAGTCTTCGCAGGAGAAGAAGAAGAAGGACAAGGGAAGATTGCAAAGAGATCCGAAAGGCAAAGCAGAAGAAGAAAAAGAGAAAGAAAGATCACATTTAAGACGTCTGATACATAAATCAGACGTCTAATTCTATTTTTTTTTACATCTTTCTTAAAAACTCTTTGAATCAATTATATTTGCATTTAACAGTTGTATTCTTGGGTTTTACAAAGTACTGAGTTTGCTCCCTGTGTTCGACCTCGGATACTCTAGTTGTTCGAGCAATAAAATTATTTGTTTAAACGTTTTGTCGGTTCTACTGCAACGTAATACGCCTTTAAATCCGCACAGAAACGTTGACAACAATGTGTCTCTTGAATAAGAGCACAATCAATATCCCACTCCATAAGATATCTGATAAGAGAAGCTCTTCTCACCTTATTACGTAACCCACGCACATTCCACGTTAAAATTCTCATCCCTTAAAGTGGATGGTCCCCCTGCGCCTGGTTGTCCACATATTCAACCATGATGGACTTTGCAATGGTTTCTTCCTCAATGGGGCTCATATTTTCCTTTCTCCGCCTCCTAAGCATGTAAGGGGGTTGCCCAATCCCTTTCCCAAATTTCAGATCTTCAGGAGCAGGGAGTGGCAATTGATTCACATCCCTAAGTATACTTATCCCACTGCTACCTTCTATTCTTTCCTCTGTACAGTTATTGATAATAACAGGGTCCTCATGCCTTTCTTTATCACCCCTCATGGTAGTGTCACTCACCACCACCATCATACTCCCCTCTGAGTCCTCCTCATGGCATTCTTTCCTCTTCTTTGGCCCTAGAGCATCCTCTGATGGCTTACGACCCTCCAGTTCCACCTGTTGCACCTCCATAGGATTTTCTTCAAACGTCTTAACCTGTCCCGGTTCTGAGCTTATGACTTCTTGCCCAATCACTGACACATGAATAAGCCAAGAACTTCCTCCACATCTGAGAATAATTCTATCAGGCAATGACCCACTACTGAAGATTTCGATCCCAATTTTCAGTATCCGTGCATCTCCTTCCTCAATTGAAACCACCATATCATCAAGGATAGACACAAACCCCGCAATCATCTTCGAGACCACCCCTTTCAATCTCAAGTGCAACGGCAGACCCTTGATGGTTAAGGTCACACGTCGAGTACCCATCCTCTAGGGTGGACGATCAGGAAGTGCCCCATCAAAGGGAGAGACCAGCCTCCATAACACATTAATGTTTTCAAAAATACTCGAGCGAAATCTTAGCCTCTCCACGTCTATCATCCCCAGACCAAAAATAAGGAAACGGGTCTGGGATAACACAGCAACCTTCCAATCCGGCGAGACGAGTGACAGGGAACTCACCAGTTGATGGAGTTTTTCAGCATACGAGCTTCCAGTCATGACCTCACCAATCAATGCGCCTCTCAACATCATCTCCGTAGATAGAATATCCTCGGAGAAGGGAATTGTCACATCGATCATGTGGCCAACCTGTGCCGGCGGAGGGGGTAGCTGTGGCTCAGGCACCTCTATTTTCCAGCGCTGAGGGATCTTCCTCACATACTGAAGCCGTGTCCTGCTGCACGAGTCATGCTTGTGCCCTTCTCCTCCACATGCAAGGCACATAAGGGGGTTCCTACATATCGCCACCATATGCCCTCTTCTTCTGCATCCATAGCATAGGACCTCTCCGTTCGTCCTCTTCCATCCCACCCTTGACCTAACTCTAACAATCCCGCCCACATGAGATGGCCGTCTCCTCTCCATTCTCCTCCAATTCTTCTATCTCCATGTCTTCCAGTCACCCTCATCCTAAACCCTATCCGCACCCTCGCCATCGCCACCCGCCACCCTTCGCCCCTCTCTCTCCATCCAATTAGTAGATTAAGTTAAAACTAAACCAACTTATATTGTATATTTATACTAATGTATTTTAAGTAAGTTAAGCTAATTTAAGTATATTTATAATGTATTATACTGTTTAAACTTAATTTATATATAAAACAAACCAAAATAAGCTATTTATTTGTAAATAAAATTGAAATAAAACTTGTAAAATGTAATAAAAATCTCTATTAAATACTTTAATATGTATACTAACTTTGTATAAGGTCAATTAGACCATATATTAACTAATTTATACGTAATTAAGAATAAAACTCAAAATTAAGTACGTATAAACTATATATTTTACTAAATTTATTTATATAGTAAATATAACTAAATTTATAAATTAAATGTACAATTATATAGTATTATGTAAATACTTTAAATACCCATAATTTATTTTTAATTTATAATAAATTATGGCCCTCGAATTAAGAGCCAAAATCCCTAAATCAGCATAGCTGCTTGGAATTCCAGCGCTGCACAGGTGCTCACTTAGTGCCATATCGGAAACCACAAACTGCCTGGAGCGCTATAATACGCAAAACTGCATCGGCTTTAGCAATCGTCACGGGCGTCGGGCCCCCGAAACAACTCTTATAACCCGATTACTAAGCATACTATTGAGCATTGGTTTGGCATGAGAGTGCGGTGTAGGCCAGGGGCCCGACACTGTGCGAGGGCTTGATTAAACCCAAATATGAGCATAATACATGATTAACCAGCCTAATTAAGAACTAGGGCAGCACTAAGTAGAGGTCTGGTCCCACCCAGTCTCGGGTGCTATGTATCCCTCGAACAGTGCTGCCTGCTAATTATAACACTAATTTTTTATTAGGGTAAGGCCGTGAAGAACTAAGGAGAAGAGAATGTGAAGAGACGAAAATCGGCTAAGTATGGCAAACTCAAAGAAGAGAGGACTTAGACTTACACAGAAGAGAAAAGAGAAAGATAAAAGAGTTAACAGAAGAGAAAGTTAAGTGTTAAAGAATAAGTAAAGAACAAAGAAGAAGATGTGTACGTACAGTGTATAGTGTATAGTGTATATATATATATATGTAAATAAAGTATACTGTAAATAATAAATATATGTATAATAAGTATACATAGAATAAAAGTGTTTAAGATATATATGTATATAAATAACTTCATAGCTTTACTGACAGAATAGACTATCAGTATAGATAAAATAAGTGTCGCTATATACCCTAGTTTCTACCTTAGAGTTTGTACATAGTTTTTCTAGGGTTTAGCGACGTTTATATCTGTCGTTGTAAATGTAGTATATTAAGTTAAGTTAATATAGTTTGTATTATTACTTATTATTGTATATATATGTAAGTATTAGTAATATAAGTTATAAATAGAAATTATAGAGTATATTTATATAATGTTTGATGCTTGTTTGTAATTAAGTATTTGCAAGCATTTCAGTTGATTCCTTTGTATATAATTAAGCTATTAATTCATTAATTCATTCATTCTTGATTGTACATAAAATTGATCTTTTTGGAATTAAAGAGTAATATTGGACTTAGAGAGTGATGTATATCAATAACTGCCTCCTAGTGAACGACTTGGAATAAACCAGTAAAAATTATGTAAATTAACTAAAATTGATGTGATAACAGTTTGTATTTGTGACATATACTACAACAACGACGATTTTATACGAACCGTGATGGATCGCTTCATATTTTTGGTGCCATTGCAGGGGATTAAAACCCAACAACAACGTTTATTTGTGAAGTGATTGATTAACTTTTGTCGCAGAAAGTCGATTATTAGTTATGTACAAGAATAAATGAATTAAAGTCAATGACATTGCCTCAAAGGTACATACAGGTATAAAGGCATCAAAAACTAATCTAAACTAATCTAGGTTAATCATGTATACTAATATCTAAGTCATGCTTTAAGATAGGCACAAAAATAATATATATACAACTATATTACATACTATGCTAACATATATATACTATGTGTACTAACATATGTAAACGTCACTAAAGAGCATTAAAAACAATTATATACAAAATAAGGAAAAAACATATCTATATATATAATATAACTCTTAACACTTATACTAATCACATACATAACTCTAACTTATATTTATACATATATGCAATACATACAAACATACTAACACATTATACTCTAACACTTATTAGTTTATATTTAACATAACTCATACACACACTCACAGTAGGCACACTTAACACTCAACCTATGCATACACAACTTAACACTATTAGGGGTCGGATCAACCACTATTGATCTTCAGCCCTAGTTTATTAGTTAGTATATTTTGGTATAGTTTCGGGCCAATATTGGCCCACAAAGCTGGCACAGCACATAGCCTAGTAGGCCCACGGGCTCCCAGTCCTTCCTTTCTCTCTCTCTCAAAGCATGCTCGGATCAAAGAATGGTAAGTAGGATATGACTCTATACAGGACACGCTGCTAACGAGTGTGATTGCTTAAGTACTGCTACAAGCGATCAAACTCTTCCAAGGTGGGACTATCCAAAGGCGCCAAATTGGCACAACAGCATGGATTATTGCTAGATTTGAGGCTCAATTAAGGTAATTAATAATTATTTCTTAATTACATTATATGTTCTTCCTCAAAAAAAAATTACATTATATGTATATGGAGTCAATGCATAAGGCTACTTATTGGTATAATTATTTTAACTTAATTAAATATATAACTATATCTAAAAATTCATTAAAGTTAGAGATAATTACACGTTGATTTCAGCCTTAATTCCTTAGTAAAAGTATAAATTAATAAATTAATGGTACAATTAACTTATACATTAGTTAGTTTACATTATTAACTTATTACTACAAATTTTTAATTTATTTTTATTCATTTATTTCTAATTATGTACATTTAAATACATGATTTATATATATATAGATTTAAATACTATTTTATAGTTGAATAATTTATAAATATATTGAAAATACTTTAGACTATAATATACAAGTATACAACATAATTTATTTCAATAATTTATTAATTTACTAATTTAAATTGTATTAGCTTAATAACATAAATAATTAACTTATAAATATAAATATATACAATATATAGGTAAATAAATAAATATAGGGGTAGAGTATTGTACATTATAATTACTTTAAGTTATATCTATAGTTATAAATACAATTCTTAGTATATACATAGCTATTTACAAATGCCTAGGGATTATGTACATATAATATAAATAAATAAATACAAAATTATATTATTATAATACATACTATATAACTTAACATAAATACCTACCTAAGTAAATAAAATAAATATATAATCTATTTACAAATTTTATGTACATGTAAATCACTATATACACTTAATTCAGTCTTATATACAAGTATAAATACTATGTACGTAGGTATTTTTATGGAATTTTTAGAGTTTTTCATATTTTTATTTTCTTTTTGTGTTTTATAAATATAGGAGAAGAGGAGGGAAACGTGAGAAGAGAAGAAGAGATACTCTTTTTGGAATTTTGTGTTAGTTTCTTTTATTTCAAACCAGAGAAGACCTAGACTTATACTGATATGTTCTATATACAAACACACTCAAATTCTACAACTAATAACTCAACTAACTCAAAACACATTTATTTTATTTATTTACAATTATTTTTGTATTTTTTTTGTATTTACAATTTGGTTAAGAATAGGCTTTTTTAAGAGTTAGATATGAAAGCTAAAGCCTTAAAACTTAGATAGAACTTCTAGAAAGATTGAATTAAACCTTAAGAACATCCAAACATCAAATGCAATTAGAATCAACATTAAATCCTATTATAATCATTGAAATCAATAAAGAAATTAAGGTTGGACAGATTCTATGCTACTCAGTTGCTGACAAAAGAATTTCAAAGTTGAAAACACATGCTATTCCATTTAGATTAGAGTATTGACAGTACATACATGCTTCTGAAATAAGGTTCTACCATTACAAACTCTCAGAAAACTCATTTCACTTATATTTACACCAAAATTTGCTTCAGATCTACATTTCTATATCCACTCAGAACATTGAGTAGCTACTACAACTCTAATCCCTTTGAAACCTGATTCCTTTTGTTATTTACATTCCAAATCTACTCAAATGCATGTAAGTTGTAGATCCATGATAGATCTACTCTAGAAAAATCATTGCAGACATATAATCCTCAGAAAACTATTTCAAATTCTAGATTAAAAATTCATTCAAACACTGTCAGAAAGAGCAGCTCTAGTTGTTGAACTGACCAAAGATATCCTGGATCAAAATCAAAGCTCAGAATTATCTCTCAAACATTCCAACAAATTACATAAACAATTGATTTCCTCTCCAACTCATTCAACACATTCATAAGTCACTTTTAAACCTCAGATCTTCTAGATTAACCTTGACCTGAGTTTTCAAACCAAAAATCTCATATCAAGCTTAAATCAATTAAAATCAAATCTTAATCATCGCAAACATATATCATAAGTCTTAAAACTCCATGCAACTTAATTCATAACTCAAAAGGATCTAAAGAAACCCTAATCAACTCTCCTACCTCGCCGTGGATAGCATAAATAGGAGAGTTTAAATCAGGCCATGAAACCACTTGAAATTGAGTCCCAAACCTTCCTTAAGATGTATCAAACATCATTTAAACTCTTGTTAGCTAATTAAAACAAGTTAAATCAGAAATACATTATTTTGCCCACTTGGGCATTTGATTTCAATTCGCCATGATGATGTGACCATCTAGAGATTTTGCACACCATTAATTAGTGTTCAAGAACTCTAGGCGATTCTCTAAAACCAGCTAGATCATTGTGAATGCCTCAATTAGTGCCATTGATTTCCTTGGCAAATGCTATCCAGGCGATAAGCACCAAACATTATCAGGTGAACAAATTGGGCATAAGCTCATATCACAATAGAAATCCATTTAAAATAGCTCAAGCCCTTCGCATTCAATCTAATTAAATAAATATAAACTCAATTTGGTCAATTAAAATAGAACAAAACTCAATTACTTTAGAAATTGCTCAATCATTCATGAAAATCAAATTCGATTCAATCAACCAAATCAAATCCAATTTAAGGCTCTGGGAGGGCCTTTGTGATCAAATGAAGTGTATGAGAAGGCCCTCAAATGGATTTGGCGCACCAATAGATCTAAAAGCTATTGAGCTTTAGATCTAATGGTTGCTGTGATGGATGAGGTGTATGGAGATTAAAACATCAAAAAATTGAGTGAATGTGAGTTTGAGAAATGTCGAGGAAGGCTTATGATCAGATTGAGTAGGTGAATTCTTCCTCTCTGATTGAAATTGATCAGAGAGGGTGGAGTGACAGGGGACTACTCTAACACTGATCTACTCCTAATCAGATGCAATTAAATAGGGAATTCGAATCTAAACTACCTAATTAAGCTAGGAAAGCATTAAATCTAAGCTAAGCTGTAAATCTATCTATAAAAGCAATAAATCTACTCCAAGGGATGAAGGTGACTCTCAAGGATCCTAGCGGCTAAAGAGGATAAAAGGGAAGAAGACCTCCAAGCGGACGGAGGAGACTCTCTAGGACAAACAGTCGGCGGCTGAAGGGGAGGAATTGACAAAAGGAGCTATCAGTGTCACTGATAGCTGAAGAAGGGGAAAATGGAGCTGGAGGGTTGGACGATGATCGACTAAAGGGGGAGGGAGTCAATAGGGGTCGCAGGCAAGTGTGAAGGTTCTTATATAGGTGAAGGGCAGCTCAGGTGACTTGGGACAGTAGGTGTAGGTCGTAAAGGATGAAGGGTGAAGATTAGGTTCAGAGAGCACGCGAGGGTCGAAAATAAAAATCAATCATTAGATGAGATCTAGAAATAGGAGCAAAGAATTGGAAACAAGCTCTAGCAAGTAAGGTGGAGATCCACCGTTGGATCAATGGTGGAAAGAACGAACGACCATGATGGTCTGAGTTCTTCAAAGGAAGAACACCTGAGATGAGAAGAGCTCATCCAAGTTTGTTGGTGCTTTTGCACCCAGGCCCTTAGTCAAAACGATAGGAATTTTGTAGCTAAACCCATAAGTGATGAACGTTATGACCAGAGGGTCCTTGAAAGCTCTCAAACAAGTCCCTGCAACTTTTTGAATGAATAAAATGTGAATGTTTTGTTATGTTAGAAGGACCTATCTGTAATTCATGAAATCCAACGTCCAAATGCATTCATAATGTAATGTACTTTTTATGGAATGTTAATTGAACATTTTAAAAGTTAATCCCACAATTGATATGTACTTCAAGTTTAAATTATGTTCAATTGATATTCAAGGCACCCAAGTGTATTTTAGGTATAAAACATCTCAAAATTGACCTAATTATGCATTTTTAGCATAAATTGAGTGTTTTAGGTCCTTTTCCATAAATCCCACACTTAACTCATTTGTTGTGTTAATAGATAGTGTTTTAACCTCGTTTCTAGCCTAACTTGGGCATTTTATCCATGATGAGTCACATCATCAATAAGTACACTAAGAAATGGTAGGTAGCCACGGCTAAAGTTGACAAGCTATTGGAGGTGGGTTTCATTGAAGAAGCTCTCTACCCCACTTGGCTATCTAACGTTATCATGGTGAAGAAGTCCTATGACAACTGGTGCATGTGTGTGGACAGTGGATTTCACCAACCTCAACGACGCCTACTCTAAAGATGATTTCCCGCTTCCAAATATTGACAACTGAAATGACCCGGTGCCTTTTTGGGTCATTTAAGACATCTAGACTAACCGTCAGACGTCTCGATGAAGGGCCAAACATTTGAAAGTAGAAAAATATCATACATTCTTTCCGCTCTGCACGCCGCTTTCCTCTCTCCTCCACTTTCCTCACCCCAAACCCTAACCCTCTCCTATTTAACCCCCCTCCCCCATGCCACTCCATCCATCTGCACTGCCACCTCCCTATCCGGACGCCCCGTGTAGCCACGGCGAGGAGGAGCGAGGTCGAGCAAGGGTCGGCGAGGGAGAGCGAGAGAGAGAGAGGGTGAGCGAGAGAAAATGAGAGGGAGAAAGAGAGGAAGAGCGTGAGAGGAGGACCAAGGTCGGTGGACCTTCGAGGAGCTTGTGTGGAGTCGGAGAGCCTCGTGCGAAGCTCGAAGGAGCTTCAGCGAAAGCTCGGGGAAGCTTCGATGAAATCTCAGTGGAGCTCGCACAGCCGACAGGGGGCACGCGTGCGAGGAGGGGCTCAGGGAGGCGGCCTCCCAGCCTCTGCAGCTGCTGAAGCTGCTACAGTGCATTGCGAGCGGTGCTACGAGGAGAGCAACGTCGCGGAGGAGGTTCTGGAACTATAATTTTTCTAGTATCAGAAGTCTGGAGCATTGAACAGACGTCCGTAGTGGCAGCAGAATGTTCGGAACTAGAGCCGGATGTCTGAAAGCACACATAGTGCAAAGGTACGTGCTTTTGTGCGGTTACAGCCATGCAGGCCTCACCACAAAGATTATGTCCAACCTTTTTTTGGCTCTGTGTGTACCTATGCAGGGAGCAGGCCATTGGAAAGGCGCGGGGTGCACCCTTCGAGGTGCTTTTGGACGTCTGGACACGTTGCCAAACGTCTGGACACGTTGGCAGACGTCTGACCGTACCTCCAGACGACTGGAAGGAGGGTCCGACGTCTAAAACTCACCTCAGATGTTTGCAGAGGGCTCCAGATGTCTGAGGATACCATAGGAGACATAAGGTAAGTTCTGGCATCTTTTAAGACGTCTGGGATTACTCCCAGATGTCAGATTTTGACCAGTATGCACGTTTTTGACCCGTTTAGGGTCCGATCGGGGTCTGTTTTCCTGGTATAGGGTTTGAGCCCTATACCAGTGTTTTCCTCTCGAGTTTCTCTATGTATTAGAGTCTGTTATTCACTATTCTGAACTCTTCTTTGGTGTTGTATTCCCTGGTATAGGGTTTTATCCTGCTGTGTGTTTAGGGCTCGCAAAGATGCCTGGGTCTACCGTTCGAGCCCCCATTGCTCCCGTGTTTCCTGGTAGAGTGGTTTACTTTAACATTAAGACTTACACAATGAAAGAACATGTTTAGAATACTTGAGTAAACCCTAGGATGAGAAATGAACCCTAGGGTAGAAACGAATGAGAATGGTTGAGCTACTCTGTTTATTTGAGATGTATGTTAAAACATGAGTTGCCTGTATGTGAATGAGAATTGAAATGTGAAACCACAAGTTGCCTGCATATGATTGAGAATTGAATTGTGAAAACACGAGCTGCTTGTATATGGATGAGAAACGAGTTATGAACCATGTGATCTGAATACTGATAGATGGAACGAATACAGTGCATGAACCCTACAGGGAATTAGGAGAACTCTTGGTTATGGAAAGGAATCCCGTGTGTGGATGGGAAGAGAGCTGGCCCTTGTGTACACGGTACCAAGGAGCGCAGTGGTGTTTTTAGTGTAAAGCAGAGCTAGCCGCCCTTGGGTTGGGACCCGGGGTTAGGATTGGCCACTCTACACCGACTCCTGTCGACCCTCGCGTACATGGTACCAAGGTGAGCTACTAGTGTAGGGAGGGAGCTAGCTGGCCCACGGGGCCCGGGGTTGGGACTAGCCAACCTACATCGACTTTTTAGGCCCTCTGGGCAAACCGGGGTAGTCGGACAAAGGTATGTGGACTGTGAAGGGGCGAGACCCCTATTCTGAGACAGCAATGCCCTGTGTTTTCCATGTTGTACCTTTGGGCATACTCGCTAGCGGAAACGACTAACTACGTGCTAGTGCGGGGTAGCTACCCGGGTGCTTATCGCGCATGCCGTAGTCACCGCTACGTCACGACCATGACCTCAGGGTGGTTGACTAGGTGTAGGACTATCGTAGGGGACTCTCCCAGCCAGGAGAGCACCACGGGTACCTCTTACACCACGGAAAAGACTGCAATCAAGATCGTTCCCAAGAGACACAGGCGAGATCAAGAAATACATGGATCCTGTGTGGAATAAATAATATGAAATACCTAGTTGAGATAAATGGAAATAAGAAATAAACTTAGTTGCTTGTTTTAAAATCAGTTGCATGTAAATTGTATATTGTTGAAGCTACGGGTTACTAGCTATCCTATCTAATTTTGAAAAAACCTGTCGTTGTAGTTTAAAAGCGAAGAACTCGTGTTCAACAAATAAAATTTATACCAGAATAGAAATCCTGGGTCGAACTCAGGGAGGCGGATGTTTGATTAAAAATACGCATTTGTTTTATTTGTCATGAAGCAGAATAATTGATTAGAAACTATTTATTTACAATAAATAGAAGAGAGAGAGAGAAAGAGAATATTACAAACAAAAACAAAAAGAGATGCAGAATGAACATGGATTTCATTATCAAAGAGGTTGTTCGTTATACTACTCATTACAACTAGAAAGCAGAAAATGATTACACTAGAAAGCAGTAAATCTACTCTAGAAAGCATTAAAAAGAATGGAGAGAGAGATATCCTCTTCGAGGGTTGCCTAGAGGACGAGCCGGACGGGACGACGCCTAGAAGACGGGGAACGGAGCAGGAAGAAGGAGGATGAAGCGGGAAGAACGGGAACGGGGCAGCACGTCATCATCGTCGCGGGATCCGCTTCCGAAATAGGGGCGAAAATTTGACTTTCTCTTGAGAAGCATCCCGGGTGTGGGATAAGCTTCTCTTGAGCTTTGAAGAGGGAGAGAAGAGAAAGAAGGGATGAAAATTTTATATGGAGGGGGCCTCCTTTTATAGTTGTAAGGAGTGAGGGCAATTTGGTCTTTTTAATTTGAAAAACATTAATTCAAGACCTTTAGTGACGGATAAATCCATCGCTAAAGGTCCGAACGTGGGCATAGTGGGCAGTGCGCGTGCGCCCGCTCGCCTCCTCAAGGCGCAACACACACCCACAATCTTCAAATCTCGTCCGTTCAATCGTGAGATCGAAAGGCTGAGATGCATTCTCGCTGTGCCTCCTCAGTGTGCACCTCCGCATGAAATCCAGCGTCTTCACCGCACGTCTGATTGCGCGTGGTCGCTATCGGGCGCACGCAGCTGCTCGATCGTGATCGTGCGCCCCTCGCTCCCACTCGCCCGCACTCACCTGCTTACTCCTCTCAACTCGACCCCGTGCCTCGCCTTCTCACAAGCGCGTTCAACCAACATGCTACAAGCACGTTTGTGTCGGGCTTATGAATTGTGCGTGCGCACCCCACATCCGTTGGATGAGCATCCAACGGCTGAGAAGTGATGATCAGATGAATAAGAGAAAGTGCGGTGGTTGCATGCGGCTAGTTGGGCAGTTGAGATGGCGCCACGTGGCGTCATCTTGGCCGTCCATCTTCTTGATGATGTAGATGGTGCCACGGTTGTCGGATTGAGTCAATTTTCATGTCGTTAGACTGCAATCGTCAATCCGAATCCATCCGTGCAGTCGGATTTGTCGTCTAAAGTGCTGATTCACACCATCTTGGCCCTTAATCTTCTAGGGTTCCTCAGTCTCTATCTGATGCTACGGATATCTTGTTAGGGCGATCTTGGAGTCGTTGAACTCCAATTGTCACCCTGATCAGATCCGTACAGTTGGATCTTCTATCCGAGGCCCCGATAAATAGTCGCCCTATCCCAGACCATAAAAAGAGACAATTAACCTCCATTTTATTCAAACTAATCTAAATGCAAGATGATGCATGCTATGCAATATTTATAGTATGTAATGCAATTCTATACTTAAGAACATGAATAAATAGACATTTTATGTAATATAAACATGTTTACATCATATGGATGTAATATGGATCCTGTGTGTAATAAATACATGGATCCTGTGTGGAATAAATAATATGAAATACCTAGTTGAGATAAATGGAAATAAGAAATAAACTTAGTTGCTTGTTTTAAAATCAGTTGCATGTAAATTGTATATCCACCACTCTACTCAGCGTTCGCTGACTCCGTCTCTTGTTGTACCCTTGTTCAGGTCAAGGAAGTGAGCAGCCCGAGTTCCCGGCTGCTGAGGGTGCTGGGCCTAGCTGAGCCCAGCTGTAGTGTACCAGAGCCCGTTCTACTGTTTTTCTCGTACTTCTGTCTCTTGTACTTCTGTAGTGAGTACTTTAGCTTTGTGCTAGCATGTTGTAATTGACTTTATTTCCCCTGTTTACGTTGTGATGGCATGCCTTTGGTTGAGACGTTTAGTTTTGTAGTACCTTTCTTTCTCTCTTTTTCTTTTGTTAGCTATGTTGCATATGTGGATGTGGTTTATTTCCTATTTTTGGCTATTTCTTGTTGGACGACTAGGTCTTGAGATTAGTCGAGGCGAGCCAGTCTCGGGTCCTATAGGGAACCGGAACTGGGTTGTAACAACAACCTTTCCAATTCTTGTTTGGGATAATCTCACATGTCCTTTTTGGATGCTTACAATGGCTGCCATCAAATCAGCCTAGCATCGATTCTCAAACCTCACATGTCCTCCATAATGAACTGAGGGCTTTGTCAATATCATTTAATGCATTTGGCTTGAAAAATGCTAGTGCCACATACTAGTGCCTTGTAAATATGATTTCTCAAAAATAATTGGAAAATCTTCTGAAGTGTATATAGGCAATATGCTTATAAAGGGCTTGACCTTCAAGGACCATCTGGTAAATTTAGTTTAGGTATTCCAAATATTAAGGAGTACCCAACTAAACTTGAATCCTAAGAAGTACACCTTTGGTGTATCCTTTGGGCAAATTGTTGAGCTTCCTTATTTCTAATAGAGGAATCGAAGTCAACTGGGGCAAGATCCAAGCGGTGATGAACCTATGCCCTTTGGCTAACCTTAAAGTTCTGTAGTCCTTAGTCGGAAAGATTGCAACACATAGCCGCTTCCTATTTAGATCTTCCGACAATGCCTTCCCTTTCTTGAATGTATCAAACAGGGTAAAGGTTATAGCTTATTTCACTGGACTCCACAATTTCAAGGGGTGTTAGAGGCAGCCAAGAGATCCTTGCAACAACCACTAATCTTACCCGCTCCAAGTTTAGGAGAATGTTGAGGCATCGAAAATCATTGTATTTAGGAAAATATCACGTTGTAGTATAATGATGAAAATCACAACAACATTTAAATTTGTAAGTACTCAATAATAAAATATGAGTTCAAGGTCGTTCACAAGGAGCAAATGTGGAATTCACATACTAATCTCAATAAATAATTGAGCATAATAATCAATCTCAACTGGATATTCAATGAATAATAAAAATATACTCAAAATGATAGTCAATAGTAGCAATTTGTATCTCAGAAAGCAATGGGATAAAAAGAATGATAATGCCCTAAAAATGGTGATTTGAATCACCACTTAATCCCACCAATTAAGTGCATATCCCAATGTTTCAACCAATTCAATTTTCCAACAGTGGTCTTGAACCACTTATCCTCAAATATCCACATCAGATTAGAACTTAATAAGTCCATAGTAATCATAACCAAGCCAAGGTCAGACGATGGCCAAGCAAACTAGATGACTTAAAGTCACCACAGCACAAGTCACAAAGCCCAAAGCCTCATAAATGCCTAAGTATTGGGCATATTAGCATGCTTCCCAAGGCAAAACCTCCCCCTCCCTCCTCAGAATCCTTTCCTTTCTTTCTCTCAGAACTAGGTATACGGGTGTGCAGTAACAGGTAATCGGATCTGGGCAGAGGGACCAGGGCCACCGACATGTGGTGGTGGGTGAGGAGTGAGAGAGAGAGAGTGAAGCGGGGACCTCACCCCCGTGTGAGAGGTAGTAAAGCAATGGAACAAAAACGTTAAATATGCTTTTCCAAATTATCATCCCACGATGTGGGACTAAAATCCCACGCAATTCTTTGACTTCAGTTGGTGATTGGCTCATGCAATTGGAGCTACTAATGGCTTCTTCTCGTCCAATTGAAGCAGTAGGAGACTTCCTGGATGGTTTCCACGTACAACGAAGGTGGTGTTGATGTGTGCGACGGACAGACGATGGCAGACGGTGGTAGAATGATCATCGACGGTGACCGAGACCTGAAATAATAAACACGTACTCTAAGACCCAATTAGATAGCTAAGGACTTTCACATAGGAGCGTGGAGTGCAACGACAATGTTCGTTTGTTGGATGGTTGTCAGACATGGTCAGATGGTGGCATGGCGATCGGCGAAGCGGTGGGATGTCTGGCCGAGTGAACAATGAATCAAAACCCTCAATTTGTTGAGGGTTTTTGTTCGTGAGGTCACGGTGTGGCTTTTGGAGGTGGTGGCAAGGTGATTGGTGTGGTGTAGCCTTGGCAAGATCTCACCGGAACTCCCGCCAGAGTTGGGGAAGATGGAGGGGGAGAGAGGCGAATGACGATTGGATTAGGGTGAGAAAGAGTTGAATCAAAGATAAGGAGAGAGGGAGAGGAAGATCCTAACTATGTTGTCGAAGGAGGTCAGAATCGTGCCAGCGTGGCTTGCTGGCCACAGGGAAGAAGAACTTCTCCGGTGGGAGGAGCGATGATGAGGAGAGGGGGAAGATGCCCTAGCTTTGGCCTACTAGGAGCGGAGGAAGGCAAGAAAAAGGGAGATGCTCTCAATTTGATGGTTGAGAGGCCGTTGGAGGATAGAGGAGGAGGTTGCCAGAGCTTCGGTCAGAGACAGCCAGTGGAGAGGAAGAAGAGGTGTTTTGGCATGAAACCCAACTAAGGAGGACGTTGAGACCTAGAGGAGCCTTTATAGAGCTCAGAATCGAGCTCTAAATTAAGGAAGAGGGTTTATTGAGTTGGGATTTGGAATCAAGTGACCCCACATTTTTTGCTCCAAATCAAGGCCTAAGATCCTGATGGAATTGTTTTCCACTGTCAGAACACCAATCCCACCAAATTTGGTGCTGATTTGGTGGAGTTTCAAGTCGGTTAAAGGTTGGTGTAGCTCAATTGACCCAAAAATGGTGACAGGGCATATATGTGAAAGTGACTAGAAGGTTAGGGGGGTAAACGCAAGAAACTTGAAAGTTAAGGGGCTGATTGTGAGAAATAGAGATCTTATAGATTGAATTGCAAAATAGGTCAAGATGGACTTTGATTGGGCCCAAATTTTAGCGTTAACCTAATTTGAATCCAAGAAATCTAATGGTGAACTTGGATTTGAGTTTTGACCATGTTTGAATGGAAAAATTGCATAGAAACCCAAATTAGGGTAAATTCCTGTCAGAAACTCTATTCTTGGTCAAAATGGGTTCAGATGGTCAAACCAAGGGTACCAAACCTCTTTAGAATAATTTTATATGAATTTTAGGAGGTTTAGATTGATTTTATCCTAACCAGAACCTTTCCAATTTAAGTGGGGTTGATAATTAGGGTCTTATGTCCTATTTTGGTTCTCGAAACGCGTGAAACCTTATTTCTGTCAGTGCAGACCTACTTTTTGGTCTTTTATTCTCAATTAAACTTTAATTAACCCTTGAATAACCCCATGGCTAAACTACATTTGTGATGTGCTATTAAAACTGTAGAATTAACCCTATTTAATTATTTTCTCCTCAAAACAGATCGGAGTGGAATTATGGCCCTCAGGCAATCATTTAAGAGCATTTATCTCTTGATTCCAACAAA
This sequence comes from Thalassia testudinum, assembly GCA_037157565.1. Classification (NCBI taxonomy): domain Eukaryota; kingdom Viridiplantae; phylum Streptophyta; class Magnoliopsida; order Alismatales; family Hydrocharitaceae; genus Thalassia; species Thalassia testudinum. The sequence continues at coordinate 5,697,327 of JAZHRO010000058.1, read as the reverse complement.
TTTAAGTTAGTTATAATGAATGATGGTGTTACCATCAGTGAACTGCTCTATTTATATCTAGCAGTTTCATCATCAATTGTAAATGTCGCCTTGGTACATGATCAGGTCGGAACACAAAGAGCGGTCTATTTCATATGCAAAGCCTATTAAGGGGCAAAAGGTAAGTATACACCCATTGAAAAGATTGGATTAGCCTTGGTTATGGCCATCAAAAAACTCTACCCTTACTTTCAAGTCCATACCATTCACGTTTTGTCAAATTACCCCCTATGGAAGATGTTACATAAACCTTCGAGGTTAAGCCAGCAAATGAAGTAGGCATTGGAGCTGACAGAATTTGATATTAAATGTCAATCCTACCTATCTATTAAAGGACAATCCTTGGTAGATTTCGTTGCTGAATTCACCCAAGTGGATTCGTGAAACGACAAAACTTCATGGTTATTTGTTGATGGATCTTCCATGTCCACTAGCTCGGGAGTGGGGGTAGCAATAACCTCACTTGATGTTTGTACTCACCAGTACACTATAAAATTGGGCTTCCCTACTACCAATAACATAGCAGAGTATGAAGCCCTTCTAGCTGGCTTAAGAGTCTCCAAGTCTATGGCGCCCATGTTGTTGAAATGTTTACAGATTCTTAATTAGTTGCAAGCCATATTAATGGTGACCTCAAAACCAAGGGCTTTAACATGTCTTTGTATGTTGATAAGGCTCAAGATGAGTTGGAGAAATTGAAATCTGCCATTATTAATCGGATACCTAGATTCGACAACCCCTGATGCCCTGGTAAGGTTAGTGATGGGAACATCATCATGAGCCATAACTAGCTTAATTTGGTCCAATAAAGTTGATAAAAGCTCCTACATAACCTTCAGAGGGTCCTAAGTGCTTAATATTCTATTTTGAGAAGAAAAGATGAAAATAGGGTTATTTCTACAATTTTACCATCTTATCGCAAATACAGAATAACCACGAGGTATTTCAGGGGTTTATTAAAGGTCATATAGTCATTAATATCTAATAAGTGGGTCCATGCAAACAGTAACGGGTTTTCACGCATTTCAAGAATTAAATGACATCTGAAATCCTAAAAATAGACCCGCTTAATTCACTAAGGTTCTGGTAAGGATAAAATTCACCTAAAACTTCTATAAATCATATAAAAATATTCTATAAGACTTGGTATTTTTAATTTGACCATTGAAACCCATTTTGACCTAAAATAGAGTCTCAGATAGACAATTGCCCTAATTTAGATTTTTGCATAATTTACCCATTCAAACTTAGTAAAAACCTAAATACGACTTCACCATTAAAATCCTTGGGTCCAAATTAGGTTTGTACCAAAATTTAGGCCTAATCAGAGATCATTTCAACCTAGTTTGCATTTTGGTCCAAGTCTGACTCTTATTATCTCAAATAGCCCCTCAGCTTTTGAAATCCTTACAAATTACCCCCTAAATTCTTCATCTTCTTTGCAGAATGATCCTTTTTGCCATTGGAGGTCAACCGACCTCCAAGCGAGCTTTGACCAGACCAAATCCTACTCTAATGGCAATCAAATCCCACCAAATTTGGTGTGATTGATGTTCACACCTGGACAAACCTATTGGGACAAATCCTAACTCCTAAAATCCTTTGATTCGTGCATGCAAACGCATTGAATCAATGGGTGTTTCTTGATTTCTTAAAGAGCACATCCGAGCTCTTTCCTAATCTAGAGCCTTCTTTGGAGCTCTATTTAAGCCCTGGAACCCTTGCCTTACCTCCTTAGCAAGTTCTGGTCAGAGAAAACCTTCTCTCTTCCCTCTCCAACCATCTCTGCATCTTGCTCCAGAGACCTCTCTCCATCCTCCTCTTTCGGCCGTCCAACCATCAAATTGGATGGCCCTCTACCTTCCTCCGTCGACCCCGCTCCTCGCCAGCCACAACAAGGGTGGTCTTCCTCCTCCTCCTCGTCGCACCAACTCACTAGACCTCCTCATCTTCTTTGGCTCCTACTCGCTAACGCTGCCACTTCATGTTCACCTCGTTCGCTCCTAAGTCCCTCTATACCTTTCTCTCTCTCTCCCTCTATTCCCTTTTCCCACACTCACAACAAACACACGACCACTGCACCACCCACACGACCCTCATCTTCCCCGCCTCCGGCGATGCTCCGACATAGACTCCAACCCACTACACTTCACCAAACAGCCCCACTCCACCTTCACAAGCTCCGCCGCACCACACTCATCAAAAGCCCTCTTCTAATTTGGGCTTTCATCCACCAACGCACTCCACTGAACTCCACCTCCTTTGCACACCTTCTCCAACTTCATCAGCCCTCCACATGCACGCACTCACCAAACAACCACCATCGATGCACTTGCCTTCGCATGGTGACCCTTTTGAGCTTATCTAACAAGGCTGAGAGGCTATGCTTTCTATTTCTGGTACATGTCGGAGCTCCGCCGCCGCCCGTGAGTTCGTCGATCACATCTTCAGTCCTCCGACCACAATTGCTCCAGGTTTCACTCCCAGACTTTGCGGCCAAGTTCCAGGAAGACACCCAAGTGCTCAATTGCACGCCATAGACTCATCTTCGACATCAATTGGGAGCTCCTTCATTTGCTGTTGCGATGAGACAAAGGTGGGCTAGATAGTCCCACATCGTGGAACACAGGCGCAGCGACCGCATATATAAGTAATTTGTGCCTCAGCCTTGTTTCCTCCGAGAGCACCGGGGTGAGGTCCTGCTTGTTGGTGCTAGAGCACCGTGATCGTTTATTTTTTATGATAACAAAATACGTGTCATTTAACATTTGCACTTGGAGTCTTAGATTTCAGGTCAATTGCCAATGGAGACGTGGTTAGACGGAGTTCGAGCTCGCATCCATGGCGGATTGGAGGAGCTTGATAGAGAACAAAGGAACTTTGCGAGGAGCGATAGCTTGAAGATGGAAGGATAAGAAGAATATGATAGATTTCTGTTTATCTTTTTCTATGTACTTTTGTCTTTATTTCCTTGCTCTTTTTATTTCTTAGAATATCTGTTAAAGAGACTCAAAGTATCCTAACAGTAGTCCTAGGAGCACTTGCACAACCCTAGGATACTTAGGTTTTCTGTAGAGAACTTAGAAAACCAAAATAAGGTTTAGACAACCTTATCAGACGTCTAATCTGAAAATCAGACATCTGATAATGATTTTTAAGATGTCTGACTGTTGACTCAGACGTCCAATATTGTTTAGGCTGGACTTATTTAGTTCTATTTGATGAAATCAGACATCCAGACCTTAGTCCAGATGTCTTAGAAGACGTCTGATGATTTTGCTAGACGTCCAATTAATGGACCGTTGGCTACCTAGTAAACAATGAAGGAAATGACCGTTAGTCTCTTATCAGACGTCCATAGAGGACCCCAGACGTCTGATACATGATCGTTTTGCCTCTACTGACCCAAAATCTCTTCTCAGAGATTTTATAGTCGTTGCACTCTCTTGGAAATCCATTTCCACAGAAAAGTAGGTTTTCAGACGTCCAAATATCATTCCAGACGTCCTGTATGTCGTCTGATGACAATTTACTAGAACCCTGTTTAGATCTGATTCAAGTCAGGAAGGAAACTCGCCTAAAATCGAACATCTGACTTTGTTCCCATACGTCTTAAACTGGTTTTCCAGACGTCCGATGCCAGGATCAAACGTCTGATAACCCTATCAGTGTAATGACTAATCCTGATTTTGGCCTGATTCTCTTGGAGCTTACACCCAACGGCTATGGAAGCCTTCCAATGCCTTCCAAAGCCTTCCTAAGGCCTCTATAAATAGAGGAGAACCCTTGCCACTCAAACACACACCTAGATACACCAAGACACACCCAAGCTACATACTTTCCACTCTTTAGTGTCTAAAAGAAGAAGATCATATAGAAGAAAGCTCTTGCTCTCCAAGCTTAGTTCTACACCTAAAGAGCTTGATTCCTGTTGTGCACCTGCTCTCCCTCCGCGATTACGAGAGCGATGAAGCGCTACCGCGTGGTTCACACATCCGCGTCGTCGATGCACTTCGTGCAAAGGGAAGTATCCTAACTCCTATAGAAGCTTAGTTTAAGAATATCTTTGTTGGCTCTATAGGACTATTCTTGTATTTTACTTTGCTTGTGTTGGGTATTCGCTTTGCGAATTCCCGTCTCCTTCGTGAGACAAAATCCTTCTTGTGAAGAGAAGGGGTTTGAGGTATGCTACCCTCGTATAAAGTAGCATGGTTGTAATTGAGGTTGTACTACGCTCGTTTAAGTAGTACGTTAGTGGATTTGATCAACTTGGTTGATCGAAAAATCCTAACTCGAGAGGGTTAGGTGGTGGTTTTCACCAAATTTGGGTTTCTACCTAAAAATCATTGTGTACATTGTGTGATTGTTATTTTGTGAGATTGTTATATTTTAATTCCGCATTTTATGTCACGCTGATCTCACCCCCTCCAAGTAGGGAATTTATACTGCTCGCACCCTCCACGCACGTGCCCTCGCCCGCGCTCATGCCACGTGGGTCTGGGCCTTGGTCCGATTACCCGGCTACTCGGGTCTGGTCTGGTTTGCCTGATTCTAAGAGAGAAAAGAAGAGAGAGAGGAGGGGGGTTTTGCCCTTTGTGCCTCTGCTCTCTAAGAAAATTTTGTGCCTCTGTGCTGTGCTTGTGCCTCTCCCTTGAGGCTTGAAGGAGAAAAGAGGCCTTTGCCTCTGTTGCTAGTTCTAGGCTACTATTGCATTATTGAGATACTTAGTTGACATGGAATATTGGTTGATAATCACTGTTGATACATTTGATATATTTAAGCTTAATTAAAAGGGTTAATTGGTGATTTAAATCACCATTTTAACCCATCAATTTTTGCATATTGATACTTGAATTATTGATATATCATTCTTGAATCAATTTTAGTTGCAATTGCTTATATCTCTTAGAATTATAATCTTGAGATTGATTTGCTACTTGGTCCCTACATTCAACCTTGGATTTCCATTCGAGCCTAAATTTTATTTGTTTTGGCACTTTATCGAATATACTACAACGTATCATTTTTAAACTCCGATTCAGAGCGGCAAACAGTTAGCATCCACCATATCTTCAGGCAAAGGTGAAGACATACGTCTCAAAAGCTTAACAGAATCAATAGTGTCTCCACCCCACGTACTAACTCTTCAAGTGTCAAATTCCTGAATGTCCCCCATCATGAGTTATTTAGGCACAAGGGACATGCTACCTAGGGTGACGCAACCTAAGTCATTCCAGCTGAAAGGCTTCCTGCTATGTCCTCTTAGATGGGCAAGATTACAAGCGAGGATACTCAAACCCCATGTTAAAGTGCCTCATAGAGGTCGAGGCTATGAAAGACCTAGAGGAAGCACATGGTGGCATATGTGGCAGTCATGAGGGCTATCAAGCCCTAGTTGCTTGCTTATTGTAGTATGGCTACTTCTAGCCACAAATGAGGCAACAACCCAAGAACTTCATCAAGAGATGTGATAAATGGAAGTGTTTCGCCAACGTTCCTCGCCTCTCGCAAGGAGAGTTGGTTCCAGCTCTCTCCCCTATATCATTCTCTAAATAGAGAATAGACTTCATAGGACCTTTCTTGCTTGCCCCTACCCAAAAGAAATATGTTATAATTGTTGTGAACTATTTTCAAAGTGGGCTAAGGCACAAGCTATGGCTAGCCTAAATATTGACCATGTAGTTAGCTTTGTATGCAAAAGTATTATCTCCTGGTACGGTATACCACAAGCCATAGTCACTAAGAATGGAACCCAGTTCGCATCCATGAAGTTCGAAGACTTCTATGCCAATTTGGGTATCCAACTACACTTCACCTTTGTGTCCCATCCACAAGTGAACAAGTAGGCAGAGGTTACTAATCACACAGTAATAGCAACTTTGAAGAGGCAACTAGATTCTGCTAAGGGTCAGTGGGCAAAGTAGTTTCCAAATGTCTTATGGGGATATAGAAAAAGCCAAAAGACCTTAACTGGCCACACTCCTTTTAGCTTAGTATATGGAACAAAGGCCAAGCTTCCTTTAGAAGTCCTCCTCCCTAATTACCAAACTTAATTGTACGATCCTGCTAGGAATGAAGACTAGCTTCGTCTAGCCCTAAACCTTGTCCACGAGATGAGGGAAGAGGCTTCAACCTCAAGCTCAAAATACAAAGAAGCTGTAGCTGTTGGCTACAACATGTGAGTCAACAAGTGTAAATTTGCTGAAGGGGATTTGGTCTTACACTGGGTACAAGCTTCTAACCCGACTAAGCCAAGAGGCAAGCTAACCCCACTATGGGAAGGTCCTTACAAGATTTATAAGTTTGTCAATCATTACTATTATAAGTTATAGTCTATGGAAGGCCATCTCATTCCCCATACTTGGCATGTAACAAATCTACGATTATACCATACATACTATACAACAAAAGTTAATGTCATCTTTCTGAAAGCTTTTCTTCTCATTTATTCCTTAGATTACAAAGCACGACTGATACAACGTACTCTGCCTACATGCAATCTTCGAAAAATAAAATTATGCGATCATTACTCTTCTGGTGAATCAAAGGAGGTAGGGTCCATTGGAATATCAACCAAGGAGGTCAAAGGAAGTTCCGCCTCATCCTGTATAGTGTCTCTACCTACCTGAGGTAGCTGAGTGCAAAGATTCCCTCCTAAAGGCACCTGCATCCTAGGGGTGCCACCTTTAGCCCTGGTACCTTCGCTAGGAGAACTCCTAGCAGCTAGTCTCATGTCGGTAGATGTTTTCCCAGGCATCGGAGAAGTGGGTTCCAGGTCATGAATCAGTCCTTCCCGAGTTTATCACTAGTATTCTGCATCTAACATTTCAAATGACCAACAGAGGAACTTGTCTACGGTGGTATGATCACAATTCAAGACCGTCTGAATGGCTGCGAGAGTGTGTTTCCTGAGCTCAATCGACACACGGTCGCAAGACTTGTCCATTAATGGATCCTCCATGAAAAATTAAAAAATGGTATTAGGCTTCATATCCCCCCACCGTTCATTTTGCAAGTCATAGAGTTTATTCAATTCCTCCTTCGTAAACCTCTTGGCCCAGTCCAACTCCTAGGTCAATTGGTCTGCCTGGATCTTCATGTCATTGTGAGCAGAGTGCATGCATGCCAATCCACCTCCATTGATGCCAAGCGAACCCCTCTTCACAAAGCATCGCCTCATAAGCCTTACAAGCAGAGATCTTCTCCATCTTAAAGATGTCCCACGCTCCTATGCGACATCCGCATTGAGAGAGGGGCTCCATAATTACCCATCAATGGACTCTATATAGTGGCCCATCATACGAAGGGCCTTTACAGCACTCTCCCCCCACTGATACGCCTCCTCGGTTGATAATTGACCCTCTTTATGCAAAGTGAGAAGAGTCTCGAGAACGAGGTGTTTCCCAAGAATAAAGTTGCCTCTAATGGTCTCTGCCTACAGATACGATCATGTTACAACTCAAGTTGCATAAAAAATAAAAGTGACAAGAGTTAGGAGTTTAATGATACTACATGGAGGCAGTACCAATAGATGTTTTTCAGTGTCGTAGGCCCAAAGGAGATAGGCCCCACTCCATGGCATGATTCAGTAATGATTGCACCCTCGCCTTGGTGCTGGCAACAGTTTGAAGGATGCCTCGGCCAAAAATTCTGGAGGCAATGGTGATATCTCCTTAGTCTCCTTCCCCTTTGGTTGTCTCTTCGACAAATCGTCCTCCTCCACTTCAGTCGAGGACTAAGTTCCCTTTAGTTGGAGTCACCTCCTCCTACTGGGCAAAAGCACAACCTCCCTCCTTGACTGGCTACCTTGATTTTGGGAGTGTAGTTGGTACCGCAAAGGGCCCTACAACATCTCTGAGTCGACAACGGGGTCTCCTAAGTGGTACCTCCACTTCTTTCTCCTCAATACTCTCGAGGATGGTCCCTAGGGTGGAATTGATATTTTAACCAATCATCCTAAACCCTCCATGAGAGGTAGGATTGGAAAGGACTCGAGTCCTGATTGAGCTCCGTCGGTATACACCACTAGTAGGTGGAACCTTCGCAATAGGTGCCTCTCCAAGAAAAAAGGGTTAAGCAAAAATATTCCTCATTGCCTTGGAGGTTGTTATGCTTGGCAAGGCAAAAATCGACAGTACCTCAACTTATGGACTATTGGTGGATTGGGAAGAAGGGTGTCGAGGCAGCCTATCACCCTTATCCATCCTCTGATACTTGGATGACTTAGACAAGGGAGGTGTAGAACCAAACATAGGTGACCTCCTCTTTTCACCATCCATAGGATCATTCCTGATTCTAATAGGGGATGCTATGGGGCATGATCTAGTCATGACATCTCTCTCCTTGCCCCTTGAGTCTCCCTCCGATGGGCCACTACCTAGTTGTCCCTACCTTCTTGATGGCTCTGGCTGTGTAATGCTTTGAAAAGTTGAGTGAATGAAAACATAATGTTACTTTTCTGAAAGTGTAAGTTATAAAGAATGACAATAAATGACCCTATAACTTACACGGCAAAGGGTATTGATAGAATGCGAGTAGGGCTATTTAATTAGGTGATATTAATGTCAAAATGAGTATAGTAGAAGTGGTTACCTACAAGCGATCCTACACAGTGCTTTTTCAAAGATATTTTAACCTAGACTAGGAATGTTTTAAGCTTGTCAATTTAGGTCCAGGGTCGAACTAAGGGAGGCAGGTTTGGATTAATCAATTTCTACTCGAATCCTGAAGACAAGTGCTTTCCATTCGCTTATTATATTTTTGGGTTTTCATCTGGTTTAGGTTTTTTTGTGATACTCTTGTCCTTGAGAAACACCCTCAAAATAAGTCCTTGGCTACTCACCAAAATCAATCAAAAACAATCTTGCTACACGTGAGATTGGGTACATGCAAGGTCAAGAGTTATCTTTTCTATTTTATAATTTTTTGGTATTTTCTCCATTAACAAAATAAAAGAGAATACTAGAACAAAGGAAAGAAATGCAGCAATTGAAATGAATGCAGCTACTTAGTGTGTGTGTGTGTACATAAATATATATATATGTGTGTGTATGTATGTATGTATGTATGTATAAGATATATACATATCTATGTATATCTATATATACGTATAACTATATAATATATTGTGGTGGGGGATTGAAGCGGAGATTCAATGAGAATGTAGCACCACGCTAGGTTAACTACCGTCGAGAGAGACACGATTAACCTTAGCTATGTGTCGCGTGCGAGTGTGGATCGAATGTGGGTGCATGTGTGTGGAAATGCTTGATGTGCGCAGATAACCATGAATATATATGCAACTAGTGTGTACACACATGTGATAAAGTGCGCGGTAGATGGATAAGTGTGTGGGTTGGTAAATGGGAGTATGTATAGGTGTATGTGTAAATAAGGGGATGTGTGTGTGAAATATCTGTAGATATATGTATATGTATATGTGTATGTATGAGTGTGTGTGTACGTGTATCTATGGGTGTATATGTGAGTATTCGTATGTCTATATGTATGTGAGTGTGTGTATGTCTATGTGTGTGTACGCGCAAGTGAGGTGTTGTGCGTGCAGTGTGAGTGTGTGTGCAGTGTGTGAGGAGAGGTACCGGCGCACGAGGGAGTGTGTGCGTGTGCACTGAGAGTGAGCACGGTGTGAGGGTGCATGGCCCGTGCAACCAGCTAGCTGAGAAGCTGGCCTGTTGCACAATCGAGCTCGGTGATAGGGTGTGAATGTGCGGAGGGCCGGGTGACCGCTTGACTCGTCAAATGACCAACTAGGTTTCTCACCAAGCCGATCATTTGAAGAGAGAGGGAGCACAGGCAGGAATGCAGCATGGAGAGGAAATCGACTAGGGCGAGCATGCGTGGGCCTTGTCACCGGCAAAGTGAGAAACAAGTCGATGACCGAGTTCAATAATGAGTCGCGATTGGGCATGAATATTGTGAAACAGAGGAGAGCTTCAGGAGCTCAACGCTATACAAATGGCGATAAAGCATATGATAGAACAAAAGTAAAAATAAAAAGGAAACCACCACGTCTACCTGCACATGAGGAGCTAGATGGTGGTGGAACCTTGATGTGGTGGTTTGCAACCACACAAGGTTGCTCCCTTTGCACAGCATGCCCTCTCAACTAGTGAGAGGGAGATGTGAATGGGAGAGGAAGAGGAGAGAGGAGAGGGGTGGACGGCCGGCTGTAGTGGAGTGTGAAGTGTGCGAGTAAGATTTCCTGTGGTGATGGTGTGGGTGTAGTGACGGTGGTGTCGCCCTTGCGCATGGAGGTAGGGTGGGGGGTTATATAGGTGAGGGGAGTGAGGGTGACGACAAGGAGTGCCATTAGGATATTGTTACAACTCGATCCCAGATCCCTACCAGACCTAAGACCAACTCATCTAGACAAATCCCAAGACCTAGTCGTCCAATGAGAAATAACCAAAAGCAGAAAATATCCCACAACCACACATGCAATGTAACTATGCAGAAAATAAATAAGTAGATAGTAAAGGAAACTGAATGAAATGTCTTACAATATTACATGCCATCACAACTACAACTGTGGAAAGTAAAGCGGAAATGTAACAGAAACAGTATTACATACTAGAGTACTCACTACTACAACTGAAAGCTCGAAAATAAAAAGGTGACAACTACTACAGCTGGGCTCGACTGAGCCCAGCTCCCTCTGCAGTCGATAGTGCTGGCTGCTTAACTCCCTGACCTGAATAAGGTTACAAAATCTGTGATCAGTTAACGCTGAGTAGAGTGGTGGTTAAGCCATTTTCATGTAATTAACAAAAGACAAGTAACTAATTAATTATTTAATTCCATTTAGCTCACTAAGTAGTTCTAATTTGTTTATTCTCTTAAGAATCCGGTCATTTCTTGATCTTGACTGTCCTCAAGGGAACGATCTTGATTACAATCTTTCTCATGATGTAGGATGTACACGTGGTGCTCTCCTGGTCGAGAGAGTCCCCAGTGGTAGTCCTACACCCAATCAACCACCCCAAGGTCACGGTCACGACATAGCGGTGACTATGACACGCTTGATAAACACATGGGTAATTACCTCGCACTGGCACGCGGTCAGTCAAGTGGGTATGCCTAAAAGTACAACACGGAGCAGCACAAGGCCTTGCCCTCTCAGAACAGGGGTCTCACCCCTTAGAACAGAACATGGGTCTCGCCCCTCCACAGTCCGCGTGCCCTGGTCCGACTATCCCAGTTTTCCCAGTGGGCCTAACAAGAGTCAGTGTAGGGTGGCTAGTCCTAACCTTGGGCCCAGTGGGGTGGCTAGCTCCCTCCCTACACTAAGTAGCTCACCTCGGTACCACGTACGCGAGGGCCAAATAGGAGTCGATGTAGAGTGACTAGTCCTAGCCCTTGGTCTCAACCCAAAGGGTGGCTAGCTCCCCTCTACACTAAAAGGACAGCTGCTCTCCTTAGTAGCACGTACACAAGAACCAACTCACTTCTCGTCTACATATGAGATTTTTTCTATATACAAAAGTTTTCCTAGTTCCCCGTAGGGTTCATACACTGTATTCATTTCATTTAGTTTCTCAATACTCAGATCTCATTGTTCCCATCTCAATTCTCATTCATATAACAGGCAGTTCATGTTTTAATAACTGAAGAACATCACATCATGTATTTATACACTTGCTAGCAATTAGGGTTTACATGCATCTCAAAGTAAATGGTATAGCTCAAGCAATGTTCATTTGCTTCTGCCCTAGGGTATATTTCACATCCTAAGGTTCAATCAAGTTATTCTAAACATACACTTTATTTGTTTAAATCTTAATATTAAAATAGACCACTCTACCGAGAAACATGGGAGGAATGGGGGCTAAAACCACAGGTCCTATCATCTCCACGGGCCCTGAACACACTACAGGCTGGTGACCTATACTAGTGATTAAGTCACATCAGACGAGTTCAAAACAATATATAATTACACTAACATGTAGAGAAACTCGAGTGGAAAATAATGGTATTTTGTTGTGTAAATTCGACTTCGTTTGGGCCCTAAACGGGCCAAAAACGTTCACACTGTCTAAAATCAAACGTCTGGGACTAGACCCAGACGTCTTAAACGATCTCAGAACCACACCTTGCTTCCCTACGTTTCTGGCAGGCATATGAAACCCTTTTTTAGTCATCCTAGGTCTTTCCAAACGTTTGTCAGTGTGCTCGGATGTCCGATAGGTCTATCATACGTCTGTGGATATGTCTAGACGTCCTAAAGCACCTCAAAGAGTGTGCTTGCACGCCTTTCCAAGACCTACACCTGCACATGCGTTCGAAATCTTAAAATGATGACACACAGCACTAATGTACCTCACGTACGCGCATGCATGTGCGTACTGGATGCATACCTCAGCACACCGCATAGTTTCAGACATCCGGCTTCAGCTCCGGACGTCCGTTGCTGCTCCAGACGTCTGCCAGATACTCCAGACATCTGATACTGGAAAAATCCAGTACACAGAACTCCTCATGATGCTCGTCTTCTCGTGGGCCTCCGCCCGCAGTGCCTGCAGTAGCGACCCCAACAGCTGCAGGAGGTTGAGAACCCTCCTCCGACATCCTCCTCTCTCCCACAAGCTCCTCCTTGAGCTCTCGTGAGCTCTCTTGTCTCCCTTCCATGCCCTCCCTCTTCCTCGCTCACACTCTCTCCTCCTCCTCCGTGCTCCGCCCTCCTCCTTCCTCTTTCTAGCTACAAGGGAACAGGAAGGGCTGGTGGCTCATCGGCAGCAAGGGAAAGAGATGGATGTGGTGGAGTGGAGATGGAAAGGGCGGTGGGGTTTTAAATAGATGGGGTTAGGGTTTTAGGGAGGAGAGGGATGGTGAGTGTGTGTGAGTGGGAAGAGAGAGAGAGAGGGAAAAATTGTGAAACCTCCCCACCGCTTTCGCCTCTTTTTCCCACAAAGCCCACACACTCAACTCAAAGGGTCAAAATTTTCCCTCACGCCCCTAACTTTTCCGGAAAACTCTGAACGATCCTTGGAAAGGGTCATTTCAACATAACAAACTTAAAAGAAGTTTCGTCCCCAAAACTTGAGCTAGGTAGGGTATGGAAAATAACGTAAAAATGCATAACAAACTTAAAGACGATCAAAGTAGGTTAGAAGAGACGTACCCTCAAAAAAGCTCCGAGTACTGCTCTTGCGTTGCCGCCTCAAGCTCCCAAGTCGCCTCCTTATACCGCTGGCTTCTCCATAGGACCTTCACCAGTAGTACCTGCTTCCGTCTCAGACTCCAAACGGCTTTGTCTAGTATCTGCACCGGCCTCTCAGGATAGGTCAGGTCGTCTCCCACCTCGACGCTCTTGTGGCTCAGAACATGGCTGGGATCGGCGATGTACTTCCTAAGGTTGGACACATGGAACACATCGTGCACTCCAGAGAGCTGGGGAGGAAAAGCAAGTCGGTAAGCAACGAGTCCAACCCACTCCAAGACCTCAAAAGGCCCCACAAACCTCGGCGCAAGCGTCCCTTTCACCCCAAAACTCTGCAAGCCCTTCATGGGTGAAACACGAAGGAAAACGTGATCCCCAACCTCGAACTGCACCTCCCAATACTTCCTATCGGCATAGCCTTCTGCCTGCTCCTGACAGTATGGAGTCATCTGTAAATCTGCTCTATCACCTCCCGACTCTGACGGATCAGCCTGGGACCAACCTCCTACTTGGCCCCCACCTCGACCCAACTCAAGGGTGCAGTACACTTCCTCCCGTACAGAGCCTCGTAAGGTGCCATGTCGATGCTCGAATGATAGCTGTTATTGTATGCAAATTCTGCCAGGGACAAATGCTCCTCCTAGGAGCCCCTCCAGTCTAGTACACAAGTGCGAAGGAGGTCCTCGAGTGTCTGTATGGTGCACTCCGACTACCCATCGGTTTGGGGGTGGTAGGCGGTACTGAACCTCAGACGTGTCCCCAAAGCTTGCTGAAACTCTGCCTAGAACTGGGAAGTGAAACGAGTATCCCTATCGGATACGATCTCACAAGGGACTCCATGCAGATGCACCACATCTCTGATGTATCGCTCTGCTAGCTGTGCTGGCCCAAAGGTGACTCGGATTGGCAAGAACCGTGCCGTCTTTGTCAACCTGTTTACTATCACCCAAACTGCGTCATATCCCCATTGTGTAACTGGTAGACCCACCACCAAGTCCGTGGTGATACTCTCCCACTTCCACTCTGGCACCGGAAGTGGCTATAGTGGCCCTGCAGGCCTCTGGTGCTCGGCCTTCACATGCTAGCATACCAAGCACTGCTGGACAAACTCACCAACATCCCGCTTCATCCCTCTCCACCAGAAGTGGCGTTGCAGATCGTGGTACATCTTTGTGTTCCCGGGATGTATGGTGAACCTGGACCCGTGCACCTCAGTCAGGAGCTCTCTTAACAGCTTCTCGTCTCTAGGAACGCATAGGCATCCCCTCATGCACAGTATCTCGTCTGAGAAGGAAAAGTCTCCTTGGTCCCCTATTAACACCCTATCTCGCAGTTTCTATAAGTATGGATCGGCCATCTACCCTATAATGATGTAGTCTATTAGCTCTGGTCATGCCTGCCACGTCACTGTCACTGCTCCGCAGTACCCCCGTGACTCCTAGGGTTGCTAACTGCCCACCTCCTCCATGACTCTCCAACTTTGTGCCTGCAAGCTGGCCAAGTAGGCGAGCGCCTTCTAGCTCAAGGGGTTTGCCACCACATTGGCCTTCCCTGGGTGGTAGAAGATGCTGCAGTCATAGTCCTTCAAGAGTTCTAACCAACGTCTCTATCTCATGTTGAGCTCCTTCTAGTCAAACAGGTACCTGAGGCTCTTGTGATCTGTGAAGATCTCGAATGTCTCACCATATAGGTAGTGCCTCCATGTCTTCCGTGCGAGGACAACTATTGCCAGCTCTAAGTCATGGGTGGGGTAGCTATGCTCATGGGGCTTTAGTTGCCATGAAGCGTAAGCAACAACGTGACCCCGCTGCATGAGCACACCACCCAACCTTTTCAACGAAGAGTCGGTGTAAACCATAGACCCACCACTTCTGTCTGGGATGGTAAGCACAGGAGTTGAAGTCAGTCTCTCCTTCAACTTTTGAAAGCACGCTCCACGCTCATTGGTCTAGGAAAAGGGCACGTCCTTCTGGGTCAGCTGAGTCATAGGACGTGCGATCTGAGAGAACCCTCTGATAAACCGCCGGTAGTAGCCTGCCAGTCCTAGAAAGTTGCATATCTCTGTCACTGTGCATGACCTCTCCCACCTGAGTACAGTCTTGACCTTGGTTGAGTCCACAGCCAAGTCATCTCCTAAAATCACGTGGCCTAAGAAAGTCACCTATCTCAGCCAAAACTCGCACTTACTATACTTGGCTTACAGCCTGCGTCGTCTCAAGGTATCCAGGGCCATACGTAGATGTTATCCATGCTGTGCCTGATCCCGAGAGTAGACTAGAACGTCATCAATGAACACCATCACAAACTGGTCCAAGTATGGCTTGAAAACATAGTTCATCATATCTATGAAAGCAGCGGGGGCGTTGGTCAGCCCAAACGGCATGACCAAGAACTCATAGTGCCCGTACCGAGTACGGAAAGCTGTCTTGGAGATGTTGGTCTCCTTGATCCTTAACTAGTGGTAACCTGACCTCAGGTCTATCTTAGAGAACACTATAACATCCCTCAACTGGTCAAAGAGGTTGTCGATATGAGGCAGCGGATACTTGTTCTTGATGGTGACCCGGTTCATCTGTCGATAGTCAACACAAAGCCGCAGGGTACCCTCCTTCTTTACAAACAATACAAGGGCTCCCCATGGGGATGCACTGGGCCTCACAAAGCCCTTCTCCAACAGGTCCTGTAACTGAGACTTGAGCTCTCGCAGCTCAAGTGGTGCCATCTTATACGGTGCAGTAGAAATGGGGCTGGTCCCCGATACTAGTGAGATCTCAAACCCGATCTCATGCTCAAGAGGTAGTCCTGGTAGCTCCTCTGGGAAGATGTCGAGGTACTCATAGACCACTAGGATACTCTGAAAGTCAGCCACGGGGCTAAGCTCTGCTACAACACAAGCTAAGAAGCCCTCACACCCCTGGCTCAAAAGCTTCGCTGCTCGAAGTGTGGAGATGCACCTGAAGCCTCCGCCTACCAGCTGGCCATGAAACTCAAAGGGAGGGAACTCCGATATGGAGAAGACGATCTTCCTCCCAAAATAGTCCACCAGGGCGTGATAGGCAGACGGCTAGTCCATCTCTAGGATCACGCCAAAGTCCTCCATCAGGGTCACTATGAGGTCGACAGGAAGATTGTGTCCCCCTATAGCGACCTCGCAGTCTGTAAAGACCTCCTCTGCTACGAACAACTGTCCACTTGACCCTCTAATCAAGAACGGAACCTCTAACAGTACACTACTTGACCCCAAACTGACAGCAAAACCTGAGGAGACAAAAGAGTGTGTGGCACTAGAATCGAAAAGAATGTAGACTAATGATGTAAACACATTTATTGAGAGTAAAATGCCTATTCATGCATGTTCCTAGGCTTAGATTTGCATTTCATGATATAAATATTGCATAACATGCATCATTCTACATTTAGAGTAGTTGTATATAATTTAGGTTAATTGCATCCTTTTTGTGGTTAGGAGAAAAGGATATTTATTTCGGAACCTCGAATTGATGACCCGACCATACGGATCTGATCAAGACGACGATCGGAGTCCAACGCCTCTGAAATCGCCTCGATCAAAGTCCCATAGCACCATATGCAGTCCGAAGAAGATCAACGGCCAAGGGACTATGAGACATAATTCGGAGCTTCAAATGATAAATCCAACCACACTGATGGATTCGGGTCGACGATCGCAGCATGATGCAAAATCGACTCAATCCGACCTCTGTGGCAACCTCTACAACAAGAAGATGGACGGCACAGACTGCGCCACGTGGTGCAGCCGAGGCCTCCCAACGCACGTACGCAGCACTGCACGCGTGCAGCAGCGCGGGTGCGCACGCGCGTGTGCAGGCACGCATGCGCACAGCGCAGCGCCAGCACGTGGGTGCGCACGCGCGGCAAGGCGGGGGAGTGCAGCGCCAACTATGCGTGAGCTGGACCTACTGTGACACATGAGCTGGACTTACAGCGAAGCTTACAACCGTCGCTAATTCTTCGCGTGCCAGCAAAGTTAACTTTGGGCGTGAGCAGGCATGAGCTACCTACAGCGACGCTTCCAGCAACGACCTAGATGTCACTAATGGTCCCATACCTATTTTTGCCTCTTCTCCTCCACTATAAAAGGACCTACACCCCCTCCCTTCCAAGCCATCTCTACCTACTCTACTCCCACCTACTCCCAAGCTCTAGCAAGCCTACCAATGCTCCATTAGAGCTTGTTCGCAAGCTCCCAAGGTGCCTATTAGTATAGTGAACCTCTGCCCCACCAAATACTCCAACTTCACATCCCCCTTCATAGGTCACCTTGGAGCCATCCTCCCACCTCCATTTCGGTAGCAGATCATCTCCGTCTTCTCACCTCCATTCCAGAGCCACGCCGAAACTTTCCTCAACCCAACGTCCTCCTGCATCTCACCTCCGTCATCCTGCTCCTCACCTCCTTCATCTGAGCTTCCGCCAGGCGCCTCGTCTCACCGAACAACCGATTCGGGAGATTTCCTCTCACCCCCTCTCTTTTTATGCTTTCATTGTTATTATAATTGACATTGACATTGGAAGTAATATATATCAGATTTGTTCTACATCTCTATCTTGTGATACATTTGGTTGTTTTCTTCTTACAAAAATACAAAAAAGAATAACAAAACCCTAAAATACCAAAAAGAAACGAATCAAAGCACGGTTTTCACGTAAAGTAAACGTCGCCTCCCTATGTTCAACCTGGGACTCCCTTGGAGTTTCAGTATAAATTTTATCTGATCGACATGTTTTGCACTACGACGATGGGTTACTCGTAACCCTGATTTCAAACATGCGAAACTCGCCCGACCATTTTGGCACCGTTGCTGGGGAGGCAACGGAATTTACTTTATTGTTTATTGCGTTTCTTTGCATTTACATAGCACTAACCCTACTTGCCTTTGATCTACTTTCTTGTAGGTACCCTAGCATGGAGATCCAAGTGCAGTAGACAAGAGTAAAGTGTGGGTAGAGTGTTTTGTAAGTGTCCCCCACAGCACCCCCACCTTAGTTTTCATTCCATAACCTAATAACTCAAACCCAAATCAACTTAGGTACGTTTTATAAACCCTAAGATAAATTTGGTTGTTCGTTTGCCACCTCCACTCACCTCGCCATCCACATAAATAAAATAAAAAATAAAAAAAAGTGTTATTTGATTGTGGGATTTTTTGAAAGCTACACACTTAACACCCACAACTTCTTATCCTAAAGCGCACAATCACTTTGATTCTACCACTTAACTAGGATCTAACCTGTGGACCCAGTACACTTCAACTAAATACACATAAGTGAGTAGAAATCTGAATAGGTTAAGCATTCTTGTGTGCCTTAACTAAGTGGTGCAATAGGCCAATTGATTGAGTTGTTTGGGCCACACCACTCAATCTAAAACTGATCCATCAAGTAGCTTGCCACTTAGGGTTGATTCTTAGGGCTGAACCAAGCACTCCACATTATTTTTGATTTTTAAAGGAACATATCATCACCCGTGCTTTCAAAACTTGGAGTGTTCTGCTAAACCTTGATTGAACCAACCTAAGAATTAAACCATAAAAGCTACTAAACAAGGTTAAATCCTAAAAGACACATCATCAAATAACCTTGTTTGAGAACCTTGGTTGTGCACGCACACACATTTTAACTGATCATTAAGGGCACAACCCATCTAAAGGGCCCATCACATTCTTGAAGCACCATTGTCCCAAGCCTAACTAAAATTGATTAGACGTTGGCCCTAGGGACTGGTTCGCTTGTCGGGATCCAGATTGAGATTGTTCACGATTAGCCTACTTATACTAGTCAATCTGATATCTAGCTAGGGGAGTAGCGTCAAACAACCGCAGCTGGGGGGTACACTAGGAACCAGAGGTGTATGCCAAAGGAAGAACCTTCTCCCCAGTCCCCCCATCTAACTGGTTGGATTGCCTAGACATAAGTAGAGTAAATCGCCCATAATCTTAGGATGAATTCTAAGAGTCTGTAGACCTTTAGGCTATCCAACCTAAGGAAAGGCTTATATTTTTGTATTGCAGGGCTCCTTTCTCTTCTGATTTTCCTCCTTACTTCACCATGTACCCTTCCACATCCTACACACATTTCACATCCTATCCTCCTACCACCACTTATCCCCAAGATGATTATTATCCCGAATTGAGTTGTAATTACCCATCCACTATCCGGGATGACTTTGATTGGGGATACTATTACGACCCGGTTCCCGAATCCCTACAGAACACGAGACCAGACCGACTCGACTGATCCCAAGACCCAATCGTCTAACGAGAAAGTAACCAAAAAGTAGTAAAATAAATCACATTCACCATACAAGCAACTAACAGTAACAAAAGTACAGCAGTAAAGAAGTAAACTACTACAGTACGCACCACCACAACAGTAAGGAAGTAAACTAGTACAGGAATATAAGTTCACAATAAAAGATTACAAAAGTGTAACAAATTACTCACTACAACAGGAAATGGAGTACAACAAAAGCTACAACTACTGGGCTCTACTGGGCCCAGCACCCTCTGCAGCCGTAGGCTCTAGCTGCTCAACACCTGGACCTGAAAAACGTTATGAGTAAAAAAGGTCAGCGAACGCTAAGTAGAGTGGCAACTAGCTAACTAAAACAATAAAGGTGGATAGGTAGCTATTGTTTTCAATTTCTTTCTTTCTTTAACTAATTGTTCTTTCTTTTATCACTTGGTTTATTTATCAGGTCTCTTTCTTGATCTCGAATGTTCCTCATGGGAACGATCTTGGTTGCAGTCTTTTTCGAAGAGTAGAAGTAGCACGTGGTGCTCTCCTGGCTGGGAGAGTCCCCCGTGGTGGTCCTACACTCAGTCAACCACTCCAAAATCACTAATAGACGTAACGGTGACTACGGCACGCGCGATAAACGCACAGGTAGCTACCCCGCACTAGCACGCGGTCAGTCGTTTCCGTTAACGGGTGTGCCAAAAGCACAGCCGGAACCAGTATAGGGCATAGCCCTCTCAGTAGCAGGGGTCACAAGGGTCTCGCCCCTCCACAGTCTGCGCACCCTCACCTGACTACCTTGGTTTCCCAGTGGGCCTAACAAGTCGGTGTAAGGCAGCTAGCTGAACCCCAGGTCCCGTGGGGTGGCTAGCTCTCTCCCTACACTAGTAGCTCTCCCCAGTACTGTGTACGCGAGGGTCAAAAAGTCGGTATAAAGTGGCCAATCCTAACCTCGGGTCCCAACCCTAGGGCGGCTAGCTCCGCTCTGCACTAAAAAGGGGGACAGTCACTCTCCTTGGTACTTCGTATTCAAGGGCCAGCTCACTTCCCCATTCACATTTCCAGTTCCATTCTATTTATTTCCAGGAGCTCTACTCCTAATTCTCCGTAGGGTTCATGCTCATGTTTTTCAGGCCAAGCCATACTAGGTTTCATCATTTCTATTTCCATTTCTTAGGTTCTACACATGTAGCACATTCCAGGTTTACTCGCAGGTAGCTCGTGTTTCCAACATTCAATCTTCCATTTCCAGTTCATATACAGACAGCTCATATTTAATCGTAAACAACAGGAATTTACATGCAACAGTTTGCTAACAATAGTACTTTACATTTCACAGGTAGCTGTTATCCATTTACAGGCAATTGTTATTATTCTATTTACTCATCCAAGACTACAATTCATACATTCCATACAACTATTCCAGTGTTTCTAGTCCTAGGATTCATGCCATACGCTAGGATCTAACATTCATTCCACATATGCATTCATGTTTGTAATTAAACTAGGGGAAGCCACTCTACCAATAAACCTAGGAGTAATGGGGCTTGATCGGTAGGTCCACAACGAAACGAGGTCCTATCACAAGGATCAATCACAAGAGACCACTCAAAATAGGATAAAGGTATTCCCAACAAGTAGAGGAACTTATACGGAGAACGACGGAATCTTAATTGTGGAAATCGGACCTCAAATGGACCCTAAACAGGTCAAAAATAGTAATTCTGATTCATATCAGACGTCTGGAACACCTTCCAAACGTCTTAGAAAAAGTCCAGAACCATACCCTAACTCTGCGCTACTCCTCAGACGTCCAGGAACTACGCTGAACCGTTTGGACCCAGTTCCAGATGTCCGACCACCTCTCCGGACGTCTGGAGATGCTTTCCGCCATCTGGTGCCTTGCCCAGACGTCTGAACTACGTGGGAGGGTGTGTCCCACGTCTTCTCGAAGTGAATCCTGCATGCATCGACGCAAATCTCCTCAATATGGCACAGAACAGTGCCTCGGTGGAACGACCTGCATGGCCTATCCGCAAAGAAGGTGTACATTGCAGAACTTACCTCTCAGTCGTCTGAAGCCTCCTCCAAACGTCGTCTGCGTTGTCTGGATGTAGATCCAGACGTCTGATTCTGGGAAAATCCCAAAACTAGAAACTGCCTTTACCTTCTCGTGCCACGTGCGGTCGTGCCGCGCCTGCTCGCCTGCTGCTCTGGTTGTAGCAGTGTCGAGGAGGACCTCCCCGACGCACCTTTCCGCCTCACGCACGCCCAACCAGCCGTGAGCTCTCCGGCAAGCTCCCTCACGAGCTCGCGCAATTGCTCTCCTCTCTTCCCCTCGCTGCTCCTCCTCTCCTCTCACGCCTGTTGCTCGCTACTCGCCACTCACTATTCTTGCGCTGGAGGAAGGAGGGTGGCTGAAGGTGAGGTGAACGAGGGAGAGGAGGGGGGTTTAAGTAGGTGCTGGGTCAGGGTTTCGTCGGCAAGAGGAGAGAGAAGGAGAGAAGAAAACGAGGCTGCGTACTGTCTGCGTGCAGATGCAAGGACATACACGAAAAATTTGATTTCCAAACGTCTGGGAAGATGTCCAGATGTCTGACCCAAATCCCAGATGTCTTAGAGGGCTTTAACAGCACGAGTCTTAACAACATAACAAACTCAAAGGAAGTTTCGTCCCCGAAACTTGAGCTAGCTAGGATGCGGAAAAAGAACAACATACACATAACAAACTCAAAGAGGATCGAAGCCGGTCCGAAAAGACGTACCTTCAAAGAGCTCCAAGTACCGCTCTCGCATCACCGCCTTAGGCTCCCAAGTAGCCTCCTCGTACCGCTGGCTCATCCACAAGACCTTCACCAGGGGTACCTGCTTCCATCTCAGACTCCGGACAGCTCTATCTAGTATCTGCACTGGTCGCTCGAGGTAGGTCAGGTCGTCACCCACCTCAACGCTCTCGTGGCTCAGAACGTGACTTGGATCGGCGACGTACTTCCTGAGGTTGGACACGTCTAACACGTCGTGCACACCAGAAAGCCGAGGAGGAAGGGCAAGCCTGTAAGCAACGGGTCCAACTCGCTCCAGCACCTCAAAGGGTCCCACAAACCTCAGCGTGAGCTTCCCTCTCACCCCAAACCGCTGCAGGCCCTTCATGGGCGAAACGCGAAGGAAGACGTGATCCCCAACCTTAAACTGCACCTCTTTGTGTTTCCGATCTGCATAGCTCTTCTGCCTACTCCTGACAGTGCGGAGTCGTCTGTGAATCTACTCGATCACCTCCTGACTCTTCCGGATTAGCCTGGGGCCAACCTCCCACTTGGTCCCCAATTCAACCCAACTCAAGGGTGCAATACACCTCCGTCCGTACAGAGCCTCAAAGGGTGCCATGCCGATGCTCGAATGATAGCTGTTATTATATGCAAACTCCGCCAGGGGCAAGTGCTCCTCCCACGAGCCCCTCTAGTCCAGTACACAAACATGCAAAAGGTCCTCAAGCGTCTTTATAGTGCGCTCTGACTGTCCGTCCATCTGGGGGTGGTATGCTGTACTGAACCTCAACCGTGTCCCCAAGGCCTGCTGAAACTCAGCCCAAAACTGAGACATAAAGCGGGTATCCTGATCGGATACAATCTCCCGCGGAACTTCGTGCAGATGTACCACATCGCGGATATACCTCTCTGCCAACTGTGCTGGTCCCAAAGTGACTCAGATCGGCAAGAAACATGACGTCTTCGTCAATCTATCTACGATCACCCAGACCGCATCGTGTCCTCGCTGGGTAATGGGCAAGCCCACCACCAAGTCCATGGTGATGCTCTCCCACTTCCACTTTGGCACTGGAAGTGGCTGCAACGGCCCTGCAGGCCTCTGATGCTCGGCCTTCATCTGCTGGCACACTAAACATTGCTATACGAATTCACCTACATCCCACTTCATTCCCCTCCACCAAAAGTCGCATCTCAGATCATGATATATCTTTGTGTTCCCGAGATGTATGGTGAACCTGGAACCGTGTGCCTCAGTCAGGAGCTCCCTCAACAGCTCCTCGTCCCTGGGAATGCACAAACGTCCCCTCATGCACAACACCTCATCTGTAAAGGAGAAGTCTCCAAGGTCCCTTGACAGTATTCTATCACGCAACGACTGCAGGTACGGATCGACCATCTGTCCTGTGATGATGCGGTCTATCAGCTCTGGCCTCGTCTATCGTGTCACAGTCACTGCCCCACAGTGCCCCAGTAACTCTAGGGGTCGCCAACTACCCATCTCCTCCATGAGTCTCCAACTCTACGCCTATAAACTGGCCAAGTGGGCGGGCGCCTTCTGGCTCAAGGCATCAGCCACCACGTTGGCCTTCCCCGGATGGTAGGAAATGCTGCAGTCATAGTCCTTCAGGAGCTCTAACCAATATCTCTGTCTCATGTTGAGCTCCTTCTGATCAAACAAGTATCTGAAGCTCTTATGATCTGTGAAAATCTCAAAAGTCTCACCGTACAAGTAGTGCCTCCAAGTCTTCAGCATGAAGACGACAGCTGCCAGCTCCAGGTCGTGGGTAGGGTAGCTATGCTCATGGGGCTTCAGTTGCCGTAAAGCGTAAGCAACAACGTGACCCCTCTGCATGAGCACACCCCCTAACCCTTGCAAAGAGGCGTCCGTGTACACAATGAACTTGCCACTGCTGTCTGGGATGGTAAGCACGGGAGCTGAAGTCAGCCTCTCCTTCAGCTCCTAAAAATACGCCTCACAAGCGTCTGTCCAAGAAAAGGGCACGTCCTTCCTGGTCAGCTGTGTCATAGGATGTGCAATCTGTGAGAAACCCCTGATAAACCGCCTGTAGTAGCCTGCCAGTCCCAAGAAACTGCGGATCTCTGTCGCTGTACGCAGTCTCTCCCACCTGAGTACTACCTCAACCTTGGCTGGGTCCACGGCCAAGCCATCCCTGGACATCACATGACCCAAGAAGGTCACCTCCCTCAACCAGAACTCGCACTTGCTGTATTTGGCGTACAACCTACGTCATCCCAGTGTGTCCAAAACCATCCGCAAGTGCTATCCGTGCTGCACCTGATCCCGAGAGTAGATGAGCACATCATCAATAAATACCACCACGAACTGATCCAGATACAGTCTGAACACCCAGTTCATCAAATCCATGAAGGCAGCGGGGGCGTTGGTCAGCCCAAACGGCATGACCAAAAACTCGTAGTGTCCATACCGAGTGCGGAAAGCTGTCTTGGAGACATCTGTCTCCTTGATCCTCAACTGGTGGTAACCAGACCTCAAGTCTATCTTGGAGAATACCGTGGCACCTCACAACTGGTCAAACAGGTCGTCAATCCTCGGCAGCGGATACCTGTTCTTGATGGTAACCCTATTCAGTTGTCTGTAGTCCACACAAAGGTGTAGGGTACCATCCTTCTTCTTCACAAACAATACCAGGGCTCCCCAAGGAGATGCACTGGGCCTCACAAAGCCCTTCTCCAGAAGGTCCTGCAACTCGGACTTGAGCTCTCGTAGCTCAAGTGGTGCCATCCTATAAGGTGCTATAGAAATGAGGCTGGTCCCCGGTACCAGTGAGATCTCAAACTCGATCTCACGCTCGGGTGGTAGTCCTGGCAACTCATCTGGGAACACGTCGGGGTACTCTCTGACCACTGGGATACTCTGAAAGTCTACCACAGGGCTGGACTCCGCCACCACACAAGCCAGGAAGCCCTTACACCCCTGGCCCAAAAGTCTCACCGCCCGAAGTGCAGAAATGCACCTGAAGCCTCAGTCCACTAGCTGTCCGTGAAATTCGAAAGAAGGCAACTCCGGTGTGAAGAAGACGATCTTCCTCTCAAAATAGTCCACCAAGGCGTGGTAAGCGGACAGCCAGTCCATCCCCAGAATCACGCCAAAGTCCTCCATCTGTATCACAATTAGATCAGTGGGGAGGCTATGTCCCCCAACACTAACCTCACAACCTGTGTAAACTTCCTCAGCTACAAACAGCTGACCACCCGGACCTTTGATTACAAACAGATCCTCTAACAACACACAGTCCTACCCCAAACTAACAGCAAAACTGACAGCAACAAACAAGTGCGTGGCGTCGGAATCAAAAAGTGTGTAAACTAGTCTAACGGAAACTGTGTGTTGTTACCAGTGTGGCCAACCTGCCACCACTGAACCTGAAGCTCTGGCGTCTCTGTGTGTCAGGGCGTTGATACGCCGCTCAGCCCTAGGTGCGGACGAAGCAGCCACACTCTGCGTCGGACGGGTAGTCACTGGCTGGTACCCTCCCTGCGATTGCTGTCATCCCCCACGTGCCTAGGAACCACGGCCTCCTGCTCGTCCTCCAATGCTCGGCGTGGGGAGCATCTGCTGACCTCCAGCCCTAGATGGGCAGTCCCTCCTGATGTGGCCCGGCTGGCCACACTGGTAGCAAAGGGGAACTCGACTCCCGCCCTCAGTATGTCCCTGCTGACGGCTGGGCGGGGGTCCGGTGCTGGCAACTGGCCCCTGTCGGGGGCTCCTAAAGGACACTGATGGCCCCGCAAAGCGTGACGGCTCTCCTGCGGTCACCACGTGCCTCCTCTCTCGTCGGCCCTGTGAGTAGTCTGGCTAGTAGGGCCTCTTTCGTCCGCTGTCAGTGTCACGTGCGGACAGGTTGGTCTCCTCATATGTCATAGCGGCCTCCACCACCCTCGAGAACGTAGGCAGCTTCAGGGGTTTGACATACCCCTGAATAACAGGCCGGAGTCCCTCGGTGAACCTCCAAAGGCGCTCCTCCTCGGTAGCCACAGCTGACGCGGCGAAACGAGACAGCTCCAGAAAACACGTGCGATACGCGCTCACGGTCATCGTCCCCTGGAGAAGAGTGTGGAACTCCCACCTCCTCTGGTCCTGCCATGTCTAGGGGAAGTACTACTCGCAGAAGAGGGTGACAAACTGGTCCCAAGTTGGCTCGGCCCTCTCCTGACCTCTGACTGCCCTCCACCACCTGTGTGCTGCGCTCTCCAACTGGTACGTGGCAAAGGCCACGCGGCACTCCGCAGGGGGGCGAAGGGTGTCAAACACCTTCTCGATCTGCTCGAGCCAGTCCTCTACCTTGGTCAGGTCCTCATCCCCCTTGAAGGAGGGGGGCTTCAGCTTCCGAAACTGTCCGAAAAGCTCGTAATGGCGCTAAAGTGGAGAATCTGGTACGCCTCCAGGTAAGGAGGGCTCATGCTCGGAAGTGTCAGAGGAAGGTGGGGGCGGTGGAGGGCCACCCCCTCCCCCACATCCAGCACTGTGTCTATCTCGCGATCCCACAGAGGACTCCCCCTCCGCAGCCCCAGGGAGAGGCGCTTGTGGAGGCGGGTGAAGCTCCTCTCATACGATCTCCCGTATCACCTGGGCGAGGTCCTAGGCATGAATGCCCGGAAGTAGTGGCTGGTCCACTAAGATGTCGGGCTCAACGCACCTGCCCCTCTGACCTCATCCTCGGCCGCATCCGCGGCCCGCCTCACTAACTCTACGTCGAGGCATCTCCTGCAAGGAGACACGAACACAGAACAGGAAGACGTTAATTCTAATCGACATTCAACGAAAGAACCTCAGAACAGATGTCAAAAGGTACATTGTGATGGTTACTCTAGTTACAAGCACGTGAATTGGTTATTTTCCTGCTAGTTGGTTCACTTCTCGGGACGACCTTGCTCTGATACCATCTTGTTACGACCCGGTTCCCAAATCCCTACTGGACACGAGATCGGACCAACTCGACAGATCCCATGACCTAGTTGTCCAATGTGAAAGTAACCAAAAAGTAGTAAAATAAACCACATTCATCATACAAGCAGCTAACAGTAACAAAAGTATAGCAGTAAAGAAGTAAACTACTACAGTACGCACCACCACAACAGTAAGGAAGTAAACTAGTACAGGAATATAAGTTCACAATAAAAGAGTACAGAAGTGTAATAAATTACTCACTACAATAGGAAACGGAGTACAACAAAAGCTACAACTACTGGGCTCTACTGGGCCTAGCACCCTCTGCAGCTGTAGGCTCTGGTTGCTCAACACCTGGACCTGAAAAAGGTTATGAGTACAAAACGTCAGTGAATGCTAAGTAGAGTGGCAACCAGCTAACTAAAACAATAAAGGTGGACAGGTAGCTATTGTTTTCAATTTCTTTCTTTAACTATTTATTCTTTCTTTCATCACTTGGTTTATTTATCAGGTCTCTTTCTTGATCTCGAATGTTCCTCGCGGAAACGATCTTGATTGCAGTCTTTTCCGAAGAGTAGAAGTAGCACGTGGTGCTCTCTTGGCTAGGAGAGTCCCCCGTGGTGGTCCTACACTCAGTCAACCACCCCAAGGTCACTAACAGACGTAACGGTGACTATGGCACGCGCGATAAACGCACGGGTAGCTACCACGCACTGGCACGCGGTCAGTCGTTTTCGTTAACGGATGCGCCCAAAGCACAGCACGGAACCAGTATAGGGCATAGTCCTCTCAGTAGTAGGGGTCTAGCCCCTAAGAACCAAACAGGGGTCTCGCCCCTCCATAGTCCACGCACCCTCGCCTGACTATCCTAGTTTGCCCAGTGGGCCTAACAAGTCGGTGTAAGGCGGCTAGCTGAACCCCAGGCCTCGTGGAGTGGCTAGCTCTCTCCCTACACTAGTAGCTCTCCCCAGTACTGTATACGCGAGGGTCAAAAAGTCGGTACAAAGTGGCCAATCCTAACCTCGGGTCCTAACCCTAGGGCGGCTAACTCCGCTCTACACTAAAAAGGGGGACAATCGCTCTCCTTGGTACTCCGTACTCAAGGGCCAGCTCACTTCCGCATTCACATTTCCAGTTCCATTCTATTTATTTCCAGGAGCTCTACTCCTAATTCCCCGTAGGGTTCATGCTCATGTTTCTCAGGCCAAGCTATACTAGGTTTCATCATTTCTATTTCTATTTCTCAGGTTCTACACATGTAGCACATTCCAGGTTTACTCGCAGGTAGCTCGTGTTTCCAACATTCAATCTTCCATTTCCAGTTCATATACAGGCATCTCGTATTTAATTGTAAACAACAGGAATTTACATGCAACAGTTTGCTAACAACAGTACTTTACATTTCACAGGCAGCTGTTATCCATTTACAGGCAATTGTTATTATTCTATTTACTCATCCAAGACTGCAATTCATAAATTCTATACAACTATTCCAGTGTTTCTAGTCCTATGATTCATGCCATACCCTAGGATCTAAGATTCATTCCACATATGCATTCATGTTTGTAATTAAACTAGAGGAAGCCACTCTACCAATAAACCCAGGAGTAATGGGGGCTTGATCGGCAGGTCCACGTGCCTCAGCAAACCTTAAATCCACAACGGAATGAGGTCCTATCACAAGGATCAATCACAAGAGACCACTCAGAATAGGATAAAGGTATTCCAACAAGTAGAGAAACTTATACGGAGAACGACGGAATCTTAATTGTGGAAATCGGACTTCAAACGGACCCTAAACGGGTCAAAAACAGTAATTCTGATTCATATCAAACGTTTGGAACACTTTCCAGACGTCTTAGAAAAAGTCCAGAACCATACCTCAACTCTACGCTACTCCTCAGGCATCCAGGAACTCCGCTGAACCATCTGGACCCAGTTCCAGATGCCTGACCACCTCTCCGGATGTCTGGAGACGCTTTCCGCTGTCTGGTGCCTCGCCCAGACATCTAAACTGTGTGAGAGGGCATGTCCCGCACCTTCCTGAAGCGAATCTTGCACGTATTGACGCAAATCTCCTCAATATGGCACGGAACAGTGCCTCGATGGAACGGCCTGCATGGCCGTATCAGCAAAGAAGGTGTACGTCGCGGAACTTACCTCTCAGTCGTCTGGAGCCTCCTCCAGACGTCGTCTGCGTCATCTGGATGTAGATCCAGACATCTGATTCTGGGAAAATCCCAGAACCAGAAACTGCCTTTGCCTTCTCGCACCACGCACGGCAACGCCGCGCCCACTCGCCTATTGCTCTGGCTACAACTGTGTCGGGGAGGACCTCCCTGACGCACCTTTCCACCTCGCGCATGCCCGACCGGCCGTGAGCTCTCTGGTGAGCTCCCTCACGAGCTCGTGCGATTGCTCTCCTCTCTTCCCCTCGCTGCTCCTCCTCTCCTCTCACGCCGCTCACGCCCGCTGCTCGCTACTCGCCGCTCACTGTTCTCGCGTTGGAAGGAGGAGGGTGGTTGAAGGTGAGGTGAACGAGGGAGAGGAGGGGGATTTAAGTAGGCGCTGGGTTAGGGTTTCATCGACGAGAGGAGATAAAAGGAGAGAAGAAAATGAGGCTGCGTACTATCTGCGCACAGCACGCGCGCAGACGCAAGGACGTACACGAAAAATTTGATTCCCAGACGTCTTGGAAGATGTCTAGACATCTGACCAGACGTCTGACCCAAATCCCAAACGTCTTAGAGGACTTTAACAGCACTGGTCTTAACAGATACGAATCCTAACCTCAGTGTCCAGGGCCTAACCCTGGACAACAAGACTATGATTATTATCCTTCCCAGAGCTACAATGACTATAGATCTTCATCCTTTGATGACCAAACCAACCCAATCTACAATCAGGAAGGATATAATGATTATAACACCTACCCACCCCAGTATTCCATTGAAAATAGGTCATCACCATCCTTTGAACAACCTAGAACGACCTACTTTCGAGGGACCTGAGAACCTCGACATCTTAACTCCCCTAAATTTAATCCAAACCCACCCAAACCTGAATCGAACCAGTCGGTTCAGGTGAACCAAATCCAGGATAGGGTGTTGGCGAATTTGAGGAACACTATACAATCGTTAGAAGCTCATCCAACACCATGCACTGAAGCATTAAAGCCTATGATAAAAATGATTGACGAGCTAAATAGCACTTTATTGGATTTGCTCCAAAGTGTTAGGGATAGGGACCTGGGTGAGTTTCTTCTTGGGAAATTTTTGAGGTTGAGGATGAAATTTGTGATTGCCCTAATCAAATCTTGGGATGATTCTCAAGATGAACCCTCTTCAGGAGAGCCAATGTCAGAACCTGCTCAGGCGCCTATCAGAGGGGATACATTTTCTGAAATCGGGGATGACCAGGTTGGGCTAGAGCAACCCATTGACGATAAACTGATTGATTCAACCGAGATCCTCGAGCCTGGGAACGAGGAAAAACATGTCCCCACGGACCATGAAATGACATATGATTTTCAGACATATATAAATGAGGATCATGGATTCTTTGACTCTGAGGGTGAAGAATCTTGTGGTGAAGTCTCACTTGAACATAAGGAAGAGGATTTTAGTGAGATAAGTGGGCTTGAGGAATCTGACGAACCAGTTGATAGCCCAATTATTGAAGATTTAGATTCGATTGGGGCTAACTTGGAGGATTCGAATCCTTATTTACTAGAATATTCAATCAATAGCCCCATTCCTCAACCACACCCCAAAGGGATTGATTTTGATTTGGAAATCATTGTACCCAAGTCAATCTTGAGTCAGCCACGATTTCTAGACTTGGGAGAATCTTATGGGGTGAATGATATGCTAGAGGTCCCGAAGCCTGAGCCCTTGATGTTGGAGGATAGAATTGTTGAAATAAAAATTTAGGAGGCTAATTCTGAGGGAAGTTTGATTTTGGATCTAAGGGTACCTATTGACCTAAAATCACCTACTTTCTATCAGGACCCTTACGATATCTTTCACGTGCAACTCAAGCTCGAAATAACTGATTATTTTTCTGAGC
This sequence comes from Thalassia testudinum, assembly GCA_037157565.1. Taxonomy (NCBI): domain Eukaryota; kingdom Viridiplantae; phylum Streptophyta; class Magnoliopsida; order Alismatales; family Hydrocharitaceae; genus Thalassia; species Thalassia testudinum. The sequence goes on along the minus strand of JAZHRO010000058.1, from coordinate 5,666,072 downwards.
TAGATGTTAAGTGGACAACCGCACCTATTGAACCATCTTTACCCATTGTCCGACACTTTGGTCTTGGGTTGCACACCACTAAATTGTAGGCCCGGCCCCGCAAACACAACAACCTTCGATTCTAGGTGATTTTCATCTAGAACCTGAGAGCCACTTGACCCTGGGGCATGGGTCTACACCATAATCTGGTCCATTTCTGTGGACATATTCTGTTGGCGGGTTTCAGGATCAATCTTTTTATTTTGATTCTAACCCACACTTGTGAATTCTCAATTTCTTCTTTGTATGTATGTTATGCCTAGCTGAAGGCATTAAACTTAGCGCGTGTATACACTCTTCTCTCTATGGAGCTAACCAGATTTTCACGACGCTCAGGTGATATTCTGTTTACTCCACCCTTTTCATGTCTTTATTTTTACAATGAGGACATTATATCATTTAGGCATGGGGGGGTGGATAATCGATTCCTAAAATCATTATGTTAACTCCGTAGAATTTCTTTTAGTTTCTTATAAAATTAAAAAAAAATTGAAAATTTAAAAAAAGAAAGAAATTAGGAAAAGAGAACTTAGGTATTTTGAAGTTATTAACTTTAGGAAATTATACGAGAGGACCTAAACACTTAGACTCTTCAGGTCTTCGGGTTTAATTATCCCGGGTGTCCACTCGAATGTGGACTTAGTCTCAAGTCCTCGCCAATTAAAATTCATTTTAATTTGGTAAATAATTTGGGATGATAAGTATGCGACTTATCAACCCGCCCTCTGATTTGGGGGGACTTTAAGCCTCAGCATCTACACAAATTTTTTTGCACTGACTCACTTTTCGACGATTTTTACGGAAATTGGGTAGCTAATGGACCGACTTGGGTGGTATGGCTGGCAAGTTGTTGGTGGTAATAGCTCATCGGCCAGTCCAGAGCCCAACCACAAGACCATTTTCATTATACTGACTTTAGGTAAATCTTAGATCAAGGAAGCCACCTACTTAAAAAAAAAGAAACACTCAAAAAGAAAAGAAAAAAAAAGAAAAAGGAGAAAATAAAAAAATAAATAAAACCACACTTCACCGCATAAGTATGGCTGGCAAGTTGTCGGTGGTAACAGCTCATCAACCGGTTGTCCAGAACCCAGCTCACAAAAAAAAATGCATAATAATTCCCAAAACACTTAGGGAAGAAGGGGGAAGTAGAATAAATCGGGGAGATATACACTGGGTTCGCTCTTGTGTTGACCCCATAAATAAAAAAAGTAGGGAGAAAGCTACCAGTTGTAAAGATAAACATTTAGGCAATGTCACCTAGGGTCGTAGAAACTCGAAGTCCGTCTTAACGGTTGTTTTGTGAGTCTATCACTTTTTCACAAAGATGCTTAATACTTAGAGTCCTTTTCGAGTCTTAGGCGGGTCGGGTAGCCGTAAAAAGTTATCCTGGAACTCTCAAACTCCAAAAGTACAAAACAATTAGAAAAGAAGAAAATTAATAAAAAAAATGTATCTTCCCTTTTCAAATAAGGCGAGGACTTGGGCAATCTACATTCTGACAGGCACTCGGGTACTGTTGAGTTTTCGTAGTTTAGGACCTTAGTTGAAACTTTCTATTGTTAATAAATGACTTAGGCTTAAGCAATCTAATCCTAAGTCTGCTTTTATACATAGCATATAGTTTAATTTTGCTAGGGACTAGCAAAAGATAGGCATGGGGGTATGATGTAAACACATTTATTGAGGGTAAAATGCCTATTCATACATGTTCCTAGGCTTAGATTTGCATTTCATGTTATAAATATTGCATAGTATGCATCATTCTACGTTTAGAATAGTTGTATATAATTTATGTTAATTGCATCCCTTTTATGGTTAGGAGAGAAGGATATTTATTTTGGAGCCTCAGATTGACGATCTGACCATATGGATCTGATCAAGACGACGATCGGAGTCCAATGCCTTTGAAATCGTCTCGATCGGAGTCCCGTAGCACCATATGCAGTTCGAGGAAGATCAACGGCCAAGGGACTATGAGACATAATTCGGAGATTCAAATGATAAATCTGACCATGTGGATGGATTTGGGTCGATGATCGCAGCCTAACGGCGCAAAAATCAACTCAATCCGACCTCTGTAGCAACCCCTACAACAATAAGAAGATGGACGTCCTAGACTGCGCCACGTGGCACAGCCCAGGCTGCCCAGCGTACGCACGCAGCACCGCATGCACGACAAGGCGAGGGAGCGCAGTGCCAACTATGCATGAGCTGGACCTACAGCGACGCATGAGCTGGACTTACAGCGATGCTTACAACCGTCGCTGATTCTTCGCGCGCCAGCAAAGCCAACTTTGGGTTTGAGCAGGTATAAGCGGGCTTGAGCCACCTATAGTGACGCTTCCAGCAATGACCTGGATGTTACTAATGGTCCTATACCTATTTTTGCCTCTTCTCCTCCACTATAAACGCACCTACACCCCCTCCCTTCTAAGCCATCTCTACCTACTCTACTCCCACCTACTCCCAAGCTCTAGCAAGCCTACCAACGCTCTATTAGAGCTTGTTCTCAAGCTCCCAAGGTGCCTATTAGTATAGCGAACCTCTGCCCCACCAAATACTCCTCCAACTTCACATCCCCCTTCCTAGGTCGCCTTGGAGTCATCCTCCCACCTCTATTCCAGTAGTAGATCATCTCTATCTTCTCACCTCCATTCCGGAGCCACGCCGAAGCTTTCCTCAACCTGACGTTCTCCTGCATCTCACCTCCATCATCCTGCTCCTCACCTCCTTTGTCCGATCTTCCTCCAGGCGCCGTCGTCTCACCGAACAACCGATTCGGGAGATTTCCTCTCACCCCCCTCTCTTCTTATGCTTTCATAGTTTATTGTAATTGACATTGGAAGTAATATATATCAGATTTGTTTCACATCTCTATCTTGTGATACATTTGCTTGTTTTCTTCTTACAAAAATACAAAAAAAATAACAAAACCCTAAAATACCAATAAGAAATGAATCGAAGTGCGGTTTTCATGTAAAGTAAACGTTGCCTCCTTGTGTTCGACCCGGGACTCCCTTGGAGTTTCAGTATAAATTTTATCTAATTGACGTGTTTTGCAACTATGACGACGGGTTACTCGTAACCCTGATTTCAAACACGCGAAACTCGCCCAACCAACTAATCTACCAGAAATGGTAACCATACCTGCCACCATAGAACCTAAAGCCCTGGTGTCTCTATGAGTTAGGGCATTGATACACCCCTTAGCCCTAGGTGCAGAAGAAGCGACCACACTCTAGGTCGGGCAAGTAGCAACTAGCTGGTACCCTCCTCGTAACTGCTGTCCTCCTCCACGCAGCCACTAGATCGGCCTCCAACCCTTGGTGTGGGGAGCATCTGCTGTGTTCTGGCCCTAGATGGGCAATCCCTCTTGATGTGGCCCGGCTGGCCACACTGGTAGCAGAGAGGGGCACGCCACCTCCCTTAGTCTATCCTTGCTGGTGGCTGGGCAGGGGTTCAGTGCTGGTAGCTGGCCCCTGTCTGGGACCCCCAAAGGCCACTGGTGGCCCCGCAGAACGGGACGACTCCCTTGCGGGCGCCATGTGCCTCCTCTCCCGATGACCCTGTGAGTACTCTAGCTGGAAGGGCCTCTTCTGTCCACCGTCAGTGTCCCACGCAGTCGAGTTGGTCTCCTCATAGGTCATGGCCTCCTCGACCACGCGAGAGAAAGTGGGCAGCTTCAGAGGTTTCACATACCCCCGAATAGCAGGTCGGAACCCCTCAATAAACCTCCACAGGCGCTCCTCCTCCATAGACACAGCTGTCAGGGCGAAGCATGACAGCTCCAGAAAACATGTGTGGCACACGCTAACTGTCATCGCCCCTTGGTGGAGAGTGTGGAACTCCCACCTCCTCTGGTCCTGCAAGGTCTGCAAAAAGTACTACTCGTAGAAGAGAGCCACGAACTGGTCCCACGATGGCTCTCTCCCCTCCTGGCCTCTGACTGCCCTCCACCACCTGTAGGCTGCACTCTCCAACTGGTACGTGGCAAAGGCCACGCAGCACTCTACAGGAGGGCGAAGCGTATCAAAAACCTTCTCTATCTGCTCCAGCCAGTCCTCTGCCTCAGACAAGCTCTCATCCCCCTTGAAGGAGGGGGGCTTCAACTTCAGGAACTGGCTGAAAAGCTCGTGGTGAAGCTGCAATGGGGGGACAGGTACGCCTCCAGGTAAGGAGGCCTTATGCTCAAAAGTGTCTGAGGGTGGTGGGGGTGGTGGAGGATCACCCCCTCCAGCTCAACCAGCCCCGCGGCGGCTCCCCTATCTCACAAAGGACTCCCCCTCCACATCCTCAGGGAGGGGTGGCTAAGGAGGAGTCTACTGGAGCTCCTCTTGTACTATATCCAGGATCAACTGAGCGAGATCCTAGGTTTGGATGCCCAGAAGGAGAGCTGGGTCAGCTGGTGCCTCATATTCGGCATGTCTGCCCTTACGACCATGCCCACAACTACGTCCGCGACCCGCCTCAAGAACGGCTCGACGAGGCATCTCCTTCAAGGAGATCAAGAGAAAGAATAGAGAATGTCAATGACTCCAAATTACATGAAGAATAAGACTCAGAAGCGAAGATCAAAGTGATATGTTGTGATGGCTATCCTAGTTACATGCACATGAGTGGTTACTTCCACGTCATTTGGCTTATTTTTCGGGATGACCTTGCTTTGATACCATCTTTGTTACGACCCGATCCCAAATCCCTACCAAACCCGAGACTAGCTCGCCTCGACTAATCCCAAGACCCAGTTGTCCAACGAGAAATAACCAAAAGCAGAAAATATCCCACAACTGCACATGCAATGTAACTAGGCAAAAAATAAATAAGTAGACAGTAAAGGAAACAAAACGAAATGTCTTACAATATTACATGCCATCACAACTATAACAGCGGAAAGTAAAGCAGAAATGTAACAGAAACAGTATTACATACTAAAGTACTCGCTACTACAACTGAAAGCTCGAAAACAAAAAGGTGACAACTATTACGGCTGGGCTCGACTGGGCCTAGCTCCCTCTACAGCTGGTGGTGCTAGCTGCTCAACTCCCTGACCTGAACAAGGTTCCAAAATCCGTGGTCAGCTAACGCTGAGTAGAGTGGTGGTTAAGCCATTTTCATGCAATTAACAAAAGACAAGCAACTAATTAATTATTCAATTCCATTTAGCTCACTAAGTAGTTCTGATTTGTTTATTCTCTTAAGAATCCGGTCATTTCTTGATCTTGACTGTCCCTCAAGGGAATGATCTTGATTGCAATTTTTCCTGTGATGTAGGATGTACACATGGTGCTCTCTTGGCTGAGAGAGTCCCCTGTGGTAGTCCTACACCCAGTCAACCACCCCGAGGTCACGGATGTGACGTAGCGATGACTACGGCACGCGCGATAAGCACACTGGTAGCTACCCCACACTAGCACATAGTCAGTCATTTCCGCTAGTGGGTATGCCTAAAAGTACAACATGGAACAACACAGGGCATTGCCCTCTCAGAACAGGGGTCTCGCCCCTCAGATCAGAATAGGGGTCTCGCCTCTCCACAGTCTGCATACCTTCGTCTAACTATCTCGGTTTGCCCAGTGGCCTAACAAGAGTCGATTTAGGGTGGCTAGTCCTAACCTTGGGCCCCGTGGGGCGGCTAGCTCCCTCCCTACACTAAGTAGCTCACCTCGGTACCACGTACGCGAGGGCTGAACAGGAGTCTGTGTAGAGTGACTAGTCCTAGCCCTGGGTCTCAACCCAAAGGGCGACTAGCTCCCCTCTACACTAATAGGATAGCTTCTCTCCTTGGTACCACATACACAAGGACCAGCTCACTTCTCATCTACATACGAGATTCTTTCTGTATACAGAAGTTCTTCTCCTAGTTCCCCATAGGGTTCATGCACTGTATTCATTTCATTTAGTTTCTCAATACTCAGATCTCATTGTTCCCATCTCGATTCTCATTTATATAACAGGCAGCTCGCGTTTTAATAACTGAAGAACATCACATCATGTATTTATACACTTGCTAGCAATTAGGGTTTACATGCATCTCAAAGTAAACAGTGTAGCTCAAGCAATGTTCATTTGCTTCTACCCTAGGGTTCATTTCACATCCTAAGGTTCAATCAAGTTATTCTAAACATACACTTTATTTGTTTAAATCTTAATATTAAAATAGACCACTCTACCGGGAAACACGGGATGAATGAGGGCTAGAATCGTAGGTCCTGTCGTCTCCGTGGGCCCTGAACACACTATAGGCTGGTGACCTATACTGGTGACTAAGTTACGTCAGACAAGTTCAAAACAGTATATAATTGACACTAACACGTAAAGAAACTCGAGCAAAAACAATGGTATTTTGTTTGCGTAAATCAGACTTCGTTTGAGCCCTAAACGGGCCAAAAATGTTCAGATTATCTAAAATCAGACATCTGGGACTAGACCCAGACATCTTAAACGATCTCAGAACCTTACCTTGCTTCCCTACGTTGCTGGAGGACGTCTGGAACCCTTTTTTAGTTGTCCTGGGTCTTTTCAAACATCTATCAATGTGCCCGGACGTTCGATAGGTCTATCAGACGTCCTAAAGCACCTCAAAGAGCATGCTTGCGCACCTTTCCAAGACCTGTACCTGCACATGCATTCGAAATCTTAAAATGATGACATGTAGCGCTAACGTACCTCACGTATGCACATGCATGCGCGTACTGGACACATGCCTCGACACTCCGCATAGTTTCAGATGTCTGGCTTCAGCTCCGGACATCTGCTGCTACTCCAGACGTCTGATACTGGAAAAATCTAGTGCGCAAAACTCCTCTTGACGCTCGTCTTCTCGCGGACCTCCGTCCGCAGCGCCTGCAGCAGCGACCCCAGCAATTGCAGGAGGTCGAGAACCCTCCTCCAATGTCCTTCTCTCTCCCGCGAGCTCCTCCTTGAGCTCTCGTAAGCTCTCTCATCTCCCTTCCACGCCCTCGCTCTTCCTTGCTCACACACTCTCCTCCTCCTCACTCTGCCCTCCTCCTTCCTCTTTGTGGCTGCGAGGGGATAGGAAGGGCTAGTGGCTCGTCGGCAGCAAGGGAAAGAGATGGAGGTGGTGGCGGTGGAGTGGAGATGGAGAGGATGGTGGGGTTTTAAATAGATGGGGTTAGGGTTTTGGGGAGGAGAGGGGTGGTGAGTGTGTGCGTGAGTGTGTGTGAGTGGGAAGAGAGAGAAAGGGAAAAATTATGAAACCTCCCCCCCGTTTTCCTCTCTTTTTCCCACAAACCCCACACACTCAACTCAAAGGGTCAAAATTTTCACTCACGCCCCTAACTTTTCTGGAAAATTCTGAACGGTCCTTGGAAAGGGTCATTTCAGATATTCTTTTTATGGGGGATGTTTTGGGGTTTTTGTGGGTAGGCACTTGGGTTATTAGGAAATTAATGTAGGTGAATAGGTGGTGTTAGGTGGTATTAGGTGGCACAAATGAAGGCTCTATCTCTTTCTCTTTCTTCCTCTCCTAAAATTAATGAATGCATATATTTACAAAATGCATGCATAGCTATCTAATACTAAATGTGTAAAGCTGGAAAATAGCATAAGATTAATTATTTAACGGCATGAATTGCTGTGCAATCAGGTATGCATCCCTTACCCATGATAAAACCTTCCACACCTCTGGCCACCTGAGGTCTGCATGAGAAATAGGCCCAAACTCCACTATTTCCTATGCATCCACCTCATTAGCGGGATGGTGGTCTCGTGTAGCAGGCAGCTGATCCATTTCCGAGGGCCCTTATCAGGAGTTGGGGACTCTCAACTTCTCCTCGCTATGAAAAATAAAAAATGGGAGATCCTACCCCTTTTAAAAGATTGGGCAGATCGGTAATCCTATACCTTGTCTGATGGCTGTGTAGGGTATAGGTGTCAGACGACTGTTGATCCTTCTTCACCATCAGGGGCATTAGCCTGTAAAGGAGACAGAAAAGACTAAGCTGAGGAACAATCCTCAAATGAAAGCAAATGGAAACAAAGGTGTTCAAAATCGGCTAGCAGTTCAAACTCAACTATGATAGAGCCAGCTGGTACAATGACAAAAGGTCAATAATAAAAGGGTTCAGGGAACCCTAAGGCCATGCTCAATGGCATATTTATAAATGATAAAAGAGTCATTTGAGCATGGAGAGCAAAGTCGAGTATGATGACTTGCCAATTTTATAGGAGCCCACCCAAGGTCATGGGCCTTTAAAAAAGACTTAAGGGTGGACCTACTCGTAATCTCTGAAGGGGAGGTATAAAGACCTAAGGTATTTACATAAAGATCGCTGGCAGAGGGAGAAGATTGACCTTTTTCTCCAATCCCTGACATGATGTCACAACAAAGGTGATGTTCTCTTTTCACTAAGTAATAACTAAGCATTTGTTGTAATGTGGAAAAACGAAGTCAAAATAATCTGAACTTGCAAATAAATTTAAATAAGAATGGTGAGTTCGGGTTGAACATGGGGAGATGAACTATTTAATTACTAGACTAACTAAACTAGGTTAATATCTAATCATGCAATCACAAAGACAAATATACAGCAAGAAGACACTATATTATTGATATTGGAATACTTGAGTGTTTACAACTAGAAAACTAAATAAATAAGAAAATAGAAAAGCAAATAAAAGTAATCTGAAGTTGATAGTGACGTCGAGGACGGAGCCTAGAGGTAGAGGATGTAGAGGTGGAGAGGAGAGCGTTATCGTGCAGAACCATGCCAGAGACTAGCGCTAGATCCCTTGGTTGGGAGAGGCTTACACCCAAGGTAAAATAATGCTTGAGGTAAAGAGGAAACTCCAACACATGGAAGAATGAATACTTCCTTCATGGTCGTCCATAGTGTGTATTTATAGAGGGCAGGAAGCAAGGTGATTGGTCCAAAGATGTGGCCTTGGATTGATGGTTTGGATGGCCAAGATTAAGTGTTGGGAAATCAAGGGTTGGGATCAAGTTTGATGTAGATAACTAGGTTGGGTTTTTGTTGAATCTAAACGGAGGGTTAGGATGTGATTATAGGTTGGATGTAAGGTCAGGATTAACAGCTATGTGGTCGGTCATATAAGGTTGTATAGTTGAAAGCATGGTCGGCCATAGGTAGGTTGGAGAAGGGCCTTTGGATGTGTATTGAAGGGCTAAGATTCAAGCAAATGATGTGGACGGCTATAGTGGTTTCTAGGTAGGGATTAGGATAGGATGTTTAGAGGTGAATTAAGGCCCTAAGATGGAGATCTAATGGTGGAGAAGTGGATGCACTTGGCTAGCCATAAGTGGATTTGGAAAAGGTGTTGGTGGCGCCTACCTAAGGGGTAAGGTTAGGATTGTTGGGTAGATATGTTCTATGTTTAGGATGGTAAACTCGATTCGACCCATTTAACCTACTTAAAAATGAATTAAATGAGTTAAATGAGTAAATACGGAGGTTAAATTGGTTAAATATTGGAATATTTTTTTTATTAATCAAATTTATCAGATTGGATGAATTGATGTGGATAAACCTGAATCTGATCAATTTAATAAATTGATTAACTAGATTTAAACTTATTTAATATAAATAGGTTTGAATCAGATCTAAGTCCATTTATCGGATAAGATTGAGCGGGTTTGAATTTTTTTATGACAACCCTAACGACGATAAAGGAGAGGAGAGGAAGGAGACGACTTAGCAGCGAAGCAAAACCCTCGTAGGACGCTCGAGGAGCTCCAGAGGTGAGACCTTTGGCCTTTGGGTACGGTAAAAAGGGAGGGGAAGGAAAGGTTGATCCTTTTTGGGTGTCGGTGATCGTGATCGAGATCGAGATGGGGGTGTTATCCAATCGGATTTCGAGGGACGATCTCAAGCCCGGCGACCACATATACACCTGGAGGGCCACCTACACCTACGCCCACCACGGTCTCTCCCCTCACTTTCCCTCTCCTTGTTATGTTTTCTTGTGTTTCTGAATGGGGATTTTCGGATGACTTTGGTCTCAAAGACTTCACCCTTTCCGCTTAAGGGATTGATTGTGGAATTGGGTTTTCGTTGCAATGTGATCTGAACCGAAAAGGACACTAATTTGGTCAAAAGACTCCTTATGGGAGATTATGGTGTTTTCGAACGGCAAGTCCCTTTTTCTGAAGGTCTAGTGGCCTTTGTTTTTTTTAATTTCTTTGGTTTCTTTTTCCCCAGAATAATCTCTTGGTTCCAAATTCGGAAAAAGCGGCTGTAAAACTGGTAGTCTTTGTTGGATGGATGGAGTGCTCTGACGGGCAGAGGCAGAGTGTTGTTATCTTCAGCTTGGTTTCCACAATGGAGAACCAACAGGATGAGAATTTCTGGAGTTCTTTGGTTAATATATGGTTGAAAGGTGTGATCTTGGACCCATGTTTCGCATTTCGGATGATAATCGAACGATATAGCCTTACAAGCAGTGCTTCTGTTTAGTAGGCCGTTGGGTAGGATTCCAATTTGCCATCGCCTCTGTGTTGAATCCAGTTTCAATGCATATCAGAAGGTTGACAGGATTGTAGGAGGCTGGATGGAGATTCTTAGGTTTAAATGGTGTTAGCCTTTTTGTTGTTGATGTTAGAGAATACCGGTGGTCTAGTTCAGTTCTTGATGGATTACCCAGACAAGATTGCACTTTTTTTCTTTTTATGAGAGCACATAAATTTCACATGGTCAATATCAGGATAGAATTAGATATGTTAATAGCTTTTAAACATAATATAGAATCAAAACCACTGTGCTTTTTCTCCGGTGTGTTTAAGGTCTTTTGTGGTTATACTCTAGGAAAATGCATGTTTTGGCTTATAATCATTGTTTTAAAAGGCGTGCCTCGAGGTGAGGCACTAGGAAAATGCCTTAAGGCTATAGCCTCAGAGTTGCACTACGAGGCGTGAGCCTCAGTTGGTCGAGGCGGTGTCAAGGCGCTGAGGTGCTGTGGCGAAGGTGAGGCTATAGTCTCTGTTGAAAGGCCTCTAGCCTCGATTGATAGGCCCTTTCAGATGGTTATATGACTTACACTTGATCATTTTCCACAAATAAATTCCTCCAAAGTATGAAAGTGATGTAGATACCATATATTTATCATATTTTCTAGGATATCAATGATACCAGATACCATATGTTTGTCAATGGTTTTGTTTAAGTTTCATTTAGGTTTTTTATGTTTATGAATGATGACTTGTGAGTTACAAGAGTAGTTATTAGACTCATTACTTATAATTTGAGTCATGACAATTGAATTTTTTTTATAGATATGGGTAGAGTTAATATAATTCATTATGTTTATTTGATTTACTTGTGATAATTCTCATCACATGAACTTTAACTTATTTTGGAGTTTTAATAAATTTAATTTCTAATTTTCTATAATGTTTGGAGGTTTATATTTTATTTAAATGTCATATCTTGTCTAATTTTACTCTTTAAATGTTGTGATAGAGAAAAAATGGCATGGATGTGTGTTGTTTACTTTTTTTTTATTATTAGTATTTAACAAGTATATATTTATGCTATTTTTTAAGTTTTTTATTCAAAACTTGAGGCTTATGCCTCGACTGCCTTAAGGCTTATGCCTTGCCTCAATGAAGGCAAATCACCTCGTATCGCCTCATGTTTTTTAAAACCTTGCTTGTTATCAAAATTTTTAATGCTCACTTTCAAACTTGGATTCTGCCATAGCAGCTTATCCCAATATCGTTCTTTTGGACCCTCCATGGTAGTGACATTGTTGCCGGTAGGATTTTTAGTTTTTTTTCACTGTAAGGTGTTTAGCAGATCAAGCATATTAGAGGGTTGTGCTACATTTTGGATGATAATCGAATGATGTATTGCAAGGAGGCCCTGTCGACGAGGATTGCGGGGAGGGGTTGGGCTCAGCTGGAGGTGGAAGCCGAGGTTGCGGGGGGCAGGTCGAGCGGCGGCGAGGGGGAGGGGATGGTGGGAGGTGGGGGGATGGTTGGGTAGGGGGAGAGGGGATCAGGGGAGCGGGGGGGAGATTGGGCTAATGCCTGTGAGGAAGGGGAGGTGGAGCAAGTGGCTGAGGGGGCTGGTTTTGGTCTTGTGGGAGGGGGTGGTGCAGTTGGGGTTCCATGTTAAAGGTCCTAATGTGGAATGTAAGGGGTCTTTGTGACCCCTCTCACAGAGGGACATTGAGGTCGTATCTACTCAAGTGGAACCTGGATGTTGTATTTCTTCAGGAGTCAAAGTTGTAGGAGCGTAATCAGAGGGTGTGGGGAGAGATTGGGGGGAGCCTACTGTGGGGTTTTATGGCTCTGGACGCGATAGAGAAATTTGGTGGGGTGATTGTCGGTTGGAAAGAGGACCTGTTCTCATTGGTGGAATCGGAGGTAGGGTGGGTGTGGTCACGGTGCAGATAAGTAGTGATGGGCTAGTGATGACTTTCTCTTCGGTTTATGGGCCTACGGATGAAGCGGAGAGGAACTCCCTTTAGGAGAGCTTGCACTAAGCTGCGAGGAACTATCAGGGGAGCCCATGGCTTATTGGAGGGGATTTCAACGTCACCCTTCTAGCGCAGGATAGACCAGGGGGTCGAGGAGGCAGGGATCGAGGTTCAGAGGAGTTCGCGAGGCTCATTGCTGAGCATGGGTTGCAGGATGTACTTCCCACCTCTTGTGCATTCACGTGGAGGAGCTCAGGGGGCCCGATGTCTAGCCTGGATTGTTTTCTATGCTCGGTGGAGCTGGTTGAGGTCTTTCCGATGGCGGGCGCTTGCTCTCTGGAGAGGCCATTCTCTGATCACTCCCCGTTGATGTGGGAGTCTGGCGAGGGGACTCGGTGCGGCACATATTTTAAGTTTAAGGAGTACGATGGAGAACAAATGGAGGGATCTGCATCCGGATGGGTTGGCGGCCGCGAGGCTTGAGGCGATGCTTCAAGAGTCGAAGCGCTTTCTGAAGGGCTACAGGAAGCGGTTGAAAGAAGAGCGGACCAAGAAATAGGATGAGACACTCGGAGAGGTTCAGAGGCTGGATAGAATAGAAGACCAAGGACTGATAACGGGGGTGGAGAGGCAAAGTAGGGTGGACCACATGAAGACCATTCAGGAGGAGGATTGGAAAGCGGAAGTGGAGTGGAGAACCAGATCTAGACAGAAATGGGTCAAGGAGGGAGACTCCAACACCAGATTTTTCCATATGACAGCTTTAGCTTGACATAGGAGAAATTGGGTTGATAAGCTGCAGGTGGATGAGGTGGAGTGTTTGAGCAGGGAGTCAATGTAAAGGGCGGTAACGGACTACTTTAGGGAGTTTACGGGGCAAAGGAGGGCTGGGAGATGGAGATGGAGGGGGCTGGGGGCTTCGACAGTGGGTTCGGTTGAGGCGAAGAGGCTGGTGGCGCCTTTCTCGGTGGACAAAGCCCGTAGGACAGTTTGGGGACTAAATGTTGAAGGGTGTCTGGGGCCGGACGGCTTCTCGATACTCTTTTTCAAGAAGTTTTGGCCGTGTTGAAGGATGAGATGTTGCAGGTCTTGGCGGAGTTAAGGGAAGGCAACATCGGTTTCAATAGGCTGAACAGGTTCTACATGTTCCTGTTGCCTAAGAAGGAAGGGGCTGAGACACTTTAGGAGTTCAGACCAATTGCACTATCGAATGCGGCATACCTGATTGTAGCAAAGATACTTGCGAACAGGATTAGGAGGGTGATTGGCAGGGTGGTGTCTGAAGTGCAGACTGCTTTTGTCCCTGGGAGATGCATTTTAGACCGTTACGTTGCGGCGACAGAGATCCTAGCACATTGGAGGAGAGGTAGGAAGGTTTTCCTATGGAAGGTGGACTTTGCAAAAGCCTACGACTCTGTGCAATGGTCCTTGTGGGTGGCTATGGCTAAGAGGAGCTTCCCACCGGTCTAGATTAGATGAATGAAGCAATGCATCACTACAGCATTTTTCTCGATCCTCATCAACGAGAACCCGGTAGAAGGTTGGATTCAGCCAAGGAGGGGGTGAGGCAGGGGTGTCCCTTAGCGCCCATGCAGCAGATGCCTTGGCAAGGGCTGCTGACAAAGCGAGCACGACAGGACTGCTACAGGAATTCCCTCTGGAGGGAGGGGAGGGCATTTCGGTTCTGCAGTACACGGATGACACTCTCTTCTTTGTCGAGGGGACAGTGGTGGAGGCGAGGCGGTGCCATATCATCCTACAGTTGTTCTGTGAAGCATCAGGTATACAGATCAACTATTCCAAATCCTCCTTTGTTCAGTTCAACATGGAGGTTGGAGAGGCGGAGGTGTGCTCGAAAGCTTTGGGGACAGGAGCGAGGGCCCTACCCCTCCATTACCTAGGTCTGCCCCTGCCAGACAGGAGGATCTCGGTGCATGATTGGGCCCCGTTACTTAAGAGGATTGAAGGTCGATTGTTAGGATGGGCGTCCAAGCTGTTGTCGAGAGGTGGGCGGTTGGTCCTCCTTAAGGCGGTTCTCTCGACAATACCAGCTTATTTCTCTTTGGTGGTGAAAATGTCGAGGAAAATTGAAGAAAAAATAGTTAGCCTGATGAGAAATTTATTTTGGACCAACTATGGAGCGAGAGGGAGGGGGGTGAAGTTGGCGGCTTGGAGTGAAGTATGCATGCCGTTTAGGGAGGGGGGTTTGGGAGTCAAGGAAGTGGGGAGAATGAATGACCTTCTCCTAACAAAGTGGATTGATAGATTGCTTGGGGGAGAGGTTTGTCTGGTGGGAAGGGTCTTGCGTTCTTGCTATGGGGGATCAATGAATTGGGAGTTCCTCGCCTCACCCCTTAGAGGAGCCTCCCACTTCCTGAGGAGTTTGTCGCTGGTGGTGCCAAAGGTTCGACCTTTTTACACCCCAATATTGGGATCGGGTGAGTTCCTCAGGTTTTGGATAAATGACTGGACGGGTCTTGGAGTTTTGACGGAACGTTTTCCTAAACTTGTGGCATGGCGGTTGACAGGAGAGCCTCGGTGGTGAATGTTTGGAGCGGCACATGATGTCCCACATTCGTGCGCAATCTGTAAGGTCAGAGGATCAGAGAGGTGTAGGAACTCTAGGTGTTTTAGCCAAAAGGTGGTACGGACCGTTTTGGGTGGGAGGAAGGGGATTTCTCCATACGTGATGCGTATAGAAGGCTTGGTGGCTCAGAAGCGCTTGGGGATACTGACTTGGCCAGAGATTGCAGGTAGCTATGGGAGGCCTCTTGCCTGTTGAAGGTTAAGATTTTTGCTTGGCTCCTCAGGAGAGGGAGACTAATGACCAAGAAGTGGAGAGCTTGGTGGGTGTCGGATGCAGACAGGTCTTGTCCACTATGTGGTCAAGCGGAGGAAGACATTGACCATCTTTTCTTTGTGTGCGTAGTGGTGACACGAATTTGGGAGTAGGTGGGGGATCGGTGGTGGGTCCTCGGTTCTCATGCTGATATCTGGTGGTCGTTCAGATGTGGTGGAGCCAGCGGGGAGCGTCATGTGTTTCGGTCAAGGAGGGAACGAGCTAGACTATTGGCGGTCTTGTGGGCTATTTGGCTAGGAAGGAATGCCGTGGTTTTTAGGGGGTAGTGCCCATATGTGGAGAATTTTGTTGGGTCTGCGATGTCTTTTATTTTGGGATGGACCACTGCATTGTGATGTAGTTTTTATTTCCTGTTTTGATTAATTAATTCCTTGGTGGTATCTAAAGGATCACCACACTTTTTCCTCTAAAAAAAAAAGCCCCCCCATTCAAAAAAAAATTATGGTTCATGCTCATTCTTGCAACCTACTTAGACTTGTCTACATCCAGTCATATGGGGAGTACTAGTTGACAAAAAATAGATACATTGAGGAGGTATTTAGCTTGGATTTTGTTAAAGGGAACTCACAATCTAAAAATGGTTCTGGAAGTGCTTTTCACCTTTTTTTCATGCATCTATTTTGTACTAGCACCAAAAAGCTACTTAAACTTGATTTCATATGTGAAATGCTGGAAGCAGTTAGAGAGAAGTTCCAACATGCCAAAAACCATTCAAATACCAGTTAAAAGCTTTTTCAAAAGAACATAATTCTTTTGCAAGCTTAAATCTTCCTATTAACTGCAAAGCTACAAAACTATGTCTTGAAACAAAACTGGGAGAATCACCTTTCAGCATTGAGATCAAGTTATACTTATATGCAACTCTACCTTCTGTAGTATTTCATTTTTTATGATTCCTTTCAAACTCCTGAATTCTACTGCAGCAACTGCTGCTTTCCCAATCTTGAACCACCAATGAAACCTTGAGCATTTGTGCCACTTGTCCAATGAACACTTTTAAGTTTTTCACACCGAGAAGTTCCTTCTTTCCCAATGGTGGATTGAGCTCATCTTCACCAGAAGTTTTTTCCTGCTTCATCTCTGAAAAAAAAATGTCAAGAGTTATTCATCTTAGAGATGTGCTTGTGGGACAAATTGTGTTACGAAGGGATAGCATGGTTTGTGATCACGGAATTATTGAAGTCTTGCTAGCTGTGGATCACCGATTTCTCAGGGCATCATGCAGTGATGTTCAAACATCGCTCCCATGATGAAAGTCAAATGTGGCTAACATCTCATGCATTCATAACTTATAGAAACTACTATGGATCCTCAGAGCATCATCAATGACTCTCTCAAGGTCTTGTTTTATACCTTCGACGTAAACTGATGCATGCCTATGAATGCTTGTTTCTGAGGTAGAACTTGTCTTTGATACCTGGCCATGTACCTCTGTGGAGCCTGTGTGGGGCTCATTCATTGGACTCAGCTAGTTCAGTGCAAAGATTTAGGGCTATGCCATTGGCTTCAATTAGGCCTTTTTATAGCCTGAGCCCTTGGGCGTGGTCCTTGTGGACCATTTCCCATGCCCGGTGATTTCACCTTTGTCACTTTTAGGATCCAAATTCTTTCTTTAAAAGATGTGAAAGAAACATCCTCTAGTTGGAGAAAGAATTATTGAGAATAAATGGAAATAAGGCGTGGCACTTTGTCCGGTAAATTTGTGCAACCTATGGGAAGCATTCTTCACTTTGTTTCGTTATAACTATGGATTTAATTCTGAAGGAGACATCTTTTTGCTCTTTTTGGAACATGATGTTGCCCCCCTTTCTATCTTTTACATGCTTTCTTTTTTATGTCATTTAATATTGTCATCTCTTGCAGGTGTCATATTTTGAAATCAATTTTCTTGAGTGAATGTTCCATTTTCTGAAGAATGTGAGCTGAACAATGAACTTGTGTAGGAAGTTCTTAAAATTTTCTTA
Organism: Thalassia testudinum; assembly: GCA_037157565.1. NCBI lineage: Eukaryota > Viridiplantae > Streptophyta > Magnoliopsida > Alismatales > Hydrocharitaceae > Thalassia > Thalassia testudinum. Next base: position 5,648,810 of record JAZHRO010000058.1, on the reverse strand, counting down.
AGGTGCTGTTAGGTAAGGGAAATTATTAGGAGGAATAAAAATTAAAAGTAGGAGGAATGGATGAATTAAGGGATTTTATTCTACCTGATTAGATGGGTTTGTCGTCTTATCAAAGGAATTAAGGAGTTTTATTCTGCTTGGGGTGTTTGTTTGGTGGAATAAGTTGGTGGAAAGAGAAAATTAGTTGAAAAGAAGCAAGCAAAATTAACGGGCGGAATTAAATAATTCCATCGAGGGGGTGAAATTCCCTAATTCCAAAGTTACACCCTTAATTCCGGAATCACGCGATTCCGGAATTAAAGATGCCAAACATGGAATTAGGCACGAAATTAGTGTTTATTCCATGTACCAAAAAGGAATTCTGTGATTTCTATTAATGATTTGAAGTAGAAATGATTGCCTAGCAAATGGTATTTCCTGCATTGTGTATTAGCTGTATTGTTATCTACTGGGGGCATTTTGCACAAACTAGAGAAGGATTTCTGAAGGGAGAGTTAGGATTGTTGGAGAAAAATGGATTGTGTTGTTCCATTGGGATAATAGGAAACAATGAAACTCTACCAAAATAGGGAAAACTAAAAATATGAAAGGAAACAAAGCATAACAAATTTATTCCTAATGTATTTTATTCTTTAACCACCCCTCAAGTTAGAGCGTGCAATGCTCAATTTGTTACAAGAAACAAAAGTTAACTCCCCCTTAATGTAGACATTTGGAAGAGCATGTAGTAGACTGCAGGAGTAGGTTGCAGCCATGGCAAACGTAGCAATTGCAGTACGGAGATAGCAGTAGCAAGTAGGCAGACAGTAAGAGATGGTCCCATTCAGCATCAAGAAGTAGGCAAACATAGGGGATGCTCCCAAGCAGTAGCAACAATGGATGAGATATGATCTTAAGCAGTAGTAAAACAAGAGATGATCCCAAGTAGTGGTAGAACATGAGACAATCTTAAGCAGTGGTGGTATGGGAGATGATCTCAAGTAGTAGTAGTAGAAGTAGTAGCAGTAGGAGAGGTGGTCTTAGAAGAGACTGCAGACGCTCTATTTTCCATTGTAAAACAAAATTCAATTTTCAATTTGTCCTCCTATGGTGTGGATTAGCAGCAACAGGGGTACCAATATCAGCAGTAGTGGTAGCATCTGCAGCGACAATGCAGGAGTATGCTATGCGTGCATGACAGTAGTGTGCACATTGTTTTGTGAGTGGAGCAAGTAGTGCCTGTTGTGGCACACAGGCAGGTGTGTGTAGGGCACGTAATAATTACATGCTAGGTGCATAAAGGTATGCATGGTTGCACACGTATGGGCAAAGTTATACGTGTGGTGGCATACGCATGGAAGCAGAGCATGTGTGTTGTGCGTACAGCAGGGGTAGACATGCCCACGATGGTGCATGGTAGGAGAGTAGTGCAGTACTACGTGCTATGCATGTAGTACGAAGAACGAGTGTGCTTATGCATGCAGTAGGCCAAGGCATCATGTAGTAGGAAGAATAATAGCAGCAGTCCACGTGGGTTGGCACGTGGTGGGTGGGGAACCTGCGCGTGATGAATAGTGATTAGGGAGATGCCTCGCGCATTGGTGTGCAGAGGCGCAAAGCTCGCATGTGTATGTGTTGTGGGCAGGGGGACATGCATGGTATGGTGTACGCAAGTAGGCTACTGCTCCATTGAGAGGGGTGATAGCGACGACAGTGGGCCTCTCTCGAATGGGCCTAGGATTAGGGTTTCTCTCCATAGGATGATCTCTACTTTGATATTATGTTGGAAAATTCTAAAACTAGAATTTTATTGGAATGAGAATTTTTTTGAAAAGAGAAAATTCTAACTCCTCTTTACATAGAGAGTGAATTACAAGCAATCCCAATCCTAATCCTACTAAGTAAATATAGAAATAAACTCAATCTTATTAATCTTAATCAAATCAAATCAAGAAAGAGATGAAACAACTTTTAGCTAATCCTAAAATACTCTTTCCTAAGTTCTCTAACAAGGATGTTGCTTATGCTTTGATATGTTGCTACACTATATTTTATCACAATATGTCCATGCAATTGCAAGAGTTTTCCCAGAATTCAGCAATTTGTGATTTTCCTAAAGGTAGGAAAATGAGGAATCATGCAACCGTATTTGGAAAATAACAATCATGTGGTCATTGATCTTTATGATCTGCCTAAGAGTTGCAGATCTCTTTGTCCTACATGTCTATTCTCCTTGGAGATTATCATGGCATCAAAGAAGAAATGTTTGAAACAATGACTTCTGCATTGCTTCAACACTACTAACTCCATTACTTCTGGTTTTGAATGCCTTTATCATATCTTCCACTAGATTTGTATTGTTGGCAGAAACATAATTACATGAAGTAAGAAGCAGAACGTCATTTTCAAACTTTGTGCAGAGTTAGAGTACTTGACGGTGGCTCATACTGCTTGAGAACTCCTATTGGTGGACTTCTTTGATTTGAAATTTTAGTATACAGGCGACAAGTCCTATTCATATATTTGTGATGACAAATTTGACACCTTCCTTGCAAATAACTCTCCTTTCAATCAGGCACAGAGTACATACAAGTTGGTCACTTCATCAAGTCTAGATCTCCTCCCACCATTTGATTACAAATGATGTCTTTACTGAAGCCCATACATGCTTGTCTTTTTTGCAATTCTCTCATAGATGGAGATGATGAACCTATCGATTCAAGCATCTGGGGCTATTTGAGTTTTTAGTTACTTGTTCTCAACTTCTTTTATGTTTTTCTTGTTTCTTATGAACCATATTATTTGTTATGAACTTCTATATTATTTGTTCTTTGTTCTCCATACATGGACGTCACACCTATCAATAACATTCATTCATCATGCTTCGCAACTTCTTATATGCTTGATGACTTGGACTAACAAGTTGCTGCTTAAAGTAGAAATGCAGGTGGTAGATAGCACAATTTTATATATTTCTCCCAGAGGATTCTAAGCTCTTATGACAGCCTAACTTGTTGCAATGAATTATGCTAGGAATGCTACAGCAGCTCATAAGTTCTAGCCTCTTGCTATCCATTTAAATGAACATTCCATCTGTTAGGAGTACCTTTTATTGCGTTAATGCCCCCGGGGAAATGTTCCGTTGCATATTATACTTAAACACGGATGCCTTGCTTTCCCTATACTATTCACTAATTCAGCTGAACATTTCTGGTCCTTTATACGAATTATGTAACTCACAGTTTAGTTGTTTTGTGTTTACCTGGACCATTAAATAAATTTCTTCGTCTCTTGTCGGTTTTTATTTTCCTGTGGCTCGATAGGGATATATGTTGGTGATGGAAAGGTAATACACTTCACTAGAGGAGCAGGTCGTGAGGCTGGGACGGGAACCATCCTTGATGGGTTCATCTTCAGCTCTTCCCCCATTGATCCCGATGTTCCTTGCGAGAAATGCGGGGATGAGGTCAGGCATGACGGTGTCATCCAATCGTGCATCGACTGCTTCCTATCAGGAGGCAACCTATACCTGTTTGAGTATGCCGTGTCAACGTCCTTCTTCCTTGCCAAGGCCCGGGGAGGCACGTGCACCCTCGCCCATGCAAACCTGCCGGCCGACGTCCTCCACCGTGCAAACTACCTCCTCAGGAATGGCTTCGGCACATACAACCTCTTCAAGAACAACTGTGAGGACTTCGCCATCTACTGCAAGACTGGCCTTCTGGTCATGACCAAGTTCAGCGTTGGCCGGAGCGGGCAGATGGGGTCCATCTTCGCAGCCATGAGCACTGTCATGTCCTCCCCCCTGCGGTACGTGACGAGCAGCTTTGGGGGCCTGACAGTTGCCAGCGGGTTGTACTACTGCCTGAACCGCTACGTGTGTGACATAGGGATCCGCAGGGATGCTAAGAAGATTTCCGTGGAGAGGTTGGTCCTTGATTCAAGCACGGTGCAAGCTGAGCCGGTCATGCAGATGGCAGCAGTGGCAAACGAGGATGACGTGTCGCCAGAAAGGCATCCCTCGGAAGGATCGAGCCTCGTACCGCCAGCTGCGTAAATTCGTGCTCGGGTTGCTGGAATTGCGTAGCATGATTTGTCGAAGGATCACCGGTTCGTACCTGACTTAAAGCTGACTGTGCATTGAGCCTGTTTATGGACTCGTCCAGTGTTACTTTTGTTAAATGAAACTTGTGGTTGGATTGGAAGTGTGTTCGTATGTAACTGTTGAAAGGTGATAGGAATCTGACAATCAAAAGCTGGGTTTTATTGCCATTGAAATTGCACTGTTTTCTTTTTCTTTTTATCAGCAGAATCAAGTTTATTTGGTCTACAAGGGAGAGGTAAGAGTAATAAACAGACAGGCATCAAAATTTACCTTGAGACCGTTGTGTATTTAGTTGCAAAAATCTAGAGACATAATCCTTGTCTAAGTTAGGATTTTGTTTTGGGGGTAATTATACGTAGGATGGGAGTAGGGAAATATGCGTTGCAACGTATGTTGCAATGCGTAGGCCTCCCCTTATGTCGATGATTTCCGCTGGAGGTTTTAATTGATGGTTTTAATTGGTGTGTTTGATTTTTTATCGGTGAAAATTACTTTTTATAATAGGTGAAAAATCACAGTGTACTGGAAGGTTATTTTTCATCGGTGGAAAGGTAAAATATATTAGTGTATTTTTATTTTTTACTAATGTATTTTAATATTTCACTCACTAAAAATTACATTCAAATATAAATTTTTTTTTGTGGGTCAAAGTTTAGGTTGGTAATCTACAACTTCACTTTTGTGTAAAGAAAGTTAATTTTCACCGATAGAAAGGTAAAATATACTGGTATGTTTTCATTTTCTATCGGTGAAAAATCTCCTTCGAATAAAAATTAATTTTTTAAGTTAGTTGAGAATTAACAACCTACAACTTTATTTTTGGGTGAATTGGATAGTCAATTTTTACCAATGAAAAGATAAAACACAATGATCTATTTTGATAATCATTTGGTTTGTTTTGATTTTTCATCGGTTAAAAATCAAAATACATCGATTAAAAATTTTAACACATTGTGTATTTTGATTTTCAATTAGATTTCACCTATGTAAAGTAGTTCTTCACATATGAAAAGTAATTTTTTATTTGAAAAGTGATTTTTCACTTTTGGGTTTAGATTTTAGTTCTAAATCCTAAATATTAAATCTAAAGGTGAAAATTCATTTTTCAAGTAATAAATCACTTTTCATATATAAAATTATTTAACATAAACCTAAATCCTAAATTCTAAATGTAAAGTGTAATTCTAAACCCTAAATTCACCTTTGGATATAAAATAATTTCTTTTGAGTCAAAATTAAAGGTTAACAACCTACGTTAGTGGAAAGTGAAAATACATCGATATATTTTGTGTTAATTAAAAACATATTGATATATTTTACATTAAGTGAGCATGTGTTGTATGATATGTTGCAACGTGTATTTTTTTACTTTTTAACTTATATATATGATCATGTAACCATTGTTAAAGATATGTATAATTTTGTGTATTTCATATTTATGCATATATTTTAAAATAATCATTTACCTTTTTCATATATTCCTATAAACTTTGTGGACTTTCTTTATATATATATATATTTTATTCCTCTTTTTTTTCAATAAAAATCTTTATTTGATCTCCCTCCCCCTTACTAAAAGGGTGATGATAAGGTTTTGGTGAAAGAGGAGAAAAAAAAAGGTACCCATGTAAAAGGATCTTTATTATTTGGTTTATATAGTTTGTAAAAATATATTAAGAAAGTATAAGATTATTTTCATTTCTATATACGCAAATATAAAATATATAAGGATATATATGTTTTTGACAATGATTAAAGGGATATGTATATGTAATTTAATTCTTTTGTGTTTTCGTTACCTTAACTTTTAGATTGGTTTAATTAATTACTGGGAAATGTCAAATAGAAGGAAGTTGCTTCGCGTTATGGTGTTATAAGTAGTGTATTAGATGCGTAACCTAAGATATGTATTTCGATTAAAGAATTAGGAGTTGTGATTTGGATTGATTTTTTGTATTATTTTCGCTGGTAGTGGGGTAAAGGGTAGATGGAATATCATAATCGAGTTGATTATTTCTTCGATACTGGTGTTGGTATTATGATAAGGGCATGGTCATAAAAATGTAAAATTTAACGTATTTTGTAATATAAAGAGGTGTAAATCATTTTATACCGATAAAAAATTATTGGTGTTAAAGTACCATGATCATTTATTTTGATGATAACAAAATACGTGTCATTTAACATTTGTACTTGAAGTCTTAGATTTCAGGTTAATTGCAAATGGAGATGTGGTTAGATGGAGTTTGAGCTCGCATCCATGGCGGATTGGAGGAGTTTGATGGAGAACAAAGGAGCTTCACGAGGAGCGATAGCTTAAAGAAGGAAGGAGATGAAAAATAGGATAGATTTCCTTTCCTTTGTTCTATATATTTTTTGTTTCTCTTATTACTCTTTATTTTTGCTTCTTAAATTCATGTTAAAGAGCCTTAAAGAACCTTAACAGTAGTCCTAGGAACACTTGCAAAACCCTAGGATACTTAGGTTTTCTATAGAGAACTTAGAAAATCAAAATAGGGATCAGACAGCTCTTTCAGACATCTATCTAAGTTTCAGACGTCTGATAAAAACTTTTAAGATGTCTGACTGTTGACTCAGACGTCCGATTATTTAGGTTGGATTTAGCTACTTATGTTTGATGAAATCAGACGTCTGGACCTTAGTCCAGACGTCTTAAGAGACGTCTGATGCCTTTGCTAGACATCCAATTAGTGGAACATTGGCTGCCCACGCAGACGTTGAGGAATCTGACCGTTAGCTTATTATTAGACGTCCGTAAGTGATCCCAGATGTCTGATATGTGACCATTTTGCCTCGACTGACCCAAAATCGCCTTTAGCAGATCTTGTAGCCGTTACCCTTCTTGAGAATCCATTCTCGCAGAACAAATAGGTTTCCAGACGTTTAGACCTTGTGCCAGACGTCTTGTGTGTCGTCTGATGGACTTTCACTAGAACCCTATTTCGATCTGATTCAAGTCAGGAAGGAAACCCACCTAAAATCAAACGTATGACTTAGTTCCCAAACATCTTAAACGGGTTTTCCAGACTTCTGATGCCAGGACCAGACGTTTGATGACCCTGTTAAAATCATGATTATTTCTGGCTTCGGCCTAATTCTCTTGGGCCTTGCATCCAACAACTATGGAAGCCATCCAAGGCCTTCCAAAGCCTTCCTAGGGCCTCTATAAATAGAGGAGGACCCCTTGGCTTGTAGATACACCCAAGATACACCAAGCAACACACTTTCACATCATTTTGTGTCTTTTGATCTTAAGAAGAAAGCTCTAGCTCTCCAAGCCTAGTTCTACATCTAGAGAGCTTCAATCCAATTGCACACTCACTCTCCTGCCGTAGTTCACGAGAGCGTCGTTGTGCCATTGCGTAGTTCACGCATCCGCGTCGTCGATGCACTTCCACCAAAGGGAAGTTTCCTAACTCCAATAGAAGCTTAGTTTAAAAATTACTTTATTGACTCTATAGGACTATTTTTGAATCTTTTACTTTGTTATTTGGTTGGATATTCTCATTGCGAATTCCCGTCTCCATCGAGGGACAAAATCCTTCTCGTGAAGAGAAGGAGTTTGAGGCACACTACTCTCGTTTAAAGTAGTGTTGTTGTAAGAGGTTGAATCACCCTCGTTTAAGTGATTCGTTTAGTAGATTTGATTGACTTTGTCGATCGGGAAATTCTAACTCGAGAGGGTTAGGTGGTGGTTTTCACCCGGGTTGGGTTTCCACCTAAAAATACTTGTGCCTATTGTGTGATTATTATTTTGTGAGATTGTTATATTTTTAATTCCGCATTTTTACGTCACGCTGATCTCACCTCCTCCAAGTGGGAAATTACAAAAAAATCACTCTAAAATTATTTTACATTGACGAAGAATTATTTTACACCAATGTAAAATCACCCATAATTATTTTCCATCGGTGCAAGAATCATTTTTCACCGATGTAAGAATCATTTTGTACTAGTGCATCATGTTTACGCATTAAAAAACAAGTCACACGATGCGTTTTGTACATTTCCTCTTGTGATAAATAACATGTAAATATCTCGTCATGATATTCTTATCAAAATAGTTCTATCCACTTGAGGTTTGTTGCTCAAAATTAGTTCATGTATCCCTTATTTGGAAAGGAAATCCTAGGATAAAGTGATACTAGAATTTTCCCCCTTATCTTGGTATAGATTGTATTCGGAGGAGGAGGGGGGGTGAAATAGAAGTTCTATCTCTCTTGTGAGATAATGCCCCATCTTTATTGCCCTAGGTGCGATTTGGTTGGCAGAATTACCCCCCAATTCCCTGTTTAATACCGTGCATTCCAGAATCATGCCATGCTGAAATCACACTCTCAATTCCGATGTTTGCGAATTCCACCCCCTCCATGGAATTATCTAATTCCTCTTGCTAATTTTGCCTAATCTCTCTTTCCAACTAATTTTCTCCTTATTCAACCAAACAAACACCCCAAGCAGAGTAAAACTCTCTAATTCCTTTGACCAGACAACAAATCCAACCAAACACCCAAATTCCTGGATTCCTTCATTCCTCTTAATAGCTTTCCTTACCAAACAGGGCTGTAGACACCTCCAAACACTCCCACTAATCCCATGATTTACCCATATCCCCCTCGAACATTAAAATCAACTTATCCCTCAATTCTATCATTTATTCTTCAAAAATTAATATTCCTGCAACCAAATAGTAGGGGCTATTTGGCAACGCACATACATAAGTTGCATTGGGACTTCCCAATATTTATGAAATGCAAAATACGACTAGTGGATATTGGGTGCAATCGATGCAAAATGCAACATTGCCCTATTTTATTCAATAAAAAAGGCTTTTCCAAAAGCAGCACAAGAATCTTGCAATGATTATGTGCTGGGTGACTATTTGGTTTGATTATCCTATTCGGCAACTTGTATTCCACCAGTGTGATTAGCTTGGTAGGACTCGAGTTGTCACAGATGGTATCAAAGTAAGGTCATCCCATTAATCATAAAATAACCCAGAAGAGCCATACATACATTCATATCGCGTTAAGGGTAGAACACTCAACCGCATAGTGATGCAGTATCCCTATCTCTGATTTCCGCAATACTCTGATTTAGATTCTTTCTATTGATTTCTGATCCTAAAATCCTTGTTGACTAAGTCGTGTTATCCTACAAATAGAGATGGCATTTGAGCCACCCAACCACATGGATGGTAGCCATGATGAGAAGTGACATGGAAATCCCTCTCCATAGCAACTTGACCTAGGGGTTCAATTCCAGGCCTTTACGGAGACTTGTTTCCAAATACTAGAGGAGAGGTTGCCACCTGTGCGCCCAGCTGAAGGAGGTGGAGAGGTTATGAGCTCTCGGTCGAAGCCAATTGCTTAAGGGCCTAACTACAAGAGGGCTGGAGGCGAACATGTGCTAATTGACCCACTCCACTAGCATTGCCAGGTCTTCACTGAATTTCGTAAGCTGAAACCCCCGACCTTTATGGGGGATGAGGGACCAATGGGGGCAGTGGATTGGATCCAGCAAATAGAGAACTTCGACACCATCCTCCCACCCTCAAATTGTAGGGTACCTTTTGCCACCTACCAACTAATTGGTATTGGATACTGGTGGTGGCTATTTGTCTGCGAGCAGGAGACCCAGTCAGCATTCTGGGAGACCTTCACCGAGCTATTCAGCGACGATTACTACCCTAGGTCTTGGTAGGATTAGAGGAGGCTGGAGTTATATAACCTCTAGTAGGGGTCAATGACAATTAGTGAGTACCGCACCTGGTTCATGGAGTTGTCCCATTTTGAATCTTCAGTTGTAGCCACCAATGGAGGCAAGAGGTTGAAGTTTGTCTAGGGGCTAAGACCAGTGAACCCACTTTCCTTGAACACGTTTGCTCAGGTGGTTGAGGTTGCAATGAAGTATGAGACGTGAGTGCAGGGTTTCCTCTCGGCCAAGAGGACACTACGTACTTGTCATGCCTCTTGGGAAATCGCATCGAGATCTCCTCATGCCTTCCGAGGAATTGATATGAAATGAATGTAACTGTAATATCAAGGGCCACACATTGTTGAGATAAATGAGAAATAACTAAGAAGTAAATTAATAGGAAATAATTGAAATAATAAATTAGTACCCCTCTTTCTTGCACTTGTTAATTTCTGTTACTTTACTTATCTACTATACTCGGTGTTTGCTGGCGACTACCTTGTGTTCCATACTCAGGTACAACTAAGCAGTGGTGAGCGGTTGTGCATGGAGCGATAGACGTGGGACCTAGTTCAGTACCTGCAGACGGTCTGTGATGTTAGGAGTCTTTTCTTTATCTAATTCTTTTTCATTTCCTTGGCTATGTATCATATGGTCTTTCAGTACTCTTTCTTTCCGCTTTTAGATTTGTGGACATGATTACTGTGGATAACATTTTATAATGCAATATGATTAGTTTGTTTGGTTATGTTGATATTTTATAATTATGTGTTAGGTGTCTGTGATTCTGTTTGATTTGATTATCGTACATGGTGACCCGTATTCCACCAATGTGATTTGCCTAGTGGGGTTCGGGTCATCACAGACTATTTTCTCATCGAGGAGGTGATGCCCCTCACAACTCCTTTGACCTCTATGGTCATTGCAAGAGCTTTGGGTCCTAAACCTCCATACAAAATCTTCATGGATTTCTCTCTAAGGAACTAAGTTTTTTGTGTATTTCATGGTTGTTTATTTGGATGTTAGGCATTTAAGCATTTAATTGTGACTATTGCCTTACCCTTGAATCTGTACTGATTAACATTATTAGGGTTTAGTTCATTCGATGAATGGCTTCATTTAGAATTGATACTTTAGTTTCTCATGGTCCTATTCGATGTGGTTTCCCAGGGTAAACCTTCATCTTCTCCATCCACATGCTCTCCTTTCAATTGCCCACCAAGTTGGCCATCTCGTTTGCATGCATCAAAGAACTGTTAAAGGATATGCCTAGGTTACCTCCACATTTGTGTTGAACTATACTTGTCTTGATTGCCTTTTAATCATGTTTTCATTGCTAATGGCAAAGGGAACTTTTTCTGAAGGGTTGTTTTAGAATGTTCTTCCCTTTTTTCTCATTGCTTGTTCAAAGATTAGTCATATATTGTGGCAATTAAAATGCTCCTTTGTGGTGCATGCCTAATGTAGATGGTGAATTTATGGGCTAGTATAACCCTTCAGTTAGTGAGGTCGACCCAACCTAGATGGATGATCCAAAGGACTCCACCCTTAGCGATCATCTCTAAAATCTAGATAGAAGTGACAAAAAGTTCCAAAGCAAGAAAAAAATAACTAATTTGTTGGCCTCTTCAAGCTTTCGGAAAGAGGAATAGAATCGTCCTCATAATCATCATTGTCATCATGTTCTTCATCTCCTTAACCTTCTCAATCTTCTTCAATTTCTTCCTTAGTCTCATCCTTACATGAAGTTCTTCATTAACAAGCTCCAAGGGGTCCTAAAACTTCTTGAACCTCTCCTCAATCTCTGATGTGTAAACAATTTGCTTGTTTGTCTTAAATGTACTCTTCACCTTAGAACTTGTGGAGGAGGGAATGCTTGAGAAGAAAGTGGAGCATAAAAGAGGAGTGCCAAAAGAGACTTCAATGTCATAAAGCTCTTGATCCTTGGGAAAAAATCCAAGCATTATATCACGAATCATGTAAGCAATGGTGTTAATAAAAGAGAAGGAAGTAAAGAAAAGTGACGAGAGCAAAAGCTACGCAAAAAACCACCTAAGAGGTGAGGATTTCTATAGGAACTTAATTAGAAGGGAGGCCTTCTCAAACTTGTACTTGAAGTTATTCTTGATTTTCTTCAACTACATTCATATCTCTCACAGTACCCATTTCTTGAGAAATGACATATTAAAATTGGACTTAATTAATGAACAAAAGTGACATTGGAAGGATTAATGCAATGATGGAAAAGGTCTTGTTTAAGGAGATCAAGTCAAGCAAGAATGTTGTTTACTTATACTGAGATTTCAAGACATGAATAAAACCTTTTTCCAATTTATTTGCAATGATTGTTTGCTAATAGAAATTGACAAATAATGATGATGATTGAATGATTGAATAGTTAATCTCTCATTTACATTCATGAAATTTTAATTAAATCATTAGATTCTTTTCTTTTCATTTCTTTCCACTCAATTGGTGGGAGGTTTCAAATTCGACGAGGAAGAAGGATTATAAATGTTCTAAAGAATAGAATTGAGTGTGTTTAACTCTCGATTATGAGTGCCAAGAGGAATAACTACCTCTATTATTGTGGTAGCATCTACTAATGAGATAGATTCTAATGACCTAGATCTTTAAGCCATCCATATATTGATAATTTAACCATTACTAGGCTACTAACCACCAAATCATCATTTTATGCCTACCACAAGTACATAAAATCTCTATCACAAACATGATTCACATTACTACAAAAATTCATAGTATGATAGATACAAAACTACATAGGGAGTGATTTTCTGTAAGTGTTCTAGCATTGGTTTTTTCATTATTTTATGCATTATTCCAAGTCAAGTTTGTAACTTTCATTGTTTTCCTAGGTAAATAATTCCAACAAAAAGGTTAGTAGAAACTCAAAATGGAAAAATGGGAAAAAATGCAGTAAGATAGATTCATGCTATGTTAGAATGAAATTTTCATGCTTTTAAATAATCTCTCATAACTACAAGGTGATCTTCATGTAGTATTTAGCTCATATCTCTCGGGTAAGTGTGAATAATGCCAATGTCTACTCAACTAATTAGCAAAACTCACCTTCCACTACCATCATCCTCTAATTAATTATTAACACCAAGAAAACACAAGGATTCAAGATCTCAATTGCAAGCAACACAAATTATGTTAGAAGCACTCATGATTTTGGTTGACAATAAATGAAAGAATCCTAGATAGCAAGCAACACAACCCTGATTCCAAAGTTAGGTTCAAATCCTTCTCAGATCAAGACTTAACTAAGTATGAGGATCGTTTCTCATTCTCAAATTTGTAACTTTTTTTATATGTGTAAGGGCTCAGATTTTTAATACGTTTAACTAGTTAATTAAGCTATAATTAGATGTTTAATGGTGGGATTAAGGGCATAGGAAGCCTTATTTTTTTTAATTTGGCTTGTTTAGGAAGCCTTATTTTTGTTTGTCTTACAAAAGAAGCCATCTCCTTTTTGGTTTGCTTAAGAAGCCATTTCCTTTTTGGCTTACTTGAGAAACCAGTCCTTTTGGCTTGCTTGAGAAACCACTCTCTTTTTTGTCTTGCTTGAGAAGCCATTCCTTTTTGGCTTGCTTGAGAAACCACTTCCCTCCCCTTTATATCCTCCAAGTCACCCTCCTCCTTGTCATTTTCCCAACGAGAGAAAGAAAGAAAGGGAGAAAGAAGGGCTTCCTCTCCTCTCCTACTCCACCGACCACCTTTAGCTGTCACTAGCTACCATTATTGCTACTGCCGTTAGGAGAAGAAGAAGAGGAGGAGTATCTACTGATGCTACTGGTATGGTGTTGTTGAAGCTACTGTTGTTGGAGTCACTACGGATACTGCCACTACTACTCCAGCTATTGTTGCTGTTGCTACATGTTCCTACTGCTGATGCTACTGCATGAGAGACAAGGAGAAGAAGAAGAGGTGTTGCTGCTGGAACTACGATAACTAAAGCTACTGTCGTCGTTGCTACATCTCTTGAGGTAGGGGTTTCCCCTTTTGTTCATTTCTCTTGATGTCCTGTAATGGAAAAGGTTTTTCTTGATTTTATCTTGTTGCTAGTATGCTTGAAAATGTGTGGATTCGCTTTTGGATCATGTCGAGTGTGGGAATATTTGATTTACGCTTTAGGTTAGGTTAGGTTGATGCGTTGGCTATATTGGGGAGTTCTTGTGGGTTATGATCTTGATGTTAAGATCTATGAACCTAAAGGGGACTTTATGTGTTTAAAGATTGGGTTGGTGCCCTAAACAATGGTTTACATGGGGTAGAATTGCATGTGTGGGTGTTGGCAGGAGAAGTTCGCATTTCAGAACCTAGACAGGATTCTGAATGGCAGTTTGGACGTCTGAAAGATTTGTCAGATGTCTAATGTGCCCTGTTGGGTCGTTTGACCAATAAATTGGTTGTTCGCCTGTGAATGTCTGTGGCTCCAGGGTGTAAGTGTTGCATTGTTGGACTGTAGATGCCTGGGATCTATGTTAAACGACTTAACTTGCATTTTTGGACATCTGACACTTGTGCTGGATGTCCAATTTGTGATAGGTGGTCCTGTTTTGCATAGAATTTTCCTACGGGGACCAGGAACTTAATCTAATTAGTTAAATCTATGTCTAGTACCCATGAATGGAAGTTATTAATCCCTATTATCATCCAATGTTAGAAACTTGGATTTTGGGCATAATTAGGACCTATGATGGTTAGTCCTAATTAGAAATATAATAGGCCCTCTAGGGGCACAAATCTTAATTTGAAAACAAAAGGGAATATTTAAAAGTGAATGCATAGAACCAAGTCCCCAGGCTACCCACACGACCCAATGTGTGGTTTAAACTAAGCCTAAATGGGTCCTAGTAAGGGTATAGAAATCCTAATTGGTTAGGCAAACCAAAACTCTAAAATGATAGGGTGAAAGTTTTATCAAAAACTTTAGTAATGATAAAGATATGGGGTCCTAAATTGTATGACGTAGGAGGCCCTTATGTACCTAGAGTATGCCCTGAGTAAGGAAGTAGACCATTTCTAGCAATGCGTTGCTATTACGGGTTTTGTCGAGATCATTGCCTTTACACTTATGCTGTTATTTTGTGAGTTCGTAGGGTGTAATGAACGCACGCCCCAGACGTCTTTTAAGATGTCTGGGAGGTGGCCCAGACGTCGGACCAGACGTCTGGGGTCACTTCCAGACGTCTGACCAGACGTCTGGGATCGTTTCCAGACGTCTGAAAATCGGTTATTTTCGACACGCGCGGGTCGTCTGTGCGCCTGAGCGCGCAGACCGCATATTCGCTCCTACGACTGCAGATTCTCTCCGCTGCAGTCTCTCTCTCTCCTCCTCGCGCGGCCTTAAAAGGCCACGCGCTCTCTCCCATCGCCTCCACCCCTTTCCTCTTCTCCTTCCAGTGCGCGAGAGTGAGCGCGAGAGCAGGCGCGGGGTTGCTGCGGCGGCGACGGCCGCAGTGAGCACGGAGGGGGTGCTGCATGCGAGAGCGGCGCTCAGCCGTGAGGGCGAGCTCGCCGAGGCTGCCAGGGTCGGCCGGCGGGGAGCGCAGCGGGCGCGGAACGACGCGGGAGGCCTGCTGCGGCTCGAGCAGTAGGCGCACGAGGTGCGATGCGGGCGGCGTCGCGAGCGGAGGGCGAGTCGCGCCCTGGTTCTGGAAAAATTTCCAGAATCAGACGTCTGTGCTGATAGCCAGACGGCGAGGTCGACGTCTGGAAGACTGTCCAGATGTCTGAAAGGTGAGTTTTCCGTCTTCTTCTTCCTTCTTGTCGACTGACCGTACTGAGGGAGAGAGATGGGTGTGCGCAGGTTCGGTGATTCGCCATCCAACGCGAATCAGACGTCTGGCTCCAGTGCCAGACGGCGGGAACGACCTCCAGACGTCTGGGAACTAGGCTAGACGTTCCCGCAGGCTTCTGGACGTCTGAGAAACCACGCAGAACAAGGTAATTCTCTGATCCACTTTTTAAGACGTCTGGAAGAAGTTCTAGACATCTGATTTTGCACAGTGTCGTCGTTTTCGACCCGTTGAGGGCCCGTTCGGGTTCCGTTTTCCACGTTTTGAGTTGCATTCTTTCCGGAATTAAATCCTCTACCCGTCTACAGTAGCTATACACTGTTTTGAGACACTCCTTGTGTTTGATCCTTGTGATAGGACCTCGTTCCGTTGCAGTCTTGGGGGTCGCGGAGGCATGCGGGATTCCCGATCACGCCCCCATTACTCCCGTCGTACCTGGTAGAGTGGCTTTTAAGTATAACCTGCTAAATTGTGGAATCAGAAATAAAACCTAGGACATTGTATAAATCCTAGGAATGAAAAACAGATTGAATGATAGATCCTCGGTGTTGCATGAATCCTAGGGTTGAAAAAACTAGATTGTATGATAGATCCTAGGATACGGCATGAATCCTAGGACGGGAAAACTAGTGGAACAGATGAATACTGCAGTATTGGAAAAATGAAAAGGAACAAATAGCTGCCTGTAATCAAATTAACAGCTGCCTGTTGAGTAAATAAACGTGTTTGAGAACATGGATTGTGATAACGTGAAACTAGAAGGTGAAACTTAGACGTTCTGAGCTGGAACCCTACGGGGAAGTAGGAGTAGAACTCCTGGAAAGTGAATGGAATAGTATTGGGGAAGTGAGCTGGCCCTTGAGTACGGAGTACCAAGGAGAGCGACTGTCCCCCTGTTTAGTGCAGAGCGGAGCCAGCCGCCCCAGGGACCCGGGGTTAGGACTGGCCACTCTGTACCGACTTGCTGGCCCTCGCGTACGTAGTACCGAGGAGAGCTACTAGTGTAGGGAGGTACTAGCTACCCCACGGGCCCCGGGGTTCTGCTAGCCTCCCACACCGACTTGTTAGGCCCGCTGGGGCAAACCAGGGTAGTCAGGCGAGGGTGCGCGGACTGTGGAGGGGCAAGGCCCCTGTTTGGTTACTGTGGAGGGGTTGGACCCCTGTTACTGAGAGGGCTCTGCCCTGTACTGGTTCCGTGCTGTGCTTTGGGCGCACCCGTTAACGGAAAAGACTGACCGCGTGCCAGTGCGGGTTAGCTACCCGTGCGTTTACCGCGCGTGCCGTAGTCACCGTTACGTCTGTCAGTGACCTTGGGGTGGTTGACTGAGAGTAGGATCACCACGAGGGACTCTCCCGGCCAGGAGAGCACCACGTGCTACTTCTACTGTTCGGAAAAGACTGCAATCAAGATCGTTCCCACGAGGAACATTAGAGATCAAGTGAAAGATCTAAGAAATAGATAACTCGTGAGATAATTGAAAGACTTAAATAAAGAAAGTAACAGAACTTAACAGCTACTGTACACTCTACTGTTTCTTTCGTTTTAGTTGCCACTCTACTCAGTGTTTTGCTGACGTGTTACACTCGTTACCTTTTAGGACCAGGTGTTGAGCAGCCAGGGTCAGCGGCTGCAGAGGACGCTGGGCCGAGTAGGGTCCAGTAGAGTTACCACTGTTTCTTGTACCACTTTTTGTTCCGTTATAGTGAGTAGTTCTTGTTTCCGCTGTACTTTTCTTTACCTGCAGTTCATATTTAGTTATGAATGTTGTTCTACTGTTGTGGTGGTATATACTGTAGTAGTTTCTTTCCTTGCTGCTGTATTTTCTTACTGTTAGTTATATTCATGTTGAATGTGGTTTATTTTACTGCTCTTTTGGTTACTTCCTCGTTGGACGACTAGGTCTTGGGATTAGTTGAGTCGGTCCGGTTTTCGTGTCTCGTAGGGGCTCAGGAACCGGGTCGTTACATAGGGTATATCCACTTCCTTATTATTTGATTAATTTGGTGATGAATGTCTGTAAATATGGGTAATCAAATGGAAGGTTTAAAGTTTGGAACTGGGTGCTAAAGACACTTAATACCGACATTGGTGGCTGGTAGTGGTACTAGTTGGATTAGCACGAGATAAAAGGGACTTAACTTTGATATTGAAGGCACCTTGTACCAGTAATGGTGACCAATACTGGCACTAGATGAGTTCAGTAGCCATGGCAGTGGGTGCCTAGTACTGGTATTGGTGCTCAGTATCGGTACTGGCTGGATTACTTGGAAAGGTGTGGTTGGTGCCTAGTATCGATATCAGTGTTTAGCACCAGTGCTAGCTGGTGTTGAAAATTATACTGGGGTTGCCCAGTACCGGTATTAAGGTCTAGTACCGGTAGTAGCTGGCTTGGTGGAAGTTGTGCTGTGGGTACCTAGTATCAGTGCTAGAGCTCAATATCGATACTGGTACACTATTGGCCTAGTGGGGATAGTGGGTGCCTAACACCGGTACCTAAGACTAGGATTGGTAGTAGTGTACTCACTTCATAATGCATGAACTCTTAGAAGAGATAAATTTGATTAATGTTGGTTAGGGATTGAAATCAAAATATTGAGATCAAGGATCTCTTTAGTTCGGGTTATTGACATGCGTGTTTATTGGTGGTCAAGATTTCAAGCGGATTGGAAGTGCAAAACCTAGGTTTCGGTTACAAAAGGGAGATTTTGTAGCCCTGAATTGGGCATGCAGCCCAACCTAACATTAGGTCAAAATTACCTAACGATAGATGTATGTTGGTAGGGTGTCCTAACATTAAGTAACAAGTCCCTAACATTAGGTAGTTTGTTGAATTTATAAATTGGCCTAGAATTGTAAGATTTTGATACTAGGAATCCTAGGAAAATGATAAAATCTAATCAGGGGTCTGCAGGTACCCCAATGTGCAGGGAGGAATGGTAAAATTGCAGTTAAACCATAGATGGGTAATGTGTGTCTGTGCGTGTGCCTTTAATTTGAGCTTGAAGCTCCCTAAGTACATTAAAAGTAAATATGAATTGGCTAAGTAATGGCTTGAACTTAACAAAGTGATATCTGTGACTTGACCATAGTCTAATAAGAGGAAATGCTTGGATCCTATGGTCTTGAGTAAGACCCCAGGTAATCCACTAGGTCCTTAGGGCTTCGTTTCAAACATAGAACCCAATGGAATCAAATGATGGTAGGTCGACTAGGTGAGCTCATAAGGTTGCACCCTTAGACTTGGTGACCAATAGGTTCACTACTCGGGTAAAGGACCTGGGTTGTTGTGGTAGCAAGAGGCTACCAAGGAATCTGCCTCGAAACTTGAAGGGTTCCTGGGTTTGGTGATGGGCCTTGGGCTATCATTGGCAGTTGGTACTTGGATGTACCCGAATCCAACTCAATGAGGAGGTACTTGTGACTCTAGATTATGTAGGCGCCCGTACGCATAGTGGGGGACATAGAGGGTACTTGGTAATCGTCGCTAGAGACTCACTTGGTGACTGTATGTACGAAACTTGCCTGGGTACTATGATGGATTGGTTGTGATCCCATCCGACGGTAGATTAAGAGGGCACACCTGAAGACTGCATTCCTACGGGGAGCTACGCCTAGCGGGAGCATTGGTGTAGTTCAACAATTCTGGTCAATCCTATGATGATGATCTAGTTTCATCTATGATTGATCCTTGTTGGACACGAGTTGAGCTTGTGCTTCGTGATCATAAGCCATAGGCCTGGGTAGCTCCCAAGAGGCTCGTCTCTTCTGACTAAAGTTAGCAATGTACTCGATACATCGAGAATGGGCATGCCTTTCTTGAGGATAAACAGACTTGCTAGCCTCTTCCCTGGCCAAGGTGAGACTATCAAGCTGGAATTCAAAGGAAATGATGCATCTCAATCTCCTCTGGTAGAGAGGGATGATTCCCATAATTTGATCGTTGAGGTGAGTGAGAGGATGAGTTATATTAATACCAATCATGGGAAGAATTTGAGCAACATGTTTTAATGGGTTGTGGGACCACGGTGGTTGGTCTTGTTAGATAGGGTTTGGGAATTAGAACTTAGGGTGTTGGGTTGGGCTAGGGACTAGCCGGTAAATGAAACTGTACACTATTCTATTTGGTTGAGATACAGTAGTTTTTTGCTCCCTGTTGAGCTGATTGGCTCATCTCTACTTTGTGACCCTAATTTTAGGTGTTTGCTGTCATGTGTCATTGACACTCAGGATTTGTCACTGCATGGGTTTTTGCTAAGATTTCTGGCAGGTAATCTTTTATGCCTTATTTTCATTGTAACTTCCTATTTAGTGCATGTTTAATTTCTACTTTTCTTTATCAAGTATGTGACATTCTTCCTGTACTTTCTTCCATTTTACATATTAAATGAAACTCCTTTATTGCTCGACTTAGTTAGAGTAAAGACCCATTCTGTCTTGAGCCTTTTAAGATGTCTGGACTGTCGGTCAGACATTTGGACCCCTTCCCAGACGTATGGAAATTGAAATTTTGGTACGAGCCTTTGCGTCTGCGTGCGAGCTACGTGCAGACAGTACCTCTCTTCTCTCTCTTTCCCTCTTCTCTCCTCCATCCAAACCCTAACGCACCTTATAAAAGATCCTCTCCCCCTCCCTCTCTTCCCCACTTCACCCTAGCCACCTTCTTCTCTTCGTCTCCACCACAGCGAGAGGAGTGAGCGCGAGAGCAGCGACGAGGAGGAGAGACGGCATGAGGAGAGGAGGAAGAGCTTGAGCTTGCGAGCTCGTGGGGGATCGTCGGAGGATGCACGGCTAGAGCGGTGCGTGCGGGAGGAGGAGTGTGTCGGGGAAGACGTCCCCGACACTTGCTGCAGCCGGAGTTGTAGGCGAGGAGGCGAGGCCGCGGTTGCATGCGGCAAGGGAGAGCAGCAGGTCACTCTGATTCTGGGGTTTTTCCAGAATCAGATGTCTGGCGTGACATCCAGACGATGGGGCGGACATCTGGTGACTACACCGGATGTCTGAAAATAGCTTTCCGTGAAGGCACATTCCTTTTGCGGATACAGCCATGCAAGTTGCATCGCAGCCTCGATCTACATGGCTAAAAGCAGTGGATTTTGTCTGTCGCGTGCAGAGATAGCTTCGGGAAGGCGCGGGGCATGCCCTCCCAAGTGATTCGAACGTCTGGACAGCTTACCAAACGACTGAAAGCACTCCCAGACGTCCGGAGGAGAGGTCGGACGTCTGGAGCTGGGTCCAGACGGTTTAGAAGAGGTTCTGGATGTCTGAGGTCGATGCAGAACCTGAGGTGAGTTTCTGGTTACTTTTAAGACGTCTGGACCTTGTGCTAGACGTCTAATTTAGGTTTGCAGACTTGTTTTTGACCCGTTTAGGGTCCTTTTGAGGTCCATTTTACGCAAACAAGATATCGATGTTTTCCTTGTGAGTTCCTCTACTTGTTAGAAAGACTTTTATACTGTTCTGAAAGTTCCATTGTGGTATGTTCCTTGTTATATGACTTCGATCAGTTGCAGGTTCGGGGCTTGTTGAGGCACGTGAGCCTGCCGTTCGAGCCCCCAATACTCCCGGGTTATCTGGTAGAGTGGTCTTCCCCTAATTTAATTATAAAACTTGAATGCATATGTGGATTGGATAACTAGAAACTTAGGATATGGCATGAATCCTAGGACAAGAAGTACTTGCACTATCTATATGCATGTTGAAATTGCGGTCTTAAATGAATGAGTAGAAATGTTAACAACTGCCTGTTAATAAACAAGAGCTGCCTGTGAAATATGAAATACCTATGCTAGTTAAACAATTACATGTGACATTACTTGTTGTATATGTTAAATGATGGAAATATGAGCTGCATGTGTATAACCTGAGAATGGAAATGGGAATGATGAAACCTGGTATGGAATGGCATGAGAAATACGAGCATGAACCCTACGGGGAATTAGGAGTAGAGCTCCTTTAAATAAATGGAATGAATCTGGAAATGTGAGTGGGAAGTGTGCTAGCCCTTGAGTACGTGGTACCAAGGAGAGCGACTGCCCCCTGTTTAGTGTAGAGCGGAGCTAGCTGCCCTTGGGTTGGGACCCGGGGTTAGGATTGGCCACTCTGCACCGACTTCTTGGCCCTCACGTACACTCTACCGGGGAGAGCTACTAGTGTAGGGAGAGAGCTAACCACCCCACGGGGCTTGGGGTTTAGCTAGCCACCCTACACCAACTTGTTAGGCCCACTGGGCAAACCAGGGTAGTCAGACGAGGGTGCACGGACTGTGGAAGGGCGAGACCCCTGTTTGGTTTTGAGGGGATAGACCCCTGTCACTGAAAGGGCTAGGCCCTATACTGTTCCATGTTGTACTTTGAGCATACCCATTAGTGGAAACGATGGATCGTGTGCCAGTGCAGGGTAGCTACCCGTGCGCTTATCGAGTGTGCTGTAGTCACCGCTACATTTGTCCGTGACCTTGGGGTGGTTGACTGGGTATAGGATCACCACGGGGGACTCTCCCAGCCAAGAGAGCACCACGTGTGCCTTCTACTCTTTAGAAAAGACTGCAATCAAGATCGTTCCCACGAGGAACATTCGAGATCAAGAAAGAGATCTGAAAAATAAACCAATGGGTGAAAAGGAATAACTTGTAAAATAAAGTAATTGGAAAAGATAAATTTACCTGTTAGCTTTTACTCCTTTAGTTAGTTGGTTACCACACTACTCAACGTTCGCTGACTTTATTTACTCGTAACCCTTTTCAGGTCCAGGTGTTGAGCAGCCCGAGTCACCGACTGCAGAGGGTGCTAGGCTTAGTCGAGCCCAGTAGTAGTCTTCCTGTTGTAGTACTTTCTTTTGTTAGTGAGTTCAGACTCTTATTACCATTTACGTTTCTATACTTTGTTTCCGCTTTACTGTTGTGGTGGTGATATGTACTATTAGCAGCTTTTACTTCTTTTATTGCTTGTACTCTTTTACTGTTAGTTACTTAGCATAGTGAATGTGGTTTACTTTCCTGCTTTTTGGTTATTTCTTGTTGGACGACTAGGTCTTGGGATTAGTCGAGTGGAGCCAGTCTCGTGTCCTGTAGGGATTCGGGAACCAGGTCGTAACAAGATGGTATCAGAGCAACGTTGTCCCGAGAAAGGAACCAACTAGCTTGAGAATAACCAATTCACGTGCATGTAACTAGAGTAACCACCACAACGTACCACTTGACATCTGTTCTGAGTTTCCTTCGCTGAAGTCCGTTAGAGTTGACTCCTTTTTGTTTTGTTTTCGCGTCTCTTTGCAGGAGATGCCTCGACGTGGAGTCCTTGAGGCGGGCCGTGGATGCGGCCGTGGACGAGGTCGGAGGGGCGGACGTGCTAGGCCCGAGGTGTCAGTTGACCAGCCACTTCTCCTGGGGCGTTTAGGCCCAGGACCTCGCTCAGTTGATACGGGACATAGTACGAGAGGAGCTCTACCCGCCTTCACGAGCGCCTCTTCCTAGGGACGTGGAGGGGGAGTCCTCTGTGGGGCCGAGAGACCGATGCAGCGTCGAACGAGGGGGAGGGGGTGGTCCTCCACCGCCCCCACCTCACTCTGATACTTTTGAGCACGAGCCCTCCCTGCCTGGAGGCATGTCCGTTCCCCTACTACAGCTGCACTACGAGCTTTTCAGACAGTTCCGGAAGCTGAAGCCCCCCTCTTTCAAGGGGGATGAGGACCCTTCTGAGGCAGACTGGCTGGAGTAGATCGAGAAGGTGTTTGATACCCTTCCCCCCTACGGAGTGCCGCATGGCCTTTGCCACGTATCAGCTGGAGAGTGCGGCACACAAGTGGTGAAGGGCAGTCAAAGGCCAGGAGAGGGCAGAGCCGATATGGGACCAGTTTGTGACCCTCTTCTGCGAGTAGTACTTCCCGCAGACGTGGCAAGACCAGAGGAGGTGGGAGTTCCACACTCTTCGCCAGGGGACGATGACTGTTAGCACGTACCGCATGCTCTTCCTGGAGCTATCACGTTTTGCTGCGACAGCTGTGGCTACTAAGGAGGAGAGCCTATGGAGGTTCATTGAGGGGCTCCGGCCTGCCATTCAGGGGTATGTCAAGCCCCTGAAGCTACCCACCTTCTCGAGAGTGGTGGAGACAGCTATGACGTACGAGGAGACCAACTTGGCTGCATGAGACATCGACAGCGGACGAAAGAGGCCCTACCAGCCAGAGTACTCACAGGGCCGACGAGAGAGGAGGCACACGGCACCCGCAGGAGAGCTGTCTCGTTTTGAGGGGCCGTCAGTGGCCTTTGGGGGCCCCCGACAGGGGCCAGCTGCCAGTACTAAACCCCTGCCCAGCCGTCAGCAGGGACCTACCGAGGGAGGGAGTCGAGTCCCCCTCTGCTACCAGTGTGGCCAGTCGGGCCACATTAGGAGGGACTGCCCGTCTAGGGCTGGAGTGCAACAGATGCTCCCCGTACCGAGCACTGGAGGCCGAGTAGGTGGTTGTGGTTCCCAGGCGCGTAAGGCAGGACAGCAGTCGCGGGAAGGGTACCGGCCAGCGGCTACCCGTCCAATGCAGAGTGTGGCTACTTCTTCTACACCAAGATTTGAGGGGCATATCAACGCCCTGACACACAGAGACGCTAGGGCATCAGGTTCAGTGGTGGCAAGTATGGTTACAGTTTCCGGCAGATTAGTTTACGTACTTTTTGATTCCGGCGCCACTCACTCATTTGTTGCTGCGAGTTTTGCTGTCAGTTTGGGACAGGACTGCGTGTTGTTAGAGGATCCATTTGTGATCAGAGGTCCAGGTGGTCAGCTGTTTGTAGCTGAGGAGGTCTACATAGACTATGAGGTCAGTGTTGGGGGACACAGCCTCCCCGTTGACCTGATTGTGATACCTATGGAGGATTTTGGCATGATTTTGGGGATGGATTAGTTGTCCACTTACCACGCTTTGGTGGATTGTTTTGAGCGGAAGATCGTCTTCTCCATACCGGAGATGCCTTCCTTTGAGTTTCACGGACAGCTAGTGGATAGAGGGTTCAGGTGCATTTCTGCATTTCAGGCAGCAAGACTTTTGGGCCAGGGGTGTGAGGGCTTTTTGGCTTGTGTAGTAACAGAGCCCAGTTCTGTGGTAGACTTTCAGAGCATCCTGGTGGTCAGAGAGTACCCCGACATGTTTCCAGAGGAGCTGCCAGGACTACCGCCTAAGCGTGAGATCGAGTTTGAGATCTCACTGGTATCAGGGACCAGCCCCATTTCTACGACACCATACAGGATGGCACCACTTGAGCTGCGAGAGCTCAAGTCCCAGTTGCAGGACCTGTTGGAGAAGGGCTTTGTGAGGCCCAGTGTGTTCCCGTGGGGAGCCCCTGTGTTATTTGTGAAGAAGAAGGGTGGTACCCTGCACCTTTGTGTTGACTATAGACAGTTGAATAGGGTCACCATTAAGAACAGGTATCCGCTGCTGAGGATTGATGATCTGTTTGACCAGTTGTGAGGTGCCATGATATTCTCCAAGATAGATCTAAGATCAGGCTACTACCAGTTGAGGATCAAGGAGACCGACATCTCCAAGATAGCTTTCTGCACCCGGTACGGACACTACGAGTTTTTGGTCATGCCGTTTGGGCTGACCAACGCTCCCGCTGCCTTCATGGATTTGATGAACCAAGTGTTCAAACCGTATCTGGATCAGTTTGTGGTGGTATTTATTGATGATGTGCTCATTTACTCGCGAGATCAGGTGCAGCACGGATAGCACTTGCGGATGGTTCTGGACATGTTGGACGACGCAGGCTGTATGGCAAATACAGCAAATGCGAGTTTTGGTTGAGGCAGGTGACCTTCTTGGGTCATGTGATTTCAGGGGATGGCTTGGCTGTGGATCCAGCCAAGGTAGAAGCAGTACTCAGATGGGAGAGACCATGTACAGTGATAGAGATACGCAGTTTCTTGGGACTGGCTGGTTACTACCGGTGATTTATCAGGGGTTTCTCGCAAATTGCACATCCTATGACTCAGTTGACCCGGAAGGACGTGCCCTTTGCTTGGACAGATGCTTGTGAGGCGTGTTTTCAGGAGTTGAAGGAGATGCTAACTTCGGCTCTTGTGTATACCATCCCAGATAGCAGGGCGATTTTGTTGTCTACACAGACACTTCGTTGCAGGGGTTAGGGGGTGTGCTCATGCAGTGGGGTCACGTTGTCACTTACGCTTCGCGGCAATTGAAGCCCCATAAGCATAGCTACCCTACCCATGACTTAGAGCTGGTAGCTGTTGTCATTGTGCTGAAGACATGGAGGCACTACCTTTATGGTGAGACCCTTGAGATATTCATGGATCATAAGAGCCTCAGGTATTTGTTTGATTAGAAGGAGCTTAACATGAGACAGAAATGTTGGTTAGAGCTCCTGAAGGACTATGACTGCAGCATCTCCTACCATCCGGGGAAGGCCAATGTGATGGCTGAGGCCTTGAGTCGGAAAGCGCCCACCCACTTGGCCAACTTACAGGTATAGAGTTGGAGACTTTTGGAGGAGTTGGGCAATTGGTGACCCCTAGAGTTACAAGGGCATTGTGAGGCAGTGATAGTGACACGACAGACGAGACCAGACCTAATAGATCGCATCATCACAAGACAGATGACAGATCTATACCTGCAGTCGCTGCGAGACAGAGTACTATCAGGGGACCCAGGAGACTTCTCTTTTACATACGAGGTGCTGCGCATGAAGGGATGTTTGTGCGTTCCCAGGGACGAGGAGTTGTTGAGAGAGCTCCTGACTGAGGTGTTGGTGCTAAAGCACCACGATCATTTGTTTTGATGATAACAAAACACGTGTTATTTAACATTTGCAATTTGAGTCCTAGAGTTCAGGTCAATTGCAAATGAGGACGTGTTTAGACGAAACTCGAGCTCGCATCCAGGACGGATTGGAGGAGCTTGACGGAAAACAGAGGAGGTTCGCGTGGAGCAAAAGATTGGAGATGGAAGACAAGAAGAATAGGATAGATTCTTTTTTATCCTTTCATGTATCTCTTGTATTTATTTTCTTGCTCTTTTTGATTCCTTAGAACATTATGTTAAAGAGCCTCAAAGTACCCTAAAAGTAGTCCTAGGAACACCTGCACAACCCTAGGATACTTAGGTTTTCTGTAGAATACTTAGAAAACCAATATAGGGCTCAAACAGCATTTCCAGACGTCTAATCCCAAAATCAGACGTCTGATAAAGAATTTTAAGACGTCTGACTGTTGTTTCAGACGTCTGATAACTGTTAGGCTGGACATAGTTAGTTCTGTCTGATGAAATCAGACGTCCAGACCTTAGACCAGACGTCTTAGGAGACGTCTGATGACTTTGCCAGACGTCCAGTTAGTGGACCGTTGGCTGGCTTAGAAGACACTCAAGAATATGACCGTTAGAGCCTTATCAGACGTCCATAGGACTTTACAGACGTCTGATAAATGACCGTTTTGCCTCGGCTGACCCAAAATCTCTTCTCAGAGATTTTCTAGCCGTTGCAACGTTTGGAAATCAATTCCCACAGTAAAAGTAGGTTTCCAGACGTCCAGACATAGTACCAGACGTCCTGTATGTCGTCTGATGGACTTGCACAAAAACCCTATTTAGATCTGATTCAAGTCAGGGAGAAACCCGCATAGAATCAGATGTCTGACCTTTAAATTAGACGTCTTAAAGTGGCCTTCCAGACGTCTGATGCCATAGTTAGACGTCTGATGACCCTGTCAAATGCAATCATTGTCCTGATTTCGGCCTGATTCTCTTGGGCTTTGCACCCAACGGCTATGGAAGCTTTTCCAAGCCTTCCAAAGCCTTCCTAAGGCCTCTATAAATAGAGGGGAACCTTTGTAACACAAATACACAACAAGAGACACTTAGAAAAACACTTGGATACACTTAGACACAGAAGATATACACCTAGAGAGACCAAGATACACTAAGATCAAGTATTTCCACTCTCTTGTGTCCAAGAAACACTTGCTCTCCAAGCTCAAGCTCCATTTTCTTGAGAGCATTCAACCGTTGCGCACCCGCTCTCCCGCCGTAGATAACGAGAGCGACGTAGCGCCGTCGCGTGGCACACGTACCGCGTCATCGTCGACGCACTCCTTGCAAAGGGGAGTTTCCTATTTCCTATAGAAGCTAGGTTTAATTTTGTTGGCTCTATAGGACTGTTGTTTTATTTTATCTTTGTCTTTTGGTTGGGTATTCGCTTTGCGAATTCCCGTCTCCTTCGTGGGACAAAATCCTTCTCGTGGAGAGAAGGGGTTGAGGAACGCTACCCTCGTACTTGTAGCGTGGTTGTACTGAGGTTGAATCACCCTCGTTTAAAGTGATTCGTTTAGTGGATTTTGATCAACTTGGTTGATCGGAAAATCCTAACTCGAGAGGGTTAGGTGGTGGTTTTCACCCGGTTTGGGTTTCCACCTAAAAATACCTGCGTACATTTTGTGATTGCTTATTTTGTGAGATTGCTTTATATATTTTATTTCCGCAACTATTACGTCACCCCCTCCAAGTAGGGAACTTTCATGAGGCACACGGATCCAGGTTCACCATACATCCTGGGAACACGAAGATGTATCATGATCTGAGACGTGACTTTTGGTGGAGAGGGATGAAGCGGGATGTAGGTGAGTTCGTGCAGCAGTGTTTGGTGTGCCAGCAGGTGAAGGCCGAGCATCAGAGGCCTGCAAGGCCGTTGCAACCACTTCCTATGCCAGAGTGGAAGTGGGAGAGCATCACCATGGACTTGGTGGTGGGCTTGCCCATTACCCAGCGAGGACACGGCGCAATCTAGGTGATAGTGGACAGATTGACAAAGACAGTACGTTTCTTGCCAATCTGAGTCACCTTGGGACTAGCGCAGTTGGTAGAGAGGTATATTCATGATGTGGTACGTCTGTACGGAGTTCCGTGTGAGATTGTATCTGACCGGGATACCCGTTTCATTTCCTAGTTTTGGGCTGAGTTTCAGCAGGCTTTGGAGACACGGTTGAGGTTTAGTATGGCGTACCACCCTTAGACGGATGGACAATTAGAGTGCACGATACAGACACTTGAGGACCTTTTACGCACCTGTGTACTGGACTGAAGGGGTTCTTGGGAGGAGCACTTACCCCTGGCAGAGTTTGCATATAATAACAGCTATCACTCGAGTATTAGCATGGCACCCTATGAGGCTCTGTACGGACGGAGGTGTATTGCACCCTTGAGTTGGGTTGAGGTGGGGACCAAGTGGGAGGTTGGCCCTAGGCTGATCCGGCAGAGTCAAGAGGTGATAGAGCATATTCACAGACCACTTTGCACTGTCAAGAACATATAGAAGAGTTATGCCGATCGGAAGTGCAGAGAGGTGCAGTTCGAGGTTGGGGATCACGTCTTTCTTCGCATTTCGCCCATGAAGGGCCTGCAGCATTTGGGGTGAAAGGGAAGCTTGCACCGAGGTTTATGGGGCCCTTTGAGGTCCTGGAGCGAGTGGGACCTGTTGCTTACAGGCTTGCCCTTCCTCCCCAGCTTTCTGGTGTGCACGACGTGTTCCACGTGTCCAACCTCAGGAAGTACGTCGTCGATCCCAATCACGTTCTGAGCCATGAGAGTGTCGAGGTGAGTGACGACCTGACCTACCCCGAGCGACTAGTACAGATACTAGACAGAGTCGTCTGGAGTTTGAGACGGAAGCAGGTACCCCTGGTGAAGGTCATGTGGAGGAGACAGAGGTACGAGGAGGCTACCTGGGAGCCTAAGGTGGCGATGCGAGAGCGGTACCTGAAGCTTTTTGAGGGTACGTCTTTTCGGATCGACTTCGGTCCTCTTTAGGTTTGTTATGCGTATATAGTTCTTTTTCCGCACCCTAGCTAGCTCAAGTTTCAGGGACGAAACTTCCTTTCAGTTTGTTATGATGTAAAGACCCATTCTGTTCTGAGCCTTTTAAGACGTCTGGACTGTCGGTCAGACGTTTGGATCCCTTCCCAAACGTCTGGAAATCAAAATTTTGGTATGAGCCTTCACATCTGCATGCGGGCTGCGCACAGACAGTACCTCTATTCTCTCTCTTTCCCTCTTCTCTCCTTCATCCAAACCTTAATGCACCTTATAAAAGGCCCTCTCCCCCTCCCTCTCTTCCCCACTTCACCCCAACCACCTTCATCTCTTCCTCTCCACCACAGCGAAAGGAGCGAGTGCGAGAGAGAGAGTGAGAGCGACGACGAGGAGGAGAGGCGACATGAGGAGAAGAGGAAGAGCTTGAGCTCGCAAGCTCGTAGGGGCTCGCCGGAGCATGCACGGCCAGAGCGGCGCGTGCGGGAGGAGTGTGTCGAGGGAGATGTCCCCGACACTTGCTGCAGTCGGAGCTACAGGCGAGGAGGCGAGGCCGCGGCTGCGTGCGGCGAGGGAAAGCAGCAGATCGCTCTGATTCTGTGATTTTTTCAGAATCAGACGTCTGGCGTGACGTCCAGACAATGGGGCGGACATCCGGTGACTACACCAGACGTCTCAAAACAGCTTTCATCGAAGGTACGTTCCTTTTACGGATATGACCATGCAGGCCACACCGCAGCCTCGATCTGCATGGCTAAAAGCGGTGGATTTTGTCTGTCGCATGCAGAGACAGCTTTGGGAAGGCGCGAGGAACGCCTTCCCACGCGATTTAGATGTTTGGGCAGCTTACCAAATGACTAGAAGCACTCCCAGACGTCCGGAGGAGAGGTCGGACGTCTGGAGCTGGGTCCAGACGGTCTAGAAGAGGTTCTGGACATCTGAGGTCGACGTAGAACCTGATGTGAGTTTCTGGTTACTTTTAAGACGTCTAGACCTTGTGCCAGACATTTGATTTAGGTTTGCAGACTTGTTTTTGACCCGTTTAGGGTTTGTTTGAGGTCTGTTTTACGCAAACAAGATATCGATATTTTCCTTGTGAGTTCCTCTACTTGTTAGAAGGCCTTTTATACTGTTCTGAATGTTCTAATGTGGTATGCTTCTTGTTATAGAACTTTGATCAATTGCGGGTTCGGGGCTTGCTGAGGCATGTGAGCCTGTCATTCGAGCCCCCAATACTCCCGAGTTGTCTGGTAGAGTGGTCTTCCCCAAATTTAATTATAAAACCTGAATGCATATGTGGATTGTGAAAGAAGTGATCTTCGTTTTCGTTGAAAACTTTATCATAAAATGATGTGTCGTATTTAATTGCGTGGTAGAAAATCACTTTTCAAAACATTTAAATTTTTAAAACTAACCATGAAGAGTTAGGTCGTCTCCACAGGGAGGAATTAGCCTAATAAATTCACGAGTCAAGGAATGCACAATTCGCAAACTCTTCTACAACTTTAATGCGAGGAAAATGCTGTTTTAAATGAACTTTGCAATTTCTTTAAAAGTTTAGGGGTGTTTATGCAATTTTCACGTCAGAAATTAAGCCTCAAAACTATGTGTAAGATGCATGTGTACTGGCTTATCATGTCAATTCAACTTTCATGCAATTCTAATTTGAAATTCAAGATAGAAACATGCACATAACACTAATAAAATAATTTCAAGAAAATTTGAGTGCATCAGTGCAATGTGGTCAGAATAAAATATTAATATAACTTGGCAATGGCATTGAATGTAATTTTTAATAGAGGGAAAAACAAAGGATCTCTCCTCTCTCCTCACATGTGCGGCCGTGCACGGTTGGCCGTGAGAATCGGTAGGGAGGTGCGGCTTGACGAGAGCTACGCAACGATGGCAGCGACGTGGCCGGAGGTGGCCGGTGGCGGTCGGCGGAGGTGGCAGGAGCGCCGGCCTGTTGGAGGAGATGGAGGCTGCTGCAGCCGCACGGTGGCTTGCGCGTGCTTGTGGGTGTGGCACGCGCCTGCAGGAGTGGGCGAGCAGTCTGAAGGTGGTGTCTATGGGTGCGGCGCTTGGGCTGGCGGTGCTGCGGTAGGGAGGTGCTGCGCCTGAAGTTGAGCGGTGGGCCTTGTGGGCGCACCTACAGGGTGGAGAGGCAGGAAGGCGTGCGGGCAAGCGCTTGCAGAGGCTGGCGCGGGCGCTGCAGGGTGGGGGGTGCTGTGTGCGGGAGGTGCGCCTGTGGGTGCGCCTGCAGATGGATGGAGGTAGGCGCGCGGGCGAGGTAGGAGCACTGGCGGGGTGGTGTGAGTGCCCTGCAGGGAGGTGCGCCTGCAGTGAGGCTGGAGGTGGAGCGATGTGTGTGCTATGCGGTAGAGGCGCGATGGCTCTTTACAGGAAGGAGGAGGGGGCGGTGTGTGGCGCGTGTGCGTGCGGTGGACTGGATAACTGCCTGCAGGCAGTGCGGGTGCAGCGCCTGCGGGCTCTTGGGAAGGCGATGGCGCGATGGCGTGGCGAGGGCAGGATGGGTTGGTGCGCCTTCTCCACAGTGCATACTCTCTCCACAGTGGAGAGGAAGGATATCCCCCCAGGGGGAGGAAGAAGAACCCGTAGATGAAGCCAATCCTTTCCTTTGCTCCCCTCTTCCTTTTAACTTCTCCGTTGTGCCTTCGAGAGTTAAGGGATTTTCAAATCCCTTAACTATCTCTGGCCGGCGGCTGTTGAGGGTTTCCCAGAGAATGGGGAAAAGATCAGCCACCGGTGATTTAAAAAAAAGGGTAATTTATCTTTTTCCCCTCATTCTATTGCCAATTATTTTTCCTGCACATAAAAAGAACATATTAAGTTATAGAATAAATGTAAACCTAAATCATGATGCATGCAGACCTTCTATAACTTAATATAGTTATTAACAAACCTAAAAGACATAATTAAAGTTACTTAGGCGTAATATTAGTCCATTAAAATAGACTCATCAAATACTCCCATGCCTAATATTTGCTAGTCCCTAGCAAAAATGAAAAATAATAGAAGTAATCAGAAGATTTCTTCTTTTCTTATTTCAAAACTTTAAAAATCTAGACAAATGTGAAGTGCTGATAGCCTAGGTAATAGATCCAAGTGAAAGAGTCGATTCGCATTGGGAGTTCATACATCACCCTTGGCAAAAATTTCTGTCGAGATAGGCAACTACTTCCCTCGGGGATAAAGTAGACGATAATCTGCAATTTGACCCTGGTGTTTGGCTTAGGTAGGAGATATTGAGTTGAATGGATTTGTATTTGGTGGCACACACTCAACTGGTGCTACAAATAGTCTAGTACTGCAGACTCTAGCTCTCTAGAATATTAGACAAGTCAACTCTGAGAGAGGTTACACAATTGTGCTCTCTTGATGTTCCTGGGCAGTCTCTTTTCTTTCTTTCTGAGATCACGAATCTCGCCAGATTTAGAAATTGTACTCACTATTTGGTGGCCTCACATGGCATCCACACTTCAATTAAAGTCCTAATAACTCTACAACTAAGTTAGAGTTCTCAACCAGTATTCAGGCGATCAGAAATAATAGAAGGTAGGTATGGGTCATATTTGGTGAAACGCGATAGGTGTTTTGCTGCCTCAGAAACAGTGTTACATCATACACTTGGACTTTTTTTTTGTAATATAACTACTTTTTCTTCTTTCTGTTTCTTCTTTTTCTTCTTCTTTTCGCTCTCTTTTTTTTTATTTCTTCTTGTTTTTGTTTCTTTTTCAATTAACACAACATGATACGGACTTTTATTTACGAGGCATTATTAAGGATGATGATGGTCAAAAGGAAGTTGTGTGGCTTATTTGGTGGAAGTACCTATTCTCGGCACCAAGAAGGAATGGATAGACAGGCGTATTTCTGACCTTTGACACTATTACCCTCCTTCAACTGAGAACTTTATGAAGGACGGTCGTAACCATCCACCAAAGTTATAACTTTATTAAGACTCAATCTTTGTGTATCTGCCTTATTTGGTGACTCTCCGAAATTCACTCAAAGTACGTACATAGGAACAGAGAGTGAAAACTACGCCTAACTCTGAAGTATCATTATCTAATTGTCCAAAAATTTAAGAGTCCTTGCACTAGACTTAGCGCACCAGTAATCTCTCTACTTTCTTCTCACAAATATGAGGTGGATCTACTAGAAGATAGTATGCCTGACTCTCTATAAACTGTCCAAGGGTTCAGTGGACTACAAATGCTTATTGATTTTCCTCAAGGATCCATTACCAAATCTACGTGCACGTGAAATAAATGTACTGGATTCTAAACTTAAGAAATAATTCCAGAAGAAGAACCTCCAATAATAAAGGTATTTTGCTAGGGACTAACCCATTCAGCTCAAATTTTTTTTTTATACTAACCTAAATGCATAAATACTTCCTAAAATGCAAATGCACTCCCCCATGCCTAAATCCTACAATATCCCCATTGTAAAATTAAAACAGGAGGAGAAAGGAAAAATATCACCTGACACAGTTTGCTGGGTTGCCTCTCAACAAGCGCTGCATTTTTTGTCAGCAGCCAGACTAAGAAGGAACCTATAAGTCTGGTTCCAACCAAACAAAGTTAGGCCCTAAAAATATTCGTAACAGTGCAGGCCTAGAAAACAGGTAACCACGGATGTTGGCGAGCTGATCATGTAATGTAATTCCAAATGCTCGCCAGAAGAAATGAAAATAGAAAATCTCATTGGCTACCTTGGGAGGTCTAGGAATAATAAACGGAATATGAAAAGGGACCTCCCGAAATGGAATAAGTGGAGGATAACAAGGATCCTCCAGAGCAGGACAGGTTTTAAAAGATATACACATAATTAGTTCAAACCCTTGAATGGCGAGAGTAAAAGTACAAGCATCAATCCATACTTACCATTCTACCCTAGGATGTATTGGCCTGATATATTCTCCAGAAAGAATGTACATGAGCAGAGATTTGAGCCAAGGATCGGTTAAGGAGTATAAGGGTTGTTTGTAGTGTTGGAAGGTAATGGTTAAGTCCAATGAGGGCTTAGTTGGTGTTAGGTCCAATTCCAACGATGATTCAGATTGTGTACACTCCCTAATAGTAGTAGACAACTTCAAGTTATCTTGCCTAGCATTAATGATCGGAGTCATATTTGAATCAAGGGTAGACTCCAAATTACAACTTTTTGATGGTAGGGTCAAAATGTAAGAATCATTATCATTTAGCTCATCCCCAGATTCGTTTGGTTCATTGAAATATTTGTTGGGGTGTATATGTGATTCATTAGGAGTTGGATCAGTATCCTCAATTATTTCTACAGGAGGATCAGTCTTAATATTTTGGAGAAAGCCTATATCATTGAATTCGTCATTCTTCTCGGGGTATAAATCTTTAATTGATGTGTTTTGTCCCCGAGAGTCTCCCATAGACTTCTCATTATTTTGTTCGTCCTCCTCTAATATCAACTCCTGTTTTGATGGAGGATGACTCTTAAAAGAAAGGAGGAATCTGGATTTAATCATATTATTTCTACCCTCTGGAGGTAAATCCTCAAATGATAAATAATTCTCCTGTGAATCACTCCAGATTTTCAGTCCAGGTTCCTTTATTAGGATATCCTCATCTTCAGAATTAGACTCGTCATATCCCTGAGACCAGAATTGATCATCCTCTATTCCCTTAGGGTCACCTTCATTAGGTGCATTTGAATCCTTAGAATATTGAATGGTAGGTGTTGATTCCCTAAGTGGAGGGTCAGGAGTAGGCTCACTAAGAGTAGAATGGGATTCCATCAAATAATCAAGAGGGGAAGTGATAGGAATAATATAACCTTGACCTGGGTTGGTAGGGGTAAGGAGAATACCGTCATTGGGGTCAAGGTCCTCAAGAGATACCATCTTCCCTTGCTTTTACTGCAATATAATTCAGGTGGATAATCACTATAATCATTATCCTCTAGTGGCCGTGTCTCATTGGAAGAGTCTAAGTGATGGCTACCTAAAATTGGATCCCTATTGTCATTAGGTTCCTCAGAATTATTTTCATGATCATGGTTTATTGGGTAGGGATCAGGATTATTGGAAAGCGTGTAGCTAAGTTGTCTTATTTCTTCATTTAAGTGTTGACTATTCCTCAACATCTCTCCCATTGATTCCATTATTTCCTTTTGTTGTTTTTGCATTTCTATCATAAAAGAGGAGAGGCTACTATTATCAAGTTGGGGAGGATAGTCAATTTCAGGCTCTGGTTGCCTAGGGGTATCGGTCCAACCTCGATACGGAAAATCATGAAGGGTGGGAGGGTTGGGTGTTTGCATGGAAGTAGGGATTTCAGGATTGGAAAATCCCTCTCCTAGGCTCTGCTCAAAAGTGAGAGTTATCAAGCTAGTACTCCCAGGGTAAGAATGAGAATGATCCCATGAATTATCAATGTACCCATCAAAGGATGGATACGCTCGGAGCATGGGATCCTGATTAAAAGATGGGAAGTATTGACTCTGATAATTTGAATGATAGGAGTAAGAGTAATCCATATCTTTAAGCAAAACAATTTTAACTTTCTTAGGATTCAGCAGAAAACTTCCTAAAGAGTCCTATTGTCACAGCAAACGCAAATTCAACGGGATCTGTTTTTAGTAGATTGTAGGTCTTAGAGTTATATGTTTAGTTGGTGGTCAAACAAGTTTTGCAAAAATTACACTTCCTAGGCCAACCTTCGCTGGTGCCTATAACCTACTCGCAAGGGATGGAAGTCTCGAATTGAGCCCACACACGAGGAACCGAAGTAACTTGGTAGATAGGCTTGTTGATTTCCGACTAACTTCCCTTATGGTGCAAAAGAGAAGAGGTAGAAATTTATCTAGTGACCTTATGTGAGGTGCACAGTGTCTCAAGTGTGCAAACATACGATCGTGTTTTGATTTTTTGAAATTCCGCAAACAGGATCCTTTTGCACACAATTTTTAGTCACAGATTTTAAAGTCTAACCTCTTAACAGTCCCAATTAGTTTAAAGTGACCACTGAATTAATTTGATTTAAGCACTTTAGTGGTCTTAGATTTAGGTTCAATGCATATGCATGACAAGTTATTCATGCTCAAGAGATGTATATTACTCCAGCTTTCTTCGTGCAGTAATGAATGCAATGCAATAAAAATAAACTAGATCCTGCTGATTCAGTCCTAGATGGTCTTCCTAGAGATATGCAGCTTCTAGCAGGCAGTTTGAATTTTTTTTTTATACTAAACAAATAGACTTAATCTAACTAACTAATCGAAATTCAGTTCAAACAGTTCAAATAATCCTATAATCTGAATAAACGGGAACACGCTCCCGAAAATATGCTCCCGCATACAAGAGAGATCTGAAATAAGATGGCACTGGGAATACGTTCCCAAAAATACCCAACAAGGGTCCAAAAGACAGAAATTAAATTCTAATGTCTATCTAATTAAATCTAACTAAGACCTACTGCCTAAATCAGAAATAAGCTTCTCCGTAAGCATATGTGCGTGGGATCAAGGCCCACGTGTTCCTGTTCCCGTTCTCCAGGTGGCGTCAAGGTCCACCAAAAAGATCGTCTCCACCGTACACGCCCGTCGCATTCGTCGCATGTTCTTGCACAGAAGAAAATCGACAGTTAATAATTCAGAAAAGTCTTCAAAATAGCATAAAAATAACATAAAATTCCCACAAAATTAATAGGCATTTTTCCTCCCCGACAACGGCGCCATTTGAAAGAAGCGATCTTCGTTTTCGTTGAAAACTTTATTATAAAATGATGTGTCGTTGTATTTAATTGCATGGTAGAAAATCGCTTTTCAAAACATTTAAAATTTCAAAACTAACCACGAAAAGTTAGGTCGTCTCCACAGGGAGGAATTAGCCTAATAAATTCACGAGTCAAGGGATTCACAGTTTGCAAACTCTTCTGCAACTTTAATGCGAGGAAAATGCTGTTTTAAATGAACTTTGCAATTTCTTTAAAGGTTTAGGGGTGTTTATGCAATTTTCACGTCAGAAATTAAGCCTCAAAAATATGTGTAAGATGCATGTGTAATGGCTTATCATGTCAATTCAACTTTCATGCAATTCTAATTTGAAATTCAAGATAGAAACATGCACATAACACTAATAAAATAATTTCAAGAAAATCTGAGTGCATCAGTGCAATGTGGTCAGAATAAAATATTAATATAACTTGACAATGGCATTGAATGTAATTTTTAATAGAGGGAAAAACAGAGGATCTCTCCTCTCTCCTCCTTACGTGTGCGGACGTGCACGGTTAGCCGTGAGAATCGGCAGGGAGGTGTGGCTTGACAAGAGCTACGCAACGGTGGCAGTGGTGTGGCCAGAGGTGGCCGGTGGCGGCCGGCGGAGGTGGCCGGAGCGTCGGCCTATTGGAAGAGACAGAGGTTGCTGCAACCGCACAGTGGCCTGCGCGCGCTTGCGGGTGCGGCGCACGCCTGCAGGCGCGGGCGAGCAGTCTGAAGGTGGCGTCTGTGCGTGTGGCTCTTGGGCCGGTGGTGCTGCATGCGGGAGGTGCACCTGTGGGTGCGCCTGTGGATGCACCTGCAGATGGATGGAGGTGCGCCTTCCGGGTGAGGTAGGCGCGCTGGCGGGGTGGTGTGAGCTCCCTGCAGGGTGGTGCGCCTACAGTGAGGTTGGAGGTGGAGCGGTGTGTGTGCTGTGCGGTAGAGGTGCGATGGCACTTTGCAAGAAGGAGGGGGGCGGTGTGTGGCGCGTGTGCACGCGGTGGATTGGAGAACTGCCTGCAGGCAATGCGGGTGCAGCGCCTGCGAGCTCTTGGGAAGGCGATGGCACGGTGGCGTGGCGAGGGCAGGATGGGTTGGTGCGCCTTCTCCACAGTGCATACTCTCTCCACAGTGGAGAGGAAGGATATCCCCCGAGGGGGAGGAAGAAGAACCCATAGATGAAGTCGATCCTTTCCTTTGCTCCCCTCCTCTTCCTTTTAACTTCTCCGTTGCGCCTCCGAGAGTTAAGGGATTTTCAAATCCCTTAACTATCTTTGGCCGGCGGCTGTTGAGGGTTTCCCGGAGAATGGGGAAAAGATCAGCTGCCGGTGATTTAAAAAAAAGGGTAATTTATCTTTTTCCCCTCATTCTTTTGCCAATTATTTTTCCTGCACATAAAAAGAACATATTAAGTTATAGAATAAATGTAAACCTAAATCATGATGCAAGCAAACCTTCTATAACTTAATATAGTTATTAACAAACCTAAAAGACATAATTAAAGTTACTTAGGCGTAATATTAGTCCATTAAAATGGACTCATCAGATTGGATAACTAGAAACCTAGGATATGGCATGAATCCTAGGACAAGAAGTATTTGCACTATCTATATGCGTGTTGAAATTGCAGTCTTAAATGAATGAGTAGAAATGTTAACAACTGCCTGTTAATAAACAAGAGCTACCTGTGAAATATGAAATACCTGTGCTACTTAAACAGTTACATGTGACATTACCTGTTGTATAGGTTAAATGATGGAAATACGAGCTACATGTGCATAACCTGAGAATGGAAATGGGAATGATGAAACCTGGTATGGAATGGCATGAGAAATACGAGCATGAACCTTACGGGGAATTAGGAGTAGAGCTCCTGTGAATAAATGGAGTGGATCTAGAAATGTGAGTGGGAAGTGTGCTGGCCCTTGAGTACGTGGTACCAAGGAGAGCGACTATCCCCTGTTTAGTGTAGAGCGGAGCTAGCCGCCCTTGGGTTGGGACTTGAGGTTAGGATTGGCCACTCTGCACCAACTTTTTGGCCCTCGCGTACACTGTACCGGGGAAAGCTACTAGTGTAGGGAGAAAGCTAGCCACCCCACGGGGCTCGGGGTTCAGCTAGCCACCCTACACCGACTTGTTAGGCCCACTGGGCAAACCAAGGTAGTCAGACGAGGGTATGCGGATTGTGGAGGGGCGAGACCCCTGTTTGGTTCTGAGGGGCTAGACCCCTGTTACTGAGAGGGCTAGGCCTTATATTGTTTTGTGCTGTACTTTGAGCATACCAGTTAGCGGAAACGATTGACCGCGTGCCAGTGTGGGGTAGCTATCTGTGCGCTTATCGCACGTGCCGTAGGCACCGCTACGTCTGTCCGTGACCTTGGGGTGGTTGACTAGGTGTATGGTCACCATGGGAGACTCTCTCAGCCAGGAGAGCACCACGTGTGCCTTCTACTCTTCGGAAAAGACTGCAATTAAGATCGTTCCCATGAGGAATATTGGAGATCAAGAAAGAGATCTGAAAAATAAACCAATGGGTGAAAATGAATAACTTGTAAAATAAAGTAATTGGAAAAGATAAATTTACCTGTTAGCTTTTATTGCTTTAGTTAGTTGGTTATCACTCTACTCAACGTTCGCTGACTTTATTTACTCGTAACCCTTTTCAGGTCCAGGTGTTGAGTAGCCCGAGTCACCAGCTGTAGAGGGTGCTGGGCCCAGTCGAGCCCAGCAGTAGTCTTCCTGTTGTAATACTTTCTTTTGTTAGTGAGTTCAAACTCTTGTTACCATTTACATTTCTACACTTTGTTTCTGCTTTACTGTTGTGGTGGTGATATGTACTGTTAGTAGTTTTTACTTCTTTTATTGCTTGTACTCTTTTACTGTTAGTTACTTAGCATAGTGAATGTGGTTTACTTTCCTGCTTTTTTGTTATTTCTTGTTGGACGACTGGGTCTTGGGATTAGTCGAGTCGAGCTGGTCTCGTGTCTTGTAGGGATTCGGGAACTAGGTCGTAACAGTTAGGTACAACTGAATTAAATAAACTAGCACCTCTTTTGTTGCCATTCCTTGGAACTTTGACCCTCGTTGGGGGCTTGGGTTTTTGGGGCCTGACAATATGTCATCTTTAGATCCTTTACATTAGGCATCATATTGATGCAAATGCTTAAAAAAATTAACTTATAATCCTTAATTTTAATATAAAGAAAGAAAGAATAACTTACCTAGCTAGACGAGTAGACATATAAAACATTACTTTCATTATTTAGAAGATTTCACTCTAAACTTCTACCCAAATTCCAACATTATTTTGGTATGTGGTTTAACCTTGGAAAAATTATGCTGGATTTCCCTTGTACAAAGCCATATTTCTATAAAAATTTTGACAGCACCTCAACTTATAACAAAAAAATGTACGGTATCCATTTATGATTGAGAATTCAGAGATTCTTATATTGCAAAATAGTGAAACATGGCTAAAACTTCTTAAGGAAGTGCAATAGGGTAGTAGACAAAGCTATATTTCTCCTAAATAGTGATAAATCCACCAGTTATGAAGCATCTATAATAATGAAAAGTCTACAAATATCTTTATCATAAATAATGAAAAATTATTTGTAGCATAGCATTACTATGTAAAAAAAAATAAAAAGAAGAATAGATACAAAAGGAGGAAGTTGGAGGTAGAGGAGGTGGATGGAGGAGGGCACTAGAGGTGCAAGTGGTTGAAGGTGAAGGAGGAGGTAATTGGAGGTGGAAGATGAGGCTAAGGGGGTTGAGATTGGAGGTGGAGGTGGAAGAAGCTGAAGATAGAGGAGCTCGTACGAGGAGGGCTAGAGGTGGGTAGATGTGAAGGAATTGGAGGATGATGTTGGAAGTAAAGGAGCTGGAGGAGGATGAGGAGAAAATACAGGTAGGAGGTGGAGGAATTAGACAATAGGAGGTAGAAGGTGAGGAAAAGGGGGAGAAGGTTGCTAGAAAAGCATTGGAGTACTAGAGGAGGACCTCGGTAGAGGTGGATAAGGAGACTAAAGGTGTAGGTAAGGGAGGGATGGGGGGTTGGAGTGATTAGAATAGAGATGTATGATTGATAGGATAGGTGGGATTTAAATCAATGACAGTTCATTTTTTTCTTTTGTTGCTTGGATCCTATCTCAATATTTAAATGTCTAACTAGATGTGAAACATCGAGGAAGGACATCTATCTAGACAATTAAACATTATGATAGCTCACTTTTGTTGATATTGACGTTAATTTTAGCTGAATAGTGGGATAATGCTATAGTTATCTAAACATTTAAGAAATAAACATCTAAAAAGGTCCTTTTTTCTTATAGTGGTTTAAATGTTGAATTATTCCTTTCTATCCATTTTTTTAGTAAGACATGGTGAACAATGCTTGATATTTTATATACAACAGTATTAGGTAAGACATCTGA
Organism: Thalassia testudinum; assembly: GCA_037157565.1. Taxonomy (NCBI): domain Eukaryota; kingdom Viridiplantae; phylum Streptophyta; class Magnoliopsida; order Alismatales; family Hydrocharitaceae; genus Thalassia; species Thalassia testudinum. The sequence continues at coordinate 5,607,176 of JAZHRO010000058.1, read as the reverse complement.
ACCTTTAATATTAAACATCAACTTTATGTTGATTAAACTCAATCAAGAAAGCTCTATGATCTTGTAGTGTTAATTTCCAATCCTTGAGGTTGTATAGGAAACTGTACTTCATTTCATTTCATTTTATTGTGCTGGCTACTTGGATTGTGGATTTCCCGACTCTTTCTTAATGGAAGGATATATAAATACTAATTATGGGTTGTCCATAAGGTGAGTATTGTATTTAGGAACACTACTCTCAATTTCCTATGGTATGAATTAGTGAATTTCCAACAATAATTGGAGCAAAAATTTAGCTTGAAATATCTAGATAAAGATTTTTCCTTCAAAAGAATTTCCTCTTTAGATTCTAGCTTTTAATTTTTCATTGAATCTTTTTTATTACTTTATTTTTTCTTTAATTAAAATTTCCCTCTTCCCTCTTATGTCATATTATAATTTTTTTTGTCTAAGTTCTTGAATATGACCATTAGGTCAACTTAGAAAGTATATTTGAGAAGATTGAAAAAGACAATTTTTGTAGATTATAGATTGTATGAGCCTATAAAGTAGAGAGTACTCATAGTGGTATCAATAGAAGGGAGAGTGTTAGATATAGTGAAAGATTACTTTGGCTCTTACATAGCATGAGACCAAAGTTTAGGTGCTGTCAAGCCAACATCGATGTGAAAAAGAATGCTATCTACTCGTCAAATGGTAGAGGAAGCAAGGCAAAGACATCATTTGGCCACCAGATCAGGAGGACAAGGAAGGAGGACTCTATTGAGAACTCTTGCCTCCTGCTACCATGCCAGTTGGTAAAAGATTAATTTGGCTTTCACAAATCAATTATGTTCATTTGATCTCATTTTATAGATGTACAAAAGATCTCGAATTTGTTAAGTTTCATAGTACTTTGCTTTAAGAGTTTGATAAGCTTAGATTTGTTATGATTTGAGGACCAAACCCTAACTTCTAGCCTAAGAAATACAAGATTAAAAAGATAGAGCAGGAGTTCAAATAATCTCCATTGGTGTTGGACTCTTTGGATTATCGTGATGATAATTTGAAGAGATCTGCCTGGCTAAGAGGGAAATTAAACATGGATGTTGAAATGTTCATAGCAAAGTGTACCCAAATTAGTTCTAAGATACATAGTTCTTCCTTGGTGTATACGAAGCAGTAGAGCTAAAGTTCATCCCATCGTGTCCATGTCATGCATGCATGCTTAATCCATGTCCATGTTGCATCATTTACTACAATAAAATATCTTTTTGGCAACCACATTTTAAAGATAAATTTATTTTTTTTGACAAAAAAAAAGAAAAGGGTAGATGACAAAAAAAAAAAAATCATCTTAAAAAGTTAATCACTATTTTTAAGATATGATCACTGAAGCTTTGGTCACCCACTTACCCAGATCCTTTCCCACCAATGTTTTTAGTTCCCACCAAAATCCCACACAAATCCTACCCTTCCTCCTATCAACTCCCCCTCCTATCACCCACGACCTGTGGCCTCTTCCCCACCGCCTCCTCCTCCCTCTCCAAGGCTCCCCCTCCCCCTCCCCCTCCTCGATACCTCCCGATCTTCTTCTTTCCCTCCCCTGTACGCTCTATCCACAAGAGCCACCCACCCCCGTTGCCTTCCCCTGAGGTTGTGACTCACCAGTTCTTCCCTGTCGATGATGGAGCCATGACCGCCACCGCTCTGCCCCGTGCCCATTGGATGGGCATTAGATTCTACCACTCAAGAGAGGCTTCACTTGGTAGTACTCTCCCTAAGGCTTCACCAGTTCTTCCCCGTGGTTCAACCTAGTGTATTTAGGTATGTGCGCGAACCTTAGACTCGGGTTATTGCTTGCAAGTTGTTTGCTTTGTTGGAAAAAGGTTGTGGATTTTATTGGGTTGCATCAATGGAGCAGGAGGTCGGGTTGCAGTAAAACCAACTTGTGCTGTTGCATCTTCTGATGATGATGGGATTGTAGCTGTGTGCGTCTATTTGTGATGGATGGTGTTTTTGGTGCCTTCTTGCTGGTGGTTTTGATATAATTTATGTTTAGCTAAGTAATGTTGCTTGGTAGCCATGGAACCCTATCAGAGAGAGAGAGGGAGAGGGCGAGACACCACCCATCTCCTCTCCTCTCCTCCTTTCCCGTTGCTGCTGGAGCCGCTGTTGGTGTTGCGGCTGTTGCTCTTGCTCTTGCTGCTCCCCCTCCTCTTGCTTCTGCTGCTCGGGCTGCTGGGTCCATGGGACTAAAGAAGGGAGGGTAGGCACGCCGGGCAGGAAGGTCTAGAGGTTTTGTGGCTGCTATGACATTTTGTGGCATTCTTTAGTGGTAGCTAGGAACTTTGCTTCGAAATGCAGAAGAGTTGGTTGTTCTTTATATGGAAGCTGTAACACCTACCTGGTCAGTTTGTTACTATCATCTCATTATGTCGTAAGTGGAGCATCCTACAACAGTATCTTATCGTAGCAGGAAAGAACATTCATCCGGATGAGAATGAATCTCAAGATTGCCGATAACTCTGTTCTCCAAATCTATTTAAGATTGTGGCCTCTTCCTTTTTGATCACACGTATGCTAATGAAAATTCTTGTAATGTCCCAGGTGATTCTGCAAGCCATATGTACAAGATACGGCTTAGCTGTTGGAGCTAATTTGGTTGGGCTTGTTTGGATATTGATGATAATCTGCTACCCTTTAGCTTATCCAGTTGGGAAGGTAATTTATATACTATGTTTCTAGTTGCTTTTTGACAGTTTATTTTTACTTTAATATCACCATACCCATATAATTTAAGCCATGCATTTCATGCTCATTCATAAAAATTTGGATTATAAATCTAATGTTCTACCATGATTTCAGGTTCTTGATCGTGTACTTGGGCATAACCAGTCTTCTCTCTTTAGAAGGGCTCAGTTAAAAGTTCTGGTTTCAATCCATGGTCAAGAGGTAGATTACCATACTTTTTGTATATTTGCTACTTGCCCAAAATGCCTATTTCCTTTGTTGATGTCCTTGCATGTGTGGAATTTGTCCTAAAAGGTGATTTGCTAATGCAGGCAGGTAGAGGTGGAGAACTCACTCATGACGAAACTACAATCATCAGTGGAGCTCTTGACTTGACTGAAAAGGTAAAGATGGAAATAATTCAGATCAAGAAACATGTTGTAATAAAGGCCAAAGTACTGCCAAAGGAGAAACCCTTCCACCTTTATCCTTATGTTGCCTTCATGTTCATGTTAACTAATGAAAGTACCTCTGCTTCGTTCTATATGTCTGTTTCAGAAAGAAACTTTTGTTTGAGTGGAAGACATTTATGTTGGTTCATTGATTTATCAATTCCAGTAACTTATTGATTTGTTTTGAATGTCAGAATCGCAACATCATCTTGGAACAGGGTTACAAGCATAAAAAGGTTAGAGAGAATGACAACAATGCTACAGGTGATGCTAATGGTTAGCAAATAATTCTATTTTTGCTTGAAGGGGTCTACACTATTGAATGTCAGAGCATTTTTCTTTTGTTTTTTTCTTGGAGATGTGTATCATCCTAGTTATAGCATCATTCTTGCACCTAATTTATTTATTTATTTATTTATTTTTGTAGATTCCAAGGATGAGAGAAACTGTATCTCTACCCTTCCAAGGAGTTGTAGACTATTTTGTTTCTCATTAAATGATAGCGTTCCTGAGATAGATCTGCTGGGCGGTTCTCTGGCATCACCTACGTCATTAGGTGGGATCAACTTATAAAGGAGCCATCCGCCAGCAAAATCTCTAGGCCATGGTTGCACTAAAGTAAGTTCTTTCTATCCCATATGTGGACCAGTATCGAGGTCCCCATGCTTATCCATGCCTAAAGTAAGTTCTTTCTATCCCGTATGTGCACTAAAGTAAGTTCTTTCGTTACACCCATCACGTTCATGCCTCTTGATCCACCATGTGATTCAAGTTAACTTAAACTACTTTTCATGTTTGACCGATGTGTCTGGCAAGAAGGTCCTCACCTGCTGTTTAATTCTCCATGTATTTTTCATTTTTGGCTCTTTAGCCAATATGTAGTTGCTTCATTTTGCTTCCACAACAACAAAAAAAAAGCACACATAAGCAAACATGTCATTAAGACTTTTCGTATGATCATAGCTCATGTTACATATGTATGCTTATAAACTTGACATTGGCAAATAGATTGCAAAAAACCACCTAATAGTCAAGGCTTTGATGTGCCCTTCCTATGATTTCATGAAAATAGTTGCAGCTTTACAAGTGTTGGCATGATAACTTCTTTCATTTTCTTACGATTCATCAATCATGGTGAGTTCTAATAGCATGTATATATTGACTCACTTTCATATTGATACATATGGTAGCATGCTAGGAGGGAAAATAGAAGAAGCTCTAGCTTGTCCTATTGTCCATATATGCTAGTAAGGTAGAGAAGTTGTTTGCATATCATGGTGCACACGAGATTAGTTTTTGTATGTTGCTTATAACAATGCTTAGATAACGATGGTGGGAAAGTTGTCCCAGATCATGTTGCTTATAATGCCTACAGGTCTTATCAAGCCTAGGCATACACGCCTAGTCTTGCTGCTCAACATTATTATAATGATAGAGAGATGCATCCTAACCAAAACAACAGATTTTCAGCCTTAGGGAGAGGTGTTGGTCGAAGGCCACCCTCTAGGGGTTATGGTAGATAACAAACTAGAGTGGGATCTGGAGAGTGGAATGATGAATTCACCAGCCAGTGCCAAAGATCTGGAGAGTGGTGCTTATTTGTTTAATGCAGATATTTGAGTAGAGGAAGATCCTTTGTTAGAGCAATGACTTTCTTCTTAAGTTTCTTTATGGTGTTAGATTGGAATAGTTTTAACTTCTATTGTAAAGAGGGAAAAAAAAGTTGAGTGTTCTTTTGTATTATGATGTATTTTTTTATTGTTCTTTTTGTAGTTTCTTCACAACATTGTAACAGGTATTTTGTATTTTCATTTCAATAAAAATGATGTCCTTTGTCAAAGTTCACTTTTGTCAAGCTATCCATTCATGTTGTATGTATTACTATAATTAAGAATGTTTTCATATTTTATCTTAATAATTAACATTCACAATTACATAATCCTTAAAAGATTATGAAGGGTACATATTTTTGTTCCTAAACAAATTTAATGCCAAGTCATCACTTTCTTTTGTATCTAATCTATTGTGACCAATTTTCTGTCACAATACTTTTGAAGATGGAAAATCTGTCCCAAAAACTTTTAGTGACCCTCCTAAAATCTATTCCCATAGCATTCAATTCTGTCCTCAAAGGCCGTCACTACAAGTGTGTTTGTTTGTAGTGATTTCTCCACTCCCAACTTTTTCCGCATCACTTTGTCCACATTCTTCTTGCTTCTCAAATTTTCTTTATTCTTTGAGTTTGTATCTGTAATTTCACCAGCTTTGATAAGGAAAGCACTTCATGTACACAGAAGTGTACACATATGATACTCGCCCCCTGTTAGAAAGGAGGTTATGTAACTGGATGGTGTCATGTTGGGTCGGATGGTATCATGTTTTCTATAAGTGGGTCTATAATTCTGCATACAATAATATTGTATACATCTATCATCGTCCCTTTCCAAAAATTAGACGATCAAAACACCAGAGGCAGTTCATTATTTCACTTATCCATTCATTAATAGGAAAGAAATTACATCATGGCATATATATATATATATATATATATATATATATATATATATGGCAAAAGGGAAAGTGCTGGTCACCTGTATCAATGTTGGGTGCGAGTCATCACTTTTCAACCGTCGGATTCGTTGAATGGCTGAGATTAATTCTTGATCACCTTCCCTCTACTCACCTTCCCTCCCTCATTCCCTTCCTCTTCTCACTTTCCATCCACATCGAAACCCTAGTTGATGGCCCTCTCAACTCCCCCGATCTCCACTCCCTCTCGCTTGCACTGGTGGCCCCATCACCACACCTCGTCACCCCATCACAGCAGCCTCTCCTCCTCACTCGCAGCGGTGGCTCGCATCCTCGCCGCGGCGGCGGTCGCTCTCACCAATAAACCATCACTGCAGCCCATCGTCCCATCACCGTAGCCTCTCTCCCTCACTCGCAGTGGCGACCTGCATCCCCACCCTTGTAGCAGCGGTCGCTTTCATCGACGACCCCATCACTACAGCGGCGGTCTCTCACACGAACGACCCCATCATCGCAGCAGCGGTCTTCTTCTCCTTCCCTCCCTCCTCTTGTCACCTTCCCTCCACACCGAAGCCCTCTTGACTCCCCCGATCTCCACTCCCTCAGTAGCCCTCTCCTCCACAGCCCTCTCGCTCGCAATCCCCCCTCCTTGTCCCTGGATAGCCCCTTCCCTCCTGATTGCACTCCCCACTCCCCTTCCTAGGATCGCTCCTCTCCCTCCCTCCCTCCCTCCCTCCCTCCCCATTGCACTCCCTGTTCCTCGTCCTTGGATTGCCCCCCTCCCTCCTGACCCCCTCCAGAAAATGGCATCTTTAAGGTGCTGTGATAGCCTTTCATTGAAGTACTTGCTTAACGAGTCTATCATTCTCATGCAGAGACTACATTGGCTTTACTGTGGCACCCAGATTGTTGTAGTCTGGCTACACATCAGTAAGTTATTCTTAATTGAAAAAGTGTTCTAAATTACTTAGATTTTGCAAATTATTTTATATCATTCAGATGCCTACAACTTGGTTATTGACATCTTGGCTATGTGAATTTTGATTTTGACTAGACTAATCTCTATCCTTCTTTTGAAGCATGATATCTTAAGAAAAGTGAATTCTTAATTTTTTCTACTCTTACTAGTTAATTTAGAAGTCACAACTCTCATTTTTGACCTATCACTTACAAGGTCGATGTTTAAAGAAGCATTAAGGATGGAGAAAAGTGCTTCAACCAACTTTCAATTGAGAAACGTGGGGTGAACGTGAATAGCATTAGTAGGCACAACACAAGCTCACAAAGGCTTAAGGGTTTAGCAATGAATACATTGTGGTAAGAAACCTGAATTTTCTCTAAAGTTTCATTTATTTCAATTTCTTGGTCATAAACTCATTTTGCAAGCATTGAATTTTGGCATATTTTATGAATTTGTTCCTTTATTTTTGTTGAATTAAATGGGGAGATTTTTTTTTTGGCTTGCTTGGGGATCTTTTTTATTGTCCATTGCATCTCTTTGTTGAATTATCCCATGCTTATCTTATGTTTGATGGCCTTCTTTGATTTCTACTACAGTTAGTAATTATCTTGAGAAACATATTTGCATTTGCATGTAATTTTAGTATATTGCATTGCTGAGATAAGCAAATTGGTTGTAAACTAGAAGTTAGAAATGAACATAGTTATACAAGCTAAGGACACTGTACAATATAAGCCAAAACAAATTAGGTTTTCATTTGTTAAAGGACTTGGGCTCTTCAATTGTAGGATAACAAGGAAACTGTTCTTGCTTATGCTCTAATGGGGGGAATTTTGGTTCTGGTTATAGGTATCCACAGAATAGCAGTGCTTTTCCGTGGCCACCCTCTTCCTTTGAGCTTTCTTAATAGCAGAGTTAGAAGGAACACTTGGTTTCTTCCGAATTAGTTCATCCTCCATAAATAATTGGGAAGCAAAGCTTTCTTGAACAGGTGGAGCTAGAAATGTAGTGGACGAAAGGGGCATATTCATCTTGAACAGATGGGTTATATGATGCCAACATTGATGTAATTGCATCTATTTCATCCAAACTTGAAGGTATGGAGTTTTTGGTAACATGATTCAAAAAATTACTATTATCACCTTTCCAATGGTGTACTCCTGTTGGCACATCACAATGGCTTAAACATTCATTGACACATTTCTCCATAGAGCTAAGTTGGGTGTGGGCAAATGGTTTTGTTTTATAATCCCCTTCAAAGTATGGAGCAGGGAGAAGTTAAGAAACATATGAACCAGATCTTTCATTAGACAGAGCAGGCGTTGTGGATGTAAAACCATTACTTGCTTTGGGATTGCTTTCATGCACATCACTAACTTTAGAACTTCATAGATTTTGATTAACAAGGGTTGGCTTTAGCTGAACTTGGTTTTGTGGTCAATTACGTACTATGATTAAAAGATGAGGAGACCATCCTCTTTGATTGTTGTGCTTTTTTGCTTCCACATTCGAAAATAGTGCATTTTGATTAATGAAAGTACAAGTTTGAATAAACATTTCATATCTTCGATTTGCCCATCTACCTACAACATTTTATGCTCTATGATAGTCTATGCTAGCTTTATTTTTAAAATTTTTTCATGAACTATGGATTCCTTGTTTGAACATGACCACTCTAGATCGATAGCACTCATTACCTCAGCGTAAGTCCCTCATTTGCCTATGGCCCCTCCATTCTCAGTTTTAATACCGCCATTAACTTTTGTTTTCTCTCTTACAAAGTAATGCTCTCCAACTTGATGTTTTGCAACAAATCTTTCAGCCATAATTAGAGTTGATAAATGGTGATCCCCATGAGAATTTATATTTTCTTTGTATTCTTCTTTTACTTTAAAAGAAGTTAAATTTGTCTGTATGTAGAATTCATGTAAAAACCTTTGTTATCTCTCTTAAAGCACGTGAGATTGATCATACAGTATGTATTATCTATTATAAATACTATCTCTACATTTTTAATTCATTCGTATTTTGTTTTGCAATTTTCTACAGAAGGGTTAAGTTCCTATGTATAGAAGGATGCTCCTTGTTGACGACTGGGGGTCTGGAGTCTTTAATTATAACATGGGAGGAACTCTAGAGCCTCTCAGCAGTGACCTGCAAAAGCATGAAAGACAAAGAGATTTCCCTTTCCCTATCCAACCTCTTTGCTATATTAAAGGAACTGAAATTGGCACCTCAGTCACGATCTGCCCTTTTATTAGTGGCACTTAGAAAAGTGGATTTAGATACATTTCCATGTCTTTAATAGGAAGAATCAGTTTGTTAACTGTTCTTCTTGTGGTGCTGTTATTGGAACTTAGGAGGAAAATGTAATACTCATATTATATATAATAGGAAGAATCTGGTGCTATTATTGTTGTTCTTCTTAGCAGTTCTTTTCAAATGCGAACCATTATTTCAGTGAAGAGATTGATTGGGTTTCGATGTGTGTTCCCCTATGATTAACGCACAGTTTGTGTATCTTTAATTTTTCCTCGGAAATTTAGTGCTTTATCAATGGAGAGATGGAATTCCAAGTAGTTTATATTTGAAGCGTGAACTGCAGCATCACATGATGCCCTCATGAGCTGGACAAAAATATGGTTTAAGAGGTGGATCTAAATAGAGTTCCTACTCTATTTAGAAGATTAATGATTTTATACAAGCCATTGACTAATGGTAATCTTGGTTCCTTAATTACATCCAACTACGGGTATTAGTTCAAAATTAAATGTAGAAACTCTTTGCTCTACTTCTACAATTTTTGTAGATTTCTTAAGCAATTACTTCACAACTAGTTTAGTAATAGTGAAGTGTTTTAGCATCTAAGAATTTGATTTAGGTTTTCGGTGACAAAATTTTCTAAGAATGTGAATAGAAGGATCTCAATTGAATTGCCGTTTGATACGAGAAGCAAATTAAAGGTAACATATGCTTTTTCCGAACAGAGGAGACAAAATAATGGAACCAAACAAAAATAAAAAAGTATAAAGAAGATGCCCTCTCTCACACACTCTATTTGTATTCAAAGTCAAGGACCCTCTTCATATAAATAATTTAACAAACTAGGTATAAATGCATTAGGACTCTTAACTTGGGATACCAATGCATATATATACTTGGGTACTTATGTTAAAAATTTAAATTATTTGCTAAAAGTTTGACTATGTCTTACAAATTTAAATTATTTATTGTAAACTTAAATAATATGTTTCTAACTTATATAATGTATTACACTCATACAAATCTTAAAATGTACATGACTTAACATATTTGTGCTTAACTTCATAATCTCTATATTTATTATCATCATGGTTAAGTTGTGTTAAAAAGTTTAATAATTTGCTCATAAATTAAACTGTGTCACTGATTTGAATTATGCGTTATAAACTTAAATGATATGTTCCTAATTTAAATAATGTGTCACACTCATACACAACTCAAAATGCACGACTTAACATATTTGTATCTAACTTAATAAACTCTATATTGCTCACCATCGCTGGTAACTTGTGTTAAATGATGAGCCTATATTTGTGGGTTAATTAGTTACTTAAATGCCTAGGAATTAGATTAATATTGGCATATAAATAGTATATAATAGGATGTAAATAGATTAGTCTAATTATTCATTTATTTGCATATTTCATGCATTGCATTCATACATAAAATTCATTTAGAATAACATGCATTAGAATAGTTAATCTTTTAGGATGCATTACATGCATTATTTTATTTTACATTTCTTTTAAGAGCTTATAAATAAATAACCCTTATTTAATTTCTTATTACATCTTTGTGCAGCAGGAGTTGTACCTCTTCGACATGACATTATCTGGCAATGAAGGCGACAGTGAAGAGGAGCGGAGGAAGTGGATCTAAGCGTTCCTCCCCTGTCTGTTTCTCTTCTCCTGAAGCTTTAAAAGAGGAGAGGAAGCTATGAAGCTCGACATGCCTCCACCCCATTCCCTACTATGCAGAGAACAGTTTCTCATCCGCTCCACCACCACCAGCCTCGACTGTGGCAGTCTGCTCCACCACCATGGGCGTGTATCGTGACAGGACGCTCCGCCAAATCGAAGCAGCTGCACCACTGTGAGTACCTCAGTATGCACATCCCTCCACGCTGCAACAACAACGTGCACCACCACCATCACCACCATTGTAGCCATGCACCAGCAGCCACCCCCCCACGCATTTAAGACATCTGGGAACATTCCCATACGTCTGAAGATCCACTCGCACCACCTTCACTTCTCATTCTACTGTTGCTCAAGAGAACCCAACATCACCTCCAACGCCAACAGACCCACCAGCTGTCATCCTCTCCTCGCGTGCGCGCCATGCCTCTCTGCATGCACAGCGAGCAACCCTGGCGAGGCCCCCAGCGTGCGCCCCCTCGCTGCGCCTCCGCCACGCCCACAGCTGCAACAACACGCGCAGCAGTGTGTAACCCTTTGCCTCCAGTCTGCGCCCCTTCAATGCGCATCTAGCATCTCCGCCTGCGCACTACAAAGCGTGTCCTCCAGCAGCTTCCCGGACACACCGTGCGTCCCCTGCACAACCATCACCCCTCAGTGCACCCTTTCCTCGACGCTCGACCACCACCCGTGCATCCTCCACAACCCCTGCGAGACCAGCTCTCCTCCTTGCGCACAGCCTTCGCACTCACACGCCATCTTCCTTGCATGTGCGCACGACCACGGTCCATCTTCTTCACTATTCTTCTTCTCCAAGAAGAACCCATCATCCATCGTCCATCTCCACACGCAGCTGCCTTGTCTGACCACGAAACTTCGTCCTGTCAACGCTATCAATCTCGCCTCGCCCTCGGGAACTCACCCACCCCCACGACAAGCTCACCCGCAGTCCGCGCACACTCGCCACCGCCGGTAGCTTCCTCCTCGCCGGCAACAACTCTGACTGTCGCTGACCACCATTCGCTGCACCGTGATCGTCATCGAGTAGCCCTCGGCCCACTCGACCTCCGGTGAGCTTCACCCCTTCAGCTATGGTCTCCTCCATGCGTGAGCCAAGGCAAACCAAATCCCTTGTTTTTGCACAGCAAAGTTCCCATTTCTTATTACATTTAGATGCCATTGTGGGATTTTAAGATTTATGATATTATTATTATATGATGGCCATTTTGTGAAGAGAACCTCCTTCCTTGCCTTAATTGATTTATCAACATATGTGAGCCCTATATGCCTCATTTGAGAGGGATTTTGGCATCGACTTTCTGCAATTCCAATTGCGAACATTGGTTTCTCGATTTTTATGATTTTAATTGCCTCCCTGTGGACACGACCCGCTCTTCTCGAGTGGTTTAATTTTAATTCAATACTTTGATTAGCCGATTTTCCAACACTTAGAATTACAACGACAAATCTTAATCATCATTTCGAAAGCGAAAATTTGACTCGTCAAATGGCGCCGTTGGCAGGGAGGTGACAGGCTTGTTAAACTCGCATTTATCTTTTTATTTGGTCACACATTATTTTTGAGGCATATTTAACTTCAATCTTTTTGGTGCGAGGTACACATATCTTCTGCATATTGCCGCACCAGCCTCATAGATCAGGTGACCCTCGACGTCAATCGTTGGCCACACATTAGGAGCAACATAGCCACCGTGCGCACTGAGGGGGACCTTGAGCCACAATTCAGAGGAGAACAATTTGAGGAAGTTGCAAGCATCAACTCCTCCATTCTGAATAGATAGTATTTAGATTAGTTTAGATTTAGTTTAGACTTTACATACATTTGGTTTAAAACCCTTATTATGGGGTACATTTTTAGGGGTTTGTTCTCTGATTTTGTTTTAGGTCCGTGTTGGGTAATTTTTGGGAGTCTATTCCCTCTTTTTTTAGATTTAGGTTTTTACTTTCTTTTGTGGATTGATTTTATTTTTTCTTGATTGTGCATAAGTAGCTAAAAAGAAAAAACACGAGCTGCCTGCTAGAAGCTACCTACTTTTAGGACGAACCATTCAGGTCTGTATGAGCAGCCACTAAATTTATTTCTCTACATTGCTTGCATTCTCGCATCGCTGATTGTTAGAAGCAAGGTACACATTCTCTTACTTTGCATCCATATCTTGATCACGCATTTGCATTTGGACTTAATTCCAAGACCACATAATTTGTCTTGAAAAGAATTAACAAATGGTCACATTTTCTGAAAAAGGACTTATTAAAGGAGGAACATATAAAATCCAAGGAGTTGATTTGAGATATTGTGCTACGGTTCAAAAATATTCAAACTTTTACGGTGAATGCACACGTGCATGACTGTGCACTAAAGCACGCATTTAGACACTCCTAGGTTTTTAAGCTGCTAGGAGAGCTCTCCTACCATTGGATACCAAAGTGTTTGAAACTTAAGTTCAAAAGTTTTGTAACTCCAAGGAGGGGGATACTTTGTCACGGATTTTTGAGGGTAGTTAAGAAGCATCGCGAAAGCACAGCTTTAAAGGAAGGCTTATGCCTACTTGCATCCTTCGATCTTTCATCCTTGGAGTACTTTACCATTTGAACTTTAGGGTAGAGCACCTAAGTTCCAATAAGGTCTTCATTAAGGCATTTCGTAGGTCGACGATAGGCACGTAATTGATTGGGCAATTTATATTGTCACCTACAACTGGATTAAAATTTCAAAGGCCTTAATTGATTAAAGGCATAAAAGTCCTTTAGAATTGTGTTTGTTTGTGGTGTATGCTTGGTAGGCGATCTCTGAGGAGACAACTTGTGTTCAATTCAGAACTTGAAAGAATCCTTAGGAGTCAACCAAGAGAGAAGAGAGATGGCTGAAGAAGAGATAGTGGAGAATCAATGATCATTTAAGAGACTATTTTATCCCTATCAATCAACCTGGTCATACATAGAGAAGACCTAGGGGGAATAATCCATATGAAATCAAGAGTAGTACCATATCTCTGTTGCCCTCGGTCTATGGTACTTCTAGGGAGGATCCCTACAGGCATCTAGAGGAATTCACCGAGGTCTATTCCATGGTGAGATTGTAGAGTGTTACTGATGATGCCCAAATGCGAACCCTCTTTCCTTTCTCCCTCAAGGATAAGGCGAAGCATTGGTATCACACTTTAGATGGTAGAGTGGATACTTGGGATGCCTTGAAGGGAGAGTTTTTAAAAAAAATACTTCCCCATGAGCAAGACTAATCACTATAGGAGGGAAATCATAGGTTTTGCTCAACAAGATGGAGAATAATTTCATGATGCATGGGAGCGCTTCAAAGATTTGTTACGCTTATGTCCTCATCATCAAGTGCTAAGATGGCAACTTGTAGAAAGGTTCTACACTGGATTAAATGACAAGCACATGCCAACAGTGGATGGTGCTTCTACAGGAACCTTTCTCACAAAAATTGAAGATGAGGCTTGGGATCTTTTTGAGACCTTGAGTGAGAACTCTATCCACCTAAATTCTGCCTATTTGGATAGGAAACCCACTTTTATGCAATGAAAGATTGAGGCAAATGAGGCTAGGGATACCTAGAATTTGGCCTTCCAGATTCAATTGTTGAACCAAAACATGGAAAGGCTTATGACAAACCCTAGCCAAGTCACACCAAATGCTTTCGCTTCCCAAGCTTCTGAATGCTCCATTTGCAAAGGCAATACGCACGCAACTGTGGATTGTCATTTGGCCTCCCAATTCCTTGACATTGTACAGGCGGACCTGAATGCCGCCCAAGGGTTTCGTCCCAGACCTCGTAATGACCCTTTTTCCAACACTTATAATGAGGGATGGAGGAACCACCTCAATTTCTCATGGAGACAGGGGAATGTCTCTAATTCAGGGAATTACAGACCCCAACCCTTTCAGAGTCAATAGTATAATCAACCTCCTATTCCTTCCTAACCATCTAAGACTTTTGAGATGGATGAGCTTAAAGCCATGCTGAAGGCCATGCAGGAGAATCAAAACATGATCATCCAATCTCATGACAAGGCAATCAATGAGATGAAATCACAAATTGGACACCTTGTCGAGGCCATGAGTAAAAGGGAGACTGGGAAGCTTCCCAGTTCATCTGAGGAGAACCCTAAAGGGAAAGGGATTATCGTTAAGGAGCAAGCCCAGGTGGTGACTATTTTGAGGAGTGGGAAAAATTTTTCCAAACCTGATGCTCCTATAGTCCTACCTTCTGAAAAATCATCCACCTCGACTTTCGACCCCGTGGGAGAAGAGCCGCCCAACTCTTCTCCACTTGAAATCACCTCATCAAAAGAGGTTGTCTCCGTTCCCCCACTTACCCGACATGACAACCCTTCCACCCAGAGACCAAGAGTTCCCTTTCCAGAGCGCTTATCTGACTTTAGGTAGACTTTTGCTGGCTCATCTGGAGCCAAAGATAGGACGGACGAAATCATGGAGATTTTCAAATAAGTGTAGATTAACCCACCCTTGCTTGAAGCTACTAGGTAGATTCCGTCCTATGCCCGCTTTCTAAAGGACCTATACACGAAAAAGCAGCAATCGAGGAAACAGGTCCAATCAAAAGTTGTCCTGCCTAATTCTGTTAGCTCAATTATACAACACGGGACACCCTCGAAACTTAAGGACCTAGGAGCCCCATACATCTCGGTGGTCGTTGGTGACCTATATATAGACGAGGCTCTACTTGATCTGGGTGCAGGGGTAAATATCCTTCTGAGCTATATATATGAACAACTTGGAGGAGGCAATTTGAAGCCTTCCCCTGTAATCCTGCAAGTTGCAGATCGTTCTTTGAAGACATCACGGGGCTTGCTGGAAGATGTCCTCGTGAGAGTGGAGGATTTATTCTTCCCCGTTGACTTTCTAGTACTGGACACTGACCCTACTAACAAACAAACCAAGCCCTTCATCATCTTGGGCCACCCTTTTCTTGCGACTTCTAATGCTTCAATTAATTGTCACACTAGGGCGTTAAAAATGGGCTTTAGGAACGAGAAAATTCAACTTAATGTGTTTGATGCTTATAAACAAGTCGGATTTGAGGATTGTTCCCAAGTTGAGGTGGTAGATGACCAGATTGAAGAGACAACTCCTGCAATTTTATGTGACGACCCCCTTCAGCATGTTATGCTAAATGAGCATTCCCATCTCTTGGAGGAATGTGAAGGGGGTGTGCTAGAACTTGAGGAATTGCTTGAAGTTTCTACTGAATCTCTCTCCCCATCGTACCTGCCTAAGGTAGATCTGCTACCTGAGATGGGGACTTCTATTTTGAAACCCTCAACCATAGAAGCCCCCAACCTTGAACTGAAACCCCTTCCAGACTCTCTCAAGTATGTATTCCTTGGGCCAAATGATACACTCCCTGTAATCATTTCTTTTGCTCTATCTGAAGTGCAAGAGGGAGCCTTGCTAGATTGTTTATCAAGGCACAAGGAAGCCATAGCTTGGACGATTGTAGATATTAAGGGTATAGACCCTACGCTTTGCATGCATCACATTTATACTGATGATTCCATCAAACCATTTCGAGACATGCAGAGACGTCTTAACCCCAACATGAGAGAGGTGATTAAAAAGGAGATTCTTAAGTGGTTGGATGTTGGGATCATTTATCCCATCGTAGATAGCAAATGGGTTAATCCAATCCATGTGGTGCCAAAGAAGGCAGGCTTCACGGTAGAAACAAATGATTAGGGTGAACAAGTGGTGACTAGATCTTCAACTGGCTGGAGGGTTTGCATTGACTACCGTAAACTGAACACCACTACCGAGAAGGATCACTTTCCCTTGCCCTTTCTTGATCAGATCCTAGAGAGATTGGCAGGGAACAAGTATTTCTGCTTTTTAAATGGATATTCTGGGTACAACTAAATTGCAGTCTTCCTTGATGATCAGGATAAGACAACTTTCACTAGTCCTTACGGCACTTTTGCGTTCAGGCGTATGCCGTTTGGATTATGTAATGCACTAGCAACCTTCTAGCAGTGTGTGATGTCCATTTTCTCGAACATGATTGATGAGTGCATCGAAGTTTTTATGGATGACTTCTCCATTTACAGCTCATCTTTTGACTAGTGTCTCCTGCACTTTGAGAATGTGCTGAAGAGATGTAAGGAGACTAGTTTAGTCCTCATGTAAAGACCTGTTTTGATTTGAGCCTTTTAAGACGTTTGGATTATTGGTCAGACATCTGGACCTCTTCCCAGACGTCTGGAAATTGAAAAATCTATACGAGCATTTGCTTTCTGCGCGCAGGCAACGCGTAGACCTCCATCTCTTTCCTCCCTTCTCCCTTTTTCCTCTGCCTAACCCTAAACCCTCACCTATAAAAGAAGCATCCCCTTCCTCTCCTCTCCACTCCACCACCACCACCTTCCTCCCCACTCCACTGCCGTGAGTGAGGCGCACGAGAGAGAGGGAGCGAGAGCAAGAAGGAGGAGCGGACGTGAAGAGGAGGAGAAGGCCAAGGTTGCGAGCTCGTGGAGGCTTGCCGGAGGTTCGCACGGCCACTGTGGTGCGTGTGGGAGGGGGAAAGCGTCGGGGCGTCGTCCCCGATCTTCTGTAGTAGTTGGAGCTGCAGCGGAGTGAAAGGAGCCACGGCGGAGCGCGGTGAGAGGTGCAGGAGCGCGGTTTGGTACTGAGTTTTTCCAGTATCAGACGTTCGGAGGGCCTTCCGGACGACGGGCTGGACGTCTAGCGACAACACCGGACGTTTGAAAGCGGTTGTATCGCGAAGGTACATCTTCCTCGCGGTTACGGCCATGCAGGTTGCACCGCAGAGGTGATCTGCTTGGCTAAAAATGGTGTGCTGCTTTGTCGTGTGCAGGAGTAGCTTTGGGAAGGCGCACGGCACGCCCTCCCACGCTTTTCGGACGTCTGGACAGCTGACCAGACGACTGGAGACATTCCCAAATGACCGGAGGACTGATCGGATGTCTAGAACTAAGTCCAGATGGTCGCGGAGGAGTCCTGGATGTCTGAGGTCATCACAGGAACCTGAGGTAAGTCTCTGATGACTTTTAAGACGTCCAGACTTGGTTGCAGACGTCTGATTTTGGTTTGCAGACACATTTTTGACATGTTTAGGGTCCGACCGAGATCCGTTTTACGCAAACGAAATATCTGTGGTTTCCTTGTGAGTTCCTCTACATGTTAGAAACCTTTATATACTATTCTGAACGTTCCACTGTGATGTGTTCCTTGGTATAGGACTTCGATCTGTTGCGTGTCTGGGGCTTGCAGAGGCACGTGGGTCTACAGTTCGAGCCCCTAGTACTCCCGGATTGTTTGGTAGAGTGGTTTCCCCTGTTTTACTTATAAAATTTGAATGCATCTATGAAAATTAGATAACTGAAAACCTAGGATGTTGCATGAACCCTAAGACAAGAAATGGTTGAACCGCTTGCTTGTGTGATTGAAACTGTACTTATGAATGAATGAGCTAAATTGTTAGCAACTTCCTGTTAATGAATATGAGCTGCCTGTTAGAATATGAAATGCCTGAGTAACTAAACAGTTACCTGTGATATCGCTTGTTGCATATGTTAAATTGTGGAAATACGAGCTGCATGTGTAAAATACGAGAACGAAATTGTGAACGATGAAACATGGTATGGAATAATATGGTGAATATGAGCATGAACCATATGGGGAGTTAGGAGTAGAGCTCCTGTGGATGAATGGAAAGGCCTGGAAATATGGATGGGAAGTGTGCTGACCCTTGAGTACGTGGTACCAAGGAGAGTAACTATCCCCTTTTTAGTGTAGAGCGGAGCTAGTCGCCCTTGGGTTGGAACCCGGGGTTAGGATTGACCACTCTACACCGACTTCTATTGGCCCTCGCGTACATTGTACTGGGGAGAGCTACTAGTGTAGGGAGGGAGCTAGCCACCCCACGGGACTTGGGGTTCAGCTAGTCACCCTACACTGATTTGTTAGGCCCTCTGGGCAAACCGGGGTAGTCAGATGAGGATGCGTGGATTGTAGAGGGGCAAGACCCCTGTTTGGTTCTGAGGGGCGAGACCCCTGTTTTTGAGAGGGCTAGGCCCTATATTGTTCTGTGCTGTACTTTGGGTGTACCCGCTAGCGGAAACGACTGACCGCGTGCCAGTGCAGGGTAGCTACCCGTGCGCTTATCGTGCGTGCCGTAGTCACCGCTTCGTCTGTCTGTGACCTCGGGGTGATTGATTGGGTGTAGGACTACCATGGGGGACCCTTCCGGCCAGAAGAGCACCACGTGTGCCTTCTACTCTTCGGAAAAGACTGCAATCAAGATCGTTCCCACGAGGAACATGTGAGATTAAGAAAGAAATCTGAAAGTAAACTAATGGGGTGAAAAGAAATTACTTGAAAAATAAATAATTGGAAAAGATAAATTTACCTACTAGCTTTTACTACTTTAAATAGTTTGGTTACCACTCTACTCAGCATTCGCTGACTTCGTTTTCTCATAACCCTTTACAGGTCCAGGAGTTGAGCAGCTCGAGTTACCGGCTGCAGAGGGTACTGGGCCTAGTCGAGCCCAGCAGTAGTTTTCTTACTGTTGTACTATTTTTCTGCTAGTGAGTTTCAGACTGTTGTTATTGTTCCTGTTATTGTACTTTTGTTCTACTTTCCTGTTGTTGTGGTGGTATGTACTGACTAGCAGCTTTTACTGTTAGTTACATTGCATAGTGAATGTGGTTTATTTTCCTGCTTTTTGGTTATTTCTTATCGGATGACTGGGTCTTGGGATTAGTCGAGTCGAACCGGTCTCGGGTCTTATAGGGATTCGGAAACCAGGTCGTAACACCTCAGCTGGGAGAAAAGCCACTTCTTGGTATAGAAAGGCATTGTACTTAGGCATGTTGTGTCTGAAAGGGGCTTGGAAGTAGATAAGGCTAAGGTTGATTTTATTTTCAAACTCCCATTGCCCACGAATGTCAAACAGATTAGATCCTTTCTTGGCCATGCAGGGTTTTATAGGCGATTCATTAAGAATTTCAGCAAAATTTCTAGGCCATTTTGCGACTTATTAGCGAAGGAATCTTCCTTTGATTTTGATTCAAAGTGTGCTAAGGCTTTTCATATGCTGAAGGAGGCCTTGACCTCTGTGCCTATTCTTTGAACTCCAGATTGGACACTCCCATTTGAGTTGATGTGTGATGCTTCGGATTACGTAGTGAGAGCCGTTCTTGGACAAAGGGTTGAGGGAAGACCACATGTGTTGCACTATGCTAGCAAGACTTTAACTAAACCACAACGAAACTACACAGATATTGAAAAAAAATTACTTGCTGTAGTTTTTTCTCTGGAGAAGTTTAGGTCTTATCTTCTTGGATCCAAGGTGGTCATTTTTACTAATCATGCGGCAGTGAAATATCTCATTGCCAAGAAGGACTCTAAGTCACGTTTAATTAGATGGATTCTACTCCTTCAAGAGTTTGACTTGGAGATTCGTGAAAAGGAGTGGTAGTGGCTGACCACATGTCTCGCCTTCCCCTTGATGACTCTCCATCTGAAGACATCCGCGAGATATTTCCCGATGAAACCCTTATGGCGGTAACCCCAACTTCACCCTAGTATGCAGATACAGTTAATTAATTGGTCACTAGAGAAACCCCTGGCCCTTGGGATGCGCAAAATGGAAGCGATTCATTTCTCAAGCTAGATTCTTTCATTGGGAAGAGCCAGAATTATTTAATATTGGACAAGACCAAGTTTGGAGACGTTGTGTGCCTGAAGAAGAGCAACAGAGTGTGTTGAGATTTTGCCATGAGCTTCATTGTGGAGGATACTTTGGTGCTAAGAAAATAACTTTTAAGGTTCTCTAGTCCGATTTTTGGTGGCCTACTTTATTTAAGGATTCCCATAACTTTGCTAAGGCCTATCTTAGATGTTAATGGATTGGAACGATTGAGAAGCGGAATGAGGTGCCCCAACACCCTATCCAACCTGTGGAAATTTTTGATGTTTGGAGGATAGACTTCATGGGTCCCTTCCCTTCGTCCCATGGATTTGAATATATCTCGGTGACAGTGGATTACGTCTCCAAGTGGATAGAGGCCATTCGTACGTGCACAAATGATCACTTTGTGGTCCTGAAATTTGTGAAGGCCAATATTATATCTTGCTTTGGTTGCCCCAAGACAATTATAAGTGACGGGGGACCTCATTTCCGGAACCATCACTTCAATTGGTTACTCAGGAGTCTGGGGGTAACTCACAAGATTGCTACCCTTTACCATCCTTAGACAAGTGGCCAGGTTGAAGTGTCAAATAGGGAGATCAAGAACATTTTAGAAAAGACTGTTAGGCTAGATAGGAAGGATTTGTCTTAAAAGCTCGATGACGCTTTATGGGCTTATCGAACGGCCTACAAAACCCTTTTGGGTATGTCTCCCTTCTAGATTGTGTACAGAAAAGCGTGCCACTTACCCGTTGAACTTCAACATAGGGCACTTTAGGCTATCCGAAATGTCAACTTAGATTTAGAGCAAGCTGGTAAGGCATGTTTACTAGAGTTGACTGAGCTTGAGGAGCTGAGGAATAATGCTTATGATACCTCTCAAGCTTATAAAGAGAGAACTAAGGTCTTGCATGATAAATATATCCTTAGAAAGACTTTTGAGCTCAACCAACAAGTTTGGCTTTTCAATTCCAGACTTAAACTTTTTCTAGGAAAATTGAAATCACGTTGGGATGGGCCTTACATTATCACCAAAGTATTTTCGCATGGGGCTGTGGAGATCAAGAGCCCTTCTTCTTTAGTAATAACCTTTATCATCAACGGTTAACGATTAAAACCTTATGTAACTTTGGATGGCCATCTGGTTGACGAGGTCACTCTCCAGGAGCCTTAGCTCATTTCTTTTCGCCTTAGGTAATTTCTTCCCTTGGTCATTCTACTTTCAATGCGGACATTGTTTGAACAAGGCATGGGGGGATAGAACCTGAGGCATCTGTATATAGCATTTATACATAGTGCATTCATGCATACATTTGCATTGTTTAAAAAAAAAAAAAGCATTTTGCATTATTAAGCTTAATTTGCTGGACCCTGCATTCTTAAAAAATAGGCAAATCAGAACTTTAGGTTAGACTAAGTTAACTCTAGGTGTCGGACTTTAGAAGCTAAGTTGAGTTACTAGCTTTAAACCTTTAGGGTCTTTTGTAGACTTAAAAACTTAAGTAAGAGTTAAGTTACGAATCATTCCTCATGAGATTAAGGAAGAAAAGTTAGTGATTCACTGTAAGAAATTATGTAAAAGATAAATAAATAACGACGATTTATAATATAAAATTAATTTTATTTATTCATTACGCTTCTTTTTAAAAATAACGACATTAATTATTCGTTGAGATTCTTTTAAAAAATAACAACGATTATTCTACTTGTTAACAACTAAAAAAACCGTCGTTATTTTATTTAAATATAAATAAATAATTTAAAAATATTTTTTTTGATCTTTGAAACCCTCGTATCACACCCGATCGAAACCCAACACCACACACACACACACACACAAAAAACACACACACACACGCACACACACACACACACCGGACCCACTCCGATTTGATCGCTCCTCGCTCTCACACACACAGACCCTCGATCTCCGATCGCTTCTGCACCGTCGCTCTCCGGTCGCTCCCGATCGCTCCCGCTCTCCTCGCTCTCCGATCGCTCCCGCTCTGATAACTCCGATCCCTCCTCGATCGCCGGTCGATTAATCCTCCAGGGGGGTGAGCTGCCGACGCTGCTCCGACCGCGATCACCTCCCGTTGTAAGATACTCCCCTCCCGATCACCTCCCGTTGTGAGCCTTGACGCTGCTCCGCCGGTCGATTGATCATTATTGTTGTTTCGGTGTCTGTTGCATGTGATTTGGCAATAAGGATCTCGTGTGGGGGATCCTATTGCCGATTTTGGATCTGGATTCCATCGAATTTGGATGACTCTGTCACAACTCCCCTCACGTTCCAGAGAGAGCGACAGAGATGGGTGGCGGCGAGGGAGGAGAGGACGGGGAGGAGAAGGAGAAGGAGACGGCGAGGGAGGAGAGATGAGCTTGCCATTTGCTTTCACACACACACACACACACACACACACACACACACACACACACACACAGGCGGGAGAGGAATTCCTTGCAAGGCCAACTATACACCTATTATTGTACTGCAAGGAGGAGAAAGCTAAAGGAGAGCAGGTGCAGTCCTGCTTCCACATAGAAATTTGGACATGGGTCCCCTCCTTCCAGGATAAATACAAGTTGGTGGTTGAACTTGGTAAAAGATGCCTTTAATATATGATTGGTGTGTTCTCTTCTTGTTCTTTGAAGGGCTGTCACTAAATTGACTTGCAGAAATTAGAGGGGATGCATATCGAGCTTCACTATTAGTTCCTTCTCCATGTTGTAGTCGACTGTCTGGATATTTGCTGCATTGTTTGGTATTGCAAGTTATATCTCGTTTAGGTCCCCAAACACTTCACCACTATTTTATTGATTTCTTTTGATGTCAAGGTATGCTGATTGGTTAGTGTTGTTTTGATGCATTTGAATTGTTTGGTGTCAGCACTTGCATGCTGTAATCTTTGAACTTCTATGGTCCATACGTCAATTTGTATTCCCTGTTTGCTCTTGAAAGCTTATTTGACATGCAAGGGGAAATTGTTCCATATACCGCTACGCTTGTACCACAGTTTGCAAATCTTTCGTGACAGATGTTCAGGATGTATTTGCATCTTTAACCCCTGCTTCTTAAGATTTGTGATGAGGACTTTGCAGGTGAAGCTTGGCCATCATTGGCTCTAGGTGTTGGATCACAACAAATGCAAGGGGGATATCCCCTACTTACAAAATCCAGAACTCAGAACTCTGGTAAACTGAGCATGTATGAGAGATTGATCCCACTTCGCTTTGTAGTGCGAGCCATAGGTGTGAGCTATAGCGAAGAGAAAGTGAGCTTAATCATCTCCTAGAAAAGAATGGGAGGATCAAAGGTATGGTTGGCAACAGGGCTCTCATCCTTTGCTCACAGCATACACACAAGCTCATCCTTTATTCTGGGTTGGAAATCGTGTAAGGAGTTTTAACTTCGAGTGCTGATGCTGGCATGGTTACCAACGTTTCTATGTTTCTGCTCATTGCCTGATTTGATATGCACAGCTTTTTCCTTCATTGTCATCTTTTCTTCCTTTTTTTTATTTGTATATCCTATATTTGGTTGAAAAATGGGAGATTACTTCCCAAACTTCAGTTGGCACTTCTATTTGTTATTGACCTTGATATATGGGTATTTTTTAATGACACATGTTGGGATTTCTTGGATAAAGCCTCGTTTCTTGATCTGGAGTGAGCAGAGGCTTCTGCAGTGAGCACAGGTTTCTTGATCTGGAGTGCAGAAGCACAGGCTTCTGCAGTGAGCCTGTGAGGTGATTCAGCTGGATTCATTATCTGGAGCATGCTTGAGGATCCATTCATGAGATCCAAAACACCCCTTGCTGATTTTGACTTTCCAAGAGTTATCTGCATCTGGATCCGGTCCTATGGATATGGCTTTTGGTTTTTCTAACTGGGAAGGGTCTCTTAATGTGATTCCAAAACATTTACAAGATTTTATTGAATGCCATTGAATGATTACCAAGTTGTATAGTTGTTCCTTTCCTTTCCAACAAGACAGATATTTTGATCATTTTGATGGAAAATAGGTTATAGTTTGGTAATTAACCATTATTGGAATTATTTAAAGTATTTGAGTTGCTTCAGACTAGAGGGAGCCAGTGGTCTTGACAATTATTCACTTTTGCCTTTTTGTTTCACAGTCACATGTAAAATCATATTACCAGCAAGCATAAACAATGTGCTTGCCTCCATTCCTTATTTACAAAGAGAAGAAAAAACTTCTGGACTTGTATGTTTGACCAGAAGCAAACTTCTGGACTTATATCAGATTTGTATCTGATAACCAGTGAACTAATTAAATTGTTAATTTTATTGCATTGTGCAGGCCATGCTTTTCCTGAACTTCAGTTCTGGAAATTTTGAGGAGTTCAAGACATAGTGTCAAGAGGTTGCAGCAAACTATAAAGAGAAAGGCCTTAGTTGTTTGATGGGTGACCTTGATTCCAGTCAGGGTGCTTTCCAGGTCAGCAGTACATAATCTGATTTTGTTATACTATGTGTTTTGCTTACATTTTGAAAAGAAATGTGCTGTACTCTATGTTTATTTATTACATTATGTTTTTGGCAATAACTGAAAAATTATCCTGAGGAGTACAAGAAAAGTATCCTGAGGAGTTTTTTTACCCCTTCAGGCATTAGAAATTTAGATTCTGATATGTAGGTTTATACCTCCAAGAATAGCAAATCCATATGACAAGTAGCATGAAAACGAACAAGACAGCTAATAAACTTCCAATTCTATAGTAACTCCAAATACACTATGATTTCTACAAGATGGCATCCATATACAAATGTAAATCATCAAATTACCTTGAGAGAGCCTTCTGGTTCTTTGGCCTTTGAATCTATAAGCTCGGTAATTACAGGCTTACCATCCTTGGCTGGAGTGAACTGTGATTTAATCAGAAAATGAAAAGGAAGATCAAGTTTCAATAAATGAAGGCATGGTAACATATGTGATAAATACCACAACAAATCATAACAAGTACAAAATAGAAGTGGGAAATCTTCTATGTTCCAAACTTCCAATAGTGCTTCTGGAAAATAATGGAAGACAAAACTCCCCCAAATTGACCAAGAACTCTCTTTCTGTTGCTATGTGTGAACTATCACTAGAATGCTTGCCATTGCATGCATGTAAGATACTTGATTCTATAAGACATAGGAGAGTTTTCAAATTACCATCAAGCTAATTAATGCAAAAGTATAAATGGTTGTCACCGCATTGATAAATGATAATCACATTCAGACTTTACTAGTTCTAATCTGCCATTGCGAGTCAAGAATTTTTGTTCTTATATCTTAATGTTGTGATTTACCCAAATTTACCAATCCCCTCACCCATGTAAAGCTAGAAGATGCAAATTGTAGGACATCCAATACAATTGTTAGTAGAATGCAAAGAAACAATCCAGTATTCAAAGAACAACCAAGATTGGTGAATCAAAACCTATCTTATAGTTGACAAATCTGATGCTTCTTTTATTTGGCAAGTTAAATGGGTGGTGAGGAAAGGAGACCCTTAGTGAACTTGCAGGTATACATGGTAGTAAAACTACTAGTCCAGTGATTCACAAACCACTGTGTGAATGCATACATGCATTCTCAAGTGTGTGCTGAAACAAGTTTTGGGAGGAGGGGGAGACCATGGTCTCATTTGATGCTCACATGGTTGTGCTACGTTTGGATACTATCAACTAGTATAGATTTTACTGATGATGCAACACAATTTTGCCTTTTAAAATGCAGAGAGTTCCTATACTTGAGTTATATACTATTCTTTAGGCCTCCAAATAGATTAGACACTCTATTTGAGGTCTAGATATCATTTAAGCATGTGGAGATGTTCCTAGCTTAGGTTTATCCATGTAAGCTTTGATATTTTGTACAAAGCTTAAATTTGGATATGAGGTTTAGATTCTAATTTAAGAGGAAGAATGTCATTGAAACTTGGTAGATGTATGTACATTTCATTCTAAAGACAACATATGCAATTTCTTACCTATGAAAACTTTTATGTTTCCCTCTCTTTTATTGACATTTAATCTCTAATGTCATTTTTGTTAATTCATATCTATTTTTTCTTTTAAATTTTTAACTTTGCAGTTGTTATCCAACATGCTAATCTTTTTTTACATTTACTTGTCTTAGTGTTGAAAGTTCTATTATTATTAGTATAGTTGGGTGCTTAATTTGAACTATTATTATTGAGTATTTTTCTCTCTTCTTTTACAGGGTAATGGCTCTTTTCTTATGTGGTCTTTTACCGAGGATGTAGTGATGGGATTTTCTTCTCATTGAACAAGCAACTTAGCTTCACAAAACATGTTGCATGTGTGTCATCATTTGTCTTTTATTCATGAAGCAAAACTTTGATGTAATATACTTGTTTATATAAATTGTGTCAATTGTGGTACCTCTATTTTAGGGTAATTTGGTACAGATTTCAAACTTTTGACAATTTTAGATTCTTGGATTATTTTGTTTCTTTATCATGGAAATAAAGTAACATTACAATTTTTTAGATATATTTCTATAAAGTTTTCACCGAAAATTTTCAATTTGTGAGATATTTTGATGAGTACAGTAAATAAATTTTCATTTTATAGGTAATCAAAATAAAATATCAATATAATACATTAATAATGTTTTAAAGGATGATTAATAAATTTTTATATTCTTCTTACATTATGACGAATTAATTGGTAGCATATTCTTCACAAAGCGACGAAAAAAATTGTTGTTCAAAGGAGGTAAAGAAAATGAAAACATCCGTTATATTTAAAGTATGCAACGATTTTAATAACGATTTTATTCGTTGTTTGGATTTGCATATTCGTCAATAGGTCATATAGCGACGATTTATTCATCGTCATCTTCATTAAATATTCGTTGCCTTTTAACCCTTTTTGTAGTGATTGAATTAAAGGTTGGGTAGTACTTAGTATCTTTTTCTACCTTTTGATTTACAGATCCTTGTAATCTAAGCATCTACATTTAACACACTTGGTCTTGTGTAAATAATGATAACATTAATTCCTTTTTTGGAGAAAAATTTGGTTCTCTTAGTTTTGACTTAAAAGAAGCTTAAAAGTACAAGTTGATTGGAAGAGTTCCTGGCACAGGAGAGGTGGAGTATATACTCACCTTGAGGATGCGATGATAACATGTCACCTCCTCGGCACTTATCTCTTAGAATGTCCATCTTACTGGAGGCATGTAAGTGTATTGTGCGGTTCAAGTACCATGGGCAGTCCTATCTCGAAATGTCGATTGTCACAGGCCTGAATTCGCTTTAGAAATCCATGAGCAATACTATCTCGAAGTGTCGATTGTCACAAGTTCTTGGGGTTGTTATGGGTGGTGTTATCTCGAAGCATCGAAAGATAGGCACCATTCGAGGTTCGGTGATGGGGACAATGAATCTGACACATACAATGTTGATAGCTGATCCAAGGTTAGAATTAGAAGAATCAAACAAAAAACATATATATATTAGCAAAAAAAAATCTCTTTTTAGGTTGGCAATCATTCAAACTTCAAATAAAATTGACAATTACACATGCACAGATGCTTTAATCTCTAGGACTAATAGAATTTAGGGTAGAGTTAGAAATCAGGGAAACCTGCATCTATAACTCATCCTTAGCCCACCTAGTTTGTAACTTAGCAACTACTTGGGAACCTTAGGTCTAAAGTCTGAACGTAACATGTTTCTAAAGGAAGATCGACAGGGTTGGCTAGTCCACTTGGAGAGCTGGTTATTGCTTGAATTTGCTAGGGACTAGCAAAAATTAGGCATGGGGGCATTTGATGAGTCCATATTTGTGGGCTAATTAGTTACTTAAATACATAGAAATTAGATTAATATTGTCATATAAATAGCATATAATAGGATGTAAATAGATTAGTTTAATTATTCATTTATTTGCATATTTCATGCATTGTATTCATACCTAGAATTCATTTAGAATATCATGCATTAGAATAGTTAATCTTTTAGGATGCATTACATGTATTATTTTATTTCACATTTCTTTTAAGGGCCGATAAATAAATAACCCTCATTTAATTTCTTATTACATCTTCGTGCAGTAGGAGTTGCACCTCTCCGACGTGACATTATCTGGCAATGAAGGCGACAGTGAAGAGAAGCGAAGGAAATGGATCTGAGCATTTCTCCCCTGTCTGTTTCTCTTCTCCTGAAGCTTTAAAAGAGGAGAGGAAGCCACAAAGCTCGACAGGCCTCCACCCCATTCCCTACTGTGTAGAGAATAGTTTCTCATCCGCTCCACCACCACCGGCTTCGACTGCGGCAATCTGGTCCACCACCGTGGGCGTGTGTCGTGACAGGATGTTCCACCAAATTGGAGCAGCTGCACCACCGTGAGCACCTTAGTATGTACATCCCTCCATGCTGCAACAACAGCGTGCACCACCACCATCACCACCACTGTAGCCACGCACCAGCAGCCACCCCCCCACGCATTTAAGACGTTTGGGAACGTTCCCAGACGTCTGAAGATCTACCCGCACCACCTTCACTTCTACTGTTGCTCAAGAGAACCCAACATCACCTCCAACGCCAACAGACCCACTAGCCGTCACCCTCTCCTCGTGCGCACGCCACGCCTCTTTGCATGCACAACGAGCAGCCTTAGCCAAGCCCCCAACGCGTGCCCCCTCGCTGTGCCTCCGCCACACTCGTAGCTGCAACAACACGCGCAATAGCGCAGAACCCTTTATCTCCAGTCTGTGCCCCTTCAGTGCGCGTCTAGCACCTTCGCCTGCGCACTACGGAGCGTGTCCTCCAGCAGTTTCCCATGCACACTGTGCCTCCCCCGCTCGAGCATCACCGTCGACGCACCTCTCCTTGACGTTCGACCACCGCTCGCACATCCTCCATAGCCCCTGTGTGCGACCAGCTCTCCTCTGGGAGCACAGCCTTCGCACGCACGTGCCATCTTCCTTGCGTGTGCGCACGGCCACGATCCATCTTCTTCACTGTTCTTCTCCAAGAAGAACCCATCATCC
The DNA here is from genome assembly GCA_037157565.1 of Thalassia testudinum. NCBI lineage: Eukaryota > Viridiplantae > Streptophyta > Magnoliopsida > Alismatales > Hydrocharitaceae > Thalassia > Thalassia testudinum. Next base: position 5,577,818 of record JAZHRO010000058.1, on the reverse strand, counting down.
ATCGTCCAGCTCCACACGTAGCTGCTTTGTCTGGCCACGAAACTCCGTCCTGTCAACGCTATCAACCTCGCTTCGTCCTCAGGAACTCACCCACGCCCATAGCAAGCTCTCTCGCAGTCCGTGCACACCTGCCACTGCCGGTAGCTTCCTCCTCACCGGTGACAACTCCAATCGCCGCCGATCATTCGCCGCACCGCGACCGTCATCGAGTAGCCCTCGGCCCACTCGACCTCCGGTGAGCTTCACGCCTTTAGCTCTGGTCTCCTCCATGCGTGAGCCAAGGCAAACCAAATCCCCTGTTTTTGCACAGTAAAGTTCCCATTTCTTATTACATTTAGATGCCATTGTGGGATTTTAAGATTTATGATATTATTATTATATGATGTCCATTTTGTGAAGAGAACCTCCCTCCTTGCCTTAATTGATTTATCAGCTTATGTGAGCCCTACATGCCTCATTTGAGAGGGATTTTGGCATCGACTTTCCTCAATTCCAATTGCGAACATTGGTTTCTCAATGTTTGCGATTTTAATAAGCCATTGCCTCCTTGTGGACACGACCTGCTCTTCTTGAGTGGTTTAATTTCAATTCAATACTTTGATTAGTCGATTTTTCACCACTTAGAACTACAACGACAAATCTTAATCATTATTTTCGAAAGCGAAAATTCGACTCGTCATTAAAAACTTAAATCATTTACTTAAAACTTAAACTATGGGTGACTGATTTAAATAATTTGTTGTAAATTTAAATAATACTTCTCTAACATAAATAATGTGTCACATTTATGCAAACATCAAATTGTATACGACTTAAATTATGTGTCTAAGTTAACAAAGTCTATATTGCTGCTATAGTGGGAACTTGTGTTGAAAACTTAAATTATTTGTTTAAAACTTAAACCATTTGTCACTGATTTAAATAATTTGTTACAAACTTAAATAATATGTCCTTAACTTAAATAATGTGCCATACTCATACAAACATCAAAATATACATGACTTGAACTATTTGTGTCTAAGATAACAAAGTGTCTATTGCTAACCACAGAGGGTAACTTGCGTTAAAAATTTAAATTGTCACTGATTTAAATAATTTGTTGTAAACTTAGATTATATGTCCCACACGTAAATAATGTGTCACACTAATACATAACTCAAAATGTACATGACTTAACATATTTGTATCTAACTTCACAAACTCTATATTACTCACCATCGTGGGTAACTTGTGTTAAAAATTTAAATTATTTGCTCAAAACTTAAATTATTTGTCCCTGATTTAAATAATTTATTTTAAGCTTAAATAATACATCCTTAACTTAAATAATGTGTCACACTCATATAAATCCAAAAATGCACACGAATTAAACTATTTGTGTCTAAGTTGACAAAATATATATTACCAACAATAGTGGATAACTTGTATTGAAAACTTAAACATTATTGATTTAAATATTTTCTTATAAACTTAAATAATATGTTACTAACTTAAATAATGTGTCACGTTTATACAAACATCGAAATGCACATAACTTAAACTGTTTGTGTCTAAGTTGACAAAGTGTATACCATATTGGATAACTTGTGTTAAAAACTTAAATTATTTGTTTCAAACTTAAATTATTTGTCACTGATTTAAATAATTTATTGTAAACTTAAATTATATGTCCCTAATATAAATAATGTGTCACACTCATAAACAACTCAAAATGCACATGACTTAACATATTTTTACCTACCTTCACAAACTCTATATTGCTTACCATCGTGGGTAACTTGTGTTAAAAACTTAAATTATTTGTTCAAAACTTAAACTATTTGTCACTGATTTAAATCATTTGTTGTAAACTTAAATAATATGTCACAAACTTAAATAATTTGTCACACTCATAAAAACATCAAAATGTACATGACTTGAACTATTTGTGTCTAAGTTGACAAAGTGTATATTGTTAATCATAGTGGGTAACTTGTGTTCAAAACTAAATTATTTATTCAAAATTTAAATTATGTGTTGTAAACTTAAATAAAATGTTCCTAATTAGAATAATGTGGCACACTCATACAAAACTCAAAATGCACATGACTTAACATATTTGTATCTAACTTCACAAACTCTATATTGCTCACTGATGATAACATCATCATCAACTATATCTAGCTTTATTTAGTTATAATCAAGTGATAAATGCTCTTACATAACCGCCAAAGGACCATAATTTATTTCATATCCATTTTAAGAGATAAACATGAAAACATGGGTAAAACTATAGTTTTAGCAGAATATCCTAATTGCAGAACAATCAAGGGATTTCTCAGGGGTTAATTAAAGGTCAAATGGTCATAAGTGCCTAGTAAGTGGGTTCATGCAGACAGAAATGAGTTTTCACGCGTTTTGAGAATTAATGGACATCTGAAACCCTAACAATAGACTCAATTAACTGAGATTTTTGTTAGGATAAAATTACCCTAAATCTTCTAAAAATCATAGAAAAATATTTCCTAAGGTTTGGTATATTTGCTTTGGCCATTGGAATACAATTTGACCTAAAACAGAGTCTCAGACAGATAGTTGCCCTAATTTGGATTTCTACGCAAATTACCTAGTCAAACTTGGTCAAAACCTAAATCCAACTTTACCACTAGATTCCTTAGGTCCAAATTAGGTTTGTATCAAAATTTGGGCTCAATCAGAAATCATCTTGACCTAGTTTGCATTTTGTTCCAGTATAAGTCTTTTCTCTCACACACATGCTCCTGACTTTCAAATTATTTGCAAATAGCTCCCCATCCTTGTCGTCTTCTTCACCAATAGGTCCTTGCTACCTTCAACTCCTAAACCTACTTCACCGGTGACCTTTTATTGAAGAATTATCCCTGATTGATTGACGAATCTCTCCCAAAATAGAAAGGGGGATTCCTGAGGAAGTTGCCTTCCATTTAAGCCATATACAAGGCTCTAAATCCTACTCCAAAGCTTGTGCGAACCTTTTGAAGGTTCGGGTCTCCTAAAATCGTGAAGCTTCCAAGCTTGGAAGGACCTCCTATGGCCTATAAAAGCACGCCCAGGGCATGCCTTAGCTTGTTTTTGGCCGAAGAATCTCCTTCTTCCCTCCTCTTCTGCCGAATTCTCCATGAGCTCTAGCGACCTCCTTTGATCTCCTTCCTCGTCCACTCTCATGGACCATAGTGAGCAGATTTCTCTCCCTCACCTTCCTCCACATGTCGCAATACCTACAGTTTCGCCTATCTCTCCTCGTCGTTGCTGCCCCTATCCCTGGAGGCTTCATCTTCCCCACGTCCAGCGTACCACAGGCATGGGCCATTCTCCCCTTTTGTCCATTAGTTTAGGGCTAGATTAGTTCCCTTAGTTTCATAGGTTTTATCCCTCTATTCAAAATCCAAAAACATCCCTCGACACCGCCAATCACCTTCATCTTCCTTCGCTCTGGCCACCACTCTGGCGAGTCCACCCCACCTCTATAATCCACCAAATAATTCGCCAACACCTTCTACACCTCCGCACATCACCATGACCAAAAGCCCTCTCCTATTTCGCCATTCCATCCACCCAAACGACCCCCCGAACAAACCCACCTTTGCACTCACTTCCCAACTCTGTTTGACCACTCCACACACTCCCACATCCTACGGACGCCGCCATCACATTCCATGACCCACGGCGGTCCTCCTGAGCCTTTTAACTGGGGCTTTTAGCCCATACTTTGTATTTCAAGTTCTTTGCCATCGCTCCGCCGTCACACCATCTTCTCCGATGTGTTCATCAAGTCCCGGTTGCACATGCTCCAGGTGTTCACTCCAGGTGACACGGAATCACCTAAGGCATCTCCCCAGGTGGTCAATTGAAGGTGCCACCCCCAGCAGCTACTTCAATTCGATGCATCTTCACTACAGCAGCGCACGAAAGAAGAGGCTTTGTGGGATAGTCCCACATCGTGGGATTAGGAGCGCGTGGAAGCGAATAAAGGTTTTTTGTGTTTACAACTGATTGCCTCCAAACATGAGGTGAGGTCCCTCATACCCACACACCCGCTTAACCTAAGGCCCTTCACTCTTCGGCTGCCACGCACGCTCATAGCCCTGGACCTGGGTACGTGATCCGATTACCCGATTAAATCGGATATCAGAGAAAGAGGAGAAGAGGAAGGAAAGAGAGAGGGTGGGGAAGGGGAGGGTTTTCTCTTGAAGGTACTGAGTGACACTTAGTTGCTGGAAAGAGGAAGAACTGAAGAAAAGGAGAAGGCTTGGAAAGGCAGAAGAAGAGAAGACCCTTGGCCGTGCCTGAGAAGATGAAGAGAAGGGCTAAAGAAGAAATGAGGAAAGAAAAAAGAGAAAAACATAAGAGTACTGTAGCAGAGAACATTTAAGTTGTCTGAGTTGAATGTTAGACATCTAGGTACTGTTTATTTATTTAAACATCATTTGAGTAATTGATAAATATGTGCTTAGAATAATAATTGGTGATCTAAATCACCATTATTTTATCTAAGATAACTTTTTATCCTCTTTAAGTCTTGAAATACATTGAGTATCATTGAATATCTGATGTGACAGATTAGTATTCATTGAATATCATTATTGTGCTTAATTTCCTGTCTCATTTATATTTTAATTGAGATTAGTGTGTGAATGCAATACTTTCTCCCTATGTTCGACCTTGAATTTCATTTCTAGATTTTCAAGTTACAAATATTATTTGTTGAGAAATCTATTTAGGAGATTTTACTTCAATGAAACTGTTGTGTCAAAAAATTGTCGCAAATAGGTTTGAGTTTTGAAAACCCATCGTTGTAGTGCGATTTACGAGAAAAATTGTCAACAGATAAATTTAACCGAAACCTCAAAGGAGTTCCAGGTCGAACATAAGGAGGCAGACGTTTGATTAAAAACCACGTTTGTTTTATTGTCATGAAGTAGATTAACTGGTCGAATTGAATCTAAATTAGCTATCTACTTAAAGAATAATGAATAGAAGAGAGAGAAAATATTACAAATAAAGACAAAATAGAGATAGATTAAATAGATATTTCATAACCACAAAATGATGTCTATTACAACTAATCACTACAACTACTCGTTACACTAGAAAGTAGTAAATCTACTCTAGAAAGCAGTAAAAGAAAAAGTGGAGAGAAGTTATCCTCCTCGACGGCTGCTTGGAGGACGAGCTGCGTTGATGGAGCATCTAGACGAAGGTGGTGAGATGTGGGATGAAGGAGAATGATGATGGACAACGGAGAACGGGGCTGGGCGACGTCATAGCGGGATTCGCTTCTCGAACGGCGGTGAGAAGATAACCACGGAATGTTCCATGAACGGGATGAGAAGGTGGAAAAATTATATTTTTAACTATAGAAGAGCATCCTTGGTTTGGGACAAGCTCTTAGAGCTTTGGAGGGGGTGAGAGAAGAGAGGAAGGGATAATAAAATGGAGGGAATATGGGCTCCTTTTATAGGCTTTTGGATGGGGGTAATTTTGTAAAAATATAAAGAAAAATGTGGGTCTTGATAGCACCCACATTCTCACGTTTTTCTTGGTTGCACGTTCCCACGTTGTGCACTTTTTTTCTGCATGAATGGCGGGATAATCAACAACCTTTGGATCCTCATCTCATGGCCGTGGATACCTGTTCATAAGGCATGCTTCACCTCCATTAGATGACAGCAAGAGACATCAGACGTCTTAAAATGCTGCTGGATCTTCTCGTACGAAGGCTCACCTTTTTTAGCTATTGAATCATTGCTTGGACGCTTCAGATCGCTTGCAACTGCATGTTGGGAAGTGCATACGATCGTGCGTGCACCCATGAGCCAACCTGTGCGTGCATCCGATGGCTTGGTCCGAGGCATTGATATCTGATCGGACGGCCTAATTCCTCTTATGCATGCGAGGAGGGAGCACAGAGCAGAGAGTCGAACTAGCGACCTGTGGCTTTGGAGGATTTAATCCACTGTGCTATGCACGTGGATAGGCGAGGAGAGCATTCTTGTGCTGTTTGATCTCGACTGTTGGATCTTGATTCAGCGGTTGAGATCAAATGTGTGGTTCTTCTCACATGAGGCGTGGCTTGAGGGAGGCAACCTAATCAATTCTCAGTTGTTGGATGGGAAAACGGGGCAGGGAGCGGTTTGGAGGGTTTGGATGGTGCCACGTGGCATTATCTGGACTGTCCATCTTCTCTTGCTTGTAAGTGGTGTCACGGATGTTGGATTGAATTGATTTTCACGCCATTGGGTTGCGATTGTCGATCTGAACCCATTTGTGCAGTCGGATTTGTCATATGAAGTACGTATTTACACCACCTGGTCCCTTGATCTCAAATTTTCTCGGACTGCATCTGATGCTACGGAAGTCTGATAGGGGTGATCTTGGAGTCGTTGAACTCCAATCGTTGCCCTGATCAGATCCGTACAGTTGGATCTTTAATCTGAGGCCCCGATTAAATGTTGTCCTATCACCTGACCATAAAAAGGAGAAATTAAACTAAAATTTATATAACTTAATCTAAATGCATGATGATACATATTATGCAATATTTATAATATATGATGCAATTATATGCCTAAGAATATGCATAAATAGACGGTCTATGTGATATAAACGTGTTTACATGACACCCCCATGCCTATCTTTTGCTAGTCCCTAGCAAAACTATATGCTATTTATAAGAGAATTTGGTCGGATTTCTTGGGGAATAGTTATTTTTCAACACTTAGAGATTTCAACTAAGACCTGAACTACAAAGACACAACAGTGCCTGGGTGTCTATCAAAATGCAAGCCTCCTCAATCCCTTGCCTTATTCAAAAAATGATCTTTTTTTCTTTTTCTTCTTTTCTTATTTTTTTGGATTTTTGAGTTTAGGGTTTCAGAGCAGCTTTCTATAACCACTTAACCCACCCAAGACTCAATGAGAACTCTAAGTTCCAAGTATCTTTATGTGTGAAATGTGATAGACTCGTTGATCAACGATTAGAACGGACTTTGGGTTTCTACGCCCAAAGGTGACCTTAAAAAGGAATTTTTCCTAAATGTATATTTATTCGTCTAGTAGCTTTCTCCTTGCTTTTATTTTTATGAGGTTAACACAAGGGCGAATCCAGTGTATATCTCTCCGACTTATTCTACTTTTCCGCTTCTTCCTAAGTGTTTGGAATTAAACGTGTATTTCGGTGAGCTGGGATCTAGACAATCTACCAATAGTCTGTTACCTACGATAACCTGCCAGCCATACTCGTGTGGTGAAGTTTTGGTTTATTTCTTTTTTTTGCTTTTCTTTTCTCCTTTTCTATTTTTTTTTCTTTTTGGATATTTTTCTTTTTCTTTTCTTTCTTTAAGTAGGTGGCTTTCCTAATCTAAGATTTACCTAAAGGCAGCAGGAAAAGAATGGTCGTGTAACTGGGCTTTGGACAATCGACCAATGGGCTGTTACCCACGATAACTTGCTAGCCATACCACCCTAGAAGGTTCATTAGCTACCCAATTTCCGTAACAACTGCCGAACAACAAGTCGGTGCGAAAAGTGTATAGATGCTTAGACTTAAAGTTTCCTCAAATCAGAGAGCGGGTTGATAAGTCGTGTACTTATCACCCCATCTTATTTAATCAAATTAGAAATATATTTAGACTGGCGAGGACTCGAAAAATAAATCCACATTTTAGTGGACACCTGGGTTGATTAAGCCCGAAGACCTAAAAGGTCATAGTGTTCAAGTCATACAGTTTTATTCTCTAAGATTGAAAATTTTCTAAAGCCCAAGTTCTTTTTCCTAATTCCATAATTTTTTTAAAATAAGGAGAAAATAAAAAGAATTTACGGAGCTAACAAGATGATTCAGATAATGATATCCACCCCCTATGCCTATCTAATGTAATGTCCTCATTGTATTAAAAAGATATGAAATAGAGTGAAGTAGAGTAGAAAGCACTTGAATTGCGTAAATAACAAGTCCACTTCGAGATGAAAAGAAACTGTATATGTGCTGAATTTAGTGCCTTTAGCTAGGCACACTATACAAAAAAGAAGAAATAAAGAATTCACAGGTGCAGGTCAGAATCAGAATAAAAAGATTCACCTCAAGACCTGTCAGCAGATGTCCACAGATGTGGACCAGATTGTGGTGCAGACCCATACCCCATGGTCGAGTATATCTAAGGTTCTAGATAAAACTTATTCAAAACCTGAGATCAGAATATAAGCGGGGTCGGGCCTACAATCTGTGAGGATGCAACCCCAGTCCAAAAAGTTGGGTTATAGAGAAATCAAGCTAAGAAGGATAATCAATGAATGTGCATTTGGGTTGGACATCGTCTGAATCAAAAATGTTATAAGGGTCCTGGTAGAAGGTTGGTGGTTTCATACAAATAGGCACCCTTAGACTCGGTCTTCTGCTTCCTCTAGAATTAGCTTCCCATATCATCATTTCCTAATTCCTATCTTCCATAATTAGGACTTCAGATTCCAGAACCTCTTGCATGATAATCACCCAATTTAAAATTTCCAAGTCCAAGATTGATGGATGAATCAAAATTGACTTGGATTTAGTGATCTCAAAATAAAAATAATCAATATGCTCAATGGGGTGTGATTGAGGAATGAGGCTTTGAATTGAATCCTTAATAACAGGATCTAAATTTTCCATGCGAGCCCCAATAGAATCAAATTCCTCAATTTTAGGGCCATAAAATGATTCATCGAATTTCTCAGGTCCAGTCGTCTCACTGAAATCGTGTTCTGTAAACTCATCTGAGACTTTGCATAATGATTCTTCACCTTCAGAATCAAAGAATTCTAAATTCGCATTAATATATTTCTCAAAATCGTCAATCAATTTTTGTTCCATGGAGACATACGTTTCCTCGTACCCCGGCTCAGGGATCTCAGGTGAAGAAATCAGTTCATCCTTATTTGGTTGCTCTAGAACAACCTGGTTAACCATTGTCTCGTAAAATGTGTCCTCCCTACAGGTACCTGAGTGGATTTTGACATCGGCTCTCCCGTCAGGGGTTCATCTTGGGTATCCTCCCAAGATTAGACTAGAGCAATCACAAATCTCATTCGCAATTTCGATAACTTCCCAAATAAAAACTCACCTGGGCTTTTATCCTTAACATCCTGGAGCCAATCCAACAAATATTTGTTAAGATCATCAATCATTTTAATCAAAGGCTCCAATTCTTCAGTGTAGGTTGTTGGCTGAGCTTCTAAAGATTGAATGGTATTCCTTAAGTTAGCCAACACCCTATCTTGGACTTGGTTCACCTGAACCAAATGGTTTGGTTCAGGGTTGGGTGGGTTTGGGTTCAATTTGGGGGAGTCAAGGAATTGAGGTTCTTGGTACCCTCCCTGATAATATGTCACTTTTGGTTGTTCAAAAAGGGGTGGTGACCTATATGCATTGTAATCTAAGGAAGGGTAAGGATCGACATATACTTCTTGATTGTAGATCATATTAGGTTGTCCAAATGAGGGCGGTGATCTGTAATCGATGTAGCTCGGAGAAGGATAAGAATCAAGATCATGGTGTCCAGGCTTAGACCTTGAACACGGAGGTCTGGCATTGTATTCCTAATCAGGATTATCCCAACAAGAAGATGGATGAGAATAAGTCTGGTTGGAATAATAATCATTTTGGGAATAAGTAGTGTTAGGAGTGAAAGTGCGAATAGTATGTGGAAGGATCCATGATAGAACAGGAGGAAAAAAGGCATCTTGCAATACAAAAAATTAAATCTGTCCTTAAGTGGGCTAGCCTAAATACCTACAGACTCCCAGAACTCGTCTTGAGATGAAGAAATGATTTGATCTACTTCTTTACGGTCAATCCATCCTGTTAGAGGAAGGGGTTGGGGAAAAGGTTCTTCCTTTGGCTTGCGCCTCCAATTCCTAGTGTTCTCTCAACCACGATCGTTTGATTCTGCTCCCCTAGCTAGACATCAGATTGAATGGTAGAAATAGACTAATAAAAAATAATCTCGATCTGGACTCCGAAGAGCGAGTCCAATCCTTAAGGCCAACATCTACTCAGTTTTAATTAGGGTTAGGTTTGAATGTGCTTTGGAATGTGATGGGCCCTTTATCTGGGTTGTACCCTTAATGATTGATTGATATGTGCGTGCGTGCACAACCAGTGATTTTCAAGCAAGATTATTTTTGAATGTGGTGAATTTTAGGGTTTAAATCTTGCTTAGTAGCTTTCAGGATCGAACTTTAGGTATATTCAATCAAGTTCAGTTGGCACACCAGGTTTTGAAAGCACAGGTGAAGATGTTTTCCTTTAAAGCTTAAAGAATGTGGAGTGCCTGGTAAATCCCTAAAAGTTGAACCTATTTTGCAGCTACTTAATGAGTTATTTTTAGTTGAAGTGGTGTGGCCCAAATAACTCAAACAATTGACCTGATGGACTACTTAATTAGGCACGCAAGTGATTACCTAATCTGATTTCTACTCAGTTATTTGTTGATGAGTGTACCAGTCCCAATGATTAGGTTATCGGTTGAGTATGAAGAATCATAAGAGGTTGCGTACCTCTATGAGATTTTTTTTAAAATTTTTCTTTATATGCGGAGGGTGAGGTGGGTGGAGGTGACAACCAAATAGTCAAAACTAACCTTAGGGTTTATGAGAACTCCTAGGTTAATTAGGGTTTGTGTTATTAGGTGATGGAATGAAATCTAGTGGGTGGGGAGGTGGGGATAAACTTACAGACCCTACAACAACACTTTACTCTAATCTACAGCTTTTGCCCGTCTCGAGAGAGTACATGCAATCACAATAAGAAAGGAGAGATGTGAGGTAAAAGATAAGTAAGGCGGTAAAATATGAAAAATCAAAGAGCATCGCCTCCCTGGTAACGACATCAAAATGTTGGAGCGGAAAATCATTGCAAATAAGTTTGAGTTTTGAAAACCCGTCGTTGTAGTGCGATTTGCGAGAAAAACCATCAACAGATAAATTTAACCAAAACTCGAAAGGAATTTCAGGTCAAACACAGGGAGGCGGATGTTTGATTAAAAACTGCATTTATTTTATTATCACGAAGCAGATTAACTGGTCGAATTGAATCTAAACTAGCTATCTACTTAAAGAATAATGAATAGAAGAGAGAGAGAATATTACAAATAAAGACAAAATAGAGATAGAATAAACATATTATTTATAACCACAGAATGATGTCTATTACAACTAATCACTACAACTACTCGTTACACTAGAAAGTAGTAAATCTACTCTAGAAAGCGGTAAAAGAGAAGGTGGAGAGAAGTTATCCTCCTCGACGGCTGCTTGGAGGACGAGCTGCGTTGATGGAGCGCTCGGACGAAGGTGGTGAGATGTGGGACGAAGGAGAACGACGACGGACGATGGAGAATGGGGTAGAGCGACGTCGTAATGGGATCCGCTTCTCGAACGGTGGTGAGAAGACAACCGCTGAATGCTCTACGAACGAATGAGAAGGTGGAAAAATTATATTTTTAACTCTAGAGGAGCATCCTGGGTTTGGGACAAGCTCTTAGAGCTTTGGTGGGAGTGAGAGAAGAGAGGATGGGATGATAAAATGGAGGGAATTTGGGCTCCTTTTATAGGCTTTTGGATGGGGGTATTTTTGTAAAAATATAAGAAAAAACGTGGGTCTTGATAGCACCCAAGTTCTCACATTTTATTTGGTTGCACGTTCCCACGTTGTGCATTTTTTTTCCGCATGAATGGCGTGGATAATCAGCAGCCTTTGGATCCTTATCTCATGGTCGTGGATACCTATTCATAAGGCGTGCTTCACCTCCATCAAACGAAGGCAAGGGACATTGGACGTCTTAAAATGCCATTGGATCTTCTCGTATAAATGCTCACCTTTTTTAGCTGTTGAATCATTGCTTGGATGCTTCAGATCTCTCCTGATCGCACGCTAGGAAGCACGACGATCGCGCATGCACCCAAGAGCCAACCTGCACGTGCATTCAATGGCTTGATCCGAGGCATTGATATCTGATCGAACGACCTAATTCCTCTTGTGCATGCGAGGAGGGAGTAGGGAGAGGAGAGTCGAACTCACGACCTGCAGCTTGGGAGGATTTAATCCATTGCGCTATGCAAGTGGATAGGTGAGGAGAGCATTCTTGTGCTATTTGATCTTAACCATTGGATCTTGATTCATCGGTTGAGATCAAATGTGTGGTTCTTCTCACATGAGGCGTGGCTTGAGGGAGGCAACCTGATCAATTCTCAGCTGTTGGTTGAGAAAGCAGGGTAAGGAGTAGTTTGGAGGGTTTGGATGGCACCATGTGGCATCATCTGGACCGTCCATCTTCTCTTGCTTGTAAGTGGTGCCATGAATGTTGGATTGAACCAATTTTCATGCCGTTGGGTTGCGATCGTCTATTCGAACCAATCTATGTAGTCGGATTTGTCATTTGAAGTTCGTATTTACACCACTTAGCCCCTTGATCTCATATTTTTCTCATACTGCATTTGATGCTACAGAAGTCCGATCGGGGCAATCTTGGAGTTGTTGAACTCCAATTGTTGCCCTGATCAGATCCGTACGATTGGATCTTCAATCTGAGGCCCCGATTAAATGTCGCCGTATCACCTGACCATAAAAAGGAGAAATTATCTTAAAATGTATACAACCTAATCTAATTGCATGATGATGCATGTTATGCAATATTTATAATGTATGATGCAACTATATGCTTAAGAATGTGCATAAATAGACGGTTTACGTGATATAAACGTGTTTACATAAGAAACACACTTTAACTCCTAACTAGATTGTTTCAATATTTTGGTGCCGTTGCCGGGGATTCAGACATCTTTTGATAATCACGGCCCATCTTTCTCTGATCACTTTTGTGGGGTTCCTACATCCTCCACTGACTCTTTTGCATTTGAGGATCCCTACTCTGACCAGGCTGATTGTAATTAGCCAAACCCGTGATTTTCACTACCATACCTGTTTGAGCCTCAAAACACCTGGTGGGCACCGCATCTACTGATTCACATCCATCAACCCACCAGATTGATTGGGTTTGGGCTGCATCATTAGCCTGTTGACCTAAACAAGCACCTGATTGTACCAATTAGGCTATTGATCAAGGTGCTTATTTTACAAATTCCTCTGATTTGACCACTCCTCCATGACCACTTTCTACTCGGCTGAAGGCATTAAATTTAGTACTTAACGGGAGGCAACTCGTCATTTCAAAAAGCTGAGATCCTTCTGATTATCCTTTTGAGCTTTACGTCCACTGCACTCTGAGTTCTATTTTAGAATAGTCGACTCCACCTTTGGTATTTGTATCAAATCTTGAAATCGTCCACAACAGTCAACCTGACCCGTTTCACCCACCCATTGACCCTGTTCTAATCCTCGAACTCAATTGATTTCATACCCTCCGGTTTACAATGAAGACATTGCAAAACTTAGGAATGGGGGGGTGTTAAAGTGAATACACATAAAAATTCAAGTTTATGAGGGATTCTCACAAAAAATTACTCATTAGAAAAACCAAAAAAATACAAATTGAAAAAGAACAAAAAATGGAAAGGGGAGGAAATTTTATGAGCTTAAATTGAAAATCATTCTTGAGGAGGAAATAAGGAGGTGTTTTTAATGTCACAAAGGAGCAACAAGTTGGAAAAAAAAAAGGGATAGTCATTAGTAAATGATTATAGAATCTACTTAAGTTCTAGATCAAATCAAAAGAAAAAAAATTAAGTCTTAGAATAATAGAGAGATAAAGAGATTAGCATGAGTGTTGATCTTAGGCCTCTTAGACTTGTTTTAGGTTTAAAAATTCAAGTATCTGTTAAGATCTTGATAGTCCTCAAGAGGTTGAGGAAAATACGAAGATTACGTATTCGGTCTAAGGCTTAGGGTGTATTTGACCTCATTAACTGACCTCTAGTTTGTGGGACTTGTTAACCTAAGCACCCTAATTCACACAGTCTGGTTCAATGCACTTAATAATCAAAATCATACAAAAGAGTTTATCTTGTTCTGAAAAAGCTATCTAGATTAGGAGCGGCTTATCAATACAAGTTGATCGGGACGAGTTCCCGACGTGGAGAGGTGAGAAATTCCCTTCGAAGATGCATAATAACATACCGTCTCCTCGGTGCTTGTCTCTTAGGATATCTAAATATCCTACTAGGGGTAGGTAAGTACATTGTGCTGATTCAGGTGCCATGGGAAAGATTATCCTGAAATGTCAATTGCTAAGGCCTGAATTTAGCTACAGAACGCCATGGGCAGCACTATCCTGAAGTGTCGAAAGCCAGGGTTCTGGGGGTTGCCATGGGTGGTGCTATCTCAAAGCATTGATTGCCAGGGACCCTGCGAGGATTGATGGTGGGAGAAAGGAATCCGATACAAATCATGTTTTTGAGCCAATCCAAAGTTAGAAATAAAGAAAAGAAAACGAGAGAGAAAGCTCTCCAAAAGTGAAAAAAATTCTTCTATCCCTCTCTCTTACAAAAACACACTGCAAACTGAATCGGGACTAACTATGTTACAAGCACGAGTGCTTTAACTACTGGGTTCAACGAATCTTTGGTTAGTTTCTGTGGGCCTTAGAAACCTTCGCGGCAGACTAAGGCAAAGGTTGGTCAGGTTCGGATCTTGATTCATACTTGAGTACCTCTAGGCCTACTATTAGCATTCTGACCTAATTTCTAAAAGGAAGAATAAATCAGGACTTTGAACATCAATGGCATGGGCTAGAATGTGAGTTCGTTTCATAAGATTTTGCTAAGGGACTAGCAAAAGTTAAGCATGGGGGTATGATGATAACGTCACCATTAGCCATATCTAACTTTATATAGTTATAATCAAGTGATAAATGCTCCTATATAACCGCCAAAGGACCATCATTCATTTCATATCCATTTTGAGAGATAAACATGAAATTAGGGGTAAAACTGCAATTCTAACAGAATATCCTAATTGCAAAACAATCACGGGGTTTCTCAAGGGTTAATTAAAGGTCAAATGGTCATAAGTGCCAAGTAAGTGGGTTCATGCAGACAGAAACGGGTTTTCACGAGTTTTGAGAATTAATGGACATCTGAAATCCTAAAAATAGACCGCTTAATTAATTGAGGTTTTGGTTAGGATAAAATTCACCTAAACCTTCTAAAAATTATAGAAAAATATTCTCTAAGGTTTGGTATGCATGCTTTGGCCATTGGAACCCAATTTGACCTAAAACGGAGTCTCAAAAAGATAGTTGCCCTAATTTAAGTTTCTATCCAAATTACCTAGTCAAACATGGTCAAAACCTAAATTTGACTTCACCATCATATT
Organism: Thalassia testudinum; assembly: GCA_037157565.1. NCBI lineage: Eukaryota > Viridiplantae > Streptophyta > Magnoliopsida > Alismatales > Hydrocharitaceae > Thalassia > Thalassia testudinum. Next base: position 5,562,493 of record JAZHRO010000058.1, on the reverse strand, counting down.
TCTCAGATCCCAATTAGGTTTGTATCAAAATTTAGGCCCAATCAAAGATTATCTTGACCTAGTTTGCATTTTGGTCCAGTTTGAGTCTTTTCTCTCACACACATGCCCCTAACTTTTGAATTCTTTGCAAATAGCTCCCCAACTTTGTTTCCTTTTTCACCAACAGGTCCCCGCCACCTTCAACCCTTAAACCTACTTCACCGACAACCTTTGATTAAAGAATTATCCCTAATTGATTGACGAATCTCTCCAAAAATAGAAAGGGGGATTCATGAGGAAGTTGCCTTCCATTTGAGCCATGTACGAGGCTCTAAATCCTACTCCAAAGCTCGTGTGAATCTTTTGAAGGTTTGAGTCTCCTAAAACCATGAAGCTTCCAAGCTTCCAAGCCTGGTTTCCAAGCTTGGAAGGACCTCCTATGGCCTATAAAAGCACGCCCAGGGCATGCTTGACTTAGCATGTTTTTGGTCGAAGAATCTCCTTCTTCCCTCCTCTCCAGTTGAATTCACCACAAGCTCCGGTGACCTCCTTCGATCTCCTTCCTCGTCTGCTCTCACAGACCATAGCGAGCTGTTACGACCTGATCCTAGATCCCTACAGGACCCGAGATCAGCTCTCCTCGACTAATCCTAAGACCTAGTCATCCAACGAGAAATAACTAAATGCAGGAAATAATCTACATCCACATATGCAATATAACTAAGTACAAGTAAAAGCGAGACGGTAAAGGAACAATAGAGCTAAATGTCTCAACAAAACATGCCATCACAACAACAAGCGAAAAGGGAAAATGGAACACAACAACAAAATGTAATAGAAATAGTATACGTATACAAAATACTCACTACAATAATAGGAAAGCTAAAGAGCTGTAAAGGAGCAACTACGCCTGGGCTCGACTGGGCCCAGCACCCTCTGCAGTCGGAAACTCGGGCTGCTCAACTCTCGGTCCTGAATAAGGTTACGAAAAGGCAGAGTCAGCGAACACTGAGTAGAGTGGTGGTTATATTATTTATATACAACTAATGTAAAACAAGCAACTAGGTTCAATTCTCATTTCCATTTATCTCAACTAGGTATTTCTGGTTTGTTTATTCCAAAAAGGATCCATGTATTTCTTGATCTTGCCTGTTCCTCGTGAGAATGATCTTGGTTGCAGTCTTTCCCGTGGTGTAGAAGGTACATGTGGTGCTCTCCTGGTCGGGAGGGTCCCCTGTGGTAGTCCTACACCCAATCAACCACCCCGTGACAGTAGCGGTGACTACGGCACGCTCGATAAACGCACGGGTAGCTACCCCACAGTGGCACACGGTCAGTCGTTTCCGCTAGCGGGTACACCCAAAGTACAACATGGAACAACACAGGGCCTTGTCCTCTCAGAATAGGGGTCTTGCCCCTCCACAGTCTGCGTACCCTTGTTCGACTATCCCGGTTTGCCTAGAGGGCCTAAAATGTCGGTGTAGGTTGGCTAGTCCTAACATCGGGCCCCGTGGGGCGGCTAACTCCCTCCATACGCTAGTAGCATACCTTAGTACCACATACGCGAGGGACAAACAAGAGTCAGTGTAGAGTGACCAGTCCTACCCGGGGTCTTAACCCAAGGGGTGGCTGGCTCCCCTCTACATTAAGAGAATTGCTGCTCTCCTTGGTACCACGTACACATGGGCCAGCTCACTCCCTGTCTACACACGGGATTCCTTTCCATGTACAGGAGTTCTCCTCTTAGTTCCCCGTAGGGTTCATGTACAGTATTCATTTCATTTCCTAACAATCAGATTTCCATTATTCACATTTCGATTATCATTATAATAGGCAGCTTGGGTTTTACCACAGTAAAAGTATTTCATCAAGTAACTATACTCTTGCTAGCATTTAGGGTTTAACATGCAATCAATATAAATAGTGTAGCACAGGCAATATTCATTTGCTTCTGCCCTAGGGTTCATTTCTCATCCTAGAGTTCATTCGAGTTATTCTACACATGCAATTTATTCATTTAAGTCTTAGTATTGAAGTAAACCCCTCTACCGGGAATCACGGGAGGAATGGGGGCCTGAACCGCAGATCTTGTCGTCTCCGCTGGCCCCGAACATGCCACAGGCTGGTAACCTGTACCAACAACTAAATCACATCAGATGAGTCAAAACAGTAGATACCCAACACTAACACGTAGAGAAATTCAAGCGGAAAACAATGGTACTTCGTTTGCGGAAATCCGATTTCCTTTGGGCCTTAAACGAGCCAAAAACGTGTTCACTGTCTAAAATCAGACGCCTGCGGCTAGGCCCAGACGTCTTAAAAGGTGTCAGAACTCACCCTGGGTTTTCTGCGGCTTCCTCAGACGTCCGAATCCCTTTACAATCGTCTAAGGGAAGTCCCTGACGTTGGACACTCTTTCTGGTCGTTTGGGAGTACAGTCAGATGTCTAGCGATGTGCTCAGATGTCCAAAAGTACCTCGAAGGGCTCACCGCACACCTTTCCAATTCTCTGCTTAGCGTCTCATCTGCGTGGTCGAAACCTGTGCAGAAACACGTACCTCCGCACTAAGCCTGCTTTCAGACGTTCGATTTCAGCTTCGGACGTCTTGCTGCCGCTCTAGACGTCTGGGAGATGCTCCAGGCGTCTGATATTGGAAAAGTCCAGTATCATGAAACTCCTTGCACGAATCCTCTCACTTGCACCTTCACCCTCAGACGCTGCAGCAGCAGCTCCAGCAGCTACAGGAGCTTGAGAGGCTCTCCTCTGGCGTCCTCCTCTCTCCCACGAGCTCCTTCTCGAGCTCTTGTGGCTGCACTTCGACTGTGGCTCCTCCCTCTCGTACGGGTGCCCTTGAGCGGCCGAGCTATCTCTCTTCTCTCTTGCTTTCACTCGCTCCCCCTCACTCTCCCTCACTCTCTTGCCCATGCTCTCCCTCTCTCTTCCCTATCTCAGCCCCTCTCCTTCCTCGTTGTGGCTGTAATAGGGACGGGAAGGGGCTGGTGGAGGTCGCCGACGTAAGGGCAAAGGTGGAGGTGGAGGTGGCTGGAAGTTGTGGTGGAGAGGGTGGCGTGGGTGTGTGAGGGTTTAAATAGAGGATATTAGGGTTTGGGGTGAGGAGACTGAAGGGGAGAGAGAAAACTCTACGTGTCGTGCACGCACGGAGGGAAAAGAATGTACGATTTTTCTTACTTTCAGACGTCCGACCCTTTACCCAAACGTTTGGACAGACATCTGACGGATACCCCAGATGTCTTAACCAACCAAAAGGGCGGCGTGTCATTTCAACATAACAAACTTAAAGGAAGTTTCATCCTCAAAACTTGAATTGTGTAGGGTATGGAAATAACGTAAAAAATGCATAACAAACTTAAAGAGGACCAAGGTAGGTCAGAAGAGACGTACCCTCAAAAAGCTTTGAGTACTGCTCCTGCATAGCCACCTCAGGCTCCCATGTTGCCTCCTCGTACCGCTGGCTTCTCCATAGGACCTTCACTAGTGGTACCTACTTCCATCTCAAACTCTGGATGGATCTGTCTAGTGTCTGTACTGGCCTCTTGGGATAGGTCAGTTTGTCTCCCACCTCGACGCTCTCGTGGCTCAGAATGTGGCTAGGATTGGAGACGTACTTCCTAAGGTTGGATACGTGGAACACGTCGTGCACTCCAGAAACCTGGGGAGGAAGGGTAAGCCAGTAAGCAATGGGTCCTACCCGCTCCAAGACCTCAAAGGGCCCCACAAACCTTGATGCAAGCTTCCCTTTTACCCTAAAATGCTATAAGCCCTTCATGGGCGAAACACGGAGAAAGACGTGATCCCCAACCTCTAACTGCACCTCCTTGTGCTTCCTATCGACGTAGCTTTTCTGTCTGCTCCTGACAGTGCAGAGTCGTCTGTGAATCTGCCCTATCACCTCCCAACTCTGACGGATCAGCTTAGGACCAACCTCCCACTTGGTTCCCACCTCGACCCAACTCAAGGGTGCAGTACACTTCCTCCCGTATGGAGCCTCGTAAGGTGCCATGCGATGCTCGAATGATAGTTGTTATTGTGTGCAAACTCTGCTAGGGGCAAATGCCCCTCCTAGGAGCCTCTTCAGTGTAGTACACAAGCGTGTAGAAGTTCCTCGAGTGTCTGTATAGTGTGCTTTGACTGCTCGTTGGTTTGGGGGTGGTAGGCTGTACTAAACCTTAGACGCATCGCCAAGGCTTACTGGAACTCTGGTCAGAATTGGGAAGTGAAACGAGTATCCCTGTCAGATACGATCTCGCAAAGGACTCCATGCAGATGCACTACATCTCTAATGTATCGCTTTGCTTGCTGTGTTGGCCCAAAGGTGACTCGGATCTGCAGGAACCGTGCCATCTTTGTCAACTGGTCTACTATCACCCAAATTGCGTCGTGTCCCTGCTGGGTAACTGGTAGACCCACCACCAAGTCCATGGTGATACTCTCCCACTTCTACTCTGGTACAGGAAGTGGCTGCAATGGCCCTACAGGCCTCTGGTGCTCGGCCTTCACCTGTTGGCATACCAAGCACTGCTGGACAAATTCACCAACATCCCGCTTCATCCCTCTCCACCAGAAATCATGTTGCAAATCATTGTACATCTTTGTGTTCTTGGGATGTATGGTGAACTTAGACCCGTGCGCCTTAGTTAGGAGTTCTCTCAACAACTCCTTGTCTATCGGAACACATAGGCGTTCCCTCATGGGCAGTATTTCATCTAAGAAGGAAAAGTCTCTTGGGTCCCCTGTCAACACCCTGTCTTGCAGTGTTTATAAGTACGGATTGGCCATCTGCCCTGTGATGATGCGGTCTATCAGCTCTGGTCGTGCTAGCTGCGTCACTGTCACTACCCCGTAGTACCCCCGTGACTCCCAGGGTCGCCAACTGCCCACCTCCTCTATGAGTTTCCAACTCTGTGCCTGCAAACTGGCCAAGTGGGTGGGCGCCTTTCGACTTAAGGCGTCAGCTACCACATTAGCCTTCCCTGGGTGGTAGGAGATGCTGCAGTCGTAGTCCTTCAGGAGCTCTAACCGTCTCTGTCTCATGTTGAGCTCCTTCTTGTCAAACAAGTCCCTAAGGCTCTTGTGATCCGTAAAGATCTCGAACGTCTCATCGTAAAGATAGTGCCTCCATGTCTTCAGCACGAAGACCACTGCTACCTGCTTTAAGTCGTGGGTGGGGTAGCTATGCTCATGGGGCTTCAATTGCCGTGAAGCGTAAGAGACAACGTGACCCCGTTGCATGAGCACACCTCCTAACCCCGCAATGAAGCGTCGGTGTAAACCACGAAATCGTCACTGCTATCTGGGATGGTAAGCATAGGAGCTGAAGTCAGTCTCTCCAACTCCTGGAAACATGCCTCGCACTCGTTTGTTCAGGCAAAAGGCACGTCCTTCCGGGTCAACTGAGTCATAGGATGTGCGATCTGAGAGAACCCCCTGATAAATCGTTGGTAGTAACATGCCAGTCCCAGGAAGCTGCATATCTCTGTCATTGTGCGTAGCCTCTCCCACCTGAGCACGACCTCAACCTTGACTGGATCCACAGCCAACCCGTCTCTTGAAATCACGTGGCCTAAGAAAGTCACTTGTCTCAGCCAAAACTCGCACTTGCTGTATTTGGCATACAGCTTGTGTCGCCTCAAGGTATCCAGGACCATACGTAAATGCTATCCATGCTGGGCCTGATCTCGTGAGTAGACTAGGACATTGTCGATGAATACCAGCACAAACTGGTCTAAGTACGACGTGAAAAAATGATTCATCATGTCCATGAAGGCAGCAGGGGCATTGGTCAACCCAAACGGCATAACCAAGAACTCATAGTGTCGGTACCGGGTACGGAAAGCTGCCTTGGAGACGTCGGTCTTCCTGATCCTCAACTGGTGGTAACCTGACCTCAGATCTATCTTGGACAACACCGTGGCATCTCGCAACTAGTCGAAGAGGTCGTCAATACGAGGTAGCGGGTACTTGTTCTTGATGGTGACCCGATTCAGTTGTCGGTAGTCGACACAAAGTCGTAGGGTACTGTCCTTCTTCTTTACGAATAACACAGGGGCTCCCCATGGGGACACATTGGGCCTCACAAAGCCCTTCTCCAACAGGTCCTGTAACTGTGACTTGAGCTCTCGCAACTCAAGTGGTCCCATCCTATACGGTGCAGTAGAAATGGGGTTGGTCCCCGGTACTAGTGAGATCTCAAACTCGATCTCACGCTCAGGTGGTAGTCTTGGCAGCTCCTCTGGAAAAATGTTGGGGTACTCGCAAACCACCGGGATACTCAGAAAGTCAGCCACGGGGCTAAGCTCTGCTACCACACAAGCTAAGAAGCCCTCACACCTCTAGCTTAAAAGCTTCGCTGCTCGAAGTGCGAAAATGCATCTGAAGCCCTCATCCACCGGCTGGCAATGAAGCTCAAAGGGAGACAACTCTGGTATGGAGAAGACAGCCAGTCCATCCCTTGGATCACTCCAAAGTCCTCCATAGGGATCACTATCAGGATGGTGGGAAGACTGTGTCCCCCTATAGCGACCTCACAGTTTGTAAAGACCTCCTCTGCTATGAACAACTGTCCACCTGGTCCTCTGATCAGGAACGGAACCTCTAATAGTACACTGCTCGGTCCCAAACTGACGGCAAAGCTCGAGGAGACAAAAGAGTGTGTGGCACTAGAATTGAAAAGAACGTAGACTAATTTGCCACAAATGGTAACCATACCTACCACCACAGAACCTGAAGCTCGGGCGTCCATGTGTTAGGGCGTTGATATGCCCCTCAGCTCTCGGTGCAAACGAAGCAGCCATGCTTTGGGTCGGGCGAGCAGTAGCTGGCCGGTACCCTCCTCGTGACTGCTGTCCTCGCCCATGTGCCTGGTTACCACGACTGCCAACTCGGCCTCCAATGCTCAGTGTGAGGAGCATCTACTGTGCTTTGGCCCTAGATGGGTAGTCCCTCCTGATGTGGCCTAGCTGGCCACACTGGTAGCAGAGAGGTACACGACCTCCTCCCTCAATGGGCCACTGCTGGTGGCTAGACAGAGGTCTGGTGCTGGCAGCTGGCCCCTGTCTGGGGCCTCCAAAGGCCACTGGTGGCGTTGCAGAATGAGACGGCTCTCCTACGGGCGCCGTGTGCCTCCTCTCCCGACAGCCCTATGAGTACTCTAGCTAGTAGGGCCTCTTCTATCCGCCGTCGGTGTCTCTCGCGGTTGGGTTGGTCTCCACATAGGTCTTGGCCGCCTCGACCACACAAGAGAAAGTGAGCAGCTTCAAGGGTTTGACATACCCCCGAATTGCAGGTTGGAGCCCCTTAGTAAACCTCTACAGGCGCTCCTCCTTAGTAGACATAGTTGCCGGGGCAAAGCGTGACATCTCCAGGAAATGCATGCAGTACGTGCTAACCGTCATTGCCCCCTAGCGGAGAGTGTGGAACTCCTGCCTCCTCTGGTCCTGCTAGGTTTGCGGGAAGTACTGCTCGAAGAAGAGAGCCACGAACTGGTCCCACATCGACTCTCTCCCCTCCTGGCCTCTGATTGCCCTCCACCACCTGTGGGCTACACTCTCCAGTTGGTACGTGGTAAAGGCCATGCGGTACTCTGCAAGAGGGCGAAGGGTGTCGAACACCTTCTCTATCTGCTCCAGCCAGTCCTATGCCTCAAACGGGCTCTCATCCCTTTGAAGGAGGGGGGCTTCAGCTTCCGAAACTGACCGAAAAGCTCGTTATGTAGCTACAGCGGAGGAACAGGCATGCCTCTAGGCAAGGAGGGCTCGTGCTCAGAAGTGTCTGAGGGTGGTGGGGGTGGTGAAGGATCACCTCCTCTCCCTCCAGCTCATCTGGCACTGCGACGGTCCTCCTGTCCCACAGAGGACTCCCCCTCTACGTCCTCAGGGAGGGGTGCCTGAGGAAGCTGCTGGAGCTCCTCCCGTACAATGTCTCAGATCAGCTGGGCAAGATCCTGGGCCTGAATGCCCGGAAGGAGAGGTGGGTCCGCTGATGCCTCAGGTCTGGCATGTCCACCCCTCCGACCTCGTCCACGGCCACGACCACGGCCTGCCTCGAGAGCTCCTCAACGAGGCATCTCTTACAAGGATATACAAGAGAAAAAATAAAAGTTGTCAATGATACAGGATTACATAGAGAGATAAGACTCAAAAGTGAAGATCAAAGCGATACGTTGTGATGGCTATCCTAGTTACATGCACGTGAGTGGTTATTCTCGGACCATTTGGTTCATTTCTTGGGACGACCATGCTTTGATATCATCTTGTTACAAGTCGATCCTAGATCCCTATAGGATCGGAGACTAGCTCACCTTGACTAATCCCAAGACCTAGTCGTCCAACTAGAAATAACCAAAAGTAGGAAATAAACTACATCCACATATGCACTATAACTAAGCAGAAGTAAAAGCAAGACAGTAGAGGAACAACAGAGCTAAATATCTCAACAAAACATGCCATCACAACCAGCGAAAGGGGAAAATAGAACACACCAACAGAACATAACAGAAACAGTATACGTATACAAAATACTCACTACAACAACAGGAAAGCTAAAGAGCTGTAAAGGAACAACTACGGCTGGGCTTGGCTGGGCCTAGCACCCTCTGCAGCTGGAAACTTAGGCTGCTCAACTCCCGATCTTGAGCAAGGTTACGAAAAGACAGAGTCAGCGAACGTTGAGTAGAGTGGTGGTTATATTATTTATATGCAATAAATGTAAAACAAGCAACTAGATTCAATTCTCATTTCCATTTATCTCAACTAGGTATTTCTAGTTTGTTTATTCCACAAAGGATCCATGTATTTCTTGATCTTGCCTGTTCCTCGTGGGAACGATCTTGATTGCAGTCTTTCTCGTGGTGTAGAAGGTACACGTGGTGCTCTCTTGGTTGGGAGAGTCCCACATGTTAGTCCTACACCTAGTCAACCACCCCGAGGTCACTGTTGTAATTCCTTACTTGGAGGTGGTGAGATATGTGTGATGAAAAAAAAATGCGGAATTAAAAAGATAACAATCTCATAAAATGAGCAATCACACAATAGGCACAAGTATTTTTAGGTGGAAACCCAACCGGGTGAAAACCATCACTTAACCCTCTTGAGTTAGGATTTCCGATCGACAAAGTTGATCAAATCTACTAAACCCAGTCACTTGAACGAGGGTGAGTGAACCTCAATTACAACAACACTATTTAGACTAAGGGTAGTGTACCTCAGAACCCCTTCTCTTCACAAGAAGGATTTTGTCTCGCGAAGGAGATGGGAATTCGTAATGCGAATACCCAACCAAACAACAAAGTAAAGATTACAACAACCTATAGAGCCACAAAATAAACCTAGCTACTATAGGTAAAGAGACTTCCCTTTGCTTGGAAGTGTGTTGGCTTGACGTGGGTGCGTGAACCACGCTTTGGCACAACAACACTCTCGTAACGTCAACGGGAGAGTGGGTGCACAGTAGGACGAAGCTCTTAGGTGTGGAATGAGTGCTTGGAGAGATGGAGCTTCTTCTATTTCTCTTAGACACAAGAGTTGAAGAAAATGTGTTGCTTGGTGTGTCTTGGTGTGTTTTGCAAGCCAAGGGATCCTCCTCTATTTATAGAGGGCATAGGAAGGCTTTGGAAGGCCTTAGAAGGCTTCCATAGCCGTTGGGGTTGAACTCAAGGCAAACCAGGCTGTAATCAGAATCAATCATGTTTCGGACAGGGTCATCAAATGTCTGGTCCTGGCATCAGATGTCTGGAAAACCTGTTTAAGGCGTCTGGGAACTAACTCAGACGTCTGATTCTAGGTGGGTTTCTTTCCTAACTTGAATCAGACCTAAACAGGGTTCTAGTGTATGGCCATTAGACGACATACAGGACATCTGGCATTAGGTCTGGATGTCTGAAAACCTATTTGTTCAGTGGAAATGGATTCCCAAGAAAGGTAACAGCTAGAAAATCTATCAAAGGAGATTTTGGGTCAGGCTAGGCAAAACGGTCACATATCAGACGTCTGGTGTCCTCTACGGACATCTGATATAAGGCTAACGGTCATTTTCCTCAACGTTTACATAGGCAGCCAACGTTCCACTAATTGGATGTCTAACACAACTATCAGACGTCTTTTAAGACGTCTGGACTAAGGTCTGGACGTCTGATTTCATCAGACAGAAGCTACAAAGTCCAGCCTAAGTTATTGGACGTCTGAGTCAACAGTCAGACGTCTTAAAAGTCACTATCCGACAACTGATTTCCAGATTAGACGTCTGATTAGGCTGTTAGAACCCTATTTTGGTTTTCTAAGTTCTCTACAGAAAACCTAAGTATCCTAGGGTAGTGCATGTGTTCTTAGAACTGCTTTAAGGGTTCTTTGAGGCTCTTTAACATAAGATCTAAGAAAGAAATAAAGAGCAAAACAAAGAAAGAAAATTACATAGAGCAAGATAAAAAGAAATCTATCCTATTCTTGTCTTCACGCTTCTTCAGGATATCGCTCCTTGCGAAGTTCCTCTATTCTCCATCAAGCTCCTCCAATCCGCCATGGATGCGAGTTCGAACTCTGTCTAAACACGTCTCCATTTGCAATTAACCTAAAATCTAAGGCTTCAAGTGCAAATGTTTAAATAACACGTGTCTTGTTATCATCAAAATAAATGATCGTGATGCTCTAGCACCAAAAACTATCGCGACATAGTGGTGACTACGGCACGTGCGATAAACGTCGGGGTAGCTACTCCACACTGGCATGCAGTCAGTCGTTTTTGCTAGCGGGTACACCCAAAGTACAGCACGGAACAGCACAAGGCCTTGCCCTCTCAGAACAGGGGTCTCGCCCCTCCACAGTTCGTGTACCCTCGTCCGACTATCCCGGTTTGCCCAGAGGGCCTAAAAAGTCGGTGTAGGTTGGCTAGTCCTAACCTCGGGCCTCGTGGGGTGGCTAGCTCCCTCCCTACACTAGTAGCACACCTTAGTACCACGTACGCGAGGGTCAAACAGGAGTCGGTGTAGAGTGACCAGTCCTACCCCGGGTCTCAGCCCAAGGGGTGGCTTGCTCCCCTCTACACTAAGAGAACCGCTGCTCTCCTTGGTACCGCATACACAAGGGCTAGCTCACTCCTCGTCTACACTTGGGATTCCTTTCCATGTACAGGAGTTCTCTTAGTTCCCCGTAGGGTTTATGCACAGTATTCATTTCATTTCCCAACAATCAGATTTCCATTATTCACATTTCGATTATTGTTATAATAGGCAGCTCGGGTTTTACCGCGGTAAAAGTATTTCATCAAGTAACTATACTCTTGCTAGCATTTAGGGTTTAACATGTAATAAATAGAAACAGTGTAGCTTGACGATATTCATTTGGTTTAGCCCTAAGGTTCATTTCTCATCCTAAAGTTCATATGAGTTATTCTACACATGCAATTTATTCATTTAAGTCTTAGTATTGAAGTAAACCCTCTACTAGAAATCACGGGAGGAATGGGGGCCTGAATCGCAGATCTCGTCGTCTCCGCAAGCCTCGAACATGCCACAGGCTGGTAACCTGTAAAAGCAAGTAAATCACATCAGACGAGTCAAAATAGTAGATACTCAACACTAACACGTAAAGAAACTCAAGTGGAAAACAATGGTACTTCATTTGTGGAAATCCGATTTCATTTGGGCCCTAAACGGGCCAAAAACGTGTTCACTGTCTAAAATTAGACATCAGGGCTAGGCTCAGACATCTTAAAAGGTGTCAGAACTCACCCTGTGTTTCCTGCGGCTTCCTTAGACATCCGAACCCCTCTGCAATCATTTGAGGGAAGTCCCAGACGTCAGACTCTCTTTCCGGTCGTCTGGGAGTATAGTCAGATGTTTGGCAATGTGCTTAGACTTCCAAAAGTACCTCGAAGGGTGCACCGCGTGCCTTTCCAATGCTCTACTCCTACGTACGAAAACGTAAACCCAATTTCAGCTAAGCGTCTCGTCTGCATGGCCGGAACTCGTGCAGAAACATGTACCTCGGCTCTAAGCCTACTTTCAGACGTCCGATTTCAGCTCCGGACGTCCTACTGTCGCTATAGATGTTTGGTAGATGCTCTAGACGTTTGATACTAAAAAGGTCCAGTATCCAGAAACTCCTTGCGTGGCTCGTCTCACTCGTGCCTTCACCCTCAGACACCATAGCAGTAGGTCCAACAGCTGCAGGAGCTTGAGAGGCTCTCCTTCAGTGTCCTCCTTTGTCCTAGGAGCTCCTTCTCGAGCTCCCGCGACTGCACTCTGGCCGCGACTCCTCCCTCTCATACGGGTGCCCTCGAGCGGGTGGGCTCTCTCTCTTCTCTCTTGCTCTTGCTTGCTCCCCCTCACTCTCCCTCACTCTCTCACCCACGCTCTCCCTTGCTCTTCCCTCGCTCGGTCCCTCTCCTTCCTCATCGTGGCTGCAACAGGGACCGGAAGGGGCTGGTGGGGGTCGCCGACGTAAGGGCAAAGGTGGAGGTGGCTGAAAGTGGTGGTGGAGAGGGTGGCGTGTGTGTGTGAGGGTTTAAATAGAGGATATTAGGGTTTTGGGGTGAGGAGACCAAAGGGGAGAGAGAAAACTCTGCGTGCCACGCACGCGCAGAGGGGAAAGAACATACGATTTTTCTTAATTTTAGATGTCCGGCCCTTTACCCAGACGTCTGGACAGACATCTGATGGATACCCTAGATGTCTTAACCAACCAAAAGGGCTGTGCATCATTTCACGAGCGGATTTCTCTCCCTCACCTTCCTTCGCGTGTTGCAATACCCGCAGCCGCTGCCTATCTCTCCTCGTCGTCGCTGCCCTTATCCCCAAAGGCTTCATCTTCCCCACGTCTGGTGTACCACAAGCATGGGCCATTCCCCCCTTTCATCCGTTAGTTTAGGGCTAGATTAGTTTTCTTAGTTCCCTAGGTTTTATCCCTCTATTCAAAATCCAAAAACATCCCTCGACGTCGCCAATCACCTTCATCTTCCTTCGCTTCGGCCACCACTCCGGCGAGTCTGCCCCACCTCCACAATCCACCAAATAACTTGCCAACACCTTCTACACCTCTGCCACATCATCATGACCAAAAGCCCTCTCCTATTTTGCCATTTCATCCACCTAAATAGCCCCTCGAACAAACGCACCTTCGCACTCACTTCCCGACTCCGTTCGACCACTCCACGCACTCCCACATCTCACGGACGTCGCCATCACATTCCATGACCCACGACAATCGTTCTAAGCCTTTTAACTGGGGCTTTTAGCCCATAATTTGTATTTCAGGTTCCTCACCATCGCTCCACCGTCGCGCCATCTTGTTCGACATGTTCATCAAGTCCTAGATGCACACGCTCTAGGTGCCAGTAGCAGCTTCAATTTGATTCATGTTCACTACAACAGTGCACGAAAGAAGAGGCTTTGTGGGATAGTCCCACATCGTGGAATTAGGAGCGTGTGGAAGCGAATAAAGGTTTTTTGTGTTTACGGCTGATTGCCACCAAACACAGGGTGAGGTCCCTCATACTCGCACACCCGCTATTTGTCGAAAGCGAAATCGGGTTTAAAATAATTGTGTCGTAGTATAGCCAAAATCACTTTAAAACAAATAAAGTTTATTACTCGAAAAATATAAATCGGAGATCGAACATAGGGAGCAAATTGGGATTTAAAAACCAAGAACACAACTTTCAAATTTGATAAAATATGTAATGAAGAATTAAAGTTATAAAGTAGGAAATATGACCTCAATGTATATAGAAGCTCAAAACGAAATATGGACCTCTGATGTAAAAATCAAACATCTGAAGTGCTCAGTGCTACAGTGCTTCTTTGATTTTTCTCTTGTTCTTTCTTCTGTTCTGTCTTCAGCTTCTTTCTTCTTCTCTGATTTCTTATCTCTTCTCTGGCCTTGGCTTCTTCTTTCTTTTCTTTCTTCTTTCTCATTCTTTGCTTCTGACTTCATCCTTGCCCTTCTCTTTAGTCGGCCCGTCTCAGACTTCTGTCCTTCTCCTTCTTCCTTTGGCTTCTGCTGAGGCTCTCTCTCCTTAGCCTCCTCTTCAGCTTTCTCCTTCTTCTGCGGCTTCACCCTTAGCTTTTCTTCCTCTTTTTCACTGAGAGCAAAACCTACCCCTACCCTCCCCGCGAATTCTCTCTTCTTTCTTCTTTCTTAGGCTCACTCTCCCAGAGCCTCCTCGGGTTAACGGGTCGGGTCAGCGCGCCCGGGACCAGATCCACTAGCGTGGGTGGTGGGTGAGGAGTGCATGGGTAGTCGGGTCGGGAACCAGGTCCGTGGAGGTGTGGGTCGCGGACGAGGTGAGTGGGATGAGTGGGACCTCACCCCATGTCAGGAGGCGATAAGCCCTTGGCACTTTTTCCACTTATATCGCATCGCCCTCTCGAAAACTTCCAAGGTGAGACTAAATGTCCCACCCTAAAGTGCAATATGAATTTAGCATGAGAATGTCAAGAAAGCTTTTGGGTTTTTCAAGAAATGATGGGTTGCCTCTCGTTAAGCGCTAAGTTTTACGCCATCGGCTGGGCGCAATGAGCTCAGGGAGAATGGAGGGTAAAGGATATCTCAGCCAAATTTGTACCAGTCAAGTCAATGAACAGTTTGAGTCTCTGACTGTTAATGACGAAGGTTTCAGAATCATGGCTGAGTGGACTAATCTCAATGGCTCCATTTCTAAAGATTCATCAGACTAGGTAGGGTCCGATCCATTTTGATCATAATTTTCCTGAGAACAGTTTAAGTTTGACATCAAAGAGTAGGACCTTTTGACCAGGATGGAAGATCTTTCTAGATATGTGCTTGTCATGAAAGGCCTTAACCCGCTATTTGTAAATTTGTGAGTTCTCATATGCGTTGTGGCGTAATTCATTGATCTCGCTCATTTGAAGCTTTCTATGGGTTCCAGCCTTAGAAAGATCTAGGTTGCAGTTCCATACTGCCCAATAGGCTTTGTGCTCCAACTCGACGTGGAGGTGACATGCCTTCCCATACACCAATCTGAAGAGAGACATACCTAATTGGATTTTGTGGGCGGTCCTATAAGCCCACAAAGCTTTCGGAAGCTGAGATGACTAGTCCTTCCTGTCAGTTCGAACAGCAACCTGGAGGATTTTCTTGGTCTCCTGGTTTGATAGCTCAGCTATACCATTAGTCTGGGGGTGGTAAGGAGTAGAGATTCGGTGCGACACCCCGTATTTGGTCATTAGTGACCTGAATTGAGCGTTGGTGAAATGGGTCCCTCCGTCGGAAATTATAGCATGGGGAATCCTGAACCGTGAGAAGATATTCTGATGAATGAATTTGATAACTACCTTATGATCGTTGGTTCGGGTTGGAATGGCTTCGATCCATTTGGACACATAGTCAACAGCTAGTAAAATGTACTCGAAGCCGTCCGAGATAAAGAAGGGTCCCATAAAATCAATCCCCCAAATTTTGAAGATTTCGCATACCAGAATCGGCTGTAAAGGCATCATATCACGATGGCTCATGTTGCTCAAGGTTTGGCAACGGGTACAAGCCTTACAGTGATTGTATGTGTCTTTGAAAATTGTAGGTTAATAGAAGCCGCACTGGAGGACTTTCGCTGCAGTTTTATGACTTGAAAAATGTCCATTGCATGCCTGGTCATGGCAGAAAGATAGTATGTCTTGGATTTCCGCTTCCGTAACACATCGTCAAATTATCTGATTAGCATCGATGCAGAAAAGATACGGGTCTTCCCAGAAGTAATACTTGGCATCGGAAAGCAATTTGTCCTTCTTGGCCTTCGGCCAATCGGATGGGATTTAATGTGATGCCAGGTAGTTTACTATATCAATAAACCATGGAAGCTCTGTATTGATAGTCAGAAGGTGCTCATTAGGAAAATGTTCCGTGATGGGTCCGGAAGGGTCGATGATCTCAGAAGGAAGGCGGGATAAGTGATCAGCTACCACGTTCTATTTTCCCGCTTTGTCGTGAATCTTGAGGTCAATCGGACGGGATTTGATGTGATGCCAGGTAGTTTACTATATCAGCAAGCCATGGAAGCTCTGTATTGATAGTCAGAAGGTGCTCATCAGGAAAATGTTCCGTGATGGGTCCGGAAGGGTCGATGATCTCAGAAGAAAGGCGGGATAAGTGATCAGCTACCACGTTCTGTTTTCCCACTTTGTCGTGAATCTCGAGGTCAAATTCTTGCAACAGCAAGATCCAGCAGATTAATCAAGGTTTCGCATCCTTCTTCGCAAGGAGATGCCTCACAGTTGTGTGGTCCGAATAGATGATATCATGGGAACCCAGGAGATAAGATCTGAATTTTTCCATGGAAAATACTACGGCTAGCAGCTCTTTCTCAGTAACTGTGTTGTTACGCTTAGCCTCGTCAAGTGTTTTGCTAGCATAGTAAATGACCACGGGTTTCTCGTCAATATTTTGCCCCAGTACCGCTCCTACAGTGAAATTAGATGCATCGCACATGATCTCAAAGGGTTGAGACCAATCAGGGCACTGTAGGATCGGGGCTTGGGTAACTCGGTCATGGAGCATTTCAAATGCCTGAGTGCATTCCTTGGAGATTTCGAAAGGTACATCCTTAGAGAGTAGAGAGGTCAGGGGGCGTGTGATTTTCGAGAAATCAGGAATAAATCGACGGTAAAAATCGACGTGCCCCAGAAACGATCGGATGTCCTTGATCGAGCTAGGCATCGGGAGTTTGGAAATCAAGTTCACCTTGGCTCGATCGACTTGGATGCCTTTTTCTGAAATAAGATGTCCCAGGACAATTTCTTCAAGCACCATGAAATCGCTCTTTTCCCAGGAAAGAACCAGATTCACGTCAATGCACCGCCTGAGGATTTGGACCAAGTGCAGGAGGCAATCGTCAAATGATGCTCCGAATACTAAAAAGTCATCCATGAAGACTTCCAGATAATCACCTACCATATTTGAGAATATGGCAAGCATGCACCGCTGAAAAGTCATGGATGCATTGCAGAGACCGAACGGCATCCTTCGGAACATGTACGTCCCGAAGGGGCAGGTGAAAGTAGTCTTTTCTTGGTCAGAATGGTTTGCCACCTGGTTATAACCGGAGTATCCATCCAAAAAGTAGAGGAACCTATTTCCTGCTAGTTCTCGAGGATCTGATTAATAAACGGTAGTGGGAAATGATCCTTCTTTGTGGAGGAATTGAGTCTTCTGTAATCAATGCAGACTCTCCACGAGTTAGCCACATGGGTCAGTTTGACTTCTCCGGTTTCAGTCGTGATAACGGTGAGTCCTGCCTTCTTAGGCACAACCTGGATTAGACTCACCCACCGACTGTTGGAGATCGGGTAGATGATCCCTGCATCTAACCACTTAATAATCTCCTTTTTCACGACCTCTCGCAGATTAGGATTCAAACATCTCTGCAATTCCCGTGAAGGTCGTGTGCCCTCTTCGGTGTAGATATGGTGTGTGCAGTAAGAGGGGCTGATACTAGTCAAATCATCGAGAATCCATCCGATGGCTCTATGATGTTGCTGGAGAATAGTAATCAGGCGAGATTCTTGGTCAGGTGTGAGTTTGGAGTTGATAATCGCAGGAAATGTTTGATTGGAACCCAAAAAGACATACTTTAGATGGTCGGGAAGAGACTTGAGTTCCAGAACAGGGTTATCAGTAGCAGCGGGTTGTTCAGGGTGTGTGTCAGGAGCAAGGGAAGGAGTTATGGGTGGCTATATCATGGTCAGACTCCTCTATTGCAGGTTTTGATCTTCTTGTTTTTGATTGGGAGTAATCAGGTTGTCCTCGATGTATGGTTCATCAACCTTGACCTTGATATCACATATTTGTTCTATAACACCACAATTAATCCCTTGTTGGGCCTTAAAGATGTCAATTTTCAGTGTTTGGTTCCCGAATTTCTGTTCTATTTGGCCCTCCTCATAGTTTATATTGGCCCTAGCAGTGGCCAGAAAGGATCTCCCTAGTATAATCGGTGTATCCCTTGGATTTTCAGGTGCATCCATATCCAAGACTATAAAATCCATCGGGAATAGAAATCCCATACCCTAATGATGACATCCTCGAGTATTCCTTTAGGTGACTTAATGGATCGGTCAGCTGACTGCAATGTCACCTTTGTCGGTTTAAGCTCAGATTCTTCAAGGTGGTCAAGGAGGGATGTAGGTATTAGGTTTATGGAGGCACCTAGATTTAATAAGGCTTTGTTGAATTGGGTATCACCAATAGTACATGAAATCAGGGGAGTACTTGGGTTTTTAGCCTTAGGTGGGAGTTTGCTCAAGATTACAGAGCTGGCTTGCTCTGACAGTACGATCGGACTCCTACTTTTGGTTCGCGGCTTACGCTTGGGTGTACATACATCCTTTAGAAATCGTGCGTAAGCTGGTACATGGTGATTGCATCCATCAAGGGGATGTTTATATGGACTTGTTCAAAGAGCTTGACCAGATCCTCCTCAGGAGCCACGGGTTTGGTTATCCTCTTTCCCTTGGTCAAGGCCTCGGGAAATGGAACCTTGGTTGGTTCCTCTAGAATAGGTCCAGGTTCTTGATCTAGGACAGAGGTGTCCTGGATAACTGTCCTAGGACTTGGGTTACTACCAGGCTTAGAGTGGTTTGGATAAGGTGGGTCTTGAGTTGCTTTACCACTATGGGTTGTTACGGAGTTTAGTCATGCCTGGTTTTGGTTTGGGGTTTTTAAAATAGGTGGCTGTTGTTGAAATCCCGCATAAGATGTCGAAGCTTCCATCCTGTCGGGTGATGGAACAGAAGGGGCCTGATAAATCATGTGGGTGTGGCCCGGATTTGGGTTCATAACGTGCCTCTGGGTCGGCACGTTATTTGGATTCGGCAGAGGTTGCGAAGGGAGTGTGCCAGGTTGGTGGGAATTTGCCATCTGTGCGAGTTGATTGCGAACCTCTATGATCTCGTCCTTGTGCTGTTTTTGTATTGCTGCATTTGTCTTCTGAATGTCAGCAAGGGTCTGAAGGATGAGAGTCATTTGATCTGCTTGGGTTGGCCCAGATTGATAAGTGGGGTTGGGCCGAGGTTGAGGTGGCTGATATGGACGAGGAGCTTGTGGACGAGGTTGATAAGGTGGTCTTTGATTCTGAGTATTTCCCATCCACAGGAAGTTGGGATGATTCCGCCATCCAGGGTTATAGGTGTTGGAAAATGGGTCATTCTGGATGGCGTTGAGGTCCTCACAGGTCTGAGGAACCTCAGGAAAATCAGAGTACGAGGGTTTAGAGTTTCCTCAACTAGAGTAGATTGGATTGGAGTTTCCCCCAGTCCTGGAGTCAGACGGGGGTGGATACGGGTCCATCCCCTGAGAAGATCGGTGATAGATGTTCTGCACAGTTTCCTCCCAAGAGGTGGCTATGCAAACGGGTTTTGTGCAGAGGTGGCTCGCTACAGATGTCGAGTCAGCTTGTCCACCTTCTTTTCTATGATAGAGACCTTGTCCAACCGACTGGCCATCAGTTCCAAGTCGATGGATGAGGACAGGCCCTACGTCTCATGTGCTCCCCTAGGATTCGTCGATGCACGGGCATTCGTCCGGTCGAATAAGCCCATGGGGTCATTATTGATGGAGTTCTCACACATATTCTTGAGAATCTTCCACATAGTGTCTTCATGTTGACCCATGATATTTCCTCTGCAGGTTGCATTGACGAATAATCAAATGTCTTCATGGAGTCCCTGGTAAAAAGACTGTACTTGTTCCCATTTAGGAACTCTGTGGTGGGGGCACTTTCGCATGAGATCCAAGTATCGGTCCCATGCCTCATGAAGAGGTTCCCCAGATTGTTGAGTGAAGTGAGTGATTTGGTGGAGCAAGGCATTTGTCCAACCAACGGGGAAGAACTTTTTCAAAAATTTGGACTAGAGTTCAACCCACGTGTTGATCAGACGTGTCTGAGTCTGATACCAATGAGTTACCTTGTCCATGAGGGAGAAGGAAAATATCTTCATAAGCAGAATATCTCGATTTTGTACATTTGACTCGATGGTCTGGGCCAGATGTTTGAGTTGTTTGATGTGCTGGAAGGGATCCTCGGAGTTAAGCCCATGGAACTTTGGAATAGCATGAATCATGTTGGGCTTGAGTTCAGAATCAGGACCTCCAGCCGGGATTTGGACTCGAGGCTCGATCGCCACTGCAATGGGATTATAGTGATCTCGCATCGTAGGATGCTGCAGCAAGTTTACAAAGTTTTGGAATAGATCATTCAAGCGCTGGAGTTGGTGTTCAAGGTTGTTCTCTTCTTCAATTGGTTGTGCCATGATGGAAGGAGAATTTGGTTCTGATGAATCAGAGGAGAGGTCTATGTGGTGGAGTTGCTGCATAAACACGGACATCGAGGCTTGGCCTTGGCGGGAGTGGATTTCTAAAGGAGGTCTTAAGGATGGTCTCAAGGACCTCCTACCAAACATGCACTGAAGGATTAGATGAGATTAGAATGTGCTGGACCCAATCGAGACACCCAAAAAATTTGGATGACTATAGAGGTTTGGGGCGGATGATACCCCTTAGTCAGAAAAGTCGTCCACCTGAGAAATACCTAGGCAGCCAGAGAGGGAGAGTCCCGGAAAGACCCTTACACGGTAGAGCATCCCCACGAGTTACAGGGTTTTCCCCACCCGACCTCTCTTGTCACTGAGATTTCAGGTAGACCAGAATGAGGGCCTTGACCTCTTAAATCTACCACTTTTAATTAAGATCAAAGGTGCTTAGGGTTCCACTTGAACTTTAGATATTTTGAGTGCGAAAGTGACCTAATTTCAAGGTTGGTTGATCCAACAAGAGGTCAACTTCACCTATTTGTCCTTTGAGAGCTTTTAGGTCCTTTCTTTTAGGGTTCAAGTGAACTTAAGAGCTTGATTTTTAGGGTTTCTCTTGGATAAGTCTTTTCAATCAAGGCTTAGGCACATCTCTTTTTGGAAAATTGATTTTTGTTTAGAAAAGATGTGTCTCTAAAAACCCTAGATTGGAATCCTTAAGTTGGCTCTAATTGGTCCAATTTAGTTGCCACAAAAGATGGTATATAGGGCTCAATCAAGAAGGTGGTAGCCCTAGTTACCTTAAATGGATGCACAATTCAAAAATGTGTTGAAATCAAAATCAGGCAACTTTGGTGATTTAGCTAGATATGGAAAGCAGGTAGCCCTAAATTGATTTTTTCTTTATTTTTCCTTTTCAGAATTGAGGGGATTAAAAGAAAGGGCTAATGAGAGATTACCTGCCCCGGGTGTGGTTGTTGTGCGGTTGTCTTCTTTTTGAATCTTCCTTCCCTGAAACAATGGCAACAAAAGAAATAGATCAAGTTAGTATGGAGTCAGAAGTTGTGTTCAAGATTTCTAAATTGCCTGTTCCTCCCCGGCAACGACGCCAAAATGTTTGTCGAAAGCAAAATTGGGTTTAAAATAATTGCGTTGTACTATAGCCAAAATCGCTGTGAAAATTGGGTTTAAAATAATCGCTTTGAACCAGGTCCGTGAAGGTGTGGGTCACGGATGAAGTGAGTTGGACCTCATCCCGTGTCAGGAGGCGATAAGCCCTTGGCACTTTTTCCACTTATATCGCACTGCCAGCTCGAAAGCTTCCGAGGTGGGACTAAATGTCCCACCTTCTTCTTGCGCGCGCCCACAACAGGTGTTCACGAATTGCAGAGGATGCAGGGAGGCTTGGACTCCAATAGTTGGCTGGAAATGTTTGTGAAGGAAGCCCGTACATCTGGGAACCTAGAGCCTGATGCTTGGGGCCTGGAATGAAGCTTGCAAGCTTCTTCGAGCTCGCTCCAATGGCAGCTGCGACCTATACCTCTCCACAAGAAAAACAGCC
The DNA here is from genome assembly GCA_037157565.1 of Thalassia testudinum. Classification (NCBI taxonomy): domain Eukaryota; kingdom Viridiplantae; phylum Streptophyta; class Magnoliopsida; order Alismatales; family Hydrocharitaceae; genus Thalassia; species Thalassia testudinum. The sequence goes on along the minus strand of JAZHRO010000058.1, from coordinate 5,540,683 downwards.
TTACGGCCTCGTCAAATCACACAGGGAGCTTCACCGTGACACGGCGAAGGTGTCTTGGTGGTTGGTGTGGCGCGGGGTAGCCTGGGCATGCGTGCCTAGGTTACCCTGTGGCTGTAAAGATGGGTGTGTTCGAGGGATGTGTTGGGAGTGTGTGACGATGAATAGGAAGAGGGATGATGATCAGTAAGATGTGGCAGAGCTTTTGAGGTGGTTGGCGAGGTGGATGGGTGCGTGGAATGGCTGGAGCACCTCGTCGGTGGTCTGCTGGAGGTGGAGAAGATGACGGTGGTGTGTGAGCGTCGGGGCGAGATAACAGAAAATAAATAAGGGGAAAATAAAAGACAGAGGGAGAGGACTTACCTACGAGGGGATAGACAAAGGGGGAGCGGAGGAGGCGGATGGCTCGTATGTGCGATCGTCGGAGATGAAGGCCCAGTGAGAGAGGGACGACGACGATGAGAGGGAGGCAGGCGTAGGCGTAGGTGTGGCGCGACGCGGACGAAAGAGGCAAAGACAACTCTGCCACTGGTATTGTGGTAGAGCAACGAGAGGAGGAGATAGGAGTCACTGGAGCTTGCTGGGATTTTGGCCGGAGGGGAAGAGAGGAATATTGGGGGTTTTCTTACGCCAAATCAATTTTGAGAGGAGCGGAAGGATCTGGGGTCCCTTTTATAACCCCTGGTAGAGGGCCTTATGCTTGGAAGGCAAGCTTCCAAGCACGGCAGCCTCGCCGGACTTGGAAGGTCGGAAAAGACCCAAGTCTCTCATGCGTTCGCATGAGAGATTGGGTGGAAATTGGAGCTTCAAATTGGGTTTACATGAACGGGAATTCCTCAAAGAATCTCCCTTTTAAATTTGAGAGGGATTCTCTGAGGAATCAGGGAGTTGTCTCCCTTGAATCCTCGCCGGAGTAGGATTTCCTCTGCTGTAATGGTTGAGGGACCTAATTGCAAAGAACGATGAGGAAGCTAGGGCATATCTGCAAGAGTTTTCAAAAGTTAGGGGTATAAATGTTATTGGGTTGGACTGATTTGAAAAGTAGGTCAAGGTGAATTCCCCTTAGGTCTAAATTTTGGTATAAACCTAATTTGGACCTAAGGAATCCAATGGTGAAGTTGAATTTTGGGTTTGATCACGTTTGATTGGGTAATTTACATAAAAATCTAATTTAAGGCAAACATTTGACTATGACCCCCTATTTAGGTCAAAATAGGTTCTAAAGGCCAAATTGAAGGTTCTAAATCCTAGAGGATAATTTTCCATGATTTTTAGAGGGTTTAGTTAAATTTTATCCTCACCAGAACCTTGTTAAATTAAGTGGATCTGTTTTAGGGTTACAAGAAGTCATTGAATTCCCAGATTTTGCATGAATCTTTTTCTGTTTGAACCAACCCACTTTTTATCTTATTAAGATCATTTGACTTGTGTTTAGCCCTTTAGAAATCCCGTTGTTGCACTACAATGGTAAAATTGCAGTTTTACCCCTTGTTTCTTACTTTTCTTTCAGAAAGATTTTTCCTTGAGTTAGGACCTCTAGTTGGTTATATAGGAGCTTTTGTTCTCTTTTCTAGGTCAAAATGAGCTAGTTAGGGCTCATGATGGTGTTCCCATCTGTAACGAGCGCGTGCCCCAGACGCCTTTTAAGACGTCTGGGAGGTGGCCCAGACGTCTGTCAAGACGTCTGGGATCACATCCAGACGTCTGACCAGACGTCCGGGATAGTTACAGACGTCTGGCGAACAGTTATGCTCGCACGGGATATTCGTCTGCGCGCCTGTGCGCACAGACCTGCGTTCTGCCCTCTTTCTCTGCGGCTGCAGGCGGCTGCGACCGCCTTCTCTCTCCTCTCCGCGCGGCGTTAAAAGGGGGGGGGCGCGCCTCCCCTCCCGTCTCCACCATCTTCCTCCTTCTTCTCCTGCCTGTGCGCGAGAGCGAGCGGACGCGAGGGCGCAGCGGCAGCGGCAGCCGCAGTGAGCGCGGAGGAGCTGCGGCGTGCGAGGGCGGGGCTCTGCCGTGAGGGCGAGCTCGCCAGGAGCGGCTTGGCCGGCCGGCGGAGGGCGCAGGGGGCGCAGAGCGTCGCGGAGAGGGACCTGCTGCGGGCGGAGCAGCGTACGCGCGAGGTGCGACGCGGGCGGCGTCGCGAGCGGAGGCTGAGCAGGGCTCTGATTCTGGAAAAATTTCCAGAATCAGACGTCTGGATTGATATCCAGACGGCAAGGTCGACGTCTGTGAGATCATACAGACGTCTGAAAGGTGAGTTTCCGCTTTCTTCTTCCTTTTTGTCGACTGACCGTACTGAGGGAGGGGGGTTGGCTGTGCGCAGGTTGTCTGATTCGTCATCCTTTGCGAATCAGACGTCTGGAAGTTGTACCAGACGGCGGGAGTGACCTCCAGACGTCCGGAGTGACCATCGGACGTCTGGGATCTAGGAAAGACGTCCCTGCAGACTTCTGGACGTCTGGGAAACCACGCTAAAAAGGTAATTCTCTGATCCACCGTTTAAGACGTCTGGAGGGAGTTCCAGATGTCTGATTTTGCACAGTATCGTCTTTCTCGACCCGTTTAGGACCCGTTTGGGCTCCGTTTTCCGCGATTCGAGTTGCGTTCGTTTCAGAATTAATTCCTCTACCCGCCTACAGTAGCTATACACTATTTTGAGACACTCCTTGTGTTTGATCCTTGTGATAGGACCTCGTTCGGTTGCAGTCTTGAGAGTCGCGGAGGCGCGCGGGATTCCCGATCACGCCCCCATTACTCCCGTTGTACCTGGTAGAGTGGCTTTAAGTATTAATAAAATCTGTTAAAGTATGGAACCATAACTAGAACCTAGGGCATTGCATGAATCCTAGGAATGAGAAATATATGGAATGATAGCTCCTAGGTGTTGCATGAATCCTAGGGCCGGAAAACTAGATTGTATGATAGATCCTAGGATATGGCATGAATCCTAGGGTGGAAAAACTAGTGGAATGTATATTACTGCAGTCTTGGAAAATTGGAAAGGAATATATATAAAGCTGCCTGTAAAAATTAATTAACAGCTGCCTGTTACGAATAAAGAAACATGGTTGAGATCATGGATTTTGAGAATGTGAATCTGGAAAGTGAAACATATGATGTTCTGAGATAAAGAGCTGGAACCCTACGGGGAATTAGGAGTGGAACTCCTGGAAAGAAAAAGGAATGGAACTGAGATGTAGTTTGTACTGTCTCTTGGGTACGCAGTACCAGGGGAAGTACCTGTACCTGTTTAGTGCAGAGTGGGGCCAGCCGCCCCAGGGACTCGGGGTTAGGATTGGCCGCTCTGTACCGACTTGCTGGCCCTCGTGTACGTAGTACTGAGGAGAGCTAGTAGTGTTAGGAGAGTACTAGCTACCCCACGGGCCCCGGGGTTCTGCTAGCCTCCTTCACCGACTTGTTAGGCCCACTAGGGCAAACCAGGGTAGTCAGGCGAGGGTGCGCGGACTGTGGAGGGGCAAGGCCCCGGTTTGGTTACTGTGGAGGGGTTGGACCCCTGTTACTGAGAGGGCTCCGCCCTGGTTCCGTGCTGTGCTTTGGGCGCACCCGTTAACGGAAACGACTGACTGCGTGCCAGTGCGGGCTAGCTACCTGTGCGTTTATCGCGCGTGCCGTAGTCACCGTTACGTCTGTCAGTGACCTTGGGGTGGTTGACTGAGGGTAGGATCACCACGGGGGACTCTCCCGGCCAGGAGAGCACCACGTGCTACTTCTACTTTTGGAAAAGACTGCAATCAAGATCGTCCCACGAGGACATTCGAGATCAAGTAAAGGATCTGAGAAATAAATGAAATAGTGAGAAAAATTGAAAGATGTAAATAAAGGAAGTAATAGAACATAATAGCTACTGTACACTCTACTGTTGCCTTTAGTTAGTTTGCCACTCTACTCAGCGTTTTGCTGACGTGTTACACTCGTTACCTTTTTCAGGACCAAGTGTTGAGCAGCCAGGGTCGGCGGCTGCAGAGGACGCTGGGCCGAGTAGGGTCCAGTAGAGTTACCCCAGCTTTGTACCCCTTTTTGTTTCTGTTCTAGTGAGTAGTTTTGTTTCCGCTGTACCTTCTTTACCTGCAGTTTTTGTTATATGATAAATGTTGTTTTACTGTTGTGGTGGTGCCTACTGTAGTAGTTCTTTCCTTACTGCTGTACTTTCTTACTGTTAGTTATATTCATGCTGAATGTGGTTTATTTTACTGTCTTTTGGTTACTTCCTCGTTGGACGACTGGGTCTTGGGATTAGTCGAGTCGGTCTGGTTCTCGTGTCTCGTAGGGACTCGGGAACCGGGTCGTTACACCATCACTCGCTTAACCTAAGCCTCCACTCCTCGGTTGAGACCCACGCCTGTAGCCCTGGATCCGGGTACATGATCCGATTACCCGGTTAAACTGGCTATCAGAGAAAGCGGAGAGGAGGAAGGAAAGAGAGAGAGAGAGAGGTGAAGGGGAGGGTTTTGCTCTTGAAGGTACTAAGCGACACTTAGTCGCTGGAAAGAGGAAGGATTGAAGAAAAGGAGAAGGCTTGGAAAGGTAGAAGAAGAGAAGACCATTGGCTATGCCTAAGAAGATGAAGAGAAGGGCTAAAGAAGAAAGGAGAGAAGAAAAAAGAGAAAAACGGAAGAAAAGAACTGTAGCAGAGAACATTTTAAGTCATCTGACTTGAATGTCAGACGTCTAGGTACTGTTCATTTATTTAAACATCATTTGAGTAATTGATATATATGTGCTTAGACTAATAATCGGTGATCTAAATCACCATTATTTTGTCTAAGATATCTTTTTATCCTCCTTAAGCCTTGAAATACATTGAGCATCATTGAATATCTGATGTGACAGATTAGTATTCATTGAATATCATTATTATACTTAATTTCCTGTGCTCATTTATATTTTAATTGAGATTAGCTTGTGAATGTAATACTTACTCCCTGTGTTCGACCTTAGACTTCATTTCTAGATTTTCGATTTATAAATATCATTTGTTGAGAGATCTATTTAGGAGATTTTACTACAACAAGATACACTTTAACTCTTAACTAGATTGCTTCAACACTCACTAGCATTTGTAACTAGTGTTAAAAACATAAATTATTTGCTTAAAACTTAAACTATGTGTCATTGATTTAAATAAGTTGTCGTAAACTTAAATAATACGTCCTTGACTTAAATAATGTGTCTCACTCATACAAACCTCAAATTGCACATGACTTAAACTATTTGTATCTAAGTTGACAAAGTTTATATTGGTAACTATAATGGGTAACTGATCAGCTTCTTATCTGCTAATTATTTATCAATTATGTCGTTTGTTTTTGTAGCATAATTACAATCCAGATGGATGTCAATAATTTTATTTATTTACATAATTTTTGTTGATTTATTTTAAGTCATTCACTGTAAGGCAGTAATTGATAAACATGACTCTTTATGTTGCAAAAATGCTCTTATATTCCAAAACTATTAATTCTATTTACAAATGAATCAATGAATCCAAGAATGAATGAATTAATTATATATAAAAAGAATCAATTAATGTTGATTACTATGCCTCGAACATATTTACAATTAAATAAGCATAAAAAATAATATAACACTACTCTATGTTAGTTATTATAATGATACTAACTAATACCTAAGTGTAGGTATAAAAATACTAACGAAATGTACTAAAGTAAACTCTAGTAACACATAAACTATCTATACTAACACGTAATGTACTTACAGTGATAGTTATATACGTTAGTAAAGCCACAGAAAACTAATGTACATTGTGCAAGGCAAAAAGTGCAAACTTTATTAACATATAAACTACCTGTAGTGACGGATATAAACGTCACTAAAGCCTTAACTTTGCAAAATTATTTGGTTAGTAGACCTAAGGTTTTTCGCAGGATCAACGACCCACCAGGGGTCGGGTCGGTACCACTACTAGGCCTAGGACCTAATGTGTTTATGGTATATTTTTGTTCAATTTAGGCCCATTTAGGGCCTCACAGACCCGCACCCACATGCCCATGCATGCCCACGCATGTGCCTAATATCTGGTACTTGTATGCTCAATTGCACCTAGCGCTATGCCAATTGGGTAGCATATGGAGCAAAAATCTTATATGCAGCATTAGCCACTTGTCAGTGCTTGATGTGGCACCATGTCGGTGCCAAAATCAGGCATGCGCAACATGATCTGGAGGCCATTTTGGGCCTCGATTTGAGTGTCCTAATTAAGTTCAAATTCAGATTAAATTTTATCATTAGAAAGCCCTTACAAAGAGTTACATAATTGTATAGTTAATTTACAAAAATAACTTATTTAATTATATTTAGAAATTACTTAAAGTTAGCGGATTATACACGTTAATTTAGAACTTAATTCTTTAATTAATGTATAAATTAATAAATTTATCAATCATTAAATAATAAGGTATTTATTACATATTTTTACTTTATTTTTTATCGTTTATTGTAATTTATGTACAATTATATACACGTTTTTATTAGATATATACATAATTTAGTTATAAATCCTATTATATAGCATAAATATATTATAAATAGGTTGAAAATATTTTAAACTAATATATACAACTATACAACATAAATTACTTTAATAATAACTTAAATTATTAATTTTTTTAATTTTAACTTAATTGCACGCAAGACCATTGTTCATCTTCTCCAACGAACTGAATCCATCACACCATCGTTGCCCCCGCTGCACCATCACCCCCTCCGACCGTCATCCTCAATGTCGAGTTCACCAACGTGCTTACCGCATCTCACTGTCGACCATCACATCTACCGCTATCACCCCGACCACCGTGAACTCCCACTCGACCGCTCATCTTTGCCGACACCCCTTCCCTCCGACCGACCACCTTCGACTGCTATCTTCAAAGCTGTCACCTCCGTCGGTGTCCCCTTACTCTAGCCAACCTCCACCTGAAGCAGCTCCACTAATGAAGCCTCCATGTGCATGCACGGCAAGGAACAACTCCCTTGTTTTGCTACAGTAACTTACGCATTAAAATTTACGTATTTTGCCATTGCAGAATTCACTATTCACTTATTTAAAAGATATTATATTGAGGTGATTTGGCATGTGAACTACTACATTCTTGATTACTTGCATAGAATGATGATTTATATTGGATATGGGTTTGCAATAATTTGAATGCTTATTGATATTCCCGAATAGACAAGGCACCATTAATTATTTTAATGGGCTAGTAACTCCCTGTGGAGATGACTTAATCAATTTTATGATTAGATTTCAAATATTAAATGTTTTGAAAAGTGATTTTCGACCATGTAACTAAGTACAATGACGCGATATTTCTTGTGCAAAAATTCATTGAAAGCGAAGATCGACTTTTCAATGCAAATGACTTAAACTCTTTGTGCCTAAGTTGACAAAGTCTATATTGCTTACCATTGTGGGTAACTTTTGTTAAAAACTTAAATTATTTGTTCAAAACTTAAATTGTGTCACTGATTTAAATAATTTGTTGTAAACTTAAATAATACATCTTTAACTTAAATAATGTGTCACACTCACACAAGCTTCAAATTTGTTTGACTTAAACTATTTGTGTCTAAGTTCACAAAGTCTATATTGCTTACCATTGCGGGTAACTTGTGTTAAAAACATAAATTATTTGTTTAAAACTTAAACTATGTGTCACTAATTTAAATAATTTGTTGTAAACTTAAATAATATGTCCCTAACTTAAATAATGTGTCACACTCATACAAACCTTAAATTGCACACGACTTAAACTATTTGTGTCTAAATTGACAAATTCTATATTGCTAACCAAAGTGGGTAGCGTGTGTTGAAAATTTGAATTATTTATTCAAAACCTAAACTATTTGTCACTAATTTAAATCATTTGTTATCAACTTAAATAATATGTCACTAACTTAAATAATGTGTCACACTCATACAAATATCAAAATGCACATAACTTGAACTATTTGTGTTTAAGTTGACAAAGTGTATATTGCTAACCATAGTAGGTAACTTGTGTTCAAAACTTAAATTATTGGTTCAAAACTTAAATTATATGTCATTGATTTAATTATGTGTTGTAAACTTAAATAATATCTTCCTAATTTAAATAATGTGTCATACTCATACACAACTCAAAATACACATGACTTAAAATATTTGTATCTAACTTCACAAACTCTATATTACTCACCATCGTGGGTAACTTATGTTAACAACTTAAATTATTTGCTTAAAACTTAAACTATGTGTCACTGATTTAAATAATTTGTTGTAAACTTAAATAATGCGTCCTTAACTTAAATAATGTGTCACACTCATACAAACCTCAAATTGCATGACTTAAACTATTTGTGTCTAAGTTGACAAAGTCAATGAATCCAAGATTGAATGAATTGAGTTAATTATGTACAAAAAGAATCAATTAATGTTGATTACTATGCCAACATATTTACAATTAAACAGGCATCAAAAATAACATAACATTACTCTATGTTAGTTATATAATGATATTAAATAATACCTAAGTGTAGATACAAAAATACTAACGAAATGTACTAAATTAAATTCTACTAACACAAACTATCTATACTGACACATAATATACTTACAGTGACAACTATATACGTCACTAAAGCCTTAGAAAACTTAGGTACGTTGTGTAAGGCAAAAAGTTCAAACTTTACTAACATATAATTTACCTAAAGTGACTGATATAAACGTTGCTAAAGCCTTAACTTTGCAAAATTATTTGGTTGGTGGGCCCAAGGCTTTTCACAGGATCAACGACCCACTAGGGGTTGGATCAGTACCGCTACTAGGCTTAGGCCCTAATTTGATTAGGGTATATTTTTGTTCAATTTAGGCCCATTCAGGCCCTCACACACCTGCACCCACATGCGCCCACGCACATGCCTGATATCTGGTACCTGTATGCTCGATTGTTCCCAGTGCTATGACGACTGGGTAGCAAATGGAGTAGAAGCCTGATATGCAGCATCAACCACTTATCAGTGCTTTGTGTGGCACCATGTTGGTGCTCAAATCAGGCGTGCGCAACGTAATCTAGAGGCCATTTTGGGTCTCTATTTGAGTACCCTAATTAAGTTTAAATTCAAATTAAATTATATTATTAGAAAGCCCTTACATAGGGTTACACAATTGTATAGTTAATTTATAAAAATAACTTATTTAACTATATTTAAAAATTACTTAAATTAAGCGGATTATACACGTTAATTTAGAACTTAATTCTTTAATTAATGTATAAATTAATAAATTTATCATTCAATTGACCTATAAATTAGTTAATTTAAATAATAACGTATTTATTACATATTTTTACTTTATTTTTTATCATTTATTTCAATTTATGTACAATTATATGCACGTTTTTATTAGATATATACATAATTTAGTTATAAATATTATTATATAGTATAAATATATTATAAATAGGTTGAAAATATTTAAAACTAATATACACAATTATACAACATAAGTTATTTCAATAATAACTTAAATTACTAATTTATTTAATTTTAACTTAATAATTAAAGTATTTAACTTAGTAACTTAATTACCTACACTAATGCTTAAGTAAATAGGTATACAAGTATCATACAGTCTATAGTAAATACTTAGATGCATATAATTATATAGGTTTACGTATTTATTTCTAATTATATGATATATGTACCATGATCAGTAGTTCCTTCCTTACCACCAACACCAACCCCTTTTCCTTCTCCTTTTTCTTCTTCTTCTCCTTCATTTTCTACTTCTCCTTTTCTCTTCCTGCTGTCCACACATGCATCACCCCCACTGTGAGAACCAAATGTTGCAACTATTGCCTCACACCACCACTGACGGCGTCACTTGCTTCCATCCTCAGCACCGATGCCTCGTGGCCAAGCACGACATGCACACCCACCGACAGTGCCTCTCCTCCTCGCTTCCTCTCTCTCTGCATGCAAGATGTACCACTGTTCATCTTCTCCAATGCACTAAACCCATCACGCCACCATTACCCCCATCGCACCGTCACCTCTTCCTGTTGTCATCCTCAGTGCCGACTTCACCAACGTGCTCACCGCATCTCATCATCAACCATCATGTCTACCACTATCACCCTAGCCATCGTGAATGCCCACTTGACCACTCATCTCCGTCGACGCCCCTTCCCTCCGACCGACTACCTTCGATCACCATCTTCGAAGCCGTCATCTCTGTCAGCATCCCCTCGCTCCAGCCAACCTCCACTAGCAGCAGCTTCACCGATGAAGCCTCCACGTGCGTGCATGGTAGGGAAGAACTCCCTTGTTTTTCTACAGTAACTTATGTATTAAAATTTACATATTTTACCATTGCAGAATTCATTATTCACTTATTTAAAGGATATTATATTGAAGTGATTTTGTGTGTGAACTACTACATTCTTGATTAATTGCATAGAATGTTGATTTATGTTAGAAATGAGTTTGCAATAGTTTGAATGCTTACCTATTGATATTCCTGAATAGACGAGGCACCATTAATTATTTTAATAGGTTAGTACTTCCATGTGGAGATGACCTAACCAATTTTGTGGTTATATTTCAAATATTAAATATTTTGAAAAGCAATTTTCGATCACGTAACTAAATACAACGATGCGATATTTCATGTGCAAAAATTCATTGAAAGCAAAGATTGACTTTTCAATGCACATGACTTAAACTATTTGTGCCTACGTTAACAAAGTCTATATTATTTACCATCGTGGGTAACTTGTGTTAAAAAGTTAAATTATTTGTTCAAAACATAAACTACGTGTCACTGATTTAAATAATTTATTATAAATTTAAATAATATGTCCTTAACGTAAATAATGTATCACACTCATACAAACCTCAAATTGCACATAACTTAAACTATTTATGTCTAAGTTCATAAAGTCTATATTGCTTACCATTGTGGATAACTTGTGTTAAAACTTAAACTGTGTTACTGATGTAATGTAAATAATTTGTTGTAAACTTAAATCATATATCTGTAACTTGAATAATGTGTCACACTTATATAAAATTCAAAATGCATGATAAAGCCCAAAATGCACGACTTAATCTATTTGTGCCTAAGTTGACAAAGTCTATATTACTTACTATCATGGGTAACTTGTGTTGAAAACTTAAATTATTTGTTCAGAACTTAAACTATGTGTCACTGATTTAAATAATTTGTAGTAAACTTAAATAATTCATCCTTAACTTAAATAAGTTTGAGACATTATTTAAGTTAGAAGTAAATTATTTAAATTAGTAGCGAATAGTTTAATTAAGTTTAAAACAAATATTTTAAGTCAACGACATATTACTTACCTGAAATTTGGAAACAATGACAAAGCTCTTTATGTAATGTTGTAAGCCCACTCAACTACAAGATGGTAGCTTTAAGTTTGAGACATTATTTAAGTTAAAATTAAATTATTTAAATCAGTAACGAATAGTTTAAGTTTTAGACAAAAAATTTAAGTCAAAGACATACTATTGAAGTTACTCCCACGCATTCTCTCGATTGCCAGCTATCAAATATGATCCTTTCCATTTACTTATCTAGGATGCCCTATGTTTCCTTTGGTTTTGGCAGGGAGGGGGCAGGGTTGTTGATTCATCCTTTTTGTGAGGATGGAAAAGAGATATGACAATGGACATGCCTCAATTGGCAACCAAAGAAGAAAATTGATGGCAGTAGTTTCACTTTGCCTAAGGGCTATAAACATACATATAAGTTAGGAGTGGGCTATGGATCATGAATCCGAACATATCCCATTTGAGTCCATCTTCATTCTAACCTTCCATGGCATCATAGGTGGCAAACAACATCAAAGGAGAGATAAACATAATAGATGGTCAAAGAGAATGGTTGCACAAAAATTATGGCATCATATTGGTTTAGGAAATCATATTTCCACAATTCTACACGCATGCTCAACTTCTATTGATAGTAATGGTTCCGCAAACATGACTAATCGTTGACTAAAGTTTGTAGGATGGCCAAGGGTGTGCCATGAAGAAGGACCAAGTTAGAGTCTTATTAACTACTCAATAGGATGATGGACCATTTTTGCTAAATGAACTTTGAGAAACTAAGTGAGAACCAGATAAATGTCTCAGTGACAATGGTATATGTTGAAGTGTAAAGTGACAGGTGAGATGTTAGGAATGTAAGTTGCTCATAAGATTGATTATAGAAAAAGCCATTCTCATACTAGATTTCCAGCCTAGACAAAAATTCTTCATTCATGAATTATGATTGATGTTTTTGTCTACTTATTGATTTATTGACGAGGCAATCACTGGTCTAAGATATCTATTCTGCATTATTTGGAAACAATTTACGTTCTTTCTCCAACCTAAAAAAGGCAACATATGTAACTAGTGCAACTCTTCCGCTGCATTTCCTCTTTTAAGCACTGGTACAGACTTCCTAATTAAAAGAGTAAACATTTATAGTTCTCATACAACCAAGGAAAGTCCTGTTGTAGACATAACAAATTTCAGTAACTCACTTGTCCACCCATTTTCTAGATGTACAAGAAATTGTTGTCTGGTTTGCTTGCACTACAGAACCTCATGGAACTCATGTGGCATGATTCCAATAAGAAAAACATACAAAGATGCAACTCGTTTGAAAAGAAGGCAAGACTTTTAGCTCTCAAAAACTTTGCACTTCTCTATACTAGGGTTTGTTTCACAATAGTCTACAAGGGGATCTCCACTGGACTTTGCAGGTGCTTTGGGCCACTTCGCTGCCACCAGGTGTGCAAGATCTACTCGTTGGCTGCACAAAATACATGCTTGAGTTGATATGAAGACAAACAAGTTCCTAAGAATGTTGACAAAATAGTCTGTTCATTTTAGTTTCATGTGGAAGCTGAAGGTAAAGGTGGTCATATTCTTAACTTAATAAACAGAAATCGAACTCGATCTTGCAAGCAAGCATGAAATGACCTAAGCAAACATCCAAGGAAGAAATAACAAAAATAAGATCTCAAACCATGGATTTAATAACATGATCCAAACAGGCTAGACAAAATACCTGCTCATCACACACAAAAAACAAGAAATCATATAAAGAAACATGGAACCAAATATTGTCATCTTCAAAAGAGGGTATGCTAAGCTCTTTGCTTCAAACAGGCATGCCAAGGAGGAGGGGTTATTGATGGGAACAACAAGATAGTGTTATAATCTACCTCCTCTTGCAGTGGTGTGGTGCTATGCAATTGATAGCGATGGGGTGGTGGAGGAGGAAGGGATCTGACCTTGAGGAGCAAAGGGAGTAGCAATATTAGTCCAGCGATGGGAGATGCGACGATTCAGTAGGTCATCGAGGTTGAAGAAAGGGGGAGGTCGGTGCAGGAAGGGATCACTGGTGGGATGATGAGAGAAAGGGAAGAAGAAGAGGAAGGGATCCGACCTTGAGGAGCAGAGGGGAGTAGCATCAATCCAGCAATGGGGGATGCGACAGTCCGGCAAGTCATCAAGGTCGAAGAAAGGGGGAGGTCGGTGGAGGAAGGGATCGTTGGTAGGATGAGGGGAGAAAGGGAAGAAGGTTAGGAAGGGATCTGACCTTAAGGAGTAGAGGGGAGTAACATAACGATGGGAGATGCAGCGATCCAGTAGGTCATCGAGGTCAAAGAAAGAGAGAGCTTGGTGGAAGCCGCAATGGTGCCTGCTGGCTACTTGACAAGGGATTGCGGGAAAGGAAGGGATGGAGGGTTTTGGGGGGGTGGAGGGGGTGCTGGGTTGATTAGATTTGATCCGTTGATTAAATCCAATGACTATTATCAGTCACTTGCACCTAGCTACCTTGTGGGTGACCACTACAATCTCCGACCCTATATATATATATATATATATAATCATTAATGGCGTTTACTAAAGCTTGCCGGATGGCCCACGAAGGAGAACTTGTATGCATGGAGATCCCTGACATACTCCCCTACATCGTGGCACCTTTTGGATGACGTAGATACCACCCTCGTTCCTTGCACCGAGCCCGCCCTACTTAAAATATGGCCCTACCACATGAACTTCTGTCATGAAACATGCGGCATCATCTGTAGCACGTGGTGTGGGCATGTGCCCATTTCCTATTGGCGGGCAATCCTCCCCGATCTTGCAACTTACGTGGCCCCCAAAAGAAGCCCTATTGCATGGTCGAAGCCGGCGAATAGCTTTCCCGGCCAATACCCGACCACGTTACTGACATTGCATGCATGTCAACGGCGACCCACCAATTCTTTTTCTGATCCTAAGCAGCAATTAACATGCGCGCATCGAAGATCATAGACATATGTACGGAGAGGATTAGATAATCTTACAAGCAAATTAAGCAAAGCCATATTGGTTTAGAAGAAGGGGACATATATATATATATATATATATATATATATATATATATATATATATATATATATGTGTGTGTGTGTACGTACGTACGTACATGCGGAGATTTATGTAGTATTGAGGTCCCAAGTAGGTAGAAAGTGGCCACAAGGTGTTTCCTAGCAAAACCTTGGGGTTTACTTGTACAATGCCAGGGCATTGGAGGTTGATACAACTTGTTTGTTCTCCATCTGTCTTAAAAAGTTAGAGGATCGATGGTGGCGTAAATTGAAGCAACGTTGCAAGTATTTGTTAATACTACTAGATTTAGACGTAACAATATTAAATTAAGCATGATATGATGGACGCCTGTCCTACGCTCCATGAGATGTAGAACCTTGTCCTGCAGTCATGGAAAATAGTAGGAGCCACCTGCATTATTAAGAAATCTTTAGTCATAAGATAAAAAAATACACGTTGCAGCGTATTTTTCAACATACAAAGTGAGAGTGATGATTTCAAACGATATATTTTAGTTTTTCACCTGTGAAAATTATTTTTTATAGATGAAAAATTAATTTCTAAATGAAAAATCAATTTTCATAGATGAAAAATTATTTACTACCAATAGAAAGGTAAAATATACCGGTACATTTTCATTTTATTTTCAATCGATGTATTTTAATTTTCAATCGGTCGAAAATTATTTCCCAACCTATGTATTTTGATATATTTGATTTTCAACCGATAAATTTTTATTATTAATCGATTGATTCTAATTCTTAATTTATTAAGTAACTGCATTTCGGTACATGTATCTAATTCTTTAAGATGATAAACTAGGAGGAAGAATCGCTATATAAATTGAGAGAAGGTGAATTTGCATGCATTCTATTCTTAGGTGAAATTTTGTATACATACCTCCTTTGTATTATTTTTAGGATACATACATGTCATTAGGGGTGAAATAAAAAAAGTAATAAAGGGTCACTAGTGTAATTATTTTATAAAACAAATAAGAGAGAGAGAAAATATATAATGTTTATATTTTAAAATAATCATTCAGAGTATTTGCTAAAAAATAGCATTATGCAATTTAATTAACAAAATCAACTAATTATGCACTAGGTGCCTAATAATTAAAAATTGTAGAAAATTACTTTGCTAAAGTGAGAGTAAAATCATTGTTGGAATTTCTCATTAGACATCATTTGGATTTTAATATATCATTTCTTTGAAAGATATTATTTTATGATAATATAGATGGAATTTTGGAAACCATGAATACTTTAGAGTTCACTTAAAAGGATAACAATGTTCATAAGGATAGCAATAAAGATGTTATTACAAGCGAACCTATAAGTATTATATGAAACATTTAATTTATTGCCAAATTGAATGAAAAACAATACATATGTATTTACTAATAAAAAGAGATTAGCTATAGTTGAGTGTCATTTATGTATATGTTTATTGTAAGAAAAAAATTAGGGTTATTATCTTCCCTATATTTTTCTCATGATAAGGATAACAGTTTAATCAAATATATTTTTCTTAACTAAAATAAGTTGTAAAGAACATTATTTTCAATTCTTTTTAAAATATCTTAGACCTATTTACAAAGAAAAGGAGGGGACGACATATAAAATAATAATACACTAAAAAAGATGTAAAAATTAAGGATACTTATACTTGGGTCTAGCATGCATGTCATCTCATGTACGTACGTAATATGCATTTAATTTAGGCATACTTATGTGCACTACAAAAAAAAAAGATCAAAGGCGACAAATATCTTACTAAGATAATGATGAATAAATCATATTTATATGACTTGTCAATGAATAATTTATTCGTCATCATATTCGTTGTTATACAAATCATTGTTAAATTTACAATGAATAATATATTCATTGGTAAATTTAAATAACGAATAAAATTGTCACTAAAATCGTCACATACTTTAAATTTAACAGCTGATATTTTCATTGTCTTTACTTTCTTTTAACAACGATTTTTTCGACACCTTGTGAAGAATATGCCAACGATTAATTCGTTACAATGTATGAAGGATACAAAAATTTATTAATCATCCTTTAAAATAGTCGTAATTTATCATAAGTATAATTTATTTTGATTCCCTACAAAATAGAAAATTATTGTACAATATCCACCAAAATATTTCTCAAAAATTAAAATTATCCAATGAAACTTTATAGAAAATATACCTAAAAAATTATAAGAGATTACATTGCAACATATATTTGAAGAGACAAAAAAATTTTCTTTATTTCAATGATAAAGGAACTAAAAACAATTAAACAACCTAAAATTTGTTATAAGTGCACTTTATTTCCATGGTGAGAAACTTTGTTGTGAACAATACTCTAGAAATTAGATAAATCTTCTCCTTGAAGGGTGAACTACCCTATCATTTTTGTATCAATAAATCTAGAAACTTTCTTGCTTATACATTTAGTAAGAAGGTTCGAATCATCACCCAAGGGAAAGAATTCTAGTCCAGCAGATAACACAAACTCTTCGAATTTTGCATGATTCACTAACATAACACGTTGTCCATAATCCTACAAATAAAATAAATAGGTAAAGGTTGCATCACAAAAATGTACATTAAAGTGAGATGCATGAATAAAACTACAATATGTTCTATCAACATCACAAAATCTCCTACTAATTAGAAGTCATTATACACTAATAATAGAATTGACTACCATGCATTTCTTTTTTTCTTAAGTTTTGGATAAAGATATGACTTCCATTCAATTGCCCACTCAACAAAACTCAAATTGGAATCTCTAGCTTAACTCAAAAATTCACAAAGCCAAGCTATAACCAACAATCTTTATGTCAAAAAGAGGAAAGAAAACACAAATCAAGATAAATACATAAAGATCCCATCTATAGAGATCAAAACACTATATGTTATCATATGGTGGAAATATTTTAGATTTCCCTATAATCCTAACTTACGCAATATAATTATTACAGAGCTGTTTAGTGAGTTGCAATGCCTATGAAAAGACTTTGCTTTGTGTTTGTAATGAAGGTAATAAGTTGATGAGTTCAGACTTTTAAGATGTTATTGGGTGTTATCCACCTTTTCTCCATCTTGCACTTCCTTAGGTAGCGTTTATTTACCGGAATTGAATCGGAGGGATTGAAAAATAAAGCATCGGGATTATGCCTCAATCCTGGGATAAACTGGTTTTTGTGTGTGTTTTTGATAGTTGGCAATCCCAGGATTAAAATGAGTAATCCCACATCTGGCAGAGTTGGGTATTAAGACTCCACCAGTGTATTCTGAGAATACACTAGTGTATTCTTATAATACATTGGTGGAGTCTCAGAATACACTGGTGTATTCTTAGAATCCACCGATGTATTCCACATGTGCATTTGAAGACTCCACCCATAGAGACTCATAATACACCGATGTATTCTCAGAATACATCGGTGGATTCCTCCATGCACGGGATTAGACTATCCCACCACCCCCCTGGGATAGAATAATACTGGGATTGTGAGCTTTAACTGGTATTATCCTATTCCGGGATAAACTTAGCCAAACGGTGGATTACAACCACAATACCGCCAAACAAACGGTACCTTAGTCTCTCTTCTCATGGGAAAACCTAGGAAACTTAACATGATCCATTATGAACATGTGCATCTTGACACTTTTGCATCCAAAGTGCCCCATGTCTCATCATGCACATCTTCACCTACTCTTTTCTCACCCTTAGTGCATTTTCACCATTAGCAATGGTATTGGAGTCAAACAATAGCTAATTCTCACCACTATTGTATCAGGGTCAAGCAGTAGCTAGTCAGCCTAGTTCTCAACACCACCACAGCTAATCCTCACCACTATAATCCTAATGCCCAACTGCTTCAACCATCATTCATCTACCACACTCCTCATCTACACAGGCCATCTTGAGGCCATCATATATGCTTCAAAGTAAGCTTTGTATCACCTTCAACAACCATGCTACTTTCAGATATTGTAGTCTACACAATTGGCATCTAGTAAAAAGTCAAAGTGTTTCAGCTAGCCATTTTGGTCCAAAATTCCACTTCTAATTCAATTAAAAAAGGTAATTTCAAAATTAGAGAAATCAAGGCAGGAAAGTGCATGCCGAGACACTTGTGCTTATATTAATTAATATAAGCAAAGGATTTCTTTTCTCTTTTGTCAATTTCTGAGTCATCATAAAGACCATCAGCAACTTCATAGATTACACTTCTTTTGTCAAGTTTGCTTATATTCATCTTTTCACATGATGTACAGAGTTGAACTCTGGCGTAGTATTTTCCCCAAAAATATTTTGTCAACCACCGAAACAAAATCTTCTCCCACAAAATAATTCCCATCCAATGTAGTAAAGTATACCAATCAATCATAACTGGCATTTAGGAACTTTAGTAATTTGTTGTGGTTGATTTTAGCTACCTTGTCCTCCTTTGTCTTGTCTAGCTTTAATAAGATCTAACAACAAAAGGATTAGTATGTCATCACTGGATTGTCAATGAACAGATATGGAGGTTTTGGCAACCCTTTTGCCAGATACAGCACTGTGTCGGACAATTTCCTCCTTACCATGGCCTAGGAACTGAGGCCAAGAATGGCAGAAATAATGAGTGTCATAAGAAGTGTACCATAATGCTATAGCAAATTGTAGTCTTTACCAAGATGATGAAAGAAAGGTAGAAAAGGAAAACCTTGGAGAGCTACATAGGGCTACTGCACCTTTCATTATGATGTTTCTATGTTAAGCTCCCATAGCTGGAAAGAATGTATAGAGAAAGATGACATCCAGCTAACAAATCAAGAGACCAATTGCCATGTTACAGGTCCTAGCTCTAATATCATAGAGCCAATTCAAAAAGGAAGCAAGAAAAATAAGAATCTCAAATATAGAATCCCAATTTACAATTAACAAATTAAACAATTTTCACATAGCTTTCCATTGCATATGAACGGTTTAATGTGAAGGGTACCATAGTTGTTTAAATAAGTGTGAATTACATTACTATTACTGTACTGTTTAAGTAGGTTTATTGATGTATATTGACTTTATGATAACTTATGAAACACAACATCATTAAAATGTTTCAACAAATATTCCATAGAATAAATGACAAAACTAAAAGACAATAGTGTCTAAGGAAAAAACACAAAGTACAGCAAAGCAATCCATGCCTACCTCCTTAACAGTATCTTTGTGATGCTTGCTTCGATGAGCTTTTCCTCTGTCCTTCACCTTGGACTACCGAATAAGGCCCCACATGAGAACCAGAAAATAAACACTACAATAGAAATACAAACCAAGAGTAATTTGCAGCAGCAATGCACCACACCTTCCTTGGCTTGTCATCATGTCTCTATTTTCATGAGCGGCCTGATCTCTTATATTCACTATCTAAAGAATCATCACTGCCACATAATTAAAAGACAACTAGTAAGTGAAATACATCAAAAAAATAAAACCCCAAACACTGACAGAGCACACCAGAAACCATCTCACAGTGAGACCATTGATGACTCTAAAATTGTTAGTGTTAATTATATCAATTAGAGTCAATTTTGAGGGCACATGTGCATTAATGACATATCATAATGGGCTTGGGAGCATTGCATGCATGTTGTGTTAAGATTGCTTGTAATTGATGTTTAATGACCATATGTATAAGTGTACACTGAAACAGGTCTCATATGAGCAATCAGGCTATACGGATGGATCCGAATCGACGAACGGAGTCCAACGGATTCAAAATCACCTCAATACAACCTCTGTAACTCCCACAACAAGCCTGGGAAGTTCTGGCCATTGATCTGATGATCAACGACCCAAAGCCAGCCACATGTTGCACGATTATGTGCTCGCAGCCACTGCCTTCGCTCCAGCAACGCTCCATCAAGTGCTTTAAGTTGTTCAATCTTTGATCGGATGGTTGAGTGCCCGCGGGCATATGTACAGAAACACACCCTTTTCATGTTGATGGCGCAACGATTAGCGCCTCGAACCCATGCATGGAGGCACGAGTTTGAGATGAGCGACGCATCAAATCCGCAAAGCACGAGCACGTGGATGAAATTCCGCCATTGATTGAAGATCGAGTAGTGATCATAGTGGCTACGCAGTGTGCTCCCATGTGTTGGATGCGCGAAATGATGCATGCCTACAATGATGCCTCACCGAACGTCGCATCTAACACGCACCCAATGAGTGATCTGAGGTGTGCGCACACGCGAGATCTCAACCGTTGATCCTTGATCAAACAGTGGTTGCCAGCAAGCGCACACGAATCACATGGATGAAGCAAAGCACGTGCATGCACGTGGACAGGTGGGTGGAGGATTATACTAACACTTTTGGAAGGGGTATAGCAATGTCTTGGATGTCGCTAAAGCTTGTTACCTAAGTTAGAAGCCTCCTCTCCACTATAAAAATCCCCACACACCCTCCATTTGTGATATCTCTACACATCTCTTAGCATCTCTTCCTAGCTCTACTTAGCATACTTCACACCCTCCTGGAGTTGCCGAGCCACCGACGGAAGCCCCTCTATCACCGTGGCTACCTCGCCTCTCCATTTTGCTCATCTTTACCTTAGTTTAATGTTTATGTCATTTTAAGCTTTCCTCTAGCATTGTAATTGTGAAACAATTCTACTTGTGCAATATATTACCATCTTGTTTCATCATGTCATTGATAAGTCGATTTTCTCTTTCGAATAATGTATTAAGATGATTTGTCATTGTAGGATCAAAGTGGTGGAAAATCGCTTAACAAAATAATTAAAATTAAAATTAAACCACTCACAGGAGAGCGGGTCATGTCCACAGGGAGGCAATGACTTAGTTAAACTAGCAATTAGGTCAAAATCAAGTTCGCTAAACTATTCGCCAGATCAAACAATGCCTGTGTAGCTTTGAAAGTAAACCTTAAATTTATGGAGAAGTCAAGGGGTGTGAATGTAATTTTTACGTCAGAAAATTATACATGTGCAAGAGTATGGCATGTACTATTCACTTGCATGCATATGAAGATGTCATTCAAAATTATATTCAATGCACATAGAGATGAATAACAAGGTTAAACAATTCTCTAGAAGCATGAGCATGAAGGCATAAATTCACCACAATAAAATAATGATAAATCAAAATTCATTTTTGTGGCAATGGCATGAAATGTAATTATTAATTGAGGTTGAAACAGGGGATTAGCTTTAGGTGGAGCTTGTGCACGGATGAAGGAGAGATGGACGGCGAGTTGGCGACCAAAGGTAGCCCTCTCCAATCCGCACCTAATGGTGGTGGTGGCTCGATGGATGGTGGTCGGAGCTGGCCTGCTGGAGGAAAGAAGCAGAGGTGGAGGAGGATGCTGCTGCTGGCCATGCGTGTTGCAGGCACAAGGAGGGGCGGCGCGCGGGCATTGCAGGTGCATGCGGGGTGTGGGTGCGTGGAGGGGCGACGCTTTGCGGGCCGCACAGGCGCACGTGGGGGTTCTGTTGGCGCCAGCTGCAGGTGCTGCAGGGAGGCGCTGGAGCGCAGGCACTGGGTGGTGGTTAAGGCGAGGAGGCGCGGGCATGCTGGCTGGGGTGAGGGCGCACGGTGGGTAGATGGTGCACAGGCGAAGGTGCGCTGGAGATGGAGGTGCGGGCATGCAGGCACTGGCAGGTATGCTGGAGGTGAAGGCGCGGGTGTGCAGGCTGGTGAAGGTGCGGCCGTGCAGGCTGGTGAAGGCGTGGGGTTGCTGGCTGAGGTCAGGGCCCGTGGTGGCATGGGTGCTAAGAATGAAGGTGCGGGCGTGGGTGCTGAAGCGTGGATGCTGAGAATGAAGGTACGGGTGTGGGTATTGGCGTGAGGCAGGAGGAATTGCAAGGACTCTTGGCGGTGTGCGCTGTCACCCCACACACCCACGGTGGTGGAGTCGCACTGCTGCGGTGGGAGGCCAGTGGTATGAATGGATGAGAAGCAAGGTTCTCTGAGCATAGTGAGGAACAAAGGGGTGGAGACCTCCCCCTCAATGGCAGCTCTTCCTTCTCTTTTGCAGCCATGGCTACAAAGATTTGAAATTCAAAACACCGTAGAATCAATGTGATGCGCAGGTGGAGGCGGAGACGGAGGAGTTACCTGCAAAGGAGAAGAAGAATGAAAGAATAAAATAATTAGGGTTATTTATACATAACTCAACTTCTATGTTAATTAAAATAGTGTACCTAATTAATCAACTAATTAAATATATGCAACCCTAGGTTAATTCTAAATGCATGAATTATGCACTTAAGCTAAAAATATGAATTAATTTATTTACATCCTAATGTATGCTACCTAAATGTTAAAATTAACTTAATGTCTAGACATTTAGATACTTAAATAACCCACAAATATGGGCTAATCAGTTGTATTTCATGCATAGCTAAGTAATCACCATGTTATCATAAGCAATTTCTAGCTCTCTCTCTCTCACTCTCGTTTTTCGTAAGCAAACTAAACAAACATCTTGTGACACCTTAAAGCGATAAATTGATCTGATTTTATGCCTCCCTGAGATCGACTCTTGGACTCATTTTGATTATCTTCATTTAAAATTGATGTCGTAAATGCATGCTATAATGATGAATTAAACTTAATGCGTTTCGCAACATCAGTTTTTGGTGCCGTTGCCGGGGAGGCAACGGATCTTTTTGTCGCTTTTATCCTTGCATTGGTATTCACATTTTCTAACCCATTTTTTCGCTCTCTTTCATTGGTTGTAGGAACTCGGTGCGTTGACGACGAGAGGAGAGTGATCCACATTGGTAGAGTTAGAGCAAAGTGCGGTGAAGAACTTTTATGAGTACCACTTGACCTAGTGTAGTCTCATCTCTCCATTATCTAAAAAAAAAAAGAAGACAAATTGCATCTAGGCTCGTGCATAAACCCTAGGTTAGTTGATTGTTTGCTTTCTTAAAAATTCAAAAAAATAAATTTAAAAAATGGCGTGGTAAATGATTACTTGACCCACATCTCAAATTCATCACTCAAACAAAAAAAAATGCACTCTAATGTTCTTGAAGAAAAAAAAATCTTTCTGGAGTGTTCTTTTCCTTTCGAGTGGTGTTTATGAAGCCACTTGTGCTTTGTTTTTGACCGCACCACTCCAACTAAAATCAATTCACCTAGTAGAATCGCATGAATTTTAGGGTGAATACATTAGGATTATTTTTCTAGGGCCACATCATTCCCTCTAAAGGAAATTGACTATCATTCATTGTGTGCAAAACATTGTGTGCCTACTTAAACATTGCCTGAATCCATTGAGAAATTTCAACCCTAAAAAGCACTAAAGCAGGGACGAATCATTAAAAGACACCACGTTCTAAAAGAAACCTTGCTTGAAAATTATATTTTGTTGAGTGAATTCACATGCTCAATTGAATTAACTAAGAGGCACAACCCCCAACAATGCCTCATCACATATCTTAAGTACAAGCACGGACCTAGTCCAACATTAAAATTAAGTAGAGGTGCCCTAGGTAGGACTAGTCTGAGTCCTGGAAGTGTAATCGGATTTGTTAAGTGCTTGGCCTTAATTCCCATCGTGGAATCTGGTGTCTAGGCTGTGGGGATGTGTCAAACAACTATGGTTGGGGGATATCAAGGAATTGGTATCGCAAGCCAAAGGTCGAACCTTCCCCTCAATCCCCTCGTAATCAACCTGGCCAGATTAACCATGGGAAGGGAGGTTTAAGTACTTGCGGATTTGATCATTCTTTCCAAGGCTTTTAGGTCATCTAGGTCTACACTATAGGGCCTAGATTTGTTTGCTTGATTGTGCACACATTTCTCTCGCACTCGTCTCCCATCGCATCCCTCCCCGTGCTTCTCTAGTGTATGTATGGAAGACGGTCACTTCACCATGAGTTGTTTGCTTTAAAGAGAGAGATCAGGAGGAAACTTGATTTTTCGACGGTTAGGATTGAGGAAATGGCTGACCCAAGAACTGGGGAGATTGGGGACCAACCTCAACCCAATGCTATGGCCATTATTCAGGCTCAAATCTCTGCCAACCACCAACTCCAACTATAATAGATCCAAGCTATCATGCATGCCATACATCGATTGCAAAACTCTCAAGGGCAACAACCCTACCGAACCCACCACAATCCCCCGAGGGCCAACCAAGGCCTCTCTGCGATTTTTATGATTCGTCTGCTATCCGAATCGAGCCACATCTTAGGGTCCCCAAAAGGGGAGATGATTTTGAGCTAAAACCTAATGTCCTTAGCTTAATTCAAAGCCACTTTCATGGGAGCTCAGATGAGGACCCCTTCCAACACTTGGAGGACCTAGACCGGATCACCCAGACTATGAAATCGAGGAACATCAGCTTAGATATTATTTTGATTAAGATGTTCCCTTTCTCCGTAAAAGACAAAGCTTCTCATTGGCTTAGAACCTTAGGGAGACCCATATACACCTAGGAGGAACTAAGGCATGCCTTCTTAAAGAAATTTTTCCAGATTGGAAAAACCAATGCCCTCAGAAGAGCCATTACCACATTCACTTTACAGGGTGGGAATAATTTCATGAGGTGTGGGAAAGATTTAATGAATTATTGAGGAAATACCCACACCACGAGTCTTCGAGGTGGCAATTGGCCTAGATCTTCTCCATGGTCTGGATAGCAACCTTAGGAATTTTGTTGACGTCTCATGTGGAGGTAATTTTCTGAACAAAGATGAGGAAAGCTTTGTTCGAACTCTTTGAGTCCATGAGTGAGAACTCGCTTAGTAATGCCTCCATGACTCAATTCAATTGGTCTAGTCAACCTCTGATGTAAACACATTTACACTACTTAAGATGTCTATTTATGCATGTTCATAAGCATAGGATTGCATTTCATGATATAAATATTGCATAACATGCATCATCTTGCATTTAGTGTAGTTTGAATAAAATGGAGGTTAATTATCTCCTTTTATGTGCTTGGATAGGGCAAACATTTTATCGGAGCCTCGGATCGAAGATCCAACTGTATGGATGTGATCAGGGCGACGATTGGAGTTCAAGGACTCCAAGATCGCCCTAATCAAGCATCTGTGGCATCAGATAGTGATCGGGAAACCCTAAAAGATCAAGGGCCAAGATGGTGTAAATCTGCTCTTCAAATGACAAATCCGACCACACGGATGAATTCGGATCGACGATTGCAGCCCAACGACGCAAAAATCAAGTCAATCCGACATCCGTGGCACCATCTACAACCTCCAGAAGATGGATGGCCAAGATGGCGCCATCCCGGCCGCCCAAATGGCCGCATGCAATCTCTGAAGGCCCCGCACCCGCTCCCTCTCCGCCGTTGGATCTCGATCCAACGGCTGTGGTCAGCTGCACCTAAAAGCGTCCGCTCGACCATCCACGCCTCGTAGCGCAGCGGTTGAGCGCGCTTATGTGAGCTGCGGGTTCGAGCCGCAGCAAAGGGGATGAAGGCGCGGGCGAGCGAGCGCCGACGGGCGTTGGATCTTGATCGGATAGTCGTCTGCGCTCAATCGAGATCACGCACTATTGCATGCGCGGCATGGATGCGCGATCGTACGCTCCAAGCGAGCGCAGTAGCGGGCGAACACGCGTCTTAAGTCGTCTGATCTAGCGATCGGACGGCTGAGATCTAAAGTACGTGGGCTTAGGCGTTGAAGAAGCGGGTAGCTGAGGAGGCGCGAGTGGGCGCGGGAGCTACGCCCATGTTGGGGGCTTTAGTAACGGATTTATCCGTCACTAAAGACCCCTCATTTATTATTTTAAAGTTGTAATGACCATTTTGCCCCCACTCCTTACAACTATAAAAGGAGACCCCCTCCATACGAAATTATCATCCCTTCCTTCTCTTCTCTACCTCTCCAAAGCTCAAGAGAAGCTTGTCCCACACCCAGGATGCTTCTCGCGAGATAAAGTCCAAATTTTCGTCCCCCTTCGGAAGTGGATCTCGTGACGACGACGGCGTGCTGCTCCGTTCCTGTTCTTCTGCTTCGTCCTGCTTCGTCCTCCTTCGTCCAGGCGTCGTCCCGTCCCGCTCGTCCTCCAAGTGACCGTCGAGGAGGATTTCTCTCTCCCTAATCTTTTTACTGCTTTCTAGTATAGATTTACTGTTTTCTAGAGTAGTTCTGCTTGTCCTCCAAGCGATTGTCGATGAGGACATTTCTCCCTCCATTCTTTTAATGCTTTCTAGAGTAAATTTATCACTTTTTAGAGTAATTGTTTTATGCTTTGTAGTTGTAAGAGTGAAATGAACAATCTCCTTAATGATAAATTCCCTATTTATTTTACATCTCATTTTGATTTCTCTGTGTAAAATTCTCTCTCTCTCTTACTCTCTCTCTCTTCTATTTATTGTAAATAATTATATAGTTTTAAACTGAATTACTTCGTGACAAATAAAAAGAAACACGTAGTTTTTAAATCAAACGTCTGTCTCCCTATGTTCGACCCGGAATTTCAATTTCGGTATAAATTTTATTTGTTGAACACGAATTCTTCGCTTTCAAGCTACAACGACAGGTTTTCCAAAACCAAACATGTTAGCGTAGCGATTCGTCACGTTCAACATTTTGGCGCCGTTGCCGGGGAGGCGACGATCTTTGATTTCTCTTCGCGTTTTGTAACTTACAAATCATTTACCTCACTTTTCTCCTTTCTTATCGTAATTGTAGGCACTCTTTTGAGACAAGCAAAAGCAGTAGATTGGAGTAAAGTGCTGTGGAAGGTTTTGTAAGTTATCCCCCATTCTTTCCCCCTCCATAGATTTCATTCGCCACATTAAATCTAAATTCCAATTAACCTAGGTGTTTGTATAAATTCTAGGAATAGTTTGGTTGTTTGGATTCTCACTCACATTCATTCCACCTTCATTTATATAAAAAAATAAAAATAAAAAGATAATTTTGTGGGGCAATTTTCAAAAAACACACAACGTACACCCACATTCAAAGGCACTTAGCCGAATTGATTTGTTTTTACTCAATTGGGTTCTGATCTGTGGAACCGGTACACATAAAGCAACACAAAAGAGTAGAAATCATTCTAGGTTAACTATCTTTGTGTGCCTAACTTAGTGGTGCATTTGTGGCCAGTTGTTTGAGTTGTTTGGGCCGCACCACTTCAATGAAAATCAACTCATCAAGTAGCTGCCAATTAGGTTCAACTCTTACGGATTTACCAGGCACTCCACATTCTTTTTAAAACTTTAAAGGAAAACATCTTCACTTGTGCTTGCAAAACCTGGTGTGCCAACGAAACTTGTTTGAAAACACCTAAAGTTGAATCCTAAAAGCTACTAAGCAAGATTTGAACCTTAAAATTCACCACATCAAAAATAATCTTGCTTGAAAATCATTGGTTGTGCACGCACACACAAATCAATCAATTATTAAGGGCACAACCCATTTAAAGGGTCCATCACATTCCAAAGCACATTCAAACCTAGCCCTAAATAAAACAGAGTAGACGTTGGCCTTAAGGATTGGACTCGCTCTTCAGAACCTAGAACGAGATTATTTTCGATTAGTCTGTTTCTACTATTCAATCTGATGTCTAGCTAGGGGAGCAGAGTCAAACGATTACGGTTGGGGGGTACACTAGGAACCGGAGGCGCAAGCCGAAGGAAGAACCTTCTCCCCAGTCCCTCCTTCTAACTGGTTGGATTGAACAGACGGAAGTAGATAAAATCGTTCCTTTATCTCAAGACAGGTTTTGGGAGTCTGTAGGTCTTTAGGCTAACCCATTTAAGGACAGGTTTGATTGTTTGTATTGCAGGGCACCTTTCTTCCTCCCGTATCTCATGAATCCTTCCACATATTTCACGCATTCCCACTCTTTCCGTCCTGTTGTGAATTATCCTCAACATGACGATTATCCCGACTCGTATTGTAATCGACCATCAGTTAGTTGGGATAATTCGGATTGGGGATACAACTCCGGACCTCTGTGTTTAGGGTCTAACCCTGAACACTTTGATTCTGATTTCTATCCTTCTCAGAGCCACATCGATTATAGATCGTCTTCCTTTCACGAACAACCTAATACGATCTACAATCAAGAAGGATACACCGATCTTTACCCATCCTTTGATTTCACTGCCTTTAGGTCATCACCATCTTTTGAACAATCTGAAATGACCTATTATCAGGAAGGGTATAATAAATCTCAATTCGTTAATTCCTCTACATTTATGTCAAACCCGCTCAATCCTGAACCAACTCATTTGGTTCAGGTTAATCAGGTTCAAGATAAGGTTCTGGCTAACTTGAGGAATATCATTCAATCTTTAGAAGTTCAGCCAACACCTTGCATTGAGAGATTGGAGCTCCTGATTGAAATGATTGATGATTTGAATAAGTCTTTGTTGGATTGGGTCCAGGATGTTAAGGATAAGAACCCGGGTGAGTTTCTACTTGAAAAATTAGCGAAATTGAGGATGAGATTTGTGGTTGCTTTGATTCAATCTTAGGATGATTCCCAGGATGAACCTTCTTTAGGAAAGCCAATGACAGAACCTGCTCAGGCACCTGTTGGGGGGGATACGTGTTACGAGGCTGACCAGATTAAATTAAAGCGACCAATTAAGGATGATCTGATTTCTTCACTTAAGATCCCTGAGCCGGGTTGCGAGGAAACGTATGTCTCCTTGGAACAGAAAGTGACAAATGATTTTGGGACATACATTGATACGGACTCAGATTTCTTTGATGGTGAAGATTCAAGTTGCGAGTCTTACGCGAGTTGTCTGAACACGATTTCTGTGAGAAGATTGGGCCTGAGGAATCTGATAGATCATTTGATAGCCCAATAATTGAGGAAACTAATCTTAGGGCACACATTACGGATCTAGAATTACATTTTCTAGAGGATTCAATTCAATGCCTTGATTGTCAGTTACACCTCGTTGAGCTTATTGATGATTCTAATTCTGAGATAATTAGACCCAAGTCAATTTTGATTCTGCCACATCATTTAGACTTGGAGATTTCCGATGGGGTGATTAATATACAAGAGGTCCTTGAATTCGACATGCTAAATGAGGAGGATGAAGTTCTTATTTGGGAAGTTAATTTTGGAGGAAATGGAAGATTGAGTCGAAGGGTTCCTTTTAAGCTGAAACCATCAAATCAGAACCCTTACAGCATTTGTTTCGAGGATGTCAAACTCAAGCACACATTCAACGATTATCCTTTTGAGCTTCAATTCTCTGTAACCCGACTTTTTGGTCTTGGGTTGCATCCTCATAAATCGCAGGCCCGACCCTACTTGCATTCTGATTTTAGGTTTTGGGTAATTTTTATCCAGAACCTAAGATATTCTAGATTATGGGGGATGAGTCTGCACCACAATCTGGTCCACATCTGTGGACCTCTGTTGATAGGTCAGAAGATTCTTCTGTTTATTCTAATTCTGACCTGCACTTGTGAATTCTTCATTTCTTTTCCTTGTATAGTGTGCCTAGTTGAAGGTACTAAACTCAGCACATATACAGTTCTTTTTAGTTTTCATCTCGGAGCGGACTTGACATTCACACAATTCAGGTGCTTTCTACGCTTTTCCACTCTGTTTTATGTCTTTTTAATACAATGAGGACATTGCATTAGATAGGCATGGGGGGGTGGATATTTATCTCTGAATTCATTCGTCAACTTCGTAGATTTGTTTTATTTTGTGTTATATAAAAACAAATCGGAATTAGGAAAGAGAATTTGGGTTTAAGAAAATTTCAATCTTAGGAAATACTACATTATGATTTGAACACAAAGATCCTTCAGGTCTTTGGACTTAATTAGCCCGTGTATCCACTAAAATGTGGATTTGTCTTTGAGTCCTTGCCATCTTAATTCTATCGTAATTGGAATAAATAAGTTTGGGTGATAAGTACATGACTTATCAACCCGCCCTCTGATTTGAGGGAATTTTGGGTCTTAAGCATCTACACACTTTCTTTGCACTGACTCGTTGTTCGGCGATTTTAATGGAAATTGGGTAGCTAATGAACCTTCTAGGGTGATATGGTTGGCAAGTTATCATGGGTAACAGCTCATAGGTAGGTTGTCCAGAGCCCAGTCACTTGATCTTTCTCTTTTTGCTGCCTTTAGGTAAATCTTAGACCAGGGAAGCCACCTACTTAAAAAAAAAAAATCAAAAAGAAAAGGAGAAAAGAAAAAAAAAAGCCACACTTCGTCGCACGAGTATGGCTGGCAAGTTGTCTGTGGTAACAGCTCATCGACCGGTTATCCAGAACCTAGCTCAGGAAATGCACTAAAAATTCCCAAAATACTTAGGAAGAAGCAGAGAAGTAGAATAAACCGAGGAGATATACACTGGATTCACCCTTGTGTTGACCCCATAAAAAAATAAAAGTAGGGAGAAAGCTACCAGTTGTAAAGATACACCTTTAGGTAGAATTCTTTTTGAGGTCACCTAGAGGCATAGAAATCCGAAGTCTGTTTCAATTGCCGGTCAACGAGTCTATCACAATCACAATAAGATGCTTAAAGCTTAGGGTTCTCATCAAATCTTGGGTGAGTTGAATGGTCGTAGAAAGCCACTCTTAAACCCTAAAATTTGAAAATCCAAAAAAATTTGAAAAGAGTAAAAAGAGAAAAAAAAATTTTCTTCGAATAAGGCTAGGCTTGAGGCGGTCTACATTTTGGCTGATACCCAGGCACTGTTGTGTGACTCGTCAATCTTTCGCTTTAAAGTCGTTTGTAGTTTAATGTGGTGGAAAAATCGACTAATCAATATTTAACAAGAAATAACCACTCGCAAAGGAGCGGGTCGTATCCACAGGGAGGCAATGACGTATTAAAATTCGTACTAGTTAAAAACGTTTGTTCGTAGTCAGTTTGGACAAGAATCAAGCCAAGATTGTCATTAGATTAAGGTTTAAGCAAGAAACAATGCTGAAATGGCAATTATGAGAAACTAGAGGATATTTTCAGCAATGCAGAATCAATAAAATATGATTAAAAAGTGGCAATGGCAAAAAATGTAATTTCTAATTGACGGTTTACTGTAGCAAAATAGGGGAATTTTTCCCCTTTGTCTTGCGCGACGAGGAGCGGATGGCCGGGCGCGGGAAGCTCGGAGGAGGTCCCTTGGACCAAGGGCTTCGAATCGGTGGTGGCGGCTAGTCGCACGGCGGCCGGAGGTGGCCGGACGAGCTCCGGCAGAGGTGCTGCAGCCGGTGAGCTTGCGCGGCCTGCTGGCGTGAGATCTGCCGCGCGTTGCTGCTGGCGGCTCTACAGGCACGGGCGGAGGGTGCTGCAGGAGCGAGAGCGGGTGCGTAAGCTGCAGGCGCGGGCGTGGCTACTGCTGGTGGCGGGCGCGTGGACGAAGGGATCTGCAGGCGTGGTGAGCGCTGATCTGCAGGCGCGGGGAAGAGTGGTTGGCGTTCTGCAGCTGTGCGCTGATCTGCAGGCGCGGGGGTGGGATCGGGTGAAGTTTTGCAGGCGCGGTTGGACGAGTTTGCAGGCGCGGGAGGATGATTGCGCGGGTCTGCAGGCGCGTGGAGAGCGCTGTAGCCGGTGAGCGCGTGGAGATGGGTGCAGTTGAAGGGCGCGTGCGTGGTTGGAGGGTGCAGGCGCGGTTGAGCTGAAGGTTGATGGGCGCGGGTTGAGCTGAAGGTTCTGCAGGTAGGGGAGAGGGTCTGCAGGCGACTTCAGGCGTGTGCGGTGGAAGTGAGCGGGTAGCTTCAGACGTCTGGGAAATTTCCCGGACGTCTTAAGTTACTGAAAGGGTGGCTGACGGTTGTTGCAGTGGTGGTGGTTGGCGATGAAGGTGAGGGAGATGCACGCTAATGTGCTCACGGTGATGCGGACAAGCTCCGGATGGCGGTGTGGCCTGTCACACCACACGCCCATGGTGGTGGAGACTCGCCGCCACAGTAGAGGCCCGCAGTATGGAGTGGAAGAGAGAAGTTCTCTCTGCACAGTGGTGGGTCGGTGGTGGAGGCCTCCCGAGCTCGGTTGCCTCCCTCCTCCTTTTGTAGTGGCCTGCACAAGTTTGAAAGCAGCCGCCCGACAAGATCCACCACATCCGCTCCACCTTGAATGGGTCTTTACTGCGGCCGTTCGACGTTGGAGAAGCAGCCAACCGTTCCTGCAAGGAGAAGAGTAAAGAAAATAATGTTAAAATATTAGGGTCATTTATATACAGACCCTCAACTTCTATGTTAATGAAAACAATGTACCTAATTTTCTTAGGGTTCTCATCAAATCTTGGGTGAGTTGAATGGCCGTAGAAAGCCACTCTTAAACCCTAAAATTTGAAAATCCAAAAAAATTTGAAAAGAGTAAAAAGAGAAAAGGAAAATTTTCTTTGAATAAGGCGAGGCTTGAGGCGGTCTACATTTTGGCTGATACCCGGGCACTATTGTGTCTTTGAAAGTTCAGATCCCAAGTAGACAATTTCTTAATGATTGAAAATAACTCAGGTTCAAATAATCCAACCTAATTCTTTTATAAATAGCATATAGTTTTTGCTAGGGACTAGCAAAAGATCGGCATGGGGGTATGATGTAAACACATTTACACTACTTAAGATGTCTATTTATGCATGTTCTTAAGCATAGGATTGCATTTCATGATATAAATATTGCATAACATGCATCATCTTGCATTTAGTGTAGTTTGAATAAAATGGAGGTTAATTGTCTCCTTTTATGTGTTTGGACAGGGCAAACATTTTATCGGGGCCTCGGATCGAAGATCCAACCGTATGGATGTGATCAGGGTGACGATTGGAGTTCAAAGACTCCAAGATTGCCCTAATCAAGCATCTGTAGCATCAGATAGTGACTAGGGAACCCTAAAAGATCAAGGGCTAAGATGGTGTAAATCCACTCTTCAAATGACAAATTTGACCGCACGAATGAATTCGGTTCGACGATTGCAGCCCAACGACACAAAAATCAAGTCAATCCGACATCCGTGGCACCATCTACAACTTCCAGAAGATGGATGGCCAAGATGGCGCCACGTGGTGCCATCCCGGCCGCCCAAACGGCCGCATGCAATCTCTGAAGGCCCCACACCCGCTCCCTCTCCGCCGTTGGATCTCGATCCAACGGCTGTGGTCAGCCGCGCCTAAAAGCGTCCGCTCGACCATCCGTGCCTCGTAGCGCAACGGTTGAGCGCGCTTACGTGAGCTGCGGGCGCGGGTTCGAGCTGCTACGAAGGGGAGGATAGCGCGAGCGAGCGAGCGCGGGGAGGCGTTGGATCTTGATCGGACGACCATCTGCACTCAATCGAGATCACATGCTATTGCACGCGCGGCATGGACGCGCGATCGTACGTGCCAGGCGGGCGCAGCAGCGGGTGATCACGCATCTTAAGCTGTCCGATCTCGCGATCGGACGGCTGAGATCTGAGGTACGTGGGTGTAGGCGTTGAAGAAGCGGGCAGCTGAGGAGGCGCGCGTGGGTGCGGGAGCTACGCCCACGTTGGGGGCTTTAGTGACGGATTTATCCATCACTAAAGACCCCTCATTTATTATTTTAAAGTTGTAATGACCATTTTGCCCCCACTTCTTGCAACTGTAAAAGGAGACCCCCTCCATACGAAATTCTCATCCCTTCCTTCTCTTCTCTACCTCTCCAAAGCTCAAGAGAAGCTTGTCCCACACCCAGGATGCTTCTCGCGAGATAAAGTCCAAATTTTCGTCCCCCTTCGGAAGTGGATCCTGTGACGATGACGGCGTGCTACTCTGTTCCCATTCTTCTGCTTCGTCCTCCTTCGTCCTGCTTCGTCCTCCTTCGTCCAGGCGTCGTCCCATCCGGCTCGTCCTCCAAGCGACTGTCGAGGAGGATTTCTCTCTCCCTATTCTTTTTACTGCTTTCTAGTATATATTTACTGCTTTCTAGAGTAGTTCTGCTCGTCCTCTAAGCGATCGTCGAGGAGGACATTTCTCCCTCCATTCTTTTAATGCTTTCTAGAGTAAATTTATCACTTTCTAGAGTAATTGTTTTATACTTTGTAGTTGTAAGAGTAAAATGAACAATCTCCTTAATGATAAATTCCCTGTTTATTCTACATCTCGTTTTGATTTCTCTGTGTAATATTCTCTCTCTCTCTTACTCTCTCTCTCTCTTCTATTTATTGTAACTAATTAGATAGTTTTAAACTGAATTACTTCGTGATAAATAAAAAGAAATGCGTAGTTTTTAAATCAAACTTCCGCCTCCCTATGTTCGACCCGGAATTTCAATTTCGGTATAAATTTTATTTGTTGAACACGAATTCTTCGCTTTCAAGCTACAATGACAGGTTTTCCAAAACCAAACACGTTAGCGTAGCGATTCTTCATGTTCAACAACCTTGTGGTGGGATTTACGAAGTATAAACTAATTCAAGGATGGTTGACTTATATATCATAGCAAAGAAGCTGGATCAAGTTTAGATGGTGGACAAAAAAATTGACAAGCTTCTGAATCAATCCCGAACCCCATTGCAAACCTTCTCCCTAGAAAAGGGAGTTCACAATGTTGACCTGGTTCACCTATGAACCAAGCGCACCTGGAACAACCCCTGACTATATTCCAGGGAGGGACCCTTGCTCCCTCATACCCTTACTATTCTTTCCGCTCCCCTTGGACACCTTCTACCTTTGAAGATACCAATGCCATCCAGGGTTACTCTAAGCCTGACCCTTTCTCCAACACTTACAACTCTGGATGGCACAACCACCCAAACTTTGTCTAGTGGAACCAAAATCAAATCGATTCCAGAACCAACCCAGGCCAAACCTTCCCTCCTATCAACAAGGCCCACCTATTAGACTACCTTATAACCAGAATAGGGCAGCTCCTACACAACAAAACCAAATGGACACCCTGATCAAGATGATGGCTGATATGAATTAGCAACATCAGGAGGAAATGGCTTTAGTGAAGGGACAATTGAGCTAGTTGTTGGATAACAAACAATAGGGGTCCCTTCCATCTCAGTCACAACCAAACCCGAGGAATGTAATGAACAGAGGCCACAATCCTCAAGGGTTCCAACAAAATTAGGGGCAAGCCCATGTAATTCTACAAGCCCCACAGACACCCCCTAGGTTTGCTACTTCTTCTTCTTCTCAATGACCTAACCCTGGTTCCAATGCCTCAGCCAATGCGGTTACCTGAGAAGTGGAACCCAAACCCAGGATCCCAAATGGCCGCTCCTCCGTGACTACACTACTCGAGATAGTTGATTATGAGGACGAGCGGGAGGCACCCAAGGATCAGGAACTTGACCCGGTTCAAATCCAAATCCCATACCCTGAAGCCTTGGATAAGGTCGAGAAGAAGAGAAATATGGCTGAGAACGAGGAGTTGTTAGAAATATTCAAACAAGTACAAATCAACATACCCCTCCTCCAGGAAATCAAAGATATCTTGGCTTACGTAAAGTTTCTGAAGGATGTTTACACACCCAAGCGTAAGCCAAGAACCCAAGCACCTAGGAAGGTAGTGCTATCTGAGTAGGCTAGTTCGGTGATTTTGAGTAGCTTACCTCCAAAAAGGACTGATCCTAGAGCGCCTTTGATCTCATGTAATATTGGTGAGTTGACTTTTGACCGAGCACTCCTGGATCTAGGTGCTTCAATAAACTTGATCCTGACTACCCTTTACCACCAGTTTGGATTTAGAGAACTAAAGCCTACACCTGTGACTATCCAATTAGTCGATCGATTTGTGAAAACCCCGAAAAGGGTAGTTGAGGATGTAATTGTTCGGGTTAAGGACTTTTACTTTCCAGTTGACTTCTTAGTCCTTGACATGGAGGTCCCTGAACAATTATAAAACACACCCATCATCTTAGGTAGACCCTTTTTGGCTACGACCAAGGCTAACATTGATTACGACACAGGGTGTATGGAGATTTCCTTTGGAGATAAGATGCAATTGGATATCTTCAAGGCAACAAAGTCTTTTGATTGCGATTGGGTCGAGGAATGCGATCCCGTGGAAACTTTGGTTGAAGAATGCTTAATAGCAAGCTCTTTAGAGGACCATCTAACTCAACCAGCTTTAGACTACCTTGACCCACCTCAATCTTTAGAGGTTGCAGAACTTTGCAGAACTGATTTCCACTAGCAACCTCCATTTAAGGAGATTGATGTCACTCAACTCCTTTTCCCTTACCCATCAAATATTGTACCACCTGCACTTGAATTGAAACCTTTACCCAACAACCTCAAGTATGCCTTCCTCGGACCCGATCACACTTTCCCTGTGATTATCAATGCATACCTAACCAAGGACCAAGAGCTTAGGTTGACTACAACTCTTCCTGAACAACGAACAACAATTGGGTGGACAATTTCTGACCTAAGAGGAATTAGCCATAGCTATTGCATACACAAAATCTATTTGGATGATGGGGCTCGATCTTGCTAGAGGTCGTTAAAAAGGCATCAGACTACACGAGCCTTTTTGTTGTCCCAGACTGATCTTAGGAGAGGTCGTTAAAATAGGCTAAGCCTACCCCAGGACTTTGAAATAATGTGTGATGCATCAGACTTTGCCGTTGGAGCAGTCCTAGGACAAAGGCAAGAAAAGAAACCCGTGGTGATCTACTACATGAGCAAAACCATAGATGAGGCTCAATGGAACTACACTGTAATAGAAAAGGAGCTACTCACCGTAGTTTTCAGATTAGAAAAGTTCAGATCATACCTGTTGGGATCCCACGTCATCATTTATACTGACCACTTGGCTATTTGACACTTGTTAGCCAAAAAGGATGCTAAACCCAGGCTAATCAGATGAATCCTGCTCTTGTAGGAATTTAACCTAGAAATACAAGACAAGGCTGGATCCAAGAATGTTATAATCAACCACCTATCTAGACTTCAGCTAGAGCATATTGGACCTTCACTACCTTTGACTGATACATTTCCTGATGAGCAATTTTTGATTGTGCGAGAAAAAAGTCTCCTGGTATGTAGACTTAGTAAACTACTTAATGGTAGGGCAGATTCTGCATGGTTGGTCTAGATAACAGCAAGACAAGTTCTTGGATAAGGCCAAGCATTATTTTGGGGATGATCCCATGCTGTTTAGACTTTGTGCTGATTAGATCATTAGGAGATGTATACCTGAAGGGGAGGTTCAAAGTGTGCTGTCCTTCTGTCATGACCAAGCATGTGGTGGCCACTTCTTTGGAAAGCAGATGGTTGCAAAGATTTTGCAGTCCGATTTTTATTGGCCATCACTATTCAAGGATGCACACAACTTTGTAAAACTAGCAATAGACGCTACACTTTAGGAGCCATGCCCAGGAAGGATATGATGACTCTACAATCCATTCTTGTCATTGAAATATTTGATGTTTGGGGCATTGATTTCATGGGTCCCTTCCCACCATCAAACGGCTTCAATATATATTTGTCTTAGTAGACTACGCCTCGAAATGGATCGAAGCCACACCTACCCGAAAATGTGATCATAAGGCCGTCATGAACTTTATGAAGAAGAACATCTTTTCCCGGTTTAGGATACCCAAGGCCATGATTAGCGATGGTGGGAACCACTTCATCAATGCCCAATTTCGTGCTTTACTCAAGAAATATGGGGTTACTCACTGCATTGCCACCCTGTATCACCCACAAACAAATGGGCAAACTGAGGTCTCAAATAGACAGATCAAGAATATTCTACAAAAGACTGTGAGACCTGATCGAAAGGATTGGTCCACACTATTGGATGATGCCCTGTGGGCATATATGAAAACTTTTAAGATCCAGATCGGCATGTCACCATGTCGATTAGTCTTTGGCAAAGCTTGCCACCTTTTGGTTGAGTTAGAGCACTGGGTATGTTGGGCTATCAAACAATGCAATATGGATTCCCATATGGTCGAAACTCAAAGGAAGCTCCAACTCTCTGAGCTTGAAAAGATTCGTCAGGACGCTTATGAGAATAATAGACTTTATAAGGAGAAGATGAAAGTTGTCCATGACCGGCATATCACTAGAAAAACCTTCGAGCCAAATCAGCAAGTCTAGCTCTTTGCTATGTGACTCAAACTCTTCCCCGGGAAGTTGTGATCTAAGTGGACGGGACCTTACTAGGTGGTCAGACCATTTTCAAACAGGGCGGTAGAAATTACTGATCCTAAAACTGGGCAAACCTTCACAGTAAATGGCCAAAGATTAAAACATTTTCTTGCCCAGGTACCCCCAAAGGAAGTTGTAACCCTCATTGAGGCTTAAACCGGAGCTTTGCCAAGTCGGAGGCAATAAACTCAGTGCTTCCTAGGAGGCAACCTAGAGGATTCAGGCTGACTGGATACACAGCTAAACTCAGGTAATGTCTTTCCTTCCCTACATATATTTATCTTCTAATGAGGACATTGTCCAACTTAGGCATGGGAAGGGTGGTCATCCGTATTTTCTGAGTACATACTGTCACCTTGAATCATCTTGTGTTTAAAAAAAAAAAAATTAGGAAAAGAAAACTTAGGCATTAGGAACTTGTCAACTATAGGAAATGATATGTTAAGGACTTGAACAATTAAACTCCTCAGGTTTTCGGACTTAATCTGCCTGAGTGTCTACTAAAATGTGGATTTGTTCTCGAGTCCACATCACCTTAATTTATATTAATCTGATCAATAAAGTAGGGTGATTGACGGGCACGAAACACGTTTGTTTAATTATGCCATTGTAGTATGCGTTTGCGACGTCGATTTTAATTTAGAATGTGGAGTTGGTGAGTCCAAGTGTCAAACACAAGGAGGCGTAAAATCAGATTATTTTGTCAATTTAGTTGTCACAGGAATGGGTGGTTTGCTTGCTTGCGAGAAAATGCGAGAGAGAGAGTGAGAGAGAGTAGGGTTAGAGACCGTGTTTAAAACATGACAAGCATTAAGAGGATGTGAGCTACAATATATGAAACATCATCAATATACAACCTACAATTAAAGTTTATTTACAACCACAACAATAGATGAAAGCTTAAACAAGTGCAAGATAAACTAAAGTAAAGAGAGAGTGAGAGGAGGAGTCAAGGCAGCCACAATGGTGGAGGGAGGCTCCGCTGGTGGCTTGACAACTCTGGGGTAGGTATGGAGTAATTGGTGGAGTTAGGAGAAGGGTGGAGTAGCATGGAAGGTGTGTGTATTGAATGCTAAGAGATGGGGTGGTTGAGGAGGTTTATATAGAGAAGAGGGGTTTCCAAACTAAGCAAGGGTTTTAGCGACATCCGAGACGTTGCTAAATCTATTCTAGAAACGTCGGTGAAGCTCCTCTCCCGTTGGTCCAAGCACGTGCGCGTGCTTCCTTCGCCTGCGCGATCTGTGTGCGTGCTATGTGGATTGTCCGATCGAAGAATGGACGACTAAGATTGTGCCCTGAGCACTGGTCAGATCGTGCTTTCATGCTTGGAGTGGGCACCTCACGCGTTATCGCGTGCGTGCCCATCGGGCGCTTGAGGGCACGCCGTGTAGCTTCCATCCGCACTGCTCGGTGTAGATCGGACGATCTAAATTCCCGACGGTGCGCGCTGGGCACGATTTGAGGAGCAGTAGGAGTTGAACGCTCGCTGCTGCTTGTGAGTACGAGCGTTCGACTGCTGTGTTGCCTCCTCGAGTTGGTGTAGCAGCGAAGTTAGGCGTGTGCGATGTTGACCATTGGATGGAAATCCAACGGTCAGGATTCCACGTTGGAGGCTTCTTTGGGTGCGATGAAGAGTGCGCCTTTGCGAATCCTTTTGGATCGGATGGCTTAAAATGCTCTTGATGAAGAGAGGCCAGGTGCGGGCACAGCAGTTGATGGCGAAGATGCGTGACACGTGGCGAACTCATGGTCGTTGATCCTCAGATCAATGGCGACGACTTGTTGGGCTTGTTGTGAGAGCTTCGAATGTCAGATTTAGGCGATTTATGAGTCCGTTGGACTCCGTTCGTCAAACTGGATCCATCCGTGCGGTCCGATTGCTCATCCGAGGCCTGTTTCAACATGAACTTGTACACATGACCATTAAACATTGATTTACAAGCAATCTTAATTCACAATGCATGTAGTGCTCCCATGCCTATTATGGTGTATTATTAGTGCACAAATATCCTCAAGATGATCCCTTGTTGATGGAATTATCATCATTGAATCCATAGTTATCATACCCTCATGCTCATCCCTTGCTAGTCCCTAGCAACGTTTATCCTAGCTGTTACTTTCATTCAGAATTAGGAATTGATTACTTAGACATATGTTGCTTGTCAATGGGAGGAAATATATTAAGAGCGTAATCCACAGAGACTAAACACTACCCGTGTGTCGGCCAAAATGCAAACCACCCAAGTCCTGGCTTTAAAGCATATATACAGAGACATATATATATATTCTTTTTCATCTTTTCTCATTTTTTTGGATTTTTGGAGTTGAGAGTGTGTAGGTAACTTTTTACGGCTACCCAACTCACCCATAACTCGAAAAAGACTCTTAAGTGCTAAGCATCTTGGTGTGAAGATTGTGATAGACTTACTCAACGGTAATTAAAACAGACTTCGGATTTCTATGCCCCTAGGTGACCGGAAAAGAAAATACTTGCCTAAAGGTGTATCTGTTCGATTGGTAGCTTTTTCCCTACTTTTATTTTGAGTGGGGTCAACATAAGGGTGTTTCCAGTGTATCTCCCTGGATTGCACTACTTCCCTGCTTCTTCCCTAAGTGTTTTGGGCTTTTTCGTGCATTTAGTGAGATGGGTTCTGGACATCCGGCCAATGGGCTGTTACCCACGACCACTTTCCTGCCATACTCGTGCGGTGAAGTGAGGCTTATTCATTTCTTTCTTTTTCTTCCTTTTCTATATATATTTTTTCTATTTCTCCCTTTTTTCTTTTTTTTTACTTTTTTCTTTTGTTGTTTCAGTAGGTGGCTTCCATGATCTAAGATTTACCTAAAGGCAATAAAAGAGAATGGTCCTGTGGCTAGGCTCTGAACAACTGGCCTATGGGCTGTTACCCATGACAACTTGCCAACCATACCACCATAGAAGATTAATTAGCTACCCAATTTCTATTAGAATCTCCGAGAAGTGAGTCAGTGCAAAAATGTGTGAGATGCTTAGACTAAAAGTCCCTCCTAGTTAGAGGGCGGGTTGATAAGTCGTGTACTTATCACCTTTCTTTATTGATCAGATTAATGTAAATTAAGGTTGCGAGGATTTGAGGCTAAATCCACATTTTAGTGGACACCAGGGCTGATTAAGCCTGAAGGCCTAAAAAGTCTAAGTGTTTCAGGTTCTTCTTGTGTTATTTTCCATAGTTGAAAATCTCCTAATGCCTAAGTTTTCCTTCCTAATTTTTTTTTATATATAATTCAGGCTGATAATATAAACTCAGAGAATGCGAATTACCACCCCACCATGCTTAGGTTAGACAATGTCGTCATTGGAAAATAGATGTATGCAAAGGGGGTACAAAAAGAAATCACCTGAGTGTCACAGTTTACCTGATTAGTCTGAATCTTCTAGGTTGCCTCGTAGGAAGCATTAAGTTTATTGCCTCCAGCTGGGCGAAGCTCCGTGTCAACCCTCTATGAGGGTGACTACTTCCTTTGGGGGAACCTGGGCAAGATAATGTTTTAATCTTTGGCTATTTACTGTGAAAGTTTGCCCAGTGTTAGAATCTGCAATTTCAACTGCCCCATTGGGATAAGGTTTGACCACCTAATATGGTCCTGTCCATTTTGATCTCAGCTTCCTAGGGAAAAGTTTAAGTCTTGCATCAAAAAGCCAGACTTGCTGATTGGGCTCGAAGGTTTTCCTATGAATGTGTCTATCATGGACGACTTTCATCTTCTCTTTGTAAAGTCAACTGTTCTCATAGGCGTCTCGACGGATTTCCTTGAGCTCGGAGAGTTGGAACGTCCTTTGAGCTCCAGCCAACTGGGAATCCATATTGCACTGCTTCACAGCCCAGTATGCCCAGTGTTCCAACTCGACCGGATGGTGGCAAGCTTTGCCAAAGAGAAATCGATAAGGTGACATGCCTATTGGGGTCTTAAAAGCTATCCTA
Organism: Thalassia testudinum; assembly: GCA_037157565.1. Classification (NCBI taxonomy): domain Eukaryota; kingdom Viridiplantae; phylum Streptophyta; class Magnoliopsida; order Alismatales; family Hydrocharitaceae; genus Thalassia; species Thalassia testudinum. The sequence goes on along the minus strand of JAZHRO010000058.1, from coordinate 5,498,230 downwards.
TATGCCCAAAGGGCATCATCCAATCGTGTGGACCAATCCTTCCGATCAGGTCTCATGGTCTTTTACAGAATGTTCTTGATTTGTCTATTAGAGACCTCGGTTTGGCCATTTGTTTATGGGTGATATGGGGTGGCAATGCGGTGAGTAACCCTGTATTTTCTAAGTAGGGCACAGAATTGGGCATGAATAAAGTGTCTCCCACCATGGCTTTCGGTATCCCAAACCAAGAGAAGATGTTCTACTTAACAAAGTCCATGACAGTCTTATGGTCACATCTTCGGGTGGCTACGACTTCGATCCACTTTGAGACATAGTCCACTGAGACTAATATGTACTCGTAGCCATTGGATGGTGGGAAGGGACCCACAAAATTGATGCCCCAAACATCGAAAATTTCGACAATCAAAATGGGCTGGAGGGGCATCATATCCTTTCTAGTCATAGTCCCTAATGTCTGGCACCGAGAGCAAGTCTTAGTGAAGCTATGTACATCTTTGAATAAGGATGGCCAGTAAAATCTTAATTGCAAAACTTTTGCAGCCGTTTGCTTCCTAAAGAAGTGGCCACCACAGGCTTAGTCGTGACAAAAGGATAGCACACTTTGGACTTCCTCTTCAGGAACACACCTAATGATCTAGTTAGCACAGAGTCTAAAAAGCATAGGATCATCCCAGAAATAGTGCCTAGTTTTAGCCAAGAACTTATCCCGTTGCTCTCTGGACCAGCCACGCGGAGTCTGTCCTACCACCAGATAGTTGACTAAGTCTACATACCAGGGTAGCTTTCTTCCTTGCACGGCTAGACACTGTTCATCAGGGAAGGTGTCAGTCAAAGGTAATGAGGATCCGATGTGATCCAGGTGAAGTCTGGACAGGTGATGAACTACTATGTTTTTAGACCCGGCTCTGTCGTGTATTTCTAGGTCAAATTCTTGCAAGAGCAGGATCCATCGAATGAGCCTTGGTTTAGCATCCTTTTTGATCAACAAATGTCGAATAGCTGAGTCGTCAGTGTAAACAGTCATGTGGGATCCCAGAAGATATGATCGGAACTTTCTAATCCAAAGACTACGACGAGCAGTTCTTTTTCTGTGACGGTGTAATTCTGTTGAGTCTTATCTAATGTTTTGCTTACGTAGTAGATCACCATGGGTTTCTTCTCTCTTCTTTGTCCTAGGACTGTGCCGATGGCAGAATATGATGCATTGCACAATATTTCAAAGTCTTGGGACCAGTTCGGGGGTTGTAAAATAGGTGTAGTGGAGACTATTTCCCTAAGGGTGTTGTAAGCCTTGATGCAATACTTAGAAAGTTTGGAAAAATCCTTAATGAACCTTCTATAGAAGTCAACATGTCTTAAGAAAGATCGGATTTGCTTGACTGAGCTAGGGGGTGGAAGTTTGGAAATTAAATCAACCTTAGCTCAATCCACTTCGATGCCCCTATGCAAGACGATGTGACTGAGGACAATCCCTTCCTAAACCATGAAATGGTTCTTTTCCCAGCTTAAAACCAGGTTGACCTCGATACATCGCTTCAGGATCTTCTCTAAGTTGTTAAGACAATGGTCGAATGAGTTCTCGAACACAGAGAAATCATCCATAAAAACCTCCAGGTATTCACCCACCATTTCTGAAAAAATGGCTAGCATGCAACACTGAAAGGTTGCGGGTGCATTGCATAACCCGAACGGCATAAGACGGAATGCGAACGTGCCATACGAGCAAGTGAATGTGGTCTTCTCTTGATCCTCTGGAGCAATAGCAACTTGGTTGTATCCTGAATATCCATCCAGGAAGCAAAAATATTTCTGCTTTGCCAATCGTTTGAGAATCTGGTCAATTAATGGCAGAGGGAAATGATCTTTCTTGGTGGCCTCATTAAGCTTCCTATAGTCGATGCACACCCACCATGCGGTAGCAGTGCGTGTGGGGATGGATTTGCCTTGGTCATTGGTGACCACAGTGAGCCTAGCTTTTTTGGGTACCACTTGAGTGGGGCTCACCGAGGGACTATCGGAAAATGGGTAAATAATATCTGCGTCAAGCCACTTGATTATTTCCTTTTTAATGACCTCTTGCATATTTGGGTTCAATCGCCTTTCCATCTGCCACGAAGGTCGAGCCCCATCTTCCAAATAGATTTTGTGAGTGCAATAGGTAGGGTAATTCCCCTTAGGTTAGAAATTGTCCATCCAATGGCTGCCCGATGTTCAGAGTGGGCTGCAGTCAACCTAAGTTCTTGATCCTTAGTTAAGTGGGCATTGATAATCACAGTGAAGGTCTGGTCAGGTCCTAGGAAGACATACTTGAGATTATCGGGCAAAGTCTTTAGTTCGGGTGTAGGTGGGATAACATTTAATGGGTAGGGGAAATGTGGGAGTTGATCAACATCAATCTCCTTGAATGGGTGTTGCTGAAGGTAATCAGCTCTACACATGTCAACCTCCATAGGTTGGGGTGGTTTAGGGTAGTCATCAAATGGTTGAGTTAGATGGTCTACTGAAGAGCTAAGAGTAAGGCATTCTTCTACCAGAGATTCCACGGGATCATGCTCCTCAACCCAGCCACAATCAAAAAACTTAACCGCCTCGAAGATATCCAATTGCATCTTCTTGTCTCCAAAGGCGATTTCCATGCATCCCATGTCGCAATCAGTGTTCGCCTTAGCCGTAGCTAAGAAGGGTTTGCCTAGGATGATGGGTGTGTTTTACAACTGTTCGGGAACTTCCATGTCGAGGACCAAAATGTCGACTAGGAAGTAGAAGTCCTTGACCCGAATAATCACGTCCTCGACTACCCTCTTCGGGGCTTTCACAGATCTATCAACCAATTGGATAGTCACAGGTGTAGGTTTCAATTCTCCAAATCCAAACTAGTGATACAGGGTTGTTGGGATGAGGTTGATCGAAGCACCTAAGTCCAAGAGCGCTCTATCAAATGTCATGTCCCTGATATTACAAGAAATCAAGGGCGCTCCTGGGTCAGTCCATTTGGGAGGCAGGCTGCTTAATTTCACCGAATTGGCTTGTTCTGAGAGCACTACCTTCCTAGGTGCTTGGATTTTTGGCTTACGCTTCGACGTACAGGCATCCTTCAAGAACTTAGCATAAGCTAGGATATGTTTAATTGCTTTGAGGAGCGGAATATTAATCTGGACTTGTTTGAAAGTCTCCAATAGCTTCTCATTCTCAACTACATCTTTCTTTTTCTTCCTTTTCTTTAAGGCCTCAGGTATGGTTTTTGGGTTTGAATCTGGTTAGTCTCCAGGTCCTTGGGTTCCTCCCGCTCATCCTTAGAGTTGGGTATCTCAGGAAGTGAGGTCGTGGGAGGGGTCGACCACTTGGGGTCCCGGGTTTTAGTGCCGCTTCTCAAGGTAATCGCATTGGCAGAGGCGTTGGGACCATGGGTAGATTCTTGAGAAGAAGACGAAGAAGAAGCACCAAACCCAGGGGGTGTTTGTGGGGCTTGCTGGATCATGTGGGCATGTCCAGGATTGGCTTGGAACCCTTGAGAATTGGGGCCTCTATTGATCACAATTCTCGGGTTTGGTTGTGGCTGAGAAGGAAGGGATTCCTGTTGTTTGTAATTCAACAGTTGGCTCAACTGTCCCTTCACTAATGCCATTTCCTCTCGATGTTTCTGATTTATATCAGCCATCTTTTTTATCAGCATGTCCATTTAGTTTTGTGGGGGAGGGGCCATCCTATTCTGATTATAAGCTGGTCTAACCGATGGACTTTGCTGATAAGAGGGGGGTTTGGCTTGGGTTGGTTCTTGAATTGGTTCAGTTTTTTGTTCGTTCAGGAGAAATTCAGGTGATTACGAGATCCGATGTTGTAGGTGTTGGAGGAGTCAGGTTTGGAGTAACCTTGGATGGCCTGGACATCTTCAAAGATAGAAGGTGCCGAGGGGGAGGGGATATAGTAATCAGGGTTTGAGGGAGCCAAGGTCCCTCCCTGGAACATGGTCAGGGGTTATTCCAAGTGTATTTGGTTCATTAGCTGCACTAAATCTACATTGTGAGCTCCCTTTGCTAGGGAGAGGGTCTATAGCGGGTTTCTGGTTTGGTTCAACAGTTCATCAATCTTTTTGTCCACCAACTCAACTCAATCCAACTTTTTGGCTATGATGTCCATGTCAACCGTTCTAGAATTGGCTTGTACTTCATAGATCCCACCACGGGGTTGACTAGATCGATTAAACTGGGTCATGGAGGCATTGTTGAGCGAGTTCTCAATCATGGACTCAAAGGGTTCAAACACGCTCTCCTCATCTTTGTTCAAAAAGTTTCCTCCACATGAGGCATCAACAAAGTTCCTAAGGTTGCTGTCCAGAACATGGAAGAAGATCTAGGCTAATTGCCACCTTGGAACCTTATGGCGTGGGCATTTCCTCAATAATTCATTAAATCTTTCCCACGCCTCATGGAATTGTTCTCCACCTTGTAGTGTAAATGTGGTAATGGTTCTTCTGAGGGCATTGGTTTTACCTATGGGGAAAATTTTCTTCAAGAATGAATGCCTTAGTTCCTCCTAGGTGGAGATGGGTCTCCCTAAGGTTGTAAGCCAGTGAGATGCTTTGTCTTTTAGGGAGAAAGGGAATATCTTAATCAAAATAATGTCCAAGCTGATGTTCTTGGGTTTCACAGTTCGGGCAATCTGGTCTAGGTCCTCAAGGTGTTGGAAGGGGTCCTCATTTGAGCTCCCATGAAAGTGGCTCTGAATTAAGCTCAGGTCATTAGGTTTCAGCTCAAAATCATCTCCCCCTTCTTGGACCCTAAGATATGGCTCGATTCGGATAGCAGACGGATCATAAAAATCACGGAGAAGCCTAGGTTGGCCCTCAGGAGGTTGTGGTGGGTTAGGTGGGTTCAGTGGGAGTTTCCCTTGAGGGTTTTGCAATCGGTGTATGGTTTGCATAATGGTTTGGATTTGTTGTTGTTGAAGCTGGTGGTTAGTAGAGATCTGGGCCTGAATGATGGCCATAGCATTGGGTTGAGGTTGGTTCTCAACCTCATCAATTCTTGGTTTAGCCATCTCCCTTGTAAAATCAAGTTTCCTCCTAATTTCCCTATCTAAAACAAACAGCTCGGGATGCAGTGATTGTCTCCCGTGCATACACTAGAGAAGAACGGGGAGGGATGCGGAGAGAGACAGGTGCAAGAAGTGTGTGCACAAACAAGCAAGTAAATCTAGTCCTTATAGTGAATACCTTAGGTGACCTAGAAGCCTCAAAGGGAATGATTAGATCTGTAAGCACTTAACCACCCTTCGCGACGTTAATCTGGCCAGGTTGATTACGAGGTGATTGAAGGGAATGTTCTTCCTTTGACTTTCGCTGCTGGTTTCGTAGACCCCACAACCACAGTCGTTTGACACTTACCCGTAGCCTAGACACCAAATTCTACAAAGGGAATGAAGGCCAAGTGCCTAGCAAACCTAATCACACCTTCAAGACTTAGACTAGTCCTGCCTAGGACACGTCCACTCCATTTTAATGAGGGCTAGGTTAGTGCTCGTGGTCAAGATATGTGATGAGGCATTATTTGGGGTTGTGCCTCTTAGTTAACCGATTTGAGCATGTGTGTGCACTTAACAAAACATGATTTTCAAACAAGGATTTTAAGTTGTGCTGTCTTTTAATTATTTGTCCTTGCTTTAATGCTTTTTAGGGTTGAAGTTCCTTAATGTTTTCAAACAAGGTTCAAGTGGACACACAAGGTCTTTCACACAACGGGCGAAAGTCAATTCCCTTCAGAATGATGTAGCCCTAGAAAAACAACCCTAGTATATTCACCCTAGCGTTCATGCAATTCTACCAGGTGAGTTGATTTTAATTATGGTGAGTGGTGCGCCCCAGGTCAAGTCATGGTGGCTTCTTAAACACCACTCAAAAGAAGAACACTCCAAAAAAAAGATTATCACTTTAAGAATGTTAGTGTATTTTTTTGTTGGGTGATGAGTTTGGAATGTGAGTCAAGTAGTCATTCACCATGCCAATTTTAGATTTTAATTTTTTTTTGTATTTTTTTAGGCAAGCAAACAATCAATGGGTGAAATGATACTCACAACCATCTTCAGAGCATTTTACTCTTGGTCCACCGTCTTGGTTCGCGCTCCTCCGTCACTCAAGAGTCGAGTTCCTACAACTAATCAAGTAGAGAGAGCAAAATGAGTTAGAAGCTGTGAATACAAATGTGGAATAAAAGCAACAAAAGAAATCCGTTGCCTCCCCGACAACGACGCCAAAAACTGATGGGCGCAGAACGCATTTGTTTAATTATGCCATTGTAGCATGCGTTCGCGACGTCGATTTTAATTTAGAATGTGGGCTTGGTGAGTCCAAGTGTCGAACACAAGGAGGCGTAAAATTAGATTCTTTTGTCGCTTTAGTTGTCACAAGAATGGGTGGTTTGCTTGCTTGCGAGAAAATGAGAGAGAGAGAGAGTAGGGTTAGAGATCGTGTTTAAAACATGACAAGCATTAAGAGGATGTGAGCTACAATATATGAAACATCATCAATATATAGCATACAATTAAAGTTTGTTTACAACTACAGTAATAGATGAAAGCTTAAACAAGTGCAAGATAAACTAAAGTAAAGAGAGAGTGCGAGGAGTTAAGGCGGCCACGGCCGTGGAGGGAGGCTCTGTTGGTGGCTTGACAACTTTGGGGCGGGATGGAGTATTTGGTGGAACTAGGAGAAGGCTAGAGTAACATGGAAGGTGAGTGTATATTGAATGCTAAGAGATGGGGTGGTTGAGGAGGTTTATATAGAGAAGAGGGGTTTCCAAACTAAGGATAAATCCATTCAAGAAACATCGGTGAAGCCTCTCACCTGCCGGTCCAAGTGCGAGCACATGCTTCCTTTGCCTGCGTGATTCGTGTGCACACTATGTGGACCGTTCGATTGAAGAATGGACAGCTAGGCTTGTGCCCTGAGCGCTTGTCAGATCGCGCTTTCATGCGAGGAGCACGCGCCTCATGCGTTATCACGTGTGTGCCCATCGGGCGCTTGAGGGCCCACTAATGTAAACATGTTTATATCACATAAAATGTCTATTTATGCATGTTCTTAAGCATAAAATTGCATTACACACTATAAATATTGCATAACATGCATCATCTTGTATTTAGATTAGTTTTAATAAAATGGAGGTTAATTGTCTCCTTTTATGTTCAGGGACAAAGCAACTTTTTATTGGGGCCTCGAATCGAAGATCCAACCATACAGATCTGATCAGGGCAACTATTGGAATTCAATGACTCCAAGATCGCCCTAATCAGACATCTGTAGTATCAGATAGAGATTGAGAAACCCTAGAAGATCAAGGGCCAAGATGGTGTGAATCCGCACTTCAGACGACAAATCCGACTGCACAGATGGATTCGGATCGACGACCGCAGCCTAACAGCGTGAAAATTGACTCAATCTGACAACCATGGCACCATCTACATCATCCAGAAGATGGATGGCCAAGATGTCACCACGTGGCGCCATCTTAGCTGCTCAACAGGCCGCATGCACCCGCCACACCTTCTCTTCTTCATCTGAGCGTCGCTTCTCCATCATTGGATGCTCATCCAACGGCTGCGGGGTACGCACGCACGTTTCATGAGCGCGACACAAATGCATTGATAGCGCGTTGGTCGAATGCACTTTCGTGAAGGATGGATCAGGTTCGAGTCGCGAGCGGGAGTTGAGGCGCGGGCGAGTGGGCGCGCTTGACCACTTGATGGTGATCCAGCAGCCACGCGCGCTCAATCTAGATCACGTGCCATCGCACGCCCACACGTAACGCGGGATCGCATATGTAGGCTCACGATGAGGAGGCACAACGAGGATCTCTCTCAGCTGTTCGATCTCACAATCGAACGACCGAGATTTGAAGAACTTGAATGAGCGTTGCGCCTTGAGGAGATGAGCGGGCACGCATGCACCGCCACTACGCCCACATTCGGACCTTTAGCAACGGATTTATCCGTCACTAAAAGTCCTAAATTAATGATTTTCAAATTAAAAAGACCAAATTGCCCTCACTCCTTGCAACTATAAAAGGAGATCCCCTCCATACGAAATTCTGATCCCTTCCTTCTCTTCTCTCCCTCTCTAAAGCTCAAGAGAAGCTTGTCCCACACCCGGGATGCTTCTCAAGAGATAAAATCAAATTTTCACCCCCATTTCGGAAGCGGATCCTACGACAACGACGATGTGATGCTTCGTTCCCGTTCTTCCCACTTCGTCCTCCTTCTTCCTGCTCCATTCCTTGTCTTCCAGGTGTCGTCTCGTCCGGCTCGTCCACCAAGCGATCGTCGAGGAGGATATCTCTCTCTCCATTCTTTTTACTGCTTTCTAGAGTAGATTTACTGCTTTCTAGTGTAATCATTTCCTGCTTTCTAGTCATAATGAGTAGTGTAAAGAACAACTTTTTGATAATGAAATCCATGTTTATTCTACATCCCTTTTACTTTTATTTGTAATATTCTCTCTCTCTTCTATTTATTATTTGTTAAATAGTTTTCAATCAGTTATTCTATTTCGGGACAAATAAAACAAATGCATATTTTTAATCAAACGTCTGCCTCCCTGTGTTCGACCTCGGATTTCTATTCCGATATAAATTTTATTTGTTGAATATGAGTTCTTTACTTTCAAACTACAACAACAGGTTTTCAAAACCAAATTCGATAGCGTAGTAACTCGTAGCTTCAACACCCACCGCGTAGCTTCCATCCGCACCACTCGACGTCGATCAGACGGTTTGAATTCCCCGTAGTGCACGATGGGCACGATTTGAGGCGTGGAGGGAGTCGAACGCTCGCCGCTGCTTGCGAATGTGAGCGTTTGACCGTTGTGATACCTCCTCAAGTTGGTGCAGCGGCGAAGTTAGGCGTGCGTGATGTCGACTGTTGGATGGAAATCCAACGGTCAGGATTCCATGTTGAAGGCTTCTTTGGGCGCGATGGAGAGCGTGCCTTTGCTGATCCTCAATTGTCCGATCCAAGGATCAGATGGCTTAAAATGCTCTTGATGATGCGAGGCCAGGTGTGGGCGTAGTGGCTGATGGCGCAAATGCGCGACACGTGACGGTCTCACGGTCGTTGATCCTCAGATCAACGGTTATGACTTGGGCTTTTTGTGAGAGCTTCTGATGTCGGATTTAGGCGATTTTGAGTTCGTTGGACTCTGTTCATCAAACTGGATCCATCCGTCAGTTTGATTGCTCATCTGAGGCCTGTTTCAAGATGAACTTGTACACATGGCCATTAAACATTAATTTACAAGCAATCTTAATTTGGAATGCATGTAGTGCTCCCATGCCCATTATGGTGTGTTATTAGTGCACATATATCCTCAAGATGATCCCTTGTTGATGGAATTATCATCATCGAATCCTTAGTTATTAGTGATAAGTATACGACTTATCAACCTGCCCTCTAATTTGGGGGGATTTATAGTCTAAGCATCTACACATGTTTTGCACTGACTCACTCCTCAGCAGTTCTAACGGAAATTAGGTAGCTAATGAACCTTCTAGGGGGTATAGTTGGCAAGTTGTTGGTGGTAACAGCTCATTGGTTGGTTGTCCAGAGCTCAGCCACACGACCATTCTTTTACTACTGCCTTTAGGTAAGCCTTAGATCAGGGAAGTCACCTACGTAAAGAAAAAAGAGAGAAAAAAGAAAAGAAATAGAAAAGTAGAAAAGGGAGGAAAAAGGAAATAAGCCACACTTCACCGCACGAATATGGCTGGCAAGTGGTTGGTGGTAACAGCTCATTGGCCGGTTGTTTAGAACCAAGCTCATGAAATGCACGTAAAATTTCAAAACACTTAAGGAAGAAGCAGAGAAGTAGAACAATCCGGGGAGACATACACTGGGTTCGCCCTTGTGTTGACCCCACATAAAATAAAAGTAAGGAGAAAGCTACCGGTTAGACAGATACACTTTTAGGCAGCATCTTCTTTTTAAGTCACCTAGGGGTGTGGAAACCCGAAGTCTGTTTTAACTACCATTGAGTGAGTCTATCACAATTTTCACGCCAAGATGCTTAGCACTTAGAGTCCTTTTCAAGTTTTGGGTAGGTTAGGTAGCCATAAAAGGTTACCCTAAAACTCTCAACTCCAAAAATCCAAAAAACTTAGAAAAGATGAAATATATATATTTGCTGCAATATAGAATACGGTGAGGACTTGGGCAGTATGCATTTTGGCAGGTACCCGGATGTTATTGAGTCTCTGTGGGTTAGGTTCTTAGCAGAAATTTCCTCCCGTTGACAAGTAATTTGTTCCAGAGCAATCAATTCTTAATTCTAGCTGTAAATAGCATTTAGGATAACCTTGCTAGGGACTAGCAAGGGATGAGCATGGGGGTATGATGACTCTATAATTGTTAGTGTTAATTATATCAATTAGAGTCAATTTTGAGGGCACATGTGCATTAATGACATATCATAATGGGCTTGGGAGCATTGCATGCATGTTGTGTTAAGATTGCTTGTAATTAATGCTTAATGACCATATGTACAAGTGCACACTGAAGTAGGTCTCAGATGAGCAATCAGACCATACGGATAGATTCAGTTCAATGAATGGAGTCCAACGGACTCAAAATCATCTCAATCCAACCTCCATAACTCCCACAACAAGCCTGAGAAGTGCTGGCCATTGATCTGATAATCAATGGCCCAAAGCCAGCCACGTGTTGCACGATTATGCACTTGCAGCCATTGCCCTCTCTCCTGCAATGCTCCATCAAGTGCTTTAAGCCGTTCAATCTTTGATCGGACGGCTGAGGGTCCGCAGGCATACACACAGAAATGTGCCCTTTTCGTGTTGATGGCACAACGGTCAGCACCTCGAACCCACACATGGTGGTGCGAGTTCGAGAAGAGCGACGCAACAATCCGCGGAGCGCGAGTGCGTGGATGAAATTCTGTGATCGATCGAAGATCGAGCGATAATCACAGTGGCTACGGGGCGCGCTCCCATTTGTCGGATGCGTGCAATGATGCACGTGCGCGATGACTCCTCACCGTACGCTGCATCTGACGCGCACCCAATGCATGATCTGAGGCACGTGCCCATGCGAGATCTTGGCCGTTGATCCTCAATTAGGCAGTTGCCAGCAAGTGCAAACGGATCTAGCGGGCGAAGCAAAGCACGCACGCACGCGTGGACCAACGGGTGGAGGGTTACATCGACGCTTTTGGAAGGGGTATAGCAACATCTTGGATGTTGCTAAAGCCCCTTACTTGATTTAGAAGCCTCCTCTCCACTATAAAAACTCCCACACACCCTCCATTTGTGATATCTCTACACATCTCTTAGCATCTCTTCCTAGCTCTACTTAGTGTACTTCACACCTTCCTAGAGTTGCCGAGCCACCGACGGAAGCCCCTCCACCACCGTGGCTACCTCGCCTCCATTTTTCTCATCTTTACCTTAGTTTAATGTTTATGTTGTTTTAAGCTTTCCTTTAGCATTGTAATTGTGAAACAATTCTTTTTCTGCAATATATTACCATCTTGTTTCATCATGTTGTGTTTCATGCATATCTAAGTAATCTCCATGTTATCATAATCAATTTCTAACTCTCTATCTCTTACTCTCGTTTTTCACAAGCAAACCAAATAAACATCTTATGACACCTTAAAGCGATAAACTGATCCGATTTCACGCCTCCCTGAGATTGACAGTTGGACTCATTTTAATTATCTTCATTTAAAATCGAAGTCATAAATGCATGCTATAAAGATGGATTAAACTTAACACGTTTCGCGACGTCAACCATCAACTAAAAACCAATTGCCACTTGCCATCAAGCTAAGTGGATTAACCATCAATCACTTCCCAGTTTTAACGTTCTCTCTAAATCTTTAATCACAATCATTATATGGCCTTTCAATCTAACATTGACTTAACAACTGAGATTTGGAGCTTCCTTCATGGTCATTAGCTTCATGTTACTCTTGTACACTGTGAAGCATGTGCTAGAATCAACCCAAAGCCTAATGGTATTGAGCAGACGAGCCAATCATTTAACAACTTTATATGAGATTGAATGCATTCATCCATGTCTCACTTCTAGCCCAAATTTACATTAGAACAATTAGGTATGAAGGTTAACAATTTTTCTAATCAAAGAAGCATCATCCAATTTGCAGATAAGGTCAGATTTATCATCAAGCTTCTTGTCTTAGTCTTCCCCTACATTAATCAAGCCAACTGTTATTCAAACATAGGAAGTATTGCCTGCAACTTATTAAAGATCAGACAATTTAACTAAATCATACAAATTAAATCATAATGTAGCAAATCGTAGCTAAAGAAACATCCCTTTAAGATCCACAGCCTTTTCTTTAGAGGGGCAATGAGAAGATTTGTACTTAGAAGAATAGAGAAGCAATATTTTTGTACAAGCATATGATGCTCATGGCCAACAAATTCTATCAGTATTGGCATCAGCTTAATACATTTTTTTAAGATAATCCAATTATTATTCTAGTAAGATCTAGATAGAAGTAAGCTACCTGAGCCAGTTAAAAGAAAGCTACAGCAAACACCATGCTAAGTTGATTCTAGAAAGGACCTGCATGAGTAAAACATTGTGTACCTTTGCATGCTTAATAATAGTCAAAATTTGCAATATGAAAGATGAGCATTTATTTTTTCCTTTCATTTGGAAGTGAGCAAGTAATGATCAGACCTGGGAAGCATTGATATTCACATTTTAGTTTCATTATTTGCAGAAGTGTGAAACATCAAAACATTGAGAGTCTGATATCTGGAGCATTCATTTAGCTAAAGAATTAATTCTCAGAAACTCCTAATTGCCTGGGATAGAGACATGGAAGATTTATTGGCTTCTTTTGTCACCCAAGACACCTAATACTATATCTTGGGATTATAATCTTATTGAGTTAGTTGTTTTCATTACTAATTTATTTTGTCTAGAGAACTGTGCTTCCTCGTGAAGACCAGTAAGTGGTTATCATGATGAGCAACTCGGCTTAAAAATGAAAAGAATAAATAGAATTTTTTTTTTGAAAGGAAGTATCAATAGAAAAATTGCAACAAAGTGGATGGTTATCACGTTGATAGGCGCCATCCTTTACCCATTCAAAAAGGAAAAAGTGAAAAGTAAAAAGTAAAAAACTTGGATAAAGTAATGTGGGCAAAGCATTTTCAAAGAAAATGCATTCAATAAATGAAAACTATGTAACAAAATCCATCAGTGGAAAAATAAATAGTCATCTAAAAAGCAAGTTTCTTTAATCTAAAATTGTGAAACCAACTTGGGAACCCACTTTAAGAATGTATGAGAAGATAATTGACAGAAGAGATGGGCTTATCTTCAAGAAGCTTCGATCAAACTTCAATTTAAAATCTCCACTTAAATTTTCCAGACAGTGTACAAGATCAAGCAATCAACAGAGTATCCATTTCACATTTTTGATCCCCTGTATTCCCTCTAGACCACAATTTGAGCTATAAAAGCAATGAAACCATATATTTGCATTACATGATTTTGTTAATAATATCTACAGAAACCATGACCAAAATATGGCTACTCTTGTTGCATTTATAGCCAGCAAATAAGCAAGAATGATATGACAGTGTACTATCTGGTTTATCTGGTGAAAACCAAGGTCTTACTGTCCTCCATGCAACTGCTAAATAAACTCCAAGCCAAGCCAAATTCTTACCCAAAGAAATGACAAATGCTACAAAACATAAATAATCAAGTATCACAAGCACAAGTAGGCAATTTAAAAGGTCTAATAGCAGGGTTGAATGATCAGATACACAGGGAATAATGGACACATGCAACATAGCCAGGAATCAGACAATATATAGTGGATTCACAAAGTTGGAACCACTTTCGCCAAATGTGGCCTATGACACCAATATCTTGTCCCTAAGGGTAGGAACATTAAGGATAAGGAATCTCAATTTCTAAGACAAAAGTAGCAACTATGAAAGGAGAAAGTCAATCTCATTTGTTCTGTTAACAAATAACCACCAAACAAGCAACAAAAACACAACACATAAAGAAAGGAACACAAGAGCCATGTAATTTTTTTTCTCTTTCTTGAAAGGTGTAATTTGGCATTAGGTAGATCCCTTGTATTGGAAGCCTCTTCCCCATGATGTACAGAGGTAATTCCTTGATAAAATTACAATTTATGGTACAATATACACAATGGCAAGAGAACTCGTTGGGCTTTCAGCAACATGGTGGCACTTTTATCGTAAGAGATAACATGATATGTTGATGAGGGATAGCAACAGCATTCATTTTGTTTTTTATTTGTATCAAAAAGAAGAAGAGGGAGCACACCACAACCATTCTCTCCCCATCACACCATAGGGCCAAATTGTCACCTCCGCCACCTACTCCTCTAGGATTTAATAAGTATAGCTTTTTTATATAGTCTATTTTTGCACTTATTCAGCTTCCACCTAGAAAAAAAAAATTTTTTCCTAGCACATCACACTCTAGTATTTGGAATTGATTGCTTTAAAATTGTACTCCATGAAAACTTCGATGTTTGAAATCACTTAGATAGCTTGAGAGGGATTAAACACATTGTAATGTACTATTGGCTTTGTTTTCCATTGAAAACAAAACAAAATGAATTCCCATATCATGCTAAAATGGCTATGTGGAATGATTGCTGGTTTTGATTCCTTGGCAACTGTACTCAACTAGGAACTAATTATATTCTACAAGGAAGAAATGGGTCCAGAAGTCATCAAATGTCATGACATGAAATACGAAGCCATCATATGTCCACAAATTTGTAATATTAAGAAATCACCAATACTTAGAACATCAAGCACCATAAGAGACAATCGATTGAACACCTTGTAGGCAATCCTTGAATACCTCATCAATGATTCTTTCAAAGCATATAAAATAAAAAATTGCTAGAAATGCAAGTAAATGGATATAATGGGTGAGAAGGACTAATAGAAGAGAATCATCAATCAACATTCTTCACCTTTGAATCCCCAAGCTTCCACTCGAAGACATCCCTATCACACGAAACTCATCAAATCATCAACATCATCCACAACAAAATCCAAAGCTTTGCCCTAACCATTATTCGTGATGAGGAGAGATCGAGTTTGTGTGTGTGTGTGTGTGTAGGATATATATATATATAGTTCAAGAAAGAGATTAGTAACAGAGAAATCAAGATCCCATGATCGCTTCCAGTGGTGTTGTCTGCCTTCCTCGTGGTCTAGTGTGGGGGGGCAGGTAGAGGTCATCAGTCAATGGTGGGAGTGATCGAAGAGCTCGTAATTGGCGGTGCTCGCACCTAGTTGGGAGAGATGGCGAGGGTTTATGTGGGAATGAGCTCATTAGATGGCGAACAAGGTAGGGAGGATTTTATATCATCAAGTTCTATACTTTTAGTTAATAAATAATTATATAACAATGATTATTCGTCGTGACAATAATTTTTTTTATTATTTGATAAATTATTCTTTAATTTATCAAAGGGGTGTGGGGCAAGGGATTTTGAAAAATTATAAAAAATATCTTTTAATTATTTATTTAAATTAATATAAGATGATGATGATTTTTTTCATTGTTAATACATAGATAACAATGAATCAAAATAATCGTTGCTATTTTTAAAAGAAATCATAACGAATAACTAAAATCGTTGTTATTTTTAAAAGAAATCGCAACGAATAAGTAAAATCGTGGTTATATTTAAATATAATGATAAATCATTGTTATTTATTCATCATCTTTTGTACATTTTGTTGTAGTACTAGTAATTCATGTATTGGTTTCTGTGGATTATTATAACTCAATAAAATTTGGTTTTTCATTTAGATAAGCAGCGACTGGTTGTAATCGATCGAACTTTTCACCCTAAGCTTATCGACCATCCAACTTGAATGACTCGAACCCTTGAAGGCGGTGCATCTAGATTTTTGAGCCAAATCGTGGCTGAGCTCGATCTGTTGTCCTGGTCCTGTTGGTACTCCATGCACATTGATCAGAGAAGAAGCTCCATAATAGTTCCTCTTTATTGCACCTCTGAAGGCCAACTGCCTGTAATCAAAGATAAATGCAATCAGCGTTGTCCATGAAATGGAACCCCTATATCTCATTCAAAGTAGATATATTAGGACAGTACACGGGTCGAGTTGGATCATATTGGAACTCAACCTAAACCAAATTCATGATTTTGGATTGATATTTTTCAAGTTCAACTTAACCCATTATATTACCGAATCCAACCCAATCCAACCCATAAAAGTCAGGTCGAGTTGAGTAGGTTGTTGACTAGTTAAAGGACTCAAAACTTATGTCTATCTCTTACATACACTTTATGCCTTTCAAACTTAATAAAAAAATATTTCAAATTCATAAATAACTTCTATCTTCTAAAAAAATGAATAAAATATGTAAAAATTTTAAAAATCAGATTGTGGATGGAATTTGAGAAAGCTAAACGGTAAAGAAATGTAAAAATTGATGCAAAAAATGATGCAAGGTAGTGTGAACATGGGCCCCACTTGATAATTGATATTTAATGTAAAGAAATAAAAGAATGTAAGGTTTGTTACATGGTGAGTCTCACCACATTAAAAAAATCATCCTACCACTTTGAACTAAAATGCACTGGTAATAAACTACTTTGTACCTGTGATAAATTATTTTGAGTAATTTTGCACAAGTGTAAAATCATTTTTCACCGAATATAAATTAGTCTAAGGTGCCTTTGCACCGGTGCAAAATTATTCTAGGGGTGGTTTCACCGTGCAAAGTGATTTTGACCTATAGGTTTAGGACTTATGATTTATGTTTGTCGAAGCGAAATCGGGTTTATAATAATTGCGTCGTAGTATAGCCAAAATCGCTTTGAAAACAAATGAAAGTTTATTACTCAAAAAATATGAATTTGAGGTTGAACATAGGGAGCAAATTGGGATTTAAAAACTAAGAACACAACTGTCAAATTTATAAAATGTAATGATTAATCAAAATTATGAAGCAAGAAAAATAATCTCAATGTATATAGAAGCTCAAAAAATATAAAGATGGATGTAAAAATCAGATAGTGCTTTTTCAATCTCTCTTCTTGTTTTTCTGTCTTGAGCTTTCTCTGGCCCTTCTTCTTTCTTCTTTGATGCTTCTTATTTTCTGATTCGTCTCTTGCCTTTTCTTCTTCTTCCTCTTTCTTCTCCTTCCTTACTTCTGACTTCAACCGAGCCTTCTCAGACTTCTGCCTTCCTTCTTCCTTTGGCTTTCTACTGAGGCTTCCTTCTCCTTCCTTCTACCTTCTTCTTCTTCTCTATGACTTCACCCTTAGCCTCTACTGTGGCTTCCTTCTTCCTTGGCTTCACCCTCTTTTTCCTTTGAGAGCAAAACCTAACCCCTACCCTCCCCGCGAACTCTCCTCTCTGTCTTCTCTCTTAGTCTCACTTTCCCAAAGCCTTTCTCGGGTAAATGGGTTCGGTCAGCGCGCCCGGGACCAGGCCCACTGGTGTGTGTGGTGGGCGAGGAGTGCACAGGTAGTCGGGTCAAGCAACAGGTCCGTGGAGGCATGGGTTGCGGACGAGGCGTGGTGGGAGAGTGGGACCTCACCCCGTGTCAGGAGGCGCTAAGCCCCTGGCACTTTTACAATTTATTCCGCTTTTCCCACTCACAGACTTCCGAGGTGGGACCAAATGTCCCACCCACTTCTCGTGCACGCACGCAGCAGATCTTCACTCAATCGTAGAGGTTGTAGGTGCTTTGGCCTCCAATTGCTGGGTGTGAGTTGTTCGCAAAGGGAAACCGCATGTCTAGGACCTAGAATCCTGATGCCTGGGGCCAAAGCTGAAGCTTGCAAGCTCCTTCAAGCTCGCTTTAATGGCGGGCAGGGCACTTGTACCTGTCGACACGAAAATGGATTCACGGCCTTATCAGATCACTCAGAAGGCTTTGCTGTGACACGACGAAGGTCGCCTAGGTGTTGGCGTGGTGCGGGATGGCCTGGGCATGCATGCCTAGGTCGTTCTGTGGCCATGGAGCTGGGTGTGTTCTAGGGACATGTGTGGAGGGTGTGGCGATTAATGGAGAGGGGGAAAAGGATCAGTGAGATGAAGTGATGCTTTTGAGGTGGTTGGCGAGGTGGGTGCGAGCGTGGAATGGCTGGAGCACCTCGTCGATGGTCTGCCGGAGGTGGAGAAGGTGACCGTGATATGAGGTTGTTGGGGCGTGGAAATAGAAATAGATGGGGGGAAAAGAAAGAGTGGAGGATGGGGACTTATCTGCGAGGTGATGGACGAAGGGGGAGTGGAGGAGGCGGATGGCTTGTATGTTCCGTCATCGGAGACGAAGACCCAGAGAGAGAGAGGTGGCGACGACGAGAGGGAGATAGGTGAGGACGCAGGTGTGGCGCGACGCGGACGAAGGAGGCGGAGGCAACTCTGCCACTGGTATGGTGGTAGAGCGATGAGAAGAAGGGGGAGGAGTAGCCGGAGCTTTTTGGGTGATGTAAACATGTTTATATTACATAAAATGTCTGTTTATGCATGTTCTTAAGTATAGAATTGCATTACATACTATAGAAATTGCATAGCATGCATCATCTTGCATTTATATTAGTCTGAATAAAATGGAGATTAATTATCTTCTTTTATGTTCAGAGATAGGGCGACTTTTTATCGGGTCCTCGGATCGAAGATCCAACCGTACGGATTTGATCAGTGAGACGATTGGAGTTCAACGACTCCAAGATCGCCCTAATCGGATATCCATAGCATCAGACAGAGACTAAGGAACCCTAGAAGGTCAAGGGCCAAGATGGTGTGAATCCACACTTCAGACGACAAATCCAACTGCATGGATGGATTCGGATCAACGATCTCAGCCTAACGGTGCGAAAATCGACTCAATCCGATACCCATGGCACCATCTACATCATCCAGAGGATGGACGACCAAGATGGCACCACGTGGTGCCATCTCGATCGCCCAACCGACCGCCCACAACCACTGAAGCCTCAAGCGCCCATGCCTCTCTACCGTTGGATCAAGATCTAATGGCTGAGAGTGAATCCCAACCGGCGCCTTCATTCTCTGAAGCCCAATTGAAGATGTAGCCTCGACTGTTGGATCTCAATCCAATGGTTTAGATCGCGCGCCTCTAACGCACACTGCCCACCCATCCACATGCACAGCGCAGTGGATAAGGTGTTCGGCTGCCATAGGGCGCGGGTTCGAGCCGAGAGAAGTTGCCGCAATTGGAGCGGGCGTGCAGGCACGATCGACCGCCCGATGAAGATCCAACAGCTGTGAGAGACCGATAGCGTCCACGCACCATCTCATGCCCTCGCGTGATGCGGGATCGCATGCGTATGCACGCGCAGAGGAGGAGTGGCGAGAAGCACTCTCAGCCATTCGATCTCACGATCGAACGACCGAGATTTGGAGGACGTGAACGCGCGCGTTGAGGCTTGGGGAGGTGAGCAGGCGTGCGGCAGCTGCCCACTACGGCCACGTTCAGGCCTTGATGTAAACATGTTTATATTACATAAAATGTCTATTTATGCATGTTCTTAAGCATAGAATTGCATTACATACTATAGATATTGCATAGCATGCATCATCTTGCATTTAGATTAGTCTGAATAAAATGGAAGTTAATTGTCTCCTTTTATGTTCAGGGATAGGATGACTTTTTATCGGGGCCTTGGATCGAAGATCTAACCGTACGGATCTGATCAGGGCGACGATTGGAGTTCAACGACTCCAAGATCGCCCTAATTGGATATCCGTAGCATCAGACAGAGACTGAGGAACCCTATAAGATCAAGGGCCAAGATGGTATGAATTCGCACTTCAGACGACAAATCCAACTGCACGGATGGATTCGAATCGACGATCGTAGCTTAACGGTGTGAAAATTGACTCAATCTGATACCTGTGGCACCATCTACATCATCCAGAAAATGGACGGCCAAGATGGTGCCACGTGGCGCCATCTTGGCCGCCCAATCGGCCGCACACAACTGCTGAAGCCTCTAGCACCCACACCTCTCCGCCGTTGGATCAAGATCCAACGGCTGAGAGTGGATCCCAATCGACGCCTCCATTCTCTGAAGCCCATTTGAAGATGCAGCCTTGACCGTTGGATCTCAATCCAACGGTCCAGATTGTACGCACCTAACGCGTACCACCCGTCCATCCACGCCCGTAGCATAGTGGATAAGGCGCTCGGTCACCTTAAGGTGTGAGTTCGAATCCGCGTGAAGCATGCGATGGGGCGCGGGTGAGCGGGTGCATCCGACGACGTGATGGAGATTGGGCGGTTGCGTGTGCCTAATCAAGTCCACGTGCCATCTAACACGGCGAGCAAATGCCTCATCGCACACGATGAGGTGCACAGTTGAAGCGGCGGGGATGCATTCTCAGCCGTTCGATCTCACGATTGAACGGCCGAGATTTAGAGAACGTGGAAATGTGTTTAACGCAAGGAGGCGAGCGGGCGCGGCCGTGCTACCCCACTACGGCCACGTTCAGGCCTTTAGTGACGGATTTATCCATCACTAAAGGTCCTGAATTAATGATTTTCAACTTGTAATGACCTAATTGCCCTCACTCCTTGCAACTATAAAAGGAGACCCCCTCCATATGAAATTCTCATCCCTTCCTTCTCTTCTCTCCCTCTCCAAAGCTCAAGAGAAGCTTGTCCCACACTCGGGATGCTTCTAGAGAGATAAAGTCAAAATTCCTCCCATTTCAAAAGCGGATCCCACGGAAATGATGACGTGCTGCTCCATTCCCGTTCCTCCTGCCTCAACCTCCTTCCCACTCCATCCTTCGTCTTCCAGGTGTCGTCCCGTTCGGCTCGTCCTCCAAGCGATCGTCAAGGAGGATAACTTCTCTCTCCCATTCCTCTTTTCAGCTTTCTAGAGTAGAATTTTCCTACTTTCTAGTGTAACAGATTTCCTTCTTTCTAGCGTATTTTTTCACTGGTTTAATTGTATAAACATTTTGAAATATTAAGTGCATGTTCTCTCTCTCTCTCTCTTTTATTCTGATTGTTTATATTGCTTCATTGTAATTACGCTGCTTCTCAAGAAAAACCCTAAAAAATATAATTGCGAATATAGATTGACGTATCCTCCTTGAGTTCGACCTGAGATTTCTATTCCGGTATAAATTTTATTTGTTGAACACAAGTTCTTCGCTTTCAAACTACAACGACAGGTTTTCAAAATCGAATACGATAGCGTAGTAGCTCGTAGCTTCAGCATTTTGGCGCCGTTGCCGGGGAGGCAACGATTTCCGATCTTCTTTTCGCATTTCACGCACTTATTGTCTTCCAACTTGCATTCTCTTGTATCTATTGTTTTGCAGAGACCTCCATCAGGGAATCGTCAAGCAGTAGATCGGAGTAAGGTGCAGTTAAAGACAACTGTAATTGCTCTCCATTCTTCCTCCCTCCATAGATTTCATTTGTCACATTAAATTCTAATTCCAATTAACCTAGGTGTTTGCATAAATCCTAGGATTAGTTTGGTTGTTTGGATTCTCACTCACACTCATTCCACCCTCGCTTATAAAAAAAAAATAAAAAGATGATTTTGTGGGGTAATTTTCAAATGACACACAACATACACCCACATTCAAGGCACTTAACCTACTTGATTTGCTTCCACTCAACTGGGTTCTGATCTGTGGAACCAGTACACACAAAGCAACACATAAAAGGGTAGAAATCATTCTAGGTTAACCATCTCTGTGTGCTTAACCTAGTGGTGCAATTGTGGCTAGTTGTTTGAGTTGATTGGACCGCACCACTTCAATTAAAATCAACTCATCAAGTAGCTACCGCATAGGTTCAACTCTTAGGGATTTACCAAGCACTCCACATTCTTTTAAGTTTCAAAGGAAAACATCTTCACCTATGTTTTCAAAACCTGGTGTGCCAACAAAACTTGTTTGAAAATACCTAAAGTTGAATCCTAAAAGCTACTAAGCAAGATTTGAACCCTAAAATTCACTGCATCAAAAATAATCTTGCTTGAAAACCATTGGTTATGCACGCACACACACATCAATCAATCATTAAGGGCATAACCCAGATAAAGGGCCCATCACATTCCAAAGCACATTCAAACCTAGCCTTAAATAAAACAGAGTAGACGTTGGCCTTAAGGATTCGACTCGCTCTTTGGAGCCCAGAACGAGATTATTTTTGATTAATCTGTTTCTACTATTCAATTTGATGTCTAGTTAGGGAAGCAGAATCGAACGATCGCGGCTGAGGGGTACACTAAGAACCGAAGGTGCAAGCTGAGGGAAGAACCTTCTCCCCTGTCCCTCCTTCTAACTGGTTGGATTGAACAGACAGAAGTAGATCAAATCATTTCTTTATCTCAAGACAGGCTCTGGGAGTTTGTAGATCTTTAGGCTAGCCCAGTTAAGGACAGGTTTGATTGCTTGTATTGCAGGGCACCCTTCTTCCTCCCGTCTATCATGAATCCTTCCACATTTTATACACATTCCCGCTCTTTCCCTCCTATTATGAGTTATCCTCAACATGATGATTATCCCAACTCATACTGTAATCAACCATTGGTTAGTTGGGATAAGTCGGATTGGGGATACAGTTTCGGACCTCCGTGTTTAGGGTCTAACCCTAAACACCATAATTGTGATTTCTATCCTTCTCAAAGTCACATCGATTATAGATCGCCACCCTTTCATGGACAACCTAATACGATCTATAATCAAGGAGGATACACTGATCCTTACCCATCCTTTGATTACACTGACTTTAGGTCATCACCACCTTTTGAACAATCCCAAATGACCTATTATCAGGAAGGGTGTCATGAATCTCAATTCGTTAACTCCTCTGTACTGACCCCAAACCCTCCCAACCCTGAAACAAGTCATTTGGTTCAGGGTAACCAGGTTCAAGATAAGATTTTGGCTAACTTCAGGAATATCATACAATCTTAGAAGTTCAGCCAATACCTTGCATTGGAAAATTGGAGCCCCTGATTGAGATGATTGATGATTTGAACAAGTATTTGTTGGATTGGCTCCAGGATGTTAAGGATAAGAACCCGGGTGAGTTTCTATTTGGGAAGTTAGCAAAATTGAGAATGAGATTTGTGGTTGCTTTAGTTCAATCATGGAATGATTCCTAGGATGAACCCCCTTCAGGAGAGCTTATGTCAGAACACCCTCAGGCACCTGTTGAAAGGGACACACGTTACGAGGCTGACCAGATTGAATTAGAGCAACCAATTAAGGATGATCTGATTTCTTCACTTGAGATCCTTAAACTAGGGTACAAGGAAACGTATGTCTCCATTAATCAGAAAGTGATGGATGATTTTGGGACATACATTAATACAGATTTTGATTTCTTTGATTCTGATGGTGAAGATTCAATTTGCATAATCTCACGTAAGTTTACAGAACACGATTTCTGTGAGACGATTGGGCCCGAGGAATCTGATAGATCATTGGATAGCCCAATAATTGAGGAAACTAATCTTATTGGGGCTCACATGACAGATCCAGAATCTCATTTTCTGGAGGATGCAATCCAATGCCCTGATTGTCAGTTACACCCCATTGAATTTACTGAAAATTCTATTTTTGAGATTATTGGACCCAAGTCAATTCTGATTCAGCCACATCTTTTATACTTGAAAATTTCAGACGGGGTAATTAATATGTCGGAGATCCTGGAATTTGACATTCTGAAGGAGGATAGGAGCTGAGAAATTTTGATTTGGGAAGCAAACCCTGGAGGAAGTAGAAGATTGAGTTTAAGGGTTCCAATTAAGCTGAAACCATCAAACCGGGACCCTTACGACATTTATTCTGAGGATGCCCAACCCAAGCACACATTCAGTGATTATCCTTTGGAGCTTGATTTCTTTGTAACTTGACTCTTTGGTCTTGGGTTGCATCCTCATAAACTGTAGGCCCGATCCCGCTTGCGTACTGATTTGAGGTTTTGGGTAATTTTTATCCAGAACCTTAGATATTCTCGATCATGGGGTATGGGTCTGAACCACAATCTGATACACATTTGTGGACATCTGCTAGCAGGTCAGAGGTTTCATCTTTTTATTCTGATTTTGACCTACACATGTGAATTCTTTATTTCTCTTCTTTGTATAGTGTGCCTAGCTGAAGGCACTAAATTCAGCACATATACAATTTTTCTTTATCTCGGAGCGGACCCGTCATTCATACAACTCAGGTGCTTTCTACTCTATTACACTCTATTTTATGTATTTTTAATACAATGAGGTCATTGCATTAGATAGGCATGGGGTGGATATTCATCTCTGAATTAATTCGTCAGCTCTGTAAATTCATTTTATTTTTCTTTTATTTATATATATAAAATAAAATAAATATGAAATTAGGAAGGAATACTTGGACATTAGGACTTTTCAATCTTAGGAAATATTACATTAGGATCTGAACACAAAGACCCTTCAAGTCTTTGGACTTAATCGGTTGTGTATCCACTAAAATGTGGATTTGTTTTTCGAGTCCTCACCATCTTAATTCTATTGTAATTTAATTAAATAAGTTTGGGTGATAAGTACACGACTTATCAACCCACCCTATGATTTGGGGGAACTTTGAGTTTAAAGTATCTACACACTTTCTTTTCACTGACTTGTTGATTGGTGATTTTAGTGGAAATTGGGTAGCTAATGAACCTTCTAGGGTGATATGGCTGGCAAGTTATCATGGGTAACAGCTCATAGGTAGGTTGTCCAGAGCCCAATCACGGGACCATTCTCTTCTTGCTGCCTTCAGGTAAATCTTAGACCAGGGAAGCCACCTACTTAAAAAAAAAAGTCAAAAAGAAAAGAAAAAAAGAAAATAGAAAACAAAGGAAATAAGCCACACTTCGCCGCACGAGTATGGCTAGCAAATTGTCAGTGGTAATAGCTCATCGACCGGTTGTCCAGAATCCAGCTCAAGAAATGCACTAAAAATTCCCAAAACACTTAGGAAGAAGCGGAGAAGTAGAATAAACCGGGAAGATATACACTGGATTCACCCTTGTATTGACCCCATAAAAATAAAAGTAAGGAGAAAGCTACCGGTTGAAAAGATACACCTTTAGGCAGAACTCTCCTTTTAAGGTCACCTAAAGGCGTTGAAACCCAAAGTCTGTTCTAATTGCCGATCAACAAGTCTATCACATTCACAATAAGATGCTTAGAACTGAGGGTTCTCATCAAATCTTGAGTGAGTTGAATGGCCGTAGAAAGCCACTCTTTAACCCTAAACTCAAAAATCCAAAAAAATTAGAAAAGAAGAAAAAGAGAAAAATAAATTTTTCTTTGAATAGGGTGAGGGCTTGAGGTGGTCTACATTTTGGCAGATACTCGGGCACTATTGTGTCTTTGAAAGTTCACATCCTAAGTAAGCATTTTCTTAATGTTGAAAATAACTTTTTCCCAAATAATCAAACCTAGTTCTTTTATAAATAGCATATAGTTTTTGCTAGGGACTAGCAAAAGATAGGTATGGGGGTGTGATGTAAACATGTTTATATTACATAAAATGTCTATTTATACTTGTTCTTAAGCATAAAATTGCGTTACATACTATAGATATTGTATAGCATGCATCATCTTGCATTTAGATTAGTCTGAATAAATTGGAGGTTAATTGTCTTCCTTTATATTCAAGGACAGGGTGACTTTTTATCGGGACCTCGGATCAAAAATCCAACCGTATAGATCTGATCAAGGCGACGATTAGAGTTCAACGACTCCAAGATCGCCCTAATCGGATATCCATAGCATCAGACAAAGATTGAGGAACCCTAGAAGATCAAGGGTCAAGATTTTGTGAATTTTTGCTTCAAATGACAAATCCAACTGTACGGATGGATTCAGATCGATGATCGCAGCCTAATAGTATAGATATTGTATAGCATGCATCATCTTGCATTTAGATTAGTCTGAATAAATTGGAGGTTAATTGTCTTCCTTTATATTCAAGGACAGGGTGACTTTTTATCGGGACCTCGGATCAAAAATCCAACCGTATAGATCTGATCAAGGCGACGATTAGAGTTCAACGACTCCAAGATCGCCCTAATCGGATATCCATAGCATCAGACAAAGATTGAGGAACCCTAGAAGATCAAGGGTCAAGATTTTGTGAATTTTTGCTTCAAATGACAAATCCAACTGTACGGATGGATTCAGATCGATGATCGCAGCCTAATAGTGTGAAAATCGATTCAATCTGATACCCATGGCACCATCTACATCATCTAGAAGATGGACGACCAAGATGGCGCCATCTTAGCTGCCCAACCGATCGCCCCCAAACCCTAAAGCCTCAAGCACCCACGCCTCTCTGCCATTGGATCAAGATCCAACAGCTGAGAGTGGATCCCAACCGGCACCTTCATTCTCTGAAGCCCAATTGAAGATGTAGCCTCGACCGTTGGATCTCAATCCAACGGTCCAGATCGTGCACCTTTAACGCACACTGCCCGCCCATCCACGTGTGCAGCGTAGTGGATAAGGTGTTTGGCAGCGATAGGGTGCGGGTTCGAGCCGCGAGAAGCTCCTCAATTGGAGCGGGCGCGCGGGCGCGATTGTTCGCCTGATGTAGATCCAGCGGCTGTGCACATCCGATAGCATCCACTCGCCGTCGCATGCCCCCACGTGACACGGGATCGCACGTGTATGCATGCACAGGGAGGAGCGGCGAGAAGCGCTCTCAACTGTTCGATCTCACGATCGAACGGCTGAGATTTGGAGGATGTGAATGCACGTTGAGGCTTGGGGAGGTGAGCTGGCGCGCACGAGCCATCCACTACGGCCACTTTCAGGCCTTTAGTGATGGATTTGTCCATCACTAAAGGTCTTGAATTAATATTTTCAACTTGTAATGAGCAAATTGCCCTTACTCCTTGCAACTATAAAAGGAGACCCCCTCCATACGAAATTCTCATCCCTTCCTTCTCTTCTCTCCCTCTCCAAAGCTCAAGAGAAGCTTGTCCCACACCCGGGATGCTCCTCAAGAGATAAAGTCAAAATTTTGCCCCCATTTCGGAAGCGACGGCGACGATGTGCTGCCCCGTTCTCGTTCCTCTTGCCTCGACCTCCTTCCTCCTGCTTCGTTCCCCGTCTTCCAAGCGTTGTCCCGTCTGGCTTGTCCTACAAGCTATCATCGAGGAGGATATCTCTCTCTCCATTCTTTTTACTGCTTTCTAGAGTAGATTTATTGCTTTCTAGTGTAATCATTTCCCGCTTTCTAGTCGTAATGAGTAGTGTAATGAACAATTTTTGATAATGAAATCCATGTTTATTCTACATCTCTTTTGCTTTTATTTGTAATATTCTCTTTCTCTCTCTTCTATTTATTATTTGTTAAATAATTTTCAACTAGCTATTCTATTTTGTGACAAATAAAACAAACGTGTATTTTTAATCAAACGTCCGCCTCCCTGAGTTCGACATGGGATTTTTATTCCGGTATAAATTTTATTTGTTGAACCTGAGTTTTTCGCTTTCAAACTACAACGACAGGTTTTCAAAAACCAAATACGATAACGTAGTAACTCGTAGCTTGAACATTGGGTTTTTTGGCCAGAGGGGAAGAGAGGAAGTTTGAGGTATTCTCTGGCCAAAACAAGCTTGAGATGAACGGGAGGATCTGGGGTCTCTTTTATAGTCGTAGGCAAAGGGCCTTGTGCTTAGAAGGCAAGCTTCCAAGCACAGCAACCTCACCGAACTTGGAAGGTCGAGAGATATCCAAATCTCTTATGCGTTTGCATGAGAGATTGGGTGGAAATCAGAGCTCATGATTGGGTTCATACGAACGGGAATTCCTTAGAGAACTCCCTTTCAAATTTGAGAGGGATTCTCTGAGGAATCAGGGAGTTATCCCCCTTGAATCCTTGCTAGAGTAGGATTCCTTAGTTGTAATGGTGGAGGGACCTAATTACAAAGAACGACAAGGAAGCTAGGGGGTGTCTACAGGGGTTTTCAAAAGCTAGGAGCATAAATGTAATTGGGTTGGACTATTTTGCAAAGTAAGTCAAGGTGAACTCCCCTTAGGTCCAAATTTTGGTATAAACCTAATTTGGACCTAAGGAATCCATGGTGAAATTGGATTTTAGGTTTGACCACGTTTGATTGGAAATTTTACACAAAAACCCAATTTAAGGCAAATATTTGACTAGGACCCCTATTTAGGTCAAAATAGGTTCTAAAGGATAAATTGAAGGTTCTAAACCCTAGAGGATATTTTTCCATGAATTTTAGAAGGTTTAGTTGAATTTTATCCTGATCAGAACCTTGTTAAATTAAGTAGGTGTGTTTTAGGGTTACAAGAAGTCATTTAATTCCCATATTTCATATTAACTTTTTTCTGATTGAACCAACCCACTTTTTATCTTGTTAAGACCATTTGACCTATGTTTAGCCCCTGAGAAATCTCGTTGTTGCACTGCAATGGCCAAATTACAGTTTTACCCTTTATTTCTTGCTTTCCTTTTAAACCAGTTATTCCTTGAGTTAGGCCCTTCACTTGGTTATGTAGAGCTTTTGTTCTCTTTTCTAGGTCAAAATGAGTTAGTTAGGGCTCATGATGGTGTTCCCATCATACCCCCATGCCTAGCTTTTGCTAGTCCCTTAGCAAAATTTTAAGGTTTTAACTTCTGTTCTAGACCATGAGTTCCTCTCACATATTATGATGAGGCTTTTTATTTTTCTTTTTCTTTTTGATTAGGTTAGAATGCCAAAAGTAAGCCTAAGGGTACTCAAGTACCAACCAAGATCTGGACTTGACCAGCTCTAGCCTTGGTCCTCCATGAAGGTTTTTAAGGCCCGCAGGAACTATCCTAAGGTTCGTTGGACTCCGCGGTTAAAGCACCCATGCTTGAGACATATTTTAGCCTCGGTTTAGTTTACAGTGCATTTTTTTGTAAGAAAGAGACAGAGGATTTATTTGTTCGAAGAGTTTTCTCTCTCTTTCTTTTTATTTCTAGCTTCGGATTGGCTTCTCAACACGGTCTATATCAGATTCCTCGTCCCCATCATCAATCCTCAAAGGTCCCTGGCAATCGATGCTTCATGATAGCATCACCCATGGCAACCCCCAGAACCCTGGCTTTTGAGATTTCAAAATAATCTCGCCCATGGCATTCTGTAGCTAAATCCAGACCCTAGCAATCGACATTTTGTGATAATGCCGCCCATGGCATCTGAACCAGCAGGGTGCTTACGTGCCCCCAGTAGGATATGTAAATATCCTAGGAGACAAGCACCGAGGAGGCGATATGTTGTTACGCATCTTCGAGGGGAATTTCCCTCCTCTCCGCACCGGGAACTCGTCCAAATCAACTTGTGTTGATCGGCCGCTCCTAATCTAGGCAACTTTTTCAGAACATTTAAACACTTTTGCGTGATTTTGATAGTTATGCGCATTGAACCAGACTGTGTGTGGATTGGGGTGCTTAGGTTACTGAGTCCCATAAACCAAAGGTCAGTTAACGAGGCCGAATACTCCCTAAGCCTTAGACCTAATACTTAAGCTTCACATTTTCCCCAACCTCTTGAGGATTATCCAAATCTTAGCGGATACTTGAATGTTTAAGCCTAAGAGTCTAGCCCAAAAGGCCTAAGATCAGTGTTCCTACTAATCTCTTTTTGTGTCTCATTAGCACTTTTTCGTATATTTTTCTCTTTTCCTTGATGTGGTCTAAAACTTCGGTTAATCCCTTAATCTCTTACTAATGACTATCTCTTTTTTTTTTCATTTTGTGCTCCTTTTTTGTCATTTTGCTTTTTTCCTAATTTTCTCCTTATGGTTTGTATGACCTCAAAAATTTTTCTCTCCCCTCAATTTTTTTGTTCTTCTTCAAGAGTTTTTTTTTCATTTTTTGGTGTTTTTTGTGATATGTGATTTTTTGTTGAAACCTTTTCTTGTGAGATGAGTTTTCATGAAGTTTTGCACTTTCATATCCCTCCATGCCTACGATTTGCAATGCCCCCATTGTAAATTAGGTGGGTTCGAATTCAGCTTAGTTTATTCATTAGGACAGGTTTTGGGTGGGCGAACAGGTCGAGGTGACTGTTGCGAACGATTTCTAGACTCGGGTACGGGTACTTGAGGTGGAGTCGGCTATTCTAATGGATGAACCCTAAAGTGCAATATGAATTCAGCATAGGAATGTCAAGAAAGGTTTCTAGTTTTTCAAGAATGACGGGTTGCCTCCCGTTAAGCGCTGAGTTTTACGCCATCGGCTGGGCGCAATGAGCTCATGGAGAATGGAGGGTAAAGGATATTTTAGCCAAATGTATCTTGGTCATGTCAATGAACGGTTTGAGTCTCTAACCATTCACGACGAAAGGTTCAGAATCGTGGCTGAGTGGACTGATTTCAATGGCTCCATTTCCAAAGATTCGTCAGACCAGGTAGGGTCCGATCCATTTTGATCATAGTTTTCCTGGGAACAGTTTGAGTCTGGCATCGAAGAGTAGGACCTTTTGACCAGGATGAAAGATCTTTCTAGATATGGGCTTGTCGTAAAAGGCTTTAACCCTCTCTTTGTAAATTCGCGAGTTCTCATACGCGTCGTGGCGTAATTCAACGATCTCGCTCATTTGAAGCTTTCTATGGGTTCCAGCCTTAGAAAGATCTAGGTTGCAGTTCCATACTACCCAATAGGCTTTATGCTCCAATTCGATGGGGAGGTGACATGCCTTCCCGTACACCAATCTGAAGAGAGACATACCTAACTGGGTTTTGTGGGTGGTACTATAAGCCACAAAGCTTTCGGAAGCCGGGATGACCAGTCCTTTTTGTCAGGTCAAATAATAACCTGGAGGATTTTCTTGATCTCCCGGTTTGATAGCTCAGCTAGACCATTAGTTTGGGGGTGGTAAGGAGTAGAGATTCGGTGGGACACCCCATATTTGGTCATCAGTGACCTGAACTAAGTGTTTGTGAAATGGGTCCATCCATTGGAAATTATAGCACGTGGAATCACGAACTGAGAAGATGTTTTGATGAATGAATTTGATAACAACTTTATGATCATTGGTTCAGGTTGGAATGGCTTTGATCCATTTGGACATATAGTCAACAACGAGTAAAATGTACTCGAAGCCGTCCGAGATAGGGAAGGGTCCCATAAAATCAATCCCCCAAATGTCAAAAATTTCACATACCAGAATCGGTTGTAAAGGCATTATATCACGATGGCTCATGTTGCCCAAGGTCTGGCAACGGGTACATGCCTTACAGTGATTGTACTTGTCCTTGAAAATTGTGGGCTAGTAGAAGCCGCACTAGAGGACTTTCGCTGCGATTTTATGTCCTAAAAAATGTCCACCGCATGCTCGGTCATGGTAGAAAGAGAGTATGTCATGGATTTCCACTTCCGCGACACATCGTCGAATTATTTGATCAGCACTGATGCGAAAAAGATATAGGTCTTCCCAAAAGTAATACTTGTCATCGGAAAGCAATTTGTCCTTCTTGGCCTTCGGCCAATCGAACGGGATCTGATGTGATGCCAAATAGTTTACTATATCAGCAAACCATGGAAGCCCTGTATTGATAGTCAGAAGGTGCTCATCAGGAAAATGTTCCGTGATGGGTCTGGATGGGTCAATGATCTCAGAAGGAAGGCGGGACAAGTGATCGGCTACCACATTCTGTTTTCTTGCTTTATCACGAATCTCGAGGTCAAATTCTTGCAATAGAAAGATCCAGCGGATTAATCGAGGTTTCGTGTCCTTCTTTGCAAGGAGATGCCTCACAGCTATGTGATCCAAGTAGATGATAACACGGGAACCCAGGAGATAAGATCTGAATTTTTCTAGGGAAAATACTACGGCTAGTAGCTCTTTCTCAGTAACTGTGTAGTTACGTTGAGCTTCGTCAAGTGTTTTGCTAGCATGGTAAATGACCACAGGTTTCCCGTCAATTTTCTGCCCCAATACCGCTCCTATAGTGAAATCAGATGCATCACATATGATCTCAAAGGGTTGAGACCAATTAGGTGACTGTAGGATCAAGGCTTGGGTAACTCGGTCACGGAGGATTTTAAATGCTTGAGTGCATTTCTTGGAGATTTTGAGAGGTACATCCTTAGAGAGAAGAGTGGTCAGGGGACGCATGATTTTCGAGAAATCATGGATAAATTAACGGTAGAAATCGACGTGCCCCAGAAAAGATCGGATGTCCTTGATCGAGCTAGGCATAGGGAATTTGGAAATCAAGTTCACCTTGGCTCGATCGACTTGGATGCCTTTCTCTGAAATAGGATGTCCCAGGACAATTCCTTCAGGCACCATGAAATGGCTCTTTTCCTAGGAAAGAGCCAGATTCACGTTAATGCACCGCCTAAGGATTTGGACCAAGTGCAGGAGGCAATTGTCAAATGATGCTCCGAATACTGAAAAGTCATCCATGAAGACTTCCAGATAATCACCTACCATATCTGAGAATATGGCATGCATGCACTGCTGAAAAGTCGTGGGTGCATTGCAGAGACCGAACGGCATCCTTCGGAATGCGTTTGTCCTGAAGGGGTAGGTGAAGGTGGTCTTTTCTTGGTCCTCAGGATGGATTGCCACTTGGTTATAACGGAGTATCCATCCAGAAAGCAGAAGAACCTATTTCCCACCAGTTTCTTGAGGATCTGATCAATAAACGGTAGTGGGAAATGATACTTCTTCGTGGGGGAATTGAGTCTTCTGTAATCAATGCAGACTCTCCATGAGTTAGCCACATGGGTCAGTATGACTTCCCCAGTTTTAGTTGTAATGACAGTGAGTCCTACCTTCTTAGGCACAACCTGGATTGGACTCCCCTACCGACTATCGGAGATTGGGTAGATGCTCCCTGTATCTAACCACTTAATGATCTCGTTTTTCATGACCTCCTGCAGATTAGGATTCAAACATCTCTGCATTTCTCGCGAAGGTCGTGTGCCCTCTTCAGTGTAGATTCGGTGTGTGTAATAAGAGGGGCTGATGCCAGTCAAATCATCGAGAGTCCATCCAATGGCTCTACGATGTTGCTGGAGAACAGTAATCAGACGGGATTCCTGGTCAGGTGTGTCTAGAGTTGATAATCACAGGAAACGTCTGATTGGAACCCAGAAAGACATATTTCAAATGGTCGGGAAGAGGCTTGAGTTCCAGAATGGGGTTATCAGCAGCAACGGGCGGTTTAGGGTGTGTGTCAAGAGCAAGGGAAGGAGTTATGGCTGTGTCTAGATCAGGTTCAGACTTCTCTGTTTGCGGGTTTTGATCTTCTGGTGGTTGATCAGGAATAATCAGGTTGTCCTCGGTGTACAGTTCATCAACCACGGCCTTGATATCACATATTGTTCTATAACACCGCAATTAATCCCTTGTTGGGCCTTAAAGATGTCAATCTTCAGTGTTTGGTTCCTGAATTTCAGTTCTATTTGGCCCTCCTCACAGTTTATATTGGCCCTAGCAGTGGCCAGAAAAGGTCTCCCTAGTATAATCGGTGTATCCCTTGAATTTTCAGGTGCATCCATATCCAAGACTATAAAATCCATCAGGAAATAGAAATCCTGTACCCTAATGATGACATCCTTGAGTATTCCTTTAGGTGACTTAATGGATCGGTCAGCTAACTGCAATGTCACCTTTGTCGGTTTAAGCTCAGATTCTTCAAGGTGGTCAAGGAGGGATGTAGGTATTAGGTTTATATAGGCACCTAGATCTAATAAGGCTCTGTCGAATTGGGTATCACCAATAGTACATGAAATCAGGGGAGTACTTGGGTCATTAGCCTTAGGTGGGAGTTTGCTCAAGATTATAGAGCTGGCTTGCTTTGACAGTACGATCGGACTCCCACTTTTGGTTCGTAGCTTACGCTTGGGTGTACACACATCTTTTAGAAATTGTGCGTAAGCTAGTATGTGGCGGATTGCATCCATCAAGGGGATGTTTATATGGACCTGTTCAAAGAGCTTGACCAGATCCTCCTCAGGAGCCATGGGTTTGGTTATCCTTTTTCCTCTGGTCAAAGCCTTGGGAAATGGAACCTTGGTTGGTTCCTCTAGAATAGGTCTAGGTTCTTGATCTGGGATAGGGGTGTCCTAGATAACTATCCTAGGGCTTGGGTTACTACTAGGCTTGGAATGGTTTAGATAAGGTGGGTCTTGAGTTGCTTTACCACCACAGGTTATTACGGAGTTTAGTCCTGCCTCGTTTTGGTTTGGGGTTGGTAAAATAGGTGGCTGTTGTTGAAACCCTGCGTAAGATGTTGAAGCTTCCATCCCATCGGGTGATGGAACAGAAGGGGCCTGGTAAATCATGTGGGCATGGCCCAGATTTGGGTTCATAACACGCCTCTGGGTCTGCACGTTATTTGGATTCGATAGAGGTTGCGAAGGGAGTGTGCCAGGTTGGCAGGAATTCGCCATCTGGGCAAGTTGATTGCGAACCTTTATGATCTCGTCCTTGTGCTGTTTTTGTATTGCTTCATTCATCTTTTGAATGTCAGCCAGAGTTTGAAGGATAAGAGTCATTTGATCTGCTTGGTTTGGTCTAGATTGATAAGTGGGGTTGGGCCGAGGCTGAGGTGGTTGATAAGGTGGTCTTTGATTTTGAGTATTTCCTGTCCACAGGAAGTTGGGATGATTCCGCCATCTAGGATTATAGGTATTGGAGAATGGGTCATTCTGGATGGCGTTGAGGTCCTCGCAGGTTTAAGGAGCCTCAGGAAAATCAGAGTATGAGGGTTCAGTGTTCCACCAATTAGAATAGATTGGATCGGAGGTCCCTTCGGTCCTAGAGTTAGACGGGGGTGGATACAGGTCCATCCCCTGAGAAGATTGGTGATAGATGTTCTGCACAGTTTCCCTCGCAAGAGGTGGCTATGCAAATGAGTTTTGCTAGAGGTGGCTCGCTGCAGATGTCGAGTCAGCTTTTCCACCTTCTTCTCTATGATAGAGACCTTGTCCAACCGACTGGCCATCAGTTCCAACTTGACGGATGTGGACAGGCCCTACGTCTCATGTGCTCCCCTAGGATTTGTCGATATGTAGGCATTCGTTTGGTCGAATAAGCCCATGAAGTCATTATTAATGGAGTTTTCGCACATATTCTTGAGAATCTCCCACACCGTGTCTTCGTGTTGACCCATGATGTTTCCCCGCAGGTTGCATTGACGAATAATCGAATGTCTTCATAGAGTACCTGGTAAAAAGACTAGACTTGTTTCCATTTAGGAACTCCGTGATGGGGGCACTTTCGCATGAGATCCAAGAATTGTCCCATGCTTTATGAAGAGGTTCTCTCGATTGTTGAGTGAAGTAAGTGATCCGGTGGTGTAAGGCATTCGTTCGGCCAATGGGGAAGAACTTTTCCAAAAATTCGGATTGGAGTTCAACCCATGTGTTGATCGGATGTGTTTGAGTCTGATACGAATGAGCAGCCTTGTCTATGAGGGAAAAGGAAAACATCTTCATGAGCAGAATATCCTGATTTTGTACATCTGACCCGAAGGTCTGGGCCAGATGTTTGAGTTGTTTGATGTGTTGGAATGGATCCTCGGAGTAAAGCCCATGGAATTTTGGAATAGCGTGAATCATGTTGGGCTTGAGTTCAAAATCAGGACCTCCAGCCGGGATTTGGGCTCGAGGCTCGATCGCCACCGCAACAGGATTATAGTGATCTCGCATCATAGGACATTGCGACGGGTTTACAAAGTTCTGGAATAGATCATTCAAGCACTGAAGTTGGTGTTCAAGGTTGTTCTCTTCTTCAATTGGTTGTGCCATGATGGAAGAAGGAGAACTTGGTTCTGATGAATCAAAGGAGAGGTTTATGTGGTGGGATTGCTGAACAAATAGGGGCATCGAGGCTTGGCCTCGGCGAGAGTGGATTTCTAAAGGAGGTCTTAAGGATGGTCTTAAGGACCTCCTACCAAACATGCACTGAAGGATTAGATGAGATTAGAATGTACTGGACCTAATCGAGACACCCAAAAAATTTGGATGACTATAGAGGTTCGGGGCGGATGATACCCCTTAGTCAGAAAAGGCCGTCCACCTGAGAAATACCTAGGCAGCCAAAGAGGGAGAGTCTCGCAAAGACCCCTACACGGTAGAGCATCCCCATGAGTTACAGGGTTTCCCCCACCCGACCTCTCTTGTCACTGAGATTCCAGGTAGACCAG
Organism: Thalassia testudinum; assembly: GCA_037157565.1. Taxonomy (NCBI): domain Eukaryota; kingdom Viridiplantae; phylum Streptophyta; class Magnoliopsida; order Alismatales; family Hydrocharitaceae; genus Thalassia; species Thalassia testudinum. Next base: position 5,462,018 of record JAZHRO010000058.1, on the reverse strand, counting down.
AATGGGGACCTTGACCTCTTAAGTCTACCACTTTTAATTAAGATCAAGGTGCTTAGGGTTTCACTTGAACATTAGATATTTTGAGTGCAAAAAGTGACCTAATTTCAAGGTTGGTTGGCCCAATGGGTCAACTTCACCTCTTTGTCCTTTGAGAGCTTTTAGGTCCTTTCTTTTAGGGTTCAAGTGACTTAAGAGCTTGAATTTTTTAGGGTTTCTCTTGGATAAGTTTTTTTCAATCAAGGCTCAGGCACACCTCTTTTTGAAAAAATTTGCTCCTTGCTTAGAGAAGATGTCTCTAAAAAATCCTAGATTGGAATCCTTAAGTTGGGTTTAATTGGTCCAATTTAGTTGCCACAAAGTTGGTATCTAAAGCTCAATCAAGAAGGTGTTAGCCCTTGCTACCTTAAATGGATGCACAATTAAAAATGTGTTGAAATTAAAATCAGGCAACTTTGGTGGATTAACTAGATATGGAAAGTAGGTAGCCATAAATTGATTTTTTCTTTGGTTTTCCTTTTCAGAATTGAGGGGATTAAGAGAGAGGGCCAATGAGAAATTACCTACCCCTAGTGTGGTTGTTGTGCGGCTGTCTTCTTTTCCTCCCTTGAAACAATCACAACAGAAGAAATAGATCAAGTTAGTATTGAATCAGAAGTTGTGATCAAGGTTTCTAAATTGCCGTTGCTCCGTGGCAACTGCGCCAAAATGTTTGTTGAAGCGAAATCGAGTTTATAATAATTGCATCGTAGTATAGCCAAAATCGCTTTGAAAACAAATGAAAGTTTATTACTCGAAAAATATGAATATGAGGTCGAACACAAGGAGCAAATTAGGATTTAAAAACTAAGAACGCAACTTTCAAATTTATAAAATGTAATGATCAATCAAAATTATGAAGCAAGAAAAATAATCTCAATGTATATAGAAGCTCAAAAAATATAAAGATGGATGTAAAAATCAGATAGTGCTTTTTCAATCTCTCTTCTTGTTTTTCTGTCTTAAGCTTTCTTTGGCCCTTCTTCTTTCTTCTCTGATGCTTCTTATTTTTTGATTCGTCTCTTGCCTTTTCTTCTTCCTCCTCTTTCTTCTCCTTCCTTGCTTCTGACTTCAGCTGAGCCTTCTCAGACTTCTGCCTTCCTTCTTCTTCCTTTGGCTTTCTGCTGAGGCTTCCTTCTCTTTCCTTCTTCCTTCTTGGCCGTGGAGTTGGGTGTGTTCGGGGGAAGTGTGTGGAGGGTGTGGCGGTTAATGGAGAGGAGGAAAAGGATCAGTGAGATGAGGTGATGCTTTTGAGGTGGTTGGCAAGGTGGGTGGGAGAGTGGAATGGCTGGAGCACCTCGCCGGTGGTTTGCCGGAGGTGGAGAAGGTGACCGTGATATGAGGCTGTCGGGGCATGGAAATAGAAATAGATGAGGGGAAAAGAAAGAGTAGAGGAAGGGGAATTATCTACAAGGTGATGGATGAAGGGGGAGTGGAGGAGGCGGACGGCTCGTATGTGCCGTCGTTGGAGATGAAGACCCAGAGAGAGAGGCGGCGACGATGAGAGGGAGATAGGCACCGGCGTAGGTGTGGCGCGACGTGGACGAAGGAGGTGGAGGCAACTCTGCCATTAGTATGGTGGCAGAGAGACGAGAAGAAGGGGGAGGAGTTGCTGGAGCTTGTTGGGCTTTTTGGTCGGAGGGAAAAGAAGAAGAAGTTTGGGGTATTCTCAGGCCAAAACAAGCTTGAGATGAACGGGAGGATCTAGGGTCTCTTTTATAGTCGCAGGCAGAGGGCCTTGTGCTTGGAAGGCAAGCTTCCAAACACGGCAACCTCGCCAGACTTGGAAGGTCGAGAGATACCCAAATCTCTTATGCGTTCGCATGAGAGATTGGGTGGAAATCAAAGCTCATGACTGGGTTCATACGAACGGGAATTCTTTAGAGAATCTCCCTTTTAAATTTGAGATGGATTCTCTGAGGAAGCAAGGAGAAATCCCCCTTGAATCCTCGCCGGAGTAGGATTCCTCCGTTGTAATGGTGGAGGGACCTAATCCAAAGAACGATGAGGAAGCTAGGGGCATAAATGTAATTAGGTTAGACTATTTTGCAAAGTAGGTCAAGGTGAACTCCTCTTAGGTCCAAGTTTTGGTATAAACCTAATTTGGACCTAAGGAATCCAATGGTGAAATTGGATTTTAGGTTTGACCACAATTGACTGGGCATTTTACACAAAAACCTAATTTAGGGTAAATATTTGACTAGGACCCCTATTTAGGTCAAAATAGGTTCTCAAGGCTAAATTGAAGGTTCTAAACCCTAGAAGATACTTTTCCATGAATTTTAGAGAGTTTAGTTAAATTTTATCCTAAACAGAACCTTATTAAATTAAGTGGGTGTGTTTTAGGATTACAAAAAGTCATTTAATTCCCAGATTTCACATTAACCCTTTTCTGATTGAACCAACCCACCTTTTATCTTGTTAAGACCATTTGACCTATGTTTAGCCCCTGAGAAATCCTGTTGTTGCATTGTAATGATAAAATTACAGTTTTACCCTTTGTTTCTTGCTTTTCTTTTAAACCAGTTATTCCTTGAGTTAGGCCCTTCACTTGGTTATGTAGGAGCTTTTGTTCTCTTTTCTAAGTCAAAATGAGCTAGTTAGGGCACATGATGGTGTTCCCATCAATTTAGGATTTAGGGTTTAGGGTTTATGATTTAGGGTTTAGCGAATACTTACGACTAAACCCTGAACCCTAAGGTGAAAAATCAATTTTCAAGTGTATTCACTTGCCATACGTGAAGAAACACTATTGCATCGATGCAAGGTAAGATGACATTGGTGCAAAGTTATTTTGAAGGTGCAAAGTGGTTTTGTACCAGTGCAAAGTAAGATTACACTGGTGCAAAGTGGTTCCGAAGGTGATTTGAGTGGTTTGCACCCTTACAAAAAGTGGTTTGTTGTTGGTTTCAACAGTAGCGGATCCCACCACGTGTGAGTACCTTTTTCACATAAAAAGGAGATATATCAAGTGGGGACCACATTCACAATGCTATGCGTCACTTTTTGAGTCAATTTTTGCATTTACCAACCCGCATCCTTTGAGAAAAAGGTGAGGAATTTCGAATTTGGGACATGAGAGATGTGGGGTAAGACAACATGGGGAGAATTTGAGATATTAGACTTGGCCATGAATGAGTTTTGGTGGATGAGTGAGTTGTAATTGGGGAAGATTTAAGTTTGACTCCCTTATATATATATAAATCGGGTTCAAAGAAAGGAACAAAGAAACCCTCTCTGCTCCCCCTTTCCCCTCCCTCTCCCCTCTCTCCCTCCTAACTCCTTTTTCTTCCACTCTGCTCCCCTTTCCTCCCTTTGTCCTAGAGCTGATTCCACCCTTTTGTTCTGGTGAAGATTACTCCTTTCCCCTCTTTGGAGGGGGGCAAGGTGGCCTCTCTCCTATGGTGGTTCCTCCTAGTTGAGGCCGTTGAGGTGGTTCCGGTCACCGATCTGGCTTTGTCTTTGTTTCTCCCTATTTGTTTTTGTTGCATTTATGTTTCTGTTGTGGTTTTGCACGTTTGTGTCACTTTTTCTTTTGCAGTGGTTTTGTTTCTTTGTTTTGTTGTGATGGAGCTTTCTCGTTCCCCTTTGTTAGGTGCTTGTGCAGTAATCATAGGTCTTAATTGACCTAGATTAGGCTAGAACTTAGCATAAGTTGGGGAAATTCATGCACGCATAAGCATTATCTACATCTTTACTACTTTACTTTAGCTATGCATAAAATAATGTTATAATGTGCTAATTAAGTGCATTATGTCGATTGCAGGCAATAAGCAGATCTAGAGTTGGATTTGGAGCAGGATCTGAAGCTGGATCTGGAATAACGGGAGTTGCAGCAGAGCTGGAGTAGAAGGCTTAGATTAGATGTAGGAATAATGATGTAAGAGAGTTAAAGGTTTGATATTCTATTAAGTAGGAATAAAGCAGTAAAATGTGAAGAGCTTAGGTCCATCTTAGCCCTAGGATAGCCTAGAGACCTCCCCAAGCCTTAGCCACCCTTAGATTAGGTCACAACACCCTAGGAAGCCCTAAAACCCTAGTTCCAACCCTTATCTGGACGTCCATATAAGTTATAGGAAATCCAGGACTCTTAGCCATCTCCCGCACACCTCAAACCCACTTTTGCAGTGTTATTGGATGTCCAAACACTTTGTCAGACATCTAATTTCTGCAGAATACCCAAAACAGAACCTAAAATCCCTCCTAACTCTGATTGGACGTCCAGACAACAAGTCTGGACTTTTTATTTTTTAGTATAAGATGTCTGACACTATTATTAGACGTCTGATATTGCTCTCCAGTTCCTGTTTTGAGATTCAAGCCTTGATCTTGGATCTCTAGGTTCCTAAACCCAATTCCAACCCCATAGGAACCTAAATTAAGATGCCTTAACCCTAGTACATTACCTCTAGACCTCCCTAAGGACCTAATTAGATCCTCACTAAACCTAATTGACTTGGATCTTAGTCAATTCCATCATCCTATTCAATTGGACTCATTGAGTCCAATTGAGCCCTGATCTCAGCACACACTATCCAATTGGACTCAGTGAGAGTCCAATTGACCTAGACCTAAATTAATTGAGTCTTTTTACTCTCAATTAAGTTTCCACACACCTAATTAAACTTGTATTAAGTTTAATTGCACTTTACCTTAGTGAATTAGGGTTTATAACCCTAATTTGAGACATACCTTGACCTAAACCCACTAGAACCTAACCTAATCAACCTAGCCACCTAAGTTTCGACCCACACACACCCACACACACCATCCACATGAAAATACCTACCCTAGAGTTCTCTAGAACTCTCTACCATGTGTGGTTGCCTTGGTTGCCAAAATTAGCAACCAAGAGCCATTCTATTTTTAGATCCACATTTGGTGGATCTAAAAACCACCATCCATCCTCTCTCTCTCACTCTCCCACGAGCTCCCACCATAGGACTCTCTAGAGAATTCCATAATTCTCTAGAGAGCTTCCCTTAGGTCTATAAAAAGACCTAAGGGTTGGCCATTTGCACCCATTCACATCCTTGGCTTCCATTGGCACCATTCACTTCTTTGGCAATTGCACTCCATTGGTGCCATTCATGCCACCTCCACTTAGATAGTCACTCCACCTCCACGAGCTAACTACCATCACCATGGAGGACATCATTCCGGGATGCTGGATCAACCCTACCTCTCTCCAAGGGTTGGCCTAAGCTACATTGGCCGCCCCTCATTCTCCTCACGACCACTCCAAGGCCATCGGGGACCACCCCTGAATGCCCTCTCTTCTACTAGATTTAGTTTATGCTCTCTATAATTTTATTTCTTTTATTTACTGCTTAATAGTGTAGTCTTACTTCTCCCCCAATGATGCATGCGAAATCCCCCCATTGATTCTCGTATGCAGTCATTTTCTGGTTGCTAGATTTCCGTTTCAAGCATTTATGTATAAGCTTTCATCTATAGTTCTGTTGCAAACAACTCTCTCATTGAATGAATAAAAAAAATGTTATATATATATATCTATCTCTATGTTCTGAAATCACAATGAGCTTATTGATTGCTATCATATTTGCGTGATTCAAGTTGCCTGTCTTAATTGTTTATCAATTCTGCAACTAAGTATGTCGTACTTAAATACGTAATAATCACGAACCGACATGAGATTCTAAATAAAGTAAAGTTGGATAAGATCGATTTCAAAAGTAAAAGCAATGCCTCCCAAAGACGAACGATCAGGACTCAAGTCTCATTATTTTTACAAATTTAATTTTTAACGAACGTTTTTGCGCGACTATACTATGATTTCCGATAACTTTCAAATGCATGAAAATGGCTTCCCGTCATCAGGTGAGCACGTCTACTCTCCCTTCCTTTTGGGGAAGGGGCCTAGAGGTTGCTTGCCTTCTGTCCCTCTTTACTAAGGGCCTGAGGGTTTGAGGCTTGCTCTTCGGCTGTCCTATTGTTTTGTCAGCTTTTTGTTGTGGGTCTTCTTCGTCTCTTCTTTTTATGCTGTGTTTTGTTTGGGTTGGTTCTATTTTGCACTGCTCTTCCTTCGTTTTGTGGTGTCTTTTCCTGTGCTGGGTGGCGGTGATTCCCTAGGTAGGTGATGGCTCCCCCCAAGGGGGACACTTCTACTCTGGTGACGAATCCCCGATTGCCTCAGAAGGCCTCCTTTGCCTTTGTTGTGGCTAATCGGGGTTTGGAGGAGCCACCTCCTTTTGTCGAGCTTCCACTCTCGGTTCGTTAGCCTGAGGTCAGGGATGGATGCTTGTGTACCTCCTTTTCATCATCAGAAGTTTTTGACCTTAGTGAAGGTCTCACATCCTCTGTGGTTGTCAAAACTTGGGGTGCTAAGCCTTCTTACCAGACAGTGTTTGCCTTCCTTTCTAACAAGGTCAAGATCATGGGTTTCTCTGTGGTTTTCTTGATATGAGACACTGGCTAATTAGTTGTGCTTCATACTTCAATTTTTGCAAGCTTTACTCCTTGGGTTTGGTCATCCTTGATCGTGTTAGACTCTAGTTCGTTAAATGGTTTGCGAGATTTAGTACTGATGCCCCAGTCATGTGTGCTCTGGTTTGGGTGGGCCTTCTAGGTCTTAAATTGCACTTACTTCACCCCAATGTGCTTCTTTCTCTTGCTTATCAGTTGGGTAATCCCATCTGTGTGGACTCGAAGACTGTGTAAGGCTTAAGACTTGGGTACCCTCGTATTTGTGTTGAGATAGATCTGCTTGCTGATCACCTCGAGGTTCTCAATATCTTTAATGGTGATGCTTTTATTATGCAAAGAGTTATTTTTGAATGGCTCTCGCTTTTCTGTTCCAATTGCCTCAAGATTGGCCATGGTGTGGTTTCCTGTCTTGTCGTCTTAAATACAGGTGTCTCACAGAAGGAGGGTTGCAGCTCTATGGTTTCTGATTAGAGGGTTTTCCAGATGAGTACTCCTTCCTTTGGAGATGCTCTTAGCCATTTTAGGGGGGGAAAGGATGCAGTTAGCAGAGTATCGGCTGCGGAGAAAAGTGTTGATGGTGACCTGGATCCTCCAGGGAACCAAGGGGGAATTTTAATAGCTTTGATCCGTCTTGTATAACTCCTTCTTCTTCTTCTTCTTTAGGGGGATCTATTCGTACTTCCAAATTGTGTGGTCCCTTAGACAGAAAGAAGAAAGAGAGGATTAAGCTGCATCAATATCCCCCTCAAGCATTGCTGCCAGCTCCCCACCCCGATAAGGAGGTCCTGGGTGATCTTACACCGGGACCTACTGAGTCGGCGTTGGTATTATCTTCTGATCAGGATTATGATGCTCCTTTTTTAGATGCTAATGTTTTGATGGATGCTTCTTGCTCGTTTGAACAAGATTTTTGATGTGATAAGATTTTCCTGAATGAAGATTCGAATAGGGCTTCTCTTAAAGATTCCTAAGTAGATGAAAGTTTACGAGTTTTTAAGGAACCGATTTCGATTGATTCTTCCATTAAGGGAAAGGAAGCTTCAGAGATTTGTAATGTTCTGTCTAATCGATTGAATATGGTTTCAAGTTTTGAGTTTGGAAATGCGAAACATAGCTCCTTAAAGCCCAAGTTTCCTTATGTGATGTCATCTAATGATAATGTTATGAATAAGGAAAACTTCCTAAGTAGAGAATTTGGGATTTACTCTTGGGGAATATATTTATCTCTTCTTACTCCCCCACCACCCAATCCAGACCCTGATCCCCCTTTGATCTTGGAGATTCAGGATGGGAAGGCACATCATCTAGTGAGAAATGATGGAAATTATGATCATTCGAGATCAGATGAAGAAACTCAAGGTTCCACTGAATATCTTCTTATGGATTCTAAACCCATTCAGGATGAGGCATACGAAGCACACTCACTGGTTAGGCATAGAGGAGCCTGTGGAGGTCACTCCTGGAGGGGAAGGAGTAGAATGACGAGGAGTCGATCTAAATCGCTTGTTGGAACCAAATCCCAATGAAGGGTCTATTCTAGAATTGTGGGGGGGTTTTGAATCCCCCCACCATCAACCATCTCAAATTCCTCATTTTTGACCTTTCTTTAAATGTCATATTCCTCTTTGAACCATTTGGGGATCTATCCTGCGCTGATGTTCTTAAGGACCTTCTTATGTTCAATCATGTGCTTGTGCATGATGATGCCCCTAATATTTGGTGCCTTTGGAGGGACCCTATTGCCATCTCAGCTGTTCATATTACTCGTTAAGCTGAGTCTGTTAAATGTACCTTTATGAAGTCCACCATTTTGGTCTCTGGAGTGTATGCCTCTTGTGACCCGGAGGCTCACCTATCCTTATGGGATCATTTTAGGGATATCTCTGCCTCTTTTAATATCGTGTGGATGATAGGAGGGGACTTTAATTGCATTCTTCGTTCATCTGAGAAGTTAGGGGGGGTTCCTTTTCATGACTCTTAAGTCCGCTCTTTTCGTTCTTGGGTTGACTCCTCTGCTTTGCTTGAGCTTCCTCTAGGTGGAAATCAATTCTCCTGGTGCAATGTTAGGAGAGGTGCAGCTAGGATCTACCAAAAACTCAATAGAATCTTCATGAATGATGATGGTTTAGCTCTATCCCCTTCGGCTAAGTATCTATCCAGATGGAATTCTAATCATGTGTCCATGACGTTTTCCTTTTCAGTCTATCATTCTTCAAGGCCCTGCCCGTTTAGATTCTAGAATATGTGGTTAAGAGATGAGCAATTCAAAGATCTGGTTTCCCATGTTTGGAGTCAACCACCAACAGCTAGAGCTTCTGATCCTATTGCCTTTATTCTAAGCTCTATAATCTTAAAAAGGCCCTTCAGTCATGGAACAGGTCAACTTTTGGAGATATTCATACCATTGTTTGGAACCTTGAAAGAACCCATGATGATCTGCAAAACATACTTACATCCTATTGGGATGAAGACACTACTTCTGAGCTTGCGGATACACGTATCCAGCTAGATGATGCCCTTGCCAAATTGTATGACTTTCTTGCTCAAAAAGCTAAAATTGATTGGCTCCAGAAGGATGAAGGGAACAATGCCTTTTTCTTTGCCACGATTTGGAAATGCCTTGCTACAAAAATGAGAACCTCTCTTGCTGGGACACTTGGGAATGGTTCTTAGAGAGAAGCTACTAAGAAAGCTATAGAGTACTTCCAAAACCTTCTTTCTTCAGAAGCTCATGAGGATATGGGCATATTTCTGGAGGTTATTCTGCCTATCTTAGCTCAAAATGTTCTACCACTCTTACCCAACCTCCGGCTGAAGGAGAGATCTTTGAAACCTTAGCTCAAATGCCCAATAACAAAACTCTTAGTCCCGATGGTTTTAATGCCAAGTTTCTTGTGGGTTGCTGGGATATCATTAAAGCTGACGTTGTTAGAGCTATCATGTACTACCTCACTTCCAATAGTGCCCCAAGAGCCTTTAATACTACTTTCATTTCTTTAATTCCTAAGAAACCCAATATCTTGGATCTCTCGGATTTTAGGACTATCAGTTTGTGCAATGTTCTTTATAAACTTGCATCGGCTATCCTAGCTAAGCACCTTGCCGTGGTAATTCCTGGGATTATTTCCCCTGAACAGGATGGATTCATTCAAGGTCGCCCCATTTTCGATCATATCTCTACTACTTTTGAATTGGTCCAACGCTTAGTTCGCAAGGTCCATGGCTCCAATGTGGTTTTCCAGTTGGACCTTCGTAAGGCTTATGATAGGGTCGAATGGGAAGTGCTTTATTCCATCCTAGCTCTGTTTGGTTTTTTATCCCAGGCTATTAATCTTATTAAAGGTTTTGTCCAACATGAGGGTTCGACTATTTTGATTGATGGAAGCTCCTCCTTTTTTAAGGTCAATCGTGGGCTTAGGTAGGGTGACCTCATCTCTCCCTTCCTTTTTGATATCTTCATGGAGCCATTTATTTAGGGTATCAAAGAGTAGGCCTTTCAAGGTCGTATCTCTCCCTTCTCTATCAAACATATATCCCTTCTCCCTTGGCCCTATTATATGCTGACGACATCATTATTTTTCTCAATGGCAATGTCTACTCTATTAAAAACTTAGCGAGCTTCATCTGGTCCTTTGAACTAGCTTTTAGCCAAAATGTCAATCTTTTGAAAAGCTTCTGTTTTGTGGGTAAAAATTTCCCTCCTGGTGATGAGTCCATTAAAATGGACTAATATTAAACCTAAGAATATTTAATCGTATAGTTTAGGTGTGTTAATAATGGCAATTAAGTTATAGAATAATTGTACACCTCATGATTTAAGTTATAACATTCTATAACTTAATGATTTTATTATTTTTATGTGCAAGTAATAAAATGCACAAAGAGCAAGGGTGGGGGGATAAATTTTCCCAAACAGCCGCAACTCTTTCCCCCCTCCCCCACCGGACATTGGGGTAATCTTCTCTTCCGCCGCCTTTCTCAACAACTGTGACTGGGGATTTGGGAAAATCCCTGAACTCACGCGCAAAGGGAGGAGTTAAAGAGAGGAGGTGAGGAGAGAGGAAGATCATCTTTCCCCCTCGCGGGGAACTGCTTCACCGTGGAAAGGGTGAACCCTGTGACCCATCGCGTGCACTGTGCGCCAAGCACCCATCTCCAGCGCCCCTGCCAGGCCACGCCCGTAGGCGCATCCTCCCTTCCAGTGCCATCACCCCATCCATCCTCCAGAGCATCCCTACACCACCTGCCTTCACCCCACAGCCGCACAGCCACCCGTGCCCACAGGCACACCTGCCTCACTAGTCGCTCCATTCGGTGCCTGAAGGTGTTGCGTGCCTTCACTACTGCTAGGCCAATACCTGCAGGCATGGCATAGCCGCTCCCCTCACCCGCGCCCCTGCCAAGCACCGCAGGCGCCCGCTCCTTCTCCACCTAGCGTGCCCGCAGGCGCTCACGCACCGCTTCACCAACGCTTCACCGCGCGCGCTTCAACTTCCCTGTAGACGCTGCATCACGCCCTCCTTCCGGCCAGCAGGCGCGCGCATGCTAAATTCCAGCTACAGGCGTACGCCCATTCGCCTCCCCTTAGCCGTGCCTAAAGGCGCTACGCGCCTTCGCTGTCTGCAGCACGCTTGGCAGCGGCAGTAGCAGCCACCTCCGGCCACCGCCTTCGGCCACCTCTGTCGCCGCCGTTGCCACTGTCGGAAGGCTCTCAACTTCGCCGTCCTCTTGAGCCTTGCATCGACCCCCGCGGTTCTCTCTCTCTCTCGCGAGGAGAGAGGAAGAAAGCTCTGTTTCCATCTTAATTAAAATTTACATTCAATGCCATTGCCACCAATTTGATTTTTTTTATTATTATTATATTATGGCAGAATTGCATTCAAACACTCATAATTCTTTCTAATTGCATGGTATTGATATTGTCTATTTTAAAGATTGATTTTGGACTTAATTTAAGTACTAATTGTCTTTAGTACACATCACGTGAAAACTGCATGAATTCACCCTAAATTTATTGAGGATTTCTGTGAGGGAAAACTGCACTTACACCCTTAACTTTTTAGGTTATTGCAAATCTACTTTTCTTCACATTTTAAGTTTGATTTGAAAAGGGATTTCTCGCTATCTGAAATAACATTAAATAATTAAAGTATTGATTGCATCATTACCTCCCTGTGGATATGACCCGCTCTTCTGCGAGTGGTTATTTTCATTATTTTTGATTAGTCGATTTTTCCCCCACTTAAATATTATAACGCTAAGCGAAAAGTCATCTATCACCTGGTAGACTTAGTCGTATTCTTTAGATTACGAGTCTTCAACTTGGCGCCTTTCCGTTCAGTTACCTTGGGTGCCTTATTTTCTCGAGGAGAGCCAAGAACATTTACTTCCATTCTATCCTGGATAAAATTAGATCCAAGCTTTCAGGGTGGAAGGCAAAAATGCTTTCATCTGCTGCTAGACTTGTTCTCATCAAGCACGTCTTAACGTCTATTCCCATTCATGTGCTTTCTGTTATAGACGTACCGAAGGCTATTATTAGGAAATTAGAATCCTTGTTCGCTAATTTCTTTTGGAACTCCACTGAAGAGGAGCAACATCATCATTGAGTTTCTTGGAAAACAGTAGCCGCTCCTCTCTTGCATGGTGGTCTTGGCGTTAGGGATTTGTCCTTCGTCATTAAAGCTTTTCACATGAAACATGCTTGGAACATCACCATTGGTAATTCCCCCTATTCGCACCTGATGCATGACCCTTATGCTCATAGAGAATTCCAATCTAATGATCTTCCTAAAAGAGTTAAAGTCCTTAGATCTGCCTATCTGGCTATGAAACCTCTTATGAAATGGGAGATTCATGAAGGAAAGGTTGATTTTTGGATTGATCTTTGGGTTGGGGATACCTCAGTGAAAGATTTTTTGCTCAATAATGTAAACCCTCCTGCTATTCAAGTCTGTGATGCCTTGGGTAACTTGAGTGAAGGCCAGCATATGAGGTTTATCCCTTAAAACATTCATGATATGATTTCTCAAGTTGCCCTCATGGAGGAGAGAGACAAGCCTATTTGGACTCCTTCCAATTCGGGGACCTACTTTGTCAGTTTCGCTTATTCTATTAACTTTCGCCCAGGTGATTAGGATCCCAAATTCATAGCGTTGTGGAAGCTTCACTTACTGTTGAGGATTAGCCTGTGTATTTGGAGAATTATTCTTCATAGGCTACCTACAGATGATGCTATCTCTGGTTTGGGTATCAATATGGTCTCCCAATGCTACTACTGCCCCCATGCCCCGGGATCAGAATCTTTAACCCATCTTTTTAGTGAGAGCCACCTTACTAAGCTAATTGCAACTTGGACCTTTGAGAAATACTTTATCAATCCCATCAATCCGGATAATTTTTGGCTAATTATTCAAAATACTAGAAACTCCAACTATATCAACAGGATTAAAGGGCTTATCTGTTTTATCTTGTTTAATATTTGGTGGGTTAGAAATAAGGTCAAAAATGAAAATTTTCTATTCTCCTCCATTTCGCAATTTTTGGATCATAATTGGAGGAATTATGATATGGCTAATTGGTTGGGTGATTAGGGACAGGTCTGGGAATTTTGTTCTAGCTGCTGCTTCCAGTGCTCCTGATTGTCAAAAAGAATTAGGTTATACTTGTTAGCCATTCGCCATCTGCTTGGAGAGTGGAATGATATTCTTTCTCATCTTCAAATTGAGGTAGATTCTTCAATGCTTTATTATTGGTGGAATGGTAAGTTCCCTGTGGCATGGAGGGCTAGATCACTTTATTTGGAAGTTCGTCAACTCAGCGAAAGAATTCAGGCTCTCAATTTTGTCCATCCTCTGGTCAACACTCTTGTTAGGGCTATTGCAGCTCAAGGTTCTCATGATTGGAAGACCTTTAGAATCGAAGACTTTGCTCCTCGCATCTGTGGCATTATCAAGTTAGATGGGATTCACTTCCCCCATGTCATTCTAGCATCTTGATCCGTGTTTTGTCAGGTTCTAGGCTTCTCCTGGTGGTCTCTCCGTGCTTGCCTGCTGTTGCCTTTTGTGTTTTTGTTTTAGTTTTTGTCTTGTGGTTTGGCTCTTAGTTTTGTTTAGTCTTTATACTAGGTCACGAGTCGTGGTCCTTTTTTGTATGGGGTAGGTTTTGGTCTAACTCACCTGTCCCCTCTTTTATGTTCTCCAGGGAGTAGAGGATGAATAAGATTGACTCTCGTATTTGTTAAAAAAAAAAACATGTTATATGGGTTATGGGTTGAGTTGGGTTAAATCTCAAATCCAATCTAACTCAACCCATTAGAACTCATAACCTAACTCAACCCATTTGGGTTAAATTCAAGTTGAATCCGTTGAGTGTTCATCCTTAAAATATATTGTAGAATAAAGATTCTCGCTATCATTGGACTATTCCCCATTTTGAAATTTAGTTATGGGGTTTGATGACAGGGGTACTTTTGGTTTTTTATGGCAAGCAGTTGTGGCGGATGTTGCGGATTTCGTAAGCTTGCCCAGACAAAAAGTAATCATATATCATTGACAGCTATGACAAAGAAGAAGAAGAAATTAATAAGCGTGAAATTTGAGAGTGTTTTTTTGGGTGATGGTATTGGGCAAAGGGATCCCTAGGTTATCATAATTATACATATGTCCTTACAAAGTTATTCCATTTAATATTTGTGTCTTTACATGAGTATAAACTTACATGGTGATTGTGTTAGAATTGACTTAGACGGAAGTTAGTGTTATTGAAATACCATTGTGCATCTAAAAATTGAGATCCAACGAAAATATCAAACAATAATGAAATGGAGGAGAATTTCCTCAAAAAGTTCCTGATGTAACACTACCTTGGAGTCGTCCAGAATTTACATTTGAGGTGATAAAATATTTGTTCGGCATTGATTCCAACATAATGATATCAAAGAGTGTAGGGGAGAAGGAATTTACTAATTTTTGACATTTTTCATACAAAAAAGAAAACAAATGTACCTTGTGGAAAATCATTGACCTTTGATATTGTAATATCTGTATTTTACAGGAGTCTCTGTAAGTAACGTTCCATAAGAAAATTGATCGCACCGGACCTCTATGGGCGAGCTCCGTAGAAGAAACAATAATTAATAGTGGTTGTAATTAATAAGATACCATTATATAGAGAAGAAAAAGGAAGAGGAAGAAGAATACCAATGGACAGGAAAGGAGGGAGTAGTTCTTGGTTGAAAATATGGGCGCAGGCAAAGGCGTTACTCTCGAATGGAATCGGGCGGGAAGATCTGCAGCCTGGAGATCACATCTACACCTGGAGGGCTGGTTATATTTTCTCCCACCATGGTTTGCGCTTCTTAGCTACACACACACACACACACACACACACACACACATATATATATATATATACGATGCATGCATCCTTCTCCTTTTCTTTGCTCTTTTTTTGAGAGAATATATAGTCCACTGATCTCGAAATCGGAAGCTGAAAATTTGTTGAGGATAGTATACGTTTGTGTAAGAATTGAGAATACAAACAATAGCTAGAAAAGAAATGATTTATTAAATTCTCAATGGAGAGGATAAATTAAAATCCAATTTCCGTCCAATTCCTTTTGCAATAAGTCGTAGGTTTTTTTTTGGGACACGGCATTTCATCAAGTTATATTAATAGCTAGGTTCCCATTGTGGTAGGAGTTGGAATTATCTCATCGTATACATATCACATACCTTAACGCTACTGGTTAATTATTTCTTCCTCTGTTAGGAATATACATAGGTGAAGAAATCGTGATCCACTTTGTGAATGCTGGCCAAGAGATTGGCTCAGGGACCAACTTTAACAACATTTCAGCTAGCTTCTTCACTCGTGATTCGAACACTGATCCATGCGAGATTTGTAAGGATCAGGTCGTGAATTCAGGTGTCATCAAGTCGTGCCTCAATTGTTTCCTATCGAAGGGTGATCTTTATCGATACGAGTACTCCGCCCCACGATTGACATTCCACGCGAAGCTGAGAGGATTGTGCACCATGGTCCCATCCGATCCCCCGGGCGATGTCATTCGCCGAGCCAAGCGCCTCCTCGAGATCGGCTTCGGCACTTATAATCTATTTACAAAGAATTGCGAGGACTTTGCCATCTATTGCAAGACGAGCTTGCTAGCAGAATTGGGTAATAGTAGCCAGGTGCAATCCATGAAAGCAGCCATGTTCTCGGTCACCAAACCACTTTTTATTGGAGGGCTAACCTCGTCTGGTTGCATCCAAGCCTTAGAGAATTACTGCGAGGGTCGTTACAAAAATGACGTCGGCAGCCGTGCGAAAAAGGTTTCCCTTGAAGATTTGGAGTCGATGGTAAATTGACCCATTGATTCCGAAAACAACTCTTGATCTATGTTTGGCTATGGACTTTGCGATTCTGTTCCTTGTAATGCTTGTTTGGATTTCTTTTCTTCTTCTTTTGAGTGATAATAGTCATCTTTGCTTGAAAGAAAAAATCTTTTGGGAAGAAAGTATGGGAGATATTATTATTTGCTCATCTACGGAGCTAGATATCCCTACCTAATATTGTCCTGCATGACATGTGTGTTAAGTAACTAAGAACTGGTCTCCCCTGACATTGGCTAAATATATATGCATTAAGTTTGTGGATTCTTACAAAAGCTAGCTTCCTTCAATTTGAAGGAACTAAAGAGGACTTTTCGAAATTTAAGAAGTACAAGCACATGAATTCATGCCTTGCATTAATTCCTCCTTTGCGGGTGTTGATTAGGCTCTGCATTATGGTGATAACCCTCACTTTATGAAATGACCATGCCTTGCAAATTAAGTTCAAAACCTTTCACTTGGATATATATATATATATATATATCACGGAGAAAGATAAACAAATTACTTATGCTACATCTTGTTATCTTCTTTTGATCATTGTTACTCATAATCGTTGATCTTGCTACTCTATATCGAGTGTTTAGCATTCATTTTCCATTCAGGGCTTAAATCCATTGTACATACTCTTTCAAGTGCCATTTGGTAAGGGGAACTATCAAAAGAAATAAAAATTACAAGTAGAAGAAATGAAGGGATCAAAGGGTTTTGTTGTTTGATTAGTTTAATTGTTTGGTGGAACAAGGGAGAGAAAGTTAGTTGGAAAGTAAAGAATTGGCCATTTTACCCTTGAATAAGTTTGTTGGATCTTTTTGGATTATAGGTGGAGATTTTAATTGTATCTTATGTGATTCTGAAAAAAGTGGTGGTTTACCTTTTCATTTTTCCCAAGCCTCTGACTTTCTTTGATGGAGGGATTCCCTCGGTGTTTTGGAAATTCCTATGGAAGGGAACCAATTCTCTTGGTGTAATGGTAGACATGGTAGCACGCGTATTTATCAAAAGCTGGATTGGATCTTTGTGTCTTCGCCTAGCATGGCTCTCTCACTCTGTGCGTCCTATCTCTCTAGGAGAAATTTAGACCATGCGCCCATGCTTTTATCTTTAAATACTGCCAAACCTTGTAGACCTCGTCCTTTCAGATTCCATAACATGTGACTTAAAGATCCCACTTTCAAGAACATTGTTAGTCGGGTCTGGGAACAGCTGTCTTGTAAGCCCACTTATAACCCCATTGATACTCTTTACTTCAAACTCTATAGTCTCAAAAGAGTCCTGCAATCTTGGAATAGATGGTACTTTGGTGACATTCACTCGATTGTCAAGGATCTCGAGAATTGACATGATGATTTGGAGGCCAAATCAATGTCCTATTGGGATGATCAAACCTCCTCTGAGCTCACAGATATTCGTATCCAACTAGAAGATGCCCTCGCCAAATATTACAACTTTCTTGCGTAAAAAGCAAAGATCGGCTAGCTGCTCCCTAGGGAAGGAAATAATGCTTTCTTTTTCGCTACAATCAAGAAAAGATTTGCGAAACGAAATCAGAATTCTCTTTCCTCTTCCATTGGTATTGACTCTTGGGACTTGGCGACTTCGAAGCGACTAATTACTTCCAATCCCTTCTTTCCTCTAGTGGCACTGGTGATATCAATAGATTTCTGGACGTCATCCCTCCCATCATTACCCCTAGGGGCTCTTCCACTTTGCTGAGCATCCCTAATGAAAGTGAAATCCTTGGCACTATTAATGCCATGCCTGCTAATAGTTCCCCTCGCCCTATGGTTTCAATGTAGAGTTTTTTCGCTACTGCTGGGATATTGTCAAAATGGATGTGGTGAATGCCATATCTCACTTTTTCTCTTCTCAGTCTGCTCCTAGATCTTTCAAATACTATGGAGTTGGCTGATTTTCGTCCTATCAGTCTTTGCAAGGTGACCTTTAAGATTGCTTTTGGTATCTTTGCAAATCGTTTGGCTAAGCTGCTACCTAAACTCATATCCCCTAAACAGGCAGGTTTCATCAAAGGTAGGTCTATCATAATTTGACCACATATCCACAACTTTTGAGCTTGCTCAGAGGCTTAACCGCAAGGTTTTCACTCTAATATCATCTTCTAGATTGATCTCCAAAAGGCCTATGATAGAGTCGAATGGGAAGCCCTTTATTGCACTTTACATAAATTTGGGTTTTCCCCTAAGGTCATTGCTCTTATCAAGGGTTTCGTGGAACATGAGGGATCTTCGATCTTAGTTGATGGGTGCTCTTCACCATTTTTCAAGGTCTCCCGTGGGCTTAGACAAGGGGATACCTTATCTCCTTTCCTCTTTGACACTTTTATGGAACCCTTTATTCGTGGTATCAAGGAGATGGTCTTCTTGGGTCAATTATAAACTTTTTCTATCAAACGTGGAATCCCCTCCCCGACCACTCTCCTCTACGCTGATGACATCATCCACTTCCTTGATGGTAGCCTTAGATCCACTACTAATCTTATGGCCTTCATCCACGAGTTTGAGTTTAACTTTGGTCAAAGATTAAACCATCTTAAAAGTTTTTGCTATGTTGGGAAACATTTTCCCGTTGGAAGGTTGACTTGGATCCTCTCTATTACTGGCTTCCAAATTGGGGGTTTTCCCTTCAACTACCTAGGTTGCCCTATCTTCATGGGGAGAGCTAAAACTTCTTCTTTTCATGGTCTGGTAGACAAAATCCACTCCAAACTCTCTGGATGGAAAGCCAAACTTCTTTCGTCTGCTGCCAGGCTTCTCCTCAGCAAGCATGTATTATCCTCAATCCTTGTTCACATCCACTTGGTGATTAATGTTCTTAAGACCGTGATCCGCAACCTTGAATCCACCTTCTCTAACTTCTTTTGGAACTCCTCAGAGGAGGAGCGCCATCACCATTGGATTGCTTGGCCTTCTATCTACAAGCTTCTCTCCTTTGGTGGGCTCAGCATCAGGGACCTTTCCATGGTCATTAAAGCCTTTAGAATGAAAAGGATGTGGAATATCTTGTTTGGTAACTCTCCTTACTCGACTCTTATGAGAAATCTCTATGGTCTTTCTCACAAATCCTCCCATAATCATTATAATAGAATCAAATCCCTCATCTTGGCCTATAATGATATGAAACCTTTCATCCGCTGGGAAGTTAAGGAAGAAGACCTATTTTGGATGGATATTTGGATTGGGGACTCCCCTCTCAAGGATTTCCTTATGCAAGATATTGATCCTCCCTTGGTTAAAATCAAAGATGCCCTGGCCCATCCTAATTTGATTGATCATCTTCATGCGATTCCTCCTGACATTCGGTCCAAAATCTTTCAAGCCGTCATACTTGACGAAAGAGATGTCCCAATTTGGACCTCGACTTCGAGTGGAAATTTCCCCATTTCCTCCACTTACAAAATCAATTTCAACGCTATTCCTTCTATTCCCGTGTTCCAATGCCTTTAGAATCTTAAGCTACCCCTTAGACTAAGCCTTTTTGCTTGGAGAATTTTCCTTGACAGGCTCCCTATTGATGACAACATCCAAAAGCTTGGCTTCAATCTTCCCTCGAAATGTGTCTGCTGCCCTGTTCATCCCAACCTTGAAACTTACACTCACCTATTTTGTCATAGTGATCTTGCCTTCTCTGTTACGAATTGGACCTTTAGGAATATGCACATTAACCCCATTCTGCCTTCCAACCTCTATCACAATTTCCTTAACTCTAATGCCTCTTTCCCTCAAAGGTTCAAGGGTATGACTACCTTCATTTGGCATAACATCTGGTGGATTCATAATAAGATCACGAAAGACAATTTCAATATTTTGCACATTAGTTATTTTTTGGACCAAAATTGGAGATCTTAACATGGCGAATTGGCTTAAATATCAAAAGCCCAAAGTCTTTGCTATGTCTTGGATCTGCCCGGTGATCGGGTACAAGGTCAACTTTGCAGCTATTAGCCATGAAGGCTCCTATTCCATCGCTTGGATTCTTCGGGACAACTCCGGTTCTTTTATTGAAGCGGCTTCTTCCAAGGTCTCTACCTCTTCTCTTGAGATGGGCATCATTGAAGCTATCACTCACTTCTTACAATCAGGGTATTGCAATTCTGATAATATATGCTATGAAATGGACTCTTCTCTACTCTATTATTGGTGGAATGGGAAAATTCCGGTTGTGTGGCGCATACGTCTAGCCATGAAGGTTGCTAAGGATTGTTGCTCTCAGGTCATTAATTTGAGTTATATTCATCCTATGACCAACAATCTAGCTCGCATGATTGCCTCCTCTACTGATGGCCCGTGGTAGCTCTTTCGCTCGACGATGTCCCTTTCTGGTAGGTGTCGAGGGATGTTAAGATTGGATCAGATTCAGTTTCCTTACATTATTGGTTAGTTTGGTGCTGTTATGGTTTGTTTTCTCTGGTTTGAGTTTTTGTACTAGGCCATGAGTCGTGGTCCTTCTTTATGTGTATGAGACAGGTTTTGATCTAGTCCCCCTATTCCCCTCTTTTTCTTAGCCTCCAGGGAGTGAGGGATGAATAAGATTAACTCCTGTATTTTGTTATAAAAAAAAAGTTTGTTGGATCTTTTTGTTGATTTTTCTTTATAACCATCAATTTAGTGGTTATGAGAGAGAGAGAGGGATGATGAGCAACCGGTGAGAGAGGAGGGTCACCAGCGAGATCACAAGTGCGATCCAGAGAAATTTGAGAGCTAGGGGGGGTGGTGAAGGGTCTTCTGTTCCTCGCTAGCATGAGGTAGAGAGAAGTGAGGTGGGCGAGGGGTGCGTGAAGGCCTTCCCAAAACAAAATAGATCTCCTTCCCCTATGATTTCTTTCTACAAAAGAAAATCTTCCTTGCTAAATTTTTTTTGTACCAATTTAAGATGTCAAGATGGCGTTTCAAGTTTTGACCCCTAATCAAAAGTAGGCCATGCACGCATATGAACAAAATCCCTTCGATGAAATAATGTGCGAGGACATAATACAAGAAATTTTCTTTGGAGTCCTCTTCCCACAATAAGCCCCCAATTAATTCCTCCAAGAACATGCACATGTAATTAAATATAAAATAGGAAAGTACATCAAGAAAAGAGATATATGCCTAACGAAGTACATCAATTAAATACATGTGCAGGAATGGCAATTCACAAGTTTAATTGATTTTTCAATGCAAAGCATACTTGAAATCTATTTTAATCTTAAATTTAAATATTTTTAGGCATAATTATAATCCACCCAGTGAACTTATCAACCACCACCATCTCACTATTCCCATTGCCATGCCCTATTCACTAGTCACCACACCACACACCTATCCACCATTATCTATTCAAATCATCATTATCACTTCCATCCATTCCCATGGTGCTTAAAGTCTTTTTACGTTCTTTACATTTTGTAGTATAAGTTGGTAGTACCAATAAATTGGAGTTGTAATAGCTTTTGCTTTTGTTGCAGGTAGTGTAATGTTGTAGATATTTTTAATGCATGTTCAACTTTGCTAGTATTAGTGTTCTCTTCCTCATTTTTCCTTGCTTAATCAAAAGAAAAAAAAAAGAGCAAAACAAAAAGTTATTTTATCGCTTTCTTTAATCAAACAAAAAAAAAGGAATAGTGTATATCGTAGAGTTGTATGTATCTCTCTCGTTTTCACGTAACCAAACAAAAGACCAAAATACTGCGAAGATGAAAAACAACAAAATAGCATAAATAGTCAAGCACGATTTTGAGCAAATGAGCGCATTTCAAATCGCCTCCTTGTAAATCGGTTGTGACTCATCTAAATCCAACTTAAAAATTGATTTATGTTCTTTTTAAATTTAATGATATGTGATTAAGTGCAACAAGTTACAACGATGAGATTTTTGAACACTACTTTCACGTTAAGCCAATTATCATCAGTCTAGGCACATTATTAGAATCATGTAACAAGTATGTGTGGAAATTAGGATCCACCTATTTGACCATTTGTTGACCACCTTACCATTCTCAATTCTCCAAATGCATCTCGAATATAGATAAGGTATAATTGAAACCAAATCCTTCCATGGTAGTGAGTGAAGTTGATTAGCCTAGCCGATCACAAGTCCTTGTTCTTAATGTAAGCACCTTTTATTATGTCAATCCATAGAGTTTGCTTGCACAACAACCTCCATGCATGCTTAAGAAATAGAGTCGAATTCATGAACCTAGTGCATCTCATTCTAAGGTCCCCAGGATGTTTCTGCATTATCAGTTTATCCCATGTGATAGTGTAGACCTACTTGTGAATAACTCTGTAATCCTTCAATCTCAACATAGTAACCAACATTAAGTAGATTGAAATGGATGCCAACATCGACTTAACTAGAACCAATCTACCTGCTTGAGAAAGAGTGGTACCCGTCCACCCATGCAGAGCCTCTTCCATTTTATTACCAATTATCTTAGCAACTCTAATCCTAAAGTTGCCATCAATGACGAGAGCATCTAAGTAACTCTTCTCTTTGAGTGTTCCTTGAAAATTGAAGATACTCATAATATCCTATTGGAAGTCATTGGGGACTCCCCGGTTGAACAACATGAATGCCTTCTTGATATTAATTTTTTGATCTACATACCTATATTACTAATCGACTTTTTGCAACATTCATCAAGCAATCACAATAAAGCACTCTTGTTAGGTTTTGATCCCCAGTAATGGCACCAAAAATATGTTCATTGACTACCAGTTTGTACAAAAAAGGGGTTTTAAAATGTTGTTGTTGTATTATATGTCATAAATACAAACCATTATTGCGTCAATTTTATTTATATACTTAATTTTTACTAATTTATTGTAGGTCATTCACTAGAAGGTAGTTATTGATATACATCACTCTCTAACTTCAATAATATTCTTTTAATTCTAGAAAGATTGATTTTATATACAAGGATGAATGAATGAATCAATTATATACAAAAGAATGAATTAGAAATAATTACAATGCTTGAAAATAATTATATACAAACAAGCATAAAAAATCATAAATAAATACTCTATATTATCTATTTACAACTTATAATAATAATACTTAGCTATATGTACAATAATAAGTAATAATATGTACTATACTAACTTAATTTAACTTACTAGTATCTATAGTAACATATAATATATCTACAGCGACGTATAAAGTATCACTAAAACCTTAGAAAAACTATATACATAAGCTAAGGTAAAAACTAATATCAATACTAACATATAATACTATGTACAGTAACGAACAGATCCGTCACTAAAGCTACAGCTTATTTATATGCATATATAACTCAAACATACACTACTATACTCATGTATACTCTACGCACACACATATATACACAACACACATGCAGTCAACAGACACAGAACCCTTAACTTAGACTCTTAACACACTAACACACAAGGCACAGACACGAGCAACACTCAGCCGATTTAAAGTCTCTTCTCTTCAAGTCAGTTCACAACCAGTTCAAACTAAATTTTAACCAAAAATTGGCTTAATTGGCAGGCAACCTTTTCGAGTGATAAATAGTACCCTCAAGGGGTGGGACCAGACCTCTACTAGGCCACCCTAATTAGATCATTAGGCACATTAATCTCGCTTTACGCTTGTTAATGGGTCCAAGTAGGCCCATACATAGTGCATGGCCCCCAGCCCACTGCATCGCACCATTCTCAAATTATGCTCAATGCTCAGAGGTATAGAGGAGAGGAGGTGGTTTTATTTAGCGCTCGACGCTTGTCAACTAATGAGCCATGAGCACAAAAACAATATATAGGGCTTCGCTCACTCTCCCACTCACTATGTGGTGCTAATAGCGCACCTCCCAGCAACTATGTGCCCAGTGTAGCTCTGTACGTGATTGCTTGATTTGGCCCTCGATTTGAGGGCCATATTTTATTATAAATTAAAATTGAATTATAAGATTTTGAAGCCCTATCTTAGGACTACTTAATTATATAAATTATTTACAAAAATAATTATATTTACTATATAAATAAATTAGCTAAAGTTTACCTTTATACAAATTGATATTTGGGTTAATTTGTTAATTAATGTTTAAATTGTTTAATAATGGTCTAATTGACCCTGTAAAGAGTTAGTATACATATTAAAGTATTTATTACAGATTTTTATGATATTTTACACGATTTATTTTAATTTATATACATTAAATATCAGATTTCAATGTGTTATACATATAAATTATTTATAAATAATATAATAAATGTAAACATAGTTAGCATAGTTTAAGCTACTTAAAATACTATAATGCAAATATACAATATAAATTAGTTTAGTTATAAATTAATTTACTAATTTATTTTAATTTAATTTAGTAAACTAGCTAATAACTTATTAAATTAATTATTTATTAGACAAATATAATTAAATTATGTTACATGTGTCTTAATGTAAATTATATACATATAGTTATATATTTACAGTATCATTAATAAATGAGGTTATTTATAGGGGTTTATTAATTTATATAGTTTATAGTACATATTAGTTAATTAAATTAATAAATAATTATACAGATAAGTTATATACGATTAATTTATCTTAAATACTTAATTTACATTATAGAATATATACATAAGTTATTTATACAATTCATAAACCTATTTTACACTATTTACATTAATAGCTTAATATATACCTTATATACACATGTACATACATAGTTTACATAGTATTTTTGGGATTTTTTGGGGTTTTTCTGATTTTTATGTGTTTTATATGTTTTATAGAGGTAGGGGATGAGAGAGAAAGAAAGAGATGAGAGAAATAGAGTATTTTTAGGATTTTTTAGATTTAAGGTCTTTTATTAAGTTTTAAGGTAGACTGAACCGTTAGCTGGTATGTTCTACCAAGTCGGGGGTTCAAAATACCTTGAAACTTAGTATATGCTTAAAAATATATCTAATCCTGCTCATTACACATTTTTTTTTTTTGAATTTTTTATAGGGTTTTATTTATTTACAAGTCAAACACATTTAAGGCCTTAAAGAGATGTTTCTAATAGAACCTAAGGCACTAGGATGTGTATAAAGGGTTGGGTATGCAGTAGAAACACTCAGATACTTTCAACATATTATATGGAAGGTGTGCAAGCAATTGAACATAAATTCCAAACTAATTTCATCACATTTTTGAATTTGGGTAGATATACACATAAGTGGCTGACAAAGGAATTAAAAATGAGATTACAAGCCATTCAAATGAGATTTAAATATCATTTTAGATACATGAATGCTTGTACAAATAGTATACAACATATAAAACATGTCAGCTCTTTAATTCACTTCAAAATGTAGTTCACTGCCCTATTAATTCAGATCATTCAACAGGAGCAACAGTTGTAGCAGCAGCTTCAAATAATAGCAGCGCCACTACTGCTGGGATTCAGCAAAGCAGCAGTGATGTAGACATGTTTACACTACATAAGATGTCTATTTATGCATGTTCTTAAGCATAGAATTGCATTGCATACTATAAATATTGCATAGCATGCATCATCTTGCATTTAGATTAGTTTGAATAAAATGGAGGTTAATTGTCTCCTTTTATGTTCAGGGACAGGGCAAATTTTTATCGGGGCCTCAGATCGAAGATCCAATTGTACAGATTTGATTAGGGTGACGACTGGAGTTTAACGACTCCAAGATCGCCCTAATCAAACATCTATAGCATCAGATAGAGATCAGGGAACCCTAGAAGATCAAGGGCTAAGATGGCATGAATCCACACTTCAAATGAAAAATCTGACTGTACGGATGGATTCAGATCGATGATCGCAGCCTAACGGCGTGAAAATCGACTCAATCCGACAACCGTGGCACCATCTACATCATCTAGAAGATGGACGGCCAAGATGGTGCCACGTGGCGCCATCTCGGCCGCCCAACCAACCGCAAGCATCCGTTGAAGGCCTTCGCATCAATGTTTCCCCGTTGTTGGATATGACTGCGACGCACCTGCGCTTAAGTTGAGCGCCGACCCATCCACGCACGTAGCGTAGTTGGTCGAGGAGCTTTCGCGAAGCACAGGCGCGCATTCGAGTCACAGGAGGCAGGCGCAGGCGAGCGGGCATAGAGACTGCTTGATTGTGATCGAGCGGCTGTGAGCGCCCGATAGCACCCACGTGCTATCGCACGCTCATGAGCGACGCTGAATCAGACGTGGGCGTTGCTGCTTGAAGAGGCACGGCGAGGGCGCATCTCAGCCGTTCGATCTCACGATTGAACGGCTGAGATTTGATGGACGTGGGTGGCACGGAAGGTGAGCGGGTGGCACACGTCGCCCATGACTGGGGCTTTAGCGACGATTTTATCCGTCACTAAAGATCCCTTATTTAATGTTTTGCAATTGTAACAACCAAATTGCCCTCACTCCTTGCAACTATAAAAGGAGACCCCCTCCATATGAAATGGGCATCCCTTCCTTCTCTTCCCTCCCTCTCCAAAGCTCAAGAGAAGCTTGTCCCACACCCGGGATGCTCCTCGAGAGATAAAGTCAAATTTTTACCCTCATTTCGGAAGTGGATCCTGCGACGACGACGACATGCTGCCCCGTTTTCGTTCCTCTTGCCTCGACCTACTTCTTCCTGCTCCGTCCTCCTTCTTCCAAGCGGCGTCTCATCCGACTTGTCCTCCAAGTGATCGTCGAGGAGGATAACTTCTCTCTCCCATTCTTCTTTACAGCTTTCTAGAGTAGAATTTTCCTGCTTTCTAGTGTAGTTGATTTCCCGCTTTCTAGTGTAATTCTTCTCTGGTTTTATTGTATAAATATTTTAAAATATTGAGTGTATGTTTTCTCTCTCTCTCTCTCTCCCATTTATTCTGATTGTTAATATTACTTCATTGTAATTACGTCGCTTCACTTTTCAACAAAAACTCTAAAAAAATATAATTGCGAATATAGATCGACATAACCTCCCTAAGTTCGACCCGGGATTTCTATTCCGGTACAAAATTTATTTGTTGAACACGAGTTCTTCGCTTTCAAACTACGATGATAGGTTTTTCAAA
The DNA here is from genome assembly GCA_037157565.1 of Thalassia testudinum. Lineage (NCBI taxonomy): Eukaryota > Viridiplantae > Streptophyta > Magnoliopsida > Alismatales > Hydrocharitaceae > Thalassia > Thalassia testudinum. The sequence continues at coordinate 5,435,095 of JAZHRO010000058.1, read as the reverse complement.
ACCAAATACGTTAGCATAGTAACTCGTAGCTTCAACATTTTGGTGCCGTTGCCGAGGAGGCAACGATTTCTGATCTTCTTTTCGCATTTCACGCACTTTATTGTCTTCTAACTTGCTTTCTATTGTGTCTATTATTTTGCAGAGACCTCCATCAGGGAATCATCAAGCAGTAGATTGGAGTAAAGTGTAGTTGAAGACAACTGTAAGTGCTCCCCATTCTTCCCCCCTCCATAGATTTCATTTGTCACATTAAATCCAAATTCTAAGTAACCTAGGTGTTTGTATAAATCCTAGGAATAGTTTGACTGTTTGAATTCTCACTCACATTCATTCCACCCTCGTTTATAAAAAAATAACAAAAAGATAATCTTGTGGGGTAATTTTTAACAAACACACAACGTACACCCACATTCAAGGCACTTAACTTAATTGATTTGTTTCTACTCAACAGGGTTCTGATCTGTGGAACTGGTACACACAAAGCAATATATAAAAGAGTAGAAATTATTTTAGGTTAACCATCTTTGTGTACCTAACTTAGTGGTGCATTTGTGGCTGGCTGTTTGAGTTGTTTGGGCTACACCACTCTACTTAAAATCAACTCATCAAGTAGCTCCTCCTTAGGGTTTTCAATCTAGGTCTATTCCAGGCACTCCACTTTATTTTTGGTTTTAAAGGAAAGCAATCTTCACCCGTGTTTGACAACTTGGTTTGCCTCGAAAGTTGATTGCAATCAACCTAATTTCAAACCCTAAAAGCTACTTAAGCAAGATTTGGACATTAAAATTCACACATCACAAATAATCTTGCTTGAAAACCCTAGTTGTGCACGCATTGACACAATTCTCAATCAATCATTAAGGGCACAACCCATTTTAAGGGCCCATCACATTCCATAAGCACCACAATCCCAGGCCTTAATAAAATTGAGTAGACGTTGGCCTTAAGGTCTGATTCACTCTTCAGGGCCTAGTCTGAGATTGTCTTTGATTAACCTACTTATACTGATTAATCTGATGTCTAGTTAGGGGAGTAACGTCAAATGACTGTGGCTGGGGGGTACACTAGGAACTGGAGGTGAAAGCCGAAGCAATAACCTTCTCCCCAGTCCCTTCTTCTAACTAGTTGGTTGAGTAGATGCAAATAGAGTAAATCATTTACAATCTTAAGGTGGGTTTTGGGAGTCAGTAGATCCTTAGGCTACCCCACTTAAGGATAGCCTTGTTTTGTTGTGCTGCAGGGTCCCTATCCCCAGTCCTTCACGACCTTCTCCTAGTTTATGCTGGGAAGACGGTCATTGAATCCCCGATTGGAAGGACCACTAGAGTATTCTAGGAGGCACAAATTGGATTTTGGTCAAATTGATCCCATGGCTGACCAACAGCCTCCTCTGCCTGGAGATCCACAGGAAGAATTTCAAAGGCAGCTGGAACAAATGAAGAGAATGCAGGAATGGTTCCAGAGAATGCAGGGTGCTCAGCCCTTGAAGGATTTTTATGATCCTTCAAATTACAGGAAACGTCCCGGCATCTAGATTCCAGCCGGCAACGTAGAAATCAAGCCCCAGGTGTTAAGCCTGATCAAACATTATCATGGGCTTGGCTCCGAAGATCCGTTTCAGGACTTGGAGGACTTGACCACTTTGGTTTAGACCACCAAGGCACGAAATGTAAATAAGGAGCAAATGATCATGAGGCACTACCCCCATTCTCTTAGGGATAAGGCCACGCATTGGTACAGGACAATAGGAAGACTAATTGCAACTTGGAATGAGTTGAAATCGGCCTTTCTGAAGAAATTCTTCCCAGTCGGACGTACCAATGCCTTGAGATGGGAAATCACTACCTTTACCCAGCGGATGGGGGAGCAGTTTCATGTGTTCTAGGAGTGATTCCAGGACCTATTGCGGAGGTGTCCACACCACGAGGTGCCGAAATGGCAACTCGTGCAGATCTTTTATCATGGGTTGACTGAGCAAGTCAGAAATCATGTGGATGCTTCTTGCAGAGGCAATTTCCTCAATAAAGACGTAGATAATGCACATGATTCATTTGAGGAAATGAACGAGAATTCAATCAATCATGCCTCCATGGATACATTTAACCGGTCCCAGCAGCCCAAATCAAATGTCAATGAAGTCCATGACTCTCATTCATTTGATATGGAATTGATTTGTAACAAACTTGACAAGGTGGACTTGGTTTCTAAGAGAATGGAAGAGTGGATGGCTGGAAATTCTATGAACAACTCTTGATCCACTCAATCTAAAAATTCGGGATTCCATTCTTCACGAGCTCCTTCTGGATGGGAGTTCGTGAATCAACTCGATGCAGCTCAACCTATGAGTCAGCATTTTTTGGAACCTCACAGGTTCCAAACTGGGGCCTTTGATCCCATTTTTTCTGATCCTTTCCTTTCTTTCTCTCCATCCTCACCCTATGAGGATGTCTGTGCTGTATAAGAGAATGTTAGATCTAACCCCTATTCTAATGCTTATAATCCGAGTTGGAGAAACCACCCTAACTTCTCTTGGAAAAACCTGGGGTAACAGACCCAATTCTGACCCAGCAACTATGCTCCGCAATGACCAATGGGTCATGGTCATGTATATACTCAATTGCCTCCAAATCAGGTCAATCAGCCAACTTGAAATGCCCGTCAACCCGTAGGGTAGGCTGATTTGAACCAGCAAATGGTAGAGATGAAAGGATCCATGCTCCAGCTCATGCAGCAAATGAAAAGCTCGCTGGACAACTTACAAACTGGGCTCATTGCTAACTCTCGTCAACCTGAATCTCTATCATCTCAACTCGTACCCAACCTGCGAAATATTCTGAATTTGGGCAACCAAGCCCATGGGTACGGAAATCAGAGGGACCCACACGTACATGCTCAGGAGGTTGAGCTGGGTCCCTCCTCTTCTTCTTCATCTTCTATAAATCAACAATTCCTGGCTAATCAAGCCCCTCCAATCTTTCCTAACCCTCCCCAAGACCCAAATTCTTATGCATTTGCAAATTCTGTCACCTTGAGGAGTGGTAAGCAGACTCAGGATCCACAACCACATTGTTCTGATCTACTGAATCCTGAAGAACCTGAGGAGAGAGGAGAATTCTAGAGAAGAAATCAAGGCTCAGGAACCTGATTCCAAAGATCTGACTCATGTTCCTTTTCTTGAAGCCTTGATCAAATCAAAGAAAAAGTCTGATGATAGCAATGAAGAGCTTCTGAATATATTTAAGAATGTTGAGATCAATATCCCGCTCCTCGATGCTATCAAGCATATACCGGCTTACGTGAGATTTTTAAAGGATTTATGTATACAAAAGCGTAAGTCGAGAAAATCTATTCCGAGGAAGGTGGTACTCTCCGAGCAGGCTAGTTCTGTTATCCTGCACCACCTCCCTCAGAAAAAGAGAGATCCAGGTGCTCCATTGATTTCTTATGTCATCGAAGATTACACGTTTGATAGAGTGCTTCTGGATCTGGGTGCATCCATCAACCTAATTCCGACTTCTCTTTACGAGAAGTTTGGATTAGGTGAATTTCGGCCAACTTCAGTAACGCTACAGTTAGGGGTCCGTTCGGTCACAAATCCGCGATGCGTTATTAAAGATGTTATAGTTAAGGTCAAGGATTTCTATTTTCCTGTAGACTTCCTTGTCCTTGACATGGATGTACCTGAAAATCTAAAGAACATGCCCATCATTCTGGGGCATTCGTTCCTGGCTACCGCTAAGGCCAACATTAATTGTGAAAGCGGTAGCATGGAAATCGCCTTTGGGGATCACTGAATGAAATTGGATGTTTTTAAGGCGATTAATAAATTTGAGGATTGTGGATTTATTGAGGAACTTGAGGAGGATAATGAAAACATTGAAACTTTTTTGATGGTTTCTTCAATTGAAAGTTCTTCCTTTGATGACGAATTCGACCTGCAACCCTCTATGGCAGGCCTGCCATCTTCTGAAGAGGTTATTGATTTTGTTCACTCACAACCTCTTCCTCTTGTTGAGTCTTCAGCATCTTCCCTACCATCAATCATCAACCCACCCCAGCTTGAACTAAAACCATTGCCTGAGAATTTGAAATATTAATTTTTAGGACTTCAGAAGACACTCCCTGTGATTATCAGTGCTAAATTAACAAAGGAGCAAGAGATTAAATTGATCAAGGTCCTGAAGGAACACATGGAGGCAATTGGTTGGACCATTCATGACCTCAGGGGGATCGAGCCATCTTACTGCAATCATAGAATATTCTTGGAAGATGGATCCTGCCCTTCTCGCCAGATGCAGCGGAGATTAAATCCAAATATGCGAGAAGTGATCAAAAAGGAAATCATTAAGTGGCTCGATGCAGGAATTATTTATCCAATCTCTAATAGTCCCTGGGTAAGTCCCGTGCAGATTATTCCAAAGAAAGCTGTGATTATTGTTGTGACTAATGAGAGAGAAGAATCTATCACAACTCGTTCAGCTTCCTCTTGGAGGGTTTGTATTGATTACAGGAAGCTGAACACAACCACTAAAAAGGATCATTTTCCCCTGCCGTTCATCGATCAAATCTTGGAAAGATTAGCCGGGCAGAAGTACTTATGTTTTCTTGATGGCTACTCGGGATACAACCAAGTTCCTATCCATCCCGAGGATTAGGAAAAAACTACTTTTACCTATCCCTACGGAACCTTTGCTTTCCGTAGGATGCCTTTCGGTTTATGCAATGCACCTGTGACTTTTCAAAGGTGTATGTTAGCCATATTCTCTGACATGGTGGGAGAGTTTATGGAAGTCTTCATGGACAATTTCTCAGTTTTCAGAGAATCGTTTGACTCTTGTTTGGCTAATTTGGAAATGATTCTTAAGCGATGTATCAAAACACGATTGGTCCTTAGCTGGGAAAAGAGTCATTTCATGACCCAAGAAGGCATCGTTTTGGGTCATGTAATCTCTGAACGGGGAATCGAAGTAGATAAAGCTAAGGTTGATGCGATCACTAAACTTCCTCCTCCCACATCTGTTAAACAAATCCGATCATTTCTTGGTCATGTGGGATTCTATCGAAGATTCATCAAGGATTTCTCGAAGGTTGCTCGTCCCCTGAGCAATTTTCTTGCCAAAGAAACGCCGTTTGTTTTCGACGAATCATGCTGAAAGGCATTTGATTTCCTGAAAATGGCAGTCACCTGTGCTCCAGTGTTACAACCACCAATTTAGACAACCCCTTTTGAGATCATGATTGACGCTTCTGATTACACGGTCGGGGTTGTCTTCAATCAGAAAATTGATAGAAAGCCCTCTGTCATCTACTACGCTAGTAAAACTTTGGATGAAGCCCAGAGGACTTACACTGTTACTGAAAAGGAATTACTAGTTGTAGTGTTCGCTTTGGAAAAATTCAGGACTTATCTCTTAGGGTCTCATGTTATCATCTATACCGACCACTCGGCCTTGAGACATCTCTTGGCCAAAAAGGATGCCAAACCCCATCTTATTCATTGGATTCTTCTGCTTCAAGAATTTGATCTTGAAGTCAAGGATAAAATCGGGGTACAAAATGTGGTGGCGGATCATTTGTCGAGACTCCTATGTGATTCTTCTCGTCCGACATCCTGATTGATAACACTTTTTCAGACGAAGCTATTCTTACAATTTCAGGTGTCCAAATCCCATGGTTTGCTGACATTGTTAACTATTTGGCCGTTGGTCAAATCCCCCACGATTGGACCACGCAACAGCGGGATAGACTCAAATCTGAGGCCAAATACTACTTCTGGGAGGACCCTGAACTGTACTGCATCGGCTTTGATCAGATTATTCGCCGATGTGTACCGGAGAATGAATTCAACAGTATACTCGAGTTCTGCCATGCATCTGCGTGTGGTGGACATTTCTCCGGAAAAAGACGGCTGCAAAAATCTTGCAATATGGCTTCTATTGGCCGTCTTTATTTAAGGATGCCCAGGATTTCTCAAGGTCATGCTCTTGATGTCAGGCACTCGGGAGCATAACTAAGAGAGATATGATGCCCCTAAACCCAATTCTTCCTGTCGAAATTTTCAATGTTTAGGGCATCGATTTCAAGGGACCCTTTCTCCCTTCATTTGGACATCAGTACATTTTGGTTGTAGTTGATTATGTGTCCAAATGGATTGAGGTGACTCCCACCCGAACTAATGACCACAAGGTGGTTATCAATTTTGTCAAGAAAAATATCTTTAGTAGGTTCGGGATTTCGAGGGCCATCATCAGTGACGGTGGCACTCACTTTACTAATGCCCACTTCTAGAATTTGTTGGCCAAATACAGGGTTAATCATCGAATTTCCACACCTTACCATCCCCAGATGAATGGACAAGCCGAGATCTCCAATCGGGAGATCATGAACATTCTGCAGAAAACGGTTAGGCCTGATCGTAAGGACTGGACTCAAAAGCTTGAGGATGCTCTTTGGGCCTACCGCACGGCGTATAAAACACACATGGGCATGTCTCCGTTTCGTTTGGTGTATGGAAAGGCGTGCCATCTACCTGTAGAGATTGAACACAGGGCATTCTGGGTGATCAAATAATGCAATTTAGATCTAAATTTAGCTAGGAAGACCAGGAAACTCCAACTATCTGAGTTGGAAGAACTTAGAAATGATGCATACGAGAATGCCAAGATCTACAAGGCTCAGACCAAAGCTCTACATGATCAATTGATTTCCTGCAAGAGCTTTGAGCCTAACCAGAAGGTCTGGTTATTCGATTCTAGACTTAAGCTCTTTCCTGGCAAACTTAGATCTGAATGGAATGGCCCATTCATTATTGACTAGATTTTCCAAATGGAGCTGTTTAGATTTCTGACCCAAAGACAGGTAACACATTTAAAGTCAATGGTCAATGTCTGAAGCCTGTTATTAACCGTACTCTTCCAGAACCCATCCTAGACATGGTTCCTCTAGCCATTCCGTGACTTCTTTGGCTGGACTTCGCCTAGCTGACGGTAAACTCAGCAGTTGTACATATGACACAAAGCTGACACGGGCTTCATATTCAGGTGACATCTTTCATACTCTATGCTTTCTTTCATGTCTCTTTCTCAATGTGGACATTGCATCAGCTAGGCATGGGGGGGTGGATTCATTTTTGAATTATTTTGTCAGCTTTGTGAAATTCATGTAAATTATTTTTCTCTTCTTATTTATACATAAAAAAAAATTTGAACTAGGAAGGAATAGTTGGACATTATTACTTTTCAATCTTAGGAAATATTACATTATGATCTGAATACAAAGGCCCTTCAGGTCTTTGGACTTAATCGGCCCGTGTATCCACTAAAATGTGGATTTATTTTTCGAGTCCTCACCATCTTAATTCTATTGTAATTGGAGTAAATAAGTTTGAGTGATAAGTACACGACTTATCAATCCACCCTCTGATTTGAGGGAACTTTGAGTTTTAAGCATCTACAAACTTTCTTTTCACTGACTCATTGTTCGGCAATTTTAACGAAAATTGGGTAGCTAATGAACCTTCTAGGGTGATATGGCTGGCAAGTTATCGTGGGTAACAACCCATAGGTAGGTTCTCCAGAGCCCAGTCATTGGACCATTCTCTTCTTGCTGTCTTTAGGTAAATCTTAGATCAGGGAAGCCACCTACTTAAAAAAAAAAAAGAGAGAGAAAAAGAAAGTCAAAAAGAAAAGGAGAAAAGAAAAGAAAGAAAATAAAAGAAATAAGCCACACTTCACCGCACGAGTATGGCTAGCAAGTTGTCAGTGGTAACAGCTCATCGACTGATTGTCCAGAACCCAGCTCAATAAATGCACTGAAAATTCCCAAAAACACTTAAGAAGAAGTGAAGAAGTAGAATAAATCGGGGAGATATACGCTGGATTCACCCTTGTGTTGATCCCTTAAAAATAAAAGTAGGGAGAAAGCTACCGGTTGTAAAGATACACCTTTAGGCAGAATTCTCTTTTTAAGGTCACCTAGAGGCATAGAAATCTGAAGTCCATTTTAACTGCCGATCAACGAGTCTATCACATTCACAGTAAAGATGCTTAGAACTTAGGGTTCTCATCAAATCTTGGGTGAGTTGAATGGCCATAGAAAGCCACTCTTAAACCCTAAAACTCAAAAATCCAAAAAAATTAGAAAAGAGAAAAGGAAAATTTTCTTTGAATAAGGAGAGGGCTTGAGGTGGTCTGCATTTTGGCAGATACCTGAGCACTGTTGTGTCTTTGAAAGTTCAGATCCTAAGTAAACATTTTCTTAATGATTGAAAATAACTCATGCCCAAATAATCCAACCTAGTTATTTCATAAATATCATATAGTTTTTGCTAGGGACTAGCAAAAGATAGGCATGGGGGTGTGATGCAAACATGTTTACACTACATAAGATATCTATTTATGCATGTTCTTAAGCATAGAATTGCATTGCATACTATAAATATTGCATAGCATGCATCATCTTGCATTTAGATTAGTTTGAATAAAATGGAGGTTAATTATCTCCTTTTATGCTTAGGGACAGGGCAAATTTTTATCGCGGCCTCGGATCGAAGATCCAACCGTACAGATTTAATCAGTGCGACGATTAGAGTTCAACTACTCTAAGATCGCCCTAATCAGACATCTGTAGCATCAGATAGAGATCGGGGAACCCTGAAGATCGGTGAATCCGCACTTCAAACAAGAAATCCGACCACACGGATGGATTCGAATTGACGATCGCAGCCTAACGACGCGAAAATCGACTCAATCCGACAACCGTGGCACCATCTACATCGTCCAGAAAATGGACGGCTAAGATGGTGCCACATGGCGCCATCTCGATCGCCCAACCAACCGCACGTATCCGTTGAAGGCCTCCGCATCAACATTTCCCTGTTGTTGGATCAAGATTGAACGGCTGCGACGCACCCACGCTTAAGTTGAGTGCCCACCCATCCATGAGCGTAGCGCAGTTGGTTGAGGCACTTACGTGAAGCGCAGGCACGCGTTTGAGTTGCAGGAGGCAGGCGCGGGCGAGTAGGCGGGCGTAGCGACCGCTTGATCGTGATCGAGCAGTTGCGAGCACCCGATAGCGCCTACGCGCTATCGAACACTCATGCGTGATGTGGAATCAGACGTGGATGTTGCAGCTTGAAGAGGCGTGGTGAGGGCGCATCTCAGTCATTCGATCTCACGATCGAACGGTCGAGACTTGATGGATGTGGGCGGCGCGGAAGGTGAGTGGCCAGCACACGTTGCTTACGACTGGGGCTTTAGTGACGGTTTTATCTGTCACTAAAGATACCTTATTTAATGTCTCGCAATTGTAAAGACCAAATTGCCCTCACTCCTTGCAACTATAAAAGGAGACCCCCTCCATACGAAATGGGCATCCCTTCCTTCTCTTCTCTCCTTCTCCAAAGCTTAAGAGAAGCTTGTCCCACACCCGGGATACTCCTCGAGAGATAAAGTCAAATTTTTGCCCTCATTTCGGAAGTGGATCCTGCGACGATGACGACATGCTGCCCCGTTCTCGTTCCTCTTGCCTCGACCTACTTCTTCCCGCTCCGTCCTCCTTCTTCCAAGTGGCGTCTCATCCGACTTGTCCTCCAAGTGATCGTCGAGGAGGATAACTTCTCTCTCCCATTCTTCCTTACAGCTTTCTAGAGTAGAATTTTCCTGCTTTCTAGTGTAGTTGATTTCCCGCTTTCTAGTGTAATTCTTCTCTGGTTTTATTGTATAAATATTTTAAAATATTGAGTGCATGTTTTCTCTCTCTCTCTCTCTCTCCCATTTATTCTGATTGTTAATATTGCTTCATTGTAATTACGTCGCTTCACTTTTCAACAAAAACTCAAAAAAATATAATTGCGAATATAGATCGACGTAGCCTCCCTGAGTTCGACCTGGGATTTCTATTCCGGTACAAATTTTATTTGTTGAACACGAGTTCTTCACTTTCAAACTATGGCGACAGGTTTTTCAAAATAAAATACGTTAGCGTAGTAACTCGTAGCTTCAACAAGCAGCAGCAACTGAAGCAACTCCAGTGTCTGGATTAGTAGCTCTTAAGCTGCTCCAAACGTCTTAAACATATCTCAGATGTTACAGGAGTGAAAATCTCCGATCAGACCAAATTATCACCACTCCTAAAGGATCTAAACAACTAATTAATCCACTCTCTTATGTTATAGACAACACAAAAGAGTAATTTAAAATTAGTTACTTAGATCCTAAAGGTTCAACCATTTTCTCTGTAAATTCATGATTTAATACAATTCCACTCAAAACTCAAGGAGCAAAATGATTCTTCATTAGGTTTTTATCCCTTACACATTAGACAGTATAGGGATCAAAACACCAAATCAAATCTATCAATTAGATGAAAAAAACTCCAATCTATTCCTCCTCTCATACTTTAGACAACATAAAGAAAAGGATTAAATTAGAACTTAAAATCCATTGAAAACATGCTCCAATCATCGAATGCTTGAAGTCAGAAATCAACCCAAGAAAATGTTGCTGCTATGTAGCCTTTTTATGTACTGAAATGGGGAGATTTTATCTCTAAAATCACAAATTCAAGCAACCATTTAAAACATAATCATTCTGGAAGCAAATCGAAGCAATGCAATCATCATCATCGCTTTAGAAACTCACGAATTAATTCTAAAAACTCTTATAATTAGCGAGAATACCAAGAGAAATTCAAAACGGTCTTTCCCCAAAAATATCTTGAAATCCTAGTGTGCACCTTACCTTACATTATAAACAATGTAAGCTAAGATTGCAACTTAGAATTTCAATGTGAGAAAACCACATAATGAGTATCTCAAATAAACTCTGAAAAATTTGGGATTCATTCCCTCTTGAGGGAAGCTTGAAAACCATATAAACATCTAATTCATCCTCTCTCTTGTGCCATAGACAACATGAAGAGAGAGTCTAAATCTCATGATACAAACCACTGAAAACAAACCCAAATCATCAGATTTCACATTCAAAATCAATGGAGGGACTCTGCAGAATAATGGAATGAATGGAGAGTCATTCAAATGGATTGTGAGAGCTCAAATCAGATCTGAATGCTCAAGGCATCAGATATGATTTGATGCTCTGATGAGTGGGTGATTGGTGAAAAAACATGCGCAATTCAGTGAAGGTGAATAGTGAGATGAGGGGGAAGATCGGGAAATTGATGTGAAAATAGGAAATTACCTCTCTGATCTAAATTAATTAGAGAGGGCGAGATTGAATCTAGTCTAATCTACTCCTAAGCTAATCTAATCCATAAATCAATTCACTAACTAATCCTACTCTTAGAAAGCAATAAACTACACTAATTCTACTCCTAGAAAGCATTTAAATCCTATTCTAAAGGAGGAATGGGTGGTCACTGCAATGACGAACTAGAGGAGGGAAACCCCTTCTATCAGCACCAGCCGATGAATGGGGGAGGAAACTGGAGGCTAGACAAAGGGATCACTCAAGGAGGAGGGAGCGATCAGGTGTGCGCTTGAGCTGAGGGAGTGCTTAAGTAGAGTTGAGAGTGATTACACTCACCGCATTGGTGAGATTAGGCGTTTAGGTCAAGGATGGTCAAGATGAGAGGAGAGGAGAGTGGGAAGAGCCAAATCAAAGAAGGACCGCTAGATGGGATCTGGGGGTAGAGGTGAAACTATGCGAGGATTCGTGCGAAGCTTCGATTTCAGATTAACCATCAGATTGAGAGGTAGGAGTGAACAACCTGGATTTGGTATGTTCTTCAATGAATAGTGCACCCAAGGTGCACCATTCGCAGCAGCTTCTGTTGGTGTATTTCCAGAGAAGGTCCCCTAACGAAACGGTGAAATAACTTCAGCAAGGCCCATAAGTAGCAGAAAAACACTGCAGAGAAGTCTCTAGAGCCTTACAAATGGGTCCCTGGAGGTTTTATAATGAATGAAATGTTATATATGAAGGACCTAAATGTGAATCTCTAAATGCAAGGTCTTAATGATGTCCAAATGGTACCAAGTTTTTATTGCAACTTGATTGAACATATTAGAAGTTAATTTCAGTTTTGATTTGTTCTTTTGAACTCAATTATGTGTTCAATTTGCAATTGAATCATCATTTTGTATTTAATAATAGAATATCTTAATAAATGACCTAATTATGCATTTTTAACACAGATTTGGTGTTTTAGGTCTTTTCTGTTAATTCTCACACTTAACCCATTTCATGTGTTAATTCAATTGTGTTTAACCCAATTTCTAGCTTAACTTGGGTATTTTAGCTATGATGAGCCACACCTCATCAATTACTCCTGTAATATATATTATTCAATATTTTTTCTTATGGTAGATTGGCTTTGCATATATGTAGAGTGTTGACATCAGCATATGCAAGTAGATGAATAGGTGTAACACTCCTAGCCAGCCTAATGCCAGTAAGATGACCAACCCTAGCACTTGCATCAACTAGCCTTCTTATCGTGAAATTCATTAGATGATAAAGAAGTATCATTGCATGCGAAAACATAATTGTTTATAAAATTTCCAAACTCTAAAAAATAGATAGAAATAGTATAGTGAGATTTTGAGTCATCCTCATGAAGGAAAATTTTTCTAAATTAATAATTACTAACATAAACGTTTTTTACATTTTTAGAAATTTTTCTGATTTTTTTTATTTGAGAATGAATAATAAGAATTCATCCTAAAATTAAAGACTAATTCTACATGAATAAGTAAAAAATTGCATGAAAAAATGAGAAACAAACTAACTGCTAACTACAAGAAAATGATAAAGTAAAATCTAAACTAATGAGAAGAAAGAATTAACTAAGCAAAATTTTTTATTAAGCAAAACGATCTTAAGATTACAATTAAAGGGAGTAAAGATAGAAAGGGATCGTTGTCTCTCTCTATCTATGCATCATGAGAGGGATGTCGTCGGTGACATCCTGAATACCTAGAGAATCATGCCTAGTGAACTGCCTGCTAAGGTAGGGCCACTTGCGATCGAAGAAATACAAAGTGGGTCTCACTGGAGGAGGCCAGTAGGCAGAGAAGTGCTAGTATGGGGTATAGGACGATGGAGCAGTAGAAGGTTCAACTTGAGGTGGTGGAGGCTGGGAAGTAAAGGTAGAAGCAAAAGCTACCTAAGGAGGAGGACCCTATCGACTTGGTCTGCCCTATTCCATCTTGAAGTAGGTGAGCTCGCCAAAGGTGCTAACCTGGGTGATGAACTGCTTGTGATAGATATCCATTAGCACTCTAAAGTGATGGAAAATATGAGAGAGAAGGGTGCTAAAGGGGAAGCCACTAGTGGGATTCCTCTCCATAAATGTGAGGATGAAATGGTTCAAATTAAGCATCTTATTCTATGTGAAGGCATAGAGAGCCACAAGCATAGGACCCGGGCAATTCTCAAAAGAAGTTGATTTTGACATAAAATTCCATAAAAAGACATGGTTAAGAAACAATGGAAGTGAACCAAAATACGGTGACCTAGTTGGCTTGCCCAAGTCATAAAATTTAGGAGTCATTAAGGTCTCTAGAATAGTATCAGAGGTTGTGTCATGGTGAAGTTCTAGGTAAGTAGGACCAAAGGAGGGACATCCAAGTGCCTACATCAATACATCAGCATTGACCAAGACCTCAATGATGTAGACATTGGATGTAAGTTGGATATCGAATCCTTCACCGATGTTGTGAAGGTTCACATAAAAGAGGTGACAAGCCATAGGATTAATACCCTTAATTCGACTACCCGTAGCACCCACATAAAAGTTTTGATCGAAGAGACGCCCAATTTTATGAAAAATAAGCTAGTCCCTAAGGCCAAGAAAGACATGCTGGAAATAGTCAAGATTAATAGGGCTACCCACAGGCGGAGAGAATTTGGAGTAAAGAGAGATATTGTGCCTCCCGTCATCATTTATAAATTAATCGTCAAAAGTATCGTCATGAGGTGCAGACAAAGAGGCATAATGAGAACGTTTAGGAGCCATATTGGGGGCTGAAGTGCATACATCTGATTAACTTAAAATGTCTATTAATGCATGCTCTTAGTGTCACATTAGCATTATACATTGTAAATATTGCATAACATGCATAATCATGCATTTAGGTCAAGTTGTATAAATTGTATAGTAATGGTCTCTTTTTATGGTTAGGGACAGGGCGACTTTTTATCAGGGCCTCAGATCAAAGATCCAACCATACGGATCTGATTAGGGCGATGATTGGAGTTCAACGACTCCAAGATCGCCCTGATCAGACATCCTTAGCACCAGATAGAGATCGAAGAACCCTAAAGATCAAGGGTCAAGATGGTGTTAATCCACACCTTAAACGACAAATTCGACTGCACGGATGGGTTCAGATCAACGATCGCAACCTAACGACGTGAAAATCGATCCAATCCGACATCCGTAGCACCATCTGCAGCACTCAGAAGATGGACGGCCAAGATGGCCCACGTGGCACCATCTCAGCTGCCCAACTGGCCGCAGCTCTTCTCTTCTTCAACCGCTCGACGCATCTACACCGTTGGATGCTCATCCAACGGTCGCACGCACCCACACACAAATTCATCCAAGCGCCTCAACCGTATGCATAGCATAGCAGTTAAGGAGCTACGTAGGTGGGAGGTGCAGGTTCGAGTCGCAAGCACAGTGCCTCTCCTCGTGTGCGGGTGTGCTATCACAGCCGTATGATGGGCATCTAGTGGCACGGATCAGCCGATAGCGCCCACGTGCGATCAGACGCGCAGCGTAAATGCTCGATTGCATGCGGGCGCACGGTGTTAGCAAGGCATGCGGGCCCACGACGACGACGACGTGCTGCTTCGTTCCCATTCTTCTTGCTTTGCCCTCTTTCTTCCCACTCCATTCCTCATCTTCCAGGCATTGTCCCGTCTGGCTCGTCCTCCAAGCGATCGTCGAGGAGGATAACTTCTCTCTCCCTTCTTTTTTCGCTTTCCAGAGTAGAATTTTCCTGCTTTCTATTTGTAACAATTTCCCACTTTCTAGTGTAATCATTTCTCACTTTCTTAGTTGTAAAAATATTATTCAATATCAAGTGATTGTTCTTTCTCTCTCTCTTATTGTTTATATTGCTTCCATTGTGATTACTTCACCTTTTAAACAAAAATACAAAAAAATATAACTGCGAAGTTTGATCGACGTCGCCTCCCTGTATTCGACTTGGAATTTCTTTACAGATTTTTAGGTATAAATTTTATTTGTTGAACAGATTTCTTCGCGACTCAAACTACAATGACGGATTTTCAAATCCAATTCCGATAGCGTAGTCATCTGCTATCAACAGAGGCTCTGTTCAAGTTTGGTCAATCAAAAAAGTTGAGTTGATCGATTAAACGAGTGTCTTGGTTGATCAAAGGACAAGAATGGATCAATCAATTCTGGAACAAATAGGTATTGGAAATCATGATTTTTGGTTGATCAGGGAGAATAGTTTGGTCGAACGAAAACATGTTTTGGCAAAAAAGTAGTATTAACAACGGATCAAAATAAGGTCCAAAACAAGATTTTATAAGAATGGTCAAGAACATGAAGAACATATTCGAGTGGATTTGAAAACAACATGACAACAATAGATATCAATACTAGATATAAATTCCTGAGAAAATAAATTATAACAAGGAGACAAAATGGAGAGGAGTTATACCAAGATCGACAAGGATCAATCAAGAGGTGGTAGTGAGAGGGAGGAGGGTGACTAGAGGAAGAGGAGGCCAGCGGAGGGTAGCAACGGGGAGGTCGATCGCTGGAGAGAACACTTGGTGAGTAGAGGAAGTTGGTGTTGGAAGGGGTTGAGGGTGATGGTGCTTGGTCAAAGGTGGTGTTGTGTGGGGTCAGTTTGGGCTTTTGGTGTGGACGGTGGTGATGTGTGGTGAAGGTGGGGCTGATAATTAATGCATTTTTTTTGTTGAAGATAACAAAATGATGATAAAAGAATATGTTTTTATAGAGTTTAGAGTAAACAAAAATGGTAGGGACAAAATAGGCTTGAAAATCATTGAAGAGATCAAGATTAGCAATCAAATCCAATTGATTTGATTGGTAAAACACAAATCATGGCAAAGTGATTTCGTTTAGTTTTGGTCGATCAAAAATTGAATTAAGTTGACCAAATTCAAATTTGATTGATCACTATGGAAGATTGATCGACAAATCAGAATTTCCAGTTGATGGAAATGCCTTGCTCAAACATTGATCGATCAAAAGTTGATGTTGATCGATCAACCTCTGAAAATTTTGCAGGGAGTTTTCACGCTCAAAACTTGATCGATCGAAAAGAAGTTTTGATCGATCAAAGGGTGTTGATCGATCAAATGAATTTGTTGATCGACTAATAAGTGCATAATTTAAAATAATAACATGTTTAATTATGTTAGTTTCTCGCCATTATTGCATTATACATAATGCATTTTCTTTCCCAAAATACAAGAGTCAATCTTATTCATCCCTCACTCCCTGGAAGCCAAAAAGAAGGGGAACAGGGGGACTAGGCCAAAACCTATTCCATACAAAAAAAAAAGACGACTCGTGGCCTAGTACAAAAATGCAAAATAGAACCCAAGGCGACACAGCCTAGCCAACAATATAAGGAAATTGGATCTTATCTAATCTAAGCATCCCACAACACGAAGCAGGGAGAGCCTATTTTGAGTTGAAAATTTGTTAGAAATCCATAGAAGCAGAGGCAATCGAACGCACCAAGTGGTTGGCCATAGGGTGGATGTATGTAAGCTTTGTGCCTTGAGGACAAAGATTTTTAGCCTCCCTCAGCGAAAGCCGAATGTGCCAAGCAATCAGGATTTTCCCATTCCACCAATAATAAAGAAGAGTAGAATCCATTTCAAGGCAAATATTATCCATGACGCCATGCCCATAACGTAGGAAATGAATGATAGCTTCAATGATACCATGCTCAGGTGAGGGGGAGGGGGTCCTACAAGAAGCTGCGGTTTCCAACACACCATAACCGTCATAGAGAATCCAAGCAATCAAGTAGGAGCCATGATGGTAACTCTATGCGAAGTTGACTTTGAAGCCAGACATCGAACGGATCCAAGAAACAACAAAAACTTTGGCTTTTTGAGATCTCAACCAAGTGGACAAGTGAAAATAGCTCCAATTGTGATGAAGAAAGTGGTTCGTGTGAGCTAAATAGAAATTGTTGTGCTTGCTCTTGTTACACAACCACCAAATGTTATGCCAAATGAAGGTGGTAAGACCCTTGATCCTCTTAGTAGATTTCTCGTTGGAGTTTGGGAATTTGTGGAATAAGGAAACAAGCGAGATGGGATCGATGAGCATGTTCCTGAAGGTCTAATTGGACACAATGAGAGTGAGTTCACTGTGGCAGAAAAGGTGGATGCACATTTCAGAGGAGGGATTGGTAGGACAACAAACACATTTGGATGGGAGGTTGATACCACGCTTTTGAATAGCATCATCAGTAGGAAGTCTGCCATGAACAATCCTCCAGGCAGTGAGGCAAAGACGGGGAGGGAGTTTGAGGTTCTAGAGGCTTTGAAAAACATGGATGGGATGAGATGGCATGATGTTGATTTTGTAGGTGAAAGAGATGGAGAAATTGCCATCCGAG
Source organism: Thalassia testudinum (assembly GCA_037157565.1). Classification (NCBI taxonomy): domain Eukaryota; kingdom Viridiplantae; phylum Streptophyta; class Magnoliopsida; order Alismatales; family Hydrocharitaceae; genus Thalassia; species Thalassia testudinum. The sequence continues at coordinate 5,417,490 of JAZHRO010000058.1, read as the reverse complement.
GAAGGGGACCAGACAAGAACATCTCTTCCAACTCGAATGGTGGTCCGAAAGATGTTAACCCGAATGTTAGGAGGGATATAGTGAAAATGATCTATAGAATCAGGCTGATCCAAAACATCTTTGATTTTGACCCTTGGGGGCTCAATGTCATGCGGAAGGATGTCCTTGAGAGGGGAGTTGCCGAACTAGATATCCAACCAAAACATAAGGTCCCCTTCCTTAACCTCCCAACGGATATAAGGTTTCATAACATTATAGGCCGCGAGTAAGGATTTGATTTTGCTGAAGCGAGTGTGGGAGGGGTTATGGGAGAGACCATAGAGTCCTTTCATGAGAGACGAATAGAGAGAGGACCCAAAAAGGATATTCCAGAGCCTTTTCATCTGGAAGGCTTTGATGACCGTAGAGAGATTCTTGACACCAAACCCACCGTTGGCCAAAGGTTTACAAATAGTGGACCAGGCAATCCAATGATGGTGGCATTCCTCGTCAGAGGAATTCCAAAAGAAATTGGCAAACGTGGAATCTAGAGTGGAGATGACCGACTTGGGGATGTTAATAACCGAGAGGATGTGGATGGGAATGGAGGATAAAACATGTTTGATGCGAAGGAGCCTGGCGGCAGACGACAGAAGTTTGGTTTTCCATCCCGATAGTTTAGAGTGGATTTTATTAATGAGATCATGGAAGTTGGTAGCCTTGGCTCTGCTAGTGAAGATCGGGCACCCCAAGTAGATGAAGGGGATGGACCCGAGTTGGAAGCCCATAATGGAGAGGATCCTCAACAGTCTTCCTACTGGGAAGTGCTTCCCCACAAAGTGGAAGCTTTGTGGTAATTAAGTCTTTAGCCGAAATTGGATTCAAAATCATGAACGATGGACATAAGGTTAGAAGTGGACCTCAAACTCCCATTGAGGAAAAGAATGATGTCATCAGCATAGAGGAGGGCCGTGGGGGTGAGGACGCCCCGTTTGATGGCAAAAGTATCCAGCCGACCCAGATGGACCAACTCCTTGATTCCACGGATAAAAGGTTCCATGAAAAGTTTGAAGAGGAAAGGAGAAAGAGGATCCCCTTATCTTAGCCCCTGGGAGACCTTGAAGAAAGGAGAGGAGCACCCATCGACTAGGATGGAGGACCTTTCGTGCTCCACGAAACCCTCGATAAGATCGATGACCCTAGTGGAGAATCCAAATTTGCGAAGCGTGCCATAGAGGGCTCCCTACTCCACACGATCATAGGCTTTTTGAAGATCGAACTAAAAGATGATATTAGAGCCAAACACTTTACAATTGAGTCTTTGGACCAGCTCAAAAGTAGTAAAAATGTGATCAAATATCGATCTCCCTTTGATGAAACCAGCCTGTTCCGGGGAAATGAGCCTAGGAAGCAGCTTGGCCAAACGATTCGCGAATATGGCAGAAGCGATCTTGTAAATGACGTTGCAAAGGCTTATGGGGCGAAAATTGGCCAAATAAGAGGAATTTGATTTCTTGAGGATGAGGGATATAAAGGTAGCGTTGAAAGATCTGGGAACTTCTTGGGAGGAATAGAAGTATGATATGGCATTCACCACATCCGTTTTAATGATATCCCACTAGCGACGAAAGAACTCAGCATTGAACCCATTAGGGCAAGGGGTGCTATTGGCAAACAAGTCATTAATGGTATTGCGAATCTTAGATTCATTGGGGATACTAGTTAAGTTGGCACGATCTTCAGGGGTGATGATCGGAGGTATGACATCAAGAAACCTATTGATATCACCGGTGCCACTAGAGGTAAGGAGAGATTGGAAGAAATTAGTCACTTTGGAAGCAGCCAAGTCCCACAAACCATTACCAATGGAGAAGGAGAGGGTGTTCCGATTACGCTTAGCAAATCTCTTTTTGATGGTAGCAAAAAAGAAGGCATTATTGCCTTCACCATGGAGCAGCCAACCAATCTTGGCCTTTTGGGCCAGGAAGTCATAGTATTTAGCAAGGGTGCCATTAGTTGGATACTAGTATCTGCAAGCTCAGAAGAGATCTGATCATCCCAATGGGATGTCAGTTTGGCCTCCATATCATCATGTCGACTCTCGAGATCTTTGACAATCGAGTGCATGTCACCGAAATACCACCTATTCCAAGATTGAAGGGCTTTTTCAGATTGTAGAGCTTGAAGTAGAAGTTGTCGAGGTGATTATGAGTAGGATTAAGGGCGGGTGTATACCAAACATGTTTGACCACATTAAGGAAGGATCTCTGAGCCACATGTTCTGAAACCTAAAGGGACAAGGTCTAGACGCATTGTGAGTAGAAAGAGAAAAACTCATAAGCGAATGGTCCGAATTCCGCCTAGAAAGGTAGGATGCAGAGGGCGAAATGGCTAAGGTAGGCGGAGAAATGAATATCCTATCCAATTTTTTATAAATATGCACACTGCCATGTCTACCATTACACTAAGAAAGCTAGTTCCCATCCATAGGAAGTTCCAAAACACCTAAAGAGTCTCTCCACCTCAAGAAGTTGGTGGCTTGGGGTAAGTGAAAAGGGAGGCCACCGCTTTTTTCGGACGCACATAGGATATAGATAAAGTCACCACCTATAAACCAAGGGACAGAAGATGTATCCATGAGATTAACGAGGTGAAGCCAAAGGTCCCGTCTGGAGTCCGGATCAAAGGAGGCATAGACTCCGGATATGTAGCATGTGGCATTAGGAAGCCCATAGCGGACTGATATCGCTTGGGGCATAGCACTGATGATGGAAGTATGGATAGTGTTCTTAGAGAAGCACAAATGTTAGAAGCACACGAGGAGATATGAGTTTGAGAGAAGCCAATCAAGTCCATGAAAATTGGAGCTAAAGAAGCATCAGCAAAAGGCTCGAAGAGGAATATGATATCAAGATTGTGCACCTGAATCAAATATTGGATATGATTGGAGGCGGGCATGTTAAGCGCCCTTCTACAATTCTAGAAAAGCCCTTTCATTGATAAGAAGGTCTAGATAGCGATTTACTGCGACTTCTCATCAACCTACCGCTTACCCATTCAGAGCCACCTCCACAGACTCCTCTAGACCTACCAGTAGAGTGTGCCACATATGTGTCTCCAAGACCATGGGAAAAGATGGTAGTTTGGTTGTCAATAGATCTCAACGAGATCGAATCAGAACTGGAGGCCAAGGAATGGTCATCATTGCTCACCAAAAGACGCTCATCAGACTCAACAATTTCCCGAATTAAAGGGGGGTCAGGATCTGGTGGTGTAGGGGACTGGAATGGGATATAGATTCCCCAGGTGATAGGGCCATTTTCAAGAGATGAGCATTTAGCGGAATCCTGATTACGATTTTGATTTTCAGCAAGCAAAACCTTATCCCCTTGCTTATTAAATTGAAAAAATGCACTGTTGAAGGAGGCAAAGCGGTTCTTGTCAACAAAGTCATAATCCAAATGCGAATTGATCACATTATGCGTGAAAAATCGAGCATTGCAAGAACTGAAATCAGTTTGGGCTTGGGGGGGTATGGAAGATGATCGCAAAATCATTGACTGAGAGGCATCAACTGAAAGAGGTTCACGCTCTAGAGCACGGAAAGCACCAGCGCAACATTTATCAGAGCTGCTCGAAAATGCAAGCGAAGAATCAAGCGACGGCAAGTCACAAACCAGAGGCATATCAACACATGAAGGGCTATCACCAAGAGAAGAGAATACCTGCTGGGGGGTTGGGATATCTTCATGTACTCCACCCCCAAATCATCGATGTGCAACGGCGTAGAGGGCTTCATTGATTTTCGTTTCATTCGGACCTTGCGTTTCACTTTGGTTGAAGTCGAAGAACCTCCTGTAGCTTTAGACCCCCCCCAGAGAAGAAGGAGAATTTATACAATCAGGATCAAACACCCCCTACGGTCCTCTAGCATCGAAGCAGGGAGAGGCTCACGGTGCTCAGCAGGACCCGACTCAGAGGAGGTTGGGGCCCTCTCCTTTGTCGGCAGAGCTAACGACTGCCCATGGTTGGTGGAGTGCGAAGCTCCAGAAGCGCCAGCATGACTTGTAGCAAAAGTAGAGGAGCGAGAATGCACAGTATGACCAAGTTTCAAATAGAGCGAATAGCACAGGGGAATCCATTCAAAAACAACCTTTTGATGAACCATCAAACCCCCATTGGAAATCCGAACAAACGAAGGACGGGGCTCGAGAAGGTTCATCTCAACACACACCCGCAGATAACCTAATCTCAGGCCTTGAATCGTGCGTGGGTCCGCAAACACAAGGGAACCCAATTGATGAGCAAGGGATAGGAGCATGTTCGGATGGTTGAGATGAAGGTTGAGATCGGGCAATCCCACCCAGACAAGCACCGACGTAACAGCTGCGTCCATGCGAAATGAAGGAGTCCAACAAATGAACTGAAGTCGGACATTGTTCAAAAACACGGAGACAAGAGAGAAAATCCTAGAAAACTCCAGGTAAGAGGAGCAATTAACAAACCAGTGCCTCATATCCAAATCCGTCAAGGAAAACTCGGAGATCTTCACCTTGCGAAGAAGGAATTCATTGACCGCTTGGAAGGACGATTTTGGTCCCATCGCCCGAATCACCACCGAATGAGAGAAACCCTTAGAAAGGTCCGCAACCTCATCGATGGAGAAGGAAGTGCAGATGTAGCATCCACCCTAGAGGGCAGACGAACTGGCACATAAAGTTCCTCAAAAGGAAGGGCCGCCGAGGAGCCACGGTTGTTCACCACAGAAGCATAAGAAGGTCTCTGCAACGGAGACGGTCTTGGATCCAAGGTAACCGGATCAGGGGGAGACTCAGAGAGGACCGCATGATCCAACGACAAGATCCACACACGGAGTGCAAAACAAAACCAAAACCAAAATGACAAAACAAAGAGGAAAAATGCATAGAGCAAACACAAGAAAAACACAACTGCAAACTCTAGCCCCGAGGGACACTCGCAGCTCCTACCCAAGGGGAGGAGCCATGGTGAGGGGTCAATCGGCTCCCCTCTAGGGGAGGGGAGGATGAAGGGCCTCACTAGAAGAGGAGGGCGAGGGAAACCCTAGGGGAGAGGGGAGAGCGAATGCAGGAGAGGACGGGAGCGGTAGGGGGAGAGAGGAAAGACCCCTTGCGAGAGCATAGCAAAGGGAGAGCGCACCCGCCAACCGTCTATTAATCTAGGTTAAAGTTACTTTAGTGCATTTTAGGTTACAATTACGTATAGGCACTTGAGAATTAAGAAGAGATATTTGAGCTTGATATATTTTATTTATTTATATGAAGCTATTTTATATGCTTAGATTAGATTTATTTTATTTTGTTTTACATTAATCAAATAGTCATTTACTTATCAATTATTTCATGTTCTTACAGGAACATATTTAACATTGATCTCTAATAAAAGAGCACGAGACGAGAAGGTTGGTGACAAAGACGGAATTCAAAACAAATGTGCGTATTGAGTGCTATGCAAGAAATACACAATTAAGAAAAAAATATATATACATCCTCTCTAATCTTTCTTTTTCCGAATCAAAACGGAAAATTTTCATGCACCTAACGGCTGCTGTATTCGTGATGCTCCCTTTTGTTAATTTCCGATTCCTATTCTCTTCCATGCTCCCTCTTTCTAAATATATTCTCTTCCACACTCTCTTTCTATATATATTTCTCTTACTTCCATACACGTCCATTGAAATCTCGACGTTCTCTCTTTCTAAATTCATGCACGGCCCGACGCACCCTCATTTCCCATCACGCACCCCTTTCCTAATTTCTTCCCCATGTGGACATAGCCAATACATACTTGTGCTATTTAAGTCCATCGCCATGCATGTTTCGAGCCCGCTTCTCCTTCTAGTTCTTCTCCTCCATCCTCAGGACCTCTCCTCTTCCTTCGACAGCAACATGCATGGCCGTTGGTGACGGCGGTTAATGTAGGCGTGTCATCGACGATCGTGGTGACGTGGGATGTTGGTGGGCAACGAGAGTGGTAGCACATCTTTGGTGGGGCTCAACCGAAGATGTTTGCTCCCCGGTGTTTGTTGCGTTCCTCGACCATGTGCGGGGCAATGTGGGTGGTGCAACAGTGAAGGGCGATGACAGTGGCGGAGGGAGGCAACGGTGAAGTTATGTGCAACTCGTCAATAATCATAAGAAAGCACTATTGTCAGATTTTTGTCCCTGGCATCGACGCAAAAAATAATCGATTTTCTGTGACATAAGTCAAACAATCACAATAAAGTACTATTTTTGGGTTTTTATCCACGGTAACGGTGCTAAAATGTGATGTGCAACTCATTAACAATCACAATATAGTGCTGTTGTCGGGTTCTTGTTCTCGGAAATGGTGCCAAAAATATGATCGTCGATGACCGGTTCACACTAAAAAGGGGTTTTAAATGTTGTTGTAGTATATGTCACAAATGCAAATCGATGTCACGCCAATTTTATTTATATATTTAATTTTTATTAGTTTATTTCAGGTCATTCACTGTGAAGCAATTATTGATATACATCACTCTTAAAGTCAAAAAATGTTCTTTTATTCCAAAAATTATTGATTTTATTTACAGAAATGAATGAAAAAATCAAAGAATAAAAGAATTTGGTTAATTTGTACAAAAGAATTAATTAAAACTCATTACAATGCTTGAAAATATTTATACACAAATAAGTATTAAGTGTAAATCCCTACTTGGAGGGGGTGAGATCAGCGTGACATAAAAATGCGGAATTAAAATATAACAATCTCACAGAAATAGGCAATCACACAAATGGCACAATTATTTTTAGGTGGAAACTCAAATCGGGTGAAAACCACTACCTAACCCACTCGAGTTAGGATTTTTCGATCAACCAAGTTGATCAAATCCACTAACATACTACTTAAACGAGGGTAGTACAACCTCAATTACAACCATGCTACAAGTGCAAGGGCAGCGTTCCTCAACCCTTTCTCTTCACGAGAAGGATTTTGTCCCTCGATGGAGATGGGAATTGGCAACGCGAATACCCAACCAAATAACAAAGTAAAATACAACAATGATCCTATAGAGCTAACAAAGTAATTCTTAAACTAAGCTTCTATAGGAGTTAGGATGCTTCCCTTTACTGGAAGTGCGTCAACGACATGGATGCGTGAACCACGCGGTAGCGCTTCGTCGCTCTCGTAATCGTGGAGGGAGAGCGGGTGCACAACAGGAATCAAGCTCTCTAGGTGAAGAACTAAGCTTGGAGAGCAAGAGCTTTCTTCTATATGATCTTCTTCTTTTAGACACCAAAGAGTGGAAAGTACGCAGCTTGGGTGTGTCTTGGTGTATGTTTTAGTGGCAAAGGTTCTCCTCTATTTATAGAGGCCCTAGGAAGGCTTTAGAAGGCCTTGGAAGGCTTCCATAACCGTTGGGTGCAAGCTCCAAGAAAATTAGGCCGAAATTAGGATTAATCATTACACTGACAGGGTTATCAGACGTCTGATCCTGGCATCGGACGTCTGAAAAACTAGTTTAAGATGTCTGGGAACAAAGTCAGATGTCTGATTATAGGTGGGTTTCATTCTTGACTTGAATCAGATCAAAACAGGTTCTAGTGAATTGTCATCAGACAACATACAAGACGTCTAGAAACCTACTTTTCTGCAGGAATGGATTTCTAAGAGAGTGCAACGGCTATAAAATCTCTGAGAAGAGATTTTGGGTTAGCCGAGGCAAAATGGTCATGTATCAGATGTCTAGGGTCCTCTACGGACGTCTAATACGGGGCTAACGGTCATCCTTCATTGTTTGCTAAGCCAGCCAATGGTCCACTAATTGGATGTCTGGCAAAATCATCTGACATCTTCTAAGACGTCTGGACTAAGGTCTGGACGTCTGATTTCATCAGACAAAATTAACTAAGTCCAGCCTAAATATAGTCGGATGTCTGAGTCAACATTCAGACGTCTTAAAAGTCATTATCAGATGTCTGATTTTCAGATTAGACATTTGAAAAGGCTATTTAAACTCTATTTTTGGTTTTCTAAGTTCACTACAGAAAACCTAAGTACCCTAGGGTTGTGCAGGTGTTCTTAGGACTACTGTTAGGGTACTTTGAGCTCTTTAACATGATATTCTAAGAAAGAAAAAGAGCAAGGAAATAAAGACAAAAGTACATAGAAAGATAAACAAAATTCTATCCTATTCTTCTTGTCCTTCCATCTTCAAGCTATCGCTCCACGCGAAGCTCCTCTGTTCTCCGTCAAGCTCCTCCAATCCATCCTGGATGCGAGCTCAAACTCCGTCTAACCATGTCTCCATTTGCAATTAATCTGAAATCTAAGACTTCAAGTGCAAATGTTAAATGACACGTGTTTTGTTATCATCAAAATAAACGATCGTAGTGCTCTAGCATCGACATTAAGAACCATGTATAATTACTCTATGTTAATTATTTACAACTAATATAATTAATTCCTAAGTATAGGTACAAAAATAGTTAATAATATCTACTGTATTAAATCATTATAACATACTAATATCTATAGTAACATATACAATATATACAGTAATATATATAAGTGTCGCTAAAGCCTAAGTAAAATATTTACACAAGTAAAAACAATTATCTATACTAACATATATGTATACATATACTGTGATTGCTTGATAAATGCCAGTTTATCATCATTCTTAGGCATTAAAACAAACCTAGCTCTTAGGTTTCTCCGCAAACGGGTTTTTGGGTTGCATTTAGGCATTAACTAGGTAAAGCATGCATTGCATAATTTCTTGTCATTTTAATGTGTTTTTGTGAGTGTTAGGGATGAACAGATATACAAATCCCTAAAACCCTAGCACTCAAGAAGGCAACTGGTGAAGGAGCTCAGACTAGCTGGAACTCAGCTTGATCCAGCTCACCACAGCTGGAATCTAGCTCACTTGGACTAGGGTTAGCTCATCCTAACTCCATTCAGCTAGTCTCAGTTGAATGGTAGCTCAAGAGAGCTCATCTTAGCTCACCCTAGCTCAGGTCAGCTCAGATCCAGCTCAACTTAGTTGAGTCTAGCTCATCTCAGCTCCCACTAGTCCACAGGGAGCTTTAGCTAGCTCAGCTGAGTTGACTGGAGTTCACCCCAGCTCAGATCCAACTACATCCAGCTCCACTCAACTCCAGCCAGTTGAAGAAGCATTCATCCCAGCTCAGGAAGCTCAAGTCTAGCTCCCGAGGACCCAACTTAGCTCAAGCTAATTGAGCTAAGCTACCTTAGCTGTCTCAACCAACTCAAACCTCCCGGGGAGCACCAGACCCAGCTCATCTTAGCTCCATTCAATAGAAGCTAGCTCACTTTAGCCTGGCTTAGCAGCTAGCAAAGAACTAGCAAGCTAAGCCAGCTAGAGTAGCCCCATGTTGACCTCTTCAGTAGCTGCCAGCTCCAATTCAGCTCCAGACTCTGCATATCCAGCTCCTCTCCTCAAACCCTAAGCTCCACATGCATACTCCTCTACTCCATAGCTAGCTAAGATAGCTTAGCTTAGCTAACATCTAACTCCTTGGCCATCCTCCACCTTCAACTTAACCCTAGCTAACTCCACCTAAATAACCTCCCACTCCAGGTCCACCTAAGCCTACTTAAGCTAGCTCCACCCAACTCATTTTGGTGCCACCACTTCACCACCTTTCATCCCTCAACTAACCGCCAAAAGGCACCTAAAGTTGGCGCCAAAACTAACCCTAACCACCTCCCTTTTGGAGCCAACTTCAACCCCCATATTCACCCTACACATAACCCCTCCAAGCCATCTCCACCATCCACCTCAACCCCCTTCTAGAAGCCTAGAAGTTGGCGCCAACCCATGGCACCTCTCCTTGGTTGGTGCCACTTTTAGGTGTCCCTTGGCCACCCATAACTACCACCCTTACACCCCTTAGGTGGTGCAAACTCTCCTTAGCCCTAGGATCACCTAACCACCTCCATCTTCCCATCTTAGCCCTCCATCTCAAGAGTCTCCTTAACCCCTCATCCTACCCTATAAAAAGACCACCACCCACCACCTTACAACCCATCCTTGGCTAGCAAATTTCCTCTCATATTCTACCAAAATCCCACGCCCAAGAGAGAAGAAGAAGAAGAAGAAGATTAAGGGGATATTCTATCCCTTTGGTGCCTTCCCCTCTTCCCTTCTCTCTTGTGCCCACGTCAGCCAAAGGAGGAGCCAGGCAAGGAAGACCTTTAGAGGAGGTCTTGAAGGTGGTCCACACCACCTTGGAGGAGAGCTTGAGGGTGGTGCACGCCCACCCTTGGAGGAAAGACTTGAGGTGGAGAGCATCCACCTTGGAGGAGCTTTCAAGGAAGGAGAAGAAGGAGACCCTCTTTTCAAGCCAAGGAGCAGCTAGGCTTGGAGTAAGAAGACTCCCTTCTTCACCAGATTCTGCAAGAGGATTTGTGTTTCTTTTATTGCTTTTGTATTCCCCATTTCTAGTAGAAGCATTCCTCTACCTGTCTTTGTAAAAGAACACAAATTATGCTAAATTAATTTGCCTTCTTTTTAATTTCTATTGCAATTGTTTGTCATTTTTTTAGCACTTGTTTCACTTCCACTTCCTAATTACTCTAGGCCTCCACTTGCCTAGAGTGAGCTTAGGGAGGGGACATATTTATCTCTTAAGTTTTAGCTTAGTAATTTTAGGTGTTAGTAATTTTTCGTCACAATTCGCATTTTGCCCTCATTACTTCAAAACTGAAAAGAAAATTATATATTTAAAAATACCAAAAAGAAAGATTGAGTTTCCTTTAAAGCAAGAGATTTGAATTGCAAATTTGCCTTCTTGGACGACCCTAGATACTCCCCTATCTAGAAATATAAATTTAAAAGCATATGCGAATTCATGTGTTACAGTGACATTAAAAGCCCTAATTACAAATCATGCGATTTTTTGCATCATGGCTGAATCTGTCACTAAAGCCCTTGTTTTATATATTTACATAAGAGCTCAAGTAGTCTACTCTATATATGCTTATATATACTATACTATATTATTTACGATATACATTATTTATTTACATTATATTAAATTATTTATATACTATATACTTATATATGTACAAGCACGCATACACATACGCACACAACACACATATACACAACTCACACAAAGGCACAGGGGGTTCAATACTTAGCCACAGGAGCGGTTCTTCTCTCTTCTTCCTTTCCTCTTCAACTTCAGATGCTTAGTCAATTTAGGGTTCGCTCACTCTCAAACTGGTCCGGTTCAACTCAACCCAAAAATTTGGTTTAATGAGCGAGTGGCCTTTTCGAGGGATACACAGCACCCCTTTCAGGGTGAGATCAAACCTCTACTAAGGCCACCCTAGTTACTAATTAGGTCTATTTTATCCGATTCAAGCTCGATAATGGGCCCATCCAGGGTCACGCACAGTGCACGGCCCCCAGCCCATGCATTGTACATAATACCATTCATATGCTCAGAGTATCGAGAGAGGAGAGATAAATGTGTGTATGAGGGTGCCCCACGCCTAACGATTGAAGTAGCCAAAGTAGAAAAACCTTTTATCTCGCATCGTGCACTTCTCAGCACACGATGTGGGACTATTGGGAGCGCCCAATTGGCTGCTGCTGCACACAGGTGCAAGTTTGATTAGGCAACTTTAGCCCTCAATTTGAGGACCATAATTTAATATAAATTAAAATTAAATTATAGGATTGTAAAGCCCTTACATAGGAATACATAATTATGTAATTACTTTACAAAAGTAAGTTAGTTTATTATATTGTTAGATTAGTTAAATGTTTACTGATTATACACATTAAATTATGTGTTAATTTGTTAATTAAAGTATAAATTAGTTAATTAATCATCAAATTGGCTTAATACAGAGTTAGTATACATAATAAATTATTTATTATATATTTTTATTATATTTTATAAGCTTTATTTTAATTTATTTACATTTAAATATTCATTTAAGATAGGTTTTCATATAAATAATTTATAAATACTATAATATAGTATAAATACAGTTTAAATTAGTTGAAAATACTTAATATAATATATTACAAGTATACACTATAATTTACCTCAGTATTAACTTAAATTACTAATTTATTTTATTTTAAGTTAATAAATTACCTAGTTAACTTAATAACTTAATATTTACTGTAAATATATAATTAAATACAATTAAAGGTATTATAATATTCATAATACACATATAAATAGGTATACATAGTATTAGGTACATATATGTACATATAAATAGGTTTTTCTAATTACTTAGTCTATTATACAATTAAGTTATATAAATTAATATCTAATTTTATAATACAGTTATATATACAATAAGTTATTCTAAACACTTAATTTACTTTATAGAATACATATACAAGTTATTTACATACATTATATACATATTATACAATATTTACATATAGCTTAGATTAAATATACATATATAAGTATATGTATAGTATACATGGTATTTATGGGTATTTTTGGGGATTTTTTGATTTTTATGGGTTTTATAGGTTTAGAGGAGGTAGGGGACGAGAGAGAAAGAAAGAGATGAGTGAGAGAGAGGGTTGTTTTTGGTGTTTTTGATGTTAAGTTCTTTTATTAAGTTCCAAGGTAAATTGAACCGTTGGCTGGTATGTTCTACCAAGCTGGGGGTTCAGAATGCCTTAAAACTTGGCAGACATTTAAGGAAATACTAATCTTACTCAACATAGGTTTATTTTATTTTTTTGAAATTTTATATGATTTTTATTTATAGACAAAGCAACTCAACTTTAGGCCTTTAAGGATGTTTCACTAAAGAACCTAAGGCACTAAAATCAGTTTGAGTTGCTAGGATATCAGTTTAAACACATTACTATGCTCAGCACATTACATGAAAGGTTTTGAGACATTTAAACCTAATTTTTACTCAATTTCATTCAAATTCAAAGATCTAACAGTTAAATTATATGAATATGCTGACAATGGCTTCAAATCAGATGTACAGGCAATTCTAAATTGAATTTAAATCAATTAAAGGTACATGAATGCATGTTGTATATAGTTCTAATGCTAGATACAAGTTAGCTCTTTACAAGTCCAATTCCCAGCCAGAAATCCCAGTTCAGACCCTCCAACTCAGCCAAACAGTGGTTGATGTCAAGTGGCAACAACAGCTGCTGCTATTTCATCTAAAATCAGATGTTGGGCAATAGTTCAGACAGCTTATCTTTGAATTAGCCACTACAGCTCCTCCAGCAGCTGCTTGATCATGAAACCAATAGCTGGAAGCTGCTGTTGCAATGGTGAAATTAACCCAGATCAGACCTAAGAAGGCCTGATCTAAGGCACAAAATTCCAAAAACATTTCTAACAAACCAAACCTGCCCAAAATCCTATGAAATCAAGTTCTTAAAATTTGAAATCCATGCAACCACTTGCATTCCTTAAAAATTCTCAAATGACTCTAATATGATCTCTTTACATTATGGACAATGTAAAGAAGAAGATCATACTATGTTACGACCCGATCCCAGCTCCCTACAGGACCCTAGATCATTTCGCCTCAACTAGATCCCAAGACCCAGTTGTCCAACGAGAAATAACCAAAAGCAGAAATATTCTACAACCACACATGCAATGTAACTAAGTAGAAATAAATAAGAGGCAGTAATGGAAATCATAATGAAAGGTCTCAAAAATGTTACATGCCACAAGCAGAAGAGTACTATAACATACATAGCCATCACAACTAGAATAGAAAGAAATATGACAAGAACATAGCAGGAACAATTACTATATACTCAAGGTACTCACTACTACAAAAGTCTCTCCAACAGAAAAGAGAAAAACACTACGGCTGGGCTCGACTAGGCCCAGCACCCATGGCAGTCGATGGCACTGGCTGCTTAACTCCCTGACCTGAACATGGTTATATAATCCGTGGTCAGCTAACGCTAAGTAAAGTAGTGGTTAAGCCATTTACATGAAATTTAACATAAAGAAATAAGCAAATAACTAATCATTCGTTTCCATTTATCTCAACTAGGTATTTCTGATTCGATTATTCTAATAAGGATCCATAACACTTCTTAATCCTCTTGTTCCCTAAGGGAATGATCTTGATTGTAGTTTCTTCTGCGATGTAGGATGTACACGTGGCACTCTACTGGTCGGGAGAGCCCCCGTGGTAGTCATACACCTGGTCTACCACCTCGAGGCCATGGTCACTAAGTAGTGGTGACTACGGCACACGCGATAAGCTTACGGGTAGCTACCCCGCACTGGCACACGGTCAGTCATTTCCGCTAGCGGGTACACCCAATCGTACAACACAGAACAGAACAGGGCCTCGCCCTCTCAGAAGAGGGGTCTTTCCCATCATAATAGGGGTCTTGCCCCTCAATAGTCTGCATACCCTAGCTCGACTATCTTGGTTTGCCCAGTGGGCCTAACAAGAGTCGGTGTAGGGTGGCCAGTCCTAACCCTGAGCCCCATGAGGTGGTTGGCTCCCCCGCTACACTAAAGTAACAAGAGTCGATGTAGGGGGCCATTCCTAACCCTGGGTCTCAACCCAAGGGTGGCTAGCTCCCTTTACACTAAAGTAATGGTAGATCTCCTCAGTACCGCGTACATAAGGGCCAGCTCACTTTCTATACAAAAGGGACAGTTGCTCTCCTTGATATCGTATACTTAAGGGCCAGCTCACTTTCCTCCTACATACGATATTCATTCCGTATACGTGAGTTCCTCTTCTAGTTCCCTGTAGGGTTCATGCATTGTATTCATTTCGTTTCATTTCACGACATGCATATCTCGTTGTTCACATCTCGATTCTTAACCATACAACAGGCAGCTCGTGATTTAATAATTGAAAGAAGCATCACATCATTTAACTATCCATTTGCTAGCATTAAGGGTTCTAACATGCATTTCAAAATAGATCATGCGGCTCAAGCAATGTTCATTCATTCAATTCTTCCCTAGGGTTCATTTCATATCCTAGGGTTTAATTAATTCATTCTAAGATAGCATGCATTTTGATTAATTAAGTCATAGTATTAAGAAAAATCACTCTACCGGGATACATGGGTGGAATGGGGGCTCGAATCGTCGATCTCGTCATCTCCGTGGGCCCCGTATATTCTATTGGATGGAGACCTATACAATTGACCAAATCACATTAAATGAGTTCAAAACAGTATACGCATGACACAAACACATAGAGAATTCTGAACTAAAACCAACGATATTTCGTTTGCTCAAAATCGACTCCACTGAATAGGCCAAAAACGTGCACTCTGACTAAAATCAGACGTCTGGGACTTGACCCAGACATCTTAAATGACCACAGGGGCTCACCTTGTTTTCTTGCGGCTTCCTCAGACGTCTGAACCCCTCTGCAGCCGTTTGAGGGAGATCCCAGACGTTTGACACTCCTTCCGATCGTCTGGGAGTGCAATCAGACGTCTGGCACTATCTTTAAATGACCTAAAGCCGCGTGCCATGCGCCTTTCCAACATCTCATGCCTGCACATGCATGCGCAGGTGATGAGAACACCATCATGAGCCATAACTAGCTCATTTTGACCCAGGAAAGAGAATAAAAGCTCCTACATAACCAACTAGAGGTCCTAACTCAATGAATAAACCTTTTGAGAGAAAAGTAAGAAACAAGGGGTAAAATTATAATTTTACCATTGCAGTACAACAATTGATTTTCTCATGGGCTTAACATAGGTCAAATGGTCTTAACAAGATAAAAAGTGGGTTGGTTCAAATAAAAAAGGGTTCGTGTGAATTCTAGGAATTAAATGACTTCTAGTAACCCTAAAATAGACCCACTTAATTTGACAAGGTTCTGGTCAGGATAAAATTCATCTAAATCCTCTAAAAATCATGGAAAAATATTCTCTAGGGTTTAGAACCTTCAATTTGGCCCTTAGAACCTATTTTGACCTAAATTGGGGTCTAAGTCAAATGCTTGCCCTAACTTGGGTATTTGTGTAAATTGCCTAGTCAAATGTAATCAAACCTAAAATCCAACTTCACCATTGGATTCCTTAGGTCCAAATTAGGTTTGTACCAAAATTTGGACCTAAGGGGAATTCACCTTTACCTACTTTGCAAACAGGTCCAACCCAGTTACATTTCTAACCCTATCTTTTGAAAACTTCTGCAGAAACCCCCCTATCTTCCTCATCATTATTTGCAATTACGTCCCTCCACCAGTATAGCGGTGGGAGTCCTACTCCGGCGAGGGTTCAAAGGCAAGAACTCTTTGATTTCTCAGAGAATCCCCTTCAAAATTGAAAGGGAGATTCTCTGAGAAATCTCCAGTTTGAACACAATCATGAACCCTAATTCCTACCCAATCTCTCAAGCGAACGCATGAGAGATTTGGGTCTCTCTGAGTTTCCATCTCCAGTGACATTTCCGTGCTTGGAATCTTGGCTTCCAAGTACAAACTCAATCTCCATGGCCTATATAAGAAACCCTAAATCATTTAGCACCTCCTCAGCTTGGATTTGGGCCAGTCCACCTCACCTTCTTCTCTCCTCGCCGTCCACAACTTCTCCACAAGCTCCGGTGGCTCCGTCCTCTCTCTCTCATCGCCCAACCACAATACCAGTGGTTGGGTTACCTTCCTCTCAATCATTCGTGTCGGCTGCACCAGCCCAGACACTGCCTATGCCCCTATCGTCGCCGCCACCTCATCTACGGAGAGCTTCATCTCCAGCGAAGGAAACACTAGCTAGCGCCATCCCTGCCTCCCTTCGTCCTTAGACTAGGTCAGATAATTCCTCTCTCCCTCCTCTTCCTGTTCCCCCTCTTTATTTCTTGAAACTATCCCTCGATGCCACAAGTCACCAAAACCTTCACCTCCGGCCAGTCCTCTAACGAGGTGTCCCCACTGCTCCGCACTTCCATCTGCCTCGTTAACTATCCCATAACCATCGCCACACTCCACTGACCACAACCCCTCACTCCACTCACCGTGCCAAGCCCCCAGAACTCCCCATGAACACACCCATACACATAGCCACAGGTTACCCTAAATCCGCCACCACAACCACCCACACGCCGCGTCGACCCTCGTAACACGTTCGCCGTGTCTTGGTGAAGCTCCCTGAGCTTTCTGACGAGGCCGCAAGGCCATTTGCATGACTGTAGGTACAGGAGCCTCGCCGCCATTGAAGCACGCGAGGAGCTTGCTTGCAAGCCTCCTCCAGGTCTCTCCGCTCCAGGTCACGTGGAACTCTTCACACATAGCCTCAGCCAAGCAATTGGCACTAATGCCCCACGTAGCCATTGCAATCAGGGAAGCTTCTGCTGCGGGCGCTCACGAAGAAAGTTGGGACGTTTAGTCCCACCTCGGAAGTGAGTGAGTGGGCACTGTGAGATAAATTGCAAAAGTGATAGAGGCTTATTGCCTCTTGACCATGGGGTGAGGTCCCACTCGCCCTCACAGCCTTGTCCGTGACCCACTGCCCGTGGGCCTGGTCCCAGGCGTGTGTACCTGACTCGATTACCGAGAAGGCTCTGGGAGAGTGAGCCTAAGAGAGAAAGAGGAAGAGAGATCATGGGTGCAGCTAGGGGTAGGTTTTGCTCTCTCATAGGGAAAAAGAAGAAAAAGCCAAGGAAGAGGAGGGTTGGGGCCATAGAAGCTAAGGAAGGAGAAGGCAAGGCTGAAGAGGAAGAGCTGAAGGCTGAAGGGTTGGAGAAGAAAAGGGAGAAGTAGCTGAAGCCAAGAAGAAAGAGGAGCCGCAGATACAGAAGGAAAAGAAGAAGGAGCCAAAGGCAAAGGAGAAGGAGAAGAAGCCAAAGGCAGAAAGGCTAAGGCACGAGAATAGAAGAAAGAAAAGAAAAGAAGAAGGAAGCAGCCAGAGACAGATCAAAGAAGAGAGAAAAAGAAGAAATAGAGCATTGTAGCATTTATTGTGCTTGTCTTCATATATTGACTTCTTGATTCTCTTGTGCTTACATTTCTTGCATTATAACTCTGATTTTTTATTGCATATTATATTCAATTTGAAAGTTGTGCTATTGATTTTTAAACCCCTATTTGTTCCCTGTGTTCGACCTCGGATTCACAATTTTGAGTAATAAAATTTATTTGCTTTCGAGCGATTTTAACTATACTATGATGCATTGATTTTAACATTGATCTCGCCTCGCTAAACATTTTGGCGCCGTTATCGGGGAGCAATAGGCGATTTAGAAATCTTGATCACAATTTTTGATTTGATACTAACTTGATACATCTCTGTTGTTGTGATTTTTTCAGGGGAAAAGATTCAAAGGAAGAAGACCGCATAGCAAACACACCTGGGGTAGGTAATCCCTAATTAGCCCTTTCTCTTAATCCCCTCATTCTGAAAATGAAAAACAAGATAAAAATCAATTTAGGGCTACCTGCTTTCCATATTTAGCTAAGTCACCAAAGTTTCCTGATTTTGATTTCAACAAGTATTGATTTGCACATCCATTTAAGGTAACTAGGGCTACCACCTTCCTGATTGAGCCCTAGATACCATATTTGTGGCAACCAAATTGGACCAAAATTAAAGCCAACTTAAGAATTCCAATTTAGGGTTTTAGAGACACATCTTTCTAAGCAAGAATCCACTATTCCAAAAAGAGGTGTGCCTAAACCTTGATTGAAAAGACTTATTCAAGAGAAACCCTAAAATTCAAGCTCTTAAGTTCACTTGAATCCTAAAAGAAAGGACCTAAAGCTCTCAAAAGACAAATAGGTGAAGTTGACCCCCTTGTTGGGTCAACCAACCTTGAAATTAGGTTACTTTTGCACTCAAAAAAATCTAAAGTTCAAGTGGAATCATAAGCACCTTTGATCTTAAATAAAAGTGGTAGACTTAAGAGGTCAAGGTCCCCATTCTGGTCTACCTGCAATCTTAGTGACAAGAGAGGTCGAGTGGGGGAAACCCTGTAACCCATGGGGTCGCTCTACCGTGTAGGGGTCTTTGCGGGACTCTCCCTCTTTGGCTGCCCAGGTAATTCTCAGGTGGATGACTTTCTGATCTAGAGGTATCATCCACCCTGAACCTCCGTAGTCATCTAAACATCTTTGGGTGCCTTAATTGGGTCAAACATCCAGCCCTTCATCCGTTCTCTTTAGAGCACACACATAGATTTTCAGTGGGATTCTCTATTCGGAACTGATCACTTCAGTATAAGATCTGAATTCTGATTCTACATCTTGACTCCACCATCTGATCCAAATATGCAGCCCGGTTACTTAGGATTACCATGCAAGAAACCTAAATCACAAAGATCCATGAGAGATAGAATGATTGAGGATGCCCTTGAATTTTATGAAATTGAATACAAAACCTCAAAACCAGTAGAAGACATTCAGGTTAGTGTACCAACAACAACAACCTTCATCATAAACTGTGCCCAAGTATTATTAGTAGAAGCCAAAAAAGGATCAACCCGAGACATTCTCATAACAGGATACATTGGGATAGAAAAATTACATAACTTTGAATACCTCCCATGCATGAACAATCCTATACTTTGGGAACAACACCAAGATGATCTTTAAAAATGGGAAGAGATGATGAGATTATTGAAACAAGTTATCGATCAAAAATACTCATACATGCCCCAAACAGATAATGAATCATCTTGGAATAGTATCGAGGACCAATCTGATTTCCCAAATCCCAGGTTTGAGGCACAAGGTTGTTGTGGATTCCCAACCCAGACAGAAAATAACATGCCTGATCTTGAAGTAGGTTGGGAAGTCCCAATTGCAGAAGAACACGAGTTTGAGCTAGCCCTAGATCCTAGGTCATCAAGCATAGAATTCCAAGACTCCTGCAATGATGAGATTAAAATCGAACCTCTCGAGGGTGTAAATCCCGCCCCTTATTCTGATAAGGTGACCCTCGAAGGTAATTCTGACCTAGATTCTAGTAATTCAACCCACATCCTCAGCCTAGAATCTGGATCTAAAACTTATTGGGAAGATTACAAGGCCTCATATGACGAAGATCAAAGTTTCAATGAAGAGTATGATTCTGGGCATTTATTTGATGAATATCCCTCTCTAACATCCTCAGAGATACAGATCGAATTCTTGGAAGTCACGCCAATCTATGATACAGAAACCAAGGAGTTGGAAGAGTGGGGTTCTAATTGGGTCTTTTGTACAAGCCTAGAACTTGAGCCTAGACCAGATAGGGACACCTTTTTAAGCTCAGAATCTACATATAGGCTAGACCCCAATCAGGCTATTGAGTCTACATCGTATGATTTATTCTGTGGTGGAACCCCTGATCTCGAATCTCATTCAGAACTTGATTTTTACAATTTCTCTGATGATTTTGAATCTTACCATGATTCCGGAGAACGTTTGTTTCCTGACCACGACGAGCCAATCTACAACCTCAGCCCACATGATTCATTCTCTGACTCCGACTCTAAGGACCCAGATCCCGAGATGACTGATTTGAACTCTGGTTCCAGTGAGATGGAATCATTTCTTTTCGATCCTCAGGAATCAAAACCAGAAAATGCTGAGAGTGACTGCAACACAGAGTCTGAATCCTTTCTTGACTCAGATTTCCCTCATCTTATAAACACTCTTCAGGCATTCACTTTTGAATTTAATAGCTACTATGAGGACTCTCTAAATGAAACCACCTGTAACTCCTTTCTAGAAGAGCCCTCGTACACAATTCTTATTGAAGCCATCTCCTCCGCATATACAGAACCCACCCAAACCCTTTTTCAACCCTGACCTGCAACCAGACTCAATTTCTATTCTGATTCCCCACTTACTG
The DNA here is from genome assembly GCA_037157565.1 of Thalassia testudinum. Classification (NCBI taxonomy): domain Eukaryota; kingdom Viridiplantae; phylum Streptophyta; class Magnoliopsida; order Alismatales; family Hydrocharitaceae; genus Thalassia; species Thalassia testudinum. The sequence goes on along the minus strand of JAZHRO010000058.1, from coordinate 5,396,690 downwards.
AGCTAATTGCAGATGATTCGCTTCCACATCTTTATCGGGTTTCGGACATTGAGCAGATCACAAACCATGCTTCATCATTCATTGATCACTCCTATAGGGTTTCCGCATTATCCACTGATTACTTTACGGGTCCCTACTCTGACTAGGTTGATTTGACTCAGCCAAACCCTGAATTCACACTTCCACATCATTTTGAGCTCCATAGTATATGGTGGTCTCCACATCTCTTGATCTACACTTATCAAACCACCAGATTAATTGGGTTTGGGCTACATCATCAACCTGTTGATCTGAACAAGCACCTGGTTGGACCAACCAGGCTCTTGATCAAGGTGCTTGTTCTACAAAACTCAGCTGATTTGACCACTCCCACTCCATACCATTTCCCGCTCGGCTGAAGGCGTTGAATTTAGTGCTTAACGGGAGGCAACCCGTCATTCCAAAAACCTGCAATCCTTCTGATTATCCGTCTGTACTTCATGTCTATTGCACCCTAAGTTCGATTTTCTTAGAACAATCGATCCCACCTCTAGTACACGTGCCAGAACTTGAAATCATCCGCAATAGTCATTCCCGACCCAGTTGCCCACCTAGTAAATCCTGTTCTAAGTCCTTGAGCCCAACACTGTTTCACACCTTCCGTTTACAATGAGGATATTGCAAAACTTAGGCATGGGGGGGTGGTAAAGTGCAAATATACAGAAATCAAAATTCAGAAGGGTTCTCACAAAAAAATCTCATTTGCTAAAAATACCAAAAAAATAGAAAATGGTGAAAAAGAAGAAATTGGAGGAGAAAAGGAAATTTTGAGGCCATACAAAACTTGAGGAGAAAAAGGGGAAAAGTGAAAAATATCAAAAAAGGAGCACAAAATGAAAAAGAAAACAAAGAGATAGTCATTAGTAAGAAATTAAGGGATTAACTGAAGTTCTAGACCATATCTAGAAAAAGAAAAATGAAGGAAAAAGTGCTAATGAGACACAAAAGAGATTAGTAGGAACGCTAATCTTAGGCCTCTTGGGCTAGACTCTTAGGCATAAAAATTCAAGTATCCGCTAAGATCTGGATAGTTCTTAAGAGGTTGAGAAAAATGCGAAGCTTAAGTATTAGGTCTAAGGCTTAGGGAGTATTCGGCCTCGTTAATTGACTTTTGGTTTGCGGGACTTGGTAACCTAAGCACTCCAATCTACACACAGCCTGGTTCAGTGCGCATAATTATCAAAATCACGCAAAAGAGTTTAAATGTTCTGAAAAAGTTACCTAGATTAGGAGTGGCCAATCAATACAAGTTGATTTGGATGAGTTCTCGGCGCGGAGAGGTGGGAAATTTCCCTCGAAGATGTGTAATAACATATCGTCTCCTTGGTGCTTGTCTCCTAGGATATTTACATATTCTACTGGGGCATGTAAGCACCCTATGCTGGTTCAGATGCCATGGGCGGCATTATCACAAAATGTCGATTGCTAGGGTCTGAATTTAGCTACAGAACGCCATGGGAGAGATTATCTCGAAATCTCGAAAGCTAAGGTTCTGGGGGTTGCCATGGGCGGTGCTATCATGAAGCATTGATTGCTAGGGACCTTTTAAGGATTGATGATGGGGACGAGGAATCCGATACAGATCGTGTTGAGAAGCCAATCCGAAGCTAAAAATAAAAAGAAAAAAGAGAGAAAACTCTCCAAACAAAGAAAATCCTTTGTCTCTCTCTTACAAAAAATGCACTGCAAACTGAACCGAGGCTAAAATACGTTTCAAGCATGGGTGCGTTAACCGCAGAGTCCAACGAACCTTAGGATAATTCCTGTAGGCCTTAAAAACCTTCCTAGAGGATCAAGGTTAGAGCTGGTCAGGTCCGGATCTTGGTTGGTACTTGAGTACCTCTAGGCCTACTATCGTCATTCTAACCTAATCAAAAAGAAAAGAAAAAAAAGCACTCTTCACAATCTCTGAACATCAAGGAATTCATGGTGTAGAACAGAAGTTAAAACCTTAAAATTTTGTTAAGGGACTAGCAAAAGTAGGCATTGGGGTATGATAGGAACACCATCATGAGCCTTAACTAGCTCATGTTGACCCAGGAAAGAGAACAAAAGCTCCTACATAACCAACTGGAGGTCCTAACTCAATGAATAACCCTTCTAAGAGAAAAGTAAGAAACAAGGGGTAAAACTATAATTTTACCATTGCAGTACAACAACGGATTTTCTCATAGGCCTAACACCGGTCAAATAGTCTTAACAAGATAAAAAGTTAGTTGGTTCAAACAGAAAAGTGTTTATGTGAATTCTAGGAATTAAATGACTTCATGTAACCCTAAAACAGGCCCACTTAATTTGACAAGGTTATGGTCAGAATAAAATTCATCTAAACCCTCTAAAAATCATGAAAAAATATTCTCTAGGGCTTAGAACCTTCAATTTGGCCCTTAGAATCTATTTTGACCTAAATTGGGGTCTGAGTCAAATGTTTGCCCTAACTTGGGTATTTGTGTAAATTGCCTATTCAAACATAATCAAACCTAAAATACAACTTCACCATTGGATTCCTTAGGTCCAAATTAGGTTTGTACGAAAATTTGGACCTAAGGGGAATTCACCTTTACCTACTTTGCAAACAGGTCTAGCCCAGTTACATTTCTAACCCTATCTTTTGAAAACCTCTGCAGAAACCCCCCTATCTTCCTCATCATTCTTTGCAATTATGTCCCTCCACCAGTATAGTGAAGGGAGTCCTACTCCGGCGAGGGTTCAAAGGCAAGAACTCTTTGATTTCTCAGAGAATCCCCTTCAAAATTGAAAGGGAGATTCTCTGAGAAATCTCTAGTTTGAACACAATCATGAACCCTAATTCCTACTCAATCTCTCAAGCGAACGCATGATAGATTTGGGTCTCTCTGAGTTTCCATCTCCGGCGACATTTCCGTGCTTGGAATCTTGGCTTCCAAGTACAAACTCAATCTCCATGGCCTATATAAGAAACCCTAAATCATTTAGCACCTCCTCAGCTTGGATTTGGGCCAGTCCACCCCACCTTCTTCTCTCCTCGCCGTCCACAACTTCTCCACAAGCTCTGGTGGCTCCATCCTCTCTCTCTCATCACCCAACCACAATACCAGTGGTTGGGTTACCTTCCTCTCAATCATCAGTGTCGCCAGACCTCAGGCGAGGTGTCCCCGCCGCTCTGCACCTCCATCTGCCTCGCCAACTACCTCATAAGCATCACCACACTCCACTAACCACAACCCCTCACTCCACTCATCACGCCAGTCCCCCAAAACTCCCCTTGAACACACCCATACACACAGCCATAGGTTGCCCTAGATCCGTCGCCATAACCGCCCACATGCTGGGCCGACCCCCGCAGCACGTTCATCGTGTCTTGGCGAAGCTCCCTGAGCCTTTTGATGAGGCCGCAAGGCCATTTGCATGACTGTAGGTACAGGAGCCCTGCCGCCATTAAAGCACGTGAGGAGCTTGCTTGCAAGCCTCCTTCAGGTCTCTCTGCTCCAGGCTACAGGCCCCAGGTCGCGCGGAAGCTCTTCACGCACAGCCTCAGCTAAGCAATTGGCACTGATGCCCCATGTAGCCACTACAATTAGGGAAGCTTCTGCTGTGGGTGCTCATGAAGAAAGTTGGGACGTTTAGTCCCACCTCGGAAGTAAGTGAGCAAGCACTGTGAGATAAATTGCAAAAGTGACAGAGGCTTATCGCCTCCTGATCACGAGGTGAGGTCCCACTCACCCTCACAGCCTTGTCCGTGACCCACTAGCCATAGGCCTGGTCCCAGGTGCGTGTACCTGACTTGATTACCCGAGAAGGCTTTGGGAGAGTGAGCTTAAGAGAGAAAGAGAAAGAGAGATCATGGGGGCAGGTAGGGGTAGGTTTTGCTCTCTCGCAGGGAAAAAGAAGAAAAAGCCAAGGAAGAGGAGGGCTGGGGCCGGAGAAGCTAAGGAAGGAGGAGGCAAGGCTGAAGAGGAAGAGTTGAAGGGTGAAGGAGCTGAAGCCAAGAAGAAAGAGGAGTCGCAGAGACAGAAGGAAAAGAAGAAGAAGCCAAAGGCAAAAGAGAAGGAGAAGAAGCTAAAGGCAGAAAGGCTGAGGCACGAGAATAGAAGAAAGAAAAGAAAAAAGAAGAAGGAAGCAGCTAGAGATAGATCAGAGAAGAAAGAAAAAGAAGAAATAGAGCACTGTAGCATCTATAAGTTTACGACTTCTAATTCATAAATCAGACGTCCATTTTCTTTTGTGCTTGTCTTCATATATTGACTTCTTGATTCTCTTGTGCTTACATTTCTTGCATTATAACTCTGATTTTTCATTCCATATTATATTCAATTTGAAAGTTGTGCTCTTGGTTTTTAAATCCCTATTTGCTCCCTGTGTTCGACCTCGGATTTACAATTTCGAGTAATAAAATTTATTTATTTTCGAGTAATTTGAACTATACTACGATGCATTGATTTTAACATTGATCTCGCCTCGATAAATAGCAGGTTCAAAAACATTACACATATACTTATGTACATGCATGTAGGTGTGTACAGAGCACAAACCTTGGCACTCTACATGCTGTCAGACATCTGGCGCTAGCTCTGGACATTCTAAGGCTCCTCCAGACATTTGGATAGCATCCCAAACGTCTAATTCTATGGAGAAATGATTCCACAGAATGCCTCGCAAGCCTTCTCCCCTCGCAGCTCTCCACCTGCAGATCTGCAGCTGCTACTCCAGCAGCTGCAGGAGGTCGCAAAGCTCCTCTCCACAAGCTCTCTTGGTCGCACCTCCTCTTCCACTCTCCTGAGCTCCCCTGAGCTCCTCCGACCACACCTCCTCTCCTATGCTCTCCCTCTCCCTCACCCACGCTCTACCTCTCTCCTTCTCCTCCATCTCGAGCTCCCCTCCTTCCCCACTCAGGAAGGAGGTGGTTGTTGATAGGTGGGTGGTGGAGTGAAGGTGGAGGTGGTGGTGTGGAGATGGAGAGGTTGGAGGGGTGTGGGGTTTTAAAGAGAGGAGGGTATGTGCATGGGTGTGTTGTGTGGGAAGAGAGAGAAGGAAAAATTGTGAGATTTTTCCTGCAAGGTTTTCTCTTTCCTACAATGCCCATAAACTTAAACCCAGTGGGTGTAAAATTAGTCTTACACCCCTACTCTTTTAGGAAAACCCCGAACAACCCTTAGGAAGGGTCATTTCACACTAGGTTTTGAAATTGACTCAAAACAACTCCAATTCTCCATTAAAACCTTGAAATAAGCATTTGTTCCTTTAAAAACCAGGGTGAAATCAGATTGGTATAAGAATTCATGTGGCCCTGTTTAGGCCTTTAATTTAGGATCCATTCAGATTGTCTGATAACCATGAGCTTCTAAACACTATATAATAGTGTTAGAATCTCAAATGATCCTATACAAAACATTGGGTCATGGTTTAAAGCCTCAAATCAGTATTTGATTCTCCTTGGCCTAAACTACCCAAAACAAGGCTTGAATTGGGTATAAGCTCATTTCAGAATAAATCTTCAATCAAAACACATCAACCTCATTGCAATACACCCAATTAAGCAAATCCAAACTCAAATCACTTGATTAAAATTCTGTTAAAAACAAATTGATTCCAATTCACGAGATTGGGCATGGAAACCAATTCCGAAAGAATCGAGCAAATCGGTTCACTTAAAACCAGATCGAGGGGTCTTTGTGAATTGGAGTGAATGAGACCCCGCAAATGGATTTTAGGCACAAATTCAGATCTAGAAGCCAAAGCTTCATCTTTGAATTTGACCTTGATAGATGGGTGGAATATGGATAAAATTCGAGGAAACATCATAAATGAATTGCAATGCATAGGGAAAGTTGTATGCGTTGAAATGGGGGTGGAAAAACACCTCTTCAATTTGAATTGATCAAAGAGGGTGGAGTGGATCTAAGCTAATTTACTCCTATACTAAATCAATTCATCAAACCAGTGAATTCTAACATCTAATCTACTCCTAAATTACTCTAGCTAACACTACAATTAATCTAGAAAGCAAGAAATCTATCTAACAAAGTGGGAAATCTATCTAAGGGAAGAAGTTGTCCAAGGTCACTAGTTGGCGACTGATGACGAGGAAAGGGGAGAAGACCCTTTAGCTGATGAAGATGTCCAAGAGCCAACGGCCGATCGACAGGAGGCAATCGACGAAGGGAGGAAAATGGTCTCTGTCACCGACCATCGAGGAAGGAGGCAGGGAAGCTGAGGGAGTAGATGAAGGGAACCACTTAGGGAAGGGAGTTGGTTAGCCTGCACACAGCTCAGGGGAGCTGCTTAAGTAGGCAGGGGAGTGATTCCAATCACTGCATTGGTGAGATCAAGCGATTAGGGCTTGGGCGACTGTGATGAAGGGAGAGAGCACGTGAAAGTTTCAATCCAAATCATGGTTGTTGGATGAGATATAGAGGAGAAGTTGAACACACGTGCTGAAGCGTGTGAAGCTTCAATTGGAGCTAGGCCTTAGGATCAAAATAGAAAAGGATGAATAGCCTAGATTGGTCGAGTTCTTTGTGCACTACAGTAGACCCGATAGCTGCAGCTCTATTGGTGTTTTTAGAGGGAAGCCCTCATGGGCGAAGGGGTAGAATATTTGTGCCAAAGTTCATAAGTGGTGAAGAAGGATAACAGAGCAGTCCCTAAGTTTTACAAAATGATCCTTGGCGACTATCAAACAAGTCCCTGGATCTTTTCATGTGAATAAATGTTTATGACCTAAGGACCTAAGTGAAAAACCATAATGTGAGGTCCTAATGATGTCCAAATGCAACCAAGTTTTTATTGAAGCATAATTGAACATTAAGGAAGTTGACTTGAAGTTTTGAACTCAATTGTGTGTTTAATTTATAATTGAATCATCAATTTACATTAATGAATAGAATATCTCACTTTATGACCTAATTTCGCATTTTTAACATAGATTTGATGTTTTAAGTCTTTTTCACTTTTTCCCACACTTAACCCTTTTCATGTGATAATTCAGTAGTGTTTAACCTAGTTTCTAACTTAACTTGGGCATTTTAGCTATGATGAGCCACACCTCATCGTGAAGGCGTGCTGGTGGTAGAGGCGTACGCAGTGGCGAGGGGCAGTTGCGGCGGTCGGTGGTGGCATTGCTTTGGTTTGCGTACAGGTTGTCCTTACTACGGACTATATTGTTGTTTGTTGTTGGTGCTTGGTTTGGTCCTTTCTTTTTATTTTTTTAGGATGTCATTTTGTTGTGGTCCACGTGTGACCCTGAACTATTATGGCTAAGTTTCCAGTCATTTTCGACCTTTTGGTTGATTTACGATTAACTCGTAGGTGCAATCTTTTAGACTAGTCTCGTTGGCATCTTTCCGTTTCTACGAGCATGGGGTCACCCTCCTTCAGGAGTTTTTTCAGTTCCCGTTCTTGTGGTGTGCTTCTTTTTCTTTTTCCATTATTTTGTGTCTTATTTTTTGTGTTTTACATTCCCCTATTTCTGTGGGGCACTTTCCCCAATCGTGAGTGAGGATTTCCTATCTTCCTTTGTGTCCACTTGTTATAGGTTCTTACCCTTTTAATGAAAATATTTTCAAAAAAAAAATTCCATCCCCACTCACTCTCTTCCGGTGCTCCTTTGATTTTTTCTCCTCTCTCTCTCTTTGAATTGCATAACTGATGGCACAGCAATCATGGGTCCTAATCAACCTAAATAATGTCTGAACCTAGCTTAAATTGTGGATATTGCACTCATATCTTGCATATCATGCATTGCATCAGTCTATTTAGAATAAGATGAGATATCCTGCTAGTTAATTATTTTTATTGCTATTTGCTGATAATCAAGTGATCCAGGATGGAGATAGTGGAATAAAGCAATAAAAGAAGAAGAAGACTGATTCGGATAAGAAGAGTGAGGAGGATAGCCTTATCCCTACCCTTATAAACCTTAGGACAGCCTTCCCAAACCCAAAACAACCTCCATTAGGGCACCTTAGCCTCAAAACCCAAACATGGATAGCACTATCCATGTTCTTATCCACCCTATCCCCCTCCAAACACTTAGGAACCAAAACCAACCTTAGAAAACCTAAAACCCACTCTCCAGCACCTTTTAAGACTTCCAGACATTTGGTTGGACGTCTGATTTCTACAGAATAACAATCCAGGAAGCCAAAACTCATACTGACACAGAATTGGACATCTAATTTAGTGTCCAGACGTCCAATTTTGTAGTATAAGATGTTCGACCACTATCCTGGACGTCTAATACTGCTCTATGGTTCCTGATTTTGGTGTTGGAAGCCCTAGCTTGCCTATTTTGACCTAGGAACCCCATCGGACACCCTAGGAAACCTAAGTAGAGACCTCCTAAGCCTAATCCACTATCCATATCCCTACTTGTCCTATCCCTAACCCAATTGAGCCATCCCATACCTAATTCGGTGCATCTACAGTTGATTGGGTGCACCCGAGCCCAATTAGATCCACCTAGGATCTAATTAACTCATACCTATTAGGGTTACCCTAGCCTAATCACATGTACACATCTAATTAGACTTGACCTAGACCTAATTAGGTTCACTCCTACCCAATTAGACTTTCCTAAGCCTAATTAGGTCCACACCCACTTAATCTAGATTGACCCAACCTATTTAGCACTTAATCCTACCAAAACCCACAACCTAGCCCTACGAAAAATACACACCCACACACACACGCGCACCTTCCCATTTTACTCCCACCACACCCATGCACACTTTCTTGGAAACCCTAAAAACTTGTGACAAACCTTGATCCAAAAAATGTGTCATTGGCTATTTTTGGAGCCACCAAAAGTGGCAACCAAATGGAGCCTTCCATAAGGGCAAAGAGAGAGACACGAAATTGGACTATCTCCATACACTCTCCCATCCATACTCTCCACTTGAAACTTGCTTCCACCCTCCAAAACCTTAAGGCCATCCTCCTCATCCTCCTCCAAGGCTCCATGGACGGCTAGCTAGAGAATCTTCTCTCCAAAGCTTCAAGGATGGCCATTGGTAGAGAAAGGGAGCAACACCCTCCTCTCTCCACTTGGGTGCACTCGCCCCCATCTTCTTCTCTTCTTGGACGACCATGAAGGCTCACCCTTAGCCTCTTGTGGCTGGCCATCTCTTTTGGTAGGAGTGTAGACGAGTTTGCATACCCAAGGTCTAGCCTACACCCTCACACAAGGCCGATGGCCCTAGTGGCAACTTTCCGGCGTAAGGGATTTCTTTATTTATTTGCTTTCTAGTGTAGATGATATGTGATAATCTTTTATGCGTAAATAATTTTATGGTGTTTCTATGATTGATATTGTCCTCATGTTTGCTTGTCTATATGATACTTAGGTTTGATCACACCATGCATGGCCACCATGGCCTCATTTAGATGCACATAGTCACTTAGGTTTTTGCTAGTTTATCTAGATCTAGGTTTCATTTTGCTTTTCAAAATAAAGATCAAAAACACAAAAAAAGCGCAAAAGACAAAAAGACAAAAAATATTAGGTTAGATTTAGGTTATAAAAGCCGATTCAAATCTCGATTTGTTTTCACGCCTCCCAGAGACGAACGACTGGGACTCAAGTTCTAAAAAGAATAAAATCTACGCGAGTTTCATTATCACAAATACCTTTGACGAGTGGATTTTGCTACTATACTACGATTTCCAACGATTTCAAAATATGACATTTCCACGCCCGTCAAATGGCACCATTGTCGGGGAGGCAACGCACGAGTTTAGATTTGGATTTGCTTAACTTCTATTTGTTTTGATTGTAGGGTGTCAAGATGAGGATCCGCGCACACATCAACCCGTGGTGAAGACCGTAGGTATTTTCTTTGTCCTCTAGTTTGTTGCTTCCTTAGGTTAAGAGAAAAACAATATATATATATATATATATATATAAATTCAAATTCAAATTTTTGGATGTGAATTAAAAAAAAAAATTCTTTCTTTGGTGTGTGTTTTAACTTGGAAACTATTTAAACACACCTAAATCAGATTTGAAAATTCGGCCAGCAAATATTAACGATTTTTAAAAATTTACTGCTGTGAAATTAGGAGTCCAAAAATCTTGGGATTCGATCTAATATTAGGTTTTCAAACTAGCTTTCCAGTGCCACCTTTTATTTGAAAAATTCTCACTGTACACATTTTAAAAATTCGCACAGTGGAAGGGGGTCAGAACAGTCTGCACTCTGATTTTTTATAACTTTAAACATTAATTCTGACTTCTACATAAGTCAGATCTCTTTGAAATTTGTGGGGTTGAAAAGCCACTGAACCTAATATTTTTAATAAATTTTGAAGAATTTTTGGAATTTTTTTGATACTGTTTCAAACTGCACTTCTTGTAGGGGGTCCATCTGGTCTGTTTGACCCCCTAAAACATAAAAATTGCACGAAACAGTAAAAATCTTTAAAAAAATTCCCTGAAAAACTTATTGGAAAAGGAAGATCTCTACCAAATTACATATTATTTTTCTTCAGTTACTGATTTGGGGAGTGATTTGAAGTCAGACTAAGGTCTGACTGTAGATTATAGAAGAAGCACAAACCTTAGGTAATTCACATTAGGGTTTAAATTTAGAGACCCAAAACAAACCTGTTTGAGCCTAATTTGGGTGTGATTGCATGAGAAGGGATTTGCTGTGATTGGTTGTCTTCCCCTCACCCATTTGAATTGAAATTGATCTTCATTTCAACTTAGGAACCAATTAGGTCTATTTCACTTAGTAGTGGTGCATTAGGACCATTGTTTTCCTTGATTGGGTCACACCACTTCTACCTTATTGGACTTAAAAGCATCATATAGACTTATCTGATATTAGGGTTTCCACACTAGGGTAGAGCACATTTGCATGACATACTTAAAGGAAATTCATATAACAATTGGGACTTGCAAAACCTGTTGTGTGCTTCACTACAACCTTGTTTGAATTAACCTAAACAAGGAAACCTTAAAAGAAAAAAATTAATATAAGCACTTGAACCATAAAAGCCACTACACCAATTAAAGCTTGTATTGCAAACCCTTTGTTTGCGCACTTCACACTCTAAATCCAATTTTAAGGGCAACATCCCTAATCGCCTAATCACATTCCAAGAGCACTCTAAGCCCAAGCCTAAAACTAAGTAGATGTGCCCTAGGAAGGACTAAATTACTTGGTAACTAAAATTTAATTGGGTAAAAATCAAGGCCTTGTCTATTTGGACCAACTAGTGACAAGAAAGGTCGGTGTGGTAACCACGTTCACCTTTAGTCGTGTCCTGTTGTGTGGGGTGTCCTAGGGGGTCCCACCAATCTGGCCAGCCAAGTAATTCAAGGGTTGGTTTAACCCAGTTCCATATCAGGATACCAGGTTTAGATCCAATTAGGGTATACAATTTAAGGCTAGCTTGTTTGCTTGATTTGGGGCTCTCTCATCTTTCTTCCTAGGCCTTTACCTTAATTCCACCAGCCCCTTGTAGCTGGTTGTGTCTTCCTAAGGAAGACTATCTCTTTTCTCTATACGCATCTTCTCTCAAATATCCATGGACCCATATCATTCTTTGGACCATCAGGGTCCACCTCCCAAACCAACCATGATTTCGACTCCTCCTAGTTGGGAGACTCATCCTAACCAACTGGGATATGATCATCCTTATCCCCCAGCTTATTTAGAACCTGAACCTCATGGATCCAATCCTTATCTAGATCAGAACCAATTGAAAGCCATAGTTGTTGAATTCCGGGAATATAACAATGACTATACAGATCAATGTGCCAAACTTCTGGAGCAAGTTAGACGATCTCAGGCACAATCTCAATCTTATCACTCCTCCTAGGAACAAGAGACTTGGAAAAACTAGCCTAGTGGGTCTAGTGACCCATATTTTGGATCCACTAGCTACTCTACTGATTCTTGCTACCATGGGGAGGCATCCAGGACTCAGCTAACCCAAAAGGCACCTTTGGACCTAATTCGTGATTTCGGTAGATCACTTGAGAAATGCACTGTTTCTGATACACTTGTACCTGATGACATATCACTAAGGAATTGGAATAATGGATCACAAGTACAGGACCACATAATAGGTTCTCAATAAACTCCCTCTATAGTCAGCCCCACTTAGGGCGATACACCCATTGATTCATATCCAGATTCGTATAACCCGGAGTGGAGAAACAATCCTGATCTTTCATGGCCACCATAGAGACCGACTCAGACTGAACATCAATCTAGGCCAGCCCAATATTCCACTCAAACCACTTTAGGGCAACCATCTAGTCCAGCCCAACCCGCAACCACCCTTGAAGATATCATGAACATTTTGTTGGACTTTGACAAGAAAAATGAAGAAAGGCTGACTAAGTTGGAAAATCAAGTGAAATCTCAAGGGGATCAAATCAAGAGACTTCAAGAATCACTTTATCTCCAGATGTAAATGCCTTTTCACTCCTATTCTCCACCTATTCTTTCGACCCCTCCTCCAATCTATCATACATGCCCTTGTGCGGGGGTCAAATCTGTGGCCTCTAAAAGGAAGAGAAAAGCTAAGAGCCCACCCAAATGACCTGATTTGGGCTCAACCAAAAATCATAAGACCAAACCCACATCCAGCTCAGACTCAGACTCAAGGGACAAAAAGAAGAAAAAGGCTTCTGAAGTTGATTTGACCTATTTACCCTTTCATGAGGCCTTAAAGAAAGAGTCACAAAAGAAAAGAATGACTGGTACACCTAAAGAGGTTGTTTTATCAGCTAACATAAGTGCATTTGTTTCTGGCACTCTACCACCCAAAATGACTGACCTTGGAAAACCCTTCATATCTTGTGCCATAAAGGGATTCACCTTCAACAAAGCCCTTGTGGATCTAGGGTCTTCCATTAGCTTGATTCCTACTGCCCTTTTCGACCACACTAGACTTGGAGATCTGCACCACACACCTGTCACCATTAGAATGGCAGATGGCTCCATCAAACTACCTATGGGGGTAGTTCAGGATGTGATTATTAAAGTGCAAGGTCTTAGCTTTCCGGTTGATTTTATTGTTTTGGACATAGATATATCGGAAAAGCTAAGTAATTCACCCATCATTCTGGGTTGACCTTTCTTGGCTATGGCCAATGCACGGATTGACTGCTACTCAGGATGTATGGAGATGAGTAGCAGCAATGAGAAGATTCACTTTGATATTTATGCAGCCGCTAAGAAAACAAAGTCAGGGTATTTTTTGGATGACATGGAAAGTGAGGCGGAGGGTAATTTGGAAGAAACTATGCCAATTGACACCTGGGTAGAACCACTTGATCCGAATCGACAATCCACTAGATCACATAAGTCACCCTCAATACCAGATCAAATCATTGATAGTATGGTTGACTATCTTGATCGACCTAGCCCAATTCAAACCCCTGCCCCTTGCAATGAATCCTGGATTACTCAATTGATCAAAATAATTCATAAAATAAAAGAAGCTAGTGCAAGAGAATATGATGATATAAAGAAAGAGCTTCATAAAATATGGGATGAGAAACAAAAATAAAAAATGTTTGAATTTGGGTCAGGTGTGTCATAACCGATTTGTGATTCGGTGGTGGTCATGCAGGATTCTGTTGATCAAACACCCGAGGTGGATGATATTGATAATCTTATTAAAGTCGAGAATGGAGATTTATTTCAGAATCTTGATCTTGATTTAGGGCCTGAGTACCAATCATTTCATTTTGAGGAACCAAGTATTAAGGGACCTGAATATGATTTTGTTGTATTTGAGAATACCCATGGAGATATTGATGAATTAATTCAAATGATCTCATACACGGAGCAACAAAATCAAAAAGACTGTAACAACTCCTCAATCAATGATTCAGCCCATTCCACTTTCATGGAGGGACTCACTACTAAATCTAATGACCAATTTCATCTAAGCGAGAAGGAAATATCCCCTTATGAAAAAGATATTCAAGAGATTGAAATACTGTTGGGGATAACATATGATGAGTTATCAGAGGAAGCTAAAAATTTTGGGGAATCATGTGATAATTGGGAATTGGCATTGGAATATTTGGAAGAGATAAAAGAAGAAGATGAGACCCAAACATCTTTGGTAGAGACAGAGACTGATCACTGGACCTTGATTTCTAGATCTGACCACACTACTTGGGTCATGCCTTCCATTCATCACCATTATCATGACCCATATGATTTCACCCCACATGACTCCACCCATACCCCTACCACCCACATTCTCCATCACCTCTTCGGGATGCCTTCATATTCATTTCTTTCAGGCACCCGTATTTATTTGTCTTTCTTCTGTAGCATCTGGCTGCAGTTAATCCCAAGCCCCATCTACATATTTTTCCGATTATTTGGACTTGGAATTCATGGACAACTGGTTCGCATTTGCGGTCCACTGTTGGCGAATGTGACTAAAATTCTTATCATTTTACTCTCCATTCTCAATACTGTATTGGTATATCCTTTTTAGTGTACTCCCAGCTGGAGGCGTTAATCTCAACACTTATATATAGCATATTTTATTTGTCATATTTTTCCTGCACATTCAATTTCAGGTGTTGGAATAAGTGGAATGTCAAAATTTAAGAGCCATTCCAAGTGAATTCTACCCATTTACTCCCTGTCTTAATTTATTTTTCGTTATATTCATGCATGAGGACATGCAAGAAAGCAGGCATGGGGGGGTAGTAATTGTAAACTGAAAATTTTTCTGCCAACACCTAAGAAAAACCTTTCGTGCATCATGCTAATTGCACTTTAGGGTCCTTAAATTGAGAACAATCGACCCCACCTCCAATGTTCACATTGGAGCTAAAAGTCGTTCGCAACGGCCACGTTCGACTCATCCACTCACCTTTTTGTTCTAAATTTAGGGCCAAGCTGAATGTAACCTAAATTAGGGAAATCTTCGAAGTGCAACTTTTGAAAGGTTATACATAGCATGTATATATATTACATTCATAAATAAGATTTTTATCAAGAGAATGTATTAAGGATTTCATCCTCTAGTTGATTCCTGTAATCTGGAATCCAGTACAATTTTCACACACACGTAAAATTTGCAATGGATTCACGGTGAAGGCTGATAAATGTCTTTAGTCTGTCGAGAAGAAGCAGTGCTTCTTTTCCTGAACCCTTAGACAGTGTTTTGGGAGTCAGGCAGATTTTCTTCCAAAAATCCACCAAATAGTGTGAGATGAGAGTAGAGTGCACTGGTGCTCTAAGATTAGTGAAAGGAATTTGGAATCCTAGATAATTAGGTAATGATACTCAGAGATTAGGCATAGTTTTCACTCTCGGATCCTACGTATACATTTTTGTGCGAAATATTGAGAGCCACCAAATAAGGCAATTACGCAGAGAGTGAGTTCCCATAAAACTAGGGCTAAGGTGGATGGTTACGACCATTCTTTACGAAATCCTCGGCTGAAGGAAGGTATTGATGCCAAGGTTAGAAATACACCGTCCTATCCGTCTCTCTAGGTGTCGTGAGTAGGCACTTCCACCAAATAAGCCACCCAATATCTCTTGAGTACCACCAATCCCTAATAATACCTCCTTAATAAAGTTCATGGATGTGTGCTAGTTGTGTTGTGCTGAAAAAGAAAAAATAAAAAAAGAAAAAAAAAGAAAAAAGAAAAAAATGAATAGAAAGAAAAATTGAAAAAAAAATAAAAGAAAAGAGTGAATATTTAGTGTTTATTTCAGTTGCATTGAGGCAATACCACCAAATAAATCTGAGATCCACCAAATATGGCTTAAACCTATTTTTTTGTGTGTCTGACCACCCGAATACTAACTGAGGAATTCCGACTTAGTGTTAAGGTTATGAGAACTCAATTAAGTGTTAACGCCAAGTGAGACCACCAAATGCAGGTCATATATGTCAATCTGGTGAGATTGTGAGCTTTAAGAAAAAAAAAAGAAACAGAGAGAGAAAGAGAGAATGAATACAAAGGAACCAAAAGGGAGCATAGTTTTTCTCGTCTTTCTCTGAGCGGAGTTACTTAATAATTTGGGACTCTAGATTCTTTAGTACTAATCTCTATGTAGCACCAGTCGAGAGTGAGCCACCAAATATATAATCTTTTCCCTCTAAGATTCTCTACCTAAGCTTAAAGCCAGGGTGGAATTCATAGAATATCTTGAATACCCCGAGGGAAGAAGTCTTCCTATCTCACTAGAATTTTTACTAGGGGTCAAGTACAGGCTTTAGAGGTGAATCAGGTTTTTCACTCTAATCCGTTGTAAAAGATACGTAGCTGCACTTTCACATTTGTCTGGATTTCTAGAACACAGGATGAAAATAAAAAGGAGAAAAATCTCTAAGGATACACTTGATAAAATAATAAATCCCTTAGGTACCCTTATGTGGATAATTTAGTTTTGCATTTGCTAGGGACTAGCAAAGTTTAGGCATGGGGGTATGATTGCACAGCAATCATGGGTCCTAATCAACCTAAATAATGTTTGAACCTAGCTTAAATTGTGGATATTGCACTCATATCTTGCATATCATGCATTGCATCAGTCTATTTAGAATAAGATGAGATATCCTGCTAGTTAATGGTTTTTATTGCTATTTGCAGATAATAAAGTGATCCAGGATGGAGATAGTGGAATAAAGCAATAAAGGAAGAAGACTGATTCGGATAAGAGGAGTGAGGAGGATAGCCTTATCCCTACCCTTAGAAACCCTAGGACAGCCTTCCCAAACCCAAAACAACCTCCATTAGGGCACCTTAGCCTCAAAACCCAAACATGGATAGCACTATCCATGTTCTTATCCACCTTATCCCTCTCCAAAACACTTAGGAACCAAAATCAACCATAGAAAACCTAAAACCCACTCTCCATCACCTTTTAGGATGTCCAGACATCTGGCTGGATGTCTGATTTCTGCAGAATAACAATCTAGGAAGCCAAAACTCATACTGACATAGAATTGAACGTCTAATTTAGTGTCCAGACGTCCAATTTTGTAGTATAAGACATCTGACCACTATCGTGGACGTCTAATACTGCTCTCTGGTTTCTGATTTTGGTGTTGGAGGCCCTAGCTTGCCTATTTTGACCTAAGAATCCCACCGGACACCCTAGGAAACCTAAGTAGAGACCTCCTAAGCCTAATCCACTATGCATAGCCCTACTTGTCCTATCCCTAACCCAATTGAGCCATCCCATACCTAATTAGGTGCATCTACAGTTGATTGGGTGCACCTGGGCCCAATTAGATCCACCCAGGATCTAATTAACTCATACCTATTAGGGTTACCCTAGCCTAATCACATGCACACATCTAATTAGACTTGACCTAGACCTAATTAGGTTCACTCCTACTCAATTAGACTTTCCTAAGCCTAATTAGGTCCACACCCACTTAATCTAGATTGACCCAACCTATTTAGCACTTAATCCTACCAAAACCCACAACCTAGCCCTACGAAAAATACACACGCACACACACACGCGCACCTTCCCATTTTACTCCCACCACACCCATGCACACTTTCTTGGAAACCCTAAAAACTTGTGTCAAACCTAGATCCAAAAAATGTGGCATTGGCTATTTTTGGAGCCACCAAAAGTGGCAACCAAATGGAGCCTTCCATAAGGGCAAAGAGAGAGCCACGAAATTGGACTATCTCCATACACTCTCCCATCCATACTCTCCACTCAAAACTTGCTTCCACCCTCCAAAACCTTAAGGCCATCCTCCTCATCCTCCTCCAAGGCTCCATGGACGGCTTGCTAGAGAAGCTTCTCTCCAAAGCTTCAAGGACGGCCATTGGTAGAGAAAGGGAGCAACACCCTCCTCTCTCCACTTGGGTGCACTCGCCCCCATCTTCTTCTCTTCTTGGACGACCATGAAGGCTCACCCTTAGCCTCTTGTGGCTGGCCATCTCTTTTGGTAGGCGTGTAGACGGGTTTGCATACCCAAGGTCTAGCCTACACCCTCACACAAGGCCGATGGCCCTAGTGGCAACTTTCCGGCGTGAGGGATTTCTTTATTTATTTTCTCTCTAGTGTAGATGATATGTGATAATCTTTTATGCATAAATAATTTTATGATGTTTCTAGGATTGATATTGTCCATACGTTTGCTTGCCTATATGATACTTACGTTTGATCACACCATGCACTGCCACCATGGCCTCATTTAGATGCACATAGTCACTTAGGTTTTTTCTAGTTTATCAAGATCTAGGTTTCATTTTGCTTTTCAAAATAAAGATCAAAAAAATAAAAAAAAATGCAAAATACAAAAAGACAAAAAATATTAGGTTAGATTTAGGTTATAAAAGTCGATTCAAATCTCGATTCGTTTTCACGCCTCCCAGAGACGAACGAATGGGACTCAAGTTCTAAAAAGAATAAAATCTACGCGAGTTTTGTTATCACAAATACCTTTGACGAGTGATTTTTGCGACTATACTACGATTTCCAACGATTTCAAACTACACGATTTCCACGCCCGTCAACAACCCATCACGTCACTACGCTCCCGCTTCTTCGCGTGACACAAAGCCCACCGCATCGCCCTTCTCTCTCAATTCTCTCTCTTACGTACGCATGAAGACCACGCGCGACCCCTCCCCTTCACTCTCTCTTCATTCAATGTGGCACCACCCTCCGCTCGCAACAACGCCCCCAACCATGACTCCTCTAGCATCCCTTGCACCTGCGGCTCTTTCTTCCTCGCAACCTTGACCTTGACCTCTCACCCTCTGGCCTAACGCAACTTCTTTTCTCTGCACAACAGCACTCTTCCCGCAATAACAACACTTGACTCTACCTTCATCTCCTACCTTGCTCACGGTAGCAGCTTTACCCTCCTACGACCTCCCTCTGGTGATCACTCCCTTCCCTTAGTTCCTTCTCCTCTTCACCTCCTCCTCCTCTTCTTCTCCTCCTCCTCCTCCTCTTTCTCTTCTCCTTCTTCCACGTGTGCTTCTTCTCCTCCTCCTTCCACAACTTCTTCTCCTCCTCCTCCTCCTTCACCTTTCACGCCCTCTCCTTCTTTCTCTTCTTCTTATTTTTCTCCTCCTCCTACCCCACGTTCACTCTCTTCTTTCTCTCTCTCTGCACCACCACCATCACAATTCTCTTCCTCCTTCTCCTCTTCTTCCTCTCACACCCCTCCCTCCTCTACATTCTTCTTCTTCTTCTTTTTCTTCTCATCTTCCTTTACCACCATCTCTTCGTCTTTAATTCTTTCTCTCTCTCTCTACTCCACCTTCTCTCTCTTTCTTTCTCATTCTTTTCCTCTCTACACGCTCTCTCTCTCTTCCTCTCTCTCTCTACACATCCGTCACTATCACATCCCCCTCACTATTTTCACATTTTCTTTAAATGTTTTCTTTCTCTTTTCAGGTTACTTGGTGATTCGCACACTCTTCATGCGACTTCTCTACATCTTTGCATTGTATCCACATCTTCTCCGACTCTACACCTCTGCACATGTGTTTCACCGACAATCGCCGACAGGAGTCTTCGGCCCCATCACGACCTTGCTGGCCTTCTTCATGAGATCTCCTTACTTTCTTACTCCTTCCTTTTGCTATTCTCTATTTTCTCTATTTATGTACACTACAAAAAAATACACTTTTAGCAACCACATTTTAAGCACAAATTTATTTTTGGTGACCAAAAAGAGGTGGGTGACAAAAAAATTATCTCCAAAAATTGGTCACTATTTTCAAGACTCATATTTGGTCATTAACATTTGGTCACCCACCTACCCAAATCCTTTCCCACCCATAACTTTCGTTTCCCACCGAAATCCCACACAACCCTTCCTTAAGCCCTTTCAAATCCCCTTACCACCACCCATGCCCTCAGGCCTCTCCCCTCGCCACCTCCTCCTTCCCCTCCAAGGCTCCCCCTCCCCCTCCTCACCTAGGTGTTGGTGTTGGCTGGAGGGGTCATCACCTCCTTTAGCAAGGGGAGCACCACCTCCCTTGTTGTTATTGTTGGCGCTAGAATCCTCATCCTTGTCATCGTCGCCCTCTCTCTCACTCTTGAGAACAGTAGCGAACAATACTTTTCTATCTCTTTCGATTCCTCTAGTTGTTTCCTGATCACAATGTAGTTTTGATGTTGGAATGGCTTTCCAATCGATCCCTGCACCTCTACCACCCCTTGACGGGTGCCCATGGCTACTCTTCGTCAGCTCTCAGTGGTGGTGCTGCTACTCTTACTCCTGATCTCTGCCCTTAGACATTCTTCTGATTTCCTTCCCTATTACCACCGATTCCCTCAGGCATTGATGACCTTGGTAAAGCTTTTTCCATCTCATTATCTTGCTTCAAAAGTTTCTTAAATTTCTTCACAGTTTTGGCTTTTTTGTACATCTATCTTTGTTTTTTAATCAGGTGAGGATTGCATGCATTGTTAGACTTAGAATTTGCCAAGGCTTCTAGGGAAAGATCATTTTGCCCCAGCTGCCGCTTATTTTTCATTTTTCTTTTGTAATTTCCCTTTTCATTGGTGGGGGCCATTGCCTTATCTCTGTTTCCAATTTGGGGTAGTCGATTCTTCATCTCTACACCCAAATTAGGAATACCTGGAAGATGTTGTGTAGAACTGGTGCCCACCGAGCAATGTCAGAGCGATGGCGTGGAGACGGGGTGAGGGCGTC
Organism: Thalassia testudinum; assembly: GCA_037157565.1. Classification (NCBI taxonomy): domain Eukaryota; kingdom Viridiplantae; phylum Streptophyta; class Magnoliopsida; order Alismatales; family Hydrocharitaceae; genus Thalassia; species Thalassia testudinum. The sequence goes on along the minus strand of JAZHRO010000058.1, from coordinate 5,376,026 downwards.
ACATCAAGGCATGCCCATCTTTATAGGTTCCTTTTGGCATTTTCTTTTTCTTCTGTATGAATGAATTGCTTGAGTTCCATTGGAAGGTTCATTTGATTGATGTTCACGGGGTGGAATAAATGTGAGGACGAGGTAAATTGGATGTGTCCTTTTTCTTGTTTGATTGGATGTTGCTGTTGTGGGATAGGTTGGGGATAGGGGGTAGATAAACCCTTATTCCTCTATTTGTTGTTGTTGTCATCATCATCTACTATGTAAAATATTTGGTAAATGATGGTTGTTGATGGCAGTGCCATCATACTCTATAACTCACCTAATTTAGCTAAGTCTTAAGGCAAATTGACCTAAATAATACATAAAAAGGCTACAATATTGTATGGAGGAAGATTCATCATAATAAACCCAAAAGACCGCAAAGCAGGTCAAAATAACCAATTTAGGATTTCCTTTGAAATTATGCTTTTAAAGAGAACAATTAAACCCTATGTTTGATCTGACCTAGTGTGATAGGATTCTGATGAAAATATTACAAATTAAACCTTTTAAAAATTATAAATAAATATTCCATAAGGTTTAAGTTGATCAAATACATGAAAGGAGCCAATTAAACCTAAAATAGTGATTTAGGTGAATAATTAATGTCAAATGAGTTTAAATGGAGGATTTACCAACCAAATAACTTCAACACTGAAAATAGACATGACCACCAGATTCGCTAGATCTTAATTGAGCCTCTATAAAATGTTGGACTTGATTTGACAATGTTTGTACCTACTTTGCATTTAGGCCCCTAAGTTCCTTAAATCCTTACAAGTAGGTCCAATTTCAATACTCTTAGGTCCTTCTCTTCTTACAAACTGGTCCCCGGTGTCATCTTCCTCCTTCAGCAGCCAAGGGTCCGTTGATCGAATTGTTCGATGACTTTCCAACGCCATTTGCAGCTGCTTCGAGCATCAGCTGAGCTCGACCTCTGAGGTGAAGTTGTTCGTCGTTCCGCTTCGTGTCGATCGGTATACGTCTCGCCGGCTGCCATTGTTGTAACAACCTACGTTCTCCGGTCAAAAACAAACATGGAGATGCGAGTTGTTGCAAGGACTTCTCACTACCTCCTGCAACTAATTCACGTATAGCCGAGGCTCTATAAAGCCTCGCGATGCCCTCCGAGTCGAGTTGTCTGGAATCCGAGTGCAACCACCATCTTCTCCCCTTCCTCCGTGCGCCACCATTACCAGACCATGTGGTCTTCTCCACCCCTTCGCTCCACTACCTCTCGCCATTAAACGAGGGTGCAGCTACCTTTGTCTCTCTCTCGTCGAGCTTCTTAGCCCAGTAATCGATTCTTTACCTCCTTCGTCGGCATCAATTCCTTCTCCTATTCTTCGTCGGTGACCTGCCACTGCCACTGGTCTCCACCTCTCCTTCCTCCAAATTAGGTCAGGGCTTTTCTTCCCCTTCTTTCCCTCTACCTTCTCATCTCTCTAATTTTAACTTCAAACCCCGTTTGAGCCATCACCGACCACCATCTTTAAGGACTCCAGTGAGCTTCTTCGCCACATCACTGAGCCCCTTCGCATAGCACATAGAAATAGGGAAAAGCTTCGAGGATCTTTCCTGAAGCATTTGGACTAATCTAGGACCGAGAGGTCCATTTTACAGTGCACAGGTACCTGCTGGAGCTACCCTTCATCTTCGCATCCGGCTGTAGTCCTCCGACCATCTCTGATGACACCTCACCACACCATCCAGTGCCCTGATCAGAGAGGAACCTCGCCAATAAAAAATGCACCACCAACAGCAATTGATCCACTGGTTCATCAAGGCAATCCAACGGTTGGTGTGCTCAAATTGAAGAAGAACATCGTGCCTGCAAAGCCAAGGGACATATCCCCACATCGTGCAGAACCAAATCGTGTGAGGCACCTATCATGCAATCGTACCCTTAGCTGTTCACCTCAAAGCACATGGGGTGAGGTCCCCTCTGCACGCACAGACGCATGCACAGACGCATGCACTTACACATGCGTCCTTTCCCGCGAACACGTTTGCAGGTCTGGGCTGAGGATCTGATTACCCGGGTATGGCTGGGTTTGAAAGAGATACTGAAGGAGGGGGAGGGGGGTTTTGCAGCGTGGAACAGTACCCTATACACCCTTGCCCTAAATACTTAAGGCGTCTATGCCAGTTCTTTATCGTCTGATGGTAAAGTGCTTAGTTAACCTTTGATAATTGATAGTTGTGCTGAACCTAGTGAATTTGGTGGTTTAAACCACCACTTTTACTCTTTTTTTTATCTCTCTACCTAAAGAAGCACTTTATTCACTAAGCATATATTACCTTTTGATAGTGATAAAATTATGTGAATAATTGCTCCCAGAGATGACATCGGATTTCTTTTTATTCGAGTTATAAATTTAAATGCTTAATTCGATTTGATCACTATACTACGACGCGACAATTTTATAATACGATCAAAGAGAGTAAGCATTTTGGCACTGTTGCTGGGGAGCAATGCACATTTATCACTATTATTCTTGATTTCTGACATATTTGCCTTGATTGGTTGTTTTGCATGAATTGAACTAATGTGCCTGACTTCTGGAACCTAGGGACAACTACTCCATGGTGGGTAACTCTCTCCTATCTTCTTAATCCCCTCTTTCTTAATTTCAATGAAACAAAAAGGGGTAAAAGAAATATAGCACTCAACCTTGTCATATTTTCTTAGAAGTTTCATTTGTGGCAAGAAATTATAAATTTTGAGCTAGGATTGGCCTAGAAAACACAACCCAGCAATTTCTGAGCCTAAAGGGACTAGCTAATTGAACCCGTGGACTAGAACATTCTTGATTGAGTCCAATGGGATCATTAAATTTCAAATTGGACTCCACTTTAGAGCCAAATTAGGGTTAACATTTTAGGGGCTATCTAGTACACATTTACATTTATAAAGGAAAATATCATTCGCATTGTGTGCTACCTAAGCTTTGGTGGAACCGATTTACAACTTAACCCTAAAATACAGGCCCTAAGATCACTTAAACCCTAAAAGAAGTGACTTAATAACCTATTTGCTGAACCAAAATAGGGTGATTTGGGTGAGTTAACCCAGATTGCATCCTCAACATTAGGACATATCAGGTGGAATTGGTTCACTTGGTGACCCAATAAACCTAATAATTAGGTTACAACTGGAATAAACTCTTAATCAAGTGATAATTTGAGGCACAAATAATCTTAAAATTTGATAGACCTAGGACCTCAGGTTCCAGAAGTCAGGCACATTAGTTCAATTCATGCAAAACAACCAATCAAGGCAAATATGTCAGAAATCAAGAATAATAGTGATAAATGTGCGTTGCTCCCCGGCAACGGTGCCACAATGCTTACTCTCTTTGATTGTATTATAAAATTGTCGCGTTGTAGTATAGTGATCAAATCGAATTAAGCATTTAAATTTATAACTCGAATAAAAAGAAATTCGAGGTCGTCTCTGGGAGTATCCCGTATGATTTCGAGTCCAATTATTATCTAAATTATTAATAATGTTATTTGAATGATAAAATGTCATTTTAAACTTATTTTAAGGTCCTTAGCTAAGTATCCCTTATTCTATAATTAACCCTTATATATTCATAACCTTAGCTAATTAACTAGGAAGACTAGCTAATTAGGGGTAATTAGAGATCATGATGAGTGTCTCATCATACTCCCAAGCCAAAGTTTTGCTAGTCCCTAGAAAAATTAACTAAGAGTATGATGATTTAAAGCACTTGGGTTTAATTTATTATAATTAGTAATTATGTAGAGGAAAGCTTAGGTCAGAAACTTTTAAGTTTAATATAAATGATTAATGCTTAGAGCATGTATGAAAATTTTCTTACTTAGACTTATACTTAGAACATTTTCAAAACACACTTAAAACAATTTGTAAACAAGAATTTTATTTTGAATTAGAATTCTTCAAAAATCTCTTAACCTTTGTAACTATTCTTAACTCAAATAAGAATACAAAGTGTTTTAAGAAAAACAAAACTTAAGGATTGAGAATTAAATTTTAACTCAAAAACTCAAATAGATTTAAGTTAATCCCTTGTTTATGATATTTGACTTTTATCAATATAAGTTTAAGCAAATTAACCAGATACTCATTATTAATCAAACTTAGAGTAATAAAACTCTAATTTACTATCCTACAACACTAAAGATTAACTTCTAGACCTAGGATTCTGTCAATTCTTCTCCTTTAGGTCTCAACTTAAAATCTTCAAAACCCAATTTCTTAGGCTTCACTGCCCAATACCAAGGTTCAGTAGCTATGATTTTAAAACATCTGTGCTTAGTGAAGAGAACTGTCCTAAAGACATCCAAAGTTGCAAAAATCCAGATCTTAAGACATCACTTTCCAATCCCAATTATTCCAATTCAAGCCTTTGGCTTGGCCTTACTCAGGTTTGGTTGCTTTCTCCTCACTAGTTTTCTATCCCGAGGTCAACACTTTTTGTGTGTATCTCCCCAGTGGACCACTGGGTCTCTTATTCCTAATATATTTTTCTCCATATTTTTTTTCTTTTTCTATAGGTTAGAACACCCATTTGTAGCGAGGTGTTCTTTTTATTTGATGGAAGGAAGGGTAGCATCTATTTGTAACGAGATGCTTTTATTTATTTATGGAAAAACAGCATAAGTACCCATTTTTAGCGAGGCACTTAACTGTAGGGTGTTTTATTTAGTTTGTTTCTTTTTCTTTTTTTTCTTTTCTTTTCCCCCCTTCTCATTTTTCTTACTACCACTATTCTCCAAATCCTTTTTCTAGGTGAGTGGCACATCCTTCACCCTTTCAAGAACCTCCCCGCGGAAATCCATGGACTAAAGGGGATTCAGAATTGATCTCTTAACCTCTATGTTTTCGCGGTATCAGATGTCAACAAGACAATTCTATGTGAGTGAATTTTAGATGTTTAGGTTACTTAGCTCTCAAACCAGAGCTTGGACAACAATACCTTTACTCTTAGGTTCTTCAAATTCTTAGTATCCTCCTATAGGATCCGTTAAGACAAAATTTACCAAGTCTAGTTATTTATCTCTAGCTTGTAAGTTTTGTAAACTAAAATTCTACCAACTCTCTATTTAATTAACTCTGAATATCTGGCTTTTTACTTAACTTTATGATAAAGTCAAATTTTCAAAAATCAAAAGGATTACTTAATCTAATTGATTAAAAAGTTATAATTCAATTCCAAAACTTAAGTTTAAAATCTTAACACACTTAGTTTCTTAATTCAAGTAAGAATAGAAAAACAAATCTTTAAAAGATTCAAAAGATTCCTTAATTCAAATAAAATCTTGTTTTAAAAATTTTAAACACAAAAGTGTGTTTTTTTACAAAATGTTTAAGTAAAAATCTAATTAAGAATTGAATGCTCTTAAATACTTATATATATATATATATATTAAACTTCTTACCTAAAAGAAAATTAAAGCTCTTAATTATAATACTTATATACATTCTTCTTCTTTTCTTCTTTATTAATAATGAATATTCCCCTCTTATTATTTTTATGAATTTTCTTTTAAAATTTTTGTATTTATATATTTTTATTTTTATGTATATAAGAATTTTTTTTTCAAAAAAATTTTCAATTTTTTATGAACTTTTTGAATTTTTAAAATTTTTATCATTTTTAGAATTTTTACTTTTTTAAATTTCGTGGATATTTGATTTTTATGTGTTTTTTTATTTTTAAACACTTAAAGTGAAAATTTCACTTTAACACTCCCCTAAGCCAAAATTTTACAATGTCCTCATTATAAGAAGGGTGAAAAATATGAAGTGAAATTTTAAAAGTAAGTGTATAAGAAAATAAAAATGGATGAAAATTACGAAACAGCTATGTATAGGTGCTATGTTTTACGTCTTGAGCTAGGTGTAAACCCTAGTGAAGAACTCCTAAAAGGAATAGGTAAATGGTAAAAATAGAGTTATGAAAGAATTAGATCAAAAAAATTAGAAAATAGATTAAACCACTCAATCAAAACTCATCCAAAAATTGCCTAGAATATATCTCACAGATCCTAGAATCAGATTCTCATGAAAAATCTCAGAAAGATTAGAGTGAATCTTATGTGAAGAATATATATGATTTAAGTTAAGATGTAGAACATTTAAGATTAAGGCAATTTATAAAATGTTTCCATCAAGTTCAGAAGATCAGCAAAATTAGTTTTGGTTCTCAATAATAGGTGGGTTATTTTGGCACAAAATAGGTTGCTGATGCAGGTTTGATGGGTTATTTTCAGGTAATACAGAGGACGGATTATGATTAGAATCAAAGGCCTGATTAATGAAGTGGACTTGGCCTTGATTTAGCCTAGGATTTGGCAGATTCCTAGGATTCAAAATTGGCTAAGATGGAAGAGTACTTGGCTGACGAGACTCATCCAAAAGCGTGATCTGATTTCGTAAATTAGCCAATTCTACCTTACATTGCCTATGAACCTCAGCGAGAGCTTCAGCATTTTGTCGCTGACTCTCTGACACAGCTCTTAAAATCTGATCTAGCTGTGTATCTCTATTAGGCCTAGAGTAATTTTGCATACTCATTGGGCTAGGCCTTCAATTTGATTGCTAAGGAGGCAAGGGAGGTGGATTGAAATGGGTCTGATTTGAATAATTTGGTCTTTGATTTTGATTTCGATCAGCCCAAGAAAAATTTGGGTGGCTTCTCCATCCAGGGTTATAGGTATTTGAATATAGGTTTGGTCTTGGAATATTTTCCTGAATGGCATGTAAACCTAAAAGATATGGCATGTTTTCTGCAACAGTTAAGGGTGGGGAAAAGGATGGGTAATGTCGGGATTAAAATTTTGCATTGAATCCATAGAAGTTGATGGATCAGACGGGAAAACCATTGGTTGCTTATCTGCAACCGGCCTAGGATCACCTGTCAACGGTGGTGCGAGAGGCAGATGCAAGGATCGCCTCCCGTCGATAAACGGAAAATAAATGTGCAAAGGCACACACACACCACCGATACAAGAACAGCGGCACAAAAAAAGCCCATAAAACAACGCAAAAGACGCAGCTTTTGCTCTTCTTTCAAAGGAAAGAAAAATTCCTAAAGTACGCAAAGTAATTTGACGCAAACAAATAGAGTAACAGTATCAAAATACACGTCCTAATTCGTGACTACGCAAGTGCATACCTTAAAGCTCAAAGGTCTAAGGTCTAGGATCGAGACCGCTCACTACTGGCACCGCGAGGCTCTAGTAGTGAGACAGACTTGTTGATCTTCGGCCAAAGCCCTAAGAGGTGCAAAGAGGAGAGATAGAAAAATAGACTCGTGTGACTCTAGTGATCGCGTTGTGCGCGCGATAGCGTGCAACAGACGATATCGATATAAAAACCCACATGCATTCTGCAAACAGATTTAAGTCACCAATTTTACTTCCGCTTTTTAGTTAATCTTTTTCAAAAATATATCAATTAAACTACAATGGCTGCTTTTTATATCTTTTCAAACAAAAATATGGTCTTTTTAATTCTCAAAAACAGGGATCTACGTGGGTTTTCACGTGTTTTCCCGCTGATGCGAGAAAAATAATTTAAAAATTTTCCCGAGTTAGATCGTACTTAACACTAGCAGGAAATGCACTCCTAAGAGTGTATGCCTATGATATGCTGCTGCTAGTTAGATAGAGATGTATTTTTGTATTTTTTTTAATTTTTAAATGCAACAAACAAAAGATTAAGAAATACTTACAAAGAAATGAAAACAGCAAAATGGATTCCCGCCTTCTCCTGAGATTACCCGCAAAGGTAAACCTAAAAAGAAGATAGAAAAAAAATACACTAATTAAAACAAAAGTTAGTAAAAATAAAACTATTTACAAAATACCTCCTAATTAAACAATTAATCCTTTTTAAATTTTAGTGAATCAAAATATTGCCTCCCCGGCAATGGCGCCATTAAAATGATTGTTAGACGAAGCAATACTAGGGAATATTTTGATAAGTGGAGTGAGTCAAAATATTTCCTCCCCAGTAACGGCACCATTAAAATGATGGTTAGACGAAGCAATAGCAGGGAATATTTTGATAAGTGGAGTGTGTCAAAATATTGCCTCCCCGGCAACGGCGCCATTAAAATGATGGGTGTTTTCACTCAACTCAGTAATTAAGTTAATTTCACTTAATTAAGAGTAGAAGAAATCACTTAGGTTAACTCGAAGTTGTGTCGGTTATGTAGTATAGGGTCGAATTAACCTAACATTTTAGAAATTTTTACTGGTTGAGTCCAGGTCTTTCATTGGGAGGCATAATAATTTTTCTCCAAATTCACTAATTTCCTTTTATCTCTTTAAGTTTAGGAGGTAAAACTAGTTTTACTTATCAAAACATGAATTTTGTCAAATATTTAAACTATGAAGAACATACAAAATTCCATATGCAAACATATTTACTCAAAATGTTATCCTTTATTAACAAGTAAACATGCTTTTTTTTTCTAATTTTATTTTATCAAGGCAATTAGAAAATTATCCAACTAAAGCTTGCCTTTTACAATTAAGAACAAAAAGTAAAATTCATTTAATTTTTTCATCTCTCTACAGCCTCTAATCTTCTTCTCTTTCTTTCTTGTTTCTTCTCTCTCTTTTATTTTCTTCCCTGTCGAGCTCTCTTTCTTCTTATGTTGTTCCTGCCTCCTCTTCTTCCCTTAGTTTCTTTATTTTGTTCCTTAGTCTTTCCTTAACACTTCTTAGCATCCGTGCTCCTTTCTTCCTTAGCCTTTAGCATCCTTCAGCAGCTTCTCTTTTCCTTAAGCTTTCAGCTGAACTGGGTTTTTTTTACTTTTTAAACCAAAAGTTCTTGTATTTGCGGCGAGGTCCTTTCGAGGATACACAGCACCCTGAGACCAGTGTGGGACCAGACCCTACTCGGCCCTCGCCTAGTTTCAGTTAGGTTTGTTTCGATTTATTTCTTAATCGATTCAGAGTCTTGTGCCATTTTCGGCTCAACCCGGCCTCCCAGGCCTCACTCGCCCTCCCAGGGCACAATCACATTCGCACGCCCCCAAGGGCGCACACACCCGCAGGCCAACGCCCACACTCAGAATAATGCTCAGATCAGATGCTCAGATGAAATCGGTAACCGGTGCGCCGCGCGCAGACGACTACATAGCCATAGGAACAAAAGAGTTTTATACCCAGGCATGCGCTCGTGGATATCCAAGGTGGGACAAAGTTAACCCTTCCAGACCTGGATTCAATTGATCACAACTTCCTACCCAGAGCTCCAAATTCAATGATTTAAAGTTCGTTGGAAAGCACTAAGGGTAATTTATTCAATTTTAAGGTCAATTTAATGTTTTAATTATGTTTAGCTCTTCAATTTAAGGGATGAAATCAGCGGTTTCTACGGGTTTTATAACAAGCCTGGAAATGTTTTTACTAAGGGAAGTCCTCAGATGGACTTATCTCATCTATTTAAAGGTCTATACATAATATATAAGCAATTCCACTTCAATTAGGATGGATTTAAAGCTCTTGAGACCTACAGAACTTGCAGAGACGCTTTTCTCTTTTCTGAAAACTTCAGAGATTAATTTTCAGTTTTCAACAAGTGCAACAGACACTTTAAAGTGTTCCTAATCTATTTAGATTAATTCTAAGGGTTTTAACTAATCAATCTAGGTAGGTTTTAGTTTTAAATTTCAACAGAACGTGCTTCTGTTGGTTTGGGTTCAAGAGTAACCCAAACTTAACAGGAACATAATTTTCACTAAAAACATCATCTGAGCTAACTTAAATCGATTTCAGATCATCAATTAAAATTCCAGAAACAACCTGCACATCTCAATTGCTCGATTTAAGCTCAGAACACCATTATCAAATTTAAGTTTGATTGTAGAAGCTCGAAATTTGACTTTTTGTTTAAAGCTTCTTCCTAAGAAATTAATGCATCAATCAGAGTCTCTTCATCATCTGGAACTCACTTAGAACTTCAGATTTGAGTTCTGTCCTTAATTCCTAGGGATTCAGGCTCACCGCCTGAACTAAATTAGGTATGTGTTCGACAGAGTAAATTAGTGTTAGTTACAGTGTTTTAAAAGTTAAAATAGCTTCAGTGCATCGCACTGAAGCTTCTGAGCTCTTTAAGTGTTTCTTAATTCCTTTACAACAGTCTTCTCCAACTCACCGGAGTTGGGGAAGATGAAGTTGAATCTTATGCTCCAGTGAATGAAACCTCAAACAAATTTCTTAAAAATGATCAGTAATCCATATTTTATTGTTATGGATCTTCACAGCAATTTTAAGAGGCTACAACTCAACTTCGGTGAGTCCAGAAAAATGCAAAATGCATGTACAGATTGACAAAATTAATTATTTTTAATCCAAAAATGATTCTGAGGTTACAAGGAACCTCTGTTTAACTTTAAATTCCTCGTTTGTTCATTGAAATATAAGATTTGACAGTAAGCTTGTTTCTTAAAAATTTGATTTGTTTAAGCTCAGAACTTGATTTAACTACTCGATTGAGTAGTTAAATCAAGTCAACAGGTATTATTAATCATAAATATATATTTAATTTATAGTTTGAAATGTTCCTGAGCTGCCATGGATAGCAAACTCAGAAACTTAAATTAAATTTGGGCGTTTAATTATAGATGATAGTAATAGGTAATATAAAGTCGATTAGGGTTCATTAGTGATGGTAGGTGATGAAAGAACCCAATGAAGGTGGAATTAGGCCGACTTCTGTCACCATGGATAGTGAAGTAGTTGGTGAAGGTGAGATATGAATTAGGCGTTTAGGTGATCTAATTAAACTATTTAGTGATTTAGAAATGAACATGGAAGATAAAAGAAGTTGAACAGTGAGTTAAAAGACAAAATTAAAGTCTCTGGCGAGCTCAAGGAACTCGCTGGAGCTGGAAGAGATGAAGCTAAATTCTACAATTACTTTAACCTAACTAACTAAACTAACTAATTAAGCTAGCCTACTCCTACTCCTACTCCTAGTCTACTGTTACCTGGACAAAGGGGTCAATAGGGTTCCGCCGAAGTCTCATGGCGGACGGCGAAATCAGAGGGTTGAAGAAAGAGCTCCGGCTGGCGTATTTGAGGTGGAGTAGAGGAATCCTAGGGTTGACGCCTTTGTCAGACATGTGGAAGACCACGGCGAATTTCCTTGGCTACTTAAGGTGGATGGAGGAAGTCAGAAGATGGAATGGGGGTTCGCCGGAGGTTTTAAAAGAATAGCCTATTGGGTCGACTGCAGTATTAGAAGAGGGAAGGGAGCCAACTTGCTAAAATTGGAGGTGTGAGGGGGTATTTATAGCATTTTGCGGTGAAGAGAGGGACGGGGTCTGGCCAAAGAAGAAGCTCGAGGAGCTTAACCTCCGTCGTCGGCTTCGACGACGGTGAGGTTAACTCCCACTGAAAAATAGGATTTATGGATGATCCAGACTGATGGATCAAGTGGAGGTGGTGAGCGCAAGCTGCAAGAGCTTGGGCAAAGAGGAATGATGTCGGCAGGGCGGTGATCAGGCGGTAGGATGACTCTCTGCCACTAGTCATTCATTTGGCTGGAGAAGAAGATGAAGAGGGATCTAGAAGTAATAAAACCTAAGGACCTATGTGAGAAATAAGGACTCGACTGTAAGGAAAATTAAGGACTAAAATGTAAACCCAGGTTTTGAAGGTTTATTTTAATTTAGATCTTTTTCAACTTTTTATATATGTTAGTAAATAAGGTAAATATTATGTTTACACCTTGAATTTACATTTTTGACCTTTTTATATTAATTTATTAGATTAAGTAAAATTACTTAAGTTATTACCTACTTAGGTATACATTATATTTAAGTTACTTATCTTATTAATTAAGGAAATGATTAGTGTGATTTTGAGTCCAATTATTATCTAAATTATTAATAATGTTATTTGAATGATAAAATGTCGTTTTAAACTTATTTTAAGGTCCTTAGCTAAGTATCCCTTATTCTATAATTAACCCTTATATATTCATAACCTTAGCTAATTAACTAGGAAGACTAGTTAATTAGGGGTAATTAGAGATCATGATGAGTGTCTCATCAGTAGGGAAAACCCTGTAACCCATGAGGGCACTCATCGTGTAGGGGTCTTCGCGGGACTCTCCCTCTCTGGCTACCTAAGTAATTCTCGGGCAGGTGGATTTGTGATCTAGAGGCTGTTGTCTCTAATAAGCCTAAGCCATCCAAATATATTTTTGGGTGTTTCGATTGGGTCTAATTGAAATATAATCCCTCATCTTTTCTATAGTGAATGCACGGTAGGAGGTCCTTAAGACCAGTCTTACGACCTCCTTTAGTACTTCATTCATGTCAGGGCTAGCACCCGATTAACTTGTTTGGGTCTTCTTCTAATCCGACCTTTATCTCCTCTGACCGACCTACATCCAACCCAGGTTCTCCATTTTCTGATTCTGACTTAATGGAGAATCCTGGTCCAAAAGGAGGAGACGATATCCGGCACTTGCAGAACTAGCTTCAAACTCTCACAGATCTTATCATTGGGTTGGCAAACCCTAGAGAAGGTCCATAGATGTGGGATCATTATAATCCCGTAGAAGTACCAATCGAGCCCAGAGTGTGTATTTCGGTTGGGGGACCTGAGATCAAACTCAAGCCGAATATTATCAGCTTGATTCCCCATTTCCACGGGATGGGTTTTAAAGACCCATTCCAAAACATTCAAGAGTTGAAACATTTGGCCCAGACTCTCGAACCAACTGTTCAAAATCGAAATCTCATGCGGAAATGCCTGCATCACGGAGTTCCTAAATGGAAATAGGTCCAATCTTTTTACCGGGGACTCTGTGAAGATATTCGGCTTTTCGTCAATGTAGCTTGTGGAGGCAATTTCATGGGCAAGCATGAGAATGCTATTTGGGTAATTCTCCAAAATATGGTTGAGAATTTAATAAACAATGCGTCCATGGGTATGTTCGACAGGACGACTACCCATGCATCAACAAACACACGCAGGACACATGAAGCACAAGACTTATCCTTTTTCGTCGACATGGAGGTTGTGTCCAGTCTATTGGATAAAGTCTCAATAATTGATAAAAAGCTTGACGATTTAACTCGCCAGCTGCAGAAGGTCACTTCTTCTCAACAGAACACGCATGCACAACTGCCTGCAAAGAGGGAGGCCATATTCACCACACCGGGATGGATATGAATCCGTCCCCTTCTGACTCTGGGTTCAGGGGAAACTCTGAACTTATTTATCCTAGTTGGGGGTCCTTTGAACCCCATTATCCTGATTTTTCCAGAGCTCCTCAACCCTATGAGGAACTGCATGCCATCCAGAACAACCCGTATTCTAATTCCTATAATCTTGGATGGCGTAATCATCCTAACTTCTCTTGGTCGGAGAATTTCTATCCTCAAAATCCTAGACCTCAATATCCACCCCGACCACAAAATCCTCACTCATATCATCCTGTTCAACCTAGGCCCAATCCGAATTTTTAACATTGTCTTAGTAAAGATGATTAAATGAGCATGATTCTTCATACCCTGGCTGATATGCAGAAGACAAATGCTGCTATGCAGAGGTAGCATGCTGCTGATATGGCAGATATGCCCAACCAGATTGCGTAAATGGCTGGGACTCGCCAGCCAGGTGCATTACCCTTGCAACCTCTGCCAAACCCTAACAACATGCCAAATCAGAGGTACATTGTAAACCCAAAGCAGGGCCAAATTCATTATCTGCAACTAGGCCCTTTTGCACCTATATATCAAGACGGGTCAGAAGCATCAACTTTTGTACCTAACTCATCTCAGCAGCAGCAGCCACCTATCCTATCCACTCCTCCATATCCTATAGGATTACATTCTGTCACAACCCGTAGCGGTAAGTGTACTAAGGATCCTGAGCCTAAGAGATACATTAAACTTAAACCTAGTACATCTCAATCTGAAGTGATTATTAAGGATAACTCAGTCACTACAGAACCCACTCTACAGGAGCCTAAGACCACACCTTTTCCTGAGGCCTTGACCAAAGGAAATAAGGGTAGGAAACCACCTGGTAAAAGCATAAGAGCATTTAATCACCATCTACATGACTTCTAACCATGCATTCGTAAAGTATTGGGTGTTATGATGATCGACTATCGTGTTGCACTAAAAATGGTATTTTAGGTGTCATTGTTGTAGTTATTTGTCACAATGCAAATAGATGTTGCGTCATTTTATTTAATTATAATTTTTACAGGTTAGTTTCTAGGTCATTCACTGGGAGGCAGTTATTGATATACATTACTCTCTATGTCCAAACATGTTCTTTTATTCCAAAAATATTAATTTTATTTACAAAATGAATCAATAAATCAATTAATGAATGAATTTGTTTGTTATATACAAAAGAATCAATTAATTCTACTTACAATGTCTTAAACATATTCAGAAATAACATGCATTAAAAACTATATTCAACTACACTAAGTTAGTTATATATAGCTATTCTAAGTAATACCTACTTATAGGTACAAAAATAACTACTAATATATACTATACTAAGTTATATTAACATACTAATATCCTTAGTAACATATTCATTACATACAGTAACATGTATATGTGTTGGTGAAGCCTTGGTAAAATATATGCATAACATAAGGCAAAAATAATTACCTATGCTCATATAAACATGCCTACAGTGATGGATGTATCTGTTGCTAAAGCTTGAGTTTTATTTATATACATATAACAGGCTCAAACAGTTCTATTCTACTACTTATACATATACATACTATATATTCGTATACTCTATTTGCATATAATTATTTACATACTATTATACATTACATATAAATATACATACGATACACAGATACATAAACACACACAAGCACACACGCTGCTCAGCACTTAGCCATTTAGGGCTGCTTCTTCCTTCTCTTCTCTCTTCACTCTTTTTTCTTTTTAACAGTTGGCCAATTTTAGGTAGAGCCTCTCTCTCTCTTAACACTCGAATTCACTGTTCACCAACCCAAAAATTGGCTTTTTAATGGGCGGGCCCTTTTTCGTGGGATATACAGCACCTCAAAGAGGTGGGACCAGACCACCACTAAGGGGCCAACCCTAGTTCATTAATTGTGCATTTATATCCGATTATAGGCCCATGATAGGTCCAATTTGTGCCCAACTACAGTGCGTGACCCTCAGTCCACCACTAGCTATTTAGAATATGCTCGAATATGCAATGAGAAGACTATGTATATGGTTTTGACACCCAGCGCTTGTGATGACTGAAGCACCGACGCAACGAAAATGTTTCATATGACGTAAACACTGCAACAACCCATGATGTGGGACTATTGCAAGCGCTCGATTTATGTGCAGCTCAACGCACTTGAGCATTTTGATTTGCTGATTTTTGCCTTTGATTTGAGGGCCATAATTTAATCTTATTTTAAATTAAATTACATGGTTACAAAGTTCTTATATAGGGCTACATAATGGTACAATTAATTTAGAATTATAACTTAGTTAATTATTTATAAAAATTATTTAAAGTTAGTGATTTATACACACTAAATTAAGGCTTAATTCATTAATTAGAGTTCAAATTGGTTAATTAATAATGCAATTGACTTGATAAATAGTTAATTAACATATAAAAGTATTTATTATACAATTTTAATTTATTTTATAGACTTTATTTGAATTTATTTACATTTAAATACATGTTCTAGATAGTTATATACATAAATAATTTATAAATATTGTAATACACTATAAATACAGTATAAATAAATTTAAATACTATACAAGTATACATGATAAAGTACTTTAGTATTAACTTAAATTACTAATTTATTTTATTTTAAGTACCCACTAAGATCTAGATAATCCTCAAGAGGTTGGGGAAAATGCGAAGCTTAAGTATTAGGTTTAAGGCTTAGGTAGTATTCGGCCTCGTTAACTGACCTTCGATTTGTGGGACTCGGTAACATAACCACCCTAATCCACACACAGTCTGGTTTAGTGTGCATAACTATCAAAATCATGCAAAAGCGTTTAAATGTTCTGAAAAAAGTTGCCTAGATTAGGAGCAGCCAATCAACACAAGTTGATTTGGACGAGTTCCCGGCGCGGAGAGGCGGGAAATTTCCCTCTAAGATGCGTAGCAACATATCATCTCCTTGGTGCTTGTCTCGTAGGATATTTACATATCCTACCGAGGGTACATAAGCACTCTGCTGGTTCAGATACCATGGGCGGCATTATCATGAAATGTCGATTGCTAGGGTCTAGATTTGGCTACGGAATGCCATGGGCAGGATTATCTCGAAATCTCAAAAGCCAGAGTTCTAGGGGTTGCCATGGGCAGTGCTATCACGAAGTATCGATTGCCAGGGACCTTTGAGGATTGATGATGGGGACGAGGAATCTGATACAGACCGTGTTGAGAAGCCAATCCGAAGCTAGAAATAAAAAGAAAAGAGAGAGAAAACTCTCTAAACAAATAAATCCTCTGTCTCTCTCTTACAAAAATGCACTGCAAACTGAACCGAGGCTAAAATATGTCTTAAGCACGGTGCTTTAATCGTGGAGTCCAACGAACCTTAGGATAGTTCTTGCGGGCCTTAAAACCTTCGTGGAGGACCGAGGCTAGAGCTGGTCAGGTCCGGATCCTGGTTGGTACTTGAGTACCTCTAAGCCTACAGTCGGCATTCTAACCTAATCAAAAAGAAAAAGAAAAAGAAAAAAGCACTTATCATAAATTGTGACAAAAGCTCATGGTCTAGAACAAAAGTTAAAACCTTAAAATTTTGCTAATGGATTAGCAAAAGCTAGGCATGGGGGTATGATGGTAACACCATCATAAGACCTAACTAGCTCATTTTAACCTAGAAAAGAGAATAAAAGCTCCTACACAACCAAGTGAAGGGCCTAACTTAGAGAATAACTAGGTTGAAAGAAAAGCAAGAAACAAAGGGTAAAACTGTAATTTTACCATTACAGTAGAACAACATGATTTCTCAGGGGTTAAACATGGGTCAATTGGTCTTAACAAGATAAAAAGTGGATGGTTCAACCAGAAAAGGGTTAATGTGAGATCTGGGAATTAAATGACATTATGTAACCCTAAAACAGACACACTTAATTCAACAAGGTTCTAGTTAGGATAAAAATCAACTAAACCCTCTAAAATTCATGGAAAAAATATCCTCTAGGGTTTACAACCTTCAATTTGGCCTTTAGAACCTATTTTGACCTAAATAGGGGACCTAGTCAAACATTTGCCCTAAATTAGGTTTTTATGCAAAATTTCCAATCAAATGTGGTCAAACCTAAAATCCAACTTCACCATTGGATTCCTTGGGTCCAAATTAGGGTTATACCAAAATTTGGATCTAAGGGGAGTTCACCTTGACCTACTTTGCAAAATAGTCCAACCTAATTTCTTCTATGCCCCTAACTTTTGAAAAACTTGCAGAGAACCCCCTATCTTCCTCGTCATTCTTTACAATTAGGTCCCTCTGCCATTACAGCAGAGGAATCCTACTCCAGCGAGGATTCAAGAGGGAGATCTCCTTGATTCTTCAGAGAATCCCTCTCAAATTTGAAAGGGAGATTCATTGAGGAATTCCCAATCGTGTGAACCCCATATGGTGCTCAGATTCCCACCCAATCTCTCATGCGAATGCATGAGAGATATGGGTATCTCTCGACCTTCCAAGTCCGGTGAGGTTCCCGTGCTTGGAAGCTTGCCTTCCAAGCACAAGGCTCTCCTTCTGCGACTATAAAGGACGCCCCAAGTCCTCCCGACCATCCTAAGCTTGATTTAGCTGAAGAATCCCCCAGAATTCCTCCTTTCCCCGCTTCGGCCAAGTAGCCCGCAAGCTCCGCCGACTCTTCCTCCCTCTTCTCGTCGCTTTGCCACCATACCAGTGGCAGAGTCTTCTTTGCCTCATTCTTCCGCGTCGCGCCATACCTGTGCCCGTGTCTTCTCCCTCTCGTTGTCGCAGCCGCTTCATCTCAGGGCCTTCGTCTTTGACGAAGGCAGATACTCGTCGTTCGCCCTCAGCTTCCCCCTTCGTCCAATCACTCTCAGATAAGTTCCCCTCTCTCTATGCTGCATTTTCCCCTTCTTTATTTCCCAAACCGACCCTCGGCCACAACAGACCACCCTCACCTTCTTCATCTCTGGCAGACCACCGGTGAAGGCGCATCCACCACTCCACACACCCACACGCCTCATCAACTACCGCAGAAGCATCTCCACCTTCCACTGATCATCCTCCACCTCTCCATCAACCACCACATGCGCCCTACACTACCCTCGGACAACCCCACCTTCACGGCCACAGACCGACCTAGGCATGCACGCCTAGGCCGTCCTGCACCATGCCACCCACCTAGCCACCTTCGCTATGTCACGGCCACAGACCGAGCATTTTGACAGGGCCGTGAGGCTGTATTCATGTTGACAGGGTCTGACCACCGTCGCCATTAGAGAGGAAGCGATGCTTGCTCGCAAGCTTGCTCCAGGTAGCCCGGCTCCAGGAGACCAAGTCCCAGGTGCGCGGCTTTACTCCATGAACAGCATCAGCCATCTATTGAGGGCCAAAGCACTCTACTATTGTAGCAATTGAGCGACATTCCCTGCGTGCACACGCGAAGAAGTGGGTGGGACATTTAGTTCCACCTAGGTAACTTTAGAAGCGGCGAAGCGGTATAAGTTGTTTTTGTGTTTTAGCCTCTTTGCCTCTTGACAGGGGGTGAGGTCCCCTTGCCCACACACTCGCCTCATCCGTGTCCACGCTACGTGGACCTAGCTGACCTGACCCGATAACCCTGCACTCCTTGCGCATCACCCACACTGGTGTGCCTAGACCCGAGTATGCTAACTCGACCCGTTTACCCAAGAAAGGCTCTAGGAGACCGAGCCTAAGAGAGAAAAGAGAGAGAGAGTTCGTGGGGGAGGGAAGGGGTAGGTTTTGAACTTGTGTGCAGGGAAAGAAAGGAGGAGGACTCTGAAGGAAAGCTAAAGGTTGAAGGAAGGCCGAAGAGAGGAAGCTAAGGCAAAGAAAGAACCAAGGAAGGAGAAGGCACAGCTGAAGAAAGAAGAGGACTCTGAAGGAGAAGCCAAAGAAGAGAAGGAAGGAACCACAAAGAAGGTAGAGCTGAAGGCACAGTTAAAGAAGAAGAAAGTTGAAGAAGGAAGGAGAAGTCAGAGAAAGAAAAGAGAAGGTAGGGCTGAAGTCAGAGAAAGAAAAGAAAGAAGAGGACAGAGAAGAAAGAAGCCACAGTCAGGGGAAGAACTAAAGTCAAGGAAGAAAAGGAAGAGAAAGAACATGACATCAAAAGAAGAAGAAAGAAGAAGAGAAAGCTTAAAGCATCTGAATTTTTTACATCTCTATTCATATTTTTGAAGCATCTATATACATTGAAACTAATTCTATTGCTTCATAATTTGGTTGAACATCTCATTTTATTAAATTGAAGTTGTGTTCTTAGTTTTCTAAATCTTAATTTGCTCCCCGTGTTCTACCTCGGATTCTTAGTTTTTCGAGTAATAAATTCTCATTTGTTTTTTGAAGTGATTTCAACTATACTGCAATGCAATATTTACAAACCCGATTTCACTTTTGAGTGAACAATGCTCTACCGTGTAGGGTTTTTTGTGGGGCTCTCCCTTCCTGATTGCCCAAGTATTTCTTGGGTGAGTGACTTTTTGATCAAGAGGTATCATCCGCCTCGAACCTCCTCAGTCATCCAAAGATTTTTGGGTGCCTCGATTGGGTTTATTACACATTCTGTTCCTCATTTGGCTCTTTAGTGCATGTTTGGGAGGAGGTCCTTAAGACCACCCTTGAGTCCTCCATTAGTAGTTCATTCTTGTCGAGGCCAAGCCTCGACTCACCTATTTGTGCAACCATCTGATCAGATTGATATCTCTTCCGACTGTTTTGCATTTGAGCCCAGATCTCCTTCATCTACATCCATGGATAATCAAGAAGAACCCGATTTCCAGAATCAGCTACAGCGCCACAATGATCTATTTTAGGCATTCATGAACCCACCACAGCATCCTTAGATGAGAGATCATTACAATCCCACTGTCATAGCAATTGAACCCAGGGCGTAAATGCTGGCTGGAGGACCTGATACTGAACTCAAGCCCAATATGCTCCATGCTATCCCCAAATTCCATGGGCTAAACTGTGAAGATCCTTTCCAGCACATCCAGCAGTTGAAACATCTAGCCCAAACCTTCGGGCCACCTATTCAGAATCAGGATATCTTACTCATGGATAAGGCAGCCCACTGGTACCAAACTCTGATCCTTCCAAGCAACACTTAGGCAAAACTCCAATCTAAATTCCTGAAGAAAATTTTCCCAGTTGGTTGGACAAATGTTTAAGGCACCAGATCACTCACTTCACGCAAAATGTAGGAGAACCACTTCATGAGGCATGTGACTGCTTTCTGGATCTCATGTGGAAATGCACCCATCACGGTGTTCTTAAATGGGAACAGTTCAAGTCTTTTTACCATGGACTCCGTGAGGATATCAGGCTCTTTGTCAATGCAACCTGTGGTGGCAACATCATGGTTCTGCATGAAGATACCATTTGGGAGATTCTCGACAACATGTGCGAGAACTCCATAAATAATGAATCTATGGGTGTGTTAGACTAGACAACCACCCATGCATTGACAAACATGCAGGGGGCACATGATACTCAAGGCTTGTCCACATCCATCGATCTAGAATTGGTGGCCAATCGCCTGGGCAAGGTCTCAATCAATGAGAAGAAGCTGGACAACTTGACTCGACAACTGCAAAGAGCCACCACAGCACAGCAGAACACGTATGCGCAACTGCCCTCTAGTAAGGAGGCTATGCATAACACTTACCACCACTCTCATCAGGTGATGGACCCATATTCACCCTCGTCTGATCTTGGTTTCAGAGGAAACTTCGGACCTCCTTGCTCTAGTTTGGGGAACTCTAAACCCTCGTACTCTGACTTCTCTAGAGTTCCTCAAACTTGTGTGGATCTCCACACCATCTAGAATGATCCTTTCTCGAACACCTATAACCTTGGATGGTGTAATCATCCCAAGTTTGCGTGGTCAGGGAATAATCAAAATCCAAAATCTCAATTCCAGCCCCGACCACAGGCTCCACGCCCATATCAGCCCGCTCAGCTTAGGCCCCATCCAAATTACCAATTCGGGCCATCAAGGGAAGATCCAATGACTCTAATTCTACAAAACTTGGCTAAGATCCAATATACCAATGCGGCTATGTAGAAACAACGCAAAGAAGTGATCATAGAGGCTCGAAATCAGCTCGCATAGATGGCTGGGTCTCGCCAGTCTGGTTCACTTCCATCTCAACCTCTACCAAATCCGAGTAACATGCCGAACCAGAGGTGCATTATGACCCCAAATTAGGGCTGATGGGGACACCATCATGAGCCATAACTAGCTCAATTTGATTTGATTAAGTCATTAAATACTCTTACATAACCGCTAGAGAGACGTAATTCATTGCATAATCATTCTGAGAGAAATATAGTAAAATAAGGGTAAAACTATATTTTTAGCAGTATATCCTAATTGCAGTACACTCACGGATTTTCTCAAGGGTTAATTAAGGGTCAAATAGCCTTAAATGTCCACTAAGTGGGTTAATACAGACAGAAAAGGATTTTCGCATGTTTTGAGAGTTAAATGACATTTGAAACCTTAGAAACAGACCTACTTAATTAACTGAGGTTCTAGTCAGGATAAAATTCACCCAAACCCTCTAAAATTTATAGAAAAATATTATCTAAGGTTTGTTACCTTCAATTTGACCATCAGAACCCGTCTTGACCCAAAACAGAGTCCTAGACAAACATTTGCCCTAATTTGAGTTTTTACATAAATTACCTAGTCAAACTAGGTTAAAACCTAAATATAACTTCTCCATTAGATTCCTTGTATCCAAATTAGGCTTATAGCAAAATTTAGGCTTAATCAGAGATCAGCTTGACCAAGTTTGCATTTTGGTCCAGTCAGACTCTTTTTATCTCATTTAGATCCTTAGCTTTTTTAATTCCTTACAAATGCCCCCTTGATTGCACAACAATCATAAATCCTTACAAATGCCCCTTGGGTTTGGTGCCCAAGGTCCAATCAATTTTGGTCTAAAGACCTTCCTTGCATACACCAATGACAAGGATTGATGTAGCTAAGACAAACAACGCTAAGGCCTTGTTAATCAAATTGGTCCTTTAGAAATCAGATAACCAAATATTTCATTAAGGTTTTAATTCTTGAAGAAAATTTGTCAAGAGACTGACTGAAACTGATTTCCTCCTCTTAAGCTAACCCAGCCAGTCTGTTACAAGGGAACTAAGAGAAAGCTTCATCCTTTGGCTTGCACCTCGAGGTTCTTGATACCCCTCAATCGTAGTCGTTTGACACTACCCCATTGGCTACACACTTGGTTTGGCTAAAGAGGTTGAGACCACCCAGTCGTTAAAAGATGAATGCAGGTTAATTGATATTTGATTTATGAATTGTTAACCTTTTTTCTCTTCAAATTGGGGTGTTTAGTGAGTGGTTAAGAAAGTGACTTGGTTCACCGACTAGTGAATGGACTCGATTAAGTCCAAGCTAGTCTACGTGGTCTCTAAAATGTAAACCCTAATTGCTAACCCTAGGGTTCATGCAATAACTAAGTATTCAGGCAACAGACCACATATCAAATTAAAAATGTTCTCTAGGATGCAAATGGAATCAACATAAGATGAGATTTGGCAGGCAAATTCCCTTTCAAATAATCTTTTCATAGAAGTTTTTTTTGAAATTTTTACTGCTTTGAATACTAAATATGGATTTTTAACTACAAGGGGTTGGATTTGGAAATTTGACCTCATGTTGGTTTTTATTCTTGAAACAGTATCAAATGAGATTAAAAGATTTTGTAAAAATATGAAAATTAAAGCTAACTTGATAATTTTTCAAACCCTACAACTTTTAGGTCAATCAGATTTGTGTACTGTTCGGAATCGATTTTTAAAAATCAGAAAAATATGAATCTTAGTCTGTTCAACCCCCATGTAGTTCGTGAAGTTTTAAAAATTCCAAAAATCAAATTTTTTCAAATGAACAGTGGAATTAGAAGGATAATTTGAAAATCTATGATCAACTTAAATTTCACAAATTTTTGATCAATCAATATTTGGAAATTGATTTTTAAATTTGATAAAAACTTTTGGCCGAATTTCAGAAAGTCAAGAAAAGTCTTTTGAAAGTGTTTTCAAGATAAGATGAACCTTTTCAAAAAAAAAATTTCTTTTCGAATTTTGCAAGTGTTTTTTTTCAAATATATATTTTTTCTTTTTGTAGAAAAATTTTCAGAATTTTTTTTAAAGCAAATCCTAACCTAAGATTTAAGAGGAAATCCTAAATCCTAAGATGTGGTGCATACCTGATAGTCTTCACATACGCTTAGTGCGTGCATAGAATTCGCGATTATGTGTACTTGCACACCACAAACGAATAGAAAGAAATATGTCATAATTAAACATGAGTATCAAAAATAAAAAATCGCATTCCCTCCCTAGCAACAATGCCATTTGTTGGGAACACATAAATCACGAGTTTGATTTGAAAACACATCGTAGTATAGTTGTGATTTCGATTCAAACAAAAATATTTATAACGAGACGTGAGTCTTGCTCGATTTCAGGGAGACGTAGTGTTGCAACTTTGATTTTGAGTTCTTTTTCTCTTTCTCTACTCATTTAAAATTGGATTCCAATTTCAATGGTGCGAATGTATGATTCACTAGTCGCATTATTTACTTGTAAAATGTGTGCATGAGTCAGATAGATCACAAAGGTGAACATGTGAGTGTTGGTCCGCACTACTTCTACCATGCGATGGAGATTAACAGAGACTAAATCTATCACTAAATTGTTAATCTCTTTCGGAATTGACATGTTTATTTGCAAAAATAAGGAAGACTAAACTCGAGGTAGATAACAAGAAGCTTTATTCATTGAATCAAATCAAGTGTTTACAATCGCTACTAGAGGAATGCTTATAAATGGAATTGAAGAATAACACATTCTAAGCTAACAGAAAATCAGATAAATACGTGGGTCTTAAGGAGACTATGCGTGCACTCTCGGAGGTAGATATTTCTAGGCTACTAGCAGGAATAAAAATGCGAAGAACAATAACTAAGGTGAAATCAAGCACCAGAGGTGGTCTCTGGTGGCCGTGTGGTTTGAGGTGGTAGGAAGGAGAGAGGGATGGCAAAGGTATGTTGGTCGGCCTCTTCAGAGGTGGTGGAGATGTTGCTCTTGGATGTGGAGGTGTGCTTGGAGCTCGTGGATGAGGTGTTGATGAAGATGGCATCTAGATGGGGGACCAAGATGGTGAGGCTTGGCCGTCCATGGTGGTCTTTTTATAGACTTGGAGGGTCTTCAAGTGGCTTCTCTATAGAACTATAGAAGGCTCTAGAGAGCTTCATAGGTGGTGGCTAAAATTGGTGAAGAGTGGGTTTTCTTAGATCTACTTTTCCAGGGAAGGAGTTGTGGACTCATTGAAGACTATTTTAGTCTTCAATGTGGCACCACTTGGAAGTCCACTCTAGAAGACTCTAGACTGGATGGTCAAGTGGTGGTGGTGTGTGTGTGAGTGACTTTTGGTGGTGGCTAGGTGTTCTAGGTTGAGTCCTATAGGTCTAGGTAATTGGGTTTAGGTAGCTCGATTTCTAAAAATAGGTTCATATAACCTATGTCTAAGGTGATTGATCTAATTAAGCTTGGCCAAGTTTAATTGGGCCAATGTATTTGTAATTGGGAGAGATATTTCCCAATTAAATTAGGTGTGAGTCAACTGGACTCCGACTGAGTCCAATTAGACTTCTATGGGTTGAGAATTGAGCTCAATTGGACTCTATGAGTCCAATTGACAAGGTAGAATGTAATTGACTTGATTTGGGTCAATTAGACTTAGTGAGAACCTATCTAGGTTCTTAGGAGGGTCTTAGGATACTGTACTAGGCTTAGGGTACCTTAAATTAGGTGTCCTAGGGTGTAGGGTAGGGTTTCTAGGCCTTAAGAGTCAAGGTCCAGCCTTAAATCCAAAAATAGCATCTAGAGGCTACTTCTAAATGTCTAATTTTAAGATCAAAAGACTTATACTTCAAAATCAGAAGTTTGAAGTCTTAGTCTGGCATTCAATACTGAGTCAGTATGGCCGTCAAGTTCTGTCTTGGGTTTCTACAGAAATTGGACATGCAGCATATTGTCTGGACGTCTAGAGGTGGGTTGGAATGTAGGTTTTGATGTGTTCTAAGCTAAGGAGACCTAATAGGAAGGTTGCTAAGGTTTGGGAAGGTAGATAAGGCTATACTAAGGCTAAGGATAGGTGTAGGGATATCCTATTATTCTTCATATTTTAATTCTACATTAAAATCTCATAAGTAGCATCGCATACCTCTCCTACACTATCTTATTTACAACTTTATTCCAGGACTTTCGCTCCAGCTCTACTGTAGCTCTGGCCTTTATCCCGCTTCAGATCATCTTCTGAGCTTCTTATTACTTGAAAACCAAATAATACACTAATCAGTATAGAAATTAACATTATTGTAGAAATATGTAGGTAAAGCAGTAAAGATGCAAAGTATGCAGCTAATGCATGAGTTATTCTACAATTATGCTATGATCTAACTTAATTTTGGTCAATCAGGTCCTATGATTGTTGCACAGTCACTACTTACATTATACTACTACTTAATAATGTAGTATAAATATAGTTATAGTATAAGTTAACCAAAATAATTAACTATATAACTAACTAACTACTTAATTAACTAATTAATTACTACAATATGTTATCCACATGAATAATTGCATAATAATACATAATAAAGGGGAGACAATCATTCCATAAGCAAAAAGAAATCATAATGCATTGATTTTCAAAAAGAAACTACATTAAAACGTTGTTTTATAACAACAATGTAGCAAGCAACATTTATTAACAACTTAAGCACATTCTTATTAACAAGTTAGGCAACGTTCATATCTTATTTCAACATATCAGAGCCTTCACAAAGCCAACACTTAGCTAAATTTTTGTTGCATACAAGTATACAAATCCTTCTAAGTACAAAAGGTCAATATGGCTTACATGGCTATTCACAGGATCAACGGCCCAGAGGGTTGGATCGATACCATTACTAGGCCACATGTCACCATCTAGACCTTCCACCTTGCACCCGAAGGTCACTCTCCTAGAGCCAAATCATCACATGCATAGGCACACACACATACACACATGCTTGCTTGTGTGCCCAGCGCACATGACGATTGGTTGACATTCTCACCAATTCTTTATATATAACAGTGAGTGCTTAGCAACTACTAAGGTAGGACTAAGCGAGACCCTTCTATTCTGCGTAATGTTGTTCTCAGCACCAACTTCAATCTTCAACTTTGATTGACTCAGATCCAAATCCAAAGAAAAAGTGCTCCATCGAAAGCCCTTAGGATTGTCTTTCAATTGCAATAGTTATTTTGATCAAAGGATCTCATTTGATCCTCCAAATTGGACTCCAAATTGCAAACCAACAGAAGTGTATACTTCAAATAACTTATATAAACCTTCTATTTCTCTCAATTAAAGACTTCACTGAGTACATAAGACCATTCCACACATATTTGAGTGAGATTGGAGTTTCTGGAAGCATGGGAAGCTCATTGAGCTTTAGAGCTTCGTACTGAATCTACGAACACTAAAATTAGGAATTCAAATGACCTAACAGATAGATTAGGACCTCAGGAGTATATCTAGATCACTTCAGGATATCCAAACGAATTGATTTGGTTTAATTTCTGCTTGGAATCTTGCCATGAACCCTATAAACACATTGAAACTCAGACTTAATCCATACTGTGCAAGATAAAGACTCTACTAAAATCTTTAATAAATCTTAATCAAATTCACTCCAAAAGATTCGTATCAATACCAGGAGTTCAAATCTATCATTAAAATCCAGTTCTAAAGACTAGAACTCTAAGAACGAACTTAGGTTGACCACTCAAAGCTAAAAGTTGACTTTTAATTCTAGAGGAATTTAGCATGAATTAACTATCCAGATCAATTCTAGGCTTCCTTAGGAACTTGTAACAACCTCAGAACTCAGATTTTGATACCTAGAGCACTAAGCTCCAGGCCTTCTGCCTGAACTCAAAAAGAAGTTTGTTCGTCATATCAACCTAAGGATTTAACAACCTAACTAAGGGTTGATCTAAACTCTAGATGTCCTAAAGTTGCTGTCTAACCTATGTCTAAGCTTTGAATGTCTCTAAATCAACATCGTTAGATATGTTGGAGCTAAGGAAGATGAAGCTTAATGGAATGCTTGAGTCAATGAATCAGGAAATTAATGAGTGGATTCTGATCAATAGATAAAAAATGACCGATCTGCAGCTTTTTCAAGAGTTTTGCACTCCTTAGATCAATGTCATTATCGTTGGAGCTCACTGGAGCTCTAGTGAAGGCTGTGAATGGCCAACGGAGATCAAATCTCCATGAAATGGCTCGAGAAGTGTCTTAAAAGATTCTTAAGGTCATCAGGATCCTCAGGAACACTTTAATTTGTTCAGTTAACAAATAAATCAGATATAGGAACTTAGATTGCTCAAAGAATCAAACTAAGTTTGATAGAACTCAGGGATAAAGATCTCACTCAATTGAGTGTGGGGAAATAGACTAGAGAAGATTGTGAAGGTGTATACGTGTCTAATTAGGTGGAAAACTCCTCTAGAGTTGCCATGGACAACAAGCTCAAAGCTTGAAGGTGAAATTAGGCATTTAGCATGAGAACATTAATATGTGCAATTGAAGAAGGGAACAAGGCCTTGATAGTGTGGATATATGATGGACCCCAATTGAGTGTGGGATCAACTTTGAGGTTCCGCCATAAACAGTGGACCTACTCAAGTGAAGGTTGATTAACCCATAGTTGTGGGATATTTAAGTATTTAAGTGCCTAGACATTAGGTTAATTCTAACATTTATTTAGCATAAAATAGGATGTAAATAGATTAATTCATATTTCTAATTTAATTACATAATTCATGCATCTTATTCATATTTAAATGCATTTAGAATTAACTTAGAATTGCATTAGTTAACTAATTAGGTACATTGCATGCATTAATTTAGGTTAACATAAAAGTTGAGGGTTTGTATATAAATAACCATAATATTTTATCATTATTTTTTATTCTTCTTCTACGTGCAACTGCTGCAGCTGCCGCAGTGAAGAATCCATTCAAGGAGGAGCGGATGTGTTGGATCTGGTTGGGCAGCTGATTTCAAAAGAGAGGAGGAGGCAGCCGAGCTCACAAGGCCTCCACCACCGACCCACCACTGTGCAGAGAGATCTTCTCTCTTCCATTCCACACCGTCGGCCTCAACCGTGGCGATGAGTCTCCCCCACCATGGGCGTGTGGTGTGATAGGCCACACCGCCATCCGGAGCTCGTCCGTATTACCGTGAGCACCTCGCCGTGCACCGCCCTCACCGTCGTCATCAACAACCACCATCGCAGCCACTGTGCAATCACCTTCTCAGTCAGTTAAGACGTCCGGGAAATTTCCCGGACGTCTGAAGCCACCCCCCCACTCCAACAGCAACCATCGTCCGCCCACTTCACCTCCAGCACCTGAACTGCAACCTCACCCGCTCACTCCCGCATGCCTCCAGCCGCACGCAAGGCGTGCACAGCTTGTAGCGCCTCACCGTTCATGCCCGCTCACCTTTCGCCTGCAGTCACTGCTCACTCCCGCATCCACTCCAGGCCGCACACGCCCTCCTCCCGCGCCTGCAGCACCCGCTCTCACCGCCAACAGAGCGCTCACCCGCGCCCTTCAACCTTCGCGCGCACCTGCCTGTGCACCCACGCCAGCTGCAGCACCGGCTGTAGCGCTTTCGCCAACAGAGCGCGCGCCCATGCCTCCAGCCAGCTGCAGCACAGGCTCTAGCCCTCACCCGCATGCCTGCAGCAAGACCGGCTGCTCCAGCACCACCTCCGCGCACGCACAGTCCCACTCACACGGCCAGCAGCCTTCCCGCGACTGCGCACGCTCACTTCGCCACCAGCAACTATAGCACCAACTACAACCACCTTCGCTGGAGCTTCGCCCGGCCGACTCTGACCACCGCTCAACGTGCGGCTGCCACCATCGAGACGGCCTCACTTCATCCACCCGCCTGTGCAAACCTCTCCTCGATTGAACCTCTATCCTGATCGCGAGGAGGAGAGAGGTAAAATGCTCTGTTATTGAGTTAATTAGTTATTACATTTCATGCCATTTCCAGGAAAAAGAATTTTTGTTTATGAATATTTTATTGTGGTAAAATTTACAACTTTATATTCAAGTTCTTTTACAATTGCATAGCTTTTGTAATTAACATTGTTTGACATTGATTTTGGAATTTAAATGTGCATAAATTTTCTTTAATACATGTCAATGGAAAATTGCATAAAATCATCACATGCTTATTGAATATTTCAGTGAGAAAAAATTGCACATCTACCCTTATGTTTTCAAGATATTGTGCATCTTCTTTTCGTCGCATTTCATGTTAGATTTAACTATGGATTTCTCACGAGACTGAACGAATACGAAATGATTGAGATATTATTACCTCATTGCCTCCCTGTGGATACGACCTGCTCTTCTGAGAGTGGTTATTTCTTTTTGAATATTGATTAGTCAATTTTTCCACCACATAAAATTGCAAACGACTTTAAAGCGAACAATCGACTCATCAAAGGTGGTGTGGATTAGGTGTGTAAGTGACTAATTAAGTAGAAGTGAAATGGATTCGCGGTGAGGTAAGGAAGGTGATCAAGTGATTACGTAGATGGATGGTAATCCAGTGAGTTAGAATTGACTCGCCGAAGTTAGAGAAGAAGGTGAGAACTGTGAGCTACCTACTGCCTACTCCAAAGAATTAAACACCTAAAACTAAGCTAGAGACTAAACTAAAGGTCTATAACTACTTACCTAACAAAGGGGATGAGGGATCTCGCTGTTGGTAGGGAAATAATAGGAGGAAAGAGTTTAGTGAGAACAGCAGCTTCGACCAACTCGAAGTGGAAGAGGGAGTACTATGACGTGATCCTTCACTGTTGGTAGGGCGAAGGAGAGGAAGAAGAGATGAGGGAGATGATGTTCCTCGACGGTAGTGCCTGACGAAGGGAAAGGGAAGACACCGGAGTACAGAAGAAGCCTATTGAACAACCTCAACATCAGAGAGGGAAGGGGGATGCTAACCTCCAATTAGAGGTCAGAGGGGGTTTTTATAGGTGGTGAGGAAGGTCAAGGACCTTGAACCTAGACCGGAGGACATCTAGATACATCGGAAGATTCCATCGTCTTCTTCAACAATGGCAAGGCCTCCAAGTGTCCTCGATGCACGTGCAGGACATCCAAATCGTTGGATGTGAAGAGTTTGTTGTGGTGAAGCTTGTCGAGAATGGAAATGGGGCTCAGCCCTCCACTGTTGGCAACATCGAAGAAGAAATGTGTAGGTGAATGCCAGTCATCGATCCTGATGAAGAAGAAATAAGGAGAAACCTAAGGACCTGGATTTAAAAGGACTTAATCGATATAGAAGTTAAGGACTGAAATGCAAACCATGAGTTTTAAAGCTTAAATTAAATTATTTATTTTTCAACTTCTTATATATAATTATAAATACTATTAATAATATATTTATGAATTGAAATTGCATTTTTACCCCTTTTAGCTATATTTAATTAAGTAGTTAACGTTATTAAGTTAATTAACAACTTAGGTAATATAAATAGTATAAGTTATATATTTAATACTTTATATAGAGCTAAATGTTTAGGTTTGAGTCCTAATGATTAATTAAACATTAATAGATGTTGATTAGACCTTAATTAAGTTATTTTATCATATAAATAAGGTCCTTTCTATTTTTTCCTTAATTATATAATTAACCCTATTATAAAGTTATTCACTAGTAATTTAACTAGGAAAATTAGCTAATGTTGATGAATTAGGAGCCATGATGAATCTCTCATCATGCCACCATGTCGTAGTTTTGCTAGTCCCTAGCAAAATAACTAATGAATATGATGAATTAAATGAAAACCCCCCATTTATAAGCTTCCACCAGTTGATGGAGAGTGTGACGTGTGGTGGCAGCTGGCGACGAGCGATGGGTGTTGGGTTGCGTGCATGGTTTGATGGTCAATGGTGGTCTACTTGGGTCCTACGGGGAAAAGCTGTGAGTGGTGGGTCTCGAGGGGCGTTCTTTTGGGAGAAAAGAAGGGATTGTGTTTGTTATAGGTGTAGGGAATGGGGGCACTTGGCTACTAATTGTCGCAATGGCGTTGTCTACCTCGCATGTGGTGGGCTTGGACATCATCTCACTACTTGCATTAGGTGGCAACATGGTGGGCCGATGCCCAACCCTACTCATCAAACTCCCAAAGGTACAACCACTTTTTGAGACCCTCCACCACCGCCTATGCAACCAGCCTTCGACATTAAGGTTCTATTGTCGGAGGTGTTGGCAGTGGAGGTGATGCTGCAAACCACTCTCATCAGGGAGGTCATGGTGGGTAATGCTTCTCTTGAAGATCTCTGTTAGCTGGTGAGCTCCTCTCCTTATGGTCTTCTATGTGGAAAATCTCTATCTTGAATGCCTTGAGGTTCCTCCTGTGTTTGTTTGAGTGATGACAATGTTGCAAAGCTTAGATTCCAAACCTCTGTCCATGGTGATTTGTCTGTGCTGTGGCGGTTGGTCTCCCCTTTTGATGGGGCACTCCCTGACCCTCCCCCTCATCATGTTCTTCTTCATTAGGGGTTGGTTGAAATCACAGGGCTCCCTCTACATTTGCATTCAATGACCGTGGTACAACAGGTGGTATCCAGTTTTTCTTCATTGAGAGAAGATGTGGTGATTGGGTTTGAGGAGGGTGATGTAGATTGATGCATGTGGAGGTCGATCTTTGCCATGGTGTTCCATTCCAGAGCAAGTTGTTCTCTGTTGTGGTGATAGTTCTTGGTTTCTAAATGTTAAGGTGTCTGCTGACCATCCTTAGTAGGTGATCAGATTTTTATGCGGTTTGTAAAATGTGGGTTTTATAAATCGTTGTAACGCGCAAAAATTGATTCGCTTTTAAATTTATAACCTAGATAGTGGTGGTATCTAGGGTCATCCAAGGAGGCAAATTCTTGCAAATATACATCGCTTACTTGAGAATGCGGAAATCACCTTTCTTTTTGGGTTTTTTAATATAAGATTTTTAGGGTTTTTGAAATAACGGGTAATCACAAAGTTATAAGAGAGAAGGCGACTACACCTAAGTTGTTGAAACTAAAACCTAAGTAACAAGCAAGTGCTCTCTCTAAGCTCCCTCTAGGTACAAGAAAACCCAGAGTAATTAGAGAGAGAGGGGGTGTGCACTAAGGAAAAAGGAACAAGACGCAACAAGAAATGTAATAAGAATTTAAAGAAGGTAATTTTTTTTTTACTAAAGGAAAATGTTGTTTACAAGTAGAGGAATACTTCTACTAGAATTTGAAAGGACAAAATAAAAGAAACACAAATCCTTTAGATGATGATGGTGGTGAAGAAGACTAATCCCTTCTTGTTCCAAGTCTAGCGCTCCTTGGTTTGAAAAGAAGATCTCCTTCTCCTTCCTTGAAAAGTTGCTTGATGTAAACACATTTACACTACTTAAGATGTCTATTTATGCATGTTCTTAAGCATAGGATTGCATTTCATGATATAAATATTGCATTACATGCATCATCTTGCATTTAGAATAGTTTGAATAAAATGGAGGTTAATTGTCTCCTTTTATGTGCTTGGACAGGACAAATATTTTATCGGGGCCTCGGATCAAAGATCCAACCGTATGGATGTGATCAGGGCGACGATTGGAGTTCAACGACTCCAAGATCGCCCTAATCAGGCATCTGTAGCATCAGATAGTGACCCGGGAACCCTAGAAGATCAAGGGCCAGGATGGTGTAAATCCACACTTTAGATGACAAATCTAACCACACGGATGAATTCGGATCGATGATCGCAGCCCAACGACAAAAGAATCGAGTCAATCCGACATCCGTGGCACCATCTACAACTTCCAGAAGATGGACGGCCAAGATGGCGTCACATCTCGGCCACCCAAACGGCCGCATGCAATCTCAGCAGTCTCCGCGTCCGCCTTTCCCCGCCGTTGGATTAAGATCCAACGGCTACGACGCACCCGCGCTGAAGTCAGGCGCTCGACATAAACGCGACCCCAGCACATTGGTCGAGCGCTCTAACGCGAAGCGGCGACGCGCGTTCGAGCCTCGCCATGCTGAAATTGGAGCGGTGGCGCACCTCCGATCGACCGCACGATCGCGATCCAACGGCCGCGCGCGCTCAATCAGGACGACGCGCGATTGGACGCCTGTGCGTAACGCGCGATGGCACGCGGGCGGACGCGCAGCGCAGCGGGCGAAGATGCATCTTAAGCCGTCCGATTTCGCGATCGGACGGCTGAGACTTCATGGATGTGCGTAGGCGTTACGCGCGCAGGCAGCCGAGCGAGCGCGCGTGGGTGCGGAGGCTACGCCCACGTTGGGGGCTTTAGCAACGATTTTATCCGTCACTAAAGACCCCTCATTTATTGTTTTGAAGTTGTAATGTCCATTTTGCCCCCACTCCTTGCAACTATAAAAGGAGACCCCCTCCATACGAAATTTTCATCCCTTCTTTCTCCTCTCTACCCCTCCAAAGCTCAAAAGAAGCTTGTTCCACACCCGGGATGCTTCTTGCGAGATAAAGTCCAATTTTCGTTCCCCTTCGGAAGTGGATCCTGCGACGACGATGGTGTGCTGCTCCGTTCCCGTTCTTCTGCTTCGTCCTCCTTCGTCCTGCTTCGTTCTCCTTCGTCTAGGCGTCGTTCCGTCCGGCTCGTCCTCCAAGCAATCGTCGAGGAGGATAATTTCTCTCTCCCATTCTTATTTACAGCTTTTCTAGTGTAGAATTTTCTGCTTTATAGTGTAATTGATTTTCCGCATTCTAGTGCAACTTTTATAAACTATTTAAATATTGAATGCATGTTCTCTTTCTCTCTCTCTCTCTCATAGTTTGATAGCCCCATTGTAATTATAACGCCTTGCTTAAAGAAAATCCTAAAAAAATATAATTGCGAAAATAGATCAACGTAGCCTCCCTGTGTTCGACCCGGAATTATTTTCGGTATAAATTTTATTTGTTGAACACGAATTCTTCACTTCCGAACTACAACGACAGGTTTTCCAAAACCAATCTCGTTAGCGTAGGTTCGTAAACGTTCAACATTGCTCTAAGTGTGGTCTCCTCTTAGCAAGCCCAAGGCGAGCATGCCTAAACTCCTCCAAAGGTGGATGGCTTCCACCTCAATGTCTCCTCCAAGGGTGTGCGTGGACCACCCTCAAATCCTCCTCCTAGGGTAGGTGTGTACCCTAGGTATCCTCCTTTTGCCTGGCTTCTCCCTTTGGCTGGCATGGGCACGAGAGAGAAGAGAAGAGGGGAAGGCACCAAGGGGATAGAGTGTCCCCTTAATCTTCTTCTTCTTCTTCTTCTTCTCTTGGCCGTCTATGGAAGGTGGAAGTGTGGGTAGAAAATTATGTAGCCAAAGTTAGATTAATGGTGGTGGGTGTTTGTCTTTTTATAGAAGTGGAAGGGGGTTAAGGGTAGTTAATGGATGGAGGACTAGGATGGGTTGTAGAGGGTAGTTAGGAGATCCTAGGGTTGTTAATGGGTGGCACCAAAATGGGGGGATTCTTGGTATTTGGTGCCAACCCTAGGTGGGGGCTAGGGTTAAGGATTGATGGTGGTAGGGTTAGGTGGCATGTAGGGTTTGTGTAGAGTTAGGATGGTGTTGTAGGGTGGTGGTTGGTGAATGGCGGGTAGATATAAGGTGGCGCCAAAAGAAGGGATGTCTGGAGTGGTGGTTATGGTGAGGTTAAGTGATTTTGATGCCACTTTAGGATGGTTAAGGGAGAGGGTTAGGTGGCACCAACATAAGAATGGTTAGGATAGGTTGTGGTGTTAATTGGGTGGTGGTGATCAAAGGTGGTGTTGGTGCCAACATGAAGGGCTGTGGGTAGGAGTTTTTGGTGCCAACTAGGGGTGGTTTAGGGTTGGTTAGATGTGGAGTTAGGTGGTTAAGGTTGGTGCCACATAAGGCCTCTAGAAGGGAGTTTATGTGTAGGGTAGAGATGGCCTTATGTGGTGATGTGTAGGGTGGAGATTTAAGGGTGGTTGGTGCCATTTTGAATGGGTGTATGTAGGTGGTTTTGGCACCAACATGAGGAGCTGTGATGGGGTGGTGGTTGATGAGGGTTGGGGCCAAAAGTAGGTGGGTTAGGTTAGGGTTTAGTTAGGGTTAAGGGGAAAGGGGACAACCATGGAGTTGGAGTAGGTTGGGAGCTTAGCTAAGCAAGCTAAGCTAGCTTAGCTTGTAAAGTAGAGGATGGTGGAGCTAGCGTTTGAGGAAGAAGGAGCTGGGAAAAATTTCTGGAGCTAGACTGATGCTGCACTAGAGCTGAGGAAGCTGAGGGAGTCCTCATGAAGACTCAACTACTAGCTTAGCTAACTATTTTTCAGGTTAGTAGCTAAACTAGGGCAGTTGAGCTAGTATGAGTTGATTTCAACCTATTTGGGGCTAGGTTGAGCTGGAGCAACCTCAGATGGAGACTCTTGAGCTAGCTTAGCTACTAGTTGACAAGTAGTAGTTAAGCTAGAAAGAGTTGAGCTACAATAAGCTAAGTGTAGCTGGAAAGAGTTGGTCTTGAGCGGATGTCAACTTAATTGAGCTAGTTGGAGCTCCTAGTGAACTGACTGGAGCTGGGATGAACTAGACTCAACCAAGTTGAGCTGGATCTGAGCTAACTGAAGCTAATGTCAACTTAGTTGAGTTAGTTGGAGCTCCGAGTGAACTGACTAGAGCTGGGATGAACTAGAATCAACCAAGTTTAGTTGGATCTGAGCTGACTTGCGCAAGGTTTAGCTAGAATGAGTTGCCCTGAGCTCCCATCCAGTCGAGATGAGCTGGATGGAGCTAAATGGAGCTAATATTAACCCAGGTAAGCTGGTATCTAGCTATGTGGAGTTGGATCTAGTTGAGTTTCAGCTGAAATGAGCTTCTTCTTCACCATTTGCCTTCATGAGTGCCAGGGGTTTAGGGTTCTACTTTTCTGCTTTAACCCTAACACTCAAATAAACATGTTAAAACTAACAAAGCAATGCAATGCATGCCTAACCTACGTGATGACTAAATGCAACCCAAAAACCCATTTACGGAGTTAAAATCCTCAGAGCTAGATCTATTTTAGAGCAAAAGAATGATGATAAACTGGCATTTATCACACCCCCATGCTTATCTTTTGCTAGTCTCTTAGCAAAATAAATTTTTAGGAGACGGAATTTTTTGGAAATCTAATTTTTTTTAACTTTTGAGGAGAAAGAGATTACGGAACCTTGGTTAATTAAAGCACGGGAGGTACAGGATTTGTTAAAGATAAACATTGGGATTTATTTTTGGATCCAAAAATAAATCCCAATGTTTATCTTTAACAAATCCCAAAAATTAGACAAATCAGGATCACTATCTCCTCCAAAAATTCACAGATTAACCCTTTGTTAATTCAGATGACTCAAAATTTTTGTATTTAGGATTTTTCTGGCTCTTAAATCTAATTCGCAACTTGCAATAACCTTTAAAACCTTGTGTCAATGCTTGTGAAAAGCCAACATTATATGGGTGTGTTTTTGGTTTATATATCTATATATTTCTTTTTTTCTCCCCCATGCTTATTCTTAGCTTAGTCTTACAATAGATGTATCAGGATCATCAT
This sequence comes from Thalassia testudinum, assembly GCA_037157565.1. Taxonomy (NCBI): domain Eukaryota; kingdom Viridiplantae; phylum Streptophyta; class Magnoliopsida; order Alismatales; family Hydrocharitaceae; genus Thalassia; species Thalassia testudinum. The sequence goes on along the minus strand of JAZHRO010000058.1, from coordinate 5,339,047 downwards.
TCCCAATACCAATCCTCGAGGGGGCTCTAGCGCCAGTACTTAGGGATAGTATTTATCATGAAATTTCTTTGTTCGGTCTTTGTAAATCCACGCATTTTCATATGAAAAATTACGTAATTCTTCCAGTTCGGTTAATTGTAATTTCATGTAGATACCAACTTCAGATAAATCCACATTTAATTATTTTATTGCCCAAAAAGCACTATGTTCAAGTTCTACCGGGAGATGGCATGCCTGACAAAAACCCATTTTCGTGCATTTGGAAGTCGTCGGAAATCGTGGTATAGTTGCACAAAAACGTTCGTCAAAAATTAATTTCTAAAGATAACGAGACTTGAGTCCCGGTCGTTCGTCTCTAGGAGGCGTTGCTTTTACTTTTGAAATCGATCTTTTTGCCGCTTTACTTTGTTTAGAATCGCATGCCGGTTTGTGATTATTACGTATTTACGTACAACATGCTTAGTTGCAAGAATATTAAGAGTTAGAAACAGGAAACATTAATCACGCAAAAGATAATAGCAATCATTAAGCTCATGGTGATTTCAAATAGATAGACATATATATAAATATAAATGTGTTTTCATTCATTCATTTGGGAGTTATTGCACAAGGAATCTAGAGGAAAGCTTGTACATAAATGCTAGAAAATGAAATCTAGCTACTAGAAAATGATCGCATACAAGAATCAATGGGGGGATTTCGCATGCATCATTGGGGGAGAAGTAAGACTACACTACTAAGCAGTAAATAAACACAGTAAATATACGAAGAGCATAATCTAAATCTAGCAAAATGGAAGGGCATTCAGGGGTGGTCCCCGATTGCCTTTGAATGGTTGAGAGAAGGAGCGGCGGCCAATGGAACTTAGGCCGACCCTTTGAGAGAGGTTGGGGAGCTAATCCAGCTTCCTAGCGTGGAGATGGTGGCCTCCATGGTGGTGCTCAACTCGTGGAGGTGGAGTGGAGATGGAAGTGGCTATTCTAAGTGGAATGGATGCCAAGGAAGTGAATGGGTGCAAATGGCCACCCAAGGGGTCTTTTTATAGACCTAAGGGAAGCTCTCTAGAGAATTATGGAATTCTCTAGAGAGGCCTATGGTGGGAGCTCGTGGGAGAGTGAGAGAGAGAGGGTGGATGGTGGTTTTTAGATCCACCAAATGTGGATCTAGAAATTGAATGGCTCTTGGTTGCTATTTTTGGCAACCAAGGCAACCACACACGGTAGAGAGCTCTAGAGGACTCTAGGCTAGATATTTTCGTGTGGATGGTGTGTGTGGGTGTGTTTGGGTGTGTGTGGGTCGAAACTTAGGTGGCTAGGTTGATTAGGTTAGGTTCTAGTGGGTATAGGTCAAGGTATGTCTCAAATTAGGGTTATAAACCCTAATTCACTAAGGTAAAGTGCAATTAAACTTAATACAAGTTTAATTGGGTGTGTGAAAACTTAATTGAGAGTAAAACAACTCAATTAAGTCAGGTCGAGGTCAATTGGACTCTCACTGAGTCCAATTGGATAGTGTGTGCTGAAATCAGGGCTCAATTGGACTCAATGAGTCCAATTGAATAGGCTGGTGGAATTGGCTAAGATCCAAGTCAATTAGGTTTAGTGAGGACCTAATTAGGTCCTTAGGGAGGTCTAGAGGTGATGTACTAGGGTTAAGGCACCTTAATTTATGTTCCTATAGGGTTGGAATTGGGTTTAGGGACCTAGAGGTCCAAGATCAAGGCTTAAATCTCAAAACAGGAATTGGAGAGGAGTATCAGACGTCTACTAATAGAATCAGACATCTTATACTCAAAAATCAGAAGTCCAGACTTGTTGTCTGAACATCCAATCAGAGTCAGGAAGGATTTCAGGTTCTATTTTGGGTATTCTGCAGAAATTGGACGTCTGACAAAATGTCTGGATGTCCAATAATACTGCAGAAGTGGGTTTGAAGTGTGCGGGAGTTGGCTAAGGGTCCTGGACGTCTTAAAAATTATTTGGACGTCCAGAGAAGGGTTGGAACTAGGGTTTTAGGGCTTCCTAGGGTGTTGTGACCTAATCTAAGGGTGGCTAAGGCTTGGGGAAATCTCTAGGCTATCCTAGGGCTAGGATGGAACTAAGCTCTACACATTTTATTGCTTTATTCCTACTTAGTAGAATAGCAAACCTTTAACTCCCTTACATCATTATTCCTACATCTAATCTAAGCCTTCTGCTCCAGCTCTGCTGCAACTCCTGTTATTCCTGATCCAGCTTCAGATTTAGCTCCTGATCAGCTTATTCCCTACAATCGACATAATGCACTTAATCAGCACATTATAACATTATTTTATGCATAGCTAAAGGAAAGCAGTAAAGATAAAGATAATGCATATGCATGCATGAATAACCCTAACTTATGCTAAGTCCTAGCCTAATTTAGGTCAATTAAGACCTATGATTGCTGCGCAATCATACCCCCATGCCTAAATCTTGCTAGTCCCTAGCAAATGCAAGACTAAATTATTTACAGCAAGGGTCCCTAAGGGACTGGTTATTTTATCAAGTGTTTGCATAGAGATTTTTCTCCCTTTTGTTTTCATCCTATGCTCTAGAAATCCAGACAATCGTGAAGGTGCAGCTATGTAGCTTTTGCAATGGATTTGAGTGAAAACTAATACACCTCTAAAGCCTGTACTTGACCCCTAATAAAAATTCTAGCGGGATAGGTGGATTTCTTCCCTCGGGATATTCAAGATATTCTATGAATTTCACCCCGATTTTGGGCTTAGGTAGAGAATCTTTGAGAGAAAGGATTATATATTTGGTGGCTCATTCTCACTTGGTGCTACATAGAGACTAGTACTACAAAATCCAGATTTCCGAATTACTAAGTAACTTAACTTAGAGAAAGACGAGAAAAACTATACTCTCTTTGATTCCTTTGTATTCATTCCCTCTTGCTCTTTTTCTTTCTTTTTCTTAAAGCTCACAACCTCACTAGATTCACACATAGGATCTGTATTTAGTGGTCTCACTAGGCATTAACACTTTAATTGAGTTCTCATAACCCTAACACTAAGTCGGGATTCCTCAGCGAGTATTCGGGCGGTTAGAAACACAAGAAAAATAGGTTAAGGCCATATTTGGTGGAGCTCAATTTTATTTGGTGGTATTGCCTTGATAAATACTAAATATTCATTCTTTTCTTCTTTTTTCTTCTTTTTCTAATTTTTTTTTCAGTTTTTCTTTCTTTTCATCATTCTTTTTCTCATTTTTTTTTAATTTTTTTTTTTCAGCATAATACAACTGGCATACATCCATGAACTTTATTAAGGAGGCATTATTGGGGATTGGTGGTACTCAAGAGACATTGGGTGGCTTATTTGGTAGAAGTGACTACTCACGGCACCGGGAGAGACAAATAGGATGGTGTATTTCTGACCTTGACATCAATAGCCGCCTTCAGCCGAGGATTTCGTAAAGAATGGTCGTAACCATCCACCTTAGCCTTAGTTTTATGAAAACTCGCTCTCCGCTTATTTGCCTTATTCAGTGGCTCTCACAATTTCGCATAAAATGCATACGCAGGAATCGAGAGCGAAAACTATGTCTCATCTCAAAGCATCATCACCTAATTATCTAGGATTCCAGATTCCCCGCACTAATGTTAGAGCACCAGTGCACTCTACTCTCATCTCACACTATTTGGTGGATTTTTGGAGGAAAATCTGCCTGACTCCCAAAACATTGTCCAAGGGTTCAGGAAAAGAATCACTGCTTCTTCTCGATAAACTGAAGACGTTTATCAACCTTCACTGTGAATCCATTGCAAATTCTACGTGTGTGTGAAAAGTTGTACTGGATTCCAGATTACAGGAATCAACTAAAGGATAAAATCCCTAATGCATTCTCTTAATAAAATAATCTTATTCATGAATGCAATATCTATATATGCTATAAACATGTAACCTCATATAATTTGTAATTCGTGAATTTCCCGTATCAGGTTACAATCAGCTTGACCCTAAATTTAGAACAAAAGGTGAGCGGGTGGGTTGGAATTGGTTGTTGCGAACGATTTCTAGCTCCAATGAGAGCATTGGAGGTGGAGTCGGTTGTTCCTTTATTTAAGGTCCTAAAGTATGTTTTGCGTGTAGCTCCGAGGTTTTCCTAAGTATTGGCATAAAATTTTTTTCAGTTTTTCTGTATCTACCCCCCCATGCCTAAGTTCTTGCATGTCCTCATGCATGAATGTAAAAGAAAATAAATGCTGCAGGGAGAGAATGGGTAGAAATCGCCTGTAATTGCTCCTGAAATTATATTCAGCACCGGCCAACCTGTTAATATGCAATATAAAAGGGAAATATGCTAAAACAAAAATATGCTATGTATAAAAATGGTTATATATAAATGATGGTGGAATGTGGGGCAAATGGTATCTATATGTGCTGAGTTTAACACCTCCAGCTTGGCGAAAGCTCAATGAGATGTGTCATTTCTAGCATAGGAGTCGGCTAAGATTAAGAGAAAGATATGCTCGTATGCTCCCAGAATCAGTGGTCCGAAGATACGAACCAGTTGATTGTGCACCCCTACTCCAAAAAGTTTAGCTATAAGAAAGTGTGGAGTGGTGGTGGAAAATAGAGGATAATCAGAGGGGGGATCATGATGTTGATTCAGCTGATTTATCATGTCCCACAATTCAGCAGGAAGTTGCTGAGGGAGTAGATAAAAATGTACCTCAGAACCAGAATCTGGGTCATACCGGGGTATTCGTGAAAGTAGAAAATCTGTGGGGAGGTCACTGAAATCCTCATCAGAAATTACTTCATCCTCATCAGTACCCATCTCTGATTCATCAGAGGCTGACTCCTCAGGCTCAAAGTCGAGCCATCTACTAGGATGATAGGTGCATCCCCAGCTCCTTCTGCTCAAAGCTTCACCCTCATATGCATTGGGTTCCTCAGTAATTCCTACCTCAGGTAGCATATTTATTTCTTCAGTTAAGTCGTCCAGAGCTACTTCTGGTTTTCGGATGTCAGGATTAGGGATAGAAAGTGTCATCTCAGAATCTCTAACATACGAATTAGGGATGTAGTTGAAAGAAGAAGAGTGTAGATCAAAAGATGTTGGCTCTAGCACAAGTTCACCTACAATGGGAAGTGGCCTAGATTGATCAGTAGTGTCTCATGTAATGCTTGCCTCAAGATCCATATCCTCAATTGGATCCGCTTCCCTTATCTCGATTGGGTTATCCAACCCAAAAGGTGTCTCCCAGGATTCAGGATAATCTGATTGTGGCTTAGTCCTGGAGATATCAGTCCTTTCCTTAATTTTCTGAATGGAGTTCTCAGATGAACCCATTCGGCATACTTCCTACTCCTATCTCATATCCACGCTAGTTTCTTTTTCCCCTGAGTGATCTTCGGGCATCTGTTCGGAGAATCTTCTGTGTGTTCTTCTGGCGTAGTTGTTTCAGATTCTTTGAGGTCTTCAATGCTATTTTCCACTTGATATCTCAAAAGCAATAGTTCTTGAGTTTCCCAATTTTGTCCCATTCGCCTTGTTATCACTGCTGTTTCCTGAAGGAGCTCCATCACAGCTTGTTGATGCGGAATCCGACTTTGTCTTTGGTTCGGCTCAATGATAGCCTAGATTTCGTGTAGATAGGATGCGGCCTTTTCCTTAGCGCTCGCTATAGCTCTCTGTATTCTATAATGTGGCCGCATATGCACTGGTAGCTCTTTAGGGGTTCCAGGGGGTGAATCAGGTCTACCCATGTTCCATGGGTGAGAAGCAGGAGTATGAAATCCATATCCTGGGTTACAAGATACGATCCTTTGAGGGACCGACTGGTATGGGTCATAATATCCAGGGTTAGGATATGGGTTAACCATTTCGGTAACTCGAGGAGAAGGATCAGGCAAAGCAAAAAGTCATCTTCGCCACCTTGGGTTCTGATCCCAAGGTTGAGCTGATTTAGTGACCCGAGCTCTCAGATAAGCTTGTGGGTCTAGCTCTTCTAGATCCTGATTAGGTCCAGATCCAATGTTAGCCATCGCAGCTCAGCAGATAGAAGAAGTGACTCGCCTCCTTGGGAGCGGCTCCCAAGGTCCAACCAAGTGAGGTCGAAGTGACCTCCTTCCGTGCATACACCGCCCAACCTTGGGTTGGTGTAGCCACGCAGGACAAGGCTAAGGCCCTGTCAATCAAATGTTCCTTATAGATCAAGTGACTAGATTTTTCGTTAGGGATTTGAATTCTTGAAGATCAGTTCGTCGTACAACCAACTGAAAGTGAATCTCGCCTCTCAAGCTAACCCAGCCAGTCTGGTTACGAGGGGACTAAGGGGAAGGTTCTTCCTTTGGCTTACGCCTCCGGTTCCGTTGACCCCCGAGCCGCGGTCGTTTGACACTACCCTGTAGACTTAGTCACCAAGTTTGGCAAGAGAGATTAAACTCACCCAGTAGTACGACAACGAACTCAGGTTGATTTCGTATTTTAAAGTTAATTTTAACCCATTTTCTTTAGTGGGGTTTGTATTGAGTGGCCCACAAAGTGACCAAGTTCACCGGCTAACTAGACTTGATTAAGTTTAAGTTAGCCCAATGTGTGGTCTCTAGTTGTAACCCTAAGGGTTTACCTAGGTTGCATGCCCTTCTAGGGTTTTTCTCTATTTCAGCAGACCACAAAATTAATGTTGATTTTCTACTAATAATTGGAATCAAATTAATTTGAAATTTTGCGAGTAGATTTCTTTTTCAATCATTTTTTCAGATAATATTTTTTTGGAATTTTTACTATTTCAACCGAATTTTTAGGGAATTTTGAATATCAGGGGGTCAGATCTGGAATTTTGACCCCTGGTCGATTTTTTGCTTTGAAATAGTACTAAATGATCTTCAAAAATTCAAGAAAAATATGGAAAATAAATCCAATGAGATCAGCTTTCAAACCCCACCATTTTTAGTCAAAATAGATTTGCGAATTGCTCGAAATTGCTTTTTTAAATTTCAAAAATTTTGAATCTGGGTCAATCTAACCCCTGTGCACTTCGTGAATTTTTAAAAATTTTATACTTGGAATTTTTTAAAATAATGGTGGCATTTGAAAGATGGTTTGAAAATGACGGTTTATCCCGAATTTCAGAATTTTGTACTTACTATTTTTTCGACAATCGAATTTTTTAGTCAAGCTTGAAATCTAGCCGAAAATTAAGAGATGGTGGAAAAGCTTTTTAAAGAGGTTTGAATTGAAATCTAGGCTTTCCACCAAAAAGGATTTTTTTTTTCAAAACTTTTGCACGTTTTTTTTTTCAAAAAGAATTTTTCAAAAGATTCACAGAATATATATATATATATTTTTAAACTAACCTAAGCTCGAAAAGAAATCTAATCTAGATTTTTTTTTTCAAAATTTTCCATTTTGATTTTTTTTTCTTTTTCACAAAAATGAGAAAAATCTTTTTTTTTTTTCAAAAGAGATTGCAGAAAGTAGATCTAATCCTAGGGTTCAGAAAATGAACCTAATCTACGATAGTTGATGTGCACCTGATTTTTCTTTACCACGCTTGATGTGTGCGGGATCCCGTTCTCGTTGGGTGTTGTCCTGCACATCAAAAACAAAGTAGAGGCAGATTTTTCAATGATAGATTAAAAGATCAAAATCAAGAAAAATGATGATGCCCCCGGCAACGGCGCCATTTGACAAAAATCCATTTTTGCGCATTTGGAAGTCGTCGGAAAGCGTAGTATAGTCGCGCAAAAACGTTCGTCAAAAATTGATTTCTAAAGATAACGAGACTTGAGTCCCGATCATTCGTCTCTGGGAGGCATTGCTTTTACTTTTGAAATCGATCTTTTTGCCGCTTTACTTTGTTTAGAATCGCATGCCGGTTCGTGATTATAACGTATTTACGTACGACATTCTTAGTTGCAAGAATATTAAGAGTTAGAAATATGAAACATTAATCACGCAAAAGATAATAGCAATCATTAAGCTCATGGTGATTTCAAATAGATATATATATATATATATATATATATATATATATATATATATAAATGTGTTTTCATTCATTCATTTAGGAGTTGTTGCACAAGGAATCTAGAGGAAAGCTTGTACATAAATGCTTGAAAATTAAATCTAGCTACCAGAAAATGATCGCATACAAAAATCGATGGGGGGATTTCGCATGCATCATTGGGGGAGAAGTAAGACTACACTACTAAGGAGTAAATAAACACAGTAAATATACGAAGAGCATAATCTAAATCTAGCAAAATGGAAGGGCATTCAGGGGTGGTCCCCGATGGCCTTTGAATGGTTGAGAGAAGGAGGGGCGGCCAATGGAACTTAGGTCGACCCTTTGAGAGAGGTTGGGGAGCTGATCCAGGTTCCTAGCGTGGAGATGGTGGCCTCCATGGTGGTGCTCAACTCGTGGAGGTGGAGTGGAGATGGAAGTGGCTATTCTAAGTGGAATGGATGCCAAGGAAGTGAATGGGTGCAAATGGCCACCCAAGGGGTCTTTTTATAGACCTAAGGGAAGCTCTCTAGAGAATTATGGAATTCTCTAGAGAGGCCTATGGTGGGAGCTCGTGGGAGAGTGAGAGAGAGAGGGTGGATGGTGGTTTTTAGATCCACCAAATGTGGATCTAGAAATTGAATGGCTTTTGGTTGCTATTTTTGGCAACCAAGGCAACCACACATGGTAGAGAGCTCTAGAGAACTCTAGGCTAGATATTTTCGTGTGGATGGTGTGTGTGGGTGTGTGCGGGTGTGTGTGGGTCGAAACTTAGGTGGCTAGGTTGATTAGGTTAGGTTCTAGTGGGTATAGGTCAAGGTATGTCTCAAATTAGGGTTATAAACCCTAATTCACTAAGGTAAAGTGCAATTAAACTTAATACAAGTTTAATTGGGTGTGTGAAAACTTAATTGAGATTAAAATAACTCAATTAAGTCAGTTCTAGGTCAATTGGACTCTCATTGAGTCCAATTGGATAGTGTGTACTGAGATCAGGGCTCAATTGGACTCAATGAGTCCAATTGAATAGGCTGGTGGAATTAACTAAGATCCAAGTCAATTAGGTTTAGTGAGGACCTAATTAGGTCCTTAGGGAGGTCTAGAGGTGATTTACTAGGGTTAGGGCACCTTAATTTATGTTCCTATGGGGTTGGAATTAGGTTTAGGGACCTAGAGGTCCAAGATCAAGGCTTAAATCTCAAAACATGAATTGGAGAGCAGTATCAGACGTCTAATAATATAATCAGACGTGTTATACTCAAAAATCAGAACTCCAGACTTGTTGTCTGGACGTCCAATCAGAGTTAGGAAGGATTTCGGGTTCTATTTTGGGTATTCTGTAGAAATTGGACGTCTGACAAAATGTCTGGACGTCCAATAACACTGCAGAAGTGGGTTTGAAGTGTGCGGGAGTTGGCTAAAGGTCATGGATGTCTTAAAAATTATTTGGACGTCCAGAGAAGGGTTGGAACTAGGGTTTTAGGGCTTCCTAGGGTGTCGTGACCTAATCTAAGGGTGGCTAAGGCTTGGGGAAGTCTCTAGGCTATCCTAAGGCTAGGATGGACCTAAGCTCTTCACATTTTATTGCTTTATTCCTACTTAGTAGAATAGCAAACCTTTAACTCCCTTACATCATTATTCCTACATCTAATCTAAGCCTTCTGCTCTAGCTCTGCTGCAACTCCTGTTATTCCTGATCCAGCTTCAGATCCAGCTCCTGATCAGCTTATTCCCTGCAATCGACATAATGCACTTAATTAGCATATTATAACATTATTTTATGCATAGCTAAAGGAAAGCAGTAAAGATGCAGATAATGCGTATGCATGCATGAATAACCTTAACTTATGCTAAGTCCTAGCCTAATTTAGGTCAATTAAGACCTATGATTGCTGCGTAATCAATGCCTTCCCAAAAATCAGACGGAAAGGAGGCATGTCAAGTGGAGTTTTAAAAGTGGTACGGTAGGCCATAAAGCATCGTCCAATTTAGTGGACCAGTCTTTCCGATCGGGCTTAACCATCTTTTATAAAATATTTTTTATTTCCCAATTAGAAACTTTTACCTGGCCATTTGTTTGGGGGTGATAGGGAATAGAAATTTTATGATTAACCTCATATTTAGAATGAAGGTGATGGAATTGTGAGTGAGTGAAGTGTGATCCTCTGTCACTGATAATGGCCTTTGGAATGTCAAATCTTGAAAAAATGCTTTTCTTAATGAATTCGACAACCACACGGTGATCATTGGTCCGGGTGGGTATTACTTCAATTCATTTAGATACGTAGTCAACTACAACTAGTATATACAAATACCCACTAGAGTTGATGAATAGTCTCATGAAGTCGATGCCCCATACATCAGAAATTTCAACCTATAAAATTGGATTAAGGGGCATCATATCCTTCCGAGTCATGTTGCTGATGCTTTGGCAGCGCACACAAGATCGAACAAAAGAATGAGCGTCTTTGTGCAAGATGGGCCAAAAGAATCCTGAATTAAGGATCTTAGCTGCATTTTTCTTGCTCGAAAAATGTCTACCACAGGCCATTGAATGACAATGTGTCAGAATATCATGGATTTCTGACTCAGGGACACATCGTCTAATGACATGGTCAGCACAAATGTGGAAAAGGCCAGGATCCTCCTAGAAATAGTATTTGATATCAGCAAAGAACTTATCCCTTTTGGTTTTTATCCAATCAGATGGGATTCGTTCTGTTGCAAGGTAGTTTGCAATGGGTGCAAACCAAGGGAGGGTATTGGCAGCTAAGATAGTCTCGTCAAGGAATTCATCAAGGGGGGTCAACATGTCATTCGTCATGGGATGAGAGAGATGATCGGCCACTACATTTTGCGATCCCACCTTATCCTTAATTTCCAAGTCAAATTCCTGGAGCAGCAGGTCCAACGAATAAGGTGGGGTTTTGCATCTTTTTTGTTCAGTAAGTGCTGAGCGGTCGGTATATATAGTGACATGTGACCCCAACAGATAAGTTCTAAATTTTTCGAAGGTAAAGACAATCGCAAGTTCTTTTTCAGTAACCATGTAATTCTGTTGTGCATCATCAAGGGTTTTGCTAGCATAATAGATCACAACGAGGTTATTGTCAATTCTTTACCCCAGAATGGCCCCCATAGCAAAATCAGAGGCATCAGTCATGAGTTCAAAGAGAATTCCAGTTAGGTCCCTGTAAAATTGGTGCCTCTATAACATCTTTCTTCAACTTCAGAAAACTCTCTAGGCATTGGGCACTGAAATCAAATGGCTTGTCTTTGGTAAGTAATTGACTTAAGGGCTTGAAGATTTGGGAAAAATTTTTGGTGAAACAGCGGTAGAAACCCACATGCCCTAAGAAAGAGCGGATCTGTTTCACAGTAGTGGGTGGTAGGAGCTTAGAGGTGGCGTCAATTTTTTCTCGATCTACTGTAATTCCTTTTTCAAAAATAACATGGCCTAGGACAATACCTTTCTGGACCATGAAATGACTTTTTTCCCAGATGAGGATGAAATTAACTTCTATGCATTTTTGGAGGGTTCTTTCAAGATTCTGGAGACAAAGGTCAAAAGAATCTCCAAAAATAGAGAAGTCATACATAAAGACTTCCAGACATTCACCTACTAGGTCTGAAAATACCACAAGCATACATCGTTGAAAAGTCCCCGGTGCATTGCAAAGAGTAGAAGGCATTCTTCGAAAAGCAAAGGTTTCAAAGGGGCAGGTAAATGTAGTTTTGTCTTGGTCCTTAGGATGGACCACTACTTGATTATAGCCGAAATAACCATCAAAAAAATAATAGTATTCTCATCTAGCTAACTGCTCCAGGATTTAATCAATAAAAGGGAGTGGAAAATGGTTCTTCTTGGTGGCGGTGTTCAATTTTCTATAATCGATGGACACAAGCCAAGAAGAAGCGGTCTGAGTGGCTATGTTTTCCCCATGTTCATTGGTGACAACTATTACTCCAGCATTTTTAGGAACTACTTGAGTGGGACTAACCTAGGAGCTATTAGAAATGGGGTAAATGATGTTAGCATCAAGCCACTTTATAATCTCCTTTCTTACCGCCTCCTGCATAGTAGGGTTTAGGCACCTTTGTGGTTGGCGAGAGGGGTGAGAATCGTCCTCTAGATAGATGCGATGGGTGTAATAGGACGGATGAATACCCTTAAGGTCAGAAAGGGTCCAGCCAATATCTTTTCTATTTTTGATTAAGACCTGGAGAAGTTTTTCTTCTTGTGCCCCAGTAAGTCCAGAGTTGATAATCAGGGGCATGGTTTGATTTGGGCCCAGAAAAACATATTTAAGGGAGTCGGGCAAAGGTTTGAGGTCAAGTTGAGGGCCTAGCTCTGACAGAATTTCTGCCTTAGGAGTCAAAGGTGAAGTGAGAGGGAAGGGATCGGTTGGAGTGCTAGCTGAAGAATGAGTGGTTAGGGTCGGAGGGTGGGATGAAGTGGATTGTTTAGAAACCGTGTTAATGGAAAAATAGGAACCCATGTGTGAAATCTGCATTGTTTCTTCCACTATATTTTCAATTTCTAAATCTAAATCATTAAAGAAATCAGGTTCTTGGAATCGCCTAGAAGCTTGGAAAATATCTAGGGTAACAAATTCACCGCCACACATGATCTTCGTCTTTCCAGAATCACAATCAATATTGGTGCGGGCGGTGGCTAAGAATGATCTTCTAAGAATTATAGGGGCATATTTTAAAGCTTCTGGTACCTCTACAGCAAATAGATAATTTTTGACTTGGACAATGACATCCTCAACAATTCCCCTTGGTTTGATTGTACATCGGTCTGCTAATTGAAGAGTAACCTCAACAGGCTTTAATTCTCCGATCTTAAATTCCTTAAAAACTACCGTGGGGATAAGATTAATTGAGGCACCAAGATCCAATAAGGCACGATCAAAAGAGGTGTCATTAATGACTACTTGAATTAGGGGTGCGCCTGGATCTTTTCTCTTAAGAGGCAGTTTGCTCTACACAACTGAGCTAACTGTCTCCAAAAGGATCACCTTTCCTAGGTTTTAAGGCTGCCTTTTGGGAGTAGACAAATCTTTCAAAAATTTAGCATAGGCAGGGATATATTTTATGGCGTCTAGGAGAGGGATATTAATTTCTACTTGCCCAAAGAGGTCCATTAATTCCTTATCAGTGGGCTTGGATTTCTTTTTCTTTATGTGTGAAGAGTGAAGGGCTTGTGGGAAGGGTATTGGGTTTTTCTTTTTTGCATTATTAGGTTCCTAAATAGGGTTAGGGGAAGAGGGAGAAGAGTTGATCTATTTTTCATTAAAGCAGGTTTCTTTAGCAGGCAAGAGATCTTGAGTAGTTTTCTTGTTCCTCAAAGTAAATGCGTTTGCAGTATGGTTGCTTCTAGAAGAAGGATGGGAAGCCTGACTATGATTGAAACCCAAGGGATGCTGAGGTGTTGGGTGAATGGGTTGATTGGGATATCCACCTTGAAACTGTTTCCGTTGATTGTTAGGGTTGGGCATGGGTTGGGAAGGTAGATTGCCAACAGGTCTGTGATTAGGGGTTGTTGAATGTGGAAAACTATGCAATCAGAGTTGGATTTAAAAACCCATCATTGTAGTTTGATTTGCAAAGCAATCTATCAACAGATAAAATTCTACCGAAATTCGTAAAGAAATTCCAGGTCGAACACAGGGAGGCGGACGTTTGATTGAAAATCGCGTTTGTTTAATTGTCACGAAGCAAATTAGCTAATCGAATTGAATCTAAATTAGCTATTTACTTAAAGAATAAAGAATAGAAGACAGAGAAAGAATATTACAAATAAAGAGAAAATAGAGGTAGAATAAACATAGATTTCATTATCAAATGCTATTTATTACACTAATCATTACAACTAGAAAGCAGGAAATCTACGCTAGAAAGCAGTAAATATACCCGAGAAAGCGGTAAAGAGAATGGAGAGAGAAGTATCCTCCTTGACAATTGCTTGGAGGACGAGCCGGACAGGGCGACGCCTGGAAGACGGAAGACAGAGCGAGAAGAATGAGGACGAAGTGGGAGGAATCGGGGGTGAGGTAGGACGTCGTTGTTGTCGCGGGATCCGCTTCCTAAATGGAGTGAGAGGGCAACCGCGGGATGCTCCATGAAGGGGGGAGAAGGTGGAAAAATTTCTAATTTTTACTCTAGAGGAGCATCCCGGGTTTGGGACAAGCTCTTAGAGCTTTGGAGGGGGTGAGAGAAGAGAAGGGATGAATGAAATGTAGTGGTCGTAGGGCTATTTATAGGTAAGGTTTGAATGGGCAAATAAGTCATTTTATTTTAAAAACATTAAATCAGGGCCTTTAGTGACGGATAAAATCGTCACTAAAGCCCAAATCGTGGGCATAGCTGCCACGCCTCCTCCTCTCCTCGTGCCTTAACGCACACGCACGTACGCGCCTTCTCAGCCATCCGATCACGAGATCGGACAGCTTAAGATGCACGCACCCACTCATTGCTTTAACTCCTTAATGCATGCGCACGCCAACTCTTAGCCGTCCATCTTGCATCCGATGGCTCAGATCGCATCACGCCTGCGCCTCTTCAACACAAGCGCTCACCCTCACACGATCCTCTCTCATTCATGCAGCCACGTTGCATGCTATCTGACCGCTCGCGTCGCATCCAACAACTGAAATCAACCACTCCGCACCCGGACCTGATTTGAGGCATAGTGGGGATCGAACCTACGCCTCTACCTAGCAAAGAAGCGCTCGACCACTGCGCTACGGTGTGCTTTTGGTCGTGCGGATGTTTTAAGCGTGCACGCTCGTGGCCGTTAGATCAAGATCCAATGGCCCAGATCGTCCGTGCCTTTTACCTTATGAAGATGAGAGCAGGTGCATCTGAGTAAATCCTGGATGTTGGATCAAGATCCAATGGCTAAGATTGTGCAATGAAGAGTCCTCTGAAATGTAGCGACGGGTCTTTGGGCTGCTTGGGCGGTTGAGATACGGCCACGTGGCACCATCTTGGCCATCCATCTTCTGTGTGTTGTAGACGGTGCCACAGATTTCAAATTGGACTGATTTTCACACCGTTGGACTATGATCGTCGATCCGAATCCATCTGTGTGGTCGGATTTGTCATCTGAAGTGCAGATTTACACCATCTTGGCCCTTGATCCCTGACCTTCCTCGGATTATATTTGATGCTACGGAAGTCCGATCAGGGCGATCTTGGAGTTGTTGAACTCTAATTGTCACCTTGATCAGATCTGTACGGTTGGATCTTTGATCCAAGGTCCCAATTAAAAGTCACCCTGTTACCTGACCACAAAAAGGGAAAATTAAACTAAGATTTGCACAACCTAGCCTAAATGCAAGATGATGCATGCTATGCAATATTTATAATGTATGATGCAACTATAATACTAAGAACATGCATAAATTGACATTTTAGGCTATTCAGATGCATACGCATCAGGGGTAACCTTAACTTGATGTTGCAAGTTGGTTATCATGCGGGTTACTTCTGTCATTTGATTCTGCATACCCTGCAGAGTCTTCATGACATGAGTGTTAATATCTTCCTGGGATGGCCCAGGTTGATATGCATGTTGCCTCTAATTCCCAAATTGATTTTGTTTGGAAAATGGAATCGGGTTCGAAGCTTTCTAGGAGTGATTCGGGTTGGTCTGTTTTGATTGTAGGTGTTGGAGGGGTTTCTAAATTGCTCTTGGAGAGCATAGATATTTTGAGTGGTGGGATCAAGAATATTTTGATTCAGATAATCAAAATTCCCAGTCATATCTTGTGTGAAATAAGCAGAAAACTGCTAACCAGTAGGTGCGGCATCAATGTTGTGCAGATTTTCTCTTCTGAGAAGGTGTGGAGAGTTAGGGTGTGGAGAGTTAAGGTGTGGAGCTTGCTTGTGAGTGAGCTTTTCTTCAATCTTTTTTTGGGGATTTGCATCAGGTCCAGTCGTTGAGCTATCATGTGTAGATCATCTTCAGTGACTGGAAGAGAGGTGGATTTTGGATTTGGAGCCAATTTCATTGACTCCGAGTCTTGGTTTTGAGTTCTACCAAAAGTGTCCAGTGAAGTCATATTAAATGAGTTTTCACTCATTTCTTCAAAGAGGAGATAGGCACTTTCGAAGTCTTTATTAAGGAAATTGCCCCCACATAAGGCATCCATGAATCTTTTTAAGTAATCTTCTAATCTGTGATAGAAGATCTGCACTAGCTGCCATTGTGGAATTTTGTGGTTGAGGCAATTTCTAAGAAGTTCTTGGAATCTTTCCCAAGACTCATGGAGGGGTTCACTATTATTTTGTTGAAAGGTCATTATGGATCTTCTTAATGCATTAGTACGACCGATCGGAAATTTTTTTTTAAGTGCTTTTTAATTAGGGTCAGGTGGTGATAGGGTGCCCAACTGTTCCAAACCAATGGGAAGCTTTATCTTTTAAAGAGAGAGGGAAAAGTCTCATGAGCCACACGTCTTCCTGCACATTGCGGGAATGGGTGGTTTGAGCGAGGATAGTTAATTCCTCGAGATGACAGAAAGGGTCCTCTCTCGGAAGACCATGACAATTTTTAATTAGGTTTAGAAGAGATAGTTTGATATCAAAATTCCCTTGTGGTATGACCACCCCAGGTCTTTCCTCATAATTGGAAGGATCATAAAAATCCTTAAGGGAATGACAGGCTGTTGATGGGGTGGTGGGTTTTGCCCTTGGTTGGCTAGGTTTGTCATAGTCCTAGCCAAGTTTTCTTGGTTTTGCTGAAGTCGAACCAAATGGTCGGCCAATAGGGCAAAGGGGTTTGCATTTTGATTTTGGATTTGAGGGCCACCTGGCCTTGGTAGGGTTTTCTGGTTACTCCAAATGAGGGAGGTTAGGGATGGGGAAGTCAACTTGTGGGTCGACTGATGGGTTAGATGAGGAAGCAAAATTTTTTTGTTGGTTTCGTGGGTTTTCCATATTAATAGCAACGGAAGAAGAAAACAATGATTTTCTGGTGCGGGGGGCAAAATAAGATGGTCCTTTGAGATGTGGGTTCTGGGACCTTCGCCCGTGCATACACTTTTAATGGAAGAAATGGAGGGGAGGAGAAGGGAGAGAGATGAGAGAAAGTGTGCAATTCAAACCGACAAGCCTAGTCTTTTCTGACGGTTGACTCCTTAAAACCTAAGACTTGGGAACCCAATAGATAAGAAATCAGCAAGTGAACCCAATTCCAAAAAGAGAACCCGGCTAAACTAAAGAGGTGGCTTGGGCCCAAGCATTTCTTGGGAAAAACACTAAGGGCTTGTGTAAATCCTTACTCGTCATTTGACTTCCCTCTATGTCTGTCATTGCATTGTCTAAAGGAATTAGGAGCATTTAGTGAACCTTAAATACTGGATATCAAGCCTAATTGAATGAAGTCCTCAAGTGGTCAAATGACTACTTGTTTTAAGTTAAGCTTTGGAGTCTAAATGTGCACGGGAATGTGGAGGGCGTTACTTGGGTGTTGAGCGCACGAATCGAATCGCTAACGTGTTCGATTTTGGAAAACCTGTCGTTGTAGTTCGAAAGCGAAGAATTCGTGTTCAACAAATAAAATTTATACCGAAATTAAAATTCTGGGTCGAACACAGGGAGGCGGATGTTTGATTTAAAATCTACGCGTTTCTTTTTATTTGTCACAACGTAATTCAATTTAAAACTATCTAATTAGTTACAATAAATAGAAGAGAGAGAGGGTAAGAGAGAGAGAATATTACACATAGAAATCAAAATGAGATGTAGAATAAACAGAGAATTTATCATTAGGGGGATTTGTTCATTACAACTAGAAAGCATAAAACAATTACACTAGAAAGCGATAAATTTACTCTAGAAAGCATTAAAAAGAATGGAGGGAGAAATTTCCTCCTCAACGATTACTTGGAGGACGAACAAAACTACACTAGAAAGCAGTAAAAAGAATAGGGAGAGAGAAATCCTCCTCGACGGCTGCTTAGAAGACGAACCGGACGGGACGACGCTTGGAAGAAGGAGAACGAAGCAGGAAGAAGGAGGACGAAGCAGAAGAACGGGAACGGAGCAGCACACCGTCGTCGTTGCGGGATCCACTTCCGAAGGGGGACAAAAATTGGGACTTTATATCGCGAGAAGCATCTCGGGTGTGAGACAAGCTTCTCTTGAGCTTTGGAGGGGTAGAGAAGAGAAGGAAGGGATGAGAATTTCGTATGGAGGGGGTCTCCTTTTATAGTTGCAAGGAGTGGGGGAAAAATGGACATTACAACTTTAAAATAATAAATGAGGGGTCTTTAGTGACGGATAAATCCGTCACTAAAGCCCCCGACGTGGGCGTAGCTTCCGCACCCACGCACGCCGCCTCAACTGCCCGCACGCGAAACGCATGCACACGCACTTTGATTCTCAGCAGTACGATCGCGAGATCGGACGGCTTAAGAGGCCCCTTCACCCGCTACGCTGCGCGCCCGCCCGCGTGCGATCGCGCGTGAGCACTATCGGGCGCGTGCGGCCATCCGATCAAGATCCAACGCTCCACGCGCCTGCTCGCTTGCGCCTGATTTGAGGCTCGCGGGACTCGATCCCGCGACCTCTGCTTCGCCCGCAGCTTCGTCTCCGCTGCGCTACGCGGTCGAAATGGTCGCGAGGATGATTTTAAAGCGTCGCGTCCACAACAGTTGGATTGAGATCCAACGGCAGAGAGGGGGCGGGTGCACGGTCTTCATGGAATGTAGGCGGCCGTTTGGTTGGCCGAGATGGCACCACGTGGCACCATCTTGGCCGTCCATCTTCTGGAAGTTGCAGATGGTGCCACAGATGTCGGATTGACTCGATTTTTGTGTCGTTGAGCTGCGATCGTCGATCCAAATTCATCCGTGCGGTCGGATTTGTCATCTGAAGTGTGGATTTGCGCCATCCTGGCCCTTGATCTTCTAGGGTTCCCCGGTAACTATCTAATGCTACGGATGCCAAATTAGGGTGATATTGGAGTCGTTGAACTCCAATCGTTGCCCTGATCACATCCATATGGTTGGATCTTTGATCCGAGGCCCTGATAAAATGTTTTCCCTATCCAAGCACATAAAAGGAGATAATTAACCTCCATTTTATTCAAACTACTCTAAATGCAAGATGATGCATGTTATGCAATATTTATATCATGAAATGCAATCCTATGCTTAAGAACATGCAAAAATAGACATTTTAAGTAGTGTAAATGTGTTTACATCATACCCCCATGCCTATCTTTTGTTAGTCCCTAGCAAAAGGTATATGCTATTTATAAAAGAATTACGTTGGATTATTTGGACTTGAGTTATTTTCAATCATTAAGAAATTGTCTACTTAGGAACTAAACTTTCAAAGACACAACAGTGCCCGGGTATCAGCCAAAATGCAGACTGCCTCAAGCCCTCGCCTTATTCAAAGAAAAATTTCTTTTTCTCTTTTCACTCTTTTCTAAATTTTTTTTTTTGATTTTCAGATTTTAGGGTTTAAGAGTGGCTTTCTACGGCCATTCAACTCACCCAAGATTTGATGAGAACCTTAAGCTTTAAGCATCTTATTGTGATTGTGATAGACTCGTTGACCGGCAATTAAAACGGACTTCGGATTTCTACGCCTCTAGGTGACCTCAAAAAGAATTCTGCCTAAAGGTGTATCTTTATAACCGGTAGCTTTCTCCCTACTTTTATTTTTTACGGGGTTAACACAAGGGTGAATCCAGTGTATATCTCCCTGGTTTATTCTACTTCTCCGCTTCTTCCTAAGTGTTTTGGGATTTTTTAGTGCATTTTCTGAGCTGGGTTCTAGACAACCGATCGATGAGCTGTTACCACCGACAACTTGCCAGCCATACTCGTGCGGTGAAGTGTGGCTTATTTTTTTTTGATTTTTTTTTTTTTTTTAAGTAGGTGGCTTCCCTGGTCTAAGATTTACCTAAAGGCAGCAAAAAGAGAAAGGTCCAATGACTGGGCTCTGAACAACCTACCTATGGGCTGTTACCCACGATAACTTGCCAGCCATATCACCCTAGAAGGTTCATTAGCTACCCAATTTCCATTAAAATCGTCGAACAACGAGTCAGTGCAAAGAAAGTGTGCAGATGCTTAAGACTCAAAATTCCCTCAAATCAGAGGGTGGGTTGATAAGTTGTGTACTTATCACCCAAACTTATTTATTCCAATTATAATAGAATTAAGATGGCGAGGACTCAAAGACAAATCGACATTTTAGTGAATACACAGGCTAATTAAGTCTAAAGACCTGAAGGGTCTTTGTGTTCAGATCCTAATGTAAAATTTCTTAGGATTGAAAAGTCCTAATGTCCAACTATTCCTTCCTAATTTTGAATTATATATATATATATATAAGAAGAGAAAAACAATTTACATGAATTCCACAAAGCTGACGAAATGATTAAAAAAATGAATCCACCCCCCCATGCCTAGCTGATGCAATGTCCTCATTGAAAAAGAGACATGAAAGAAAGGGTAGAATATGAAAGATGTCGCCTGGAAGTGAAGCTCGTATCAGCCTTGTGTCATATGTACAACTGCTGAGTTTAATGGCTGGAGCAACAGAGTGTAGCCAAAGAAGTCTAGCCAAAGAAGTCACAGAATGGCTAGAGCAACAGAGTCTGAGACGGGTTTTGGAAGATTACGGTCAACAACAGGCTTCAAATGTTGACCGTTGACTTTAAAGGTGTTACCCGTCTTTGGGTCAGAAATCTGAACGGCACCATTTGAAAAAATCTGATCAATTATGAATGGGCCATTCCATTTAGATCTAAGTTTGCCAGGAAAGAGCTTAAGTTTAGAATCGAATAACCAGACCTTTTGGTTTGACTCAAAGCTCTTGCAGGAAATCAATTGATCATGTAGAGCTTTGGTCCGAGCCTTGTAGATCTTGGCATTCTCATAAGCATCATTTCTAAGCTCCTCCAACTCAGATAGTTGTAGTTTCCTGGTCTTCCCAGCTAGATTCAGATCTAAATTACATTGTTTGATTGCCCAGAATGCCCTGTGTTCAATCTCTACGGGTAGATGGCATGCCTTTCCATACACCAAACGGAATGGAGACATGCTGATGGGCGTTTTATACGCCGTACGGTAGGCCCAAAGAGCGTCCTCAAGCTTTTGAGTCCAATCCTTGCGATCAGGCCTAACCATTTTTTACAGAATGTTCTTGATCTCTCGATTGTACATCTTGGCTTATCCATTCGTCTGGGGATGGTAAGGTGTGGAAATACGATGATTAACCCCGTATTTGGCCAATAAATTCTGGAATTGGGCATTAGTAAAATGAGTGCCACCATCACTGATGATAGCCCTCGGAATCCCAAACCTACTGAAGATATTGTTCTTGACAAAATTAATGACCACCTTGTGGTCATTGGTTCGAGTGGGAATCGCCTCAATCCATTTGGACACATAATCAACAGCAACAAGAATGTACTGATGTCCAAATGAAGGGATAAAGGGTCCCATGAAATCGATGCCCCAAACATCGAAAATTTCTACAGGAAGAATAGGGTTTAGGGGAATCATGTCTCTCTTAGTTATGTTCCCAAGTGACTGACATCGAGAACATGACCTTGAGAAGTCCTGGGCATCCTTGAATAAAGACAGCCAATAGAAGCCAGATTGCAAGATTTTTGCAGCCGTCTTTCTCCCGGAGAAATGTCCACCACACCCAGATGCATGGCAGAACTTGAGTATACTGTTGAATTCATTCTCCGGTATGCATCGGCGAATAATCTGATTAGAGCCGATACGATACAGTTCAGGGTCCTCCCAAAAGTAGTATTTGGCCTCAGATTTGAGTCTATCCCATTGTTGCTTGGTCCAATCCTGGGGGATTTGACCAACGGCCAAATAGTTAATAATGTCAGCAAACCATGGGGTGTGGACACCTAAAACTGTAAGAATGGTTTCGTCCGGAAAAGTGTCAGCAATCGGAATGTCCGGACAAGAAGAATCACCTAGGAGTCTCGATAAATGATCCGCCACCACATTTTGTACCCCAGTTTTATCCTTGATTTCAAGATCAAATTCTTGAAGAAGAAGAATCCAATGAATAAGCTGGGGTTTAGCATCCTTTTTAGCCAAGAGATGTCTCAAGGCCAAGTGGTCGGTATAAACGATAACATGAGACCCTAAGAGATAAGCCCTGAATTTTTCCAAAGCAAATACTACAGCTAGCAATTCCTTTTCAGTAATAGTGTAATTCCTCTAGGCTTCATCCAGAGTTTTACTAGCGTAGTAAATGACAGAGGGCTTTCGATCAATTTTCTGACCCAGGACAGCCCCGACTGCGTAATCAGAAGCTTCGATCATGATCTCAAATGGGGCTGTCCAAATTGGTGGTTGCAAAATTGGAGCACAGGTGACTGCCGTTTTCAGAAAATCAAATGCTTTTGGCATGATTCGTCAAAAACAAACGGTGTTTCTTTGGCAAGAAGATTTCTCAAAGGACGAGCAACCTTCGAGAAATCCTTGATGAATCTTCGATAAAATCCCACATGGCCAAGAAATTATCTGATTTGTTTAACAGATGTGGGAGGAGGAAGTTTAGCGATAGCATCAACCTTAGCTTTGTCCACTTCAATTCCCCATTGAGAGATTACATGACCCAAAGCGATGCCCTCTTGGGTCATGAAATGACTCTTTTCCCAGCTAAGGACCAGTCGTGTCTTGATACATCGCTTAAGAATCATTTCCAAATTAGCCAAACAAGACTCAAATGATTCTCCGAAAAGAGAGAAATCATCCATGAAGACTTCCATAAACTCTCCCACCATGTCGGAGAATATAGCTAGCATACACCTTTGAAAAGTCGCAGGTGCATTGTATAACCCGAAAGGCATCCTACGAAAAGCAAAGGTTCCGTAGGGACAGGTGAAAGTAGTTTTTTCGTGATCCTCGGGATGGATAGGAATTTGGTTGTATCCCGAGTAGCCATCAAGAAAATAGAAGTACTTCTGCCCAGCTAATTTTTCCAAGATTTAATCAATGAAGGGTAGGGGAAAATGATTCTTTTTAGTGGTTGTGTTCAGCTTCCTGTAATCAATACAAACTCTCCAAGAGGAAGCTGAACGAGTTGTGACAGATTCTCCTTTCTCATTAGTCACAACCGTAATCCCGGCTTTCTTTGGAACAATCTGAACGGGACTTACCCAGGGACTGTCAGAGATTGGATAAATAATTCCTTCATCGAGCCACTTGATGATTTCCTTTTTGACCACTTCTCGCATATTTGGATTCAATCTCCTCTGCATCTGGCGAGAAGGGCAGGATCCATCTTCCAAAAATATTCTATGATTACAGTAAGATGGCTCGATCCCCCTGAGGTCATGAATGGTCCAACCAATTGCCTCCTTATGTTCCTTTAGGACCTTAATCAATTTAATCTCTTGCTCCTTTGTCAATTTAGCACTAATAATCACAGGGAGCATATTCTAAGGTCCTAAAAATTGATATTTAAAATTCTCGGGCAATAGTTTCAATTCAAGCTGAGGTGGGGTGATGATTGATGGTAGGGTAGATGCTGAAGATTCAACAAGAGGAAGAGGTTGTGAGTGAACAAAATCAGTAACCTCTTCCGAAGATGTCAGGTTAGAGGGTTGCGGGTCAAATTCATCAACCAAAGAGGAACTTTCAATTGAAGAAACTGTCAAACAAGTTTCAATATTAACATTATCCTCATCAAGTTCCTCAATAAATCCACAATCCTCAAATTTGTTGATCGCCTTAAAAATATCCAATTTCATTCGTTGGTCCCCAAAGGCGATTTCCATACTACCGCTTTCACAATTAATGTTGGCCTTTGCGGTAGCCAGGAACGGACGACCCAGAATGATGGGCGTGTTCCTCAGATTATCTGGTACATCCATGTCAAGGACAAGGAAATCTACAGGAAAATAGAAATCCTTGACCTTAACTATAACATCTTCAATAATGCCTCGTGGGTTTGTGACCGAACGGTCCACTAACTGTAGCGTTACTGAAGTTGGCCGAAGTTCACCTAACCCAAACTTCTCATAAAGAGAAGTCGGAATTAGGTTGATGGTGCACCGAGATCCAAAAGTGCTCTATCAAATGTGTAATCTCCGATAACGCAAGAAATCAAAGGAGCACCAGGATCTCTCTTTTTTTGAGGGAGGTAGTGCAGGATAACAGAACTAGCCTGCTCGAAGAGTACCACCTTCCTCGAAATAGATTCTCTCGACTTACTCTTTTGTGTACATAATTCCTTTAAAAATCTTACGTAAGCCGGTATGTGCTTGATAGCATCAAGGAGCGGGATATTGATCTCAACATTCTTAAATAAATTTAGAAGCTCCTCATTGCTTTCAACAGACTTCTTCTTCTTTGCTTTGGTTAAGGCTTCAGGAAAAGGAACATGAGTCAGATCTTTGGAATCAGGTTCCTGAGCCTTGATTTCTCCTCTAGAATTCTCCTCTCTCTCCTTAGATTCTTCAGGATTCAAAAGATCATAATAGTGTGGTTATGGATCCTGAGTCTTCTTACCACTCCTTAAAGTTACAGAATTTGCAGAAGTGTAAGAATTTAGGTCTTGGGGAGGATTAGGAAAGATTGGAGGGGCTTGATTGACCATGAATTGTTGATTTGCAGAAGAAGAAGACGAGGAACCCTGCTCAACCACCTGAGCATGTGCGTGCGGGTCCCTCTGATTTCTGTACCCTTAGGCTTGATTGCCCGAATTTATAATGTTTCACGGGTTGGGTACGGGTTGGGATGGTAGAGATCCGGGTTGACGAGAGTTAGAAATGAGCTCGGATTGCAAGTTGTCCAACGAATTTTTCATTTGCTGCATGAGCTGGAGCATAGATCCTTGCATCTCTTCCATTTGACAGTTCAAATCAGCCTGCCCTACGAGTTGATGGGCATTCCAAGCTAGCTGATTGACCTGATTCAGAGGCAACTGAGTATATACTTGACCCTGATCCATTGGTCGTTGCGGAGCATAGTTGCCAGGTCGGAATTGGGTCTGTTGCCCCAGATTTTTCCAAGAGAAGTTAGGGTGGTTTCTCCAACCTGGATTATAGGCATTCGAGTAGGGGTTGGATCTAACATTCACTTATACAGCGTAGACATCCTCATAGGGTGAGGATGGAGAGAAAGAAAGGGAAGGATCAGAAAAACTGGGATCAAAGGCCCCAGTTGGGAACCCATGGGGTTTCGAAAAATGCTGACTCATAGGTTGAGTCGCATCGAGTTGATTCACGAACTCCCGTACAGAAGGAGCTCGTGAGGAATGGAATCCTGAATTTTGGGATTGAGTGGATTGAGAGTTGTTAACAGAATTGCCAGCCATCCACTCTTCCATTCTTTTAGCAACCCAGTCCACCTTATCAAGTTTATTACAAATCAATTCCATATCAAATGAATGAGAGTCATGGACTTCATTGACATTTGATCTGGGTTGCTGGGACCGGTTAAAAGTATTCATGGAGGCATGATTAATTGAATTCTCACTCATTTCCTCAAATAAATCATGTGCACTATCTGCATCTTTATTGAGGAAATTGCCTCCGCAAGAAGCATCCACATGGTTTCTGAGTTGCTCATTCAACCCATGATAGAAGATATGCACGAGTTGCCATTTCGGCACCTCGTGGTGTGGAAACCTCCGCAATAAGTCCTGGAATCGCTCCCAGGCCACATGAAACTGCTCCCCTGGCCTCTGGGTAAAGGTAGTGATTGCCCGTCTCAAAGCATTGGTACGACCGACTGGGAAGAATTTCTTCAGAAAGGCCAATTTCAACTCATTCCAAGTTGTAATTGGTCTTCCTATTGTCCTATACCAATGCACAACCTTATCCCTAAGAGAGTGGGGGAAGAGCCTCATGATCATTTGCTCCTCATTTACGTTTCGAGCCTTGGTGGTCTGGACCAAAGTGGTCAAATCTTCCAAGTGCTGAAACGGATCTTCGGAGCTAAGCCCATGATAATGTTTAATCAGGCTTAACACCTGGGGCTTGATTTCTATGTCATCGGCTGGAATCTGGACGTCGGGGCGTTCCCCGTAATTTGAAGGATCATAAAAATCCTTCAAGGGCTAAGCGCCCTGCATTCTCTGGAACCATTCCTGCATTCTCTGCATTTGTTCCAGCTGCCTTCGAAATTCTTCCTGTGGATTTCCAAGCAGAGGAGGCTATTGTTCGGCCATGGGATCAAATTGACCAAAATTTAACTTGCACCTCCTAGAATGTTCTAACGGTCCTTCCAATCGGGGATTCAATGACCGTCTTCCCAACATAAACTAGGAGAAGGTCGGAAGGACTGGGGATAGGGACCCTGCAGCACAACAAAACAATGCTGCCCTTAAGTGGGGTAGCCTAAGGACCTACTGACTCCCAAAACCCACCTTAAGACTGTAAATGTTTTACTCTACTTGCGTCTGTTTAATCCAACCAGTTAGAAGGAGGGACTGGGGAGAAGGTTCTTCCTTTGGCTTTCGCCTCCGGTTCCTAGTGTACCCCCCAGCCGCGGTCGTTTGACGCTACTCCCCTAGCTAGACATCAGATTAATCAGTACAAGTAGGTTAATCAAAAATAATCTCAGATTAGGCCCTGAAGAGCGAATCAAACCTTAAGGCCAACGTCTACTCAATTTTATTAAGGCCTGGGATTGTGGTGCTTATGGAATGTGATGGGCCCTTATAATGGGTTGTGCCCTTAATGATTGATTGAGATTTGTGTAAGTGCGTGCACAACCAGGGTTTTCAAGCAAGATTATTGATAATGGGTGAATTTTAATGTTCAAATCTTGCTTAAGTAGCTTTTAGGGTTTCAAATTAGGTGAATTGCAATCATGTTTCTAGGCAAACCAAGTTGTAAAACACGGGTGAAGATTATTTTCCTTTAAAATCAGAAAGAAAGTGGAGTACCTGGAATATACCTAGATTGAAAACCCTAAGGAGGAGCTACTTGATGAGTTGGTTTTAAATAAAGTGGTGCGGCCCAAACAACTCAAACAATTGGTCACAAATGCACCACTAAGTTAGGCACTCAAAAATGGTTAACCTAGAATAAT
Organism: Thalassia testudinum; assembly: GCA_037157565.1. Classification (NCBI taxonomy): domain Eukaryota; kingdom Viridiplantae; phylum Streptophyta; class Magnoliopsida; order Alismatales; family Hydrocharitaceae; genus Thalassia; species Thalassia testudinum. The sequence goes on along the minus strand of JAZHRO010000058.1, from coordinate 5,312,012 downwards.
TTATACTCTGTTATGTGTTGCTTTGTGTGTACCAGTTCCACAGATCAGAACCCGATTGAGTAGAAAACAAATCAAGTTGATCAAGTGCCTTGAATGTGGGTGTGTGTTGTGTGTTTGTTGGAAATTACCCCACAAAATTATCTTTTTGTTATCCTTTTTTTTTTATAAATGAGGGTGGAATGAATGTGAGTGGAAATCCAAACAACCAAACTATTCCTAGGATTTATGCAAACACATAGGTTAATTGAAATTTGGATTTAATGTGGCGAATGAAATCTATGGAGGGGGAAAGAATGGGGGAACACTTACAGTTGTCTTCAACTGCACTTTACTCCAGTCTACCGCTTGTTGATTCCTTGATGGAGGTCTCTGCAAAACAATAGACACAAGAGAAAACTAGTTAGAAAACAAATAAAGTGCAAGAAATGCGAAGGAAAGATCGGAAATCGTTGCCTCCCCGGCAACAGCGCCAAAATGTTGAGCGCACGAATCGAATCGCTAACGTGTTCAATTTTGGAAAACCTGTCGTTGTAGTTCGAAAGCGAAGAATTCATGTTCAACAAATAAAATTTATACTGAAATTAAAATTCCGGGTCGAACACAAGGAGGCGGACATTTGATTTAAAAACTACGCGTTTCTTTTTATTTGTCACGATGTAATTCAATTTAAAACTATCTAATTAGTTACAATAAATAGAAGAGAGAGAGGGTAGGAGAGAGAGAATATTACACAGAAATCAAAATGAGATGTATAATAAACAGAGAATTTATCATTAGGGGGATTTATTCATTACAACTAGAAAGCATAAAACAATTGCACTAGAAAGTGATAAATTTACTCTAGAAAGCATTAAAAAGAATGGAGGGAGAAATGTCCTCCTCGACGGTTGCTTGCAGGACGAACAAAACTACACTAGAAAGCAGTAAATCTATGCTAGAAAGCAGTAAAAAGAATAGGGAGAGAGAAATCCTCCTCGACGGTTGCTTGGAGGACGAGCCGGACGGGACAACGCCTGGACGAAGGAGAACGAAGCAGGACGAAGCAGAAGAACGGGAACGGAGCAGCACGCCGTCGTCGTCGCGGGATCCACTTCCGAAGGGGGAAGAAAATTTGGACTTTATCCGGCAAGAAGCATCACAGGTGTGGGACAAGCTTCTCTTGAGCTTTGGAGGGGTAGAGAAGAGAAGGAAGGGATGAGAATTTCGTATGGAGGGGGTCTCCTTTTATAGTTGCAAGGAGTGGGGGCAAAATGGATTTTACAACTTTAAAATAATAAATGAGGGGTCTTTAGTGACAAATAAATCCGTCACTAAAGCCCCAACGTGGGCATAGCTTCCGCACACACGCGCACCGCCTCAGCTGCCCGCGCGCGAAACGCATGTACACGCACTTTGATTCTCAGCCATCCGATCGCGAGATTGAACGACTTAAGACGCCCCTTCACCCGCTGTGCTGCACGCCCGCCCGCATGCAATCGCGCGTGATGCCACGCGTTCAATTGCACGTGAGCGCTATCAGGTGAGCGCGGCTGTCTGATCAAGATCCAACGCTCCACGCGCCTGCTCACTTGCGCCAGATTTGAGGCTCACGAGACTCGATCCCGCGACCTCTGCTTCGCCCGCAGCTTCGTCTCTACTGCGCTACGCGGTCAAAACGGTCGCGAGGATGATTTTAAAGCGCCGCGTCCACAGCCGTTGGATCGAGATCCAACGGTTGAGAGGGGGTGGGTGCACGGTCTTCATGGAATGTAGGCGGCCGAGATGGCACCACGTGGCACCATCTTGGCCGTCCATCTTCTGGAAGTTGTAGATGGTGCCACGGATGTCGGATTGACTCGATTTTTGTGTCGTTGAGCTGCGATCATTGATCCGAATTCATTCGTGCGATCGGATTTGTCATCTGAAGTGCGGATTTGTACCATCCTGGCCCTTGATCTTCTAGGGTTCCCCGATCACTATCTGATGCTACGGATGCCTGATTAGGGCGATCTTGGAGTCGTTGAACTCCAATCGTCGCCCTGATCACATCCATACGGTTGGATCTTTGATCCGAGGCCCCGATAAAATGTTTGCCCTGTCCAAGAACATAAAAGGAGACAATTAACCTCCATTTTATTCAAACTACTCTAAATGCAAGATGATGCATGTTATGCAATATTTATATCATGAAATGCAATCCTATGCTTAAGAACATGTAAAAATAGACATTTTAAGTAGTGTAAATGTGTTTACATCATTGGGTTAATGCCATGTTATTTCAATTTTTTTAGTGTGTGCAGGATTGGAAAAGTGATTCTAATAGCAATCAAGTTGACACACAAATTTGATGTATTTCTGATTTTTTAGGATTTGATTTAGCTTAATGTGTTTTAGGGTTTTCTTTTAAAGTTTTCAAAGAGGTTTGATATGCCACAACAAAGGAAAATCAAGTTGTATTGGTGAAGATAATTTTCTTTTATATTGTGGGACTAAAAATTTGAAAAGAAACTCTTATTCAATTCAAACCTTAAATAGAAATTTATTATCAATGAATCTCTTTCAGGCTTTTCTTTTTAAGTAGTGGTCTAAACAAGTTAAAAAGCACAACTACTATATGAAAAATCAAACAAGGATTCCAAAAAATATTTTTTTGTGATTTTAGGAATTTTTTGATAATTTGTAAAGATTTTTCTTTATGCTGGTGTCAAAGTCCAGAATGATACTTGAGGGTATTTTGGATTTCTTGGTACTACCACCGGCCACCAAAAATTTTTGTAATTTTATGTGATATCTAGAATTTCACAAGGATTCTAGAAAGATAAATTTCATAGAAAATGGACGAGTATAAAAATTCCTAAAATTCACAGACAGTAGCAAAATAGAGAAATTAGAGGAGGTGACCCCCCTATAGTCCATGAATTTTTAAAAATTTTATACAAATAAAATTTCTATAAAATTTGGAACAGATGTTCATCACTTTATTTGAAATCATTGGGTGAAATTTCAAGATTTTAGGAGGCTTGTGGTGTTGGGAATTGATTTTTGAAGTCTGGATAGAAGTCTGGACCTGAAAATCAAAACACCAACACTTGAAGTTGAGTGGTGTTTAATGATGCAAACAAGCAACCAATTGATTTTTAAATGAAACCACTCCACTTAACTTAATTGTTTGAGATTTTGAAAGCCAAGTTTAATGTGTTTTGATAGTTTTTTAGAGAATTGTGTGACTAGTTTAGAATTGCTAACCTGGATTTTTTGCAAGAAGAAAAGGCACTTTGAGTTCCAAAATCCCGCTTTCTTCCTACAACACCTGCACACACGAGAGAAAAAGAGACAAGGGGATGAGACCCACTTAACAAGCAAGCGAAATAATCAACCCAAAGCTGTGCCTCCTCGACAACGACGCCAAAAAGTGATTGGATTTTTATGCAGTTTGTAAAATGTGGGTTTTATAAATCATTGTAATGTGCAAAAATTGATTCGCTCCTAAATTTATAACCTAAATAGTTGTGGTATCAGAAGTCGCCCAAGAAGGAAAATTCTTGCAAATATAAATCTTTTACTTAAGAATGCGGAAATCACCTTTCTTTTTTGGGTTTTTCAATATAAGATTTTTAGGGTTTTTGAAATAACAAGCAATCACAAAGTTATAAGTGAGAAGGCGACGACACCTAAGTTGTTGAAACTAAACCCTAAGTGACAAGCAAGTTCTCTCTCTAAGCTCACTCTAGGTATGAGAAGACCTAGAGTAATTAGAGAGAGAGGGTGTGTGCATGATGTGTATGCATCTGAATAGCCTAAAATGTCTATTTATGCATGTTCTTAGTGTCGTAGAAGCATTATACATTGTAAATATTGCATAACATTCATCATCATGCATTTAGGTCAAAGTGTATAAATTATATAGTAATTTACTCTTCTTGGTGGTCAGGGACATGCAATATTTAATCATGACCTCGAATTGAAGATTCAACCGTATGAATCTAATCAAGGCGATGATCGGAGTTCAATGACTCCAAGATCACCCCGATTAGACTTCCATAGCATTAGATGCAGTCTGAGAAAGATCAGAGGTCAGGGGGCCAAGATGGTGCAAATTCATACATCAGATGACAAATCCGACTACACGGATGGGTTCGGATCAACGATCGCAACCCAACAATGCAAAAATCGATCCAATCCGACATCCATGTCACCATCTACAAGACATAGAAGATGGATGGCTAAGGTGGCGCCACATGGTGCCATCCCAGCCACCCAATCGGCCCAAGGACCCACCACTGCTATCTCTCTCCTCAACCGTGCAGATGATCTCAGCCATTGGATCAAGATCCAACGGTTGAGAGAGCTTGCACCCAAATCAAAAGCGCACCTCAAAGGGTGGCTTGACACAGTGGTAGCGTGCCTTCATGCGAAGAGGGAGGTGCGGGTTCGAGCCCTGCCTCACCTCAAATAGAGCGCAAGCCTAGGCGCAAGCGAAATTCACCCGTGCGATGCGATCGAGCGACTCCAGAGGGCGCTACGTGGAGCTATCTGATGCGCAAGCGGATGCACGCACAATCACATGTCGAGATGCACGCTCAATTGTATGCACATGTGTTAAGACACTGAAGTGGAAGTAGGCACGAGCATTTCTCGACTGCCCGATCTCGTGATTGGATGGTTGAGATCATCTGATCATGGGCATGCGTTGAGAGTGTGGGAAGAGAAGGCGACGCTCATGTGTCTTTGAGCCCATGTTCAGGCCTTTAGTGATGCTTAAATCTGTCACTAAAGGCCTTTGCATTAATTTTAACTTGAAATGACCTATTTGCCCCCAATCTCTACACCTATAAAACGGCCTATGCCCCCCCCCACATTTCATTCATCCCTTCACCTCTCTCCCTCTCCAAATCTCTAAAGAAGCTTGTCCCAAACCCAAGATGCTCCTCTAGAGTTAAAAGCAAAAATTTTGTCCACTTCCCATCCTGTTCATGGAGCTCCTATGGTCATCTTCTAAGCCTCATTCCGAAAGTAGATCCCACAACAATGGCGTCCTACCTCGCCCCCAGTTCTTCCAGCTTCATTCTCCATCTTTCATCTTCGCTCTCAGTCTTCCAAGCATCACCCGTTCTGGCTCATCTTCCAAGCAGCTGATGAGGAGGATAATTTCTCACCTCCCTTCTCTTTTACTGCTTTCTAGAGTAGATTTTACTACTTTCTAGTTGTAATATTTCCCGCTTTCTAGTTGTAAAAACATTATCCATTTTATAAAAGTGTTTTGTTCTCTCTATCTCTTTCTCTCTCTCTCTAGTTTAGTATCGATTCATTGTGAGTATCTCGCCTTTAAACAAAAATAAAAAATATATATATAATCGTAGATTTCAAATTAACATAGCCTCCCTGTGTTCGACCAGGAATTCTTTTCGAGTTTCGATAAAATTTATTTGTTGACGGTTTCTTCACAAATCATACTACAACGACGGATTTTCAAAACTCAAATCTATTTGTGACGATTTTCCGATTCAACATTTTGGCGACATTGCTAGGGAGGCAAAGAATCTTGATTTCCTTTCCTCATTTCCGCGCACTTATCTATTTTCTAACTTTCATTTATTTCTTTTCTATTGTTTTGCAGGTACCTCAACAGGGAATCTTCAAACTGTAGAAAGGAGTAAAGTGAAGTTGAAGACAACTGTAAGTGCTCCCCATTCTTCCCCCCTCCATAGAGTTCATTTCATAACCCTAATTAACTTAGGTGTTCTCATAAACCCTAGGATTAGTTTTGATTATTTAACTTCCACCTCCACCCATCTCACCCTCCGTATATAAACTAAAAAAAAATTAAAAAAAAATCTCACAGAGGTACACGATCTCTTCTGATTTTCAAACTCAATCGATCAACTGATCTTTGGAATCAGTACATACACCCAAACACATAATTGAGTAGAAATCAGATTAGGTAACCACTTGTGTGCCTAACTCAGTAGTGCATTAAGGCCAATTGTTTGAGTTGTTTGGGCCACACCACTTCATCTAAAATCAACTCATCAAGTAGCTTCCCCTTAGGGTTTACAATTTAGGTCAATAATAGGCACTCCACTTTACTTTTGATTTCAAAAGGAAAAGATCTTTATCCATGTTTTGAAAATCTGGTTTGCCTCTTGAACTTGATTCAATTTACCTAACTGTAAACCCTAAAAGCTACTTAAGCAAGTTTTGAACCTTAAAATCCACTCATCCAAATAATCTTTCTTGAAAACCCTAGTTGTGCACGCACTCATACATATTCAATCAATCATTAAGGGCACAACCCATTTTAAGGGCCCATCACATTTCATATGCACTACAATCCTGAGCCTAAGTTAAAATTGATTAGATGTTGGCCTTAAGGACTGATTCGCTCTTCGGGACCCAAATTGAGATTGTTCATAATTAACCTGCTTGTACTAGTCAATCTGACGTCTAGCTGGGGGAGTAGCATCAAACGACCACAGTTGGGGGCTACACTAGGAACTGGTAGTGCAAGCCAAAGGAAGAACCTTCTCCCTAACCCCTCCTTCTAACTGGTTGGATTGACTGGATACAAGTTGAGTAAATCGTCTATAATCTTAAGACGAATTCTAAGAGTCTATAGATCCTTAGGCTACCCAACTTAAGGATGGGCTTATTTTGTTGTGCTGCAAGGTTCTTATCCCCAGTCCTTCCGACCTCTTCCTAGTTTATACTTGGAAGGAGGTCATTGAATCCTCGATTGGAAGGACCATTAGATCATTCTAGGAGGCATAGATCGAATTTGGTTCAACTTGATCCCATGTCCAATCAACAACCTCCTCTTCCTCAGAATCAACAAGAGATGTTTCAAATGCAGCTGGAACAAATGTAGAGAATTCAAGAATGGTTCCAAAGAAAGCAGGGCACTCAGCCCTTGTTGGATTTTTATGATCCTTCAAATTACGGAGAACGTCATGGTGTCCAGATTCTTGCCGGAGATGTAGAAATCAAGCCCCAGGTGTTAAGCCTAATCAAACACTTTCATGGGCTTGGTTCTGAAGACCCATTTCAGCATTTGGAGGACTTGACCACTTTGGTCCACACTCTCTTAGGGATAAGGCTGCTCATTGGTACAGGACCATAGGAAGTCCGATAACAACTTGGAACAATCTTAAATTGGCTTTCTTAAAGAAATTCTTTCCAGTTGGGCATACCAATGCATTGAGGAAGGCGATTACTACTTTTGCCCAGCAGCTGGGGGAGCAATTTCATGTTTCCTGGGAGCAATTCCAGGACTTATTGCGAAAGTGTCCACACCATGATGTGCCAAAATGGCAACTCATGCAGATCTTTTACCACGGGTTGACTGAGCAACTCATAAATCACGTGGATGCTTCTTGCGGAGGCAATTTCCTCAACAAAGACGCAGATAGTGCACATGATTTGTTTGAGGAAATGAGTGAAAATTCAATCAATCATGCCTCCATGGATACATTTAACTAGTCCCAACAACCTAGATTGAATGTTAATGAGGTCCATGATTCTCATTCATTCGATATGGAGCTGATTCGTAATAAACTAGATAAGGTGGACCTGGTTACCAAAAGGATGGAGGAGTGGATGGCTGGAAACTCTACGAACAATTCTCGATCCACTCAATCTCAGAATTTAGGATTCCATTCTTCGCGAGCTTCTTCTGGAAGGGAGTTCGTGAATCAACTGGATGCGGCTCAACCTGTGAGTTAGCATTGCTTGGAACCCCATGGGTTCCAAACTGGGGCCTTTGATCCCAATTTCTCTGATCCCTCCCTTTCTTTCTCTCCATCCTCTTGTTCGTAATGCTTTTGTGGGGTTTTAAAGAATGTCACGTTGTAATATAGCCGACAAAGCGTTCAAACAAATAAAGAGTTTTTATTACTCGAAAATCGGAGTATCCGAGGTCGAACACAGGGAGCAATTGGAATTTACTACTAATCTCAAATGTAATTGAACACTCTAATTTACTCAAAACTCTAATTCAAATATGAATGTATGCGATTAAAAGTAATTATGACAAAAGAAATGAAATTGGACGTCTGATCTTGTGATCAGACGTCTTAAAAGTGTTATTCTTCTCTTCTGATATTTCATTCTCTTCTTCTCAGCAGTCTCTCCTTCTTCCTTCTGATCTTGGCTTCTCTTCTCTTCTCTTTGCAGTCTTCACTTGGCCTCTCTTCTTTCTCTGCAGTCTCTCTTCTGCCTTCTTCTTCTTCTGCGAAGGCTTCTCTTTCTTCCTTCTTGGCTTCTACGAAGGCTCCTTCTTCTTCCTTGGTCTTCTATTCTTCCTGCCTTTGCTTCTCTTCTCTGCTTCCTCTCTTCTTCCTCCCGGCTAAGTCTCCCTTCCTCAACGTTCAGCCTACCTACACAGAGAGCAAAACCTACCCCTTTCCCTCTACCCAAATGTCTCTCTCTCTCTGCAATTCGTGCAAGGACGCTCTCCCAGAGCCACACAGGTAATCGGGTAGGATTTCGCACCCGGGACCAGGCGCACCGGCAGGTGGGTGATGCACGAGGAGTGCTCAGGTTAGGGTCGGGTTGGATCCCGCCAGATCCGTGAGGTCAAACCGCAGATGAGGCGAGTGGGTCAGGTGAGGGACCTCACCCCTGTGCATTCGGAGGCGGTAAGACAATATCACAAAAACAATTTATGGCGCACCGGTGTTTCACGTTTCCACGATGTGGGACTATCAAGCCTCTGCCCCGCTCTCGCGTGCGCCTGCAGACCTTCGTGCAATCGCCACAGCTGGGAGCTTCGCAGTGCTGCTTGCTGGACCCGAGGGCTTCGCCACGCTCTCGCGAATCTACTGCGCCTGGAGCCTGGGAGACCTGACGCCTGGAGCTGCTTTGGAGCTTCTTCAACTATCGTCAATGGCGGCAGGAGCGTCGATACTGTCAAACACCAATACGGCCTATTGGCCTAATCAGACCAGCTGGACACCTTCGCCGTGGCACGGCGAAGATGGTGCATGGTGCTGCAGGCCGTGGGATGGCCTAGGCATGCGTGCCTAGGTCAACCTGTGACCGGAAGTGTGGGGTTGCTCGGGGGACTGTGGTGGAGGTGTAGAGGGATGGCTGATGGGCGAAAGTTGTTCCTTGTGGTGAGGCGGAGCCTCTGAGTTGGTCGGCGAGCCGTGTGGAGGGGCGGAATGGTGGGAGCGGCTCGCCGGAGATCGGTCGGAGACGTGGAAGATGAGGGTGGTCAGCGACGGTCAAGGGTCGATTAAATGAAATAACAGGGGGAAAAGAGAGAGGGGAATACGGGGAGTAGTTCTAACCTAATTGTTGGGACGAAGGGGGACGGAGGGTGGACATCTGTACCTGTTGTCGCCAGAGAAGACGTTGCCCAGTGGAGGAGGACGGCGGCGACGACGGGGCTGAGGCGACGTGGGTGGGTGTTGCGCGACGCGGAGGGGAATCAGGAAGATAACTCTGCCACTGGTTTTGTGGCAGAGTGAAGAGGGAGGGGAGGGGGGCTCTCCGGAGCTTGCTGGGTTCTTGGCCGGAGAAGAAGAGACGAATTGGAGGTGGACCTCCGGCCAAGTCAAGCTGAAATTGAGCGGCCGAAGGTGTGGGTTCTTTTATAGGCACTGGGCCGGGTGTTCAGAGTGTGGAGGGCACGCTTATTGCCTCAGATGGCTCGCCGGAGTAGGAAATAGGTTAAGATACCCAAATCCCTCGTGCGTTCGCACGAGAGATTGGGTTCACACCAGAGATTGTGATTGGCCGTAGATGGAAGGGAATTCCTCAGAGAATCTCCCTTCCATTTCTGGGAGGGAATCTCTGAGGAATCAGAGAGTAATCCCTCTCTAAACCTTGCCGGAGGTTGGTTCTGCCCTAACAATGGCGGCAGGTCCTGATTGCAAAGGTGGCGAGGAAGTTAGGGGTCTCTCTGTAAGGATTTTCAAAAGATAGGGACCAAGTTGTGATTTGGGTGTACTAAATTGCAAAGTAGGTCAAGATGACCTCCCCTTAGGTCCAAATTTTGGTACAAACCTAATTTGGACCTAAGGAATACAATGGTGAAGTTGGATTTTAGGTTTGACCTCGTTTGACTAGACATTTTGCATAAAAACCCAAATTAGGTTACTTGAAGAGCTAGGACCCTAATCTAGGTCAAACTGGGTTCCAAAGGCCAAATTAAGTGTTATAAACCCTAGAGAATATTTTTCCATGATTTTTAGAGGGTTTACTTGATTTTTATCCTGACTGAAACCTTGTTAATTTAAGTAGGTCTGTCTTAGGGTTACCAAATGTCATTTAATTCCTGGATTGCACCTAAACCCATTTCTGATTGACTCAACCCACTTTTTATCTCATTTAGACCATTTGACCTATGTTTTACCTCTGAGGAATCCCGTTTATGTACTGCAATGGTAAAATTGTAGTTTTAACCTTTGATTCATGTTTTCTTCTCAGAGTACTTGTTCCTTCATTTAGGCCTTCTTCTAGGTTATGTAGGAGCTTTTATCTTCTTTATTGGGTCAAAATGAGCTAGTTATGGCTCATGATGAGACTCTCATCACCTCTCCTTATGAGGGTGTCTATGCTGTATAAGAGAATGTTAGGTCCAACCCATATTCCAATGCTTATAATCCAAGTTAGAGGAACCACCCTAACTTCTCTTGGAAAAATTTGGGGCAGTAGACCCAATTTCGACCCGGCAACTATGCTCTACAAAGACCAATGGGTCAGGGACATGTTTATACTCAGCTGCCTCCGAATCAAGTCAATCAGCCAATTTGGAATGCTCATCAACCTATAGGGCAGGCTGATTTGAACCGTTGTATGGTAGAGATGCAAGGATCTATGTTCCAGCTCATGCAACAAATGAAAACCTTACTGGACAACTTGCAAACTAGGCTCATTGCTAACACCCGTCAGCCCCGATCTTTGCCATCTCAACCCATACCCAACCCACGCAACATACAGAATCTGAGCAATCAAGCCCAAGGGTATGGGAATTAGAGGGACCCACACATACATGCTCAGGTGGTTGAGTAGGGTTTTTCCTCTTCTGCTTCATCAAATCTGAGGTTTTTGGCTAATCAAGCCCCCTTCGATCTTTCCTATCCCTCCCTAAGACCCAAACCCGTACGCATCTACCAACTCTATTACTTTGAGGAGTGGAAGGCAAACCCAGGACCCACACCTACCCTACTCTAGTTAAGAAAATCCTGGTGAGCCTGAGGAAAGAAAGGAGAATTCTAAAGAAGAAATCAAGGCTCAGGAACCTGATTTCGAAGATCTGATCATGTTCCTTTTTCAGAGGTCTTGATTAAACCCAAGAAGAAGCCTGTTGATAGTAACGAGGAGCTCTTGAATATATTCAAGAATGTTGAAATCAATATCCCCCTCCTCAATGCTATCAAACACATACCGTCTTATGCTAAATTCTTAAAGGATTTATGCACCCAAAAGTGTAAGCCAAGGGAATCTGTTCCAAGGAAGGTGATGCTCTCTGAGCAAGCTAGTTCTGTTATCCTACATCACCTTCCTCTAAAAAAGAGAGATCCAGGTGCCCCTTTGATTTCATGTGTTGTAAGAGATTACACTTTTGACTGGACACTCTTAGATTTAGGTAAATCCATTAACCTAATTCCGACTTCTCTATATGAGAAGTTTGGATTAGGTGAACTTTGGTCGACCTTAGTAACGTTGCAGTTAGCGGACCGTTCGGTCACAAATCCGAGAGTCATTATTGAGGATGTTATTGTCAAGGTTAAGGACTTCTATCTTTCTATAGATTTCCTTGTCCTTGACATGGATGTACCTGAGAATTTGAGGAACACACCCATCATTCTAGGGTGTCCATTCTTGGCTACCGCTAAGGCCAATATCAACTGTGAGAGCGATTGCATGGAAATCTCCTTTGGGGATCGAAAACTAAAATTGGACATTTTCAAGGCTATTAATAAATTTGAGGATTGTGGATTTATAGAGGAACTTGAGGAAGATCATTTGAATATTGAGACATTTATGGTTGTATCTGCTATTGAGAGTTCCTTTTGCACCGATGAACCCAACCCACAACCCTCCGTAGTAAACCCCCTACATTCTGAAGAGGTTGCTGATTTTGTTCACTTTCAACCTCTTCCTCTCGATCATCCTGATGAATCTTCATCAGCATCCTCCTTACCTTCCATCTTAGACCCACCCTAGCTCATGCTGAAACCATTTCCTGAGAGTTTGAAATATCAGTTTTTAGGACCTAAAAGGACGCTCCCTGTGATTATCAGTGCTAGATTGACTAAGGAGCAAGAGATTAAACTGATCAAGGTCCTAAAAGAACATAAACAGGCAATTGGTTAGACCATCCATGACCTTAGGGGGATTGAGCCATCTTACTGCAATCATAGAATTTTCATGGAAGATGGATCCCGCCCTTCTCACCAGATGCAGAGGAGATTAAACCCTAATATGCTAGAAGTGGTCAAGAAAGAAATAATTAAGTGGCTCGATGCAGGAATCATCTATCCGATCTCAAATAGTTCATGGGTGAGTCCCGTGCAAATTATTCCCAAGAAAGCCAGGATTACCGTTGTGACTAACAAGAAAGGAGAATCTGTCACAACTCATTCAGCTTCCTCCTGGAGAGTCTGTATCAATTATAGGAAGCTGAACACAGCCACAAAAAAGGATCATTTCCCTCTACCCTTCATCGATCAGATCCTTGAAAGATTAGCCGGGCAAAAGCACTTTTGGTTCCTGGACGGTTACTCAGGATACAATCAAGTCCCTATCCATCCCAAGGATCAGGAAAAGATGACTTTCACTTGTCCCTACAGAACCTTTGCTTTTCGTAGAATGCCATTCGGGCTTTGCAATGCACCTGTGACTTTTCAAAGGTGTATGCCGGCCATATTTTTTGACATGGTGGGAGAGTTTATGGAAGTTTTCATGGACGATTTCTCCATTTTTGGAGATTCGTTTGAATCTTGCCTGGCTAATCTCGAATTGATCCTTAAAAGATGCATCAAAACAAGATTGCTCCTTAGCTGGGAAAAGAGCCATTTCATGACACAAGAAGGTATTGTCTTAGGTCATATAATCTCTGAATGGGGAATTGAAGTTGACAAAACTAAGGTTGATGCTATTTCTAAACATCCTCCTCCCACATCTGTCAAACAAATCCGCTCATTTCTCAGTCATGTGGGATTCTATCGGAGGTTCATCAAGGACTTCTCTGAGGTTGCTCGCCCTCTGAGCAGCCTTCTTGCCAAAGATACGCCATTTGATTTCAATGAATCATTCCGCAAGGCATTCGATTTTCTTAAAATAGCAGTAACTTGTGCTCTAGTGTTGCAACCACCGATCTGGACAACCCCATTTGAGATCATGACCGACGCTTCTGATTACGCGATCGAAGCTATTTTGGGTCAAAAGTTCGACAGAAAGCCCTCTGTGATCTACTACGCTAGCAAAACTCTAGATGAGGCCTAGAGGAATTACACTGTTATTGAGAAGGAATTGCTAGCTGTAGTATTTGCTATAGAAAAATTCAGGGCTTATTTCTTAGGGTCTCACGTCATAATTTTTACTAACCACTCGACCTTGAGATATCTCTTAGCCAAAAAGGATGCAAAACCCTGGCTCATTCGATGGATTCTTCTTCTTCAAGAATTTGATCTTGAAATCAAAGATAAATCCAGGGCACAGAATGTGGTGGCAGATCATCTTTCGAGGCTTCTATGTGATTCTTCTCATCTGGATATTTTGATTACTGATACTTTTCTGGATGAGACTATTCTGGCAGTTTCAGGTGTCCAAACCCCTTGGTTTGCAAACATAGTAAATTATTTGGCTGTTGGTCAAATCCCCTAAGATTGGACCAAGCAACAACGGGATAGGCTTAAATCTGAAGCCAAATATTACTTTTGGGATGACCCTGAACTGTATCGCATTGGCTCTAATCAGATTATTCGCCGATGTGTACCGGAGAATGAGTTTCAAAGCATACTTGAGTTCTGACATGCATCTACGTGTGGTGGACATTTCTCCGGGAGAAAGACGGCTGCAAAAATACTTCAATCTGGATTCTATTGGCTGTCTTTATTCAAGGATGCCCAGGAATTCTTGAGGTCTTGTTCCCGATGGCAAGCACTTGGAAGCATAACCAAGAGAGATATGATGCTTCTAAACCCAATCTTTCCTATCAAAATCTTCGACATTTGGGGCATCGATTTCATGGGACCCTTCCTCCCTTCATTTGGAAACCAGTACATTCTCGTTGCTGTTGATTATGTGTCCAAGTGAATCGAGGCTAGTCCCACCTGAACCAATGACCACAAAGTGGTCATCGATTTCATCAAAAAGATCTTCAGTCGGTTCGGGATTCCGAGGGCCATCATCAGAGATGGTGGTACTAACTTCACAAATGCCCAATTCTATAGTTTACTAGCAAAATATGGGGTAAATCACAGAATCGCCACACCTTATCACCTCAAACAAACGGACAGGCCGAGATCTCCAATCGAGAGATCAAGAACATCCTGGAGAAGATTGGACTCAAAAGCTTGAGGATGCTCTTTGGGCCTACCATACAGCGTACAAAACGCCTATCGGCATGTCACCATTTCGTCTAGTGTATGGAAAGGCATGCCATTTACCCATAGAGATTGAACATCAGGCATTTTGGGTGATCAAGAAATGCAACTTTGATCTAAGTTTAGTCGGAAAGACCAGGAAGCTCCAATTATCTGAGTTGGAGGAGCTTAGAAACGATGCATACAAGAATTCCAAGATCTATAAGGCTTGAACCAAAGCTCCTCATGACCAACTAATTTCCCGCAAGAGCCTTGAGCCAAACCAGAAGGTCTGGCTCTTTGATTCTCGACTTAAAATCTTTTCCCGCCAAGCTTAGGTCAAAGTGGGATGGCCCGTTCATCATTGATCGAATATTTCCCAACGGAGCCGTTGAGATCTCTAACCCAAAGATGGGTAATTATTTTAAGGTCAACGGACAACATCTGCAACCTTATGTTGACCGTGTTATTCCAGAACCCATCTCTGATAAGGTTGCTTTAACCTTAATGTGACTTCTTTGGCTGGACTTCGCCTACTTGATGGCATTAAACTCAGCACTTGTACAGTCTGACTCAGAGCTGACCCAAGCATCATGGAATATAGGTGATATTTTCTTCATTCTACCCTACTTCTCATGCATTTTATTTTCAATGAGGACATTGCATCAACTAGGCATGGGGGGGTGGATTCATTTCTGAATCATTTTGTCAACTCTGTGGAATTCTTGTAAATTCTACTTATTTTTCTCTTTATTAAAAAAAATAAATTAGGAAAGAATAATTAGGCATTGGGATTTTTCAACCTTAGGGAATAATATAATAGGATCTAAACACTTAGACCCTTCAGGTCTTCTAGCCTAATTAGCCCGGGTGTCCACTAAAATGTGGATTTGTTTATCGAGTCCTTGCCAGTCTAAATTTACTTCAATTTGATTAAATAAGTTTTGGTGATAAGTACACGACTTATCAACTCACCCTCTAATTTGAGTGGATTTTTTAAGTCTAAGCATCTACACACTATTTGCGCTGACTCACTTTTCGGCAGTTTTAACGAAAATTGGGTAGCTAATGAACCTTCTAGGATGGCATGGCTGGCAAGTTATCATGGGTAATAGCCCATTAATAGGTTGTCTAGAGCCCAGTTACACGACCATTCTTTTCCTACTGCCTTTAGGTAAATCTTAGATCAGGGAAGCCACCTACTTAAAGAAAGAAAAGAGAAAAGAAAAATATCCAAAAAGAAAGAAAGAAAAGAAATAAGCCACACTTCACCACACAAGTATGGCTGGTAAGTTATCATGGGTAACAACCCATTGGTAGGTTGTCTAGATCCCAGCTCAAGAAATGCACGTATAATTCCAAAACACTTAGGAAGAAGCGGAGAAGTAAAATAAGCTGGGGAGATATACACTGGGTTTACCCTTGTGTTGATCCCATAAAAATAAAAGTAGGGAGAAAGCTACTAGTCGAATAGATACACCTTTAGGTAGAATTTCTTTTCAAGGTCACCTAGGAGCGTAGAAACTCGAAGTCCGTTCTAATCGTCGATTAGTGAGTCTATCACATTTCACACATAAAGATGCTTAGAACTTAGGGTTCTCTTCGAGTCTTAGGTGGGTTGAGTGATCGTAGAAAGCTGCTCTGAAACCCTAAACTCAAAATTCCAAAAAAATTAAAAAGAAGAAAAGAAGAAAATGATCCTTCTTTGAATAAGGCAAGGGCTTGAGGCGATCTGCATTTTGGCAGACACCCAGGCGCTATTGTGTCTTTGTAGTTTAGGTCCTTGGTAAAAATCTCCTAGTGTTGAAGAATAGCTTTTACCCAAGAAATATGACCTAATTATTTTATAAATAGCACATAGTTTTTGCTAAGGACAAGCAAAAGATAGGCATGAGGGTATGATGTGTATACATCTAAATAGTCTAAAATGTCTATTTATGCTTGTTCTTAGTGTCGTAGAAGCATCATACATTGTAAATATTGCATAACATGCATCATCATTCATTTAAGTCAAAGTGTATAAATTATATAGCAATTTACTCTTTTTGGTGGTCAGGGATAGGCAATATTTAATCAGGGCCTCGAATTGAAGATCCAACCGTACTGATATGGTCAAGGCGACAATTGGAGTTCAATGACTCTAAGATCGCCCCAATCAGACTTTCGTAGCATTAAATGCAGTTTGAGAAAGATCAGAGGTCAAGGGGCCAAGATGTGTAAATCCATACATCAAATGACAAATCCGACCGCACGGATGGGTTCGAATCGACGATCGCAGCCCAACAGTGCAAAAATCAGTCCAATCCGACATCCATGGCACCATCTACAACACATAGAAGATGGACGGCAAAGATGGCACCACGTGGCGCCATCCCAGCCACCCAACTAGCCGAAGGACCCACCACTGCTATCTCTCTCCTCAACCGCGCAGACGATCTCAGCCGTTGGATCAAGATCCAAGGGCTGAGAGAGCTCACGCCCAAATCAAAAGCGTTCTTCAAAGGGCGACTTGGCATAGTTGTAGCGCGCCTTCATGTGAAGAGGGAGGCGTAGGTTTGAGCCCTGCCTCACCTCAAATCGAGCGCAAGTGTAGGCGTGGGCAAAATTCGCCCGTGCGATGCAATCGAGCAGCTCCGGAGGGCACTACGTGGCGCTATCTGATACGCGAGCGAATGCACGTGCAATCGTACGCACATGCGTTGAGGCACTAAAGTGGAAGCGGGCACATGCATCTCTCAGCCATCCGATCTTGCGATCGAACAGCTGAGATCATCTGATCGTTGGCGTGTGTTGAGAGCATAGGGAGAGGAGAAAGTGGCGCATGCGCGTCACTAAGCCCACGTTCAGGCATTTAGTGATGCTTAAATCTGTCACTAAAGGCCCTTGCATTAATGTTTTTAACTTGAAATGACCTATTTGCCCCCAACCTCTACACCTATAAAAAGGCCTACACCCCCCCCCCCCACATTTCATTCATCCCTTCCTTCACCTCTCTCCCTCTCCAAAGCTATAAAGAAGCTTGTCCCAAACCTAGGATGCTCCTTTAGAGTTAAAAGCAAAAATTTTATCCACTTCTCATCTCGTTCTTGGAGCTCCCATGGTCATCTTCTCTCCCCTATTCCGAAAGTGGATCTCGCGATGACGACGTCCTGCCTCACCCCCAATTCTTCCAATTTCGTTCTCCATCTCCTGTCTCCGCTCTCTGTCTTCCTGGCGTCGCCCGTTCCAGCTCGTCCTCTAAGCAGCCAACGAGGAGGATAATTTCTCACCTCCCTTCTCTTTTACTGCTTTCTAGAGTAGATTTTACTGCTTCCTAGTTGTAATATTTCCCGCTTTCTAATTGTAGAAACATTATCCATTTTATAAAAGTGTTTTGTTCTCTCTCTCTTTATTTTAGTATCGATTCATTATGAGTATCTCACCTCTAAAAAGAAATTTAAAAAAAAATAATTGCGGATTTCAAATCGTCGTAGCCTCCCTGTGTTCGACCAGGAATTCTTTTTGAGTTTCGATAAAATTTATTTGTTGATGAATTTCTTCACAAATCATACTACAACGATGGATTTTTAAAACTTAAATCTATTTGCAACGATTTTTCGATTCAATAGTGCAATAAGGAAAAAGCAACAAGACGCAACATGAAATGCAATAAGAAGTTAAAGAAGGCAAAATTTTTTTTTTACTAAAGGAAAATGTTGTTTACAAGTAGAGGAATGCTTCTACTAGAATTTGAAAGGACAAAATAAAAGAAACACAAATCCTTTAGATGAGGATGGTGGTGAAGAAGATGAATCCCTTCTTGCTCCAAGCCTAGCTACTCCTTGGCTTGAAAAGAAGATCTCCTTCTTCTCCTTCCTTGAAAAGCTACTCCAAGTGTGGTCTCCTTTTGGCAAGCCCAGGCGGTCGTGCCTAAACTCCTCCAAAGGTGGATGGCTTCCAACTCAATGTCTCCTCCAAGGGTGAGCATGGACCACCCTCAAATCCTCCTCCTAGGGTAGGAGTGTACCCTAAGTATCCTCATTTTTCCTGGCTTCTCCTTTTGGCTGGCATGGGCATAAGAAAGAAGAGAAGAGGGGAAGGCACCAAGGGGACAGAGTATCCCCTTAATCTTATTCTTCTTCTCTTGGCCATCTATGAAAGGTGGAAGTCTGGGTAGAAAATTCTATAGCCAAAGTTAGATTAATGGTGGTGGGTGTTCGTATTTTTATAGGAGTGGAAGGGGGTTAAGGGTAGTTAATGGATGGAGGGCTAGGATGGGTTGTAGAGGGTAGTTAGGAGATCCTAGGGTTGTTATTAGGTGGTGCCAAAATGGGGGGATGCTTGGTATTTGGCACCAACCCTAGGTGGGGGCTAGGGTTAAGGATTAATGGTGGTAGGATTAAGTGGCATGTAGGGTATGTGTAGAGTTAGGATGGTGTTTGATGGGAACACCATCATGAGCCCTAACTAGCTCATTTTGACCCAATGAAGTCAATAAATGCTCCTACATAACCAACTGAAGGGCATAATTCATTGCACAACCATTCTGAGAGAAAAATAAGAAACTAGGTGTAAAACTGTAATTTTACCAATGCAGTACGACCACGGGTTTTCTCAAGGGCTAAACAAATGTCAAATGATTTTAATAAGATAACAAGTGGGTTGGATTTGACAGAAAAGGGTTTGTGTGAGATCTAAGAATTAAATGACTTATTGAAATCCTAAAAACAAGCCCACTTAATTAACTAAGGTTTTGGTCAAAATAAAATTCACTTAAACCCTCTAAAAATCATAAAAAAATATTCTCGAGGGTTTAGTACCTTCAATTTGGCTATTAGAACCCATCTTGACCTAAAATAAAGCCTCAGTCAGATATTTGCCCTAAATTGGGTTTCTACATAAATTACCCAATCAAACGTGGTCAAAACCAAAAGTCAACTTTACCATTGGATTCCTTGGGTCCAAATTAGGTTTGTACCAAAATTTGGACCTAAGGGGAACTCATCTTGACCTAGTTTGCAAAAAGGTCCTGTCTGGTTACATTTCTACCCCTAACTTTCAAAAACCCTTGCATTTAGCCCCCTAGCTTCTTCATCATCTTTGCAAATAGGTCTCTCCACCATTATCACGGAGGAATCCTACTCCGACGACCTTTGAAAGGAGATTTCTCCCTGATTGCTTGGAGAATCTTCAAAATTGGAAGGGAGATTCTCTAAGAAAATCCCTCCAATATGAACCCAGCGAGATGTTCTGAATCCTTTCCAATCTCTCATGCGAACGCATGAAAGATTTGGGTCTCTTGAAGTTTCCATCTCCGACGAAGCATTCTTGCTTGGAAGCTTGGTTCCAAGCACAAAACCCTCTCAAATCCTTATTTAAAGACTCCTCAAGGTCCAACGAACTCCTCGGCTTGAAATTGGGCCGGAATCCCCTCCATTCCTCTCTCCCCTTTGTCGCAAACCTCCGCAAGCTCTGGTGGTCTTTTCCTCACTCTCTCATCGCCCAACCACAATACTAGTGGTGGATTTATCTCCATCACCATCCTCCGCGTCGAGCAATACTCACCGACATCGTTCCTGCCCCATCTTCGCCACTGCCTCTTCTACGGAGGTTTTGTCTTCCCCACATCCGGCAACCATACCGATGTGCGATTCCTTTCCCTTTCATCCCTTAGAAGTAGGTTTTTAGTCTCCCTCTCTCTCACACTTTCTTTCCCTCTCTCTATTTCCCAAAATCGACCACCAACGCTACTGACCACCGTCACCTCCTCCATCTCCGGCGACTCCTCCAGCGAGGTGCTCCCGTCGCTACGCACCTCCATCCACCTCATCGACCACCTACAACCTCCACCGCAACTCCCTGATCATTTCCCCTTACTCCATTCACTCCATCAACCACCCAAACACCTCACCGAACACACCCACTCACACACACACAGTACGCCCTAGACATGCCACCATAGCCACCCTCGCTCCACGCCACCATTCCCATCACATCCGCCATGCTCTGAGGATAATCTTTGAATGTTTTGACGTGGTCGAAAGGCTGTGCTCTTGATTTCAGGTACCAGGTCGCATCTGCCATTACTGCCGAGCTTTGACAAAGCTTGAAGCTGCCTCAGGTCTTGCTATGCCCAGGCTTCAGTCCCAAGACATGCGGAATCACCTCGCGCACGATTCCAGTTCCTCAGTTGAAGTCGTGTGCCTCTGCACCTCGCCAATTTGGCCAAGACCCTGCTGCTGCGATGCACGAAAGGAAGGTGGGACATTTAGTCCTACCTCGAAAGTGAAGAGGCGCTTTCATGTGCATAAATTGAAAAAGTGAAAGAGGTTGTTCGCCTCCAACATTGAGGATGAGGTCCTCCTCCCCCTTCACCGGTCTCATCCGCGACACCTAACCTGCGGACCTGGCCAACCCGACTACCCGACCCGACCTTCACTCCTCGCTCACCATGTACGGTGGTGAGCCTGGACCCGGGTATGCATTAGGCCCGATTACCCGACCAGTTGAGGCTCTGGGAGAGTGAGACTGAAATAGAAAAGAGAGAAAGAGAGGAGAGTTGCGCAGGGTTAGGGGGTTTTTGCTCTGAGAGGATTGGCTCCAACACTTAGTCGGATTCTGAGAGAAGAGAGCTAGAGAAGGAAGAAGAGGAGGACCGTAGGGCTTAAAGAAGTGAAGAAGAAGAAGAGAAGGGCTAAAGAAGAAGAAGTGAAGAAGAAGAAGGAACAAAGAAGAAGCAAATCAGAGGCAAAGAAGAAGAAGAAAAGAGAAATCAGAGAAAGAGATCAGAAGAAGAAAAGGAGGAGAACTGTAGCACAAGTCATTTAAGACGTTTGATTGCAAAATCAGACATTTGAATTCATATTCCCTTCTTTAAGTAGATTTGAGTAATTAATTGGTAATTCAAATCACCATTATTTTGTCTACAATTCTTTTTACTCTTCATATACTCATATGATCTACATTCCAAATTAGTTTTTGAGTAATATTTTGTGGTCAATTTGCATTAATTGTTGAGATTAGTGTGTGAATTCCATTTGCTCCATATGTTTGACCTTGGAACATTTTCAAGTAATAAAATTGTATTTGTTTTCAAAGTGATTTCGACTATACTGCAATGCGATTATCTAAACATCGATCTCGCTTTCGTTAACATTGTTGTAGGGTGGTGGTTGGTGAATGGAGGGTAGATATAAGGTGGTGCCAAAAGAAGGGATGTCTGGACTGGTGGTTATGGTGAGGTTAAGTGATTTTGGTGCCACTTTAGGATGGTTAAAGGAGAGGGTTAGGTGGCACCAACATAAGAAGGGTTAGGATAGGTTGTGGTGTTGATTGGGTGGTGGTGATTGAAGGTGGTGTTGGCGCCAACATGAAGGGGTGTGGGTAGGAGTTTTTGGTGCCAACTAGGGGTGGTTTAGGGCTGGTTAGATGTGGAATTAGGTGGTTAAGGTTGGCGCCACATAAGGCTTCTAGAAGGGGGTTTATGTGTAGGGTAGAGATGACCTTATGTGGTGATGTGTAGGGTGGAGATTTAAGGGTGGTTGGCGTAATTTTGAAGGGGTGTGTGCGAGTGGTTTTGGCGCCAACATGAGGAGCTATGATGGGGTGGTGGTTGTTGAGGGTTGGCACCAAAAGTAGGTGGGTTAGGTTAGGGTTTAGTTATGGTTAAGGGGAAAGGGTGGATAGCCATGGAGTTGGAGTAGGTTGGGAGCTTAGCTATGCTAGCTAAGTAGAGTAGAGGATGGTGGAGCTAGGGTTTGAGGAAGAAGGAGCTTGGAAAAATTTCTGGAGCTAGACTGATGGTGCATTGGAGCTGAGGAAGCTAAGGGAATCCTCATGAAGACTCAACTATTAGCTTAGCTAACTATTTTTCAGGTTAATAGCTAAACTAGGGTAGTTGAGCTGGTATGAGCTGATTTCAACCTTTGTGGGGCTAGGTTGAGTTGGAGCTACCTCAGATGGAGACTCTTGAGCTAACTTAGCTACTAGTTGACAAGTAGTAGCTAAGCTAGAAAGAGTTGAGCTACAATGAGCTAGGTGGAGCTCGAAAGAGCTGGTCTTGAGCTGATGTCAACTTAGTTGAGCTAGTTGGAGCTCCCAGTGAACTGACTGGAGCTGGGATGAACTAGACTCAACCAAGTTGAGATAGATCTGAGCTGACAGAAGCTAATGTCAACTTAGTTGATCTAGTTGGAGCTCCCAATGAATCGACTGGAGCTGGGATGAACTAGAATCAACCAAGTTGAGTTAGATCTGAGCTGACTTGAGCTAGGTTTAGCTAGAATGAGTTGCCCTAAGCTCCTATCCAGCCAAGATGATCTAGATGGAGCTGAATCGAGCTAACCTTAACCCAGGTAAGCTAGTGTCCAGCTATTTGGAGCTGGATCTGGCTGAGTTTCAGCTGAAATGAGCTTCTTCTTCACCATTTGCCCTCATGAGTGTCAAGGGTTTAGGGTTCTGCTTTTCTGCTTTAACCCTAACACTTAAATAAACATGTTAAAAATAACAAAACAATGTAAAGCATGCCTAACCTATATGATGCCTAAATGCAATCCAAAAACCCATTTGCAGAGTTAAAATCCTAAGAGCTAGATCTATTTTAGGGCATAAGAATGATGATAAATTGGCGTTTATCAGTAGGCTACCGAGGATACTCAAGATGATGGCAATGGGGGAGCTAGGGAGATGCAGTGGCATGTTGTTGATTCAAACAGAAAGCTGAGCTTTGTTTTTAGGCAGAAGAAGAGGAAGTTACCATTGCAAGAGCCATTGGGGGTGCCAGCTATTTCCATGGTGGAGGCGAGCAGTTTTGAGGTGCATGAGGTTGTTGCTCCTACTAAGAATCCTGGAGCACTGGTGGTTCAGCCTTTGGAGGTTGGAGGGAATGAAATGGGTGATCATGTGGGTGCCATGATACCTCACTAAGATCAGGAGGAGGTGGGTTTTATTTTCATCTCCACTACGACCTCTCTGGAGTTGGGTCTTCACAATGTTGGCTCATCTTCTAGTGCTGGGAGGGATGTGAATTCAAAGGGGGGTTACAATTTGTGTGGCTGATCAACTAAGAAAGGGCTACGGGTGGATGACCTATGTGGCCAAAGTGCTGAAGGTTGAACGTACTACAGTGATGAAGGGGACCCATATGGTGTCATGACAAAGGTCTTATCGTGGAATGTCCATGGGTTACGGGATTGTACAAGGGATGAGTCACTAATTTGTTATCTCAGGGAATGGAAGATTGACTGTGCTCTTTTACAAGAAACACACATGGACTAAGTGATGGCCAATTCGGATCGCATGTTAATTTGCCATTGTTATGTTGTAGTATAGATGCAATCCAAATGGATATCATGTCATTTATTTAATTACATAATTTTTACTGGTTTATTCCAGGTTGTTCACTGGAAGGCAGTTATTGATATACATTACTCTTTATGTTCCAACAATGCTCTTTTATTCCAAAAATGTTAAGTATATTTATGAATAAATCAAAAAATAAATGAATTAATTAATTAGGTTAATTATATACAAAATGAATCAATTAATGTTAATTACAATGCCTCAAATATATTTACAAGTGGAAAGGCATCAAGAATCACTCTAAACTACTCCATGTTAGTTATGTGCACCATACTATGTAATGCCCTAAGTATAAGGCACCAAAAATACTAAGTGTACACTATACTAACATATGTAGCTACTTATACTAACATATAATATATGTACAGTGACAGATCTAAGTGTCACTAAAGCCTTTCAAAACCTATATACATATAAGGCAAAAACTAATGTGTATACTCTAACTCTATGTATTATATATACCTATATACGTATTTACTACTACTTACATTACAAATATATACACAACACTCTTACACTAATGCACATACTCGCATCCAACGCTACATATATATATATATATATACAAACACACTAAACATACTCTACGCTTAACTCTAAACATTAACACATGCACACTTCACACTACAATTAAAGCCAACTTTGGACCTCGATATTAGTGTCCAGTTGAGGTCTATTCTCAAAAATAAATTATACGATTGGAAAGCCTAGGGCTATCTAATTGTATATTTAATTTACAATAATTAATTATTTAATTATATTTAAAAAATCATTAAAGTTAGTGAATTGCACATGTTAAATTAGTACTAAATTATTAATTAATATTCAAATTAATAAGTTAATGACTCAATTGACCTATAATTTAGTTAATGTACATTATAAAGTATTAATTACATATTTTTTATTTATTTATAGTCATCTATTTTAATTTATATACATTTATGTACACATTTAAATAGATAACTACATATTACTTTATACATATTATTATACAATATAAATACATTATAAACAAGTTGAAAATACTTAAAATCATATAATACAAGTATACATGATAATTTACTTCAGTAACTAATTAATTTACTAATTTAATTTATTTTAACTTAATAAATTAGCTAAATAACTTAATAACTTAATTACATACCATAAATACTTAAATAACTAAATGTACAGGTATATTACAATATATAATAATTACTCTACTAATTATATATAGTTATAAATATGATTGTACATGTATACATATTTATTTATATTTACATAATTATATGTACATATAATCTAATATAAATACATATATAATTATATAATTGGTATATGAACAATATAACTCAACATAAATATTTATTTAAATAAATTTAACAAATATATAAGTTAGTTATGTACATTATAGTCATATATTCTATTATTTACATTTAACTTAGTATTAATTTATATATACAACTATAAATACTATATACAAGGTATTTTTTTGTATTTTTGAACTTTTTCATATTTTTATGATGTTTTTGTGTTTTATAGAAGTAGGAGAAGAGAGAGAGAAGGTGAGATGAGAGGAGAGAGAAATGCTTTTGTGTTTTTGAATTTGAGTTCTTTTATTCAAAACTAGAGTAGACTGAAACATCTACTGATATATTCTACCAGTTAGAGGGTTCAGAATCCTCTCAAACTTTATACACACTTATAACTATACATAATCCTACTCAAGACACTTTTATTTTATTTACTTTTTTTTTTTATATTTTTTTATGTATTTACAAGTTGCCACAACCAAGGATTAATGGGGTTTGAAACAATGAACTCAAAGCCAGCAAATGCAGTTTGAGGTGCTGGAACTGATATATTATCATCTAAAAAACTTCACTAGATCACTTGGAAGAAGAATGAATCAATAAAAATGATTTTAGCTTTGAATTTTGATAAAATCTTCATGTTGGACAGTTAGAACAAAAATATTACTAACAATGACTTTCAAGACATGGATTGCAAACTTCAATAATCAGTTTGAAGATCTGGAATGATAGGTAAACATTCAAAAACTTCTAGACAACATTGTGCAACATGATTGAAGGTATAAACATAATTTCTATCCTCAAATTTCTTCAAAATTCATATTAGGATAGATTAAACTTCTGAGTTACTGACAATAACTTTAAACATCATTTACATGCTAACATAATCATATTTGAATCATGAACTATACATGAAAGCTTGTAAATGATGTTCTATAAGTATAAAACAATGTTAGTGTTGGATAAAAAATTATCATATTTAAGAAAATAACGCGTCGTAGTATAGCGACGAAAATTGCAACAACATTTAAATTTATAAGTGTTCAAAAATAAAATATGAGTCTGAGGTCGTTCGTAGGGAGCAAATATGGAATCAAATCACTAGTTGAAATATAAGGAATAAACAAACACAATGATCAATTATAATAAAGATATTCAATGAATGAAATACTCAAAGATGTATTCAATAATAGCAATTGTATCTTAAAAGTCAAGGGGATAAAATGAAGATTAAAACCCTAAAAATGATGATTTGGATCACTAATTTATTTCCCACATTTAAGCACATATCCCAATGTATCAACCCAAATCAATTTCTCCACAGTGGTTTTGAACCACTAATTCTCAATATCCACGTCATCAGATTTGTCAATATGTCCACAGTTTCTGAACCAAGGGCAAGCACAAGGGCCAGCCAAGCACAAGGCCAAACGTCTTAAAGTAACCAAGCAGCACAAGGCACAAGCAACCAGCCTCTCGAAACACCTAAGCGTTGGGTGTATGTGGGCACGAATTTCGAGGCCAACAGTGCAAAAACCCCTTCCACCTCCTCAGATTTCTCTCTTTCTCTAATCAGGTATATGAGTGTGCACAATAACCGAGTCATCAGATCCAGGCATAGGGACCGGGCTTACCGGGAGTAGGTGGTGAGCGAGAAGTGGAGAGTAAGGTGTGAGAGGGACCTCATCCCTGTGTGCTGAGACGAGAAGCTTGTTGTGGTACTTTCGTCGAGTTTTAGGAAAACACGTCTAGTATAGGACAAAAATCGCAACAACACTTAGATTTATAAAACTCGGGAAACAGAAGTGAGTTCGAGGTTGTTCATAGGGAGCAATTTGGAAAATTTAATCACTAATCATAATTATCAAGAGAGATATGCAAATGGAATCAAAATAATGCTCAATATGTATATCAGAATAATATCACAAGAATCAAGTGCAAAAAAATGGGGTTAAAATGGTGGTTTGAACCACCAATTTAACCCTAATGTTAAGCTCTACAATTACTCAAATGTTTCAACAGTACTTTCAACCAAATCTCCATGTAAATGTCAAATAAATCCACAATAGCACCAGATCAGAATCAGCACAAGGTCTCAGACGTCAAGAGGAGAGGTCAGACACCTTAACCTTAAGGTACCAGCAGATACAAGGCACAAGGACCTCGCAAACCACAGAGCGGCTAAGTGTTGAGAGAGAGAGAGAGGCATTGTTAACGAGAATTCATCAATGTTTTAAGAAATGCGTTATAGTATAGGACAATATCGCATTAAACACTTAAATTTATAACTCAAAAAAGTCCAAGATCGTTCACAAGGAGAAACAATGACAATTCAATCCACTAATCACAAATATATTCAGAAATATGATCAAAATCTTGCTCAGAATGAAACAGAATAATATATCAATAGAATCAAATGTCAGAGTGCAAAAAGATGTGGTTAAAATGGTGATCTAAATCACCAAATTAACTCAAGAATATTAACCCACAAATATCTCAAATATATGAATAGCATTTTCAACTCAAATAACACGTTAGTAAGCAACCAAATGCTTCCACAGTGGCTTTAATCTTTCAAGGCCTCAGAACTCAGACAACAAAATCCAACGTCAGATGGCTTAAGTGTAAGCCATTACAGCAACCTCAAGAGACTCAAGGATCTCTCGCCTTCTTTCTTCTTTCAAAACTTAGGAGAGAGACTCGGCAACGAAGCACCACAGAGGCTTCTCAATTTTGACTAAGTGTCGAGAGATAGGGAAGCAGTGCAAAAACCCCCCTCTCTCCCTTTCCTTCATTTCACTTCTCTCTCAGATACCTGATTGATCAGGTAATCGAGCGGGTATTCAGATCCAGACAGAGGACCAGGGCTATAGGGCGTGGTGGTAGCCGAGGAGTGAGAGTGTGCATTGATGGACCCAACCCCTCGTGTACTGGGCGAGGAGTCAGGTTCACAAAAGTAATTTATTCTGTGCAAACTCTCCTTCAACCAACGATATGGGACTAAAGGCATAGCTATTCTTCATGTGCGAGCAACTAATGGCAGATGGACCAATTGATGCAACAGTTGTTGTCATAGGCATTAATTAGGAGCCTAGAGATGCACCTGGAGGAGAATCGCATCACCTAGGGAAGTTGCCTGGAGTAATCGTGGCTAGAACACCACGAACAAAGCCAGAAAAGATGACACAGTGGTGGAGCTCCGTTGGAGTACATAAAAGCACGAGAACGGCCTCATGACCATGTCAAATAGGTTCAGTAGCTCCACCATGGAACGGCGAGTATGATGGTGTGTGTGAGGTGGCGAGAGGGCGAGTGTGGAGGTCTGTCGACCTTAGGCGAGTGGCGTGGAGGAGGGGTTGTTCGATGTGGCGGATAAGTGATCAATCCCCTCAATTTCTTGAGGGGTTTTGGTTAGCGAGTCGAGGCGATCGTGTGGAGCTCAAGAGCGGGCGATTTGGTGGGCTGTAGTGGATGTTAGGGCTTGCTAGAGGTATGCTGACGAGGTGGAAGACAGAGACGTAGACGGTGTAGAAACGGTCGAAACGGCGAAGCGGTAGCACAGTGATGATGTGCGGAAGGTAAGGAGTCGATGAGACTAAGTAATGGCTAGTGAGGGGCATATGAGGTGCCGGGTCTTGTGTGGCCGGCATCGGAGAAAAAGGTGCACTGAAGGAAGATAACGACGACGACAAAGGGGTCGAAAGCACCTCGCCAGTATTACGAAGTGCGAAAAGACATGGGAAGGAGATCCAGCTGCCTATTATACGTGGCTTCTAGCGAAGTGGCCGGAGGTAGGGGGTCCCCAAAGTGAGGTGGAGCTAGCCGAAGGTTGAAGAAGAAGAGGTGTTTTTTAGCTCTATTCTCGCTAAGGAGATGAGGAATGCCATGGGGGTCTTTTATAGGCTTAGGGGAGCTTGAAGAGTAGGATACAAGCTTCAAAGCTTGCTTAGGATTCAAGAAGAATCCCACTGATTTTGTAGGTTTTCATGCAAGAATCAGTGGATTTTAGGAATTAGAATCGATCCTAATAGGTTTGCCTAGGTGTGAACATCAATCCCACCAAATTTGGTGGGATTTGATTGCCATTAGAGTAGGATTTAGCCTGGTCAAAGCTCGCCTGGAGGTCCAATGGTGGGAAGGACTAAATTGCAAAGAAAATGAAGAAGTTAGGGAGCATTTTGTAAGGATTTCAAAAGTTGAGGGGCTATTTGAGATAACAAGAGTCAGACTTTGACCAAAATGAAAACTAGGTTGAAATAATCTCATATTGGGGCCAAATTTTGGTACAAACCTAATTTAAACCCAACAAATTTAATGGTGAAGTCGGATTTAGGTTTTGACCAAGTTTGACTAGGTAATTTATGCAAAAAACCTAAATTAGGGTAATTTTCTGTCTGTCACTCTATTTTAGGTCAAATGGACTCTGATGGTCAAATCAAAGATACCAAACCCTATAAAATATTTTTCTATGAATTTTATAGGGTTTAGGTGAATTTTATCCTGACCAGAACCCTAGTTAATTATGCAGGTCTATTTTTAGGATTTCAGATGTCCATTAATTCTTGAAATGTGTGAAAACCCATTTCGTTCTGCATAGACCTACTTATTAGACATTAATGACCATATGACCTTTAATAAACCCCTGAAATACCCAATGGTTATTATGCAATTGTGGAATACTGTTAAAATTGCAGAAATAACCCTAGTTTCTTATATTCTCAAAATAAAACATTTTGCATATATGACCTTCTGATGGTTATGTAGGAGCTTTTATCAACTTTATCATACCAAATTGAGCTAGTAATGGCTCATGATGGTGTTCCCATCATACCCCCATGCCTAGCTTTTGCTAGTCTCTTAGCAAAACCTTTTGGACAAAACCAGTTATCTAAGTCGGATGTAACCGTCGGGATTCCCTACTAAGCTGCAACTTTAGGAATCAGATCTTAATACCAACAATAAGCCTAGAGGTACTCAAGTACCAGCCTAGATCCAGACCTGACTAGCTTTCACCTCAGTCTCCCGCGAAGGTTTCTAAGGCCTGTAGGAACTATCCTAAGGTTTTTTGGACCCAACGATTAAAGCACCCGTGCATGTAACATGGTTAGCCCAAGTTTAGTTTGCCAGTGCATTTTTTGTAAGAGAAAGAGGGATAGAAGAAGATTTTCATTTGTGGAGAGCTTTCTCTCTCTTTTTATTATATTTTTTCTTAGATCCAACCTCGGATTGGCCCTAAACACATTCTGTATCAGATTCCTTGTCCCCACCATCAATCCTCACAAGGTCCCTAGTAATCGATGCTTCGAGATAGCACCGCCCATGGCAACCTGCAGAACCCTGGCTTTCGACACTTCGGGATAGTGCTACCTATGGCATTCTATAGCTAAATCCAGACCCTAACAATCAACATTTCATGATAATGTCGCCCATGGCATCTGAATTAGCATAATGTGCTTACGTGCCCTCGATAGGATATTTAGGTATCCTAGGAGACAAGAACGAGGAGGCGATATGTTATTGTGCATCTTCGAGGGGAATTTCCCACCTCTCCGCAATGGGAACTCGTCTAAATCAACTTGTGTTTTTGAACCGTTCTTAATCTATATCTTAGGACCTTTTCAGAACAACATAAATGCTTTTTTGGCATGATTTCATATTTAAGCACACTGAACTAGACTGTGTGTGATTTAGGGTGCTTAAGTTACCGAGTCCCATAAACCAAAGGTCAATTAACAGGGTTGAATACTACCTAAGCCTTAGACCTAATACACAAGCTTTGCATTTTCCTCAACCTCTTGAGGACTAATCTAGATCTTGAGAAGTACGTGAGTGTTTAAATCTCAGAATAGATCCAAGAGGCCTAAGATTGGTATTTGCCACTAATCCCTTAAGTTTTAGCCTTCTAGGTCTTAATTCATCATTCGATCCAACCTAGAAGTTAGGTAAGTTCCATATTATTTTTAAGGAACTCTATTTTTTTCTTTATCTTTTTGCTCCTTCTTTTCTTTTCAATTTTCCCTCCTTTTTCTCATTTTTTCTCAAATGGATCTTTTTCCTCAACCTTCATTCTTTTTTATGAAATCCTTTTGTGAGATTTGATTTTCATAGTGTTTTGCACTTTAAACCCCCCCCCCCCCACGCCTATAATTTGCAATGTCCTCATTGTAAATTAGGTGGGTTCGAGTTCAACTTAGATTGTGTATTAGAACAGGTTTAAAGGGTGGGTGGGTGGATGGGTCAAGGTGACTGTTGCAGACGATTTCAAGCTCTAATACGTGTACTAGAGGTGGAGTCGGCTATTCTAATGGATGAACCCTAAAGTGCAATATGAGTTCAGAAAAGAGTTATGTCAAAAGGATTTCAGGTTATTTCAAAAAGATGATGGGTTGCCTCCCATTAAGCACTAAGTTTAATGCAATTAGCTAGGCGCAATAGGCTCAGGGAGAATGGAGATCAAAAGATAACTCAGCCAAGTTTGTGTCAGTGAGTTCAATGAATAGTTTGAGTCTCTAACCGTTCAAGATAAATGGTTCATAATCATGGTTGAGTTCACTGATTTCCATATCCCCATTTCCAAAAATACATCTGACAAGGAATGGTCCAATCCATTTTGATTTAAGTTTTCCTGAGAATAGTTTGAGTTTGGCAACAAAGGTAGGACCTTCTGACCAAGATGGAAAGCTTTTCTAGATGTGTTTGTCATGGAAGGCTTTAACCCGATCTTTGTAAATTTGCGAGTTCTCGTACGCGTCATTGCATAGTTCCTCAATCTCACTCATTTGTAATTGTCGATAAGTTCCAGCCTTAAAAAGATCAAGATTGCACTTCCGTACTGCCCAATAGTCCTTGTGCTACATTTTGACGGGTAGGTGACATGCCTTCCCGTACACGAGTCTGCATGGAGACATACCTAATTGAGTTTTGTGAGCGGTCCTATAGGCCCACAAAGCTTCCGGAAGGCGGACCGACCAATCCTTCCTATCAGGCTGAACAGTGACCTGAAGGATTTTCTTGATCTCCCAATTAGATGGTTCAGCTAATCCGTTGGTTTGGGGGTGATAACGAGTCGAGATTCGATGCGACACCCCATATTTTGTCATCAAGGATTTGAATTGTGCATTTGTGAAATGGGTCCCTCCATCAAAGATGATAGCACATAGGACACCGAATAGTGAGAAGATGTGCTAATGAATGAACTTGATTACCAACTTATGATCATTGGTTTGGGTCAAGACGGCTTCAATCCGTTTGGACATGTAGTCCACAGCGAGGAGAATGTATTCAAAGCCGTCCGATTTAGAAAAGGAGCCTATAAAATCAATCCCCAATATATCAAAGATTTCGCACACGAGAATCAGCTGTAAAGGCATTATATTGTAGTGGCTCATGTTGCCCAATGTCTGGCAACGAGTGCATGCCTTACAGTAATCGTGTGCATCTTTGAAAATCGTGGGCTAATAAAAGCCGCACTGGAGGAATTGAGTTGCGGTTTTATGTCTGAAGAAGTGTCTGTCGCAGGCCTGGTCATGGTAGAAGGACAAGATGTCCTAAGTTTCTGCTTTCGGGATGCATCGTGTGATGATCTGATCAGCACCAATGTGGAAGAGGTACGGGTCTTCCCATATGTAATACTTGGCATCAAAAAGCAATTTGCCTTTCTTGGCCTTCGGCCAATCAAATGGGATCTGATGAGATGCCAGGTAATTAACTAAATCAGCAAACCAGGGAAGTTATGCACCAATAGTCAGGAGGTGCTCATCAGGAAAATAATCCATGATCAGGTCGGAAGGGTCGATGATAGCAGAAGGAAGGTAGGACAAATGATCAGCTACCATGTTCTGTTTTCCCACCTTGTTGCGAATCTTGAGGTCGAATTCTTGCAATAGCAAGATCCAACGAATTAGTAGAGGTTTCGCATCCTTCTTCGCGAGAAGGTGCCTCACTGCTGTGTGATCCAAGTATATGATAACATGGGAACCCATCATATAAGATCGAAATTTTTCTAAGCCAAATACTACGGCTAGCAGCTCTTTCTCAGTAACTGTATAGTTATGCTGAGCCTCGTCAAGTGTCTTGCTAGTGTAGTAGATGACCACGACACCTACTGCATAGTCAGATGCATCGCACATGATCTCAAAGGGTTGAGACCAATCAAGGGATTATAGGATAGGCGCTTGGGTGACTCGGTCACGTAGACTTTCAAATGCACAAGTGCACTCCCTGATGATTTCGAAGGGGACATCTTTTGATAAGAGATTAGTCAACGGGCACATGATTTTCGAGAAATCATGTCGACGTGCCCTAGAAAAGATCTAATGTCCTTGACTAAGCTAGGGATAGGTAGTTTGGAAATCAAATTAACCTTAGCCCGATCAACCTAAATGCCATTTTCGGATATAATATGACCCAAGACAATTCCCTCAGGAACCATGAAATGGCTCTTTCCCCAGGAAAGAACCAAATTCTTGTCAATGCACCGTTTGAGGATTTGAACCAAGTGTAGGAGGCAATTATTGAAAGATTCCCCAAATATCGAGAAGTCATCCATGAAGACTTCAAGGTAATCACCTACTATATCAGAGAATATGGCGAGCATGTACTGCTGAAAGGTGGCGGGTGCATTATAGAGCCCGAAAGGCATCCTGCAGAACGCGTACGTCTCGTACGGGCAGGTGAAGGTTGTATTCTCTTGGTCCTCAAGATGGATTGCCACCTGATTATAATCGGAGTACCCATCCAAGAAGTAGAAGAATCGATTTTATGCCAATTTCTCAAGTATCTAATCAATAAATGGCAGTGGGAAATTGTTTAAGCAAAATCATCAATTTTTAAGAAATGCGTTATAGTATAGGACAAAATTGCATCAAACAAATATAATTTATTATTCAAATTTAAGTTTGAGGTCAAACATAGGGAGCAAATATGGAATTCACACACTAATCTCAATAATATAAATAAACACAATTAATTACTCAAAAATGAATATTCAATGTGTAGCATGAGTATCTCAAGAGATAAAAAGAACTCTAAACAAAAAAATGGTGATTTAAATCACCAATTATTAGTCTAACACAATATATAGCAATTATTGAATCAAACATGTCATTTCTACAGTGTTTCCTCTTCTTCTGCTATTCTTCTTCTTCTTCCTTAAGTTTCTCTTCTGAAGTACAACTCTTCTTTTCCTTTCTGCCTTTGGTTCTCTCTTATGCCATAGTTTCTTCTTTGACTTCTCTTCCTTCTCTTTCTCCTCTTCTTCTGCTTTTCCTTTTCTTCTTTCTCTTCCTCTTCTCTTCACAGACAAGGGAAGGACTCACAAAATTGGCTAAGTGTCATATTATCCCTCTCTAAAGCAAAAACCCCCTACGCCCTCTTTCTCTTTCTCTCTTCTCCTCTTTCTATATCAGATGGTTGGGTAATTGGTTCACACGCACTTGGGCCCAGGGCTACCAGCATGGATAGTAGCCGAGGAGTGCTTTGGCTTAGTAATTGGGTCAGGTCGAGTGAGCGTGAGCGGGTGAGCAAGGACCTCACCCCCGATGTTTCGAGGCAAACAACTGGTATCAGAAAATCAACTTAAACGCTATTAGCTACTTTTCCGCACCTGATGTAGGACTAAAAAGTCCCCTCCTTCTTCGTGCACCTGCATGTGAAGCTTTGTTCAATTGGGCATGGTATTCACAGTTAGAACCTACAATTGAGGACTAGGATGGCTTCCTAGAGCTAGTCCACTCTACCTAGAGGTGAGACCTGGGCTTTTCGACTCTTGGAGCTCGAAGAACGAAGGCGAAGATGTCGTAGGTGGCGGAGCTCCGGTGGATATATGAAACTCACGCAAACGGCCTCATAGCCACATTAAAAGCACTTATGATGGTCACCGGACCATGGAGAATGCAGTCGTGGTAGTTTCGTGGTGGATGGAAGTGCATGGTGGCCGGACGGAGTCGGGAACGGAGGTGCATGATGGGTTTGTTCGGGGGCACGTTTATGTGAGCGGTGGAGTGAAATATGAGAGGGGTTTTGATGGGTGTGAAGTGGCGGAGGTAGTGGGGTAGGTGGCGAAGCGGTTAGAGTTGTGAGGTGATGAGAATGCCTCACCAGAGATGTGGCTGGAGCTAAGGAAGATGACAGCGTGCGTGTGGTCGAGGGAGTATTTTTGAGGTTTTGGATATGGGAAATGACCTAGGGACAATAAAAGGCCTAACTAGCCTTAAACTAATGGATGAAAGGGGGAATCTGGCACCGGCGTTGGAAGGCTGGCGCCGTGGAAGAAGATACTCTGATGGGGTAGAAGTGGCGATGACGAGGAGGATTGGGGCACCCGCTGGTATGGTGCGATGCGGAAGAGGGAAAGGAAGGAGAATCCACCATTGGTATTGCAAGCGAATGATGAGAGTGGTCGAAGAGAGTTGCTGAACGTCGTGGAGCCTTTTGGCTAAAGAGAAGAGAGGAAAGAGGGGCTTTTCGACCAAAACTGAGCGTAAGGAGATCGGCGTGCAACATGGGACTTTATATAGGCCTTAGATGGAGGTTTTGAAGCTTGGAAACCAAGCTTTCAAGCTTGATAAGTTCACCGGAGTAGGACACCCACATCTCTTATGTGTTCGCATGAGAGATTGATAAAGAATTTGAGACTTGAACATGGCTCAATAGGAAGGAGATTACTTGACGAATCTCCCATTCGATTTTAAGAAGGATTCGTCAAGTAATCATAGAGTTCTTGCCAAAAGAAGCTTGCAGGAGTATGATTCCTCCACGACAATGGAGGAGGGACCTCTTTGCAAAGAGTGATGAAAAAGATAGGGATGTATTTGCAAGGAATTTCAAAAGTTGAGGGGTTGTGTGAGAGAGAAATAGTAAGACTGGACCAATTTGCAAACTAGGTCAAGACAATCTCAAATTGGGCCCAAGTTTTGCTACAAACCTAATTTGGACCTAAGGAATAAAATGGTAAAGTTGGATTTTGGTTTTGACATAGTTTAGCTGGATAGTTTATGAAAAAAACCCAAATTAGGGCAATAGTCTGTTTGGGACTCTGTTTCAGGTTAAAATGGGTTCAGATGGTTAAATCAAGGATGCCAAACCCTAGAGAATATTTTTATATGATTTTTAGAGGGTTTAGATGAATTATATCCTAACCAAAACCTCATTTAATTAAGAGGGTCTATTTTTAGGATTTTAGATGTCCATTAATTCTCGAAATGCATGAAAACCTATTTCTGTCTGCATGGACCCACTTATTAGGCATTAATGACTAAATGACCTTTAATAAACCCTTGGCATACCCCGTGGTTATTCTGTATTTATAATAAGATGGTAAAATTGCAAAAATAACCCTGGTTTCCTGTTTAACTCAGAAAAGATGTGTAGTGAATTATGGTCCTTTGGTGTTTATGTAGGAGCATTTATTAATGGAATATGACTAAATAAAACTAGATATGGCTAATGATGATGTTATCATTAGAAATGATCCTTTTTTGTGGAGGCATTCAGTCTTCGATAATCAATGCAGACTCTCCACATGTTTGCGATACGAGTTAGAATGGTTTCTCCAGTTTCAGTCGTAATCATGATGAGCCCTACCTTCTTAGGCATAACCTGGATTGGACTCACCTAACGACTGTCGGAGGTCAGTTAGATAATCCCAGCATCTAAACACTTGATTGTAGGATCTAAAAAGTCGATTGCTACATGCACAATCACTCAAGCAAAGTATTAGTAAGAACAAGAAAGATTTACAGAAATCACAATCATAGAAATTGGCATAAGATGTATAGTGGTCCCCCACTCACTTGGGTACTCCACTACCTAAGCCTCCCAGCTTAGGGTTTTTAACTCGATTCCCTCAACCCTGAGGAAATCAATTTACTAAATTAGGTAATTAACAGGTTACCTCAACCCAAGTACAAGAGGAGAGTTTGTTACAACCCAACGAGCAAATGCTCAAGAACAAATATAGTACTGGTGTAAGACAAATAAAATCTTACAACAAAATACCTAAGCCTCTCAACAATAATGTAAAATTAATACCAATTTGAGAGCCTAGAATGAACATGAATGCCTTGACAATGCGTGAAGAAATCATGTTGGTGTGCTTGCAAATCAAATTTGAGAGATTGAGAGTAGCAAACTATTCCTTCTCTTAAAAATATTGTGAAAATATGAAATATAGCTCTAGAATTTTTCTTCTCTAGTTTTTATGTGCAAACTAAGGGTCCAAGGATTTATTTATAGAGTTATGACCTTAGTGGGTCCTCTACTAGACGTTGGGGTTTAAATCCCAACGTTCATGTTGCCTAAATTAATTTTCTAGCCATTCAATTTTGAGGCAATAGCTAACTGGTGCAGGTACTAAAGATGGGTACTGATACTCGTTGCTTCCAGATTTGGGTTTCAAACACTTAACACAAATCTGTAACCCACTTATACCGGTACTGATCATGAGTACCCGTACTCGTTACATCTGATTGCACCGCAAAAATACACCTGCAATTGTGCCGTCTTGTGCTATTTCCTAGCATTATCAGTGCATATTAGGCTTCCATAGTCACATTTGTAAAATACATGCATGCATTTAATTGAGAGGGGAGGAGAGTGAATAAATTGGCCTCGCAATTCATGTTTTCCTCGAGTGCTGCCTCGCAAAATTTCCATCTTCATTTTTTATTTCCTTTTGATTTTTGACTTTCTTCCCGCGGCTGCTATGCATTGCCTCACCTTCCTCCTTGAGCCATGCTCTGCAGCAGGCCCTTCCCTGCGGCAGCTTGCCCTGCACAGCCAGGGCATGGCTGTGCATGCCTTCTCCTTCAAAAGGGCATGGTTTCTTCTTTGAAGCGGAGCCTGGTCCAGCCAATAGAACCCAACGCAGCTTCTTCTCCAGGCCACCATCTCCTTCCCTCTCCCTCCATATGAAGCCCTCCTCCTCTGAGGAGACACTCTGCAGGCAGGAGTACCTCACGGTGGTGCGCACCCACCACCGTGAGACCACCACCGCCCAACTCATCAAAGAGCTGGTGGGCGTGGTGGTATTCCCTGTTTCAACTTTTCAAGCCTTTTCAGCCATTGGAGTGAGAGCTTCAAGCTTTGAAGCTCTCAAGCTCCGCACAGCAGCAGCAGCTCCACCGCGCATGCCAGCAGCGTGGTGGTCTTCTCTTCCTTGACTTCTTCATTTCCAGCACTTCCGCCATTGCCGCAGGCTTCAAGGTCTGAAGCTCCATGGCAGTAGCAGCAACAAGGTGGCAGCAGGCGCGCAGGCCACTGTGCGCCCGCACACAGGCCACCGCACGCGCCTGCAGGCTGCCCTAGCCTCCAGCTTCTTCACACAAACACCGCTTCTCCCCGCAGCCCAACCGGCGCAGACCTTCCTTCGGGCGCGCCAAGCCACGTCCACGCCACCCGCACTCATAGCACCGGGCGTACTCGATCACGCGGCTCGGCCATGCACTGTAGCCACTGTTCACGCCAGTCTGCGGAACACTATGGCTACAGTGCGGTGATCGGTAAGTTTCTCAGTTAACCAGTCACCCGACGCGCCGCTACCGCTGTTTGCCCACGCACGCGTCTCGCCTCGCGTCCCGCTCCAGCTCCCGCCCGTGCGTCTATGTGCAGTCCTCTGCCAGCGCCCTGCGTCTTCGCCCACATGCGCCTGCGTCTGCCCGCTCCAGGCCATCCGCATAGCGCTGTGCGCTGCGGCCCTCTCCCCGCGCTCACTCCCTCCCAGCGCGCACGTCCTCGCGTGCCCACGAGCCTACGCGTGGGCATGCGCCATTAGACGACGCTTGGAGGACCCGGCCGACTTAACTCTCCAGCCTCTTCGCTCCAGCAGCCTCTCTCTCGCCCTCTCTCTCTCTCAGCACTCTCTCACTCTATCTCTGCACACACACTCACACTCTCGCACACACACACTCTCACTTATATAGTATTATATACATATATATACATACATATACATATATTTATATACATCTATATATATATATACTTATATCTATATATATAGTAGTATTTATATAACTATGTATTAGTCTATATACATACATATATATAGATATATCTATATACTTATATATATATATATATACATATATATACATCTATATAGTCTTATATACATACATATACATATATATATATATATCTATCTATACATATATTTACATACCTATATTTATATACATATATATATATATACATATATAACTACATATATACCTATATATTTATAACCATATATACATATATATATATATTTTCACATTACTTACCATACGTTGTATCGCGAGAATATCTGCACCAGTTGCTGATATTCCCCGATACACGCGTACAAAAAGCGTGGTCACACACATCTTCCACCCTCCATCCTACACTCCACGCGGCACCTCGTCCTGTTGGTTGCGTCTTTCTAGACAACGACCGACTCGACATCGTGCTACACTCCATCTCCACCTCCACCCCCACCCCTTTATACATATATAGTATATACATATATATCTATACTATATTTACTTTATTTCTATTTCTCTTGCATGCCAATAAAAACATAAAAAAATATAAAAGAGAAAGATAATTTTTGACTTACAGGGACTCCATCTTGCGAATAGTAAGACCCATTTTGGAACCCTGATTTGGCTTAAAGCCAAGAACTTAATTTTGAGGGTGTGCCTCAAGGACAAAGATTATCGGAAAAAAATCTTAAATAGAAAAACACCAAAAACACAATAAACGAACGAAAGAGATTCGTTGTAGGAAAGGTGTAGAAACTTGACTTCTAACCCCACTTCCTTGAGTTCGACCCTGGGCCTAAAAGTGACCAAGATAAAATCAAATAGGCCAGGTAAAAAAATATTTTATAACGAGATGGTTAGGCTCGATTTAGGTTAACCACTATACACACTTCAACGATAAAATCATCATATTAACACACCTATCCTGGCCTGACCACCATCCTTTCTGGCGCCGTTGCCGGGGAAGTGCACCTTCAAGTAAGTTTCTATTCCATTCCTTTCATTTTTCTCCTCTCTTCACGGGTATCTCTGTTTTTGGTGTGCAGGTAAACCTATTGCAAGGAGAAGACAGGCAAACGAAGTCAAAGACGTGAGCAAATCCAAGGCGGGAACGAGAGCGTGAAGACGTCGACACCGCATTGGAGTTTCGCACACAGTGCCGAACAAGTAGGTTTTCTTTTCTTAGCAACTTAGGTTAACTTGTCACCTTAATAAAAAAAAAACTAAAAACTAGAAAAAACTTCTTGGGATCTCTTGGGGCAAGTGGATTAAAATTCACTTGTTTGATTGATTGTCTTTACTCCCACCACCCTGGGATTTCCCACCTTACTTCGCATAGTGAAAATCCAAGAATCTTGATTCTTGAATTTTTCACCGTGAGAAGTATTCTTTGAGGTAAACATAAAAGATTGATTGCACCCCTCTTTGCCTCACTTATCTGCAAATTCGGGATCATATTTTTGGTGGGGAGACTTGGAATTGAGTTGATTCCAACCCCACCATGACTTTTCAACT
Organism: Thalassia testudinum; assembly: GCA_037157565.1. Lineage (NCBI taxonomy): Eukaryota > Viridiplantae > Streptophyta > Magnoliopsida > Alismatales > Hydrocharitaceae > Thalassia > Thalassia testudinum. The sequence goes on along the minus strand of JAZHRO010000058.1, from coordinate 5,271,350 downwards.
TGCCTAAGATTTGATCCCGAATGCTTCAACCCCAACAATTTGATTTTCCTTATCCTTTGGTTGAGCTTTGTGTGTGGACATCTTTTTGGTGATTAGGAGCACTTGAATTGAAGTGCTTTGGCTCCCTTTCACATAAATCTAAAACTGATTCATGCATCCACACATACAAATCTCAAATTAGGGAAGCCCATTGCATTTTAGCATGCATTAACTAACTGACATTGAAGAAGGGTTTGTTGGGCTTAGAAGAAAAAAACTTGTATTCTCTTAAAACCCGGAGATTGGTTGAATTGGTATTTCAGCGAAATCCTAAAATCCATACTACTTAAGGCTGAACTCTAAAAACCATTCACCAATTAAAACTTCAATTCGGGGAGATTTTCCCATTGCATGCTTGTTTTACACACTCTCTAAAAATCAATCACTTGGGCATTACCTGTAAATAACGCCCTTCACATTCCAGAAGCACTTGATCCTATGCCTCTAACTAAAATTGGTAGTAACTTGACCCTTATTAAGGATTGGAGGTCTAACTACCTGTGTGTAGCACCTACGTACTGGTGAGGGTTCCCGCGTGCTATCAGGTGTCTAAGACTGGGGCAAATGGCCTTTCAATCTGGCTCGGTGGTTCCGCGGTGCTCGCATTCGATTCCGTAGTCTGTGATAGTAGGTAACTTAGATCTTTAGGTCTAAGGGCACACTGTAGAGGTTAGGAATTTGATTGTATTGACTTGTCATCAAGTGTACCTTTGCGGTGTCATTTCTCTCATCTCTTTTCCCTTCTTATCCCCCCAATTCTTCCTGCGGTAGTGCATGTTTGGGAGGAGGTCACAAAACCCTAAACTGTTTGAATTGCCTGATAAATCAAGAAGAGAAGCTGAATCATCCTCCTCCTCCACAAACATGGCTGCATGCCCACCCCCAAATCCCGAGGGAGGAAACCGCCCTCAAAACCCACCAGGTGGTGGAGCCTTAGATCCCATAACCTACCTCCAAGCCCAAATGGAAATGTATAATGAACAAATTGAAGCCATTCGGGAAACATTGGAGGAAATGCAGAACCCTCCCGAAAGGGAGGAGCCTAGGTCTCTTAGCTCTTATCAGAATCCCACTGCTACAGAGACCATAGGACAAATTCGGGTCTCCATGGGCGGGGACGACGTTGAATTGAAATCGAACATAATTGGCCTAATAAATTTTCACTTCCATGGTCTTGCAAGTGAAGATCCTTTTCTCCACTTGGAAGACCTAACCCGATTGGCTGAAACGGTTAAACCAAGAAATATCGGGTTACCTATAATCCTCATGAAAATGTTACCATTTTCATTGCGGGATAAGAATCGTAGTGGTTACTCACCCTTGGGAGAACCATCCACTCTTGGGAAGAGATGCGAACAACATTTCTCAAGATGTTCTTCCCAATCGGGCGAACCAATGTGCTTAACCATGCTATCACTTCATTTACGCAACAAAACGGCGAACAATTTCATGAGGCATGGGAGAGGTATAATGACCACCTTAAGAAGTGTCCGCACCACGATCTGCCTAAGTAGCATACAGCCCAGATTTTATACTATGGGCTAAATGAGACTTTGAAGCAGATTGTAGACGCTTCCTGTGGAGGGAATTGTATGAATAAAGATGAGAATTGAGCATTCGAATTATTTGAAAATATGAGTGAAAACTCAATGAACAATGCCTCCATTGTCGCCTTCAATCATACCAGCCTGCCTCGAAATGTCCACAAAGTTGACACGGGACCCTCCCATTCATCCATTGATCTTAGCCTTATCGCACAAAAATTGGATGAAGTCTTCGTCGTGCACAAGAAGCTGGACGAGCTTCTGGCCAACCCCGCCCGATGTATGGCAAACACCCCCACTTCACCACTTCGTCACAATCCCAATTCTTCCAACACCAGGCTTATCCCGAGAAACCCCGTAAGACCTTCCTTACAGAGTGTCGCGCCAATCGACTCGGTAAGTCATGTGGATCTAGCTTCTACGAGCCAATATTTCGACATGGAGGACCAAGCCTCCGTGTGCTCGGAAGCGTATTTACACGCGGACATGTCTTCTGGCATAGAAGACACTTGCGCCCTGGGGAACAACCCGTTCTCTGCCACTTATAATCCAGGGTGGAGAAATCATCCAAATTTCGCATGGTCCAACAACCCGCAATGCCAAAACCCCGTGGGTGGACCAATGCGACCGTCTGCACCCTCCATCCCAAGGGCCCAGTCTAATCCTATGGCGAATCCGCCATCAGGCCCTTGCGTACCACAAACCAAACACGCATCAAGTCCTCTTGATAAATTGATGCGAATGATGACGGAAATATCAAAGCGCCATGAAGAGAACATGACCTCTCTTCAGCACCAATTGGCGCAGCAGAATGCTGAGATCAGTCAACTATGCATGGTGACTCGATCTCAGGGCACTCTTCCCACCCAACTTGTTCCAAACCCGTCATACCCCGTGGTCCTCAACCACAGGTACGACCTTCTTAGGGGCAGGTTAATCAGATTCTGCAGGCTCCGAGCATTCCACCGGGATTTCAGGCTAATCCTGTTGCAGCACCACACTCTTATGTCCCTATTGCGAACCCTCCTCTGCCGTATGATCCCACTGGACCCGCATCGTCCAATGCTATCACTACGAGGAGCGGCAAGCAGACTATCGATCCGCCTCTACTTGATCCTAGCCCATCTTCTTCATCGCCCTCTCATTCGGGATGCGCACCGCATTTGCGAGAAGATGACACGCCCTAATTGGTGCCAGAGTCAGTCCCATTCCCTGAGGCTCTACTGAGGGAGCCAAAAAGCAAGAAGAAAGACACGCAGGCCTTTGATAACCTACGTAATTTGTTCAGGGATGTAGAAATCAAGGTACCCCTGCTCGAGGCTATCGACCATATACCTATTGTCGCCCGATTTTTTTAAAGACTACACAACACCTAGGCGACAGTTAAAGAAAACTAAGAATCTGGCGGTTCTCTTGCCTCATGCGAGTTGTGTTATACTGTCAAACCTACTACCGAAGCAGAAAGATCCGGGCACACCACTGATTTCCTGTAGCATCCAAGGCTGCAATTTTAACCGTGCCCTACTTGATCTAGGATCTTCCATAAATCTTATACCAACCATCATGCTCGAAAAATTTTCCTTAGGAAATCTGAAACCCACCTCGTCACATTACAGTTGGCAGATCGTTCTGTCAAAATCCTGAAGGGTGTGGTGGAAGACATGGTGGTTAGGGTCAACAGTCTCTGTTTTCCTATTGACTTTCTTGTTTTAGATATGGAAGTTCCTAGCTCACTTTCTGATTGTCCAATCATCCTTGGTCGACCTTTCTTGGCCACAACTCGCATCCATATCGACTGCGAGTCAGGCTGTATTGAGATTGCTGTTGGATCTGAAAAGCTCAAGCTTAACATCTTCAAGGCAGCCAAGAACTTTGATTGCGATTGCATCAAGGATGACACGTCTGACGAGGACATGGCCGTCAGTGCATGTATCGGATTAATTGGGACCTATTTGGACTACTGCGGATTACCTATAAACACTGATGATTGCCTGACCAACACATATTGTGATGTTCCCCCATCCCTCCCTTGTCCCGTACCTTCTCCTGACCAGACTTCTGACGAGGTTTTCTCCGCTTCCCATACCTCGTGGTCTGAGTCATATCCGAGCTACTCACCGCCGGTCCACACTCTTGAAGACCGGATTGTCCTTTCTTTCCCGCCAAATCAGGCGGATTTATAACTCCACACTGGGACCTTGAGCCCACATCTTACTCACTGGGGCTATTCCCTTTTGGATCCATCTATCCAAGAAGCCCCTCTTCTTGGCCAATCTAAGGACCAACTGCTTCCTTCTGACTTGTTCTCCGATCCGCCTGGGACACTCTCGTCCCAGGAAATGCCAGATCTTTCACCATCCACCATCACTTTTCATGCCACTGTCATGATCACTTCACTTTTCACTTCACCACCCACCATCCACCCACCCTACCACCCTGCTGTTTACCCTGGACGTCAGCTCTCGCTACCCGATCTTTCATCCTTCCTCTACCCTACCTTGCATGCATATGAGGATATAGCATCGTTTGGCATGGGAGGGTGGATAGGCATCCTTAGGATCTGGGTATTTTATAGTATCATGCAATTTCCACCTATATATCTATATATATATATATATATATATATAAAGAAAAAAAAATGAAAAATGAAAATGGTGTTTAGTAATGATCTAAAGGCTAAAACAAAAATACAATAAGTGTTTATGGATATTCAACCTCTGTTTTGAAGACTTTCCAGACCACAGAAGCTTGATTCGCTCAGGCTCGGCTTAATTCACTTGAGCATTGACAAGATAGATCAGAATCTCTCCTAACTAAGGACATATTCTTGTACCTGAGACACCAGTACAGGATCCGTTGGTTTGCTGCTACTTGAGAGCCTAAGTAATCTTAGTTCACACTACACATATCAAGAAAGACTAGGTGAACATAAGATCCAACCCTAGTGTTTATTAGGGAAGGTGGAGTCCTTACCTGTGCGCACAGGTAGGCTTTTTATCCCAGGTTTTAGTCTTGTGTTTAGGAGAGACTCTTTGCACCAAAAATAAACTCTCCCACCAAAAAGAAAAGTGTGCTCCTCCAAATAAAGTTGTAAGAGATATACTGACACATGTTTCAAAAAAAAAAAAAAAAGAGATGCAAATAAGTCAGTATATCTCGCAAATATCTGTAAAAGTCTTCCCCTAAAAAAAGTTCTACCCTGAGTCACAAATATCAGAAAATGAGAGTTGAGTTTCCATCATCTTTTTAAGGGTCAATCCGAAGACATGAGTTGAAACTAGGACCAACTTGTAGTTAAAAATTTGTGAAACCCTGGGCTTGAGTCTTAATGTTCATCTGGTCAGTCTTGATCCTTCACTATGCACAAGTCATAATCACTTGAGCTCTCGAGTACGGCAAAAACCTCCTGGGTCCTGGAAATTGTACTTAAGGTTTAAATATCAAGAGTCTAGGTTAGTTGAGAGATGATCTATGTCATATGAGACTTAAAGTACTGGTAGTCTTCTCTATAATTGGTTATCACAATATCCAACGATAAACACACCTATATCGCCTAAGAAGAAAATCTTCAGCTAAAGATCATTTCTAAATACTGTTTTGCTAGGGACTAGCAAAAGATAGGCATGGGGGTATGATTGCACCGCAAAAATACACCTGCAATTGTGTCGTCTTGTGCTATTTCCTAGCATTACCAGTGCATATTAGGTTTCCATAGTTGCATTTGCAAAATACATGCATAGAGGGGAGAAGAGTGAATAAATTATCCCCGCAATTCACGTTTTCCTCAAGTGCTGCCTCGCAAAATTTTCATCTTCATTTTTTATTTCTTTTTGATTTTTGACTTTCTTCCCGCGGCTGCTATGCATGGCCTCACCTTCCTCCTCGTGCCATGCTCTGCAGCAGGCCCTTCCCTACGGCAGCTTGCCCTGCATAGCCATGCTGAGGCATGCACAGCCAGGGCATGGCTGTGCATGCCTTCTTCTCCTTTAAAAGGGCATGATTTCTTCTTTGAAGCAGAGCCTGGTCCAGCCAATAGAACCCAACGCAGCTTCTTCTCCAGGCCACTATCTCCTTCCCTCTCCCTCCATACGCAGGCCCTCCTCCTCTGAGGAGACACTCTGCAGGCAGGAGTACCTCACGGTGGTGCGCACCCACCACCATGAGACCACCACCGCCCAGCTCATCAAAGAGCCAGTGGGTGTGGTGGTATTCCCTGTTTCAACTTTTCAAGCCTTTTCAGCCATTGGAGCAGGAGCTTCAAGCTTTGAAGCTCTCAAGCTCCGCACAGCAGCAGTAGCTCCACCACTCACGCCAGCAGCGTGGTGGTCTTCTCTTCCCTGACTTCTTCATTTCCAGCACTTTCGCCATTGCTGCAGGCTTCAAGGTCCGAAGCTCCGCGACAGCAGCAGCAAGGTGGCAACAGGCGCACAGGCCACCATGCGCCTGCACGCAGGCCACCGCGCACGCCTGCAGGCTGCCCTCACCTCCAGCTTCTTCGCGCAAACACCGCTTCTCCTCGCAGCCTAGCCGACGTAGACCTTCCTCCACGCGCGCCGAGCCACATCCACGCCACCCGCACTCACAGCACCGGGCGTACCCGGTCGTGCGGCTCGGCCATGCACTGTAGCCATTGTTCACGCCAGTCTGCGGAACACTGTGGCTACAGTGCGGTGACCGATAAGTTTCTCACTTAACTGGTCACCTGGCACGCCGCTACCGCTGTTCGCCCACGCGTGCGTCTCGCCCTACGTCCCTCTCCAGCGCCCGCCCGTGCGTCTATGTGCGGTCCTCTGCCAGCGCCCGTCCCGCCCGCGTCTTTGCCAGTGTGCGCCTGTGTCTGCTCGCTCCAGCCCTTCCGTGCAGCACTGTGCACTCGGCCCTCTCCACGCACTCACTCCCTCCCAGCGCACACGTCCTCATATGCCCACGCTCCTGCGCGTGGGCGTGCACCATCAGATGACGCTTGGAGGACCCGGCCGACTTAACTCTCCAGCCTCTTCGCTCCAGCAGCCTCTCTCTCACCCTCTCTCTCTCTCTCTCTCACAACACTCTCTCACTCTATCTCTGCACACACACATACACACACACTCACTTATATAGTATTATATACATATATATATATATATATATATATATGTATACATATATATATTGATATATATACATATATTTATATACATCTATATATATAGTAGTATTTATATAACTATGTATTTGTCTATATACATACATATATATATAGATATATCTATATACTTATATATATATATATTTACATATATACATATGTCTATATATATATTATTACCTATATAACTAAGTATAAGTATAGATATATATATATATATATATACAAATATACATACATATATACATATTTATCTATATAACTATACATACATATACATATATATATATATATACACACATATCTATCTACATATATCTATATACATATATTACTATATATATATACATATATATATATATATCTATATAGTATTATATACATACATATACATATATATATATATATATCTATATCTATACATATATTTACATACCTATATTTATATACATATATATATATACATATATAACTACATATATACCTATATATTTATAGCCATATATACATATAGATATATTTACATATATACATATATATATATATTTTCACATTACTTACCATACGTTGTATTGCGGGAATATCTGCACCAATTGCTGATATTCCCCGATACACGCGTACAAAAAGCGTGGTCACAGACATCTTCCACCATCCATCCTACACTCCACGCGGCACCTCGTCCTGTTGGTTGCGTCTTTCTAGACGATGACCGACTCAACACCGTGCTACACTCCATCTCCGCCTCCACCCCCACCCCTTTATACATATATAGTATATACATATATATCTATACTATATTAACTTTATTTCTATTTCTCTTGCATGCTAATAAAAAGATAAAAAAATATAAAAGAGAAGATAATCCTTGACTTGCAGGTACTCCGTCTTGCGAATAGTAAGACCCATTTTGGAACCCTGATTTGGCTCAAAGCCAAGAACTTAATTTTGAGGGTGTGCCTCAAGGACAAAGATTATTAGAAAAAAATCTCAAATAGAAAAACACCAAAAACACAATAAATGAACGGAAGAGATTCGTTGTAGGAAAGGCGTAGAAACTTGACTTCTAACCCCACTTCCCTGAGTTCGACCCTGGGCCTAAAAGTGACCAAGATAAAATCAAATAGGCCAGGTAAAAAAATATTTTGTAAAGAGTTGGTTAGGCTCGATTTAGGTTAACCACTATACACACTTCAATGATAAAATCATCATATTAACACACCTATCCGGGCCCGACCACCAACCTCCAGTACCAGTACTAATCATGAGTACTGGTACTCGTTAGGTATAGGTTTATTTCTTTGGAAAACCCAAACCTGTAACTCACATGTACCGGTACTTGTGGGTTAACAAGTACCTTTTACAAGAAAATTAATCAATTACGTTCTTTGAAAATGATCGTAGTATAAATCCTAGTTTATCTCTAATTAATTTTACGATCTAAGTTGATTCTTTGTTGAGAGGCATACATTCTATAAATTAGAAAAACCTAAACTAAAAACTAAAGGATGAAGATTATCTTCTCCTCCTTGATTCTTCCTTGTCATCTTGCCTCCTTCATGTCATGATCTTCTCCTTCTCATCATCATGCCTCCATCATTTCCTATTTGCCTTTATCTTCACCTAAATCTGAAAAGCACTCAATTGCAAACATTAATCCATAATAATTTTGTTAACACCAAAACAAGATGTGGAACAAGGTTCCAACATTGATGATCTCCTTCTTCACGACCTCCTGTAGATTACGATTCAGACGTCTCTACATTTCACGGGATGGTCGTGCTCCCTCTTCAGTGTAGATGCAGTGCGTACAATATGAAGGCCTGATACCAGTCAAGTCATCGAGAGTCCAACCAATGGCTCTCCGATGCCATTGGAGGACAGAAATCAATCGTGCTTCCTAATCAGAAGTTAGTCGGGAATTGATTATCCAGGAAACTTGTGATTAGAACCCAAAAAGATGTATTTGAGATGATCAGAGAGGGCTTCAATTCCATGACCCGATTATCAGCAGCAGGAGGCAGTTCAAGGTGGGTTTCGAAAGCAAAGGTAGGAGTTGTAGGTGTGTCTAGGTCTGGTCTAGGCTCCTCTAATTGTGGAGTTTGATCCTCTTGTGGTTGAATATCAGGGATAAGCAAGTTTTCCTCAACAAATGGCTCTTCAACCACGGATTCGATATCACAGATTTGTTCGATAACCCCATAGTTTATTCCTTCTTGGGCCTTAAAGATATCAATTTTCAATGTCTTGTTCCTGAATTTCAATTCAATCTGGCCCTCTTTGTAATTAATGTCCGCCCTAGCTGTCGCTAAGAATGGTCTACCTAGTATAATCGATGTATTCTTCAGATTCTCAGGAGTCTCCATATCCAACACAATGAAGTTCACAAGAAATTAGAAATCATGGATCCGAACCAGAACATCCTTGAGAACACCTCTAGGTAACTTGATTGATCGGTCAACTAATTGTAAAGTCACCTCAGTCAGTTGTAGCTCAGTTTCCTTGAAATGATCTAGTAGGGATGTAGGGATCAAATTGATGGAAGCTCCTAAGTCCAATAAAGCTCTGTCAAATTGTATATCACCGATTTCACAGAAGATCAGCGGGGTGCCTGGGTCATTTGCCTTAGGCGAGAGTTTGCTCAAAATGATGGAGCTGGCTTGCTCTGACAATACGATCAGATTCCCGCCTTTGGTTCACGGCTTACGCTTAGGTGTACATACATCTTTCAAGAATCGTGCATAGGCTGGTATGGGGCGTATTGCATCCATCAAGGGGATGTTTATTTGGACCTGCTCAAAGACCTTGACCAGGTCCTCCTCAAGTGCCATGGTTTTGGGTTTCCTCTTTCCCTTGGTCAAGGTCTTAGGAAATGGAACCTTAGTTGGTTCCTCTAGGATTGGCTCAGGCTCTTTCTCAGGGATGGGGGTGTCCTGGATGACCAATCTAGGGTTAGGATCTACAGTATCAGGATTGTTGTGGCTAGGAAATGGTGGGCCCTATATTGCTTTGCCACTACGAGTGATGACGGAGTTTAATCCTGCCTGATTCTGGTTTGGGTTAAGCAAAATAGGTGTCCACTGCTGAAATCCAGAGTATGAAGTTGAAGCTTCCATCCTGTCAGGTGATGGAGCAAAAGGGGCCTGATAAACATAATGTGCTTGGCCTTGATTTGGGTTCATAACGTGCCTTTGGTTCGGCACATTATATGCGTTTGGAAGAGGCTGAGAAGGAAGTGCACCAAGCTGGCTAGCACTTGCCAACTGGGCCAATTGATTGAGAAGCTCAATGATTTCTTCTTTGTGTTGTTTCTGCATGTCAACCAATGTTTGAAGAATTAGGGAGGTCTAGTCCTTCTTAGGTGGGCCAGATTGGAAGTTTTGATTGGGCCTTGGTTGAGTGGGCTGATACGGTCACGGGTTTTGTGGTCGGGGTTGGAATTGAGGTCTTGGATTTGGGTTATTTCCTAACCATGCAAAGTTGAAATGATTACGCCTTGCAGGGTTGTAGGTATTAGAAAAAGGATTATTCTGGACGACGTGGAGATCCTCGCAGGTCTGATGAACTCCAGAAAAATCAGGATACGAGGGTTCAGAATTTCCCCAACTATGGTAGGATGGCCTAGAGTTTCCTCCCAAACCAAAATCAAATGGGGGTGGATAGGCATCCATCCCCTAAGAGTGGTAGATTTTGTGTGCAGCCTCCCTGCCTGAGGACAGGTGTGCTATGGGCTTTGTTGTGCAGTGGTGGTCTTGTGTAGATGTCAAGTGATGTCATCCACCTTTTTCTCAATGATGAAGACCTTATCCAATTGATTGGCTACCAACTCCAAGTCGACGGATGCGGAAAGGCCTCGGGTCTCGTGTACCCCCCGATTGTTTGTCAATGCCCGGGTGGACATCCGGTCGTACGCACCCAATGACTCATTGTTTAAAGAGTTCTCCCACATATTTTCGAGAATTCCCCAAATCTCATCTTCATGCTGACCCATGATGCTGCCACCACAGGTTGCATTGACAAAAAGCTTGATGTCGTCATGGACCCTGTCGTAAAAGGATTGGACTTGTTCCCACTTTAGGACTCCGTGATGGGGGCATTTGCGCATGAGATCTAGAAAATGATCCCATGCCTCGTGTAGTGATTCTCCTGCTCCTTGCAAGAAGTGCATGATTTGGTGCCACATTGCATTAGTTCGGCCAATGGGATAGAATTTCTATAAAAAAGCAGTCTAAAGTTCTTCCCATGTGTTGATCTGGTGAGGGTATGTTTGAAACCAATTGGCAGATTTGTCATCTAGAGAGAAGGAGAAGATTTTCAAGAGTAGACTGTCTCGATTATGCAAATCTGCCCCAAATGTGTGGGCTAGATGCTTCAAATTCTTGATGTGTTGGAAAGGATCCCCAGAGTTCAAGCCATGAAATTTTGGGGTCATGTGAAGCATACTAGGCTTGAGCTCCATCTCGAGTCCTCCTGCAAGAATGTTGATTTGAGGTTCGATCTCCACCGCAGCAGGATTGTAGTGATCTCACATTTGAGGACGCAGTGGTGGGTTGATGTAGGCATTGATTCGATCTCAGAAGTCAAAGAATTGTTGTGGTTCAAAGTTAGGTTGTTCTGGATGATCCATGGTTGTGGCTGGAGATTCAGGCTCAGAAGTAGAGGAGTTGGAAGAGATGTCGATGTGATTGGGTAGTTGCACAAACAAGGAAGTCGAGGGTTGGCCTTGACGAGAGTGGAAAACTAGTAGAGGCCTCAAGGGTGGTCATAAGGACCTTTTCTCATACATACACAGATGGAGAAGATGTGGGATAGAACATGTGATGGGCCCAATCAAGACACCCAATATCTTTGGATGGCTATAGAGCTTCGATGCAGATGATACCCCTAGATCAGAAAGTCATCCACCTGAGAATTACCTGGGTAGCCAGGAAGGGAGAGTACCGTGAAGACCCCTACATGGTAGAGCACCCCCACGGGTTACAGGGTTTCCCCCACCCAATCTTCCTTGTCACTGAGGGTCCAGGTAGACCAGAATGGATAACTTGACCTCTTAAGTCTACCAATTTTAAGTTTAGAGTGTGGGTGCTTAGGATTTCACTTGAACTTTAAGATGTTTTTGTGAGTGGTGACCTAATTTGAAGATTGGTTGACCCCACAAGGTGGGTCAACTTCACCGGATTTGTCCTTGATTATTAGGTCCTGCTTTTAGGATTCAAGTGAGATTTAGAGCTTGATTCTTAGGGTTTGCTTATTTAGGTAAGTTTAACCAAGGCTTAGGACACACACAATTTGGGGAAGTAGATTCTTTTTTAAATAAGTGTGATCCTCAATCCTAATGTGCAAACCTTAATTTGGCTATAATTGGTCTAACTAATTTTTGTTCAAATTTGGCACCTAGGGCTTAATCAAGAAGGTGAATAGCCCTAGGTGTCTTAAATCCCTAATAGGTGTAGAAAATCAGGTTTGGGATTTTTTCTAATCAAATCAGACAACTTGATGATTAATTCTAAGTATAAAATGCAAGTTGATCCTAATTGATTTCTTCTTTTTTTATCTTTTCTCAGAATTAGGGGTTTAATGGAAAAGGAGATGAGATTACTTGCCCTTGGAGTCTTTGATGTGCGGCTGATCTTCCTCCAATGAATCCTTGCACAGATCACAGCCAAAGAGATAAAGCAAGTTAGTACAAGATCAGAATGGTAATCAAAGAGATCAAATTGCATGTTGCTCCCTAGAAACGACGACAAAAACATTAACACGAATTTGTCGATGTTTTAAAAAGTGTGTTATAAAATAGGAAAAAATTACATTAAACACTTAAATTTATAACTCAGAAAAGTCCAAGATCGTTTGCAAGGAGCAATAATGGCAATTCAATCCACTAATCACAAATATATTCAGAAATATATCAAAATCTTGCTCAGAATGAAACATAATAATATATCAAAAGAATCAAATGTCAGAGTGCAAAAAGATGTTGTAAAATGGTGATTTAAATCACCAAATTAACCTAAGAATATTAACCCACAAATATCTCAAATATATGAATATTATTTTCAACACAAATGCCACGTCAGTAAGCAACTAAATGTTTCCACAGTGGCTTTAATCTTTCAAGGCCTCAGAACTCAGACGACAGAATCCAATGTCAGATGGCTTAAGTGTAAGACACTCAACAACCTCTAGAGACTCAAGGATCTCTCGCCTTCTTTATTCTATCAAACCTCAGGAGAGAGACTCAGCAACGAAGCACCACAGAGGCAGAGGCTTCTCAATTTTAACTAAGTGTCGAGAGATAGGGAGGCAGTGCAAAACCCCCCTCTCTCTCTTTCCTTCTCTTCTCTCTCAGATACCCGATTGATCGAGTAACCAGGCAGGTATTCGGATCCAGACAGGGGACCAAGGCTACCAGGTGTGGTGGTAACCAAGGAGTGAGAGCGTACATTGAGGGACTTGACCCCTCGTATGTTGAAGGATTTCAAAAGCTGAGGGGCTATTTGAGATAATAAGAGTCAGACTTGGACCAAAATGCAAAATAGGTCGAAATAATCTCAGATTGGGCCCAAATTTTGGTATAAATCTAATTTGAACCCAAGGAATTTAATGGTGAAGTCAGATTTAGGTTTTGACCAAGTTTGACTGGGTAATTTATGCAAAAACCCAAATTAGGGTAATTTTCTATCTGTGACTCTGTTTTAGGTCAAAATGGGCTTTGATGGTCAAATCAAAGATACCAAATCATATAGAATAATTTTTTATGAATTTTAGAGGGTTTAGGTGAAATTTATCCTAACCATAACCCCAATTAATTAAGCGGGTCTATTTTTAGGGTTTTAGATATCCATTAATTCTTGAAATGCTTGAAAACCCATTTCGTTTTGCATGGACCTACTTATTAGAAATTAATGACCATCTGACCTTTAATAAACCCCTAAAATACCCAATGGTTATTCTGTAATTGTGGAATGCTGTTAAAATTGCAGGAATAACCCTGGTTTCTTATCTTCTTAAAATAGAACATTTTGCATATATAGCCCTCTGATGGTTATGTTGGAGCTATTATTAACTTTATCAAACTAAATTGAGCTAGTTATTGCTCATGATGGTGTTCCCATCAGGCATAAATCCCGAGGTGCAAAACCCTCCCCTTCCTCAGATTTTCTTCTTCAGAACCAAGCCGGACCAGGTATTTGGGTATTCGGATCCAACCAAGACCCGCAGATACGTGAGCATAGGTGAGGGCACGTGCGCGGAGCGTGCAAGCAAGAACTCACCCTGGTGCTCTTGGAGGCAACCGGCTATGGGCGTGAATTGCACTTATTTGCCTTCGCGTGATGTTGCCTTTTCAAGGTGGGACTAAAGTCCCTTCTCTTCCTTCGCGAGGCTCTATGTGCTGTAGCTAAAAGAGCTCCTTCTAATTGATGTTGCTACAGCTAACTTTCACCTCGATTGAGAGCCTGGGAAGTTGCAATGGATGGGTTTGTGTTGATTGCAGGCAACAACTTGGTCAGAGGATGGCAGATGGCAACGTATGACATCGGTGAAGTGGAGGAGGATGGTAGTGAACTGGCGAACCTCAAACTCAAGAAAAATAGCCTCTTAGCCTAATTAGAAGAGTTCAATAGCTTCGCCTAGATCTAAGGAAGGTGATGGCGGTGGTGAGGAGGTGATTTAAGGCCGAAGGCGATCGAACAATGACAGAGATCTACAATGAAGGTGGGTGTGTCTAGTGGGTCGTGTGCATGGTCAAAGGTCCTAATAAAGTTGGGGCTTTTGATTAGGGAGTCAGAGGGGAACTTTTAATGGAGGTGGCAAGGTGTTTGGGTGTGTGTGGCTATTGTGCAGCTTCGTCGGAGCTTCACCGATGCTAGGGAGGATAGAGGTGGTGCAGTGCGATCGGGGGTCTAAAGTGGAATCTGATTAGGCAAAATGAAGAGAGGGAGAGAGAGAGATTTAGGAGGGTTAGGAGTTGAGACGGAGAAGGAAACGATCAGCTGTGATTGGCCATCGTCGGAGAAGGTGAAGTTGCTAGTGAGGTGATGGCGAGGAAGGAAGGGTTGGAGGCAGCCGACCTTTGGCTGGATGCGGTCACAAAGAAGAAGCAAGGACAGTGAGCCAGTCAATTTGACCATTGATCGGCTCAATGAAGGAGGCAGAGGAGCTTTGCTGAAGCTATGGAAATGGTGGTCGGAGGAGGTAAAGAAGGTGGCAATCTGGTTGTTTCCTTGCTAAGGAACAACCTGGGACCTTTAGGAGCTTTTATAGAGCTTGAGAATGAGCTCTAAACTAAGGAATTGGCATGATTGAGTCGAGATTTAGAATCAAGAATCCCACAGATTTTTTGAACTTTGCCTGATCTTCTGGCTCAAAATTAGGGTTTAAAACCTTGCTTAAATGATTCTCCAACATGTGAACTCTAATCCCACCAAATTTGGTGGGATTTGGAGGTGATTCGATGAGTTTCAAGATGGTTAGAGGTCGGTCCTTTCTCGGTTGACCATCAATGGCAGGAGGGACTAGTTTGTGAAGGAGATGAGAAAGTTAGGGACCTATTTATAATAAAATCAAAAGTTAAAGGCTTGGATGTGAAGAATAGAAGTTTTAGGGACTGATTTGAAAACTAAGTCAATCATCTGTGCTTGTGATGTACAATGGAGTACTCTGCACTTGTGATACGATATTAAAATAACAGAATTAACCCTTTTTTTCTTCTCCTCGAAACAGATCAGAGTGGAATTATGGTCCTCAGGCGATCATTTAAGAGCATTTCTCTCTTGATTCAAGCTAATTTAAGTTAGTTATGACGAATGATGGTGTTACCATCAGTCAGCTCAATAAAACCACTCAACACAACTCAAACCCATCAAACCACTTGGAATCCATATTAGACGCTATTGCTATTGCTGATAGAAGGATCAGACCCTGTTCAGGTCTGATTTGCTGCCCAAACATTAGTCTCTGATCTTAAAAGCCTAATCTAAGGGCTGCTCAATCATGAAAACTCAAATCCTCTTTAAATCACTTGAATCTAAAATTTAAAACCCAAGGCAAAACTAGTTCAGATCAACAAAATAGGGGCAGCTGATTAGCTACTCAACACTACTCAAATCTAAATAAACTCAATTAAATTCACATTGAAATTTGTCGCACATATTCCTTGAGAGATCTGGAACTTGTTGAAAACCACATAAATGATCAAAATGCATCAAAACCCTAGTTTGATCCCATCTTTACACTGTAGACAGTCTAACAGATGGAATCAAACTAGGCATTTAAATCCTTTACAAATTGATCCCAGAACTTCTTTTAAATCTTTCAAACATCACTCACACTTTTATCAATATATTAAAGTCATTTGGAGTCAAGAAACAATGTCGCCCATGTGGGCTTTTAATCTATGGTCACTGAGATGATTTGACCATCTAAAACACTTGCACACTATTGATTAGTGTTCAAGTGTCTTAAGTGATCATTTAGGAAACATTAGGTCATCGTGAGAACCTCAAATCCATATCTAGGATTCTCCTTGGTTCCTCACTACCCGACAATGAACAAAACCGACTCAACTTGGGCATAAACACTATTCTGAATGAAAGTTCCATTAAAACAACTCATACCCATGCAATTATTCCAATCAAACAAATACAAACTCAATTTAATCATTCAAATCAGATCTAAATTAATTTATCCAAAAATTCTCAAATCAGCAAATCTAAACAAATCTGATATAAATGCTCAAATTGGTTCAATTCAAAGCATGGGAAGGGACTTTGTGGTCTCATGATGCGAATGGGAGACCCTTTCATGGAATTTGGCGCTCAAATCAAATCTGGATTGCTATAAAGTGTTAGATCTGATTGATGCCTCAGTGATTGGGTGATTGGTGAATTAAAACCTTGAGGAAAGAAAGTGGACATGATTGTGAGGTGGAGAGGGTGTTGTATGGTCCAATGGTTGGGTGTGAATTGACCTCTCTGATTGGGAATGATCAGAGAGAGTGAATCGAGGGAATGGTACACTACATCTAATCTACTCCTAATCTAATAATCAAATAGTTTGACTACTATCTAAACTATCTAAACTAACTAGAAAACATTAAATCTAACTGGAAAGCATTTAAATCTATCTATGAAAGTTGCAAAGTTTATATAATAGAGGAAGGGGATGTCCAAGGTCCACTGGCCATTGGCTGATGGCAAAGAAATGGGCGGAGCCTCCAGCAGAGAAAGGTGTTCTCCAAGAGTCACCAGCCATCGGGGCGATTGAAGTGAGGGAGGAAGTAGCCGATGTCACCAACCACAAAGGAAGTATGAGAAATTGGAGCTAAAGGAGTAAACAAAGGGATCAACTCAAGGGAAGGGAGCTGATTATGCGTGGTAGTTGCAAGGAAGTCTTTAAATGGGCCAATGACAGGCTGTGGACACCACAAACGTAGGTTACACAAATTAGGGGCGTACGATGGAGATGAGGGTGAAGAGAGCACAGGAAAGTTTACAATGAAATTCCACCATTAGATGGGATCTAGGAGAGGTGACAAAGCTACAAGCAAAGGCGTGTGATCTTAGGTGGCATATCAACTGTTGATCTCATGAGGAAGGGAATCAATGGTGGTTGTATGCTATGTTCTTCGCTGAACAGTGCACCAAGGTGTGTGCTCAGGTCTAATGTGACATTTATAATAAGACCCTTAGGTGCGAACCGATAGAAAAATAGCAGAAGAGGCCCATTAGTGGATAGTTTCCTAACCCAAAGGTCCTCGGTGGCTTACAAGTAAGCCTTTGGAGCTTTTTGAATGAAGAAAATGTGATGAATGAAGGACCTAAATGTAAAGCTCTAAATACAAGGTCCTAATGATATCAAAATGCAATGAGAGTTTTTTTGAATCTTAATTGAACATATAGAACATGATTCAACTCTCGATTTGTACTTTGGAGCTCAAATATGTGTTCAATTGACATTTGGATCATCAATTTGTATTTCCTAACTAGAATATCTCAAATGTGACCTAATTATGTTTTTTTAACACAAATTGATTGTGTTAGGTCATTTTCATTAATTCCCACACTTAACCCATTTATTATGTTAATAAGATAGTGTTTAACCTAGTTTCTAGCTTAACTTTGGCATTTTAGCTATGATGAGCCACACGTCATCACCAAGGAGGTGAGGATATGTGGTAGGCATTCACATGTGATGGCTCCATAGATATTAAATGCGTTCATGCTGATGGTAGGGCTTGTGGCCTTTGTGTATGGTGGAATAAAGTCATATTAAAATTGGAAGATGTTCACATGGGGAGGTTCACTATCATGTTCAAATTTCAAAGGGCTAATGATAGTACTTCTATATTGATCTCTTGAGTTTACAGACCATGTTTAGCAGTTGACAGGCCGTCCCTTTGGAGTGAATTGACTTAGGTGGCTAAGTTTGTACATGATGGGGCATGGTTGATGGGTAGCGATTTTAATGCCACTCTCTTTTAGGAAGACAGACCTGATGGTAGGGCGGAATCCTCAACTTTTGGGTTTCAGTCCTTGGTAATGAATTTGGAGTTGGTTGATCTACC
This sequence comes from Thalassia testudinum, assembly GCA_037157565.1. Lineage (NCBI taxonomy): Eukaryota > Viridiplantae > Streptophyta > Magnoliopsida > Alismatales > Hydrocharitaceae > Thalassia > Thalassia testudinum. The sequence goes on along the minus strand of JAZHRO010000058.1, from coordinate 5,253,076 downwards.
TACATTTGGAGCAACTTACATGTGGACGAATGGTAATGGACTGATGTCACCCCTAGATCATTTCTTATGTAATGTTGAGCTTATGGGTATTTTCCAATTGGCAAGTGTATATGCACTTGGGCCTCGTTTCTCTAATCATACTCCGATTGTTTGGGATAGTGGGGATGATGCTCATCATGGTTCCTACTTCAAGTTTCAGAAATTGTGGTTGTAGGAAATTGGCTTCCGTGAGATGGTTGCTTCGTGCATGGTGGGTAGCCAGGCAGGCTGATGGGATGGCTACTCAACGGTTAGCATCCAAGCTGAAGGGCCTTCGGTTGATGCTTATAGAATATAAGAAGACTATTGCTGCCATACGATCTCAAAGAAGGTTGGATGCCATTGAAGAGTTGCGTGAGTTGGATCTTAAGGAGGAGAGTGGTTCCCTTTTGGAAAGTGACGTCCGTCTTAGAAAAGAGTTGAGAGCGGTGATTGTCAATGAGGATCTCTAGAGGGAAATGGATTGGAGAGAAAAATCTCGTCAACTTTGGCTAAAGGAGGGCAATGCGAACACAAAATTTTTCCAAGCCACTACAAGGTCTCGAAGGAGATTTAATCTTGTCTCTTCCTTAAGATCTGGTGATGTTGATTTAGTACACCATAAGAGATTCACACTAAAGCCAATCATTGCTTCTTTGATATTACCCATGCAAGACAAAGAGGTGGTTGGCGTTTAACCTCATTTGATATGATCAGGCTTGGGGAGGAAGAGGGTATCTTGCTGACTAGACCCATTGCAGAGTTGAAGGCGTTGGTAGCCTTTAAGGGGCTCAAAGCAGAAGGGTCACCTAGGCCAGATGGCTTTCAAATCTTGTTCTATAAGGAGTTTTGGTTGGTGGTGAAAGCTGATGTTTTACAGGTAATTGATGAATTTCAACGGGGTAATTTTGAGTTTGAGAAGCTCAACAAATCCTTCCTTTTCCTCCTCCCCAAAAATCAAGGCACGAAATCGCTTTCTGAGTTTCAATCTATAGCACATTTGAACTCTATTTATTTCTTGATTTGGAAAATTCTTGCTAACTACCTCAGAGTTGTTGTTGGTAATTTGGTTAGTCATGTTCAATGGGCTTTCCTTAAAGGGCGATCATTGCAAGAGTCATTCATTTTGGCATAGTAAATGGTGCCTAGCTGGTTACAACCAAAAATGAAGGTCTTTATGTGGAAAGTAGACTTTTCAAAAGCATACGACTCTATTTCTTGGCAATACCTCTAGGAGATTCTCCAGAGAAGAGGCTTCCATAAGACTTGGGTACAGTAGATGAAGCGTCACAACTGCTTTCTCTCTGCTCATTAATGGCAGGTCATCTAGGCATTGGATTTAGCCATAGAAAGGAGTCCTTCAGGGGTGTCCCATTGCCCCTCTTCTATTTATTCTTACAGTAGACACGCTGGCTCATTTTACTTTTGAAGCTTGCTCGAGAGGTCTTATGCATGGTTACACCCTCTCCTCCCAACGTGCTTTAAGTTTTGTTCTCCAATATGCAGATAACACGGTCTTTTTTATTGAAGGGGGCTGTAGGGAGGCTAAATGCATTAAATATGTTGATATTTTTGGTGACATTTCTAGACATAAGATAAATGGGTCCAAGTCCTCTCTAATTTGCTTTGGTTTGGCAAATCAGATCAAGGAGTTTCTCTTTGAGATTCTCCACACCCCTTTGTGCAGTTTGCCTATTCGTTACTTGGGCCTTCCTTTACATGGGAAAAAGATGAAAAATGAAGATTAGGTGTCTTTATATGAGAAAATCTCTATGCGACTTGTAGGATAGTGTGGTAGATTTCTTTCTAAAGGTGGCAAACTTGTTCTACTTAACATTGTTATTTCAGCCATTCTTGTCTTTTATTTGTCCATGATTAAGCCTTCTAGGACAATTCTAAAGAGATTGGAGGTAATTAGAAAATGCTTCTTTTGGAAGGGAGCCTCACATGTGGGCTATTTCCTTCAACATATCAAATGGCACCATGTGTGCACTTCAAAAAAGAAGGGTGGAATGGGGGTTCGATCCCTACGAGAGTTTGGTGACTCTTTGTTTCTTAAATGGGGTGTGATCATTTTACGTGGCAACACTAGCCTATGGCAGGAGATTATTACAGACTCCTGTGGCACCTCAAACTCACCTTCTAGTCAACTTCACCCAGTTAGTGCGTCCCCCTTTTGGTCTTCAATCACAAAGACTATGGAAGAGTGGTAGGATTTATTCTCTCTAGTACTTGGAAGTGGCAAGGACTTCAAGTTCTGGAAAGATAACTGGACCAGTTTGGGTTCCTTTGATTCCTTATTCCCTCGTTCTTATGGTCTGGCTCTTGACAAGGTCTGCAGCGTGGTTGATTATTGGGATTCAAATGGTGATATGTGTTCTCTTCCTTCACCTTCTTCATAGTATGTTGGCCGCACTCGAGAAGAATTTGACTGTATGATTAAAACATTGCAGGCTTTTAGACCATGTAGTGGGGTGGGTGGTTTCACTTGGTAGAATGGGTTGTATGCACAAAAAATGGCTTATGAACGTTTGGTGCCTACTTCTATTAAGGATAGCCATTCGCAGGTGTGCACATCTTTGTGGCAGATAAAAGTACCCCTGAAAGTCCAAATTTTTCTGTGTCTTACACAAAGAGATGGTCAAGTTACCGGAGCCATGAGAAGTCATATGATGGCTACCCCACCCATCTTGTGCCCATTATGCGATTTTGCAGATGATGATACCAGACATCTTTTCAGCTCCTGCCTCATGAAAAATGAAGTTTGGCTCCAAATTTGTCATTATCCTCTCCTAACTTGGGATAATCTCCAGAGTCATTTTTCTGATTCCTCCAGGCCCCAAGTTACCATGGCTCCTATTCTTTAGGGGATATGGAGGACTAGGAATGATGTTTTATTTGATGGGGGCGTGGGTAGGTGGAAAATATTTATAGTTTGGTGGTTGCCTTGGCAGGTGATGAGAAGTTCATCATGGTCTCTAATTACCCCTAATTAACTAGTCTTCTTAGTTTATTAGCTAGAAATATGTAAATATATGGGTTAATTATTAAATAAGGGATAAATAGTAAAGGACCTTAAAATAAGTTAAAAATGCTATATTATCATCTAATTAGTACTATTAATAATTTAATTAATAATTGGACTCGAAATATTATCAGTAACTTATCTAATTAATGTGATTAACTAGCATAAGTATAATATATACCTAAGTATGTAATAACTTAAATAACATTACTTAATTAAATAAATTAATCTAAAAAGGTCAAAAATGTAAATTCAAGGTCTAAATATAATAATTGTCTTATTTATAATCATATATAAAAAGTTGAAAAATATTTAAATTAAAATAAACCTTGAAAACCTTAATTTACATTTTAGTCCTTATATTTTATTTCAGTCGAGTCCTTATTCTTCATTTAGGTCCTCAGCTTTCGTTACAAATAAATCCCTGAAACTTCCTCTTCTTCTTCTTTCCTTCTTCAGCCTCCTCGATGGCTGACGATAGGAGGTGCTTCCACCGTCTGATCATCGCATATCTGACGACATTCCTTCCTCTCCAAGCTCCTGAACCTTGTGCTCACCATCTCCTTTTCATCCACCGGTCTGGATGAAGCTGTAATCCCATTTTCGGGTTGGAGATAACCTCACCGGCATTGGAGAAGACGCCGGTGGTTACTCCACTCCTAGCCTCTTCTCCGTCCAGATTCAACCTCCGTCTCAGCTGCTGCCACCTATAAATACCCCTCTACACCCTCGATTTTCACTAAGTTAGCTCCCTTCCCTCTTCTTCACTGAGCTAACTGATAGGCTATTCTTTCTAAACTTCGGTGACCTTCCTCCGCTTCATCCGTCTTCCTCCATCCATCTTTGATCTCTCTGGATCTCCGCCCAAGTCAGCCAAGTCTCCTGACGTAGTGCTGACTAGGAGCTCCTCTTCTTCACTTCACAAACGCCTGCCAGACTTCTTCCTTCAACCCTCTGATTTCCTCCTCCGTTAAGGACAATCCATGGAGATCTTCTACCTCCTTCGTTTAGGTAACAGTAGGTTAGGTAAGTAGATTAGTTAGGATAGTTAGTTAGGTAGACTAGATAGGTGTAATGCTAGATTTCCATTCGTCTTCTCCAGCTCCGACGAGCTCGTTGAGCTTGTTAGGAGCAATCTCTTGTCTTTTTAAGTCACCGATCACCTTAAGTCATTCATGAACATTTCTATCACTTTTAATCACTAAATTGATCATCTATTCGTCTAAACCACATCCACCTCCACCAACTGCTCCTGCTGTCCATGGCAGAAGTGGTTGAGCTTACTCCACTTCCACTGGGGCTCTCCACCACTTATCCATCACTTAAGGGCCCCCATCCTCACTTTAATTTAAGTAATTACCATCTATAACTTAAACGCCCAATTTAATTTAATCTCCTAAGCTCGCTGTTGGTGCTAGAGCACCACTATCATTTATTTTGATGATAACAAAACACGTGTCATTTAACATTTGCACTTGAAGTTTTAGATTTCAGGTTAATTGCAAATGGAGACGTGTTTAGATGGAGTTTGAGCTCGCATCCATAGCAGATTGGAGGAGCTTGACAGAAAACAGAGGAGCTTCGTGAGGAGCGATGGCTTGAAGAAGGAAGGAGATGAAGAATAGGATAGATTTCCTTTCCTCGTACTCGTATTTTTGTTTCTTATTGTTGTTGTTACTTAGATTCATGTTAAAGAGCCTCAAAGTACCCTAACAGTAGTCCTAGGAACACCTGCAGAACCCTAGGATACTTAGGTTTTCTATAGAGAACTTAAAAAACCAAAATAGGGTTCAAACAGCCTTTTCAGATGTCTAATCTGAAAATTAGACGTCTGATGAATACTTTTAAGATGTCTGACTATTGACTCAGACGTCCAATAATATTTAGGTTGGACTTAGGTAATTCTATCTGATGAAATCAGACGTCCAGACCTTAGACCAAACGTCTTAGAAGACGTCTGATGATTTTGCCAGACGTCTAATGAGTGGACTGTTGGCTGGCTTAGCAAACACTGAAGGATATGACCGTTAAAGACTTATCAGACGTCCGTAAGTGTTCCCAGACATCTGATAAACGACTGTTTTGCCTCAGCTAACCCAAAATCTCTTTTCAGAGATCTTATAGCCGTTCAAATCTCTTGGAAATCCATTCCCGCAGAAAAGTAGGTTTCCAAACGTCCAGACTTAGTTTCAGACGTCCTGTATGTCGTCTGATGGACTTGCACTAGAACCCTGTTTAGATCTGATTCAAGTCAGGAAGGAAACACTCCTAAAATCAAACGTCTGACTTTGTTCCCAGACGTCATAAACTGGTTTTCCAGACGTTCGATGCCAGGATCAGACATCTGATAACCCTGTCAGTGTAATGATTAACCTTGATTTCGGCCTGATTTTCTTGGAGCTTGCACCCAACGGCTATGGAAGCCTTTCAAGGCCTTCCAAAGCCTTCTTAAGGCCTCTATAAATAGAGGGGAACCTTGGCCACTCAAATATACACCTAGACACACCAAGAATAAGCATTTCCACTCTTTTGTGTCCAAGAGAAGCTCTTGCTCTCCAAGCTCAAGTTCTTCATCTAGAGAGCATCAATCATTTGTGCACCCGCTCTCCCGCCATAGTTTACGAGAGTGACGAAGCACTACCGCATGGTTCACGCATCCGCGTCAAGTCGACGCACCTCTGCAAAGGGAAGCATCCTTACTCCTATAGAAGCTTAGGTTAAGATTATCTTTGTTGGCTCTATAAGACTATTTGTATTTTTACTTTGTTATTTGGTTGGGTATTCGCTTTGCGAATTCTCGTCTCCTTCGTGAGACAAAATCCTTCTCGTGAAGAGAAGGGGTTTGAGGTACGCTACCCTCGTATAAAGTAGCGTGGTTGTAATTGAGGTTGAATCACCCTCGTTTAAGTGATTCGGTTAGTGGATTTGATCAACTTGGTTGATCGGAAAATCCTAACTCGAGAGGGTTAGGTGGTGGTTTTCACCCGGTTTGGGTTTCCACCTAAAAACCGTTGTGTACATTGTGCGATTGCTATATTTTGTGAGATTATTTTATATTTTTGTTCCGCAATTTATTACGTCACCTCCTCCTACAAGGGGAAACTACACTCGCTGTCAATGGCGGCTCAGGAGGAGTTCAAATCATTAATTATCCATCTATAAACCATCGCAAATGCCTTTTGACTTGTTTTCTCCACTCAATTGAGTGGGAAAATAGGTCCTGAGCCTAATCACATTCAAAATTTGTCTACTATGAATTCCCTGCTTAACTTCCACTTTAATGGATAATTGAAGGAATTAAGGTGTTCCTGAGGTTCCTTGTGACCTCAGGAAGCTATCTAGATCATTAATGGCATGTTTTCACATCATTTGTACATTTTAGCCTTAGCTCTTCAGACCATAAAACTCGGTGTGAAGCTCCAGATCTCTAATTTAAAGGTCACTGATCATGTTGAAGAAGTTTATTTGAGGTTTTAATGACTGGAGTTTCTGTTAGATCTTTATCTTCTCCAACTCCAGCAGAGTTGGAGACGACTGATAGTTAGGGTTTAGCCTCATTTAAAAGGTCTAAAAGCATCAGTAACTTGCCCTGAGACTATTCCATTGTGTCAATCTCTATGATTAACTTTGGTTTGTTTTGTCGAACAAACTCCTCTACAAGCTCAGTCAATAGGCCTAGAACCCTAGGAATCCTAATTGAATCATCCTTCTAAGGGTCTGAATCCGTTCCTGAGGTTAAAGAGAAGATGATTAAGGCTATAATTTCATCTGAAATGGTTTAATTTAGAAAGTCAAAATTCAAGGCTAAATGGTCAACTTAAAGTCTGATTCATGGATTTGTGATTCAATCAGACAAATTGAGGAATCCAATCTGTTCCTATGATGTTTGTAAATGATTCAGATGCAATTTGGATGACCTCTGATCAATTCTTTAGAAGAAATTGATTTCTGTCAGTTTGGGTTGTTTTTGAACCCAAACTGACGATAGTGAGTTTGTGATGAGATTCAAATGGATAATCTACCCAGATAGTTTCTTAACAACCTCTAAAGGTTGTTTGAATTGATTAAATAGGTCTTTAGCCATCTGTTGGACCTTTTAGAACTGGAATTGAAGTTCTGAATCCTTCTGGCAAAGCTTTTTAGCTTCTGCAATTTCCTGAAGCTCCTTAGAGCTCATTTCCTTCACCAACAGCTGCAGAATCACCTTTTGAACCTATTCAACACCTCATCTGGAGGTCAAATGTCCTTCTGCAGGACCTTAGATTCAAAACTCCATTTTGCAGGCTAAGATAGCCGTAGTGAACCCAGGTCCTTCACCCTTCAAATTGAAGAGCTAAACCTTCCCTGAGTATCAAATTGATACTCCAATCATGTAGATCAACCTAAGAGCTTTCCAACAAGCTTTCATTTGCTCGGATTGGAGCTTTGAGCTGGCTAGAATGATCATATGAAGTCTGGAATGGGAGGGGGAAACATAGTCCCACATCGGTGGAACTAGAGCGGCCACCTTGGTATAAAAGTGATTTGTGTTATAGGCTCTTCAGTCGACAGCGCAGGGAGCAAGAAAGAATCTGAGCATATGGGTGTGTGTGCGCCTGTGGGTGTGCGAGTGTGGGCCCGTGAGGGCGTGTGCATGGGGCCTGGGAGGCCATGAGCAGGATGGGCTCAAGACTATGCGAACCGAAAATAAACCAAACTAAATAAAAACCAGGCTTGGACTTAAATTTCAGGTCAAATTGCAAATGGAGACATGATTAGACGGAGTTCGAGCTCACATCCAGGACAGATTAGAGGAGCTTGATGGAGAACAGAGGAAATTCGTGAGGAGAGATAGATTGAAGATGGAAGGACAAGAAGAATAGGATAGAATTCTATTTATTTCTTTCACGTACTTTTGTCTTTATTTCCTTGCTCTTTTTGTTCCTTAGAACATCATGTTAAAGAGTCTCAAAGTACCTTAACAGTAGTCCTAGGAACACCTGCACAACCCTAGGATACTTAGGTTTTCTGTAGAAAACTTAGAAAACCAATATAGGGCTCAAACAACCTTTTCAGACGTCTAATCTCAAAATCAGACCTCTGATAATGAGTTTTAAGACGTCTGACTGTTGATTCAGATGTCCGATAACATTTATGCTGGACTTAGTTAGTTCTGTCTGATGAAATCAGACGTCCAGACCTTAGTCCAGACATCCTAGAAGACATCTGATGATTTTGCCAGACGTCCAATTAGTGGACCGTTGGCTGGCTTAACAAACACTGAAGGATATGACCGTTAGAGCCTTATCAGATGTCCTTAAGCCTTTCTAGACGTCTGATACATGACTGTTTTGCCTCGACTGACCCAAAAATCTCTTCTCAGAGATTTTCTAGCTGTTGCAATCTCTTGGAAATCCATTCTCGCAGAAAAAGTAGGTTTCCAGACGTCCAGACATAATGCCAGACGTCTTGTATGTCGTCTAATGGACTTGCACTAGAACCCTGTTTAGATCTTATTCAAGTCAGGAAGAAACCCGCCTAAAATCAGACGTCTGACTTTATTTCCAGATGTCTTAAACTGGTTTTCTAGACTTCCGATGACAGGATCAGACGTCTGATTACCCTATCAATCCAATGATTGTTCCTGATTTCGGCCTGATTCTCTTGGGCTTTGCACCCAACAGCTATGGAAGCTTTCCAAAGCCTTCCTAATGCCTCTATAAATATAGGGGAGCCTTTGCCACATAAGATACACCTAGTAATACACTTTCACACCGTTTTGTGTCTCTTAATCCTAAGAAGCAAGCTCTTGCTCTCCAAGCTCTAGTTCTTCATCTAGAGAGCATCAAGCATTTGCGCACCCGCTCTCCCGCCGTAGTTCACGAGAGTGACGTTGCGCCGTCGTGTAGCTCACGCACCCGCGTCGTCGATTCGACGCACTTCCATCAAAGGGGAGTTTCCTAATTCCTATAAAAGCTAGGTTTAAATCTTTGTTGGCTCTATAGAACTATATTTATTATTTTACTTTGTTATTTGGTTGGGTATTCGCTTTGCGAATTCCCGTCTCCTTCGTGGAACAAAATCCTTCTCGTGAAGAGAAGGGGTTTGAGGTACGCTATTCTAGTATAAAGTAGCGTGGTTGTATTTGAGGTTGAATCACCCTCGTTTAAGTGATTCGATTAGTGGATTTGATCAACTTGGTTGATTAGAAAATCCTAACTCGAGATGGTTAGGTGGTGGTTTTTACCCTGTTTGGGTTTCCACCAAAAAAATAATTGTGTACATTGTGTGATTGAATTTTTTGTGAGATTGTTTATATTCTATTCCGCAATTTATTACGTCACCCCCTCCTAGTAGGGAATCTACAATTGGTATCAGAGCAGGTTCTTGCTATTCGGAGTAACACCCAGCAAGAAGATCATGGAGGGGAGCAGTTCCGCGAGTAGGATTTCCGAGGGCCAGTCTACGACTCGTCCGACGTTCTTCGACGGGAGCAACTAGCCCTACTGGAAGTTGCGGATGAAGACGTGGCTTCAAGCCACCGACTTCACGATTTGGGCCAGGCGCACGACCCCCTTCAACATCCCAGAAAAACCCGTCGCAGGATACTCGCAGCAACAGAACCAGGAACTCTCTCTCAACGCGAAAACAATGAACTCATTGTATTGCGCACTCAGCCCAGAGGAGTTCAACAGAATCTCGCAATGCGCCACCGAATACGAGATTTGGCATACACTTGAGGTAACTCACGAAGGTACTTCTAAGGTAAAAACTTCTAAAATAAATTTACTTTCTCAAGAATTTGAAAGTTTTTCTATGAAGCCTAAAGAATCTTTAAGTGAGATGAACACTAGGTTCACTCTCATTGTAAATAATTTCAAAGCTTTAGGGAAGACTTTCATCAAGGGGGAGCTTCAAGGGAAGCTTCTTTGTTCCCTCAGATCGGAGTGGGAACAGAAAGTCACCGCCATCGAGGAGGCGAACAAAGTGGAGGAGCTCAACATGGAAGATCTCTTAGGCAATATAATGGCCTACGAGACAAAGTTGAAGCAGAAGAAGAAGGATACACTGGAGCCTAAATCGAAGAAGATTCTCACCTTCAGAGCCACGTCGGATAGCGAGGTAAGTTCCGACGACAAAGACTTTAAAATTTTACTTAAGAAATTTTCCAAGTTTTGTAGGGAATCAAAGAAAGAGAAAAAGGAGAAGGAAAGCCCAAGACGTTGCTACCACTGCAACGAGAAAGGGCATCTGTGATCAGAATGCCCTCTTCTCAAAAAGGAGAAGAAGAAGGAAAAGGAGAATAAGTCTAAGAAGAAGGCGTTCCAAGCCACTTGGGATGATTTGAGCTCGGAGGAAGAAGAAGAAAAGTCTATAGAAGAAGAAACCGCTTACTTTGGTTTCATGGCCAGAGGAAGTGATAGCGACAGCGAAAGCGAAAGCAACTTAGACAACGAGGTAAATTCCGATTTACAAGAAGCTTTTAATGAACTATTTGATGTTAGTCAATCATTAAGAATAGAAAACAAAAGCATTAAAAAGAACCTTAGCTTTCTTAAATCTGAAAATGATAGGTTAGAAATAAAACTTAAGGACCTAGAAAGTAGCTCTAGTCCTAAGGATAATAACCTGTTATTAGAAAATAAAGATTTAATCAATGAAAATACTAAATTGATTGAGGAAAATGCTAGTCTAAAATTAGAAATTTCTGATTTAAAGACTAAGATGAATATTATAAAAAAAGAAATTGCATGTCATAGGGAAAATTCTAACAAATTAATCAACAAAGTAGATAATTTTTATAGCCTTAAGGTTGAGAAAGGATCTCCGTCAAGGAGACCCGCTAACAGATCCGGATCCAAGCTCACTTGGATACCGAAAGAATTGGAATCTTGTTTAGTAGGTTTCAGGGATAACTACAACACAAAGGACTGGACCTACAAGCTCAAGGCTGGTCAACTCGAGTTAGGAGAACCAAGGAGTAGACCGAGGAGGAGAACGAGAAGACTGACGAGACGGCGAACAAACGATGGACCCACTGCACGTCGACCGCCGGACTAGAGACCGGCGCCGATGCCTGGGCCTCCAAGCTACGGATGGGAGCCCCATCCGATGTGGCATCCACCACCACCATTTAGACCATTTTATTGGCCATGGTAGGTGAGGTAAAAATTTCTTTACCCTATCTTTGTTTATCATTACCATTTAGATAGGGGGAGTTAAAAATTATGAGCTAATTGTCAATTTTTAAGGGGGAGATGTAAGTTTCCTTTAGTAAGGGGGAGAAGAAAAACAGCTATCTTATTGTTACAAAAAGGGGGAGGACATTACTTTTGTTAAAAGAAATTCATAGAAGACCATGTTTTAAGGGGGAGTTATAGGAAATTTAAAATCAATCAAACCTTTTTGATAATGTCAAAACGGGGGAGGATTTCTTGCATTATTATTTATGATTTTGTCATCATCAAAAAGGGGGAGATTGTTGGTGCTAGAACACCACGATCGTTTGTTTTGATGATAACAAAACACGTGTCATTTAACATTTGCACTTGGAGTCTTAGATTTCAGGTCAAATTGCAAATGGAGACATGATTAGACGGAGTTCGAGCTCACATCCAGGATAGATTAGAGGAGCTTGATGGAGAACAGAGGAAATTCATGAGGAGAGATAGATTGAAGATGGAAGGACAAGAAGAATAGGATAGAATTCTATTTATTTCTTTCACGTACTTTTGTCTTTATTTCCTTGCTCTTTTTGTTCCTTAGAACATCATGTTAAAGAGTCTCAAAGTACCTTAACAGTAGTCCTAGGAACACCTGCACAACCCTAGGATACTTAGGTTTTCTGTAGAAAACTTAGAAAACCAATATAGGGCTCAAACAGCCTTTTCAGACGTCTAATCTCAAAATCAGACCTCTGATAATGAGTTTTAAGACGTCTGACCGTCGATTCAGATGTCCGATAACATTTATGCTGGACTTAGTTAGTTTTGTCTGATGAAATCAGACGTCCAGACCTTAGTCCAGACGTCCTAGAAGACATCTGATGATTTTGCCAGACGTCCAATTAGTGGACCGTTGGCTGGCTTAACAAAACCGTTGGAGCCTTATCAGATGTCCTTAAGCCTTTCCAAACGTCTGATACATGACCGTTTTGCCTCGACTGACCCAAAAATCTCTTCTTAGAGATTTTCTAGCCGTTGCAATCTCTTGGAAATCCATTCTCGCAGAAAAAGTAGGTTTCTAGACGTCCAGACATAATGCCAGGAGTCCTGTATGTCGTCTGATGGACTTGCACTAGAACCCTGTTTAGATCTTATTCAAGTTAGAAAGAAACCCGCCTAAAATCAAACGTCTGACTTTATTTTCAGACGTCTTAAACTGGTTTTGTAGACGTCCAATGACAGGATCAGACGTCTGATTACCCTGTCAGTGCAATGATTGTTCCTGATTTCGACCTAATTCTCTTGGGCTTTGCACCCAACGGCTATGGAAGCTTTCCAAAGCCTTCCTAATGCCTCTATAAATAGAGGGGAGCCTTTGCCACTTAAGATACACCTAGTAATACACTTTCACACCATTTTGTGTCTCTTGATCCTAAGAAGCAAGCTCTTGCTCTCCAAGCTCTAGTTCTTCATCTAGAGAGCATCAAGCATTTGCACACCCACTCTCCCACCATAGTTCACGAGAGCAACGTTGCACCGTCGTGTAGCTCACGCACCCGCGTCATCGATTCGACGCACTTCCATCAAAGGGGAGTTTCCTAATTCCTATAGAAGCTAGGTTTAAATCTTTGTTGGCTCTATAGGACTATATTTGTTGTTTTACTTTGTTATTTGGTTGGGTATTCTCTTTGCGAATTCCCGTCTCCTTCGTGGGACAAAATCCTTCTCGTGAAGAGAAGGGGTTTGAGGTACGCTACCCTCGTATAAAGTAGCGTGGTTGTATTTGAGGTTGAATCACCCTCGTTTAAGTGATTCGATTAGTGGATTTGATCAACTTGGTTGATCGGAAAATCCTAACTCGAGAGGGTTAGGTGGTGGTTTTCACCCAGTTTGGGTTTCCACCAAATAAATAATTATGTACATTGTGTGATTGATTGCGCAGCAATCATAGGTCTTAATTGACCTAAATTAGGCTAGGACTTAGCATAAGTTAGGGTTATTCATGCATGCATACGCATTATCTGCATCTTTACTGCTTTCCTTTAGCTATGCATAAAATAATGTTATAATGCGTTGATTAAGTACATTATGTCGATTGCAGGGAATAAGCTGATCAGGAGCTGGATCTGAAGCTGGATCAGGAATAACGGGAGTTGTAGCAGAGCTGGAGCAGAAGACCTAGTTTAGATGTAGGAATAATAATGTAAGGGGTTCAAAGGTTTTCTATTCTATTAAGTAGAAATAAAGCAGTAAAATGTGAAGAGCTTAGGTCCATCCTAGCCCTAGGATAGCCTAGAGACTTCCCCAAGCCTTAGCCACCCTTAGATTAGGTCACAACACCCTAGGAAGCCCTAAAACCCTAGTTCCAACCCTTCTCTGGACGTCCAGATAAGTTTTAAGACATCCAGGACCCTTAGCCAACTCCCGCACACTTCAAACACACTTCTGCAGTATTATTGGACGTCCAGGCACTTTGTCAGACGTCTAATTTCTGCAGAATACCCAAAACAGAACCCGAAATCCTTCCTAACTCTGATTGGACATCCAGACAACAAGTCCGGACTTTTGATTTTTTAGTATAAGACGTCTGATTATATAATTAGACGTCTGATACTGCTCTCCAATTCCTGTTTTGAGATTTAAGCCTTGATCTTGGATCTCTAGGTCCCTAAACCCAATTCCAACCCCATAGGAACCTAAATTAAGGTGCCCTAACCCTAGTAAATCACCTCTAGACCTCCCTAAGGACCTAATTAGGTCCTCACTAAACCTAATTGACTTGGATCTTAGTCAATTCCATCAGCCTATTCAATTGGACTCATTGAGTCCAATTGAGCCCTGATCTCAGCACACACTGTTCAATTGGACTCAGTGAGAGTCCAATTGACCTAGACCTGACTTAATTGAGTTGTTTTACTCTCAATTAAGTTTTCACACACCCAATTAAACTTGTATTAAGTTTAATTGCACTTTACCTTAGTGAATTAAGGTTTATAACCCTAATTTGAGACCTACCTTGACCTAAATGCACTATAACCCAACCTAATCAACCTAGACACCTAAGTTTCGACCCACACACACCCACACACACCATCCACACGAAAATATCTAGCCTAGAGTTCTCTAGAACTCTCTACCATGTGTGGTTGCCTTGGTTGCCAAAAATAGCAACCAAGAGCCATTCAATTTTTATATCCACATTTGGTGGATCTAAAAACCACCATCCACCCTCTCTCTCTCTCTCCCCCACGAGATCCCACCATAATCCTTCTAGAGAATTCTATAATTCTCTAGAGAGCTTCCCTTAGGTCTATAAAAAGACCCCTTGGGTGGCCATTGGCACCCATTCACTCCCTTGGCAATTGCTTTCCATTTGTGCCATTCACGTCACCTCCACTTAGCCACTCACTCCACCTCCACGAGCTCACTACCACCACCATGGAGGACACCATGCCGAAATGCTGGATCAACCCTACTTCTCTCCAAGGGTCGGCCTAAGCTACATTGGCCACCCCTCATTCTCTTCTCGACCACTCCAAGGCCATCGGGGACCACCCCTGAATGCCCTCTATTCTTCTATCTCTAGATCATGCTCTTCATAATTTTTATTGCTTTCATTTACTGCTTAGTAGAGTAGTCTTACTTCTCCCCCAATGATGCATGCGAAATCCTCCCGTTGATTCTTGTATGCAATCGTTTTCTGGTAGTTAGATTTAATTTTAAGCATTCATGTATAAGCTTTCCTCTAGATTTCCTTGTGGAACAACTCTCCCACGATGAATGAAATTTCATTTTATATATATATATATCTCTTATGTGTTTGAAATCACCATGAGCTTAATGATTGCTATTATCATATTTGCGTGATTTAAGTGCCTGTTCTTTAACCGCCTATATATTACACACCAACATGTCGTTTAAATAAAGTAGAGCGGCTTTAAGATCGATTTCAAAAACAAAAACAATGCCTCCCAGAGACGAACGACCGGGACTCAAAGTCTCGTTATTTTCAAAATAATATCTTTGTTGGATCGTATTTCGCAACTATACTACAACGCTTTTATCAAAAATGCGATCTATGACTTTCCAACAGTGATTGAATTTTTTGTGAGATTGTTTATAGTCTATTCCGCAATTTATTTCGTCACCCCTCCTAGTAGGGAATCTACAAGGGAGAGCTCGTAAGGAGAAAAGAAAGGTTGAACAGGCACAAAAGCTAAAGAGAAATAACAGATAGAGTAAGAAAGAAAGAAAAGAAAGAGAAGAAGACATGTATAAGAGAAGAGCTCAAGAAAGATTAAGAAAGATTAAGAGAAAAGCAAAGAGAAAAGAGAGAGAGAGGAAAAGAAGAGAAAGAAGAATAAGGCTGAAGACAAGAAGAAGAATAATTGTGCTTAATTTCTTGCATTTTATTAATTTCTTTTGAGTTTAATGTTGTAATAAGATATATTTTCATTAGAATTACTTTCTCTTGCCTTAATCTCTTGTAAATAAAAAGAAATAAACATGTTTACTTGTTTGTAAAAGATCATTTATGTAAATGTGTTTACCTTATGGAATTTTGCATATTCTTCTAATTTGTAATCCTTAAGCAAAATTCATGTTCTTAAAGTAAATTTAATTATACTTTCCATAAGGAGCTTAGATTTAATGGTGAATTTTAATTAAGTTATGCCTTCCAGCGAACGACCTAGACCCAACCAGTTAAAAGAAATAAAATCTAAAATGTTATGTTAACTTGACCCTATACTACTTAATCGACATAAATTCAAGTTGACCTAAGTTACTTTCTTCTGCACGTAATTAAGCACAATTAACGTAATTAACTGTGTTGAGAAAGATAACCATCAGCAGGGCAATGGCTTTATGCTTTGTCATTATTTTTCTTAATTAATTATATCTTAGGTTGCTACTATTAACGATAGCAATCCTTCTCTTTCTCAGAAAAGAAATGATGAATTAAACACCAGGGTGATTAATCTAATAATAAAATGAATTCTTAAATAGAAGAATGATTAGGTTTGAATATTTTTAAAATTTTCATCTTTTTATGTTTTTATACTTTTATAAATAAATATCCATAAATAAAATAGAGCATTAAACGGAAATCCTCTTACAAAGGGGTTAAAACCCTAAATATCTTTCACAATAAATACTCGTGAAAAGCAAACTCTCGATGAGAATTCTCGATGAGAATTCAAATCTGAATCAAAACATCTGATACCCATTTTGTTATCTAAACACCACTCTAAACCCTAAAAATTAGAGAAGTCAAGATGACTAATGTAACAAGACTCAAAGATTGGAAATCAAATTCTAACATAGGTTAGTCCTTAAGCTTGTGAATTCTGATTCTTATCAACCTAAGCTTCTGTAAATTAACCAAACACCCTTTATCAATCAAATTCAGAGAGTAAGACCCTTAAACCAACCAACGCACTGTGTCAAGGATGGACTTCTAGACTCAGGGCTTTGTCAATTTGGCCCCTTTAAGCCTCAATTGCTAGTCTCCAAAACCTGATTTCTTAGGTTTCATTGCCCACTCAAGGTTTAGTAGCTATGAGGTTAAAATGACCATCAGGTGAAGTAGATTCATCCTACAGGCATCCAAAGTTATAAACTCCAGACCTCAAGACATCAAGATCCCAATCCAGGTCATCCTAATTCAAGTCTTTGGCTTAGCCTTACTCAGATTTGGTTGCTTTCTCCTCACCTATTTTTATCCCAAGGTCAACACTCAAGTTGTATATTTCTTCAGCTGGACCATTGGGTCTCTTATTCCTAGTTTTTATCTCCATATTTTTCTAGTTCATTTTCTATATGTTAAAAAACCCATTTGTATTGAGGTGTTTTTTTATTGGATGGAGGAGGGTAGAATCCATTTGTAGTGAGATGTTTATTTGGTGGATAACTGCATAAGCACCCATTTGTACCGAGATGCATTATTGCAGGGTGTAATATATTTTTTCTCTTTTCTTTTACCACCTTCTCATTTTTCTTACCACTAAGTAAAATATCCAAGTCTTTTTTTCTAGGTGAGTGGCACATCCTTCCCCCTTTCAAGAGCCACCCCACGGAAATCCTTGGGATAAAAAAGATACAAGACCGATCTCTTGGTCTCTATGTTTTCACGATCTCAGATGCCTATAAGACAATTCTAATGTATGTGATGTTTGGACACTTGAGTTACTTAGCTGGCAAACTAGAGAATGGATAGCAAAGCCTTTCACTTTTAAGTCTGTTAAACCATTAATATCAACCCACAGGATCTGTCAAGACACAACTTGCAAAATCTAGCCAAACATCCTCGACTGATTAAGCTGCCTATAGCCCATTAGACCTTATGATTAAGGTTCCAAACTAACTTCTTTACTTGATTAACTCTAAGTATCTAGTCTTTTTACTTAACTTAGTAATAAAAATAGACATTTAAAGTCAAAAGGACAGGACCTAGTCTTATTGACCAAGAACGTTACAATTTAATTTCAAAAATTAAGTCTGGTATAAGAGTTAATAACACCTTAGTTACTCTATTTTCAAAGTAAAGAGCAGGAATAAAAATTGCATACTTAGGTTTCAAATTCTTGACTCGAAAAATTTAGTGTCAAAAGTCAAAAACAAGTACTTGTTTTGAAAAATTATCTAAGACAAAGTTCAAAGTAGAGATTTAATGCTCCTACTTATGTACACTATTTACACTATTTATAAATATATTTTTGATTTCTAACCTTTAAAAATCACTTAAGAAATTCATACTCTTAAAACTCTTTAATTTACATATAAATATTAAATAAGGTCCTTTAATGACTTTCTTCCAAAATTCTTCTTCTTATCAAAAGATTCCCTTCATGAATGTAATTTGATATTTTTATTTTTTTTATTTTTATGTTTTATAAATTTTCAAATTTTTTTGTGTTTTCAATATTTTAAATTTTTATATTTTTCAAAATTTTTCTTCTTTTATCTAATACTACACTTAAAGTATTAAGATTCACTTTACACCCTCCCATGCCAAAATCTTACAATGCCCTCATTATAAAGAAAGGGTAAAAAAGACTCTACACTTCACTTAGTATAGGGTGACGGAAGGAGTCGTATAAAGGAGATTGACAGATACCAAGCGGACGATTTCAACTTTGACAAAAGTCAGAGGGGTCAATCGAACTAAGTGAATAATAGGAAATAAGTGATCCATAAAGCTCAAACTCAAGTGCAGAAGTAGACAAAAAAGGGGAAAATAAAAAGAACCAAAAATAGCTACATACAGGTGCTAAGTTTTACTCTTTTAGCTAGGTGTAAACTCAAATGAAGTACTAGTGGAGCATGTAACATTCTCCAACAAGACCCAAGGAATGTGTCTCAAGATAAGGTTTAAGGCATTGTCAGTTTACTTTGAAGGGTTGATTTTTTCTAGGTTTGATTATTTCGATAACTCCATTATCAAAAACTCATGTAACCTCAAATGGACCAGTCCATTTAGACCTAAGTTTCCCTATAAAGAGCTTTAGGCGGGCATCAAAGAGCAACACCTTTTGACCAAGTGCGAAAGATTTGTGGGAAATGTGTCTATCGTGGAAGGCTTTAACTTATCCTTATACAGCTTAAAACTCTCATAGGCATCTTTACAAATCTCCCCAAGTTCGCTAAGCTATAATCTACGATGATCATTAGCCTTTGCGAGGTCAAGATTGCAGGCTTTAATAGCCCAATAAGCCTTGTGTTCGATTTCTACGGGAAGATGACAAGGTTTCCCGTAAACAAGTCTATATAGTGTGACATGCCTATGGGTGTATTGTGGGCAATCCTATAAGCCCACAAAGCCTCGTCTAACTGAGAAGACCAATCCTTCCTATCGAGTATGATTGTCATTTGAAGGATCTTCTTGATTGCTCAATTAGAGACCTCAGTTTGCCCATTAGTTTGGGGGTGATAAGGTGTAGCTATTTGATGTGTAACCCCATATTTCCTGAGAAGGTTCTGAAACTAGGTGTTATTGAAATGGGATCTGCCATCAAAGATAATCACACATGGTATCCCAAAATGAGAGATGATATGGTTTTGAATGAAAGGAATGACAACTCTATGATCGTTATTGCGTGTGGGTATGGCTTCGACCTAATGAGATACGTAATCAACAGCAAGTAAAATATACTCGAAGCTATAAGAAGGGACCGAACCCATAAAGTCAATGCCTCAGATATTGAAGATTTCACAAACAACTATTGAGTTCAAAGGCATCATGTCTTTACATGTCATGCTACCAAGAGTCTGGCAACGACTACATGCCTTACAATATGTTTGTGAATCTATGAAAAGAGTGGGCTAATAAAACCTGCTTTGCAGAACTTTCATAGCAGTTTTACATCCCAAAAAATGATCACCACAACCCTGGTCGTGACAAAAAGAGCGGATAGACTCAATCTCTGAAGATGATACACATCGCCTAATGATTTGATCATTGCAAAGTCGGAAAAGATAAGGATCTTAAAAATAGTATTTGGCCTCTGATATGAGTTGTGATTTGTGATTCCTATCCCAGTCGGATGGGAATTGATGTGTGACCAAATAGTTTACAATATTGACATACCAAGGAAGATCAATTGATATACTCAAAAGATGCTCATCAGGAAAGTGTTCTGTAATTGGGAAGTCTCAGTACTCTCAGAAGGAAGGCGGGAACGGTGGTTGACAACAACATTTTGTCGTCCCACCTTGTCACAAATTTCTAGGTCAAATTTTTGGGAAGCAAGATCCATCTAATCAACCTAGGCTTCGTGTTCTTCAAAAGGTGTTTGATCGCAGAGTGATCAGATAATTCGAGATCCAAGGATATAGGATCTAAATTTCTTTAATCCAAATATTATCACTAGCAATTCTTTCTTTATAACCATGTAATTCCTTTGTGTGTCACTCAATGTCTTGCTAGCATAGTAAATCACTATAAGATTCTTCTCGATTTTCTACCCTAAAACAGCTCTTACTGCGTAGTTAGATGCATCGCACATGATCTCGAAAGGTAAGTTCTAGTCAGGAGGTTGCAAGATAGGAGCCTATGTAACTCTATCTCTCAAAGTATGAAATGCAGTGATACACTCCTCGTCCATTTCAAAATTCGTGTCTTTCATGAGGAGGTTTATCAAAGGTCAGGCGATCTTTGAAAAGTCAAGAATAAATCACTGATAAAAACCAACGTTCCTGAGAAATGATCGAATGCCCTTGACTGAGTTTGGTATAGGTAGATTCAAATTTTGATTATTCTTAGCCCGTTCTACTTGGAGACCTCACTTAGACTCAAGGTAGCCAAGTACAATACCCTCAGGTATTATAAAGTGGCTCTTTTCCCAATGAGGACCAGATTAACTTCAATACAATGCTTCAAAATCTTTGACAAGTTTTCTAAATAGATGTCAAATGTCTCCTCAAAGATGGAAATTCATCCATGAATATTTCCATATAATCACCCACCATCTCGGAGAAAATGCTTAGCATGCACCACTGAAAAGTCATGGGTGCGTTGCAAACCCTAAATTGCATCCTTCGGAATGCAAAGGTTTCGAAGGGGCAAGTGAAAGTCATTTTCTCTTGGCCTTTGGGGTGAATCGCAACCTCGTTATATCTGGAGTAACCATCAAGAAAATAGAACTTGTCATCAGCTAGTTTCTCGAGAATTTGATTAATGAATGGTAGAGGGAAGTGGTCTTTCTGTGTTATAGAGTTCAATTTTCGTTAATTGACGCAAACCCACCATGAATTCACAATTCACATTGGTATGGTTTCTCCAAATTCAATTTTGATTATAGTGAGCCTTGCCTTCTTAGGCACCACTTGAATTGGACTCACCCTAGGGCTATCTGATAGAGGATAAATGATACCTGCATCAAGCCACTTGATTATCTCTTTCTTTACAACCTCCTAAAGGTTTAGATTTAGTCTCCATTGTGCTTCACGAGAAGTCCATGCTCCATCCTCAATATAGATACAATGAGTACAGTAATTAGGGTTAATCCTAGTTAGGTCATGTAAAATCCACCCGATTTCCTTCTTATGTTCTCGCAAGACTGCAATCAATTAGTCTCTTATTTTCTAGAAAGATTAGAATTGATAATCATGGGATAGGATTGATTATATTCGAGATATATGTATTTTAGCATATCGGGCAAAGGTTTGAGTTAAATCCTAGGTGTAGGATCAACAACAGAGTTAGGGGTGGGATTTTCCGTTGAGTATAGAGGTAAAGATGAGTCATATGATTCAACCTCTAGATCAAGTGCAGAATTAGTGAGTGGGTTTTCATATTGAGGGATATTTGATTCAAAAGATGATTCAATCAATTCTAGAAAAGTGGTGTCATCCTCAAGAGTCGAAATAGATCTAACTTCCTTGATCAATTTAGAATAAATTCTCTGAGAAGCTATAAAGATATCAATTTTAATGTCTTCTCCCCAAACTTAAGTTCAATCAACCCTGATTTGCAATCTATGTTGGTCTTAGTATTGGCCAATAAAGGTCTCCCAAGAATGATTGGGCTATCTCGGATTGTTCAGGGACTTCCATATCTAAAAAAATAAAGTCTAGAGGAAAAAAGAAGTCTCTAACTCTCACTATAACATCTTCTAATACTCCCCTAGGTGACTTCATGGATCTATCTAATAACTGTAAAGTCACGTCAGAAGACTTAAGTGTATCAGCATCAAACAACTCAATGAGGGAAGCAATAATCAAATTAATAGATGCTCCTAAATCTAGGAGGGCTCTATCAAAGCATTGGTCCCCAATAGTACATGAAATCAAAGAACCTGGGTCTTTCTTCTTTAAAGGAAGCATACTGGAGATGATTGAGCTAATTTGCTCAGAGAATACCACAGTGCTTCCTTTCTTCGGCTTATGCTTTGGAGTATACAAATCCTTTAAACATCTTGCATAAGCCAGGATGTGTTTGATCTCATCTAGGAGTGGGATGTTTATGTGCACCTATTCAAAGATCTTAATTAAATCCTCATCAATGGTGACAGGTTTCTTTTGTTTCCTAGATTTCTTATTTAAGGCTTAGGGAAAAGGGATTTGGTTTTGCTATCCTACAGAAGTGCGAACTTGATCAAAAGTAGCAGGAATATTAGCGGGATCAAGTGAATCAGCTCTAACAGATGTAGATACAAAAGCAATTCTGGATGAACTAGGGTCCAAAGGGTGTACACGTGAATCTATGGGGCCCCTAGTAGAAGTCCCTCAATGGGTTCTAATAGAGTTAATACTTGCATGAAAAGAAGATTGCAAAAGTCAATTGCGGATTTTAGAGGATCGATGCAATCAGAAGTAAAGGTTGAGTCATTACGGATTGCTATTGATCTTGGTTCAAGAACTCATATTCGGGAGGTGCAAAGGGTGGGTTTTGATTTAGAGAGGCCTAATGTATGAAATGAGCTTGGCCCTAATTCGAATTGTGATCTCCTAGGTTAAACCTAGGGTTAGGAAGATTTCTAGGGTTTGGAACTAACTGGGGTGGATGGGGCCCTGGCTGACGAATCTCAACCAACTACATGATTTGGCCCCTAAGGTCAACCAATTCTACCGCACATTGGCTTTGGACTTCAGCAAGAGCTTCAGCATTTCGTCACTGGCTCTCATTCATAGCTCACAAAATCTAATCGAGCTATGAATCTCTATTCAGCCCCAAGTAGCTTTGCATATTCTGCTAGGTGTGCCTCGTATGCAATTGCTGAAAGAGCCATGTTGACAGGTTTGAACGATTCTGATTCGTATAGGTATGTCTTTGTGAATGATCAAACCAAGAGAAGTTGGGATGGTTTCTCCATCCAAGGTTGTCGGTGTTGGAGTACGGATTTGATCTTGTGTTGTACCCTTGGATGGCGTACAAATCATCAGGATACATCATGTTTCCACTACAGGGAAAGAAGTAAGTAGGGAAATAGGAGGAAAAGATGGGGCAAAGGTCCCTCCTTAGGTTGGTGCATGATTTGGGAGATAACCCAAGAAAGACGGATCTCGCATATCCAGATTATTCATAAGCTCCCTCCACGTGGGAATTTGCAAAATATTTTGAGGCGCAGGATTCGTACCAAGTAGAGGTGTAAGATTTTTCACCTTATTTCTAACCTCATCAAGATGCTTGGCTATGATATCTACCTTATCCAGTTTCTCTACAATAATCTCAAGATCTTGCGAACTGGATTGGCTCTCAACTTCGTGAATGCCCTTATGACGTGGGTTTTGGTGTGGGTTCCCTCTCGTGAATTATGTCATGGAGGCATTATTGATCGAGTTTTCTGCCATTCCCTCAAAAAGTTCTAGTGTGGATTCTTCATCGTAGTTCAAAAAGTTTCCTCCACAAGAGGCGTCAACTAGATTAAGAACGCTCTCTTGCAATCCATAGAAAACGATGTGCATTAATTGACAACGAGGGATGTTGGGATGTGGGCATTTCCTTTCCAATTCATGAAAGTGCTTCCACACCTCATGAATTGGTTCTCCTTGATTCTGAGAGAAAGTCGTGATTGCTCGCCTAAGGGCATTGATGTGGCTGATGAATTGTGGCTCATTATAGCTAAAATGCCCAAGTTAAGCTAGAAACTAGGTTAAACACTATCAAATTAACAATAGAAATGGGTTAAGTGTGGAAAATAAGAAAAATGACCTAAAATATCAAAAATGTGTTAAAAATGCAAAATTAGGTCATATTTAGGAGATTATGTACTTAACTATGTAAATGGATGATTCAAATGCCAAATTGAACATAAATTAAGCTTAATTTCACAAATCAAGGATTGGAATATTTTCTAATATGTTCAATTCACATGCCATAAAAACTTCATTGCATTTTGACCTCATTAGGACCTTGGATTTAGTTTTTTTCATTTAGGTCCTTCCTATACAATCATTAATTCACATTTTCTAAGCAAAAAGTGGTCAAAGACTTTATTGCAAACCATAAAGGATTCCTTTGTAAACACCCAGGACCTACTGGTTACCATTTCTATTACTTATGGGTTCTTGCACAAATATTCCACCATTTCGATTTCGGGAAGATTTTGTAAAACACCCAACATACCTGGGTGAGCTCTCTTCAGTTGTTCATATACGATGAACTGAGCAGCTCTCCACCATCCATTCTCTTCATTAATCCTACAATGGATCTTCACCCAACCTTTAATCCCCAGTACCCAAATGTTCCCACTTATTTCTAGATCACATTGAGCAGGTTACATCACATCTTATCCATTTCACGTCCTCCAGATCAAATTTCCTCCGTTGATGTCCAATGACCTCAAACCCTTCGTTGTCGGTGATCCTAGCTCCTAGTGCCTATATAAGGACACCCATAGGTGCCCTACGCAAGCTACCAGCTCCCCTCCTACTCTCTCAAGTTGTTCATTCACTCCCCCTCCAATTTACCTTCCCATTCATCCACTACCTATGACTAAGGCACACATTCTCCTCTCTCCCTTTGATCCTTGTCGCTAAGGATTTCGAGACACCTGAGGAAAATATGGAGTTCCAATAGAGAGCTCTTTATCGCTAGAGTCCCCTATTCCCCATTCATCGCCATTGACCACCAGCCATGGTTCCCTAAGGTACCCTTCATCCCTTTATATAGGATTTTAATCTCTTTCCTAGTGTAAATTAGAGTAGTTTAGATGGTTTAAAGTAAAGTCTAATTGGTGATTTGGTTTAGATCAACTTAGATTAGTGTAGTTGTAGTGTACAATCGATCCGTTCTCTCTGATCAATTCAGATCACAGAGGTGAACTTGCACTCTCATTTTAGATCATCGAACTCCCTCTTCGTCTCACAATCACGTTCTTTTACCTCCTTCACTATTTTGTTCCATTAATCACTTCCCTCAGCCACTACAACTATTGGATCTAAAGCTCTCTAGTTTCTAGATTCAATGGCATACCAATACACTAGAGGGTCTTCTCATTCACTCTAGAAGATCACAAGGACCCTCCTTATGATTTGAAGTGCACCAATTTGAGTAATTGAATTCGATTGGGTTATCGCGATTGATTGAGAGATTTAAGATGCAAATATGTTTTAATCAAATTTAATTGTTCAAATTGAGTTGTTTAAAGTGTGATTAGATCAATTGCGATGGGTTTAAGATTTTGTGCTTTGATTTTTATTTCTTATTAAGCTCATGCCCAATTTTCATGTTGAATACTATTTTGATCCTTGATTGGGTAGCATGGACCTATGAAACTCAATGCACTGAGTTGAGGTCCTTGCAATCATCCAAATGGCTTTTAAGCATCGTCTGAAATCCTTGCACACTAACCAATAGTGTTCAGGACTTTTGGATGATCATATCATCCCAGCGAAGCCACATCAAATGCCCAGGTAGGCAACATGTGATTCAAGTCCAAATCACTCTTAACTTGTTCAGAGGTTTCATGAGGGTTGAGAAGTTTTTATGATGATTTTCATGTGATTTCACCATAATTTGAATGCCTATTTTCATCTCCTTCTTTTACGTTGTCTATGGCGCAAGAATAGGGATCAATTAGGGTTTTTAAGGGTTATTGACCTTTGATCTGATATCTCTTGAGTTCTAGACCTTTCAGAGAAGGTTTCTGACGCTGGAGTTTACTTTTTAATAGATCTGAGTTGATTTGTGATTTCTAGCTTTAAAACCTCAGGTCTCAGGTTGATTAGAGAAATACGAGGATTTTAATAGATGTGTAAAGATTTGAGCATGAGTTTAGAATGTTTTTATGTTTATGTCACAAGTGTAAGTGGTTGCATCAGTGATTTGGAGTTTTAATTTCAATTTGATTGGGGTTTATTAGTGTAGTAGCTACTGCTCTAACTAAACTAGAATGAATGAGTGTTTAATCATGGTTTTTAAAAGGGAATTTGGCAATCTGAATTTTGTTGACAACTTCTAGAATGGGATTTGTATGGATACAACTTTTCAAACATTTAAGCAGGTCTTGGAGAACATGTACCAGATCTCAGTTTGGTCTGAGTTGATGTTTGGACAGTTTAGCCACACTGCTAGGACTGTTGGATGACTAATCCAAGTAGTTCTTGAGTCTTCTTTAAGTTTCAATGAGTTGTCTAGTGGATTTAGTATTAGAGCAAGCATTCATCTATGTGAATATGTGTTTGGTTCTAAGATATTTTGCAAATCATGTTTAGAGAATTTGAGAATGATGTTATCAGCAACTAAAAGATCTGTACATTGTCAGAAATGATGTTTGAGCTTAATTCAATGAATAAAGCATGACCTGATGTTTGAATTTGGTTCTAAATGATGTCTAGAAGTTCATAATATTAAATCTTTCTTTCTAGCATTTTTAATATAATTTTATGCTTGATTTCAATTTATAATCATGTTATAGCCATTTTCTAGCTTTCCTATGTAAATACATGAAAAATACAAAAATAAATGTAACTAAATAAACAAAATGTGTCTTGAGTGAGAATAAGATATGTTTTAGGTGTTTGAGTCATTAGTTTTAGAGTTAAAGTCCTTTAGCTAGAACATACCTGCAGAAGTTTTAGACTTCTCAGGTTGTAAATAAAGAAAATCAAAACAAAATTCACAAGAAGTGCCATCTTCCCTTCTGTCACTTCTTTCTCTTCTTCTCTATTCCTATAAAACCCAAAAGCAACATAAAAATTAGAAAAGTTCAAAAATCCTAAAAACTTCCATATGTATATAGTGTATATACTTATATATAATCATAAGCTAATAATATATAGTAAGTTATATGTAAATTAAGTTTGAATATATAATAAATATATTATTTATATGTGATAAGTTATAATGGGTATTTATACTAAGTTATATGGCACGGCATTATATTTGTATATATATATAATTATAATATATGTATATATAATTATAACTAGATGTGTATACTGGTCGCAGGCGTGTTTCACATGTTAGAAATCGGGATTACAAGTAACCCGTCGTCGTAGTTGTAAAACACGTCGATCAGATAAAATTTATACCGAAACTCCAAGGGAGTCCCAGGTCGAACACAGGGAGGCGACGTTTACTTTAAGTGAAAATCGCGCTTCATTTTGTTGCTTTTTGGTATTTTAGGGTTTTGATTTTTTTTGTATTTTTGAAAAGAGGACAAGCAGAATGAATCACAAGATAGAAATGGAACAAATATGCTATATATATATCAATCCAATGTCGATTACAATGAACTATAAAAGCATAAAAAGAGAGGGAGGTAATAGGAAATCTCCCGAATCGGCTGTTCGGCGAGATGACGGCACCTGGCGAAAGCTCAGATGAAGGAGCTGAGGAGCAAGACAACAGAGGTGAGATGTAGGAGGACATCAAGTAGAGGAAAGCTTCAGGGTGGCTCCGGAATGGAGGTGAGAAGACGGAGGTGATCTGCTACGAGAATGGAGGTGGGAGGACGGCTCCAAGGTGACCTATGAATGGGGATGGGAAGTTGGAGGAGTATTTGGTAGGGCAGAGGTTCGCTAGACTAATAGGCGCCTTGGGAGCTTGAGAGTAAGCTTTAATAGAGCATTGGTAGGCTTGCTAGAGCTTGGGAGTAGGTGGGAGTAGAGTAGGTAGAGATGGCTTGGAAGGGAGGGGGTGTAGGTCCTTTTATAATGAAGAGGCAAAAATAGGTATGGGACCATTAGTGACATCCAAGCCGTCGCTAGAAGCGTCACTATAGGCAGCTCATGCCCACAGCTAGCTTTGCTAGCGCACGAAGAATTAGCGACGGCTATAAGCGTCGCAGTAGATCAGCTCATGAGTTGCTGTAGGCCACCTCATGTGCCACTGGCGCGTGCTGTCCTGCCTTTGCCGAGCGCGCGCACGCTCACACGCTGGCGCTGCGCTGTACGCGTGCGCGCCTGCGCACGCGTGTGCACACCTGCACTGCTGCGTGCATGCGGTGGCACGAGGTGCACTGGGCGGCTTGGGTTGCACCACATGGCGTAGTCTGGGCCGTCTATCTTCTTTTCGTTGTAGGGGCTGCAATAGAGGTCGAATTGAGTTGATTTTCACGCCATTAGGTTGTGATCATTGACCCGAATCCATCTGCATGGTCAAATTTGTCATATGAAGCATCGAATTATGTCACCTCATCCCTTGGCCATTGATCTTCCTTGGACTGCATATGGTGCTACGGGACTCCAATCGAGGCAATTTCAGAGGCGTTGGACTCCGATCGTCATCTTGATCAGATCCGTACGGTCGGATTGTCAATTTGAGGCTTCGAAATAAATACTCTTCTCTCCTGACCATAAAAAGGACGTAATTATCCTAAATTATATACAACTACTCTAAATACAGAATGATGCATGCTATGCAATATTTATAACATGAAATGCAAATTTAAGCATAGGAACATGCATAAATAGGCATTTTACCCTCAATAAATGTGTTTACATCATACCCCTATGCCTATCTTTTGCTAGTCCCTAGCAAAATTAAACTACATGCTATGTATAACATCAAAACTAGGATTAGATCACTTAGGCCTAAGTCATTTATTAACAATAGAAAATTTCAAGTAAGGTCCTAAACTACGAAAGCTCAATAGTGCCTGGGTGCCTACCAGAATGCAGATTGCCCAAGTCCTCGCCTTATTTGAAAAGGGAAGATATATTTTTTATTGTTTTTCTAATTTTTTTGTACTTTTAGAGTTTAAAAGTTCCGGGATAACTTTTTATGGCTACCCAACCCGTCCAAGACTCAAAAAGGATTCTAAGTGCTAAGCATCTTGTGAAAATAGTGGAAGACTCACTAGGCAACCATTAAAATGAACTTCGGGTTTCTACGACCCTAGGTGACCTTGCCTAAAGGTTTTTCTTTTCGATCGGTAGCTTTCACCCTACTTCTTTTATTTATGGGGTCAACACAAGGGCGAACCCAGTGTATATCTCCCCGGTTTATTCTACTTCCCCGCTTCTTCCCTAAGTGTTTTGGGAATTATTGTGCATTTTTTTGTGAGCTGGGTTCTGGACAACCGGCCGATGAGCTGTTACCACCGACAACTTGCCAACCATACTCATGCGGTGAAGTGTGATTTTATTTATTTTTTTATTTTCTCCTTTTTCTATTATTTTTTTTATATTTTCTTTTCTTTCTTTTCTTCTTTTTTCTTTTTTTTTCTTCTTTTTTTTTAAGTAGGTGACTTTCCTGATCTAAGATTTACCTAAAGGCAATACAATAAAAATGGTCTTGTGACTAAGCTCTGGACAACAGACCAATGAACTGTTACCACCGACAATTTGCCAGCCATACCACCCTAGATAGTTCATTAGCTACCCAATTTCCGAAGAAACCGTTGAAAAGTGAGTCAGTGAAAATAATGTGTGTAGATACTTAGGCTTAAAGTCCCCCCAAATCATAAGGCAGGTTGATAAGTCACATATTTATCATCCCAATTTATTAGCCAAATTACAAATGAATTTGAATTGGTGAGGACTCGAGACAAAGTCCACATTCAAGTGGACACCCAGGCTAATTAAGCCCGAAGACCTAAAGAGTCTAAGTGTTTAGGTTCTCTCATATCATTTCCTAAAGTTAATAACTTCCAAATGCCTAAGTTCTCTTTCCCTAATTTCTTTCTTTTCTTATCTTTTTTTCAAATTTTCAAAATTTTTTTAATTTTATAAGAAACTAAAAGATAAGAGAAATGATACGAGAGGACCTCTAGCATATCATTCACCATAAATCATGTCTATATTATCTTCACCCCATAAGATTCTCCCAAGTCCAAAAATCTTGGCTAACTCAGGATTGACTTGGGTACAATGATTTCCAAATCAAAATCAATCCCTTTGGGGTGTGGTTGAGGAATGGGGCTATTGATTGAATCTTCTAGTAAATGAGGATTCGAATCCTCCAAGTTAGCCCCAACCAAATCTAAATCTTCAATAATTGGGCTATCAACTGATTCGTCAGATTCCTCAAGCCCATTTGTCTCACTAAAATCCTCTTCCTTAAGTTCAAGTGAGACTTCACCAAAAGATTCTTCACCCTCAGAGTCAAAGAATCCATGATCCTCATTTATACATGTCTCAAAATCATATGTCATTGCATGGTCTGTGGACACATATTTTTCCTCGCTCCCTGGCTCGGGGATCTCGAGTGAATCAATCGGTTTATCGTCAATGGGTTGCTCTAGCCCAACTTGGTCATCCCCGATTTCAAAAAATGTATCCCCCCCGACAGGCACCTGAGCGAGTTCTAACATTAGCTCTCCTGAAAGGGGTTCATCTTGAGAATCATCCCAAGATTTGACTAGGGAAACCACAAATTTCATCCTCAACCTCGACAATTTCCCAAGAAGAAACTCACCCAAGTCCCTATCCCTAACACTTTAGAGAAAATCCAATAAAGAGCTCTCCAGCTCGGCAATCATTTTTATCATAGGATCCAATGCTTCAGTGCATGGTGTTGGCTGAGCTTCTAACAACTGTATAGTGTTCCTCAAATTAGCCAACACCCTATCCTGGATTTGGTCCACCTGAACTGACTGGTTTGATTCAGGTTTGGGTGAGTTTGGGTTAAATCTAGGGGAGTCAAGATGTCGAGGTTCTCGGGTCCCTCCCTAAAAGTAGGTCGTTCTAGGTGTTCAAAGGATTATGGCAACCTATATTCAATGGAATACTGGGGAGGGTAGGTGTTATAATCATTATATCCTTCCTGATTGTAGATCAGGTTGTTTGGTCATCAAAGGTTGGAGATCCATAATCATTGTAGCTCTGGGAAGGATAATAATCATAGTCTTGTTGTCCAGGGTTAGGCCCTAGACACTGAGGTCTAGATTCATATCCCCAATCAAAGTCATCCCGGCTAGTGGATGGGTAATTACAAGTCAAGTCGGGATAGTAATCATCTTGGGGATAAGCGGTGGTAGGAGGATAAGATTGGAAATGTGTGTAAGATGTAGAAGGGTACATGGTGAAGTAGGGAGGGAAACTAGAAGAGAAAGAAGGAGCCCTGCAATACAAAAATACAAATTTATCCTTAGGTTGGGTAGCCTAAAGGTCTACAGACTCTCAGAATTCATCCTAAGATTATGGACGACTTACTCTACTTATGTCCAGGCAATCCAACCAGTTAGAAGGAGGGACTGGAGAGAAAGTTCTTCCTTTGTCTTGCACCTCCGATTCCTAGTGTACCCCCCAGCCGCGATCGTTTGATGCTACTCCCCTAGCTAGATATCAGATTGATTAGTATAAGCAGGTTAATTGTGAACAATCTCAATCTGGATCCCGATAAGCAAACCAGTCCTTAGGACCAACGTCTAATCAATTTTAGTTAGGCTTGGGACAATGGTACTTCAGGAATGTGATGGGCCCTTTAGATGGGTTGTGCCCTTAATGATCAGTTAAAATGTGTGTGCATGCACAACCAGGGTTTTCAAACAAGGTTATTTGATGATGTGTCTTTTAGGGTTCAACCTTGTTTAGTAGCTTTTAGGGTTTAATCTTTAGGTATATTCAATCAAGGTTCAGTAGAACACTCCAAGTTTTGAGAGCACTGGTATAGATATATTCCTTTAAAAATCAGAAATAAAATGTGGAGTGCCTGGTTCAGTCCTAAAAATCAACCCTAAGTGACAAGCTACTTGATGAATCACTTTTATCTTAAGTGGTGTGGCCCAAACAGTTCAATCAATTTGCCTATTGCACCACTTAGTTAAGGCACACACAAATGTTTGACCTATTCAAATTTCTACTCACTTATTTGTGTGTTGAATTAAGTGTACCGGGTCCACAGGTCAGATCCCGATTAAGTGGTCGAATCAATGTCATTGTGCTCCTTATGGTGAGAAGTTGTGAGTATTAAGTGTGTAACTTTCAGAAAATCCCACAATCAAATAACACTTTTTTTTAATTTTTTTTATTTATGTGGATGGCGAGGTGAGTGGAAGTGGCAAATAAACAACCAAATCTATCCTAGGGTTTATAAAAAGCACCTAAGTTGATTTGGGTTTGAGTTATTAGGTTATGGAATGAAAACTAAGGTGGGGGTGGTGTGGGGGACACTTACAAAACACTCTACCCACACTTTACTCCAGTCTACCGCACTTGGATCTCCATGCTAGGGTACTTGCAAGACAATAGATCAGAGATAAGTGGGGTTAGTGTTATGTAAATGCAAAGAAGCACAATAAACAATAAAGTAAATTCTGTTGCCTCTCCGGCAACGATGCCAAAATGATTGCTAGCGTGTTTCGCGTGTTAGAAATCAAGGTTACAAGTAACTCGTCGTCATAGTTGCAAAACATGTCAATCAGATAAAATTTATATCGAAACTCCAAGGGATCCCCGAGTCGAACATAGGGAGGTGACGTTCACTTTAAGTGAAAATCGTGCTTCGTTTTGTTTCTTTTTGGTATTTTAGGGTTTTGATATTTTTTTGTATTTTTGAAAAGAGGACAAGCAGAATGAATCACAAGATAGAAATGGAAAACATATGGTATATATATATATCAATCCAATGTCGATTACAATGAACTATAAAAGCATAAAAAGAGAGGGAGGTGAGAGGAAATCTCCCGAATCGGCTATTCGGCGAGACGACGGCACCTGGCGGAAGCTCGAACGAAGGAGGTGAGATGCAGGAGGACATCGAGTAGAGGAAAGCTTCGGTGTGGCTCCGGAATGGAGGTGAGAAGACGGAGGTGATCTACTACCGGAATGGAGGTGGGAGGATGGGTCCAAGGTGACCTATGAATGGGGATGGGAAGTTAGAGGAGTATTTGGTGGGGCAGAGGTTCGCTAGACTAATAGGCACCTTGGGAGCTTGAGAGCAAGCTTTAATAGAGAGTTGGTAGGCTTGCTAGAGCTTGGGAGTAGGTAGGAGTAGAGTAGGTAGAGATGGCTTGGAAGGGAGGGGGTGTAGGTCCTTTTATAGTGGAGGAGAAGCAAAAATAGGTTTGGTACCATTAGTGACATCCAGGCCTTCGCTGGAAGCGTCGCTATAGGCAACTCATGCCCGCTCACGCCCACAGATGGCTTTGCTAGCGTGCGAAGAATTAGCGACGGCTGTAAGCATCATTGTAGGTCAGTTCATGCGTCGCTGTAGGCCAGCTCATGCACCGCTAGTAAGCACTATCCTACCTTTGCCACGCGTGCACGCTCACACGCTAGCGCTACGCTATGTGCATGCACGCCTACGAGCGCACAGGCACCCACGCTGCTGCACGCGTGCGATGGCGCGTGCGTGCACTAGGCAGCCTGGGCATTGTAGGGGCCATCCATATTCTTTTCATTGTAGGGGCTGCTACAGAGGTCGGATTGAGTCGATTTTCACGCCATTAGGCTGTGATCGTCAACCCGAATCCATCTGTGCAGTTGGATTTGTCATTTGAAGTGATGAATTATGTCACCTAGTCCCTTGGCCGTTGATCTTCCTCAGACTGCATATGGTGCTACGGGACTCCAATCGAGGCAATTTTAGAAGCGTTGGACTTCGATCGTCATCTTGATCAGATCCGTATGGTCAGATCATCAATCCTAGGCTCTGAAATAAATTCTCTTCTCTCCTGACCATAAAAAGGACGTAATTAACCTAAATTATATACTACTCTAAATGCAAAATGATGCATGCTATGCAATATTTATAACATGAAATGCAAATCTAAGCTTAGGAACTTTCATGAATAGACATTTTACCCTCAATAAATGTGTTTACATCATATACTAATATATATATAACTAAACATACTATTAACGTTAATTATTATGCTCAGTAATACATCTATATTATTTATTTATGTAGATAGTGTATATATTTATATTTATATAAGTTAGTAAAGTATATTATTAAGTTAAAATAATGTTGATTAGTAATTTAAGTAACTAATGAAGTAATTTATAGTGTATTCTTATATATTATAATTTAAACTATTTTAATTACATTTATGATCTTATTTATAATGTATAAAACTATGTGCATTACATATATTATAAATATAATATTAAATATGTGTATATAAATATGTAAATACATAAATAAATTAGTTAAAATTAATTAAAAATCTTCATTAATCTTGTAATTATGTAAATTAAGTAAATTAAGTCTCAATTGTATCATCAATTCACTAATTTAAACTTTAATTAGGAAATAAACATTAATTTCAACATGTAAATATCACTAACTTTAACTAAATTAAATATATATTTATATATTTAATTTCTGTAGAATAACTTACCAATAAGTAGCCCTATGTATTGGGTACAAGATTATGTAATTTAATTTTGATTTTGATCCCTAATAAGTACCTAATTAACCTCTCAAACTTTCCAATAAGTCACGCATAGGCATGCTAATAAGCGCACTTTAGATAGTCTCATATCGTGGGCGTCAGACCTGTTTTTGCAAGATATTTTTATTCTTGTTCCATACCCCATCTCTCGAGAAACCAGGGATGGGCTCCCAGGTGAGCGCACCTCCGTGCATGCTCTGATCTGATTATCACATGACTTATGCTGTGTTTGGTCTCACCTATAGTGTAGAGTCCTAGAGCCCTAAGTTAAGGTGCAATTTGTGCACAACCAACCAGGGGCAGCCCATTGGACATTGCCTACGGGCATTTGAGCATATTATGGCTTAGGCCCTCCCCTGTAGGGATCACCTTAGTAGTGGTACCAATCCAAGAAACTGTTGATCTATTTAAAAAAAAAAAGACTTACGTGTTAGAATTCTTGAGACTTTGGTAAGTTAGGTTGTGTGTGCATGTGTTTTGTATATAATTATGTATAGAGTGTACTATTTGTATACTGTGTGTGTACTTATATGTTAAGTATGTTAGCTATTTATGTGTATATATATATGATACGTGTATAAAATAAGTATTACATATAATGTATGCCATATTTATGGATTGTGTTAAGTATAAGTTATATATATATATATATATATGTATTTGTAAGTGTTATATATATGTATATATGTGTGTGTATATGTTGTACATGTGTATTAGTGTTAAGTATTAGTGTTAGTGTATTAAGCATGTGTATTAGTGTAAAGTATTACTATTAGTGTATTAAGTATGTGTATTAGTGTAGCATTAGTGTATTAGGCTAACTAACTAAATAGCTAAGTAGTATATATATTGCTTAACCTACTATGTATATATGTTTGGAGGCTTATATAAGTAGGTTAATTATTCTCTCTTTATTTCTATCTTGCCTTTGTTTAGAGTTTCTTTTAGGAAAAAATTTGTCTATATTAATCTTCTCTTCTATTTGATTCATTTGTATATAATTAGCTTGTAACATAGTTTAGTTTAGAATAATTTTTTATGCCTTTATAATGTAAATATTCTTGAGGCACTGATGAACTAACATCCATTCTTTTGTAAATAATTGATTTAGATTAGTTCATTCTTTGATTCTTTTACTTCTAACTCATTCTTTTGTAAATAAACTTAACATTGTGCCAAAGGGAGACGTTTGAATGCCCTGAGGGGAGGGAAATTATGCCAGTAGGAGCAAATGCGCAAAGACAAGAAGTTGAACTGAGGACTAATAAAGGCACGGGTGTCAACTTTACCTTTAAGGCGCCTGAAGGAATGAAATATGGGGTTGGAACATCCTCAACAGTCAAATATGGTCGCTCTCCCTATAAGCTCAGAGGAAGAACAGTAGGATGGGGTCAAAGGATTAGTGAAAAAGATATTGCAACAGTTCTCAATCTAGAAAGAAGGCTGATGGGGCCAAAGGGAGATGATCAATCACATAGATGAAAGTCATCACTTGGAATGTGTGTGGGTTACGCGATGGAGTTCAAAGAGCTTCACTTGTCTGGTACCTTCGTGAATGGGAGGTAGATTGCACACTGCTCCAAGAGACACATATTGAAGAAGAATGCAACCACTTATGGCATTCCCTATTACAAGGTGGCTAGGTAGATATCAGGGTCACAGATGCACAAGGGAGACCTAGAGGCATGATAGTCTGGTGGAAGTGCTCAAAGATGCATTTGATAGAAGTGTGGAGGGAGCAGTATATAATCACTTGTAAGTTCAAATTACTGAGACCAGACCAAGAATTAATTTTATCTTGTGTTTATGGCCCATGTGCTAACAGTGCGAGAAGTGTCCTTTGGCAAGAGTTATCTCGGGTTGCTGGAGTAGTTGAAGGGTGACCTTGGCTAGTGGGTGGTGACTTCAACTGCACTCTACATGGAGATGACAGGGGAAGTGGAAGACTATATGGTGACTCCTTAGGATTTTAAATGACTGCCTCAACTCTAGGTTTATCTATTTACCATTCCTCGAAAGCTGAATACACTTGGAGAAATGGAAATGGATAGAAATCAAAGCTAGACTACTTCTTTGGTAATGTTGAGTTGTTGGAATGCTATCAGCTATCCTCAGTGAGGGGCCTAGATCGGCCATTCTCAGACCATACTCCACTATTGTGGGAGAGTGCGGATGGCTCTTCAACAAGCTCATACTTTAAATTCCAAAAATCATGGCTCAGGGAAGAGGGATGCAAGGAGATGATTGGCAACTGGTGGACTTCTAAGCAGATGAATGGCTCGGCTACATTCAGACTTGCAACCAAACTCAGAGAACTAAAATCAGTTCTGAAAGAATACAGGAAAATCATTCAGATCATGAGAGATCAAAAGAGAATGGAGGCTTTAGAGAAGGTGCAACTACTTGATGAAAAAGAGAATAGGGAGCAGCTAACAGAAGAAGAGTGCATGCAATGCAAAATTTGGCAAAAGGCTATATTGGAGGAAGACCTAAACAGAGAAATTGATTGGAGAGAAAAATCTAGGCAATTATGGCTGAAAGAAGGTGATGTAAATACCAAATTCCTTCACATCACAGCCAGCTCTAGAAGAAGGGTCAACTACATCTCCTCCTTGAGATCTGGTGACCAGGTGCTAACTTCTTCAGGAAACATTAAAAGAGAAGCGATAAGATACTATAAGAAGCCTCTAGGGCCACCGAAAGAGGGAATTGGAGATTAACCAATTCTAATTTCACTTGGGTTGAGGATTCTGAAGCTGAACTATTAGTTAAGCCTATCACAGTTCGAGAGGTTGAGAATGTGATGGTTGGTCTAAACTCTGAAGGCTCCCCAGGCCCCAATGGATTCCAAGTCTTCTTCTATAAAGAGTTTTGGCTGGTGGTGAAAAGGGATGTGATGGAGGTCATTAAAGAGTTTCAAGAGGGTAATTTGGCCTTTGAAAGAATAAATAAATCCTACCTTTTCTTACTATCAAAGAAGCAAGGAGCAGAGTGTCTATAGGAATTTAGGCCAATTGCTTTAACGAACTCTATTTACTTGATAATTGGCAAAGTTTTGGCAAATAGATTAAGAGGAGTTCTACTACGTCTAATAAATCCTATCTAGTCAGCTTTTCTTCCCAACCATTCACTGCAAGAATCATTCATTGTAGTGCAAGAGATGGTTAGTGGATGGCATAGACGTAAATGTAAAGCCTTCATGTGGAAGGCAGACTTCTGTAGGGCTTTTGACTCAGTATCCTGGCCGTACTTATGGGAGATTATGAAGAGAAGGGGATTCCCTCCAAAATGGATCCAAAGGATGAAAAGATGCATTGGAACTTCATCGTTCTCCCCTCTAATTAATGGCAAGCCTTGTGGAGCTTGGATTCAACCTCAACATGGGGTTAGGCAAGGCTGCCCGTAGCTCCACTTATTTTTAATCTGGTAGTAGACACTCTTGCATGTTTTACTTGCAACTTTCAGCGGCTGCTCGGGTGAAAGGTTACTCATTATCCAACTCTAGAGCTCTGGTGCCAATCTTACAATATGTGAATGGTACAATTTTTTTTGTAAAAGGGGAAAGAAATGAAGCTAAGGTCCTATACACTATGGTTTCCATGTTTGGAGACATCTCTGGGTTAAGGCTAAATGGTCAAAAGTCCTCTCTCATTTGTTTTGTGTTGAATGGCCAAGAGAGTGTGACTTTATCAAGCAGTCTTCATACACCCATTGTGAATCTGCCAGTAAGGTACCTGGGACTACCTTTGCGTGGCACCAAGCTGAAGAAGAGTGATTGGAATCCCTTGTTTGAGAAAGTAGCTGCCAAACTTGAAAGTTGGAGCAGCTGCTACTTATCTATAGGGGGAAGGCTGATCCTCCTAAACTCAGCCGTCACCTCTATTTCTGTTTTCTTCTCAATTTTGAAAGCTCCAAAATCAATTTGGAAAAGACTTGATATGCTGCGGAAATGATTCTTCTGGAAAGGGGCTAAATCTGAGGGCAGATTTCTACATCCTCTGAAATGGCAGCACATGTGCTCTCCTAAAAAACATGGAGGTCTAGGCATTCGCTCACTATAGGAGTTCAATGACTCCTTGCTACTGAAATGGGCTATAAAGCTCTTTGAAGAAGAGGAAAAGAACTGGACTATGATCATCAAGGATGCACATGGCAGCTCACATGTAACCAACTGCACAACAGCTCCTTGCAGACCATCTCCTTTCTGGAAATCAGTCTGGATTGCAATGCGAGATAATTGGTAGAACTTTGGGTTGGTGCTTGGAGATGGTCAGCAATTCTCCTTCTGGCACAGTAAATGGTCTAGCTTAGGACCTCTGAAAAATCAATTTCCACATGTATTCTCCTTTGCAGTTGACAAATCTGCATCAGTGAATGATTGCTGGGACCCCCTGAATAGCAGACGAAACCTGATGAATCATGCAACGAGGGAGCGAGGCCGTTTTGAAGAGGACTAGGACCAGTTGAGAAGAGAGCTAGACACCTTTAAGCCGATGGTTGGTTTAGATAAGTTTGCCTAGATTCATGGGCCATTCACTCCATCAAATGCTTACAAGTGGCTGATTGGTAGAAGCAGCTACAACCCGTCACTTGTGGACAAGGACTGCACTACTTTGTGGTTTTAAAAGTACCTCTAAAATAAAAGATCTTTCTTTGGTTGATGAGAAGAAATGGCCTTATTACAAGTGATTTAAGGCACTCAAGAATGGGTGCCCCACCTCAAAACTTCCCTCTTTGCAACTTCCCCATGGATAGCAGTAACCACATTTTTTCCACATGCCTGGTTATAGCCCAAATCTGGAGTGCTATTTTTGGAGAAGCCATGCCCTCTTGGGAGGACTTATGGACATGCTTTATAACTTCAACCAAGCCACATACATTGATTGATAGAGTTTTGTGGTGTGTCTGGTGTGCTCATAACAAGAAG
Source organism: Thalassia testudinum (assembly GCA_037157565.1). Classification (NCBI taxonomy): domain Eukaryota; kingdom Viridiplantae; phylum Streptophyta; class Magnoliopsida; order Alismatales; family Hydrocharitaceae; genus Thalassia; species Thalassia testudinum. The sequence continues at coordinate 5,213,737 of JAZHRO010000058.1, read as the reverse complement.
TTATTTAGAGGGTCACCTATAAATGTGGGGAGTATCATTAGGGAGTGTTGGGAGTTAATGGGAGCTTAGAGAGCATCCTTGTAAGCTTTTCTGAGTGAGTTGAGAACTCCTTTGTAAATGTTTTTGATTGATTTATTCTTTGAATAAAATTCTCCTGGTCTGCCATCATTAACGATAGCACTCCTCACCTTTTCAAAAAAAAAAAAAAACTTAACATTTTTCGGAATAAAAGATGATTTTGGGATAATAGAGAGTGATGAATATCAATAACTGCCTCCTAGTGAACAACCTAGAATAAAACCAGTAAAAATTGTATATAAATAAAATGAAATCCATCTGGATTGCTACACTATACTATGACATCGATAATTACCCCTAATTAACTAGCAATCTGGATGGCACATCAGCGACCTATAGGAAAGAATTTCTTTAGGAAAGCATACTCGAGTTCGGCCCAAGTCATGATAGGTCATGCAATAGTTCGATACCAATAGGAAACCTTATCCTTAAGGCTAAAGGAGAACATATTCATGAGTAGGATTTCCAAACTCTGATTTTGCGGACCCAAAGTATGAGAGAGATTCTTAAGATCCTCAAAATGCTGGTATAGATCCTCGGAACCCTTTCCGTGAAAGTAGGGAATAAAACAAATGATGTTCAGCTTAAGCTCAAGGTCATTTTCCCTTTCGAGAATCCTAACACATGGCACTACCTGGGCATTGAACAGATTGGAATAATCTCTAAGGAAAGGCCTAAGTGAGGACATGGTATGAAGCCAAGGCCTACTTTGGTTGACAAGCTTGGAGACTTGAATAGTAGCTATCAACAGATTGATCTGATGGTTCTACTCTAGCATCCATAGATTATGGTTCAAGAGTGCCTCATGGATATCAAAAGGTGACACATCCTCCTAACTGGGCTGATTCTTAGGATTCTGCAATTGATTCATGTGATTAAATGCAGAAGAAGTAGAAGTAGAAATAGAGGTGATAGAGTGTTGCAAAGGACCAGTAGGTCTAGGAAAACCTATCAACGAAGGACAAGGGGCGATCTCAGTGATCGCCTCCCGTGCATAAACCAAAATAATGTGAAAAGGCATATTCACGCCACTGTAAGAAACTACAAGAAAAGCAAGTTTTATTCTTTTCCAGAGAAAAGAAGACCTAGAATACATGTAAAATATGTGGATGAAAATGCATACAATATACGTACAAACATGTGTCCTATGTGTCTACGTAGTGCGTATCCTTAAGGCTTGAAGGTCTAAGGTCTAGGATCGAGATCGCTCACTACTAGCTCCTCAGGACTTTAGTAGTGAGATAGACTTGTTAATCTTCGACCAAAGCCCTATGACGTGAAAAGAGAAGAGGTAGAAGGACAAACTCGTGTGACCCTAGTGATTGTGTGAAATGACCCTTCCCAAGGGTCATTTGGCATTTCTGAGGGGTTTTTGTGCAATTTTAACCCCCCTAGGTTTTTATTGTGGGTATACGAGGAAAAAGGAAAACTTACAGGGGTGCCTTGCAATTTTCCTCGTACCACACCCTCTCCCTCACCATACGCCACCCCCTCACCGATGACACCTCACCACTCCACCATACCTCACACCATCTCCCCCATTCCTCCCCACTCCTCCCCATTCCATAACCCATGCCCCGAGCTCCATATAAGCCCCCCTCCTCCATTCCTTCCCACATCGCAGACGAGAGGAAAGGGAGAGCAGGGAGCAAGAGGAGGAGAAACGGAGAGCATAAGAGGCCAGAGGTCTGAAAGTAGAAGGAGATGGGGAGGTGCTACAATTGCTGCAGCTTTTGTGGTGTGTGAGAGAGAGAGAGCTCGCAAACGATTTTGCGAAGTTAATTTTTTGCAGAATCAGACATCTAAAGAGACCATCAAACGTCTGTCCAGACTTCCAAAGGTAATACCAAATGTCTGATAGCACATTTCTTTTCAATTATTTTTCTCCCTGACGAATTCTGACTTCACGTGCATGTGTCAGAGGTTGGGGAGGTGCGTTGGTACAAGGACTGAGGAGGTTTCAAACGTCTGGGAGCATCTCTAGACATCTGAAGACACCCTCAGACATCTGCACAAAGCTCTAAACATCCGAAAGAAGGCACCTCGAGCAAGGTGAGCCCCTAAGTGCATTTAAGACACCATTCTGACCAAAATCAGACATCTGGGACTCTTCCCAGATGTCTAATTTTGGTCAGAATGGTATTTTTGGGCCCGTCCAGGGCCTAAACGAAGTCAAATTTCCGCAAATGAAATGTCGTTGGATTCCATTCGAGTTCCCCTATGTAATGATATAGTGTCTATGCAGTTTTGAGTCCGTTTGACTTGTCTGTCCATATTGTAGGTCTCCAATCCGTAGAATATATGAGACTTGCGAAGACGTCGGGAGCTATCGTACAAGCCCCCATTCCACCCGGTTAACTGGTAGAGTGGTTTTCTCTAACTCCAGAATTAATAATTGTGATAGAGAGATTTTCGCTTTCTTATGATATCAATAGAGGATATGTCATTGTAATTAATGTGGTGGAAATCTCTCAATAAAAAATTAACATAGATATGAATTTAAACCACAATAAAGGATGTCGTATCCACAGGGAGGAATAGACCAATAAGTTCACAAAATATATATTATTTTTTTTATGAAAAAATTAATTTGACAATTAGTTGTAGCATCAAACCAACATGAGAATACTGGAATCAACAGTAGCATAAAATATGGAGAATTAGAGGGTCTGATAAGAAATTACCCACAATATAAAACATTATATCTAAAATAACTCCTCTTCAACCGTGGTCATTTAATCTAATTGACCTCCTCCTGTAGCAAAACAGGGGAGGTTGATTCCCCTTGGCATGTGCATGGAGGGAGCCACGGCTGGTGGCATGGCTCGTCGAAGGAGTAGGGCCGGTGGAGAGGATCACTCCGGTGGTGGTGCAGCAGCCTACGGTGGTCGGAGATGCCGCCGACGACGAGGAAGAGGTGTGGCAGCGGTGGGTTGTTGGCACTGTCGAGAGCCGCTACAGGCGACACAAGTAAGACAGAGACGTTGGCGGCTGTGCGTGGGAGGTCATGCGTGTCTGCAGTGGCATCGAAGAGGCGTTGACGCCGAGGGTGCACTGCTGGAGAGAGCGCGGATGCAGGAAGGTCTGTGCCTGCAGAGGGCACGGCAGGCGCTTGTGATGGAGGGCACGTGGGTGCGTGAAGATGATGGATGCAGGGTGCGGCGCCTGCTACGCTGCTAGAGAGAGCACGGGCGCACTGCGGTGGGCGCCTACAGTGGAGAAGGCACGGTGCCTGTAGGCGCTTGGTTGGAGGTGCAAGCACTGGTGGTGTGTGCCTTCAGGCGGTGATGGTGCTGGAGCGGGTACGCGCCTACAGAGGAGATGGCGCAGGCACTTGTAGTGGAGGGCGCGCTGTGAGGGCAAGCATAGAAGGGCTTGGCTGTGCAGTGATGGCGATGGAAGGTGTAGGCTGGAAGGGCATTTGCGGTGGGAGGCTTGGTGCACAGTGCAAGCACGGTTGCACGGTTGATGGATATCCCCTCAAGGGGGAGGAAGAAGATGACCCTCCCCTCCTGTGTTCCGCCTCCTCTTAACTCCTCTCTTCCACCCTTCAAGGGATTTTCAAAAATCCCCTCCTAATTTTAGCCGACGCTTGTTGGGTTTGGTGGAGATATTTGTGGGGGGGGAAATATCTTTCCACCTCCTATTCTTTTCCACATTTGATCCTCCTCCCTCTTCTTCCCGGTATTATTCCTGCAATAAAACATAAAATAATTACATACTATAAAATGCAATAAAATGGATAAAAACTCAAGTAATGATGCATGCACTTATTTATTGAACAAATGTGATTATTAACCAACATATAATATTAGAATTGAATTACTTAGGCGTAATAATAGTCCATTAAAATGGAGTCATCAAATACCCCCATGCCTAAGATTTGTTAATCCCTATCAAAAATAAAAAATAATAGAAGTAATCAGAAGATTTCTTTTTTTCTTATTTCAAAACTTTAGAGATCCAGACAAATGTGACACGATAAAAGCCTAAGTAACAGATCCAAGTGAAAAAGCCAATTCGCATTGGAAGTTCGTACTTCACCCTTGGTAAATATTTCTGTCGGGAGAGGCAACTACTTCCCTCGGGGATAAAGTAGAAGATAATCTGTAATTTGACCCTGGCTTTTGGCTTAGGTAGGAGATATCGAGTAGAATGGATTTGTATTTGGTGGCACACACTCATCTAGTGCTACATGTAATATAGTACTATAGACTCTAGATCTCTAGACTATTAGAAAAGTCAACTCAGAGAGAGGCTAAACAACTGTGCTCTCTTGATGTTCCTGGGCACTCACTCTTTTCTTTCTTTTCTTTCTGAGATCACAAATCTCGCCATATTTAGTATTTGTACTCACTGTTTGGTGGCCTCACATGGCATCCACACTTCAATTAAAGTCCTAATAACTCTACAACTAAGTCAGAGTCCTCAACCAATATTCGGGCGATCAGAAGTACTAAAAGGTACGTATGGGTCATATTTGGTGGAACGCGATAAGTGTTTTTATTACCTCAGAAACAATGTTACAACGATAACCCTGGACTCTTTTCTTTTTCTCTTCTTTCTTTTTTTTTCTTTTCTCTCTCTTTTTTCTTCTTCTTCCTTTTCTTTTTTGTAATATAATTGTTTCTTCTTTTTCTTCTTTCTGTTTCTTCTTTTTCTTCTTTATTAATCAACACAACACGATAAAGACTTTTATTTATGAGGCATTATTAGGGATGATGATGGTCAAGAGGATACTGTGTGGCTTATTTAGTGGAAGTGCCTATTCTCAGCACCGGGAAGGAATGGATAGGATAGGCGTATTTCTGACCTTTGACACTATTACCCTCCTTCAGCCGAGGACTCTATGAAGAACGGTCGTAACCATCCACCATAGTCATAGCTTTATTAAGACTCAATCTCTATGTATCTTCCTTATTTGGTGACTCTCAGGAATTCACACAAAGTACGCACACAGGAACAAAGAGTGAAAACTATGCCTAACGCTGAAGTATCATCATCTAATTGTCCAAAACTTAAGAGCCCTTGCACTAGACTTAGCACACCAGTAATCTCTATACTTTCATCTCACAAATATGAGGTGGATCTACTAGAAGATAGTATGCCTAACTCCTTATGAACTGTCCAAGGGTTCAGTAGACTACAAATGCTTATTGATTTTCCTCAAGGATCCATTACCAAGTCTATGTGCAGGTGAAATAAATGTACTAGATTCTAAACTTAAGAAATAATTCAAGAAGAAAAACCTCCACTGACAAAGGTATTTTGTTAGGGATTAACCCAATCAGCTCAAGAAAAGAGAATTTTTTTTTTTTATATATGCTAACCTAAATGCATGAATACTTCCTAAAATGCAAATGCACCCCCCCATGCCTAAATCCTACAATGTCCCCATTGTAAAATTAAAACAGGAGAAAGGAAAGAAATCACCCGATGACGGTGTTATTCAAACCGCTGGGTTGCCTCCCAACAATCACTGCATTTTCTGTCAGCAGCTAGACTTAGAAGGAACCAGTAAGTCTGATTCCAAACAAAAAAAGTTAGGCCCTAAAAATATGCGTAACAGTGCGGGCCTAGAAAATAGGTAGCCACGGATGTTGGCGAGCTGATGATGCAACGTAATACCAAATGCTCGCCAGAAGATATGAAAGCGAAGAACCTCGTTGGCTACCTTGGGAGGTCTAGGAATAATAAACGGAATATGAAAAGGAACCTCCCGAAATGGAATAAGTGGAGGATAACAAGGATCCTCCAGAGCAGGACGGGTTTTAAAAGATATAAACATTATTAGTTCAAACCCTTGAATGGCAAGGGTAAAAGTATAAGCATCAATCCACACTCGCCATTCTACCCGATGATGTACTAGCCTAATATGTTCTCTAGAAAGGATGTACGTAAGCAGAGATCTAAGCCAAGGATCGGTTAGGGAGTATAAGGGTTGTTTGTAGTGTTGGAAGGTAATGGTTAAGTCCAATGAGGGCTTAGTCGATGTTAGGTCCAATTCCAACAATGATTCAGATTGTGTATACTCCCTAACAGTTGTAGACAACTTTAGGTTACCCTACCTAACATTAATGATTGGAGTCATATTTGAATCAAGGGTAGACTCCAAATTACAACTCTTTGATGGAAGGGTTAAAATATCAGAATCATTATCATTAAGCTCATCCCCGGATTCGTTTGCTTCACTCAAATTTTTGTCAAGGTGTATGTGCGATTCATTAGGAGTTGGATCAGTATCCTCAATTATTCCTAAAGGAGGATCAGTCTTAATATTTTGGAGCACGCCTATATCACTGAATTTGTTATTCTACTCAGGGTATAAATCCTCAATTGACGTGTTTTGTCCCCGAGAGTCTCCCATAGGCTTCTCAGAATTTTGTTCGTCCTCCTCTAATATCAACTCCTGTTTTGATGGAGGAAGACTCTCAAAAGAAGGGAGGAATCTGGATTTCACCATAGTATTTATACCCTCTAGAGGTAAATCCTCAAATAATAAATAATTCCCTTGTGATTCACTCTAGATTTTCAGTCCAGGTTCCTCTATTGGGGCATCCTCATCCTCTGAAATAGACTCTTCGTATTCCTGAGACCAAAATTGATCTAATTCATCCTCCATTCCCTTAGGGTCACCTTCATTGGGTACATTTAAATCCTCAGGATGTTGAATGGTCGGTGTTGATTCCCTAAGTGGAGGGTCAGGAGTAGGCTCACTAAGGGTAGAATGAGATTCCACCAGATAATCAATAGGGGAAGTGATAGGAATAATATAACCTTGACCCGGGTTGGTAGGGGTAAGGAGAATACTGTCATTGGGGTCAAGGTCTTCAAGGGGTACCATCTTCCCTTGCTTTTGACTCCAATAAAGCTCAGGTGGATAATCACTATGATCGTTGTCCTCTAGTAGTCGTGTCTCATTGGGAGAGTCTAAGTGATAGCTACATAAAACTGGATCCCTATTGTCAATGGTTTCCTCATAATTATTTTCATGATCATGGTGGTCTGGGTAGGGATCAGAATTATTGGGAAGCGTGTAGCTAAGCTGTCTTATTTCTTCATTTAACTGTTGACTATTCCTCAACATCTCTCCCATTGATTCCATCATTTCCTTTTGTTGTTTTTGCATTTGTATCATAAAAGAGGAGAGGCTACTATTATTAGGTTGGGGAGGATAGTCAATTTCAGGCTCTGGTTGCCTAGGGGTATCAGTCCAACCTCGATACGAAAAATCATGAAGGGTGGGAGGGTTGGGTGTTTGCATGGAAGTAGGGATTTCAGGGTTGGAAAATCCCGCTCCTAGGCTCTGCTCAAAAGTGGGAGTTATCAAGCCAGTACTCTCAGGATAAGAATAAGAATGATCCCATGAATTGTCAATGTACCCATCAAAGGATGGATACGCTCGAGGCATGGGATCCTGATTAAAAGATGGGAAGTATTGACTCTGATAATCTAAATGATAGGAGTAAGGGTGATCCATTTCTTTATGCAAAACAATTTTAACTCTCTTAGGATTTAGAAGAATTCAAAATACAAGCAGAAAATTCCTAGAGAGTTCTACTGTCAAAGCAAACGCAAATTTAGTGGGATCTTGTTTTTAGTAGATTGTAGGTCTTAGAATTAAATGTTTAGTTGGTGGTCAAACAAGTTTTACAAAAAATTACGCTTCCTAGGCCAACCTTCGCTGGTGCCTATAACCTACTCGCAAGGGATGGAAGTCTCGAATCGAGCCCACACACGAGGAACCGAAGTAACTTGGTGGATAAGCTTATTGATTTCCGACTAACTTCCCTTGTGGTGCAAAAGAGGAGAGGTAGAAATTTATCTAGTGACCTTATGTGTGAGGTGCACAGTGTCTCCCCAGCAACGGCGCCAATTTGATAGAGAGATTTTCGCTTTCTTATGATATCAATAGAGGATATGTCGTTGTAATTAATGTGGTGGAAATCTCTCAATCAAAAATTAACATAGATATGAATTTAAACCACAAAAAAGGATTTCATATCCACAGGGAGGAATAGACCAATAAGTTCACAAAATATATATTATTTTTTTTATGCAAAAATTAATTTGACAATTAGTTGTAGCATCAAACCAACATGAGAATACTGGAATCAGCAATAGCATAAAATATGGAGAATTAGAGGGTCTGATAAGCAATTACCCACAATGTAAAACATTATATCTAAAATAACTCCTCAACCATGGTCATTTAATCTAATTGACCTCCTCTTGTAGCAAAACAAGGGAGGTTGATTCCCCTTGGCACGTGCACGGAGGGAGCCACGGCTGGTGGCGTGGCTTGTCGGAGGAGTAGGGTCGGCAGAGAGGATCACTCCGGTGGTGGTGCGGTAGCCTACGGTGGTCGGAGATGCCGTCGGCGACGAGGAAGAGGTGCAGCAGCGGTGGGTTGTTGGCGCTGTCGAGAGCCGCTTCAGGCGATGCGAGTAACACAGAGACGTTGGCGGCTGTGAGCGGGAGGTCACATGTGCCTGCAGTGGCATCGAAGAGGCGTTGACGCTGAGAGTGCACTGCTGTAGAGAGCGCAGGTGCAAGAAGGTCTGCGCCTGCAGAGGGCGCAATGGGCACTTGCGATGGAGAGCGCACGGGCATGCGAAGACGATGGATGCAGGGCGCGGCACCTACTACGCTACTGGAGAGAGCACGGGCACGCTGCAGTGGGCGCCTGCAGTGGAGAAGGTGTGGTGCCTGCGGGCGCCTGGTTGGAGTTGCAAGCGCTGGCAGTGTGTGGCTACAGGCAGTGATGGTGCTGGAGCTGGTGCGCACCTGCAAAGGAGATGGTGCGGGCGCTTGCAGTGGAGGGCACGCAGTGAGGGTAGGCAGAGAAAGGCTTGGCTGTGTAGTGATGGCGGTGGAAGGTGTAGGCTGGAAGGGCGTTTGTGGTGGGAGGCTTGGTGCACAGTGCAAGCACGGTTGCACGGTTGATGGATATCCCCTCAAGGGGGAGGAAGAAGATGACCCTCCCCTCCTGTGCTCCACCTCCTCTTAACTCCTCTCTTCCGCCCTTCAAGGGATTTTCAAAAATCCCCTCCTAATTTTAGCCGACGCTTGTTGGGTTTGGTGGAGATATTTATGGGGGGGAAATATCTTTCCACCCCCTATTCTTTTCCACATTTGATCCTCCTCCCTTTTCTTCCCGATATTATTCTTGCAACAAAACATAAAATAATTACATACTATAAAATGCAATAAAATAGATAAAAGCTCAAGTAATGATGCATGCACTTATTTAATGAACAAATGTGATTATTAACCAACATATAATGTTAGAATTGAATTACATAGGCGTAATAATACTCCATTAAAATGGAGTCATCAAATTGAATTGCATGCTTTAAGATTATTCAATTGAACCCTAGGTTGTGAGATGAACCCTAGGGCCAAAAGAGATAAATGCATGCTACTTTAGATATATTCGATTGAACCCTAGGTTATGAACTGAACACTAGGGCTGGAAGAAATGCATGTGTAGCTAATAAATGAATGAGTTACCATAAATCATGAGTTGCCTGTACTACCTGTAATACATACTTGTACTGAATAATCGATTATGGAATCTTGAGTTTCCTGTTATGCATTTAAAGAATCAGATATGTAAATGAGAAAGTCTATGTACGAACCCTACAGGAAATTTAAGAAGAAACCAAGAATACTGTAGTACGAAAAACCTGATGGTTTTGGAACACGTTGCCTACGGGCGACTGTTCAGACTTGGTTAAGGGAAGTGAGCTGGCCCTCGTGTACGTGGTACGAGGAGAGCAACTATCCCTTTAGAGTAGAGGGGAGTTTGCTGCCCCTTGGGTTGAGACCCAGGGTGGGATTGGCCACTCTACGTCAATTCCTATTTGGCCTCGCGTATGTGGTACCGAGGTGAGCTACTTAGTGTATGGGGGAGCTTACCGCCACATGGGGCCTAGGGTTAGGTTTGGCCACCCTACACCGACTCTTATTAGGCTCGTTGGGAAAATCGGGATAGTCAGATGAGGGTACGCAGACTGTGGAGGAGCAAGACCTCTATTCTGTTCTGAGGGGCGAGACCCCTATTCTGAGAAGGCAAAGCCCTGTACTATTCCATGTTGTACGTTTGGGTGTACCCGCTAGCGAAAATGACTAACCACGTGCCAGTGCGGGGTAACTACCCGTGCGTTTACCACACGTGCTATAGTCACTGCTTCGTCACGACCGTGACTTCGGGGTAGTAGACTAAGTGTAGGACTACCACAAGGGACTCTGCCGGCCAGGAGAGTGCCACATGTACATCTCGCATTGCGGGAAAACTACAAGCAAGATTGTTCCCTTAGGGAAAAGAACATTAAGCAATATCATGGAACCTGATTAGCGGAAACACATAAACCAGAGAATTTGAAATGGATAAATAACCGACAATTGAATGTTTAGCTGATTACTATTTTAATTATGTTGCATGTAAATAACTTAACCACCACTCTACTCAGCGTTAGCTGACTCCGGATTTTTTAACCATGTTCAGGTCAGGGATTCGAGTAGCCAGAGCCACCAACTGCTGAATGTGCTGGGCCCAGTCAAGCCCAGCCATAGTTTCCTTTCTTTAGTTTGCTGTAGAGAGTTTTGTTGTAGTGAGTACTTGTAGCTTGTTATATTCAGTATATTTCTACCAGTTCTCTGTTGTGATGGCGACATTTGTATTCATACTTTTCCACTGTATGCTGTAAAAATGTAGTGGTCTGATGTTCTCTTTCTTTGATCAGATATTTATATTTTCTGCTTACTTACATTACTGGTGTGGTTGTAGAATGAATATGTATTTGGTTGTTTCTCGTTGGACGATTGGGTCTTGGGGTTCATCGAGGTGAGTTGTTCTCAGGTCCTGTAGGGAGCCGTGAGCAGGTCATAACATTGTGATTGAGCTATGTGTGCAATAGCATGCAACAAATAGCAATAAAAATCCGCACACAAGTTCGCAAAACAGATAAATGTCATGAGTTTTATTGAATTCCTCTTTTTATAAAGTGTCTTCTAATGAAAAGAAGATGACAAACAAGTGTTTTTCTTTTTAGTATTTTCAATCAAAAAAATGGTCTTGCTTAAGTTGAAGATAGGGATCTACATGGGAAATGCGTACCCTATCTCCACAAAAAAATATAATTTTGTTGCAAGCGAAAAACTATGCAAAAAGGATTGAGTTTTGAAAACTCATCATTGTAGTTCAATTTGCGAAGCAATCCACCAATAGATAAAATTTAATCGAAATTCATAAAGAAATTCTGGGTCGAACACAGGGAGGCTACGTCGATCTAAAATCCGTGATTATATTTTCTTGGTATTTTTGTTTGAAAGCGAGATAATTACAATGGAATTGATATTAACACTGAGAGAGAGAGAGAAAGAGAGAGAACAATCACTTTATATATGAATACTGTTCTTACAACTAGAAAGCGAAAAATGATTACAGCTAGAAAGCGGGAACTTCTATTCTAGAAAGCGATAAAAAGAAGGGAGAGAGATGTTATCCTCCTTGACGATTGCTTGAAGGATGAGCTGGATGGAGCAACACCTGGAAGACGGACGACGGGGCGGGAAGGAGGACGAAACAGGAAAAAGCGGGAATGAGGCAGAACGTCTTCGTCGTCGCGGGATCCACTTCCGAAACGAGAGTAAGAAAACTTTGGATTTGGCTCTAAAGGAGCATCCCGGGTGTGAGACAAGCTTCTCTAGAGCTTTGGAGAGGGAGAGAGGTGAAGGAAGGGATGAGAATTTTGTAGGGTAGGGGCATCCTTTTATATTTGCAAGGATTAGGGGCAATTTGGTCATTACATAGTTAAAACATTAAATGAGGGGGTCTTTAGTGACGCTTAATTACGAAATTAAGCGTCACTAAAGACCCCACATCGTTGCAGCTTTGCGTGCACCTGCCGCCTCCTGCTCTCCTGTGTGCCTAATGCATGCCCACGTTCTCACAAGATCAGCCGTTCGATCTCAAGATCGGACAGCTTAAAATCATTCCTCGCTCGCTTCATCTTCTTTAGCTGTAGCGCCCCCGCACCTCTTCTCAGCCATCCGATCTCGCATCCAAAGGCTCAGAATGCATTGCACCCCCCCGCGTCTGATTGGGCATTTACATCTACGTTGGATTATGCATGCATGATCCACGCACATCCGTTGTGCCATGTCGCCTGCTCCTCACCCGCACGATCTGCATCTGACAGCTAAAATCAACTCACCCCGCTCCTCTGCTGAATTGAGGCACTCAAAGAGGCTCGAACGTGCGACCTCTGTCTCGCCTGTAGCTGCATAACCATTGCTCTACAGGCGCTACGTAGTCTCACTTAGGAATTAGGCACGCGCACCTATGGCTATTGGATCAAGATCCAATGGCCCAGATTGTCCGCACCTTTTGCCTTATGAAGATGAGAGCGGGCGTGTCAGAGTAAATCCTGGCCGTTGGATCAAGATCCAATGGCTAGGATCGCGTAATGAAGAATCCTTTGAAATGCAGCGACGGGTCTTTGGGTTGATTGGGCGATTGAGATAGCGCCACATGGTGCCATCTCAGCCGTCCAACTTCCGTGTGTTGTAGACAATGCCACAGATGTCGAATTGAACCCATTTTCATATCGTTAAGTTGTGATCGTCGATTCGAACCCATCCATGTGGTCGGATTTTTTGTCTGAAGTATGGATTGACACCATCTTGGCCCTTAATTTCTAAGCTTCCTCGGACTATATCTGGTGCTACGGATGTCCGATCAGGGCAATCTTGGAGTCGTTGAACTCCAGTCATCGCCCTGATCAGATCTGTATGATTGGATCTTCCATCCAAAGCTCCGATTAAAAGTCACCCTATCCCTAGCCATAAAAAGAGACAATTACTATACAATTTGTACAATTTGACCTAAATGCATGATTATGCATGTTATGCAATATTTACAATGCATGATGATAATATGGTACTAAGAACATGCATTAATAGACATTTTTGGCTATTTAGATGTATGCACATCAAATTCCAAAATGGAAACTACCAGGAATAATGCACTCCTAGGAGTGTATGCCTAATGATACAACTACTAGTCAGAAGAAAATGTCTTTTTGGTATTTTTTTTATATCTTTCTAACCTAAATGTAGCAAGCAAACTATCAAAAGACTAAGGAAAGAAAGTATCTCACAGAGTAGTATATACAGGAAAATAGCGAAAATACAGAAATAGAAAACTCATCTTCTTCTTGACCAGGTACCTATCAGACAGATACCTGATGAAGGGGATAAAGAAAACACAATAACTTAGAAATAAATAATACAAAAATAGGAAAAAATTAAATGATAATGGTGAATATAATTGATGCGAGTTGCCTCCCCGACAATGGCGCCAAAGAAATGTTGTGCAACTACCTTACATGGTTAATTACTCATTGTTATGTTATAGTATAGTGAGCAAGGTAATCAACATATTTTATAAATTTATGTTGGTTAAATCCAAGTCATTCACTAGGAGATTAAATTAGCATAACATTCACCATTTATTTTAATTTAATTGTCATTCTTAATTACAATAATTAATTAATTAATCTACTCAACTTATATTCATAACTATTATATAACTTATTTACTTAATATATACTTAATTACCTTACTATACATAACTATTATTACTTAATTAAGTTAGCTTATCAGTTATTTACATACTTAGGTCATATAATTACTAACTATTTACTTTAATTACTTAATCTAATAGATACTAGGATTACTTAATTAAGTTACAAACTTAATACTAGCTTAACTACTATGCTAAACATACTATAATTACTAAGTACTTAAGATTACTACTTACATTATACTACTACTTAATAATGTAGTATAAATATAGTTATAGTATAAGTTAACCAAATAATTGACTATATAATTAACTAACTACTTAATTAACTAATTAATTACTACAATATCTTATCCACATGAATAATTGCATAAGAATACACAAAAAAGGTGAGGCAATCATTCCATAAGCAAAAAGAAATTACATTAAAATGTTACACAATAAAGGTGAGGCAATCATTCCATAAGCGAAAAGAAATGATAATGCATTGATTAGCTAAAAGAAATTACATTAAAATGTTTTTCTATAATAATAATGTAGCAAGCAACATTTATTAACAACTTAGGCACATTCTGATTAACAACTTAGGCAATGTGCCTCTCTTATTTCAACATATCAGAGCCTTCACAGAGCCAATACTTACCCAAATTTCTGCTATGTACAGTGTACAAATTCTTCTCAATACAAAAGGTTAAAATGGCTTACGTGGCCATTCACAGGATCAACGGCCTAAAGGGTCAAATCGGTACCATTACTAGGCCATGTGTCACCATCTAGACCTTCCACCTGGTGCCCAGAGGCTGCTCTCCCAAAGCCAAATCATCACATGCACTGGCTCCCACACACACACATTCTTGCTCGTGCTCCCAGTGCTCATGACGACTGGTCGGCAGTATACTCACCAATTCATCATATATAGCAATGAGTGCTCAGCAACTATCGAGGTGGGACTAAGACAGACCCTTCTATTCTACGCAGCATTATTCTCAGTGCCAACTTCAATCTTCAATTCTGATTGACTCACAGATCCAAGTCCTAAGAATAAGGGCTCTATCGGAAGCCCTTAGGATTGCCCTTCAATTGCAATAGTTAATTTGATCAGAGGATCTCATTTGATCCTCCAAACTGGACTGTAAAAAATGGCTTGATGCCATGCTTCACTGCTACAAACTAGCAGAGGTGCATACTTCAAATAACCTATCTAAACATTCTATTTCTCTTAATTAAAGACTTTATTGAGTACATAAGACCATTCCGCACATATTGGAGTGAGATTGGAGTTTCTGGAAGCATGGGAAGTTCACTAAGCTTCAGAGCTTAGTATTGATACTAAGAACACTCAAATTAGAGATTCAAACATCCTAAAAGATAGATTAGGACCTCAGGAGTATATCTAGATCATTTCAGGATACCTAAACGGATTGATTTGGTTTAATTTCTACTTGGAATCTCACCATGAACCCTATAAACACCGTTGAAAGTCAGACTTAACCCATACTATGGAGGATAAAGACTATTGAAATCTTCAATAAATCTCAATCAAATCCACTCCAACAGATTCGTATCAATCCCAAGAGTTCAAATCTATCATTAAAATCCAGTTCTAAAGCCTAGAACTCCAGGAACGAACTCAAGTTGACCACTCAAAGCCAAAGGTTGACTTTTAATTATAGAGGAATTTAGCATGAATTAACCATCCAGATTAATTCTAGGCTTCCTTAGGAACTTGTAACAACCTCAAAACTCAAATTTTGATACCTGGAGCACTAAGCTCTAGGCCTTCCGCCTGAACTCAAAAAGGAGTTTGTTCATCAAATCAACCTACGGATTTAACAACCTAACTAAGGGTTGATCTAAGCTCTAGAGGTCCTAAAGATGTTTTATGACCTATTACTAAGCTCTAAATGTCTCTAAATCGACATCCTCAGATATGTCGGAGTTGAGGAAGATGAAGCTTAATGGAATGCTTAAGTCAATGCATCAGGAAATTAATGAGTGGATTCTGATCAGTAGATCAAGAATGATTTATATGGAGCTTTTGAGAGAGTTTTGCATTCCATATCTCAATGTCAATATTGCCAGAGCTCACCGAAGCTCCGGTGAAGGTTGGGAATGGCCATCGGAGATTAAATCTCCATGAAATGGCTTGAGAAGGTCTCAAAAGATTCTTGAGGTCATCAGGATCCTCAGGAATACTTCAATTTGCTCAATTAACAAATAAATCAAAGATAGGAACTTGGATTGCTTAAAGAATCAATCTGAGTTTGATAGAACTCAAGGATAAAGATCTCACTCAATTGAGTGAGGGAAAATAGGCTAGAGAGGATTGCGAAGGTGTATGCATGTCTAGTTAGGTGGAAAACTCCTCTAGAGTCTCCATGGACAGCGAGCTCAGAGGTTGAAGGTGAAATTATGCGTTTAGCATGTGAACATTAATATGTGCAATTGAAGAAGGGAACGAGGCCTTGATAGTGTGGATATATGATGAAGGGCCCCAATTGAGTATGAGATTAACTCTAAGGTTCTGCCATAGACAGCGAAGCTGTTCAAGTGAAGGTGCTGTGGATTAGGCGTGTAAGTGACTAATTAAGTGGAAGAAGAAGTGAAGTGGATTCGCGATGAGGTAAGGAAGGTGATCAAGTGATTAGGTAGGTGAATGGCAATCCAGTGAGTTGGAATTGACTTGCTAGAGTTGGAGAAGAAGGCGAGAAATGTGAGCTATCTACTGCCTACTCCTAAGAATTAAATACCTAAAAGTAAGCTAGAGACTAAACTAAAGGTCTAGAACTACTTACCTGATGAAGGGTATGAGGGATCTCGTCGTTGGCAAGGCAAGAACAGGAGGAAAGAGTTTGGGGAGAATAGCAGCTCCAACCAACTCGAAGTGGAAGAGGGAGGACTACGGTGTGCTCCTTCATCGTTGGCAAGGCGAAGGAGAGGAAGAAAAGATAGGGGAGACGATGCTCCTCGATGGTAGTGCCCGACGAAGGGAGAGGGAAGACACCAAACTATAGAAGAAGCATAGGAGAGGGAAGGGGGTTGCTAACCTCCAATCGGAGGTCAAAAGGGGTATTTATAGGTGGTGAGAAAGGTTAGGGACCTTAAACCTGGATCGGAGGGAGTCCAAATACATCTGAAGATTCCATCATCTTCTCCAACGATGGTGAGGCCTCCAGGTGTCCTCGATGCATGTGCAAAAATCCAAACTATTGGATATGAAGAGTTTGTTGTGGTGAAGCTTGCCACGCACGAAAATGGAGCTCAACCCTCCGATGTTGCCGACATCGGAGAAGAAAGGTGTGGGTGAACACCGACCATCGATCTCGGTGAAGAAAATAAGGAAAAATATAAGGACCCAGATGCAAATGTGAAGGACCTGTGTGTGAATAAAAGGACTTAATCAATACAGAAGTTAGGGACTGAAATGCAAGCCATGAGTTTTAAGGCTTAAATTAAATTATTTATTTTTCCACTTTTTATATATAATTATAAATATTGTAAATAATATATTTATGACATGAAATTACATTTTTACACCTTTTAGATATATTTAATTAAGTACTTAACATTATTAAGTGAATTAACAACTTAGGTAACATAAATAGTATAAGTTATATTTAATACTTTATATATAGATAAATGTTTAGGTTTAAGTTGTAATTATTAATTAAACATTAGTAGATGTTAATTAGACCTTAATTAAGTTATTTTATCTTATAAATAAGGTCCCTACTATTTTTTCCTTGATTATGCAATTAACCCTATATAAAGCTATTCACTAGTAATTTAACTAGGAAAACTAGCTAATATTAATGAATTAGGATCCATGATGAGTCTCTCATCACAGTCCACCATGTGAACACCATACTTCGAAGGTAAAAACTATCCTTATTGGAAGTTACGTATGCGCTTGTGGTTGCAGGCAAACGACTACACAATATAGGAGAGATGCGAGATCCCATATGACATTCTAGAGAAACTCACGAGAGGGTATTCATAAGATCAAATCAATGAACTTTTGTTGAATGCAAAGATAAGGAATATGTTGTACTACGCATTGAGTCAAAAGGAATTCAACCAGATTTCGCAATGTTCCACCACTTATGAAATTTGGCACACCCGCGAGGTAACTCATGAAGGTACATCCAAGGTAAAAACTTCTAAGATAATATGCTTTGTCAAGAGTTTGAATCATTTATTATGAAAGATAATGAAACTTTAAGTGAGATGTATACTAGGTTCACACTTATTATGAACCTTAAGTCCCTAGGGAAGACCTTCATGGAAGGGGAGCTTCAATCCAAGCTACTTTGTTCCCTTGGACCCGAGTGGGAACAAAAAGTCACTGCCATTGAGGAAGCTCACCAAGTAGAAGAGCTCAACATGGATAACCTCTTAAGCAACCTCATGGCTTACAAAAACAAGATGAACCAAAGGAAGAAGTAGACTCCAATGCCGAAGATGAAGAACCTCGATTTCAAAGCCACTTCCGATGACGAGGTAAGCTCCGATGATGAGGAACTTGATTTTTTGGCTAACAAATTTGTCAAGTTTCTTAAGCTTAGGGAATGTAAGAAGGAGAAGAAGGAAAGGAAGGAGAGCCCAACTCATTGCTATCATTACAAGAAGAAGTGGCACATTAGATCTGAGTGCCCTCTCTTAAAGAAAGAGAAAAGGAAAGAGAAGAAGAACAAAAAGAAGTCATTCCAAGCAACTTGGGACGACTCAAGCTCTGAGGAGGAAGAAGAAGAGAAAATTTCCAAAGAGATCGCTTACATGGGATTCATAGCAATCGTAGATGATAGCGAGAAGGAAGAACAATGAAGAGGAGGTCAACTCTTTTACTTTAAATGAATTACAAGAAGCACTAGAAGAGTTATATGATTTTAGTAAGTTATTAAAATTAGAAAATAAAAATCTAAAAAAGGGTTCTATTGACTTAAGATCTAAAATAGATGCTCTTATGGCTGAAAAACAAGACTTGAATGCTTCTTTTAGTTCCATTAAGTGTGAAAAGAAAGCTCTTGTCTTGGAAAATCATGACCTAATCTTAGAGAACACTAATTTGATTGAAGAGAATAGCTTACTGAAATATGAAATTTTAGTTCTTAAAAGAAAGATGAGTATAATAGAAAGTGACCTTGCTTACCTTAAAGAAAAATCAAATAAGTTGTTAAGTAAATTAGATAGATTCACTAAAGGAAAAACTAAACTTAATGGCAAGTTTGAAAATGGACACACCAAGAAAAGATTTTATGCACAAAGGCCAGAAGGTTGAAATCCAAGCACTACAACATGCCTGACTTTTATCGTCGATTGAAAACCAACGGCAAAACCATTTTAACTGACGCCACAAAGCGACGCCATTAGTAGCGTCATTTCATTTTCCCATTGGTTGTAAAGAAAATCTGATGTCGAATTATCATTCTCCCAAGGGACGGATTGGATCTTTTGTCATCGTTTTACAATTGATAAAAATTTGATTTCCCATTGCTTATAAAAAAAGTGACGACATTTGTACGTCACTTTTTCCCACCTTTGCATGCCCTTTCTTAAGTTTCGCCATCATCTAAATGAATACACCGTTGCTTAAAGAAGCGACAGTAAAAATATTTTTGCCATCACTTGACCACATAAGCGACGACATATAAGTTTCAGGGAAGACCAAAGCTTCTCTTTTTTCTAGTCGCTTTTTAAAATAAGCAATGACAAATGTACAATATTTGCTATCAGAATTTAACTTTAATGCTGTCACTTTTTGCCAAAACTAACGACAAATGTAGGGTTTTTTTTAAAATGTGAAAATTATGGGAAATATCTAATAAACCTATTTAAAGGACTTGCTTTTCTACAAAAACAGCTAATGAAAATGAAGAGAAGTTTATATTTCATAAATATAAAGTCTAGTACAAAAAAAGTTTGAAAATGAAATATTTACATAAAAAGGGTAACATGAAAATAGAACAAAAGGAAATTGGTAAAAATCAAAATGCTACTACCCCGATGCCACCAGCTCCACCTGCACCACCCATGTCATCGTTGTCTCATCTATGGATGCTAGGATCTAATGAAGATGGATGCACTGACTAACCCTTCTTTAGAAGAAGGGTTAGAAGCCTCTTGATCTTATCATCTTTCCTACTCATTTGTGACTACATGGTATCCATCTGATTCTTCATCTCCTCCTCTCACCTCTATAGTGTATCAATCTTTGATGCAACTGATCGATGACATTAGATGATATGGCACCTTTCCTCCCATACCAACTAGACAAGGAAAAACTATATGAAGAGAATAGCTTACTGAAATATGAAATTTTATTTCTTAAAAGCAAGATGAGTATAATAGAAAGAGACCTTGTGTTCGATAGGATTTTTGCATTTTTGAATATGAAAATTGTCATTATGTCGAAGTATAGTGCGAAATCCGATTAAAACAAAAATATTTGAAATAATGAGACGATGAGTCCCAGTTGAACTCAGGGAGATGTTTTGGAAATGTGAAATCTGATTTCGATCTCTCTCTCTACTTGCTTAAAAATGCACACCGGTTAATAATAATTTTTAGGTATTTATGCACGACATGATGTTGCTAAAGATGCAGAAATTAAAACAGGCAACTTTAATCATAAGAAAATATGGCAAGGAAGCTCATGGTGAATTTGCAACACATATATATATAAAAGGATGATTTTCATTGAGTCCAGAATGGTTGCTACAAAGCGAAGCTTGAGGAAAGCTTGTATAGGAAAGCTTAAAGCATTAAACTATCTAGCAAAAATGAGTTCATGTGTGGATCTACAGGAAGATTACACATGCATCATTGAGGGGGGGAGAGAGAGAGCTAAACTACTAAGCAGAAAATAAAGCAGAGAAAAGTTATGAAGAACTGCTACTTATCTAGCAGAAAGAAGGGCATCGAAGGTGGTCTCCAATGACCTTTGAGGTTGAGGCGATAGGGAGGAGGGACGGCTAATGGTGCTTAGGTCGGACCTTGGAGAGGGTAAGAGAGGGGATATTGAGTTTGTGTGGAGGTGGAGTGGCCATGGTGATGGGGTCGTGGAGGTGGAGGTGAATGGAGGTGGAGCTATACTAAATGGAGCCAAGAATCAAGATGGGTGAAAATGGCCACCTATGGGGTCTTTTTATAGAACCTTGGCAATCTCTCTAGAGAGATGTAGAACTCTCTAGAGAGAGCTCTATGTGGCCGACCAAGAGAGGTTGGAGGTGGTTTTTAGATCCACAATATGTGGATCTAAAAGTTTGAATTACTTTTGGTTTCTATTTTTAGCAACCAAGGTAACACACTTGGATAAGAGTTATAGAGAACTCTTAGTGTATTTTCGGCTAGGTGAGGGTGTGTGTGTGTGTGCGTGAACATGTGTGTGTGTGTGGCTAAGTGGTCTAGTTTTCTAGGTTAGGTCCTAAGGGTTTGGGTTAGGTTAGGTCATAGAATTAGGGTTGGAAACCCTAATTACTAAGGTAGATGCACAATCAGACTTGACACAAGTTTAATTGAATGAGTGAAAACTTAATTGAGAGTGAGATTACCCAATTAGGTTAGGATTAGGTCAATTGGACTCTCACTGAGTCCAATCAGACTTGTGTGGGTTGCGATCAGAGCTCAATTAGACTCTATGAGTCCAATTGACTAGGTAATTGTAATTGACTATGATCCAAGTCAATTGGTTTTAGTGAGAACCTAATTAGGTTCTTAGGAGGGTCTAGGGGTAGCCAATTGGACTAAGTAGATCCAATTATACTTGGTTGGGTTGATTTGAATCAATTCGATTCAAGTCCAACCCTAATTAGGTTCTACTAAGCCTAATTAGACTTGAATAGGTAGCGATGGATCAATTGGATCCTGGGCAGACCCAATTGGATTTAGGTGCACCTAATCAAGTAGGAATACACCAAATTAGATGTAGGTTAAGTAATTGGATTTGGGTTGAGTCTAATTAGACTAGTCTAAGCCTAATTAGATTGGGGTTGGCCTAATCAGGTTCATCTGGACCTAATTATAATAAGGCTGACCCAATTACCTCCAATTGAGCTAATTGGGATATTAAGGGATCTAAATGGGATTCTAAGGTGTGAATTTGGTAAGGGATAAGAGGATTGAGTATAGGGATAGTGGATAGTGGGAATCTAGATAGTGTTATCCAGGTTTTGGCTGAAGTGGGGAAATTGAGGTTTAAGGATAAGGGTATCTCGGAAGGGTGTAAGAGTTGGGATAATATGGATAAGGGCATGGATAGCACTATCCATGTTTTTGTTTTTCAACTAAATTAGCCTAATAGGGAGGTGGCTTAGGGATAGGGACATGGATAGAGTTATCCTAGAGACTAAGGATAAGGATAGGGTTGTCCTAATGCTAGGGATAAGTGTAGGGATGTCCTAATGTTCATCATAATTTAATCTAAGAATTAATTTCTACTTAGTAGAGTAGCATATCTCAACCCTACATTATTTCTTATACTATTTATTCCTAAGTCTTCTGCTTCAACTCTGCTACAAGTCCAACTTCCTTTTATTCTTCAAATCCATCTTCAGATCTTCTTATTACCTACAATCCACACAATGCACTTAATCAGCACATTATAACATTATTTGATGTATAGCTAAAATAAAGCAAGAAAGATGCAAAGTATGCTCATGTATGCATGTATTACACTAAGTTATGCTAAGTTCTAACTTAATTTAGGTCATTTAAGACCTATGATTGTTGTGCAATCACCTTGCTTGCATTAATGAAAAATCAAATAAGTTGTTAAGTGAATTAGATAGATTCACTAAAGGAAAAACTAAAGTTAATGGAAAGTTTGAAAATGGACACACCAAGAAAAGATTTTATGCACAAAGGCTAAAAGGTTGAAATCCAAGATAGACCACAACCTTGGTGGAAAAGAACTAACTATGGAGGACCCAAGAAAATGTGGGTACCTAGATCCCTTGTGCACTCTTGTTTTGTAGATTTAGGCGCAGATCTAAGGAACTATCTATATGGAATTCATTAAGGGAGAATCAAGGTTCTTGGTGAACCAAATAGGTATGGAGGATGGAACCCATACCAATGGACGGAAAAATTGTATTTGATTTTGATGATCTATTAGCATCAAGATAAAAGAAAAAAAAGTTAATCTTGTTATATGCTATAATTCCATTAAAATGGGGGAGATTATCTTTAAAAATAGTTAGTTGAAAATTTACATAGAAATGCATGTATTTATGGGGAGATTTTAAAAGCAAAATTTAGCTATGTTTCAATTAAAAAGGGGGAGATCACTTGTAAATTTGAATTTGACATAGAAATGCAAGATACTAAGGAATTGAGATTATTTCCTAGATTATGTAAAAATGGGGGAATTAATGAATTTTAGAAAAACATATTACTATGTCAAAAAGAGGGAGTTAACCTAATTTTAGAAGAGCATGTATTTAGGGGGAGCTATAAGATAAATTGATTAAACCTTTTTGATAATGTCAAAAGGAAGGAGATTTTTTTTAGTATTATTTATGATTTTGTCATCATCAAAACGGTATAGATTATTGGCGTAAAGGCATCACGATCATTAATTTTGATGATAACAAAATGCTTGCGATTTAACATTTGCATTTGAGTTTAAAGTTTCAGGCTAATATGCAAATGGTAGTAAGTATGAAGGGATTCAAGCTCAAGTCCAAGAAGGAATGGAGGAGCTTGACTTAGGACAAAAACATCAAGGAGCTTTAGAGGAAGAAGAATAGAAGAATAGGATAGATTTCCTTTTTATGTACTTGTAATTTTTTTCTTTTATTTCCTTAGAAATATGTTAAAGAGCCCAAAATATAACACCCTAGGTCTTAGACACACTCACTTAACCTTAGAACACTTACAAAAATCTTAGAATCAAGTTAGAAAGCTAAAATAGCAAACTGTCAACCTTATTGGATGTCCAGACATTTTATCAGACCTCTAATAATTAATTTTAAGATGTCCAGACATTCTATCAGACATCCAATAATTAGAATTCCATAACCTAATCTGTGGCATTTGCTTGCGAACATCCATACCTTGTGTCAGACGTCTAGAACCTCTTCCAAACGTCCAAAGACAGTCCCAGATGTCCTATAATCGACCCTTGTGATTAAATTTGACCCTAATTGTAATTTGTCAAGCCCAATCTAACCGTTAGCTTCTTGGGAATCAACTCTCGAGAGTAATCTTTAGCATCAGTCATCTAACAGCTTGTCTAAACATTCAGTAAGACATCTAACCACAAGTCATTAGATCCCTGTTTGGATCCAATCCCATTATAGGAAGATCACCTTACAGAATCAGAAGTCTAATTATTTTATCAGATGTCTAATATACCCTGATCAGACATCTAATCAATTTATCAAATGTTTAATATACCCTGATCAAATGTGTAATTCTACTATCATATTATGGCCTGAATTGTGTTGGATTTCGACCCAATCTTTAGGGAAATGCCTCCAATGGTTAGAATATGGCTCCCAAGGCATCTTGAACCTTCCAAAGGCCTCTATAAATAGAATTCTTGGCTAAACACACCTTGAGATAATACTTTCCATCCTTATACACATTGTGTGAGAAATCAATGAGGAGAAACTCTATCATTGCTCTCCAAGCTTCATCCTACACTTACGAGAGCACTGACCCATTGTGCACTCACGACATTCTACTTTCGCAATTAGGCTTTATAGGTATTATTAGTGTTGTTTTATTTTTTGGTTGGGTATTCGCGTTGCAAATTCACGTCTCCTTCATGAGGCAAAATTCTCATCATGAAGAAGAGAAGTTGAGGTACATGATGAGGTGTGGGAATTAAGGAAAATGCTAAAGTTGAGGAGTTAAACACTATCAAATTAACACAATAAAAGGGTAAGTGTGGGAATTAAGGAAAATAACCTTAAGCATAAAAAATGTGTTAAAAATGCATAATTAGGTCACATTTGAGATATTATATATTTAAATATGTAAATGAATGAATTAAATTCCAATTAAACACAAAATGAGCTCAAATTTATAAATCAATGGTTGGATTATGTTCTAAAATGTTCAAAACACTTGCCATAAAAATTACATTGCATTCTGACATCATTTGGACCTTGAATTAATGATTTACATTTAGGTCCTTCCTATATATGTCAATGTTCACATTTTCTTAAGCCAAAAATTTTTAGGGACTTTTCTGTAAAGCCTTAAGGGCCTTTTTTTTTACAAATCATATCACTTACGAGGTTGTTCATAACTTTTCTACCACTGCACCTGAGGGCCTTGTGTGCAATTTTCACAAAATACTTACAAGTGCATAGCTTCTCAACAACTCAAGAACTTAAAGAACACAGTGCTTGTGGGTCATTCAATCTCTCACCATTGATCCAATGATGGATCTTGATCCAACCTTCAATCACCAGTGCACACACTCGCACCATCCTATAGATCTAATCCTATGATCCTCTTTCATCCCCAAATTTTCTCACACACCCTAGGCCTCTTTTGAGCCGTAGTTCCCCAACAGCCTTCACCCATTAATCTCGGTCACCCATGCTCCCATTGCCCATAAATTGAGCGCCACTGACCTCCTTTGAGCCTTTACCAGCTCTTGCCTCCCTGAGCCGATCCTTTCTTCCATCCTTCTAATTCCTATTTCCCCTTCATCGAAGTCCAGTGATAGTAGCCACTTCCCTCCTCAATTTGTCACTTTTAGCCACAGGCTGCTGACCTTTGAGAGTCCCCTTCCTCCACTAGAACTCATTCTCCTTTCATCGCCATTGATTGTCAATCATGTTTTCCCAAGGGTCCCTTTCATCTGAGTAGATTAGGACTTTTAATCACTTTCCTAGTTAGTTTTAATCGCTTTCTTAGTTAGTTTAGCATAATTAGATAGTTCAGATTAGAATTTCATGCTTGATCATATTAGATTAGGAATAGAATAGAGTAGTGTTAGATCCTTGCCAAATCACCTCTTCTAATCAATTTAGATCAAAGGGGATGTATCTACACTTTCATTTTTGTTCATTTGTCTCCCACCTCACTCCACAATCATGTTTTGATGTTTTCCTCTTACATTTGATCGTAGTTCACTCCACCCATCAGAGTCACTCTAGATCCCAGATCTTAAGTGCACTTAATTCCACTGGAGGGTCTTCTCATTCACTCCAAAAGATCACAAGGACCCTTCCTTTGATCTGAATTGTGCCAATTTGGTCAATTAACTCTGATTTGATTTTCGTGAATGATTGAGAAATTTCTAAGCAATTGAGTTTTTAATCTGTATTAATTGATTGAATTGAGCTTATTTCTATTTAACTGGATTGAATGCAATGGGATTGAACTATTTTGATTTGATTTTTATCAATAGATTATCTCATGCCCAATTTCTAAGTTTGATACTATGTTATGTTCTTCGATGGTAGCAAGGGCCAATGAATTCGACTCACTGAATAGAAGCCCTTGTGATGATCCAACTAGGTCAATAGCATCTCTTAATCATCTTGAGCATCAACCAATGGTGTGCAGTTTGATGGAGTGGTCAAATCACTCAGGAGAATCTAGATTAAATGCCCACCTGGCCGACAATGTTTTCTTGAATCAAATTGTTTTAATTTGCCAATGAGGGTTTGAACTAAGTTTGAATGATTCTAATGAAGGTCTGGGACTAGTATTGAATTGGTTTTAATACTTAATCTAATCTTTTGCCTTCACATTGTTTATAGTGTAAGGATGAGGATCGATCAGGGTTTTTAGGGGTTATTGAGCATCGAATCTAATTTTGATGAGTTCCATATCTCTATTGGATGTTTACGAAAGTTTGGAATAGGTTTTTAATGCTTTGAATTCAATCTGGAATGTATGGCTTCACTAATCAAGTCCCAAGTTGTTTTTAGAGTTTTGGGCATCAACATGAGTTTTAAATGCCTGATCAAGATTTAAAGATGGTTTCCTATGATTGTAGGATACAATTAAATGTTTTGAATGATGTTTTGTGTTTTAAGTTGTTCTAAGATGCATCTGGCAGTATTAGTTGTTATCAATTTGGATGAACTGAACAATGATTTAGAATGTGAATCTCAGTAAGTCTTTGTTAATCTTTCACTTTGAATGATTTCACTGAAGTAGATCTTTCATAGATCAATCCCCATAACTTTTACCAGATTTTGGAATTCACGAATCAAGCTTTTGAATGTTTTGGATTATCAGTATCAATAGCTAGCAGTACAGTGGAATATTCAACTAAACAAAGGTTATAATTTGGACTGTCAAGTTATTTTTTAAGTATTTGAAGGATTAAATAAGGTTCCAAGATAGTCTAAGGAGAGAACAAGCATTCATGTATATTTGTTTGATTTTATTTGGATGGAAATGCACGAAATATCATTTAGAAAATCTCTTTCAACATTATGAAGGCTTGTTATCTATCTAAATAGCAATTTAGGTAGATTTCAATGTTTAAATCCTGTGTTAAGTGTATGATTCTAATGTGGATGGATTATTGGATGCTTATAGTGTTAAATCAAGTATTTCCAGCAATTTTGAGATACTTTCGAGGCTTGGATTTGATTTCTAATCATTTATAGCCTTTTTCTAGAATTTTCCTGACAAAATACATGAAAAATAGAAAATTTCTATAAATAAATAAATAAAATGTGTAGTGAGTGAGAATAATATGTATGGAACATGTGTGTATGTTTAGATTTGAGTTTCGATGTGTTTTGTACATAGAACATACCTGTAGAAGTTTTATACTTCTCAGGTTTTGAAAATAAAGAAAACAAAAACAAAAACACCAAAAGAATCTTTTCTCTTCTTTCATATCTATCAATCCCCTTTCTCTCTTCTTATAAAACCCAAAAACAAAATAAAAATATGAAAATTCCCAAAAACTCATAAAAACCCCTATGTATATAGGGTATATATGTATATATGTAGTAATATTAAAAAGTAAAGTAAGTTATATGTACATATGTATGCAAACTAAGTGGATATAATATTTATATGTAAATAATGTACTATGTATATAATTAACTTAAATAAAACTTATCTTATTTGTTAAATTATAACAACTATTATTCTATATATATGTATAATAATACATATGGTATATATTACCTATATATATATAATTATACTGAAGGTATATATGTATATTACTTAATATACTAATTACAGTATGTATTATGTAAAGTAACCTATTTATGTTATTTATACTTAATTAAGTATTATATATGTACATTACCAATTAATAATGTATATTATTAAGTTAAGGTAACTTAAATTAGTAATTTAATTATCTAATAAACTAATTTATACTACAATCTTGTAATTTATAGTTTAACTTATTTTAAATAAATTTATTATCTTATTTATAATGTATAATACTATGTACATTATATAATTTATATGTAAACTATATAATCATGTAAATAAAATAGTTAATACTTAAATAAATCTAACAAAATGATTTAAAAATATTAACTAATCATGTAATTATATAAATTAACTAAATTAAGTCTCAATTGAGTAA
Source organism: Thalassia testudinum (assembly GCA_037157565.1). NCBI lineage: Eukaryota > Viridiplantae > Streptophyta > Magnoliopsida > Alismatales > Hydrocharitaceae > Thalassia > Thalassia testudinum. The sequence goes on along the minus strand of JAZHRO010000058.1, from coordinate 5,185,538 downwards.
TTTATTCATTAATTTATACTGTATATAAGTAATTATAGTGAATTATAACATGTAAAAATCCCTAAATTTAACTAATTTAAAAATATATTTATATATTTAATTAAGTTAAAATAATTATTCCAATAAGTAGCCCTATATATTGGCTACACAACCACATAATTTAATTGTAATTTAGATCATTAATTAAACACTGATTGAAGCCCCAAAGTTTGGAATAAATCACATAGAAGTGCTAATTTTAACCATGGCATTTAGTGCCACATCGTGCACTACGAAGCTGTTTTAGATGCATTTAAGGAACTACCCCCATATACCTTTTGGCCAGTACGGGGGTCGTCTCCCCTTAGAACCCTTAATAGAGCATATAAGAGAGAGATCTGTGGGCTATATAAGTGTGTGCTTTAGGCCTGAGTTGGGCCTAAATTGTGGCTTTGCCTTCCCGGTTCATCCAATGAGACTAAGGTGGGCTTAGTAGCATCTACTCCGGTTCATGCAATGAGACTGTGCAAAAAGCCCATCGATATTTTTGTCCTTAGTTTGAGTTAAGTTAAAATAACTTAAGTATTGGTTCAGAGTTAACTTTAAATTAAGCTAAGTGTTGAGCGTGCGTGCATTAGTGTTGTGTGTGTTATATGTATATATATATGTTATATATAACTGCAGTATATATTATAACTAAGTTTTATGTTTTTTTTTTGAAATACTAATTTCAACCTTATTTTTGCCTTAATGTGTCTATACTTTTCTTAAGGCTAAAACTTATTAAGTATTTTAGACTTTGTGAGTCAGTGTATATTATATTTATACATACATATGTTAAGTACATATTATATGTAAGCGTTAGGTATATATTATATACATGTATACTATCATATGAGTGTATATATTGTATATATATATTAATGTTCAATTATCATTGTTTTTGTCTTGTCTTTATTTAGAGTTTCTTTTAAGAGAAGATTTGTGTACACAAACCTTCTCTTTTATTTGATTCATTTGTATATAGTTTAACTTATATTTATTTTCGATGCCTTTATAGTGTAAATATTCTTGAGACATTAATGAACTGACATCCATTCTTTTGTAAATAACTAACTAAAATTAATTGATTCTTTGATTCTTTTACTTCTAACTCATTTTTTTGTAAATAAACTTAACATTTTTGGAATAAAAGATGATTTTGGATAATAGAGAGTGATGTATATCAATAACTACCTCCCAATGAATGACCTGGAATAAAATCAGTAAAAATTGTATATAAATAAATTATCATCCATTTAGATTGTGACACTATACTACTACAGTGATTAATTAACTCTAATTAACAAGTGATCCAGATGGTACATCAGTACACTATCCTCAGATCAAAGAGGTGTGGTTATAATGAGGTTGTGTCACCCTCATTTAAGTGACACATATAGTGGATTTGAACGGCTAGGTCGATCGGGAAAATCCTAAGTCGAGAAGGCTTTGGTGGTGATTTTTACCCTTGAGGTTTTCACCTAAAAATCTATTGTGCAATTGTGGGATTATTTTTATTCTATACCATTCTACTTCCCGCACTATTCAACCCCCACTATAGGAAAAGATGCATTTTGCAACAGTTATAAACTGTCGCTAATGTCGTTAAAACTGTCGCCATCCTCCATCACGAAATAGTGCATCGCTTTAAGGAATTTGGCAATGTTACAATGATGTACAGGCATTATTTCCCCTAATGCAAGGTCTGAGGGCTCAATAATCTACGACAGTTATGGACCATCACCAAATTCAATTCGTGATGGTTAATGATCAAACCGTTGTCAAATGTTAGCGTGAAAACATTTTACACTGGAATAGAAATCCTTTAGCGATGTTTGATAACCATCACCGTATAGTAACGTACCGTCGCCGAATACCCTCACTTGGTGCGAAAGTGGTGGCGCAGGAAAATATTAGGATTTGGCGATGGTTCAGACCTGTCGCCAAATCTCATTTCTACCATCACAATAATTTATTAATTGGCAGGAGGAGAGTGGTGGCGCCAAAATTATATATTAGGCAGCGATTATATAAAGGTCGTGTTTAATCTATTAGCAATGATTTTGATGTAAACCGTCGCCAAATGTATGCTATTTTTTTAAAGAAAAGATTTTCAATTAGATTTTATATCTATACTTATCAAGCAATTTTAATAGTAAATCACACCATAGTAAAAATGCAAATGTAAATCAAACTACATTAAAAATGCAAATCATTTATATAAAAGAAGCGTTCAACTAGTACAAAAGATATATATGATATATACACTAAGCTGGGGCACCAACAAAGGGGAGGATCAACTAGGCTTTAGGCAACTGTTATTTAAATAATCGTCGCTGAATACATACATTCACGATGGTTTTCAAACCGTTGCAAGGAAAGTGTCGGAAAACACTCCTTTTGTAGTAGTACCCCCTCTAGTGCTCAATTTCAAATGCCATAATATACCACCACCTGGCACCTGAAGGCCACCCCATAGGGCTGCCCCTAATGGGCCATGCTCATAAGCGCCTTAACCTAGGGCTCTAGACTCTAAGACCTACTCTCTCTCACATGCAGGCACACACAGGTCAGAAAATCAGGCAAAGCACACATGACGTGCACCTCTCTAGGTGATGGTAATACCATCATGGGCCCTAACTAGCCACAATTAGTTAGATTCAAATGGTAAAAGCTCCTACTTAATCATCTAAGGGTCACAATTCCACATCAATCTAATTTAAGAAGACATGGAAATAAGGTTAATTCTGTCATTTTAACAGTACATCAAAAATGAAAATTAACTACAGGGTCATTCAAGGGTTAATTAAAGGTCAACTGAGCATAAAATACTAAAAAGTAGGTCCATACTGACTAAATAAGGGTTTCATGCATTTCGAGGGCAAAACTAGGATTGAAAACCCCAATTATCAATGCCACTTAAATTGAAGAGGTTATGGCCAAGATAAAATTAATCTAAACCTCCTAAAATTCATAGAAAAATATTCTAAGAGGTTTGGTACCTTTGGTTTGACCATTTGAACCCATTTTATCCTATAATAGAGATTCAAATAGGAATTTGCCCTAAGTTGGGCTTCCCTACAATTTACCCAATCAAACGTAGTCAAAACTCAAGTTCAAGTTCACCATTAAATTCCTTGGGTCCAAATTAGGTTAACACCAAAATTTGGACCCAATCAGAGTCCATCTTAACCTAGTTTACAATTTAGTCTTTAAAATCTCTATTTCTTACACTTAGAACCCCAGGTTTCAAGTTTATTACCAAGACCCCCTAACTATGTCACCTTATTTACACTTTGGTCCTTGCCACCATTAAAGGTGTTGTAACGAATGTGTGCCCCAGACGTATTTTAAGACGTCTGGGAGGTGGCTCAGACGTCGGACAAGACATCTGGGATCACAACCAGACGTCTGATAAGACGTCTGGGATCGTTTCCAGACGTCTGGGAATCCGTTATTTTCGACACACGCGATCTGTGGCTGCAAGCGGCCTGCCGCCTTCTCTCTCTCCTCTCTGCGCGGCGTTAAAAGGGGGCGCGCCTCCCCTCCCGTCTCCACCGTCTCCTCCTTCTTCTCCTTCCTGTGCGCGAGAGCGAGCGGACGCGAGGGCGGCAGCGGCAGCCGCAGTGAGCGCGGAGGAGGTGCGGCATGCGAGGGCGGGGCTCTGCCGTGAGGGCGAGTTCGCCGGAGCGGCTTGGCCGGCCGGCGGAGGGCGCAGGGGGCGCGGAGCAACGCGGAGAGGGACCTGTTGCGGGCTGAGCAGCAGACGCGCGAGGTGCGACGCGGGCGACGTCGCGAACGGAGGCCGAGCAGGGTTCTGATTCTGGAAAAATTTCCAGAATCAGACGTCTGGGTTGATAGCCAGACGGCAAGGTCGACGTCTGTAAGATCATACAGACGTCTGAAAGGTGAGTTTCCGCTTTCTCTTCCTTCTTGTCAACTGACCGTACTGAGGGAGGGGGGGTTGGCTGTGCGCAGGTTCGCTGATTCGCCATCCTTTGCGAATCAGACGTCTGGAAGTTTTACCAGACGGCGGGAGTGATCTACAGACGCCCGTGTGGACCATCGGACGTCTGGGGTATAGGACAGACGTCCCCGCAGACTTCTGGACGTCCGGGGAACCAAGCTGAACAGGTAATTCTCTGATCCACCGTTTAAGATGTCTGGAAGGAGTTCCAGACGTCTGATTTTGCACAGTATTGTCTTTCTCGACCCGTTTAGGGCCCGTTTGGGCTCCGTTTTCCGCGATTCGAGTTGCGTTCGTTTCAGAATTAATTCCTCTACCCGCCTACAGTAGCTATACACTGTTCTGAGACACTCCCTGTGTTTGATCCTTGTGATAGGGCCTCGTTCGGTTGCAGTCTTGAGAGTCGCGGAGGCACGCGGGATTCCCGATCACGCCCCCACTACTCCCGTTGTACCTGGTAGAGTGGCTTTAAGTATTAATAAAATCTGTTAAAGTATGGAACCATAACTAGAACCTAGGGCATTGCATGAATCCTAGGAATGAGAAATATATGGAATGATAGCTCCTAGGTGTTGCATGAATCCTAGGGCCGGAAAACTAGATTGTATGATAGATCCTAGGATATGGCATGAATCCTAGGGTGGAAAAACTAGTGGAATGTATATTACTGCAGTCTTGGAAAATTGGAAAGGAATATATAAAGCTGCCTGTAAATTTAATTAACAGCTGCCTGTTATGAATAAAGAAACATGTTTGAGATCATGGATTTTGAGAATGTGAATCTGGAAAGTGAAACATATGATGTTCTGAGATAAAGAGCTGGAACCCTACGGGGAATTAGGAGTGGAACTCCTGGAAAGAAAAAGGAATGGAACTGAGATGTAGTTTGTACAGTCTCTTGGGTACGCAGTACCAAGGGAAGTACCTGTACCTGTTTAGTGCAGAGTGGGGCCAGCCGCCCCAGGGACCCGGGGTTAGGATTGGCCACTCTGTACCGACTTGTTGGCCCTCGTGTACGTAGTACCGAGGAGAGCTACTAGTGTTAGGAGAGTACTAGCTACCCCACGGGCCCCGGGGTTCTGCTAGCCTCCTTCACCGACTTGTTAGCCCACTAGGGCAAACCAGGGTAGTCAGGCGAGGGTGCGCTGACTGTGGAGGGGCAAGGCCCCGGTTTGGTTACTGTGGAGGGGTTGGACCCCTGTTACTGAGAGGGCTCTGCCCTGGTTCCGTGCTGTGCTTTGGGCGCACCCGTTAACGGAAACGACTGACCGCGTGCCAGTGCGGGCTAGCTACCTGTGCGTTTATCGCACGTGCCGTAGTCACCGTTACGTCTGTTAGTGACCTTGGGGTGGTTGACTGAGGGTAGGATCACCACGGGGGACTCTCCCGGCCAGGAGAGCACCACGTGCTACTTCTACTTTTGGAAAAGACTGCAATCAAGATCGTTCCCACGAGGACATTCGAGATCAAGTAAAGGATCTGAGAAATAAATGAAATAGTGAGAAAAATTGAAAGATGTGAATAAAGGAAGTAATAGAACATAACAGCTACTGTACACTCTACTGTTGCCTTTAGTTAGTTTGCCACTCTACTCAGCGTTTTGCTGACGTGTTACACTCGTTACCTTTTTCAGGACCAGGTGTTGAGCAGCCAGGGTCGGCGACTGTAGAGGACGCTGGGCCGAGTAGGGTCCAGTAGAGTTACCACAGTTTTTGTACCCCTTTTGTTTCTGTTCTAGTGAGTAGTTTTTGTTTCCGCTGTACCTTCTTTACCTGCAGTTCTTGTTATACAATAAATGTTGTTTTACTGTTGGGGTGGTACCTACTGTAGTAGTTTCTTTCCTTACTGCTGTACTTTCTTACTGTTAGTTATATTCATGCTGAATGTGGTTTATTTTACTATCTTTTGGTTACTTCCTCGTTGGACGACTAGGTCTTGGGATTAGTCGAGTCGGTCCGGTTCTCGTGTCTCGTAGGGACTCGGGAACCGGGTCGTTACAAGATGGTATCAGAGCAAGGTCGTCCCGAGAAGTGAATCAACTGACTGGAAAATAACCAATTCACATGTTTATAGCTAGAGTAGCCACCACAACATATCTCTTGACATGAGCTCTTAGAAGTTTTGTTAGGTACCGTTTGTTTTGACGCTTTTCATTTTGTTTCGCATCTCCATTGTAGGAGATGCCGCGTCGTGGAGCTAGGAGGGTGGGCCGCAGGCGCGGCCGAGGTCAGGGCCCGGGGGACAGATGTGTCGGGCTTGGAATACATACTACCCCTCCTCTTCTCCTGAGTATATTGTCTCGGGACCTCGTCCAACTGATTCGAGAGGTGGTTCGAGAAGAATTTCAGCTTCCACCCACGTCGCCACCCCCTCCCCCTTCCGAGCGTACGACAGGGGAGTTAGTGGTGGAACGAGATTTCCGCCGCCACACCAGGCGTGTTAGGAGAACTCAACGGAGACACGTGGCATCCGCAGGAGAGCCGTCACGTTGTGCAGGGCCATCAGTGGCCTTTGGGGGCCCTCGACAGGGGCCAGTCGCCAGCACCGGACCCCCGCCTAGCCGACAGCAGGGACTCACTGAGGGTGGGAGTCGGGTTCCCCTCTGCTACCAGTGTGGCCAGCCGGGCCACGTCAGGAGGGACTGCCCATCTAGGGCAGGAGGTCAACAGATACTTCCCGTGCAGAGCACTGGAGGGCGCGCAGGAGGCCGCGGTCCCCAGGCACGAGGAGGAGGACAGCAGTCGCGAGGAGGGTACCGGCCAGCACCTACCCGTCCGACGCAGAGTGTGGCTGCTTCATCCGCACCTAGAGCTGAGGGGCGTATCAACGCCCTAACACACAGGGACGCCAGAGCTTCGGGATCCGTGGTAGCAGGTATGGTTTCAGTTTCTGGCAGACTCGTTTACACGCTTTTCGATTCCGGCGCTACGCACTCGTTTGTCGCAGCCAGTTTCGCAGTTAGTTTGGACCAGGATTATACACTGTTAGAGAATCCGTTCGTAATCAGAGGTCCGAGTGGTCAGCTGTTTGTAGCTGAGGAGGTGTACACGGGTTGCGGGGTCAGCATCGGGGGACATAGCCTGCCAGCTGACCTGATTATGATACAGATGGAGGACTTTGGAGTGATTCTGGGGATGGATTGGCAGTCCGCTTACCACGCCTTGGTAGACTGTTTTGAGAGGAAGATTGTCTTCTCCATTCCGGAGTTGCCTTCTTTCGAGTTTCACGGGCAGCCAGTGGACGGAGGTTTCAGGTGCATTTCGGCACTTCGGGCGGCGAGACTTTTGAGCCAGGGGTGTGAGGGCTTCCTAGCTTGTGTGGTGGCAGAGCCCAGCCCCGTGGCAGACTTCCAGAGCATCCCGGTGGTCAGAGAGTACCCCGACGTGTTTCCAGACGAGTTACCAGGACTACCGCCCGAGCGTGAGATCGAGTTTGAGATCTCACTAGTACCAGGGACCAGCCCCATCTCCACCGCGCCTTACAGAATGGCACCGCTTGAGCTGCGAGAGCTCAAGTCTCAGTTGTAGGACCTTTTGGAGAAGGGTTTCGTGAGGCCCAGTGCGTCTCCCTGGGGAGCCCCGGTACTGTTTGTGAAGAAGAAGGATGGGACCCTACGCCTTTGTGTGGACTACCGACAGCTGAATAGGGTCACCATCAAGAACAGATATCCGCTGCCGAGGATTGACGATTTGTTTGACCAGTTGCGGGGTGCCACGGTGTTTTCCAAGATCGACTTGAGGTCTGGATACCACCAGTTGAGGATCAGGGAGACCGACGTCTCCAAGATAGCTTTCCGCACCCGCTACGGACACTACGAGTTTTTGGTCATGCCGTTTGGGCTGACCAATGCCCCCGCTGCTTTCATGGACCTGATGAACCGGGTGTTTAGACCGTACTTGGACCAGTTTGTGGTGGTTTTCATAGATGATGTACTCATCTATTCTAGAGATCGGACGCAGCACGGACAGCACTTGCGGATGGTTCTGGACACTCTGAGACGACGCAGGCTGTACGCCAAATACAGCAAGTGCGAGTTCTGGTTGAGGGAGGTGACATTTTTGGGTCATGTGATCTCTGGAGACGGCCTGGCGGTGGATCCCGCCAAGGTCGAGGCAGTGCTCAGGTGGGAGAGACCGCGTTCAGTCACTGAGATTCGCAGTTTCCTGGGACTGGCAGGTTACTACAGACGGTTCATCAGAGAATTTTCACAGATTGCGCGTCCTATGACACAGTTGACCCGGAAGGATGTGCCTTTCGCTTGGACAGACGCCTGTGAGGCATGTTTTCTGGAGCTGAAGGAGAGGTTGACCTCGGCTCCCGTGCTCACCATCCCTGACAGTAGTGGCGGGTTCGTTGTGTACACGGACGCTTCCTTGCAGGGGTTAGGAGGTGTGCTCATGCAGAGGGGTCACGTGGTCGCTTACGCTTCGCGGCAACTGAAGCCCCATGAGCATACCTACCCTACCCACGATCTAGAGTTGGCAGCTGTTGTCTTCGCACTGAAGACATGGAGGCACTACTTGTACGGTGAGACCTTCGAGATTTTTACAGATCACAAGAGCCTCAGATATCTTTTTGACCAGAAGGAGCTCAACATGAGACAGAGACGTTGGTTGGAGCTCCTGAAGGACTACGACTGCAGCATCTACTACCACCCGGGAAAGGCCAACGTGGTGGCTGACGCCTTGAGCCGTAAGGCGCCTGCACGCTTGGCCAGTCTACAGTTACAGAGTTGGAGCCTTTTGGAGGAGGTGGGCAGTTGGCGACCTCTAGAGTTACGAGGGTACTGTGGGGCAGTGACGGTGACACGGCAGACCAGGCCAGAGTTGATAGACCGCATCATCACGGGACAGATGGCCGATCCGTACTTGCAGTCTTTGCGCGATAGAGTACTATCAGGGGACCCAGGGGACTTCTCTTTCACAGACCAGGTGTTACGCTTGAGGGGATGGTTGTGCGTCCCCAGAGACGAGGAGCTGTTGAGAGAGCTCCTGACTGAGGCACACGGTTCCAGATTCACCATACATCCCGGAAACACAAAAATGTACCATGACTTGAGACGCGAGTTCTGGTGGAGAGGGATGAAGCGGGATGTGGGTGAGTTCGTGCAGCAGTGCTTAGTGTGCCAGCAGGTGAAAGCCGAGCATCAGAGGCCTGCAGGGCCGCTTCAGCCGCTTCCAGTGCCAGAGTGGAAGTGGGAGAGCATCACCATGGACTTGGTGGTGGGCTTACCTGTTACCCAGCGAGGACACGACGCAGTCTGGGTAATAGTGGATAGATTGACGAAGACGGCACGATTCTTGCCGATCCGAGTCACTTTGGGACCAGCACAGTTGGCAGAGAGGTATATCCGTGATGTGGTGCGACTACACGGAGTTCCGCGGGAGATCGTATCCGACCGGGATACCCGCTTTACGTCCCAGTTTTGGGCTGAGTTTCAGCAGGCTTTGGGGACGAGGTTGAGGTTTAGCACGGCTTACCACCCCCAGACGGACGGACAGTCGGAACGCACGATACAGACACTTGAGGACCTTTTGCGTGCCTGTGTACTAGACTGGAGGGGCTCTTGGGAGGAGCACCTGCCCCTGGCGGAGTTTGCATACAACAACAGTTATCACTCGAGCATCGGCATGGCTCCCTACGAGGCTCTGTACGGACGGAAATGCACGGCACCCTTGAGTTGGGTTGAGGTGGGGACCAAGTGGGAGGTTGGCCCCAGGTTGATCCGGCAGAGTCAGGAGGTAGTTGAGCAGATCCACAGACGACTCCGCACTGTCAGGAGCAGACAGAAGAGCTACGCAGATCGCAGACGCAGAGAGGTGCAGTTCGAGGTTGGGGACCACGTCTTCCTTCGTGTTTCGCCCATGAAGGGCTTACAGCGGTTTGGGGTGAGAGCGAAGCTCGCGCCGAGGTTCGTGGGGCCCTTTGAGGTCCTGGAGCGGGTTGGACCCGTTGCTTACAGACTTGCCCTTCCCCCGCAGCTTTCTGGTGTGCACGACGTGTTCCACGTGTCCAACATCAGGAAGTACGTAGCCGATCCCAGCCACGTACTGAGTCACGAGAGCGTCGAGGTGAGCGACGACCTGACCTACCCCGAGCGGCCAGTGCAGATCCTAGACCGAGCCGTCCGCAGGTTGAGACGAAAGCAAGTACCCCTGGTAAAGGTTTTGTGGAGGAGCCAGCGGTACGAGGAGGCTACCTGGGAGCCTGAGGCGGCAATGCGGGAGCGGTACCCGGAGCTTTTCGCGGGTACGTCTTTTCGGACCGGCTTCGGTCCTCTTTGAGTTTGTTATGGTTATTTGGACATCTTTTTCCCACACCCTAGTTGGCGCAAGTTTCGGGGACGAAACTTCCTTTGAGTTTGTTATATTGTAACGAATGTGTGCCCCAGACGTATTTTAAGACGTCTGGGAGGTGGCTCAGACGTCGGACAAGACGTCTGGGATCACAACCAGACGTCTGATAAGACGTCTGGGATCGTTTCCAGACGTCTGGGAATCCGTTATTTTTGACACACGCGAGTCGCCTGCGCACCTGAGCGCGCAAGTCGCATATTCCCTCTTTTCTCTGCGGCTGCAGGCGGCCTGCCGCCTTCTCTCTCTCCTCTCCGCGCGGCGTTAAAAGGGGGCACGCCTCCCCTCCCATCTCCACCGTCTCCTCCTTCTTCTCCTTCCTGTGCGCGAGAGCGAGCGGACGCGAGGGCGGCAGCGACAGCCGCAGTGAGCGCGGAGGAGGTGCGGCGTGCGAGGGCGGGGCTCTGCCGTGAGGGCGAGCTCGCCGGAGCGGCTTGGCCGGCCGGCGGAGGGCGCAGGGGGCGCGGAGCGACGCGGAGAGGGACCTGCTACGGGCTGAGCAGCAGACGCGCGAGGTGCGACGCGGGCGGCGTCGCGAACGGAGGCCGAGCAGGGTTCTGATTCTGGAAAAATTTCCAGAATCAGACGTCTGGGTTGATAGCCAGACGGCAAGGTCGACGTCTGTAAGATCATACAGACGTCTGAAAGGTGAGTTTCCGCTTTCTCTTCCTTCTTGTCAACTGACCGTACTGAGGGAGGGGGGGTTGGCTGTGCGCAGGTTCGCTGATTCGCCATCCTTTGCGAATCAGACGTCTGGAAGTTTTACCAGACGGCGGGAGTGATCTACAGACGTCCGTGTGGACCATTGGACGTCTGGGGTATAGGACAGACGTCCCCGCAGACTTCTGGACGTCCGGGGAACCAAGCTGAACAGGTAATTCTCTGATCCACCGTTTAAGACGTCTGGAAGGAGTTCCAGACGTCTGATTTTGCACAGTATTGTCTTTCTCGACCCGTTTAGGGCCCGTTTGGGCTCCGTTTTCCGCGATTCGAGTTGCGTTCATTTCAGAATTAATTCCTCTACCCGCCTACAGTAGCTATACACTGTTCTGAGACACTCCCTGTGTTTGATCCTTGTGATAGGACCTCGTTCGGTTGCAGTCTTGAGAGTCGCGGAGGCACGCGGGATTCCCGATCACGCCCCCACTACTCCCGTTGTACCTGGTAGAGTGGCTTTAAGTATTAATAAAGTCTGTTAAAGTATGGAACCATAACTAGAACCTAGGGCATTGCATGAATCCTAGGAATGAGAAATATATGGAATGATAGCTCCTAGGTGTTGCATGAATCCTAGGGCCGGAAAACTAGATTGTATGATAGATCCTAGGATATGGCATGAATCCTAGGGTGGAAAAACTAGTGGAATGTATATTACTGCAGTCTTGGAAAATTGGAAAGGAATATATAAAGCTGCCTGTAAATTTAATTAACAGCTGCCTGTTATGAATAAAGAAACATGTTTGAGATCATGGATTTTGAGAATGTGAATCTGGAAAGTGAAACATATGATGTTCTGAGATAAAGAGCTGGAACCCTACGGGGAATTAGGAGTGGAACTCCTGGAAAGAAAAAGGAATGGAACTGAGATGTAGTTTGTACTGTCTCTTGGGTACGCAGTACCAAGGGAAGTACCTGTACCTGTTTAGTGCAGAGTGGGGCCAGCCGCCCCAGGGACCCGGGGTTAGGATTGGCCGCTCTGTACCGACTTGTTGGCCCTCGTGTACGTAGTACCGAGGAGAGCTACTAGTGTTAGGAGAGTACTAGCTACCCCACGGGCCCCAGGGTTCTGCTAGCCTCCTTCACCGACTTGTTAGGCCCACTAGGGCAAACCAGGGTAGTCAGGCGAGGGTACGCGGACTGTGGAGGGGCAAGGCCCCGGTTTGGTTACTGTGGAGGGGTTGGACCCCTGTTACTGAGAGGGCTCTGCCCTGGTTCTGTGCTGTGCTTTGGGCGCGCCCGTTAACGGAAACGACTGACCGCGTGCCAGTGCAGGCTAGCTACCTGTGCGTTTATCGCGCGTGCCGTAGTCACCGTTACGTCTGTCAGTGACCTTGGGGTGGTTGACTGAGGGTAGGATCACCACGGGGGACTCTCCCGGCCAGAAGAGCACCACGTGCTACTTCTACTTTTGGAAAAGACTGCAATCAAGATCGTTCCCACGAGGACATTCGAGATCAAGTAAAGGATCTGAGAAATAAATGAAATAGTGAGAAAAATTGAAAGATGTGAATAAAGGAAGTAATAGAACATAACAGCTACTGTACACTCTACTGTTGCCTTTAGTTAGTTTGCCACTCTACTCAGCGTTTTGCTGACGTGTTACACTCGTTACCTTTTTCAGGACCAGGTGTTGAGCAGCCAGGGTCGGCGGCTGCAGAGGACGCTGGGCCGAGTAGGGTCCAGTAGAGTTACCACAGTTTTTGTACCCCTTTTGTTTCTGTTCTAGTGAGTAGTTTTTGTTTCCGCTGTACCTTCTTTACCTGCAGTTCTTGTTATACAATAAATGCTGTTTTACTGTTGGGGTGGTACCTACTGTAGTAGTTTCTTTCCTTACTGCTGTACTTTCTTACTGTTAGTTATATTCATGCTGAATGTGGTTTATTTTACTGTATTTTGGTTACTTCCTCGTTGGACGACTAGGTCTTGGGATTAGTCGAGTCGGTCCGGTTCTCGTGTCTCGTAGGGACTCGGGAACCGGGTCATTACAGGTGTGATCAAGAATCAACCTATCCCCGCCGACTTCCAAACCTGAAATTTGAGGAGCAATTCTCCACCAAATCTCACCAGATTTGGTGAGATTGCTCTGAAGATCAACCCCAATCATCTAAGCTTGTTCTTAAGTCCTCGCATGGCTGGAATCACCGTCGGCGAGCTTGAAAAACTCAACCTCAAAAGTTGGTTCAGTCACTTGCCAAATAAAGCTTTCTTGGCTTCTTTGGATGTGGATCTGAGCTCTATAAAAGCCCCACGAATTTCCTCGATCAAAGTCAACCAAGTTTCGACCAAAAAATGCCCTTCCTTCTCCTCCTCCAGCAACCACAACTTCGGCTCCGACAAGCCTCTCCAACGTCCTCCTTCGATTGGCCAATGGTCAAATTGACAGGCCCATCTTCTTCCTCTCTTCTTCGCAACCAAGACCAGCCAAAGTCTAGACGTCCCCGACCTCTCCTTCCTTGTTGTTATCTCACCGTACCTCATCGTCTTCCTCACGTCCGGCCTATCAACACCAGACGCCTCCACCCTCCTCTCACTCCATAAGTCCCCTAAACCCTCTTTCTTCTTCTCAAGATCACCTCTAGCACCTTAAGACCTACTCACGACCACCATACCACCTACTCCCACTCCATCTTCCCCACAGCCGGCATGAGCTCGCGCTGGCGCCACTGACCACCAAATCACTCACCACCAATCCTATGAGCTTTGGCTCAGCTCCCCCATCAAAACCCCTAAACCTATTGAGCGAAGCACACACTCTACACCTCCATCGAACACACATGCCCTTCGACACCTTCTCCAACGTCGAGCAATCGACCTAAACTGCCAAACACCAAATCTCCACCACCAGCGCACTCACCACACTCCGGCAAAGCATCTGAGCTATTCTGATTGGGCCGCGAGGCCGTATTGTGGTTGCAGGTCCTCTCCAAAGCTCCGCCAATGCCACCGTCGTTCCCAGCTCCATCTGCCATGCTACATCCACCACTGAACCTAAGACCACTTCTAGGTAGTGTAATTTGACCTCGCAAGGGCTTTTGAACTTGCGATTGGAGAGGAAGAAGGTAGCAGTAGATTTGATTGGATGAAGTTCTTACATGCAGCAGCTGAGAATGAAAGTGGCCAAGATAGTACCACATCGTGTGTGACAAATTTGGAGGGGCACATAAAAGGAAATTTCCACATACGTCGTTCACCTCGACACAGGGGTGAAGTCCAGTCATGCCTTACGTGACCAGCACACCTCACCTACTACCCCACATCAGTGGGTCTGGTCCTTGGTTCACTTACCCAAATACCCAATTATCCATTACTGTTCACCCATTTACCCAACTCTAAGAGAGAAACGAAGAGGATTTTGAGGAGGGGGTTTTGCATTGTGTGCCTCGGGTACGTGCCAGCACATTCTATACTTAGCGAAATTCTGAGGTTCTAAGGTTTTAAAGGATAAGGTGTTTGACCTTGGCCTTTGATGTCTAACATTGGCTGAGCACTGTGGATTTATTTGGATCTGTTCTGATGTGGATATCCTATGCTGATGTGGATTAGTGGTTGAAAGCCACTGTTGAAATATTTAACTCTTGAGTACTATTGGGATTAGTGCTTAATTCTAGGGTTTGGTGGTTCAACCATCATTTTTAGTCCCTTATTTTTATTCTTGTCCCTAACATTTGAGATATATTTTCGCTCTCTATTGAATATCATTTTTTTGTATCTGATTCACTACATTATTATTATCGAATATTGTGATTAAGTGGATTGATTTGCTTCAATTGCTCCCTGCAAATGACCTCGAAACTCACATTTGTTTTTCGAGCATATAAATTCAAATGTCTCATTGATTTTCGTCGCTATACTACAACACGATATTTTTAGGACGATTTTCAACACGACACTAGGGAGCCCATCCCCACTCAACCGATAAGGCAACAGAGGCAAAACAATAAATATGGCGCGAGTGGCTCTTCAGCGCACGATGTGGCGCTATTCGAGTGCACTTAATAAGTAGCGCCCAGCGCTACGTGCGTGTGTGTGTATTGTGTGTTTATTCCATAATTAGAGTCTTAATTAGTGGTTAATTAAGGGTCTAAATTACAATTTGAAGTCATAAATGTTAAATTAATATATAGAACTATTAATTATTGAAGTTAGATTAAGTTAATTACGAGTATAATACGTATTTACAGTATACATTAAGTATGTACATTATAAACTGAGATGTAGTTGTACTGTCTCTTGGGTACGCAGTACCAAGGGAAGTACCTGTACCTGTTTTAGTGCAGAGTGGGGCCAGCCGCCCCAGGGACCCGGGGTTAGGCTTGGCCGCTCTGTACCGACTTGTTGGCCCTCGTGTACGTAGTACCGAGGAGAGCTAGTAGTGTTAGGAGAGTACTAGCTACCCCACGGGCCCCGGGGTTCTGCTAGCCTCCTTCACCGACTTGTTAGGCCCACTAGGGCAAACCAGGGTAGTCAGACGAGGGTGCGCGGACTGTGGAGGGGCAAGGCCCCGGTTTGGTTACTGTGGAGGGGTTGGACCCCTGTTACTGAGAGGGCTCTGCCCTGGTTCTGTGCTGTGCTTTGGGTGCACCCGTTAACGGAAACGACTGACCGCGTGCCAGTACGGGCTAGCTACCTGTGCGTTTATCGCGCGTGCCGTAGTCACCGTTACGTCTGTCAGTGACCTTGGGGTGGTTGACTGAGGGTAGGATCACCACGGGGGACTCTCCCGGCCAGGAGAGCACCACGTGCTACTTCTACTGTTGGAAAAGACTGCAATCAAGATCGTCCCACGAGGACATTCGAGATCAAGTAAAGGATCTGAGAAGTAAATGAAATAGTGAGAAAAATTGAAAGATGTAAATAAAGGAAGTAATAGAACATAACAGCTACTGTACACTCTACTGTTGCCTTTAGTTAGTTTGCCACTCTACTCAGCGTTTTGCTGACGTGTTACACTCGTTACCTTTTTCAGGACCAGGTGTTGAGCAGCCAGGGTCGGCGGCTGCAGAGGACGCTGGGCCGAGTAGGGTCCAGTAGAGTTGCCACAGCTTTGTACCTTCTTTTGTTTCTGTTCTAGTGAGTAGTTTTGTTTCCGCTATACCTTCTTTACCTGCAGTTTTTGTTATATGATAAATGTTGTTTTACTGTTGTGGTGGTGCCTACTGTAGTAGTTTCTTTCCTTACTGCTGTACTTTCTTACTGTTAGTTATATTCATGCTGAATGTGGTTTATTTTACTGTCTTTTGGTTACTTCCTCGTTGGACGACTGGGTCTTGGGATTAGTCGAGTCGGTCCGGTTCTCGTGTCTCGTAGGGACTCGGGAACCGGGTCGTTACATATACTGTATACAACTATATGTACTGCATCATTAAACTTTAATTAGACTAATTTACATATTTAAATATTTAATTAAGATTTTTAATTTATTTAATTAGATTTATTGTTGTATTTACATGTTAGATGTACATATAATTAGTTTATATACATAATGTGCATATACATAAGTTAACTAATATAACTTACTATAATACAATATATATTAGTGTATAAATGTACTTAAAATAAGTTAAAGTATAAGTTACAAGATTACACTATCACTTAGCTTATTACTTAATTAACTTACTAATAAAAGTTAGATTAAGTTATTAATATACGTTATTAACTTAGCTACTATACATATACATGTACATTACTTAAATATATATATCATACATATATTACCTTACCTAATAGATAGCTTTAGCTAGGAATTTGAGTTAGTTTAACTTATTAATATACATGCATAGTACATAAATATATATATCATAAGTTATATATATGTATAATTTAGATATATATATATATATAGCTTATCTTTCATAATATACTCATATACAATATAACTTAGTATAAATATACATTATAACTTATTTACATATAAATAATATATATATATGTATAATATATACATATAACTTAATATATACTATTAACTTATGAATATGTACATGTATTTACATTATATACATAAGTATTTTTATAGGATTTTTGGTATTTTTCTGATTTTTCTTTTGTTTCCGAGTTTTAAAGGGAAAACTAAATGTGAGAAAGCTAAAGAGAGAGGAAGGTAGACTCTTTTTGGGGTTTTTGTTTTTATATTTTATTTCTAAACTAAGTAGTCCTAAACATCTGTTGGCATTATCTACTAATTAAGCACACTACAAATTAAAGATAAACACATACACACATTCCATATAGGTTATTCTTACTCACTATAGTTGTTATTTATATATAGTATTTTTATATTTTTCACACTATTATCAAATAAATGCTAGAAAATGGGCAGATAAATTTCAAATTTTGATTTCAAGCCCTAAAATTATACTAAAAATGCTGGACAGCAAGGATTAAACATTAGAAACATCCAACAACTAATAAATGTCAAAATCAAACTCAAGATATAAACAATGGATTAAAGATCATATTATTCTTTAGACAGTTTATAGATATCAAAGTTGCTGACAAAAGAATCTAAACAAGCTTCTGAACATGATTTCTAATTCTTTCACTTAGTAAGATTAAATAATAGTACATGAATGTTTGTTAGACTCGATCTAACATCATGTTATCTTGAAAAACATATTTGAGTTCTAAACAGCATCAAAATTCACCATCTCAACTCTTATCAGGTCCTAACAAATTTCCACACTACAGTTACTGTCAACTAAGGCATCATACTGATCTAAAGTCTAATCCTTGCATTCCAAGGCCTTTTTGACTATCTGAAATGTAAATCTATGTAGTGTATACTCTAGAAGACAATTCCAAGATCATCAATACTTTAAACTTTTGATCAGAATTAGTCAAAATTCATTCAGTTCAAAACAATTGATATTGACAATAAAGCATTTTCAACCAGATTTACAGCTAAAAATAGGAGTCTAATCATTCCAATCAATATATAAAAATCACACTTCATCTTAAATCCTTATCCAAGTTACTCAAACTTAAACTGAAGCTCCAGACTTCAATACTAATCCAAAACTTGAGCTTTTAGGCCTATACTTTCAGATTAAGCTGAACTCACTTAAAATCCAACCTCAATCATTGTAAATCTTCAACAGAGGGTCTGGAATTCAACAAATAACATATTGAAGCTTGAAAAACACTAAAAACCCTAACTTATTTCTGACTTTATGCTACCTATGTGTGCGTGCACATGAGAGAGAGTAGATCTTAGAGTCTAGAGCCCTAGGTTAAGGAACTTATGAATGTGGCCTACTAGGATAGCCCTGCAGGGTGGCCTCCACAACAAAAAAAAGTAGTGTACACCAACGGTATACCTACACCAACATCTAATATATGTCGCTATTGGCTCTTTTATAAGTTACTAATGTTCCATGATTCACCAACGGACAACTTTAAGGAAAAAAAGAAAACATGAGGGCAAATGCATCTCTTTGTTTCTCTTGCCCTTCTGTTAGCCCTAAAGCAACGCTACTTCTCCCCGATGACTGCACTCGTGTTGAACGCGCGAATCGCTACGCTAACATGTTTGGTTTTAGAAAACCTGTCGTTGTAGCTTGAAAGCGAAGAATTCATGTTCAACAAATAAAATTTATACCGAAAAGAATTCCGGGTCGAACACAAGGAGGCTACGTTGATCTATATTCGCAATTATATTTTTTTAGGATTTTTGATAAGCAAGGCGATATAATTACAATGGAGCTATCAGACTAAGAGAGAGAGAGAGAGAGAAAGAGAACATGCATTCAATCTTTCAACTGTTTATGCAATCAAACTAAATAAGAGTTACACTAGAAAGCGGAAATCAATTACACTATAAAGCAGGAAAATTCTACACTAGAAAAGCTGTAAATAAGAATGGGAGAGAGAAGTTATCCTCCTCGACGATTGCTTGGAGGACGAGCCAGACAGGACAACTCTTGGACGAAGGAGAATGAAGCAGGACGGAGGAGGACGAAGCAGAAGAACGG
Organism: Thalassia testudinum; assembly: GCA_037157565.1. Taxonomy (NCBI): domain Eukaryota; kingdom Viridiplantae; phylum Streptophyta; class Magnoliopsida; order Alismatales; family Hydrocharitaceae; genus Thalassia; species Thalassia testudinum. The sequence goes on along the minus strand of JAZHRO010000058.1, from coordinate 5,166,507 downwards.
GAATGGAGCAGCACGCCGTTGTCGTCGTGGGATCCACTTCCGAAGGGGGACGAAAATTTAGACTTTATCTCGCGAGGAGCATCCCAGGTGTGGGACAAGCTTCTCTTGAGCTTTGGAGAGGTAGAGAGGAGAAGGAAGGGATGAGAATTTTGTATGGAGGGGGTCTCCTTTTATAGTTGCAAGGATTGGGGGCAAAATGGACATTACAACTTTAAAATAATAAATGAGGGGTCTTTAGTGACGGATAAATCCATCACTAAAGCCCCCAACGTGGGCGTAGCTCCTACGCCCACACATGCCTGCTCAGCTGCTCACGCGCGCAACGCATGCGCGCGTTCAGCGATCCTCTGCCATCCGATCGCGAGATCGGACAGCTTAAGTCGCGCCTTCACCCGCTGCGCTGCGCGTTCGCCCGCGTGCGATTGCGCGTCCATGTTGCACGTTCAATCACACATGAACGCTATCGGGTGCACGCAGCCATCCGATCAAGATCCAACGCCCGCCCACGCCCGATCACCCGTGCCTTCCAGCCCTTCGCTGCGACTCGAACCCACACCCGCTGCTCGCGTAAGCGCGCTCGACCGCTACGCTATGAGGCGCGGATGGTCGAGCGGATGCTTTTAAGCGCGGCTGACCACAGCCATTGGATCAAGATACAACAGCGGAGAGCAAGTGGGTGCAGGGCCTTCAGAGATTCATGCGGCCATTTGGGCGACCGGGATGGCACCACGTGGCGCCATCTTGGCCGTCCATCTTCTGGAAGTTGTAGATGGTGCCACGGATGTCGGATTGACTTGATTTTTGCATCGTTGGGCTGCGATCGTCGATCCGAATGCATCCGTGCGGTCGGATTTGTCATTTGAAGTGCGGATTTGCACCATCCTGGCCCTTGATCTTCTAGGGTTCCCTGGTCACTATCTGATGCTACGGATGTCTGATTAGGGCGATCTTGGAGTTGTTGAACTCCAATCGTCGCCCTGATCACATCCATACGGTTGGATCTTTGATCCGAGGTCCCGATAAAATGTTTGCCCTGTCCAAGCACATAAAAGGAGACAATTAACCTCCATTTTATTCAAACTACTCTAAATGCAAGATGATGCATGTTATGGAATATTTATATCATGAAATGCAATCCTATGCTTAAGAACATGCATAAATAGACATCTTAAGTAGTGTAAATGTGTTTACATCAACTCGCATCCTCGACCTCATAGTGACACCTCTCGACCTCGAATGTTATCCTTAACACTGACCTCAAAGCGACGCCACTCTTATCCTCGACGTCGACCTCAGAGAGACGCCAGACCTTAGAGCAACGACACTTGATGGAGTTGACGCTTCTTCTCAATCAAGCTCAGAGGCCACAGTGTTGTCACATTCTTGGACCTCAGAGTTGCCGCCCCTGATCAAGCTCCCCATTGTCATTGACTCAGGTTAGTTAAAGCTCTCGATCTCTCACATGCCGATTTGTCCTCGTCAGAGATCATTGAAGGTAGAGGTTTCTTTTAGAGTTTTGGATTGATCTCACACTCAAATTTGATCTCATGCTCAGATTTTTCCTTTTCAAATCAACCCCTCACTTTCTTGATCTTTCCCAATGTTCTATTGATCGGATTCTACTCTGTCAGATAATCTCTCCCACTCGATTAGATCCCTTTCACTTAATTTCTCTCTATCATTCTCGTTCACTGATCCTTTGATCAGATCTATGATTGATTAGACCTCTCCCACTCGATTTCTCTCATTCAATCACTTTCTCTCTCTATGTGAAAACAAAAGGCAAGGAGCAGTAACAGATTTAGATCAGTTCCGAAAATCTGACCTTCCTATCACCAAGTATGGGCGTCAAACTCCTAAGATCTTTCTAATTGAATCTTTCCTATCAGCAAGATTTGGAAGCCTTGATTTCAAGTTGAAGTTTGTTAAGGTATTATGACCTTATTGCATATTTGAATGTGAAATCTATACGGTGTATATCTTGGGAATGGCAATGAATCTCTAGATTTCTAATTGAAAATGTCAATATGAAATGTTCGGAATGTCATTTTACTTTTTTCTTGCATTTTGGTTATTTAGTGGTCATTGGCCCATTCCAACTCATTGTTTAATATTGACAAGTTTTTTAATGTTGGTACTGACATAACTTGTAACTTAAAAAACTTATAATTATTATTATGACACTACAATTAATTGACTTATTTTCATGGGATTTGATTGGTTTCATGTGATCAAATTTCACTAAAATAAACTAATCATGTCAATATAGTTGTATCTTGATCATGCCTACCTAGCCTTTCATTAGCAACATTTGACCTGATGATAGCTAAAAGGACACTCATTAGACAATTCATAAATCTAAATTAATATGAAAAACATATGAGGTCATAATTATTCCATGAAATACCTGCACCTCACCTAGAGTTGTGCCTATTGTAAGATAAGAACCTTCCTTGGTCCACTAAACAGAGCATATGCTATATCTTGGTCCCAAATCACACAGCTTCCTCACCTATAACCCTATTTAATGCTCAAATCCGGAGATAAGTTCCTGCAACTAGAATTCTGCCATGCCCCCTAACGTTGGGATCAATGACCTCAATGGCTTCCTCACACCTCGGTGGCTAGCATCCTAATTAACAGTCTACACACATGTTAATGCCTAGGCTTCTGGAACTTGGCCAACATGACTAGCTCCTCAGAGGGAGCAAGGAAGGTAGAAGGAATCTTGCATACATTTAAAGAGTGCTGAAACATTCAAATGCCATTTTCCCATTAGCATAACTTAAAAGGAAAAGGATAAAATGGTAAGGTGCTGCAAGGCATCAATTTGGAGAGGCTCAACCCATAAGATGCTAGATACTTAATACAATATCTGGGAGAGGAGAGAATCAGTCAACAAAAGGCATATGTCTGGTGACGAAAGGGTTTATCACCAAGGGATCCAACTCTACTAATGCTACCTTGAGCTAAGGACATGTGCACAATGCACATGAGGTAGTTACCAATTCATCATTGAATGCATTGCATGAGCCTTCAGGTCGTCAAGTAAGTAGAGATCATCATAGCCTTGACCTTACAAGAATAAAGAGTGAGTAACAAGGATAGCTAAATGTCCTTTCTTATTGTCACATAACAAAAATATTCATAATATAATAGCCTCAGACAACATCTATGGTTAGGTTCTGTATTCATTTACTTAATTTTCCTGTATATTTTTTTTACTGAGTATAACATCTTCATTTTTCTAAAAAAAGCAGCATACATGTTCACCTACATGCAAACCTAACCAGTATACCCAATTACTCGTATTCTCTTAAACTGGAAAGAGCATTCCAATGTTATAAAGAATGGCCACTGATTCCCAAGGGCCACACATGGAAAATATCCACATATAAGACATTTTCACCTAAGGAGATATTTAACTTGGTCATTTCATAAGCAAATTTAGTAAAACTGAGCACACATATAACTGTTGTATCTCATAATTTGTACTGACCAATTGGGCAAGAACTTAGTTGAATCATATCAATTCTTGGTCTGACCAAGGAATTACAACTATTCAACTTCCCAAATTAATGATTTGAAATTGTCCCTCTGCTCCTAAGGCTAAGTCCATAGCACCTCTACCTTCCATCAACATGAGGCTCTATGGCTTCCTCTTCTACTATAGAAAGAAAAAGACCATCTGATGCAACATAACATGATGACCTGAAGAATACCCATTTTCATTTTGGTTGATACAGAAAGTTCCAAACAATTCCACATGACTTGTTTATATCCAAACCATACTGAATTCAAGCCCACTGATGTAATGTACACCCACTCATACAGAGGTCCATCCATTTAAGAAATGGCAAGAGTAAAACCAACTGCTCTAGAGTCTTTTGGTTCATTTCTGGTGTTTTCTATGTCTTTCAAAAACATGTGCAAACAACAAAGAGACATCTCCTTTCTTTTTCCAAAAAGTAATGGCCCTCTCCATTTTAACAACCATGCTTAACATATGTGTGACATTTCCATCAGCAAACCTATCTTTCTAAGTTTAAAAACCAACCATAAGCATTTAGAACTACTTTCTTCTCTATGCTTAATTTTACAATCCTAATTCAAAATTCCCTTTTTCTTTGTTTTTAAGGGAAAATTCTCCTGTTCAGTAAGGGCAAAGGGTATAAGTAGGCAGCCCCTCAAAAAAGCATCATAACTATCCACAATAGGAGTTTCTTTTCATAAACATGAATTTTTGCTTGTTCACATCTCTGCACATATTCAACAGTAATTTGGGTTGAACATTTCGTGGCTAGAATTTATTTAGCTTATGTATTTCCTTTCCAATTCTATATTTTGATCATAATCAAAATCTAAAAATATTGATAACTCTAGTCATAGGGTTACATCTTTTAACATGCGATGGACTATTGTAAAGAAGGAATTAGAGAACCTAGCAAAAAAAGTAAGCTTTTCCCCATAACATAATTAGGTATTTACAAAATAAAGTTCCAGTTTGTAGCAAAATTTCACAAGGGTTCAAATCTTTTAGAATTCCCTTTATGTGGCATTAGTTTCAAAGTCCTCTAGATGTGTTATGATAGGTCAAACTAAACTTTTAATCTCAAAAGTGCCCTTTGGACCTTTTTCTTGTTGGGGTCCTTTTTTCTTTCTTGTAAATTACTTCCATTTGTATCTATACGAAAATTCATGAACTTTTGGTCACTTTTTTTATATCCTTTTCCATTTGTTTTTGCCATGGGAAGCCAGTTTGATTTTTAGTAAAATTGCAAGTTTATATGAAATTGCCCTATGTTTTAATAAATTCTCCAGAAAATATGCCAACATTGATGCAATAGCATTGCAAGGAAATTTTCCTACTCTGAGCATCTTCAATTTCTAGAAGTACTTAGAGATAGATCTTTGAAGGAAGATTTTAAGACTATCCTACAAATCAGGTCTTGTAATTTCCAATATACCTTACATATTGCATACTAATGTTAATTTTTTGATTGACTACTAGCAAATATGTAATTTGGATTTTCTTTACTTGAACATCCGCACAATTTGGTTTTTTTTGGCCATCTTTCTACTAGTTGATGTCTATTGTAATTTTCTTTTGCCTCCAACATGCGCATGCACCGCCAACAAAACCTCGAACACACGCACAAATGAAGAGCGATGCAACACACACCCCTCCCACCTCTCCAGCACTCTCTATCACCTCTGCTTCAATGCCTCAACTCCGCCATCCCGCCGCACCTCTGATGACTAAGGAGCTCTCCATCACCTCCATCATCCTACCTCCATTGCCTGCCCTTAAGGAGCTCTCGAGGTCATCACCGTCACCCTTATGAAGCTCCCATCACTAGTGCCTCCTCATTGTCCTTGCCCCCTCCATCACTAATATGAAGAGATCACTTCCTACCTCCTTGTACGACTCCCTCTTTTCTATCTCTCTCAAATCCCTCCCCCTCCTCTCTCAAATTTGTTGCTTAAACAAATCACTTAGGTTAAATCACAAGTCACAGATAGTAGAAAATGTTAAATAGCATATCTCTCTCCATTGCTTAGATATCAGGTACTGCTTAGGTCTCAGATCTCTTTCTGAGATCAAAATCACTCAAATTAGATTGAAATCACTCAAATCATGTCTTAGATCTAATCTCTCTCTCTTAGATCAAACTCACTCAAATCCCGAGGATGGGATCTCTGCATTTTCTTGGTTAGGGTTTAGAATCGAACCTAGGATCAGATTTATGCTAAAGATTTGCCACTCCATCTCCCATGATATTTGTGTTGATTCTTGCAATCAATTAACTTTGTTCTTTTTTTTTCCTTATGTCATACATGATATTTTGTGCAGTTGCTTGTTATTTGAGGCAGATCGCTCATGACATCTTTCATAGCTGTGGAGAAGATTTTGCAGGGTAAACGCTACATTAGATCTATTTATGGTAGTTTGTTGTTACTACAAGTGCGAGTTTGTGAAGAGTAGATTTGCTTGTGTGACTTGTGACCTTGTGATAGCTGGGCATGTCTAGATTCACATTATGTAATGAGATTGGAGTGTTGAGTTAGGACTAAAGAGTTAGACATCCCTCTAACCCCCAAAATTGTCACCATTGTTAAAAATTAAAAGGAAAAAATTCTCCTCTCCCAAGTAAAAATTAAGAATAAGAATGACCTAAATTTAGGCATGGGCAAGATCCATCCTTCTTCATCTTCTTTGTCGACCAAAATCTTCTTGCAACCCTCACAGCACATGAATGAAATCCCAGCAGCTAGAATGAACTTCATGCAGGTTGGTCCTAATCCTTTGGAGAGACCACCAATACCTTCTTTCTCTAAAATGCTCAATAAGGCATGAAACATAATCTTTTAAACTTTCCTACCACCTACTACCTCTATTTGCATTTGTGTGCGGGCTACTTGTTAGAACACGGATAGGGTTATTTAATATGGTGATATTAGTGTCAAATTGTGTATAGTGGAAATGGTTAACCTACAAGTGAATCTACACGTGTTTATCAAAAATTTATTAACCTGGACTAAATCAAATTTTAACTTGTCAGTTTTAGGTCTAGGGTCGAACTCAGGGAGGCGGGTTTAGGGTTAATATGTTTCTACGTGATTCTATGACTTGCATCAATTCCATTCGCTTTTTTTTTTTGGATTTTTCTTGGTTTTATAATTTGTTTGGATAGTCTTGTCCTTGTGGCACACCCTCAAAAATTTATTCTTGGCTATCGGCAAAAGTTGGTCATTGGCGATTTGCCAAAAATCAAGTTCAAAAGGATCTTGCTACATGCAAGATTGTGTACTTGCAAAGACAAGAGTTATCTTTTATATTTTAGGTTTTTTTTTGGTCTTTTCTTTATTAACACAATAAAAGAAAAGAATGGAAATACTTAGCTTATATATATGTAGAATATATATATATAGGATATAGATATAGATATATATAACTAGATAATAGGATAGTGAATATTGAATCTAGGATTCAATAGAAATGTAGCACAATGTTAGGTTAGCTATCATCTAGAAAGATGGGATTAACCTAGCTAAGTGTCGCATGCAGGTGTGGAGCAGACGTGTGGAAGTGTGGGTGGAAAGCTTGATATGCATGAACATCAGGGAATATATGCAACTGGCACAAATATTCCCATGATAAAATGCGCAGTAAGTGGATATGTGCATGATATTGTGGGTGGGAGATAAGTGGAAGTATGTAAAAGAGGAAGTGAAATATATGTGTGTATGTATATATGTATATATATGGTAGCTATATAAGTATATATATCTATATATATCTGCATAAGTATATATATATGTGTGTGTGTATGTATGTGTGTGTTAAGTCATCTGATGGGGGGAGTGTGCATCTGTGTGTGTATGTCTGTGTGTGGGTGCACAGGAAAAGGAGAGAGAGGGAGAGAGGTCACGCGAGTAGGTGTTGGGAGGCATGCAGCGCGCCAAGGCCCTGAAGGTGGAGTGCAAGCATGAAGAGGTTTAGCGCTCGGGCAGGCGCTGGAGATTTGGCACGCAGGTGGAAGCTACTGCAACCAGCTGGAGCGGGTGATGCTAGGAGAGAGAGGATGGTGGTCAACGGCTAAGTGAGAAACAAGCTGGTGACTCACTGTAGCGCATCGTAGCTGCGTAATGTTGTGGCTACAGTGTGAGGGCAAAAAGGTGACCGGCTGATCTGTGATGCTATCGACAACCCTACGCATAGGAATTGGTGGTGAGGGCGCATGGAGGAAGGGGTTCAGATCGGTAGGAGGCGCGCACAGGTGCGGGAAGGGTTGTGGCAGGCTTGGAGAGCATGATGGTGGTGCACAATGAGGTGTTTGTGTGTGTAGAGGTTGCGATGAAGGAGCTGGGTGGCTGAGGTGCACGGAGGCACGCAGGGAAGGTGGTTGGCGTGCGTAGAGGTGATGCGCAGGCTGTAGAGCTTCAAGTTCTGCTACTCTAATGGCAATGGAGCAAAAACATAAAGAAAGAAAAATAAAAACCACAAAAACAAAATTAAACTAAGAAGAAACACCACATCTACCTGTTCGCAATGAGCTAAACAGTGGTGCTCCCTATCATGGAGGGTGCAACCATGGGAGGGATGCTCCTCTACTCTCAGTGTTCCTCTCAACTCATGAGAGGATACTGAGAATGAGGAGGGGAAGAGAGGGAGAGAGGAGAGCCCAAGGAAGAGTGGGCAGCTATGTGTATGATGGTGTGTGTGCACTGATGGTGGGGAATGGCTGAGGGTGAGGTGAGGGAATGGGTCAATGACTGCATGGAGGGATGGGGGGGATGGTTATATAGGTGAGGGGGTATGGTGTAGGTGAGGGTGAGGACAAGAGTGCCTTTTACGAGAATTTTTTTTTCTTTTCTTTTTTTTTTGGTATTTGGGTATTTTGTGGTTAGGCACTTAGGTAGTTCAAAAATTATTGTAGGTGAAGTATGTGGTGTTGTGTGTTAGGTAGAAATATGGTGGAAATGAAATGGGAATGAGGTAAAAATGGAGGCTCAATCTCTCTCTATCTTCATCTCCGTAAAATACGCAAATGCAAATATTTACAAGATGCATGTAAACCTATCTAATCTAATTGCCTAATGTTAGAAACTAGCATAAGATGGTCAAATTAGAGATGTGAATTGTTACGCAATCACTACCTCAAGAGGAAAGGTAGCAGTGCTTGAAATGGCACCTACAGCTGATCTTATGATAAACACTAGTTTATCATCATTCTTATGCATTAAAACAAACCTAGCTCTTAGGATTTTGCTCCGCAAACGGGTTTTTGGCTTGCATTTAGGCATTAATTAGGTTAGGCATGCATTGCACTTTTTTTTTTTGTGTTTTTGTAAGTGTTAGGGATATACAGATTGCCAAGTCCCTAGAACCCTAGCACTCAGGAAGGTAACTGGTGAAGGAGAAGCTCTCACCATCTGGAACTCAACTTGATCCGACTCACCATAGCTGGAATTCAACCCACCTAAACTAGGGTTAGCTCATCCTAGCTCCATTCAGCTCATCTCAGCTGAATAGCAACTCAAGAGAGCTCATCTTACCTCACCCTAGCTCAGGTCAGCTCAGATCCAACCCAACTTAGATGAGTCTAGCTCATCTCAGCTCCCATTAGTCCACAAGGAGCTCTAGCTAGTTCAGCTAAGTTGACTAGAGTTCACCCCAGCTCAGGTCTAGCTACATTTAGCTCCACTCAACTCCGGCCAGCTGAAGATGACTTCATTTCAGCTCAGGAAGCTCAAGTCCAGCTCCCAGGGATTCAACTTAGCTCAACTCAATTAAGCTAAGCTACCTTAGCTGCCTCAACCAGCTTGATCCTCCTCAGGAGCACCAAACCCAACTCACCTCAGATCATTATGGTAGAAGCCAGCTCACTTTATCTTGGCTTAGCAGCTAGTAAAGAACTAGCAAGCTAAGCTAGCTAGAGTAGCTCCATGCCACCCTTTTCAGCAACTGCCAACTCCAGCTCAAGCTCCGGACTTCTCCTCCTCAGCTCCTATCCTCAAACCCTAGCTCCAACATCTCCGCCTCTACTCCACTATTAGCTACGCTAGCTTAGCTTAGCTTAGCTAAGCTCCAGCTCCCTTGGCAATCCACCACCTAAAAACCATTCCTATCTAGCTCCACCAACTCAACCCTACCTAAGCTCACCTAAGCTAGCTCCACCCTACTCCAAGTTGGTGCCACCACCATCACCACCTTTCACCCCTCAACCACCACTAAAGGGCACCAACAAAGTGGTGCCAAAACCACCATAACCACCCCATGTTGGCGCCACTTTTTCCCTCCAAAATCCCCTTCATCTACACCATACACCTCTCCCAAAAATCATCTCCACCATTGTTTAATAGAGGGCGAGATCGATTTTGTAAAAGATAACTGATGCGTCGTAGTATAGTTGAAATCGCCTTGAAAACAAATCAATTTTATTACTCGAATTTTAAGTCCGAGGTCGAACACAGGGAGCAAATGGAATTCATACTAATCTCAATAATAGATGCAATCTGAACACTTAAAGTTACTCAAAATTTTGTCACTTAGATTAGCATACTAGGTGTAGTAATTTTTCCCCCCCAATAGCTTCACATATTTCCTTGATTTCAAAAACATAAAAATGATATATTGAAAAGGACCAAAAAGAAAGTTGATTTCCACTTTCGAGCAAGAGACCTATTTTTGCAAACAAATTGCCTCCTTGGACGACCCTAGATACCCCACTATCTAGGAATATAAATTTTAAAAGCGTATGTGATTTCGCGTGTTACAACGACTTTAAAAGCCCTAATTACAAATCATGCGATTTGTCGCATCATCTTATCAGTAGAGTCTGAATATTGTCGATATCCTTTTGCCTGAAAACTTTGTTGCATGCCTTTCTCGGTGCATCGTAGGCATAGTAATTATTGGAAACATATGGTATTACTCATATTATGCTGGGAGCAAGGCCCCTGTTCAGTTCCCTTGGCTCTTCATCTCGCACAATTTTAATGAGAGCATCCAAGAGGTTGTTATATGCATCCCCATGTAAATGAGTGGCAGCATATATATATATATATATATATATATATATATTGAAAAGCTAAAGGATGGTTATCTGGATGATCTCCACCCAAATTTAATTAATGAGGGGGCCAAAAAAGACGAGTGGTAGCATATTGGGGATCATAAACATTAAAACTCTTGTTGATTGAATAAATGCTCCTAGAGGAAACATAAATACTAGGAATCTTGAAGTGATTGAGCATCTTTGAATTTTTGATAAGCAACATGAACAGTGAATTCACCATCACTTGTGAATTCACCATCAACCCTGATGGGAACACCATCATGAGCCATAACTAGCTCAACTTGATCTAATTAAGTCTTTAAATGCTCCTACATAACCGCCAGAGGACTGTAATTCATGCATAATCATTCTGAGGGAAAGATAAGAAACCATGGTTAAAACTATAATTTTACCATCATATCTTAAATGCAGTAAAATCACGGGTTTTCTCAGGGGTTAATTAAGGGTCAAATGGTTCTAAAAGGTTAACAAGTGGGTTAGAACAGACAGAAAAGGGTTTTCGCGTGTTTTGAGAATTAAATGACTTCTAAAACCCTAAAAACAGATCCACTTAATTAACTGAGGTTCTGGTCAGGATAAAATTCACCTACACCCTTTAAACTTTATAGAAAAATATTCTCTAATGTTTGGTATCTTCAATTTAACCATCAAAACCCGTCTTGACCCAAAATAGTCTCAAACAGACGTCTACCCTAATTTGGGTTTTTGCATAAATTACCTAGCCAAACATGGTCAAAACCAAAATCCAACTTCACCATTAGATTCCTTAGGTCCAAATTAGGTTCTAAAAAATTTGGGCCCAATCTGAGATTGTCTTAACCTAGTTTGCAACTTGGTCCTATCTGATTACAATATGCCCTTAACTTTCAAAATCCTTACAAAAAGGCCCCTAACTTTGTCATCATTTCCACAAATAGGTCCCTGCCGCCATTAATCCTATTCCTCTAAATTCCACCAACCTAAAATTGGCAAGTTCTCCTTAATTCCTTGACGAATCCCTTTCAGATTTGAAAGGGAAGTTCGTTAAGGAATTCTCTTCCTTTTGAGCTAATTCCCACACCCTAAAACCTTCCCAATCTCTCATGTGAACGCATGAGAGATTAGGGTATCCTAGAAATCCCATCTCTGGTGAAGCTTTCAAGCTCAAAACTCCCTCTAAAGGCCTATAAAAAGGCCTCCAAATCAAACCGTTCTCCCCACGCTCGAATTTGACCTTGAACACCTCCAATTTCTCTCCTCTTTCTTGGCCGAATTGCTCCTCGACGTCCGGTGATTCTCCTTGTCTCTATTCTTCCTCTATTCTCAATACTGGCAACGAAGCTATCTCCCTCATCTTCTTTTGCGTAGAGCCCTACCCGTCGACGCCCCTTTCATCATCTTCCTCGCTGTTTCCTACCTACCAGAGCAACTTCCTTCTCCAATGCCGACCATACTGCAACCGGCGCCATCTCCACTCCCCGTCCTCCGCAACCTCTCTCAAATGACTCCTCAACTTCTCCTTAGTATGCCAACATCTCCAACACACCATTTCAACCTCGCCAACGCCCTCCACGACTCCGTCTTCCATCTCTCCAATAGACCTCCAGCGAGCCCTAGCGGCTTCCATACACCACCAAACCAGCTGCTCCTGCACTCCACACCTTCGCAGTTCACCGTAGATCAAAAGCCCTAATTTAGTTAAGGCTATTGATCACCCCCACACTCCCTCGAACACCACCACCTTCACACGCACAGTCCAACTTTGCCCCACACACACAGACCACGCCATGCCATGCCGACCCCCTCATCAAGTTCACCATGCTCCGATGATCGTTCCTGAGCCTTTTGACATGGTCAAAAAGCCTTATTTGTGATTTCAGGAACCAACCTCCAGCGCCATTAGTAGACCTCCTTCAAAGCAAGCTTCAAGGCTTGTTCCTTGCCTGCAGGTCTAGGTGAAGCGTCCAGGTGCAACAGAATCTCTCCAGGGAAGCCTGCAAGTCCTCAATTAAGGAACTCCACAACTGTAGCTCGCAATTTGACATATCTCCTCTACAGCTGTGTACGCGAGAACGAAGTAGGACTTTAGTCCCACCTCGGAAGATTTGAAAGTAGCGCTATCACATAAATTGAATTTGTGATACAGGCTTATCGCCTCAAACACAAGGGGTGAGGTCCCTCACACCCCTCACATGCCTCGTCCGCGACACGCCCCCCGTGGACCTGGTGCAAATCCAATTACCTGCCTAAGCCTTGTAAACTCCTCGGCTGCGACCCACGCCCGCAGCCCTGGACCCGGGTGTGCTCTATGTCTGATTACCCGAATACCCGATACTGTTGAAGGCTCTAGGAGAGTGTGACCCAAGGAGAGAAAGAGAGGAGAGTTTGCGTGGGGCAAGGGAGGGTTTTGCTCTGGAGAAATTGTCTAACACTTAGCCAAATCTAAAGACCCTTCCCCTATGCTTGAAGAAGAGAAGACGAGCAGAAGAAGAGGGCTTGAAGAGAAGGAAGAGAAAGTAGAGAAAGAAGAGGAAGAGAAGGAAAAGAGCAGTGAAGAACAGAAGCAGAGAAGAAGAAGAAGAAGAATAGAAGAAGAGCTGCAAAAGAGAAGAAGAAAGAAGAGTCTGCAATCAAGCAAAGAAAAGCACTGTTCATCAGACATTTAAGACGTATGATCCTACCATGAGACGGCTGACTTGAGTTTATTTCATACATAGTTATTGAGTTCCATTTGATATTATTGTATGGAGTAATTGGTGATTCAAATCACCATTCTACTCCATTTTTTTTGCAGTCTGACACTTGATATTATTGTCACATTATTCTGAACCAATTTCTAATCATAATTTCTTATCTCTATTGTTTAGAATAGCAATCTTGAGAATTGAATTCCTACTTGCTCCCAACGAACGACCTCGAACTTCTTCGAGTATAAATTTTATTTGTTTTTCGTGAGATTTTTACTATACTGCAACGCAACGATTTAAAACCCGATCTCAAGCAACTAACATTTTGGTGTCGTTGCTGGGGAATAACGTGCAATTCAGATCTCTTGATTACAATATCAGATTTTGTACTAACTCGCTACATCTCTTTTGATTGTGATCTGTTTTAGGGACTCGTTAAAGGAAAATCAACCTCACATCAGCCACTCCAGGGGCAGGTAAAACACAAATCCAAATTTCTTCTAAACCCCTGATTCTGAAAATCTAAAAAAGGAAAAAAATCAATTAGGGCTAGTTGCATTATATTCTTAGATTAATCATCAAGTTGCCTGATTTGATACATTCTATTTAGACAACATTCAAACCCTGATTTGTGCACCTACCTAAAGCTTAAGGTATTTAGGGCTATCACATTCTTGTTTGAGTCCTAGGTACCACATTTGGAAAAATTAAATTGGACCAATTAGAGCCAATTAAGGATTCCAGTTTAGGATTTTAGAGACACACTTGCTTAATCAAGAATTGATCTTTCCAAGAAAAGTATGCCTGAGCCTTGATTGAATTGATCTATTCAAGCAAAACCCTAAAATCAGGCTCTTAATCTCATTTGAACACTAAAAGAGGGACCTAAAATTCTCAAAGGACAATACAGGTGAAGTTGATCCACCTCGTTGGGTTAACCAATCTTCAAATTAGGTCACTTTGCACAAAAGCATCTTAAAAGTTCAAGTGAAATCATAAGCACCCTTGCTCTTAATTAAAACTGGTAGACTTGAGAGGTTAAGTCCCCATTCTGGTCTACCTGAATCATCAGTGACAAGAGAGGTCGGGTGGGGGAAACCCTGTAACTCGTGGGAGCACTCTACCGTGTAAGAGTCTTTGCGGGACTCTCCCTCTCTGGCTACCCAAGTAATTCTCGGGTGGATGACTTTCTAACTAAGGGGTATCATCCTCCCCAAACCTCTATAATCATCCAAAAATTTTTGGGTGTCTTGATTGAGTCCATCACATTCTACCTCTCATCTACTCCATCGGTGCATGTTCGGGAGGAAGTCTCTAAGACCATCCTTAAGGCCTCCATTAGCTACTCATTCCCGTCAAGGCCAAGCCTCAACCTCCTTATTTGTGCAGCAACCCAACCCGATCAATATCTCTTCTGATTCATCTGAACCTAATTCTCCGTCATCCATCATCATGGAGCAACTAGCAGAAGAAAATAATCTTGAAAATCAGCTTTAGCACCTCAATGATCTATTCCAAGCCTTTGTAAACCCACTGCAATGTCCTATGATGCGAGATCACTACAATCCCACTGTGGTGGCAATCGAACCTTGAGTACAAATCCCCGCTAGAGGTCCTAATACTGAACTCAAGCCCAACATGATTCATGCTTTTCCTAAATTCCATGGGCTTAATTCCAAGGATCCTTTTCAGCATATCAATCAACTCAAGCATCTAGCCCAAACCTTCGGGTCAGAAGCTCAAAATTGGGATATCTTACTCATGAAAATGTTCTCCTTCTCTCTCATGGACAAGGCTGCTCACTGGTACCAAACCTAAACGCATCCAATCAGCACCTGGGCAGAACTTCAATCCGAGTTTCTAAGAAAGTTCTTCCCTGTTGGTCTAACAAATGCTTTACCGCACCAGATCATGCATTTCACACAGCAAGCAGGAGAATTGCTTCACGAGGCATGGGATCATTTTCTAGATCTCATGAGAAAGTGCCCCCACCATAGAGTTCCTCAATGGGAACAAGTCCAGTCTTTTTACTAGGGACTCTGTGATGATATTCGATTATTCGTTAATGCGACCTGCGGAGGAAACATCATGGGTCAACACAAAGACACCGTGTGGGAAATTCTCGAGAATATGTGTGAGAACTCCATCAATAATGAATCCATGGGCATGTTTGACTAGACAAATGCCAGTGCATTGACAAACTCAAAGGGAGCACATGAGACGTAGGACCTATCCTCTTCCGTTGACTTGGAACTGATGGCCAGTCATCTGGACAAGGTCTCTGTTATTGAGAAGGTGGATGAGCTAACTCGACACTTGCAGCATGCCACCTCTGTGCAAAACCCGTTTGCACAACCGCCCTCTAGTAGGGAGGTTGTGCATAGCATCTGCATTGATCTTCTCAGGGGATGGACCCGTGTTTAACGTGGCAAAATCGAGTTTAAAATAAAGCGTTGTAATATAGTCGAAATCGCTTTGAAAACAAATACTATTTTTATTACTCGAAAAGATTCTGAGGTCGAACACAGGGAGCAAATGGAATTCACACACTAATCTCAATAATTAATGTAATTTGAACACAAAATATTACTCAAAAACTAATTTGCAATGTAGAGCATATGAATATATGAAGAGTAAAAAGAATTTTAGACAAAATAATGGTGATTTGAATCACCAATTATAAGTCTAATACATAGAATAATTATTCAAATTTACTAAAGGAGGGAGTATGAAATCAGACATTCAAATGTCTTAAATGACATTTGCTACAGTACCCCTTTTTTCTTTTCTTTGTCTGTGTGCCTCTTCCTTCTTTTCTTTCTCTGACCCTTTCTTTGTAACTCCTCTTCTTCTTCACTTCTTCTCTTCTTCTGATTCTTCCTTTCTTCTACAGCTTCTCTTTCTCAACTACGGCTTCTTTCTCTACTTCAGCTATGACCTTCTCTTCCTCTCTAAGCCTTCTTCTTCTCTGGTCCTTCAGCTCAAGCCTTCACTTCTTTTCTTCTTCTGCCTTTTAGCTCTGCAATCCTCCTCCTCCTCTTCTTCTTCTTCCTTCTCTGACTTTCCACTTCAGAATCCGGCTAAGTGCCAGCCGAGGTTTCCTATAGCAAAACCCTCCCCCTACCCACGCAACTCTCCTATCTCTTTCTCTCTTAGGATCCACTCTCCAAGAGCCACAGGTATTTGGGTTATCGGGTCAGGCACGTACCCGGGTCCAAGCTCACCAGTGTGCAGTGGTGAGTGAGGAGTGCAAGTCAAGTGGGTTATCGGGTCGACCAGGTCCACAGGTAAGTGTTGTGGACGAGGCCGGGTGAACGAGTGAGAGGGACCTCACCCCGTGAACTGAGGTGAACAACTATCAGCACAAAATCAATTTATGTGCCTCAACACGCTTCACAGCTGCCGATGTGGGACTATCTGCGCCCCCCTTCACGTGTCTACAGCAGGGGGGTCTCCTTTCAATTGCCTCAACTCGCGAGGCTCACATCTTCATTTGAGGACCTGGACTTGTGCGCGAGATGCTTCCATGCGACCTGGGGCTGAGACCTAGGTGTAGCAAGACCTGGAGCGAGCCTCAAGCAAGCTCGAAGCTTGCTCATCAATGGAGGATAGGGCGAGTACCTGAAAACAGTGAAACGGCCTCTCGGCCATGTCAGAATGCTCAGGGATGGTCGCTGAAGCACGACGAACGTGATGGGGGTGTTTGTGTGGCGTGTGGATGTCTATGAGTGCATGGCTAGGTCAGACTGTGTGCGTGTGAGTGAGTGGAGAAGTGAATAAAGAGAGGGGAAATGATCAGTAAGGTGTGGCGAATGTTTTGCGATGGTCAGCGAGGTGGATGGAGATGCGTAGCGATGGGAACACCTCGTAGGAGGAGTCGCTGGAGATGGAGGAGATGAAGGCATTTAGTATCGTCGGTGGTCGATTTTGGGAAATAAAGAGGGGAAGAAAGTAGGAGAGATAGGGAACCTAAGAGTCTACTCTAAGGACGAAAAGGTGAAGGGATTCCCATTCCGGTGTGGTTTCCTGATGTGGGGAAGACGAACCTCTGTAGGAGAGACGGCAGCAAAGATAGGGAAAGGACGGTGACGGCTGGTATTGCACGACGCGGAGGACGGTGAGGAAGATGAATTCGCTACTAGTTTTGTGGTCAGACAACAAGAGGAGTCGGAGAGAGACCGCCAGAGCTTACGGAAATTTGCGGCTGAAGAGGAGAGAGGAAGAGGGGGAGTTTCGACCGAATTTCAAGCTGAGGAGAGTGGTCGAACCATGGGGAGTCTTTTATAGGTCTCAGGAAGAAGTTTTGAGCTTGGGAAGTAAGCTTCCCAAGCTTTAAAAGCTCGCCAGAGAAGGAAACTTCTTGATACCCAAATCTCTCATGCGTTCGCATGAGAGATTGGGAAAGATCTGGAGCTCATGGATGGGCTTAGATTGAAGGGAATTTCTCAAGGAGTCTCCCTTCCAATTTTGGAAGGGATTGATTGAATAGAGGAGTTCTCTTCAATCAAAGGTTGCCTGAGAAGGATTTCTCCACGATAATGATGGAGGGACCTAATTGTGAAGACGACAAGGAAGTTAGGGGGTTGAATGCAAGGGTCTTTGAAAGTTGGGGGTATAAATGTAATCAAATAGGACCATTTTGTAAACTACATCAAGACAAGTTCTCCTTGGGTCCAAATTTTGGTACAAACCTAATTTGGACCTAAGGAATCTAATGGTGAAGTTGGATTTTGGTTTTGACCACGTTTGACTAGGTAATTTATATAAAAACCCAAATTAAGGAAAATATCTGTTTGAGACTCCATTTTAGGTCAAGATGGGTTCTGATGGCTAAATTAAAGGCACTAAACCCTAGAGAATATTTTTCTATAATTTTTAGAGGGTTTAGGTGAATTTTATCTTGACTAGAACCTCGGTTAATTGAGTGGGTCTATTTTTAAGGTTTCAAAAGTCATTTAATTCTTAAAACATATGCAAACCCTTTTCTATCTAATCTAACCCCCTTGTTATCTCATTAAGACCATTTAACCTTTATTCAGCCCTTAAGAAAACCCGTGGTTGTACTACATTCATGACAAGATAGTAAAATTACAGTTTTAACCCTAGTTTCTTATTTTTCCCTCAGAATGCTTATGCAGTGAGTTATGGTTCTCTGACGGTTATGTAGGAGCATTTATTGACTCAATTAGATCAAAATGAGCTAGTTAGGAATCATGATGGCATTCCCATCAACCCGTATCCACCTCCGTCTAATTCTAGTTTTGGAGGAAACTCTAGACTCACTTATTCTAGTTGGGGTTACTCTGAACCCTTGTATTCTGACTTCTCTGAGGCTCCTCAAACCTGCGAGGACCTCAACGCCATTCAGAATGATTCATTCTCAAACACCTAGAATCCTAGATGGTGTAATCATCTTAATTTCACGTGGTCAGGGAATAATAAAAATCAGAGATCTTAATATCAGCCCCGACCACAAGATCCTCGTCCATATCAGCCGCCTCAGCCTCAGCCCAACCCAACTTATCAATCCAGGCCGACTCATGCAGATTAAAGACTCTTATCCTTCAGACTCTGGCTGACATTCAGAAAACGAATGCAGCTATGCAAAAATAACACAAAGATGAGATCACAGAGGTTCGCAATTAACTCGCCTAGATGGCAAATCCCCGCCAACCTGGAGCACTTCCTTCACAACCTCTGCCTAATCCAAATAATGTACCGAACCAGATGCGCATTATAAACCCAAATCAGGGCCAAGCTCACTTTGTTTATCGGGTCCCTTCTACTCCATCACTTGATGGGATGGAGGCTTCGACATCATACACGGGTTATCAGCCGCAATCAGCTCCTTTACCCACACCAAACTAGAACCAGGCAGGATTGAATTCCGTTACTACCTGTTGAAGCTACGAGTTGCTACGCTAACGTGTTTGGTTTTGAAAACCTGTCATTGTAGTTTGAAAGCGAAGAACTCGTGTTCAACAAATAAAATTTATACCGGAATAGAAATCCTGGGTTGAACTCAGGGAGGCGGACGTTTGATTTAAAATACGCGTTTGTTTTATTTATCACAAAGTAGATTAATTGATTAAAAACTATCTACCTATTTACAATAAATAGAAGCGAGAGAGAGAGAATGAGAGAGAGAATATTACAAACAAAAACCAAAAAGAGATGTAGAATGAACATGGAATTCATTATCAAATAAATTATTCGTTACACTAAACATTACGACTAGAAAGCAGGAAACAATTACACTAGAAAGCAGTAAATCTACTCTAGAAAGCATTAAAAAGAATGGAGAGAGAATTATCCTCCTGGACGGTCGCTTGGAGGACAAGCCGAATGGGACGACGCCTAGAAGATGGGGAACGAAGTAGGACAAAGGAGGACGAAGCGGGAAGAACGGGAATGGGGCAGCACATCGTCGTCATCGCAGATCCACTTCCCAAAGGGGGACAAAAATTGGACTATATCTCTTGAGAAGCATCCCGGGTGTGGGATAAGCTTCTCTTGAGCTTTAGAGAGGGAGAGAAGAGAAGGAAGGCATGAAGATTTCGTATGGAGGAGGTCTCCTTTTATAGTTGCAAGGAATGAGGGCAATTTGGTCTTTTTAATCTCAAAACATTAAATCAAGGGTCTTTAGTGACGGATAAAACCGTCGCTAAAGACCCATCATGGGCAACGTGCGTCGCCCACCCATCTTCCGTGCCTAAAATGCATGCTCCACATTCTGCAGATCTTAGCCATCCGATCTCACTTGCCCCTCGCCGTGCCTTCTCATCGCGCACTCGACATGTCTAATCCCGCATTACGCGCAGGCATCTGATGCGACGTGAGCGCCATCGCGCGTGCGCGGCCGCTCGATCATGATCGAGCGGTCAATTGGGCTCCCTCACCGCTCCTCAGCAACCGCTCGCCAAGGCTCGAACGCGCGCCCCATGTTCTCGTGAGCACTCTCACCCGCTGCGCTACAGTGGCGTTTGTGTCGCGAAGATGTTTTACGCACGTGCATCCACAGCCATTGGATGCGCATCCAATGGTGGAGAAGCGACGACGAAGAGAGGATGCGATGGGTGTAGCGACCGGTTGGGCGGCTGAGATGACACCACATGGTGCCATCTTGGCTGTCCATCTTCAGGATGATGTAGATGGTGCCACGGTTGTCGGATTGAGCCCATTTTCACGCCGTTAGGCTACGATCGTCGATCCGAATCCATTCATGTGGTCAGATTTGTCATCTGAAGTATGGATTCACACCATCTTGGTCCTTGATCTTCTAGGGTTCCTCGATCTCTATCTGATGCTACAGGTGTCTGATTAGGGCGATCTTGGAGTCGTTGAACTCCAATCGTCGCCCTGATCACATCTGTATGGTTGGATCTTCGATCCGAGGCCCCAATAAAACGTTTGCCCTGTCCCTGAACATAAAAGGAGACAATTAACCTCCAATTTATTCAAACTAATCTAAATGCAAGATGATGCATGTCATGCAATATTTATAGTATGCAATGCAATTCTATGCTTAAGAACATGCATAAATAGACATCTTAAGTAGTGTAAACATGTTTACATCATACCCCCATGCCTATCTTTTGCTAGTCCCTAGAAAAACTATATGCTATATGTAAAAGAATTAGGTTGGATTATTTGGGCATGAGTTATTTTCAATCATTAAGAAAATGTTTACTTAGGATCTAAACTTTCAAAGACACAACAGCGCCTGAGCATCTGCCGAAATGCAGATCGCCTCAAGCCCTTGCCTTATTCAAAGAAAATTTTCTTTTTCTCTTTTTCTTCTTTTCTAATTTTTTTGGATTTTTGAGTTTTAGTGTTTAAGAGTGGCTTTCTACGGCCATTCAACTCACCCAAGATTTGATGAGAACCCTAAGTTCTAAGCATCTTATTGTGAATGTGATAGACTCGTTGACCGGCAGTAAAAACAGACTTCAGATTTCTACACCTCTAGGTGACCTTAAAAAGAGAATTCTGCCTAAAGGTGTATCTTTACAACTGCTAGCTTTCTCCTTACTTTTATTTTTATGGGGTCAACATAAGGGTAAATCCAGTGTATATCTCCCTGGTTTATTCTACTTATCTTCTCCGCTTCTTCCTAAGTGTTTTGGGAATTTTCAGTGCATTTATTGAGTTGGGTTCTGGACAACCAGTCGATGAGCTGTTACCACCGACAACTTGCCAGCCATACTTTCTTTTGTTTTCTCCTTTTCTTTTTCTTTTCTTTTTGACTTTCTTTTTCTTTTTTTCTTTTTTTTTTTAAGTAGGTGGCTTCCCTGGTCTAAGATTTACCTAAAGGTAGCAAAAAGAGAATGGTCCAGTGACTAGGCTTTGGACAACCTACCTATGGGTTGTTACCCACAACAACTTGCCAGCCATATCAACCTAGAAGGTTCATTAGCTACCCAATTTTCGTTAAAATTGTCGAACAACGAGTCAGTGCAAAGAAAGTGTATAGATGCTTAAGACTCAAAGTTCCCTCAAATCAGAGGGTGGATTGATAAGTCGTGTACTTATCACCCAAACTTATTTACTCGAATTAAAATAGAATTTAGGTTGGCGAGGACTCGAAAAATAAATCCACATTTTAATGGATACACAGGCTGATTAAGTCTAAAGACCTGAAGGGTCTTTGTGTTTAGATCATAATGTAGTATTTCCTAAGATTGAAAATTCTTTTAAACCCAAGTTCTCTTTCCTAATTCCACAATTTTTTTTAATATAAATAAAAGAAAATAAAACAAATCTATGGAGCTAACGAATAAACTCAAAGATGAATATCCACCCCCCCATGCCTATCTAGTGCAATGTCCTCATTGTATTAAAAATACATAAAACAGAGTGGAATAGAGGGGAAAGCACCTGAATTAGATGAATGTCGAGTCCGCTCCGAGATAAAAACTAAAAAGAACTGTATATATGTTGAATTTAGTGCCTTTAGCTAGGCACACTATACAAAGAAGAGAAATAAAGAATTCACAAGTGCAAGTCAGAATTAGAATAAAAAGATGAAATCGCAGACCTGCCAACAGATGTCCACAGATATGGACCAGATTGTGGTGTAGACCCATACCCCATAATCGAGAATATCTAAGGTTCTGGATAAAAATTACCCAAAACCTAAAATCAGAATGCAAGCGGGGTTGGGCCTGCGATTTATGAGGATGCAACCCAAGACCAAAAAGTTAGGTTACAGAGAATTCAAGCTCCAAAGGATAATCAATGAATGTGTGCTTAGGTTGGACATCCTCAGAATAGATGTCGTAAGGGTCCTGGTTTGATGGTTTCAGATGAATTGGAACCCTTAGACTTAGTCTTCTATTTCCTCCAAAGTTTGCTTCCCAAATCAGAACTTCCCAGCTTCTGTTCTCCTCATTCAGAATGCCAAGTTTCGAGACCTATTGCATATTAATCACCCTGTCTGAAATCTCCAAGTCTAAAAGATGTGGCTGAATCAGAATTGACTTGGGTCTAATTATCTCAAAAATAGAATCATCGATAAGCTCAATAGGGTGTAACTGACAATCAAGGCATTTGATTGAATCCTCCAAAAAATGCGATTCTGGATCAGTAATGTGAGCCCCAATAAGATCAGTTTCCTCAGTTATTGGTCTATCAAATGATCTATTAGATTCCTCAGGCCCAATCATCTCAAAAAAATCATATTCAGTAAACTCACGTGAGACTTCGCAAATTGAATCTTCACCATCAAAATCAAAGAGATCAAGATCCGTATTAATGTATGTCCAAAAATCATCTGTCACATTCTGATCCATGGAGACATACGTTTCCTCATACCCTGGCTCAGGGATCTCAGGTGAAGAAATCAAATCATCCTTAATTGGTTGTTCTAATTCAATCTAGTTAGCCTCATAACACGTGTCCCTCCAATAGATGCCTGAGCGGGTTCTAACATTGGCTCTCCTGTAGGGAGTTCATCCTGGGAATCATCCCACGATTGAACTAAAGCAACCATAAATCTCATGCTCAATTTTGCTAACTTCCCAAGTAAAAACTCACCCGGGTTCTTATCCTTAACATCCTGGAGCCAATCCAACAAATACTTGTTCAAATCATCAATCATTTCAATCAGGGACTCCAATCTTTCAATGGAAGTTATTGGTTGAACTTCTAAAGATTGTATGATATTCCTCAAGTTAGCTAGAACCTTATCTTGAACCTGGTTACCTTGAACCAAATGAGTTGGTTCAGGGTTGGGTGGGTTTGGGATTAGTGCAGAGGAGTTAACGAATTGAGATTCGTTACACCCTTCCTGATAATAGGTCATTTTGGATTGTTCAAAAGGTGGTGATGACCTAAAGGCAATGTAATCAGAGGATGGGTAAGGGTTAGTGTATCCTCCTTGATTGTAGATCGTATTAGGTTGTCCATGAAAGGGTGACGATCTATAATTGATGTGGCCCTGAGAAGGATAGAAATCACGATCATAGTGTTCAGGGTTAGACCCTCAACACGGAGGTTCGGAACTGTATCCCCAATCCGAGGTATCCCAACTAATTGATGGTTGATTACAGTACGAGTTGGGATAATCATCATGTTGAGGATAACTCATAACAGGAGGGAAAGAGCCGGAATGCGTATAAAATGTGGAAGGATTCATGATAAACGGGAGGAAGAAAGGCCCCCTACAATACAAGCAATCAAACCTGTCCTTAAGTGGGCTAGCTTAAAGACCTACAGATTCTCAAAACCCGTCTTGAGATAAAGGAACAATTTGATCTACTTCTGTCTATTCAATCCAACCAGTTAGAAGGAGGGACTGGGGAGAAGGTTCTTCCTTCGGCTCGTGCCTCCGGTTCCTAGTGTACCCCCCAGCCGCGATCATTTGATTCTGCTCCCCTAGCTAGACATCAGATTGAACAGTAGAAATAGACTAATTGAAAATAATCTCGTTCTGGGCTCTGAAGAGCGAGTCGAATCCTTAAGGCCAACGTCTACTCTATTTTATTTAAGGCTAGGTTTGAATGTGCTTTGGAATGTGATGGGCCCTTTATCTAGGTTGTGCCCTTAATGATTGATTGATGTGTGTGTGCGTGCATAACCAGTGGTTTTCAAGCAAGATTATTTTTTTGATGCAGTGAATTTTAGGGTTCAAATCTTGCTTGGTAGCTTTTAAGATTCAACTTTAGGTATTTTCAGACAAGTTTTGTTGGCACACCAGGTTTTGAAAGCACAGGTGAAGTTGTTTTCCTTTAAAACTTAAAAGAATGTGGAGTGCATAGTAAATCCCTAAGAGTTGAACCTATGTGGTAGCTACTTGATGAGTTGATTTTAATTAAAGTGGTGCGACCCAATCAACTCAAACAATTGGCCTATTGCACCACTTAATTAGGCATACAAGTGATTACCTAATCTGATTTCTACTCAATTATGTGTTTGGATGTGTGTACCGACTTTAAAGTTCGGTTTACCAGTTGAGTTTGAAAATCAGATGAGATTGTGTACCTCTGTGAGATTTTTTTATTTTTCTTTTTAAATGTGGAGGTTGAGGCAGGTGTGGGTGTCAAACTAACTAACTAACTAACTAACCTGAGTTTATAAGAATACCTATGTTGATTGATGTGTGTGTTATTACGTGGTGAAACAAAAACTAATGGGTGGGGGATGGGGGATAACTTACAGAACCTTCAACAGCACTTTGCTCCGTTTTACTACTCTTGCTTGTCTCAAAAGAGTACCTGCAATCACAATAAGAAAGGAGAGAAGTGAGGTAAATGTTTCGTAAGTTGGAAAACGTGAAAAAATCAAATAGCGTCGCCTCCCGGCAACGGCGCCAAAATGTTGAAGCTACGAGCTGCTACGCTAACGTGTTTGGTTTTGAAAACTTGTCGTTGTAGTTTGAAAGCAAAGAACTCATATTCAACAAATAAAATTTATACTGGAATAGAAATCCCGGGTCGAACTCAGGGAGGCTAACGTTTGATTTAAAAATATGTGTTTGTTTTATTTATCACGAAGTAGATTAATTGATTAGAAACTATCTATCTATTTACAATAAATAGAAGAGAGAGAGAATGAGAGAGAGAGAATATTACAAACAAAAATCAAAAAGAGATGTAGAATGAACATGGAATTCATTGTCAAAGAAATTATTCGTTACACTAAACATTATGACTAGAAAGTAGGAAATAATTACACTAGAAAGCAATAAATCTACTCTAGAAATCATTAAAAGGAATGGAGAGAGAATTATCCTCCTCGACAGTCACTTGGAGGACGAGTCGGATGGGACGACACCTGGAAGACGGGGAACGGAGCAGGACAAAGGAGGACAAAGTGGGAAGAATGGGAACGGGGCAGCACGTCATCGTCGTCGAGGGATCCGCTTCCGAAAGGAGGACGAAAATTGGACTTTATCTTTTGAGAAGCATCCTGGGTGTGGGACAAGCTTCTCTTGAGCTTTGGAGAGGGAGAGAAGAGAAGAAAGGGATGAAGATTTCGTATGGAGGAGGTCTCCTTTTATAGTTGCAAGGAATGAGGGCAATTTGGTCCTTTTAATCTCAAAACATTAAATCAGGGGTCTTTAGTGACGGATAAAACCGTCGCTAAAGCCCCATGGTGGGCGACGTGCGCCGCCCGCCCATCTTCCGCGCCTGAAATGCACGCTCCACATTCTCCATCATTCACGATTGGACGGCTTAACTCACCCCTCACCGTGCCTTCTCATCGCGCACTCGCCGCATCCGATCCCGCGTTACACGCGGGCGTCTAATGCGGCGTGAGCACTATCACACACGCGCGGCCACTCGATCGCGATTGAGCGGTCAATTGGGTTCCCTCACCGCGCCTCAGCAACTGCTCGCTGATAAACGCATATAAATTCATCGTAAAATGCTTATTTGTGATAGTTCCTAGGCTTAGCACTGCATATCATGATATAAATATCGCATAGCA
Organism: Thalassia testudinum; assembly: GCA_037157565.1. Classification (NCBI taxonomy): domain Eukaryota; kingdom Viridiplantae; phylum Streptophyta; class Magnoliopsida; order Alismatales; family Hydrocharitaceae; genus Thalassia; species Thalassia testudinum. The sequence goes on along the minus strand of JAZHRO010000058.1, from coordinate 5,140,328 downwards.
TGCATCATTCTGCATTTAAAGTAGTTGTTTATATTTTAGGTTAATTAGGTCCTTTTTATGGTCAGGAGAAAAGAGGATTTATTTCAGGGCCTCGGATGGACAATCAGACCATATGGATCTGATTGGGACGACGATCGGAGACTAACGCCTTTGAAATCATCCAGATCGGAGTCCCATAGCATCACATTAAGCCCGAGGAAGATCAACGGCCAGGGGGGCAATGCGACATCCTTACGGGTTTTGGATGGAAAATCCAACCGTACGGATGGATCCGGAGCGACAATCGCAGTTCGGCATCGCGGGAATCATCTTGATCTAAGCATCGTAGCACCCTTTACAAGAAGAAGAAGATGGACGACCCAGATGGCGCCATGTGGCACCATCCAGACCGCCCAACATCGGCCAGCAGCACCGCCCAACTCCTTCATCCGCGCCCTTCAATCCTAGCTGTTGAATCAAGATCCAACGGCTGGGAAGCGGATGCACCAAGCCACTCCACACGACACAAGGGAGGGGTTGCCGCAATGGTGGTAGCGCTGGCCTGCAAAGGAGGCGCGTGGGTTCGAATCCCCACAGCCCCCCCAATTTCCAATTTGGCCAGTCGCTCAGCAGCAGCCGTGCAGCCGCGCAGCACACAGCAGCAGCGCTGCGTACGCTCATGCGCATGCCAGTGCACGCCAGCGAGTGCACGACACGAGTACGCGAAGCACGCAGCGGCAGCAAAGCGCACGCTAGCAGGGAGGCACGCGGATCTTCAGCAACATTTATGAGGGCCTTTAGTGACACTTGCAGCTGTCACTAAAGGCACGCACATGCCAGCAAGAGGAATTGAAGGGCGGATTTTTAGCGATAGCTGCAGCGACGTTTGTGGACGTCACTAAAGGCCCGTGTGCGCCAACAAGAACAATTGAAGGGCGGATCTTCAACGACAGCTGCAGTGACGTTTGTGGACATCGATAAAGACCAAGATACGATTTTTGCCTCTTCTCCACCACTATAAAAGGACCTACACCCCCTCCATTCCAAGCCATCTCTACCTACTCTACTCCCACCTACTCCCAAGCTCTAGTAAGCCTACCAATGCTCCATTAGAGCTTGTTCTCAAGCTCCCAAGGTGCCTATTAGTGTAGCAAACCTCTGTCCCACCAAATATTCCTCCAACTTCCCATCTCCTTTCATAGGTCACCTTGGAGCCGTCCTCTCACCTCCATTCCAGTAGCAGATCAACTCCGTCTTCTCACCTCCATTCCGGAGCTACGTCGAAGATTTCCTCAACCTGACATCCTCCAGCATCTCTCCTCCGTCATCCCGCTCCTCACTTCCTTCGTTTAAGCTTCCGCCAGGCGCCGTCGTCTCGTCGAACAGCCGACTCGGGAGATTTCCTCTCACCTCCCATTCTTTTTATGCTTTTATAGTTCATTGTAATCGACATTGAATTGATACATATATCATATTTGTTCCACATCTCTATCTTATGAATCATTTGCTTGTCTTTTATTTCAAAAACACAAAAAAATAACAAAACCCCAAAATACCAAAAAGAAAAGAATCGAAGCGCAGTTTTCAAGTAAAGTAAACGTCGCCTCCCTGTGTTCGACCCGGGACTCCCTTGGAGTTTCGGTATAAATTTTATTTGATCGACGTGTTTTGCAACTACGACAATAGGCTACTTGTAACCTCGATTTCTAACACACAAAACATAACGCGACCACTCGCCAAGGCTCGAACGCGCGCTGCATGTTCTCGCGAGCGCTCTCACCAGCTACGCTACAGCGGCGTTTTTATCACGAAGATGTTTTACGCGCATGCATCCACAGCCGTTGGATGCACATCCAACGGCAGAGAAGCGAAGAAGAAGGAGGGTGTAGCGGGTGTAGCGGCCGGTTGGGCAGCTGAGATGGCACCACGTGGCGCCATCTTGGCCGTCCATCTTCTGGATGATGTAGATGGTGCCACGATTGTCAGATTGAGCCGATTTTCATGCCGTTAGGCTACGATCGTCTATTCGAATCCATCTGTGTGGTCAGATTTGTCATCTGAAGTGCAGATTCACACCATCTTGGCCCTTGATCTTCTAGGGTTCCTCGATCTCTATCTGATGCTACAGGTGTTTGATTAGGGCGATCTTGGAGTCGTTGAACTCCAATCATTGCCCTGATCACATCTGTATGGTTGGATCTTCGATCCGAGACCCCGATAAAAAGTTTTCCTGTCCCTGAACATAAAAGGAGACAATTAACCTCCATTTTATTCAAACTAATCTACATGCAAGATGATGCATGTTATGCAATATATATAGTATGCAATGCAATTCTATGCTTAAGAATATGCATAAATAGACATCTTAAATAGTGTAAATATGTTTACAGCACTACCTGTAGTGTCAAAGCAACACAAAACCCACCTTATCCAAGCCACTCCCAGCCTAGTAATGCAAACTCAAACCCTAGGATAGTCATCCAAGATACCTCTATCTCAGATCAAGAACCTGGACCCATTCTAGAGGAACCATCTAAGGTTCCATTTCCCAAAGCCTTGACCAAGGGAAAAAGGACAGCCAAACCCATGGCACCTAAGAAGGACTTGGTTAAGCTCTTTGAGCAAGTCCATATAAACATCCCCTTAATGGATGCGATATGCCACATACCAGCTTACGCACGATTTCTGAAAGATGTATGTACACCCAAGTGTAAGTCGTGAACCAAAGATGGGAACCCAATCGTATTGTCAGAGCAAGCCAGCTCCGTCATTTTGAGCAAACTCCCTTCTAAGGCAAAAGACCCAAGCACCCCTCTGATCTCCTATGCAATCGGTGATATACAATTTGACTGAGCCTTATTAGACCTAGGAGCTTCCATAAATTTGATACCTACATCCATACTAGACTACTTCAAGAAATCTGAGCTTAAACCGACAGAAATGACCTTGCAATTAGGTGATCGATCTATTAAGTCACCAAAAGGAATTCTCGAGAACGTCATAGTTAGGGTACATGATTTCTATTTTCCCGTAGATTTTATTGTCTTAGACATGGATGCTCCTGAGAATGTGAAGAATACACTGATCATACTAGGGAGACCCTTTCTAGCCACTGCTAGGGCCAATATCAATTGTGAGGAGGGCCAAATTGAATTAAAATTTGGGAGCAAGACACTAAAGATCGACATCTTTAAGACCCAACAAGGAATTAATTGCGGAGTTATAGAACAAATTTGCGATATCAAGGCTGTGGTTGATGACCTATGTATCGAGGAAAACCCGACTATTTCTGACCAACCACAAGAAGATCAAAATCAGCAATTAGAGGAGTCTGAACCCAACCTAAACACACCCATAGCTCCTTCCTTTGCTCCCGACATCCACCCTGAACCACCTGCTACTGCTGACAACCCAGTTATGGAATTAAAGCCTCTTCCCGATCATCTCAAATACGTCTTTTTAGGTTCCAATCAGATGTTTCCTGTGATTATCAACTCCTAACTCACACCTGATTAGGAAACACGCCTAATTTCTGTTCTCCAGCAGCATCGGAGAGCCATTGGATGGCCTCTTGATGATTTGACTGGTATCGACCCTTCATACTGCACACATCACATCTACACTGAAGAGGGCTCACACCCATCCCGTGAAATGCAGAGATGCCTAAATCCAAATCTACAGGTTGTCATGAAAAAGGAGATCATCAAGTGGTTAGATGTAGGGATCATCTACCTGATCTCTGACAGTCGGTGGGTGAGTCCAATCCAAGTCGTGCCTAAGAAGGCAGGGCTCACTGTCATCATGAATGAAACCGAAGAAACCATACCGACCCATATAGCGAACTCGTGGAGAGTCTGCATTGATTACAGAAAACTCAATTCCTCCACGAAGAAGGATCATTTCCCACTACCGTTCATTCATCAGATCCTTAAGAAACTAGCGAGAAATCGATTCTTCTGCTTTTTGGATAGGTACTCCGGTTATAACCAGGTTGCAATCCATCCTGAGGACCAAGAGAAGACCACCTTCACCTGCCCCTTCGGAACATACGCATTCCAAAGGATGATGTTCGATCTCTGCAATGCACCTGCTACTTTTCAGCGGTGCATGCTTGCCATATTCTCATATATGGTAGGTGAATACCTTGAAGTCTTCATGGACGACTTCTCGGTGTTTGGTGAACATTTGATAATTGCCTCCTACACTTGGTCCAAATCCTCAGGCGGTGCATCGACATGAACTTGGTTCTTTCCTGGGAAAAGAGCCACTTCGTGGTACCTAAGGGAATTGTCCTAGGACATCTCATCTTTGAAAAAGGCATTCAGGTTGATCGAGCCAAGGTGAATCTGATTTCCAAACTCCTTATGCCTATCACAATCAAAGACATCCGATCCTTTCTGGGGCACATCAATTTTTACCATTGATTCATTCCCTATTTTTCGAAAATCACGCGCCCCCTGACTAATCTTCTATCTAAGGATGTTCCCTTTGAAATCTCCAAGGAGTGCACTCAGGCATTTGAGATCCTACGTGATCGAGTTACCCAAGCACCTATCCCGTAGTTCCCTGATTGGTCTCAACCCTTTGAGATCATGTGTGATGCATCTGATTATGCTGTAGGTGTGGTACTTGGGCAAAAAATATATGAGAAACCCATGGTCACTACTACGCTAGCAAGACACTTGATGAGGCTTAGCATAACTACACAGTTACTGAGAAAGAGATGCTAGCCATAGTATTTGCCCTAGAAAAATTTAGATCATATCTTTTGGGTTCCCATGTTATCATATACTTAGATCACATTGCAGTGAGGCACCTCCTTGCGAAGAAGGATGTGAAACCTCGATTAATCTACTGGATCTTGCTGCTGCAAGAATTTGATCTTGAGATTCGCGATAAAGCGGGAAAGTAGAATGTGGTAGCTGACCACTTATGCCGCCTTCCTTCTGACAGTATCGACCCTTCCGGATCCATCACAGAACACTTCCTGATGAGCATCTCCTGACTATTAGTACAAGACTTCCTTGGTTTGCTGATTTGGTGAACTACTTGGCATCACATCAGATTCCGTCTGATTGGCCAAAGGCCAAGAAAGACAAATTGCTTTCCGATGCCAAGTACTACATTTGGGAAGACCCGTACCTCTTCTGCATTGGTGCTGATTAGATCATCAGACGGAGCCTCCCGGAAGCGAAAATTCAGGACATTTTATCCTTCTACCATGACCAAGCCTGCGGCGGACAATTTTTCGGACATAAAACTGCAACAAAAGTCCTGCAGTGTTGCCTTTATTGGCCCATGATTTTCAAAGACGCATACGATCACTGTAAGGTAGCACTCATTGCCAGACCTTGGGCAATATGAGCCATCGCGATATGATGCCTTTACAACTGATTCTCGTCTGCGAAATCTTCAACATTTGGGGGATTGATTTCATGGGACCTTTCCCTATTTCGGATGGCTTCGAATACATTCTTCTCACTATTGACTACGTGTCTAAATGGATCGAAGCCATTCCAACCTAAACCAACCGATCATAAGGTGGTAATCAAATTCATTCATCAGAACATCTTTTCTCGGTTCGGGATTCCAAGTGCCATTATCTTTTATCGAGGGACCCATTTCACAAATGCTTAGTTCAGATCATTGATGACCAAATACGGGGTGTCACATCGAATCTCTACTCCTTATCACCCCCAAACCAACGGTCTAGCTAAGCTATCAAATTGGGAGATCAAGAAAATCCTTCAGGTTGCTGTACGACCTGATAGGAAAGATTGGTCATCCCTACTTTCGAAAACCTTGTGAGCTTATAGGACTGCCCACAAAACCCAATTGGGCATGTCTCCATTTAGATTGGTGTACGGGAAGGCATGTCACCTCCCCATTAAGTTGGAGCACAAGGCCTATTGGGCTATAAGGAAGTGTAATCTAGATCTTTCTAAGGTAGGAACCCACAAAAAGCTTCAAATAAGCGAGATCGATGAATTATGCAATGATGCGTATGAGAACTCATGAATTTACAAAGAGAAAGTTAAGGCCTTTCACGACAAGCACATATCTAGAAAGATCTTTCACCCTGGTCAGAAAGTCCTATTCTTTGATGCCAAACTCAAACTGTTCCCAGGAAAACTCAGATCAAAATGGATTGGACCATATCTTATTAGACAGATTTTTGAAAGTGGAGCCATTGAAATCAGCCAACCCAGCCTTGATTCCAAACCCTTTATCATGAATGGCCAACAACTTAAGTCGTTCATTGAACTCACCGATACGAACTTGGCTGAGGTATCTTTCGATCTCCATTCTCCCTGAGCTCATTGCGCACAACTAATGGCGTTAAACTCAGCGCTTAACAGGAGGCAACCCGTCATCTTTTTGAAAAACCCAAAACTCTTCTTGACACATCTTATGCTGAACTCATATTGCACTTTAGGGTTCGTCCATTAGAACAGCCAACTCCACCCCTGGTACCCGTACCCGAGCTTGAAATCGTCAACAACAGTCACCCCGACCTGTCCACCCACCTAAAACTTGTTCTAATGTACATTATAAGCTGAATTTGAACCCACCTAATTTACAATGAGGACATTACAAATCGTTGGCATGGGGGGGTATTAGAGTGCAAAACGCTGTGAGAATCACTTCACAAGAAAGGGTTTCATCAAAAGAAAATTATATTCCAAAAACCAAAAAAATAAAAAATTGAAAAAGAACAAAAAAAAATGGAGAAGGGAGGAAGTTTTGAGTGAATCAATTACATATCATTTTTGAGGAAAAAGGGGAGGTGATATAAATGTCGAAAAGGAGCATAATTTGAAAAGAACAAAGATAGTCATTAGTAAAATATTAAGGAATTGACTTAGTTCTAGACCAAATCAAAAGAAAGAAAATGAATGACAAAATGTACTAAGAGACAAAAAAATATTAGTATGAGTGCTGATCTTAGGCCTCTTGGGCTGTGATTCTAGGCTTAAAAATTCAAGTATCCGTTAAGATCTGGATAGTTCCCAAGAGGTTGGGGAAAATGCGAAGCTTAAGTATTAGGTCTAAGGCTTAGGGATTATTTGGCCTCGTTAACTAACCTCTGGTTTGCAGGACTCGGTAACCTAATCACCCCAATCCACACACAATCTGGTTCAGTGCACTTAATTAACAAAATCACAAAAATGCATTAAATCTGTTTTAAGAAAAAGCTACTTAGATTAAAAGCGACTGATCAACACAAGTTGATTTGGAAGAGTTCCCGGTGCAGAGAGGCGGGAAATTCCCCTCAAAGATGTGCAATAACATACCATCTCCTCGGTGCTTGTCTCCTAGGATATCTAAATATCCTATCGAGGGCATGTAAGCACCTTGTGCTGGTTCAGTTGCCATGGGTGGCATTATCACGAAATGTCGATTGCTAGGGTTTGGATTTAGCTACAGAATGCCATGGGTGGGATTATCTCAAAATCTCGAAAGCCAGGGTTCTAGGGGTTGCCATGGGCGGTGCTATCTTAAAGCATCAATTGCTAGGGACCCTGCGAGGATTGATGGTGAGAAATAGGAATCCAATACAGATCATGTTGTAAAGTCAATTCGAAGCTAGAAATAAAAAGAAAAGAGAGAGAAAACTCTCCAAAAATAAAGAAAAAATTCTTCTGTCTCTCTCTTACAAAAACACACTGCAAACTGAACCTAGGCTAAAACATGCTACAAGCACGAGTGCTTTAACCGCAGAGTTCAACGAACCTTAGGTTAGTTCCTGTGGGCCTTAGAAACCTTCACGATGGACTGAGGCTAGTGCTGGTTAGGTCCGGATCTTGGTTGGTACTTGAGTACATCTAAGCCCACTATCGGCATTCTGATCTAATCTACAAAAGAAAGTACACATCAAAGTTCTAAGCATAAAAAGGCATGTGATCTAGAATTTGAGTTAAATTCCTTGAGATTTTGCTAAGGGACTAGCAAAAGGTAGGCATGGGGGTATGATGGAAACATCATCATCAGCCATAACTGGCTCAATTTGATCTGATTAAGTCTTTAAATGCTCCTACATAACCACCAGAGAACTGTAATTCATTACATAATCATTCTAAGGGAAAGATAAGAAACCAGGGTTAAAACTGTAATTTTACCATCATGTCTTAAATGCAATACAACCATGAGTTTTCTCAGGGGTTAATTAAGGGTCAAATGATCCTAAAGGCTAACAAGTGGGTTAGAACAGACAGAAAAGGGTTTCCGTGTGTTTTGAAAATTAAATAACTTCTGAAACCCTAAAAATAGACCCGCTTAATTAACTAAGATTATAATCTAGATAAAATTCACCTAAATCCTCTAAAATTTATATAAAAATATTCTCTAGGGTTTGGTATCTTCAATTTGACCATCAGAACCCATCTTGACCTAAAACAGAGTCTCAGACAGACATTTACCCTAATTTGAGTTTTTGCATAAATTACCCAGTCAAACATGGTCAAAACCAAAATCCAACTTCACCATTGGATTCCTTAGGTCCAAATTAGGTTTGTAGCAAAATTTAGGCCCAATCTGAGATTGTCTTGACCTACTTTGCAACTTGGTCTTGTCTGATTACACATATGCCCTTAACTTTCAAAATTCTTACAAAAAGGCCCCTAATTTTGTCATCATTTTCACAAATATGTCCCTACTGCCATTAATCCTATTCCTACAAACTCTAGCGACCTAAAATTGGCAATTTCTCCTTGATTCCTTGACGAATCCCTTTCAGATTTGAAAAGGAAGTTCGTCAAGGAATTCCCTTTCGTTTGAGCCAATTCCCACGCCCTAAAACCATCCCAATCTCTCATGCGAACGCATGAGAGATTATGGTATCCTAGAAATCCCATCTCTGACGAAGCTTTCCAAGCTTGTGAATCTTGCTTCCCAAGATTAAAACTCCCTCTAAAGGCCTATAAAAAGACCTCCAGATCAAACTGTTCTCCCCACGCTCGAATTCGACCTTGAACACCTCCAATTCCTCTCCTCTTTCTTGGCCGAATTGCTCCTCGATGTCCAGCGATTCTCCCTATCTCTATTATTCCTCCGTTCGTAATACCGGCGACGAAGCTATCTCCCTCATCTTCTTCCACATCGATCCATACCTGCCGACGCCCCTTTTGCCATCTTCCTCGTCGTTTCCTACCTACCCGAGCAGCTTCGTTCTCCGGCGTCGACCATACTACAACCGACGCCATCTCCATTCCCCGTCTTCTGCTACCTCTCTCAAATGACTCCTCAACTTCTCCTCAATACACCAACATCTCCAACACACCACTTCGACCTCACCAACGCCCTCTGCAACTTCATTTTCCATCTCTCTGGCAGACCTTCGGCGAGCCCTAGTGGCTTCCACACACCGCCAAACCAACCACTCCCGCACTCCACACCTTCGCCATTCACCATAGATCAAAAGCCCTAACTTAGTTAAGGCTATTGATCGCCCTCGCACGCCCTCGAACACCACCACTAATGCAAACACATTTATTGAGGGTAAAATGCCTTTTCATGCATGTTCCTAGGCTTAGATTTGTATTTCATGTTATAAATATTGCATACCATGCATCATTCTGCATTTAGATTAGTTGTATATAATTTAGGTTAATTGCATCCTTTGGTGGTTAGGAGGGAAGGATATTTATTTCAGAGCCTAAGATTGACGATCTGATTGTACGGATCTAATCAAGATGACGATCGGAGTCCAACGCCTCTGAAATCGCCTCGATCGGAGTCCCGTAGCACCATATGCAGTTCGAGGAAGATCAACGGCCAAGGGACTAGGAGACATAATTTGGACCTTCAAATGATAAATCCAACTACGCGGATGGATTCGGGTCGACAATCGCAGCCTAACGGCGCAAAAATTGACTCAATCCAACCACTGTAGCAGCCCCTACAACAAGAAGAAGATAGACGGCCCAGACTGCGCCACGTGGCACAGCCCAGGTTGCCAACACATACACGCAACACCGCATGTGCGCAGCAGCGTGGGTGCGCGCGCGGACGCGCAGGCGCGCAGCGCTAGTGTGTGGCACGCGCGCGCGTGGCAAGGCAGGAGAGGCGCCAATGCAGCATGAGGTGGACTACAGCGACGCATGAGCTGGACTTACAGCTACACTTACAGCCGTCGGTAATTCATCGCATGCCAGCAAAGCCATCTGTGGGCACCAGCGAGCATGAGCTACCTACAGCGACATTTTCAGCGACGGCCTGGATGTCACTAATGGTCCCATACCAATTTTTGCCTCTTCTCCACCACTATAAAAGGACCTACACACCCTCCCTTCCAAGCCATCTCTACCTACTCTACTCCCACCTACTCCCAAGCTCTAGCAAGCCTACCAACGCTCCATTAGAGCTTGTTCTCAAGCTCCCAAGGTGCCTATTAGTGTAGCGAACCTCTACCCCACCAAATACTCCTCCAACTTCCCATCTCCCTTCATAGGTCACCTTGGAGCCGTCCTCTCACCTCCATTCCGGTAGCAAATCAACTCTATCTTCTCACCTCCATTCCGGAGATACGCCGAAGCTTTCCTCAACCCGACGTCCTCCAGCATCTTACCTCCGTCATCCTGCTCCTCACCTCCTTCGTCCGAGCTTTTGCCAGGCGTCATCGTCTTGCCGAACAGCCGATTCGGGAGATTTCCTCCCACCTCCCTCTCTTTATATGCTTTCATAGTTTCTTATAATTGACATTAGAAGTACTATATATCAGATTTGTTCCAGATCTCTATCTTGTGATACGTTTTCTTGATTTCTTTTATTTCAAAAATACAAAAAAATATCAAACCCTAAAATACCAAAAAGAAACGAAACGAAGCGCGATTTTCACGTAAAGTAAATGTCGCCTCCCTGTGTTCGACCCGGGACTCCCTTGGAGTTTTAGTATAAATTTTATTTGATTGACATGTTTTGCAACTACAACGACAGGTTACATGTAACCTCGATTTCTAACACATGAAACACGCCCGACCATTTTGGCGTCGTTGCTGGGGAGGCAACGAAATTTACTTTATTGTTTATTGCGTTTCTTTGCATTTACATAGCATTAACCCTACTTGTCTTTGATCTACTGTCTTGCAGGTACCCTAGTATGGAGATGCGAGTGCAGTAGACCAGAGTAAAGTGCGAGTAGAGTGTTTTGTAAGTGTCCCCCACACCACCCCCACCTTAGTTTTCATTCCATAACTGAATAACTAAAACCCAAATCAACTTAGGTGCTTTTTATGAACCCTAGGATAGATTTGGTTGTTTGTTTGACACCTCCACTCACCTCGCTATCCACATAAATAAAAATAAAAAATAAAAAAAAAGTGTTATCTGATTGTGGGATTTTCTATAAGCTACACACTTAATACCCACAACTTCTCACCCTAAGGCGCACAATCACATTGATTCTACCACTTAACCGAGATCTGACCTGTGGACCCGGTACACTTAATTCAACACACAAATAAGTGAGTAGAAATCTGAATAGGTCAAAAATTTCTGTGTGCCTTAACTAAGTGGTGCAATAGGCCAATTGATTGAACTGTTTGGGCCGCACCACTTAAGATAAAAGTGATTCATCAAGTAGCTTGCCACTTAGGGTTGATTCTTAGGGCTGAACCAGGCACTCCACATTTTTTTCTTTGATTTCTAAAGGAATATATCATCACCAGTGCTTGCAAAACTTGGAGTGTTTTCCTAAACTTGATTGAATATACCTAAGATTAAACCCTAAAAGCTACTAAACAAGGTTGAACTCTAAAAGACATCATCAAATAACTTTGTTTGCAAACCCTGGTTGTGCACACACACACATTTTAACTGATCATTAAGGGCACAACCCATCTAAAGGGCCCATCACATTCTTGAAGCACCATTGTCCCAAGCCTAACTAAAATTGATTAGACGTTGGCCCTAAGGACCGGTTCGCTCGTTGGGATCCAGATTGAGATTGTTCATGATTAACATACTTATACTAGTCAATCTGATGTCTAGCTAGGGGAGTAGCGTCAAACGACCGTGGCTGGGGGGTACACTAGGAACCGGAGGTGCAAGCCAAAGGAAGAACCTTCTCCCCAATCCCTCCTTCTAACTGGTTGGATTGCCTGGACATAAGTAGAGTAAATCGTCTATAATCTTAGGATGGATTCTGAGAGTCTATAGACCTTTAGGCTACCCAAACTAAGGATAGGCTTGTATTTTTGTATTGTAGGGCTCCTTTCTCTTCTGATTTCCCTCCTTACTTCACCATGTACCCTTCCACATCCTACACACATTTCACATCCTATCCTCCTACCACCACTTATCCCCAAGATGATTACTATCCCGGCTTGACTTGTAATTACCCATCCACTAGCCAGGATGACTTTGATTGGGGATATGAATCCAGACCTCAGGATCCAGGGCATAACCCTGGATGACAAGACTATGATTATTATCCTTCCCAGAGCTATAATGATTATAGATCTCCATCCTTTGATGACCAAACCAACCTAATCTACAATCAGGAAGGATATCATGATTATAACACCTATCCTCCCCAGTATTCCACTGAATATAGGTCGCCACAATCCTTTGAACAACCTAGAATGACCTACTTTCAGAGAGGGACCCGAGAACCTCGACATCTTGACTCCCCTAGATTTAACCTGAACCCACCCAAACCTGAACCGAACCAATCAGTTCAGGTGAACTAGATCCAGGATAGGGTGTTGGCTAATTTGAGGAACACTATACAATCTTTAGAAGATCAGCCAACACCACGCACTGAAGCACTAGAGCCTATGATCAAAATGATTCATGAACTTAATAGTTCTCTATTGGATTTGCTCCAAAGTGTTAGGGATAGTGACTTGGGTGAGTTTCTTCTTGGGAAATTATCAAGGTTGAGGATGAAATTTGTGGTTGCACTAGTCAAATCTTGGGATGATTCTCAAGATGAACCCCCTTCAGGAGAGCTAATGTCTGAACCCGCTCAGGTGCCTGTCGAGGGAGATACATTTTCTGAGACTGGGGATGACCAGGATGGGCTAGAGCAACCATTTGAGGATGAACCAATTAATTCACCCGAGATCCCCGAACAATGGAGCAAGGAAAAATGACTCCACGAACCATGAAATGACATATGATTTTGAGACATATATAAATGAGGATCATGGATTCTTTGACTCTGAGGGTGAAGAATCTTTTGGTGAAGTCTCACTTGAACTTAAGGAAGAGGATTTTAGTGAGACAAATAGGCTTGAGGAATTTGACAAACTAGTTGATAGCCCAATTATTGAAGATTTGGATTCGGTTGGAGTTAACTTGGAGGATCCGAATCTTGATGATTTAATCAACGACCCCAGTCCTCACCTGCACCCCGAAGAGCTGACTTCTGAGATCTTTGTGTCCAAGTTAATCTTGATTCAACCACGATTTCTGGACTTGGGAGACATATGGGGTGAATAATATGCTAGAGGTCCCGAAGCCTGAGCCCTTGAAGTTGGAGGATAGAATTGTTGAAATAAAGATTTGGGAGGCTAATTCTGAGGGAAGTTTGATTTTGGATCTAAGGGTACCTATTGACCTAAAACCACCTACTTTCTACCAGGACCCTTACGATATCTTTCACGTGCAACCCAAGCTCGAAATAACTGGTTATTTTTCTGATCTAGATGTTAAGTGGACAACCGCACCTATTGAACCATCTTTACCCGTTGTCTGACACTTTGGTCTTGGGTTGCACACCACTAAACCGCAGGCCCAGCCCCGCAAACACAACAACCTTCGGTTCTGGGTGATTTCATCCAGAACCTGAGAACCACTCGACCCTGGGGCATGGGTCTGCACCATAATCTCGTCCATGTCTGTGGACATCTTCTACAGACAAGTTTCAGAATCAACCTTTTTATTTTGATTCTGACCTGCACTTGAAGAAATCTTTATTGGTTCTACCCGCTCTTTTGATTTCTCGAACCGAGAGATCCATGAATCGGGATCCTGATGCATATAGATACAAATGGTCCAATAGGAGCAAGAATTTCCAGGAACATTTGGAACATTTCATTTCTGAGCAGAAGACCCATTTTCAAGGAGTGTTCGATCATTTTCAAGGAGTGTTCGATCATTTTCAAGGAGGATTCGATCTTGAAGGAAGGTTTGTTCAATTTCAAGGAGGGTTCGATCTTCAAGGAGTGTTCGATCATTTTCAACTCAATTTCTTCTTTGTATGTATGTTATGCCTAGCTGAAGGCATTAAACTTAGCACGTGTGTATACACTCTTCTCTCTGCCTAGCTGACCGAATTTTCAAGACACTTAGGTGATGTTCTATTTACTCTGCCCTTTTCATGTCTTTATTTTTATAATGAAGACATTGCATCATTTAGGCATGGGGGGTTGGATAATCAATTCCTGAAATCATTATGTTAACTACGTAGAATTTCTTTTCATTTCTTATAAAATTAAAAAAAATTGAAAATTTGAAAAAAGATAAAAAAAGAAATTAGGAAAAGAGAACTTAGGCATTTGGAAGTTATTAACTTTAGGAAATGATACGAGAGGACCTAAACACCTAGACTCTTCAGGTCTTCGGGCTTAATTAGCCCAGGTGTCTACTCAAATGTGGATTTAGTCTCGAGTCCTCGCCAATTAAAATTCATTTTAATTTGATAAATAAATTGGGATGATAAGTATGCGACTTATCAACCTGCGCTCTAATTTAGGGGGACTTTAAGCCTAAGCATCTACACACATATTTTTTGCACTGACTCACTTTCCGACGATTTTTACGGAAATTGGGTAGCTAAGGGACCGACTTAGGTGGTATGGCTGGCAAGTTGTCGGTGGTAAAAGTTCATTGCCTGGTTGTCCAGAGCCTAGCCACAAGATCATATTCGTTGTACTGCCTTTAGGTAAATCTTAGATCAGGGAAGCCACCTACCTAGAAAAAAATAAAAGAAACACTAAAAAAAAAAAAAGACAAAGGAGAAAATAAAAAAAATAAATAAAACCACACTTCACCGCACGAGTATGGCTAGCAAGTTGTCAGTGGTAACAACTCATTGGCCGGTTGTCCAGAACCCAGCTCACAAAAAAAAATATGCATAATAATTCCCAAAACACTTAAGCAAAAAGAAGGGAAGTAAAATAAACCAGGGAGATATACACCGGGTTCGCCCTTATGTTGACCCCATAAATAAAAGTAGGGAGAAAGCTACCGATCGTAAAGATAAACCTTTAGGCAAGGTCACCTAAGGTCGTAGAAACTCAAAGTCCGTCTTAAAGGCCGTTTTATGAGTCTATCACTTTTTCACAAAGATGCTTAGTACTTAGATCCTTTTCGAGTCTTGGGCGGGTCGGGTAGCCGTAAAAAGTTATCCCGGAACTCTCAAACTCCAAAAGTACAAAAAAATTAGAAAAGAAGAAAAATAAAAAAAATATATCTTCCCTTCTCAAATAAGGAGAGAACTGGGGCGGTCTGCATTCTGGTAGACACCTGGGAACTGTTGAGTTTTCATAGTTTAGGACCTTGGTTGAAATTTTCTATTGTTAATAAACGACTTAGTCCTAAGTGATCTAATCCTAATTCTACTTTTATACAAAGCATATAGTTTAATTTTGCTAGGGACTAGCAAAAGATAGGCATGGGGATATGATGCAAACACATTTATTGAGGGTAAAATGCCTATTCATGCATGTTCCTAGGCTTAGATTTGCATTTCATGTTATAAATATTGCACAGCATGCATCATTCTGCATTTAGATTAGTGTATATAATTTAGGCTAATTGCGTCCTTTTGCGGTTAGGAGAGAAGGATATTTATTTTGGAGCCTCAGATTGACGATCTGACCATACGAATCTGATCAAGATGACAATCGGAGTCTAACGCCTCTGAAATCGCCTCCATCTGAATCCCATAGCACCATATGCAGTCTGAGGAAGATCAACGGCCAAGGGACTAGGAGACATAATTTGGAGCTTCAAATGATAAATCCGACCGCGTGGATGGATTCGAGTCGACGATAGCAGCCTACCGGCGCAAAAATTAACTCAATCCAACCTCTGTAGCAGCCCTTACAACAAGAAGAAGATGGACGGCCCAAACTGTGCCACATGGTGCAGCCCAAGCCGCCAATACATGCACGCAACACCGCACGCGTGCAGCAGCACGGGTGCGCATGCGGGCGCGCATGCACACAGCGCTAGCGCATGGGAGCACGCACGCGCAGCAAGGCAGGAGCAGCGCCAATGCAGCGTGAGGTGGACTACAGCGACACATGAGTTGGACTTACAGCGATGCTTACAGCCGTCGGTAATTCATCTCATGCCAGCAAAGCCAGCTGTGGGCACCAGCGAGCATGAGCTGCCTACAGCGATGTTTCTAGCGACAGCCTGGATGTCACTAATGCTCCCATATCGATTTTTGCCTCTTCTCCACCACTATAAAAGGACCTACACCCTCCCTTCCAAGCCATCTCTACCTACTCTACTCCCACCTACTCCCAAGCTCTAGCAAGCCTACCAATGCTCATTTAAAGCTTGTTCTCAAGCTCCCAAGGTGCCTATTAGTGTAGCAAACCTCTGCCCCACCAAATACTCCTCCAACTTCCCATCTCCCTTCATAGGTCACCTTGGAGCCGTCCTCTCACCTCCATTCCGATAGCAAATCAACTCCGTTTTCTCATCTCCATTCCGAAGCTACGTCGAAGCTTTCCTCAACCCGACGTCCTCCAGCATCTCACCTCCGTCGTTCCGCTCCTCACCTCCTTTGTCTGAGCTTTCACCAAGCACCGTCGTCTCACCGAACAGCCGATTCGGGAGATTTCCTCTCACCTCCCTCTCTTTATATGTTTTCATAGTTTCTTGTAATTGACATTAGAAGTAATATATATCAGAGTTGTTCCAGATCTCTTTCTTGTGATACGTTTGCTTGATATCTTTTATTTCAAAAATACAAAAAAATATCAAAACCCTAAAATACCAAAAAGAAACGAAACAAAGCACGGTTTTCACGTAAAGTAATTGTCGCCTCCCTGTGTTCGACTCAGGACTCCCTTGGAGTTTCGGTATAAATTTTATTTAATCGACGTGTTTTGCAACTACAACGACAGGTTACTTGTAACCTCGATTTCTAACACGTGAAACACACCCGACCAACCACCTTCACACGCACAGTCCGACTTTGCCCCACACACACAGACCATGCCACGCTACGTCGACCCCATCATCAATTTTGCCATGCTCTAACAATCGTTCCTGAGCCTCCTGATGCGGCCGAAAGGCCTTATTTGTGATTTCAGGTACCAACCCCCAGCACCATTAGCAGACCTCCTTCGAAGCAAGCTTCAAGGCTTGTTCCTCGCCTGCAGCTCCAGGTGAAGCACTCAGGTGCAGTAAAATCTCTCCAGGGAAGCCTCCAAGTCCTCAATTGAGGAACTCCATAACTACAGCTCGCCAATTTGACAGATCTCCTCTACGGCTGTGTATGCGAGAACGAAGCAGGACTTTAGTCCCACCTCGGATGATTTGGAAGCAGCACTATCGCATAAATTGAATTTGTGATATGAGCTTATCACCTCAGACACAAGGGGTGAGGTCCCTCACACCCCTCACGTGCCTCGTCCGCGACACGCCCCCCGCAAACTTGGTGTAGATCTGATTACCCGCCTAAGCCCTATACACTCCTCGGCTACGACCCATGCCTGTAGCCCTGGACCTGGGTGCGCTCTAGGTCCAATTACCTGAATACCCGCTACTGTTTAAGGCTCTGCGAGAGTGTGACCCAAGGAGAGAAAGAGAGGAGAGTTTGTGCGGGGTAGGGGAGGGTTTTGCTCTAGAGAAATTAGCTAACACTTAGCCAAATCTAAAGACCCTTCCCTTGTGCTTGAAGAAGAGAAGATGGGAAGAAGAAGAAGGCTTGAAGAGAAGGAAGAGAAAGCAGAGAAAGAAGAGGAAGAGGAGAAGGAAAAGAGCAATGAAGAACAGAAGCAGAGAAGAAGAATAGAAGAAGAGTCGTAGAAGAGAAGAAGAAAGAAGAGTCTGCAATCAAGCAAAGAAGAGCACTATTCATCAGACGTTTAAGACATCTAATCCTACCATCAGATAACCGACTTGAGTTTATTTCATACATAGTTATTGAGTTCCATTTGATATTATTGTAGGAAGTAATTGGTGATTCAAATCATCATTTTACTCCATTCTTTTTGCAATCTGACACTTGATATTATTGTCACATTATTCTGAATCGATTTCTGATCATAATTTCTTATCTCTATTGTTTAGAATAGCAACCTTGAGAATTGAATTCCTACTTGCTCCCAACGAACGACCTCGGACTTCTTCGAGTATAAATTTTATCTATTTTCTATGAGATTTCGACTATACTGCAACACAATGATTTAAAACCCGATCTCGAGCGACTAACACCCCCTCATCATATCATCCACCCCTTGCTAGGATGAACTTCCTGCAACAACTAAAGTAGTGTAATAAGTTCCTCTACTCTTTGATCTGGAAAATATGGCAATAAAGGAAGGGGCCTAAGCACCCAATTTGCCATCAAATGAGCTTATCCAACAGTCTTTAGTTGACACATCTTTGTCTGGAACCAAAACAGGAAAACGAGGAAATAAGGAGGCAATTGATCCAACTAAAGACCAATGCCCTTTCAAGATGTAAAAAAATCCTGCCAATCATACAAAAAGGGCTGAGGCACCATTCCTTTTTTTTTGTTTTGAGATGGTAAATGTGTTGGGAATGGGATTTGATCCCATGACCTCTTGGATGCTAGTGGGTTGCTCTACCATTGAGCCAACCCCTTGCACTAAATTGCTCCTCTCCTAATTGAGACATCTTAAATAACTTGAGTGAAACATGTTTGCTCAAAGATCACCATGGCAAGTTATACAGGCCGCTCATTTGGTGATTAGAGCCTCATTCGTTGACCTCAAGTGTCTCACCATGGCAAGTTGTCTTATTCGTTTATCAGCTTCTCCAATCTCTTCTTGATCTTTAAAGCAACTTGAAGGCAACTTTTTCAATTTTTTCTGGACCTTTAAGGGCAACCTGAAAGTGGACATGTAAGATTTGGCAGAGATGTAATATTACATGGCAGAGCAAACATGTAATATTTTCTTGACTTGTGCATGTCATCCTTGCATAGGGGCCATGGCACCATGCTGATCCATTTTTCTTTTTCTTTTTCAATGAGTAGACATGCTGATCTTCTTTTATTATTCTAAAATTGTTCTAAATGACATCAGTGTTAGCAACTGTGCATCCAATCCATCCCTTGGTAGGATGTACAATGATTCCTTTTGGGAAAGAGGTGCTAACCTATATATCACAAATTGTCAGATATTTATGAATATGGTGCCTGTAATTTACTTACACCTATTTTCATATACAATAATCTCACTATTTTCCTTCACCAGCAACTTCTACCTGCTAAATTGATAACAGTTAGAAATGAAGGTGATCACTATACAAGTGATCACTATGGAGTTAGAAATGCAGCGGGATAGGAATTATAATATCGGGGTGTCTCTCCCTATATAGGTCATCTGGTTTCAATTTTGTATTATCAGTATGAGTTGATGATTGGACAGTTTTCTATGGATCCCCAGCCCCTAGGAAAAGATTTTCCTGACATATTACATATCTAAATTTATCACCAAAAAGCTTGGAGACTGATATATGTTTCTTTACGATGTGCGTAGGCTAAATTTTACTTCTAATTTGCTAAATTGACTGTTAAAAAGAAATATTTTGTGACAGTTCTAATTTGTTTAGCTGCTAATATTTTAGTCTTTTATATGGATTTCAAAATTCACAAGCTACCAAATAGTTAATTTTGACCCTTTATATGTTGACAATGTATTTTATTAAATCAAGAGAAGATAATCTATTATATGACATATGTTTGTTATTATCCCTCATTGTGCATCATTGCGAGCATCAAAAACTAGTTTGTTTGAACTTGCAGTGCCATATCAAGGAAGTTTGTGGTCTCCTTTTTCTTGTGGCTACATTTTTATTTATACTAGCTTGATAATGGTTCTATCTTTTGCCTCTCTTCTACGTGATTTTCCAATTGCTTTCTTTACTAGAGGTTTTACCTATATTGCATGTGATAAAGTAGCTTGGGGCTAAATGATCGCATATCGTAGTTAGGAGTAGCCCGAAAGAATGGCTATTAAATCTTCTGTCTCTTCTTCTCACTAGGTAAAGAACTTAGGATTTACTCTATAGAAAAAACTCTAGGCACATAATTAATATTACAAGGAAAAGTTGATTTGGCACTAATAAAGAGATAAATTGTGGGCACTAGTAGAAAGATAAAATTATGAGAGACATGTTTAACACGGGTAGCCCAAAAATTTATGTGTCCCTTGTAAACACCCTACTATAAGAATGCTATTAACTAATGGAGAAAAGTTACAAGCAGTTGTGATTTAGAAATGAAGAGGCACATGCTCAAGCTTCTAGTTTGGTACATGAATCCTTGATCTTTGCATTCACAAGGATAATTTTTGTTTTTCTTGTAGCTCTTTATTTCTGATGGTTACTTTATACATAATTGTTCATGATATGTTTTTAACTTTTGTTCATAATGTTTGGATTGACAAATGGTACTTTCTTATACTTGCTCAACAAGTATTCCTGTCCAACTACCCATAGGGTTTTGGAATATATGATGTATTCTTTCTGCCTTCTTATTCATAAGTAACTACACTGATGTTATTATAAATAATTCAGATATGTGTTTAAATGAATTATGAACCATACAAATGGCATTTGCAGCAGCCATTGATCTTATCCATGCCTGCAAAGGACAATACTTGTTCATTTATCTATCTTCCATATTCATCTATGGGACAAAGGGATTCAACATCCTTTTATCTTGAAACTCAGCATCAAGCATACCTCATCTCAAACTTATCAAGGTGCAAATTTATTCCACTCAACTTAGACTTCACACTTGTCATTGCCTTTGAAGAGCTTAGGCTATATTTCCAAGCATGCACAATCATTATTTTGATTTAGGGACAGAAGCATGCTAAGCTTAAGAAAGAGTTTATGGAAGGAAACAAGTTACTACATCTAAATGTTGCTACTATTCCCTACCATGTCAATATTAAGGAATTAATATTAAGGGGCCCTTATATGTGAGTATGATAGTTTTAATCATAAATCACGGCAGAAAGAGCCTCCATACTAGTCATTGTGCCAACCACATTTTCAGGATCCAAAATCTCCCATCAGAGGTTCATTAACAATAACATTATCAATGAAGGGCAATTGCCAAACAATGGCATTAGCATGAAATTTTTTGAAAAATACCGTATAGGTTAGTTGAAATTTTTTGCCTTCTTAAGGTCATGCTAAACATTGTTATGCCCTTGCTTGAAGCAATGCTATATATTCAAGTTGTTTCATAATTTCTTATTTTTAAAGCTTAAACACAACAGGTGGTATCTTATTAGAAAAAGTATTATTGTTCTTTATACTTAGAAGTTGCCTTCTAAGTTTATACACATGCATGCATTAAGAAATTATACAAGTTCATATTTTTTGTCATTATCTTTGGCCCCACCTTAATTTAGATAAGGAGGATAAATAATCGTGTAGAAGATATAGGTTATTTGTTTGTTTATTTGTTTAGGGGAATGATTTGAAGAGAAATATCGAGTAAAAAGACAAGTGGAGGGGCTTATGTGTATAGAATTATAGATTGATGTTATTCCATCTTTCCTTAGATAGTTCTACCAAATAATAAAATGAAAACCTTTTTATATTCCCTTTTTATGATAAATGACTTTATTCATGAAATGGCAGAGCATTGTCATGAAGGCATGCAACATTCAAAATCTTGCATGAGTCGAATACTCTTTTCCCATATCATTTCTTTTAATATTGAATCTTTAAATGATTATTATTTTTGAAATTATTAGGAAGGACTTCAAGATTATTCATTTTTTTACCACTCCTAGTTTGTGTTAATTTAGATTCATTAAACATGAATAGCACTAGTAGTCTAATGGTAGAATAGTATCATTCCACGGTACAAATCTGGGTTCAATTCCCGATTGATGCATCTTTTCTTTGGTTCCAAATTAAAGCATCCATTTTTTAATCTTTATGTTGCATGAATTTCTTTATTGCAAACATAGAAATGGGTGGTTGTTCACGGATGCAGGCATGAAGTGTAACAAAATTATAAATAATTACATGATGCTAATTTCTTATGCATTTCATGACAGTCATGCAACTTGTATTTTGAATTTCACGAAAATGTTGTGTTTGTTGTAGGATGTTTGGTTAACTATTTTTAGGGCAAAATGACATGGAGGTGTATAAAGTGTAGAAAAGATATATACAGAGTAGCATCCATAGATCATGGTAAAAGATATATATAGTCATCCATAGATCTGAATCCACATAATCATAAGCCAAAGCTAATAAGCTATCATTTGAAAACCTTATTAGCTGGCAATTTGTTATGGGTTTCATTTTTATTATAAAGAGAATGTTGCTAATCATGAACTTTGTTGAGTTTCAAAAACTTTTGATGGCTTTTTTTAGTAAGATAGCATTTTGCACACTTTAACCATTTCTTGTGCTGACTAAGCTAAGGGAGAACTTCAAAAAGGAGAGGATGAAGTGTCTAATGCGTAACTTGGTGCATATTTTGCTACCATGACAATTCATACAAATCTCGAAAAGTAAGGGAATCTCTTCTTGCTGCATTTCTTATAGGGCAGTGCATGAACAGGGAAAGTGATTGAGAACTCAAAGCATATCGCCTTACATTTGAAGATGAATTAGGTGATCATTTTTAACATTACCTTAATTATGCTTTGTTATGACCCTGGCATCAAACGTCGTTTAAGACGTCTGGGAATTGGTCCAGACGTCTAGTCAAACGTCTGGAAGCCTTCCCAGACATCTGGAATTTAATTTTGTTGGCGTACGGGTTCACGTCTGCACGTATGCGCGCGCAGACTGAACCGCTGCCCTCCTTTCTTCTCTTTCCTTCCTCCCTGCAGACACAGCCATCTTTTTCTCTCTCTCTCCCCACGGCAGCCTTCAAATACCCCCTCTCCTCTCCCTCACCCTCACTCCACTGCCTTCTTCTCTTCTTCTTCCTGTTAGCGAGAGAGTGAGCGGGCGAGGGCAGCAGTAGCTGCTGCCGTGAGTGCGTGGGGAGGAGGGGTTGCTGCGAGAGGGAGAGAGCTAGATCATGAGGGTGCAAGCTCGACGGAGCAGCTAGGGTCGGCCGGCGGGTGTGCAGTAGGAGCGTGGTGCTGGGGAGGAGCTGCTGCACTCAGGCAGCAGGCGAGCGCGGCACAGCACGGCCGTGCACTGCAGGCGGAGGGCGAGGAGGTCCTGATTCTGGGAAAATTTCCCAAAATCAGATGTATGGACATATGTCCAGACGACGCGAGAGACATCTGGAGGAAGGTCCAGACGTCTGAAAGGTACGATATTTTTCCTTCCTTCCTCTTTCACATGTACGGCCATGCAGCTGTTCCGCTGAAGGGTTCTGCCTCGTTTCATGTTGAGGACGGTCGCGTATGTGTGCAGGTCTCATTCAAGAAGGCGCAAGGGCATGCCATCCCACACAGATCGAACTTCTGGGCACAGCACCAGACGACGGAGAGGGTCTCCAGACGTCTGGAGTGACAGTCGGACGTCTGGAAACTAAGTCCAGATGGTTCATTGGGATTCTGGATGTTTGAAGGACCGTGCAGGATCAAGGTATGACCTGAGCCTTCGTTTAAGACGTCTGGAAGATGTTCCAGATGTCTGATTTTGGGCAGACTTGTCATTTTTGACCCGTTTAGGGTCTATTCGAAGTCCGTTTTCCACATTTCAAGTTTCATTCTTCTCAGATTTAGTTCCTCTACCTATTTACAGTAATTGTATCCTATTCTGAGTAGCTCCTTGTAATTGATCCTTGTGTTAGGACCCCATTCCGTTGCGGCTCCGGGGGTTGCGGAGGTGCGCGGGCTTGCTGATCACGCCCCCAGTACTCCCGATTTTGTGGGTAGAGTGGCCCCTTTAATTATTTATCAAAAATTATGCACTTGTGAAATAATTAATAGATTCTAGGGTATTGCATGAATCCTAGGACTGAAAAACCAAATTGAATGATAGACCCTAGGATATGGCATGAATCCTAGGACTGGAAAACTAGGTTGAATATATATATTGCAATCTTGGAAAAGTAGAAAGGAAAATGAAAACTGCCTGTAATTGGTTAACAGTTGCCTGTTTATGAATGGATAATTACTGTTGAGAACATGGGCTATATGAATATAAAGCTGAAATGATGAAACCTAAATTGGCTGAGTTAAAGAAAAATGAGCATGAACCCTACGGGGAATTAGGAGTAGAGCTCCTGAGAAGTGAATGGAATAGAATTGGGGAAGTGAGCTGGCCCTTGAGTACGGAGTACCAAGGAGAGCGGCTGTCCCCCTGTTTAATGTAGAGCGGAGCTAGCCACCCCAGGGACCTGGGGTTAGGTCTGGCCACTTTGTACCAACTTTTAGCCCTCGTGTACACAGTACCGAGGAGAGCTACTAGTGTAGGGAAAGCACTAGCCACCTCACAGGCCCCGGGGTTCTGCTAGCCTTCCTACACCAACTTGTTAGGCCCACTGGGCAAACCAGGGTAGTCAGGCGAGGGTGCGCAGACTGTGAAGGGGCAAGACCCCTGTTGGGTTACTGGTGGGCTACCTTCCTCTATAGTTTTATTATTTCGTCGTAGTTTAGTATAGAGAGGTGATTACCAGTTTAATACAATTTGTTACTCGGAAATAAAAGAGTTCCCGAGGTCGAACTCAGGGAGCAAGTTGTATTCTAGAGATACAAGTTTCTTGTACAAAAAAAATAAAGAGAGAGAGAGAGAGAGAGAATTTGTTGGCTTCTTTCTTCTTCTCTTCTTTTCTCTTTGCCTATCTTCTTCTGCTTGGCTCTTCTGCTTTATCTGCAGCAGTAGTGATGCTTTTCTTCTTCTTTCAGTTCCTGTTTCTGCTCGTCTCTTTCTTTTTCTTCTTTTCCTTTCTTCAGACCTTCTTCTCGTGCTCTTCTTCTTCTTTCAGTTCTTGTTTCTGCTCGTCTCTCTGTGTTCTCCTCTACCTCGCCTTCCTTCTCCTTCTTTGCCTTCAGGACGTCGTCTGATTTTTCAATCAGACGACTTAAACCGCCGCTGCTACAGTGCCGCTCGGTGATCCTCCTTCCTTCAGCCTTCGTCTTCTTCCACGGTTCTTCTTCACCTGTGCCTGCACACTTACACAGCTTGATCAGAGGGCAAAACCTACCTCTACCCTCCCCCGCGTCTCTCTCTCACAGAATCCGCTCATAGGATAGCTCTCCCAGAGCTGCCGGGTAGCCGGGTACGGGTCGCGCCTGGGTCCAGGCCCACCGGCGTGCGTGGTGGGCGAGGAGTGCAGGTCAGTCTAAGTCGGGTCGGGCCAGGTCCGCGGGGCGTGGTCGCGGATGAGACCGGGTCGAGAGAGCGAGTGAGCGAGAGGGACCTCACCCCGTGCTCAGGAGGCAACGAGCATAAGGCACTTTTTGCCTTTATGCAGGCGCTCTCCTTTGAAAGGTTACGAGGTGGGACTAAATGTCCCACCCCAATTTCGGTGCCTGCGCGGAGGAAGCAGCGGCCGTCGAGGCGAAACGCGGGGGCTTCGCGCGAGAGCTTCGACTCGACTGCAGCCTGGTACTTCGCGAAGGCGCCTCGCGCTGTCTGGGAGCGTAACCTGGGCGTGGAGCACCTGGGGCAGCAGGTGAAGAAGCTGCTTCACTTCAACAATGGCGGCGACGAGCGCAGGTACCTGCCCACAGAAAAATGGCCTCTCAGCCCAATCAGAAACGCGGAGGACCTTCGCCGTGGCACGGCGAAGGTGGTCGGGGGGTGTGCAGGCGGCGGGGCGGAGCCTAAGGGCTGCCCTAAGTCGGACTGTGGGTCGGGAGATGGGTTGGTTCGGTGGAGTTGCAGAGGGTGATTTGGGGGAAGTGGAGGGGCGGAAATGGATCAGGGTGGGGAGGCGGAGATTATGTGCAGGTCGGCGAGCCGTGTGGGATGCTGGAGTGATGGGAGCGGCTCGCCGGAGGATGGCCGGAGGCGGAGAAGGTGAGGGTGATTGGTCGGAATCGAGGGCGACAGTAGATGTTTAAAGTGAGGAAAAGGAAGAGGGGAGGAAGAGGAGGAGTTCTACCTACTTAGCAGGACGAGGAGGGGTCGGAGCGGGCGACAGTCGTATCGACTGTCGCCGGAGAAGAAGATGCCCGGGGGAAGGGGCGGCGGCGAGCAGAGGGTCGGAGAGGCGCCAGCTGGATGCGGCGTGGCGCGGGAAGAGCGAGGGAGAGCAACCCTGCAGCTGGTAGTGCGGCAGAGCGTCAAGGAGGAAGAGGGGAGGCCGCCGGAGCTGGAGGGCTTCCTGTCGGAGTGGGAAGAGAGGAAATGGGGGTCTTTCTCCGTCAGGATTGAGCTCCGAAGAACGGTGGAGCGACGGGGGTATTTATAGGGACCGAATCAGAGAGGAAGGCGGAGGGAGACGACGTGTCTCCCTCGCCGGAGGACGCCGGAGATGGAAACCCATACCGTCCGTGCGTTCGCACGGCCGGTATGGTGGGTTACAACGACCAGGGGGGTGTCCCTGCGACGGCTGACGACGCAGGGCACCCCCGGTTTACTTGCCAGACCCTCCCCCTCACCCTGCGCGGCGCCATGCTCCGCGCAAGGTCGCCGGAGCATGGTGCTGGCAGGTTTTGCAGGGAGGACCTGAACGCAAAGAACGAAGGAGAGTTAGGGGCCAAAATGCGAGGGTTCAAAAGTTGAGGGCCAAAAAGTAAATATATGAGGACCAAAGTGTAAAGTTGGTCAAGAAGGTTCCTTCTTAGGCTCAAGTTTTTATACATGACTAATTAGGACCTAAGGAATCTGATGGTGAATTTTATTTCTAGATTAAACCTTGTTTGACTGGTCAATTTACGCAAAAACCCAAATTAAGTTATTAATTGGGTATGGTTCTCAATGTAGGTCAAGATGGGTTCCTAAGGTCAAATTGAAGGTTCTAAACCCTAGAGATTATTTTTCTATGAATTTTATAGGGTTTATTCCATTTTTTCTTTACCTTGAACCTCGTGAATTGAAGTGGGTTTGTTTTAGGGTTACAGATTATCATTTAGTTCCTTGGAATTGCTGTAGCCCTTGCCAGATCATCTCATCCCACTTTTATTCTTATTAGGTTGCTTTGACCTATGTTTGGACCCTGAATTACCCTGTATGCAGATTATACTGGTAAAATTGCATTTTTACCCCTTATGACTTATTTTCTCCTTAAACTCAGAATTCTCTGAGTTAAGCCTTTCCTTGAGTTATATAGGAGCTTTTATCCTTTGTATTAGGTCAAAATGAGCTAGTTATGGCTCATGATGAGGTTCTCATCATACCCCCATGCCTAGCTTTTGCTAGTCCCTTAGCAAAAACTTAAGGTTTCAACCCTTGTTCTAGACCATGAAGTTCTTAATAGCTTTAGATAAGTGCTTTTTCATTTGAGCTCAGATTAGGTTAGAATGCTGACCATAGGCCTAAAAGGCACTCTAGTACCAATCAAGATCCAAATCTGTCTAGCCTTAGCCTCAGTCCTTAGCAAAGGTTTTTAAGGCCCACAAGAACTAACCTAAGGTTTATTGGACTTTGTGGTTAAAGCACCCGTGCTTGAAATGATTTTAGCCCTGGCTCAGTTCGCAGTGCGCTTTGTAAGAGAGAGATAGAAAGTTTTTCTGTTTGGAGAGTTTTCTCTCTCTTTTTCTTTTTAGTTCTAGCCTAGGATTGGCTTTTCAACACGGTCTGTATCAGATTCCTTGCTCCCATCATCAATCCTCAAGGGTTCCTGGCGATCGATGCTTTTAGATAGCACTGCCCATGGCAACCCCCGGAACCCTAGCTATTGAGATTTCGAGATAATCCCATCCATGGTGTTCCGTGGCTGAATTCAGACCCTGGCAATTGACACTTCGAGATAATGCCATCCATGGAATCTGAACCAGCAGAGTGCTTACATGCCCCCAGTAGGATATGTAAATATCCTAAGAGACAAGCACCGAGGAGATGATATTTTGTTACGCATCTTCGAGGGGATTTCCCGTCTCTCCGCGCTGGGAACTCGTCCAAATCAACTTGTGTTGATCGGCCGCTCCTATTCTAGGTGTTCTTTTCAGAATTTTGCGACGCTTCTGCGTGATTCTGATTTTTACGCTTACTGAACCAGGCTGTGTGTGAGGTTAGGGTGCTTAGGTTACTGAGTCCCGTAAACCAAAAATTAGTTAACGAGGCCAAATACTCCCTAAGCCTTAGACCTAATACTTCAGCTTTTCATTTTCCTCAACCTCTTGAGGAGTGTCCAGATCTTAATGGGTACTAAGAGTCTATCCAAGAATGCCTAAGGTTTGCGTTCTTACTAATCTCATTATGCACTTTTAGTTATTTTCTTGAATGAGGTCTAGAACCTAGGTTAATTCCTTAGTTCCTTACTAATGACTATCACCTTTTCTCATAATTTTGTGCTCCTTTTTCATTTTGTTTCTTTTCACCTTCTCCTTCACAAAATTTCCTTCTCCTCTTTTCCTCTTATTCTTTTTCGAAAATTTTTTAATTTTTATGGTGTTTTTGGCATATGTGAATTTTTTGTTTGAAACCTTTTCTTACAAGTTTTGCACTTTCATACCCCCCATGCCTAAGATTTGCAATGTCCTCATTGTAACCTAGGGGGTTTTTATTCAACTTAGTTCATTCCTTAAGACAGAAATTTGGATGAGTGAATGGGTCGGGTTGAATTTTGCGGACGATTTCTAATCCCAGATGCAAGCATCTGAGGTGGGGTCGGCTGTCTACAAGGGTGAACCTTAAGTGCAAAAAGGTGTCAGAAAAAGTTTTGGATTTTTAGGAAAATGACGGGTTGCCTCCCGATAAGCGCTGAGTTTTACGCCATCGGCTGGGCGCAATAAGCTCAAGGGGAATGGAGGATATAAGATGCTTCAGCCAAATCAGTAGAAGTTACATCAATGAACGGCTTGAGTCTCTGACCGTTCACGATGAAAGGTTCAGAATCGTGGCTGAGTGGACTGATTTCGATTGCTCCATTTCCAAAAACCTGTCGGACCAAATATGGTCCGACCCACTTGGATCTCAATTTTCCTGGGAAGAGTTTTAGTCGGGCATCAAAGAGTAGGACCTTCTGACCAGGATGAAAGATCTTTCTCGAGATGTGTTTGTCGTGGAAGGCTTTAACCCGCTCCTTGTAGATTTGCGAGTTCTCGTACGTGTCTAGGCGTAATTCATCGATCTCGCTGATTTGGAGTTTTCTGTGGGTCCCAGCCTTGGAAAGATCTAGATTACAGTTCCATACTGCCCAATAGGCTTTATGCTCCAGTTCTACGGGAAGGTGGCATGCCTTTCCGTACACCAGTCTAAAGGGAGACATGCCCAATTGGATCTTGTGGGCGGTCCTATAGGCCCACAATGCTTCCGGAAGTCGGGACAACCAGTCCTTCCTGTCAGGTCGAACAGTGACTTGCAGGATTTTCTTGATCTCCCGATTAGACAGCTCAGCTAGACCATTAGTTTGGGGGTGGTAAGGAGTAGAGATTCGGTGAGACACCCCGTATTTGGTCATCAGTGACCTAAACTGAGCATTTGTGAAATGGGTCCCCCCATCAGAGATTATTGCACGAGGAATCCCGAACCTTGAGAAAATGTTTTGATGAATGAATTTGAGAACGATTTTGTGATCACAGGTTCGGGTCGGTATGGCTTCGATCCATTTGGACACGTAGTCCACAGCCAACAGAATGTATTCGAAACCATCCGAAACAGGAAAGGGGCCCATAAAATCAATCCCCCAAACATCAAAGATTTCTCATACTAGAATCGGTTGCATAGGCATCATGTCGCGATGGCTCATGTTGCCCAAAGTCTGGCAACGACTGCATGCCTTGCAGTGATTGTATGCGTCTTTGAACAGTGTGGGCCAGTAAAAGCCACACTGGAGGACTTTTGATGCGGTTTTATGCCCGGCGAAATGGCCACCGCATGCCTGGTCATGGCAGAAAGAGAGGATATTGTTGAATTCCTCTTCCGGGACACATCTCCGGATGATCTGATCGGCACCTATGCGGAAGAGGTACGGGTCTTCCCAAATGTAATACTTGGCATCGGAGCGTAATTTGTCCTTCTTGGCCTTCGGCCAATCGGATGGGATCTGATGAGATGCCAAGTAATTTACTACATTAGCAAACCATGGAAGGCTAGTACCAATAGTCAGCAGGTGCTCGTCGGGAAAATGTTCAGTGATGGGTCCGGAAGGGTCAATTATTTCAGAAGGAAGACGGGACAAGTGATCAGCTACCACATTTTGCTTTCCCTCTTTGTCGCGAATCTCAAGGTCAAATTCTTGCAACAGCAAGATCCATCGGATTAATCGAGGTTTCGCATCCTTCTTTGCAAGGAGATGCCTCACCGCTGTGTGATCCGAGTATATGATGACACGGGAACCCAGAAGGTACGATCTGAATTTTTCTAGGGCAAATACTACAGCTAGCAGCTCTTTCTCAGTAAGCGTATAGTTACGCTGAGCCTCATCGAGTGTTTTGCTGGCGTAGTAAATGACCACAAGTTTCCCGTCAATTTTCTGCCCCAAAATCGCTCCTACAGCGAAGTCGGATGCATCGCACATGATCTCAAAGGGTTGAGACCAATCAGGGGACTGTAGGATCGGGGCTTGGGTGACTCGGTCACGCAGGATTTCAAATGCTTGAGTGCATTCCTTGGAAATTTCGAAAGGAACATCCTTGGAGAGAAGAGTGGTCAGGGGGCGCGCGATTTTTGAAAAATCAGGGATAAATCGTCGATAAAAACCGACATGCCCTAAAAAGGAACGGATGTCCCTGATCGAGCTAGGCATAGGAAGGTGAGAAATCAGATTAATCTTAGCTCGATCCACTTGGATACCTTTTTCCAAAATTGAGTGTCCCAGGACAATTCCCTCAGGCACCATGAAATGGCTCTTTTCCCAGGAAAGAACCAAATTCACATCGATGCACCGCCTGAGTATCTAGACCAAGTGTTGGAGGCAATCGTCGAATGATGCTCCGAAAATTGAAAAGTCATCCATGAAGACTTCCAGATAATCACCTACCATATCTGAGAATATGGCAAGCATGCATCGCTGAAAAGTAGCGGGTGCATTGCAAAGACCGAAAGGCATCCTTCGGAAGGCGTATGTTCCGAAGGGGCAGGTGAACGTGGTCTTTTCTTGGTCCTCAGGATGGATTGCCACCTGGTTATAACCGGAGTACCCATCAAGAAAGCAGAAGAACCTATTTCCCGCAAGTTTTTCGAGAATTTGATCAATGAAGGGTAGTGGGAAATGATCCTTCTTTGTGGAGGAATTGAGTCGGCGGTAATCTATACAGACTCTCCACGAGTTGGCTAATCGGGTAGGAATGATTTCTCCGATCTCAGTCGTTATAGTGGTGAGTCCTGCCTTCTTGGGCACAACCTGAATTGGGCTCACCCAACGACTATCGGAGATCGGGTAGATGATTCCGGCATCTAACCACTTGATGATCTCCTTTTTCACGACCTCCTGCAGATTGGGGTTTAAGCGTCTCTGCATTTCACGAGAAGGTCGTGTGCCCTCTTCTGAATAGATATGATGAGTACAATAAGAGGGACTTATTCCAGTCAAATCATCGAGAGTCCACCCGATGGCTCTGCGATGTTGCTGGAGGACAACAATCAGACGGGATTCCTGTTCAAGACTGAGGTTGGAATTGATAATCACAGGAAGGGTCTGATTAGAACCCAAAAAGATGTATTTCAAGTGAGCAGGAAGGGGTTTCAGTTCGAGGATGGGGTTATCAGCAGCAGCGGGTGGTTCAGTATAGATGTGAGGTTCAAGGGTGGGAGTTACTGGGTTATTCATATCTGGATTCGACTCCTCTGTTTGCGGGTCAAGATCCTTCTGTGGTTGATGAGGCATAATCGAGTCATTCTGGAAGTGTGATTCATCAACCAAAGTCCTGATGTCACAAATTTGTTCGATGACGCCGCAATTAATTCCTTGTTGGGCCTTAAATATATCAATTTTCAGTGTTTGATCTCCAAACTTAAGCTCTATTTGGCCCTCCTCACAGCTGATGTTGGCTCTAGCAGTAGCCAAGAAAGGTCTCCCTAGAATGATTCGTGTATCCCTAGGGTTCTCAGGTGCGTCCATATCTAGGACTATAAAGTCCACTGGGAAATAGAAATCCCGCACTCTTACGATAACATCCTCGAGAATCCCTTTTGGTGACTTTATAGATCTATCTGCTAATTGTAATGTCACCTCGGTTGGTTTTAGCTCAGATTCTTCTAGATGGTCAAGTAAAGATGTGGGTATCAGGTTTATGGATGCACCCAAGTCTAACAATGCTCTATCAAATTGGGTACCACCTATCTTGCAGGAAATCAGGGGAGTACCAGGATCTTTTGCCTTGGGTGGGAGTCTACTGAGGATTACAGAGCTGGCTTGCTCTGACAGAACAATTGGGCTCCCTCCCTTGGTTCGCGGCTTACGCTGGGGTGTACATATATTCTTTAGAAATCGTGCGTAAGCTGGTACGTGGCGGATTGCATCCATCAAGGGGATGTTTATGTGGACCTGCTCAAAGAGCTTGACCAGGTCCTCCTCAGGGGCCACGGGTTTGGTGGTCTTCTTTCCCTTGGTCAAGGCCTCGGGAAACGGGATCTTGGTTGGTTCTTCTAGGATAGGTCCAGGTTGTGGATCCGGGACAGTGGTATCTTGGATAACTATCCTAGGGTCATGGTTATCAGGCTTGGAGTGGTTTGGATAATGCGGGTCTTGGGTTGTTTTACCACTACGTGTTGTTACAGAATTTAATCCGGCCTGATTTTGGTTTGGGTTTGGTAAGAGGGGTGGCTGCTGCTGAAATCCCGCATAAGAAGTTGAAACTTCCATCTCGTCTGGAGATGGAGCAGTAGGGGCCTGATAAATCCATTGTGCGTGGCCTAAATTTGGATTGATAACGCGCTTCTGGGTTGGCACGTTATTCGGGTTAGGAAGAGGTTGGGAAGGGAGTGTGCCTGGCTGGCGAGAATTTGCCAACTGGGCCAGTTGAGTTTTAACCTCTGTAAGTTCGTCCTTGTGCTGTTTTTGAATAGCCGCATTCGTTCTTTGAATGTCAGCCAGAGTCTGAAGGATTAGGGACATTTGATCCTGATTTGGCCCTGATGGATAAGTAGGGTTGGGCCGAGGTTGAGGCGGCTGGTAATGACGAGAGGGCTGAAAAGGTGGTCGTGGGTTTGGGAATTTCCCGCCCACTGAAAATTGGGATGGTTTCGCCATCCAGGGTTGTAAGTGTTGGAGAATGGGTCGTTCTGGATGGCGTTGAGGTCCTCGCAGGTCTGAGGAACCTCTTGAGAATCAGGGAAAGGGGGAATGGAGTTCCCCGGGCTGGTGTAGAAAGGATCGGATGATCCTCCGATCCGAGAATCAGATGGGGATGGATATGGATCCATCCTAGGGGAAGATCGGTGGAGGATGTTTTGCACAGTCTCCTGTGTGGAAGGAGGTTGTGCAAAGGAGTTACGCGCGGAGGTGGCTCGCTGCAAGTGCTGAGTCAGCTCATCCACCTTCTTCTCAATGATTGAGACCTTGTCCAATCGACTGGCCATTAATTCCAGGTCGACTGATGCGGACAGGCCCTGCGTCTCATGTGCTCCCTTAAGATTCGTCGCTGCGCGGGTATTCGTCCTGTCGAATAGTCCCATGGAATCATTGTTGATGGAGTTCTCGCACATGTTTTCGAGAATCTCCCATACGGTGTCTTCATGTTGACCCATGATGTTTCCTCCGCAAGTTGCATTGACGAAAAGGCTGATGCCTTCACGGAGTCCCTGGTAAAAAGATTAGACTTGTTCCCATTTAGGAACTCCGTGATGGGGGCACTTTCTCATGAGATCCTGAAAACGATCCCATGCCTCATGGAGAGGTTCTCCTGATTGTTGAGTGAAGTGTGTAATCTGATGGCGCAAGGCGTTGGTCCGACCAACGGGAAAAAACTTTTTCAAAAACTCGGATTGAAGTTCTTCCCAAGTGTTGATCGGCCGGGTCTGAGTTTGATACCAATGGGCGGCCTTGTCCATAAGAGAAAAGGAGAACATCTTCATGAGAAGAATATCCCGATTTTGCGCATCTGATCCAAAAGTGTGGGCCAGATGCTTTAGCTGTTTGATGTGCTAGAAGGGATCTTCAGAATTAAGCCCATGGAATTTAGGTATAGCATGAATCATGTTGGGCTTTAATTCGGAATCAGGTCCTCCAGTCGGGATTCTGACTCGAGGCTCAATGGCCACCGCAGCAGGATTGTAGTGGTCCCGCATCATAGGACGCTGTGGTGGGTGCACGAAGTTTTGGAAGAGGTCATTGAGTCGCTGGAGCTGGTGCTCCAGATTATTTTCTTCCTCAACTGGCTGAGCCATGATGGGGGAAGAAGAAGAACTTGGTTCTGAATCAGAAGAGAGAATAATGTGAGGGTGTTGCTGCACAAACACGGGCGTCGAGGCTTGGCCTTGACGAGAGCGAATTTCTAAAGGAGGTCTTAAGGGTGGTCTTAAGGACCTCCTTCCGTACATGCACTGTTGGAAGAGGTAAGTTTAGAAGGTGCTGGACCCAATCAAGACACCCACAAATGTGTTGGGTGACTATAGAGGTGCGGGGCAGATGGACCCCTTGATCAGAAAGATCGTCCACCTGAGAATTACCTGGGCAGCCAGAGAGGGAGAGTCCCGCGAAGACCCCTACACGGTGGAGCGTCCCCACGGGTTACAGGGTTTCCCCCACCCGACCTCTCTTGTCACTGCGGTTCCAGGTAGACCAGAATGGGGATCTTGACCTCTTAAGTCTACCAATTTTTATTTTAAGATCAGGGTGCTTAAGGTTTCACTTGAACTTTAGTTTTTTAAGTGCAAAGAGTGACCTAATTTAAGGTTGGTTGACCCAAGGGGTCAACTTTACCTCTTGTTTTCTTTGAGAGCTTTTAGGTCTTGTCTTTTAGGGTTCAAGTGTTTAGAGAGCCAATTGTTTTAGGTTTTCTTTGAATAGGTATTTTCAGACAAGGGCTTGGGCACACTTCATTTGGTTTTCTCAATTCTTGCTTAAGGAGTGTGTCTCTAAATCCCTAGTGTTGGATCCTAGGTTGGCTCTACTTGGTCCAGTTAATTCTTTGTTGGGTAATTAGGGCTCAAGCAAGAATGTGTTAGCCCTTAAATACCCTTAATAGTGTGCAGGAGTGATGAGTTGAAAACATGCAACTCTTTATGGTTACTAAGTATGGAAGACAGGTTAGCCCTATATTGCTTGTTCTTTTCTTTTCTTCCTCTTTAGAGTTTAGGGGTTAATAACGAGAGGAAAAAAAAACAAATACCTGTCCTTGGAGTGGTTGTCGTGCGGTTGCTTGTCTTCTTGATTTCCTGTAGCTGCACAAAAGAGAGGAGATTATCAGAAATTAAAAAGAAACAGGAATGTTTACCTCTAGAATAGCCGTTGCTCCCCGGCAACGGCGCCAAAAACTGGTGGGCTACCTTCCTCTATAGTTTTATTATTTCGTCGTAGTATAGTATAGAGAGGTGATTACCAGTTTAATACAATTTGTTACTCGGAAATAAAAGAGTTCCCGAGGTCGAACTCAGGGAGCAAGTTGTATTCTAGAGATACAAGTTTCTTGTACAAAAAAAATAAAGAGAGAGAGAGAGAGAGAATTTGTTGGCTTCTTTCTTCTTCTCTTCTTTTCTCTTTGCCTATCTTCTTCTGCTTGGCTCTTCTGCTTTATCTGCAGCAGTAGTGATGCTTTTCTTCTTCTTTCAGTTCCTGTTTCTGCTCGTCTCTTTCTTTATCTTCTTTTCCTTTCTTCAGACCTTCTTCTTATCGTGCTCTTCTTCTTCTTTCAGTTCTTGTTTCTGCTCGTCTCTCTTTGTTCTCCTCTGCCTCGCCTTCCTTCTCCTTCTTTGCCTTCAGGACGTCGTCTGATTTTTCAATCAGATGACTTAAACCGCCGCTGCTACAGTGCCGCTCGGTGATCCTCCTTCCTTCAGCCTTCGTCTTCTTCCACGGTTCTTCTTCACCTGTGCCTGCACACTTACACAGCTTGATCAGAGGGCAAAACCTACCTCTACCCTCCCCCGCGTCTCTCTCTCACAGAATCCGCTCATAGGATAGCTCTCCCAGAGCTGCCGGGTAGCCGGGTACGGGTCGCGCCCGGGTCCAGGCCCACCGGCGTGCGTGGTGGGCGAGGAGTGCAGGTCAGTCTAAGTCGGGTCGGGCCAGGTCCGCGGGGCGTGGTCGCGGACGAGACCGGGTCGAGAGAGCGAGTGAGCGAGAGGGACCTCACCCCGTGCTCAGGAGGCAACGAGCATAAGGCACTTTTTGCCTTTATGCGGGCGCTCTCCTTTGAAAGGTTACGAGGTGGGACTAAATGTCCCACCCCAATTTCGGTGCCTGCGCGGAGGAAGCAGCGGCCGTCGAGGTGAAACGCGGGGGCTTCGCGCGAGAGCTTCGACTCGACTGCAACCTGGTACTTCGCGAAGGCGCCTCGCACTGTCTGGGAGCGTAACCTGGGCGTGGCGCACCTGGGGCAGCAGGTGAAGAAGCTGCTTCGCTTCAACAATGGCGGCGACGAGCGCAGGTACCTGCCCACAGAAAAACGGCCTCTCGGCCCAATCAGAAACGTGGAGGACCTTCGCCGTGGCACGGCGAAGGTGGTCGGGGGGTGTGCAGGCGGCGGGGCGGAGCCTAAGGGCTGCCCTAAGTCGGACTGTGGGTCGGGAGATGGGTTTGTTCGGTGGAGTTGCAGAGGGTGATTTGGGGGAAGTGGAGGGGCGGAAATGGATCAGGGTGGGGAGGCGGAGATTATGTGCAGGTCGGCGAGCCGTGTGGGATGCTGGAGTGATGGGAGCGGCTCGCCGGAGGATGGCCGGAGGCGGAGAAGGTGAGGGTGATTGGTCGGAATCGAGGGCGACAGTAGATGTTTAAAGTGAGGAAAAGGAAGAGGGGAGGAAGAGGAGGAGTTCTACCTACTTAGCAGGACGAGGAGGGGTCGGAGCGGGCGACAGTCGTATCGACTGTCGCCGGAGAAGAAGATGCCCGGGGGAAGGGGCGGCGGCGAGCAGAGGGTCGGAGAGGCGCCAGCTGGATGCGGCGTGGCGCGGGAAGAGCGAGGGAGAGCAACCCTGCAGCTGGTAGTGCGGCAGAGCGTCGAGGAGGAAGAGGGGAGGCCGCCGGAGCTGGAGGGCTTCCTGTCGGAGTGGGAAGAGAGGAAGTGGGGGTCTTTCTCCGTCAGGATTGAGCTCCGAAGAACGGTGGAGCGACGGGGGTATTTATAGGGACCGAATCAGAGAGGAAGGCGGAGGGAGACGACGTGTCTCCCTCGCCGGAGGACGCCGGAGATGGAAACCCATACCGTCCGTGCGTTCGCACGGCCGGTATGGTGGGTTACAACGACCAGGGGGTGTCCCTGCGACGGCTGACGACGCAGGGCACCCCCGGTTTACTTACCAGACCCTCCCCCTCACCCTGCGCGGCGCCATGCTCCGCGCAAGGTCGCCGGAGCATGGTGCTAGCAGGTTTTGCAAGGAGGACCTGAACGCAAAGAACGAAGGAGAGTTAGGGGCCAAAATGCGAGGGTTCAAAAGTTGAGGGCCAAAAAGTAAATATATGAGGACCAAAGTGTAAAGTTGGTCAAGAAGGTTCCTTCTTAGGCTCAAGTTTTTATACATGACTAATTAGGACCTAAGGAATCTGATGGTGAATTTTATTTCTAGATTAAACCTTGTTTGACTGGTCAATTTACGTAAAAACCCAAATTAAGTTATTAATTGGGTATGATTCTCAATGTAGGTCAAGATGGGTTCCTAAGGTCAAATTGAAGGTTCTAAACCCTAGAGATTATTTTTCTATGAATTTTAGAGGGTTTATTCCATTTTTTCTTTGCCTTGAACCTCGTGAATTGAAGTGGGTTTGTTTTAGGGTTACAGATTATCATTTAGTTCCTTGGAATTGCTGTAGCCCTTGCCAGATCATCTCATCCCACTTTTATTCTTATTAGGTTGCTTTGACCTATGTTTGGACCCTGAATTACCCTGTATGCAGATTATACTGGTAAAATTGCATTTTTACCCCTTATGACTTGTTTTCTCCTTAAACTCAGAATTCTCTGAGTTAAGCCTTTCCTTGAGTTATATAGGAGCTTTTATCCTTTGTATTAGGTCAAAATGAGCTAGTTATGGCTCATGATGAGGTTATCATCAGTTACTATGGAGGGGCTGGACCCCTACTACTGAGAGGGCTCTGCCCTATACTGGTTCCACGCTGTGCTTTGGGGCGCACCCGTTAACGAAACGACTGACCACGTGCCAGTGTGGGGTTGCTACCCATGCGTTTATCGTGCGTACCATAGTCACCGTTACGTCTGTCAACGACCTTGGGGTGGTTGACTGAGGGTAGGACCACCACTGGGGACTCTCCCGGCCAAGGGAGCACCACGTGTTAGTTCTACTTTTCAGAAAAGACTGCAATCAAGATCGTTCCCATGAGGAACATTCAAGATCAAGAGAAAGATCTGAGGAATAATTCAATAATGAGTAAATGGAAAAATAAAGAAAGAGATTAAAAATATAACAGCTACTGTCCACCTTACTATTTTTCTTAGCTTTCGGTTGTCACTCTACTCAGCGTTTCGCTAATGTGTCACCTTTGTCACCCTTTCAGGACCAGGTGTTGAGCAGCCAAAGCCGGCGGCTGCAGAGGGAGCTGGGCCTAGTGGAGCCCAGTAGTCTTACTTGTGCAGTACCTACTGTACCATTTCTTTTGTGTAGTGGGTATTTTTCTGTTACCACTGTACTCTTTTATTGTAAGCATCATGTTTATGTACCTGTTTATTTCTCTACTGTTGTGGTGGTGTATACTGTAGTAGTTCTTTTCTTTACTGTTGTATTTTGTTACTGCTAGTTATATACATGGCGAATATGGTTTATTTTACTGCTCTTTTGGTTACTTTCTCGTTGGACAACTGGATCTTGGGATCAGTCGAGTCGATCCGATTCTCATGTCTCGTAGGGATTTGGGAAATCAGGTCGTAACAAGATGGTATCAGAGCAAGGTCGTCCCGAGAAGTGAATCAACTGACTGAAAAATAACCAATTCACGTGTATGTAACTAGGGTATCCACCACAACGTTTCTTTTGACATATGTTCTTAGACTTCTTCGTTAGATATCGATTCGTATTGACGTGTTTCCTTTCTGTATTCGCGTCTCCTTGCAGGAGATGCCTCGACACGGGACTAGCGAGGCGGGCCGCGGGCGCAGCCGAGGATGAGGTCGGAGGGGTAGGCGCGTTGAGGTCGACGTTTCAGTAGACCAGCCACTGCTCCAGGGCATTCAGGCCCAGGACCTCGCTCAGCTGAAACGGGACATCGTGTGAGAGGAGCTCCACCCGCTGCCACGAGCGCCTCTCCCTGGGGCTACGGAGGGGGAGTCCTCTATGGGACCACGCAACGGACTTGGCGTTGGACGTGGCGAAGGGGATGGGTCGCCACCGCCCCCACCTTCCTCCTACACTTCTGCGCACGAGGCTTCCTTACCTGGAGGTGCACCAGCATCTCCACTTCAGCGCCACTTCGAGCTTTTCGGACAGTTCCGGAAGCTGAAGCCCCCCTCCTTCAAGGGGGATGAGGACCCGACCGAGGTGGAGGACTGGGTTGAGCAAATCGAGAAGGTTTTTGACACCCCTTGCCCCCCGGTGGAGTGTCGCGTGGCCTTTGCCACGTACCAGCTGGAGAGCGCGGCACACAGGTAGTGGAGGGCGGTCAGGAGACAGGAGAGGGACGAGCCGACCTGGGACCAGTTCGTCACCCTCTTCTGCGAGTAGTACTTTCCCCAGACGTGGCAGGACCAGAGGAGGCGGGAGTTCCACACTCTCCGCCAGGGGACGATGACCATGAACGCGTACCGCACGCATTTTCTGGAGGTATCTCGCTTCGCAGCGATAGTAGTGGCCACTGAGGAGGAGCACCTTTGGAGGTTCATCGAGGAGCTCCGACCTGCGATTCGGGGGTACGTCAAACCCCTGAAGCTGCCTATGTTCTCAAGGGTGGTTGAGGCAACTATGACATACGAAGAGACCAACCCATCCGCGCGAGATACTGACAGCGGGCGAAAGAGGCCCTATCAGCCAGACTTCTCACAGGGTCGACGAGAGAGAAGACACGTGGCACCCGCAGGAGAGCCGTCACGTTTTGCAAGGCCATCAGTGGCCTTTGGGGGCCCTTGACAGGGGCCAGCTACTAGCACCAGACCCTTGCCCAGCCGACAGTAGGGACCCACTGAGGATGGTAGTCGAGTTCCCCTCTGCTACCAGTGTGGCCAGCTGGGCCACATCAGGAGGGACTGCCCGTCTAGGGCATGAGGTCAGCAGATGCTTCCCGCGCCGAGCATTGGAGGGCGAGCAGGAGGTCGCGATTTCCAGGTGCGAGGAGGAGGACAACAGTCACGGGGATGGTACCAGCCAACAGCTACCCGTCCGACGCAGAGTGTGGCTGCTTCGTCCGCACCTAGGGCTGAGGGGCGTATCAACGCCCTGACACATAGGGAAGCCAGAGCTTCGGGATCAGTGGTGGCAGGTATGGTTTCAGTTTCTGGCAGACTCGTTTACATGCTTTTCGATTCCAATGTTACGCACTCGTTTGTTGCCGCCAGTTTCGCGGTTAGTTTGGGGCAGGATTGTATGCTGTTAGAGGATCCGTTCGTGATCAGAGGCCCGAGTGGTCAGCTATTTGTAGTTAAGGAGGTATACCGGGTTGCGAGGCAGTGTTGGGGGACACAGCCTTCCTGCTGACCTGATTATGATACAGATGGAGGACTTTTGGTGTAATTCTAGGGATGGACTAGCTGTCCGCTTACCACACCTTGGTGGACTGCTTTGAGAGAAAGATCATCTTCTCCATACCGGAGTTGCCTTCTTTCGAGTTCCACGGGCAGCCAGTGGACGGAGGCTTTAGGTGCATTTCTGCACTTCGGGCGGCATGACTTTTGAGCCAGGGGTGTGAGGGTTTCCTAGCTTGTGTGGTGGCAGAACCCAGCCCTGTGGTAGACTTCTAGAGTATCCCGGTGGTCAGAAAGTACCCCGACGTGTTCCCAGACGAGTTGCCAGGACACCGCCCAAGCGTGAGATCGAGTTTGAGATCTCACTGGTACTGGGGACCAGCCCCATCTCCACAGCACCGTACAGGATGGCACCACTTGAGCTGCGAGAGCTCAAGTCTCAGTTGCAGGATCTTTTGGAGAAGGGCTTTGTGAGGCCCAGCACATCTCCCTGGGGAGCCCCGGTACTGTTTGTAAAGAAGAAGGATGGTACCCTAAGCCTTTGTGTGGACTACCGACAGCTGAATAGGGTCACCATCAAGAACAGGTATCCGCTGCCGAAGATTGATGACTTGTTTGACCAGCTGCGAGGTGCCACGGTATTCTCCAAGATCGACTTGAGGTCTGAATACCACCAGTTGAGGATCAAGGAGGCAGACATCTCCAAGACAACTTTCCGCACCTGGTACGAACACTATGAGTTTTTGGTCACGCCGTTTGGGCTGACCAATGCCCCCGCTACCTACATGGACTTGATGAACCGGGTGTTTAGACCATACTTGGACCAGTTCGTGGTGGTATTCATTGATGATGTGCTCATCTATTCTCGAGATCAGACACAGCACGGATAGCACTTGCGGATGGTTTTGGACACACTGAGACAACGTAGGCTGTACGCCAAATATAGCAAGTGCGAGTTCTAGTTGAGGGAGGTGACCTTCTTAGGTCATGTGATCTCTGGAGATGGCTTGGCTGTGGACCCAGCCAAGGTCGAGGCAGTGCTCAGGTGGGAGAGACCGCGTATGGTCACTGCGATTCGCAGTTTCTTGGGACTAGCAGGCTACTACAGGCGATTTATCAGGGGCTTTTCACAGATTGCACGTCCTATGACACAACTGACCCGGAAGGACATGCCCTTTACTTGGATAGACGCCTGTGAGGCGTGTTTTGAGGAGCTGAAGGAGAGGCTGACTTCGGCTCCTATGATCACCATCCCAGGCAGTAGTGGCGGATTCGCTGTGTACATAGATGCCTCTTTGCAGGGGTTAGGGGGTGTGCTCATGCAGAGGGGTCACGTTGTCGCTTACGCTTCGCGGTAACTGAAGTCCCATGAGCATAGCTACCCTACCCACGACCTGGAGCTGGCAGCTGTCGTCTTCGCGCTGAAGACCTGGAGGCACTACTTGTACGGTGAGACCTTCGAGATTTTCAAAGATCACAAGAGCCTCAGATACCTATTTGATCAGAAGGAGCTCAACATGAGACAGAGACGTTGGTTGGAGCTCCTGAAGGACTATGACTACAGCATTTCCTACTACCCGGGAATCCAACGTGGTGGCTGACTCTATTAGCCGGAAGGCACCCGCACACTTGGCCAGTTTACAGGTGTAGAGTTGGAGCCTCTTGGAGGAGATGGGCAGTTGGCGACCCCTAGAGTTACAGGGGCACTGTGGGGCAGTGACTGTGACGCAATAGACGAGGCCAAAGCTGATATTTTGCATCATCACAGGGCAAATGGCCGACCCGTACTTGCAGTCCTTGCGTGACAGAGTACTGTCAGGAGACCCTGGGGACTTCTCTTTCATAGACCAGGTGCTGCGCATGAGGGGACGTTTGTGCATTCCCAGAGATGAGGAACTGTTGAGAGAGCTCCTGACTGAAGCACACGGTTCCAGATTCACCATACATCATGGAAACACAAAGATGTACCATGACTTGAGACACGACTTTTGGTGGAGGGGGATGA
This sequence comes from Thalassia testudinum, assembly GCA_037157565.1. Taxonomy (NCBI): domain Eukaryota; kingdom Viridiplantae; phylum Streptophyta; class Magnoliopsida; order Alismatales; family Hydrocharitaceae; genus Thalassia; species Thalassia testudinum. Next base: position 5,097,416 of record JAZHRO010000058.1, on the reverse strand, counting down.
AGCGGGATGTGGGTGAATTCATGCAGCAGTGTTTAGTGTGCCAGCAGGTGAAAGCCGAGCATCAAAGGCCTGCAGGGCCTTTACAGCCACTTCCAGTGCCAGAGTGGAAGTGGGAGAGCATCACCATGGACTTAGTGGTGGGCTTACCTGTTACCCAGTGAGGACACGATGCAGTCTGGGTAATCGTTGACAGATTGACGAAGACGGCACGTTTCTTACAGATCCGAGTAACCTTGGGACCAGCACAGTTGGCAGAGAGGTATATCCGCAACGTGGTACATCTACACGGAGTTCCGTGGGAGATCATATCCGATCGAGATACCGGCCTTACGTCCCAGTTTTGGGCTGAGTTTCAGCAAGCCCTGAGGACGCGGTTGAGGTTCAGTACAGCATACCACCCCCAGACGGACGGACAGTCTAAGCGCACGGTACAGACACTTGAGGACCTTTTGCGTGCTTGTGTACTGGACTGAAGGGGCTCTTGGGAGGAGCACTTTCCCCTGGCAGAGTTTGCATATAATAACAGTTATCACTCGAGTACCGGCATGGCACCCTACGAGGCTCTGTACAGATGGAGGTGTATGGCACCCTTGAGTTGGGTTGAGGTGGGGACCAAGTGGGAGGTTGGCCCCAGGCTGATCCGGTAGAGTCAGGAGGTGGTCGAGCAGATTCACAGGCGACTCCGCACTGTCAAGAGCAGACAAAAGAGCTATACAGATCAGAAACGCATAGAGGTGCAGTTTGAGGTTGGGGATCACGTCTTCCTTCGCGTTTCACCCATGAAGGGCTTGCAGTGATTTGGGGTGAGAGGGAAGCTCGTGCTGAGGTTCGTGGGACCCTTTGAGATCCTGGAGCAGGTTGGACCCGTTGCTTACAGGCTTGCCCTTCCTCCCCAGCTTTCTGGTGTGCATGACGTGTCCCACGTGTCCAACCTCAGGAAGTACGTCGCCGATCCCAGTCACGTCCTGAGTCACGAGAGCATCGAGGTGGGCAACAACCTGACCTACCCCGAGCGGCCAGTGCAGATTCTCGACAGAGTCGTCCGCAGTCTAAGACGGAAGCAAGTACCCCTGGTGAAGGTTTTGTGGAGGAGGCAGCGGTACGAGAAGGCTACCTGGGAGCCTGAGGCGACGATGCGGGAGCGGTACCCGGAGCTTTTTGCGAGTACGTCTTTTCAGACTGGCTTCGATCCTCTTTGAGTTTGTTATGCATATATCATTCTTTTCCGCACCCTAGTTAGCGCAAGTTTCGGGGACGAAACTTCCTTTAAGTTTGTTTTGTTGTTATGACCCCGGCATCAAACATTGTTTAAGACGTCTGGGAATTGGTCCAGACATCTGGTCAGAAGTCTGGAATTTAATTTTTTCGGCGTACGGGTTCATGTCTGCGCGCATGCACGCGCAGACTGAACCGCCGCCCTCCTTTCTTCTCTTTCCTTCCTGCAGACGCAGCCATCTTTTTTTCTCTCTCTCCCAATGGTAGCCTTCAAATACCCCCTCTCCTCTCCCTCACCCTCACTCCACCGCTTTCTTCTCTTCTTCTTCCTATTAGCGAGAGAGTGAGCGGGCGAGGGCAGCAGCAGCTGCTGCCGTGAGTGCGTGGGGAGGAGGGGTTGCTGCGAGAGGGAGAGAGCTAGATTGCGAGGGTGCGAGCTTGCCGGAGCAGCCAGCTACATTTCAGCCCACTACCCTATTCCTTTGATTGATGACTTGCTTGATGAGGTAGCAGACTCCAACTATTTTTCAAAGCTTGATCTTTGTTCTGGATACCACCAGATTCGAGTCAAGGCTGCCGATGTTCATAAAACAGCATTTATGACACATAGTTGGCATTATGAATTTTTAGTTATGCCCTTTGGATTAACAAATGCTCCAGCTACATTTCAGTCCTTAATGAATCACATCTTTCATCCTTTTTTGCGGAAGTTTATTTTGGTATTCTTTAATGATATACTAGTCTATAGCAAGGACTGGAATTCACATTTGTTTCATTTAAAAATGACCTTTCAACTATTGCGTGGCAACAAGCTTTTCGTCAAGAAGGCCAAGTGCAGCTTTGGAGTTCAAGTTAACTATTTAGGGCACAAAATTTATGGAAATGGAGTTGCTATGGAGGAGGATAAGGTGGCTACCATTTTGGATTGTCCTATTCCCAAAAATGCTAAAGAATTAAGGGGATTTCTAGGCCTAGTTGGTTATTATAGGAAGTTTGTCAAGAACTTTGGCAAAATTGCTGTTCCTTTAACCTCCTTGCTCAAGAAAGATAGTTTTCTGTGGACTAATGTTGCTACCAATGCCATTTAGCTTTTAAAGTCAGTGATTACTTCCAATCCTATTCTTGTTTTGCCTAGTTTTTCTAAGGTCTTTACAATTGAATGTGATGCTAGTGGTGATGGAATTGGAGCAGTTCTCCTTCAAGAGGGTCGGCCCATTGCATTTATTAGCAAAGGCTTTTCACCCAGTCAATGCTCCCTTTCCACGTATGAGAAGGAACTTTTTGCATTGGTATTTGCAGTGACCAAGTGGCACCCATATCTTCTTGGTAGGAGATTTTATATACGAACTGACCATCAAAATCTTCAATATTTGATGAAGCAAAAGGTGAAATCACCCTTACAACATAAATTTTTAACAAAATTGTTGGGCTTGGATTTTGAGGTTCAGTATAAGGTGGGTATTCATAATCAAGCTGCTGATGCATTATCTCGACACTCTTCCTTCTGTTATGGCTTTTTCATATGTTATTCCAACTTGGATTGAAGTCAAAATTTTATATTAGACAGAACTAAGTTTACTACACTTGCTAAAAAAATGGCATGCGGGTGACCTTTCCACTGATTCTTATCAGTTAAGGGATGGTATTTTATTTCATAAGGGTCGCATCCTCTTAACTGGTGAACTTAATTTCATTTTGACAGTCCTCAAACACCATCATGATGCTTCTGAAGGGGGACATTCTGGTTATCATCGAACTGCATCGTATTAAGTGCACATTCTTTTGGAAGCACATCAATAAAGATATTAAACAATACACTCAATCATGTGCAATCTGCCAAGAATGTAAATATGATACTGGACAGCTGTATGGACTACTTCAGCCTCTCCAAATACCATCTCAATTATGGACTGATATCGCGATGGATTTTATTGAAGGATTGCCATTATCTCAAGGCAAATCAACTATTCTAGTGGTGGTTGACCGATTTTCTGAATATACACATTTCCTTGCCTTGCGTCACCCTTTTACAGCCTCAGATGTTGCGGCAAAGTTTCTTGTTGATATTGTCAAACTGCATGGTGTTCCCACTTCAATTGTTTCTGACAGTAATTTTTGGAAGGATCTCTTTCATTCCTTCGGCACGAAACTACATATGTCTTCTTACCATCCGCAATCTGATGGACAATTAGAGGTTCTCAACCGATGTCTGGAAACTTATCTACGTTGTTTTTGCTACCAACAACAGGGTTCTTGGTGTAAATACTTGCCACTAGCAGAATTATGGTATAACACTACCTTCCATTCCTTATTGAAGATGACACCATTTTAGGTCTTAGATGGGAAACCACCAGTATCACCACTTTCATATGTGGTTCCCACAACCACTACACATGATGTTCAGGAATTACTTCTTCGTCACTAGCAGATTTTGCAAGAACTGCACCACCATCTTGTGCATGTCCAAGAGCGAATGAAGATACAAGCAGATAAGCAACGCCGTGAGAAAGAGTATCAAGTTGGTGATTGGGTATTTCTGAAATTACAACCTTATCGGAAAAATACTTTGGAAAAATGATACAATTATAAACTGAGTGACCATTATTATGGTCCATATCAAATTACAATCATGTTGGCTCTGTTGCATACCAATTAGCACTGCCATCTGATTCAAAAGTACATCATACATTTCATGTCTCTCAGCTGAAACCAAAAATGGGCAGCAATCAGTTCCAACCGTTGCCACTTCCACAGCAATGGCAATCTTTCCCAAAGCCCCATGTTCTCTTGGGTCGATGGATGATCAAACGTGCTAATAAAGCCATCACACAGTGGCTAATTCAATGGGAAGGACAGGATGTCGAGGAAGCTCAATGGGTGGATTATGATTCTTTTGCTGCAGAACATCTAGATTTCCAACCTTGAGGACAAGGTCGATGTTAAGGGGGGGAGAGTTGATAGGAAATTGTATTCCTCAAGGTCATTATGGTAATTGTGCCAAGAGGTTGTAACTGTCTGTTAGGTGTGGCTGGAGGTTACAACCTAGCTATAAATAATGGTTGTTGGGCAGGGAGCCCCATATATTGATCTCCCGTAGTTCTGCTTCTCCATTCCCTGTTCTCTCTCCTCTCCTCTCCTCTCCTCTCTTCTCTTCTCTTCCTCCAGTTCTCCCTGAAATTGCAGCAGCTGGATTGGTTGTTTAATCCAAGCTGGCCATTACCAGAGCTCAATCTCGAGCTCGGTCCAGTAGCAGCAGCCATCACAAATCCCCTGAAGTTATGCTCTTTTTACAGGATGATGATTGATCACCAAATAATATATACGCATTATTTGTTTTGGTAAGCCTGTGAGGATTGGAACACAACACCTGTGTCAAATAGGTGAGCCTTGAGGATTGGAGATTCTATTTGTTATCAAAATCTGATTTCTTGGTTTGGGTTCGTGTGCTTTTCTTTGTTTTGGTTTTGGTGATGGGTGTTGCTAAACATGGGGCTTTTGTTGGGTGCTAGAATCATTATATTGCTCTCCCCAATTCTATTCACCACCACCATCTCCCCCTCCCCAACCACAAAAAAACCCCTCACCACCACCTCCAACCATTGCCCATGGCAATTATATTGCTACTGTGGTCTCTGTTGCCACCGCCTCCTTGCTAATACTAACCAATGACTTCATTTTTGAATCAATTTGGGATTCCTGACCATGATAAAAAAAGAAATGGTTCGATTCTACAAATAGGATCCAAACATGTGCATCAACTTCCCAATTGTTTGTGATGTTTCAGGCAATACTTGCCAGCTCTTTTGCGAAAAGGGATCTCCAACAAGCCACAACAACTACATCCCGCATATTGCTGGTACACCTACAAGCTAACAAATGGATATATAGCAGTGAGCATATATGTCATGAATTCTCACCCTTGCAAGTGCTACAACTGAGCCCTGTCGGCCTTTCTCAGCGTTTTCATACGATTTGGCATTTGTGTATTCGCAAAAAGTGAGAGCATGATGAAATTGGTTCATATAAGCACCCCAGTATGTCCGCCTTACTCTTAAAACAATATCTCCAAAAATAGAATGCCTCAATTAGCATGTTTTATGCAGACTGTACTCATTTATTTATTAATCTTGACCATGGTGCTATAGTTTGTAGCTAATGCCCAACCACACAATTTATTGGCGTTCATCTTTGATGGTGTCAATTTCGGGGCATCTGACTACTCATATTCAGCATATTCAATGGTCAGTCATATATCTTGCTAAGTCCTTTATGGATTATTTATGCACAACATTTTGTTTTTCCCTTTCAAACATATTAACTTAATGATGTATATATCCTCAGGTCACAGTGGCTGTAATCAGCATTGTTTGCTTGATTTTTCTATCTGCAAGCCATGGATTTGTTGGGATTTGGATTAATCTGGTCATCTTCATTAGCCTAAGATCATTGCCAGTGTTTGGAGGTACTTTGGTGTTCCTCATCAAAATGTTTTGCTAATAAGTTATATTCCATTGAGTGATCAGATAAATAATTGGTTTCTCATTGGTAAATGAAGCTTACTTTTGACAAAAAAACCTAAGTTTTGTTGAATGAAGACACAAATTCAAGCATGTAATCTTTGTTAGCATGCCTTAATAATTTCATCAACGAGTTAAATATGAAATGACTAACATATCTCACAGTTCCAACAGGAAGTTAGTTTATGGGTGCTATTGTAGCTGAAATTAACAAGTTTTATGCATTCTATTGAAGACATATGGTAAGATATTTCCGAAGAAATGTAACTACCTATTTATTTTAGAAGGAGCTCCAAAGTTATTCAAGCATTGTTTGAAGTCAAAAGCTGGATAATATCATCGCATATCCATTTGATTTGAATTGCCATTTTCTTCATGACGATTGTTATGGGAATCATCCTTGCTCACTTTAGTTCAACATTAACCAAAACAAATGACAATGTTCTCAAATAAACAGGACCTGTAAACTTGGTTTGCCCATCTTTGAATTCTCTCTTTTTTTCCTTGGAGAAGAATTTTCTTTGCTCAAGATCCTATTGTTGACAACCTTTCTACAAATTACTATCTCTTAACAGAAAAACAATAATTAGAAGCTCATTACATATAATCTTGATAATTGTGTTGAGTAGGTTGGGTGTTGCACAAGGCCCATGGTCTTACCTACGGCCATACAGATGCATAACATGCCTAAATTTCCAATCTGAGTCTTTTCCTATCCCCAATGTGAGTCCAGAGAGAGAGAGATGTAATATAGTTTGAGGCCCATTTAGGTTATTTCTCCAAAGTGGAGCTTAGATCGTGGTATAGTTATTTCTTCTTTTTTTAATACCATCCTTTTCTTATTTCCACTATTTGTTATTTAAGTTCTTTTTGATGAAATTTCTGCCAGAATTTAATTGAAGATGGCTTGAATAGCTTTAATCTTTTGAGGGAAACATTCCACAATGGATATGTACCCAAAAGTTAAGTTTTCTACTTTTAATTTCGGAGATTATAAGGAAGCTTGGTTAAGTTGGCATTTCTATTTCTTTGGAAGAAGCCTTGGCTGCTACTTTGCCTTATTTCAAATTGTGATAAAATCATTTGGATCTTTCATCAGTTGCTGTTGATTAAAGTCATCTGACATTCTGATGCTGCTTGTGCTGATACAAGGTAAAATTTCATCTGAGGTAAAATTGCCAGACTATTGCAATAGGTAATTTGCAATTTCTGAAACTAAATTTGTACATAGTGTGGGGAAGATAGAGCAAATCCCTGCAACCATTAACAATGAAATGCTCAAGGGAAGGAAGTTGTTGAATTGCCTCTGATGGTAAAGAAATAGGTTCCATGCAATTGACTAAGCTCAACTTCTTCAAAGAAGGAAGGTCCATGAATGAGCCTTTAGGTAGAGTTGTTGTAGCCCAAACTTTCAAAAGAACCCCGGACAATGGCAACATATTAGCTACTGATTCTAGTAGCATCTTGTTGCAGTCCCATATTTCAATGTGCTGAAGGGTTGGGATCTTTGGCATGAGTGTAAGCCTTGGGCAATTCATCAATGTTAATGTTTGGAGAAGGGGAAACACTACTCTTCCTTCCACTCTTGACCACGATTCAAGGTCCCTTTTCCAATTATATTACATTGATGCTGATTTTACTGAATACTGGAAGGAGATTACCATTAATTGAATTTTTCATGAACTACTGGAGTTTTAGGTAATGAAGTTAAATATTTTCTTGAAGTTTGATCTTTTGAAAGCACATCTCAACATATAGATTTTTCTTGTTTTGCAGTAACTTACGAACTTCGCCTATGTTGAGGTTCGTGTGCCTTTTCATTGTCGGTCCCAAGCCCGGGTAAAGGAGGAGGGTTGCGTTAGGTAGCCGACAGCCAGCGTAAAATTTGTCGGATCTTTAATCATGGATTCTAGCAAACACTCTGATTTCGTTGGGGCATTCCCTACTTGCGACGTGCTGCATCGACGCCCGGGTGTAGTGATAAATGAGCAAGGGTTCTCGCATGAGGAATGCATGCGAGTAAAGAAGTTAGTTCCGCTACATCGACGCCCGGATGTAGTCCAAAATGAGCAAGGGTTCTTGCATGAGGAACGCATGCGAGTAAAGAAGTTAGTTCCGCTACATCATCGCCCGGATGTAGTCCAAAATGAGCAAGGGTTCTCGCATGAGGAACGCATGCGAGTAAAGAAGCTAATTTCACCACTTCGTCATCGAAGTGTGTCACAAAGAATGCTGAGATTCGGTAGTTGGAATATTGGTACCTTGACCAGCAAGCTCATGGAGATTGTGGATACAATGGTAAGGAGAAGGATTCAAATTCTTTACCTTCAAGAGACTAAGTGGGTTGGTGAAAAAGCAAAGGAAATCGAGAGAACAGGTTTCAAACTTTGGTATTCAGGAAGGGACAAAGGTAGAAACAGCGTGGGTATTATAATTCATAAGGATTTGAAGGAGAGCGTGGTTGAGGTTAAGAGATTGGGTGATCGAATTATTTTGATAAAATTAATCTTAGAAGAAGAGATCTTGAATGTCATTTCAGTTTATGCACCACAAGTTGGTCTAGAGGAAAGAATAAAGAACAAATTTTGGGGAGAGCTTGATATGATAATTCAAGGAATCCCACAGACAGAAATGATTTGCTTGGGTGGAGATTTAAATAGGTATGTGGGAAAAGATGCTTTAGAGTATGCATGAGTGCATGGAAATTATGGTTTTGGTATTAGGAATGAAGAAGGGAAGACATTCTTTGATTTTGCTATGGCTTATGATCTTTTCATAGCAAATACTTTCTTCAAAAAACAGGAAGAGCATTTGATTACCTATAAAAGTGGCTTAACAAGAACGCAGATCGATTACTTTGCTTTGAGAAGAAGGGATCGTTTATCTTGTAAGGATTGCAAGATTATTCCAGGGGAAAGTTTAACTGCTCAACATCGTCTTTTGGTGTTGGATGTTCATTTGAAGAAGGCAAAGAAGAGAAAATTAGTGTCTAAGAATTTGAGAATTAAATGGTGGAATCTTAAGAAAGAGCAAGTGAGATTTAAAGAGAATATGATGCAACAAAAGGCTTGGGATCTTGATGGTAGTACTGATGAAATGTGGTTAAATATGGCAAACTGTATTAGGAAGGTGGCAAAGGAGGTGTTAGGCGTGTCTAAAGGAGGTGTTCCAGGATAAAAAGAGGCTTGGTGGTGGAGTGAGGAAGTGCAGGAGAAGGTTAAAATTAAAAGAGCCTGTTTTAAAGCCTTATATCGAGATAAGACCGATGAAAATATGGAAAACTACAAAAGAGCAAAGAAAGAAGTAAAGAAAATTGTTAGTGAAGCAAAAGCAAAAGCTTGGGAGCATTTTTATAAGAAACTTGATTCTAAAGAAGGTGAAAAAGATATTTTCAAGTTACCTAAAGTAAGAGAGTGGAAAGCAAAGGATCTTACGCATGTAAGATGCATCAAGGATCAAGAAGGAAGGGTGCTTATAGCTAGTGAGGATATAAAGACAAGATGGAAAAGATATTTTCATAAGCTATTTAATGAAAAACAAAAGAATGATATCATCTTAGGGGAGTTAGTTAACTCAGAACAGTATGTGAATCGATCATGTTATCGAAGGATACAAAAGAAAGAAGTAGAGGAGGCTCTGAAGATGATAAAAAGTGGGAGGGTTGTTGGGCCTGATGATATTCCTATAGATGTCTGGAGAATGACGGGAGAACGGGGTATAACTTGGTTCACAAATTTATTTAATACTGTGTGGAGAGGCAAGAAGATGCCAGAGGAATGGAGGAAAAGTTTTGTGGTACCTTTATACAAGAACAAGGGTGATATACAAGACTGTTCCAACTATAGAGGTATTAAGTTGATGAGTCATACGATGAAACTTTGGGAAAGAATAATTGAAAGAAGGGTGAGGCAAGTCTCTATGGTAGCTGAAAATCAATTTGGCTTTATGCCAGGCAAGTCTACTATTGAGGCAATACACCTCTTGGGACATATGATGGAGACATACAAAGTGAAGAAAAAGGATTTACATATGGTTTTTATTGATTTGGAGAAGGCCTATGATTCTGTCCCAAGAGATATCTTGTGGAGAATTTTGGAGAAGAGACAAGTGCCAATTATATATATCAACCTCATAAAGGATATGTACTATGGAGCTGCAGCTTTTGTAAAGACTAAGGATGATTTGACAGACTACTTTGATATCACCATTGGTCTGCATCAAGGTTCGACTTTAAGCCCTTATCTTTTTCCCTTGGTTATGGATGAGTTGACGATGCATATCCAAGTTGAGGTGCCTTGGTGTATGCTTTTTGCTGATGACATTGTGTTGGTTGATGAAACAAGAGATGGAGTGAACAGAAAACTTGAGCTTTGGAGAGAAGCCCTGGAAGATAAAGGATTACGCATAAGTAGGACAAAGACTGAGTATATGGAATGTAAGTTTAGTAGTAGAGGGAACAACAAAGGGATTGATGTAAAAATTGGAGAAGAGTGCATTCCAATGAAAGATATTTTTAAGTACTTAAGATCCATTTTCCAACATGATGGTGGAATTGATGGAGATGTTACACATAGAATTAATGCAGGGTGGTTGAAATGGAGGGGTGCTTCTGGTGTTCTCTGTGATAAGAGAGTTCCTTTAAAAGTCAAAGGAAAATACTATCGAGCTATGGTAAGACCAGCCATGTTGTACGGTTCTGAATGCTAGGCTATAAACTATAGGCATATACAAAAGATGTCTGTGGCAGAAATGAAGATGTTAAGATGGATGTGTGGTCATACAAGAAAGGACCGTATTTTAAATGAATTTATTAGAAACAGGGTTAGGGTGGCACCGATAGAGGATAAAATGAGAGAGGCCCGTCTAAGATGGTTTGGACATTTACAAAGAAGGCCACTAGATGCTCCAGTTAGGAGATGTGAGAAGTTGGAGGCTGAACCCGCTAAGAGGGGGCGAGGAAGACCAAATAAGTGTTGGAAGGAAACTATTAAGTATGACCTCAATTACTTTAATTTAAGTCCTAAAATGGCTGAAAATCGATCTGTGTGGAGGCAAAGAATCCATATAGCCGACCCCACTTAATGTGGGAAAAGGCTTAGTTGTTGTTGTTGTTGCAGTAACTCACGAGGAATCTTTTTGTTCACTCTTTCCTTTTTCATTTGTATACTCATTAGTGGGAGACTTTTTGTGAATCTTTTTTTGGAAAAAAACTTGGCATGTATAAATCATAGCTCATCTCTCCATTCTTTGCTTTTTTTTAGGGTGTTCCTGCAAAGTCACAACCATCTAAGTTGGTTGGCAACATAGGGTCTAAGAATTTGTGTTTTGACTATGAAAAGCTCGCATAGGTTTGATTTGTTTGAAGTTGAATATTTATGTTGCTGGGCAGTACGTAGAAATTTCTGTGTAATTACTGACATTCTACTTGGCATTATTAGCAAGTAATTGCTACTGGCATTGACACTATTAACAACTTGCACATGTGGAGCATTGTTGTAGCTGCTTTGCACACAATAAATTTGAGCATATGAACTGAATTGATGATGTTATTGTTGTTGCTTTGAGTTATCGTACCTGCTGCTTGGGGGCTAATCTTGAGGAAGTGCACACACCTTCACTTGATTGTTGCTTCCGGTGGTCTGAGTCTTCATGATTAATTATATTTTTAATTTTTTTGTATTTTTTATTTCTTTCCTTATATTACCCTTAAGGAGACGTTGGGGCTGTTGTTATTTTTTTTTATATTTTTCTTATTTTCTGATGTATCCCATTTAAAGGGCTTTTGTTGTACTTTATTAATGGGAGATCAACAAAATTGGACTGCCTTTATGTTTGATTATCTCAAATAAATATATTTTTCACTAAAGAATATCAAGTGACAATTAAATGGTAGAACAAGGTGTTATTAAAGTGAATCAACAATGACGATTAAATTGCAAAAGTGTTATTAGAATAAACCAATAGTGGCGATCTAGAGATAAATAATTATTGCTAAATAATATTAATAGTGACAATTAAATGATAAAATAAAACGTCATTAAAGTAAATTAATAGTGGCAATTTAGCGGCATAAAGTCATTAAATAAAGTATATATCGACAGTAATAGCATTAATTAAATTATCACTAAAGAAGATCATTAGCAACGTTAATTGCGACAATTAAAGTGATACTAACACTAATGATTTAACTACAATTAAATAATTGTCGTTAATCTTTTAGTGATATAAACAAAGGTGACAATTAAGTGGTAATTATTTAAGTGTTGCTATATGTATATAGTGGTAAATAGATGACCTATGGTGGTAAATATAAAATGTTGTTAAAGATTATTCTTTTTTTAATGATCCGACCCCTATGGGGCTATCAATTCAGCTTGAGTTGGCCCATATATTTTTTTGGCTATGTGTTGGGGCTCAAGGGTTCAAAAATATGGCTAAGTGTAAGATATTAGTAATGTATGTGAAGCTAAGTATTGTGCTAATGTATAATAAGTGTTTACTTAGATATATAGATATGTATATATATTATTTAGACTATTAATTAGATCATTCTTGCCTTTCGTTTATAATGTTTGAGACAAAGTTTTTATATAGGATTTCATTTATTCAAATTTTATTTATTCTTGTTTATAACTAGTTGCAAGCAATTAGAAACTTGTATATATATAATTAATGTTGATCTAACCCAAATTCATGTTTTTAATCCCTTTGATTTGTATATAATGTTGAGGCATTATATTTCTAACATCAATTCATTTGTTCTAACTTGTATATAATTGACTTAGTGATCCCTTGTATAAATTGTATACATTCTAACATATTCATTTGTAAATAATATTCATATTTTTGAAATAAAAGATTAATTTTGGATCATAAAAAGTGATTTATATCAATAACTGTCTCTCAGTGAACGACATAAAATAAAATTAGTAAAAATTGTAAATAAATAAAATGACATCTGTCTGGATTACAACACTATACTACAAATACGACTGTGACATTAATAAACCATAATTAACTAGCATTCTAGATATGCGATATTAACTTTTGGCAATCATATTTTTTGGCATCGTTGCTAAGTAACTCACTATACGTCAAAATTACTCTTCTATTCTTTGATTGTATATTATTTTCTTTTTGTATATATTTTTGTTTTCTTTGTAAATGCGATTATTTTATACATATTCCTTTCGTATATATATTTTTTGATTCTTTTTTTATAAAATTATCTTACTAATCATATTTGCTTTTCACAGCATCTAAGGTGGAGTTGGAGGATTGCTTGACTTCTTGGTGGCCCTACTACTTGGTGGAGTTGGTGCGACTTCGACTTCAGGGCTTCTTCGACGAAGTTTTTTTCCTACTTTCTTAGATTAGTATAGATATTAAGGTTTAGATTGAGTTGTATAGGCATAAGTTGTGAGAGTATGTTCTCACACATTTGTCTGTAATAATTTGGACTATGGATACTTGTTCTTTTGCTTTCATTTTTCACTTTTGTTTTCTTGTTTAGCTTTATTTTTGTTTATTGCATTAAAATCCCAAAAAAAATATGCAAAATAAAAAAATACCAAAAAGATATCATCTCTTCTTAGCTAGTAGTAGCACATCCATAGGCATTCCATACTTAAGTTTGCATTCTTCCTGCTAAACTTATCTTCCTGTCAATTTGCATCTATTATAGATTGCTGGAGTTAGGTACTCATTCCTTACCCTTATCAACTCCTGCCATCCTTGCATTTAGACATAAGTAAGCAAGACCATCTTATTGATTGTAATTGATTAACAAGTGAGATCTTTCTTTCTGAGAACACACTCTTAAGAAGAACCTAATTCAAAGTGTAACATAATAACTGAATTGAAACCTTGTGTGGTTTTTCATTGCTTACTCTAGATAAGGTGGACTTGGTTACCAAAAGGATGGAGGAGTGGATGGCTGGAAACTCTGTGAACAGTTCTTGATCCACTCAATCCCAAAATTCAGGATTCCATTCTTTGCGAGCTCCTTCTGGATGGGAGTTCGTGAATCAACTGGATGAGGCTCAATGATTGCGCAGCAATCATAGGTCTTAATTGACTTAAATTAGGCTAGAACTTAGCATAAGTTAGGGTAATTCATGCATGCATAAGCATTATCTGCATCTTTACTTCTTTACTTTAGCTTTGCACAAAATAATGTTATAATGTGCTGATTAAGTGCATTATGTCGATTGCAGGCAATAAGCTGGATCAGGAATAACGGGTGTTGCAGCAGGACTGGAGCAAAAGACTTAGATTAGGTGTAGGAATAATGATGTAAGAGAGCCAAGGTTTGCTATTCTATTAAGTAGAAATAAAGCAGAAAAATGTGAAGAGTTTAGGTCCATCGTAGTCCTAGGATAGCCTAGAGACTTCCCTAAGCCTTAGCCTCCCTTAGATTAGGTCACAGCACCCTAGGAAGGCCCAAAACCCTAGTTCCAACCCTTATTTGGACGTCCAGATAAGTTATAGGATGTCCAGGACCCTTAGCCAACTCCCGCACACCTCAAACCCACTTCTGCAGTGTTATTGGACGTCCAGACACTTTGTCAGACGTCCAATTTCTGCAGAATACCCAAAATAGAACCTAGAATTTCCCCTGACTCAGATTGGATGTCCAGAACTGAAGTCTGGACTTCTGAATTTTTGAGTATAAGTCGTCTGATCATATTTTTGGACGTCTGGGACTGGTCTCCAGTCTTTGTTTTGAGATTAAAGCCTTGATCTTGGATCTCTAGCTCCCTAGACCTAATCCCAACCCCATAGGAACCTAAATTAAGATATCTTAACCCTAGTACATCACCTCTAGACCTACCTAAGGACCTAATTAGGTCTTCACCAAACCCAATTGACTTAAATCAACGTCAATTACCATCACCTAAGCCAATTGGACCCATTGAGCCCAATTGAGCTCAAATCTCAACCCGCACAAGTTCAATTGGACTTCGTGAGAGTCCAATTGACCTAAACCCAACCTAATTGAGTTATTTCACTCTCAATTAGGTTTATACTCATTTAATTAAACTTAGGTTAAGTTTAATTGCAATTTCCCCTTAGCAATTAGGGTATGCAACCCTAATTCAAGGTATACACCTACCCAAACCCCTTAGGACCTAACCTAAACCTCTTAGACACCTAAGGCACGACCACACACACACACACCCATTCACGCACCCACACTTCTCTAGAGTTCTCTAGAACCCTCTCAAAGTGGCACCAACTCTTGGTTGCCAAATTTAGCAACCAAGAGGCATTCAATTCTTCGATCTACAAATTGTGGATCTAAGAACCACTTCTATCCTCTCTTGGCTGGCCACTCTTGGGCTTTCTCTAGAGAGTTCCACACCTCTCTAGAGAGAATCCCTTAGGTCTATAAAAGGATCTAAGGGGTGGCCATTTTCACCCATCCACATTCATGGCATTCATCCACTTTTGGCCATACATGCTTGGCTCCATCCACCTCCACTTTGGCTAGTCACCACCATCTCCACTCCATCTCCACAAGCTGAGCACCACCATGAAGGACACCATGCCAAGATGCTGGATCACTCCTCCAATCTCTCTCCAAGGGTCAGCCTAAGCTCCATTGGTCGCCCCTCTTTCTCCTCTCCACCACTCCAAGGCCATCGGAGCCCACCTCCGAATGCCCTCACTTCTGATAGATTAGTAGCTAGCTCTTTACATTTACGGCTTTTATTTACTGCTTAGTAGTGTAGTCCTTATTCTCCCCCAATGATGCATATAAAATCCCCCGTAGATTCTTGTATGCAATCATGTTTTGGTAGCTAGATTTACATTTTAAGCATTTCTGTACAAGCTTTCTCTACATTTCATGTTGCAACCACTTCTCTGAATGAATGAATGAAAGACACATTTCTATATATATATGTCTATGTGTTGAGAATCACCATGAGCTCATTGCAATATCTTTTGTGTGATTAATGTTATCTATTTTCAATTCTTGATATTTTTGCAACTAAGCATGTCATACTTAAATACATAATAATCATGAACCAGCATGCAATTCTAAATAAAGTAGAGCGATAAAAGATCGAATTCAAAAGTAAAACAAATGCCTCCCAAAGACGAATGACCGGGACTCAAAGTCTCGTTATCTTTAGAAAATAATTTTTTGTTTGATCGTATTACGCACTATACTACGACGTTGTTCCTAGCAAAAATGTACTCTACGATTGCCAAACAAATGGCGCCATTGCCAGGGAGGCAACGTCATTTTTTTTCTTGATTTTGATCTTTTAAACTATCACTGATAAATCTTCCTCTACTTTGTTTTTGGATGTGCAGGATAATACAGGAGAAACAGGATCTGCGCACACAACGAGCACGGAAATCCAGGTGCACGTCATCTTCTCTTAGATTAGGTTTTCTTCTAAACCCTAGGATTAGATTTGCTTCCAGCAATTTCTTTTGAAAAAAAAAAAACTTATTCATTTTCGTGAAAAAAAAAATCTAGATTAGGTTTCTTTTTGAATCCTAAGTTAGTTTGAAAAAGCAAAAAATATATTTTTTTTTTTTGAGAATCCTTTGAGGAAAAAAAATCCTTTTTGAAAAGAAAAAAAAACGTGCAAAAGTTTTTGAAAAAAAAACATTTGTGGTGGAAAGCTTGGATTTCAAACTCAAACCCTCTTTAAAAGCTTTTCCACCATTCTCTGATTTTCGGCCAGATTTCAAAGTTTGATTTAAAAATTCGATTGCCAAAAAATTAGTGAGCAAAAAATTGTGAAATTCAAGCTAAACCTTTATTTTCAAACCATATTTCAAATGACACTGTTCTTTTGAAAATTTTCTTGGTATAAAATTTTTAAAAATTTATGAAGTGCAAGGAAGTCAGACTAACCCAGATTTAAGATTTTATCAAATTTCAAAAAGCAATTTCGAGCAATCTACGAATCTATTTTGACTAAAATTTGTGAGGTTTGAAAGATGATCTCATTGGCTTTATTTTCCATATTTTTATAAAATTTTTGAAAGTCATTTGATACTGTTTCAAAGTGAAAAATCGACCAGGGGTCAAAATTCCAAATCTGACCCTTGACATTCAAAATCCTTAAAAATTTGGTTGAAATAGTAAAAATTCTGAAAAAATATTCTCTGAAAATATAATTGAAAAAGGAATCTGCTCACCAAATTTCAAGTTAATTGGATTCCAATTGTTGTCAGAGAATGAGTTTTATTTTTGTGGTCTACTGAAACAGAACAAAACCCTAGAATTGCATGAACCTTAGGTTAAATCTTTAGGGTTACAACTTAGAGACCACAATTGGGCTAACCTAGACTTAATCAAGTCTAGTACTTAGCTGGTGAGTTGGTCACCTTGTGGACCACTCACCAAAAGACAACCCCAACTGAAGAAAACGAGCTAAAATAAATTTTAAAATACGAAATAGAACCTGAATTCGTTGTCGTACTACTAGGTGCTTTCAACCTCTTGGATGGGTTAGCCGAGAGGCGGGAATCGCTTTCAGTCGGTTGTACGACAAATTTTCTTCAGGAATTAAAACTTAAAATGAAAAATCCGGTCATCTGATTCATAAGGACCACCTGATTAACAGGGCCCTAGCCTTGTCCTGCTTGGCTACACCAACCCAGGGGTTGGGTGGTCTATGCGAGGAAGGAGGTCACTTAGACCTCACTTGGTTGGACCTTGGGAACCGCTCCCAAGGAGGTGAGTCACCTCGCCAAGACCATCTTCTCCCCCCACTTCTTCTACTCCTGTAGCCGCAATGGCTAACCCTGGATCTGGACTTAATCATGATTCAGAAGAGCTAGACCCACGAGCTTATCTAAGAGCCTGGGTCACTGAATCAGCCCAACCTTGGGATCAGAACCCAAGGTGGCGAAGATGACTTTTCACTTCGCCTAATCCTTCTCCTCAGGTTACCAAAATGGTTAACCCATATCTTAACCCTGGATATTATGATCCATACTAGCTGGTCCCTCAAAGGACTGCATCTTATAGCCCAGGATATGGATTTCATACTCCTGCTTCTCACCCATGGAATATGGATAGACCTGATGCACCCACTGGAACCCCTGAAGAGCTACCGGTGCACATGCGACCGCATTACAGAATACAAAGAGCTATAGCTAGCGCTAAGGAAAAGGTCGCATCTTATCTACATGAAATCCAAGCTATCACTGAGCCGAACCAAAGACAAAGCTGGATTCCGCATCAATAAGCTATGATGGAGCTCCTTCGGGAAACAACAGAGATAACAAGGCTAATTGGACAAAATCGGGAAACTCAAAAACTACTACTTTTGAGATATCAAGTGGAAAATAGCCTTGAAGACCTCGAAGAATCTGAAACGACTACACCAGAAGAACACATAGAAGATTCTCAGGAGCAGATGCTGGAAGATCACTCAGGGGAAGAAGAATCTAGCTTGGATATGAGACAGGAGCAGGAAGTATGCCGAATGGGTTCGTTTGAGAAATCCATTCTGGAAATTGAGGAGGAAAGGATTGATATCTCCAGGACTAAGCCACAATTGGATTATCCTGAATCCTGGGAGATACCTCTTGGGTTAGATAACCCAACCGTGATAAGGGAAGTAGATCCAATTGAGGATATGGATCTTGAGGCAAACATTATATGCAACACTATTGATCAATCTAGGCTATTTCCCATTGTAGGTGAACCTGTGCTAGAGCCAACATCTTCTGATCTGCACTCTTCCTCTTTCACCTACATACCTAATTCGAATGCTAGAGATTCTGAGATGACACTTTCTATCCCTGATGCTGACATCCGAAGACCAGAAATAGCTATGGATGATTTAACCAAAGAAATAAATATTCTACCTAAGATAGGAATTACTAAGGAACCCAATGCATATGAGGGTGAAGCTTTGAGAAAAATGAGCTAGGGACGCACCTATCATCCTAGTCAATCTAATGGATGGCTCGACTCAGAGCCTAAAGAGTCAGCTTCTGATGAATTAGATATGAGTACGGACGAGGACGAAGTAATTTCTGACGAGGATTTTAGTGGCCTCCCCACAGATCTTCTACTTTCACGGATAACCCCATATGACCCAGAGCCTGGAGAGGGTATGATCTTTGATGTCAATTATTGCTATGAGGATCCCTGTGACTCAGATTCTGGTTCTGAGATACATTTTAATCTACTCCCTCAGCAACTTCCTGCTGAATTGTGGGACATGATAAATCAACTGAATCAACATCATGATCCCCCCTCTGATTATCCTCTATTTTCCACCACCACTCCACACTTTCTTATAGCTAGACTTTTTGGAGTAGGGGTGCACAATCAGCTGGTTCGCATCTCCGGACCACTGATTCTTGGAGCATACGAGCATATCTTTCTCTTAATCTTGATCAGCTCCTATGCTAAAACTGATACATCTGATTGAGTTTTCGCACAACTGGAGGCGTTAAACTCAGCATCTACCCCACATTCATCCATCACCTTATACATACTCGCCTTATACATAGCATATTTCTCCTTTTAGCATATTTTCCTTCTGCATATTGCATACTGACAGGTTGGTCAGTGCTGAATATATAATTTCAGGAGCAATTATAGGTGATTTCTACCCATTCTCTCCCTGCTATATTTATTTTCTTTTATATTCATGCATGAGGACATGCAAGAACTTAGGAATGGGGGCTAGATACAACAAAACTGAAAATTTTTATGCCAACATTTAGGAAAAAACCTCGGAGTTGCATGTCAAATGTACTTTAGGACCCTAAATAAAAGAATAACCGACTCCACCTCTAATGCTCGCATTGGAGCTAGAAATCGTCCACAACAACCATTTCCAACTCACCCGCTCACCTCTTATTCTAAATTTAGGGTCAAGCTAAATGTAACCCGAAAGGGAAATTTCATGAAGTACGAATGTAAGAGGTTAATTGTTCATAACATATATACATATTGCATTCATAAATAAGATTATTTTATTAAGAGAATGCATTAGGGATTTTATCCTCTAGTTGATTCCTGTAATCTGGAATCCAGTACAAATTTTTTCACATGTAGAATTTGCAATAGATTCACGGTGAAAGTTGATAAACGTCTTTAGTCTGTCGAGAAGAAGCAATGCTTTTTTTCCTGAACCCATGGACAGTATTTTGAGAGTCAGGCAGATTTTCTTCCAAAAATCACTTTTCCTGAACTCCTAGACAGTGTTTTGGGAGTTAGGCAGATTTTTTTTCCAAAAATCCACCAAATAGTGTGAGATGAGAGTAGAGTATTCTAGTGCTCTAAGATTAGTACAAGGAATCTGGAGTCCTAGATAATTAGGTGATGATACTCAAAGACTAGACATAGTTTTCGCTCTTGGTTCCTGTGTATACATTTTTGTGCGAAATATAGAGAGCCACCAAATAAGGCAAATACGTGAAGAGCAAGTTTTCATAAAACTAGGGCTAAGGAGGATGGTTACAACCATTCTTTACGGAATCTTCGGCTGAAGGAGGGTATTGATGTCAAGGTCAGAAATACACCGTCCTATCCATCTCTCCTGATGCCGTGAGTAGACACTTCCACCAAATAAGCCACCCAATGTCTCTTGAGTACCACCAATCCCTAATAATGCCTCCTCAATAAAGTTCATGGATGTGTGCTAGTTATGTTATGTTGAAAAAAAGAAAAAAAAAAAGAAAGGGAAAAAAAAATGAAATGAAAAAAAATTAGAAAAAGCAAAGAAAAAAGAGTGAATATTTATTCCAGTTGCATTGAGGCGATACCACCAAATAAATTTGAGATCCACCAAATATGGCCTTAACCTATTTTTTCTTGTGTTTCTGACCGCCCAAACACTAGCTGAGGAATTCCGACTTAGTGTTAGGGTTATGGAAACTCAATTAAAGTGTTAATGCCATGTGAGACCACCAAATACAGGTCATGTGTAAATCTGGTGAGATTGTGAGCTTTAAGAAAAAGAAAGAAAAGAAAAAAAAAGAAAATAAGAAAGAGAGAATAAATACAAAGGAATCAAAAGAGAGCATAGTTTTTCTCATCTTTCTCTAAGTTGAGTTACTTGATAATCTGGAAATCTAAATTCTATAGTACTAATCTCTATGCAGCACTAAGCGAGAGTGAGCCACCAAATATATAATCTTTTCACTCTAAGATCTCTACCCAAGCCTAAAGCCGGGGTGGAATTCATAGAATATGTTGAGTACCCCGAGGGAAGAAGTCCGCCTATCCTGCTAGAATTTTTACTAGGGGTCAAGTATAGGCTTTAGAAGTGAATTAGTTTTTCACTCGAATCCATTGCAAAAGTTACATAGCTATACTTTCACGATTGTCTAGATTTCTAGAGCAAAGGATGAAGACAAAAAGGAGAAAAATCTCTAGGCATACACTTGATAAAATAATCAGTCCCTTTGGGACCCTTGCTATAAATAATTTCGTCTTGCATTTGCTAGGGACTAGTAAGATTTAGGCATGGGGGTATGATTGCACAGCAATCATAGGTCTTAATTGACCTAAATTAGGCTAGAACTTAGCATAAGTTAGGGTAATTCATGCATGCATAAGTATTATCTACATCTTTACTGCTTTATTTTAGCTTTGCACAAAATAATGTTATAATGTGCTGATTAAGTGTATTATGTCGATTGCAGGCAATAAGTTGGATCAGGAATAGCGGGCGTTGCAGCAGGACTGGAGCAGAAGACTTAGATTAGGTGTAGGAATAATGATGTAAGGGAGCCAAGGTTTGCTATTCTATTAAGTAGAAATAAAGTAGAAAAATGTGAAGAGCTTAGGACCATCCTAGCCCTAGGATAGCCTAAAGACTTCCCCAAGCCTTAGCCACCCTTAGATTAGGTCACAGCACCCTAGGAAGGCCTAAAACCCTAGTTCCAACCCTTATCTGGACATCCAGATAAGTTATAGGACGTCCAGGACCCTTAGCCAACTCCCACACACCTCAAACCCACTTCTGCACTGTTATTGGATGTCCAGACACTTTGTCAGACGTTCAATTTCTGCAGAATACCCAAAACAGAACGTAAAATTTCCCCTGACTCAGATTGGACGTCCAGAACTGAAGTCTGGACTTCTGATTTTTGAGTATAAGTCGTCTGATCATATTTTTGGATGTCTGGGACTGGTCTCCAGTCCCTGTTTTGAGATTCAAGCCTTGATCTTGGATCTCTAACTCCCTAGACCTAATCCCAACCCCATAGGAACCTAAATTAAGGTGTCCTAACCCTAGTGCATCACCTCTAGACCTACCTAAGGACCTAATTAGGTCCTCACCAAATCCAATTGACTTAGATCAAAGTCAATTACCATCACCTAAGCCAATTGGACTCATTGAGCCCAATTGAGCTCAAATCTCAACCTACACAAGTTCAATTGGACTTAATGAGAGTCCAATTGACCTAAACCCAACCTAAATGAGTTATTTCACTCTCAATCAGGTTTACACTCATTCAATTAAACTTAGGTTAAGTTTAATTGCAATTTCCCCTTAGCAATTAGGGTATGCAACCCTAATTCATGGTATACACCTACCTAAACCCCTTAGGACCTAACCTAAACCTCTTAGACACCTAGGGCACGACCACACACACACACCCATTCATTCACCCACACTTCTCTAGAGTTCTCTAGAACCCTCTTGAAGTGCCACCAACTCTTGGTAGCCAAATTTAGCAACCAAGAGGCATTCAATTCTTAGATCCACAAATTGTGGATCTAAGAACCACTTCTATCCTCTCTTGGCCGGCCACTCTTGGGCTCTCTCTAGAGAGTTCCACACCTCTCTAGGGAGAATCCCTTAGGTCTATAAAAAGACCTAAGGGGTGGCCATTTTCATCCGTCCACATTCATGGCTTTCATCCACTTTTAGCCATACATGCTTGGCTCCATCCACCTCCACTTAGGCTAGCCACCACCATCTCCACTCCATCTCCACGAGCTGAGCACCACCATGAAGGACACCATGCCAGGATGCTGGGTCACTCCTCCAATCTCTCTCCAAGGGTCGGCCTAAGCTCCATTGGTCGCCCCTCTTTCTCCTCTCCACCACTCCAAGGCCATCGGAGCCCACCTCCGAATGCCCTCACTTCTGATAGATTAGTAGCTAGCTCTTTACATTTACTGCTTTTATTTACTGCTTAGTAGTGTAGTCCTTATTCTCCCCCAATGATGCATGTAAAATCCCCCCGTAGATTCTTGTATGCAATCATTTTTTGGTAGCTAGATTTACATTTTAATCATTTCTGTACAAGCTTTCCTCTACATTTCATGTTGCAACCACTTCTCTGAATGAACGAATGAAAGATACATTTCTATATATATATGTCTATGTGTTGAGAATCACCATGAGCCCATTGCAGTATCTTTTGTGTGATTAATGTTGCCTGTTTTCAATTCTTGATATTCTTCCAACTAAGCATGTCATACTTAAATACGTAATAATGATAAACCAACATGCGATTCTAAATAAAGTAGAGCAATAAAAGATCGAATTTAAAAGTAAAACAAACGCCTCCCAGAGACGAACGACCAGGACTCAAAGTCTCATTATCTTTAGAAAATAATTTTTTGTTTGATCGTATTGCGCACTATATTACGACGCTTTTCCTAGCAAAAACACGCTCTACGATTGCCAAACACTCAACCTGTGAGCCAGCATTACTCGGAACCCTACAGGTTCCAAACTGGGGCCTTTGATCCCAGTTTCTCTGATCCCTCCCTTTATTTCTCCCCATCCTCACCCTATGAGGATGTTTATGCTGTACAGGGGAATGTTAGGTCAAACCCATATTCCAATGCTTATAATCCGGGTTGGAGGAACCACCCTAACTTCTCCTAGAAAAATCCGTGGTAGTAGACCCAATTCCAACCCAGCAACTATGCTCCGCAAAGACCAATGGGTCAGGATCATGTTTATACTCAACTACCCTCGAATCAGGTCAATCGGCTAGTTTGGATGCCTGTCAACCCGTAGGGCAGGCTGATTTGAACCGTCAGATGTTAGAGAAGCGAGGATCTATGCTTCAGCTCATGCAACAAATGAAAACCTCGCTGGATAACTTGCAAATCGGGCTCATTGCTAATACCCGTCAGCCTAGCTCTCTGCCATCTCAACTTATACCCAACCCGCTCAACATACAAAATCTGGGTAATCAAGCCTAAGGGTATGGAAATCAGAGGGACCCACAGCACATGCTCAGGTGGTTGAGTAGGGTCCTTCCTCTTCTGCTTCATCGAATCTGGGGTTTCTGGCTAATCAAGCCCCTCCGATCTTTCCTAACCCTCCCCAAGACCCAAACCCGTACGCATCTATCAACTCCATTACTTTGAGGAGTGGAAGGCAAACCCAGGACCCACACCTACCCTGCTCTAGTCAAGAAAATCTTCATGAGCCTGAGGAAAGAAAGGAGAACTCTGAAGAAGAAATCAAGGCTCAGGAACTTGATTCCGAGAATCTGACTCATGTTCCTTTTCCTGAGGCCTTGATTAAACCTAGGAAGAAGAAGCCTGTTGATAGTGACCAGGAGCTCTTGAATATACTCAAGAATATTGAAATCAATATCCCACTCCTCGATGCTATCAAACACATACCGACTTATGCTAAATTCTTAAAGGATTTATGCACCTAGAAGCATAAGGTGAGGTAATCTATTCCGAGGAAGGTGATACTCTCCGAGCAGGCTAGTTCTGTTATCCTGCATCACCTTCTTCCGAAAAAGAGAGATCTAGGTGCCCCTTTGGTTTCATGTGTTACCGGAGATTACACTTTTGAATGGGTATACTTGGATCTAGGTGCATCTATTAACCTAATTCCAACTTCTCTTTACGAGAAGTTCAGATTAGGTGAACTTCAGTCGACCTCAGTAATGTTGCAGTTAGTGGATCGTTCGGTCACAAATCCAAGAGGCGTTATTGAGGATGTTATTGTCAAGGTTAAGAACTTCTATTTTTCAATAGATTTCCTTGTCCTTAACATGGATGTACCAGAGAATTTAAGGAACACGCCCATCATTCTGGGGCATCCGTTCCTAACTACCGCTAAGGCTAATATCAACTGTGAGAGAGGTAGCATGTGAATCGCCTTTAGGGATCGGAAATTGAAACTGGATATTTTCAAGGCGATTAATAAAATTAAGGATTGTGGATTTATAGAGGAACTCGAGGAAGATCATTTGAATATTGAGACATGTATGGTTGTATATGTTATTGAGAGTTCTTCCTACATCGATGAACCCAACCCACAACCCTCCTTGGCAAACTCGCCAAATTCTGAAGAGGTTGCTGATTTTGTTCACTTTCAACCTCTTCCTCTCGATCATCCTGATGAATCTTCATCAGCATCCTCCTTACCTTCCATCTTAGTCCCACCCCAGCTCAAACTAAAATCATTGCCTGAGAGTTTGAAATATCAATTTTTAGGACCTAAGAAGACACTCTCTGTGATTATCAGTTCTAGATTAACTAAGGATCAGGAGATAAAACTAATCAAGGTCTTAAAAGAATATAAAGAGGCAATTGGTTGGACCATCCATGATCTTAGGGGGATTGAGCCATCTTACTGCAATCACAGAATTTTCATGGAAGATGGATCCCACCCTTCTTACTAGATGCAGAGGAGATTGAACCCTAATATGCGAGAAGTGGTCAAGAAGGAAATTATTAAGTGGCTTGACGTAGGAATCATCTATTCAATCTCAGATAATCCATGGTTAAGTCTCGTGCAAATTGTTCCCAAGAAAGACTGGATTACCGTTGTGACTAACGAGAAAGGAAAATCTGTCACAGCTCATTCAGCTTTCTCCTGGAAAGTCTATATTGATTATAGGAAGTTGAACACAGCCACCAAAAAGGATTATTTCCCTTTGCCCTTCATCAATCAGATCCTTGAAAGATTAGTCGGACAAAAGTACTTATGTTTCCTAGATGGTTACTCGGGATACAATCAAGTCCCTATCTATCTCGAGGATTAGGAAAAGATGATTTTCACCTGTCCCTATAGAACATTTGCTTTCCGTAAAATGCCATTCGAGCTTTGCAATGCACGTACGACTTTTCAAAGGTGTATGCTAGCCATTTTTTCTGACATGATGGGAGAATTTATGGAAGTTTTCATGGACGATTTATTCATTTTCGGAGATTTGTTTGAATCTTGCCTGGTTATCTCGAATTGATCCTTAAAAGATGCATCAAAATAAGATTGGTCCTTAGCTGGGAAAAGAGTCATTTCATGACACAAGAAGGTAACATCTTGGGTCATGTTATCTCTGAACGGGAAATTGAAGTCGATAAAGCTAAGGTTGATGCTATTTTCAAGCTTCCTCCTCTCAC
Organism: Thalassia testudinum; assembly: GCA_037157565.1. Taxonomy (NCBI): domain Eukaryota; kingdom Viridiplantae; phylum Streptophyta; class Magnoliopsida; order Alismatales; family Hydrocharitaceae; genus Thalassia; species Thalassia testudinum. The sequence goes on along the minus strand of JAZHRO010000058.1, from coordinate 5,071,352 downwards.
ATCTGTTAAACAAATTCGATCATTTCTCGGTCATGTGGGATTCTATCAGAGGTTCATCAAAGAGTTCTCTAAGGTTGGTCACCTTTGAGCAACCTTCTCGCTAAAGATACATCATTTGATTTCGATGAATCATGCCGCAAGGCATTCGATTTTCTTAAAATGGCAGTCACTTGTACTCCGGTGTTGCAACCACTGGTCTGGACAGCCCCATTTGAGATCATGACCGACGCTTCTGATTACGCGGTTGGGGCTGTTTTGGATCAAAAGATCGACACAAAGCCCTCTGTCATCTACTACGCTAGCAAAACTCTGGACGAGGCCCAGAGGAATTACACTGTTACTGAGAAGGAATTGCTAGCTATAGTATTTTCTTTAGAAAAATTTATGGGTTATCTCTTAGGGTCTCACGTCATAATTTTCACCGACCACTCAGCCTTGAGATATCTCTTGGCTAAAAAGGATGCCAAATCCCAGCTCATTCGATGGATTCTTTTGCTTCAAGAATTCAATCTTGAAATCAAAGATAAATTTGGGGCATAGAATGTGGTGGCAGATCATCTTTCGAGGCTTCTAAGTGATTCTTCTTGTCTGAATATTCCGATTATTGATACTTTTCCGAACGAGACTATTCTAGCAGTTTTAGGTGTCCAAACAATTGGTTTGCAGATATAGTAAATTATCTGGCTGTTGGTCAAATCCCCTAGGATTGTACCAAGCAACCACAGGATAGACCCAAATCTAAAGCCAAATATTACTTCTAGGATGACCCTGAACTGTATCGCATCAGCTCTGATCAGATTATTTGCCAATGTGTTCCCAAGAATGAATTTCAAAGCATACTTGAGTTTTGCCATGCATCAGCGTGTGGTGGACATTTCTCCAGGAAAAAGATGGTTGCAAAAATACTTCAATCTGGATTCTATTGGTCATCTTTATTCAAGGATGCCCAGGAATTCTGGAGGTCGTGTTCCCGATGCCAGGTACTTGGGAGCATAACCAAGAGAGATATGATGCCTCTAAACCGAATCCTTCCCGTCGAAATCTTCGACGTTTGGAGCATTCTCATTGTTGTTGATATGATTTCATGGGACCCTTCGTCCCTTCATTTGGACACCAGTACATTCTCGTTGTTGTTGATTACGTGTCCAAGTGGATCGAGGCTATTCCCACTTGAACCAATGACCACAAGGTGGTCATTGATTTTGTCAAGAAGAATAGCTTCAGTTGGTTTGGGATTCCGAGGGCTATCATCAGCGATGGTGGTACTCACTTCACAAATGCCCAGTTTCATAATTTACTGGCAAAATATGGGGTAAATCACAAAATCTCCACACCTTACCACCCTCAGATGAACGGACAGGCTGAGATCTCCAATTGGGAGATGAAGAACATCTTGTAAAAGACGATTAGGCCTGATAAAAAAGATTGGACTCCAAAGCTTGAGGATGCTCTTTTCGCCTACCGTACGACGTACAAGATGCCTATCGACATGTCACCATTTTGTCTGGTGTATGCAAAGGCGTGCCATTTACCCATAGAGATTGAACATCGGGCATTCTGGGCAATCAAGAAATGCAACTTTGATTTAAGTTTAGCCGGTAAGATAAGGAAGCTTCAACCATCTGAGTTGGAGGAGATTAGAAACGATGCATACGAGAATGCCAAGATCTATAAGGCTCGGACCAAAGCTTTTCATGACCAACTGATTTCCCGCAAGAGCTTTTAGTCAAACCAGAAGGTCTGACTCTTTGATTCTCGACTTAAGCTCTTTCCCGGTAAGCTTAGGTCAAAGTGGAGCGGCCCGTTCATCATTGATCGGATATTCCCAAATGGACCCATTGAGATCTCTGACCCAAAGATGGGTAATTCTTTCAAGGCCAACGGACAACGTCTGAAACCTTATGTTGACCATGTTATTCCAAAACCCGTCTCCAACAAGGTTGCTTTAACCTTAATGTGACTTCTTTGGTTGGACTTCGCCTAACTAATGGCATTAAACTTAACACTTGTACAGTCTGACTCAGAGCTGACCCTAACATCATGGAATACAGGTGATATTTTCTTTATTCTTCCCTTTTTCTCATGCCTTTTATTTTCAATGAGGACATTGCATGAGTTATGCATAGGGGGGTGGATTCATTTTCTGAATCATATTGTCAGCTCTGTGATTTCTTGTAAATGTTCCTTATTTTTCCTTTTTATTATTAAAAAAAATTTTGAATTAAGAAAAGAAAACTTAGGCTTTAGAAAATTTTCAACCTTAGGAAATAATACAGTAATATCTGAACACTTAGACCCTTCAGGTCTTTGAGCTTAAACAGCCTGGGTGTCCACTAAAATGTGGATTTGTTTATCGAGTCATCATCATGTTGAATTTATTTCAAATTAGTTAAATAAGTTGGGGTGATAAGTACGTGACTTATCAACCCGCCCTTTGATTTGAGGGGACTTTAAGTCTAAGAATCTACACACTATTTGCACTGACTCACTTTTTCGACAGTTTTTACGAAAATTTGGTAGTTAATAAATCTTCTAGGGTGGTATGACTGGCAAGTTATCGTGGGTAACAGCCCATTGGTAGGTTGTCTAGAGCCTAGTCACACGGCCATTCTTTTCCTACTACCTTTAGGTAAATCTTAAATCAGAGAAGCCACTTACTTGAGAAAAAAAAGAAAAGAAAAAATATCTAAAAAGAGAAAAAGAAAAATAGAAAAGAAGAAAAGAAAAAAAGAAATAAGCCATACTTCACTGCACGAGTATGGTTGGCAAGTTATCGTGGGTAATAGCCCATTGGCAGGTTGTCCAGAACCCAGCTCAAGAAATGCATGTATATTCCTAAACACTTAAGAAAAAGCGGAGAAGTAGAATAAGCCAGGGAGATATACATTAGGTTCGTCCTTGTGTTGACCCCATAAAAATAAAAGTAGGAGAAAGCTACCGATAGAATAGATACACCTTTAGGCAGAATTCCTTTTTAAGGTCACCTAGGGGCATAGAAACTCGAAATCCGTTCTACTTACCGATCAATGAGTCTATCACATTTCACACATAAAGATGCTTAGAACTTAGAGTTCTCTTCGAGTCTTAGGTGGGTTGAGTAGCCGTAGAAAGTTGCTCCGAAAAATTAAACTCAAAAATCCAAAAAAATTAGAAAAGAAGAAAAGAAGAAAAAGATCCTTCTTTGAATAAGGCGAGGGCTTGAGGTGGTCTGCATTTTAGCAGACACCCGGGCACTGTTTTGTTTCTATAGTTCAGGTCTCAGTTGAAATTCCTAGGAGTCGAAAAATAATTTTTGCCCAAGAAATCTGATTCTAATTCTCTTATAAATGACATGTAGTTTTGCTAGGGACTAGCAAAAGATAGGCATGGGGGTGTGATGTAAACACGTTTATATCACATAAACTATTTATTTATGCGTGTTCTTAGCCGTAAAGTTGCAACATACATTATAAATATTGCATAACAAGCATCATCATGCATTTAGATTAGGTTGTATAAAATTTAGGTTAATTTCTCCTTTTTATAGTCAGGTAATAGGGCGACATTTAATCGGGGCCTCAGATTGAAGATCCAACCATACGGATCTGACCAGGGTGACGATTGGAGTTCAATGACTCCAAGATCACCCTGATCAGACGTCATAGCATCAGATACAGTCTGAGAAAGATCATAGATCAAGGGCCATGATGGTGTAAATCCGCATTTCAAATGACAAATCCAGCCGCATGGATGGGTTCAGATCGACGATCACAGCCCAACGGTGTGAAAATTGATCCAATTCGATGTCTGTGGCACCACCTATGAGAATTTGAAGATGGACCATCAAGATGGCGCCACGTGGCACCATCCCAACCATCTGCACCCACCCACACCACTCCGCTCAACTCCCGAAGGTTTCCACGATGAGAGATCTCAGTCATTGGATGAAGATCCAACGGCCAAGATCGGTTGGGAGTAAAATCACCGGTGCGACAAAGCAGCGGGTTGGCACGGTGGTGAAGGGTGCTACGCAGAAGCAGAGGTCAGGTGTTCGAGTTCACGTGCCTCAAATCAGAAGCGCAAGCAAAATTCGCCTGTTGGATGAAGCGTGAGTGACGTAGATGGGCGAGATGTGGCAGAACGAGATGCACGGGTGGGCGCACGTGAAATCAGACACCCAAGCCCATGCGCAATCGCACGCGCCGGCATTGGGCGCGTTGAAGGAGAAGTGATGCTGAGGGCTTTTAAGCCGTCCGATCGCTTGATCGGACGACTGAGAGCTCGTGTGCATGATGCATGCATTGAGCGTGAGGAGGCGAGGAGGCGCATGCACGCCGCCCACGTTTAGGTCTTTAGTGAAGATTTTAGCCATCACTAAAGACCCCTACATTAATGTTTTAAGGTTAAAATGACCTATTTGCCTCCAACCTCTACACCTATAAAAAGGCCTACGCCCCCCACATATCATTCGTCCCTTCCTTCACTTTTCTCCCACTCCAAAGCACTAAAGAAGCCTGTCCCAAACCCAGGATGCTCCTCTAGAGTTAAAATCAAAATTTTGTCCACTTCTCACGCTGTTTGTGGAGTTCCCATGGTCATCTTCTCACCCCATTCTGGAAGTGGATCCCACAACGACGATGTCCTGCCTCACCCCCAGTTCTTCCCGCTCCGTTCTATGTCTTCCGCCTTAGCCCTTCGTCTTCCTAGCGTCGCCGTCTAACTCGTCCTCCAAATAGTCGTCGAGGAGGATAATTTCTCATCTCCCCTCCCTTTACAGCTTTCTAGACTAGATTTACTGCTTTCTAGTTGTAAAATTTCCAGCTTTCTGTTGTAAAAACATTATCCTTATTATAAAAGTGTTTTGTTCTCTCTCTCTCTCTCTATCTCTTTGTGTTAATATCAGATTCATTGTGATTATCTCGCTTTTAAACAAAAATTACAAAAAAAAAATCACGGATTTCAAATCGACGTAGCCTCCCTGTGTTCGACCTGGAATTTCTTTTGAATTTTGATAAATTTATTTGTTGACGGATTTCCTCGCAAATCGCACTACAATGATGAGTTTTCAAAACTCAACCTTTTTGCATAGATTTTCCGCTTCAATAGTTCCCGTCTCTCACCCCCATTCGTGTAGCATCCCATGAACACCCTCTCACCACCTTTCGAAAGAAGATCCTCTCCGCAATGCCATCCTGCCCCATCCTCCTTCCTCCACCAACGTTCTCCTTCCTCTAGCTTCCCACCACCTTCATCTAGGTGACGTCAGAGTGAGCCGTCCTCCAAGCAACCGTCGATGGGGACTCTTCTCACCTCTCTCTATCTTTATCACTTTTGTAGTGTAGTTTTCCACTTTCTTATCTGTAGTAAACACTTGTTTAGATATATTTGTGTTTGTTTCTCTCTCTCTCTATGTGCAAGTAGATTAGATAGAAATTATTTCGACCTGATCTCTTGCCTTATAAAAATACAAAAAAAATTACAAAAGATAAAAATAACAAAAACAAATAAAATTGAAACACGAATTTCAAAATCAAATGTTTGCCTCCCTATGTTTGACCCAAGACTCCCTTAGAGTTTCGGTATAAATTTTATTTGGTAGCGATTTTTGCTACTACAACGATGGGTTCTCCGAAACCCTAACTTTTCCTCACGAAAACACACTTACCAACATCAAAGAAGGCTGGGGAAGAATTTATTCCATCTTACAGAGAGTAATAACTTTATTTATCCCAGTGATCCAGCATATCATTTTGTAGTGTCTTCGAACAAATAGCTTTGAAAAATCTTCTCATCTCTGTGAATGAATCAACAACTGGCTTAGGCAGTATCCCTCGTAGCACCATTGGAAATAATACTTGCATATAAACGTAGGAGTCATGACTTTTCAAGCTAGATATCTTTTTCTACACTTTATTCACACAATGAGAAAGCTGTGATGAAAAATCATCTGGCAACCGAATTTCCTTTAAGAAGGATAACAGTCACTCTTCTGGTCCTGATTTAAGCTATAAATAGCAAGTATGAACTAGCCATCCTCCTCATGAATATGCAGCTCCGAACGTATCCTCAAACTCTTCATGCCTTTTCTTGTTTTCATCGTGTCCTTTGGATCATCGGTCAGATTTAGTACGTCTAAGATGTTATCCATCACATTCTTTTTGATGTGCATAACATCTAAATTATGACGTATTGTAAGATCTTTCCAGTATAGCAGCTCTATAAAAAAATGCTTTTCTTTCGAAACCTAGAATTTCTCAAGGCTATCTGGTCTTGTTTGAATAGTCGATCCAACTGTATATCACCCATTTCTTGTAATCTCTCCATTATAACCTGACCTGGCAACTTAATAGAATATGTACTAAGTTTATTCTTTGGATTTTTCTTTGAATACTGACATGTCCTACCATCAAATTGACCCCTAAACTGTGACATTTGCCATCTAATACAATGGGTAGAAATCTACAATGCCCTAAGTAACATAATTTCTTAATTTCCAGCAGTCGTAGGTTATGAGTATCTTCCATATTGACTGGGCAAGCAGGCTTTCCTTTAGTGCTCCAACCTAACAAACTTGCGTACGCCGGGAAGTCGTTTATGGTCCACAATAGTGCTGCACGCATATTGTAAAATTCTTTATTTTCTGCATCATACATCTTCACATTGGTGTATGATGGGTCAGCCCGAATAGGTTGTTAATATGATATTTTTATCGTTGAAATGTGTATAGTGGTTAACCTAATTCAGACCTAACCATCTCTTTACAAAATTTTTAACCTGGCCTAATTGATTTTATCTTGTCACTTTTAGGCCCAGGGTCGAACTCAGGGAAGTGGGGTTCAAGTCGAATTTCTACGTTTTCCTTAAAATGCGTCTCTTCCGTTCGTTTATTCTGTTTTTGGTATTTTTCTTATTTAGGTTTTTTTCTGGTAATCCTTGTTCTTGAGGCACACCCTCAAAATTGTGTCCTTGGCTTTTAGCCAAAACAGAGTTTCAAAACACGTCTTGCTACTTGCAAGACGGGGGTACCTGCAAATCAAAGATTATCTTTTCACTTTTATACCTTTTTTTATCTTTTTACTAAGAAGGAAGCTAACAGATAGAAAGTAAATATAGTAGCTATAGATATATATTTATATGTAGGATATATATAAAGGGGTGGGGGTGGAGGTGACGATGGAGTGTAGCACTATGTCGAGTCAGTTGACATCTAGAGAGACGCAACCAACACGACTATGTGCCGCGTGGAGTGTGGATGGAGGATGAATGATGTATGGGACCACGCTTTTTTTTGTACGCGTGTATCAGGGAATATCAGCAACTGGTGCAGATATCCCCACGATACAGCGTATAATAAATAACGTGAAAGTATAGGTACATATGTATGTATATAAGTAAATATATCTATATATATATATATAAATGTATAGTTATATATGTATAGATATATATATATATAGATATATATGTGTATATATATGTATATAAGTATATATATATATTACTATATATATGTATATATATATATATATGTATATAAGTATATATGTATCTAGATATATATATATATGTGTGTATATATATAAGTATATAGATATGTATATATATATATGTATATAAGTATATATGTATATATATATAAGTATATGTATAAGTATATAGATATATATATACGTGTATATATATATATATAGAGATATATTATATATATATGTATGTATACATAACTATATAGATATACTATGTATATAAGTATATATATATAATAGATATATGTATGTATATATATGTTACTATATATAACTATACGTATAGTGTAAGTGTGTGTGTGGGTGTGTGTGTGTGTCGGTGAAGATGTGTGTGTGTTGGTGTAGTGTGTGTCTGTGAGTGAGTGAAAGAGAGAGAGAGAGAGAGAGAACGGAGAGAGAGCGGGAGCGGGCGGAGAGATCGGCAGAGAGAGAGAGAGCGCCAGAGAGAGAAAGAGCGGGCGGGAGAGATCGCGAGCGCGGACGATGGCAGCGAGTTAAGGCGTATGCTCGCGGCGGCGGACGTCTGACGCCGCGTCGTCTGAAGGCGGAGGCGGACGTCTGAAGACGGCGGGTGCGGGAGCGCCTTCGCGTAGGGTTCTGCAGGCCTGCGCGAAGTCGACGAGCGGGCGATGGCGCGGAGGAGCGAGCGTGGAGGAGGTTCTGCAGTGGTCGCGTAGGGTCGCGGAGGAGGGCAGGGGGCGATGCGAGGCCGTAGCCGGCCGCTGCAGTGCGCGCGGCAGCCGGCTGCGGGTGCAACTGCGGCGTGGACAGAACGGAGACGGAGGCGGAGAACGCCTGCAGGCGCGCGCGGAGGCGGTGAGCGACTGCGTGCACGGTCGCGGAGGAGCAGGAGGACCTGCTACTGCTGCTGGTGCTGGGCTGCTGCTGCTGCTGCTTCAAGCTTCGGACCTTGAAGCGGCAGCAATGGTGTGGAGATGAAAACGAAGAGAAAAGAAAACACCACGCCCACCTGCTCGTTGAAGAGCTGGGTGGTGGTGTTCCCACTGTGGTGGTGAGCACCACAATGGGTTCTCCTGCTCGTCGGGTGCCTCCTCGACGGAGGGCTGGCGTATGGGAGGGGAGAACGGGCGAGGAAGGTGGTGGACTGCAGCGTGGCGTTTTTCAGCAACTCCCTCTCCTCCCTCCGTCGCGAGGAAGAGCTGCGGCTTTATAGAGGAGGAGAGCATGGCGTGGAGCATGCGGGGAATGGGGAGAATGGCAGCTGCAGGGAGAGGTGCGGGAAGGACAGCAGGGAGAGGCGTTGCATGCAGCATGGCGTGGATATGGGCGCGGGAAGAAGGCAGCCGCGGGAATGAGAAAAGAAGAAATTAAGAGGAAAAATAAAAAGGTGGAATTTGCAGGGAGGCACTTGAGATAAAATGTGAATTACGAAGCCATTTATTCGTTTCTCCTCCTCTCATGATTAAATGCATGCATGCAACCGTTTTTACAAATGCGACAATAGGATTATAATATACATAGTTAATGCTAGGAAATAGCATAAGAAGGCATTATTAAAGGCGTGTTTTGAGGTGCAAACATATACCCCCATGCCTATCTTTTGCTAGTCCCTAGCAAAACTGTATTTAGAAATAATCTTAAGCTGAAGATTTTCTTCTGAGGTGATATAGGTGTGTTTATTATCGAATATTGTGAGAACCAATTGTAAAGAAGACTACCAGTACTTTAAGTTTCACATGAGATAGATCATCTCTCAACTAACCAGGACTCTTGATATTTAAACCTTAAGTACGATTTCCAGGACCAAGGAGGTTTTTGCCGTACTCGAGAGCTCAAGAGGTTATGGTTTGTGCATAGTGAAGGATCAAGACTGACCAGATGAACCTTAAGACTCACTCCCAGGGTTTCACGAATTTTTAAGTACAGGTTGGTCCCAATTTCAGCTCGTGTTTTTGGATTGACCCTTAAGATGATTACGGAAAACTCAACTCCCATTTTCGAAAAACAAATTATACAGACATTTATGAGATATACTGACTCTTTTTGCAACATCTCCTTTTTTTTTTTTTGAAACATATGTCAGTATATCTCTTACAACACATTTTGATTTTTTTTTTTTTTTTTTTTTTTTTTTTTTGGTGGGAGAGTTTCTTTTTGGTGGAAAGAGTCACTCCTAAACACAAGACTAAAGCCTGAGATAAAAAGTCTACCTGCACGCACAGGTAAGGACTCCACCTTTCCTAATGAACACTAGGGTTGGATCTTATGTTCACCTGATCTTTCCTGATATGTGTAGTGTGAACCAAGTTTACTTAAGCTCTCAAGAAAAAGCAAACCAACGAATCCTGTCCTGGTGTCTCAGGTACAAGAAACGTTCTTAGTTAGGAGAGATTTTGATCTATTTCGTCAATGCTTTAAGTGAATTAAGCCGAGCCTGAGCGAATCAAGCTTCTGTGGCCTGGAAATTCTTCAAAACAGAGGTTGAATATCCATAAACACTTATTGTATTTTTTGTTTCAGCTTTTAGATCATTACTAAACACCATTTATTACTAATATATATATATTTTTTATTTTTCTTTTCTTTTCTTTTTTCTTTTTCTTGCATATTTATAAATAGGTGGTAATTGTCTGATACCATAAAATACTCGGATCCTATGGATGCCTGTCCACCCCCCCATGCCAAACAATGCTATGTCCTCATATGCATGCAGGGAAAGGCAGAGAACGGACGACAGATCGGGTAACAGGAGCTGAGGTTCAGGGTATAAATCAGGGTGGAAGGGTGGGTGGATGGTGGGTGGTGAAGAGAAAAGCGAAATAATCGCGATAGAGGCGTGAAAAGTAATGGTGGATGGTGAGAGATTTGGCGTTTTCTGGGACGAGAGTGTCCCAAGCGGATCAGAAAACAGATCAGGAAGAGGAAGTTGGCCCTTAGATTGGCCAAGAAGGGGGGCTTTTTGGATAGATGGATCCAAAAGGGAATAGCCCCGGTGAGTAAGATGTGGGCTCAAGGTCCCAGTGTGGATTTGCAAATCCGCCTGATTTAGCGGGAAAGAAAGGGCAATCCGGTCTTCCATAGTGTGGACCGGCGGTGAGCAGCCCGGCAATGACTCAGACCACGAGGTATGGGAAGCGGAGAAAACCTCATCAGAAGTATGGTCAGGAGAAGGTACAGGAATAGGGAGGGATTGGGGAACGTCACAGTTTGTGTTGGTCAGGCAGTCGTCAGGTAATTCGCAGCAGTCAGAATCGGCTCCAATTAGTTCGATACACGTACTGACAGTCACGTCCTCGTCAGACGTGTCATCCTTGATGTGATCACTATCAGCATAAGAGTGCGGTGCTGCAGCGGGATTAACCTGAAATCCCGAAGGAATACTCGGAGCTTGCAGAATTTGATGAACCTGTTCCTGAGAAGGTTGTACCTATGGTTGCGGACCACAGGGTACAAAGTTTTGCGGGTTTGGAACAGGTTGGGCGGGAAAAGTGCCCTGAGATCGAGTCGCCATGCTTAGTTGATTGATCTCAGCATTCTGCTGCGCCAAATGCTGAAGAGAGGTCATGTTTTCTTTATGGCGCTTTGACATTTCCGTCATCATTCGCATCAATTTATCAAGAGGTTTTGATGCGTGTTTGGTTTTCTGTACACAAGGGCCTGATGGCAGATTTGCCATAGGATTAGACTGGGCCCTTGGGATGACGGGTGCGGACGATCGCATTGGTCCACCAGCGGGGTTTCGACGCTGCGGGTTGTTGGACCATGCAAAATTGGGATGATTGTGCCACCCTGGGTTATACGTGGCAGAAAACGGGTTATTCCCCAGGGTGCAGGCATCTTCTATGCCAGAAGACGTGTCCGCATATGTGTCCGAGTACACGGAGGCTTGGTCCTCCGTGTTGAAATACTGGCTCGCAGAAGCCAGTTCCACATGACTTACCGAGTCGCTTGGCGCGACACTCGGTAAGGAAGGTCTAACAGGGTTTCTCGGGATAAGCCTGGTGTTGAAAGAATTGGAATTGTGACGAAGTGGTGAGGCAGGGGTGTGTGCCATGTTTGTGGAGGAGGAGGATGATTCGGCTCTTTTTCTAGATTTATCAGTCAATACAAGCAATTCAGGGTTTTGTGACCTCCTCCCAAACATGCACTACCGCAGGAAGAATTGGGGAGATGAGAAGGGAAAAGGGATGAGAGAAATGACGCCGCAAAGGTACACTTGATTACAAATCAATACAGTCAAGTTCCTAACCTCTACAGTGTGCCCTTAGACCTAAAGATCTAAGTTACCTACTATCACGAACTACGGAACCGAATGCGAGCACCGCAGAACCACCGGGCCAGATTGAAAGGCCGTTTGCCCCTGTCTTAGACACCCGATAGCACGCGGGAACTCTCACCAGCACGTAGTCGCTACACACAGGTAGTTAGACCTCCAATCCTTAGTAAGGGTCAAGTTACTACCAGTTTTAATTAGAGGCTTAGGGTCAAGTGCTTTTGGAATGTGAAGGGCGTTGTTTACGGGTAATGCCCAAGTGATTGATTTTAAGAGTGTGTAAGAACAAGCATGCAACGGGGAAATCTCCCCGAATTGAAGTTTTAATTGGTGAATGGTTTTTAGAGTTCAACCTTAAGTAGTATGAATTTTAGGATTTTGCTGAATTACCAATTCAACCAATCTCCGGGTTTTGCAAGAATACAGGTTTTCTTTCTAAAGCCCAAGAAACCCTTCTTCAATTATCAGTTAGTTAATGCATGCTAAAATGCAATGGGCTACCCTAAATGGAGATTTCTATGTGTGGATGCGCGAATCAATTTTATACCAATGTGAAAGGGAGCCAAAACACTTCAATTCAAGTGCTCCCAATCACCAGAAAGATATCCACACACAAGGCTTCAACCAACAGATAAAGAAAGTAAAATTGTTGGGGTTGAAGTATTCAGGATCAAATCACAGGCAAGTTTGAAAAGTCGTGGTGGGGTTGGAATCAACTCAATTCCAAATCTCCCCACCAAAAATGTGATCCTGAATTAAAGATAAGTGAGGCAAAAGAGGGATACAAGCAATCTTTTTCTTTGCCTCAAAGAATACTTCCCACGGCGAAAAATCTAAGAATCAAGATTCTAGGATTTTCGCTATGCGAAGTAAGGCAGGAAATCCCGGGGCAGTGGGAGTGAAGACAACCAATCAATCAAGTGAATTTTAATCCACTTGCCCTCAAGAAATCCCAAAAAGTTTTTCTAGTTTTTAGTTTTAAAATTTTTTTTTTTTTTTTTATTGTGGTGGCAAGTTAACCCTAATTTGATGAGAAAAGAAAACCTACTTGTTCGGCAACGTGTGCGAAGCTCCAATGCGATGTCGGCGTCTTCACGCTCTCGTTCCCGCCTTGAATCTGCTCACGTCCTCGACTTCGTCAGCCTTCTTCTCCTTCCACCAGGTTCACCTGCACACCAAAAACAACAATACCCGTGAAGAGAGAAGAGACAAATTTAAAGGAATTGGATAGAAACTTACTCGAAAGCGCACCTCCCCGGCAACGGCGCCAGAAAAGTTATGATGGGTCAGCCCGAATAGGTTGTTAATATGATATTTTTATCGTTGAAATGTATAGTGGTTAACCTAATTCAGACCTAACCATCTCTTTACAAAATTTTTAACCTGGCCTAATTGATTTTATCTTGTCACTTTTAGGCCCAGGGTCGAACTCAGGGAAGTGGGGTTCAAGTCGAATTTCTACGTTTTCCTTAAAACGCGTCTCTTCCGTTCGTTTATTCTATTTTTGGTATTTTTCTTATTTAGGTTTTTTTCTGGTAATCCTTGTTCTTGAGGCACACCCTCAAAATTGTGTCCTTGGCTTTTAGCCAAAACAGAGTTTCAAAACACGTCTTGCTACTTGCAAGACGGGGTACCTGCAAATCAAAGATTATCTTTTCACTTTTATACCTTTTTGTATCTTTTTACTAAGAAGGAAGCTAACAGATAGAAAGTAAATATAGTAGCTATAGATATATATTTATATGTAGGATATATATAAAGGGGTGGGGGTGGAGGTGACGATGGAGTGTAGCACTATGTCGAGTCAGTTGACGTCTAGAGAGACGCAACCAACACGGCTATGTGCCGCGTGGAGTGTGGATGGAGGATGGATGATGTATGGGACCACGCTTTTTTTTGTACGCGTGTATCAGGGAATATCAGCAACTGGTGCAGATATCCCCGCGATACAGCGTATAATAAATAACATGAAAGTATAGGTACATATGTATGTATATAAGTAAATATATCTATATATATATATATAAATGTATAGTTATATATGTATAGATATATATATATAGATATATATGTGTATATATATGTATATAAGTATATATATATATTACTATATATATGTATATATATATATATATATATGTATATAAGTATATATGTATCTAGATATATATATATATGTGTGTATATATATAAGTATATAGATATGTATATATATATATGTATATAAGTATATATGTATATATATATAAGTATATGTATAAGTATATAGATATATATATACGTGTATATATATATATAGAGAGATATATTATATATATATGTATGTATACATAACTATATAGATATACTATGTATATAAGTATATATATATAATAGATATATGTATGTATATATATATATATGTATGTATATATATGTTACTATATATAACTATACGTATAGTGTAAGTGTGTGTGTGGGTGTGTGTGTGTGTCGGTGAAGATGTGTGTGTGTTGGTGTAGTGTGTGTCTGTGAGTGAGTGAAAGAGAGAGAGAGAGAGAGAACGGAGAGAGAGCGGGAGCGGGCGGAGAGATCGGCAGAGAGAGAGAGAGAGCGCCAGAGAGAGAAAGAGCGGGCGGGAGAGATCGCGAGCGCGGACGATGGCAGCGAGTTAAGGCGTCTGCTCGCGGCGGCGGACGTCTGACGCCGCGTCGTCTGAAGGCGGAGGCGGACGTCTGAAGACGGCGGGTGCGGGAGCGCCTTCGCGTAGGGTTCTGCAGGCCTGCGCGAAGTCGACGAGCGGGCGATGGCGCGGAGGAGCGAGCGTGGAGGAGGTTCTGCAGTGGTCGCGTAGGGTCGCGGAGGAGGGCAGGGGGCGATGCGAGGCCGTAGCCGGCCGCTGCAGTGCGCGCGGCAGCCGGCTGCGGGTGCAACTACGGCGTGGACAGAACGGAGACGGAGGCGGAGAACGCCTGCAGGCGCGCGCGGAGGCGGTGAGCGACTGCGTGCACGGTCGCGGAGGAGCAGGAGGACCTGCTACTGCTGCTGGTGCTGGGCTGCTGCTGCTGCTGCTTCAAGCTTCGGACCTTGAAGCGGCAGCAATGGTGTGGAGATGAAAACGAAGAGAAAAGAAAACACCACGCCCACCTGCTCGTTGAAGAGCTGGGCGGTGGTGTTCCCACTGTGGTGGTGAGCACCACAGTGGGTTCTCCTGCTCGTCGGGTGCCTCCTCGACGGAGGGCCGGCGTATGGGAGGGGAGAACGGGCGAGGAAGGTGGTGGACTGCAGCGTGGCATTTTTCAGCAACTCCCTCTCCTCCCTCCGTCGCGAGGAAGAGCTGCGGCTTTATAGAGGATGAGAGCATGGCGTGGAGCATGCGGGGAATGGGGGAGAATGGCAGCTGCAGGGAGAGGTGCGGGAAGGACAGCAGGGAGAGGCGTTGCATGCAGCATGGCGTGGATGTGGGCGCGGGAAGAAGGCAGCCGCGGGAATGAGAAAAGAAGAAATTAAGAGGAAAAATAAAAAGGTGGAATTTGCAGGGAGGCACTTGAGATAAAATGTGAATTACGAAGCCATTTATTCGTTTCTCCTCCTCTCATGATTAAATGCATGCATGCAACCGTTTTTACAAATGCGACAATAGGATTATAATATACATAGTTAATGCTAGGAAATAGCATAAGAAGGCATTATTAAAGGCGTGTTTTGAGGTGCAAACAGTGTACCACAACTGTTCTAGTTCACTAATTAATGGCTGGAGATAAACATCTATTGCATTTCCTTTTTGTTCTAGACTAGGGATTAATAAGGTTAGCATCATCAATACGATCTCATACACAACCAGGGAGGTAAGTGATGTGAACACCATTATGAGCCCTAACTAGCCACATTTAGTCAGGTTTGATTGCTAAAGGCTTCTACCTAATCATATGAGGGTTGTAACTCCTTATTATTCTGATTTGAGAGAAGAATTGAAAATCAAGGTTAATTTTGTAATTTTAACAGCACATCACAAACACAGATTAACCACAGGGTCATTCAAAGGTTAAATGAAGGTTAAATGAGCTCAAAAGTCTAGAAAGTGGGTCAACATTAATAGAAACAAGGTTTCACACATTTCAAGAACGGAAACAATATAGAAAACCCAAATTCTCAACTAGCCTAAATTGAGGAGGTTCTGGTCAGCATAAAATTCATCTAACCTCCTATAATTCAGTGAAAAATATTATAAGAGGTTTGGTACCCTTGGTTTCATCTAAACTCATTTTGACATAGAATAGAGTTTTAGATGGGATTTTACCTCGATTTGGGCTTCTGTGCAAATTGCCTAGCCAGACGTAGTCAAAACTCAAATCCATCTTACCATTAGATTCCTTGGGTCCAAATTAGGTTAAGACCAAAATTTAGGCCCAAGAAAAGTCCATCTTGACCTAGTTTGCATTTCAGTCCCTAAATCTTTATTTCTCTCAATCAGACCCCTAGCTTTCAAAATTTCTAGGAAATAGATCCCTATGTTTCTCGTCGTCTTTGCACTTATGCTCCCTCCGCCATTGAAGGTCTGAAAAGCATCTTCCCGTGACTCACCGACCTTCAAACTTGGAAATCTCCTTGATTTCTCAACCAAACTCTCCCAAATTTAGAAGGAACAGTCCCCACAAGATCCTCTACCGTCTAAACCCAATTCCATAGCCCAATCGCAAGCCAAAAGTCCTGGTAAACTCTTGAAATTTAGTGGGTTTTCCTTGCAAATTTTGAGAAGAATCCACGCTAATTTAGGGCAAATCAAGCCTTGATCGACATCTATAAGAAGTCCTCTAGCCCCCAACATACTCTTAAGCTCAGAAAAAGGCCAAAACACCCTCTTCTCTCCTCTAGCCGACGCTTCCTCGAGCTCCAGTGAGCACCTCTGCCCCCTTCATTGAGCCAACTGATGGTCAAATTGATCGGCTCTTCTTCCTCACCTCTTCTTTGCGGCTATGTCCAATCAAAGATCGGTCATTCTCGCCTTCTCCTACCCCGTCGCTCCCTTGCCGTCATCTTAATCTTCTCCAATGCTGACTTATCATATCCAGTTGTCTCCTCCCCCATTTCAACTCCTACCCTCCCTCAATCTCTTTCTTTCCCTCTCTTCTTCATTTCCACCTATTTAGACATCACTTTCGACCGTCGAACGCACCACCCCACCTCTGTCTTCCCTAGAGCTAGCGAAGCTCCGATGACCTCGTGCGACTACCGCAGACCACCAATCCACCAGCTACAACTCCTAGAAGCTCTGCCACGACTCCACTATCAAAAGCACTCGCCCAATTTCATCACACACTCACTCAACCTCCCCACCGAACAACCCACCACAACACCACCTTCTCCAACTTCACCACACAGCTACACACACCCTCACACTTTGCCACGACCACCACGACACTTGCCACACTTAGACAAGGTTCCTGAACATTTCTGACAAGGTCGCAAGACCGTATTTCCTTTTTTAGGTGCTCACCGAATCTCTGCCGTTGCAGTCATCTTCTCCAACCTCGATAGCACCGCTCCAGCCATCATCCATCTAGTCGCTAACCTCGTTGGATGCGGAATCATTTGCTGCAGTTGTCCAGGTCTCCAATCGAGCAAAGGAGCGGTAGCCACGGCTTCAATTCTGCAAGGGAATCAGCTACAGTCTACGTTTAGCTGCACGAAGAGGAAGGATTAGATTTAGTCCCACATCAGAGACATAGAGGCTTGTAGCAACATATATTACGAAAACATGTCCTCAACTGGTTGCCTCCGAGAGCATTGAGGTGAGGTCCTACTCATACACTCCATTTCACATGCCCTCGCCCGCGGTTCACGCCACGTGGGCCTAGGTGTGGGTTCGGATACCTAGGTCTGATGTGGTTCTGAAGGAAGGAAACCTGAGGAGGGGAGAGGAGGGCTTTTGCACCTTGGGAATCATGCCCTCCCCCGCGCTTGCGAGGCTCTTGTGCCTTGTGCTTACTAGACACTTGTGCCTCTGTATGCTGTTACTGTTATGCCTTAGTGCTGTTGAGGTCCTTAAGGTTAAGGCATCTGAGGCCTTGAGTTGGTCCTGATCTGTTGGTTACTATGGATACATTTGCGTGGATACTTGATTGCATTTATTGTTAAAATATTTGAGTTAATTTGAGAGCTTAGTCATTAGGGTTAAATTGGTGGTTCAACACACCATTTTAACGCAATCTGTTTACACTCTTACTTCTGATTTTATTGAGATATTATTCTGATATACATTGAGCACCATTTTGATTCAATTGCATTGTAATTAGTGGATTGATTTTCTTTAAATTGCTCCCTGTGAATGACCTCAGACTCACTTCTATTTTCAGAGTTTATAAATTTACATGTTGTTGTGATTTTTGTCCTAAACTACAATGCTATTCTTAAAATGATTATTTTTGCATGCAATAGTAAGTTATAAGGGATCATTACCACTGGCTATATAGAGTACGATGGGTATATACTCTTAAATGGATTGAATCCATCACTTGCAAGACCCAGCCATCCGTTGCATGCTTCTAAAGCGAATGAATTATTTTTTTTGTCAAATCTCTTCAACTCCTCTGAAGCAGTAGGATGACGTATTCTTCTATCTTGAGATTTACAATCCTGGTGCCATGTCATCCACCGTGCAATTTTAGTTGATATAAAAAGGCGTTGAAGCCTAGGTGTCAGTGGGAAGTAACGAAGAACCTTCTGAGCTTATTTCCTCTTACTTTCATTTTTACCTTCTTTTTATCTCTCATATCCACATTTAGGATAGTTACTTAAGTTTTCGAATTAATTTATGAAAAGAATGCATCCATTCAGACATGCATCGATCATCTAATAGTCCAAACCAAGCTTGCGAATCTGTTTCCTTGTCTCGTACCATGAAGCCAGAAAATCATTAGGGTTATTCAACAACTCAATAATAAACTGAAGCATTTCTGACATGAATTTAGCATTAGCTCTGTTCATAACCTTTAGTTCAAATATCTTCAATAAAAATGACAACTTTGACATTCTTGTAACACTGGGAGCAATAGGATCTTTAGCTGCCTTAACAGCATCATAGAACGGATTACAACTGAACGAATCTTCCTCATCTGTATTTATATACCCTCTTGCTCTCATCTCATTCAACATTTCTTGTATTTCTTCACCTCCACTATCAGCAATTTCCTTGTCAATCTCTTCATCAATAGTATTCTCATTGTTTATGACTTTGTCAGCAAACTCCTCTCCATGAGCTACCCAAGTAGTGTAATGCTGCCACCACTCATTACAAATTAAGTGCTCAAGCACAGTATTATGATCATGTAAGGAACCATTCAAACATCTTCTACATGGGTAGAAGATATTATCGAGTTGATTTCCTCGCCTAAATATTTTCCTATTGTCATCAAAGGCCTAATCTAGGAATGAAATCACTCCATCCTTATATCTGGTGTAATATGAACCCCGCAATCCAATCCAAGATTTATCCATTATAACCTAAAATTTAATGTAACCAAATCACTTATTAGGAAGGGAAATGACTAAATGATGTGTATCTTGATTAAGATTTTCACTTTATAGCTCATCCTCAAAGATTTGATCACAACTTAGGTTTGCTCGTTACATGTAACTTTAGTGCAGTGAAATTTCAGCAGCATCTCTCCGCACTTTTCTAGTAGACCCCCCAATACTAACCTTAGCTAAATTACCTTTAACACCCAGTTAAGGGTACTAGAGGATAAGATTAGTTGGTATACTGAAGAAGAGTAGGAAGAAGCAACCAAAATTTTACCACACAAGGTTACATGTAACGAACAAAACTAAGTTATGATCAAATCTTTAAGGACCTTTAGTTCGGTACTTCATCGAACTAAAGTCGATCAAGTCTTATGGTATGCTACAAAGGCAACACATCATGCATGTAAGTGAGGTATACATACACTTCTTACATTGTCTGTATAACATGATCATAATTCTGGACAGGCGAGTAATTTGGATACAATTTGATTTGGAGGACTTTTACCCTAGGGGTTAGAATACCTAATGTTTGATCTCGCGTGCATATATCTTCTTTAGCAAGTGTGTGTATCTAAATAATAACTAATTTGAACATTAAAGAAATTCAACAAAAAACTAAAATATCATTCAATTAAGTTAAAAAGATTGAATGTATATATACCTCCAACTACTCAAGCCTCCGAGTGTACCTGACACCGATAACCTACATTTTCGAAAGCAAAATTAATTAAATAACAGATTATAATCTTAAATGTTAATAACAAATATATTAATATAATATATATATTAACGAGGAGGAGGACAACGAGGATGAGAAGGGAGGTACGAGGATGACGAGAGGATGATAGGAGGAAGGGAGTCTTATTGTTCTTCTTTGTGAAGTTAGGAGGAGGGCAGGAGGATAGGAGGAGGAGAGGTGGAGGGTAGTAGGAGGAGACAAGAAAGAAGAGAGGGCACCCCGTTAGATGTCTGATCACAAAATCAAATGACACCTGATGGTTACCTGCATGTTCAAAAAGATAGAAGAGCTTGTATTCTCATTCTAAGGACTTGGTAAAAATTTACAAGTGATCATATTTATCCTCCCCAAATGCACATCCATTCTAGGTGAAATCGAATCACCAAATCCTCATCCTATGTGTGTTTATTTGTTCTTTTGAGCGAACTTTTCCCTTATCCACAAACCCAATAGAGCTCAATAAAGAAGGGCTCCGGTCAATTTTCTTCCTAAGAATCATACTTGTAATTAGGTTGCAAGATGTTTCCCTCATTTCTAGACTTGCAAGTTCGGAGTTAGACCATGAAGGCCACGCTTAAATGAAAGACACGAGGATAATTTAAGAATGATTTATCATGGATAACCAAGTTGAAGAGTACCCCATGCTTGAACGATCTATTAGTTGAGTGATTAAACTTCTACTTCAAATATCTTAGTTCCAAATCATACCTTTAATCAACAAAGATTAAAAAAAAAAGACAAACCCACGATCTATTTCAAAACTGTTGGGACACTAATACACTAGTGTATGTGTGTCCCTCCTATTTTAGTTTCAAACCAAATTTCTATAGCAAACCTTCATTCCAAAATTATCATTCAAATGCAAAATGAAAAGCAAAATTTACTAAACAAGTTTACGATACACACACGCACTAAACATGAAACTAGAAAAGCAATACAAGAAAGGAGGCAATAACAGAAGAGGAAGAAAAACAAAACTTGGAGGCATTTAACTTCAAACATCACATACACCACCAAACAACGCTGCACCTACAAAGCTCTCACATGGTTCCCTCCAAGACACCTATAAATTCAAGGCGAGGATAGGGGACCACTTATAAACACACATAAATTCATGATAAAATGCTTATTTATGATAGTTCCTAAGCCTAGCATTGCATTCCATAAGTATAAATAGTGCATTACATGCATTACATTGCATTTAAGATAATTTGTGTACATTGTATAGTAATTCCAACATTTTATGGCCAGGATCCAATGCGACATCTTTATGAGCTTCAAATGAAGAATCCGACCGTATGAATGGATCCGTAGCAATGATCGCAGTCCAACAACGTGGAAATCACCTCGAACCGAGCACTGTGGCACCCTCTGCAAGCAAGGAAAGTTGGACGGTCCAGATGGTGCCACATGGCACCATCTAGAGTGCCCAAGGCCGCCCGACGTCCCTCCAAAGGGGTGTCCAACAAGCAATCCCAGCTGTTGGATGCAAATCCAACGGCTGAGAGCCCTCCTCCACTACACGCCCTAAGACGTCCTCTCGACCATTTGGACGGCTTGGCGCATTGGTGGGGCACCCGGCCACCAAGTGAGGGGCACCAGTTCGAGACCTACAGAGCCCCCCAATTCACAAATTGGTGCACGCCAGCGCACGTCAGTGTGCACCAGTAGCATGCACCCGTGCGCACCGTCAGCTCACACCAGCAGGGCCTTAGCGCAATGCGCACGTGATGGAGGGACAGCACAGCTCGAGTGTGGGCAGACGTGAGGTGGCTACAACGATGCTTGAACTGGACCTACAGCATTGTCCTAAAGGTCGCTAATTATCTTGTGTCTATTTTTATCCCCTTCCCATCCACTATATAAAGACCTACACTCCTCCCTTGCCTAGCCATCTCTACCTACTCTACTCCCACCTGCTTTTAAGCTCTAGTATACCAAAGCTCCATTAGAGCTTATTCCCAAGCTCCAAAGGCCTCTTATTAGTGTAATGCTCCTATATCCCACCAAATATTCATCCTCCATCCCACCACCTTCATAAGAAGTGTAACGACCCGATTCCTGAATCTCTACGAGACACGAGAGTCGGACCGACTCGACTGATCCCAAGACCCAGTCGTCCAACGAGAAAGTAACCAAAAGAGTAGTAAAATAAACCACATTCACCATGTATATAACTAGCAGTAACAAAATACAGTAGTAAAGAAAAGAAATACTACAGTATACACCACCACAACAGTAGAGAATTAAATAGGTACATAAACATGAAGCTTACAATGAAAAGAGTATAGAGGTAACAGAAACTACTCACTACAACAGCAAGAAAAGTACAGTGGGTATTACAAGTAACTCTACTGGGCTCTACTAGGCCCAGCGCCCTCTGCAGCCGCCGACTCTGGCTGCTCAATACCTAGTCTTGAAAAGGTAACAAAGGTGACACGTCAGCAAAACGCTGAGTAGAGTGGCAACTAAAAGCTAAAAGAAACAGTAAGGTGGACAGTAGCTATTATATTTATAATTTCTTGGTTTAATTTTTCCATTTATTCACTATTGAATTACTTCTCAGATCTTTCTCTTGATCTCGAATGTTCCTCGTGGGAACGATCTTAATTGCAGCCTTTTCCGAAAAGTAGAAGTAACACGTGGTGCTCTCCTGGCCGGGAGAGTCCCCCGTGGTGGTCCTACCCTCAGTCAACCGCCCCAAGGTCGCTGACAGATGTAACGGTGAATACGGCACGCGCGATAAACGCACTGGTAGCTACCCCGCACTGGCATGCGATCAGTCATTTTCGTTAACGGGTGCGCCCAAAGCACAGCACGGAACCAATATAGGGTAGATCCCTCTCAGCAACAGGGGTCCAGCTCCTCCACAGTAACCAAACAGGGGTCTTGCCCCTCCACAGTCTGCGCACCCTCGCCTGACTACCCTGGTTTGCACAGTAGACCTAACAAGTTGGTGTAGGAGGGCTAGCAGAACCCCGGGGCCCGTGGGGTAGCTAGTGCTCTCCCTACACTAGTAGCTCTCCTCGGTGCTGTGTACACGAGGGCCAAAAGTCGGTACAAAGTGGCCAGACCTAACCCCGGGTCCCTGGGGTGGCTAGCTCCGCTCTGCACTAAACAGGGGGACAGTTGCTCTCCTTGGTACTCCGTACTCAAGGGCCAGCTCACTTCCCCAATTCTATTCCATTCACTTTCCAGGAGTTCTACTCCTAATTCCCCGTAGGGTTCATGCTCTTTTAACTTAGCCAATTTAGGTTTCACTGTTCCCGCTTTATATCCATATAATCCATGTTCTCAACTGTAATTATTCATTCATAAACAGGCAGCTGTTAACCAATTTACAGGTAGTTATCGTTTCCTTTCTACTTTTCCAAGACTACAATGTTTATATATTCAACTAGTTTTCCAGCCCTAGGATTCATGTCATACCTTAGAATCTATCATTCAATCTGGTTTTCCAGTCCTAGGATTCATGCAATACCCTAGGATCTATCATTCAATCTAGTTTTCCAGTCCTAAGATTCATGCAATACCCTAGGATCTATCATTCAATCTAGTTTTCCAGTCCTAGGATTCATGCAATACCCTAGGATCTATCATTCAATCTAATTTTTCAGCCCTAGGGTTCATGCAATGCCCTAGACTCTATTAGTTATTTCCCAATTGCATAATTTTTTATAATAATTGAAAAGGCCACTCTACCCGCAAGATCGGGAGTATTGGGGGCATGATCGGCAATCCCGTGTGCCTCCGCAACCCCCAAAGCCGCAACGGAACGGGGTCCTAACACAAGGATCAACACACGGGGTTACTCAAAACAGTATACAATTACTGTAAATAGGCAGAGGAAATAAATCTGGGAAGAACGAAACTTGAAACGTAGAAAACGGACTCCGAACGGACCCTAAACAGGTCAAAAACGACGAGTTTGCCCAAAATCAGACGTCTGGAACTTCTTCTAGACGTCTTAAAAGGTAGCTCAGGTCATACCTTGGACTACGCAGTACTTCAAACGTCCAGAAGCCCACTGGACTGTCTGGACTTAGTTTCCAGACATCCGATTGTCACCCCGGACGTCTGGAGGCCCTCTCCGTCGTCTGGTGCTGTGCCCAGACGTCTGATCCGTGTGGGATGGCGAGCCCTGGCGCCCTCCCGAACAAATCCTACACACACACACACCCGCTCTCATCGCAAGGAGGTGCAGAAGAACTCGACGGAACGGTTGCATGGCTGTACATGCAGAAAAGGGAGAAGATAATAAATATTGCACCTATCAGACGTCTGGACCTTCCTCCAAACGTCTTCTGCGTCGTCTAGACGTAAGTCCAGACATCTGATTCTGGGAAATTTTCCCAGAATCAGGACCCTTTTCGCTCTCCGCCCGCAACGCAAGGCCGTGTCGCGCTGCGTCTGCCTGCTGCCTGGGCTACAGCAGCTCCTCCGCGACTCCACACGCTCGCTGCTCTCCCGCCTGTCGGCTCTAGCTGCCCCGGCAAGCTCTCACCCTCGCGGTCGAGCTTCTTCTTCTCGCCACAGCTTCTCCTCCCCACACGCCCGTAGCAGTCACTGCTGCCGCTCTCACTCGCTCGCGCTCTCGCTGACAGGGAGAAGGAGAAGAAGAAGGCGGTGGAGTGAGGGTGAGGGAGAGGTACTATTTGAAGGCCACGGGGGGAGAGAGAGAAAAAGGAAAGGCTACATCTGCAGGGAGGGAGAGGAAAGAGAAGAAGGAGGGCGGCGGGTGTAGTCTGCACGCGCATGCGCGCAGACGCGAACCCATACGCCGAAAAAATTTAATTCCAGACGTATGGAAAGGCTTCCAGACGTCTGGGCCACTTCCCAAACATCTTAAACGACGCTTGCTGCCATGGTCGTAACAAGAAGCCTTGGAGCCATCCTCCCACCTCCATTCCGGCAGAAGATTGCCTCCATCTCCTCATCCCTATTTCAGAGCTTTGGTGAAGCATTCCTTTACCCAGCATCCTTCTGCATCTCACCTCCTTCGTCCAACACCTCACCTCCATCCAAGCTATCGCTAAGCACCGAAGTCTCACCAAACAACGGATTTCGAAGATTTCTTCTCACCTCTATCTCTTTTATGTTTTACCATATTGTAATAGACATTTGAATGCCATTGTGAAATATCACATTTGTTCTCCACTTTGTGAAGTTATCTCACTTGTCTTTTTATTTCAAAAACACTAAAAAAATCACAAAACCCTAAAACACCAAAAAGAAACAAAACGAAGTGCGGATTTCAACAAAAGTAAATGTCACCTCCCTGTGTTCGACCTGAGACTCCCTTGGAGTTTCGATTAAAAATTGTATTTGATAACGCATTTTATAAGCTACGACGACAGATTTTCCAAACCCTAATTTTACTTCGCCAAAACTCGTTCATCATTTTGGCATCGTTGCCAAGGAGGCAACGAAATTTGCTTTCTTGTTTTCTGTGTTTCTTTTCATTTGCTTATTATTAACCTCACTTGCCTCTAATTTACTGTCTTGCAAGTACCCTAGCAAGGAGATCCGAGTGCAGCAGACAGGAGTAAAATGCGGGTAGAATAATCCATAAGTGCCCCCACATTCCCCCCCTCTAGTTTCATTTCGCCACATCAATAACCAAGACCTAATCTACTTAGGTTTTTGCATAAATCCTAGGATAGAATTTGTTTGTCTTGTTTGTCACCTCCACTCATCTCACCCTTGCATATTACAAAAAAACCAAAAAAAAACCAAAAAAGATACTTCTTGTAGGACAAATCAACATACACACAACATACACCCACATTTGAGGCATATAACCTAACTTCATTTCTATCTACTCAACTAGGATTCCGACTTGAGGAACTGGTACACCAATTTAACACATAAAGGAGTAGAAAATCATACTAGGTTAATCACCTTTTTGTGTGCCCTAATCGGTGGTGCATTGGGGCCAATTGATTGAATTGTTTGGGCTGTACCACCTAATCTAAAAGGAATTCATTTTGTAGCTGCCCCATAGGATTCAATATTTGGGTCAAACCAAGCACTCCATATTTCTTTTTGATTTGCAGCGGAAAATAGTTGAACTCGTGATTTCAAACTTGGTTTGCCTCCTGGAATTTGGTTGAATCTACCTAATATTTGAACCCTAAAAGCTATTGAGCAAGACTTAAACCCTAAAACTCACTTCATCATCAATAATCTTGCTTGAAAATCTTTTTGGTTATGCACATACACACATTTTCAACGAATCATTAAGGGCACAACCCATTAAGGGCCCATCACATTCCGAAAGCACTAAATATCCCAAGCTAACTAAAATTGATTAGACGTTGGCCATAAGGACTGATTCGCTTTTCGACTCCCAGATTGAGATTGTTCACAATTAACTTGCTTATACTAGTCAATCTGATGTCTAGCTAGGGGAGTAGTGTCAAACGACCGTGGCTGGGGGGTACACTAGGAACCAAAGGCGTAAGACAAAGGAGGAACCTACTCCCCAGCTCCTCCTTCTAACTGGTTGGATTGACTGGATACAAGTAGAGTAAATCGTCTATAATCTTAAGACAGATTCTGAGAGTCTGTAGACCTTTAGACTACCTAACCTAAGGACAGGCTTCTATTTTTTGTGCTGCAGGGTCCCTTCTCTTCCCTGTCCTTCCGACTTTCTTCCAATGTATGCTTGGAAGGAGGTCATTGAACCCGCATTTGGAAGGACCTATACACCATTCCCGGAGGCAGAGGTTGAGTTATAGCCAAGTAGATCCCATGGCTGATCAACAACCACCTCCCCCGCCCTTGAACCAGCAGGAGCTGATTCAGAGGCAGTTGGAAGAATTGCAACAGATGCAGTAATGGTTCCAACGAATGTATGGTCAAGGTGCTCAGATGTTGAAGGATTTTTATGATCCTTCGAATTATGAGGATCGTCCCGGCGTTGTGATCCCCGCTGGTGATGTTGAGATCAAGCCCCAAGTTTTGAGTCTAATTAAACACCTTCATGGGCTTGGCTCAGAGGACCCATTCCAACATTTGGAGGACCTGATCACTCTGGTTCACACCACCAAATCACGGAATGTGGACGAAGAACAACTGCTCATGAGGCTTTTCCCCCATTCACCCAGGGATAAGGCCGCACATTGGTATCGTACCATTGGAAGACTGATTGCAACCTGGACAGCTTTGAAATCGGCCTTCCTGACGAAATTCTTCCCAATTGGGCGAACCAATGCATTGCGACGGGTAATTACCACTTTTGCCCAGTGGCAAGGAGAATCATTTCATGGGGCCTAAAAGTGATTCCAGGATTTATTGTCGAAGTGTCCACACCACGAGGTGCCTAAATGGCAACTTGTGTAGATTTTTTATCATGGGTTGAATGATCAACTTTGTATTCATGTGGATGCTTCTTGCGGAGGTAATTTCCTCAATGATTGCGCAACAATCATAGGTCTTAATTGACCTAAATTAGGCTAGGACTTAGCATAAGTAAGGATAGTTCATGCATGCATAGGCATTATTTGCATCTTTACTGTTCTTCCTATAGTTATGCATAGAATAATTCTATAATATACTAATTAGGTGCATTATATAAATTGCAGGAAATAAGAAGCTTAGGAGCTGGATCTGAGACTAGATCTAAAGCTGGACCTGAAGCCAGAGTTGCAATAGAGCTGGAGTAGAAGACCTAGAATAAGATGTAGTAGATAATAATGTAAGGGGTTGAGGTATGCTATTTGGTTAAGCAGGAATAAACTAATAAATTACAAAGAACTTAGGTTCATCCTAGCCCTAGGACAGCCTAGAAGATTCCCTAAGCCTTACCCACCCTTAGATTAGGTCACTATACCCTAGGAAGCCCTAAAACCCTAAGTCCAGCCTATTCCTGGACATCCAGATGAGTTATAGGACGTCCAGAACCCTTAGCCACAATTTGCACACCTCAAACCCACATCTACAGCATTATTGGACGTCCAGACACTTGGTCAAACATCCAATTTCTGTAGAATACCCAAGACAGAACCCAGAATCCCTCCTGACTCTGATTGGACGTCCAGAAAATAAGGCTGGACTTCTGATTTTTCATTATAAGAAATCACGATAACTTTATTGGACATCCAGAACTATTCTCCAGTTCCTATTTTGGAATTCAAGCCTTGATCTTGAGTTCTTAGGTCCCTAAACCCAATTCCAACCCCATAGGAACCTAAATTAAGGTTCTCTAACCTTACTACATCACCTCTAGACCTCCCTAAGGACCTAATTAGGTCCTCACTAAGCCTAATTGACTTGGATCTTAGTCAATTCCATCAGCCTATTCAATTGGACTCATTAAGTCCAATTAAGCCCTAATCTCAGCACACACTGTCCAATTGGACTCAGTGAGAGTCCAATTGACCTAGACCTAACATAATTGAGTTGTTTTACTCTCAATTAGGTTTTCACACACCCAATTAAACTTGTATAAAGTTTAATTACATTTTACCTTACTGAATTAGGGTTTACAACCCTAATTTAAGACCTACCTTGACCTAAACCCACTAGAACCTAACCTGATCAACCTAGCCACCTAGGTTTCCACCCACACACACCATCTACATGAAAATACCTAGCCTAGAGTTCTCTAGAACTCTCTACCATGTGTTGTTGCCTTGGTTGCTAAAAATAGCAACCAAGATGCATTCAATTTTTAGATCCACCGAATGTGGATCTAAAAACCACCCATCCATCCTCTCTCTCACTCTCCCACGAGCTCCCTCCATAGGCCTCTCTAGAGAGTTCCACACTTCTCTGGAGAGGCTCCCTTGGGTCTACTTAAAGGACCTTTGGGTGGCTATTTGCACCCATCTAACCTTTCATCTTGTTTTAGCTTCATTCCACCTCCATTACTCCACCTCCATCTCCACGAGCAAACCATGGCATCTCCATCACCTCCACACCAGGCCTAGATCACCTCCAACCTCTCTCCAAGGCTCGGCCTAAGCACCATTGGCCGCCCCTCCTCCTCTCAACCAAGTCAAAGGCCATCAGAGCCACCTCCGAATGCCCTTATTTTTGTTAGCTAAGTAGAATAGTTCTTCGTAGATTTACCGCTTTACTATTGCTTAGTAGTGTAGCTCCATTTTCTCCCCCAAGGATGCATGCATAATCCCCCCCATAGATTCATGTATGCAGTCGTTTTCTGTTAGCTAAGTTATTGCTTTCAAGCTTTTGTGTACAAGCTTTCCGCGAGCTTCACTCTGTAGCCACCATGATGCAATCAATGAAATCAACTTTTATATATCTCTATGTCTATGTGTGAAAATCACCATGAGCTAATTGCCATATTTCCTTGTGACTAAAGTTGCATACGTGAAATTTGTATTGTTTTGCAACTAAGTATGTCATGCATCAATGCGAATTATTATAAACTAGCATGCATTTCTGAATAAGAAGAGCAAGCTAAATCAAATTAAAATCTACATTTTCTAAATGCCTCCCAAAGACGAACGACCGAGACTCATGTCTCGTTATTTTCTAAATTATTTTTTACGAGCATTTTTGCGTACTATACTACGACGAGATCTCTATTTTCCAAACACGCACGAGAACCGCCATCTTTCAAATGGTGCCGTTGCCGAGGAGGCAATGGAATTGATTTCAAACTTTTGAGCTTTTAGTGACAAATATTCCTCTACTTGTTTGTTGGATGTGCAGGAAAGCAAGAAAAACGGGATCTGCGCACACATCAGGTGCACATCTCCTCTTAAATTAGGATTTCCCTTTTTCAAACCCTAGGTTATATTTCCTTCTAGCAATTTCATTTGAAAAAAAAAGCTATTTATTTTCATGAAAAAAAGATAAAAAAAAGTCTAGGTAGTTAGATTAGGTCTACGTTTGAATCTTAGGTTAGTTTACTTGAAAAAAAAAAAGAAATTTTTTTTTTGAAAAAAAAAGCTTTTCCCTTCAAAAAAAAATTCAAAAGTTTTTTAAAAAAAAAAATCATTTTGGTAGAAAGTTTGAATTTTGAATTCGAACACCTTTTAAAAAATTTCCAACCATTCTCTGATTTTCAACCAGATTTCAAATTCCAACTTAAAAATTCAATTGCTGAAAAATTAATGAGCGAAAAATTCTGAAATATGGGCTATACCTTCATTTTCAAACCATCTTTGAAACAGTAATGTTCATTTGAAGAAATTAAAAGTAAAAAATTTTTAAAAATTCACAAAGTGCAAGGGGGTCAAACTAACCCAGATTTGAAAATTTTCAAAATTCCAAAATCAATTTCGAGCAATTCGCAAGTCTATTTTGACTAAAAATGGTGAGGTTTGAAATCTGATCTCATTGGCTTTAATTTACATATTTTTCCTAAATTTTTGAAGATCATTTGATATTGTTTCAAAGCAAAAAATAAACCAGGGGTCAAAATTCTAAATCTGACCCCCTAACATTTAAAAATCTCTATAAATTCGATTGAAATAGTAAAAATTACAAAAAAATATTATCCAAAAAGATAATTGAAAAAGGAATCTACTTACCAAATTTCAACCTATTATGATTCCAATTTTTATTAGAGAATTATTCTTATTTTCGTGGTCTGCTGAAGAAGAAAGAAAAAAAATCCTAGAATTGCATGAATCCTAGGTTACACCTTTAGGGTTACACTCTAGAGACTACATATTTGGGCTAACCTAGACTTAGTCAAGTCTAGTGTTTGGCTAGTGAGCTTGGTCACCTTGTGGGCCACTCACAAAACCCCAGTGAAAAAAAATGGTTAAAATAAATTGTAAAACACAGAATAAACCCGAATTCATTGTCGTACTACTGGGTGGTTTCAACCGCTCTTGCCAAACCTAGTTACTAGGTCTGCAGGGTAGTATCAAACGATCACGGCTCAGGGGTCAACGAAACCGAAGGCATAAGCCGAAGGAAGAACCTTCCCCTTAGTCTCCTCGTAACTAGATTGGCTGAGTTAGCATGAGAGGCGAGAATTACTTTCATTCGGTTGAACGATGAATTTTCTCTTTAGGAATTAGAATTTTAAACAAAAAATCTAGTCATCTGATCATAAGGACCATCTCATTGATAGGGCCATAGCCTTGTCTAGCTGGCTACACCAACCTGGGGGTTGGTTGGTGTATGCGAGGAAGGAGGTCACTCAGACCTCAATTGATTGGATCTTGGGAGTCGATCCCAAGGAGGCAGAGGTGATTCGTCACTTCGCTCGGACCATCTTCTCCCCCACCTTTTTCTTCCACTCGCTTAGCCGCAATGGTTAACCCTAGATCTAGACCTAATCAAGATCCAGAAAAGCTGGACCCACGAGCTTATCTGAGAGCCCGGGCCACTAAATCAGCTCAACCTTGGGATCAGAAACCAAGGTGGCGAAGATGACTTTTCGCTTCGCCTGATCCTTCTCCTCAGGTTACCGAAATGGTTAACCCATATCCTAACCTTGGATATTATGACCCATACCAGTCGGTCCCTCAAAGGATCGCATCTTATAACCAAAGGTATGGATTTCACACTCCTACTTCTCACACATGGAATACGCGTAGACCTTATTCACCCCCTAGAACCTCTGAAGAACTACCAGTGCATATGCGACCGCATTATAGAATACAGAGAGTTGTCTGTAGCTAGCGCTAAGGAGAAGGCCACATTCTATCTACATGAAATCCAAGCTATCACTGAGCCGAACCAAAGACAAAGTCGGATTCTATATCAACAAGCTGTGATGGAGCTCCTTCATGGAACAACAGGGATAACAAGGCTAATTGGACAAAATCAAGAAACTCAAGAACTACTGCTTTTGAGATATCAAGTGGAAAATAGCCTTGAAGACCTCGAAGAATCTAAAATGACTACGCCAAAAGGACACATAGGAGATTCTCGGGAGCAGATGCTAGGAGATCAAGGGAAGAAGAATTAAGCTTGGATATGAGACAAGAGTAGGAAATGTTCCGAATGGGTTCATCTGAGAACTCCATTTAAGAAACTGAGGAAAGGACTGATATCTCCAGGATTGAGCCACAATCGGATTATCCTGAATCCTAAGAGAAGCCTCTTGGGTTAGATAACCCAACCGTGATAAGGGAAGTAGATACATTTGAGGATATGGATCTTGAGGCAAACATTACATGTGACACTACTGATTAGCCTAGGCCACTTCCCATTGTAGGTGAACCTGTGCTAAAGTCAACATCTTTTGATCTGCACTCTTCTTTCACCTACATACCTAATTCGGATGTTAGAGATTCTGATATGACACTTTCTATCCCTGATCCTGACATCTGAAGACCAGAAGTAGGTATGGATGACTTGACTGAAGAAATGGATATGCTACCTGAGGCAGGAATTACTGAGGAACCCAATGCATATGAGGGTGAAGCTTTGAGTAGAATGATCTGGGGACACACCTACAATCCTAGTCAATCTAATGGATGGCTCGACTCAGATTCGGATGTATCTTTCGATGAATCAGAGATGAGTACTGATGAGGACGAAGTAATTTCTGACAAGGATTTCAGTGACCTCCCCACAGATCTTCTACTTTCACGGATACCCCCATATGATCCAGAGCCTGGAGAGGGCATGATCTTTGATGTCAATTATCGTTATGAGGACCCTATGACTCAAATTCTGGTTTTGAGATACATTTTGATCTACTCCCTCAGTAACTTCCTGCTGAATTGTGGGACATGATAAATCAGCTGAATCAACATCATGATTCCCCCTCTAATTATCCTCTATTCTCCACCACTACCCCATACCTTCTTATAGCTAGAATTTTTGGAGTAGGGGTGCACAATCAGCTAGTTCGCATCTCCAGACCACTGATTCTAGGAGCATACGAGCACATCTTTCTCTTAATCTTGACTGGCTCTTATGCAAGAACTGATACATCTGATTGAGTTTTCGCCCGACTGGAGGAGTTAAACTCAGCATCTACTCCGCATCCATCACCTATACATACCATTTTTATACATAACATTTTTTTTCTTTCAGCATATTTCCTTTTCGCATATTGCATACTGTCAGGTTGGCTGATGCTGAACGTTAAAATTTCAGGAGCAATTCCAGGTGATTTCTACCCATTTACTTCCTGTTGTCTTTATTTTCTTTTATATTCATGCATGAGGACATGCAAGAACTTAGGCAAGGGAGGTAGATACGACAAAGCTGAAAATTTTTATGCCAACATTTAGGAAAACCTCGGAGCTGCATGTCAAACATACTTTAGGACCCTAAATAAAAGAACAACTGGCTCCACCTCCAATGCAAGTATTTGAGCTAAAAATCGTCCACAACAGTCATTTCCGACTGATCTGCTCACCTCTTATTCTAAATTTAGGGTCAAGCTGAATGTAACCCGATAAGGGAAATTTCATGAAGTATGAATATAAGAGGTTACTTGTTTATAACATATATACATAGTTGTTGACGAGGCGAAATCGTGTTTAAAAGATGTCACATTGTAATATAGATGAAATCGCCAAGAAAACAAATAAGAATTTATAACTCGAAAATCAAAGTATCCAAGGTTGAACACAGGGAGCAATTGGATATTTCAAAACTTAAGAACACAACTCTCAATTTAATAAAAAGCAATAACTAATTCAACAAAAATTGAAGAGTAATGTTATGTAGAAATAATGCTCAAAAGAATTGGATGTCTGATAAAAAATCAGACGTCTTAAAAAGTCTTGCTACAGTGCTTTGATTTGTGATTTTGGTCTTCTGTGTCTTCTCTTTCTCCCTTCTTTCTCTTTCTCTTTGCTCTATGGCTGTGCTCCTTCTGCCTTGTTCTTTGGCTTCTTCTTCTTCTTTTCTTCTTTCTCTTTCCCTGTCTTCTTCTTCTGCTTGGCCGCTCCTGCTTCTCTCTTCCTTCTACCCTTTCCTTCTTTCTTCTTTCTCTGCTAAGTCCCTATTTCTCTTCTTCACTAGCTACTTTCTTCTACTTCTGCTTCCTTCCTTGCTGTGGCTACCTTCTTCCTTGCTAAGTCCTTCAACCACTACCTTCTTCTTCTCTGCTGTGCCTCTTCCTTCCTTAGCTCCTTCTTCTTTCCTACACAACACCACGTAGCAAAACCTACCCCCTACCCTTCCCGCGTCTCTCTCTCTCTATTTCTTTCTTCGGTATGCTCTCCCAGAGCCAGGTAATTGGGTCGGGTGCGCGCTCGGGTCCAGGCACATCGGCGTGGGTGTGATGCGTGAGGAGTCCTAGGTTTAGGTAATTGGGTCTGGTGCCAGGTCCGTGGGGGCAGGTCACGGACGAGGTGTGAGTAAGGACGAGGGACCTCACCCCTGTGTACTGAAGGCAAAGAGCCTATAACACAAAAAGAATTTATATCACACAGGCAGCTCGAAACTTACCGAGGTGAGACTAAAAGTCCCACCCGCTTCTTTGTGCGCTTCAGCAGGGGAT
The DNA here is from genome assembly GCA_037157565.1 of Thalassia testudinum. Lineage (NCBI taxonomy): Eukaryota > Viridiplantae > Streptophyta > Magnoliopsida > Alismatales > Hydrocharitaceae > Thalassia > Thalassia testudinum. Next base: position 5,036,976 of record JAZHRO010000058.1, on the reverse strand, counting down.
GTCTCCTAATTGCTGCAGCTGCGGAGTGCTTAGGACCTCGATAGATGGCTGATGTTGTTCGCGGAGGAAAGCCGTGCACCTGGGACTTGGTCGCCTAGAGCGGGGCCACCTGATGCAAGCTCGTGAGCAAGCCTCGCTTCTTCTCCAATGGCGGTGAGGGGTAAGACCTGTCAACATGAATACAGCCTCACAGCCTTGTCAAACAACAGGAAAACCTTCATCGTATCACGGCGAAGGTGAGGCGGGGGTCGGCGTGGCTTAGAATGGCCTAGGCGAGCGTGCCTAGGTCGGACTGTGACCATGTGTGTGGGTTTGTTCGATGGAAGTGCGGAGCGTGTGTGGCGGTCAGTGGATGGGCGGAGAGTGATCAGTGGGCGTGGGCGGAGGTGATGCGGTTGGCGGCGAGATGTGTGGAGGTGCGGAGTGATGGATGCGTCTCACCGGAGGTCAGCCGGAGATGAGGAAGATGAGGGTGGACAGTGGCAACCGAGGGGTGGTTTATGAAATAAAAGGAGGGAAAATAAAGAGTACGAGAAGAGGAACTTATCTGTGGTGTTTGGAGCGAAGGGGAGGGAGAGGAGACGAATGGCGCGTATGTGCCGTTGTCGGAGAAGACGGCCCTGAGGTGGAGATAAATGCGATGAGGAGGATGTCAGAGAGGCGTGCGCTGGTGCAACACAACACGGAGGAACGAGGCAAAGCGAACCCTGCCACTGGTATGATGGCAGTGCGACGAGAGGAGGGAGGGGAGGTTGCCGGAGCTTGCAGGCGTTTTGACCAGAGATGAGGAGGGAAGAAATTTATAGGGTATCGGTGACCAAATCAAGCTTAGAGGATGCGCAAAGGATCGGGGGTCCTTTTATAGTCGCTGGCCAAGCTTCTCATGCTTGAAGGGCAAGCCTTCCAGTGCACAATCCTCGTCGGAGAAGGAAGGTGCTTAGGACACCCAAATCTCTCGGGCGTTCGCATGAGAGATTGGGTGTAAATTTGATTTGGAGATCGCATTCAGACGATGGAGAAATCCTTAGAGAATCTCCCTTCCAAATCTAGGAGGAGATTTCTGAGGATTCGAGAAGATAACAGCCTTGAATCCTCGCCGGAGTGGGATTCCTCCACTGTAATGGCAGTGGGACTTGAATGCAAGGGTGGCGAGGAAGCTAGGGGGCTCTGTGCAAGGGTTTTTGCAAAAGTTAGGGGCCAGACGTAATTAGGTGGACCATTTTGCAAAGTAGGTCCAGATGACCTTCCCTTAGGCCCAAATTTAGGTATAAAACTAATTTGGACCTAAGGAATCCAATGGTGAAATTGGAATTAAGGTTTGACCACGTTTGACTAGACATTTTGCATAAAAACTCAAATTAGGTTAAATACTGAGCTAAGACCCCAATCTAGGTCAAAATAGGTTCCAAAGGCCAAATTGAAGGTTCTAATCCCTAGGGGATATTTTTCCATGAATTTTAAAGGGTTTAGTTGATTTTTATCCAAATCGAAACCTTGTTGAATTAAGCGGGTTTGTTTTAGGGTTACAGAATGTCATTTAATTCTTAAATCTCACAACAACCCTTTTTCTGACTGAACCATCCCACTTTTCCTCTTATTAAGTCCAATTTACCTATGTTTAACCTTTGAGAAATCCCATTGATGCACTACAATGGTAAAATTGCAGTTTTACCCTTTAGTTCATGTTTCCTTCTCAAAACAGTAAACCCTTGACTTAGGTGTTCCTTTAGGTTATGCAGGAGCTTTTGTTTACTTTCTAAGGTCAAAATGAGTTAGTTAGGGCTCATGATGAGGCTCTCATCATACCCCCATGCCTAGCTTTTGTTAGTCCCTTAGTAAAATTTTAAGATTTTAACATCTGTTCTAGACCATGAATTTCTTCTACTAGTTGTGATAAGTGCTTTTTCTTTTTTTTTTCTTTTGTGATTAGGTCAGAATGCCGATAATAGGCCTAGAGGTACTTAAGTACCAACCAAAATCTGGACCTGACTAGCTTTAGCCTTAGTCCTCCACAAAGGTTTTTAAGGCCCAAAGAAACTATCCTAGGGTTCGTTGGACTCCGCGGTTAAAGCACCCATGCTTGAGACATTTTTAGCCTAGGTTCAGTTTGCAGTGCATTTTTTTAAGAGAGAGACAGAAGATTTATTTGTTTGGAGAGTTTTCACTCTATTTTTCTTTTTATTTCTAGCTTCGGATTAGCTTCTCAACACGGTCTGTATCAGATTCCTCGTTCCCATCATCAATCCTCAAGGGTCCCTAGCAATCGATTTTTTGTGATAGCACCACCCATGGCAACCCCCAGAACCCTGGCTTTCGAGATTTCAAGATAATCCTGCCCATGGCGTTTGGTGGCTGAATCCAGACCCAGGCAATTGACATTTCGTGATAATGCCGCCCATGGTATCTGAACCAGCAGAGTGCTTACATGCCCCCAATAGGATATTTAAATATCCTAAGAGACAAGAACCGAGGAGACGATATGTTGTTATGCATCTTCGAGGGGAATTTCCCACCTCTCCGCATCGGGAACTTATCCAAATCAACTTGTGTTGATCGGATGCTCCTAATCTAGGCAACTTTTTCAGAACATTAAAACGCTTTTTATGTGATTTTGATATTTATGCACACTAAACCAGACTGTGTGTGGACTGGAGTGCTTAGGTTACCTAATCCCGCAAACCGAAGGTCAGTTAACGAGGCTGAATACTCCATAAGCCTTAGACCTAATACTTAAACTTCGCATTTTCCCCAACCTCTTAAGGAGTATCCAGATTTTAGCAAGTACTTGAATTTTTAAGCCTAATGGGTGACTGTTGTGGGCCAGTAAAAGCCACAATAGTCACATGACCAGGCAGTGTGACTGTTGTGAATGATTTCTATTCTCGAGTATGGGTACCTAAGGTGGAGTCGACTGTTCTAATGGGTGAACCCTAAAGTGCAATATGAATTTAGTGTAGAAATGTCAGAAAAGGTTTTGGGTTTTTCAAAGAACGACGAGTTGCCTCCTGTTAAGCGCTGAGTTTTACGCCATCGGCTGGGCGCAATGAGCTAAAGGAGAATGGAGGATAAAGGATGACTTAGCCAAATTTGTATTGGTCATGTCAATGAACGGTTTGAGTCTCTGACCATTCACGACAATGGGTTCGGAATCGTGGCTGAGTGGACTGATCTCAACGGCTCCATTTTCAAAGATTTGTCGGACTAGGTAGGGCCCGATCCACTTAGATCGTAGCTTTCTTGGGAAAAATTTGAGTCGGGCATCAAAGAGTAGAACCTTTTGACCAGGATGAAAGATCTTTCTAGAAATGTGTTTGTCATGAAAAGCTTTAACCCGTTCTTTGTAAATTCGTGAGTTCTCATACACATTGTGGCATAATTCATAGATCTCGCTCATTTGAAGCCTTCTACGGGTTTCAGCCTTAGAAAGATCTAAGTTGCAATTCTGTACTGCCCAATAGGCTTTGTGCTCCAATTCGACGGGGAGGTGACATGCCTTCCCGTACACCAGTTTGAAGGGAGACATACCTAATTGGGTCTTGAGGGCAGTCCTATAGGCCCACAATGCTTCCAGAAGTCAGGATGACCAATCCTTCCTGTCAGGTCGAACAGTAACCTGGAGGATTTTCTTGATCTCCCAGTTTGATAGCTCAGCTAGACCATTACTTTGGGGGTCGTAACGAGTAGAGATTTGATGCAACACTCTGTATTTGGTCATCAGTGACCTGAACTGAGTGTTTGTGAAATAGGTCCCTCCGTCGAAAATTATTGCTCGCGGAATCCCGAACCTTGAGAAGATGTTTTGATGAATGAATCTGATAACAACCTTATGATCATTGGTTTGGGTCAGAATGGCTTCTATCCACTTGGACACATAGTCAACAGCGAGTAAGATGTATTCGAAGCCATCCGAGATAGGGAAGGGTCCCATAAAATCAATCCCCCAAATATCAAAAATCTCGCATACCAGGATCGGCTGTAAAGGCATCATGTCTTGATGGCTCATGTTGCCCAAAGTCTGGCAACGGGTACATGCCTTACAGTGGTCATATGCATCCTTGAAAATTGTGGACCAGTAAAAGGCACACTAGAGGACTTTTGATGCGGTTTTATGTCCTGAAAAATGTCCACCGCATGCCTGGTCATGGCAGAAGGAGAGTATGTCTTTGATTTCTGCTTCCGCGACACATCATCGAATTATTTGATCAGCACCAATGCGGAATAAATATGGGTCTTTCCAAAGGTAATACTTGGCATCGGAACACAATTTGTCCTTCTTGGCCTTTGGCCAATCTGACGGGATCTGATGTGATGCCAAGTAGTTCACTATGTCTACGAACCATGGAAGCCCTGTATTGAGAGTCAGGAGGTGCTCGTCAGGAAAGTGTTCTGTGAAGGGTCCGGAAGGGTCAATGATCTTGGAAGGAAGGCAGGACAAGTGATTAGCTACCACATTCTATTTTCATGCTTTGTCATGAATCTCGAGGTCAAATTCTTGCAACAGCAAGATCCATCAAATTAATCGAGGTTTTACGCCCTTCTTTGCAAGGAGATGCCTCACAGCCAGGTGACCGAGTAGATGATAACACGGGAACCCAGGAGATACGATCTGAATTTTTCTAGGGCAAATACTACAGCCAGCAGCTCTTTCTCAGTAACTGTGTAGTTACGCTAAGCTTCATCTAGTGTTTTGCTGGCGTAGTAAATGACCACGAGTTTCCCATCAATTTTTTACCCCAAAACCACACTTACAGCGAAGTCAGATGCATCACACTTGATCTCAAAGGGTTGAGACCAATTAGGGGACTGTAGGATCAGGGCTTAGGTAACTCGGTCATGAAGGATCTCAAATGCTTGAGTGCATTCCTTGGAGATTTCGAAAGGCACATCCTTGGAGAGAAGAGTAGTTAGGGGGCATGCAATTTTTGAAAAATCAGGGATAAATCAATGGTAAAAACCGACGTGCCCCAGAAAAGATCAAATGTCCTTGATCGAGCTAGGCATAAGGAGTTTGGAAATCAAGTTAACCTTGGCTTGATCAACTTGGATGCCTTTCTCCGAAATTAGATGTCCCAGGACGATTCCCTCAGGCACCATGAAATGTCTCTTTTCCCAAGAAAAAACCAAATTCACATCAATGCACCGCTTGAGTATTTGAACCAAGTGCTGGAGGCAATCGTCAAATGATGCTCCAAAAACTAAAAAGTCATCCATGAAGACTTCCAGATAACCACCTACCATATCTAAGAATATGGCAAGCATGCACCGCTGAAAGGTTGCGGGTGCATTGTAGAGATCGAAAGGCAACCTTCGAAACGCATACGTCCCGAAGGGGCAAGTGAACGTGGTCTTTTCTTGGTCCTCTGGATGGATTGCCACATGGTTGTAACCGGAGTACCCGTCAAGAAAGCAAAAGAACCTATTTCCCGCTAGTTTCTCGAGGATTTGATCAATAAATGGTAGTGGGAAATGGTCCTTCATGGAGGAATTGAGTCTTCTGTAATCAATGCAGACTCTCCATGAGTTAGCTATTCGGGTAGGTATGACCTCTCCGATTTCAGTCGTGATGATGGTGAGTCCGACCTTCTTAGGCACAACCTAGATTGGACTCACCCAGTGACTGTCGGAGATCGGGTAGATGATCCCTGCATCTAACCACTTGATGATCTCCTTTCTCACGACCTCCTGCAAGTTAGGGTTTAAACGTTTTTGCATCTCTCGTGAAGGTCGTGCGCCCTCTTCTATGTAGATTCGATGTGTGCAATACGAGGGGCTTATGCCATTCAAGTCATCGAGAGTCCATCCAATGGCTCTACGATGTTGCTGGAGAGCAGTAATCAGATAGGATTCCTGGTCAGGTGTGAGTCGGGAGTTGATAATCACAGGAAATGTCTGATTAAAATGCAAAAATACATACTTCAGATGCTCGGGAAGGGGCTTGAGTTCCATAACAGGATTATTAGCAGCAGCAGGCGGTTCGGGGTCAGTATCAGGAACAAGGGTTGGAGTTATGGGTGTGTCTAGATCAGGTTCATACTCCTCTAATTGCAGGTTTTGATCTCCTAGTGGTTGATCGGGGATAATTAGGTTACCCTCAACATGCGATTCATCAACCACGGCTTTGATATCACATATTTGCTCTATAACCCTGCAATTAATCCCTTGTTGGACCTTGAAGATGTCAATCTTCAGAGTTTTATTCCCAAATTTTAATTCTATTTGGCCCTCCTCACAATTTATGTTGGCCCTAGCAGTGGCCAAAAAAGGTCTCCCGAATATAATTGGTGTATCCCTTATGTTCTCAGGTGCATCCATATCCAGAACTATGAAATCCATCGGGAAGTAGAAATCCCGCACCCTAACAATGACATCCTTGAGTATTCCATTAGGTGACTTGATGGATCGATCGGCTAACTGCAACGTCACCTCAGTCGATTTAAGTTCCGACTCTTCAAGGTGGTCAAGGAGGGATGTAGGTATTAGATTTATGGAGGCACCTAGGTCTAGCAAGGCTCTATCAAATTGGGTTTCACCAATTTTACATGAAATCAGGGGAGTTCCAGGGTCTCTAACCTTGGGTGGGAGTTTACTCAAGATTACAGAACTGGCTTGCTCTAACAGTACGATCGGATTCCCACTTTTGGTTCGCAGCTTACACTTGGGTGTACATACGTCATTTAGGAATCTTGCGTAAGTCAGTACATGGTGGATTGCATCCATCAAGGGGATGTTTATCTGAACCTATTCAAAGAGCTTGACCACATCCTCCTCAGGAACCACGGGTTTGGTTATCCTTTTTCCTTTGGTCAAGGCCTCAGGAAATGGAACCCTAGTTGGTTCCTCTAGAATAGGACCAGGTTCTTGATTTGGGATAGGGGTACCATGGATAACTATCCTAGGGTTTTGGCTACTACCAGGCTTAGAGTGGTTTGGATAGTGTGGGTCTTGGGTTGATTTACCACTACAAGTTGTTACGAGGTTTAATCCTGCCTGGTTTTGGTTTGGGTTTGGTAAGAGGGGTGGCTGCTGCTGAAATCCCGCAAAAGATGTCGAGGCTTCCATCCTGTCTGGTGATGGAACAGAAGGGGCCTGATAAATCATATGTGCGTGGCCTGAATTTAGGTTCATAACGTGCCTCTGGGTCAGCACGTTATTTGGGTTTGGCAGAGGTTGTGAAGGAAGGGTGCCAGGTTGGCGGGAATTTGTCATTTGGGCTAGTTGATTGCGAACCTCTATGATCTCCTCCTTGTGCTGTTTTTGCATTGCCGCATTCGTCTTTTGAATGTCAGCCAGTGCTTGAAGGATAAGAGTCATTTGATCTTGGTTTGGCCCTGATTGATATGTGGGATTGGGCCGAGGTTGAGGCAGCTGATATGGACGATGAGCTTGTGGACGGGGTTGATAAGGTGGTCTTTGAGTCTGAGAATTTCCCGTCCACTGGAAGTTGGGATGATTTCGCCATCCAAGGTTGTAGGTATTGGAGAATGGGTCATTCTAGATGGCATTGAGGTCCTCGCAGGTCTGAGGAGCCTCAGAAAAGTCAGAATACGAGGGTTCAGAGTTCCCCCAACTATAATAGAGTGGATCGGAGGTCCCTCCGGTCTCAGAGTTAGACGAGGGTGGATACGGGTCCATCCCCCGAGAAGATTGGTGATAGATGTTTTGCACAATTTCCCTCACAAAAGGTGGCCGTGCAAAAGATTTTTACGTAGAGGTGGCTCATTGTAGATGCCAAGTCATCTCGTCCACCTTCTTCTCTATGATAGAAACCTTGTCCAACTGACTGGCCATCAGTTCCAAGTCGATGGATGTGGACAGGTCGTGCATCTCATGTGCTCCCTTAAGATTCGTTGATGCGCAGGTATTCGTCCGGTCGAATAAGCCCATGGAGTCATTATTGATTTAGTTCTCTCACATGTTTTCGAGAATCTCCCACACCGTGTCCTCATGTTGACCCATGATGCTTCCACCACAGGTTGCATTGACGAATAATCGAATGTCTTCATGGAGTCCCTGGTAAAAAGACTAAGAATCGATCCCATGCTTCATGAAGAGGTTCTCCCGTTTGTTGGGTGAAATGAGTGATCTGGTGGCGCAAGGCATTTGTCCGACCAACGGGAAAGAACTTTTTCAAAAATTCAGATTGAAGTTCATCCCATGTGTTGATCGGACGAGTCTGAGTTTGATACCAATGAGCAACCTTGTCCATGAGGGAGAAAGAAAATAATTTCATGAGCAGAATATCCCGATTTTGTGCATCTGACCCAAAGGTCTGGGCCAGATGCTTGAGTTGTTTAATGTGCTGGAATGGATCCTCGGAGTTAAGCCCATGGAATTTTGGTATGACATGAATCATATTGGGCTTGAGTTCAGAATTAGGACCTCCAATCGGGATTCGAACTCGAGGCTTGATTGCCATCGCAGCAGGATTATAGTGATCTCGCATCATTGGACGCTGCGGTGGGTTTATAAAGTTTTGGAAGAGATCATTAGGCGCTAAAGTTGGCGCTCAAGGTTGTTCACTTCTTCAATGGGTTGTGCCATGATGGAAGAAGAAGGAGAACTTGGTTCTGAATCAAAGGAAAGGTCTATGTGGTGGGGTTGCCGCACAAACAAGGGCGTCGAGGCTTGGCCTCGGCGAGAATGAATTTCTAAAGGAGGTCTTAAGGATGGTCTTAAGGACCTCCTACCAAACAAGCACCAAAAGATGTGATGAGATCAGAAGGTGCTGGATTCAGTCGAGACACCCAAAAATTGTTGGGTGACTATAGAGGTTCAGGGCAGATGATACCCCTTAGTCAAAAAGGTCGTCCACCTGAGAAGTACCTGGTCAGCTAGAGAGAGAGAGTCCCGCAATGACCCCTACACGGTAGAGCGTCCCCACGAGTTATAGGGTTTCCCCCACCCGACCTCTCTTGTCACTGAGATTCCAGGCAGACAGGAATGGGGACCTTGACCTCTTAAGTCTACCGTTTTTAATTAAGATCAAGGGACTTAAGGTTCCACTTGAACTTTAGGCCTTTTGAGTGCAAAAAGTGACCTAATTTTAAGATTTGTTTATCCAAAGGATCAACTTCACTTCTTTGTTCCTTTGAGAGCTTTTAGGTTCTTCCTTTTAGGGTTCAAATGGATTAAGAGCCTAATTTGCTTAGGGTTCCTTTTATATAGATCTTTTCAAACAAGGCTTAGGCACACCTCTTTTTGAAATTTTTGGTTCTTTGTTTAAGAGATGATGTGTCTCTAAAAACCCTAGCTTTGCAATCCTTAGGTTGGCTCTAGTTGGTCCAATTTAGTTGCCTCAAAAATTGGTATCTAGGGCTCAATCAAGAAGGTTTTAGCCCTAATTACCTCAATTGGATGTGCAATTCAAGATGTGTTGAAATGAAAATCAGGCAACTTTGATGAATTACTAAATATAGAAGCAGGTAGCCCTAGGTTGATTTTTCTTTATTTTTTTCCTTTTCAAACTTTGAGGGGATTAAGAGAGAGGGCTAATGAAAGTTACCTGTTCCTTGGTGTGGTTGTTGTGTGGCTGCTTTTCTCGGCTTTCCCTGAGACAAACAGAACAAAAGAGAGAAATTAAGTCAGTATTGAATCAGAAGTTGTGATCAAAAGCTTCTAAAATGCCCCTTGCTCCCTGGCAACGGCGCCAAAATGTTGACGAGGTGAAATCGTGTTTTAAAAGATGTCACATTGTAATATAGATGAAATCACCACGAAAACAAATAAGAATTTATAACTCAAAAATCAATGTATCCGAAGTCAAACACAGGGAGCAATTGGGTATTTCAAAACTTAAGAACACAACTCTCAATTTAATAAAAAGCAGTAACTAATTCAACCAAAATTGAAGAGTAATGTCAATGTGGAAACAATGCTAAAAAATTGGACGTCTGATGGAAAATCAGGCGTCTTGAAAAGTGTTGCTACAATGTTGGATATGTGATTTTTAGGCTTCTCTTTCTCTCTTCTTTCTCTTTCTCTTTTCTCTGCAGCTGTGTTTCTTCTGCCTTATTCTTTGGCTTCTTCTTCTTTTCTTCTTTGTCTTTCCTTGCCTTTTTCTTCTACTTGGCCGCTTCCTGCTTCTCTCTTTCTTCTTTTCTTCTTTATTTTTTTGCAACTAAGTCCCTGCTTCTCTCCTTCTTCAGCTACCTTCTTCTTCTTCTGCTTGGCTGCTCCTCTGCTATAGTGCCTCTCTTTGCTTCTTTCTCTCTTCTGCTCCTTTTTCTTTCCTTGCTGTGGCTACCTTCTTCCTTGCTAAGTCCTTCAGCCTCTACCTTCTTCCTTTTCTTCTCTTTGCTGCACCTCTTCCTTCCTTAGCTCCTCTCCTTCTTCTTTCCTGCACAACACCATGCAGCAAACCTACCCCCTACCCCTCCTGCATCTCTCTCTCTCTATTTCTCTCTTCAATACGCTCTCCCAGAACCAGGTAATCGGGTCGGGTATCGTGCACCTGGGTCCAGATGCACTAGCGTGGTGTAGTGCGTGAGGAGTGCTAGGTTTAGGTACTCGAGTCGGGTGCCAAGTCTACGGGGGCAAGTCTCAGACGAGGCATGAGCGAGTAAGGGCGAGGGACCTCACCCCTGTGTTACTTGAGGCAATCAGAAGAAAGCACAAAATCAATTTATACTACACAGGCAGCTCGAAACTTATCGAGGTGGGACTAAAAGTCCCACCCGCTTTTTCGCGCGCTTCTGCAGGGGATGTCTCTTAATTGCTGCAGCTGCGAAGTGTTTTGGCCCGCGATAGATGACTGATGCTGTTCTCGGAGGAAAGCCACGCACCTGGGACTAGGTCTCCTGGAGCGGGGCCACCTGATGCAAGCTCACAAGCGAGCTTCGCTTCTCCAATGGTAGTGAGGCTCAACCCTGCAAGACACAAGAACAACCTTGCGGCTTTGTCAAACAACAGGAAAACCTTCACAGTATCACCGAGAAGGTGAGGCGGGGGTTGGCGTGGCTCAGAACGGCCTAGGCGTGCGTGCCTAGGTCGGACTGTGACCGTGTGTGTGGGTTTGTTTAGTGGAAGTGTGGGGTGTGTGTGGAGGTCAATGGAGAGGGGGAAGATGGACAGTGGATGGAGGCGGAGCTTGTGAGGTGGTTGACGAGGCATGTGGATGTGTGGAGTGGTGGATGCACCTTGCTGAAGGTCAGCCGGAGATGAGGAAGATGATGGTGGACAGTGGCAGTCGAGGGGTGGTTTGTGAAATAAAAGGGGGGAAAATAAAGAATAGGAGAAGAGGAACTTATCTGAGGTGATTGGAGCGAAGGGGAGGCAGAGGAGACGAACGGTGCGTATGTGCTGTTGTCGGAGAAGACGGCCCTAAGGTGGAGATAACGGCGATGAGGAGGAGGTCAGAGAGGCGTGCGCTAGTGCGGCGCAACGTGGAGGAACAAGGCAAAGAGAACCCTGCCACTGGTATGGTGGCAGAGCGACGAGAGGAGGGAGGGAGAGTCGCCGGAGCTAGTGGGCTACTTGGCTGGAGGGGGGAAAGAGGAATTCTGGCGGATTCTTCGGCTAAATCAAGCTTGGGGAATTCGCAGAGGACCGGGGGTGGTCCTTTTATAGTCGCTGGCCGAGCTTCTTGTGCTTGGAGGGAAAGCCCTCCAGTGCAAACTCCTCGTAGGAGAAGGAAGGTGTCTAGGATACCCAAATCTCTCAAGCGTTCGCACGAGAGATTGGGCGTAGATTTGATCTGGAGATTGCGTCCAGATGATGGAGAAATCCTTAGAGAATCTCCCTTCCAAATCTGGGAGATCTCTGAGGATTTAAGGAGATATCAGCCTTGAATCCTCGTCGGAGTGGGATTCCTCCAATGTAATGGCGGAGAGACCTGAATGCAAGGGTGGCGAGGAAGATAGGGGGATCTATGCAAGGGTTTTTTCAAAAGTTAGGGGCCAGAATGTAATTGGGTAGACCATTTTGCAAAGTAGGTCAAGATGACCTTCCCTTAGGCCCAAATTTTGGTATAAACCTAATTTGGACCTAAGGAATCCAATGGTGAAATTGGAATTTAGGTTTGACCACGTTTGACTGGATATTTTGCATAAAAACCCAAATTAGGTTAAATACTGAGCTAGGACCCCAATCTAGGTCAAAATAGGTTCCAAAGGCCAAATTGAAGGTTCTAATCCCTAGGGGATATTTTTTCATGAATTTTAAAGGGTTTATTTGATTTTTATCCAAATCGAAACCTTATTGAATTAAGAGGGTTTGTTTTAGGGTTACAGAATGTCATTTAATTCTTAAATCTCACAACAACCCTTTTCTGACTGAACCATCCCACTTTTCCTCTTATTAAGTCTAATTTACCTATGTTTAACCTTTAATAAATCCCGTTGATGCACTACAATGGTAAAATTATAGTTTTACCCTTTAGTTCATGTTTCCTTCTTAGAACAGTAAACCCTTGACTTAGGTGTTCCGTTAGGTTATGCCGGAGCTTTTGTTTACATTCTCAGGTCAAAAAAAGCTAGTTAGGGCTCACAATGAGGCTCTCATCACCTGTCAACATGAATACCGCCTCATGACCTTATCAAACAATAGGAAAACCTTCGTCGTATCACGGCAAAGGTGAGGCGGGGGTCGGCGTGGCTCAGAACGGCCTAGGCGTGCATGCCTAGGTCGAATTGTGACTGTGTGTGTGGGTTTGTTCGGTGGAAGTGTGGAGCGTGTGTGGCGGTCAATGGATGGGCGGAGAGTGATTAGTGGACGGGGGCGGAGGTGATAAGGTTGGTGGCGAGATGTGTGGAGGTGCGGAGTGATGGATGCATCTCACCCGAGGTTAGCCAGAGATGTGGAAGATGAGGGTGGATAGTGGCAGTTGTGGGGTGGCTTATGAAATAAAAGCAGGGAAAATAAAGAGTGGGAGAAGAGGAACTTATCTGTGGTGATTGGAGCGAAGGGGAGGCAGAGGAGACGAACAGCGCGTATGTACCGTTGTCGGAGAAGACGGCCCTAAGGTGGAGATAACGGCGATGAGGAGGATGTCAGAGAGGCATGCACTGGTGCGGCGCAATGCGGAGGAATGAGGCAAAGAGAACCCTGCCACTGGTATGATGGCAGAGCAACAAGAGGAGGAAGGGGAGGTCGCCGGAGCTTGCGAGCGTTTTGACCGGAGATGAGGAGGGAAGAAATTTAGAGGGTATCGGTGGCCAAATCAAGCTTGGAGGATGCGCAAAGGACTGGGGGTCCTTTTATAGCCGTTGACCGAGCTTCTTATGCTTGGAGGGCAAGCCTTCCAGCACACAATCCTCGCTGGAGAAGGAAGGTGCCTAGGACACCCAAATCTCTCGAGCATTCGAAAGAGAGATTGGGTGTAAATTTGATCTGGAGATCGCATTCAGACGATGGAGAAATCCTCAGAGAATCTCCCTTCCAAATCTGGGAGATCTCTGAGGATTCGAGAAGATAACACCCTCGAGTCCTCGTCGGAGTGGGATTCCTCCAGTGTAATGGTGGAGGGACCTAAATGCAAGGGTGGCGAGGAAGATAGGGGGCTCTATGTAAGGTTTTCAAAAGTTAGGGGCCAGAATATAATTAGATGGACCATTTTAAAAAGTAGGTCAAGATGACCTTCCCTTAGGCCCAAATTTTGGTATAAACCTAATTTGGACCTAAGGAATCCAATGGTGAAGTTGGATTTTAGGTTTGATCATGTTTGACTATATATTTTGCATAAAAACCCAAATTAGGTTAAATACTGAGCTAGGACCCCAATCTAGGTCAAAATAGGTTCCAAAGGCCAAATTGAAGGTTCTAATCCCTAGGGGATATTTTTCCATGAATTTTAAAAGGTTCAGTTGATTTTTATCCAAACCAGAACCTTGTTGAATTAAGCGGGTTTGTTTTAGGGTTACAGAATGTCATTTAATTCTTAAATCTCACAACCCTTTTCTGACTAAACCATCTCACTTTTCCTCTTATTAAGTCCAATTGACCTATGTTTAACCCTTGAGGAATCCCTTTGATGCACTGCAATGGTAAAATTGCAGTTTTACCCTTCAGTTCATGTTTCCTTCTCAGAACAGTAAATCTTTGACTTAGGTCTTCCTTTAGGTTATGCAGGAGCTTTTGTTTACTTTCTCAGGTCAAAATGAGCTAGTTAGGGCTCATGATGTGGCTCTCATCAATAGTGCATCCATGAATAAGATTATCTTATTAAGAGAATGCATTAGAAAATTTATCCTCTAGTTGATTCCTGTAATCTGGAATCCAACATAATTTTTCACACACACGTAGAATTTGCAATGGATTCTTGGTGAAGGCTGATAAACATCATTAGTCTGTCAAGAAGAAGCAGTACTTCTTTTCCTGAACCCTTGGACAGTATTTTAGGAGCTAAGTAGATTTTCCTCCAAAAATCCACCAAATAGTGTGAGATGAGAGTAGAGTGTATTGGTGCTCTAAGATTAGTGTAAGGAATCTGGAATCCTAGATAATTAGGTGATGATACTCAGAGATTAGGCATAGTTTTCGCTTTCAGTTCCTGCATATACATTTTTGTGCGAAATATTAAGAGCCACCAAATAAGACAAATACTCGAAGAGAGAGTTTTCATAAAACTAGGGCTAAGATGGATGGTTATGACCATTCTTCACGGAATCCTTGATTAAAGGAGGGTATTAATGTCAAGGTTAGAAATACACTGTCCTACCTGTCTCTTCCGGTGCTGTGAGTAGGCACTTCCACCAAATAAGCCACTCAATGTCTCTTGAGTACCACCAATCCCTAATAATACCTCCTCAATAAAGTTCATGAATGTGTGCTAGCTTGTGTTGTGTTAAAAAAAAATTATACATAGAAAAAAAAGAAGAAAAAGAAAAAAAATGAAAAAAAAGAGAAAAAAAAAGAAAAGGCAAAGAAAAAAGAGTATGAATATTTAGTGTTTATTTCAGTTGTATTGAATATTTAGTGTTTATTTTAGTTGTATTGAGGCAATGCCACCAAATAAATTTGAGACCCACCAAATATGGCCTTAACCTATTTTTCTGTGTTTCTGACTGCCCAAATACTGGCTGAGGAATTCCGACTTAGTGTTAAGGTTATGAGAACTCAATTAAAGTATTAATTCCAAGTGAGACCACCAAATATGGATCATCCGTGAGAATTTGGTGAAATTGTGAGCTCTAAAAAAAGAAAAACAGAGAGAGAGAGAATGAATACAAAGGAACCAGAAGATAACATAGTTTTTCTCGTCTTTCTCTGAGTTGAGTTACTTGATAATCCAGGAATCTAGATTCTGAAGTACTAATCTCTATGTAGCACCAAGTGAGAGTGAGCCACCAAATACATCTGTATCCCTTAGACATTCTCTACCCAAGCTTAAAGTGGGGTGGAATTCATAGAATATCTTGAATACCCCGAGGGAAGAAGTCTGTTTATCCCACTAGAATTTTACTAGGGGTCAAGTACAGGCTTTAGAGGTGAATCAGGTTTTTCACTCGAATCTGTTACAAAAGCTACATAGCTTCACTTTCACATTGTCTAGATTTCTAGAACATACAATGAAAACAAAAAGGAGAAAAATCTCTAGGCATGCACCTGATAAAATAATCAATCCCTTAGGGACCCTTTTGTGAATAATTTAGTCTTGCATTTGCTAGGGACTAGGAAGATTTAGGCAAGGGGGTATGATTGCACAGCAATCATAGGTCTTAATTGACTTAAATTAGGCTAGGACTTACCATAAGTTAAGGTAGTTCATGCATGCATAAGCATTATTTGCATCTTTACTATTCTTCCTATATCTATGCATAGAATAATGCTATAATACACTAATTTGGTGCATTATATAAATTGCAGGAAATAAGAAACTCAGGAGCTGGATTTGAGACTGGATCTGAAGCTGGACCTGAAGCCAGGTTGCACTAGAGCTGGAGCAGAAGACCTAGAATAAGATGTCGTAGCCAATAATGTAAGGGGTTGAGGTATAATATTCGGTTAAGCAAGAATAAGGTAGTAAATTATGAAGAACTTAGGTCCATCCTAACCCTAAGATAGCCTAGAAGATTCCCCAAGCCTTCGCTACCCTAAGATTAGGTCACTACACCCTAAGAGGCCCTAAAACCCTAATTCCCGCCTATTCCTAGATGTCCAGATGAGTTATAGGACGTCTATAATCCTTAGCCACAGCCTGCACACCTCAAACCCACATCTGCAGCATTATTAGGCGTCCAGATACTTGGTTAGATGTCCAATTTCTGCAAAATACCCAAGACAGAACCCAGAATCCCTCCTAACTCTGTTTGGACGTCCAAAAAATAGGTCTGGACTTCTGATTTTTCATTATAAGACATCATGATAACTTTATTGGATGTCCAGAACTATCCTCCAGTTCTTGTTTTGGAATTCAAGCCTTGATCTTGAGTTCTTAGGTCCCTAAACCCAATTCCAACCCCATAGGAACCTAAATTAGAGTGCCCTAACACTACCACATCACCTCTAGACCTCCATAAGGACCTAATGAGGCCCTCACTAAACCTAATTGACTTGGATCTTAGTCAATTCCATCATCCTATTCAATTGGACTCATTGAGTCCAATTAAGCCCTGATCTCAGCACACACTATCCAATTAGACTCAGTGAGAGTCCAATTGACCTAGACCTAACTTAATTGAGTTGTTTTACTCTCAATTAAATTTTCACACACCCAATTAAACTTGTATAAAGTTTAATTGCATTTTACCTTAATGAATTAGGGTTTACAACCCTAATTTGAGACCTACCTTGACCTAAACCCACTAGAACCTAACCTAATCAACCTAGCCACCTAAGTTTCGACCCACACACACCCACACACACCATCTACACGAAAATATCTAGCCTAGAGTTCTCTAAAACTCTCTACCATGTGTTGTTGCCTTGGTTGCTAAAAATAGCAACCAAGATGCATTCAATTTTTAGATCCACCAAATGTGTATCTAAAAACCACCCATCCATCCTCACTCTCACTCTCCCACGAGCTCCTGCCATAGGCCTCTCTAGAGAGTTCCACACTTCTCTGGAGAGGCTCCCTTGGGTCTACTTAAAGGACCTTAGGTTGGCCATTTGCACCCATCTAGCCTTCCATCTAGTTTTAGCTTCATTCCACCTCCATCTCCACGAGCACACCATGGCATCTACATCACCTCCACGCCAGGCCTAGATAACCTCCAACCTCTCTCCAAGGCCTGGCCTAAGCACCATTGGCCACCCCTCCTCTCAACCAAGTCAAAGGCCATCGGAGCCACCTCCAAATTTATTTTTGTTAGCTAAGTAGAATAGTTCTTCATAGATTTACCACTTTACTATTGCTTAGTAGTGTAGCTCCATTTTCTCCCCCAATGATGCATGCATAATCCCCCCCATAGATTCATGTATGCAATCATTTTCTGTTAGCTAAGTTATTGCTTTCAAGCTTTCCTGTACAAGCTTTCCATGAGCTTCACTTTGTAGCCACCATAATGCAATCAATGAAATCATCTTTTATATATCTCTATGTCTATGTGTGAAAATCACCATGAGCTGATTGCCATATTTCCTTGTGATTAAAGTTGCATGCGCAAAATTTGTATTCTTTTGTAACTACGCATGTCGTGCATCAATACGAATTATTATAAACTGGCATGCATTTCTGAATAAGTAGAGCAAGTGTTGTATCGGAAAACTACGCGATCGGAGTTAGATTTGAAAAACCCGTCATCGTAGTTCGATTTGTAAAGCAATCCATCGACAAATAAAACTTTACCAAAATTCGTAAAGAAATTTCAGGTTGAACACAGGGAGGCTACATGAATCTAAAATCCGTGATTATATTTTTTTTGATATTTTTGTTCGAAAGCGAGATAATTACAATGGAATTGATATTAACACTAAGAGAGATAGAGAGAGCGAACAATCACTTGATATAAGAATACTATTTATCTAGCTAGAAAGCGGGAAATGATTACCTCTAGAAAGAGGGAAATTCTATTCTAGAAAGCGATAAAAAGAAGGGAGAGAGATTTATCCTCTTTGACGATTGCTTGGAGGACGAGCTGTACGGAGCGATGCCTGTATGACAGAGGACAGGCTAGAAGAAGGAGGATGAAGCTGGAAGAAGCGAGAATGAGGCAGAGAGTCGTCATCGTCGTGGGATCCACTTTTGGAACTGGGGCAAGAAAACTTTGGATTTGGCTCTAAAGGAGCATCCCGGGTGTGGGACAAGCTTCTCTAGAGCTTTGGAGGAGAGAGGTGAAGGAAGGGATGAGAATTTCATAAGGTAGGGGTCTCCTTTTATAGTTGCAAGGATTGGGGGTAATTTGGTCATTATAAATTCAAAAACATTAATATTAGGTCTTTAGTGATGGATTTATTCGTCACTAGAGACCTGACGTGTGCGTGCGCCGCGCACACCTCTTCTCCTTCTTGCGCTCAATGTTAATCCACGTTCTCGCAAGATCAGCCATCCGATCTCAAGATCGGATGGCTTAAAGTTGTTTCTCGCCTGCTTCATTTTCTTCAGCTGTAGCGCCCCTGCGTGCAAAGGGGCATCATCACGCGTGTACGTGATCTAGAGCTCCTCTGCGTACCACATTTCTCGCTCCTCGCCCGCAAGATCTTCATCTGACGTCTGGAATCAATGCGCCCCATGCCTTCAGCTAAATTTGAGGCTTACAGGGATTCAACCCCATGCCTCTTCTTTGCATGAAGCGCTTGCACCTGCTGTGCTATGGCTGCCGCTTTGTCACGCTTACGTTTTAAGCGCACACACCCATGGTCGTTGGATCAAGATCCAACGGCACAGATCATCTACGCCTTTGCCTTCAGAAGTTCAGCTTGGGGTCCTTGAGCCAATTGGGTGGCTGAGATGGCGCCACATGGCGCCATCTTGGTCGTCCATCTTCTGTGACTTCTAGAAGGTGCCACGAATGTCGGATTGGGCCGATTTTCGCATCGTTAGGCTGTGATCGTCAATCAGAACCCATCGGTGCAGTCGGATTTATCATTTGAAGTGTGGATTGACACCATCTTGGCCCTTGATTTCTGATCTTCCTCGGACTATATCTGATGCTACGGATGTCTGATTGAGGCGATCTTGGAGTCGTTGAACTCTAATCGTCACCTTGATCAAATCCATATGGTTGGATCTTCAGTCTGAGGCCCTAATTAAAAGTCACCCTGTCCCTGGCCATAAAAGGAGACAATACTATACAATTTGTATAATTTGACCTAAATGCATGATTATGTGTGTTATGCAATATTTACAATACATGTTGCTAATATGGTACTAAGAACATGCATTAATAGACATTTTGGCTATTTAGATGTATGCACATTAGTAAGCTAGATCGAATTCAAATCTACACTTTCTAAACACCTCCTAAAGACGAACGACCGGGACTCAAGTCTAGTTATTTTATAAATTATTTTTTACGAGTGTTTCCGCTCATTGTACTACGATAAGATCTCTGTTTTCAAAACATGCGTGAGAATCACCATCTATCACTCAATAAAAATGCAGATAGCACATATGATTTATTTGAGGAAATGAGCGAAAACTCTTTAAACCACACCTCCATGGAAACTTTCAACCGATCCCAACAAACTAGATCAAATGCCAATGAGGTCTAAGATTCTCATACATTTAATAAGGAATTGATCTGCAATAAATTAAATAAGGTGGATCTGGTTGCTAAATGAATGGAAGAGTGGATGTCCGGAAACTCTAATTTTTCTAGATCCACTCAATCCCAGGGCCTGGGATTCCATTCTTTACAAGATCCTATGGAACGGGAGTTTGTGAACTAGCTAGAGTTGGCTCAACCCTCAGGCTAGCTCTTCTTGGAACCTTATGGGTTCCAAACTGGGGCCTTTGATCCCAGTTTTTCTGATCTTTCTTCATCTTCATCTTACGAGGATGTTCATGCTGTGCAGGAGAATGTTAGGTCCAACCCTTGAATTCCTACAATCCTGGTTGGAAAAATCACCCTAACTTCTCTTAGAAAGATCAGGGGCAGCAGACCCAATATCGACCCAAAAATTATGCACCACAAAAACCAATGGGTCAGGGTCATGTATATACTCAGTTGCCCCCGAATCAGGTTAATCAGTCCATGTAGAATGCCCATCGACCCACCAAGTAGGCTGATTTAAACCTGAAGATGGTAGAAATGCATGGGTCAATGCTCCAGCTCATACAACAAATGAAAACTTCGCTGGACACCTTGCAATCCGGACTTAGTGCAAACATCCGACAGCCTAGATCTCTATCATCACAACCTGTACCAAACCCAAGGAATGCATAGAACTGAGGTCCTGGGCCTCAAGGGTTTGGTAATGGTGGGGAGCCGCATGCTCAAGCTCATGCTATCTATCAGGCTACCCCAGCCCCTCCCGAAATGAACCAAGTTCCCACCATAATCAATTGGGAGACTCTTATTTTGCCCAACCCTCCCCAAGGCACTAACCAACAACATTTTGCCACTACAAATACCATCACCTTGAGTGGTAGTAGACACAAGGGACCTTCCCAACCCCATGTCAACACCATTATTTCCAGTAGTAAGAATTCTAGACTCCCAACTAAGAATGTGAACAACAAAACATCAGAGTTTGATTTGGGAGTACGTTGTTGTTGTATGGGCAAACAGAAAAAGTCAAAGGAGAAATTAGAGGAAAGGATGCCCTTACTTCAGGCTTTCAAATTGACAATCATTTTACTCCTTGCAGCTATCGGATCAATCCCCGGCTACACTATAGGTTTACTGAATTCATATAAAGAAAAGCGTAGAGCGGACTCTGAAAATAATAGAAGGATAGTCTTGTCAGATAACACAAGCACATTGATCTTAAACAAGCTACCTCCTAAGAAGCAGGACCTGAGAGCCCTGCTGATTTCCTTCACAATAGTAAATATTACTTCTGACTGGGCCCTCCTCAACTTGGGTGCTTCTATTAATGTGATCCTCACCTCACTACATATGAAACTAGGTCTAGGCTACCTAAAATACACTAACATAACCTTATTGTTAGCTGATAGATCCATTACAAAACCAAGGGGTCTTTTGGAGGATGTTTTAGTCAAGGTTAATGATTTGCATTACCTTGCTGATTTCATGGTCCTGGACATGGAAGCACCAAAATAGGTCAACCACACCCTGATTATTTTGGGAAGACCTTTCTTGGCTACCGCCAAGGCAATGATTGATTGTGAATTGGGAAATATAGAAATGGCCTATGGGAATAAAATAAATCAATTTAATATTTTCGAGGTCTCAAAGAAGGATAAAATTAAGTGTGGTTTGATGGAGGAGCTTGGCAGGATAGAGGAGATAATGGCCATACATACCTTAGACAACCTTTTAATGGCTAACTCAACCCAAACTCAGGAAGAAAATCACCTGGTTGTAGGGATAATTAAGGACAATAAAGACATATAACCAACTATGGCAACTCGGGATGAGGAAGATATTCATGAATTGGAAATTTGTTGGATGATTCATATGATCAAGTTAAAACCCAACAATGTCCTCATCCTGAATTTTTGGAGTTTGAGGTTCAACTTTTGGGTGGGCATCATGAGGATCAAGATGGTTGGATTAAGCACCCTGATTGTGAGGATAAAATTGAACTTTGGGGAGAAACTCTTGAAATGTTAGGTATTCTAGAGTACCCACAAACCCCCAACACATCATAAAACCCTCATCATCCTTGTTCACCCAACCATTGCACAATTTCTATATCCACCCACACCTCCTCTTTACTGAATCAACAAAACTCCTATTAGAGACCATTTGGGCTCTCCTTGCACCACCAGCTTGCCACTTTCATTGATCATCTCTTTGGCAAGCCCATTTTCACTCTCCGGGACCCATATCTAGGGGCTCGAAAATTGTGTTATTGCAACCTCAATGATAGTTATTTTTGATTGAGGACATCGCCTAACTGAAGGCACTAAACTCAGCACTTGTAAAGGTTGTTTCGAGCTAACTAGAATCTCACAGAAACCAGGTGCCATTCTTCCAATTCTACTCTCCTGCATGCTTTCATTTTAACAATGAGGACATTGCATTAGCTAAGCATGGGGGGGTGGATATCTTATGAAATAATCATTTTGTTAACCGTAACAGTAATTTCCTGTTATTTTATTTTTAAAAAAAGTAGGAGAAGAGAACTTAGGCATTAGGAGTTGCAAACTTTAGGAAATGATACTTTGGGACCTGAATACTTAGACTCTTCAGGTCTTCAGGCTTAATTAGCCTGGGTGTCCACTCGAATGTAGACTTAGTCTTGAGTCCTCACCAAATAATTTTATTCTAATTGGGCTAATAAATTGGGGTGATAAGTACACAACTTATCAACCCACTCTCTAACTTGAGAGGACTTTAAGTCTAAGCATCTGCACACTATTTGCACTGACTCACTTTTCGGCAGTTTCTTCGAAAATTAGGTAGCTAATGAACTTTTTAGGGTAGTATGGCTGGCAAGTTGTCATGGTTAATAGCCCATTGGCCAGTTGTCCAGAGCCCAACTACTTGATTATACTCATTCTACTACTTTTAGGTAAATCTTAGATCAGAGATGCCACCTACTTAAGAAATAAAATGATACTCAAAAATAAAAGAAAAAAAAAGAAGAAAATGAAAAGAAAATGAAAAAAATAGAAAATGAAAAAAAAGAAAAGGAGAAAATAGAAAAATAAATCATACTTCACCGCACGAGTATGGCTGGCAAGTTGCCGTGGGTAACAGCCCATTGGTCGGTTATCCAGAGCTCAGCTCACAAAAATGCACAAATAATCCCCAAAATACTTGGGGAAGAAGCAGGGAAGTAGAATAAACTAAGAAATACATTGGGTTCACCCTTGTGTTGACCCCATAAAAAAAAATTAAAAAGTATAGAGAAAGCTACCGTTCGGAAAGATAAGCCTTTAAGTAGAAACTCTTAAGGTCACATAGGGTCATAGAAACCTAAAGTTTGTTTTAACGGCTGCCTAGTGAGTCTTTCACTCTTTTCACAAGATGCTTAGCACTTAGAGTCCTTTTTGAGTTTGGGGTGGGTTGGGTGGCCGTAAAAAGTTATCCTGAAACTCTCAAACTCAAAAAGTCTAAAAAAATTAGAAAAGAGGAAAAAATAAAAAAAATGTATCTTCCTCTTTCAAATAAGGCGAGGGCTTGGGCGGTCTCCATTCTGGCAAATACCCAGGCACTGTCGAGTTTTTATAACCAGGTCTTGGGTTGAAATTTTCTAAAGCAATCAACAAATCTTACCTAAGTAATAAAATCTTGATTCTACTTTTATACATAGCATTTAGGTTAATTTTTCTAGGGACTAGCAAAAGATAAGCATGGGGGTATGATAAACACGCATAAATCACGATAAAATGCTTATTTATGATAGTTCCTAAGCCTAGAATTGCATTCCATAAGTATAAATAGTGCATAACATGCATTACATTGCATTTAGGATAATTTGTGTACATTGTATAGTAATTCCAACATTTTATGGCTAGGAGGCAATGCGACTTCTTTACAAGCTTCAGATGAAGAATCCGGTCGTAAGGATGGATCTAGAGCGACGATCGCAGTCCAATAACACGGAAATCACTTCGATCCGAGCACCATAGCACCCTATGCAAGCAAGGAAAGGTGGATGGTCCAAACGGTGCCACGTGGCACCATCTGGAGCGCCAAGGCTGCTCGACATCCCTCCAAAGGGGTGTCCAACGAGCAATCCCAGCCGTTGGTTGTTTGAGAGCCCTCCTCCACCACATGCCCTAAGACATCCTCTCAACCATTTGGACGGCTTAGCCCATTGGTTGGGCACCCAGCCACCAAGTGAGGGGCGCGGGTTCAAGACCTGCGAAGCCCCCCAATTCTCAAATTGGTGCACGCCAACACACGCCAACGTGCACCCGTGCACACGCCAACGCGCACGTCAGCGTGCACCTGCATGCACCAGCAGGGCCTACAACAACGTCCTGGAGGGGTAGCACAGCTCACTCATGGGCAGACATGAGGTGGCTGCAGCGATACTTGAGCTGGACCTACAGCGACATCCTGCAGGTCACTAATTACCTTGTGTCCATTTTTAACCCCTTCCCATCCACTATATAAAGACCTACACACCTCCCTTGCCTAGACATCTCTACCTACTCTACTCCCACCTACTCCTAAGCTCTAGTAGCCTACCAAAGCTCCATTAGAGCTTATTCCCAAGCTCTAAAGTCCTCTTATTAGTGTAATGCTCCTATATCCCACCAAATATCCATCCTCCATCCCACCACCTTCATAAAAAGCCTTGGAGTCGTCCTCCCACCTCTATTCCGGTAGAAGATCGCCTCCATCTCCACATCCCTAGTCCAGAGCCTTAGTGAAGCATTCCTCTACTTGACGTCCTCCTGCATCTCACCTTCGCCATCCAGCACCTCACTTCCTTCACCTAAGCTACCGCCAAGTGCCGTCGTCTCACCAAATAGTTGATTTCGGAGATTTCTTCTCACCTCTATCTCTTTTATGTTTTAGCATATTGTAATAGACATTTAAATGCCATTGTGAAATATCATATTTGTTCTCCACTTTGTGAAGTTATCTCGCTTGTCTTTTTATTTCAAAAACACCAAAAAAATCACAAAACCCTAAAACACCAAAAAGAAACAAAACAAAGCACGGATTTCAACAAAAGTAAACATCGCCACCCTGTGTTTGACTTGGGACTCCCTTGGAGTTTCGGTTAAAAATTATATTTGATAACACATTTTGCAAGCTACGATGACGGGTTTTCCAAACCCTGATTTTACTTCGCCAAAACCCATTCATTTTGCGTGCGCGTGCGGAGGCATGTATGTGTAGCAGCGCAGCAGGCGCACATGGGCACGGGCGTGGAGGTGCACGACACTCGTGCGTGGAACATGCACCAGCAAAGCAGTTGGTGGGCACGTGAGTTGTCTTCAGCAATGTTTATAATCGTCACTAAATGTCCTATATACGAAGTTGATTCTTTCTTCCACCATAAAAGGTCCCCTACCCCTCCCATTTTTCTTCAACTCTTCGTTTCTTCCTCTCACCAACTCTAAGGCTCTAGAGAGAGCTTGTCTCAAGTCCAGGAAGCTCTTCTAGAGTAGAAAACCAAATATTTTTTCCTCCTCTCATCACCATTTGTGGAGCATCCTGTGGCCGTCTTCTCACCTACTTCAGGAAGTAGATCCTCGCCGCGACGATGTCCCGTCCCGTCCTCCTTCCTCCACTGTCATTCTCCTTCGTCTTGCTCCTCATCGCCTTCATCCAGGAGTCGTTAGAGCGAGTCATCCTCCAAGAGACCGTCGAAGGGGATTCTTCTCATCTCCATCTATCTTACTGCTTTCTAGTATAGTTTTTCCCACTTTCATAGTTGTTGATGGGAACAACACCATGAGCCATAACTAGCTCAATTTGATCTGATAAAGTTAATAAAGCTCCTACATAATCATCAGAGGATCATATAAGCATAATGTTTTATTTTAAGAAGAAGATAAGAAACCAACGTTATTTTTGCAATTTTAACCGCATTTCACAAATACATAGTAACCGCGGGGTATTTCAGGGGTTTATTAAAGGTCATATGGTCATTAATGTCTAATAAGTGGGTCCATGCAGACACTAGCAGGTTTTCACATATTTCGAGAATTAAATGACATCTAAGATCCTAAAAATAAACCTGCTTAATTCACTAAGGTTCTTGTTGAAGCAAGCGAATGAGGAGATTTAAATATGCATTCGATGTATCATCCTCTAAATCGCTCAATCAACAAATACAATTTATTACTCGAATTCAAAAGAGTATCCGAGGTCGAACACGGGGGCCAAGTATTGAAATAAATCTCAAGATCACAATTTGAATCAAAGATATGAATAATTGCAACTAAAACTTAATTCAAAATGATGTATCAAGAATTTAACTACCAATGTGCAAAAATAATAGGGTAAAATGGTGATTTGAATCACCAATTACCCTTATATAATAGTAGAAAATATTCAAATAATATCAACTATTCAAACAAAGTGTAGAGTGCGCTCCCTGTTAAGCAAATCTGACGACAGAATCTTTCAGCCGAATGGCTTAAGTGTCCACTGCTACAATGCCAAGAGGGCACTGTACTTCTCTTCTTTCTCTGCTCTGCCCTTTTTCTCATTTTGTCTTTCTTCTCCTCACGACTAAGTGTCGCACAAGTACCTGCGAGAGCAAAACCCCCTTGACCCAGCACTCTTTCTCTCTCTTCCCCTTCTCTTTTTCAATGTTCGGTCACATGCTCAGGTAATCAAGTTTCAGGGATCCACGTACCCGGGACCAAGGCTACTAGCATGGGTAGCAACCGAGGTGTAGGAGTGGGTTAAGCGGGTCAGGAAGTGTGGGTAAGGAGGACCTCACCCTCATCTTAGGAGGTAGTAAGGCATAGAGACAAAATCAATTTATTGCGCTCTAGCGGTTCCTGTGCTTCCGAGGTGGGACTAAAGATGGCGCTTCCTTCACGTGTAGTAACAGTCAGGTGCTTCTATTCAATTGGCTTGGGGAAGCAATCAACACCCCCAATTGATGGTCCAAGGATGTTCCTTGACGAGTTCCACTATACCAGGAGATCTTGCTCGGGGCTATTGGCTGAGGAGCAAGCTTCAAAGCTTGCTTGAAGGTCTTCAGTAATGGCGGCAGTGGTCGGCAAACCTGAAACACAAAGTATGGCCTTACAGCCTTGTCAGAGAAGCTCAATAGGATCACGAAGATGCGGCAGAGGCATTGGTGGCGGTGGCGTGCTGCGAGGGGGGTCAGAGATGGCTGGCGAAGGCGGAGGAGGTCGAAAATTGATGGGTTGTTCGGTGGGTGGTTAGAGGGGCAATCGACCTAACTAGGTTAGGGCTTTTTCTCTTGGGATCGAGGCGGAGGTGTAGGGATGAGCGGCGGCCAATTTGGTGGAGCGTAGTGGCCGTGCCCACTCGTCGGAGGTACGTCAGCGAGGTGGAAGATGGAGGGCGTGCAATGGAGTCGGCGGTCAAAGCGGAGTGTGGTAGATGTGTGTGTGAAGTAAAGGAGTTAGGAGACTTATCTAGGTGGTTAGCAGATGATGAGGAGTAGAGGCAATGCCGGATGCGATGTGGTCGGCACCGGGGAAGAAGTTGCTCTGGTGAGTAGGAAACAGGGAGGAAGACGGAGGGAGAGGCATCAGCTGGTACGACATGACGTGGAGGAAGACGAGGAAGATGAATCGACCACCGGTATTGTGGGTGGACGACAAGATAGGTCGGAGAAGATCGCCAGACATCAAGGAGCTATTCAACCGGAGAGGAGGGAGGAATCGAGGGTAATTCTGGTCAAATTCGAGCGTAGGGAGGACGGGCAGGCCAAGGGGATCCTTATATAGGCCTCAGGGAGTTGGTTTAGCTTGGGAATCAAGCTTTGCGAGCTTGGAAAGCTTGCTAGAGCTGGAAACTCAAATGATACCCGAATCTCTCATGCGTTCACATGAGAAATTGGGAAGGTTATGGAGATTGAAGCTTGATCCATTGGAAAGAGAACTTCTCAAGGAATCTCCCTTCCAATTTTGGAAGGGATTCATTGATCAGAGGAGAAGGATTCCTCCTCGATAATGGTGGAGGGAACTATTTGCAAAGAGTGAAGACAAAGATGGGGACCAATTTGTAAGGAATACAAAAGTTAGGGGCATGTGTGTGAGAGAAAAGACTCAGACTGGGCCAAATTACAAACTAGGTCCAGACAATCTCTGATTGAGTCTAAATTTTGGTATAAACCTAATTTTGACCCAAGGACTAAAATGGTGAAGTTATATTTAGGTTTTGACCAAGTTTGACTGGGTAATTTATGCAAAAATCCAAATTAGGGCAACTATCTGTCTGAGACTCAGTTTTAGGTTAAGATGGGTTCTCATGGTCAAATTGAAGGTACCAAACCTTAGAGAATATTTTTCTATGATTTTTAGAGGGTTTATGTGAATTTTATCCTGACCATAACCTTAGTGGATTAAGCGGATCTATTTTTAGGATTTCAGATGTCATTTAATTCTTGAAATGCGTGAAAACCCATTTCTATCTACATGGACCTATTTGTTATATAATTAAGATCATTTGACCTTTGATTAACCCTTGAGAAATTTTTTGATTGTTCTGCAATTGAGATATGCTGTTAAAACTTTAGTTTTACCCCTGTTTCTTGTTATTCTCTCATAATGGATTTGTAGTGAATTATGGTCCTCTAGCTGTTATGTAGGAGCATTTAATCATGGAATATGACTAAATAAAGCTAGATGTGGCTAATGATGACGTTATCATCATACTCCCATTCCTAACTTTTGCTAGTCCCTTAGCAAAATATCATGGAATTAACTCAAATTCTAGACCATGCCTTTTTATGCTCAGATTTCTTATGTGTGCTTTCCTTTGTAGATTAGATCAGAATGCTAACAATAGGCCTAGAGGTACTCAAGTACCAACCAAGATCCGGATCTGACCAGTTTTAGCCTCAATCTGCCATGAAGGTTTCTAAGGCCCACAGGAACTAACCTAAGGTTCGTTGAACTCCGAGGTTAAAGGTACCCATGCTTAAAACATGGTTAGTCACGGTTCAATTTGTAGTGTATTTTTTGTATGAGAGAGATAGAAGAATTTTTTGCATTTTTTGGAGAGTTTTCTCTCTCTTTTTCTTCTTTATTCTTAGCTTCAGATTACCTTTACAACATGGTCTGTATCGGATTCCTAGCTCCCACCATCAATCCTTGCAGGGTCCTTGGCTTTTGATGCATCGAGATAACACCGCCCATGGCAACCCCCAGAACCCTGGCTTTCAACACTTCGAGATAATGCCACCCATGGCGCTCTGTAGCTAAATTCAAGCCTCGACAATCGACATTTCGGGATAATCCCACCTATGGCACCTGAATCAGCACAAGGTGCTTACGTGCCCCCAGTAGGATATTTAGATATCCTAGGAGACAAGCACCGAGGAGACGGTATGTTATTGCACATCTTCGAGGGGAATTTCCCGCCTCTCTGCACCGGAAACTCATCCAAATCAACTTGTGTTGATAAGTCGCTCCTAATCTAGGTGTCTTCTCAAAACAGAATTAATGCATTTGCATGATTTTGATAATTAAGCGCACTGAACCAGACTGTGTGTGGATTAGGGTGCTTAGGTTACCGAGTCCTGCAAAAAAGTGGTTAGTTAACGAGGTCAAATACTCCCTAAGCCCTAGACCTAATACGTAAGCTTCGTATTTTCCTCAACCTCTTGAGGACTATCCAGATCTTAATGGATACGTAAATTTTTAAGCCTAAAACAAGCCCAAGAGGCCTAAGATCAGCACTCATACTAATCTTCATGTTTCTGTAGCACTTTTGATTTTCATTTTTTCCTTTGATTTGGTCTAAAACTAAGTAGATTCCATAATCTTTTACTAATGACTATCTCTTTTTATTTCAATTGTTGCTCCTTTTTGACATTTAAATTACATCCTCTTTTCATCCTCAAGAATGATTTGCATTTAATTTTTTCAAAATTTCCTCCCCTTTCTCCATTTTTTTGTTCTTTTTCATTTTTTTTTTTTTTGTTTTTTTGAAATATGTATTTTTTTGTGATAACCCTTCAGAACTTTGAATTTTTGTATGCTTGCACTTTAACATCCCCCATGCCTAAGTTTTGCAATGTCCTCATTGTAAATCGAAGGGTATGAAATTATTTTGGATTCATGGATTAGAACAGTATAATCAGGTGGGCCAATGGGTTGGGATGACTGTTGCAGATGATTTCAAGCTCTGGTACGAGTACCAAAGGTGGAGTCAACTGTTCTAAAATTGAACTCAGAGTGCAACAGACGTGAAGTACAAAAGGATAATAAGAAGGATCTCAGGTTTTTAGAATGACGGGTTGCCTCCCGTTAAGCGCTAAATTCAATGCCTTTAGCTAAGCAAAAAATGGTATGGAGTGGTCAAATCAGATGAATTTTGTAGAACCAGCACCTTGATCAATAGCCTGGTTGGTCCAAGCAGGTGCTTGTTCAAATCAACAGCCTGATGATGCATCCCAAACCCAATCAATATAGTGGGTTGATAGATGTGAATTAGTAGATGCGAAACCCACCATATGCTGCAGAGCTCAAGTAGATGTGTAAGTGTGAAACTAGGGTTTGGCTGAGTCCAATCAGCCTGGTCAGAGTAGAGATCCTCGAAAGAGAATGGATCTGTGGAGGATGTGAGGTCCCTACGTGGGTGATCAGAGAAAGATGGCATGTAATTTGTGAGGATACTCGATTAAACGATGGAGGAGAATCATCTGCAACAGGCTCATCGAGAGGAGAATCTGAGTAAAAATTGAATTCAGTTGTGGGTCGGGGTTGAGAACTAATTTTGGAAGGCTCTGTATATGCTATGGAAGAGGTGGTTTCTTTCAAATCATTGACCTCAGTGTTAGAACCAAAGGACGGATTGTAGTCGTTGAGGTCATAAATTGGCTTAAATTTGTTAGGAAACAACAGTTCTTCGAAATCAGGGTAAAATTCGAAATCGTCGGAGAACTTGCAAGAATCATGTTCTGAATCTAATTCAGGATCAAAGGTTCCACTACAGAATAAATGAAGATGAGGACAATTAGCAACCTAACTTGGATCTAGCCTATTTTCATATTCCGAGCTCAAAAAGGTGTCCCTATTAGGCGTAGGCTCAGGTTCTTTGCTTGTAGGGTAGACCTAATCAATTCCTAACTCTTCAAACTCCTCGATTTCTGTATCATAGATCGATGTGACTTCCGAAAAATTAATCTATATCTCTGAGGAGGTTGGAGAGGTGCACTCATCAAATACAGACCCAAAATCATAATCCAGATTCAAAATCTAATTTCCATCACACGAGGCCTTGTAATCATCTCAATAAGGCTCAGATCTAGATTCTAGGTTAAGGGTGTGGGTTGGATCGCTAGAATCCAGGTTGGGCTCTATAGGGATGTCAGAATTGCTCTTGAGAGTCACCTTATCAGAATAAAGGATGGAATTTACACCCTCGAGAGGTTCTGATTCAATCTTAGTATCACAGGTGTTTGAGAAATCTAAATTTGGTGAACCAGGCTCTTGATTTTCTATGGCTGGCTCAAGATCGTGAACACCGGTAATTGGATCCTCCCAACCCATCTCAAGATTAGGAATGTCAATTTGTTCGTAATTTGAATCAAATTCCATTTGGGTTGGGTGTCCATTACAAGCATGATCATCAAACTCGGGATTTGGGAAATTACTTGGATTATTGGAATTACTCCAAGATGTCATCTTAACTTCTAACAGGTATTTTTGATTGATGGATCTATACAATTTATTCAAAAATTCTCCCCATTTTCCTGAAAAATTCTGGAGTTCTTCTGAAACTGAAGGATTTGACCAATATTGCAGGCAATCATTATTGTGTAATTTCACCAATTCCATGTGTTCTACTAAGAGATCATCCCAAGTTGAACCATGGTTTAGTTGTATCCATATCATCTCCATACGGTTCAAAATGTGGTTCATTGTTTTCTTGAATTTATCCTGAATGTCCCTTTTACAATATTCTTCATGGTTTCTATAAGCATTCTCAATTATCTTTTCTTTCATGCTCATTTGGGACTCAGGTTTCTTAAATAGTCTTCCTATATAGCCAGGCTGCATTTTTGAATCAAGTGGTAGAATCAAGATGCAGAATCAAACTCAAGATTAGATTTGAAGTTGATCAAATCAAATAGAAATTCCCAAGAAGATCTAAAGAGGTCTCTTAAGTTAAAAACCTAAGGACCTTCTATATGTGTGCTCTAATAGGAAAGATGAGGGATTGGATGTGAAATTTGACCCAATCAAGGCACCCAAAGATTTTTAGATGACTATAGAGGTTCGGAGTGGATGATACCCCTGAATTAGAAAGTCATCCACCTGAGAATTACCTGGTCAGCCAGGAAGGGAGAGTCCCACAAAGACGCCTACACTGTAGAGCGTCTCCACGGGTTATAGGGTTTCCCCCACCTGACCTTCCTTGTCACTGAGGGTCCAGGTAGACCAAAATGGATAAGTTGACCTCTTAAGTCTACCAATTTTAAGTCCTAATTTGTGCCTTTAATTCCACTTGATTAGAAGTTAATTTGACTTGTGACCTAATTTGGAGGTTGGTTGGCCTACTAGGTAGACCAACTTCACCTGACTTGCCCAAAAGATGGCAGAATGAAATCTACATCAAGACCTAAAAATCACCTTGATTGAATCTCAAGTTATTAGGTCTAAGATTTTAGGATTCAAGTGAAATTAGAGCCTGATTTTTAGGGTTTTTTGTTGATTAGATCTTTTCAACCACAGCTTGGGTAGCAAACAAATGCGGGTGGGTTTGTTTCCTTTTATGTAAGCAAGTGTGAACTAGCACTCCAAAACCCTAAAATTGAAACCCTAATTGGCTCTATTCTGCATCCAATTTGATCTTAACTTGTTCACCTTGGGCTTCAAGCAAGAAAGATATTAGCCCAAAGTGATTTAGAATTTAAGTGTAGTCCCTAATAGGTACAGGCAAATAAGGTAGGGAATTTCTAAACAGAATCGTCTCAACCTTCAAACATATATGAAATTTGTTCGCAAATCAGGAAACTTACCCTTTTAAATGATGATTACTATGAAAATAAGACAGGTGATTCCTAATTGAGTGTTTCCTTTTTTGTCTTCCCATGATTAAGAGGTTTATTAGGGAAGAACAGAAAGTTACCTACCCTGGAGTGGCTATTTTGTGCATGAGATCTCCTCGTGAAGTACCTCGTAAAATCACAAGAAATCAAACAGGGCAGGTTAGTGCTTAAATATGATCAAAATATAGCAAGAGAATAGCAGTGAATTACACGTTGCTCCCTGGCAACGGTGCCAAAATGTTGAAGCGAGCGAATGAGGAGATTTAAATATGCGTTCATTGTAGTATCCTCTAAATCGCTCAATCATCAAATACAATTTATTATTCGAATTCAAAAGAGTATCCAAAGTTAAACATGGGGAGCAAGTATTGCAATAAATCTCAAGATAACAATTTAAATCAAAGATATGAATAATTGCAACTAAAACTTAATTCAGAATGATGTATCAAGAATTCAAGTATCAATGTGCAAAAATAATAGGGTAAAATGGTGATTTGAATCACCAATTACCCTTATACAATAGTAGAAAATATTCAAATAATATCAACATTCAAACCAAGTGCGCAGTGCACTCCCTGTCAAGCAAATCAGACGATAGAATCTTTTAGCTAGACAGCTTAAGTGTCCACTACTACAGTGCCAAGAAGGCACTGTACTTCTTCTCTTCTTTCTTTGCTCTACTCTTTTTCTCATTCTATCTTTCTTCTCCTCTCGACTAAGTGTCGCACAAGTACCTGCGAGAGCAAAACCCCCTGACCCCGCCCACTCTCTCTCTTTTCCCCTTCCCTTTCTCAATGTCCGGTCATATGTTCAGGTAATCGGGTTTTAGAGATCCACGTACCCGGGACCAGGTCTACTACCGTGGGTAGCAGCCAAGGTGTGGGAGCAGGTTAGGTGGGTTGGGAAGTGCAGGTAAGGAGGACCTCACCCTCATCTTAGGAGGCAGTAAGGCACAGAGACAAAATCAATTTATAGCACTCCAGCAATTCCTGTGCTTCCGAGGTGGGACTAAAGATGGCACTTCATTCACGTGCAGCAACAGTCAGGTGCTTCTATTCAATTGGCTTGGGGGAGCAGTCAACTCCCCCAATTGATGGTCCAAGGATGTTCCTAGACGAGTTCCGCTACACCTGGAGATCTTGCTCGGGCTATTGGCTGAGGAGCAAGCTTCAAAGCTTGCTTGAAGGTCTTCGGTAATGGCAGCAGTGGTCGGCAAACCTAAAACACAAAGTATGGCCTTGCAGCCTTGTCAGAGAATCTCAGTAGGATCACGAAGATGCGGCAGAGGAGTTGGTGGTGGTGGCGTGCTGCGAGGGAGGTCGGAGATGGCTGGCAAAGGCAGAGGAGGCTGGAAATTGATGGGTTGTTCGGTGGGTGGTTAGGAGGGGCAATTGACCTAACTAAGTCAAGGCTTTTGCTCCTGGGATCGAGGTGGAGGTGTAGGGATGAGCGGTGGCCAATTTGGTGGAGCAGAGTGGCCGTACGAACTCGCTGGAGGTACTTTAGCGAGGTGGAAGATGAAGGGCATGTGATGGAGTCGGTGGTTGAAGAGAAGTGTGGTTGATGTGTGTGTGAAGTAAAGGAGTTAGGGAACTTATCTAGGTGGCTAGCAAATGAAGGGGAGTAGAGGCGACGCCGGCTGCGATGTGGTCGGTGCCGGGGAAGAAGGTGCTCCGGTGAGTAGGAAACGACGAGGAAGACGGAGGGAGAGGTGTCGGCTGGTACGGCATGACGTGGAGGAAGACGAGGAAGATGAATCCACTATTGGTATTGTGGGACGAATCGAGGGTAATTCTGGTCAAATTCAAGCGTAGGGAGGATGGGCAGGCCAAGGGGATCCTTATATAGGCCTCAGGGAGTTGGTTTAGCTTGGGAATCAAGCTTTGCGAGCTTGGAAAGCTCGCCAGAGTTGGAAACTTAAATGATACCTAAATCTCTCATGCATTTGCATGAGAGATTGGGAAGGTTATGGAGATTGAAACTTGATCGGTTGGAAAGAGAACTTCTCAAGGAATCTCCCTTCCAATTTTGGAAGGGATTCATTATCAAAGAAGGAGTTCTCTTTAATCAAAGGTCACTAGAGAAGGATTCCTCTACAATAATGGTAGAGGGATCTATTTGCAAAGAATGAAGACAAAGATAGGGGTCTTTTTGTAAGGAATTCAAAAGTTATGGGCTTGTGTGTGAGAGAAAAGACTCAGACTGGACCAAATTGCACACTAGGTAAAGACAATCTCTGATTGAGTCAAAATTTTGGTACAAACCTAATTTGGACCCAAGGAATGCAATGGTGAAGTTGGATTTTTGTTTTGACCTTGTTTGATTGGTAATTTATGTAAAAACTTAAATTAGGGTATTAGTCTATCTATGACTCTATTTTGGGTTAAAATGGGTTCAGAAGGTTAGATCAAAGATGCTAAACCCTAGAGAATATTTTTCTATGATTTTTAGAGGGTTTATGTGAATTTTATCCTGACCATAACCTCAATAGATTAAGCATGTCTGTTTTTAGGATTTCAGATGTCATTTAATTCTCAAAATGCGTAAAAACCCATTTCTATCTACACGGACCTATTTGTTATATAATTAAGACCATTTGACCTTTGATTAACCCTTGAGAAATTTCGTGATTGTTCTGCAATTGAGATGTGCTGTTAAAACTCTAGTTTTACCCCTGTTTCTTGTTATTCTCTCAGAATGGATATGTAGTGAATTATGGTCCTCTAGCTGTTATGTAGGAGCATTTAATGATGGAATATGACTAAATAAAGCTAGATATGGCTAATGCTCATGTCATCATCAGTTCTGGTCAGAATAAAATTCACCTAAACCCTCTAAAATTCTTAGAAAAATATTCTATAGGATTTGTTATCTTTGATTTGACCATCAGAAGCTATTTTGGCCTGAAACAGTCACAGATAGATTCCTTGGGTCAAAACCTAGATCCAATTTGGGCTTCTACGTAATTTACCCAGTCAAACTTGGTCAAAACCTAGATCCAACTTTACCATTAGATTCCTTGGATCCAAATTAGGTTTGTATCAAAATTTAGGCTCAATCTGAGATTATTTCGACCTAGTTTGCATTTTAGTCCAAGTCTGACTCTTATTCTCTCAAATAGCCCCTCATCTTTCGAAATTCTTTGCAAAAATCCCCTAACTCCTTCATATTCTTCACAAATCGATCCTTGCCGCCATTGGAGGTCAACCGACCTCTAGGTAGGCTTTGATCGACTCAAATCCCATTCAAATGACAATCAAATCCCACCAAATTTGGTAGGATTGATGTTCACACATAGGAAAACCTATTAGGATCGATTCTAATTCCTAAAACCTACTGATTTGTGCGTGCGAACCCACAAAATCAGTGGGATTCTTCTTGAATCCTAAGTAAGCTTTGATGCTTGTTTCCTATTCTTCAAGCTCCCCTAAGACTATAAAAGACCCCCCATGGCATTCGTCACCTCCTTAGCGAGAATTAAAGCCAGAAAACCCCTCTTCTTCCTCAACCTCCAGCTCGCTCCACTTCGCTCCATCAACTCTCCACCTCGGACCTCTTTGTCAACCACCACATATAATAGGTGGCTGGTTCTCCTTCCCCAAGTCTTTCTACACCTCGCAATACCGGTAAGGTGCTCTCTATCCCTCTATCATCGTCATTGTCCTCCTCCAGAGCACCTTCGTCTCCGACGTTGGCCACACCAGATCCGGCGCCTCTTCCACCCCTCGTTAACCACTACTTAGTCTCCTCGACTCCTTATCTTCCACATATCATCACAATGCTACTACTTCGCCATTTCGACCGTTCCTATGCCATCCACGTCTCCGTCTTCCACCTCGCCAGCATACCTCCGGCAAGCCCTAGCATCCACTACAGCCCACCAAATCGCCTGCTCTTAAGCTCCACACCATCGTCTCGACCCTCCAACCAAAACCCCTCAAGAAATTGAGGGGATTGATCACTTATCCACCACACCGAACAACACCTCCTCCGCACCACTCGCTTGAGGTCGTCAGACCTCCACACTCGCCCTCTCGCCACTCCACGCACACCATCATACTCGCCAATCCATGATGGAGCTTCTAAACCATTCTGTCGTGGCTGAGAGGCCCTTTTCTTATTTTCAGGTTCAAAGGGATACACCGCCATTACTAAAGCTTCTTCGAGCAAGCTCGAAGCTTGGTTCTTACACCGTTTGCTCCAGGCATTCGCTCCAGGCGAAGCGGATTCAGCCCAAGCATCTACCTAGAAGGTCAATTTGGAGCATTGACTACTCTAAAGACTCCAATTGAACAGCGTTCACTACCTGCTGTTGTAAGTAAAGGAGACGAGGACCTTAGTCCCACCTCGGAAA